>CM077670.1:30142500-35142500 GCA_039707655.1 Elymus sibiricus
ATGCCATTTTTGAGCTAACTAAGCATATTATGTCAATTTGGAGGAAAATAAGGTAAGTATAGGTCATTTTTGTGCTAACATAAGTAATTATGCCATTTTTTAGCTAATTAAGCATATTAAGTCATTTTGGAGCTAAATAGCTCATTTTGGAGCATATTAAGTCATTTTGGAGCTAAATAGGTCATTTTGGAGCATATTAAGTCATTTTGGAGCTAAATAGGTCATTTTGGAGCATATTAAGTAATTTTAGAGCTAAATATGTCATTTTGGAGCTAATTAATGTTAAGTATACGTCATTTTAGAGCTATCCTAGGTTAAATAGGTCATTTTGGAGCTAATTAATGTTGTTATGTCATTTTTTAGCTAGCTAAGCATATTGAGTCATTTTGTTAAGCTAAACACTTGGGAAAACTTACCGTCATCACTTAGATGTTGGTGAAGGACCGGTCGCGCCAGTGGTAGACGGAGAAGCATCGGTCGATGCTTGTCGGGACTTATGCTGCACCAAAGATCATTTGCAGTGTATCGTTAGCATGATGCAACTCAAATGTGAAGACTAGTAACTAATGACCATTCAAATGAAACTCACCGTGCCCGCCGGAGCAATGACTGGCATCGGCGGAGGGGTCGTGCCATTATTTTCGCACATGCTCTGCACATTTGGTTTTCTCGAGTCAGTCATATTAGTTAGTAATGAAAGGAACATTACGTGCATGATTTGGCTAATATGCAGAAGAAACTTACCACGAAGAGCTCGTATAGGGCCCGTTGACCCGCCTCGTTCCGGTTCCTCTCCTCCTCCAATAGCTTAGCCGTCCTCTCCTCCGCCTCCCTCTCCCTCGCCGCCGCCTGCCGTCTCTCTTCCTCTAGAAGCGCCTGGGTCCTCGCTTCTGCTTCCTCAAGAGCAGCCTGGGTCTTCGCTCTCTCTGCCTCAATAGCAGCCTGCAACACCACTCGTTAGCATTGTAATCATCGACGGCCGCACACACAATGTAATGGAGGAAAGGTATCTGAGTCCGTATAACTAACCTGGAATTCGAGCTCCATTGGCCGTGCACGAGGCCTTATCTCAGGATCGGAGCTGGTCTGGCGCTTCTTGATCTGCGGGAGAGTGCTAGTACAACGTATCAGTCCATCCCCAATGGCTAACAAGCCATGGTGCCTCCCGCCACCAGATATCATCACCAGCTCTGGATCAAGAGGTTGCTGGCTCGGGTTAAACTCCGGCCCTTTCCTCGCCTTCTCCTCGTCTCTGTACCTCACAAGCTTGTTGTGGGAGGCGCGGTTGCTGAATTTCTCTGGATCATCGAGGTCAGACTCAGAGAATGCCTTGGCCTTCTTGTACGAGGCAGTATTGGACATGGCATAGAGGTCGAACAGCTCTGGCACTGGAGCCTTGTTGTGCCGCGCCTAAAAGAGAGGAACAGAGTATTAGTTAAGGGCTCAAGCTAGCATGAAGAATGAATTTGCATGAATCATGAAGCAAACCACATACCCAGTTTTCCCCGAACCCACGTAGGTTGACGCTGCCTAGATGGTGTGGGACACCTTTCATTTGGGCACGCTTCTCCTTTGCACCGTCGTGGACGTTGCGCCATTGGGGAGTGCACCACTCATCCACCAACGCCTCCCAACAGTCCATCCTATCCGCACACCATCTCGGGGGCACCTAAGTTAAGCAAGAGAAATTTGAGCGCTACGCATACGAATCAAATCAAGGAACTAAGTACAAGGCCTTAAGAATAGGTAATTACCTTCATGTACTTCTCCTTACTCAGATAGTTGAGGCGGCACTTCTCTTTTTTCCTCCGAATACCAGTCGAGGCGTAGTAGTCTCGAATAGCCTGCGTCCGAGCCTCGTGCCGAAAGTTTTGAAGTAGGCGCCTGCACTCGTTGTCGATAACCCGAGCCACGGCCTCCTCCTATCCCTCAGCACACCTGTAGAAGGTCTGCAATCAAACAAGAAAACACGGATTAGTACAATCACTAGGTTTGCCAATCAAAGAAGAAAACACAACGTAGACGGCAAAGGAGAAATTACCCAAAACGTCTGGATCACAATGTCGGCGACCGTGTGGCACTCGACATCGCCGATCCTATGCCCCGGCGGGGCCGGGGCAGCCAAGTAGTGCTCCCAGGTCATTCCTAGCTCTGGAACACGGCCCTCACCGGGCAACGTGACCCACCCCGGGAAGCTCTGGCGACAAATCACGCCAAGGACACTGTTGGGCTTGCGGCAACCAAGCCCGTGTGTCCAAGACCTGCAGTATGACAAGGCCAACGCATTAGATATTCGAAGAAACGTGAAGACAAAAGGTTAAAAAAGAGTAAATGCACTTACTTCTCCCCCTGCGGCGCAATCAACCACCTCTGGTCGGGGGTCGCCGGGGTGGGCGGGAGCTTTGTACCACCACGCTGGTAGACTTTGCGCCCCTCAACCCACTCACTCTCGCTATAGCTATCAGAACTATAGCCACCCTCAGCACGGCCACTCGACGAGCCCGCACCTGGGTTCTGCTGCGACTCAGCGTGATCCCCAGTCTCGTGGGACGAAGGCTCGGCGGCCCGACGCTCGTCGGCCCCAGGCTCGTCGGTCGTAGGCGCGTCTGTCGTAGCCTCGTCTGTCGTAGGCTCGTCGGCCTGAGGCTCGTGGACCGGAGTCCGAGACGGCTGCACCTCAGGCTGCTCCATCTCAGACGGAGCACTCCTGTGGTCGGGTGAATCAGCTGGGGGTGGCGGCGAGGAAGGCGTAGTAGCAGCCTTCCTACCTCTCCCGCCGCCACGTCCACCTCTACCAACCTTCTTCCCCCCCCCGACCTCTCCCGGTCGAAGAAGAAGCGCCCGCCGGTGTCTGCATACTGAGATCCAGCGCTCTCCGGAGGTGGTGGGGTGGGATGGAAGTACCCCTCCCACCACGCGCCGAGGAAGGAGCCTCAGAGCGCTCTCGACCCGCGCCCACCATCTGTCAACACCTGCAATGACAAAGAGTAAACGAAGTTAGTACAACATTAAAAAAATGAATACCTGACATGAATATAATTTAAGTGTATCATCATCATGAACATAATAAAAAATTGAATACCTAACATGAACCAATTAATAATATATATGTACATAATAATAATTGAATACCTGACATGAACTATAATATTAATCTTCGTCGTCATCATTAATAAATGCATCATCATCGTCTATATATGCTTCGGGGTCAATAAATGCATCATCATCATCACTATCAGTAATGACGTGCTCATCATCATCATCAATAAATGCATCAACATGTGGAAGGGCTTCTGTACGTAATCGGTCAAGCATTGACAGGTCATCCGCAGCAGTAATCTCTTCTTGTTCCGGCTCTTCTTGTTCCGGTTCAGGCTCGGATTCACTGCCGCTGTCTACTTCAATGTTCTGAGGTGAAGTAGAGCGGTTCTTGAAACGTTTTTTGGAAAGACGTGTTTCTTGGAAGAATTCTCCTTCATATGTGTCTGGGTTAATGTGAGGTTCATAATCCTCTTCATTGGGGGGAGGTGGTCTAACATGTGGCGGCACTTCATAAACGACATCCCAACCTTTGAGATTTGGATCACTTTGGCAGGCCCACGGTAGATAGAAAACTTGGGTTGCCTGTTGAGCCGTAATATAGACATCGGGAACATCCAAATGGGTGCTTTGTTTGATTTCGACTAGCCCTAGATGTTCATGAGTCCTTCTAGTCTCCTTCGGCTGGAACCAATAACATTTGAAGACTACGACTTTCGGTGGGTTTGCACCATAGAATAGAAGTTCATAAATTGCTTCAACTCTTCCATAATACTCGGTACCTCCTTCGCCGATAGCAGATACACAACAATTTGTAGACTTTCGGTCGGCCATAGATAGCTCTTTGCCATAGGTACGAAAGCGATACCCGTTGATGTCGTATTTGTCAAATGAACGGACCTTATAGTCAAAACCATTAGCGACTTGTCTCAATTCGGCGTCCATAGACTCTGAACTAGCCTACAAGTTTAATACGAAAGGATTGTTGCATTAGCCGGAAATTAGACGAAGAAATGAAATGGTCTAATGGAAATTACCGTTTGTTTGAACCAAGAGATGAAACCGGGATAGCCGCCTCCATGCATTGCCAGAAGCTCATACTCTTCGACGGAATCCTTTTGGATCACCGCTCCATACGAGAATTTGGCGACGTATCGACTGTATCAAATATTCGGGAATAAGAGCAGTTCAAAGGAATTAGAGGTTGCGAAACAATGTACCGAGAACTTACTCGATGTACGGCCGCACTTCTGTTAGGTTGTTCAAGATATACAACGTAATGGTCCGCCATTCGTCGACATCCAGCGATAAGGAAGTATAAGCACCGGCTGGTGCGAGCTTCCCTTTGAATAGGCTGAGGTTGGATCCACCCTTTTTAGGGTCGCCAGCATTGTATCGAGGCTTCGGATTATGCAAATGACAATTTTTGGCTTCGTAGTGTGCTGTCACGAAGTTTGCCGCCTCCTCAGTAATGAATGCCTCGGCCATCGATGCTTCAATTCGACGTTTATTTTTACATTTTTCTCGAAGCGTCTTCTGCATCCTCTCAGTTGCGTAGCACCAACGATTCTGCACGGGCCCCCCCAATCGTGCCTCGGTCGGGAGATGCAAAATCAAATGCTGCATTGGATTAAAGAAGCCCGATGGAAAGATCTTCTCTAACTTGCAGATCAACTCCGGCGCCAACTCTTCCAGTTCTTCTAGCAAGCCAGGCGATAGTTCTTTCGCACAAAGAACACGGAAGAAATAGCTCAGCTCTGCTAGTACTAGCCATTCATCCTCAGGGATAAAGCCAGGCAACATCACCGGCATTACCCGCTCAAGCCATATGTGCCAATCATGACTCTTGAGACCAAATATTTTCAATTTTTCAAGGCTCGCTCCCCTCTTTAGATTCTCTGCATACCCATCGGGGAACATCAACTCCTTTTTCACCCACAGGATAATTTCCCTCATAGCTGGCCTTCCAAGATTGAACCATGCCTTTGGCTTCGTCCAGTTCTGCTTTCCTTTCAGTTGTCGCATATTTTGTAGCGGTCTATCACATAGAGCCTCTTGATCAACTCTAGCCTTAGGATTATCCTTTGTTTTCCCCTCTATGCCGAACAATGTACCAAAGAGGGCCTCGCCGACATTCTTTTCAGTGTGCATCACGTCGATGTTGTGTGGGCAAAGGAGGTCTTTGAAGTAAGGCAGATCCCACAAGCATGTCTTGTGAGTCCAGGCGTGTTCGGAATTATACCCCTTGAAATACCCTGGACGCTCCGGATCCGGCTCGAGAGAGTTGAACTGATCCAGGGTCTGTTGGCCTGTCAACGCAGGTGGTGCAGAGTTTTTGACAACTCTACCTTTGATGAAGTTCTTCTTGTCTTTTCTGAACTTATGGCGAGGATCCAGGAACTGTCTATGCATGTCGAAGCAAGAAAACTTGCCACCCGCCTGCAGCCGACGAAACTCAAGAGCTGCCTTGCATGTGGGGCACGGGAACCTTCCATGCACACACCAGCCAAAGAATAGCGCATACGCCGGCAAGTCATGCATCGAGTACATGTACCACGCACGCATTAGGAAGTTTTTTTTGTAGCGGCGTCGTATGTCTTGATCCCATTATCCCAAGCTTCTTGCAGTTCATCCTTAAGCGGCTGCATGTACACATTCATATTCTTTCCCGGATAGTTGGGCCCCGGAATTATCAACGTCAGGAAAATGTTCTTTCTTTGCATAATCTGTCCGGGGGGGAGATTGAGTGGAATGACAAATACAGGCCAACAACTGTATTGAGCTGCCATCATACCAAACACATTGAACCCATCCGTGCTTATGGCGATTCGAGGATGCCTTGGATCTGCCGCTTTAGCATGATGTATTGCATCGAAGCGCTTCCACGCAAAAGCGTCCGATGTGTGTACCAACATCGGCTCCCCATCTGCATCTAGTTCGGTTCTTTTGCCCAATTTGTGCCATGTCATCTGTCTGGCCGTCTCTTCGACCATGAAAAGACGTTGAAGTCTTGGTATGATTGGCATATACCGAAGAACATTAACTGGGATTTTTGTCTGACTCTTCTCACCCATACCGTTGTCTACCTCAACATACCTGGAAGACTGGCAAACGGGACAATACTTCAAGTCCGCATACTCAAGCCTAAATAAGGCACATCCTTTCTCACAGGCATCTATCTTCTCATAGGGCATCTTAAGTGCACGGAGGATTTTGTCCGACTGGTACAGGTTTGCAGGCATTACATGGCCTTTGGGTAGAAAGCGTCCAAATAGTGTCATCATCGCGTCGTAGCATTCTCTGCCCAAGTTGAATTGAGCCTTCAGAGCCATTACTTGTGCGATGGCATCCAGCTGACAAAGCTCAGTGTGCTCGTGGAGAGGACGTTTTGAAGACTCCAACATATCATTGAAGGCCTTTGCAGATTCCTCCATCTCATCGTCCGAATCCCGAGCATCATCAAAGTCTTCCACCATGTCTTCCATCCCAGTACCATGCTCGTCGGTGCGACGACGGCCCTCCTCAGCTCTGGCACGTTGGGCAGACTCACCATGAAATGTCCAGACCGTATAATCAGGCGTAAAACCCAACTTCTGCAGGTGTTTGATCATTTCAAACTCGGACTTCTTATGAAAGTTGTCGCAGTCGACACAGGGGCACCAGTTTGTTTCCTGTCCAATTGCAAATGCGGCTCTCACAAACCCCTTGGTTTTTCTTAGCCATTCATGGGTCATGTCTTTCTGACTAGTGTGACCGGTGTACATCCACGCACGATCACTCATCTTGCCTAGCTACTGGACACACAAGAAATATATACATAATTCAGCAAACCATATTCATCAGTTAATAGAGTTTGTCAGTTTTATTACGTCCATGCAACCTAGACGCTAGTAGGTAAAGATAGGTCCTAATCCCACCCAAGTATGTGTAGATTGGGTTCGTTTTCCCATGCTCTGCTCCGGATCCGACGCAAAATTTCGGCAGCACCTCCCCGCTGTTCTCCTGATACACGTCTCGGCAATAAGCAGAGAGGATGTGTACCCGGAGAACAACAGGGAGGCACTGACGAAATTCTGCATCGGATCCGGAGCAGAGCATATGGGAAAACGAACCCAATCTACACATACTCGGGCTGTCCATGGATAACGTTGGACAATTCGAAAGAATCACGGTTATAAATATGCAAATGCATGCATATTTATAGATGTAACCCTTTCGAACGGGAGACGCATAGTGGTCACGCATACTGATGATTGACACCTATAGCTAGCAAGTTTCATCGGCACGAAGACCGGAACAGAGCAAATGAAGGGGGGAGGAGGAGATGTCATTTGTGCTCACCCACGAACGCAGGGGCGGAGCTCGTCGAACGCACGGGGAGGTCGTCGAACACCAGACCCTCGCAGCCCCGAAAGAACTGCACATTTAAATCCACCCGATCAACACAAATATATATGATGTTTTTCTTAACAAAATCGGGAAATATACTTCCTAACTCATAATTCACAAATATATGACCCCATCGGCCTCTGGAAGGCCGAAGAGCACCTTTTCGGTCAACAGGAGGCCGAAGAGGTGTCGGGGGTCGGGGGTGTCGTGTCTGGGTGGCGTGGTGTCGGGGTGTCGTGGTGTCGGGGTGTCGGGGTGTCGTGTCGGGGTCGGGGTGTCGGGGGGTGTCGTGTCTGGGTGTCGTGGTGTCGGGGTGTCAGGGGTGTCGGGGTGTCGGGGTCGGGGTGTCGGGGGGTGTCGTGTCTGGGTGTCGTGGTGTCGCGGTGTCAGGGGTGTCGGGGTGTCGGGGTCGGGGTGCCGTGTCGGGCTCGGGGTGTCGGGTCGGGGTCGGGGTGCCGTGTCGCTGTCGGGGTGTTGGGTCGGGGTCGGGGTCGGGGTGCCGTGCCGGGGTCGGGGTCGGGGTCGGGGTGTCGGGGTCGGGGTGTCGGGTCGGGGTCGGGTTGTCGGGTCGGGGTCGGGGTGCCGTGTCGGGGTCGGGATCGAGGTCGGGGTGTCGGGGTCGGGGTGTCGGGTCGGGGTCGGGTTGTCGGGTCGGGGTCGAGGTGCCGTGTCGGGGTCGGGGTTTTTTCTCTTTTTTTCTTTTCTTCTTCTTCCTCTTCTTTCTTTTCTTCCTTTTCTTCCTTTTTTTTCCTTCTTCTTCTTCTTCTTCCTCCTTTCCTTTTTCCTCTTCTTCTTCTCCTCCTCTCCTCTTTTTTCTTCTTCTTCTTCCTCTTCTTCTTTTTTCTTCTCCTCCTCCTCCTCTTCTTCTTCTTCCTTTCCTTTTTTCCTCTTCTTCTTCTCCTCCTCTCCTCTTTTTTTCTTCTTCTTCTTCTTCTTTTTTCTTCTCCTCCTCCTCTTCTTCTGTTTCTTCTTCTTCTTATTATTTTTTGTTCTTTTTCTTTTTTATTTTTCCTTTTTTTTCATCTTCTTTTCTTCTTTTTTTTCTTCTAGGTTTTTTTTCTACCTAAATGTCTAAATATTTTTTCCTATTTACCCAAACACCTAAACAACTATTTGCAAAACATCTAAAAACAGAAAACTAAAAATCTAATTAGAAAAATAGAAAAAAAAATTAAAAGGGGGGCAGGGGAAGCTCACCAGAGAGGGGCAGGGGGCAGGGCGGCCGGCGGCGAGGAGAGGAGGCCGGCGGCGAGGAGAGGAGGCCGCCGGGGAGGGGGCGGCGGCGGCAGGAGGGCCGTGAGGAGGGGGCGACGCCGCGGTGGTGGAGGTGCGCCACGGGGAGGGGGGCAGGCGGTGGTGGAGGGCGGGGAGGGGGCGGCGACGGCGGTGAGAGAGGGGGGGAGGGGGCGGCGGCGAGAGGGCGGGGAGGGGGCGGCGGCGGCGGCGGCGGTGAGAGACGGGAACGGGCGCGGGTGTGAGAGAGAGAGAGGTGAGAGAAAGAGAGAGAGGCGGGAGGCGCGGGGGGATGGCGAAAATTAAGCCCCCTCTTTGCCGTCTGCTGGCAGACGGCAAAGTTCTTTGCCGTCTGCCAGCTGACGGCAAAGAGGGGGGCCGTTAGCCCGTCCCCGCCGTTACACTGTGGGGCCCCCTCACCTCTTTGCCGTCTGCTAGCAGACGGCAAAGAGTTCTTTGCCGTCTGCCAGCAGACGGCAAAGAAGTGGCCCGTGTGACCTGGCAAGTGCAGTACCAAGTGGGGCCCATTTTGTTCTTTGGGATTCCAGTAGTGCATCCCAAAAGTCTTCTCCTTTTTTCCTCTTCTTCTTCTCCTCCTCTCCTCTTTTTTTCTTCTTCTTCTTCTTCTTTTTTCTTCTCCTCCTCCTCTTCTTCTGTTTCTTCTTCTTATTATTATTTTTTGTTCTTTTTCTTTTTTATTTTTCCTTTTTTTTTCATCTTCTTTTCTTCTTTTTTTTCTTCTAGGTTTTTTTTCTACCTAAATGTCTAAATATTTTTTCCTATTTACCCAAACACCTAAACAACTATTTGCAAAACATCTAAAAACAGAAAACTAAAAATCAAATTAGAAAAACAGAAAAAAAAATTAAAAGGGCGGGCAGGGGAAGCTCACTAGAGAGGGGCAGGGGGCAGGGGGCAGGGCGGCCGGCGGCGAGGAGAGGAGGCCGCTGGGGACAAAACTTTGGTGATGTAGATGGCACAGAAGTGCAGATGGCAAAGAGCCTCTTTGCCATCAGCATGTCCTTTGCCGTCTGCTTTATAAAAGCAGACGGCAAATATCCTCTTTGCCATCTTCCAGCAGACGGCAAAGAGCTGGCAGATGGCAAAGTCCCTGATTCCAGTAGTGCATCCCAAAAGTCTTCTCCTTATTTTTTCTAGGGAAAATGGGCTTATATACTAGAAAATGGGCACCGGAGGCTGGCCAGGGGCCCCACGAGCCACCAGGGTGCGCCTGGGGGGTGGCGTGCCCTGGTGCCTTGTGGGCACCTGGGTGGCCCCCTCTGGTACTTCTTACTTCTAGTATTTTTTATTTATTCCAAAATAAATCTCCATGAAATTTCAGCTCATTTGGAGATGTGCAGAATAGGTATCTCTGACATAGCTTTTTCAGGTCCAGAATTCCAGCTGCCGGCAATCTCCCTCCTTGTGTAAATCTTGCATATTAAGAGAGAAAAGGCTTTAGAATTTATCCACAAAGTGTTATATTGATTAAAACACTATAAATACCAGTAGTAAAATATGATGCAAAATGGACGTATCATGGCGCGCCATTTCCAATCAATGCCAACACTATTTTTTTTCAAATAGTGATGGCGTTGGCATATTTGGTACGTCATCACTATGCACTTAGTGGAGGCGTTGGAATATTGTTGCTCGCCACTTGTAGGTGGGACCAATCATTCTGACCATGTGCAACTTACTGGTGACGTGGCGAACAATCCAACATGGAGGCCGACACGGCCGTCAAATTTGTTTCCAGGCTCATCCATCGCTCCAGGGTTCCCCACAGCATCATCACGGACAACGGCTCCAATTTCATCGCGGACGTATTCAAAGCATTCTGCCACAAAACGAGGATACACATCGACTACGCATCTGTCGCCCACCCCCAGTTCAATGGCCAAGTGGAATGGGTGAACGAATTAATCATGCAAGGAGTAAAGCCAAGGCTCATCACGCCTCTAATACGGGCAAAGGGCAACTGGGTCGACGAGCTCCCATCCGTCCTCTAGAGCCTACGCACAATACCAAACAAGTCCATCGGCTACACACCATTCTTCACGGTTTACGGAGCAGAGGAAGTCCTGCCCTCCAACATCGAATACGACTTTCCACGAGTCTGCGCCTACGACGAGCAAGCAGCCGAGGAAAGCTGGCAAGATGACGTCACCGCCAAGGAGGAAGCACATCTCCTAGCCCTTGAGCGCACGACAATATACCAGCAGAAGCTACGCCAATATCAAGGACGCCGCATGCCAGCACACAAATTTAACGTCGGCGACTGATATGTCTCCAACGTATGTATAATTTTTTATTGTTCCATGCTATTATAGTATCAATCTTGGATGTTTTATATGCAATTATATGTCATTATATATCATTTTTTGGGACTAACCTATTAACCCAGTGCCCAGTGCCAGTTGTTGTTTTTTGCTTGTTTTTGCCTTTTCAGAAAATCATTATCACACGGAGTCCAAACGAAGAAAAAACTTTGGATTAATTTTTTCTGGACCAGAAGGGACCCTCAAAGCTTCGGGAGAAGACCAGACGAGCCACGAGGGAGCGACAAGATCGGGAGGCGCGCCCTGGGGGTAGGGCGCGCCCCCTAGGCTTGTGGGCCCCTCGTGGCACCTCTTGACCTAATTTCAACGCTATAAATTCCCAAATATTCCCAATATACTAGAGAGACAGAAGAGAAAACCTTTCTGCCGCCGCGAGCCTCTGTTCTTCCATGATCCCATCTGGAGGCCTTTTCCGGTATTCTGCCAGAGGGGGAATCGATCAAGAAGGGCTTCTTCATCAACCTTGTTGCCCTTCCGATGATGTGTGAGTACTTTACCACAGACCTATGGGTCCATAGCTAGTAGCTAGATGACTTCTTCTCTCTCTTTAATCTTCAATACCATGTTCTCCTCGATGTTTTTGGAGTTCTATCTGATATAATCTTCTTTTGCGGTGTCTCTGTTGGGATCCAATGAATTATGAGTTTATGATTAGATTATTCATGAGAAATATTTGAGTCTTCTCTGAACTCTTTTATGAATGATTGTTATGGCTTTGTATTTCTCACCGATCTACCGATTTGGTTTGAAAAACTAGATTGGTTTATCTTGCAATGGGAGATGTGCTTTGTGATGGGTTCAATCTTGCGGTGCTCAATCCCAGTGACAGAAAGGGACATGACACGTATTTGTATTGTTGCCATTAAGGATAAAAAATATGGGGTTTAATCATATTGCTTGAGTTTACTTTCTCTACATCATGTCATCTTGATTAAGGCGTTACTCTATTTGATACTTAATACCCTAGATGCATGCTGGATAGCGGTCGATGGGTGGTGTAATAGTAGTAGATGCAGGCATGAGTCGGTCTACTTGTTTTGGATGTGATGCCTATATATATGATCATTGCCATGAATCCGTCATAATTATTTGGTTTTCTATCAATTGCCCAATAGTAATTTGTTTACCCGTCATATGCTATGTGTTCGAGAGAGAAGCCTCTAGTGAAAACTATGGCCCCCGGGTCTACTTTTATCATATATTAAAATCAAAAAATACCTTGCTGCAATTTATTTGCTTTTATTTTATTTAGTATTTTACTTTATCTATCTATCACTATCAGAATTAATCCTTGCAAATAAGCGCTAAGAGGATTGACAATCCTCTTATTTGCGTTGGGTGCAAGTGTTTGCTTTTTTGTGTGCAGGTGCTGCTAAAGGGATTTTGTGTGGTTCTCCTACTGGATTGATAACCTTGGTTCTTAACTGAGTGAAATACTTATCTCTACTATACTACATCATTCCCTCCTCTTCGGGGAAATACCAACGCAGTCTGCAAGTAGCAGGAAGAATTTCTGGCGCCGTTGCCGGGGAGACATCGCCAAAATCTATCAAGTACCTTCGCACAAACTATCATCCACTTGCATTTATTTTATTTACCTTTTTATTTGTATTTACCTCTCGTTTTCATCTCCCCCACTTTTTATTTTCATCTCCCCCACTTTTATTTTTTTTTACAAAAACACAAAAATATTTTTATTTTGTGCGAAGGTACTTGATAACTTTGGTGATGTCTCCCCGGCAACGGCGCCAGAAATTCTTCCTGCTACTTGTAGACTGCGTTGGTATTTCCCCGAAGAGAAGAGTATGATACAGTATATTAGAGATAACTATTTTCCTCAGTTAAGAACCAAGGTTATCAATCCAGTAGAAGAACCATGCAAAATCCCTTTAGAAGCACCTGCACACACAAAAGCAAGCACTTGCACCCAACGCAAATAAGAGGGTTGTCAATGCTATTAGCGGTTATTTGCAAGGATTAATTCTTATAGTAATAGATAGATAAACAAAAATAATAAATAAAATAAAAGTAAATAAATTGCAGCAAGGTATTTTTGGTTTTAAATATATAATAAAAGTAGACCCGGGGGCCATAGTTTTCACTAGAGGCTTCTCTCTCGAACACATAGCATACGGTGGGTAATCAAATTACTGTTGGGCAATTGATAGAAATGCAAATAATTATGACGGATTCATGGCAATGATCATGTATATAGGCATCACGTCCGAGACAAGTAGACCGACTCCTGCCTCATCTACTACTATTACTCCACCCATCGACCACTATCCAGCGTGCATCTAGGGTATTAAGTATGAAACAGAGTAATGCCTTAAGCAAGATGTCATGATGTAGACAAAGTAGACTCAAGCAATATGATTAAACCCCATCTTTTTATCCTTAATGGTAACAATACAAATACGTGTCATGTCTCTTTCTGTCACTGGGATTGAGCACCGCAAGATTGAACCCATCACAAAGCACCTCTCACATTGCAAGATAAACCAATCTAGTTGGCCAAACCAAATCGATAGATCGGAGAGAAATACAAAGCTATAATAATCATGCATAAAAGAGTTCAGAGAAGACTCAAATATTTCTCATGAATAATCTGATCATAAACTCATAATTCATCGGATCCCAACAAACACACCGCAAAAAAAGATTACATCGGATAGAACTCCAAGAACATCGAGGAGAACATGATATTGAAGATCAAAGAGAGAGAAGAAGCCATCTAGCTACTATCTATGGACCCGTAGGTCTGTGGTAAACTACTCACACATCATTGGAGGGGCAGCAAGGTTGATGAAGAAGCCCTCCGTGATCGATTCCCCCTCTGGCAGATCGCCGGAAAAGGCCTCCAGATGGGATCGAGGAAGAACAGAGGCTTGTGGCGGCGGAAAGTTTTTTCTTTTATGTCTCTCTGGTATATTGGGAATATTTGGAAATTTATAGCACTGGAATTAGGTCAGAAGGGGCTACGAGGGGCCCACAAGCCTGGGGGCGCGCCCTACCCCCAGGGGGCGCCCACCGAGCTTGTGGCTCCCTCGTGGCTCCTCTGGTCTTCTCCCGAAGCTTCGTGGGTCTCTTCTGGTCCAGAAAAAATTAATCCAAAGTTTTTTTTTCTCTTTGGACTCTTTTTGATAATGATTTTCTGAAAAAAGAAAAACAAGCAAAAAACAGCAACTGGCACTGGGCACTGAGTTAATAGGTTAGTCCCAAAAAATGATATATAATGGCATATAATTGCAAATAAAACATTCAAGATTGATACTATAATAGCATGGAACAATAAAAAATTATAGATCCGTTGGAGACGTATCAATTCTTTATGACTAATGTGAGTCCATGGATTATACGCACTCTCTTCTTTTCGCAATTTGCTAGCCTCTTCGGTACCGTGCATTGCCCTTTCTCACATCGAGAGTTGGTGCAAAGTTCGCGGTGCATTCAAACCCAGTGATATGATACGCTCTATCACACATTTGACTCCTTATATCTTTCTCAAAACAGCCACCGTTCATCGTTCTTTTATACATGTTACGCTAGTATCATTGCACATCCTGGTACACCGCCAGATGCATTCATATAGAGTCATATTTTTGTTCTAGTTTTAAGTTGTAATTTTCTTTTGAGTTGTAAGTAAATAGAAGTATGATGATCACCATTATTAGAGCATTGTCCTAGTGAGGAAATAAAAAAAAGGAGAGGCCAAAAAAGAGCCCACAAAAAAAAGGGAAAGAAAAAATAAAAAAATAAAAAATAAATAAATGAAAGAAAAAGAGAGAAGGGGCAGTGTTACTATCATTTTCCATACTTGTACTTCAAAGTAGCACCATGTTTTTCATATAGAGAGTCTCCTATTTAGTCACTTTCATATACTAGTGGGAAATTTTCGTTATAGAACTTGGCTTGTATATTCCGATGATAGGCTTCCTCAAATGACCGAGGTCTTCATGAGCAAGCAAGTTGGATACACACCCACTTAGTTTCATATTTTGCTTTCATACACTTATAACTCTTAGTGCATCCGTTGCATGGCAATCCCTACTTCCCGCATTGACATCAATTGATGGGCATCTCCATAGCCCGTTGATTAGCCGCGTTGATGTGAGACTATCTTCTTATACTTCCCCTTATTAATCTCTACCACCATATTCTATTCCACCCATAGTGCTATATCCATGGCTTGTGCTCATGTATTGCGTGGGGGTTGAAAAAGCTGAAGCGCGTTAAAAAGTATGAACCAATTGCTCGGCTTGTCATCGGGGTAGTGCATAATAAATACTTTGTGTTAAGAAGATGGAGCATGACATGATTATATGATTTTATAGGGATAACTTTCTTTAGCATTTTTATTTTAAAAGACATGATTGTTTATTAGTATGCCTGAGTATTGATGTCTTTATGTTAAACTATAAACTATTGCTTTGAATCATTCGGATCTTATTATTCATACCGTAAGAGAGATTACATGATGAAACATGTTAGGTAGCATTCCACATATTTTTTTTTGTTTTTATCATTTACCTACTCGAGGACGAGCAGGAATTAAGTTTGGGGATGCTTGATACGTCTCCAACGTATCTATAATTTTTGATTGTTTTAAGCTATTATAGTATCAATCTTGGATGTTTTATATGCAATTATATGCCATTATATATCATTTTTTGGGACTAACCTATTAACCCAGTGCCCAGTGCCAGTTGCTGTTTTTTGCTTATTTTTGTCTTTTCAGAAAATCATTATCAAACGGAGTCCAAACGAAGAAAAAACTTTAGATTAATTTTTTCTGGACCAGAAGGGACCGTCGAAGCTTCGGAAGAAGACCAGACGAGCCACGAGGGAGCGACAAGCTCGGGAGGCGTGCCCTGGGGGGTACGGCGCGCCCCCAGGCTTGTGGGCCCCTCGTGGCACCTCTTGACCTAATTCCGACGCTATAAATTTCCAAATATTCCCAATATACCAGAGAGACAGAAGAGAAAACCTTTTCGCTGCCGCAAGCCTCTGTTCTTCTGCGATCCCATCTGGAGGCCTTTTCGGTAAATTTGTCGGAGGGGGAATCGATCACAGAGGGCTTCTTCATCAACCTTGCTGCCCTTCCGATGATGTGTGAGTAGTTTACCATAGACCTACGGGTCCATAGCTAATAGCTAGATGGCTTCTTCTCTCTCTTTGATATTTAATACCATGTTCTCCTCGATGTTCTTAGAGTTCTATCCGATGTAATCTTTTTTTGCGGTGTGTTTGTTGGGATCCGATGAATTGTGAGTTTATGATCAGATTATTCATGAGAAATATTAGAGTCTTTTTTGAACTCTTTTATGCATGATTGTTATAGCTTTGTATTTTTCTCCGATCTATCGATTTGGTTTGGCTAACTAGATTGGTTTATCTTGCAATGGGAGAGGTGCTTTGTGATGGGTTCAGTCTTGCGGTACTCAATCCCAGTGACAGAAAGGGACATGACACGTATTTGTATTGTTGTCATTAAGAATAAAATGATGGGGTTTAATCAAATTGCTTGAGTTTACTTTCTCTAGATCATGTCATCTTGCTTAAGCCGTTACTATGTTTTATACTTAAAACCCTAGATGCATACTGGATAGCGGTTGATGGATGGGGTAATAGTAGTAGATGCAGGCAAGAGTCAGTCTACTTGTCTCGGACGTGATGCCTATATACATTATCATTGCCATGAATCCATCTTAATTATTTGTTTTTCTATCAATTGCCCAACAGTAATTTGTTTACCCACCGTATGCTATGTATTCGAGAGAGAAGCCTCTAGTGAAAACTATGGCCCCCGGTCTACTTTTATTATATATTAAAATCAAAAAATATCTTGCTGCAATTTAGTTACTTTTATTTTATTTGGTATTTTACTTTATCTATTTATCACTATCAGAATTAATTCTTGTAAATAACCGCTAAGAGGATTGACAACCCTCTTATTTACGTTGGGTGCAAGTGTTTGCTTTTGTGTGTGCATGTGCTGCTAAAGGGATTTTGTGTGGTTCTCCTACTGGATTGATAATCTTGATTCTTATCTGAGGGAAATACTTATCTCTACTATACTGCATCATCCTCTCCTCTTCGGAGAAATACCAACGCAGTCTACAAGTGGCAGCGACCTCGTCCTCGTCGTTGTCCAGCAGTAGCAGTCCGGCAGAAGAAGAGGAAGAACAAGTTGTCCTCCCTGTGGGAGGGCCCTACGTTATCCACGAGATCCTCAACAACGGAGCCTACTACCTCCGCAACCGAAAATGAGGTCAGATTACGTCCCGGCCATGGAATGCAGAGTATCTCCGTCTCTTTTACGCATAACTTATGTATTATGTACGTTGGCATAAACTGCATATTTTCTGGCATATGTATCTTAGCTCAAACGAAACAACTTGGTTAAAACAGAGGGACCTCTGAGCCCCCCAATGTTAAATTTGCTAATTATATTCCGTGAACCCCTCGGGATACACAAATTGCGGAAAAACAAACGTATCTCTTTGTTGTCGGACTCGAGGGCTGCATCGTCTAAGTGGACCCTGCTGCAACTCCGCACAAAGGCTGCATGATACGTTCCTTCAGTTTGCTCCCGACCCGTGTGTTTGCTTCATCCCGCCGACCTCCCATAGTTGCGTGCTCCGGGGCTGCATCAACGTAATTTATGGGCAGCCATCCATAGCCGAGGCGCAACCCTAAGGAATGCCGGGGACTGAATAATACATTCTGGTCATACCCATGCATTTAGCACCAGGAATTAGTAGTTAGCACTTTCCTCTGATCTGAATGGACCTCGTCTTCCTCCTCGAAACCAGGCACACCATCATCCTTTCCCAAAACCAACGCATAGAGTTTAATTGCTATCGTTACGCCCCATACACCCGCCTCCTCTTCCTCCCGTACGATCCAGCCCGCTTCAATCCATCGGCTGCTGCCTCCACAAGCGCGCCTCACGCGGATCGGGATGCGCCACCTCACTGATCCGCGCCCTACTCGTTCTCTCCATCATGCCTTCTAAGACCATCTTCATCTCTACCTCTATATATACTAGAAACAGTCTTCTATCCGCGTGCGGGGTGCGCTTCCGACTTGGACTTGGGGCTTGGGCGACGGCGAGAGGAGGCCGCTCCGACGGGACCGTCTCCGTCTTCCCCCGGCCTCGGGGCGCGTCCCTCCCTTCGCCGTGCGATGGCTGCGCCATGTGTGTGCAGCGAGGAGACTCAAAGACGAGGAGAGCTTTTGCGTCTGCCTCATGGTCGGCATCCAGGGCTTCCAGCTCCTCGTCGCCGATCACGGCGGCATCGCCTCCGTCAAGGCCAAGGTGTGTCTGTCGGGCATGTTGTTTTCTGAAGTTGCGTCCATTAGACTCCGTGTGGTGGAATGGACATATTATAGCTTTGTAGGTTGTTCCTGGTTTGACTCTTGGTTGTTGTGGAGTAATCAGGATGACCATTAGCTGGTGTTAGCCTTTCATCAACATAATAAATTGGGTTTTTCTGCTTGAAGAGATCCCTTTTGTGGTTGGTTAGCTTCGCTGGCTGTCGCGCCGCCGCTGTGATACAAGAAGCCGTTCAGAGCCCATATGTAGTTTATTTTACGTTGCATGGAGTAGTATGAAAAATAGGATGTGAGATTTGAGCTTTGTGGTTGCAGCGGACAAAAATTGTTTGAACATTTTAGGGTTCGTTTGCCATATTTTAGGCATTTTAGGAAAATCTATGTATTTAATTGGATATAATTCAAATTTGAACTGCAAGTAGATTGATTTTTTTCCAATAATTGAAAAAATAACACATCAAAGGTAGTTAGAATATACTTAGATCTTATGAACTAATGTTTGATAATTTGAAACATGTATATGGAAATTTCAAACACAAACTTTTTTTTAGGTGAATGGTTTTTTTGAATTTAAGGAAAATTTTAAATGTTGTCTAAGATCTATGAAGCTTGTGTGGTGTCTTTATATGACATATAGAGTATGTGATTAAATTTTGAAATAGATTTAAATTTTTTATGATGTTGGTTGCTTAGAAACTAAAGACGGCCTCGAGGCAAGCGCCGCATATAAAATTAACCTGTAATTTTTCTAAGAATTTCTTGCATATGACCTATATGTACTGAAGAACTTAAATAAAACTTTTTTTGTATATGTAGTTCAATTTGATTTATGTCCTTCAAATAACTGCCTCGCTGCCCGACCACAAGCTTCGTGACCCCCGAGATGTTGTCCCGCAGCACCTTCTGGTACCTCTCCCCAGCATATTTCCTTTTCTCCTCCAGCAGCAGAACGGTCAGTTTGCTGTTGCGGCAATGCTGTGAGATTCTGATGGTGGTGGCGGTGGCCAGCAAGCAACACCTCTCGGTACACCAGCCAACAACAAGATTTTAGCTCAGTTCCAGAGAACCAGCAAATCTCTCCCCTCACCCAAAGGGGAGGAAATAACATTTCACAAGACCTTAATTAAAAAGAGCAAGCAACATACAACAAAACCAAGTTAAAAAGCAACCAACCAAGTATAGAGTTTACGCACAGCCCACGGACCATCCACGACACACAAGTATATAGTTGACAAACAAAGACACCGACACACAAGAGAACAAGTTCCATCTGCAGGGTGGTCGCGAGCCGGGAGTGCCGAAGCAAGAATTGTCATGTGATTCCACGTGCCCCCTACAAAGCCCGGCAACCGATTGAACGCTGCCTACATCTTCAGAGATACATACAGCCCAGCATTCCAGATCACATGGGGCTATGCTCTTTTGGCTTTGATTACTGCTACTTAGGACCCAAGGCTGCAATCTGCTGCTCCAACTACATCAAAAGAAGAGTAGATCAATGATTATGCCAGGTCTACGAAGTACAGTGGTGCTTAAGTTATGTCGATATCTTTTTCTGGTACATGGCAAAGGTTAAGTTAAGCTGGGAAACAAGGAAATACAACTGCTGTTTTTGGACCTACCCTATACATCTAACGAAACATGGTGACAATATTAAGACAGAAACATTCAATGACCAACTGGGACTTTCAGAGACCTCGAAATAAGTGCTCCAGAAGCCAAACAATATATTGCTATACAAATTTCAATAGTAACAAGAATAATATCAAGGTTATTTTTTTTTCATCTTAAACAATATACAACCAGTCTACATATTACGATACTTGTGAGAAGTTGGAAGTCAAAAGCCAACATAGGCACATAAGATGCTACCTGCATAATGGTCTGTAGCTTGTCGCGCACATCATAGAACTCATTCCTAAGATGATTCAATGCCATGAGGCACCTGAAATAATGCAAACACACCACACTGTCAAATTCTAAAGGGGTTAAGGAAACTAAATTGAAATGCTTCGGAAATTGTAACCCGCTGTTTGAGAAAGAACTGTAGCCATCTCATAACTTAGTTGCGGTATAAACAGAAGTCTAGAGCTAACAAGTTACAAGAGAATGATCAAAGAGGCATATATTCAGATTAAGAAGTGAGTTATATCAATCCTGATTGGAGATGAAGTGAACAGGCACGTTAGTCTTTATGAATATTAGATCAATATGAGCCAAAAATAGTGTCATTGAAGACAAAATAAACTGGCAGGTTTCATACAGGGGATTTGATAAGCACAGAGAGTAGGGAATAATTATTGTGCAACATATATAATAAGGTATCAAGAACTGACCCTTCTTTGCTTTTTGTCTCGTAGAACTGGCCGAAGTGCACGCAGGCAAGGTTAACTTTCCGAGCACCAACACTGGTACATGCCAAAAAGAGCAAGATAAAGAAACTAGAAAATTTCAAACTTAACAAACGCTACCGAATGTTGATTCACATAAGCATTATTGTGGTGTCAAAATAATATTCTCGAGGAGTCATTCATCACTGTTATCAAGACAATAAATTGTTTGATAAACCAGAAAAGAAAATAACATTCGCCTTATGTGCGATAGCAGTTAGTAGCGCTGGAGATATATTTAGAAAATGATAAAGTTTCCCTGGGCAAACGGCATGAATATCGGCATTTCCATTGCACAAAACACAACTAAATTCGACTCTTCTAGTTATGGCTAAACGACAACATAAATGGCACGAGCAGCATGCCCACTACGTATACACCCACGCCGACACATCCAATAGAGACAACATCAATGTAGCGGAGAAACAGGGAGAAACAGCCATTGGTGTTGCGTAGAACAGGAGATCATTAATACCAGAAATATTTTCAGAACAGCAACTTTTATTGCTGACCTAGAATACTGCCATTGCTGAATATCTATGCGAATTTTTCACATGACGGCAAAGTTTCCCTTGACGAGTTTTAGGGTTGCCCTGGGCAGGAATGCCAACGGTTCAATTATATGAAACACAACTAAACTCAGCTCTTCTATTTATGTGTATACGACAACCGCAATCGACACAACACCGACACATCCAATTAGAAATGTGGACAGACATGAATAACTGCCATTGCCATTACGCTGAATAGCACATCACTAATACCAGGAAGGCTCGCAAGCCGACATATTTTTTTCTCGTCGAGCCATAACATTGCCGTTGGATGAATACCGGTACTTCTGTTAGGTACACGAAAAAATACAATTCAGCTCGACACTTGTATTTATGGCTACACGATAGCGCAAACAACACCAACGGGTCTATATACCCATGACAAACACATTTGAATCGCACGATCAACATCGATGCAGTGGGTAAACAAATCACCTGCCGCTGCTCCCCTTGAGCCGATGCACCAGTTCGCCCACCATGTAGAAGTCCACGACGGGAAGGTTCCTGGGAATCACAAAACAGAGGCAGACGAAATCAACACTCGACACGAGATAACGTACATACGAGAGCAGAGGTCTTGGGCGCGGTGGTACGGACAGAAGGCTGGTGATGTCATTGAGCATCCTGTCGGCGTCGTTGAGAAAGATGTTGACGACCTCGGCGACGAAGCCCTCGTCCTGCGGCGACTGCAGCTGTTGGTAATATCCGTCCAGAATTCCCTGGATCCATCACGCCAAGTCAGCGAGAGTGCGAGACAGTACACAGACGGAATTCCAGCCCAGAACCACACGGCCGCTATAGAATTGAGGGGAGGGACGACTCACCGTGGTGTACTTGTAGCCGACGTGGGTGTTGAGTTGCTGCCTGAGTGCGGCGGCCGACATGGCGATGGGAGGAGGTCCGGGAGTCGGGCGATCCAGGGGACAGAGCGAACAAAGGGACGGAATTCGAAGCTGCTGGCGGAGTTGACGAGGACAGGAGGGGAGTGCAGGTAACCGAGGCTCTCTCACACACGGAGCCTTTTGGCAGGGAGTGCTCGTTAATTAACTCTACTGGCTGGCCGCCATCAATGAAGAGCTTGAAGTTGAAGATGGCGTACGTCCGTGCATGCATGCTTGCAGCTAGGTTTGGGTGGATGTATATACCGGGCCAGCAAGCTACAGGTTGACCAAGACAGCGGCAGCCAGGCAAGCAGATGCGCTTTGACCACTCGTTCGGCCCTTAGCCCAGGCCCCACTGGTTATTGACGGAAGGGAGCGTAGCTTTTTCAATGGCGAGTACTAGGCGCCGGTCGACCAGCCCAAATTTGGGCCGGTCGATGTTGGTTTTGAGCAACGTACGTGCAAGCTAGCCTCACAACCAGCCAAGCAGGCAGCTTAATTGATAGTAGCTAGCTAGCTCGTACTGGCCGGCGACTTGCACTAGAAAGGATCGATTCTATCTTTGGTAGGACGTAGCGACTTCTCTCGACGTAAACTTGCGAACGAAACTGAACAGAGGAAAACTGATTTTTGCGGTGCGGACAACTTGCATCTTTTCTGATTTTTCCTTACGTATATAAAGGAATACAGACTTGCCACGTCCAACTCGTCGCCAACTCGGCAACCAACACGACGCAACCCGGACTCGTACAAACACTTGTCCGTTTACTGACATGAACACTAAAACGACTAGTACTAGGACTTTTTGGACTAATACGTGACCATACCTAATACTACAACTAGATTAACTCTTACATTCACCTCCTTAATCTGGTTGCTTTGTCTCCATTGTTTGCACTCCGACTTTCTTCCTCATCTCGATGAACTTCTGTCGACCGAGGGACTTTGTGAGAATGTCGGCAAGCTGGTCCTTTGTGTTCACGTGCTGAACTTCGATCATCCCTCCCTCAATGCATTCCCGGATGTGGTGAAACCGAGTATCTATGTGCTTGCTCCTCTCAAGATGAACCGGATTTTTGCATAATGAGATTGCAGCTTGGTTGTCGATCTTCAATGACACCTTCTGCACCTCCCGCTTTGCAAGATCAGCTAGGAGTCTTCTCAGCCACACTGCTTGACAAGCCGCCGTGCTTGCCGCTATGTATTCTGCCTCGCATGAAGACAGCGCAACCCCCTTTTGCTTCTGAGAATTCCAGCTGATAGGATTTGGGCCAAGGTAGAATATCATGCCCGTTGTGCTTTTCCGGTCATCCACATCACCTGCCATGTCGCTATCTGAGTATCCTTGAAGGACCAATCCTTCCTTTCCCTTTCTGTATGTGCAGCCAAGATTTATAGTGCCTTTCACATAGCGCAAGATTTGCTTGATGGCGCTCATGTGCTCGGTTGTCGGATTCTCCATGAAACGACTCACGATCCTGACTGAATAAGCCAAGTCAGGTCGGGTATGCACCAAATATCTTAGGCTGCCCACAACGCTTCGATACATTGTGGTGTCCACCGGCGGATTTGAGCTACGCTTGCTCAACTGTGACGTTGGTCCATTGGAGCTTGTGTCTCATAGCAATCTATCATGCCACACTTGTCCAATAACTTGACCGCATAAGCCGATTGACATAGGGAAATCTCTCCAGAGCTTTGCTTCACTTCGATGCCCAAGTAATAGCTGAGTAATCCCAGATCGCTCATGCTAAACTTCTTCTTCATCTGCGCCTTGAAACATTCAATTTCTTGCGCGCTATCTCCGGTGATAATCAGATCGTCGACATAAACTCCAACTAGCAGGTTTGAGCCTTTGGAGTTCTTTGTATAGACCGCGTGCTCGAGGGGACATCTCTTGAACCCGAGCGAGACCAAACTTCGGTCTAACTTTGAGTTCCAAGCTCTTGGCGCTTGCTTCAGCCCGTAAAGTGCCTTCTTGAGCTTGTAAACTTTTCCTTCTTCGCCTTTCTTCTCGTAGCCGAGGGGTTGTTCCACGTACACTTCTTCTGTGAGATCACCGTTGAGGAAAGCGGATTTGACATCCATATGATGAACCTTCCAATCCTCTTGTGCTGCCAAAGCTAGGAGCACCCTCACCGTCTCGAGTCGAGCAACCGGTGCAAACACCTCCTCATAGTCAACTCCTTGATGTTGTACGTAGCCCTTTGCAACGAGTCTTGCCTTGTACTTCACAATGGCACCCTTCGTGTCCTTCTTTAACTTGTAAACCCACTTCAAACCTATGGCCTTTTGGTTTGGAGGTCAGGTTACCAAAGTCCACGTGCCATTGCTCTCGATCGCCTTCATCTCCTCATCCATGGCGTGCGTCCAGCTTGGACTTTTGCTCGCCTCTACGAAGTTCGCT
The DNA here is from genome assembly GCA_039707655.1 of Elymus sibiricus. Lineage (NCBI taxonomy): Eukaryota > Viridiplantae > Streptophyta > Magnoliopsida > Poales > Poaceae > Elymus > Elymus sibiricus. The sequence continues at coordinate 30,167,071 of CM077670.1, forward strand.
GGCTCCTCAACTCCGAGCAAACATAGTCCGGAGTACTCGAGTGTAACTGGCTTTGCGTACTTGTAGACTTTCTTGAGGGTCTTGTAGCGTTGAGGCCCGGAAGAATCCGTTGTGGCTTGCGAAGGAGGCGACACAAATTGTGTCGGCGTCGATGCACTTGAGGAAGACGGTTGAGTCCCGGGCGTGGTAGATTCCGGGTCGTCGGCATCCGTGTCGTCGGCGTAGTCGTCGTGACCGTGACCATCATCTTGATTGTCATCGTCACTATGCGCCTCGTTGTCGATGTCGTCGCCGAGATCTCCACCCGTGTCGTGCGCGTCGTTGTCGCTATCACCTTGCGACCCATGCGCGTCGTCGTCGGTGTCGGCACCATGGTGATCACTGCCATTGCGGTCACCTTGGTTGGGCGTCTTGCCAACCACCTGGACATCCTCCCCTGCATCATCATCAGTTGGAAATTCAACTGTGAATATGTTACCGCTTGGAGCATCGTCGGCTGCTGCGCTCCAATTCCACGCTTGGTTTTCCTCAAACACAACGTCGCGTGAAATTCGTACACGCTTGGTTCGTGGATCGTAGAAGCGGTATGCCTTGGTGCCAGAACTCCTCTCGTATCCGATGAACACCATCTTGGTGCTACGATCGGCAAGCTTTGAGAGATGCGGCTCCGCCGTCTTCACATGCGCCACGCACCCGAACGTCCGTAGATGAGACACGTTCGGCTTCCGTCCGTAAATTGCTTCATACGGAGTCTTGCCGATCACCGCCTTCGTTGGAGCCCGGTTGAGAAGATAGACCACCGTCGAGACAGCTTCTCCCCAAAAAGTCCCCGGCAAGTTCTTGCTCTTGAGTAGACTCCTCGCCATGTCAACGACGGTTCGATTGCGCCTTTCAACAACCCCGTTCTGCTGCGGCGTATAAGGTGCCGTGAGGAACCTTTTTATGCCAATCTTCTCGCAGTAGTCGTTGAACTCGTTCGACGTAAACTCTCCGCCGCGATCTGTTCGTAGAGCGCAAACCTTCAGCTTGTGTTCCATCTCCGTTGCAGCCTTCAGCTTCTTGAACGCTTCAAACGCCTCATCTTTAGATCGTAGGAGAACGACCCACATGTATCTCGAGTAGTCATCTACCACAAGGAAGAAGTACTTCTTTCCTCCGTGAGTTGCCGGGGTGATAGGGCCACATAGGTCACCATGGAGCAGCTCGAGTGCATCACTTGCACGATAGGTAGACTGAGCAGGGAACGGCCTGCGGTGCTATTTTCCAACCAAGCACCCATCACATACTCGATCAACATGGTCGATAAACGGCATCCCGGATACCATCTCCATCTTCGACATCTTCTTCAAGGCGTAGAAGTTAACATGTCCAAATCTAGCATGCCATAACCACGAATCATCATCACTCTTGGCGAGCCAACACTCCGGTTGAGATTGATCAAGGTTGAGGATATAGAGCATGTTCCTCGTGCGATTCACACGCGCTAGCACGTTTCGGAGGTTGTCGAAGATCGTCATCACTCCGTTCTCAATATCCACCTTGCATCCATTCTCGTCAAGTTTCCCGACAGAGATGATGTTGTTGCGAAGCCGTGGGATGTAGTATACTCCGGTGAGTATGCGATGTTCTCCTGTGAGACCCTCGAAGAGGACAGAACCTTGCCCGCAAATCTCCACATTTGAACCATCACCGAACTTGACCGAGCCTTGAACATCATATTCCAGTTCGAGGAATTTCTCCTTGCACCCCGTCATGTGGTTACTGGCACCCGTGTCTAGATACCATGACACACTCTGGTTCCCGGATAACTTTGGTATTACTTTCTTTTCATGAAGTAGCACCTTCCGGTTTGGTTTCACAACCACCGTTTGGACAAGATCACAAACTTCGGCCATCAGTAGACCTGGACGTTCGTCTTCCTGCTTCGCCAAATTTGCCTTGATCTCCCGCTTGTTAGGCTCCGAACAATCCTTCGCAAAGTGACCCATCTCGTTGCAGTTATAACACTTGACCTCAGACATATCCAAGTTCCGTGGCTTCCGCTCTTTAGATCGGTCCGCCTTACCACGAGCTTGTGGCTTGCCTTTTCCTTTGCCTTTTCCGGTTTGTCCGCCGCGCTTCGCGTTGCTTGAGCCTTCGCCACCGTCACGCCTTCCTTTGCTACTTGGGGACTCCCAATCTGCGCGCGAGTACATGAGTTGGTCACCACCTCCTCCTTTGCCTTTCCGACAGCCACGAGGATTCTCTTCCCATGTCCGCAAGCGTCCGATCGCCTCCGTTATGGTCATGTCGTCAATGTCGTAATGCTGCTCGAGCGTGCCGATGATGTACGTGAATTTATCAGTCACCGAACTGAAAAATTTCTCCACGATCTCGGCTTCCTCGAGCTTTGCACCAAGCGCGCGGATCTCTCCCACCAAAGTAGTCAGACGCATGGCGTAGTCGTTCACCGATTCAGTTTCCTCCATCTGCAACTTGTGAAATTGGCGCTTCAGCACTTGTGCCCGAGCCTTCATGACGCGATCTTCTCCAATCCTCATCTCTTTGAGTGCGTTCCACGCCTCTCTTGTTGTCTCGAACTCCGCCAATGTCATCAGCACGGAATCCGGCACAGACTGGGCTATGGCGGCCATGGCACCTTCGTCGCACTCCTCGTCGACGTCGTCGTCCGTGATGGCCTGCCACACTCGAAGGGTTCGGAGAATGATCTTCATCTTCACCGCCCACACGCCGTAGTTGGCGTCGGTGAGCATCGGGTACTGGATGGGGATGTTGCGATGCAACAGTACGTTGGCGCCGCCCGTTCCTCCACCACTGGTCGCTGACTTGCCGCCCTTGTTCACCTTGTCGCCGTTGCCGGACTTGACCGACTCCTTGTCGCTGTCCACCATCGTAGATCGTAGATCGTCGAGGCTCTAGATACCAATTGTTAGTTTTGAAACCGAAGCAACGTACGTGCAAGCTAGCCTCACAACCAGCCAAGCAGGCAGCTTAATTGATAGTAGCTAGCTAGCTCGTACTGGCCGGCGACTTGCACTAGAAAGGATCGATTCTATCTTTGGTAGGACGTAGCGACTTCTCTCGACGTAAACTTGCGAACGAAACTGAACAGAGGAAAACTGATTTTTGCGGTGCGGACAACTTGCACCTTTTCTGATTTTTCCTTACGTATATAAAGGAATACAGACTTGCCATGTCCAACTCGTCGCCCACTCGGCAACCAACACGACGCAACCCGGACTCGTACAAACACTTGTCCGTTTACTGACATGAACACTAAAACGACTAGTACTAGGACCTTTTGGACTAATACCTGACCATACCTAATACTACAACTAGATTAACTCTTACAGTCGACGCGCAGCCGCCCGATTTCAATGATTACACCCGTCCGATTTGGCGTCCCCGTTTCGACCACCTCGCCCCGTACGGGATTGACTTTGTTCTGGCTCCGCCTCCGCCTCCCTCGTCAACCCTCCCGGCTCCGCCTTCGCCTCCGCCTCCATCAACCACGCCCCCGCCTGCTTGCAGCTCCGGTGGGCAGTCCCGCTGTTGACGCCGTCGTGCCCGGATGCTGGCCCGCCGTAACAGTTCCAGCTCTGCTTCGGCTGGTTGTAGCAAAAACGATTGCTAGTTTCAGCAAAAAACAAAATTGTAGCAAAAATCATGACGGCAACTGCAACATCTTCTCGATTTGTAGCAAAATAGAAAAGGGGTTCCAGCAAAAATCTTAAGTGGTTCCAGCAAAAAATAAAACATGGCGCCACCGTTCGTCGCCGCCCGAGCGTCATCTTCGCCTACTGCAGCAAACTCAAATGCTGGTTCCAGCAAAAAACAAAATTGTAGCAAAAATCATCACGGCGACAGCACCATCTTCTCGATTTGTAGCAAAATAGAAAAGGGGTTCCAGCAAAAATCTTAAGTGGTTCCAGCAAAACAAAAAACACGTTGCAGCCCACCACCATCTTCGCCTACTGCAGCAAAGTCAAGAGCTGGTTCCAGCAAAAATTGGATGTTGTTCCAGCAAAAAGATTGATGTAGCAAAAAAAATCATGGCAGCGATGCCACCACCAACCTCTCTATTGCAGCAAAATCAAAAGAAGGTTCCAGAAAAAAAAATGAAGTGGTTCCAGCAAAAAAAATTATACAGCAAGCAACCCCCCCCCCCCCCCCCCCCCCCCCCCCCGGCGGTCCCCTAGCACCGCACCTCGTCGGTGTCGCCAGCCATGTCCGGTCCCTTAGCACCGCACCTTGTCGGTGTCACCGGCCATGTCCTCCCCTCTCGCCGCGTGCGGTGGCCTCCCAAAGTAGCGCCCATTTGTGGGGGTGGACGCGCGGATGGAAGCCGTCAGGTTGATGCGGGATCGGCGGCGCTCGTCGCCGGCGAGATTTATTTGAGAGCCCGGGGAAAGAAAGATGGGCGAGGGGATAAGAGGAGACTCAGCGAAGGAAAAATAATGAATGGGTAGGAAGAGCATGTGACACGGGATAAGGAAATCTGAAGCGGTGTGTGCGTCGGCCCGTTGCCAGCTTAGACGTGACCGGTGGAGTTTCAGCCGGTCATCCGGCCGCAACGTTTCCCTTTTTCAATGCATAGCCCATCACTAAATAGTACGGAGTACATATATATGTATATTGCTAATGAACATTCTTGGCATGTTGATATCTTTTATATAAAAAACCTAAATAATAATAATGTTGGTTTGTGCTAAAACAAGGAAGCAAATCACGATTTCATCACATCCAAAATGCTAAATCGATTCATAGAATTTTTAGGGCGAGCACTAGGCACCGGTCGACCGGCCCAAATTTGGGACGGCCGCCGCGCAACCGCTCGATTAAGCTATATGCAGCCATTAGATTTGGCTTCCACGTTGTTATTCTTTCCTCACACCGCTTCCACGAAAAAAAGGAAAATCCAATCATGGTACCGCCATGGCTAATTGCGGCAAAAATCCCTCAATCAGGTGTCGCGCTCGTAGCCCATGCTCTTGTCGGCGCCATCGTTTTTGTCACGGGACATAGCTTTTTTTATCGCCAGTTCCAGCTTTTTTTTTCTTCGGTTGCAGCAACGGTAGCGGCCGGCGGCGCAGCTCATAGCCCATGTATGGATTCCATAGAGAAGAAAATACATGACATCATGCAAGGAATGGTGCTCGTGTTGCAATGGTCAGACCTTTCGGTGACTTAGGAAGCCTTATAGAATTCTTCGTATCAGTCATATTAATCTTAGAACCTTTATCTATCTCATTGATCTTGTTGTCCTGGAGATACCTGAACATGATCTTTGTCCCAGTACATTTGGGAGACCCTTTTTGAACACTTCATGTGATAATATATATAGCAAACATGAGACAGTGCCCGCAAACATGGGCTAGAAGAAAGGGAATTTCCATTTCTCCAAGTTAAAAAATAAGCCATACCGCAAGGAGTGTGAGGAAGCAGAAAATAAGACCATAGCTCAGCTTGCTGCCATTTCCTTCGATACTCCAGAGGATGAGCTGGAAAGGAGCTTGACTAGGTACGAGCAAGGCCACGAAGGTCAAGAAAAGCAGGACCTCGATCAATATGCCAATAAAACTCCATTCATAGAATCTCCTCCAAGTGAAATATACGAGGTGCCCGAGACGAGGGGGGATGGAGAACTTCCACTTCCTGAGCGTCAACTGCTATCAGAGGAGTTGAGGTACAAACTCCTATATGAAACAAAGTGATTCCCTATTATTATGGCTTAATTTTGTACTAACCTTCCATGGGACGAAAAGAGCAAACTCATGGAAACATTAAAAATCCACCGTAAAGCTTCTGGGTGCTCCATGGATGATCTCAAAGGCACAAGCCCGTCCATATGCACCCACAGACGTATTATGGCTCAATTTTGTTCTAGTTTTTTGTGCATATACTTTTGTTGTTAACTTGATCATGCTGGCTCCTGATAAGAATAAAAATTGTTATAATGTTAAGTGTTAGTTGTGGTTGATATTTTTCCGACGGTTGAAATATGTTTCGTCTATGTATATAAAGTCTACCTAAGTGAGATAACACCTCTGCAATACCATGAATGGTACTCATAGGACTAGTCATATAATCAGTTATTTCGTAGTCTGAATCTCCCTCCAGCAGTAAGATGTTGTATAAGATGGGTGGAGATTCCACAACCGACCATTTTTCTAGTGACACAATTCTTAAATAATCTAATCACAAAATTAATTGTTTCAATCATTTGTTATTTATTTTGGTATTTCGTATTTTTTGCTACACATAGCACTATTGTGCCATTTTTTAAATTGTGCAGTTGTGCTCTTTTGTTTCTTGCAATAGCACTACTTTTCTGGGGCAACTGCATCTTGAAAATGCCCTTTTCTTCATGTAACCACACCATTTTGTGGAACCGAACATTTTGTATTTAACTTGGGGGCTTACAATTATGGAATGATGTGATCCATTAATTAACTAATTTATGTTTTATGCAGGATGATGGTTGGTGTGAAGGGGAGGATAAAGAGAAGCAAGGAAAGAGAGTGAGTGTCATTTGACTTTTTTAGGCAACTATCCTGATGGTACCATAAAAAGGCAATGTTACGCATTCTATGTAGTTTTCTTCTTCTTTCAAGCTTTCTTCTTGCTTTTTTATCTTTACTTCTGACATATGGAGTGGTGGTGGCATCCATATTTATACATGTGCCATTCCGACGGATTGATGCTGAGTAGCAACCAACAAAGCCTTACAATATATCACATACCAATTTGATATTTTTCTTTAAAGGTTATATGTCTCGAATGGTTGTGTGCATCACAAAGATACAAAGGCCGGAGGTTTTAACCTTCCTTTTAGAAAAATGTATGTCTTGATTGCAGATTTTTCTTAACTAGTTGTGCAAGTATACCATGTTGCATACATCTGATTAGATTAAAAAATATGCATATGTTGTGCTGTATTGTGCGCACCTACAAAATTCATCCAAAACTACGAGCACTCATGAGCCATGTGAAGAAGAAAAGAGATAAGTGAATGCATGTACTATTCAGACATCACTTGATTTTTTTTTTCTTGTTGCGTAGGCCATAAATAGCCACATTTTGTGTTTTGCAGGTGCACGGAATGTAGCTTAAGAGCATTGCAATAGAACTGGTATATTTGGTGACCTTTGAGGAATAGGAGAGAGAAGATGAGAGGTTTTTTTTCTCTATTGCACCAAATAGCCTACAATTTTGTTATCTATACCTAAAACTCCTTCTATCTCTATTTGTACTGTTTTCCTCCACTGGAAATAAGTTTTATGTTTCATACAGAACATTTTAGATCATGCATTACAGAATTGCACACATAATACTTGGAGTTCGAATTAAAATAAAAAACGAATATACTGGTTCAAAAATGACACAAATATGACATAAAGTTAACAATAATACTTCTAACTCGTCGCTAAACTAAAACATTGAACGCACAACTCATATACCCGTATTAGGTTTTGGTGATTACGGACAAACCAATTGAGAGAATGAACTTCTATAAGTTTATCTCAGGAAATTAGTCCCTAAACCCGTACATCTGTTTCTTCGTGTGGTTGTGTACGTCAAGTTCTTAAAATATAGTTTTATGAGAAAGGTGTGATAGCTCTCGGGTGCCCCTACACACTCTATGAACAGTAAATTAAAAAATAGAAAAAAAAACTGAAACTTTGCGACATCAAATATGGTCAAACAAGGTAGGTCTTGCAAGTTTTCATAACAAAATATCATGTAGAGCTTGTCGAATATCATGAGTTTCAGATTTCAATGCTAAAAGTGCTCAAAACTTCAAGCATTGAAATCCTTTTCTTGTGTAGAGCTCCTCGAATTTTTTTTTTTTTTGGCGTGAAACTTGCAAGCACCTAGAAAGTTTCATCATGTTTGATGTTGCACAGTTTCATATTTTTTTGAATTTGTTTTCTATTTTTCTTTAATTTACTATTCATAGAGGGTGTAGGAGCATCCGGGAGCTGAAAAACCACTCTCTAGTTTTATACGCTTTTAGTGATTCCGAGATTCACATAGAGTGTACGACAGTCATACTATCAAGAGGAGACAAGCAAAGAATATGTGGTCGAACTCCAAGATAAGATCCTAAACCAAAATCCTCAAGTATTTTACTCTAGCAACTCAACTTTTTTTTCAGTGCCCAGTAACTCTGAGTTTTTCCACCCAGTACTACGACCTTTGAGGAGTGAGTAGGCCATGATGAGTGAACCTTGTATCCTATAGGCAGTCCGTGCTTTTTAGCCTATAGCTTCCGAACTGTACAGCACTCTTTTTCGGAACCGCCAAACTATGTTTATTTTGAGATCATCCCTATTAGTTTCAGCACCTCTGAGCATAACATTTTCTCTCCGATACTTTGGAGCCCTTCTCAGTTTGCTTCAGCAGAGTCTCTTTATTGGTTTGCTACTTCCAAGAAAATTCATCCAATACCTCCAAGCTGGACTTTGGGTTTGCCCGCTAGATGGTGTCCTGCATCACCTTTCGGCACCCAACCCCAACATATCTCCTCCTCTCCTCCGGGCGGCAGATCAGACAGTTTGCTGCGGCAGTGATGCTGCGAGGTTCTAGTGGGGGAGGAGGCTGACGAACAACACGTCTCAGTATACCGGCGAAAAACAAGACTTGAGAGCTCAAGACAGCCATCCACTCCTCACCCAAAGGGGAGGCACCAACATTTAATAATATGGTAAAAAGAACCAGCCACACACAACAAACCAAGTCACCAGCCACCAACCAAACAACCAACTAGGTATAGAGTTTACGCACAACCTATGGGCCATTCATGACACAGACAGATATAGAGTTGACGGACACATAAGTCGACAGAAAAGACAACAAGTTCCATTCACAGGGTGTTCGTGAGCCCTGACTTCTGAAGCAAGAATCGTCATGTGATTCTGTGTGCTCGTCCAAAGCCCAACACAACACAACCACACTTCAGAGGTACAAACACCATCGTGTGCCAGGAATCTCACGAGGTTATGCTCTTTTTCCGTTGATTACTGCCACATAGTATCCAAGGATGGGATCTGCTGCTCCAGCTGGATCAAAAGAAGAATAAAGTAATGAATAAGACTGGTCTACGATGCACAATGGTGCTTAAGTTACATGGTTTCACAAATCAGCCATATTGTAAAAAGTTTTGGTGCCATATGTACTTGGCAGATATTAACTTTTTTACTTAATCCGGGAACATAAGGAGCTGAGTTCGACGCCCAAAACTTTATGATAAGATTAAGAAAACAACATTCAACGGCCAAATGGGACCTTCAAAGACCTCAAACTAAGTGCTCCAAAAACCAAACAATATATTGCTAGATAAATTTCAGCAGCAACAGGAATAATATCAAGGTTATTCTTTTTTATGTTGAATAATATACGACCAATCCAAATATTATCATAATAGTGAGAAATTGGAAGTCAAAAGCCTACATAGGTACATAAAGTGCTACCTGCATCAAAGTCTGGAGCTTGTTGCGCAAGTCACAGAAATCACCCTTAAGAAGAGCCAATGCCATGAGGCATTTGAAACAATGCAAAAATACAACACTGTCAAATTCGGAAGAGGTTGATCAAACTAATCTTAAATGGTTGAGCAATTGATACCCTCTGTTTGAAAAAAAAATCTAGCCATATCAAAACTTAGTTGCGGTATAAACAGGAGTCTAGAGCCAACAAGTTACAAGAGAATAATCAAAGAGACATATATTCAAATAAAGAACTGAGTTCTATTAATCAGCTGATTCGAGACAACGTGAAAAAGTAGGTTAGTTCTTAAGAATATCATATTAGTATGAGCTAAAAATAGTGTCATAGAAGTCCAAATAAACTGGAGGCTTGCATACATGATTTGACCAACACATATAGTATAGAATAATTACTGTGCAGCATGTATAATGAGATACTGAGTACTAACCCTTTTTTGTTTTTTGCCATGTAGAACTGTTGGAAGTCCATGCAAGCGAGTTTCACTTTCTTAGCACCAACACTAATACATGCCAAAAGGAGCAACATCAGAAAACTAGAATGTTTTGAATCTTATTAAATGCTACAGTATGTTGATACACATAAACATACATGGGCTGTCATAATAATATTCCCAAGGAGCCATTTTCTATCATGGCTGTCAACACAATAAATTGTTTGATGAATCATAAGAGAAAAAATCAGCCTTACGGCATCAATAGTGCTAGAGATATTTACAAAACAGCAAAGTTTTCGTGGCCGAGCCATAAAACTGGAATGGACATCGACATTTCCGTTACACAAAAAACAACTAAATTCAGCTCTTATTGCTAAACAATGCGAGCCACGTTCCATGACGTACACTCCCTGCACCGACACATCCGAATAGAAATAATGACGATGCAGTGGAGAAATTAGAAAAACGGCAATTGGCGTTACGTAGAGTAGCAGACTGTAAATACCATAAATGTTTCTAGAACGACAAATTCTTATTGCTGGCCTAGAATATTGTCGTTGGTGAATGGAACATTCAGTAATACTAGAATTGTTTGCAAGACGACAATTTTTTTTCATGACCTATAGCGTTGCCATAGACAGGATAATCGACAATTCAGTAACTGAAAACACAACTAAATTCAGCTCTTCTACTTACGTGTATACATGATAGTCGAAAAAGACACTGCCCTGACACATCCGTATCCGAATAGAAAGGTGGACATACTAGAAAAAACCGCCATTGGCGTTACGCGTTAGTAATACTACAAAGTTCATAACATTACCGTTGGCATGAATTAATACCGGTACTTCCGTTACAAGAAAGAGAACTAAGCTCGCCTCTTGTAGTTATCAATACAAAAAAAGACACTGCAACCAACATGATCGGCATGCCCATGACAACAAACACATCTGAATCGCACAGCAACGATGCAGCGGAGAAACACACAGACAGTTAAAAATTGACGGGGATAGGAAAGAAATGGCTAATCATCATCATACGTGGAGCTGCTCCCCTTGAGCTGCTGCACCAGGGCGTCCACCTTGTTGAAGTCCACCTGAGGATGGTTCCTGCGGATGGAGGGGCTGGTTCCTGCGGATGGCAAAGCAGAGCAGACCAAGTCAGTATCCGAGAGGAGACAACAAGACCAGAGGGGGAGAGAGGGCGTGGCGTGGTGGAGGGGACACGGACAGCAGGCCGTCGATGTCCCTGAGGATCCTGTCGCCGTCATTGAGGAAGATATTGAGGACTTCGGCGGCGTAGCCCGTGGCTGCACTGCCCTCGTCCAGCGCCTGCAGCTCCTGGAAATACGCGTCCACGACACCCTAGATCGATAACGGCAATGAGACAGTCAGGAGTCAGGACTCAGGGGACAGCCAGTCGAAACCCATCATCAGAGCAGAGAGCATGGCGGCTATAGAGGTGAGGGAAGAGACTCACCGTGGCGTACATCGAGGCGAGGTGGGCGTGGAGCTGGGCCCTGAGCTCTGTGGCCGCCATGGCGATGTGGGGGTGTCGAGAGGAGGCGGGAGAGCACTTTCCGGGGGACGGAATCGGAAGCTGCTGCTGCTGTGGCGGAGTGGACGAGGACAGGAGAAGAGTGCGGCCGAATTCGCCTACTCTCTCACGGAGCCTTTTGGCAGCGAGTTCTCGATTACTCATTTACTCCAGTGGCTGGCAGCGAGTGTGCTCGATTACTGTACTGGCTGGCAGCCATATTAATGACGAGCTTGGAGATGGCGTGCATTGTTGCATGCATGCAGATACATTTGGAAGGATGCATGGAAGGATGCTGCTACAGGTTGGAGACTGTTGGCAATAAGCCACGGCGATCGCGTCGGGTGCGCGTGTATGCGGGCGCGGGACGTGTCGGGTGCGTGGCGGGCGTGCGTGTGTGCGTGCGTTGTGTTGGGTAGGGGTGCACTTATGTGTGTGCATGCGTGGCGCCGGACCAGGTGAAGCCGTTGGTGAGCTGGGCGAGGCGATAGGAGCTGATCCGTTGCGGGCTCGGCGCGATCCCCGCGTGTGCGTGCGCGTCGTGGGCGCGGCCAGAGTGGGGCCGGATCAGGCGCTCGACTGGGTGGGGAGCGTGGGTCGTGCCCACTGCTAGCCCGGGGTATAAAGCCTCTGCGGGGCTCGTTGTAATGGAGGTGGTGTCGAGTTGTTGCTCGGGAAATTGGCCGTTGTTGCGGCAGCGTTCGTGCGCCGGAAAAACCACCGTGTCCTCTATGTTCTTCTGTTCCTCCTCTTCTTCTTCCTCACGCTTGGTTCGTGGCAGAGGCAGAGAGGAGGGGCGACGGTTTGCTAGGGCAAGGTTTTGACACCAACAATTGGCATCAGAGCGAGGTTAAGAGGGTGATCGCCGGCGGCCATGTCGCTTGTTCCCTACAGCGGCGGAGGTGGTGCGATGTCGTTGCCAGTCCCGCCGCTGACGACGACGAACTACACCTCCTGGGCGATCAAGGTCGAGGCAATCCTTGATGCCCAGGGGCTGTGGTGCGTGGTGGCTCCGGCGGAGGGCGCGGCGGTCGACGCCGGCAAGAGCAAGACGGCGAGAGCGATGCTGCTGGGCGCGCTGTCGGAGGAGGTGCTGATGCAGGTGGCGACGAAGCCCACTGTGAAGGAGGTACGGGACTCCCTCAAGGTGCGTTTCGTCGGCGCCGATCGGGTCCGGGCGGCGCGGCTCGCGACGCTCCGCGGGGACTTCGATCGTCTGAAGATGGCGGACGGCGAGGAACTGGACGGCTACGCCGGGAGGCTTGGCGCCATGACGGCGCGCTATGCGAGCTTGGGGTTGACGCTCAACGACGAGGCGCTTGTGAAGAAGCTGCTGGATACCGTCCCCGATCATCTGTACCCCGCCATCGCCGGAATTGAGCAATTCTGCAACGTCGATGAGATGCCCTTCAAGGAAGCTCTGGGGCGGCTCAAGGCGTTCGACGAATGGACGCGGCAGCGCGGGCACGGCGGAGGCGGGCACGGCGGTGACCAGTTGCTGCTCACTGCGGCGCAGTGGGCGGCACGGCGGCGGCAGGACGGCGGTGGCTTCGACCACGACGACGACGGCTGTGGCAGCACTGCGTCGGGCAGCGGAGGGAAGAGGCGCGGCCGCTGCTACAACTGCGGGCAGCACGGGCACTTCCGCCGCGAGTGCCCGAAGCCGCGGAAGGCACAGGCGGCGGAGAGGCTCTTCTCGCCGACGCCAACGTCGAGTACGACGGGCTCCTCTAGGCCGTGGCTTAGGGGGGTGTGTGTTGGCAATAAGCCACGGCGATCGCGTCGGGTGCGCGTGTTTGCGCGCGCGGGACGTGTCGGGTGAGTGGCGGGCGTGCGTGTGTGCGTGCGTTGTGTTGGGTAGGGGTGCACGTATGTGTGTGCATGCGTGGCGCCGGACCAGGTGAAGCCGTTGGCGAGCTGGGCGAGGCGATAGGAGCTGATCTGTTGCGGGCTCGTCGCGATCCCGCGCATGCGTGCGCGTCATGGGCGCGGCCAGAGCGGGGCCGGATCAGGCGCTCGACTGGGTGGGGAGCGTGGGTCGTGCCCACTGCTGGCCCGGGGTATAAAGCCTCTGCGGGGCTCGTTGTAATGGAGGTGGTGTCGAGTTGTTGCTCGGGAAATTGGCCGTTGTTGCGGCGGCGTTCGTGCGCCGGAAAAACCACCGTGTCCTCTGTGTTCTTCTGTTCCTCCCCTTCTTCTTCCTCACGCTTGGTTCGTGGCTAGTGAGAGGTGACAGAGGCAGAGAGGAGGGGTGACGGTGAGCTAGGGCAAGGTTTTGACACCAACTGAGACGACAGCGGGAGCCAGGCAGCAACTAGCACGCGCCAGATGGCTTTTCTTTTTTTCAACCACTCGTACAGCCCTTACCCCGGGCCCCACTAGTCATTGACGGAAGGGAGCGTTGATATCTTTTTCTTTTTTTACGGGAGAAATACTTGTATTACTCAATCACAATGTCCTTACAATCATCATGGACAATCTCCAAAACATCACCAGAACTGGACCCTAACCAAGTCATAGTCCGCCCTTCTACCCTGGCCAAACTAGGTAAACTATCACTTGCCTTATTCTGAGAGCCAGAAATAAGAGTAATACAAGTTTGTCTAAGACGTGATAAGAATCTAATTTCATTCATCAAGGAGGCATAAAGTGACCGGTCCACTGCATCACATGAAATCATGGATACAGCCACTTCCTAATCCATCTCGATGACAATGCATGGGAAGTTCAGTCCTCTGGATAGCTAATGAAAGACCTTCCGTGCACGCGCACAACTCCACCTCTAAAGAATCTCTGCATGAGAATAACACTCTGCAAGTTGAGAATACGACTGCACCCATATTATTACGAAGTATCATTCCAGTGCCTGCACTATCATTTGCAACATAAGAGCCATCAGTATTTAATTTCATCCAACCATGCATTGGCGGCCTCCACACTGGAACAGAAATGTCTTGATGTGGAGCTATCACTGGCACAGGTGACCTGTCATATGAAATAATGGTCTTCCCCTTTACCGGATCAACATTAGTGTCGAGCTTAACACCAATCAACTCATCCAGATATAACTGCAGAAATTTGACAGATACTTCCATGGACGGTGCTGGTTTGTGCTGAACAAGTTCTTTACGTACATACCAGCTTCTCCAGAAGATAAGTGGCAGCTTACATCGATCAACATCGCTCAAGGGAGCTAGGGCATGAAGGAGCCATTCCTTGCCATTGGGCACCACCGACTCAATTTCCGGGAGTTTCCACACATTTGTCAACGCCCTATATAGATCCCGTCCAAACTGACACCTCAAGAAAGGATCAAAGTTGTCCTCATCTTCCATACCACATACCGGACAACCCCTCACCGGCTCGAGGCCAATTTTGTTCTTGTTCTTCCATGTCGGGACGGCGTTAGTAGCTAACCGCCATGCATTGTGGATCGTAGGAGTGACCCCACACTTCCATATAAATGTGTGGCTTACAAAATTTTTATGCTCGGCTTTCTCATGAGGATCAAACCATGCTCGATTCTTCTTCGACTGGCTCCTTTATGAAGAAAACTATTGAATTCAGATGGGATCTTCTACAAAGAATTAAACGCAACTCTGAATATTGGGAACTCGACAAAGGTAATGAGTCAGGTATAATGCTTGAGTTCAATTGTGTTAAATCTTTTATGGATACCGATGCTTTTCATAAGTTTAGCACTAAATATGGACTTGACTCTGAGATAGTAGCTTCCTTTTGTGAATCATTTGCTACTCATGTTGATCTCCCTAAGGAGAAGTGGTTTAAATATCACCCCCCTATTAAAGAAAAGATTGAGGAACCCGTTAGTGTTAAATAAGAAACAATTGTTTACCATGTTGATCCAGTTGTGTCTACTGCTTATATTGAGAAACCACCGTTTCCTGTTAGGATTAAGGAACATGCTAAAGTTTCAACTGTGGTTAACAAAAGTAATATTAGAGCACCTAGACCCTCTGAACAAATTAAAGTTGAACCTAATGTTGCTATGGTTAAAGATCTCTTGGTCGATAATATAGATGGGCATGTTATTTACTTCTGTGATGAAGCAGCTAGAATCACTAAACCGGACCCTAAAGATAAAAACAGACCGTTGTAGGCATGCCTGTTGTCTGTGTTAAAATAGGAGATCATTGTTATCATGGCTTATGTGATTTGGGTGCTAGTGTGAGTGCTATTCCGTTTACCTTATATCAAGAAATTATAAATGATATTGCACCTATTGAAATAGAGGACATTGATGTTACTATTAAGCTTGCAAACAGAGATACCATTACACCGCTTGGGATCGTTAGAGATGTTGAAGTCTTGTGTGGAAAAATAAAATACCCAACTGATTTTCTAGTCCTCGGTTCTCCACAAGTTGATTTTTGTCCCATTATATTTGGTAGACCTTTCTTGAACACTGTTAATGCCAAGATTGATTGCGCTAAAGAAACTGTTAGTGTTAATTTTGGTGGTATGTTGATACGTCTCCAACGTATCTATAATTTTTGATTGTTCCATGCTGTTATATTATCAATCTTGGATGTTTTTATATACATTTACAACAATTATATATCATTTTTTGGGACTAACCTATTAACTTAGTGCCCAGTGCCAGTTCCTGTTTTCTGCCTGTTTTTTGTTTTACAGAATATCAATACCAAAGGAAGTCCAAATGCCACGAAACTTTTTGGAGATTTTTTTCTGGACAATACCAACACTAGAAGCTTCGGGAGAAGACCAGATGCTAGAGGTGGTGGCCACGAGCCACCAGGGCGCGCTTGGGGGGCAGGCGCGCCCTGGTGCCTCGTGGGCCCATCTCAGCTCTGTTTGACCTAATTCCACCACTATAAATTCCCATAAATCTGGAAACCACCAAGGGAGTCCACGAAATACTTTTTCCTCCGCCACAAGCTTCTGTTCTCGAGAGATTCCATCTGGATGCCTTTTCCGGTACTCTGCCGGAGGGGGAATCGATCACGGAGGGCTTCTACATCAACCTTGCTGCCCTTCTGATGATGCGTGAGTAGTTTACCACAGACCTTCGGGTCCATAGTTAGTAGCTAGATGGCTTCTTCTCTCTTTTTGATCTTCAATACAATGTTCTCCTCGATGTTCTTGGAGTTCTATCCGATGAAATCACTTTTTGCGGTGTGTTTGTTGGGATCCGATGAATTGTGAGTTTATGATCAGATTATCCATGAATATTATTTGAGTCTTCTCTAATCTCTTTTATGCATGATTATTATAGCTTCGTATTTCTTCTCCGATCTATTGATTTGGTTTGGCCAACTAGATTGATTTATCTTGCCATGGGAAGAGGTGCTTTGTTATGGGTTCGATCTTGCGGTGCTCAATCCTAGTGACAGAAAGGGACATGACACGTATGTATCATTTCTATTAAGGGTAAAAATATGTGGTTTATTCATGCGTGAGTTTACTTTGTCTACATCATGTCATCTTGCTTAAGGCGTTACTCCGTTCTTTATGGACTTAATACACTAGATGCATGCTGGATAGCGGTCGATGTGTGGAGTAATAGTAGTAGATGCAGGCAGGAGTCGGTCTACTTGTCTCGTACGTGATGCCTATATACATGATCATTGCCTTGGATATCGTCATGATTATTTGCTTTTCTATCAATTGCCCAACAGTAATTTGTCTACCTACCGTATGCTATTTTCTTGAGAGAAGCCTCTAGTCAAAACTATGGCCCCCGGGTCTATCTAAATCATATACTAAAACCCTAAAAATACTTGCTGCACTTTTTCTTTATTTATTTTATTTTGTATTTTTGTTTCAATCTATCTATCTATCACATACAATTTAATCTTGCAATTTACCGCCGACGGATTGACAACCCCTCGTTTGCGTTGGGTGCAAGGATTTGTTGTTTGTTTGCAGGTACTGCTAACGAGGTGTTGCGTGATTCTCCTACTGGATTGATAACCTTGGTTTCATAACTGAGGGAAATACTTACCTCTACTGTGCTACATCATCCCTTCCTCTTCGGGGAAAATACCAACGCAAGCTACAAGTAGCATATCTCTCATGAGTTTAATTTCTCCAAGTTTCGTAAACAACCTCATGATAAAGAATTGCTTAGTAAAGATGAAATTATTGGTCTTGCTTCTATTGCCGTACCCCCTACTGATCTGTTACAACAATATTTACTAGACCATGAAAATGATATGCATATGAATGAAAGAAATGAAATAGATAGGATGTTCTTTGATCAACCACCTATCCTTAAACACAATTTACCTGTTGAAACTCTTGGAGGCCCTCCTCCACCTAAGGGTGACCCTGTATTTGAATTAAAGCAATTGCCTGATACATTGAAATATGCTTATCTAGATGAAAAGAAGATATATCCTGTTATTATTAGTGCTAACCTTTCAGAGCATGAAGAAAAGAGATTACTAAAAACTCTGAGGAAGCACCGAGCTGCTATTGGATATACTCTTGATGATCTTAAGGGCATTAGTCCCACTCTATGTCAGCACAAAATTAATATGGAGCCTGATGCTAAACCAGTTGTCGACCACCAACAACGATTAAATCCTAAAATGAAGGAGGTGGTAAGAACTGAAATATTAAAGCTTCTGGACGCAGGTATAATCTATCCCATAGCTGATAGTAGATGGGTAAGTCCCGTTCATTGTATCCCTAAGAAAGGAGGTATTACCGTTGTTCCTAATGATAAAAATGAACTCATTCCGCAAAGAATTGTAACTGGTTATAGGATGGTAATTGATTTTAGAAAATTAAACAAAGCCACTAGAAAAGATGATTACCCCTTACCTTTTATTGATCAAATGTTAGAAAGAATGTCTAAGCATACACACTTGTGCTTTCTTGATGGATATTCTGGTTTCTCTCAAATATCTGTATCACAAGCCGACCAAGAGAAAACCACCTTTACTTGTCCTTTTGGAACTTATGCTTATAGACGTATGCCTTTTGGTTTATGTAATGCACCTGCTACCTTTCAAAGATGTATAACTGCTACATTCTCTAACTTTTGTGAAAAGATTATTGAGGTTTTCATGGATGATTTTTCTGTTTACGGAACTTCTTTTGATGATTGCTTAAGTAACCTTGATCGAGTTTTGCAGAGATGTGAACAAACTAATCTTGTCTTGAATTGGGAGAAGTGCCACTTTATGGTGAATGAAGGTATTGTTTTGGGGCATAAAATTTCTAAAAGAGGTATTGAAGTTGATAAAGCTAAGGTTGATGCTATTGAGAAAATGCCATGTCCTAAAGATATTAATGGTATAAGAAGTTTTCTTGGTCATGCTGGTTTCTATAGGAGATTTATTAAAGACTTCTCTAAAATTTCTAGACTTCTTACCAATTGATGTCTACTACGCAAATTTATTCTTGTAGACTCGTGTTGGGCCTCCAAGCGCAAAGTTTTGTAGGACAGTAGCAAATTTTCCTCAAGTGGATGACCTAAGGTTTATCAATCCATGGGAGGCGTAGGATGAAGATGGTCTCTCTCAAACAACCCTGCAATCAAATACAAGAAATCTCTTGTGTCCCCAACACACCCAATACAATGGTAAATTGTATAGGTGCACTAGTTGGGCGAAGAGATGGTGATACAAGTGTAGTATGGATAGTAGATATAGGTTTTTGTAATCTGAAAAAAAGCAAGGTAACAAGTAACAAAAGTGAGCACAAACGGTATTGCAATGCTTAAAAACAAGGCCTAGGGTTCATACTTTCACTA
Source organism: Elymus sibiricus (assembly GCA_039707655.1). Lineage (NCBI taxonomy): Eukaryota > Viridiplantae > Streptophyta > Magnoliopsida > Poales > Poaceae > Elymus > Elymus sibiricus. The sequence goes on from CM077670.1 coordinate 30,186,294, forward strand.
GTGCAATCTCTCAACAATGCTAACATAATTGGATCATATAACAATCCCTCAACGTGCGACAAAGAATCACTCCAAAGTTCTTATTCACGGAGAACATAAGATAGAAATTGTTGTAGGGTACGAAACCACCTCAAAGTTATTCTTTCCGATCAATCTATTGAACTATTCCTATAAGTGTCACGAACAGCCCTAGAGTTCATACTAAAATAACACCATATGATACGCATCAACCAACTCTAATGTCACCTAGATACTCCAATGTCACCACAAGTATCCGTGAGTTGATTATTCGATATGCATCAAACAACTTCATAATCATAATATTCAATCCACACAAAAAACTTCAAAGAGTGCCCCAAGATTTCTACCACAGAAAGTAGGACGAAAACGTGCATCAATCCCTATGCATAGATTACCCCAATGTCACCTAGGGAATCCGCGAGTTGAATGCCAAAACATACATCAAGTGAATCAATATAATACCCCATTGTCACCATGGGTATTCAAATGCAAGACATACATCAACTGTTCTCAAATCCATAAAAGTATTCAATCCAATAATAGTGAAACCTCAAAGGTAAAACTCAATTCATCACAACAAGATAGAGAGGGAGAAACACCATATGATCCAATTATATTAACAAAGCTTGTGGTACATCAAGATCGTGCCAAATCAAGAACATGAGAGAGAGAGAGAGATCAAACACATAGCTACTAGTACATACCCTCAGCCCCGAGGGTGAACTACTCCCTCCTCATCATGGAGACCGTCGAGATGATGAAGATGGCCTCCGGTGATGATTCCCCCGTCCGGCAGGGTGCCGGAACAGGGCTCCAGATGGTATATCGAAGGTACAGAGGCTTGCGGCGGCGGAGTCCAAAATCTAGGGTTATTTCTGGGGGTTTCTCTATTTATAGGATTTTTCAGCATTGGAATCACGCCAAGATGGGCTAAGATGGGCCCACGAGGCACCACGGCACGCCACTCCCCCTGGCGCACCGTGGTGGCTTGTGAGCACCTCGTGAGGCTTCTGGTCCTTCCATGAAGCTTTGGGGGTCTCTTTTGGTCCAAAAAAATCGTCAAAAAGTTTCGCTGCATTTGGAGAACTTTTATTTCTGCACAAAAAACAACACCACGGTAGTTCTGCTGAAAACAGCGTCAGTCCGGGTTAGTTCTAATCAAATCATACCAAAACCATATAGAATTGTTATAAATATGGCATGAATACTTCATGAATTATAGATATGTTGGAGACGTATCAGCATCCCCAAGCTTAATTCTTGCTCGTCCTCGAGTAGGTAAATGATAAAAGAAATAATTTATGAAGTGTGAATGTAGCATAGTGCATAAGTTTGATCAATGATAATTTCAATCACTTTTCCTAGCATCAAAACAGCAACTCTATCTCATAAAACTCATCATGATAAAGTAGCAATCAATTCACATGTTATGGTTCAAACAATGCATTCTTTTGAAACTTAACAACCCATGTTCTTAGTCACCAAACAATTGCAATTCAACTTAATTTCAACAAAGTCTAAGTAAGAGCTCCACATACTCAATTATCATATAGTCTTCTATGATTGCAAGTACTCAAAGCATATTTTTAGAACAAATAGCATCCATCGAACACAGAGAAAGATAGGGGCTTAATGTTTCGCCTCCCAACTTATTTATCATAGAGATAATTGTCAACAATAATAATTCATGATCAAATATATTTGACTGGCCATATGTGCCTGGATCTTTCCCCACCACATGATGCTTTCCAACTAAAGAATAATTAAGGTTGAAATGAGAAGTAATACTATTGACTCTTGCATAAAAGGAAATACATAAAGTAAAAGATAGGCCCTTCGCAGAGGGAAGCAGAGGTTGCCATGCGCTTTTGATTTTTGGATGTGCAAGCCCTTAATGCAAAGGAACGTCACATTATATTGCCCCTTGTGATAGCAACCTTTATTATGTAGTCCGTCGCTTTTATTTCTTTACCATCACAATTCGTACAACGCTTATTTTCCCTTGCAATAAAAGATCATACATATTTTAGGAGCAATTTTTATTGCTTTTTGCACCGATGACAACTTACTTGAAGGATCTTATTCAATACATAGGTAGATATGGTGGACACTCATGGCAAGAAACTAGGTTTAATGGTTTTTGGATGCACAAGTAGTATCTCTACTTAGTACGAATTTTTTGGCTAGCAAAAGATCCTAAGCAAGCGCCACATGTTGGAGGATCCATAACAATATAACTTCTATGCAAATATACCCAAACATAACTCATTACGTTGTCTTCCTTGTCCAACTTCAAATAATTTGCTCAAGTTTGAAAATAATTAATGGGTATTCACAATCATAAAAGATGTCCAAGATAATATATTTATATGTGAAAGTTCTCTTCCTTATACTAATCATTCATGAATTGCTTGTATGACCAATATTGTGATTGTCAAGCTTCAATAGATTTCACTTTCTAACCCAAATGTGAAAATACTACTAGACATGATACAAGCATATGAAGCACATATAATTTCAACTTTATGATATTCAATTCATTCAACAATTTACTCATAGGATATAAGTGAAGAACAAGAGTAAATGACAAACTACTCCAAAAGATATAAGTGAAGACCAAATGAGTAGTTAAGTAAATAGGTAGCTATGTGAGGACTCTCTCCCATTTAAAATTTCAGATCTTGATAATTTTATTCAAACAACAAACAAAACGAAAATAAAAGGACACTCCAAGAATAGCACATATCATGTGAACAAGTAAAAACTTAGGCTAACCGATAGGTATTGATGAAGAAAGGTGGGATGCCTACCGGGGCATCCCCAAGCTTAGTTGCTTGAGACTTCTTGGAATATTATCTTGGGGTGCCTTGGGCATCCCCAAGCTTGAGCTCTTGTGTCTCCTTAATTCCTCTTATATCGTGGCTTCTCCTAAATCTTAAAAACTTCATCCAGAGAAAACTCAACAAGAACTCGTGAAATAAGTTAGTATAAATCAACTCAAAACCTTAACATTCTCTACTGTAGCAAATCACTAAAATTATAATTTAACATTGCATACTAAATGCCTCTTCATTTTTAATAATCCTATCCTCGAATAGAATCATTAAACAAGCAAACATGTGCAAACAATGCAAACATAACAGCAATCTGCCAAAACAGAACTGTCTGTAAAGGGGGATTTAAAATTCATACTTCCCTAACTCTAAAATTTATCAAAAATTACCACGTGAAAGAGAACTCATACATTCTTACTATGTAAAAATTTCAGATTTTTATCACGTTCTGACTATTGAGGAATATTCTGGACATAATAGAAAACTTTCTGTTTTCAAACAGCAACACATAAACTTGCAAACTGAGCATGGTAAAGGCTATCATTGGCATTTTATTGAACTAAAAGATACAAAACATGATTATTGATAACATAAATAAAATCTCAACAAAATAAAATGATGATCCAAGCAAAACACATATTATGTGACGAATAAAAATATAGCTCCAAGTAAGGTATACCGATAATGTTTGAAGACGAAAGATGGGATGCCATCCGGGGCATCCCCAAGCTTAGACTATTGAGTCTTCCTTGGATATTACCTTGAGGTGCCTTGGGAATCCCAAAACTTAGGGTCTTGCTGCTCCTTATTGTCCTCATATCGATATCTCACCCAAAACTTGAAAACTTCAATCAGACAAAACTTAACGGAACTTGTGAGATAGGTTAGTACGATAAAAATAAATCATCCACTTTGGTACTGTCAAGACAAGATTCATAATTGTTCTCACATAATTCGTACTATATTATATCATTTCCACAATTTATATTACTCAATATAAGCTATGGAAACACTAAAACAAGCAAACTATGCACTAAAAACAGAATCTGTCAAAAACAGAACAGCATGTAGTGAACGATTTAAAAACCATACTTCTGTACTCCAAAAATTCTGAAAAATTAGGAAAATATATATAATTTGTAACCCAATACTCTGTAAAAATTTCAGAATTTTCTCACACTCCAGTACTGAATATAAATTCCAGCATTGGACGCAAAAGTTTCTGTTTTTGCACAGAATCAAATCTACAAGCATCCACACTATCCCAAAGGCTTTACTTGGCACATTATTGAAAGAAAACATATGAAACATGATTAATAAAGTATCTTAATCATGTGAGCACACAAAAAACAGTAGGTATAATTATTGGGTTGTTTCCCAACAAGCGCTTTTCTTTAATGTCTTTTAGCTAGGCATGATGATTTTAATGATGCTCACATAAAAAGTGAAGAATTGAAACACAATGGGAGCATCATGAAGAATATGACAAGAACATTTAAGCCTAACCCACTTCCTATGCATATGGATTTTGTTAGCAAATTTTTTATGTGAGCAAGAATCAACTAGCATAGGAAGGCAAAACAAGCATAACTTCAAAACTTTCAACGCATAGAGAGGAAACTTTATATTATTGCAACACCTACAAGCATATGATCCTCTCTCATAATAATTTTCAGTAGCATCATGAATGAATTCAACAATATAGTTATCACATAAAGCATTCTTTTCATGATCCATAAGCATAATATTTTTGTTACTCTCCACATAAACAAATTTCTTCTCATTCATAATAGTGGGAGCAAACTCAACAAAATAACTATCATGTGACACTTGATTGGCATAATCCAATTGAAAATTAAAATCATGATGACAAGTTTCATGGTTATCATTATTCTTTATAGCATACATGTCATCACAATAATCATCATAGATAGCAACTTTGTTATCATACTCAATTGAAACCTCTTCCAAAATAGTGGAATCATCATTAAATGAAGTTGTGAACTCTCCAAATCCACTTTTATCAATATTGCAATAAGATTCAACACCCTCCAAAATAGTGGGATCATTAGTACTTAGAGTTGACACTCTTCCAAACCCACTTTCATCAATATAATCATCATAAATAGGTGGCATGCTATCATCATAATAAATTTGCTCATCAAAACTTGGGGGACTAAAAATTTCATCTTCAGCAAACATAGCATCCCCAAGCTTATGGCTTTGCATATCACTAGCATCATGGATATTCAAAGAATTCATACTAGCAACATTGCAATCATGCTCATCATTCATGGATTTTATGCCAAACATTTTATTGAATTCTTCTTCTATCAATTGAGCACAATTTTCTGATCCATCATTTTCAAGAATGACATTATAAAGACGAATAATATGAGGCAACCTCAATTCCATTTTTTTGTAGTTTTCTTTTATAAGCCAAACTAGTGATAAACAAGAAACTAAAAGATTCCATTGCAAGATCTAAAGATATACCTTCAAACACTCACCTCCCCGGCAACGGTGCCAGAAAAGAGCTTCATGTCTACAACGCAACTTTATTCTTGTAGACTCGTGTTGGGCCTCCAAGCGCGGAGTTTTGTAGGACAGCAGCAAATTTCCCTCAAGTGGATGACCTAGGGTTTATCAATCCGTGGGAAGTGTAGGATGAAGATGGTCTCTCTCGAACAACCGTGCAATCAAATTCAAGAAATCTCTTGTGTCCCCAACACACCCAATACAATGGTAAATTGTATAGGTGCACTAGTTCGGCGAAGAGATGGTGATACAAGTGTAGTATGGATAGTAGATATAGGTTTTTGTAATCTGAAAATAAAAAAATAGCAAGGTAGCAAGTAACAAAAGTGAGCACAAACGGTATTGCACTGCTTAAAAACAAGGCCTAGGGTTCATATTTTCATTAGTGCAATTGGATCATATAACAATCCCTCAACGTGCGACAAAGAATCACTCCAATGTTCTTATTCGTAGAGAACATAAGATAGAAATTGTTGTAGGGTACGAAACCAGCTCAAAGTTATTCTTTTCGATCAATCTATTGAGTGCTACTTGTAGCTTGCATTGGTTTTTCCCCGAAGAGGAAGGGATGATGCAGCACAGTAGAGATAAGTATTTCCCTCGATTATGAAACCAAGGTTATCGAACCAGTAGGAGAATCACACAACACCTAGTAAGCAGTATCTGCACACAAACAACAAATCCTTGCACCCAACGCAAACGAGAGGTTGTCAATCTCTCGTCGGTAAGATTGCAAGATTAAATTGTATTTGATAGATTGATAGATTGCAGCAAAAATACTAAATAAAATAAATAAAAGAAAATGGCATCAATATTTTTAGGGTTTTAGTAATATTATTTTGATAGACCCGGGGGCCATAGATTTCACTAGAGGCTTCTCTCGAGAAAATAGCATACGGTGGGTAGACAAATTACTGTTGGGCAATTGATAGAAAAGCAAATAATCATGACGATATCCAAGGCAATGATCATGTATATAGGCATCATGTCCAAGATTAGTAGACCGACTCCTGCATGCATCTACTACTATTACTCCACACATCGACCACTATCCAGCATGCATCTAGTGTATTAAGTCCATAAGAATGGAGTAATGCCTTAAGAACGATGACATGATGTAGACAAGACAAACTCACAAATTAATAAACCCAATGAATAGATCCCATCTTGTTACCCTTAGTAGCAACGATACATACGTGTCATGTCCCTTTCTGTCACTGGGATTGAGCACCGCAAGATCGAACCCACTACAAAGCACCTCTTCCCATGGCAAGATAAATCAACTTAGTTGGCCAAACCAAATCAATAGATCGATGAAGAAATACGAGGCTATAATAATCATGCATAAAAGAATGCAGCAAAGACTCAAATAATTTCATGGATAATCTGATCATAAACTCACAATTCATCGGATCCCAACAAACACACCGCAAAAAGAGATTACATCGGATAGATCTCCAAGAACATCAAGGAGAACATTGTATTGAAGATCAAAAAGAGAGAAGAAGCCATCTAGCTACTGCCTATGGACCCGAAGGTCTGTGGTAAACTACTCACGCATCATCGGAAGGGTAGCAAGGTTGATGTAGAGCCCCTCCGTGATCGATTCCCCCTCCGGCAGATTACCGGAGAAGGACCCCAGATAGGATCTCTCTGGAACAGAAGCTTGCGGCGGCGTAAAAAGTATTTCGTGGACTCCCCTTAGAGTTTCTGATTTTTTGGGAATTTATAGTGCTGGAATTAGGTCAAACGGAGCTGGGTGGGCCCACGAGGTACCAGGGCGCGCCACCCCCCCTGGGGCGTGCCCTGGTGCCTCGTGGCCCACCTCTTCTTCTTCTGGCCCTCTCCCGAAGCTTCCAGTATTCTTCTTACCCAAGAAAAAATCTCCAAAAAGTTTCACTATATTTGGACTTCGTTTGATATTGATTTTCTGTGAAACAAAAACAGGGCAGAAAACAGCAACTGGCACTGGGCACTAGGTTAATAGGTTAGTCTCCAAAAATGATATAAAATTGCTGTAAATGATTATAAAAACATCCAAGATTGATATTATAACAGCATGGAACAATCAAAAATTATAGATACGTTGGAGACGTATCATTGAGCTATTCCTATAAGTGTCACCAATCTCTTGCAAAAAGATGTTCCATTTGTTTTTGATGATGATTGTGTAGAAGCCTTTGAAACACTTAAGAAAGCCTTAACCACCACACCTATTGTTCAACCACCTGATTGGAACTTGCCTTATGAAATTATGTGTGATGCCAGTGATTATGCTATTGGTGATGTTCTTGGACAGAGAGTTGATAAGAAATTAAATGGTATCCATTATGCTAGTAAAACTCTAGACTGTGCCCAAAGAAATTATGCTACTACTGAGAAAGAATTTCTAGCAGTTGTGTTTGCATGCGATAAATTCAGATCTTACATAGTAGATTCTAAAGTAACTATTCACACCGATCATGCTGCTATTAAATATCTTATGGAAAAGAAAGATGCTAAACCTAGACTGATTAGGTGGGTTCTATTACTACAAGAATTTGACTTGCATATTATTGATAGAAAGGGAGCTGAGAATCCCGTAGCAGATAATTTGTCTAGAATGGAAAATGTTCTTGATGACCCACTTCCTATTAATGATGATTTTCCTGATGAACAATTGGCTGTCATAAATGCTTCTCGTAATACACCTTAGTATGGAAACTATGCTAATTATATTGTTGCTAAATTTATACCACCTAGTTTTACATACCAACAAAAGAAAAAGTTCTTTTTTGATTTAAGACATTACTTCTGGGATGACCCACATCTTTATAAGGAAGGAGTAGATGGTATTATTAGACGTTGTATACCTGAGCGTGAACAGGAACAAATCCTACGGAAGTGTCATTCCGAGGCTTACGGAGGACACCATGCGGGAGACAGAACTGCACATAAGGTATTACAATCTAGTTTTTATTGGCCTACTCTTTTCAAGGATGCTCGTAAGTTTGTCTTATCTTGTGATGAATGTCAAAGAATTGGTAATATTAGTAGACGTCAGGAAATGCCTATGAATTATTCACTTATTATTGAACCATTTGATGTTTGGGGATTCGATTACATGGGACCTTTTCCTAAATCCAATGGGTATACTCATATTTTAGTTGCTGTTGATTATGTTACTAAGTGGGTAGAAGCTATTCCAACTAGTAGTGCTGATCATAACACTTCTATTAAAATGCTTAAAGAAGTTATTTTCCCGAGGTTCGGAGTCCCTAGATATTTAATGACTGATGGTGGTTCCCATTTTATTCATGGTGCATTCCGTAAACTGCTTGCTAAATATGATGTCAACCATAGAATTGCATCTCCCTATCACCCTCAATCTAGTGGTCAAGTTGAATTGAGCAATAGAGAAATAAAATTAATTTTTCAAAAAACTGTCAATAGATCTAGAAAGAATTGGTCTAAGAAACTTGATGATGCATTATGGGCTTATAGAACTGCTTATAAAAATCCTATGGGTATGTCTCCTTATAAAATGGTCTATGGAAAAGCATGTCATTTACCTCTTGAGTTAGAACATAAAGCATATTGGGCAATTAAAGAACTCAATTATGATTTTAAACTTGCCAGTGAAAAGAGGTTATTTGATATTAGCTCACTAGATGAATCGAGAACCCAAGCTTGTGAAAATGCCAAGTTATTCAAAGAAAAAGTTAAAAGATGGCATGATAAAAGAATTCAAAAACGAGAATTCAAAGTGGATGAATATGTTCTATTGTACAATTCTCATTTGAGATTCTTTGCAGGAAAACTTCTCTCTATATGGGAAGGACCGTATATCATCGAAGAAGTTTATCACTCCGGAGCCATCAAAATAAACAACTTCGAAGGCACCAATCCGAGAGTGGTGAATGGGCAAAGAATTAAGCACTATATTTCAGGTACTCCCATTAATGTTGAAACTAATATTATTGAAACAATGACACCGGAGGAATACATAAGAGAGACCTTCCAGAACACTCTAGAACCCTGAAAAGGAAGAGGTACGTGATACGGTAAGCAAACCGACTCCAAAAATTCCATAAAAATACTTTCTGTCAGTTTTGGAATATTAGAAAAAATACAAAAATAAGAAACAGTTGAGAGGGCCCACGAGGTGCACACGAGGCACCAGGGCGCGCCATCCCCGCAGGCGCGCCCTGGTGGCTCGTGGGCCCCTCGTGAGCCTTCCCGACTCCGTTTTCTTCTGGATTACTTGTTTTGCAAGATAAAAATTCTTTATATATACTCCCAGACGTTTTGACCACTATATCGCAGAAATCTCCTCTGTTCTTGTTTCGTGCTATTTTTTTGACAGATCTAGATCGCTATGTCTCCGTCAAGCTCTTCCAAGGACAAGTTCTACGAGAAGGTCATCAACCCCTACCTACCGGAGGTGATGAAACACCCTCAAGCCATCGAGATGCGTGAGGGGGTGCTTCACATCCGGGATGTTCAAGGACCCAAGAAGACCGGGAGCATGGAGGCCAGGCTCGAAGTGGTGGAGCAGGAGATTTTCAAGTGCCAAGGGATGGTAGAACGTGGACTCAGTGCCAACCACTCCATGATCATAGAATTCACCCATGATTACAAGGTGGACGGCCAATGGATGGGGGACATCATCTTCATGCTCAATGAACGAATTAACTATCTCCAAGGCCAAATCTATGATCTTCAAAACCAAAATTTTGAGTATGAGGCAAGATTCAAAGGTATGAGTTTAGCTGCAAGTTTTAGGACCCCGGAGACTCATTCATCCTTTTATGATGGGGAATCTATGCCATGGAAGCCGGGGGACAAGCCCACCACTTCATCATCACCATCATCACCGAAGAAAGAAACTTGAGCACATGGGTATGGGCACTCCCCTTGGCCTGTGCCAAGCTTGGGGGAGGTGCCCCGGTATCGTATCACCATCAGTTTTATTATCTTTATCTAGTTTTAGTTCGATCCTTAGTTATTTTGTGATCTAGTTGAATAAAAGTTTAGTATGATCTATTTTTGAGTGCTAGTTTCGTGATCTATCTATCTATGTAATTGAGTTGAGAGTTATATAATAAAGAGTAGTTTGAGTTTTTGCTTCTTTACTTTTATGTTTCAATCCTAGCAATGAAAATAATGAAAAAGATCATATGCTAATCTTATGGAAAGTAATGACATTACATAAAGAAAAGTATAAGTGGTAAAATTTATTGGAAGTTAACAAACATAGCATTGGTCAATGATGCAATTCATGAACAAATTAATAGGGAAGAGAAGATTCACATGCAAACACACTATCTTGGACATCTTTTATGATTGTGAGCCCCCATTAAGTATTTTATGTCAAATTGTTGACGTTGGACAAGGAAGACAACGTAATGAATTATGTTTGCTTATATTCACATAGAAGTTATATTGTCATAGATCCTCTAACATGTGGTGCTTGCCCAATATCTTTGCTAGCCAAAAATCCGCACCAAGTAGAGATACTACTTGTGCATCCAAAACCCTTAAACCCAGTTTCATGTCATGAGAGTCCATTATATCTACCTATGGATTGAATAAGATCCTTCAAGTAAGTTGTCATTGGTGCAAAAAGCAATAAAAATTGCCTCTAAATATGTATGAACTTTTATTGTAAGGGAAAATAAGCTTTGTACGAACTTGTGATGGTAAAGAAATAAAAGCGACGGACTGCATAATAAAGGTTGCTATCACAAGGGGCAATATAAAGTGACGTTCCTTTGCATTAAGAGCTTGTGCATCCAACAACAAAAAGCGCATGACAACCTCTGCTTCCCTCTGCGAAGGGCCTATCTTTTACTTTTATGTATTTACTTTTTATGTAAGAGTCAATAGTGTTCTCCTCTATTCCTTTTTATTTTTCTCTTTTGCAAGCATCATGTGGTGGGGAAGATCTAGGCACATATATCCAGTTGGATATGAGTGATCATGAGTTATTATTGTTGACATTACCCTTGAGGTGAATAAGTTGGGAGGCGAAATTATAAGCCCCTATCTTTCTATGTGTGTGGCTGAAACTTTTTGCTCCATATATACGTTGCGAGTGTTAGCAATCATAGAAGACTAAATGATGGTTGAGTATGTGGACTTGCTAAAAAGCTCCTACATGAGACCCTTCCTGAAAATATGATGAATTGCAATTGCATTGTTGACTGAGAACATAGTTTGTTAGTTCTCAAGAAAGTTTATGCCTTACTTCATTGTTGTGGTGAATTGTTACTTGCTCATGAGAAGTTTTATGATAATGCATATTGCTGTTATAATAATGATCATGATGCTACTATGTCCGTATTTTGTTTTTTATCGACACCTCTCTCACTAAACATGTGGACATGATTATCGATATCGGCTTTCACTTGAGGACAAGCGAGGTCTAAGCTTGGGGGAGTTGATACGTCCATTTTGCATCATGTTTTCCTACTATTATTTATAGTGTTTTTATTCAATATAACACTTTGTGGAGCAATTCTAATGCCTTTTCTCTCTTAATATGCAAGATTTACACAAGGAGGGAGATTGCCGGCAGCTGGAATTCTGGACCAGAAAAAGCTATGTCAGAGATACCTATTCTGCACATCTCCAAATGAGCTGAAATTTCACGGAGATTTATTTTGGAATAAATAAAAAATACTGGAAGAAAGAAGAACCAGAGGGGGCCACCCAGGTGCCCACGAGGCACCAGGGCGCGCCACCGCCCCCCCCCCCCCCCCCAGGCGCGCCCTGGTGGCTCGTGGGGCCCCTGGCCAGCCTCCGGTGCCCATTTTCTGGTATATAAGCCCATTTGCCCAAGAAAAAAAATAAGGAAAAGACTTTTGGGACGGGGCGCCACCGTCTCGAGGCGGAACTTGGGTAGGAGCACTTTTGCTCTCCGGCGGAGCGATTCCGCCGGGGATACTTCCCTCCGAGAGGGGGAAATCGAAGCCATCGACATCACCAACGATCCTCTCATCATGGGAGGACCAATCTTCATCAACATCTTCATCAGCACCATCTCATCTCAAACCCTAGTTCATCTCTTGTATTCAATCTTTGTCTCAAAACCTCAGATTGGTACCTGTGGGTTGCTAGTAGTATTGATTACATCTTGTAGTTGATGCTAGTTGGTTTACTTGGTGGAAGATTATATGTTCAGATCCATTATGCTATTCAATACCCCTCTGATCTTGAACATGAATATGATTTGTGAGTAGTTACTTTTGTTCTTGAGGACATGGGAGAAGTCTTGTCATAAGTAATCATGTAAATTTGGTATTCATTCGATATTTTGATGATATGTATGTTGTTGATTCTCTTAGTGGTGTCATGTCAACGTCGACTACATGACACTTCACCATCTTTGGGCCTAAGGGAATGCATTGTGGAGTAGTAATTAGATGATGGGTTGCTAGAGTGACAGAAGCTTAAACCCTAGTTTATGCGCTATTCCGTAAGGGGCTGATTTGGATCCATATGATTAATGCTATGGTTAGATTTATCTTAATTCTTCTTTCGTAGTTGCGGATGCTTGTGAGAGGAGTTAATCATAAGTGGGAGGCTTGTTCAAGTAAGAACATCACCCAAGCACCGGTTCACCCATATATCAAATTATCAAAGTAGCGAACGCGAATCAAACAAACATGATGAAAGTGACTAGATGATATTCCCATGTGTCCTCGAGAACGCTTTGCTTATTATAAGAGATCGTTCTGGCTTGTCCTTTGCTACAAAAAGGATTGGGCCACCTTGATGCACTCTTTGTTACTATTGCTACTTGTCACTTGTTACAAATTATCTTGCTATCAAACTACTCGTTACCGACAATTTCAGTGCTTGCAGAAAATACCTTGCTGAAAACCGCTTGTCATTTCCTTCTGCTCCTGGTTGGGTTCGACACTCTTACTTATCGAAAGGACTATGATTGATCCCCTATACTTTTGGGTCATCAGAGGTCCTTAGGGCTGAGCTAAAGAAGGCTCAGCAGGAAGCCGAGCAGCAAAGGGCTGCGGCGGTGAAGGCCAGCAAAGAGCTCGCCGAGGAGAAGGCGGCCCGGGGCAAGGACCACGCCCGGGTTGTCGAGGTCGAGAATGACCTGAAGGGCTTGTACGCGGAACGCGACGACCTTCAGGCCGACCAGAAGAAGAAGGTCGTCGAGCTGGAAAAACTAAGCTTGGCGTGCGCCGAGGCCCAGTTCTCGGCACGGGCTGATCGCGAGGAGCTTCACCAAGTGAGGCCGATTGCCGCTGGTAAGACCTTTTTCCTTCAATGTGTTTTTGGTCGTAACCGGTACGCCCAGCTTAATCAACTCTGGCGTGCCTCAGATGCATTCGCGGACCTGCCGAGGAGTGCCTCGGACGCCGGCCGCTTCTTCAGCGCCCTAGAAGGTCATGCCACATAGAAGGCTTTCTGGGGGTAGTTCCGGGCGTCGTCGTGATGTCTACTACACAACTTATTCTTGTAGACTCGTGTTGGGCCTCCAAGCGCAGAGTTTTGTAGGACAGTAGCAATTTTCCCTCAAGTGGATGACCTAAGGTTTATCAATCCATGAGAGGCATAGGTTGAACATGGTATCCCTCAAACAACCCTGCAACCAAATAACAAAGAGTCTCTTGTGTCCCCAACACACCCAATACAATGGCAAATTGTATAGGTGCACTAGTTCGGCGAAGAGATGATGATACAAGTGTAGTATGGATAGTAGATATAGGTTTTTGTAGTGCGAACAATAAAAAACAGCAAAGTAGCAAGTAACAAAAGTGAGCATAAACGATATTGCAATGCTTAGAAACAAGGCCTAGGGTTCATACTTTCACTAGTGCAATCTCTCAACAATGCTAACATAATTGGATCATATAACAATCCCTCAACGTGCGACAAAGAATCACTCCAAAGTTCCTATTAGCGGAGAACATAAGATAGAAATTGTTGTAGGGTACGAAACCACCTCAAAGTTATTCTTTCCGATTGATCTATTGAGCCATCTCTATAAGTATCACAAATGGCCCTAGAGTTCGTACTAAAATAACACCATATGACACACATCAACCAACTCTAATGTCACCTAGATACTCCAATGTCACCACAAGTATCCGTGAGTTGATTATACGATATGCATCAAACAACTTCAGATTCATAATATTCAATCCAACAGAAAGAACTTCAAGGAGCACCCCAAAGTTTCTATCGGATAAAAGATAATGAAAACGTGCATCAACCCCTATGCATAGATTACCCCAATGTCACCTTGGGAATCCGTGAGTTGAGTGCCAAAATATACATCAAGTGAATCAATATAATACCCCATTGTCACCACGGGTATTCATATGCAAGACATACATCAAGTGTTCTCAAATCTGAATATTCAATCCGACAATAACGAAACCTCAAAGGGAAAAGATTCGGTTCATCACAACAAAGATAGAGAGGGAAGAAACACCATATGATCCAACTATATTAACAAATCTCGCAATACATCAAGATCGTGCCATATCAAGAACACAAGAGACAGATCAAACACATAGCTACTAGTACATACCCTCAGCCCCGGGGGTGAACTACTCCCTCCAAATCATGGAGACCGCCGGGATGATGAAGATGGCCTCTGGTGATGCTTTCCCCCCCCCCCCACCTCGGGCAGGGTGCCGAAAATGGGCTGTAGATGAGATCGTTGAGGTACAGAGGCTTGCGGCGGTGGAGTCAAAGTTCTAGGGTTATTTCTGGGGGTTTCTCTATTTATAGGATTTTTAGCGTTGGAATCAGGTCAGACGGAGCCACGTGGGCCCCATGAGGTACCAGGGCGCGCCTGGGGGGTGGCGCGCCCTGGTGCCTCGTGGGCACTGGGTGGCCCCCGTCCAGTGGGTCTTGGTTCCGGTATTTTTTATTTATTCCATAAAAAATCTCCAAAAAGTTTCATCCAATTCCAAGAACTTTTATTTCTGCACAAAAAACAACACCACGGTATTTCTGCACAAAAAGTTTCATCCAATTCCAAGAACTTTTATTTCTGAAAACAGCGTCAGTCTGGGTTAGTTCTAATCAAATCATACCAAAACCATATAGAATTGTTATAAACATGGCATGAATACTTCATAAATTATAGATACGTTGGAGACGTATCACGTCGCATCCGCCGCGGCTCAATGATCAGATGAAGCAGCTGATGGAGCTCTATCGTGAAGCGAAGCCAGCGATGGAAGACCTCTGCGTCAACCTCTGGCCTGCCGAGTAGCTTATTCGGATTGGTTGCTCGGCTCCGAGGTGCCAGCCCCCAGGTGCTTCACTGGAAGCGGTCTGCTTGCATGAAGGGCGCTCAACGTGCATACGCCAGCGTGAGGACACACTACCCACGCATCAATGCAACGGAAGTGGCTTGAGGACCTCCTGCGGGAAAGGACCGCACGCCAGAGAAGTATATGGCGGAGGTGACGGAGGGTCCTCGGATCACCGAGGCCCTGTGTGGCAAAGATAGTATGTTGTACTAGGTTTCGCACTTTCGGAATGCCAAAGTGTTGTAATGATGTAAAAAAGGACAAGTGTTTGACTTTTGTGACAATTGACTTGAATTTCCCACTTTCTTTAAGTTTATTTTGTCTCCTATGCGACCACTTACTAGTGAAAGTGGCCGGTCCTCGGCTTCCACCCCCTTGTACAGGATACAAGGGGTGTTTTTACAACAAGTAATCCCTTAGCCGACGTCTCGGTGCCCGGAGGCAGATTTGTTAGTAAAAACTAGGCAATCGGACCATTTTGGCTTTAGAACTTTCACTTAGTCATAGGAGCTTGACTGTGGGAGCTGATGACCAGCCCCGGGCTTTTGGAAGTGTTCGGCCTAGCTGAGGTTAATCCAGTTAATCACTTCAGCTCATTTGACAGGAGCCCCTCATTTAACATGGATGACCTCTATCGATCCTTAGTTTGACACAGTCATCGGATTGCCGACCAGTTTGCGCCTATCAGGACGGTCAGTTTTTGGCTTTCTCCACTGAGGCACTTGACCATTCGAGCTGGAAGTGCAATCCCAGTGGTTCCCTGATACGTCTCCAACGTATCTATAATTTTTTATTGTTCCATGCTATTATAGTATCAATCTTGGATGTTTTATATGCAATTATATGCCATTATATATCCATTTTTTGGACTAACCTATTAACCTAGTGCTCAGTGCCAGTTGCTGTTTTCTGCTTGTTTTTGCCTTTTCAGAAAATCATTATCAAAAAGAGTCCAAACGAGAAAAAAACTTTGGATTAATTTTTTCTGGAACAGAATAGACCCACGAAGCTTCGGGAGAAGACCAGAAGAGCCATGAGGAGCCCAGGGGGGTAGGCGCGCTCCCCAGGCTTGCGGGCCCCTCGTAGCCCCTCCTGACCTAATTCCAGTGCTATAAATTCCCAAATATTCCCAATATACCAGGGAGACAGAAGAGAAAACCTTTCTACCACCGCAAGCCTCTGTTCTTCCGTGATCCCATCTGGAGGCCTTTTCTGGTACTCTACAGGAGGGGGAATCGGTCACGGAGGGCTTCTTCATCAACCTTGCTGCCCTTTCGATGATGTGTGAGTAGTTTACCACGGACCTATGGGTCCATAGCTAGTAGCTAGATGTCTTCTTCTCTCTCTTTGATCTTCAATACCATGTTCTCCTCGATGTTCTTGGAGTTCTATCCGATGTAATCTTCTTTTGTGGTGTGTTTGTTGGGATCCGATGAATTGTGAGTTTATGATCAGATTATTCATGAGAAATATTTGAGTCTTCTCTGAACTCTTGTATGCATGATTATTATAGCTTTGTATTTCTCTCCAATCTATCAATTTGGTTTGGCCAACTAGATTGGTGTATCTTGCAATGGGAGATATGCTTTGTGATGGGTTCAGTCTTGCGGTGCTGAATCCCAGTGACAGAAGGGGACATGACACATATTTGTATTGTTGCCATTAAGGATAAAAAGATGGGGTTTAATCATATTGCTTGAGTTTACTTTGTCTACATCATGTCATCTTGCTTAAGGCCTTACTCTGTTTCATACTTAATACCCTAGATGCATGCTGGATAGCGGACGATGGGTGGAGTAATAGTAGTAGATGCAAGCAGGTGTCAGTCTACTTGTCTCAGACATGATGCCTATATACATGATCATTGTCATGAATCCATCATAATTATTTGCTTTTCTATCAATTGCCCAACAGTAATTTGTTTACCCACCGTATGCTATGTGTTCGAGAGAGAAGCCTCTAGTGAAAACTATTGCCCCTGGGTCTACTTTTATCATATATTAAAATAAAAAATACCTTGCTGCAATTTATTTACTTTTATTTTATTTCGTATTTTAGTTTATCTATCTATCATTATCAGAATTAATCCTTGCAAATAACCGCTAAGAGGATTGACAACCCTCTTATTTGCGTTGGGTGCAAGTGTTTTCTTTTGTGTGTGTAGGTGCGCTTAACAGAATCTTACTTGGTTCTCCTACTGGATTGATAACCTTAGTTCTTAACTGAGGGAAATACTTATCTCTACTATACTGCATCATCCTCTCCTCTTCGAGGAAATACCAACGCACTCTACAAGTAGCAGGAAGAATTTCTGGCGCCGTTGCCAAGGAGACATCATCAAAATTACCAAGTACCTTCGCACAAACTATCATCCACTTGCATTTATTTTATTTGCCTTTTTATTTGCATTTGCCTCTTGTTTTCATCTCCCCCACTTCTAATTTGTTTTACAAAAACACAAAAATATTTTTATTTGCTTGTTTGCTAGTTTGCTTGCTTCGTCGAGATGTCTCAAGAAAATACAAAATTGTGTGACTTTTCTAATACTAATAATAATGATTTTATTAGTACTCCTATTGCTCCTCCCGCCACTAGTGCGGAGTCATGTGACATTAATGTTGCTTTGCCTAATCTTGTTATGAAACAACAATTTTCTGGTTGTCCTAATGAAGATGATGCATCCCATCTAAATACTTTCGTTGAGTTTTGTGATATGCAAAAGAAAAAAATGTGGATAATGATATTCTCAAATTAAAATTATTTCTCTTCTCACTATGAGATTGTGCTAAAACTTGGTTTTCATCCTTGCCTAGAAATAGTATTGATTCTTGGGATAAGTGTAAGGATGCTTTTATTACCAAGTATTTTCCTCCCGCTAAGATTATTTCCTTAAGAAATCAAATTATGAATTTTAAGCAACTTGATCATGAACATGTTGCACAATCTTGGGAGAGAATGAAATTAATGATAAGAAATTGCCCAACTCATGGCTTAAATTTATGGATGATCATACAAAAATTTTATGCGGGGCTAAACTTTGTTTCTAGAAATTTGCTAGACTCTGCCGCAGGTGGTACTTTTATGAAAATTACATTGGGAGAAGCTACACAACTTCTTGACAATATCATGACAAATTATTCTCAATGGCACACTGAACGAACTCCAATTGGTAAAAAAAGTAAATTCTGTTGAAGAAATTAATACTTTGAGTGATAAGATGGATGCTCTTATGAAATTGGTTGCTAGTAAAAATGCTCAAATTGATAATAATGATGTGCCATTGTCTACCTTGATTGAGAAAAATAATGATGCTATTGATGTGAATTTTGTCTCTAGAAATAATTTCAACAACGATGCTTATAGGGGTAATTTCAATCCTAGGCTGTTTCCTGGAAATTCCTCTAGTAATTATGGTAATTCCTATGGTAATCCATATAATAATAATAATAGGATGCCCTCTGATCTTGAAAGTAATATTAAAGAATTTATTAATTCGCAAAAGAATTTCAATGCTATGATAGAAGAAAAATTGAATAGAGTTGATGAATTGGCTAGGAACATGGATAGAGTTGCTCATGATATGGAAAATCTCAAAACTAAAATTTTGCCACCCAAGCATGATATAAATGACTCTATTAAATCTATCTATGTTTCCATTAATGAAACTAAAGAAAGGACCGCTAGGTTGAGAGCTAAGCGAGAATTCCTATAAAAAATTATTCCACCCGGTTTCTACCATAGTAATGATGAAGATATTAAAATGATTGGTGTCACTCCTATTGAATCATTATTTAGTAACATAAAACTTGATGAAAAAGGGACTCAAGAAGAGTCAACATTAGATAGAAGGAGTCCCAATTGCTTGGAGGGTGATAATCTTAATGATAAAAATGAAAAAAGTGGGTTTGGAGAGGTCAAAACTTTAAATAGTAATGCACCCACTACTTTGGATTACAAGGACTTTAATTATGATAGTTGTTCTTTAATTGCGTGTATTTCCTTGTTGCAATCCATGATTAATTGTAGAAGCCATGATGAAAGCGCATGAAGAAAAACTTGAGTTGGAAGTTTCAATTCCTAGAAAATTATAAGATGAACCTACTATTAAACTCAAAATGAAAGATTATGAATTGAATGCTCTATGTGATCTTGCTACTTGTAGCTTGCGTTGGTATTTCCCCGAAGAGGAAGGGATGATGCAGCATAGTAGAGATAAGTATTTCCCTCGATTATGAAACCAAGGTTATCGAACCAGTAGGAGAATCACACAACACCTAGTAAGCAGTACTTGCACACAAACAACAAATCCTTGCACCCAACGCAAACGAGAGGTTGTCAATCTCTCGACGGTAAGATTGCAAGATTAAATTGTATTTGATAAATTGATAGATTGCAGCAAAAATACTAAATAAAATAAATAAAAGAAAATGGCAGCAATATTTTTAGGGTTTTAGTAATATGATTTTGATAGACCCGGGGGCCATAGGTTTCACTAGAGGCTTCTCTCGAGAAAATAGCATATGGTGGGTAGACAAATTACTGTTGGGCAATTGATAGAAAAGCAAATAATCATGATGATATCCAAGGCAATGATCATGTATATAGGCATCACGTCCAAGATTAGTAGACCGACTCCTGCCTGCATCTACTACTATTACTCCACACATGGACCGCTATCCAGCATGCATCTAGTGTATTAAGTCCATAAGAACGGAGTAATGCCTTAAGAACGATGAAATGATGTAGACAAGACAAACTCACGAATTAATAAACCCAATGAATAGATCCCATCTTGTTACCCTTAGTAGCAATGATACATACGTGTCATGTCCCCTTCTGTCACTGGGATTGAGCACCGCAAGATCGAACCCACTACAAAGCACCTCTTCCCATGGCAAGATAAATCAACTTAGTTGGCCAAACCAAATCAATAGATCGGAGAAGAAATACGAGGCTATAATAATCATGCATCAAAGAGTGCAGCAAAGACTCAAATTATTTCATGGATAATCTGATCATAAACTCACAATTCATCAAATCCCAACAAACACACCACAAAAAGAGATTACATCGGATAGATCTCCAAGAACATCAAGGAGAACATTGTATTGAACATCAAAGAGAGAGAAGAAGCCATCTAGCTACTAACTATGGACCCGAAGGTCTGTGGTAAACTACTCACGCATCACCGGAGAGGCAGCAAGGTTGATGTAGAGCCCCTCCGTGATCGATTCCCCCTCCGGCGGAGTACCGGAGAAGGACCCCAGATGGGATCTCTCTAGAACAGAAGCTTGCGGCGGCATAAAATGTATTTCCTTGACTTCCCTTAGGGTTTCTGATTTTTTGGGAATTTATAGTGCTGGAATTAGGTCAAACGGAGATGGGGTGGGCCCACGAGGTACCAGGGCGCGCCACCCCCCCGGGGCGCGCCCTGGTGCCTTGTGGCCCACCTCTTCTTCTTCTGGCCTTCTGCCAAAGCTTCCAGTATTCTTCATGCCCAAGAAAAAATCTCCAAAAAGTTTCACTGTATTTGGACTTCGTTTGATATTGATTTTCTGTGAAACAAAAACAGGGCAGAAAACAGCAACTGGCACTGGGCACTAGGTTAATAGGTTAGTCTCCAAAAATGATATAAAATTGCTGTAAATGATTATAAAAACATCCAAGATTGATATTATAACAGCATGGAACAATAAAAAATTATAGATACGTTGGAGACGTATCAGCATCCCCAAGTTTAATTCCTGCTCGTCCTCGAGTAGGTAAATGATAAAAACAGAATTTTTGATGTGGAATGCTGCCTAACATATGCATGGACATTGGACTTGTATGATTCAAAGCAATAGTCTATAATTTGACATGAAAATATAGATACTCAAGCATACTAACAAGCAACCATGTCTTTCAAAATATCAACGCTAAAGAAAGTTATCCCTAGCCCATCATGCTCAAGCATTGATCCATTCATGAAACACACTCAAATATTAGCTACAACCAATGCACAAGTATGACTATAGTGTTCTCTAGTTGGTGCTTTTGTAAGAGAAGATGGAGACTCAAGAAAAATAAAAATTGCATAAAAGTAAATAGATAGGCCCTTCGCAAAGGGAAGTAGAGATTTGTCAAATGTGCCAGAGCTCAAAGCTGAAATTAAAGAGATAAAAATATTTTGGGAGGCATGCTTTTCCTGTCAACGAAAACGAACGAGAATTTCCAATATCTTCCATGCTAAGCACATCATAGGTGGTTCCCAAATAGAAAATAAATTTTATTCCTTTCCACCAATTCTTTCACAATCCATGGCTAGCCGTATCCACGGGTGCCCTCCATATCATCACTTTCCAAGGAATTTATTATTGTGATCACATAAGATTTTTCATTTCATTTCATTTCACAATTCGGGACTGGGCATCCCTATTACCGCCACACTCTCATGCAATGACAAGTGAATAAACACTCATCGTGAGAATAACACACCTAGCATGGAAGATATTGGCTACCCCCTTCCGCCTCATGAGCGGTACTGTCACACAAAACAGAAAAATTATTTTGAAATTTAGAGTTGGCACACGCAAATTTACTTGGAACGGCATTGAAATACCGCATGTAGGTAGATATAGTGGACTCATAAGGCAAAACTGGTTTTAAGGATTTTGGATGCACAAGCAGTATTTCCGCTTAGTACAAATGAAGGCTAGCAAAAGATTGAGAAGCAACCAACCAAAAAACGAAAACGGTCATAAACATGCATTGAACATAACTGACACCGAATAATGCACCATAGTAGGATATAACTTCATTGCATAACTATTGACTTAACGTGCTTGCATAGGGAATCACAAACCTTAACACTAATATTCTTACTTAAGCACAATTACTCACTAACATGGCATCACATATCATCATCTTCATATCGCAAAACTATTGCAAGGAATCACACTTGTCATATCCAATGATCTATATGAAAGTTTTTATCTATATCCCTCTTGAATATTCATCACTTTGGGACCAATTGCATAACATGTGCAAATTACCGTTACTATCATCATCTCTCAAAAAGATTTAAGTGAAGCATGAGAGTGCAAATATTTCTTCAAAATTTCAATCTTAATAATTCTCAAAATAATATAAGTGAAGCATGAGAATTCATTTCTTCAAAATTTCAAGAAAGTCAATTCTCAAAATGATATAAGTGAAGCATGAGAGTTTATTTCTACAAAATTTCAGCCACCGCCGTGCTCAAAAAGATTTAAGTGAAGCACTAGAGCAACTGCCTAGCTCAAAAAATTTAAGTGAAGCACATAGAGTATTCTACAAATTATGATGATAATGTGTGGCTCTCTCAAGATAGGTGTGTGCAGCAAGATGATTGTGACAAACTAAAACAACAAGCAAAGCAAAGACTCATATAATACACGACGCTCCAAGCAAAACACATATCATGTGACGAATAAAAATATAGCTCCAAGTAAAATTACCGATGGTCGTTAGAATAAAGGGGGGATGCCTTCCGGGGCATCCCCAAGCTTAGACGCTTGAGTCTTCCTTGAATATTACCTTGGGGTGCCTCGGGCATCCCCAAGCTTAGGCTTTTGCTACTCCGTATTCCTTCATCCATCGTACTGTGACGCCCCCGACTTAATCGTGCACTAATCATACACGCAAACGTGCACGATCAAGCACAGGGACTCACGGGAAGATATCACAACAAAACTCTAGACACAAATAAAATAATACAAGCTTATTATTACAAGCCAGGGGCCTCGAGGGCTCGAATACATAAGCTCGCTGTCATACAAGCATCGGCGGAAGCATCAGATATCTGAGTACAGATATAAAAAGAAAACAGATATGCCCTAACAGGCGGGGCAAAACAACAACACAGATTGAAAAGGCGCAGGCCTCTTGCCTGGGAGCCTCCTAACTACTCCTGGTCGGCTGGCTCAATCCAGTAGTACGTGCCGTCGGGACCCTCCTGGTAGTAAGCTCCTGCAGTGCCGTCTGGCTCCTGCGCTCCATCGTCTGAATTTATCAAGTGGGTATGGGAAAAAGAATAGCAGAGCAACCGTGAGTACTCATCCAAAGTACTCGCAAGACTGACATCAGAACTATGCTAGTTATGCATTGGTATCAAGTGGAGAGGCTGTATCTGTGGACTATATAGCAGCAAAGCCAGAATAGAGAGAAAGGCCTAGCCTATCAAAGACTAGCATCTTCAGGGTCTTGCAGCATAAGAAGAGTGTAGATTAGCATATTATTAATTTACAAGCATGTGGAAGCAAAGCCCAGAGATCCTTCCTCGACTCCCTGCGAGAAAGCAATCCCGGAGCTTATAATTAATTAACATGTATTCAGTTCAAGTAGTAATAGATCGGGATACAACACTGAGCGTCCTGTTACCGTGGACATGGCTATTCGAATAGATAACTTCCCTGCAGGGGTGCACTACTGTTACCCAACACGCTCGATTACCTCTGGCCGGACACACTTGCTGGGTAATACCCGGCCTCGGGTGATCGACACGACGCAGTCCTACCTAGGCTCAGCAGAGAGGTCAGCACGCCGGTCTAAATCCTAAGTGCGAAGGGGTCTTGGGCCATCGCCCTTCGCACTCCTGCACGTTGCGTGGCTGGACGGGGAGCAGGCGCGACACTGAATACACCAGTGACGTAACCAACACAACCCCGACGATCAGCCCGCATCTCGGAGCTATGACGTCTGAGGAGCTTTCGGCTGATACATACGACGTAGAGGGTCCCATAACCATTATCCCACGTGGTGGTAGTGCGTATAGGGCACGATGACCCACTCAGATCAAATACCCAGATCCGTTAAGCGTATTTAGTAACTTGCAGAGACGATCAGACTACCTGTCGCTCCGACTTGATATCACTCGCGGGTACTCTTGGTGCTTACCCGTCTTTAACATTGTTCTCTCGCGGGCACCCTTGGGGCCAGCCTGACTTTACATTACCCCGTGGGTACCCCTCGGGGTCGACCCGCCTGCGACAAAGGGCAAAGTAACCATGTGTCCAAGTATCGAGGAGGAATCCGAGGAATCACCCTCGTTGGACTCCCACTCGAGGAGTTGCACGACGGAAGCTTAATCGGAAGTGATGAGAGAGGAATCACCCTCGATAACACACAACCTGATAGCTATTCTACAGAGGCCTCATCGGAAGTGAGATAAGAGGATTCACCCTCGGTACTCGATGCCAGCTCTGCAGGGATGAGCAACTTAGGGGTTGTGCGGTGATGTGTTGTTCTCAGCCCGTTCGATCACATCGATCGGGGCACAGATACTAAAGCGGAGCAACTACAGCAAGGGAGAGGGGCCACAGATGGTTTTCCATCCAACCTATACTAAGCAGTTTAGGATAACAGGTAGGTATCAATAATAGTTACAAGGACAGGCTATGCATCAGAATAGGATAAAGCAAAGTAGCATCAATTTCTAATGCAAGCAGGAGGGAGAAAGAATAGGTGATTTAGGCATGCGTCAAGGGGGGTTGCTTGCCTGGAAGCTCTGCTGAAAGGGGCTGGTCGTCGGGAGGCTGCTCGTCGGGAGTGTAGTCGAACTCTGCTGCGGCGACATCGGTCTCGGCGTCTATCGGGAGAGAAGGGGGAGGAAGAAACAATAAATTCACGGCAAAAATGCAATCAATATGCATGACATGCCTAAATGACATGCAAAGGTGTTTTATTGCATAACTAAATGATTTAGTTAATTTAGGAATTTATTTGGATTTATTTTATTAAAGTTGAGCACTATTCATTTATCGAATTCGGGCAAAAAGTTCCATGTTCAGCTAGCTAGGAGTATTGGACAGGCATTTTGATTACATATTCAGAATCTTCATATTTTTCTGATCATTTTTCATATATAAATTATTTTCATCTGACTTACGGTTTTAAAGATATGATTTATCAAAGTTTTAAATATTTCTAGAATTATTTTAATTATAAATATGAATTATCCAGAACAGTAAGGAATGATGTCAGCATGACGCATTGCTGATGTCAGCGGTCAATAGAGGCTGACCGGAGTCAAACCTGACCTGTGGGTCCAGTGGGACCCACTGGTTAGCCTCACAGTAGTTAATTAGGGGTTTAATTTAACTAAATTAGGTTAATTAGGGGTGGGGCCTACTGGTCAGTGTCTAATTAACATTTTAATTAATTAATTTAATTAATTAACAGATTATCTATTTAATTAAATCGTTTAATCATGCGGGACCCACATGTCAGCGGGCGGGGCCGCGCTGACCGAGTCAACTGGGCCCCGTGGGTCCCAGTGGCAGCGACAGAGCGGCGGGGCCCGCGGTGCGACGTCGGTGCCAGCTGGACGCCGGCCACCGGAGCACGCCGGCGAGCTCGCCCGCGACGGCAGCACTCTGGCGAGCTCGGAATCCGTCTCTGATGCATCGTTTCGGGCGTGGTTTGTCTCTCTGGAACGGCCACTCCACGGCACGTCCAGGGGTGGCGGTGGTCGGAGCTGGGGAGGCCGGAGCTGACGGTGGCGAGCACGTCGGCGGCGGCCGTTTCGGGCGGCGTTCGGGTTCGGAGCTACGGCGCGCCTGCGAGGAAACAAAGGGGCTGGGCGAGGTCTACGTGATGCGGCGAGCAATACGGGCAGTGGCACGGGGCCCAATGATCGCCGGAACGACGCCGGCGACGAGCTATGCGGCGGCGCGATTGGGCATCTCCAACGCGGCGGCTTCGGTGACCAAAACGAGCAGGGAAGAGAGGGGAAAGGCGCGGAGGAGCTCACCGAGCGGCTAAGTAAAGCCCTCGACGGCTTTGGAGCAGCAGGGGTTGCCGGAGACGATGGAGATCGCCGGCGGCAGAGAAGGAGAGGTCGAGGTCGATCCCGACGAGGTAGGGCCTCCGGGCTCAAATGGCGAGGCGGTGACGATGTAGCCGAGGACGGCGCGTCGATCCGGCATGGCGGAGCGGCGAGGTGGTGACGGTGGCCGCGGATTCGAGCGATGGACGGCGGCGAGCTCTCGGGTGGCTGCGCGAAAAAGGAGAGGCGAGGCGCTAGCGGGCAAGTGAGGGGATCTAGGGTTCGGGGGAGGACGAGAGGGGCTCGGGGCAGGCTTTAGCGGCGACGGGGAACCGGCGGATGGCCGACAGCGCGACGGACGGCGCCGTGTCGGCGTGCGCGCGCGACAGTGAGCGGGGGAGGACGATGACCCGGTTTTTGGGCTGGGCCGGTTACTGTTCCACTAGAGCCCATAGGCACAGTAGTCGTTAGGTATTTTTCTTTTCTATTTTCTGTTTTCTGCTTGAGCTCTGTTTTGTAAATTGATAGGCCTCTAATTGACTTTTATAAATTAGGTGACTTGGTTCAAATATTACAATGCAATACTCTCAACCACCAGAAATTGGTTTGGGCAAAATATAATTTTATTTGTAATTCTATTAAATAAAATGGTATTAAAATGTTGCTGATTGCTACCGTTTTAGGTTGTTAGAGTCACTTAGGCATTTTTAGTGATGTTGTTTTCCTGAACATATTTCGTTATGATTTATTTGTTATTTAATGAACATTTTAGTTTTTAATTTGAACAACTTTTAATTTTCACTTAAATTTGAATTGCAATTCGAATGGGAATTTGAAATGAGATATGATGCAATGATGATCAAGCATAGTTAATCATGCTAACTTGGCAATATCAAAAGGTGATCACTGTAGCATAATGACATGGGGTGTTACACGTACTCTCACCCAAAACTTGAAAACTTCAATCACACAAAACTTAACAAAACCTTCGTGAGATCCGTTAGTATAACAAAATAAATCACTACTATAAGTACTGTTTCAAACCCATTCATATTTTATTTTTGCATTAAACCTACTGTGCTCTAACTTCACCATGGCTTATACCCCCCGATACAATCCATAGATTCATCAAAACAAGCAAGCAACACATCAAAAACAGAATCTGTCAAAAACAGAACAGTCTGTAGCAATCTATTTAGAAGCCATACTTCTGTAACTTCAAAAATTCTAAAAAATTAGGACAACGTGGGCAATTTGTATATCACTCATGTGTAAACAATTCAGAATTTTTCGTCGCTCCAGTGATTTTTAGAATTTTCTGTACTGGGCGTAAAAGTTTCTGTTTTTGCACAGAATCAAAGCAACTATCTCCCAAATCATCCCAAAGGCTTTACTTGGCACAAACACTAATTAAAAACACAAAAACACTATCATACCAGTAGCATGACAGTAAAAACACAGCATAACAGAAACTTATAACAAAAATTTATTTTATTCATTGGGTTTCCTCCCAACAAGCGCTATTGTTTTATGCCCCTAGCTAGGCATAATGCATAATCCCAAGTGTTGTCATCTTTGGTTTCCAATTCCTCAATCAAGCATCCATTTTTCCTAATAGATTTAACATAGGTATTTCTGATCATCACACTTCTAGGCACAAAATAAAGAATTTTACTTTTGTAGATAGGTTCCTTAATTATATCAATAAAATTGGGGTGTACGCTAATCATTTTAAGCTCCTCATTTCCCTTACTAGAGGTAGCACCATTGGTTTTAGGAACATATATAAATTTGCAATTCTTGCTAGGAGGAGTCTTTTCAATAATTTTCACGGAAGAAAAAGCGGAACCCAAGTTATTAATAATCTCTTCCAACTTATCAATCCTAGCGGGGCTTTGTTCCATCCTTTCATTAACTACCGATTCCTTTTCTCTTAAGGTTTTCAACGCGATTCCCATCTTAGAACCAAATTGAGTGATGTGATTATGAATTTTTTTATCCAAATTCTCAAGATGTTCAATAGTAGACATTTTACTTTCAATAGCATCTAGCCTTTGCATAACATGTTCCAAAGTCAAAGTTGTTTCATTAATAGTGATAGGTGGTGATCCCACTAAATTTCCCATAGCATTAAAAGCATCCGTAGAGGGACACATCAAGAAATTCCCTCCAGTAATAGTATCAAGCACAAACCTATACCAAGTAGTAATTCCCACATAAAAATTGCGAAGAAGAATAGTGGAGGATTGCTTACGGGTTGATCTATTATGAGCATCGCAAATCCTATACCAAGCATCTTTTAAATTCTCTCCTCCCCTTTGTTTAAAATTAAGTACTTCATTTTCAGGAGTAATAGTAACGAGCGAAGAACTAGCCATAACGATAAAGCAAGCAAACAAGCAAACGAGACAAAGGCAAAAATGCAAACGGAAAATATTTTTGTAAAAACGTTTTAGAAGTGGGGGAGGTGAAAACGAGAGGCAAATGGCAAATAAAGTAAATGCAAGGAGATGAGTGTTTGAGCAAAGGTACATGATAAATGTTGCTGATGTCTCCAAGCAACGGCGCCAGAAATTCTTCCTGCTACTTGTAGCTTGCGTTGGTATTTCCCCGAAGAGGAAGGGATGATGCAGCACAGTAGAGATAAGTATTTCCCTCCATTATGAAACCAAGGTTATCGAACCAGTAGGAGAATCACACAACACCTAGTAAGCAGTACCTGCACACAAACAACAAATCCTTGCACCCAACGCAAACGAGAGGTTGTCAATCTCTCGGCGGTAAGATTGCAAGATTAAATTGTATTTGATAAATTGATAGATTGCAGCAAAAATACTAAATAAAATAAATAAAAGAACATGGTAGCAATATTTTTAGGGTTTTAGTAATATGATTTTGATAGACCCGGGGGCCATAGGTTTCACTAGAGGCTTCTCTCGAGAAAATAGCATACGGTGGGTAGACAAATTACTGTTGGGAAATTGATAGAAAAGCAAATAATCATGATGATATCCAAGGCAATGATCATGTATATAGGCATCACGTCCAAGATTAGTAGACCGACTCCTGCATGCATCTAGTGTATTAAGTCCATAAGAATGGAGTAATGCCTTAAGAACGATGACATGATGTAGACAAGACAAACTCACGAATTAATAAACCCAATGAAAAGATCCCATCTTGTTACCCTTAGTAGCAACGATACATACGTGTCATGTCCCCTTCTGTCACTGGGATTGAGCACCGCAAGATCGAACCCACTACAAAGCACCTCTTCCCATGGCAAGATAAATCAACTTAGTTGGCCAAACCAAATCAATAGATCAGAGAAAAAATACGAGGCTATAATAATCATGCATAAAAGAGTGCAGCAAAGACTCAAATAATTTCATGGATAATCTGATCATAAACTCCAAGAACATCAAGGAGAACATTGTATTGAACATCAAAGAGAGAGAAGAAGCCATCTAGCTACTAACTATGGACCCAAAGGTCTGTGGTAAACTACTCACGCATCATCGGAGAGGCAGCAAGGTTGATGTAGAGCCCCTCCATGATCGATTCCCCCTCCGGCGGAGTACCGGAGAAGGACCCCAGATGGGATCTCTCTGGAACAGAAGCTTGCGGCGGCGTAAAAAGTATTTCATGGACTTCCCTTAGGGTTTCTAATTTTTTGGGAATTTATAGTGCTGGAATTAGGTCAAACGGAGATGGGGTGGGCCCACGAGGTACGAGGGCGCGCCCTGGTGCCTCGTGGCCCACCTCTTCTTCTTCTGGCCCTCTCCCGAAGCTTCCAGTATTCTTCATGCCCAAGAAAAAATCTCCAAAAAGTTTCACTGTATTTGGACTTCGTTTGATATTGATTTTCTGTGAAACAAAAACAGGGTAGAAAACAGCAACTGGCACTGGGCACTAGGTTAATAGGTTAGTCTCCAAAAATGATATAAAATTGCTGTAAATGATTATAAGAACATCCAAGATTGATATTATAACAGCATGGAACAATCAAAAATTATAGATACGTTGGAGACGTATCAGATCTTGGTGCTAGCATTTCCACTATACCAAAGTCTTTGTGTGATGTGCTAGGTCTTACCGATATGGATCCTTATTCCCTTAATTTGCATCTTGCGGATTCCACTATAAAAAAACCATTGGGTAGAATAAATGCTGTGCTTATAATTGCAAATAGAAATTAAGTGCCCGTGGATTTTATTGTTCTTGATATTGAATGCAATCCTTCTTGCCCTATAATACTTGGTAGGCCTTTCCTACGAACAATAGGTGCCATTATTGATATGAAAGAAGGTAATATAAGATTTCCATTTCTACTAAAGAAAGGGATGGAACACTTCCCTAGAAAGAGAATTAAATCACCTTATGAATCTATTATGGGGGCCACTTATGGAATTAACTTGAAGGATGACAACACTTGAAACTATGCATTATGCCTAGCTAGGGGCATAAAACAATAGCGCTTGTTGGGTGGCAACCCAATGAATAAAATAATTTTTTGTTTTTACTTTCAGTTTTTGTGTGTTTGCACAATTATAGCCTCTGTTATGATTGTGTTTTTATCTTTTAATTAGTATTTGTGCCAAGTAATACCTTTAGGATGATTTGGATGATAGTATAATTGATGCAGTTGGAAAATAGAAACTTTTGTGTCCAGTGCTGGAATTTTGATTTTTCGCTGGAACGTCAGAACCTTCTAAATTTTTTACACAATATTGATATATGAATTGCCCACATGTCCTAATTGTTCAGAATTTTTGGAGTTACAGAAGTATGACGTTAATTCAGGTCTTTACAGACTGTTCTGTTTTAGACAGATTCTGTTTTTGTTGCATAGTTTGCTTATTTTGATGAATCTATGGATCGTATCGGGGGGTATGAGTCGTGGAGAAGTTGGAGTACAGTAGCATTATGCCAATATTAAATATGAATCAATTTACAACAGTACCTAAAGTTTAACATTTGTTTGTTATACTAACGAATCTCACGAGGTTTCTGTAGTGTTTTGTGTGCTGAAGTTTTTAAGTTTTGGGTGGGACTACGATGGATAAAGGAATAAGGAGCGGCAAGAGCCTAAGCTTGGGGATGCCTGAGGCACCCCAAGGTAATATTCAAGGAAGACTCAAGATTCAAAGCTTGGGGATGCCCCGGAAGGCATCCCCTCTTTCGTCTACAATCTATCGGTAACTCACTTGGAGCTATATTTTTATTCATCACATGATATGTGTTTTACTTGGAGCGCCTTGTGATATAGTTTGTTTGCTTCTGTTTGCTTTTTAGTTTGTCACAATCATGTTTGCTGAACACACCTTTTTGAGAGGGACACACATTATTTGTGATTTGTTAGAATACTCTATGTGCTTCACTTATATCTTTTGAGCTAGGCAGTTGCTCTAGTGCTTCACTTATATTTTTTTGAGCACGGCGGTGGTTATATTTTAAAAAATTGTTGCACTCTCATGCTTCACTTATATCTTTTTGAGAGTCTAATGATTAGCAATGGTAATATGCATGGGTTATGAATTTGGTCCTAGTATTATAGGTACTCAAGAGTGATATAATAAAAACTTTCATGTAGATCACTGAATATGATAAGTTTGATTCCTTGCAATAGTTTTGAGATATTAAGATGGTAATATGTGGGAGGTGCTAGTAGATAATTGTGGTTTAGTAAGAATATTGGTTAAGGTTCGTGATTCCCGAAGCATGCACATATGATCTGTCGTTATGCTAAGAAGTTGGAGCATGATTTATTCTTGATTGTCTACCTTATGAGTGGCGATCGGGGACAAGCTATGGTCTTTTCCTATCAATCTATCCCCCTAGGGGCATGCGTAGTAGTACTTTGCTTAGAGGGCTAATAAACTTTCGCAATAAGTATGTGAGTTCTTTATGACTAATGTGAGTCCATGGATTATACGCACTCTCACCTTTCCGCAATTTGCTACCCTCTTCGGTACCGTGCATTGCCCTTTCTCACATTGAGAGTTGGTGCAAACTTCGCCAGTGCATCCAAACCCCGTGATATGGTACGCTCTATCACACATAAGCCTCTTTATATTTTCCACAAAACAGCCACCATACCTACCTATCATGGCATTTCCATAGCCATTCCGAGATATATTGCCATGCAACTTCCACCGTTTTGTTTTTATGACACACATCATCATTGTCATATTGCTTTGCATTATCATATAGCTGACATAGTATTTGTGGCTCAGCCACCGTTCATCATTTTGTATACATGTTACGCTAGTATCATTGCACATCCTGGTACACCACCAAAGGCATTCATATAGAGTCGTATTTTTGTTCTAGTTTTGAGTTGTAATTTTCTTTTGAGTTGTAAGTAAATAGAAGTATGATGATCATCATTATTAGAGCATTGTCCCAGTGAGGAAATAAAAAAAAGGCCAAAAAAAGAGCCCACGAAAATAAAAAAAGAGGAAAAAAAGAGCCCACCAAAAAAATGAGAGAAAAAGAGAGAAGGGGCAATGTTACTATCCTTTTCCATACTTGTGCTTCAAAGTATCACCATGTTTTTCATATAGAGAGTCTCCTATTTTGTCACTTTCATATACTAGTGGGAATTTTTCATTATAGAACTTGGCTTGTATATTCCGATGATGGACTTCCTCAAATGCCCGAGGTCTTCATGAGCAAGCAAGTTGGATGCACACCCACTTAGTTTTCATGTTGAGCTTTCATACACTTATAGCTCTTAGTGCATCCGTTGCGTGGCAATCCCTACTCCTCGCATTGACATCAATTGATGGGCATCTCCATAGCCCGTTGATTAGCCTCGTTGATGTGAGACTATCTTCTTATTTTGACTTCCCCTTATTAGTCTCTACCATCATACTCTATTCCACCCATAGTGCTATATACATGGCTTGCGCTCATGTATTGCGTGGGGGTTGAGAAAGGTGAAGCGCGTTAAAAAGTATGAACCAATTGCTTGGCTTGTCATCGGGGTAGTTCATGATAAATATTTTTGTGTTAAGAAGATGGAGCATGACATGATTATATGATTTTGTAGGGATAACGTTCTTTAGCATTTTTATTTTGAAAGACATGATTGTTTATTAGTATGCCTGAGTATTGATGTCTTTATATCAAACTATAGACTATTGCTTTGAATCATTCGGATCTTATTATTCATACCGTAAGAGAGAGATTACATGATGGAACATGTTAGGTAGCATTCCACATCAAAAATTCTGTTTTTATCATTTACCTACTCGAGGATGAGCAGGAATTAAGCTTGGGGATGCTGGATACTTCTCCAACGTATCTATAATTTTTTATTGTTCCATGCTATTACATTATCAATCTTGGATGTTTTATATGCAATTATATGCCATTATATCATTTTTTGGGACTAACCTATTAACCCAGTGCCTAGTGCCAGTTGTTGTTTTCTGCTTGTTTTTGCCTTTTCGGAAAATCATTATCAAAAAGAGTCCAAACGAGAAAAAAAAACTTTGGATTAATTTTTTCTGGACCAGAATAGACCCACGAAGCTTCGGGAGAAGACCAGAAGAGCCATGAGGAGGCGACAAGCCTAGAGGGCGCGCCCAGGGGGGTAGGCATGCCCCCAGGCTTGTGGGCCCCTCGTAGCACCTCCTGACCTAATTTCAGCGCTATAAATTCCAAAATATTCCCAATATACCAGGGAGACAGAAGAGAAAACCTTTCCGCCACAGCAAGCCTCTGTTCTTCCGCGATCCCATCTGGAGGCCTTTTCTGGTACTCTGCTGGAGTAGGAATCGATCACGGAGGGCTTCTTCCAACCATGCTGCCCTTCCGATGATGTGTGAGTAGTTTACCATAGACCTACGGGTCCATAGCTAGTAGCTAGATGGCTTCTTCTCTCTCTTTGATCTTCAATACCATGTTCTCCTCGATGTTCTTGGAGTTATATCCGATGTAATCTTCTTTTGCGGTGTGTTTGTTGGGATCCGATGAATTGTGAGTTTATGATCAGATTTTTCATGATAAATATTTGAGTCTTCTCTGAACTCTTTTATGCATGATTATTATAGCTTTGTATTTCGCTCTGATCTATCGATTTGGTTTGGCCAACTAGATTGTTTTATCTTGCAATGGGAGAGGTGCTTTGTGATGGGTTCAATCTTGCGGTGCTCAATCCCAGAGACAGAAGGGGACATGACATGTATTTGTATTGTTGCCATTAAGGATAAAAAGATCGGGTTTAATCATATTGCTTGAGTTTACTTTGTCTACATCATGTCATCTTGCTTAAGGCGTTACTCTGTTTCATACTTAATACCCTAGATGCATGCTGGATAGCGGTCGATGGGTGGAGTAATAGTAGTAGATGCATCCTAGAGTCAGTCTACTTGTCTCGGACGTGATGCCTATATACATGATCATTGCCATGAATCCGTCATAATTATCAATTGCCCAACAGTAATTTGTTTACCCACCGTATGCTATGTGTTCGAGAGAGAAGCCTCTAGTGAAAACTATGGCCCCTGGGTCTACTTTTATCATATATTAAAATAAAAAAATACCTTGCTGCAATTTATTTACTTTTATTTTATTTAGTATTTTAGTTTATCTATCTATCACTATCAGAATTAATCCTTGCAAATAACTGCTAAGAGGATTGACAACCCTCTTATTTGTGTTGGGTACAAGTGTTTGCTTTTGTGTGTGCAGGTGCGCTTAATGGGATTTTGCTTGGTTCTCCTACTGGATTGATAACCTTGGTTCTTAACTGAGGGAAATACTTATCTCTACTATACTGCATCATCCTCTCATCTTCGGGGAAATACCAACGCAGTCTACAAGTAGCATTCCTCCTTTACACCCTTAGCCGAACAGTGCGGAAATGTAAGGGGTAAACACAGGAGCTGGGCAATCCAACTGTTGACCAAAGACATGATTTCGAAACCCATGCATATAATGCAATATCCGAGATATCGAAATTTTTTGTATGAGTATCGGATTTATTTGGCGTGGAGTAAATCTGAGCCCCCGGTCTAGGACGGGTGAGGTGTGAATTAACTTGTATCGCTATGGTTATCCCTGGCTTAGAGGCAACAATTAAAAGAAAAGGACACAAATATATGCTTAGAGACCGTAAGAGGTCTATTTTCTTTGAATTCATAGGGTCAAACCATACATGCCGAGATTTATCAAAGAAACTGTAAAAGATACATAAAATAAGGAGGTTCGATACAAGGCGGCTTGCACTTGTTTCTATCAATCCGTGATTGGCCCTGTCGCATGTTTGCGCCTCCGTGCTGTTGAGCAGCACTACCTTGTCCAATCTAAGGTTCAGCAAAGGTGCGTGGTATGCCTCCGTTGCTATGCATGACGCTTTCGGCTAGCGTGGCCTTTGAAGAGGTTGTGCTAAGTAGCCGTGTTTGGGCAGCCTTATGCTACCGTAAAACTTGTTCCTGGTGGGCCTTTGATAATGCCTCGATAAAAACCAGGACGGAGATGGGCCACTGGTCGGTTTAAGCCGAGCAGTGTGCTTTTGCTTATGATGCTCCATAGCCCCCATGGAATTTTAAGTGCAAAGTTATGAACCCGAGGTACATAGTCCTCGGTTAGCAGGGGAGGACTGTGAAGCGCGTACCCCTATTTAGGGTGCAACCTGGCTGTTGGGGGGTTATAGAGGCACCTCGAATGCGCTTTGATGAGCACTTCTCCTGTAATTTGGTGAGAGCCATGGATGCCTCCTCGGCTGCTTGGACCTCGGCCGCGAAAGCCGCGGTTTGCTCCTCTGTACGGAGGGATCATTCGGTATTACCATTGACTGTAATAACACCGTTAGGTCCCAACGTCTTGAGCTTTAAATATGCGTAGTGCGGCACAACATTGAAGCGGGCGAAGGCAGTTCTCCGAGCAGTGCATGATAGCCACCGCGGAAGGGTACGATGTCGAAGATTAGGTCCTCGCTTCGAAAGTTTTCAGGTGAGCCGAAGACTACTTCCAATGTTATGGTCCCTGTGTATTGTGCTTCCACGCCTGGTATCACACCCTTGAAGGTGGTGTTGCTGGGCTTGATCCTTGATGGGTCGACACCCATCTTACTGATCATGTCAGCGTAGATAAGATTTAGGCTGTTTCCTCCATCCATGAGCACCCGAGTTAAGTGAAACCCTTCAATGATGGGGTCGACGACCAAATCCTCCAGCCCTCTGTGATGGATGCTGATCGGGTGGTCATGTTTATCGAAAGTCATCGGGCAAGCCTACCACGAATTATACTTCGGGGCTACAGGCTCTATGGCGTAGACGTCTCGAAGTGCCTGTTTCCTTTCCTTCTTTGGGATGTGGATAACGTAGATCATATTCACATCCTTCACCTTGGAAGGGAATTGCTTCTGGCCTCCATTATTAGGCCTCCGAGGTTCATACTAGTCTTCACTGTGGGACTGGCTCTTGCCATGGCCTTCGACCGCCACCTTTCCGGCCTGCTTGATAACCCAGCAGTTCCTATTGGTGTGGGTAGCTGGCTTATCCAAAGTGCTGTGAATTTGGCATGGCCTGTCAAGGATTTTGTCGAGCGCGCTAGGACCATCTTTGCTCCCTTTAAAGGGCTTCTTTTTCTGTCCGGCCTTGGCATTGTTGAACCCAGCATTTACCTCTGCGTCCTAGGCATCACTGCCGCTATTGTTGTGCCGGCGCTTGTTTTTGTTGCGCCTAGCACTAGTAGAAAACAGACCTTTCGTCCGGAGCACTAGTCCCGGCCAGGTTTGGGCCCGGGACTAATGTAAGCATTAGTCCCGGTTCCAACGGCTAGGAGCGGACGGGGGCACGGCCAGGATTAGTCCCGGTTCAAATGGGACCTCTAGTCCCGGTTGGTGATACCAACCAGGACTAAAGGGGTTGCGGCAGGCTGGGGCCCCTGCGAGCCCCTTTAGTCCCGGTTGGTATCAACCACCGAGACTAAAGATGGACCTTTAGTCCCGGTTGGTATCACCAACCGGGACTAATGTCTTCCCTATATAAAGCTATACTACTTCGTCCAGCCCGAGTCCAAGCTTTCTCTCCTCTCAGTTTCCTTCCCCAAGCTCGAGTTCATCCTAGATTTTTGCCAAGATTTGTCAAGATTGGAGGCACCCCATCTATCCAAGGGTTCTAAAAGGTTAGCAACTTCATCCTTTCATCTCTCATTGCTAGTTTAGCTCGTTTCATGCTCTATAAGTATAGTGATTTGTGGGTTTTAGTTTGGGGGTAATTATGTGGTAGTTTATTTGATTTATATGCAATTTGAGCTCCAATTAACTTCTTAGTTTGCATATGTGTAGGTGTGGTTTACTTAGTGCCTTCCCGTCCCCGTCCTCACCGCCGTCGATCGCCCGTGCCGTCCCGTCACCGGCACCACCTTGGTGAGCCTCTTGTTCTTATCCTTTTTGTAAAAAAAATCTTATTTGTATGATTTAGATAGTTACTTGTATAATTTTTTTACTTGTATGATTGTTTTTTATATATAGTGCCATGGTTTTGATATCCGTCCCCGTCGGCCCTCGTCCGGTTTATGATTCGGATGTGGTATATTATCTTTTATAACTATTTGTTTCATTTCGTGTTTATGACAATTATGCCCATCAAGTTGACATAGATATTTTTATCTAGGAGGTATGTGAACCGGAAATTGCAACTGACCCTCTTGCCGAGAAGTTAAATTTAGTTGAAAAAGAAAACGATTATTTGAAAGAAAAATTGAAAATAATTGAAGAAGAGAAGATGAAATTGGAGTTGTATGCTGCCGATGTCGTCGATGATCACAAGATCAAGATGGATGCAATGCGCTGGAAGATTAGAAAGATTAGAAAATATGCCATTAATAAAGAGGCTTGGTATCATTATGCTGTTGGATCAATTATTACCTTAGTTGCGATTTTGATCGCATTTGTTGTTGCATTTAAATGCTTTAGATAGTTGTATGTTGTTTTATGAGAAGTATGTATGAACTTTATGTATATATTTTTGCAGTAATAACATTTGGTCACTACTCTACTTTGGTTTTAATGTGATGAACTTGTATTAATTTGGTCACTTCAATGTTGTGTAATGAAGATGAGCCGGCAATGGATGTACGATGACTGATGCTCTCCCCAGTTCATTAATGGCGTGCATAATTTTATGCGTGTGGCTGAGGCAAACAAGCGGAATGGTTTTATGTGTTGTCCATGTGGTGTCTGTAAGAATGATAAGGATTACTCTACCTCAAAAATCCTTCACAGTCACCTGCTTCAGTCCGGTTTCATGTCCGGCTATAACTGTTGGATCAAGCACGGAGAAAGAGGGATTATAATGGAAGACAATGAAGAAGAAGAGGATGATGACAACTATCCTAGGTTCCCTGAATTCGATGGTACTACAATGGAGGAAGCTGAAGAAGAGGCATCAGATGAGCCCGCTGATGATCTTGGTCGGGCCATTGTTGATGCAAAGAGAAACTGCGAAAGTGAAAAGGAGAGGTTGAAGTTGGAGCGCATGTTAGAGGATCACAAAAAATTGTTGTTCCCAAATTGCGAAGATGACAAGACAAAGCTGGGTACCACACTGGAATTGCTGCAATGGAAGGCAGAGAATGGTGTATCTGACAAGGGATTTGAAAAGTTGCTGAAAATGATAAAGAAGACGCTTCCAAAGGATAACGAATTGGCCGATAGTACGTACGAAGCAAAGAAGGTTGTCTGCCCTCTAGGATTAGAGGTGCAGAAGATTCATGCATGCCCTAATGACTGCATCCTCTACCGCGGTGAGGAGTACAAGCATTTGAATGCATGCCCGGTATGCGGTGCATTGCGCTATAAGATCAGCCGCGATGACCCTGGTGATGTTGAGGGCGAGCGCCCCAGGAAGAGGGTTCTTGCCAAGGTGATGTGGTATGCTCCTATAATACCACGGTTGAAACATTTGTTCCAAAACAAAGAGCATGCCAAGTTGTTGCGATGGCACAAAGAAGACTATAAGAAAGACGCGATGTTGAGAGGACCCACTGATGGGTCGCAGTGGAGAAAAATCGAGAGAAAGTGGCCGGACTTTGCAGATGACGCAAGGAACTTATGGTTTGGTGTAAGTACAGATGGCATGAATCCTTTTGGGGAGCAGAGCTGCAGTCATAGCACCTGGCCTGTGACTCTATGTATCTATAACCTTCCTCATTGGTTGTGCATGAAGCGGAAGTTCATTATGATGCCAGTGCTCATCCAAGGCCCTAAGCAACCCGGCAACGACATTGATGTGTACCTAAGGCCATTTGTGGAAGAACTTTTATAGTTGTGGGATATAAAAGGTGTACGTGTGTGGGATGAGCACAAACAGGAGGAATTTGACCTACGAGCGTTGCTGTTTGTAACCATCAATGATTGGCCTGCTCTTAGTAACCTTTCAGGACAGACAAACAAGGGATACAATGCATGCACACACTGTTTAGATGAGACTGAAAGTATATATTTGGATAAATGTAAGAAGAATGTGTACCCGGGACATCGTCGATTTCTTCCGATCAGGCATCCCTTAAGAAAGAAAGGCAAGCATTTCAAAGGTGAGGCAGATCACCGGAAGAAGCCTGGCCACTGTACTGGTGATGATATATTTGATATGGTCAAGGATTTAAAAGTAATCTTTGGAGAGGGTCCTGGCGGACAATCTGTTCCGAATGACGCTAATGGACACGCACCCATGTGGAAGAAGAAATCTATATTTTGGGATCTACCCTATTGGAAAGTCCTAGAGGTCCGCTCTGCAATCGACGTGATGCACGTGACGAAGAATCTTTGCGTGAACCTGCTAGGCTTATTGGGCATGTATGGGAAGACAAAAGATACACCGGAGGCACGGGAGGACCAGCAACATATGAACAAAAAAGACGGCATGCATCCAAAGCAGTATCAAGGTCCTGCTAGCTACGCTCTTACCAAAGAAGAGAAGGAAATCTTTTTTGAATGCCTAAGAAGTATGAAGGTACCGTCTGGCTTCTCGTCGAATATAAAGGGAATAATAAATATGGCAAAGAAAAAATTCCAAAACCTAAAGTCTCATGACTGCCACGTGATTATGACGCAATTACTTTCGGTTGCATTGAGGGGGCTTCTACCGGAAAATGTTCGATTAGCCATTGTGAAGCTATGTGCATTCCTCAATGCAATTTCTCAGAAGGTAATTGATCCAGAAATCCTACCAAGGTTACAGAATGATTTGGTCCAATGTCTTGTCAGTTTCGAATTGGTGTTCCCACCATCCTTCTTCAATATTATGACGCACGTCCTAGTTCACCTAGTCGAAGAGATTACCATTCTAGGTCCTGTATTTCTACACAATATGTTCCCCTTTGAGAGGTTCATGGGAGTCTTAAAGAAATATGTTCATAACCGTGCTAGGCCAGAAGGAAGCATCTCCAAGGGCTATGGAACAGAGGAGGTTATTGTGTTTTGTGTTGACTTTATTCCTGCCCTTAAGCCGATTGGTGTTCCTCAATCGTGGCATGAGGGGAGACTGAGTGGAAAAGTCACGCTAGGAAAGAAAGCAGTAATAACTATGGACGGGCATTCTTTCACTCAAGCACACTACACAGTTCTACAAAATTTCACCTTGGTGGCTCCGTATATCGAGGAACACATGGATATTGTACACTCCAAGAACCCGGAGCAGTCTGACTCCATGATTAAACGTACACACATGGCGACTTTCGGCGGTTGGTTGCAAACACATCTCATGAATAACACCACTGTTGGAGATGAGCTGTACTTGTTGGCCAAGTCACCATCTTCGACTATATTGACTTTCAAAGGGTACGAGATAAATGGGAATACATTTTACACGATCGCCCAAGATAAAAAGAGCACCAACCAAAACAGTGGTGTCCGCTTTGATGCAACAAACAACAATAGGAAAAAGGACACATATTATTGTTACATAGAGGAGATATGGGAACTTGACTATGGACCTTCTTTTAAGGTCCCTTTGTTTCGGTGCAAATGGGTCAATCTGACAGGAGGCGGGGTCTTGGTCGACCCGCAGTACGGAATGACAACAGTGGATCTCAACAATCTTGGGTACACAGACGAACCATTCGTCCTAGCCAATGATGTGGCTCAGGTTTTCTATGTGAAGGACATGTCTACCAAACCGAGAAAAAGAAAAGATAAGGAAGCGAATACATCAAACGATGAGCCAAAGCGCCACATAGTTCTTTCAGGGAAAAGAAACATCATGGGAGTGGAGGACAAGACAGACATGTCAGAAGATTATAATAAGTTTCATGAAATTCCTCCCTTCACAGTGAAGACTGACCCAAGCATCCTGTTAAATGATGAAGATTCTCCATGGTTACGGCGCAATCATAAGCAAGGGACATACGCGAAGAAAAAGTTTTAT
The DNA here is from genome assembly GCA_039707655.1 of Elymus sibiricus. Lineage (NCBI taxonomy): Eukaryota > Viridiplantae > Streptophyta > Magnoliopsida > Poales > Poaceae > Elymus > Elymus sibiricus. Next base: position 30,228,133 of record CM077670.1, read on the forward strand.
ACCCCAAGATCCCACTCTGGGATGTGACCGGCTTCACCGTCATCACTTTCTCTCTAGTGAGTTTTCGGACTTATAGCTGGAAAGTCCCACTTCGGACAAACCGGAGGGAATCTTTGTAAGAGTTAGGGTATATATGTGTTTTGGGTGTTCCTAGCTAGGTGGACTCCGGAGCGTCGGAATCCAACCAAAAAGCTAGGGCATTTTGGCATTTGAAACATGATTTTTGAATAATTATTTATTAAGTTATGAATTTTCAATTATTCATGTCCTTTTAGTATTTTCATTATACAGAGGAGTTAATCAATGCAATTATGTCCAAACAAAATATGAATGTGTAGGTTAATGTTAAGACAAAGAATTTGACATCTTATTTGCTCCATTTGGCTTAACAGAACTGAAGATATGAATTTTTAAAGTTTAAAATAATGTCTTCAATTACTGTATTTAATTAATAAGTGCAAAATTAATTATGCAACTTCCTGTCAAAATGATACTAGTTGATAGAAATCTTCAAGATGAATCCACAGAAATTAGAATCAACTCATTTGGTTTAGTTTTCAAATTCTTATGCATTTTACAAGAATTAATTTCAATCTGTAAAATTGAATCTGTCAAATAATTTCTTCAAAATGAAAATTAAAACTCCTGATGTTGACTAACAGAAACATAATATAATTTGGCAAAAGAATAACAAGAAAAGATAAACTAAAATAATTAAAACAAAGGAAAAAGGTATAAAACTAAAAGAGCTAAACAGAATCTATTTTTGATTAACACACCTATTTAAAATATCCTAAAAATTCCCAAATTGAACATACTGATAAAACACACTAATATTAAATAGCAGAAAAAAGAATCACTCAAAATCCTATATTTAAACTAAAGTTATTCACAAACTAGTGATTCACACAAATTTCAAAGATGTCAAATTTAAACTATTCAAATTTGAAAACTACTGGCACTAACAGAAAGTTTATAATTTTTGTGACCTAAAGCAAAAAGATTCACTCAAAAACTCTAAATATTCTAAGAGTTTTACCTAAAGTTTTCTACATAAAAAGAATCACTTTAAAAAGACACCTTTAGTCCCGGTTGCAACCACCAGCCGGGACTAAAGGTTCCTTCTCCCGCGCGGAAATTGGGCCGCCGAAAAGTTTGACCTTTAGTCCCGGTTCGTGGCTGGAGCCGGGACTAAAGTACCTGTAGTCCCAGTTCATGGCTGGAGCCGGGACTAAAGGTCTTGTGTATATAACTCCGCCCGGTGTCCCGGTGCCAGCCACCGCCCGGGAGAAGGATCAGATCGACGCCGCCAGGCTGCTCAATTTCTCCGGCGATCCGCACCGCCGCTCGCGTAGCCTCCGCGCCTCCCTTGCCCCTCCGACGTGTCCCCGAGCATCGTCCCCCTTTCCTCGAGCTCGATCTCGGCCTCCCCCGGCGCCGAGCCGCCCGACCCCAACGCCGAACCGCTCGTCGCCGTCGCCGCTCCTCGTCTCCGACCTCCTCCGAGCCTCGCTGCCCCTCTCCTCGGCAATGCCGGTAAGGCCCAGGCCTCCCCCTCTCTCTGTCCCTGTCGCGCTCCAACACGCCGCCACAAAAACTGGCTCACCGGAGCAACTTTGGCGCCGCCTGCTGACGTGGACCCCTCCTGGGTCGCTGCCAGTGGGCCCGGGGCCTTAACCACGTGATTAGCCGCTAACTAAAACCCTAATGGGTCACTGACAGTTGGTCCCACTCGACTAATTAACTAGATTAAAACTAACTAAATACTGGTTAAGTAAATAGACACTCTCAATGACATGTGGGTCCAGAGGACCCCTTTGACCAGTCAAAATGCTGACTGGGCTGCCCCTCTCAATGACATGTGGGTCCTGAGGACCCCTTTGACCAGTCAAAGTCTCCAGTTGACTGCTGACTGGGCAGTCAACTGGGACCCACTGTCAGCCACAGTGCGCACTGCTGTGTGCAATCTGCTGGGTACACATAGCATTTAGCCTTTTATTTAGAATTAATAATAATTTCAGAATATGTTTAAAACTTTGAAAATTAATATAAAATATACCGTAACTCGGATGAAAATAATTTATATATGAAAATTGCCCAGAAAAATCCAACGAATCCGAATATGCAACCTGTTCATCTGTCACACCTCTCTAGCACTGCAAATATAGAACCATCCCCTCTCTTTCGTTTGTCCAAAAAATGCCAAATGTCGGGAAAACTTAGTGATGCATCTGCTTGCTTTAAATTTACTGTCATGCTTAGTGATGCATCATATTGTTGCATTGCATTGATTGTGTTTCCCTCTTGTTTGCCGGTGGTTGTTCCCTCTCGGTTCAAATGGACTTCATCCAAATTGATGTTAGTTGCATAAGCTCAAACCACATCATATCTCCATGTCATGATCATGCATCATATTGTTGCAATGCTGTGTATTGATTGCATCTCCGGTATTGTTCTTCTCGATACTATGATTCAGTTTTTGCTTATTGAATGCATTCTAAATTAAATACTAAATTGTTTTATCTTTCTTCTGGATTAGTTAAGCTATGGACGATAGCGGCAGATACCATGAAGAGGATATCTTCGACATCATACGCTCCTCCCAAAACCAAGAGAATGAACCAGATGACGGCTCACAATTTCTGAATGACGCCGGTGAGGGACTTGAGCAAGAACCAAGAGACGAAGGGCAAACAAACAATGATGGCGAAGAAAATGTTAGACAATTAACAAAGTCCGGCGAGGTATATATATATTAGGCCTCTGGTGACCATTAGATGTATTACTTGATTTGTATATATATATTAATGAATCTTTCTTCTTTTAGCCCTCCGAATCGAGCCAATCTCTTAGAAGGGTACGAGGCCGGGCCAAAAAGTTGGGCGATGACGTAAAGTTCAACATCGATGAAGTCGCAGAAGATGGCGAACCGATTGCTCCTGAACAGAATGCCGATCACCATTCGAGAATGGAATAAGCCAAAGGAAGATCGAGGAGTTAGTTATGTCGACGAAAGATCGAAAATTTTGCTTTGGGATACGCTCATGTCACATTTCAACCTACCAGAGGGTCTCACAGATGCCAAACGGTTGAAAGTCAAGCAGTGGGCTCTTAAGAAGATGGCCACACAATTCCAGAGCTGGAAGAAAAGATTATGGAGCGACTACATCAAGGCAAAAAAGAAGACTCCAGAATTCACTAGAGAACTAGAGAAGATAAAAGATCACTGGGACGCATTTGTGGAGTACAAGGAATCGGATGAAGCTCTGGAAAGGTCGAGAAAAAACAAGATAAATGCTGAGAAAAAAGAGTATCACCATGTTCTGGGGACAGGTGGCTACAAGAGAGCCGTGCCTAAGTGGGAAGCAGCTAAGGCCAAGATGCTTGCTGAAGGGGTCATTCCAGCTACAGCGGATTGGCCCCAGAGGTCCAAGAATTGGTTTTATGCGCATGGGGGATAGTTGGACCCAGCGACAGGGCAGATTATTGAAAAGGCAGATCTTAAAACAGCCTCAGACGCTTTACTTGAAGCAATAGAAGATGCTCGAAAGGGGTTGTTCTGGCCCGAGAGAGAGAGAACGACGAGCTTACACGCGCCCTCAAGAATCCTGAACACGGAGGATGAGCACGAGGCAAAGGCGTTGTTCCGTGGGTTCAGGGGTTTTCAGAGTGGAACGACACTTATAGAAGCTGTCAGAGAAAAAAGAAGCAGGATGCAGACCGGCTTAAGAAGATACAAACAAAGAACGAGGAGTTGGAACGCATGTTCAAGTGGCAGCAGGAGCAACTGGACACAATTCGCCAGCAAAGGGCATCTTCGCGGTAGGAGCAAGCAGATCCAGCATTGGATAGTACCGTCCCATCTATGCGGAAAAGCAGCGTGGGTTCCACGGGGATCCGGGCCGATGATGCACTGCTGGCTCGCTACCCCGTGGATGATATCAAAGAGAGGACAAATTGTGAGCTACACCAGAAAATGAAGAACATATCCATGAAGGTGGCGGTCGGCTTTGCTTTACCGAATGCACCTGAAGCAACCATCCATGGCAATCCGATTCCATCTCGCTATGCTCGTGTCGGGGTGGATGAAGTTCTGCCGGGATATGACTCACTAGAGCTTGACATTCCTGGAGGTGAAGGGGAGCAGACACTGGGAGAAGTCATACATGGTGTCATCGTATGGAGAAAGGAATGCATCATGTTTCCAAACTCGGTGCCAAGGCCACCGACTCCTCCGAGTAGCAATACACCTCTAAGTCCACCCCACCTCGAGAGGGAGCCCAGCGCGAGTCCATATCGATCTCCGCTGTGTCAGCCGACTCCACCCCCTATTTTCCAGTAGGGCCAAAAGCGGAAGACAGCTGCAAAGAAGAAAGCTAACGACAAGCCTCCTGCCAAAAAGAAGTTAGCTTACGATATGACTGATGTGGAAACCAGAGTGGTCGTGCTTTCCGAAGTGAAGTCCCATTTTGCACCGAAACCGCCCCCGCCGCCAAAGGAGATAATACCTACAAAAACCATAGAGCACTTTGTGGAATTTCTTGAGCGACCCCCGGCACATGTGGAGAATAGGCCATCAGACTATGACCGCTCTATTAGGAAGTCATATGAGAAACAAATGCAGCAGTCGAGACATAGAAGTAGTAATAAAAGCGGGAAAACAGTTCCCCAGCTCGGAGAACAGGCAATGCAGTCGATCCCCCCGCTCAAGGTGATTACCAATAAGGTAACCGATGCTGCTAGAGACTTTGGTATTAGTGTTGATCAACTCCTAGGCACTGAGGAATTCCCCGTGGCTGATGTAGAATGGCAATATGTCCCCGGGAAAACTCTGGTCAGACCTGAGCAGGTCCTGCATCTATCAACACAAATGCGAAGATTGCATGAGTGGTACATGAAAGAAGTAAAGAACGGGCGAAAGATGCTCATGGTGAAAGTCAAGGAAGAGAATTACTTCTATGAAAACGAGCTATGCATTAAGTTTCCAAAAAAAATTCAGTTATACAATCAAGACGCACTCGACAAATCTATCGTCAGTTGCTATTGTCTGTAAGTGATTTCTTTCTGTAATTTAAGTCTCTAGCTCAGCTCGTTCATTGCCTGTAATTATCCTCACTATATTCTTTTGTACGCTATTATGCAGAATGAAGATTCTCGAATGCAAAAGAGGTGGAATCTATGGCATTGGGTTCGTTGACCCATATATCATTTATGAAAAAATGATACAAGACCACCCCCGAGACTCAGAGGAAAACTTGCTAAGGTTTATGAAGGCACAAAATACCAGAACAGACATACTATTTCCTTACAACTTCAAGTGAGTGTTACTGTCTTGTACTAGAAATTCTATTTTGCTTACTCGATGTTAAGTGTAGTTGATGAGTTATGCATGCCTGCTTATATAAACGTGTGCAATTTCCACTGGATCCTACTAATCATTAAAGTTGACGCTGGAACTGTTGAAGCCCTGGACTCACTAGGTAAAGACCCTCGAGAATACACCAGCATGTTTTGGATGCTCGACAGGTAATTTCAATCATTATCGCACTATATCGGCCTCTTTCGTTCGATCATTTCCTGATATCAAGTAATTAATAACTCCTTTATTCATTTTCTTTGCTGGGCAGGGTTTGGAAACGGTTCATCAAAGATGTTGTCGGTGAATGGAAACCGGAGCTGCGTTGGCGACGGCCCAAGGTAATTAAGTAGTACTAGCTAGGTCCGCGCATCTCTTTAATTCTAGTTTCAATACCATTATCATGCTTGATTATTATCTGATTGAATTCTATTCTCGCAAAGTGCATGAGGCAGAAACAGGGGACTAATTTATGTGCATACTACATTTGCGAGAACATTCGCATGATGACCGAATGGCGCAGAGATGTAAGACAAGTTCAGGTACGTAAACACTATTCACAATTTTTTTATGATGATCTAATATATATACACACAACTAATATATTCATATTGATCTCCTTCTTTAAAGATGGAAGAGATGCGGGAGAAGCTCCTACCAGAGAACCGCATACGAGCAATTCAAGAGGAAATTGCGGGATTTTTGCTTACGGAGGTCATATCTAAAAGCGGAGAATACCATTGCCGCTAATGCCTGCATGTAATGATCTCCAAATTGTAGGAGAAATTGTATATACCAAATTGTATATATATATGTATGGTCATACGAGAAATTATATGATATATGTATGGTCGTACGAGAAATTACATTATATATGCATAACGTGTATAGTATGTAGTAGCGTAAACTATGTTTGAAATGAAAAAGAATTGAATGGAAAACACAAAATGAAAAGGAAAAATAAACCATAAACCCTAAACCCTAAAATCCTAAATCCTTAGTCCCGGTTGGTGTCACCAACCGGGACTAAAGGTCCTCCAGCCCCCGGCGCTAGCTCGCGGCCACGTGGAGGGACCTTAGTCTCGGTTGGTGTCACCAACTGGGACTAAAGGTCCTCCAGCCACCAGCGCACCACGCGGCCACGTGGAGGGACATTAGTCCCGGGTTGTGGCCAACCGGGACTAAAGGGTGGGGGCCTTTAGTCCCGATTTCGTTGTCCCAGTTGGCGACCCGGGACTAAAGGCCATTGCCAACCGGGACTAAATCCCCGTTTTCCACTAGTGTAGGTTTGCCATTGCCATCGCGGACCTCCGAGGTGCCGGCCTCGCCGCCATGAGAGCTGCGAGCCAACCAGCTATCCTCGCTCGCGGAAAAGCAGGTCATCAGAGAGGTAAGGGCTGCCATGGTTCTCAGCTTGTCTTGTTCGAGCTGATGTGCCAGCCATTCATCCTGCATACTATGCCGGAAGGATGCGATCGCTTCAACGTTAGGGCAGTCTACAATTTGGTTCTTCTTAGTTAAGAACCGATTCCAGAACTTCCTGGCTAACTCACCAGGCTACAGAATGATGTGACTGAGGTCGTCGGCGTCTAGAGGTCGGACGTAGGTGCCCTGGAAGTTCGCCCGAAAGGCGTCCTCGAGCTGCTCCCAGCTCCCAACTGAGTTCTCGGGTAGGCTGTTAAGCCAATGCCTTTTCGATCCCTTGAGTTTCAATGGAAGGTATTTGATAGCGTGGAGATCATCTCCTTGGGCCATATGTATGTGGAGAAGGAAATCTTCGATCCACACGGCCAGATCCGTCGTTCCATCATAGGCCTCGATGTTTACGGGTTTAAACCCTTCAGGGAACTGGTGTTCCATGACCTCGTCTGTGAAACATATTAGATGTGAGGGTCCTCGGAAGCGAGAAGCTTCGTGGCGGGTATCGGCTTGCATCCGAGCATAAGTTTGCTCCTGAGCCCTTCTGTTCCTGTCCAACCAGGCATCGTAGCCGACCTGACCGGCTGGCGCGTATCCTCGCGACCCGTAAATGGATCGTACCGGATTCGCGTCCAGCTTCCATCGCAAGTCGTATGGTCCGGCGTCTTGGACTAGGTCCTTGCCGTATCGGCGATGTGTTGTTGGGGGTCTCTATTTTCCCCTACCGGTCTATCTTGTCCCCAAGGAGGGCGGTCTGGTAACTTACCTCGGTCATGCGTTAGTATCACATTCTCGGCTACTTCGTCATCGAAGTCGGGGAGCAGACATCGGCGCGGGTAGGATATAGGTTGCACCTCGTGTCGTGCCTTGAGATCCTGCTCGACTGCGAGGATTTCTACCCACTTGTCGTTGAGTATTCTGGTCAGCATGAAGCTGTCATTGCTTTTTCTTCATGCTTCGGGCGGTTGTTACAAGGCACCGCCGAAACCTTTCCTGTCTGTATGGGTCCTCGGGAACTATGAAGTCCTCGGGTCCGAGGCTGATGTCATCCTCGGATTCAGGGAGGTAGTTACTATCCTCCACGTCATCGAGGTCCTCAAGATTCTCCTGGTCCGGCATCGCTGCTAGGCCGTTAACGTGAGCCGGCGTGGCAATGCCCTCATCTTGGGCCTGCTCATCGGCGTTGTCTGGAGTGGAGCCGTCCTCTGTGGATCCTGTATGGTTTGTCTGTCTTCTCCACCCGCCGGTACCTTTAGACCACCTATGAGGGCGTCGGTGCTTGGGGGGATCCTTGGGCGTGTCAACCATGTAAACGTCATAGGTAGACGTTGCGGCCTGATACGTCTCCAACGTATCTATAATTTTTTATTGTTCCATGCTATTATAATATCAATCCTGGATGTTTTTATATACATTTACAGCAATTATATATCATTTTTTGGAACTAACCTTTTAACTTAGTGCCTAGTGCCAGGTGCTGTTTTTTTGCCTGTTTTTGGTTTTCCAGAATATCAGTACCAAACGAAGTCCAAATGCCACAAAACTTTTTGGAGATTTTTTTCTGGACATAACAAGTAATGGAAGCTTCGGGAGAGGGCCAGAAGATGAAGCAGAGGCCCACGAGGCACCACGGCGCGCCCCAGGGGGGCGCGCCCTGGTGGCTTGTGGGGCCCACACAGCTCTGTTTGACCTAATTCCTCCACTATAAATTCTCTAAAATCGGGAAACCAACAGAGGAGTCCACGAAATACTTTTTCCGCCGCCGCAAGTTTCTGTTCTCGAGAGATCCCATCTGGAGGCCTTTTTCGGCACTCCGCCGGAGGGGGAATCGATCACGGAGGGGCTCTCCATCAACCTTGCCGCCCTTCCGATAATGCGTGAGTAGTTTACCACAGACCTTCGGGTCCATAGTTAGTAGCTAGATGGCTTCTTCTCTCTTTTTGATCATCAATACAATGTTCTCCTCGATGTTCTTGGAGTTCTATCCGATGTAATCACTTTTTGCAGTGTGTTTGTTGGGATCTGATGAATTGTGAGTTTATGATCAGATTATCCATGAATATTATTTGAGTTTTCTCTGAACTCTTTTATGCATGATTATTATAGCTTTGTATTTCTCTCTGATCTATTGATTTGGTTTGGCCAACTAGATTGATTTATCTTGCAATGGGAGAGGTGCTTTGTAATGGGTTCGATCTTGCGGTGCTCAATCCCAGTGACAGAAAGGGACATGACACGTATGTATCGTTGCTATTAAGGGTAAAAAGATGGGGTCTATTCATGCGTGAGTTTACTTTGTCAACAACATGTCATCTTGCTTAAGGCGTTACTCCGTTCTTTATGGACTTAATACACTAGATGCATGCTAGATAGTGGTCGATGTGTGGAGTAATAGTAGTAGATGCAGGCAGGAGTTGGTCCACTTGTCTCGGACGTGATGCCTATATACATGATCATTGCCCTGGATATCATCATGATTGTTTGCTTTTCTATCAATTGCCCAACAGTAATTTGTTTACCCACCGTATGCTATTTTTATGAGAGAAGCCTCTAGTGAAAACTATGGCCCCCGGGTCAATCTAAATCATATATTAAAAATCCTAAAAATACCTTGCTGCACTTTTTCTTTATTTATTTTATTTTGCATTTTTGTTCAATCTATTTATCTATCACCATACAATTTAATCTTGCAATTAACCGCCAAGGGATTGACAACCCCTTGTAAGCATTGGGTGCAAGGATTTGTTATTTGTGTGCAGGTGCTATTAACGAGGTGTTGCATGATTCTCCTACTGGATTGATAACCTTGGTTTCATAACTGAGGGAAATACTTATCTCTACAGTACTGCATCATCCCTTCCTCTTCAGGGAAAAACCAACGCAGATCACAAGTAGCAGGAAGAAGTTCTGGCGCCGTTGCCGGGGAGACATCATCAACATCTATCAAGTACCTACGCATAAACTTTCATCTCCTTGCATTTATTTTATTTTATTTGCCTTTGCCTCTCATTTTCATCTCCCCCACTTCTAAAAAGTTTTTACAAAAATACAAAAATATTTTCCATTTGCCTTTTTCTTATTTGCTTGGTTTACCATTATGGCTAGTTCTTCGCTCATTACTATTACCCCTGAAAATGAAGTACTTAATTTTAAACAAAGGGGAGGAGAGAATCTTAAAGATGCTTGGTATAGGTTAATGGAATCCTACCGTGTTTTCTCTATAAAAGTGGATTTAAAAATTCTGCTTCGCTATTTCTATATAGGTTTAACCATGCATCATAGACAACTTTTGGACTTTGCCGCAAAAGGGAATTTTATTGAAAGTGAGTCTAACACTGCATATGAAGTAATAGAGGGTATATTGGAGATTCCACCACCACAAAAGGGTTTTGCTTTTACTCAAGAGGGGGCTCAAATATTAGACAAATTGGGTGACATGCAGAAAAATTTGGTTGAGTTGCAAAAGTCTAATGAACCTCTTAAAAATATTAGTGGAAACCTCAATCGCATGAACACTTTGATTACTCTATGCAATAAGCGATTGGATATTCTAGACCTTAAAATTGCCTCACTTCCTGAGAATAATGGGAAGCGTAAAGAGCCTCCCGGGTTTGAGAAAACTCCTATAAAGATTACTAAAACCAAACATGACAATACTTGAAACTATGCATTATGCCTAGCTAGGGGCATAAAACAATAGCGCTTGTTGGGAGGCAACCCAATGAATAAAATAAATTTTTACCTTTTATTTCTGTTCTTGCGTGTCTTCACAATTATGCTACTGTTATGATTGTGTTTTAATTAGTGTTTGTGCCAAGTAAAGCCTTTAGGATGATTTGGAAGATAGTATAATTGAGGCTGTTTGGAAAATAGAAAGTTTTGCGTCCAGTGCTAGAATTTTGGTTCTGTACTGGAGCGTCAGAAAAATCTGAAATTGTTACACAGTATTAGTATATGAATTGCCCACGTTGTCCTAATATTTCAGAATTTTTGGAGTAACAGAAGTATGGATTTTAAATAGATCTCTACAGATTATTCTGTTTTTGACAGATTCTGTTTTTGATGCACTACTTGCTTGTTTTGATGAATCTATGGATTGTATCAGGGGGTATAAGCCATGGAGAAGTTAGAATACAGTAGGTATCATGCAAGAATAAAATATGAATGGGTTTGCAATAGTACTTAAAGTAGTGATTTATTTTGTTATACTAACGGATCTCACGAAGGTTTTGTTGAGTTTTGTGTGATTGAAGTTTTCAAGTTTTGGGTGAGATCACGATGGATGAAGGAATTAGGAGTGGCAAGAACCTAAGCTTGGGGATGCCCCGGAAGGCATCCCCTCTTTCTTCTACCAACCATCGGTAATTTTACTTGGAGCTATATTTTTATTCGTCACATGATATGTGTTTTGCTTGGAGCGTCTTGTATTATATGACTCTTTGCTTTGTTTGCTTTTTAGTTTGTCATAATCATCTTTGCTGGACACACCTATTTGAGAGAGCCACACGATCATCATGATTTGTTAGAATACTCTATGTGCTTCACTTAAAAAAATTGAGCTAGGCAGTTGCTCTAGTGCTTCACTTAAATCTTTTTGAGCACGGCGGTGGCTATATTTTGAAGAAATATTTAAACTCTCATGCTTCACTTATATTATTTTGAGAGTTGATAAATTTTGAAGAAATATGTGCACTCTCATGCTTCACTTATATCTTTTTGAGAGTTGATAATAGTAATGGTAATTTGCACAAGATATGAATTTGGTCCCAAAGTGATGAATATTCAAGAGGGATATAATAAAAACTTTCATATAGATCATTGGATATGATAAGTGTGATTCCTTGCAATAGTTTTGCGATATGGAGATGATGATATGTGAGTCATGTTAGTGAGTAATTGTGATTTAGTAAGAATATTAGTGTTAAGGTTTGTGATTCCCTATGCATGCACATTAAGTCAATAGTTATGCAAAGAAATTATATCCTACTTATGGTGCATTATTCGGTGTTAGTTATGTTCAATGCATGTTTATGACCATTTTCGCTTTTTGATTGGTTGCTTCTCAATCTATTTGCTAGCCTTCATTTGTACTAAGCGGGATACTGCTTGTGCATCCAAAATCCTTAAACCCAAGTTGTGCCAAATGAGTCCACCATATCTACCTATATGCGGTATTTCAATGCCGTCCCAAGTAAATTTGCATGTGCCAACTCTAAAATTTTCAAAATAATTTTCCGTTTTGTGTGCCCGTACCGCTCATGAAGCGGCAGGGGGTGGCCAATATTTTCCATGCTAGGTGTGTTATTCTCACGATGAGTGTTTATTCACTTGTCATTGCACGAGAGAGTGGCTGGTAATAGGGATGCCCAGTCCCACAATGAATCAAAAATTAATAACAACAAAATTCCTTGGAAAGTGTTGGTATGGAGGGCACCCGTGGATACGGCTAGCCATGGATTGTGAAAGAATGGTGGAAAGGAAATAAACTTTACTTTCTATTTGGGAACCGCCTATGATGTGTCTAGCATGGAAAATATTGGGAATTCTCGGTCATTTTCGTTGACAGGAAAAGCATGCCTCTCAAAATAATTTTATCTCTCTAATTTAAGCTTTGAGATCTGGCACATTTGCAAATCTCTGCTTCCCTCTACGAAGGGCCTATCTATTACTTTTATGCAATTTTTATTTTTATTTTGAGTCTCCATCTTCTCTTACAAAGCACCAACTAGAGAGCACTATTGTCATACTTGTGCATTGTGTGTAGCTAATATTGAGTGTGTTTCATGAATGGATCAATGATTGAGCATAATGGGCTAGGGATAACTTTCTTTAGCGTTGATATTTTGAAAGACATGGTTGCTTGTTAGTATGCCTGAGTATTTATATCTTCATGTCAAACTATAGACTATTGCTTTGAATCATTCAAGTCCAAATGGCCATGCTATAAAGAAAAGAATATATGATGAATATGATAGGTAGCATTCCACATCAAAAATTCTGTTTTTATCATTTACCTACTCGAGGACGAGCAGGAATTAAGCTTGGGGATGCTTGATATGTCTCCAACGTATCTATAATTTTTGATTGTTCCATGCTATTATAATATCAATCCTGAATGTTTTTATATACATTTACAGCAGTTATATATTATTTTTTGGGACTAACCTATTAACTTAGTGCCCAGTGCCAGTTGCTGTTTTTTTGCCTGTTTTTGGTTTTCCAGAATATCAGTACCAAACGAAGTCCAAATGCCACAAAACTTTTTGGAGATTTTTTTCTGGACATAACAAGTACTGGAAGCTTCGGGAGAGGGCCAGAAGATGAAGCAATGGCCCACGAGGCACCACGGGGCGCCCCAAGGGGGCGCCCTGGTGGCTTGTGGGGCCCACATAGCTCCGTTTGACCTAATTCCTCCACTATAAATTCTCTAAAATCGGGAAACCAACAGAGGAGTCCACGAAATACTTTTTCCGCCACCGCAAGTTTCTGTTCTCGAGAGATCCCATCTGGAGGCCTTTTCCGGCACTCCGCCGGAGGGGGAATCGATCACGGAGGGGCGCTCCATCAACCTTGCTGCCCTTCCGATGATGCATGAGTAGTTTACCATAGACCTTCGGGTCCATAGTTAGTAGCTAGATGGCTTCTTCTCTCTTTTTGATCTTCAATACAATGGTCTCCTCGATGTTCTTGGAGTTCTATCCGATATAATCACTTTTTGCAGTTTGTTTGTTGGGATCCGATGAATTGTGAGTTTATGATCAGATTATCCATGAATATATTTAAGTTTTATCTGAACTCTTTTATGCATGATTATTATAGCTTCGTATTTCTCTCCGATCTATTGATTTGGTTTGGCCAACTAGATTGATTTATCTTGCAATGGGAGAGGTGCTTTGTAATGGGTTCGATCTTGCGGTGCTCAATCCCAGTGACAGAAAGGGACATGACACGTATGTATCATTGGTATGAAGGGTAAAAAGATGGGGTTTATTCATGCGTGAGTTTACTTTGTCTACATCATGTCATCTTTCTTAAGGCGTTACTCCGTTCTTTATGGACTTAATACACTAGATGCATGCTGGATAGCGGTCGATGTGTGGAGTAATAGTAGTAGATGCAGGCAGGAGTCGGTCTACTTGTCTCGGACGTGATGCCTATATACATGATCATTGCCTTGGATATCGTCATGATTATTTGCTTTTCTATCAATTGCCCAACAGTAATTTGTTTACCCACCGTATCCTATTTTTATGAGAGAAGTCTCTAGTGAAAACTATGGCCCCCGGGTCTATCTAAATCATATATTAAAAATCCTAAAAATATCTTGCTGCACTTTTTCTTTATTTATTTTATTTTGTATTTTTGTTCAATCTATTTATCTATCACCATACAATTTAGTCTTGCAATTAACCGCCAAGGGATTGACAACCCCTTGTAAGCGTTGGGTGCAAGGATTTGTTGTTTGTGTGTAGGTGCTGTTAGCGAGGTGTTGCGTGATTCTCCTACTGGATTGATAACCTTGGTTTCATAACTGAGGGAAATACTTATCTCTACTGTACTGCATCATCCCTTCCTCTTCAGGGAAAAACCAATGCAGATCACAAGTAGCACGGCCCAACTACCTGGGGGTGGCCATAGGCGACGCCGCTCTTGGTGCGCCATCGGCCTCCTCATCCATGTCTGTTGGCTCCTCAGAGGCGTAGTCCAGTACGTCGGTTAAGTCATCGATCGTAGCGACTAGGTGGGTGGTGGGTGGGACGTAAATTTCCCTGTCATCGGCTTTACATCCGATCTGGTCATAGACGGAGGACAAGATTGCCAGATTTCGAATCCGATCTAGCATCTCATTTAACTGTGAGAGATCCTCGGTGTCCATGTCCTGACTGCAGGCCGGGTTGATATGAAATATGCTCCGTGGCTTGCGTGACACAACTTCGGAGTCTTGGATGGCCAGGGTTGATTCCTGGTTGGTGGGTGACCGGGCCGGGTCCAGGCTTGATGCTGGCTCCAGACTCAAGCATGACTCGAGGTCCAGGTTCAGTGGAGCAGCGGCAGGATCCGTGCTTGAGGTGGGATCTGATGCGAGACCAATTAGGTTTGCGACCGAGGTTGGGTCCAACGTGGTATCAGATCCGATGTCTTGGTCGGAGATCGGACCCGAGGTCAAGGCCACGGCGTCCGAGGAACTCTCGAGCAGATCGGTGCCCAGCCGGAAAGAACAAGAACGCTGCGAGAATCGGCGATGTAACTTGACGTCTACTACACAACTTATTCTTGTAGACTCATGTTGGGCCTCCAAGCGCAGAGTTTTGTAGGACAGTAGCAATTTTCCCTCAAGTGGATGACCAAAGGTTTATCAATCCGTGGGAGGCGTAGGTTGAAGATGGTATCTCTCAAACAACCCTGCAACCAAATAACAAAGAGTCTCTTGTGTCCCCAACACACCCAATACAATGGCAAATTGTATAGGTGTACTAGTTTAGCGAAGACATGATGATACAAGTGTAGTATGGATAGTAGATATAGGTTTTTGTAGTGCGAACAATAAAAAACAGCAAGGTAGCAAGTAACAAAAGTGAGCATAAATGATATTGCAATGCTTAGAAACAAGGCCTAGGGTTCATACTTTCACTAGTGCAATCTCTCAACAATGCTAACATAATTGGATCATATAACAATCCCTCAACGTGCGACAAAGAATCACTCCAAAGTTCCTATTAGCGGAGAACATAAGATAGAAATTGTTGTAGGATACGAAACCACCTCAAAGTTATTTTTTCCGATTGATCTATTGAGCCATCTCTATAAGTGTCACAAACGGCCCAAGAGTTCGTACTAAAATAACACCATATGACACACATCAACCAACTCTAATGTCACCTAGATACTCCAATGTCACGACAAGTATACGTGAGTTGATTATACGATATGCATCAAACAACTTCAGATTCATAATATTCAATCCAACACAAAGAACTTCAAGGAGCACCCCAAAGTTTCTATCAGAGAAAAGATAATGAAAACGTGCATCAACCTCTATGCATAGATTACCCCAATGTCACCTCGGGAATCCGCGAGTTGAGTGCCAAAACATACATCAAGTGAATCAATATAATACCCCATTGTCACCACGGGTATGCATATGCAAGACATACATCAAGTGTTCTCAAATCTGAATATTCAATCCGACAATAACGAAACCTCAAAGGGAAAAGATTCGATTCATCACAACAAAGATAGAGAGGGAAGAAACACCATATGATCCAACTATATTAACAAAGCTCGCGATACATCAAGATCGTGCCATATCAAGAACACGAGAGAGAGAGATCAAACACATAGCTACTAGTACATACCCTTAGCCCCGGGGATGAACTACTCCCTCCTCGTCATGGAGACCGCCGGGATGATGAAGATGGCCTCCGGTGATGATTCCCCCCTCCGGCAGGGTGCCGGAATAGGGCTGTTGATTAGATCGTGGAGGTACAGAGGCTTGCGGTGGCATAAAAACTCATCTAGGTTAACTTTCGGGGATTTTCTAATATATATGATTTTTTAGCGTTGGAATTACGCGAAGAGGGGCCACATGGGGCCCATGAGGCACCAGGGCGCGCCTGGGGGGTGGCGCTCCCTGGTGGCTCGTGGGGCCCCTGTGGGTCTTCTGGCCACCTCCCGAAGCTTCTAGTGTCTCTTATGTTCCAGAAAAAATCGTCAAAAAGTTTCGCTGCATTTGGACTTCATTTGATATAGATTTTCTGGAAAACCAAAAACAAGCAGAAAACAGCAACTGGCACTGGGCACTAGGTCAATATGTTAGTCCATGAAAATCATATAAAAGCCATATAAAAGTGCACCAAAATCATACAAAACTATAATAAACATGGCATGAATACTTCATAAATTATAGATACGTTGGAGACGTATCAGCATCCCCAAGCTTAATTCCTGCTCGTCCTCGAGTAGGTAAATGATAAAAGAAATAATTTATGAAGTGTGAATGCTAGCATAGTGCATAAGTTTGATCAATGATAATTTCAATCACTTTTTCTAGCATCAATATACATCATAATCAGTAGCTCATCTCATAAAACTTCTCATGATCAAGTAGCAAGCTATTCAGATGTTTAAAGTATAGGCCATTAACTTTCTTGAAAACTAACAAACTATGTTCTCAGTCATCAAACAATTGCAATTCATATTATTTTCAGGAAGGGTCTATGTAAGAGCTTTGATCTGGCAAATTCCACATACTCAACCATCTTTTAGTCTTCCATGATTGCTGACACTCAAAGCATATTTTTAGAACAAACCGTTTCAGTCAAACACATAGGAAGATAGGGGCATAACGTTTCACCTCCCAACTTATTTATCTCAGGGATAATGTCAACAATAATAACTCATGATCACCTATATTCAACTGGATATATGTGCCTGGATCTTTCCCTACCACATGATGCTTGCCAACTAAAGAATAAGTAGAGCGGAATAGGGATGAACATTAATGACTCTTGCATAAAAGTAAATACAGAAAAGTCAATACAGAAAAGTAAAAGATGGGCCCTTCGCAGAGGGAAGCAGAGGTTGTCATGCGCTTTTTGTTATTGGATGCACAAGCCCTTATTGCAAAGGAATGTCACATTATATTGCCCCTTGTGATAGCAACCTTTATTATGCAGTCCGTCGCTTTTATTTCTTTACCATCACAAGTTCGTACAACGCTTATTTTCTGTTGCAATAAAAGATCGTACATATTTTAGGAGCAATTTTTATTGCTTTTTGCACCGATGACAACTTACTTGAAGGATCTTATTCAATCCATAGGTAGATATAGTGGACTCTCATGGCAAGAAACTGGGTTTAAGGGTTTTTGGATGCACAAGTAGTATCTCTACTTAATATGAATTTTTGGCTAGCAAAAGATTCTAAGCAAGCACCACATGTTAGAGGATCCATGACAATATAACTTCTATGTGAATATAAACAAACATAACTCATTACGTTGTCTTCCTTGTCCAACGTCAACTACTTGATCAAGCTTGAAAATAATTAATGGGGGCTCACAATCATAGAAGATGTCCAAGATAGTATATTTATATATGAAATTTCTCTTCGTTCAAAATTCTTTCATGGATTGTTCAAGTGACCAATGCTATGTTTGTTAACTTTCAATAAATTTTACCACTTATACTTCTTGTATGTGAAGTCGCTACTCCCCATGGGACAAGCATATGAAGCATATAAATTTCAACTTTATGATATTCAATTCATTTCAACGATTTACTCATAGGATATAAGTGAAGAACAAGAGTAAATGACAAACTACTCCAAAAAGATATAAGTGAAGACCAAATGAGTAGTTAAGTAAATAGGTAGCTATGTGGGGACTCTCTCTCATTTAAAAATTTCAGATCTTAAGTATTTTATTCAAACAGCAAGGAAAACAAAATAAAAAGACATTCCAAGAATAGCACATCTCATGTGAAGAAGCAAAAACTTAGGCTCAACCAAGACTAATCGATAATTGTTGATGAAGAAAGGTGGGATGCCTACCGGGGCATCCCCAAGCTTAGATGCTTGAGACTTCTTGAAATATTAATTTAGGATTCCTTGGGCATCCCCAAGCTTGAGCTTTTGTGTCTCCTTAATTCCTCTCATAACACGGTTTATCTAAATCTTAAAAACTTCATCCACACAAAACTCAACAAGAACTCATGAGATAAGTTAGTATAAATCCACTCAAAACCTTAACATTCTCTACTGTAACAAATCACAAAAATTATAATTAAACATTGCATACTAAATGCCTCTGCATATTTAATACTCCTATCCAAAAATAGAAACATTAAACAAGCAACATATGCAAACAATGCAACCATAACAGCAATCTGCCAAAACAGAACAGTCTGTAAAAGGGGAATAAGAATCCATATTTCCCTAATCCAAAAATTCTGAAAAATTAACACATGACAGAGAACTCATGCATGCTTACTGTGTAAAAATTTAAGATATTTATCATGTTCTTACTATTCAGGAATATTCTGGACATAACAGAAAACTTTCTGTTTTTCAAACAGCAACACATGAACTTACAAACTGAGCATGGTAAAGGCTATACTTGGCATTTTATTGAACTAAAAGATACAAAACATGATTATTGATAACAGCAAGCAAATATCAACAAAATAAAATGACACTCCAAGCAAAACTCATATTATGTGACGAATAAAAATATAGCTCCGAGTGAGGTTACCGATAGTTTTGAAGACGAAAGAGGGGATGCCTTCCGGGGCATCCCCAAGATTAGTTGCTTGGGTATTCCTTGAATATTACCTTGGGGTGCCTTGGGCATCCCCAAGCTTAGGGTCTTGCCACTCCTTATTTTGCTCAAATCGATATCTCACCCAAAACTTGAAAACTTCAATCACACAAAACTTAACGGAACTTGGCGAGATAGGTTAGTATAATAAAAATAAATCATCCACTTAGGTACTGTCAAGACAAGATTCATATTATTCTCACATAATTCCTACTGTAGTCTATCATTTCCATAATTTATATTACTCAATATAAGCTATGGAAACACTAAAACAAGCAAACTATGCACCGAAAACAGAATCTATCAAAAACAGAACAGCATGTAGTGAGAGATTTAAAAACCATACTTATGTACCTCCAAAAATTCTGAAAAATTAGGAAGACGTAAAAAAATTGTAACCCAATACCGTGTAAAAATTTCAGAATTTTTTCACGCTCCAGTACAGAATAGAAATTCCAGCACTGGACGCAAAAGTTTCTGTTTTTGCACAGAATCAAATCAACAAGCATCCACACTATCCCAAAGGCTTTACTTGGCACATTATTGAAAGAAAACATATAAAACATGATTAATACAGTAGCTTAATCATGTGAACACACAAAAACACTAGGTAGAAATATTGGGTTGTCTCCCAACAAGCGCTTTTCTTTAATGCCTTTTAGCTAGGCATGATGATTTTAATGATGCTCACATAAAAGTTGAAGAATTAAAACACAATGAGAGCATCATGAAGCATATGACTAGCACATTTAATCCTAACCCACTTCCTATGCATGGGGATTTTGTGAGAAAATAATTTATGGGAGCAAGAATCAACTAGCATAGGAAGGCAAAACAAGCATAACTTCAAAACTTTCAACACATAGAGAGGAAACTTGATATTATTGCAACACCTACAAGCAAATGATCCTCTCTCATAATAATTTTCAGTAGCATCATGAAGAAATTCAACAATATATCCATCACACAAAGCATTCTTGTCATGATACATAAGCATAGAATTTTTATTACTCTCCACATAAGCAAATTTATTCTCATCAATAGTAGTGGGAGCAAACTCAACAAAATAACTATCATTAGATACTTGATTGGCATAATCCAATTGAAAATTAAAATTATGATGACAAGTTTCATAGTTATCATTATTCTTTATAGCATACATGTCATCACAATAATCATCATATATAGCAACTTTGTTGTCATAATCAATTGAAACCTCTTCCAAAATAGTGGAATCATCACTAAATAAATTCATCACCTCTCTAAATGCACTTTTATCAATATAATAATCATAAATAGGAGGCATGCTTTCATCATAATAAATTTTCTCATCAAAACTTGGGGGGCTAAAAATATCATCTTCATCAAACATAGCATCCCCAATCTTGTAGCTTTGCATATCATTAGCATTATGGATATTCAAAGAATTCATACTAGCAACATTGCAATCATGCTCATCATTCAAATATTTTATGCCAAACATTTTATTGAATTCTTCTGCTATCAATTGAGCACAATTTTCCGCTCCATCATTTTCAAGAAAGACATGATAAGGACGAATAATATGAGGCAACCTCAATTCCATTTTTTTAAGTTTTCTTTTATAAACCAAACTAGTGATAAACAAGAAACTAAAAGATTCGATTGCCAGATCTAAAGATATACCTTCAAGCACTCACCTCCCCGGCAACGGTGCCAGAAAAGAGCTTGATGTCTACTACACAACTTATTCTTGTAGACTCGTGTTGGGCCTCCAAGCGCAGAGTTTTGTAGGACAGTAGCAATTTTCCCTCAAGTGGATGACCTAAGATTTATCAATCCGTGGGAGGCATAGGTTGAAGATGGTATCTCTCAAACAACCCTGCAACCAAATAACAAAGAGTCTCTTGTGTCCCCAACACACCCAATACAATGGCAAATTGTATAGGTGCACTAGTTCGGCGAAGAGATGATGATACAAGTGTAGTATGGATAGTAGATATAGGTTTTTGTAGTGCGAACAATAAAAAACAGCAAGGTAGCAAGTAAAAAAAGTGAGCATAAATGATATTGCAATGCTTAGAAACAAGGCCTAGGGTTCATACTTTCACTAGTGCAATCTCTCAACAATTCTAACATAATTGGATCATATAAAAATCCCTCAACGTGCGACAAGGAATCACTCCAAAGTTCCTATTAGCGGAGAACATAAGATAGAAATTGTTGTAGGGTACGAAACCACCTCAAAGTTATTCTTTCCGATCGATCTATTGAGCCATCTCTATAAGTGTCACAAACGGCCCTAGAGTTTGTACTAAAATAACACCATATGACACACATCAACCAACTCTAATGTCACCTAGATACTCCAATATCACCACAAGTATCCGTGAGTTGATTATACGATATGCATCAAACAACTTCAGATTCATAATACTCAATCCAACACAAAGAACTTCAAGGAGCACCCCAAAGTTTCTATCGGAGAAAAGATAATGAAAACGTGCATCAACCCCTATGCATAGATTACCCCAATGTCACCTTGGGAATCCGCGAGTTGAGTGCCAAAACATACATCAAGTGAATCAATATAATACCCCATTGTCACCACGGGTATTCATATGCAAGACATACATCAAGTGTTCTCAAATCTGAATATTCAATCCGACAATAACGAAACCTCGAAGGGAAAAGATTCGATTCATCACAACAAAGATAGAGAGGGAAGAAACACCATATGATCCAACTATATTAACAAAGCTCGCGATACATCAAGATCGTGCCATATCAAGAACATGAGAGAGAGAGAGAGATCAAACACATAGCTACTAGTACATACCCTCAGCCCCGGGGGTGAACTACTCCCTCCTCGTCATGGAGACCGCCGGGATGATGAAGATGGCCTCCGGTGATGATTCCCCCCTCCGGGGTGCCGGAATAGGGCTGTAGATTAGATCGTGGAGGTACAGAGGCTTGCGGCGGCGTAAAAACTCATCTAGGTTTACTTTCGGGGGTTTCTGAATATATATGATTTTTTAGCGTTGGAATCACGCGAAGAGGGGCCACAGGGGGCCCACGAGGCACCAGGGCGCGCCTGGGGGGGTGGCACGCCCTGGTGGCTCGTGGGGCCCCTGTGGGTCTTCTGGCCACCTCCCGAAGCTTCTAGTGTCTCTTATGTTCCTGAAAAAATCATCGAAAAGTTTCACTGCTTTTGGACTTCATTTGATATAGATTTTCTGGAAAACCAAAAACAAGCAAAAAACAGCAACTGGCACTGGGCACTAGGTCAATATGTTAGTCCATGAAAATCATATAAAAGCCATATAAAAGTGCACCAAAATCGTACAAAACTATAATAAACATGGCATGAATACTTCATAAATTATAGATACGTTGGAGACGTATCATAACTCAGGCTCCCGAACGTGACGACTTGGTTCGGAGCGAAGCTTTCGACGCGGTTCAAGTGACCGCCCGAATTGGCGTGCAGAACGATGTTGTCGAAAGCGAAGATCTGGCCGGGGACAAAGATGTCGCCGCAGTCGATGTCGTCGTTGATCTGTAGTCAAGCCATTGATCCTTTTTTGATCGGACAGCGGGGCTCTCAATGAAAGCACCAGTGTCGGTACTAAAACCGGCAGACCTCGGGTAGGGGGCCCCGAGCTATAGATCTCGGATCGATGGATAACAGGAGACGAAGGAGACGATGTTTACCCAGGTTCGGGCCCTCTCGAAGAGGTAAAACCCTACGTCCTGCTTTGATTGTGTTGATGATAATGTATCGAGTACAGGCTTGATCTACCTCGAGATCATATGTTGTATATTAACCCTAAGGTGATTAAGGGTGAAGGAATGCCCCCCTACGAAGTAAACCCCTCAGCTTATATAGGTACTAGGGGTATCTAGGGTTACACATGGTCGGTTGCTAGCCAGAGAAAACATGCTAAACACCGGAGCAGTCCTTGGAGTACACGATGTCTTCGGCAGAGTCCTTCTTTACCACGCCAAGGATCGATGCCTCCGGGGTCCTTCCTAATGAGATCGGTGGGCCACAAGCCCGGCCCATGGACTGTAGGCCAACTAGGTTGGTACCCCTAGTCCAGGACACCGTCACTGATCTAACCATGAAAACTCCAAGTTTCTCAGGACCCCATGCTATCACGTCCTCACCTAATCTGGGCGATGCTCGAATCTGCAAGATTTCCTCCACATCCACGGGCATGAAGTATTGCGGCAACAAACCAATGTTCCATGAACCATTGGAATTTAGTAGTCCTGAAACAAAACGGATACGACACGTTCCTGAGGCGATATCGGTTTATATGGGTATGGCCAAGTGATACAGTTATCTCTCCAAACTCGTATACTTTGTCTGTTACCTACCCTCCATAACAAACCTTTCTTCAAAAGATCAAGGCCATGACTTATTGCTTGCCATGATGACGACACATTCCCTGTGAAAACGGTGTCCTCTAGTTCTTCTTGTGGGTACTATCTTGCTCTAAGCACTTGAGCAAATAAACTTTCCGGATTAGATATCAAACGCCACGCTTGACGAGCCAACAAAGCTTGGTTAAACATCCGGAAGTCCCGAAAGCCTACCCCACCTTTATATTTAGGTTGTAAAAGATGGTCCCAACCTCTCTAGCGCACCTTTCTTTTTTCCTTTGGAGGATCCCCAATAAAAATTCCTCACCATTCTCGTGATATCATCACACAACGAATAGGGTAGTTTGAAAACACCCATAATATAGGTCGACAAGGCCAGGGCCACCGATTTAATAAGCACCTCCCTACCCAGCTGAGCAAGCAATCCATCACCCCACTGGATAAGACGTTTTGTCATACTTGCCTACAGATTCTCGAAACGACCTTTTGACATGCGGCCCTCCAGAGTAGGGAGTCCAAGATACTTCTCCTCAAAAACCAGTCTCGTGACATGGAGGGCGTCACGAACCTGCTCCTGGATCATAGCAGGACAAGCGGCACAAAAAATATTGAACATTTATTATAGTTTAGGCTTTGGCCAGTAGCCGCACCATATAAATCCAATGTTGCTTTCACATTCTCTGCCTGGGCTCTCGGGGCCTCAAAGAACAACAAAGTGTCATCACCAAATAATACCTTAACCGGAGTGATATCACCCATGGCCACCTTGTTTTTCAAAATAGCTGATAATCCATCCGCCACAAACTAGAATAAAAACGGTGAAAGTGGGTCACCTTGCCGAAGACCACGCGACGGTGCAAATGAATCCAAGAGGGTTCCATTTACTTTAACAGAATATCTCACCGATGTGACACACGTCATTATGTAGTTAATCCATCGCTGAGAGAAACCCAACTTTTGCATCACCTGCTTCAAGAACACCCAGTCCACTCTATCATAAGCCTTTGACAGATCAAGTTTATATGCACAATAACTTTTTGTAGGGTCCTTCTCTTGCTTGATATAGTGAATGCACTCAAAGGCCACCAGCGCATTATCAGTAATCATCCTTCATGGAATAAAAGCACTTTGCTCTGGTGAAATTAAGCTGCTATCCAGTAGAGGCCTCAGTTGATTAACCAAACACTTGGATATGACCTTATAAATAACGTTGCAAAGGCTAATGAGCCTGTATTGAGACAACTTAGTAGGGTTAGGGATTTTAGGAATAAGGACAATGGAAGTAGAGTTTACTCCCTCGGGCATGATTCCCGTTTGAAAGAAATCCTTAACCACTGCAAGAACATCATCCTTTAGTGTATTCCAATCACGCTGAAAGAGCCTGGCAGGAAAACCATCAGACCCGGAGCCTTTAGAGGGCCAATCTGGAACAAAGCATCTGGAATCTCCTTATCAATAAAGGGTGCACAAAGTTTAGTATTATCCTCGTCCGCCTCCTTTGTCTCAAGGAGGTCAAGTACCGAAGATGCATCCAGGGAGGTATCTGCCGAGGAAATATCCTGAAAATATTCCTTAGCTAGTTTCCCCAACGCAGCAAGATCAGTAATTGTAAATAAAAAACATAAATGCAAGAGTGTTTGGGAACACGATATAACAATGCACAGTGGCTGAGCTCCAAGAGGTCATCTTTTCGGAGATTAACGATTGGAAGAGTGCAGGTGCAGGAGGGATGCAATGAATTGTGAGGAGTTAGATTATGGGGCGCTGATAGGCGCCGGCGCGCCGGCCTAAACTTTCGGCCAGTCGTGCCTCACTCGTCCGATGCAAACTTTTTAAACCGTCAGATCTGATCCTTTTGTCCCCGCTGTACTGTTCCTTTTTTTGCTTTTGCCTCTGAAATCGCAGCACGCACAGGAACGAGAAGTGCCATGGACGAGCGACATGGCCGGCGTCGAAGCTCGCCGGATCTCCGCCGCTCACCGGATCTCCGCCCCTCACCCGCTCGCCGCATCTCCGCCCCTTACCGACTCACCGCCTTCGCTCCCGAGCAGCCCCACTTCCATCTCGCCTCGGTGCCTCGTCTCTGCCCCCCACTGGCTCGCCGCCTTCGCTCCCGAGCAGCCCCACTTCCATCTCACCTCGGTGCCTGCACGTCGTCTTCACCCTTGCATCAAAAAAGCGTTTGCAGCAAAACGCTATGCCGATTCCAGCAAAATACACAGCCGGTTCCAGCAAAAAAGTATGCCGTCGCCACTTTGAACAAAATCCATCACGCTGGTTCCAGCAAACCAGGTCGCCGGATCCAGCAATCAGATCACCGGTTGCAGCAAAAAAATAAGGTGGTTGTAGCTCGCCATTGCCGCCGGCCACACTTCACCGTCACCCCCCGGTTGCAGCATATCCGGTCGCCGGTGGAAGCTTTCCGGTTGCGGTTTGCAGCAAAAACATAGCGCCGTCGTCATTGCCGCACTTCACCGTCGTCTGGTTGCAGCAAATCCGGGCACCGGTTGTAGCTTTCTCATTGCCTTTGCGGAGCTAGAAAGGATGTTCAGTGAGCCGAAAGTTAAAATATGAATGTTTGGGGGCCGGGGATGGGGGGCAAAGGCTAAATTTTTTTTCTAATCTAAGCAGCCTCCAAAAATTCTCTTCATGTTTTTTACCAAAGGATGGGGGTCCTAACGTCATGAGGCACCAAGAATAATGCTAAAATAATATACTGTCAAATTCTGGAGAGATTAATTGAAATGAACTGAAATGGTTTAGAAATTGAAACCCTCTATATCAAATAAAAAATGTCTACCTATCAGAACTTTTTTTTAGAAACTACCTCTATCAGAACTTACTCATGCTATAAACATAACTCTAGAGCAAACAAGTTACAAAAGAACAATCAAAGAGACATATTTAGATAGTGAACCGAGTTCTACCATCACATGGTTTAAGATAAACTAAACAAGCAGATTAGTTAAGAATATTAGATTGGTAGTATGAGGTAAATATAGTGACATAGAATATAAAATCAGTCGGCAGGTTTACATACAAAATGTGAACAACATAGAATATGGAGAATAATTACTTATTTCCGATAAGGGGCGCTTTATAACAAGGTACTGTGCAACATATATAATAAGGTATGGAGTACTGACGGTTCTTTGTTTCTTGCCTCGAACTGACATAAGTGCATGCGGGAGAGGTTCACTTTCTTAGCACCAACACTAATACATGGCAAAACGAGCAAGATGAAGAAATTGATAGTTCTCAAACTTATTAAACGCTGTTGTGGCATGTTGATATACATAAGAATACATACTTGCGATGCCGTAATAATATTCTCAAGGCGCTATTTCCGATCACAGTTGTCAACACAATTAATTTTTTGATAAATCAGAAATAATAGCATTGGCCTTACGTGCGATAGTGGATCTGTAGTACCCGAGATATTTACGAAAAGACAAAATTTCCTTTGCCGACGGATAACATTGGCATGAATAACAACAATTCCATTACACGGAACACAACTAAAGTCACCTAGTCTAGTTATGGATATACGACACCTCGAACAACATGAGCCGTAGGCCCATGAGGTACACACCCTGCTCCAGCACATCCGACTAGAAACAACATTGATGCAGTGGGGAAACCGAAATAAACTAACAATGGCGTTACGTATAATTGCAGACACTGACACAGGAAATATTTGCAGAACGACTAATTTTTATTGCCATTGGCTGAATAAAAATTTAATAGCACTAACATGTCCGCAAGACGACAAAATTTTCCTTGCCAAGGTATAACATTGCCATTTGGAAGGAATAGGAATATCGACCATTATGTTAAATGAAACATAACTAAACTGAGCTCTTCCAGTTATGTGTATAAGACAAGCTCAAACCATATATTCAAAGAGAAATGTGGATAACCTGGAAAAAGTACCATTGTCGTTACACAGAATAGCAAATCATTAGTACCAGGAACTCTTGCAAGATGACAATGTTTTCCTCGCCAAGCAATAAAACTGTCGTTGGCATGATCGAATACCGGTAATTTCCATTACACGAAAAACAAAATAAACTTGGCACTTCTACTTATGGCTACAGGACAGCCGAAACAACACTTACGGCAAGCCCATGACAAAACATTGGAGTCACGATGTAGCGGAGAAACATACTAATAGTTAAAAATGGGTGGGGAGGGGGGGGGGGGGGGGGGGGGTATCATTATCTTTTTTCTTCGCAAATACGCAAAGCTTTCATAACTTTTAATTGATAGATGAAGTTAGATGCAAACACATGATGGTGATCAACCAGACAACGTACACGAAAGCGCCGCAAGGTGATCACTTGAGCAGAAGATTAGGGGCTATCTGTTGGGAAACGTTGTAGAAAACAAAACAAAAAACGGCCTACGATCAAGATCCCGGGATCACTATGAAGATTGTGCATACAAGGTTATATCTGATCTTACCAACAATGAGTTGCAGCGGAAGAAAAGTTGATGAAGATCGCGTTCTTGAAGTCCCACGAACAAATCCCTTGAACTAGAACCGAACGTACGGTCCCTCTGTGGATTGCACATGTACGACACCTTTCATTCGGCAGCGCTTCGCTGTCCAGAGCTTCACGATGCCGTAGAAGAAGTAGAGGGAGGATCAACCCTTCTGGGAGAGCTTTGGTGGAGAACTAGAGAAAGGGGGCGTCTAAACCTTCATGGGGAACTTGTGTGTTCAATAGGGTTACCCTCCATGGGTATATATAGATGGGAGGGAGGGATGCCAACTTGGAGGAGGGGCTCCCTCCCCTAAGGCGGCTGCCAAAGGAGGTGGGGCCCCTCCTCCAACCCTAGCCGCACCCCCCACTTGGAGGGCAAGGCAAGGAGGGAGGGCGACACCTACATGGGCGTTGGTTGCAGCCTTAATAGGCCTAGCCTATAAGAGCAGCCCATGGAGCCTATAAATATTCAGGGGGGGCGGGGTGTCCTGGTAAATACCAGAGCCCTCCTCGATTATTCATAAGTCCTCCAAAACTTTTTTCACCTATTCGGTTTACCCGGTTTTCCCCGAGATGCTTTCGACTTTTCCGAAACACTTTCGGATCTCTCGAGAAACAATTTCCGTTATCTCCGAAAATTTTCAGGTGATATACTCCAATACTCCTAACACAATTACTGCTCAACACATCAAAGGTTCTTAAGTGTGCGACCCTGCAGGTTCGATGACATATAGGTTTTGTTCTCTTTTCTCGTTCTTGTGTTCCGACATCCCCGTGATGAATTCACGTTGTGTCTGGCCAGACGATGACAGATGCCGTCATACCAAGAGGGCCATAAGAAAATCTCTCCATCATAGGAGGTGCAAATTCCAGTCTCGATCTATCTAGTCTCTCGTCTTACCCGTAAGTTTCCATTATGATCACCCTGTTACGGATGACGTTAGAATAACCCCAAAGTTCATTGTCCGGTATGGAGTGACTCGATACTCTCATGGTCTAAGGAATCATACATATGTTAACTTCCTGTGTTATGGACTATAGACTTTTGACGATTTCATCTCTAAGTACAACATACAACTTGGGTCAATCGTGCTCTCAAATGTCATTAGCATTACAGTCATGCCCATGATCAGGAAAACATAACCATCAATGAACACATGAGCTAGTCCTAGCGGATGAAATCAGCACTCGAGGCCAGAGAGAGAGAGAGAGAGAGAGAGAACAAAATTAAGTCACTGGCAATCAACAAACATCCAGACAGAAACATATATATAGTTGACACTACATCGACACATAGATAACAAGTTTTTTCATAGGTTGGCGAGCTTGGGCTTCCGACACGAGAATCTGCCAGTATCTGAGCCCACCCTCGAAAGCCAAACATTTATTGAAAACTGCCCACATTTA
Source organism: Elymus sibiricus (assembly GCA_039707655.1). Classification (NCBI taxonomy): domain Eukaryota; kingdom Viridiplantae; phylum Streptophyta; class Magnoliopsida; order Poales; family Poaceae; genus Elymus; species Elymus sibiricus. The sequence goes on from CM077670.1 coordinate 30,257,486, forward strand.
CCGACATGTGACAACCAAATTAAGAACATAATGTAAGATATCCCATGGGGCTATGCCCCTTTTCCCTGAATTACTCCTACTTAGGAGCACATGCCACAAAATGCTGCTCCAGCTGCAACAAAAGAAGAAGAACACGCCAATGATTAAGACAAGTTTGTGACGCACAATGATGCTCAATTCACATGGTTTCACAAATTAGTCATGATGCAAGGTGGCCAGTATCATATTCTGGTACTTGGCGATGCTTAACTTATGATGCGAAACAAAGAAACTCCACTGCTTAGAGCTATCCCGTACATCCACCGACATGTGATGACGAAATTAAAAACAACAGCATTCAACGGCCAAATTGGACTTTCAGAGACCTCAAACTGAAATAAAACAGCACCTTTTTATATAAATTTCAACAACAACAAGAATACGATTAATGTAAAATAATTTATCCTCAACCAATCAATGTATTTTGATACTAGTGAGAAGTTGGTAGTAAAAATCCAGCATAGGGACATAAGGGGCTACCTCCATTATGATCCTGAACATGCTGCGCAAATCAGAGAACTGAAACCTGATACGACCCAATGCATTGAGGTACCAGGAATAATGCAAATATACCACACTGTAAAAGTCTGGACAGATTAAGTGAACTGAGCTGAAATGGTTAAGAAATTGTAGGTTAGTTCTTGACGATATTAGCTTGTAGTATGAGCTAAATATAGTGCACAAAAGAGAATATCAACCGACAGGTTTACATATAAAATAATGTGAACAATAAAGAGTGTGAAGAATAATTATTTTGCAACACATATAATAAGGTACTGACTACTGACCCTTCTTTGGTTTTTGCCTCAGGACTGAAGTGTTGCACACAGCAGAGGTTCAATCTCTTAGCACCAACACTGATATATGTCAAAAAGAGCAAGATCAGGAAATTAGAAATTTATCATACTTATTAAACGGTAATGCAGCATGTTGATACACATAAGCATACTTGCGATGCCATAATAATATTCTCAAGGAGCCATTTTGTCAACACAATAAATGGTTTGATAAACCAGAAAAATAAGGTTTTACATGCGATAGAAGATAAGTAGTACGGATCGAGTACTAGAGATATGTACAAAACGACAAAGTTTCACTTGCTGAGACATAACATTAGCATGATTATCGATGGCTCCCTTATGTGAAACACAACTAAATTCGGTTATTCTAATTATGGCCATACGACAGCGCAAACGACACAAGCCAACGTACACGCCCTGCACCAACCTATCCGAATAGAAACAACAATGATGCAGTGGAGAAACCCGAAAAGGGCATTGGCGCATATCATTCTTCTAAGAAATGCTTGCCCTTTTTTTTGCAAAAAAAGAAATGCTTTCCCTTGACAAGAGCATTGCGTTGGTACGAATACTGACATTTCTGTTACGGGAAACACAACTAAACTCAGTTCTTCTTCTACTTATGTGCATACGACAACCGCAAGCGACACAGCATGTCTTAATAGAAACATGGACACACCAGAAAAAACTACCATTAGCGGAATAGCATCATATCATTACTAGTAGGAATGCTCGCGAGACAACAAAGTATTCCTCGCAGAGCCACAACATCGCGGTTGGCATCAATACCGGTACTTTTGTTACACGAAACAAAACTAAAGTCGGCACTTCAACTTATGGCTACATGACAGGGCAAACAGCATTAACGGCATACCCCTGATAAACATACAGCTTTTTTTTTTATGAGAATCTGATAAACATACAGTTAAAACTGGGGGGTGGGGGATAGAGAGGAAAGGGCTTCCACCTGCTGCAGGCCACCTTGAGCTGCTGCACGAGGCCGTCCACCTTTTCGAAGTCCACCTCGGGCTCGTTCCTGCAAATTTCAGAGCAGAGAAGAGACAAGATCAGTCTGTACCCGAGACGAGAATAACGAGATGAGAGGGGTGAGAAGGGGCGGGGGTACGGACAGCAGGCCGGGGATTTCGGTGATGATCCTGTCGGCGTCGCTGAGGAAGCGGTTAATGATCTCAACAACGTAGGCCGGGGTTACGCGGCCCTGCTCCCGCATCCTCTGCAGCTGCAAGAAAGCGTCGTCCACCAGACCCTAGATCCATCATGTACGCCAAGGCAAAGGTCAGGTTAGCCAGCCAGCCGGGACAAAACCGATCGAAGATGGCGATGCTCAGCAAATTCCAGCCCACGACCACACGGGGTGCAGATTGTTGGGGGGGGGGGGGGGGGGGGGGGGGGGGGGGGGGGGGCGCTCACCGTGTTGAACATGGTGCCGATGAGGACGTTGATCTGAGCCCTGATCGCGGCGGCTGCCATGGCTTGCAGGTCCTGGAGGCACGTCGCGCGGGGGAATTCGGAGCTGTGGCGGTGGGGGCGGAGTGGACGAGGAGTGAAGGGGGGATGGAATGGGATCCCGTGTGTATATAGCTCGGCTCACGAGGCTCTCTCGCGGAGGGTTTTTGGCAGCGACTGCTGGATTTAGTGTACTGCCTCGTCGTGGCGCCATTGATGAGCTTGGAAACGGCCGGCGTGCGTGCATGCATGCAGATGGCGTCAGCGGCAGCGGCAGCTACCAGCCGTCCGGTAAAGAATAGCGTTGTGTGTGGAGTCCTCTTCTCTACGGCCTGGAGTGCCCGATGCATAGCCCATCCACCAGCTCATCAACGCACCCATGGAATTAGAACCAACGTATTTAAAAATGGTCATATAATCAATGTGCACACATTTAAATATATTTTCCTGTAACTTTGTAAAAATGTTCACATTTTTTTTCAAAGCACGTATTTAAAGAAGTGTTCGACCATCTATAAAAATGTTCATGCAATTAAAAATTGATCAGTCATTTAAGAAATCTTAATACAATCCAAAAAGAAGTTCACATTTTAAAACACGTTCATGTACTTTTTTTAAGTTTACTTGTATTTCTAAAAAATCAGCATGTGCTCTAAAAAAGGAGTTTAAACACTTTAAAAAAATTCATGCAATTAAAAATGTTCATATATTTATCAAACATATTTACATTTTTTAAAATCCAGTAATTTCTAAAAATCTTCACATGCTTTAGAAAAACGGCAATTTCTGAAAAATATCAAGGATGAACATTTCTTTCATACATGATGGACCGTTTCAAGATACACGGCAAACAATTTTTAATACATGATGAACAGTTTTTAATGACATGTGACGACGAAATTAAGAATAACAACATTCAACTAGGTTTGTGACACATTCCTTTACAAACATTTTGAGCTGCCACTGGCTAGACTTTTTTTTTTGTTCTTGCAAGAAATACCGTTCATTATTTCTTTCTGTGGAATTATTGGTTGCTGCATACCTTTTTGTTACGAGACAATTTTATCATGATGTTGATCTCACATGCTAAATCGGTTATTATATGCAGAGCAAATAACTAAGGATGTTGAGTTCTTCTTCTTTTTTTGCGAGAAGGATGTTGAGTTCTTCACGCAGCATACCTGGTTCTGGTAATATCCATTACCCAAGATTAAAAAAATGATGTTGGCTTAAACCTATATATTCTTGCACATACTCAATGGTTAGTTGCTGAGATGTGTTGGAAATCACACTTCATACTTTCTTCGTGGTTTTCTTATTGTGACGCTTGCAATGTAATTGTAACTAAGGGCTTATCATTTATGAGAGTTCTGCACGGATCAGCAAAAGTGCCTTAGAGCATCTCTAGCAGATCAGGTAAAGCTGCGTCCCGCAAAATTCGTTTACGGGAGGCCTGTAAAAAAATTGCGGTACCGCGAGGCCTCCGGCGGAATAGGTCCTCTAAACTCGTCTCGCAAAATTTTTGCGGGACGGGTTTAGAGGATCTGTTCCGCGCCGTAGGCCTCGCGATACTGCAAAAAAAAAATCATCGGACAAATATTGACAAGTGCTTGCATATAGATGCATGAAATTTATATATACATCACTAGTTCATCATCACACTAGTTCATCACATCCAAAATCATGTGCAACATACGAGGTAGCAAGTTTATCCTTACAAAATGAAGATCGTCGCCACCACCTCCGGCCCTAGCACCTCCATCGCCATCATACACATTGACCGGAGAATGAGCACCACCATCTTCAACAACTTGGACCGGAGAATGGGCACCACCATCATCATGAACACCGTTTGCCGAAGCACCACCACCACCTCCACCACCATTGCCAAAAGCTTCACCACCACCACCATTAGTCCACCACCACCAATGCCGAAGCCAACACCACTCCAAACCCACCTCCACCACCACCTCCCAACCCACCTCCACACCACCTCCAAACCCTCCACCAACAATGCCGAAGCCACCACCACCACCAACATTGCCGAAAGCAAAACCCCCTCCAAACCCCACACCACCACCTACATTGCCCAACCCACCAGCCATACGATTTTGAAGCTCCATCTTTCTCCGGCACATGACCTCCATTCTTCTCAATTCCAAAAATTCTCTTTTCATTACATCCATGCCCTCCGGATTCATCAACATGAACCGGTCCTCCTCGGCGGTCCTCTCGTCCCTCCTCTTTTGCTCCTCTAGGGCAATCTTGCGCTCCTCGAAGGCACACCTCTTCTCCCACTTCTCCTCCCTGTGCTTCTCTTTCTTCTTGGCCATGGCCACTTTAGCATCCCAATGCTTGGTTAACATGGTCTCTTTCATCTTCGCCATGTCACCAATTTGATCTCTCAAAGTGGTTGCCTCGGCCGTCCTCTTCATTCTCGCTTTCTCCTTCTTGTTTCCATCCGGTTTGCCCTTGTTTCTTCCTTCTCTTTGTGCATCATCACTATCATCATCCTCATCTTCCAATTTGACAAAAGCACCTTTCTTTGGGGGGAGCTTCCTTGTCCCTCCACTTCTCACTATCCTTGAGCAAGCGCTAACAATGATGAAGAGTGAACGACCGGCCCTTGAAACCCGCGGTTTGCTTGAAATATTCATTGGCGATGCGATCCTACACATGGACATTGAGACAAATATGAGCTCGTACTTTTATCAACTCGGCCAAAGTCAACAAAATGAAAAAACATTCACATAATCATCAATAGTGATGCCACTTGGGGTGCATTCCGCACTTGATCCGAGCACCCACTCCAACGGCCACAAGTTTTCTTGATCACGTCCCAACAGCCTTGGAGTGACTTCAAGGACCGGCCGGAGGCGAACGACATGATGGTGGTACTTGTCCTCGATCCTTTGCCAATAATTTCCAAAGCTTTGATCCTTGCCGACCACCGCGTCAAGTGACACACTCTCCCATGCTTGAAACAAGCACACATCCTCCGTCTCCGTGTAGTTGCCGGTCCTCCCCACCCTAGCATCATACTTGGCCTCCTCAATCACTTTGACTTCATCACCACCGTCATTCGCTTGATCCACCTCCGCCTCGACCTCCACGTGAGGCGTATCAAAATCGTCAAGGGGAGCACTCAAATCCACCGCATTCTCCTTCAACATTTCGGTATATGTTGAGTGCATATTTTGGCTACAGAATTCAACGGGCAAAGCGTGATCAAGTGCTTCAAAGTCGAACCAAAGATCACATGAGCGTTTCAAGCAAAAGAATTTTTTTTACCTCGTGGACGTTTCATCAAACACGTGGTAGGCGTGACCGAACGAGTGGCCATGATCGGGGAGAACGTGGCCGGCCGGAGGCGGAGGAGGAGCCCGGCCTCTTGTCGCGACCGCCTTCTTCCTCGGGGGCTTCGCCCACGCACCGGCCGGGCCAGTGGAGGCGGTCTTCTTCCTCGCGCCGGCGGCCGCGTCGCAAGGAACCGGAGTGGGGGTGAAAGGAGGAGGTGTCGCGCCGGCTACGCCCCCTTGAACGAGGTGATTCCCCTGGCGCTTCCTCTTCCTGCCGGCGGCGGAAGATGTTGGGGCGTCGCCGGCATGCACGGCCAAACAAGGCGCGGGAGGACGGAGCGGCAGCATAATTGGTGTCGGTGGCGGATGAAATGCAGCATCCAGAGGATGCGGGTGCGCCATAGGGTCGGCTGGCGGCGCGACCAGGCCGGACGGCGAGATGACGGCGAGATCAGAGGCGGCGGCGGCACATGAGGCGGGAACGGAAGGGGGCGGAAGTTTCCTTCACGCCAAGGATAGGGGAACCAACAAAAAGGAGGGATCCCGCATATATGGCGGAATCGGACTGGACTTTGTAGGATCCCGCAAAAAAATTTACGGGACGACCGATTTTACAGAATCTGATCGGGCCGTAAAAAATGCGCTCATCCGCTAAATCGGCAGTTTTTTTTTGCCGGATGGCCTCTTTTGCGGGATCTGCTAGAGATGCTCTTATATTCCTTCCAATTCCAAGTGGTATTTGGAAGCTGCTGTCTGTAGAGCCGTCTGTACTGTCATAGTTTTTCCTTCAGCTGAGTATTTCTTTTCTTAAAACAATACTTTATTTACTATACTTATGTAGCATCAAAAATTCCAGACGTGGAGAGCTGACTATTTGGAACTGTCCGGTACGCGTGTATACTTCATTTTACAAGTGTTTAAGAAAATTCAGTTTGTAGTTCTTCTGTGTTTTTTTTTTTACTTCTGATCGATATAAGTTTCACTATTGGAATCTGGTTTTGTGCCGACCCACGGATCTCCAGCTTCGTGATGCCTGGATGTCGCCCCGCAAAACCATCCCCTTTGTTTTGCCCCTCCTCCGGTTGGTGCCGACGACACCGTCGTACTCTTATTACCAAGTCATGCTGAAGATTACAGAGCGAAAAGCGATGCTTAACATATCCAAGTATGGAGATTTTCGGCACTCTTGGTACACTATCCAAGAGCGAGACTTGCTTAGAGAGAGAAGCCAACACAACATACAACAAAACAAAGTCAATGGCAACCAACCAACCTGGTATAGGGTTTACACACAGCCTGCAGGCTGGGCAGCAGCACATCCACGACACACAAGTATATAGACTTCACGAACAAACATCGACACAGGACAACAAGTTTTGTTTACAGAGTTATGAGACCGAAGTTCCGACGCCAAAATCCTCATTGGGTTTCACGCCCGCCCTCTAGTGCCAGACAGCCTTTGAACACCGCCACATCTTCAGAGACACATACACACCATAATCTAAGGGATCACATGGGGCCATGCTCTTTCCCCTTCAATTGACGCTACTTAGGACAACAGGCCGCAATCTGCTCCTCCAGCTGCATCAAAAGATGAATAATAGGCCAATGATTAACATATGTACCTTCCCAAAAATGATTGCGACAAATCTATTGCACATAATGGTGCTCAAGTCACATCGTTTCACTAATCAGCCATGTTACAAATTGGTCAGTTTCTTATCTGGGTATTTGGCGAAGCTTTTAAGCGGGGAAACAAAGAAGTTCTAGTACTTTTTTTAGGGGTACCACATACATCTACCAAACGTGGTGAAAAAATTACGACATTAACATTCGATGGCCAATCTATGGATTATGAAACTAGTGAGAAGTTCGTATCAAAATACAACATTAGGCACATAAGGTGCTACCTGCATCATGGTCCCCAACTCATTGCGCACAATACAGTACTCATTCCTAACAAGAGCCAATGACACGAGGCAACTGAAATAGTGCAAATAGATCACACTGTCAAATTTTGAAGAGGTTAACAGAACTAACTTGAAATCGTTCGGAAATTGTAACTCTCTATTTAAAAAAAACTCTTGCCATATCGGAATTTAGTAGTGTTATAAACAGAAATCTAGAGACAACAAACTACAAGAGAATCATCAAAGATTAGAATATTTAGATAATGAAACGAATCAACGTGATTGCAGATGAAGTGAGAAAGCAAAGCAGGTTACTTCTATATAATGTTAGATTGGTATGAGCTGAATACAGTGACATCAAAGACAACAACATCTGGTAGGTTTACATAGAGAAATTGAAATATATTGTTGAGAATAATTATTGTGTAACATATGTAATAAGGTATCGAGTTCTGACCCTTATTTGCATTTTATGGCATAGAAGTTGACGAAGTGCATGCAGGCGAGTTTCATTTGTTGTGCACCAACACTGAAACATGCAGAAAAAAAATGCCGGTTAGGAAATTAGGAACTTATTAAACACTGAGACATGTTGATACACATAAGCATACTTGTGACATCATAAATAATGATATTCTGGAGGAGCCATTTCCTATCATCATTCCGTTATATGCAATAGCAGATCAGTACTACCAGAAATATATACAAAATGACAAAGTATTTCTTGCTGGACCATGACATTGTCATGAATACCGACAATTCCGCTACATAAAACACAACTAAATTTAGGGCTTCTAATTTTGGATATACGACAGCGAAATGACGCCCATGACGGACACACCCTGCGCCTAACACATCTGAATAGAAACAACATCGTCCCAATGAAGAAACCCAAAAAATGGCCATTGGCATTGCAGAGAATAGAAGATCATTAATACCAGCCATGCTTATAAAACAGCAATTTTTTCATTGTCGACCTAGAATAATGGCACTGCCTGAACAACAGATTCGATAGTACAAGAAACGTTTGCAAAACGACAAAAGTTCCCCTCGCCAAGCTATACCATTGCCAAGGCAGGAGTACCAACAATTCGGGTACATGAGATATACGACTAAACTCAGCTCTTCTACCTATGGCTATAAAACGCCCATAAACGACACAAACCTCGATATTGCGGTCGTGTCGTGAGGTACACACCCCGTGCCGACACATCCGAATTAAGACAACATCGATGTCGTGGACAAACCAGAAAAACCACCGTTAGTGATATGCATAGTAGCATATCATTAATACCAGAAATGTTGGCAAAACGACAACTTTATACTCATCATGCCATTGACATTAACTGAGATACCAGTAACTCGGTTACAGGAAACACAATTCTTCTAATTACGGCTACATGACAGTGCAGGCGACATTTTTTTTTTAATAGAATCCTTTGCCCAGTATAGACAGATGTGAATCGCATGGCATCGACGCAGTGGGCAAACAAACATACAGTTAAAAGTAAACGGGTGGAAGAGAAAGTGTTTATTGTCAGTTTAGCTAAATGACAGTCGACTGATTGTTGAATTGTGGTCAGTCGATTTTTGAGAGTTCGCCGGAGGGAAGGAAGGAGAAGGAAGGGGCTCGCCGGAGGGCTACCCCATTATCTATCTTAGGGTTTAGAGTGGGGGCGGTGGTGGACGGCGGTGGTGGGGCGGTGGTGCATTTCGTCGGAGAAAAAACCCAAACGCGGGCGGGGCTAGAGGGATGGCCGGGGGCGGCGGCTAGACCGGCGGTGGGGGGCGGTTTCGGGGAGGGCGGGGTGCACGTTTGGCGGTGGGAAGAAGAAGAAGGTTCAGGCGCCGTACGATCTTCATCCAACGGTCCACAACAGTCGACTGACCCTGATTGAAAAAATCAGTCGACTGAAGTGTAGGCGCGCCCGTTTATTATCGTCATCACCTGTAGGTGCACTCCATGAGCTGCTGCGTCAGGGCTTCCACCTCGTCGAAGTCCACTTCGGACTCCTCCCTGCGAATTCCAGAGCAGAGAAGATGAGTAAGTACCCGAGACCGAGAGCAGAGGGAGAGATAGAGGGCGTGGGGGCGGACATCAGGATGTCGGTGTCGTGGAGGATCTCGTAGGCGTCGTTGATGAAGAGGCGGGCAACCTCGGCGGCGGTGCCATCCTCCCGCAGCTCCTCAAAGGCCTCCTCGTCCACCAGGCCCTGGATCGACGTCGACCACGCCAAGGCAAAGGCAAGGGCCAAGTCAGCCGGCGGCCAGCCAAGCCAAAACCCAGAACCACACGACTAGAGAGGAGGGAAGGGGAGTGGATTCACCTCGGCGTACATTGTGGCCATGTGGGCGTTGAGCTGGGCCCTCAGTGCCGCGGCTGCCATGGCAAGGCGAGGAGAGGTCCGGCGATCCGGGGGACTGAGTGGTGGACACGGGGGAATTCGGCTGCGGAGCGAACGAGGACGGGAGGAGGAGCGGAGGTTGTATAGCTGGGCTCACGAGGGTCTCTCGCGTAGAGGCGTTTGGCTGCGAGTGCTGTATTAGCTGTACTGCGTCGTCGGCCGGGAGCCATTAGTTAGCTTGGACACGGCGTCGCGCGCGTGCGATGCGCCTGCATGCATGCATGGAGGTGGAGCTACCGGGTCTGTGTCCACGTGTCCACGGAAGCGGGCGTCGGTTTCTGGCCATCCAACAAGATTGCCGTATGGGCTCGGCCATTTCCTGGGTTGGGTGTTATTGCTTGCTATGTATAGCCCATCAACTACGAGCAGCAGGGGAGACACCGTCCAGCCCATGGTAAACAACGACGCCGCTCCCAAAATGGGCCGGTCCGTACATTGCAGAATGAACAACTCTCCTAGCTTTTTTTGACACTGTAAAACTTCCTTCATGCCAAAGTTAGATAATTTGTTCTCAAGAAGATAAAATAAATGGAAGTACCATCGTTACAAGCACTGTTATCTATGAGAGGGCATCATCCATCTACACCTCATGAACACAGACTTAGCTTCTCTAAGGAAGTGTTCATAGATAACACGAGCAAACTATTGTGACATATGGTAGCAGTCATCGGAGACACCAGCAATTCCTCCAAAACCACCGCCCTTGTTCATTGTCGTAACTCTACATCTTGGTTATCTGAATAATGGCCATCATGTTATATCCAGTTAATTTTGCTAAGTTCAATCCAAACCTCAGTGCTATTGGATCCGTGGTGAGTACATCAGCACACTGTTCAACTTTGTTATTTCATGCTGCAACAAAACTCACTTGCATCAAAACGCAAGGGGTCACATGGGGCCATGCTCTTTCCCCACCATTTTTTTTCGAAAATGAGGATGATTCCCAGCCTTTGCATCAGGGTGATGCATACAGCCATTTTATTAATTATTCACCAAGACGCGTTGATGAAGTGGTCAAAGAGTTTGGCTTTATCAAGAATGGCGAAGAATCTTGTATCTACAAGAAGTTTAGTGGGAGCTCTATAGAATTCCACTCTTATACGTGGATGACATATTATTGAATGGCAATGACGCAAAGTTTCTTAGCACAATTGAAAAGTCTTTGAAAAGTGTGTTTTCAATGAAAGACTTAGGCAAAGCGGCGTATATATTGGGCATTAAGATCTATAGAGATAGATCAAAACGCCAAATAGTGATAAGCCACAGCAAGTACATTGACAAGGTTTTAAAGAGGTTTAAAATGGAGAATGCCAAGAAGAGCACACTCCCAATGTCACATGGCACAACATTCATCAAGAATCAATGTCCCCGGACAGTTGATGAGCGAGTGCAGATGAGCAATATCCCATATGCCGCGACAGTGGGTTCTATCATGTACGACATGCTAGGTACAAGACCATATGTTTCCTATGCGCTGAGTGTATGCAGCAGATACCAACATGATCCGGGAGTGGCTCACTGGGCAGCAGTTAAAAATATTCTAAAGTACCTCAGAAGGACTAAGGACTTTCTTCTAGTCTATGGAGGTGATGAAGAGCTCGTTGTAAGTGTGGTTACACCGATGCTAGCTTCATGACTGATACATATGACTTCAAATCTCAATCTGGGTATGTTTTCACTCTTAATGATGGTGTGGTGGTTTGGAAGAGTTTCAAACAAAACACAGTTGCGGATTCTACAATGGAAGCGGAGTATATCGCAGCTTCAGAAGCTTCGAAGGAGGCATTTTGGATCTTGTAAACTAGATTATTGACTCTAGTGCAAGTGGGAGACCGTTGGAAATAAGTACCAATGATGGAGAGATATTCTTAGGGCCCTCTCGGTGTGACGGCATCCACCATTGCCTAGCCAGACACAGGTGACTCAGTCACAAGGATGCCGGAACATGATAACGAGAAAGAAGAACAAAATCGGTAACGAGGAGACCGGTATAGTGAGCATGTGAATGAATCAAGAGGATACTGATATCTCACTTCGGGTTTTGTAAAGTATCACAGAGCAAAGGGAACAACATATGATAACCAGAGGTTCACTCGAACAACATTCGTGTGAGTATAGGGGCCAAGATGGATGTCCATGGTTCCGCTGTTGATCATTGAACAAAAGGAAGTTTTGTTCATGTCTATATTTCACCGAACCTGCAGGGTCACACACTTAAGATGAATTTGATCTGTTGAGTAGTAATTGAGCTAGGAGTAATGGAGAATGTCACTGGAAAAGTTTCAGGGACAATGGAAATAGTCTCGAGAGAGAACCAGAAGTGTTTCGGGAAAACCAGAAGCGTTTTGGAGAAAACCAGATTAACCGAAGAGGTGGAAGTAGTGTCGGAGGACCTAATATATATTTAGGAGGGCTCCGGTATTCACCCGGAGCCCCACGGAGGATATATAGGTGCCATGGGCTTCCCAATATAGACTAGGCCTATTGGAGGGGCAGCCACATGGGCTTTTGGGCCCATGTAGGTGGCGCCCTCCCTCCCTTGCCTTGCCCTCCAAGTGGAGGGTGCGGCTAGGGTTTGGAGGAGCCCCACCTCCCTTGGCCGCCGCACCTAGGGGGAGGGAGCCCCTCCTCCAAGCCAGGGTGCCTCCCACCCACCTATAAATACCCACACAGGGGCGCCCCAACTTTGTACACAACTTCCCCGCAGAGGTTCGGGCTCCCTTCTCTCTCTAGTTCTCCACCGCTACCCTCCCCAAAGGGAAGCTCCTCCCTCTAGTTATTTTCCAGCACGACATAGCTCTGTACGGTGAAACCCTACCGGATCAAAGGATTTGTATGTGTGCAATCTGACAGAGGAACCATACGTTCGGTTCTAGTTCGAGGGATCGGTACGTGAGACTCTGAGAACACGATCTTCACCAACTCTTCTTCCGCTACAACTCGATAGTTGGTAAGATGAGATCTAACCTTGTATGCACGTTCTTCATACTGATACTAGGATATGCTATGTAGGCCGGATTTTTTTTGTTTTCAACTACGTTTCCCAACACTACCAAATGTGTAGAAGAAATTACGACATAAACATTCAATGGCTAAATGAGACTTTCTGAGACCTCAAACAAATTGGTCAAAACCAAACATCGACAGAATAAGATTATGGATTTAAGGTTGTTCTTTTTTCTCAATCTTAAACAATATATGACCAATCTATGGATTGCGAAACTAGTGAGAAGTGGTATCAAAATACAACAATAGGCACATAAGGTGCTACCTACATCATGATCTCCCACTCATTGCACACAATACAAAACTCATTCCTAACAAGATTCAATGAGACAAGGCACCTGAAGTAATGTAAACATATCACACTGTCAAATTCTAAAGAGGTTAACAAAACTGGCTTGAAACGGTTAGGAAATTGTAAGCCTCTATTTTAGTTGTGTTATAAATAGAAGTCTAGAGACAATAAATTACAAGAGAATCATCAAAGATTAGCATATTCCGATAACGAACCGAGTAATATCAACATCATTGCAGATGAAGTGAAAAAGCAAAGCAGGTTACTTTTTTATTGTGTTAGATTGGTATAAGCTGAATACAGTGACACAAAAGAGAACAACAGATGGTAGGTTTACATAGAGAAATGGAAAAATATTGTTGAGAATAATTATTGTGTAACATATGTAATATATTATTGAGTTCTGACCCTTGTTTGCATTTTATGACATAGAAATTGCCGAAGTGCATGCTGGCGAGTTTCACTTGTTGTGCACCAACACTGAAACATGCAGAAAAAACGCCGATCGGGAAATTAGAAACTTATTAAACACCGAGACATGTTGATACACATAAGCATACTTGTGACATCATAATTAATAATATTCTCAAGGAGCCATTTCCTATCATGATTGTCAACTCAATAAACTATTTCATGAACCAGAAAAAACATCATTGCCGTTATATGCAATAGCAGATTAGTACTACCAGAAATATTTACAAAACAACAAATTATTGCGTAGGGGTTTAGTGGTTGGTTCAAGGCGGGCGTAGTTTCCGTACCTGGCCCAAGCCAGAGCATATTTCGTTTCATGTCTATCCCTATGATGAAGACTTAGTATACTATGTTCTTGTGGTACACTTGACTAATAATTGGTTCAGAATCATGATATTTAGCATTTTTATTCTTGAAAGGCAATGATTGTTTATTTGCATGCTCATGTGTATCATTGTTTTAATATCAAATTGATAGACTCCAAACCGTTGGAGAGGTGCCGAAGTCAAAGCTCCAAACCGTCACCAAGTGACTCACCCTAATCTTCCTTTAAGTCACCCCCAACGGATGACCCTCAAAACACTCGGGGTTGATCTTGAAGGCGACGACAAAACCTTTGCATACTTTCCGAAACACATTGCAAGAAAGGAAGCTTATGGGCCTTGACTCCTACCACCTATGAGTCCCAAATCTCCAAGAGTAGAAGTGTTGGTGATGAACGAGTTGGGGAATCACAAATCGGTTTGGTGGAAATGTAGATTGTGTGTTCCTCTTTCAATCCCCAAATAATCATGGAGATTGAGTGGAGGGATTGGGAGGAATCAAGCTTTTAGGGTATACGTATGGTGGAGCACCTCAAAGTTAATGGAATGGGATGAAGGTGTAAGAAGGGGGTACTTATACCCATCCCCCTCCCTGGGCAGATCAGACCATTGCCCCACAAGGGACTCCGAGGGCCCGGAGTTAATGGCCTGGCGACCCGGACTCACCTAAGGAAGACCCCCACATGCCACATTAGGACCTGGGGTTAGAGACCCTTGGGATCTGGGCTAACCAGAGGGTTGCATCCCCACTCCTGGGACTCGGAGGTCCAAGACCCCAAGGACCTGGTGCATGCAGAAGGTTAGCAACACGGTGGGCAGGGGACTCCGGGACCCAAGCTTCCAAGGGTCTGGGGACCTGGAGTGTCCAATAGCAAAACATATGTACTCCAAGGGGCAGTCCCATGACTCCGAGACCAGGGGTTCCCAACATTTGGTAAAAACTTCCAAGGGTTTTACCTCAATGCTGACTTGACACAGTGGCGAGTCTAAGTGTATATGTTTTGCATGATCCCCAACATTCTCAAACACCTCGACCCCTCTTAATAGTGTGGCTTTCCTACGACTCAAATAAAATAGAAAACCTTTGAATCTTTGGATAACTGACGCCTTCTCCTTTTTGAAATACGGGCCAACCATCTCCAAAGATAGTCACCAAGAGACCAATGTCCCGAGATAAGCTTGATAAGAGACATTAGTCCTCCCTAATGTATTGTCATCAACACCAAAATAACATTAGGAATCTAATGCACTTTCAGTATCAACATTTCACAAGAAGGTAAAAGAGCCAGAAAGATGCAACAAAACAAGTCACCAATAAACCAACCAGGTATAGAGTTTATGCAAAGCCTGCAGGGCATCAACGACACACATGCATATAGAATTGACACACATACATCAACACACAAAACAACAAGTTCCGTTCATAGGAGGGTTGGGAGCCCGGAGTTCCAGAGCAAGAATCATCATGTGATTATACATGCCCCACCAAAGCTCAACGCACGTTGAACATTGCCTACATATTGAAAGATACATATACCCCATTGTGCCAGGGATAACATGGGGCTATGTTTTTTTATTTCGATCACTAATACTTAGGGCCCAAGGCTGCGATCTGTTCCTCCAGCTACATAAGAAGAAGAAGAAGAATACGTCAATGATTAATACATGTTTGTAATGCACGATAATGCTCAATTCACATGGTTTCACCAAATCAGTCATGTTGAAAGGTGGTCAACATCATATTACTACACTTGGCAATGGTGGGAAACAAAGAAACTCCACTGCTTAGAGCTATCCCATACGTCTACCGGCATGTGATGACAAAATTAAGAACATAAACATTTGACAACCAGATTGGATTTTCAGAGACCTCAAATTAAGTGCTCCAATGTGCTCCAGAAACCAAACGATTCCTTTCAGTATAAATTTTTGATACAACAAGAATAAGATCAATGTAATTTTTTTATTTTCAATAGACTATGACCAGTATATTTATTGTGATACTGGTGAGAAGTTGGAGTAAAAAGCAAACTTAGGGACATAAGGGGCTACCTGCAGTATGGTCAGGAACATGTTGCGCACATCATAGAACTCATTCATAACAGGAGCCAACGCCACGAGGTACCTAGGATAATCCAAATATACCACACTATTAAATTCTAAGAGAACTGAACTAAAATGGTTCAGAAATTGTAAACCTGTATTTGCAGAAAAAAAAAACTCTAGCCATCTCAGACTTAGTCATGCTATAAACGAAAGCCCAGAGCTCACAAGATACAAGAGAGTAATGAAAGAGGCATATTTAGGTAATGAATCGAGTTCTACCACCACGTTGTTGCAGATGAAATGAAGACTAGCTAACAGGTTAGTTCTGGGAATAGTAGATTGGTATGAGCTAAATATAGTGCCATAAAACAGAATATCATCTGGCAGGTTTACGTATAGAATGTGAACAATAAAGAGTGTGGAGAATAATTATTATGCAACATGTATAATAAGGTACTGGCTCTAACCCTTCTTTGGTTTTTACATTATTGAACCGACGGAAGTGCATGCATGACAGGCTCAGTTTGTTAGCACCAACACTGATATATGCCAAAAAGAGCAAGATCAGGAAATTAGAAATTTATCATACTAATTAAACGATATTGCGCATGTCGATACACATAAGCATACTTGTGTTGCTATAATAACATTCTCAAGGAGGCATTCGAACTCATGGTTGTCAACACAATAGATTGTTTGGTAAACCAAAAAATAAATGGCATTGCCGTTCCATGTGATAGCGAATAAATAGTACCAAAGGTATTTACAAAACAATAAGTTTCACTTGCCGAGACATAACATTGACACGAATATCATTAATTCCCTTACACGAAACACAACTAAATTCGGCTCTTCTAATTATGCCTATACGACAGCACAAATGATACAAGCCACATGCCCATGACGTACACACCCTGTGCTAAAGTATCCAAATAGAAACAACATTGAATGCAGTGGAGAAATCAGGAATTAACATTGGTGTTACGCAGAATAACATATCATTAATACAAGAAATGTTTGCAGAAAGACAAAGTTTTCCTTGCTATTGGCAGGAATACAGAAAGTTCCGTTAAGAAAACACAAGTAAACTCAGCTCTTCTACTTATGTGCTTACGACAGCCGCAAACAACACCACGCCGACTATCCGATCAGAAATATGGACAAACCGAAATAACTACCATTGGCATTAGTGTTACACATAACAGCAGATCATCAATACCAGGAACACTAGCAACATGACAAAGTATTCCTCGCCGAGCCATAACATTGTTGTTGGCATGAATACCAGCACTTCCGTTACATGAAACACAACTATGGCTACACGACATCGCAAACAAAACGAACGACATACACTTGACAAAAACATCTGAATCGCACGACATCAATGCAACGGATAAACAAACATACAATTAATCAAGAATGGGGCGGGAGGGAGAGGGGAGGGTTCATCATCATCATCACCTGGAGCTACACCCCTTGAGCTGCTGCACGAGGGCGTCCACCCTGTCGAAGTCCACCACTGGCTGGTTCCTACGAATCACAGAGCAGAGAACAGATAAGATTAGTCAGTACCCGAGACCAGAGCGAGAGAGAGAGTGTAGAGAATAGTTATTGTGCAACATAGTATATAATAAGGTACTGACTACTGACCCTTCTTTGGTTTTTGCCTCAGGACGGAAGTACTCCACGCACGAGAGGTTGACTCTCTTAGCACCAACACTGGTATATGCCAAAAAGAGGAAGATCGGGAAATTAGAATTTTATTAAACGCTACTGGGGCATGTTGATACACATAAGCATACTTGCAATGCCATAATAATATTCTCAAAGGGCCATTTCCCTTCACAGTTGTCAACACAATAAATTGTTGATAAACCAAAAAAACAAGGACTTGCGATGCGATAGCAGATAAGTAGTGCCATAGATATTTAAAAACCGACAAAGTTCCACTTGCTGAGACACAAGATTGGCATGAATATCGATAATTGTCTTACACGAAACACAACTAAATTCGGCTCTTCTAATTATGGCTATACAGCGGCACGAATGACACGAGCCACGTGCCCCCATAACATACACACCCTGTACCAACGTATCCGAATAGAAAGAACATTGATGCAATGAAGAAACCAGAAAAGAACATTGGCATTACATATAGCATATATCATTAATACAAGAAATTTTTGCAGAATGACAAAAGTTTTCCTTAACGAGCTATAACATTGCCATTGGCAGGAATATCGACAATTCCATTACTGGAAACGCAACTAACCTCAGCTCTTGTACTTATGTGTATACAACAGCCGCAAATGACACCGCACCGACACATGTGAACAGAAACAAGGACAAAACAGAAAACACCACCATTAATGGAATAGCAGATCATTAATAGCAGGAACGCTCGCGAGACGACAAAGTAATTCCTCTCCGAGCCATAACATTGCCGTTGGAATGAATACCGGTACTTCTGTTACGTGAAGCACAACTAAACTGGGCACTTCAACTTATGACTACACCGCAGCGCAAACACCACACACGGCATACCCATCTATGTTGCAGGGATACTGCACATCTGTGCCGAATCGATGCAGGATACGTGTCCAGGACGGGGATACGCACCGATACGCCGAGGATACACGTATCTTGATGTACCCCTTTTTGAATTAAGAAAAAGAAAAATAAAGTGAAAACGGCTGGGATACGAAGGGGATACCACAGGGATAGTATGGTGCTGTTACCACTTGATCCAAAGCCCATCGGGAGGCCGACGTGGGCTGCCTCATATCAATATCTGGTCGCTGATCATCAAAACAAACCCTACGTACGAGTCCTATCGCCGTCATCTGGCAGTTGCCGCGATTTGCCGATCTCTCCGCGCTGCCGGCATCTCGCCGTAAGTCTCCCTATCTCCATCCATCTGCATGCATCTCCATTTTGCACGCAAGCTCCATTGCTGCTAGGCTAGCTAGCTAAGCCAAGTAGCAGTGTAAAGGAATGTGCATGTTTCATCTAGTGGTGTAAAAATTAGCAATCTTGACATCATCTTCTGCTAGACTGCTATGTCTCTTGCTTCGGTGGATTGCTTGTGTCTGATCAAACTATCCGTCAAGTGTCAACATGTACTGGATTAAAAAATTTGATCAACTGTCCGATGAATTTATATGATTATATATTTTCTCGATGTTAGTGAATGGCGTCTGGATCGAACACCCAATCTTCTGCTGCTGGGTTTGGTTCTGGGACTGCCTATGATACAGAGGAGAACCAATATTCTAATCCTAAGTTTCCCCTGTGGGTTCATGTTACACGATATGGAGGGAATGCAAGATTTAATTGCCACTTTTGTGATGGGGATTTCCCAGGAAGTTATTCAAGAGTGAGAGCACATCTTTTGAAGACTACAGGTGTCGGTGTGAAGATATGCACCAAGATTGCTTATCCTGTTATTGAGAAACTTCGCAACGAAGATCGTGAAGCTAGTACAGCTGTAGCCAACAGTGCACAAAAAAATAAATTAATCTCGCTACCTCCTTATGAAGATCCGAGTTTGCCATCATCAGCGAAAAAAAGAAAGGGAAAGCAGGCCAGTATTTCGGATAGTTTTACTGCTGAAGAGAGACACATTGTTGATTCCCATATTGCAAGGATGTTCTATATATACAGGAGGTTTGCATCTTGTTAATCTTACAATTGTTGTACTATTGGTGTTCACTTTGCAGGCATGCTGATTGTGTTGTGCACTTCTATTTTACAGCACTTCGCTTCAATTTGGCAAGAAACCATGCCTCTTACAGTTATGTTGCAAACAAAAAATTGGGAGGGTATGTGCCTTCATCATATGATGCATTGAGGACCACACTTCTGCAGAAGGAGAAGGTGCATGTTGAGAGGATGCTTGAGCCTATGAAGATGACATGGCCCTTCAAAGGAGTGAGTATTGCAAGTGATGGATGGTATGATCCTCAATGGCGCCCTATTTTGAACTTCATAGCTATGACATAGGGTGTTCCAATGTTCCTAAAAGCAATCAATACCGAAGGAGAGGTAAAGCTTATTAGCCAACTATTTTTACCTCCTCTTTTGCTTGTTTGTGTTGTACAATGCTCGCTGTTTGTTGCTGACAATTTCTAGTTCTATATTTGATAGGTGAAAAGCAAGGAATACACATTTGATAGGTTGAAGGAAGTAATTGAAGAGGTTGGATCAAAGAATGTGGTCCGGGTTATCACTGACAATGCATCAAATTGCAAATATGTTGGCTTGAGGATTGAAACGCATTACAAAAATATTTTCTGGACTCCATGTGTTGTGCACACCCTCAACCATGCAATGAAGGACATATGTGATCCAAAGAACTTTGATGGTGAAAATGCTTAATTTAAATGGATAAAAGAAGCTGGAGATGATGCCTTCTATATTAAAAATTGTATCATGAATCACAACATGAGGTTGTCCATGTTCAGTGTGTTCAGCAAGCACAAATTTCTTGCAATTGCAGAGACAAGATTTGCATGTCTCCATATCATGTTGAAGAGGTTCATGTTAATCAAGTCATGTCTTGAGAAAATGGTCTTTCTGATGAGTGGAATAATTATAAAGAGGGTGATTTGGAGAAAGCAGCATCCGTGAAAAAAAAATGATTCTTAATGAGGAGTGGTGGGATAATATCAAGTTAATTCTTGCCTTCACTGAACTCATTTACTCAGTCATAAGGACAACCGACACAGATAAATCATGTCTCCATCTTATCTATGAGATGTGGGACACCATGATAGAAAAGGTGAAAGTTGCTATCTATCAGAGTGAAAGAAAGGAGCACTGGGAAGCATGGTTGTACTTGTTGTAATCTAGTTCTTCCTTTTGGATAATTTTTTTATTCTTTTGTTCTTTCGACTTTGTATTTTTTATTTGAAAATTAATAAAAATGCGCAGCAGAGTCCTGCTGTTTCCCTCAACAAAAAATAAAGAATCACCATTTCATGATGTTGTTCATAAAATTTTGATAGTTCGCTGGACCAAGAGTTACACGTCCCTTCATTGTATGGCACACTCTGTGAACCCAAAGTACTACACTTCAAGCTGGATTGAGGAAGTTCCTGGTCGTGTCAGCCCCCATAATGACTCTGAAATTACTGAAAACAGGAACAAATTTCTTAAGCAGTTTTTTCACAAATCCAGATGACATGAGGAAAGTGAAGAAACAATTTGCTGGTTTCTCTCTTTGTATGAATACCTTTGAAGATCCAGAAGCAATAGATGATAGAGCTCATTTCGATCCAAAGCAATGGTGGGGAACTTATGGTGTGCGCACTCCAGAGTTAAAAGATTTAGCCTTGAAGCTACTTGGGCAGCCAGCATCATCCTCTTGTTGTGAGAGGAATTGGAGCACATATTCTTTTATCCATAGCACTAAAAGAAATAGGTTGGTTCCTGAACGAGCTGAGGATTTGGTTTTTATGCACTACTATCAAGGAAGTCGAAAGATTATGAGAGTGGGCCAAGCAGAATTAATGTGGGATGTTGGTGGAGATGGTCTTGAAAGCTTTCGTGTTGTTGGCATACTTGAAGGTGCTGATCTGGCACTTGATGAGCCCGGATTTGAGCAAGAGATGATAGGAGATGAAGCATCTGAAGTTTGAAGCCTTGGCCTTCAACTTGGCATTTTATAATATTTATATTCAAACTTATTATTACTTTAGTTTGTAATGCACCATTGAACTATTTTATTCATCATCTACGCATATGCTTGCCGTATCCCCGTAAGTCCATTTTTGAAAAATGCCGTTTTCCCGTATTCGTATCCCCGTACCATGTAACATAGATACCCATGAAAAACACATCCCAATGTCGACATTGATGCAGCGGAGAAATAAACATACAGTTAAAAATGGGCGGGGACAAAAGGGAAAGGGGGCTTGTCACCATCATCACCTGCTGCTGCTGCACCCCTCGAGCTGATCCACGATCCCCTCCACCTTGTCGAAGTCCAGCTGGGGCTCGTTCCTGCGAACATCAGAGCAGAGAACAGACAAGCTCAGTTTATACCCGATCGAGACGAGAATGACGAGACCAGAGGGAGGGGGCGCGGACAGCAAGACGGCGATTTCGGTGAGGATCTCGTCGGCGTCGTGGAGGAAGCGTTCAATGACCTCAACGACCACGCCCTTGGATATGTTGTGGTACCTCCACATCAACTGCAGCTGCATGAAATACTGATCCACCGTACCCTAGATCCACCACGGCAGAGCAAAGGTCAGAGGTCAGCTAGCCAGCCGGCCAAAACCGATAGAAAATGGTGATGCTCAGCGATTCCAGCCCACAACCACACGGGGTGTCGATGAGACGTTGATGGGAGGGGAAGGGCTCACCGTGGCGAACTTGGAGGCGATAAGGGCGTTGATCTTGGCCCTGATCTCGGCGGCCGACATGGCTAGGAGGTCCGGGAGGAAGGCAGGCAGGGCGGGGTCGGAAGGCACGGCGCGCTGGGGAATTCGGGGCTGTGGCGGTGGCGGAATGGACGAGCAGTGAAGCGGTGATGGAGCCCCTTGTATAGCTCGGCTCACGAGGCTCTTGCGGAGGCGTTTGCCATTGATGAGCTTGGAAACGGGAAACGGCAGCTGGATAGCGATGGCGTCGGGTGAATGCCTTGACAGCTCGTCCGGTTCTCAGCCTGGGCCCACGTGTGCACGGAAGGGAGCATCTATCTCGAGGATGGTCTCTCTATGGGCCGAGCACTTGCCCACGACGAAAAGATGGCTTCGGATTCAGCCCAAGCGCCTTGCCAAATATTCCGCTAGCCAAAATTATCGAAATCACTAATTAAGGAGTACTCCTTCCAAAGATTACTCCCACCTCCTCAGGTTGCGACAAGTGGTGCATGTGCGCCACTTGTCGCAACCTGGGAGTTTTCCCTTTTTTCGTAGATCCGTTTATTCAAAACGTTTTTTCTCTTAAACCGTGCGTCCAAATCTCGAACCATTTTCACCGTTGGATTCCTCGCGTCAAGATCTTCAAAACTAGATCCCATGTTGATAGGTTTCGAAGAACTTTTTTTTCGCCAAAAAAACCGGTCGAAAAAAACCGGACGAAAAAACCGAACCGGAAGCACTTTTTTCTTCCCTTTCCGAAAGAGGCATGGCCGTGTCTCTCGTGAAAGCAAAACCGTGCCTCTCGCGGAAGAAAAAAGACAAAAAATGCGTTTTTTTTTCCTTTCCGAGAGGCATGACCGTACCTCTCGCAAAAGCAAAACTGTGCCTCTCGCGGAAGCAAAACCGTGCCTCTCGCGGAAGAAAAAAAAACAGAAAACGCATTTTTTTTCCGTTTCCGACAGGCATGGCCGTGCCTCTCGCGAAAGCAAGACCGTGCCTCTCACGAAGCAAAACCGTGCCTCTCGCGGGAGCAAAAAAAAACATGCGTTTTTTCGCGCAACAAAAAATTCAAAAAAAAAATTTTGGTCCAAAAGCTAAGGAAGACCGGTGGAAAACCAAAAAAGCCGAAAAAAACTAGAAAAAAACCGTTTAAAAAGCCAAAAACGCGTGCGGAAAAATTAAAAAAAAATCCGGAGGGAGCGCCCAGAGCACGACACGTGGCGGCGGCTGAGAGCGCGCCACTTGGCGCGCTCTCAGCCCACCCCCAAGTGATCGTTGGGGAGGCTCCGAAGGAGCACTCCTTAGTTAGTTGCTCTCCAAAATTATAGTCATCAGACTGACGGATCAGGACCTAAACTTTGGCAAATGTGCGCTGCAGGCGTTTCGAGAGGCGTCCGGACCTAAACCAGCGGCCACCCTGCTGGAGATGGGCAACCTGCTGGAGGGGTGGCCCTCCGTCACGGTGGAACTGTTAGAAATAAGCCATGCCCGGGGGGGTGGCGACCGGCGTGAGCGCACCCAGGTCGAGTCCGTGGCGGGCGTGTGCGCGTGTATGGGGCATATCTGGCCATTATCTGGGGCATGTATGGGGCATATCCAGATAGTGTCTGGGTAGAGTCTGTGTGTGCGTGCGTGCGTGTGTCAGTTGGCGAGATAGCCGGGGAGCTGACCGTGGCGAGGCACTGCAGCCCGGCCGCGTTGATCGCGTCTGTGCGCGACGTGGGCGCAAGTCGGGGCATGCGGATCACACGGGCGTGGAAGAGTGGGAGGCACAGCGTCGTGTGGGCGCGCCCGCGTATAAGACTCCGCCCCGTGTACTGTTGGTTGTGTGTTCAGTTCGTGCTGAGGAAAAAATTTGCCATGCGTGTGGCGGGCGTTCGTCGCTGGAAAAGCACCGAGTCCGCTGTCTCCTCGTCCATCTTCTACCTCCCTCCGTTCGAGCGCGAGTGCAGTGAGTGAGAGAGCTATGAGAGAGAGAGAGAGCTAGGGCTCGGACCCAACAAGTGGCATCAGAGCATCGGAAGCGGTCCTGACCGACGGCCATGGTGATTGTTTCGCACGGCGCCGGAGGGGGCACGGTGTCGTTCTTGTTGCCGATACTCACGCCGGAGAACTACACGGTGTGGGCGATCAAAGCGGAGGCCATCCTCGAGCCCAAAGCCTTTGGGAGGTGGTGTCACCGGCGGACGGCACGGCGATCGATGACAAGAAGAACAAGGCGGTGAGGGCACAACTGTTCGGTGCGCTCTCTGAAGATATTTTGATGTAGGACTCGACGAACAAGACGGCGGCGGAGGTGTGGGCCAGCCAGAAGACACGCTTCGTCGGAGCTGATCGGGTCAGGGCGACGCGACTGTCCACCCTCCGCGGCGAGTTCGAGCGGCTGCGCATGGTGGACGGCGAGTCACTAGACGCGTTCGCCGGGAAGATTGGCGGCATGGCGGCGCGCTATGCTGGGCTGGGGTCGATGGTGAAGAAGCTACTGGACTCCGTCCCCGACCGCCTATACTCCGCCGTCGCCGGAATAGAGCAGTTCTGCGATGTGGAGAAGATGTCGTTCGAGGAGGCATTGAGACGGCTGAAGGCATTCGACGAAAGGTCACGCCGGCGCATGCAGACCAGCGGCGAGCGGGCGGATGACCAGCTGATGCTCACGGCGGCTCAGTGGGAGGCATGGCGATGTCAGCGCGGCGGCGGCCTCGACCAGGATGACGACGGCGGTAGCAGCAAGGCATCGGGCGGAGGGAGGCGGCGCGGCAGGTGTTACAATTGTGGCGTGCGCGGCTACTTCTCCCGTGACTGCCGGAAGCCGAAGAATGCGGAGGAGAAGGCTCTCCTCGCCAACATCGACGACGATGGGCCCGCCCTCCTCTAGGTCATGGCTTAGGGAGTGAGTTTTAGAAATAAGCCATGCCCGTGGCGGTGGCGACCGGCGTGAGCGCGCCCAGGTCGAGTTCGTGGCGGGCGTGTGCGCGTGTATGGGGCATATCTGGCCATTATCTGGGGCATGTCCAGATAGTGTCTGGGTAGAGTCTGTGTGTGCATGCGTGCGTGTGTTAGTTGGCGAGATAGCCGGGGAGCTGACCGTGGCGAGGCACTGCAGCCCAGCCGCGTTGATCGCGTCTGTGCGCGACGTGGGCACAAGCCGGGGTGTGCGGATCGCACGGGCGTGAAGGAGTGGGAGGCGCAGCATCATGTGGGCGAGCCCGCGTATAAGACTTCACCCCCGTGTACTGTTGGCTGTGTGTTCAGTTCGTGCTGAGGAAAAAATTTGTCGTGCGCATGGCGGGCGTTCGTCGCCGGAAAAGCATCGAGTCCACTGTCTTCTAGTCCATCTGCTACCTCCCTCCGTTCGAGCGCGAGTGCAGCGAGTGAGAGAGCTATGAGAGAGAGAGAGAGAGGGAGAGAGAGGGAGAGAGAGAGAGGGAGAGAGAGAGAGAGAGAGAGAGAGAGCTAGGGCTCGGACCCAACAGGAACATGACACATCGGATTGGGCGCTGGAGAAGAACTTGGGACATCGCATGGAGAGAAGAACTAAGGGCATCTCCAACGGCAACCCGCAAATTTCCTCCCGCCTCCGTTCGCGGACAGGGGGACCAGTCCGCGGACACGGATGCGGGAGGCCGCCATCCAACGTTGCCCGCATACATCCGGCCAACAATGCAAACTAACCGGACGAAATTTGATCAAACATTGGCGGATTTCATATAAACATGGTTGATTTCATATAAACATGACGGATTTCATTACATTTACATCAACTAAGCGGTGCTAATCCGGCTCTGGAGATATAATTAATTCCTAATCTAAATGGTCGCTGGCGCCCGTTCCCCGTTTTGGCCATGAGCCCTGAGAACTGAAGCTTCTCCTTCTCCAGCTCCACCTCGGCGCTCTCTAGCTCCGCCTCCGTGACCTCCGCCTCCGGAGCCCCGGAAAATGAAGTTGTCCACCTCCACGTTGCCGCCAAGTGACTAATCGGCCGCCGTTGCTCAACGCACCAAGCTTGGCATCGACGGGAGGGGAGGAGCGGTGGCCTTCTTGGGACCCGAGCGGCGGCGACCTACCGTGCACTACTCCTCCTTGCTGCCAGTGGCGCCCGCGGACGTGTCGGCTTCGTGGTCGTGGTGGCGGGGTGCGGCCTCGGCGGAGCCAGCGATGTCATCCCCGTCATCAGTCTTGCTGAACACCGCCTTGCCCGCCTCGTTGTCGCACTCCTTGTAGGCGGCCGCCACCTCCGTCGCCCACTGGCGCTACGGCCAGCGGGCAAAGCGGATCTCGCGGGCATAGTGGTACCAGCAGCGCCTCATGCCGGCGGCGAGCTGCTCCTCCGCCTGCAGATGCTCCTGGAGAACGTGGTGGTTGTAGGCGGCGTCGGCCTGCGCCTCCCGAAACCGCTCCTCCCGCGCCATGTCCATGTAATGCGCATGGGCCTCACCGATGGTCATGGTGCAATGCATCGACGAGGGTGGTGCGGAGGAAGAGGAGGGTGGTGCCGGCTCGTCGTCGGCCGCGTCCTTCATTGGGATGTCGTCCTCCGGCTGCCTGCCAGCCAACCAGCCGGTAGCAATGGCAGCCATCTCCTTCTTCTGGTCCGGCGTCAGCCCGTCCCAGAGAACTTTGGCGGGAGAGGTATACATGGTGGGAGTGGTGCAGAGATGGATCGGAGACGGATGACTACGGCTATGACCGAGGCAGCGGTTTATATAGCAATGGTGGGAGGCAGAGGGACGAATGAGTGGTGCCGGAGTAGGCGTGCTACTTGTAGACTGCGTTGGTATTTCCCCGAAGAGGAGAGGATGATGCAGTATAGTAGAGATAAGTATTTCCCTCAGTTAAGAACCAAGGTTATCAATCCAGTAGGAGAACCAAGCAAAACCCCGTTAAGCGCACCTGCACACACAAAAGCAAACACTTGCACCCAACGCAAATAAGAGGGTTGTCAATCCTCTTAGCGTTTATTTGCAGGGATTAATTCTGATAGTGATAGATAGATAAACTAAAATACTAAATAAAATAAAAGTAAATAAATTGCAGCAAGGTATTTTTGATTTTAATATATGATAAACTAGACCCCGGGGCCATAGTTTTCACTAGAGGCTTCTCTCTCGAACGCATATCATACAGTGGGTAAACAAATTACTGTTGGGCAATTGATAGAAAAGCGAATAATTATGATGGATTCATGGCAATGATCATGTATATAGGCATCACGTCCAAGACAAGTAGACCGACTCCTCCGTGCATCTACTACTATTACTTCACCCATCGACCGCTATCCATCATGCATCTAGGGTATTAAGTATGAAACAGAGTAACGCCTTAAGCAAGATGACAAGATGTAGACAAAGTAAACTCAAGCAATATGATTAAACCCTATCTTTTTATCCTTAATGGCAATAATACAAATACGTGTCATGTCTCCTTCTGTCACTGGGATTGAGCACCGCAAGATTGAACCCATCACAAAGCACCTCTCCCATTGCAAGATAAATCAATCTAGTAGGTCAAACCAAATTGATAGATCGGAGAGAAATACAAAGCTATAATAATCATGCATAAAACAGTTCATAGAAGACTCAAATATTTTTCATGAATAATCTGATCATAAACTCACAATTCATCGGATCCCAACAAACACACCGCAAAAGAAGATTACATCGGATAGAACTCCAAGAACATCGAGGAGAACATGGTATTGAAGATCAAAGAGAGAGAGAAGAAGCCATCTAGCTACTAGCTATGGACCCGTAGGTCCGTGGTAAACTACTCATACATTATCGGAAGGGCAGCAAGGTTGATGAAGAAGCCCTCCGTGATCGATTCCCACTCCGGCAGAGTACCGGAAAAGGCCTCCAGATAGGATCGCAGAAGAACAGAGGCTTGCGGCGGCGGAAAGGTTTTCTCTTCTGTCTCTCTGGTATATTGGGAATATTTGGAAATTTATAGCACTGGAATTAGGTCAGGAGGGGCTACGAGGGGCACATAAGCCTGGGGGGCGCGCCCTCCAGGCTTGTCGCCTCCTCGTGGCTCTTCTGGTCTTCTCCTGAAGCTTCGTGGGTCTCTTCTGGTCCAGAAAAAATTAATTCAAAGTTTTTTTCTCGTTTGGACTCTTTTTGATAATAATTTTCTGAAAAGGCAAAAACAAGCAGAAAACAGCAACTGGCACTGGACACTGGGTTAATAGGTTAGTCCCAAAAAATGATATATAATGCCATATAATTGCATATAGAACATCCAAGATTGATACTATAATAGTATGGAACAATCAAAAATTATAGATACGTTGGAGACGTATCTATAGGGTAACGCAGCAGAAAACAAAAAATTTCCGACCTACGTACCAGCCCAGGATCACTATGGAGACTGCATACAAGGTTTGATCTGTTTCGTTACCGACTCGTAGCGCAGCGGAAGTAGAGTCGATGACGATCGGCGGTGCAGATCCCCGCAGCTAGGATTTTACAACCTCCCAACCGCGAGGATGTACTCCCTCGTCAGCTCACCGGACGGATCTCCGGGCAGCCCTTCGAGAGGCCTCAGGACAGTCCCTCGGATAGTCCCACCGGACGGATCCTCGGACAGCCCTCCGGGAGGCCTCTGGACAGTCTTTCGGATAGTCCCACCGGACGGATCCTCGGACAGCCCTCCGGGAGGCCTCTGGACAGTCTTTCGGATAGTCCCACCGGACGGATCCTTGGACAGCCCTCCGGGAGGCCTCACGGACAGCCCTTCGGGAGGACCCCCGAAATTCGGACAGAAACTCGGACAGCCCTTCGGGAGGACCCTCGAACAGCCCCTCGGGCAAAAAGATCGAACCTACGACCTCTCTACGGGGTTGCACACATACGGTGTCATCTATCCGGCAGGGCTTCGCCGTCCAGAACTAGTCCCCACCGGAACCCAGACAACCTTTCGGCTCTACGAAACTATTTCGCTGGGAGGGAGAGAGAAGCCAGAAATGTCATGGCACTTGTATGTGAGCAGGAGTGAGTGTGGAGGCAGCCCCTCCACCTCTATTTATAGGAAATCCAAGGGGTAGGGTTTCTTGGCCCCCAAGCCTTCTAGAAACCTTTTGGGAAAATATCCCAAAAGGTGACTTTTCCATAAATATCCCAAAAAGCACTTTCACTATTCACGACGACATTTTTCAGCGTCTGATCGAACTGAAAATATTCATGTGGGCTTAGAACATTTCCAGTACCCACCAAAATAATTTTCAACGCGAGCCGGAACAATTCCGGTTTAGTGATTTTCATCTGCGAAAAGCATCTGAAGCGGTTTCGGCAGCTCCGGAACATTTCCGGTTTTCATCCCGGAAAATTCCAGAAAGTTTCCAGAACGATTCTGGCACCCTCCAAGAATTATCAGGCATGTGCCGAAACCATTTTGACTTTATGGTGTACTCCGAAACAACTTTTCGGTTTCACCGGAACTATTCCGATATCCTCTCCGGAACGTTTCCGTTTCGTCCGAAACTTTTTCGGTGATTTTCTCTCAGACTCCCCGTCTAGTATTCAGCAGATAGATGACCCTTAAGTGTGTGACCCTATAGGTTCGGTGAAGCATAGACATGACCCGGAACCCCTTCCGATCAATGATCAACATCGGAGCCGTGGACACCCATATTGACCCCTATACCCACACGAATGAATATTCGAGTGAACCTCCAGTTGCCGTGTGCTATTCCTGTTGCTTCGCGATATGTTACAAATACCCGAGGTGAGAAACATCGGCATCCTCGTGGATCAACACTTGTCCACAATGCCAGTTACCTCGTTGCCGGTTTTTGTTCTCTTTTCTCGTTTCTGTGTTCCGGTATCCCTGTGATCAAATCATACTTGTGTCTGGCCAGACGATGATGGATACCGTAACACCGAGAGGGCCCAGAGATATCTCTCCATCGTTGGAGGAGCAAATCCCAATCTTGAGCTATCAAGTTACTTAACATACTTTTCCATGAACCCGTAAGCCGCCGTAATAGCCACCCATTTACGGATGACGTTTAACAAACCCCAAAGTTCATGAAGCAAGCATGAAGAAACTCGACACTCTCATGGTCTAAGGAATTATGCAAACATTAACTTCTCTGTGTTATTAACCATTAACTTATGATGAATGAATCTCATAGCATAACATCAATCGGGTCGATTCAACACAAGTGTTCTACTAACATTGTGCCCTCAAAGTTGCCGGCATAGCCATGCCCATGATCAGGAAAACAGGATCATCATGCAATACTTGAGCCAGTCTTAGAGGCCAGACTAGGAATACATTTTACCGTTTATTATCCCACACGTGCACATGAGTTTCCCTCCAAGCCTCGTTTTATTTGTAGACTCGAGAATCATTGCAGTTATAGCATGGAACATAAGCATAATTATGAACAGGGAGATAATCAATAACATTTATTATTGCCTCTAGGGCATATCTCCTACAGACTCCCACTTGCACTAGAGTCAATAATCTAGTCAATGCTAATGCACTTTACACCTATGGCATACTGGTGTAAAATATGCTTCGCATGTGGTATAGCCTGATGTCCAACGGATCTGACGACTTCAGCTCCGTGTGTAACTTTGCATATCCTCGCGTTTTCACGCTTTCACAAAATTCATATTTTGTGTGGACTTGGCTTTGCATATGTGTGAATCATTGGTCGAAACCTGATTCCTCAGACTGAGCTATGGAGCAACTATCTGCAATAGTGTCCCATAGACCAAAGCCATCTTGGAACCATACTAAGTTCATGAATGAACTATATGATTCAACAACTTCTTTGTCGCTTCGAAAGCGTCAACATACTTAGCCTTTGTTATAGAATTCGCCACAGTATCTTGTTTGGAACAATTTCCAACTGCCGTGCCACCATATTGTGTATCACACAAAAACCCTCAATTTAAATCGAAAAATCGCATGGAGCATTGATGAAGACTATTTCGATGTAACCTTTTACAACGAACTCTTCATGATCTCCGCTTGCGAGAAAACATGTCATCAGTACTGCTCTAGTACTCAATGACATCTTTCACTGTTGTCCCATGATCAGTACTTTGATCACTATGGTATCTATACTCGCAACAACTTTGGAGTATTGGACATATCTGGTTGTTTTACATACCATGGAATACATGTTTAATCCAAACACAAGAGTGTGTGGAATCTCCATCATGTATTTCACTCATCAGTGCTTTGGGACACTGAGTCTTGCGAAAACTCTTTCCATGTGACTTCGGCAAGAATCACTCCTTGGCGTTTTAAATGCTAAAAGGTTTTAGCATCTTGTCAATATGTATTCATTGCTTAGCCCTATTAGGTAAATCTATCTCCATAGATCATCATCCCTAATATGGAGGCTATATAGCCCAACCACTTCATCAAAAAACTATTTTCAAATGAAGTCCTTAATTCGTGTCAAGAAATTTACTTCCAATTAACAATGTGTCAAGCACACAATGTTTTTAGAAATATTATTATGCTCCCACTTACTTTCTTGAATCACAAGCATCTTCGTTACCCATTGATGAAGTCAAAACCATTTTGACCATTTCATCAAAACACGAAGATTTCAACTCCATTTTGCTCTCTTCTGTCCATCGCTGGAACTCTGAAGTTTGCACCCTTACTAGCATCCTCTGGATCGACAAATTACTTTGGACTGTATCACATACAAGTCCTAGGTTTCATTCCCATCAGATGGAAATCCTTTTGTCATCCATGTTTCATATCTCATGATTGAAATATGTATTAATTGCTAGTTCAACCCGAACCGACTTCAAGCATCGCTACGGTGAGACAATCTCATCGTAGTCAACTCTTTGAACTTGTTATTGCAACAAGTCGAGCTTTATGGATAAAACATTTTTATCCGTATCAGCTTTTAGTTCCATAAATATCCGTTAGACTCTAAGCCTTCCGAAAGGTGTATCAAGATTTTAATCTTGAAACATTGATATGGAAACTATCTCAGATTGTATTGGCATTTAGCCAATTCCGGAGTCAGGGCCCATCATCTCTTCCTTATGTATCGTAGGTATACTGTTGTCCAACAACAATATCTCGTTTGCGCACCTGAGAGGTTTGCACGAGCCTTGCCTACGTGGTTCAGCTGCAAGTTCGACTGAAGTCCATACATTTTATTGTAGAGACTTCCGTATCAGTCGCAGTAGGAAACTCCGGAATCACTTCCAAGGTTTCTTTCCTTTGATCTGATGACGAAGATACTGGTTATCTCGTCGAGTTGCACTGTCCTCCCACTCGCCTTTTGTAAGAACTATTCTCTTTAAAAGCATACCGTTTTGCGGCAAAATCCTTTGCCTCGGTATAGTGGTGGGGAATACCCAATGACTTGGGATAACCTTACAAAGTAGCACTTGCCTGATTTGAAATAGGTTTGTAACCTTTTACACAAGCCCCATATTCCAAATGTTAAGAAAGATATAACATGGTTGGGCGTACCATACCATGGCATCATTTCAACAGACCCGATGGAGCTCTTTTCAGTGTAAAAGCCGCAGTCTCTAAAGCATCACTCTTTTAAAAGGGGTAATGGCAAATTTATTTATGTCATCTTTGATCTTACCATGTCATGAATGGTTCGATTACATCTACACAGACTCTCCACTTGCAGTGGTGTTCCGGGAGGTGCAAGTTATGAAACCCCTTTCACAACTCATCAGACATTCGCTAAACTTGTAACTCAAATATTCCTTTCTGCAATCGAATTGTAGAAACATAATTTTCTTGTTACAATAACTTCTACTTCATTTTTGAAAACCTTATGAATGAATTCAAAAGATCCAGACTTACGTCTCAACAAGTAAATATCCATATATCTACTTGAGTCATTTCTGAAGATAGATAACTCCACTACTTGCAACAACATTTATTGGACTACACACATCATAATGTATGATCACCAATATGTTCTTTGCTCGTTCCTTATGGTCTGTGAACGGTATTTCAGTCACTTCACTTTTCAGAGGAAAGTTGCAAGTGTCAGATGATTCAAAATCAAACGACTTCAAAATCCATCACAATGGAATTTTCCATGCGGGTTTCTCCAATGTGACCAAATGCAGTGCCACACTTGTGTGGTATTCTTTTAGTCTTGCGACATTTAGCGTCAGTGTTATGGATGTATCATATTTCCATCAATATTCATAACATACATCCCATCTTGTATGGAAGCATGGCCCTTCATGTTATTCATAACACCGAACATCAAAAGTTCTCTTATGAATAACCTTCTTGCAAAATACCTTATGCAAAGGGCTAGAGTGTGTAAAACTCTAAAATGAATTATGAAAGTAAATACAGAGGTAATGTATTAATATCAATATTCATAACATACATCTCATTCATAATGAAAGTATGGCCCTTATGTTATTCATAACATCGAACATCAAAAGTTCTCTTATGAATAACCTTTTTGCAAGATACTTTATGCAATGTGCTAGAGTGTAAAACTCTAAAATGAATTATGAAAGTAAATACAGAGGTAATGTATTAATATCAATATTCATAACATACATCTCATTCATAATGAAAGTATGGCCCCTTATGTTATTCATAACATCGAACATCAAAAGTTCTCTTATGAATAACCTTCTTGCAAGATACTTTATGCAATGGGCTAGAGTGTAAAACTCTAAAATGAATTATGAAAGTAAATACATAAGGAATACACTAATGGAAGGTATAGTAACATTTACTATGTTCCCTGTGTGTATCTAAACCTCATTCCTGGCTAGTCTTTTAGGCCGTAGTAGTTCTTACATCGAGTTGCAACAGAGTGCAATCGAGCGGGTATCTTTGTGATTAACTCACAATAC
The DNA here is from genome assembly GCA_039707655.1 of Elymus sibiricus. Taxonomy (NCBI): domain Eukaryota; kingdom Viridiplantae; phylum Streptophyta; class Magnoliopsida; order Poales; family Poaceae; genus Elymus; species Elymus sibiricus. Next base: position 30,291,746 of record CM077670.1, read on the forward strand.
CCAAGAATTAGTGATTAACATGTTTAACCATAATTCCCAAGAACTATATCTTTGACCAGCCTTCTATACATCAAAAAACTTGTATGACATTCATACATGAGCTGGATATTCCAGTCTTCTATCCTTTTGCCATTATACTTCTAATAGTTTTAACTTTCAGTATTTCTTCTACTCTCAGAAGAAGCACCCAACTTAAGAGTGGCGTTAGCCCTGGACTTCCTAGGCATGAAAGTTTCACTAACACCCTTCGGACACTTCCTTTCTCTTTAAGTTGTCGTTTTATTCACCATCATCATATGACAGGCGTTCTTCTGGATCCCCTCTTATCAGTCAAATGCCTAGTAAACACTTTTACTAATAGTTTGCAAACAAACATGGCTTTAGATATCTCATATCTTTCAGCCTTTGTTTGTATCTGAAAATTAATTTTCAGTTCCATGAATATCACATAACTATCCCACAACTTTCGAAGTTCGGGTCTCATGGAAGCAAACATATTTCACTTGACCGTAACGGAATTTTAGCTTTTGGATCGAAGGACGAGAGTCATATCATCCATAGCATTAGCGGGAGAATACCGAAAGTATGCGATAGGACAAAGTCCTTCTCGGCACTCTTGAGGACAATCCTCACATTACGTTACCAACCGTAAAGTTTTAACTAGATATTTAACAGCTATTCAATTTTAATAGGGAAGGTGGAAACGCGAGCCATTATTCTACTTATTATGCAAATCACACTTAGACAGTGTTCAAGATTAATTGCACTGAGAATTAAACAAGGTAATTCTACAGTGCGCTCCCACTCAAATCAATATCTCTCATAATTGATTGTGAGTGATTCAAGATCCAAATTTCAATTCAACGCCAAGGATGCATCCATCTCAAGTGACGAGAATTTCATTTGGTAGGCCAACTTGCCAATCACATCTCTATGTGATTCTTGTTCATCTTTCGATGCGTGTGTTCCGAGCTCATGACTTTCATGCCTGAACGTCAAGACAACCAAGTGATCTTGCTGCGAGGTCTCAACTCACCCGCCTCACACATGTCTAATCGTTCGTACCCATGCATCCATGTGATACCCCGAAAAGAAAAGTGCCGTGACGGTGCTACACTTGGGAGAACACTAACTACTTGATATTTTTGTGAGAGATCACCCTAATAAAAGCGACTACCGCGCAAACAAAAGGGTGCATCATAAGGGATAAACATCTCAGGCAATTCATAATAGCATGATATGGTATAGCCCTTTCTGACGGAGAAGTCTTGTATTTCTTCGTCTCCGGCATTCGCGTCGGTGTTCACCTTTGCGAATATTGCCACCACCTTGTCGATGCACCAGATAATATTGCTATCTCTATAGCTAATAAAATAAGTGCATTACTGAAGGTTGACACGCAGGTCATTAAAGTGACAATCATATGGCTCCAGCCATCATGCCGAATCATGACACGCATGTCATGTTAATCAATTTACATTATATAGTCATCTCATACATAATCAAATTATAATGAGCACTGCTATACCACATCACATGCACATGCAAACCATCCTGCAAAACCAAGTTAGACGCCTCTAATTGGTTCATGCAAAATTTTATTTTTCGTGGCTTCTAAGGTTTCGAAACAAACCGAAGCTACCAACGTCCATCATCAAGCATGATAATCCAAGTCGCTTGATTAACATTGCGGGGTGTATGAAACATGAGATAATAAAATCTCGAGCCCCATACTAAACTTCGTCATACGCGTGACCCCCGTGCAGATCATATCTGCATTGCCCTTTCGTCTGCGAAATTTCATCTTTCTTTTTAACTACGGTGGAATTCAATGAACTGTTAGCACTTCGTTGATCAATCAGGATCGCGGATTGCCAGAACATTGAAACTCCACCATACTGTTATCAAGATCAGAAATATGCAAATTCCAGGGAAGCAACAAGAACATCGGGTAACAGATTTCATCTGCTACCCGCACAAATAATTTTCAGTAATAGAACTCATCTACTACCTAATTATATTGTGCAACACCCATACATCTCTATGTATTCTAGATCGCAACCTGCATCTACGCATAGCACGGCTCTTGATGCCACTATAGGGTAACGCAGCAGAAAACAAAAAATTTCCGACCTACGTACCAGCCCAGGATCACTATGGAGACTGCATACAAGGTTTGATCTGTTTCGTTACCGACTCGTAGCGCAGCGGAAGTAGAGTCGATGACGATCGGCGGTGCAGATCCCCGCAGCTAGGATTTTACAACCTCCCAACCGCGAGGATGTACTCCCTCGTCAGCTCACCGGACGGATCTCCGGGCAGCCCTTCGAGAGGCCTCAGGACAGTCCCTCGGATAGTCCCACCGGACGGATCCTCGGACAGCCCTCCGGGAGGCCTCTGGACAGTCTTTCGGATAGTCCCACCGGACGGATCCTCGGACAGCCCTCCGGGAGGCCTCTGGACAGTCTTTCGGATAGTCCCACCGGACGGATCCTTGGACAGCCCTCCGGGAGGCCTCACGGACAGCCCTTCGGGAGGACCCCCGAAATTCGGACAGAAACTCGGACAGCCCTTCGGGAGGACCCTCGAACAGCCCCTCAGGCAAAAAGATCGAACCTACGACCTCTCTACGGGGTTGCACACATACGGTGTCATCTATCCGGCAGGGCTTCGCCGTCCAGAACTAGTCCCCACCGGAACCCAGACAACCTTTCGGCTCTACGAAACTATTTCGCTGGGAGGGAGAGAGAAGCCAGAAATGTCATGGCACTTGTATGTGAGCAGGAGTGAGTGTGGAGGCAGCCCCTCCACCTCTATTTATAGGAAATCCAAGGGGTAGGGTTTCTTGGCCCCCAAGCCTTCTAGAAACCTTTTGGGAAAATATCCCAAAAGGTGACTTTTCCATAAATATCCCAAAAAGCACTTTCACTATTCACGACGACATTTTTCAGCGTCTGATCGAACTGAAAATATTCATGTGGGCTTAGAACATTTCCAGTACCCACCAAAATAATTTTCAACGCGAGCCGGAACAATTCCGGTTTAGTGATTTTCATCTGCGAAAAGCATCTGAAGCGGTTTCGGCAGCTCCGGAACATTTCCGGTTTTCATCCCGGAAAATTCCAGAAAGTTTCCAGAACGATTCTGGCACCCTCCAAGAATTATCAGGCATGTGCCGAAACCATTTTGACTTTATGGTGTACTCCGAAACAACTTTTCGGTTTCACCGGAACTATTCCGATATCCTCTCCGGAACGTTTCCGTTTCGTCCGAAACTTTTTCGGTGATTTTCTCTCAGACTCCCCGTCTAGTATTCAGCAGATAGATGACCATTAAGTGTGTGACCCTATAGGTTCGGTGAAGCATAGACATGACCCGGAACCCCTTCCGATCAATGATCAACATCGGAGCCGTGGACACCCATATTGACCCCTATACCCACACGAATGAATATTCGAGTGAACCTCCAGTTGCCGTGTGCTATTCCTGTTGCTTCGCGATATGTTACAAATACCCGAGGTGAGAAACATCGGCATCCTCGTGGATCAACACTTGTCCACAATGCCAGTTACCTCGTTGCCGGTTTTTGTTCTCTTTTCTCGTTTCTGTGTTCCGGTATCCCTGTGATCAAATCATACTTGTGTCTGGCCAGACGATGATGGATACCGTAACACCGAGAGGGCCCAGAGATATCTCTCCATCGTCGGAGGAGCAAATCCCAATCTTGAGCTATCAAGTTACTTAGCATACTTTTCCATGAACCCGTAAGCCGCCGTAATAGCCACCCATTTACGGATGACGTTTAACAAACCCCAAAGTTCATGAAGCAAGCATGAAGAAACTCGACACTCTCATGGTCTAAGGAATTATGCAAACATTAACTTCTCTGTGTTATTAACCATTAACTTATGACGAATGAATCTCATAGCATAACATCAATCGGGTCGATTCAACACAAGTGTTCTACTAACATTGTGCCCTCAAAGTTGCCGGCATAGCCATGCCCATGATCAGGAAAACAGGATCATCATGCAATACTTGAGCCAGTCTTAGAGGCCAGACTAGGAATACATTTTACCGTTTATTATCCCACACGTGCACATGAGTTTCCCTCCAAGCCTCGTTTTATTTGTAGACTCGAGAATCATTGCAGTTATAGCATGGAACATAAACATAATTATGAACAGGGAGATAATCAATAACATTTATTATTGCCTCTAGGGCATATCTCCTACAGTATCAAGCATCCCCAAGCTTAATTCCTGCTCGTCCTCGAGTAGGTAAATGATAAAAACAGAATTTTTGATGTGGAATACTACCTAACATGTTTCATCATGTAATCTTTCTCTTATGGTATGAATAATAAGATCCGAATGATTCAAAGCAATAGTCTATAGTTTGATATAAAGACATCAATACTCAGGCATACTAATAAACAATCATGTTTTTCAAAATAAAAATACTAAAGAACATTATCCCCACAAAATCATATAATCCTATCATGCTCCATCTTCTTAACACAAAATATTTATCATGCACTACCCCGATGACAAGCCGAGCAATTGGTTCATACTTTTTAACGCGCTTCAGCTTTTTCAACCCCCACTCAATACATGAGCACAAGCCATGGATATAGCACTATGAGTGGAATAGAGTATGGTGGTAGAGATCAATAAGGGAAAGTCAAAAATAAGAAGATAGTCTACATCAACGAGGCTAATCAACGGGCTATGGAGATGCCCATCAATTGATGTCAATGCGAGGAGTAGGGATTGCCATGCAACGGATGCACTAAGAGCTATAAGTGTATGAAAGCTCAACATGAAAACTAAGTGGGTGTGCATCCAACTTGCTTGCTCATGAAGACCTCGGACATTTGAGGAAGCCCATCATCAGAATATACAAGCCAAGTTCTATAATGAAAATTTTCCACTAGTATATGAAAGTGACAAAATAGGAGACTCTCTATATGAAAAACATGGTCCTACTCTGAAGCACAAGTGTGGAAAAAAGGATAGTAACATTGCCTCTTCTCTCTTTTTCTCTCATTTCATCATTTTTTTTCGTGGGCTCTTTTTGGCCTCTCTTTTTTTTCAGAACGGTCTCATGGACCTCATCCTCACTTTTTCGAGCACTCATTAGTCTCCACTATTCTTTCCTCACTGGGACAAAGCTCTAATAATGATGATCATCACACTTTTATTTACTTACAACTCAAAATTACAACTCGATACTAGAACAAATATATGACTCTATATGAATGCCTCTGGCAGTGTACCAGGATGTGCAATGATACTAGCGTAACATGTATAAAAAATGATGAACGGTGGCTAAGCCACAAATACTATGTCAGCTATATGATCATGCAAAGCAATATGACAATGACGATGTGTGTCATAAAAACATAACGGTGGAAGTTGCATAGCAATATATGTCGGAATGGCTATGGAAATGCCATGATAGGTAGTTATGGTGGCTATTTTGAGGAAGATATAAGGAGGCTTATGTGTGATAGAGCATATCATATCACGGGGTTTGGATGCACCGACAAAGTTTGCACCAACTCTCGATGTGAGAAAGGGCAATGCACGGTACCGAAGAGGCTAGCAAATTGCGGAAAGGTGAGAGTGCGTATAATCCATGGACTCACATTAGTCATAAAGAACTCACATACTTATTGCAAAAAATTATTAGCCCTCGAAGCAAAGTACTACTACGCATGCCCCTAGGGGGATAGATTGGTAGGAAAAATCCATCGCTCGTCCCCGACCGCCACTCATAAGGTAGACAATCAAGAATAAATCATGCTCCAACTTCTTAGCATAATGACAGGTCATACGTGCATGCTTCGGGAATCACAAACCTTAACACAAATATTCTTACTAAACCATAATTATCTACTAGCACCTCTCACATATTACCATCTTAATATCGCAAAACTATTGCAAGGAATCAAACTTATCATATTCAGTGATCTACATGAAAGTTTTTATTATATCCCTCTTGAATACCTATCATATCAGGACCAAATTCATAACCCGTGCATATTACCATTGCTAATTATTAGACTCTCAAAAAGATATAAGTGAAGCATGAGAGTGCAACTATTTCTTTAAAATATAACCACTGCCGTTCTCTAAAAGATATAAGTGAAGCACTAGAGAAACTGCCTAGCTCAAAAGATATAAGTGAAGCACATAGAGTATTCTAACAAATCACGAATAATGTGTGTTCCTCTCAAAAAGGTGTGTTCAACAAAGACGATTGTGACAAACTAAAAAGCAAACAAAAGCAAACAAACTATATCACAAGACGCTCCAAGTAAAACACATATCATGTGATGAATAAAAATATAGCTTCAAGTGAGTTACCGATAGATTGTGGACGAAAGAGGGGATGCCTTCCGGGGCATCCCCAAGCTTAGACGCTTGAGTATTCCTTGAATATTACCTTGGGGTGCCTTGGGCATCCCCAAGCTTAGGCTCTTGCCGCTCCTTATTCTTTTATCCATCATAGTCTCACCCAAAACTTGAAAACTTCAGCACACAAAACTCAACAGAAACCTCGTGAGATCCGTTAGTATAACAAACAAATCTTAAACTTTAGGTACTGTTGTAAATTGATTCATATTTAATATTGGCATAATGCTACTATAGTCCAACTTCTCCATGACTCATACCCCCCTCCCCCCGATACGATCCATGGATTCATCGAAATAAGCAAACTATGAAATAAAAACAGAATCTGTCTAAAACAGAACAGTCTGTAAAGATCTCTTTAAAAGTCATACTTCTGTAACTCCAAAAATTCTTAAAAATTAGGACAATGTAAACAATTCATATACCAATACTGTGTAAACATTTTAGATTTTTCTGACGCTCTAGTACAGAATTTAAATTCCAGCACTGGACGCAAAACTTTTCTGTTTTCCAAACAACATCAATTATACTATCATCAACATCATCCTAAAGGCATTACTTGGCACAAACACTAATTAAAAGATAAAAACACAATCATAACAGGGGCTATAATTGTGTAAACACACAAGAACAGAAATAAAAAATTTATTGGGTTGTCTCCCAACAAGCTCTTTCTTTATAGCCATTAATATATTCTTGAGATTTCAATGATGCTCTCATGAAAGATAATAATTGAAACACAAAAAGAGCATCATGTAGCATGTAACAAACATATTTAAGTCTAACATACTTCCTATGCATAGGCATTTTATAGGAAAACAAATTATCAAGACAAGAAATACCTAGCATATGCAAATAGGAAGAATGGAGCATTAATAATTTCAACACAAAGAGAGATAATTTAGTGACATGAAAATTCCTATAATCATATTTTCCTCTCTCATAATAATTACATGTAGGATCATAATCAAATTCAACAATATAGCTATCATATAAAATTTTATATTCATGATCCACATGCATAAAAGTTCTATAATCTTCCAAGATAGTGGGATTAACATCAACTAAAGTCATGACCTCTCCAAGCCTACTTTTATCAAAAATTTCACAAGATTGAACACTCCCCAAATATGTGGGATTATTTTTACCTAAAGTTGACACTCTTCCAAACCCACTTTCCATATTATTGTAATTATTATTATCAATAACATATTCATCATGAGGCTTAAATAAATTTTCAAGATCATAAGAAGCATTATCACCCCAATCATGATCATTGCAATAAGTAGTGGACATGACAAAATTATCATCCCCAAGCTTGTAGCTTTGCGTATCGTTAGCACAATTAACACTAATAGAATTTATAATAACATTATTGCAACCATGCTTTTCATTCAAGGAGCTATCAAGTGTGGGTGCAATAGCAATGATTTCATTTTTAACATAAGGAAGTATAGCAAGTGCATCTCCATAAGCATAATTAATATTGTCATCCTGGCCACAAGCATCAAATTCATCAAATAGGGGTATTTCAAGAGGATCAACAGAATCACAATTATCTATAGATTCATGCATATCATTATTCTCTTCCAAAGCAGCAGACATTCTCCCAATGAATTCACTAACATAGGTGTTGAAGCATAGTTTTCATCACAATATTTAAGTATGGCAAAATTTTCAGATTTGTAGAGAGTAATATCATACTTTTCAATCAAAGAAGCAACTTTATGGGCACCCTTAAAAGCAACAAATTCTTCAATTTGTTCGATATCATAGTAACTATAAACACCCTTGGCATAAGAAGATAAGATTTCATTATCATTAAACTCACATAGGTAGGGAAGGTGTTTTTTAGGGTTCTCAGAGCAACAAGTAAAATCATGAATTTCACATAGATTCCAAGCATAGCATCGCAAACAATTTATTTGATTCCATAAGAGTCTCCCTTTTTGAGACAAACGGTGACGCACAAAATGAGCATGCTCATCTAATGATTTTTCCTCAACTAAACTAGTTGGGGTTTCAGCACGAGCACAAATGGATCGAAGATGATCCAAGTAGAAAACTTTAAGGTGATCCATAGAGTCTTAATTTTTTGTTTTATTTTTTGTTCTTGTGTGTTTGACAAGAAGGCAATAAAAGCAAGCGAACAAGCAAATAAAATGTTTTTTATGTTTTTGTAAAAAAATTAGAAGTGGGGGAGATGAAAACAAGAGGCAAATGCAAATAAAAAGACAAATAAAATAAATGCAAGTGGATGATAGTTTGTGCGAAGGTACTTGATAATTTTGATGATGTCTCCCCGGCAACGGCGCCAGAAATTATTCCTGCTACTTGTAGACTGCATTGGTATTTCCCCGAAGAGGAGAGGATGATGCAGTATAGTAGAGATAAGTACTTCCCTCAGTTAAGAACTAAGCTTATCAATCCAGTAGGAGAACCAAGCAAAACCCCGTTAAGCGCACCTGCACACACAAAAGCAAACACTTGCACCCAACGCAAATAAGAGGGTTGTCAATCCTCTTTGCGGTTATTTGCAAGGATTAATTCTGATAGTGATAAATAGACAAACTAAAATACTAAATAAAATAAAAGTAAATAAATTGCAGCAAGGTATTTTTGCTTTTAATATATGATAAAGTAGACCCGAGGGCCATAGTTTTCACTAGAGGCTTCTCTCTCGAACGCATAGCATATGGTGGTTAAACAAATTACTATTGGGCAATTGATAAAAAAGCGAATAATTATGACGGATTCATGGCAATGATCATGTATATAGGCATCACGTTCGAGACAAGTAAACCGACTCCTGCCTGCATCTACTACTATTACTCCACCCATCGACCGCTATCCAGCATGCATCTAGGGTATTAAGTATGAAACAGAGTAATGCCTTAAGCAAAATGACATGATGTAGACAAAGTAAACTCAAGCAATATGATTAAACCCCATCTTTTTATCCTTAATGACAACAATACAAATACGTGTCATGTCCCCTTCTGTCACTGGGATTGAGCACCGCAAGATTGAACCCATCTCAAAGCACCTCTCCCATTGCAAGATAAATCAATCTAGTAGGCCAAACCAAATCGATAGATCGAAGAGAAATACAAAGCTATAATAATCATGCATAAAAGAGTTCAGATAAGACTCAAATATTTCTCATAAATAATCTGATCATAAATTCATAATTCATTGGATCCCAACAAACACACCGCAAAAAAAGATTACATCGGATGGAACTCCAAAAACATCGAGGAGAAGATGGTATTGAAGATCAAAGAGAGAGAAGAAGCCATCTAGCTACTAGCTATGGACCCGTAGGTCTGTGGTAAACTACTCACACATCATCGGAAGGGCAGCAAGGTTGATGAAGAAGCCCTCCGTGATCGATTCCCCCTCCGGCAGAGTACCGGAAAAGGCCTCCAGATGGGATCGCGGAAGAACAGAGGCTTGCGGCGGCGGAAAGGTTTTCTCTTCTGTCTCTCTGGTATATTGGGAATATTTGGGAATTTATAGCGCTGAAATTAGGTCAGGAGGGACTACGAGGGGCCCACAAGCCTGGGGTCGCGCCTACCCCCCCTGGGCGTGCCCTCCAGGCTTGTCGCCTCCTCGTGGCTCTTCTGGTCTTCTACTGAAGCTTCGTGGGTCTCTTCTGGTCCAGAAAAAATTAATTCAAAGTTTGTTTCTCGTTTGAACTCTTTTTGATAATGATTTTCTAAAAAGGCAAAAACAAACAGAAAACAACACCTGGCACTAGGCACTGGGTTAATAGATTAGTCCCAAAAAATGATATATAATTGCATATAAAACATGCAAGATTGATACTATAATAGCATGGAACAATCAAAAATTATAGATACGTTGGAGACGTATCAAGGCGCATCGGCAACCGCGTCTCATTAATGTGGACGGCAGACTGACGGACGGGCGGCCGTCATGTCGTTTGAACGCGGAGTAGACGCCTGCACCGGGAAGCGGCGCGCCGCTTCAATGCCGGCGTCAGTGAGCGGTTGTGTCCGCTTTGGCCGGGCATGAATGCGGGCACTGCCGCTCTGGAGCGGCGCTGTCTATTTCAGGCGGGAAGCGCGCGGGGGAGGGAGGAGGTGTTTGGGTGGGCCAGGGCGGTCAGAAGCGGGGGTGGCAGCGGTCCGGACTCCTGCAAAGCCCCCACGTTTGTCTCCGGTTAGCGAAAGAAAACGCGTCCGGACTGCCCTATGGACCGATACAGCCCCGTATTGGATGGCTTACGTGGTCCGGACAGCGCGGTCTGGACATATGCGAGCGGTTTGTTGATAAGGCTGTGTTGTGGATCGGGAGATCGGCGCCGTGGCAAATCGGGGCACTGGAGACGAAGCTGGTCGTTTATTTGGGGAAAGTCATCTACGGGGCAGGTGATTAGGGGAGATGTGGGGGCGTGAAATATGGGAGGTTGGAATGGGATTTGCTAGGAGCTCTCGGTCGTTTGATGCAAACGAAATCAATGGTGTAGCTTCGGTCTGACGATTGGACTCTATCAGACGTATGACACAGTGTTTCCCTAGGGTAAATTACAGGAAGTCATCGGCCATCTTAATCCGTGGTAACGACCAGGACCAGCTCAGAGTGGCTGCGCTCCTGCAGTGTCACATCGGGGATTTTCCATGCAAATATTTGGGTCTCCAGCTCGCGATTCGGCAGCTCACTCGAGCTGAATGGCAGCCTATTCTTGATCAGGCCCGGAAGCTGGTTCCGGCTTTGGCATAGGGGTCTCATTCATAGGCCTGGGCGTCTGATTCTGGTCAAATCGGTCATGTCTGCTAAACCTATCCACCACTTCATGGTCATGGACGCGCCACTATGGGTACTCGAAGAGCTGAATCGGTGGATGCGCCCATATTTCGGGGCACCAAAGGAAAAAACCAACGGTAGTCAGTGCCTCGTCGCGTGGAATACTATTCGCAGACCTACATGCTTCGGTGGTTTAGGTGTCAAGAACTTGCAGCTCCAAGCCTTGGCACTGTGTGTGCGGTGGGAATTGCTTAGTAGAACTGACCCAGAGAGGCCATGGCAGGGCATACCCATGACGGTGGTGGACATAGATGCTAGGCAGGTTTTCGATAGCTTGGTCAAGATCACATATGGAGACAGCCTTACTAGAATTCTATTATGGAAAGATCGATGGATTCATGGGTTTGCAATTGAGGATATTGCCCCGATGATTTTCAGTTGCGTCGAGCTGCGAACTAGGAACCGACGCACTGTGCAACAAGCTCTGGAGGATAGCAGATGGACAGGGGCGTGGTGGGTGACCTATCCTTCATGGCGCACATCCAACTAATGCAGCTTAATCATGCCAATGCCACTATTCATCGAGATCCGACGTTCGCGGACATCTTCTCTTGGCCATGTGATTAATCCTGAGGATGGTTTGAAAACTGCACCATACCTCAACTGAACCCGCACGAAAATTTCTGTCAGCCCAACCCCAACTAAACCCATTAAAAAAATTATCAACCCAACTAAAACCAAACCCACCCGATCTTACCACCAAACTGAACTATACCGAGTGTCCATCTATGGGTTAAACCCATTTACTAAAGTGGGTTGAAAACTGTTTGCTCTAATGGGTCAACACATAAGGCAGCTCGCAAGGTCACATTCAGGCGGTTCAGCGAGATGGGCACCCGCAAGGTCCCGTTCGGATTCACGCCTGACAAGCTTCCATAGAACCTCGTCGCCACGCCCGCGGTCCGGCCATCATTGGCAAGCCCGCCTCCTCACCCGCTGCAGAACATAGGAGCTGCAGAGGAGCAGAGTGATAGCGCGGTGGCGGGAGCGGCGGCGCCTCTAAATAAGAATCAGGCAGCTGCTGTCACGGACGGACAGAGCCCCGGCGGCCGTCAGTACTTCATGCGCTCCGGGCAGACGTACGTACGTGTCCTCACCGAGCCCATCGTCGAGGTACCTGCATCCAAAACAAATTAGCCCCATGGCCCAATCCAAAACAAATTAGTAGATCAATTAATCCTATTTGTGTTTCGATCTTGCTTCTCGATTCGCCATGGCATGAGAGCATCAACTGCTGAACCTTGATTGGCAATGCAACGTAGAGCACCTAGTGTGCTCGTCCTGCACTGAGTCCATGGCGAGGCCCACGGCCGCCACCGTCACCGCGCCGTGCTGCGAGCGAGGTGGATGGCGTCACCTACGACGAGGCTGCAGACCACCATGCCGCCCCTCCGGCCGACCAGCAGCGAATGCTCCTCGACCTCATCTCCAGCCCCAACTACTCACATCCAGTAATCGTCCTCTGTTACGGACAACCGTGGAGCAAACAGGCGTAAACAGTCTCGCAAACCGGGTATGACCCATTTTTTTGAGGGGTAACCGGGTACGACCCATGGGTTGACTTGTTTGGAACCAGAACTGTTTGAGCCCATACCTGATTATACCCAACCATTTGATACACAAAACCGAACTAAACTAAACCGTTGTCAGAGTCAGCCCATTAACACCCGAACTACACATACCCACATAGAGAAACTGACCCAACGAACCCGGTTATAGCAAAAAACTATTCTCAGATTTACATGTGATGCTTCTGGTGTGTACACTGCTCGATCCGTGTATAACAGATTAAGCCAAGGGCTGGAGTGCGTGCCATTTGCCACTTGTGTTTGGAGAAGCTGGGCGGCCTTGAAGTGCAAAAATCATGCTTGGTTGATGGTGCAACACCGACTTTGGACATCGGATCGGCGTGCTAGGCATGGCCTGCAAGACCACTCATCGGTCATCGCCTTGTTTCACCTGCTCGCCAGAGGAAGATAATGTCGAGCACATACACATCCAATGCGTGTATGCCCAGGAGGTGTGGCATTGCTGCCTAGATGAGCTGAATCTGAAGGTCCATCGTCCCCAATCACACCATAGTTTCCTAGCTTGGTGGCAACAAGTTAGGAAGGAGTTCAGCAAAGCGGAGAAGAGGGGCTTCGACAGTTTTGTCATTGCGGTTGTCTGGTCACTATGGAAGCAGAGGAATGCACAAGTCCTCTACCGGACGAGTCAATTCAAGTCCGCGTACAATTAAAGAATCACATCATGGCTGAGCTCAAGGATTGGAAAGATGCAGGTATTGGAGTGGCTGCTCTATATCGTTTTGTGAGAGAGTAGGCTTTAGCGCTAAGGTGTAGGTGTTGAGTGGGTTCGGCTTGCGTTGATGTTCGCATCTTCTTATTTAGACCAGAGCAGCACCATAACAGATGTAAACTCCAAGTTGTAAATCTGTATTGAATTTTCAGAGATGTGTATTCTTTACACAGCAAACAAGTATGTATGCTTTGATTGATTGCTTTGCTAAGACCGGAACCACCTAAAATCGACTACATACTATGTTCCTGTAACTGGGCGCGGCGGAGCCCGCCATCCTGTCTAGTAGTATATATATCTTTATTGCTAACACAACTAGAATCGTCCTTTTTGCCGAGGCAGAGCTCATATTAAACTCGGCGAAATCTTTACTAAGTGCCAAACTCGCCGCAGCGCACTCGGCTGGACGGGGCCTGGCAATCATTAATACTGCCGAGTTCTTTCTATCGCGAACTCAGTGAATATATAAACAATGTTTGCCGAGTTTCTGTCAGACAAAACTCGGCAAACCACACCGTCAGACGGGACGGGCCGTTAACGGAAGTGCCACGTGGCACCACTGTTTGCCTAGTTTTGGCCCACAAAACTCGGCAAAGTTAGGCCAATAGAAATAATCCATGTGCCAGCACTCATTGCCTAGTACAAAGTATCTGTGGAGTTCTTTATTCAGCAGAACTAGGCAATCTGTTTGCCGAGTTCCAAACTCGGTAGTTTCCCATCCAATAAGGGTCCGCCGCATGGCACGGCGTTATTACCCAGTGTCAAATTTCGTCGAGTTTATAAAAAATGAAACTGGGCAAATGCTTTGCCGAGTTTGAAACTCGGCAGTCTCCCATCCAGTAAGGGCCCGACGCGTGGCACTGCGTTATTACTCAGTGCCACATTTTGCCGAGTTTGCAACGAACGAAACTGGGCAAACTTCTGTCGAGTATTTCCCAGTCCACATATTTACCGAGTTCTCTTACAATATAAACTCGACGAATGTTTGCCTTTTGCCGAGTTCTACACTCGGAGCAATATGCCATCTGACTGGCAAATTGTATGTTTGCTGAGTTCGGAACTCGGCAAAGAGCAAATATGATTTATTTATTTTAAATATATTTTTGGCAGCCCTACATGAAAATAAATACATATATATCTTTGCTCACAGTATTGAAATGGATATTGCATCACATATGAACACCGGAAGTTATCAATAACATAAGTTTGCGAAAGTTCAAGTCACATAATTAACTAGTCAAAAGCATACATCACAATCAACATACAAAGTTCATAAACATCGTAAAAAACTAGAAGACTACAGCCACGACGTGAGCTCAAGGGGATGCTTCGTCGCTGCCTCTATGCTTCGCCAGAGCTCCTGTAATTATTTGAGTTAGCATTATAGTATTTGATTTATATAGCAACGATGTCAATTAAGTAGCCTCGCACATACTCTCGCAAGCATATCATACAGATCTACAAAAAAATCCCTACACTGTGATAAATGAGCATGTCATGCGCAATTATCAAAAAAGCATATACTTCAATTCACATATATCATCAGATTCTACGTTAAACATATCAATCAGATCGATTCTATAGGTACACTAAGCATATCAATCAGATTCTACTCTAAGCATATCAATCAGTTTCTACACAGCTAAGCACATCAGCAGATTCCACACTAAACAAATTACTACACTAAGTAACATACCATGACATGGCGGTCGGTAACATTGGTCCTTGTCAGGCGCGTCACGAATGGCACCCCGATGTGGTCTTCACGTGACAGAAGTCTGTCCAAGAGGTTGCCGGTCTCATCATCGTTCAACCTCATTCTTTGGGCAAAGATGGCTATAGTCTCCCATACATGAATTCTTCACGAGATGCATGAAAGGGCATCGAGATGAGATTGATGGAGCTGGAAATGATGGTTTCGGAGTGCTTTTAAAACAGACATCCTATTTTTGTGAGTAAATTCCATTTTTTACCTCTAGTTTCACATTTGTGACAAGTTTTGCCTTACTTAGCAGAAATTCTCAATTTTTACTCAATGTAGCGAAGCTTGTGCCACAAAGTACTTATTTCTCAAAACAGAGATCCTATCTTACATAATACAAGTTTTAACAAAAAAAAAACTTTTCGAAATGTGTGAGGGAGAATAACCACCTACTCTACTCCCTCCATCCGTTTATTCAGGGCCTAAACCAAAGTCAGAACGTGGGAATAACCGTCATCAAACTCCAATAAGTAGTACTCAAGATTTTCTACAAATATAGTAATATGTAAGAATACCATTGCTGTCTTCCTTTTTCTAGCAGCAGAATACCATTGCTGTTTTGGAAACGACAACTGTACGTGTACTGGTACTTTGCTGTAGAGAGCGTGCAACAGCTAGCTCATGCATGCACGCGGTATCAATCCATCCAGCCGTAGCTGCATGCACTCAGGCCGTCGCGAAGCTCATTAATGGCTGCCAAAATGCAATGCCTCCGCGTGAGAGAGAAGGGCTCGTGAGTCCGCTATATAACCTGCACTTCTCTCCCCTGTCCTCGTCCACTCCGCCGCCCCTACCCCCGGATCGCCCCCTCCGCCCGCACCTTCTTGCACTGCCGGACTCCTGAACCTCCTTGCCATGGCGGTCGCCGCGCTCAGGGCCCAGCTCAACGCCCTCCTCGACTCCATGTTCGCCACGGTGAGCCCCCTCCCCTCCTTTCCCCTCCCATCTAATCGTCGGCCGTGTGCTTGTGGACTTGAATCACTGGGGATTGCCGGTTTTGGCTGGTTGGCTAACTTTAATTACCTCTGGTGTGATCATCTAGGGCATTGTGGACGAGGGTTTCCAACACCTGCAGTCGGTGGAGCAGGAGGGCTTCCTCGCCGAGGTCGTCAACCTCTTCCTCTACGACGCCGACAACATCCTCAACGACGTCGCCCGCCTGCTGTCCGTACCACTGCCCCCTCGCCCTCTCTGCCCCTCTGGTCTTGTTATCTCGTGTTGGGTATTGATTTCGTCTGCTCTGCTTAACTTGTGATTCGCAGGAACCAGCCCGTGGTGAACTTCGGCAGGGTGGGCGCACTGGTGCATGAGCTCAAGGGGTGCAGCGGCAGGTGATGACCATGATAAACCCTTTATTTCCCCAGCCCATTTTTAACTGTCGATGTCATTTTGAAAAGAAAAAAACTATGGACGTCGTGCAATTCAGATGTGTTTGTCATCGGCATGCAGTTTGTGTCGTTTGCGTTGTTGTATAGTCATAAGTAGAAGAGCCGAATTTAGTTGTGTTTCATGCAACGCAAGTGCCGGTACCCATGCCAACGGCAATGTTATGGGTCGGCGAGGATAACTCTATCGTCTTGCGAACGTTTCATTCTGGTATATATTAATGATATGCTATATATTCAGCGTAACGCCGACGGCGGTTTTTCTCGTATATATGTCAACGGTATCGATGTTGCTTCTATATATTCAGGTGTGCCGGTACATCAGGGGCATGTTATCCATGTCGTTTGCGGCTATTGTGCAACCATATTTAGAAGAGTTAGATTTAGTTGTGTTTTCTGTAACAGAATTGCCGGTATTATTGCCCAGCTGTCGTATAGCCATAATTAAAAGGGCCAAATTTAGTTGTCTTTCGTGCATGCCAACGTTATGACTTTGCAAGAAAAACCTTGTCGGTTTGTAAATATTTCCCATACTACTAATCTGCTATTGCACATAAACCCAATTTTTCTAGTTTATCAAACAATCTATTGTGTTGACAACCATGATAGGAAATGACACCTTGAGGATACTATTGTGACATCGGAAGTATGCTTATGTGTATCGACATGCTGCAGCGTTTAATAAGTTTGAGAAATTTCTAGTTCCCTGATTGGTGCTTCTTGTATGCTTTCAGTGTTGGTGCTAAGAAAGTGAATCTCTCCTGCATCCACTTCCGTCAGTTTTATGAGGCGGAAAGTAAAGAAGGGTTAGTACTCCGTACCTTATTGTATTTGTTATGCTGTAATTATTCTCCACTATGTATTTTCCAAATGTTAAATGTAAACGTGCGAGCTGATTTTGTATATTTAGCTCATACCAATGTAGTATTCTTAAGAACTAACCTTCTTATTCACTTCATGTGCAATCACGTAGTTGGTAGAACTCGGTTAATTATCTAAATGTGCTGATAGTTGATGATTCTTTTGTAACTTGTTGGTTCTAGACTTCTGTTTATAGCACAACTAAACTCTGAGATGGCTCAAGCTTTTTTGCAAACAGAGGGTTACATTTTCTGAACCATTTCCGTTCAGTTCGCTTGACCTCTCCAGAATTTGACAATGTGCATGTTTGCATTATTCCAGGTGCCTCATGGCATTGGCTCTTGTTAGGAATGAGTACTACGATGTGCGCAACAAGCTCCAAACCGTGATGCAGGTAGCACCTTATATGCCTATGTTGGCTGATTTGTGAAACCATGTGACTTGAGCACCACGGTGAGCCATATACCGGTCATAATCATTAACCTATTATTCTTTTGATGCAGCTGGAGCAGCAGATCGCGGCCATGGGTCCTCAGGAGTAGCAATTGAAGCAAAATGATCATGGCCCCATATGATCCCTAGCATGATGGGGTGTACGTATCGCTAAAGAAAAGATGTTCAAGGGGTGTCTGGGTTTGGAGGGCGTGCTTGTAACCCTGTGAAAGACACTTGTTGTCATGTGTGTCAATGTTTGTGTCTGTCAGCTCTATGTACCTTGTGTGTCATGGATTAATTTGGTCGGTTGTTTGTTGGTGACATGGATTTCTTGGCTCTCTCTTCGATTAGAGTCTTGTGGAACTGCACCAGAGTGTGTGCCTGCCTTGTGCTCTAAAGTGTTGCTATTGGCTGGTATACCGAGAGTGCAGCAAATCACCATTTTTGTTGTTGGTTGTTGCATCCTCTTTGCATCTCTCGAATGGATGGCCTCCACCTCATGCATGTGGTCACACAGTACACACTTGGGCGGCTCCTCGACTGAAGTTCCACTTCTGACCAGGTTATTTCACAGAGACAACTCTGAGTTGCCATGACTAGCTACTCATGCTTGCCCTCCCGGCAAGGACTTCTACTGCCTTGTCTGCCCTTCGTCTAGGGTATGTTTGGTTCACAACCAAAGTCAACTCTACCATTCTTTTAGGAAATTATATAACAAAAAAGTGGTCAGGACTAAGCTTTGGCTCTTGCTTGCCTAGATATTTACAAAAATCATTAGGCTAACTCCAACGCGCGACCCCATTTGGTCCGGCCGCGTCCGTTTGGGGCGAAATGGACACAAATCGCGGCCCAACGCGCGGGAGCAAACAGACGCCGGTCCATTTTTTTGTCCGTCGTCGACCCATTTCAGGCCCAAATTTGGGCCGCGTTTGCGTCGAAACAGATAGGGCGCAGACGCACGCGGGCGCTCTCTTTGTCCTCCCCCTGGCCCGCCCGTCGGTGAAATAGTCCCCTTGTCCCCTTCCCATACGTGGCTTGCCCCTCCCCCGGGCCCCCTCCATAGCCGCCGCCGCCCATTTTTCGGCTGCTCCGTCGCTATCCAGGTCGGCCGCCCAAGCCGCGACGCATTCACACAAATCCCACCACCCCTCGCCCGATTTCGAAGGAGTTCTTGCCGGCGTTTGTGGACTTTTGTCGCTGCCTCCGGTACCAGAGAAACCACGGCCGCCGGCGGCGCCCATCGGCCCCAACACCGCCCACCTGGCGCTGCAAGGTCGACTGCCGCCATCCGTCAACGCTTCTACAGGCCTGCTGCCTGTGCGGGGAGGCCGAGGTGCTCTTCACCGGCGGCGTCTCCACCACGACCGCAAGGTGTTCGACACTTTGCTCACAAGGTACCATGGATAGTGGGGACGAGTATTTTTTTTCAACAACTTCATTCGTTCATCGAATGATTCGTCAACGGATGACGATGAGCTTGTGGTTGCTGCATTGGTCGTCAATGACCACATTGCTAGGCTGCGGCCTAGGTTCAGGGGATCAATCCCGGGCCATGCTCCGGCCTTGAACCGGAATAGGGAGAGCGGTCACGCCCTGCTCTATGCTGATTACCTTGAGAATTCCCGCTCTTCAAACCCCATCTTTTCCGGCGCTGCTTCCGGATGGCGAGGCATGTGTTCAATCGTATTCGGGAGGGAGTGGTAGCATATGACGATTACTTTGAGTGCAAGGAGGATGCCCTTGGCAAGGTTGGCTTCTCCTCTTATCAGAAATGCACTGCGGCTATTCGTATGCTTGCATACAGAATTCCGGGTGATCTTGTGGATGAGTACGCACGTATGAGTGAGTCCACATGTCTCAAATCAATGTACAGGTTCTGCAAGGCTATGGTGGCAGTGTTTGGCCCTGAGTACCTAAGAGAGACAAATGCCGCAGATACATCCCGGTTGTTGGCAATCAATGCAGATAGAGGCTTTCCGGCAATGTTTGGCAGCATAGATTGTATGCACTGGAAGTGGAAGAACTGTCCATTTGCTTGGTAGGGCCAGTACAAGGGGCATGTGAAAGGTTGAACTATCATACTAGAAGCGGTGGCTTCACAAGATCTTTGGATATGGCACCCTTTCTTCGGCATGGCTGGTTCTCACAATGATATCAACGTGCTTCAGCGTTCTCCAGTGTTCGCAAGGCTTGCAGAAGGCCACTGCCCAGAGGTCAACTTTGAGATCAATGGCCACCATTACAACAAGGGATACTACCTGGCTGATGGTATTTATCCTCAGTGGTCAACTCTTGTGAAGACAATATCCAATCTGGAATGAGAGAAGAAACAGAGATTTGCCCAAGCACAAGAGAGTGCTACGAAGGACGTGGAGCGTGCTTTTGGTGTGTGATACGGCCAATTTGCATCATGATTTCCTACTGTTAATTATTATGTTTTTAATCATTATTTCACTTTATGGTACAATTCTTATGCATTTGCTCTCTTAATTTGCAAGATTTACATGAAGAGGGAGAATGCCGGCAGCTGGAATTCTGGACCTGAAATAGCCACATCAGAGATACCTATTCTACAGAGCTCCAATTGACCTAAAATTTTACCGAGATTTTTTATTGAATATATAAAAAATACTGGAGAAAAGAAATACCAGAGGGGACCCACCAATTGCCCACAAGGCAACAGGGTGCCCCCTCTGGGCGTGCCCTGATGCCTTGTGGGGCCCATAGCTGGCCTCTGGCCCCCTCCTTCTGCTATATGAAGCCATTTGCCCTAGAAAAAATAAAGGGAAGATTTTCGGGATGAAGCGCCGCCGTCTCGAGGCGGAACCTGGGCAGTTCCGCCGGGGATACTTCCCTCCGGGAGGGGGAAATCGAAGCCATCGACATCACCAACGATCCTCTCATCGTGGGAGGACCAATCTTCATCAACATCTTCACCAGCACCATCTCATCTCAAACCCTAGTTCATCTATTGTATTCAATCTTTGTCTCAAAACCTCAGATTGGTACCTGTGGGTTCCTAGTAGTGTTGATTACTCTCTGTAGTTGATGCTAGTTGGTTTATTTGGTGGAAGATTATATGTTCAGATCCTTAATGCTATTCAATACCCCTCTGATCTTGAACATGAATATGATTTGTGAGTAGTTACTTTTGTTCTTGAGGACATGGGAGAAGTCTTGTCATAAGTAATCATGTGAATTTGGTATTCGTTCGATATTTTGATGATATGTATGTTGTTTCTTCCTTTAGTGGTGTCGTGTGAACATCGACTACATGACACTTCACCATCTTTGGGCCTAAGGGAAGGCATTGTGGAGTAGTAATTAGATGATGGGTTGCTAGAGTGACAGAAGCTTAAACCCTAGTTTATGAGCTATTCCGTAAGGGGCTGATTTGGATCCATATGTTTCATGCTATGGTTAGAGTTATCTTAATTCTTCTTTCATAGTTGCGGATGCTTGCGAGAAGGAGTAATCATAAGTGGGAGGCTTGTTCAAGTAAGAACAGCACCCAAGCACCGGTCCACCCACATATCAAATTATCAAAGTAGCGAACGTGAATCAAACAAACATGATGAAAGTGACTAGATGAGAATTCCCATGTGTCCTCGAGAACGCTTTGCTTATTATACGAGTTCGTTCCGGCTTGTCCTTTGCTATAAAAAGGATTGGGCCACCTTGCTGCAATTTTTGTTACCGTTACTACTTGTTGTAGGAGATATGCCCTAGAGGCAATAATAAATGTTATTATTTATCCCCATGTTCCTAATTATGTTTATATTCCGTGCTATAACTTCTATGGTTCTCGAGTCTGCAATAACCACGAGGCTCGAAGGAAGACTCATATGCACGTGTGGAATAATAAACGGTAAAATGTATTCCTAGTCTGGCCTCTAAGACTAGCTCAAGTGTTGCATGATGGTTCTGTTTTCCTGATCATGGGCATGACTATGTCGGCAATTTTGAGGGCACAATGTTAGAAGAACATTTGTGTTGAATCGACCCGAATTGATGTTATGCTATGAGATACATTCGTCATAAGTTAATGGTTAATAACACAGAGAAAGTTAACGTTTCCATAATTCCTTAGACCATGAGAGTATCGAGTTTCTTCATGCTTGCTTCATGAACTTTGGGGTTTGTTAAACGTCATCCGTAAATGAGTGGCTATTACGGCGGCTTACGGGTTCATGGAAAAGTATGTCAAGGGACTTGATAGCTCAAGATTGGGATTTGCTCCTCCGACGATGGAGAGATATTCTTTGGGCCCTCTCGGTGTTACGGTATCCATCATCGTCTGGCCAGACACATTGTGATTTGATCACAGGGATGCCGGAACATGGGAACGAGAAAAAAGAACAAAACCGGTAACGAGGTAACTGGCATAGTGGACAAAGTGTTGATCCACGAGGATGCCGATAAATCTCACCTCGGGTATTTGTAACATATCGCGAAGCAACAGGAATAGCACACGGCAACTGGAGGTTCACTCGAATATTTATTTGTGTGGGTATAGGGGTCAATATGGGTGTCCACGGCTCCGATGTTGATCATTGATCGGAAAGTGTTCTGGTCATGTCTATACTTCACCAAACCTATAGGGTCACATGCTTAAGGGTCATCTATCTGCTGAATGCTAGACAGGGTGTCTGAGAGAAAGTCACCGGAAAAGTTTCGGAGACAACGGAAGAGTTCCGGAGAGAGAACACCGGAAGAGTTTCGGTAAAACTGAAAAGTTGTTTCGGGGTATACCATTAAGTCAAACTGGTTTCGTCACACGCCTGGAAATTCTTGGAGGGTGCCAGAATTGTTCTGGGAACTTCTGGGATTTTTCCGGAGAAAAAACCCGGAAATGTTCCGGAGCTGCCGGAACCACTTTGGTTGCTTTTTGCAGATGAAAATCACTAATCCGGAATTGTTTCGGAACGCGTCCAAAATTATTTTAGTGGGTACTGGAAATGTTCTAAGACCTACAGAAATATTTTCAGATTTAACGGTCGCGGAAAAATGTTTCCATGAATAGTGAAAATCACTTTATGGTTACTTTATGGAAAGCCACTTTTTTGGGCTTTTTCCCAAAATATCTTGGGGGTGACATGGATGGATGAGGTCCCCTCTACCCCTTGAGTTTTCCTATAAATAGAGGTGGAGAGGAGCTCTCCACACTCACTCTTTCTCACATACACATACCATGCATGATCTGGCTTTCTCTCTCCCTCCCAGCGAAATAGTTTCGTAGAGCCGAAAGGTTGTCTGGGTTCCGGTGGGAACTAGTTCTGGACGGCGAAGCCCTGCCGGATAGATGACACCGTATGTGTGCAACCCCATAGAGAGGTCGTAGGTTCGATCTTTTGCCCGAGGGGCTGTTCGAGGGTCCTCCCGAAGGGTCGTCCGAGTTTCGAGGGTCCTCCCGAAGGCCTGTCCGTGACACCGTCCGGGGGACTGTCCGACCGCCTCCCGAAGGGCTGTCCGTGGGACTGTCCGAGGGGCTGACGAGGGAGTACATCCTCGCGGTTGGGAGGTTGTAAATCCTAGCTGCGGGGATCTGCACCGACGATCTACATCGACTCTACTTCCGTTGCGCTACGAGTCGGTAACGATCAGATCAAAAACCTTGTATGCATCTCCATAGTGATCCTGGGCGTGCTCGCAGTACCGAAATTTTTTGTTTTCTATCGCGTTCCCCTATAGTGGCATCATGAGCCATGCTATGCGTAGATGCAGGTTACGATCTAGAATACATAGAGATGTATGGGTGTTGCACAATATAATTTGTAGTAGATGAGTTCTATTACTGAAAATTATTTGTGCGGGTAGCAGATGAAATTTGTTACACGATGTTCTTGTTGCTTCCCTAAAATTTTCGCATTTCTGATCTTGATAACGACATGGTGGAGTTTCAATGTTCTGGCAATCCGCGATCCTGATTGATCAACGAAGTGCTAACAGTTCGTTGAATTCCACCATAGTTAAAAGAAATATGAAATTCCGCAGACGAAAGGGCAATGCAGATATGATCTGCACAGGGGTCATGCGTATGACGAAGTTCATTATGGGGCTCGAGATTTTATTATCTCGTGTTTCATACACCCCGCAAAGTTAATCTAGCGACTTGAATAATCATACTTGATGATGAACGTTGGTAGCTTCGGTTTGTTTCGAAACCTTAGAAGCCACGAAAAATAAAATTTTGCATAAACCGATTAGAGGCGTCTAACTTGGTTTTGCAGGATGTGCATGTGATGTGGTATAGCAGTTCTCATATTAATTTGATTATGTATGAGATGACTATATAATGTAAATTAACATGACCTGCGTGTCATGATTCGGCATGATGGCTGGAGCAATATGATTGTCACTTTAATGACCTGTGTGTCAACCTTGTTATAATGCATTATTTTATTAGCTATAGAGATAGCAGTATTATTTATTGCATCGACAAGGTGGTGGCAATCTTCGCGAAGGTGAACACCGACGCGAATGCCGAAGACGAAGAAATTAAAGACTTCTCCGTCAGAAAGGGCTATACCATATCATGCTATTATGAATTGCCTGAGATGTTTATCCCTTATGATGCACCCTTTTGATTGCGCGGTAGTCGCTTTTTATTAGGGTGATCTCTCACTTAAAAATATCAAGTAGTTAGTATTCTCCCAAGTGTAGCACCGTCACGGCACCTATCTTTTCGGAGTGCGTCATGTTTCCATGAGTACAAACGATTAGAGAAGTGTGAGGCGGGTGAGTTGAGACCTCGCAGCGAGATCACTTGGTTGTCTTGACGTTCAGGCAGGAAAGTCCTGAGCTCGGAACACACGCATCGAAAGATGAACAAGAATCACATAGAGATGTGATCGGCAAGTTGGCCTACCGATTGAAATTCCCGTCATCAGTGATGTTCCCATCAATGGCGTGGAATTGAAATGCGGATCTTGAATCACTCACAATCAATTATGAGAGATATTGATTTAAGTGGAAGCGCACTGTAGAATTAACTTGTTTAATTCTCAGTGCAATTAATTATGAACTTTGTCTAAGTGTTATATGCATAATAGTTATAGAAGAATGGCTCGCGTTTCCACCTTCCCTATTGAAATTGAATAAGCTGTTATTTATCTGGTTAATACTTTACGGTTGGTAACGTAATGTGAGGATTGTCCTCAAGAGTGCCGAGAAGGATTTTGTCCTATCGCATGCTTTCGGTATCCTCCCGCTAATGCTATGGATGATGTGACTCTCGTCCTTCGATCCAAAAGCTAGAATTCCGTTACGGTCAAGTGCAATATGTTTGCTTCCATGAGACCCAAACTTCAAAAAGTTTGGGATAGTTATATGATATTCATGGAACTAAAAATTGTTTTCAGATGCAGACAAAGGGTAAAAGATATGAGATATCTGAAGCAATGTTTGTTTGCAAAGTATTAGTAAAGTGTTTACTAGGCTTTTGACTGATAAGAGAGGGATCCAGAAGAACGCCTGTCATGTAAATGAAGGTGAATAAAACAACAACTTAAAGAGAAAGAAAATATCCAAAGGGTGTTAGTGTGACTTACACGCCTAGGAAGTCCGGGGATAACGCCACTCTTAAAGTTGGGTGCTTCTTCTGAGAGTAGGAGAAATACTAAAAGTTAAACTGTTAGAAGTATAAAGGCAAAAAAGAGAGAAGACTGGAATATCCAGCTCATGTATGAATGTCATACAAGTTATTGATGTATAGAAGGCTGGTCAAAGATATAATTCTTGGGAATTATGATTAAACATGTTAATCACTGATTCTTGGGTATTGTGAATTGATCACAGAAATACCCGCTCGATTGCATTCTGCTGCGACTCGATGCAAGAACTACTACGGCCTAAAAGACTTGCCGGAGTGAGGTTCAGATACGCGCTGGGAACATAGTAAATGTTACTATACCTTCCGTCAGTGTATTACCTGTGTATTTACGTTCATAATTCATTTTAGAGTTTTATACACTCTAGCCCATTGCATAAGGTATCTTGCAAGAAGGTTGTTCATAAGAGAACTTTTGATGTTCGGTGTTATGAATAACATAAGGGCCATACTTTCATTATGAATGAGATGTATGTTATGAATATTGATAATAATACATTACCTTTGTATTTACTTTCATAATTCATTTTAGAGTTTTATACACTCTAGCCCATTTGCATAATGTTTGTTGCAAGAGTGTTGTTCATAAAAGAACAATTGTTGTTC
Source organism: Elymus sibiricus (assembly GCA_039707655.1). Taxonomy (NCBI): domain Eukaryota; kingdom Viridiplantae; phylum Streptophyta; class Magnoliopsida; order Poales; family Poaceae; genus Elymus; species Elymus sibiricus. The sequence continues at coordinate 30,317,951 of CM077670.1, forward strand.
AGTATTATGAATAACATAAAGGCCATACTTCCATCATCGATGTGATGTATGTTATGAATATTGATGGTAATATAATACATCCATAACACTGACGCTAAATGTCGCAAGACTAAAAGAATACCACACATGTGTGGCACTGCATTTGGTCACATTGGAGAAACCCGCATGGAGAAATTCCATAATGATGGATTTTGAAGTCGTTTGATTATAAATCATCTGACACTTGCAACTTTCCTCCGACAAGTGAAGTGACTGAAATACCGTTCACAGGCCATAAGGAACGAGCAACGAACTTATTGGTGATCATACATCATGATGTGTGTAGTCCAATAAATGTTGTTGCTGGCAGTGGATTTATCTATCTTCTGAAATGACTCAAGTAGATATATGGATATTTACTTGATGAGACGTAAGTCTGGATCTTTTGAAATCATTCAAAAGGTTTTCAAAATGAAGTAGAAATTATTGTAACAAGAAAATTATGTTTCTGCAATTTGATTGTGGAAAGGAATATTTGAGTTACAAGTTTAGCGAATGTCTGATGAGTTGTGAAAAGAGTTTCATAACTTACACCTCCCGGAACACCACTGTGAGTGGAATGTCTGTGAAGATGTATTCAAACCATTTATGACATGGTAAGATCAAAGATGACATAAATCAATTTGCCATTATCCCTTTTAAAGTAATGCTTTAGAGACTGTGACTTTTACACTGAAAAGAGCGCCATCAGATATGTTGAAATGACGCCATGGTATGGTACACCCAACCATGTTATATCTTTTCTTAACATTTGGAATATGGGGCTTGTGTAAAATGTTTACAAACCTATTCCAAATCAGACAAGTGCTACTTTGTAGGTTATCCCAAATTATTGGGAATTCCTCCACCACTATACCGAGGCAAAAGGTTTTGCCACAAAGAACGGTATGCTTTTAAAGAGAATGGTTCTTGCAAAAAGGTGAGTGGGAGGACAGTGCAGCTCGACGAGATAACAATATCTTCGTCATCAGATCAAAGGAAAGAAACCTTGAAAGTGATTTCAGAGTTTCCTACTGCGACTGATACGGAAGCCTCTACATGAGATGTATGGACTTCGGTCGAACTTGCAGCTGAACCACGTAGGCAAAACTCGTGCAAACCTCTCAGGTGCGCAAGCGAGATATTGTTGTTAGACAATAGTATACCTATGATACACAAGGAAGCGTTGATGGGCCCTGACTCCGGAATTGGCTAAATGCCAATATGATCCGAGATAGTTTCCATATAAATGATTCAAGATTAAATCTTGATACTCCTTTCGGAAGACTTAGAGTCTTACGAATATTTATGGAACTATAAACTGATACGGATAAAAATGTTTTATCCATAAAGATTGACTTGTTGCTTATAACAAATTCAAGGAATTAACTACGGCGAGATTGTCTCTCCGTAGCGATGCTTAAAGTCGGTTCGAGTTAAACTAGCAATTAATACATATTTCAATCATGAGATATGAAACATGGATGCCAAAAGGATTTCCATGAAATGGAAATACAAACTAGGACTTGTATGTGATACAGTCCAAAGTGTTTTGTTGATCCAGAGGATGCTAGTGAGTATGCAAACTTCAGAGTTCTAGCGATGGACAAAAGAGAGCAAATGGAGTTGGAATCTTCGTTTTTGATGAAATGGTCAAAAGAGTTTGATTTCATCAATGGATAACGAAGATGCTTGTGGTAACAAGAAAGTAAGTGGGAGCATAATAATATTTCTAAAAACTTTGTGTGCTTGACACATTGTTGATTGGAAATAATATGAATTTCTTGACACGAATTAGGACTTCAATGAAAATAGTTTTTCCATGAAGTGCTTAGGCTAGGAAGCCTCGATATTAGGTATTTTTATCTACGAGATAGAATTGCCTGATAGGGCTAAGCCTAAATACATATTGACAAGATGCTAAAACAGTTTAGCATTAAAACGCCAAGGAGTGATTCTTGCCAAAGTCACATGGAAAGAGTTTTGCAAGACTCGGTGTCCCAAAACACTGATGAGCAAAATACATGATGGAGATTCCACACACTTTCGTGTTTGGATTAATCATGTATTCCATGGTATGTAAAACAACCAGATATGTCCGATACTCCCAAACTGTTGCGAGTATAGAGACCAAAGTGATCAAAGTACTGATCATGGGACAACAGTGAAAAATGTCGTTAAGTACTAAAGTAGCACTGATGAAAAGTTTTCTCGTAAGCAGAGATTATGAAGTGCTCGTTGTAAGTAGTTACATCAATATAGTCTTCATCAATACTCCAAGTGATTTTCGATTTAAGTTAAGGGTTTTGTGTAAAACACAATATGGTGGCACGGTAGTTGGAAATTGTTCCAAACAGGTTACTATGGCGAATTCTATAACAAAGGCTAAGTATGTTGATGCTTTAGAAGCGACAAAGAAGATGTTGAATCATATAGTTCATTCATGAACTTAGTATGGTTCCAAGAAGGCTTTGGTCAATGGGACACTATTGTAGATAGTTGCTCCATAGCTCAGTTTGAGGAATCAGGGTTCGACCAGTGATTCACATATATACAAAGCCGAGTAGCACACAAAATATGAATTTTGTGAAATGCGCGAAAACACGAGGATATGCAAAGATACACACGGAGCTGAAGTTGTCAGATCCGTTGGACATCAGGCTATACCACAAGCGAAGCATATTTTACACCAGTATGCCATAGGTGTAAAGTGCATTAGCATTGACTAGATTATTGACTCTAGTGCAAGTGGGAGTCTGTAGGAGATATGCCCTAGAGGCAATAATAAATGTTATTATTCATCCCCATGTTCCTAATTATGTTTATATTCCGTGCAATAACTGCTATGGTTCTCGAGTCTGCAATAACCACGAGGCTCGAAGAAAGACTCATATGCACGTGTGGAATAATAAACGGTAAAATATATTCCTAGTCTGGCCTCTAAGACTAGCTCAAGTGTTGCATGATGGTTCTGTTTTTCTGATCATGAGCATGACTATGCTGGCAATTTTGAGGGCACAATGTTAGAAGAACATTTGTGTTGAATCGACCCGAATTGATGTTATGCTATGAGATACATTCGTCACAAGTTAATGGTTAATAACACAGAGAAAGTTAACGTTTGCATAATTCCTTAGACCATGAGAGTATCGAGTTTCTTCATGCTTGCTTCATGAACTTTGGGGTTTGTTAAACGTCATCCGTAAATGGGTGGCTATTACGGCGGCTTACGGGTTTATGGAAAAGTATGTCAAGGGACTTGATAGCTCAAGATTGGGATTTGCTCCTCCGACGAGGGAGAGATATTCTTTGGGCCCTCTCGGTGTTATGGTATCCATCATCGTCTGGCCAGACACATTGTGATTTGATCACAGGGATGCCGGAACACGGGAACGAGAAAAAAGAACAAAACAGGTAACGAGGCAACTGGCATAGTGGACAAAGTGTTGATCCACGGGGATGCCGATAAATCTCACCTCGGGTATTTGTAACATATCGCAAAGCAACAGGAATAGCACACGGCAACTGGAGGTTCACTCGAATATTTATTCGTGTGGGTATAGGGGTCAATATGGGTGTCCACGGCTCCGATGTTGATCATTGATCGGAAAGTGTTCCGGTCATGTCTATACTTAACCGAACCTATAGGGTCACACACTTAAGGGTCATCTATCTGCTGAATGCTAGACAGGGAGTCTGAGAGAAAGTCACCGGAAAAGTTTCGGAGACAACGGAAGAGTTCCGGAGAGAGAACACCGGAAGAGTTTCGGTAAAACTGAAAAGTTGTTTCGGGGTATACCATTAAGTCAAATTGGTTTCGGCACACGCCTGGAAATTCTTGGAGGGTACCAGAATTGTTCTGGGAACTTCTGGGATTTTTCCGGAGAAAAAACCCGGAAATGTTCCGGAGCTGCTGGAACCGCTTTGGTTGCTTTTCGCAGATGAAAATCACTAATCCGGAATTGTTTCAGAACGCGTCCAAAATTATTTTAGTGGGTACTGGAAATGTTCTAAGACCTACAGAAATATTTTCGGATTTAACGGTCGCAGAAAAATGTCTCCGTGAATAGTGAAAATCACTTTACGGTTACTTTATGGAAAGCCACTTTTTTGGGCTTTTTCCCAAAATATCTTGGGGATGACATGGATGGATGGGGTCCCCTCTACCCCTTGGGTTTTCCTATAAATAGAGGTGGAGAGGAGCTCTCCACACTCACTCTTTCTCACATACACATGCCATGCATGATCTGGCTTTCTCTCTCCCTCCCAGCGAAATAGTTTGGTAGAGCCAAAAGGCTATCTGGGTTCCAGTGGGAACTAGTTCTGGACGGCGAAGCCCTGTCGGATAGATGACACCGTATGTGTGCAACCCCGTAGAGAGGTCGTAGGTTCGATCTTTTGCCTGAGGGGCCGTTCTAGGGTCCTCCCGAAGGGCTGTCCGAGTTACTGTCCGAGTTTCGAGGGTCCTCCCGAAGGGCTGTCCGTGACACCGTCTGGGGGACTGTCCGACCGCCTCCCGAAGGGCTGTCTGTGGGACTGTCCGAGGGTCTGAAGAGGGAGTACATCCTCGTGGTTGGGAGGTTGTAAATCCTAGCTGTGGGGATCTGCACCGACGATCTACATCGACTCTACTTCTGCTGCGCTACGAGTCGGTAACGATCAGATCAAAACCTTGTATGTATCTCCATAGTGATCCTGGGCGTGCTCGCAGTACCAAAAAATTTTGTTTTCTGTCGCGTTCCCCTACACTTGTTACTTGTTACGAATCATCTTGCTATCAAAACTACCTGTTACCGCTACTTTCAGTACTTGCAGAGAATACCTTGCTGAAAACCGCTTGTCATTTCCTTCTGCTCCTCGTTGGGTTCGACACTCTTACTTATCGAAAGGACTACGATTGATCCCCTATACTTGTGGGTCATCAAGACTCTTTTCTGGCGCCGTTGCCGGGGAGTGAAGCGCCTTTGGTGAGTGGAATTTGGTAAGGAAACATTTATGTGCTGAAATTTATTGTCACTCGTCACTATGGAAAGTAATCCTTTGAGGGGCTTGTTCGGGGTATCTTCACCTCGACCGGAAGCAATAAGAGTTGCTACTCAACCTATTGAACCTACTGAAAATATTTATTATGAAATTCCTTCGGGTATGATAGAGAAACTGCTAGCTAATTCTTATGCAGGCGATGGAACGGTACATCCCGATATGCACTTGATCTATGTGGATGAAATTTGTGAATTGTTTAAGCTTGCAGGTTTATCCGGAGATGGAGTTAAGAAGAAAGTATTCCCTTTATCTTTGGAGGGAAAGGCATTGATATGGTATAGGCTATGTGATGATACTGAAACATGGGACTGGAACCGGTTGAAGATGGAATTCCACCAGAAATTTTATCCTATGCATTTGGTTTATCATGATCGGAATTATATATATAATTTTTGGCCTTGTGAAGGAGAAAGTATCGCTCAAGCTTGGGGGAGGCTTAAGTATATGTTGCACACATGCCCCAATCATGAGCTCTCAAAAGAAATAATTATTCAAAACTTTTATGCTCGGCTTTCTTATAATGATCAATCCATACTCGATACTTCTTCTGCTGGTTCCTTTATGAAGAGAACTATTGAATCCAGATGGGATCTTCTAGAAAGAATTAAATGTAACTCTGAAGATTGGGAAATCGACAAAGGTAATGAGTCAGGTATAAGTCTTGAGTTTGATTGTGTTAAATCTTTTATGGAAACTGATGCTTTTCGTAAGTTTAGTACTAAATATGGACTTGACTCTGAGATAGTAGCCATCTTTTGTGAATCTTTTGCTGCTCATGTTGATCTCCCTAAGGAGAAATGGTTTAAATATCATCCACCTATTGAATTGAATGAAGAACCTGTTAGCGTTAAATAAGAAACAATTGTTTACCATGTTGATCCAGTTGTGCCTACTGCTTATATAGAGAAACCTCCTTTCCCTGTTAGGATTAAGGAACATGCTAAAGCTTCAACTGTGGTTAATAAGAGTGATATTAGAGCACCTAGACCTTCTGAACAAATTAAAGTTGAACCTAGTGTTGCAATGGTTAAAGATCTTTTGGTTGATAATATTAATGGACATGTCATATATTTCTGTGATGAAGCAACTAGAATTGCTAAGCCAGACCCTAAAGATAAAAACAAACCTGTAATTGGCATGCCTGTTATTTATGTTAAAATTGGAGATCATTGCTATCATGGTTTATGTGATATTGGTGCTAGTGTGAGTGCTATTCCGTTTACTCTCTATCAAGAAGTTATGAATGATATTGCACCTGTTGAGATTGAAGATATTGATGTTACTATTAAGCTTGCAAACAAAGATACTATTTCACCGCTTGGGATTGTTAGAGATGTTGAAGTCTTGTGTGGTAAGATCAAATATCCTACTGATTTTCTTGTTCTTGGATCACCACAAGATGATTTTTGTCCCATTATATTTGGTAGACCCTTCTTGAATACTGTTAATGCTAAGATTGATTGCACTAAAGAAATTGTTAGTGTTAATTTTGGTGAGATGTCTCATGAGTTTAATTTCTCTAAGTTTCGTAGACAACCTCATGATAAAGAATTACCCAATAAAGATGAAATTATTGGTCTTGCTTCTATTGCTGTGCCTCCTACTGATCCATTAGAACAATATTTGCTTGAGCATGAGAATGATATGAATATGAATGAAAGAAATGAAATAGATGAGCTGTTCTTTAAACAAGCACCTATTCTGAAACATAATTTGCTTGTTGAAATCTTGGGAGATCCACCTCCACCCAAGGGTGATCCTGTGTTTGAATTGAAGCAATTACCTGATACTCTTAAATATGCTTATATCTTGATAAAAAGAAGATATATCCTGTTATTATTAGTGCTAACCTTTCAGAGCATGAAGAAAAGAGACTACTTAAAACTCTGAAGAAGCACCGTGACGCTATTGGATATACTCTTGATGATCTTAAGGGCATTAGTCCCACCTTATGTCAGCATAAAATTCATATGGAGCCCGATGCTAAACCCGTTGTTGATCATCAAAGAAGGCTGAATCCTAGAATGAAGGATGTGGTAAGAACTGAAATATTAAAGCTTCTAGAAGCAGGTATAATTTATCCCATAGCTGATAGTAGATGGGTAAGTCCTGTTCATTGTGTTCCTAAGAAAGGAGGTATTACCGTTGTTCCTAATGATAAAAATGAACTTATTCCGCAAAGAATTGTAACTGTTTATAGGATGGTAATTGATTTCAGGAAATTAAATAAAGCTACTAGAAAAGATCATTACCCCTTGCCTTTTATTGATCAAATGTTACAAAGATTATCTAAGCATACACACTTTTGTTTCCTAGATGGTTATTTTGGTTTTTCTCAAATACCTGTGTCACCTGAAGATCAAGAGAAAACCACCTTTACTTGTCCTTTTGGAACTTATGCTTATCGTCGTATGCCTTTTGGTTTATGTAATGCACCTGCTACCTTTCAAAGATGTATGACTGCTATATTCTCTGACTTTTGTGAAAAGATTGTTGAGGTTTTCATGGATGATTTCTCCGTTTACGGAACTTCTTTTGATGATTGCTTGAGCAACCTTGATCAAGTTTTGCAGAGATGTGAAGGAACTAATCTTGTCTTGAATTGGGAAAAGTGCCACTTTATGGTGAATGAAGGTATAGTCCTTGGGCATAAAATTTCTGAAAGAGGTATTGAAGTTGATAAAGCTAAAGTTGATGCTATTGAGAGAATGCCATGTCCTAAAGATATCAAAGGTATAAGAAGTTTCCTCGGTCATGCTGGTTTCTATAGAAGGTTTATAAAAGACTTCTCTAAAATTTCTAGACCTCTTACCAATCTCTTGCAAAAAGATGTTCCATTCGTTTTTTATGATGATTGTGTAGAAGCCTTTGAAGTACTTAAGAAAGCCTTAATTTCTGCACCTATTGTTCAACCACCTGATTTGAACCTACCCTTTGATTATGCTGTAGGTGCTGTTCAAGGACAAAGAGTTGATAAGAAATTGAATGTTATTCATTATGCTAGTAAAACTCTAGATAGTGCTCAAAGAAATTATGCTACTACTGAGAAAAAAAATTAGCAGTTGTGTTTGCATGTGATAAATTCAGATCTTATATTGTTGATTCCAAAGTTACTGTTCACACTGATCATGCTGCTATTAAATATCTTATGGAAAAGAAAGATGCTAAACCTAGACTTATTAGATGGGTTCTTCTGCTACAAGAATTTGACTTGCATAGTATTGATAGAAAGGGAGCTGAGAATCCCGTGGCTGATAATTTTTCTAGAATGGAAAATGTTCTTGATGACCCACTTCCTATTAATGATGATTTTCCTGATGAACAATTAGCTGTGATAAATGCTTCTCGTAACACACCTTGGTATGCAGACTATGCTAATTACATTGTGGCTAAATACATACCACCTAGCTTTACATACCAACAAAAGAAAAAGTTCTTCTTTGATTTAAGACATTACTTTTGGGATGACCCACATCTATATAAAGAAGGAGTAGATGGTTGCTACTTGTAGTCTGCGTTGGTATTTCCCCGAAGAGGAGAGGATGATGCAGTACAGTAGAGATAAGTATTTCCCTCAGTTAAGAACCAAGGTTATCAATCCAGTAGGAGAACCAAGCAAAATTCCGTTAAAGCGCACCTGCACACACAAGAGCAAACACTTGCACCCAACGCAAATAAGAGGGTTGTCAATCCTCTTAGCGGTTATTTGCAAGGATTAAATCTTATCGAGGTAAATAGATAAACTAAACTACTAAATAAAATAAAAGTAAATAAATTGCAGCAAGGTATTTTTAGGTTTTTATATGATAAAGATAGACCCGGGGACCATAGTTTTCACTAGAGGCTTCTCTCTTGAGCACATAAGCATACGGTGGGTAAACAAATTACTGTTGGGCAATTGATAGAAAAGCAAATAATTATGAAGGATTCATGGTAATGATCATGTATATAGGCATCACGTCCGAGACAAGTAGACCGACTCATGCCTGCATCTACTACTATTACTCCACCCATCGACCGCTATCCAGCATGCATCTAGGATACTAAGTATGAAACAGAGTAACGCCTTAAGCAAGATGACATGATGTAGAGAAGCAAATTCAAGCAATATGAATAAACCCCATTTTTTTATCCTTAATGGCAACAATACAAATACGTGTCATGTCCCTTTCTGTCACTGGGATTGAGCACCGCAAGATTGAACCCATCACAAAGCACCTCTCCCATTGCAAGATAAATCAATCTAGTGGGCCAAACTAAACCGATAGATCGGAGAGAAATACAAAGCTATAACAATCATGCATAAAAGAGTTTAGAGAAGACTCAAATATTTCTCATGAATAATCTGATCATAAACTCACAATTCATCGGATCCCAACAAACACACCGCAAAAGAAGATTACATCGGATAGAACTCCAAGAACATCGAGGAGAACATTGTATTGAAGATCAAAGAGAGAGAAGAAGCCATCTAGCTACTAGCTATGGACCCGTAGGTCTATGGTAAACTACTCACACATCATCGGAAGGGCTGCAAGGTTGATGTAGAAGCCCTCCGTGATCGATTCCCCCTCTGCCAGAGTACCGGAAAAGGCCTCCAGATGGGATCGTGGAAGAACAGAGGCTTGCGGCGGCGGAAAGGTTTTCTCTTCTGGCTCTCTGGGGGTTTCCCAATATTTGTGAATTTATAGAAATGGAATTAGGTCAAATGGAGTCACGTGGGCCCCACAAGGTACCACGGCGCGCCCCCTGATACGTCTCCAACGTATCTATAATTTTTGATTGTTCCATGCTATTATAATATCAATCTTGGATGTTTTTATATACATTTACAGCAATTATATATCATTTTTTGGGACTAACCTATTAACTTAGTGCCCAGTGCCAGTTGCTGTTTTTTGCCTGTTTTTGGTTTTCCAGAATATCAGTACCAAACGAAGTCCAAATGCCACGAAACTTTTTGGAGATTTTTTTCTGGACATAAGAGACACTAGAAGCTTCGGGAGGAGGCCAGAAGCCAGAGGAGGTGGCCACAAGCCACCAGGGCGTGCCTGGGGGGGCAGGCGCGCCCTGGTGCCTCGTGGGCCCAGCTCTGCCCCTTTTGACCTAATTCCACCACTATAAATTCTGTAAAATCGGGAAACCAACAGAGGAGTCCACGAAATACTTTTTCCGCTACCGCAAGCTTTTGTTCTCGAGAGATCCCATCTGGAGGCCTTTTCCGGTACTCCGCCGGAGGGGGATTCGATCACGGAGGGGCTCTCCATCAACCTTGCTGCCCTTCCGATGATGCGTGAGTAGTTTACCACAGACCTTCGGGTCCATAGTTAGTAGCTAGATGGCTTCTTCTCTCTTTTTGATCTTCAATACAATGTTCTCCTCGGTGTTCTTGGAGTTCTATCCGATGTAATCACTTTTTGCGGTGTGTTTGTTGGGATCCGATGAATTGTGAGTTTATGATCAGATTATCCATGAATATTATTTGAGTCTTCTCTAAACTCTTTTATGCATGATTATTATAGCTTCGTATTTCTCTCCGATCTATTGATTTGGTTTGGCCAACTAGATTGATTTATCTTGCAATGGGAGAGGTGCTTTGTAATGGGTTCGATCTTGTGGTGCTCAATCCCAGTGACAGAAAGGGACATGACACGTATGTATCGTTGCTATTAAGGGTAAAAAGATGGGGTTTATTCATGCGTGAGTTTACTTTGTCTACATCATGTCATCTTGCTTAAGGCGTTACTCCGTTCTTTATGGACTTAATACACTAGATGCATGCTGGATAGCGGTCGATGTGTGGAGTAATAGTAGTAGATGCAGGCAGGAGTCGGTCTACTTGTCTCGGACGTGATGCCTATATACATGATCATTGCCTTGGATATCGTCATGATTATTTGCTTTTCTATCAATTGCCCAACAGTAATTTGTCTATGGAATAAACGAGGACTAGCTAAGAACGAGGTGACGATGTGCATTGGAAGTGTCTCCAAGGTTGATGTGATCACCATCGCCACGCTCTCTCTACCTTCAGGATTAGTGATGAACCTAAATAATTGTTATTTGGTGCTTGCGTTAAGCATGAACATTATATCTGATAGTGTTTATTGCAAGACGGTTATTCAATTTCAGAGAATAATTGTTATTCTATTTATTTGGATAATATCATTGATGATCATGCACTTAAGATGAAAGGTTTATTGAATCTTGATCGTAGTAAATACATATGTTCATAACACGAATGCCAAAAGATAATGATAGTACCACATATTTGTGGCACTGCCGCTTAGGTCATATCAGTGTTAAACACATGAAGAAACTCCATGCAGATGGGTTTTTGGAATCTCTTGATTATGAATCATTTGAGACATGTGAACCGTGCCTTATTGGCAAGATGACTAAAACTCCGTTCTCCGGAACAATGGAGCGAGCAACCAACTTCTTGGAAAAAATACATACCGATGTATGCGGTCCGATGAGTGTTGAGGCGCGCGGTGGATATCGTTATGTTCTCACATTCACTTATGATTTGAGTAGATATGGTTATGTCTACTTGATGAAGCATAAATCTGAAACATTTGAAAAGTTCAAAGAATTTCAGAGTGAAGTAGAGAACCATCGTAACAAGAAAATAAAGTTCTTACGATCTGATCGTGGAGGAGAATATTTGAGTTACGAGTTTGGCAATCACTTAAGACAATGTGGAATTGTTTCACAGCTCACGCCACCTGGAACACCACAGCGTAATGGTGTGTCCGAACGTCGTAATCGTACTCTATTAGATATGGTGCGTTCTATGATGTCTCTTACCGATTTGCCACTATCATTTTGGGGTTATGCATTAGAGACAGCTGCATTCACTTTAAAGAGGGCACCATCTAAATCCGTTGAGACGACACCGTATGAACTGTGGTTTGGTAAGAAACCTAAGCTGTCATTTCTGAAAGTTTGGGGAAGCGATGCTTATGTCAAAAGGCTTCAGCCAGATAAGCTCGAACCCAAAGCGGATAAGTGCGTCTTCATAGGATACCCAAAGGAAACCGTTGGGTACACCTTCTACCACAGATCCGAAGGCAAAGTATTCGTTGCTAAGAATGGATCCTTTCTAGAGAAGGAGTTTCTCTCGAAAGAAGTGAGTGGGAGGAAAGTAGAACTTGATGAGGTAATTGTACCTCCTCTGGATAGTAGTACGTCACAGGAAGAAATTTCTATGACACCGACACAGACCAGAGAGGAAGTAGATGATGATGATCATGAAGCTTCGGATCAAGTTGCTACAGAACCTCGTAGGTCAACCAGGACACGCTCCGCACCAGATTGGTACGGCAATCCTGTCTTGGAGGTCATGTTGTTAGACAACGGTGAACCTACGAACTATGAAGAAGCGATGGCGAGCCAAGATTCGGACAAATGGCTTGAGGCCTTGAAATCCGAGATTAGATCCATGTATGAGAACAAAGTGTGGACTTTGGTAGACTTGCCCGATGAACGGCGAGCTATTAAAAATAAATGGATCTTTAAGAAGAAGACGGACGCTGATGGTTCACCGTCTATAAAGCACGACTTGTTGCTAAAGGTTATCGACAAGTTCAAGGAGTTGACTACGATGAGACTTTCTCACCCGTAGCGATGCTAAAGTCTGTCAGAATTATGTTAGCAATTGCCGCATTTATGATTATGAAATCTGGCAAATGGACGTCAAAACGGCATTCCTTAATGGATTCCTTAAGGAAGAATTGTATATGATGCAACCGGAAGGTTTTGTCGATCCTAAAGGTGCTAACAAAGTATGCAAGCTCCAGCGATCCATCTATGGACTGGTGCAAGCATCTCGGAGCTGGAATACTCGCTTTGATGAAGTGATCAAAGCGTTTGGGTTTATGCAAGTTTATGGAGAAACTTGTATTTACAACAAAGTGAGTGGGAGCTCTATAACATTTCTAATAAGTATATGTGATTGGAAATGATGTAGAATTTCTGGAAAGCATAAAGAATTAATTGAAAGGAGTTTTTCAATAAAAACCTGTTTTTGAGTTATCCATGGTTTGGGCATCGAGATCTATAGAGATAGATCAAGACACCTGATAAAAGATTTTCACACACCTTGATGAGATTTTGAAGAAGTTCAAAATGGATCAAGTCAAAAGAAATAAGTTCTTGGCTGGTGTGAAGTGGAGTAAGACTTGAAGATCTAGGTAAAGGTTGTTTACATGTTAGGCATCAAAATCTATAGAGATAGATTGAGACGCCTCATATGACTTTCACAAAACATATACCTTGACAAGATTTTGAAGAAGTTCAAAATGGATCAGTCAAAGAAGGAGTTCTTGACTGTGGTGAAAGGTGTGAAGTTGAGTAAGACTCAAATCTCGACCACGGCAAAATAAATAGAATGGATGAAGGTTATCCCCTATGCCTCGGCCATAGGTTCTATAAAGTATGCCAAGCTGTGTGCCTTGCCATGTGTCTGGCAAAAGAGGTACCAAAGTGATCCAGGAGTAGATCACTGGACAGCGGTCAAGAATATCCTGAAGTACCTGAAAGGGACTAAGGGAGAATTTCTCGGGAATAGAGGTGATAAAGAGTTCGTCGTAAAGGGTTACGTCGATGCAAGCTTTAAACACCGATCCGGAAGACTATGAGTCTCATACCGGATACGTAAAGTGGGACAGTCGGTTTGGAGTAGCTCCAAGCAGAGTGTGGTAGCAGCATCTACATATGACATAGAGATTTGCCAAGAACACACGGATCTGATTATTGCAGACCCGTTGACTAAAACCTCTCTCACAAGCAAAACATGATCAGCCCTAGAACTGATTGGATGTTAATTACATGGAGATGTAAACTAGATTATTGACTCTAGTGCAAGTGGGAGACTGTTGGAAATATGCCCTAGAGGCAATTAATAAAGTGTTTATTATCATATTTCTCCGTTCATGATAATGGTTTATTATTCATGCTAGAATTGTATTGACCGGAAACTTAATACATGTGTGGATAATAGACAAATACTGAGTCCCTAGTAAGCCTCTACTAGACTAGCTCGTTGATCAAAAGATGGTCAAGATTTCCTGACCATGGACATGAGTTGTCATTTGATAACGGGATCACATCATTAGGAGAATGATGTGATGGACATGACCCAACCGTTAGCATAGCAAATGATCGTTCAGTTTATTGCTATTGCTTTCACTATGTCAAATACACGTTCCTCTGACCATGAGATCATGCAACTCCCGGATACCGTAGGAATACTTTGGGTGTATCAAACGTCACAACGTTACTGGGTGATTATAAAGGTGCGCTACAGGTATCTCTGAAAGTGTTTATTGAGTTGGCATGGATCGAGATTGGGATTTGTCACTCCGACTATCGGAGAGGTATCTCTGGGCCCTCTCGGTAATACAGCATCACAGAAGCCTTGCAAGCACCGTGACTAAAGAGTTAGTTGCAAGATGATGTATTACGGAACGAGTAAAGAGACTTGCCGGTAACGAGATTGAACTAGGTATTGGATACCGACGATCGAATCTCGGGCAAGTAACATACCGCCAGACAAAGGGAACAACGTATGTTGACATATGAGGTTCACCGATAAAGATCTTCGTGGAATATGTAGGAACCAATATGAGCATCTAGGTTCCGCTATTGGTTATTGACCGGAGAGTCGTCTCGGTCATGTCTACATCATTCCCGAACCCGTAGGGTCCGCACACTTAAGGTTCGATGACGATTTAGTATTATATGAGTTATGTGATTGGCGGCCGAAGTTTGTTCGGAGTCCCGGATGAGATCACGGACATGACGAGGAGTCTCGAAATGGTCGAGAGGTAAAGATTCATATATTGGAAGGCTATATTCGGACGTCGGAAAGGTTCCGAGTGATTCGGGTATTTTTCGGAGTACCGGGGAGTTACGGGAATTCACCGGGAGAAGTAATGGGCCTTATTGGGCCATACGGGAAAAGAAGAGGCAGGCCACGTGAGGAGGCGCGCGCCCCCCCTTGCCCAACCCGAATTGGACTAGGGGAGGGGGCGCAGCCCCCTCTTTCCTTTCCCTCTCCCTTCCCCCTTTCCTACTCCGTATGGGAGGTGGAATCCTACTAGGACTAAGGAGTCCTAGTAGGACTCCCCACACTTGGCGCACCCCTAGGGGGCCGGCCTCCTCCCTCCCTCCTTTATATACGGAGGAGGGCACCCCTTGGAGACACACAATTGTCCCATAGCCGTGTGCGGTGCCCCGATCTCCGTTTTCCACCTCGGTCATATTTTCGGAGAGCTTAGGCGAAGCCCTGTCGGAATCACTTCACCGTCACCGTCGCCACGCCGTCGTGCTGACGGAACTCATCTACTTCCTCGACGTCTTGTTGGATCAAGAAGGCGAGGATCGTCACCGAGCTGCACGTGTGTAGAACTCGGAGGTGCCGTACGTTCGGTACTCGATCGGTGGAGCTCGAAGGATTGTTCGACTACATCAACCGCGTTGTGAGACGCTTCCGCTAATGGTCTACGAGGGTACGTAGACACACTCTCTCCTCTCGTAGCGATGCATCTCCATGGATAGATCTTGTGTGAGCGTAGGAAATTTTTTGAAATTCATGCTCCGTTCCCCAACATTTTCCCCATACATGTTTGCTGCGATCAGATGATGGAGCCCCGGAGTCAGTTGACCCTGTCGAAGACTGCTACTACCCGATCGGAGCCTACTACTATGTGGAGACCGACGACCAGGAGTAGTTTAGGAGGCTCCCAGGCAGGAGGCCTGCGCCTTTTCGATCTAGTTGTCGTTGTTATGCTCAGCCTTCTTAAGGCAAACTTGTCTAATTATGTCTGTACCCAGATATTGATGCTTTCGCTGACTCTTGTGTAACTCGAGCTTTTGTATTCGAGCCCTCAAGGCCCCTGACTTGTAATATAAAGCTTGTATTATTTTATTTTGTGTCTAGAGTTGTGTTGTGATATCTTCCCGTGAGTCCCTGGGCTTGATCGTGCGCATTTGCGTGTATGATTAGTGCACGGTCGAGTCAGGAGCGTCACAAGCTAGTATCAGAGCCGACTGCCTGTAGGAAGCCCCTTTCCAACTCCTTGGCCGAAGTTGAGTCTAGTCTTTGAAAAACTATTTTACTAACATGGCTGTGTGGCTTACGGGCCCACATCGCCAATGGATGGGTTTAGGATCTTTTATTCCTCTCCTTTACTCTGGGATTCTGATCTCTCTTCTTTTCCGGGTTAAAGATTTTGCTAACACTAACATTAGGTTCTCGTGTTCACATCCACCCGGAGAACTGGATTGTCTGCAATTATTCCTTTTCATTGGTCTGTTTAATCAGATCATCACATTTTCCTTTCCATTGGTTTGTTTAACCTTTCTTGTAATCTAGCTTTTATTTGAGCAGTGATCATTCCCTACTTAAGTCAACACCCCCAAATAAAACCTTGTTACTATTGTTGATGACATTCCGGTAACCACCGGTGAACGAGAACCTTGCCTATTGGTCTGCCTCGCTTTGCGAGCAGGAAAATGGTTCTCTTCGTCCCTCGCCCTTGGTACCGACGATGTTGCCGACATAGCTGACAAGCTATCTTCTGACATGCCTTGTTGTCGTGACCATGTAAGATGTCACCGTCCTCCCTACTCTCGATCGACACTCACCACAGTTCCACAGGATCGAAACCTAACTCTCCTGTACAGCCCTGATTCCAAAGTTATTCCTCGCGCTTAGCTTCGTATGTAATTCGCGAGCCACCTTCCGATAGATGATCTATTCTGGTTTCAGACGCAATACTCATTCCTGTTGCTCTGAACCCCTTTCACACTCTGTTTCAGGCATCGAACGATTGCCTACCTGCTTGAAACTTCTTATATATGTATCTTGCTCTCGATATATTTCATTTATTCAATTCAAGAGATACTTTCTGCCACATTCCCTGAGTTATCTACCAGATAATCAACATTGTAAAGGTCCGTTCTTCCGAATTTACCCCTTATCCTTTTTGTAAGTACGATGAAGAACCCGAAGAAAGAATGACGACTTCATCATGATGACCTAGAGCAGAGAAATAAAGACACCAACGAAAAGGATCAACTCTTCGAGAAGAGCAACCAAGATCGAGAAGACTCGTTAGAATTTCGTAACCAATCCTTTCCCCTTAACTCTACCTCTTAAATCTCGGGACGAGATTTATTGTAGTGGAGGAGATTTGTAACACCCCAGTGTCATGCTACAGTGATCTTCCCCCTAATGGTTGCCATGTCAGCATGATCACTATGCCAAAATGCCACTTGTCCAAATCTAATTCAAATTCCATTTGAAATGCAAGTCAAATATTTGCATCCTCAAACATGCCAGCAAAATAGTTCATCATATGGAAAATATTCACTAAGTAATTGTCATGTTGAAACCAACCTTATTTGGATTCCCAAAATGCCCCTGGGAATTAATTAAGTGGATCAACAGCAAAATAATTGCCCCTTTTCAATTTCTAAAAATAGTTGAACAATTCCATATGGTTTGAAACTTTTTGTGCAGCTCTGGTATGTTACTGAGTATTTATGTACAAAGTTTGAACTAGAACAAACATCATTTGACATCTAAATCAATTGCAAAACCGGAGCTAAATAAATTCACAGAAAAGAATAGAGAAAAAGAGAAAGGGTGCACTGTGCACTTGGGCTCTAGTGCTACAGTACCTAGGCCCAGTCCATATCTCCCTCCTCCTCCTCCTCACGTACAGGAGGCAGAGAGCGTGTGCGTGTCGGGCATCCGCGCCGCCGTGGCCACTGTGGTCGCCGTGTCGACCATCTAGCGAGCCCCCGAGGCGTATAAGGCCCTCCCCAACGCGTGAGACAAACCCTAGACCACTCTTTCCTCCTCCCTCGCTCGTCCCCTTCCGTTTTCTTCGTTCCCGAACTCGAGGTCACCGCACCACCGTCGTCCACGCGCTCCGGAGCCTCCCCTCGTCACGCCAAGATGTCCAGGCGCTCCCTCGTCGTCAACTCCTTCGCCTACGCGCATCAGTTCGTGTAGGGGCGCACCAGAAGCTCGCCATCGCCGCCATCTTCGCCCACAGCCGACACATCTCGCCATCGAGCCCGTCGCATTCCGGCCGCCCCGCACCTCCTAACCATGTCTACAAGCTCCGGGGTGAGCTTATCCCCCGACTCCCCTGCTTTGCCCCCTCGATCCACTCCGTTAGCCACCGTTTCCGTGCTCACCGTGGTCGCCGTGGTCGCGCCCGAGATCCCGTGTACACGCTGCTCTGCTCCTCGCACTAGGTGCTGCTCCTGCCACTGCTCGTTAACGCTCTGCTGCTCTGCTGCCGCTGCGGCTGCGCTGCTGCCTTGCTGGCCGCTGCCTGCTGCCGCTGCTATGCTCTTGCTGACGCTGCTTAGCTGCTGCTCCTTGCTACTGCTGCTTGGCCGCTGCTGCTGTGCTGCCGCTACTAGCTGCTATTGTTGCTACTTGTGGCTGTGCTGCTGCTGCTATGCGCTGCTGCTGGCCATGGCCATGGCCGCGGTCGTGGCTGTGTGTGCAGGGTGTGTGTGTGCACGGCTGTGCCACCAGGCCGGCCCTTATTTAATTAGGCTAGGCTTAGTTAGTACTAGTTTAGTGCTAAGTTAGTCTAGTAGTAGATGACATGTAGGACCCCATTAAATAAGTTAGGTTTATTTATTTGATTAGGTATAGACTATGCCATGTGGGACCCCCCCCCCCCCGCACTATTCCCCTTTTGACCGGTCAAATTGACTTGGTCAATTCGGATTAATTAAATATAATAATTCCAGAAATTCCTGAATATTGATAAAACTTTGGAAATTAATAGAAAATTAACCATAAGTCTGATGAAAATAATTTATATATGCAAAACGATCAAAAAAATATGACGAATCCGAATATGTCATCCATATACCTGCCACACCCCTCCATCACTGCAAACATGGAACCTTCCCCTCCGGATCGTCTGACCGATAATTACCTGGAGCTGGGAAAATATTCCCGAATATTTTCCCTCTTCTTCTAAATGTTGGGTAACGTTGCATGGGAAACAAAAAATTTCCTACGCACACACAAGATCTAACCATGGTGATGAGCATCTACGAGAGGGAGAGTGAATCTACATACCCTTGTAGATCGCTAAGCGGAAGCGTTAAGAAACGCGGTTGATGTAGTCGAACGTCTCCGCGATCCAAATCGCAAGTCGTCCCTCGATCTGATCACGAACTAGTGCCGAACGGACGGCACCTCCGCGTTCAACACACGTACGGCTTGATGACGCCTTCACCTCCTCGATCCAGCAAGCGATGATGAAGTAGTAGATGAGTTCCGGCAGCACGACGGCGTGGTGATGATGGTGAGCAACAATCTCTGCAGGGCTTCGCCAAGCACTACGGAGATTATGACGGGAGAACTAGAGGGTTAGGGTTGCCGACACACGGCTTGGGAAATCTTGATGTATCCCGTGTGCTAGCCCTGCCCCTCTATTTATACGTTGAGCCTTGGGGTCTAAACTTGGAGTAAAAGCCTCCTCCAGGTCGGTTTTGCCCGCACAAGGTCGGTTTGGCCCGCAGGGAAAGAGTCCAACTCGGATCCCTGCAGTACCGCGCACAAGCGGTAGTACCGCTCACGAGCGGTAGTACCGCTTGAGCGGTAGTACCGCTTCACACAAGCGGTAGTACCGCTTACGCGGTAGTACTGCCTTACCAGCGGTAGTACCGCTTAAGGCAGCAGCAAAACTTCCTTTTGCACTTCCCAATACCTCGTGGGCTTTACCCCTTTGGCTCATATAAAGTGTTGCTGCACCCGAACACTTCGGTAAACATCCGGAACCCCTTCCGGTGAATTCCGGAACCCTTCCGGAAACCAAAACACTATTATCACATATATCAATCTTTACCTCCGGACTCTTCCGGAGATCCTCGTCATGTCCGGGATCTTATCCGGGATTCCGAACAACCTTCGGTCACCAACAAAATAACTCAACTATACTAATCGTCACCAAACGTTAAGTGTGTAGACCCTGCGGGTTCGAGAACTATGTAGACATGACCGAGACACCTCTACGATCAATAACCAATAGCGGGACCTGGATGCCCATATTGGCTCCTACATATTCTACGAAGATCTTTATCGGTCGAACCTCTATGTCAAGGATTCAGTTAATCCCGTATACTGTTCCCTTTGTTCTTCGGTATGTTACTTGCCCGAGATTCGATCGTCGGTATCTCTATACCTAGTTCAATCTCGTTACCGGCAAGTCTCTTTACTCGTTCTGTAATACAAGATCTCGTGGATAACACTTTAGTCACATTGCTTGCAAGGCTCATTGTGATGTTGTATTACCGAGTGGGCCCTGAGATACCTCTCCGTCACACGGAGTAACAAATCCCAGTCTTGATCCATGCCAACCCAACAGACATCCTCGGAGATACCTGTAGAGCACCTTTATAGTCACCCAGTTACGTTGCGACGTTTGATACACACAAGGTATTCCTCCGATGTCAGGGAGTTGCATGATCTCATGGTCATAGGAACAGATACTTGACATGCAGAAAACAATAGCAATAAACTGACACGATCATATGCTACGTTTATAGTTTGGGTCTTGTCCATCACATCATTCTCCTAATGATGTGATCCCGTTATCAAATGACATCTCATGTCCATGGCTAGGAAACCTTCACCATCTTTTGATCAACGAGCTAGTTAACTAGAGGCTTACTAGGGACACAGAGTTGTTTATGTACCCACACATGTATTTGAGTTTCCAATCAATACAATTATAGCATGGATAATAAACGATTATCATGAACAAGGAAATATAATAATAACCAATTTATTATTGCCTCTAGGGCATATTTCCAACAGTCTCCCACTTGCACTAGAGTCAATAATCTAGTTCACATCACTATGTGATTTACATTGTAATGAATCGAACACCCATGCAGTTCTGGTGTTGTTCATGTTTAGCCCTTGGAAGAGGTTTAGTCATCGGATCTGCAACATTTAGATCGGTGTGTACTTTGCAAATATTTATGTCGTCCTCCTTGATGTAATCGCGGATGGAATTGAAACGTCGCTTTATGTGTCTGGTCCTCTTGTGAAATCTTGGTTCCTTGGCTAGAGCAATGGCACCAGTATTATCACAAAACAGAGTCATTGGGTTAAGCGCACTAGGCACTACTCCAAGATCTGTCATGAACTCCTTCATCCAGACACCTTCCTTCGCCGCCTCCGAGGCAGCGATGTACTCCGCTTCGCATGTAGAATCAGCTACCACGCTTTGCTTGGAACTGCACCAGCTAACCGCACCCCCATTAAGAATAAACACGTATCCGGTTTGCGACTTAGAGTCATCCGGATCAGTGTCAAAGCTTGCATCGACGTAACCCTTTACGACGAGCCCTTGATCACCTCCATAAACGAGAAACATGTCCTTAGTCCTTTTCAGGTACTTCAGGATATTCTTGACCGCCGTCCAGTGTTCCATCCCTGGATCACTTTGAAACCTTCCGACCATACTTATGGCAAGGCTGACATGGGTCTTGTGCACAGCATTGCATACATGATAGAGCCTATGGCTGAAGTATAGGGGATGACACTCATCTTTTCTCTATCTTCTGCAGTCACTGGGCATTGAGTCTTACTCAACTTCACACCTTGCAATACAGGCAAGAACCCTTCTTGGACTGATCCATTTTGAACTTCTTCAAAACTTTGTCAAGGTATGTGCTTTGTGAAAGTCCTATTAAGCGTCTTGATCTATCTCTATAGATCTTGATGCCTAATATGAAAGCAGCTTCTCCTAGGTCCTTCATTGAAAAACTCTTGTTCAAATATTCCTTCACGCTTTCCAACATTTCTATATTGTTTCCAATCAGCAATATGTCATCCACATATAATATTAGAAACGCTATAGAGCTCCCACTCACTTTCTTGTAAATACAAGCTTCTCCGTAAACTTGTATAAACTCGAACGCTTTGATCACCTCATCAAAGCGAAGATTCCAACTCCGAGATGCTTGCACCAGTCCATAAATGGATCGCTGGAGTTTGCAAACTTTGTCAGCATTCTCTGGATCGACAAAACCTTCTGGTTGCATCATATACAACTCTTCCTTAAGGAAACCGTTAAGGAACGCTGTTTTGACATCCATCTGCCAAATTTCATAATCGAAAAAGGCAGCTATTGCTAACATGATTCTGATGGACTTAAGCATCGCTACGGGTGAGAAGGTCTCATCGTAGTCAACTCCTTGAACTTGTGAAAAACCCTTTGCCACAAGTCAAGCTTTATAGACGGTGACATTACCGTCCGCGTCCGTCTTCCTCTTAAAGATCCATTTGTTCTGAATGGCCTTACGCCCTTTAGGTAATACTTCCAAAGTCCATACTTTGTTTTCATACATGGATCCCATCTCGGATTTCATGGCCTCTAACCACTTCTCGGAATCCGGGCCCATCATCGCTTCTCCATAGCTCGTAGGTTCATCGTTGTCCAACAACATGACCTCTAAGACAGGGTTGCCGTACCACTCAGGAGCAGTACGCGTCCTTGTCGACCTACGAGGTTCGATAGCAACTTGATCCAAAGCTTCATGATCATCATCATTAACTTCCTCTTCAGCTGATGTAGGCTCTACAGAAACATCTTTCTGCGCTGCGCTACTTTCAGGTTGAAGTAAAGGTTCAACAACCTCATCAAGTTCTATCTTCCTCCCACTCAATTCTTTCGAGAGAAACTCTTTCTCAAGAAATGTTCCGTTTTTAGCGACAAACACTTTGCCTTCGGATCTGAGGTAGAAGGTATACCCAACTGTCTCTTTTGGGTATCCTATGAAGATGCATTTCTCCGCTTTGGGTTCCAGCTTTTCAGGCCGAAGCTTTTTGACATAAGCATCACATCCCCAAACTTTAAGAAACGACAGCTTCGGCTTCTTGCCAAACCAAAGTTCATATGGCGTCGTCTCAACGGATTTCGATGGTGCCCTATTTAAAGTGAATGCAGCTGTCTCTAATGCATAACCCCAAAACGATAGTGGCAAATCGGCAAGAGACATCATAGATCGCACCATATCCAATAAGGTTCGATTACGACGTTCGGACACACCATTACGCTGTGGTGTTCCAGGCGGTGTCAGTTGTGAAACAATTCCACATTGTCTTAAGTGACTGCCAAACTCATAACTCAGATATTCTCCTCCTCGATCAGATCGTAGGAATTTAATCTTCTTGTTACGATGATTCTCAACTTCACTCTGAAATTGTTTGAACTTTTCAAATGTTTCAGACTTGTGTTTCATTAAGTAAATATACCCATATCTACTTAAGTCATCAGTGAAGGTGAGAAAGTAACGATAACCACCGCGCGCCTCAATACTCATCGGACCGCACACATCAGTATGTATGATTTCCAACAAGTCACTTGCCCGTTCCATTGTTCCAGAGAACGGCGTTTTAGTCATCTTGCCCATGAGGCATGGCTCACATGTGTCAAGTGATTCAAAATCAAGTGACTCTAAAAGTCCATCAGCATGGAGCTTCCTCATGCGTTTTACGCCAATATGACCTAAACGGCAGTGCCACAAAAAAGTGGTATTATCATTATCAATTCTACATCTTTTGGCATCAATGTTATGAACATGTGTATCATTACTATCGAGATTCAATAAGAATAAACCCCTCACATTGGGTGCATGACCATAAAAGATATTACTCATATAAATAGAACAACCATTATTCTCTGATTTAAATGAGTAATCGTCTCGCAGTAAACAAGATCCAGATATAATGTTCATGCTTAACGCAGGCACTAAATAACAATTATTCAGGTTTATCACTAATCCCGATGGTAATCGAAGAGCGAGCGTGCCGACGACGATCACATCAACCTTGGAACCATTTCCCACGCGCATCGTCACTTCGTCCTTTGCCAGCCTCCGTCTATTCCGCAGTTCCTGTTTTGAGTTGCAAATATGAGCAACCGCACCGGTATCAAATACCCAGGCACTACAACGAGAGTTGGTAAGGTACACATCAATAACATGTATATCATATATACCTTGTTTGTTGTTGGCCGCCTTCTTGTCAGCCAAATACTTGGGGCAGTTCCGCTTCCAGTGTCCAGTTCCCTTGCAATGAAAACACACAGTTTCTGGTTTGGGTCCAGCCTTGGGTTTCTTCACGAGAGGAGCAACTGCTTTGCCACTCTTCTTGGAGTTACCCTTCTTACCCTTGCCATTTTTCTTGAAACTAGTGGTTTTATTGACCATCAACACTTGATGCTCCTTCTGAATTTCAGACTCAGTGGCTTTCAGCATCGCAAACAGCTCGGCGACTGACTTGTTCATCCCGTGCATGTTATAGTTCAACACGAAGCTCTTGTAGCTAGGTGGCAATGATTGAAGAACTCTGTCAGTGATAGCCTCTGGCGGAAGGGGCATCCCCAATTCAGCCAGACGGGCGGAGTACCCAGACATTCTGAGCATGTGATCACTGATAGACCCGTTCTCCTCCATCTTGCAAGCATAGAACTTATCGGAGATCTCATATCTCTCGATCCGGGCATTCTTCTGAAAGATAAACTTCAACTCCTGGAACATCTCATATGCTCCATGACGTTCGAAACGTCTTTGAAGTCCCGGTTCTAAGCCATACAATATTGCACATTGAACTATTGAGTAATCTTCAGAACGAGCCTGCCAGGCGTTCACAACGTCTAGAGACTCAACTGGAGCGGGTGGATCACCAAGCGGTGCATCAAGGACATAAGCCTTCTGGGAAGCCGTAAGGATAATCCTTAGATTACGGGCCCAGTCCACAAAGTTACTTCCATCATCTTTCAATTTAGCTTTCTCTAGGAACGCATTAAAATTCAGGGGTGCTACTGCGCGAGCCATGATCTACAACATAAATATTGCAAAGACAACTAAGACTATTGTTCTAGATAATGAGTTTAGTTAATCATATTACTTAAAAACTCCCACTCAAATAGACATCCCTCCGGTCATTCGAGTGTAACATGATCCAAATCCACCAACTCAAGTCCGATCATCACGTGAGTTGAGGTGGTTTCAATGGTGAACATCTTTATGTTGATCATATCTACTATATGACTCATGTTCGACCTTTCGGTCTCTTGTGTTCCGAGGCCATGTCTGTACATGCTAGGCTCGTCAAGTTTAACCCGAGTGTTCCGCACGTGCAACATGGCTTACACCCGTTGTATGTGAACGTAGAGTCTATCACACCCGATCATCACGGCGTGTCTCGAAACGACGAACTTTCGCAACGGTGCACACTCGGGGAGAACACAATTTTATCTTGAAATTTAAGTGAGGGATCACCTTATAATGCTACCGTCGTCCTAAGCAAAATAAGATGCATAAAAGGATTAACATCACATGCAAATCATAAGTGACATGATATGGCCATGAACTTGTGCTTTTGATCTCCATCTTCAAAGCACCGGCATGATCTCCATCGTCACCGGCATGACACCATGATCTCCATCATCTTGATCTCCATCAACGTGTCGCCATGAGGTTGTCGCACCGACTGTTACTTCCACGACTATAGCTAACTCATAGCGATAAAGTAAAGCAAAAACGGCGAAAATAATTAAAGACAACTCTATGGCTCCTGCCAGTTGCCGTACTCATTGACATGCAAGTCGTGATATTCTATACAACACATGATCATCTCATACATCACATATATCTCATCATGTAATTGGCCATATCACATCACAACATACCCTGCAAAAACAAGTTAGACGTCCTCTAATTGTTGTTGCAAATTTTACGTGGCTGCTACGGGTTTGCAAGAACCGTTCTTACCTACGCAAAACCACAACGTGGTGTAGTGATTGCTTTTTGATCTTCTAAAAGAACCCTCTTCATTGAAATCGATTCAACTAAAGTGAGAGAGACAGACACCCGCTAGCCATCTTTATGCAACGAAGTTACATGTCAGTTGAAGGAACCTGTCTCGCGTAAGCGTACGCGTAATGTCGGTCCGGGCCGCTTCATCTCACAATACCGCCGAATCAAGTATCAACTAGTAACGGCAAGCAATATGTATACACCCACGCCCACAACTCGTTTGTGTTCTACTCGAGATCTCATCTACGCATAAACCTGGCTCTGATACCACTGTTGGGTAACGTTGCATGGGAAACAAAAAAATTCCTACGCACACACAAGATCTATCCATGGTGATGAGCATCTACGAGAGGGAGAGTGAATCTACATACCCTTGTAGATCGCTAAGCGGAAGCGTTAAGAAACGCGGTTGATGTAGTCGAACGTCTCCGCGATCCAAATCGCAAGTCATCCCTCGATCCGATCACGAACTAGTGCCGAACGGACGGCACCTCCGCGTTCAACACACGTACGGCTTGATGACACCTTCACCTCCTCGATCCAGCGAGCGATGATGAAGTAGTAGATGAGTTCCGGCAGCACGACGGCGTGGTGATGATGGTGAGGAACAATCTCTGCAGGGCTTCGCCAAGCACTACGGAGATTATGACGGGAGAACTAGAGGGTTAGGGTTGCCGACACACGGCTTGGGAAATCTTGATGTATCCCGTGTGCTAGCCCTGCCCCTCTATTTATATGTTGAGCCTTGGGGTCTAAACTTGGAGTAAAAGCCTCCTCCAGGTCGGTTTTGCCCGCACAAGGTCGGTTTGGCCCGCAGGGAAAGAGTCCAACTCGGATCCCTGCAGTACCGCGCACAAGCGGTAGTACCGCTTCACACAAGCGGTAGTACCACTTACGCGGTAGTACTGCCTTACCAGCGGTAGTACCGCTTAAGGCAGCAGCAAAACTTCCTTTTGCACTTCCCAATACCTCGTGGGCTTTACCCCTTTGGCTCATATAAAGTGTTGCTGCACCCGTACACTTCGGTAAACATCCGGAACCCCTTCCGGTGAATTCCGGAACCCTTCCGGAAACCAAAACACTATTATCACATATATCAATCTTTACCTCCGGACTCTTCCGGAGATCCTCGTCCTGTCCGGGATCTTATCCGGGATTCCGAACAACCTTCGGTCACCAACAAAATAACTCAACTATACTAATCGTCACCAAACGTTAAGTGTGTAGACCCTGCGGGTTCGAGAACTATGTAGACATGACCGAGACACCTCTACGATCAATAACCAATAGCGGGACCTGGATGCCCATATTGGCTCCTACATATTCTACGAAGATCTTTATCGGTCGAACCTCTATGTCAAGGATTCAGTTAATCCCGTATACTGTTCCCTTTGTTCTTCGGTATGTTACTTGCGCGAGATTCGATCGTCGGTATCTCTATACCTAGTTCAATCTCGTTACCGGCAAGTCTCTTTACTCGTTCTGTAATACAAGATCTCGTGGCTAACACTTTAGTCACATTGCTTGCAAGGCTCATTGTGATGTTGTATTACCGAGTGGGCCCTGAGATACCTCTCCGTCACACGGAGTAACAAATCCCAGTCTTGATCCATGCCAACCCAACAGACATCCTCGGAGATACCTGTAGAGCACCTTTATAGTCACCCAGTTACGTTGCGACGTTTGATACACACAAGGTATTCCTCCGATGTCAGGGAGTTGCATGATCTCATGGTCATAGGAACAGATACTTGACATGCAGAAAACAATAGCAATAAACTAACACGATCATATGCTACGTTTATAGTTTGGGTCTTGTCCATCACATCATTCTCCTAATGATGTGATCCCGTTATCAAATGACATCTCATGTCCATGGCTAGGAAACCTTCACCATCTTTTGATCAACGAGCTAGTTAACTAGAGGCTTACTAGGGACACAGAGTTGTTTATGTACCCACACATGTATTTGAGTTTCCAATCAATACAATTATAGCATGGATAATAAACGATTATCATGAACAAGGAAATATAATAATAACCAATTTATTATTGCCTCTAGGGCATATTTCCAACACTAAAAATGCCTAGTAATGCATTAGAGCATATCACCAACACTTTTTGCCATGACATACATCTGTGATGCATTTGTTTGCTTTGTTATTTATTGTTTCCCCCTTCGTTACTTTCTTTTCGGTAGACCCCGAGACTGCTGTTGATCCAATGATCGACTACTTCACCGTCGAGGATCCGTATCTGTTTGCAGAGCAACCAGGCAAGCAAAACCCCCTTGATCATTCCTATATCACCCATTCCTTCTCTCCCATGCTTACATTAGAATTTGCTACTGTATTTGATTGCTCCTATTCTGATGCATAGCCTGATTTTGAAACCTGCTGTTGATACTTTATCTGTTGTCCTAAATGCTTAGCATAGAATGGTTAGTGATCCATCAGTGGCCCCACATCCTTGTCCGTGTTGCCCTGCTTTGCTACCAGATGACTCGATCAACGTGATCGATATGCAGAGACCTACACAGCACCGCACACCCCCCTTAGTTGTACGACTCTGCAGAGCTAGTATCGAGTGCCGAGGGTGATACCTCCCACCTCACTCCTGATGGTAACTCTGTAGCGTAGCTAGTCGGATGTGGGTTATCGAGGGTGATTCCTCTTTCACCACCTTCGATGATGCCTCTGTAGTGCAGCCCCTCAAGTGTGAACCCATCAAGGGCGATTCCTCCAAGTTCACCTTGACGGTTACATCGAGTGGGAATCCATCGAGGGTGATTCCTCGGATTCCCCACGATGTTATGGACACACGGGTACTTTGACCTTCACCTCAGACCATTGTTAAAGACGGGTCGGCTCCAAGAGCACCCGCGAGATAATGTTGAAGTTGGGCCGACCCCAAGGGTACCCGCGAGAGAGTCCTGTGGCGGCTAGTTGTTAGCGGTACCACCCAGGATGTGGTGGTAGCTCGGGACGTGTCCCGACGGCCGACACGGAACTTACACTATAGTCGGAGCGACAGGGCAGGCGGAGACTACCTAGGAGAGAGGTGGGCCTAGTCCATGGTCGTGGTCCGTGAGATACCTAGTCGGAACGGCCGAAGCACTGGTCGTCTTCGCGAGCTCCTAATAATTCACTAATGGATTTGGGTATTTGATCTGAGTTGGCCACTGGCCTATACGCACTACCACCACGCGGGATAATGGTTTAATGGGGCCCTCGGTGCCGTATGTATCAGCCGAAAGCTCTGTCAGACGTCCAGTTCAGCATTGCGGCACGGCCGGGTCGGCACCCCAGAGGTGGTGCCTGGATCGCCCTGCTCGCAATGCCCGGAGTGCAAAGGACGATGGGCCCAAGACCCCTGAGCACTTAGGATGTAGACCGGCGGGGACCTCTCTGCGGAGCCTAGGTAGGACTACGTCGTGTCGATCAGCCGAGGCCGGGCATGACCAAGAAAAGTGTGTCCGGCCAGAGTTAATCGAGCGTGTTGGGTAACAGTAGTGCACCCCTGTAGGGAAGTTATCTATTCGAATAGCCGTGTCCACGGTAACAGGACGCTCAGTGTTGTATCCCGATCTACTACAACTTGAACTGGATACATGTTACTTTAATTAATATGTTAGCTCCGGGATCGCTTTCTCGCAGGGAGTCGAGGAAGGATCTCTGGGCTTTGCTAATACATACTTATTACTTTGTTATATGCTAATCTACACTCTTCTAATGCTGCAAGATGCTAGTCTTCGATAGGCTAGGCCTTCCCTTCTATTCTGGCATTTCTGCAGTATAGTCCACAGATACAACCCCTTTCCTTTGATACCGATGCATACTTAGCATAGATCTGATGTAAGTCTTGCGAGTACTTTGGATGAGTACTCACGGTTGCTTGGCTACCTCTTTTTCCCCATACCCGTTTGCTGCGATCAGATGATGGAGCCCCGGAGTCAGCTGACCCCGTCGAAGACTGCTACTACCCGACCGGAGACTACTACTACGTGGAGAACGACGACCAGGAGTAGTTTAGGAGGCTCCCAGGCAGGAGGCCTGCGCCTTTTCGATCTAGTTGTCGTTGTTATGCTTAGCCTTCTTAAGGTAAACTTATCTAATTATGTCTGTACCCAGATATTGATGCTTCCGCTGACTCTTGTGTACCTCGAGCTTTTGTATTCGAGCCCCCGAGGCCCCTGGCTTGTAATATAAAGTTTGTATTATTTTATTTTGTGTCTAGAGTTGTGTTGTGATATCTTCCCGTGAGTCCCTGGACTTGATTGTGCGCATTTGCGTGTATGATTAGTGCACGGTCGATTCGGGGGCGTCACAACATCCAAGATTGATACTATAACAGCATGGAACAATCAAAAATTATAGATACGTTGGAGACGTATCAAGCATCCCCAAGCTTAATTCCTGCTCGTCCTCGAGTAGGTAAATGATAAAAACAGAATTTTTGATGTGGAATGCTGCCTATCATATTCATCATATACTCTTTTCTTTGTAGCATGGACATTTGGACTTGAATGATTCAAAGCAATAGTCTATAGTTTGACATGAAGACATAAATACTCAAGCATACTAACAAGCAACCATGTCTTTCAAAATATCAATGCTAAAGAAAGTTATCCCTCGCCCATTATGCTCAATCACTGATCCATTCATGAAAAACACTCAATATTAGCTACACCCAATGCACAAGTATGACAATAGTGCTCTCTAGTTGGTGCTTTGTAAGAGAAGATGGAGACACAAAATAAAAATAAAAATTGCATAAAAGTAATAGATAGGCCCTTCGCAGAGGGAAGCAGAGATTTGCTCAAAGCTTAAATTAGAGAGATAAAATTATTTTGAGAGGCATGCTTTTCCTGTCAACGAAAACGACCGAGAATTGCCAATATCTTCCATGCTAGACACATTATAGGCGGTTCCCAAACAGAAAATAAAGTTTATTTCCTTTTCACCATTCTTTCACAATCCATGGCTAGCCGTATCCACGGGTGCCCTCCATACCAACACTTTTCAAGGAATTTATTATTAACATCATATTAAAAAAAATCATTTCGGGACTGGGCATCCCTATTACCTGCCACTCTCTCATGCAATGACAAGTGAATAAACACTCATCGTGAGAATAACACACCTAGCATGGAAAATATTGGCCACCCCCTGCCGCTTCATGAGCGGTACGGGCACACAAAATGGAAAATTATTTTGAAAATTTAGAGTTGGCACATGCAAATTTACTTGGAACGGCAAGGAAATATCGCATATAGGTAGATATGGTGAACTCATTTGGCACAACTTGGGTTTAAGGAGTTGGATGCACAAGCAGTATTCCTTCTTAGTACAAATGAAGGCTAGCAAATAGATTGAGAAGCGACCAACCAAAAAGCGAAAACGGTCATAAACATGCATTGAACATAACTAACACCGAATAATGCACCATAAGTAGGATATAATTTCGTTGCATAACTATTGACTTTATGTGCATGCATAGGGAATCACAAACCTTAACACCAATATTCTTACTAAATCACGATTACTCACTAACATGACTCACATATTATCATCTCCATATCGCAAAACTATTGCAAGGAATCAAACTTATCATATCCAATGATCTTTCATGAAAGTTTTTATTATATCCCTCTTGAATATTCATCACTTTGGGACCAAATTCATATCTTGTGCAAATTACCGTTACTATTATCAACTCTCAAAAAGATATAAGTGAAGCATGAGAGTGCAAATATTTCTTCAAAATTTTAATCTTATTAACTCTCAAAATAATATAAGTGAAGCATGAGAGTTTGAATATTTCTTCAAAATATAGCCACCGCCGTGCTCAAAAAGATTTAAGTGAAGCACTAGAGCAACTGCCTAGCTCAAAAGATTTAAGTGGAGCACATAGAGTATTCTAACAAATCACGAACAATGTGTGTCCCTCTCAAATAGGTGTGTCCAGCAAATATGATTGTGACAAACTAAAAAGCACACAAAGCAAAGACTCATATAATACACGACGCTCCAAGTAAAACACATATCATGTGATGAATAAAAATATAGCTCCAAGTGAGTTACCGATAGTTGGTAGAAGAAAGAGGGGATGCCTTCCGAGGAATCCCCAAGCTTAGACGCTTGAGTCTTCCTTGAATATTACCTTGGAGTGCCTTGGGCATCCCCAAGCTTAGGCTCTTGCCACTCCTTATTCCTTCATCTATCGAGATCTCACCCAAAACTTGAAAACTTCAATCACACAAAACTCAACAAAACCTTCGTGAGATCCGTTAGTATAACAAACAAATCTTAAACTTTAGGTACTGTTGTAAATTGATTCATATTTAATATTGGCATAATGCTACTGTACTCCAACTTCTCCATGACTCATACCCCCCGATACGATCCATAGATTCATCAAAATAAGCAAACTATGCAACAAAAATAGAATCTGTCTAAAACAGAACAGTCTGTAAAGATCTATTTAAAAGCCATACTTATGTAACTCCAAAAATTCTGAAAAATTAGGAAAACATGGGAAATTCATATACCAATACTGTGTAAAAATTTCAGATTTTTCTGACGCTCCAGTACAGAATTAAAATTCCAGTACTGGACGCAAAACTTTCTATTTTCCAAACAGCATCAATTATACTATCTTCCAAATCATCCCAAAGGCATTACTTGACACAAACACTAATTAAAACATAAAAACACAATCATAACAGAAGCTATAATCATGTAAACACTCAAGAACTTATTTTATCCATTGGGTTGTCTCCCAACAAGCTCTTTCTTTATAGCCATTAAGATAGGCTTGAGATTTCAATGATGCTCTCATGAAAGATAATAATAGAAACACAAAGAGAGCATCATGAAGCATATGAAAAACACACTTAAGTCTAACATACTTCCTATGCATAGGCATTTTATAGGAGAACAAATTATCAAGACAAGCAATCTCTAGCATATGCAAATAGGAAGAATGAAGCATGAATAATTTCAACATCACGAGAGGCAATTTAGTAACATGAAGATTTCTATAACCATATTTTCCTCTCTCATAATAATTACATGAAGGATCATAATCAAACTCAACAATATAGCTATCATAAACAGTATTCTCTCTATGATCCATATGCATAAAAAAATTATAATCTTCCAAAATAGTTGGATTATCATCAACTAAAGTCATGACCTCTCCAAACCCACTTTTATCAAAAAATTCACAAGATTGATAATTCTCCAAAATGGTGGGATCATTATTACCTAAAGTTGACACTCTTCCAAACCCACTTTCAATGTTATTGCAAACACTATTATCAATAGCATATTCATCATGAGGCTTAAATAAATTTTCAAGATCATAAGAAGCATTATCACCCCAATCATGATCATTGCAATAAGTAGTGGACATAACAAAATGTTCATCCCCAAGCTCATAGTTTTGCATATTATTAGCATAATTGACATTCATTGAATTTATAATAACATCATCGCAATCATGCTTTTCATTCAAGGAGCTGTCAAGTGTGGGTGCAATATAAATAATTTCATTTTTAACATAAGGAACTATAGCAAGTTCATCTCCATAAGCATCATTAATATTGGCATCATGGCCATAAGAATAGCAAGCATCATGTTCATTAAGAGGGGATATTTCAATCGAATCATCGGAATCATAATTATCTATAGATTCATGCATATCATTATTCTCTTCCAAAGCAGCAGACATTCTCTCAATAAATTCTTTAACATAGGCATTATGAGCATAGTTTTCATAGCAATATTTAAGTATGGAAAAAATTTCAGATTTGTAGAAAGTAACATCATACATTTCAATCAAAGAAGCAACTTCATAAGCACCCTTAAAAGCAACAAATTCTTCAATTTGTTCGATATCATAGTAACTATAAACACCCTTGGCATAAGAAGATAAGATTTCATTATCATTAAACTCACATAGGTAGGGAAGGTGTTTTTTAGGGTTCTTAGAGCAACAAGTAAAATCATAAATTTCACATAGATTCCAAGCATAGCATAGAAAACAATTTATTTGATGCCATAAGAGTCTCCCTTTTTCAGACAAACGGTGACGCACAAAATGAGCATGCTCATCTAATGATTTTCCCTCAACTAAACTAGTTGGGGTTTCAGCATGAGCACAAATGGATCGAAGATGATCCAAGTAAAAAACTTTAAGTGGATCCATAGTATCTTAATTTTTTGTTTTGTTTTATCTTCTTGTGTGTTTGACATGAAGGTAATAAAAGCAAGCAAACTAGCAAACAAGCTAATAAAAATATTTTTGTGTTTTTGTAGAGAAATTTTAGAAGTGGGGGAGATGAAAACGAGAGGCAAATGCAAATAAAAGGTAAATAAAGTAAATGCAAGTGAATGATAATTTGTGCGAAGGTACTTGGTAATTTTGATGGTGTCTCCCCGGCAACGGCGCCAGAAATTATTCCTGCTACTTGTAGTCTGCGTTGGTATTTCCCCGAAGAGGAGAGGATGATGTAGTACAGTAGAGATAAGTATTTCCCTTAGTTAAGAACCCAGGTTATCAATCCAGTAGGAGAACCAAGCAAAATTCCGTTAAAGCGCACCTGCACACACAAGAGCAAACACTTGTACCCAACGCAAATAAGAGGGTTGTCAATCCTCTTAGCGGTTATTTGCAAGGATTAAATCTTATCGAGGTAAATAGATAAACTAAACTACTAATTAAAATAAAAGTAAATAAATTGCAGCAAGGTATTTTTAGGTTTTTTATATGATAAAGATAGACCCGGGGACCATAGTTTTCACTAGAGGCTTCTCTCTTGAGCACATAAGCATACGGTGGGTAAACAAATTACTGTTGGGCAATTGATAGAAAAGCAAATAATTATGACGGATTCATGGCAATGATCATGTCTATAGGCATCACGTCCGAGACAAGTAGACCGACTCGTGCCTGCATCTACTACTATTACTCCACCCATCGACCGCTATCCAGCATGCATCTAGGGTATTAAGTATGAAACAGAGTAACGCCTTAAGCAAGATGACATGATGTAGAGAAGCAAATTCAAGCAATATGAATAAACCCCATCTTTTTATCCTTAATGGCAACAATACAAATACGTGTCATGTCCCATTCTGTCACTGGGATTGAGCACCGCAAGATTGAACCCATCACAAAGCACCTCTCCCATTGCAAGATAAATCAATCTGGTGGGCCAAACTAAACCGATAGATCGAAGAGAAATACAAAGCTATAACAATCATGCATAAAAGAGTTCAGAGAAGACTCAAATATTTCTCATGAATAATCTGATCATAAACTCACAATTCATCGGATCCCAACAAACACATCGCAAAAGAAGATTACATCGGATAGAACTCCAAGAACATCGAGGAGAACATTGTATTGAAGATCAAAGAGAGAGAAGAAGCCATCTAGCTACTAGATATGGACCCGTAGGTCTGTGGTAAACTACTCACACATCATCGGAAGGGCAGCAAGGTTGATGTAGAAGCCCACCGTGATCGATTCCCCCTCCGGCAGAGTACCGGAAAAGGCATCCAGATGGGATCGTGGAAGAACAGAGGCTTGCGGCTCCGGAAAGGTTTTCTCTTCTGACTCTCTGGGGGTTTCCCAATATTTGTGAATTTATAGAAGTGGAATTAGGTCAAACGGAGTCACGTGGGCCCCCACAAGGTACCACGGCGTGCCCCCCCCTGGGCGCGCCCTAGTGCCTTGTGAAGCCCCTGTGGGGCTTCTGGCCTCCTCCCGAAGCTTCACAGGTTCATTTTGTCCAGAAAAAAATCTCCAAAAAGTTTTGTGGCATTTGGACTTCATTTGGTACTGTTTCTCTGAAAAGCCAAAAACAAGCAGAAAACAGCAACTAGCACTGGGCACTAAGTTAATAGGTTAGTCCCAAAAAATGATATATAATTGCTTGTAAATGTATATAAAACATCCAAGATTGATACTATAACAGCATTGAACAACCAAAAATTATAGATACGTTGGAGACGTATCAATGGTATTATTAGACGTTGTGTACGTGAGCATGAACGGGAACAAATCCTACGTAAGTGCCACTCTGAGGCATATGGAGGACACCATGCGGGAGACCGAACTGCACACAAGGTATTACAATCTGGTTTTTATTGGCCTACTCTTTTCAAGGATGCACGTAAGTTTGTCCTTTCTTGTGATGAATGTCAAAGAATTGGTAATGTTGGTAGACATCAGTAAATGCCTATGAATTATTCACTTGTCATTGAACCATTTGATGTTTGGGGTTTCGATTATATGGTACCTTTTCCTAAATCCAATGGGTATACTCATATTTTAGTTGCTGTTGATTACGTTACTAAGTGGGTAGAAGCTATTCCAACTAGTAGTGCTGATCATAACACTTCTATTAAAATGCTTAAAGAAGTTATTTTCCCGAGATTTGGAGTCCCTAGATATTTAATGATTGATGGTGGTTCACATTTTATTCATGGAGCTTTCCATAAGTTGCTTGCTAAATATGACGTTAACCATACAATTGCATCTCATTATCATCCTCAGTCTAGTGGTCAAGTTGAATTAACTAATAGAGAATTAAAATTGATTTTGCAAAAGACCGTTAATAGATCCAGAAAGAATTGGTCTAAGAAAATTGATGATGCATTATGGGCTTACAGAACAGCATATAAAAACCCTATGGGTATGTCTCCGTATAAAATGGTTTACGGAAAAGCATGTCATTCACCTCTTGAACTAGAACATAAAGCTTATTGGGCAATTAAAGAACTTAACTATGATTTTAAACTTGCCGGTGAGAAGAGGTTATTTGATATTAGCTCTCTGGATGAATGGAGAATCCAAGCCTATGAAAATGCCAAGCTGTTTAAAGAAAAAGTTAAAAGATGGCATGACCAAAAAATTCAAAAACGGGAATTCAAAGTAGCTGATCATGTTCTATTATACAATTCTTGTTTGAGATTCTTTGCAGGAAAACTTCTCTCTAAATGGGAAGGACCGTATATCATCGAAGAAATTTATCGCTCCGGAGCCATCAAAATAAATAACTCCGAAGGCAATAATCCGAGAGTGGTGAATGGACAAAGAATTAAGCATTATATTTCAGATACTCCCATTAATGTTGAAACTAATACTATTGAAACAATTACATCGGAGGAACACGTCAAAGAGTCCTTCCGGAACGCTCCAGAACCCTGAAAAGGGGTAGGTATGTGATACGGTAAGTAAACCGACTCTAAAAATTCCATAAAAATTATTTCTGTCAGTTTTGAAATATTAGAAAAATTACAAAAATAAGAAACGGCCGAGGGGACCCACGCGTCGCCCACAAGGCAACAGGGTGCGACCCCCCCCCCACCTGGGGCACGCCGTGATGCCTTGTGGGCCCCACGTGTGCCTTCCTGACGCCGTTTTCTTCCCGTATGCTTGTTTTGCAAGATAAAAATCTTTATATATACTCCCGGATGAACCGGCAACATTTGAACAGTTCACCCAATTTCATCGTGAAATGCGTGATTGGCATACTCATATGCAACTCCAAAATGACTTGGTTGAGCACATGTGGAATCACATTGGCAACAAGTAAATGTATCGGTTCATTTTATTTCCATGTATTCGTGACAATTTCGATTTGGTTGTAAACGTTGTGTTTTTTATTCGGTTGTGAAACTAATTATAATGGCACTATGGGATTTATTTGGTTGTAAAACTATTTGCAATGTTTCGTTAAAAATTTGTCTACATTTGGCCGCCGGCCGGTCGGGGCGGACCAAATGAGTCGACCGTGTTGGGCGCACTGGCAACGCGTCCGCAAAAGAGGCCGGACGGCGCCCCTTTGTTCGACCCAAACGGACGCAAAACGGACAAAATGACCATCCGTTTGCGGTCGCCCGTTGGAGTTGGCCTTAGTACATCCAGTCCATGCCCTTCCCTATTCCGCGCGTAAGGTGGCATAGAGTGGGCAAACATGGACCCTCCCCAATCAATTTGGGTTAGACCCACTTCCATTATTCTCTTGTCGCCGGCACGAGTTGGTTCGCTGGTTTTTATCTTCTATTGGTATTTTTGATTTTCCAGCCTAGTTTTCTGTTTTTTTTGTTTTTTTATAATTTTCCTTTTATTTTCTATTTGTTCATTTTATTTTCTTATTTTAATTGACTTTTTTTGTGTGGTCCCTTTTTGCGCATATTATATTTTAAATATTCAGGACATTTTACAAAAAAATATGTTTTTAAAATCTAATGTTTTTTACTTTTTATGAAGATTTTTAAAATTTTGTGAAATTTTTTTTAAATACCAAAATATTTAATCAAATTCATAAATACTACAGAAATGAAAAAAAAATCAGCAATTCACAAAAGAAAAATAGCGATTATTTTTCAAAAATTTGGGATTTACTTTAAAACAAACATACACCCTCTCCGATCGTTCTGGGCCAGGCCCACTTTAATTTCTCTCATATCGCTAGCACGAGTTGGTTCCGCCGATTTCTTTTCTTCTATTAGTTCTTTCTGGTTTTATGTAGCTTTTGGTTTGGGTTTTCTTCCTTTTTTTGGTATTATTTGTTTTTTTCTTCCATTTTCTATTTATGTTGCCTTTATCTTTTTATCATTCTCTTTCTATATTTTGTTCATTCTCCTTTCTTTATTCATTTCTTTTTCATATTTCATATTTTATTTATTTTCCTCGTGGTTTTTTATTTGTTTCCTTTTTCTTTTATTATGATTTTAAATTCATGAACCTTTTCTAAAATCCCTGAACATTTGCTCAAATCAACATTTTGTTAATTTCCATGGGCTTTTCTATAATTTTGTGAATATTTCAAATTCATTAGTATTTTCAAAAAATTATGAACATTTTGAAAATTCAGAAATATGTTATAAATTTTTAAACATTTTTGAAGTTTCAAAAACATTTTATAATTGTGTGAGCATTCAAACATTTTTCAAATTTATGAAAAAATTGAAATTCTTGACAACCTCATAAACTGTTTAACATTCATATAGGAAAATTGTGAAATAATAATATCTTCTAAACAATAAACAACATTGCAATACTGAGCA
Source organism: Elymus sibiricus (assembly GCA_039707655.1). Lineage (NCBI taxonomy): Eukaryota > Viridiplantae > Streptophyta > Magnoliopsida > Poales > Poaceae > Elymus > Elymus sibiricus. The sequence continues at coordinate 30,356,977 of CM077670.1, forward strand.
TGGCCAACTCAAAAAAATAGTTCATGCACCACCCATCAGTTACCTGTGGTCAAGCGTTTCGTACTACTTGAGGAAAAGTGAAAAAAAAGCGTCAAAACCAGGTGACGGGCCAGCCAGCTCACCAGCGTAGAGGCGCACGTTTGCTCGTTGTTCCACACATAACGCGCAGAATAGGAGCTCTCCACATCCATAGCCAACTCTAGTTATTACCTTTACAATAGCAATGGACTGACCCTGAGACACACACATGCATGTCTATTATTATGTTAGTGCGCTAAAATATTACCAAGTTTTTGTACATAACCATCATGATTTACATGCCTTCTTAATTATTGTTAAGAACTTATTTAGTAAGCTTTTGTATGCAATCACCATGATTTACCTGTCATTTTATTGTTGATCACTTATTTGGTAAGAACTTAATGACTTACAAAGAAACTATTATTTTATTTTGAAAAGTTAATAAGACATGGGACAGTTGACTCGATTTTAGGGAAAACCGATGGGAGAAATACCAAAGATGGTGAGGGGAACATACATAGAGAGGTCAACAAAGAAAAGGTGAAACAGAAATCTTGCGTTGTTTTTAAATAGTAGAGATTATCATCTTAAATGGCCCTAAGCATCAGGTTGGGTTGGGACTGGTGCATCACGACCCATGTTTCGCACCAGTCACCATGTCTTGGCCGCACGCCCCACAAAGTGTGCGCACTTTCTTCCACGTATACTACTTAGCCGAGTGGTCCGGGGACCCTATTCCCCACGCGGGTTTGGGGATAGCGACCAAACGTGCGCCCCCGCCCGCGGTATGTGCCGCCCCGATAGTGTGGTTCTTTTTTTTCCTTTTCTTTTTATTTTTCTTTTCATTTTAAATCAGTGAAATTTTCTAAAAAAATTTGTGAACTTTTTTGAAAGTAACGAGAAATTTGCAAATTCACGAGCGTTTTCTCCAATCGGGAAAATTTTCAAATTTGTAAAAATTTTCCAAAATTGAGAAGAATTTTCGTATTCAAGATCTTTATAAATATACAAACAATTTATAAATTAATGAAGAATTTTCAAACTCGTGAAAATTTTCTAATTTATAAACATTTTATGAATACATGAACATTTTTCAAATTTATCCACTTTTTCAAACTCACGCATATTTTTTTGAAATTTGTGAACATTTTCTCAATTCTTGGAAAAAAAGTGAGATTCCTGGATTTTTCTAGTTCGTGAATTGTTTTTGAATTGGCAAACTTTATTGAACTTACCGAACATTTTTTGAACTCATGAACATTTTTTACAAGTTGGGAACAATTTTTTTAATTCATGAGGTTTTCTTAATTTGCCAAAAAATTGAATCGGAGAACATTTTTTGAAATTTTTAACATTTTTTAAACTCCTGCCCATGTTTTTGAACTCATTGATATTTTTAAAATTTTGGCACATTTTTCAAATTTGTGAACATTTTTTCAAATTTGTGAAGATTTTTTGAGATCCGAAAACTCAGAACATTTTCTGGATTGCACGAACATTTTTTTTTATTTTGTGAGCATTTTTGGAAATAAAAAAACAAAATAGGGATTCTTTTGAAGTTCATAACTTTTTTGGAAATCGCAAACATTTTTTAAGAAGAAATTAAGAATAAAAAAAAGCAGGGGCGCGCCTGCCCTGCACATGGGCTGGCCTAGAATCTTCCGCGGGTGCAGGGGGTTGTGTAGGAGATATGCCCTAGAGGCCATAATAAATGTTATTGTTTATCTCCATGCTTAAAATTTGTAGGAGATATGCCCTAGAGGCAATAATAAATGTTGTTTATCTCCATGCTCATAATTATGTTTATGTTCCATGCTATAACTGCTATGGTTCTCGAGTCTGCAATAACCACGAGGCTCGTAGGAAGACTCATATGCACGTGTGGAATAATAAACGGTAAAATGTATTCCTAGTCTGGCCTCTAAGACTAGCTCAAGTGCTGCATGATGGTTATGTTTTCCTGATCATGGGCATGCCTATGCTGGCAACTTTGAGGGCACAATGTTAGGAGAACACTTGTGTTGAATCGACCCGAATTGATGTTATGCTATGAGATACATTCGTCACAAGTTAATGGTTAATAACACAGAGATGGTTTACGTTTGCATAATTCCTTAGACCATGAGAGTATCGAGTTTCTTCATGCTTGCTTCATGAACTTTGGGGTTTGTTAAACGTCATCCGTAAATGGGTGGCTATTACGGCAGCTTACGGGTTCATGAAAAAGTATGTCAAGTAACTTGATAGCTCAAGATTGGGATTTTCTCCTCCGACGATGGAGAGATATCTCTGGGCCCTCTCGGTGTTATGGTATCCACCATCGTCTGGCCAGACACATTGTGATTTGATCACAGGGATGCCGGAACACGGGAACGAGAAAAGAGAACAAAACCGGTAATGAGGTAACTGGCATTGTGGACAAATGTTGATCCACGGGGATGCCGATAAATCTCACCTCGGGTTTTGTAACATATCGCGAAGCAACAGGAATAGCACACGGCAACTGGAGGTTCACTCGAATATTCATTCGTGTGGGTATAGGGGTCAATATGGGTGTCCACGGCTCCGATGTTGGTCATTGATCGGAAAGAGTTCCGGTCATGTCTATACTTCACCGAACCTATAGGGTCACACACTTAAGGGTCATCTATCTGCTAAATACTAGACAGGGAGTCTGAGAGAAAGTCACCGGAAAAGTTTCTGAGACAACGGAAAAGTTCCGGAGAGAGAGCACCGGAATAGTTTTGGTAAAACTGAAAAGTTGTTTCAGGGTATACCATTAAGTCAAATTGGTTTCGGCAAACGCCTGGAAATTCTTGGAGGGTGCCGGAATTGGTCTCGGAACTTCTGGGATTTTTCGGAGAAAAAACCCGGAAATGTTCCGGAGCTGCCGGAACCGCTTTGTTTGCTTTTCGCAGATGAAAATCACTAATCCGGAATTGTTTCGGAACGCGTCCAAAATCATTTGTGTGGGTACTGGAATTATTCTAAGACCCACAGAAATATTTTCGGATTTAACGGTCGCGGAAAAATGTTTTCGTGAATAGTGAAAGTGCTTTTTGAGTGTCTTCTTGGAGAAGCTACCTTGAGGGCCTTTTGGTATTTTTCCCCTTAGCTTCTTGGAGAAGCTACCCTTGGGCTTGGCCTATAAATAGGGGTGGAGGGGGCTGCCTAAAGACACACTCTTTCTCAACATACACAAGCCATGCATGATCTGGCCTTCTTCTCTCCCTCCCCGCGAAATAGTTTCGTAGAGCCGAAAGGCTATCTGGGTTCCGGTGGGAACTAGTTCTGGACGGCGAAGCCCTGCCGGATAGATGACACCGTATGTGTTCAACCCCGTAGAGAGGTCGTAGGTTCGATTTTTTTGCCCGAGGGGCTGTTCGAGGGTCCTCCCGAAGGGCTGTCCGAGTTACTGTCCGAGTTTCGGGGGTCCTCCCAAAGGGCTGTCCGAGTGACCCTCCCGAAGGGCTATCCGTGAGGCCTCCCGGAGGGCTGTCCGAGGATCCGTCCGGTGGGACTATCCGAAGGACTGTCCAGAGGCCTCCCGGAGGGCTGTCCGAGGATCCGTCCGGTGGGACTATCTGAGGGACTGTCCAGAGGCCTCCCGAAGGGCTGTCCGAGGATCCGTCCGGTGGGACTATCCGAGGGACTGTCCCGAGGCCTCCCGAAGGGCTGCCCGGATATCCGTCCGGTGAGCTGACGAGGGAGTACATCCTCGCGGTTGGGAGGTTGTAAAATCCTAGCTGCGGGGATCTGCACCGCCGATCGTCATCGACTCTACTTCCGTTGCGCTACGAGTCGGTAACGAAAAGATCAAACCTTGTATGCAGTCTCCATAGTGGTCCTGGGCTGGTGCGTAGGTCGGAAAAATTTTGTTTTCTGCTGCGCTCCCCTACAGTGGCATCATGAGCCGTGCTATGCGTAGATGCAGGTTACGATCTAGAATACATAGAGATGTATGGGTATTGCACAATATAATTTGTAGTAGATGAGTTCTATTACTGAAAATTATTTGTGCGGGTAGCAGATGAAATCTGTTACCCGATGTTCTTGTTGCTTCCCTGGAATTTGCATATTTCTGATCTTAATAACAGCATGGTGGAATTTCAAAGTTCTGGCAATCCGCGATCCTGATTGATCAACGAAGTGCTAACAGTTCGTTGAATTCCACCATAGTTAGAGAGAAAGATGAAATTTCGCAGACAAAAGGGCAATGCAGATATGATCTGCACGGGGGTCATGCGTATGACGAAGTTCAGTATGGGGCTCGAGATTTTATTATCTCGTGTTTCATACACCCCGCAAAGTTAATCTAGCGACTTGAATAATCATACTTGATGATGGACGTTGGTAGCTTCGGTTTGCTTCGAAACCTTAGAAGCCACGTAAAATGAAATTTCGCATAAACCGATTAGAGGCGTCTAACTTGGTTTTGCAGGATGGTTTGGATATGCATGTGATGTGGTATAGAAGTGCTCATAATAATTTGATTATGTATGAGATGACTATATGATGTAAAATTAACATGACCTGCGAGTCATGATTCGGCATGATGGCTGGAGCCATATGATTGTCACTTTAATGACCTGCGTGTCAACCTTTTGTAATGCACTTATTTTATTAGCTATAGAGATAGCAATATTATCTGGTGCATCGACAAGGTGGTGGCAATCTTCGCAAAGGTGAACACCGACGCGAATGCCAAAGACGAAGAAATTAAAGACTTCTCCGTCAGAAAGGGCTATACCATATCATGCTATTATGAATTGCCTGGGATGTTTATCCCTTTGGATGCACCCTTCTTGATTGCGCGGTAGTCGCTTTTATTAGGGTGATCTCTCACTTAAAAATATCAAGTAGTTAGTGTTCTCCCAAGTGTAGCACCGTCACGGCACCTATCTCTTCGGGGCATCACATGATCTCCATGGGTGCGAACGATTAGAGAAGTGTGAGGCGAGTGAGTTGAGACCTCATAGCGAGATCACTTGGTTGTCTTGACGTTCAGGCAGGACAGTCCTGAGCTCGGAACACACGCATCGAAAGATGAACAAGAATCACATAGAGATGTGATCGGCAAGTTTGCCTACCGATTGAAGTTCGCGCCATTTGAGTTCATCTCGAACCGTGGCGTTGAATTGAAATGCGGGTCTTGAATCACTCATAATCAATTTTGAGAGATATTGATTTGAGTGGGAGCGCACTATAGAATTAACTTGTTTAATTCTCAGTGCAATTAATTATGAACTTTGTCTAAAGTGTAATTTGCATAATAGTTGTAGAATAATGGCTCGCGTTTCCACCTTCCCTGTTAAAATTGAATTGCTGTTAAATATCTGGTTAAAACTTTACGGTTGGTAACGTAATGTGAGGATTGTCCTCAAAAGTGCCGAGAAGGACTTTGTCCTATCGCATGCTTTTGGTATTCTCCCGCTAATGCTATGGATAATGTGACTCTCGTCCTTCGATCCAAAAGCTAGAATTCCGTTACGGTCAAGTGCGATATGTTTGCTTCCATGAGACCCGAACTTCAAAAGTTTGGGATAGCTATGTGATATTCATGGAACTGAAAATCATTTTCAGACACAAACAAAGGCTAAAAGATATGTGATATCCAAAGCAATATTTGTTTTGCAAACTATTAGTAAAAGTGTTTACTATGCATTTGACTAATACGAGAGGGATCCAGAAGAACGCCTATCATATGATGAAGGTGAATAAAACAACAACTTAAAGAGAAAGGAAATGTCCAAAGGGTGTTAGTGTGACTTACACACCTAGGAAGTCCGGGGCTAACGCCACTCTTAAGTTGAGTGCTTCTTCTGAGAGTAGGAGAAATACTGAAAGTTAAACTATTAAAAGTATAAAGGCAAAAAGAGAGAAGACTGGAATGTCCAGCTCATGTATGAATGTCATACAAGCTATTGATGTATAGAAAGGCTGGTCAAAAGAAATAGTTCTTGGGAATTATGATTAAACATGTTAATCACTGATTCTTGGGTATTGTGAGTTGATCACAGAGATACCCGCTCGATTGCATTATGTTGCGACTCAATGCAAGAACTACTACGGCCTAAAAGACTTGCCGGCGTGAGGTTTAGATACGCGCTGGGAATATAGTAAATGTTACTATACCTTCCATCGGTGTATTTCTGTCTGTATTTATTTTCATAATTCATTTAGAGTTTTTACACACTCTAGCCCATTGCATAAGGTATCTTGCAAGGAGGTTGTTCATAAGAGAACTTTTGATGTTCGGTGTTATGAATAACTTAAGGGCCATACTTCCATTATGAATGAGATGTATGTTATGAATATTGATAATAATACATTACCTCTGTATTTACTTTCATAAATCATTTTAGAGTTTTCTACACTCTAGCCCATTTGCATAATGTTTGTTGCAAGAGTGTTGTTCATGAAAGAACAATTGTTGTTCGGAATCATGAATAACATAAGGGCCATGCTTCCATCGTGGATGGGATGTATGTTATGAATATTGATGGTAATATGATACATCCATAACACTGACGCTAAATGTCGCAAGACTAAGAGAATACCACACATGTGTGGCACTGCATTTGGTCACATTGGAGAAACCCGCATGGAGAAATTCCATAATGATGGATTTTGAAGTCGTTTGATTGTGAATCATCTGACACTTGCAACTTTCCTCCGAAAAGTGAAGTGACTGAAATACCGTTCACAGGCCATAAGGAACGAGCAACAAATTTATTGGTGATCATACATTTTGATGTATGTAGTCCGATAAATGTTGTTGCTAGCAGTGGATTTATCTATATTCAGAAATGACTCAAGTAGATATATGGATGTTTACTTGATGAGACGTAAGTCTGGATCTTTTGAAATCATTTATAAGGTTTTCAAAAATGAAGTAGAAATTATTGTAACAAGAAAATTATGTTTCTGCAAACTAGATTGCCGAAAGGAATATTTGAGTTACAAGTTTAGCGAATGTCTGATGAGTTGTGAAAAGAGTTTCATAACTTACACCTCACGGACCACCACTGTGAGTGGAATATCCATGAAGATGTAATCAAACCATTCATGACATGGTAAGATCAAAGATGACATAAATCAATTTGCCATTATCCCTTTTAAAGTAATGCTTTAGAGACTGCGGCTTTTACACTGAAAAGAGCGCCATCAGGTCTGTTGAAATGACGTCATGGTATGGTACGCCCAACCATGCTTTGTCTTTTCTTAACATTTGGAATATGGGGCTTGTGTAAAATATTTACAAACCTATTCCAAATCAGACAAGTACTACTTTGTAGGTTATCCCAAGTAATTGGGAATTCCTCCACCACTATACCGAGGCAAAAAGGTTTGCCACCAAGAATGGTATGCTTTTAAAGAGAATGGTTCTTGCAAAAAGGTGAGTGGGAGAACAGTGCAACTAGACGAGATAACAGTATCTTCGTCATCAGATCAAAGGAAAGAAACCTTGGAAGTAATTCCAGAGTTTCCTACTACGACTGATACGGAAGCCTCTACATTAGATGTATGGACTTCGGTCGAACTTGCAACTGAACCACGTAGGCAAAACTCATGCAAACCTCTCAGGTGCGCAAGCGAGATATTGTTGTTAGACAACAGTATACCTACGATACACAAGGAAGCGTTGATGGGCCCGGACTCCGGAATTGGCTAAATGCCAATATAATCCGAGATAGTTTCCATAAATGATTCAAGATTATATCTTGATAAACCCTTCGGAAGACTTAGAGTCTGAACGAACATTAATGGAACTATAAACTGATGTGGATAAAATGTTTTATCCATAAAGCTCGACTTGTTGCAATAACAAGTTCAAGGAGTTGACTACGATGAGGTTGTCTCACCATAGCGATGCTTGAAGTCAAATCGGGTTAAACTAGCAATTAATACATATTTCAATCTTGAGATATGATACATGGATGCCAAAAGGATTTCCATGTGATGGAAATGCAACCTAGGACTTGCATGTGGTACAGTCCAAGGTATTTTGTCAATACAGAGGATGCTAGTAAGTATGCAAACTTCAGAGTTCCAGCAATGGACAGAAGGGAGCAAAATGGAGTTGGAATCTTCGTTTTTGATGAAATAGTCACAAGAGTTTGTTTTCATCAATGGGTAACAAAGATGCTTGTGGTTACAAGAAAGTAAGTGGGAGCATAATAATATTTCTTAAAACCTTGTGTGCTTGACACATTGTTGATTGGAAATAATATAAATTTCTTGACACGAATTAGGACTTCATTGAAAATAGTTTTCGATGAAGTGCTTGGGCTAAATAGCCTTGACATTAGGCATATTTATCTACGAGATAGAATTGCCTAATAGGCTAAAGCCAAAAATACATATTGATAAGATGCTAAAACAGTTTAGCATTAAAATGCCGAGTGATTCTTGCCAAAGTCACATGGAAAGGGTTTTTGCAAGACTCGGTGTCCCAAAACACTGATAAGCAAAATACGTGATGGAGATTCCACACACTTTCGTGTTTGGATTAATCATGTATTCCATGGTATGTAAAACAACCAGATATGTCCAGTACTCCCAAGGAGTTGCGAGTAAAGATACCAAAATGATCAAAATACTGATCATGGGACAACGGTGGAAAATGTCATTAAGTACTAAAGTAGCACTGATGACATGTTTTCTCGCAAGCAGAGATTATGAAGTGCTCGTTGTAAGTAATTGCATCGATACAGTCTTCATCATTACTCCATGCGATTTTTGATTTAAGTTAAGGGTTTTGTGTAATACACGATATGGTGGCACGGTGTTTGGAAATCGTTCCAAACAGGTTACTGTGGCGAATTCTATAACTAAGGCTAAGTATGTTGTCGCTTTCAAAGCGACATAGAAGATGTTGAATCGTACAGTTCGTTCATGAACTTAGTATGATTCCAAGATGGCTTTGGTCAATGGAACACTATTGAAGATAGTTGCTCCATAGCTCAGTCTGAGGAATCAAGGTTTGACCTGTGATTCACATATATACAAAGCCAAGTCCACACAAAATATGAATTTTGTGAAAGCGTGAAAACGCGAGGAGATGCAAAGATACACACGGAACTGAAGTTGTCAGATCCATTGGACATCAGGCTATACCACAAGCGAAGCATTTTTACACCAGTATGCCATAGGTGTAAAGTGCATTAGCATTGACTAGATTATTGACTCTAGTGCAAGTGGGAGTCTGTAGGAGATATGCCCTAGAGGCAATAATAAATGTTATTGTTTATCTCCATGCTCATAATTATGTTTATGTTCCATGCTATAACTGCTATGGTTCTCGAGTCTGCAATAACCACGAGGCTCGGAGGAAGACTCATATGCACGTGTGGAATAATAAACGGTAAAATGTATTCCTAGTCTGGCCTCTAAGACTAGCTCAAGTGTTGCATGATGGTTCTGTTTTCCTGATCATGGGCATGCCTATGCTGGCAACTTTGAGGGCACAATGTTAGGAGAACACTTGTGTTGAATCGACCCGAATTGATGTTATGCTATGAGATACATTCGTCACAAGTTAATGGTTAATAACATAGAGATGGTTTACTTTTGCATAATTCCTTAGACCATGAGAGTATCGAGTTTCTTCATGCTTGCTTCATGAACTTTGGGGTTTGTTAAACGTCATCCGTAAATGGATGGCTATTACGGCGGCTTACGGGTTCATGGAAAAGTATGTCAAGTAACTTGATAGCTCAAGATTGGGATTTGCTCCTCCGACGATGGAGAGATATCTCTGGGCCCTCTCGATGTTACGGTATCCACCATCGTCTGGCCAAACACATTGTGATTTGATCACAGGGATGCCGGAACACGGGAACGAGAAAAGAGAACAAAACCGGTAACGAGGTAACTGGCATTGTGGACAAATGTTGATCCACGGGGATGCCGATAAATCTCACCTCGGGTTTTGTAACATATCGCGAAGCAACAGGAATAGCACACGGCAACTGGAGGTTCACTCGAATATTCATTCGTGTGGGTATAGGGGTCAATATGGGTGTCCACGGCTCCGATGTTGGTCATTGATCGGAAAGAGTTCCGGTCATGTCTATGCTTCACCGAACTTATAGGATCACACACTTAAGGGTCATCTATCTGCTGAATACTAGACAGGGAGTCTGAGAGAAAGTCACCGGAAAAGTTTCGGAGACAACGGAAAAGTTCCGGAGAGAGAGCACCGGAATAGTTTTGGTAAAACTGAAAAGTTGTTTCAGGGTATACCATTAAGTCAAATTGGTTTCGGCACACGCCTGGAAATTCTTGGAGGGTGCAAGAATTGGTCTGGGAACTTCTGGGATTTTTCGGAGAAAAAACCCGGAAAAGTTCCGGAGCTGCCGGAACCGCTTTGTTTGCTTTTCGCAGATGAAAATCACTAATCCGGAATTGTTTTGGAACGCGTCCAAAATCATTTGTGTGGGTACTGGAATTATTCTAAGACCCACAGAAATATTTTCGGATTTAACGGTCGTGGAAAAATGTTTTCATGAATAGTGAAAGTGCTTTTTGGGTCTCTTCTTGCAGAAGCTACCTTGAGGGCCTTTTGGTATTTTTCCCCTTAGCTTCTTGGAGAAGCTACCCTTGGGCTTGGCCTATAAATAGGGGTGGAGGGGGCTGCCTAAAGACACACTCTTTCTCAACATACACAAGCCATGCATGATCTGGCCTTCTTCTCTCCCTCCCCGCGAAATAGTTTCGTAGAGCCGAAAGGCTGTCTGGGTTCCGGTGGGAACTAGTTCTGGACGGCGAAGCCCTGCCGGATAGATGACACCGTATGTGTGCAACCCCGTAGAGAGGTCGTAGGTTCGATCTTTTTGCCCGAGGGGCTGATCGAGGGTCCTCCCGAAGGGCTGTCCGAGTTACTGTCAGAGTTTCGGGGGTCCTCCCAAAGGGCTGTCCGAGTGACCCGCCCGAAGGGCTGTCCGTGAGGCCTCCCGGAGGGCTGTCCGAGGATCCGTCCGGTGGGACTATCCGAAGGACTGTCCAGAGGCCTCCCGGAGGGCTGTCCGAGGATCCGTCCGGTGGGACTATCTGAGGGACTGTCCAGAGGCCTCCCGAAGGGCTGTCCGAGGATCCGTCCGGTGGGACTATCCGAGGGACTGTCCCGAGGCCTCCCGAAGGGCTGCCCGGAGATCCGTCCGGTGAGCTGACGAGGGAGTACATCCTCGCGGTTGGGAGGTTGTAAAATCCTAGCTGCGGGGATCTGCACCGCCGATCGTCATCGACTCTACTTCCGCTGCGCTACGAGTCGGTAACGAAAAGATCAAACCTTGTATGCAGTCTCCATTGTGGTCCTGGGCTGGTGCGTAGGTCGGAAAATTTTTGTTTTCTGCTGCGCTCCCCTACAGTGGCATCATGAGCCGTGCTATGCGTAGATGCAGGTTACGATCTAGAATACATAGAGATGTATGGGTATTGCACAATATAATTTGTAGTAGATGAGTTCTATTACTGAAAATTATTTGTGCGGGTAGCAGATGAAATCTGTTACCCGATGTTCTTGTTGCTTCCCTGGAATTTGCATATTTCTGATCTTGATAACAGCATGGTGGAATTTCAAAGTTCTGGCAATCTGCGATCCTGATTGATCAACGAAGTGCTAACAGTTCGTTGAATTCCACCATACTTAGAGAGAAAGATGAAATTTCGCAGACAAAAGGAAAAAATTTGATATCTGCTGCGCTCCCCTACATAATTATGTTTATGTTCCATGCTATAACTGCTATGATTCTCGAGTCTGCAATAACCACGAGGCTCGGAGGAAGACTCATAAGCACGTGTGGGATAATAAATGGTAAAAAGTATTCCTAGTCTGGCCTCTAAGACTAGCTCAAGTGTTGCATGATGGTTCTGTTTTCCTAATCATGGGCATGACTATGCCGGCAACTTTGAGGTCACAATGTTAGGAGAACACTTGTGTTGAATCGACCCGAATTGATGTTATGCTATGAGATTCATTCGTCACAAGTTAATGGTTAATAACACAGAGAAGTTAACGTTTGCATAATTCCTTAGACCATGAGAGTGTCGAGTTTCTTCATGCTTGCTTCATGAACTTTGGGGTTTGTTAAACGTCATCCGTAAATGGGTGGCTATTACGGCGGCTTACGGGTTCGTGGAAAAGTATGTCAAGTAACTTGATAGCTCAAGATTGGGATTTGCTCCTCCGACGATGGAGAGATATCTCTGGGCTCTCTCGGTGTTACGGTATCCACCATCGTCTGGCCAGACACATTGTGATTTGATCACAGGGATGACGGAACACGGAAACGAGAAAAGAGAACAAAATAGGTAACGAGGTAACTGGCATTGTGGACAAGTGTTGATCCACGGGGATGCCGATGTTTCTCACCTCGGGTATTTGTAACATATCGCGAAGCAACAGGAATAGCACACGGCAACTGGAGGTTCACTCGAATATTTATTCGTGTGGGTATAGGGGTCAATATGGGTGTCCACGGCTCCGATGTTGATCATTGATCGGAAAGAGTTCCGGTCATGTCTATGCTTCACCGAACCTATAGGGTCACACGCTTAAGGGTCATCTATCTGCTGAATACTAGACAGGGAGTCTAAGAGAAGATCACCGAAAAAGTTTCGGACGAAACGGAAACGTTCCAGAGAGAACACCGGAATAGTTTCGGTGAAACTGAAAAGTTGTTTCAGGGTATTCCATTAAGTCATATTGGTTCCGGCACACGCCTGGAAATTCTTGGAGGGTGCCAGAATTGTTCTGGTAACTTCTAGGATTTTTCCGGAGGAAAAACCGGAAATGTTCCGGAGCAGCCGGAACCGCTATGGTAGCTTTTCGTTGAAGAAAAACATTGTTCCGGAATTGTTTCGGAATGCGTTCAAAATTGTTTTAGTGGGTACTGGAATTATTCTAGGCACACAGAAATAATTTGGGATTTATCGGACGCAGAAAAATGTCTTCGTGAATAGTGAAAGTGCTTTTTGGTTTACTTTATGGAAAGCCACCTTTTAGGGCTTTTTGGAAAGGCTTCTAGAAGGACTTGGGGGCTAAGAAACCCCCCCTTGGGGGGGCCCAAGAGGGTTGGCCGGCCACATGAGGTGCTCCTCCATGGGGCCCCACTTGCTCCACTACTTCCCCTTTATGCCCTTGTGGAGGACTCCATACATGGGCATTTTTGGGTTTTTGGAAGTGCCCATCCTACCCCTTGGCTTTCCTATAAATAGAGGTGGAGGGGTGCTCTCCAAACCTCATGCTTGCTCTGATACACATGCCATGCTCGTCTGGCTCTCTCTCTCTCGCTCCCACGAAAAGAGTTTCGTGGAGCCGAAAGGCTGTCTGGGTTCCGGTGGGAACTAGTTCTGAACGGCGAAGCCCTGCCGGATAGATGAGACCGTATGTGTGCAACTCTGTAGAGAGATCGTAGTTTCGGTCTTAGTTCGAGAGTGCCTCCCGAAGGGCTGTCCGAGTGACTGTCCGAGTTTCGAGTGTCCTCCCGAAGGGCTGTCCGAGTGACCGTCCGAGTTTCAAGGGTCCTCCCGAAGGGCTGTCCGCGACACGGTCCGAGGGACTGTCCGACCGCCTCCCGGAGGGCTGTCCGAGGGGCAGATGAGGGAGTACATCCTCGCAGTTGGGAGGTTGTAAATCCTAGCTGCGGGGATCTGCATCGCCGATCGTCATCGACTCTACTTCCACTGCGCTACGAGTCGGTAACGAAAAAGATCAAACCTTGTATGCAGTCTCCATAGTGGTCCTGGGCTGGTGCGTAGGTCGGAAAATTTTTGTTTTCTGTTGCGTTACCCTACAGGCTGCGCATTTGCGAGAGCTATCTCGCTTTAAGCGAGGTGGAAGCTACGCTCGCGAGCGACGGTAGCAGCTTTTTTTTTAGGTGTAACTAGGGATTTATTCAAAATTCAAACGGTTTGGGATGCAAATGATGTCTTCCTGAAGGTTTTCCCTTCCCCTGTGTCGTATTGGGCCGGCCCATTCGCGGAGTAAAGGGGAGATGCAGGGAGATGCAGGGAACGATTACTGGTCTCAAGGGAGATCACGGGCGCTGCCAGCCACTCCGCCCAAGTCCCATTTGTGGTAAGTAGTAGGGGCGCCTCCTAAGTGACGAGATTCGAGCCGGTGTTCTTCGGGTTTATTTTTCTTTTGTTTCTTTTCTTTTTTCCTCTCCCTTTTTTTGATTCTTTTTTGCATTTTGTTTCTTCGTTTTTTCTTCATTTCCTTTTTTATTTTGTTTCTTTTGTTACTTTTTTCGGTTTGTTTGTTTTCTTGGTTATTATTCTACATCTTTTGTATATGTCAAAATAATTTTGTAATACACGTCTGACATTTTTTCAATACAAATTAAACATTTTGGTAATACATGGTTAACATTTTTCTATACACATTTTTATCATTTTTCAAATGCTTGATTAATATTTTACAAATACAAGATTAAGATTTTTTTAATACATGGTCAACATTTTTTATACATTTTTAACAGTTTTTAAATGCTTGATTAATAGTTTTCAAATAACAAAATTAACATTTTGTGAATACATGGTCAACACTTTTTCTATACACATTTAACATCTTCAAATTCTTGATTAACATTTTTCAAATACTTGCTCAACATTTTTTTAAATGCTTGATTAACATTTTTACATGCATGAGCAAAAAAATCATCATTTTTTTAACACATGGTCAACATGTTTTCTACAGACATTTAACATTTCCCAAATGCTTCATTAACATTTTTCAAATACATGTTCAACATTTTTTTTCAAAATGCTTGATTAACATTTTTATATACATGATAAATAAATTCATCATTTTTAATTTTTCTATAAACATTCAACTTTTTCCGAATGCTTGATTAACAATTTTCAAATACTAGTTCAACATTTTTGAATACTTGTTCAACATTTTTCAAACACTTGTTCAATGTTTTTCAAATGTATTTTGTTGAGTGTTTTTGTAATATATATTTAGAGTATTTCAAATTATAAACAAAAGTATAAAAATAAAGCAAAAAACAAAAGTAGAAAAAAGAGGTTGTGGCCTGCCGCGCGCGTGGGCCGCCATCTCGCTCGCCCCTTCAGCGAGTCGGTAGCTGGACTCGCTGAAGGCGAGATATAGGGGCGCCCGCTACGCTCGCATGACGGAATACGTCTCGCGCGTTAGACTGGGCCGGCCAATTTCCCTGTTTTTTTTCGTGAGACAAACGCTTCGCTGGTTGTTTGAACGTTTCTCGTGCCTTCCCTGTTTTTTTGCGGTAGACGTTTCTTTGTTTTTTCTGTTTCTTTTTTTCTTTGCCGGTTTCTTCACTTTTTTTGTTTTTTCTTTTCTTTATCTTCTCATCGTTTTTCTCAATTTTTTCACAGTTTTTCTCGGTTTGCTTCGTATTTTCCATGTGTTTTCATAAGTTTTTGTCTTTTTTTCGGTTTTCACCGTGTTTTTTCTTTTTTTTCTTCTTTATTTTTGTTTCTTTCTTGGTTTCTTCGATTTTTCTTGTTTCTTTGTTTTCCTTTTTTTGGTTTTTCTCGGCTTCCAGTATAAATTCAACATTTTTCGTATGCATCAGAAAAAAAATATATACATGTTTAACAGTTTTTAATACATGATTAATATTTTTTTGAAATCTTATATTTATTTGATCTCTAATTTTCTTCTGTACACCTTCTACATTTTTTGTATATCTAATACATTTTTCTAACACAGGTTCAATATATTTCAGATACAAGTTTAATTATTTTTTAATATAGGGTCGGATTTTTTTACACATTTTTTAAAAAATTCAACAGCTTGATTAACATTTTTCTAATAAAAGATTACATTTTTTGTATTCATTTTTCGTATAAACGGTCACCATTTTTCAAATACAGGATTAACATTTTTCAAAACATTATGTAAATAATATTTTATGTAATATATATGTTTATAAATTTTTGAATTGTAAACAAAGAAAAAAATCAAAAAATAAATGAAAAAAAAATAGAGGCTGTGGCCTCCAACGCAGCTGGGCGGGCCCATCTCGTGCTGCCCATACGCGAGGGTTCCCTAGGTCTCGCTTTAAGCGAGACATAGGGGCGCCCCTGCGTTTTGGCGCGTCACCCAGCACCCTATGCGCCAAATAGAAAGTACCAGCGCACCACCCGCAGGCATTAAAATGCCGGCCCAACAGTCCTTCCTTCACTGGCTATTTTCGTTTTTTTTATGGTTTCCGTTTTTCTCTCTTTTTTCTTCTGTTTTGGTTTTTTCTTTCTATTTTATTTCATTTTTTCTTTGGTAGATTAGTTTTATATTTTCTTTCTTGTTTTTATTGCACTTTTTCCTTTGTTGTGCATTTTCGAATATACGGTGAACATTTTTTGTAATATATGCTGAATTGTTTTTCAAATGTACAATGAACATTTTTTGGTATAGGCTGAATATTTTACATATGCACACTTAACATTTTTATGATATACGATGAAATTTTTGAACATTTTTTAATACACATTGAACAGTATTTAAATACAAGGTGGACTATTTTAATATGCAATAACCTTTTTATTATGTACGATGAACATCCTTTAATATACAATGAACATTTCTGTTTTACACATGGAACATTATTTTAATAGACATTGAACATGTTTTTAATACACGGTGAACTTTTTTTATATACAGTGAACTATTTTTTATAAACACATAATGAACAATTTTCTAACATATACGTTTCTATTTTTCATAGGGTTTTAAATATCAAGCTCATAAAAAGTAACAGGCTTTATTTTAAAAAAAACCAACAAAAAAACCAACGAAAAAAACATAAGATGCTCACACGAACATGTTTTTAGAAAAAGTATGTGAATTTAAAAAATGTATTTGAATTCAAAAAACTGATTTGAAAACCAAATACGAATTTGGAAAATGTTTGTGAATTTGAGAAAATTCACAGATATAAAAACTGTTCATAACTATAGAAAAAATCACGAATTTGAAAAAGATTGCGAATTTGAGAAATGGAAAACAAAAAACCAAACAAGGCCCGTCCTAGAAAACCAGAGAAAAAACACCCAAGAAAAAAACGGTGAAACGTTCTAGAAAAATCCCAAAACCAGTGAGAGAAAATACTAAATTTTTTTTTTTGAGACAAGAGAAAAAACTAAATAGGCCACCCATATAGGAACTAGCATACAGGATGCGTAGGGCACAGTAGGTAAACGTCGGGAACCACTATGCCTTGCTTACAGCGAGGCAGTAGGAGCGCTCGCCTGAAGCGTTTGCCGCAATGGCCCGGCCCACTTGCCCAGCGAGCAACGCCTTCAGCGCTTTTTTTTTCTTTCATATTTTCGCATTTTAATTTCCGTTTTATGTATTCTTTTTTAGGTTTTGTTTATATTTCGAAATATTCTAAATATATATTACAAAAATCAGTTTACATAAATTTCTGAAAATATATAGATCATGTGTTTTAAAAATGTTAAACATGTAAAGAGAAATGTTTTTAATATGTACGAAAAAGTACAATACTTATGAAAAAAGTGATATCAAAACATAATTATGAAAAAAAAAACATGTATTTAAAAATGTTAAACATGTACAAAAATTGTTCCTGATGCATACATAAAATGTAAAAGGTGTGTGTAAAATGTAGAATGTGTATGAAAAAAGTCAATATCAAAACATAAAATGAAAAATATTAATCATGTATTTCACAAATATGAAACATGTATAATTTTTTTTTCTAATGTATACGAAATTTACAATGTGTATAAAGCAGTTGACATCAAAATGAAAATATGAAATAATGTTAATCATATATTTAAAACAATGTTACTGATGTATAAAAAAATGTAGAAGGTGTATGTAGAAAATAGACAAAAAACATACTTTAAAAATGTTAATCATGTATTCAGAAAATTCTAATTATGTGTATAAAAAAAATTCATGATGTATACGAAAAGTGTAGAATGTGTATGGAAAAGAAAATAGGCAACGAAACATATATTTGAAAGACGTTTGTTTGAAAACTATAAAACATGTATTAGAAAAATGTACCTGATGTATACGAAAAATGTAGACTTGTGTTGAAAAAAAACCAAAGAAAACTCAGAAAGAAACAAAAGAAAACCAGAAAAGAAAACAAGAAACCCGAAAAAGAAAACAAGAAAACAAAAGTAGAAACAAGAAAATCAAAGAAAACCGAGGAAGAAACAAAAAACCAAAATATAACAAAGAAAAAAGATAAACCAAAGAAAACCGATGAAGAAATAAAAATAAAATAAAATAAAAAAAGAAGAAAGGAAGAACACATAAACAAGCAGCGATCGGAAACGAACGAACGAATGCACGATCGAGAAAACACGGTACTGGGTCAGCCCATTTTTGTGGCGTTACGGGCGCTTCAGACGAGTGGAGTTACCACTCGCTATAAGCGAGATATAGCTCCCGCGGTAAACGCCTTCTAGCCTTCTAGTGGTGATGGATTTCTTCTGTGTGGTGTCCGCGTGTGTGCACTATGATCTTGTCTGTTTTCCATGCTACAGCCACACCACACGCCTTAAGCATACGCTTGCATTGTCATTTTCCATCCAATGCCGGCGTAAATCATGGACCTATTTTTTTCTTTGAATCGAGCTTGGATTATTGTTCATTTTTCTCCTCCACCCACCTGTATTACAAACCGGCAGGCCCCAGAGACTGCCGCCCATCTCCTCTTCCAATGTAGATTCACCGCCCGAGTTTGGAATGAGGTCGTCATTTGGCTCGGCATGCAAGGCCACTCGCTGATGACTTGGCAACATGAAGCTTCGGTCCAAGCCTAGTGGCTGCGTTCGGTGAATACCGGAGGGCACGCCAAAAAGGCCATTGCCTCGGTGATGATGCTTGTCTCTTGGGAAATTTGGAAGGAGCGAAACGCAAGAATCTTTAGCAACACTGCCGCCCCGACCGCCATCGTTGTTGCGAAGATCAAAGAGGAGTCCCATCTTTGGGCATTGGCGGGGGCGAAGCACCTGAGTTTTCTTATGTCGCGAGAGTAGTTCACTTTGTTTCTTTTGCCGCCTTGCGGCCTTTGTCTAAACCTTCTCCTTAATCAATGAAAGTGACAAGTCTTTTGCCTTGTTTCAAAAAAATAAAAATTTACACCCATTAACTTTACGGGCCAAGCGAGGTCAGGAAATAAAAACGACGAAGGTGACCTCATGGAGAATTCGATCCTAGTGGCATGTTTAACACATGCAAGTCGAATGGGAAGTATTTCGTGACGAGCTAGGCGACGGAGACTTGAGCCAGTCGCAGGATGCACGAATTGACCTCACCCCCTGCGCCATGGACTCGCCTTCGGAGTGTGTTGGCCGGCCATGTTTTGAATGGCAACGGCCGCAGCGAGAACCAGTTGAGGGAGGGCGTGTGGATCTGGCGCTGTCCTCCGACTTCATTGTATAGTGGCGGACGACCTGGAGTATGGCATTTTTTCCTCGGATGATGTGTCACAGGGGCAACGCTTTGGGCCAGGCGGCATCCATGGCGACGCACTCCTGAGGTCCATGTGCGATAGTGCAGCATTAGTCTTGGGCATGCAGGCCTTCATCTCCTTGTTCTCCGGGAGAGCGCTTAGGCGACGGCGGTGGTGGCGAATTAAGACGGCATTGGAAGACGAAAGGACCGTGTCAGGCATTACTGGTGGAAAAATAATCGGTTGTATTTTACTAGGGTCCAGTAATATACGATTGTAATGCTAAACCGTTGTAAAAAATTTACAAGGTTTCCAATCGGGGCCTAAGTCCACGTACGAACGTACCCACGCCCATGCCGACACATGGTCAGACTCCAACACGGTGATGTGGATGCACACGATGGAACAAGTGATGTGTGCACGTGCGCAGCCTAGGCCTACCGCCGCCACAACCATTGTAGATGGTCGGGCGCCGCACATAGTCCATAAAATGACACTAAACTCAGCTCATACGTGGGGTAGATCTCGGGTTGTTCGGACACGTCTCTCATGTTAGACCTGAGAGTTTATCCTCTCCCTCTTTTGTTTTGTCTCCGTCCAAGTTGTTCCCACCCTGTCTTGCCCTCTTCCTAGCGCCGCCGTCGTCCCCCATCCAGCCCAACCCGAAGCTCCGTGACATACCTCATCCGGCTGAACCAGGAGCTCCGTCGTTGTCACCCGTCCGGCCCGGATGTCATTGCCGCCCTGGACGCCACCCCAGAATGTCATAGTCCGCCCGACATACACCTCGCCCAACATGTGTTTGATAAGATGTTCAAGCTATTTTTTTTAGTTTTTTCTTGCACATTTGTAGGGACACGATGGATTCGTTGGAGGATGATTTTGTTTACCCGGAGGTTGATGAGTTTATTTACAAGGAGTTCTTCAATTTGTCATCATTAGGCGACGACTACGACGACGACGATGATGATGATGAGCATACTCACAAAAAATGGAGAAATAAAAGGGTATGTTCTCATATTCAGAGGTTCGACGTCGGGCGGGATAATTGTTACCCGGAATATGATAAATGGTCATAGAGATCTCTACGCCGGCTACTTTAGAGGCAAGCCGACATATCAAGGCGGCTTCTTTCGGCATCGCTACCGGATGTGCATGCCTTTATTCTTGTGTATGGTAGGGGTGTGAGGGAATGTGGTCCTTCATGCCGAGGAAGTATTGCACCGGGCACTCTCTCCTCTCCAGAAATGCACTACTTCTATGAGGATGCTTGCATATGGTACAGCTGCAAATTCCATTCATGAGTATGTTCGAATGAGAGAGAGCACATACATTCACACAATGGTGAGAATTAACACTTCCATGGTGAAGGTCTTTGGCGATGAGTGCTTGAGAGAACCAAATGGCATGGACTCAGAAAAGCTTTTCGCAATTGTAGCAACAAGAGGTTTCTTGGTATTCTCGTTTCAGTCGATTGTATGCATGGGGATGTAAGACCTGTAGGGGAATGCAGCAGAAAACAAAAAATTTCCGACCTACGCACCAGCCCAGGATCACTATGGAGACTGCATACAAGGTTTGATCTTTTTCGTTACCGACTCGTAGCGCAACGGAAGTAGAGTCGATGACGATCGGTGGTGCAGATCCCCGCAGCTAGGATTTTACAACCTCCCAACCGCGAGGATGTACTCCCTCGTCAGCTCACCGGACGGATCTCCGGGCAGCCCTTCGGGAGGCCTCGGGACAGTCCCTCGGATAGTCCCACCGGACGGATCCTCGGACAGCCCTTCGGGAGGCCTCTGGACAGTCCCTCGGATAGTCCCATCGGACGGATCCTCGGACAGCCCTCCGGGAGGCCTCTGGACAGTCCTTCGGATAGTCCCACCGGACGGATCCTCGGACAGCCCTCCGGGAGGCCTCACGGACAGCCCTTCGGGCGGGTCACTCGGACAGCCCTTCGGGAGGACCCCCGAAACTCGGACACTAACTCGGACAGCCCTTCGGGAGGACCCTCGAACAGCCCCTCGGGAAAAAAGATCGAACCTACGACCTCTCTATGGGGTTGCACACATACGGTGTCATCTATCCGGCAGGGCTTCGCCGTCCAGAACTAGTTCCCACCGGAACCCAGACAGCCTTTCGGCTCTACGAAACTATTTCGCGGGGAGGGAGAGAAGAAGGCCAGATAAAGCATGGCTTGTGTATGTTGAGAAAGAGTGTGTATTTAGGCAGCCCCCTCCACCCCTATTTATAGGCCAAGCCCAAGGGTAGCTTCTCCAAGAAGCTAAGGGGAAAAGTACCAAAAGGCCCTCAAGGTAGCTTCTCCAAGAAGACACCCAAAAAGCACTTTCACTATTCACGGAACCATTTTTCCGCGACCGTTAAATCTGAAAATATTTCTGTGGGTCTTAGAATAATTCCAGTACCCACACAAATGGTTTTGGACGCGTTCCGAAACAATTTCGGATTAGTGATTTTCATCTGCGAAAAGCAAACAAAGCGGTTCCGGCAGCTCCGGAACATTTCCGGTTTTTTTCTCCGAAAAATCCCAGAAGTTCCCAGACCAATTCTGGCACCCTCCAAGAATTTCCAGGCGTGTGCCGGAACCAATTTGACTTAATGGTATACCCTGAAACAACTTTTCAGTTTTACCGAAACTATTCCGGTGCTCTCTCTCCGGAACTTTTCCGTTGTCTCCGAAACTTTTCCGGTGTCTCCGAAACTTTTCCGGTGACTTTCTCTCAGACTCCCTGTCTAGTATTCAGCAGATAGATGACCCTTAAGCGTGTGACCCTATAGGTTCGGTGAAGTATAGACATGACCGGAACTCTTTCCGATCAATGATCAACATCGGAGCCGTGGACACCCATATTGACCCTTATACCCACACGAATGAATATTCGAGTGAACCTCCAGTTGCCGTGTGCTATTCTTGTTGCTTCGCGATATGTTACAAATACCTGAGGTGAGAATTTCTGCATCCCCGTGGATCAACAACTTGTCCACCATGCAAGTTACCTCGTTACCGGTTTTGTTCTCTTTTCTCGTTTCTGTTGGGGAACGTTGCATGGAAAACAAAAAATTCTCTACGCACACGCAAGATCTATCCATGGAGATGCATAGCTACGAGAGGGGGAGTGTGTCTACGTACCCTCGTAGACCGTAAGCGGAAGCGTTAGAACAACGCGGTTGATGTCGTCGAACAACTTCACGATCCAACCGACCGAGTACCGAACGTATGGCACCTCCGCGTTCAGCACACGTTCAGCTCGGTGACGTCCTCGACTTTTTGATCCAGCAAGACGGCGAGGTAGTGGATAAGTTCCGGCAGCACGACGGCATGGTGACGGTGATGGTAATGCTATCTCTGCAGGGCTTCGCCCAAGCACTGCGAAAATATGACCGAGGGACGGAACTGTGGAGGGGGGCGCCACACACGGCTAAGACAATGTTGTATCTCCTTTGGGGC
The DNA here is from genome assembly GCA_039707655.1 of Elymus sibiricus. Taxonomy (NCBI): domain Eukaryota; kingdom Viridiplantae; phylum Streptophyta; class Magnoliopsida; order Poales; family Poaceae; genus Elymus; species Elymus sibiricus. Next base: position 30,379,894 of record CM077670.1, read on the forward strand.
ACCCCCTCTCCTCTATTTATATATGTGTAGGGACTTGGAGTAGAAGGAATAGTGCCACATGAACAGTAACTGGGAATAGTACACAAGTGGACTTGGACTCCAAAGTCCAATCCTATTCCTACTAGGACTCTCCCTTTTTTCCTTCCCTAGCTGCGTGGGCTTTTGAGGACTTGGTGCGCCTGGCCCAATAAGGCCAGGGCGCCTCCCCTTAGCCCATGCCAGCCCTTGGGACGTGGTGGACCCACTTGTGGACTTCCGGACCCCTCCGGAATCCTCCGGAACCTTCTGGAAGCTTCCCGGTACAATACCGAAAAAACTGCACTTTTTTCCGGAACCCAAAATATGACTTCCCATATATAAATCTTTACCTCTCGACCATTCCGAGACTCCTCGTGACGTCCGGGATCTCATCCGGGACTCCGAACAATATTCGGTTACCAATTCACATAACTCATATAACACTATATCGTCAACGAACGTTAAGCGTGCGGACCCTACGGGTTCGGGAATGATGTAGACATGACCGAGACGCCTCTCCGGTCAATAACCAATAGCGGAACCTGGATGCCCATATTGGTTCCTACATATTCCACGAAGATCTTATTGGTCGAACCGCAATGACAACATACGTAATTCTCTTTGTCCGTCGGTGTGTTACTTGCCCGAGATTCGATCGTCGGTATCTCCATACCTAGTTCAATCTCGTTACCGGCAAGTCTCTTTACTCGTTCCGTAATACATCATCCCGTAACTAACTCCTTAGTCACTTTGCTTGCAAGCTTCTTATGATGTGCATTACCAAGAGGGCCCAGAGATACCTCTCCGAAACACGGAGTGACAAATCCCAGTCTCGATCCATGCCAACTCAACGGACACCTTCGGAGATACCTGTAGAGCATCTTTATGATCACCCAGTTACGTTGTGACGTTTGATAGCACACAAGGTATTCCTCCGGTATCCGGGAGTTGCATGATCTCATGGTCTGAGGAACATGTATTTGACATTCAAGAAAGCAGTAGCAATAAACAGAACGGTCATATGCTAAGCTAACGGATGGGTCTTGTCCATCACATCATTCTCCTAATGATGTGATCCCATTATCAAATGACAACTCATGTCTATGGTTAGGAAACCTTAACCATCTTTGATCAACGAGCTAGTCTAGTAGAGGCTCACTAGGGACACGGTATTTGTTTATGTATTCACACATGTATTTAAGTTTCCGGTCAATACAATTCTAGCATGAATAATAAACCTTTATCATGAACAAGGAAATATAAAATAATAACAACTTTATTATTGCCTCTAGGGCATATTTCCATCAGTCTCCCACTTGCACTAGAGTTAATAATCTAGATTACATAGTAATGAATCTAACACCCATGGAGTCTTGGTGCTGATCATGTTTTGCTCGTGGAAGAGGCTTAGTCAACGGGTCTGCCACATTCATATCCGTGTGTACTTTGCAAATTTCTATGTCTCCATCCTTGACATATTCACGAATGGAGTTGAAGCGTCTCTTGATGTGTTTGGTCTTCTTGTGAAACCTGGGCTCCTTGGCTATGGCAATTGCTCCAGTGTTCTCACAAAAGATTGTCATTGGACCCGATGCACTAGGTATTACACCTAGATCGGATATGAACTCCTTCATCCAGACTCCTTCATGTGCTGCTTCCGAAGCAGCTATGTATTCCGCTTCACACATAGATCCCGCCACGACGCTCTGCTTGGAACTGCACCAACTGACAGCTCCACCATTTAATATAAATACGTATCCGGTTTGTGACTTAGAGTCATCCGGATCAGTGTCGAAGCTTGCATCGACGTAACCCTTTACGACGAGCTCTTCGTCACCTCCATAAACGAGAAACATGTCCTTGGTCCTTTTCAGGTACTTTAGGATATTCTTGACCGCTGTCCAGTGATCCACTCCTGGATTACTCTGGTACCTCCCTGCCAAACTTATGGCAAGGCACACATCGGGTCTGGTACACAGCATGGCATACATAATAGAACCTATGGCTGAGGCATAGGGAATGACTTTCATTTTCTCTATATCTTCTGCCGTGGTCGGGCATTGAGTCTGACTCAACTTCACACCTTGCAAGACAGGCAAGAACCCTTTCTTTGACTGATCCATTTTGAACTTCTTCAAAACTTTGTCAAGGTATGTGCTTTGTGAAAGTCCTATCAAGCGTCTTGATCTATCCCTATAGATCTTGATGCCCAATATATAAGCAGCTTCACCGAGGTCTTTCATTGAAAAATTCTTATTCAAGTATCCCTTTATGCCATCCAGAAATTCTATATCATTTCCAATCAACAATATGTCATCCACATATAATATTAGAAATGCTACAGAGCTCCCACCCAGTTTCTTGTAAATACAGGCTTCACCGTAAGTCTGTACAAAACCATATGCTTTGAACACCTCATCAAAGCGTATATTCCAAGTCCGAGATGCTTGAACCAGTCCATAGATGGATCGCTGGAGCTTGCACACTTTGTTAGCACCCTTAGGATCGACAAAACCTTCTGGTTGCATCATATACAACTCTTCTTTGAGAAAACCATTAAGGAATGCAGTTTTGACATCCATTTGCCAGATTTCATAATCATAAAATGCGGCAATTGCTAACATGATTCGGACAGACTTAAGCATCGCTACGGGTGAGAAAGTCTCATCATAGTCAACCCCTTGAACTTGTCGAAAACCTTTCGCGACAAGTCGAGCTTTGTAGACAGTGATATTACCATCAGCATCCGTCTTCCTCTTAAAAATCCATTTATTCTCAATGGCTTGCCGATCATCGGGCAAGTCCACCAAAGTCCACACTTTGTTCTCATACATGGATCCTATCTCAGATTTCATGGCCTCAAGCCATTTGTCGGAATCCGGGCTTATCATAGCTTCTTCATAGTTCGTAGGTTCGCCGTTGTCTAACAACATAACTTCCAGAACAGGATTACCGTACCACTCTGGTGCGGAACGTACTCTGGTCGACCTATGAAGTTCAGTAGTAACTTGATCTGAAGTTTCATGATCTTTATCATTATCTTCCTCTCTTATTGGTGTAGGCATCACGGGAACGGTTTTCTTTGATGAGCTACTTTCCAATTCGAGAGAAGGTACAATTACCTCATCAAGTTCTACTTTCCTCCCACTCACTTCTTTCGAGAGAAACTCCTTCTCTAGAAAGGACCCATTCTTGGCAACAAAGACCTTGCCTTCGGATCTGTGGTAGAAGGTGTACCCAATTGTTTCTTTAGGGTATCCTATGAAGACGCACTTCTCCGCTTTGGGTTCGAGCTTATCAGGTTGAAGCTTTTTCACATAAGCATCGCATCCCCAAACTTTAAGAAACGGCAGCTTAGGTTTCTTGCCAAACCATAGTTCATATGGTGTCGTCTCAACAGATTTAGACGGTGCCCTATTTAACGTGAATGCAGCTGTCTCTAATGCATAACCCCAAAACGATAGTGGCAAATCGGTAAGAGACATCATAGAACGCACCATATCCAATAAAGTACGGTTATGACGTTCGGACACACCATTACGCTGTGGTGTTCCAGGTGGCGTGAGTTGTGAAACAATTCCACATTTTCTTAAATGAAGGCCAAACTCGTAACTCAAATATTCGCCTCCGCGATCAGATCGTAGAAACTTTATTTTCTTGTTACGATGATTCTCTACTTCACTCTGAAATTCTTTGAACTTTTCAAATGTTTCAGACTTGTGTTTCATCAAGTAGATATATCCATATCTACTCAAATCATCTGTGAAGGTTAGAAAATAACGATACCCGCCGCGTGCTTCAACATTCATCGGACCGCATACATCGGTATGTATTATTTCCAACAAATCAGTAGCTCGCTCCATTGTTCCGGAGAACGGAGTTTTAGTCATCTTGCCCATGAGGCATGGTTCGCAAGTATCAAATGATTCATAATCAAGAGATTCCAAAAGTCCATCCGCATGGAGTTTCTTCATGCGCTTTACACCAATATGACCTAAACGGCAGTGCCACAAGTATGTTGCACTATCATTATCAACTTTGCATCTTTTGGCATCAATATTATGAATATGTGTATCACTACGATCGAGATTCAACAAGAATAGACCATTCACAAAAGGTGCGTGACCATAAAAGATGTTACTCATATAAATAGAATAACCATTATTCTCTGACTTAAATGAATAACCGTCTCGCAATAAACAAGATCCAGATATAATGTTCATGCTCAACGCTGGCACCAAATAACAATTATTGAGGTCTAAAACTAATCCCGAAGGTAGATGTAGAGGTAGCGTGCCGACGGCGATCACATCAACCTTGGAACCATTCCCGACGCGCATCGTCACCTCGTCCTTAGCCAATCTTCGCTTATTCCGTAGCTCCTGTTTCGAGTTACAAATATGAGCAACCGAACCAGTATCAAATACACAGGCGCTACTGCGAGCATTAGTGAGGAACACATCAATAACATGTATATCAAATATACCTTTGCTCACTTTGCCATCCTTCTTATCCGCCAAATACTTGGGGCAGTTCCGCTTCCAGTGACCAGTCCCTTTGCAGTAGAAGCACTCTGTTTCAGGCCTGGGTCCAGCTTTGGGTTTCTTCGTGGGAGCGGTAACTTGCTTGCCGTTCTTCTTGAAGTTCCCCTTCTTTCCCTTGCCCTTTTTCTTGAAACTAGTGGTTTTGTTAACCATCAACACTTGATGCTCCTTCTTGATTTCTACCTCCGCTGATTTCAGCATCGCGAAGAGCTCGGGAATTGTCTTCTCCATCCCTTGCATATTATAGTTCATCACGAAGCCTTTATAGCTTGGTGGCAGTGACTGAAGAACTCTGTCAATAACACTCTCAACCGGAAGATCAATTCCCAGCTGAGTCAAGTGGTTGTGGTACCCAGACATTCTGAGTATGTGTTCACTGACAGAACTGTTCTCCTCCATCTTACAGCTAAAGAACTTGTTGGAGACTTCATATCTCTCAACCCGGGCATTAGCTTGAAATATCAATTTCAGCTCTTGGAACATCTCATATGCTCCGTGGAGTTCAAAACGCTTTTGCAGTCCCGGTTCTAAGCCGTAGAGCATGGCACACTGAACTATCGAGTAGTCATCAGATCGAGCCTGCCAGGCGTTCACAACGTCTGCAGCAGCTCCTGCAGCAGGTCCATCACCTAGCGGTGCATCAAGGACATAATTCTTCTGTGCAGCAATGAGGATAATCCTCAAGTTACGGACCCAGTCCGTGTAGTTGCTACCATCATCTTTCAACTAGCTTTCTCTAGGAACGCATTAAAATTCAACGGGACAGTAGCACGGGCCATTTATCTACAACATAGATATGCAAATAAACCATCAAGACTAAGTTCATGATAAATTAAGTTCAATTAATCAAATTACTAATGAACTCCCACTTAAATTAACATCCCTCAAGTTAACTAAGTGATTCATGATCCAAATCAACTAGCCCATGTCCGATCATCACGTGAGATGGGATAGTCATCAATGGTGAACATCTCCATGTTGATCATATCTACTATATGACTCATGTTCGACCTTTCGGTCTCCAGTGTTCCGAGACCATGTCTGTACATGCTAGGCTCGTCAAGTTTAACCCACGTATTCTGCTTGTGTAAAACTAGCTTACACCCGTTGTATGTGAACGTAGAATCTATCACACCCGATCATCACGAGGTGCTTCGAAACGACGAACTTTAGCAACGGTGCATACTCGGGGAGAACACTTTTATCTTGAAATTTAGTGAAGGGATCATCTTATAATGCTACCGTCGTTCTAAGCAAAATAAGATGCATAAAGGATAAACATCGCATGCAATCAAAATATGTGACATGATATGGCCATCATCTTGTGCTTTTGATCTGCATCTCCAAAGCATCGTCATGATCTCCATCATCACCGGCTCGACACCTTGATCTCCATCGTTGCGTCGTGGTCGTCTCGCCAACTATTGCTTCTACAACTATTGCTAACGCATAGCGATAAAGTAAAGCAATTACATGGCGCTTGCATTTCATACAATAAAGAGACAACCATAAGGCTCCTGCCGGTTGCCGATAAATTACAAAACATGATCATCTCATACAATAACGTATATCACATCATGTCTTGACCATATCACATCACAGCATACCCTGCAAAAACAAGTTAGACGTCCTCTACTTTGTTGTTGCAAGTTTTACGTGGTTGCTACGGGCTTCTAGCAAGAACCGTTCTTACCTACGGCACAAAACCACAACGGTGATTTATCAAGTTTGATGTTTTAACCTTCAACAAGGACCGGCCGCAGTCAAATTCGATTCAACTAAAGTAGGAGAAACAGACACCCGCCAGCCACCTTTATGCAAAACAAGTTGCATGTCTGTCGGTGGAACCGGTCTCATGTACGTGGACATGTAAGGTTGGTCCAGGCCGCTTCATCTTACAATACCGCCGAATCAAAATAAGACGTTGGTGGTAAGCAGTATGACGATCACCGCCCACAACTCTTTGTGTTCTACTCGTGCATATCATCTACGCATAGACCTGGCTCATGATGCCACTGTTGGGGAACGTTGCATGGAAAACAAAAAAAATTCTACGCACATGCAAGATCTATCCATGGAGATGCATAGCTAAGAGAGGGGGAGTGTGTCTACGTACCCTCGTAGACCGTAAGCGGAAGCGTTAGAACAACGCGGTTGATGTCGTCGAACAACTTCACGATCCAACCGACCGAGTACCGAACGTACGGCACCTCCGCGTTCAGCACACGTTCAGCTCGATGACGTCCTTGACTTCTTGATCCAGCAAGACGGTGAGGTAGTGGATAAGTTCCAGCAGCACGACGGCGTGGTGACGGTGATGGTAATGCTATCTCCGTAGGGCTTCGCCCAAGCACTGCGAAAATATGACCGAGGGACGGAACTGTGGAGGGGGGCGCCGCACACGGCTAAGACAATGTTGTATCTCCTTTGGGGCGCCCCCTCTCCTCTATTTATATATGTGTAGGGGCTTGGAGTAGAAGGAATAGTGCCACGTGAACAGTAACCGTGAATAGTACACACGTGGACTTGGACTCCAAAGTCCAATCATATTCCTACTAGGACTCTCCCTTTTTTCCTTCCCTAGCTGCGTGGGCTTTTGAGGACTTGGTGCGCCTGGCCCAATAAGGCCAGGGCGCCTCCCCTTAGCCCATGCCAGCCCATGGGACGTGGTGGACCCACTTGTGGACTTCCGGACCCCTCCGGAATCCTCCGGAACCTTCTGGAAGCTTCCCGGTACAATACCGAAAAAACTGCACTTTTTTTCGGAACCCAAAATATGACTTCCCATATATAAATCTTTACCTCTCGACCATTTCGAGACTCCTCGTGACGTCCGGGATCTCATCCGGGACTCCGAACAATATTCGGTTACCAATTCACATAACTCATATAACACTATATCGTCAACGAACGTTAAGCGTGCGGACCCTACGGGTTCGGGAATGATGTAGACATGACCGAGACGCCTCTCCGGTCAATAACCAATAGCGGAACCTGGATGCCCATATTGGTTCCTACATATTCCACGAAGATCTTATTGGTCGAACCGCAATGACAACATACGTAATTCCCTTTGTCCGTCGGTATGTTACTTGCCCGAGATTCGATCGTCGGTATCTCCATACCTAGTTCAGTCTCGTTACCGGCAAGTCTCTTTACTCGTTCCATAATACATCATCCCGTAACTAACTCCTTAGTCACTTTGCTTGCAAGCTTCTTATGATGTGCATTACCGAGAGGGCCCAGAGATACCTCTCCGAAACACGGAGTGACAAATCCCAGTCTCGATCCATGCCAACTCAACGGACACCTTCGGAGATACCTGTAGAGCATCTTTATGATCACCCAGTTACGTTGTGACGTTTGATAGCACACAAGGTATTCCTCCGGTATCCGGGAGTTGCATGATCTCATGGTCTGAGGAACATGTATTTGACATTCAAGAAAGCAGTAGCAATAAACAGAACGATCATATGCTAAGCTAACGGATGGGTCTTGTCCATCACATCATTCTCCTAATGATGTGATCCCGTTATCAAATGACAACTCATGTCTATGGTTAGGAAACCTTAACCATCTTTGATCAACGAGCTAGTCTAGTAGAGGCTCACTAGGGACACGGTATTTGTTTATGTATTCACACATGTATTTAATTTTCCGGTCAATACAATTCTAGCATGAATAATAAACCTTTATCATGAACAAGGAAATATAAAATAATAACAACTTTATTACTGCCTCTAGGGCATATTTCCATCAGTTTCCGTGTTCCGGCATCCCTGTGATCAAATCACAATGTGTCTGGCCAGACGATGGTGGAAACCGTAACACCGAGAGGGCCCAGAGATATCTCTCCATCGTCGGAGGAGCAAATCCCAATCTTGAGCTATCAAGTTACTTGACATACTTTTCCATGAACCCGTAAGCCGCCGTAATAGCCACCCATTTACGGATGACGTTTAACAAACCCCAAAGTTCATGAAGCAAGCATGAAGAAACTCGATACTCTCATGGTCTAAGAAATTATGCAAACGTTAACTTTCTTTGTGTTATTAACCATTAACTTGTGACGAATGTATCTCATAGCATAACATCAATTCGGGTCGATTCAACACAAGTGTTCTATTAACATTGTGCCCTCAAAATTACCGACATAGACATGCCCATGATCAGGAAAACAGGACCATCATGCAACACTTGAGCTAGTCTTAGAGGCCAGACTAGGAATACATTTTACCGTTTATTATTCCACACGTGCATATGAGTCTTCCTCCGAGCCTCGTGGTTATTGTAGACTCGAGAACCATAGCAGTTATAGCATGAAACATAAACATAATTACAAACATGGAGATAAATAATAACATTTATTATTGCCTCTAGGGCATATCTCCTACAGACTCCCACTTGCGCTAGAGTCAATAATCTAGTCAATGCTGATCCACTTTACACCTATGGCATACCGGTGTAAAACATGCTTCGCTTGTGGTATAGTCTGATGTCCAACGGATCTGACAACTTCAGTTCCGTGTGTATCTCTGCATATCCTCGCGTTTTCATGTTTTCATAAAATTCATATTTTGTGTGGACTTGGCTTCGTATATATGTGAATCACTGGTCAAACCTTGATTCCTCAGACTGAGCTATGGAGCAACTATCTTCAATAGTGTTCCATTGACCAAAGCCATCTTGGAATCATACTAAGTTCATGAACGAACTGTACGATTCAACATCTTCTATGTCGCTTTGAAAGCGGCAACATACTTAGCCTTTGTTATAGAATTCGCCACAGTAACCTGTTTGGAACGATTTCCAAACACCGTGCCACCATATCGTGTATTACACAAAACCCCTAACTTAAATCAAAAATCGCATGGTGCATTGATGAAGATTTTATCGATGTAATTACTTACAACGAGCACTTCATAATCTCTGCTTGCAAGAAAACATGTCATCAGTGCTACTTTAGTACTTAATGACATTTTCCACTGTAGTCCCATGATCAGTACTTTGATCACTTTGGTATCTATACTCGCAACTCCTTGGGAGTACTGGACATATCTGGTTGTTTTACATACCATGAAATACATGATTAATCCAAACACGAAAGTGTGTGGAATCTCCATCATGTATTTCGCTCATCAGTGTTTTGGGACACCGAGTCTTGCAAAAACCCTTTCCATGTGACTTCGGCAAGAATCACTCCTTGGCGTTTTAATGCTAAAATGTTTTAGCATCTTGTCAATATGTATTTTTGGCTTTAGCCTATTAGGCAATTCTATCTCGTAGATAAATATGCCTAATGTCAAGGCTATTTAGCCCAAGCACTTCATCGAAAAACTATTTTTAATGAAGTCCTAATTCGTGTCAAGAAATTTCCAATCAACAATGTGTCAAGCACACAAAAAATTTAGAAATATTATTATGCTCCCACTTACTTTCTTGAAATCACAAGCATCTTCGTTATCCATTGATGAAATCAACCTCTTTTGACTATTTCATCAAAAACGAAGATTCCAACTCCATTTTGCTCTCTTCTGTCCATTGCTGGAACTCTAAAGTTTGCATACTCACTAGCATCCTCTGGGCTGACAAAATACCTTGGACTGCATCACATGTAAGTCCTAGGTTGTATTTCCATCACATGGAAATCCTTTTGGCATCCATGTATCATATCTCAAGATTGAAATATGTATTAATTGCTAGTTTAACCCGATCTGACTTTAAGCATCGCTACGGTGAGACAATCTCATCGTAGTCAACTCCTTGAATTTGTTATTGCAACAAGTCGAGCTTTATGGATAAAACATTTTATCCATATCAGTTTATAGTTCCATTAATGTTCGTTTAGACTCTAAGTCTTCCGAAGGGTTTATCAAGATATAATCTTGAATCATTTATGGAAACTATTTCAGATTATATTGGCATTTAGCCAATTCCGGAGTCAGGGCCCATCAACGCTTCCTTGTGTATCGTAGGTATACTGTTGTCTAACAACAATATCTTGCTTGCGCACCTGAGAGGTTTGCACGAGTTTTGCCTACGTGGTTCAGTTGCAAGTTCGACCGAAGTCCATACATCTCATGTAGAGGCTTCCATATCAGTCGCAGTAGGAAACTCTGGAATTACTTCCAAGGTTTCTTTCCTTTGATCTGATAACGAAGATATTGTTATCTCGTCGAATTGCACTGTCCTCCCACTCACCTTTTTGCAAGAACCATTTTCTTCAAAAGCATGCCGGTTTTTGTGGCAAAACTTTTGCCTCGGTATAGTGGTGGAGGAATTCCCAATTACTTGGGATAACCTACAAAGTAGTACTTGTCTGATTTGGAATAGGTTTGTAAATATTTTACACAAGCCCCATATTCCAAATGTTAAGAAAAGACAAAGCATGGTTGGGCGTACCATACCATGGCGTCATTTCAACAGACCTGATGGCGCTCTTTTCAGTGTAAAAGCCGCAGTCTCTAAAGCATTACCTTTAAAAGGGATAATGGCAAATTGATTTATGTCATCTTTGATCTTACCATGTCACAAATGGTTTGAATACATCTTTACGGACGTACCACTCACAGTGGAGTTCCGGGAGGTGTAAGTTATGAAACCTTTTTCACAACTCATCAGACATTCGCTAAGTTTGTAACTCAAATATTCCTTTCCGCAATCAAATTGCAGAAACATAAGTTTCTTGTTACAATAATTTCTACTTCATATTGAAAACCTTATGAATGATTTCAAAAGATCCAGACTTACGTCTCATCAAGTAAATATCCATATATCCACTTGAGTCATTTCTGAAGATAGATAAATCCACTGCCAGCAACAACATTTATTGGACTACATATATCAAAATGTATGATCACCAATAAGTTCGTTGCTCGTTCCTTATGGCCTGTGAACGGTATTTCAGTCACTTCACTTTTCGGAGGAAAGTTGCAAGTGTCAAATGATTTATAATCAAACGACTTTAAAATCCATCACTATGGAATTTCTCCATGCGGGTTTCTCCAATGTGACCAAATGCAGTGCCACACATGTGTGGTATTCTCTTAGTCTTGCGACATTTAGCGTCAGTGTTATGGATGTATCATATTACCATCAATATTCATAACATACATCCCATCCACGATGGAAGTATGGCCCTTATGTTATTCATAACACCGAACATTAAAAGTTCTCTTATGAACAACCTTCTTGCAAGATACTTTATGCAATGGGCTAGAGTGTGTAAAACTCTAAAATGAATTATGAAAATAAATACATAGGTAATGTACCGAGTATAGCAACTTTTACTATGTTCCCAGCGCATATCTAAACCTCACTCCGGCAAGTCTTTTAGGTCGTAGTAGTTCTTGCATCGAGTCGCAGCAGAATGCAATCGAGCGGGTATCTTTGTGATTAACTCACAATACCCAAGAGTTAGTGACTAACTTGTTTAATCACAATTCCCAAGAACTATTTCCTTGACCTGCCTTCTATACATCAATAACTCGTATGACATTCATACATGAGCTGGATATTCCAGTCTTCACTCTTTTTGCCTTTATACTTCTAACAGTTTAACTTTTAGTATTTCTCCTACTCTCAGAAGAAGCACCCAACTTTAAGAGTGGCGTTAGCCCCGGACTTCCTAGGTGTGTAAGTCACACTAACACCCTTTGGACATTTCCTTTCTCTTTAAGTTGTTTGTTTTATTCACCTTCATCACATGATAGGCGTTCTTCTGGATCCCTCTGTTATTAGTCAAACGCATAGTAAACACTTTTACTAACAGTTTGCAAAACAAACATTGCTTTGGATATCACATATCTTTTAGCCTTTGTTTGTGTCTGAAAATGATTTTCAGTTCCATGAATATCACATAGCTATCCCAAACTTTTGAAGTTCGGGTCTCATGGAAGCAAACATATTGCACTTGACCGTAACGGAATTCTAGCTTTTGGATCGAAGGACGAGAGTCACATCATCCATAGCATTAGCGGGAGAATACCAAAAGCATGCGATAGGACAAAGTCCTTGTCGGCACTTTTGAGGACAATCCTCACATTACGTTACCAACCGTAAAGTTTTAACCAGATATTTAACAGCTTATTCAATTTTAACAGGGAAGGTGGAAACACGAGCCATTATTCTACAACTTTTACGCAAATTTCACTTTAGACAAAGTTCATAATTAATTCCACTGAGAATTTAAACAAGTTAATTCTACAGTGAGCTCCCACTCAAATCAATATCTCTCATAATTGACTGTGAGTGATTCAAGACCCGCATTTCCATTCAACGCCACGGTTCGAGATGAACTCAAATGGCGCGAACTTCAATCGGTAGGCAAACTTGCCGATCACATCTCTATGTGATTCTTGTTCATCTTTCGATGCGTGTGTTCCGAGCTCAGGACTGTCCTGCCTGAACGTCAAGACAACCAAGTGATCTTGTTGCGAGGTCTCAACTCACCCGTCTCACACTTCTCTAATCGTTCGCACCCATGGAGATCATGTGATGCCCCGAAGAGATAGGTGCTGTGACGGTGCTACACTTGGGAGAACACTAACTACTTGATATTTTTGTGAGAGATCACCCTAATAAAAGCGACTACCGCGCAATCAAGAAGGGTGCATCATAAGGGATTAACATCTCAGGCAATTCATAATAGCATGATATGGTATAGCCCTTTCTGACGGAGAAGTCTTTAATTTCTTCGTCTTCGGCATTCGCGTCGGTGTTCACCTTTGCGAAGATTGCCACCACCTTGTCGATGCACCAGATAATATTGCTATCTCTATAGCTAATAAAATAAGTGCATTACATAAGGTTGACACGCAGGTCATTAAAGTGACAATCATATGGCTCCAGCCATCATGCCGAATCATGACACGCAGGTCATGTTAATTTACATTGTATAGTCATCTCATACATAATCGAATTAATATGAGAACTGCTATACCACATCACATGCACATCCTGCAAAACCAAGTTAGACGCCTCTAATCGGATCATACAAAATTTCATTTTACGTGGCTTCTAAGGTTTTGAAGCAAACCAAAGCTACCAACGTCCATCATCAAGTATGATTATTCAAGTCGCTAGATTAACTTTACGGGGTGTATGAAACACGAGATAATAAAATCTCGAGCCCCATACTGAACTTCGTCATACGCATGACCCCCGTGCAGATCATATCTGCATTGCCCTTTAGTCTGCGAAATTTCATCTTTCTCTCTAACTATGGTGGAATTCAATGAACTGTTAGCACTTCGTTGATCAATCAGGATCGCGGATTGCCAGAACTTTGAAACTCCACCATGATGTTATCAAGATCAGAAATATGCAAATTCCAGGGAAGCAACAAGAACATCGGGTAACAGATTTCATCTGCTACCCGCACAAATAATTTTCAGTAATAGAACTCATCTACTACAAATTATATTGTGCAATACCCATACATCTCTATGTATTCTAGATCGTAACCTGCATCTACGCATAGCACGGCTCATGATGCCACTGTAGGGGAACGCGGCAGAAAACAAAAAATTTCCGACCTACGCACCAGCCCAGGACCACTATGGAGACTGCATACAAGGTTTGATCTTTTTCGTTACCGACTCGTAGCGCAGCGGAAGTAGAGTCGATGACGATCGGCGGTGCAGATCCCCGCAGCTAGGATTTTACAACCTCCCAACCGCGAGGATGTACTCCCTCGTCAGCTCACCGGACGGATCTCCGGGCAGCCCTTCGGGAGGCCTCGGGACAGTCCCTCGGATAGTCCCACCGGACGGATCCTCGAACAGCCCTTCGGGAGGCCTCTGGACAGTCCCTCGGATAGTTCCACCGGACGGATCCTCGGACAGCCCTCCGGGAGGCCTCTGGACAGTCCTTCGGATAGTCCCACCGGACGGATCCTCGGACAGCCCTCCGGGAGGCCTCACGGACAACCCTTTGGGCGGGTCACTCGGACAGCCCTTCGGGAGGACCCTCGAACAGCCCCTCGGGCAAAAAGATCGAACCTACGACCTCTCTATGGGGTTGCACACATACGGTGTCATCTATCCGGCAGGGCTTCGCCGTCCAGAACTAGTTCCCACCGGAACCCAGACAGCCTTTCTGTAGGGGAACGCGACAGAAAACAAAAAAATCGGTACAGCGAGCACGCCCAGGACCACTATGGAGACTGCATACAAGGTTTGATCTGATCCGTACCGACTCGAAGCGCAGCGGAAGAAGAGTCGGTGTAGATCGTCGGTGCAGATCCCTGCAGCTAGGATTTACAACCTCCCAACCGCAAGGATGTACTCCCTCTCCGGAAAGCCCTTCGGGAGGCGGTCGGACAGTCCCCCGGACGATGTCGCGGACAGCCCTTCGGGAGGACCCTCGAAACCCGAACGGTAACTCGGACAGCCCTTCGGGAGGACACCCGAAAACCGAACGGTAACTCGGACAGCCCTTCGGGAGGACACTCGAACAGCCCCTCGGGCAAAAGATCGAAACTACAATCTCTCTACGGGGTTGCACACATACGGTGTTAGCTATCCGGCAGGGCTTCGCCGTCCAGAGCTAGTTCCTGCCGGAACCCAGACAGCCTTTCGGCTCTACGAAACTATTTCGCTGGGAGGGAGAGAGAAGCCAGACAAGTCAAATGGCATGTGTATGAGAGCATGGATGATCTGATTTTGGAGAGCCCTCTCAACCTCTATTTATAGGAGGAGCAAGGGATAGAGGAAAGAGGTGAAAAAGACCAAAATGACCTTCCTAGGATCTTTCCACCACATGCCACATAAGGGTGTGTAGAACATATCCACCATGAGGTGGAAGGACACCTCAAGGAGGGGCCCCCCATGCCATGGCTGAAATTGTGCAACCCCTTTGGGGGGCTCCACCTCCCTTTCACACACCAAAAGTGGTTTTCTTCTAGAAGAAAAACCCCATTTGCAAATCAGCCCAAAAAGTGCTTTTCACTATTCACGAAGACATTTTTCTGCGTCCGTTAAAACCCAAATTATTTCAATGTGCCTAGAATAATTCTAGCACCCACCAAAACAATTTTGAACGCATTCCGAAACAATTTCAGAACAATGTTTCTTCAGCGAAAAGCAACCAAAGCGGTTCCGGCTGCTCCGGAACATTTCCGGTTTTTGTCCCGGAAAATTCCCAGAAGTTTCCAGAACACTTCTAGCATCCTCCAAGAATTTCCAGGCGTGTGCTAGAACCAATTTGACTTAATGGAATACCCTGAAACAACTTTTCAGTTTCACCGGAACTATTCCGGTGTTCTCTCCGGAACATTTCCGTTTCGTCCGAAACTTTTTCGGTGATTTTCTCTCAGACTCCCCGTCTAGTATTCAGCAGATAGATGACCCTTAAGCGTGTGACCCTATAGGTTCGGTGAAGTATAGACATGACCCGGAACACTTTCCGATCAATGATCAACATCGGAGCCGTGGACACCCATATTGACCCCTATACCCACACGACTGAATATTCGAGTGAACCTCCAGTTGCCGTGTGCTATTCCTGTTGCCTCACGATATATTACAAATACCCGAGGTGAGATTTATGCATCCCCGTGGATCAACAACTTGTCCACTATGCAAGTTACCTCGTTACCGGTTTTGTTCTCTTTACTCGTTTCCGTGTTCCGGCATCCTAGAGATCAAATCACAAAGTGTCTGGCCAGACGATGATGGATACCGTAACACCGAGAGGGCCCGAGAATATCTCTCCATCGTCGGAGGAGCAAATCCCAATCTTGAGCTATCTTGTTACTTGCCATACTTTTCCGTGAACCCGTAAGCCGCCGTAATAGCCACCCATTTACGGATGATGTTTAACAAACCCCAAAGTTCACGAAGCAAGTACGAAGAAACTCGATACTCTCATGGTCTAAGGAATTATGCAAACATTAACTATCTCTGTGTTATTAACCATTAACTTGTGACGAATGTATCTCATAGCATAACATCAATTCGGGTCGATTCAACACAAGTGTTCTACTAACATTGTGCCCTCAAAATTGCCGGCATTGACATGCCCATGATCAGGAAAACAGGATCATCATGCAATACTTGAGCCAGTCTTAGAGACAAGACTAGGAATACATTTTACCGTTTATTATACCACACGTGCATATGAGTTTCCCTCCGAGCCTCGTGGTTATTGCAGACTCGAGAATCATTGCAGTTATAGCATGGAACATAAACATTCATTACAAACTCGGAGATACAAAATAACTGTTATTACTGCCTCTAGGGCATATCTCCTACACTTTCGGCTCTACGAAACTATTTCGCGGGGAGGGAAAGAAGAAGGCCAGATCATGCATGGCTTGTGTATGTTGAGAAAGAGTGTGTCTTTAGGCAGCCCCCTCCACCCCTATTTATAGGCCAAGCCCAAGGGTAGCTTCTCCAAGAAGCTAAGGGGAAAAGTACCAAAAGGCCCTCAAGGTAGCTTCTCCAAGAAGGCACCCAAAAAGCACTTTCACTATTCACAGAACCATTTTTCCGCGACCGTTAAATCCGAAAATATTTCTGTGGGTCTTAGAATAATTCTAGTACCCACACAAATGATTTTGGACGCGTTCCGAAACAATTTCGGATTAGTGATTTTCATCTGCGAAAAGCAAACAAAGCGGTTCCGACAGCTCCGGAACATTTCCGGTTTTTTTTCTCCGAAAAATCCCAGAAGTTCCCAGACCAATTCTGGCACCCTCCAAGAATTTCCAGGCGTGTGCCGGAACCAATATGACTTAATGGTATACCCTGAAACAACTTTTCAGTTTTACCGAAACTATTCCGGTGCTCTCTCTCCGGAACTTTTCCGTTGTCTCCGAAACTTTTCCGGTGTCTTCGAAACTTTTCCGATGACTTTCTCTCAGACTCCCTGTCTAGTATTCAGCAGATATATGACCCTTAAGCGTGTGACCCTATATGTTTGGTGAAGTATAGACATGACCGGAACTCTTTCCGATCAATGATCAACATCGGAGCCGTGGACACCCATATTGACCCCTATACCCACACGAATGAATATTCGAGTGAACCTCCAGTTGTCGTGTGCTATTCCTGTTGCTTCGCGATATGTTACAAATACCCGAGGTGAGAATTTCTGCATCCCCGTGGATCAACAACTTGTCCAGCATGCAAGTTACCTCATTACCGGTTTTGTTCTCTTTTCTCGTTTCCGTGTTCCGGCATCCCTGTGATCAAATCACAATGTGTCTGGCCAGACGATGGTGGATACCGTAACACCGAGAGGGCCCAGAGATATCTCGCCATCGTCGGAGGAGCAAATCCCAATCTTGAGCTATCAAGTTACTTGACATACTTTTCCATGAACCCGTAAGCCGCCGTAATAGCCACCCATTTACGGATGACGTTTAACAAACCCCAAAGTTCATGAAGCAAGCATGAAGAAACTCGATACTCTCATGGTCTAAGGAATTATGCAAACGTTAACTTTCTCTGTGTTATTAACCATTAACTTGTGACGAATGTATCTCATAGCATAACATCAATTCGGGTCGATTCAACACAAGTGTTCTATTAACATTGTGCCCTCAAAATTACCGGCATAGACATGCCCATGATCAGGAAAATAGGACCAGCATGCAACACTTGAGCTAGTCTTAGAGGCCAGACTAGGAATACATTTTACCGTTTATTATTCCACATGTGCATATGAGTCTTCCTCCGAGCCTCGTGGTTATTGTAGACTCGAGAACCATAACAGTTATAGCATGAAACATAAACATAATTACAAACATGGAGATAAATAATAACATTTATTATTGCCTCTAGGGCATATCTCCTACAAGACCTTCCCGGTAGGTTTGTCATGCCAGGATCTCATAACTCGGAGCAGTTGCATCAAAGACATCAAATAGGCCACCATCATACTCGAAGCAGTTGCATCAAAGACTTGTGGATTTGACACTCTTTCTTTGGCATATGCTAGGGTCTCACAACAACACCAACGTGCTTCAACGACCTTTGTTGTTTAGAAGACATTGTGATGGGATGCTCTGACATGAAACTACACCATCAATAGACACGATTACAACATGGAGTAGTACCTTGTCGATGGTATATGTCCTGATCAGTGGGCGGCGATTGTGAAGACTAACTCCGCCCCAAGGTACAAGTGATGTCTCTTTGCCCAAATGTAAGAAGGTACTAGGAAGGATGTGAAGAGGACATTTGGGGTCCTTCAAGCAAATTAGGGTAATACTCGTGGAACTACAAATATATAGGATCCCAAAACACCATGGGAGGTGATGATTGCATACGTGATCATGCACGACATGATTGTGAAGGATGATGACGATGGGTTAGCCATGCTTCAGAATTGCAGCTCCTCCGTCGTTTAGAAGACTTTGTGATGAGGATACTTCGCCATACTCCAGATTTCAAGAAATCTGACGTACATGTCCGTCCCCAAGAACAAGAGGCACAACATGCGGTCGACCTCATCCTTGTCCGAGCAGGGGTTCGACCGTTTCCTAACATGTACGGGATATATATGAGACAAAATTAGCCCATTGCAACTGGAGATACTCTAAGAGCAAGTATAATAAGGTGACATAGGCGGGCTGTAAGACTTTAAATATTATATCTTTGTTGAGTTGGATGAGAGAGAAAAGAAGTAGGTTGTAGATTTACAGCCGGCTGTAGCACGGGCTTCAAGAAGCTAATATGAGAGTGTATGGTGGGGCCATGTGGTATTAAAGTAGTACTACTTATTAGTAGCACACTACTCCCTCCTTTCCAGTTTACAGGGCTCATCTCTAAAATTTCGTTTTTCTGTTTTATAAGTATCAAATTTAATACTTACCATCACATGTTTGGATTTCGACGTGCATTAAATCACCCAATGCAAGTATCAAGAGAAAACTCACCAATGCATGTAGAAGTTCATGAACATTTAGTGGTGATGCATGCATGCGTTGTAATTAATGCATTGGTAAACATAACTTTTTGAGAAAAACAAGCGTACTAAGTAAGTACTTATGCAAACTACGAAATTTATTCCACCACTCACCATCTACCTTGGTTGGAGAGATTTTGAAATTGAGCCATATAAACCGGAAAGGAGGAAGTACTATTCATGTTGGCTATTACATTGGCTATAAATGACATGGAAACATGTTACAGCCATTAGTCCGCTATATTATTAACCATGCTCTAAGGATAAAATTTATTATGGCACCGTGTCAGATACTTCAAAGTCAGCGGCTTAAGTTCGTTAGAGGACCGCAGTCCCATGCATGCATATGGAAAACTTTGACAGTTTCCCACAAAAGAAGAAACTTTGACAGAATTCGCAGGGAAGAAGAAAAGCAGCCAGTCTCCGTCTCCGGTCACAGAAAGTCTGGTGCGTCTGCACGTAACAGAGCTCGCGACAACGCTAGCTGAGACCATCTGACTGACGGACCGAGTCTATCGGTCTCACCTCACACACCGGCACGCCGAAGATTAATTACTATCACCATCATATCATCCGTGTCGCTGATCCAAATGAGAACTTACCCTGTATTTGGAAGAATTCAGAGCAGCATTAGCAGTCACAGCCGTCCTCCATTTAATTCGGTTAGGCCAAATCAAATCAAATCAAAGCCGCCACATGCCAATTCATTATTAATAATACTACTAACTAACTAGCTACTAACGAACACCCTAGCAGGCCCCCTATCCTAAAATCTCAAAAAGGTATCCCGCATCTTAGTAAAAAATACTCTCTACGTCCCAAAATATAAGATCATTTTAGTTTAAAAAAAAAATATAAGAACATTTCGGGACGGAGGGAGTACTTTTTAGGATATAAACTTCTCTTCATCTAGCGAATTTCCTATAACTCAATCCCTACAAATTTTCGTACAAATTTAAACAAGTTGATTGCATAATTTGACAACGGTGCCACATTACTAGGTTAAGCATACTACCTAACTCTACTTGTCGCTGCCCTTAAGGTACTTTCAGAACTTCGAGTCAGAAGAAGAGATGAGACCCCCCCCCCCTCCCCGACATGTTGTCCTCATCGGCGAGTTCATCAACCATCTCCTCATTCTCAGCTTGGAGGCAGGCGAGTCGCTCATGCTCACAGTCGATCGTGCACTCCTCCGCCATGGACTACAAAGAAGGCTTGGTTCTTGGCGAGGAGCTCCGGGTCCTCCTTGAGGAGCTTGGCGAGCAACTCAACATCGGTGCGCTCGGCCACGAGCAGCGCATCAGCCTTCCGGTGCTCTTTCTCGACCGCGGCCACAGCGGCGGCGAGGAAGTTAAGCCTCACTCGCGCCAACAAAAGCGGCACACAACCACGGCTTAGACGTGCAACACCTCCTCCGTGGTGGCAGACGTGCCTTGCTACACGCGGCCCACGGCGGCGTCGCATATCTCTGCCACAAACTTGCCCCACGGCTGGTAACAGACGTTGTGGTACTTCGGTGGCAACGACGGTTGCGATATAGGCGACGGAGCTCGGGTAAACGACGCTGGGGCTCGAAGCTGCAACCGCAAACGAAACTCGGGGCGACGGTAGTGTCAGGGAAGACGCGGCGGCAGCGACTCAGGGAGACGCGGGGCCGAACTCAAAGAAGACGGCGGGAAGGCCGGTCACGGTCAGTGCGTGGAGCGGTCGCGGCATCGGACAGGCATCGCGTGATCCGCGAGAGGTGGTGTTTGGCTCGAGAGGTGGTGGAGCTTGACCGGCGGCCGTGACCTCAAGCTCGAGAAAGGCGGTGGCGGCGGCCCGAATCGGTGGCGGCGGCCCGAATCGGTGGCGGGGTATGCCCGAACCAAGGGTGACGGCGACGAAAATGGATGCACGGCGGTGTGGGCTAAGGTTTTCGGGAGGCGGCGCCGGGTTTTATAGCCGGAGTTGGGCCAATCGGCCAGTGCGCCACAGTCGGTAGGCCATGAATGCCGGAAGGGAGCAGTCTCCCTACTTTTTCTTTTTCTAAGAATACAGTACCATTTTTTAAATTAAAAATAGGCTAGAGAGCAAACATGGACACACAATTTTTTTAGATACTAAAAATTTGAGAAATCTACTACCTCTATTTTTAAATATATAAGACGTTGGGTATATTTAGAAGTGGAGGTAGTAGTTTAGTACTCGCCATGCCATGTGCAACAGTCCCTTGACGTTGAGAGATCATGGAGTAGTACGTACACAATGTTAATGTCATGGAAATTCCCTTGCTCGTTCGCTCGCCGCCTCTAATCAATAAACATCGGACCGTCGTCTTCCGCCGGCCGCTCGCTCGTGTTCATAAATTGCCGCCGGCAGCTTTCTTCCCCCCTTTATAGTACACTACGCGTACTACTCTCCTAGGTAGACGACGACGGTTGACGGTCTTGAGATTTTCTCCTAGCTATTACCTACCTACGCATTCGCCCTCTTCTTGCCGTGGCTCCGACCATGCGGAAGGACTTCTCCTGCTTCCGCGACGGCGCAGTCACCACTCTCGCCGTCGCCGAGCCGGGCTCCTCCGCCGACCGCCTCGACCGCTCGCTCCAGGCCGCCACCGCCTGCGTCTATAAGGTCGCGCCGGCCTCGCGCAAGGAGCTGCTCGTCACCGTCACCTGGACCCGCCGGTCCGTGGTCACCACCTCCGTCGCCGACGCCGCTGCCGCCGGGGCCACTGGGCTCTCCGTCGCTGTCGAGGAAGTCCAGGCCGAGGTCTCCCCGAAGCAGAAGCTCCTCCCGTCGCCCGCTGCGGGGACCCCGGCCGCAACGCCGCGGAGGTCGGCGGTGAAGCCCGCGGCCACGGGGACCGCGCAGCAGCGGGTCATGCACCTGATGCAGAAGAGGCGCGGGAGCCGGTCGTTCGTCACGGAGGGCGGCACGGCCGTGGCCGTCCACTGGGACACGTCGGAGGCCAAGTACGCGGCGGCCTCGCCGGAGCCCTGCGGCGGGGAGTACTACCTCGCCGTGGTGGCCGACGCGGAGCTCGCGCTGCTCCTCGGCTGCGGGGCCGCGCGGGAGGAGCTGTCCCGCCGCTTCGGCGCCGCGTCGCCGCGCCCGCGCGCGGTCCTGGTGAGCCGGCGCGAGCAGCTCCGCGCGCCGTCCCCGTCGTCCGCGGAGTCGGCGGTGGCGCACAGCACGCGGTGCAGGTTCCGGGACGGCGGGGCGGAGCACGAGGTGACGGTGCGCTGCCGCGGCGACCGTCGGGGCGCGTCAAGGGACGAGCACGACGGGGAGGTGGCGGTGAGCGTGGACGGCAAGAGCATAGTGGAGGCGCGGCGCGTGGGGTGGAACTTCCGCGGCAACCGCACGGCCGTGCTGGGCGACGGCGCCGTGGTGGAGGTGATGTGGGACGTGCACGACTGGTGGTTCGCCGGGGGAGTCGGCGCGGCGCAGTTCATGGTGAAGGCGCGCGGGCCCGGGCCGGCGGACGGCGGCCGGGTGTGGATGGACGAGGAGCTGGCTAAAAAGGGGCAGCCCCCCGACGGCTTCTTCCTCCACATGCAGTGCTACCGCCGGTGACCGCCCGAGAGATTCCGTCCCATTGTTATTACCTAGCCGTACCCTGTATGTACTCCGGCCGGTCGCCGTGATTCTCCCTCCGTCGATCCAACAAACAAAACAAAGTCGCCGTTTTTTGTCCGCCCAACGAGTTAAAAACCCCGTCCCTTTCCCGACGTTGATAGTTCATCACCATCGGTGATTTGACTTTCATGGCTCCAATCAAATCATCAACGGACACATTTTTTTACCAGATCGACAAGGAAATCACCATCCGCATCATCTGGCATTTCTTGTTAAGCAGCTTCCAAATGGCGTAGATCGATCTGCTGACATGACAGCCTAATTCCAGGAGGAGTGGTGTGTTTGGCCGGGAAAGAGGTTGGGCTGCCTGACTGCATCACCGATTGTGGTTGACTGCCTGCCTACCTCGGCCGCCATTACTGCGGGGAGCAGGCAGCTCGACTCACGAGGCTGGCGGTCTCACGCTCACGGAGGTGTTTGGCGGGGAGCGCTTTACGCCACTGATCTACTCTGCCTGCCTGCCTCTGCCTCGATCGGCCGGCCGCCATTAATGAACAGAGCAGCTCGATCGGAGACGGCGTGCGTGCATGCATGCAGCTACCGGTGGATGGACGGATGGATGGATGCCGGGCCGCTCCGGCCGGGGCGGGCCGCGGTCGGCAGGTCGGAGCATTTAAGGCGGGCACGGGCGCAGCTACGCTACAGGTCGACGACGGCAGCCGCAGCAGACCAGATGGCGTCCGGTGCGGTCAGTCAAGGGTTTGACCGCCACGTCGGGTTCTGAGTTTGGGCCCCACCGGTCATCGACAGTATTTTTCTCTTTCTACTAAATTTGTGCCCCATAAGGCATCTCCAACCGGACCCCTACTCTCCCATTTGTCCCGGCGGGCAACTCGGACGCTTTCTCGACCGAAAAACCGCAACCGATCAAACCTTCCTACTGGTCCAAATGTTCATGTTGTTTGGCACGCCTCAAACCCAGCCCATATATCTGGCACCACGACGATGATGCCCCTTCGGCCGTCGACACCTACGCCAAGGAGTACGATTGCCGCTCCGGAGACCCTAAAGGGAAGGAACCGGCGAGGTCTGACGCCCCCTCGCTCCATCTTTTATCTATCGTACTGTTTTGATGAATTTGGTGTGTCCAATCTTTCATTAACTTGCTATCCTGTGTCCGGTTGTAATTAAACTTGCTATGTACGATCTATGATTTATGCTATGGTGAAATTATCTACGTACTCTTTTGATCATATTGTATGGGGTTCCATGGATTTGGGGCTCGGACATGAGGAGGATGGCCACATACATGGAGAAACGAGCGGTGATTGGGCACTGTCGGTGGACATATATGGGGTCAAATTAGGACATTATGCTTGTAGATGCTTTAAAACCAAATTGCTTTACGAAGTGGAGCTTCGATCTCTACTCCTTGTAGCCCACTTCCCTCCCAAACGCCCGGTGGACAGACGGAACAACGTCCGGACCAAAACAGACACCACGACACAATTGGACCCCCAAACTCAGCCCATGTGTTCGGGTTGTCCAACATCCCTCAAACCTAGCTCATATGTGGTGTGGATATAGGCGACCCAAACACGCCCGGACGTGTCCGCCATGCTGATCGAAGGGACCAACCCCAAATCCATCCAAACCATCCCCAAACCTCGACCGACCTGCCCTTGCCACCGCGTCGCCCTTTGCATAGCTCCAGCGGCGTCTCCACCCTAGCCCGCCACAATCCACAACACACAGCGCCACCACCACTTCTCCCGTCTCTTCCGGGTGTCCTTCATTGCCCCGGACTACGCCCCGGTACGTCCCCTCTGTCGGCCATACAGCTAGCCCGACATATGTTTGACGAAATGTCGAAGTGGATTTTCTATATTCTTTTGCTCATTTGTGGGCAAACGATGTATTCGTTGGACGAAGAGTTTGATTACAATGAGCTTGATGACTACATGTTCAAGGGGTTCATTGATTCGTCGGATTTAGACATCAATGATGACAAATATGCCGACATGATGGTGGTGATGATGAGCAAGCAACAATTATCCTCAAGTGGGTGACCTTAAAGTTTATCAAACCAGCAAGAGCTTGAAAAACAACCAATTATTAGTACCTGCAGATAGCTACAGTACTTGTCTTGGTGCCTAACGAAACCAGTGAGATTGCCAGTCTCACTAGCCTTGCTAGTTACAAAGATTAATTCAACTGGTAGTAGGAATTGATTAATCCCAGAAAATAAAAGATCAGATTTAAAGTGAATTGATCGAGGTTGAAAGCAATTAAGATGAATGGAACATGATTCATAATTTCACCAGTGGCATCTCTCCATAAATGATAATATCGCATGGTGAATAACTTACAATAGCATATTAGTTAAATTACAGTTTTTTATGACTATGATTATACATGGCGTAATTGCATATAGGCATCTCGTTCGTACATCTATAGATCGTTATCCTACTGCATCTATAGCTAATAGTCCACCCGAAGACTGCTATCCAGCATGCATCATAAAAGTATTAGGTGAAACAAAGTATTGCATTAAGCATGATAACTTTATATAGATAATATATTGTCTTCACCCCTGGCTCATCACCGAACAACTGCTCAACTATCTTTAGCCTTAGTGGCACCAGCACAATAGAGGCCTTTTTCACTTTCTGGCACTATGATAGATTACTTGCAAGACTGAACCCAACCAACATACACAACTCTCTTGGAGATTGTTCATATAAACATGGACAGTGCAAGAATAATAGATCGGAGAGCATATATGTATATAAATTACGTCGCAAAGAACTCATATAAATCTATGAATAAATCATATATAGATCTGATCATCAAGTGACAATCCATCACACCACAACAAACACACCATAAATTACATCAGATGAATCCGAATCATGTAGGGCAGTTCATGTGATCATTGTATTGAAGAACGAGGTTGCCATCTAGCTACGGTTATGGACCCATAGTCCAAAGAGGACTACTCACACATGTACATGGTGGCAACAATGTTGATGCAGATGATCTTCAATTCCCCCTCCGGCGAAGTACCGGAAAAGGCCCTCGGATTGGATCTTCACGGAACAGAGAGGTGGCAGCGGAAAAAAAAATCCTTGGTAAATTGTTTAGGGGTTTTCAGGAGTATATAAAGGTAGTGGCGCCGAGAGGCAAGGGAGGAGCCTCCTGTGGGGCTCACATGCCCCTCCACACGACCTCCTACTAGGGGTCCCATGGGGTAGGTCTGGGTGCCCCTAGCTTCATCTTCTTCCAAAACTTTCCGAACAATTTTTCCTTGATTATTTTGTCCCAAAAAAAATACGAGAAGTCTAAAAACAAAAAAAGAACAACTACTGACACTTGGCATTGAATTAATATGTTAGTCCAAAAAAAGATAAAAATTGAAGCCAAAACTATGACATTATGATATAGTTATAACATGAAACACGCAAATAATATAGATACGTCTAGGATGTATCAGTGACCAAGAAGGGGAGATGCATCTGCGCGGTATCGTTCGACAAAGTGGCATCCATGTAGGTAGTTTGAATGGCACATTTTAGTCGCTAGGATTTTATTTCCCTGGCCTCTGCTGCATGATCACCGTTGGTTTTCAGTAGTGATAAAGCTGTCGTGGACTTTTGGTTTCTGTCCCACGGCTGGGACGTCATAAAGCCTTCAAGCCACGAACCCGTCATGTCAGATGGGCACATCGGCGGCCTCCATGCCCCGGCTCGATCTTGCTTACATGAGTACAAGTGGTCGACGGCAGGAAACGCCAGGCGCACGAGGGGACGGTGATGGCGGCGAGTGCAGGAGAGTCAGCCGCAATGGGCGCGCGCGAGTGAGGGAGAGCAGAGGGTCGGCGGCAGCAGAGGAGGGGCCAACGAGCGTGGAAGCGCGATAAAGGGAGCCAGCGGTGGCCGATGCGTACGCATGAGAGAGGCCAGGGGAAGGGGCGGCGGTTGAGCGAGAGGAAAGTGGATCTAATTTTCGTTGGGTGAACTGGCGATCTTTTAACCAAGTGTTGTAAAAATCGGTTTGAGGGGAGGGAAAAATAGATGATGGGTGTGCGGGACGAAGGTTGGACCAAGGTTCGGTAGGACGTGGTCCCCTCGCGGGAAAGGGAACCTTACTTATTTTTTAGATAGTAGAGAGAACCGAGGTAACCCCGCGCGACGGTAAGGGACGTCGGTTAGACAATTGACTCTTGATGCAGGGCGCATACCGGTTAAGACGTACTTTGGACACATCCCCTACACCTACGCGTCCCAAGCACATCATAACGGTTGTCTTCCAGAGCACAAATTAATATCATTAAGACCCCGAGCACAAATATAAGGTTGTGAGAATAAGACCTCGTACCCATGCCTGTTTTTAATACTAGTGTTTACACCCATAAGGCTGTTAAAGGTCCCGTTGAAAAAACTAGAATTTAATTCTTTAACAAAGACTTGTCAGAGCCTTTGTCGTAGTGCACATTTTCTCGTTGGTTCGATAACCCAAGGTCACTCCTTGAGATTCGCTATTCAAACCGGATATCAAAGGGCATCGGGTGGTACAGGGATAGAGAGGGGGTTAAGGGGAGCACCATGAGTTAGGGCCCAGGTTTGACTTTCTATGCCATTGCTGACGTCATTGAGCAAGGTTGTACGATGAATACATATGGGATTACAACAAAACAGGTTTATTTATACGCCAGAAAAGCGTACATGTATAAGAATAGATGACGACTAATGATGGTTGATGGATGGTGGGATATCAGGGGCATTGGGCGGTTCTCCATGGCATTTCTGGTATATTTGCAAGCTAGAACTGTTTCAGCATTTGAGTATGATTTTCGCTCAGTCCAACCTAGAGATTGTGCACCATGCACTGATAAACTTGGAATATGTTACCACCTTCCGGTCCAACAAAAGACAATTATAAATGCGATTGTTGTTTAACGAGGATGGTATCATGGCAACAATAGGTAAATAATACCATCTCGTGACAACGTACCATTGTATTATTTCAAGTTCTTCACCGTGCTTTCTTAAACATAGATATATGTTTTATTTGATGAAGTGCAGCCACAATTTCCAGCAAAAACAAAACAAACCATCACTGACTTATTATTCTGCATTGCAAATTTCGAGTGGCTACTTGGTTTGGTTTTCCATAACATCTTAGAAACTAGAAATCGTCAACTGATTTTATCCCTTTTCCTTGCTTTAGTTGCAGGATCGCTGTAGAGCGAGGCCTGCATATATATCCGTTGACCTAGGTTGGTGATGTGCGAGGCAAAGAAGACCATCAAGATGTGCAAGGAGGATCTGACGACGACGCCGGAGACCCACCTCATCAACTTCAAGCCACCCAAAGACATCCCGAGATACTGATGATGATTGCCTCCCAACCAAACAAATCTAATCTTGGTTAGTGTAGAGTGTTTCAAGCCATAGCTGACGCCCAAAGTAACCACGTTGATAGTACATCTAGTGCTTCACTCCGGTGTTTAATGTTGGACCTGAAACATGTGTTTCTAGTTTGAGTTAGTTTTTCTCCGCGGGTAATATATACCATAATATCATTGCATTGGGAAGATTTCTTTTTTCCGATGTATCAAAATTAGAATTCTGTGTTGTCGATACATGTTTGCACAACCTTGTCTGGCCCCTTATTCTCCTCCGTTCCTCGCCACACCATTGTAAAATCTCGTTGACAGCGCAAATGTCATCACCTGCATCGTCTCAACGAGAGGGGTGGCTCGGACATCGCCATGGTCTTTGGTCTACAAAGTTGGCGTCTCGAGAATGAGGTTGGCGTAGCTCTTCTGTATTGGATCATCTTGTCTTGTTCTTTTCGGGTTCTCATTAGTTGAGGGGTGAAAATGTTTGAAGAAATGACACACCTTTATTGGCACTTTGATAGGAATGACACACTTTGTGTAGTTGACCCAGGCGGCCTCTGGCCCCACATGGCAGCTGCACAATCGTGTCAAATTACTCTTGACTTCTTGAGGGCTGCTCTCTGAAGGCTTGGGTTGTGCTAAAGCCACACACACACACACACACACACACACACACACGGTCCAAGGCAGACGGCGACGGCGACGGAGCACGTTACCCGCACCGACCGGCGGCGAAGCCCCACCGCCCCCCGATCGATCGATTCGCGCCACAGTTCGTTCACCTACCCCGGCCGCGTAGGGTTCGTGTAGGAGATCATGGAGCTGCCGGCCGCCGGCGGGGGGCGGCGCACGAGCTACTCGCTGCTGTCGCAGTTCCCGGACGACGCGGGGGGCGCAGCGGCGGGCGCATCTCCGGCCGTGCTGCAGCGGCAGTCCAGCGGCGGCAGCAGCTACGGCGCCGGGAGCTCCGTCTCGGCCTCCAGCGACTACCCGTTCCACCTGCCCCCAGCAGCCGCCGCGGGGGCGTGGGGAGGGGGAGGGGGCACGCCCTCCCCGTGCAAGAGCTGGGCGCAGCAGGCGGAGGAGACGTACCAGCTGCAGCTCGCCCTCGCGCTCCGCCTCTGCGCCGACGCTGCCTGCGCGGCCGACCCCGGATTCCTCGACCCCGGCGACCCCGGGGGGTCCAAGATGGGCGGCGGCGGCGGCGGGGGTGGGGGTGGGGGCAGCGGCAGCGGCAGTGGCAGGGCCTTCCCGCTCGCTCCCCCCTCCCCCACCGCCGAGGCCCTCTCCCATCGCTTCTGGGTCGGTCACCTCAGCTCTCTTCCTCATCCTACTTTCTCCCCCTTCCACTCTCCCTTCGTGTCAAGTATCATTTCCATAGAAGGTCAGAACACTACAATCGTTTTGTCAAGCCTCTAAAGAACATCTTCAAAGGAGTGCTGGATTCAGTTGCCAACCATAGCTCAACAGATGATGCCAACCATTTCTTACAGTGAACCCTAATTGAGCACCTATTGTGTATGCAAAGGCTCTCATTGAACTTGATCATAGTGATTCCATCTCATTACATTACACATCAAGCAGCCATGAGCCTGAGAGGATTAGAGGATGTACTGATAACTGATGTAATTAGGGTGCCGTTAGCTCCTCCAGGACGGCCCTTCGGCTACATCAGAGTGATCTTATTTAGCACTCTGCACTCTAAGCATTAAGTGGATCATCATTATAATTTGGAATGCCGTGTGCTCTATCAAACGTCTCCATTGCCGCATCAGAGTGACCTTTCATGTTCTGTTTTGTGCTTATTTGTGATTACTACAGCTTAAAACTGTATCTCATTTCCCAAACACATTAATGCCCGCTTTCCGTCTGCTCAGGTAAACGGCTCGTTATCATACAGCAACATGATACCGGATGGGTTCTACTTGATCCAAGGGATGGACCCCTTTGTGTGGTCGATGTGCACGGATGTACACGAGGAGAACCGCATACCCTCAGTGGAGTCGCTCAAGTCTGTCTGCCCCGACGATTCTTCCATCCAGGTGGTCCTCGTCGACAGGAGAGCTGATTTCGATCTTGGTATGCTGGAGAACTACGCGTCCAGCTTTCTGTCCAGTTCCTCGGACATGAAAGATGTCATAAATCAGCTAGCTAAACTAGTGTCTTCCAGAATGGGGTGAGCGATCGTATCCCTAAGCCTTTTAATTTGAACCGAGTTCTGTGGTTTGCTGAACTTCTTTTTTATGTTCTTCAATCACAAAGGGGTACAACCTCCAACGAAGAGAACTTGCTTCCACGCTGGAAAGAGAGCAGCGAGGCAATCAAATCAAGTGCAGGATCTATTGTGCTTCATCTGGGGAAGCTGCCGATTGGTCTCTGCAAGCAACGCTCTCTGCTTTTTAAAGTACGTTTGCTGTTTTATTAAGAAACTTTCCTGTTTGTTTGTCTTGTAACTGTTGCTTCAGCAAAGAATTTCATTTCTCTTCCATCAGAATTGAGAGTTCACACACACCAGTAAATGTGTAGCTTGGTTAGATAGGAATTAAAACTTTTTTTGGTTAGTACATCTTTTAATTATTCCTATCTTGAGTCATTACTTACTGATACATTTGCAGATGTTAGCAGATAAAGTCAACATACCATGCAGATTAGTCAAGGGTTGTAAATACTGTAAAGCTGAAGACGCCTCCTCCTGTGTTGTACGTTTTGGGCTTGAAAGGTATATCAGTACACGCTTTGTGAAGATACATGTACTAGGATCTGTTTAATATTGGATCTACATTTCAGATATCAGTACTTGACTTGTTGGGAGGTACTGCGACAAATTAACCAAAGTCTGACTTGTTTACTAAAATCGTGGACTAGCATACTCTGTACTTGTTTGAATGGAATATTTGCCTTATTTTCCTGTTATTTTGATACATTGATTGATAGCTATATGCCGACTTTTGTTATTTTCCTTTGACAGGGAATATTTGGTTGACTTATTTGGGGCTCCAGGCCAATTATCTGATCCTGATTCTTTCGTCAATGGTCCCTACTCGCTGTCGGTTCCATCACCTCTCCGTCCACCAAAATTTAGGTCGTTAGAGATCACTTCAAATTTCAGCTCAGTTGCCAAGCAGTACTTCTCAGACTGTCACTCGCTCAATTTATTGTTCAGTGATGCATCCACAGGTTATATTTGCGAAACTTGTTGTCATTTCATTCCTCATGTGTCAGCAGGACTTCATAACGTATAGCATATATGATTGTCCACCAAATAAGTAGTTGGTATGCCAAACTTGTAGTCTTCCATCTATGATGGTTTTGTTTGGCAGGGGCGTGACAAAGGCCACATTTTTCATTTTTCAGGTGCTTCTAGTGGTGCTGCAATTGCTGTAGACCAAATGTATTCGAAGAAACATGATGCAGGGGACGGGATTGCCAATAGCTGGGTGCCAGTGAAAGGTAATAGCTGATGACAATCTCTTGGGCTTGTTAAATCTTGAAACATATTGTTTCTTTTCTTTTGAATTTTGACTACTAAATAAGGGCTTCTTCGTTTACCATGCTGCATCGAATACAAGTGGGCACCAAATAATGTACCCCAAGGTCTTCACTTTGCAGCAGCCTGGTGCTGGAGCATCTGAAATATTAAACGATAGCATGAACATTATGTTTGCATACTGTATTGAGTCGGCATATTCTGATGATGCAGGGCAAGCAATTGCGAACTCGGACATTATTCTACCAGAAGCTCCTCGAGAGGTTTTGCCACTTATGACTCCGTCCAATTTGACAGCTGATAAAAAGAAAGAGTTTCAGTTGATCGAGGGGAATCAGTATCTACGGAGTACTGTCAGTGATCTGTCACTTGCTGTGGATGATCTGATCATTCCATGGAGTGAGCTGGTTTTAAAGGAGAAGATTGGAGCAGGTACACTTGTGCAAATACAACTCTGAAGTTTATCCTTCTGTGGTTCTTTATTTGCTAATAGACCTATGTTACCATTGCATTAGCAGTCGTAAGACTTGTAACATCTAAATCATATTTGAGATATGGTTGGATATTTGCAAGTTAAATCTCTATATGAACCGTATTGAAAGAATAGTTTGGTGAAATTTAGTTTTTCTAAACTTACTTTTTTCTTCCAGGTTCTTTCGGAACAGTTCATCGTGCTGACTGGCATGGATCGGTATGCCTTTTATATGCCTGGTTTATCGATAATTTGTTACTGCTAAGAGGGCAAAAGTTTCTCCTTCGGATTCTTTATCCTGATAGACTTTTCCCTGTATTCTCATCGAACTCTTATTAGTGCACAACTTCATGCTTCATCTGAGCTTTTTTGTCCTAGTTTGTTGTAACTATAAGTGAGCCTTTTGTGCTGAATGCTTTTGGAACCAACATTGCAATGAACTCTGTATTACTGCAGGATGTTGCTGTGAAGATACTGATGGAGCAGGATTATCATCTAGATCGCTTCAAGGAATTTATGAGAGAGGTTTGTTGAACAAATCTTGGCATTGGTTGATCTTATAAATGTTGGACTTTGCTGTGTGGTCACACTGGTCAGTGTTATGATTCTTATGAGTGGTTATCACTTATCAGTGATCATGTTCTGTATCTGGACATGGTTGTCACTTATCAGTGATTATGTTCTATATCTGGACGTTGTTGTCACTTACCAGTTATTACGTTCTTCATCCAGTTGGTGTTTATGCCTTAATGAAGCATTCCTGCCCATGTTAATCACCTTATAAATGCTTTTTCTATGTGGTAGGTCGCAATAATGAAAAGTCTGAGGCATCCAAATATTGTTCTATTCATGGGTGCTGTTACTGAACCTCCAAACCTATCAATAGTAACGGAGTACTTGTCGAGGTATTAATTCGCATTTCACTTATTCATTTGGTACTACAGTACTTAACCCACTTGACTGATTCCAACAAGTGATGCACTTGTTTCGTTGCAGAGGTAGTTTGTATAAACTTTTGCATCGGAGTGGTGCTAGGGAGGTTCTGGATGAGAGACGCCGCTTGAACATGGCATTCGATGTGGTATTGTCTTCTCTACTACCAGGCTATAAACTTCAAGCAGTCATACTCCCAGGGTATAAACTTAGAGCAGTTATACTCTATCTAAATGATCTCTGCTTGCTTTACAGGCGAAGGGAATGAATTATCTGCATAGACGTAGCCCTCCTATTGTTCACCGTGATTTGAAGTCTCCAAATCTTCTAGTCGACAAGAAGTATACTGTGAAGGTATGATTTATACACTATATAATCTGATGCCTTGTCGCACTTATATAATAAACTGTACGTTCTGGTATGTTTTATGAAGGTAGAAGGCACACACATCATGCGAAATAGTGCTGCCATATGAATCTGTGTCACTCTGCACGGGGCTGTCAATTTTCTCATACTAATCATTCTGTCCGCATTTTTATGTTGATTTTGTTTTGACACGTGAGTTACTGTTGTTTCCTGAGTGGTAACTAATTTGTTTTTGGCGAGTATTTGGTAGGTGCTAAACTTACAATAATATATATGCAGCACTTTCTAATTCTAGAAGATGTTCAGCTTCTAATAATAGATAGAAGAATGATCTTGTATTCTTCAGTTACTGAAAGCATACATCATTTGCTGCTTCCAGTTATATTTCCTGCAGCAGCCTCTGTGAAAGCAATATCAGGAACCCAATAATCATTAGTCATCCTTGTCAGTAAACATATTTAAGGAAAACACTTGCAAAAAGCTGCTAATTTCCCTGAAGAAATGCTAACATAGCTGTAGATTTGACATAGTACATGGATATTCAGTCATCGTATTATTCCCCCCAGAGGCTCCATCTGAAATGATAGTGTTCGTATGACAATTTTATCTATTGTATTGGTCTCATATAGGATTTATTAGCGACTTGTTTTGTCTTACTCACACTGTGTTATGTTTAAACCTTTTTACTCTTTTCTGTTTGTAGGTATGCGACTTTGGGCTTTCGCGACTAAAAGCCAACACCTACCTGTCCTCAAAATCTTTGGCAGGAACCGTAAGCACCTTTTCCATTTCTTCTCAAGTTCATCTTGCCTATTCATTCCCTGGCTTATCTTTTCATTTAACATTAGCCTGAATGGATGGCGCCTGAAGTGCTTCGAGATGAGCCATCCAATGAGAAGTCTGATGTCTACAGTTTTGCTGTAATCCTGTGGGAACTTATGACATTACAACAACCATGGTGTAACCTGAATCCTGCCCAGGTAGTTATCTAATTTGGCTCCAGCATTGATGCCTCGATGCTACCGTTCGATGAAATTATTCAGTTTATTCAGAACATATTTTGCTTATCCACAGATGAACACTTGATCAACTCTGTATTTAACTTTTATATGCTGCACTATGATGTTCTACAGGTAGTTGCTGCTGTTGGCTTTAAAGGAAGAAGACTTGAAATTCCGAAAGATTTAAATCCTCAAGTAGCTGCATTAATCGAATCATGCTGGGCAAAGTATGTGTTCCATCTTAATATTTCCCTCTCTTAAGCTGATTCAGTGCCATGTAAGGCTAACTAGAATATTGCTATGCCTCTTTTTTATAGTGAGCCATGGCGGAGGCCCTCATTTGCTAATATCATGGAAACTCTGAGGCCTTTAATTAACAAGGTCCCGGTGCCGCAGTTGATCCGTTCAGACTCGTAGCAGTTTCAAACTGTTAGGGAAAGAAGCATTTCCTTGATGCTGTCATGATAGTATCGGCAGCGCAGGGAAGAGTTTATTTATTTGTGGTATTTAGGCTGTTTATGATGGATAATTCATCAACACTATTACTCAATGCTAAGAATAAGGAGGACTTCTTGATTTACACTTTCAAGTAAAATGTACCTGGCAAAACTCCCTTCCATGGCTTAAGGTATGCTGCTATTTTCTTAGCTTCCTGTTCCTCGTTCAATATTAGCAAAGTGTGCAGGCTTAAATATTTTAAGAGAAGGTTTTCATGTCGGTCAAATGCAGAATTGTCGAACGTTAGATAACTTGATAACAATTATGGTCCTGTGGTTTGGCTGTCCCTTGTTTCCTTTAGTGACCACTGTAGCAATGGGTTAATATGTTTGCTGATAATGTGTGGTGCGCTAATTTGCAGATAGTTCACACATTGTATTTGAGTAACCTAGGCTAAGTGCTGCCGTTGTTAATATTTGCGATAACTGCAGCGTGTTGGACTCTTGTTTTGTTATATGAACATATATGATTGAGCATCCGACATCCATGAGACGCAGTGTGGCGCTTCCCGGCACCATTTACCGACACATGTTTTCTGTTGCCTGCAGACACATCGTCAAGAGAATCATCCTCCTCCCCCGCGACGGCGGTTCGTGATCACACACTGGAAAACACGCTAGCACCGAGTTCCAAACATCAGAAACTCGTGGTCATTAAGCTGTGTAAATTATAGTTTCCCACTAGACACATTTGTATATTTATGCTATAATATGTTGTATGTAAGTTAGTAACTAGAGTTAGCCTGAAAAGAAGTTTTTTTTGTGGGCTGACTGACTGTGACCTCCCTCAGCCCAGCCAGTAATTACTGCTGTGTATGTATATGTGTTGTATTTATCCTGTGGTTGTTGTTTGACATGTTGTAATAGTGCTTAACTGTCCATTGTACTGCACCACCATAGCTGTTACTGAACAATCAGTGCCTACTGGCCAACCTGGAGACCCAGTCAATTAGTACTAGTACCAAATGTGCTGTCCTGTGCACTACTCAATATCTAGATATTTTGTAGTGTACAATAGGAACATTTGGTGTGACTCTGTTGAAGAGCCTGAGAGCATTCTTGCCTTAGGGCATGTCTGGTTCATGCCAAAGCAATGCCCTACCAAGATTCGCCAACCGTTGGTTAGCCACAAAAGATCGGTTAGAGAGATTCCTTGACCCTTTGTTGGCCAAAAAAATGGCAACATTTGTGAGGAGGGTTTCCAAAGGTTGCATAGGCAACCAAATCCTGGCAACCAACCAAGAGCCAAAGTATCATAGGTTGCCAAGGTTTTGGCACCAACCAAACGTTAGTGCCGAAATTTGGCGTGCTGCTGATTTACATTGGTTGAAATAATGTCGAGTAATTTGGTTGGTTACCAAATTGTGTTGCCGACCACATATAAAATTGCGTTTTCGGCGAAGTCGTAGCGTTGCCAAAATTTTGGCCTCCCCAGTAAATTTTGGTAGCAAACCAAACATATGCCTCGAAACCCTAGATTCGACCATATTGACTGGTAATCTAGGCGACCACCTTCGGTATTCTTTGCTCCTTGTACAAGATGTGATCACCTTTTCCGCAGGAACAAAACCATATTAATCCTCGTTTGCAACTTCGGAAAGAAATCAACCTACGGTCTCAGAGGTCTATCAGAAGAGCACCCCCTAAACAACCCGAACAATCCAAAAACAGTACTAGTATCTTCACTAGAATCATACACCTTGTACACCGACTCTATGCAACACCAGAGGAAACGTGTGCCCGCCGAACCCATTTTGTACCCTTCGCACCGCAGAACAAGGGCAAAACCGTTGGTACACCGAGTGACGACAAGACACCACACGAGCTCTAGACGCCTTGACTGCAGATATTCCGGAAAAAGCACCCCTAATCCGCCTCGGAAAAGAAAACGTATGGTAGTCGGACATATCTTCGCACCCTTTGCACCTCATAAAAAGGGCGAACCACCGCTCGCTACGCCGGGCGACGACAAGAAACTGTGCGAGCTCCATGGTCTTAAATACTTACCTTCGCGCCACCGAGATGGCGAGTAACTCCGCGCGATCTCCCACATTACTCCCCCCGATCCCCTCTCCTCCGACGAGGACGAGGACGATGATCTTTTTTGGAACAAAAAATTGCTAAATTTGCCATTCATTCATGGATGAAGAACTCCATCAAATCAGTCATCCCAAATCAGGAGAGGGGAATGAGAGGGTGGCAAGGCTGACTGACAGAAGCTATAAAAACGGGCGGCAGAGCCGCATCATCTTCCTCGCGCATCCTCCCCCTCCCCCCCTCCTCTCCCCCAAATCAGACCCAAAATCCACCTCCAAATCCGTCCACCTCCGAGCTCACTCCTCCACTCCGGACCCTGTCCTCAACCCCACCCCCACCCCACGGAGGCGGCGGCAGCGGGAGAGGAGGGAGCCGCTCACCCATTCCGACGCCCTGCCCCTCGGCCGCCCAAACCCTAGCTTGGCCCGCCCATGCGCCCCAAACCCTAGCTCCTCGCCCCCCTGCCCCGTCTCAGGCCCCTCCCTGCCCCCGGCCCTCGCCGCCATGCGGGCCTCGATGGAGGCCTCCTCGGCAGCGGCGCGCAGATCCGCGGCGCCGGACCCGGGCGCGGCCAAGAAGCAGCGCCTCCTCGCGCCCCCGCGGGACCCCAGATCCTCCGCCGCGTACGGCGGCGGCGGCGGCGGCGGCGCATCCAATGGGAGCGGCGCGGCGGCGGCCGCGGCCGCGGCGGAGCAGCAGGCGCAGGTGGACGAGCTGGTGGCGCAGTACCGGACGGCGCTCGGGGAGCTCACCTTCAACTCCAAGCCCATCATCACCAACCTCACCATCATCGCCGGCGAGAACCTCCACGCCGCACGCC
Organism: Elymus sibiricus; assembly: GCA_039707655.1. Classification (NCBI taxonomy): domain Eukaryota; kingdom Viridiplantae; phylum Streptophyta; class Magnoliopsida; order Poales; family Poaceae; genus Elymus; species Elymus sibiricus. The sequence continues at coordinate 30,417,950 of CM077670.1, forward strand.
CCATCGCCGCCCTCGTCTGCGCCAACATCCTCGAGGTGACCCACCCTTCCACCTCCCCCCTCCCCATGTAAAAGCTCAAAGCTTGCTATCCTTGGTTGTGGTTGGATGAGCCGGTGCATGAATGAATGAATGATAGCTAGTTGTAGGGATGTACAGCTCAAAGCTTAGTAGGTATCCAGTGTGCTAGATAGGAAGAGGATGGATGTGTTGGCTGCTGTTTCATGAGGGTCACCACATGAATGAATGATAGCTAGTTAGTCTGATTTGCTGTATTTTTTCCGCGTTGCCAAGGGCTGTGTTGTGTGTACAAAAATCATTGCGAGAGTAAATTCGCAGTGCCAAGGGCATTGAAAAATATAGAGTGAATTTGCTTTGCCCAGTCTTCGTACGCAGGGTGTAAGGTGCCTCGTTCTGATTCTGTCAATTCTGTCGGTGCTAATGAATAAAGCATTGCCCCTCCCCCCCTCTCCCCGTATCTCCGTCTCTCGGTGCTTGTGTATGCGTGTTCGCTGCTTGTGTACGATGCTAATACGTCATTCACCATATGTACATCGGACCTGTGTGGCGTAGCAGTCACTCCTTTTTCTTTTGGGTAATACGAGTGCTTCAGCGATGTTCAGTCACGCTAAATCATCGAAAGATTATCGTTGCGAAAACAGACAGGGTTTGGAACTGTTTCATTCTCGCTGTTCCACTATATGTTCGCAGAAAAGTTCACAACCTTTTGCTGCACAGCAAAATGATTCAGATTCCCAAATGGCTTATCTATATCTGGTCTCTGTGATATGTTTGCACAACGATTGAACTTTATTTATGAATGGAACGGCGAATGGATGAGGAAACACTATACCTCTTTTACAGCTGGACTTTGATATGTTTGCCCTAAGATTAAACTTTATGAATTGAATGATGAATGGATGGGGAACCCTACACCTCTGATGTTGCAGACACTGAGTCTTCTCTTTTGCTCCTGCTTGATAGGCTCTGGCACTTAAATCACTTCCATTTGTTGTTTGCTTCTTCTCTGTAACATTAGGAAGCTACTGTTGTATCTAGCATCTTGGCTCGAACATTTTGTTGTCACCTCTTATATGCTTATAAGAGAAACCTCGTTAGACTTCTACAGAGACACGGGTAACTCCTGATATCAGTTCCAGTAGAAAAAACATTGTGTTGTTTGCGGCATGTAAATACTGCTGCTATTGGTTCCTTTGTCTAGCATATTTGCTGTTGATTACTCTTGCTGAAAGAATTAGTGTAGCAGATTGCTCTCTGTTTGTTCTGTTGTCAATCTGTGATATTTGTCAATGTAATTGTTTTATTATCCTGGAGGGGCCTCTGAAAGTTTTTTAGCTGTTTCCTTATGATACTATTTCCTTGCTTCTGTTTTATTTGTTCTGTTGTCAATCTGTGATAGTTGTTAATGTAATTGTTTTATTATGGTGGAGGGGCATGTCTATCTTATTTGATGGTTGCCTGTGATTGTAGGTTCCAAGTGATCAGAAGCTACCATCTCTTTATCTGCTTGACAGTATAGTCAAGAATATTGGAAAAGATTATGTTAAACATTTTTCTTCAAGATTACCTGAGGTTAGCCTTAACCCTACATTTTTTACTTGACATAACCATCTTCATGACAACCTAATAAACCCCAGTTCCCTTTTTATGGGATGAGTCTGACTTTGACATCCTAATGACGTTATCCCTTTCTCTCTTGATTGTTCTACTATAGGTGTTTTGCAAGGCCTATAGACAGGTTGATCCTCCTGTTCGTACTAGCATGAGACACCTTTTTGGAACATGGAAAGGAGTGTTTTCTCCAGCTTCACTGCAAATGATTGAGAAGGAACTTGGTTTTCAATCATCTGCTAATGGATCATCAGGTGCTGCACCATCGAAGGCCGATTCTCCATCACAGCGCCCGTCCCACAGCATACATGTAAACCCAAAATATTTAGAAGCAAGACAGCAGCTCCAACAACCAAATAAGGCAAGCCACATCTTCTTTCATCAAATTCTTTTGATATTTGCTGCCCGCTGACCAGTGAGCCAAATTCAAACAGTTGTACATTTCTTGTAAAAACAATTATATGTGAATAGTGTTGTAGCTGCTTTTTTTTTCCTTCTGTTGAACACCGTGCAATCTTTCCCTGATACTGCTTCCCTTCAATTTGGACAGGGGATTCTGGGAGCCGGTGCCAAGACACCTATAATTTCTGATGCTGATGATGTTATCGAAAGGGGTAACAGGATTGGTATTGATAAAGGCACAGGGAGACGCCTGGATACTCTGAACTCTAGGCCTGTAAGTTACTTCTTGATCTTTGACATTTCTACATGTCACTTGGCCTCCTTTGTTTTTCTTTATGTATTTTTCCTGATATATTTTGGTATGATCTGTCAAACCTACAGCGTGCTCAGAAGGATACTTTTAGTAACCCCATTCATGAAAAGCCAGATAGAGATGTGAGGGGCCCTGGAATTGCGGGAGCTGGTCAAGTTCGCTCAAAGCCCAAAGGCCAAGATGGAATTGTGGGGGCATATTACACTGGAGGTGTTAGTTCCCCTGAAGAAATATTTGACAGACGCAACCATTTGTATGCAACTAAGGATGTTCGCTCTTCCGGCTCTGTACGTTTGGACAGTGCACTTCTCCCAACTCCTGTCAGTAATTCTGATAGGATTGGTAGACTGTCATCATCTGATAAAAGCTGGAAGAACTCTGAGGAAGAAGAGTACATCTGGGACGACATACGTTCTCAAGGAGCAGATTATGGAGGTGCCAGTTCTGCAAGAAAAGGAGAACCCTTGGCTGATGATGGCAATATTAGAAGCTTCCATAGGGCTAATTGGGCAGAGTCTGGAGACCCGTTGGACCCTGACTTCCACAAACAAGATACCATCCCAAGATTTGGACATCCAACAAGCCAAGATAGAAGGCTTGCCCCGTACATGGTATGTGGAGCAAAAATATTAAAAAGTATATGCAGTGCTATTTTTGTCATGGGAAGTTATTTACTTGTAAATATTGACATATTTAACTGCTGGGATGCCTTCAACTTTGCAACCTATAATGTTTTTTTAAAACCTTGTGATTTGCCATGTACCATGTTGAATTTTCTTCATACATGCCTTTACACTATATTTCTATGTTCTGATCATCTTTAATTGTTCAGGATCATGCAGAGTATCTTCATAGTAAGCACATATTTCTATGTTCTGATCATCTTTAATTGTTCAGGATCATGCAGAGTATCTTCATAGTAAGCGCGAGGGGGAACCAAGAATTGACAGGGAAATGTGGCCTGAAGGACAACCGTTCCCGGAATCTCGTGGCTCCTCTCTCTGGTTATCCCAGGAAAAACCTCGTCCAGACATTGGGCGGGATCCCAGGATATCAAGATTTTCTAATCAGTCACCAAGCATCACTTCATCTGTACCTGTTGGATTATCAGGGGCCTACACTGGACGATCAAGCCTTGAAAGTGCAAAACAAAAATATTGGCCACCTTCCTCGCCACCTCTCCAGGCACGTGAGAGCTCCCCAAGTTCCTCGGAGCATGACGTTTACGCTTCCAGGTCATTTCTGCCATTGGGTCAAAATTCCCAGGAGGAACATAACCAAAGAGCTCATGCCTTGTCTCAAAATTCCGTGAATTCTCAGGGTCGGCCTAGTCTGCAAGCAACTCTGTCACAGGCTTCTCAGCAGACTCAAAAGCACCCTCCTGTGCACTCAAAGCCACATCCGAAGCCATTTCATCAACCCTTTTCACAAGAAAATTCTTCATCGCTGTTTAGACCTTCTGTCCATCTGCCTCTGTCTACCGGAATGAAACAGCAGCCTGAAGAGGTCTCCTTGCCCAGTGATCCCACACATGCAAAGTCAGATCAGATAAGTGCTAGTAATTTATTGGCTGGTCTTTTTAAGGGTGGATTCATACCAAACACAAGTGATCATGCTGTCCCACATTCACATGGGTTGGCATCTCTTCCATCTTCCTCAGCCAGCGAAAATGCCCCTTTGAAGCCTCATGCACCAAACTCTCTCCGCCCACCTTTGCCACCAGGTCCGCCACCAACACAGAGTGCTGAGAAAGCTGCACCACTGTCAAGTCTTCTCAATTCTCTGGTTGCAAAGGGGCTAATTTCTTCACCGTCCACTGATTCGTCTGCTGTTGCAAGAAAGCCCAGTAAATCAAGTCCGAGCACTTCAGATGTCAGTGCTTCAGCTCCACCTCCACCAATCGTTCAGCCTTCAGTTGCTAAGGAGATGCCTGCCCCTATAAAAGCTTTGTTGCCCCAACCTCCTGAAGTCGAGATGGCTGACCTGATCGGCCTTGAGTTCAAGCCAGTGGTGCTTCGTGAGCACCGTACAGAGGTGGTCAACAGACTCTTTGATGACCAAAGCCATCAATGCAGAACATGTGGTTTAAGATTCAGACTTGAAGATGAGCTCAGTGCACACACTGCCTGCAATGGACCAGAGGAGGCTAGAAATACTGGCATTGCACCTGAAAGATGGTACCCTAGCAAGAGCCGTTGGATTGACAGATTACCTGAACCGCAGAGCATCTTCCTGGACTCTGCATCTGATTCAGATCTGGGAACTGCAGAGGAAGTTTGTGAGTTTATGGTCCCTGCAGATGAGAGTCAGATTATCTGCTGCCTTTGCGGGGAGCAGTTTGATGACATGTATTCCATCGATAGAAGCGAGTGGATGTACAAGGATGCTGTCTATTATGATCGCTCAAAGGCAGAAGGTGGCAGCGGGGGCAGCTCCCAGAGTAAAGAGCTCGCACCCATAGTCCATGCAAGATGTATGCCAAGAATCTCAAACGATGGCATGGAGGTGGATTAGTATGATTGTCATGTCATATAGCAGCAGAAACAGCAGCAGCAGCTCAGATGATGACATTGAGGTGGACTGTCATGAAGTCTGGTGGCCCAGCAGAGCCTCACATGATGACATGGAGGCACATTCCGCGAGGTCGGTGCACAGCGACGATCGATAATATACTGCAGGTGGGGTGATGACAGCTTCGGCAACATTTTGGTCAACCCGTCCCTTGATCTCCACCATTTGTCATGTAGAAAGGTGTTATTACAGAAAGAATAAACATACCCAGCCAATTAGTCGGCCATTTTGATCCCAGCGAGTCAACATTTTGGGGGTGGGGTCAGATGACATGAGTTTGATCTTTCTGTTGTTCATAGGAGGCCATGTATGCTAGTAAAAGAGTGTATTATTGTCCCTTAACCAGGCGAGCGAAACAGGTGACGCCAGCGTCGTCGAGTTACTGCTGTTTTTTGACAAACTTTTTCTCAGCTTTTGAGGTGTAGTAGCGGTTTTTGTACTTAAAACCAAACTGACAATAGAACTTCATCATGGATGCAGATTTGAACTACCAGTGTTGTTAGCTCTCGCTTGCTTGTCTGTCATTGTATCTACCGTTGTTATTCGGCCATGTGCCATTCTGTTATTTGCACTGTGTCTGGACATGTTCTCTTGTGCAAGGCATGTTTTCCCCTAATATTTTGCTTGAAGGCAGCTGTGCTTGGATTGTGTATGCAATGTATTTCCTTTTGTGTGGATGCAGCTGTGCAATGTATTTCCCTTTCTGGACCCATAGCTGAGGGCCCCTTTGATTCAAAGGATTCCTAAAGGAATTTTGGAACCCTTGCGATTTTTTTTTATTTGTGTAGCTTGTTTGATTTATAGGATTATTTCATACAATCCATAAGAATTTTTTCATAGGCCATTTCGTTTTTCGTGTCAAACTTTGACTTATAATTTTGGTCAACAAAATATGGATTATATGTCGTCAAAAATATATCATCGGAAAGTTCTCTGAAATGTGCATCCAATGAAATATTTTTTGTGGTACATAATCATGTTTTGTTGGTAAAATCAATGGTCAAATTTAGACATAAAAATATGAATTGACCTTGTATAAGGGAATGGAGGGAGTACTAATATTGAAGATGTCATGCCACTCGATTTCTATGTTTTCTCTATTCCCATATTTTACAAATCTTGCGAATCAAAGAGGCCCTGAATGTTTGTATGCATGCAAGGTTATGTGTAATAAATGGCAGCTGTGTTTGCAAGGCATGTTTTCTTCTTGTTTGGTAGATGGATGTAAACAGGTGGATGAATGTTGTGTCATTGAGAGATACTAGTTTTATGCAGAACAGAATCACGTCTTTGGGCCGCTTCGTACTACTTACATTTGCACTAAAAAACACAAATGGGTGAGCAAAATACATAAGCAGAAGAGTTTTTTTTTTTTTAAAGATTTTGTTCGAGTTGTGTCGACCATGATCGTGCCCAAAGCTCCACAACTGCTCTCTCAAGGTTGCTTGCTGCAGAAAGAGAGGAAGCGAAAGCGGTGCTATCGCCGTTCTTAGGGCAGAAAGGTTTGACAAGTGCACGGATCGCCAACAAATCAGATTGATTCATTGAGCACCTGAGTTCAAAGCTCCAAAGTGCTCACAGATCTCGATATGCCGAAGGTTTGCATCTGAAGTCGCTATCTATAAACTTGTACTACTTTATAGGTTGTGAACATTTCACAACATATTTATTTTTCAAGAAGGGAGCTGAGTACAACTGAGATCAGAGTTACCTTACTAAACTACTCCCTCCGTCCCATAATATAAGAGAGTTTCCTTAGGAGTTACTAAGGAAAACATCGGCAAGATCCTCACACGATGTCCTCATCTCATGAGCTATAGTGTCAATGACAACCTCAGACCAACTGCTGACTACTTCCGGTCGATCGGCGCAGATGCTGCAGCTCTTATTCAGAAATGTCCCCAGGCTTTTGGTTTGAACATAGAGTCAAAGCTGAAGCCGATCACAGAGTTTTTCCTGGACAGGGAGTTCAGCGTCGAGGAAATTGGCATTATGGTAAATAGGTTTGGGATTATCATAGGAATAGAAAACTTGTAGGAAATGACACAACATTTCTTATCAGCATATGATTTTGAGGTGATCACAATCTCAGAAAGCACAATTTTTGACCTGGCCTGGCAGATGGATAGTTTTCAGCACACAAGAACTATGTTGGAAACTTGTACTTCGCCATGCTCCTTTGGGGAAAAGAACTGACTAGCATCTAAAGTTCACCGGTGTCGTGTTACCCATGTCTGAAGAACTCTTAACGCTGGCTAAACTGTGCATCCAGTCTATTATGCATGCACACGGCAGATACAGACGCAGCAAGCCAACCAAGCAAAGAGAGTGAACCCAGTACATGCCCCAAAAGATTGTGCAACTCTTGGACGAAGTACAAACATACTGCATCAAGGAGCCTCGACAGAAATAAGCCAAGCACGAATCACAGGAGCTGCTGCGTGATCCTGACGGACACGATCTGCCCGTCCCTCGTCGTGTCCCGCATCGCCTGGAACCTCGACCACAGCCCTGTCATGACAGACACACACACACACACAGCAAAGATTCATGTCAGAACTAGACTCCAGCCAGATAAACGCTTTGCTTCAGCTCATGATCTTGCCAGAGCTAGACATACCGCCGTTGGGCTTGATCAGGTTGGTGCTGAGGGCGACGGCAACCGGGGTGAGGTGCGCCCTGGGCAGCAGGTTGGAGCGGCCCCGGATCCAGGACTTGGCATTGAGAATATCTGCACGCACACACGATGCCACAGTCAGTCAGCGTGAGTGTCATCCTCATATCCAGGCGATCAGGCCCGAGTAATGAAGTGCTGGAATGGATGGGTGGTTGAGGAACAAACTTTTGACGCGTGGGGTGTCGATGTGGTCGCGGTTGATGATGGCAGCGGCGGCGGTATCTAGCTGCCCGTCGCTCAAGTGACTGCCGAGGTCCTCGTACTCCCAGGTCCCATCCCTGAACTTGTTCTCCAGGTACAGCTCGCAGTGCCGCGCATCCAGAACCTGCATAGTCCCTGTATGTACCACAGGTTGTTCCAGTCCAAACCAAGTTTAGAAACAAGCACCACGATGGCCAGGACCAAGAACAACCTGGAGCCTAGCATCATCACCTTGGCATCTATCGTCGTCGCACACGGGGCATCGTACCATGTGCATGTCTGCAACATTCAAGAGGACCAAAGAACAATGAAGAATACCAGACATAATAAGTTTAAGTTACTATACTAAAGCGGGAGGAGTTCGATTTTTCTGGTTTTTTCACTTTTTTTTACTGCTATATACTGAAATTTACTGTCGAAGGCTGTAGAAATATCTAAGAGGGGGCCCTGATGTTTCAGCCAACAGCTCGATCCTTCCTTTTCTTCTTTTTTCTGGAGAGAACGAGAGAGGGACAAACAGAAAAGGCAGCGCCCCCATCGACCCATTCCTCGCCGCACAGGATGCGCCGGACGTCGCCCCCATCCGCCACGGGCCGTCACCTGCATCTGCTGCCGGCCGCCGCCCCCATCCGCCACCGGCCGTCGCCGACATCCTCTTCCCCAACCGCTTCCCAGGGAAGAAGCATAGGAAGAGGCCCATCGGCGGCGGCGACGCAGCGACGGCGGCGGCCACCACCCTCTCCCCAGGGTCCTTTCCTACCTCCTAACCATGGCTATTGAGTTTTGTCCTCAGGAACGTTGTCGTCGGCTTCCATCGTCTGTACGTGGAGCTGCAGATGCTATGGCTGCTGGTTGCCTTGGTCACCGGTCTCCGGCCTCCGGCAGCCTGTTGCTTGCTATGGCGTCACTATGTGCGTCGCAAGGCCGGTCGACACATGGCCGCTGCTCCAGGTTAGGTTTTCTCCTTATCCTTTCAATTACATCGATTTCTCCTTAAGTTGTTGGTTTAATGGGAACATACACGGCCGCATGTGGCCATCGCTACCACTAGCCTCCTCGTGTGAGTCCATGGTGCTGGTGCTACACACAGGCGGCGTCTCGCAGGTATGCACGCAACCTCTGTTTCTCTATGCGATGGTCTGCGGCGGTGGATGTTGGCGATGGTGTGGTGTCCCCAACGAGATACTGTTTGTTGAGTTATATATTTCATCTAAGTCATGTATGTACCAGGTTTTTTATTGTGTGTTCACAATAGTTGCTATCTTGCCTTGCACTTGACTTAAAATCATACGAGGTTGAGGGAGAGGGAGAAAGAAGAAATCAGTGATGATAGCATATTCTGCAAAGTTTCTATTCCGTTATTTGGACGCATTATGATTTGAATCCAATACATGTTATAGATTTTGTTTTGTCCATCAAGACTGAAAACACATGGACTATCTCCCCATATTTTAGTCCGGCAGGACAGTGTGGGAGAGTAATCACTAACAAGTTTTCTTAACTGTATTATGATTTGAAATCAATGTATAGTTGCTTAAAGTAACGCTATCAACAGTGGGGTATATGGTCAATGCGAAGGTTGATATTTTGAGATGTTTAGGTTCTCTTTCGTTGGAAATCACATCAAGATAAATATCAGTGTATACTATCTTCAGTTTGAAGTGTATAGATCGTCTCTTACCGCTGATTATCAATAGACGAACATCTAATTTAGAGACAGATGGATTTAGAAGAACCAAGGTCAATTTCGTTTTTTCGTACCTATGGGATTAAGACATGCTCTTAAAATATTCACTGTTTTTTTTCCTTTTGTAACCTTTACTACTTGGAAGCTATTGCATTATTTGTCTGAGTACTAGGAGCCTAGGATTATTTTCTAGCTCCCTGCTTCGCTTCTCTGATATGTGCATTTGTGCAATACTAACATGTGGTATTAAGCAATGTAATGCTGCATTGGGTAACATTTATTTTATTTTAGTTTCTTTTGAAAAAAAGGCACCCATCTAATTTGTACGTCTGGGAAACTATGCCCACGAGAAGTAATCAATGATGATTTTTGGGTACATGTCTTATACTTACTAAAAACTGCCAAATTTAGAGGAGAAATGACTGTTTTTCCCTATTTTGTAATGTACATATATGTATATATTGTAGGAGATTTAGTTGATGTTCTTTAGTGCTGGAAGCAGGAGAATTGAGAGAGACTTCTGTAAATTGTGCATTCTGTTTTACTTAGCAAACATTTACCAAATAGGATGACAGTTCTTGGATTTTAGTTTTTCGGAGTGCAAGTGATCATATTAGGTTCCTTATCTCATGCTTGATCCTAATGTTGAGTATTATGCTGCATATTTAAAAAAAAAAAAAGGTTCAGCAGAACTGAACTAGATTTCTTCATTATTGGATCACTTTATGGGACGAGTTGCTCCAGATTTGGAGAATTTAACGGTAGCTAGATATCTCCAGTGTTCCTATTGAAAGTTAACTGTTGTTAATGTCGCATGCAAATTATGCTACAGGCAAGGATGACACCGAGATTTCCATATACTTTGTTGGAATGGCAGTTCACAATAGTTTGCTACCAACAACACAGTTCTGTGTTAACTTGGCATTCAGGGGAAACAACTTAGTTCTTTGTTGATTTGTTAGCGCCGACACATTTTTGAAAGAAATATACCATGTGAGCATCTATTCTTATCTCTTTGAGGTTATAAGAATGTCTAGAGATGTGATTGCAGATTCATTTCTTATCAGTACAACTGACTTAGCAATAAATCTCCGTTGGTTGATTAATTATTTTTTGAATTTTTTGACTTTTTTTTGCTGTCCTTGAGATTTGACTAATTTCAGACTTAAAAAAAAATATATACGGATGTGCTACTCTGATTCAAATCCACCTATGTGAAGTGTGACTGTATAGAAAAATGAAACCCCCCTTTTAGCATTGCACATTAGTTGTGTGTGTTGATGTGTATGAGGAAAAATCAAGTTGATTGTACCTTTACTGTGTGAAATTAATGGAAGTACCATCGAATAGAATGATACCTGCTACAGTTTCTGTTTTGATGATGCATCTATATCCGTCAATGGAGTCATTATGGAAATAGTACCAAGTGTCATTATAATTCACATGCTTTCTTTTGGCAGGGGCTTACAACTTTTTTCCAGCTGAGAAAAAGCTAAGGAAGAAGCATGGCGACTTGCTATCTTGCTAAGGTGTTCCCTGCAGGTGGTTCGTGTTGCTACTGCCTTTCATAAATCATCATAAGTGTTTTTGCACACCTTACCTCCCGAGATTCAGTGCCATATGCAGGTGCATGTAGTTCTTTTTCCAAATAATCATATTTGAGATTACCGTATACTCTACACCATAGGTTTAGAAATGGGTGATATTGTTAGTGTTACCAACATATTTCCCAAAAGTTTACTTTACAGATCACTGAGTGCCCTTTTCTGTGAGCATGCGCATGTACAAATTTGTTTGGCGCTTTATTAAGTAAGACTGTGTGACAGGTTTGCTCCTCTCTCCTCGCCGATGATTGGTTTCTCTGTTGAAGAAAGCACCACCATTTTACGATACATATGGCTGCAGACCAAGAAACACTTGGATGATCAACCTGTAGGTCTACATGGTACCTGAATGAAGATTGGCAGTTCCATCTATTAATTCAGAGTGAGACAAGAGTGAAACAGAATAAGCTCATCTTTGTGGGGAGTTCCCTAAGCCTCAGGCCTAGCATTTTAATTACAAATTTCATTCTTGAGCATGTTATTTCAGCCTCATTATTTCGTAATATTTCGTATGCATCAATGCAGGGGTTATAACATTTTGTGGAGCAATGAGTTCCGCATAGAAAAGATATCTCCTAAATTAATGACAAGTTTATCTTATCTTCGGTAGAAATTTGTCCCCCCTTATCTTCAGTTTGTGCAGCACTTTCATTGGGAGTCCAAATGCCTAATTTTAATTTGTGTAGCCAAGGAGACCCATAAATAGTTCCACACTAATGTTTCATTTTAAATGACAATCTCAAACATTTTAATTGGTGTTCATACCTTACATTTTTCCTTTCGTTTTGATATACCTGAACATGAATAGTTGTATCTACTACGAAATCATTCTTGAGCGTGTTATTTCATCCTCAGAAATTTAGAATTGTATGTGTGGTTCATGCTACAATAGTTCTTTTCGCCATTTTGGCCATAGTGATTAAAGGTGTGGGCTGCGGCTGTAATATACGGATTCGGTGCAAGAATCACTTATTGAGATGGTCCATCAAATATTTCTAGATACCTCACTTAGGCCCTATATTTACTTATTAATCAACTTATCAAGCTTTCAGACTTTGAAAGTTGTCAGTTTGACGAGCTTGATTTTCTATATTGTAGCCAAAGCAACGCCCACAAAAAGTTAATCAATATGTACCAACTTGTGAAATTATTATCTGTAGTGAACAGTTTCATTTAGAGGTTGTTTATTCTCTGTAATACTTTATACTTACATCTGGACTACTCTGTGAGTGCAGTTATGATCTTCTTAATTTTACCATTACACTAGCATTTTATCATCCGATTCTATGGTTGACGTCTCACAATCCCATGAATACTTAGGCTCCTACCAGTTGCCTAAGTCCAAGCTGAATTTCTATACCAAACCTCCGTTAAGTGTTGTGGCATGCATTCTACTGAAAAGGCTGGGCCTCGAGTGTGTCAAGTGGATTCTCCTGTGGCACATTGCTTTTATCACCAAGATATGCAATGTATGTAGGAGCTACGTGCACCGGGCTGCCCTTTATATGCAATGTATGTGAGAAAAAAAATATCAAGTACTACTGTAGGTTAACAAGATGCATAATTTTTTGGGGGAAAGTGGCATCCACATTACATGTTGACAAATTAGCAAATTAGCATAGATCATCTACATTCTGTGTTGTGCTCAGCTGCCTGCTGCATGTGGAACTTCTGATTACCTGTTGCACTTGAAGGACCGACACAGAGAACAACAGATAGTACATGATATATTTTGTTTGCATCTTTTTCCTTTTTCTCTGTATACTAGAGTAGTAATTCTTAAGTAGCACCAGCGTACCATCTATGCGTTGTACGCTGCAACTGGATGCTTCGATAATTGCCAAATTAATTTGCAAAATGGAAACTGTAACACTCAATATAGCACAATAGAAGCAGTTATCAATTATTTAACCCATAGTTGTGCGATTTTTCAGAAAAAAGAGGTTGGAGTTGATGGAAACAAATACAAAGAGCCTTGCGACCAAGGTGTGGAGCTCTCTTTACTTTACAGAAACCTTTCTTACCAACAGTACTTGCAGAAGCACCATTCTCTGAAAACGGGTTTGATGCCCATTGACTAATGGTTGCTTGATCTGCCAATTCTCTTTTACAAATTGTACTTTGCATAAATTAGTAGTGAAAAAAGTACCATTTCCTCAGACCATACTTTCATTCTGTCGTTGCTCCAAGCTATTGCAATAACAGTTGGGCTGAGCATCCACAAATACATTTACAGAGAGCCAACTCCGACTACTGTGTTGTGGATGCCTCTACAGTATTTCCTCTTATATGTTGAATGGTTCTGCCACTTTATGTTTTTATGTTTACAAGATAAGCGTAGTCACATATAAATGGAATTATGAATGTAGCCATCATTCCCGGTGAGCAAAATGAAAACTGAAGCAAGAATAGTTGCCTGATGGTTATTGTACTGGAGTTCTATTCTTTTAATCTAAACGTTAGAAAACGCGCTTACTCAACTAACCTTTTGATTTCACTCCTTTTACAAAATCAACAACAAAAAATTTGACGGGCTTTTCCATAGGCGCGGCGTGCGCCGCGCTTTTTCGGTGCTAGTTTTAACAAGACCAGCAAGTGAGCAAGGAATGGCCAAGAAGGGACATGGTGCATGCACGCACGTACCAGCGATCCAGATGCCGGGGTGGACATTGGTGAGCAAGCAGGCTCCGATGGAGGTCTCTGGGGTATCATCCAGCATCGGCATCAACCACGGCGGCAATGCCAGCTTCGCCGTCAGCAGCAGCTTCGACGTGTCCATCAGGAATCCACCGATGCGAAATGACTCTGCACCACACCAAGCTTCAGGTAAAACACATGACAGTAAACAGCAATGAAGGAAGGAAGGAAGGAAGGAAGGACGGAACAGGCCGGGAGAGGGTTTCAGGAGCAATGAAGGACGTTGCTGCGCTGTGCTCACCAATGCACTTCTCAGGCTGACGGAAGCAGTAGGAACATGAACCGTCTGAAAGAAACAGAGGAAAGAGGAGCACGCATGTCAGTAGGTGCTACTGGTATCAGTGGGAGGAGGGAGAAACACCTGGTGCTTACCGAAGGCGGCCGCGTAGAGGAGGCGCCAGGAGCGGTGGAGCGGGCGGGGAGCGTGGAGGATCTTGGGATAGTCGGTGCAGAGCTCGAGGTCGCGGAGGAAGGCGTGGCGCCAGATGGAGTCATCGAGGAGGAGGCGGCGGAACCAGAGGCAGGTGGCGGAGAGCCTCGACAGGTCAGCGCCATGCAGGTGCTTGGCCACCTCCCTCCAAATGTTGGGCTCATACCTGCACCAACAACAACATCCATCATGGCATCCATTCAGCTTTCAATCAAACCTCGAGAGTTGGATGCAGCACATCATATCACAATGCAGGAAACCACCACTATTCCAATGATCCAATGCAGCACATCATGCCGGGCTGAAGCATTGGAATCACAAGTAATCGGTTCATACGTCAGGCATTATACATACACTGGTCGAAAAACACTATGTAGGCTCCAGCGAATTTGAATTCGAACCAAAAAAGAAGATATAATTGGAGACACTAAGCCCAGGATTTCGAGGGTATGAGCGCACCACTCAGTTGAGATGTTAACCAAATTTCCTAAAATGAATACACAATTCAGTAGACGGAGTGAATTGCAGAAAACCACCACATTTCAGCCTAGGTTTGCAGAAAACACTCTTCTACGTTTTTCTGCAGAAAACACTGATTTTTTTTTCTAATCTTTTGCAAAAAGCACCAAACCTCCTGTTCGGGCAGTTTAAGCTCTATTATGACAGGTGGGACCCTGTCTCGTCGACGTGGCGTCACGGCCGCGAGCTGACGCCGTGTAACGGCGCTACAGTGCCCACCGACGCCCCCGCTAGGTCAAGAGACCCGATCGAATCGGCACTTCTCCCGCATCTGGAAATTTCCCCACCATCCCCGCGACGGCGCGCTCTCCTCTCTCTGTGTCTCATTCATGGCAACGGCGAGCCCGGACGCCGGCGGCGGTGGAGTGGATGGCGGAGGCGGCGACGGCGCAGGAGGGTTGCTTGGCGGCGGAGATCCAAAGCCACCCGAGGAGGTCTGCGGGAGCTCTAACCCTAGCCAGGCCCCGCGGAGCAGACCACCGTCCCCATCGCTGGAGTACCGTGCCGCCGGCGCTCTCGCCCGTGCTGTGCAGGCTACTCCGACGGGGAGCCACCACTGGGCATCTGCATTCGGCGGTGTGGAGTAAGATATCTCCTCTGTTCCCCCCCCCCCCCACCCCCCTCATTTTCTGTCGATTCCATAGTTAGGGTTAGGTGTGTAAATCAAAAATGGTTCTTTTGCCTAGTACTAAGTGTTCATCTGCCCTGTAAATTAGATTGTAGTGATATTACTATGCTCTGTTTAGGAGACAATATAGTGATAATTTTTTAGTTCAGTAGACAGTGCTATTCCCATGCTCTGTTTAGTAGACAAATAGCTATGCACTTTTTTAGTATCCATTTAGAGTTTATTTAAATTGCTATGCACTGTTTATTTAGTAGACAGTGCTAATTTTATTGTATGATTTAGTACAAAGTGTACTCATATTTTCAGTGTATTCAAATTGGCACTGATGATATTTGGGTTACTATGCATTGTTTATTTAGTAGACATTAGGGTCACAATTTGCTCTTATTTAAATTGGCATGCACTGTATATTTTAAATTGGTCACTTCTATTGTTTGTAGTTAGTACTATACTGTTTAATTAATAAGTACAAGAATTGTTCCTTTTTGTAGCTTGTCTGATGATGTTTGGGAAGTTAGACTGTACTTTCATGATAGGGATAACTTGGAAAGGACTATGTGTGTTTCAGACATCACTTTTTACAATCTGTTAGCACTCATAGAGATAGCAGGATATGGAAGTAAAGACTACATGTATTATGTGAGGGATGCTGGGTTGGGAGTAGCTGGTTTGGAGGAGATATGTGATGATGACAAGGTGGATGAGATGCTGGATCACATTGCCAATAAAGATCAGAACATAGTAAACCTGACAATAGTTAGGGGTAGTGAGCCCAGACCTGCAGATATAAACAGAGGTTATGTTTGTGATCAGCAAGTTCCTATAGCCAATGTTGGAGAGAGCATTGTATATGAGGTGAATGATGTTGGGGTGGTGTACAAGTCACCATCCAAAGTATCAAAAAGAGATGCAGTAGTTGAGGAGCCTGAACCAATCCAGTTTTTCTCCACACAGCAGAGCCACAATGTTGATATGGAGCAAGGCAATGAAGCAGATGTTGATATTGAGCAAGGCAATGGAGATGATGTTGACATGGAGCAACAGGAGTTAGAAAGAAGTATGGAGCTTAGAAGAAGATCAAAAATTCAGAGATTTAAGCAGCATCAGAAGAATGTTGAGAGGGTGCAGGCAGTGAAAAGAAAACTTCCTGTGCTACTAACTGAAGATGACTCTGACTTGGAGGAAGATGAGGATTTCATGGCTAGGATGGCTGAGCTAAGGAGGCAGAGAGAGGACCCACTCTTACACTTTGAAGGTGACACTGATGTAGATGAACCTTATGAGATACAAGAGGAAGTGCATGAGGAAAATGCAGAGCAAGAGGAGCATGGAGATGATGAGGAACTTGAAAAAGAGGTGCTACCACAGGGGCAAAAGAGGAAGAAGTTGAAAGTAAGAAAGGGGCCAACCACAAGATCACATGCTAGTTTGGAGCAACAGTTTGAGGATGTTTGGGTACCATCATCTGATGAGGATCCAGATCCTGGTGATTTGAAGGAGGAGGAAGATGATGGGGCTGTACCCCTAGCATTTGTGCTTGGCAGTAAGACTAGGGCTAAAAAACCCAAACCAAGGGTATGGTATCATGAGGATAGAGAGAACCCAGAGCTGCAGTTTGCTAAGAAGCTTTGCTTTGATAATGTGTACCAATTTAGAAGGGCACTTCTCACTTTCCACATAGCACAAAACAGAAACTATCAGTTTCATAGGAACTGCAATGATAGAATTATAGCTGTGTGCACACATGAAGACTGCCCTTTTTTCATTGCAGCTTCTGTGGTGGGAAAAGAGAAAACTTTCTGCATTAGGAAAACAAATTTGCTGCACACATGTCCAGCTGTAGCAGAGAGCACCAAGGTGACTACAAAGTGGGTTACACATCAAGTTTTAGAAGCAATAAGAACAGACCTGAACACACCAATAAGTACAATAATGCAAAATCTGAAGAGCAAGTATGGAGTTGAGATCAGCGCTCATATGGCCTACAGGGCTAAGAACAATGCTATTAAGGTGGTGCAAGGAGATCAGAGGGGGCAATACACCAGGATCAGGGATTACTTGCAGGCTGTGTTAGACACCAATCCAGGTAGTAGGTGCATTGTCACTACTAAGTTCCTAAAAGACCATCCAAGCATCAATCCAAGGTTCCATGGTTTGTTCATATGTTTCAGTGCTTGCAAGGAAGGATTTCTGAATGGATGCGGACCATTCATAGGTGACTACTAAACTGTGTTATATATGACATAAATGTGGTGCACCCTTAGTACTACATACTTTGTTTATAACATATCTTGTGTGCCATTGCAGGTGTGGATGGATGTTTCATCAAGCTCTCTACTGGCCAACAAATCCTTGCTGCCACAGGAAGGGATGGGAATAATAACATCTATCCCATTGCCTTTGGAGTTGTGGACAAAGAAGACACAAAGAGTTGGACCTGGTTTCTCACAGAACTGAAGGCAGCTATTGGTGGAGAATCTGGGAGATTTGGTTTTTACACCATAATCTCTGATAGACAGAAGGTATTATCTTTGTTATTACTCATATTAGTAATTGATATTAGTAGTCATAGTAATAATTGCTTACTAGTAGTTCATATAATTTGCTTAGTATTAGTTAATATTCATTGCTCATTACTAGTTGATATAAGTAGTTCATAGTAATTGCTAGAAGTAGTTAATATTCATTGCTTATTAGTAAGTTTGGTCATTTCTCCAAATAGGGTCTTCTGAAAGCTGTGAGCCAAGTTTTCCCCAATTGCCCCCAAAGATTCTGCCTTAGACACATCTACCAAAACTTCCAGACTGCTGGTTTTAGGGGGTCAGAATTAAAGAAGTACATGGATAAGGCAAGTTACTCCTATACTGAACATGGCCATCTTGCTGCAATGGATGCTCTTAAAGTAGAGTGTAAGGCTGCCTGGGCTTGGTTAAATAAAATTCCTAGACATGCTTGGGCTAGATATGCCATGGACTTCAATTGTAAAACTGACCTAGTTGTCAACAATATTAGTAAGGTGTTCAACAAGATGATATTAGATGTGAGGGGTAAACCAATAAAGACCATGGTAGATGGAATCAGGACTAAGTTGATGGTCAGGTTCAATACAAATAGGAGTAAGACACAGTTAGCCAAGTGGGAAATATGCCCAACATATGCTGAGTTACTTGAGGAAGCAAAGAAACACTCTAGGAACTGTCAAGCTTTGATGGCTGGGCCAAATATTTACCAAGTGACAAGCAATGAGAATACCTATGCAGTTAACTTGCAGCACATGACATGTGGGTGCAGAAAATGGGATATGACTGCAGTGCCATGCAATCATGCAGTCTCTGCTATTACCAAAGCCAAATTAAGGCCTGAAGATTTTGTGCATGACTTCTTCAAAAAGCCTATGTATCTGGCAGCATACAGTCCCATCATATTTCCTGTACCTGGACCTGACCTCTGGCCTAAGACCAAAACTAGAGACATAGAACCCCCAATTTTCAAGGATAAACCAGGGAAGAAGCAAACAAAAAGGAGAAGGAGCCAGTTTGAGCCACCAGCACCTAAAGATACATCTAGGATGGCATCAATTACATGCAGCAATTGCAATCTTGTGGGTCACAGATACACATCTTGCCACAAAACCCTAAAGCCAGGTCTAGCAATGAGAAAGAACAGGCATGAGGTTAGTCTCTGTTGCCATACTTGGTGCCATCTATTTCTGTTTTGTAACACTTTAATGTATTAACTTGCTACCATTTTAAAATGCAGTCAAACAGGACAGAGGAGGGTACCACATCTAGTACTGCAGCTTCATCTGTTGCAGCTCCAACAAGGAGGGCATCTACTACACAAGCAAGCAGGGCACCACCAGGGGCAAGCAGCTCAGCAGCTCCAGCAAGCAGGCCAAGCAGCTCAGCAGCTCCAGCAAGCAGGCCAAGCAGCTCAGCAGCTCCAGCTAGGAGGCCAAGTAGCTCAGCTGCAGCAACAAGGACAGCCTTCTTGCCACCAAGACAGAGGAAGAAACCATCAAGGCTGAAGGATTACTTTTATGCTTCAGGGAACTAATGTGCTTTGGCAAAACTTGTTGATGATGTGATCAGGCAAAACTGTTAATTGCTATGATCTATTTTGGGAACAACTTATGCTGGTTTGATGTTATGGCACTGTAATAACTGCTATTTATGGTCTTGCTCTTATGAGAATTATGCACTATGATGTTGTTCTTGCTGTTATCATGTTCAATTTGATGATCCATATGATGGTCTTGCTGTTATCATGTTCAATTTGATGATCCATATGATGGTCTTGCTGTTATCATGTTCAATTTGATGATCCATATGATGGTCTTGCTGTTATGATAATTATACACTTGTTGATGATGGTCTTGCTGTTATGATAATTATACACTTGTTGATGATGGTCTTGCTGTTATGATAATTATACACTTGTTGATGATGGTCAAGATACCCCTAGGGCCATTTTGTCGATTCATCGATGAAATGAGGGTCAAGATACCCCTAGGGCCATTTTGTCGATTCATCGATGAAATGAGGGTCAAGATACCCCTAGGGCCATTTTGTCGATTCATCGATGAAATGAGGGTCAAGGTACCCCTAGGCCCATTTTGTCGATAAATCGATGAAATGAGGGTCAAGGTACCCCTAGGCCCATTTTGTCGATGAATCGATGAAATGAGGGTCAAGATACCCCTAGGGCCATTTTGTCGATGAATCGATGAAATGAGGGTCAAGGTACCCCTAGGGCCATTTTGTCGATGAATCGATGAAATGAGGGTCAAGGTACCCCTAGGGCCATTTTGTCGATGAATCGATGAAATGAGGGTCAAGGTACCCCTAGGCCCATTTTGTCGATTCATCGATGAAATGAGGGTCAAGGTACCCCTAGGCCCATTTTGTCGATGAATCGATGAAATGAGGGTCAAGATACCCCTAGGGCCATTTTGTCGATGAATCGATGAAATGAGGGTCAAGATACCCCTAGGGCCATTTTGTCGATGAATCGATGAAATGAGGGTCAAGATACCCCTAGGGCCATTTTGTCGATGAATCGATGAAATGAGGGTCAAGATACCCCTAGGGCCATTTTGTCGATGAATCGATGAAATGAGGGTCAAGGTACCCCTAGGGCCATTTTGTCGATAAATCGATGAAATGAGGGTCAAGGTACCCCTAGGGCCATTTTGTCGATGAATCGATGAAATGAGGGCCAAGATACCCCTAGGCCCATTTTGTCGATGAATCGATGAAATGAGGGTCAAGGTACCCCTAGGCCCATTTTGTCGATAAATCGATGAAATGAGGGTCAAGGTACCCCTAGGCCCATTTTGTCGATAAATCGATGAAATGAGGGTCAAGGTACCCCTAGGCCCACTTGGTTCACAGATTCAAACTAAAATACTGAATAGATGATAATCATCTACACCATATAAAACCAAATTGTACTAAGCACATAAACCATATAACATCAAATTTGACTCACATTCATAAAGGTTCATCAAGGTTGGATCCAACACAATGGATCACAACATACATACTTAAATTACTGGGTTCACAAATTCAAACTGAAGTACTAAATAGATGATTATCATCTACATTACAACACTGCTGGATCCAACACCATGGATCACAAAATACATAGTTAAAGTAGTTGGTTCACAAATTCATACTAAAGTATTGCATAGAAGATAATCATCTACATACAGATAGATAATTATCATACTAGAAGACACCCTACTCATCTAAGATGGCCTTCACCCCCTGAAGCTTCAGCTTTATCTTGTCCTCAGACTTTTGAAGCTCAGAAATGTGATGCTGCAATTTAAGCCTCTCTTCTGTCAGCCTTTCCTTCTCCTTCAAATGATTGAACTTCAAGTTCCTAATCACATTGGCTTGAGCACCTGTCAGGTTCTTTAGAGTATCATACTTTTGCAGCAGCTTCTTCTTATCCTCCTCTTTCTTTGACAGCTCTGCCTTCAAGTTGCCCACTACAGTTTCTAGCTCAGCAATCTTCACATCAACATATTCCTTTTGCTCCTTCTGATTGTTTAACTCCACACCCTTCTGCTGCTGGGCATCCAAGAGAGCATTCACATCAGCATACAAACTGTCATAGTTCTCCTGTACTTTCTTCTTCTCCTCCTCTTTCTTTGACAGCTCTGCCTTCAAGTTGCCCACTACAGTTTCTAGCTCTGCAATCTTCACATCAAGACATTCCTTCTGCTCCTTTTGATTGTTCAACTCCAGACCCCTCTGCTGCTGGGCATCCAAGAGAGCATTCACATCAGCATACAAACTGTCATAATTCTCCTGTAGTTTCTTCTTCTCTTCTGTCAGGTTGTGAATTGCAAAGGAACTCTCCAGATTGTCATTGGTCCTAGCTGACTTAATCTCCTCATACATATCCCATAACTTGGCCAATGCCTTCTCCATTGAGTCTGGCCATTCAAAATCAATCCATTGAACTACTCCACAGTTTATGCCTTCCTGTAAAATAAACAATAAAACAATAAAGAATCATCTAAGTGAGTAGGATGAAGACCACTGTTAAGTGCCATACTCCATAAGCAAACAGGTTCAGGGTTCTAATATGTGCAGCAAACATATCACACAGCAAACAAATAAACAATGACCACTGTTAAACAAGTCATTAAGCACTGACCATAATAAACAATGACTACCATCCACTCACTGGATAAAACAAGTTAAACAAAGACTAAGCACTTAACCAAGCTTAACAACTTGATAAACAAAGCAGTAATCACTAACCACAATAAACAATGTGTACCATCTGATGACAAGGCATGTCAGAACTAGCTAAACAAAGACCAAACTAAGCAAAGCTTAACAACTACATAAACAAAACATTAAGCAATGAACACCTTCCTTTATGAAGGATCATACCTTCTTAGCACATCCAAGAAACCTCCTGCCGGTGTGCATCCCTTCAAATGCAACAAAGCGCTCGGCCGGCTCGCCGTGTTCGCACAAAACATTCACATCTGCGTCAGTGCCATTGAAATTCGGATCGTGCATCGTAGCTGGAAGCTGCGGGAGCAAGCAAAGAGAAACCTAGGTTCAGATCGAGCTCATTCACAAAATCCCCAATTCACTAACCCTAACCCTAACCCTAGCTCTAGCAAACTGACCTTGATGATGCCATCGCAGGAGGAGGAGATGTTCATGACTGAATCCTCACTGGTCTCGTCGCTCCACGACACCATGGCCACGCGGGAGCAGCAGAACGGCGGTCGGCGGTGTGGCGGCGTCGGGGGAGAAGAACAGAGTGAGGAGAGGAGAACAGAGCGACGAGAGGAGAGGGCGAGGCAGAGGAGAGAGCTGGATCGAGCCGATTTCTATCGGCGGAGCAGGACCGGCCGTCACGCCGTTACACGGCGTCAGCTCGCGGCCGTGACGCCACCTCGACGAGACAGGGTCCCACCTGTCATAATAGAGCTTAAACTGCCCGAACAGGAGGTTTGGTGCTTTTTGCAAAAGATTAGAAAAAGCAGTGTTTTCTGCAGCAAAAACGTAGAAGAGTGTTTTCTATAAACCTAGGCTGAAATGTGGTGGTTTTCTGCAATTCACTCCAGTAGACGAAACTGCAAGGTACGTAATTTGCACGGATTCATCACACAAATGCTCAAGTCCCATTCCCTCCATCCCTCCCTCCCTCCCTCCGATGATGCATCAGGTTCTAGAACTAACGCCATGAACAGACAATTCAAACCAGGAGTTCGAATCGATTCGAATCCCTCGCCGTCCAGATAGATCCACCGCAGCCGAAAATTTCAAACCCGCCGCACGCATACACGAGAGAGAGAGAGGGAGGGAGAGAGCAGCAGCAGCACCTGCAAGGCTGGAGCCCGGCGCCGGCGGCTCCACTCCCGATGCGCTGCTGCCCGCACCTGGCCCTCTTGCTCGACGCCGGCTGCTTCTTCGCCGCCGCCCGCCGTCGCTTCTTCCCCGCGTCCTGCTTCCGCGGCCCCGAGATGAAGTCGGCGAGACGAAGTGGTGGCCTGAAGGTTCGCATCGGGTTGGGGGCGAGACGACGCCGGCGAGACGAGGCGGCGGCGGCCATCGGGTTGGCTTGGACAGGTGTGCTTACATGAAATCGGGCCATCCGTTTGGTTGAGAGCGAGGTAGATCTCGGCCCTTGGGAGAGCTCTTTTTATTTGAGTTTTGTGGCTGGGTACACCGCATGACCCAAGTTGTAATTCATGCAAACATTTTAGCTAATAAAAAATAAAGGGTTGGCAAGCTTTTCTCAATTTCTTTTTAAGTTTTATTAGAGCATCTACAGTCGGGCGCCTCAAAACCCCCTAAGACGTCTACGTGGACTGCTCGGTCAGTGACCTGTAAAAAATGCGACCCAAACAGGCGCCTCAAACCCCCTCAAACGTCCGCACGGACTGCCCAGTCAGTGATCGGGCAAAAAAAAGCGACCTAAACGGGCCCCTCAAACGCCCGGACTGACCGACACCCATCATATTCAACCCAAATGTAGAGCGGATATGAGAAGGCCTGGGCGCGTCCGCCAAGTCAGACCCGACCCACGTCGTACCATCCCGACCCCACATATATTCGTCCCCATCCGCTCCCCGGACCAAACCCTAGCCACTCCACTCTCCTCCCCTCCGCACTCAAGCTCACTTCCAGCGAACTCTGGCCTTCTCCGGCATGGCGGACAACGGATCCGAGTCCCCCGTCAGCCGATCTTCGAAGTGGGATCTCATCCCAGTTGGACCGGACGAGGAGATGGCAGCCTGCATTGCCCTTCGTCGCGCCCGCATTGCCCTTCGTTGCGCCCGCGAGGAGAATGCCTGACAAAGGTCAGACTCGATCCGCCGAACGTAGTCGTTGCCCATGCGCGTCGGGGGAAGAGGGTGGCGCGGTGCTGCTTCGGCCGACGGTGAAAAGAAAGGGGTGGCGCGGCTTCGAGCGGCGGGAAGAAGAAAGGGGCAACGCGGCGCTGCTTCGGGCGAGGTATGCTCGGGCGAAACTCATGCTGGTTCGTGCTTGATTTTGGCACGGAGTAGGTTCGGGTGAAACTCATGACAGCTTGTGTGCGTTTTGTAGATGGATTGGAGCTCGTCCTCGTCGTCTTCGTCCGACGATTCGGACATAGAAGATTTGATCCTCGACGACGATGATTTTGTCCTAGTGTTGTTGCATCTCGTCGACGAATTTGAGGCGGGACCGAAGAAAAAGCGGCACGGATCGACGGTTGGCCGACTTGTTGGGAAACGTTGCATGGAAAACAAAAAAATTCTACGCACACGCAAGATCTATCAAGGAGATGGCAAGATCTATCAAGGAGATGCACAACAACGAGAGGGGAGAGTGTGTCTACGTACCCTCGTAGATCGTAAGTGGAAGCGTTTGACAACACGGTTGATGTAGTCGAACTTCTTCGCGTTCCAACTGATCGAGCACCGAACATACGACACCTCCGCGTTCAGCACACATTCAGCTCGATGACGTCCTCCGCCTTCTTGATCCAGCAAGATGGTGATTGGCGAGGTAGTGGATGAGTTACGGCAGCACGACGGCGTGGTGACGGTGATGGTGAAGCTATCTCCACAGGGCTTCGCCTAAGCACTACGAAAATATGACCGGGGTGTAAACGGTGGAGGGGGGCGCCGCACACGGCTATGATAATTTCTGTTGTGTGCTAGGCGCCCCCCTTCCCACATATATATAGGTGGGAGGGAGGGAGGAGCAGCCAAAGGAGGCGCCAAAGTAGGAGAAATCCTACTTGAGGTCCCTCGCAAGCTGCGCCCCTTTCCTTATTTGGAGTGCGGGGAAAGGCAGGGGAGGGTGCCCCCCCTTTCCTTTCTCCCATGAGAGGGAAAGGCAGGAGGGGCTAGCCCTCCCCCTTTTCCTTCCCTAGGGCTGGCCAAACAAGGGAGGAGGCGCACCAGCCCCCTTGTGGGCTGGTCTGTCCCCTCCTTTGGCCCATAAGGCCCATAAATTGCCGGGGGCTGCCCGGAACCCCTTCCGGTGACCCGATTCCTTCCCGGTACGTCCCGAAACACTTCCGGTGTCCAAATACCATCATCCTATATATCAATCTTTACCTCTCGACCATTTAGAGACTCCTCGTCATGTCCGTGATCTCATCCGGGACTCCGAACAACATTCGGTCACCAAAACATATAACTCATATAACACTATATCGTCAACGAACGTTAAGCGTGCGGACCCTATGGGTTCGAGAACTATGTAGACATGACCGAGACACCTCTCCGGTCAATAACTAATAGCGGGACCTGGATGCCCATATTGGCTCCTACATATTCTACGAAGATCTTTGTCGGTCAAACCATTATGACAACATACGTAATTCCCTTTGTCCATCGGTATGTTACTTGCCCGAGATTCGATCGTCGGTATCTTCATACCTAGTTCAATCTCATTACCGGCAAGTCTCTTTACTCATTTCGTAATACATCATCTCGTCACTAACTCCTTAGTCATTTGCTTGCAAGCTTATGATGTGTATTACTGAGAGGGCCCAGAGATACCTCTCCGATACTCGGAGTGACAAATCCTAATCTCGATCTATGCCAACTCAACAAACACCTTTGGAGATACCTGTAGAGCATCTTTATGATTACCCAGTTACGTCATGACGTTTGAAAACACACAAGGTATTCCTCCGGTATCCGGGAGTTGCATAATCTCGTAGTCGAAGGAATATGTATTTGACATGAAGAAAGCAATGGCAATAAACTGAACGATCAATATGCTAAGCTAAAGGATGTGTCTTGTCCATCACATCATTCTCCTAATGATGTGATACCGTTATCAAATGACAACACATGTCTAGGGTTAGGAAACCTTAACCATCTTTGATCAACGAGCTAGTCTAGTAGAGGCTTACTAGGGACACGGTATTTGTTTATGTATTCACACATGTATTTAAGTTTCCGATCAGTACAATTCTAGCATGAATAATAAACCTTTATCATGAATAAGGAAATATAAAATAACAACTTTATTATTGCCTCTAGGGCATATTTCCTCCAGTCTCCCACTTGCACTAGAGTCAATAATCTAGTTCACATCGCCATGTGATTAACACCCATAGTTCACATCGCCATGTGACTAATACCCAAAGAGTTTACTAGAGTCAATAATCTAGTTCACATCTCCATGTGATTAACACTCAAAGAGTACTAAGGTGTGATCATGTTTTGCTTGTGAGAGAAGTTTAGTCAACGGGTCTGCCACATTCAGAGCCGTATGTATTTTGCAAATTTCTATGTCTACAATGCTTTGCATGTAGCTAATCTAGCTAATTGCTCCCACGTTCAATATGTATCCAGATTGAGACTCGGATTCATCCGGATTGGTGTCAAAGTTAGCATCGACGTAACCTTTTAAGACGAACTCTTTATCACCTCCATAACCGAGAAACATTTCCTTAGTCCTCTTCAGGTATCTAAGGATAATTTTGACCGCTGTCCACTGATCTACTCCTGGATCACTATTGTACCCCCTTGCCAGACTCATGGCAAGGCACACAACAGGTTTGGTACACAGCATGTCATACTTTATAGAACCTATGGCTGAGGCATAGGGAATGACTTTCATTCTCTCTCTATCTTCTGCCGTGGTCGTGTTTTGAGTCTTACTCAACTTCACACCTTACAATACAGGCAAAAACTCCTTCTTTGACTAATCCATTTTGAACCCCTTCAAAATCTTGTCAAGGTATGTACTCATTGAAAGTCTTATAAAGCGTCTTGATCTATCTCTATAGATCTTGATGCCCAATATG
This sequence comes from Elymus sibiricus, assembly GCA_039707655.1. Lineage (NCBI taxonomy): Eukaryota > Viridiplantae > Streptophyta > Magnoliopsida > Poales > Poaceae > Elymus > Elymus sibiricus. The sequence continues at coordinate 30,445,101 of CM077670.1, forward strand.
TAAGTAGCTTCACCGAGGTCTTCTATTAAAAAATTCTTATTGAAGTATCCTTTTATGCTATCCAGAAATTCTATATCATTTCCAATCAACAATATGTCATCCACATATAATATTAGAAACGCTACAGAGCCCCCACTCACTTTCTTGTAAATACAGGCTTCATCCGGCGCACTCCTCTTCGAGTCATTCGATCCTCTTCATGTTTTGCGAGATCAATCCTCGGTTCTTTCTCAACAACATTATTTTCCCCATCCGAAGTTGTTTTCCTTTTTCCCACCCGCCCACCCTTTTCTTCCCGAAGTGCGAAGCCTCTAATCAAGTATCCATTCTATTCATGCAAATCCTCTTCATTCTTTCCTCAATTACTTCAACCGGTGAATTCTCATCTCGTTTGACATTCTTCATCTCGTTTTCTTTCCGGTGGATTCAATTCAAGTCTGTCGAGTTGATCATATTCTTTTCCTTGGCTCAAGTGATTCCCCTTGATCGTTCGCCTCTTGCCATTTAATCATTCCGGAGTGCTAAAGACATCTCAGAAGATTCGTGCTTGCGTTCAAGCTAATTCGAGGTTGTCACCTCATTCAAGTCTTTCTATTGTTCCGCTGCATCATCTCTCTTCTTCAATCCTTCCAACAGTGTCTTCTTTTCAGTGGGCCCATAACCCACAAGTTTTTCCCAGGATCCTACCTGACTCTTCTAATTTTTCTAGAGTTATTCGCAAATTCTTTCCAAGTTTGACGTCAGCATGAGTCCTCTTCAGTCGATTCTCTTCTTCAGGATTTTCTTCAATTCCTTTTCATTTTGTCCCATTCATCCTCTTTCTTTTCTATCTCGTTCCTAAGATCTCGGGACGAGATCTTCTGTTAGTGGGGGAGTGTTGTGACGCCCCGAGACCGATGCTTCAGATGTCTTCCGTTTATTCGCCGTCGTTGCCATGTCATTCACTTGCGTGTTGCACTTTGCCATGTCATCATGTGCATTTCATTTGCATGTTTTTCAAAACTTGCATCCGTCCGGGTCTCCCAGTTCTCTTCGTTGTCTGTTCTGAGCCCAACCACACTCGCACGCGCCTGTGGCACCTCGGAAATATTATTTTATTAGTGGGATAAAAATGTTCTCGAAATGGGTTGAAAGTTGGTGTGCGGTCTTGTTGTGTTGTAGGTAGACCGCCTACCAAATTTCGTCCCAATCGGAGTTCGTTTGATGCCCCAACGGATAACTATAACAGCACTATAGCCGGTCTATTCGTCGGACATTTTCGGTATCCGGAAACTATTGCCGGGCCGCTCTTCTCTTCTCTCCTCTCGGCCCAACCCCTCTTCACAGCCCACTTGCAGCCCACCTACACTAACCCTCCATCCCGGACCGTCGGATCGCGATCGGAGGGCTCCGAAACATCCCCAAAACCCCCAAACCTAGCCCCTCCTACCTATAAATGGATCCAGCCTTCCCCTTCCATTTCTGTCAACCCTACCCTATCCTCCTCCCACCTCGGATCTGGCGCCGCCACCCTCTGCCCGCCACTTGGCATCGCCGCCGCCGCGCCTCCAGCCAGTGGAGTGATGCCACATCGCCCCGCAGCCCCCCTACTCCGCCACGACCCGCCAGGCCACGGTTGGCCCGTCCGGGCCTGACCTATCGCCGCCGCGACCCGTGCCCCGGAGCCCCGCTCCTCCCCTCTCGCTGGCCCGAGGAGAGGAGCTCCTCGAGCGGCTCCCGTACGTCACCCCCCTGCGCCCGCGGCCTTCCCGCCGGCCGGCGACCTTGCCGGAGTCGAACCCCGCGCCGTCGTCCCAGGTCGCCCTCGCACCTTCCCCGTGCGCCCTTTCTTCTCTTATCTCTCCCTGACCTCTCTCTCTCTCTCTCTCTCTCTCTCTCTCTCTCTTTCTCTCTCTCTGTTTGTTTCACGCCATGAATGACGGAGCTCTGCCGCCGCCGCCCCAAGTCGCTGTCCGGGACCGAACCCTCGCTGGATCCGGCCTCCCCGGCCTCAGATCCACCCCGTCCCATGTTGTTTCGGACCTCCGCCCTCGCCGAAGCCTCGCCAGCTCGCCGCCGGCAGCCGCCGTCGTCATGCTCGGGAACGAGCGCCCGCACGTCTGCCTCACTCGTGCCGCACGCGTGTGCGTGGGCCGCGCCTCGAGCCGGCCCACCTCCGCGCCGCGTCAGCCCGCTCCATCAACCTGGGCCAAGCCCAGCTAGGTGAGCCTCGGCCCGATCTCCCTATCCGCCGCCTGAGCGCTGGATAGTTATCGTGCGCTCGCTCTAGCCTGTGATTTTCGCCAAGTCATTATTCTCTGAAATCATCTCATGGCATTTTGTGTTGACGATATGTTTGTGCATGATGGTCCTATGATGATGATTTATATATGTAAATTGCTCTAAAGAATGTGATCTTCATGATGGTGACATTTGCATTCATGTTAGGATTCATCTTCATGTCATAATCATTGTTGCAGAAGTGCTAAGTGTAATTAAGTGCAGAAACTGCTGGAACTTGTCATTTTGTCTTTTTCATAGCATTTGGTGTGATTCTCTTTTGAGCAACATGCCTGCATGTTTAGAACCACAATTATGTCATATTTGCCATGATGTAACCCACTTATCATGATATGTCCTGTGATGACTATAACAAGCTTGCCAAGTGGCCTACTCACTGTTTGTTGTTTTCAGAGACTTAGTAAATTCTGTTAAGTCTGAATCTGTTATATTATAATGCCATGTTTACTTGATGCTACCATCACATCTATGCATAATCTAGAGATGTTGAGTAATCATGTTTTGATGACCATGTTATGCTCTATCTATCCATACCCTTGTTTGCAATTATAGCCTACTATAGCTTGTTCTTTTCATGCTCTCAAATTGCTTCAAAATATAACTGTCAGTCTGTTAACAGCATGTTCCATTTTGCAAAGCTCTTTGTAATTAATATATGCATCTTATAAATTGTGCCTTTGGTTTAACTGATAATATGTCATGCCTAATACATGCTCATGACCTTTGCATATTTATTGAAATTGCTATGCTTGCTGTTATGTGCCTCCAAAGTCAGCATCATAATGTTACTGTTTTGCATTGCCAGATTTTCACTGTCTGAGAATCTGCTATATGATGTTTGCATCTTGTCTTGATGAATTTCATGAACTTGTTGCTCCTATGTATATGCCATGTTGTGTTACTTGAGCTCCATGTTATGTACTAGCATTCTATGCCTTTTGATGCCATGTTCATGCAATGTAGCATACTTGTTTCATGCCTCCAACATGCCATCATATTAACTCTGCTCACATGTATGCCCAGTTTTTCAGTCATGAATCTGTGTTATAAAGTTGCTTTTTGCATTGATCACATTGGATTAATCTTGATGCCTATAAACCTGAACCTTAATGATATTTTACGCATGTAATCTGTACTTGAAGTGCATATCAAGTTTGTGCTCATATGGTTCCTGTAGCATATTGTTTTGATGATTGCAAAGTGTCTACTTGCTGTTTTGGGCAGATTGTTATTCAAACTTGTTTCGTGTGTATGTGTTGAACCGTTGCTCCGTTTTGATCATGTTCTATATGAAAATTGCTTAGAATTGCATGTAGCTTCATGTCATGTTGCATCCTTGATTTGAGTATGTGTTCTTGATGTTTGAATGCATTTTGCATCAATGCCATGTTTAACTTGTTTTGCTCATATCTTCTAGGCCGTAGCTCCGAATTAAATGAACTTTATATGGAACTTGATTAGAAAAACGTGTAGATCATCATGGTGTATATTAACTTGCTGTTTAACTACTTCAACATAATGTGTTATTCAGTTCTGGACCAATTTCGAAATTTGCATATTGGGAGTTTCCAGAATTGTGGTATGTTGATTCCGGCCTCATTTAAACTTGCTTTGATGTGGGGTTCTTGTATGCATCATCTCTTGCCATGAGTAGCATCATGTAGCCTTGTCATGCATCATACTTGGATGAGCATCATGCCATGTTATGTGTTGTGTGTTTACCATGTTGTTTGCTCCTTTTCGGTTGTGCTTCTTCTCGATAGTTCCTGTTTCGTTGCGATCGTGAGGATTCGTTCGACTACGCTTGGTTCGTCCACGCCCGTTCATCTTCTTCATGGACTCATTCTTCTTCCTAGCGGGATTTCAGGCAAGATGACCGTTACTCTGGATACCACTACTATCTTTGCTATGCTAGTTGTCTCGATGCTATCGCTATGTCGCGCTACCCACCACTTGTTTATCAAGCCTCCCAAATTGCCATGATAGCCTCTAACCTTTTCCACCATCCTAGCAAACCGTTGTTTGGCTATGTTACTGCTTTGCTCAGCCCCTCTTATAGCGTTGCTAGTTGCAAGTTGTTCCATGTTGGAACATGGATATCTTGGGATATCACAATATCTCTTATTTAATTAATGCATCTATATACTTGGTAAAGGGTGGAAGGCTCGGCCTTTTGCCTGGTGTTTTGTTCCACTCTTGCCGCCCTAGTTTCCGTCATACCGGTGTTATGTTCCTCGATTTTGCGTTCCTAACACGGTTGGGGTTTATGGGCCCCCCTTGACAGTTCGCTTTGAATAAAACTCTTCCAGCAAGGCCCAACATTGGTTTTAACATTTGCCCAACATAATAAACATAATAAACATGATATTAAATTTGACGCGTAGGGAGTTAGCGCTACCCGAGGAGTAATTCAACATAATACAGGAGGGGCCAGTGCTGATTGTGCTGGTCCAAACTAGAGTCGTGTGAGGCTTGCCACGGGGAAACTCGGGTCTCAGTTGCTGTACGCTGTGCTCATCCGACCGTGGCCTGAGACGAAATACGCGCGGCTACTATCAGGGTGTCGGCACGTCGGGAGGTCTTGCTAGACTTGTTTTACCATTGTCAAAAAGTCTTGTGAACCGGGATTCCGAGCTTGATCGGGTTGTCCCGGGAGGAGGATTTTCCTCCGTTGATCGTGAGAGCTTGTCATGGGCTAAGTTGGGACACCCCTGCAGGGTTTAAACTTTCGAAAGTCGTGCCCATGGTTATGTGGCAGATGGGAATTTTTAATATCCGGTTGTAGAGAACTTGACACCAGATCCGAAATAAAATACACCAACCGCGTGTGTAACAGTGACCGTCTCTTTTTGAGTGAGTTCGGGAAGAGAACACGGTGGGGTTATGTTTGATTCGTAAGTAGTTCAGGATCACTTCTTGATCATTACGAGTTTGCGACCGTTATGCGTAGTTTCTCTTCTTATTCTTGTATTCATAAGTTAGCCACCATACAATGCTTAGTCGCTTGCTGCAACCTCACCACTTATCCATTCCATGCCCATTAAGCTTTCCTAGTCTTGATACCCATGGTAATGGGATTGCTGAGTCCTCGTGGCTCACAAATTACTACAACAACAGTTGCAGGTACAGGTAATGCAATGATCTGACGTGAGAGCGACGTTTGCTTGTTTTGGAGTTCTTCTTCTGCTTCTTCTTCTTCGATCAGGGGATAGGTTCCTAGTCGGCAGCCTGGGCTAGCAGGGTGGATGTCGTTTGAGTTTCTCGTTTGTGTTTAATCTGTAGTCGAATGCCTCTCTTCTGTATGATGTTTGATGTATTCATGTGGCAATTGTAAGCCTTTGCATGTATCCCCAACTATTATGTAATGGTACGATGTAATGATATCCACCTTGCAAAGCGTCTTCAATATGCGGCTCTATCCTTGGTGGGACCTTCGAGTTCCTCTCGGATAGGATCACATATTGGGTGTGACACCTTTATTGCGTTGGGTGCTAGTTGTTTGATTGTTTGTGCAGGTATTTGGTGATTTGTGCATTGTCTCCTACTGGATTGATACCTTGGTTCTCAAACTGAGGGGAATACTTATCTCTACTTTGCTGCATCACCCTTTCCTCTTCAAGGGAAAAACCAACGCAAGCTCAAGAAGTGGCATCGTGCGGAGATGAAGTCCCGGCAAGGTTCCTCTACCGCTTGTTTAACCACCTCTTATTTGCCTGACATGCCTCTAGGACGGGTGTCATCAAAGGTGATTTCTTCTCCAGCAGGTTGCCACATGCACGACAGGATCCACCTAGCCACTTGAGGGCTTGACACCGCATTGATTAGTGACTGGTGGTTCGATGAGGTGGAGCGGTGGCATCCTGATGGAGGTTTTCTGGCACGGAGCCTGCCGGGCCCTTGTCTTGGGGTCTTGTTTTGGCCTTGGTGGCCCCGGGGAGCTCGCTGGCGTGGCTTGGTCTCGGTTCTAGGTATAGTCTCGACCCTGCCGGCCTTGCCTGCCTAGCAAGGGAGATCTCCCTGAGGATCTTCAGGTTGGTTTGTTGACTTGGTCTTCTTGATGTACTCCTTTATCTCGAGAAGAGCGGTTTCTCTGGCTTAGCTTGTGCATGAGACTTGGCACTTGATGTACGAATTGCAACGCGCATGTGGATAAGTCAGGGCAGCAAACACTCATGTTTGTTGCACCGACAGCCCCCCTCCGGTGGATCTTCGCTCCAGTATTTTTTATATATTCCATAGAAAATCTCCAAAAAGTTTCATCCGTTCCAAGAACATTTATTTCTTCACAAAAACAACACCATGGTAGTTATGCTAAAAACAGCGTCATTCCGGGTTAGTTTCATTCAAATCATGCAAATTAGAGTCCAAAACAAGAGCAAACGTGTTTGGAAAAGTAGATACAACTAAGACGTATCAGCCGTTTCGATTAACATAAAAGACGTGGGCATCCTAGGTAAATCAGCTAGGAGCAGCCTAGAAAAATCTAAGAGTCTAACACTAGTAGCAGCATGCCTAATACAAGACACCAAAATAATGATTGCAGTGTTAAAGCCCCTTCTCTTTGGATTTTGATTGGTTTTCTTGTATGTCTTGCTTTGCCAGGCATTTAAATGTCTGATTTGCTTCTACTAGGTGGTATTCATTTTTTCGTTAGTCTCATTAACTTTACAATTTTTGTAAAAAGGCGTATGTTTCGCTTTTCAGTTTGACCCCCAACAATATATTGTAGGGTGAAGAAGTGCTTATGTATATGTTCCAACAAAATGTGTGGGAAAATCACTGTAATTTTTGGTGTTATGAGCTAGAAGATTCTGAAAGCGCACCAATTAAGAATTTACACATATTTATACCTCAGACAGGGAAGCATCTGTTTGATCTTTGTTATTGAGACTCAATATTTCCTATCAGATATATAAAATGGTAGGTTGAAAGCCTAATATAAATTTATTAGAAGCAAAATATTTACAAGGATTACATGTATGCAATTTTTATGGGGCTATCTAATGTTAGATATCCAGGCCTCTAATTATTTGTATTTATTTTTTCTGGCTCTATGGATACCAATATCATTAGTACTTTAAAATTATTACATTTGTATAGGCCAGGCACCACTCAATTCAAAATACAGTCGTGTCGGCAAGTCATATTACAGCAGTTATCACATCCATAAGAAACAGGCACTCCTAGCATTGCCTTGGGAGCTAATGTTTTGTCATGAAACAGGCCAAAGTTGTTCGCAATAGTTGTCGGAGTGGTTACCATGCCACAGAACTAATTGATAGATTATCACGTTCTTCATTATCATTGGCTTAATACTTTACTGTCGTGTTTCTAATTTGAGGGCTGCAATCGCACCTGAGTTGAGGGGATGGTAAATGGAAGATAATGATTATAAATAGTTTATTATTTAGATATTGTGTATGAAAATATGAAGTAATTATAAATATCATTTACAACCACCAACGATCTAACTAGATGATTGATTTCATGGACATCGAAGAAGAAATATCTTAGAAATTGAGTGCAGCTGGTGGGGCCTCAACCCATTGGAGCCAAGAAAAGTAGACATGGTTTGTCCAAAATCTTTTGAGCTATGAATAATATATGGGGAAGGCTTAAAATATTTTCTGCTGCCATGGGGCATGTGTTTTGCTGCAGTAGTTCCTAAGTTCTAAACTCCAAGTGCCTAATTTCATATGTAATAATTTGCCAGACAGTTTCATAATGCAATCAATTTTTTGGTTGGAGCATCTTTAAAGATTTGTTTTAAGGGTACAAAATCTTCCATGTGTTATATTTACTTAATGGATAATAATAGACATGCTTGCGAGACGATCAATCTTAGACATAAAAAGGAATCCATGTGATATCTATCATTTGTAATGCAGTGCACAATAAAGGGTTCTATGTTTTTGTGCCACCTTTTCTGCTTTTTGTGCATCAGATCTGATAATATACGTCGTCAAATTTCATTTCATTCTTTATCGAAATACGTTGCAAGTGGAGTCGGTTTCTGTCGTGGAGTTGACATGGCAGATGTCCTAGCGTAAGGACTTAGTCATGGAGCCATCGCAACTAGGTAGCTTAAAGGGGTTAAACGGGACAAAGGACATAGGGAGTTTATACTGGTTCGGCCCCTTGCGGTGAAGGTAAAGGCCTAATCCAGTTTAGGGTTGTATTGCTTGGGCATCGATTACCAGGGAGCGAATACGCTTGACCTAGTTCTCGATCTCCTCTTTCTTGCCCCCAACTCGCCGCCGGGTCACCCCTTTATATACACAGGTTGATGCCCGGTGGCTTACAGAGTCCCGGCTGGCTCATAGACAACGTGTCCGGCTCGGTGACTAATAAAGCTTGCCTTACAATACAAGTCATACATATGTCGGTTCACCCCTTGGGCCTCAAGTCGGCTATGGGTCTTGGGCCACCAACGGGCCTGCTATGACCTGCCATCTTCGTAGTTGAGTCGCCAGTGGTATAACCCGGCCCCTCCTGGGCGGTTCATACCCAGTAGTTATATCCCCAACATTAGGCCCCAGGTTGATTTGAACTTGTTCATGTCAATCTTCAATACCTGACTCGCCAAGCATCTTGCATCACCTGTTTGATAAACCTTGCTATAACCCGCCATGACACCAGCTCACAGAATGTTCTTAAACCGCCATGACGTCATCTCGCATTAATTTCGCACAGAGCCCAGCACATCTTAACCGATCCTTATCTTAATGAGCATCCCGAAGACCGAGGCGTCTATATAGCCATACGATGATTTTAGCCTCCTCGATTCCCGCGCATGCCTTGTATCCACCCCCTTATAAATAGGGACAGGGGGTCTTTATCATTTTCCCCTCGTTTCCTCCTTCGTCTTCCTTCTTCGCACAGCCGCACCAGTGCTCGAGCTCCGCCGCCGCGACCTCCGGCCGCTGCACCAACCCAGGCCGCTGCATCAACCTGATCGGACCAGAGAACTCCGGCGAGCCACCGCTGCTCTTCATCACCCGTAGGCGCACCTCCCCCCTTTACCTCAGATCTGCATTAGGGTTCGGGCTTGTTCATCGGTGTTCTTGCCGTTCTTGCATTGTTTCCGTCAACTCCGATGGCTTTCAATCTAGATAGGCCACCGGTCTTGTGCGGAAGTAGTTTTAACATCATTTTCATCATTAGAACAACATCTCTCCATAATAGATCTCATCAGAGTATCCAAACTTTTTCACTGCTGCCACCTTAGGCTAGAATTTTACTGCTTTTACTGAACTGTCTCAGATCCAAAATTATAGCAGAACCTTGTGAAATCTGTTTATCCACCACTTAGCCAAATCTTCATTTGATAGGACTGAAGCTCCAAAAACTGCCATGGCAGCTTATATCATAAATCGTAACCCATCATATATCATTAGGCCCCGTCTAAGCCGCCAATGTGAATATCTGCACGCTTCAAATGTTCAGCCTCCGGCTTAAACTTTCAGCCGTTTATAGCACATTTTCTTTTGAATTAGCAATCTGTCTTAATATCATAACAGTTAAACCAGCAATATCTTCCTTTGTAGCCAAAAATGTCGAAGGCAAAAACCATCACCTCCTGCAATTGGGTCGTTTCCCGGGTTACTGAGGAAGATTTGAACAAATATGTCCAGACAGGTGTCCTGGCCAAAAAAGACATCATCCATTGGAGGGTCCCAGGCGCTGAGACTCGCCCTGAGCCCAAAGATGGTGAAGTAATTGTATTCATGGATCATATAAACCGGAGCTTCAGCCCTCCCGGCTCAAAATTTTTCCGTGATGTGTTGCATTTTTTCAAGCTCCATCCACGAGATATCGGACCCAATTCCGTTTCAAACATCTATAACTTCCAAGTATTTTGCGAAGTGTACCTTCAACAGGAACCCACCGTAGAACTATTCAGGGAGTTCTACTACTTGAACTGGCAAAATGAATTCACCGACGGGCCTAGCCTCGAGCTAGGCGGCATATCCATACAGCGCCGGAAAGAGACCACCTTCCCAGCTGCTACTCTTCCCAGTCACCCCAAAGACTGGAACCAGACTTGGTTTTATTGCCAAGACACTTCACCAGAAGGAGAAAATCCCTTGCCAGGTTACCATGCCAGCCGGCTTAGCAGCAGACATCATCTTCCGGATCGTATCAGTACAGCAGAACGGAAGAAATATTTGTCGGTTTTTGCAAAGATCCGGGCCTTTATGGCCAACGGCCTAACTGGGATTGATCTAGTTTGATGCTGGGTCGCCTGGAGAATCTTGCCTCTAAGCCGCCGGCCCAGTTTAATGTGTGAGTACACTGGCGAGCTAACAGATCCTCAGCGCCACTGTCAGATCGAAATAACTGAGGAAGACATCAATAACATGACCAAGACTCTGCTGAATGAGAGCTTGGAAGATTACAGTCAATTCAGACTGAGTCCTTTTTATACTCTGAATGAACCGCCAGCTGTAAGTTTTGAATCAAGCTCTTAGTTAACTCATATCTTGATTTATACTGTCTTCTTATACTCACTGAAACATTTACATGCCGATTCACCCTTTTGGACCAAGAAGCTTCAGGAGAAACCAAAGAAAACCCGGGCGAAGAGCAAGGCTGCCAAAAAGCCTGCTAAGAAGAAAACCAAAGCTGCCGAGTTATTCGACTTAGACGATGATGGTGATGATGATGAGTCGGAGGTAGAACTTGATTCTCTTGGCTCATTTTTTGTTCATCTTATTGACAATGACCATTATCAGGATGATGCGGAAGCCAGCCATGCAAATGATGACGAGGTAATTATCCTTTCCTCTGGCTCAGAACCTCTGCCAACACAGAAAACTCGACAAGCAAGCCGGAAAGTAAGATTTTCTCACCCTTTAGCTCAGTTGGATCCCAACTTTCTTTTGAAGAAGCAGCAACATGAAGCTCGCCGCACAACCCGGAATAGTGGCGGCGGAGTGTTATCCTCCGGCTTACCTAATACCCCAGCACCTCGCAAACGTCGACCGGAGGTTTCAAAAATTTCTGACTTAAATTATCCCAAGGCGGGTCTTTTTCATCAACCCCTTAATCCATCTGATTCCAATTATCAGGGAACATCTCATTCCTCCTCCGGCGACTCAACGGGGACTCAAATCCCAACCTTCAAGATTGTGCCTGGGTAAGGGTATATTCAACCATTCAAACTTCATGCTTAATCCATATGCTGATATCTTTGTAATTTATTTTCCATGGTATGGCCAAGCCCAGCAAGAAGGCAAAACTGAACAAACCGGCTGAAGATGCCAACCCTTCTGAGCCGGAAAAACAAATGCCAGAGGCTTCTCATCCAACTGCTGAGGCCACTATTGATGAGCCGCCACCAGAAGAACATGACATCGTCATAGATCACATGGATGTTGAACCTGCCATTTCTAAGCCGCCAAGACCAATTAAGCCCGCTGAAGAAAGAACTGACGACGTCGTTGTCACTGGGTTTGGTTATACAGCACCGGGTAATCCCACTATTTTATCCAAGCACAGCGCCAAGGAAGAAATTTCTGCTGACGATAAAGGCAAGTGGAAGGTAGACTTAGAGAGCTACACCCAGTTCAGTGCCCAAGAGATCCACTCTGGTTATTTGAACCGTCTACACAGCAGCCATGATTTTGAAGCCGGTTTAGTCAATTTGATGAAGGAACGCTATGAGGTAATCCAATCACCACTTCTCTTCATGTTTATTAGCCGCCAAGTCTATAGGATATGATAGAATTGAATATGCTGTAGACTTTCCAATTGCCATAAAGAACTGCACAGCATCGCCCCCAAGGGCCGGCTTAAATCATCAAGTTAAGCTGGGACTTGAAGTATTGGTAATGAACTTTGCATCCATAGCCCCCAAGGGTCGATTTAACTATCATAGTTAAACCGGGACTTACCAACATTGATAAATCATCACTTCAATATGTAACCTTGGTAAACTGGACATATCATTCTACCCAAGTCGTCTGATAAATTCGTCTTTGAAATAGCAATATGCATTAGCCCCCAAGTGCCAAGGATAATACTTGTATTGTGCTTGGGACTTTCAAAAAGTTCTTAAGAGCAATAGACATTAGACCCCAAGTGCCAAGGATAATACTTGTATTGTGCTTGGGACTTCACAGATAATCATGATCATAATGTCTTTTATGTTTGCTTATATCACAGACTGAACTGAGTGACAAGGATTCTCAGCTCAATGATCTGAAGGCCAACATTAAAACTCAGCAATCTGAGACATCCAAGGCCAAGTCAGAACTGAAGACTGCTTTAGAAAACATTGAGCAGGTTAAACAAAACTTCAACACTGAGAAAAATGGCTGGGAGACCGAAAAGGCAGCTCTGTTGAAGAGAGCAGAGGATGCTGAAGCCGCGCTTAAACCGGTGGCTGACGAGTTGTCCGGCTTACGGCAACAGATCAATAACATGTTGTCAGCCATCTTCGGTAAGTAGGAAACATGATTCCATTGTATCTCAATAAACATGTTATAAACATCTGCCAGCTTATCAATAAATTTACTGATATAGGTTCTCGGAGCGCCAAGTTGGGCTCAGATATGCGCATCCGGCTTAAAGCTGTTTACACCCTTGTAGAACAGCTATACACTGGCACCCAACGTACCATTGCTGCTGCTATGCACAAGAAATCTCCACCCACTCTCATCAAAGATACACTGGAGAGGCTATCAGTGCTTCCCCAAAGGATTGATGATTTAAAGCGAGCCTCTGCCAGAGCCGGTGCCTTGACTGCTTTAAGCCAGGCAAAGGCGTGGCAAGCAGATCTTGATCCGGAAGATTTGGCCAATGGCTGCCCAAGTGTCAAAGAGGATGGCTCTGCCTTCAGTGCTGACGACTTTGTAGAAATAGCAAGAGCAATGCGTCCATTAGCAATAAGTTGGCTGAAGAAACCAATCTATCCACATACCAGGCGGCTTATGATGCTGATAACAAGAAAGTGAAAGCGTCGGTTCATCAGGAGACGGATCTCATCCCGCTGATCCGTAAGCACACCTTCGCTCCTGACATTGATCCATCCAACCTTATTGATGATGAAGCTGTGTTTAGAGCGTTGACCGGTATCGACTGGGCTACGCCTGACTTCCAGCTGATGGATAATCAAGGAGCTGAAGAGGAAGAAGAGGCACAGGATGATCCGGAGGCTTCACCCCGCCAAGAGTCATGAGCCGTTTTATTAATCATAGCATTATGATGTTTATGTCTCAAAAACACTTATCCTCTTTAGGCCATCGGATGCCTTGTAATAAGTTAGCTTAAACTCTGATCTGCCGTGCCATCGTGCACGTTTTGTTTGCATAACACTGCTGATCCGTCAATTGAAGATCTGCCACTTATGCTTATGATATCATCAATTTATGCAGATCAGATTTATCATTTTTCCTGCACACAAACAGATCAAAAATGCCCTGGCAGTTTACCCCAGAGCGGGTCACAATACCCCATATAAAAACCACTGGTGACTGCAATAGTTCATAACCAGGGCCGGTTTAATCACAACCTTATATAATCATAACAAAATATCATACCTGTGATATTTGCGCACACTGCCGGCTTGTCATACCTGTGTAGTAAGGGTACCAACCCAAAGATTGAGAGCACAACGCCCTGTTCAATTTCTTCATACTGCCGGCTTACAACGCCGCATGCAGCAAGGGGTAATATCCCAAAACTTAGAGCACAGCGCTCTGAGCACATAAAATCATCATACACTGGCGACTTAAAGTCCAAAGCCAGGCCGGGTTAACAAACGCCGGGTAGATTCATATATAAACCATAAGGCAACATAGCCCTCATCGGTTTTCCACCATGTATTAACATGTCATAAGAAACGAATCAAAAAATATTTAAATCAAATATAAATCAAAAGACAAAACAAGGCTTTCACAGGCTGCCAAGCCTTCAAATCAAGTGCTTTTCAAGGGCCGCACAGCCACTGAGTTAAACCTTCATTCAACCTTGTAAGCCGGGCCTCACATGACCAATCGTCGTTTTAACTTTGACAAGTTCAGGGTCTGTATAAGATTGACTGTCAAGAGTACGACGAGTCATTCCAGGATTACCTGGGCGGAGTGGCAGACTTAAAAAAGGCAGGATAACCCGGATTGTTTGGTGAATACACCTGGCGTCCAAGCCTTATTACACGGGTCAACAAAGCTCCTGTTCATTAACAAAGAGCCCCCAAGTACTATTTCATTCCAGGCTTACAAGCCGGATCACCAAGGGTAGTCATAGCTATGCTCGATGAGCAGGAAGCCCCCAAGTATTTTGTAATCATGGCGTACAAGCCGGATCAAAAGGGTAGTCATAGCTATGCTCAATGAGTAGGAAGCCCCCAAGTGATCATATGAAGTGACAATAAAGACTCATTATTCTCAGAAATGAAACGACAGAGGCCCTGAATTATCAGGGATGCCGGCTTTATTATATTCATCATAATATATACATTGTCAAAGTATGTACATCACAAGAGCCGGTGGCTCAGGTGTAATAAGGCCGAAGATGAGCAATATTCCACTGCCGGCGGGTCTCCTCTTCCGACGTGCGTGAGTCCTTGTGGTCTCGAACATCGATAAGATAGTATGACCCATTGTTCAAAATTTTGCTAACCACAAAGGACCCTTCCCAAGGTGGGGATAGATTGTGCATATCAGTTTGATCCTGGATAAGCCGGAGCACCAAATCGCCTTCTTGAAAGGTCCTGGTTTTAACCCGACGGCTGTGATAACGGCGCAGATCTTGCTGGTAAATCACCCGAACGAGCCGCCGCAAGGTCACGCTCCTCATCCAACAGGTCAAGTGCATCCTAACGTGCTTTTTCATTATCAGCTTCAACATACGCCGCCACACGGGGCGAGTGATGGTGTCGCTAGGACTACGTCGGTATTTCCCCCAAGAGGAGAGGATGATGTAGCACAGCAACGGCAGGTATTTCCCTCAGTTATGAAACCAAGGTATCGAACCAGTAGAAGAACCAAGCAATCACAACGTAAGCAGCACCTGCACACAAATAACAACACCTCGCAACCCGACGTGTTAAAGGGGTTGTCAATCCCTTTCGGGGTACGGCGCCTCAAGATAGGCAAACGGACGTGAGGAAATTGTAGTAGATTGATAGATCGAACGCTAAACAAAATAAATAGAAATAAACTGCAGCAAGGTATTTTTGTATTTTTTAGTTTAATAGATCTGAATAAAAACGCAAAGGAAAAGTAGATCGCAAAGCAAATATATGAGAAAGAAGACCCGGGGGCCGTAGGTTTCACTAGTGGCTTCTCTCGAGAAAAATAGCAAATGGTGGGTAAACAAATTACTGTTGGGCAATTGATAGAACTTCAAATAATCATGACGATATCCAGGCAATGATCATTACATAGGCATCACGTCCAAGATTAGTAGACCGACTCCTGCCTGCATCTACTACTATTACTCCACACATCGACCGCTATCCAGCATGCATCTAGTGTATTAAGTTCATGGAAAAATGGAGTAATGCAATAAGAACGATGACATGATGTAGACAAGATCCGTTTATCTATATGGCGGTAGATATAGATCTCGTCTTTTTATCCTTAGTAGCAACGATACATACGTGTCGGTTCCCTTTCTGTCACTGGGATCAAGCACCGTAAGATCGAACCCACTACCGGGCACCTCTTCCCATTGCAAGATAAATAGATCAAGTTGGCCAAACAAAACCCAAATATCGGAGAAGAAATATGAGGCTATAAGAGATCAAAGAAACTCAAATAACTTTCATGGATATAAAAAGATATAACTGATCATAAACTTGAAGTTCATCAGATCCCAACAAACACACCGCAAAAAAGACTTACATCATATGGATCTCCAAGAGACCATTGTATTGAGAATCAAAAGAGAGAGAGGAAGCCATCTAGCTACTAACTACGGACCCGTAGGTCTACAAGGAACTACTCACGCATCATCGGAGAGGCACCAATGGAAGTGGTGAGCCCCTCCGTGATGGTGTCTAGATTGGATCTGGTGATTCTGGACTCTGCGGCGGCTGGATGAATATTTTGTCGACTCCCTTAGGGTTTCTGGAATATTGGGGTATTTATAGAGCAAAGAGGCGGTCCGGGGGAGTCCCGAGGTGGGCACGACCCACCAGGGCGCGCCTGGGCCTCCTGGCATGCCCTGGTGGGTTGTGCCCCGCTCGGGGCACCCCCCAGGTGCAACCAGGGCCCATCTTCCTTCTTCTGGCCCATAAAAATCTCCAAAAAGTTTTGGGGCATTTGGACTCCGTTTGATATTGATTTCCTGCGATGTAAAAAACATGCAGAAAACAACAACTGGCACTTGGCACTATGTCAATAGGTTAGTACCAAAAAATGATATAAAATGACTATAAAATGATTATAAAACATCCAAGATTGATAATAAAATAGCATGGAACAATCAAAAATTATAGATACGTTGGAGACGTATCAGCATCCCCAAGCTTAACTCCTGCTCATCCTCGAGTAGGTAAGTGATAAAAACAGAATTTTTGATGTGGAGTGTTGTTTATCAAGTCATATCATATTCTTTTCTTTATAGCATGGACAATTGGACTTTTATGTGATTCAAAGCAATAGTCTAGTTTTAACATAATAATTTAGATACTCAAGCATATCAACAAGCAACCATGTCTTTCAAAATATCAACGCTAAAACAAGTTATCCCTAGCCCATCATGCTCAAACATTGATCCATTCATGAAACACACTCGAATATTAGCTACACCCAATGCTTACTCACGATCATATTGTCTCCTAGTTGGTGCTTTTATAAGAGAAGATGGAGACTCAAATTCAAAAGTAAAAATTGCATAAAGTAAAAGAAAGGCCCTTCGCAGAGGGAAGTAGGGATTTGTAGAGGTGCCAGAGCTCAAAGCGAAAAATTTGAGATAAAAACATTTTGGGAGGTGTATCCATCCCACCAACGAAAACGACGTAGAGCTACGAACACTTTCCATGCTAGATATGCCATAGGCGGTTCCCAAACAGAAAATAAAGGTTATTCCTTTTTCCACCATACTTTCACTTTCCATGGCTAGCCGTATCCACGGTTGCCCTCCATACCAACACTTCCCAAGGAATTTATTATTTGACAACATAAAGTAAATTAATTTTTGCATTTTGGGACTGGGAATCCCTAAAACCTTTGCCTTACTCTCGTGCAATGACAAGTGAATAAACACTCATCGTGAGAATAACACATCCAGCATGGAAAATATTAGCCACCCGTTACCGTTCCGCGAGCGAAACAAAATACACAAAAGAGAAGTTTATTTTGAAAATTAGAGATGGCACATGCAAATTTGCTTAGAATGGAAAAAGAATACCGCATATAGGTAGATATAGTGGACTCATGTGGCAAAACTGGTTTAAAGGATTTTGGATGCACAAGTAGAGGTCATACTTAGTGCAAAATGAAGGCTAGCAAAAAGATTGAGAAGCGACCAACCAAGAAACGAATAATTTCGTAAAGCAAGCATTAAGCATAAGTAACACCGAATAATGCACCACAAGTAGGATATAATTTTCATTGCATGATTATTGACTTTCCTGCATGCATAGGGAATCACAAACCTTAACACCAATATTCTTACTAGAGCATAATTACTCATCAACATAACTCACATATCACATCATCATATCTCAAAACTATTACTAAGAATCAAGTTTATTTTGTCCAATGATATTCATGACATTTTTTTATTTAGTTTATCCTTCTTGGATATCTATCACTTTGGGACTAATTTTCATGTGTTGCTTTTCATAAGCTCAAACAAATATAAGTGAAGATCATGAGCATAACAAATTTTCTTTCTCTCAAAATAATTTAAGTGAAGTAAGAGAGAATTTCTTCAAAATTTTACTAACTCTCAAATAAATCTAAGTGAAGCAAGAGAGCATTTCTTCAAAAATTAACAAGCACACCGTGCTCAAAAAGATATAAGTGAAGTACTAGAGCAAGTCCTAGCTCATAAAAGATTTAAGTGAAGCACAGAGAGCAATTCTAACAAGTCATGACATAATTTTGGCTCTCTCAAATAGGTGTGTCCAGCAAGGATTGATGACTTAAAACACAAAATAAAACAAGCAAAGACACATATCATACAAGACGCTCCAAGAAAAACACATATCATGTGACGAATAAAAATATAGCCTCGAGTAAAATACCGATGGTCGTTAGAAGAAAGCGGGGATGCCACTCGGGGGCATCCCCAAGCTTAGTTGGTTGCTCATTCTTGGATAATAGCTTGGGATGCCGGGGCATCCCCAAGCTTAGGCTCTTACATCCTTCCTTCATCCATCGTAAGTTAACTCAAAACATGAAAACTTCAATCACACAAAACTCAACAAAACCTTCGTGAGATCCGTTAGTAAAAGAAAGCAAACCACTACTATAAGTGCTATGTCAAACCAATTCATATTTTGTTTTTGTATTATATCTACTGTATTCCAACTTTTCTATGGCAAAAACTCATCAAAGAAAACCATAGAGCCATCAAAATAGGCACACAACACAAAGAAAACAGAATCTGTCAAAACAGAACATTCTGTAGTAATCTGGAACTTTCGAAAACTTCTGTAACTCAAAAAATTCAGCCAAATTAGGAAGACGGGTAATTTTTATATTAATCTTCTGCAAAAAGAATCAGGGCAAAAGCTCTTTTCTGTGATTTACGAAAATTATTTTCGTGAGCACAAAGTTTCTGTCTTTTTCAGCAAGATCAAACAACTATCACTCAAGAAGATCCTAAAGGTTTTACTTGGCACAAACACTAATTAAAACACAAAAAACACAATCACACCAGTAGCATAATTGTGTAAACACACAAGAACAGAAAGTAAAAAGCAAAAATAAATTTTATTCATTGGGTTGCCTCCCAACAAGCGCTATAGTTTTACGCCCTTAGCTAGGCGTAAGGCAAGGATCTAAGTTTTGTCATCCTTGTTTGTGTTTCCCTTGGAGGTGTTTTTGTCAGGAGGTTTTGTAAATAAAACATAAAACACATTTTCCATGGAAACATTAGCACTATCAAGTTGCTTATTACCATATCCCTTTTGGTTTCCGGCAGCTATCCAAGAATAATGTTGATTAACGCTATTGAAAGCTTGTTGGATGAGATCTAAAACAGGGACTTGCTTTCTAAGATTCTCATCAAAAAATTTATTATCCCCAAGCAAGTGTCTTAAAGCATAATCACTATTATAAAGAATCTCATCTATCACGGGTTTTTCACGATTCATGCCATAAAAGTCAAAGATTTCTCTAGCTTCCCGTATTATGTAATCAAATTCATTCATGAGAACAAGAGTGGCTAACTTTTTTGCTTTAGGATTCTTGATCACGGGCAACTCATAAAACAATCTTTGCAAAGTAGGATGGGTATGAATAAATTTGTTTCAAGTTTCAGAACTAGTGCTGAAATAGCCTCCGCATAAGATTTAGTCTTTTGAAGTATAGGAGTATCATCAAGACTTAAGTTTCCAACACAATTGAAAAATTCTTGGATATGTTCTTTCCCCATAAAATTCCCTTGCCCCAAGACAAAAGTTTTGGCATCCAGATTACCCATATGCTCCATTTTAGGAGTCAGGCCATCATCTGTTTCTGCCATACCGAAATCACTCATGATTGCAAGCAAAGAATAGATCTGGCAAGAAAACAGTGAACGAAAAAGAGAGGCGAATAAAACGGCAAATTTTTGTGAAGTGGGGGAGAGGAAAAAGAGAGGCAAATAGCAAATAATGTAAATTGCGAGGAGATGAGATTTGTGATTAGGAACCTGGTTGTGTTGAAGATCCTCCCTGGCAACGGCGCCATAAATTCTACTTGATGGTGTCGCTAGGACTACGTCGGTATTTCCCCCAAGAGGAGAGGATGATGTAGCACATCAACGGTAGGTATTTCCCTCAGTTATGAGACCAAGGTATCGAACCAGTAGGAGAACCAAGCAATCACAACGTAAGCAGCACCTGCACACAAATAACAACACCTCGCAACCCGACGTGTTAAAGGGGTTGTCAATCCCTTTCGGGGTACGGCGCCTCAAGATAGGCAAACGGACGTGAGGAAATTGTAGTAGATTGATAGATCGAACGCTAAACAAAATAAATAGAAATAAATTGCAGCAAGGTATTTTTGTATTTTTTAGTTTAATAGATGTGAATAAAAACGCAAAGGAAAAGTAGATTGATACGTCCATTTTGCATCATGCTTTTATATTGATATTTATTGCATTATGGGCTGTTATTACACATTATGTCACAATATTTATGCCTTTTCTCTCTTATTTTACCAGGTTTACATGAAGAGGGAGAATGCCGGCAGCTGGAATTCTGGGCTGGAAAAGAAGCAAATATTAGAGACCTATTCTGCGCAACTCCAAAAGTCCTGAAACTCCACGGAGGCACTTTTTGGAATTAATAAAAAATACTGGCGAAAGAATCAACCGAAGGGGGCCCACACCCTGGCCACGAGGGCGGGGGGCGCGCCCTACCCCCTGGGCGCGCCCCCTGCCTCGTGGGCCACCTGGAAGCCCCCTGATGCCCATATTCTGATATAAGGTGTCTTTTGCCCTGGAAAAAATAAGAAGGAAGCTTTCGGGACGAAGCGCCACCGTCTCGAGGCGGAACCTTGGCAGAACCAATCTAGGGCTCCGACGGAGCTCTTCTGCCGGGGAAACATCCCTCCGGGAGGGGGAAATCGTCGCCATCATCATCAGCATCGATCCTCTCATCGGGAGGGGGTCAATCTCCATCAACATCTTCACCAGCACCATCTCCTCTCAAACCCTAGTTCATCTCTTGTGTCCGATCTTTGTCTCAAAACCTCAGATTGGTACCTGTGGGTTGCTAGTAGTGTTGATTACTCCTTGTAGTTGATGCTAGTTGGTTTATTCGGTGGAAGATTATATGTTCAGATCCATTATGCATATTAATACCCCTCTGATTATGAACATGAATATGATTTGTGAGTAGTTATGTTTGTTCCTGAGAACATGGGAGAAGTCTTGTTATAAGTAGTCATGTGAATTTGGTATTCGTTCGATATTTTGATGAGATGTATGTTGTCTTTCCTCTAGTGGTGTTATGTGAACGTCGACTACATGACACTTCACCATTATTTGGGCCTAGGGGAAGGCATTGGGAAGTAATAAGTAGATGATGGGTTGCTAGAGTGACAGAAGCTTAAACCCTAGTTTATGTGTTGCTTCGTAAGGGGCTGATTTGGATCCACATGTTTCATGCTATGGTTAGGTTTACCTTAATTCTTCTTTCGTAGTTGCGGATGCTTGCGAGAGGGGTTAATCATAAGTGGGATGCTTGTCCAAGGAAGGGCAGTACCCAAGCACCGGTCCACCCACATATCAAATTATCAAAGTAACGAACGCGAATCATATGAGCATGATGAAAACTTGCTTGACGATAATTCCCATGTGTCCCCGGGAGCGTTTTCCTTTATATAAGAGTTTGTCTAGGCTTGTCCTTTGCTACAAAAAGGATTGGGCCACCTTGCTGCACCTTGTTTACTTTTGTTACTTGTTACCCGTTACGAATTACCTCATCACAAAACTATCTGTTACTGATAATTTCAGTGCTTCAGAGAATACCTTACTGAAAAATGCTTATCATTTCCTTCTGCTCCTCGTTGGGTTCGACACTCTTACTTATCGAAAGGACTACGATAGATCCCCTATACTTGTGGGTCATCAAGACTCTTTTCTGGCGCCGTTGCCGGGGAGTGAAGCGCCTTTGGTAAGTGGAATTTGGTAAGGAAAAATTTATATAGTGTGCTGAAATTTACTGTCACTTGTTACTATGGAAAGTAATCCTTTGAGGGGCTTGTTCGGGGTATCTTCACCCCGAACAGTAGAGCAAAGAGTTGCTCCTCAACCTACTGAACCTACTCAAAATGTTTACTTTGAAATTCCTTCGGGTATGATAGAGAAACTGCTAGCTAATCCTTTTACAGGAGATGGAACATTACACCCCGATTTGCACCTAATCTATGTGGATGAAGTTTGTGGATTATTTAAGCTTGCAGGTATGCCCGAGGATGTTATCAAGAAGAAGATCTTCCCTTTATCTTTGAAGAGAAAGGCATTGACATGGTTTAGGCTATGTGAAGATATTGGATCATGGAACTACAACCGATTGAAATTGGAATTTCATCAGAAGTTTTATCCTATGCATATGGTTCATTGTGATCGTAATTATATATATAATTTTTGGCCTCGCGAAGGAGAAAGTATCGCTCAAGCTTGGGGGAGGCTTAAGTCAATGTTATATTCATGCCCCAATCATGAGCTCTCAAGAGAAATTATTATCCAAAATTTTTATGCTCGGCTTTCTCTCAATAATCGCTCCATGCTTGATACTTCTTGTACTGGTTCTTTTATGATGAAGACTATTGAATTCAGATGGGATTTATTGCAAAGAATTAAATGCAACTCTGAAGATTGGGAACTCAACGAAGGTAAGGAGTCAGGTATAGCACCTAAGTTTGATTGTGTTAAATCTTTTATGGATACCGATGCTTTTCGTGAATTTAGCACTAAATATGGACTTGACTCTGAGATAGTTGCTTCTTTCTTTGAATCATTTGCTACTCATGTTGATCTCCCTAAGGAGAAGTGGTTTAAATATCATCCTCCCATTGAAGTAAAAGTAGTTGAACCTATTAAAGTTGAAGAAAAGACTATCACTTATAATGTTGATCCTATTGTTCCTACCGCTTATATTGAGAAACCACCTTTCCCTGTTAGAATAAAGGATCATGCTAAAGCTTCAACTGTGGTTCGTAAGAGTAATACTAGAACACCTACACCCCCTGAGCAAATTAAAGTTGAACCTAGTATTGCTATGGTTAAGGATCTCTTGGTTGATAATATTGATGGGCAAGTTATTTATTTCTGTGATGAAGCTGCTAGAATTGCTAGACTCGATTCTAAAAATAAACATAGACCTATTGTCGGCATGCCTGTTGTCTCTGTTAAAATAGGAGATCATTGTTATCATGGCTTATGTGATATGGGTGCTAGTGCGAGTGCAATACCCCATTCCTTATACAAAGAAATTATGCATGATATTGCACCTGCTGAGATAGAAGATATTGATGTTACAATTAAGCTTGCCAATAGGGATACTATTTCACCAGTTGGGATTGTTAGAGATGTTGAAGTCTTGTGTGGGAAAGTTAAATATCCTACTGATTTTCTTGTTCTTGGTTCCCCACAAGATGACTTTTGTCCCATTATATTTGGTAGACCCTTCTTGAATACTGTTAATGCTAAGATAGACTACAAAAAGGATATTGTTTCTGTTGGTTTAGGGGGTCTGTCTCATGATTTTAATTTTGCTAAATTTCGTAGACAACCCCATGATAAAGAATTGCCTAGTAAAGATGAAATTATTGGTCTTGCTTCTATCGCCGTGCCTCCTAATGACCCTTTAGAACAATATTTGTTAGACCATGAAAATGATATGTTTATGAATGAGAGAAGGGAAATAGATGAAGTATTCTTTAAACAGGGACCTATTTTGAAACACAACTTGCCTGTTGAAATTCTAGGGGATCCTCCTCCACCCAAGGGTGATCCCGTGTTTGAGCTTAAACCATTACCTGATACTCTTAAATATGCTTATCTTGATGAAAAGAAGATATCTCCTGTTATTATTAGTGCTAACCTTTCAAAGCAGGAAGAAGAGAAATTATTGAAAACTCTGAAGAAGCACCGTGCTGCTATTGGATATACTCTTGATGATCTTAAGGGAATTAGTCCCACTCTATGTTAGCACAAAATAAAATTGGAGAAAGACGCTAAGCCGGTTGTTGATCACCAACGACGGTTAAATCCTAAGATGAAAGAAGTGGTAAGAAATGAAATACTAAAGCTTCTGGAGGCAGGTATAATTTATCCTGTTGCTGATAGTCAGTGGGTAAGTCCTGTCCATTGTGTCCCTAAGAAGGGAGGTATTACTGTTGTTCCTAATGATAAAGATGAATTGATCCCACAAAGAATTGTTACAGGTTATAGAATGGTAATTGATTTCCGCAAATTAAATAAAGCTACTAGAAAAGATCACTACCCTTTACCTTTTATTGATCAAATGCTAGAAAGATTATCCAAACATACACATTTTTGCTTTCTAGACGGTTATTCTGGTTTCTCTCAAATACCTGTGTCAAAAGAGGATCAGGAAAAGACCACTTTTACTTGCCCTTTTGGTACCTTTGCTTATAGACGTATGCCTTTTAGTTTATGTAATGCACCTGCTACCTTTCAAAGATGTATGATGGCTATATTCTCTGACTTTTGTGAAAAGATTGTTGAGGTTTTCATGGATGATTTCTCCGTGTATGGAACTTCTTTTGATGATTGCTTAAGCAACCTTGAGCGAGTTTTGCAGAGATGTGAAGAAACTAATCTTGTCTTGAATTGGGAGAAGTGCCACTTTATGGTTAATGAAGGTATTGTCTTGGGTCATAAGATTTCTGAAAGAGATATTGAAGTTGATAAAGCCAAAGTAGATGCTATTGAAAAGATGCCGTGTCCTAAGGACATCAAAGGTATAAGAAGTTTCCTTGGTCATGCCGGTTTTTATAGGAGGTTCATTAAAGACTTCTCAAAAATTTCTAGGCCTCTGACTAATCTCTTACAAAAAGATGTTCCTTTTGTCTTTGATGATGATTGTGTAGAAGCATTTGAAATACTTAAGAAAGCCTTGATTTCTGCACCTATTGTTCAGCCACCTGATTGGAATTTACCCTTTGAAATTATGTGTGATGCTAGTGATTATGCTGTAGGTGCTGTTCTAGGACAAAGAGTTGATAAGAAATTAAATGTTATCCAATATGCTAGTAAAACTCTAGACAGTGCCCAGAGAAATTATGCTACTACTGAAAAAGAATTTTTAGCAGTTGTATTTGCTTGTGATAAGTTCAGACCTTATATTGTTGATTCTAAAGTAACATCATGCTGCTATTAAATTTCTTATGGAAAATAAAGATGCTAAACCTAGACTTATTAGATGGGTTCTCTTGCTACAAGAGTTTGATTTGCATATTATTGATAGAAAGGGAGCTGAGAACCCTGTTGCAGACAATTTATCTAGGTTAGAGAATGTTCTTGATGACCCACTACCTATTGATGATAGCTTTCTTGATGAACAATTGGCTGTCATAAATGCTTCTCGTACTGCTCCATGGTATGCTGATTATGCTAATTACATTGTTGCTAAATTTATACCACCTAGTTTCACATACCAGCAAAAGAAAAAGTTTTTCTATGATTTAAGACATTACTTCTGGGATGACCCACACCTTTATAAAGAAGGAGTAGATGGTGTTATTAGACGTTGTGTACCTGAGCATGAACAGGAACAGATCCTACGCAAGTGTCACTCCGAGGCATATGGAGGACATCACGCGGGAGATAGAACTGCACATAAGGTATTGCAATCCGGTTTTTATTGGCCTACTCTCTTCAAAGATGCCCGTAAGTTTGTCTTGTCATGTGATGAGTGTGAAAGAATTGGTAATATTAGTAGACGTCAAGAAATTCCTATGAACTATTCACTTGTTATTGAACCATTTGATGTTTGGGGCTTTGATTATATGGGACCTTTTCCTTCCTCTAATGGCTATACACATATTTTAGTTGCTGTTGATTACGTTACTAAGTGGGTAGAAGCTATTCCAACTAGTAGTGCTGATCATAACACCTCTATTAAGATGCTTAAAGAAGTTATTTTTCCGAGGTTTGGAGTCCCTAGATACTTATTGACTGATGGTGGGTCACATTTTATTCAT
The DNA here is from genome assembly GCA_039707655.1 of Elymus sibiricus. NCBI lineage: Eukaryota > Viridiplantae > Streptophyta > Magnoliopsida > Poales > Poaceae > Elymus > Elymus sibiricus. Next base: position 30,471,224 of record CM077670.1, read on the forward strand.
GGTGCTTTTCGTAAAATGCTTGCTAAGTATGATGTTAATCATAGAATTGCATCCCCATACCACCCACAGTCTAGTGGTCAAGTAGAACTGAGTAATAGAGAGATTAAACTAATTTTGCAAAAGACTGTTAATAGATCTAGAAAGAATTGGTCCAAGAAACTTGATGATGCATTATGGGCCTATAGAACTGCATATAAAAATCCTATGGGTATGTCTCCGTATAAAATGGTTTATGGAAAAGCATGTCACTTACCTCTCGAACTAGAACATAAGGCATATTGGGCCATTAAAGAGCTCAATTATGATTTCAAACTTGCCGGTGAGAAGAGACTATTTGACATCAGCTCACTTGATGAATGGAGAACCCAGGCCTATGAGAATGCCAAACTGTTTAAAGAAAAAGTTAAAAGATGGCATGACAAAAGGATACAAAAGCGTGAGTTTAATGTAGGTGATTATGTTTTGCTATACAACTCTCGTTTAAGATTTTTTGCAGGAAAACTTCTCTCTAAATGGGAAGGTCCTTACGTTATCGAGGAGGTCTATTGTTCCGGTGCCATAAAAATCAACAACTTCGAAGGCACAAATCCGAAGGTGGTGAACGGTCAAAGAATCAAACATTATATCTCAAGTAATCCCATAAATGTTGAAACTAATGTTATTGAAACCGTAACCCCGAAGGAGTATATAAGGGACACTTTCCAGAACGTTTCAGACTCCGAAAAGGAATAGGTATGTGGTACGGTAAGTAAACCGACTCCAAAACAGTTCTAATAGCAATTTTCTCTGTTTTGGAATATTTAAGAAAATAGGAAAATAAGAAGTAGTCCGAGAAGGACACAAGGCATCCACGAGGGTGGAGGGTGCGCCTACCCCCCTGGGCGCGCCCCCCTGCCTCGTGGGCACCTCGTGTACTCTCCGGACTCCGTTTTCTTGCAGGATACTTCTTTTGGTCGGTAAAAATTCATTATATAATCTCCCGAAGGTTTTGACCACCGTACCACGACGAAATCCTTTGTTTTTGTTTTGAGCTGTTTCTACTGCAGATTAGAGCAAGATGTCTTCTCAAGAGTCAGTCGGGGAGAGTCGGGTGTCTCATCCGACACCGAGACCAGGAGCAAACAGTGATGCTGACCACTTTGGGCCATCGACAGAGGAAGAGATGGAGGCCGACTTGAAAAGGATAGATGCCATGGAAGAGGATCAAGAAGTTACTTCTCATTTCCGAGATGGATTCACGATGGGGGAATTACAGAGCTCAGCTATTCCAAACTCGGTCATCCCTTCCAATGTTAGATTTCTTTCTTATGAAAATATGAAAAAGAGTGTTACTTGTTCTCCTGCAGCTATGCAACATCCATGGGTGAAAGGAGCTTTAACCATCGCGGGCAAGCTCCGTAAGGAAATAATGGACCTCAAGCAGCAAGTCAATAAGCTTGAGGAAGAGAATCGTATCCTGAGGGGCATCATCGCCAAGAACATCACATCACCACCTCCGAAGAAAGAGACATAATTACATGGGTATGGGCACTCCCCTTGGCAACTGCCAAGCTTGGGGGAGGTGCCCCGGTATCGTATCACCATCACACTCCTACCTTTACCGTTTTCCTTAGTTCGATCCTTTTGGTTATATCTTGATCTAGTAGAATAAAGTTTTAGTATGATTTAGTTTTGAGTTTTGCTTTATGATCCTTCTATGTAATCGAGTCCGTGAGCTATATATAATAAAGATTAGTCTTGAGTCGAGGGCTTGGTTATCTTGCTATGATCTTGAGGGAATAATAATTAAAAGAAAGAATAAAAAGAAATAAAAAGATCATATTGACCTTATGGAGGGTAACGACTTCACATATAAAGAGTATGATGAATAAAAGTTGTTGGGAGTTGACAAACGTAGTTTTGGTCATCGTTGCAATTAATAGGAAGTAATAAAGAAAGAGAGGTTTTCACATATAAATATACTATCTTGGACATCTTTTATGATTGTGAGCACTCATTAAAATATGACATGCTAAAAAGTTGATGTTGGACAAGGAAGACAACGTGATGGGTTATGTTTTCTTATATCCGAAATAAATTATATTGTCACGGATCATCCAACATGTTGAGCTTGTCTTTCCCCCTCATGCTAGCCAAATTCCTTGCACCAAGTAGAGATACTACTTGTGCTTCCAAATATCCTTAAACCCAGTTTTGCCATGAGAGTCCACCATATCTACCTATGGATTGAGTAAGATCCTTCAAGTAAATTGTCATTGTTGCAAAGCAATAAAAATTGCTCTCTAAATATGTATGATCTATTAGTGTTGAGAAAATAAGCTTTATACGAGCTTGTGATATGGATGAAATAAAAGCGACGGACTGCATAATAAAGGTCCCTATCACAAGTGGCAATATAAAGTGACGTTCTTTTGCATTAAGATTTTGTGCATCCAACCATAAAAGCACATGACAACCTCTACTTCCCTCTGCGAAGGACCTATATTTTATGTTTGTCTTATACCTTATACAAGAGTCATGGTGATCTTCACCTTTCCTTTTTACACTTTATCCTTTGGCAAGCACTATGTGTTGGAAAGATCCTGATAAATATATCCAATTGGATGTGGGTTTTCATAAAGCATTATTGTTGACATTACCCTTGAGGTAAAAAGTTGGGAGGCAAAACTATAAGCCCCTATCTTTCTCTGTGTCCGATTAAGACTTCATACCCATAAGTATTGCGTGAGTGTTAGCAATTGTGAAAGACTAAATGATAGTTGAGTATGTGGACTTGCTGAAAAGCTCTTATATTGACTCTTTCCGATGTTATGATAAATTGCAATTGCTTCAATGACTGAGATTATAGTTTGTTAGTTTTCAATGAAGTTTCTGATTCATACTTTACATTGTGAATAGTTTGTTACTTCAGCATAAGAAATCATATGACAATATGTATGTATGTTGCTATTCTAAGAATGATCATGATGCCCTCATGTCCGTATTTTATTTTATCGACACCTCTATCTCTAAACATGTGGACATATTTTTCGATATCGGCTTCCGCTTGAGGACAAGCAAGGTCTAAGATTGGGGGAGTTGATACGTCCAATTTGCATCATGCTTTTATATTGATATTTATTGCATTATGGGCTGTTATTACACATTATGTCACAATACTTATGCCTTTTCTCTCTTATTTTACAAGGTTTACATGAAGAGGGAGAATGCCGGCAGCTGGAATTCTGGGCTAGAAAAGGAGCAAATATTAGAGACCTATTCTGCGCAACTCCAAAAGTCCTGAAACTTCACGGAGGCACGTTTTGGAATTAATAAAAAATACTGGCGAAAGAATCAACCGAACGGGGCCCACACCCTGGCCACGAGGGTGGGGGGCGCGCCCTACCCCCTGGGCGCGCCCCCCTGCCTCGTGGGCCACCTGGAAGCCCCCCGATGCCCATCTTCTGATATAAGGTGTCTTTTGCCCTGGAAAAAATAAGAAGGAAGCTTTCGGGATGAAGCGCCGCCGTCTCGAGGCGGAACCTTGGCAGAACCAATCTACGGCTCCGGCGGAGCTGTTCTGCCGGGGAAACATCCCTCCGGGAGGGGGAAATCGTCGCCATCGTCATCACCATCGATCCTCTCATCGGGAGGGGGTCAATCTCCATCAACATCTTCACCAGCACCATCTCCTCTCAACCCCTAGTTCATCTCTTGTATCCGATCTTTGTCTCAAAACCTCAGATTGGTACCTGTGGGTTGCTAGTAGTGTTGATTACTCCTTGTATTTGATGCTAGTTGGTTTATTCGGTGGAAGATTATATGTTCAGATCCATTATGCATATTAATACCCCTCTGATTATGAACATGAATATGATTTGTGAGTAGTTACGTTTGTTCCTGAGGACATGGGAGAAGTCTTGTTATAAGTAGTCATGTGAATTTGGTATTCGTTCGATATTTTGATGAGATGTATGTTGTCTTTCCTCTAGTGGTGTTATGTGAACGTCGACTACATGACACTTCACCATTATTTGGGCCTAGGGGAAGGCATTGGGAAGTAATAAGTAGATGATGGGTTGCTAGAGTGACAGAAGCTTAAACCCTAGTTTATGTGTTGCTTCGTAAGGGTCTGATTTGGATCCACATGTTTCATGCTATGGTTAGGTTTACCTTAATTCTTCTTTCGTAGTTGCGGATGCTTGCGAGAGGGGTTAATCATAAGTGGGATGCTTGTCCAAGGAAGGGCAGTACCCAAGCACCGGTCCACCCACATATCAAATTATCAAAGTAACGAACGCGAATCATATGAGCATGATGAAAACTAGCTTGATGATAATTCCCATGTGTCCTCGGGAGCGTTTTCCTTTATATAAGAGTTTGTCCAGGCTTGTCCTTTGCTACAAAAAGGATTGGGCCACCTTGCTGCACCTTGTTTACTTTTGTTACTTGTTACCCGTTACGAATTACCACATCACAAAACTATCTGTTACCGATAATTTCAGTGCTTGCAGAGAATACCTTACTGAAAACTGCTTATCATTTCCTTCTGCTCCTCATTGGGTTCGACACTCTTACTTATCGAAAGGACTATGATAGATCCCCTATACTTGTGGGTCATCATAGATCGCAAAGCAAATATATGAGAAAGAAGATCCGGGGGGCGTAGGTTTCACTAGTGGCTTCTCTCGAGAAAAATAGCAAACGGTGGGTAAACAAATTACTGTTGGGCAATTGATAGAACTTCAAATAATCATGACGATATCCAGGCAATGATCATTACATAGGCATCACGTCCAAGATTAGTAGACCGACTCCTGCCTGCATCTACTACTATTACTCCACACATCGACCGCTATCCAGCATGCATCTAGTGTATTAAGTTCATGGAAAAACGGAGTAATGCAATAAGAACGATGACATGATGTAGACAAGATCCGTTTATCTATATGGCGGTAGATATAGATCTCGTCTTTTTATCCTTAGTAGCAACGATACATACGTGTCGGTTCCCTTTCTGTCACTGGGATCATACACCGTAAGATCGAACCCACTACCGGGCACCGCTTCCCATTGCAAGATAAATAGATCAAGTTGGCCAAACAAAACCCAAATATCGGAGAAGAAATACGAGGCTATAAGAGATCATGCATATAAGAGATCAAAGAAACTCAAATAACTTTCATGGATATAAAAAGATATAACTGATCATAAACTCGAAGTTCATCAGATCCCAACAAACACACCGCAAAAAGGACTTACATCATATGGATCTCCAAGAGACCATTGTATTGAGAATCAAAAGAGAGAGAGGAAGCCATCTAGCTACTAACTACGGACCCGTAGGTCTACAAGGAACTACTCACGCATCATCGAAGAGGCACCAATGGAAGTGGTGAACCCCTCCGTGATGGTGTCTAGATTGGATCTGGTGATTCTGGACTCTGCGGCGGCTGGATGAATATTTCATCGACTCCCTTAGGGTTTCTGGAATATTGGGGTATTTATAGAGCAAAGAGGCGGTCCGGGGGAGTCCCGAGGTGGGCACAACCCACCAGGGCGCGCCTGGGCCTCCTGGCGTGCCCTGGTGGGTTGTGCCCCCCTCGGGGCACCCCCCAGGTGCAACCAGTGCCCATCTTCCTTCTTCTGGCCCATAAAAAATCTCCAAAAAGTTTTGGGGCATTTGGACTCCGTTTGATATTGATTTCCTGCGATGTAAAAAACATGCAGAAGACAGCAAATGGCACTTGGCACTATGTCAATAGGTTAGTACCAAAAAATGATATAAAATGACTATAAAATGATTATAAAACATCCAAGATTGATAATAAAACAGCATGGAACAATCAAAAATTATAGATACGTTGGAAACGTATCAGTGAGTCGTGACGGATGTCATTAGGGAGAACCGCCTCTGCTCCGTAAACCATGAAGAAAGGCGTGTAACCCGTAGATCTGTTAGGGGTAGTATTGATACTCCATTGCACTGAGGGTAACTCCTCCACCCAACAACCCGGCGTCCTCTGCAAAGGGACCATAAGCCAGGGCTTGATGCCTCTCAAAATTTCTTGATTGGCTCTCTCAGCTTGACCATTGGACTGGGGGTGAGCCATGGATGACACATCAAGTCAAATATGCTCTCGTTGACAAAACTCTTTCATAGCACCCTTGGACAGATTAGTGCCATTGTTAGTTATAATGCTGTGGGGAAAGCCAAAATGGAAAATCACCTTTTTGATGAATTGAACCGCCGTCGCCGCGTCACACTTACTAACCGGCTCTGCTTCAACCCATTTTGTAAATTTGTCAACCGCCACCAAAAGGTGGGTCTTTTTATCCTTGGACCTTTTGAAAGGTCCAACCATATCAAGCCCCCAGACTGCAAATGGCCAAGCAATTGGAATCATCCTCAATTCCTGAGCCGGCACGTGAGCTCGTCGTGAGAATTTCTGACAACCATCACACTTACTGACCAAGTCCTCTGCATCAGCATGAGTCATCAGCCAATAAAATCCATGACGAAAAGCCTTGGCCACAAGAGATTTAGAGCCGGCATGATGACCACAATCTCCTTCATGAATCTCTCGCGGAATCTCACGGCCTTCCTCAGGAGAAACACATCATTGAAATGCCCCTGTAACACTGCAATGATGCAACTCTCCAGTGACAATAGTCATTGACTTAGATCGCCGGGTTATCTGCCTGGCCAAAGTTTCATCTTCAGGTAACTCGCCCCGGGTCATATAAGCCAAATATGGAACTGTCCAATCAGGAATAGCATGAAGAGCCGCCACCAACTGTGCCTCTGGGTCAGGAATAGCAAGATCTTCCTCTGTAGGCAATTTGACTGAAGGGTTATGCAGGATATCCAGAAAAACGTTAGGTGGCACCGGCTTACGCTGGGACCCTAACCGGCTCAAAGCATCAGCGGCCTCATTTTTCCTGCGATCAACATGTTCCACTTGATAACCTTTGAAATGACCAGCAATAGTATCAGCCTCGCGGCGATAAGCAGCCATGAGCGGATCCTTAGAATCCCAAGTGCCTGAAACTTGCTGAGCCACCAAATCCGAGTCACCAAAACACCTCACCCGGCTTAGATTCATCTCCTTAGCCATCCGAAGACCATGGAGCAAGGCTTCATACTCAGCTGCATTATTAGTACAAGGGAACATCAACCTTAAAACATAACAAAATTTATCACCTCGCGGGGAAGTCAAGACAACTCCAGCCCCCGAGCCCTCCAACTGCCTGGATCCATCGAAGTGAATAATCCAATATGTGTTATCCGGCTTCTCTTCAGGCGTCTGTAGCTCTGTCCAATCATTAATGAAATCCACCAGTGCTTGAGACTTGATGGCTGTGCGAGGCATATATTTCAAACCATGAGGTCCAAGTTCAATGGCCCACTTGGCTACCCGACCGGTGCCTTCTCTATTTTGAATAATATCCCCTAAGGGAGCAGAACTAACCACAGTGATGGGATGACCAAGGAAATATTGCTTGAACTTTCGACCAGCCATGAACACCCCATATACCAGCTTCTGCCAATGCGGATACCTCTGCTTAGACTCAATAAGCACCTCACTGATATAATAAACCGGATGTTCCTTGCCCGCTTCCTTCCGTTCCACCACAATAGCTACACTGACGGCCCGGGCATTGGCAGCCACATATAACAGCAATGGCTCTTTATCAATAGGAGCAGCAAGGACTGGCGGTTCTGCTAACTGTTTCTTCAAGGCTTCAAACGCCTGATCCGCAACATCACTCCAAACAAAGTGATTTGTTTTCTTCATCATCTGGTATAAAGGGATAGCCTTTTCACCCGACCGGCTTATGAACTGGCTTAAGGCCGCAATACGACCCGCCAGACGCTGAACATCATTGATACACGCCGGTTTAGCCAAGGAAGTAATGGCCTTGATCTTTTCCGGATTAGCCTCAATGCCTCTTTTAGAAACCAGAAAACCCAAGAGCTTGCCTACTGGTACGCCAAAGACACACTTTGCCGGGTTAAGCATCATCTTGTAGACCCGGAGATTGTCAAAAGTCTCTTTCAAATCATCTATCAAGGTTTCTTTCTTCCTTGACTTCACCACAATATCATCCACATAAGCATGAACATTGCGTCCAATCTGATCATGAAGGCAATTTTGCAGACATCGCTGGTAAGTCATCTGGGCACTCTTGAGCCCAAAAGGCATAGACACATAACAGAAGGCTCCAAAAGGAGTGATGAAGGCTGTCTTCTCCTAGTCCTTAACTGCCATTTTGATCTGATGATAGGCAGAATAAGCATCCAAAAAGCTCAAGCGCTCACAACCCGCCGTAGCATCAATAATCTGATCAATACGAGGGAGAGCAAAAGGATCAGCTGGACAGGCCTTATTAAGGTCTGTATAATCCACGCACATGCGCCAAGTACCATTCTTCTTAAGTACGAGCACCGGGTTAGCTAGCCACTCTGGATGAAAAACTTCAACAATGAACCCAGCTGCCAAGAGCCGGGCCACTTCTTCACCAATGGCCTTCCGCCTCTCTTCATTAAAGTGACGAAGGAATTGCTTGACCGGTTTAAACTTTGGATCAATATTGAGAGTGTGCTCAGCGAGTTCCCTCGGTACACCTGGCATGTCAGAAGGTTTCCATGCAAAGATGTCCCGGTTCTCACGGATGAACTCGATGAGCGCGCTTTCCTATTTTGGGTCCAGATTAGCACTGATGCTGAATAGCTTGGATGAATCGCCAGGAACAAAATCAACCAATTTAGTGTCATCAGCTGATTTAAACTTCAATAGGGGGTCATGCTCCGTGGTTGGCTTCTTCAAAGATGTCATATCTGCCGGGTCAACATTATCCTTATAAAACTTCAACTCTTCTGTTGCACAGACAGACTCAGCATAAGCAGCGTCTCCTTCTTCACATTCCAAGGCTATCTTCCGGCTTCCATGCACTGTGATGGTACCCTTGTGACCCGGCATCTTAAGCTGTAAATAAACATAACATGGCCTTGCCATGAACTTAGCATAAGCCGGCCGTCCAAATAGAGCATGATACGGGCTCTGGATCTTGACAACTTCAAAGGTCAACGTCTCCGCTCTGGAATCATGTTCATCCCCAAAAGCTACTTCCAAAGCGATCTTGCCCACTGGATACGCCGACTTACCAGGCACCACTCCATGGAAAACAGTATTGGATGGTTTAAGATTTTTGTCAGTCAATCCCATGCGACGGAAAGTATCGTAGTAAAGGATATTGATGCTGCTACCTCCATCCATGAGCACTTTAGTGAACTTGTACCCTCCAACCTGAGGCACCACCACCAGAGCCAAGTGGCCCGGATTATCAACCCGGGGCGGGTGATCCTCACGGCTCCAAAGAATAGGGTGTTCAGACCACCGTAAATAACGGGGAATCGCCGGCTCGACTGCGTTCACTGCCCTTTTATGGAGCTTCTGATCTTGTTTGCATAAACTCATGGTGAAAACATGGTACTGCCCACTATTCAATTGCTTTGGGTTACTCTGATAACCAGACTCCTGCTGTTGATTCCCTTGACCAGACTGTTGATTAAAACCACCTTGATTGCCTTGGCCCTGAAAACCAGAATTAGAACCGCCACCACCATAACCCGGACCATGAGAGCCGGATACTGAGCCGCCGTCTGGCCCATGATTGTTCTGGAAAAGTTGGAATTTCTATACTCCCTCATAATAAAGCAATCCTTCTAGAGGTGAGTGGCCGGCTTTTCCCGCGCACCATGCTTCGGGCAGGGCTGATTCATCATTGCTTCAAAGTTGAATTTTGGCCCTCCAAACCGAGGGGGCGGCTTTCCCTTGCGGCGCTGACTATCATTCTGTGTATTGGTGTTGGCCACAAAATCCAAATTACCATCAGCTTTGCGCTTACCATTGCCACCCTGACTTGCCGGGTTATGCTGCTGCCCTTTCGTGTTGCTGCTCTTCTTTCCCTTACCCGGCCTTTCATCATCAGACTCGGGGTCCTTGGTACTATCAGAGTCGGCATACTTGACGAGAGCCGCCATTAGCTCCCCCATGTCATTGCAGTGGCGTTTAAGCCGCCCCAGTTTGTGCTTAAGGGGCATGAAACAGCAGTTCTTCTCCAACATCAGGACTGCTGAACCGGCATTGATACGATCCGATGAGTGCAGGATGGCTGAGACCCGGCGCACCCAATGGGTTGTTGACTCTCCCTCACCTTGGATACAGGAGTCCAAATCTACGATTGACATCGGCTGCTTGCACGTGTCTTTAAAATTCTGGATAAACCGGGCTTTTAACTCGGCCCATGACCCAATGGAGTTGGCAGGTAGCCCTTTCAACCAAGTACGAGCCGTCCCGTCCAACATCATGGTGAAATACTTAGCGCATGCAGCATCGCCAACATCCAGCATCTCCATTGCCATCTCATAACTTTCAATCCAGGCTTCAGGGGGTTGATCTGTTGTGTAGTTAGGTACCTTACGAGGACACTTGAAATCCTTGGGCAAACGCTCGTTACGCAGAGCCGGCACTAAACACGGCACACCCAAGGTTCTAGAGGTCACGCCTGCCTCCACCGAAGCTGACGGATAGACCGGAGAATACTAATGAGCCCCTTGCTGAGCCGCCAGCTCGGCCTCCCGACGCGCTCTGCCCTGATCCACTAAAGTCTGAGCATTGGCACCACCACGCGCCGGGTCATGCCCACGAGGCTGGTTACGGCGTTGTTCACTGCTTGAAACTGCTGGTGAGTCAATGTGCCTGCTATAACTCCGGCTTGGACGAGGGGTTGAGTGAATCCTTTCACGGCTATAGGAGTAAGCCGCCTGCTGATCCAATGCTGTCTGAAGAAGTTCTCTAGCCCTCCGCGTCTCGATCACAGCTGGAGACTCGCCTTCAACTGGGAGAGCCGCCAATCATGTCGCCGCAGCGATCATATTATCCAAAGGGTTAGAATAATGACCCGGTGGTGTCGGTACGTGCTGAGGCGGAGCAGTATTCAAACGGGGCGGATCCATCATGCGCGGCTGAGCCGACGCTCCAGCCCCAGGCGCTTCAACCATCCGGTTCACCTCCGGCGGATTACTGGTCCCTGCTCCAGGTGTATTGAAGAGGTTTCTCGCATCATAAACCGGGGGCAAGTGACTCTGGTGCCTCCTCCTCATGATCTCGTTTGAAGCGTTCTGATCCATTGTGAGCCGGAAAGACTCTGCCTGAATCCGTTGCGCCTGAGCGTCCAAAGCAGCCCGCTCCGTGGCCATCCTAGCGTTCTCAGCCGCCAATTCCTACTTAGCCTGAGCTATCTCATCTCATAGCTTTGCCACTTCTACCTTATGTTGTTCCTGACTCTCAGGGGTTACCTCCATCCCCATTAAAGTCGGCAAAGCTTCTAGCAATTTAGTCAGAACTTGAGCCGGCGGGCGCGCAGAGCCGCCGGCACCAACCGCCGCCGCGGCCATTGAGCTAGAAGTCATAGCCGCGGTGGTTGTCGAACCGAGCACCGGCTGTGTACCAGCCATGAAGATCGCGACCCTGTTCGGCGGCTCATAGGGGTCTGGAATACTGTCACCATCGGAACAGCCCCCAGGCCGGCCGTCTTGCAGTTGATACATTGAGTTGGTCTCGCCGGTTGACGACTCTCCATCAGAGTGGATGGCCATCTCACCACCAGATACCGATCCTTCCTCAAATTCCACCCCATGGATAAATCCAACAAAGGCGCGCTTCACGGCGGGTTGAACCCGGGCGGGTCGTGCACGCTGAGCCGTCTCGACGATGTCGGTGCAGGTGTCCGGCTCAGGGCCCGGTTCGCCGATCTTGCCGATGAAGACGTGGATTCCGCCAAAGGGGACCCGGTACCCGTACTCAATTGAGCCGGCCTCGGGGCCCCTGTCGGTGTCAAAACCGGCGGATCTCGGGTAGGGGGTCCCGAACTGTGCGTCTAAGGTCGATGGTAACAGGAGACGGGGGACACGATGTTTACCCAGGTTCGGGCCCTCTCTATGGAGGTAATACACTACTTCCTGCTTGATTGATTTTGATGAATATGAGTATTACAAGAGTTGATCTACCACGAGATCGTAATGGCTAAAACCCTAGAAGTCTAGCCTGTATGATTATGATTGCCTCTACGGACTAAACCCTCCGGTTTATATAGACACCGGAGGGGACTAGGGTTGTACAAAGTCGGTTACAGAGAAAGGAATCTTCATATCCGAACGCCAAGCTTGCCATCCACGCCAAGGAGAGTCCCATCCGGACACGGGAGAGAGTCTTCTGTCTTGTGTCTTCACGGCCCATCAGTCCGGCCCATGTTACATAGTCCAGACGCCCGAGGACCCCTTAATCCAGGACTCCCTCAGTAGCCCCTGAACCAGGCTTCAATGATGAGGTGTCCGGCGCGCAGATTGTCTTCGGCATTGCAAGGCGGGTTCCTTCTCCGAATATTCCAAAACGGCCTTCGAACACAATGAACGTGTCCAGCTCTGCAAAACAAGTACCACACACAACCGTAGAGAGTATAATATTTCACGAGTCCAATCTGCTAACAACTTTTGTAGCGTGACATCATGTCCCTGCCCGGTTATTATTTTTGAACCGTTTTTTGGCCTCCCGCTCCACACTTCAAGATGCGGTTTCCATTGGCACGTCTTGTCGCAGCAGAGATCGTGTCCCTTTATTACGGGATTCTCATCAATACGGGCGTGGGTAATCCAACCGTGCCGCCTGCACAGCCCTAGGGAATAGGCGAGTTTTAAGGCGAGTGGGGAGGCGCTTGATATTCACTGCCTTTATAAGGAGATAAGGATTCATCCCTTTCACCCACGCCTTCTTTCTCTCTGCCCCCCCATTCTCGAGCTCCAGCGCCCAAGCTCTCATCTTTTCCGCCTCAAAAAAGCACTCCGACCATGTCCGGATCTGGAGCGCAAGGCAAGTGGATGGCCTCCTCCGTCAAGGAGAAGGACATCAAGAAGCTCCGAGAGGCGGGGTATTTGGCCTAGGAAATCGCCCACCGGCTTTCGGCCGAGGGACAGATCATCCCCACCCCGAAGCCCCATGAGAGGGTGGTGTTCATCCCCCACTTTGTCCGCGGGCTAGGGTTTCCTCTCCACCCTTTCGTCCGCGGACTCATGTTCTACTACGGGCTAGATTTCCATGATCTAGCCCCAAATTCTTTCCTCAACATCTCGGCATTTATTGTCATGTGCGAGGCCTTCCTCCGCATCCCACCCCACTTCGGACTGTGGCTCAAGATTTTCAACGTAAAGCCGAAGGTGGTGGATGGCCAACACGCCGAGTGCGGAGGTGCCATGGTGAGCAAGATGCCCAACATCACATGGCCCAAAGGTACCTTTGTAGAGACCGTCAAAGGGTGGCAGCAACTGTGGTTCTATATCACAGAGCCCCGCGACGCCACCTGGGCCGCGGCTCCTAAATTCAAGTCCGGAGCCCCAATGCGGCTCACCTCCTGGCTAGAGAAGGGCCTGAATTGGTCTTCGTCGGACGAGCTGACAGCGCTGCAAACGCGCATCCAGAGCATGGTGGACAAGAACATCAAGCTCGTCAGCGTGATCCAGGTGATGCTTATTCGCCAGATTCTTCCTTGCCAACGCCGGACTTGCTATTTATGGGAGTTCGACCCGGCCAAGCACCAGACCCTGCAACGACTCTTCGGCACTACGCACGAAGATATCTGGAAGGTGCTTTTCAAGGCCGGTGAAACGCGGCCGGAGACAACCGAAGATCGCAGTCATGCCTTGATTCGCCCAGCCAGTCCGGTAAGTTCACCATACTTCAAGGTATTTCCTTCACATGTTAATTCGAGGAAGAAGTCTAAGCTTCTCCGTTTGTCTTTTCAGGGCTGGATAGAGAAGGCGGAGCGGATTCGGTGTCCGGCTCCGCTGCCCGAGGAACCAGCCATCCCGCTTCTGACGAAGATGCAGGTTCCGGTGCCCTACAAGGCGCCGGAGAAGAAGGCCAAGGGGGCCAGAAGTGGCCTCCGCCGCAAGGGTGCATCGGACGTGTCATCCGAAGACACTGAAACTCACTCCTCGGCCACCGAGGACGACGACGAGGAGGAGGAAGAAAGCAACTCCCTCCCCCCCCCCCTGAGGGGGGAAGGAAGAAGAGGGCGGCCTCCACAAATCTGGAGGCAGAGGCGTCCAAGAAGGGGAAGGTCTCCCTCGCGGATAACTCCGCGTGGGACATCGAAAGCAGCCCAGAGCGTCGCCCCCGGGATAAGCCCCTGGCCGGATCGTGAGTACTCAAAGACCCTGACGCATTCATATATCCGGCCTCTTTACTTCATAGTTTTAACATGTTGAATCATGCACTTGCAGTCCGGCTCGTTCCGACCTCGAGCGATCCTCATCTTCGGGGAATTCGCTGGACCCGAAGGTGATGGACAGCGGGTCCCTTCCGGCGGCCTCCTCCCCCAGGGCCATGCATGACACCGAGGTGTTGTCCCGAAGGACCCCAGGCCAGGGGGAGACGCGGGAGGCCACCAGGGCGGCGCCAGAGGGTGAAACCTCGGCCGCCGGACACATGGGGGAGCAAGTCCCCTTGGAGACTGGCGATGGGGGCCATATCCAATTCGGCCCCCAGCCGAATACGGTCCCGGAGACCTATACGGCTCCGGAATCCGGCAAGCAGCCTCCTTCGAAAGAAGGAGGTGTGCCTATTCCGCCGGTGACCTCTGTCCAACCAGAGGCACCGGATACTCTAATGGAAGCGCTGCGAAGTGCTTCCATTGTTGAGGAACACCGTACCATAATGGGTATAGTGGTTGAGAGGGTTCAATCCGTTAAGAACGGACTGACCGAAGCCTGCACCAGCCTTCTAACAGGCTTTGAGGTAAGCAATGCAATTATGTAAAAAGAATGTCACGGTATAGACAGTAGCCCCTGAGACTCTGTCCGGTGTTCGGAAAGAAAAGCCGGACAGAGGATCAAAATAATTTTCGCAGGAGACTAATCATACGTGTCTATGTGAATAAGCAGGCGTCGTTGCTGGCTGCGACCTCCCATGCTGCCAAAGTCTCCGGACTGAAGCAGAGTCTGGAGCGGACCGAGGAAGAGCTCGTCCGTGTAAAAAAGCAACTGGAGGATAAGCAAGGTATGCCCAGACCTTCTGTATATCAGAAAGGATAAATGATTTGTATTGACCATATTGCCATGATATTTGTAGGAGCGGCGACCGAGGTCGAGTCCCTTAAAAAGGCGCTGGCCGAGGCAAAAAAGAAAGCGGCAAAGAAGCAAGCCGCCCGTGAAAAACACAAGGCCAGGGTTGAGGAGGTCCAGCAGGAGCTCCAGGACGCGGTTAAGAAATGCGAGTCCTTGGAGCGCAACATTGCGGACCAAGAGACCGAACTCGCCAAGGCTCGCCAAAGCGCACAAGATGCCCAGGTTGAAGCCCAGGGCGCCCTCCAGGAAATCCAAGAGGCCAGGAAAATCGCGGCGGGTAAGGCTTTTATTATGCAAAGCAAGTATGTGAAGAAAAGGTACTTCTTACTGACCCGGATTTGGAGTTCTCCAGGGACGTTTGCGGATCTGCCGCGAAGTGTTTCTGACGCTGCCGAATTCTTCCGGGCCGAAGAGGGGAGCTCAACGGAGAAGCTGTTCTGGTCGCAATACCTTGTGCCAGAACATCCGGTGCCCTTTAGCGATCAGCTAAAACAGCTGGTCGAACTACATAGGGTGGCCGAACTGGCCATGAAGGATTTGATAATCTGGCTGTGGCCTGCCGAAGCCATACCCAGCAGCTACTTCGGGCTCGTGAAGCAGCTGGTCAGTGCCTGCCCCCGGCTTGACGCCATCAAGCGGTCGGTCTGTATCGAAGGTGCGTGGATGGCCTTCGCCCGTGTCAAGGTGCAGTGGGCGAAGATGAATGTCGTCAAGCTCGCGACCGAGGGACCGCCCGCTGGCAAGGAGCACCGCACGCCCGAGCGGTATTTCGACGATGTCCTGGAGGGATCCCGCATTGTAGCGGAGCAATGTGCTAAGGACGTTATTTTTGAATGAATACATTCATGTTATCCTGTCCTGTATTATGGAACAAAGCCGTTATGTAATATAATGCTTGTTTATTATTTGAAATTTTACCTCCTGTGCGGCCGTTTTTATTAAATCTGAGAGTTGGCCAGTCGTCGGCTTCAGCCCCCACGTAGGTAGTACGGGGGTGTTCGGGATGGAATCTAAACACTCTTGATCCAAAGGTTTGGTCCTTGAAGGAGGTCTTTAGTGCAACGAACCAGGCAATCGGACTATGTGGCTTTATCACCCTCACTTAGCCATAGGAGTTTGACAATAGAATTTAAGGCGCAGCCCCTAGTATTCGTAAGTCCGAACTAGGGTGCTGTAAACACCTGATCGGGTAGAGACCGATTCGTCGCGTAATGCGGAAAAAATCGCAAAAGATTTGTAACCTCTCGAACAGCTGACCGGCTATCGCCGCATCATGCAGTCAGTTTTCGGCTTTCTCTACTGAGGTGCTCATCCGGATAAACCAGGACACAATCGCAGTAGTTCTCCCTTTACTACCCTAGCCGATATAGCGGAACGTAAGGTAGTAAGCACAGGAGCCGGGCAACCCAACTATTGACCAAAGACATGATTCGGAGCCAATGCATATAATGCTAAATTCGGGGTGCCGAACTATACTGTAAGAAGTGTTCGGACTTTGTTGCCGTAGTATGGGGCGCGATGAAGCCCCTGGCGAATTAAGGCGTACCAAAGTGTACGGGTGCAATTGATAAGATTATCAAGAAAAAATGAAGTAGTAAGCTAGTGCCGCAGAAGTTGGGCCGCAAACTGTTTCCATTATAATTTGATTAGTACGTCAAAGCGTATTTGTACAAGTGGTGTGATAAGCAACAGGGCTATTTAACATGCCACGACCAAGGGAGAGCTGCGTGCGGGTCCTGGAAACAGGTAGAGTGACCGTTAGAAAGACCACCTAGAGATTCCCTTGTACGCCAATGCTTCTTGCCCTCTTGGTATATCTATCCTTCGAAAGGACCGATGATCAGGCCGTCAGGAAGGGCCTGTGGAAAAGAAACCTGAAAAGGATGAAAAAGGAAAAGTGAAAGTATGTGTGTCCAGGGGAGGTCGAGCCATAGTGTGGACCACAATCTAGTTATGCCTCCGTCTATGCCCATGGTATTTTAAGTGCGTAGTTATGTACGCGCGGTACGAACGCCGCCATTTGGTCGGGACTGGGACGGAGGCCAAATTGCTAGTCGAGCCCTTGACGAGCTGGACTGTCCTGCTGCAGAGTAGTCTGGACTCGTTTGACAGTGTCCGGGAGCTTGGCCGCCGAATTAAGGTTCTGCTTGAGAAGGCCGCTCTGTACTTCTGCTACTAGAGCAGCGGTGTGCTCCTCGGTACGGAGGGAGCGTTCCGTGTTTTCATTAACTGTTATGACACCGCGTGGTCCGGGCATCTTGAGCTTGAGATAAGCATATTGTGGTACCGCATTAAATCGAGCAAATGCATTTGTCCGAGCAGTGCGTGATAGCCACTGCGGAAGGGGACGATATCGAAGATCAACTCTTCGCTTCGGAAGTTGTCCGGGGATCCGAAGACAACCTCCAATGTGATTGAGCCCGTACAGCGGGCCTCTACACCTGGTATGACTCCTTTAAAGGTAGTTTTTGTGGGCTTAATCCTTGAGGGATCGATGCCCATTTTGCGCACTGTATCCTGATAGAGCAGGTTCAGGCTGCTGCCACCGTCCATGAGGACTCGCGTGAGATGGAATCCATCAATGATTGGGTCGAGGACCAGTGCGGCTGAACCGCCGTGACGGATACTGGTCGGATGGTCCCTGCGATCGAAAGTGATCGGGCAGGACGACCATGGGTTGAACTTTGGGGCGACTGGCTCCATCGCGTAGACGTCCCTGAGCGCGCGTTTGCGCTCCCTCTTTGGGATATGGGTAGCATATATCATGTTCACCGTTTTAACTTGAGGGGGGAACTTTTTCTGCCCTCCTGTGTTCGATGGACGGGACTCCTCGTCATCGTCCTCGCTGTGCGACCCCTTCTCCTTATTCTCGGCATTTAACTTGCCGGCCTGTTTAAAAACCCAACAGTCTCTGTTGGTATGATTGGCTGGTTTATCAGGGGTGCCATGTATCTGACATGGACGATCGAGTATGCGGTCCAAGCTGGATGAGCCCGGATTGTTTCTTTTACATGGCTTCTTCCGCTGGCCGGACTTGGAGCCACTGAATCCGGCGTTGACCGCCGTGTCATTGGCATTATCACCGTTGCTTCGACGCTTGTGCCTGTTGCGTCGGGGTTTGCCGTTGTTATTTTTGGCTTCAGAGGTGCCTGCATCGCTTGCAGTGTTATTGCTACGGGCTAGCCAGCTATCCTCGCCCGCACAAAAGCGGGTCATGAGTGCCGTGAGGGCTGCCATGGACTTCGGCTTTTCTTGGCCGAGGTGACGGGCGAGCCATTCGTCCCGGATGCTATGCTTAAAGGCCGCTAGGGCCTCGGCATCCGGACAGTCGACGATCTGGTTCTTTTTAGTTAAGAACCTAGTCCAGAATTTCCTGGCTGACTCTCCGGGCTGTTGAACTATGTGACTTAAGTCGTCGGCATCCGGAGGTCGGACATATGTACCTTGGAAGTTGTCAAGAAAGGCGTCTTCCAAGTCCTCCCAGCTGCCAATGGAGCTTTCGGGTAGACTGTTCAGCAAGTGCCGAGCTGGTCCCTTGAGTTTTAGCGGGAGGTATTTGATGGCATGAAGATCATCACCGCGGGCCATGTGAATATGGAGAAGAAAATCCTCAATCCATACCGCGGGATCTGTTGTTCCATCATATGATTCGATATTTATGGGTTTAAACCCTTCTGGGAATTCGTGCTCCATTACTTCATCAGTGAAGCAGAGGGGGTGTGCGGCGCCTCTGTATCGGGCTAGGTCGCGACATAGTTCGGATGTAGTCCGTCTGCGGTTTTCGGCCCGGACGTGGTTATGCTCGTCATGACTGGCTTGATGGCCGTTGTCGCGCCTCAGGGCACGCCCCCGCGATCCATAGATCGATCTGGTCTGACCTGCTCTGTTCTCCAAGTCATGCCGCAGGTCATATGTGTATCCCCGAGCTATTGTGTCTCTGTTTTTGCGGCGAGGTAGTACGGGCTGGTGTTCGGCTTGAGTTACCGCTTTGTCCTAGCCACGTGGTGGTCGGTCAGCCGCATTACGTGTTGATGGCATGGGCTCGAGTGCCTCGCCGTCGAATTGAGGTAACAATTTGCGCTTCGGGTAACTTTTGGTTGGGCGCTCGAGGCCGTATTCCTCGGCTGCCAGGACATTAGTCCATCTGTCATTGAGCAGATCTTGATCAACTTGAAGCTGCTGCTGTTTCTTTTTCAGGTCCTCGCAGTGGCTATTAGCCGGCGCTTAAAGCGCTCCTGCTCGACGGGTTCCTCAGGCACGATAAAGTCTTCGTCGCTGAGGCTCACCTCATCCTCGGAGGGTGGAAGATAGTTACTATCCTCCGAGTCTTTGTTTATGGCCTGTTCATCAGGGCTAACTCGCCCATCATCCCTATCCTCCTATTCGGAAGTTGGCTCGACGGGGTCTTCTTTGTCTTCGGCATCGTCCGGAGTGTTGTTTTCTCTCGTGCCGGTGTTGCTATCTTTTTCACGGCGTGATTTAGAGCGGCGCCGCTGACGTCGGCGCTTTGGTTGTATCTCAGGAGGTTTATCCTCGACTGGATCCTTCTTGTTATCGCCGTTATTCTCTTTGGGTGTATCCACCATGTACACATCATACAAGGAGGTGGCTGTCCAGCGCCCAGTAAGTGGTGGCTTTTGGGCCTGCTCCTCTTCGGCATCGTCGTCCATACCGTCGATGTCTTCGAAGCCGTAATCGAGCATGTTGGTTAAGTCTTCGACAGTGGCTATGAAGTGGGCGGTGGGTGGGAAGCGAAATTCTCCGTCATCAGCCTCCAGTTCAAACCGGATATAATTCGGCTGTGAGTCCCCCGCTAAGGAGAGGGTTTTTAATGAGTTTAGCACATCGCCTAAAGGTGAGTGCCGGAAGATGTCCGCGGAGCTGAATTCGACGATCGGCGCCTGGTCAAGCTCGACGGGCGCGGATGCACGTGGTTCGAAACCTGTAGCCGGAGACGAATCCGAGGTTCCGGTGACACAGATCTTGCTCAAGGTTGGGTCTGTGTGCGGCTCCAACGCCGCTGAGTCTGCGGCTTCCATGGCGGGGTTAAGCTTCCCGTCCTCGGATGGCGCAATCTGCTCTGGATCTAGGGCCAGAGCAGTCACAGGCGCTATCTCCTGGGTATGGTCCGATGACAGATTTAGGTCATGTTCATCGCGGTGGCAGGGAGCGGCTGCCGTGGGCTCGAATCCGTCGAAGATCAAGTCTCCGCGGATATAAGCAACGTAGTTCAAGCTTCCAAACCTGACCTGATGGCCAGGGGCGTAGCTGTCGATCTGCTCCAGATGGCCAAGCGAGTTGGCCCGCAGTGCGAAGCCGCCGAAAACGAAGATCTAGCCAGGGAGAAAGACCTCCCTCGGGGCAGCATCATTGTAGATGATTGACGGGGCCATCGAGCCTTCTAGCGACGACACAGCGGAACTCTCAATGAAAGCACCAATGTCGGTGTCAAAACCGGCGGATCTCGGGTAGGGGGTCCCGAACTGTGCGTCTAAGGTCGATGGTAACAGGAGACGGGGGACACGATGTTTACCCAGGTTCGGGCCCTCTCTATGGAGGTAATACCCTACTTCCTGCTTGATTGATCTTGATGAATATGAGTATTACAAGAGTTGATCTACCACGAGATCGTAATGGCTAAAACCCTAGAAGTCTAGCCTGTATGATTAGGATTGCCTCTACGGACTAAACCCTCCGGTTTATATAGACACCGGAGGGGACTAGGGTTGTACAAAGTCGGTTACAGAGAAAGGAATCTTCATATCCGAACGCCAAGCTTGCCATCCACGCCAAGGAGAGTCCCATCCGGACACGGGAGAGAGTCTTCTGTCTTGTGTCTTCACGGCCCATCAGTCCGGCCCATGTTACATAGTCCGGACGCCCGAGGACCCCTTAATCCAGGACTCCCTCAGCCCCAGCCTGCATCGTCGATGTAGAGCTTGCCGCGACAACTCTTGGTCATCCGGCCCACAACATATCCCTTGATCCCTTCAAAGCTGCCCTTCAAGAACTCGAAACCACCATGCGCTGCCCCACGGTGGGCGCCAACTGTCGTGGAGTTGACACGGCAGATGTCCTAGCGTAAGGAATTAGTCGTGGAGCCATCACAACTAGGTAGCTTAAAGGGGTTAAACGGGACAAAGGACACAGGGAGTTTATACTGGTTCGGCCCCTTGCGGTGAAGGTAAAGGCCTAATCTAGTTTAGGGTTGTATTGCTTGGGCGTCGATTACCAGGGAGCGAAGACGCTTGACCTAGTTCTTGATCTCCTCTTTCTTGCCCCTAACTCGCCGCCGGGTCACCCCTTTATATACACAGGTTGATGCCCGACGGCTTACAGAGTCCCGGCCGGCTCATAGACAACGTGTCCGGCTTGGTGACTAATAAAGCTTGCCTTACAATACAAGTCATACATATGGCGGTTCACCCCTTGGGCCTCAAGTCGCCTCTGGGTCTTGGGCCACCAACGGGCCTGCTATGACCTGCCATCTTCGTAGTTGAGTCGCCAGTGGTATAACCCGGCCCCTCCTGGGCGGTTCATACCCAGTAGTTATATCCCCAACAACTTCAGTAATTTTACCTTTGTTAATGGTTATCTTTTTTTACATGTGAAATTTGACATGTTTATCTATGCAACCGGTACAAATTTTAAGAAACCCGTGGCAACACACGGGTATTATAATAGTATGTATAATTCTAATCACGATGGACCAAATGCATAGGATAAAATTTCTGGTGGAATTCCAGCTTCAATCGGCTCCAATTAACCCCTTGTTCCAATATCATCCAATAGCATGTTGTCGGTGTCAAAACCGGCGGATCTCGGGTAGGGGGTCCTGAACTGTGCGTCTAAGGTCGATGGTAACAGGAGACGGGGGACACGATGTTTACCCAGGTTTGGGCCCTCTTGATGGAGGTAATACCCTACTTTCTGCTTGATTGATCTTGATGAATATGAGGATTACAAGAGTTGATCTACCACGAGATCGTAATGGCTAAACCCTAGATGTCTAGCCTGTATGATTGTGATTGCCTCTACGGACTAAACCCTCCGGTTTATATAGACACCGGAGGGGCCTAGGGTTGTACAAAGTCGGTTTACAGAGGAAGGAATCTACATATCCGAACGCCAAGATTGCCATCCACGCAAAGGAGAGTCCCATCTAGACACGGGAAGAAGTCTTCTGTCTTGTATCTTCATAGCCCATCAGTCCGGCCCACGTTACATAGCCCGGACGCCCGAGGACCCCTTAATCCAGGACTCCCTCAGTAGCCCCTGAACCAGGTGTCGGTGTCAAAACCGGCGGATCTCGGGTAGGGGGTCCGAACTGTGTGTCTAAGGTCGATGGTAACAGGAGACGGGGGACACGATGTTTACCCAGGTTCGGGCCCTCTCTATGGAGGTAATACCCTACTTCCTACTTGATTGATCTTGATGAATATGAGTATTACAAGAGTTGATCTACCACGAGATCGTAATGGCTAAAACCCTAAAAGTCTAGCCTGTATGATTATGATCCTGATTGCCTCTACGGACTAAACCCTCCGGTTTATATAGACACCAGAGGGGACTAGGGTTGTACAAAGTCGGTTACAGAGAAAGGAATCTTCATATCCGAACGCCAAGCTTGCCATCCATGCCAAGGAGAGTCCCATCCAGACACGGGAGAGAGTCTTCTGTCTTGTATCTTCACGGCCCATCAGTCCGGCCCACGTTACATAGTCCGGACGCCCGAGGACCCCTTAATCCAGGACTCCCTCAGTAGCCCCTGAACCAGGCTTCAATGACGATGTGTCCAGCGCACAAATTGTCTTCGGCATTGCAAGGCGGGTTCCCTCTCCGAATACTCCAAAACAGTCTTCGAACACAACGAATGTGTCCGGCTCTGCAAAACAAGTACCACACACAACCGCAGAGAGTATAATATTTCACGAGTCCAATCTGCTGACAACTTTTTGTAGCGTGACATCACGTCCCTGCCCGGTTATTATTTCGAACCGTTTTTCGGCCTCCCGCTCCACACTTCAAGATGCGGTTTCCGTTGGCACATCTTGTCGCAGCAGAGATCTTGTCCCTTTATTACAGGATTCTCATCAATACGGGCGTGGGTAATCCAACCGTGCCGCCTGCACAGCCCTAGGGAATAGGCGAGTTTTAAGGCGAGTGGGGAGGCGCTTGATATTCATTGCCTTTATAAAGGGATAAGGATTCACCCCTTTCACCCACGCCTTCTTTCTCTCTCTGCCCCCCCCCCCCATTCTCGAGCTCCAGCGCCCAAGTCCTCATCTTCTCCGCCTCAAAAAAGCACTCCGATCATGTCCGGATCCGGAGCACAGGGCAAGTGGATGGTCTCCTCCGTCAAGCAAAAAGACATCACCAAGCTCCGGGAGGCCGGGTATCTGGCCAAGGAAATCGCCCACCGGCTTCCGGCCAAAGGACAGATCGTCCCCACCCCGGAGCCCCATGAGATGGTAGTGTTCATCCCCCACTTCGTCCGCGGGCTGGGATTTCCTCTCCACCCATTCGTCCGTGGGCTCATGTTCTACTACGGGCTAGATTTCCACGATCTGGCCCCCAACTCCTTCCTCAACATCTCGGCATTTATTGTCGTGTGTGAGGCTTTCCTCCGCGTCTCCCCCCACTTCGGACTATGGTTAAAGATCTTCAATGTGAAGCCGAAGGTTGTGGATGGCCAACACGCAGAGTGCGGAGGCGCCATGGTGAGCAAGATGCCCAATGTCACATGGCCCAAAGGTACCTTTGTGGAGACCGTCAAAGGGTGGCAAAAACTGTGGTTCTACATCACAGAGCCCTGCGACGCCACCTGGGCCGCGGCTCCCGTATTCCAGTCCGGAGCCCCGATGCGGCTCACCTCCTGGCTAGAGAAGGGCCTGGACTGGTCTTCGTCGGACAAGCTGACAGCGCTTCAGACGCGCATTAGGAGCATGGTCGACAAGAACATCAAGCTTGTCGATGTGATCCAGGTGATGCTAGTTCGCCGGATCCTTCCATGCCAGAGCCGGACTTGCCATCCATGGGAGTTCGATCCAGCCGAGCACCAGACCTTGCAACGGTTCTTCGGAACTACGCACAAAAATATCTGGAAGGTGCTCTTTAAGGCCAACAAGACGTGGCCGAAGACGACCGATGACCGTGGGCACGACCTGGCCCATCCCGCCAATCCAGTAAGTCTTTCGCATTTCAAGGTGTATCCTTTACTTGCTTACTCAAGGAAGATGCCTAAGCTTCCCTATTTATTTTTTCAGGGCTGGACAAAGAAGGCGGAGCGGATTCGGTGTCCGGCTCCGCTGCCCGAGGAACCAGCCATCCCGCTTCTAACGAAGATGCTGGTTCCGGCGCCCTACCAGGCGCCGGAGAAGAAGGCCAAGAAGAAGGCCAAGGGGGCCAGAAGTGGCCTCCGCCGCAAGGGCGCTTCGGACGTGACGTCCGAAGACACCGAAACTCACTCCTCGGCCGCCGAGGACGATGACGAGGAGGAGGAAGAAAGCAACTCCCCCCTGAGGGGGGAAGGCAGAAGAGGGCGGCCTCCACAAATCTGGACGCAGAGGCGTCCAAGAAGGGGAAGGTCTCCCTTGCGGATAACTCCGCGTGGGACATCGAAAGCAGCCCAGAGCGGCGCCCCCGGGATAAGCCCCTGGCCGGATCGTGAGTACTCAAAGACCCTGACACATTCACGTATCTGGCCTCTTTACTTCATGGTTTTAACATGTTGAATCATGCACTTGCAGTCCGGCTCATTCCGACCTCGAGCGATCCTCATCTTCGGGGAATTCGCTGGACCCGAAGGTGATGGACAGCGGGTCCCTTCCGGCGGCCTCCTCTCCCAGGGACATGGATGACACCGAGGTGTTGTCCCGAAGGATCCCAGGCCAGGGAGAGACGCAGGAGGCCGTCATCGCGGCGCCAGAGGGTGAAACCTCGGCG
The DNA here is from genome assembly GCA_039707655.1 of Elymus sibiricus. NCBI lineage: Eukaryota > Viridiplantae > Streptophyta > Magnoliopsida > Poales > Poaceae > Elymus > Elymus sibiricus. The sequence goes on from CM077670.1 coordinate 30,496,335, forward strand.
GCCGGACACCTGGGGGAGCAAATCCCCATGGAGACTGGCGATGGGGGCCATATCCAATTTGGCCCGCAGCCGAATACAGTCCCGGAGCCCTATACGGCTCCGGAATCCGGCAAGCAACCTCCTTCGAAAGAAGGAGATGTGCCTATTCCACCGGTGACCTCTGTCCAACCAGAGGCACCGGATGCTCTTCTGGAAGCACTGCGAAGTGCCTCCATTGTTGAGGAACACCGTACCCTCATGGGTACGGTGAGGGTACGGTGATTGAGAAGATTCAGTCCGCGAAGAGCGGACTGACCGAAGCCTGCACAAGCCTTCTAACAGGCTTTGAGGTAAGCAACGCAATTATGTAAAAAGAATGTCACAGTATAGACAGTAGCCCCTGAGACTCTGTCCGGTTTTCGGAAAGAAAAGCCGGACAGAGGATCAAAATAATTTTCGCAGGAGACTAATCATACATGTCTATGTGAATAAGCAAGCGTCGTTGCTGGCTGCGACCTCCCACGCTGCCGAAGTCTCCGGACTAAAGCAGAGTCTGGAGCGGACCGAGGAAGAGCTCGTCCGTGTAAAAAAGCAGCTGGAGGATAAGCAAGGTATGCCCAGACCTTCTGTATATCAGAAAGGATAAATGATTTGTATTGACCATATTGCCATGATATTTGTAGGAGCGGCGACCGAGGTCGAGGCCCTTAAAAAGGCGCTGGCCGAGGCCAAAAAGAAAGCGGCAAAGGAGCAAGCCGCCCGTGAAAAACACGAGGCCAGGGTTGAGGAGGTCCAGCAGGAGCTCCAGGACGCGGTTAAGAAATGCGAGTCCTTGGAGCGCAACATTGCGGATCAAGAGACCGAACTCGCCAAGGCTCGCCAAAGTGCACAAGATGCCCGGGTTGAAGCCCAGGGCGCCCTCCAGGAAATCCAAGAGGCCAGGAAAATCGCGGCGGGTAAGGCTTTTATTATGCAAAGCAAGTATGTGAAGAAAAGGTACTTCTTACTGACCCGGATTTGGAGTTCTCCAGGGGCGTTTGCGGATCTACCGTGCAGTGTTTCTGACGCTGCCGAATTCTTCCGGGCCGAAGAGGGGAGCTCAACGGAGAAGCTGTTCTGGTCGCAATACCTTGCGCCAGAACATCCGGTGCCCTTTAGCGATCAGCTAAAACAGCTGGTCGAACTGCATAGGGTGGCCGAACTGGCCATGAAGGATTTGATAATCCGGCTGTGGCCTGCCGAAGCCATACCCAGCAGCTATTTCGGGCTCGTGAAGCGGCTGGTCAGTGCCTGCCCCCGGCTTGACGCCATCAAGCAGTCGGTCTGTATTGAAGGTGCGCGGATGGCCTTCGCCCGTGTCAAGGTGCAGTGGGCGAAGATGAATGCCGTCAAGCTCGCGACCGAGGGACCGCCCGCTGGCAAGGAGCACCGCACGCCCGAGCGGTATTTCGACGATGTCCTGGAGGGATCCCGCATTGTAGCGGAGCAATGTGCTAAGGACGTTATTTTTGAATGAATACATTCATGTTATCCTGTCCTGTATTATGGAACAAAGCCGTTATGTAATATAATGCTTGTTTATTATTTGAAATTTTACCTCCTGTGCGGCCGTTTTTATTAAATCTGAGAGTTGGCCAGTCGTCGGCTTCAGCCCCCACGTAGGTAGTACGGGGGTGTTCGGGATGGAATCTAAACACTCTTGATCCAAAGGTTTGGTCCTTGAAGGAGGTGTTTAGTGCAACGAACCAGGCAATCGGACTATGTGGCTTTATCACCCTCACTTAGCCATAGGAGTTTGACAATAGAATTTAAGGCGCAGCCCCTAGTATTCGTAAGTCCGAACTAGGGTGCTGTAAACACCTGATCGGGTAGAGACCGATTCGTCGCGTAATGCGGAAAAAATCGCAAAAGATTTGTAACCTCTCGAACAGCTGACCGGCTCTCGCCACATCATGACAGTCAGTTTTCGGCTTTCTCTACTGAGGTGCTCATCCGGATAAACCAGGACACAATCGCAGTAGTTCTCCCTTTACTACCCTAGCCGATATAGCGGAACGTAAGGTAGTAAGCACAGGAGCCGGGCAACCCAACTATTGACCAAAGACATGATTCGGAGCCAATGCATATAATGCTAAATTCGGGGTGCCAAACTATACTGTAAGAAGTGTTCGGACTTTGTTGCCGTAGTATGGGGCGCGATGAAGCCCCTGGCGAATTAAGGCGTACCAAAGTGTACGGGTGCAATTGATAAGATTATCAAGAAAAAATGAAGTAGTAAGCTAGTGCCGCAGAAGTTGGGCCGCAAACTGTTTCCATTATAATTTGATTATTAGTACGTCAAAGCGTATTTGTACAAGTGGTGCGATAGGCAACAGGGCTATTTAACATGCCACGACCTAGGGAGAGCTGCGTGCGGGTCCTGGAAACAGGTAGAGTGACCGTTAAAAAGACCACATAGAGATTCCCTTGTACGCCAATGCTCCTTGCCCTCTTGGTATATCTATCCTTCGAAAGGACCGATGATCAGGCCGTCAGGAAGGGCCTGTGGAAAAGAAACCTGAAAAGGATGAAAAAGGAAAAGTGAAAGTATGTGTGTCCAGGGGAGGTCGAGCCATAGTGTGGACCACAATCTAGTTATGCCTCCGTCTATGCCCATGATATTTTAAGTGCGTAGTTATGTACGCGCGGTACGAACGCCGCCATTTGGTCGGGACTGGGACGGAGGCCAAATTGCTAGTCGAGCTCTTGACGAGCCGGACTATCCTACGGCAGAGTAGTCCGGACTCGTTTGACAGTGTCCGGGAGCTTGGCCGCTGAATTAAGGTTCTGCTTGAGAAGGCCGCTCTGTACTTCTACTGCTAGAGCAGCGGTGTGCTTCTTTGTACAGAGGGAGCGTTCCGTGTTTCCATTAACTGTTATGACACCGCGTGGTCCGGGCATCTTGAGCTTGAGATAAGCATATTGTGGTACCGCATTAAATCGAGCAAATGCATTTGTCCGAGCAGTGCGTGATAGCCACTACGGAAGGGGACGATATCGAAGATCAACTCTTCGCTTCGGAAGTTGTCCGGGGATCCGAAGACAACCTCCAATGTGATTGAGCCCGTACAGCGGGCCTCTACACCTGGTATGACTCCTTTAAAGGTAGTTTTTCTGGCCTTGATCCTTGAGGGATCGATGCCCATTTTGCGCACTGTATCCTGATAGAGCAGGTTCAGGCTGCTGCCACCGTCCATAAGGACTCGCGTGAGATGGAATCCATCAATGATTGGGTCGAGGACCAGTGCGGCTGAACCGCCGTGACGGATACTGGTCGGATGGTCCCTGCGATCGAAAGTGATCGGGCAGGACGACCATGGGTTGAACTTTGCGGCGACTGGCTCCATCGCGTAGACGTCCCTGAGCGCGCGTTTGCGCTCCCTCTTGGGGATATGGGTAGCATATATCATGTTCACCGTTTTAACTTGAGGGGGGAACTTTTTCTGCCCTCCTGTGTTCGGCGGACGGGACTCCTCGTCATCGTCCTTGCTGTGCGACCCCTTCTCCTTATTCTCGGCATTTAACTTGCTGGCCTGTTTAAAAACCCAACAGTCTCTATTGGTATGATTGGCTGGTTTATCAGGGGTGCCATGTATCTGACATGGACGATCGAGTATGCGGTCCAAGCTGGATGAGCCCGGATTGTTTCTTTTATATGGCTTCTTCCGCTGGCCGGACTTGGAGCCACTGAATCCGGCGTTGACCGCCGTGTCATCGGTATTGTCACCGTTGCTTCGACGCTTGTGCCTGTTGCGTCGGGGCTTGCCGTTGCTATTTTTGGCTTCAGAGGTGCCAGCTTCACTTACAGTGTTATTGCTACGGGCTAGCCAGCTATCTTCGCCCGCACAAAAGCGGGTCATAAGCGCCGTGAGGGCTGCCATGGACTTCGGCTTTTCTTGGCCGAGGTGTCGGGCGAGCCATTCGTCGCGGATGCTGTGCTTAAAGGCCGCTAGGGCTTCGGCATCCGGACAGTCGACGATCTGGTTCTTTTTAGTTAAGAACCTAGTCCAGAATTTCCTGGCTGACTCTCCGGGCTGTTGAACTATGTGACTTAAGTCGTCGGCATTCGGAGGTCGGACAAATGTGCCTTGGAAGTTGTCAAGAAAGGCGTCTTCCAAGTCCTCCCAGCTGCCAATGGAGCTTTCGGGCAGACTGTTCAGCCAGTGCCGAGCTGGTCCCTTGAGTTTTAGCGGGAGGTATTTGATGGCATGAAGATCATCACCGCGGGCCATGTGAATATGGAGAAGGAAATCCTCGATCCATACCGTGGGATCTGTTGTTCCATCATATGATTCGATATTTACGGGTTTAAACCCTTCTGGGAATTCGTGCTCCATTACTTCATCAGTGAAGCAGAGGGGGTGTGCGGCGCCTCTGTATCGGGCCAAGTCGCGACGTAGTTCGGATTTAGTCCGTCTGCGGTTTTCGGCCCGGACGTGGTTATGCTCGTCATGTCTGGCTTGATGGCCGTTGTCGCGCGCCAGGGCACGCCCCCGCGATCCGTAGATCGATCTGGTCTGACCTGCTCTATTCTCCAGGTCGTGCCGCAGGTCATATGTGTATCCCCGAGCTGTTGTGTCTCTGTTTTTACGGTGAGGTACTACGGGCAGGTGTTCGGCTTGAGTTGCCGCTTTGTCCCGGCCACGTGGTGGTCGGTCAGCCGCATTACGCGCTGATGGTACGGGCTCCAGCGCCTCGTCATCGAATTGAGGCAACAATTTGTGCTTCGGGTAGCTTTTGGTCGGGCGCTCGAGGCCGTATTCCTCGGCTGCCAGGACATTAGTCCATCTGTCATTGAGCAGATCTTGATCAGCTTGAAGCTGCTGCTGCTTCTTTTTCAGGCTCCTTGCAGTGGCGATTAGCCGGCGCTTAAAGTGCTCCTGCTCGACGGGTTCCTCAGGCACGATAAAGTCTTCGTCGCCGAGGCTCACCTCATCCTCGGAGGGTGGAAGATAGTTACTGTCCTCCGAGTCTTCATTTATGGCCTATTCATCAGGGCTGACTCGCCCATCTTCCCTATCGTCCTGTTCGGAAGTTGGCTCCACGGGGTCTTCTTTGTCTTTAGCATTGTCCGGAGTATTGTTTTCTCTCGTGCCGGTATTGCTATCTTTTTCATGGCGTGATTTAGAGCGGCGCCGCTGACGTCGGCGCTTTGGCTGTATCTCAGGAGGTTTATCCTCGACTGGATCCTTCTCGTTGTCGCCGTTATTCTCTTTGGGTGTATCCACCATGTACACGTCATATGAGGAGGTGGCTGTCCAGCGCCCGGTAAGCGGTGGTTTCTAGGCCTGCTCCTCTCCGGCATCGTCGTCCATACCGTCGATGTCTTTGGAGCCATAATTGAGTACGTCGGTTAAGTCTTCGACAGTGGCTATGAAGTGGGCGGTGGGTGGGAAGCGAAATTCTCCGTCATCAGCCTCCAGTTCAAACCGGATATAATTCGGCTGTGAGTCCCCTGCTAAGGAGAGGGCTTTTAATGAGTTTAGCACATCGCCTAAAGGTGAGTGCCGGAAGATGTCCGCGGAGCTGAATTCGGCGATCGGCGCCTGATCAAGCTCGACGGGTGCGGATGCGCGTGGTTTGGAACCTGTGGCGGGAGACGAGTCCGAGGTTCCGGTGACACAGATCTCGCTTGAGGTTGGGTCTGTGTGCGGCTCCAACGCCGCTGAGTCTGCGGCCTCCGTGGCGGGGTTAAGCTTCCCGTCCTCGGATGGCGCAATCTGCTCCGGATCTAGGGCCAGAGCAGTCACAGGCGCTATTTCCTGGGTATGGTCCGATGACAGATTTAGGTCATGATCATCGCGGTGGCAGGGAGCGGCTGCCTGTGGGCTCGAATCTGTCGAAGATCAAGTCTCCACGGATATCAGCAACGTAGTTCAAGCTTCCAAACCTGACCTGATGTCCAGTGGCGTAGCTGTCGATCTGCTCCAGATGGCCAAGCGAGTTGGCCCGCAGTGCGAAGCCGCCGAATACGAAGATCTGGCCGGGGAGAAAGACCTCCCTCAGGGCAGCATCGTTGTAGATGATTGACGGGGCCATCGAGCCTTCTAGCGACGACACAGCGGAACTCTCAATGAAAGCACCAATGTCGGTGTCAAAACCGGCGGATCTCGGGTAGGGGGTCCGAACTGTGTGTCTAAGGTCGATGGTAACAGGAGACGTGGGACACGATGTTTACCCAGGTTCGGGCCCTTTCTATGGAGGTAATACCCTACTTCCTGCTTGATTGATCTTGATGAATATGAGTATTACAAGAGTTGATCTACCACGAGATCGTAATGGCTAAAACCCTAAAAGTCTAGCCTGTATGATTATGATTCTGATTGCCTCTACGGACTAAACCCTCCGGTTTATATAGACACCGGAGGGGACTAGGGTTGTACAAAGTCGGTTACAGAGAAAGGAATCTTCATATCCGAACGCCAAGCTTGCCATCCACGCCAAGGAGAGTCCCATCCGGACACGGGAGAGAGTCTTCTGTCTTGTATCTTCACGGCCCATTAGTCCGGCCCACGTTACATTGTCCGGACGCCCGAGGACCCCTTAATCCAGGACTCCCTCACCAGGCTTCAATGACGATATGTCCGGCGCGCAGATTGTCTTCGGCATTGCAAGGCGGGTTCCTCCTCCGAATACTCCAAAACAGCCTTCGAACACAGAAAACGTGTCCGGCTCTGCAAAACAAGTACCACACGCAACCGCAGAGAGTATAATATTTCACGAGTCCAATCCACTAACAACTTCTATAGCATGACATCATGTCCCTGCCCGGTCATTATTTCGAACCATTTTTTAGCCTCCCGCTCCACGTTTCAAGATGCGGTTTTCATTGGCACGTCTTGTCGAAGCAGAGATCGTGTCCCCTTATTGCGGGATTCTCATCAATACGGGCGTGGGTTATCCAACTGTGCCGTCTGCACGGCCTTTGGGGAATAGGCGAGTTTTAAGGCGAGTGGGGAGGCGCTTGATATTCGCTGCCTTTATAAGCAGATAAGGATTCACCCTTTCACCCGCGCCTTCTTCCTCTCTGCCCACCCATTCTCGAGCTCCAGCGCCCAAGCTCTCATCCTTGCCGCCTCAAAAAAGTACTCCGACCATGTCCGGATCTGGAGCGCAGGGCAAGTGGATGGCCTCCTCCGTCACGGAGAAGGACATCACGAAGCTCCGGGAGGCCGGGTACTTGGCCCAGGAAATCGCCCACCGGCTTCCGGCCAAGGGGCAGATCATCCCCACCCCGGAGCCCCTTGAGAGGGTGGTGTTCATCCCCCACTTCGTCCGCGGGTTAGGGTTTCCTCTCCACCCTTTCATCCGTGGACTCATGTTCTACTATGGGCTAGATTTCCATGATCTAGCCCCAAATTCCTTCCTCAATATCTCGGCATTTATTGTCGTGTGCGAGGCCTTCCTCCGCATCCCACCCCACTTCGGATTGTGGCTAAAGATCTTCAATGTGAAGCCGAAGGTGGTGGATGGTCAACACGCAGAGTGCGGAGGCGCTATGGTGAGCAAGATGCCCAACGTCACATGGCCCAAAGGTACCTTTGTGGAGACCGTCAAAGGGTGGCAACAGCAATGGTTCTACGTTACAGAGCCCCGCGACGCCACCTGGGCCGCGGCTCCCGAATTCAAGTCCGGGGCCCCAATGCGGCTCACCTCCTGGCTAGAGAAGGGCCTGGACTGGGCCTCGTCGGACGAGCTGACAGCGCTATAGATGCGCATCAAGAGCATGGTCGACAAGAACATCAAGCTTGTCAATGTGATCCAGGTGATGCTTTTTCGCCGGATCCTTCCTTGCCAAAGCCGGACCCGGAATCTGTGGGAGTTCGATCCGGCCAAGCGCCAGACCCTGCAACAGTTCTTCGGCGTTACGCACAAAGGCATCTGGAAGGTGCTTTTCAAGGCCAATGAGACGTGGCCGAAGACGACCGAAGACCGTGGGTACAACCTGACCCATCCCGCCAGTCCGGTAAGTTTTTCGTATTTCAAGGTTTATCCTTTACATGCGCATTCAAGGAGAATGTCTGAGCTTCCCCATTTATTTTTTCAGGGCTGGACAAAGAAGGTGGAGCAGATCAAGTGTCCGGCTCCGCTGCCCGAAGACCCAGCTATCCCGCTTCTGACAAAGATGCTGGTTCCGGCGCCCTACCAGGCGCCGGAGAAGAAGGCCAAGAAGAAGGCCAAGGGGACCAGAGGTGGCCTCCGCCATAAGGGCACTTCGGACGTGACGTCCGAAGACGCCGAAACCCACTCCTCCCCCACCGAGGATGACGAGGTGGAGGAGGAAAGCAACTCTCCCCCTGAGGGGGGAAGGAAGAAAAGGGCGGCCTCCACGTATCTGGAGGCTGAAGCGTCCAAGAAGGGGAGAGCCTCCCTCGCGGACAACACCGCGCTGGATACTGACAGCAGCTCGGAGTGGTGCCCCAGGGATAAGCCCCTGGCTGAATCGTAAGTACTCAAAGGCACTGACGCACTCATATATCCAACTCCTTTACTTTGTGGTTTTAATGTGCCGAATCATGCGCCGCAGTCCGGCCCACGACAGCCCTCAGCGATCCTCATCTTCAGGGAATTCGCTGGATCCAAAGGTAATGGACAGCGGGTCCCTTCCGGCGGCCTCCTCTCCCAAAGCTACGGACGACGCCGAGGTGCTGTCCCGAAGGACCTACCCGGGCCAGGGAGAGATACATGAGGTCATCTGGGTGGCGCCAGAGGGTAATACCTCGGCCGCCGGACACATGGGGGAGCAAATCCCCCTGGAGACTGGCGATGGGGGCCATATCCAATTCGGCCCCCAGCCGAATACTATTCTGGAGGCCCACATGGCTCCGGAATCGGGCAAGCAGCCTCCTTCGAAAGAAGGAGGTGCGCCTATCCCGCCGGTGACCTCTGTCCATCCAGAGGCACCGGATACTCTAATGGAAGCGCTGCGAAGTGCTTCCATTGTTGAAGAACACCATACCCTCATGGGTACGGTGGTTGAGAGGGTTCAGTTCGCTAAAAGCGGACTGACCGAAGCCTGCACCAGCCTTCTGACAGGCTTTGAGGTATGATACGTAATTATGCAAAAAGAATGTCTCAGTATAGACAGTAGCCCCTGAGACTCTGTCCGGTGTTCGGAAAGAGAAGCCGGACAGAGGATCAAATAATTTTCGCAGGACACTAACCATACATGTCTATGTGAATAAGCAGGCGTCGTTGCTGGCTGCGACCTCCCATTCTGCCGAAGTCTCCGGACTAAAGCACAGTCTGGAGCGGACCGAGGAAGAGTTCGGCCGTGTGAAAAAACAGCTGGAGGACAAGCAAGGTATGTAATGACCTTTTGTAGATCCAGAAAGGATGAATGATTTGTGTTGACCATAGTGCCATGATATTTCGTAGGAGCGGCGACCGAGGTGGAGACCCTCAAGAAGGCGCTGGCCGAGGCCCAGAAGAGAGCGGCAAAGGAACAAGCCGCCCGCGAAAAACACGAGGCCAGGGTCGGTGAGGTCCAGCAGGAGCTCCAGGACGCCGTAAAGAAATGCGAGTCCTTGGAGCGCAAGATTACGGACCAAGAGTCCGAGCTTGCTAAGGCCCGCCAAAGCACACAAGAGGCCCGGGTTGAAGCCCAGGGCGCCCTCCAGGAAATCCAAGAGGCCAAGAAGATCGCGGCGGGTAAGGCCTTTATTATGCAGAGCAAATTTGTGAAATAAAGGTACCTCTTACTGACTCGGATTTGGAGTTCTCCAGGAGCGTTTGCGGATCTGCCGCGCAGTGTTGCTGATGCTGCGGAATTCTTCCGAGCCAAAGAGGGGAGCTCAACGGAGAAGCTGTTCTGGTCGCAATACCTTGTGCCAGAGCATCCGGTGCCCTTTAGCGATCAGCTAAAACAGCTGACCGAACTGCATAGGGTGGCCGAATTGGCCATGAAGGATTTGATAATCCGTCTATGGCCTGCCGAAGCCATACCTAGCAGCTACTTCGGGCTCGTGAAGCGGCTGGTCAATGCCTACCCTCGGCTTGATGCCATCAAGCGGTCGGTCTGCATCGAAGGTGCGCGGATGGCCTTCACCCGTGTCAAGGTGCAGTGGGCGAAGATGAATGCCGTCAAGCTCGCGACCGAGGGACCGCCCGCGGGCAAGGAGCACCGCATGCCCGAGCGGTATTTTGATGATGTCCTGGAGGGATCCCGCATTGTAGAGGGCCAGTGTGCGAAAGACATTATCTTTGAATGAGTACAGTCATGTTTATCCAGTCTTGTGTTATGGAATAAAGCCTATATGTAATATATTGCTTGTTTGTTGTGTGAAAATATCCCCTCCTGTGCGGCCGTTTATTAAATCTGAGAGTTGGCCAGTCGTCGGCTTCAGCCCCCACGTAGGTAGTACGGGGGTGTTCGGGTTGGAACCTAAACACGCTTGACCCAATAATTTGGTTCTTGAAGGAGGTGTTTAGCGCAGCGAACCAGGCAATCGGACTATGTGGCTTTATCACTCTCACTTAGCCATAGGAGTTTGACAATAGGAATGTAGGCGCAGCCCCTAGTTAGTATTTGTTAACCCGGACTAGGGTGCTGTAGACACCTGATCGGATGGAGGCCGATCCGTCGCATAATGCGGAAAAAATCACAAGAGATTTGTAGCCTCCGAATAGCTGACCAGCTCTCGCCGCATCATGACAGTCAGTTTTTGGCTTTCTCTACTAAGGTGTTTATCCGGATAAACCAGAAACACAATCGCAGTAGTTCTCCCTTTACTACCCTAGCCGATAGGACAGAACGTAAGGTAGCAAGCACAGGAGCCGGGCAACCCAACTATTGACCAAAGACATGATTCGGAGCTAATGCATATAATACTATATTCGGGGCGCCGAACTATACTGTAAAAAGCGTTCGGACTTTGTTGCCTTAGTATGGAGCGCAATGAAGCTCCTGGCGAATTAAAGCGTACCAAAGTGTACGGGTGCAATCGATAAGAATAGCGAAATAAAATGAAATAGTAAGCCAGTGCCACATGGTTTGGGCCGCAAACTGTTTCCATTATAATTTGATTGATACGTCAAAGCGTATTTGTACAAATAGTGCGGTAAGCAACAGGGCTATTTAACATGCCGAGACCAAGGGGAAGCTGTGTGCAGGTCCTGAAAATAGGTAGAGTGATTGTCAAGAAGATCAGCTAGATATGCTACCACACGTCTAAGCTGCTTGCTGCCTTGGTATATCCATCCTTCGAAAGGATCGGAGATCAGGCCGTCGCGAGGGGCCTGTGGAAAAGAAACCTGAAAAGGATAAAAAGAAAAAGGGAAAGTATGTGTGCCCAGGGACGGTCGAGCCGTATTATGGACCATAATCTAGTTATGCCTCCGTCTCTGCCCATGGTATCTTGAGTGCGTAGTTATGTACGCGCGGTACGTACGCCGCCATTCGGTCGAGATTGAGACGGAGGGCGAATTGCTAGTCTAACTCCTGACGAGCCGGACTGTCATGCTGCGGAGTAGTCCGGACTCGTTTGACAGTGTCCGGGAGCTTGGCTGCTGAATTAAAATTCTGCTTGATAAGGCCACTCTGTACTTCCACTGCCAGGGCCGCGGTGTGCTCCTCGGTATAGAGGGAGCGCTCCGTGTTTCCATTGACTGTTATGACACCGCGTGGTCCGGGCATCTTGAGCTTGAGATAAGCATAGTGTGGCACCGCATTGAGTCGAGCAAATGCAGTTCGTCCGAGCAGTGCGTGATAGCCACTGCGGAAGGGGACGATATCGAAGATCAAGTCTTCACTTCGGAAGTTGTCCGGAGATCCGAAGACGACTTCCAATGTGATTGAGCCCGTGCAGCGGGCCTCTACACCTGGTATTACTCCTTTAAAGGTAGTTTTCGTGGGCTTGATCCTTGACGAATCGATGCCCATCTTGCGGACTGTATCCTGATAGAGCAGGTTGAGGCTGCTGCCACCGTCCATGAGGACTCGTGTGAGGTGGAATCCATCAATGATTGGGTCGAGGACCAGTGCGGCTGAACCGCCATGACGGATACTGGTCGGATGGTCCCTGCGATCGAAGGTGATCGGGCAGGACGACCATGGGTTGAATTTTGGGGCGACTGGCTCTATCGCGTAGACGTCCCTGAGCGCGCGTTTGCGCTCCCTCTTGGGGATATGGGTAACGTATATCATGCTCACCGTTTTAACTTGGGGGGGAAACTTCTTCTGTCCCCCTGTGTTCGGCGGACGGGGCTCCTCGTCTTCGTCCTCACTTTGCGACCCCTTCTCCTTGTTCTCGGTATTTAACTTGCCGGCCTATTTAAAGACCCAACAGCTTCTGTTGGTATGATTGGCTGGTTTGTCGAGGGTGCCATGGATCTGACATGGACGATCGAGTATGCGGTCCAAGCTGGATGAGCCCGGATTGTTTCTTTTAAATGGCTTCTTCCGTTGGCCGGACTTAGAGCCACTGAATCCGGCGTTGACCGCCGTGTCATCGGTATTGTCACCGTTGCTTCGACGCTTGTGTCTGTTGCGTCGGGGCTTGCCGTTGCTATTTCTAGCTTCAGAGGTGCCAGGTTCGCTTGCAGTGTTATTGCTACGGGCTAGCCAACTATCTTCGCCCACGCAAAAGCGGGTCATAAGTGCCGTAAGGGCTGCCATGGACTTCGGCTTTTCTTGGCCGAGGTGTCGGGCGAGCCATTCGTCGTGGATGCTATGCTTAAAGGCCGCTAGGGCTTCGGCGTCCGGACAGTCGGCGATCTGGTTCTTTTTGGTTAGGAACCTAGTCCAGAATTTCCTGGCTGACTCTCCGGGCTGTTGAACTATGTGACTTAAGTCATCGGCATCTGGAGATCGAACGTATGTGCCTTGGAAGTTGTCACGGAAGGCGTCTTCCAAGTCCTCCTAGCTGCCAATAGAGTTTTCAGGCAGGCTGTTTAACCAGTGCCGAGCTGGTCCCTTGAGTTTTAGCGGGAGGTATTTGATGGCATGAAGATCATCACCGCGGGCCATATGAATATGGAGAAGAAAGTACTCAATCCATACCGCGGGATCTGTTGTTCCATCGTATGATTCGATATTCACGGGTTTAAACCCTTCAGGGAATTCGTGCTCCATTACTTCATCAGTGAAGCAGAGGGGGTCTGCGGCGCCTCTATATCGGGCCAAGTCGCGACGTAGCTCGGATGGAGACCGTCTGTGGTTTTCGGCCCGGACGTGGTTATGCTTGTCACGTCCGGCTAGGTAGCCGTCGTCGCGTGCCGGGGCACGCCCCCGCGATCTGTAGATCGATCTGGTCTGACCTGCTCTATTTTCTAGGTCCTGCCGCAGGTCATATGTATATCCCCGAGCTGTTGTGTCTCTACCTTTACGGCAAGGTAGAATGGGCTGGTGTTCGGCTTGAGTTGCCGTTTTGTCCCAGCCACGTGGTGGTCGGTCAGCCGCGTTACGCGCTGATGGTACGGGCTCCAGTGCCTCGTCATCGAATTGAGGTAGCAGTTTGCGCTTCGGGTAACTTTTGGTTGGGCGCTCGAGGCCGTATTCCTCGGCTGCCAGGACATCAGTCCACCTGTCGTTGAGCAGATCTTGATCAGCTTGAAGCTGCTGCTGCTTCTTTTTCAGGCTCCTTGCAGTGGCTATTAGCCGGCGCTTAAAGCGCTCCTGCTTGAGGGGTGCCTCAGGCACGATGAAGTCTTCATCGCCGAGGCTCGCCTCGTCCTCGGAGAGTGGAAGATAATTACTATCCTCCGAGTCTTCGTTTATGGCCTGTTCATCAGGGCTAACTTGCCCATCTTCCCGATCGCCCTGTTCAGAAGTTGGCTCGACGGGGTCTTCTTGGTTTTCGGCATCGTCTGGAGTATTGTTGTCTCTCGTGCCGGTATTGCTGTCGTTTCCACGGCGTGATTTAGAGCGGCGCCGCTGACGTCGGCGCTTTGGCTGTATCTCAGAAGGTTTATCCTTGACTGGATTTTTCTCGTTATCATCGTCACCCTCTTTGGGTGTATCCACCATATATACGTCATACGAAGAGGTGGCCGTCCAGCGTCCGGTGAACGGCGGGCTTTGGGCCTGCTCTTCTCTGGCATCGTCGTCCATACCGTCGATGTCTTCGAAGCCATAATCGAGCATGTCGGTTAAGTCTTCGACAGTGGCTATGAAGTGGGTGGTGGGTGGGACGTAAAATTCCCCGCTCTCAGCCCCTAGTCCGGGTTGGGCGTAGTTCGGACATTGCTCCTCTGTAATGACGAGGGATCGCATCAAGTCCAGAGCCTCGCTTAAAGGCGAGGATTGGCCAGGGAGAAGAGGATCCGTGGAGGGCAATGGAAAGGAGATTCCTTGGCCGAGCTCACACAATGCTGACTCCGAGGGCTCGGAGCCAGTGTCCGGAGAAGAATCCGGCTTCATGATGGTTGCCTGCGACACTATTTCCTCCGGCTCTCCCGTGCTGGGTCTAGTGGCCGCAGATAGTCCGGCGGGCTCAGGGATCCCGTCTTCGGACCTGGTGATGCGCTCTGGATCTAAGGCCAGAGCGGGAGTTGGGGTCGCGAACCCTTGGAAGATCTAGTTTCCTCGGATATCAGCGACGTAATCCAGATTCCCAAAACTAATCTGGTGACCTGGGGCGTAGCTATCGATCTGCTCTAGATGGCCAAACGAGTTGGCCCGCAGTGTGAAGCCGCCGAATACGAAGATCTGGCCGGGGAGAAAGACCTCCCTCGGGGCAGCATCGTTGTAGATGATTGATGGAGCCATCGAACCTTCTGATGACGGCACAGCGGAACTCTCAATGAAAGCACCAATGTCGGTGTCAAAACCGGCGGATCTCGGGTAGGGGGTCCCGAACTGTGCGTCTAAGGTCGATGGTAACAGGAGACGGGGGACATGATGTTTACCCAGGTTTGGGCCCTCTTGATGGAGGCAATACCCTACTTCCTGCTTGATTGATCTTGATGAATATGAGTATTACAAGAGTTGATCTACCACGAGATCGTAATGGCTAAACCCTAGATGTCTAGCCTGTATGATTTTGATTGCCTCTACGGACTAAACCCTCCGGTTTATATAGACACCGGAGGGGCCTAGGGTTGTACAAAGTCGGTTTACAGAGGAAGGAATCTACATATCCGAACGCCAAGCTTGCCATCCACGCAAAGGAGAGTCCCATCCGGACACGGGAAGAAGTCTTCTGTCTTGTATCTTCATAGCCCATCAGTCCGGCCCACGTTACATAGCCCGGACGCCCGAGGACCCCTTAGTCCAGGACTCCCTCACATGTACCAAGATAATGCTCCCCCCCAAGATAAAGGGAATACATTCTTCTTAACTCCATCCTCGGATAAAACTCAAGCTTAAACAATCCACAGACTTCATCTATATAGATTAGGTGCATATCAGGATGTATTGTTCCATCTCCTTCATAAGGATTAGCTAGCAGTTTCTCTAAAATACCCGAGGGAATCTCATAATAAATATTTTTAGTATCTTCAGTAGGTTGAGGAGCGGATTTTACCACTTCCGGAAAAGGTGAAGATACCCCGAACAAACCCCACAATGGATTATTTTCCATAGTGACAAGTAACAGTAAATTTTAGCACATAATAAAAATGTTTCCTTCCCAAATTCCACTTACCAAAGGCGTTTTGCTCCCCGACAACGGCGCCAAAAAAGAGGCTTGATGACCCACAAGTATAGGGATCCATCGTAGTCCTTTTGAGAAGTAAGAGTGTCGGACCCAACGAGGAGCAGAAGGAAATGATAAGCGGTTTTCAGCAAGGTATTCTCTGCAAGTACTAAAAGTAGCGGTAACAAGTAGTTTGGTAGCAAGATAATTTGTAACGAGTAACAAGTAACAATTGTAACAAGAGTGCAGCAAGATGGACCAATCCTTTTTATATCAAAGGACAAGATGGAAAGTTCTCTTATATTAAGCAATGCGTTCTTGAGGACACATGGGAATTTTCGTCTTGTCACATTATGTTTAGTTGATTCATGTTTACTACTTTAATAATGTGATATGTGGGTGGACCAACGCTAGGGTGTTGTTCTTACTTGAACAAGAAACCCTATTATGATTAGCCCCTCTTGCAACCATCCACATCTATGAAAGAAGAATTATGATAAATCTAACCATAGCATGAAAAATATGGATCCAAATCAGCCCCTTAAGGAATAACTCATAAACTAGGATTTAAACTATGTCACTCTCGCAACCCATCATCTACTTATTACTCACCAACGCCTTCCCCTATGCCCAAACATAGTGATGTGTCATGTAGTCGACGTTCAAACGACACCACTAGAGGAACAACTACATACATATCATCAAAATATTGAAGGAATACCAACTTCACATAATTACTTATAACAAGACTTATCCCATGTCCTTAAGAACAAAAGTAACTACTCACAAATCATATTGTTGTTCAAGATCAGAGGGGTATTGATTATGCTTAAGGATCTGAATATATATAATATTTCACTAATAAATCAACTAGCATCAACTACAGGACATAATCAACACTACTAACAACCCACAAGTACCAATCTGAGGTTTTGAGACAATGATAGAATACAAGAGATGAACTATGGTTTGAGAGGAGATGGTGCTGGTGAAGATGTTGATGAAGATTGGTCCTCCCACGACGAGAGTATCATTGGTGATGTCGATGGCATCTAATTCCCCCTCCCGGAGCGAAGTATCCTCGGCGGAATCGCTTTGCCGGAGAGCAAAAGTGCTCCTGCCCAGGTTCCGCCTCGAGACAGTGGCGCTTCACCTCGAAAGTCTTCTCTTGATTTTTTCTAGAGAAAATGGCATCATATAGGAGAAGGGGGCCATGGAGGCCTGCTGGTGGGCCCACAAGCTCACATGGCGCGCCTAGGGGGTGCGCCAACTAAGCTTGTGGCTCACTGGTGGGGCCCCTCCTGGTGATTCTTCTTGTAGTATTTTTTATTAATTCCAAAATAAATCTCCATAATTTTTTAGGTCATTTGGAGCTCCGAAGAATAGCTATCTGTGTTGTAGCTTTTTCAGGTCCAGAATTCCGACTGTCGGCAAGTTGCCTCTTCATGTGAAACTTGCACAATAAGAGACAAAAGTCATTAGAATTGCCCCATGAAGTGAAATAATGACAAAAACATTATAAATAACAGTAAGAAAACATGATGCAAAATGGACGTATCAGGCCCCGCCTGGGCCTGGTGCTTGGGTGCCTTGCAGGGCATTCCCCACAGCCCCTAGAGGTTGCAGGGCCTGCCCGTTGGCTTGAGCGGGAGAGCGATTCCCCGCAGTGCCAGCTCGGGAAGGGCGATTTGTGGCTGTAGCACTCTTGCTCCCAGCCGCCTATTGACCGTGGGGCCCGAGGTTCTAGGAACTTCAGGTCACATGGTCTTCCTCGGCTTGAGGCTGGGGCGGAGGTTTTTTCACCGCGCCCTTGCCCTCGCAGTGCTATGAGTCTTTAGAGGAGCCATCAGGACCGTGTGTTCATCAAGAGGTCGGTGAAGGAAATGGCGAATCCAATATCGTTCTTGACGCCGGCGGCTTTGTTGATGTAGATCCGCACGAGCGGCCCCCTACCTGGCGGGCCAAATGTCGGCGGGCGTGTGTAGAACATGTTGGGAGACGTAGTAGTAAATCAAAAAAATTCCTACGTGTTCACCAAGATCTATCTATGGAGAAACCAGCAACGAGTAAGGGGAGAGTGCATCTTCATACCTTTGAAGATCGCAAAGCGGAAGCGTTACAAGAACGCGGTTGGTGGAGTCGTACTCGCAGCGATTCAGATCGCGGTCGATTCCGATCTAAGCGCCGAACAACGGCGCCTCCGTGTTCAACACACGTACAGCCCGGTGACGTCTCCTACGCCTTGATCCAGCAAGGAGGAAGGATAGGTTGAGGGAGAGCTCCGGCAGCATGACGGCGTGGTGGCGGTGGAGCTGCGTGGTACTCCGGCAGGGCTTCGCCAAGCACTACAGAGGAGGAGGAAGGTGTAGGAGGGGGATGGCTGCGCCAGGGGCTGAGGTGTGGCCTCCCTCCCTTCCCTCCACTATTTATAGGCTGAGGGGGAGAGGGGGCCGGCCCCCTAGATCCCATCTAGGGTTGGGGCGGCGGCCAAAGGGGGGAGGAGTGCCTCCCAAGTCAAGTGGAGGCCCTCCCCCTTAGGGTTTCCCCTCTCCCATGCGCATGGGCCTTAGGGGGGCTGGTGCCCCAGGCCCATTAAGGCTAGGGCGCCCCCTTACAGCCCATGCTGCTGTATTGGACGTGGTGGAACCTTTCCCGGACCTCCGGACCCCTCCGGAATCCTCCGGAACCTTCTGGAAGCTTCCCGGTACAATACCGGAAAAACCCGAACTTTTTCCGGAACCCCAATAACAACTTCCTATATATAAATCTTTACCTCCGGACCATTCCGGAGCTCCTCGTGACGTCCGGGATCTCATCCGGGACTCCGAACAACCTTCGGTAACCACGTACACTATTTCCCTATAACCCTAGCGTCATCGAACCTTAAGTGTGTAGACCCTACGGGTTCGGGAGACACGTAGACATGACCGAGACACCTCTCCGGTCAATAACCAACAGCGGGATCTGGATACCCATGTTGGCTCCCACATGCTCCACGATGATCTCATCGGATGAACCACGATGTCGGGGATTCAATCAATCCCGTATACAATTCCCTTTGTCTACCGGTATGATACTTGCCCGAGATTCGATCGTCGGTATCCCTATACCTTGTTCAATCTCGTTACCGGCAAGTCTCTTTACTCGTTCCGTAACACATCATCCCGTGGCTAACTCCTTAGTCACATTGAGCTCAATATGATGATGTCTTACCGAGTGGGCCCAGAGATACCTCTCCGTCATACGGAGTGACAAATCCCAGTCTCGATTCGTGCCAACCCAACAGACACTTTCGGAGATACCCGTAGTGTACCTTTATAGCCACCCAGTTACGTTGTGACGTTTGGCACACCCAAAGTATTCCTACGGTATCCGGGAGTTGCACAATCTCATGGTCTAAGGAAACGATACTTGACATTGGAAAAGCTTTAGCAGACGAACTACACGATCTTGTGCTATGCTTAGGATTGGGTCTTGTCCATCACATCATTCTCCTAATGATGTGATCCCGTTATCAACGACATCCAATGTCCATGGTCATGAAACCGTGACCATCTATTGATCAACGAGCTAGCCAACTAGAGGCTCACTAGGGACATGTTGTTGTCTATGTATTCACACATGTATTACGGTTTCCGGTTAACACAATTATAGCATGAACAATAGACAATTATCATGAACAAGGAAATACAATAATAACCATTTTATTATTGCCTCTAGGGCATATTTCCAACAGAACACGCATGTGACACCGTAGACACGAGACGTCCTTTTGCTGATTCGTGAGTGGGGCGCAAGGTGAGGACCTACACTACCAAAATGCACAAAGTTGACATGATAATCTACCCAGGTTTGGGCCGCATGGTTGCGTAATACCCTACTCATGCTTTCTGTGTGTTTATGTTTGGTGGATGGTCAGCTACAAGTCCTTCCCGAGAACAGGAAGCGTTGTGTGCTCCTACTGGTGTTCTACCAAGTGTCCAACCTTTTTCGTCTATAGCCTGGTCCTCCTTTTATAGGTCAAGGGGTACCACATTGGCTTAGTTGCTAAGGAACTACCCTAAGCCGACAGGGTAGGTCCGCGCATTAAATGCATGATGATGTGTCATCGCCTTATGTCTTCCAGGAACGAACATCCATCTTGTCACCGCCGACCATGATGGTGTCCTGGCCTGGTTGCGCCACACGCTGGTGCAGGTGTCACTACCACAGAAGTCATTGCCGATGACTCACCTCTGGTAATTGTTGCATCATCACCACCTTGGTTGCTCGCTCGCAACGTGTTGTGTCGGTTTTGATGAGGTACAACCGACGCGCCACGTATTGGGCGACTTGGGTTGGATGCCTTCGGGGGGAGGAAACGCCCGTTCCCGGGTCTTGTATCCTTGATGCTTATGACCAGGGGAGGGCCACTCGTAGCCCGTGCGTGTGAACCAATGATACGTCTCCAACGTATCTATAATTTTTGATGTATTCATGCCATGTTTATAATATTTTTACATGATTTTGGTATGATTTGGTTAGAACTAACCCGGACTGACGCTGTTTTCAGCAGAACTACCGTGGTGTTGTTTTTGTGCAGAAATAAAAGTTCTCGGAATGCGCTGAAAATCAACGGAGATTTTTCTGGAAAATATAAAAAATACTGGAATGAAGAGTTACCGGAGGGGAGTCCCGTGGGCCCCACGAGGGTGGAGGGCGCGCCCCCTGCCTCGTGGACTCCCTGTGGGCCCCCCTGACTTGTTCTCAACGCCAACCTCTCCTATAAATCCCCAAACTTCCAGAACTTAACCTAGATCGGGAGTTTCACCGCCGCATGCCTCTGTAGCCACCAAAAACCAATCGGGACCCCGTTCTGGCACCCTGCCGGAGGGGGGAATCATCACCGGTGGCCATCTTCATCATCCCGACGCTCTCCATGACGAGGAGGGAGTAGTTCACCCTCGGGGCTAAGGGTTTGTACCAGTAGCTATGTGTTTGATCTCTCTCTCTCTCGTGTTCTTGATTTGGCATGATCTTGATGTACCGCGAGCTTTGCTACTATAGTTGGATCTTATGATGTTTCTCCCCCTCTACCTTCTTGTAATGGATTGAGTTTTCCCTTTGAAGTTATCTTATCAGATTGAGTCTTTAAGGATTTGAGAACACTTGATGTATGTATTGCGTGGGATACCCGTGGTGACAATGGGGTATTCTATTGATTCACTTGATGTATGTTTTGGTGATCAACTTGAGGGTTCCGTGACCTTGGGAATCTATGCATAGGGGTTGGCACACGTTTTCATCTTGACTCTCCGATATAAACTTTGGGGCACTCTATGAAGTTCTTTGTGTTGGTTGAATAGATGAATCTGTGATTGTGTGATGCATATCGTATAATCATACCCGCGGATACTTGAGGTGACATTGGAGTATCTAGGTGACTTTAGGGTTTTGGTTGATGTGTGTCTTAAGGTGTTATTTTACTACAAACTCTAGGGCTGTTTGTGACACTTATAGGAATAGCCCAATGGATTGATCGGAAAGAATAACTTTGAGGTGGTTTCGTACCCTACAATAATCTCTTTGTTTGTTCTCCGCTATTAGTGACTTTGGAGTGACTCTTTGTTGCATGTTGAGGGATTGTTATATGATCTAATTATGTTATCATTGTTGAGAGAACTTGCACTAGTGAAAGTATGAACCCTAGGCCTTGTTTCAAAGCATTGCAATACCATTTCTGGTCACTTTTATCGCTTGCTACCTTGCTGTTTTTATATTTTCAGATTACAAATACCCATATCTACCATCCATATTGCACTTGTATCACCATCTCTTCACCGAACTAGTGCACCTATGAGATTTACCATTGTATTGGGTGTGTTGGGGACACAAGAGACTCTTTGTTATTTGGTTGCAGGGTTGTTTGAGAGAGACCATCTTCATCCTATGCCTCCCACGGATTGATAAACCTTAGGTCATCCACTTGAGGGAAATTTGCTACTGTCCTACAAACCTCTGCACTTGGAGGCCCAACAACGTCTATAAGAAGAAGGTTGTGTAGTAGTAATCAAGCTTTTTTCTGGTGACGTTGCCGGGGAGGTTAGTGGTTGAAGGTATATCTTTAGATCTTGCAATCGAATCTTTTTGTTTCTTGTTTTATCACTAGTTTAGTCTATAAAAGAAAACTACAAAAAAATGGAATTAAGGTTACCTCATATGCTTCATCTTTTTAATGTCTTCCGTGAAAATAAGGATTCCGATAATTGTGCCAAAGTGTTAGAAGAAGAATGCAATAAAATGTTTGGCATACAATCTTTGAATGATGAGCATGATTGCAATGTTGTTAGTATGAACTCTTTGAATATCCATAGTACTAATGATGATTGCACTAGTAATGATAAAAATGTCTCTTATAAGCATGTCAATTTTTGTGGAGTGCATAGAGTTTGCAAGTACACACCAAATAGGGAAGATAGATTTTGCAAGAGGCATAAGTATTTAGAACTAAATGGTTGCAAGAGAGGCTAGATGCTTGTGCTAAAAATTTAAAATTTCTTTGCCATCCTTGTGAACTTTGCAATGAACGTGATCATTTAAATCTCCAATGAAAATTGTTTCATGATCGTATCGTGTCCAAAAATTGTGATGACTTGATTTCCCTTGCGCATCATAATGAACTTAGTTTGCTTGTGGGTTATGAAGAAATGAAACGTATAACTAAGGATATTCCAGAATTTGTCCTTGATAAAGTTCTTGATTTTGATCTAGAGGAAATTTATATGTATTGTGCGGTGAATTGCATTGAAAATCCTTATATTGCCAATTACATAAAGACAAGAAAACAAATAGAAGATGAAGAGAATACTAATGAAAGGGAAGAGATTTCCCAATATCCTCCTATTCTTTCTTATGATGAATCAGGTAACGAGGAGGAGCCTTCTATTCAACCAATCTCATTAATAAGGAGCTCCAAAAAGAGGATTAAACCCATACTTAATGTGAAGAAGAAAAAGAAAAGACGTACAAGCAACGGTAAAAAGGTATCCCTCCCAAATGATGTTGCTCCTATTACTCATTGTGATGATGATAATTGCTATACTATTGGTGCTATCCATACTATTAATGATGAGAGTGATTATGCTTACGATATGAAAAGGCCCAAGCTTGGGGATGCTATGTTTGATGAGAATGGCATGTTTGAGAATTTATTTGCTGCAATTAATGTTTGTCCCAAGCTTGGGGATGCTATGTTTAATGAAGATGATATTTTTGTTGGAAATATGCCCTAGAGGCAATAATAAATTGGTTATTATTATATTTCCTTGTTCATGATAATCGTTTATTATCCATGCTATAATTGTATTGATTGGAAACTCAAATACATGTGTGGGTACATAGACAACACTGTGTCCCTAGTAAGCCTCTAGTTGACTGGCTCGTTGATCAAAGATGGTAAAGGTTTCCTAGCCATGGACATGAAATGTCATTTGATAACGGGATCACATCATTAGGAGAATGATGTGATGGACAAGACCCAAACTGTAAACGTAGCATATGATCGTGTCAGTTTATTGCTATTGTTTTCTGCATGTCAAGTATCTGTTCCTTTGACCATGAGATCATGCAACTCACTGACACCGGAGGAATACCTTGTGTGTATCAAACGTCGCAACGTAACTGGGTGACTATAAAGGTGCTCTACAGGTATCTCCGAGGGTGTCTGTTGGGTTGGCATGGATCAAGACTGGGATTTGTTACTCCGTGTGACGGAGAGGTATCTCAGGGCCCACTCAGTAATACAACATCACAATGAGCCTTGCAAGCAATGTGACTAAAGTGTTAGCCACGAGATCTTGTATTACGGAACGAGTAAAGAGACTTGCCGGTAACGAGATTGAACTAGGTATAGAGATACCGACGATCGAATCTCGGGCAAGTAACATACCGAAGAACAAAGGGAACAGCATACGGGATTAACTGAATCCTTGACATAGAGGTTCGACCGATATAGATCTTCGTAGAATATGTAGGAACCAATATGGGCATCCAGGTCCCGCTATTGGTTATTGACCGTAGAGGTGTCTCGGTCATGTCTACATAGTTCTCAAACCCGCAGGGTCTACACACTTAACGTTTGGTGACGATTGGTATAATTGAGTTATTATGTTGGTGACCGAAAGTTGTCCGGAGTCTCGGATAAGATCCCGGACATGACGAGGATCTCCGGAAGAGTCCGGAGGTAAAGATTGATATATGTGATAATAGTGTTTTGATCTCCGGAAGGGTTCCGGAGTTCACCGGAAAGGGTTCCGGATGTTTACCGAAGTGTTCGGGTGCAGCAACACTTTATATGGGCCAAAAGGAAAAAGGCCACGAGGTATTGGAAAGTGCAAAAAGTAGTTTTGCTGCCGCGTAAGCGGTACTACCGCTTGTGAGAAGCGGTACTACCGCCCAAGCGGTACTACCGCTTGTGTGAAGCGGTACTACCGCCCAAGCGGTACTACCTCTTGTGTGAAGCGGTACTACCGCTTGTGCGCGGTACTGCAGGGATCCGAGTTGGACTCTTTTCCTGCGGGCCAAACCAACCTTGTGCGGGCAAAACCGACCTGGAGGAGGCTTTTACTCCAAGTTTAGACCCCAAGGCTCAACATATAAATAGAGGGGCAGGGCTAGCACACGGGACACATCAAGATTTCCCCAAGCCGTGTGCGGCAACCCTAACCCTCTAGTTCTCCCGTCATAATCTCCGTAGTGCTTGGCGAAGCCCTGCAGAGATTGTTCCTCACCACCATCACCACGTCGTCGTGCTGCTGGAACTCAACCACTACTTCACCGTCGCTCGCTGGATCGAGGAGGTGAAGGCGTCATCAAGCCGTACGTGTGTTGAACGCGGAGGTGCCGTCCGTTCAGCACTAGTTCGTGATCGGCTCGAGGGACGACTTGCGATTTGGATCGCGGAGACGTTCGACTACATCAACCGCGTTTCTTAAACGCTTCCGCTTAGCGATCTACAAGGGTATGTAGATTCACTCTCCCTCTCGTAGATGCTCATCGCCATGGATAGATCTTGCGTGTGCGTAGGAAATTTTTTGTTTCCCATGCAACGTTCCCCAACAGTGGCATCTGAGCTAGGTCTATGCGTAGATGAGATCTCGAGTAGAACACAAACGAGTTGTGGGCGTGGGTGTATACATATTGTTTTCCGTTACTAGTTGATACTTGATTCGGCGGTATTGTGAGATGAAGCGGCCCGGACCGACTTTACGCGTATGCTTACGCGAGACAGGTTCCTTCAACTGACATGTAACTTCGTTGCATAAAGATGGCTAGCGGGTGTCTGTCTCTCTCACTTTAGTTGAATCGATTTCAATGAAGAGGGTTCTTTTAGAAGATCAAAAAGCAATCACTACACCACGTTGTGGTTTTGCGTAGGTAAGAACGGTTCTTGCAAACCCATAGCAGCCACGTAAAATTTGCAACAACAATTAGAGGACGTCTAACTTGTTTTTGCAGGGTATGTTGTGATGTGATATGGCCAATTACATGATGAGATATATGTGATGTATGAGATGATCATGTGTTGTATAGAATATCACGACTTGCATGTCGATGAGTACGGCAACTGGCAGGAGCCATAGAGTTGTCTTTAATTATTGTATGACCTGCGTGTCAATCATTAAGCGCTATGTAATGCTTTACTTTATCGCTAAAACGTTAGCAATAGTCGTGGAAGCAACAGTCGGCGCGACAACCTCATGGCGACACGTTGATGGAGATCAAGATGATGGAGATCATGGTGTCATGCCGGTGACGATGGAGATCATGCCGGTGCTTTGGAGATGGAGATCAAAAGCACAAGTTCATGGCCATATCATGTCACTTATGATTTGCATGTGATGTTAATCCTTTTATGCATCTTATTTTGCTTAGGACGACGGTAGCACTATAAGGTGATCCCTCACTTAAATTTCAAGATAAATTGTGTTCTCCCCATGTGTGCACCGTTGCGAAAGTTCGTCGTTTTGAGACACGCCGTGATGATCGGGTGTGATAGACTCCACGTTCACATACAACGGGTGCAAGCCATGTTGCACACGCGGAACACTCGGGTTAAACTTGACGAGCCTAGCATGTACAGACATGGCCTCGGAACACAAGAGACCGAAAGGTCGAACATGAGTCATATAGTAGATATGATCAACATGAAGATGTTCACCATTGAAACCACCTCAACTCACGTGATGATCGGACTTGAGTTGGTGGATTTGGATCATGTTACACTCGAATGATCGGAGGGATGTCAATTTGAGTGGGAGTTTTTAAGTAATATGATTAACTAAACTCATTATCCTGAACAATAGTCTAAGTTGTCTTTGCTATATTTATGTTGTAGATCATGGCTCGCGCAGTAGCACCCCTGAATTTTAATGCGTTCCTAGAGAAAGCTAAGTTGAAAGATGATGGAAGTAACTTTGTGGACTGGGCCCGTAATCTAAGGATTATCCTTACGGCTTCCCAGAAGGCTTATGTCCTTGATGCACCGCTTGGTGATCCACCCGCTCCAGTTGAGTCTCTAGACGTTGTGAACGCCTGGCAGGCTCGTTCTGATGATTACTCAATAGTTCAATGTGCATTATTGTATGGCTTAGAACCGGGACTTCAAAGACGTTTTGAACGTCATGGAGCATATGAGATGTTCCAGGAGTTGAAGTTTATCTTTCAGAAGAATGCCCGGATCAAGAGATATGAGATCTCCGATAAGTTCTATGCTTGCAAGATGGAGGAGAACGGCACTATCAGTGATAACATACTCAGAATGTCTGGGTACTCCACCCGTCTGGCTGAGTTAGGGATGCCCCTTCCGCCAGAGGCTATCACTGACAGAGTTCTTCAATCATTGCCACCTAGCTACAAGAGCTTCGTGTTGAACTATAACATGCACGGGATGAACAAGTCAGTCGCCGAGCTGTTTGCGATGCTGAAAGCCGCTGAGTCTGAAATTCAGAAGGAGCATCAAGTGTTGATGGTCAATAAAACCACTAGTTTCAAGAAAATTGGCAAGGGTAAGAAGGGTAACTCCAAGAAGAGTGGCAAAACAGTTGCTCCTCTCGTGAAGAAACCCAAGGCTGGACCCAAACCAGAAACTGTGTGCTTTCATTGCAAGGGAACTGGACACTGGAAGCGGAATTGCCCCAAGTATTTGGCTGACAAGAAGGCGGCCAACAACAAACAAGGTATATATGATATACATGTTATTGATGTGTACCTTACCAACTCTCGTTGTAGTGCCTGGGTATTTGATACCGGTGCGGTTGCTCATATTTGCAACTCAAAACAGGAACTGCGGAATAGACGGAGGCTGGCAAAGGACGAAGTGACGATGCGCGTGGGAAATGGTTCCAAGGTTGATGTGATCGCCGCCGGCACGCTCGCTCTTCGATTACCGTCGGGATTAGTGATGAACCTAAATAAGTGTTATTTGGTGCCTGCGTTAAGCATGAACATTATATCTGGATCCTGTTTATAGCGAGACGGTTACTCATTTAAATCAGAGAATAATGGTTGTTCTATTTATATGAGTAATATCTTTTATGGTCATGCACCCAATATAAGGGGTTTATTCTTATTGAATCTCGATAGTAATGATACACATGTTCATAACATTGATGCCAAAAGATGTAGGATTGATAATGATAATACCACTTTCTTGTGGCACTGCCGTTTAGGTCATATTGGCGTAAAACGCATGAGGAAGCTCCATGCTGATGGACTTTTGGAGTCACTTGATTTTGAATCACTTGACACATGTGAGCCATGCCTCATGGGCAAGATGACTAAAATGCCGTTCTCTGGAACAATGGAACGGGCAAGTGACTTATTGGAAATCATACATACTGATGTGTGCGGTCCGATGAGCATTGAGGCGCGCGGTGGTTATCGTTACTTTCTGACCTTCACTGATGACTTAAGTAGATATGGGTATATTTACTTAATGAAACACAAGTCTGAAACGTTTGAAAAGTTCAAACAATTTCAGAGTGAAGTTGAGAATCATCGTAACAAGAAGATTAAATTCCTACGATCTGATCGAGGAGGAGAATATCTGAGTTATGAGTTTGGCAGTCACTTAAGACAATGTGGAATTGTTTCACAACTGACACCGCCTGGAACACCACAGCGTAATGGTGTGTCCGAACGTCGTAATCGAACTTTATTGGATATGGTGCGATCTATGATGTCTCTTGCCGATTTGCCACTATAGTTTTGGGGTTATGCATTAGAGACAGCTGCATTCACTTTAAATAGGGCACCATCGAAATCCGTTGAGATGACGCCATATGAACTTTGGTTTGGCAAGAAGCCAAAGATGTCATTTCTTAAAGTTTGGGGGTGTGATGCTTATGTCAAAAAGCTTCAGCCTGAAAAGCTGGAACCCAAAGCGGAGAAATGCGTCTTCATAGGATACCCAAAAGAGACAGTTGGGTATACCTTCTACCTCAGATCCGAAGGCAAAGTGTTTGTCGCTAAGAACGGAACATTTCTTGAGAAAGAGTTTCTCTCGAAAGAATTGAGTGGGAGGAAAATAGAACTTGATGAGGTTGTTGAACCTTTACTTCAACCTGAAAGTAGCGCAGCGCAGAAAGATGTTTCTGTAGAGCCTACATCAGCTGAAGAGGAAGTTAATGATGATGATCATGAAGCTTTGGATCAAGTTGCTGTCGAACCTCGTAGGTCGACAAGGACGCATACTGCTCCTGAGTGGTACGGCAACCCTGTCTTAGAGGTCATGTTGTTGGACAACGATGAATCTACGAGCTATGGAGAAGCGATGATGGGCCCGGATTCCGAGAAGTGGTTAGAGGCCATGAAATCCGAGATGGGATCCATGTATGAAAACAAAGTGTGGACTTTGGAAGTATTACCTGAAGGGCGTAAGGCCATTCAGAACAAATGGATCTTTAAGAGGAAGACGGACGCAGACGGTAATGTCACCGTCTATAAAGCTCGACTTGTGGCAAAGGGTTTTTCACAAGTTCAAGGAGTTGACTACGATGAGACCTTCTCACCCGTAGCGATGCTTAAGTCCGTCAGAATCATGTTAGCAATAGCTGCCTTTTTCGATTATGAAATTTGGTAGATGGATGTCAAAACAGCGTTCCTTAACGGTTTCCTTAAGGAAGAGTTGTATATGATGCAACCAGAAGGTTTTGTCGATCCAGAGAATGCTGACAAAGTTTGCAAACTCCAGCGATCCATTTATGGTCTGGTGCAAGCATCTCGGAGTTGGAATCTTCGCTTTGATGAGGTGATCAAAGCGTTCGAGTTTATACAAGTTTACGGAGAAGCTTGTATTTACAAGAAAGTGAGTGGGAGCTCTATAGCATTTCTAATATTATATGTGGATGACATATTGCTGATTGGAAACAATATAGAAATGCTGGAAAGCGTGAAGGAATATTTGAACAAGAGTTTTTCAATGAAGGACCTAGGAGAAGCTGCTTTCATATTAGGCATCAAGATCTATAGAGATAGATCGAGACGCTTGATAGGACTTTCACAAAGCACATACCTTGACAAAGTTTTGAAGAAGTTCAAAATGGATCAGTCCAAGAAGGGGTTCTTGCCTGTATTGCAAGGTGTGAAGTTGAGTAAGACTCAATGCCCAGTGACTGCAGAAGATAGAGAAAAGATGAGTGTCGTCCCCTATGCTTCAGCCATAGGCTCTATCATGTATGCAATGCTGTGCACAAGACCCGATGTCAGCCTTGCCATAAGTATGGTCGGAAGGTTTCAAAGTGATCCAGGAATGGAACACTGGACGGCGGTCAAGAATATCCTGAAGTACCTGAAAAGGACTAAGGACATGTTTCTCGTTTATGGAGGTGATCAAGAGCTCATCGTAAAGGGTTACGTCAATGCAAGCTTTGACACTGATCCGGATGACTCTAAGTCGCAAACCGGATACGTATTTATTCTTAATGGGGGTGCGGTTAGCTGGTGCAGTTCCAAGCAAAGCGTGGTAGCTGATTCTACATGCGAAGCGGAGTACATCGCTGCCTCGGAAGCGGCGAAGGAAGGTGTCTGGATGAAGGAGTTCATGACAGATCTTGGAGTAGTGCCTAGTGCGCTTAACCCAATGACTCTGTTTTGTGATAACACTGGTGCCATTGCTCTAGCCAAGGAACCAAGATTTCACAAGAGGACCAGACACATAAAGCGACGCTTCAATTCCATCCGCGATTACATCAAGGAGGACGACATAAATATTTGCAAAGTACACACGGATCTGAATGTTGCAGATCCGATGACTAAACCTCTTCCAAGGGCTAAACATGAACAACACCAGAACTGCATGGGTGTTCAATTCATTACAATGTAAATCACATAGTGATGTGAACTAGATTATTGACTCTAGTGCAAGTGGGAGACTGTTGGAAATATGCCCTAGAGGCAATAATAAATTGGTTATTATTATATTTCCTTGTTCATGATAATCGTTTATTATCCATGCTATAATTGTATTGATTGGAAACTCAAATACATGTGTGGGTACATAGACAACACTGTGTCCCTAGTAAGCCTCTAGTTGACTGGCTCGTTGATCAAAGATGGTAAAGGTTTCCTAGCCATGGACATGAAATGTCATTTGATAACGGGATCACATCATTAGGAGAATGATGTGATGGACAAGACCCAAACTGTAAACGTAGCATATGATTGTGTCAGTTTATTGCTATTGTTTTCTGCATGTCAAGTATCTGTTCCTTTGACCATGAGATCATGCAACTCACTGACACCGGAGGAATACCTTGTGTGTATCAAACGTCGCAACGTAACTGGGTGACTATAAAGGTGCTCTACAGGTATCTCCGAGGGTGTCTGTTGGGTTGGCATGGATCAAGACTGGGATTTGTTACTCCGTGTGACGGAGAGGTATCTCAGGGCCCACTCAGTAATACAACATCACAATGAGCCTTGAAAGCAATGTGACTAAAGTGTTAGCCACGAGATCTTGTATTACGGAACGAGTAAAGAGACTTGCCGGTAACGAGATTGAACTAGGTATAGAGATACCGACGATCGAATCTCGGGCAAGTAACATACCGAAGAACAAAGGGAACAGCATACGGGATTAACTGAATCCTTGACATAGAGGTTCGACCGATATAGATCTTCGTAGAATATGTAGGAACCAATATGGGCATCCAGGTCCCGCTATTGGTTATTGACCGTAGAGGTGTCTCGGTCATGTCTACATAGTTCTCGAACCCGCAGGGTCTACACACTTAACGTTTGGTGACGATTGGTATAATTGAGTTATTATGTTGGTGACCGAAAGTTGTTCGGAGTCTCGGATAAGATCCCGGACATGACGAGGATCTCCGGAAGAGTCCGGAGGTAAAGATTGATATATGTGATAATAGTGTTTTGATCTCCGGAAGGGTTCCGGAGTTCACCGGAAAGGGTTCCGGATGTTTACCGAAGTGTTCGGGTGCAGCAACACTTTATATGGGCCAAAAGGAAAAAGGCCACGAGGTATTGGAAAGTGCAAAAAGTAGTTTTGCTGCCGCGTAAGCGGTACTACCGCTTGTGTGAAGCGGTACTACCGCCCAAGTGGTACTACCTCTTGTGTGAAGCGGTACTACCGCTTGTGCGCGGTACTGCAGGGATCCGAGTTGGACTCTTTTCCTGCGGGCCAAACCGACCTTGTGCGGGCAAAACCGACCTGGAGGAGGCTTTTACTCCAAGTTTAGACCCCAAGGCTCAACATATAAATAGAGGGGCAGGGCTAGCACACGGGACACATCAAGATTTCCCCAAGCCGTGTGCGGCAACCCTAACCCTCTAGTTCTCCCGTCATAATCTCCGTAGTGCTTGGCGAAGCCCTGCAGAGATTGTTCCTCACCACCATCACCACGCCGTCGTGCTGCTGGAACTCAACCACTACTTCACCGTCGCTCGCTGGATCGAGGAGGTGAAGGCGTCATCAAGCCGTACGTGTGTTGAACGCGGAGGTGCCGTCCGTTCGGCACTAGTTCGTGATCGGCTCGAGGGACGACTTGCGATTTGGATCGCGGAGACGTTCGACTACATCAACCGCGTTTCTTAAATGCTTCCGCTTAGCGATCTACAAGGGTATGTAGATTCACTCTCCCTCTCGTAGATGCTCATCGCCATGGATAGATCTTGCGTGTGCGTAGGAAAATTTTTGTTTCCCATGCAACGTTCCCCAACAATTTTTAGTCTCCCAAGTTTTGATGAGAAAATTTATTATGATGATAGCATGCCCCCTATTTATGATGATTATATTGATGAAAGTGGGTTTGGAAGAGTGTCAACTTTAGGAAGTAATGATCCCACTATTTTGGAGGATGTTGAATATTATTGTGATAATTATAAAAGTGGATTTGGAGAGGTCATGACTTTATTTAGTAATGATTCCACTATCTTGGAAGAGGTTTCAATTGATTATGATGAGAACAAAGTTGCTACTTATGATGATTATTGTGATGATACTTATGTTATAAAAAGTAGTGATGATTATATTTACAAAACTTGTCATGATTATGATTACCGTTTTTCTGAACATTACTCTTTTAATGTGGAAACAATTTATAGTATTCGAGTTTCTTATGATACTCCCACTATTCCGAATGAGAAGAATTTTGCTTATGTGGAGAGTAGTAAATTTTCTATGCTTGTAGATCATGAAAAGAATGCTTTATGTGATGGTTATATTGTTGAATTTATTCATGATGCTACTGAAAATTATTATGAGGGAGGAATATATGCTTGTAGGAATTGCAATAATATCAAGTTTCATTTCTATGTGTTAAAAGTTTTGAAGTTATGCTTGTTTTGTCTTCCTATGCTAGTTGATTCTTGTTCCCATAAATTGTTTGCTCACAAAATCCCTATGCATAGGAAGTGGGTTAGGCTTAAATGTGTTAGTCATATTCTTCATGATGCTCTCTTTATGTTTCAATTCTTATCTTTTATGTGAGCATCATTGAAATCGTCATGCCTAGCTAAAAAGGCATTAAAGAGAAGCGCTTGTTGGGAGACAACCCAACATTTACCCCTACTGTTTTTGTGTGTCCACATGATTAAGCTACTTTAGTAATCATGTTTTATAGCTTTTGTTTCAATAAAGCGCCAAGTAAAGCCTTTAGGATAGCTTGTGGTGATAGTTGTGTTGATCCTGCTGAAAATCAGAAACTTTTGCGCTCAGTAAATAATTTCCAGAATCTTATTGAAACGTGATTTTGACCTGATTATTTTTGCTATGGATTGGTGCACAAATTTCTCAGGTGGAACTAATTTTTTCAGAATTTTTGGAGTTACAGAAGTATTCGAGAGTTACAGATTACTACAGACTGTTCTGTTTTTGATAGATTCTGTTTTCTATGTGTTGTTTGCTTATTTTGATGAATCTATGAGTAGTATCGGAGGGTATGAACCATAGAGAAGTTGGAATACAGTAGATATTACACCAATATGAATTTAGAATGAGTTAACAACAGTACCAAAAGTGGTGATTTATTTTCATATACTAACGGAGCTTATGAGTTTTCTGTTGTGAAGTTTTCAAGTTTTGGGTAAAGATTCGATGGACTATGGAATAAGGAGTGGCAAGAGCCTAATCTTGGGGATGCCCAAGGCACCCCAAGGTAATATTCAAGGACAACCAAGAGCCTAAGCTTGGGGATGCCCCGGATGGCATCCCCTCTTTCGTCTTCGTTCATCGGTAACTTTACTTGGGGCTATATTTTTATTCACCACATGATATGTGTTTTGCTTGGAGCGTCATTTTTTTTTTGCTTGCTGTTTGAATAATATCCCAAGATCTGAAATTCTTAAATGTTAGAGAGTCTTCACATAGTTACATAATTATTCAACTACTCATTGATCTTCACTTATATCTTTTGGAGTAGTTTGTCATTTGCTCTAGTGCTTCACTTATATCTTTTTAGAGCACGACGGTGATTTTATTTTGAAGAAATAGATGAACTCTCATGCTTCAATTATATTATTTTGAGAGTCTTAAACAGCATGGTAATTTGCTTGGGTTATAAAACTAGTCCTAATATGATGGGTATCCAAGAGGGATATAATAAAAACTTTCATATAAAGTGCATTGAATACTATGAGAAGTTTGATTCCTTATGATTGTTTTGAGATATGAAGATGGTGATATTAGAGTCATGCTAGTTGAGTAGTTGTGAATTTGAGAGATACTTGTGTCAAAGTTTATGATTCCCGTAGCATGCACGTATGGTGAACCGTTATGTGATGAAGTCGGAGCATGATTTATTTTTTGATTGTCTTCCTTATGAGTGGCGGTCGGGGACGAGCGATGGTCTTTTCCTACCAATATATCCCCCTAGGAGCATGCGCGTAGTACTTCGTTTCGATAACTAATAGATTTTTGCAATAAGTATGTGAGTTCTTTATGACTAATGTTGAGTCTATGGATTATACACACTCTCACCCTTCCACCATTGCTGGCCTCTCTTGTGCCGCGCAACTTTCCCCGGTACCATACACCCACCATATACCTTCCTCAAAACAGCCACCATACCTACCTATTATGACATTTCCATAGCCATTCTGAGATATATTGCCATGCAACTTTCCACCGTTCCGTTTATTATGACACGCTTCATCATTGTCATATTGCTTTGCATGATCATGTAGTTGACATCGTATTTGTGGCAAAGCCACCTTCATAATTCTTTCATACATGTCACTCTTGATTCATTGCACATCCCGGTACACCGCCGGAGGCATTCATATAGAGTCATATTTTGTTCTAAGTATCGAGTTGTAATTCTTGAGTTGTAAGTAAATAAAAGTGTGATGGTCATCATTATTAGAGCATTGTCCCATGTGAGGAAAGGATGATGGAGACTATGATTCCCCCACAAGTCGGGATGAGACTCCGGACGAAAAAAAAAGAGGCAAAAAAAAGATAAGGCCCAAAAAAAATGAGAGAAAAAGAGAGAAGGGGCAATGCTACTATCCTTTTACCACACTTGTGCTTCAAAGTAGCACCATGATCTTCATGATAGAGAGTCTCCTATGTTGTCACTTTCATATACTAGTGGGAATTTTTCATTATAGAACTTGGCTTGTATATTCCAATGATGGGCTTCCTCAAAATGCCCTAGGTCTTCATGAGCAAGCGAGTTGGATGCACACCCACTTAGTTTCTTTTTGAGCTTTCATACACTTATAGCTCTAATGCATCCGTTGCATGGCAATCCCTACTCACTCACATTGATATCTATTGATGGGCACCTCCATAGCCCGTTGATATGCCTAGTTGATGTGAGACTATCTTCTCCTTTTTGTCTTCTCCACAACCACCATTCTATTCCACCTATAGTGCTATATCCATGGCTCATGCTCATGTATTGCGTGAAAGTTGAAAAAGTTTGAGAACATCAAAAGTATGAAACAATTGCTTGGCTTGTCATCGGGGTTGTGCATGATTTAAATATTTTGTGTGATGAAGATAGAGCATAGCCAGACTATATGATTTTGTAGGGATAGCTTTCTTTGGCCATATTATTTTGAGAAGACATGATTGCTTTATTAGTATGCTTGAAGTATTATTGTTTTTACGTCAATATTAAACTTTTGTTTTGAATCTTATGGATCTGAATATTCTTGCCACAATAAAGAAGATTACATTGATAAATATGTTAGGTAGCATTCCACATCAAAAATTCTGTTTTTATCATTTACCTACTCGAGGACGAGCAGGAATTAAGCTTGGGGATGCTTGATACGTCTCCAACGTATCTATAATTTTTGATGTATTCATGCCATGTTTATACTATTTTTACATGATTTTAGTATGATTTGGTTAGAACTAACCCGGACTGACGTTGTTTTCAGCAGAACTACCGTGGTGTTGTTTTTGTGCAGAAATAAAAGTTCTCAGAATGCGTTGAAAATCAACGGAGATTTTTTTTGGAAAATATAAAAAATACTGGAACGAAGAGTTACCGGAGGGGAGTCCCGTGGGCCCTACGAGGGTGGAGGGCGCGCCCCCTGCCTCGTGGACTCCCTGTGGGGCCCCCTGACTTGCTCTCAACACCAACCTCTCCTATAAATCCCCAAACTTCCAGAACTTAACCTAGATCAGGAGTTCCACCGCCGCAAGCCTCTGTAGCCACCAAAAACCAATCAGGACCCTGTTCCGGCACCCTGCCGGAGGGGGGAATCATCACCGGTGGCCATCTTCATCATCCCGGCGCTCTCCATGACGAGGAGGGAGTAGTTCACCCTCGGGGCTGAAGGTATGTACCAGTAGCTATGTGTTTGATCTCTCTCTCTCTCTCTCTCTCGTGTTCTTGATTTGGCACGATCTTGATGTACCACGAGCTTTGCTACTATAGTTGGATCTTATGATGTTTCTCCCCCTCTACCTTCTTGTAATGGATTGAGTTTTCCCTTTGAAGTTATCTTATCAGATTGAGTCTTTAAGGATTTGAGAACACTTGATGTATGTCTTGCGTGGGATACCCGTGGTGACAATGGGGTATTCTATTGATTCACTTGATGTATGTTTTGGTGATCAACTTGCGGGTTCCGTGACCTTGGGAATCTATGCATAGGGGTTGGCACACGTTGTCATCTTGACTCTCCGATAGAAACTTTGGGGCACTCTATGAAGTTCTTTGTGTTGGTTGAATAGATGAATCTGTGATTGTGTGATGCATATCGTATAATCATACCCGCGGATACTTGAGGTGACATTGGAGTATCTAGGTGACATTAGGGTTTTGGTTGATGTGTGTCTTAAGGTGTTATTTTACTACGAACTCTAAGGCTGTTTGTGACACTTATAGGAATAGCCCAATGGATTGATCGGAAAGAATAACTTTGAGGTGGTTTCGTACCCTACAATAATCTCTTCGTTTGTTCTCCGCTATTAGTGACTTTGAAGTGACTCTTTGTTGCATGTTGAGGGATTGTTATATGATCTAATTATGTTATCATTGTTGAGAGAACTTGCACTAGTGAAAGTATGAACCCTAGGCCTTGTTTCGAAGCATTGCAATACCGTTTCTGCTCACTTTTATCGCTTGCTACCTTGCTGTTTTTATATTTTCAGATTACAAATACCCATATCTACCATCCATATTGCACTTGTATCACCATCTCTTCGCCGAACTAGTGCACCTATACAATTTACCATTGTATTGGGTGTGTTGGGGACACAAGAGACTCTTTGTTATTTGGTTGCCGGGTTGTTTGAGAGACCATCTTCATCCTATGCCTCCCACGGATTGATAAACCTTAGGTCATCCACTTGAGGGAAATTTGCTACTGTCCTACAAACCTCTGCAGTTGGAGGCCCAACAATGTCTACAAGAGGAAGGTTGTGTAGTAGACATCAACCAACACTACTAGGAGAAAGCATATAGATAGAGCCATAGCAGTAGTGCGGGGTGAAAGGGCAGCACTACAACTATATACCAGTATAGCTCGTGACGTCTACCAGTGCTACAGGTAAGTTTGTAGTAGTAGTGCTGGGCCGCGGCACCCCGCTGCTGCTAAGTGCCCCCCTCCCGTACTCATCGGGGCTACCCGTAGTGGCAGCGTTGGTCCCGAGCCAGCGCTACTGCTAAGGCAGTTAGCAGTAGCGCGGCTACCCTGTCAGCGCTGCTATTGCGGCCAGCCCGGGTCCAGCTCACCAGCCGAAAGGAAGAGTGAGGTCGTGGACGCGGGCTGGAGAGGATAAGGTGGGATTAGCAGTAGCGTGGGCTACCTCCCCGCGCTACAGCTAGGTGGACTAGCAGCAGCGAGGGCCGGTTACCCGCGCTACTGCTAATCCCACCTTATCCTCTCCAGCCCGCGTCCACGACCTCACTCTTCCTTTCCACTCTCACTGTCCTGTCCATCTGCCCCCCGTTGTTGCCGCCGTCGCCCGCATTGCTGCTGCCATCGTCGCGCGCTGCCGCTGTCTCCCCCTGGTACGTATCCCTCCCACACTCTCCTTCCATCCCTCCCTTCTCCCTCCCTCTGACCCTCTCCCTCCCTCCCTCCTCCATTGATATATAGATCGATAGATAGATGGTTAGAACTAGGGTATTTTTGATACATTGCATAGATAGACATATGGATGGATAGGTAGATGGATGGATGGATAGATGTTAGGGTTAGAACTAGGGTATTTTTAGTAAATGTTGGTCTTTTCAATTAGATATTTATTAAAAAATAGTAATAGAATAGAAACTTTTAAGTAAAAAGTAGTAATATAATATAATTTTTTTGTTGCCAATTATATTGATGATATAGTTTTTCAATCGGTGTACTATGCAGGATTTCTCGCCGTCGCGTCTCCCTTTCCCGCTCGGTCCCGTCTCGCCACCGTGAGTACCTCCCTCTCCTCTTTGTTTAGTTTTTAGTTAAGTTTTATTTTAATATCTATGTAGATGTATGTATGTTTGCTAGAATGGATGCATTATTGATTGTTGCACTTTTGTTGCATTATTGATTTTGAAAACATCCGACAAAATGGATGCATGGAT
This sequence comes from Elymus sibiricus, assembly GCA_039707655.1. Lineage (NCBI taxonomy): Eukaryota > Viridiplantae > Streptophyta > Magnoliopsida > Poales > Poaceae > Elymus > Elymus sibiricus. Next base: position 30,534,457 of record CM077670.1, read on the forward strand.
GCATTTTGCAGGGAACACCTCCAAGTGGCCTATGTTTTGCCAGAAAGTTGATTCATTTCCATTCTAGCAAATTTCAGGCGTTCGATATGTCCTGTTTTAGCAAAGGTCATGCCGGATTTTCTCGTGAATTTTAGGGTTGACTTTAAGTCTGTCGGGGCTCCTTAATTACATGACAGTCAAGAAATCAGTGAAGGAGAGTGTCCACCATATATGAGAGAAGAAGAATGCCTACTATTGTCCTGGGGGTCGCTCTTCGTCTTCCTTCTCGTGATAGACCTTTTGGTAATGCACAGGAAGGAAGAGAAGAGCGACCATCACCGATGGTCAAAAAATCAGTGAGGGAGTGTCCACCATATATGAGAGAGGACGAAGAATCCTAACTGTTGTAGTGGGGGTCGCTTCTTCTTCATTCCAAGGTGCTAGACATTTTTGTGTAATGCACTTTGGAATGAAAGGAGGCGCTACCACCACCGATGGTCGCAAATGCCAGAGAGGAAGAATCCCGACTGTTGTCGTGGGGGTCGCTTCTCCTTCGTTCCCGTGTGCTAGACATTTTGGTGTAATGCACTCGGGAACGAAGAGAGGAGCGAACATCACCGACGGTCGAATATATCAGAGAGAGAGTGCCCACCATATACACCACGTGATATGAGAGTTTTCAAGGAAGACTCGATAGACCGAAAGTCAACCCATGATGAATAATAATGATCTGTGTGTTGAGTTCCTGGTAATTGCCGTCGATTTATAATCTTTAAATTTTGAACACAGGAAATGTCTGATCATGATAGGATCCCAGAGTATGAATACTGCTAAGATGACTGGGGTATATGCGACATGATGCCTCACCTGCAAAATGGTAGGTACTTCACAGTCAAGCTAGAAGAGACCTTCCATGTTTGTACGGTACGCAACGATGACAAGTATTTCTTCATAATTAATCATGACTTGTGATTCTTTGCTACAACGTGTAATTTCTATTTTTTTCTTTAATTTGAGTAGTACATCCCCTACAATGCAAGACCTTATGTCTTGGAGAAACTTGGTTTCGAAGACTTTGAGAATATCGAGACGAGGAGAGCTTACCTCAGGACTAAGCATGGTTATGCTTTTCAAGTTAAGCTTTACAATGTGCTTAATAACTCTTATTTCGGTTGCTCAAATTGGGGAGCTCTCTGCAAGGCCTATGGATTTGCAGAGGACATGCAAATAACTTTTGATATTCGTCCCGAAGATGAAGATATTGCAGATAATATAGACATTCGGATCGATGTGGATATGCCTCCTCTTTTGCCTAAATGTGAGTTTGTCATACTAATTTGTTAAGTTATTTATATTTTTTATTTAAAAATATTTGCTATTCATCGCTACTAAACTTGTTTATTCATAATTGTCAGCTTATTTCTTATATTCAAAAAATACTTGGAAAGCTGTGGACATGACGTTCTACAACTATGGCTCCGAGCTTAATTGTGAGGAGAAAGGATATCTTGTCTCATTTATAGATGATGTTGAGACTTTTAAGACCAAACACTTTCTCAGCCCAAATTATACTGGATACGTGCCACTAGTCCATCGGTTGCTTGATGGTAACCTCATTGCCAAAAACTTGGTATGATTTTGTTAATGATGGTAACTTCGTTGCATACATTCTTCTTAAGTAAACTACACTACTAACTACATATGTTACTATATTGTTTAACAGAAGCTCCCGAGCGAGGTTGTACCTCATATGATGCTTACCGAAGGGAGTATGTACATGGTTAGCTTACGACCATTTCCGCCGATGGTTCACCAAAGTGCATACTCTATTTCTTTGAAAGATGGAAGGCTCAATATCAAATAATGAAGCAAACAAATGAAGGCGCGCACACAACCGATTGGAGACAACATGCGTGTGCGCAAGCCAAAAGTTGGCGACAGGTGTCGGTGTCAAAACCGGCAGATCTCGGGTAGGGGGTCCCGAACTGTGCGTCTGAGGATCGAAGGTAACAGGAGGCTGGGGACACGATGTTTACCCAGGTTCGGGCCCTCTTAATGGAGGTAATACCCTACTTCCTGCTTGATTGATCTTGATGAATATAGGGGTTACAAGAGTTGATCTACCTCGAGATCGTAATGGCTAAACCCTAGATGTCTAGCCTGTATGATTATGATTTGTCTCTACCTCTACGGTCTAAGCCCTCTGGTTTATATAGACACCGGAGAGGGCTAGGGTTGTACAAGGTCGGTTTACAGAGAAAAGGAATTAGACATCTGGACGCCAAGCTTGCCATCCACGCCAAGGAGAGTCCCATCCGGACACGGGGGAAGGTCTTCGATCTTGTATCTTCACGGCCCATCAGTCCGGCCCATATCTCATAACCCGGACACCCGAGGACCCCCTAGTCCAGGACTCCCTCAACAGGTGGATCTCCATTCCCCATTTTCTAGATGGACCAGTTTATCTGTTTTATGCTATTTTACCTAGGAGAGAGGACTAGGTCCTAGGTAGTAAGAACAATTAGCTAGTGTTGATTATGACTATGATAATGATGATTAGTTATTATGATGATGATGAGTTATGTGCTATAATGTGTTAGCTAGAATGATGAGTTGTCGTATGACTCATAGATGATGATTCTGAGGAGTTGTTATGATGATGCATGAGTTGTTATGACTATGATGATGATGAGCTATATATGATGATGATGATGATGATGATGATGATGATGATGATGAGTTGTTATTATGATCATGATGAGTTATTATACCATTGGATGAAAAAACCACGGATCAGACTCAAGTGGATGAATCCAAAGTGACCTAGTTGGATTAGTAGGACGTCCTCCTAATCCAACTTGGTCACTTTGGATCCACCCACTTGAATCTAATCCGTATTTCTTTCACAAATTGATATAATAACTCATGATCATAAAATTATATGATGAGACTACTTTATAAAATCTGTACAAATACAACGCAAATACGCAAAAGAAAATAAAAATATAGGAAATTGTAGCAGTAGCGTTGGTTACACCCACGCTACTGCTAGGTAGAGTAGTAGTACTGCAGGTTCAACCCACGCTACTGCTAGGTAGGTTAGCAATAGCACGGGTTTGACCCACGCTACTACTAAACAATAGTTGTAGTGCCCTACCAGTAGCGCTGGACCCAGCGCTACTGGTAGTGTTTCAAGTCGCGCTACTACTAGGGTTTTCCCTAGTAGTGCAACTATTCACGGTACCGACACCACTACCAATGGGACCCTACCTATAAGAAGTTTCCTAATAGTGACTTAACCACTAGTACAGCGAGCTCCTAAACAAACGGTTTAAAACCCCTTTCCGCGACGGCATTTGGAACCGTCTCCAAGTGAGTGTGGGCGATAGGGGGGTCCTTCCCACACGACCCAGAAACCGTCGGGGATATGCCCTCCTGGCACACACGTTCGGCAAAATGAGGTCATGTGCGACCGGCGAGCGCTAAAATACGGAAATACGTACACTAGAGCTAAAAAAATACAATTATACGGCGAAATTGTTTCCGGTCGCAAGTACATCCCACACAGTCAGTCCCCGCTAAACGTTTCCGTTCGTATGTACATCCCACACAGTCGCTCGAAGGAAAACGTTTCCGTTCACAGGTACATCACACACAATTTTTCCCGTTAAATCGCTTGCGTTATTGAATATATCACACACGGTCCGTGGAAGAAACTGTGTGGCAAAGGCTGTCCATCACACACAGTTTTCATGTGGTAAACGTTTGCGCAAGGTGGCCTAACGCAAACAGTTTTCAAGAGAAAGTCGTGTGTGATTGTTCATTGATCCAACACGGTTTCTTCCTAGAAACTGTGTGCGTTGCCTGCGGTCATCGCCCACGGTATTTTTTCAACAACCGTTTGCAATAGCAAAACCCAATTAGCAGGCTAATTCGCCACTAGCAGGCTAATTATCCGATTATTCATAATCCATTTATTAATCTAATTGACAGTTCATATTAAGCACACAATATATTTCATTTTCATAATTGAAATACATCAGAGTACAGCATCATATAGCTTCAGCACTCAGCTACCCCATTACACAACTACACCAGGACCAAGTTTCACATGCAACATCTATAACCTTTCAAAATTAGCATCATAGACGGTACATAGACAGATGTATCTCATCTGGAAAACTGCTGAAGCAGAAGGCGCATATTGAGCCTTCATTGATGTTGAAGGTCTTTGTAACTTTAGGCCAGTGCCTATGGATGATTGACCGTCCATCCTTCGTCCTCTTCAGGAACACTTCAATATTGAACCGTGGGTGTTGTATGAATACCTTCCTCGCCTCCTGACCATACAGGTGGTTTGAGAGGTAATCATCAGTGAACTGCTTTGGAAAGGCCTGAAAACAAGGATGTGCATAAATATCTTCTCTATATTGGAAATGGGGCAAAGGAATTAAAAAGGCAAGGTATAATAGTTAGTACCATCCTGTAGTGAACTGATGTCTTCTTCATTGTGCAGACAAAGATCTTGTTGTTTTTTGTCGCTAATTGCTTTATCCTAACAATCTTTCTGAGTTTCTTGACTTGACTGATATTCATGGACAACTCATTTCCCCATATGCAAAAAGGGTCGAACAGTGGGTCAAAACCTCTGACAGCAGGACCTACATGTGCAAGACCAAATTGTTAAAAACCTAAATATTAGAATGGTTCCTGCAATTGCACAATAATGTGCTATTAGACAACGGACCATGCACGTGCTAACCTCGATTGTAAACCTCAGTGCTTCCCATTGTTTCCCTGCAACACATATAAGGTAGTTAGTCATCAGGTTAAGTAAGGGTTCGCATGCTATCAGTAAAATATGTTGATGAAAAATAATCACATTGCAGATTCATCAGATTAATTCAAGCCACAGGGAAAACCCATTTACCCAAACCAAGCATGATTAAGAACTAGGAAATATAGCACTTGTATATGTTTCTCATGTATTAAGTGCAGCCAAATTCGATTTATTCCTCACATGCACAACAATACAAAATTCTACCCACGACAATTGGACATCGCATTGCAGAATTGAACCAAGCAGTTAACTAAACACCACAACAAATGAACCAAACATTAACAGAGCACCACATTGCACAATATAACATTGAACCAAGCAGTTAACTAAACACCACAACAAATGAACCAAACATTAACTGAGCACCACATTGCACAATATAACACACTCCTAATAGAAGATCAGACAGTTAACCAAACAGTTAACTACAGCCAATTGTAGAAATTGTATTTGTTTCTCATGTATTTACTACAGCCAAATTCAATTTATTCCTCACATGGTATACAATAACAGAATGCACCCACAATTTTGTAAAGATAAATTCGATTTATTTCTCACATGGAAGACAATACAAAATTGCAGCCTGAAGAATTGAACATCACATTTGCAGAATTGAACCAAACAGTTAACTGAAGATGACAACTAATTAACAAAACAGTTAATAAGTGAGCACCACACTGCACGACATATAGAACATATACACTAGAGCAACAGATTGCATGGTAAAATTAGATAGCACAATTCACTAGAATTTGTGAAGGAAAGGCAGGAGCAGCACACGCAACGGGTAAACCGAGCATGCTTAACCGGCGTAGCTAGCAAATGGCAAGGTGCTCCTTCAAGATCTGGGGGTCGGCACGAATGGCAGCCATCGCGACCTCATCCGCGCGTGCGGCCGTGATTTGCTTCTCCGCTGCCAAATGCTCCTTGAGGTCCTGGCTATACTGCGTGCACCATGGCTTAGGCCGGCGCTTATTTGGTGGAGGGGTCGGTGATTTGGGTGGAAGGTGTCGCGCTCGCGCCGGCGGTAGGGGCATGTGGGATGTGGAAGGAGGAGGAGGATGGGGGTCGGGTGTGGATTACCTGCCTGGATAGGCGAGGCCGAGGAGCGTGAAGGAGGGTCGCCGGCGAGGAGGCAGCGGCGCTGCAAGCAAGGAGTGAAGGTTTCAACTTGGAAAGGAAGGCGTAAAGAGGGGAAATGTGGCTTTTGGTAAGGGGGAGGGGGCGGGGAGGTAGATATTTCCGCGGAAGCCGAAAATTTGGAATCGCTTCAGCCAAAAAACTGGCGCGCATAGTGTCATCAGACACAGTCCCTTATTCAGAACTGTGTACGATATGTGAACATCACAAACGATTCAGATAGCTTAACCCGTGTGTGTTGAGTTTGAACGTCAAAAATTTTGGTTCGAATTTCCCTGGTTACAGTGGTCATCCACGTCATTGCATAATTTGGGTACACAAAGGAGACTAACTTCTTAATCGAGCAAGTTCAGCAATTAAACAGAGCTAGCTGACCTAAACATTACACTAACAAATTAAAGACCGGCGCTCTTAATTAAACAAAACAAAGAGTACTACTACGGCTGGTGCTCGTCGATCTCCGCCGCCGCCTCCATGTCTAGCTCGCGCCCGACGGTCTCCTGGGGAAGGGGCTCCATGGCATCAATTGCACCATACTCGGCAAGCATCTCGCCATCCGCGTCCGCCATATCTTTGGAAAAGGCCGCCACGAGCTGGGCGTGGGCGGACGCCATGTGGGCTCTGGCGGGCTCCGTCATGGCAAGGTATGCCGCGCAGGAACGGACGGCTGCTCGAACTCTCTCGGTGATTGCCAACTCTCTCGTTCGATTTGTGCGGTGACCGCCATGACCTGGGTGTGGACGGCCTCGACATGGTAGTGGGCGGCCTCCAGCAGGGCTAAGGCCGCCGCTGCGGAACGGATAGCTGCTATGCCGCTCTCGCCAGTTGCTACCCCCGAGGCACATGCTGCTGCCGCCGCCTGAGAAGCAACAGCGGCCGTTTGGGCTGCCTTGGCCGCCTGGACGCAGACTACGGTCGCCCTCACGAAGCTTGTTAGCACGCGCCTGGCGGCTGCGGCCGCGCTCTCGCCGGAGTGGGCCACCGAAGTTGCCCTCACGACGTGGGTCCACGTCCCCATCTTTCACCGGCGACGAATGAACAGTGAAATGATATTTGGGGAGTGAGTTAGCTAGTGTGCTTGACACGCCGGCTGTGGACTGTAGCCGACGCACCTTCTCTTGTAAGGCATGGGCGTACTATACACCGACGGTGCTCCAAGATATTTTGTGCTGCATCTCACACGGTTGGTGATAATAAACTGTGTGCGATCTACTTGATTTATCGTCTTGATCATTTGAATTACGTAATGGGGTAACAGCTACAAAGGATGGTGTTTGAATTGTTAGAACTTTTATCTGCAGTGAACATGCAACAATAGGTGTGTCGTCAAAAAAATTGGAATTATTCAGGGTTCGTTTGTACATTTTTATACATTAACTGGGTTTTCCAGGCATTTTATGCGCATAATTCAAATTTGAACTACAAGCACATGCTCCAGTGCATATAAACTTATTGAAAAATCAAATATGTGTCCTTGGTTGCACGCTTAGGTCCCATGCAAGAAACGGGAATGAATTTCAAACACCCTGCCACCGTCACTCGGCCGCAAACATTGAGATACCTGGTTTTTAAATTCTAGTAAATCCAAAACTCGTCTGAAATTCATGAAACTTGGCATGATATCATGTAGCGGCATCAACATGCCGTGGTAAATTTTTTGTCCCATTTGGGGCAGGTTTGGGTATATGCTTCTCACAAATCGGAGCTTCTCACAACAAGCATGATGGTTCTCGATAGGGAACGTCCCACCTTTGGGGACGAAACGATATCCATTGCCTCTTATTGCTTTCAATTTTTTTTTCTCGTGTCAACATAGATACAGGAGTGTTGTGTGAATTTTTGTGATTTTTTGGGGTTCGTTTGGACATTTTTAGGCATTAACTGAGTTTTCAATGCATTTATGTGCATAATTCAAATTTGAACTACATGCACATGCTCCAGTGCATATAAATTGGTTGAAAAATCAAATCTGTGTCCTAGGGTGCATGCTTAGGTCCCATGCAAGAAATGGGAATGAATTTCGAACACCAGGGCACCGTTGATTGCCGGCAAAACATTGAGATGCCTGGTTTTTAAATTCTAGTAAATCCAAAACTCGTCTGAAATTCATGAAACTTGGCATGCTATCATGGAGCGGCATCAACATGCCGTGGTACAAATTTTGTCCCATTTGGGGCAGGTTTGGGTATATGCTTCTCACAAACCGGAGCTTCTCACAACAAGCATGATGGTTTTCGGTAGGGAACGTCCCACCTTTGGGGACGAAACGATATCCATTGCCTCGTATTGCTTTCAAATTTTTTTCTCGTGTCAACATAGAACAACAGGAGTGTTGTGTGAATTTTTGTGATTTTTCGGGGTTCGTTTGGACATTTTTATGCATTAACTGAGTTTTCATTGCATTTATGTGCATAATTCAAATTTGAACTACATGCACATGCTCTAGTGCATATAAATTGGTTGAAAAATCAAATCTGTGTCCTAGGGTGCATGCTTAGGTCCCATGCAAGAAATGGGAATGAATTTCGAACACCAGGGCACCGTTGATTGCCGGCAAAACATTGAGATGCCTGGTTTTTAAATTCTAGTAAATCCAAAACTCGTCTGAAATTCATGAAACTTGGCATGCTATCATGGAGCGGCATCAACATGCCGTGGTACAAATTTTGTCCCATTTGGGGCAGGTTTGGGTGTATGCTTCTCACAAACCGGAGCTTCTCACAACAAGCATGATGGTTTTCTGTAGGGAACATCCCACCTTTGGGGACGAAACCATATCCATTGCCTCTTATTGCTTCCAAATTTTTTTCTCATGTCAACATAGAACAACAGGAGTGTTGTGTGAATTTTTGTGATTTTTCGGGGTTCGTTTGGACATTTTTATGCATTAACTGAGTTTTCAATGCATTTATGTGCATAATTTAAATTTGAACTACATGCACATGCTCTAGTGCATATAAATTGGTTGAAAAATCAAATCTATGTCCTTGGGTGCATGCTTAGGTCCCATGCAAGAAATGGGAATGAATTTCAAACACCAGGGCACCGTTGATTGCCGGAAAAACATTGAGATGCCTGGTTTTTAAATTCTAGTAAATCCAAAACTCGTCTGAAATTCATGAAACTTGGCATGCTATCATGGAGCGGCATCAACATGCCGTGGTACAAATTTTGTCCCATTTGAGGCAGGTTTGGGTATATGCTTCTCACAAACCGGAGCTTCTCACAACAAGCATGATGGTTTTCGGTAGGGAACGTCCCACCTTTGGGGACGAAACGATATCCATTGCCTCTTATTGCTTTCAAAAAAAATTCTCGTGTCAACATAGAACAACAGGAGTGTTGTGTGAATTTTTGTGATTTTTTGGGGTTCGTTTGGACATTTTTATGCATTAACTGAGTTTTCAATGCATTTATGTGCATAATTCAAATTTGAACTACATGCACATGCTCCAGTGCATATAAATTGGTTGAAAAATCAAATATGTGTCCTTGGGTGCATGCTTAGGTCCCATGCAAGAAATGGGAATGAATTTCAAACACCAGGGCACCGTTGATTGCCGGCAAAACATTGAGATGCCTGGTTTTTAAATTCTAGTAAATCCAAAACTCGTATGAAATTCATGAAACTTGGCATGCTATCATGGAGCGGCATCAACATGCCGTGGTACAAATTTTGTCCCATTTGGGGCAGGTTTGGGTATATGCTTCTCACAAACCGGAGCTTCTCACAACAAGCATGATGGTTTTCGGTAGGGAACGTCCCACCTTTGGGGACGAAACGATATCCATTGCCTCTTATTGGTTTCAAATTTTTTTCTCATGTCAACATAGAACAACAGGAGTGTTGTGTGAATTTTTGTGATTTTTCGGGGTTCGTTTGGACATTTTTATGCATTAACTGAGTTTTCAATGCATTTATGTGCATAATTCAAATTTGAACTACATGCACATGCTCCAGTCCATATAAATTGGTTGAAAAATCAAATATGTGTCCTTGGGTGCATGCTTAGGTCCCATGCAAGAAATGGGCATGAATTTCAAACACCAGGGCACCGTTGATTGCCGCCAAAACATTGAGATGCCTGGTTTTTAAATTCTAGTAAATCCAAAATTCTGTTAACCATTCACGTGACGCCACGTGTCTTGGTTTTAATGGCTGTAGGAGGTGCCGTGCGGACAGCTGCTTGACCTTGACTGAACGGGAGGCGTGCGAGCGCCGTCCGGTGCGCAGGCTGACCGAGAGGCATGCAAGCTGTCCTCGAGTGCACAGGCTCACCGGGAAGTGTGCGAGCTGTACGCTGCGCAGGCTCACTGGGAAGCGAGCCCTTTGACTTCCATGGCCGCCCGCCTTGCTCGCATCCTCTCCATTAATGGCGCCCAAGCCGCAGTTTAATTCGCTTTTTAAATATAAAACACTCATCGCAAACGTTTTAGTTAGAACACCCGTATGCAAACCGACAGCTTCCCCAGGAAGCCAAGAGAAAATGTGCCGAGCAGGATTTCTGCAGCTCTGGATCACAAACGATTTAGATAGAACACCCGTATGCAAAGTGAGAGCAGCGCAGGATTTGTGCATCCCTTCAACGCAAACGTTTGTTCTGGATGACCCGTGTGCAACCACGTACAAACAATTTGGTAAGATTTGCATCTGTCATATTGGGTATGTTGCCATTTGTCAAACTGGAAAGATTTACATTTGTTGATCTAGTAACGTTGCCATTTGTCAATCCTTGTAACACTGCGATTTGTCAAAATATGCAGCTAGAAATCATTAGCACTATGTAATTTTTGCAACTAAAATTCAGTAATTAAGCATAGATTTCATTCATAGATTAAGCAGTCGTTCTTAATTTATACAAACAGTTCAACTCGACAGCTGAACCGACCAAACTTCTCCCCAATTGTTGCCAACCACGTACTGAAATAGCTAGTTCAACTATATATACTGGCTAATTTTAAGTACGTTGTAAAGTTCGACCACACATCTATAGTCAGATGAACTGAACAAAATAGCCCCTAAATACTACTACTACCACGGAGGGGCTTTGTGCTACTTTCGGCAGCCTCTCCTCTGCCGAGCGCGCTCAGTAAGAGGCAGAGGAGGAGGAGGAGCCTACCGACGAGCTGGACAAATGCAATACGGTGCCTGCCGCTGCTGCAAGTTCAGCGACGCTCGCCAGCTCGAACGCCCACTGCCGCTCCAGACGATCCCTCTCGAAGCGGCCGGACTACTCATAGATCTCCTGATTCCTCGCCTCAGCGTTGGCGTGTGCTGCGGCCACGGCTGCGGTAAGGCTCTTTGCGTGCTCGACGAGGCGCTCCTCCTCCTCCCGCAGGAACTCGATGTAGCGCGCAAGGTCGCTGACGCACGTGCGGGCCTCCACCTCCGCCTCCCTCCTTCGGGCGGCGGTGGCGGAGCGGGTCATGATCCCGGCAGTCGACGGTGGGCTGGCGGCCACGGCGGCCGATGATGGGGTGGCGGCCACGACCACAACCTCCCGCCTTCAGGCCGCGGTGGCGGAGCGGGTGATGGCCACAGTGGCCGGCAGTGGGGTGGCGGCCACGACGGCCACCTCCCGCCTTCGGGCCACGGCGGCGGAGCGGGAGATAGCCCTGGCTTTCGACGGTGGTGTGGCGGCAACGGCGACCGGCAACAGCTGCCGACGAGCAGCGGCGGCGGAGCGTGTGGTGGGTGTTCCGCGCACACCCAACAGGGATGCCACGCGCACTACACTACGCCGGGGACTGCGCCGCCGCCGCGGTGTAGCCTCCCAGCTGGAGCTGTCCTCTGATGACGGCGGCGTGGCTGAGCGACGACGACAGACCGGTGCCATTGGTGATTGTGGGAGAAGCAGACGAGATAAGCTACAGGGAGGGAGGGGAAAATGCGACGCAGGACTCGCCGGCCGTGAGGGTTTTTATAGCAGGCCGGTAAGCATTGGGATTTTGGGGGATTTCACCGAGTCGGGCGGGAAGCTTGCGCGGGAACCTGCGAGGTTGCGTGGGAACGGGCTCACCGACGATTCATTGGCGCCACCGTTTGGCCAAAAGAACGCCCCCGCGCGCTGCGCAAGCTTGCGCTGTAAGCCGTCTGCGGCAACAGGGTGACAAAACGTGCGAGAGGAGGACGAGAGGACACGTACACATACAGTTAATAAAAAAACGTTTGCGATTTAATTACCTACTATACCCCGTCCTGGTTTATAAGTAGGATTTAACTAATAAAATACGAATGCATGTCGCCATAGATTATATCGTTGGAGTCGTATTTGAACATAGTTTCCGGCTATACAATTTTTGTAACATGCATTAACACTTTTTTGGTTAAATTTAAGGTTATACACCAGCAGGCGTTTGCCCGCAACACACACAGTTTATTCCATCACAAACAGCTCTGATGGATCAACTGTCTGCCACGTATCACACACGCAACTCTAATATGATTCGTGCTTGATGTCTCCGACATCGCTCGCACAGTTCGTCTTATTTGCCACGTATCACTGTGCCGTCCTCTGCTCGCGTCCCTCGGCAAGCTCTGCTCGCCGTTAGGCGCCGCAGCGCGCTGTGCTCACCGTTAGGCGCCGCGACGCGCTCTGTCGCGTCCGTTGGCGCTCACTGCTCGCGTCCGTCGGCGCGCTCGGCTTGTGGACAGCTTTTCCTTGAGGCGACCGCGCAGCGCTCTGCTCGCGTCCCTTCGCGCGCGCTCTGCCAGCGGTTGGGCGTGCGCACGATCACGTCGGGGGCCCCATATGCATGCGGTTGTGCCGCGCGCGTTGCCACGCAATGCAGTTACGTGCGGCACGATGGAGTTACGCGCTGCAAATTAGAACTGCCATCAGGGCCTGCCGATATTCCTGGCCGTCCGGCTTCCCCTTTAATTCCCGCGGCCATTATAACCTTAGTCTCTTCAACCTTTCGATCGCGCCCCACAACACAACAAGCACACCCACGACGACACATAGAGAGGGGATGTCCGGCGGCGCTCCAATGGAGTTCGGCGAGCATAGAGTGGAGACCCACGCGAGGGAGACGGATCTCTCGGTGGTGTACACCATCGACCCGGCCGTGGTGGACGACTACATCAACAGCGTTGAGCAGTTGCTTGCTGGAGACAAGTACAAGGTGGTCGGCATCAACCTCCAGTACACCACCGGTCGTCCCGGCATAGATCAGAAGGTTGCCGTCGCCCAGTTGTGCGTGCTCCATCATGTCCTCATCTACCACTACTGCATGGCCACAGAGCCTTGCGACCGTTTCAACAGGTTTGTCAACAGCACCGACTACAAGTTCGCCATGGTGGATACCAAAGACGATGTAAAAGCGCTCAGTGTTACGGGCTTGGCCTGCAAGAACCTTGTCGAAATCCGTGACCACTACAGGGTCTGGGGCAGCACGAAGCAGGACTCCCTGGTCGAACTCGCCTCGGCCATCATCGACCCCTACTACGAAAAGATGAAGCAGGATGCCCAGAGAACAAGTCCCGTATCCTGGCACAAGGCCTAGATGCGGCAACTGGATGAACCTCACCTCAGGTTCGCGGCCAAGAGCGTGTACACATGCTATGAGATGCACAGGCGGATCATTGACATGAGGAAGTGCCTCGTTACCCAAATCGACGAGCCCGGATCGAGCCACAAGAAGAGCAAGCGTCACAAGAAGTAGATGATGATCAGATGATCGTTTATGCTAGTTAATCATGCATGTAATATATAGTTTACTTTATTGGTGTGTGTGGAAATGTCATGTGTGTAGTAGCCACCTATGTAATTATGCATGTAATAGTTTACTTTGGTGTGTGCAAATGCCATGGTTGTAGTAGCCACCTATGTAAGTGGATGTTTAATTTGGTTATGCAAGCATGTCCTTATAAGTGTGTGTATATATATGTTGTTGTTCTGTATGCAATCCCATCGCACAACACACACGTCTTATTAGCAGCAACCGTCTGTGTTCTTATCGGTCTTCAGACACATTTCTGATTACAGACCTGTTTGCCGCGTATCACACACATCTTGTTAAGTTGAACCGTTTCTGTTCTCATGTCTCAACGCAAACAGTTCATCCGAGTGAACCGCATGCCGTATATCGCACATACCTTTGATCTGGCTGACCGTTTCTTTTGTGTTGCCTAATCACAAACAGTTCATCCGAGTGAACCGTATGCTGTGTATCGCACACGCCTCCATCTGGCTGCCCGTTTCTTTTGTTCCTCCTCATCGCAAACAGTTCATTGAACTGAACCGTATGCCCTTCATCGCACACGCAACTAAAACCTGAACCGTGTTTGATGCATCCGTCATCACAAACGTTTTACACATTTCTGACGGTTTTCATACAGCACCGTTTGCGATTATGGCATCGCACACAGTTTCTCAAAGGGTCTCTGATCGTAGTGTCGCGTTAGCAGCAACCTGCAGTAGTGAACCTTTCGTGTGTGGTGCCTAAATTTTTGGTAAATACAATGCGCCATTTGAGCTGCTCATATGGGTATCCTATCTTTTCCTAAAAGGAGCACTAGATCATTGTCGATGTGTATACTGGTCCTAAGTAAGTCCCCTAAACTCTCACCTAGATACAAACTTTGATACTTTTGTGATATAGGCACATTACTGCTCAATTAATTTTATCTAACTCATGTATCCTCCTTTGCTCGAGAGATTCCATGTTTGAGTGGCAAGTTGGAACAAACTCTTGGTGAGAGCACCATCTTGCTCTTGGTTATGAATGCAACCATCAGAATATTTTTGTTCAATGTTGATATATTTATTATTGATGTTCTTCTGAAGATCCACATTATACACTTGACACCTCTGTTCATCATGCAAAAGGTAGCAATTACATGAGAGTTTTTGCCCAATGATTCATGGTTGTTGGTTTGTGACATGCTTCTCATGGTATATCAAAGGTTAAGCTCTCGCTAATTGGATATCTCATTTAAGATACATATCGGCTCAACTTTTCTGTTGAACTAGTAAAGTGGGTGAAGATGGAGAAATTGGAAAATGATGTTCTAATTGTTAGCCTTGGTATGACCTACCTCGTGATTTAATTATTGGAAAACAAATCAACGTTAGAATATTTTCATTTTCAGATTTTTTGCTCCATAACACCAATTATGTGAATTTGCTTAAGAGTATTTTTATACTAAACTATTTTACCTCTTTATAGATTCTTGTGCACCAAATAGCTTTTGTGCGACACAATCATTAGCATACAATCATAAATAATATAATACTATGACAACAATGTCACTATTGTAAAATTAAAATTTCCATCATTATAATACACAAGGGGTAAAGTAGAACCATTTTGTTTTAAAAATCATGTAATTATTTTTATATAGAAATGTTTAGATGGATTGGGTTTTGCCCATTATTAGGCCTGGATAAAAATATGAACAAATCACACGCATATAAAATATATTTTCTGCCACTTAGACTACTATGATGTTGTTATATGTGTATATGTCCATGTTAGTAACTATAAATATCACGAGCGTACGTATGAGTGTAACAATTATCCTAATCAAGTATTCTCGTGTACAAGTGTTAAGCTTAGTCATAAATATTAAATACATCTAGAATTCATGAGGTGTCAATAATTAGTTCATCTTCAAGCCCACTCTCATCCTTCTTAATTAGTCTACATTACTCGTCTTTCATTTTTTCATGATGAAATATTTCATAACTATTGATATGATTAATTAGCCAAAATCACATTTTTTGAACTTCATGGATTGTAGCAAATACTATCTCGGAGACAGAGCCACACACCCCTGGGGCATGTTTGGTTGCCTGCATACAACCCAACCAGGCTCGCTCGGTGCAAAAATGGTCCGTTTGGTAGTTGCTACTCCTGGAGGAGTCGTTGAGACCCCCCCCCCCCCTAGAGGAAGGGTGAAGCAGCAACTAGCAAGTTTTCCCACAGTGAAGAACCAAGGTTTATCAAACCATTAGGAGCTTCTAAGCTACACAGGTCAACAGCATATGCATACAAAACACAAATAAAACTTGTCCCAAACACGACAAGAGAGTTGTCAATCCCCTTGTCTTGCTAGTTACAAGATAAAACACAACTAATAGAGATAGATAATAGAAAATAGTTAAACGGGAAAATGGTGAAAATTGTGTAGAAGAATTAACAAATAGAGAATAGACCCGGGGGCCATAGGTTCACTAGTGTGATATCTCTCGAAAACAACTAGTACATGAAAGAAATTACAGTTGGACAATTGAAAAGATTGAAATATTCATGACTATGATCATTCATGGTATAATCTCATACATGCATTATGTGATAAGTAGACCGTTAATCCAACTGCACCTACTACTAAAGTACTAATACTCCACCCCAAAACCGCTATCCAACATGCATCTCAAGGTATTAAGTTTGCAAGAAAAAGAGTATCACAATAAGCAAGATGACATAATGTAGACATGAAGAAATCAATCAATATGACAAAACCCCTTGGTTTTACCCTTAGTGGCAACAATATAACACGTGCCTTGGAGCTTATGGTCACTGGGCTAGATCACCACAAGAATGAACCCATTATAAAGCACCACTCCCTTTGAAGAGAACCCTATTAAACTTGGCCAAAGAAGGCAGATATATCGGAGAGCTTGCAAAGCTATTTAATTATACATAAAATAAAACCTCAAAAGATTCAATTGATTTCAATGAACAATCTGATCATAAAGTGACAATTCATCATGTCCCAACAAACACAGCACTGATTACATCAAATTGATTCCGATCATGTGAGAAAGCTCACAGGAACATGGTATTGAAGATCCAAACAAAGAAGATAGATAGATAGATAGATAGATAGATAGATAGATAGATAGATAGATAGAGAGTCATCTAGCTACTACTATGGACTCACTGGTCCTGATGGATTTACTCACACATCATCATGGAGGCAACAAGGTTGACAAAGAAGACTCCGGCAATGGCTTTCCCCTCTGACAGGGCTCCGGAACAGGGCTCCAGATGGGATCTTCATGGAATAGAAGCTTGTAGCAGCGATAAAATTCTTCAGAAATTATCGAAGGGTTTCGGTATTTATAGGGATTTATGGCGGTAGAATCAGGTCAAGGCGGTGCTTGTGGGCCCCACACGGGCAAGGGGAGTGGCTACCACCTGGCCATGTTAGCCCCATGCTACTCGTCTCAATCTCTCCTATAGCTTCCCGTGTTTCTTGTTGCCCAAAAATTCATGTTAAATCGGCAATGTATTTTAACCGCCATAGATATTGATTCCTGCGAAATAAAAAACAAGCAGAAAATAAGAATTGACACTAGACACTAAATTAGTAGGTTAGTCCATAAAAATAATATAAATTGCTATAGAAGTTATATAAAAGTGATAATATAATAGCATGAAACAATAAAAAATTATAGATACGTTTGAGACGTATCAGTAGCCTGCATTTACTGTTGGGCCTACATAGCACAAATCTTAAAGCACCCCCCTCCGCCCCAGCTAGGCCCACTAGGAACGGCCGAATCAACAGTTTCCCCTCAACCAGGCTTGGGCGATGCAGGAGAGGGGAACGCGACGCCGAGCTTATGCGAACATGCACACATCTTTGAAAAGGTGGCGGAGGATTTGGGGTCACCTCTCGCCAAATCGGTCGCCCTTTACAACTGCCTTCACCGCATGCCCAAACTCCCACACCATTCCCCCCCTTTCGAGCTGTCCTTCTCATGAGGATTGACACCAACGAGAAGGTAAGTGATGCTTCTTCTCCAGCCAGTGGTACATGGCGGCGTCGATTCGTGTCCTCCTTTTCTCCGACGTATTTCGCACCTCCTTCTGACTACACCGATGGTTGTGAGTTCGATCACTCCCTCCTCTCTACTCGTTCTAGCCTGATGTGTGAGCATGTGATAGTTGTAGATCTGTCAGCATGTTGTAGCATTGTACACTATCCATCTATGAGAATGTGATTTTGTGGTAGCTAGTGGTGATGGATTGGTAGCATGATAGGGGTTGCTTGTAGGATTTGATGAGCTTCATGGCGTTTTCATGTCAGCAAGGATGATACTATGGTAGATATGGTACTAGCCGTCAATCAGAACAAGTATGCTAGTTTGTAACAAGTATGTAAAGGTGTGATAGTGTGTCTCCATGGTATGCTATGAGACTGAAGAACATTCATAGGGTGGTGTGTTGAACTCGATGATCTGCGTGTACTGTGCTTACTATCCATGTTTAGTGGTCGTTCGTAATGTCCATGTTTAGTCCTTGTTCATACTATCCATGTGTAGTGTGTCCACTCTTGTTGATGCTAACACTTGTAGGACATGAGCATGCAAGATTTGAGTCAGACCACTCTCTTGTCCAGCCACCATCACATGTCACGTGCTCGGCCCTCGCTCTGGATTTTTTTATTTCTTTTGTAATAGTTTTCAGATTTTAGATGGGTTTTTCCCGGGTTTTGTCTTTTTGGTTTTCGCATGATTTTCCCTAGGTTTCGGAGGTGGGGTGGGATTTGTGATTTATTTTTTTGCAGAAAAACAAAATGGTGCTTCCACAAGAAGCAAATGGTGGAAGTACAAAATTGTTTCCGCGAGAAGCACAACTGAAAGAGAAAAAAATATATTAGATTCCACCAGAAGCACACATTTTCTTCTACCGGAGGTACATATTTGTTTCCGTGAGAAGCACATCGGAAAGGAAAAAATATCTGCCTTCCACGAGAAGCACAAATTTGCTTATCGTGGAGGCACAAATTTGCTTCCGCGAGAAACATACCTGTGTTTCTTGGAAAAATAAGTTGCTTTCACAAGAAGCACATAGATTTTCTTCTGCAAGAAGCACAACTGTGCTTCTAGAGAAAATAATTATGCTTCCACAAAAAACAAAGATTTTCCTTTCTTTTTTTCATCGTTCATTTTTTCGGTTGCCGGTTTTGGTCTGGCTAAGGTGGCCAGTTGACTCTGGATGGAGGGTGATACTACCAAAGATGAAAAGTTTTCCTAGCAGAAAGATCATGCCACAGCCAATGCGATCGTCGATCTGGAGGCGCGCCATCGAGCCGCTTCGACTACGCGGAGGCACCTGCATGGGCCACCAATGTCGGAGCTAAATCCAACGGGTTCGGGTAGGGGGTACCAAACAGGTAGCCTTGGCACGATGGTAATAGGAGAGACGGTGTTTACCCGGATTCGGACTCTCTCGAAGATATAATACCCTACTCCTTCTTTAATTGTATTATTGTCGATGGGCTACAAAGTACACGTGATCTACCACGAGATCGTGTGTGTATGAGTTTGTTGGTCTATGACCTTCACCCCTCGGTTTATATAGATATCGGGGGTGCCTAGGGTTGCACATGGGTTGGTTGCATCTAGGGGAAAACATGCCGAAGACTACCTCTAAATCTTGGAGTATGCGCCAAGACTTCAGGAGATTCTTCTTTGGCGCTCTTGGGCTAGATGAACGAGGCGCATTGATAATCTTAGGGGGTCCTCGGCCCAGCCCATATGACTGCTAGCTGACATGGTGAGTACACCCTAATTCAGGACTCCGTCACATTATATAAACCAACTCCCACAAAGTATTATGTTATCCATTTCAAGATAGAACAGTGCACTGTAAGTATGGGAGAATATCACATGATACCACCCCTTAGGTGATACCATGATACCATTTCAAAAACATCAATTTTAAATGTTCCAAAAAATTCTGGAAAAAATTGTGGATGTTATCATGGCATTTTTTGAAATGGTATCATGGTTTTTTTTTGTATTTTTTGTTTATCAATGTGTACTTAGAGTTTGGATACCACTCATCATACTATTCACATCCAGATTTATATGTTTTGTTTCTCAATGTGTATTTGGAATTTGGACCTGGATTTTTTAGAGGTTGTACATTCATGTGACGTGAACATCCACAAATATTTTTCCTTTTTTTGAAACATTTGAAATTGATTTTTTAAAATGGTATCATGGGAGCATTTGGGAGGTGGTATCACCTGATACTCTCCCCTATAAAGATTGTGGTTCAATGGCACTTCATTGGTCTTTGCAACACTTTACTTTGGTATATTATTTCTATTAAGAGTGGGTTTATGATGTTTGTTAACCTTATATTCATGGGGGAGAATGTTGGAATTGATCTCGGTCAAAACAAACTAAGAGAAAAAGGGGAAGCTCACCTCCCATGTACATGCCCTAATCGGGATCACCAAACCAACATTTTGGTCTCGGTCCCGCCTCCCTAGCACCTAATATATAAGAAAAAGGACCCCCTCTCATGCTAACTAATGATCTGCAAGATAAGACCAAGTCCCTCTCTAACTACCGATCCTAATGAGGTGCTAAAGGAGACAAAGACCAACTACCACCGTCGGCCACCGCAAGGTCAGTGTCGGTGGCAATTGTGTCTCCTACGTGAACCTGCTGTTGCCCATCTTCCCCGACTATTGCCATGGGGCTTCATCGAGCAAGCATTGAGACTCTTATAAGTTCTCACCCTTCCGCACATGTACTGTTGTGGTCTTCTAAATGAGAGATCCAGATCATATTATGTTCATCCTAAAGATTTTTCTTTAACAAAATCTAGGCCCACGGTGTTAGTGAGAGAAGCAATTAACCTAGTCGGAACTATTCTTCCCAAGGCGACAAACAAGTCGGACCGGGATAAAGTTAGCATTGACCGGGATCAGTAGGTTTGTCATGCTAATTTCAGAGATTGGGCGATTAAGGTTAGATTCAGATTGTCTCTATGAATTCAAGATTTTTTTCAGACTTTTCTCTTGTATATATACGGCGTCAGGCTAATTAATTAAGGGAGCAACTAACTGGAGGTTACCCCTCACGAGGGACCTCTAGGGGTCATTTTTTACGGCATAGGAGCACGCCAAGTGGGGCGTCAAACCGCCATCACATGCCGCGTATTGGGTGCTCCCTCTGAATTTTGTCTTGTTATTTCTTTTATAAGTGTTTTCGGATATTAGATGGGGTTTTCCATAGTTTTCGACCTTTTCGTTTTCGCCTGATATTCCCTAGGTTTTGGATGAGAGGGGGGATTCATGATTACTTATTTGTGCGGAAAAACAAAATGGTGCTTCCACGAGGAGCAAATCGTGGAAGTACAAATTTGTTTCCGCGAGAAGCACAACTGAAAGAGAGAAAAATATGAGATTCCACCAGAAGCACAAATTTTCTTCTAAGAAAAAAATATTTGCCTTCCACGAGAAGCACAGATTTGCTTATCATGGAGGCACAAATTTGCTTCTGCGAGAAACATACCTGTGTTTCATGAAAAAATAAGGTGCTTTCACAAGAAGCACATAGATTTGCTTCTGCAAGAAGCACAACTATGCTTCTAGAGAAAATAATTATGCTTCCACAATAAGAATAGAGTTTCCTTTCGGGTTTTTTTTCATTGTTCATTTTTTCGGTTGCCGGTTTTCTTAGGTTTTTTATTTGTTTTTTCGTTTCCGTTTTTCGTGAAAAAAATCGTCGAAACCTATTGACATGGGATATAGTTTCGAACATCTCAATGCGAGAAATCCAACGGTAAAAAGGGTTCGGAATTTGGACACACGGTTGAAGAGATAAAACGTTTTGAATGAACGAATCAAAGAAAATCAATGAAGAAGATAAGAGTGACATTTACAAAGGGTAACCCTTAACTAATGATTTTGATTAATTAACCAGCTAATGAATTGGCCACCCATTAACCAATAAACCATATTACTATGGGCTGCGAGTAGACATGTTCATGGACAACCCGGCCCGCCGGCCCGAACCCGAAGCCCGACATTCGGGCCCACTAGTGCAGAATTGAGCTTTAGCACCGGTTTGTAAGGCCCTTTAGTGCCGGTTCTGTAACCGGCACTAAAGGGTGGGGACTAAAGGTCCCTCCCCCCTTTAGTCCCGGTTCAACACGAACCGCCACTAAAGGTCCACCACGTGGCATGAGCCCGCACCGGGGGCGGCAAGACTAACACCAACCGGTACTAAAAGGTTTAGGGGTTTGGGTTTTATGATTTATTTTTCCTTTAATTTTGTGTTTTCCATTTAATTTTTTTCATTTGCTGGTATTTTACAATACTACATATTATACATGTTATGCATATATATATAAATAGAATTTCTCGTAGAACCGATCATATATATATATATATATATATATATATATATATATATATATATATATATATATATATATATATATATATCATCGAATGTCTCGCACCACCATTCACACATACACATGTATATATACAATTTCTCCTACATGGAGGCATTACTGCGGTAGCGGGTAATGGAATTCTCCTTTGGGATCTATGACCTGGTCGAGCAAAAATCCCGCTATTTCCTCTTGAATTGCTCGTACGCGATCCGTTGGTAGGAGCTTATCCTGCATCTCATTGAACTTTAAAGAAGGAGATCAATATGCATGTATTAGTTGTGTGTATATATATTAGATAATGATGTAAAAATTGTGAATAGTGTTCTGGCAAACGTACCCATAGCTGTCTATCAGATGTGCTCCTTTCGGACGCCATCATGCGAATGTTCTCGCAAACGTAGTATGCACATAAATCAGTCTCCGGCGCCTGCGTCATGGCCTTTACGAGAATAGAATTCAATCAGATAATAATTAATCAAGCATGATAACTAATGGTATTGAAACTAGAATTAAAGAGATGGTAGCTAGCTAGTACTACTTAATTAATTACCTTGGGTCGCACCCATTTCAGCTTTTGTTTCCATTGGCCATCAACCTGTTTGATGAACTTTTCCCAAGCCCTGCCCGCCGGCAAAGAAAATGAATAAATGAGTTATTAATTAGTTGATATCAGGAAATGACGAACTAAAGAGGCCGACATATAGTTCGATAATGATTGAAATTACCTGTTGACCATCCCCTTCACGATTTCGTACTCAGTAACTGGTTTAAGTAGTGAGTCCAGTACTTCAACTTTTCCATCGTCAACTTCAATGATTAACAAGATCCAGTGGAAACTGCATGCGCACATGTTTGCATGTATAAATTAAGCGGGCATGTGCATATAACTCATCAACTACCCTAAACCCTATACACTAATTAACATCTAGCTAGTAAGCAAAAACAGAATTTGTAGAACAAGACAGTGTGACTCACCCGAAGTTGTAAGGAAGTAGTATATATCGATTGGTATTTAGGCGCTTCAAGAACTCTAGCAAGCTTTTCTCTGTGTCTTTTTGTTCCCATTGACGCTTCCATGTCTCTTGATTAATGGTATTTGGGTCAATGAACCCAATGCCATAGCGTCCAGCTTTTTTCATTTCATATATCTTCATTCTGCATAATACCACAGAAAAAAATATAGTGAGGATAATTACAGGTAATGATCAACGAGCACTACAGCTAGCTTGAGACTTAATGAAATTACAGAAAGAAATCACTTACAAACAATAGCAACTGACGATAGATTTATCAAGTGCGTCTTGATTGAATAACTGAAACAGTTATGTAAACTCAACATACAGAGCATTCTCATGGTAGTAATGCTCTGCCTTGACTCTCACCATGAGGGACTCTCGATTGGTAGTCTTGGCAATTTTCATGTACCATTCATGCAATTCATACATTCTCGTTGAGAGCTTCTTGACCTCCTCAGGCTTGACCAGAGGTTCGCCGCGGGCATATTTCCGTTTTAGTTGCTCCTCGGTAAACTTTTCCATGGGCTCGGTCTCTAGGAGTTGTTCTATAGTGCATCCGATCTCTGCAGCCTGCCTTCTACGATCGTCGGTTATTACCAGATGATCGGCCACGCCGGTACTCATGTGTGTTGGTACAATGAGCGGGGGGATCGATTGCACCACCTGTTCTCCCAGCTGGGGAATAGTTTTCCCGCTTTTTTTGGCAGCTGCTTGGCTCGAGCTCGAGCTCAACTCCTTCTTTTTTTGTGCTTGATATGCCTTCCTGATTTGGCGCTCATAGTCTGAGTAAATAGGCTTGGGAGCCGGTGGTTGAGCCATACGAATGAAGTGGTCAATGACATGCTTAGGTACTTTCTCCTTTGGCGGCGGTGGCGGTTTCGGTCCAAAATGGGCCCTCACTTGGGCTTGGCATTCGGCTTCGTTTTCCTCCGGAGTCAGGTCGTAAGGCCTCTTCGGAAGAGGCGCGAGGCTTGGACCATATTGGAATCTCTTGCCTCCTGTACCTGTACTTGTACAGCTAGCCGCCATAGTTACGGCGGCTCTCTTCCGTTGTTGCTTAGGCGGCGGAGACGGCTGACGTGCCTGACTTGGAGGAGGAGGAGTGGGCTGACGCGTTGCCGGACTTGGAGGAGGAGGAGTGGGCTGACGTGGTGCCGGACTTGGAGGAGGAGGAGTGGCCTGACGCGGTGCCGGACTTGGAGGAGGAGGAGTGGCCTGACATGTTGGCGTACTTGAAGGAGCAGGACTCTGCTGAGGCGGTGGCTGATGACTTGGAGGAGCGGGAGTCTGCTGATGCGGTGGCGGACTTCGAGGAGGAGTCGGCTGACGCGGTGTCGGTGGCCTTGGAAAGATGATGCGATCCTTTCTCCATAGAATGATATGATGTATGGCCTCTCCCAGTGTGTGCTCGTCGTCACCTCTAGGAATGTCAAGCTCTAGCCCCGAATATTGTGCCACCACTTCATCAACCACGACACGAGCATAGCCAGCTGGAATCGGGTTGCAATGGAAGGTTGCATCAGGGGGATTTGTATAAGCAACGGCGTCCGCCACCTTCATGGATATGTTCTTCATTTTGAAGTGTAACTCACAATTAGTGTTATCCATGATGTCATCCATAGGGTATCTATCCAGCAGTACCTCGCCTGGGGCGGAACCCACGCTGCTTCTCGGCATGGATGGGACGGTGCTATCCAATGCTAGATCCGCTAGCTACTGCCGCTGCTGAGACCCCCTTTCCTGGCTAAGTCAGTCGATCTGCTGCTGCTACCGCTGGAATTGGAGTGCCAACTCCGTGTGCACTGATTCTAGGCCTTGAAGGCGTTCTGCTTCCTGCTTCCTCTGCTCCTCCTCCAGCTTCCTCTTCTTCTCCTCCTCCATCTTCTTTCTCGCATGGCTTCTGTAGTCGGCATTCCAGTCAGCAAACCCCTCATACCACGGAACAACGCCTTTGCCTTGTGTTCTTCCCGGGTGTTCAGGATTTCCCAGGGCGCGCGTAAGCTCGTCGTTCTCTCTGTTGGGCGTGAACACCCCCGTTCGAGCCTCTTCTATTGCAACAAGTAATTTGAGGTCGGCTCCTTTAAGACTTGCCTTCTCCAGAACCTGGCATATCTTTGGGTCCAACGTCCTCCCATGCGCATAGAACCAAGTCCTGGACCTGGGGGGCCAGCTCAATGTAACTGGAATGACCCCTGCATCCACCATCTGTTACTCAGACTTATCCCACTTAGGCCGGGCCACCGCGTAGCCACCTGGCCCCAGCTTATGGAAATGCTCATTTTTTGCGGCATTGATCTTGTTTATTCTCGACCGTTCCTTAGCTAATTCCGATTCTTTGAATTTCACGAAAGCGGGCCAGTGATCTCTTTGCTTCTCCAGTGTTCCCGTGAATTCTGGAGTCTTCTTTCCTCCTTGGACGTACTTGGCCCATATACTTTTCATGTGGTTGTTGAATGCAACCGCCATCTTCCTAAGAGCAGCTTCCTTGACTTTCTGCACATCTGCATCTGTGAAATTATCTGGTAGGGTGAAATGTGACATGAGAGATTCCCAAAGCAGATTTTTTGCTCTTTGGTCGACAAAAGTAAGATCTGGACGTTCCTTTGCTGGCTTTTTCCATTCTTGAATGGAGATCGGGATTTGGTCCTTCACAAGAACTCCGCACTGACGAATGAACTTGCCCGCATTCTTCTTAGGCTCGCTTGGTTCGCCATTAGGTTTGATGGCTTTGATGTTGTACTTTACGCCATCCTTCAACTTTTTGGCCGGGCCTCGCACTGTCCTGCTGCCTGTAGAAGATTTACTCGATCCGAAGGGCTGAAAGAAGAAAGATTGATTCGTTAATATATATACAAATCATTTAAAACATGTGATGGTCACCAGATGCCTGCTTATATAAATATACCTCGCCGGTCTTTGTTATTTCAAGATCAACATTTTCTTCGTCATCATAATCATAGTTCTGGACTTCATCTATTCGTTCGTCTTCATCAAATATCATACCCTCACCGGTAGGGTTCAGATATTGCGGGCCGTCATCTTCTTCAAACTCATATGGGTAAGGGGATGAGCGTATGATGTTGAACAGGGCCTCCTCTCCTTCTCTGTCGGTATTGTCCATAGCTTTTATTTAACTAATCCATAAGAAATATAAAACAACTTAGTATTCAAATTACAATGCATGCATGCAATCAATAAGGAAAAACTGAATCATAGTACATAATATGCATCATCGAATATAATCTCGAATACATCGTCTCGAATATTATCGAATAATATATATAATCTCGAATGCATCGTCTCAAATAATATATATAATCTCGAATACATCATCTCGAATATTATCGAATAATATATATAATCTCGAATACATCGTCTCGAATATTATCGAATACATCACTAGCTAGCTAATATAGATCGAATACTATCGAATAATCTAGTTCACTCGCGGTTCCTGAGGAGCGGGCGGTGGACACCCAAAGAGAAGGAACCATCACAGGATCATAGCTCGGGTGAGATCCCTGAAGAACCTGCCAGGTATTGGAGAACCTGACGTCCATAGCAGCCATGTAGCGACGGACGTGCTCGTCCTCCTCCCTGACACGGCGAAGTACCACCTCCGGCGGGGCCGGCTCCCTCCGCACCGAAAGTGGCCCACGCGAACGCCACCAAAGGAGCTCCGGGTCGACTACGGGACCCGGGGCCGGGTTCCTCACCAAGCGCCGCGCCCCTGAAGGTAGCACCTCCCAGTGCCAGCCCGGCGGAGCCCAGTCCCGGACATGACTCCTCTGAAGCAGGACATCGTCGCGAACGGGTCGACGGCGAGGATGCGGGCCGGGCATCGTTGACGTCGAGAACAAATTCTATATGCAAATGTAACATTTTTTAAATGATTGGATTGTGATTTCTTATATACAAATTCTATATGCAAATGTAACATAAGGATTCTCTTAACCTTTAAGGGATTTAACAAAATGGCGCCATTCTGGATGTGCAGAAAATGGTCCATATTTTTCCTGATCTCATCTAACCTTCTATATGTCACGTTGTCTAGTGTCAAAGGATTCAAGAAAACCATGGCTTCATCATTAGCCGGAAGTAACAGCCGCATAATGGTACGAAGCTCTCCAAAAAAAATTTGGAACGGAGTCCCGGATAGGATAATTCGCTTTTTGGTACAAAGTTCAGCAAAGCCTTCCGAATATCGCTATTTCGAAGGCCTTTGCTGAAATTCGTACAAAAAAGCGAATTATTCTATCCGGAACTCCGTTCCAAAACAACTTTGAAGAGCTTCGTAGCATCATACGCCTGTTACTTCCGGCTAATGATGAAGCCATGGATTTCTTCAATACTTTGACAGACAACGTGACATATAGAGAATATATATATATATATATATGAGATCAGAAAAAAATTGGATCAACTTGTGCACATCCATAATGGGGGCACTCTTGATAAATTTATGTCAAAGTCAAACTTTGACTCAAACTTTGACATATGATCAAATATTGTTGCATATGTCAAAATTCAAACTTTGACATATGATCAAATGTTGCATATGTCAAAATTCAAACTTTAACATATGATCAATTAATATATATGATCAAATGTTGCATATGTCAAAATTCAAACTTTGACATATGATATCTAGCTAGCTAATTCATCTAACATTAATATATCTATCTAATTCATCTAACATTTGACATTAATCTAACATTTCTATCTAATTCATCTAACATTAATTTGACATTAATATATCTAATTCGATCATCTAATTAACAATTTGACATTAATCTAATTCATCTAGCTAAAACTTTGACATTAATCTAACATTTATATATATATATCTAATTCATATAACATTTCTATAACTAAAAGTATAAAAAACTAAAAAACAGAAAACAGAAAATAAGTAAGAAAAATGTGTGTGTGTGTGTGTGTGTGTGTGTGTGTGTGTGTGTGCGTGTACGTGTGTGTGTGTGTGTGTGTACGGGCGGGCTCGATCGGATGATCGAGGGCGCGGCCATGGCGCAGGGGGCTCACAGCGGGGCGACCGGGGCGGCGACGGGGGGCGGCGACGGGCGCGGCGACGGGGCGGCGGCGTACGGGGCGGCGGCGAGACGGCGACGACGGGGACGGCGGCGGGGAAGGGCCGGAGCGGCGAAGGGGACGGGGACGGCGACGGCGCGCGACGGGGACGGCGACGGCGCGGGACGGGGGCGGCGTACGGGGCGGCGGCGATGTCGAAGCAGAGGAGAGGAAGTGGGAGATGAAACTGCAAAATTTTGAAGTGTTGTTTATATATATAGGATGGACCTTTAGTACCGGTTGGAGCCCCAAACCGGTACTAAAGGCCTATTTTGGCCAGGCCAAGCGGCGGGAAGCGCACCCCCTTTAGTACCGGGTCGTGGCTGCAAGCCTTACTAAAGACCCCCCCCCCTTTAGTACCGGTTGGAGCCACGACCCGATACTAAAGGGGGTGCGCTGTCACCCGCGGTGCACAAAGTTTAGTCCCACCTCGCCGAGCGAAGGGCAGCCGCACTGGTTTATAAACCCAGCCGCGGCTGCTCCTTCGAGCGCCTCTCTAAAGCAGGCTTCTGGGCCTAAACTGCTGCGCTGCCCTGTGGGCCTACTGGACCTTGCGGGCCTGCATCCTGGCCCAACTATAGGTTGGGTTTCTAGTCGTATGCAGGCCGTTGTGGCCCAGTAGGCGGACTTTTTTTATTTTCTTTTTTTCTTCTTTATTTATTTTCTTTTATTTATTTGTGAGTTGTTTTTTGCTGTATTTAGAGTTTATTTGTGAGTAGTTTTCAAATTTGAATTATTTGAAATTTGTGTGAATCACTAGTTTGTGAATAACTTTACTTTAATATAGATTTTTCAGTGATTCTTTTTTCTTATGTTTAATATTAGTGTGTTTTATCATTATATTCAATTTGGTAATACTTACATTACTTAAAAAATGAAATGCCTTTGTAACAGATGAGTTTTCGTCCGAAACCCTGATACTTCGAAAGAGATTGTCCATTTTGTACATGAAGTGCATCCAGTTTTTGTCGTAACCCTCTCAACGTTTTTGCACATGCTATGTGGGTGAAATGATGATACCATGCCAACTTTCAACCTTTTTAGAGTTCATTTATAGTGCTTTTCAATTTCTGAGTCATTTAGCTCAAAAAAATCAGTAAATGCATGGAAAATAGCAAATGATGTCAGAAAGGGTTGAAAGTTGATGACGTGGCTTTGAATGGTGCATACTGAACGCACAAAAAGTCTGGAGTTGTAATAAGTTTAAAAAAATGAAATGCCTTTGTAACAGATGAGTTTTCGTCCGAAACACTGATACTTCGAAAGAGATTGTCCATTTTGTACACGAAGTGCATCCAATTTTTGTCGTAACCCTCTCAACTTTTTTGCACATGTTATGTGGGTGAAATGGTGATACCATGCCAACTTTCAACCTTTTCAGAGTTTATTTTGTAGTGTTTTTCAATTTCAGGGTCATTTAGCTCAAAAAATCAGTAAATGAGCTGAAAAATAGCAAATGAAGTCAGAAAGGTACACGTTTGTCCGAAGCACAAAAGTACATGTTTCAAATGTCAAAACACATAAGCACCCTAACTATTACAAAGATTCCCTACGGTTTGTCCAAAGTGGGACTTTTCAGATATATATGTCCGGAAACTCACTAGAGAAGAAAGTGATGACAGTCAAGTCGGTCGCATCCCAGAGTGGGATCTTTGGGTGTGAAACTTTTTCTTCGCGTGTGTCCCTTTGCGCCGTAACCATGGACAATCTTCATCATTTAACTGGATGCTCGGGTCAATATTCACTGTGAAGGGAGCAATTTCATGAAACTTTTCATAATCTTCTGACATGTCTGTCTTGTCATCCACTCCCACGATGTTTCTTTTCCCTGAAAGAACTATGTGGCGCTTTGGCTCATCGTATGATGTATTCGCTTCCTTATCTTTTCTTTTCCTCGGCTTGGTAGACATGTCCTTCACAAAGAAAACCTGTGCCACATCATTGGCTAGGACGAATGGTTCGTCTGCGTACGCAAGATTGTTGAGATCCACTGTTGTCATTCCGTACTGCGGGTCTTCCGTTACCCCACAATTTCCAAATCCCTTGTCAGATACACCATTCTCTGCCTTCCATTGTAGCAATTCCAGTGTGGTGCCCAGCTTTTTCTTGTCAGCTTCGCAATTCGGGTACAACAATTTCTTGTGATCCTCTAACATGCGCTGCAACTTCTTCTTCTCCTTTTCACTTGCGCAGTTTCTCTTTGCATCGGCAATGGCCCGACCTAGATCATCAGCGGGCTCATCTGATGCCTCTTCTTCAGCTTCTTTCCACATTGCCGGCTCAGCTTCTTCCCCCATTGTTGTACCATCGTATTCAGGGAACCCATGGCCAGGATAGTTGTCGTCGTCCTCTTCTTCTTCATTGTCCTCCATCATAACCCCTCTTTCTCCGTGCTTGGTCCAAACGTTATAGTGGGGCATGAAACCGGACTCAAACAGGTGCCAGTGAATGGTTTTTGATTTAGAGTAATTCCAATCATTCTTACAGCCAGCACATGGACAAGACATAAAACCATCCGCCCGCTTGTTTGTCTCAGCCGCAAGCAGAAAAGTATGCACGCCATTAACGAATTGGGGAGAGCATCGGTCATCGTACATCCATTGCCGGCTCATCTTCATTACACAGCACCGAATAGACCAAATTAATACAAGTTCATACATAAAGTTCATACAACACTTATTCTCATAAAACAACATACAAATAACTCTCTAGCTAAAGCATTTAAATGCAACAACAAATGCGATCAAGATCGCAACTAAGGTAACAATTGATCCAACAGCATAATGATACCAAGCCTCACTATCGATGGCATATTTTCTAATCTTTCTAATCTTCAAGCGCATTTTCTCCATCTTGATCTTGTGATCATCGACGACATCGGCAACATGCAACTCCAATTCCATCTTCTCCTCCTCAATTCTTTTCAATTTTTCTTTCAAATACTCGTTTTCATTTTCAACTAAATTTAACCTCTCGACAATAGGGTCGGTTGGAATTTCCGGTTCACATACCTCCTAGATAAAAATATCTATGTCGACTTGATGGGCATAATTTGTCATAAACACGAAATGCAACAAATAGTTATAAAAGAGAATATACCACATCCGAATCATAACCCGGACGAGGGCCGACGGGGACGGATATCAAAACCATGGCACTATGTATAACAAACAACGTACGGGTAAGATAATTATACAAGTAACTATATATCTAAATCACACAAACATGATTTTTTTTATATAAAAAAGATAAGAACAAGAGGCTCACCACAAGGTGGTGCCGGCGACGGGACGGTGCGGGCGATCGACGATGGTTAGGACGGAGACGGGAAGGCACTAAGTAAACCACACCTACATATGCAAACTAAGAGTTATTTTGACCTCAAATTGCATATAAATCAAATACTACCACATATAATTCCTCCCAAAATAAAACCCACAAATCACTATACTTATAGAGCATTGCAAGAGCTAATCTAGCAATGAGAGATGAAAGGACAAAGTTGCTAACCTTTGTGATCACTTGGATGGATGGGGTGCCTTCAAATCTTCACAAATTTTGGCAAAAATGGAGTGTGAGCTCGAGAGGAAGAGGAAGAAAACAGAGGAGAGGAAAGGGGAAGAACAGAGCGCTCGGGCTCGACGAAGGGGTTTATATAGGATGAACTTTAGTACCGGTTCGTCTAACCAACCGGTACTAAAGGTGCATCTCTATTCCCGGTTCGTGGCATGAACCGGTACTAAAGGTGCTGGTGGGGCCCCAGCCTGACAACAGCCTGCCACCACCTCTTTAGTACCGGTTCGTGGCACGAACCGGTACTAAAGGTTCGTCACGAATCGGTACTAATGAGCGCCGCCCGCCTAGCCGTTGGAACCGGCACTAATCGTCACATTAGTGCCGGTTCAATTACAAACCGGGACTAATGAGCTTCACATTAGGCCCTTTTTCTACTAGTGGCCGGGCTCGGGCTCCACTTTCTGATCAGGTTTAGCTGC
Organism: Elymus sibiricus; assembly: GCA_039707655.1. NCBI lineage: Eukaryota > Viridiplantae > Streptophyta > Magnoliopsida > Poales > Poaceae > Elymus > Elymus sibiricus. Next base: position 30,566,670 of record CM077670.1, read on the forward strand.
GAGTAGTTCACACGTATGTGCACATGTATGACCTGAAAACTCAAGTATGTATATGGGCACTCCATGCTCCATGTATACATTGCAAAAAAAAATGGTGCAAGTTATCACCAGACAACTTTTTCTTTCTAATTTTGGATGAAGGAAATCTTGTACTATTTATAGTGCAAAATGTCGTCGAGCATGCATGATAGTGCGGTGGGAGCTCATTCAGGATTTCCAGCTACCTCTAGCCGAAGTAAGCAGCTATTTGCTAGGAGAGGGATGAAAGCTCACATCAAGACACATGTCCAAACTTCTCAAGTCTGTCAACAAGCAAAACCAAACGTTTTCCATACCCAGGTCTGCTCCACCCTTACCAGTTGCCAAGCGTTGCAGGGATAACGTGTCGCTCGATTTCATCGAGGGTTTGCCAACATCTGGAAAAGCTAACTGCATCCTGGTAGTAGTCGACACTTTCTCCAAGTATGCTCCTTTCGTTACACATCCCTACACAGCACATCACATTGCTCAACTATACATAGATCACGTATACAAACTGCACGGCATGCCGGAAACTATGGTTTCAGACAAGGACGCAGTGTTTACAAGCAAAGTGTGGCAGGCCAATTTCAGATTGCAAGGAGAGGAATTGAAGATGAACTCAATGCATCATCCGCAGACGGACGACCAAACAACGCATCAATCGGTGTCTCAAGACCTATTTACGTTGTATTGTTCAAAGCGCAAATGGCTGGCGCTAGCGGAATTCTAGCATGATACAACGTTTCATTTTGCTTTGGGCAAGACCCCATTCATGGTGATCTATGGGCAGAATTCTGGTACAAATCATGGAAACTTAGGTCATCTAGTCAATTCAGATAGAGTATTAATCAAAGCAGATCAAGTTTCACAAAAAGGCTATACATTATCTAAACTCAGGTGGATATGTCAGGTTTGCTTTGCCTTCAACCTGCAATTAGACCTTTGTTTTGGCAGGTATCAGTCGCCTGGTGCTTATAATGATCAACTGGAACAAAGTTTCATAGCCTTCCAGATTTATCAAATCGGCATTAATAGGATAATTCCTATTAGTCATGCTATTCGACTGTTACATGCCATACGGAAAAATTCTTATGTTAGGAAGGAGAAAACATTGTATGGAGAAATTGTGCAATTCAAGTGGCATGGTCATTAAAGGTACTCCCTCCGTGGCATGGTCATTAAAGAAAAAAAGAATGTCATTTTACTTCTTTTTTTCTGAGGGGAAAAAAAGAGGGTCCTTCCTGGTTCCAGGAGAAACAAATAAGAGTTACCAGTAAGTATCAATTGCAAACATGTCTGTTTAGCTTCTCTTTCTTTTAAAAATAAAATAAAAAACAAGGATATTACAGACAACATTGCAATTGCAAGCACGAACAAACAGAGGATGACTCCTAGCACACGCCAAGAAAATAAGAAAGCAGCTAACCAATTCTGACAGAAAAATGACAGGTTGCAAGCACAAACAAATAAATCTGACATCACAATAAACACTTGCTACATAGCTCAAAATGTTAATAAATTCCCCACCCACCCAAATGGAGATGTTGCGTCACTGACAGCACATGTCAGAAACAATACTCACCCAACTCTCCACAGGTATGATGGTAACAGCAGGTTATGATGTTAACGGAAGACAACCGTGGGGAACAGAAAACAGAAGGGGGTACTACAACTGACATAACATATAGTTCATACAGAGTTTTAATAATACAGCTTGTATAATAGACAAGCCGGTAGAGTAGGCGGTGAGACAATGAAGAAAGGAACTCCAGAACAGGGTCTAGAGGGCCATAATAATCCTAAAATAAATAAAAGACAGGCAAAGGAAGGGGCAGACCAGCAGACATGATAATCCACTACCCCCTCCACTGATACCCGGCACCAATCGCAGGTCATACAGCTTCCATCCATGCAACCTCATGAAGAAACAATCATCATGGCGTCGTCTTCTTTAGGATCTTCAACATCTTTACCATGCTTCTTGCTAGGGCATTTCATCAACGGCACCCCTGGTCGTTTAGGCATTTGCTGTGTACCTGGCATGTCAAATTCCACATGTCTTCAGTAATAGTTTGGGAAAGAAGAAATGGTCCACAAACAACCAGCGCTAACACAAGCATTAATTATTCTATAAAAATCTCCATGCTGAAAGACTACTGAAAAAGCCCAAACTTGATAAGCATGTGCAACGCTCGCCCTATAAATGAATTACTACATGTCACAAGATAAGTGTGAATGGCTGTGGTGAGAAATTCACAGTTAGCAACCCCCTCCCCCTAAAAGAATTTGCTGGCATTTGACTTAATGGATAGTATTATGACCTATGGTATCTTATTTCGGTGGATTTATCCACCCTAAACCCCACACTGTCAATGTGTGTGAAATGATGCTGCCGTCACCCACTCCACCAAGAAGAACATGCATGAATCTGGTAGTTTAGCATGTATCGTTGGAAGTAACAGACAGCAAGGCAGGGGTTACAGTGAGTTACCTGGCGCGGGTTGGAGATATGCAGAGATCCTACTTGCGTCGTAGCCCTCGGCTACATAATAAGTCCTCTCAGCAGGGAACTCCACCACTTGCTCAGCAGTCTTGTTCTTCATGTCAACAGCAAGCACCCACGCTGTGTGTTGCCTTGGGCTGAAGTCAATCTTGGCGAGGAAGTAAACAATGGCATCATTCTGCAGGCTGAGTGTGGGGAGGCCAACGCAAAGAGACGACAAGGTTGGGAAGGTAGCGACGGTACCAGCCGCATCAACCTTTATATGGGTGGAATCGAGCTTGTATTCCATGTGCCATTCCTTGGGCCAGGACCGACGGCCCTTCTTGATGCTCCATGCTGTGGCCATCCAACGACGGGAGGGGACCTTAGAGGAGCTTGTGTCGTCGGGGTGAAGCAGCATCGCAACATACTTGATGGTGTTGCCAAAGACCGCAATGTCGCGAACAGACCTTGGATTGATACCCTCCTCGCCGGGTTCGGACGGCAGCTTCAGGTAGCGAAGCTTGGGGCGTTTGGCGAGAACGTCACAGAAGACGATGTTGCGCCAGAGATCCACCCAAGCCACGGTGCCATTGCTTCCTCCGATGGTGAGTGTCTTGCTTGGGAGGTGGTGTTCTGGATATGATGAACCCATGACCACCGGCTTGTTGCTCCAGGTCTTGATAGCAGAGTCATAGATGCAGAGGTGAGGAGATTCTTTACCCCAGAAAATGTAGGATTGTGCGGCAACGACGAAGTCGGCCTCGGCCTCGGCCTCTCCATGTACATGGGGGCGTAGGCTGACGTGCTTGCTGGTGTTTTTGGAGCTTTTGTTGGGGTGCTTGCGCATGATGGCGAGCGAGGGCTCGCTGAGTTGGTGTTGGAAGCCGGGTTGCGGGAGTTGGTGAAGTTTGCGGGCGAGGGCGTCGTAGACGAAGTATTGGCAATTTCGGGGACGCAAGTGATCGGTCGGATAGTCGGGGTCGACGGTGGCGACGCATAGGAGGACGAGGCCGCCGTCGGTCTCGGTGGCCAGGATGTAGGGCGTGACGGGGAACTCGGTGTGGTCCATGTGGGAGGCGTGGACGCAGAAGTAGGAAACGAGCGGCGGGGCGACGGCGCAGAAGGTGACCTGGAGTCGGCCCCTGAGAGTGGGGGCCCCGGCCTCCATATCGATGACGGCGGTGGTGGCGTTCTTGCGGTCGGCGAAGTAGGCGCATGGATCGATGAGGACGAAGGGCGGCCGCTCGTCGTCGGGGTAGCCGTAGGCGGGAGGAGCCGGTGGCCACTGCATGTCCTTCTCTTTGCCGCCGCCGTCGGGGTAGCCGTAATCGGCCATCGGATCCTCCCAGTCTTCAAGGTGGCCGTCAATCGATCCCAAATCGATTGCCTTGTTCAAGCTGGATGGATCACAAATCGTTGCTTCGTCTCGGCGGGTGTGTGCGTGGATGGATTTATGGGGTGGATTGGCACGATCGATCCGTGTTGGGTGGGAAGATGAAATCGAATTGCAGTGGGAGTCGGGGTCAAAGGGGATCAATGAACGCAGGCCTCCGCCGCCGCCTGCTGCTGGGAGGAGCGAGTGAGAGCGGTGGGGTGGTTATTGCCGGGGCTAGGGTTTTATTCGGGCCTCCTCCTCCTGACCTCCGCCACTTTGGGCTGCAACTTGGGCCTCCGACCTAGGCCGCAGCCCAGGGCGAACCACACCCCCTATTTTGTTTTTCTTTTTACCACTAAAAAAAACTCCCCTATGTTTTTTATTTCAATTCTTTACCTTTACTAGGAAATTTGTCCGTGCTTTGCAACGGGAGAAAACCATGGGGTGCAGAACCGGCTCCGCGGTAGTGTTGAGTGCTTTTATGGGAGGCCACCATCGAAGGGGGCGTTGGCAAGGAGGAGGGAATTAACCTGGGCAAGAAGATATTGCAATTGATAAGGAGGACCCGGGGGAGGCCAATGGCACGGTTCCAAGTGGTGGCAACAGAGCAGTTGAGCTAGTCATCAACCCACGCAACTGCGTGAGCTAGAAATTTTCAAGACTTCTTTTTTGTACTGAGTGAGTTTATATGTATCGTAGTCAGGATTAATAAAGCTCAAGAGTATCTGACATTAAAAAGGAGGCATCTTGTTCTTTTATTATGTATGCACTTTGTGGCAACCAAATAATATAGATGCAATAATGCGTTGAAGGGAGATGAAACTGTGCTCCAAATAGGTCATGTGAGATCCAAAGAGGTTGACATCCTATCTGAAAAATGAAAACAGGAACATTGTATTGTTTTTTATGTGTAGCCATTTTCAAAGAAACCACTATATAGAAGCGGCATGGCAGATTAGTTGGTGGCATCAGGAAAAAGTATATTATGTTGGGAATCGTAACATAGAAGTTACATCCTATATGAATTAAATTTTTCTGGGCACCGTAAAATTGTTACCTTGGAATAAGAGAAATGTCAAAGCTAAGCCAAACATGACGGGGCAAAAAAAAAAAAAGATAATTAGAATGTAGATTGCTCAATATTTATCGTCGACCACTAATTCAGGAAGTGCATAGAGCTGCAGATATAAATGATAATTAGAATGTTGAATGCTCAATATCGATCGTCAACGATTAACTCAAGAAGTGCATAACTTGAGAGCAGCTCACAGGTCAGATCTCCCGTAAACTATTTATGACATGGAGCATCCGTGAAAGAGAAAAACTGATTTAATGAACTGAAGACCGTAAATCTTGAATAAGATATGTGCCACAACATGTACAAAATCGCATGTTGGCCAAGGGATCCAACTTTAAAAAATTGATAATTGTAATTAGAAGTATCTCATTTAACTGTTTCAGGTCATCTAACTCTCGCAATGAAAAGCCATAAATACATGCATACATGTTATATTTTCGTATTTTTTCTGTATGTCCATTTAGTGTATCTCCAAAACTAAACAAAGGCTGAAACATTTTATAAAAAGTTCCAACAACGAAGTAATTAATTTACAGCAAGGACATATTAAAAGGATATTCTCTACCAAAATTCAAGCCTAATTAAGTTTCTTCTTTTCTTGAACGAAACATCACCAAAAATCCTAAAACATATATATTCTTTAAAATTCCGTAATCCATGTCACACAACCGGAAGAGAGAAGAACATGCATATAACTGCTAGTCGGAGGTCATCAAACTAACATGTTCAGTGTTTCAATTAGTTATCTTTTGAACACTCGTATCCTTGTAATTTGGAACTAATCAAGCCGATAATAGGAACTAGAATTATGTACTCTGTCATGAAATATATCTATCAAATCTCAAATTTAACTAATTAGAATAAGGAAGCACTAAGGTCGCATGAAACATATTAGTGCAAGTATGCTCCCTCGTTGGTCTGCCCTCTGCTTTTGCGTAGGCCCTCTCCTCCGTCGGCTTCAGGGGAAAATCAGAAAAGTTCTACAGATCAAGTCAGAAAAGTTCTACAGATCAAGTCCTCATATCTGTGAGATATTTGGTGTTTATACTATATGAATTCTCTTAAAATTCAACGATGCTTTGTGTCGTTATTAATCATAGCAAAAAGGCCCGTGTGTTGCAACGGGTACAAAATAAATAAATGATTAGAAATCTAAACAATAATTTATCACTGAAAGAAAACCTTGCAAGTAGAAATACAATATTCAAAGCACTCGGCATATTTAAATGAAATCCATTCTCAAATGGAAAATATATTCCGTACTAAATCTATAATTTACCACACGCATCTTCAGCCTCTTTCCTCCTCTCTGCACTCTTTGTCTTGGTTCTCCAGTACGGCAAAGCTTCTTTTCTTGGTTCTCCAGTACACCAAAGCTTCTGTTCTTGGTTCTCCAGTATGGCAAAGCTTCTGTTCTTGGTTCTCCAGTACGGCAAAGCTCCTGCCGTTGATGACGTGTTGCTCCTAAGCTCATCGAGATGATTTTATTTTCTTGCTTTTATTAAGCCCATTGCTACCTCCTCAACGATAGCCTCAGACCTAGGGTGGGGAAGGACCTGATGCTTGGTTTTTAAGACCTGCAGATCGTCATCATCAGCACACACAACAGAATTGTGATTTTCGCTGGACCAGCATCACGCCGACCCTTCTCACTGATGAAGTTGCAAGTCACAAGTACATGAAAGGCAGAACATAGTCATTAGCGGGTAGAGAGTGAATTGTTGAGATCAACCAAACAGTCTACAAACAAATGCATAGCTCGATCACAACTGGGTTTAGGTGAAACAGTTGCTAGTATATGCATGTCAATTGTGATAAATCAACCCAATGAAAACAAAACATTCTCAACTGGGGAGAATCCATAAATACGATGGGCATGTATCCATGTTGTCTCAAAATGCAGAAAGTTTGTTCTCTTTATTCTTATGTGTCACTTTTCCACCATTAATCTTCCCTTGTTGTGTAAAGATTCCTTTAGAATGTTATCATGTAGCCACGAATCTTACATTATTAAGAAGTTGGTCCCAATTCTCTCAACATGCAAAGTGTCCACATCAAAGTCTCACTATGCAATCCACTAGCTCAATTCAGCCTACCACGTCAGCAATTTTCTATCCACTCAGCATGAGATATGCAACCTTCCACCTTAGCCCGCATGCAACAGTTATCCATTGGCTAGCCATGCAGAATAAACGACAATTATTACGTCCATGCAATGGTTCTATGGACAGCCATCAATACATGATCGCATGCAAATACTCCTACCATCTACTCTAGCTATTTACACGGAAGGAATATGAGGAGATTGCTTTGATTACGGTGGGGATTAATATGCGGACTCTAACAAGCTATTAACATGGGAGGAGGACGAGGAAATTTCTTTGACGATGGGAATGAATCGCCACCATTTTCTTCTCACCTTCCTTCCATTCTCTTAAAAAAATCGCCAATGAATCTTCTCACCTTCCTTCTATCCATACATCTTTCCCCATACTACGTCGGGTGCCGCGCCTCGGCAGAAGCCCGGAAAGACTCCCCACAGCGGTGGCGAACGCTGCTCGGTGCAGGCGCATCTTGCCTGTCATCCACTAACCTTCATCTCCACGCAGCAGGTGGAAGCGGGTCAGCTGAGTGCGGCCAGTGATGGCCCTCACATCCTGTGTTCATCACTGCCATTGCTGGACCATTTGTTCGCCTTCTATGAATCCAGGTAGAAGCCTTCAAGGGCGACGAGATCATTAATCTAAGCCCGCGATGCTAGGTGAGTTCAGTCTAGCCAAGACGAAGGAATCAGCAGTCGCTAGCTTTTGCCGCGGCAAGATCAATAGCCCTGATGCCTCAGTGAGTCCATTCTCTCTTCAATTGTTTTCACCAGAATATAGAAAATATTGTCTTCTTCTTTTATACCTATTACCCCCCTCATGTTCTGCTATTCTACTCTGTCATTGCAAGACTTGATCTAGAATTTGTTGCCTAATATCGAATCGTGAGCATTTGGCGTTTGATAAGGTTAAAGATCCTGATGTGGTTTGTGAAGAAGTTGTGTTCAAACATTTCACCATGAGACCTTGGACTTGCACCATCACTTCATTGTTATTTTAGAGGACGTAGACAGAAAATATTAACGGTTGTCACTTTCTTCCAAGACTAAATGGACCAAGAAATAAGTACGACCCCATTTAATAATTCGTATACTTGATATTGTCAGGGAAAAAATTATGCAAGTATGATTTGGACGTCAGCAATTTATGTTGTATCCGAAAGATCCAATACCATCATATTATTTATCTGTGTAGTTTACACTTATTTTCTTAACATCATGTCATACAAAATTCCCGCAGCAACGCACGGGGCATTATCTAGTTCATTTAATTAAGATGCTTCTTCAAACATTTTTATATCAATGGACTCGACACTAGCGGAAAAACGGCTAGCCACAACTTTGGTTTGTGGCGCGCCATTTTTCATCAACGCCAGCACTATTTTTTTCAAATAGTGCTGGCGTCTGCCAAATTGGTACGCCAGCTATAAGTTGCTATTGCTGACGCTGCCAATACTTCCTACGCCACTACTATGTGGGCCCAGGTGTCGTGACCAGTTGCAGTATATTGCTGTCGTGCGATTTATAAACACACCATAGATACTTAACTTTGTGTTGTCGTGTCTTCGCCCGGAACGCCAGCCCTAAGTTGTGCCTATATATAGATGTGTTGGCAGCCCCCTTGTTCTCAAATACATAATTCACTTCCATTCTACACAAAATTCTACTCCCTCTTAGTCAGCTGCTTTGGTGACAATGAACCCACCGGAGCTTGTCGAATTGGCACGAGCCCCCCGTTCGAGCCCACGTCGGCGGGGCGTGTCGCAAGTTTGGGACTCCGCCGCCTTGGCAGAGCTCTCATCTGGCCCCATTGGCCACGACATGCGCTCGCCACGGCCAATGCAGCCAGTCCTGTCTGGCGAATCATCCCGCTGCATCGCGACGTCCCTTCGATGATCCGGCAGCTATGCCACCGGCGCCGAAGCTGCCAGGAATTGTGCGAGGGTACCTGTGCTGCTTTTTTGCGGTTGTGGACGCCCTGCTGATAAGCATATGTCGCACACACAAAGTAATCCAGAGCGAGAGTTCTACATCTGCGGTAACCGTGGAAAGGTAATATGACAGAAAATACCTCGATATTCTGCTAATTTGCACACATACTCCCTCCGTCCGCACATAAGTGTACATCTAGCTTTTGTCTTCGGTCAAAGTTTTAAAAGTTTGACCAAATTTACAGAAAAGAGTAGTGGTATATATGACATCAAATTGGTATATTATGAAAGTACATTTCAAAATGAATCTAACGATGCTAACTTGGTGCCATAAATGATGCTACTTTTTCCTAAAAAGTTGGTCAAGTTTTAAAACTTTGACTTAGGACAAAAGCTAGATGTACACTTATTCGCGGACGGAGGGAGTACATGTGTATAGACTGACCATGAGGTGGGTTAAGGACTATTACCATCTTGTGCATCGAGGTGTCTTCGCTGAAGATGTCCTTGAAGCGGCGTCTGTGTGGTGCCGGAGAAGTACTTGAAGTGGCGACTGTATGGTGCCGGAGGAATCGACTGCTTGGTCTAGGGTTTGGTGGAGGCGGAGAGGAAGGCAGAGGGGGACGTAGATCTACCAGATGCGGGATGGGAATATGGAGGTGGGGTGCTGGCCGGCAGCGGAGGCAGTGAGGCGGGGTCATGATCGGTGGTGGAGCTGGAGTCGCAGTCGTCGGATGGTGGTGGGAGGGAGTGGCTTGGTCAAGGGGTCAGTGGAGGCTGATGGGGGCGTGGAGGAAGTGACCGGGGGTTGAGGCGGAAGGGAAAGGTGGAGCCGACGATGGAGGCGGAGCAATGGCCGGCGGCGGAGGTGGATCCGTATGTGGCCGGCGGCGGAGGTGGAGCCGTGGCTAGGTGTGGAGGTGGAAGGCGGGATTTGGGGGATTTTGGGGCTCGGCGCGGGGCGTGGTAGCAACCTAAACATAGGTAATATGGTCAATTCACATCGGTTCTTTTTTGGCTTGGCGCCGTTACCGCGAAAATTGGACGCGTGCGCGCGGGTTTCCTTGCCGCCCTCCCAGCCCGAAAACCAGAACGTTCGAGAACGCGCAAAAAAAAACGTTCGAGAATATATACGCCGAGAGGTAGTATATTACACAAGCAATTTTTTCGGAAGATATTACACAAGCACATTGTATTTGATACACTATGTTTTGGTAAATAAACTAGAAGAGCAGTGCACGCTTTGCTGCGCCGCTTATGTTCTTAGGATCGTATATGTTTTGTTTAACGTGATAATTTTTTTAAAGTTGTGAAAATTACTTAGGTGCTAGTTTGTTTGGTGTGTGGGGAAACAATGGAGTGTTTTTTAAAGATGCTACACCTATGGACAGACTTTACAGAATCATACTTACAGATGAATGTGTCGATTTATAGTTGAAAATTAGGGAAACAGTGACCCAACGGTGAAAATCTGGGAAGTGATTGGTAGGAGAGTGTTTGCTATGACCAATCCATAGTGAATCGTCCCTGAGTGTATCATTTTTTATTTTTTTATTGTGGTGTTTGGGTGGGTCTTTTTCACCATGTGTCTGTAGTGCGTCCTTTAATTAATACAAATACATTAAAAAATTACCTATGTTGTTGGCCGCATGTGTTGTGCTGATGCTAAACGTGTCATAGTTGACATTTTCTTTTTGTCAACGAAGGCCCACATCACCTAAGCACTTACCAAGGGTCCCATTCATCGAGAGATCCCACCATAATGCCCAGGCCAACGACACAATCACTTGTGTATCTAATCCAAATTGAAGACCTCAGTTGATTGAATAAGGGGCTTGAAAATTAGGGAGCTTAATGAAGTTAGAGATTTCATTGGGTCACAACTAAGGATTGATCGAGTCAACTTAAGGATTAAAATTGTATATCTCAATCGAATGGGAGAGCTCCAAAATTAGAAAGCATAGTGTATTAAAAAAATTGAATGAGAGCTCCTTGTGAAATTGCTAACCCGGTCAAAATGGGATGACCAATTCTAAATTGGAGACCTCACTAGGGAGCTTAGTGTTATAAAGGATTCATCACAAAAACATACTATTAAATAATTACTACTTCAACTCTCATGACTCTTGTGTACCTGAATAGTCAAATAAGACGAATGCCGACCTGATTATCCCTCGACGCCTGCTTGACTATGTGTCGGCACACTAGATCGCGGCTTGATTACCCATCGGTGCACCAAATTGCGGCTTGATTACCCCTCAGCGTTGGCTTGATTACCCCTCAATGTCTGCTTGACTACGTGTCGGCACGCTAGATCGCGGCTTGATTACCCGTTGGTGCACCAAACTACGGCTTGATTACCCCTCAATGTCGGCTTGATTGTCTATCAACACACTAGATCGCGACTTCTAGCCCCTTAGCACACCAGGCCTCAATAGCCGATAAGATGAAAATAGCTTGATATATTAGTCCTCGACACATCAGACGGCGGTGACGAAGAGATCATCGTACGGTTGCCCCGGAACGGTTGAAGACGCCGATGCTTGACTCCATGCGGGAGAGAGAGGGGGAAACCATTGGTCGCGTAAGAGCCATCTCCCCTCCCCATGATGCTCGACGACCGCCTCTCTTTGTACTCACCTTCCGTGCTACTTTGGTCATTTAAACAGAATCACTATGCAAAAGCTTGCCAACTTACGTTGGTCCTCAAAAATTTATATTGCTTTCAACACTTGTTGATTCAGTATGTTAAAGGACGTCAGTTAGTATACTCGTCAAGAAGAAACACATTTAGATATATTAAAACTGAGCACCCTTCCAGCCCTCTCAGGCCATCAGCATTTCTAATCGTTAGATCGCCACTTTTAGTCGTTTTTGGCCGTCGGATTCGCTGTTTTATTCCACGTTTTCTCGCTAAGTGGGCTAGGCAGCTACTCCGGTGGCAATTTCTGAGCACTCTGGTTCATTGGGCCTAGCCGCCCCACAAAGCCCACGAAGAAATTTACACGACAGAAAAGGGCGAGCGACTACTCTCGAGAAACCTTAGGTACGCCGCCGCCGCTACCGTCCACGCTACCCCTCCCGTCACGCGCCCTCACGCCACCTCGCCGCCGGCCTCTGCCCCTCCTATCCTCTCTCCCAAAGCCACCGACCTCGTCTCCCACCCTCTCCTCCTACCTCATCAGAAGAGAAGAGAAGAGAAGATGGAGATCGACCAGGTCAGGCGCCGACCATGGCGGCGGCCAGATCCGCCACGGCCGCAACCACCTCGCCAAGGATCAGGATCTTGGCCACCACGGAGATCGCGACCAACGACCAGTCCGTCCTGCGTCACCTTCACCGACGCCGTGGCTCATCGGCGACGCGACCATGAACCAGGCCGCCACGAACCCCGTCGGCACTGTCTTCGGTGAGAACTGCCAACTGACTGTCACCTGCTAATTTCCCCTTTTTTTGTTTTGTTTAGGGGCAGTCTTTGTTTTGCATGGTAAGGGCAGTCCTTCTGTTAGTTAATCAAGTTTCTCAGGTTCATGGGTTTGTGTCACGGCGTTTTGTGCTTGTGTTGCATATATATTTATCACAGTAGTATCGACAATGTAGACATGCCCAGAGCCTTGCATCCTTGCCATCTCATTCTTCAGTTGTCAAATGCTCAGTCAGCTATTCAGATTCCTGCATCTTTTTTTCCAGTTTTTCCCCCATGTTGATCTATGTATTATGGATTTATGGTGAATCCTTCAATCCAAGATGCCATAAGACGATGTAGAAGTTTGGGATTAATTCTTGCTGAAACATATAAACAATACAAATATGTACGAGTTGTTGGATGGAGGGTTGGCCAGAATTCCGCTAGCAGTCAGCACAGGAGAACCAGGACAGTGGCGGTGGAGCCTCCAGCGTCAGGGCACCGCTGTCGTCGTTCCCGCTCCATAGTCCACCAACTGGATTCACCGCTGCCTGGATGAAAGCAAGGGAACCCATCCAGATTCGTCCGATGTGTTCAAGAAATCAACAGTGTTGTCATACATGACAGGCTGATTAACAGGGTCAGTGGATAAACACCCATCTTGTTAAAAGTAAAATAATGTTCTGTTGGTACATATTTGTGTATATGATGAGAGATGAAAAATCTGAGTTGTCATGCTTGTGCATTAGCATGGTTCAGGAGTTTTAGCTGGTGCTTTTCAAGATCAATAAGACGGAGTGTTTGTTCGCTGATCCATTAAGTCCACAATGCACGTGTGTACAGGAATTTTCTGTTTGTATTGTACAATGAAAATGTCTTTTTGTTTTTTTTTTCATTCTAATGTAATTACCATGGAGTCACTCCCACTCTTGTTTTTTGCATATTACTGGGACCCTGGAGATATAAAACACACTATTTACTATTCTGTAGGAACCATAAGCAATATATGGCAAAGACATCTTCCTAATTGTAGAATCATGCACGCTTTTTGGGCACACACTCGTACATATATTGTAATATGTAATACTAACAAACAGAGATGATTTAACAAGCCAGATCTACTTGAGCAAATGTACCCGCCACTTTCTTGGGACATTTAATTGCCCATAGAGTCGTGCCGGCTTTGATAGCCGGGACTGGAAGGGACATTATCTGTCTTGTTAAAAGTCTTGATCGTATATACTAAGGTCATAGGACTCCACGCTACCAGTTTCTTATGAAAAACAATCTTCACAAAAACTGATCCCCACCTACGTCGACTCACATCCAAACCATTGGCATCCAGTTACCTCTTATATACAACCTCCACCTGAGCCTAGGACTGATTACTTAGACCAGTATTATCCTTTTATTAGATATATAAATATGTGTGCATAGGCGAATCATTGATGTGGGAATGATGTTGATACTTGGTACACAATATGATCTCTATTAATACGATAGTGCATTTCCCTCAACATTTTCCCTGTTCTTACTGGTCTTTAATCTTCTTTACACAAAACAGAATGGAATTCTTGGATTTGAAGAAATTTCCCTTGCATCTCCTGGCAAGAAAATTGACTGTACATTCAGAAAAGAATCATGGTATTTGCATGGATAGTTTACCTTTAAATATGGCAGTAGATTACAGAGAAAATTCTACTATGAAAATGACACATAATAGAAAAGTTTGCACCATACAGTGGCACTTATACCTTGCATCTCCCATATGATAATTTGTAGTATGAATTTCTGCTTAGAGTGATTAGATGGACCTAGAAGAAATGTACAGCCACTGGCACATTTTTGTAGAAGGTTATAAATTTGGAAATAAATTGTAGCGCCTGCTTTACTGTTATCTTCCATTTAAGTTATAGCTTTTGATCTTGTCATCTTTACATATTGTTTAACATCCTATGCAGCTTGACTTTGATTCAAAGTGCACGAACCTGAATGCAGGCATCATTTTGACCGGAAGGCCTTTCTATTTTCGTTCTTTGGGATCAACAAACATCGTTGTGTAATTCAATACCTGGATGGTTTTGGGCAACTTTATAATTTAGTAAACAATACTAACACCACACTTAATTGAAATATTTTGTGTGTCTCTTGTGCTCACCTTGCAAGACCTTAAAAACAAGATGACAAAGAATTTGGTATACATTTCCTAATTAAATGTCTGTCTTATATTGCAATTTATATTATTATCAATGATTGTTTGATGAATTAAATTTCTGTCTTATATTATCAATGATTGTTTGATGAAATATATATTACCTTTTCTAACATAGTAAAGTTATGTTTAGAAGTATCCACTAATTAACTTGTGAGGAGATCAAAATCATGCTTACTCAATATCATAAATAATGAATGAACCTGTACAATAATCAGTTGGGTACCTTCTTTTAGTTTGAGGGGTTCATGATTTGGATAGTGTTTATCGATGCTGGTTTAAATCAGTGTCAATTAATTTGGATTGGAGGGAGTATCATGTTTTGTTGTGTCATATATATTATTGAAATCCCTACCACTCTATTGATAAAATGGACGGGCGCGGCAACGCGCGCCATCAATGATCTAGTAAGGTAGTAAAGGGGATCGGGGCCTTCCATGTTGGGAGGTTGAATGAGGGATATGTGATCATCACGGGCCATTGGTCAAGCTGTGATTGACAAATCACGTCTAGACCCACCAAGTCTCGTGACTAGCCCCGCCTTCTCTTCATATTAACCTCTAACCATCCCCGAGGAAGATAACAACGAGGGAGGGATCGTCAGAGGACATCGAACTTCCATCGTGTGCCCACACACCTCTATAGACCGAAATATGCATCCTCCCTCTCGGCCTCGCTCATCTCTCTCTCTCTCTCTCTCTCTCTCTCTAACCTACATAATCCAACGACGACACCTCGCTCTTGTTGTGGCCGCGCATGCACACAACCACCGGTCACCGGCGCTTCGCACCCTGCCGTCACGTCTTCGGCGACGGCACCTCGACCCATGTCGTCACGGGCGTCGGCGCCTTGCTCCCTCATGTCTCTGCGACGGGCGCCTCGCATCCCTTGTTGTCATGTTCCCCGGCGAGGCGGCCACTCGCCCAGCCCTTCCGGCGCGTCGTCTGATTAATTAGGTCACAAGAGAGAGAGAATACAGAGGAAGAACTCGGATGTGTTGGGCGGTGTATCAAATACCGGTGTAGTACAATTGTATCCAAGAAAACCGGTGTAACTTATACGAGCGAAACGACGTTCCAAGTACGAGCTGATGTTGATCCCTTTTTTTTCAGCCGGTGTAACTTTTACGGAGGGGTTTCGGCTCAAATACGACGTTCCAAGCGTGGCATAAGAGCATCTCCAGCCGCGCCCCCAACAGGCCCCCCAGGCGACTTTTTCGGCGCCGGCGCCGAAAAAACACCCCAGTCGCGCCCCCAGGACGCCGAAATTCGCCGGTTCGGCCCGTTTTTGGGCCTGGCGATCGCAGGCCGAACCTGGCGCACTGGGGGGCGCTCGGGGGCTCCGGCGCAAGGGAAAAGCACGGCTGGCCCACACCGTCAGGCGAAAAGTCAAGTCTTTCCTCCCCGACTCGCCTCCCACCCCCCCGAGTGCTCGGCCGCCAACAGCTATTTCACGGCGCCGCCCGCCGCCCGCCACCGCTAGATAGCCACCTCGCCGCCGGAAAAAGAGCAAAGGTTCGCCGAGGCAGCCCCCTCCGCCAGTAGCTGGGCGTTTTTCTGCCGTTTCCGGCCGCGGAGGGGCAGTTTAGCGGCGGAGGAAGCCGAAGCAGGGCGCAAGGTGTTCGGCGATTTGCCTACCTCGGCGATGGACTCGGACGACGAGGAAGCGCTCGCCGCGCTGCTGGAGGAGGAAGCCGAGGCCGACGTCCAGGAAGAGGAACATCTCATGGTGCTCGCCGCCCTCGCCCAGCTGCTGGCGAGCAATGAAAAGCCGCGGCGAGGTGACTCGGCGCCGGGGCGGATGAAAGCAAAGAACCGGCATCGTCTTGAAGGCTACTGCATGCTCTACTCCGACTACTTCACCGATGCTCCACTGCACGGCGACAAAACATTTCGGCGCCGTTATCGGATGAGCCGAAAGCTCTTCCTCAGGATTGTGAATTCCATCCGGGAGTTCGACAGCTACTTCGAGTGCAAGATGGATTGCACCGGCACACTTGGATTCACCTCGATCCAGAAGTGCACGACAGCGATGAGGATGCTTGCATACGGAGCTCCCGGTGATTCACTCGACGACTACGGGCGCATGGCCGAGTCCACCACCCTTGAGTGTTTCTACAAGTTCTGTCGGGCAGTGGTGGCAGTGTTTGGACCGCAATACTTGCGAACACCCAATGCGGAAGACACTGCTCGGATCCTAGCACAGAATGCAGCAAGAGGATTTCCTGGGATGCTTGGAAGCATCGACTGCATGCATTGGAAATGGAAGAACTGCCCATTTGCTTGGCAGGGGATGTACAAAGGCGCCAAAGGCGGTTGCAGTGTGGTACTTGAGGCGGTGGCCACACAGGACCTCTGGATTTGGCACTCCTTCTTTGGTATGCCAGGAACTCACAATGACATCAACATGCTGCAGTGCTCCCCTGTCTTTGCCAAGCTTGTTGAAGGTCATTCTCCTTCGGTGAACTTCGAGATCAATGGGCGGCACTACAACAAGGGGTACTACCTAGCTGATGGCATCTATCCGAGATGGTCTACATTTGTGAAGACTATCTCAAACGCTGTGCCAGGAGGCAAGAAGTCCCACTTTGCCAAGATGCAGGAGGCTTGCAGGAAGGATGTCGAGCGGGCATTTGGTGTGCTCCAATCTCGATTTGCTGTTGTCCGGTACCCTGCTCAGACCTGGTCGAAAGATCAAATGTGGGAGATCATGACTTGCTGTGTCATCTTGCACAACATGATCATCGAGAGCGAGCAGGAAGAGCCAGTGTTTGACACTGAACCATACTACAGGCAGGGTCCTCTAGCCGAAGTTGATCACCAGCTACCGGCAAACTGGACTGCCTACCTCAGTATGCGTCAGGAGATCCGAGACCCACAGGTGCATCATCAACTGCAGCAGGATCTGGTGGAGCACCTATGGAGGATCAAGGGCGACGTCGGGCTCGACGTGTGATGAAATATGAGTTTTTATTTGTTGAACTATATAATTTGTATTGAACTATTTGTTGTTGCATTATTTTGTTGAACTATTTGATTTTCTGTGATGAACTATGTGATAAAAAATTATGTATGTTGCGAATTCAACGCCGAACCACGCCGAATATGGGCCGATTCTCGCCGAATATGGGCCGAAAAGCGGCCACGAATGGGCCGATATCGGCGCCTGGGGGCGACCTGGGGGGCGACGGCTGGATGCCCAACCGCCCCCAGCGCCGATTGTATCGCCGGCTCGCCCCCAGGGGGCGATTTTTATGCCTCCTAGGGGGGGCCAACGGCTGGAGATGCTCTAAGAAAACCAACGATTTCACCTAGAACTCACTAGCCTCCTCAAGGAAGAGAAAATCCATGAACAAGTGCAACTTAGAGAATTCCCGTGTTTATTTTTTGAGAAAGAGTTAAATACACTGGAGGTGCCTCAACTTGTCCTTTGCGGTCAGTTTAGTGCCTAAAGTTGCAAAATACGTGAAACTGGCGCTCGAACTTGTCCGGCCGTGCAAATACGGTGCCACCATTCGTATCCGGACGTACATCCAGCCCGCGTGGTGTACAAACGTGACGATGGCTAAGAGGCGCTGGGTGGCCCATGGAGGGGTATCGAACCTAGCACATCATGTTTAACAACTCACGATTTGGCCAACCGGCCGGACCATGCATCGAATTGAACTCCTACCTAGAAAGCTATGCAATTTTCTTCTTTTTATTTTTTTCCAAGTTCCTGTTTAGTTTCATAACACATAAATTTTCCCATATGAAAAATACAATTATCAATATGCTATTATTTTATATTTTACATATTTTTTCCATTTTCATTATTCTGTACTTCGAAGAGGTAGACATGAACTTTATTTATGTGGATTTAAATATTTCAACCTATATTAGAAATTATTGTCTAAATTTAAGAATAAAAAATGTCAACCAAGTTTGTGTAAGTGTATGGATAATTTACACAATAATTTTTTCACACACATTGAACTCTTTTAAAAATACATGTTGTTAACTTTTTTAACGCACGACAAACATTTTTCAAAAACGCGTTATAATTTTTTAATACACATGAAACATTCTCCAAAAACATGTTGAACATTTTTCAAATGCACTAACACTTTCTTGAAGTTTATGGCAGTTCTATTTTGTCCTTACATTTGTTTTTTTCAAATGGTAAGAATAATATGAAAAATAAAAATAAAGAACTCGAAAAGTAATTGTGCAGACCCATAGGAGCGCCATTATATATATATATATATATATATATATATATATATATATATATATATATATATATATATATATATATATATATATATATATATATATATATATAAGCACCTTTGAGAGGTACATAGCAACCAAAGCGGAATTTTGGAGCACAGTGGCCACTGAGCACGTTTTTTCTTGAAAGTTTAAAAACTGGCACTTAAAAGTTTCATACAAAATTTAAAAATTTCGAACAAAAACATATGCATGTGCTCTAAGTGACTTTCAAGTTTTGTTTGAATTTTTTTTATATTATACCCTGCAAAAAAAAAACCAGGCCAAAAAAATAAGCTGATTTTTGCATGTATTTTACTTCCTTTTTTGTATCTCTCACAAACAAATGCAGATTTTGATTTAAAAAATCACACTGATATATTGCGGTTCTATGTGTGCATGTGTGCATGTACAAAAAATGTCAGAAGTTTTTTAGCTGTAAAAATCCATTTATTTGATTTTCAGAAAAAGGGCACAATGTGCCGGTGCTTCAAAATTACATTTTACATAGCAACGCAATATATAACGTTTAACCTAGTTTTATCTACTAACCACAGTATGGCCTCGTGGACAACCTGTGCGTGCAACACAATCTGTAAATTTTTGGGCTATCATATGTGATTAAATAAAATATGAGGGGGTTTTCTAAAAAAATCCTCATGTCCGGGTAGGCCACCGGCACGTTGGCACGCCACGCGGGCTGGACGTACGTCTGGATACGAATGGAGGCACCGTATTTGCACAGCCGAACAAGTTCAAGCACCAGTTTCATGTATTTTGCAACTTTGGGCACTAAACTGACCGTGCAAGACAAGTTGAGGCACTTCCAACGTATTTAACTCTTGTAACATACATCAATATAACATCTATCCATCTACATATCAATCTAACATTCATCTACACACAAAATACATAAATTCATCTAACATTCATCTACACACAAAAATACATAATTTCATCTAGCAAAGCAGCGGCGGCTGGCAACCGGAGCAGAGCAGAGCAGCCACTGGCTGCGTGCTGGATGACACCGGAGAGGGAGAGGAGGAGGGTATACCTAACGGGCGATCGACGACGGCGAGCGACTGGCCACGCGGCGAGGACGGCGACACCGGAGGTGCGGGCGAAGGGCTCGGGCTGGGGACGGCAGAGTCGAGCGCGTGGACCAGATGCGTGGACGACCACTGGACCTGAGTGGATCAGGGCAGCCTGGTGACGTGGGTGTTTCTGTCTCCGGGCGGTGGCTGGCCCCGGAGACGCTAAGTCCCAGTTATATAGCATCGACCTTTAGTCCCGGTTGCAGCCACGAACCGGGACTAAAGGTCCTTTAGTCCCGGTATGTCGCTGGAACCGGGACTAATAGTTCAACCTTTAGTCCCGGTTCCAGCCACGCACCAGGACTAAAGGCCTGTTTTCGGGTGGCCCAAATTCAGCGCGGGAGGAGGACCTTTAGTCCCGGCTGGTGGTGGCAACCGGGACTAAAGGTCATTTTCCAGTTTTTTTTGCTTTTGCTCTATTTTTTTCTTTTGTTTCTACTTATAGGCAATATTTATAGTTTTTGAGTGAATCTTTTTGCTTTAGGTCACAAAAATTATAAACTTTCTGTTAGTGCCAGTAGTTTTCAAATTTGAATAGTTTAAATTTGAATGCTTTGAAATTTGTGTGAATCACTAGTTTGTGAATAACTTTAGTTTAAAAATAGATTTTTGAGTGATTCTTTTTCCTGCTGTTTAATATTAGTGTGTTTTATCAGTATGTTCAATTTGGTAATTTTTAGGTTATTTTAAATAGGTGTTTTAATCAAAAACAGATTCTATTTAGCTGTTGCCAGATGTTTTAAATATATGTTTTAAATAGGTCTTTCAATTTGGTTATTTTTAGGTTATATTAAATAGGTGTTTTAAATATATGTTTTCTTGTTATTCATTTGCCAAATTATATTATGTTTCTGTTAGTCAACATGAGGAGTTTTAATTTTTACCACATAGCCAGATGGTCATGGGCATCACCCCCATCAAGTGGCATAAGTTGGAGAACAAGTTAACTTGATGAAAGCTTATCAAAACCATTTCTGCCCATTTCTAGGGTTTGAAATATTTCAAAAGCTTTGATCAAGTTAAACTATGAACCTATTTTTATTTGCATTCTTAATTTTGCCAGTTAATACATCGCCTTCATGTAACTGCAGTGATTCTAGATCAAAGCCATCATCAGAATAGTTATCTCCCATAACTATGGCTTTCAACCCAGAATCTAAGGTGCAAATTATTTGGTTATATCTTGTATATGCCGAACAGTTACGTGAATGATAACCCACAAGTATAGGGGATCGCAACAGTTTTCGAGGGTAGAGTATTCAACCCAAATCTATTGATTCGACACAAGGGGAGCCAAAGAATATTCTCAAGTATTAGCAGTTGAGTTGTCAATTCAACCACACCTGGAAAACTTAATATCTGCAGCAAAGTATTTAGTAGCAAAGTAGTATGGAAGTAACGGTAACGGTGGCAGAAGTAACAGTAGCAGTTTTGTAGTAATCGTAACAGTGGCAACGGAAAAGTAACTAAGCAAAGATCAATATGTGAAAAGCTCGTAGGCAATGGATCAATGATGGATAATTATGTCGGATGCGATTCCTCATGCAACAGTTATAACATAGGGTGACACAGAACTAGCTCCAGTTCATCAATGTAATGTAGGCATGTATTCCGAATATAGTCATACGTGCTTATGGAAAAGAACTTGCATGACATCTTTTGTCCTACCCTCCCGTGGCAGCGGGGTCCTATTGGAAACTAAGGGATATTAAGGCCTCCTTTTAATAGAGTACCGGACCAAAGCATTAACACTTAGTGAATACATGAACTCCTCAAACTACGGTCATCACCGGGAGTGGTCCCGATTATTGTCACTTCGGGGTTGCCGGATCATAACACATAGTAGGTGACTATTGACTTGCAAGATAGGATCAAGAACTCACATATATTCATGAAAACATAATAGGTACAGATCTGAAATCATGGCACTCGGGCCCTAGTGACAAGCATTAAGCATAGCAAAGTCATAGCAACATCAATCTCAGAACATAATGGATACTAGGGATCAAACCCTAACAAAACTAACTCGATTACATGGTAAATCTCATCCAACCCATCACCGTCCAGCAAGCCTACGATGGAATTACTCACGCACGGCGGTGAGCATCATGGAATTGGTGATGGAGGATGGTTGATGATGACGACGGCGACGGATTCCCCTCTCCGGAGCCCCGAACGGACTCCAGATCAGCCCTCCCGAGAGAGATTAGGGCTTGGCGGCGGCTCCGTATCGTAAAATGCGATGAATCCTTCTCTCTGATTTTTTTCTCCCCGAACGTGAATATATGGAGTTGGAGTTGAGGTCGGTGGAGCTCCAGGGGGCCCACGAGGCAGGGGGGGCGCGCCCAGGGGGGTAGAGCGCGCCCTCCACCCTCGTGGACAGGGTGTGGGCCCCCTGATGTTGATTCTTTCGCCAGTATTTTTTATTAATTCCAAAAATATTCTCCGTGAAGTTTCAGGTCATTCCGAGAACTTTTATTTCTGCACAAAAATAACACCATGGCAATTCTGCTGAAAACAGCGTCAGTCCGGGTTAGTTCCATTCAAATCATGCAAGTTAGAGTCCAAAACAAGGGTAAAAGTGTTTGGAAAAGTAGATACGATGGAGACGTATCAACTCCCCCAAGCTTAAACCTTTGCTTGTCCTCAAGCAATTCAGTTGACAAACTGAAAGTGATAAAGAAAAACTTTTACAAACTCTGTTTGATCTTGTTGTTGCAAATATGTAAAGCCAGCATTCAAGTTTTCAGCAAAGATTATGAACTAACCATATTCACAATAACATTTAGGTCTCATGTTTACTCATATCAATGGCATAATCAACTAGCGAGCAATAATAATAAATCTCGGATGACAACACTTTCTCAAAACAATCATAATATGATATAACAAGATGGTATCTCGCTAGCCCTTTCTGAGACCGCAAAACATAAATGCAGAGCACCTCTGAAGATCAAGGACCGACTAGACATTGTAATTCATGGTAAAAGAGATCCAGTCATAGTCATACTCAATGTAAATTAATAGCAATGCATGCATATAACAGCGGTGCTCTCCAACTGGTGCTTTTTAATAAGAGGATGATGACTCAACATAAAAGTAAATAGATAGGCCCTTCGCAGAGGGAAGCAGGGATTTGCAGAGGTGCCAGAGCTCGAGTTTTGAAACAGAGATAAATAATATTTTGGGTGGTATACTTTCATTGTCAACATAACAACCAAGAGATCTCGATATCTTCCATGCTACACACATTATAGGCGGTTCCCAAACAGAATGGTAAAGTTTATACTCCCCCACCACCAACAAGCACACTCCACGGCTGGTCCGAAACAACGGGTACCGTCCATACCAACAACAATCCTGGGGGAGTTTTGTTTGCAATTATTTTGATTTGAGCATGGGACTGGGCATCCTGGTTACCGGACATTTTCTCGTGAATGATGAGCGGAGTCCACTCATCGTGAGAATAACCCACCTAGCATGGAAGATATAGACAGCCCTAGTTGATACATGAGCTATTCGAGCATACAAAACAGAATTTCATTTGAAGGTTTAGAGTTTGGCACATACAAATTTACTTGGAACGGCAGGTAAATACCGCATATAGGAAGGTATGGTGGACTCATATGGAATAACTTTGGGGTTTATGGAAGTGGATGCACAAGCAGTATTCCCGCTTAGTACAAGTGAAGGCTAGAAAAAGACTGGGAAGCGACCAACTAGAGAGCGACAACAGTCATGAACATGCATTAAGATTAATCAACAATGAGTGCAAGCATGAGTAGGATATAAATCACCATGAACATAAATATCGTGGAGGCTATGTTGATTTTGTTTCAACTACATGCGTGAACATGTGCCAAGTCAAGCCACTCGAATCGTTCAAAGGAGGATACCACCCTATCATACCACATCACAACCATTTTAATAGCATGTTGGCACGCAAGGTAAACCATTATAAACTCCTAGCTAATTAAGCATGGCATGAGCAACTATAATCTCTAATTGCATTGCAAACATGTTTCATTCATAATAGGCTGAATCAGGAATGATGAACTAATCATATTTACAAAAACAAGATAGGTCGAGTTCATACCAGCTTCTCTCATCTCAATCAGTCCATCATATATCGTCATTATTGCCTTTCACTCGCACGACCGAACGGTGTGTATAATAATAATAGTGCACGTGCATTGGACTAAGCTGGAATCTGCAAGCATTTAATACACAGGGGAAGACAAGGTAGTATGGGCTCTTGGTTAAATCAACAATAATGCATATGAGAGCCACTCAACATTTTCATCATGGTCTTCTCCTCTCGACCCCCAAAGAAAAGAAAAGAAATAAAACTATTTACACGGGAAAGCTCCCAACAAGCAAAAGAAGAATGAGAAATTGAAAGGACAAAGATGTCGCCTAGAGGGGGGGTGAATAGGCGATTTAAAAACTATTACGGATTTGGCTTTATCCTAATGCGGAATTAAACTAATCGGATACTTTTCAAGCACAAATCCTAAATATACTAGGCTCACTAAGTGCACCAACAACTTATACTAAACAAGATATGGAACAAGGATGATACAAGCACGCACAAGTAAGCAAAACTAGCATACACAAGTTATCTCACAAGATATGGAAATAGTGATACAAACTAGCAATTCACACTATGCAAGATATATCAATAATAGCAAGTATGAATTGCGGAATGTAAATGGGACAAGAGACAACCGATGTATTTCCCGGAGTTCGGATATCCACCGATATCCTACTCTCCGTTAGAGAGGGGGGAACACGAAAGTTCCCACGGCAACGAAATGCCTCACCTTATTCTCCGAGAACCTCAAGCACTCCGAAATGCCTAGGTCCCCTTCCACTAGGGCTAGCTTATTCCTCCACTCCGGAGATGGCAAGCTCCAAGACCACTTCACAAACACCTTGGGCCTCTTCACAATCTTCACAAAGAGGTCACCAAGCCAACACCACCAAACCGTCTAGGAGGCGGTGGCCTCCAAGAGTAACGAACTCCCGGACTCTCACTCGAACCAATCTACGTGGAGAGCTCAAAACAATGCACCAAATGCAAAGCAATCCAAGCAACAAATGCTCAAATCTCTCTCTCAAATCTCACAAGATGCAACTCAAATGGATGGGAGATTAGAGAGACGGGAAACAATGGAGGAGCTCAACAAATGACTCCTAGATCCATCCACAAAATCTTCCCTTCACTTAGATGGGAGATGGGGGCTTTGGGGGAGGTGGAGAGAGCTCAAATCAATGGGGACGAATGAAGAACAGGGCTGCTGCCCGTTGGGGAAGAAGGGGGCCTTTATATAGGTCCCACCCAAATCTGCCCGTTAGGTTGCGGTCCAGAAAAGTCAGATATTCCGACCTTAAGTCGGATGTTCTGACCTGTCGGATGTTCCGACAGAGCCTCCGAGCCAACCTCCGACTTATCCTGATGGTGCTGGACACAAGTCGGAGATTACCTCGGATACTAAGTCGGACATTCCGACCGGTCGGATACTAAGTCGGACATTCCGACCTAATGTCCGACCCTCACCAGACAGCCTGCAGCACAACACAGAAACATGCATAACTCAATCATACGAACTCCGTTTTCGATGATCTTGGGCTCGTTTTGAAGCTATCGAAAAGCCCAAGGTCCTCACATAGAGAACCACCCAAGAACAACTCAAAAGGAGGATGCAAATAATGCAAAGGTTTGAGCACTCTACGTACGACGTGATCAAGCTACTTGCCCGATAGTCCCTCTTGATAGTACGGCTATCAAACCTATAATCCGGTCTCCCACCAAACACCATGAGACCGGTAAAACTAGGAAAACCTAGCAAAGTCATACCTTTGACTTGTGCATTCCACTTGAGCTCAATGATGGTATTCATGCTTGCTTCAAGTTGGAATCATATTCTTGATCTCGGTCCCTTTGGTGATGACTCTAAATTTGCTCCCCCATAAACCAATATGGGAAGCCTTCACTTGAGCATATCTTCACAAGCACATCACCACCAAAGTCATGGCAAGCTTCAAGCATATAATCCCTTGGGTGCTTATCTTGAACTTGCCCTTCTTAACCTTGATGACCATCTTCACTTGATGTCATCCTCATATGGGCTATTTGAAATCTTTCTTTTGATGCAAGCCCATGAGTACCATCTAACCCACATAGACATAACAAACTCATAGCATGGGTTAGTTCACAAGACACAATTGACAATTGCTTACCATACCACTAGATCACTTGATCCCACGTGGTAGATCATGTATGCTTGTGTGTTGACCATCTAGAATCCAATCCTTGTGCTTCATCTTGGTCAACCTTAATCTTTACTTCATGTTCTATCACAATCTCTTGAGAGACATGAAGAATTACTTCTATCCAATTCATTCTCTCAAGATCTTGATACTTTGAAGTCCATTTCATTTTCTTCTTCTTGATCATAATATATTCATCTCTTCAATTCAATGATCTTGATGCATATGTTTACTTTGATTGTATTCTATCCAAATCCATCCAATATACTTTATGCATCACTAAAACTCAATGCATATCTTTATCTTGATGGCCTTCATCGTTGAACCCATCCAATATTATCAATGCATTGCCTATGGAACATTCCTTCAAATACATCTCAATGAAAACATTAGTCCATAGGGATTGTCATTAATTACCAAAACCACACTTAGGGGCTACAAGCACTTTCAATCTCCCCCATTTTGGCAATTGATGACAATCTCAACAAGAGGGTTTATAAATTGAATTTTAAACAAGTATGCAATTTATCCGAGGATAAATTGTATACTTGAGGTGGTTTTGATAGCCTCAAATATCACCAAGATACTTGATGTTATCAAAACCGATTGTACTAGCATCAAACAACTACAAAAGCATTTGATGATAGTAGAACCACAATATATAGAGTAAACTCCCCCACAATATATGCATGTGTGAATGAACTTGAATTCCATTGCATATATTGGTAAATATAATCTTGGTGGACTTTCCTCTATATATTCATCCATGCAACAAACTACATATATCAAAGATAGATATGCATGAATGACAAGACCACTTCTCCAAAACCCTCTAAACTTCTCCCCCATTGGCACCAATTGTCGAAATGGACGGAAAAACTTAGAAGGCCAATATAGTGAGAGTTCCTCCGTAAGATGTGCATTTCTCATAATATGAGTGAAATCAAGTGCACATATCCAGTGATGAATTTTTGGAGGAAATCAAACTATATTGAGGATCCAAGAACCAAATAGACAGAAGAAGATATTATGATAGGGGCGAAGGAGTGTTCTAAATAATATAGGGAAGCTCCCCAAGGTTCGTGAACAAATTAGAATATTTTTTGCATTTGAATACAAAGTGCACAAACATGGAATCATCACTCCCTCTATATCATTTAAAACACAAAACATGTGCAAGAGAGCATAGATAAGAAACAAGGAATAGCACTTGCAATAATCATATGGTTGAGCAACATGGAAAAGGGACAAAGATAAGAATAAGCTCAACCAAAATGATGTGTGTGAGACATGGCAATGCATTTGATAAGACTAATATAAGGATGAGCATTAAGCATCAACATAGTCTTAAAGAAATGAGAAACAAAGTGCAAGGCATGTCCTTCCAACACACACGATATTAAGAAGATCACAAACAACTAGCAAATAGGTTCACAAGCTCAATAATATGCAAATTAAAAACCAAAGCTTGTGACAACCCATGGTGAAGATAGAAAACAAAAGGCTCATCTTGGTAGGCATGGGTCTAAAATATATCAACACTCAAGAGTGCAATGATATACGCAATACATACTAGCACTCACCTTTCAACCTCTTACCGGATCCACCAAAGAATCAAAAAAAGACAATCCAAGTGACCGGCAAGGAATAAAGGATATCAAAGAGGAATATGCACTTTCTCATGTGTATAAGTTTCTTAAGTGGCAAATTATCATAAAGATGTGCATCCACAAAGAAACTTGCACACACAAAATAGATACAAAAGATAAGAACATGATATCCATGAATGGATCCATTATAATACAAACTTGATCTTTAGCATAAAAGCTTTGACACATGGCACTAGGCACATGGCACAAATTGATCTCATTTGCATAAAAATGAATTACTAAGCATGAGAGCAAATACCACAAGCAAATAAAGTGTTTTTGCAATATCATCAATATTGCACATGAGAGAACTTTGAGGAATTGATATGCAATAAATTGCTTGATTGGCATATTTCGGATAAATGAACCATGAGCATGGTTTTAGATATCTCCATGATATGCATCTTCTCAAATGTCTCATAGATGCAATAAGGAGGTTTAAGCTTGGGCAAGAAACACAAACTCAACAAGTACTAATCATGCCATGGTGCAACATACACAATGTTGACTATATATTCTATAAATGCATGAAGTAAATACTTGTTACCGAGATAGCATTGGTTTGAGGAGTAGATCAGCGAATCGTCAAAGCTTGGCTCTTATAATTTTCCATGGTGTCTCCACCTTCCTCGTGAATAAGCCAAGCATCCAATGCTTCTCCAAAGTACCTAACACTCATTTAAGTACAAATTGGTCCCCAAACTTATTGGGTCCGAAGTAGTTAGCATAACTACAATACATAGGACAAACTCCACATAAATATGTGCATATAGATATGAACTTTGAATTTCATGCACATCTTAGCCAATTTAGGATTTGATGGAGTTTCCCCTATATATTGGATCAAAGAAAGAAAGCATGGCATAGAATAAACATATAGTAGATATGCATGCACAAGACTTTCAAGAACCAAAAGGAGATACAATCTGGACATAACACCAAGTAAACCAAGAAGGCACACAAAAGTGTGACACTACATAAGATTGTCCAAATTATATCAAAGAACGAAAACAACACATGAACACACACAAGGTTCAACATGAACTAAGCAAAACCAATGAGCATAAAAGATATACAAGACACACATGCTCATAGGCTTATCTCACTCAAGTAGATAATATATAGTACAAGCAATGAGATAGCAAAACTCCTAAGAAGGCAAAGTTCCCACAAAGAAACTTATCCCTCTAGACTTTTCCACAATGGCACAAAGTACCAAAAAGAAAAGGTTTGCCTTCCAACAAGACACACTTGATTATGATAAAAGCATAAAGAAAGCGTTCTAAAGAAAATAGGATAGCTCCCCCAAGAGTTGTGCATTTATATAGAATTTTTCATTTGAATACAACAATGCACAAAATGGGATCACCACTCTCCCTATATCTATAGACACACTAAACATGTTCAAGAAGATCAAAAGGATCCACAAGAGGCAAGGAAGACAACGGGAGTTAAAACAAAATAAATTCTTGGCAAGAAATAGGGCAATTATAATCAAGCGCCAATGTAAAGATGATCAACACTTTCTACCACATAAAAGAATACCAATTGTTACAGGACAAGAAGTATTTGGAATTATTTCCCGGTGGTAGATTGCAATGATTTCCAACATCATCTTCACAACGAAAAACAAAAGCATATGGCAAAAGATAAGAATTAAGCACAATGCTTAGATAGAGATTCTTGATAGCTTCAAATAGGCAACCAATCATGCAAAGCAATGATTAGAATAACTTGAAGCAAACGGTTCCCAAAAAGGATATAAAGGTACATATTGGAGGAAAACCGTACCAAGAAAATCTCTCACAAACAAGATCCAAAAGATGAGCAACAAAACATTTAAGCAAATTGGAACTTGTTTGAGCTACCATGCCACATAGGAACAAGATAATTTATAATATCAACTCTAAGTGGCAAAGCCTCAATTGTTTACATTTTCTAGGCTTGTAATATGCACATAGCATCTTACTCCCCCATAATGTGATAATCCATTTATTCTCAACAAGAGACAAATAAAATCCAACTAGAGATAATTAATGGACATTTTAGAATTTGAACTTCATATGAGTTTGGCATACCACATAGGAACTAGATAAACTTGAAATATCAATTCTAGGTGGTATTTCTCATATTCACATTTTTGGTTTGTGATGTGCGCAAGGCATATCACTCCCCCATAATGTGAGAATCCATTAATCTCTCACAAGAGACAAATAAGATCCAATAAAGTTTCAATAAAGGCTCAAACCTACAAACACAACTATATGATGTGCATTGCAACCTACACATGCTAGATAAAACAAAGTAAGCACACTAGGAGGCACAACATATACATATACATGATAGGTACAAAACCTAAACATGCAAGGGGCTAGTAACTTTCAATGTAAGCAAAGTAGATACAAGTTACCGCAAAGATGAGCATTGGATATAAGATAGAAACATGATAATCCAAATGACTTGGCTTGAGAAAATATAATTGATGAAGATCCCTTTTCTTCATGAAGTAGCCAAGTCGCCAATGCCCACCACACACCTATTGATCAAGTTTGAGCTTGATGGTCCCCAACCAAGTTGGGTCCTAAGAAGTTAGTCACAATAGGCTTGGCAACCCAAATGGTCTTTTCCACTTCCAAACCACTTTGGGTGCCAACATACTTGGCAAACACATTGCCCAACTTATCCTTCCTAAGAGAATAATGATCGTTGACTATAGGAGGCTTAGATAAGGTACCTTTGGGACATGATGAAGCTATGTGTCCCTTCTCACGGCAAATATAGCAACATGTGCTCCCCTTTCTCTTTTTCTTCTTTATTTTCTCAACTTGGGGAGCATTAGCTTGGTTCCTCGTGGGTTGTGGCCTTTCTTCACCTTGTGTTTGGTCTTGAGATTGAACTTGAGGCCACTTCCCTTGTTGCTTCTTATTCAATGGGCAAGATCTTACATGATGCCCTTCCTTCTTGCACTTGAAGCAAATGATATTAGCCAAATTCTTTACACTATCTTGACCCTTATTGTTGACTTTCTTGGACTTCTTGTTGTTGGAGTTGAATCCAAGTCCACTCTTGTTATGAGGGGATTTTTGTACACCCAAGATCTTGTTGAGTGTGGATTTCCCTTCATAGCACTTATCCAAGTCTTTCTTCAAATTAGTGACTTGGGCCTTGAGCTCTTTGTTTTCCTCTACAAGGTTAGTATCAACAAAAGTACTAGAGGAGGTAGAAGCTTCATTGTTAGAACAACAAGGCAAAGAAGGCAATTTATCACAAGATGTGGCAACAACATATATAGATGAACCACTAGGACTAGCACAAGACGATAAAGCATTTTGAGTAGAAATTGTGCTAATGTCCACATGAGGCTCACAAGATGTTACCTTAGTCACAATAGCCTCATGACATATTAGAAGATCCACATGAGAGCCCGAGAGCTTTTCATGGCCATCTTCCAATTTCTCATAATCGCTAGTTAGCAATTCAAGTTGAGCCCTTAGCTCAACATTCTCCTTTAAGATAGATGCTTCACAAGAAGTAGAATTAGTAGCACAAGCATCATCATTAACAATAATAGGAGTGCTAGAAGGAGGGTTAGCAATGATCTTCTTGTAAGTAGCTTGAAGGTTCGCATGAGACGAGGTGACCTTAATGAGCTCCTCTTTGATGACCTTGGAGCCATTTTCGAGGTGCCCAAAGTCCACCTTAAGTTTCTCATGAGAAACCTCAAGCTCCTTCTTTGAAGCTTTGAACTCCCTTAGCAATTTAAGCATAATCACAATTTTCTCCCTTTCTTTAGCAAGATCAAGTTCAAGAGACTTGCGAGATTGAGTCTCTAAATCGAGATCACTCTTGAGAGAATGAATCAACTCCTTTTCTTCTATTAGGAGATCTTCTTGATCGGCAATGGTGTCCTTAGCCACACCAAACCGTTCAAGAAGATTTTGGAATTTCTCAAGAGTTTTCCCTTTTAGAGACACCATGATATCATAAGCCTCTTGACCTTCTTCATTTAGACCATTCTCATTTACATCATCATCATCATTACTATCAAGAAATACTTCACATTGAATAGGAGATGATGATACCTTGGTATTACCTATTGCCATGAGGCACATGTGAGTATCAAAGGTCGACGATGATTCTTTTGAAGATGAAGATTCTTCATTAATGACATGTCCCACATTTTTCTTGATTTCCTCTACATGGTTAGCCATACAACAACTAGAGGAAATCGAAGCATTTGGATCATGGCAACAAGGCATGTCAAACATATCATCACAATTAAGCATATCATTACTATCACCATAGCTATCACCACTCACCATGACATTACCTTGTGAAAACTCACATGTTGGTGAAGTGGATGATATTGTGATGTCTAAGCACTCGGAAGTGGATGCAATTGGGTGTTCTTCTTGATATGAATGAGATGTAGAGAAATTCCAAATTGACTCCTCAAGGTGAAGATCATCCTCAATGAGATTTGACCCATAATATATTTCTTCAAGTTTGGTCCAAATCTCATGAGCCGTCTCTAAATACATGATTGACTTGAACACTTCATAGGTCATAGCTCGGACGATGGAATTCTTGGCATCATACCCAAGATGCCTATCTTCAATTTCATGAATAGATGGACAAAGGTCATTCTTCCAAGGACGAAGACCTACAAGAACAATTCGCACAATATTTGGACCCATGGCCCGAAAATGACAAAGCATGCGAATTCTCCACAAGTGATAATTTGTGCCATCAAAACGAAAAGTGTCATCGTGCACTATACCACTAGTCGACATCTTTACTCTCTAGGCGGTGAAGCCTAATAAAGAGAGACCTAGCTCTTGATACCAATTGAAAGGACAAAGATGTCGCCTAGAGGGGGGGTGAATAGGCGATTTAAAAACTCTTACGGATTTGGCTTTATCCTAATGAGGAATTAAACTAATCGGATACTTTTCAAGCACAAATCCTAAATATACTAGGCTCACTAAGTGCACCAACAACTTATACTAAACAAGATATGGAACAAGGATGATACAAGCACGCACAAGTAAGCAAAACTAGCATACACAAGTTATCTCACAAGATATGGAAATAGTGATACAAACTAGCAATTCACACTATGCAAGATATATCAATAATAGCAAGTATGAATTGCGGAATGTAAATGGGACAAGAGACAACCGATGTATTTCCCGGAGTTCGGATATCCACCGATATCCTACTCTCCGTTAGAGAGGGGGGAACACGAAAGTTCCCACGGCAACGAAATGCCTCACCTTATTCTCCGAGAACCTCAAGCACTCCGAAATGCCTAGGTCCCCTTCCACTAGGGCTAGCTTATTCCTCCACTCCGGAGATGGCAAGCTCCAAGACCACTTCACAAACACCTTGGGCCTCTTCACAATCTTCACAAAGAGGTCACCAAGCCAACACCACCAAACCGTCTAGGAGGCGGTGGCCTCCAAGAGTAACGAACTCCCGGACTCTCACTCGAACCAATCTACGTGGAGAGCTCAAAACAATGAACCAAATGCAAAGCAATCCAAGCAACAAATGCTCAAATCTCTCTCTCAAATCTCACAAGATGCAACTCAAATGGATGGGAGATTAGAGAGAGGGGAAACAATGGAGGAGCTCAACAAATGACTCCTAGATCCATCCACAAAATCTTCCCTTCACTTAGATGGGAGATGGGGGCTTTGGGGGAGGTGGAGAGAGCTCAAATCAATGGGGACGAATGAAGAACAGGGCTGCTGCCCGTTGGGGAAGAAGGGGGGCTTTATATAGGTCCCACCCAAATCTGCCCGTTAGGTTGCGGTCCAGAAAAGTCAGATATTCCGACCTTAAGTCGGATGTTCTGACCTGTCGGATGTTCCGACAGAGCCTCCGAGCCAACCTCCGACTTATCCTGATGGTGCTGGACACAAGTCGGAGATTACCTCGGATACTAAGTCGGACATTCCGACCGGTCGGATACTAAGTCGGACATTCCGACCTAATGTCCGACCCTCACCAGACAGCCTGCAGCACAACACAGAAACATGCATAACTCAATCATACGAACTCCGTTTTCGATGATCTTGGGCTCGTTTTGAAGCTATCGAAAAGCCCAAGGTCCTCACATAGAGAACCACCCAAGAACAACTCAAAAGGAGGATGCAAATAATGCAAAGGTTTGAGCACTCTACGTACGACGTGATCAAGCTACTTGCCCGATAGTCCCTCTTGATAGTACGGCTATCAAACCTATAATCCGGTCTCCCACCAAACACCATGAGACCGGTAAAACTAGGAAAACCTAGCAAAGTCATACCTTTGACTTGTGCATTCCACTTGAGCTCAATGATGGTATTCATGCTTGCTTCAAGTTGGAATCATATTCTTGATCTCGGTCCCTTTGGTGATGACTCTAAATTTGCTCCCCCATAAACCAATATGGGAAGCCTTCACTTGAGCATATCTTCACAAGCACATCACCACCAAAGTCATGGCAAGCTTCAAGCATATAATCCCTTGGGTGCTTATCTTGAACTTGCCCTTCTTAACCTTGATGACCATCTTCACTTGATGTCATCCTCATATGGGCTATTTGAAATCTTTCCTTTGATGCAAGCCTATGAGTATCATCTAACCCACATAGACATAACAAACTCATAGCATGGGTTAGTTCACAAGACACAATTGACAATTGCTTACCATACCACTAGATCACTTGATCCCACGTGGTAGATCATGTATGCTTGTGTGTTGACCATCTAGAATCCAATCCTTGTGCTTCATCTTGGTCAACCTTAATCTTTACTTCATGTTCTATCACAATCTCTTGAGAGACATGAAGAATACTTCTATCCAATTCATTCTCTCAAGATCTTGATACTTTGAAGTCCATTTCATTTTCTTCTTCTTGATCATAATATATTCATCTCTTCAATTCAATGATCTTGATGCATATGTTTACTTTGATTGTATTCTATCCAAATCCATCCAATATACTTTATGCATCACTAAAACTCAATGCATATCTTTATCTTGATGGCCTTCATCGTTGAACCCATCCAATATTATCAATGCATTGCCTATGGAACATTCCTTCAAATACATCTCAATGAAAACATTAGTCCATAGGGATTGTCATTAATTACCAAAACCACACTTAGGGGCTACAAGCACTTTCAGAAATCTTTTTGGGTTTTCTTTTAATTACTACTACTACAGGCATGGAAAGTAAACTAGCTAAAAGCTATAACTAATTTTTTTGGTTTTTCTTAAGGTTTTTCAAACACACAAGAAGAAAGCTTGGAAAGAAAAATAAACTAGCATGGATAATACAATGAAAAAGTATGAGCACCGACAACTAGAATGGGTGTGTGAACATGAATGTAATGTCGGTGAGAAATACGTACTCCCCCAAGCTTAGGCTTTTGGCCTAAGTTGGTCTATGGCCACTGCTGGCCTGGTGGATATCCAAAGTCGTAGTTGGGGTTGTACTGAGATGCAGCAGCTACTGCCTCCAGAGCTGCAGCCCGGAGGCGAGCTGCCTCTGTCCTTCTCTCATATTCGTTCGCCTCCTCCCTGGTTATAACATATCTCCTTTTTGCCTGAAAGTCAAAGAAAGTAGGAGCAGGAAGAGCAACATGGACGGTACGCCGTCTGTCAAAGATTAGTCAGTACTGGAGGAACTGTTCATTCCTCTCAATAAACTGATGGCGAACCATAGCATTATAATCTAGATAAGCAGAAGGCAACTCTATATCATTTTCATGTATGGCTACATCAAGATAAGTAGCTACACGAGTTGCATAAATTTCACCAAACAAATCTCCACTTATACCGTTAAGATGCAACCTTCGTGCAACAATGGCCCCCAAGTTATATTGTTTATCTCCTAATACCGCACTCTTGAGGACACTAAGATCTGGAACGCACATGTGACAAGCCTCGTCTTTACCGTTAATGCATCTACCTATAAAGAGAGCAAAATAGTGTATGGAAGGGAAATGAATGCTCCCTATGGTAGCTTGTGTGATTTCTCTAGATTCCCCTACAGTGATACTAGCAAGAAAGTCTTTATATTCAGATTTGCGAGGTTCACTAACATTGCCCCACTGCGGGAGTTTACAAGCAGTATTAAAATCTTCTAGGTCCATGGTATATGATTTATCATAAAGATCAAATAAAACAGTGTGAGAATTGCGCGAGGATGTAAATTTAAACCTTCTCACAAAGGAATCAGTTAGGTAATGGTATTGAGAGCACTTATCTGACACGAAGCCCTCAAGATCAGCATTACGCACATACACGTAAAATTCATTCTTGATGTCTGCCTGGACCATAAACTCTTCTGACGGCCATTCACAAGGCCGCACTTGAGCTTCCCTCGGTGGTTCATAGTCCGGCTCACGTATCGCGAGCCTCGGTCCTTGCTTCCTTGAGGAACCACCTTGGTATATTTTCCTATGCATTTTTTTTGAAAAATTTCTGAAATTTTTTAGTAACTCAAAATAAAAGTGAACCAAACTCAACAAGATTGATAGCAACTACTCCCACAAATGCCTAGAGACTATATCATGCATTAAAACTACTTTGGACCATATAAATTTGACATGCAAGCTCAAGAACAGGGTCACCTTAGCAGCAAAAATTTGCAATAAATAAAGCACTAGAACAAAAACTAATTGGACCATTGGAGGAGTTACATACCGAAGAACAATCCCCCAAAACAGTTTTGTGAATGGAGCTTTGAGCAAGGAGATCGAAAATGGCAGCAAGATGAGCTAGAACACGGGTTTGAGCTATGGGAGGATTTTTCTGGAGGAAAACGAAGTGAGTGGGTGCTGGAATAAGTGGAGGGGGTCCACATGGGGTCCACGAGGCAGGGGGGCGTGCCCTGGACCCTCGTGGCCAGGTGGTGGCCCCCTCTGGTGTGTTCTCAGTGCCAGATATTCTTAAATATTCCACAAAAAATCATATTTCATTTTCAGGACATTTGGAGAACTTTTATTTTCGGGGTATTTTTTTATTGCAAGGATAAATCAGAAAACAGACAGAAGATACTATTTTTGCTTTATTTAATCTAAATAACAGAAAGTAAAAGAGGGGTACAGAGAGTTGTGCTTTCTAATTTCATCCATCTCATGCTCTTCAAAAGGAATCCACTAACAAGGTTGATCAAGTCTTGTTAACAAACTCTTTCCGAATCTCATGGAACCGGAGAATTTTAGAATAACACTAGGTTACCTCAACGGGGATATGCATGTCCCCAATAATAAGAATATCATATTTCTTCTTGACAGTAGGAAAAGGGAATTCAAAACCTCCAATAGTAATCGTTGAAATTTTTCCAATAGAATTGATACTGTGGACTTGAGGTTGTTTCCTCGGGAAGTGTATCGTATGCTCATTACCATTAACATGAAAAGTGACATTGCCTTTGTTGCAATCAATAACAGCCCCTGCAGTATTCAAAAAGGGTCTACCAAGAATAATAGACATACTATCGTCCTCGGGAATATCAAGAATAACAAAGTCCGTTAAAATAGTAACGTTTGCAACCACAACAGGCACATCTTCACAAATACCGACTGGTATAGCAGTTGATTTATCGGCCATTTGCAAAGATATTTCAGTAGGTGTCAACTTATTCAAATCAAGTCTACGATATAAAGAGAGAGGCATAACACTAACACCGGCTCCAAGATCACATAAAGCAGTTTTAACATAGTTTCTTTTAATGGAGCATGGTATAGTTGGTACTCCTGGATCTCCTAGTTTCTTTGGTATTCCACCCTTAAAAGTATAATTAGCAAGCATGGTGGAAATTTTAGCTTCCGGTATCTTTCTTTTATTTGTAACAATATCTTTCATATACTTAGCATAAGGATTCATTTTAAGCATATCAGTCAAACGCATACGCAAAAAGATAGGTCTAATCATTTCAGCAAAGCGCTCGAAATCCTCATCATCCTTTTTCTTGGATGGTTTAGGAGGAAAAGGCATGGGTTTCTGAACCCATGGTTCTCTTTCTTTACCGTGCTTCCTAGCAACAAAGTCTCTCTTATCATAACGTTGATTCTTTGATTGTGGGTTATCAAGATCAACAGCAGGTTCAATCTCTTCATCATTGTCATTGCTAGGTTGAGCATCAACATGAACATCATCATTAACATTATCACTAGGTTCATGTTCATTACCAGATTGTGTTTCAGCATCAGAAATAGAAATATCATTGGGATTCTCAGGTGTGTCAACAACAGGTTCACTTGAAGCATGCAAAGTCCTATCATTTTTCTTTTTCTTCTTCTTAGAAGGACTAGGTGCATCAACATTAGTTCTCTGAGAATCTTGCTCAATTCTCTTAGGGTGGCCCTCAGGATACAAAGGTTCCTGAGTCATTCTACCCCCTCTAGTCACAACTCTAATAGCATTATCATTTTTCTTGTTATTTAATTCATTGAGCAAATCATTTTGAGCCTTAAGCACCTGTTCTACTTGAGTGGTAACCATAGAAGCATGTTTACTAATAAGTTTAAGCTCACCTTTAACTCTAGACATATAATCACTCAAGTGTTCAATCATATAAGCATTACGTTTCAGTTGTCTACCAACATAAGCATTGAAGTTTTCTTGTTTAACAATAAAATTATCAAACTCATCCAAGCATTGGCTAGCAGACTTATTAAGAGGAATATCACCTTCATCAAATCTATAGAGAGAATTTACCTTTACTACCTGTGTCGGGTTATTAAGACCATGTATTTCTTCAATAGGTGGTAAATTCTTAACATCTTCAGCTTTAATACCCTTTTCTTTCATAGATTTCTTTGCCTCTTGCATATCTTTAGGATTGAGAAATAGAATACCCCTTTTCTTTGGAGTTGGCTTAGGAGTTGGTTCAGGAAGTGTCCAATCATTATCATTACTCAATATATTATTCAATAGCAATTCAGCTTGCTCGACAGTTCTTTCTCTGAAAACACAACCAGCACAACTATCCAGGTGGTCTCTGGAAGCATCGGTTAGTCCATTATAAAAGATATCAAGTATTTCATTTTTCTTGAGAGGATGATCAGGCAAAGCATTAAGTAATCGGAGAAGCCTCCCCCAAGCTTGTGGGAGACTCTCTTCTTCAATTTGCACAAAATTATATATTTCCCTTAAAGCAGCTTGTTTCTTATGAGCGGGGAAATATTTAGCAGAGAAGTAATAAATCATATCCTGGGGACTACGCACACAACCAGGATCAAGAGAATTAAACCATATTTTAGCATCACCCTTTAATGAGAATGGAAATAGCTTAAGGATATAGTAGTAACAAATTTTTTCCTCATGAGTGAATAGGGTGGCTATATCATTCAATTTAGTAAGATGTGCCACAACAGTTTCAGATTCATAGCCATAAAAAGGATCAGATTCAACCAAAGTAATTATCTCAGGATCGACAGAGAAATCATAATCCTTATCAGAAATACAGATAGGTGAAGTAGCAAAAGCAGGGTCATATTTCATTCTAGCATTCAAAGACTTTTCTTTCAGCTTGGCTAATAATTTCTTAAGATCATATCTATCATTGCAAGCAAGAAAGTCTCTAGCAGTTCTTCATCCATAACATAACCCTCAGGTACATCAGGCAATTCATATCTAGGGGTAGAATCTTCATCATCACTTTCATCAATATTATCAGTTTCAATAATTTCATTCTCTCTAACCCTAGCAAGTTGTTCATCAAGAAATTCACCTAATGGCACAGTATTATCAAGCATAGAAGTAGTTTCATCATAAGCATCATGCATAGCAGAAGTGGCATCATCAATAACATGCGACATATCAGAATCAATAACAGGTGTAGGTGTCGCAAATTTACTCATAACAGAGGGTGAATCAAGTGCAGAGCTAGATGGCAATTCCTTACCTCCCCTCGTAGTTGAGGGAGAAATCTTGGTTTTTTCGTCTTTCAAGTTCCTCATAGTGATCAGCAGATATAAATCCCAAGTGACTCAAAGAATAGAGCTATGCTCCCCGGCAACGGCACCAGAAAATAGTCTTGATAACCCACAAGTATAGGGGATCGCAACAGTTTTCGAGGGTAGAGTATTCAACCCAAATTTATTGATTCGACACAAGGGGAGCCAAAGAATATTCTCAAGTATTAGCAGTTGAGTTGTCAATTCAACCACACCTGGAAAACTTAATATCTGCAGCAAAGTATTTAGTAGCAAAGTAGTATGGAAGTAACGGTAACGGTGGCAGAAGTAACAGTAGCAGTTTTGTAGTAATCGTAACAGTGGCAACGGAAAAGTAACTAAGCAAAGATCAATATGTGAAAAGCTCATAGGCAATGGATCAATGATGGATAATTATGTCGGATGCGATTCCTCATGCAACAGTTATAACATAGGGTGACACAGAACTAGCTCCAGTTCATCAATGTAATGTAGGCATGTATTCCGAATATAGTCATACGTGCTTATGGAAAAGAACTTGCATGACATCTTTTGTCCTACCCTCCCGTGGCAGCGGGGTCCTATTGGAAACTAAGGGATATTAAGGCCTCCTTTTAATAGAGTACCGGACCAAAGCATTAACACTTAGTGAATACATGAACTCCTCAAACTACGGTCATCACCGGGAGTGGTCCCGATTATTGTCACTTCGGGGTTGCCGGATCATAACACATAGTAGGTGACTATTGACTTGCAAGATAGGATCAAGAACTCACATATATTCATGAAAACATAATAGGTTCAGATCTGAAATCATGGCACTCGGGCCCTAGTGACAAGCATTAAGCATAGCAAAGTCATAGCAACATCAATCTCAGAACATAATGGATACTAGGGATCAAACCCTAACAAAACTAACTCGATTACATGGTAAATCTCATCCAACCCATCAC
Source organism: Elymus sibiricus (assembly GCA_039707655.1). Taxonomy (NCBI): domain Eukaryota; kingdom Viridiplantae; phylum Streptophyta; class Magnoliopsida; order Poales; family Poaceae; genus Elymus; species Elymus sibiricus. Next base: position 30,607,437 of record CM077670.1, read on the forward strand.
CGTTCAGCAAGCCTACGATGGAATTACTCACGCACGGCGGTGAGCATCATGGAATTGGTGATGGAGGATGGTTGATGATGACGACGGTGACGGATTCCCCTCTCCGGAGCCCCGAACGAACTCCAGATCAGCCCTCCCGAGAGAGATTAGGGCTTGGCGGCGGCTCCGTATCGTAAAACGCGATGAATCCTTCTCTGATTTTTTTCTCCCCGAACGTGAATATATGGAGTTGGAGTTGAGGTCGGTGGAGCTCCAGGGGGCCCACGAGGCAGGGGGGCGCGCCCTCCACCCTCGTGGACAGGGTGTGGGCCCCCTGATGTTGATTCTTTCACCAGTATTTTTTATTAATTCCAAAAATATTCTCCGTGAAGTTTCAGGTCATTCCGTGAACTTTTATTTCTGCACAAAAATAACACCATGGCAATTCTGCTGAAAACAGCGTCAGTCCGGGTTAGTTCCATTCAAATCATGCAAGTTAGAGTCCAAAACAAGGGCAAAAGTGTTTGGAAAAGTAGATACGATGGAGACGTATCGATGAACAATCCTACCATCTGATATGTTGTCCTCAATTTGACCAGAAAGCAACCAGAACTCCTCATCTGGACTTGGCTCGGCATAAGGGGTCTTCCGATCAGAGAAACCACACAGTAGCTCCAACTTTATGTCATACAATGTTTCTCTCTTATCGTTTCTGATGCTTCTGCTGTATTCATCTATGTCCGGAAACTCACTAGAGAAGAAAGTGATGACGGTGAAGCCGGTCACATCCCAGAGTGGGATCTTTGGGTATAAAACGTTTTCTTCGCTTGTGTCCCTTTGCACTGTAACCATGGACAATCCTCATCATTTAACGGGATGCTTGGGTCAGTCTTCACTGTGAAGGGAGGAATTTCATGAAACTTTTCATAATCTTCTGACATGTCTGTCTTGTCCTCCACTCCCACGATGTTTCTTTTTCTTGAAAGAACTATGTGGCGCTTTGGCTCATCGTATGATGCATTCGCTTCCTTATCTTTTCTTTTTCTCAGTTTGGTAGACATGTCCTTCACATAGAAAACCCCGCCTCCAGTCATTCCGTACCGCGGGTCTTCCTTTACCCCGCCTTGTGTCAGATTGACCCATTTGCACCGAAATAAAGGGACCTTAAAAAAAACTCCATAGTCAAGTTCCCATATCTCCTCTATGTAACCATAATATGTGTCCTTTTTCCTATTGTTGTTTGTTGCATCAAAGCGGACACCACTGTTTTGGTTGTTGCTCTTTTTATCTTGGGTGATCGTGTAAAATGTATTCCCATTTATCTCGTACCCTTTGAAAGTCAATATAGTCGAAGATGGTGACTTGGCCAACAAGTACAGCTCATCTCCAACACTGTCGTCATTCATGAGACGTGTTTGCAACCAACCGCCGAAAGTCGCCATGTGTCTACGTTTAATCCAGGGCTCAGACTGCTCCGGATTATTGGAGCGCACAATATCCATGTGTTCCTCGATATACGGAGCCACCAAGGTGGAGTTTTGTAGAACTGTGTAGTGTGCTTGAGCCCAAGAATGTCCGTCCCTACATATTACCGAATCCTTTCCTAGCATGCCTTTTCCACCCAGTCTCCCCTCATGCCGCGATTCAGGAACACCAATCGGCTTAAGGTCAGGAAGAAAGTCAACACAAAACTCAATGGCCTCCTCTGATTCATGGCCCTTGGAGATGCTTCCTTCTGGCCTAGCACGGTTATGAACATATTTCTTTAAGACTCCCATGAACCTCTCAAAGGGGAACATATTGTGTAGAAATAAAGGACACGTAATTGCAATCTCTTCGACTAGGTGAACTAGGACGTGCGTCATGATATTGAAGAAGGATGGTGGGAACACCAACTCGAAACTGACAAGACATTGCACCAAATCATTCTGTAACCTTGGTAGGATTTCTGGATCGATTACCTTCTAAGAAATTGCATTGAGGAATGTGCATAGCTTCACAATGGCTAATCAAATGTTTTCCGGTAGAAGGCCCATGCAACCGGAAGTAAATGCGTCATAATCACGTGGCACTCATGAGACTTTAGGTTTTGAAATTTTTTCTCTGCCATATTTATTATTCCCTTTATATTCAACGCGAAGCTAGACGGGACCTTCATACTGAGCAGCCATTCAAAGAAGATTTCCTTCTCTTCTTTGGTAAGAGTGTAGCTGGCAGGACCTTGATACCGCTTTGGATGCATGCCGTCTTTTCGTGCATATGTTGCTGGTCGTCTCGTGCCTCCGGTGTATCTTTTGTCTTCCCATACACGCCCAAGAAGCCTAGCAGGTTCACGCAAAGATTCTTCATCACGTGCATCACGTCGATTGCAAAGCGGACCTCTAGGACTTTCTAGTAGGGTAGGTCCCAAAATAAAGATTTCTTCTTCCACATGGGTGCATTTCCGTCAGCGTCATTCGAAACAGATTGTCTGCCAGGACCCTTTCCAAAGATTACTTTTAAATCCTTGACCATATCAAGTATATGATCAACAGTACGGTGGTCAGGCTTCTTCCGGGGATCTGTCTCACCTTTGAAATGCCTGCCTTTCTTTCTTAAGAGATGCTTGATCGGAAGAAATCAACGATGTCCCAGGTACACATTCTTCTTACATTTATCCAAATATATACTTTTGGTCTCATCTAAACAGTGTGTGCATGCATTGTACCCCTTGTTTGTCTGTCCTGAAAGGTTACTAAGAGCAGGCCAATCCTTGATGGTTACAAACAGCAACACTCGTAGGTCAAATTCCTGTTGTTTATGCTCATCCCACACACGTACACCTTTTATATCCCACAACTGTAAAAGTTCTTCAACTAATGGCCTTAGGTACACATCAATGTCGTTGCCAGGTTGCTTAGGGCCTTGGATGAGCACTGGCATCATAATGAACTTCCGCATCATAATTCGCTATGATTGTTGCTCTGCTCCCCAAAAGGATTAATGCCATCTGCACTTATATCAAACCAACAGTTCCTTGCATCACCTGCAAACTCTGGCCACTTTCTCTGGATTTTTCTCCACTGCGACCCATCAGCGGGTACTCTCAACTTCCCGTCTTTCTTACGGTCTTATTTGTGTCATCGCAATAACTTGGCATGCTCTTTGTTTTGGAACAAACGTTTCAACCGTGGTATTATAAGAGCATACCACATCACATTGGCAGGAATCCTCTTCCTGGGGCGATCGCCCTCAACATCACCAGGGTCATCGCGGCTGATCTTATAGTGCAATGCACCGCATATCGGGCATGCATTCAAATTCTCGTACTTCTCACCGCGGTAGAGGATGCAGTCATTAGGGCGTGCATGTATCTTCTGCACCTCTAATCCTAGAGGGCAGATAGTCTTCTTTGCTTCGTATGTACTGTCGGGCAATTTGTTGTCCTTTGGAAGCATCTTCTTTAACATTTTCAGCAACTTTTCAAATCTCTTGTCAGATACACCATTCTCTGCCTTCCATTGCAGCAATTCCAGTGTGGTACCCAGTTTTTTCTTGTCATCTTCGCAATTTGGGTACAACAATTTCTTGTGATCCTCTAACATGCGCTGCAACTTCAACTTCTCCTTTTCACTTGCGCAGTTTCTTTTTGCATCAGCAATGGCCCGACCAAGATCATTAGCGGGCTCATCTGATGCCTCTTCTTTAGCTTCTTCCCCCATTGTGGTACCATCATATTCAGGGAACCTAGGATAGTTGTCATCATCCTCTTCTTCTTCATTCTCTTCCATTAGAACCCCTCTTTCTCCGTGCTTGGTCCAATAGTTATAGCCGGACATGAAACCGGACGTAAACAGGTGGACGTGAAGGACTTTTGAGCTAGAGTAATTCCTATCATTCTTACAGACACCACATGGACAACACATAAAACCACACCGCTTGTTTGCCTCAGCCGCACGCAGAAAACTATGCACGTCATTAATTAACTGGGCAGAGCGTCGGTCATCGTACATCCATTGACGGCTCATCTTCATTACACAACACCGAAAAGACCAAATTAATACAAGTTCATACACACTTATTCTCATAAAACAACATACAACTATCTAGCTAAAGCATTTAAATGCAACAACAAATGCGATCAAAATCGCAACTAAGGTAACAATTGATCCAACAGCATAATGATACCAAGCCTCTTTATTAACGACATATTTTCTAATCTTTCTAATCTTCAAGCGCATTGCATCCATCTTGATCTTGTGATCATCGACGACATCGGCAACATACAACTCCAATTTCATCTTATCTTCTTCAATTCTTTTTAATTTTTCTTTCAAATACTCATTTTCTTTTTCAACTAAATTTAACTTCTCGACAAGAGGATCGGTTGCAATTTCCGGTTCACATACCTCCTAGATAACAATATCTATGTCAACTTGATGGGTGATACGTCTCCAACGTATCCATAATTTATGAAGTATTCATGCTAATATATTATCATTCTTGGATGTTTTACAATCATTTTATAGCAACTTTATATCATTTTTTGGGACTAACCTATTGACCCAGTGCCAGTTGCTGTTTTTTGCTTGTTTTTTACATCGCAGGAAATCAATATCAAACGGAGTCCAAACACCGCGAAACTTTTTGTGGATTTTTTATGGACCAGAAGACCACCCGTGGGCCAGAGCAGCACCTGGGGGTGCCCTGAGGGGAGCACAACCCACCAGGGCGTGCCTGGGGGCCCAGGCGCGCCCAGGTGGGTTTTGCCCACCTCGGTGGCCTCCAGCACCCCATCTTTACCCTATAAATTCCCAAATATTCCAAAAACCCTCGGTGTAACCCTAGATCGGAAGTTCCGCTGCCGCAAGCCTCTATATCCACGAAAACCAATCTAGACCCCGTTCTGGCACCTTGCCGGAGGGGGAGATCATCACCGGTGGCCATCTTCATCATCCCGGCGACCACCATGATGAGGAGGGAGTAGTCCACCCTTGGGGCTGAGGGTTTGTACCAGTAGCTATGTGTTTAATCTCTCTCTCTCGTGTTCTTGAGATGGCACGATCTTGATGTATCGCGGGCTTTGTTAATATAGTTGGATCATATGGTGTTTTCCCCTCTCTATCCTGTTGTGATGAATTGAGTTTTCCCTTTGAGATTTCGTTTTATCGGATTGAATACTTTTATGAATTTGAGAACACTTGATATATGTCTTGCATATGAATACTCGTGGTGACAATGGGGTATCGTATTGATTCACTTGATATATGTTTTGGCACTCAACTCGCGGATTCCCGAGGTGACATTGGGGTAATCTATGCATAGGGGTTGATGCACGTTCTTGTCTTTGTTTCTCCGGTAGACATCTTGGGGCACTCTTTGAAGTTCTTTGTGTTGGATTGAATATTACGAATCTGAATTTTCTTTGGTGTTATTTTAGTACGAACTCTTGGTCAGATCGATCGGAAAGAATAGCTTGGTGTTATTTTAGTACGAACTCTAGAATAGATTGATCGGAAAGAATAGCTTTGAGGTGGTTTCGTACCCTACAAACAACTCCGTCTTATGTTCTCCGCTAGATAGGAACTTTGGAGTGATTTCTCCATCGCACTTTGAGGGATGGTTATATGATCCAATTATATTAGCACTGTTGAGAGATTGCACTAGCGAAAGTACGGACCCTAGGCCTTGTTTTCAAGCATTGCAATACCGTTTGTGCTCACTTTTATCGATTGCTACCTTGCTGTTTTTATTTATTCAGATTATAAAAATATATTTCTACCATCAATATTACACTTTTATCACCATCTCTTCACCGAACTAGTGCACCTATACAATTTTCCATTGTATTGGGTGTGTTGGGGACACAAGAGATTTCTTTTATTTGGTTGCAGGGTTGTTTGAGAGAGACCATCTTCATCCTACGCCTCGGATTGATAAACCTTAGGTCATCCACTTGAGGGAAAATTGCTACTGTCCTATAAAACTCTGCGCTTGGAGGCCCAACACGAGTCTACAAGAATAAAGTTGCGTAGTAGACATCAATGGGCATAATTGTCATAAACACGAAATGCAACAAATAGTTATAAAAGATATTATACCACATCCGAATCATAAACCGGACGAGGGCCGACGGGGATGGATATCAAAACCATGGCACTACGTATAACAAACAATCATACAAGTAAGAAAATTATATAAGCAACTATCTAAATCATACAAATAAGATTTTTTTCACAAAAAGGATAAGAACAAGAGCCTCACCAAGGTGGTGCCGGCGACAGAACGGCGCGTGCAATCGACGACGGTGAGGACGGGAAGGCACTAGGTAAACCACACCTACACATATGCAAACTAAGATGTTAATTTGAGCTCAAATTGCATAAAAATAAAATAAACTCCCACATAATTACTCCCAAACTAAAACCCACAAATGACTATACTTATAGAGCATGAAACGAGCTAAACTATCAATGAGAGATGAAAGGACAAAGTTGCTAACCTTTTGAACACTTGGATAGATGGGGTGCTTCAAATCCTTTTGAACACTTGCAACAATAGAGGATGAGCTCGAGCTAGGGGAAGAAAACAGAGAGGAGAGAAAGGAGAATGCTTGGACTCGGCTGGACGAAGGGTTTATATAGGGATATCTTTAGTCCCAGTTGGTGACACAAACCGGGACTAAAGGTCAACCTCTAGTCCCGGTTTGTCATACCAACTGGGACTAAATGGGCTTGCGGGGCCCCAGTGTGACGCCAGCCTGCCACCACCCCCTTTAGTCCCGGTTGGTATTACCAACCGGGACTAGAGGTGGCCGTGGCATCTTCAGCTTCTAGCCATTGGAACCGGGACTAGTGGTCCCATTAGTCCCGGTCCAAAACCCGGTCGGGTCTAATGCTTCGGACGAAAGGCCTGTTTTCTACTAGTGTTGGCTCCTGCGCGCCTCACGCGGATCGCCCCCCATCTGACGTCCCTCGTTGCATCCTGCTCGCTCAATGTCGTACTCCGTCTTCTCTATAAATGCCCAGCCCTTTGCTACTGCCTCTGATTCTTTCCCCCGAGACTTCCTCCTTTCTCCTTAGGCCAACACACAACCAGTCCTTGACATGTTGTGTCCCTGGCCATACCTATGGGTGGCTACTGCCCACCACTCGTCCACAATGTCAGGCTTGTTGGTTTTGTCCCCCATCTCTTGTTTCTTGATCTAACCTCCTTCAAGAAAATCTTGGCGTGGTGCCAGTTAACCTGACAAGTGTTTTTGTTTTTTTCTGTGTACCATGTGATGCATATGGTCCTAGATGACGTGAGGAGGCACAAGCACAAGCACAAGCTATGGAGATACGCTCATGACAAGGGAGATGGGCCAGCCGTGTACGTGATGGCTGTTTGATTCGGAAGATCCACACGAGTCCATCCAAACAAAGGTACTGAAGAAATTATGCAGTCTTCCTTTGATTGGTAAAGTTGATTGTCTTGATTTGGTGTTGTTCAGTAGTATGTATACTTGAGCCAATAGGATAGGGCATGAAATCCACATTCCTTCCTTGTCTCATAGGAAATCATATGCTGGTTTTAGTACAAGGTTCTGTAAGGTAGTATTCAATCAAGTATGTTCTCGGTGTCATGATGAGAAAACTCTATGGTTTTTTAAGTAACATGCTGCTTGTTTGGTAGTATCAATTTGCTTTTCACTCATGTATGTATGTATCAATCCATCCATCCATCCATCTAGGAAGGCACTGATGAGTATTTTTGCTTTCTGTTATACACTAGCTACAGGGGCTACAATTTGTCTTACCTTTGTTCTCTTCACTAATCTATAATATATAAGTAAATCTATTTAGTGCACCCATGTTCAGCATCTTAATTAGTACTAGGAGGAAGCAGATGCATGTTTCTTTTTGTTTGGAGAGAGCTAGCATTAGGGATTATACCTATTCACAATAGCTAGCTAGTAATAATCAGGAAATACTACTAGACTGGATTAATTTATATGACACCTAGCATAGCATAGCATAGCAGAAATTCAAACTCAAATGGAGTAGTAACAAATAAGTGGCAATCTAGTCCCATAAATAAACAATGAACCTAGTCATGACGAGTGAGGTTTCCAGAAATCATGATATACGTACATTAGTTATCCAAAGGAAAAGGAAGTGCCAAAGTGAAGAGATTTTAGCTCTGCTAGCGAGCGAGTTATCTGGGATGTGATAGCAGCATAAGCGGTTGATGGGCTTTCATGCGAACCTTCTTTTTTTTAGTTAAAAAAAGAAGAAGAAGATTGGGATGCCTTTTGAGGGCAAAATGAATAGCTAGCTTGTGGTTACAGATAGATCGGCTTTCACTCATCTGTTGTTAATCCACCCTTTCCTTTGTAGCAGGGATTGCTTTTGGCCTCGCGTGGTACCTGCCATTGCGGATGCATTTCTTTCCGACGCGTTATCCTGCCGAAATTTCCGACCGAAATCCCGGCGACATTTTGGTCCATTGATCTCCACCATTTGTCGTGTAGAAAGGTGTTCTTACAGAAAGAATAAACATACCGAGCCAATTAGTCGGCCATTTTGATCCCAGCGAGTCAACATTTTGGGGGGGTGGGGTCAGATGACATAAGTTTGATCTTTCTGTTGTTCATAGGAGGCCATGTATGCTAGTGAAAGAGTGTATTATTTGTCCCTTAACCAGGCGAGCGAAACAGGTGACGACAGCGTCGTTGAGTTACTGCTGTTTTTGACAAAACTTTTCTCAGCTTTTGAGATGTAGTAGCGGGTTTTGTACTTAAAACCAAACTGACAATAGAACTTCATCATGGAGGCAGATTTGAACTACCAGTGTTATTAGCTCTTGCTTGCTTGTCTGTCATTGTATCTACCAGTGTTATTTGGCCATGTGTTATTCTGTTATCTGCACACAGTTGAATGTACACAGGATTCTGTGTCTGGACATGTTCTCTTTTGCAAGGCATGTTTTTTCCCCTTATATTTTGTTTGATTTGAAGGCAGTTTGCTTGGATTCTGTGTGCAATGTATTTTCCTTTTGTGTGGAGGCAGCTGTGCAATGTATTTCCCTTTCTGGACATGTATCACCCTATTATTGCCCATAGCTGAGGGCCCCTTTGATTCAAAGGATTCCTAAAGGAATTTTGGAGGATTGCAACCCTTACGATATTTTCCTATGTGTGGCTTGTTTGTAGGATTTTTTTTCATAGGATTCATTTGTAGTAGTTTTCAAAGGAAAATTTCCATCCACCCCAAAAGAATCCTATGTTTTTCCTGTGCACAATCAAACAACCATACTAATCCTGTAGTATTGAAGATGTCATGCCACTCCATTTCTATGTTTTCTCTATTCCCATGTTTTACAAATCCTGCGAATCAAAGAGGCCTTGAATGTTTGTATGTATGCAAGGTTATGTGTAATAAAATGGCAGCTGTGTTTGCACGGCATGTTTTCTTCTTGTTTGGTAGATGGATGTAAACAGGTGGATGAATGTTGGGTCATCGAGAGATACTACTAGTTTTATGCAGAACAGAATCGATCACACAAGGAATCACCTCTTTGGGCTGCTTTTTCGTGCTACTCCCTCCGTTCCTAAATATAAGGCCTTTTAGAGATTCCAATATAGACTACATAACGGAGCAAAATGAGTGAATCTAAACTCTAAAATATACTATTTGCCGGAATTTAGAAGGATCTTTCAGTGCCGTTTGCAGGAATTCAGAAGGGATATACATGGGATCTTCGGCTATTAGATGCTCCGGAGTAGCAGATCCTGCAACTCTTGAAGCTTTTGCCTGTCGTGAGGCACTAGCTTTGGCCAATGATCTTGCCTTATGTCTTGTTATTATAGCCTCTGATTGCCAAGGGTGTGGTTCATGATATTATTCAAGGTTCCGGAGGAATGTATGCTAGCATCGTAAAGGAGATTATCTGCACACTTTCAGCAATGCACCTTCATCTTCGAAGGACGCGAGTCAAATCAAAGAGGCACACAGCCTCGCCAAATATGCTTTTGGTTTGGGCTTAGGTCGCCATGTGTGGCTCCTAAACCCTCCTAAAGTTGTATCCCCATGAACGTTATTGTTTAAATCAAGCAAGTATGTTTGGACTAAAAAAAATACACTCTAAAATATACATCAGCACGTTGTCCATATTGAAATATCCAAAATGGCTTATATTTAGAAACGGAGGGAGTACATACATTCGCACTAAAAAACACAAATGGGTGGGCAAAATACATAAGCAGAAGTATTTATTTTTTTATAGATTATGTTCTGAGTTGTGTCAACAACCATGATCTAGTAATGGACTAGTAGTGCTGTGTTACCCAGTCCTCTGCAGTTGGTTAAGCCATCAGATAACTTGTCTGAAGAACTCTAGCGCAGATACAGACACAGACGCAGACGCAGCAAGCCAAAAAGCAAGGAGAGCAAACCCAGCACATGCCCCAAAAGATTGTGCAGCTCTTGGACGAAGTACAACAAACATACTGCTGCATCAAGGAACCTCGACAGAAATTTAACCGAGCACCCACGAATCACAGGAGGAGGTGCTGCGCGATCCTGACAGACACGATCTGCCCGTCCCTCGTAGTGTCCCGCATCGCCTGGAACCTCGACAACAACCCTGTCATGACAGACACACACGCACGTGCGCGCGCCACAGCAAAAGATTCATGTCAGAACTAGACTCCAGCCAGATAAACGCTTTGCTTCAGGTCATGATCTTGCCAGAACTAGACATACCGCCTTTGGGCATCAGGTTGGTGCTGAGGGCGACGCCAACCGGGGTGAGATACGCCCTGGGCAGCAGGTTAGAGCGACCCCGGATCCAGGACTCGGCATTGAGAATATCTGCACACACGACGCCGCAGTCAGTCAGCATGAGTGTCATCCTCATATCCATCCAGGCAATCAGTTACGGGTAATTGAGTGCTGGAATGGATGGATGGTTGAGGTACAAACTTTTGACGCGTGGGGTATCAAAGTGGTCGCGGTTGAAGATGGCAGCGGCGGCGGTATCTAGCTGCCCGTCGCTCAAGTGACTGCCGAGGTCCTCGTACTCCCAGGTCCCATCCCTGAACTTGTTCTCCAGGTACAGCTCGCAGTGCCGCGCATCCAGAACCCGCACGGTCCCTGTATGTACCACAGGTTGTTCCAGTCCAAACCAAACTCAGAAACAAGCACCACAATGGCCAGGACCAAGAACAACCTGGAGCCTAGCATCATCACCTTGGCATCCGTCGTCGTCGTCGTCGGGGCATCGCACCATGTGCATGTCTGCAACATTCAAGAGGACCAAAGAACAATGATTGAAGAATACCAGACATTTTAACAGGACGAGCAAGTGAGCAAGGAATGGCCAAGAAGAAGGGACATGGTGTGTGCACGCACGTACCAGCGATCCAGATGCCGGGGCGGACGTTGGTGAGCAAGCAGGCTCCGATGGAGGTGTCTGGACTATTGTCATCCAGCATCGGCATCAACCACGGTGGCAGTGCCAGCTTCGCCGTCAGCACCAGCTTCGACGTGTCCATGAGGAATCCACCAAGGCGAAATGATTCTGCACCACACCAAGTTTCAGGTAAACACATGACAGTAAACAGCAATGAAGGAATGAAGGAAGGATTTGAGGAGCTGGGATGTCGCTGCGCTGTGCTCACCAATGTGTTTCTCGGGCTGAAGGAAGCAGTAGGAAACTGTAGGATCTGAAAGAAACAGAGGAAAGAGGAGCACGCATGTTAGTGTGTGCGGCTTGTATCAGTGGGAGGAGACACTGACGACCTGGTGCTTACCCAAGGCGGTTGCGTAGAGGAGGCGCCAGGAGCGGTGGAACGGGCGGGCAACGTGGAGGATCCTGATCATCTTGGGATCATCGGTGTGGAGCGAGAGGTCGCGGAGGAAGGCGTAGCGCCAGATGGAGTCGTCGGAGAGGAGGCGGTGGAACCAGAGGCAGGTGGCGGAGAGGCTCAGCAGGTCAGGGGCTTGTAGGTGCTTGGCCACCTCCGTCCAAATGTCCTGCTCAAACCTGCACCAACAATGGTATTATTGATCAGATTTCAAACATCCAAAGTTCAGGAAACCACCATCCCAATCAACCACTGCTGCAATTCGAATGCTCTGATGCTGGCTGGATGATAGCACTAGTGGTGGTTTCCTGAACTCTCTGCTGCAATCCCAAGCAGCAGAGCATTCGAATTGATTGCAGCAGTCCACGGCAGCGGATAATTTCAAACCGCCGCACCCGCCGCGCGGCAAACACAGCTGAGAACCAGAGGTCTCTGGACCAGGTGATTCAGAGCAGGAACTCGAATCGATCCGAATTGCAGCAGTCCACCACCACAGCGGAGAATTTCAAACCGGCGCACCCGCCGAGCGCATACACCAGACAGAGAGAGAGAGAGAGAGAGAGCAGCGGCAGCACCTGCAAGGCTGGAGCCCGGCGCCGGCGGCTCGACTCCCGACGCGCTGCAGCCCGCACCTGGCCCTCTTGCTCAGCGTCGGCCGCTTCTCCGCCGCCGCCCGCCGTGGCCCCTTCTCCGCGTCCTGCTTCCGCGGCCGCGTCCCTCTTGGCGGCGTGGGCTGGGGCGACGAGACCAAGTCGGGGTGGAGCCGCCGCGGCCTCGGGCGCTTCCTCAGCTCCATCCGCATCCCCATCCACATCTCCCCCCCCCCCTTCTCTGTCTCCGTGCAGTCGGGGTGGCCGCGGGCGCCGTCTGCTGCTGCGTGCGGGAGGAGGTGCAGGGCGGGCGGGCGGGCGGGCGGCGTCTCTATTTTCTTCTCTTCTGCGAGAGGGGAATGAAACGGGCAGGATTAGTACATCAACAAAATTTGGAATGCAAGTACGGATGTCCACAGTTTTGTGGGGGCCTGCTTGAGAAACATCTTACATGGCCACAGTTTTGTGAACAACTTCTCAAAATGTTTTCACCAACAAGTTCCTATGATTTAACTGTCAGCTTCAATTCTTTCAAACAGGGAAATCTGTCCATTGCTGAATACACGGAGCAGTTTGAATCTCTGACGGCTGAAATGCAAGAGGAAAAATCCATCTCTCTCTTTCTGAACAATGGTTCATCAAATGCTATGTCAATGGTATGAAAGCACACATCAAATTTCCAGTTGAGACCACTCAGACCTCCAACTCTCACTGAAGCTTACTGGCTGGCTGTAGATATGGAGCAATCATTGCCTCCCAAAAAATCCACATTCCAAGTTGGAGGAGGAGGAGGATATCAGAAACATCCCTATAATGCCTTCAAAACAGTAGGGTTTGACACGAAATTGCCACAGCCAAAAATCACAAATATCACTCAGAAAACTAGAGAACCTGCTAAGTGTTGGAGATGTGGTGATGCATGGTTTCATGGGCACAAATGTAAGCAAGCTCCTGCTATTAACTTGTTAACAGGAGAAGAACCTACTGAAGTGACTGAAGAACAAGAATCTGGATCTGAAGAAGAGCAGGAAAACGGCCAGAATTCCTCTGATAAATGTATGCAAATTTCTCTCAAAGCAATTGAGGTTGACAGTGTTAATACCATGTCAGTTTTAGTCTCAATTGAGGGCAAACAGGCCATGGCACTAGTAGATTATGGTAGTAATTCTACATTCATGAATTCGCCCTTTGCTCTAAAAACATCCTGTACTATCATCAAGGACAAATCAAGGCCTGTAGCAGTAGCTGGGGGAGGCAAGCTATGGTCTGGAGCTTATATTCCTGACACCCCGTTCCCAGTGGCAAAAAGAAAAGTTCCAGCATACTTTCAGAATTCTGGATTTGCCTGGGCATGATATAGTTCTGGGACGTGACTGGTTAGCAAAACACAGCCCTACAACACTTGATCACATTAATAGAACTGTTACTATTATGAAAGATGGTCAATATCCTGTCAGCATACCAGTTTCTGAATCAATTACAGAGGCCACAGAAATATCTGAAACAGAAATGGAGAAAATGCTCAATAAAGGAGCACCTGGATTTGCTATTTATCTCTTAAATACTTCTAGTTCCTATACTGGTCTGACCAAGAATGAAATTCCTGTACCAGTTGCTGAGCTATTGCAAAAGTTCCCTGAAGTTTTCTCTGAACCTAAGGGACTACCACCTCCTAGAATTTTTGACCATGAAATCCCTCTCAAGCCAGGAGCTACGCCACCTTACTCTAGGCCTTACAGATTACCACATCATCACAGGAATGAGATGGAACATCAAGTCCAGTGCTTGCACAAGGCTGGTATGATAAGAGAGAGCCAAAGCCCATATGCTGCACCATCTATTCTGGTCAGCAAAAAGGACAAAAGTTGGAGGTTACGCCAGGATTTTAGGAAACTCATTGTTGTGACTATCAAAAACAAATATCCTATACCTGTGATTGAGGATCTGATTGATGAGCTGTCTGGAGCAAAAAAAAAAATACAAAATTGAATTTGAGATATGGTTATCATCAAATCCGAATGGGTGAAAAAGACATTCACAAAACAGCTTTTATCACTCACTTTGGGCATTTTGAGTACTTAGTTATGCCTTTTGGATTGGCCAATGCACCAGGCACATTTCAAGCTCTAATGAACGGTGTTTTTTCACCTTTTCTAAGGAAGCACACTCTGGTTTTCTTTGTTGACATTCTAGTGTTTAGTGAAACTCTAGAAGAACACTTGCAACACTTGGAAGAAGTATTGTCTGTCTTGCAGAAAGAGCAGCTGTGTGTTAAACTTTCTAAGTGCCAATTTGCTGTTTCACAGGTGGAATATTTGGGTCACATAATTTCTGGGGAGGGAGTATCTACAGACCCAAATAAGGTCCCCGCTGTTGCTGAATGGCCCACTCCAACAACTGTGACCCAACTTAGGGGTTTCCTAGGCCTGTGTGGCTACTATAGGAGATTTGTCAAGGATTTTGGTCTGATTGCAAGGCCTCTCCATGATGCCCTAAAGAAGGACAGTTTTGTTTGGACACAACCACAGGAGATTGCTTTTAAAAGCTCTCAAACAAGCCCTTATTACAGCTCCAGTCCTAGCATTACCAGACTTTACACTTCCTTTCACACTGGAAACTGATCCATCTGGTAATGGTGTAGGTGTTGTGATCATGCAAAATAGTAGACCTATTGCTTATTACAGTCCCACTTTATGTCCCAAGAATGCTGCCCTATCTATCGAGTGAAGCAACAAATTTACACGGAATCAAATGGAATGAAGGATTGCAGAGGGGAGCTGTGAGCTGCACTAATAAACAGTTCATCATTCATCAACAAGAAGGGAAATGGGTGGAACCAGATATCCGGTTTCAGGCGCCGAAGCATGCCGACAATGACCATCAGGCGCCGAAACTAGGCTATTTACTTGCAGGAATAAGGGCATAAAATTAACAAAGGGTTGAGATGTTACTAACCAAAAGAGCAAAAGCAACACATCCAACATAAACAGCTGTTTAATTATAAACAAGAACTGGATCAAGCATCATCCTCAGTTGTTTATTTGGCCCCATTATGAAGGCTGTGCTGCCCAGCAAAGGTTCAAATCAGCATAATGCAAAATGCAAATATTCAAGAAACAAAGCTAGTGGAGCCAATGCAAGAGCAGAACATATATATCAAACAGGCATTTGACAGGATCATATGATTCACACTTGAAAGTTTGACTATGGCTAACGCGAATGTAGAAGATTAATATTGTTCAGAACAAATATCGCATAAGCATGGCATTTGAAACATCAACTCAGTAATTGCTGAAGTAACACAGTAAGCATAACTCACAACGATGGTTCTTGATCCCTCGGTTAGGTATATAGGATCCAACTGCTGAAAATAGCGTCAGCACGGCCAACATGGCCCATTCTTCACCTGCAGTCAACTACAGCAAAAAACTGCATTAGGTATATAGGATCCAACTGCTGAAAATAGCGTCAGCACGGCCAACATGGCCCCATTCTTCACCTGCAGTCAACTACAGCAAAAAACTGCACGGGCGACAGATCATGGACGGAAGTTACAGCAACGTACCACAGCATCATGGTGGCGGTCCAGCAACCAAGCAAGCCGCGAAGCCGTAGACCCGCTGAATCTGTTGGAAAAATGAGCACGCGCAGCCGAGGAGCCTCTTGGCCGGCTAGCTGCTGCTTCGCTACGACACGAGCACGCGCAGGAGGTCCCCCGCAGGTGTCGCCTCGGCTACGGCGGCGGCCGTGGGTGCTGTCGGCGGCGTCGGAAGCTGGGCCGGGGCGTGGACGGCTGCGGCGTCGGAGGTAGATGCATGGGCGGCGCGGGTTTGTGGCGCTTGTGGCACGGCCGCGCGGGGGAAGTCAGGCCGGGTCTGACGCGGGGGGGGGGGGGGGGGGGGGGGGCGCGGCCACGCGCCGCAGACCGGAGCCGGCGGCCGGTGGGCATGGCGTTGACCGTGGAGGTAGGGAAAAAAATTGAAAAGGGATGAGAGGCTGACTAGTGGGGCCATCTTCCACCTCACCATATTGTCCACGTAGACATGCCAAATCAGTCCAGCAGACGGGTCCCACTCGTCAGTTTTGCTGTTAGAGCCGGTTCAGTTTCGAATTAGTGGGATTTGTTACTCACTTGGCGCGGAGTTGATGTTTTTTTTTTGTATTTTTTAACAAAAATGATAGTTTTTTAGTACTCTAGCCATCAATGTGGTGGTGGTTTTAAACATTTGGACAGGTGTGCTTACATGAAGGATGAGAGAACATTATGAATTATCTCAATAATCATGAAAGCTATTATCTGCCTATTCTGGTTGTTCATTGTAATTGACATCTGCATTGTATTTGTGAATACGCAATCACTGGTTTGTAAGAGTAATCCTAGTGAGGTCTTCTGCTCCTGCTTAGAGCAGCTCCAACAGCCGCTGGAAAACGCGGCGCGCTAAAAATAACCGCCGATATAGCGCGCGCGCGGCCACTTTTGCTACTCCAGCAGGCGCGGGAAATTTGCGCCCGCGCTAAAAAAAATTGTGCGCGCGGCATTTTGTGCAGCGCGGCGCATCAAATTTGCTGCACGCCGGCCAGCGCGCGCTATCACACGGCGACGCGCGCAAAGTCCAACTGCCGCTGAAAAATCACCCGCGCCCGCGCTGCCTCCATTTCCCAACTCCATTCCGCCGGCGCCGCCGCTTCGATTCGCCCCTGCCGGCGCTTCTCCGCGCGCCTTGGCTGCAGATCCGCCGCCGCCGCGCCTCCCCGCCCCTTCCCCGAGCTCGCCGCGGCGCGAAACAACTCGTCCCGCCGCCGCGGCACTTTTTTCCGCGCCGGCAAGCGAGCTGCCGCCGCCGCGCCCCGGCCAAGGCGGAGCTGCCGCGGCGCCGCGCTGCCCTCGACGGCCGCCATGTCGTCCTCAAGCCGGGACGCGACTTTGCGCACGCTAGGTGGTCGGCTAAATTGCCGCAAGGTATGTGTCGCCGCCGCCCGCGCCATTTTATTTTAGTTTCGGTAGACGAAGTGAGTGTATTTTCGTGCTTGTAGAGGATCTCGTATGATTCCGACGATGAACTAGAGCTCGAAGAAGACGAGAACATCTCGATGCTTTTAGCTTGGCGCGCGACGAAAGAACCGAAGCGCGGTGGCTCGGTTTTTGGTAGGCGCAAGTTGTGGAGGGAAAGGATCGAAGGGCACGAGAGATTGATGCGGATGTATTTCAACGAAAATGCCACCTTCCCGGAGGAGTATTTTCGGCGGCGTTTTAGGATGAGCATTGGTTTGTTCAGATGCATTGCCAAAGAGGTGACCAAGTTTGATCGGTTCTTCGAGCGAAGGAGGAATGCCGCCGGAGAGCTTGGGCATAGCACCTACCAGAAGGTGACCGCCGCCTTGCGTATGATGGCATACGGTATACCGGCAGATCTTGTTGATGACCACTTGGCAATGAGTGAGAGTCAAGCCATTGAGTGTGTCAAGCGCTTTGCCGTCGCAATTGTGCGCGTGTTTAGCACCGTCTACTTGAGAGCCCCCAATGCCGAAGACACGGCTAGGCTTTTGAAGGAGAACAAGGCTAGGGGTTTCCCTGGAATGCTTGGCTCCATAGATTGTATGCATTGGAGTTGGAAGAATTGTCCTGCGGCATGGCATGGACAATTCAAAGGTCACAAGAAGGATTGCACAATCATCCTTGAAGCCGTTGCAGATTATGAGACTTGGATTTGGCATGCATTTTTTGGAATGCCCGGGTCCTGCAATGACATCAATGTTGTTCAACGATCTCCTCTTATGTCTAGGATTGCATTGCGTGAAGGTCCACAAGTGGAGTTTGAAGCAAATGGCCGCAAATACAACTATGGCTATTATCTTGCCGATGGCATCTACCCAAGGTGGCAAACTTTTGTGAAGCCGGTTCACAAACCCAAAGGTAAGAAAGAAAAGGATTTCGACGCCGCACAAGCGGCGGCTAGGAAAGATGTGGAGAGAACCTTTGGGATTTTGCAAGCCCAATTTGCTATTGTGAGAGGACCGGCAAGATTTTGGGACCAAGAATGCCTTTGGTACATCATGACCGCTTGTGTCATCATGCATAACATGATAATAGAGGATGACCGTGGCAAAGATGTAGATCGCAGCCACCACTATGACTTGATGGGGATTCCCGTGCAAGTGCATAGGAGAGAGCATAGGGTGGCGCGTTTCATTGCCTCATATCATGCCATTCGCGACAATGAGACCCATGATAATCTCCAAAAGGATCTTATCGAGGAGTGGTGGAAATGGTTTGGAGCACAACGTTGAGCCCTCCTTTTAAGTTGTACTGTTGATGAAAAACTTGTTGTATTTGTTGGTGAACAATTCCTATATTTGTTGTATTATTTATGTACCATTTGATTGTGTTGTAATAATAACTAGACTATTTGTTGTTGAATTTATTTGGATTTGTTTGATCTTCTTGATCCTATAGTTTGTTGTGAAATCTGTTTGTGCCGGCGCCGCGCGCTGAGAATTTTGCCGCGCCTGCTGGGGTGCTATTTTACCGCTACTTTGCCGCGCCGCTTTTAGCGCTTCCGCCGGAGGAGAATTGCGCGCAGCGCTGCAAACACACATCGCGCGCGCTGCACACTACTTTTAGCGCGCCGCGTTTTCCGGCGGCTGTTGGAGCTGCTCTTAGAAAGCAACTTTGGTTTGTTCATGTCCTTTGCTCCTGCTTAGAACCATATTTTGTTTATACACGTATGTTCTTTAGAGTCGAGGTAAATACACTAGCAGTTATAGAATTTGCACTCGACGGTCAGTTTGGTGCATAAACTTGTAAAGTATGTGATTGCAGTCATCAAACTTGCACAAACGTGCAAATACGGTCACATTTCGCGTACACGAACGTATTCGTTGCCCACGCGCGTCGGGGGAAGAGGAGGGCGCGGCGCAGCTTCGGCCGGCGGGGAAATGAAAGGGGTGGTGCAGCTTCGGGCTGCGGGTAGAAGAAAGCGGCGACGTGGCTTCGGGTGACGGGAAGAAGGAAGGGGCGGCGCGGCGCTGCTTCGGGCGAAACTCATGCTCGCTTGATTTTGGCCCGGGGTAGGTTCAGGTGAATGTCATGCCAGCTTGTGTGCATTTTGTAGATGGATTGGAGTTCGTCCTCGTCGTCTTTGCCCGACGATTCGGACATAGAAGATTCGATCACATTTGAAGTTGAAGCATCCATTTGCCACCACATTTCTAGCGCGAAAATCCACCACTTTTCTTGTAAATTTTCTCAATAAAAACAAATGACCGGTTTGCCGCAGTTAACACGCTTTCTGACAGGGCTGGCCCACCCGTCAGGTGCCACGTGGGCGAGGCCAGACGGCGAGTGGGTTGACGGCCGTTAGCGCTGTCGGTACAAAACAGAGCCCCCACTCCCCGCCGCTCACACTCCACTCCACTCGCTCACTCTCTCACTCTCACTCCTCTGCTCTGTCCCCTGTTGCCGCCGCCGGAGGCACGGTTCCCTCCCCGCCATAGAAGATGCAGTCGTGGAAGGATGGAGAGGAGAGCAGCGAGGAGGAGGAGCTGGTCGGCATGGATCTGGAGCAGCACTGGGTAAGAGATCTGCTTTGCACCTAGGGTTAGGGTTAGTGTTCAAGTGTTCTTCGATTTGAGACCATGTTTGGAGCAGTTGCTATTTTTTCTGCGGTTCATTAGTGTGCTACAATGCAGGCGAACCCTGGCACCACTATAGATGCATCTTTCTGTGGTATGGCTGCAGATGCAAGCATCAAATGTAGACTGCACTTGGCCCCATGCATGAAATATGTTGCATTTGAAGGAAAGGACACTGGGAGGAGGTTCTATGGATGTGCTGTTCCTCAGGTCAGTGTTATGCAAGTAGGGTTTGTGTTGGTGGTAGTCAGTGGTTGCAATATCTTTCAGTAAATTCAGTTAGTCAAACATGATTTGGAAACAGGTAGAGTTGCATATGCAAGCATCAATTTCTGTCAGTAAATTCAGTTAATGAAACATGATTTGGACTGTGGTAGAGCTGCAGATGCAAGCATTCCTTTCTGTCAGTTAATTGGACTATCCAATTTATTTGGACTGTGGTGCTGAATGAAGCAATGCTAGTATGCTTTTAACAACTATTCAAGGATGAATTAATGCTAGTATTGCTACTGTCATATAAGTTTTGCCTGAACTTCAAGTTCCTTGAATATCTGTTGTATCTGCAAGTATGACTGAATCATTGAACATCTCATGTATTTTATTTTTTTAAGTTAGCATATTTATTTTGTAATACTTGATGCAGGATGGTATTGAGTGTGGAGTGGCTGAGTGGGTTGATGCCCCATGGCCTTCTATTCTGCAAAGATGTTTGGTGAAGATATGGGAGATGTTTCATGAGGAGAACCATGCCAGAATGATGGACCATGAGAAGTATAAGAAAGAGTTGGCCAAGGTTACCAAGGAGTTTGATAGACTTGGGGATCAGTACAGTCAGTTGGTTGAGGATGTGTAACGCCCCGAATCCGATGCGTCAGGTGTCTTCCAGTTATTCGCCATCGTTGCCATGTCATTCGCTTGCGTGTTGCACTTTGCCATGTCATCTTGTGCATGTCATCTGCGTGTTTTTTCAAAACTTGCATCTGTCTGGGTTCCCGAGTTCTCTCCAGTGTCCGTTTCGGCATCCGACACACTCGCACGCGCCCCCGGCACCTCCGAAATATTATTTTCTAAGTGGCATAAAAATGTTCTCGGAATGGGATGATAGTTGGCGTGCGGTCTTATTTTAGTGTAGGTACACCGCCTGCCAAGTTTCGTTGCATTCGGAGTCCGTTTGATAGCCCAACTGTCGGAGATATACCCCGCGGCGTAACCCGGCCAGAAGTATAACCCGGCCGGACTTGGCGCTTCATCATAACCCGCCAGAGGACTGGCGATTCATGGGTCTGGCGGTTCACTGGTCTGACGATTTACGAGCCTGGCGACTCACGAATGACCCCGACGACGGGTCAGATAAAGGACTAGGCCCAAGGCCCAGAAGGCCGGTTCATGTTATGGTGGGCCGGTTTAAGAGGAAAGCATAAGGAGTATTCCCTTACAAAGGAAGCAAGACTAGGACTCCACTTGTAATAGAGTAATCCTAATCCAACTAGGACTAGTCATGTAAACCGCCCCTTCAACATATATAAGGAGGGGTAGGGCTCCCCAGACAAAAAAAGAAGCAAGAGAAATAATCTTAGGGCTAGACATAACTAGGAGAGCCGGTTTACGGCGACTCCCTCGTGAGCATAATGAGATCTAGCCACAAACAGCATGTAGGGTTATTACCGGATGATGTTTCCCGGGGCCCGAAGCTGTCTAAACCCTTGCCTTGTGTTGCGTCTCTCGATTCCGATCAACCCCTCTCAAGCTACTACATAGATGCGCTGTCCTCACGACTAAGTCCTCACACTAGGACATCTGCCGTGACAATTCCACCACAGTTGGCGCCCACCGTGGGGCCTGCGCATGGTGGTGTTGAGTTCTTGGAGGGATCTTTTCTAGGGTTTGAGAAGTTTGCAATTTTCCGGTTCGACAAAAAGCCGGCGTGGAAAATTTCACATCAACCATGTTACACGCTGTGCTGTTGCTCTGGCACGCGATCTGTCCGCCGACGTTTGGATACGCCGAGTCCGAGACAATTTATTTACGGTGTTTTCTACTCCGAGGTCAACAGAAGATGGAAGCCGCCGAGATCGAGTTTGGAGATTCCTCGGCGTATCCGAGTGTTGGATGTACGAACCGCTGCAGACTGTTTCACCAATTAGACGCGCCAACGGATTTCTGTATCCGGGTTTGCTACAACTCCCAAGGACAATTGATCGGTCGTAACGATGCTGCTACACCATCAATTCTAGCTACTCCGCTTCCTGATGAGAAGACTCAGTCAAAGTACTAGTTCAAACAGTACTTCTCACGTGCTGCTATCACGCTTGAGTGTCCACCACTCGTTTCCATGGAGCAGAACCGCCTTTGAGCTGCTGTTTTTATGTCATCGTGGCAATCTTTTTCCACTGCTGAGGTTCATCTTCCGAGTCGCCACGCTGTGACCCGCCTCGCTCTGCCGTTGCTCTGAATTGCTGGAGCTACCCCCGCGAGCCCGCTGGCCTCCGCTTCTGCTACGGCCATCCAAGCCACCCTGTTGAATCGCGGAACGTCGCCGTCTCTGCCGGCCGTCTTCAAAGCTGGACTGCTCGCCTGCCAAGTCGCCCGCGTCGGTTCTCTATCCTCGCCTTGGCTCCGCCTTGAGCCGCCGCAGCTTTGCCGCAAGACGGCCCTGTTTTAAGTCCGGCCGGGTTACACCTTGAGCCGCCGCAGTTTTGCCGCAAAACGGCCCTGTTTCAAGTCGCCGGCCAGAGGCCCCCGTCCTTCACACCCGGTCGCTACCGCCGCGGGTGTTGCCGCTGCGGTCCCCGCCTCTGCCGCGGTCTCGCATCTCCGAGCCATGGGCCTTGCCGTCGCCACCGCTGCACTTTTGAGCCGCCGGCCGCCGAGCCTCCCAAACCGCCGGCCTCCGAGCGCTGCGAGCCGCCCTGACCGAGTTGCCCGCAGCGAGCAAACCGCCGATGAGCCGCCTTCCTCTATGGCGGGTCAACGCCAAACCGCTCCTGGCCTCGCTCCAAACCGCCGCCGGGCCTCGCTGTTGCGACCGCGATTCCGTCTCCGCTGGTGAACCGGCCTACAACTACAGAGCCGCCGCCCCTATTGCCACGCTTTGAACCGCCCTTGCTGTATCCGCCGGGGCACGTTGAACCGGCCTACTCGAGGAGATTTTCAGAGCAGGCGAACAACCAGTGAAAATGAAGAAGTAGCAGACGTGTTTGTTTACAGAGAAGATATCATCAGCTCAAAGTCAAACAAATATGCCCGTGTTTTGGTGATGAAAGTGGCTGGCAAATATGATTCTGAATATAGTATCACTCTGATACTGAGGAGAATAAGCGTAAAATGAAACTGAAAATGTTTGGTTCTGACGGTGATAATGCCAATAAAGCAAGTCATGGAGATGATGCTGACAGTCAGAGCTCTCTGCCTGATAACAAGAACTTTCCTCCATGGGGATATGGTTGCTTCTTCATCAGATCTAGCTGGTCAGATGGGGGTTTTGTTGCAGATATCAGTCTTGTGGTTGATTTGCAAATTACTCATGGAGAGATGATTACGAGTGTATTTGCAAGGGATTTGAGACACGTCAGGGAATTTCAATATTTTTTTTAAAAAAAGGCAGATTCTATGCGCCTAAAGCCGGCCGCCAATGCACACAGATACAGTATGCCCCTTTATCAAGGACAGCGTGTGAAGGCAGTGTTTTCATCTGTGTATAAAACATCCAGATGGATTCATGGGAAGCAAGTCGTCTTGAGGCTACTGTCACAAAGTAATAGTACACGCATCCACGCTGCTACTGGGTTTCCGTATATCCCGGTCGTTCTAATACATCAGGTGATATCTGTCCGGTCTATTTTATAGTACATGTTAATTTCTTTAAAAGAACAATTACTTTGGCTTGCGATATTTTTTGATGCAGGACAGATATTCACTGTAAGAGCAATGGTCATGCCATGGATATCATGAGTCAGCATCTGACCCGCCATAATGCTCAACGAATATATGTGCAAATCGCCGCCTCTGCGGCCCAGTTTATGTCTACATGACGGGGCCGAACCGCCCGTCCGTGCGGTTTTACCGCGCCTGCGATCGACTCGCCCGTCCGCACCGGCTTACAATGCCGCGGCCGACTCATCTGTTTGTGCCGCCTCTGAAGCCGCGGTCGTCTTTGTCGTCCGTTTCTCGCGGTCTGGTCTACATCAACACACCGGGCCGCACCTGTCTGCATGAGCTGTTTATTGAGTATGAGCAAGTCACAGCTTGGGTAGCCCGGTTTTCTTTCAACAAAATGGAGGCAAATTATCATATACTATCAACCGCCGTCTGCACTAGGTGGCTCAATGGGCAGGCGCACAAGTCGCCGCTACCACAGTTTGGTTAGCTTCAAATCGCCAGTTGGAAGGAACCATTGGCCGAGTTGCTGACACGGCTCATACGGGATCATTTATAACCCGCCGCGGTCACCTCAACCTTCTGTGGATTCACATCGTGCTATCAACACCAATGATATACAACTTATGCCGGTTTATACCACGGTCAAATATGGAGAATCTCAAGCCAACTCCTCGAGTCACCTTGAGACTCGGGGGCTACAATGATATGACTCAGCAAATGTTGCCGGTTTTCAGTGAAGTCAAGAACCCCAGGACGTTGGAGGGAAAGATAACACGGTCCCGGAGGCTACTACCATATTGATGAAAATTTGAAGGCCGTCAGAAAATTTCCGGTTCAAAATGAAGAATGCCGGTTTAAAATCCGGCTCAAGGGAAATCTGTTCTCCCACAAAGCTCTGAAGCTCTCAAATCCGGTTTAAGAATTTCCGGTTCAAAAAGAATTAATCTCTCGCAAGTTCGAGCTTAAAGGCCGTCAGAAAATTTCCGGCTGAAAATGAAGATTCCGGTTTAAAATCCGGTTCAAGGGAAAGATGTCTCCCACAAAGTTTTGAAGCTCTCAATATCCGGTTTAACATCCGGTTCAAGAAGAAATATCTCTCGCAAAGTTCGAGTTCTCAGAAAAGTTAACAGGGGCCAAAGAGAGTGTTGCAAAAGCACAACTCAAACATAGGCACCCACTGAGCACAGCTCAAAATATTACATGGGGGCTTCTGTTTATAAAGCGGAGTCCTGTTTGCCCATTGATCCGGCTTATAAAGCCATATATAAAAAATCACTTGGGGGCTTGGTCGTATTTGAACCATAGCTACACCTATTGATCGGCGTAAGACCACCAGAGAAATCACTTGGGGGCTTGGTCGAGATCGAACCATAGCTACACCTCTTGATCGGCGTAAGGCCACCATGAAAATTACTTAGGGGCCAAAGAGAGTGTTGCAAAAGCACAACTCAAACATAGGCACCCACTGAGCACAGCTCAAAATATTGCTTGGGGATTCTTTGCTTCGCAATGAACAAAGAATCTACACTTGTAATAGGCTATCAAGCCACGGCTTGGAAGCCAGGTGTATTCACCTAAAACCCCGGGTTATCCTGCCTTTTTAAGTAAGCCACTCCGTCCAGGTAAACCTGGTATGACCCGCCGAACTTTTAACAAGTCAATCTCATAGACCCTGAACTTGTCAAAGTTAAAACGACGATTGGTTAAAGATTGAGGTCCATCTTAAAAGGCTTTGTAAAATGGTTTAATTCAGTGGCCTGGCAGCCCATGAAAAGCCTCGATTTGGGGCCTGGCAGCCCGTGAAAAGCCTCGACTACAAGTTTTCATATGCTTTTATTTGCCAAGATTTTTCTCCTTTGATGAGATTTATAATGTTTTTGATAAACCGGCGTTCATTAACCTGGCTCGGCTCTCAACTACAAGTTGTCAGTACATGATCAGTTATAATCCGGCGTTTATTGACCCGGTCTGGTTTCGACTACAAGTCGCCAGTATTATATATGGATAATCCGGTGTTTATTACAACCCGGTACGGCTTTACTATAAACCGGCAAGACATGGGAGGAGTTATCAGTACTCAAAGATTTGGGTTATCACCCTTACTACAAAAAGTCGGTAAACCAACGATGTGATTCAATGTCACAGAAACAGGTTGAATAAAGCATGATTATAAATCACCGGCGTTTATTAACCCGGCCTGGCTTTCGACTATAAGTCGCCAGTATGATGATAAAATTATCCAGTGTTTATTAACCCGGACTGGCTTGGGATTATAAGTCGCCAGTATATATTTGGATTGCGCCATTGGAATCATGCGCTCATAAATCATTGGGTTATCTTATTCAAATCTTCAAATAGCCAACATGGCTGGATTTTATTATGGTTATCAGTAACCAGTATTATGATTAAGGTTTTCAAAGTCGCTTTAGCGCAATGGCTATTATATTATCAATGGATATGATTTATTCTACAATTGAAGGAATAGTCCCGAGTCGCTGCAGGCTTACGACCCGGCACTTGGGGGCTACATTATTCAAGTTGAGATTACATCAAATATGCAAGTCTCATGTCGCTACAAGCATGCACCATGACACTTGGGGGCTAATGCAAAGTCATTTTTTGCTCACCTTATTGAAGACCCGACTCATCACATTGTAATGAGCCGACCCTTGGGGGCTACCAATTGCTCCTATCAATGATTCAAGGTACACAAGTCTTAATCCATTATATTCAAGGGTCCACTGCTCAGTTGGTAAAGCACAAAGCTCTTAACCTTGTGGACGTGGGTTCAAGCCCCATGGTGGAGTTACATCATATGATGTTATTTTCAATGAAGCATGATTATATTTATAAAGTCCCTGCTCATTATTGCATAATGACCCGGCCCTTGGGGGCTACACTGGTTGAAGTTTTTTGAGCATCAGGCAATTACAAGTCCCAGGTTGCTGCAAGCATGACAACCCAACACTTGGGGGCTACATAATATGGAGTATTCAGTTTTTACTAAGTGACTGGGATGAACAACATGGATTTCTTCTTAAGTGGCAACATTTATATTAAAACAAGTCTTAAGCTATCACTATGTTCTCCTCTTAAGACTTGGGGGCTACAGGTAATATGTATATAAAGGAGGAACATCTTCAAATTCTCAGTTTTGGGCAAATCAGGAAGATTAATTGTGTGACCCGGCGTTGGCAACAATCATACCCGGCGTCTATAAACGGTCATGACCCGGGGTCATCAGTTTTTATAACCCGGCAATTTTGGCAATGATAAACCGGCAAGTTATACATTTTCAAACCGGCGGATATCAGTTGAATATTTGAAGACCAATATTTTTGTCAAATCAGAGCATTGAAGGCCGATTCAAATGGATTTTTTATTTACAAAATATCTTCGGCAAGCAAATTGATTATGAAGCTGGTCTATTGACTCGGAATTTTTCAGAAGAAAGAAATGACAAGGACTTAAGGATGATCAAGTGCCGGTTTATAAGAATATTTAAACCGGAGCACAACCCGCCAAATTTGTTCTTGTGTTTATGTTGCAGATCAGTTTAACATGGATAAATCTAAATTAAACTGGGGGCTAATGTCGGGGATATACCCCGCGGCGTAACCCGGCCGTATAACCCGGCCGGACTTGGCGCTTCATCATAACCCGCCAGAGGACTGGCGATTCATGGGTCTGGCGGTTCACTGGTCTGACGATTTACGAGCCTGGCGACTCACGAATGACCCCGACGACGGGTCAGATAAAGGACTAGGCCCAAGGCCCAGAAGGCCGGTTCATGTTATGGTGGGCCGGTTTAAGAGGAAAGCATAAGGAGTATTCCCTTACAAAGGAAGCAAGACTAGGACTCCACTTGTAATAGAGTAATCCTAATCCAACTAGGACTAGTCATGTAAACCGCCCCTTCAACATATATAAGGAGGGGCAGGGCTCCCCAGACAAAAAAAGAAGCAAGAGAAATAATCTTAGGGCTAGACATAACTAGGAGAGCCGGTTTACGGCGACTCCCTCGTGAGCATAATGAGATCTAGCCACAAACAGCATGTAGGGTTATTACCGGATGATGTTTCCCGGGGCCCGAAGCTGTCTAAACCCTTGCCTTGTGTTGCATCTCTCGATTCCGATCAACCCCTCTCAAGCTACTACATAGATGCGCTGGCCTCACGACTAAGTCCTCACACTAGGACATCTGCCGTGACAATTCCACCACACCAACCGTTAAACATATAGCGGCATCGTTGCCGGTCAAACACCGGACGTTTTCGGTCTCCGAAAACCCTTGTCGGGCTGCCATCTTCCTCTCTTCTCAGCCCACTAGCCCCCTTGCACAGCCCATCTTCACCCACCTAAACTCCCCTCTCGACCGGATCCGTCTGATCGCGATCGGAGGCTCCGAAAACCCCTCCTAACCCCCAAACCCTAGCAAATTTGCTATATATGGACACCCCTAGTCCATTTTGGACATCCCTAGCCCTCCACCTACCTCCAGCTGCAGCCACCTCCCTCCTCCTCCTTTGCGCCTTCCCGATGCCAAGCCGCCGCCGCCATGACTCTGCTCGGGAGCGGGCAGAGCAAGCGCTCGACACCCACACGCCCGCCAGGTGGGCCCCGCCTCCCACCTTGCCTGGACCGGCAAGACCGGCGAACCGGCCGGTTCACTTGCGAACCAGCCTGGTCCGCCCGCCCCCCCGCGAACCGCTGCAAGCCGCGCCGAACCGCCAGATTCCCCGAACCGGCCCACGGGCCCGATGTGAGCACCACCGCCTATCCCTCGCCCATGCGCTATTTAGCTATCACCCGCTCACTCTGTTTTTTTAACTGAAAATGGCTAAGTCCCAGATTTTTGCATCGCATGTGCCCCTGTTCATCATGCCATATCTCTATGCTCATAACTCCGTTTGGCGTGTATGATATGTCAAATTGTTTGTCTCTGAGTGCTCTTCATGATGAAGTAGGTTGAATGCATGTTAGGATGCATTATGCCATGTTAATCCCTGTTGCAAGAGTGCTATATGATGTTAACCTGCTGAGAATGTTATAACTTGCTGATTTGTCATTTTCATTGCATTTTGTGTGTGCATCCTATGAGCATGATGTCTATATGTTTTTGGAGCATCTCCATGCCATCTTTACAGTGGTGCAACCCTTGTATTTTATTGTGCCTTGTGGTGACTAGCACGAGCATGCAAAGTAGGCCACATGATGTTGCTGTTTTCAGACACTTAGTATTTTTGCCAAGTCTTTTCCTGTTACATTATGTTGCTAAGTTGTCTTGTGGCTACAAGTAGATCCGTGCATATTTTGAGGTAGATCAGTAAGAGTGTTTTGAAGATATGGTTATGCTCTATCCATTCATGCCTCTGGTTGTAATTATGGAGTAGTGTAGCATGTCTTTTCCATGCTCTACTTTTGCTAAATATTGTTCCTGGCAGATTGTTAACATGAAGTTCAGTTTTGCCATGTGTTTTGCTAGTGATCCATGTACCCTATGGACTTGCTCTTGCCATGCTTAGCTTCATGAATATGTCCACTTACTGTTGGTTACCTTGTGATGCCATGAAATGCTTTGTGTTGAGTGGCATGAGCTTGCAAAGTTGCTACCATGAATCTGTTTCTGCCATGTCATGTTTTCCTACTAAGTCTGAATCTGTTCTTATCACTTACCATGTTTGCCTTGGTGCTACGCTCCGTCTCTGATGTTTCCAGGGTATATGGGTATATATAGGCGAAAGAGGTCGGTCATGGGAGCCACGAGGGGCCCACGAGGGTGGAGGGCGCGCCCAGGGGGGTAGGCACGCCCCCCTGCCTCGTGCCCTCCTCGTTGCTTTCTTGACGTGGACTCCAAGTCCTCTGAATCACGTTCGTTCCGAAAATCACGTTCCCGAAGGTTTCATTCCGTTTGGACTCCGTTTGATATTCCTTTTCTGCGAAACACTGAAATAGGCAAAAAACAGCAATATGGGCTGGGCCTCCGGTTAATAGGTTAGTCCCAAAAATAATATAAAAGTGTATAATAAAGCCCATTAAACATCCAAAACAGAATATATAATAGCATGAAACAATAAAAAATTATAGATACGTTGGAGACGTATCAAGCATCCCCAAGCTTAATTCCTGCTCGTCCTCGAGTAGGTAAATGATAAAAACAGAATTTTTGATGTGGAATGCTACTTAGCATAATTTTCAATGTAGTTCTTCTTATTGTGGCACGAATGTTTAGATTCGATATGATTCAAGATAAAAGTTTAATGTTGACATAAAAACAATAATACTTCAAGCATGCTAACCAAGCAATTATGTCTTATCAAAATAACATAGCCAAAGCAAGTTATCCCTACAAAATCATATAGTCTGGCTATGCTCCATCTTCACCACACAAAATATTCATATCATGTACAACCCCGGTTTTAGCCAAGCAATTGGTTCATACTTTTTAACGCGCTTCAGCCTTTTCAACCTTTACGCAATACATGAGCGCAAGCCATGGATATAGCACTATGGTGGAATAAGGTATAATGATAGGGGTTATGTGGGAAGACAAAAAAGGAGAAAGTCTCACATCGACGAGGCTAATCAACGGGCTATGGAGATGCCCATCAATTGATGTCAATGCAAGGAGTAGGGATTGCCATGCAACGGATGCACTAAAGCTATAAGTATATGAAAGCTCAACAAAAGAAACTAAGTGGGTGTGCATCCAACTTGCTTGCTCACAAAGACCTCGGGCATTTGAGGAAGCCCATCATTGGAATATACAAGCCAAGTTCTATAATGAAATTTCCCACTAGTATATGAAAGTGACAAAATGAGAGACTCTCTATCATGAGGATCATGGTGCTACTTTGAAGCACAAGTGTGGTAAAAGGATAGTAACATTGTCCCTTCTCTCTTTTTATCTCATTTTTTTTTGTTGGGCCTTTTCTCTTTTTTTTATGGCCTCTTTTTTTTTAGTCCGGAATCTCATCCCGACTTGTGGGGGAATCATAGTCTCCATCATCCTTTCCTCACTTGGGACAATGCTCTAATAATGATGATCATCACACTTTTATTTACTTACAACTCAAGAATTACAACTCGATACTTAGAACAAGATATGACTCTATGTGAATGCCTCCGGCGGTGTACCGGGATATGCAATGAATCAAGAGTGACATGTATGAAAGAATTATGAACGGTGGCTTTGCCACAAATACGATGTCAACTACATGATCATGCAAAGCAATATGACAATGATGGAGCGTGTCATGATAAAAGGAACGGTGGAAAGTTGCATGGCAATATATCTCGGAATGGCTATGGAAATGCCATAATAGGTAGGTATGGTGGCTGTTTTGAGGAAGATATAAGGAGGTTTATGTGTGATAGAGCG
Organism: Elymus sibiricus; assembly: GCA_039707655.1. Taxonomy (NCBI): domain Eukaryota; kingdom Viridiplantae; phylum Streptophyta; class Magnoliopsida; order Poales; family Poaceae; genus Elymus; species Elymus sibiricus. The sequence goes on from CM077670.1 coordinate 30,638,725, forward strand.
TATCATATCACGGGGTTTGGATGCACCAGTGAAGTTTGCACCAACTCTCAGGTGAGAAAGGGCAATGCACGGTACCGTAGAGGCTAGAAAATTGCGGAAAGGTAAGAGTGCGTATAATCCATGGACTCACATTAGTCATAAAGAACTCATATACTTATTGCAAAAGTTTATTAGCCCTCGAAGCAAAGTACTACTACGCATGCTCCTAGGGGAAGGGTTGGTAGGAGTTAACCATCGCGCGATCCCGACCGCCACACAAAGGATGACAATCAATAAATACCTCATGCTCCGACTTCGTTACATAACGGTTCACCATACGTGCATGCTACGGGAATCACAAACTTCAACACAAGTATTTCTCAATTTCACAATTACTCAACTAGCACAACTATGATATTACCACCTTTATATCTCAAAACAATTATCAAGCATCAAATTTCTCATGATATTATAATTAAAGCAAATTGCCATGCTGTTTTGTAGGACTCTCAAAATGATATAAGTGAAGCATGAGAGAACAATAGTTTCTATAAAACAAATCCACCACCGTGCTCTAAAAGATATAAGTGAAGCACTAGAGCAAAAACTATATAGCTCAAAAGATATAAGTGAAGCACATAGAGTATTCTAATAAATTCTGATTCATGTGTGTCTCTCCCAAAAGATGTGTACAGCAAGGATGATTGTGGTAAACTAAAAAGCAAAGACTCAAATCATACAAGATGCTCCAAGCAAAACACATATCATGTGGTGAATAAAAATATAGCTCCAAGTAAAGTTACCGATGGAAGTAGACGAAAGAGGGGATGCCTTCCAGGGCAGCCCCAAGCTTTGGCTTTTTGGTGCCCTTAGATTATCTTGGGGTGCCATGGGCATCCCCAAGCTTAGGCTCTTGCCACTCCTTGTTCCATAATCCATCAAATCCTTACCCAAAACTTGAAAACTTCACAACACAAAACTTAGCAGAAAATCTCGTGAGCTCCGTTAGCGAAAGAAAACAAAACACCACTTCAAGGTACTGTATTGAACTCATTCTTTATTTATATTGGTGTTAAACTTACTGTATTCCAACTTCTCTATGGTTTATAAACTATTTTACTAGCCATAGATTCATCAAAATAAGCAAACAACACACGAAAAACAGAATCTGTCAAAAACAGAACAGTCTGTAGTAATCTGTAACTAACGCAAACTTATGTAACTCAAAAAATTCTACCAAAATAGGACGACCAGGACAATTTGTTTATCGATCATCTGCAATTGGAATCAGTATTTTATCACGTTCTGGTGATTTTTAACAATTCTGGGACTGAGCGCAAAGTTTCTGAAATTTTCAGCAAGATCAAATAACTATCATCCAAGAAGATCCTATAGGTCTAGCTTGGCACAAACACTAATTTAAACATAAAAAAAAATCTAACCAGAAGCTAGATGGATTATTTATTGAATAACATCAAGTAAAAATATTGGGTTGTCTCCCAACAAGCGCTTTTCTTTAAAGCCCTTTTAGCTAGGCATTGAGATTTCAATGATGCTCACAAGAAAGACAAGAATTGAAGCACAAAGAGAGCATCATAAAACACGTGCCAAACACATCTAAGTCTAACATACTTCCTATGCATAGGCATCTTATAGGCAAACAAATTATCAAGGCAAGCAAAAACTAGCATATGCAAGGAAGCGGAAAGAAACAATAGCAATCTCAACATAACGAGAGGTAATTTAGTAACATGAAAATTTCTACAACCATATTTTCCTCTCTCATAATAATTACATGTGGGATCATACTCAAATTCAACAATATAGCTATCACAAAACATATTCTTAACACGATCCACATGTATACAAAGTTGACACTCTTCCAAAATAGTGGGATTATCATTAACTAAAGTCATGACCTCTCCAAACCCACTTTTATCAAAAATTTCATAAGATTGAACATACTCCAAATATGTGGGATCTAAAGTTGACTCTCTTCCAAACCCACTTTCAATATTATTGCAAACACTATTATCAATCTCATATTCATCATGAGGCTTAAATAAATTTTCAAGATTATAAGAAGAATCACCCCAATCATGATCATTGCAACAAGTAGTAGACATAGCAAAACTAGCATCCCCAAGCTTAGGGTTTTGCATATTATTAGCACAATTGACATCAAGAGAATTTATAGTAAAATCATTGCAATCATGCTTTTCATCGAAGGAACTATCAAGTATGGGTGCAATAGCAACGATCTCATGTTTAACATAAGAAACTATAGCAAATTCATCTTCATAAATATTGGCATCATGGCCACAAGAATAGCAAGCATCATGTTCATCAAGGGATATTTCAATCAAATCACCGGAATCATCATTATCTATAGATTCATGCATATCATTATTTTCTTCCAAAGCAACGGTCATTCTCTCAATAAATTCTTTGACATAGACATTTTGAGCATAGTTTTCATAGCAATATTTAAGTATGTCAAAATTTTCAGATTCGTAGAGAGTAACATCATACTTTTCAATCAAAGAAGCAACTTCATAAGCACCCTTAAAAGCAAAAAATTCTTCAATTTGTTCGATACCATAGTAACTATAAACACCCTTTGCATAAGAAGATAGGATTTCATTTTCATTAAACTCACATAGGTAGGGAAGGTGTTTTTTAGGGTTCTTAGAGCAACAAGTAAAATCACAAATTTCACAAAGATTCCAAGCATAACACAACAATCTGTTTATTTGATTCCATAAGAGTCTCCCTTTTTCAGACAAACGGTGACGCACAAAATGAGCATGCTCATCTAAAGATTTCCCATCAACTAGGCTAGTTGGGGTTTCAGCACGAGCGCATAAGGATCGAAGATGATCCAAGTAGAACACTTTAAGTGGATCCATATCAATAGATTTTTAGCAAGCAAAGATGCAAGCAAATAGAAGGCACGTGGAAACACAAACAGAAAGGCATACGGGAAGAAGGCGAAAGAAAACGGCAAAGGTGAAGTGGGGGAGAGGAAAACGAGAGGCAAATGGCAAATAATGTAATGCGAGGGATAAGAGTTTGTGATGGGTACTTGGTATGTCTTGACTTGTGCGTAGACTCCCCGGTAACGGCGCCAGAAATCCTTCTTGCTACCTCTTGAGCACTGCGTTGGTTTTCCCTTGAAGAGGAAAGGGTGATGCAGTAAAGTAGCGTAAGTATTTCCCTCAGTTTTTGAGAACCAAGGTATCAATCCAGTAGGAGACCACGCGCGAGTCCCACGCACCTACACAAACAAATAAGAACCTCGCAACCAACGCGATAAAGGGGTTGTCAATCCCTTCACGGTCACTTACGAGAGTGAGATCTGATAGATATGATAAGATAATATTTTTGGTATTTTTATAATAAAGAGTAAAAGTAAAGATTGCAAAAGTAAACGGCGGCAGAAATAACTTGTTGACGAAAGATTAATATGATGGAAAATAGATCCGGGGGCCATAGGTTTCACTAGTGGCTTCTCTCAAGAGCATAAATATTACGGTGGGTAAACGAATTACTGTCGAGCAATTGATAGAATTGAGCATAGTTATGAGAATATCTAGGTATGATCATGTATATAGGCATCACGTCCGCGACAAGTAGACCGAAACGATTCTGCATCTACTACTATTACTCCACACATCGACCGCTATCCAGCATGCATCTAGAGTATTAAGTTCATAAGAACAGAGTAACGCTTTAAGCAAGATGACATGATGTAGAGGGATAAAATCATGCAATATGATATAAACCCCATCTTTTTATCCTCGATGGCAACAATACAATACGTGCCTTGCTGGCCCTGCTGTCACTGGGAAAGGACACCGCAAGATTGAACCCAAAGCTAAGCACTTCTCCCATTGCAAGAAAGATCAATCTAGTAGGCCAAACCAAACTGATAATTCGAAGAGACTTGCAAAGATAACCAATCATACATAAAAGAATTCAGAGGAGATTCAAATATTGTTCATAGATAAACTTGATCATAAACCCACAATTCATCGGATCTCGACAAACACACCGCAAAAGAAGATTACATCGAATAGATCTCCAAGAAGATCGAGGAGAACATTGTATTGAGATCCAAAGAGAGATAAGAAGCCATCTAGCTAATAACTATGGACCCGAAGGTCTGAGGTAAACTACTCACACATCATCGGAGAGGCTATGGTGTTGATGTAGAAGCCCTCCGTGATCAATGCCCCCTCCGGCGGAGCGCCGGAAAAGGCCCCAAGATGGGATCTCACGGGTACGGAAGGTTGCGGCGGTGGAAATAGGGTTTTTGCTCCGTCTCTGATGTTTCCAGGGTATATGGGTATATATAGGCGAAAGAGGTCGGTCAGGGGAGCCACGAGGGACCCACGAGGGTGGAGGGCGCGCCCAGGGGGGGTAGGCGCGCCCCCTGCCTTGTGCCCTCCTCGTTGCTTTCTTGACGTGGACTCCAAGTCCTCTGGATCACGTTCGTTCCGAAAATCACGTTCCCGAAGGTTTCATTCCGTTTGGACTCCGTTTGATATTCCTTTTCTGCGAAACACTGAAATAGGCAAAAAACAACAATCTGGGCTGGGCCTCCGGTTAATAGGTTAGTCCCAAAAATAATATAAAAGTGTATAATAAAGCCCATTAAACATCCAAAACAGAATATATAATAGCATGGAACAATCAAAAATTATAGATACGTTGGAGACGTATCAGTAAGCTAGCCATCATACATGCTTAGTCGCTGCTGCAACCTCACCACTTTACCCCTTTCTTACCCCTTTAAGCTTTGCTAGTCTTGATACCCATGGTAATGGGATTGCTGAGTCCTCGTGGCTCACAGATTACTACAACACCAGTTGCAGGTACAGGTAATGCGATGATCATGACGCGAGAGCGATGTTTATTGTTTTGGAGTTCTTGTTCCGCTTCTTCTTCGTTCGGGGGATAGGTTCCTGGTCGGCAGCCTGGGTTAGCAGGGTGGATGTCGTTTGAGCTTTTGTTTGTGTTACATCCATAGTCGGAGGTTGTTCTATGTATGTTGTATGATGTATGCATGTGGCATTGTGTGCCTTTGTATGTATCCCTAACTATTTATGTAATGGTCCGATGTAATGATATCCACCTTGCAAAAGCGTGTCCATATGCGGTTCTATCCTTGGTGGGACCTTCGAGTCTCTTTAGGATAGTATCGCATATTGGGCATGACAGGATGTCACCAAGATGTTTGATTGGGCAGATCAGAACAATAGGGTCATGACTGATGAAGAGTTCAAGCAGAAGCAGATGGATGTGGACAAGGAAATGGAGAAGCTAGATATCAACAAGGAGAAGGAGAGTGCTTCCTTAGACAAGATGAAGGAGGAGATGGAGAAGCTGGCTCAAGAGCACAAGGAGCTGAAGTGCATTCTTAGATCTCAGGGAGAGATCATTAGGAACACCAGGAAGGAGAGGAATGAGATGCAGAAAGAGAGGGACTGGCTGATAGAGGAGAAGAAGAAGCTGGAGTTTTTGGTGGGTGATCTCATGAAAGCTGGTCATGGCAACAAGGACAAGCTTGCCAAGATCAAGTCCATCCTTGATGAGTGAACAATGATGTTCATCACCTCAGTTTGCAGTTATGTTAAGCTAATATGTGGCCTTGGAACAATATAGCTGGCCCTGGGGTTGTATATTTTGGGAATCCCCTAGTTATGTAATTACTGTAATGATTATCTGCAAAACTACCTCCAGTTAAGTTATGTAATGTCTGTAATGACTAGCTCCAAAACTACCCAAGTTATGTAATGTTGTGGTCTTTATATGTTAAGAGCTATGCTATTATGAATCTGCTTATTTGGACTGAACAAATGGTCAAGACCAAATTGGACTTAGCAAATGCTCAGGACCAAAATGTTTTAGAACTAAATGACCACCTAAACATGACCACCATTTAGTCTTTAGGGGTGGCTCGGTCTCGACAAAGCCACCTCAACGTACCATTTAGGTTTAGGGTGGCTCGGGCTCGACAAAGCCACCCAAACCTATCATTTAGTCTTTTTGGGTGGCTTGGTCTCGACAAAGCCACCACAACCTATCCTTTAGTCTTTAGGGTGGCTCGGGCTCGACAAAGCCACCCAAACCACCATTTAGTATTTAGGGTGGCTCGGTCTCGACAGAGCCACCCAAACCACCATTTAGTCTTTAGGGTGGTTCGGTCTCGACAAAGCCACCCAAACCAATCATTTAGTCTTTAGGGGTGGCTCGGTCTCGACAAAGCCACCCAAACCTATCATTTAGTCTTTAGGGGTGGCTCGGTCTCGACAAATCCACCTCAACGTACCATTTAGGCTTTAGGGTGGCTCGGTCTCGACAAAGCCACCCAAACCACCATTTAGGCTTTAGGGTGGCTCGGTCTCGACAAAGCCACCCAAACCACCACTTAGGCTTTAGGATGACCAGCAAATGCCAAAATGTTTTAGAAAAAAATGAGCATGAAACAAGTAAATTGTTGATCACAGAAATTGAAGGAAATATGCCCTAGAGGCAATAATAAAGTTGTTATTTATATTTCCTTATATCATGATAAATGTTTATTATTCATGCTAGAATTGTATTAACTAGAAACTTAGTACCTGTGTGAATACATAGACAAAAACAGAGTGTCCCTAGTATGCCTCTACTAGACTAGCTCGTTAATCAAAGATGGTTATGTTTCCTAACCATAGACATGTGTTGTCATTTGATGAACGAGATCACATCATTAGAGAATGATGTGATGGACAAGACCCATCCGTTAGCTTAGCATAATGATCGTTTAGTTTTATTGCTATTGCTTTCTTCATGACTTATACATGTTCCTCTGACTATGAGATTATGCAACTCCTCAATACCGGAGGAACACTTTGTGTGCTATCAAACGTCACAACGTAACTGGGTGATTATAAAGATGCTCTACAGGTGTCTCCGAAGGTGTTTGTTGGGTTGACATAGATCAAGATTAGGATTTGTCACTCCGTGTATCGGAGAGGTATCTCTGGGCCCTCTCGGTAATCCACATCACTATAAGCCTTGCAAGCAATGTGACTAATGAGTTAGTTATGGGATGATGCATTACGGAACGAGTAAAGAGACCCGCCGGTAACGAGATTGAACTAGGTATGATGATACCGACGATCGAATCTCGGGCAAGTAACATACCGATGACAAAGGAATGACGTATGTTGTTATGCGGTTTGACCGATAAAGATCTTCGCAGAATATGTAGGAGCCAATATGAGCATCCGTGGCTTCACATGATCTATGGATTTGGCATTGCTTCTTTGATTTGCCGGGGATATCGAGAGGGCATTTCATGTATTGCAAGCTCGGTTTGCCATTGTTTGAGGTCATGCTCGCTTCTGGGATAAAAAATCCCTCCAAAACATCATGACTGCTAGGAACAGATGAGACCAATGCATTTCTTGAGACCTACCGGAAGATCGAGAACCGTGATTCGCACAGTGGTAGTTAACCTTGTTGTCTACTAAAAGAAAGCAGTGGTAGTTAACCTTTTCGTTTATTAAAATGTTACATATACCCAATATAAATTATTTGAAAAAGAAACATAAATTCCCTCAACCGGTTTTTTGCTGTTTTGTTTCTTTTGCCAGTTTTCCGGTTTTTCCTGTTTCCTTTTCTATTTTTGTCCTTTTTCCTCTTTTGTTTCTGTTCCTATTTCTTTCTTTTCCCCCTTTCTTCTACCTTTTCTCATTTTTTAACCTTTGTTTTCAAAAAATATTAGAAATTCCAATTTCTGTTCATCATTTCAGAAATTGTTCACGGTTATCAAATTCAGTTCACTTTTTTCGAAATTTGTTCAGCGTATATCACAAAAATTGTTCAATGTGTATTTAAATATTGTTCAACGTACATAAAAGAAATGTTCATTGTGTTAAAAAAAATTAGTGTATATCAAAAATATATATATATATATGTTCAGCGTATATAAAATGTATTCAATGTGTATTTTTACTATTGTCCATCATACATCAAAAAATATTAAATGTATATTTTAAAATATTAAATGGTTAAAATTTCGATTTTTCTTTTATCTACTTTTTTTATCCACCTCTGTATCCAGTACGTAAATACGCGCGCGGCCTACAAGCCACCGAAACTAGCTAGCTGAAGTGGTTGGGAACAATTAGTTTCCTCAAGAATGCGTTCTTTTTTCTGGATTTTAGTAGCGACTGGATATGAACGCCACCGAATGGGCTGGCCCATTAAGACCGCACCCTGCGCGAAAGCACGTCAGATAGGGGTGCGGTCTTAATGGGCCAGCCCTCCGCCGCGTAGCCCTCTCCCGGACCTTTTTCCCGATGGGCCGGTCCAGCTGGGCCCAAGAGGAGGCTGGCTGAACGGACGATATCGCTGTCTCGCACGCATCTTAAAGCATGTTTATATATATAACGAGGCAAACCCTAGTTTTGCCAGAACCCCGGATCTCACTCCCACCCCTCCGCCGCCCGACCACCCCTCCCTTCCACCCCTCCGCCGCCGCAGCCGCCGATGAAGACGACCAGGAAGAGGAAGAGGCGGAGGGAGGTCCCCTCGTCCGGCCGAGGGAAACAGGCCAGACATACCCCCAGTCCATCAAGTGGCGGTGGTGGTGGTGGTGGCGGTCGTGCGCCTGGCGGTGGTGCTGGTGGTGGCGGTCGCGGCGCGCGTCTACCGGATCCGGGCGCCGGCGAGGTTCAAGAGGAATCAGCCTCTACGGTCGCACCCCCGCCTTCCTTCCCCGTGCCTGGTAACACAACCCTCTCTCCTCTCTCTCTCTTCACTCGGTCGACTGATCCGTGTGAGGATGTTGACTTCACTAGGGACTCCTTGTCCAGATCAAACTTCAACAGGAAGTGGCCATCAACCATATCTGCTTTCCGCCGAGATTGCCCCCCCGCCTGGCTTGCAAACGTTCGGGAGTTTCCAAATTCCTCCGCCGCCAGACGGCTCTACATCATCCTCTGGTAAGATACTGGAGATCCCGAGCTGTTCCAACCACTGCTGGACTTGATTCCAAGTGCCAAACGAGATTGAATACCACGTGACCATGTATTGTATTTGCTTCAACAGGAAGTGGCCACCAGGCGCGTCAACAAGATCCGCTTTCCGCCGAGATTGCCCCCCCGCCTGGCTTGCAAACGTTCGGGAGTTTTCAAATTCCTCCGCCGCCAGACGGCTCTACATCACCCTCCGGTAAGATACTGGAGATCCCGAGCTGTTCCCACCACTACTGCCTTATCTTGTTGTTATTTGTTACATGCACAGCTATGCTTGTAAGTGCTCAACCAGTGACTTGTGATTTCAGCTCAAAAGTCAAGATCCAATTCTAGCTCGTCCCCTAGGAAGAGCAGACTCAGGAATAAGAAGGGTTCACCACCTCCTGTCAGTGTGGCGCCGAACAGCCCTTCGTCGTCCTCCTCCTCCTCCACCTCCTATCACACCGTGACGGGGAAACACAAGAATAAACACCATGATGTAACAGAGCTTGTTCAAAATTACCTAAAAAGGTACAAGTGTTTGTTTGGTTATTTCAATCATGCTGCCTCTGCTATCTCTTTTCTGAACTGTTGGTGGTTGTTGCAGTGATGGAAGTCACCTGGTCAAAGAAATGTGGGAGCAGCAAACATTCGTTCTGAGGATTGGTTACTTCGCTCTCAGGAGGGTTGACAAGCAAGACAAAAAAGCAGCTGACAAATTATGTAACCAGATGAGCACAACGTATGCACCCTACTTTTTATATATGTGTACTTGTGTGCAATATTTAGTTTTTTTGTTTCTGGACTGAGGGACTGATGATTTCAAATTTGTCGCCCCAGTCTTAGTGTCATACTATAAAATCTGATTGACATACTATTTGGCTGATTGACATACTATTAAATCTGACTCGGCAAGTCAAAGTTTAAGCAATTGGATTGATTTGCTTTTACTTGATCAGTTACAATCTTTTTGGCTGTTATTTTTGCCTTTCAATCTAGATGATCTGTTACTTTTGCGGCTTTCTGATGATCATGCATAAAACCTGATGCATGATCTTGGGTTACGCTCGCCTCCAAATCCAAGTTTAATCTCTGTTCTTTCCTTTTTTGTTTTCACTGAGATATTCTTTTTTTAATTAGTGAAAGAATCTTATGGAACATAAAATATCTAGCTTATGACCCTCCAAAATCTGAACATAAAATATCTATTATTTTGTTTGCAGATTGCAGGCAGTCGTGGAAGATGCTGCCCGAGATGTTGTTTTGGAGCTATTTAAGAAAGAAGAGTACAAGCAGAGGTTTTCCAACGAAGAAATCTTGGCTACTACTGTCTTTGAGAAGTTTGAGCTTCAAATTCTTAATCTTCCTTGCAGGTTCGTTCTTCACAACTTCAGCACAAGTTTACTTGTTTTTTCTGTTTGATTTTGAATCTGCAGCCATTTATTGTGAATTTCACTATATGTATCTTTTCAGATTCCTCATTATTGATTTGTTTTTTGTTTTACAGCATTTCATCGCTTGAATCAATAATTTGCAAGCTTCGCGGACATGCTCTCAGGACCTTGTTCAAAGGTCATTCCTTCAAGCAGAACATCGTTGATATGCACGAGGCATTGCAGCTTTTGCTGGACTGTTGTTTCCAAAAACTTCTCGAAGCCCATCGCAATGGCCATTCGTGGAGTGGCGAATGGACTATTGGTGATTGGTATGTTCTAAATGAAGGGAAGGTTGAATTCGAAGGCGCTCCCGTGATGTATGAGGACCATGATGAATTGCTTACTGCCTGCAAAGCGGATTTGAAGATCTTTGCGACATCCATAATCTCACTATTTGCAATAGCAGGCTCTTTCCCCGCCTATTTGCTCCATCTGTCGAATGAGCTCAGTATCGAGGTGCAGAAAATGACTTACAATGATTATTTTGGCAGTGAGAAGGAGAGGGAATCATGGGTGTACTACTCTGGCAATGGATGGTATATGGAATATCTAGAGTTTCATCCTGCCTTACTGTCTGCGCTAGCACGACTAATCCTTATTGAGGGATGGTATGTCTGCATAAATGATCTCCAGTATGAGGATTGGGTTGAGTTCAAAGGTACAATATGCACAAAATTGAACTGGATGAAAGTCATTGCCAAGAAGCGTGAGGATGAGGTTGATAAGCTCAAGTGGTTAACATTTTGGTACCAAGCTGAGAAGCCCAATCCGCTAGACTCATCAACTTGGAAGTCACAGTACATCGATACTTGGGCGAAAAAGCACTTGTTTTTGCGGCAGCTGTGCTATCATTCTTACCGGCACACCAAGGTAGGTTTATGCATGATTTCGACTTGTGTCAACTGTTCTTGCGGCACTTGATCTTTGCTGTGTTCTGACCATATTCCTACTTGTGTTCCAGCTTGCAGGGGGTGTTCAGACCGCTAAGAACGAGGATGAGCCGGAGCTCAATGCTGCTCGTTTGGAACCCACTTTTCTCCCTGATTTTGTGAAGCTCCTCCTCAGTGAACGGAAGATGACCCAGGGCTTTTTTCGACACTGGAAGGCTTATCGCAAGCAAAAGTTTTGACTGGTAGATACCCTTGTGATCTGTAGTTTTTCAACTATTTATGGAAAGATAGCATGTTTTAGTAATACCCTGTGGTGCAAATTTGCTGTTCAGTTCTATCATGCTTCTGCTGAACTGTTCATGGTAGATACCCTTGTGATCTAATTTTTCAACTGTAATGGATAGGTAGCATGTCTTAGTAATACTCTGGTGCAAATTTGCTGCTGTTCAGTTCCATATTAAAAGTCCCGTAACTAAATTTGTAAGTGTAGCAGAAGCATGATGCTGTCATGTCCAATTTGGTTTGTTTGTTTCAAGATGTTTGGAATGTCTTAAAATCATTCCTTTTAGTGATCTTTTACCGCTACCATGAATGTAATATCGTTTCAACAGTTTATATAGAGAGCAATTGTGCAAGTATTTGTTACACTGTCTGCAATCTGCATAATCTTCTGTTCGAGAAGATGTGCACTCTTGTAATCTCCATTGGTTCACTACAAACCACCCTATTTTACACAATTTCTTTTCCTGTCAACTGTACACTTGTGCTCTTACAGTGTCTAGTTGAATCAACTTTACGACTTGTCATTCCTAACATGTATGTTGGTACAACTATGTAGATGCTGACTGCACAAGCTTGAGCTGGAGTGTGGACGGAAGCACCATCAGCGTCTGTAAGATCCAAGCCAGGTTCGCCGGGTACGCGTAGGAGTCTTGCTGGCCGAAGAGGTTGTAATGCCCGTCAAGTTCTTGACTGTTCTGAGGCACATTGTCTGCCTGGTACTTTCAGCTTGAGTTACTGTTTACTTTCTGCTTAGGTGATTTGTTGGTGAGCACATTATGAGGTAGTATGGCAGACGATCCGTTTCGCACCAGGCTTTTGCTTTGACTGCTGCTTTCAGTATGCTGCCACTATTTAGCCGCGCCTGATCGTATTTGTCTTCGTGAGTTATTGGTTGTCGTTTGCATTGTCTTTGTGAACTACCGAGTGTTGTTTGCAGTATGTTTGCGAACTGTGGATTGTTGTTTTCCGGTGATACCCTTGCTGTCTTGCAGCACTTGTTCAGTGCGCTTTGCATGGAGGAGCCAACATTTTCGCCCTGTTTTGGAGTACTGAGCATCTGCTCCCTATACCGTTTGGCTCTCTGCCTGATGTGTCGTGAAGCCTGAATTTCGGTTGGACTTGGACATTTTGAACGCTTAGTTTCAATATACTGCTACTATTTAGCCGTGCAAGCTAGTTCTACACATGATTTTTTAAGTGTGGAGGTGCTCCCTCCGATTCGGAGGGAGAGAGAAACATTTCGTCCTAAACTGCTATTCGTAATACCGGTACTCTGTGGAGGTACTCGATAAGCTCGCAAAAGCCTTCGCATCAGCTCCCAGTGGATGTTTTAGCTGCGCTGCGTGCCCTGTTCAAAGTGGATGATGCCCAGGCGATTGCTGTGGAGTACTCGCCTTGCTGTATCACGGTGGTGAGGATGCCCTGGACCATGACATGGCTTCATCTGAGGCTGCTGAGGAGGCCTCTCCAGCCTGATGCATCTGACAGATCAGACACCTTGGGTCCTGCCCATGGGCGGAGCTGTCTTCCTGGGAATTCCCAGGAATACCAAAGATTTTCGCACAAAAAAATTTACTAGATGTATTTATTATATGATAACGGCTTGGCCCATGAGCCCAAATGCCCCACGGCAGCCACGCACGGTGCCAGACAGAGTCTGGTTAGGCGCGCGAGCATCCAGTCTCCCTCCCTCGATTCCCAAATCGGTCGATCCCCTTTCCCAAACCGCTAAACCCAGCTCTCTCCTGCCTCTCCGTTGATCCACTTTGTAGGTCCGGCTCTGGCGGCTGGCCATCTCCTGCTCCGGCAACCGGTCCTCCCCTCCCCTCCATACTCCTGCCGGCCATCTCCCTCCCCTGCGCTCGCCGGCTCGCCCCTCGGTCTCCGGCGTCCGGCACTCTCCTCCGCGGCGGCGCGGCTCCGCCATGCTGGCCAGGCCGCCTTCGGCCTTCCCAGCGCGGCGGCAGCCGGCAGCGCCCTCCGACCATCGTCCTCGGGGCTCCCAGGCTCCCTGGCGTGCCAGCAGCGTCGTCCAGCAGCAGTCCGTCCATTCTGCAGCCATCCACAGACCACAGTATTGCTTCTTTCCCTCTCTTTGTAAACAAATCTGAATATTATGCAGTGATTACTTGTAAATTAAAATTGAATGTGATTCATTGGCTGCTTATGATCATAAATGATTGCCACTGATTTCTATTTTGTTTATGTGATTGCGATGTAGATGAAGAAAAAGGATGTTAGCATATTTGAAATGTGGGACAAATCTTTGAAGGCAAGAAAAATAACTTTTACATCCACACCAACTCCTATTTCCGTTTAGGTTGAGAGCAATCTGCAGCTAGCACTAGTGCAAAAACATGACGAAGCTCCGCAACCGGAGAGGGCGAGAGGCTCCCCGACCCCAATTGTAGAAGATGATGAAGCGGTTGATGAAGATGGTGAATCAATGCCCCAATTTGAAGCAGATTTGGCACCTCTGGAACGTGATCCCGGCAAGCGACTTCCCATATCTTCGTATCATGCCAATGACCAGGATAGAGTTAGAAGGAGATACATTGACTTGGGTGCTTGTCAACCAAAGGATCATAAGTTTGAGATCAAAGATTTTAGTGGACATCTCCGTCGCTTTTGCCCTACTTGGTTTAAGGAACACAAGTGGCTTCAGTATAGCGTGCAAGAAGAGGCTGCCTTTTGCTTTGTTTGCTACTTGTTCAAGGATAAAACAAAAAGTCCCGGAGGAGATGCATTTGTGAACGGAGGGTTTAATAATTGGAACATTAAAGCAAGATTGAAGAGGCATATTGGTGCTGTTAGCAGTGCTCACGCTGAAGCTCAAGAAAAATATGATATGTTCACTACACCTACAACATCAATTAGGGAGTCAATTGCTTCAAACACCACACAATACAAGGTTCTATATAAGCTCCGCGTGACATGGACACTCAAGTGTTTGAGATTCCTATTGCACCAAGGTTTGGCATTTAGAGGGCATGATGAAAGTGATGACTCACTAAATAAAGGAAATTTCCTTGAGCTTTTAAATTGGCTAGCAGAAAACTTTGAAGAGGTTGATAGGGTGGTTCTAAAAAATGCTCCACAAAACTGTAAGATGACTTGCCATGATATACAACAAGAGTTGATCAAATGTTGTGCCCAGCTGACTACTAAACTACTCATTGAAGATCTTGATGGTGGACATTTTGCAATACTTGCAGACGAGTCTAGTGATATGTACCAGAATGAACAACTAGCTGTTTGCTTGCGTTATGTGGATAAGAAAGGAAGGACAGTTGTGAGATTTCTTGGTCTTGCCCATGTTGAAGACACTTCCTCTTTGTATCAAGAAATGGGTCTTGGAAGGCCATGTGACACTCATTGGGGCTCTCACTACAAGACTGTCAACCATGTTATCTCTATGTATCCTGCAATAAGGCGTGTTCTCATCAAGATTGCAAAAGAGTATAACGGCACAGAGGCAGTAGCAGCAATGACTATGTTGACATCATTTCAGACATTTGAATTTGTTTTCATGGCACACTTGATGAAAGAAATATTTGAATACACCGATGACTTGAGTAGAGCTTTGCAAAAGAAAGATCAAGATATTGTTAATGCTATGGAGGTTGTTGATCTCACAAAGCTACACTTGCAATGTTTGCGAGAAGATGAAGGGTGGAATGATTTTCTTCAGAATGTCACTTCTTTTTGTGTAAAGCACAAGATCAAAGTTGTTGACATGGAGGCTCCTTACTATCCTGCTGGGAGACCAAAAAGAGGGTTCTTTAATGGTGCAAGGAATTACCAACGCTTCAAGGTTGAAATGTTTGTGGGTGTCATTGATAGGCAACTTCAAGAACTTGATGCAAGATTTGATGAGGTAAACACTGAACTACTTACTTGCATGGCAGCATTCAGTCCACGTGATTCCTTTGCTGCTTATGATAAAGAGAAGTTGGTTAGGCTTGCTAGAAAGTTTTATGCTAAAGATTTCACAAATGATGAATTGTCAAAACTTCCATGGCAATTAAGCATGTACATTTCTCATGTGCGTATGGATAAAAGGTTTAGCAATTTGAAGAATCTATGTGAGCTTTCAGTTTTGATGGTTGAGACAAGAAAGAATGAACAATATTATATTGTTTACAAACTTCTTAAGTTTATGCTCATTCTTCCGGTAGCCACTGCCAGCGTTGAGAGGGTATTTCCCTCAATGAAATACGTGAAGAATTCACTAAGAAACAAAATGGGTGATGAATATTTGAACAATCGCTTAGTTACGTTCGTTGAGAGGGAATTCTTCAAGCAAGTGAAAGATGAGGATGTCATCAATCTCTTCCAAAAAGTGATCGTAAAGTTAGATTGTAATTTCCTTTGCTATTTGTAATCTTTCTTAATTGTTAGAGATATTGCCACAATGATATTTTGCTACTATTATCGATGTATGGTCATTGAGTCATTGATGTTGCTATCTTACTGTACATTTATGGTCTTATTATATTGCTTTGGCCAAAAAAAAAAAGTTTTACATGAATACCCAGGAGCAAGTTCCTGGCTCTGCCACTGGTCTTGCCTGTTCTTATGTTAGCTCGTAGCAGCATCTGGGTTGTGCTTTGTAAGCCTTGTATCGCTGTTTTGCAAGGCTGGTGTGCGGGCGTGTCATGCATGGTGTTTGTACCATGGTCTAGTGCGTGTGTGTCCCACTTGGTGTTTGTACCAGGGATTTGCGGCTCCATTGGCTTGCCTGAAGCTAGTTGGATGGCTGGACTACCTATTGCCATCTTGTTGTTGTTACTGCTTACTACTTGGGTGCCCCATGTTGCATCAACAACAGATCAACGTGCTCAGCTGGAATGTGAGGGGTCTAAACAACCCAGACCGAAAAGCCACTGTCCATGAAACGATCGCAGCATCGTCGTGCCAAATCGTCTGCTTGCAAGAGTCCAAACTCGACAATGTTGATCAATTCACCGCTGCCTTCCTTGGGGGAAATAGGCTTCGCGGTTTCGCGCAGCGCCCGGCAACTGGGACAAGAGGTGGCATCCCCTTGCTCTTCTATTAACAAATTTACCTGCATCCTTGTTCTCCCTGCATCGAATGAGTGCATGCATTGCCGCCTTGTGACCAAAGCAAAACATCCTAGAGCAGCACAAGCAAAGGAAGGAGTTGCCTAGCAACAACCATCATCGCCGCATAGTTAGTTATATCGTGTCATCTTCCCTATAATGCACCCCTTCCCTGTCTCCTAGCCAAATCCTTGTCGCTGAAAGATCCCAAGGGGGCAGAGCGGCAGCGTCGATCAACGGTCTCGCCATGCAGGCAGCCGCCGCATCGACGCCGGCGCCGCGCCACCGCGTGTACACGGCCGTCGAGCCCCGGTGCGAGTGGGCGCGCACGGCTGACGCCGACACCCTCGTCGTCGACGTCTCCGGTGCGCATCGCCTCCGGCTTCCTTCGCTGCTGCATTGTGAGCCTGTGACAGTGTGACTTGTGTGTGTTCTGAAGATGTCTGTCTTGCCATGGTCGCAGGGTTCATGAAGGAGGAGCTGAGGGTGCTCTACAACACGAGCCGGAAGCTCAAGGTGGCCGGCGAGCGCCCTGTGGGCGACGGCGGCGGCGCGCGATGGGCGCGGTTCCTCAAGTCGTTCCCGGTGCCTAAGAGCGTCCGCACCGGCGGCATCAGGGCCGTGATGGACAAGGACCAAGCCGTGCTCTACGTCATCCTGCCCAAGGGGTCAGCACCGCCACCACCAGGCCCTCCACCACCGTCGTCATCGTCCATGGCCACGCAGAAGGAACAGCAGCAGCCTGGAGGCGCTCAGCCCCCGTCTCACGGCGAGCAGAAAGGCGATGGCTCGTCGGGCGGCAGCAGCAGCAGCAATGGCAGCTTCTGGAGCGCCCAAGAGGACGCGGAGAAGAAGAGGGCTCAAGAGAAGAATAATATGGTGCCGAAGGAGACCAGGATTCAGATACAGGAGGAGATTGCCACACCGGATGCACCGAGAAACGATGGTGGTGGTGATGACAAGAGGTGGTGGGAGAAGCTTAGGCCTCTGCATGTGGTTGGATTTGTTGTCCTCGTCCTCGCGGTGGTAGGAGCTGGTGCGCTGTATGCAATGCTGCTACTGTGATTGTGAAGCATGTATAACATAAATGGCTTCAGTTTGTAACTGTCATCTGGGAACAGGTTCACAGATGAGCAGACAGCTTGTGAAAATCAAGGAGGAGCCGAGAGATGCAGAACAATTTTCACCTCCGTTTATAACCGTGACACACAAGGCTCGAGACCACAGCCTGTAAACAATAAGAAACCACCCACCAAACATAGATACAACATGTCAACACGTAGCAGTACCATAGCAAGACTAACCCTATCCAAACTCGGGCGGTACGTACGATAAAGAATCGGATTATTCGAAACAAATGTGGCTCATTTGGCGCTCTGCCCCCACAAAACAATAGGTAGTAGTATCAGGATGTTCGCTTTCGTGGCGCTTCACTTTGTGCTGGCGAGCTGGGTGCGGATGAGCTTGGCCGCGGCAACCATGTTGGTCAGGGCGGGCTTCACCTCGGTGTATTTGCGGGTCTTGAGGCCGCAGTCAGGGTTCACCCACAGGATGTTGGTGTCGAGCACCGCAAGCATCTTGTTGACGCGGTCGGCAATCTCCTCCGTGGAGGGGATCCTGGGGGAGTGGATGTCGTAGACGCCAGGGCCGATGCCGGCTCCGTAGGTCACGCCCTCGCGGAAGACCGACAGGAGCTTCTCGTCGGAGCGGGAATTCTCAATGGTGATGACGTCGGCGTCCATGTTGATGATGGAGTGGATGATATCGTTGAAGTTGGAGTAGCACATGTGAGTGTGGATCTGCCCAGGAAAAACAAGTCTCATAAGGTATGGATGAAGATGGTAACAAAGATTTTCTGAATACATTCATGGCATTCCAAGTAGATTACCTGAGTGGTATCTTGCACACCGCAGTTGGTGATTCTGAATGAGTGGACAGCCCAGTCCAAGTAGAAAGCATGCTCCGACTTGCGAAGTGGCAGACCCTCTCTTAGAGCAGCCTCATCGATCTGGATCACCTGCAGATGACCGAAGCGTATTTGTTACACATGCCACATGGACACAGTAATGATATGGTGAAATGACAAAGAAAGCTTAGTACAAACCTGAATACCACCAGCTTCGAGATCCTCAACCTCCTTTTTAATGGCAAGAGCAATCTGGTAGCATGTCTCAAACCTGTATACCAACAAGTGGCGTACCGATTAGTAGCAGTTAAAACACCTCCACGTGAAGGCCGTCAATCAAAACAGATGTAAGAAGCTAGGAAGCGGTATCAACCTTGGCTGGTCGTTCCTGACAAAAGACCAGTTGAGGATTGTGACAGGACCAGTCAGCATTCCCTTCATTGGGCGAGGGGTCATGTCCTGAGCCATCTTGGACCAGAAGACTGTCATGGGGTTGGGGCGGCTGACATCACCATAGATGATCGGTGGCTTCACGCAACGTGATCCATAGGATTGCACCCATCCATTGGCAGTAAATGCAAAACCAGATAATTGCTCGCCGAAGTACTCAACCATGTCATTTCTCTGAAATGTACGTAGAAATTAGTCAAAAACATGTACATACACTAAGTTACCAGAGAACAAATACAATATGCTTAAGCAAATTCCTATTTCAATGATCCATAGACAGATATAGCTTCATGTCAAAACATCCAAACATCTTGCAAATGAGTCTGCAACAAACAATATTAATTAGCATCGCTCACCTCAGGCTCTCCATGGACGAGCACATCGATGTCAAGCTCCTCTTGGATCTTGACAACCTTGCTAATTTCTTCCTTGATAGCACTGACATACTCCTCCTCAGAGATCCTGCAGTGACACAAATATTCAATAAAAATGCAGGAAATATTACAAGAAAAGTCTACTCAGAGATCCTGCAGCGACACAAATTTTCAATTAAAATCATTGGAAATATCACAAGAGAAGTCCATCTAGAGGGACTCACTTCTTCGCCTTGTACTCACGGCGGACCCTCCTGAGGTCCATTGTCTGAGGGAATGAACCGATTGTTGTAGTTGGGAGGATAGGAAGGTTGAGCTTCTTCTGCTGAGCGTCCAGTCTAGCAGAAACAGGGGTAGCACGGCGGTGGTCAGAGCCCTTCAAAGCAGCCGCCTGTAAGAAATGCACTTCCTGTTGATAATTGGCATGTGGGAACTCTTATGTTTGTGTGTATGACCGAACTTCAGTGAACTTACAGCCTTCTGAACCTCCTCGTTGTTCACTCTGGGTGACGACCTCCTTGAGGCCTGAGCAGCGGCATTGGCGGCAAAGTAGGCCTGTATTTGACAATATTCAACATTACATGTCAGTAAAGTTAGTTAGGAGTTGCAATTAAAGTGGTGCAAACAAGCACCAGGCTATAGTGAGAGAGAAAAAAGAATAGCATACCTCATCCTTGAGACCAGCCAAAGCCTTGCCAAGTGCATTCACCTCAACCACCTTTTGGGCAGCAAATGCGAGCCATGACTTGATCTCACTGTCAAGCTTAGTCTCGTTCACAAGATCAACAGCAGTGTGCATCAGCGAGCAGGAGGTGGACACTACAAGCTTGTCTGCAAGAAAGTATTCACAATTGTTTAATACAGAAAGCAATGACAATGGATACCAGATACCACCTCTTAGTCACACTGTAGGCCCTTTTAGAATATATGCTGATAAAACATTTTAAGGTTTGATCACGACTATCAGTATAGAACAAATACCAACATCTGCAACATATTAATACTACTAGATTACCATGAAATATATGTTTGTAATCAATACTTGGTTTTATTTAAGCAACATACTTTCATAGGAACTGATGGTCAAAGTTTCACCTAGAGAACTGTCGATGTTGAAAACGTCCTAAATTGTGACCTGGAAATAGTAGATAATAAAAATGTGGTTTACTGCTTACCCTTGCCAACAACAGACTCAAGAGACTGAAGAGTGCTGAGAGATGCAGCAAGATCATCAGCCCAAATGTTCCGTCCATCTACAACACCAGCAAATAAGTACTTCCCAGATGGGATACCCGTGCTCTTGATAAGGTCAAGTGTCTTAGTTCCACGAACAAGATCAAAACCATAGGCAGTCACGCCACTCAATGATGTGAGGGTCCTGTGGTCACAAAAGAATTAGTGTTTTGTTGTTTCGACAGAACAACTTGAAACACACAAAATGGCAAGTAGAATTGATTAGCACTAGAGAAACGTACTTGTAAGATTCAGCAGGAACATCGGCAAAGTATGTCTCAATAAGCACATTCAATCCAGAGAGTGCAGATTCGAGTGCAGCATATGCTGAAGAGAATGCGGCCAATTCGTGAGCAGCAAGGTCCTTAACAAGGGTGGGCTCATCAAACTGAATCCATGAAGCACCAGCTGCCTTCAGCTCAGTCACAACCTCCCTGCAATTTATATAACAGATGACATTATCAACTGAAGATTCAAGTTAAAACAAAAGGACTTGGTTGAGTCAGCCGATGCTTACTTGTAGATGGGAAGAATGCTATCAAGAAGTGAAAGAAGAGAGAATGATTTTGTTGAATGAGGGGCTCAGGCCCATGTATTGCTGGCCCAAGTGGCCCAGGCCCATAGTGGCTATCTAACCTAAGGGAGAGGATCTCGTCCCTGTTCTGAGTTCTACAGCCGCCACACACACAGAGAGAGACAGCTGCTGCAGCTCCTGGTACGCTCCTCCTCCAAGTCCAACATGGTATCAGAGGCCAGGTCGCCGGCGGTGACGGTGGTCTAGGTCGCCGGCCGGCGGCGAGGTCCGGCGAGGAGGCGGCGCATCTGAGCGCGGCGGGGCGGCACAGGAGCAGGTGCGCGCCCTGGAGCGGAGCTTCGAGGTGGAAGCTGGAGCCGGAGCGCGAGGCGCGGCTGGTGCGCGACCTCGGCCTGCAAGCGGAGGAGAAGGAGCAGCGGGAGATGCTGCTGCTGCTCTGCTGCGCTGTGGGATTTGGTGGCTGCGCTGCGGGATTTGGTGAGGAAGAGGAAGCGGCTGTGCGTGGGTGCTGCTGCTGCTGGAGAAAGGAGGCTAGCTGAGGCTGAGTTCTGCTGCTGCTAGAGCTTGCGGCTGTGAGCTGAGGGGGAGAAAGAAGAGAGGGCCTTGCTGTGCGTGTGTGCAGAGTGCTTCTGCTGCTGTTGTTTGCAAGCTGCTGGAGCTGCTGCTAGAGGAGAAGGGCGTTTGTGGACTTGCTGCTGGTGCTGTGTGGCTGTGTGTCCGTGCTGC
Source organism: Elymus sibiricus (assembly GCA_039707655.1). Classification (NCBI taxonomy): domain Eukaryota; kingdom Viridiplantae; phylum Streptophyta; class Magnoliopsida; order Poales; family Poaceae; genus Elymus; species Elymus sibiricus. The sequence goes on from CM077670.1 coordinate 30,660,607, forward strand.
TGCTGGTTGGAAAGGAAAGGTGGCAGTGACTACTGCTGCTGTTTGAGAAGAAGGCGAGCTACGGCTGCGCTTGTTGCTGCTGCTGTTTGCAGAGTTAAGGGAGGAAGATGACAGGTGGTGAGGTCAGGGTCATGGATTCGGTGCGGTCTGATGATGGATGTTCGTATGGTGCAGAGGAAGGAGGAGGAAGGCACGTAGGAGATGAAGTGCTGAGAGGAGGCGGAGATGTAGCTGGGTGTGCCTCGGCAAGCAGAGACTTGGAGGATGCCCTGCTCGCCGCCATGCAGGAGGAAGCTGTGTTGCGTGCACGTCTGGCCTCTGCCGAAGCGGCATTTGATGCTGCACGGGCAAGGGTGGCTCGCATGAGGAACACGGAGGTCATCGAGGAGAGGACAAGTTCGGCCTTTTTTATCTGTACCAATGGAGATGACACTGAAAAGGCCACAATTGCTGCCCATAGGACTGATCCGGAGTGGATTCTAGACTCTGGTGCTTCTCAACATGTTGCAGGTGACTTCAGGGAGTTTGAGTCATATGATGAGCACACTCCCTCTCAAAGTAACACGATATGTACTGCTGATGGGACATCGCAGCCTATTAAGGGCATTGGGACAGTTCAATGTACACCTGATATTAAGTTATCCTCAGTCCTACATGTGCCATCTTTTCCGGTCAATCTGGTGTCTTTTAGTGCTCTAATTGACCAGGTGGACTGTAGGATAACAGTTGACAGAAAAATGTGCTTGATTACGGACGGGCCGACTGGAAGGAGGATTGGGACTGGAATAAGGCGTAGGGGGCTGTGGTACATGGACCGTGAGGGGCTTGGTCAGACGGGCAACCCAGTGTTTGCGACAATTGTGGAAGAAAGAGAGTCTATGGCGATGAAACATCACTGCAGAATGGGGCATGTCTCCTTTGATAAAATGTTCAAGTTGTTTCCTGATGTAATGCATGGAGTCGATAAGAACAAGCTGAAATGTGATGCGTGTGAGTTTGCAAAACACACGAGGACGTCTTATGTGAGTAAGGGACTTAGAAGTATATCCCCATTCATGCTTGTTCACTCGGATGTGTGGACAAGTCTGGTGGTGTCGGTTAGTGGTGCAAAGTATTTTGTGACCTTTATTGACTGCCACTCACGTATGACATGGATCTATTTGATGCGTCACAAGGATGAAACTTTCCAATGCTTCAAGGCTTTCTATGCCTATGTGAAAAATCACTTCAAGGTTCAGGTACAAGTGATAAGAAGTGATAATGGCACTGAGTATGTGAACAAAGTGTTTGGGACCTTCTTATCAGAGCACGGGATTTTGCATCAAACCTCATGTCCGGACACTCCTCCTCAGAATGGGGTGGCAGAAAGGAAGAATCGCCATATTCTGGAGGTTGCTCGATCACTGATGTTTACTATGAATGTGCCGAAATTCTTGTGGAGTGAAGCTGTGATGGCTGCGACACACCTGATCAATCGCACATCATCGAGAGTACTGGGTATGAAGTCACCTTCTGAGTTAATTCTGGGAAAGAATGATTTTGTGGTTCCTCCCAAGCTGTTCGGTTGTGTTTGCTTTGTCAGGGATCACAGGCCATCTGTGGGCAAATTGGATCCACGGGCCGTCAAGTGTATCTTCACTGGGTACTCTTCTGGGCAGCGCGGCTATAAGTGTTGGAGTCCTTCTGAACGGAGGACCTTTGTGAGCATGGATGTCACCTTCAGGGAATCCGAACCATTTTATGGCGAGAAAACTGATCTTAGTGGATTGTTTGAAGAACTTGACCAATGTCTCCAGCCGGAAATTGGTCAAGAGGGGGAGAGTGGTGATAGTAGTGGTGCCGATTCGGTGCAGCAGCAGCAACCTATTGAGGGTGATATTCCGGTACAGCAAAGCGAGCAACAGCCCCGGCAGCTGATAACACCACCGAGTGGTGGGCCGAGTGAAGGACCGATTGTGACTAATGGGGTGCCGAGTCAGGCTGTACCAAGGTGGACGGCAGAGCAAGAGGAGCAGCTAAAGGTGTATTCACGGAAGCAAGGTGATGCTTCTCATAGGTGGCAGAAGGTGAATGAGGAGCGTAATCCTCAAGTATATTCAAGACGGCAACATCATGTTTAGGGGGAGCAGCCAGCACAGATGCAGGGGGAGCAGCAAGGCAGCAATGCAAGCTCAGTTGACACAGAGGACTTGCCAATTGCTTTGAGAAAAGGTACTCGAGAAAAGGCAGGGATACCCGAGCCAAAGTATGGGTTCGATGCCAATGATATCGGAAATTATGTTTCGTATGAAGCATTATCTCCAGCCCACAAAGCATTTGTTGCTTCTCTTCAGCTGGTGTCTCTTCCAACTGATTGGAAGGCAGCAAAAGTGGATCCAAAGTGGCGAGCAGCTATGATAGAGGAGCTGGAGGCATTAAGAAAGAACAAGACATGGGTACTAACACCTCTTCCAAGAGGAAATAAGGCAGTCAGCTGCAAGTGGGTATACACTGTGAAGCAGAACGCAGAGGGGAAGATTGAAAGGTACAAAGCAAGGCTTGTGGCAAGGGGGTACAGCCAGACCTACGGCATTGACTATGATGAGACCTTTGCTCCAGTAGCAAAGATGAACACTGTGAGGATCCTGATCTCCTGTGCAGCGAATTTCGGGTGGCCCTTACATCAACTTGATGTGAAGAATGCTTTCTTGCATGGGGACCTGAAGGAGGAAGTCTACATGGAGATCCCACCGGGATTCTCTACGTCTGAGACTGTTGGCAAGGTATGCAGGTTAAAGAAATCTCTTTATGGTCTGAAACAGTCTCCGAGAGCATGGTTCGACAAGTTCAAACGTGCTGTATGTAGTATGGGGTATGGGCAGTGTAACGGTGATCATACACTGTTCTACAGACATAAAGAAGGGAAAATCACTATACTTGCCGTATATGTGGATGATATTATTATCACAGGGGATGACAAAGAAGAAATAACGAGACTGAAAGAGTGTTTGGGTAAGGCCTTTGAAGTCAAAGATCTGGGCCGACTCAAATACTTCCTGGGCATAGAAGTGGCCAGGTCTCCCAAGGGGATTGCGCTATCTCAGAGGAAGTATACTTTGGATCTCCTAAGTGATGTAGGAATGCTAGGATGTCGGGCAGCATCAACTCCAATTGATCAAAACCACAAATTGACAGCTCAGTCAGGAGAGCCAGTGAATAAGGAGAGATATCAAAGATTAGTTGGGAGGTTGTTGTACTTGTGTCATACACGACCAGACATTGCATTTGCAGTAAGTGTTGTGAGCAGATACATGCATGAGCCTAGAAGTGGACATCTTGAGGCGGTACATAGAATCCTGAGATACTTGAAAGGTACCCCTGGAAAAGGATTGTTGTTCAAGAGTTATGGACACCTTGTTGTAGATGGTTATTGTGATGCTGATTGGGCTAGTTGCTTGGATGACAGGAGATCAACTTCAGGCTATTGTGTCTTTGTAGGAGGAAATCTAGTGTCTTGGAGAAGCAAGAAACAACCCGTTGTTTCCAAATCAACCGCAGAGGCTGAATACAGAGCCATGTCTAAGGGACTGAGTGAGATGTTGTGGACCAGAAATTTATTAGAAGAACTGAAGATATTGAAGACTAGTTGTATGAATGTGTGGTGTGATAACAAATAAGCAATCAACATAGCACACAATCCAGTGCAGCATGATAGAACCAAGCATGTGGAAATAGACAGATTCTTCATCAAAGAAAAGCTTGACGCCGGGATCATCAAGATTGAGCATGTGAGTTCTGGGCAACAGATTGCAGACTGTTTGACTAAAGGATTGGGAACTAAAGAATGCAATCTAGCGTGTGACAAGATGGGAATGATAGATATCTATAACCCCTCTTGAGGGGGAGTGTTGAATGAGGGGCTCAGGCCCATGTATTGCTGGCCCAAGTGGCCCAGGCCCATAGTGGCTATCTAACCTAAGGGAGAGGATCTCGTCCCTGTTCTGAGTTCTACAGCCGCCACACACACAGAGAGAGACAGCTGCTGCAGCTCCTGGTACGCTCCTCCTCCAAGTCCAACAGATTTCTCCACACCCTTCGCTGCCTTAGAGAGCAGCAAGTATGAGACTGGTCCAACAAGCACTGGAACAGTGTCAATCCCAAGCTGCAAGGAAGAACATGTAAGCATGCAGGCATCATTTTCTGAAGACAAATAGCATGGCAAGACACTTCTCTTCCAGGGTAAACATTACCATCAAAGAATAGATCTAGATAGGGTCATACTGTATCACTACCATTATGCAACAAAAAATTAGATGATAATTCCATGGCAGTGTTTTTTAAGACAAGTCTATCAGCAATTAAGCAACCAAACATCCCAGGTAATGAAACCAAATGAACCCATCATAATCCATTTTTTAGACTATATCATCATAATCCATTCCATTAAGAACTTACAGTATTGTTGCAAAAGGTGCTTTCTAGAAACAAATGGAAACAAAATCTGAAGATCCTTTAAATGAATTTCTATATTCAGTTAGGCATGCAAGGTAATGCATTATTCTCTTCGCGACAGAAAAATATGCTTGTTCCAGGACTATAAGTTACAGCTTCAGGTATATCAGGTATAGGTTACAAAATCAACTAGTCGGGAGTTTTCCATATGGGATTGCTAAGATATGGGGTCTCATCCAGATGTGGCTAAAGGCTCTACTTTGACCAAAAAACATGCAACTACGAGAGCAAGACATATATGTGGGATCGGATTTTGATAGCTAGCACAAAAATAGTAGTACAGGTCATAAAATATTTTTTACTACCAAATCGTGTGCAAGGAAACTACTATAGAATGGAGGCCGAGACTGATGTGGGTGAAGGAACATACCGCCTTTGCCTCCTTGTATTCAGAGACAGCCTTGTGTGAAGCATATGAGAACTTGGTTGCTGGGCTCAATTCAGGTACAATGAAGTGGCTGCAAAAGAGTAACAAAGCCAGTAAGCAAAATTGTATGACCAATGCCCTCAAAAAATTTCACCTCTGATCAGCATTCAAGAGATGCAGATTGACTTACTAGTTGGTGTCAAACCACTTGGTCATCTCCATAGCAGGGACAGTGGCATTGCCCCTGGCCATTGAGAAGTAGGTGCTGTGACCAATCTCTCCGCCAGTCCATGAGTAGCGGTCCGGGACGGCACCAAGCATGGCCGTTGTGTCAAGCACCTGGTCATAGTATGAGAAGGTGTTGCTGGGAATGTACTTAATCCCAGCCTCTGACATCTGCTTCCAGATGCTGGCCCTGAGGTCAGTGGCAACCTTCTCCAGATCCTCAGCGCTGCTCTTGCCATCCCAGAAAGACTCCAAGGCAAACTTGAGCTCCCTCTTGGGGCCCATGCGAGGGTATCCAACAATATGGGACGCCATCTTTCTACACCATCAAAAAACTAAAATCAGTTAATCTGCAGGAACATTGGTTGGTAAGGAACTTTCCAAAATACTTTGCACATACAGCAAAATATGTATATCTGCAACCTAACAGACAAGGGATCCAAAATAAAAATCAATTAATGCACATACAGGAATATATATATATAAGCTAACAGCCAAGGGATCCAAAATTATCACAGCATATTTCCCCAAACCAAATCAGTACTCGATCTTCTTTCGTCCTTTTCATGTACACAAATTTTTTAATTACTGTGGCATGGGCTCCTCCAGTAAGAATTAAGAGGCTTAAGAAATACCTTTGGCTAAGCCAGGATGTTTCTGTATACTGGGAATGTTTAGCCGTGCCATGAAGGCAGGCTATACGCACTAAAGGCCTCCATTTAGGATCCAACCAACTTCCATGGTGTGGGTACAGGACAGCTAAAATCGGCCGGAAAGAAAGCAGGGTCCCTCTCAGGCATGAAGGCAGCATACTACTACAAATAACATAACACTCAGGGGAACGGATGGCTGGGATCAAAATGTCTGAGGACGAGTAGGACATGCAGAGTTTAAGTTAACCACAGAATTTAAATGTGAAATAACATAGTAACAACACTGATCAGAAAATGGCCTACTACAGATCATCTGAACTGATCAGAAAATTAAATTAACCGACGTATTAGAACGGCCGAGGAAACAAACTGATCATCAGAAATGATAATAACTATTAGCACACAAAACCAGCACTCACTCCCTGACAGTCGTTCTACAGATACAGCACACAGCCAATACAATCTCGGATCGTAACTAAAAAAATGCTAGGCTGCACAGCAGATCTGATGCCAGGAACCTAACCACCGCATCGGCCTCAGATCCACCGAGGGCGCGACCGAGAGGCTCGGATCTGACACCGAGCGGCCACCGGCATGCAGCGGGCGGATCCGGATGGCGAGGCGGCCGCGGCCAACCAAAATTCAGTTAACCCCAGGAAACCAAATGCCCGATACCGCTTACGGGGCGGGGAGGCATCGGCGTCGGCTCTTATACTACGGACACGGGGCGGCGGCGGCGACTCGCGCGATCGGCGTCGGCGCCTAGACTACGGCGCGGCGGCGTGAGGCTGACTGCGCGAGGGATTTCGCAGCCGCGCGCGCGCGCGCGCATTGGGTCGGACACGGCGGGAGGGGGGAGCGGCGGGGCGGTGGCTTACCCGTGGAGGAGTCGCGGAGCGGCGCCGGAGATGAGGAGGAAGACGATAGGGGGAGAGGAGGATGGCGGTGGGCACGGGGAATTCGGGGGTTTGGGGGGGTTTATTTATAATGTGTAAGCAAACGGGAAGGCCGGTTGGTGCGCCGGGATCTGGTGAGATCCCTCTCAACTAATCTCTCTTATTGTTGTTGAGTGATTCAAAGCTCCTGCTAGTAGTGGCACTACCCATCCATCAAAACTTCTAATTAATTTCATTTCATTTTATTTTTTCTAGGGACACATGTTTGTCGTCGGTCGATTTTCCGGGCCGCACGATATTCAGATCGGGCGGCTCCTGGCCTCTAGCTTGTTTCTCATTTTTCATATTCGACCATCGTGCCTTCGCCGCCCCCCTCCGCCCCGACCACCCTTCTAAACCCTGACACAATCTCTGCCGTCGGCGACCCCTTACCCGATTTTGGTTGATGATTGTGTTCTATTTCAATTATTCACTTGTTTTTCTTGTCAGTGCGGCGAGACCGGATGAGAGAGGGAATTATTTTCCATATCCAAACAGACCCCCGAGCCGAGGTTGGAACAATTCTTTATTTTTTTGTTGGTTCCTTCTTTATTATTCATTCAAAACTTTTATCTTCCATTCGGTTCATTAGCTTTAGGAAAAATAGAAGTTGTGGAAATGTTCGTTTCTAAAAGGCCTAATAACTCTGATCAAGGCAATGAACATTTTGCACTTGGAAACTAATAAGAAAGGAATTCAAATCATAGTTCAATACAAACTTTTTCTCTTTTAAGAAGGGTTAGACTTCTAATTAATTTTATTTTATCTATGGACACCTATTTGTCGTCGTTCGATTTTCTGGGCCGCACGATATTCAGATCTGAAGGCTCTTGGTCGTCTTCGACATCTAGCTTGTTTCTCATTTTTCATCTACGACACGCGTGGCTTCGCCGCCCCCTCCGTCGTGATGCTCCGCCCCAACCACCCTTCTAAACCCTGACATGATCTCTGCCGCCAGCGACCCCCCTCCTCTCTATTGCGGCACCGAACCCGTCAACCTCTAACTTCCCTCCATCGACGATGTCATTGCCACGTCATCCCCTGATGAATCGACCAGCGGAATCAGAATTTCGAACACCCTATGAAAGTGTTTTTTTCTCCTTCACCTCCCTTCTAAGGCAGCCGGGGGTTGCTACCACAACCCAACAGTGCCTACACAGGTTCAGAGTTCAGAACTGATCTCCGTCACACCAAGCTTTCTGGTCGTCTCGTCGCCGTCAAAACCTCCTAACTGCAATAGGATGCCCTGTTCCGGTCAAAAAAAAAAAAAAAAAAAAAACAGGAGCACACGTGAAGCACCGCTGCAACACGTCGCTACTATATCCAGCAGCACACGTGAAGGTCCGTTGCACGACGTGAAACGGAGATGCGTCCGTGCTGCTAGCTGGAATATTCGTCGCACATTTGGTTTGGTGGGCATGCTAGCGTCATGGTGACCAGTAATTTGTCACGTCCTCGTTTGTACGCTGAAATGAAGCTAGCTTTGGTCACATGTGGAGCACACGCAAACACAACATTTTTTTTTTTTTTGCGGGTGAAAACACAACAATCTTCAAAAATAACAACAACAAAGTCTTTAGTCCCAAACAAGTCGGGGTAGACTCTCGTAAGATCTCGGAACCAACTCATCATGATTTCGGACGAGTATTTGACAAAAAAACTATTAGGGGTATGCATCCCACGAAAACTACCACTTATTTAAAAGTGACCAAAAACTACCAAAATTTCTTAATTTGATGACTAAAAAGTAAAAATTATCACTTTTAAATAAATGACAGGTTAGACAATTTAAACAGGTTTATGACATGAGGGACCCACCCGTCAGGGCTGACGGGGCGGCAAAGTCAATTCCGTTTATTGTGACCGTTAAGTTGACCGTTATTATAGGTGGGGCCCACATGTCAGCATCAACCTTCTCTCTCTCTCTCTCTCTCTCTCTCTCTTTGATTCATTTGTTGCACATACCATTCGATTAATCTTGTATGATGATAGTTTAATTGTGATGCATATTGTATGAAAAAATAATGCTAAACATGATTAATGATGGTCAAGAGCCTTTGCATTTTGACATGGGGATGCCAACTCCCCTCTTTTCGAAGTCGGGAAAATATCGCGCACCAAAAAGAAGGCAGTGAAGTCGAGAGGTCCGGCGTTCTGAGAGATGAGGGATACCAATTCCCCATTGATTCCTTCGTCTATCTATGTATGAATTGCTTAGTTTTATGTTGGCACGTGATGAATTGTTGAATTGCCGTTTATGTTGTAGCATTATCGATTTGTTGAATCGACGATGAGTTTGTTCTACAAGACAGACGTGCGTGGATTTGCATGGATACAAGGGTTGGGATATGGAGAGTGTGGTTGTCCGGGAGGAAAATGGGGACCCGTCCACGGGCGCATCCGGTCACTCCGCGACAGACGTTCGGGGAGAGGGGGGGTTGGCTAGTCCGGTCGTAGATGCTCTTACAAATAATTTGTGCTCGGCGGTGAAGGCGATTGTCAACTGTGAAGTCGTCCGTGCAAAAATTATAAAAATATAAAATTGCATCCAGGTCAGGGCATGTACAATGGATAAAGCACCTAGTGGTGGTCTCAAGTACCACATCAGCTAAGGCTATAGCACACAAAAAAATTATCCAACGCAGGTGATGTCAGGTGGTAGCCTGGTGAGGTGAGGAAAGATCCAAAGAAGAGTACGAAAAAGAAAATTGGTCACCGGCACTCTCCTTCTCCCTCCTCAGTATCCTACGGGACCACTCTTTTTCTACGAAAAGGTCGGCTCCTCTGCAGGATGCACCTCGCCTCTGCAAGCTACTGTCTTTTGGCCAGATTTGTCCACGATGGCTCCTCTCCGACGTGGAAGCCATGAAGCAGCTGTCCAGGCTGGCGCATTGGCCATGCCCTCAGGCAGGAGTGCGGGAGGGTGGTGTGGTGGGGATTAAACAAGTGTTTCCATGGAGATGGAATCCTGATTGGACGACAAGGACATTCCAAATGGCAACAGAGATGTGCGTGCGCCCCCAACACCCCAACAAGCCATCCCAAGTGGAGTGGTGGCTAGCCTGCGTTGCAGCTCCTTGTGTGCCTCGCCTCACCAACCATGACGATGACAGCCAGCGCCGTTGAGCTGCTTCTTTTTTTTTTTCCTTTTTTTTGAAATCTAAGTACGTATATACTTTTCGTCCGGTTTGGTGGTTTGGTTTGGTTTCCGTCACCCTCCAACCATGACGATGACAGCGCCGTTGAGCTATCTATACTTTTCGTCTGGTTTGGTTTCCATCACACTCGAACACACCACACACACACTGCAAGCAGATGCATCAGCAAAAGAGTCTCCTCGTTCAGCATGAATCTTCTCTATGCAAAAAATGCATTGGAAGGAAGAGGTTGGTTGGTGCCCCCACTTGCAGGCCGTGGGACCCACCGCCGAGTAGGAAAGATAGGCATGGTAGGTGCTCCTACCTCCGGGGGTTGGTGGACGAGATACGCGTGCCCACTCCACACTTCTGACTGCGGTTGCAATCACATTCAGGCCAGCAGTCCCGTGCCTGCAACTGCAAAGATCACTAGCTAGTACCATTCCTACTGTTTGGAACGCAGGAACTTCACTGACCAAGTGAAGGTAGTTGACTGGCGGTGTTAAACCGTCCATCCTTCCTACTTCTAGGACGGAATTGCTTCATGGATTTTTCACAGCGATTTTCACTGAATTTTTTGGGTCCAGGTTTGCCATCATGTGAAGGAAACTTCCTTCTTGTTCGTTCGTTCATGGATCTGAATGACATGGCAACAGCACGATCAGCACAAGCATCAGCGAGACAGCGGCCGGCGTTTCTGTTAAGGAAACGAGTGGCCAGCTCCTGCTCCCATGTCACCCTTTTTTTTTCCCACAAAGAAAGAAAGAAAGAAAGAAAGAAAAATACTACTTCACCAGCAGCAGCTGGAACTGTGTTTGGTGGAAGAATCTTGGGAATCTTTTCTGCTCACTCACCAATCACCCTTGCAACGCAAGTCAATGGCGTGGGGAGCTCAAAGTCTTACACACAGGTCCCTGTCCAACACGGTATGAAGAAAAAAGGGGGTACAAAACTTCCCAGTTCAGCTCTGGAGCACTTCACCACCAAACTACTTGCTCCTCACCCCATGCATACTACTACTCCCTCCGATCCAAAAAAAAGTGTCGCAGTTTTGAACTAAAACTAGCTCAAAAGTGCGACACTTTTTTTGGATGGGAGGGACCGGAGGGAGTTGCCCCTGGATCCAACAAGTGCAACGCCGGCGAGAGAAACCGGATCCAGGGGCAACTCCCTAAACCGGGTGCCGGTTCCGCTGCAAACGGGCTAGGTGTCGGTCTCAGAGGAGAAGGTGCGGATGTATGAGGAGGAGAATGATCACCGTTATTATGCATCGTTGGCCCGCAGGAGCAACCTGCCCTCGATGAGCATCCGGATTGAAATTCTAAAACACACTCTATTGTGTGGGATATGATCCCGCGTGACAAGGAGGAGAGACCTCGCTCATGCACCTCATATTGGCGATAACACGTCTCAGATCGGGCAACAACAGCTCGGGCGGTGACGGAGGTATCTGGCCTTGGAAACCACCCCTACGAGAAGAGACCTCGTCTAGTTTCAGTTAAGATTAGTTTAAATTTAGGTTGAACTTGTTTAATTTCATCTTTTGGTTGTACTATATCGAACTTCGTCTAAATTTGCACTTCAATTTCTTTCGTGTTTGAGCGTTGTTCGTTTCCAATAGCCCGGACATTTTGTGTCCACGATGACATTTTGTGTCCACGATTGGATGGCCGACGCCCAGCCTGTTATCCACAGACATGTCCGCTGATATTTGGTGTCGTACATTTTGTGATCATTGTTGGAGTTGCCCTAACATGTCCCTTTCCAACTAAAAAAAAACAGGGCCCTTTCCAAGATGAAGAAAAACCCCAACTCCTGGAGCAGTTCACCAGCAAACTGTACTACTACTCATGCAGCCATGCTGTACCACATACATCATCATAAGTTCATAGCTACCACATGTTGGAGCTGACAACTTGACCAAACCCTAGCAAGAGCCAATGAAAATTAAGCTTAAGGAAGCTTCATGTCTGATTAGGTTATACAAAAAAGGGATCTCTAGATTAATAAGAAAGAAAAAGAAGGCTCCTAGGCTCATGGGGGTGATGGCTGGCTGCTGGGACATTAGATACAGGCTATAAACATGTATGTATACAGCTATTGCTCTATGAGACTCCATTTCCATTGGTGAAAAATGTTGTCAAGATATCAGCAGGGGCTGTGGGGAAGCCTTGGGAGAGGTTAGTGACTGGAGAGACAGCTCAACAACCGAAAGATCACTCTTGCTCCCCTTCATCGCCGGTTAGCCCCTCATCGTCGTCATCGTCAGTGTCTTCGTCTTCGTACTCATCACCGTCACTGCCATCTGTGGAGCCAAAAATCGCTTCCTTGGCTGCGGTAGAATCGCCAAAGCTGTTTTGTCCAGGCTGCTGCAGATGCTGCGCCGAACTGGGCGCGCTGGCTGGTGCTAGTGAGGAGAGTGGTCTGGGGGCTAATGGTTTCAGCTGATTTGGAAGGCTTTCCCCAGGCCTGATGTGGATGGCATCTTTCGACTGTGCTGCTTTTATGATTGAAGCTGCATCAGATGGGGATGCAATGCGCGCCCCCGCCGCGATGGCTGCAGCCCTTATAGAAGAGCTGTCAGCAGTAGTTGCCCGTGAATCGGTGTTTTCTGCCAGTGTTTTTGCCTCTGAATGTGTGGCAGGCACTTGCGCAGAAGATTGACATTGGCGAAGATCAAATGATGCATTGCCATTATTCACCATGCCGCCAGAGTTTGTAGAATTCATCCCAGCTGCATCAGCAGTAAAATCATATCAAAATGACCGTGTGAAGTAAAACAACCGGCAAAGGAGACAAGGGTTATTTAGGGAACTTGTGCACATAATAACATATATAAACAGAATTGCAGCCAGATGTCTGGAACAATTTATAGATTTTCATAGCAACGTAAAATCATGGCAATACATACATACCAGTAGACATCTTGTTCTTGTCCATGGAGGGCAGGCAGAATCCAATTGGAACGGTCACAAGCTGTGGTGAAGCAGTAGAATTTACGCTGCTTCCCTTGTTTCCATTAGCTTGGGACAGTTCATGACTCTGCACATGCCATCAAGATTTATTATGGTCAGAACCTTGAGGGTAGAGTTGAAGAGTCAAGATAAATGAAATGAAGAGCACTCTGTAATTTAGCAAGAAAATCAAAGCTAACCATAGGCACTGTTTAAAAAGATCTACCACATGAGCTACAATGATACAATAATCAATACGCCAATGTTTATGAGACAGAGTCTAGTGTTGTCTCTCTAACTAGTCGTAACTAGCGCCTTCCTCCTGTTCTTAAATAAAGCCAACACACTTGAATATCATGTACGGAAGTACGCGCCACCACCATGACAGCTCCAAATTATGGGATAAGATCCCCAGTCTCTAGGTTCGGTAGTTTATCCTTAAAATTAAGAAGGCATATTTTAGCTTGGGCCTTAAGCCAATTAGAGATAAGATCTATGATTTCTCACTTTTGGATTGTTAAGCCTCTATATAAAGAGGACCCTCTATGATGAATAAAGAAAGCAAGAAATAGAATATCTTATATCTTGCCCCTTGGGTGAGAGCCCCTCCCTTACTCTCTCCAAAACCAAAATATAACAGTTGTTGCAACAGCCAAGTAGACCTATTAAAACTGAACAGCATTTCCCCAGTATAACAAGAGATGACCAAAAATGTAACAGTTGTTGCATGGCACAACCGAAATAGACACATACAACTGTTGACATAACGGACAACACAATAGGAGATTAGATATCAAGAAAACAAGACTACAGCTAAGTAGCTAACACACGTTAAGACATACAAAGGGATAGGCAGCAAGCAGCATTACTATAATGTTTTGTTTCTGATGCAAAACTAGCATAAACTTATAATTACATGCTTGTTACTCAACGATGAGTATTCTGCATTGTATTTATTGGAGAAAAGAATGAAATGTACATGAAAGTGAACAGTGTCTCCCCAGTACGACTGCATACCACTCAGTATCCCAGACCCTTGTCAAACTCAGTCTGATATGAACCGGGCATCCACTATTTAGACGCTTAATTGCACATTAGCACAGTAAATGCACACCAAGTGATCTAAATCACTGGTTCTCTCCCACAATCAATCCTGCTATTTATCCATACCACATCAGTGCATATCCTTATTTCACACCATCCCATATAGCTTCACACAAATTTGGTATTCAGACAAAGAACGAAATAATGAAATGTTGGCCATCAAGCAAGAACATGAGATCATCATTCTAGATAAATCTGAACATGGTCAGGTCTCTATTCAAATAATTAAACAGGAAGCTAATAATACTGAAACCAGCGTATCCTATAAGCAGTCATGATCAGACAGCCTTACTCTAGCAACAAAACCAGCAACTGTATTTGCATACAAAAGTAAACTGTAATGAATATTTCAACACTGCTTTGCAACTGAACATAATCACTTCATTTTTCTTTAGCTGCCTGCTTAAGTGCTGAACAATGGAAGGAAATTAGGTAGGTGTTTCTTCCTGCGGACAGCACTCAAGTACAACCAAAGCAGTTAAGCAGATTTTGGATCATGCCATACTCAAGTCAAACTAGCAATATTTATTTTACTTATTTGTATTTCCTAATGCAGTGATAGCATGAAATTAATGATGTGGTTATCTTCTTTAATTATACATGTGAAGTACAAAATTTTGTATTGAATCTTTCAAAGCACCTACACTAGCCAGCTGAGGAAACAATGCAGGAAAATTTATAGTAATTAGTAAAGATTATATGTTTATGAGCCAGATGAAGAATGGATAATAATTGAACTTCACCCCACAAGAACATATGTTTATGTACATACATGTAAATTTTTTTAAAACACTGTATGATTATTGCCAAAATTGCTAATATCCAGTCAAGCAGCAAGTTTAGAAGAGGGTAGAAAATAGTACTCCCTCCGTCCCATAATATAAGAGCGTTTTTTACACCGTCCCATAATATAAGAGCGTTTTTTACACTAGTGTAAAAAAGAGCGCTCTTATATTATGGGACGGAGGGAGTAGCATATATGGTGTTATGTAGGACATGAAAGAAAAAAGATAAAGAGAACAGCAACACAAATTATCATAAATCATGCAGCATGCTCAGATGAGATAGACAAAAGAACGGTAACGCAGTGTTCATTCGGAACTCAGAAAAAAAAAGGAGCAGAAACAGGAGGTGGAGGTGGAGGTTGAGAAACAGGAAAATAGTATTGCTCACTATGATCTGCTTCTTGCTGGTCTTTCAAAAAATTCAAGTTGATTGATCACAATTATCAGAAAACAAGAAGGGCAATCTGAAAAGAATATTCTTAATGATAGAAAAAAGGCCTCCAAGCAAATAGATAGACAACAATTGTTGTTTGCTAACAGATAAAGGAAAGCCTCATTCTCTTATAGTTCATCAAGCACCTATTCTTTAAACTTCCTATACGATGTTCACAATCAAGTGGAGAAGTTTTAAAAGTTTCATTGCATACATTATACTATTCCTTCCATATTTTATAACTGATGATTTAGACACATGTACACATATTAAGAAAATGCACAGCATCACTACCATAACCAATTAAATTTATTCATCTACCAATGACCTGCCCTTTTTAGACCAAATAACCAACAAACGAAGTGGGCACCACCTCACTCAATGGAGCACACAATGAACAATTAAAGGATAGTGCAGGAAGATATGAATATGAAACTTTTGGTAGTCAGTATAGTTAATGACCTCGTTACTTTGTGAAGCGGCCCCTGAAGATTTAGTTTCTCCTGCTTGCAGAACATTTCCTGAAGAAGGTGCTGTTGTTGATGCATCTCGGTCTGAGAATCCATGAAACTTGTCAACAGCTACAGAAGCAGTTGTCATGTTGCCATCGGTTGAGTTATGTGCACCAGATGTTTGCCCATGTTGTGCACAGGAAGAAACAGGAATTGCAGCAACTAGCTGACTGGGACCTTGTGAACCACCTGATGTACTGGGACCAACAAAGAGGTAATTACTAGGTTGCTGCATATGCATAAATTGATTTGGTGTGGAGTTCTCTCTTGAGTTGTTTGAATTCCTTTTTCTCTTCTTTTGCTGACCAAAACTATCCTGGATTTTTCCAGAACATTCTGGTAGCTGCGCTGTAATTGGCATCACTGCCAATGGTGATGCTACTTGTCCAATCCCTCTCTTGGCCATATTGACTTTGTTAGCAGCCTCTTGAAGAGCCTGCATTGCCACAACATAAACCTCTACAGATGATGCTCCTTCTTCAGCATACCTAAGTGCTTCACGACACAAACTGTTGTAGCGCCATGTCTGAGATTGCTCGCCATCCTCAACAGTACTTCTTTGCTCCTCCTTGAGCTCTTTAACTCTAATAACTTCATCAGGTTTCTTGTCCGAGCTTCTATCTGTGGCATTTTTGGTCCATCTTTTTATGATGTACTGAGAAGGAAGTGTAGATACACCTTGTGCACCAAAGACAGTAAGAATATGCCTACAGACAATACCAAGACATTCAAACATCTGACAGGTACATTTTGCAGAACACTCAGAAGAATTGAATTGAACCATACGAGGCTTCTCACTTCCTTGAGATGTGGTCACTTTATATGTGCAAGCCCTACCATCCTCCTTTGCCACTTCCAAAGTAGAAACAGAGGCACCAATCAACTCCTGTTGGAACCTCAAAAACAGTGTCCTTGTGTACAGGTCTGCTCCTTGCTTCTCAATAGGAGATGGTGTTTTGATATCTGGAAGCGAATACTTTGTTTCGAATTCTTCCTTCACCTCCCTCTCATAACAACTGTCGAGAGCTTTTTCATACTGCTGAATGAACGACTGTGAATTGGTTTTATCAGTGATGTGAGACTCAAAAAACGAGCTCCTGCTCATACACCCCTGCCTTGATGGCTCGTCTCCAAAGAATGTATCCCTCAAGCAATGTTTTGGATATCGGTAACTGGTACCATATCGGTCGGGGGCTGAGAAGGGATTAATCGGTGAATCGGCCATTTAACTGAATATATCGGTAACCCATTTATCGGTCAGGGGGAACTAGGTCCATATGCCCATATGCCCATATCTATATATAATTAGGCTACATAGCAACATAGCAGAGGAGCAGCAGCAACAATAGCAAGAAAAACTAGAGGAGCAGCAGCAACAACAGCAAGAAATAACACAATAGCAGTAGCAGAGGAGGAGCAAAGCAGTAGCAGCACAGCACCAGCAGTACAACACAGTAGAACAACTGAACTACATAATACTGATAATAGCAGCACATCAGGAGCAGAACAACATAAATCTAATCATCTAACTAGTAAGTACATGAATACATCACTAGACTACAGCAATAATAGCAGAGTAGTGCTCTGTTCTTGGTATAAGAGAGTAGTTTTGGGACAAAAAAGAGCGCCCAGTTAATCGGCCCAGCCGATAATTCGGCCTGACAGCCGATAAATCGGCCTGTCAGACCGATTAACTGGGCCTGCAGTTAATGGGCACGAATAGGCCTTTCTCGTATCGGAGGGGGTCCGAATAGCAGTTAACTGCAGTTAACTGGCCGATATTTGGAACACTGCCCTCAAGTATACCGGGACCCACTGCTGCCGGCAATTGTACATTGAATCAAGCCACTCGTTGTGTCCAGACCCAACCTTAGAAATCAATGCCTCCCAATTTGCTTCGAACTCATCAATTGTGTCAGACATGTTGATGCAGTTGACAAGATCATCATAAAAGGACGGGAATGCATTTAAGAAATCTGATAGCTTACACTGGGCTTCATTCAAGATGTGCCACCTGCAGAATCGGTGCCTGGTTTGAGGAAGAACCTTGTGGACAGCTGATTGTATGGCGCCATCATACTCCGTGGTAAGAGAGACAGGGTGCTGGCCAGACATTGCCAAGAGAAGTGTTTCAAACAGCCAGGCAAACGACGCCTCAGAGTTATCCCTGATGACTGCACACCCAAATAGGACTGGCTGGCAATGGTGGTTGACTCCGGTGAATGTGACGAGAGGGAGCTCATACTTGCTTCTTTTGCAGTGGTCGTCCAAGAAAACGGCATCCCCAAAGTCCTTGTACGCCGTCCTTGCTCTGGCATCGGACCAAAAGACATTCCCTACCGGATGGCCCTCGACGAACTGCATTGCGTAGAAGAAGGCTGGGTCTTCAGCTTGCATGCGCTTGACATAATCCAGGATCACCCGAGTGGCATTTCCTATGCCGTCCCCGATGTAATGGGGAACAACCGCCGCTTGGGTGATGATGCTGGTCTGAGGAACAGGCGGCGTGGGGGGTGTTGGTGGTGGCGGAGGCTCAATCGCGAGGAACATGCCTCCATTCCGGCGGACCCCGTAGGAGGAGGAGGAGCGCTGCTTGCCGCACTCGGAGAGCGGCTTGTGCGGGCGCAGGCAGTGCGCCTGGTTCTGCGGGACGAGGGGGTGGTTGTGCGCGGTCTCGAGCTTGGTGATGGCCCACTTGCCGCCGTCCTGCTTCTTGACCCGGATCATGGCCTTGCAGCCGACCCTGGTGACGGCGCGGGTGCGGCGGCCGCCCCGCCCGCCGTCGTCGGCGCCGGGGGCGCCGGGGCTGGAGGCGAGGGCGGCGGCCTGCTCGTGCTTGCCGCGGTAGGTGCGGAAGCCCTCCTTGGCGCAGACGAACTGGCGCGACATGATGGAGCCGTCGCGGCGGGAGCGGTGCATCACGCTGATCCGGGTGCTGAAGCCCACGCGGTGCGCGTAGAGGTTGTAGAAGGTCCACGCGTCCTCCTCGTCGTCGAACTCCATGCCCTCGAACGGGTCCACCCCGTCGTGCACGCTGGGGCGCGCCGGGTAGGCGGATGCCGGGGCGGGGGCGGGGGCGGAGCCGGGGGCGGCGTCGAGCTCCATCTCCGTGCCGTAGCCGACGCTGTCGTTGTCCCCGTCGCCCATTTCGCTGTCGGGCGTCCCCTGCTCGCTGCTCCCCGCCGCCACCCTCTCCATGGCCGGCCCCCGCCGGAGGCCGCGGCGGCGGGATCAAGCTGCCCCCTTTTCGCGCGCGGGGAGGGGCGGGCGGGGGCGATCGAGCCGCATACGGCGCGGCGGGGCGGGGGGAGGTGGAAGGGAAGGGAGGGGGGCGGCGGCGGCGGAGGTCCGGCGAGGTGCGAGTGGGGGGAGGGGGTGTGGGGGAAGAAGAGGGGACGGGAGTGACCGGCTGGGGCGGTCTGGGGTTTGACCGGGGCGGGGGAGGGTCCGGCTGGCTAGGGTTTGTTCCTGACCCGTCCCCTGTGCTGTGTGGGTGTGGGGTGGGATGTGGCCGGCCGCGATTCCCTGTACGTACTTTGACGTGCAACTGAGCTGCTGTGTGGGGATGGATGGAGGGATCATCGGATGGTCAAAAAGCCCCAAAATAGTGCGGCGCCTCTCCTTTTTTCCCCCTTTTTTTGTAAAACACGCAAACCAGACAGAAATAGTGATATGCTATTCTACTTTACTATGTTCTTTCCTTTTTGCAACGCACTGAAGCTTGCTTGCTGCTTTTGAAGCATTTTTTGTGTGTGAAGGAGGCAAAGGAATTCGGTTGACATGTGTCTGTCTACGGCGAAGCGCGTACAGAAAACCGACACGATAGGTGGGCACTGATGCAAAGTCTGAAACAGTTGCCTGGTCTTTTGTGGCGTGCCGTGGGTGATTCTAATGAGGCCATGCGGTCGTTCGGGCATTTCTCAACTACGCCACGAAATGAGAATCCGATGCTTGCCTTTCAGGGTACTCTTGAGGTGCGTTAACTGATGAATCCGATCAGCACTTATGATAATAAGCATAAAGGTGGCAAGAATGTAAGGGTAAGGCTGAATAGAGCAGTTGCAGACAACTGTTAGCCGGACATATTTGCTGAAATATTTGCCTCATCCGTTGATTAAGTAGAGGAGAATTGCCAGTTTAATTAATGAAAAACTGGGCAAAATACGTCGCAACCCACTGAGTGGTACACATAGGGCACCACACACGCATCTTTCCCAAGAGAGCCTCATCGAGTCAGCGCACAGGCGTCATCGTCATCACTCCTCCCCAAGCAGGAGCCATCGCCATGTCTAACATCCGAGCAAGCGACTTTGACTTCGCCGTAGACGGTCGCCGACCCAACCCATATCGTATAGGCCACGTGGAGGCACATGAAGATCTGTGCCCGAACTCATCCACCCACGATGGGGACAACACAACTCCGACTTTGACGGAAGCTATGATGGCGAACTAGAGCCACTCTAGACTTTTTTTACCACTACAAATAAAATTCTGAGAGTTGCGAAAGAAGCTTCAGACTCTCATTTCAAATGCTCACTTCTAAGAGAGAGTTCCATAGTCGTGTCCTGACTTCAAAAGACATTAGGACATCTCAAGCGGGCTCATCAAATCGGCCTCAAATGTTTGGACTAGATAGCCGAACACTTTTAATCATCTAACGTGGCTCACCAAATCGGGTCAGGTCGGTCCTGATAACCCACAAGTATAGGGGATCGCAACAGTTTTCGAGGGTAGAGTATTCAATCCAAATTTATTGGTTCGACCGAAGGGGAATCAAAGAATATTTGTAAGTATTAGCAGTTGAGCTGTCAATTCAACCATACCTGAAAACTGAATATTTGCAGTAGAGCGATCAGTAGCACAGTAGTATGGTAATTTTATAGTGATAGCAACAATTGTAACAACAATGGTAACGGTAACAGTATTAGTTTTGTAGCGATTGTAACAGTAGCAGCAATAGTAGTAACTTAGTAAGAACAATATGTGAAAAGCTCATAGGCATTGGATCAATGATAACATTGGATAATATTCATCATATAACAGTCATAACCTAGGGCGACACAAAACTAGCTCCAATTCATCAATATAATGTAGGCATGATTCCGTAAATAGTCATACCTACTTATGGAAAAGAACTTGCATGACATCTTTTGTCCTACCCTCCCGTGGCAGCGTGGTCCATAAGGAAACTAAGGGATATTAAGGCCTCCTTTTAATAGAGAACCAGAAAAAAGCATTAACACATAGTGAATACATGAACTCCTCAAATTACGGTAATCACCAGAAAGAATCTCAATTATTGTCACCTTGGGGTATGCGGATCATAACACGTAACAGGTGCATATAACTTGCATGGTAGGATCAAGAACACAAATATATTGGTGAAAACATAAACGGTTCAGATCTGAAATCATGGCACTCGGGCCCTAGTGATAAGCATTAGGCATAACAAAGTCATAGCAACATCAATATCAGAACATAGCGGATACTAGGGATCAAGCCCTAAATAAACTAACTCGATTACATGATGAATCTTATCCAACCCATCACCGTCCAGCAAGCCTACGAAGGAATTACTCATTCCCGGTGCTGAGCATTGATACGTCTCCAACGTATCTATAATTTTTGATTGTTCCATGCTGTTATATTATCATTCTTGGATGTTTTACAATCATTTTATAGCAACTTTATATCATTTTTTGGAACTAACCTATTGACATAGTGCCCAGTGCCAGTTGCTGTTTTTTGCTTGCTTTTTACTTCGCAGGAAATCAATACCAAACGGAGTCCAAACGCAGCAAAACTTTTTGGTATTTTTTCTGGACCAGAAGACATCCAGTGGGCCAAGAAAGTATCTGAGGGGGGCTCCGAGGGGAGCACAACCCACCAGGGCGCGCCTGGAGGCCCAGGCGCGCCCAGGTGGGTTGTGCCCATCTCGGCCGCTTCCCACACCGCCTCTTTGCTCTATAAATACCCCAATATTCCAGAAACCCTAGGGGAGTCGACGAAAATCAATTCCAGCCGTCGCAAGTTCCAGGAACCACAGATCCAATCTAGACACCATCCTGGAGGGTGATACGTCTCCAACGTATCTACTTTTCCTAATGCTTTTCCTCTTGTTTTGGACTCTAATTTGCATGATTTGAATGAAACTAACCCCGGACTGACGCTTTTTTCAGCAGAACTACCATGGTGTTGTTTTTGTGCAGAAATAAAAGTTCTCGGAATGGAACGAAACTTTGCGAGGATTTTTTATATCAATAATAAGAATTTCTGGAGTCAAGACCCGCCGGAGAGGGGCACCTGGGTGGGCACAACCCACCAGGGCGTACCCCCCTCTCCTGGCGCGCCCAGGTGGGTTGTCCCCACCTGGTGGCCCCGCAGACCCTGAAACCGACGCTATAAAATCCTATTTTTCCAGAAAAAAATCAGGGAGAAAGAATTAGCGCGATCCACGAGACAGAGCCGCCGCCAAGCCCTGTTCTTCCTCGGGAGGGCAGATCTGGAGTCCGTTTGGGGCTCCGGAGAGGGGGATCTTCGTTCTTCGTCATCACAAACCCATCTCCATCGCCAATTCCATGATGCTCCCCACCGGGAGTGAGTAATTCCTTCGTAGGCTCGCTGGTCGGTGAGGAGTTGGATGAGATTCATCATGTAATCGAGTTAGTTTTGTTAGGGCTTGATCCCTAGTATCCACTATGTTCCTAGATTGATGTTGCTATGACTTTGCTATGCTTAATGCTTGTCACTTTGGGCCCGGGTGCCATGAACTCAGATCTGAACCGTTTATGTTATCATCATTATATCCATGTTTTAGATCCGATCTTGCAAGTTATAGTCACCTACTACGTGTTATGATCCGGCAACCCCGGAGTGACAACAACCGGGCCCACTCCCGGTGATGACCGTAGTTTGAGGAGTTCATGTATTCACTATGTGTTAATGCTTTGTTCCGGTTCTCTATTAAAAGGAGGCCTTAATATCCCTTAGTTTCCAGTATGGACCCCGCTGCCACGGGAGGATAGGACAAAAGATGTCATGCAAGTTCTTTTAATAAAGCACGTATGACTATTTACGGAATACATGCCTACATTATATCGATGAACTGGAGCTAGTGCCGTATCGCCCTAGGTTATAATTGTCACATGATGAATATCATCCAACAAGTCACTGATCCAATGCCTACGAATTTATCTTATATTTTTTCTGCTAAGTTACTACTGCTATCATCACTGTTACACTTGCTACAAAATTACTGCTATCACTGTTACCGTTACTGTTGCTGCTGTCACTACTATCAAAACTATCATATTACTGTGCTACTGATCACTTTGCTGCAGATAATTAATCTCCAGGTGTGGTTGAATTGACAACTCAGCTGCTAATACCTTCAAATATTCTTTGGCTCCCCTTGTGTCGAATCTATAAATTTGGGTTGAATACTCTACCCTCGAAAACTGTTACGATCCCCTATACTTGTGGGTTATCAAGACCTTTTTCTGGCGCCGTTACCGGGGAGCATAACTATATTTGTTGAGTCACTTGGGATTATTACCATATTATCACTATGAAGAATCTAAAGGATCCTAAGACTAAAATATTTCCCTCAAGGACGAGGGGAGGTAAGGAACTGCCATCTAGTTCTGCTTTAGATTCACCTTCTGTTATGAGTAAACTTGCAACACCACCACATGCTATTAATTCTGATATGTCGCAAGTTATTGATGATGCTACTTCTACTATGAATGATGCTTATGATGATGCTAGTACCTTGCTTGATAATGATGATGTGCCACTTGGTGAATTTCTTGATAAACAAATTGCTAGAGTTATACAACATGATGTTGTTGAATCTGATGATGAGCTTGAAACTGAAACTCCTGAAACACCTGCTAGAGCTAGCCTTCCTAGATATGAATTGGCTAAGGTACCGGAAGGTTATGTTATGAGTGAAGAAACAACTAGAGATATTCTTGCTTGCAATGATAGAGATGATCTAGAGAAATTATTACACAAGTATAAAGGAAAATCTCTGAATGCTAGAATGAAGTGTGATCCTAAGTTTGCTACTTCACCTATCTTTATTGATGATAAGGATTATCAATTCTCTGTCGACCCAGAGTTAATTACTTTGGTTGAATCTGATCCTTTCCATGGTTATGAAAATGAAACTGTTGTGGCACATCTTACTAAGTTGAATGATATAGCCACCCTTTTTACTCATGATGAGAAAACTCGCTATTACTTTATTCTCAAATTGTTTCCTTTCTCATTAAAGGGTGATGCTAAAGCTTGGTACAATACTCTTGCTCCTGGTTGTGTGCGTAGTCCCCAGGATATGATTTATTACTTCTCTGAAAAATATTTCCCTGCTCGTAAGAAACATGCTGCCTTACAGGAAATATTTAACTTTGTGCAAACTAAAGAAGAGAGTCTCCCACAAGCTTGGGGGAGGCTTTGCTAGTTACTTAATGCTTTGCCTGATCATCTTCTTAAGAAAAATGAAATACTTGATATCTTCTATAATGGACTAACCGATACTTCTAGGGACTTCCTAGATAGTTGTGCTGGTTGTGTTTTCAGGGAACGAACTGTTGGGCAAGCTGAAGAATTATTGAATAATATATTGAATTATGATGATTGGACTATTCCTGAACCACCGCCTAAACCCACTCCTAAGAAGAGGGGTATATTATATCTCAGTCCTGAAGATATGCAAGAGGCAAAGAAATCTCTTAAGGAAAAAGGTATTAAAGCTGAGGATGTTAAAAATTTACCTCCTATTGAAGAAATACATGGGCTTAATACACCACCACTGCCTAAGGTGGTAGAGGTAAATTCTCTTATGAAGTTCAATGATAATGATAATCCTCACAATATGCATCCTAGTCAATGCCTTTATGAGTTTGAAAACTACATTAGGAAACAAGATCACTTCAATGCAAATGTTATGAAACAATTAAAATATAATTCTGATATGATTGCTCGCTTGAGTGACTTGTTATTTAGAATTTCAAATGATGTTAGAGGTGTTGGAAAACATGCTTCTATGGTACAAACTCAACTAGAACAAGTTGCTAAATCACAAAGAGAATTGCTTGATGAAATGAATCATAATATGCATGACTTTGCTGTTAGAGTTGCAACTAGAGGAGGTAAAATGACTCAGGAACCACTTTATCCTGAGGGACACCTCAGAAGAATTGAACAAGATTCACAAAGAGCTAACACTAGTACACCAAGTCCTTCTTAAAAGAAAAAGAAAAATGATAGGACTTTGCATACTTCTAGTGAACCTGAAATAGAAAAACCTCCTGATAATGATAATGAAACTTCTATCTCAGATGCTGAAATTCAATCTGGTAATGAACACTCACCTAGTGATAATGAAAAAGACAATGATGAGGTTCATGAAGACTCTCAACCAAATAATGATAAAGAACCAGATAATGATGTTGAGATAGAACCACCTGTTGATCTTGATAACCCACAACCTAAGAATAAAAGGTATGATAAAAGAGACTTTGTAGCTAGGAAACACGGTAAAGAAAGAGAACCATGGGTTCAAAAACCTATGCCTTTTCCACCCAAGTCAACTAAAAAGAAAGATGATGAAGAATTTGAACGCTTTGCTGAAATGCTGAGGCCAGTCTTTTTGCGTACTCGCTGGACTGATATCCTTAAAATGCCTCCTTATGCAAAGTATATGAAAGACATCATCACAAATAAGAGAAAAATACCGGAAGCTGAAATCTCCACTATGCTTGCTAATTATACTTTCAAAGATGGAGTACCTAAAAAACTTGGAGATCCGGGAATACCAACTATACCTTGCTCTATCAAAAAGAATTATGTGAAAACTGCTTTGTGTGATTTAGGAGCTGGTGTTAGTGTTATGCATTTCTCTTTATATAAAAGACTTGACTTGAACAAACTCACACCTACTGAAATATCCTTGCAAATGGCTGATAAATCAACTGCCATACCTATCGGTATTTGTGAGGATGTGCCCGTTGTTGTAGCTAATGTTACCATCTTGACTGACTTTGTTATACTTGAGATGCCTGAGGACGACAACATATCGATTATCCTTGGTAGACCCTTCTTGAATACTGCAGGGGCTGTTATTGATTGCAATAAAAGCAATGTCACTTTTCATATCAATGGTAATGAGCATACGGTGCACTTTCCGAAGAAACAATTCCAAGTGAATGGTATTAATGTTATTGAAAAATCTCCGACAATCACTATTGGAGGTTTTCAAATACCTCTACCTACTGTCAAAAAGAAATATGAAATGCTTATTGTTGGGGAAATGCATATCCACATTGAGGTAACTTAGTGATTTACGAAAGTTCTTCGGTTTCATGCTAATCGGAAGTGGTTGTTAATAAGACCTGATCAACCTTATTAATGAATCATTTGAGCGGTATGAAGTTGATGAATCTAGTAAGCACTACCTTCTGTCCCTACTTTTTATTCTCTGTTTTTATTAGTTAAATAAAATAAAATGCCATGTTTTGTTTGTTTTCTAAATTTCCCGTGCAATAAAAAATGACCCAAAAATAAAAGTTCTTAGAATGCCCTGAAAACTTAATACTATTTTTTTTCTGAATATTTCTGAATTTCTGGTGCAAATAATACCAGAGGGAGGTGCACCAGGTGGGCACAACCCACCTGGGTGCGCCAGGACCCCCAGGCGCGCCCTGGTGGGTTGTGGTCCCCCTCACTTACCTCTTCATCCCACATCATCACTTACCTCCAGAAAAAAATCTCCATTGCTCTCAAACCCGCGGATTTTGATCTCTTTGCTCGAAGCTCCGTTTCCGAAACTGTTTCGGGGGATTGTTGCTTGGTATGAGACTCCACCGTTTGTCCAATTAGTTTTTGTTTTAGTGGTTTATATTTGGAATAATTAGCTACTCTTGGTGCTGCTGTAGATGTGATTGGATGTTGAATTCTTAGTGTTCTAAGTAGTTTGAATGCTTGTTACGACCTCTATGCATCCCTATGAGTAGTTGCTATCAATTTTATAAAGTTTTGTTGACAAATTTTTGTCACCCCAAAATTTTTATTTTCAGAAAATTGTACGCGGACATGATGAACCTATTTGGAAGGAGTTCTTTGAGGAGACGATCCTCGGGGGCATCCTCTAGTGACATGTCTGCTCGCCATTCTTATGTTGAACCAAGTGAAAGTTCCACGCGAGATGCCGCCACCAAAGCATGCTTATGGCCTTGCGATGAGTATATGGTGCGTGTGGGCATTAAGGAGGAATTTGAGCAATATGTTCATAATGCCGGTCTCAGTCCCTACCTTTCAGATAAGTGTGAACAACGCCAACTTCTCACTGAATCATTTGTCAAAGGATTTACATTTTTCCCTCGTGAGTCTAGGGTGTCTTTTATGCTTTATGATAAACCATTTACTATCCCACTGGAGAATTTTGCTTACCATTGCAAACTTCCATTTTGGAGTTCTCTTGATGAGCCACCCAAGGCTGAGTTCGAGTCTTTCTTGACTAGCCTTTGTTACGGTGAAAATAGGGGAGTGAGACAAGGAAGAATAAAGAGCATTCACTTTCCCGCAATTCAATATTTTGCATTATTTAACGGGAAATGCATAGTAGGCAAGCAAGACTGTAGCATACTTTGTGCGCCAGACTTGAGCCTCATTCGCACCGCTCTCACTGGTGAAAGGAATTATAACCTTGGAGCGATTGTTGCACGCAGACTTCAGCATAATGCTAACAGTGGCTGGTTCTATGGTGGAATTTATGCCACTCATTTAGCACGAGGGCTGAGTGTTTCACCTTTGCCCTTTGATCCTATCCTACCCACGCGGTATTTAGATTTTGACACTTTAAAAGAACATAAGATCCTAAAGGGAAAGGTTGATAATTTCACTTACAATCTAATGTTTAACCAAACATCTGTTGTGCACACATATTTGCCTGCGCCTGCTCTTTTTGATTATCACAGCAAGGGGAGATATTTTGTTCTTGAGGGCGAGGCCCGAGCTCATAATGCAGTAGTGGTAGCAGCTCGGCAGGCCGAGACATCCGCACCAAGAGCCTCCGTGAGCTACCACGCCGACTACTACCATCCAGGCTACTGATCGACTACCAAGTTAGGCCAAAAGCCTAAGCTTGGGGGAGTACGTATTTCCACCGACTTTACATTCATGTTTATTTATTCCATTTGTCGGTGTCCACACTTTTTCATTGTATCATCCATGCTTAGATTTATTTTCTTGGTTTCTTCTTGTGTGTCTGAAAAACTTTAGAAAAAACCAAAAAAATTAGTTGTAGTCAATTTACTTTCTATGCATGCTAGTAGTAATATTAAATAGAAAACCCAAAAAGATTTCCTCATTCTTCTTTTGCTGGTCGGGAGCTTTCCCGTGTAAATAGTTTTTTCTCGTTTTTGCTTTTTATTTGCTTGTTCAAGAAAACCAAAAACTCAAAAAATATTTCAGTATGTTTCTCTGAATTTCTTTTCTTTTTATTTGAGTTGCACCGAGGAGAAGACCACGATGAAAATGTTGAGTGGCTCTCATATGAATAACTGTTGATCTAATAAAGAGCACATTTTATGTTGTCTTCTCCTGTTGAATAAAATGTTTGCAGATTCCAGCTTAGTCCACGGCACTCTTGCACTATTATTATTTTCATATCATTCGGTCGTGCAAGTGAAAGGCAATAATGATGATATTCGATGAACTGGCCGTGGCAAAGAGAAACTGGTATGAACTCGACTTGTTCTGTCTGTGTAAATATGTTTAACCTAGTATCCATGCTTCAGCCCATTATGATTAAACATATTTGCAATGACAATTAGAGATTATAGTTTCTCATGCCATGCATAAGTAGCTGGGAGTTGATAATGATTTATCTTGGATATCAACATAGCGTTAAAATGATTGTGATGTAGTATGATGATATGGTATCCTCCTCTGAATGTTCGAGTGGCTTGACTTGGCACATGTTCATGCATGTAGTTGAATCAAAACCAACATAACCTCTATGATATTTATGTTCATGGTGTTCATATCCTACTCATACTAGTGTCCAATGTTACTTATGCATAATGCATGGTTATGATCGTTGTTGCTCTCTAGCTGGCCGCTTCTCAATCTAATTGCTAGCCTTTGCCTGTACTAAGTGAGAATTCTGCTTGTACATCAAAAACCTTGAACCCAAAGTTATTCTAAATGAGTCCACCATACCTACCTATATATGGTATTACCCTGCCGTCCTAAGTAAATTTGCATGTGCCACCTCTAAAAACTTCTAAAAATTATCTGTTTTGTGTGCCTGGATCGTTCATGGAACGACAGGAGGTGGTCGGTATCTTCCATGCTAAGCGGGTTATTCTTAGGTCGAGTGTTTATTCACTCGCCATCGCACGAGAAAAGGGCGGTAATAGGGATGCCCAGTCCCAAATTGCAAACATGAAAAAGAGTTCATCTCTGAAATAATCAAACAAAAAATCCCAATGGAGTCAAAACCTTTACTTTTATCGCTTGGGAACCGCCACTAGCGTGCTTAGCATGGAAGATGTTGATAACTGATGGTCGTGAAGTGAATGAGAAGGGTGCATGTCTCAAAATAATCTTTTATCTCTGTTTTAAAAATTGAGCTCTGGCACCTCTGCAAATCACTGCTTCCCTCTGCGAAGGGACTATCTATTTACTTTTATGTTGTGTCATCACCTTCTAAAACAAGCGCCAGAAACTAAGAAGAGCACAATTGTCATGATTCATGCATTGTGTGTAGCTAATGTTGGGTGCATCATGACTGGATCTTTTCTACCATGAATTACAATGTTTAGTCGCTGCTTGAACTTTGGAGGTGCTCTGCATTTATGTTTTGCGGTCTCAGAAAGGGCTAGCGAGATACCACTATTGTCATATTATATCATGGTTGTTTTGACAACGTGTTGCCGTTTGAGATATCTTATTATTGCTCGCTAGCTGATTATGTCATTGATATGAGTCATTATAATCTTTAAGAGTTATTGTCGACATGGTTAGTTATAATGTTGGCTGAAAACCTGGGTGTCGTTTAAGCTTATTTATGCAAACAAGAGCAAACGAGTCCGTAAAAGTTTTTCTTTTTCACTTTCAGTTTATCAACTAAATTGCTTGAGGACAAGCAAAGGATTAAGCTTGGGGGAGTTGATACGTCTCCAACGTATCTACTTTTCCTAACGCTTTTCCTCTTGTTTTGGTCTCTAATTTGCATGATTTGAATGAAACTAACCCCGGACTGACGCTGTTTTCAGCAGAACTACCATGGTGTTGTTTTTGTGCAGAAATAAAAGTTCTCGGAATGGAATGAAACTTTGCGAGGATTTTTATATCAATAATAAGAATTTCTGGAGCCAAGACCTGCCGGAGAGGGGCACCTGGGTGGGCACAACCCACCAGGGCGCCCCCCCTCTCCTGGCGCGCCCAGGTGGGTTGTCCCCACCTGGTGGCCCCGCTGACCCTGAAACCGACGCTATAAAATCCTATTTTTCAAGAAAAAATCAGGGAGAAAGAATTATCACGATCCACGAGACGGAGCCGCCGCCAAGCCCTGTTCTTCCTCGGGAGGGCAGATCTGGAGTCCGTTTGGGGCTCCGGAGAGGGGGATCTTCGTTCTTCGTCATCACCAACCCATCTCCATCGCCAATTCCATGATGCTTCCCACCGGGAGTGAGTAATTCCTTGGTATTCTTGCTGGTCGGTGAGGAGTTGGATGAGATTCATCATGTAATCGAGTTAGTTTTGTTAGGGCTTGATCCCTAGTATCCACTATGTTCCTAGATTGATGTTGCTATGACTTTGCTATGCTTAATGCTTGTCACTTTGGGCCCGGGTGCCATGAACTCAGATCTGAACCGTTTATGTTATCATCATTATATCCATGTTTTAGATCCGGTCTTGCAAGTTATAGTCACCTACTACGTGTTATGATCCGGCAACCCTGGAGTGACAACAACCGGACCCACTCCCGGTGATGACCGTAGTTTGAGGAG
The DNA here is from genome assembly GCA_039707655.1 of Elymus sibiricus. Lineage (NCBI taxonomy): Eukaryota > Viridiplantae > Streptophyta > Magnoliopsida > Poales > Poaceae > Elymus > Elymus sibiricus. The sequence continues at coordinate 30,691,226 of CM077670.1, forward strand.
TTCATGTATTCACTATGTGTTAATGCTTTGTTCCGGTTCTCTATTAAAAGGAGGCCTTAATATCCCTTAGTTTCCAGTATGGACCTCACTGCCACGGGAGGGTAGGACAAAAGATGTCATGCAAGTTCTTTTTAATAAAGCATGTATGACTATTTACGGAATACATGCCTATATTATATCGATGAACTGGAGCTAGTGCCGTATCGCCCTTGGTTATAATTGTCACATGATGAATATCATCCAACAAGTCACCGATCCAATGGCTATGAATTTATCTTATATTTTTTCTGCTAAGTTACTACTGCTATCATCACTGTTACACTTGCTACAAAATTACTGCTATCACTGTTACCGTTACTGTTGCTGCTGTCACTACTATCAAAACTATCATATTACTGTGCTACTGATCACTTTGCTACAGATAATTAATCTCCAGGTGTGGTTGAATTGACAACTCAGCTGCTAATACCTTCAAATATTCTTTGGCTCCCCTTGTGTCGAATCTATAAATTTGGGTTGAATACTCTACCTTCGAAAACTGTTGCGATCCCCTATACTTGTGGGTTATCAGAGGGGTTCATCATCCTCATTGGTGCCTCTCCGATGATGAGTGAGTAGTTCATTGTAGACCTACGGGTCCGTAGTTTAGTAGCTAGATGGTTTCCTCTCTCTCTTTTGATTCTCAATACAATGGTCTCTTGGAGATCTATTTGATATAACTCATTTTTGCGGTGTGTTTGTTGGGATCCGATGAACTTTGAGTTTATGATCAGATCTATGTTTTTATTCATGAAAGTTATTTGAGTCTTTTGATCTCTTATATGCATGATTACTTATAGCCTCGTATTTCTTCTTCGAATCTTTGGTTTAGTTAGGCCAACTAGATCGATTTTTCTTGCCATGGGAAAAGGTGCTTTGTGATGGGTTCGATCTTACGGTGCTTGATCCCAGTGACAGAAGGGGATCCGACACGTATGTATCGTTGCCATTAAGGATAACAAGATGGGGTCTATTTCTACATAAATAGATCTTGTCTACATCATGCCATCGTTCTTATTGCATTACTCCGTTTCTCCATGAACTTAATACACTAGATGCATGCTGGATAGCGGTTGATGTGTGGAGTAATAGTAGTAGATGCAGGCAGGAGTCGGTTTAGTAATCTTGGACGTGATGCCTATATAATGATCATTGCCTGGATATCGTCATGATTATTTTAAGTTCTATCAATTGCCCAACAGTAATTTGTTTACCCACCGTATGCTATTTTCTCGAGAGAAGCCACTAGTGAAATCTACGGCCCCCGGGTCTATTTTCCCATCATATACTTTCAGATCTATCTTGCTATTTGCCTTTTATTTTATTTGCATCTTTTATTTTCAGATCTATTAATCCAAAAACACAAAAATACCTTGCTGCAATTTTTACTTATTTATTTTATCTCGCGTTCCCGCAAGATCTATTTATCCAATCTACTACAATTTTACCTATCCTTTTACCCGTGAGGGATTGACAACCCCTCTCTTACGTCGGGTTGCAAGTATTTGTTCTTTGTGTGCAGGAGCTGTTTACGTGGTGTTGCGTGGTTCTTGTATTGGTTCGATAACCTTGGTCTCATCATTGAGGGAAATACCTACCGTTGCTGTGCTGCATCATCCCTTCCTCTTTGGGGAAATACCGACGTAGTTCAAGTGAACATCAAGCATCATGAAATTGGTGATGGAGGATGGTTGATGATGACGAAGACGGAAGATCCCCCTCTCCGGAGCCCCGACAGACTTCAGATCTGGCCTCCCGATGAAGAACAGGAGGTGGCGGCGGCTTTGTATCGTAAAACACAATGAAACTTCCTCTTCTATTTTTTTCTCCGGAAATAGGAATTTATAGAGTTGGAGTGAGGGTCAGCGAAGCCTCGAGGGGCCCACTACCCACCATGGCGCGCCAGAGGGGGGTGGCGCACCCTGGTGCCTAGTGGGCAGTAGCCCCCCCCTCCAGTGGGTCTTTGCTCCAGTATTTTTCTTTTATTCAAAAATAATTCTCAAAAAAGTTTCATCCAATTTCGAGAACTTTTATTTCTGCACAAAAACAACACCATGGTAGTTCTACTAAAAATAGTGTCAGTCCGGGTTAGTTTCATTCAAATCATGCAAATTAGAGTCCAAAACAAGAGCAAAAGTGTTTGAGAAAGTAGATACGACGGAGACGTATCAGGTCCGAACGTCTGAAAAACCCTAGACCGACACCAAATCGAGGGGGGTTCTAAGGGAGTCCAGACGTTTGTCGTGTCAGACTCCGACACCTCGGTCCCACCCAAAACCCGTCAGGAGCCCGTGTTGTTTCACATCCCGGCCCTCCTTCTACTCCAGAGACAGTTGTCGTCGTTGTACCCCCCCTCTCCCTGAGGACACCCAGGCCTTGTTGGACCTCTGAAACTCCACCCTAGGCCTATGTTGTCGTCGTACTCCCCTGGTCAATAACTCAAATGCATCATCAGATTCGCAATCGATGAACTCATACACAACTTCAGAATTATCTGATTGAGCATTTATGGACGTTTCATATGGACAATTAGAAATATGTGTACGGATAAATTGAATTAAAATTCAAAATAATTTATTTAAAAACTTGTAAAATTTGCCTCATTCATTAATTAAGCATTAGAGAATTGCTCGGTTTAATTAATGACAAACCGAGTGAAACCCGTCACAATCCGCTGAGCAACACACGTACGAGACCACACACACACATTTGTCAAGAGAGCCTCATAAGAGACACATGAGTGGGGATGGATGGATCATCGGATGGTCAAAAAGCCCCAAAATAGAGCGCCGACTCTCCTTTTTTTCCTTTTTGTAAAACAAGGCAAAACAAACAAAAATAGTGATATGCTCTTCTACTTTATTTAATTTGTTCTTTCCTTTTTGCAACACACTGAAGATTTGCTGCTTTTGAAACAATTTTTTATGAAGGAGGCAAAAGAATTCGGCTGACATGTGTGTACGGCGAACCACGTACAGAAAACCGACTTGATAGGTGGGCACCAATGCAAAGTCTAAAACAGTTGTCTGCTCTTCTGTGGCGTGTCATGGGTGATTTTAACGAGGCCATGTGGCCGTTCGGGCATTTCTCAGCCACACCATGAAATGAGAGTCAGATGCTTGCCTTTCGGGTACTCTTGAGGTACGTGAACTAATGGAAGGTTTTTCTGGCTTACCTTTTTTACTTATGATAATAAGCAGAGGTGTTGCAAGAATGTGAGGGTAAGGCTGGATAGAGCGGTTGCAGACAACCGGTGGCAGGACATATTTGCTGAATATTTTCCTAGTCCGTTGATTAAGCAGAGGAGAATTGTCGGTTCAGTTAATGAAAAGCTCCATCTCAACCCACTGAGCGGCACACATAGGGCACCACACACACATATTTCGCAAGAGAGCCTTGTCTGGTCAGCGCACAGGCGTCATCGCCATCACTTCTCCCGAAGTCGACGTCATCACCATCTCTAGTCTCCAAGCAAGTGATTCTAACTTCGCAGCAGACGGTCGTCAACCCAACCCACATCGTAGAGCCCACATGGAGACACATGAAGATCCATGCCTGAACTCATCCACCCGCGATGAGGACAGCGCACCTCTGACTTTGACAGAGAGCTACAACAGAGAACTAGAGCTACTCTGGATTTTTTTACCACTACAAATAAATTTTGAGAGTTGCGAAAGAAGCTTCAGACTCTCATTTCAAATGTTCACTTCTAAGAGAGAGTTCCATAGCCGTGTGCTAACTTCAAAAGGCATTAGGGCATCTCAAGCGGGCTCATCAAATCGGTCCCAAATGTTTGGACTGGATGGCCCGAACACTTTTAGCCATCTAACGTGGCTCACAAAATCGGTCCGGGCCGGTTCGGATGTCTAAACACCCCTAGACCAACACTAAATCGAGGTAAATTCTAAGGGAGTCTAGACGTCCGCCGCGTGAGACTCCGACACCTCGATCCCACCCAAAACCCGTCAGGAGCCCGCGTTGTTTCACATCCCGACCCTCCTTCTACTGCAGAGACCGTTGTCGATGTTGTACCCTAGGCCTATGCCGCCGCCGTACTCCCTGGATAAATAACTCAAATGCATCATCAGATTCGTAATCGAGGAACTCATACACAACTTCAGAATTATCCGATTGAACATTCGTGGATGTTTCATATGGACAATTAGAATTTGTGTCCAGATAAATTGAATAAATTTTGTAATATTTTATTTCAAAACTAATTTTTTCCTCATTCATTAATTAAGCATAAGAGATTTGCCTGGTTTAATTAACGACAAATCGAGCGAAATCCGTCACAATCTGTCGGATTCTGGGTTCCGGCAAACCCTTGAGTTTCGAACACTGGGGTGCGCACGAAGATCTCTCTCTCTCTAGCTCGCTCTCGCAAGGATCTCAAGGTCTAACTCGACGAACCCAAAGAACAAGAGACACGAGGGTTTATACTGGTTCGGGCCACCATTGTGGTGTAATACCCTACTCCAGTGTGGTGTGGTGGATTGCCTTGTAGGCTGATGATGAACAGTACAAGGGACGAACAGCCTCCTGAGGAGAGGTGTTCTTGTGCTTGGTGAGTTTGTGTGGTGGCCTTGGTGGCATGGATCCAGTCCAAGATCTCATGCCTCCTACGGTGGTGGCTAGTCCTATTTATAGAGGCCCGGGTCCTCTTCCCAAATATTAGGCGGGAAGGGATCCCACAACGGCCAATTCGAAGGGGGACAACTAGTACAAGTTATCCTGACAAAAGGTGGTCTTCGCCTGCCAAAGGCTCTGGTGGTGACGCCGTCGTGGGCTCCGCAGTGACCTCCGTCCTGCTGGTCTTGGTCTCATTGCACCAATATGGAAACCTTTGCCTGATGCCTCGGGACTCCTCGCCTGCGCTTGCCCCCTTTAGCACCAAAGAGGCAATGAGTACTCTGCGCCCGCTGGCGCCCGCCTGGCCTTGGTCGTCATGGCTCACGTCATGCGAACCTCGCGAGGTGCCCCTTGTATAGATATCTCCGCTCCTCGGGAGCCAGCCTAGGGAGGCCGCCCCTGAGGAGGTCTTGCGTCGTCCGCCTCGCGAGGCTTGGCCCCTCGCGAGGGTCTTGAGTAGTTGTTGATGAAGGTGGGCCGTACCAGGCCGCTGGATGAGCCACACCCTGGGCCGCAGGCAGGCAAGTCTGGGTACCCCCGTTCTCAGGACGCCGATAGTAGCCCTCGGGCCCAAGGCGCGCTCGTACTTGGCTTCGCGGCGAAGCCAAGGGTCAAGTGCGGAGCGCCGCGGGCCCCAATAGCCTGCGGCCTTGATTGACGCGTGGCGGTTGATGGGACGTGGGCGCCTCCACTTCCCCACGCAACCTTGATTTCCGCCTGGCTAAGCAGCCACCGTTGCCTACACAGCACCACCCCCACCGCAGGCGAGTGCTCCGTAGCTCCCTCGTCTTTTGGCAAACAGCGGATCCTTTCCCCCGGTCCGATCTGACACCAGCTCTCCCCGCCGCCATGGCACCAAGCCGGAAGAAGAAGGGGAAGAAGGAGTCCCGTACCACGGTGTCGGTGTCAAAACCGGCGGATCTCGGGTAGGGGGTCCCGAACTGTGCGTCTAAGGACGATGGTAACAGGAGACGGGGGACACAATGTTTACCCAGGTTCGGGCCCTCTCTATGGAGGTAATACCCTACTTCCTGCTTGATTGATCTTGATGAATATGAGTATTACAAGAGTTGATCTACCACGAGATCGTAATGGCTAAAACCCTAGAAGTCTAGCCTGTATGTCTATCTGCCGATTCGGACTAAGCCCTCCGGTTTATATAGACACCAGAGGGGACTAGGGTTACACAAAGTCGGTTACAGAGAAGGGAATTTTCATATTTGGTCGCCAAGCTTGCCTTCCACGCCAAGGAGAGTCCCATCCAGACACGGGTAGAGTCTTCGGTCTTTGTATCTTCACAGCCCATCAGTCCGGCCCATGTCCAACAGGCCGGACACCCGAGGACCCCTTAGTCCAGGACTCCCTCAGTAGCCCCTGAACCAGGCTTCAATGACGAGGTGTCCAGCGCGCAGATTGTCTTCGGCATTGCAAGGCGGGTTCCCCTTTCCGAATACTCCAGGATAGTCTTCGGACGCAACGAACGTGTCCGAATCTGCAACACAAATACCCCACACAACCGCAGAGAGTACAATATTCCACGAGTCCAATCCGCCGACAACTTTTATAATGTGACATCACGTCCGCCCGGTCATTATTTCGAACCGTTTCTTTGTCCTGCCGTTCCACGTTTCGAGGCGCGGTTTTTATTGGCACGTCTTGTCGAAGCAGAGATCGTGTCCCCTTATTGCGGGATTCTCATTAATGCGAGCGTGGGTAACCCAACCATCCCATTGGGATGATTCCTTAGGAATAGGCAGGTTTTCAGGCTTAGGAGGAGGCGTCCGATACCCGTTGCCTTTATAAAGGAGCCAAGGGCCGTCTCTTTTTACGCCAAACCTCTCCTCAGCCTTTCCAACCTCGAGTTCTAGCACCCAAGGTTCGACTTCATTGCTTCAAGCTTCCCAATCATGTCCGGACCCAGCCCACAGGGCCGATGGGTGGCTTCCTCTATTACAGAGGAGGACATTGCGAAGCTTCGGGCGGCCAGATACCTGACCGCGGAGATCCCCCACAGGCTTCCTGCTCAAGGACAGGTTATTCCGACTCCCAGATCCGGCGAGAGGGTCGTATTCATCTCTCACTTCCTCCGAGGGCTAGGATTCGCTCTTCACCCCTTCGTCCGGGGGCTCATGTTTTATTACAGACTAGATTTTCATGATCTAGCCCCAGATTCTTTCCTCCACGTCTCGGCGTTTATCATCACTTGTGAGGCCTTCCTCCGGATTCCCCCACACTTCGGCTTATGGCTCAAGACCTTTAGTGTGAAGCCGAAGGTGGTCGACGGGAAACAGGCGGAGTGCGGCGGCGCTGTAGTGAGCAAGCTTACCAATACTCTCTGGCCAAAAGGCTCTTTCACCGAAACTTCGAACCAATGGCAGCGGGAGTGGTTTTACGTCACAGAACCCCGCGGTACCAAGTGGGTAGCTATACTTGCGTTCTGTTCTGGCCCTCCGTTACAACTTGCATCATGGATTAATAAGGGGCTGGACTGGGGATCAGTTGATGAAGTGCAGACTCTACAGAGCCGCATCCGAACCCTCCTTGAGAAGGACATCGATCGTGTCAATGTGATTCAAGTAATGCTAGTCTGCCGAGCCCTGCCATGCCAGCGTAGGCCTCTCCGCATGTGGGAGTTTAATACGGAAGGACCTCGAACCCTCCAACACTTCTTCGGCACTACGCACAAAGGAATGTGGAAGTTGTTTTTCGGGAAACGAAAATAGTGGCCGGACACCACCGAGGACATCGGCCTCGACTGCAATCATCCGGATACCTCGATAAGCGCTCGACTCCCGAACACTTTTAGCTAAGTATGCCGTAATATGTTACTGAGCAAACTATCTCCTTCCAGGGCTGGATAAAGAAAACGGAGCGAATTAGGTGTTCGGCCCCCCTTCCCGAAGACTCAGCGGATCCCGTGCTAACAAGGATGCTGGCCCCGGCACCGCATCAGGTGCCCGTGAAGGGAAACAAGGCGGAGAGCGAGAAGGCCAAAGGTGGCCTCCCTTCCGAGGGTATATCAGATACCATGTCCGGGGAGATCACGGTTCCCCCACCTGAAGACAAAAGTGAAGGAGAAGCCAACATCCCTTCTCCCCATGGTAAGAAAAGGGCTGCCTCCGAAGATTGGAAGGAAAGGGCTCCTAAGCGAGGCAAGGTGCCCCTGTCGGGCGGCTCAGGCTTGGAGGATAACGTCGTCGCACAGTCCCACGATGAGGACCAGCCTCTAGCCAAATCGTAAGTGAACAAGGATGTTTTTAAACATATCCCGTTCCTTTTCTGTTACCAAGGTAACATCTAGAATATATGTTTTTGCAGCTCGGCAAATAGTCTTCTTCACCAATCCTCTTCCTCGGGAGATCTTCTTCCGGAGATGATGGAAAGCGAGACACCTCCACCGGTCTCCTCGCCCAATAAGGCGGACGACTTTGAGGTGTCATCCCGGAGGGTCTCTCCTGATCAACAAGTGGTGCGAGGGATGATGAAGACACTACCCGAAGGTGATACTTCGGTAGCCCAGGGTCCGGGGGCCAACAATAAAGGCCCCGGACTGTCCGGTTTACAGCCGGAGACGACGCTAGGGACGAATAAACGGATCCCTTCGAAGGGAGGCCGTACTCCTACAACAGCTTTCGGAGATCCAGAAGCGCCGGATATATTGGCGAACATGCTGCGTCAGGCGTCCGTCTCAGAGGAACATCGCACCTTGATGGGTACGGTGGTTGAAAGGGTTCTGTCCGCGAAAAGCGGATTGAATGAAGCCTTCACGAGCCTGCTAAGAGGCTTCGAGGTTTGTACTGTAATATCTTCGATTGTGCTTTATTCACAAAATGCACCCGTATATAGATAGTAGCCCCTGAGACTCTGATTGGCTTCCCAAGGGAGGCGATCAGAGGATCAAAAAGATATGCCCAGGAAATAATCTGATTAATTGGAACGCAGGCTGTTTCCTCCCTGGCGGCTGCCCGAACTACAGAGGTTGCAGATCTGCAGCGGAAGCTTAACGTAGCGGATGATGACATCACGCTTATCAACAGGCGGCTTGACGAGGCGCAAGGTGTGTTTTGGGGGTGGTCATTGCATGCGCGTGCTTATAATAGAAGCAGGATGCTAAGCATTGTATACTGAAATATGCATGACTGCAGATGGTGCTGTCGCAGTTGAGATCCTTCGAGCTGAGTTGGCCCGGGCCAAGGAGCAGGCCCGGATTAGTAATGCGGCTGCCGAAAAGGCATCGGCTGAATTAGAGGCCGAACAGGCTGCTCGGCGCCAGTATGAGGAGAGAATATCTACGATGGCGCTTGAGCTAAAGGATGCTGCTAGCCGCTGCGAATTTCTCGAGAAGGATAATAAAGCCAAAACGGCTGATCTTGACAAGGCCTTACGAGAGGCGAAAGAAGCGCGGTCCGAGTCTAGAGCGGCCCGGGAGGAGATCCGGCAAGCGGGGGAGATCGCGGCTGGTAAGCCCTTTTTATTACAAACTAAGTTTGGCGATCCGAATTATGCCCCGCTGAATCAAGTGTGGAGTTCTCCAGACGCATTGTTGGAATTGTCGAAGAGTGTCTCCGCTGCGACGCAGTTTTTTCAAGTGCAAGATGGACGTGCAACAGAAAAGCTGTTCTGGTCGCAGTTTAGCATGCCGAAGCATCCGCTGCTGCTGAACGAACAGATGGCTCAGTGGGAAGAGCTCCACAAGATGTCCGGATCTGCCATGAAAGACGTCGTGGTCCGGCTATGGCCGACCGAGCCAATTCCGGATAGTTATTTCGGTTTGGTGCAGCGACTTGTTGATGCGGTGCCGCGTATCGACGCCGTGAAGCAGTCGTCGTGCATTGAAGGTGCACGGATGGCTTTTGCCCGTGTCAAGACATACTGGGCGAAGATGAAGGCCACCGACGTTGCAGCGAAGAGTCCACCCAAGGGCAAGGACCACCACGCACCAGAGCATTATTTCGTGGATGTCTTAGAGGGTGCCCGCTTAATAGAGGGTCAGTGCTCGAAAGACGTGATATTCGAGTGAAAATGTATTGAAATTGTAAAAGACAATATTATGAAATAATAAAGCTATTTTTGATTTTAGAGTTGCTTAAAAGCTTTGATTCCTCCTGTGCGGCCGTTTTTGTATAATCTGAAAGTTTTCCAGTCGTCGACTTCAGCCCCCTCGTAGAAAGTTCGGGGGTGTTCGGAAAAGCAATTGATCACTCTTAACCCAACGTCTTGGTCCATAAAGGAGGTGTCAATGCGGTGAACTAGGCAATCGGACTATAGGGCGTTAACACTTTCACTTAGCCATAGGAGTTTTATGGTGGATCTACGATATAGACCCTGTTATGTACGCGGTTATCCAATGCGGTGCGTTACATGTATGACACGAAAGAAGGTCCTTCGTGTAATACGGGGGAATCGCGAAAGATTCTGTTAAGTCATCGAGTGGTTGACCAGCTCGAGCCGCATCATGACAGTCAGTTTTCGGCTTTCTCTACTGAGGTGTTTGACCAGATGAACCGGAAACACAATCGCAGTAGTTCTCCCTTTACTATCCTAGCCGATAGAGCGGAACGTAAGGTAGTAAGCACAGGAGCCGGGCAACCCAACTATTAACCCATGACATGATTCTGAGCTGATGCATATAAGGCCGAACTCGCGATGCCGAAGTATGCTATAAAGCTGTTCGGACTTTGTTGGCAACTCATTTTGTTCCCATACCAAGCCCCTGGCAAGTTATGTCGGGGTGCGTGTGTGAAACAACCAAAGGAACAAAATTCAGTTCTATATAGAAAAGTGAATACCGGATATGGATTATGTTCATTGGAACCTGAGTGACATGCCAATCGTCATTTTATAGATAATAACACCACAACCCCGGCTATTTGACATGCCAGGGGTCGATGGCTGAGGAAACAGGCACTTTACAGGCTCGCAAAATAGAGAGTGCGGTCTACAAAAAGTTGTTTTGGACCTCCTGTCGCACGTCTGCGCCGCCTTTCCTCGGTGAAGGGGCTCCTTAACAGGAGTAGCCTTTGGGTGAAGTTACGAACCCGAACTCCGATAAAGTCCGTGAGATGACCAGCCTTTGCGCCACCTGTGGTAAAGGATAATGAAAAAGAAAGAGTAGTTAGAAAAGAGAAAAGAGGTTATGGGAGTACTTGCAGGCTCGTCCGTATTGTGCTTCCGCCGATGCCCAGGGTATCTTAAGTGCATAGTTATGTATGCGCGGTACAGACGTCGCAGGTATATGAGGCGGACGGCGGAAGCCGAACTGCTAGTCCAGCTCCGAGATTGGTCGATCCTGTTGAATGGAGACCGGTGGCTTAATGGCCGACAAGGTATGCGGTTTAATAAGACCGCTTTGTACTTCGGCTGAGATCGCCGTAGTATGATCCTCAGTCCGGAGGGAGTGCTTCTCCTGCTCCCCTGTAGAGTTGTGTGTCACGTATACCATGTTTACTGTTTTTACTTTGGGGGGAAATTGCTTCTGACCCCCGGTATTTGGTTGGTGAGTCTCTTCGTCGTCGCTATCACCGGGCGGCCCCTCGTGTTCGGTGTTGAGCTTGCCGGCCTGCTTGAAGAACCAACAGCTTCTGTTGGTATGATTAGCTGGTTTATCGGGGTGGCCATGAATCTGGCAGGGCCGATCCAATATCTTGTCTAAATTGGATGGCCCATCTCTGTTTGCCTTGAATGGCTTTTTCCGTTGACCGGGTTTGGGGCCGCTGAATCCGGCGTTGACCGCTGTGTCATGCGTTCTTTCATTATCATTGCGACGTTTGTGTTTACTGCGTCGTGGCTTGCCATTGCCGTCTCGGACTTCGGAAGTACCCGGATCGCTGGCGCTGTTGCTTCTACGAGCGAGCCAGCTGTCTTCTCCCGCGCAAAAGCGGGTCATCAGAGCGGTAAGGGCTGACATGGATTTTGGTTTTTCTTGACCGAGGTGTCGGGCGAGCCACTCATCCCGAACGCCGTGCTTGAAGGCCGCTAGGGCTTCCGCGTCCGGGCAGTCGACGATTTGGTTCTTTTTAACTAGGAACCTAGTCCAGAGCTTCCTGGCTGACTCTCCGGGCTGTTGGACAATGTGACTTAAGTCATCGGCGTCCGGTGGCCGGACATATGTACGTTGGAAGTTGTCGCGGAAGGCATCTTCCAAATCCTCCCAGCTGCCAATAGAGTTTTCGGGCAGACTGTTTAGCCAATGCCGAGCTGGCCCTTTGAGTTTTAGTGGGAGGTATTTGATGGCGTGAAGGTCGTCTCCGCGAGCCATATGGATATGGAGAAGAAAATCCTCAATCCATACCGCGGGATCAGTTGTTCCATCATATGATTCAATATTCATGGGATTAAACCCTTCTGGGAATTCATGCTCCATTACTTCGTCAGTGAAGCAAAGAGGGTGTGCGGCGCCTCTATATCGGGCCACATCGCGACGTAGCTCCGATGGAGTCCGTCTGCGGTTTTCGGCCCGGGCGTGACTAGGCTTGTCACGTCCGAATAGATAGCCGTCGTCACGTGTCGGAGCACGTCCTCGCGATCCGTAGATCGATCTGGTATTTCCTGCTCTACTGTCCAGGTCCTGCCGAAGGTCATATGTATGACCCCGAGCTGTTCTGTTTCTGCCTTTACGGTGAGGGGCGGGCTGGTGTTCGGCTTGAGTTGCCGCTTTATCCCGACCGCATGGTGGTCGGTCAGCCGCATTGCGTGATGATGGTACGGGCTCCGGTGCCTCATCATCGAACTGAGGTAGCAATTTGCGCTTCGGGTAACTTTTGGCTGGGCGCTTAAGGCCGTATTCTTCGGCTGCCAGGACATCAGTCCATCTATCATTTAGCAGATCTTGATCAGCCTGAAGCTGCTGCTGCTTCTTTTTCAGGCTCCTTGCAGTGGCTATTAGCTGGCGCTTAAAGCGCTCCTGCTCGAGGGGTTCCTCAGGCACGATAAAATCCTCGTTGCCGAGGCTCGCCTCCTCCTCGGAGAGCGGAAGATAGTTACTGTCCTCCGAGTCTTCGTTTATGGCCTGTTCATTCGGGCTAACTTGCCCATCTTCCCGTTCTTCTTGTTCGGAAGTTGCTTCAATGGGGTCTTCATTATCTTCGGCACCATCCGGAGTATTATCTTCTCCTGTGCCGGTGTTACTATCTTTGCTGCGGCGTGATTTTGAGCGGCACCGGTGACGCCGGCGCTCTGGTGGTATCTCAGGAGGCTTATCCTTGACTGGATCATTCTTGTTATCGCCCTTGTTCTCTTCAGGTGTGTCCACCATGTATACGTCATACGAGGAGGTGGCCGTCCAACGTCCGGTAAACGGCGGGTTTTGGGCCTCCTCTTCTCCGGCATCGTCGTCCATGCCGTCGATGTCTTCGGAGCCGTAATCGAGCATGTCAGTTAGGTCTTCGACAGTGGCTATGAAGTGGGCGGTGGGTGGGAAGCAAAATTCCCCATCATCAGCCTCCAGTTCGAACCGGATAGTGTTCGGCTGCGAGCCCCCTCGCTAAGGATAGTGCTCTTAACGAGTTTAACACGTCGCCCAAAGGCGAGTGCCGAAAAATGTCCGCGGAGCTGAATTCAACGATCGATGACTGATCGAGCTCGACGCTTGTGGACGCACATGGTTCGGAGCCTGTAGCCGGAAACGAGTCCAAGGCTCCGGTAACATAGATTCCACTCGAGGTTGGGTCTGTGTGCGGCTCTGACGCCGCCGGGACTGCGGCATCCGTGGCGGGGTTGAGCTTCCCGTCTTCGGATGGCGCGATCTGCTCCGGATCTAAGGCTAGAGCAGTCACAGATGCTATCTCCTGGGTGTGGTCCGATGACAGATTTAAGTCATGTTCATCGTGGTGACGGGAAGCGGCTGCCGAGGTCTCGAATCCGTCGAAGATTAAGTCTCCGCGGATATCTGCGACGTAGTTCAAGCTCCCGAATCTGACCTGACGGCCAGGGGCGTAGCTGTCGATCTGCTCCAGATGGCCAAGCGAGTTGGCCCGCAATGCGAAGCCGCCGAACACGAAGATCTGTCCGGGGAGGAAGACTTCCCCTTGGACAGCATTGTTGTAGATGATTGAAGGAGCCATCGAACCTCTTGGGGATGACACAGTGGAACTCTCAATGAAAGCACCAATGTCGGTGTCAAAACCGGCAGATCTCGGGTAGTGGGTCCCGAACTGTGCGTCTAAGGTCGATGGTAACAGGAGACGGGGGACACAATGTTTACCCAGGTTCGGGCCCTCTGTATGGAGGTAATACCCTACTTCCTGCTTGATTGATCTTGATGAATATGAGTATTACAAGAGTTGATCTACCACGAGATCGTAATGGCTAAAACCCTAGAAGTCTAGCCTGTATGTCTATCTGCCAATCTGGACTAAGCCCTCCGGTTTATATAGACACCGGAGGGGACTAGGGTTACACAAAGTCGGTTACAGAGAAGGGAATTTTCATATTTGGTCACCAAGCTTGCCTTCCACGCCAAGGAGAGTCCCATCCGGACACGGGTAGAGTCTTCGGTCTTTGTATCTTCACAGCCCATCAGTCCGGCCCATGTCCAACAGGCCGGACGCCCGAGGACCCCTTAGTCCAGGACTCCCTCACTCGGCTCCTACGCCGCCGATCTTCGAACCCGCTGTCGAGCGGTCGGTGGTGCTCAACCAGGAGGCGATGGGCAAGGTGCGCCCAGCGCTCGCCACTGACTCCAATGAGTGGGGGGCGACGGTGGCCTGGCCTGCTTCCCGCGCTGAAATCGACATGACGGCCACCGAGGTCCCCCTCCATCTTCACGCCCTCTGGGCCAGTCTGATCCCTCCCTGCGCCGACTTCTTCGATGCGGTGCTTTCACATTATCAGATCAACGCGCTGCACCTTGATCCCCAATCCATCATCCTCCTTGCTGTCTTCGCCTTCGTCTGCGAGGCCATGGTGGGCATTGCCCCTTCCGTGGCCTTGCTCCGCCACTTCTTCTCTCTGCATCTGACAGACGCTCTCCAGCGCTCGGGGTGTGTATCTTTCCAGGCTATGGCCGCGACGACCGCTCAGGGATAGACTTCGAGCTCTCGCCCATCGTCGGAGGTTTTCGGAAGCGATGGGTGTATGTGGATGTTGGCGTGCGCAATCCCTTGCTGCTGCTTCCGCGGATTCCGGCCTCCCCAAGCTCCGGCTGAGAGCACGCAAGGCTCGCCGACCAGCGACTCACTTATGTCTGGCACCGGCTGGCCAGGCTAAAGGGCCTCGGGGTGACGGCGCCTATGGTTTTGAAGGAGTTCATCCGGTGCCATATTGCTCCGCTGCAGCGTCACTCTTGGCCGATGTGGACCTTCTCCGGCTACGAGGACCGCATGAGGCTTCAGGTGTCGGCTCTCGCCGCTGAGGCGCGGCGCACGATGCTCGAGCTCCTAACTGGTGACCCGACGCCAGCCAGCCTGCCGAAAGAAGGTTGTCTTCTATACTGCTACTCGAACAAGATGGAGTTTGCGAAGCAGATGCCCCCCTTCGACGAGTGGGGACTACGCCCGGCTGGCCTTGAAGGGCCTCGCGAGAGCCTTGTCTTCGTGGCTCCCTTGCCTGCCGCCAGCGCGGTGATCTCCCCTGAAGTGGGCGCAGGGGGGCGACCACCATCGGCCGCTGGTGATACGGCTGCTGAGGAACCGGCACCGCTCGGGGCTCCTAAGGGGTCGTCCCGCGGGCCCCCAGAGAGCCGTCCTGAGGGGGCGGCCGGAGGGACGACGCAGCCCGATACTCTTGAGGCTGAAGCCCCTGAGGCCCCGGCGAGTCACCACGAGGCGGGGGCCGAGGTCTCCACGCAGTCCAGCACCCCTGAGGTTGCCTCCTCAGGGGCCACACCAGCCGCGCCCGGCACTGATGACCATACCCAGGGCTTCGGCCGGCTCCGACCAAACTTCGACGCGCTCCGGAAGAGGAAGGGATCTCCAAGCTGCAGCGGTGATGCCTTCCAGCCATTGGAACAGAGGAAGTACGTCGCCATAGACGGGTGAGTACCTTATCTTTGTAATTTCTCGAGTGCTGCTTCCTCTCCTGGCCGTGGTTCCTCAGGGCCCCTTCTGCTAAGGCGATGAAGCCTCCCAAGAAGCAACCTCCTCCTGCCTCGAGTCCTCTGTTGACCTTGAGCGCCCCAAGCCAGCCTGCCGCACTTGGCGCGAGGTCGGCCGGAGAGGTAAGCGCGCCGGCCTGGCGTCTTGACCCCGCGTTCTTGCCGTCCTTCCTTCGCGACCTTGCCTGGGATGCGGAAGGTGTGCCAAGGGCTCCTCCTCTAGTTATTGACCGCGGCCGGGTGGCCTCGGCCCTGGCCTCTTCTTCGGGCAACGAGCCTCCGCCCCTCCGGGCCCCCGACGGGGCCCGAAGGGCAACTGGAAAGGCGCCGGCCCCTAGCCCCCTGCTGGGAGGAGGCGAGCTACCTCGTGCCTCTTCAACGACTTCCGGCGTGGAGGACGGGCCCGGTCGTGCGTTCGAGCTTGCGCGCGAGCGGGGTGCCGTCCATCACAAGCTCTTCCGAGAGGCGATGGGTGCGCTGAGCCGGCTTGGGGAAGAGCTTGCGGACGTCGACGCCCGCCTTGAAACTGAGGGTCTTCGGCTAGTGGACGAATGGCATTAACTAAAGGTGGCCATCAACCTCGGGCGTCTCCAGCGCGAGCATGCCAACGCGAAGGCCGAGGCATCCCTTGCAACCTCGCGCGAGGCCAGTGCCCGAGCCTTGGAGGAGGCCAGGGAGGCTGACCACCGCCGCGAGGTCGCAGAGAAGCGCAGGCAGGAGCTCCAGGCCCTGAACGCCTCCCTAGAGCAGCAGGTCGAGGCCCGTAGGGCTGTTCTAGCATCGATGAAGGGGGCGCCTTCTGAAGAGGAGGAGATCTTGAGGCGCGAGGAAGCATTGGTGCTGGAGGCCACGGAGCGCAGCCTCGAGCTTGAACGGTTGGAGATGAGGGAGCGCCAAGTCGCGCAGGCGGAGGACGCCGCAAGTGCGCGAGAGGCCAGGATCCAGGAGGAGATTGACCGCAGGGTGGCGGAGGGCCGTGCGGATCTTGCCAACAGATACGACCTGAAGTTGAAGCTCTTGGAAGCCGAAGCTGAGGGTAGAACCGCTGTCCTTCGGTCGAAGCTGAATGAAGCGGAGCAGCGTGAGAAGGCCGCCGCTGCGGCCCTGATATCCGTTCAGGCCGAGTTGGCCTCCACTCGCTCTGAGCTGCTCCCACTTCAGCTGCGAGTTACCGACGCTGAGTCCTTCGCGCAGCAGAGCAGGGAAGAGGCGCTCCGCCGGCAGACATTACTGCGCGAGCATACTCCCATGCTGCGGGACCTTAGGACAAGGCCCAACCGGGCACTAGGCGTCATCTACGACGAGCACGCCCCTCATCCCCACACCGAGGACTATGCCAGCCACCTTCGCTTCTTCACCGACGTCGTGACGCGCCTGGAGGATCGGGCCGAGAGGGCTCGCGAGCTTGTCGAGGAGAAGAGCCGGGGCCTCCTTGGACGCGCGTTCTCCCGCGTCTTCAGCCATCTTCAGAATGCCGACCCCAACTTCAATTTCGATGCTGCCATCGCCCCAGTGCCCGGAGTCATCGGGACAACCTGGCGCACTGGGTGGACGATAACGTGGATGCTCTGGTCATGGCTTTTGCTTTTGATGATGACGCAGTGGTGGTCGTGGCGGATGAAGGCGGCGTGGTCGATGATGGCGAAGACGGCGCCAACGACGACGCCAGCAGCACGTCCGGGAGCGATTCAGGAGATGCCGCGAGCGACATGTCCGATTGAGCCCGTGCCCCTTTGTTCTGAACCTGCGCGCACAAAAACTTGGGCACAACCCTTCAAGATGTAAGAGCATTTTGGGAAGGGGGAGCCCCTCATGTAATCAGACTGTTGTTTTGTTCCTTGAGTCAGACTTAAGACGTGCTTTTGCGAGTCCTCAAGTTTTTCCGCGAGCTTACCGCAGCAACTTACCTCAGTTCAGACAGACCTCGGACTGGTCTTGTGGTTGCCGGTGGGTATTTCTCCCGAGGGGAGTCCTTCGCGGGCCCGAGAGGTGTCGGGCTCCTGAGAAGTTTGCTAGTCCGCCCAAGAGGGCCTCGCGAGAAGCGAGCGCCTGAGCGCGGTAGGATGCGCGCGCATGCCATGCCCAGCCCCCGCTCGCGAGGTGCTCATGAGGGAGGGGTAGCAGGCGCGGGCCTCAAAACAAGGCACTGGACCGGAAAATTCGAGAAACCAATGCGAACGATAAAAAGACGCCCCCCGCGCTTGTCAACGAAAATGCAATTTCAAGTTCAAAATCCGGAAAGGTGGCAAACCGAGCTACAGAAAAAAGGGGTTGAAAGCAAATGGCCGCATCCGGCACCTAGCTAGTCTTCTTGTCTTCCCACCAGCGCGGAGCTAAGTGCTTCCACTAGGACGTGGGCGGGAGCCCCCGAGGCCCGAGGGCGGCTCTCCGGAGACTCCGAGGCGTGTACAGCCCCACTCATTATTACGTGAGAGTGTCACGGGTGGAGACCTTCACAGGCGCGAGCCTTGCTTCATATCGCCAGGCGAGGGCCCCGCCTTGCACCACCCTCGACCACCGTTGGGGCGTCCGGAAACCAGGACGGTGCCAAGGGGCTAAGGGGACACTAGCGGCGCCCTCGGCGACCACGGGCCCTCTATCGGGGAGAAGGCTCGCCGGCGCCTCCTGGCAGAGGACCTAACTCCGGGCTACGCCTTGCTCCGTGTGGCATGAGGAAGGGCCTGGTGAGGGAGTCCTGGATTAAGGGGTCCTCGGGCGTCCAGCCTGTTGGACATGGGCCGGACTGATGGGCTGTGAAGATACAAGACCGAAGACTCTCACCCGTGTCCGGATGGGACTCTCCTTGGCGTGGATGGCAAGCTTGGCGTCTTGATATGAAGATTCCTTTCTTTGTAACCGACTTTGTACAACCCTAGTCCCCTCCGGTGTCTATATAAACCAGAGGGCTTAGTCCGTAGAGGCCAGAATCATAATCATAGTCATACAGGGTAGACTTCTAGGGTTTTAGCCATTACGATCTCGAGGTAGATCAACTCTTGTAATACTCATATTCATCAAGAGCAATCAAGGAGGAAGTAGGGTATTACCTCCATAGAGAGGGCCCGAACCTGGGTAAACATCGTGTCCCCCGTCTCCTGTTACCATCAACCTTAGACGCACAGTTCGGGACCCCCTACCCGAGATCCGCCGGTTTTGACACCGACATTGGTGCTTTCATTGAGAGTTCCGCTGTGACGTCGAAGACAGGGTTGATGGCTCGCCTTGTTATCAAGGACAGTATCACCTCCGGAGGCGCCCTGACTTCAGGTCAAACCCTCCGGCTGGGCGGCTTTACCATGACCGCCCCTACGGCCGTTAAGCCAGCGATGACTTCTCGGGTCATCGAAAACCACCTCCGTGCCAGCTCCGAATACTCTAAGCAGATTGATCCGGCTGAGTTATCATCTTTAAATGAGCTCCTAGATCGCATCGCCTCTCTGGGGGTCGCTACAGACTACGATCGGATTGGGCTTAAACCCGACCAGAGAGAAATTAAATCTCCGCCGATCACCCACCAGATAGCGGTAGTTGAGGAGCAAGGCGACAACTCTTCCTCTATATTGAGGATGAACTATGTTCGGATTTCTGAGCTCGAAGAGCCGAACACCTGCCTTCGGAAAGACATAGCCCGCCCTCCGAACCTAGATTCGGACGACGGGCCCGAAAAATCAGTTAATACCCCGGAGCCCGAGCTACTAAGTTCGAAAGTTCTTCAAACTCCGGATTCCAAATTGGGTCAGGGTTCGGATTTAAAGCCACCCACCCACCCAGACAGACGCGATCTCACATGCATACGACAGCAGTCTCAGGAAACAGTCCATCACTTTTGGGCCAGATTCCTCCTTGGCAAAGACAAGATTAAAGATTGCCGCGACGAAGACGCGATCTCAGCATTCTGCAATAATTGCACGGACGTAGGACTCCTCAACGCCATCAATCGCCGTCGCGTACTACACTTCGCTGACTTGGCAACCATTGTACAGAAGTACTGCGCAATGGAAAGCGCCTGGAAAACTCAGGCAGCTCTCTGGGAAACACCGGTTTCCACTCAACCCTTCGTTCGGGCAAAAAGGGTGCACCCTCGCGGCGCACCAGATCCAATAGTAAAGAAATCTAAGCACGCCACGGGGTGCGGAACCATTCTAGAGGGATGGCTCGATAGGCCATGCAAAATACATACAACGCCGGACAACATACCAACCCACAGCCTTAGAGCATGTTGGATACTCCGGCAAGTGGCCAAGAGCGGCGAGGATATCCTCACCAAAAATACACCAGTGCAACACCCCCCAGAAGATGATGACCCCAGCGTATTGACAGTCTTCGAGACTTTCGCTTCAAACAAACGGCGTAAAAGGGCTTTCCGCGACCTCGCCGAAGTCTGCCAAGTCGCAGCAATAAATCCTTGGAACCACACGAACCAAAATTCCGGACAGTCCGGGCACCAGCCGCCTTGGTCCTTAATCCAATCATGGACGGGTTTCGGCTCACCAAAGTGCTCATGGACGGCGGCAGCGGATTAAACCTCATCTATGAGGATACGCTCAATAAAATGGAAATCGATAGGAGCCGCATCGAGCAAAGTAGCACGACCTTTCGGGGAATCATTCCCAGTCGAGAGGCGCGATGCGCTGGAAAAATCACGCTTGACGTGGTATTCGGCACGCCGGAGAATTATAGGTCCGAAGAAATAACCTTCCAAGTGGCCCCTTTCAACAGCGGATATCACGCCCTATTGGGGCGAGATGCATTTACACGCTTCCAAGCTATACCTCATTACGGGTACATGAAGCTCAAGATGCCCGGGCCCAACGGTATCATCACTCTTGCCAGTGATCCGGACATAGCACTCCGCGCCGAAAATAAAACCGCGTCCCTGGCCCTCGAGGCATTGTCTGAAGCCCTCGCGGCCGAAGAACTAACCGCGCTGCGCTCCACTATGGATAGGGATGATGTAATCCTGGACAAGCGACCCAAATCCACCTCCTTTAAACCAGTAGACGAAATAGTCAAATTTCAAGTCCACCCGACGGACCCCAAGAAGACAGCATCCATCGGGGCACAACTCGACCCAACGGTCGATGCCGCGCTACGAGAGTTTCTGCGTGAAAACTGGGACATATTCGCCTGGCACCCTTCTGATATGCCTGGAATCCCACGCAGATTGGCCGAACACAGCCTCAATATATTGAAGGGATATAAGCCAGTCAAGCAAACACTGCGGTGTTTTTCCGAACCCAAACGACAAGCTATGGGAGAGGAGCTAGCCAAGTTACTCGAGGCCGGATTCATCAGAGAAATAAAACACCCGGACTGGCTGGCAAACCCGGTGATGGTACCAAAGAAGGATAAATCCTGGCGCCTATGCGTCGATTTCAAAGACCTCAACAAGGCCTGCCCTAAGGATCCCTTCCCCCTCCCTCGCATCGATCAGATTATTGATGCAACCGCAGGACACGACTCACTGTGTTTCCTCGACGCATACTCCGGATACCATCAAATCAAGATGAAGGAGTCCGATCAAGCCGCAACGGCATTCATTACCCCATATGGACCTTTCTGCTTCAACACTACGCCTTTCGGGCTCAAAAACGCTGGCGCCACCTACCAACGCATGATTCAAACATGCTTGGAGAAATAGATCGGCAAGACAGTTGAAGCATAGGTGGATGACGTCGTCATCAAAACCAGGCACGTCAAGTCATTAATAGACGATTTACGTCTCACATTCGACAACCTCCGTACATATGACATCAAGCTCAATCCGGAAAAGTGTGTTTTCGGCGTCCCCGCCGGAAAACTGCTGGGCTTCATCGTTTCCAATAGAGGAATTGAGGCAAATCCAGCCAAAATCCGAGCTTTGTCACAATTGGCTACGCCAACAGACCTTAAACAGGTCCAAAAACTTGCGGGATGCGTGGCAGCCTTAAGCCGCTTTATCTCCAGATTGGGAGAAAAAGCATTGCCACTCTACCGCCTTCTCCGACGCACCGACCACTTCGAGTGGACGGATGCGGCAACGGCCGGACTGGAGGAAATAAAGGCCCTTTTAGCGAGCAACCCAATCCTGGCCGCGCCGAACGTCGGCGAACCCATGTTATTATACATATCGGCAACACACCAAGTGGTGAGCGCCGTGCTCGTCGTTGAGCGAGAGCAGGACGGACATAAATTCCCGCTCCAGAAGCCGGTATACTACGTATCCACTGTCCTCACACCATGCAAATCCCGGTACCCTCATTACCAAAAGATAGCATACGCGGTCTTCATGGCATCCCGGAAGCTACGACACTACTTTCAAGAGTGCTCAACCACGGTGGCTTCCAAAGTACCACTCAATGACATAATAAACAACCGCGATGCCACGGGCCAGATCGCAAAGTGGGCCATTAAGCTCCTTCCATTTGACATAACATACAAACCGCGCCGGGCCATTAAATCCCAAGTACTGGCCGACTTCATCGCCGAATGGACAGAGGCCGAACTCCCTAAAGAGTACGACACATATTCCAACTGGGTCATGTACTTTGATGGCTCTAAAATGCTGGCCGGTTTAGGAGCGGGCGTCGTTTTAATGTCCCCCATTGGAGACACAGTCCAGTACGTACTCCAAATATTATACACAGACTCCAACAATGCAACCGAATACGAGGCCTTATTACATGGTCTTCAGATGGCTGTCTCCATGGGCATACAATGCCTGGAGGTGCGCGGGGATTCAAATCTCGCAATATCCCAAATAAATGGAGACTTCGATGCCAAGGATCCGAAGATGGCGGCTTATCGCAACGCCGTACTCAAAATATCAGCTCGGTTCGAGGGCCTCGAGTTTCACCATGTGGCTCGAGAAAGCAATCAAGCGGCGGATGTCCTTGCATGCCTGGGCGCCAAGCGTGACCCCGTCCCGCCTAACATCTTTTTGGAAAGGCTCTTCAAGCCATCCGTGGTGTGGCAGGATGAGAGCGGCAACACTAGTCCGGATCCGATTATACCCCCAGATTCCGAACACAATACCGATATCGTTGGGGGGTCAGCCACTGAAATAACACCATCGGCCCATCTTATCATGGCAGTAACTGCCCCATGGACCGAACCCTTCTTGCCCTACCTTAACAGGCGAGAGCTCCTTGAGGATCAGAATGAGGCTCGCTGCATTGTTCGGCACTCAAAAGCCTACAAGGTCCATGAAGGAGAGCTCTACAAGAAGAGCGCTACCGAAGTACTTCAAAGATGTATCTCCGAAGAAGAGGGACGGCAGCTCTTGGCCGAAATTCATGCCGGTCTCGGTGGTCACCACGCCGCGGCTCGGGCCCTTGTAAGTAAGGCCTTCCGTACAGGTTTCTATTGGCCGACGGCCCGAGCAGATGCACAGGACCTTGTCCAACGTTGTGTCGGATGCCAGCTCTTCGCCAACCAAAGTCATATGCCTCCCACCGCCCTACAAACAATCCCCATTACTTGGCCTTTTGCGGTCTGGGGGCTTGATATGGTTTGATAACCCACAAGTATAGGGGATCAATTGTAGCCTCTTTCGATAAGTAAGAGTGTCGAACCCAACGAGGAGCTAAAGGTAGAACAAATATTCCCTCAAGTTCTATCGACCACCGATACAACTCTACGCATGCTTGACGTTCGCTTTACCTAGAACAAGTATGAAACTAGAAGTACTTTGTAGGTGTTTTTGGATAGGTTTGCAAGATAATAAAGAGCACGTAAATAAAAACTAGGGGCTGTTTAGATAAAAACACAATAAAGTAAATATAGCGAGTGTGGAAAAGTGGTGGTAGGAGTTGCGAAATTGTCCCTAAGCAATTGACTACTTTACTAGACCGATAGCAAGTTTTATGTGGGAGAGGCCACTGCTAGCATGTCATCCCTGACTTGGAATTCTATGCACTTATGATTGGAACTATTAGCAAGCATCCGCAACTACTAACGTTCATTAAGATAAAACCCAACCATTGCATTAAGTTATATTGGTCCCCCTTCAATCCCGTATGCATCAATTTCTATGCTAGGTAGAAGCTTCTGTCACTCTTGCCCTCCAATACATAGTCCTATCAACATACAACTAACCCTATGGTGTGATCCACGCGCGCGCTCATATGATGGGCACCAAAGGACAGCAACATAACCACAAGCAAATTAAATCAATCATAGCAATTCATCAACCACCGATAGGACAACGAAAATCTACTCAGACATCATAGGATGGCAACACATCATTGGATAATAATATGAAGCATAAAGCACCATGTTCAAGTAGAGGGTACAGCGGGTTGCGGGAGAGTGGACCATTGTAGATAGAGGGGGGAAGGTGATGGAGGTGTTGGTGAAGATGGCGTAGGTGTTGGTGAAGATCGCGGTGATGATGATGGCCCCGACGGCGTTCTGGCGCCACCGGAAGCGAGGGGGAGAGAGCCCCCCTCCTTCTTCTTCTTCCTTGACCTTCTCCCTAGATGGGAGAAGGGTTTCCCCTCTGGTCCATGGTCTCCATGGCGTGGGAGGGGCGAGAGCCCCTCCGAGATTGGATCTGTCTCTCTGTCTCTCTCTGTTTCTACGCTCCCTTCTGCTGCCCTTTCACCGTTTCGTGTATATATGGAGATCCGTAACTCCGATTGGATTGAAACCTTCGCCCAGATTTTTCTCCAAAAATTAGTTTTCTTGCGTCCAAAGTAGAGCAGCAACCGCCTTACGGGGGGCCCACGAGGGTCAGGGGCGCGCCCAGGGGGGTGGGGCGTGTTGGGGATCGTTGCAGGAATTAATTTTTTTTCTACGCATCACCAAGATCAATCTATGGAGAGACTAGCAACGAGAGAGAGGGGAGTGCATCTTCATACCCTTGAAGATCGCGATGCGGAAGCGTTACAAGAACGCAGATGAAGGAGTCGTACTTGTAGCGATTCAGATCGCGGTTGATTCCGATCTAAGCGCCGAACAACGGCGCCTCCGCGTTCAACACACGTACAGCCCGGGGACGTCTCCTCCTTCTTGATCCAGCAAGGGGAGAGGAGAAGTTGAGGGAGAGCTCCGGCAGCACGACGGCGTGGTGGTGGAGCTTGCAGTTCTCCGGCAGGGCTTCGCCAAGCACTACTACGGAGGAGGAGGTGTTGGGGAGGGAGAGGGCTGCGCCAGGGGAAGGGGTGCGGTTGCCCTCCCACCCCCCCCACTATTTATAGGGGGGAGGGGAGAGGGGGCCGGCCCCCTTAGATCCATCTAGAGGGGAGGGGGGCCCGGGGGCGGCGGCCCCCCGGGGCGGCGGCCCCCTAGGGTTTCCACCTAGGGGGGGCGGCGGCCCCTCGGGGGGCAGCGGCCCCCTTAGGGTTTCCAACTAGGGGGGGCGCCCGCCCCCGGGGGGGGGAGCAGCGGCCCCCTAGGGTTTCCAACCCTAGGCGCCTTGGGCCCTTGGGGGGGCGCACCAGCCCACTAAGGGGCTGGTTCCCACCCAACTACAGCCCATTAGGTCCTTCGGGGCAGGTGGACCCTCCCGGTGGACCCCCGGAACCCCTTCGGTGGTCCCGGTACAATACCGATAAACCCCGAAACCTTTCCGGTGACTGAAACTGGACTTCCCATATATAAATCTTCACCTCCGGACCATTCCGGAACTCCTCGTGACGTCCGGGATCTCATCCGGGACTCCGAACAACTTTCGGTAACCACATACAATTCCCATTACAACTCTAGCGTCACCGAACCTTAAGTGTGTAGACCCTACGGGTTCGGGAACCATGCGGTCATGACCGAGACACCTCTCCGGCCAATAACCAATAGCGGGATCTGGATACCCATATTGGCTCCCACATGTTCCACGATGATCTCATCGGATGAACCACGATGTCGGGGATTCAATTAATCCCGTATACGATTCCCTTTGTCCATCGGTATGTTACTTGCCCGAGATTCGATCGTCGGTATCCCAATTCCTCGTTCAATCTCGTTACCGGCAAGTCACTTTTACTCGTTCCGTAACACATCATCCCGTGATCAACTCTTTGGTCACATTGAGCTCATTATGATGATGTCCTACCGAGTGGGCCCAGAGATACCTCTCCGTCACACGGAGTGACAAATCCCAGTCTCGATTCGTGCCAACCCAACAGACACTTTTGGAGATACCCGTAGTGTGCCTTTATAGCCACCCAGTTACGTTGTGACGTTTGGCACACCCAAAGCATTCCTACGGTATCCGGGAGTTGCACAATCTGATGGTCTAAGGAAATGATACTTGACATTAGAAAAGCTTTAGCAGACGAACTACACGATCTTGTGCTATGCTTAGGATTGGGTCTTGTCCATCACATCATTCTCCTAATGATGTGATCCCGTTATCAACGACATCCAATGTCCATGGTCAGGAAACCGTAACCATCTATTGATCAACGAGCTAGTCAACTAGAGGCTTACTAGGGACATATTGTGGTCTACGTATTCACACATGTATTACGGTCTCCGGTTAATACAATTATAGCATGAACAATAGACAATTATCATGAACAAGGAAATATAATAATAACCATTTTATTATTGCCTCTAGGGCACATTTCCAACAGGGCGCCCCCCCCCTGCCTCGTGCCCCCCTCGGGCACCGTCTCGCGTTGATTCTTCTTCCGGAATTCTCCAAATATTCCAAAAATATTCTCCGTCCGTTTTTATCCCGTTTGATATGGGGTTTCTGCGAAACATAAAACATGCAACAAACAGGAACTGGCACTGGGCACTGGATCAATATGTTAGTCCCAAAAATAGTATAAAAAGTTGCCAAAAGTATATGAAAGTTGTATAATATTGGCATGGAACAATCAAAAATTATAGATACGACGGAGACGTATCAGCATCCCCAAGCTTAATTCCTGCTCGTCCTCGAGTAGGTAAATGATAAAAAGATAATTTTTGATGTGGAATGCTACCTAGCATAATCTTGATCACATAATCTAATCATGGCATGAATATTAAGACACGAGTGATTCAAAGAAATAGTCTATCATTTGACATAAAAACAATAATACTTCAAGCCTACTAATAAAGCAATCATGTCTTTTCAAAATAACAAGGCCAAAGAAAGTTATCCCTACAAAATCATATAGTCTGGCTATGCTCCATCTTCAGCACACAAAATATTCACATCATGCACAACCCCGATGACAAGCCGAGCAATTGGTTCATACTTTTTAACGTGCTTCAGCCTTTTCAACCCTCACGCAATACATGAGCGTGAGCCATGGATATAGCACTATAGGTGGAATAGAATATGATGATGGGGGTTATGTGGAGAAGACAAAAAGGGAGAAAGTCTCACATCGACGCGGCTAATCAACGGGCTATGGAGATGCCCATCAATTGATGTCAATGTGAGGAGTAGGGATTGCCATGCAACGGATGCACTAGAGCTATAAGTATATGAAAGCTCAAACTGAAACTAAGTGGCTGTGCATCCAACTTGCTTGCTCATGAAGACCTAGGGCATTTGAGGAAGCCCATCATTGGAATATACAAGCCAAGTTCTATAATGAAAATTCCCACTAGTATATGAAAGTGATAACTCAAGAGACTCTCTATATGAAGAACATGGTGCTACTTTGAAGCACAAGTGTGGTAAAAGGATAGTTACATTGCCCCTTCTCTCTTTTTCTCTCATTTTTTTTCTTTTCTTTTTTTTTCTCTTTTTTTTGCCTTCTCTTTTTTTTCGTCCGGAGTCTCATCCCAACTTGTGGGGGAATCATAGTCTCCATCATCCTTTCCTCACTGGGGCAATGCTCTAATAATGATGATCATCACACTTTTATTTACTTACAACTCAATATTACAACTCGATACTAGAACAAAGATATGACTCTATATGAATGCCTCCGGCGGTGTACCGGGATGTGCAATGATCTAGCGTAGCAATGACATCAAAAAACGGGCAAGCCATGAAAACATCATGCTAGCTATCTTACGATCATGCAAAGCAATATGACAATAAATGCTCAAGTCATGTATATGATGATGATGGAAGTTGCATGGCAATATATCTCGGAATGGCTATGGAAATGCCATGATAGGTAGGTATGGTGGCTGTTTTGAGGAAGATATAATGAGGCTTATGTGTGACAGAGCGTATCGTATCACGGGGTTTGGATGCACCGGCGAAGTTTGCACCAACTCTCGAGGTGAGAAAGGGCAATGCACGGTACCGAAGAGGCTAGCAATGATGGAAGGATGAGAGTGCGTATAATCCATGGACTCACATTAGTCATAAAGAACTCATATACTTATTGCAAAAGTTTATTAGCCCTCGAAGCAAAGTACTACTACGCATGCCCCTAGGGGGATAGATTGGTAGGAAAAGACCATCGCTCGTCCCCGACCGCCACTCATAAGGAAGACAATCAATAAATACCTCATGCTCCGACTTCGTTACATAACGGTTCACCATACGTGCATACTACGGGAATCACAAACCTCAACACAAGTATTTCTACAATCCACAACTACCCACTAGCATGACTCTAATATCACCATCTTTATATCGCAAAACTATTGCAAGGAATCAAACATATCATATTCAGTGATCTACAAGTTTTATGTAGGATTTTATGACTAACCATGTGAATGACCAGTTCCGGTCATCTCTCTAAATAGATATAAGTGAAGCAAGAGAGTTTAATTCTTTCTACAAAAGATATGCCCACGCTCTAACAAATATAAGTGAAGCAAAAGAGCATTCTACAAATGGCGGTTTTCTATGTAAAGAGAAACAGGCAATCCAAACTTCAAATGATATAAGTGAAGCACATGAAGCATTCTATAAAGCCATACTCAAAAGATATAAGTGAAGTGCAAAGAGCATTCTATAAATCAACCAAGGCCTATCTCATACCAGCATGTTGCATAAAAGAAAAATGAAAACTAAATGCAAAAGACGCTCCAAGATTGCACATATCGCATGAACGAAACGAATCCGAAAACATACCGATACTTGTTGAAGAAAGAGGGGATGCCTTCCGGGGCATCCCCAAGCTTAGACGCTTGAGTCTCCTTGAATATTTACTTGGGGTGCCTTGGGAATCCCCAAGCTTGAGCTCTTGCCTCTCTTCCTTCTTCTCGCATCGAGACCTTCTCGATCATCGAACACTTCATCCACACAAAACTTCAACAGAAAACTCGGTAAGATCCGTTAGTATAATAAAGCAAATCACTACTCTAAGTACTGTTGCAAACCAATTCATATTTTGTTTTTGCATTGTGTCTACTGTAATATAACTTTTTCATGGCTTAATCCACTGATATAAATCGATAGTTTCATCAAAACAAGCAAACTATGCATCAAAAACAGAATCTGTCTAAATCAGAACAGTCTGTAATAATCTGAACATTCACCATACTTATGATACATGAAAAATTCTGCTAAAATTAGGAAACATAAAAAATTTGTATAGAAATACAGTGCAAAAATAATCAGAACCATTTGACGTTCCAGTAAAAAATGAAAAATCGCGCACTACAGCCAAAGTTTCTGTCCTGCACCGTACAAACCAACAAGCATTGTAAACATCCTAAAGGCAAATCTTGGCACATTATTTTTATAATACAATGGAATTTTACAAGGGGATAATTATTTTTATTGAAAAGTTTCTGTAATCAAGATTCACAAAGTTTCCGTGAGCATGAACAAAGTTCAAGGAGCTCCCCCACTTCAACCATGCTTGTCTCTCTCACTTTCACTTTCCTTTTTGAAAAAGTTTTGGGTTCCCCTCTTTTTTTTTTGGTTTTTATACTTTATAAAAGCACTCAACAGAAATAAATGACTCTCTAAAACTTCCGGGTTGTCTCCCTGGCAGCGCTTTCTTTAAAGCCATTAAGCTAGGCATATAGTGCTCAAGTAGTGAATCCACCCGGATCCCAAGGTATATCAAAGCCAATTTTAATTAGCAATGATTTGGCATTTAGTAGTGAGCACAAAGCAACATATATCAAGCAATGACAAAGTCTAACTCTCTTCCTATGCATCGGCATGTCATAAAAGAACAATTGATGCACACATAGTAAAGGCCAATGCATAGTATAAACAGTTTCTTGCAATTTTATCATGTGGGAAGCATAGAGAGGTGGAGATGTAGTTCCTCTCTCATAATAATTGCAAGTTGGAGCAGCAAGCACATGCATATTATATCTATCAAAATTATCATGTGCAACAGTAAAAGGCAACCCATCAATGTAATCCTTAATAAGTGCAAACTTCTCCGATATAGTGTAGTCGGGAGAATTCAAAAAGATAATAGGACTATCATGTGTGGGTGCAATAGCAACAATTTCATGTTTAACATAAGGAACTATAGCAAGTTCATCTCCATAAGCATAATTCATATTGGCATCTTGGCCACAAGCATAGCAAGCATCATCAAAAAGGGATATTTCAAGAGAATCAACGGGATCATAACAATCATCATGGCAATCATCCTTCGGTAAGCACGAAGGGAATTTAAACAATGTATGAGTTGAAGAGTTACTCTCATTAGAAGGTGGGCACGGGTAGCTAATCCGCTCTTCCTCCTTTTGTTCTTCGCTCTCCTCATCATCTTTTTCATCCAATGAGCTCACAATTTCATCAATTTCTTCTTCCATAGACTCCTGCAAAATATTAGTCTCTTCTTGGACAGCGGAGACTTTCTCAATAAATGCATCAATATAGGAATTGTATTCATAACTCTCATAGCAATATTTCAATATAGCAAAATTTTTAGGCCTATAAACATCATCATCAAAAGCTTCATACTTTTCAAACAAAGATTCAATTTCATAAGCACCCTTAAAAGCAACAAATTCTTCTATTTGTTCCACATCATAGTAATCATATATACCATTAGCATAAGAAGCCAAGGTTTCATTATCATTAAATTTGCATGAAAAGGGAAGGTGTGGAGACTTCATCCTAGAGCAACAAGTATAATCATATCTCAAGCATAGTTGCCTAGCATACCACTTCAACATATAAATTTGATCCCATAATAGTTTCCCTTTTTGAGTCAAGCGATAATCCCTAAAGTATTCACGTTGGTCCAACGTGTCTCCCATTACATAATTGAATGAGGTTTTCTCAGGATTATCAAAGTGGTACATAATATTTTTCACATAATGATCATCGAGGGTTTTAGGAGGTTCCCCATCTCCATGAGTAGCAAGTACACCTAATTTTTTTGGTATTTCGTGTTCCATATCCATAACTAAAGATAAAGAACAACTAAGAACAGCAAATAAAAATTACTTAGTGATAAAGCAAACAAGCACACACGAGAATATTCACCCCACGCTATTGCTCCCCGGCAACGGCGCCAGAAAAAGGTCTTGATAACCCACAAGTATAGGGGATCAATTGTAGCCTCTTTCGATAAGTAAGAGTGTCGAACCCAACGAGGAGCTAAAGGTAGAACAAATATTCCCTCAAGTTCTATCGACCACCGATACAACTCTACGCACGCTTGACGTTCGCTTTACCTAGAACAAGTATAAAACTAGAAGTACTTTGTAGGTGTTTTTGGATAGGTTTGCAAGATAATAAAGAGCACGTAAATAAAAACTAGGGGCTGTTTAGATAAAAACACAATAAAGTAAATATAGCGAGTGTGGAAAAGTGGTGGTAGGAGTTGCGAAATTGTCCCTAAGCAATTGACTACTTTACTAGACCGATAGCATGTTTTATGTGGGAGAGGCCACTGCTAGCATGTCATCCCTGACTTGGAATTCTATGCACTTATGATTGGAACTATTAGCAAGCATCCGCAACTACTAACGTTCATTAAGGTAAAACCCAACCATAGCATTAAGTTATATTGGTCCCCCTTCAATCCCGTATGCATCAATTTCTATGCTAGGTAGAAGCTTCTGTCACTCTTGCCCTCCAATACATAGTCCTATCAACATACAACTAACCCTATGGTGTGATCCACGCACGCGCTCATATGATGGGCACCAAAGGACAGCAACATAACCACAAGCAAATTAAATCAATCATAGCAATTCATCAACCACCGATAGGACAACGAAAATCTACTCAGACATCATAGGATGGCAACACATCATTGGATAATAATATGAAGCATAAAGCACCATGTTCAAGTAGAGGGTACAACGGGTTGCGGGAGAGTGGACCGCTGTAGATAGAGGGGCAAAGGTGATGGAGGTGTTGGTGAAGATGGCGTAGGTGTTGGTGAAGATCGCGGTGATGATGATGGCCCCGGCGGCGTTCCGGCGCCACTGGAAGCGAGGGGGAGAGAGCCCCCCTCCTTCTTCTTCTTCCTTGACCTTCTCCCTAGATGGGAGAAGGGTTTCCCCTCTGGTCCATGGTCTCCATGGTGTGGGAGGGGCGAGAGCCCCTCCGAGATTGGATCTGTCTCTCTGTCTCTCTCTGTTTCTGCGCTCCCTTCTGCTGCCCTTTCACCGTTTCGTGTATATATGGAGATCCGTAACTCCGATTGGATTGAAACCTTCGCCCAGATTTTTCTCCAAAAATTAGTTTTCTTGCGTCCAAAGTAGAGCAGCAACCGCCTTACGGGGGGCCCACGAGGGTCAGGGGCGCGCCCAGGGGGTGGGGCGCGCCCCCCTGCCTCGTGCCCCCCTCGGGCACCGTCTCGCGTTGATTCTTCTTCCGGAATTCTCCAAATATTCCAAAAATATTCTCCGTCCGTTTTTATCTTGTTTGGATTTCGTTTGATATGGGGTTTCTGCGAAACATAAAATATGCAACAAACAGGAACTGGCACTGGGCACTGGATCAATATGTTAGTCCCAAAAATAGTATAAAAAGTTGCCAAAAGTATATGAAAGTTGTATAATATTGGCATGGAACAATCAAAAATTATAGATATGACGGAGACGTATCATGGTTGGACCCCTTAAAGGAGGAAGCCATAAGAAAAAATATCTGCTAGTCATGGTAGATAAATTCACAAAATGGATAGAGGCCAAACCAGTAAAAACGGCCGAATCCGGACCGGTGATAGACTTTATATCGGGTGTCGTGCACCGTTACGGTGTCCCGCATAGTATCATCACCGATAACGGCTCTAATTTCACAGCCGATGAGGTAAAATCTTGGTGTGCTAAATTGGGCATTAAGCTCGATTACGCCTCGGTCTATCACCCACAAACAAACGGTCAAGTCGAACGAGCTAATGGTCTTATTATGAGCGGCATTAAGCCCATACTAGTGCGGTCGTTGAAAGAATCAGACAAGCACTGGGTCGAGGAACTCGATTCCGTACTCTGGGGGCTGCGGACCACGCCCAATCGAACCATCGGATACACACCATTCTTCATGGTGTACGGCGCAGAGGCCGTTTTGCCCCGCGACATTATTCATGACTCACCTCGAATGCGCATGTATGAAGAGAGAGAGGCCGAGCTTGATCGGCAAGACAATCTAGACGCCCTGGAGGAGGAGCGCGACGTCGCAAAAGCCCGTTCCGCATTTTATCAACAGCAGGCTCGCAGATATCAAAGCAGAGAAGTGCGGGCCAAGACTTATAATGTTGGCGACCTTGTTCTACGCTTGCCGGAGAAGAAAAAGGACAAACTCATGCCCAAGTGGGAGGGTCCCTTCATCATTGACGAAGTTCTCACTGGAGGAGCGTACCGCCTGCGTGATGCATCAGACAATCGCCTAGAGCCGAACCCCTGGAACGCGGCCGGACTCCGAAGATTCTATGCCTAGCGCCGAACTCTTTGCCCGTTTCCTTCTCCCTATTGTTTCCATTACTTTTTCCTCTCTTTTCGCCTTTTTTCCTTTTTAGCCTTAAAGCTTTTCGTGCGGCTCAACCGTGCACCTGCGACATACACATACTCAAATATGTACGTCCATTTTACCTGGGGGCTTCTTGGACAGAAGCTTATTATTGTTATTTTCCGAGCATCAAGCTCATTACATATGCGTGTTTTCCCCATATGTACCTTTTCTTCGCCATTATATGCATCGATATGACTTAAGTTTTGGCCAAGCTGGGTTGCCTGGCTCCTGTGCTTATGCCGTACGTTCCCGTTAGTTCGGCTAGGGCATAAAGGGAGCACCTCTTGCGATTGTTACTGCCGGGTCATCCGGATGTGTACCTCAGACTGGGTGAAGCCGAAAGCTAGCATTCTTAAGGGAATATTCGGTCGGCGGAGTAAAGATGTTCTTTCATTCACCCCGTTGTGAACCCCCAGACGTTACGTATACTGCAATTTTTTCAATCACAGCTCGGACATGCACATTAACGCATGTACACCCAGGGAAAGGAACCCTTAACGGAACTATTCTCTCTGGAAGATGTTTCTTACAATCATAATGTAATATAACATAGCTAGCCGGATACAACTTGTCTGTTCAAGCAACTATGACCCCTACGCCTAGTTTCCACGCATACCCCGGTCTATTTTTGCCGCTCAAGTATTCGGAAACACTCCGCACCTTCGGGTCCAGAGGTCGAAGCGAAAAGGTCTGCCATGACAATCGTTTACAATCCGGCTAGGGACAAATATGTCAAGGAAAGTACATAGTCACTTGGACTCAAAAATTTCCTCCTCTATATCGTCTAACAGGTTGTCTAACTTACAATCCTGTTGGGAATATTTCGCGGCTACTTCGACCTGGTCATATACCAAATTAACGGGAATTTCTTTTCCATCTGACCCTAGAGGTCCGACCCGGGCCATATGATTCGGATCAAGCTTGGTATATCGTGTTTTCACCATGGCCCAGGCTTCTCGTGCACCTTCCCGGCAGGCCGATATCTTCCATAGTCGGAAGCGCCGCCGCGCTCCCTTGAATAGCTGTATAAGCTCCTCCATCCTTCCTGGGGGGGGAGGCGGATGGCCATAAAGCCTTGGCAACACTTCGCATCGCCTGCCGAGCTTGTTCGTGCATTTGCGATAGCTCTTGTAGCAGGTCGCCCGAGAATCCAGACATCTCCTCTTCGGGACGGCCAGTCAGCATACCTACAGACATAACTCTGTCAGTCCCTTTCATTTCCGAATTACACGGAGGTAAGTTTGACCACATACTAAATATGCTGCCGCGCAGCCTCTTATTTTCCTTCACGGAGTCAGCCAGCTGGGCCCGTACATCTTTCAGTTCTTCGCCCAGCTGGGTGTTGGCATCCTGCAGCTTGTTTTTCTCATCCCTGACTCGTGTCAGCACACGTTCGCCCACGGCCAGTAGTCTTTTGGCTTCTTGTTCTCCCGCTTGAGCGGCTTTCAGTTGCTCCTTCAGTTGATCTGATGATCCTGCATTAAGATGAGCAACAGTGTTGGCATTGCTGGTATATAATTATGTTTTCTCGATGGAGGGGAACATTACCAGGTTACGCCTTCTTGGATTTCTCCAGTTCGGCGGTAGCAGCAGTTAGCTGGGTCCGACACTTTTCTAGTTCCTGAGACAACAGGTTGTTCTTCTCCGTAAGCACCTGGTTATACAATGATCCTTAAATCAGTTGTATCAACTGCTTCAAGTCTCGGGGGCTACTGGTATATAATTATCAGTTTTGTATAATATGAACTTACCCGCATATCTTTTAAATGCTGGTCTGCGGCTCTGGTAAGGCCGCCTCGAGCAGCTCGGATGTATGCATCCGCCGAGCTAAAGGCATCGAATGCCTCTTTTGTAAAACCGGGGTCGCGAAGAACTGCCCTCCGGTGCCGATGACCCATAGCGCTTTCCACTTCCGAATTTGTGACGGATACATCATCCGAATCCTCGGCCAAAGGACAATTCGGCGTCACTCCTGCATCTGCCCTTGTCTTCACGGCGGGGTCTGGAACCTGGCTGTTGGGAGTATGACCGGCAGCGCCCCCGGACATAGTCCGGAGAATGCTTTTCCTGGCAAAACACAAACGGAAAATGTCACAGTTGGATGTGACTGCCAAGGGGCATACTTACGAAGCCATACCTCTTTGAGGAAGGCTCGGCCGGGCCTTCGGTTGCCTTCCTCTTCGAAGGCTTGCCCGGTGTGGGTGTCGCTCTCTTTGGAGCAGCCTCTGGTGTAACGTGGCGCGTCGAACACCTCCCCTTTGGAGCACGAGACAGTGCGGTGGGTGAGGCAGAACGAGAAGGCTCTTTTGGAGGAGATGTCTCCTGATTACTTACTGTGAGGCAGGAAGCACTACAAAAAAAATACACTTCCGTGATGATACATGTTTGTCACAGTAGGTCACGTTTTCTGTCATGCATGTACATCCATGACAAATTTATGACAGAATCAAGATAGTCATATCTGTGCTGTCGTAGAAGTGTTTCATGACATTACCAAAATTATCATCACGGAAGCGTCCACTTCCATGACGATAAATCGTGCGTCACAGAAGTGCTTTCGTCAAAGGTGACCGACACGTGGCACCCACCGTGACGGAACGCCGTTAAGCTATCGGGTCCGGTTTTGGATCCGATAACCCGTTAACAGCCCCGACCAATGGGGATTTTCCACGTGTAAAATCATCATTGGCTGGAGGAAACACGTGTCGGCTCACTGTTGGGACAAATGTCATCCACTCATTGGACCCAAAGCGCCTATGATACGTCGACACGTGGCACGGCCCAACAGAGGCCCATTCCTGTGAAAAGGCCGGCCCGTTTGACTTGGTCAAAAGGTGGCGGGCCGGCCCACGGCAAGCGTGTGAACGGCCTGTTCGCATATAGCCCATTTACAGCCCGCTAACCCAGGGCCCGTTTACGGCCTATCCGAATTAGGCACAGTAGCGTCATCTGGGCCGTCCAATATAATTCCAGCCCGTTTTAACTTCCGGCCCATGTATGGCCCATGACGTCTTTCGGCCCATATGAGGCCCTTATTACTCTCGGCCCATTAACGGCCCGTGGTAAATCTGGCCCGTAATGAACAGTGTATCACTTTATACCCATTAACGGCACGTGGTGAAACTGGGCCGTAATGAACAGTGTATCACTTTATACCCATTAACGGCCCATTATTCCGTTGGGCTGTTTCCAGCCCATGTTATCTTTCGGCCTTCTCGGGGCCCATTTATTCTTGGGCTCATTTCCACATTCGTTTACTTACGGCCCGTACTGTCATTTTCTGCTTGTGGGCCAAATTCAGCCCGTGGTTACAGTCGGCCCGTTTGTGGCCCGTTAATACGTTGGGCCGTTTTCATGTAAAAAAAACCCGTTGGGCTGTTTTCATAGAGTTATCAAATACGGCCTACTAACGACCCGTTATTGTCCACGAATAGTACGGCCCATGATTGGCGAAATGATGATACGCCCCGTAGAAGGCCCATGGATCCTACGGCCTGTAGAAGGCCCATGGATCCTACGGCCCGTATAGAAGGCCAATGGATCCTACGGCCGTAGAAGGCCCATGGATCATATGGCCCGCAGGAGGCCCATGGTTACAACAGTCCGTGTGTTGCCATGATTATTTTGGCCTAGTTTCCAAAGATAGGTTATTGTGGCCACTAGAAAAACACAGAAAAAGAACTGCAGTGACTACAAGCAAACAACTAAACAAGACAATAAGGAAATAAATAAGCAAGCAATTAACGCTAGCCTATTACCGCTATTACACATATTACATCCACTGGGCATCAAAGTTCGCCACCAGTGCAAATATAGGGAACAAAGCAGCATATTACATACACTGGCCGTCAAAATTGGCCACCAGTGCAAATAAACGCGACAACAAAACAAGAGCATAACTGAAACAACTTCAGAAGAGCTCAAGAAACGTGGTATCCACCATGCTGGCAATAAGCTTAGCAAGCTTATTAGCTTTGTCCTGTTTGGCGCTAAAATCCTCCAACGCTTGCTGTTGCACCAGAAAGTATGCATCTGAATGCTCCAGGGACTTCCGCAGTCCTTCCGCTTCTTGTCGCAGCACAGCTGATCGATGTCTTTCAGCTTGTAGTTGAGACTCAAGAAACCGAACTGATTCAGACAGTGAGTTTGAATAGCTTGTGCAAGCGGTAGTGGCCAGTAACTCGAACACTAAACCAAGACAGGACTTTGGGGTTGTCTCACTGTCATCGAGATAGTCTTCCTTAGCTGTTTTATCAGCTTTGTTGGAGACCAACAAGGATGTGTCACTATCCTGAACCTTATCTGCATTACTTCCTTTACCATTGCTTAATAAGGCACTCTTCCCCAATATTCTATCAGCATTCTAAAAGAAGAAACAAGTAGACACATAACAGGTTTAGCATGTACTAGTATATGAAACTCATTTCGGTGAACCAGTTCAGTAGTAAGGTGGACAGGATTAAACTACCAAGTCTTCTATTGCCAAGTACTAGTACATAATAAAAGCATCAAACAAACATATATCTATGTCCTATGGTCACTGCATTGTCTTGCCAAATCAGAATAGAGACACGGTTCAAATCATATCAGTTCAAGACAAAGCAGCAGTGAAAGAATACAAAGCGTGGGAAACTACATGGCACAACAAGATTTCAGATGGGTACCACGGGTCTACATGTACAACAACACTATTTACTCTGTTGTGATGCTAGTAATGTGCATGATATGAGAAGTCAATTGTATACACAATTGAAATTGAAATCAACAGAGCTATTGATAAGAGCAAGCCTGTTAAAGAAACATGCGTGAACATACCTGCTGTGCCATTGGAGTTTCGATTGGATCCTTCAATTTAAAAATAAGTTTGTATGAGTAAATACAGTGATACAAGAGCAAAGCAGTATGCACGATAACAATCATAGTTAAAAAAGGCGCGCCTAAGTGAGCGCTTAAGCGCACCTATGCTCTAGGCGTTGGCGAAACGCATTGCGCATAACTACGCTTAATCTGTGCATAACTGCGCATAAGCATGCGCTTTGGTCAGTAAAGCGCAAGGCGGTGGCAAAACGCACAATTAACGCCTAGCGCTTTTTGGAACTATGATAGCAATGGAATCTTAAATTAGAACAATTGTTCTTCAGGTTTAGGCACTTGTTCTACATGAACAGAGTACAGTAAGACGCAAGAATATAGTACTTAAAAATAGAAAATGAGCTCATAGACCTTACCACATTCTTGGTTCGGCACCAGTACAGAACAAGGCGTTCCCAGTCATCATCCAGTAAATGTGTCTCAGGAGAACGTAAGGGAATTTGATGAGTTTCTTTGCCGGTGAAGTACGTTTTCTTCAGGTAATTCCGATACTGCCACCAAGCATTCTTGAAGATAGCAGAGGTATTAGCACAGGTTACCTCATCCTGAGTTTCCAAATCGGTCCTTCTCTATAGAGAAAAATGGGAAAATTTGCTGTATTATAACCATCATGGAGGTAGGATGTATGGGACAAAGCAAAGTAATTGCCATGAATAACATTACTTACACATAACTCCTGGACAAACACCTGCAACTGACATTTTCCTTCATCTTCAGTATAATATTTCCAAGATGGGAAGATACGCACATACGATTTAACAACATCAAATGCGATAGATGCTAAACTACGACTAGCTGGTTGTGCTTCCTCCACAGGAATAGGCGTACTAACTGGTGGAGTTGGGGTTCGCCGTGGTAGTACTGGCCCTTTGGGCACTGGAGCTGCCTTACTAACTGCTCTTGTTTGGGAGCTCTGTGGTGGAGATGGTGCTGTGTCAACAGGAACTGGGTTACTATCTGCTGGGGTTGGGGTTAGATTGGGTGAAGCTGGTTCTTTGTCCATCGCAGTAGGGGTACAATCTGCGAGAGTTTGGGTTATGTGTGGTAGGGCTGGTTCTCGTGCATGTACAACCGGGGTGCTATCTCCACCAAGAGGTAGCACTGTTTTATTTGAAGACCGTGTTTTTAGTCCGCTAGATGCTGGCATCACCCGCTCCAATTCAAATGGCTGATAAACAGGAAACATAGTTGAATGTACAGACATTGTATGAGAGACAGATGCAATAGATAGTGTGGAAAAAAGAGGACATGAAATAGTTGACATGTATATTGTTTAACTAAAACGGATAGCATGACATAATTTCACATATATGATGTCTATCTAAACTGGATAGCATAGCATAACATAATTCAAAGATATGATGAATAACTAAAACGCCGTGCCAAGTTAGAGCATACACCTCGGTGGGGGAATAGGACTGGTCATCTGTCTCAGAATCCATCTCTGAGGAGCTATCGGGACCCAACAAGAGATCTGCTTCGACAGGTAGCATTGTCTGCTCTGAAGGCCTTGTTTTCACTCCAGATTTTTCAATCTCCCACCCAAATGGCTGATTCACAGGAAGAGTAGTTTAATGTACAAACATTGTCGACAAATGGAAATGTAATGAAGAAAAGGATGGGCAAGATATCATTCAAATATATGATGCCTGGTTAAACAGGATGGCATTGCACATTTCACATATATTATGGCTGGCTAAAAGACATGAGACTGCATAATTCCCATATATGATATAGAAACTAAACAGGTGGCGACAGAACATGTCTAAACTAAGCAGATGACATATATGATGTCAAAAGTAGGCACTGCAAGGCAACATATGCATGATATGACTAACATCATCATGCCAAGGTAGAGCAAACACCTTGGGGGGTAAATAGGAGTGGTCAGCGGCGTCTGAATCCGCCTCAGAACAGATATGTTCCTCTGGATTACAATCTGGAGAGGGGTGGGGAGGGTTTGCCATTGAACCCACCATGGAGCGATGTCTGCATGACATTGTATTGCCGCGCAAAACTCTTCTCTTTTTCTCTACATGTTCAGCATGACTGTGTACAATATCTGACATGCATACGAAAAATATATGGTGAGATTATGTAAGGAGAGCATGCAGAAATTTAGAGTGATGGTAACAACCAGTGGATGGATCCAAAAATAATGATAGACGGCTGATGATTGCTTTAATTTAATAAAAAGACAGATGATGATTGCTTTACTATTTGTTTCCCACCCAAGATGAATAACATAGGCATACCCTAGGTGAACCAGATATTAGACAGAGATACTATTCATTGCTTCCTCGATATGTGCCCCACAACTAATTTAGAACTCAAGTTTGAACATTAATTTGGGCCTGACTTGGAGTCCAAGAGGTGAACAGGAGGGCATCTACTACACAAGCAAGCAGGGCACCACCAGGGGCAAGCAGCTCAGCAGCTCCAGCAAGCAGGCCAAGCAGCTCAGCAGCTCCAGCTAGGAGGCCAAGTAGCTCAGCTGCAGCAACAAGGACAACCTTCTTGCCACCAAGACAGAGGAAGAAACCATCAAGGCTGAAGGATTACTTTTATGCTTCAGGGAACTAATGTGCTTTGGCAAAACTTGTTGATGATGTGATCAGGCAAAACTGTTAATTGCTATGATCTATTTTGGGAACAACTTATGCTGGTTTGATGTTATGGCACTGTAATAACTGCTATTTATGGTCTTGCTCTTATGAGAATTATGCACTATGATGTTGTTCTTGCTGTTATCATGTTCAATTTGATGATCCATATGATGGTCTTGCTGTTATCATGTTCAATTTGATGATCCATATGATGGTCTTGCTGTTATGATAATTATACACTTGTTGATGATGGTCTTGCTGTTATGATAATTATACACTTGTTGATGATGGTCTTGCTGTTATGATAATTATACACTTGTTGATGATGGTCAAGATACCCCTAGGGCCATTTTGTCGATTCATCGATGAAATGAGGGTCAAGATACCCCTAGGGCCATTTTGTCGATTCATCGATGAAATGAGGGTCAAGATACCCCTAGGGCCATTTTGTCGATTCATCGATGAAATGAGGGTCAAGGTACCCCTAGGCCCATTTTGTCGATAAATCGATGAAATGAGGGTCAAGGTACCCCTAGGCCCATTTTGTCGATGAATCGATGAAATGAGGGTCAAGATACCCCTAGGGCCATTTTGTCGATGAATCGATGAAATGAGGGTCAAGATACCCCTAGGGCCATTTTGTCGATGAATCGATGAAATGAGGGTCAAGGTACCCCTAGGGCCATTTTGTCGATGAATCGATGAAATGAGGGTCAAGGTACCCCTAGGCCCATTTTGTCGATTCATCGATGAAATGAGGGTCAAGGTACCCCTAGGCCCATTTTGTCGATGAATCGATGAAATGAGGGTCAAGATACCCCTAGGGCCATTTTGTCGATGAATCGATGAAATGAGGGTCAAGATACCCCTAGGGCCATTTTGTCGATGAATCGATGAAATGAGGGTCAAGATACCCCTAGGGCCATTTTGTCGATGAATCGATGAAATGAGGGTCAAGATACCCCTAGGGCCATTTTGTCGATGAATCGATGAAATGAGGGTCAAGGTACCCCTAGGGCCATTTTGTCGATAAATCGATGAAATGAGGGTCAAGGTACCCCTAGGGCCATTTTGTCGATGAATCGATGAAATGAGGGTCAAGATACCCCTAGGCCCATTTTGTCGATGAATCGATGAAATGAGGGTCAAGGTACCCCTAGGCCCATTTTGTCGATAAATCGATGAAATGAGGGTCAAGGTACCCCTAGGCCCATTTTGTCGATAAATCGATGAAATGAGGGTCAAGGTACCCCTAGGCCCACTTGGTTCACAGATTCAAACTAAAATACTGAATAGATGATAATCATCTACACCATATAAAACCAAATTGTACTAAGCACATAAACCATATAACATCAAATTTGACTCACATTCATAAAGGTTCATCAAGGTTGGATCCAACACAATGGATCACAACATACATACTTAAATTACTGGGTTCACAAATTCAAACTGAAGTACTAAATAGATGATTATCATCTACATTACAACACTGCTGGATCCAACACCATGGATCACAAAATACATAGTTAAAGTAGTTGGTTCACAAATTCATACTAAAGTATTGCATAGAAGATAATCATCTACATACAGATAGATGATTATCATACTAGAAGACACCCTACTCATCTAAGATGGCCTTCACCCCCTGAAGCTTCAGCTTTATCTTGTCCTCAGACTTTTGAAGCTCAGAAATGTGATGCTGCAATTTAAGCCTCTCTTCTGTCAGCCTTTCCTTCTCCTTCAAATGATTGAACTTCAAGTTCCTAATCACATTGGCTTGAGCACCTGTCAGGTTCTTTAGAGTATCATACTTTTGCAGCAGCTTCTTCTTATCCTCCTCTTTCTTTGACAGCTCTGCCTTCAAGTTGCCCACTACAGTTTCTAGCTCAGCAATCTTCACATCAACATATTCCTTTTGCTCCTTCTGATTGTTTAACTCCACACCCTTCTGCTGCTGGACATCCAAGAGAGCATTCACATCAGCATACAAACTGTCATAGTTCTCCTGTACTTTCTTCTTCTCCTCCTCTTTCTTTGACAGCTCTGCCTTCAAGTTGCCCACTACAGTTTCTAGCTCTGCAATCTTCACATCAAGACATTCCTTCTGCTCCTTTTGATTGTTCAACTCCAGACCCCTCTGCTGCTGGGCATCCAAGAGAGCATTCACATCAGCATACAAACTGTCATAATTCTCCTGTAGTTTCTTCTTCTCTTCTGTCAGGTTGTGAATTGCAAAGGAACTCTCCAGATTGTCATTGGTCCTAGCTGACTTAATCTCCTCATACATATCCCATAACTTGGCCAATGCCTTCTCCATTGAGTCTGGCCATTCAAAATCAATCCATTGAACTACTCCACAGTTTATGCCTTCCTGTAAAATAAACAATAAAACAATAAAGAATCATCTAAGTGAGTAGGATGAAGACCACTGTTAAGTGCCATACTCCATAAGCAAA
This sequence comes from Elymus sibiricus, assembly GCA_039707655.1. NCBI lineage: Eukaryota > Viridiplantae > Streptophyta > Magnoliopsida > Poales > Poaceae > Elymus > Elymus sibiricus. Next base: position 30,734,630 of record CM077670.1, read on the forward strand.
CAGGTTCAGGGTTCTAATATGTACAGCAAACATATCACACAGCAAACAAATAAACAATGACCACTGTTAAACAAGTCATTAAGCACTGACCATAATAAACAATGACTACCATCCACTCACTGGATAAAACAAGTTAAACAAAGACTAAGCACTTAACCAAGCTTAACAACTTGATAAACAAAGCAGTAATCACTAACCACAATAAACAATGTGTACCATCTGATGACAAGGCATGTCAGAACTAGCTAAACAAAGACCAAACTAAGCAAAGCTTAACAACTACATAAACAAAACATTAAGCAATGAACACCTTCCTTTATGAAGGATCATACCTTCTTAGCACATCCAAGAAACCTCCTGCCGGTGTGCATCCCTTCAAATGCAACAAAGCGCTCGGCCGGCTCGCCGTGTTCGCACAAAACATTCACATCTGCGTCAGTGCCATTGAAATTCGGATCGTGCATCGTAGCTGGAAGCTGCGGGAGCAAGCAAAGAGAAACCTAGGTTCAGATCGAGCTCATTCACAAAATCCCCAATTCACTAACCCTAACCCTAACCCTAGCTCTAGCAAACTGACCTTGATGATGCCATCGCAGGAGGAGGAGATGTTCATGACTGAATCCTCACTGGTCTCGTCGCTCCACGACACCATGGCCACGCGGGAGCAGCAGAACGGCGGTCGGCGGTGTGGCGGCGTCGGGAGAGAAGAACAGAGTGAGGAGAGGAGAACAGAGCGACGAGAGGAGAGGGCGAGGCAGAGGAGAGAGCTGGATCGAGCCGATTTCTATCGGCGGAGCAGGACCGGCCGTCACGCCGTTACACGGCGTCAGCTCGCGGCCGTGACGCCACGTCGACGAGACAGGGTCCCACCTGTCATAATAGAGCTTAAACTGCCCGAACAGGAGGTTTGGTGCTTTTTGCAAAAGATTAGAAAAAAAATCAGTGTTTTCTGCAGCAAAAACGTAGAAGAGTGTTTTCTGTAAACCTAGGCTGAAATGTGGTGGTTTTCTGCAATTCACTCCAGTAGACGAAACTGCAAGGTACGTAATTTGCAAGGATTCATCACACAAATGCTCAAGTCCCATTCCCTCCATCCCTCCCTCCCTCCCTCCGATGATGCAACAGGTTCTAGAACTAACGCCATGAACAGACAATTCAAACCAGGAGTTCGAATCGATTCGAATCCCTCGCCGTCCAGATAGATCCACCGCAGCCGAAAATTTCAAACCCGCCGCACGCATACACGAGAGAGAGAGAGGGAGGGAGAGAGCAGCAGCAGCACCTGCAAGGCTGGAGCCCGGCGCCGGCGGCTCCACTCCCGACGCGCTGCTGCCCGCACCTGGCCCTCTTGCTCGACGCCGGCTGCTTCTTCGCCGCCGCCCGCCGTCGCTTCTTCCCCGCGTCCTGCTTCCGCGGCCCCGAGATGAAGTCGGCGAGACGAAGTGGTGGCCTGAAGGTTCGCATTGGGTTGGGGGCGAGACGACGCCGGCGAGACGAGGCAGCGGCGGCCATCGGGTTGGCCTGGACAGGTGTGCTTACATGAAATCGGGCCATCCGTTTGGTTGAGAGCGAGGTAGATCTTGGCCCTTGGGAGAGCTCTTTTTATTTGAGTTTTGTGGCTGGGTACACCGCATGACCCAAGTTGTAATTCATGCAAACATTTTAGCTAATAAAAAATAAAGGGTTGGCAAGCTTTTCTCAATTTCTTTTTAAGTTTTATTAGAGCATCTACAGTCGGGCGCCTCAAAACCCCCTAAGACGTCTACGTGGACTGCTCGGTCAGTGACCTGTAAAAAATGCGACCCAAACAGGCGCCTCAAACCCCCTCAAACGTCCGCACGGACTGCCCAGTCAGTGATCGGGCAAAAAAAAAGCGACCTAAACGGGCCCCTCAAACGCCCGGACTGACCGACACCCATCATATTCAACCCAAATGTAGAGCGGATATGAGAAGGCCTGGGCGCGTCCGCCAAGTCAGACCCGACCCACGTCGTACCATCCCGACCCCACATATATTCGTCCCCATCCGCTCCCCGGACCAAACCCTAGCCACTCCACTCTCCTCCCCTCCGCACTCAAGCTCACTTCCAGCGAACTCTGGCCTTCTCCGGCATGGCGGACAACGGATCCGAGTCCCCCGTCAGCCGATCTTCGAAGTGGGATCTCATCCCAGTTGGACCGGAGGAGGAGATGGCAGCCTGCATTGCCCTTCGTCGCGCCCGCATTGCCCTTCGTTGCGCCCGCGAGGAGAATGCCTGACAAAGGTCGGACTCGATCCGCCGAACGTAGTCGTTGGCCATGCGCGTCGGGGGAAGAGGGTGGCGCGGTGCTGCTTCGGCCGACGGTGAAAAGAAAGGGGTGGCGCGGCTTCGAGCGGCGGGAAGAAGAAAGGGGCAACGCGGCGCTGCTTCGGGCGAGGTATGCTCGGGCGAAACTCATGCTGGTTCGTGCTTGATTTTGGCACGGAGTAGGTTCGGGTGAAACTCATGACAGCTTGTGTGCGTTTTGTAGATGGATTGGAGCTCGTCCTCGTCGTCTTCGTCCGACGATTCGGACATAGAAGATTTGATCCTCGACGACGATGATTTTGTCCTAGTGTTGTTGCATCTCGTCGACGAATTTGAGGCGGGACCGAAGAAAAAGCGGCACGGATCGACGGTTGGCCGACTTGTTGGGAAACGTTGCATGGAAAACAAAAAAATTCTACGCACACGCAAGATCTATCAAGGAGATGGCAAGATCTATCAAGGAGATGCACAACAACGAGAGGGGAGAGTGTGTCTACGCACCCTCGTAGATCGTAAGTGGAAGCGTTTGACAACACGGTTGATGTAGTCGAACTTCTTCGCGTTCCAACCGATCGAGCACCGAACATACGACACCTCCGCGTTCAGCACACATTCAGCTCGATGACGTCCTCCGCCTTCTTGATCCAGCAAGATGGTGATTGGCGAGGTAGTGGATGAGTTCCGGCAGCATGACGGCGTGGTGACGGTGATGGTGAAGCTATCTCCACAGGGCTTCGCCTAAGCACTACGAAAATATGACCGGGGTGTAAACGGTGGAGGGGGGCGCCGCACACGGCTAAGATAATTTCTGTTGTGTGCTAGGCGCCCCCCTTCCCACATATATATAGGTGGGAGGGAGGGAGGAGCAGCCAAAGGAGGCGCCCAAGTAGGAGAAATCCTACTTGAGGTCCCTCGCAAGCTGCGCCCTTTTCCTTATTTGGAGTGCGGGGAAAGGCAGGGGAGGGTGCCCCCCCTTTCCTTTCTCCCATGAGAGGGAAAGGCAGGAGGGGCTAGCCCTCCCCCTTTTCCTTCCCTAGGGCTGGCCAAACAAGGGAGGAGGCGCACCAGCCCCCTTGTGGGCTGGTCTGTCCCCTCCTTTGGCCCATAAGGCCCATAAATTGCCGGGGGCTGCCCGGAACCCCTTCCGGTGACCCGATTCCTTCCCGGTACGTATCGAAACACTTCCGGTGTCCAAATACCATCGTCCTATATATCAATCTTTACCTCTCGACCATTTAGAGACTCCTCGTCATGTCCGTGATCTCATCCGGGACTCCGAACAACATTCGGTCACCAAAACATATAACTCATATAACACTATATCGTCAACGAACGTTAAGCGTGCGGACCCTATGGGTTCGAGAACTATGTAGACATGACCGAGACACCTCTCCGGTCAATAACTAATAGCGGGACCTGGATGCCCATATTGGCTCCTACATATTCTACGAAGATCTTTGTCGGTCAAACCATTATGACAACATACGTAATTCCCTTTGTCCATCGGTATGTTACTTGCCCGAGATTCGATCGTCGGTATCTTCATACCTAGTTCAATCTCATTACCGGCAAGTCTCTTTACTCATTTCGTAATACATCATCTCGTCACTAACTCCTTAGTCATTTGCTTGCAAGCTTATGATGTGTATTACTGAGAGGGCCCAGAGATACCTCTCCGATACTCGGAGTGACAAATCCTAATCTCGATCTATGCCAACTCAACAAACACCTTTGGAGATACCTGTAGAGCATCTTTATGATTACCCAGTTACGTCATGATGTTTGAAAACACACAAGGTATTCCTCCAGTATCCGGGAGTTGCATAATCTCGTAGTCGAAGGAATATGTATTTGACATGAAGAAAGCAATGGCAATAAACTGAACGATCAATATGCTAAGCTAAAGGATGTGTCTTGTCCATCACATCATTCTCCTAATGATGTGATACCGTTATCAAATGACAACACATGTCTAGGGTTAGGAAACCTTAACCATCTTTGATCAACGAGCTAGTCTAGTAGAGGCTTACTAGGGACACGGTATTTGTTTATGTATTCACACATGTATTTAAGTTTCCGATCAGTACAATTCTAGCATGAATAATAAACCTTTATCATGAATAAGGAAATATAAAATAACAACTTTATTATTGCCTCTAGGGCATATTTCCTCCAGTCTCCCACTTGCACTAGAGTCAATAATCTAGTTCACATCGCCATGTGATTAACACCCATAGTTCACATCGCCATGTGACTAATACCCAAAGAGTTTACTAGAGTCAATAATCTAGTTCACATCTCCATGTGATTAACACTCAAAGAGTACTAAGGTGTGATCATGTTTTGCTTGTGAGAGAAGTTTAGTCAACGGGTCTGCCACATTCAGAGCCGTATGTATTTTGCAAATTTCTATGTCTACAATGCTTTGCATGTAGCTAATCTAGCTAATTGCTCCCACGTTCAATATGTATCCAGATTGAGACTCGGATTCATCCGGATTGGTGTCAAAGTTAGCATCGACGTAACCTTTTAAGACGAACTCTTTATCACCTCCATAACCGAGAAACATTTCCTTAGTCCTCTTCAGGTATCTAAGGATAATTTTGACCGCTGTCCACTGATCTACTCCTGGATCACTATTGTACCCCCTTGCCAGACTCATGGCAAGGCACACAACAGGTTTGGTACACAGCATGTCATACTTTATAGAACCTATGGCTGAGGCATAGGGAATGACTTTCATTCTCTCTCTATCTTCTGCCGTGGTCATGTTTTGAGTCTTACTCAACTTCACACCTTACAATACAGGCAAGAACTCCTTCTTTGACTAATCCATTTTGAACCCCTTCAAAATCTTGTCAAGGTATGTACTCATTGAAAGTCTTATAAAGCGTCTTGATCTATCTCTATAGATCTTGATGCCCAATATGTAAGTAGCTTCACCGAGGTCTTCTATTAAAAAATTCTTATTGAAGTATCCTTTTATGCTATCCAGAAATTCTATATCATTTCCAATCAACAATATGTCATCCACATATAATATTAGAAATGCTACAGAGCCCCCACTCACTTTCTTGTAAATACAGGCTTCATCCGGCGCACTCCTCTTCGAGTCATTCGATCCTCTTCATGTTTTGCGAGATCAATCCTCGGTTCTTTCTCAACAACATTATTTTCCCCATCCGAAGTTGTTTTCCTTTTTCCCACCCGCCCACCCTTTTCTTCCCGAAGTGTGAAGCCTCTAATCAAGTATCCATTCTATTCATGCAAATCCTCTTCATTCTTTCCTCAATTACTTCAACCGGTGAATTCTCATCTCGTTTGACATTCTTCATCTCGTTTTCTTTCCGGTGGATTCAATTCATGTCTGTCGAGTTGATCATATTCTTTTCCTTGGCTCAAGTGATTCCCCTTGATCGTTCGCCTCTTGCCATTTAATCATTCCGAAGTGCTAAAGACATCTTAGAAGATTCGTGCTTGCGTTCAAGCTAATTCAAGGTTGTCACCTCATTCAAGTCTTTCTATTGTTCCGCTGCATCATCTCTCTTCTTCAATCCTTCCAACAGTGTCTTCTTTTCAGTGGGCCCATAACCCACAAGTTTTTCCCAGGATCCTACCTGACTCTTCTAATTTTTCTGGAGTTATTCGCAAATTCTTTCCAAGTTTGACGTCAGCATGAGTCCTCTTCAGTCGATTCTCTTCTTCAGGATTTTCTTCAATTCCTTTTCATTTTGTCCCATTCATCCTCTTTCTTTTCTATCTCGTTCCTAAGATCTCGGGACGAGATCTTCTGTTAGTGGGGGAGTGTTGTGACGCCCCGAGACCGATGCTTCAGATGTCTTCCGTTTATTCGCCGTCGTTGCCATGTCATTCACTTGCGTGTTGCACTTTGCCATGTCATCATGTGCATTTCATTTGCATGTTTTTCAAAACTTGCATCCGTCCGGGTCTCCCAGTTCTCTTCGTTGTCTGTTCTGAGCCCAACCACACTCGCACGCGCCTGTGGCACCTCCGAAATATTATTTTATTAGTGGGATAAAAATATTCTCGAAATGGGTTGAAAGTTGGTGTGCGGTCTTGTTGTGTTGTAGGTAGACCGCCTGCCAAATTTCGTCCCAATCGGAGTTCGTTTGATGCCCCAACGGATAACTATAACAGCACTATAGCCGGTCTATTCGTCGGACATTTTCGGTATCCGGAAACTATTGCCGGGCTGCTCTTCTCTTCTCTCCTCTCGGCCCAACCCCTCTTCACAGCCCACTTGCAGCCCACCTACACTAACCCTCCATCCCGGACCGTCGGATCGCGATCGGAGGGCTCCGAAACATCCCCAAAACCCCCAAACCTAGCCCCTCCTACCTATAAATGGATCCAGCCTTCCCCTTCCATTTCTGTCAACCCTACCCTATCCTCCTCCCACCTCGGATCTGGCGCCGCCACCCTCTGCCCGCCACTTGGCATCGCCGCCGCCGCGCCTCCAGCCAGTGGAGTGATGCCACATCGCCCCGCAGCCCCCCTACTCCGCCACGGCCTGCCAGGCCACGGTTGGCCCGTCCGGGCCTGACCTATCGCCGCCGCGACCCGTGCCCCGGAGCCCCGCTCCTCCCCTCTCGCTGGCCCGAGGAGAGGAGCTCCTCGAGCGGCTCCCGTACGTCACCCCCTGCGCCCGCGGCCTTCCCGCCGGCCGGCGACCTTGCCGGAGTCGAACCCCGCGCCGTCGTCCCAGGTCGCCCTCGCACCTTCCCCGTGCGCCCTTTCTTCTCTTATCTCTCCCTGACCTCTCTCTCTCTCTCTCTCTCTCTCTCTCTCTTTCTCTCTCTCTGTTTGTTTCACGCCATGAATGACGGAGCTCTGCCGCCGCCGCCCCAAGTCGCTGTCCGGGACCGAACCCTCGCTGGATCCGGCCTCCCCGGCCTCAGATCCACCCCGTCCCATGTTGTTTCGGACCTCCGCCCTCGCCGAAGCCTCGCCAGCTCGCCGCCGGCAGCCGCCGTCGTCATGCTCGGGAACGAGCGCCCGCACGTCTGCCTCACTCGTGCCGCACGCGTGTGCGTGGGCCGCGCCTCGAGCCGGCCCACCTCCGCGCCGCGTCAGCCCGCTCCATCGACCTGGGCTAAGCCCAGCTAGGTGAGCCTCGGCCCGATCTCCCTATCCGCCGCCTGAGCGCTGGATAGTTATCATGCGCTCGCTCTAGCCTGTGATTTTCGCCAAGTCATTATTCTCTGAAATCATCTCATGGCATTTTGTGTTGACGATATCTTTGTGCATGATGGTCCTATGATGATGATTTATATATGTAAATTGCTCTAAAGAATGTGATCTTCATGATGGTGACATTTGCATTCATGTTAGGATTCATCTTCATGTCATAATCATTGTTGCAGAAGTGCTAAGTGTAATTAAGTGCAGAAACTGCTGGAACTTGTCATTTTGTCTTTTTCATAGCATTTGGTGTGATTCTCTTTTGAGCAACATGCCTGCATGTTTAGAACCACAATTATGTCATATTTGCCATGCTGTAACCCACTTATCATGATATGTCCTGTGATGACTATAACAAGCTTGCCAAGTGGCCTACTCACTGTTTGTTGTTTTCAGAGACTTAGTAAATTCTGTTAAGTCTGAATCTGTTATATTATAATGCCATGTTTACTTGATGCTACCATCACATCTATGCATAATCTAGAGATGTTGAGTAATCATGTTTTGATGACCATGTTATGCTCTATCTATCCATACCCTTGTTTGCAATTATAGCCTACTATAGCTTGTTCTTTTCATGCTCTCAAATTGCTTCAAAATATAACTGTCAGTCTGTTAACAGCATGTTCCATTTTGCAAAGCTCTTTGTAATTAATATATGCATCTTATAAATTGTGCCTTTGGTTTAACTGATAATATGTCATGCCTAATACATGCTCATGACCTTTGCATATTTATTGAAATTGCTATGCTTGCTGTTATGTGCCTCCAAAGTCAGCATCATAATGTTACTGTTTTGCATTGCCAGATTTTCACTGTCTGAGAATCTGCTATATGATGTTTGCATCTTGTCTTGATGAATTTCATGAACTTGTTGCTCCTATGTATATGCCATGTTGTGTTACTTGAGCTCCATGTTATGTACTAGCATTCTATGCCTTTTGATGCCATGTTCATGCAATGTAGCATACTTGTTTCATGCCTCCAACATGCCATCATATTAACTCTGCTCACATGTATGCCCAATTTTTCAGTCATGAATCTGTGTTATAAAGTTGCTTTTTGCATTGATCACATTGGATTAATCTTGATGCCTATAAACCTGAACCTTAATGATATTTTACGCATGTAATCTGTACTTGAAGTGCATATCAAGTTTGTGCTCATATGGTTCCTGTAGCATATTGTTTTGATGATTGCAAAGTGTCTACTTGCTGTTTTGGGCAGATTGTTATTCAAACTTGTTTCGTGTGTATGTGTTGAACCGTTGCTCCGTTTTGATCATGTTCTATATGAAAATTGCTTAGAATTGCATGTAGCTTCATGTCATGTTGCATCCTTGATTTGAGTATGTGTTCTTGATGTTTGAATGCATTTTGCATCAATGCCATGTTTAACTTGTTTTGCTCATATCTTCTAGGCCGTAGCTCCGAATTAAATGAACTTTATATGGAACTTGATTAGAAAAACATGTAGATCATCATGGTGTATATTAACTTGCTGTTTAACTACTTCAACATAATGTGTTATTCAGTTCTGGACCAATTTCGAAATTTGCATATTGGGAGTTTCCGGAATTGTGGTATGTTGATTCCGGCCTCATTTAAACTTGCTTTGATGTGGGGTTCTTGTATGCATCATCTCTTGCCATGAGTAGCATCATGTAGCCTTGTCATGCATCATACTTGGATGAGCATCATGCCATGTTATGTGTTGTGTGTTTACCATGTTGTTTGCTCCTTTTCGGTTGTGCTTCTTCTCGATAGTTCCTGTTTCGTTGCGATCGTGAGGATTCGTTCGACTACGCTTGGTTCGTCCACGCCCGTTCATCTTCTTCATGGACTCGTTCTTCTTCCTAGCGGGATTTCAGGCAAGATGACCGTTACTCTGGATACCACTACTATCTTTGCTATGCTAGTTGTCTCGATGCTATCGCTATGTCGCGCTACCCACCACTTGTTTATCAAGCCTCCCAAATTGCCATGATAGCCTCTAACCTTTTCCACCATCCTAGCAAACCGTTGTTTGGCTATGTTACTGCTTTGCTCAGCCCCTCTTATAGCGTTGCTAGTTGCAAGTTGTTCCATGTTGGAACATGGATATCTTGGGATATCACAATATCTCTTATTTAATTAATGCATCTATATACTTGGTAAAGGGTGGAAGGCTCGGCCTTTTGCCTGGTGTTTTGTTCCACTCTTGCCGCCCTAGTTTCCGTCATACCGGTGTTATGTTCCTTGATTTTGCGTTCCTAACACGGTTGGGGTTTATGGGCCCCCCTTGACAGTTCGCTTTGAATAAAACTCTTCCAGCAAGGCCCAACATTGGTTTTAACATTTGCCCAACATAATAAACATAATAAACATGATATTAAATTTGACGCGTAGGGAGTTAGCGCTACCCGAGGAGTAATTCAACATAATACAGGAGGGGCCAGTGCTGATTGTGCTGGTCCAAACTAGAGTCGTGTGAGGCTTCCCCCGGGGAAACTCGGGTCTCAGTTGCTGTACGCTGTGCTCATCCGACCGTGGCCTGAGACGAGATACGCGCGGCTACTATCAGGGTGTCGGCACGTCGGGAGGTCTTGCTAGACTTGTTTTACCATTGTCAAAAAGTCTTGTGAACCGGGATTCCGAGCTTGATCGGGTTGTCCCGGGAGGAGGATTTTCCTCCATTGATCGTGAGAGCTTGTCATGGGCTAAGTTGGGACACCCCTGCAGGGTTTAAACTTTCGAAAGTCGTGCCCATGGTTATGTGGCAGATGGGAATTTTTAATATCCGGTTGTAGAGAACTTGACACCAGATCCGAAATAAAATACACCAACCGCGTGTGTAACAGTGACCGTCTCTTTTTGAGTGAGTTCGGGAAGAGAACACGGTGGGGTTATGTTTGATTCGTAAGTAGTTCAGGATCACTTCTTGATCATTACGAGTTTGCGACCGTTATGCGTAGTTTCTCTTCTTATTCTTGTATTCATAAGTTAGCCACCATACAATGCTTAGTCGCTTGCTGCAACCTCACCACTTATCCATTCCATGCCCATTAAGCTTTGCTAGTCTTGATACCCATGGTAATGGGATTGCTGAGTCCTCGTGGCTCACAGATTACTACAACAACAGTTGTAGGTACAGGTAATGCAATGATCTGATGTGAGAGCGACGTTTGCTTGTTTTGGAGTTCTTCTTCTGCTTCTTCTTCTTCGATCAGGGGATAGGTTCCTAGTCGGCAGCCTGGGCTAGCAGGGTGGATGTCGTTTGAGTTTCTCGTTTGTGTTTAATCTGTAGTCGAATGCCTCTCTTCTGTATGATGTTTGATGTATTCATGTGGCAATTGTAAGCCTTTGCATGTATCCCCAACTATTATGTAATGGTACGATGTAATGATATCCACCTTGCAAAGCGTCTTCAATATGCGGCTCTATCCTTGGTGGGACCTTCGAGTTCCTCTCGGATATGATCACATATTGGGTGTGACACCTTTATTGCGTTGGGTGCTAGTTGTTTGATTGTTTGTGCAGGTATTTGGTGATTTGTGCATTGTCTCCTACTGGATTGATACCTTGGTTCTTAAACTGAGGGGAATACTTATCTCTACTTTGCTGCATCACCCTTTCCTCTTCAAGGGAAAAACCAACGCAAGCTCAAGAAGTGGCATCGTGCGGAGATGAAGTCCCGGCAAGGTTCCTCTACCGCTTGTTTAACCACCTCTTATTTGCCTGACATGCCTCTGGGACGGGTGTCATCAAAGGTGATTTCTTCTCCAGCAGGTTGCCACATGCACGACAGGATCCACCTAGCCACTTGAGGGCTTGACACCGCATTGATTAGTGACTGGTGGTTCGATGAGGTGGAGCGGTGGCATCCTGATGGAGGTTTTCTGGCACGGAGCCTGCCGGGCCCTTGTCTTGGGGTCTTGTTTTGGCCTTGGCGGCCCCGGGGAGCTCGCTGGCGTGGCTTGGTCTCGGTTCTAGGTATAGTCTCGACCCTGCCGGCCTTGCCTGCCTAGCAAGGGAGATCTCCCTGAGGATCTTCAGGTTGGTTTGTTTACTTGGTCTTCTTGATGTACTCCTTTATCTCGAGAAGAGCGGTTTCTCTGGCTTAGCTTGTGCATGAGACTTGGCACTTGATGTACGAATTGCAACGCGCCTGTGGATAAGTCAGGGCAGCAAACACTCATGTTTGTTGCACCGACAGCCCCCCTCCGGTGGATCTTCGCTCCAGTATTTTTTATATATTCCATAGAAAATCTCCAAAAAGTTTCATCCGTTCCAAGAACATTTATTTCTTCACAAAAACAACACCATGGTAGTTATGCTAAAAACAGCGTCATTCCGGGTTAGTTTCATTCAAATCATGCAAATTAGAGTCCAAAACAAGAGCAAACGTGTTTGGAAAAGTAGATACAACTAAGACGTATCAGCCGTTTCGATTAACATAAAAGACGTGGGCATCCTAGGTAAATCAGCTAGGAGCAGCCTAGAAAAATCTAAGAGTCTAACACTAGTAGCAGCATGCCTAATACAAGACACCAAAATAATGATTGCAGTGTTAAAGCCCCTTCTCTTTGGATTTTGATTGGTTTTCTTGTATGTCTTGCTTTGCCAGGCATTTAAATGTCTGATTTGCTTCTACTAGGTGGTATTCATTTTTTTCGTTAGTCTCATTAACTTTACAATTTTTGTAAAAAGGCGTATGTTTCGCTTTTCAGTTTGACCCCCAACAATATATTGTAGGGTGAAGAAGTGCTTATGTATATGTTCCAACAAAATGTGTGGCAAAATCACTGTAATTTTTGGTGTTATGAGCTAGAAGATTCTGAAAGCGCACCAATTAAGAATTTACACATATTTGTACCTCAGACAGGGAAGCATCTGTTTGATCTTTGCTATTGAGACTCAATATTTCCTATCAGATATATAAAATGGTAGGTTGAAAGCCTAATATAAATTTATTAGAAGCAAAATATTTACAAGGATTACATGTATGCAATTTTTATGGGGCTATCTAATGTTAGATATCCAGGCCTCTAATTATTTGTATTTATTTTTTCTGGCTCTATGGATACCAATATCATTAGTTCTTTAAAATTATTACATTTGTATAGTCCAGGCACCACTCAATTCAAAATACAGTCGTGTCGGCAAGTCATATTACAGCAGTTATCACATCCATAAGAAACAGGCACTCCTAGCATTGCCTTGGGAGCTAATGTTTTGTCATGAACAGAGAAAGGCAAAAGTTGTTCGCAATAGTTGTCGGAGTGGTTACCATGCCACAGAACTAATTGATAGATTATCACATTCTTCATTATCATTGGCTTAATACTTTACTGTCGTGTTTCTAATTTGAGGGCTGCAATCGCACCTGAGTTGAGGGGATGGTAAATGGAAGATAATGATTATAAATAGTTTATTATTTAGATATTGTGTATGAAAATATGAAGTAATTATAAATATCATTTACAACCACCAACGATCTAACTAGATGATTGATTTCATGGACATCGAAGAAGAAATATCTTAGAAATTGAGTGCAGCTGGTGGGGCCTCAACCCATTGGAGCCAAGAAAAGTAGACATGGTTTGTCCAAAATCTTTTGAGCTATGAATAATATATGGGGAAGGCTTAAAATATTTTCTGCTGCCATGGGGCATGTGTTTTGCTGCAGTAGTTCCTAAGTTCTAAACTCCAAGTGCCTAATTTCATATGTAATAATTTGCCAGACAGTTTCATAATGCAATCAATTTTTTGGTTGTAGCATCTTTAAAGATTTGTTTTAAGGGTACAAAATCTTCCATGTGTTATATTTACTTAATGGATAATAATAGACATGCTTGCGAGACGATCAATCTTAGACATAAAAAGGAATCCATGTGATATCTATCATTTGTAATGCAGTGCACAATAAAGGGTTCTATGTTTTTGTGCCACCTTTTCTGCTTTTTGTGCATCAGATCTGATAATATACGTCGTCAAATTTCATTTCATTCTTTATCGAAATACGTTGCAAGTGGAGTCGGTTTCTGTCGTGGAGTTGACATGGCAGATGTCCTAGCGTAAGGACTTAGTCATGGAGCCATCGCAACTAGGTAGCTTAAAGGGGTTAAACGGGACAAAGGACACAGGGAGTTTATACTGGTTCGGCCCCTTGCGGTGAAGGTAAAGGCCTAATCCAGTTTAGGGTTGTATTGCTTGGGCGTCGATTACCAGGGAGCGAATACGCTTGACCTAGTTCTCGATCTCCTCTTTCTTGCCCCTAACTCGCCGCCGGGTCACCCCTTTATATACACAGGTTGATGCCCGGTGGCTTACAGAGTCCCGGCTGGCTCATAGACAACGTGTCCGGCTCGGTGACTAATAAAGCTTGCCTTACAATACAAGTCATACATATGTCGGTTCACCCCTTGGGCCTCAAGTCGGCTCTGGGTCTTGGGCCACCAACGGGCCTGCTATGACCTGCCATCTTCGTAGTTGAGTCGCCAGTGGTATAACCCGGCCCCTCCTGGGCGGTTCATACCCAGTAGTTATATCCCCAACATTAGGCCCCAGGTTGATTTGAACTTGTTCATGTCAATCTTCAATACCTGACTCGCCAAGCATCTTGCATCACCTGTTTGATAAACCTTGCTATAACCCGCCATGACACCAGCTCACAGAATGTTCTTAAACCGCCATGACGTCATCTCGCATTAATTTCGCACAGAGCCCAGCACATCTTAACAGATCCTTATCTTAATGAGCATCCCGAAGACCGAGGCGTCTATATAGCCATACGATGATTGTAGCCTCCTCGATTCCCGCGCATGCCTTGTATCCACCCCCTTATAAATAGGGACAGGGGGTCTTTATCATTTTCCCCTCGTTTCCTCCTTCGTCTTCCTCCTTCGCACAGCCGCACCAGTGCTCGAGCTCCGCCGCCGCGACCTCCGGCCGCTGCACCAACCCAGGCCGCTGCATCAACCTGATCGGACCAGAGAACTCCGGCGAGCCACCGCTGCTCTTCATCACCCGTAGGCGCACCTCCCCCCTTTACCTCAGATCTGCATTAGGGTTCGGGCTTGTTCATCGGTGTTCTTGCCGTTCTTGCATTGTTTCCGTCAACTCCGATGGCTTTCAATCTAGATAGGCCACCGGTCTTGTGCGGAAGTAGTTTTAACATCATTTTCATCATTAGAACAACATCTCTCCATAATAGATCTCATCAGAGTATCCAAACTTTTTCACTGCTGCCACCTTAGGCTAGAATTTTACTGCTTTTACTGAACTGTCTCAGATCCAAAATTATAGCAGAACCTTGTGAAATCTGTTTATCCACCACTTAGCAAAATCTTCATTTGATAGGACTGAAGCTCCAAAAACTGCCATGGCAGCTTATATCATAAATCGTAACCCATCATATATCATTAGGCCCCGTCTAAGCCGCCAATGTGAATATCTGCACGCTTCAAATGTTCAGCCTCCGGCTTAAACTTTCAGCCGTTTATAGCACATTTTCTTTTGAATTAGCAATCTGTCTTAATATCATAACAGTTAACCAGCAATATCTTCCTTTGTAGCCAAAAATGTCGAAGGCAAAAACCATCACCTCCTGCAATTGGGTCGTTTCCCGGGTTACTGAGGAAGATTTGAACAAATATGTCCAGACAGGTGTCCTGGCCAAAAAAGACATCATCCATTGGAGGGTCCCAGGCGCTGAGACTCGCCCTGAGCCCAAAGATGGTGAAGTAATTGTATTCATGGATCATATAAACCGGAGCTTCAGCCCTCCCGGCTCAAAAATTTTCCGTGATGTGTTGCATTTTTTCAAGCTCCATCCACGAGATATCGGACCCAATTCCGTTTCAAACATCTATAACTTCCAAGTATTTTGCGAAGTGTACCTTCAACAGGAACCCACCGTAGAACTATTCAGGGAGTTCTACTACTTGAACTGGCAAAATGAATTCACCGACGGGCCTAGCCTCGAGCTAGGCGGCATATCCATACAGCGCCGGAAAGAGACCACCTTCCCAGCTGCTACTCTTCCCAGTCACCCCAAAGACTGGAACCAGACTTGGTTTTATTGCCAAGACACTTCACCAGAAGGAGAAAATCCCTTGCCAGGTTACCGTGCCAGCCGGCTTAGCAGCAGACATCATCTTCCGGATCGTATCAGTACAGCAGAACGGAAGAAATATTTGTCAGTTTTTGCAAAGATCCGGGCCTTTATGGCCAACGGCCTAACTGGGATTGATCTAGTTCGATGCTGGGTCGCCTGGAGAATCTTGCCTCTAAGCCGCCGGCCCGGTTTAATGTGTGAGTACACTGGCGAGCTAACAGATCCTCAGCGCCACTGTCAGATCGAAATAACTGAGGAAGACATCAATAACATGACCAAGACTCTGCTGAATGAGAGCTTGGAAGATTACAGTCAATTCAGACTGAGTCCTTTTTATACTCTGAATGAACCGCCAGCTGTAAGTTTTGAATCAAGCTCTTAGTTAACTCATATCTTGATTTATACTGTCTTCTTATACTCACTGAAACATTTACATGCCGATTCACCCTTTTGGACCAAGAAGCTTTAGGAGAAACCAAAGAAAACCCGGGCGAAGAGCAAGGCTGCCAAAAAGCCTGCTAAGAAGAAAACCAAAGCTGCCGAGTTATTCGACTTAGACGATGATGGTGATGATGATGAGTCGGAGGTAGAACTTGATTCTCTTGGCTCATTTTTTGTTCATCTTATTGACAATGACCATTATCAGGATGATGCGGAAGCCAGCCATGCAAATGATGACGAGGTAATTATCCTTTCCTCTGGCTCAGAACCTCTGCCAACACAGAAAACTCGACAAGCAAGCCGGAAAGTAAGATTTTCTCACCCTTTAGCTCAGTTGGATCCCAACTTTCTTTTGAAGAAGCAGCAACATGAAGCTCGCCGCACAACCCGGAATAGTGGCGGCGGAGTGTTATCCTCCGGCTTACCTAATACCCCAGCACCTCGCAAACGTCGACCGGAGGTTTCAAAAATTTCTGACTTAAATTATCCCAAGGCGGGTCTTTTTCAGCAACCCCTTAATCCATCTGATTCCAATTATCAGGGAACATCTCATTCCTCCTCCGGCGACTCAACGGGGACTCAAATCCCAACCTTCAAGATTGTGCCTGGGTAAGGGTATATTCAACCATTCAAACTTCATGCTTAATCCATATGCTGATATCTTTGTAATTTATTTTCCATGGTATGGCCAAGCCCAGCAAGAAGGCAAAACTGAACAAACCGGCTGAAGATGCCAACCCTTCTGAGCCGGAAAAACAAATGCCAGAGGCTTCTCATCCAACTGTTGAGGCCACTATTGATGAGCCGCCACCAGAAGAACATGACATCGTCATAGATCACATGGATGTTGAACCTGCCATTTCTAAGCCGCCAAGACCAATTAAGCCCGCTGAAGAAAGAACTGACGACGTCGTTGTCACTGGGTTTGGTTATACAGCACCGGGTAATCCCACTATTTTATCCAAGCACAGCGCCAAGGAAGAAATTTCTGCTAACGATAAAGGCAAGTGGAAGGTAGACTTAGAGAGCTACACCCAGCTCAGTGCCCAAGAGATCCACTCTGGTTATTTGAACCGTCTACACACCAGCCATGATTTTGAAGCCGGTTTAGTCAATTTGATGAAGGAACGCTATGAGGTAATCCAATCACCACTTCTCTTCATGTTTATTAGCCGCCAAGTCTATAGGATATGATAGAATTGAATATGCTGTAGACTTTCCAATTGCCATAAAGAACTGCACAGCATCGCCCCCAAGGGCCGGCTTAAATCATCAAGTTAAGCTGGGACTTGAAGTATTGGTAATGAACTTTGCATCCATAGCCCCCAAGGGCCGATTTAACTATCATAGTTAAACCGGGACTTACCAACATTGATAAATCATCACTTCAATATGTAACCTTGGTAAACTGGACATATCATTCTACCCAAGTCGTCTGATAAATTCGTCTTTGAAATAGCAATATGCATTAGCCCCCAAGTGCCAAGGATAATACTTGTATTGTGCTTGGGACTTTCAAAAAGTTCTTAAGAGCAATAGACATTAGACCCCAAGTGCCAAGGATAATACTTGTATTGTGCTTGGGACTTCACAGATAATCATGATCATAATGTCTTTTATGTTTGCTTATATCACAGACTGAACTGAGTGACAAGGATTCTCAGCTCAATGATCTGAAGGCCAACATTAAAACTCAGCAATCTGAGACATCCAAGGCCAAGTCAGAACTGAAGACTGCTTTAGAAAACATTGAGCAGGTTAAACAAAACTTCAACACTGAGAAAAATGGCTGGGAGACCGAAAAGGCAGCTCTGTTGAAGAGAGCAGAGGATGCTGAAGCCGCGCTTAAACCGGTGGCTGACGAGTTGTCCGGCTTACGGCAACAGATCAATAACATGTCGTCAGCCATCTTCGGTAAGTAGGAAACATGATTCCATTGTATCTCAATAAACATGTTATAAACATCTGCCGGCTTATCAATAAATTTACTGATATAGGTTCTCGGAGCGCCAAGTTGGGCTCAAATATGCGCATCCGGCTTAAAGCTGTTTACACCCTTGTAGAACAGCTATACACTGGCACCCAACGTACCATTGCTGCTGCTATGCACAAGAAATCTCCACCCACTCTCATCAAAGATACACTGGAGAGGCTATCAGTGCTTCCCCAAAGGATTGATGATTTAAAGCGAGCCTCTGCCAGAGCCGGTGCCTTGACTGCTTTAAGCCGGGCAAAGGCGTGGCAAGCAGATCTTGATCCGGAAGATTTAGCCAATGGCTGCCCAAGTGTCAAAGAGGATGGCTCTGCCTTCAGTGCTGATGACTTTGTAGAAATAGCAAGAGCAATGCGTCCATTAGCAATAAGTTGGCTGAAGAAACCAATCTATCCACATACCAGGCGGCTTATGATGCTGATAACAAGAAAGTGAAAGCGTCGGTTCATCAGGAGACGGATCTCATCCCGCTGATCCGTAAGCACACCTTCGCTCCTGACATTGATCCATCCAACCTTATTGATGATGAAGCTGTGTTTAGAGCGTTGACCGGTATCGACTGGGCTACGCCTGACTTCCAACTGATGGATAATCAAGGAGCTGAAGAGGAAGAAGAGGCACAGGATGATCCGGAGGCTTCACCCCGCCAAGAGTCATGAGCCATTTTATTAATCATAGCATTATGATGTTTATGTCTCAAAAACACTTATCCTCTTTAGGCCATCGGATGCCTTGTAATAAGTTAGCTTAAACTCTGATCTGCCGTGCCATCGTGCACGTTTTGTTTGCATAACACTGCTGATCTGTCAATTGAAGATCTGCCACTTATGCTTATGATATCATCAATTTATGCAGATCAGATTTATCATTTTGCCTGCACACAAACAGATCAAAAATGCCCTGGCAGTTTACCCCAGAGCGGGTCACAATACCCCATATAAAAACCACTGGTGACTGCAATAGTTCATAACCAGGGCCGGTTTAATCACAACCTTATATAATCATAACAAAATATCATACCTGTGATATTTGCGCACACTGCCGGCTTGTCATACCTGTGTAGTAAGGGTACCAACCCAAAGATTGAGAGCACAACGCCCTGTTCAATTTCTTCATACTGCCGGCTTACAACGCCGCATGCAGCAAGGGGTAATATCCCAAAACTTAGAGCACAGCGCTCTGAGCACATAAAATCATCATACACTGGCGACTTAAAGTCCAAAGCCAGGCCGGGTTAACAAACGCCGGGTAGATTCATATATAAACCATAAGGCAACATAGCCCTCATCGGTTTTCCACCATGTATTAACATGTCATAAGAAACGAATCAAAAAATATTTAAATCAAATATAAATCAAAAGACAAAACAAGGCTTTCACAGGCTGCCAAGCCTTCAAGTCAAGTGCTTTTCAAGGGCCGCACAGCCACTGAGTTAAACCTTCATTCAACCTTGTAAGCCGGGCCTCACATGACCAATCGTCGTTTTAACTTTGACAAGTTCAGGGTCTGTATAAGATTGACTGTCAAGAGTACGACGAGTCATTCCAGGATTACCTGGGCGGAGTGGCAGACTTAAAAAAGGCAGGATAACCCGGATTGTTTGGTGAATACACCTGGCGTCCAAGCCTTATTACACGGGTCAACAAAGCTCCTGTTCATTAACAAAGAGCCCCCAAGTACTATTTCATTCCAGGCTTACAAGCCGGATCACCAAGGGTAGTCATAGCTATGCTCGATGAGCAGGAAGCCCCCAAGTATTTTGTAATCATGGCGTACAAGCCAGATCAAAAGGGTAGTCATAGCTATGCTCAATGAGCAGGAA
Organism: Elymus sibiricus; assembly: GCA_039707655.1. Classification (NCBI taxonomy): domain Eukaryota; kingdom Viridiplantae; phylum Streptophyta; class Magnoliopsida; order Poales; family Poaceae; genus Elymus; species Elymus sibiricus. The sequence continues at coordinate 30,754,473 of CM077670.1, forward strand.
GCCCCCAAGTGATCATATGAAGTGACAATAAAGACTCATTATTCTCAAAAATGAAACGACAGAGGCCCTGAATTATCAGGGATGCCGGCTTTATTATATTCATCAAAATATATACATTGTCAAAGTATGTACATCACAAGAGCCGGTGGCTCAGGTGTAATAAGGCCGAAGATGAGCAATATTCCACGGCCGGCGGGTCTCCTCTTCCGACGTGCGTGAGTCCTTGTGGTCTCGAACATCGATAAGATAGTATGACCCATTGTTCAAATTTTTGCTGACCACAAAGGGCCCTTCCCAAGGTGGGGATAGATTGTGCATATCAGTTTGATCCTGGATAAGCCGGAGCACCAAATCGCCTTCTTGAAAGGTCCTGGTTTTAACCCGGCGGCTGTGATAACGGCGCAGATCTTGCTGGTAAATCGCCAAACGAGCCGCCGCAAGGTCACGCTCCTCATCCAACAGGTCAAGTGCATCCTAACGTGCTTTTTCATTATCAGCTTCAACATACGCCGCCACACGGGGCGAGTGATGGTGTCGCTAGGACTACGTCGGTATTTCCCCCAAGAGGAGAGGATGATGTAGCACAGCAACGGCAGGTATTTCCCTCAGTTATGAAACCAAGGTATAGAACCAGTAGAAGAACCAAGCAATCACAACGTAAGCAGCACCTGCACACAAATAACAACACCTCGCAACCCGACGTGTTAAAGGGGTTGTCAATCCCTTTCGGGGTACGGCGCCTCAAGATAGGCAAACGGACGTGAGGAAATTGTAGTAGATTGATAGATCGAACGCTAAACAAAATAAATAGAAATAAATTGCAGCAAGGTATTTTTGTATTTTTTAGTTTAATAGATTTGAATAAAAACGCAAAGGAAAAGTAGATCGCAAAGCAAATATATGAGAAAGAAGACCCGGGGGCCGTAGGTTTCACTAGTGGCTTCTCTCGAGAAAAATAGCAAATGGTGGGTAAACAAATTACTGTTGGGCAATTGATAGAACTTCAAATAATCATGACGATATCCAGGCAATGATCATTACATAGGCATCACGTCCAAGATTAGTAGACCGACTCCTGCCTGCATCTACTACTATTACTCCACACATCGACCGCTATCCAGCATGCATCTAGTGTATTAACTTCATGGAAAAATGGAGTAATGCAATAAGAACGATGACATGATGTAGACAAGATCCGTTTATCTATATGGCGGTAGATATAGATCTCGTCTTTTTATCCTTAGTAGCAACGATACATACGTGTCGGTTCCCTTTCTGTCACTGGGATCAAGCACCGTAAGATCGAACCCACTACCGGGCACCTCTTCCCATTGCAAGATAAATAGATCAAGTTGGCCAAACAAAACCCAAATATCGGAGAAGAAATATGAGGCTATAAGAGATCAAAGAAACTCAAATAACTTTCATGGATATAAAAAGATATAACTGATCATAAACTTGAAGTTCATCAGATCCCAACAAACACACCGCAAAAAGGACTTACATCATATGGATCTCCAAGAGACCATTGTATTGAGAATCAAAAGAGAGAGAGGAAGCCATCTAGCTACTAACTACGGACCCGTAGGTCTACAAGGAACTACTCACGCATCATCGGAGAGGCACCAATCGAAGTGGTGAGCCCCTCCGTGATGGTGTCTAGATTGGATCTGGTGATTCTAGACTCTGCGGCGGCTGGATGAATATTTTGTCGACTCCCTTAGGGTTTCTGGAATATTGGGGGTATTTATAGAGCAAAGAGGCGGTCCGGGGGAGTCCCGAGGTGGGCACAACCCACCAGGGCGCGCCTGGGCCTCCTGGCGTGCCCTGGTGGGTTGTGCCCCGCTCGGGGCACCCCCCAGGTGCAACCAGGGCCCATCTTCCTTCTTCTGGCCCATAAAAATCTCCAAAAAGTTTTGGGGCATTTGGACTCCGTTTGATATTGATTTCCTGCGATGTAAAAAACATGCAGAAAACAACAACTGGCACTTGGCACTATGTCAATAGGTTAGTACCAAAAAATGATATAAAATGACTATAAAATGATTATAAAACATCCAAGATTGATAATAAAATAGCATGGAACAATCAAAAATTATTTATACGTTGGAGACGTATCAGCATCCCCAAGCTTAACTCCTGCTCATCCTCGAGTAGGTAAGTGATAAAAACAGAATTTTTGATGTGGAGTGCTGTTTATCAAGTCATATCATATTCTTTTCTTTATAGCATGGACAATTGGACTTTTATGTGATTCAAAGCAATAGTCTAGTTTTGACATAATAATTTAGATACTCAAGCATATCAACAAGCAACCATGTCTTTCAAAATATCAACGCTAAAACAAGTTATCCCTAGCCCATCATGCTCAAACATTGATCCATTCATGAAACACACTCGAATATTAGCTACACCCAATGCTTACTCACGATCATATTGTCTCCTAGTTGGTGCTTTTATAAGAGAAGATGGAGACTCAAATTCAAAAGTAAAAATTGCATAAAGTAAAAGAAAGGCCCTTCGCAGAGGGAAGTAGGGATTTGTAGAGGTGCCAGAGCTCAAAGCGAAAAATTTGAGATAAAAACATTTTGGGAGGTGTATCCATCCCACCAACGAAAATGACGTAGAGCTATGAACACTTTCCATGCTAGATATGCCATAGGCGGTTCCCAAACAGAAAATAAAGGTTATTCCTTTTTCCACCATACTTTCACTTTCCATGGCTAGCCGTATCCACGGTTGCCCTCCATACCAACACTTCCCAAGGAATTTATTATTTGACAACATAAAGTAAATTAATTTTTGCATTTTGGGACTGGGAATCCCTAAAACCTTTGCCTTACTCTCGTGCAATGACAAGTGAATAAACACTCATCGTGAGAATAACACATCCTGCATGGAAAATATTAGCCACCCGTTACCGTTCCGCGAGCGAAACAAAATACACAAAAGAGAAGTTTATTTTGAAAATTAGAGATGGCACATGCAAATTTGCTTAGAACGGAAAAAGAATACCGCATATAGGTAGATATAGTGGACTCATGTGGCAAAACTGGTTTAAAGGATTTTGGATGCACAAGTAGAGGTCATACTTAGTGCAAAATGAAGGCTAGCAAAAAGATTGAGAAGCGACCAACCAAGAAACGAATAATTTCGTAAAGCAAGCATTAAGCATAAGTAACACCGAATAATGCACCACAAGTAGGATATAATTTTCATTGCATGATTATTGACTTTCCTGCATGCATAGGGAATCACAAACCTTAACACCAATATTCTTACTAGAGCATAATTACTCATCAACATAACTCACATATCACATCATCATATCTCAAAACTATTACTAAGAATCAAGTTTATTTTGTCCAATGATCTTCATGACATTTTTTTATTTAGTTTATCCTTCTTGGATATCTATCACTTTGGGACTAATTTTCATGTGTTGCTTTTCATAAGCTCAAACAAATATAAGTGAAGATCATGAGCATAACAAATTTTCTTTCTCTCAAAATAATTTAAGTGAAGTAAGAGAGAATTTCTTCAAAATTTTACTAACTCTCAAATAAATCTAAGTGAAGCAAGAGAGCATTTCTTCAAAAATTAACAAGCACACCGTGCTCAAAAAGATATAAGTGAAGTACTAGAGCAAGTCCTAGCTCATAAAAGATTTAAGTGAAGCACAGAGAGCAATTCTAACAAGTCATGACATAATTTTGGCTCTCTCAAATAGGTGTGTCCAGCAAGGATTGATGACTTAAAACACAAAATAAAACAAGCAAAGACACATATCATACAAGACGCTCCAAGAAAAACACATATCATGTGACGAATAAAAATATAGCCTCGAGTAAAATACCGATGGTCGTTAGAAGAAAGCGGGGATGCCACTCGGGGGCATCCCCAAGCTTAGTTGGTTGCTCATTCTTGGATAATAGCTTGGGATGCCGGGGCATCCCCAAGCTTAGGCTCTTACATCCTTCCTTCATCCATCGTAAGTTAACTCAAAACTTGAAAACTTCAATCACACAAAACTCAACAAAACCTTCGTGAGATCCGTTAGTAAAAGAAAGCAAACCACTACTATAAGTGCTATGTCAAACCAATTCATATTTTGTTTTTGTATTATATCTACTGTATTCCAACTTTTCTATGGCAAAAACTCATCAAAGAAAACCATAGAGCCATCAAAATAAGCACACAACACAAAGAAAACAGAATCTGTCAAAACAGAACATTCTGTAGTAATCTGGAACTTTCGAAAACTTCTGTAACTCAAAAAATTCAGCCAAATTAGGAAGACGGGTAATTTGTATATTAATCTTCTGCAAAAAGAATCAGGGCAAAAGCTCTTTTCTGTGATTTACGAAAATTATTTTCGTGAGCACAAAGTTTCTGTCTTTTTCAGCAAGATCAAACAACTATCACTCAAGAAGATCCTAAAGGTTTTACTTGGCACAAACACTAATTAAAACACAAAAAACACAATCACACCAGTAGCATAATTGTGTAAACACACAAGAACAGAAAGTAAAAAGCAAAAATAAATTTTATTCATTGGGTTGCCTCCCAACAAGCGCTATAGTTTTACGCCCTTAGCTAGGCGTAAGGCAAGGATCTAAGTTTTGTCATCCTTGTTTGTGTTTCCCTTGGAGGTGTTTTTGTCAGGAGGTTTTGTAAATAAAACATAAAACACATTTTCCATGGAAACATTAGCACTATCAAGTTGCTTATTACCATATCTCTTTTGGTTTCCGGCAGCTATCCAAGAATAATGTTGATTAACGCTATTGAAAGCTTGTTGGATGAGATGTAAAACAGGGACTTGCTTTCTAAGATTCTCATCAAAAAATTTATTATCCCCAAGCAAGTGTCTTAAAGCATAATCACTATTATAAAGAATCTCATCTATCATGGGTTTTTCACGATTCATGCCATAAAAGTCAAAGATTTCTCTAGCTTCCCGTATTATGTAATCAAATTCATGCATGAGAACAAGAGTGGCTAACTTTTTTGCTTTAGGATTCTTGATCACGGGCAACTCATAAAACAATCTTTGCAAAGTAGGATGGGTATGAATAAACTTAGTTTCAAGTTTCAGAACTAGTGCTGAAATAGCCTCCGCATAAGATTTAGTCTTTTGAAGTATAGGAGTATCATCAAGACTTAAGTTTCCAACACAATTGAAAAATTCTTGGATATGTTCTTTCCCCATAAAATTCCCTTGCCCCAAGACAAAAGTTTTGGCATCCAGATTACCCGTATGCTCCATTTTAGGAGTCAGGCCATCATCTATTTCTGCCATACCGAAATCACTCATGATTGCAAGCAAAGAATAGATCTGGCAAGAAAACGGTGAACGAAAAAGAGAGGCGAATAAAACGGCAAATTTTTGTGAAGTGGGGGAGAGGAAAAAGAGAGGCAAATAGCAAATAATGTAAATTGCGAGGAGATGAGATTTGTGATTAGGAACCTGGTTGTGTTGAAGATCCTCCCTGGCAACGGCGCCATAAATTCTACTTGATGGTGTCGCTAGGACTACGTCGGTATTTCCCCCAAGAGGAGAGGATGATGTAGCACATCAACGGTAGGTATTTCCCTCAGTTATGAGACCAAGGTATCGAACTAGTAGGAGAACCAAGCAATCACAACGTAAGCAGCACCTGCACACAAATAACAACACCTCGCAACCCGACGTGTTAAAGGGGTTGTCAATCCCTTTCGGGGTACGGCGCCTCAAGATAGGCAAACGGACGTGAGGAAATTGTAGTAGATTGATAGATCGAACGCTAAACAAAATAAATAGAAATAAATTGCATCAAGGTATTTTTGTATTTTTTAGTTTAATAGATGTGAATAAAAACGCAAAGGAAAAGTAGATTGATACGTCCATTTTGCATCATGCTTTTATATTGATATTTATTGCATTATGGGCTGTTATTACACATTATGTCACAATACTTATGCCTTTTCTCTCTTATTTTACAAGGTTTACATGAAGAGGGAGAATGCCGGCAGCTGGAATTCTGGGCTGGAAAAGAAGCAAATATTAGAGACCTATTCTGCGCAACTCCAAAAGTCCTGAAACTCCACGGAGGCACTTTTTGGAATTAATAAAAAATACTGGCGAAAGAATCAACCGAAGGGGGCCCACACCCTGGCCACGAGGGCGGGGGGCGCGCCCTACCCCCCAGGGCGCGCCCCCTGCCTCGTGGGCCACCTGGAAGCCCCCTGATGCCCATATTCTGATATAAGGTGTCTTTTGCCCTGGAAAAAATAAGAAGGAAGCTTTCGGGACGAAGCGCCACCGTCTCGAGGCGGAACCTTGGCAGAACCAATCTAGGGCTCCGGCGGAGCTCTTCTGCCGGGGAAACATCCCTCCGGGAGGGGGAAATCGTCGCCATCATCATCACCATCGATCCTCTCATCGGGAGGGGGTCAATCTCCATCAACATCTTCACCAGCACCATCTCCTCTCAAACCCTAGTTCATCTCTTGTATCCGATCTTTGTCTCAAAACCTCAGATTGGTACCTGTGGGTTGCTAGTAGTGTTGATTACTCCTTGTAGTTGATGCTAGTTGGTTTATTCGGTGGAAGATTATATGTTCAGATCCATTATGCATATTAATACCCCTCTGATTATGAACATGAATATGATTTATGAGTAGTTATGTTTGTTCCTGAGAACATGGGAGAAGTCTTGTTATAAGTAGTCATGTGAATTTGGTATTCGTTCGATATTTTGATGAGATGTATGTTGTCTTTCCTCTAGTGGTGTTATGTGAACGTCGACTACATGACACTTCACCATTATTTGGGCCTAGGGGAAGGCATTGGGAAGTAATAAGTAGATGATGGGTTGCTAGAGTGACAGAAGCTTAAACCCTAGTTTATGTGTTGCTTCGTAAGGGGCTGATTTGGATCCACATGTTTCATGCTATGGTTAGGTTTACCTTAATTCTTCTTTCGTAGTTGCGGATGCTTGCGAGAGGGGTTAATCATAAGTGGGATGCTTGTCCAAGGAAGGGCAGTACCCAAGCACCGGTCCACCCACATATCAAATTATCAAAGTAACGAACGCGAATCATATGAGCATGATGAAAACTAGCTTGACGATAATTCCCATGTGTCCCCGGGAGCGTTTTCCTTTATATAAGAGTTTGTCCAGGCTTGTCCTTTGCTACAAAAAGGATTGGGCCACCTTGCTGCACCTTGTTTACTTTTGTTACTTGTTACCCGTTACGAATTACCTCATCACAAAACTATCTGTTACCGATAATTTCAGTGCTTCAGAGAATACCTTACTGAAAAATGCTTATCATTTCCTTCTGCTCCTCGTTGGGTTCGACACTCTTACTTATCGAAATGACTACGATAGATCCCCTATACTTGTGGGTCATCAAGACTCTTTTCTGGCGCCGTTGCCGGGGAGTGAAGCGCCTTTGGTAAGTGGAATTTGTTAAGGAAAAATTTATATAGTGTGCTGAAATTTACTGTCACTTGTTACTATGGAAAGTAATCCTTTGAGGGGCTTGTTCGGGGTATCTTCACCCCGAACAGTAGAGCAAAGAGTTGCTCCTCAACCTACTGAACCTACTGAAAATGTTTACTTTGAAATTCCTTCGGGTATGATAGAGAAACTGCTAGCTAATCCTTTTACAGGAGATGGAACATTACACCCCGATTTGCACCTAATCTATGTGGATGAAGTTTGTGGATTATTTAAGCTTGCAGGTATGCCCGAGGATGTTATCAAGAAGAAGGTCTTCCCTTTATCTTTGAAGAGAAAGGCATTGACATGGTTTAGGCTATGTGAAGATATTGGATCATGGAACTACAACCGATTGAAATTGGAATTTCATCAGAAGTTTTATCCTATGCATATGGTTCATTGTGATCGTAATTATATATATAATTTTTGGCCTCGCGAAGGAGAAAGTATCGCTCAAGCTTGGGGGAGGCTTAAGTCAATGTTATATTCATGCCCCAATCATGAGCTCTCAAGAGAAATTATTATCCAAAATTTTTATGCTCGGCTTTCTCTCAATAATCGCTCCATGCTTGATACTTCTTGTACTGGTTCTTTTATGATGAAGACTATTGAATTCAGATGGGATTTATTGCAAAGAATTAAACGCAACTCTGAAGATTGGGAACTCAACGAAGGTAAGGAGTCAGGTATAACACCTAAGTTTGATTGTGTTAAATCTTTTATGGATACCGATGCTTTTCGTGAATTTAGCACTAAATATGGACTTGACTCTGAGATAGTAGCTTCTTTCTGTGAATCATTTGCTACTCATGTTGATCTCCCTAAGGAGAAGTGGTTTAAATATCATCCTCCCATTGAAGTAAAAGTAGTTGAACCTATTAAAGTTGAAGAAAAGACTATCACTTATAATGTTGATCCTATTGTTCCTACCGCTTATATTGAGAAACCACCTTTCCCTGTTAGAATAAAGGATCATGCTAAATCTTCAACTGTGGTTCGTAAGAGTAATACTAGAACACCTACATCCCCTGAGCAAATTAAAGTTGAACCTAGTATTGCTATGGTTAAGGATCTCTTGGTTGATAATATTGATGGGCATGTTATTTATTTCTGTGATGAAGCTGCTAGAATTGCTAGACTCGATTCTAAAAATAAACATAGACCTGTTGTCGGCATGCCTGTTGTCTCTGTTAAAATAGGAGATCATTGTTATCATGTCTTATGTGATATGGGTGCTAGTGCGAGTGCAATACCCCATTCCTTATACAAAGAAATTATGCATGATATTGCACCTGCTGAGATAGAAGATATTGATGTTACAATTAAGCTTGCCAATAGGGATACTATTTCACCAGTTGGGATTGTTAGAGATGTTGAAGTCTTGTGTGGGAAAGTTAAATATCCTACAAGATGACTTTTGTCCCATTATATTTGGTAGACCCTTCTTGAATACTGTTAATGCTAAGATAGACTACAAAAAGGATATTGTTTCTGTTGGTTTAGGGGGTCTGTCTCATGATTTTAATTTTGCTAAATTTCGTAGACAACCCCATGATAAAGAATTGCCTAGTAAAGATGAAATTATTGGTCTTGCTTCTATCGCCGTGCCTCCTAATGATCCTTTAGAACAATATTTGTTAGACCATGAAAATGATATGTTTATGAATGAGAGAAGGGAAATAGATGAAGTATTCTTTAAACAGGGACCTATTTTGAAACACAACTTGCCTGTTGAAATTCTAGGGGATCCTCCTCCACCCAAGGGTGATCCCGTGTTTGAGCTTAAACCATTACCTGATACTCTTAAATATGCTTATCTTGATGAAAAGAAGATATATCCTGTTATTATTAGTGCTAACCTTTCAGAGCAGGAAGAAGAGAAATTATTGAAAACTCTGAAGAAGCACCGTGCTGCTATTGGATATACTCTTGATGATCTTAAGGGCATTAGTCCCACTCTATGTCAGCACAAAATAAAATTGGAGAAAGACGCTAAGCCGGTTGTTGATCACCAATGACGGTTAAATCCTAAGATGAAAGAAGTGGTAAGAAATGAAATACTAAAGCTTCTGGAGGCAGGTATAATTTATCCTGTTGCTGATAGTCAGTGGGTAAGTCCTGTCCATTGTGTCCCTAAGAAGGGAGGTATTACTGTTGTTCCTAATGATAAAGATGAATTGATCCCACAAAGATTTGTTACAGGTTATAGAATGGTAATTGATTTCCGCAAATTAAATAAGGCTACTAGAAAAGATCACTACCCTTTACCTTTTATTGATCAAATGCTAGAAAGATTATCCAAACATACACATTTTTGCTTTCTAGACGGTTATTCTGGTTTCTCTCAAATACCTGTGTCAAAAGAGGATCAGGAAAAGACCACTTTTACTTGCCCTTTTGGTACCTTTGCTTATAGACGTATGCCTTTTGGTTTATGTAATGCACCCGCTACCTTTCAAAGATGTATGATGGCTATATTCTCTGACTTTTGTGAAAAGATTGTTGAGGTTTTCATGGATGATTTCTCCGTGTATGGAACTTCTTTTGATGATTGCTTAAGCAACCTTGAGCGAGTTTTGCAGAGATGTGAAGAAACTAATCTTGTCTTGAATTGGGAGAAGTGCCACTTTATGGTTAATGAAGGTATTGTCTTGGGGCATAAGATTTCTGAAAGAGGTATTGAAGTTGATAAAGCCAAAGTAGATGCTATTGAAAAGATGCCGTGTCCTAAGGACATCAAAGGTATAAGAAGTTTCCTTGGTCATGCCGGTTTTTATAGGAGGTTCATTAAAGACTTCTCAAAAATTTCTAGGCCTCTGACTAATCTCTTACAAAAAGATGTTCCTTTTGTCTTTGATGATGATTGTGTAGAAGCATTTGAAATACTTAAGAAAGCCTTGATTTCTGCACCTATTGTTCAGCCACCTGATTGGAATTTACCCTTTGAAATTATGTGTGATGCTAGTGATTATGCTGTAGGTGCTGTTCTAGGACAAAGAGTTGATAAGAAATTAAATGTTATCCAATATGCTAGTAAAACTCTAGACAGTGCCCAGAGAAATTATGCTACTACTGAAAAAGAATTTTTAGCAGTTGTATTTGCTTGTGATAAGTTCAGACCTTATATTGTTGATTCTAAAGTAACATCATGCTGCTATTAAATTTCTTATGGAAAAGAAAGATGCTAAACCTAGACTTATTAGATGGGTTCTCTTGCTACAAGAGTTTGATTTGCATATTATTGATAGAAAGGGAGCTGAGAACCCTGTTGCAGACAATTTATCTAGGTTAGAGAATGTTCTTGATGACCCACTACCTATTGATGATAGCTTTCTTGATGAACAATTGGCTGTCATAAATGCTTCTCGTACTGCTCCATGGTATGCTGATTATGCTAATTACATTATTGCTAAATTTATACCACCTAGTTTCACATACCAGCAAAAGAAAAAGTTTTTCTATGATTTAAGACATTACTTCTGGGATGACCCACACCTTTATAAAGAAGGAGTAGATGGTGTTATTAGACGTTGTGTACCTGAGCATGAACAGGAACAGATCCTACGCAAGTGTCACTCCGAGGCATATGGAGGACATCACGCGGGAGATAGAACTGCACATAAGGTATTGCAATCCGGTTTTTATTGGCCTACTCTCTTCAAAGATGCCCGTAAGTTTGTCTTGTCATGTGATGAGTGTGAAAGAATTGGTAATATTAGTAGACGTCAAGAAATGCCTATGAACTATTCACTTGTTATTGAACCATTTGATGTTTGGGGCTTTGATTATATGGGACCTTTTCCTTCCTCTAATGGCTATACACATATTTTAGTTGCTGTTGATTACGTTACTAAGTGGGTAGAAGCTATTCCAACTAGTAGTGCTGATCATAACACCTCTATTAAGATGCTTAAAGAAGTTATTTTTCCGAGGTTTGGAGTCCCTAGATACTTATTGACTGATGGTGGGTCACATTTTATTCATGGTGCTTTTCGTAAAATGCTTGCTAAGTATGATGTTAATCATAGAATTGCATCCCCATACCACCCACAGTCTAGTGGTCAAGTAGAACTGAGTAATAGAGAGATTAAACTAATTTTGCAAAAGACTGTTAATAGATCTAGAAAGAATTGGTCCAAGAAACTTGATGATGCATTATGGGCCTATAGAACTGCATATAAAAATCCTATGGGTATGTCTCCGTATAAAATGGTTTATGGAAAAGCATGTCACTTACCTCTCGAACTAGAACATAAGGCATATTGGGCCATTAAAGAGCTCAATTATGATTTCAAACTTGCCGGTGAGAAGAGACTATTTGACATCAGCTCACTTGATGAATGGAGAACCCAGGCCTATGTGAATGCCAAACTGTTTAAAGAAAAAGTTAAAAGATGGCATGACAAAAGGATACAAAAGCGTGAGTTTAATGTAGGTGATTATGTTTTGCTATACAACTCTCGTTTAAGATTTTTTGCAGGAAAACTTCTCTCTAAATGGGAAGGTCCTGACGTTATCGAGGAGGTCTATTGTTCCGGTGCCATAAAAATCAACAACTTCGAAGGCACAAATCCGAAGGTGGTGAACGGTCAAAGAATCAAACATTATATCTCAGGTAATCCCATAAATGTTGAAACTAATGTTATTGAAACCGTAACCCCGGAGGAGTATATAAGGGACACTTTCCAGAACGTTTCAGACTCCAAAAAGGAATAGGTATGTGGTATGGTAAGTAAACCGACTCCAAAACAGTTCTAATAGCAATTTTTCTCTGTTTTGGAATATTTAAGAAAATAGGAAAATAAGAAGTAGTCCGAGAAGGACACAAGGCATCCACGAGGGTGGAGGGTGCGCCTACCCCCCTGGGCGCGCCCCCTGCCTCGTGGGCACCTCGTGTACTCTTCGGACTCCGTTTTCTTGCAGGATACTTCTTTTGGTCGGTAAAAATTCATTATATAATCTCCCGAAGGTTTTGACCACCGTACCACGACGAAATCCTTTGTTTTTGTTTTGAGCTGTTTCTACTGCAGATTAGAGCAAGATGTCTTCTCAAGAGTCAGTCGGGGAGAGTCGGGTGTCTCATCCGACACCGAGACCAGGAGCAAACAGTGATGCTGACCACTTTGGGCCATCGACAGAGGAAGAGATGGAGGCCGACTTGAAAAGGATAGATGCCATGGAAGAGGATCAAGAAGTTACTTCTCATTTCCGAGATGGATTCACGATGGGGGAATTACAGAGCTCAGCTATTCCAAAATCGGTCATCCCTTCCAATGTTAGATTTCTTTCTTATGAAAATATGAAAAAGAGTGTTACTTGTTCTCCTGCAGCTATGCAACATCCATGGGTGAAAGGAGCTTTAACCGTCATGGGCAAGCTCCGTAAGGAAATAATGGACCTCAAGCAGCAAGTCAATAAGCTTGAGGAAGAGAATCGTATCCTGAGGGGCATCATCGCCAAGAACATCACATCACCACCTCCGAAGAAAGAGACATAATTACATGGGTATGGGCACTCCCCTTGGCAACTGCCAAGCTTGGGGGAGGTGCCCCGGTATCGTATCACCATCACACTCCTACCTTTACCGTTTTCCTTAGTTCGATCCTTTTGGTTATATCTTGATCTAGTAGAATAAAGTTTTAGTATGATTTAGTTTTGAGTTTTGCTTTATGATCCTTCTATGTAATCGAGTCCGTGAGCTATATATAATAAAGATTAGTCTTGAGTCGAGGGCTTGGTTATCTTGCTATGATCTTGAGGGAATAATAATTAAAAGAAAGAATAAAAAGAAATAAAAAGATCATATTGACCTTATGGAGGGTAATGACTTAACATATAAAGAGTATGATGAATAAAAGTTGTTGGGAGTTGACAAACGTAGTTTTGGTCATCGTTGCAATTAATAGGAAGTAATAAAGAAAGAGAGGTTTTCACATATAAATATACTATCTTGGACATCTTTTATGATTGTGAGCACTCATTAAAATATGACATGCTAAAAAGTTGATGTTGGACAAGGAAGACAACGTGATGGGTTATGTTTTCTTATATCCGAAATTAATTATATTGTCACGGATCATCCAACATGTTGAGCTTGCCTTTCCCCCTCATGCTAGCCAAATTCCTTGCACCAAGTAGAGATACTACTTGTGCTTCCAAATATCCTTAAACCCAGTTTTGCCATGAGAGTCCACCATATCTACCTATGGATTGAGTAAGATCCTTCAAGTAAGTTGTCATTGTTGCAAAGCAATAAAAATTGCTCTCTAAATATGTATGATCTATTAGTGTTGAGAAAATAAGCTTTATACGAGCTTGTGATATGGAAGAAATAAAAGCGACGGACTGCATAATAAAGGTCCCTATCACAAGTGGCAATATAAAGTGACGTTCTTTTGCATTAAGATTTTGTGCATCCAACCATAAAAGCACATGACAACCTCTGCTTCCCTCTGCGAAGGACCTATATTTTATGTTTGTCTTATACCTTATACAAGAGTCATGGTGATCTTCACCTTTCCTTTTTACACTTTATCCTTTGGCAAGCACTATGTGTTGGAAAGATCCTGATAAATATATCCAATTGGATGTGGGTTTTCATAAAGCATTATTGTTGACATTACCCTTGAGGTAAAAAGTTGGGAGGCAAAACTATAAGCCCCTATCTTTCTCTGTGTCCGATTAAGACTTCATACCCATAAGTATTGCGTGAGTGTTAGCAATTGTGAAAGACTAAATGATAGTTGAGTATGTGGACTTGCTGAAAAGCTCTTATATTGACTCTTTCCGATGTTATGATAAATTGCAATTGCTTCAATGACTGAGATTATAGTTTGTTAGTTTTCAATGAAGTTTCTGATTCATACTTTACATTGTGAATAGATTGTTACTTCAGCATAAGAAATCATATGAAAATATGTATGTATGTTGCTATTCTAAGAATGATCATGATGCCCTCATGTCCGTATTTTATTTTATCGACACCTCTATCTCTAAACATGTGGACATATTTTTCGATATCGGCTTCCGCTTGAGGACAAGCAAGGTCTAAGCTTGGGGGAGTTGATACGTCCAATTTGCATCATGCTTTTATATTGATATTTATTGCATTATGGGCTGTTATTACACATTATGTCACAATACTTATGCCTTTTCTCTCTTATTTTACAAGGTTTACATGAAGAGGGAGAATGCCGGCAGCTGGAATTCTGGGCTAGAAAAGGAGCAAATATTAGAGACCTATTCTGCGCAACTCCAAAAGTCCTGAAACTTCACGGAGGCACTTTTTGGAATTAATAAAAAATACTGGCGAAAGAATCAACCGAACAGGGCCCACACCCTGGCCACGAGGGTGGGGGGCGCGCCCTACCCCCCTGGGCGCGCCCCCCTGCCTCGTGGGCCACCTGGAAGCCCCCCGATGCCCATCTTCTGATATAAGGTGTCTTTTGCCCTGGAAAAAATAAGAAGGAAGCTTTCGGGACGAAGCGCTGCCGTCTCGAGGCGGAACCTTGGCAGAACCAATCTAGGGCTCCGGCGGAGCTGTTCTGCCGGGGAAACATCCCTCCGGGAGGGGGAAATCGTCGCCATCGTCATCGCCATCGATCCTCTCATCGGGAGGGGGTCAATCTCCATCAACATCTTCACTAGCACCATCTCCTCTCAAACCCTAGTTCATCTCTTGTATCCGATCTTTGTCTCAAAACCTCAGATTGGTACCTGTGGGTTGCTAGTAGTGTTGATTACTCCTTGTATTTGATGCTAGTTGGTTTATTCGGTGGAAGATTATATGTTCAGATCCATTATGCATATTAATACCCCTCTGATTATGAACATGAATATGATTTTTGAGTAGTTACGTTTGTTCCTGAGGACATGGGAGAAGTCTTGTTATAAGTAGTCATGTGAATTTGGTATTCGTTCGATATTTTGATGAGATGTATGTTGTCTTTCCTCTAGTGGTGTTATGTGAACGTCGACTACATGACACTTCACCATTATTTGGGCCTAGGGGAAGGCATTGGGAAGTAATAAGTAGATGATGGGTTGCTAGAGTGACAGAAGCTTAAACCCTAGTTTATGTGTTGCTTCGTAAGGGTCTTATTTGGATCCACATGTTTCATGCTATGGTTAGGTTTACCTTAATTCTTCTTTCGTAGTTGCGGATGCTTGCGAGAGGGGTTAATCATAAGTGGGATGCTTGTCCAAGGAAGGGCAGTACCCAAGCACCGGTCCACCCACATATCAAATTATCAAAGTAACGAACGCGAATCATATGAGCATGATGAAAACTAGCTTGATGATAATTCCCATGTGTCCTCGGGAGCGTTTTCCTTTATATAAGAGTTTGTCCAGGCTTGTCCTTCGCTACAAAAAGGATTGGGCCACCTTGCTGCACCTTGTTTACTTTTGTTACTTGTTACCCGTTACGAATTACCTCATCACAAAACTATCTGTTACCGATAATTTCAGTGCTTGCAGAGAATACCTTACTGAAAACTGCTTATCATTTCCTTCTGCTCCTCGTTGGGTTCGACACTCTTACTTACCGAAAGGACTATGATAGATCCCCTATACTTGTGGGTCATCATAGATCGCAAAGCAAATATATGAGAAAGAAGATCCGGGGGCCGTAGGTTTCACTAGTGGCTTCTCTCGAGAAAAATAGCAAACGGTGGGTAAACAAATTACTGTTGGGCAATTGATAGAACTTCAAATAATCATGACGATATCCAGGCAATGATCATTACATAGGCATCACGTCCAAGATTAGTAGACCGACTCCTGCCTGCATCTACTACTATTACTCCACACATCGACCGCTATCCAACATGCATCTAGTGTATTAAGTTCATGGAAAAACGGAGTAATGCAATAAGAACGATGACATGATGTAGACAAGATCCGTTTATCTATATGGCGGTAGATATAGATCTCGTCTTTTTATCCTTAGTAGCAACGATACATACGTGTCGGTTCCCTTTCTGTCACTGGGATCAAGCACCGTAAGATCGAACCCACTACCGGGCACCTCTTCCCATTGCAAGATAAATAGATCAAGTTGGCCAAACAAAACCCAAATATCGGAGAAGAAATACGAGGCTATAAGAGATCATGCATATAAGAGATCAAAGAAACTCAAATAACTTTCATGGATATAAAAAGATATAACTGATCATAAACTCGAAGTTCATCAGATCCCAACAAACACACCGCAAAAAGGACTTACATCATATGGATCTCCAAGAGACCATTGTATTGAGAATCAAAAGAGAGAGAGGAAGCCATCTAGCTACTAACTACGGACCCGTAGGTCTACAAGGAACTACTCACGCATCATCGAAGAGGCACCAATGGAAGTGGTGAACCCCTCCGTGATGGTGTCTAGATTGGATCTGGTGATTCTGGACTCTGCGGCGGCTGGATGAATATTTCATCGACTCCCTTAGGGTTTCTGGAATATTGGGGTATTTATAGAGCAAAGAGGCGGTCCGGGGGAGTCCCGAGGTGGGCACAACCCACCAGGGCGCGCCTGGGCCTCCTGGCGTGCCCTGGTGGGTTGTGCCCCCCTCGGGGCACCCCCCAGGTGCAACCAGGGCCCATCTTCCTTCTTCTGGCCCATAAAAAATCTCCAAAAAGTTTTGGGGCATTTGGACTCCGTTTGATATTGATTTCCTGCGATGTAAAAAACATGCAGAAAATAGCAAATGGCACTTGGCACTATGTCAATAGGTTAGTACCAAAAAATGATATAAAATGACTATAAAATGATTATAAAACATCCAAGATTGATAATAAAACAGCATGGAACAATCAAAAATTATAGATACGTTGGAGACGTATTAGCGAGTCGTGACGGATGTCATTAGGGAGAACCGCCTCTGCTCCGTAAACCATGAAGAAAGGCGTGTAACCCGTAGATCTGTTAGGGGTAGTATTGATACTCCATTGCACTGAGGGTAACTCCTCCACCCAACAACCCGGCGTCCTCTGCAAAGGGACCATAAGCCTGGGCTTGATGCCTCTCAAAATTTCTTGATTGGCTCTCTCAGCTTGACCATTGGACTGGGGGTGAGCCATGGGTGACACATCAAGTCGAATATGCTCTCGTTGACAAAACTCTTTCATAGCACCCTTGGACAGATTAGTGCCATTGTCAGTTATAATGCTGTGGGGAAAGCCAAAATGGAAAATCACCTTTTTGATGAATTGAACCGCCGTCGCCGCGTCACACTTACTAACCGGCTCTACTTCAACCCATTTTGTAAATTTGTCAACCGCCACCAAAAGGTGGGTCTTTTTATCCTTGGACCTTTTGAAAGGTCCAACCATATCAAGCCCCCAGACTGCAAATGGCCAAGCAATTGGAATCATCCTCAATTCCTGAGCCGGCACATGAGCTCGTCGTGAGAATTTCTGACAACCATCACACTTACTGACCAAGTCCTCTGCATCAGCATGAGTCATCAGCCAATAAAATCCATGACGAAAAGCCTTGGCCACAAGAGATTTAGAGCCGGCATGATGACCACAATCTCCTTCATGAATCTCTCGCAGAATCTCACGGCCTTCCTCAGGAGAAACACATCATTGAAACGCCCCTGTAACACTGCAATGATGCAACTCTCCAGTGACAATAGTCATTGACTTAGATCGCCGGGTTATCTGCCTGGCCAAAGTTTCATCTTCAGGTAACTCGCCCCGGGTCATATAAGCCAAATATGGAACTGTCCAATCAGGAATAGCATGAAGAGCCGCCACCAACTGTGCCTCTGGGTCAGGAATAGCAAGATCTTCCTCTGTAGGCAATTTGACTGAAGGGTTATGTAGGATATCCAGAAAAACGTTAGGTGGCACCGGCTTACGCTGGGACCCTAACTGGCTCAAAGCATCAGCGGCCTCATTTTTCCTGCGATCAACATGTTCCACTTGATAACCTTTGAAATGACCAGCAATAGTATCAGCCTCGCGGCGATAAGCCGCCATGAGCGGATCCTTAGAATCCCAAGTGCCTGAAACTTGCTGAGCCACCAAATCCGAGTCACCAAAACACCTCACCCGGCTTAGATTCATCTCCTTAGCCATCCGAAGACCATGGAGCAAGGCTTCATACTCAGCTGCATTATTAGTACAAGGGAACATCAACCTTAAAACATAACAAAATTTATCACCTCGCGGGGAAGTCAAGACAACTCCAGCCCCCGAGCCCTCCATCTGCCTGGATCCATCGAAGTGAATAATCCAATATGTGTTATCCGGCTTCTCTTCAGGCGTCTGTAGCTCTGTCCAATCATTAATGAAATCCACCAGTGCTTGAGACTTGATGGCTGTGCGAGGCATATATTTCAAACCATGAGGTCCAAGTTCAATGGCCCACTTGGCTACCCGACCGGTGGCTTCTCTATTTTGAATAATATCCCCTAAGGGAGAAGAACTAACCACAGTGATGGGATGACCAAGGAAATATTGCTTGAACTTTCGACCAGCCATGAACACCCCATATACCAGCTTCTGCCAATGCGGATACCTCTGCTTAGACTCAATAAGCACCTCACTGATATAATAAACCGGCCTCTGAACCGGATGTTCCTTGCCCGCTTCCTTCCGTTCCACCACAATAGCTACACTGACGGCCCGGGCATTGGCAGCCACATATAACAGCAATGGCTCTTTATCAATAGGAGCAGCAAGGACTGGCGGTTCTGCTAACTGTTTCTTCAAGGCTTCAAACGCCTGATCCGCAGCATCACTCCAAACAAAGTGATTTGTTTTCTTCATCATCTGGTATAAAGGGATAGCCTTTTCACCCGACCGGCTTATGAACTGGCTTAAGGCCGCAATACGACCCGCCAGACGCTGAACATCATTGATACACGCCGGTTTAGCCAAGGAAGTAATGGCCTTGATCTTTTCCGGATTAGCCTCAATGCCTCTTTTAGAAACCAGAAAACCCAAGAGCTTGCCTACTGGTACGCCAAAGACACACTTTGCCGGGTTAAGCATCATCTTGTAGACCCGGAGATTGTCAAAAGTCTCTTTCAAATCATCTATCAAGGTTTCTTTCTTCCTTGACTTCACCACAATATCATCCACATAAGCATGAACATTGCGTCCAATCTGATCATGAAGGCAATTTTGCAGACATCGCTGGTAAGTCATCTGGGCACTCTTGAGCCCAAAAGGCATAGACACATAACAGAAGGCTCCAAAAGGAGTGATGAAGGCTGTCTTCTCCTAGTCCTTAACTGCCATTTTGATATGATGATAGCCAGAATAAGCATCCAAAAAGCTCAAGCGCTCACAACCCGCCGTAACATCAATAATCTGATCAATACGAGGGAGAGCAAAAGGATCAGCTGGACAGGCCTTATTAAGGTCTGTATAATCCACGCACATGCGCCAAGTACCATTCTTCTTAAGTACGAGCACCGGGTTAGCTAGCCACTCTGGATGAAAAACTTCAACAATGAACCCAGCTGCCAAGAGCCGGGCCACTTCTTCACCAATGGCCTTCCGCCTCTCTTCATTAAAGTGACGAAGGAATTGCTTGACCGGTTTAAACTTTGGATCAATATTGAGAGTGTGCTCAGCGAGTTCCCTCGGTTCACCTGGCATGTCAGAAGGTTTCCATGCAAAGATGTCCCGGTTCTCACGGATGAACTCGATGAGCGCGCTTTCCTATTTTGGGTCCAGATTAGCACTGATGCTGAATAGCTTGGATGAATCGCCAGGAACAAAATCAACCAATTTAGTGTCATCAGCTGATTTAAACTTCAATAGGGGGTCATGCTCCGTGGTTGGCTTCTTCAAAGATGTCATATCTGTCGGGTCAACATTATCCTTATAAAACCTCAACTCTTCTGTTGCACAGACAGACTCAGCATAAGCAGCATCTCCTTCTTCACATTCCAAGGCTATCTTCCGGCTTCCATGCACTGTGATGGTACCCTTGTGACCCGGCATCTTAAGCTGTAAATAAACATAACACGGCCTTGCCATGAACTTAGCATAAGCCGGCCGTCTAAATAGAGCATGATACGGGCTCTGGATCTTGACAACTTCAAAGGTCAACGTCTCCGCTCTGGAATCATGTTCATCCCCAAAAGCTACTTCCAAAGCGATCTTGCCCACTGGATACGCCGACTTACCAGGCACCACTCCATGGAAAACAGTATTGGATGGTTTAAGATTTTTGTCAGTCAATCCCATGCGACGGAAAGTATCGTAGTAAAGGATATTGATGCTGCTACCTCCATCCATGAGCACTTTAGTGAACTTGTACCCTCCAACCTGAGGCGCCACCACCAGAGCCAAGTGGCCCGGATTATCAACCCGGGGCGGGTGATCCTCACGGCTCCAAAGAATAGGGTGTTCAGACCACCGTAAATAACGGGGAATCGCCGGCTCGACTGCGTTCACTGCCCTTTTATGGAGCTTCTGATCTTGTTTGCATAAACTCATGGTGAAAACATGGTACTGCCCACTATTCAATTGCTTTGGGTTACTCTGATAACCAGACTGCTGCTGCTGATTCCCTTGACCAGACTGTTGATTAAAACCACCTTGATTGCCTTGGCCCTGAAAACCGGAATTAGAACCGCCACCACCATAACCCGGACCATGAGAGCCGGATACTGAGCCGCCGTCTGGCCCATGATTGTTCTGGAAAAGTTGGAATTTCTATACTCCCTCATAATAAAGCAATCCTTCTAGAGGTGAGTGGCCGGCTTTTCCCGCGCACCATGCTTCGGGCAGGGCTGATTCATCATTGCTTCAAAGTTGAATTTTGGCCCTCCAAACCGAGGGGACGGCTTTCCCTTGCGGCGCTGACTATCATTCTGTGTATTGGTGTTGGCCACAAAATCCAAATTACCATCAGCTTTGCGCTTACCATTGCCACCCTGACTTGCCAGGTTATGCTGCTGCCCTTTCGTGTTGCTGCTCTTCTTTCCCTTACCCGGCCTTTCATCATCAGACTCGGGGTCCTTGGTCCTATCAGAGTCGGCATACTTGACGAGAGCCGCCATTAGCTCCCCCATGTCGTTGCAGTGGCGTTTAAGCCGCCCCAGTTTCTGCTTAAGGGGCATGAAACAGCAGTTCTTCTCCAACATCAGGACTGCTGAACCGGCATTGATACGATCCGATGAGTGCAGGATGGCTGAGACCCGGCGCACCCAATGGGTTGTTGACTCTCCCTCACCTTGGATACAGGAGTCCAAATCTACGATTGACATCGGCTGCTTGCACGTGTCTTTAAAATTCTGGATAAACCGGGCTTTTAACTCGGCCCATGACCCAATGGAGTTGGCAGGTAGCCCTTTCAACCAAGTATGAGCCGTCCCGTCCAACATCATGGTGAAATACTTAGCGCATGCAGCATTGCCAACATCCAGCATCTCCATTGCCATCTCATAACTTTCAATCCAGGCTTCAGGGGGTTGATCTGCTGTGTAGTTAGGCACCTTACGAGGACCCTTGAAATCCTTGGGCAAACGCTCGTTACGCAGAGCCGGCACTAAACACGGCACACCCAAGGTTCTAGAGGTCACGCCTGCCTCCACCGAAGCTGACGGATAGACCGGAGAATACTGATGAGCCCCTTGCTGAGCCGCCAGCTCGGCCTCCCGACGCGCTCTGCCCTGATCCACTAAAGTCTGAGCATTGGCACCACCACGCGTCGGGTCATCCCCACGAGGCTAGTTACGGCGCTGTTCACTGCTTGAAACTGCTGGTGAGTCAATGTGCCTGCTATAACTCCGGCTTGGACGAGGGGTTGAGTGAATCCTTTCACGGCTATAGGAGTAAGCCGCCAGCTGATCCAATGCTGTCTGAAGAAGTTCTCTAGCCCTCCGCGTCTCGATCACAGCTGGAGACTCGCCTTCAACTGGGAGAGCCGCCAATCATGTCGCCGCAGCGATCATATTATCCAAAGGGTTAGAATAATGACCCGGTGGTGTCGGTACGTGCTGAGGCGGAGCAGTATTCAAACGGGGCGGATCCATCATGCGCGGCTGAGCCGACGCTCCAGCCCCAGGCGCTTCAACCATCCGGTTCACCTCCGGCGGATTACTGGTCCCTGCTCCAGGTGTATTGAAGAGGTTTCTCGCATCATAAACCGGGGGCAAGCGACTCTGGTGCCTCCTCCTCATGATCTCGTTTGAAGCGTTCTGATCCATTGTGAGCCGGAAAGACTCTGCCTGAATCCGTTGCACCTGAGCGTCCAAAGCAGCCCGCTCCGTGGCCATCCTAGCGTTCTCAGCCGCCAATTCCTACTTAGCCTGAGCTATCTCATCTCATAGCTTTGCCACTTCTACCTTATGCTGTTCCTGACTCTCAGGGGTTACCTCCATCCCCATTAAAGTCGGCAAAGCTTCTAGCAATTTAGTCAGAACTTGAGCCGGCGGGCGCGCAGAGCCGCCGGCACCAACCGCCGCCGCGGCCATTGAGCTAGAAGTCATAGCCGCGGTGGTTGTCGAACCGAGCACCGGCTGTGTACCGGCCATGAAGATCGCGACCCTGTTCGGCGGCTCATAGGGGTCTGGAATACTGTCACCATCAGAACAGCCCCCAGGCCAGCCGTCTTGCAGTTGATACATTGAGTTGGTCTCGCCGGTTGACGACTCTCCATCAGAGTGGATGGCCATCTCACCACCAGATACCGATCCTTCCTCAAATTCCGCCCCATGGATAAATCCAACAAAGGCGCGCTTCACGGCGGGTTGAACCCGGGCGGGTCGTGCACGCTGAGCCATCTCGATGATGTCGGTGCAGGTGTCCGGCTCAGGGCCCGGTTCGCCGATCTTGCCGATGAAGACGTGGATTCCGCCGAAGGGGACCCGGTACCCGTACTCAATTGAGCCGGCCTCGGGGCCCCTGTCGGTGTCAAAACCGGCGGATCTCGGGTAGGGGGTCCCGAACTGTGCGTCTAAGGTCGATGGTAACAGGAGACGGGGGACACGATGTTTACCCAGGTTCGGGCCCTCTCTATGGAGGTAATACACTACTTCTTGCTTGATTGATTTTGATGAATATGAGTATTACAAGAGTTGATCTACCACGAGATCGTAATGGCTAAAACCCTAGAAGTCTAGCCTGTATGATTATGATTGCCTCTACGGACAAAACCCTCCGGTTTATATAGACACCGGAGGGGACTAGGGTTGTACAAAGTCGGTTACAGAGAAAGGAATCTTCATATCCGAACGCCAAGCTTGCCATCCACGCCAAGGAGAGTCCCATCCGGACACGGGAGAGAGTCTTCTGTCTTGTGTCTTCACGGCCCATCAGTCCGGCCCATGTTACATAGTCCAGACGCCCGAGGACCCCTTAATCCAGGACTCCCTCAGTAGCCCCTGAACCAGGCTTCAATGATGAGGTGTCCGGCGCGCAGATTGTCTTCGGCATTGCAAGGTGGGTTCCTTCTCCGAATATTCCAAAATGGCCTTCGAACACAATGAACGTGTCCGGCTCTGCAAAACAAGTACCACACACAACCGTAGAGAGTATAATATTTCACGAGTCCAATCTGCTGACAACTTTTGTAGCGTGACATCATGTCCCTGCCCGGTTATTATTTTGAACCGTTTTTTGGCCTCCCGCTCCACACTTCAAGATGCGGTTTCCATTGGCACGTCTTGTCGCAGCAGAGATCGTGTCCCTTTATTACGGGATTCTCATCAATACGGGCGTGGGTAATCCAACCGTGCCGCCTGCACAGCCCTAGGGAATAGGCGAGTTTTAAGGCGAGTGGGGAGGCGCTTGATATTCACTGCCTTTATAAGGAGATAAGGATTCATCCCTTTCACCCACGCCTTCTTTCTCTCCGCCCCCCCATTCTCGAGCTCCAGCGCCCAAGCTCTCATCTTTTCCGCCTCAAAAAAGCACTCCGACCATGTCCGGATCTGGAGCGCAAGGCAAGTGGATGGCCTCCTCCGTCAAGGACAAGGACATCAAGAAGCTCCGAGAGGCGGGGTATTTGGCCAAAGAAATCGCCCACCGGCTTCCGGCTGAGGGACAGATCATCCCCACCCCGAAGCCCCATGGGAGGGTGGTGTTCATCCCCCACTTTGTCCGCGGGCTAGGGTTTCCTCTCCACCCTTTCATCCGCGGACTCATGTTCTACTACGGGCTAGATTTCCATGATCTAGCCCCAAATTCTTTCCTCAACATCTCGGCATTTATTGTCGTGTGCGAGGCCTTCCTCCGCATCCCACCCCACTTCGGACTGTGGCTCAAGATTTTCAACGTAAAGCCGAAGGTGGTGGATGGCCAACACGCCGAGTGCGGAGGTGCCATGGTGAGCAAGATGCCCAACATCACATGGCCCAAAGGTACCTTTGTAGAGACCGTCAAAGGGTGGCAGCAACTGTGGTTCTATATCACAGAGCCCCCCGCGACGCCACCTTGGCCGCGGCTCCTGAATTCAAGTCCGGTGCCCCAATGCGTCTCACCTCCTGGCTAGAGAAGGGCCTGAATTGGTCTTCGTCGGACGAGCTGACAGCGCTGCAAACGCGCATCCAGAGCATGGTGGACAAGAACATCAAGCTCGTCAGCGTGATCCAGGTGATGCTTATTCGCCGGATTCTTCCTTGCCAACGCCGGACTTGCTATTTATGGGAGTTCGACCCGGCCAAGCACCAGACCCTGCAACGACTCTTCGGCACTACGCACGAAGATATCTGGAAGGTGCTTTTCAAGGCCGGTGAAACGCGGCCGGAGACGACCGAAGATCGCAGTCATGCCTTGATTCGCCCAGCCAGTCCGGTAAGTTCACCATACTTCAAGGTATTTCCTTCACATGTTAATTCGAGGAAGAAGTCTAAGCTTCTCCGTTTGTCTTTTCAGGGCTGGATAGAGAAGGCGGAGCGGATTCGGTGTCCGGCTCCGCTGCCCGAGGAACCAGCCATCCTGCTTCTGACGAAGATGCAGGTTCCGGTGCCCTACAAGGCGACGGAGAAGAAGGCCAAGGGGGCCAGAAGTGGCCTCCGCCGCAAGGGTGCATCGGACGTGTCGTCCGAAGACACCGAAACTCACTCCTCGGCCACCGAGGACGACGACGAGGAGGAGGAAGGAAGCAACTCCCTCCCCCCCCCCCCCCCGAGGGGGGAAGGAAGAAGAGGGCGGCCTCCACAAATCTGGAGGCAGAGGCGTCCAAGAAGGGGAAGGTCTCCCTCGCGGATAACTCCGCGTGGGACATCGAAAGCAGCCCAGAGCGTCGCCCCCGGGATAAGCCCCTGGCCGGATCGTGAGTACTCAAAGACCCTGACGCATTCATATATCCGGCCTCTTTACTTCATAGTTTTAACATGTTGAATCATGCACTTGCAGTCCGGCTCGTTCCGACCTCGAGCGATCCTCATCTTCGGGGAATTCGCTGGACCCGAAGGTGATGGACAGCAGGTCCCTTCCGGCGGCCTCCTCCCCCAGGGCCATGCATGACACCGAGGTGTTGTCCCGAAGGACCCCAGGCCAGGGGGAGACGCGGGAGGCCACCAGGGCGGCGCCAGAGGGTGAAACCTCGGCCGCCGGACACATGGGGGAGCAAATCCCCATGGAGACTGGCGATGGGGGCCATATCCAATTCGGCCCCCAGCCGAATACGGTCCCGAAGACCTATACGGCTCCGGAATCCGGCAAGCAGCCTCCTTCGAAAGAAGGAGGTGTGCCTATTCCGCCGGTGACCTCTGTCCAACCAGAGGCACCGGATACTCTAATGGAAGCGCTGCGAAGTGCTTCCATTGTTGAGGAACACCGTACCCTAATGGGTATATTGGTTGAGAGGGTTCAGTCCGTTAAGAACGGACTGACCGAAGACTGCACCAGCCTTCTAACAGGCTTTGAGGTAAGCAATGCAATTATGTAAAAAGAATGTCACGGTATAGACAGTAGCCCCTGAGACTCTGTCCGGTGTTCGGAAAGAAAAGCCGGACAGAGGATCAAAATAATTTTCGCAGGAGACTAATCATACGTGTCTATGTGAATAAGCAGGCGTCGTTGCTGGCTGCGATCTCCCACGCTGCCAAAGTATCCGGACTGAAGCAGAGTCTGGAGCGGACCGAGGAAGAGCTCGTCCGTGTAAAAAAGCAACTGGAGGATAAGCAAGGTATGCCCAGACCTTCTGTATATCAGAAAGGATAAATGATTTGTATTGACCATATTGCCATGATATTTGTAGGAGCGGCGACCGAGGTCGAGTCCCTTAAAAAGGCGCTGGCCGAGGCAAAAAAGAAAGCAGCAAAGAAGCAAGCCGCCCGTGAAAAACACAAGGCCAGGGTTGAGGAGGTCCAGCAGGAGCTCCAGGACGCGGTTAAGAAATGCGAGTCCTTGGAGCGCAACATTGCGGACCAAGAGATCGAACTCGCCAAGGCTCGCCAAAGCGCACAAGATGCCCAAGTTGAAGCCCAGGGCGCCCTCCAAGAAATCCAAGAGGCCAGGAAAATCGCGGCGGGTAAGGCTTTTATTATGCAAAGCAAGTATGTGAAGAAAAGGTACTTCTTACTGACCCGGATTTGGAGTTCTCCAGGGACGTTTGCGGATCTGCCGCGCAATGTTTCTGACGCTGCCGAATTCTTCCGAGCCGAAGAGGGGAGCTCAACGGAGAAGCTGTTCTGGTCGCAATACCTTGTGCCAGAACATCCTGTGCCCTTTAGCGATCAGCTAAAACAGCTGGTCGAACTACATAGGGTGGCCGAACTGGCCATGAAGGATTTGATAATCTGGCTATGGCCTGCCGAAGCCATACCCAGCAGCTACTTCGGGCTCGTGAAGCGGCTGGTCAGTGCCTGCCCCCGGCTTGACGCCATCAAGCGGTCGGTCTGTATCGAAGGTGCGTGGATGGCCTTCGCCCGTGTCAAGGTGCAGTGGGCGAAGATGAATGCCGTCAAGCTCGCGACCGAGGGACCGCCCGCTGGCAAGGAGCACCGCACGCCCGAGCGGTATTTCGATGATGTCCTGGAGGGATCCCGCATTGTAGCGGAGCAATGTGCTAAGGACGTTATTTTTGAATGAATACATTCATGTTATCCTGTCCTGTATTATGGAACAAAGCCGTTATGTAATATAATGCTTGTTTATTATTTGAAATTTTACCTCCTGTGCGGCCGTTTTTATTAAATCTGAGAGTTGGCCAGTCGTCGGCTTCAGCTCCCACGTAGGTAGTACGGGGGTGTTCGGGATGGAATCTAAACACTCTTGATCCAAAGGTTTGGTCCTTGAAGGAGGTCTTTAGTGCAACGAACCAGGCAATCGGACTATGTGGCTTTATCACCCTCACTTAGCCATAGGAGTTTGACAATAGAATTTAAGGCGCAGCCCCTAGTATTCGTAAGTCCGAACTAGGGTGCTGTAAACACCTGATCGGGTAGAGACCGATTCGTCGCGTAATGCGGAAAAAATCGCAAAAGATTTGTAACCTCTCGAACAGCTGACCGGCTCTCGACGCATCATGACAGTCAGTTTTCGGCTTTCTCTACTGAGGTGCTCATCCGGATAAACCAGGACACAATCGCAGTAGTTCTCCCTTTACTATCCTAGCCGATATAGCGGAACATAAGGTAGTAAGCACAGGAGCCGGGCAACCCAACTATTGACCAAAGACATGATTCGGAGCCAATGCATATAATGCTAAATTCGGGGTGCCGAACTATAGTGTAAGAAGTGTTCGGACTTTGTTGCCGTAGTATGGGGCGCGATGAAGCCCCTGGCGAATTAAGGCGTACCAAAGTGTACGGGTGCAATTGATAAGATTATCAAGAAAAAATGAAGTAGTAAGCTAGTGCCGCAGAAGTTGGGCCGCAAACTGTTTCCATTATAATTTGATTAGTACGTCAAAGCGTATTTGTACAAGTGGTGTGATAAGCAACAGGGCTATTTAACATGCCACGACCAAGGGAGAGCTGCGTGCGGGTCCTGGAAACAGGTAGAGTGACCGTTAAAAAGACCACCTAGAGATTCCCTTGTACGCCAATGCTTCTTGCCCTCTTGGTATATCTATCCTTCGAAAGGACCGATGATCAGGCCGTCAGGAAGGGCTTGTGGAAAAGAAACCTTAAAAGGATGAAAAAGGAAAAGTGAAAGTATGTGTGTCCAGGGGAGGTCGAGCCATAGTGTGGACCACAATCTAGTTATGCCTCCGTCTATGCCCATGGTATTTTAAGTGCGTAGTTATGTACGCGCGGTACGAACGCCGCCATTTGGTCGGGACTGGGACAGAGGCCAAATTGCTAGTCGAGCTCTTGACGAGCTGGACTGTCCTGCTGCAGAGTAGTCCGGACTCGTTTGACAGTGTCCGGGAGCTTGGCCGCCGAATTAAGTTTCTGCTTGAGAAGGCCGCTCTGTACTTCTGCTGCTAGAGCAGCGGTGTGCTCCTCGGTACGGAGGGAGCGTTCCGTGTTTCCATTAACTGTTATGACACCGCGTGGTCCGGGCATCTTGAGCTTGAGATAAGCATATTGTGGTACCGCATTAAATCGAGCAAATGCGGTTGTCCGAGCAGTGCGTGATAGCCACTGCGGAAGGGGACGATATCCAAGATCAACTCTTCGCTTCGGAAGTTGTCCGGGGATCCGAAGACAACCTCCAATGTGATTGAGCCCGTACAGCGGGCCTCTACACCTGGTATGACTCCTTTAAAGGTAGTTTTTGTGGGCTTGATCCTTGAGGGATCGATGCCCATTTTGCGCACTGTATCCTGATAGAGCAGGTTCAGGCTGCTGTCACCGTCCATGAGGACTCGCGTGAGATGGAATCCATCAATGATTGGGTCGAGGACCAGTGCGGCTGAACCGCCGTCACGGATACTGGTCGGATGGTCCCTGCGATCGAAAGTGATCGGGCAGGACGACCATGGGTTGAACTTTGGGGCGACTGGCTCCATCGCGTAGACGTCCCTGAGCGCGCGTTTGCGCTCCCTCTTTGGGATATGGGTAGCATATATCATGTTCACCGTTTTAACTTGAGGGGGGAACTTTTTCTGCCCTCCTGTGTTCGATGGACGGGACTCCTCGTCATCGTCCTCGCTGTGCGACCCCTTCTCCTTATTCTCGGCATTTAACTTGCCGGCCTGTTTAAAAAACCAACAGTCTCTGTTGGTATGATTGGCTGGTTTATCAGGGGTGCCATGTATCTGACATGGACGATCGAGTATGCGGTCCAAGCTGGATGAGCCCGGATTGTTTCTTTTACATGGCTTCTTCCGCTGGCCGGACTTGGAGCCACTGAATCCGGCGTTGACCGCCGTGTCATCGGTATTATCACCGTTGCTTCGACGCTTGTGCCTGTTGCGTCGGGGTTTGCCGTTGTTATTTTTGGCTTCAGAGGTGCCTGCATCGCTTGCAGTGTTATTGCTATGGGCTAGCCAGCTATCCTCGCCCGCACAAAAGCGGGTCATGAGTGGCGTGAGGGCTGCCATGGACTTCGGCTTTTCTTGGCCGAGGTGACGGGCGAGCCATTCGTCCCGGATGCTATGCTTAAAGGCCGCTAGGGCTTCGGCATCCGGACAGTCGACGATCTGGTTCTTTTTAGTTAAGAACCTAGTACAGAATTTCCTGGCTGACTCTCCGGGCTGTTGAACTATGTGACTTAAGTCGTCGGCATCCGGAGGTCGGACATATGTACCTTGGAAGTTGTCAAGAAAGGCGTCTTCCAAGTCCTCCCAGCTGCCAATGGAGCTTTCGGGTAGACTGTTCAGCAAGTGCCGAGCTGGTCCCTTGAGTTTTAGCGGGAGGTATTTGATGGCATGAAGATCATCACCGCGGGCCATGTGAATATGGAGAAGGAAATCCTCAATCCATACCGCGGGATCTGTTGTTCCATCATATGATTCGATATTTATGGGTTTAAACCCTTCTGGGAATTCGTGCTCCATTACTTCATCAGTGAAGCAGAGGGGGTGTGCGGCGCCTCTGTATCGGGCTAGGTCGCGACGTAGTTCGGATGTAGTCCGTCTGCAGTTTTCGGCCCGGACGTGGTTATGCTCGTCATGACTGGCTTGATGGCCGTTGTCGCACCTCAGGGCACGCCCCCGCGATCCATAGATCGATCTGGTCTGACCTGCTCTGTTCTCCAAGTCATGCCGCAGGTCATATGTGTATCCCCGAGCTGTTGTGTCTCTGTTTTTGCGGCGAGGTAGTACGGGCTGGTGTTCGGCTTGAGTTACCGCTTTGTCCCAGCCACGTGGTGGTCGGTCAGCCGCATTACGTGTTGATGGCATGGGCTCGAGTGCCTCGCCGTCGAATTGAGGTAACAATTTGCGCTTCGGGTAACTTTTGGTTGGGCGCTCGAGGCCGTATTCCTCGGCTGCCAGGACATTAGTCCATCTGTGATTGAGCAGATCTTGATCAACTTGAAGCTGCTGCTGTTTCTTTTTCAGGCTCCTCGCAGTGGCTATTAGCCGGCGCTTAAAGCGCTCCTGCTCGACGGGTTCCTCAGGCACGATAAAGTCTTCGTCGCTGAGGCTCACCTCATCCTCGGAGGGTGGAAGATAGTTACTGTCCTCCGAGTCTTCGTTTATGGCCTGTTCATCAGGGCTGACTCGCCCATCATCCCTATCGCCCTGTTCGGAAGTTGGCTCGACGGGGTCTTCTTTGTCTTCGGCATCGTCCGGAGTGTTGTTTTCTCTCGTGCCGGTGTTGCTATCTTTTTCACGGCGTGATTTAGAGCGGCGCCGCTGACGTCGGCGCTTTGGTTGTATCTCAGGAGGTTTATCCTCGACTGGATCCTTCTTGTTATCGCCGTTATTCTCTTTGGGTGTATCCACCATGTACACATCATACAAGGAGGTGGCTGTCCAGCGCCCGGTAAGTGGTGGCTTTTGGGCCTGCTCCTCTTCGGCATCGTCGTCCATACCGTCGATGTCTTCGAAGCCGTAATCGAGCATGTTGGTTAAGTCTTCGACAGTGGCTATGAAGTGGGTGGTGGGTGGGAAGCGAAATTCTCCGTCATCAGCCTCCAGTTCAAACCGGATATAATTCGTCTGTGAGTCCCCCGCTAAGGAGAGGGTTTTTAATGAGTTTAGCACATCGCCTAAAGGTGAGTGCCGGAAGATGTCCGCGGAGCTGAATTCGACGATCGGCGCCTGGTCAAGCTCGACGGGCGCGGATGCACGTGGTTCGGAACCTGTAGCCGGAGACGAATCCGAGGTTCCGGTGACACAGATCTTGCTCAAGGTTGGGTCTGTGTGCGGCTCCAACGCCGCTGAGTCTGCGGCTTCCATGGCGGGGTTAAGCTTCCCGTCCTCGGATGGCGCAATCTGCTCTGGATCTAGGGCCATGGCAGTCACAGGCGCTATCTCCTGGGTATGGTCCGATGACAGATTTAGGTCATGTTCATCGCGGTGGCAGGGAGCGGCTGCCGTGGGCTCGAATCCGTCGAAGATCAAGTCTCCGCGGATATAAGCAACGTAGTTCAAGCTTCCAAACCTGACCTGATGGCCAGGGGCGTAGCTGTCGATCTGCTCCAGATGGCCAAGCGAGTTGGCCCGCAGTGCGAAGCCGCCGAATACGAAGATCTGGCCAGGGAGAAAGACCTCCCTCGGGGCAGCATCATTGTAGATGATTGACGGGGCCATCGAGCCTTCTAGCGACGACACAGCGGAACTCTCAATGAAAGCACCAATGTCGGTGTCAAAACCGGCGGATCTCGGGTAGGGGGTCCCGAACTGTGCGTCTAAGGTCGATGGTAACAGGAGACGGGGGACACGATGTTTACCCAGGTTCGGGCCCTCTCTATGGAGGTAATACCCTACTTCCTGCTTGATTGATCTTGATGAATATGAGTATTACAAGAGTTGATCTACCACGAGATCGTAATGGCTAAAACCCTAGAAGTCTAGCCTGTATGATTAGGATTGCCTCTACGGACTAAACCCTCCGGTTTATATAGACACCGGAGGGGACTAGGGTTGTACAAAGTCGGTTACAGAGAAAGGAATCTTCATATCCGAACGCCAAGCTTGCCATCCACGCCAAGGAGAGTCCCATCCGGACACGGGAGAGAGTCTTCTGTCTTGTGTCTTCACGGCCCATCAGTCCGGCCCATGTTACATAGTCCGGACGCCCGAGGACCCCTTAATCCAGGACTCCCTCAGCCCCAGCCTGCATCGTCGATGTAGAGCTTGCCGCGACAACTCTTGGTCATCCGGCCCACAGCATATCCCTTGATCCCTTCAAAGCTGCCCTTCAAGAACTCGAAACCACCATGCGCTGCCCCACGGTGGGCGCCAACTGTCGTGGAGTTGACACGGCAGATGTCCTAGCGTAAGGACTTAGTCATGGAGCCATCACAACTAGGTAGCTTAAAGGGGTTAAACAGGACAAAGGACACAGGGAGTTTATACTGGTTCGGCCCCTTGCGGTGAAGGTAAAGGCCTAATCTAGTTTAGGGTTGTATTGCTTGGGCGTCGATTACCAGGGAGCGAAGACGCTTGACCTAGTTCTTGATCTCCTCTTTCTTGCCCCTAACTCGCCGCCGGGTCACCCCTTTATATACACAGGTTGATGCCCGACGGCTTACAGAGTCCCAGCCGGCTCATAGACAACGTGTCCGGCTCGGTGACTAATAAAGCTTGCCTTACAATACAAGTCATACATATGGCGGTTCACCCCTTGGGCCTCAAGTCGCCTCTGGGTCTTGGGCCACCAACGGGCCTGCTATGACCTGCCATCTTCGTAGTTGAGTCGCCAGTGGTATAACCCGGCCCCTCCTGGGCAGTTCATACCCAGTAGTTATATCCCCAACAACTTCAGTAATTTTACCTTTGTTAATGGTTATCTTTTTTTACATGTGAAATTTGACATGTTTATCTATGCAACCGGTACAAATTTTAAGAAACCCGTGGCAACACACGGGTATTATAATAGTATGTATAATTCTAATCACGATGGACCAAATGCATAGGATAAAATTTCTGGTAGAATTCCAGCTTCAATCGGCTCCAATTAATCCCTTGTTCCAATATCATCCAATAGCATGTTGTCGGTGTCAAAACCGGTGGATCTCGGGTAGGGGGTCCTGAACTGTGCGTCTAAGGTCGATGGTAACAGGAGACGGGGGACACGATGTTTACCCAGGTTTGGGCCCTCTTGATGGAGGTAATACCCTACTTTCTGCTTGATTGATCTTGATGAATATGAGGATTACAAGAGTTGATCTACCACGAGATCGTAATGGCTAAATCCTAGATGTCTAGCCTGTATGATTGTGATTGCCTCTACGGACTAAACCCTCCGGTTTATATAGACACCGGAGGGGCCTAGGGTTGTACAAAGTCGGTTTACAGAGGAAGGAATCTACATATCCGAACGCCAAGATTGCCATCCACGCAAAGGAGAGTCCCATCTAGACACGGGAAGAAGTCTTCTGTCTTGTATCTTCATAGCCCATCAGTCCGGCCCACGTTACATAGCCCGGACGCCCGAGGACCCCTTAATCCAGGACTCCCTCAGTAGCCCCTAAACCAGGTGTCGGTGTCAAAACCGGCGGATCTCGGGTAGGGGGTCTGAACTGTGTGTCTAAGGTCGATGGTAACAGGAGACGGGGGACACGATGTTTACCCAGGTTCGGGCCCTCTCTATGGAGGTAATACCCTACTTCCTACTTGATTGATCTTGATGAATATGAGTATTACAAGAGTTGATCTACCACGAGATCGTAATGGCTAAAACCCTAAAAGTCTAGCCTGTATGATTATGATCCTGATTGCCTCTACGGACTAAACCCTCCGGTTTATATAGACACCAGAGGGGACTAGGGTTGTACAAAGTCGGTTACAGAGAAAGGAATCTTCATATCCGAACGCCAAGCTTGCCATCCATGCCAAGGAGAGTCCCATCCAGACACGGGAGAGAGTCTTCTGTCTTGTATCTTCACGGCCCATCAGTCCGGCCCACGTTACATAGTCCGGACGCCCGAGGATCCCTTAATCCAGGACTCCCTCAGTAGCCCCTGAACCAGGCTTCAATGACGATGTGTCCAGCGCACAAATTGTCTTCGGCATTGCAAGGCGGGTTCCCTCTCCGAATACTCCAAAACAGTCTTCGAACACAACGAACGTGTCCGACTCTGCAAAACAAGTACCACACACAACCGCAGAGAGTATAATATTTCACGAGTCCAATCTGCTGACAACTTTTTGTAGCGTGACATCACGTCCCTGCCCGGTTATTATTTCGAACCGTTTTTCGGCCTCCCGCTCCACACTTCAAGATGCGGTTTCCGTTGGCACATCTTGTCGCAGCAGAGATCTTGTCCCTTTTTTACAGGATTCTCATCAATACGGGCGTGGGTAATCCAACCGTGCCGCCTGCACAGCCCTAGGGAATAGGCGAGTTTTAAGGCGAGTGGGGAGGCGCTTGATATTCATTGCCTTTATAAAGGGATAAGGATTCACCCCTTTCACCCACGCCTTCTTTCTCTCTCTGCCCCCCCCCCCCATTCTCGAGCTCCAGCGCCCAAGTCCTCATCTTCTCCGCCTCAAAAAAGCACTCCGATCATGTCCGGATCCGGAGCGCAGGGCAAGTGGATGGTCTCCTCCGTCAAGGAAAAACACATCACCAAGCTCCGGGAGGCCGGGTATCTGGCCAAGGAAATCGCCCACCGGCTTCCGGCCAAAGGACAGATCGTCCCCACCCCGGAGCCCCATGAGATGGTAGTGTTCATCCCCCACTTCATCCGCGGGCTGGGATTTCCTCTCCACCCATTCGTCCGTGGGCTCATGGTCTACTACGGGCTAGATTTCCACGATCTGGCCCCCAACTCCTTCCTCAACATCTCGGCATTTATTGTCGTGTGTGAGGCTTTCCTCCGCGTCTCCCCCCACTTCGGACTGTGGTTAAAGATCTTCAATGTGAAGCCGAAGGTGGTGGATGGCCAACACGCAGAGTGCGGAGGCGCCATGGTGAGCAAGATGCCCAATGTCACATGGCCCAAAGGTACCTTTGTGGAGACCGTCAAAGGGTGGCAAAAACTGTGGTTCTACATCACAGAGCCCCACGACGCCACCTGGGCCGCGGCTCCCGTATTCCAGTCCGGAGCCCCGATGCGGCTCACCTCCTGGCTAGAGAAGGGCCTGGACTGGTCTTCGTCGGACGAGCTGACAGCGCTTCAGACGCGCATTAGGAGCATGGTCGACAAGAACATCAAGCTTGTCGATGTGATCCAGGTGATGCTAGTTCGCCGGATCCTTCCATGCCAGAGCCGGACTTGCCATCCATGGGAGTTCGATCCAGCCGAGCACCAGACCTTGCAACGGTTCTTCGGAACTACGCACAAAAATATCTGGAAGGTGCTCTTTAAGGCCAACAAGACGTGGCCGAAGACGACCGATGACCGTGGGCACGACCTGGCCCATCCCGCCAATCCAGTAAGTCTTTCGCATTTCAAGGTGTATCCTTTA
Organism: Elymus sibiricus; assembly: GCA_039707655.1. Taxonomy (NCBI): domain Eukaryota; kingdom Viridiplantae; phylum Streptophyta; class Magnoliopsida; order Poales; family Poaceae; genus Elymus; species Elymus sibiricus. The sequence goes on from CM077670.1 coordinate 30,790,350, forward strand.
CTTGCTTACTCAAGGAAGATGCCTAAGCTTCCCTATTTATTTTTTCAGGGCTGGACAAAGAAGGCGGAGCGGATTCGGTGTCCGGCTCCGCTGCCCGAGGAACCAGCCATCCCGCTTCTAACGAAGATGCTGGTTCCGGCGCCCTACCAGGCGCCGGAGAAGAAGGCCAAGAAGAAGGCCAAGGGGGCCAGAAGTGGCCTCCGCCGCAAGGGCGCTTCGGACGTGACGTCCGAAGACACCGAAACTCACTCCTCGGCCGCCGAGGACGATGACGAGGAGGAGGAAGAAAGCAACTCCCCCCTGAGAGGGGAAGGCAGAAGAGGGCGGCCTCCACAAATCTGGACGCAGAGGCGTCCAAGAAGGGGAACGTCTCCCTTGCGGATAACTCCGCGTGGGACATCGAAAGCAGCCCAGAGCGGCGCCCCCGAGATAAGTCCCTGGCCGGATCGTGAGTACTCAAAGACCCTGACACATTCACGTATCTGGCCTCTTTACTTCATGGTTTTAACATGTTGAATCATGCACTTGCAGTCCGGCTCGTTCCGACCTCGAGCGATCCTCATCTTCGGGGAATTCGCTGGACCCGAAGGTGATGGACAGCGGGTCCCTTCCGGCGGCCTCCTCTCCCAGGGACATGGATGACACCGAGGTGTTGTCCCGAAGGATCCCAGGCCAGGGAGAGATGCAGGAGGCCGTCATCGCGGCGCCAGAGGGTGAAACCTCAGCGGCCGGACACCTGGGGGAGCAAATCCCCATGGAGACTGGCGATGGGGGCCATATCCAATTTGGCCCGCAGCCGAATACAGTCCCGGAGCCCTATACGGCTCCGGAATCCGGCAAGCAACCTCCTTCGAAAGAAGGAGGTGTGCCTATTCCACCGGTGACCTCTGTCCAACCAGAGGCACCGGATGCTCTTCTGGAAGCACTGCGAAGTGCCTCCATTGTTGAGGAACACCGTACCCTCATGGGTACGGTGATTGAGAAGATTCAGTCTGCGAAGAGCGGACTGACCGAAGCCTGCACAAGCCTTCTAACAGGCTTTGAGGTAAGCAACGCAATTATGTAAAAAGAATGTCACAGTATAGACAGTAGCCCCTGAGACTCTGTCCGGTTTTCGGAAAGAAAAGCCGGACAGAGGATCAAAATAATTTTCGCAGGAGACTAATCATACATGTCTATGTGAATAAGCAAGCGTCGTTGCTGGCTGCGACCTCCCACGCTGCCGAAGTCTCCGGACTAAAGCAGAGTCTGGAGCGGACCGAGGAAGAGCTCGTCCGTGTAAAAAAGCAGCTGGAGGATAAGCAAGGTATGCCCAGACCTTCTGTATAACAGAAAGGATAAATGATTTGTATTGACCATATTGCCATGATATTTGTAGGAGCGGCGACCGAGGTCGAGGCCCTTAAAAAGGCGCTGGCCGAGGCCAAAAAGAAAGCGGCAAAGGAGCAAGCCGCCCGTGAAAAACACGAGGCCAGGGTTGAGGAGGTCTAGCAGGAGCTCCAGGACGCGGTTAAGAAATGCGAGTCCTTGGAGCGCAACATTGCGGATCAAGAGACCGAACTCGCCAAGGCTCGCCAAAGTGCACAAGATGCCCGGGTTGAAGCCCAGGGCGCCCTCCAGGAAATCCAAGAGGCCAGGAAAATCGCGGCGGGTAAGGCTTTTATTATGCAAAGCAAGTATGTGAAGAAAAGGTACTTCTTACTGACCCGGATTTGGAGTTCTCCAGGGGCGTTTGCGGATCTACCGCGCAGTGTTTCTAACGCTGCCGAATTCTTCCGGGCCGAAGAGGGGAGCTCAACGGAGAAGCTGTTCTGGTCGCAATACCTTGCGCCAGAACATCCGGTGCCCTTTAGCGATCAGCTAAAACAGCTGGTCGAACTGCATAGGGTGGCCGAACTGGCCATGAAGGATTTGATATTCCGGCTGTGGCCTGCCGAAGCCATACCCAGCAGCTATTTCGGGCTCGTGAAGCGGCTGGTCAGTGCCTGCCCCCGGCTTGACGCCATCAAGCAGCCGGTCTGTATTGAAGGTGTGCGGATGGCCTTCGCCCGTGTCAAGGTGCAGTGGGCGAAGATGAATGCCGTCAAGCTCGCGACCGAGGGACCGCCCGCTGGCAAGGAGCACCGCACGCCCGAGCGGTATTTCGACGATGTCCTGGAGGGATCCCGCATTGTAGCGGAGCAATGTGCTAAGGACGTTATTTTTGAATGAATACATTCATGTTATCCTGTCCTGTATTATGGAACAAAGCCGTTATGTAATATAATGCTTGTTTATTATTTGAAATTTTACCTCCTGTGCGGCCGTTTTTATTAAATCTGAGAGTTGGCCAGTCGTCGGCTTCAGCCCCCACGTAGGTAGTACGGGGGTGCTCGGGATGGAATCTAAACACTCTTGATCCAAAGGTTTGGTCCTTGAAGGAGGTGTTTAGCGCAACGAACCAGGCAATCGGACTATGTGGCTTTATCACCCTCACTTAGACATAGGAGTTTGACAATAGAATTTAAGGCGCAGCCCCTAGTATTCGTAAGTCCGAACTAGGGTGCTGTAAACACCTGATCGGGTAGAGACCGATTCGTCGCGTAATGCGGAAAAAATCGCAAAAGATTTGTAACCTCTCGAACAGCTGACCGGCTCTCGCCACATCATGACAGTCAGTTTTCGGCTTTCTCTACTGAGGTGCTCATCCGGATAAACCAGGACACAATCGCAGTAGTTCTCCCTTTACTACCCTAGCCGATATAGCGGAACGTAAGGTAGTAAGCACAGGAGCCGGGCAACCCAACTATTGACCAAAGACATGATTCGGAGCCAATGCATATAATGCTAAATTCGGGGTGCCAAACTATACTGTAAGAAGTGTTCGGACTTTGTTGCCGTAGTATGGGGCGCGATGAAGCCCCTGGCGAATTAAGGCGTACCAAAGTGTACGGGTGCAATTGATAAGATTATCAAGAAAAAATGAAGTAGTAAGCTAGTGCCGCAGAAGTTGGGCCGCAAACTGTTTCCATTATAATTTGATTAGTACGTCAAAGCGTATTTGTACAAGTGGTGCGATAAGCAACAGGGCTATTTAACATGCCACGACCAAGGGAGAGCTGCGTGCGGGTCCTGGAAACAGGTAGAGTGACCGTTAAAAAGACCACCTAGAGATTCCCTTGTACGCCAATGCTTCTTGCCCTCTTGGTATATCTATCCTTCGAAAGGACCGATGATCAGGCCGTCAGGAAGGGCCTGTGGAAAAGAAACCTGAAAAGGATGAAAAAGGAAAAGTGAAAGTATGTGTGTCCAGGGGAGGTCGAGCCATAGTGTGGACCACAATCTAGTTATGCCTCCGTCTATGCCCATGATATTTTAAGTGCGTAGTTATGTACGCGCGGTACGAACGCCGCCATTTGGTCGGGACTGGGACGGAGGCCAAATTGCTAGTCGAGCTCTTGACGAGCCGGACTATCCTGCGGCAGAGTAGTCCGGACTCGTTTGACAGTGTCCGGGAGCTTGGCCGCTGAATTAAGGTTCTGCTTGAGAAGGCCGCTCTGTACTTCTACTGCTAGAGCAGCGGTGTGCTCCTTTGTACAGAGGGAGCCTTCCGTGTTTCCATTAACTGTTATGACACTGCGTGGTCCGGGCATCTTGAGCTTGAGATAAGCATAGTGTGGTACCGCATTAAATCGAGCAAATGCGGTTCGTCCGAGCAGTGCGTGATAGCCACTGCGGAAGGGGACGATATCGAAGATCAACTCTTCGCTTCGGAAGTTGTCCGGGGATCCGAAGACAACCTCCAATGTGATTGAGCCCGTACAGCGGGCCTCTACACCTGGTATGACTCCTTTAAAGGTAGTTTTTGTGGGCTTGATCCTTGAGGGATCGATGCCCATTTTGCGCACTGTATCCTGATAGAGCAGGTTCAGGCTGCTGCCACCGTCCATGAGGACTCGCGTGAGATGGAATCCATCAATGATTGGGTCGAGGACCAGTGCGGCTGAACCGCCGTGACGGATACTGGTCGGATGGTCCCTGCGATCGAAAGTGATCGGGCAGGACGACCATGGGTTGAACTTTGGGGCGACTGGCTCCATCGCGTAGACGTCCCTGAGCGCGCGTTTGCGCTCCCTCTTGGGGATATGGGTAGCATATATCATGTTCACCGTTTTAACTTGAGGGGGGAACTTTTTCTGCCCTCCTGTGTTCGGCGGACGGGACTCCTCGTCATCGTCCTTGCTGTGCGACCCCTTCTCCTTATTCTCGGCATTTAACTTGCCGGCCTGTTTAAAAACCCAACAGTCTCTATTGGTATGATTGGCTGGTTTATCAGGGGTGCCATGTATCTGACATGGACGATCGAGTATGCGGTCCAAGCTGGATGAGCCCGGATTGTTTCTTTTATATGGCTTCTTCCGCTGGCCGGACTTGGAACCACTGAATCCGGCGTTGACCGCCGTGTCATCGGTATTGTCACCGTTGCTTCGACGCTTGTGCCTGTTGCGTCGGGGCTTGCCGTTGCTATTTTTGGCTTCAGAGGTGCCAGCTTCACTTACAGTGTTATTGCTACGGGGTAGCCAGCTATCTTCGCCCGCACAAAAGCGGGTCATAAGCGCCGTGAGGGCTGCCATGGACTTCGGCTTTTCTTGGCCGAGGTGTCGGGCGAGCCATTCGTCGCGGATGCTGTGCTTAAAGGCCGCTAGGGCTTCGGCATCCGGACAGTCGACGATCTGGTTCTTTTTAGTTAAGAACCTAGTCCAGAATTTCCTGGCTGACTCTCCGGGCTGTTGAACTATGTGACTTAAGTCGTCGGCATTCGTAGGTCGGACAAATGTGCCATGGAAGTTGTCAAGAAAGGCGTCTTCCAAGTCCTCCCAGCTGCCAATGGAGCTTTCGGGCAGACTGTTCAGCCAGTGCCGAGCTGGTCCCTTGAGTTTTAGCGGGAGGTATTTGATGGCATGAAGATCATCACCGCGGGCCATGTGAATATGGAGAAGGAAATCCTCGATCCATACCGTGGGATCTGTTGTTCCATCATATGATTCGATATTTACGGGTTTAAACCCTTCTGGGAATTCGTGCTCCATTACTTCATCAGTGAAGCAGAGGGGGTGTGCGGCGCCTCTGTATCGGGCCAAGTCGCGACGTAGTTCGGATGTAGTCCGTCTGCGGTTTTCGGCCCGGACGTGGTTATGCTCGTCATGACTGGCTTGATGGCCGTTGTCGCGCGCCAGGGAACGCCCCCGCGATCCGTAGATCGATCTGGTCTGACCTGCTCTATTCTCCAGGTCGTGCCGCAGGTCATATGTGTATCCCCGAGCTGTTGTGTCTCTGTTTTTACGGTGAGGTACTATGGGCTGGTGTTTGGCTTGAGTTGCTGCTTTGTCCTGGCCACGTGGTGGTCGGTCAGCCGCATTACGCGCTGGTGGTACGGGCTCCTGCGCCTCGTCATCGAATTGAGGCAACAATTTGTGCTTCGGGTAGCTTTTGGTCGGGCGCTCGAGGCCGTATTCCTCGGCTGCCAGGACATTAGTCCATCTGTCATTGAGCAGATCTTGATCAGCTTGAAGCTGCTGCTGCTTCTTTTTCAGGCTCCTTGCAGTGGCGATTAGCCGGCGCTTAAAGCGCTCCTGCTCGACGGGTTCCTCAGGCACGATAGAGTCTTCGTCGCCGAGGCTCACCTCATCCTCGGAGGGTGGAAGATAGTTACTGTCCTCCGAGTCTTCATTTATGGCCTATTCATCAGGGCTGACTCGCCCATCTTCCCTATCGTCCTGTTCGGAAGTTGGCTCGACGGGGTCTTCTTTGTCTTTAGCATTGTCCGGAGTATTGTTTTCTCTCGTGCCGGTATTGCTATCTTTTTCATTGCGTGATTTAGAGCGGCGCCGCTGACGTCGGCGCTTTGGCTGTATCTCAGGAGGTTTATCCTCGACTGGATCCTTCTCGTTGTCGCCGTTATTCTCTTTGGGTGTATCCACCATGTACACGTCATATGAGGAGGTGGCTGTCCAGCGCCCGGTAAGCGGTGGTTTCTGGGCCTGCTCCTCTCCGGCATCGTCGTCCATACCGTCGATGTCTTTGGAGCCGTAATTGAGTACGTCGGTTAAGTCTTCGACAGTGGCTATGAAGTGGGCGGTGGGTGGGAAGCGAAATTCTCCGTCATCAGCCTCCAGTTCAAACCGGATATAATTCGGCTGTGAGTCCCCTGCTAAGGAGAGGGCTTTTAATGAGTTTAGCACATCGCCTAAAGGTGAGTGCCGGAAGATGTCCGCGGAGCTGAATTCGGCGATCGGCGCCTGATCAAGCTCGACGGGTGCGGATGCGCGTGGTTTGGAACCTGTGGCGGGAGACGAGTCCGAGGTTCCGGTGACACAGATCTCGCTTGAGGTTGGGTCTGTGTGCGGCTCCAACGCCGCAGAGTCTGTGGCCTCCGTGGCGGGGTTAAGCTTCCCGTCCTCGGATGGCGCAATTTGCTCCGGATCTAGGGCCAGAGCAGTCACAGGCGCTATTTCCTGGGTATGGTCCGATGACAGATTTAGGTCATGATCATCGCGGTGGCAGGGAGCGGCTGCCGTGGGCTCGAATCTGTCGAAGATCAAGTCTCCATGGATATCAGCAACGTAGTTCAAGCTTCCAAACCTGACCTGATGGCCAGTGGCGTAGCTGTCGATCTGCTCCAGATGGCCAAGCGAGTTGGCCCGCAGTGCGAAGCCGCCGAATACGAAGATCTGGCCGGGGAGAAAGACCTCCCTCAGGGCAGCATCGTTGTAGATGATTGACGGGGCCATCGAGCCTTCTAGCGACCACACAGCGGAACTCTCAATGAAAGCACCAATGTCGGTGTCAAAACCGGCGGATCTCGGGTAGGGGGTCCGAACTGTGTGTCTAAGGTCGATGGTAACAGGAGACGTGGGACACGATGTTTACCCAGGTTCGGGCCCTTTCTATGGAGGTAATACCCTACTTCCTGCTTGATTGATCTTGATGAATATGAGTATTACAAGAGTTGATCTACCACGAGATCGTAATGGCTAAAACCCTAAAAGTCTAGCCTGTATGATTATGATTCTGATTGCCTCTACGGACTAAACCCTCCGGTTTATATACACACTGGAGGGGACTAGGGTTGTACAAAGTCGGTTACAGAGAAAGGAATCTTCATATCCGAACGCCAAGCTTGCCATCCACGCCAAGGAGAGTCCCATCCGGACACGGGAGAGAGTCTTCTGTCTTGTATCTTCACGGCCCATTAGTCCGGCCCACGTTACATAGTCCGGACGCCCGAGGACCCCTTAATCCAGGACTCCCTCACCAGGCTTCAATGACGATATGTCCGGCGCGCAGATTGTCTTCGGCATTGCAAGGCGGGTTCCTCCTCCGAATACTCCAAAACAGCCTTCGAACACAGAAAACGTGTCCGGCTCTGCAAAACAAGTACCACACGCAACCGCAGAGAGTATAATATTTCACGAGTCCAATCCACTGACAACTTCTATAGCATGACATCATGTCCCTGCCCGGTCATTATTTCGAACCGTTTTTTAGCCTCCCGCTCCACGTTTCAAGATGCGGTTTTCATTGGCACGTCTTGTCGAAGCAGAGATCATGTCCCCTTATTGCGGGATTCTCATCAATACGGGCGTGGGTTATCCAACTGTGCCGTCTACACGGCCTTTGGTGAATAGGCGAGTTTTAAGGCGAGTGGGGAGGCGCTTGATATTCGCTGCCTTTATAAGGAGATAAGGATTCACCCTTTCACCCGCGCCTTCTTCCTCTCTGCCCACCCATTCTCAAGCTCCAGCGCCCAAGCTCTCATCCTTGCCGCCTCAAAAAAGTACTCCGACTATGTCCGGATCTGGAGCGCAGGGCAAGTGGATGGCCTCCTCCGTCACGGAGAAGGACATCACGAAGCTCCGGGAGGCCGGGTACTTGGCCCAGGAAATCGCCCACCGGCTTCCGGCCAAGGGGCAGATCATCCCCACCCCGGAGCCCTTGAGAGGGTGGTGTTCATCCCCCACTTCGTCCGCGGGTTATGGTTTCCTCTCCACCCTTTCATCCGTGGACTCATGTTCTACTATGGGCTAGATTTCCATGATCTAGCCCCAAATTCCTTCCTCAATATCTCGGCATTTATTGTCGTGTGCGAGGCCTTCCTCCGCATCCCACCCCACTTCGGATTGTGGCTAAAGATCTTCAATGTGAAGCCGAAGGTGGTGGATGGTCAACACGCAGAGTGCGGAGGCGCTATGGTGAGCAAGATGCCCAATGTCACATGGCCCAAGGGTACCTTTGTGGAGACCGTCAAAGGGTGGCAACATCAATGGTTCTACGTTACAGAGCCCCACGACGCCACCTGGGCCGCGGCTCCCGAATTCAAGTCCGGGGCCCCAATGTGGCTCACCTCCTGGCTAGAGAAGGGCCTGGACTGGGCCTCGTCGGACGAGCTGACAGCGCTATAGATGCGCATCAAGAGCATGGTCGACAAGAACATCAAGCTTGTCAATGTGATCCAGGTGATGCTTTTTCGCCGGATCCTTCCTTGCCAAAGCCGGACCCGCAATCTGTGGGAGTTCGATCCGGCCAAGCGCCAGACCCTGCAACAGTTCTTCGGCGTTACGCACAAAGGCATCTGGAAGGTGCTTTTCAAGGCCAATGAGACGTGGCCGAAGACGACCGAAGACCGTGGGTACAACCTGACCCATCCCGCCAGTCCGGTAAGTTTTTCGTATTTCAAGGTTTATCCTTTACCTGCGCATTCAAGGAGAATGTCTGAGCTTCCCCATTTATTTTTTCAGGGCTGGACAAAGAAGGTGGAGCAGATCAAGTGTCCGGCTCCGCTGCCCGAAGACCCAGCTATCCCGCTTCTGACAAAGATGCTGGTTCCGGCGCCCTACCAGGCGCCGGAGAAGAAGGCCAAGAAGAAGGCCAAGGGGACCAGAGGTGGCCTCCGCCATAAGGGCACTTCGGACGTGACGTCCGAAGACGCCGAAACCCACTCCTCCCCCACCGAGGATGACGAGGTGGAGGAGGAAAGCAACTCTCCCCCTGAGGGGGGAAGGAAGAAAAGGGCGGCCTCCACGTATCTGGAGGCTGAAGCGTCCAAGAAGGGGAGAGCCTCCCTCGCGGACAACACCGCGCTGGATACTGACAGCAGCTCGGAGTGGTGCCCCAGGGATAAGCCCCTGGCTGAATCGTAAGTACTCAAAGGCACTGATGCACTCATATATCCAACTCCTTTACTTTGTGGTTTTAATGTGCCGAATCATGCGCCGCAGTCCGGCCCACGACAGCCCTCAGCGATCCTCATCTTCGGGGAATTCGCTGGATCCAAAGGTAATGGACAGCGGGTCCCTTCTGGCGGCCTCCTCTCCCAAAGCTACGGACGACGCCGAGGTGCTGTCCCGAAGGACCTACCCGGGCCAGGGAGAGATACATGAGGTCATCTGGGTGGCGCCAGAGGGTAATACCTCGGCCGCCGGACACATGGGGGAGCAAATCCCCCTGGAGACTGGCGATGGGGGCCATATCCAATTCGGCCCCCAGCCGAATACTATTCTGGAGGCCCACATGGCTCCGGAATCGGGCAAGCAGCCTCCTTCGAAAGAAGGAGGTGCGCCTATCCCGCCGGTGACCTCTGTCCATCCAGAGGCACCGGATACTCTAATGGAAGCGCTGCGAAGTGCTTCCATTGTTGAAGAACACCATACCCTCATGGGTACGGTGGTTGAGAGGGTTCAGTTCGCTAAAAGCGGACTGACCGAAGCCTGCACCAGCCTTCTGACAGGCTTTGAGGTATGATACGTAATTATGCAAAAAGAATGTCTCAGTATAGACAGTAGCCCCTGAGACTCTGTCCGGTGTTCGGAAAGAGAAGCCGGACAGAGGATCAAATAATTTTCGCAGGACACTAACCATACATGTCTATGTGAATAAGCAGACGTCGTTGCTGGCTGGGACCTCCCATTCTGCCGAAGTCTCCGGACTAAAGCACAGTCTGGAGCAGACCGAGGAAGAGCTCGGCCGTGTGAAAAAACAGCTGGAGGACAAGCAAGGTATGTAATGACCTTTTGTAGATCCAGAAAGGATGAATGATTTGTGTTGACCATAGTGCCATGATATTTCGTAGGAGCGGCGACCGAGATGGAGACCCTCAAGAAGGCGCTGGCCGAGGCCCAGAAGAGAGCGGCAAAGGAACAAGCCGCCCGCGAAAAACACGAGGCCAGGGTCGGTGAGGTCCAGCAGGAGCTCCAGGACGCCGTGAAGAAATGCGAGTCCTTGGAGCGCAAGATTACGGACCAAGAGTCCGAGCTTGCTAAGGCCCGCCAAAGCACACAAGAGGCCCGGGTTGAAGCCCAGGGCGCCCTCCAGGAAATCCAGGAGGCCAAGAAGATCGCGGCGGGTAAGGCCTTTATTATGCAGAGCAAATTTGTGAAATAAAGGTACCTCTTACTGACTCGGATTTGGAGTTCTCCAGGAGCGTTTGCGGATCTGCCGCGCAGTGTTGCTGATGCTGCGGAATTCTTCCGAGCCAAAGAGGGGAGCTCAACGGAGAAGCTGTTCTGGTCGCAATACCTTGTGCCAGAGCATCCGGTGCCCTTTAGCGATCAGCTAAAACAGCTGACCGAACTGCATAGGGTGGCCAAATTGGCCATGAAGGATTTGATAATCCGTCTATGGCCTGCCGAAGCCATACCTAGCAGCTACTTCGGGCTCGTGAAGCGGCTGGTCAATGCCTGCCCTCGGCTTGATGCCATCAAGCGGTCGGTCTGCATCGAAGGTGCGCGGATGGCCTTCACCCGTGTCAAGGTGCAGTGGGCGAAGATGAATGCCGTCAAGCTCGCGACCGAGGGACCGCCCGCGGGCAAGGAGCACCGCATGCCCGAGCGGTATTTTGATGATGTCCTGGAGGGATCCCGCATTGTAGAGGGCCAGTGTGCGAAAGACATTATCTTTGAATGAGTACAGTCATGTTTATCCAGTCCTGTGTTATGGAATAAAGCCTATATGTAATATATTGCTTGTTTGTTGTGTGAAAATATCCCCTCCTGTGCGGCCGTTTATTAAATCTGAGAGTTGGCCAGTCGTCGGCTTCAGCCCCCACGTAGGTAGTACGGGGGTGTTCGGGTTGGAACCTAAACACGCTTGACCCAATAATTTGGTCCTTGAAGGAGGTGTTTAGTGCAGCGAACCAGGCAATCGGACTATGTGGCTTTATAACTCTCACTTAGCCATAGGAGTTTGACAATAGGAATGTAGGCGCAGCCCCTAGTTAGTATTTGTTAACCCGGACTAGGGTGCTGTAGACACCTGATCGGATGGAGGCCGATCCGTCGCATAATGCGGAAAAAATCGCAAGAGATTTGTAGCCTCCGAATAGCTGACCAGCTCTCGCCGCATCATGACAGTCAGTTTTTGGCTTTCTCTACTAAGGTGTTTATCCGGATAAACCAGAAACACAATCGCAGTAGTTCTCCCTTTACTACCCTAGCCGATAGGACAGAACGTAAGGTAGCAAGCACAGGAGCCGGGCAACCCAACTATTGACCAAAGACATGATTCGGAGCTAATGCATATAATGCTATATTCGGGGCGCCGAACTATACTGTAAAAAGCGTTCGGACTTTGTTGCCTTAGTATGGAGCGCAATGAAGCTCCTGGCGAATTAAAGCGTACCAAAGTGTACGGGTGCAATCGATAAGAATAGCAAAATAAAATGAAATAGTAAGCCAGTGCCACATGGTTTGGGCCGCAAACTGTTTCCATTATAATTTGATTGATACGTCAAAGCGTATTTGTACAAATAGTGCGGTAAGCAACAGGGCTATTTAACATGCCGAGACCAAGGGGAAGCTGCGTGCAGGTCCTGAAAATAGGTAGAGTGATTGTCAAGAAGATCAGCTAGATATGCTACCACACGTCTAAGCTGCTTGCTGCCTTGGTATATCCATCCTTCGAAAGGATCGGAGATCAGGCCGTCACGAGGGGCCTGTGGAAAAGAAACCTGAAAAGGATAAAAAGAAAAAGGGAAAGTATGTGTGCCCAGGGACGGTCGAGCCGTATTATAGACCATAATCTAGTTATGCCTCCGTCTCTGCCCATGGTATCTTGAGTGCGTAGTTATGTACGCGCGGTACGTATGCCGCCATTCGGTCGAGATTGAGACGGAGGGCGAATTGCTAGTCTAACTCCTGACGAGCCGGACTGTCATGCTGCGGAGTAGTCTGGACTCGTTTGACAGTGTCCGGGAGCTTGGCTGCTGAATTAAAATTCTGCTTGATAAGGCCGCTCTGTACTTCCGCTGCCAGGGCCGCGGTGTGCTCCTCGGTATGGAGGGAGCGCTCCGTGTTTCCATTGACTGTTATGACACCGCGTGGTCCAGGCATCTTGAGCTTGAGATAAGCATAGTGTGGCACCGCATTGAATCGAGCAAATGCAGTTCGTCCGAGCAGTGCGTGATAGCCACTGCGGAAGGGGACGATATCGAAGATCAAGTCTTCGCTTCGGAAGTGGTCCGGAGATCCGAAGACGACTTCCAATGTGATTGAGCCCGTGCAGCGGGCCTCTACACCTGGTATTACTCCTTTAAAGGTAGTTTTCGTGGGCTTGATCCTTGACGAATCGATGCCCATCTTGCGGACTGTATCCTGATAGAGCAGGTTGAGGCTGCTGCCACCGTCCATGAGGACTCGTGTGAGGTGGAATCCATCAATGATTGGGTCGAGGACCAGTGCGGCTGAACCGCCATGACGGATACTGGTCGGATGGTCCCTGCGATCGAAGGTGATCGGACAGGATGACCATGGGTTGAATTTTGGGGCGACTGGCTCTATCGCGTAGACGTCCCTGAGCGCGCGTTTGCGCTCCCTCTTGGGGATATGGGTAACGTATATCATGCTCACCGTTTTAACTTGGGGGGGAAACTTCTTCTGTCCCCCTGTGTTTGGCGGACGGGGCTCCTCGTCTTCGTCCTCACTTTGCGACCCCTTCTCCTTGTTCTCGGTATTTAACTTGCCGGCCTATTTAAAGACCCAACAGCTTCTGTTGGTATGATTGGCTGGTTTGTCGAGGGTGCCATGGATCTGACATGGACGATCGAGTATGCGGTCCAAGCTGGATGAGCCCGGATTGTTTCTTTTAAATGGCTTCTTCCGTTGGCCGGACTTAGAGCCACTGAATCCGGCGTTGACCGCCGTGTCATCGGTATTGTCACCGTTGCTTCGACGCTTGTGTCTGTTGCGTCGGGGCTTGCCGTTGCTATTTCTGGCTTCAGAGGTGCCAGGTTCGCTTGCAGTGTTATTGCTACGGGCTAGCCAACTATCTTCGCCCGCGCAAAAGCGGGTCATAAGTGCCGTAAGGGCTGCCATGGACTTCGGCTTTTCTTGGCCGAGGTGTCGGGCGAGCCATTCGTCGTGGATGCTATGCTTAAAGGCCGCTAGGGCTTCGGCGTCCGGACAGTCGGCGATCTGGTTCTTTTTGGTTAGGAACCTAGTCCAGAATTTCCTGGCTGACTCTCCGGGCTGTTGAACTATGTGACTTAAGTCATCGGCATCTGGAGGTCGAACGTATGTGCCTTGGAAGTTGTCACGGAAGGCGTCTTCCAAGTCCTCCCAGCTGCCAATAGAGTTTTCAGGCAGGCTGTTTAACCAGTGCCGAGCTGGTCCCTTGAGTTTTAGCGGGAGGTATTTGATGGCATGAAGATCATCACCGCAGGCCATATGAATATGGAGAAGAAAGTCCTCAATCCATACCGCGGGATCTGTTGTTCCATCGTATGATTCGATATTCATGGGTTTAAACCCTTCAGGGAATTCGTGCTCCATTACTTCATCAGTGAAGCAGAGGGGGTCTGCGGCGCCTCTATATCGGGCCAAGTCGCGACGTAGCTCGGATGGAGACCGTCTGTGGTTTTCGGCCCGGACGTGGTTATGCTTGTCACGTCCGGCTAGGTAGCCGTCGTCGCGTGCCGGGGCACGCCCCCGCGATCTGTAGATCGATCTGGTCTGACCTGCTCTATTTTCCAGGTCCTGCCGCAGGTCATATGTATATCCCCGAGCTGTTGTGTCTCTACCTTTACGGCAAGGTAGAATGGGCTGGTGTTCGGCTTGAGTTGCCCCTTTTGTCCCGGCCACGTGGTGGTCGGTCAGCCGCGTTACGCGCTGATGGTACGGGCTCCAGTGCCTCGTCATCGAATTGAGGTAGAAGTTTGCGCTTCGGGTAACTTTTGGTTGGGCGCTCGAGGCCGTATTCCTCGGCTGCCAGGACATCAGTCCACCTGTCGTTGAGCAGATCTTGATCAGCTTGAAGCTGCTGCTGCTTCTTTTTCAGGCTCCTTGCAGTGGCTATTAGCCGGCGCTTAAAGCGCTCCTGCTCGAGGGGTGCCTCAGGCACGATGAAGTCTTCATCGCCGAGGCTCGCCTCGTCCTCGGAGAGTGGAAGATAATTACTATCCTCCGAGTCTTCGTTTATGGCCTGTTCATCAGGGCTAACTTGCCCATCTTCCCGATCGCCCTGTTCAGAAGTTGGCTCGACGGGGTCTTCTTGGTTTTCGGCATCGTCTGGAGTATTGTTGTCTCTCGTGCCGGTATTGCTGTCGTTTCCACGGCGTGATTTAGAGCGGCGTCGCTGACGTCGGCGCTTTGGCTGTATCTCAGGAGGTTTATCCTTGACTGGATTTTTCTCGTTATCATCGTCACCCTCTTTGGGTGTATCCACCATATATACGTCATACGAAGAGGTGGCCGTCCAGCGTCCGGTGAACGGCGGGCTTTGGGCCTGCTCTTCTCCGGCATCGTCGTCCATACCGTCGATGTCTTCGAAGCCATAATCGAGCATGTCGGTTAAGTCTTCGACAGTGGCTATGAAGTGGGTGGTGGGTGGGACGTAAAATTCCCCGCTCTCAGCCCCTAGTCCGGGCTGGGCGTAGTTCGGACATTGCTCCTCTGTAATGACGAGGGATCGCATCAAGTCCAGAGCCTCGCTTAAAGGCGAGGATTAGCCAGGGAGAAGAGGATCCGTGGAGGGCGATGGAAAGGAGATTCCTTGGCCGAGCTCACACAATGCTGACTCCGAGGGCTCGGAGCCAGTGTCCGGAGAAGAATCCGGCTTCATGATGGTTGCCTGCGACACTATTTCCTCCGGCTCTCCCGTGCTGGGTCTAGTGGTCGCAGATAGTCCGGCGGGCTCAGGGATCCCGTCTTCGGACCTGGTGATGCGCTCTGGATCTAAGGCTAGAGCGGGAGTTGGGGTCGCGAACCCTTGGAAGATCTAGTTTCCTCGGATATCAGCGACGTAATCCAGATTCCCAAAACTAATCTGGTGACCTGGGGCGTAGCTATCGATCTGCTCTAGATGGCCAAACGAGTTGGCCCGCAGTGTGAAGCCGCCGAATACGAAGATCTGGCCGGGGAGAAAGACCTCCCTCAGGGCAGCATCGTTGTAGATGATTGACGGAGCCATCGAACCTTCTGATGACGGCACAGCGGAACTCTCAATGAAAGCACCAATGTCGGTGTCAAAACCGGCGGATCTCGGGTAGGGGGTCCCGAACTGTGCGTCTAAGGTCGATGGTAACAGGAGACGGGGGACACGATGTTTACCCAGGTTTGGGCCCTCTTGATGGAGGTAATACCCTACTTCCTGCTTGATTGATCTTGATGAATATGAGTATTACAAGAGTTGATCTACCACGAGATCGTAATGGCTAAACCCTAGATGTCTAGCCTGTATGATTTTGATTGCCTCTACGGACTAAACCCTCCGGTTTATATAGACACCGGAGGGGCCTAGGGTTGTACAAAGTCGGTTTACAGAGGAAGGAATCTACATATCCGAACGCCAAGCTTGCTATCCACGCAAAGGAGAGTCCCATCCGGACACGGGAAGAAGTCTTCTGTCTTGTATCTTCATAGCCCATCAGTCCGGCCCACGTTACATAGCCCGGACGCCCGAGGACCCCTTAATCCAGGACTCCCTCACATGTACCAAGATAATGCTCCCCCCCAAGATAAAGGGAATACATTCTTCTTAACTCCATCCTCGGATAAAACTCAAGCTTAAACAATCCACAGACTTCATCTATATAGATTAGGTGCATATCAGGATTTATTGTTCCATCTCCTTCATAAGGATTAGCTAGCAGTTTCTCTAAAATACCCGAGGGAATCTCATAATAAATATTTTTAGTATCTTCAGTAGGTTGAGGAGCGAATTTTACCACTTCCGGAAAAGGTGAAGATACCCCGAACAAACCCCACAATGGATTATTTTCCATAGTGACAAGTAACAGTAAATTTTAGCACATAATAAAAATGTTTCCTTCCCAAATTCCACTTACCAAAGGCGTTTTGCTCCCCGGCAACGGCGCCAAAAAAGAGGCTTGATGACCCACAAGTATAGGGATCCATCGTAGTCCTTTTGAGAAGTAAGAGTGTCGGACCCAACGAGGAGCAGAAGGAAATGATAAGCGGTTTTCAGCAAGGTATTCTCTGCAAGTACTAAAAGTAGCGGTAACAAGTAGTTTGGTAGCAAGATAATTTGTAACGAGTAACAAGTAACAATTGTAACAAGAGTGCAGCAAGATGGACCAATCCTTTTTATATCAAAGGACAAGATGGAAAGTTCTCTTATATTAAGCAATGCGTTCTTGAGGACACATGGGAATTTTCGTCTTGTCACATTATGTTTAGTTGATTCATGTTTACTACTTTAATAATGTGATATGTGGGTGGACCAACGCTAGGGTGTTGTTCTTACTTGAACAAGAAACCCTATTATGATTAGCCCCTCTTGCAACCATCCACATCTATGAAAGAAGAATTATGATAAATCTAACCATAGCATGAAAAATATGGATCCAAATCAGCCCCTTAAGGAATAACTCATAAACTAGGATATAAACTCTGTCACTCTCGCAACCCATCATCTACTTATTACTCGCCAACGCCTTCCCCTATGCCCAAACATAGTGATGTGTCATGTAGTCGACGTTCAAACGACACCACTAGAGGAAGAACTACATACATATCATCAAAATATTGAAGGAATACCAACTTCACATAATTACTTATAACAAGACTTATCCCATGTCCTTAAGAACAAAAGTAACTACTCACAAATCATATTGTTGTTCAAGATCAGAGGGGTATTGATTATGCTTAAGGATCTGAATATATATAATATTTCACTAATAAATCAACTAGCATCAACTACAGGACGTAATCAACACTATTAACAACCCACAAGTACCAATCTGAGGTTTTGAGACAATGATAGAATACAAGAGATGAACTATGGTTTGAGAGGAGATGGTGCTGGTGAAGATGTTGATGAAGATTGGTCCTCCCACGACGAGAGTATCATTGGTGATGTCGATGGCATCTAATTCCCCCTCCCGGAGCGAAGTATCCTCGGCGGAATCGCTTTGCCGGAGAGCAAAAGTGCTCCTGCCCAGGTTCCGCCTCGAGACAGTGGCGCTTCACCTCGAAAGTCTTCTCTCGATTTTTTCTAGAGAAAATGGCATCATATAGGAGAAGGGGGCCATGGAGGCCTGCTGGTGGGCCCACAAGCTCACATGGCGCGCCTAGGGGGTGCGCCAACTAAGCTTGTGGCTCACTGGTGGGGCCCCTCCTGGTGATTCTTCTTGTAGTATTTTTTATTAATTCCAAAATAAATCTCCATAATTTTTTAGGTCATTTGGAGCTCCGAAGAATAGCTATCTGTGTTGTAGCTTTTTCAGGTCCAGAATTCCGACTGTCGGCAAGTTGCCTCTTCATGTGAAACTTGCACAATAAGAGACAAAAGTCATTAGAATTGCCCCATGAAGTGAAATAATGACAAAACATTATAAATAACAGTAAGAAAACATGATGCAAAATGGACGTATCAGGCCCCGCCTGGGCCTGGTGCTTGGGTGCCTTGCAGGGCATTCCCCACAGCCCCTAGAGGTTGCAGGGCCTGCCCGTTGGCTTGAGCGGGAGAGCGATTCCCCGCAGTGCCAGCTCGGGAAGGGCGATTTGTGGCTGTAGCGCTCTTGCTCCCAGCCGCCTATTGACCGTGGGGCCCGAGGTTCTAGGAACTTCAGGTCACAGGGTCTTCCTCGGCTTGAGGCTGGGGCGGAGGTTTTTTCACCGCGCCCTTGCCCTCGCAGTGCTATGAGTCTTTAGAGGAGCCATCAGGACCGTGTGTTCGTCAAGAGGTCGGTGAAGGCAATGGCGAATCCAATATCGTTCTTGACGCCGGCTGCTTTGTTGATGTAGATCCGCACGAGCGGCCCCCTACCTGGCGGGCCAAATGTCGGCGGGCGTGTGTAGAACACGCATGTGACACCGTAGACACGAGACGTCCTTTTGCTGATTCATGAGTGGGGCGCAAGGTGAGGACCTACACTACCAAAATGCACAAAGTTGACATGATAATCTACCCAGGTTTGGGCCGCATGGTTGCGTAATACCCTACTCATGCTTTCTGTGTGTTTATGTTTGGTGGATGGTCAGCTACAAGTCCTTCCCGAGAACAGGAAGCGTTGTGTGCTCCTACTGCTATTCTACCAAGTGTCCAACCTTTTTCGTCTATAGCCTGGTCCTCCTTTTATAGGTCAAGGGGTACCACATTGGCTTAGTTGCTAAGGAACTACCCTAAGCCGACAGGGTAGGTCCGCGCATTAAATGCATGATGATGTGTCATCGCCTTATGTCTTCCAGGAATGAACATCCATCTTGTCACCGCCGACCATGATGGTGTCCTGGCCTGGTTGCGCCACACGCTGGTGCAGGTGTCACTACCACAGAAGTCATTGCCGATGACTCACCTCTGGTAATTGTTGCATCATCACCACCTTGGTTGCTCGCTCACAACGTGTTGTGTCGGTTTTGATGAGGTACAACCGACGCGCCACGTATTGGGCAACTTGGGTTGGATGCCTTCGGGGGGAGGAAACGCCCGTTCCCGGGTCTTGTATCCTTGATGCTTATGACCAGGGGAGGGCCACTCGTAGCCCGTGCGTGTGAACCAATGATACGTCTCCAACGTATCTATAATTTTTGATGTATTCATGCCATGTTTATAATATTTTTACATGATTTTGGTATGATTTGGTTAGAACTAACCCGGACTGACGCTGTTTTCAGCAGAACTACCGTGGTGTTGTTTTTGTGCAGAAATAAAAGTAATCGGAATGCGCTGAAAATCAACGGAGATTTTTTCTGGAAAATATAAAAAATACTGGAATGAAGAGTTACCGGAGGGGAGTCCCGTGGGCTCCACGAGGGTGGAGGGCGCGCCCCCTGCCTCGTGGACTCCCTGTGGGCCCCCCTGACTTGTTCTCGACGCCAACCTCTCCTATAAATCCCCAAACTTCCAGAACTTAACCTAGATCGGGAGTTTCACCGCCGCAAGCCTCTGTAGCCACCAAAAACCAATCGGGACCCCGTTCTGGCACCCTGCCGGAGGGGGGAATCATCACCGGTGGCCATCTTCATCATCCCGGCGCTCTCCATGACGAGGAGGGAGTAGTTCACCCTCGGGGCTAAGGGTTTGTACCAGTAGCTATGTGTTTGATCTCTCTCTCTCTCGTGTTCTTGATTTGGCATGATCTTGATGTACCGCGAGCTTTGCTACTATAGTTGGATCTTATGATGTTTCTCCCCCTCTACCTTCTTGTAATGGATTGAGTTTTCCCTTTGAAGTTATCTTATCAGATTGAGTCTTTAAGGATTTGAGAACACTTGATGTATGTATTGCGTGGGATACCCGTGGTGACAATGGGGTATTCTATTGATTCACTTGATGTATGTTTTGGTGATCAACTTGAGGGTTCCGTGACCTTGGGAATCTATGAATAGGGGTTGGCACACGTTTTCATCTTGACTCTCCGATAGAAACTTTGGGGCACTCTATGAAGTTCTTTGTGTTGGTTGAATAGATGAATCTGTGATTGTGTGATGCATATCGTATAATCATACCCGCGGATACTTGAGGTGACATTGGAGTATCTAGGTGACTTTAGGGTTTTGGTTGATGTGTGTCTTAAGGTGTTATTTTACTACAAACTCTAGGGCTGTTTGTGACACTTATAGGAATAGCCCAATGGATTGATCGGAAAGAATAACTTTGAGGTGGTTTCGTACCCTACAATAATCTCTTCGTTTGTTCTCCGCTATTAGTGACTTTGGAGTGACTCTTTGTTGCATGTTGAGGGATTGTTATATGATCTAATTATGTTATCATTGTTGAGAGAACTTGCACTAGTGAAAGTATGAACCCTAGGCCTTGTTTCGAAGCATTGCAATACCATTTCTGCTCACTTTTATCGCTTGCTACCTTGCTGTTTTTATATTTTCAGATTACAAATACCCATATCTACCATCCATATTGCACTTGTATCACCATCTCTTCGCCGAACTAGTGCACCTATGCAATTTACCATTGTATTGGGTGTGTTGGGGACACAAGAGACTCTTTGTTATTTGGTTGCAGGGTTGTTTGAGAGAGACCATCTTCATCCTATGCCTCCCACGGATTGATAAACCTTAGGTCATCCACTTGAGGGAAATTTGCTACTGTCCTACAAACCTCTGCACTTGGAGGCCCAATAACGTCTATAAGAAGAAGGTTGTGTAGTAGACATCAAGCTTTTTTCTGGCGACGTTGCCGGGGAGGTTAGTGCTTGAAGGTATATCTTTAGATCTTGCAATCGAATCTTTTTGTTTCTTGTTTTATCACTAGTTTAGTCTATAAAAGAAAACTACAAAAAAATGGAATTAAGGTTACCTCATATGCTTCATCTTTTTAATGTCTTCCGTGAAAATAAGGATTCCGATAATTGTGCCAAAGTGTTAGAAGAAGAATGCAATAAAATGTTTGGCATACAATCTTTGAATGATGAGCATGATTGCAATGTTGTTAGTATGAACTCTTTGAATATCCATAGTACTAATGATGATTGCACTAGTAATGATAAAAATGTCTCTTATAAGCATGTCAATTTTTGTGGAGTGCATAGAGTTTGCAAGTACACACCAAATAGGGAAGATAGATTTTGCAAGAGGCATAAGTATTTAGAAACTAAATGGTTGCAAGAGAGGCTAGATGCTTGTGCTAAAAATTTAAAATTTCTTTGCCCCTTGTGAACTTTGCAATGAACGTGATCATTTAAATCTCCAATGAAAATTGTTTCATGATCGTATCGTGTCCAAAAATTGTGATGACTTGATTTCCCTTGCGCATCATAATGAACTTAGTTTGCTTGTGGGTTATGAAGAAATGAAACGTATAACTAAGGATATTCCAGAATTTGTCCTTGATAAAGTTCTTGATTTTGATCTAGAGGAAATTTATATGTATTGTGCGGTGAATTGCATTGAAAATCCTTATATTGCCAATTACATAAAGACAAGAAAACAAATAGAAGATGAAGAGAATACTAATGAAAGGGAAGAGATTTCCCAATATCCTCCTATTCTTTCTTATGATGAATCAGGTAACGAGGAGGAGCCTTCTATTCAACCAATCTCATTAATAAGGAGCTCCAAAAAGAGGATTAAACCCATACTTAATGTGAAGAAGAAAAAGAAAAGACGTAGAAGCAACGGTAAAAAGGTATCCCTCCCAAATGATGTTGCTCCTATTACTCATTGTGATGATGATAATTGCTATACTATTGGTGCTATCCATACTATTAATGATGAGAGTGATTATGCTTACGATATGAAAAGGCCCAAGCTTGGGGATGCTATGTTTGATGAGAATGGCATGTTTGAGAATTTATTTGCTGCAATTAATGTTTTTCCCAAGCTTGGGGATGCTATGTTTAATGAAGATGATATTTTTAGTCTCCCAAGTTTTGATGAGAAAATTTATTATGATGATAGCATGCCCCCTATTTATGATGATTATATTGATGAAAGTGGGTTTGGAAGAGTGTCAACTTTAGGAAGTAATGATCCCACTATTTTGGAGGATGTTGAATATTATTGTGATAATTATAAAAGTGGATTTGGAGAGGTCATGACTTTATTTAGTAATGATTCCACTATCTTGGAAGTGGTTTCAATTGATTATGATGAGAACAAAGTTGCTACTTATGATGATTATTGTGATGATACTTATGTTATAAAAAGTAGTGATGATTATATTTACAAAACTTGTCATGATTATGATTACCCTTTTTCTGAACATTACTCTTTTAATGTGGAAACAATTTATAGTATTCGAGTTTCTTATGATACTCCGACTATTCCGAATGAGAAGAATTTTGCTTATGTGGAGAGTAGTAAATTTTCTATGCTTGTAGATCATGAAAAGAATGCTTTATGTGATGGTTATATTGTTGAATTTATTCATGATGCTACTGAAAATTATTATGAGGGAGGAATATATGCTTGTAGGAATTGCAATAATATCAAGTTTTCTTTCTATGTGTTAAAAGTTTTGAAGTTATGCTTGTTTTGTCTTCCTATGCTAGTTGATTCTTGTTCCCATAAATTGTTTCCTCACAAAATCCCTATGCATAGGAAGTGGGTTAGGCTTAAATGTGTTAGTCATATTCTTCATGATGCTCTCTTTATGTTTCAATTCTTATCTTTTATGTGAGCATCATTGAAATCGTCATGCCTAGCTAAAAAGGCATTAAAGAGAAGCGCTTGTTGGGAGACAACCCAACATTTACCCCTACTGTTTTTTTGTGTCCACATGATTAAGCTACTTTATTAATCATGTTTTATAGCTTTTGTTTCAATAAAGCGCCAAGTAAAGCCTTTAGGATAGCTTGTGGTGATAGTTGTGTTGATCCTGCTGAAAATCAGAAACTTTTGCGCTCAGTAAATAATTTCCAGAATCTTATTGAAACGTGATTTTGACCTGATTATTTTTGCTATGGATTGGTGCACAAATTTCTCAGGTGGAACTAATTTTTTCAGAATTTTTGGAGTTACAGAAGTATTCGAGAGTTACAGATTACTACAGACTGTTCTGTTTTTGATAGATTCTGTTTTCTATGTGTTGTTTGCTTATTTTGATGAATCTATGAGTAGTATCGGAGGGTATGAACCATAGAGAAGTTGGAATACAGTAGATATTACACCAATATGAATTTAGAATGAGTTAACAACAGTACCAAAAGTGGTGATTTATTTTCATATACTAACGGAGCTTATGAGTTTTCTGTTGTGAAGTTTTCAAGTTTTGGGTAAAGATTCGATGGACTATGGAATAAGGAGTGGCAAGAGCCTAAGCTTGGGGATGCCCAAGGCACCCCAAGGTAATATTCAAGGACAACCAAGAGCCTAAGCTTGGGGATGCCCCGGATGGCATCCCCTCTTTCGTCTTCGTTCATCGGTAACTTTACTTGGGGCTATATTTTTATTCACCACATGATATGTGTTTTGCTTGGAGCGTCATTTTTTTTTTGCTTGCTGTTTGAATAATATCCCAAGATCTGAAATTCTTAAATGTTAGAGAGTCTTCACATAGTTACATAATTATTCAACTACTCATTGATCTTCACTTATATCTTTTGGAGTAGTTTGTCATTTGCTCTAGTGCTTCACTTATATCTTTTTAGAGCACGACGGTGGTTTTATTTTGAAGAAATAGATGAACTCTCATGCTTCAATTATATTATTTTGAGAGTCTTAAACAGCATGGTAATTTGCTTGGGTTATAAAACTAGTCCTAATATGATGGGTATCCAAGAGGGATATAATAAAAACTTTCATATAAAGTGCATTGAATACTATGAGAAGTTTGATTCCTTATGATTGTTTTGAGATATGAAGATGGTGATATTAGAGTCATGCTAGTTGAGTAGTTGTGAATTTGAGAGATACTTGTGTTAAAGTTTATGATTCCCGTAGCATGCACGTATGGTGAACCGTTATGTGATGAAGTCGGAGCATGATTTATTTTTTGATTGTTTTCCTTATGAGTGGCGGTCGGGGACGAGCGATGGTCTTTTCCTACCAATCTATCCCCCTAGGAGCATGCGCGTAGTACTTCGTTTCGATAACTAATAGATTTTTGCAATAAGTATGTGAGTTCTTTATGACTAATGTTGAGTCTATGGATTATACACACTCTCACCCTTCCACCATTGCTGGCCTCTCTTGTGCCGCGCAACTTTCCCCGGTACCATACACCCACCATATACCTTCCTCAAAACATCCACCATACCTACCTATTATGACATTTCCATAGCCATTCCGAGATATATTGCCATGCAACTTTCCACCGTTCCGTTTATTATGACATGCTTCATCATTGTCATATTGCTTTGCATGATCATGTAGTTGACATCGTATTTGTGGCAAAGCCACCTTCATAATTCTTTCATACATGTCACTCTTGATTCATTGCACATCCCGGTACACCGCCGGAGGCATTCATATAGAGTCATATTTTGTTCTAAGTATCGAGTTGTAATTCTTGAGTTGTAAGTAAATAAAAGTGTGATGGTCATCATTATTAGAGCATTGTCCCATGTGAGGAAAGGATGATGGAGACTATGATTCCCCCACAAGTCGGGATGAGACTCCGGACAAAAAAAAAGAGGCAAAAAAAAGATAAGGCCCAAAAAAAATGAGAGAAAAAGAGAGAAGGGGCAATGCTACTATCCTTTTACCACACTTGTGCTTCAAAGTAGCACCATGATCTTCATGATAGAGAGTCTCCTATGTTGTCACTTTCATATACTAGTGGGAATTTTTCATTATAGAACTTGGCTTGTATATTCCAATGATGGGCTTCCTCAAAATGCCCTAGGTCTTCATGAGCAAGCGAGTTGGATGCACACCCACTTAGTTTCTTTTTGAGCTTTCATACACTTATAGCTCTAATGCATCTGTTGCATGGCAATCCCTACTCACTCACATTGATATCTATTGATGGGCACCTCCATAGCCCGTTGATACGCCTAGTTGATGTGAGACTATCTTCTCCTTTTTGTCTTCTCCACAACCACCATTCTATTCCACCTATAGTGCTATATCCATGGCTCATGCTCATGTATTGCGTGAAAGTTGAAAAAGTTTGAGAACATCAAAAGTATGAAACAATTGCTTGGCTTGTCATCGGGGTTGTGCATGATTTAAATATTTTGTGTGATGAAGATAGAGCATAGCCAGACTATATGATTTTGTAGGGATAGCTTTCTTTGGCCATGTTATTTTGAGAAGACATGATTAATTTATTAGTATGCTTGAAGTATTATTGTTTTTACGTCAATATTAAACTTTTGTTTTGAATCTTATGGATCTGAATATTCTTGCCACAATAAAGAAGATTACATTGATAAATATGTTAGGTAGCATTCCACATCAAAAATTCTGTTTTTATCATTTACCTACTCGAGGACGAGCAGGAATTAAGCTTGGGGATGCTTGATACGTCTCCAACGTATCTATAATTTTTGATGTATTCATGCCATGTTTATACTATTTTTACATGATTTTAGTATGATTTGGTTAGAACTAACCCGGACTGACGCTGTTTTCAGCAGAACTACCGTGGTGTTGTTTTTCTGCAGAAATAAAAGTTCTCAGAATGCGTTGAAAATCAACGGAGATTTTTTCTGGAAAATATAAAAAATACTGGAATGAAGAGTTACCGGAGGGGAGTCCCGTGGGCCCTACGAGGGTGGAGGGCGCGCCCCCCTGCCTCGTGGACTCCCTGTGGGGCCCCCTGACTTGCTCTCGACGCCAACCTCTCCTATAAATCCCCAAACTTCCAGAACTTAACCTAGATCAGGAGTTCCGCCGCCGCAAGCCTCTGTAGCCACCAAAAACCAATCAGGACCCTGTTCCGGCACCCTGCCGGAGGGGGGAATCATCACCGGTGGCCATCTTCATCATCCCGGCGCTCTCCATGACGAGGAGGGAGTAGTTCACCCTCGGGGCTGAGGGTATGTACCAGTAGCTATGTGTTTGATCTCTCTCTCTCTCTCGTGTTCTTGATTTGGCACGATCTTGATGTACCGCGAGCTTTGCTACTATAGTTGGATCTTATGATGTTTCTCCCCCTCTACCTTCTTGTAATGGATTGAGTTTTCCCTTTGAAGTTATCTTATCAGATTGAGTCTTTAAGGATTTGAGAACACTTGATGTATGTCTTGCGTGGGATACCCGTGGTGACAATGGGGTATTCTATTGATTCACTTGATGTATGTTTTGGTGATCAACTTGCGGGTTCCGTGACCTTGGGAATCTATGCATAGGGGTTGGCACACGTTTTCATCTTGACTCTCCGATAGAAACTTTGGGGCACTCTATGAAGTTCTTTGTGTTGGTTGAATAGATGAATCTGTGATTGTGTGATGCATATCGTATAATCATACCCGCGGATACTTGAGGTGACATTGGAGTATCTAGGTGACATTAGGGTTTTGGTTGATGTGTGTCTTAAGGTGTTATTTTACTACGAACTCTAAGGCTGTTCGTGACACTTATAGGAATAGCCCAATGGATTGATCGGAAAGAATAACTTTGAGGTGGTTTCGTACCCTACAATAATCTCTTCGTTTGTTCTCCGCTATTAGTGACTTTGGAGTGACTCTTTGTTGCATGTTGAGGGATTGTTATATGATCTAATTATGTTATCATTGTTGAGAGAACTTGCACTAGTGAAAGTATGAACCCTAGGCCTTGTTTCGAAGCATTGCAATACCGTTTCTGCTCACTTTTATCGCTTGCTACCTTGCTGTTTTTATATTTTCAGATTACAAATACCCATATCTACCATCCATATTGCACTTGTATCACCATCTCTTCGCGGAACTAGTGCACCTATACAATTTACCATTGTATTGGGTGTGTTGGGGACACAAGAGACTCTTTGTTATTTGGTTGCCGGGTTGTTTGAGAGACCATCTTCATCCTATGCCTCCCACGGATTGATAAACCTTAGGTCATCCACTTGAGGGAAATTTGCTACTGTCCTACAAACCTCTGCAGTTGGAGGCCCAACAATGTCTACAAGAAGAAGGTTGTGTAGTAGACATCAACCAACACTACTAGGAGAAAGCATATAGATAGAGCCATAGCAGTAGTGCGGGGTGAAAGGGCAGCACTACAACTATATACCAGTATAGCTCGTGACGTCTACCAGCGCTACAGGTAAGTTTGTAGTAGTAGTGCTGGGCCGCGGCACCCCGCTGTTGCTAAGTGCCCCCCTCCCGTACTCATCGGGGCTACCCGTAGTGGCAGCGTTGGTCCCGAGCCAGCGCTACTGCTAAGGAGCCAGCGCTACTGCTAAGGCAGTTAGCAGTAGCGCGGCTACCCTGTCAGCGCTGCTATTGCGGCCAGCCCGGGTCCAGCTCACCAGCCGAAAGGAAGAGTGAGGTCGTGGACGCGGGCTGGAGAGGATAAGGTGGGATTAGCAGTAGCGTGGGCTACCTCCCCGCGCTACAGCTAGGTGGACTAGCAGCAGCGAGGGCTGGTTACCCGCGCTACTGCTAATCCCACCTTATCCTCTCGAGCCCGCGTCCACGACCTCACTCTTCCTTTCCACTCTCACTGTCCTGTCCATCTGCCCCCCGCTGTTGCCGCCGTCGCCCGCATTGCTGCTGCCATCGTCGCGCGCTGCCGCTGTCTCCCCCTGGTACGTATCCCTCCCACACTCTCCTTCCATCCCTCCCTTCTCCCTCCCTCTGACCCTCTCCCTCCCTCCCTCCTCCATTGCATATATAGATCGATAGATAGATGGTTAGAACTAGGGTATTTTTGATACATTGCATAGATAGACATATGGATGGATAGGTAGATGGATGGATGGATAGATGTTAGGGTTAGAACTAGGGTATTTTTAGTAAATGTAGGTCTTTTCAATTAGATATTTATTAAAAAATAGTAATAGAATAGAAACTTTTAAGTAAAAAGTAGTAATATAATATAATTTTTTTGTTGCCAATTATATTGATGATATAATTTTTCAATCGGTGTACTATGCAGGATTTCTCGCCGTCGCGTCTCCCTTTCCCGCTCGGTCCCGTCTCGCCACCGTGAGTACCTCCCTCTCCTCTTTGTTTAGTTTTTAGTTAAGTTTTATTTTAATATCTATGTAGATGTATGTATGTTTGCTAGAATGGATGCATTATTGATTGTTGCACTTTTGTTGCATTATTGATTTTGAAAACATCTGACAAAATGGATGCATGGATGCATTTTGCAGGGAACACCTCCAAGTGGCCTATGTTTTGCCGGAAAGTTGATTCATTTCCGTTCTAGCAAATTTCAGGCGTTCGATATGTCCTGTTTTAGCAAAGGTCATGCCGGATTTTCTCG
Organism: Elymus sibiricus; assembly: GCA_039707655.1. NCBI lineage: Eukaryota > Viridiplantae > Streptophyta > Magnoliopsida > Poales > Poaceae > Elymus > Elymus sibiricus. The sequence goes on from CM077670.1 coordinate 30,818,600, forward strand.
TGAATTTTAGGGTTGACTTTAAGTCTGTCGGGGCTCCTTACATGACAGTCAAGAAATCAGTGAAGGAGAGTGTCCACCATATATGAGAGAAGAAGAATGCCTACTATTGTCCTGGGGGTCGCTCTTCGTCTTCCTTCTCGTGATAGACCTTTTGGTAATGCACAGGAAGGAAGAGAAGAGCGACCATCACCGATGGTCAAAAAATCAGTGAGGGAGTGTCCACCACATATGAGAGAGGACGAAGAATCCTAACTGTTGTAGTGGGGGTCGCTTCTTCTTCATTCCAAGGTGCTAGACATTTTTGTGTAATGCACTTTGGAATGAAAGGAGGCGCTACCACCACCGATGGTCGCAAATGCCAGAGAGGAAGAATCCCGACTGTTGTCGTGGGGGTCGCTTCTCCTTCGTTCCCGTGTGCTAGACATTTTGGTGTAATGCACTCGGGAACGAAGAGAGGAGCGAACATCACCGACGGTCGAATATATCAGAGAGAGAGTGCCCACCATATACACCACGTGATATGAGAGTTTTCAAGGAAGACTCGATAGACCGAAAGTCAACCCATGATGAATAATAATGATCTGTGTGTTGAGTTCCTGGTAATTGCCGTCGATTTATAATCTTTAAATTTTGAACACAGGAAATGTCTGATCATGATAGGATCCCAGAGTATGAATACTGCTAAGATCACTGGGGTATATGCGACATGATGCCTCACCTGCAAAATGGTAGGTACTTCACAGTCAAGCTAGAAGAGACCTTCCATGTTTGCACGGTACGCAACGATGACAAGTATTTCTTCGTAATTAATCATGACTTGTGATTCTTTGCTACAACGTGTAATTTCTATTTTTTCTTTAATTTGAGTAGTACATCCCCTACAATGCAAGACCTTATGTCTTGGAGAAACTTGGTTTCGAAGACTTTGAGAATATCGAGACGAGGAGAGCTTACCTCAGGACTAAGCATGGTTATGCTTTTCAAGTTAAGCTTTACAATGTGCTTAATAACTCTTATTTCGGTTGCTCAAATTGGGGAGCTCTCTGCAAGGCCTATGGATTTGCAGAGGACATGCAAATAACTTTTGATATTCGTCCCGAAGATGAAGATATTGCAGATAATATAGACATTCGGATCGATGTGGATATGCCTCCTCTTTTGCCTAAATGTGAGTTTGTCATACTAATTTGTTAAGTTATTTATATTTTTTATTTAAAAATATTTGCTATTCATCGCTACTAAACTTGTTTATTCATAATTGTCAGCTTATTTCTTATATTCAAAAAATACATGGAAAGCTGTGGACATGACGTTCTACAACTATGGCTCCGAGCTTAATTGTGAGGAGAAAGGATATCTTGTCTCATTTATAGATGATGTTGAGACTTTTAAGACCAAACACTTTCTCAGCCCAAATTATACTGGATACGTGCCACTAGTCCATCGGTTGCTTGATGGTAACCTCATTGCCAAAAACTTGGTATGATTTTGTTAATGATGGTAACTTCGTTGCATACATTCTTCTTAAGTAAACTACACTACTAACTATATATGTTACTATATTGTTTAACAGAAGCTCCCGAGCGAGGTTGTACCTCACATGATGCTTACCGAAGGGAGTATGTACATGGTTAGCTTACGACCATTTCCGCCGATGGTTCACCAAAGTGCATACTCTATTTCTTTGAAAGATGGAAGGCTCAATATCAAATAATGAAGCAAACAAATGAAGGCGCGCACACAACCGATTGGAGACAACATGCGTGTGCGCAAGCCAAAAGTTGGCGACAGGTGTCGGTGTCAAAACCGGCAGATCTCGGGTAGGGGGTCCCAAACTGTGCGTCTGAGGATCGAAGGTAACAGGAGGCTGGGGACACGATGTTTACCCAGGTTCGGGCCCTCTTAATGGAGGTAATACCCTACTTCCTGCTTGATTGATCTTGATGAATATAGGGGTTACAAGAGTTGATCTACCTCGAGATCGTAATGGCTAAACCCTAGATGTCTAGCCTGTATGATTATGATTTGTCTCTACCTCTATGGTCTAAGCCCTCTGGTTTATATAGACACCGGAGGGGGCTAGGGTTGTACAAGGTCGGTTTACAGAGAAAAGGAATTAGACATCTGGACGCCAAGCTTGCCATCCACGCCAAGGAGAGTCCCATCCGGACACGGGGGAAGGTCTTCGATCTTGTATCTTCACGGCCCATCAGTCCGGCCCATATCTCATAACCCGGACACCCGAGGACCCCCTAGTCCAGGACTCCCTCAACAGGTGGATCTCCATTCCCCATTTTCTAGATGGACCAGTTTATCTGTTTTATGCTATTTTACCTAGGAGAGAGGACTAGGTCCTAGGTAGTAAGAACAATTAGCTAGTGTTGATTATGACTATGATAATGATGATTAGTTATTATGATGATGATGAGTTATGTGCTATAATGTGTTAGCTAGAATGATGAGTTGTCGTATGACTCATAGATGATGATTCTGAGGAGTTGTTATGATGATGCATGAGTTGTTATGACTATGATGATGATGAGTTATATATGATGATGATGATGATGATGAGTTGTTATTATGATCATGATGAGTTATTATACCATTGGATGAAAAAACCGCGGATCAGATTCAAGTGGATGAATCCAAAGTGACCTAGTTGGATTAGTAGGACGTCCTCCTAATCCAACTTGGTCACTTTGGATCCACCCACTTGAATCTAATCCGTATTTCTTTCACAAATTGATATAATAACTCATGATCATAAAATTATATGATGAGACTACTTTATAAAATCTGTACAAATACAACGCAAATACGCAAAAGAAAATAAAAATATAGGAAATTGTAGCAGTAGCGTTGGTTACACCCACGCTACTGCTAGGTAGAGTAGTAGTACTGCAGGTTCAACCCACGCTACTGCTAGGTAGGTTAGCAATAGCACGGGTTTGACCCACTCTACTACTAAACAATAGTTGTAGTGCCCTACCAGTAGCGCTGGACCCAGCGCTACTGGTAGTGTTTCAAGTCGCGCTACTACTAGGGTTTTCCCTAGTAGTGCAACTATTCACGGTACCGACACCACTACCAATGGGACCCTACCTATAAGAAGTTTCCTAATAGTGACTTAACCACTAGTACAGCGAGCTCCTAAACAAACGGTTTAAAACCCCTTTCCGCGACGGCATTTGGAACCGTCTCCAAGTGAGTGTGGGCGATAGGGGGGTCCTTCCCACACGACCCAGAAACCGTCGGGGATATGCCCTCCTGGCACACACGTTCGGCAAAATGAGGTCATGTGCGACCGGCGAGCGCTCAAATACGGAAATACGTACACTGGAGCTAAAAAATACAATTATACGGCGAAATTGTTTCCGGTCGCAAGTACATCCCACACAGTCAGTCCCCGCTAAACGTTTCCGTTCGTATGTACATCCCACACAGTCGCTCGAAGGAAAACGTTTCCGTTCACAGGTACATCACACACAATTTTTCCCGTTAAATCGCTTGCGTTATTGAATATATCACACACGGTCCGTGGAAGAAACTGTGTGACAAAGGCTGTCCATCACACACAGTTTTCATGTGGTAAACGTTTGCGCAAGGTGGCCTAACGCAAACAGTTTTCAAGAGAAAGTCGTGTGTGATTGTTCATTGATCCAACACGGTTTATTCCTAGAAACTGTGTGCGTTGCCTGCGGTCATCGCCCATGGTATTTTTTCAACAACCGTTTGCAATAGCAAAACCCAATTAGCAGGCTAATTCGCCACTAGCAGGCTAATTATCCGATTATTCATAATCCATTTATTAATCTAATTGACAGTTCATATTAAGCACACAATATATTTCATTTTCATAATTGAAATACATCAGAGTACAGCATCATATAGCTTCAGCACTCAGCTACCCCATTACACAACTACACCAGGACCAAGTTTCACATGCAACATCTATAACCTTTCGAAATTAGCATCATAGACGGTACATAGACAGATGTATCTCATCTGGAAAACTGCTGAAGCAGAAGGCGCATATTGAGCCTTCATTGATGTTGAAGGTCTTTGTAACTTTAGGCCAGTGCCTGTGGATGATTGACCGTCCATCCTTCGTCCTCTTCAGGAACACTTCAATATTGAACCGTGGGTGTTGTATGAATACCTTCCTCGCCTCCTGACCATACAGGTGGTTTGAGAGGTAATCATCAGTGAACTGCTTTGGAAAGGCCTGAAAACAAGGATGTGCATAAATATCTTCTCTATATTGGAAATGGGGCAAAGGAATTAAAAAGGCAAGGTATAATAGTTAGTACCATCCTGTAGTGAACTGATGTCTTCTTCATTGTGCAGACAAAGATCTTGTTGTTTTTTGTCGCTAATTGCTTTATCCTAACAATCTTTCTGAGTTTCTTGACTTGACTGATATTCATGGACAACTCATTTCCCCATATGCAAAAAGGGTCGAACAGTGGGTCAAAACCTCTGACAGCAGGACCTACATGTGCAAGACCAAATTGTTAAAAACCTAAATATTAGAATGGTTCCTGCAATTGCACAATAATGTGCTATTAGACAACGGACCATGCACGTGCTAACCTCGATTGTAAACCTCAGTGCTTCCCATTGTTTCCCTGCAACACATATAAGGTAGTTAGTCATCAGGTTAAGTAAGGGTTCGCATGCTATCAGTAAAATATGTTGATGAAAAATAATCACATTGCAGATTCATCAGATTAATTCAAGCCACGGGGAAAACCCATTTACCCAAACCAAGCATGATTAAGAACTAGGAAATATAGCACTTGTATATGTTTCTCATGTATTAAGTGCAGCCAAATTCGATTTATTCCTCACATGCACAACAATACAAAATTCTACCCACGACAATTGGACATCGCATTGCAGAATTGAACCAAGCAGTTAACTAAACACCACAACAAATGAACCAAACATTAACAGAGCACCACATTGCACAATATAACATTGAACCAAGCAGTTAACTAAACACCACAACAAATGAACCAAACATTAACTGAGCACCACATTGCACAATATAACACACTCCTAATAGAAGATCAGACAGTTAACCAAACAGTTAACTACAGCCAATTGTAGAAATTGTATTTGTTTCTCATGTATTTACTACAGCCAAATTCAATTTATTCCTCACATGGTATACAATAACAGAATGCACCCACAATTTTGTAAAGATAAATTCGATTTATTTCTCACATGGAAGACAATACAAAATTGCAGCCTGAAGAATTGAACATCACATTTGCAGAATTGAACCAAACAGTTAACTGAAGATGACACCTAATTAACAAAACAGTTAATAAGTGAGCACCACACTGCACGACATATAGAACATATACACTAGAGCAACAGATTGCATGGTAAAATTAGATAGCACAATTCACTAGAATTTGTGAAGGAAAGGCAGGAGCAGCACACGCAACGGGTAAACCGAGCATGCTTAACCGGCGTAGCTAGCAAATGGCAAGGTGCTCCTTCAAGATCTGGGGGTCGGCACGAATGGCAGCCATCGCGACCTCATCCGCGCGTGCGGCCACTATTTGCTTCTCCGCTGCCAAATGCTCCTTGAGGTCCTGGCTATACTGCGTGCACCATGGCTTAGGCCGGCGCTTATTTGGTGGAGGGGTCGGTGATTTGGGTGGAAGGTGTCGCGCTCGCGCCGGCGGTAGGGGCATGTGGGATGTGGAAGGAGGAGGAGGATGGGGGTCGGGTGTGGATTACCTGCCTGGATAGGCGAGGCCGAGGAGCGTGAAGGAGGGTCGACGGCGAGGAGGCAGCGGCGCTGCAAGCAAGGAGTGAAGGTTTCAACTTGGAAAGGAAGGCGTAAAGAGGGGAAATGTGGCTTTTGGTAAGGGGGGGGCGGGGAGGTAGATATTTCCGCGGAAGCCGAAAATTTGGAATCGCTTCAGCCAAAAACTGGCGCGCAAAGTGTCATCAGACACAGTCCCTTATTCAGAACTGTGTACGATATGTGAACATCACAAACGATTCAGATAGCTTAACCCGTGTGTGTTGAGTTTGAACATCAAAAATTTTGGTTCGAATTTCCCTGGTTACAGTGGTCATCCAGGTCATTGCATAATTTGGGTACACAAAGGAGACTAACTTCTTAATCGAGCAAGTTCAGCAATTAAACAGAGCTAGCTGACCTAAACATTACTCTAACAAATTAAAGACCGGCGCTCTTAATTAAACAAAACAAAGAGTACTACTACGGCTGGTGCTCGTCGATCTCCGCCGCCGCCTCCATGTCCAGCTCGCGCCCGACGGTCTCCTGGGGAAGGGGCTCCATGGCATCAATTGCACCATACTCGGCAAGCATCTCGCCATCCGCGTCCGCCATATCTTTGGAAAAGGCCGCCACGAGCTGGGCGTGGGCGGACGCCATGTGGGCTCTGGCAGGCTCCGTCGTGGCAAGGTATGCCGCGCAGGAACGGACGGCTGCTCGAACTCTCTCTGTGATTGCCAACTCTCTCGTTCGATTTGTGCGGTGACCGCCATGACCTGGGTGTGGACGGCCTCGACATGGTAGTGGGCGGCCTCCAGCAGGTCTAAGGCCGCCGCTGCGGAACGGATAGCTGCTATGCCGCTCTCGCCAGTTGCTATCCCCGAGGCAGATGCTGCTGCCGCCGCCTGAGAAGCAACAGCGGCCGTTTGGGCTGCCTTGGCCGCCCGGACACAGACTACGGTCGCCCTCACGAAGCTTGTTAGCACGCGCCTGGCGGCTGCGGCCGCGCTCTCGCCGGAGTGGGCCACCGAAGTTGCCCTCACGACGTGGGTCCACGTCCCCATCTTTCACCGGCGACGAATGAACAGTGAAATGATATTTGGGGAGTGAGTTAGCTAGTGTGCTTGACACGCCGGCTGTGGACTGTAGCCGGCGCACCTTCTCTCGTAAGGCATGGGCGTACTATACACCGACGGTGCTCCAAGATATTTTGTGCTGCATCTCACACGGTTGGTGATAATAAACTGTGTGCGATCTACTTGATTTATCGTCTTGATCATTTGAATTACGTAATGGGGTCACAGCTAAAAAGGATGGTGTTTGAATTGTTAGAACTTTTATCTGCAGTGAACATGCAACTATAGGTGTGTCGTCAAAAAAATTGGAATTATTCAGGGTTCGTTTGTACATTTTTATACATTAACTGGGTTTTCCAGGCATTTTATGCGCATAATTCAAATTTGAACTACATGCACATGCTCCAGTGCATATAAACTTATTGAAAAATCAAATATGTGTCCTTGGTTGCACGCTTAGGTCCCATGCAAGAAAAGGGAATGAATTTCAAACACCCTGCCACCGTCACTCGGCCGCAAACATTGAGATACCTGGTTTTTAAATTCTAGTACATCCAAAACTCGTCTGAAATTCATGAAACTTGGCATGATATCATGTAGCGGCATCAACATGCCGTGGTAAATTTTTTGTCCCATTTGGGGCAGGTTTGGGTATATGCTTCTCACAAATCGGAGCTTCTCACAACAAGCATGATGGTTCTCGGTAGGGAACGTCCCACCTTTGGGGACGAAACGATATCCATTGCCTCTTATTGCTTTCAATTTTTTTTTCTCGTGTCAACATAGATACAGGAGTGTTGTGTGAATTTTTGTGATTTTTCGGGGTTCGTTTGAACATTTTTATGCATTAACTGAGTTTTCAATGCATTTATGTGCATAATTCAAATTTGAACTACATGCACATGCTCCAATGCATATAAATTGGTTTAAAATCAAATCTGTGTCCTAGGGTGCATGCTTAGGTCCCATGCAAGAAATGGGAATGAATTTCGAACACCAGGGCATCGTTGATTGCCGGCAAAACATTGAGATGCCTGGTTTTTAAATTCTAGTAAATCCAAAACTCGTCTGAAATTCATGAAACTTGGCATGCTATCATGGAGCGGCATCAACATGCCGTGGTACAAATTTTGTCCCATTTGGGGCAGGTTTGGGTATATGCTTCTCACAAACCGGAGCTTCTCACAACAAGCATGATGGTTTTCGGTAGGGAACGTCCCACCTTTGGGGATGAAACGATATCCATTGCCTCGTATTGCTTTCAAATTTTTTTCTCGTGTCAACATAGAACAACAGGAGTGTTGTGTGAATTTTTGTGATTTTTCGGGGTTCGTTTGGACATTTTTATGCATTAACTGAGTTTTCATTGCATTTATGTGCATAATTCAAATTTGAACTACATGCACATGCTCTAGTGCATATAAATTGGTTGAAAAATCAAATCTGTGTCCTAGGGTGCATGCTTAGGTCCCATGCAAGAAATGGGAATGAATTTCGAACACCAGGGCACCGTTGATTGCCGGCAAAACATTGAGATGCCTGGTTTTTAAATTCTAGTAAATCCAAAACTCGTCTGAAATTCATGAAACTTGGCATGCTATCATGGAGCGGCATCAACATGCCGTGGTACAAATTTTGTCCCATTTGGGGCAGGTTTGGGTATATGCTTCTCACAAACCGGAGCTTCTCACAACAAGCATGATGGTTTTCGGTAGGGAACGTCCCACCTTTGGGGACGAAACGATATCCATTGCCTCTTATTGCTTTCAAAAAAAATTCTCGTGTCAACATAGAACAACAGGAGTGTTGTGTGAATTTTTGTGATTTTTTGGGGTTCGTTTGGACATTTTTATGCATTAACTGAGTTTTCAATGCATTTATGTGCATAATTCAAATTTGAACTACATGCACATGCTCCAGTGCATATAAATTGGTTGAAAAATCAAATCTGTGTCCTTGGGTGCATGCTTAGGTCCCATGCAAGAAATGGGAATGAATTTCAAACACCAGGGCACCGTTGATTGCCGGCAAAACATTGAGATGCCTGGTTTTTAAATTCTAGTAAATCCAAAACTCGTCTGAAATTCATGAAACTTGGCATGCTATCATGGAGCGGCATCAACATGCTGTGGTACAAATTTTGTCCCATTTGGGGCAGGTTTGGGTATATGCTTCTCACAAACCGGAGCTTCTCACAACAAGCATGATGGTTTTCGGTAGGGAACGTCCCACCTTTGGGGACGAAACGATATCCATTGCCTCTTATTGCTTTCAAAAAATTTTCTCATGTCAACATAGAACAACAGGAGTGTTGTGTGAATTTTTGTGATTTTTCGGGGTTCGTTTGGACATTTTTATGCATTAACTGAGTTTTCAATGCATTTATGTGCATAATTCAAATTTGAACTACATGCACATGCTCCAGTCCATATAAATTGGTTGAAAAATCAAATATGTGTCCTTGGGTGCATGCTTAGGTCCCATGCAAGAAATGGGCATGAATTTCAAACACCAGGGCACCGTTGATTGCCGCCAAAACATTGAGATGCCTGGTTTTTAAATTCTAGTAAATCCAAAATTCTGTTAACCATTCACGTGACGCCACGTGTCTTGGTTTTAATGGCTGTAGGAGGTGCCGTGCGGACAGATGCTTGACCTTGACTGAACGGGAGGCGTGCGAGCGCCGTCCGGTGCGCAGGCTGACCGAGAGGCATGCAATCTGTCCTCGAGTGCGCAGGCTCATCGGGAAGTGTGCGAGCTGTACGCTGCGCAGGCTCACTGGGAAGCGAGCCCTTTGACTTCCATGGCCGCCCGCCTTGCTCGCATCCTCTCCATTAATGGCGCCCAAGCCGCAGTTTAATTCACTTTTTAAATATAAAACACTCATCGCAAATGTTTTAGTTAGAACACCCGTATGCAAACCGACAGCTTCCCCAGGAAGCCAAGAGAAAATGTGCCGAGCAGGATTTCTGCAACTCTGGATCACAAACGATTTAGATAGAACACCCGTATGCAAAGTGAGAGCAGCGTAGGATTTGTGCATCCCTTCAACGCAAACGTTTGTTCTGGATGACCCGTGTGCAACCACGTACAAACAATTTGGTAAGATTTGCATCTGTCATATTGGGTATGTTGCCATTTGTCAAACTGGAAAGATTTACATTTGTTGATCTAGTAACATTGCCATTTGTCAATCCTTCTAACACTGCGATTTGTCAAAATATGCAGCTAGAAATCATTAGCACTATGTAATTTTTGCAACTAAAATTCAGTAATTAAGCATAGATTTCATTCATAGATTAAGCAGTCGTTCTTAATTTATACAAACAGTTCAACTCGACAGCTGAACCGACCAAACTTCTCCCCAATTGTTGCCAACCACGTACTGAAATAGCTAGTTCAACTATATATACTAGCTAATTTTAAGTACGTTGTAAAGTTCGACCACACATCTATAGTCAGATGAACTGAACAAAATAGCCCCTAAATACTACTACTACCACGGAGGGGCTTTGTGCTACTTCCGGCAGCCTCTCCTCTGCCGAGCGCGCTCAGTAAGAGGCAGAGGAGGAGGAGGAGCCTACCGACGAGCTGGACAAATGCAATACGGTGCCTGCCGCTGCTGCAAGTTCAGCGATGCTCGCCAGCTCGAACGCCCACTGCCGCTCCAGACGATCCCTCTCGAAGCGGCCGGACTACTCATAGATCTCCTGATTCCTCGCCTCAGCGTTGGCGTGTGCTGCGGCCACGGCTGCGGTAAGGCTCTTTGCGTGCTCGACGAGGCGCTCCTCCTCCTCCCGCAGGAACTCGATGTAGCGCGCAAGGTCGCTGACGCACGTGCGGGCCTCCACCTCCGCCTCCCTCCTTCGGGCGGCGGTGGCGGAGCGGGTCATGATCCCGGCGGTCGATGGTGGGCTGGCGGCCACGGCGGCCGACGATGGGGTGGCGGCCACGACCACAACCTCCCGCCTTCGGGCCGCGGTGGCAGAGCGGGTGATGGCCACAGTGGCCGGCAGTGGGGTGGCGGCCACGACGGCCACCTCCCGCCTTCGGGCCGCGGCGGCGGAGCGGGAGATGGCCCTGGCTTTCGACGGTGGTGTGGCGGCAACGGCGACCGGCAACAGCTGCCGACGAGCAGCGGCGGCGGCGCGTGTGGTGGGTGTTCCGCGCACACCCAACAGGGATGCCACGCGCACTACACTACGCCGGGGACTGCCCCACCGCCGCGGTGTAGCCTCCCAGCTGGAGCTGTCCTCTGATGACGGCGGCGTGGCTGAGCGACGACGACAGACCAGTGCCATTGGCGATTGTGGGAGAAGCAGACGAGATAAGCTACAGGGAGGGAGGGGAAAATGCGACGCAGGACTCGCCGGCCGTGAGGGTTTTTATAGCAGGCCGGTAAGCATTGGGATTTTGGGGGATTTCACCGAGTCGGGCGGGAAGCTTGCGCGGGAACCTGCGAGGTTGCGTGGGAACGGGCTCACCGACGATTCATTGGCGCCACCGTTTGGCCAAAAGAACGCCCCCGCGCGCTGCGCAAGCTTGCGCTGTAAGCCGTCTGCGGCAGCGGGGTGACAAAACGTGCGAGAGGAGGACGAGAGGACACGTACACATACAGTTAATAAAAAAAACGTTTGCGATTTAATTACCTACTATACCCCGTCCTGGTTTATAAGTAGGATTTAACTAATAAAATACGAATGCATGTCGCCATAGATTATATCGTTGGAGTCATATTTGAACATAGTTTCCGGCTATACAATTTTTGTAACATGCATTAACACTTTTTTGGTTAAATTTAAGGTTATACACCAGCAGGCGTTTGCCCGCAACACACACAGCTTATTCCATCACAAACAGCTCTGATGGATCAACTGTCTGCCACGTATCACACACGCAACTCTAATATGATTCGTGCTTGATGTCTCCGACATCGCTCGCACAGTTCGTCTTATTTGCCACGTATCACTGTGTCGTCCTCTGCTCGCGTCCCTCGGCAAGCTCTGCTCGCCGTTATGCGCCGCAGCGCGCTGTGCTCACCGTTAGGCGCCGCGACGCGCTCTGTCGCGTCCGTTGGCGCGCACTGCTCGCGTCCGTCGGCGTGCTCGGCTTGTGGACAGCTTTTCCTTGAGGCGACCGCGCAGCGCTCTGCTCGCGTCCCTTCGCGCGCGCTCTGCCAGCGGTTGGGCGTGCGCACGATCACGTCGGGGGCCCCATATGCATGCGGTTGTGCCGCGCGCGTTGCCACGCAATGCAGTTACGTGCGGCACGATGGAGTTACGCGCTGCAAATTAGAACTGCCATCAGGGCCTGCCGATATTCCTGGCCGTCCGGCTTCCCCTTTAATTCCCGCGGCCATTATAACCTTAGTCTCTTCAACCTTTCGATCGCGCCCCACAACACAACAAGCACACCCACGACGACACATAGAGAGGGGATGTCCGGCGGCGCTCCAATGGAGTTCGGCGAGCATAGAGTGGAGACCCACGCGAGGGAGACGGATCTCTCGGTGGTGTACACCATCGACCCGGCCGTGGTGGACGACTACATCAACAGCGTTGAGCAGTTGCTTGCTGGAGACAAGTACAAGGTGGTCGGCATCAACCTCCAGTACACCGCCGGTCGTCCCGGCATAGATCAGAAGGTTGCCGTCGCCCAGTTGTGCGTGCGCCATCATGTCCTCATCTACCACTACTGCATGGCCACAGAGCCTTGCGACCGTTTCAATAGGTTTGTCAACAGCACCGACTACAAGTTCGCCACGGTGGATACCAAAGATGATGTAAAAGCGCTCAGTGTTACGGGCTTGGCCTGCAAGAACCTTGTCGAAATCCATGACCACTACAGGGTCTGGGGCAGCACGAAGCAGGACTCCCTGGTCGAACTCGCCTCGGCCATCATCGACACCTACTACGAAAAGATGAAGCAGGATGCCCAGAGAACAAGTCCCGTATCCTGGCACAAGGCCTGGATGCGGCAACTGGATGAACCTCACCTCAGGTTCGCGGCCAAGAGCGTGTACACATGCTATGAGATGCACAGGCGGATCATTGACATGAGGAAGTGCCTCGTTACCCAAATCGACGAGCCCGGATCGAGCCACAAGAAGAGCAAGCGTCACAAGAAGTAGATGATGATCAGATGATCGTTTATGCTAGTTAATCATGCATGTAATATATAGTTTACTTTATTGGTGTGTGTGGAAATGTCATGTGTGTAGTAGCCACCTATGTAATTATGCATGTAATAGTTTACTTTGGTGTGTGCAAATGCCATGGTTGTAGTAGCCACCTATGTAAGTGGATGTTTAATTTGGTTATGCAAGCATGTCCTTATAAGTGTGTGTATATATATATGTTGTTGTTCTGTATGCAATCCCATCGCACAACACACACGTCTTATTAGCAGCAACCGTCTGTGTTCTTATCGGTCTTCAGACACATTTCTGATTACAGACCTGTTTGCCGCGTATCACACACATCTTGTTAAGTTGAACCGTTTCTGTTCTCATGTCTCAACGCAAACAGTTCATCCGAGTGAACCGCATGCCGTATATCGCACATACCTTTGATCTGGCTGACCGTTTCTTTTGTGTTGCCTAATCACAAACAGTTCATCCGAGTGAACCGTATGCTGTGTATCGCACACGCCTCCATCTGGCTGCCCGTTTCTTTTGTTCCTCCTCATCGCAAACAGTTCATTGAACTGAACCGTATGCCCTTCATCGCACACGCAACTAAAACCTGAACCGTGTTTGATGCATCCGTCATCACAAACGTTTTACACATTTCTGACGGTTTTCATATAGCACCGTTTGCGATTATGGCATCGCACACAGTTTCTCGAAGGGTCTCTGATCGTAGTGTCGCGTTAGCAGCAACCTGCAGTAGTGAACCTTTCGTGTGTGGTGCCTAAATTTTTGGTAAATACAATGCGCCATTTGAGCTGCTCATATGGGTATCCTATCTTTTCCTAAAAGGAGCACTAGATCATTGTCGATGTGTATACTGGTCCTAATTAAGTCCCCTAAACTCTCACCTAGATACAAACTTTGATACTTTTGTGATATAGGCACATTACTGCTCAATTAATTTTATCTAACTCATGTATCCTCCTTTGCTCGAGAGATTCCATGTTTGAGTGGCAAGTTGGAACAAACTCTTGGTGAGAGCACCATCTTGCTCTTGGTTATGAATGCAACCATCAGAATATTTTTGTTCAATGTTGATATATTTATTATTGATGTTCTTCTGAAGATCCACATTATACACTTGACACCTCTGTTCATCATGCAAAAGGTAGCAATTACATGAGAGTTTTTGCCCAATGATTCATGGTTGTTGGTTTGTGACATGCTTCTCATGGTATATCAAAGGTTAAGCTCTCGCTAATTGGATATCTCATTTAAGATACATATTGGCTCAACTTTTCTGTTGAACTAGTAAAGTGGGTGAAGATGGAGAAATTGGAAAATGATGTTCTAATTGTTAGCCTTGGTATGACCTACCTCGTGATTTAATTATTGGAAAACAAATCAACGTTAGAATATTTTGATTTTCAGATTTTTTGCTCCATAACACCAATTATGTGAATTTGCTTAAGAGTATTTTTATACTAAACTATTTTACCTCTTTATAGATTCTTGTGCACCAAATAGCTTTTGTGCGACACAATCATTAGCATACAATCATAAATAATATAATACTATGACAACAATGTCACTATTGTAAAATTAAAATTTCCATCATTATAATACACAAGGGGTAAAGTAGAACCATTTTGTTTTAAAAATCATGTAATTATTTTTATATAGAAATGTTTAGCTGGATTGGGTTTTGCCCATTATTAGGCCTGGATAAAAATATGAACAAATCACACGCATATAAAATATATTTTCTGCCACTTAGACTACTATGATGTTCTTATATGTGTCTATGTCCATGTTAGTAACTATAAATATCACGAGCGTACGTATGAGTGTAACAATTATCCTAATCAAGTATTCTCGTGTACAAGTGTTAAGCTTAGTCATAAATACTAAATACATCTAGAATTCATGAGGTGTCAATAATTAGTTCATCTTCAAGCCCACTCTCATCCTTCTTAATTAGTCTACATTACTCGTCTTTCATTTTTTCATGATGAAATATTTCATAACTATTGATATGATTAATTAGCCAAAATCACATTTTTTGAACTTCATGGATTGTAGCAAATACTATCTCGGAGACAGAGCCACACACCCCTGGGGCATGTTTGGTTGCCTGCATACAACCCAACCAGGCTCGCTCGGTGCAAAAATGGTCCGTTTGGTAGTTGCTACTCCTGGAGGAGTCGTTGAGACCCCCCCCCCTAGAGGAAGGGTGAAGCAGCAACTAGCAAGTTTTCCCACAGTGAAGAACCAAGGTTTATCAAACCATTAGGAGCTTCTAAGCTACACAGGTCAACAGCATATGCATACAAAACACAAATAAAACTTGTCCCAAACACGACAAGAGAGTTGTCAATCCCCTTGTCTTGCTAGTTACAAGATAAAACACAACTAATAGAGATAGATAATAGAAAATAGCTAAACGGGAAAATGGTGACAATTGTGTAGAAGAATTAACAAATAGAGAATAGACCCGGGGGCCATAGGTTCACTAGTGTGATATCTCTCGAAAACAACTAGTACATGAAAGAAATTACAGTTGGACAATTGAAAAGATTGAAATATTCATGACTATGATCATTCATGGTATAATCTCATACATGCATTATGTGATAAGTAGACCGTTAATCCAACTGCACCTACTACTAAAGTACTAATACTCCACCCCAAAACCGCTATCCAACATGCATCTCAAGGTATTAAGTTTGCAAGAAAAAGAGTATCACAATAAGCAAGATGACATAATGTAGACATGAAGAAATCAATCAATATGACAAAACCCCTTGGTTTTGCCCTTAGTGGCAACAATATAACACGTGCCTTGGAGCTTATGGTCACTGGGCTAGATCACCACAAGAATGAACCCATTATAAAGCACCACTCCCTTTGAAGAGAACCCTATTAAACTTGGCCAAAGAAGGCAGATATATCGGAGAGCTTGCAAAGCTATTTAATTATACATAAAATAAAACCTCAAAAGATTCAATTGATTTCAATGAACAATCTGATCATAAAGTGACAATTCATCATGTCCCAACAAACACAGCACTGATTACATCAAATTGATTCCGATCATGTGAGAAAGCTCACAGGAACATGGTATTGAAGATCCAAACAAAGAAGATAGATAGATAGATAGATAGATAGATAGATAGATAGATAGATAGATAGATAGATAGATAGAGAGTCATCTAGCTACTACTATGGACTCACTGGTCCTGATGGATTTACTCACACATCATCATGGAGGCAACAAGGTTGACAAAGAAGACTCCGGCAATGGCTTTCCCCTCTGACAGGGCTCCGGAACAGGGCTCCAGATGGGATCTTCATGGAATAGAAGCTTGTAGCAGCGATAAAATTCTTCAGAAATTATCGAAGGGTTTCGGTATTTATAGGGATTTATGGCGGTAGAATCAGGTCAAGGCGGTGCTTGTGGGCCCCACACGGGCAAGGGGAGTGGCCACCACCTGGCCATGTTAGCCCCATGCTACTCGTCTCAATCTCTCCTATAGCTTCCCGTGTTTATTGTTGCCCAAAAATTCATGTTAAATCGGCAATGTATTTTAACCGCCATAGATATTGATTCCTGCGAAATAAAAAACAAGCAGAAAATAAGAACTGACACTGGACACTAAATTAGTAGGTTAGTCCATAAAAATAATATAAATTGCTATAGAATTTATATAAAAGTGATAATATAATAGCATGAAACAATAAAAAATTATATATACGTTTGAGACGTATCAGTAGCCTGCATTTACTGTTGGGCCTACATAGCACAAATCTTAAAGCACCCCCCTCCGCCCCAGCTAGGCCCACTAGGAACGGCCGAATCAACAGTTTCCCCTCAACCAGGCTTGGGCGATGCAGGAGAGGGGAACGCGACGCCGAGCTTATGCGAACATGCACACATCTTTGAAAATGTGGCGGAGGATTTGGGGTCACCTCTCGCCAAATCGGTCGCCCTTTACAACTGCCTTCACCGCACGCCCAAACTCCCACACCATTCCCCCCCTTTCGAGCTGTCCTTCTCATGAGGATTGACACCAAGGAGAAGGTAAGTGATGCTTCTTCTCCAGCCAGTGGTACATGGCGGCGTCGATTCGTGTCCTCCTTTTCTCCGACGTATTTCGCACCTCCTTCTGACTACACCGATGGTTGTGAGTTCGATCACTCCCTCCTCTCTACTCGTTCTAGCCTGATGTGTGAGCATGTCATAGTTGTAGATCTGTCAGCATGTTGTAGCATTGTACACTATCCATCTATGAGAATGTGATTTTGTGGTAGCTAGTGGTGATGGATTGGTAGCATGATAGGGGTTGCTTGTAGGATTTGATGAGCTTCATGGCGTTTTCATGTCAGCAAGGATGATACTATGGTAGATATGGTACTAGCCGTCAATCAGAACAAGTATGCTAGTTTGTAACAAGTATGTAAAGGTGTGATAGTGTGTCTCCATGGTATGCTATGAGACTGAAGAACATTCATAGGGTGGTGTGTTGAACTCGATGATCTGCGTGTACTGTGCTTACTATCCATGTTTAGTGGTCGTTCGTAATGTCCATGTTTAGTCCTTGTTCATACTATCCATGTGTAGTGTGTCCACTCTTGTTGATGCTAACACTTGTAGGACATGAGCATGCAAGATTTGAGTCAGACCACTCTCTTGTCCAGCCACCATCACATGTCACGTGCTCGGCCCTCGCTCTGGATTTTTTTATTTCTTTTGTAATAGTTTTCAGATTTTAGATGGGTTTTTCCCGGGTTTCGTCTTTTTGGTTTTCGCATGATTTTCCCTAGGTTTCGGAGGTGGGGTGGGATTTGTGATTTATTTTTTTGCAGAAAAACAAAATGGTGCTTCCACAAGAAGCAAATGGTGGAAGTACAAAATTGTTTCCGCGAGAAGCACAACTGAAAGAGAAAAAAATATATGAGATTCCACCAGAAGCACACATTTTCTTCTACCGGAGGTACATATTTGTTTCCGTGAGAAGCACATCGGAAAGGAAAAAATATCTGCCTTCCACGAGAAGCACAAATTTGCTTATCGTGGAGGCACAAATTTGCTTCCGCGAGAAACATACCTGTGTTTCTTGGAAAAATAAGTTGCTTTCACAAGAAGCACATAGATTTTCTTCTGCAAGAAGCACAACTGTGCTTCTAGAGAAAATAATTTTGCTTCCACAAAAAACAAAGATTTTCCTTTCTTTTTTTCATCGTTCATTTTTTCGGTTGCCGGTTTTGGTCTGGCTAAGGTGGCCAGTTGACTCTGGATGGAGGGTGATACTACCAAAGATGAAAAGTTTTCCTAGCAGAAAGATCATGCCACAGCCAATGCGATCGTCGATCTGGAGGCGCGCCATCGAGCCGCTTCGACTACGCGGAGGCACCTGCATGGGCCACCAATGTCGGAGCTAAATCCAACGGGTTCGGGTAGGGGGTACCAAACAGGTAGCCTTGGCACGATGGTAATAGGAGAGACGGTGTTTACCCGGATTCGGACTCTCTCGAAGATATAATACCCTACTCCTTCTTTAATTGTATTATTGTCGATGGGCTACAAAGTACAGGTGATCTACCACGAGATCGTGTGTGTATGAGTTTGTTGGTCTATGACCTTCACCCCTCGGTTTATATAGATATCGGGGGTGCCTAGGGTTGCACATGGGTCGGTTGCATCTAGGGGAAAACATGCCGAAGACTACCTCTAAATCTTGGAGTATGCGCCAAGACTTCAGGAGATTCTTCTTTGGCGCTCTTGGGCTAGATGAACGAGGCGCATTGATAATCTTAGGGGGTCCTCGGCCCAGCCCATATGACTGCTAGCTGACATGGTGAGTACACCCTAATTCAGGACTCCGTCACATTATATAAACCAACTCCCACAAAGTATTATGTTATCCATTTCAAGATAGAACAGTGCACTGTAAGTATGGGAGAATATCACATGATACCACCCCTTAGGTGATACCATGATACCATTTCAAAAACATCAATTTTAAATGTTCCAAAAAATTCTGGAAAAATTTGTGGATGTTATCATGGCATTTTTTGAAATGGTATCATGGTTTTTTTTTGTATTTTTTGTTTATCAATGTGTACTTAGAGTTTGGATACCACTCATCATACTATTCACATCCAGATTTATATGTTTTGTTTCTCAATGTGTATTTGGAATTTGGACCTGGATTTTTTAGAGGTTGTACATTCATGTGACGTGAACATCCACAAATATTTTTCCTTTTTTTGAAACATTTGAAATTGATTTTTTAAAATGGTATCATGGGAGCATTTGGGAGGTGGTATCACCTGATACTCTCCCCTATAAAGATTGTGGTTCAATGGCACTTCATTGGTCTTTGCAACACTTTACTTTGGTATATTATTTCTATTAAGAGTGGGTTTATGATGTTTGTTAACCTTATATTCATGGGGGAGAATGTTGGAATTGATCTCGGTCAAAACAAACTAAGAGAAAAAGGGGAAGCTCACCTCCCACGTACATGCCCTAATCGGGATCACCAAACCAACATTTTGGTCTCGGTCCCGCCTCCCTAGCACCTAATATATAAGAAAAAGGACCCCCTCTCATGCTAACTAATGATCTGCAAGATAAGACCAAGTCCCTCTCTAACTACCGATCCTAATGAGGTGCTAAAGGAGACAAAGACCAACTACCACCGTCGGCCACCGCAAGGTCAGTGCCGGTGGCAATTGTGTCTCCTACGTGAACCTGCTGTTGCCCATCTTCCCCGACTATTGCCATGGGGCTTCATCGAGCAAGCATTGAGACTCTTATAAGTTCTCACCCTTCCGCACATGTACTGTTGTGGTCTTCTAATTGAGAGATCCAGATCATATTATGTTCATCCTAAAGATTTTTCTTTAACAAAATCTAGGCCCACGGTGTTAGTGAGAGAAGCAATTAACCTACTCGGAACTATTCTTCCCAAGGCGACAAACAAGTCGGACCGGGATAAAGTTAGCATTGACCGGGATCAGTAGGTTTGTGGTGCTAATTTCAGAGATTGGACGATTAAGGTTAGATTCAGATTGTCTCTATGAATTCAAGATTTTTTTCAGACTTTTCTCTTGTATATATACGGCGTCAGGCTAATTAATTAAGGGAGCAACTAACTGGAGGTTACCCCTCACGAGGGACCTCTAGGGGTCATTTTTTACGGCATAGGAGCACGCCAAGTGGGGCGTCAAACCGCCATCACATGCCGCGTATTGGGTGCTCCCTCTGAATTTTGTCTTGTTATTTCTTTTATAAGTGTTTTCGGATATTAGATGGGGTTTTCCATAGTTTTCGACCTTTTCGTTTTCGCCTGATATTCCCTAGGTTTTGGATGAGAGGGGGGATTCATGATTACTTATTTGTGCGGAAAAACAAAATGGTGCTTCCACGAGGAGCAAATCGTGGAAGTACAAATTTGTTTCCGCGAGAAGCACAACTGAAAGAGAGAAAAATATGAGATTCCACCAGAAGCACAAATTTTCTTCTAAGAAAAAAATATTTGCCTTCCACGAGAAGCACAGATTTGCTTATCATGGAGGCACAAATTTGCTTCTGCGAGAAACATACCTGTGTTTCATGAAAAAATAAGGTGCTTTCACAAGAAGCACATAGATTTGCTTCTGCAAGAAGCACAACTATGCTTCTAGAGAAAATAATTATGCTTCCACAACAAGAATAGAGTTTCCTTTCGGGTTTTTTTTCATTGTTCATTTTTTCGGTTGCCGGTTTTCTTAGGTTTTTTATTTGTTTTTTCGTTTCCGTTTTTCGTGAAAAAAATCGTCGAAACCTATTGACATGGGATATAGTTTCGAACATCTCAATGCGAGAAATCTAACGGTAAAAAGGGTTCGGAATTTGGACACACGGTTGAAGAGATAAAACGTTTTGAATGAACGAATCAAAGAAAATCAATGAAGAAGATAAGAGTGACATTTACAAAGGGTAACCCTTAACTAATGATTTTGATTAATTAACCAGCTAATGAATTGGCCACCCATTAACCAATAAACCATATTACTATGGGCTGCGAGTAGACCTGTTCATGGACAACCCGGCCCGCCGGCCCAAACCCGAAGCCCGACATTCGGGCCCACTAGTGCAGAATTGAGCTTTAGCACCGGTTTGTAAGGCCCTTTAGTGCCGGTTCTGTAACCGGCACTAAAGGGTGGGGACTAAAGGTCCCTCCCCCCTTTAGTCCCGGTTCAACACGAACCGCCACTAAAGGTCCACCACGTGGCATGAGCCCGCGCCGGGGGCGGCAAGACTAACACCAACCGGTACTAAAAGGTTTAGGGGTTTGGGTTTTATGATTTATTTTTCCTTTAATTTTGTGTTTTCCATTTAATTTTTTTCATTTTCTGGTATTTTACAATACTACATATTATACATGTTATGCATATATATAAATAGAATTTCTCGTAGAACCGATCATATATATATATATATATATATATATATATATATATCATCGAATGTCTCGCACCACCATTCACACATACACATGTATATATACAATTTCTCCTACATGGAGGCATTACTGCGGTAGCGGGTAATGGAATTCTCCTTTGGGATCTATGACCTGGTCGAGCAAAAATCCCGCTATTTCCTCTTGAATTGCTCGTACGCGATCCGTTGGTAGGAGCTTATCCTGCATCTCATTGAACTTTAAAGAAGGAGATCAATATGCATGTATTAGTTGTGTGTATATATATTAGATAATGATGTAAAAATTGTGAATAGTGTTCTGGCAAACGTACCCATAGCTGTCTATCAGATGTGCTCCTTTCGGACGCCATCATGCGAATGTTCTCGCAAACGTAGTATGCACATAAATCAGTCTCCGGTGCCTGCGTCATGGCCTTTACGAGAATAGAATTCAATCAGATAATAATTAATCAAGCATGATAACTAATGGTATTGAAACTAGAATTAAAGAGATGGTAGCTAGCTAGTACTACTTAATTAATTACCTTGGGTCGCACCCATTTCAGCTTTTGTTTCCATTGGCCATCAACCTGTTTGATGAACTTTTCCCAAGCCCTGCCCGCCGGCAAAGAAAATGAATAAATGAGTTATTAATTAGTTGATATCAGGAAATGACGAACTAAAGAGGCCGACATATAGTTCGATAATGATTGAAATTACCTGTTGACCATCCCCTTCACGATTTCGTACTCAGTAACTGGTTTAAGTAGTGAGTCCAGTACTTCAACTTTTCCATCGTCAACTTCAATGATTAACAAGATCCAGTGGAAACTGCATGCGCACATGTTTGCATGTATAAATTAAGCGGGCATGTGCATATAACTCATCAACTACCCTAAACCCTATACACTAATTAACATCTAGCTAGTAAGCAAAAACAGAATTTGTAGAACAAGACAGTGTGACTCACCCGAAGTTGTAAGGAAGTAGTATATATCGATTGGTATTTAGGCGCTTCAAGAACTCTAGCAAGCTTTTCTCTGTGTCTTTTTGTTCCCATTGACGCTTCCATGTCTCTTGATTAATGGTATTTGGGTCAATGAACCCAATGCCATAGCGTCCAGCTTTTTTCATTTCATATATCTTCATTCTGCATAATACCACAGAAAAAAATATAGTGAGGATAATTACAGGTAATGATCAACGAGCACTACAGCTAGCTTGAGACTTAATGAAATTACAGAAAGAAATCACTTACAAACAATAGCAACTCACGATAGATTTATCAAGTGCGTCTTGATTGAATAACTGAAACAGTTATGTAAACTCAACATACAGAGCATTCTCATGGTAGTAATGCTCTGCCTTGACTCTCACCATGAGGGACTCTCGATTGGTAGTCTTGGCAATTTTCATGTACCATTCATGCAATCCATACATTCTCGTTGAGAGCTTCTTGACCTCCTCAGGCTTGACCAGAGGTTCGCCGCGGGCATATTTCCGTTTTAGTTGCTCCTCGGTAAACTTTTCCATGGGCTCGGTCTCTAGGAGTTGTTCTATAGTGCATCCGATCTCTGCAGCCTGCCTTCTACGATCGTCGGTTATTACCAGATGATCGGCCACGCCGGTACTCATGTGTGTTGGTACAATGAGCGGGGGGATCGATTGCACCACCTGTTCTCCCAGCTGGGGAATAGTTTTCCCGCTTTTTTTGGCAGCTGCTTGGCTCGAGCTCGAGCTCAACTCCTTCTTTTTTTGTGCTTGATATGCCTTCCTGATTTGGCGCTCATAGTCTGAGTAAATAGGCTTGGGAGCCGGTGGTTGAGCCATACGAATGAAGTGGTCAATGACATGCTCAGGTACTTTCTCCTTTGGCGGCGGTGGCGGTTTCGGTCCAAAATGGGCCCTCACTTGGGCTTGGCATTCGGCTTCGTTTTCCTCCGGAGTCAGGTCGTAAGGCCTCTTCGGAAGAGGCGCGAGGCTTGGACCATATTGGAATCTCTTGCCTCATGTACCTGTACTTGTACAGCTAGCCGCCATAGTTACGGCGGATCTCTTCCGTTGTTGCTTAGGCGGCGGAGACGGCTGACGTGCCTGACTTGGAGGAGGAGGAGTGGGCTGACGCGTTGCCGGACTTGGAGGAGGAGGAGTGGGCTGACGTGGTGCCGGACTTGGAGGAGGAGGAGTGGCCTGACGCGGTGCCGGACTTGGAGGAGGAGGAGTGGCCTGACATGTTGGCGTACTTGAAGGAGCAGGACTCTGCTGAGGCGGTGGCTGATGACTTGGAGGAGCGGGAGTCTGCTGATGCGGTGGCGGACTTCGAGGAGGAGTCGGCTGACGCGGTGTCGGTGGCCTTGGAAAGATGATGCGATCCTTTCTCCATAGAATGATACGATGTATGGCCTCTCCCAGTGTGTGCTCGTCGTCACCTCTAGGAATGTCAAGCTCTAGCCCCGAATATTGTGCCACCACTTCATCAACCACGACACGAGCATAGCCAGCTGGAATCGGGTTGCAATGGAAGGTTGCGTCAGGGGGATTTGTATAAGCAACGGCGTCCGCCACCTTCATGGATATGTTCTTCATTTTGAAGTGTAGCTCACAATTAGTGTTATCCATGATGTCATCCATAGGGTATCTATCCAGCAGTACCTCGCCTGGGGCGGAACCCACGCTGCTTCTCGGCATGGATGGGACGGTGCTATCCAATGCTAGATCCGCTAGCTACTGCCGCTGCTGAGACCCCCTTTCCTGGCTAAGTCAGTCGATCTGCTGCTGCTACCGCTGGAATTGGAGTGCCAACTCCGTGTGCACTGATTCTAGGCCTTGAAGGCGTTCTGCTTCCTGCTTCCTCTGCTCCTCCTCCAGCTTCCTCTTCTTCTCCTCCTCCATCTTCTTTCTCGCATGGCTTCTGTAGTCGGCATTCCAGTCAGCAAACCCCTCATACCACGGAACAACGCCTTTGCCTTGTGTTCTTCCCGGGTGTTCAGGATTTCCCAGGGCGCGCGTAAGCTCGTCGTTCTCTCTGTTGGGCGTGAACACCCCCGTTCGAGCCTCTTCTATTGCAACAAGTAATTTGAGGTCGGCTCCTTTAAGACTTGCCTTCTCCAGAACCTGGCATGTCTTTGGGTCCAACGTCCCCCCATGCGCATAGAACCAAGTCCTGGACCTGGGGGGCCAGCTCAATGTAACTGGAATGACCCCTGCATCCACCATCTGTTACTCAGACTTATCCCACTTAGGTCGGGCCACCGCGTAGCCACCTGGCCCCAGCTTATGGAAATGCTCCTTTTTTGCGGCATTGATCTTGTTTATTCTCGACCGTTCCTTAGCTAATTCCGATTCTTTGAATTTCACGAAAGCGGGCCAGTGATCTCTTTGCTTCTCCAGTGTTCCCGTGAATTCTGGAGTCTTCTTTCCTCCTTGGACGTACTTGGCCCATATACTTTTCATGTGGTTGTTGAATGCAACCGCCATCTTCCTAAGAGCAGCTTCCTTGACTTTCTGCACATCTGCATCTGTGAAATTATCTGGTAGGGTGAAATGTGACATGAGAGATTCCCAAAGCAGATTTTTTGCTCTTTGGTCGACAAAAGTAAGATCTGGACGTTCCTTTGCTGGCTTTTTCCATTCTTGAATGGAGATCGGGATTTGATCCTTCACAAGAACTCCGCACTGACGAATGAACTTGCCCGCATTCTTCTTAGGCTCGCTTGGTTCGCCATTAGGTTTGATGGCTTTGATGTTGTACTTTACGCCATCCTTCAACTTTTTGGCCGGGCCTCGCACTGTCCTGCTGCCTGTAGAAGATTTACTCGATCCGGAGGGCTGAAAGAAGAAAGATTGATTCGTTAATATATATACAAATCATTTAAAACATGTGATGGTCACCAGATGCCTGCTTATATAAATATACCTCGCCGGTCTTTGTTATTTCAAGATCAACATTTTCTTCGTCATCATAATCATAGTTCTGGACTTCATCTATTCGTTCGTCTTCATCAAATATCATACCCTCACCGGTAGGGTTCAGATATTGCGGGCCGTCATCTTCTTCAAACTCATATGGGTAAGGGGATGAGCGTATGATGTTGAACAGGGCCTCCTCTCCTTCTCTGCCGGTATTGTCCATAGCTTTTATTTAACTAATCCATAAGAAATATAAAACAACTTAGTATTCAAATTACAATGCATGCATGCAATCAATAAGGAAAAACTGAATCATAGTACATAATATGCATCATCGAATATAATCTCGAATACATCGTCTCGAATATTATCGAATAATATATATAATCTCGAATGCATCGTCTCAAATAATATATATAATCTCAAATACATCATCTCGAATATTATCGAATAATATATATAATCTCGAATACATTGTCTCGAATATTATCGAATACATCACTAGCTAGCTAATATAGATCGAATACTATCGAATAATCTAGTTCACTCGCGGTTCCTGAGGAGCGGGCGGTGGACACCCAAAGAGAAGGAACCATCACAGGATCATAGCTCGGGTGAGATCCCTGAAGAACCTGCCAGGTATTGGAGAACCTGACGTCCATAGCAGCCATGTAGCGACGGACGTGCTCGTCCTCCTCCCTGACACGGCGAAGTACCACCTACGGCGGGGCCGGCTCCCTCCGCACCGAAAGTGGCCCACGCGAACGCCACCAAAGGAGCTCCGGGTCGACTACGGGACCCGGGGCCGGGTTCCTCACCAAGCGCCGCGCCCCTGAAGGTAGCACCTCCCAGTGCCAGCCCGGCGGAGCCCAGTCCCGGACATGACTCCTCTGAAGCAGGACATCGTCGCGAACGGGTCGACGGCGAGGATGCGGGCCGGGCATCGTTGACGTCGAGAACAAATTCTATATGCAAATGTAACATTTTTTAAATGATTGGATTGTGATTTCTTATATACAAATTCTATATGCAAATGTAACATAAGGATTCTCTTAACCTTTAAGGGATTTAACAAAATGGCGCCATTCTGGATGTGCAGAAAATGGTCCATATTTTTCCTGATCTCATCTAACCTTCTATATGTCACGTTGTCTAGTGTCAAAGGATTCAAGAAAACCATGGCTTCATCATTAGCCGGAAGTAACAGCCGCATAATGGTACGAAGCTCTCCAAAAAAAATTTGGAACGGAGTCCCGGATAGGATAATTCGCTTTTTGGTACAAAGTTCAGCAAAGCCTTCCGAATATCGCTATTTGGAAGGCCTTTGCTGAAATTCGTACAAAAAAGCGAATTATTCTATCCGGAACTCCGTTCCAAAACAACTTTGAAGAGCTTCGTAGCATCATACGCCTGTTACTTCCGGCTAATGATGAAGCCATGGATTTCTTCAATACTTTGACAGACAACGTGACATATAGAGAATATATATATATATGAGATCAGAAAAAAATTGGATCAACTTGTGCACATCCATAATGGGGGCACTCTTGATAAATTTATGTCAAAGTCAAACTTTGACTCAAACTTTGACATATGATCAAATATTGTTGCATATGTCAAAATTCAAACTTTGACATATGATCAAATGTTGCATATGTCAAAATTCAAACTTTAACATATGATCAATTAATATATATGATCAAATGTTGCATATGTCAAAATTCAAACTTTGACATATGATATCTAGCTAGCTAATTCATCTAACATTAATATATCTATCTAATTCATCTAACATTTGACATTAATCTAACATTTCTATCTAATTCATCTAACATTAATTTGACATTAATATATCTAATTCGATCATCTAATTAACAATTTGACATTAATCTAATTCATCTAGCTAAAACTTTGACATTAATCTAACATTTATATATATATCTAATTCATATAACATTTCTATAACTAAAAGTATAAAAAACTAAAAAACAGAAAACAGAAAATAAGTAAGAAAAATGTGTGTGTGTGTGTGTGTGTGTGCGTGTACGTGTGTGTGTGTGTGTGTACGGGCGGGCTCGATCGGATGATCGAGGGCGCGGCCATGGCGCAGGGGGCTCACAGCGGGGCGACCGGGGCGGCGACGGGGGGCGGCGACGGGCGCGGCGACGGGGCGGCGGCGTACGGGGCGGCGGCGAGACGGCGACGACGGGGACGGCGGCGGGGAAGGGCCGGAGCGGCTAAGGGGACAGGGACGGCGACGGCGCGCGACGGGGACGGCGACGGCGCGGGACGGGGGCGGCATACGGGGCGGCGGCGATGTCGAAGCAGAGGAGAGGAAGTGGGAGATGAAACTGCAAAATTTTAAAGTGTTGTTTATATATAGGATGGACCTTTAGTACCGGTTGGAGCCCCAAACCGGTACTAAAGGCCTATTTTGGCCAGGCCAAGCGGCGGGAAGCGCACCCCCTTTAGTACCGGGTCGTGGCTGCAAGCCTTACTAAAGACCCCCCCCCTTTAGTACCGGTTGGAGCCACGACCCGATACTAAAGGGGGTGCGCTGCCACCCGCGGTGCACAAAGTTTAGTCCCACCTCGCCGAGCGAAGGGCAGCCGCACTGGTTTATAAACCCAGCCGCGGCTGCTCCTTCGAGCGCCTCTCTAAAGCAGGCTTCTGGGCCTAAACTGCTGCGCTGCCCTGTGGGCCTACTGGACCTTGCGGGCCTGCATCCTGGCCCAACTATAGGTTGGGTTTCTAGTCGTATGCAGGCCGCTGTGGCCCAGTAGGCGGACTTTTTTTATTTTCTTTTTTTTCTGCTTTATTTATTTTCTTTTATTTATTTGTGAGTTGTTTTTTGCTGTATTTAGAGTTTATTTGTGAGTAGTTTTCAAATTTGAATTATTTGAAATTTGTGTGAATCACTAGTTTGTGAATAACTTTACTTTAATATAGATTTTTCAGTGATTCTTTTTTCTTATGTTTAATATTAGTGTGTTTTATCATTATATTCAATTTGGTAATACTTACATTACTTAAAAAAATGAAATGCCTTTGTAACAGATGAGTTTTCGTCCAAAACCCTGATACTTCGAAAGAGATTGTCCATTTTGTACATGAAGTGCATCCAGTTTTTGTCGTAACCCTCTCAACGTTTTTGCACATGCTATGTGGGTGAAATGATGATACCATGCCAACTTTCAACCTTTTTAGAGTTCATTTATAGTGCTTTTCAATTTCTGAGTCATTTAGCTCAAAAAAATCAGTAAATGCATGAAAAATAGCAAATGATGTCAAGAAGGGTTGAAAGTTGATGACGTGGCTTTGAATGGTGCATACTGAACGCACAAAAAGTCTGGAGTTGTAATAAGTTTAAAAAAAATGAAATGCCTTTGTAACAGATGAGTTTTCGTCCGAAACACTGATACTTCGAAAGAGATTGTCCATTTTGTACACGAAGTGCATCCAATTTTTGTCGTAACCCTCTCAACTTTTTTGCACATGTTATGTGGGTGAAATGGTGATACCATGCCAACTTTCAACCTTTTCAGAGTTTATTTTGTAGTGCTTTTCAATTTCAGGGTCATTTAGCTCAAAAAATCAGTAAATGAGCTGAAAAATAGCAAATGAAGTCAGAAAGGTACACGTTTGTCCGAAGCACAAAAGTACATGTTTCAAATGTCAAAACACATAAGCACCCTAACTATTACAAAGATTCCCTACGGTTTGTCCAAAGTGGGACTTTTCAGATATATATGTCCGGAAACTCACTAGAGAAGAAAGTGATGACAGTGAAGCCGGTCGCATCCCAGAGTGGGATCTTTGGGTGTGAAACTTTTTCTTCGCGTGTGTCCCTTTGCGCCGTAACCATGGACAATCTTCATCATTTAACTGGATGCTCGGGTCAATATTCACTGTGAAGGGAGCAATTTCATGAAACTTTTCATAATCTTCTGACATGTCTGTCTTGTCATCCACTCCCACGATGTTTCTTTTCCCTGAAAGAACTATGTGGCGCTTTGGCTCATCATATGATGTATTCGCTTCCTTATCTTTTCTTTTCCTCGGCTTGGTAGACATGTCCTTCACATAGAAAACCTGTGCCACATCATTGGCTAGGACGAATGGTTCGTCTGCGTACGCAAGATTGTTGAGATCCACTGTTGTCATTCCGTACTGCGGGTCTTCCGTTACCCCACAATTTCCAAATCCCTTGTCAGATACACCATTCTCTGCCTTCCATTGTAGCAATTCCAGTGTGGTGCCCAGCTTTTTCTTGTCAGCTTCGCAATTCGGGTACAACAATTTCTTGTGATCCTCTAACATGCGCTGCAACTTCTTCTTCTCCTTTTCACTTGCACAGTTTCTCTTTGCATCGGCAATGGCCCGACCTAGATCATCAGCGGGCTCATCTGATGCCTCTTCTTCAGCTTCTTTCCGCATTGCCGGCTCAGCTTCTTCCCCCATTGTTGTACCATCGTATTCAGGGAACCCATGGCCAGGATAGTTGTCGTCGTCCTCTTCTTCTTCATTGTCCTCCATCATAACCCCTCTTTCTCCGTGCTTGGTCCAAACGTTATAGTGGGGCATGAAACCGGACTCAAACAGGTGCCAGTGAATGGTTTTTGATTTAGAGTAATTCCAATCATTCTTACAGCCAGCACATGGACAAGACATAAAACCATCCGCCCGCTTGTTTGCCTCAGCCGCAAGCAGAAAAGTATGCACGCCATTAACGAATTGGGGAGAGCATCGGTCATCGTACATCCATTGCCGGCTCATCTTCATTACACAGCACCGAATAGACCAAATTAATACAAGTTCATACATAAAGTTCATACAACACTTATTCTCATAAAACAACATACAAATAACTCTCTAGCTAAAGCATTTAAATGCAACAACAAATGCGATCAAGATCTCAACTAAGGTAACAATTGATCCAACAGCATAATGATACCAAGCCTCACTATCGATGGCATATTTTCTAATCTTTCTAATCTTCAAGCGCATTTTCTTCATCTTGATCTTGTGATCATCGACGACATCGGCAACATGCAACTCCAATTCCATCTTCTCCTCCTCAATTCTTTTCAATTTTTCTTTCAAATACTCGTTTTCATTTTCAACTAAATTTAACCTCTCGACAATAGGGTCGGTTCGAATTTCCGGTTCACATACCTCCTAGATAAAAATATCTATGTCGACTTGATGGGCATAATTTGTCATAAACACGAAATGCAACAAATAGTTATAAAAGAGAATATACCACATCCGAATCATAACCCGGACGAGGGCCGACGGGGACGGATATCAAAACCATGGCACTATGTATAACAAACAACGTACGGGTAAGATAATTATACAAGTAACTATATATCTAAATCACACAAACATGATTTTTTTTTATATAAAAAAGATAAGAACAAGAGGCTCATCACAGGGTGGTGCCGGCGACGGGACGGTGCGGGCGATCGACGATGGTTAGGACGGAGACGGGAAGGCACTAAGTAAACCACACCTACATATGCAAACTAAGAGTTATTTTGACCTCAAATTGCATATAAATCAAATACTACCACATATAATTCCTCCCAAAATAAAACCCACAAATCACTATACTTATAGAGCATTGCAAGAGCTAATCTAGCAATGAGAGATGAAAGGACAAAGTTGCTAACCTTTGTGATCACTTGGATGGATGGGGTGCCTTCAAATCTTCACAAATTTTGGCAAAAATGGAGTGTGAGCTCGAGAGGAAGAGGAAGAAAACAGAGGAGAGGAAAGGGGAAGAACAGAGCGCTCGGGCTCGACGAAGGGGTTTATATAGGATGAACTTTAGTACCGGTTCGTCTAACCAACCGGTACTAAAGGTGCATCTCTATTCCCGGTTCGTGGCATGAACCGGTACTAAAGGTGCTGGTGGGGCCCCAGCCTGACAACAGCCTGCCACCACCTCTTTAGTACCGGTTCGTGGCACGAACCGGTACTAAAGGTTCGTCACGAATCGGTACTAATGAGCGCCGCCCGCCTAGCCGTTGGAACCGGCACTAATGGTCACATTAGTGCCGCTTCAATTACAAACCGGGACTAATGAGCTTCACATTAGGCCCTTTTTCTACTAGTGGCCGGGCTCGGGCTCCACTTTCTGATCAGGTTTAGCTGCGAGTAGTTCACACGTATGTGCACATGTATGACCTGAAAACTCAAGTATGTATATGGGCACTCCATGCTCCATGTATACATTGCAAAAAAAAATGGTGCAAGTTATCACCAGACAACTTTTTCTTTCTAATTTTGGATGAAGGAAATCTTGTACTATTTATAGTGCAAAATGTCGTCGAGCATGCATGATAGTGCGGTGGGAGCTCATTCAGGATTTCCAGCTACCTCTAGCCGAAGTAAGCAGCTATTTGCTAGGAGAGGGATGAAAGCTCACATCAAGACACATGTCCAAACTTCTCAAGTCTGTCAACAAGCAAAACCAAACGTTTTCCATACCCAGGTCTGCTCCACCCTTACCAGTTGCCAAGCGTTGCAGGGATAACGTGTCGCTCGATTTCATCGAGGGTTTGCCAACATCTGGAAAAGCTAACTGCATCCTGGTAGTAGTCGACACTTTCTCCAAGTATGCTCCTTTCGTTACACATCCCTACACAGCACATCACATTGCTCAACTATACATAGATCACGTATACAAACTGCACGGCATGCCGGAAACTATGGTTTCAGACAAGGACGCAGTGTTTACAAGCAAAGTGTGGCAGGCCAATTTCAGATTGCAAGGAGAGGAATTGAAGATGAACTCAATGCATCATCCGCAGACGGACGACCAAACAACGCATCAATCGGTGTCTCAAGACCTATTTACGTTGTATTGTTCAAAGCGCAAATGGCTGGCGCTAGCGGAATTCTAGCATGATACAACGTTTCATTTTGCTTTGGGCAAGACCCCATTCATGGTGATCTATGGGCAGAATTCTGGTACAAATCATGGAAACTTAGGTCATCTAGTCAATTCAGATAGAGTATTAATCAAAGCAGATCAAGTTTCACAAAAAGGCTATACATTATCTAAACTCAGGTGGATATGTCAGGTTTGCTTTGCCTTCAACCTGCAATTAGACCTTTGTTTTGGCAGGTATCAGTCGCCTGGTGCTTATAATGATCAACTGGAACAAAGTTTCATAGCCTTCCAGATTTATCAAATCGGCATTAATAGGATAATTCCTATTAGTCATGCTATTCGACTGTTACATGCCATACGGAAAAATTCTTATGTTAGGAAGGAGAAAACATTGTATGGAGAAATTGTGCAATTCAAGTGGCATGGTCATTAAAGGTACTCCCTCCGTGGCATGGTCATTAAAGAAAAAAAGAATGTCATTTTACTTCTTTTTTTCTGAGGGGAAAAAAAGAGGGTCCTTCCTGGTTCCAGGAGAAACAAATAAGAGTTACCAGTAAGTATCAATTGCAAACATGTCTGTTTAGCTTCTCTTTCTTTTAAAAATAAAATAAAAAACAAGGATATTACAGACAACATTGCAATTGCAAGCACGAACAAACAGAGGATGACTCCTAGCACACGCCAAGAAAATAAGAAAGCAGCTAACCAATTCTGACAGAAAAATGACAGGTTGCAAGCACAAACAAATAAATCTGACATCACAATAAACACTTGCTACATAGCTCAAAATGTTAATAAATTCCCCACCCACCCAAATGGAGATGTTGCGTCACTGACAGCACATGTCAGAAACAATACTCACCCAACTCTCCACAGGTATGATGGTAGCAGCAGGTTATGATGTTAACGGAAGACAACCGTGGGGAACAGAAAACAGAAGGGGGTACTACAACTGACATAACATATAGTTCATACAGAGTTTTAATAATACAGCTTGTATAATAGACAAGCCGGTAGAGTAGGCGGTGAGACAATGAAGAAAGGAACTCGAGAACAGGGTCTAGAGGTCCGTAATACTCACCCAACTTTCCACAGGTTATGATCTTAACAGAAGACAACCGCGGGCAACAGAAAACAGAAGGTGGGTACTACAACCGACATAATATATAGTTCATACAGAGTTTTAATAATACAGCTTGTATAATAGACAAGCCGGGTAGAGTAGGTGGTGAGACAATGAAGAAAGGAACTCCAGAACAGGGTCTAGAGGGCCATAATAATCCTAAAATAAATAAAAGACAGGCAAAGGAAGGGGCAGACCAGCAGACATGATAATCCACTACCCCCTCCACTGATACCCGGCACCAATCGCAGGTCATACAGCTTCCATCCATGCAACCTCATGAAGAAACAATCATCATGGCGTCGTCTTCTTTAGGATCTTCAACATCTTTACCATGCTTCTTGCTAGGGCATTTCATCAACGGCACCCCTGGTCGTTTAGGCATTTGCTGTGTACCTGGCATGTCAAATTCCACATGTCTTCAGTAATAGTTTGGGAAAGAAGAAATGGTCCACAAACAACCAGCGCTAACACAAGCATTAATTATTCTATAAAAATCTCCATGCTGAAAGACTACTGAAAAAGCCCAAACTTGATAAGCATGTGCAACGCTCGCCCTATAAATGAATTACTACATGTCACAAGATAAGTGTGAATGGCTGTGGTGAGAAATTCACAGTTAGCAACCCCCTCCCCCTAAAAGAATTTGCTGGCATTTGACTTAATGGATAGTATTATGACCTATGGTATCTTATTTCGGTGGATTTATCCACCCTAAACCCCACACTGTCAATGTGTGTGAAATGATGCTGCCGTCACCCACTCCACCAAGAAGAACATGCATGAATCTGGTAGTTTAGCATGTATCGTTGGAAGTAACAGACAGCAAGGCAGGGGTTACAGTGAGTTACCTGGCGCGGGTTGGAGATATGCAGAGATCCTACTTGCGTCGTAGCCCTCGGCTACACAATAAGTCCTCTCAGCAGGGAACTCCACCACTTGCTCAGCAGTCTTGTTCTTCATGTCAACAGCAAGCACCCAAGCTGTGTGTTGCCTTGGGCTGAAGTCAATCTTGGCGAGGAAGTAAACAATGGCATCATTCTGCAGGCTGAGTGTGGGGAGGCCAACGCAAAGAGACGACAAGGTTGGGAAGGTAGCGACGGTACCAGCCGCATCAACCTTTATATGGGTGGAATCGAGCTTGCATTCCATGTGCCATTCCTTGGGCCAGGACCGACGGGCCTTCTTGATGCTCCATGCTGTGGCCATCCAACGACGGGAGGGGACCTTAGAGGAGCTTGTGTCGGGGTGAAGCAGCATCGCAACATACTTGATGGTGTCGCCAAAGACCGCAATGTCGCGAAGAGACCTTGGATCGATAGCCCCCTCGCCGGGTTCGGACGGCAGCTTCAGGTAGCCAAGCTTGGGGCGTTTGGCGAGAACGTCACAGAAGACGATGTTGCGCCAGAGATCCACCCAAGCCACGGTGCCATTGCTTCCTCCGATGGTGAGTGTCTTGCTTGGGAGGTGGTGTTCTGGATATGATGAACCCATCACCACCGGCTTGTTGCTCCAGGTCTTGATAGCAGAGTCATAGATGCAGAGGTGAGGAGATTCTTTACCCCAGAAAATGTAGGATTGTGCGGCAACGACGAAGTCGGCCTCGGCCTCGGCCTCCCCATGTACATGGGGGCGTAGGCTGACGTGCTTGCTGGTGTTTTTGGAGCTTTTGTTGGGCTTGCGCATGATGGCGAGCGAGCGCTGGCTGAGTCGGTGTTGGAAGCCGGGTTGCGGGAGTTGGTGAAGTTTGCGGGCGAGGGCGTCGTAGACGAAGTATTGGCAATTTCGGGGACGCAAGTGATCGGTCGGATAGTCGGGGTCGACGGTGGCGACGCATAGGAGGACGAGGCCGCCGTCGGTCTCGGTGGCCAGGATGTAGGGCGTGACGGGGAACTCGGTGTGGTCCATGTGGGAGGCGTGGACGCAGAAGTAGGAAACGAGCGGCGGGGCGACGGCGCAGAAGGTGACCTGGAGTTGGCCCCTGAGATTGGGGGCCCCGGCCTCCATATCGATGACGGCGGTGGTGGCGTTCTTGCGGTCGGCGAAGTAGGCGCATGGATCGATGAGGACGAAGGGCGGCCGCACGCCGCCGCCGTCGTCGTCGGGGTAGCCGTAGGCGGGAGGAGCCGGTGGCCACTGCATGTCCTTCTCTTTGCCGCCGCCGTCGGGGTAGCCGTAATCGGCCATCGGATCCTCCCAGTCTTCAAGGTGGCCGTCAATCGATCCCAAATCGATTGCCTTGTTCAAGCTGGATGGATCACAAATCGTTGCTTCGTCTCGGCGGGTGTGTGCGTGGATGGATTTATGGGGTGGATTGGCACGATCGATCCGTGTTGGGTGGGAAGATGAAATCGAATTGCAGTGGGAGTCGGGGTCAAAGGGGATCAATGAACGCAGGCCTCCGCCGCCGCCTGCTGCTGGGAGGAGCGAGTGGGAGCGGTGGGTAGTTATTGCCGGGGCTAGGGTTTTATTCGGGCCTCCTCCTCCGACCGCCGCCACTTTGGGCTGCAACTTGGGCCACGCCCCAGCCCACGGCGAACCACCTCCCTATTTTGTTTTCTTCATTTATTATATTATATCCCCCTCAAAAAAAAATTATTATATTATATATATAATCCTCAAAAAAATTATTATTATATTTATTTCCCAAAAAGAATATTATTATATATAAGGAAAACAAAACAGTTTAACATCAGCAGTAATACCAGGCACTGTCCGCGCGGCAGGCATGGTAGGCAATCTTCAAATCGTTCAAAAAATAAAATAAGCATCACTAGGTTCGTCGATCAGCAAGCGTTTACTTTTTTTTTTGACTAGGACAATGTCCGTGGTTGCCACGGGACAGCATAAAAATGTTGCACTGGTTGCTTTCGTCCCCGCAACTTCATCGCTTCTTCCATTTATTCTAAATTTTTTCGACACGCATCTTATTTCTCCTACCCCACCAAGACAAATTTTGATCTACCTTCGCCCTCTTTTATCACCGTCTACTCATTACTCTACCTTCGGTGTCATCACTTCATACAGTTTCACTTGCGCATGACAAGATAGCTCTAGGCCTAGCTTCTCAACAATGTATAAGCCGGGGCTAGGGTTTTACTCGGGCCTCCACCTCCTCCTCCTGACCGCCACCACTTTGGGCTGCAACTTGGGCCACGCCCCAGCCCACGGCGAACCACCTCCCTATTTTGTTTTCTTCATTTATTATTATATATATAATCCTCAAAAAAAGCATTATTATATATATTTCCCTCAAAAAATATTTATTATTATATATATGGAAAACAAAAACAGTTTAACATCAGCAGTAATACCAAGCACTGTCCGCGCGGCAGGCATGGTAGGCAATCTTCAAATCGTTCAAAAAATAAAATAAGCATCACTAGATTCATCGATCAGCAAGCGTTTACTTTTTATTTACTAGGACAATGTCCGTGGTTGCCACGGGACAGCATAAAAATGTTGCACGGGTTGCTTTCGTCCCCGCAACTTCATCGCTTCTTCCATTTGTTCTAAATTTTCTAGACACGCATCTTATTTCTCCTACCCCACCAAGACAAAATTTGATCTACCTTCGCCCTCTTTTATCACCGTCTACTCATTACTCTACCTTCGGTGTCATCACTTCATACGGTTTCACTTGCGCATGATAAGATAGCTCTAGGCCTAGCTTCTCAACAATGTATAAGCCGGGGCCAGGGTTTTACTCTGGCCTCCACCTCCTCCTCCTGACCGCCGCCACTTTGGGCTGCAACTTGGGCCACGCCCCAGCCCACGGCGAACCACCTCCCTATTTTGTTTTCTTCATTTATTATTATATATATAATCCTCAAAAAAAGCATTATTATATATATTTCCCTCAAAAAATATTTATTATTATATATATGGAAAACAAAAACAGTTTAACATCAGCAGTAATACCAAGCACTGTCCGCGCGGCAGGCATGGTAGGCAATCTTCAAATCGTTCAAAAAATAAAATAAGCATCACTAGATTCATCGATCAGCAAGCGTTTACTTTTTATTTACTAGGACAATGTCCGTGGTTGCCACGGGACAGCATAAAAATGTTGCACGGGTTGCTTTCGTCCCCGCAACTTCATCGCTTCTTCCATTTGTTCTAAATTTTCTAGACACGCATCTTATTTCTCCTACCCCACCAAGACAAAATTTGATCTACCTTCGCCCTCTTTTATCACCGTCTACTCATTACTCTACCTTCGGTGTCATCACTTCATACGGTTTCACTTGCGCATGATAAGATAGCTCTAGGCCTAGCTTCTCAACAATGTATAAGCCGGGGCCAGGGTTTTACTCTGGCCTCCACCTCCTCCTCCTGACCGCCGCCACTTTGGGCTGCAACTTGGGCCACGCCCCAGCCCACGGCGAACCACCTCCCTATTTTGTTTTCTTCATTTATTATATGTTACGGCGCCCCCACCTGGCAGGGAGACTGCCAGCGCATCCAAGGGCGACGAGGACGCGGAAGCGAAGGCGTGACTGCCTGGCATGTGGGCCAGGCTGTGAGTGTGTGTGGTGTGGGTGAGGCCTGCGTGCCGCGGGGTTAAGTAGCGAGCGGCCACCAGAGGGTGGGTATCGAATATTCCACTGAACAAATCGAACCGAAGAGAGAAGCTGTTCTTCCCCTCTCGGCGACTTCCAGATCCCCTTGCCTGCTTCCCCGAATCCCTCTCCTTCTCCACGAACCCTAGATCGAGGCCCGTAACAAGTGGTATCAGACGTCAGACGACCTGGATCCACTCTACCAAAAGCCAAGGTACCACACCAAAGCGGCCAAGCAGGCGGCGGCGATGGAGGAACAGATCGCGGCGCTCGCCAAGGCGATCAGTGACGGGCGCGCGGCCAACGACGCCAGGCTCGACGCGATCCAGCAGTCGCTCGAGATCTGGCGCCCAGCGGTGACCAATCTGCAGCAGCAGCTGGACGAGCTGCGCACGCAGGTCGGGCGGATCGCGCTTCACCCAGCGCTCGCGTCGCCTCCGGCGACCCAGGAGGACGCAGTGGTGCGGCCGGCCGCGACTCAGCCTGTCGACGACCCGGGGCACCACGGTCCAAGTGGCCACGGCGAGGTCATCGATTCCAGGGGTACGGCTCACGGGGTGGTCACCACCCTGGCGCCGCCTCCGGGCAAGGGTGCGTTCTCCGATCTCGTCCTTACCCCTCCTTCCCCAGTCGATTAGCCGGTAGGACACGAGGATAGCTACCACCACACCTCGCACTCCAACTGGGCTCTGCCCAAACTGGATTTCCCCCTGTTTGAGGGCGAAAACCCCCAATTCTGGAAGACCAGATGCGAGAAATACTTCACAGTCTATGGGGTGCAGCCGGATCTCTGGGTCCGTGTTGCTACGCTGCATTTTTTGGGTACAGCAGCGCGATGGCTTCAGGTTCAGGAAGCACACAACACTCACTTCACATGGGAGACGTTGTGTGTAGCTCTGTGCGCCAAGTTTGGTCGAGAGCAGTATCAGCAGCAGTTGCGTCAGTTTACTCACTTGCGTCAGAATGGGTCTGTAGTGGAGTATATGGAGCAGTTCGAGGAGTTGATGCATCATCTGTTAGCGCATAATCCTTCCTTTGACCCGCTGTTCTTTGCTACTCAATTCTTAGATGGTTTAAAACCTGAAATTAAATCCGGTGTCGCGCTACACCGGCCTCAAGAACTCGATACTGCTTTTTCTCTCGCTCTGTTGCAGGAAGAGCTGCTGGGCCACATGCCCCGGAAGGAGCCCGCGCCAGCTCGGCACGTGCATCGACCGATGGTGGCCATGGGAGCACCACCACCACCACCACCCAGGCCAGTGCAGCCGGCTGTTCCCGCGGCTGCGGATGACCGTCGGGCGCTCGAGGCAGCACGCGCAGGCGATCGACGCCAGGAGCCAGCGCGCGGCGACGACCGCGTTGCAGCACTCCGCAACTATCGACGGGCGCGAGGGCTCTGCTTCAAATGCGGAGAGCGTTGGGGCCAAGGCCACCAATGCGCAGCCACGGTCCAGCTCCATGTGGTGGAAGAGCTGCTGGAACTTCTTCAAGCAGAGGTTCAAGATCGACAAGAGCAAGACGCTGATTCTGAGGACGAGCAGCTCATGTCGATTTCGAAGATGGCAACAACGGGTGAAACAACCCCACGCACAGTCAGGTTGTTGGGAGACATTGGGGGCCGTGAGGTGTTGATACTAGTGGACTCCGGCAGTTCGCACAGCTTCATCAGCGAGCCAGTAGCAGCAGCGATGCAAGAGAGGGTACAGCAAATGCGGCCAGTTTCAGTGAAAATAGCAAATGGAGGAGTGCTGAGCTGCTCTGGAATCATTCCAGCGTGTCGTTGGGACACACAGGGGCACACATTCTCTACTGATGTGCGCGTCCTGTCGTTGGGGTGTTATGATATGGTTGTGGGGATGGATTGGCTCGAGCAGTGCGGCCCTATGCTGGTGGATTGGACAGCAAAGCAACTTCAATTCCAGAAAGAGGGCCAAATGGTGGTTCTCCAAGGCTTACAAACGAAGACTCAGCAAATTGAACCAGCCACCATGGATCAGCTGCTGTCCATGGAACAATCCAACCCGATCGCACACGTGGTCGCCATCTGCATCACAGAAAAACAGAGTGAAGATGAACCAGTTCCCGCAGTTATCCAACATATATTGGAATTTTCAGGTTGTTTTCGAGGAACCTACAGGGCTGCCAGAGCATCGCGAATGGGATCACGCCATTCCATTGATAGCAGGGCCAACCCGGTTAACATCAGAGCTTACCCGTATACCCCAGAGCAGAAGAACGAGATCGAAACACATGTCAGGGAAATGCTTCGTGCGGGACTCATAACTCCCAGCACCAGTCCCTTCTCATCTCCAGTGCTGCTAGTCAAAAAGAAAGATCAAACATGGAGGTTTTGCGTCGACTTCAGGCACCTTAATGCAATCACTATAAAGAAAGTCTACCCAATGCCCATTATCGATGAACTTTTGGATGAGATCGCCGGCTCGTGCTGGTTCTCCAAGCTGGACCTGAGGGCCGGGTATCATCAGATACGACTACTGCCAGAGGACGAACACAAGACGGCATTCACCACTCACTTGGGCCACTTTGAGTTTAAAGTGATGCCATATGGTCTCGCTTATGCACCAGCAACATTCATGGGAGGGATGCACGTGGTACTCTCTCCAGTGCTTCGTAAAGGAGTGTTGGCGTTCATGGACGACATCCTCGTCCACACCAGCACCTTGGAAGCGCACTGTCAACTATTGACGCAAGTTCTGCAGCTACTTAATAAGTACGAGTTGAAGGCAAAGCTCTCCAAGTGCAGTTTTGCTCAACGCCGCATCAGTTACCTCGGGCATGTGATCAGCGAACAAGGAGTCTCTACCGATGACAGTAAGATTCGCACAGTTCAGCAATGGCCGGTGCCACAGAACACCAAGGAGCTGCGTGGGTTCTTAGGACTCGCAGGATACTATCGCAAGTTTGTGCGATTCTTCGGGGTCATCAGCAAGCCACTGACAGAACTTCTCAAAAAGAATACCATCTTTGCATGGACGCCAACGGCTGACGCGGCATTCAGCGCTCTCAAGCAAGCTCTGACAGCCGCTCCTATTCTCGCTCTGCCAGACTTCCAAAAGCAGTTCGTAGTCGAGACGGACGCGAGCGCAACGGGAATAGGGGCCGTCTTGATGCAGGCAAACCACCCAGTCGCGTACCTGAGCAAAGCTCTCGCTCCCAAAAACATGGGATTGTCTGCGTACGAGAAGGAGTGCCTAGCGCTTTTGCTTGCTATCGATCACTGGCGACCGTATCTTCAGCACTCGGAGTTCATAGTACGCACTGATCAGAAGAGCCTCCTGCACCTGACGGATCAAAGGCTCAACACCCCTATTCAGCAACGGGCGTTTACCAAACTGGTGGGGCTCCAATTCACCATCCAATACAAAGCAGGCCTCACAAACAAAGCAGCCGATGCGCTGTCTCGCCGAGGGCATGCAGAGGACGCAGAAGTGGCAGCATTGTCCATTTGCAAACCAACTTGGTTGGAAGCTGTCAAGAACAGCTATCTGAACGATGCTGGCGTGACAGCTAGAATGGAGAAGATGGCCCTCGACCCCAACAGTGAACCACAGTATACGATGAGGGACGGCATCTTACGATACAAAGGGCATGTGTGGATTGGGAATGACGCCACGGTTTAGCAACACCTGATCAACTCTCTGCACGCAAGCGCGGTGGGTGGACACTCAGGGTTCCACGCCACGTACAATCGCATCAAGCGACTCTTCGCGTGGCACGGCATGAAGGCTCAGATCAAACAAAGCGTCAGGACCTGCATGGTCTGTCAACAGGCAAAAACCGAGAGGAAATCGCCTGCGGGGCTTCTTCAACCGTTACCGATCCCAAAAAGACCATGGGCAGTGGTTTCTATGGACTTTATCGAAGGACTGCCGCGTTCTGGTGGATATGACACAATCCTGGTGGTAGTCGACAAATTTTCAAGGTATGCCCATTTTCTGCCGCTGACGCGCCCATTCATAGCATTGAAGGTCGCGCAGAAGTTTATGAAGGAAATCTTTCGATTGCACGGCCTACCTCTCGCAATCATCTCGGACCGTGACAAAGTTTTCACCAGCAAAGTGTGGCAGGAACTGTTCAAGCTCTGCCGAACAGAGTTGAGACTCAGCTCAGCGTATCACCCGCAGACTGACGGAATGACGGAGCGAGTCAATCAGTGCCTGGAGGGATATCTCAGATGTGCAGTGCACTCGTGCCCCGCCAATTGGTCGAAGTGGTTGGCTCTTGCAGAATACTGGTACAACACCATGTTTCACTCAGCCTTGGGAAGAACACCGTTCGAGGTCATCTACGGGCAGCTGCCGCGCGAGTTTGGAGTGGACCAAGTAGAGCAATGCTCGGTGCCCGACCTGGCAGCATGGTTGCGCGAGTGGGAAATCATGATCGAGCTTCTTCAACAGCAGCTGAAACTTGCCCAGGACAGAATGAAACGACAGGCTGACAAGCATCGCACTGACAGAGCGTTTGAGGTTGGTGATGCAGTGTTACTGAAGCTTCAACCATTTATCCAGTCCTCGGTGGCACAGCGCCCCCACCAGAAGCTGGCGTTTCGCTATTTCGGACATTACCGCATCCTGGCTTGCATTGGCGCGGTGGCGTACAAGCTGGATCTCCCGGCGTCCAGCAAAATTCACCCAGTTGTGCATGTATCGCAGCTAAAGAAGGCCGAAGGCGCACAGGTGCAGGTGAACTCTGATCTTCCTCCTGACAATGCTACCTTGCAGGCTGAGCACATTCCAGCAAAAGCGCTCGAACTTCGGATGATTCAGGCGGGCGGTACGCTCCAGCCACGTCTGCTGGTCCAATGGAGTGGATTGCCAGAGTTCATGGCTACCTGGGAAGAACCTGCCAAGATGCAACAAAGGTTTCCAGCTACTCCGCCTTGGGGACAAGGCGAAACGCAAGGGGGGGGGGAGGATGTTACGGCGCCCCCACCTGGCAGGGAGACTGCCAGCGCATCCAAGGGCGACGAGGACGCGGAAGCGAAGGCGTAACCGCCTGGCATGTGGGCCAGGCTGTGAGTGTGTGTGGTGTGGGTGAGGCCTGCGTGCCGCGGGGTTAAGTACCGAGCAGCCACCAGAGGGTGGGTATCGAATATTCCACTGAACAAATCGAACCGAAGAGAGAAGTTGTTCTTCCCCTCTCGGCTACTTCCAGATCCCCTTCCCTGCTTCCCTGAATCCCTCTCCTTCTCCACGAACCCTAGATCGAGGCTCGTAACATTATATTATATATATAATCCTCAAAAAAATTATTATTATATTTATTTCCCAAAAAGAATATTATTATATATAAGGAAAACAAAACAGTTTAACATCAGCAGTAATACCAAGCACTGTCCGCGCAGCAGGCATGGTAGGCAATCTTCAAATCGTTCAAAAAATAAAATAAGCATCACTAGATTCGTCGATCAGCAAGCGTTTACTTTTTTTTACTAGGACAATGTCCGTGGTTGCCACGGGACAGCATAAAAATGTTGCACTGGTTGCTTTCGTCCCCGCAACTTCATCGCTTCTTCCATTTATTCTAAATTTTCTCGACACGCATCTTATGTGGCACCCCGGCTCAGAGCAACCGGTTTGCCCTGCATTGCTAGCCCAGAGATCGAGTCTTCTGGCAATACACAACAACATGGTACAGAAATAACCGCTTTATTGATACTAGCGGGATACATAGGTCTGATATTACATCGAGATGCGAGGCCAAGCGGCACACACGGTGCTGCTGGACAGTATGTACATTATTTAATGAACATGGCTGGGGCCTCGATCACACGAAACTACGCGGCAGTGGAAGAACGACGTAGCGGAACTCCATAGCACAGGGACACCGACGTGGACACGGCCTAGACACGAGATGCGCTCCGATGCGAATCGACTTGCCTGAAAGCTGGCATAACACGCCAGGTCAGTACATTGAATGTACTTGCAAGCTCACAACAAACATAAGCACGATGACAGACAATATCATGATAATTAATCAAGTTAAATTAATGCAAGAAATACTACAGATGCAATGCAGCCAAACAGTGCACCGAGTCACGCGGACTCGCTTACCAGACGGTTACCTCGTAACCAAACGGTGACCACACCGGGGTCACACCTGAAACCAAAAATCCATGAACACCTCGAGTGTTCAAGGTTCACCACGAAACAATGCATCACAACAATCGCTTAGTTTGCAAGATTAATTATAAAAGTTGATCCATGGTGTGACTTACTCCCGAGTCTTGCCCATAACCGAGGGCGCGGCTATCGATAGATTAAATACACTCTGCAGAGGTAGCGCACTTTACCCACACTACGGAATACCTGGCCTCGCACTCCCATTCGGGTGGACCAAAATATTCCGACGAAACCCTTCCCTTGTCATGCACTCTCCCCGGCCACTCCGACCATCTCCCTTTCAGGGCTAGGTCTTGGGTGGCCCCGTGTCTACCAAAGACACCAACGGCCACCGTCGTGGCAAAACGGTCCCAAACGGGGATAAGGTACCATAAAAACAAAAACGAGCACACAAGGTTATGTCTGCCTACCGGGCCAGGGTATGCACGCCCATAACCTTCCCTCGCGGGAGGCACCGGTGAGAGCCACAACAAGGGACCGAATCAAGACCTTCCCATTAGGTAAATGTGGTCGCACTGAATTAGAAACCCGATTCAGTGGCACCATGATGTGATCAACATCATATTCAAGTTGAACTTAATCAAGTTTAACTTTAAGAAAACTTTTTATTACTAACATGGTATAATACCGGAAATCATG
The DNA here is from genome assembly GCA_039707655.1 of Elymus sibiricus. Lineage (NCBI taxonomy): Eukaryota > Viridiplantae > Streptophyta > Magnoliopsida > Poales > Poaceae > Elymus > Elymus sibiricus. The sequence continues at coordinate 30,863,314 of CM077670.1, forward strand.
CAACTACTCGTCATGCAAAGCAAACAACTCATGTTCATGGATCAAACTTATCCACACAATTATCTTGCAACATTAAGGATCAAACTTTCTGGTTATACCTCATTTTTATCAGCAAGCAACATTTTTATTAGTTCTTTATTTAAATGAAAGTATCACTTAGTGAAAATTACTACCATTAATTTCCATAGCAATATGCATAGTGCAAAATCTTACTCTACTTAACCAAACAAGTTCATTGCATTCAACCAGAAACTAAAACAAGCATATCTAGCAGAATAAAGTAACTAGTAATTTACCAAAATTATTTATCAAGTTTTAAATGCAAATAAGAACTCATATTCAAGTAGAAAATCATAGATATTGAAATAACACCATCCAAATGCTGGTGTGGCTTGCCTTAGTGCAGAGGAGGATCACTCCCCTCTTGGGTTGCTTCAAGACAAGCTTCTCCTTCTGAAAAATAATTTAAAACCACAAAAATAAATGTCAAAACACATTCTGAAAATCACCAGAAATTCTAGACAGCAAGGAAAAATCCACCCTTTGGTGTGCTGCTATAGCTTTCTGTAACAAAGACAATGCAAAAAGAATCAATTCATTTGGACTTATAGTTTAGAAATGGTGGCTGGTCAAAGTTTAGTCAAATTTCTGAATTAAATTTGAATAAACAGAAAATCCTGGGGGGGGGGGGGGTGACGTCGAAGACGTAAAACGGGAGTGCGCCTCCACTCGTACCGCTTCGGGCGCGAGTGGTGAGGCTGACACTGGGCCCCGCCCGTCAGGAGAGAGAGGGGGATCGAGATCAGAGGAGGGGCGGCGTTTCACCGGAGCTCACACCGGCGACAAGGGGGTTTGGGGCTAGGCTAGAGGGATAGATTGGAAGCGGGGCTCGCGGCGTACCTGCCCGTACCCGTGGCTTGACGAGAGGTGGACGGAGCAGCTCGGGGTTGAGCTCGCAAGCTTCGGTGGCGGACGGGGTTCGCCGGAGAGGTTGAAGACGGCGGCTAGAGGCAGCTCCGAGGGCTTGGCGGCCTCCAAGCAGCACCAATAGACCACCAAGGCCCTGCCCAAGCAGTTGCCTGAGCTCGAGAGGCCCTGGAGAGCGGCAGCTGGCCTGCGGGGATCGCCGGAGTCCTCGGGTCGGGGCGACGGTCAGAGGCCTGCCCGACCGAACTGCGGTCATTCTACGTGTTCGTGGTGGTTGTGTGGAGTGGTCCGTGGCCAGGATTCAAGTCGGGGTGGCTTTATATAGCCGGAGCAAGAGGGGGGGACGTGTCGCTGCCGGAGCGTTCTGGATGTTGTTGCCGCCCTCTCTCTCGCCTCTGCACTCGAGGAAGAAGAGGACTGGAGGAGGAAGAAGGACACACAGACACAAGGACTTTCCCGGCGCACGAACGCCCCTCGAGCACGTACTCGATTTTCCTTGAGCACAAACTCAACAGCCGGCTACATGGCTTACAACTCGCTCGCTAATACAACCAGTACACCAGGGAGGAGTTTTATACGCGCCCACGGCCGCGTCCCACTCCTGCCCACGCCCCGCGATCCGCATGCACGCCTGCACCCACGACGCGCTCCTACGCGACTGGGACGGCTGGACTCCGCATGCATCGCGCTCGTTCTGCATGCCCGGCCCGCCCGCGCGCGCACGACGCGCTCACCCCGGCCAATAGCACCAGACTGCAAACCACCTAGCCAGCTAGCTGTACACACACGCACACACTCGGGCACGCACGCACACACCCGAGCCCGCCACGGTCGGACCCGACGCGGCCACCGCACGCACGCACGCGCACCGCGCCTGACCCGTCCAAGCCGTGGCTTATTTGCCCAACACTGGACACGCGGCGAACGTCGACGAGAAGCTCCAACGCGAGGGGGAAAGGTGCTGCGTCGACTCAGGGGCTTGCCCACGCTTGCGGACGCGCACAGGAGGCGGTTGGGGAAACAGACAAGCACACGCGCGCACTGTGGCGTTTTGGCCGCGATGCGCCCGTGCTTGCGGCGGCGGCTCCGGCGTCGGCGAGCGCCAGGGAGGGGTCAAGCTTGATGAGTCGAGGGTTGTGGCGTGGTGCGGCAGTCGGAGGCGAGCGCTGGAACGAGCACGCGCGAAACAGAGAGCAAGGCGCCAGCCAGAGCGCGTCGAGACGCTACCAGGCGCCGTGTCCTCACGCGGTCACCAAGCTGGCATGGTCAAAACGACGGCCAGGAGTGGCCAAACCTTGTCTACGCGCTCGACCGTGCAGTGTTACATCTAGGAGGGGTGATGGATCATACCCAGGCCGACCAGACGTGACTCTACCAACCTGGCAAGTTTCTGCTCAGAAACTTGGTCGCCAAGTTTGGCCACCTTCTAGAAGGCCATTAGGGCTAATATCCTGGGGTTTAGGGTTTCTTAGGAAGGTGTTTAAGCTCAAGAAAACTCAAGGCCAAAAGCTCAAGGAAAAATGCACTTGCTGTACAAAGTGCATTTCTGGTCCAGAAGTGAAAAGATTTTCTACAGCAAAAATATTACAAAAAGTGATGCAATATTTTTGCATGGGAAGGTGTGCCAGGGTTCTAAGAATATTTAGGAATTATCTCAGATTTTTCTGAGCAAGAAAAAATGAGGTTGCTTTGGAGCACAATGTTCTGAAGTGAATTCCAGAGAGAAAAATGAATACTTTTCTATTAGGAAAAATATTCATTGGATTATTTTGGGAATTTGTGGGAGGAATAAGGTAGATAGGTCACTTGGGTGAAAGCCAAGGATATGCCCAAGTGACAAGTCCATTTGAAATGATTCAAAACCCAAATCAAATCAGGGCAAAAACCACGGTGAAAACCAAGTCCGGAAAAAGAGAGAAGGCAAGTCCGGCAAAAGAGAGAAGGCAAAAATCCAGGCTATCACAAACCTCCCCCACTTAGAATGAATCTCGTCCTCGAGATTCGGTTGCTTGGGAAAACCATTCTGGGTATGCAGTCCTTAAAAATTCCTCTCTTTCCCAGGTTGCTTCTTCTTCGGTGTGATGCTCCCACTGAACCTTGTAAAACCGTATCTCTTTGCTGCGAGTGACCCTTTCTGTCTGATCCAATATTCTAATTGGCTTCTCCTCATACGTCAAATCCTTAGCCAACTCTATCTCTGCCATATCAGTCCTTTTCTCCGGTGGCGAGATACATCTCCTTAGCTGTGAGATGTGAAACACGTTGTGTACTTCTGACAATTCTGGTGGCAATTCCAATTGGTATGCAACTGTTCCGACTCTGGCCATGACGGGGAATGGACCGATATATCGGGGTGCCAATTTTCCTCGGGTCTGAAATCTCTTGACTCCTTTCATAGGGGTGACTCAGAGATATACGTGTTCTCCGGGTTCGAAGCTGATCTGACGATGTTTGGCATCATAGTAGCTCTTCTGTCGGGATTTGGCCAGTTGCAGTCTGTCCCGGATTTCCTTGACTTGCTTCTCTGTTTCAAGCATTAAATCAGTCCCGAAAATACGGCTGTCTCCGGTTTGAGACCAATTCAATGGGGTGCGGCATTTCCGGCCATACAGGGCTTCATAAGGTGACATCTTGAAGCTGGCCTGGAAACTGTTGTTGTAGGAAAACTCGGCGTAAGGTAGACAGTCTTCCCACTTGGTTCCTTGGGCCAATGTACATGCCCGGAGCATATCTTCGAGTATTTGATTTACTCGCTCAGTCTGTCCATCTGTCTGAGGATGATAAGCCGTGCTGTACTTCAGAGCGGTCCCCAAGGCTTGATGTAGTCGGGACCAAAATGCGGATGTGAATAGAGATCCCCTGTCGGAGGTGATAGTCTTGGGTACTCCATGCAGACTGACGATTCTTGATACATACAGTTGTGCAAGTTGATTTGCACGGTATGTGGTCCGGATGGGCAGGAAGTGTGCCACCTTGGTTAGGGTGTCCACTATGACCCATATCGCGTCGTTTCCTCGATGAGACCTTGGTAATCCGGTGATGAAATCCATGCAAATATCGTCCCATTTCCATTGGGATACCGGCAGAGGCTGGAGGAGCCCGGCGGGTTTTTTGGTGTTCCGCCTTTACCTTATTGCATATATCGCAACAGGCCACAAAATAGGCGATGTCTTTCTTCATTCCATCACACCAAAATATCTGACGAAGATCCTCATACATTTTGGTACCACCGGGGTGAATTGAGTATGGTGCTTCATGTGCTTCCGCCAATATTTTCTTCTTCAGACTTTCTTGGTTGGGTACGCAAAGTCTTCCTCGGAACCTTAGCGAACCTTGCTGATCCATAGTGAAATCCGGTGCTTGCCCTTGGTGCATCTTCTGAACATATATTTGTAACACCTTATCATCCGCTTGAGCTCTGCGGATTTCTTCTTCGAGAGTAGGGGCAACTTCCAATATATTGGTAAGACAGGCGTCGGTGATCACCAGATTTAGCTGCACGATTTCTTCATAAAGCTCTGGAGGCAAGGAATCCATTAGGGCATTGAGGTTGGCTGGTTTGCGGCTGAGGGCGTCAACCACCACATTAGCTTTGCCCGGGTGATAATTTATTCCAAGGTCATAGTCCTTAACCAACTCGAGCCATCTTCGCTGTCGAAGATTCAAGTCGGGCTGAGTGAATATATACTTGAGACTCTTATGGTCGGTGAATATTTGGCACTTCTTCCCAATCAGATAGTGTCTCCAGATTTTTAAAGCGTGCACCACCGCGGCCAATTCCAAATCGTGAGTAGGATAGTTTCCTTCATGTTGCCGCAGTTGTCGAGATGCATAGGCCACCACTTTGCCATCTTGCATGAGTACACACCCAAGTCCTTTTCTGGATGCGTCGCAGTAGACATCAAAACTGCGGTAGATGTCTGGAAGAGTTAATACGGGTGTCGAGGTAAATCTGGTTTTTAACTCATTGAAGCTCCGTTCGCAGTCCTCAGTCCATACGGACTTCTTATACTTCTTGAGAAGCTCAGTCATTGGCTTGGCGATCTTGGAAAATCCTTCGATAAAACGACGATAATATCCGGCTAGTCCAAGGAAACTCCGGATTTCTGAGACTGTGGTGGGTGCGGACCAATCAAGTACATCCTTAACCTTGCTTGGGTCCACCGAGATTCCTTCTGCCGAGAGGACATGCCCGAGGAATCCCACTTGCTGGAGCCAAAACTCACATTTGCTGAATTTGGCATAAAGTTGATGATCGCGAAGCCTTTGCAGAACTGCTCGAAGATGCTCCTTATGCTCGTCCTTGCTCTTGGAGTAAATGAGGATGTCGTCAATGAACACCACCATGAATTTGTCCAAGAAATCCATAAACACCTTGTTCATCATATGCATAAAGAATGCAGGAGTGTTGGTGAGTCCGAAGGACATGACGGTGTATTCATAAAGACCGTACCGGGTGGTGAACGCGGTCTTAGGAATGTCTTCCTTCTTTATCTTGAGTTGATGATATCCCGTCCTCAAATCAATCTTTGAGAACACTTGGGCTCCACTGAGTTGATCAAACAGATCGTCAATCCTTGGCAGTGGATACTTGTTTTTAATGGTGACATCATTCAGCCGTCGGTAGTCTACGCACATTCGTAGACTGCCATCCTTTTTGTCCACGAAGATTGCTGGTGATCCCCATGGTGAAGAGCTTGGACGAATGTATCCTTTCTGCAGCATCTCATCCAGTTGTTTCTTCAATTCCACCAATTCTGAGGAAGGCATCCGATAATATTTCTTATGTATCGGAGTGGTTCCAGGCACCAGGTCAATAGCAAACTCCAATTCTCGGTCTGGTGGCATGCCGGGTAATTCTTCAGGGAATACATCTGGATACTCGCTGACCACTGGGATTAATTCCACCTCTTCTGCCACGGCTGCGAAAACCATATCCTTCGTGGGGATGCGCTTGCGGGCATAAAAACTTGTGGTGCGACCTTCCATATTTTTCAGGGTAACTTCTCTGGTCGCACAGCTGATGCAGACTTGGTATTGGGTTAACCAATTCAAGCCCAGAATGACATCCAATTTGTTGGAATCGATGATTATCAACGATGTTGGAAACTTGACGCCCTTGATGTCAATCTCCAAATTTTGGCAGACGAGATTGCTTCTGAGTATGGATCCCGGGGATTGTACCAGCATGTGCTTTCCCAAAATCGAGCAAGGAAAATTGTTTTGGGAAGCAAAACCCCACGAAATAAAAGAGTGGGAAGCCCCAGAGTCAAATAAAATTACGGCGGGTATGTCGTTAACAAGAAACATACCAATGACGACTTCTGGGTCCTCTTGGGCTTCGTCTGCGGAGATGTGATGAACTTGCCCTTGGATTATATCGAGGGCAGAATATGGCTCCATGTAGTTGACTTGCGGCTGATATGGAGCTACGTGCTTGGTGTTCTTGGGACACTATCGGGCGTAGTGTCCAGCTTGACCATAGCTGAAGCACGAATTGTTGCGCTGACAATCGTCGCGCACCGGGCTGGTCACGACATTCTTGACTTGTGTAGTAGTCTTGTTGACATTCTGCTGCCAATTGGGTTTGTACTCCACCTGAGTCTGTTGCCTAGTACGGGCCTTTTGCACTGGTTGCCTATCCTTCTTTGGCTTGAATTTGCGCTTGTGGTCATTAGCAGCGGGCTTGTTGTCGTGCAGGAGCTTGTGTTCCCTTTCGGCGATGAGGGCCTTGTTCACCAGAGTCAGGAAGTCTGGGAAATCAAACATGCTGAGAGTGCACCTGAGATGCTGATTCATGCCTCCAAGGAACCGATCGATCTTTCGCTCTTCTGTGGCCACATCGTGGAGCGAATAGCGGACCATATGGTTGAATTTATTCAGGTACTCGGCGACGGTCATGCTGCCTTGAGTGAGAGCGAGAAATTCGCGTTGCTTGATATTCATGACGCCGGTGCGAATATGATACTTGCGGAAATGATCCTTGAATTTTGTCCAAGTAATTTCCTCGTCTGTAGGCCATATTGCTTTGGCATTATCCCACCATATAGCGGCAGCTCCTTCGAGATAATGCGTGGCGAAGGGAACCTTGTCTCCTTCGTCTGTGCGAGCAATCTCCAGTTTCCTCTCAATAGTCCTTAGCCAGTCGTCGGCGTCCAAAGGATCAGTAGCATGGCTGAAACTGGGAGGCTTGGTTCGCTGAAAATCTGACAGCTTAGAGTGATGACCATTCTGATTTCCATTCTGTCCAACCATAACTTGTACACTTTTCAAGATTTCCAGCAGATCGTTGCTCCTTCTTTCTTCAAACATTCGCAGGATTTGCTCGGTGGAAGGCGGTTGTGGCGGTGGAGGCGGAGGTGGCTGGTATGGCTCAGGGGAATGTCCTGCCTGTCTTGCGAAACGACGGACAGGAACATCCTCACCAGCTTGGCTACTGCTGCCTCCACGCAGCATCCTATTTTTCGTTTTCCCAATACATAGCAACCATGATGAGAAAATTCCAAAATGGGGGAAAAAGCCAATGACAAATCCCAGAAGAAAGCAGCGAATGAAAACCAAGTCGAATAAAAGAGTCCAACATAATTATACATAGTCCCAACATGAAAGTAAACATCGCAACGGGTCTACTACCCTCGTACATAAAACTACGCATCATGACAAGTGCAATTACAGCCACACATCATGCCCATGATTACAACGATACACTAACGGTCTACTGCCCGGATGGTGCTGCTGCAGGCTCGTCTCCTGAGCCGGACCCAGATCCTGAACTGATAATCGAGATCTCCGGGGGAAGAGAGGTATGCTGGCGCTGCCTCGAGGGCTCTCCCTCAGGGGCAGGTGGGGGATGGGATCTAAGCATAGGAGCGGCAGGAGTAGCGACAAGAGAAGACCATGCAGCAGGAGCACTGCGAGGGTTCACCGTCAGAGGGTTAACGGTACCCTGCGAGGTTGTCAGAGGAACGGAGGTGGGAGGAGCTGGAGCAGAAGTATAGATGACAGCTGGAAGAGGGTTCCTTATACGAGCAGTCGCGAGAGCGGCGCGAGCGCGTGCAAGCTCCCGAGCTAACTCGTAGTTAAGGAGATAACTAGCGGTGATGTAGCGTGCAAGGTGGCTAGTGGGACGATCGCACGCCGGATTAATCACAGGAAAATGGATATGCCCATTCTCGTGCAGAGATGGGTAGTAGAAAAGACCAGGGTGGGTGTGCATGCGAACCTCATTGTAGCGCAAGTCTACAAGAGCCTCGATAGCAGCAAACTGAACCGCCTGAGATGGCGTAGAAGCAAGACCACCCTTAGTCAAACGAGTGTAAGCGCCGGATGGAGAACTGTGGTGTAGAGTGACCTCAGCGTAATACTCATACAATGCACCGGCCAGATGCTCGTGATACACCTGATACTCTGGATCAGCACCCTCTGGATAGAGTCGTCGCCACACATTCTGAAGCAGATGCGGCGATGTGTACGGAGCTGGCTCAGGATGGTACAAGATCAGTACTGGTGCCATCTACACTCACAAACCATACGGTTAGTAATAACAACAATTAAACATGCATGCAATGCAACAACCAATTTCTACGGCTACCGGCACTCAAACGAAACTAGCTACCATTTTACTAACGCATTACCGGTCTAGCATGTCCTACAATCAGCGCGGCTCTGATACCAAGCGTTGTGGCACCCCGGCTCAGAGCAACCGGTTTACCCTGCATTGCCAGCCCAGAGATCGAGTCTTCTGGCAATACACAACAACATGGTACAGAAATAACCGCTTTATTGATACTAGCGGGATACATAGGTCTGATATTACATCGAGATGCGAGGCCAAGCGGCACACACGGTGCTGCTGGACAGTATGTACATTATTTAATGAACATGGCTTGGGCCTCGATCACACGAAACTACGCGGCAGCGGAAGAACGACGTAGCGGAACTCCATAGCACAGGGACACCGACGTGGACACGGCCTAACACGAGATGCGCTCCGATGCGAATCGACTTGCCTGAAAGCTGGCATAACACGCCAGGTCAGTACATTGAATGTACTTGCAAGCTCACAACAAACATAAGCACGATGACAGACAATATCATGATAATTAATCAAGTTAAATTAATGCAAGAAATACTACAGATGCAATGCAGCCAAACAGTGCACCGAGTCACGCGGACTCGCTTACCAGACGGTTACCTCGTAACCAAACGGTGACCACACCGGGGTCACACCTGAAACCAAAAATCCATGAACACCTCGAGTGTTCAAGGTTCACCACGAAACAATGCATCACAACAATCGCTTAGTTTGCAAGATTAATTATAAAAGTTGATCCATGGTGTGACTTACTCCCGAGTCTTGCCCATAACCGAGGGCGCGGCTATCGATAGATTAAATACACTCTGCAGAGGTAGCGCACTTTACCCACACTACGGAATACCTGGCCTCGCACTCCCATTCGGGTGGACCAAAATATTCCGACGAAACCCTTCCCTTGTCATGCACTCTCCCCGGCCACTCCGACCATCTCCCTTTCAGGGCTAGGTCTTGGGTGGCCCCGTGTCTACCAAAGACACCAACGGCCACCGTCGTGGCAAAACGGTCCCAAACGGGGACAAGGTACCATAAAAACAAAAATGAGCACACAAGGTTATGTCTGCCTACCGGGCCAGGGTATGCACGCCCATAACCTTCCCTCGCGGGAGGCACCGGTGAGAGCCACAACAAGGGACCGAATCAAGACCTTCCCATTAGGTAAATGTGGTCGCACTGAATTAGAAACCCGATTCAGTGGCACCATGATGTGATCAACATCATATTCAAGTTGAACTTAATCAAGTTTAACTTTAAGAAAACTTTTTATTACTAACATGGCATAATACCGGAAATCATGCAACTACTCGTCATGCAAAGCAAATAACTCATGTTCATGGATCAAACTTATCCACACAATTATCTTGCAACACTAAGGATCAAACTTTCTGGTTATACCTCATTTTTATCAGCAAGCAACATTTTTATTAGTTCTTTATTTAAATGAAAGTATCACTTAGTGAAAATTACTACCATTAATTTCCATAGCAATATGCATAGTGCAAAATCTTACTCTACTTAACCAAACAAGTTCATTGCATTCAACCAGAAACTAAAACAAGCATATCTAGCAGAATAAAGTAACTAGTAATTTACCAAAATTATTTATCAAGTTTTAAATGCAAATAAGAACTCATATTCAAGTAGAAAATCATAGATATTGAAATAACACCATCCAAATGCTGGTGTGGCTTGCCTTAGTGCAGAGGAGGATCACTCCCCTCTTGGGTTGCTTCAAGACAAGCTTCTCCTTCTGAAAAATAATTTAAAACCACAAAAATAAATGTCAAAACACATTCTGAAAATCACCAGAAATTCTAGACATCAAGGAAAAATCCACCCTTTGGTGTGCTGCTAGAGCTTTCTGTAACAAAGACAATGCAAAAAGAATCAATTCATTTGGACTTATAGTTTAGAAATGGTGGCTGGTCAAAGTTTAGTCAAATTTCTGAATTAAATTTGAATAAACAGAAAATCCTGGGGGGGGGGGGTGACGTCGAAGATGTAAAACGGGAGTGCGCCTCCACTCGTACCGCTTCGGGCGCGAGTGGTGAGGCTGACACTGGGCCCCGCCCGTCAGGAAAGAGAGAGGGGGGGCGGCGTTTCGCCGGAGCTCACGCCGGCGACGAGGGGGTTTGGGGCTAGGCTAGAGGGATAGATTGGAAGCGGGGCTCGCGGCGCACCTGCCCGTACCCGTGGCTTGGCGAGAGGTGGACGGAGCAGCTTGGGGTTGAGCTCGCAAGCTTCGGTGGTGGACGGGGTTCGCCGGAGAGGTTGAAGACGGCGGCTAGAGGCAGCTCCGAGGGCTTGGCGGCCTCCAAGCAGCACCAACAGACCACCAAGGCCCTGCCCAAGTAGTTGCCTGAGCTCGAGAGGCCCTGGAGAGCGGCAGCTGGCCTGCGGGGATCGCCGGAGTCCTCGGGTCGGGGCGACGGCCAGAGGCCTGCCCGACCGAACTGCGGTCGTTCTACGTGTTCGTGGTGGTTGTGTGGAGTGGTGCGTGGCCAGGATTCGAGTCGGGGTGGCTTTATATAGCGGGAGCAAGGGGGGGGACGTGTCGCCGCCGGAGCATTCTGGACACGCGGCGAACGTCGACGAGAAGCTCCAACGCGAGGGGGCAAGGTGCTGTGTCGACTCAGGGGCTTGCCCACGCTTGCGGACGCGCACAGGAGGCGGTTGGGGAAACAGACAAGCACACGCGCGCACTGTGGCATTTGGGCCGCGACGCGCCCGTGCTTGCCGCGGTGGCTCCGGCGTCGGCGAGCGCCAGGGAGGGGTCAAGCTTGATGAGTCGAGGGTTGTGGCGCGGTGCGGCAGTCGGAGGCGAGCGCTGGAACGAGCACGCGCGAAACAGAGAGCAAGGCGCCAGCTAGAGGGCGTCGAGACGCTGCCAGGCGCCGTGTCCTCGCGCGGTCACCAAGCTGGCATGGTCAAAACGATGGCCAGGAGCAGCCAAACCTTGTCTACGCGCTCGACCGTGCAGTGTTACGTCTAGGAGGGGTGATGGATCATACCCAGGCCGACCAGACGTGACTCTACCAAGCTGGCAAGTTTCTGGTCAGAAACTTGGTCGCCAAGTTTGGCCACCTTCTAGAAGGCCATTAGGGCTAATCTCCTGGGGTTTAGGGTTTCTTAGGAAGGTGTTTAAGCTCAAGAAAACTCATGGCCAAAAGCTCAAGGAAAAATGCACTTGCTGTACAAAGTGCATTTCTGGTCCAGAAGTGAAAAGATTTTCTACAACAAAAATATTACAAAAAGTGATGCAATATTTTTGCATGGGAAGGTGTGCCAGGGTTCTAAGAATATTTAGGAATTATCTCAGATTTTTCTGAGCAAGAAAAATTGAGGTTGCTTTGGAGCACAAGGTTCTGAAGTGAATTCCAGAGAGAAAAATGAATATTTTTCTATTAGGAAAAATATTCATTGGATTATTTTGGGAATTTGTGGGAGGAATAAGGTAGATAGGTCACTTGGGTGAAAGCCAAGGATATGCCCAAGTGACAAGTCCATTTGAAATGATTCAAAACCCAAATCAAATCAGGGCAAAAACCATGGTGAAAACCAAGTCCGGAAAAAGAGAGAAGGCAAGTCCGGCAAAAGAGAGAAGGCAAAAATCCAGGCTGTCACATCTTATTTCTCCTACCCCACCAAGACAAATTTTGATCTACCTTCGCCCTCTTTTATCACCGTCTACTCATTACTCTACCTTCGGTGTCATCACTTCATACGGTTTCACTTGCGCATGACAAGATAGCTCTAGGCCTAGCTTCTCAACAATGTATAAGCCGGGGCTAGGGTTTTACTCAGGCCTCCACCCCCTCCTCCTGACCGCCACCACTTTGGGCTGCAACTTGGGCCACGCCCCAGCCCTCGGCGAACCACCTCCCTATTTTGTTTTCTTCATTTATTATTATATATAATCCTCAAAAAAGTATTATTATATATATTTCCCTCAAAAAATATTTATTATTATATATATATGGAAAACAAAACAGTTTAACATCAGCAGTAATACCAAGCACTGTCCGCGCGGCATGCATGGTAGGCAATCTTCAAATCGTTCAAAAAATAAAATAAGCATCACTAGATTCGTCGATCAGCAAGCGTTTAATTTTTTTACTAGGACAATGTCCGTGGTTGCCACGGGACAACATAAAAATGTTGCACGGGTTGCTTTCGTCCCTGCAACTTCATCGCTTCTTCCATTTGTTCTAAATTTTCTAGACACGCATCTTATTTCTCCTACCCCACCAAGACAAAATTTGATCTACTTTCGCCCTCTTTTATCACCGTCTACTCATTACTCTACCTTCGGTGTCATCACTTCATACGGTTTCAATTGCGCATGATAAGATAGCTCTAGGCCTAGCTTCTCAATAATGTATAAGCCGGGGCCAGGGTTTTACTCGGGCCTCCACCTCGTCCTCCTGACCGCCGCCACTTTGGGCTGCAACTTCGGCCACGCCCCAGCCCACGGCGAACCACCTCCCTATTTTGTTTTCTTCATTTATTATTATATATATATAATCCTCAAAAAAATTATTATTATATATATTTCCCTCGAAAAATATTTATTATTATATATATGGAAAACAAAACAGTTTAACATCAGCAGTAATACCAAGCACTGTCCGCGCGACAAGCATGGTAGGCAATCTTCAAATCGTTCAAAAAATAAAGTAAGCATCACTAGATTCGTCGATAATCAAGCGTTTACTTTTTTTTGACTAGGACAATGTCCGTGGTTGCCACGGGATGGCATAAAAATGTTGCACTGGTTGCTTTCGTCCCCGCAACTTCATCGCTTCTTCCATTTGTTCTAAATTTTCTCGACACGCATCTTATTTCTCCTACCCCACCAAGACAAAATTTGCTCTATCTTCGCCCTCTTTTATCACCGTCTACTCATTACTCTACCTTCGGTGTCATCAATTCATACGGTTTCACTTGCGCATGATAAGATAGCTCTAGGCCTAGCTTCTCAACAATGTATAAGCCGGGGCTAGGGTTTTACTCGAGCCTCCACCTCCTCCTCCTGTCCGCCGACATTTACGGATGCAACTTGGGCCACCCACCACGTAGGCCGTAGCCCACGGTGAACCACCTCCCTATTTTGTTTTCTTCATTTATTATTATATATATAATCCTCAAAAAAATTATTATTATATATATTTCCCTCAAAAAATATTTATTATTATATATATGGAAAACAAAACAGTTTAACATCAGCAGTAATACCAAGCACTGTCCGCGCGGCAGGCATGGTAGGCAATCTTCAAATCGTTCAAAAAATAAAATTAGCATCACTAGATTCGTCGATCGGCAAGCGTTTACTTTTTTTTGACTAGTACAATGTTCGTGGTTGCCATGGGACAGCATAAAAATGTTGCACTGGTTGCTTTCGTCCCCGCAACTTCATCGCTTCTTCCATTTGTTCTAAATTTTCTCGACACGCATCTTATTTCTCCTACCCCACCAAGACAAAATTTGATCTACCTTCGCCCTCTTTTAAGACTGTCTACTCATTACTCTACCTTCGGTGTCATCACTTCATACGGTTTCACTTGCGCATGATAAGATAGCTCTAGGCCTAGCTTCTCAACAATGTATAAGCCGGGGCTAGGGTTTTACTCGGGCCTCCACCTCCTCCTCCTGACCGCCGCCACTTTGGGCTGCAACTTCGGCCACGCCCCAGCCCACGGCGAACCACCTCCCTATTTCGTTTTCTTCATTTATTATTATATATATAATCCTCAAAAAAATTATTATTATATATATTTCCCTCAAAAAATATTTATTATTATATATATGGAAAACAAAACAGTTTAACATCAGCAGTAATACCAAGCACTGTCCGCGCGGCAGGCATGGTAGGCAATTTTCAAATCGTTCAAAAAATAAAATTAGCATCACTAGATTCGTCGATCAGCAAGCGTTTACTTTTTTTACTAGGACAATGTCCGTGGTTGCCACGGGACAACATAAAAATGTTGCACTGGTTGCTTTCGTCCCCGCAACTTCATCGCTTCTTCCATTTGTTCTAAATTTTCTCGAAACGCATCTTATTTCTCCTACCTCACCAAGACAAAATTTGATCTACCTTCGCCCTCTTTTGTTGGGGAACGCAGTATTTCAAAAATTTACCTACGATCACGCAAGATCTATCTATGTGATGCATAGCAACGAGCGGGGAGAGTATGTCCACGTACCCTCGTAGACCGAAAGCGGAAGCGTTAAGTAACGCGGTTGATGTAGTCGAACGTCTTCGCGATCCAACCGATCAAGTACCGAACGCACGGCATCTCCGCGATCTGCACACGTTCAGCTCGGTGACGTCCCTCGTACTCTTGATCCAGCTGACGCCGAGGGAGAGTTCCGTCAGCACGACGGCGTGGTGACAGTGTTGATGAAGTTACCGGCGCAGGGCTTCGCCTAAGCACTGCAACGATATGACCGAGGTGGAATTCTGTGGAGGGGGGCACCGCACACGGCTAAGACAACTATCAACTTGTGTGTCTATGGGGTGCCCCCTTTCCCCGTATATAAAGGAGGGGAGGAGGAGAGGGCCAGCCTACAAGGGCACGCCCAAGGGGGGATTCCTACTCCTAGTAGGAGTAGGTTTCCCCCATTTCCTAGTCCAACAAGGAGGAGGAGGGGAAAGAGGGAAGGGAGAGGAAGAGGAGAAGGAAAGGGGGGGGGGGGGCGCCCCCCTCCCTAGTCCAATTCGGACTCCCTATAGGGAGGGGGCGCGGCTGCCCCTTGTGGGTTGCCTCCCCTCTTCCCTATGGCCCATCAAGGCCCAATCTTCCCCCGGGGGGTTCCGGTAACCTCCCGGTACTCCGGAAAAATGCCCGAATCACTCGGAACCATTCCGACGTCCAAACATAACCTTCCAATATATCAATCTTCATGTCTCGACCATTTCGAGACTCGTCGTCATGTCCGTAATCACATCTGGGACTCCGAACAACCTTCGGTACATCAAAACACATAACCTCATAATACCGATCGTCATTGAACGTTAAGCGTGCGGACCCTACGGGTTCGAGAACTATGTAGACATGACCGAGACTCATCTCCGGTCAATAACCAATAGCGGAACCTGGATGCTCATATTGGCTCCTACATATTCTACGAAGATCTTTATCGGTCAAACCGCATAACAACATACGTTGTTCCCTTTGTCATCGGTATGTTACATGCCCAAGATTCAACCGTCGGTATCTCAATACCTAGTTCAATCTCGTTACCGGCAAGTCTATTTACTCATTCCGTAATGCATCATCCCGCAACTAACTCATTAGTCACATTGCTTGCAAGGCTTATAGTGATGTGCATTACCGAGAGGGCCCAGAGATACCTCTCCGACAATCGGAGTGACAAATCCTAATCTCGATCTATGCCAACTCAACAAATACCATCGGAGACACCTGTAGAGCATCTTTATAATCACACAGTTACGTTGTGACGTTTGATAGCACACTAAGTGTTCCTCTGGTATTCGGGAGTTGCATAATCTCATAGTCATAGGAACATGTATAAGTCATGAAGAAAGCAATAGCAACAAACTAAACGATCAAGTGCTAAGCTAACGGAATGGGTCATGTCAATCACATCATTCTCTAATGATGTGATCCCGTTCATCAAATGACAACTCATGTCTATGGTAGGAAACTTAACCATCTTTGATTAACGAGCTAGTCAAGTGAGGCATACTAGTGACACTCTGTTTCTCTATGTATTCACACATGTACTAAGTTTCCGGTTAATACAATTTTAGCATGAATAATAAACATTTATCATGATATAAGGAAATATAAATAACAACTTTATTATTGCCTCTAGGGCATATTTCCTTCAGTCTCCCACTTGCACTAGAGTCAATAATCTAGTTCACATCGCCATGTGATTTAACACCAATAGTTCACATCACCATGTGATTAACACCCATAGTTCACATCGCCATGTGACCAACACCCAAAGGGTTTACTAGAGTCAATAATCTAGTTAACATCCAAAGAGTACTAAGGTGTGATCTTGTTTTGCTTGTGAGAGAAGTTTAGTCAACGGGTCTGCCATATTCAGATCCGTATGTATTTTGCAAATTTCTATATCTACAATGCTCTGCACGGAGCTACTCTAGCTAATTGCTCCCACTTTCAATATGTATCTAGATTGAGACTTATAGTCATCCGGATCATTGTCAAAGCTTGCATCGACGTAACCCTTTACGATGAACTTTTTGTCACCTCCATAACCGAGAAACATATCCTTATTCCACTAAGGATAATTTTGACCGTTGTCCAGTGATCTACTCCTAGATCAATATTGTACTCCCTTGCTAAACTCAGTGCAGGGTATACAATAGGTCTGGTGAAGGAAATATGCCCTAGAGGCAATAATAAAGTTGTTATTTATATTTCCTTATATCATGATAAATGTTTATTATTCATGCTAGAATTGTATTGACCGGAAACTTGATACATGTGTGGATACATAGACAAACAGAGTGTCACTAGTATGCCTCTACTTGACTAGCTCGTTGAATCAAAGATGGGTTATGTTTCCTAGCCATAGACATGAGTTGTCATTTGATTAACGGGATCACATCATTAGAGAATGATGTGATTGACTTGACCCATACCGTTAGCTTAGCACTTGATCGTTTAGTATATTGCTATTGCTTTCTTCATGACTTATACATGTTCCTATGACTATGAGATTATGCAACTCCCGAATACCGGAGGAACACTTTGTGTGCTACCAAACGTCACAACGTAACTGGGTGATTATAAAGGTGCTCTACAGGTGTCTCCGATGGTACTTGTTGAGTTGGCATAGATCGAGATTAGGATTTGTCACTCCGATTGTCGGAGAGGTATCTCTGGGCCCTCTCGGTAATGCACATCACTATAAGCCTTGCAAGCAATGTGACTAATGAGTTAGTTGCGGGATGATGCATTACGGAACGAGTAAAGAGACTTGCCGGTAACGAGATTGAACTAGGTATTGAGATACCGACGATCGAATCTCGGGCAAGTAACATACCGATGACAAAGGGAACAACGTATGCTGTTATGCGGTTTGACAGATAAAGATCTTTGTAGAATATGTGGGAGCCAATATGAACATCCAGGTTCCGCTATTGGTTATTGACCGGAGACGTGTCTCGGTCATGTCTACATAGTTCTCGAACCCGTAGGGTCCGCACGCTTAAAGTTCGGTGACGATCGTGAAGGAAATATGCCCTAGAGGCAATAATAAAGTGATTATTTATATTTCCTTATATCATGATAAATGTTTATTATTCATGCTAGAATTGTATTAACCGGAAACATAATACATGTGTGAATACATAGACAAACAGAGTGTCACTAGTATGCCTCTACTTGACTAGCTCGTTAATCAAAGATGGTTGAGTTTCCTAGCCATAGACATGAGTTGTCATTTGATTAACGGGATCACATCATTAGGAGAATGATGTGATTGACTTGACCCATTCCGTTAGCTTAGCACTTGATCGTTTAGTTTACTGCTATTGCTTTCTTCATGACTTATACATGTTCCTATGACTATGAGATTATGCAACTCCCGAATACCGGAGGAACACTTTGTGTGCTACCAAACGTCACAACGTAACTGGGTGATTATAAAGGTGCTCTACAGGTGTCTCCGACGGTACTTGTTGAGTTGGCATAGATCGAGATTAGAATTTGTCACTCCGATTGTCGGAGAGGTATCTCTGGGCCCTCTCGGTAATGCACATCACTATAAGCCTTGCAAGCATTGCAACTAATGAGTTAGTTGCGGGATGATGCATTCCGGAACGAGTAAAGAGACTTGCCGGTAACGAGATTGAACTAGGTATTGAGATACTGACGATCGAATCTCGGGCAAGTAACATACCGATGACAAAGGGAACAACGTATAGTGTTGTGCGGTTTGACCGATAAAGATCTTCGTAGAATATGTAGGAACCAATATGAGCATCCAGGTTCCGCTATTGGTTATTGACCGGAGACATGTCTCGATCATGTCTACATAGTTCTCGAACCCGTAGGGTCCGCACGCTTAACGTTCTGTGACGATCGGTATTATGAGTTTATGTGTTTTGATGAACCGAAGATAGTTCGGAGTCCCGGATATGATCACGGACATGACGAGGAGTCTTGAAATGGTCGAGACATAAAGATCGATATATTGGACGACTATGTTTGGACTTCGGAAGGGTTCCGGACAAGTTCGGGCAAAAACCGGAGCACCGGGGGGGTTACCGGAACCCCCCGGGGAGACTAATGGGCCTATTGGGCCCTAGTGGAGAAGAGGAGGGGCGGCCAAGGGCAGCCGCGCGCCCCCTTCCCCCCCAGTCCGAATTGGACAAGGAGGGGGGGCGCCCCCCTTTCCTTTCCCCCTCTCTCTCCTTCCCTCTCCTCTCCTACTCCCACTTGGAAGGGGGGAGTCCTACTCCCGGTGGGAGTAGGACTCCTCATGGGGCGCGCCTAGGGAAGCCTGCCCCCTCCCCCTCCTGCACTCCTTTATATACAGGGAGGGGGGCACCCCTTGGAGACACAACAATTGATCATTTATCTTTTAGCCATGTGCGGTGCCCCCCTCCACCATAATCCACCTCGGTCATATCGGAGCGGTGCTTAGGCGAAGCCCTGCGTCGGTAACATCATCATCACCGTCATCACGCCGTCGTGCTGACGAAACTCTCCCGCAAAGCTCTACTGGATCGTGAGTTCGTGGGACGTCACCGAGCTGAACGTGTGTAGATCGCGGAGGTGCCGTGCGTTCGGTACTTGATCGGTTGGATCGCGAAGACGTTCGACTACATCAACCGCGTCAACTGACGCTTCCGCTTTCGGTCTACGAGGGTACGTGGACAACACTCTCCCCTCTCGTTGCTATGCATCACCATGATCTTGCGTGTGCGTAGGAAAATTTTGAAATTACTATGTTCCCCAACAGTGGCATCCGAGCCTGGTTATGCGTAGATGTTTATGCACGAGTAGAACACAAGTGAGTTGTGGGCGATACAAGTCATACTTCTTACCAGCATGTCATACTTTGATTCGGCGGTATTGTTGGATGAAGCGGCCTGGACCAACATTACGCGTACGCTTACGCGAGACTAGTTCTACCGCCGTGCTTCGCACACAGGTGGCTAGCGGGTGTCAGTTTCTCCAACTTTAGTTGAATTGAGTGTGGCTACGCCTGGTCCTTCTTGAAGGTTAAAACATCACATACTTGACGACATATCGTTGTCGTTTTGATGCGTAGGTAAGAACGGTTCTTGCTCAGCCCATAGCAGCCACGTAAAACTTGCAACAAACAAAGTAGAGGACGTCTAACTTGTTTTTGCAGGGCATGTTGTGATGTGATATGGTCAAGATGTGATGCTATACTTTATTGTATGAGATGATCATGTTTTGTAACAGAGTTATCGGCAACTGGCAGGAGCCATATGGTTGTCGCTTTATTGTATGCAATGCAATCGCCCTGTAATTGCTTTACTTTATCACTAAGCGGTAGCGATAGTCGTAGAAGCAATAGTTGGCGAGACGACAACGATGCTATGATGGAGATCAAGGTGTCGCGCCGGTGACGATGGTGATCATGACGGTGCTATGGAGATGGAGATCACAAGCACAACAAGATGATGGCCATATCATATCACTTATATTGATTGCATGTGATGTTTATCCTTTATGCATCTTATTTTGCTTAGACGACGGTAGCATTATAAGATGATCTCTCACTAAATTTCAAGGTACAAGTGTTCTCCCTGAGTATGCACCGTTGCGAAAGTTCGTCGTGCCGAGACACCACGTGATGATCGGGTGTGATAAGCTCTACGTTCACATACAACGGGTGCAAGCCAGTTTTGCACACGCAGAATACTCGGGTTAAACTTGACGAGCCTAGCATATGCAGATATGGCCTCGGAACACTGAGACCGAAAGGTCGAGCGTGAATCATATAGTAGATATGATCAACATAGTGATTTCACCATTGAAAACTACTCCATCTCACGTGATGATCGGACATGGTTTAGTTGATATGGATCACGTGATCACTTAGATGATTAGCGGGATGTCTATCTAAGTGGGAGTTCTTTAGTAATCTGATTAATTGAACTTAAATTTATCATGAACTTAGTACCTGATAGTATTTTGCATGTCTATGTTGTTGTAGATAGATGACCCGTGCTGTTGTTCCGTTGTATTTTAATGCGTTCCTTGAGAAAGCTAAGTTGAAAGATGATGGTAGCAACTACATGAACTGGGTCCGTAACTTGAGGATTATCCTCATTGCTGCATAGAAGAATTACGTCCTGGAAGTATCGCTAGGTGCCAAACCCGCTGCAGGAGCAACGCCAGATGTTATGAACGTCTGGCAGAGCAAAGCTGATGACTACTCGATAGTTCAGTGTGCCATGCTTTACGGCTTAGAACCGGGACTTCAACGACATTTTGAACGTCATGGAGCATATGAGATGTTCCAGGAGTTGAAGTTAATATTTCAAGCAAATGCCTGGATTGAGAGATATGAAGTCTCCAATAAGTTCTATAGCTGCAAGATGAAGGAGAATAGTTCTGTCAGTGAACATATACTCAAAATGTCTGGGTATAATAATCACTTGATTCAACTGGGAGTTAATCTTCCTGATGATAGTGTCATTGACAGAATTCTCCAATCACTACCACCAAGCTACAAGAGTTTCGTGATGAACTATAATATGCAAGGGATGGATAAGACAATTCCCGAGCTCTTCGCGATGCTAAAGGCTGCGGAGGTAGAAATCAAGAAAGAGCATCAAGTGTTGATGGTTAACAAGACCACCAGTTTCAAGAAAAAGGGTAAAGGGAAGAAGAAGGGGAACTTCAAGAAGAACGGCAAACAAGTTGCTGCTCAGGAGAAGAAACCCAAGTCTGGACCTAAGCCTGAGACTGAGTGCTTCTACTGCAAAGGGACTGGTCACTGGAAGCGGAACTGCCCCAAGTATTTGGCGGATAAGAAGGATGGCAAGGTGAACAAAGGTATATGTGATATACATGTTATTGATGTGTACCTTACTAAAGCTCGCAGTAGCACCTGGGTATTTGATACTCGTTCTGTTGCTAATATTTGCAACTCGAAACAGGGACTACGGATTGAGCGAAGATTGGCTAAGGACGAGGTGACGATGCGCGTGGGAAATGGTTCCAAAGTCGATGTGATCGCCGTCGGCACGCTACCTCTACATCTACCTTCGGGATTAGTTTTAGACCTGAATAATTGTTATTTGGTGCCAGCGTTGAGCATGAACATTATATCTGGATCTTGTTTGATGCGAGACGGTTATTCATTTAAATCAGAGAATAATGGTTGTTCTATTTATACGAGTAATATCTTTTATGGTCATGCACCCTTGAAGAGTGGTCTGTCATGTTGAATCTCGATAGTGATGACACACATATTCATAATATTGAAGCTAAAAGATGCAGAGTTGATAATGATAGTGCAACTTATTTGTGGCACTGCCGTTTGGGTCATATTGGTGTAAAGCGCATGAAGAAACTCCATACTGATGGACTTTTGGAATCACTTCATTATGAATCACTTGGTACTTGCGAACTGTGCCTCATGGGCAAGATGACTAAAACGCCGTTCTCCGGAACTATGGAGCGAGCAACTGATTTGTTGGAGATCATACATACTGATGTATGTGGTCCAATGAATGTTGAAGCTCGCGGCGGGTATCGTTATTTTCTCACCTTCACAGATGATTTGAGCAGATATGGGTATATCTACTTGATGAAGCATAAGTCTGAAACATTTGAAAAGTTCAAAGATATTTCAGAGTGAAGTGGAAAATCATCGTAACAAGAAAATAAAGTTTCTACGATCTGATCGTGGAGGAGAGTATTTGAGTTACGAGTTTGGTCTTCATTTGAAACAATGCGGAATAGTTTCGCAACTCACGCCACCCGGAACACCACAGCGTAATGGTGTGTCCGAATGTCGTAATCGTACTTTACTAGATATGGTGCGATCTATGATGTCTCTTACTGATTTACCGCTATCGTTTTGGGGTTATGCTTTAGAGATGGCTGCATTCACGTTAAATAGGGCACCATCTAAATCCGTTGAGACGACTCCTTATGAACTGTGGTTTGGCAAGAAATCAAAGTTGTCGTTTCTTAAAATTTGGGGCTGCGATGCTTATGTGAAAAAGCTTCAACCTGATAAGCTCGAACCCAAATCGGAGAAATGTGTCTTCATAGGTTACCCAAAGGAGACTGTTGGGTACACCTTCTATCACAGATCCGAAGGCAAGACATTCATTGCTAAGAATGGATCCTTTCTAGAGAAGGAGTTTCTCTCGAAAGAAGTGAGTGGGAGGAAAGTAGAACTTGATGAGGTAACTGTACCTGCTCCCTTATTGGAAAGTAGTTCTTCACAGAAACCGGTTCCTGTGATGCCTAGACCAATTAGTGAGGAAGCTAATGATGATGATCATGAAACTTCAGTTCAAGTTACTACCGAACCTCGGAGGTCAACCAGAGTAAGATCCGCACCAGAGTGGTACGGTAATCCTGTTCTGGAGGTCATGTTACTTGACCATGACGAACCTACGAACTATGAGGAAGCGATGATGAGCCCAGATTCCGCAAAATGGCTTGAGGCCATGAAATCTGAGATGGGATCCATGTATGAGAACAAAGTGTGGACTTTGGTGGACTTGCCCGATGATCGGCAAGCCATAGAAAATAAATGGATCTTCAAGAGGAAGACTGACGCTGACGGTAATGTTACTGTTTACAAAGCTCGACTTGTTGCGAAAGGTTTTCGACAAGTTCAAGGAGTTGACTACGATGAGACCTTCTCACCCGTAGCGATGCTTAAGTCCGTCCGAATCATGTTAGCAATTGCTGCATTTTATGATTATGAAATTTGGCAAATGGATGTAAAGACTGCATTCCTGAATGGATTTCTGGAAGAAGAGTTGTATATGATGCAACCTGAAGGTTTTATCGATCCAAAGAGTGCTAATAAAGTGTGCAAGCTCCAGTGATCCATCTATGGACTGGTGCAAGCATCTCGGAGTTGGAATAAACGCTTTGATACTGTGATCAAAGCATATGGTTTTATATAGACTTTTGGAGAAGCCTGTATTTACAAGAAAGTGAGTGGGAGCTCTGTAGCATTTCTAATATTATATGTGGATGACATATTGTTGATTGGAAATGATATAGAATTTCTGGATAGCATAAAAGGATATTTGAATAAGAGTTTTTCTATGAAAGACCTCGGTGAAGCTGCTTATATATTGGGCATCAAGATCTATAGAGATAGATCAAGACGCTTAATTGGACTTTCACAAAGCACATACCTTGACAAAGTTTTGAAGAAGTTCAAAATGGATCAAGCAAAGAAAGGGTTCTTGCCTATGTTACAAGGTGTGAAGTTGAGTCAGACTCAATGCCCGACCACTGCAGAAGATAGAGAGAAAATGAAAGGTGTTCCCTATGCTTCAGCCATAGGCTCTATCATGTATGCAATGCTGTGTACCAGACCAGATGTGTGCCTTGCTATTAGTTTAGCAGGGAGGTACCAAAGTAATCCAGGAGTGGATCACTGGACAGCGGTCAAGAACATCCTGAAGTACCTGAAAAGGACTAAGGATATGTTTCTCATTTATGGAGGTGAAAAAGAGCTCGTCGTAAACGGTTACGTCGATGCAAGCTTTGACACCGATCCGGACGACTCTAAGTCGCAAACCGGATACGTGTTTTTATTAAACGGTGGAGCTGTCAGTTGGTGCAGTTTTAAGCAAAGCGTCGTGGCGGGATCTACGTGTGAAGCGGAGTACATAGCTGCTTCGGAAGCAGCAAATGAAGGAGTCTGGATGAAGGAGTTCATATCCGATCTAGGTGTTGTACCTAGTGCATCGGGTCCAATGAAAATCTTTTGTGACAATACTGGTGCAATTGCCTTGGCAAAGGAATCCAGATTTCACAAGAGAACTAAGCACATCAAGAGACGCTTCAATTCCATCCGCGATCAAGTCAAGGAGGGAGACATAGAGATTTGCAAGATACATACGGATCTGAATGTTGGAGACCCGTTGACTAAGCCTCTCTCACGAGCAAAACATGATCGGCACCAAGACTCCATGGGTGTTAGAATCATGACTGTGTAATCTAGATTATTGACTCTAGTGCAAGTGGGAGAATGAAGGAAATATGCCCTAGAGGCAATAATAAAGTGATTATTTATATTTCCTTATATCATGATAAATGTTTATTATTCATGCTAGAATTGTATTAACCGGAAACTTGATACATGTGTGGATACATAGACAAAACAATGTGTCACTAGTATGCCTCTACTTGACTAGCTCGTTGAATCAAAGATGGTTAAGTTTCCTAGCCATAGACATGAGTTGTCATTTGATTAACGGGATCACATCATTAGAGAATGATGTGATTGACTTGACCCATTCCGTTAGCTTAGCACTTGATCGTTTAGTATATTGCTATTGCTTTCTTCATGACTTATACATGTTCCTATGACTATGAGATTATGCAACTCCCGAATACCGGAGGAACACTTTGTGTGCTACCAAACGTCACAACGTAACTGGGTGATTATAAAGGTGCTCTACAGGTGTCTCCGACGGTACTTGTTGAGTTGGCATAGATCGAGATTAGAATTTGTCACTCCGCTTGTCGGAGAGGTATCTCTGGGCCCTCTCGGTAATGCACATCACTATAAGCCTTGCAAGCATTGCAACTAATGAGTTAGTTGCGGGATGATGCATTACGGAACGAGTAAAGAGACTTGCCGGTAACGAGATTGAACTAGGTATTGAGATACCGACGATCGAATCTCGGTCAAGTAACATACCGATGACAAAGGGAACAACGTATAGTGTTGTGCGGTTTGACCGATAAAGATCTTCATAGAATATGTAGGAACCAATATGAGCATCCAGGTTCCGCTATTGATTATTGGCCGAAGACGTGTCTCGGTCATGTCTACATAGTTCTCGAACCCGTAGGGTCCGCACGCTTAACGTTCTGTGACGATCAGTATTATGAGTTTATGTGTTTTGATGAACCGAAGATAGTTTGGAGTCCCGGATATGATCACGGACATGACGAGGAGTCTCGAAATAGTCGAGACATAAAGATCGATATATTGGACGACTATGTTTGGACTTTGGAAGGGTTCCGGACAAGTTCGGGCAAAAACCGGAGTACCGGGGGGTTACCGGAACCCCCCGGGGAGACTAATGGGCCTATTGGGCCCTAGTGGAGAAGAGGAGGGGGGCCAAGGGCAGCCGCGCACCCCCTTCCCCCCCAGTCCGAATTGGACAAGGAGGGGGGCGGCGCCCCCCTTTCCTTTCCCCCTCTCTCTCCTTCCCTCTCCTCTCTTACTCCCACTTGGAAGGGGGGAGTCCTACTCCCGGTGGGAGTAGGACTCCTCATGGGGCGCGCCTAGGGAGGCCGGCCCCTCCCCCTCCTCCACTCCTTTATATACGGGGAGGGGGGCACCCCTTGGAGACACAACAATTGATCATTGATCTTTTAGCCGTGTGCGGTGCCCCCTTCCACCATAATCCACCTCGGTCATATCGTAGCGGTGCTTAGGCGAAGCCCTGCGTCGGTAACATCATCATCACCGTCATCACGCCGTCGTGCTGACGAAACTCTCCCGCAAAGCTCTACTGGATCGTGAGTTCGTGGGACGTCACCGAGCTGAACGTGTGCAGATCGCGGAGGTGCCGTGCGTTCGGTACTTGATCGGTTGGATCGCGAAGACGTTCGACTACATCAACCGCGTCAACTGACGCTTCCGCTTTCGGTCTACGAGGGTACGTGGACAACACTCTCCCCTCTTCTTGCTATGCATCACCATGATCTTGCGTGTGCGTAGGAAAATTTTGAAATTACTACGTTCCCCAACAGATCGGTATTATGAGTTTATGTGTTTTGATGTACCGAAGATAGTTCGGAGTCCCGGATGTGATCACGGACATGACGAGGAGTCTCGAAATGGTCGAGACATAAAGATTGATATATTGGATGACTATATTCGTGTTGGGGAACGTAGTAATTTCAAAAAAATTCCTACGCACACGCAAGATCATGGTGATGCATAGCAACGAGAGAGGAGAGTGTTGTCTATGTACCCTCGTAGACCGTAAGCGGAAGCGTTATAACAACGCGGTTGATGTAGTCGTACATCTTCACGATCGACCGATCTCAGCACCGAAGGTACGGCACCTCCGCGGACTGCACACGTTCAGCTCGGCGACGTCCCACGAACTCACGATCCAGTACAGCTTTGAGGGAGAGCTTCGTCAGCACGACGGCGTGATGACGGTGATGATGATGCTACCGACGCAGGGCTTCGCCTAAGCACCGCTATGATATTACCGAGGTGGATTATGGTGGAGGGGGGCACCGCACACGGCTAAGAGATCAATGATCAATTGTTGTGTCTATGGGGTGCCCCCTCCCCCGTATATAAAGGAGTGTAGGAGGGGGAGGGGCCGGCCCTCTCTATGGCGCACCCCGGGGAGTCCTACTCCCACCGGGAGTAGGATTCCCCCCCTTCCAAGAGGAGGAGTAGGAGGGAAGGAAGGAGGAGAGAGGGGGAAGGAAAAAAAAGGGGCCGCCGCCCCCCTTCCTTGTCCAATTCGGACTAGGGGGGGAGGGGGTGCGCGGCCTGCCCTGGCCGCCCCTCCTCTTCTCCACTAAGGCCCATGAGGCCCATTATACTCCCCGGGGGGGTTCCGGTAACCCCCCCGGTACTCCGGCATTTGCCCGATATCATCCGGAACCATTCTGATGTCCAAATATAGGCTTCCAATATATCGATCTTTATGTCTCGACCATTTCGAGACTCCTCGTTATGTCCGTGATCATATCCGGGACTCCTAACTACCTTCGGTACATCAAAACACATAAACTCATAATACCGATCGTCACCGAACGTTAAGCGTGCGAACCCTACGGGTTCGAGAACTATGTAGACATGACCGAGACTCATCTCTGGTCAATAACCAATAGCGGAACCTGGATGCTCATATTGGTTCCTACATATTCTACGAAGATCTTTATCGGTCAAACCGCATAACAGCATACGTTGTTCCCTTTGTCATCAGTATGTTACTTACCCGAGATTCGATCGTCACTATCTCAATACCTAGCTCAATCTCGTTACCGGCAAGTCTCTTTACTCGTTCCGTAGTGCATCATCCCGTAACTAACTCATTAGTCACATTGCTTGCAAGGCTTATAGTGATGTGCATTACCGAGAGGGCCCAGAGATACCTCTCCGACAATCGGAGTGACAAATCCTATTCTTGATCTATGCCAACTCAACAAGTACCATCGGAGACACCTGTAGAGCACCTTTATAATCACCCAGTTACGTTGTGACGTTTGGTAGCACACAAAGTGTTCCTCCGGTATTCGGGAGTTGCATAATCTCATAGTCATAGGAACATGTATAAGTCATGAAGAAAGCAATAGCAGTAAACTAAACGATCAAGTGCTAAGCTAACGGAATGGGTCAAGTCAATCACATCATTCTCCTAATGATGTGATCCCGTTAATCAAATGACAACTCATGTCTATGGCTAGGAAACTCAACCATCTTTGATTAACGAGCTAGTCAAGTAGAGGCATACTAGTGACACTCTGTTTGTCTATGTATTCACACATGTATTATGTTTCCGGTTAATACAATTCTAGCATGAATAATAAACATTTATCATGATATGAGGAAATAAATAATAACTTTATTATTACCTCTAGGGCACATTTCCTTCAGTCTCCCACTTGCACTAGAGTCAATAATCTAAATTACACAGTAATGATTCTAACACCCATGGAGTCTTGGTGCTGATCATGTTTTGCTCGTGGAAGAGGCTTAGTCAACGGGTCTGCAACATTCAGATCCGTATGTATCTTGCAAATCTCTATGTCTCCCACCTGGACTTGATCCCAGATGGAATTGAAGCGTCTCTTGATGTGCTTGGTTCACTTGTGAAATCTGGATTCCTTTGCCAAGGCAATTGCACCAGTATTGTCACAAAAGATTTTCATTGGACCCGATGCACTAGGTATGACACCTAGATCGGATATGAACTCCTTCATCCAGACTCCTTCATTTGCTACTTCCGAAGCAACTATGCACTCCGCTTCACATGTAGATCCCGCCATGACGCTTTGCTTAGAACTGCACAAACTGACAGCTCCACCGTTCAATAAAAACACGTATCCGGTTTGCGATTTGGAATCGTCCGGATCAGTGTCAAAGCTTGCATCGACGTAACCATTTACGACGAGCTCTTTGTCACCTCCATAAATGAGAAACATATCCTTAGTCCTTTTCAGGTATTTCAGGATGTTCTTGACCGCTGTCCAGTGATCCACTCCTGGATTACTTTGGTACCTCCCTGCTAAACTAATAGCAAGGCACACATTAGGTCTGGTACACGTCATTGCATACATGATAGAGCCTATGGCTGAAGCATAGGGAACACCTTTCATTTTCTCTCTATCTTCTGCAGTGGTCGGGCATTGAGTCTGACTCAACTTCACACCTTGTAACATAGGCAAGAACCCTTTCTTTGCTTGATCCATTTTGAACTTTTTCAAAACTTTGTCAAGGTATGTGCTTTGTGAAAGTCCAATCAAGCGTCTTGATCTATCTCTATAGATCTTGATGCCCAATATGTAAGCAGCTTCACCGAGGTCTTTCATTGAAAAACTCTTATTCAAGTATCCTTTTATGCTATCCAGAAATTCTATATCATTTCCAATCAACAATATGTCATCCACATATAAGATTAGAAATGCTACAGAGCTCCAACTCACTTTCTTGTAAATACAGGCTTCTCCAAAAGTCTGTATAAAACCATATGCTTTGATCACACTATCAAAACATTTATTCCAACTCCGAGAGGCTTGCACCAGTCCATAAATGGATCGCCGGAGCTTGCACACTTTGTTAGCACCCTTTGGATTGACAAAACCTTCTGGTTGCATCATATACAACTCTTCTTCCAAAAATCCATTCAGGAATGCAGTTTTGACATCCATTTGCCAAATTTCATAATCATAAAATGCGGCAATTGCTAACATGATTCGGACAGACTTAAGCATCGCTACGGGTGAGAAAGTCTCATCGTAGTCAACCCCTTGAACTTGTCGAAAACCTTTCGCAACAAGTCGAGCTTTATAGACAGTAACATTACCGTCAGCGTCAGTCTTCTTCTTGAAGATCCATTTATTTTCTATGGCTCGCCGATCATCGGGCAAGTCAACCAAAGTCCACACTTTGTTCTCATACATGGATCCCATCTCAGATTTCATGGCCTGAAGCCATTTTGCGGAATCTGGGCTCACCATCGCTTCTTCATAGTTTGTAGGTTCGCCATGGTCAAGTAACATGACCTCCAGAATAGGATTACTATACCACTCTGGTGCGGATCTTACTCTGGTTGACCTACGAGGTTCGGTAGTAACTTGATCTGAAGTTTCATGATCAATATCATTAGCTCCCTCACTAATTGGTGTAGGTGTCACAGGAACTGGTTTCTGTGATGAATTACTTTCAAATAAGGGAGCAGGTACAGTTACCTCATCAAGTTCTACTTTCCTCCCACTCACTTCTTTCGAGAGAAACTCCTTCTCTAGAAAGGATCCATTCTTAGCAACAAAAGTCTTGCCTTCGGATCTGTGATAGAAGGTGTACCCAACAGTCTCCTTTGGGTATCCTATGAAGACACATTTCTCCGATTTGGGTTCGAGCTTATCAGGTTGAAGATTTTTCACATAAGCATCGCAGCCCCAAACTTTAAGAACTGACAACTTTGGTTTCTTGCCAAACCATAGTTCATAAGGCGTCGTCTCAACGGATTTCGATGGTGTCCTATTTAACGTGAATGCAGCCGTCTCTAAAGCATAACCCCAAAACGATAGCGGTAAATCAGTAAGAGACATCATAGATCGCACCATATCTAGTAAAGTACGATTACGACGTTCGGACACACCATTACGCTGTGGTGTTCCGGGTGGCGTGAGTTGCGAAACTATTCCGCATTGTTTCAAATGTAGACCAAACTCGTAACTCAAATATTCTCCTCCACGATCAGATCATAGAAACTTTATTTTCTTGTTATGATGATTTTCCACTTCACTCTGAAATTCTTTGAACTTTTCAAATGTTTCTGACTTATGTTTCATTAAGTAGATACACCCATATCTGCTCAAATCATCTGTGAAGGTGAGAAAATAACGATACCCGCCGCGAGCCTCAATATTCATTGGACCACATACATCAGTATGTATGATTTCCAACAAATCTGTTGCTCGCTCCATTGTTCCGGAGAACGGCGTTTTAGTCATCTTGCGCATGAGGCATGGTTCGCAAGTACCAAGTGATTCATAATCAAGTGATTCCAGAAGTCCATCAGTATGGAGTTTCTTCATGCGCTTTACACCAATATGACCCAAACGGCAGTGCCACAAATAAGTTGCACTATCATTATCAACAGTGCATCTTTTGGCTTCAACATTATGAATATGTGTATTACTACTATCGAGATTCAACACAACTAGACCACTCTTCAAGGGTGCATGACCATAAAAGATATTACTCATATAAATAGAACAACCATTATTCTCAAATTTAAATGAATAACCGTCACGCATCAAACAAGATCCAGATATAATGTTCATGCTCAACGCTGGCACCAAATAACAATTATTCAGGTCTAAAACTAATCCCGAAGGTAGATGTAGAGGTAGCGTGCCGACGGCGATCACATCGACTTTGGAACCATTTCCCACGCGCATCGTCACCTCGTCCTTAGCCAATCTTCGCTCAATCCGTAGTCCCTGTTTCGAGTTGCAAATATTAGCAACAGAACAAGTATCAAATACCCAGGTGCTACTGCGAGCTTTAGTAAGGTACACATCAATAACATGTATATCACATATACCTTTGTTCACCTTGCCATCCTTCTTATCCGCCAAATACTTGGGGCAGTTCCGCTTCCAGTGACCAGTCCCTTTGCAGTAGAAGCACTCAGTCTCAGGCTTAGGTCCAGACTTGTGTTTCTTCTCCTGAGCAGCAACTTGTTTGCTATTCTTCTTGAAGTTCCCCTTCTTCTTCCCTTTACCCTTTTTCTTGAAACTGGTGGTCTTGTTGACCATCAACACTTGATGCTCCTTCTTGATTTCTACCTCCGCAGCCTTTAGCATCGCGAAGAGCTCGGGAATTGTCTAATCCATCCCTTGCATATTATAGTTCATCACGAAGCTCTTGTAGCTTGGTGGCAGTGATTGGAGAATTCTGTCAATGACACTATCATCCGGAAGATTAACTCCCAGTTGAATCAAGTGATTGTTATACCCAGACATTTTGAGTATATGTTCACTGACAGAACTATTCTCTTCCATCTTACAGCTATAGAACTTATTGGAGACTTCATATCTCTCAATCCGGGCATTTGCTTGAAATATTAACTTCAACTCCTGGAACATCTCATATGCTCCATGACGTTCAAAACATCGTTGAAGTCCCGGTTCTAAGTTGTAAAGCATGGCACACTGAACTATCGAGTAGTCATCAGCTTTACTCTGCCAGACGTTCTTAACGTCATCAGCAGCATCTGCAGCAGGCCTGTCACCCAGCGGTGCTTCCAGGACGTAATTCTTCTGTGCAGCAATGAGGATAATCCTCAAGTTACGGACCCAGTTCGTGTAATTGCTACCATCATCTTTCAACTTTGCTTTCTCAAGGAACGCATTAAAATTCAACGGAACAACAGCACGGGCCATCTATCTACAACAACATAGACAAGCAAAATACTATCAGGTACTAAGTTCATGATAAATTAAAGTTCAATTAATCATATTACTTAAGAACTCCCACTTAGATAGACATCCCTCTAATCATCTAAGTGATCACGTGATCCAAATCAACTAAACCATAACCGATCATCACGTGAAATGGAGTAGTTTTCAATGGTGAACATCACTATGTTGATCATATCTACTATATGATTCACGTTCGACCTTTCGGTCTCAGTGTTCCGAGGCCATATCTGCATATGTTAGGCTCGTCAAGTTTAACCCGAGTATTTCTGCGTGTGCAAAACTGGCTTGCACCCGTTGTATAAGGACGTTGAGCTTATCACACCCGATCATCACGTGGTGTCTCGGCACGACGAACTTTGGCAATGGTGCATACTCAGGGAGAACACTTGTACCTTGAAATTTTCGTGAGAGATCATCTTATAATGCTACCGTCAATCAAAGCAGAATAAGATGCATAAAGGATAAACATCACATGCAATCAATATAAGTGATATGATATGGCATCATCATCTTGTGCCTTTGATCTCCATCTCCAAAGCACCGTCATGATCACCATCGTCACCGGCTTGACACCTTGATCTCCATCGAAGCATCGTTGTCGTCTCACCAACTATTGCTACTACGACTATCGCTACCACTTAGTGATAAAGTAAAGCAATTACAGGGCGATTGCATTGCATACAATAAAGCGACAACCATATGGTGTTGGGGAACGTAGTAATTTCAAAAAAATTCCAACGCACACGCAAGATCATGGTGATGCATAACAATGACAGAGGAGAGTGTTGTCTATGTACCCTCGTAGACCGTAAGCGGAAGCGTTATAACAACGCGGTTGATGTAGTCGTACGTCTTCACGATCGACCGATCTCAGCACCGAAGGTACGGCACCTCCGCGGACTGCACACGTTCAGCTCGGCGACGTCCCACGAACTCACGATCCAGTAGAGCTTCGAGGGAGAGCTTCGTCAGCACGACGGCGTGATGACGGTGATGATGATGCTACCAACGCAGGGCTTC
The DNA here is from genome assembly GCA_039707655.1 of Elymus sibiricus. Taxonomy (NCBI): domain Eukaryota; kingdom Viridiplantae; phylum Streptophyta; class Magnoliopsida; order Poales; family Poaceae; genus Elymus; species Elymus sibiricus. Next base: position 30,896,743 of record CM077670.1, read on the forward strand.
GCCTAAGCACCGCTACGATATTACCGAGGTGGATTATGGTGGATGGGGGCACCGCACACGGCTAAGAGATGAATGATCAATTGTTGTGTCTATGGGGTGCCCCCCTCCCCCGTATATAAAGGAGTGGAGGAGGGGGAGGGGCCGGCCCTCTCTATGGCGCGCCCCGGGGAGTCCTACTCCCACCGGGAGTAGGATTCCCCCCCTTCCAAGAGGAGGAGTAGGAGGGAAGGAAGGAGGATAGAGGGGGAAGGAAAAAAAAGGGGGGCGCCGCCCCCCCTCCTTCCTTGCCCAATTAGGACTAGGGGGGAGGGGGCGCGCGGCCCGCCCTGGCCGCCCCTCCTCTTCTCCACTAAGGCCCATGAGGCCCATTATACTCCCCGGGGGGTTCCGGTAACCCCCGGGTACTCCGGTATTTGCCCGATATCATCCGGAACCATTCCGATGTCCAAATATAGGCTTCCAATATATCGATCTTTATGTCTCGACCATGTCGAGACTCCTCGTCATGTCCGTGATCATATCCGGGACTCCGAACTACCTTCGGTACATCAAAACACATAAACTCATAATACCGATCGTCACCGAACGTTAAGCGTGCGGACCCTACGGGTTCGAGAACTATGTAGACATGACCGAGACTCATCCCCGGTCAATAACCAATAGCATAACCTGGATGCTCATATTGGTTCCTACATATTCTACGAAGATCTTTATCGGTCAAACCGCATAATAGCATACGTTGTTCCCTTTGTCATCAGTATGTTACTTGCCCGAGATTCGATCGTCGGTATCTCAATACCTAGCTCAATCTTGTTACCGGCAAGTCTCTTTACTCGTTCCGTAGTGCATCATCCCGTAACTAACTGATTAGTCACATTGCTTGCAAGGCTTATAGTGATGTGCATTACCGAGAGGGCCTAGAGATACCTCTCTGATAATCGGAGTGACAAATCCTATTCTTGATCTATGCCAACACAACAAGTACCATCGGAGACACCTGTAGAGCACCTTTATAATCACCCAGTTACGTTGTGATGTTTGGTAGCACACAAAGTGTTCCTCCGGTATTTGGGAGTTGCATAATCTCATAGTCATAGGAACATGTATAAGTCATGAAGAAAGCAATAGCAGTAAACTAAACGATCAAGTGCTAAGCTAACGGAATGGGTCAAGTCAATCACATCATTCTCCTAATGATGTGATCCCGTTAATCAAATGAAAACTCATGTCTATGGCTAGGAAACTCAACCATCTTTGATTAACGAGCTAGTGAAGTAGAGGCATACTAGTGACACTCTGTTTGTCTATGTATTCACACATGTATTATGTTTCCGGTTAATACAATTCTAGCATGAATAATAAACATTTATCATGATATGAGGAAATAAATAATAACTTTATTATTGCCTCTAGGGCATATTTCCTTCAATTCGGACACCGGAAGTGTTCCGGGTGGTTTCGGGTAAAACCGGAGTGCCGGAGGGTTACCGGAACCCCCCCGGGAGAACTAATGGGCCACATGGGCCCTAGTGGAGAGAGAGAGGGCCGGCTAGGGCAGGCCGCGCGCCCCCTCCCCCTCTGGCCCGAATTGGACTAGGGAGGGGGGGGGCGGCGCCCCCCTTTCCTTCTCCCTCTCCTCCTTCCTTTCCCCCTCCTAGTAGGAGTAGGAAAGGGGAGTCCTACTCCTACTAGGAGGAGGACTCCTCCTCTCCTGGCGCGCCACAAGGGCCGGCCGGCCTCCCCCCTTGCTCCTTTATATACGGGGGCAGGGGGCACCCTAGAACACACAACAGACATTGTTCTTAGCCGTGTGCGGTGCCCCCCTCCACCATAATCCACCTCGGTCATATCGTTGCAGTGCTTAGGCGAAGCCCTGCGCCGGTAGCTTCATCATCACCATCATCACGCCGTCGTGCTGACGGAACTCTCCCTCGGCCTCAACTGGATCAAGAGTATGAGGGACGTCACCGAGCTGAACGTGTGCAGATCGCGGAGGTGCCGTGCTTTCAGTACTTGATCGGTTGGATCGCGAAGACGTTCGACTACATCAACCGCGTCACTTGACGCTTCCGCTTTTGGTCTACGAGGGTACGTGGACAACACTCTCCCGCTCGTTGCTATGCATCACATAGATCTTGCGTGATCATAGGAAATTTTTGAAATTACTGCGTTCCCCAACAGTGGCATCAGAGCCAGGTTTATGCGTAGATGTTATATGCACGAGTAGAACACAAAGAGTTGTGGGCGATAATAGTCATACTGCTTACCAGCATGTCATACTTTGATTCGGCGGTATTGTTGGATGAAGCGGCTCAGACCGACATTACGCGTACGCTTACGCGAGACTGGTTCTACCGACGTGCTTCGCACACAGGTGGCTAGTGGGTGTCTGTTTCTCCAACTTTAGTTGAATCGAGTGTGGCTACGCCCGGTCCTTGTTGAAGGTTAAAACATCACATACTTGACGAAAAATCATTGTGGTTTTGATGCGTAGGTAAGAACGGTTCTTGCTATAAGCCCGTAGCAGCCACGTAAAACTTGCAACAACAAAGTAGAGGACGTCTAACTTGTTTTTGCAGGGCATGTTGTGATGTGATATGGTCAAGATGTGATGAGATATAAATTGTTGTATGAGATGATCATGTTTTTGAAATTATCGCAACTGGCAGGAACCTTATGGTTGTCTCTTCATTGCATAAGATGCAAGCGCTATGTAATTGCTTTACTTTATCGCTATGCGATAGCAATAGTTGCAAAAGCAATAGTTGGCGAGATGACCATATGACGAAACGTTGATAGAGATCAAGATGATAGAGATCATGGTGTCATGTCGGTGATGATAGAAATCATGACGGTACTTTGAAGATGGAGATCAAAGGCACAAGATGATGATGGCCATATCATGTCACATATTTTGATTGCATGTGATGTTTAACTTTTATACATCTTATTTTGCTTGTTTCGGCGGTAGCTTTATAAGATGATCCCTTACTAAAATTTCAAGGTACAAGTGTTCTCCCTGAGTATGCACCGTTGCGACAGTTCGTCGTGCCAAGACACCACGTGATGATCGGGTGTGATAAGCTCTACGTTCACATACAACGGGTGCAAGCCAGTTTTGCACACGCAGAATACTCGGGTTAAACTTGACGAGCCTAGCATATGCAGATATGGCCTCGGAACACTGAGACCGAAAGGTCGAGCGTGAATCATATAGTAGATATGATCAACATAGTGATGTTCACCATTGAAAACTACTCCATCTCACGTGATGATCGGACATGGTTTAGTTGATTTGGATCACGTGATCACTTAGATGATTAGAGGGATGTCTATCTAAGTGGGAGTTCTTAAGTAATTTGATTAATTGAACTTTAATTTATCATGAACTTAGTACCTGATAGTATTTTGCATGTCTATGTTGCTGTAGATAGATGGCCCGTGCTGTTGTTCCATTGAATTTTAATGTGTTCCTTGAGAAAGCTAAGTTGAAAGATGATGGTAGCAACTACACGGACTGGGTCCGTAACTTGAGGATTATCCTCATTGCTGCACAGAAGAATTACGTCCTGGAAGCACCGCTAGGTGACAGACCTATTGCAGGAGCAGATGCAGACGTTATGAACATTTGACATGGCTCGGTATGATGACTACTTGATAGTTTAGTGTACCATGCTTTACGGCTTAGAACCGGGACTTCAATAATGTTTTGAATGCCACAGAGCATATGAGATGTTCCAAGAGTTGAAATTGGTATTTCATACTCATGCCCGTGTCGAGAGGTATGAGACCTCTGACAGTACTTTGCCTACAAGATGGAGGAGAATAGCTCAACCAGTGAGCATGTGCTCAGATTGTCTGGGTACTACAATTGCTTGAATCAAGTGGGAGTTAATCTTCTAGATAAGATAGTAATTGACAAAATTCTCTAGTCACTATCACCAAGTTACTAGAACTTTGTGATGAACTATAATATGCAAGGGATGACGAAAATAATTCCCAAGCTCTTCGCGATGCAGAAATCGGCGATGGTAGAAATCAAGAAAGAGCATCAAGTGTTGATGGTTGACAAGACCACTAGTTTCAATAAAAAGGGCAAGGGAAAGAAAGGGAACTTTGAGAAGAATGGCAAGCAAGTTGCCACTCCCATGAAGAAGCCCAAAGCTAGACCCAAGCCTAAAACTGAGTGCTTCTACTGCAAAGGAAATGGTCACTGGAAGTGGAACTGCCCTAGATACTTGGCGGATAAGAAGGATGGCAAAGTGAACAAAGGTATATTTGATATACATGTTATTGACGTGTACTTTACTAGTGTTTATAGCAACACCTCGGTATTTGATATTGGTTCAGTTGCTAAGAGTAGTAACTCGAAACGGGAGTTGCAAAATAAAAAGAGACTAGTTAAGGGTGAGGTGATGATGTGTGTTGGAAGTGATTCCATGGTTGATAAGATCACCATCGCACACTCCCTTTACCTTCGGGATTAGTGTTGAACCTAAAATAAATGTTATTTGGTGTTTGCGTTGAGCATGAATATGATTGGATCATGTTTATTGCAATACGATTATTCATTTAAGTCAAAGAATAATTGTTGTTCTGTTTACATGAATAAAACCTTCTATGGTCATACACTTAATATAAATGGTTTATTGAATCTCGATCATAGTGATACACATATTCATAATATATAAACCAAAAGATGCAAAGTTGATAATGATAGTGCAACATACTTGTGGCACTGCCGTTTAGGTCATATTGGTGTAAAGCGCATGAAGAAACTCCATGCGGAAGGATTTTTGGAATCACTTGATTATGAATCATTTGATGCTTGTGAACCATGCCTCATGGGCAAGATGACTAAGACTCCGTTCTCCGGAACAATGGAGCGAGCAACTGACTTATTGGAAATAATACATACTGATGTATACGGTCCGATGAGTGTTGAGGCTCGCGGCGGGTATCGTTATTTTCTGACCTTCATAGATGATTTGAGCAGATATGAGTATATCTACTTGATGAAACATAAGTCTGAAACATTTGAAAAGTTCAAAGAATTTCAGAGTGAAGTGGAAAATCATCATAACAAGAAAATAAAGTTTCTACGATCTGATCGTGGAGGAGAATATTTGAGTTACGAGTTTGGTCTTCATTTGAAACAATGCGGAATAGTTTCGCAGCTGACGCCACCCAGAACACCACAGCGTAATGGTGTGTCCGAACATCTTAACCGTACTATATTAGATATGGTGCGATCTATGATGTCTTTTACCGATTTACCACTATCATTTTGGGGTTATGCATTAGAGACAGCTGCATTCATGTTAAATAGGGCACCATCTAAATCCGTTGAGATGACACCGTATGAACCGTGGTCTGGCAAGAAACCTAAGCTGTCGTTTTCTTAAAGTTTGGGGCTGCGATGCTTATGTGAAAAAGTTTTCAACCTGATAAGCTCAAACCCAAATCGGAGAAGTGCGTCTTCATAGGATACCCAAAAGAAAATGTTGGGTACACCTTCTATCACAGATCCAATGGCAAGATCTTTGTTGCTAAGAATGGATCCTTTCTAGAGAAGGAGTTTCTCTCGAAAGAAGTGAGTGGGAGGAAAGTAGAACTTGATGAGGTAACTGCACCTGCTCCCTTATTGGAAAGTAGTTCATCACAGAAATCTGTTCCTGTGACTCCTACACCAATTAGTGAGGAAGCTAATGATGATGATCATGTAACTTCAAATCAGGTTACTACCGAACCTCGTTGGTCAACCAGAGTAAGATCCGCACCAGAGTGGTACGGTAATCCTGTTCTGGAGGTCATGTTACTTGACCATGACGAACCTACGAACTATGAGGAAGCGATGATGAACCCAGATTCCGCAAAATGGCTTGAAGCCATGAAATCTGAGATGGGATCCATGTATGAGAACAAAGTGTGGACTTTGGTTGACTTGCCCAATGATCGGCAAGCCATAGAGAATAAATGGATCTTCAAGAGGAAGACAGACGCTGGCGGTAATGTTACCTTCTACAAAGGTCGACTTGTTGCAAAAGGTTTTCGACAAGTTCAAGGAGTTGACTACGATGAGACCTTCTCACCCGTAGCGATGCTTAAGTCCGTCCGAATCATGTTAGCAATTGCTGCATTTTATGATTATGAAATTTGGCAAATGGATGTAAAGACTGCATTCCTGAATGGATTTCTGGAAGAGGAGTTGTATATGATGCAACCTGAAGGTTTTATCGATCCAAAGAATGCTAACAAAGTGTGCAAGCTCCAGCGATCCATTTATGGACTGGTGCAAGCATCTCGGAGTTGGAATAAACATTTTGACAGTGTGATCAAAGCATATGGTTTTATACAGACTTTTGGAGAAGCCTATATTTACAAGAAAGTGAGTGGGAGCTCTGTAGCATTTCTAATATTATATGTGGATGACATATTGTTGATTGGAAATGATATAGAATTTCTGGATAGCATAAAAGGATACTTGAATAAGAGTTTTTCAATGAAAGACCTCGGTGAAGCTGCTTATATATTAGGCATCAAGATCTATAGAGATAGATCAAGACGCTTAATTGGACTTTCACAAAGCACATACCTTGATAAAGTTTTGAAGAAGTTCAAAATGGATCAAGCAAAGAAAGGGTTCTTGCCTGTGTTACAAGGTGTGAAGTTGAGTCAGACTCAATGCCCGACCACTGCAGAAGATAGAGAGAAAATGAAAGGTGTTCCCTATGCTTCAGCCATAGGCTCTATCATGTATGCAATGCTGTGTACCAGACCTGATGTGTGCCTTGCTATTAGTTTAGCAGGGAGGTACCAAAGTAATCCAGGAGTGGATCACTGGACAGCGGTCAAGAACATCCTGAAATACCTGAAAAGGACTAAGGATATGTTTCTCGTTTATGGAGGTGACAAAGAGCTCGTCGTAAACGGTTACGTCGATGCAAGCTTTGACACTGATCCGGACGACTCTAAGTCGCAAACCGGATACGTGTTTATATTGAACGGTGGAGCTGTCAGTTGGTGCAGTTCTAAACAAAGCGTCGTGGCGGGATCTACGTGCGAAGCGGAGTACATAGCTGCTTCGGAAGCAGCAAATGAAGGAGTCTGGATGAAGGAGTTCATATCCGATCTAGGTGTCATACCTAGTGCATCGGGTCCAATGAAAATCTTTTGTGAAAATACTGGTGCAATTGCCTTGGCAAAGGAATCCAGATTTCACAAGAGAACCAAGCACATCAAGAGACGCTTCAATTCCATCCGCGATCAAGTCAAGGAGGGAGACATAGAGATTTGCAAGATACATACGGATCTGAATGTTGCAGACCCATTGACTAAACCTCTCTCACGAGCAAAACATGATCAGCACCAAGACTCCATGGGTGTTAGAATCATTACTGTGTAATCTAGATTATTGACTCTAGTGCAAGTGGGAGACTGAAGGAAATATGCCCTAGAGGCAATAATAAAGTTGTTATTTATATTTCCTTATATCATGATAAATGTTTATTATTCATGCTAGAATTGTATTGACCGGAAACTTGATACATGTGTGGATACATAGACAAACAGAGTGTCACTAGTATGCCTCTACTTGACTAGCTCGTTGAATCAAAGATGGTTATGTTTCCTAGCCATAGACACTACAGGAATCAGCCACTTTGCCATCTGCCATGGCAGATGGCAAAGGCATGGTCGGCGGATGGCAAAGGCTTTGCCATCTGCCAGCAGACGGCAAACAGTTTGGCTGAAACCCAGCCGGGAAAGGCTACTTTGCCGTCTGCTGGCAGATGGCAAAGAGCCTGCAGCCTTTGCCATCAGCTGGCAGATGGCAAAGAGCCTGCAGCCTTTGCCATCAGCTGGCAGATGGCAAAGCCTCTGAACGGGGTTAGCCACGTTAGAAGGCTAACGGCGTGCTTTGCCGTCTGCCAGCAGATGGCAAAGATTCTGGCCTTTGCCATCTGCTGGCAGATGGCAAAGAGACCAAATAGGCCCTTCCCCGTTCGCGCACGTAGCTGACACGTGGCCTCTTTACCATCCGCCAGCAGATGGCAAAGGCTATAATCTTTGCCATCTGCTGGCTGATGGCAAAGGATGCAGGCTCTTTGCCATCTGCCAGCAGATGGCAAAGGCTGCAGAATCTTTGCCATCTACTGGCAGATGGCAAAGATTCTGCAGCCTTTGCCATCTGCTGGCAGATGGCAAAGAGACCAAAGAGGCCCTCCCCAGTTTGTGCCTGTAGCTGACACGTGGCCTCTTTGCCATCTGCCAGCAGATGGCAAAGCTCTTTGCCATCTGCCAGCAGATGGCAAAGTGCCTATATTGCCCCATTTAATTTTGTTTTTTCTTATATCAATTCATCTTCACAGAAAATCAAACACACATATATATATATAACCAATATAGCATATTCAACACATATTACCAATAGTCATGAACACATATATATCCAACACATCCATGAACACATATCCAACACATGTTACCAATAGTAGCAAGTTTCATCCATACATATACATAGTTTCATCAATATTACACAGTTTCATCCATAGGTAGCAAGTTTCACAAAGTCAAAACAAAAACTAAAGACAAGCACTCCATCAACCCAAGCTTCCGTGATCTAGAGCAAATCTGCAAAATGGGAAAGAAGAAAGTTAGAAGAAAAAGACTAGAAGAAGAAGATTATGATGATGCAACTAAAATGTGAAGACTATTATGATGCAACTTATATCTGTAAAATATGTCATTTTGGAGCTAAGTATGATTATTATGTCATTTTTGAGCTAGCTAAGCATACTAAGTCATTTTGGTGTAAAAAATGCTAAGTAAGGTCATTTTGGAGCTAAGTAAGGTTATTATGTCATTTTGGAGCTAGCTAAGCATATGAAGTCATTTAGGAGCTAAAATATGTCATTTCTCAAGCATATTATTTCATTTTAAGCTAGCTAAGCATATGAAGTCATTTAGGAGCTAAAATATGTCATTTCTTAAGCATATTATGTCATTTTAAGCTAGCTAAGCATATTAAGTCATTTTGGAGGAAAAAATGCTAAGTATAGGTCATTTTAGAGCTATCCTAGGTTAAATAGGTCATTTTGGAGCTAATTAAGCTTATTATGTCATTTTTGAGCTAGCTAAGCATATTGAGTCATTTTGGAGGAAAAAATGCTAAGTATAGGTCATTTTAGAGCTATACTAGGTTAAATAGGTCATTTTGGAGGTAAGTAAGGTTATTATGTCATTTTGGAGCTAGCTAAGCATATGAAGTCATTTAGGAGCTAAAATATGTCATTTCTTAAGCATATTATGTCATTTTAGAGCTAGCTAAGCATATTAAGTCATTTTGGAGGAAAAGATGCTAAGTAAATAGGTCAATTTAGAGCTATCCTAGGTTAAATAGGTCATTTTTAAGCTAGCTAAGCATATTAAGTCATTTTGGAGGAAAAAATGCTAAGTATAGGTCATTTCAGAGCTATCCTAGGTTAAATAGGTCATTTTGGAGCTAATTAAGCTTATTATATCATTTTTGAGCTAGCTAAGCATATTGAGTCATTTTGGAGGAAAAAATGGTAAGTATAGGTCATTTTAGAGCTATCCTAGGTTAAATAGGTCCTTTTGGAGCTAAGTAAGGTTATTATGTCATTTAGGAGCTAAAATATGTCATTTCTTAAGCATATTATGTCATTTTAGAGCTAGCTAAGCATATTAAGTCATTTTGGAGGAAAAGATGCTAAGTACATAGGTCAGTTTAGAGCTATCCTAGGTTAAATAGGTCATTTTTAAGCTAGCTAAGCATATTAAGTCATTTTGGAGGAAAAAATGCTAAGTATAGGTCATTTCAGAGATATCCTAGGTTAAATAGGTCATTTTGGAGCTAATTAAGCTTATTGTGTCATTTTTGAGCTAGCTAAGCATATTGAGTCATTTAGGAGCTAAAATATGTCATTTCTTAAGCATATTATGTCATTTTAGAGCTAGCTAAGCATATTAAGTCATTTTGGAGGAAAAGTTGCTAAGTGCATATTATGTCGCTAGTATCCAGATGGCAGAGAACCCGGGCCGACATGACTAGTCATAGAACCAAGGTGGCACAAACGTACAGGGACAGGCATACATGACCCAGCAATGCACGTGTCGGTCATCAGCGAGTGCAACCAAGTCGTAGCAAGCTACAAGGACTTCGGTGATACACCGCGTGACATTTCCCCGTAGGGACAGACACAGGAGCAAAGAAGGACACATGCCGGTCAATCCATGTGTTCCGGAGCAGTAGCGAACTACCATGGCTCAGTGGAAGCACTAGGAGGCATTTCCCTGTATGGAAGGCTACCAAAGGCACACGACTAGGTGTCGAATCCCACACATACAATGTATTTCAAACATACACACATTATGCACGATATGTGTAGATACAACATGGCATCACAACAAAACTCTATTAAGCAAAAAACTTGGGAAAACTTACCGTCATCACGGAGGTGTATGTGTAGGTGTAGGACCGGTCGCGCCAGTGGCAGACGGAGAAGGATCGGTCGATGCTTGTCGGGAGTTATGCTGCACCAAAGATTATTTCCAATGTATCGTTAGCATGATGCAACTCAAATGTGAAGACTAGTAAGTAATCTCCATTCAAATGAAACTCACCGTGTCCGCCGGAGCAATGACTGGCATCGGCGGAGGGGTCTGACCGTTGCCCTGGCACATGGTCTGCACATTTGGTTTTCACGAGTCAGTCATATTAGTTAGTAATGAAAGGAACATTACGTGCATGATTTGGCTAATATGCAGAAGAAACTTACCATGAAGAGCTCGTATAAGGCCCGGTTCTGCGCGTCATTCCGGTTCCTCTCCTCCTCCAACAGCTTAGCCGTCCTATCCTCCATCTCCCTCTCCCTCTCCGCCAGAAGCTCCTCGGTCTTCGCTCTCTCTTTCTCAATAGCAGCCTGCAACACCACTCCTCGTTAGCTTGTAATCATCGACGGCCGCACACACAATGTAATGGAGGAAAGGTATCTGAGTCCGTATAACTAACCTGGAATTCGAGCTCCATTGGCCGTGCACGAGGCCTTATCTCAGGATCGGAGCTGGTCTGGCGCTTCTTGATCTGCGGGAGAGTGCTAGTACAACGTATCAGTCCATCCCCAATGGCTAACGAGCCATGGTGCCTCCCGCCACCAGATATCATCACCAGCTCTGGATCAAGAGGTTGCTGGCTCGGGTTAAAGTCCGGCCCTTTCCTCGCCTTCCCCTCGTCTCTGTACCTCACAAGCTTGTGGTGGGAGGCGCGGTTGCTGAATTTCTTTGGATCATCGAGGTCAGACTCAGAGAATGACTTGGCCGTCTTGTACGAGGCCGTATTGGACATGGCATAGAGGTCGAACAGCTCTGGCACTGGAGCCTTGTTGTGTCGCGCCTAAAAGAGAGGAACAGAGTATTAGTTAAGGGCTCAAGCTAGCATGAAGAATGAATTTGCATGAATCATGAATCAAAACACATACCCAGTTTTCCCCGAACTGACGTAGGTTGACGCTGCCTAGATGGTGTGGGACACCTTTCATTTTGGCACGCTTGTCCTTTGCAGTGTCGTGGACGGAGCGCCATTGGGGAGTGCACCACTCATCCACCAACGCCTCCCAACAGTCCATCCTATCCGCACACCATCTCGGGGGCACCTAAGTTAAGCAAGAGAAATTTGAGCGCTACGCCTACGAATCAAATCAAGGAACTAAGTACAAGGCCTTAAGAATAGGTAATTACCTTCATGTACTTCTCCTTACTCAGAAACTTCTCGCGGCACTTCTCTCTTTTCCTCCTAATACCAGCCGAGGCGAAGTAGTCTCGAACAGCCTGCGTCCGAGCCTCGTGCCGAAAGTTTCCAAGTAGGCGCCTGCACTCGTTGTCGATAACCCGAGCCGCGGCCTCCTCCTGTCCCTCAGCACACCTGTAGAAGGTCTGCAATCAAACAAGAAAACACGGATTAGTACAATCACTAGGGTTGCCAATCAAAGAAGAAAACACAACGTAGACGGCAAAGGAGAAATTACCCAAAACGTCTGGATCACAATGTCGGCCACCGTGTGGCACTCGACATCGCCGATCCTATGCCCCGGCGGGGCCGGGGCAGCCAAGTAGTGCTCCCAGGTCATTCCTAGCTCTGGAACCCGGCCCTCACCGGGCAACTTGACCCACCCCGGGAAGCTCTGGCGACAAATCACACCAAGGACAGTGTTGGGCCTGCGAACACGAGGCTCGTGTGTCCAAGACCTGCAGTATGACAAGGCCAACGCATCAGATATTCGAAGAAACGTGAAGGCAAAAGGTTAAAAAAGAGTAAATGCACTTACTTCTCCCCCCCCGGCGCAATCAACCACCTCTGGTCGGGGGTCGCCGGGGTGGGCGGGAGCTTTGTACCACCACGCTGGTAGACTTTGCGCCCCTCAACCCACTCACCCTCGCTATAGCTATCAGAACTATAGCCACCCTCAGCACGGCCACTCGACGAGTCCGCACATGGGTTCCGCTGCGACTCAGCGTGAAACATGCTGAGCTCCGGAGTCTCGTGGGACGGAGTCTCGTGGGACGAAGGTTCGGCGGCCCGACGCTCGTCGGCCCCAGGCTCGTCGGCCGTAGGCGCGTCTGTCGTAGGCTCGTCGGCCCGAGGCTCGTGGATCGGAGTCCGAGACGGGTCCACCTCAGGCGGCTCCATCTCAGACGGAGCACTCCTGTGGTCGGGTGAATCCGCTGGGGGTGGCGGCGAGGAAGGCGTAGTAGCAGCCATCCTACCTCTCCCGCCGCCACGTCCACCTCTACCAGCCTTCTCCTTCTTCTTGCCCCCCCGACCTCTCCCGGCCGAAGAAGAAGCGACCGCCGGTGGTGTCTGCATACCGAGATGCAGTGCTCTCCAGAGGCTCTGGGGTGGAATGGAACTACCCCTCCCACCACGCGCCGAGGTAGGAGCCTCGGTGCGCTCTCGACCCGCGCCCACCATCTGTCAACACCTACAATGACAAAGAGTAAACGAAATTAGTACAACATATATAAAAAGAATGAATACGTGACATGAATAATATGTATATAATTTAAGTGTATCATCATCATGAACATAATAAAAAATTGAATACCTAACATGAACTAATTAATAATATATATGTACATAATAATAATTGAATACCTGACATGAACTATAATATTAATCTTCATCGTCATCATTAATAAATGCATCATCATCGTCTATATATGCTTCGGGGTCAATAAATGTATCACCATCATCACTATCAGTAATGACGTGCTCATCATCATCATCAATAAATGCATCAACATGTGGAAGGCCTCCTGTACGTAATCGGTCAAGCATTGACAGGTCATCCGCAGCAATAACCTCTTCTTGTTCCGGCTCTTCTTGTTCCGGCTCAGGCTCGGATTCACTGCCGCTGTCTACTTCAATGTTCTGGGGTGGAGTAGAGCGGTTCTTGAAACGTTTTTTGGAAAGACGTGTTTCTTGGAAGAATTGTCCTTCATATGTGTCTGGGTTAATGTGAGGTTCATAATCCTCTTCATTGGGGGGAGGTGGTCTAACACGTGGCGGCACTTCATAAACGACATCCCAACCTTTGAGATTTGGATCACTTTGGCAGGCCCACGGTAGATAGAAAACTTGGGTTGCCTGTTGAGCCGTAATATAGACATCGGGAACATCCAAATGGGTGCTTTGTTTGATTTCGACTAGCCCTAGATGTTCATGAGTCCTTCTAGTCTCCTTCGGCTGGAACCAATAACATTTGAAGACTACGACGTTCGGTGGGTTTGCACCATAGAATAGAAGTTCATAAATTGCTTCAACTCTTCCATAATACTCGGTATCTCCTTCGCCGATAGCAGAGACACAACAATTTGTAGGCTTTCGATCGGCCATAGATAGCTCTTTGCCATAGGTACGAAAGCGATACCCGTTGATGTCGTATTTGTCAAATGAACGGACCTTATAGTCAAAACCATTAGCGACTTGTCTCAATTCGGGGTCCATAGACTCTGAACTAGCCTACAAGTTTAATACGAAAGGATTGTTGCATTAGCCGGAAATTAGACGAAGAAATGAAATGGTCTAATGGAAATTACCGTTTGTTTGAACCAAGAGATGAAACCGGGATAGCCGCCTCCATGCATTGCCAGAAGCTCATACTCTTCGACGGAATCCTTTTGGATCACCGCTCCATACGAGAATTTGGCGACGTATCGACTGTATCAAATATCCGGGAATAAGAGCAGTTCAAAGGAATTAGAGGTTGCGAAACAATGTACCGAGAACTTACTCGATGTACGGCCGCACTTCTGTTAGGTTGTTCAAGATATACAACGTAATGGTCCGCCATTCGTCGACATCCAACGATAAGGAAGTATAAGCACCGGCTGGTGCGAGCTTCCCTTTGAATAGGCTGAGGTTGGATCCACCCTTTTTAGGGTCGCCAGCATTGTACCGAGGCTTCGGATTATGCAAATGACGATTTTTGGCTTCGTAGTGTGCTGTCACGAAGTTTGCCGCCTCCTCGGTAATGAATGCCTCGGCCATCGATGCTTCAATTCGACGTTTATTTTTACATTTTTCTCGAAGCGTCTTCTGCATCCTCTCAGTTGCGTAGCACCAACGATTCTGCACGGGCCCCCCCAGTCGTGCCTCGGTCGGGAGATGCAAAATCAAATGCTGCATTGGATTAAAGAAGCCCGGTGGAAAGATCTTCTCTAACTTGCAGATCAACTCCGGCGCCAACTCTTCCAGTTCTTCTAGCAAGCCAGGCGATAGTTCTTTCGCACAAAGAACACGGAAGAAATAGCTCAGCTCTGCCAGTACTAGCCATTCATCCTCAGGGATAAAGCCACGCAACATCACCGGCATTACCCGCTCAAGCCATATGTGCCAATCATGACTCTTGAGACCAAATATTTTCAATTTTTCAAGGCTCGCTCCCCTCTTTAGATTCGCTGCATACCCATCGGGGAACATCAACTCCTTTTTCACCCACAGGAGTATTTCCCTCATAACTGGCCTTCCAAGATTGAACCATGCCTTTGGCTTCGTCCAGTTCTTCTTTCCTTTCGGTTGTCGCATGTTTTGTAGCGGTCTATCACATAGAGCCTGCTGATCGACTCTAGCCTTAGGATTATCCTTTGTTTTCCCCTCTATGCCGAACAATGTACCAAAGAGGGCCTCGCCGACATTCTTTTCAGTGTGCATCACGTCGATGTTGTGTGGGCAAAGGAGGTCTTTGAAGTAAGGCAGATCCCACAAGCATGTCTTGTGAGTCCAGGCGTGTTCCGAATTATACCCTTTGAAATACCCTCGACGCTCTGGATCCGGCTCGAGAGAGTTTAACTGATCCAGGGTCTGTTGGCCCGTCAACGCAGGTGGTGCAGAGTTTTTGACAACTCTACCTTTGATGAAGTTCTTCTTGTCTTTTCTGAACTTATGGCGAGGATCCAGGAACTGTCTATGCATGTCGAAGCAAGAAAACTTGCCACCTGCCTGTAGCCGACGAAACTCAAGAGCTGCCTCGCATGTGGGGCACGGGAACCTTCCATGCACAGACCAGCCAACGAATAGCGCATACGCTGGCAAGTCATGCATCGAGTACATGTACCACACACGCATTAGGAAGTTTTTTTTTGTAGCGGCGTCGTATGTCTTGATCCCATTATCCCAAGCTTCTTGCAGTTCATCCTTAAGAGGCTGCATGTACACATTCATATTCTTCCCTGGATAGTTGGGCCCCGGAATTATCAACGTCAGGAAAATGTTCTTTCTTTGCATAATCTGTCCGGGGGGGAGATTGAGTGGAATGACAAATACAGGCCAACAACTGTATTGGGCTGCCATCATACCAAACACATTGAACCCATCCGTGCTTATGGCGATTCGAGGATACCTTGGATCTGCCGCTTTAGCATGATGTATTGCATCGAAGCGCTTCCATGCAAAAGCGTTGTGTACCACCCGAGTATGTGTAGATTGGGTTCGTTTTCCCATGCTCTGCTCCGGATCCGACGCAAAATTTCGGCAGCACCTCCCCGCTGTTCTCCTGATACACGTCTCGGCAATAAGCAGAGAGGATGTGTACCCGGAGAACAACAGGGAGGCACTGACGAAATTCTGCATCGGATCCGGAGCAGAGCATATGGGAAAACGAACCCAATCTACACATACTCGGACTGTCCATGGATAACGTTGGACAATTCGAAAGAATCACGGTTATAAATATGCAAATGAATGCATATTTATAGATGCAACCCTTTCGAACGGGAGACGCATAGTGGTCACGCATACTAATGATTGAAGACACCTATAGCTAGCAAGTTTCATCGGCACGAAGACCGGAACAGAGCAAATGAAGGGGGGAGGAGGAGATGTCATTTGTGCTCACCCACGAACGCAGGGGCGGAGCTCGTCGAACGCACGGGGAGGTCGTCGAACACCAGACCCTCGCAGCCACGAAACAACTGCACATTTAAATCCACCCGATCAACACAAATATATATGATGTTTTTCATAACAAAATCGGAAAATATATGACATAACTCATAATTCACAAATATACTGTGAATTGTCTAAACTTCAAAAAGTTTTGAACATAATTTATAAACAAGAGTACTCCTGGAGTATTTTGCTGTCACATTTTTAAACAGGAGTACTCGAAAAAGGAGCAAGCAGTAAACACAGTTTTTAACAAACACATGCTATAATCCATGGGTATTATTGCCTCTGTAAGCTAGCTCAACTACTGAAGATTTACTGAAATTTTCAGTAGTTGAGCTAGCTTACATATGCAATAATTTCAGTAAATTAGTTAAAGTTAACTGAATATTTAAATTTGAGCATTTAATGTTGTACTCCATCTGACTTAGTTTAATTAAAGTAACAAAAAAGGTTTCAGTTAATTTAAAGTAACAGAGGCAAAACTTTTTCTAATGCTACTGATGCATGACAATATGTGTGCCAAAGAGTTCCTGCTACTCCTCTACACCATCACAAGGAAACAATTCCTTCACTGTTTGTAACTACTCCCATCCGGTACTGTGTAGCCTTGGCAAATTGTGAGAAGAGTGAACCAGCCAGCCATGTCCATGGACCACACACAATTTTGAGTTTTCTATGAGAGATGTTTCAGAAAAAAGGTTTCAGTTAATTTAATTAACAAAAAATGGTCTCGGTTAATTTAAATTAACTGAAAAGATTTCAGTTAATTTGAATTGCTCCTGCAGCAGCAGAAAAGGTTTAAGTCCTACACATTTTACTCCATTTATTTAAGCACTTGCTACACTAAAACAGCAGCAGAAAAGGTTTCAGTAGTGATTCAACTACTGCGCAACCAAATTCAGAGAATTAACCATGCAACCAAATTCAGAAAACTAATTGAATCTTTTCAGTGAATCAACTACTGCAACCAAATTCAAATAATTAAGTATGTAGAGATACGAGTACTACTGCCAAACTACTGCAAATTTTTCCTTATTACTCCTGCAAAACTAACTGAATCTTTTCAGTGAATCAACTACTGCAACCAAATTTAGATAATTAAGTATGCAGAGATACGAGTACTACTGCCAAACTACTGTAAATTTTTCCTTATTACTCCTGCAAAACTAACTGAATCTTTTCAGTGAATCAACTACTGCAACCAAATTCAGAGAATTAAGTATGCAGAGATACAAATTCAGAGTTTCTTGGCCTATTGCAACTACCGGCACTCCCTGTTTCTTGGCCTGTTGCAGAAAGACAGCAAGCAACCAAATTTGATGGATATGCCGAGGCCGCCGGGCGAGGGCGCGTTCCGGATTTTTTGCTCTAATTTTTTTTTGCGCCAGGAAATGAAATGCAGTACCAGTTCTGGAGCGGTGGAGGTGGACTGGTGGTGGCCAGCGGCAGCAGGGGGCCGGCCGGCCGGGGCTCTGGGCGTCCGGCAGTGGCGGATCCCGAGCCGGTGTGGCGGATCCCGAGCCGGTCCGCCGTCCGGGGGCGGGGAGGCCGGGTCGCCGGGAGGCGGAGCTGCAGGGGGGCGGCCGGCCAGGGCCCGGGGGTCCGGCACTGGCGGATCCCGAGCCGGTCCGCCGTCCGGGGAGGCCGGGTCACCGGCGGGGGAGGGGGCGGACGAGGGGGGATGCGGCGGGGCGAGGAGCGGAGGGGACAGGCGGGAGGGCGGAGGGGCGGCAAGCCAGCTGGGAAGGGAGAGGGTCGGATTGGAGGATAGGGAGAGGGAGAGGGCCGGCCGCCGCCGCCGCTGCCGCGGGTAGGGGAGGAGAGGGACCGAGGGGAGGGATCGAGGGGAGGAGAGGGACCGAGGGGAGGCAGTACTGAGGGGAGGGGAGGGATCGATGCAGTGGCGGCTCTGGCTGGCTCGCGCTCGCGCTGGCGGGCTGGCGGCGGTCCTGGGCGGCGTCGGGGAACGGCGGGGCTGGGGTGGTCGGTGGGTGAGGTGGGGATTTTGGCTGCGCGCGTGATTTTTTCCAAGTCCCGCGCCTTTTGTTCGCTATGAGTGAAAAACGTAAGCCGACTGTTAAATACTAGTAATACACGGTTTACATTTTTATTTTATACGTGACTGTTTGTATTTTCCTTTTATTTTTTTAATGTTTTATTTTAGAAAAAACTGTTGGACTGGTTAGTTTTTCTAAAAAACGGTCAGACCGGTTGGTTTTTCTAAAAACCAGTCGACCTCTGTTTTATCCACACACAAACCCTATCGGGCGCCGACACACCCCTCCGCTACCACATTTGTCTGGTGCTGCGCCGCGGCGACGCCGTCCCTCCCTCACCGCAGCAATTCTCTCATGTGCTCTTTCGACCCTCCGTCGCACAAATTTCGGATATGAGCCGATTCGTAGGGTCCTCGTGATCTACGCCTTTGACCGGAGTCGAGAGGGATTTGACCGGGGTGAACTCCTATTGGTTTGTGTTTACGGTAGGAGATCGAGGGCCGGCGGAGAACGGGGCTCGATGTCAAGCTTGGGGGTGCGAGGCGGAGAAGCTCCGAATCTGGCGGTCGGCGGCGCGAGGAGGAGCCGGGGCTGGGGCGCCGCGGCCTGGCTCGATGAAGGGGCGGGCGCAGGGGCGGGCTGCGGTGGCAGGGAGGGGCGGGGGAGGGGCGGGCTGCGGTGGCGGGGAGGGGCGGGCTGGCGGCGGTGCTGGGTGGCGGCAGGAACGCGGGGCTGGAGAAGGAAAGGGATGCTCGACAGCGAGCTTGGGCTGGGGAGCCGCCAGCAGGGGAGGAGACCGAGGGGTGAGGCGAGGGAGGAAGGAGAGGGCCGACCTGGCCGCCGGAGGCTGGGCTGAATCGGTGGCGGGGAGGGGCGGGGGAGGGGTGGGCTGCGGTGGCGGGGGAGGGGCGGGCTGCGGTGGCGGGGGAGGGGCTGGCGGCGGTGCTGGGTGGTGGCGGGGGAGGGGCGGGCTGCGGTGGCGGGGGAGGGGCGGGCTGCGGTGGCGGGGGAGGGGCGGGCTGCGGTGGCGGGGGGAGGGGCGGCGGAGGGGCGGGCTGCGGTGGCGGGGGAGGGGCTGGCGGCGGTGCTGGGCGGTGGCGGGGGAGGGGCGGGCTGCGGTGGCGGGGGAGGGGCTGGCGGCGGTGCTGGGCGGTGGCGGGGACGGCGGGGCTGGGGTGGTGAATGGGTGAGGTGGGGGGGAGAGAGAGGGGTGGGGCCGGGCTGGGAGAGAGAGGGGTGGGGCCGGGCTGTGAGAGAGGGGAGATAGGCCCACCTCTTTGCCATCAGCCAGCAGATGGCAAAGAACTTTGCCATCTGCTGGCTGATGGCAAAGAGGTGGGGCTTTGCCATCTGCTGGCTGATGGCAAAGAGGTGGGCCTAGTGCGCCGTCGTCCGCTGGACCCCACCAACCTCTTTGCCGTCTGCCAGCAGACGGCAAAGATTCTTTGCCATCTGCTGGCTGATGGCAAAGAGGTGGGGCTTTGCCATCTGCTGGCTGATGGCAAATAGGTGGGGCTTTGCCATCTGCTGGCTGATGGCAAAGAGGTGGGCCTAGTGCGCCGTCACAACGCCGTCGTCCGCTGGACCCCACCAACCTCTTTGCCGTCTGCCAGCAGACGGCAAAGATTCTTTGCCATCTGCTGGCAGATGGCAAAGAATTGGCTGATGGCAACCCGGTTCTTTGCCATCTGTCAGTTCTTTGCCATCTGTTTTTTGTAAGCAGACGGCAAAGATCTGACTGATGGCAAATTCCCTGTTTCCAGTAGTGAGACATGAGTTGTCATTTGATTAACGGGATCACATCATTAGAGAATGATGTGATTGACTTGACCCATTCCGTTAGCTTAGCACTTGATCGTTTAGTATATTGCTATTGCTTTCTTCATGACTTATACATGTTCCTATGACTATGAGATTATGCAACTCCCGAATACCGGAGGAACACTTTGTGTGCTACCAAATGTCACAACGTAACTGGGTGATTATAAAGGTGCTCTATAGGTGTCTCCGATCGTACTTGTTGAGTTGGCATAGATCGAGATTAGGATTTGTCACTCTGATTGTCGGAGAGGTATCTCTGGGCCCTCTCGGTAATGCACATCACTATAAGCCTTGCAAGCAATGTGACTAATGAGTTAGTTGCAGGATGATGCATTACGGAACGAGTAAAGAGACTTGCCGGTAACGAGATTGAACTAGGTATTGAGATACCGATGATCGAATCTCGGGCAAGTAACATACCGATGACAAAGGGAACAACGTATGCTGTTATGCGGTTTGACCGATAAAGATCTTCGTAGAATATGTGGGAGCCAATATGAAAATCCAGGTTCCGCTAATGGTTATTGACCGGAGACGTGTCTCGGTCATGTCTACATAGTTCTCGAACCCGTAGGGTCCGCACGCTTAAAGTTCGGTGACGATCGGTATTATGAGTTTATGTGTTTTGATGTACCGAAGATAGTTCGGAGTCCTGGATGTGATCACGGACATGACGAGGAGTCTCTAAATGGTCGAGACATAAAGATTGATATATTGGATGACTATATTCGGACACCGGAAGTGTTCCGGGTGGTTTCGGGTAAAACCAGAGTGCCAGAGGGTTACCGGAACCCCCCCCCGGGAGAACTAATGGGCCACATGGGCCTTAGTGGAGAGAGAGAGGGCCGGCTAGGGCAGGCCGCACGCCCCCTCCCCCTCTGGTCCGAATTGGACTAGGGAAGGGGGGCGGCGCCCCCCTTTCCTTCTCTCTCTCCTCCATCATTTCCCCCTCCTAGTAGGAGTAGGAAAGGGGAGTCCTACTCCTACTAGGAGGAGGACTCCTCCTCTCCTGGCGCGCCACAAGGGCCGGCCGGCCTCCCCCCTTGCTCCTTTATATACGGGGGTAGGGGGCACCCTAGAACACACAACAGACATTGTTCTTAGCCGTGTGCGATGGCCCCCTCCACCATAATCCACCTCGGTCATATCGTTGCGGTGCTTAGGCGAAGCCCTGCGCCGGTAGATTCATCATCACCGACATCACGCCATCGTGCTGACGGAACTCTCCCTCAGCCTCAACTAGATCAAGAGTACGAGGGACGTCACCGAGCTGAACGTGTGCAGATCGCGGAGGTGCCGTGCTTTCGGTACTTGATCGGTTGGATCGCGAAGACGTTCGACTACATCAACCGCGTCACTTGACGCTTCCGCTTACAGTCTACGAGGGTACGTGGACAACACTCTCCCGCTCGTTGCTATGCATCACATAGATCTTGCGTGATCGTAGGAAATTTTTGAAATTACTGCGTTCCCCAACATCTGGTACACTGCATAGCATACTTTATAGAATCTATGGCTGAGGCATAGGGAATGACTTTCATTCTCTTTCTATCTTCTGCCGTGGTCGGGCTTTGAGTCTTACTCAACTTCACACCTTGCAACACAGGCAAGAACTCCTTCTTTGACTATTCCATTTTGAACTACTTCAAAAATTTGTCAAGGTATGTACTCATTGAAAAAACTTATCAAGCGTCTTGATCTATCTCTATAGATCTTGATGCTCAATATGTAAGCAGCTTCATCGAGGTCTTTCTTTGAAAAACTCCTTTCAAACACTCCTTTATGCTTTCCAGAAAATTGTACATCATTTCCGATCAACAATATGTCATTCACATATACTTATCAGAAAGGCTGCAGTGCTCCCACTCACTTTCTTGTAAATACAGGCTTCATCACAAGTCTGTATAAAACTATATGCTTTGATCAACTCATCAAAGCGTATATTCCAACTCCGAGATGCTTGCACCAGTCCATAGATGGATCGCTGGAGCTTGCACATTTTGTTAGCACCTTTAGGATCGACAAAACCTTCTGGTTGCATCATATACAACTCTTCTTTAAGAAATCCATTGAGGAATGTAGTTTTGACATCCATTTGCTAGATTTCATAAAATGTGGCAATTGCTAACATGATCCGGACAGACTTAAGCATCGCTACGAGTGAGAAAATCTCATCGTAGTCAACACCTTGAACTTTGTCAAAAACCTTTTTCGACAAGTCTAGCTTTGTAGATAGTAACACTACTATCAGCGTCCGTCTTCCTCTTGAAGATCCATTTATTCTCAATGGCTTGCCGATCATCTGGCAAGTCCACCAAAGTCCATACTTTGTTCTCATGATCCCATCTCAGATTTCATGGCCTCAAGCCATTTTGCGGAATCTGGGCTCATCATCGCTTCCTCATAGTTCATAGGTTCGTCATGGTCTAGTAACATGACTTCCAAAACAGGATTACCGTACCACTCTGGTGCGGACCATACTCTGGTTGACCTACGAGGTTTGGTAGTAACTTGATCTGAAGTTTCATGATCATCATCATTAACTTCATCACTAATTGGTGTAGGCATCACTTGAACTGATTTCTGTGATGAACTACTTTCCAATTCGGGAGAAGGTACAATTACCTCATCAAGTTCTACTTTCCTCCCACTCACTTCTTTCGAGTGAAACTCCTTCTCTAGAAAGAATCCATTCTTAGCAACAAATATCTTGCCTTCGGATCTTGTGATAGAAGGTGTACCCAACAGTTTCTTTTGGGTATCCTATGAAGACGCACTTCTCCGATTTGGGTTCGTGCTTATCAGGTTGAAACTTTTTCACATAAGCATCACAACCCCCAAACTTTAAGAAACGACAGCTTAGGTTTCCTACTAAACCACAGTTCATACGGTGTCGTCTCAATGGATTTAGATGGTTCCCTATTTAACGTGAATGCAACTGTCTCTAATGCATAACCCCAAAGTGGTAAATCGGTAAGAGACATCATAGATCGCACCATATCTAATAAAGTACAGTTACGACGTTCGGGCACACCATTATGCTGTGGTGTTCCAGGTGGCATGAGTTTGTGAAACTATTCCACATTGTTTTCATTGAAGACCAAACTCGTAACTCAAATATTCTCTTCCACGATCAGATCGTAGAAACTTTATTTTCTTGTTACGATGATATTCCACTTCACTCTGAAATTCTTTGAACTTTTCAAATGTTTCAGACTTATGTTTCATCAAGTAGATATACTCATATCTGCTCAAATCATCTGTGAAGGTCAGAAAATAACGATACCCGCCGCGAGCCTCAACACTCATCAGACCGCATACATCGGTATGTATAATTTCCAGTAAGTCAGTGGCTCGCTCCATTGTTCCGGAGAACGGAGTCTTAGTCATCTTGCCCATGAGGCATGGTTCGCAAGCATCAAATGATTCATAATCAAGTGATTCCAAAAGCCCATCAGCATGGAGTTTCTTCATGCGCTTTACACCAATATGACCTAAACGGCAGTGCCACAAATAAGTTGCACTATCATTATTAACTTTGCATCTTTTGGCTTCAATATTATGAATATGTGTATCACGACGATCGAGATTCAATAAACCATTTATGCATGACCATAGAAGGTTTTATTCGTGTAAATATACAGAACAACAATTATTCTTTGACTTAAATGAATAACCGTATTGCAATAAACATGATCCAATCATATTCATGCTCAACGCAAACACCAAATAACATTTATTCTAGGTTCAACACTAATCCCGAAGGTAAAGGTAGTGTGCGATGGTGATCTTATCAACCTTGGAATCACTTCCAACACACATCATCACCTCGCCCTTAACTAGTCTCTGTTTATTTTGCAACTCCCGTTTCGAGTTACTACTCTTAGCAACTGAACCAGTATCAAGTACCGAGGGTTTGCAATAAACACTAGTAAAGTACACATCAATAACATGTATACCAATATACCTTTGTTCACTTTGCCATCCTTCTTATCCGCCAAGTATCTAGGGCAGTTCCACTTCTAGTGACCATTTCCTTTGCAGTAGAAGCACTCAGTTTCAGGCTTGGGTCTAGCTTCGGGCTTCTTCATGGGAGTGGCAACTTTCTTGTCATTCCTTTTGAAGTTTCCCTTTCTTTCCCTTGCCCTTTATCTTGAAACTAGTGGTCTTGTTAACTATCAACACTTGATAATTTTTCTTGATTTCTACCTTCGCCGATTTCAGCATCGCGAAGAGCTTGGGAATCGTTTCCGTTATCCCTTGCATATAATAGTTCATCACGAAGTTCTAGTAACTTGGTGATAGTGACTAGAGAACTCTGTCAATCACTATCTTATCGAGAAGATTAACTCCCAATTGATTCAAGTGATTGTAGTACTCAGACATTCTGAGCACATGCTCACTGGTTGAGCCATTCTCCTCCATCTTGTAGGCAAAGTACTTGTCAGAGGTCTCATACCTCTCGACTCGGGCATGAGCCTGAAATTCCAATTTCAGCTCTTGGAACATCTTATATGCTCCGTGGCGTTCAAAACGTTTTTGAAGTCCCGGTTCTAAGCCGTAAAGCATGGTGCACTAAACTATCAAGTAGTCATCATACCGAGCTTTGTCAAACGGTCATAACGTATGCATCTGCTCCTGCAATAGGTCTGTCACCTAGCGGTGCATCAAGGACATAATTCTTCTGTGCAGCAATGAGGATAATCCTCAGATCACGGACCAAGTCCGCATCATTGCTACTATCATCTTTCAACTTATTTTCTCTAGGAACATATCAAGAATTAAACGGGGAGCAACATCGCGAGCTATTGATCTACAACATAGTTATGCAAATACTATCAGGACTAAGTTCATGATAAACTAAAGTTCAATTAATCATATTACTTAAGAACTCCCACTTATATAGACATCCCTCTAATCATCTAAGTGATCACGTGATCCAAATCAACTAAACCATGTTCGATCATCACGTGAGATGGAGTAGTTTTCAATGGTGAACATCACTATGTTGATCATATCTACTATATGATTCACGCTCGACCTTTCGGTCTCAGTGTTCCGAGGCCATATCTGCATATGCTAGGCTCGTCAAGTTTAACCCGAGTATTCTGCATGTGCAAAACTGGCTTGCACCCGTTGTATGTGAACGTAGAGCTTATCACACCCGATCATCACGTGGTGTCTCAGCACGACGAACTGTAGCAACGGTGCATACTCAGGGAGAACACTTGTACCTTGAAATTTAGTGAGAGATCATCTTATAATGCTACCGTCAATCAAAGCAAAATAAGATGCATAAAGGATAAACATCACATGCAATCAATATAAGTGATATGATATGGCCATCATCATCTTGTGCCTTTGATCTCCATCTCCAAAGCACTGTCATGATCACCATCGTCACCGGCGCGACACCTTGATCTCCATCGTAGCATCATTGTCGTCTCGCCAACTATTGCTTCTACGACTATCGCTACCGCTTAGTGATAAAGTAAAAACAATTACAGGGCGATTTCATTGCATACAATAAAGCGACAACCATATGGCTCCTGCCAGTTGCTGATAACTCTGTTACAAAACATGATCATCTCATACAATAAAATATAACATAATGTCTTGACCATATCACATCACAACATGGCCTGCAAAAACAAGTTAGACGTCCTCTACTTTGTTGTTGCAAGTTTTACGTGGCTGCTACGGGCTTAGCAAGAACCGTTCTTACCTACGCATCAAAACCACAACGATTTTTCGTCAAGTGTGTTGTTTTAACCTTCAACAAGGATCGGGCGTAGTCACACTCGATTCAACTAAAGTTGGAGAAACTGACACCCGCCAGCCACCTGTGTGCAAAGCACATCGGTAGAACCAGTCTCGCATAAGCGTACGCGTAATGTTGGTCCGGGTCGCTTCATACAACAATATCGCCGAATCAAAGTATGACATGCGGGTAAGCAGTATGACTATTATCGCCCACAACTCATTGTGTTCTACTCGTGCATATAACATCTACGCATAGACCTGGCTCGGATGCCACTGTTGGGGAACGCAGTATTTCAAATATTTACCTACGATCACGCAAGATCTATCTATGTGATGCATAGCAACGAGCGGGGAGAGTGTGTCCACGTACCCTCGTAGACCGAAAGCGGAAGCGTTAAGTAACGCGGTTGATGTAGTCGAACGTCTTCGCGATCCAACCGATCAAGTACCGAACGCACGGCACCTCCGCGATCTGCACATGTTCAGCTCGGTGACGTCCCTCGTATTCTTGATCCAGCTGAGGCCGAGGGAGAGTTCCGTCAGCACGACGGCGAGGTGACGGTGTTGATGAAGTTACCGGCGCAGGGCTTCGCCTAAGCACTGCAACGATATGACCGAGGTGGAATTCTGTGGAGGGGGGCACCGCACATGGCTAAGACAACTGTCAACTTGTGTGTCTATGGGGTGCCCCCTTCCCCCATATATAAAGGAGGGGAGGAGGAGAGGGCCGGCCTACAAGGGGCGCACCCAAGGGGGGGATTCCTACTCCTAGTAGGAGTAGGTTTCCCCCCTTTCCTAGTCCAACAAGGAGGAGGAGGGGAAAGAGGGAAGGGAGAGGAAGAGGAAGAGGAGAAGGAAAGGGGGGGCGCGCCCCCCTTCCTAGTCCAATTCAGACTCCCTATAGGGAGGGGCGCGGCTGCCCCTTGTGGGTTGCCTCTCCTCTTCCCTATGGCCCATCAAGGCCCAATCTTCCCCCGGGGGGTTCCGGTAACCTCCCGGTACTCCGGAAAAATGCCCGAATCACTCGGAACCATTCTGACGTCCAAACATAACCTTCCAATGTATCAATCTTCATGCCTCGACCGTTTCGAGACTCCTCTTCATGTCCGTGATCACATCCGGGACTCCGAACAACCTTCGGTACATCAAAACACATAAAATCATAATACCGATCGTCATCGAACGTTAAGCGTGCGGACCCTACGGGTTCGAGAACTATGTAGACATGACCGAGACTCATCTCCGGTCAATAACCAATAGCGGAACCTGGATTCTCATATTGGCTCCTACATATTCTACGAAGATCTTTATCGGTCAAACCGCATAACAACATACGTTGTTCCCTTTGTAATCGGTATGTTACTTGCCCGAGATTCGACCGACGGTATCTCAACACCTAGTTCAATCTCGTTACCGGCAAGTCTCTTTACTCGTTCCGTAATGCATCATCCCGCAACTACCTCATTAGTCACATTGCTTGCAAGGCTTATAGTGATGTGCATTACCGAGAGGGCCGAGAGATACCTCTCCGACAATCGGAGTGACAAATCCTAATCTCGATCTATGCCAACTCAACAAATACCATCAGAGACACCTGTAGAGCATCTTTATAATCACCCAGTTACGTTGTGACGTTTGATAGCACACTAAGTGTTCCTCTGGTATTCGGGAGTTGCATAATCTCATAGTCATAGGAACATGTATAAGTCATGAAGAAAGCAATAGCAACAAACTAAACAATCAAGTGCTAAGCTAACAGAATGGGTCATGTCAATCACATCATTCTCTAATGATGTGATCCCGTTCATCAAATGACTACTCATGTCTATGGCTAGGAAACTTAACCATCTTTGATTAACGAGCTAGTCAAGTAGAGGCATACTAGTGACACTCTGTTTGTCTATATATTCACACATGTACTAAGTTTCCGGTTAATACAATTTTAGCATGAATAATAAACATTTATCATGATATAAGGAAATATAAATAACAACTTTATTATTGCCTCTAGGGCATATTTCCTTCATCTTTTATCACCGTCTACTCATTACTCTACCTTTGGTGTCATCACTTCATACGGTTTCACTTGCGCATGATAAGATAGCTCTAGGCCTAGCTTCTCAAATATGTATAAGCCGAGGCTAGGGTTTTACTCGGGCCTCCACCTCCTCCTCCTGACCGCCGCCACTTTGGGCTGCAACTTGGGCCACGCCCCAGCCCACGGCGAACGACCTCCCTATTTTGTTTTCTTCATTTATTATTATATATATAATCCTCAAAAAATATTTATTATTATATATATGGAAAACAAAACAGTTTAACATCAGCAGTAATACCAAGCACTGTCCACGCGACAGGCATGGTAGGCAATCTTCAAATCGTTCAAAAAATAAAATTAGCATCACTA
This sequence comes from Elymus sibiricus, assembly GCA_039707655.1. Classification (NCBI taxonomy): domain Eukaryota; kingdom Viridiplantae; phylum Streptophyta; class Magnoliopsida; order Poales; family Poaceae; genus Elymus; species Elymus sibiricus. The sequence goes on from CM077670.1 coordinate 30,925,196, forward strand.
GATTTTCGATCAGCAAGCGTTTACTTTTTTTTGACTAGGACAATGTCCGTGGTTGCCACAGGACAGCATAAAAATGTTGCACTGGTGCTTTCGTCCCCGCAACTTGATCGCTTCTTCCATTTGTTCTAAATTTTCTCGACACGCATCTTATTTCTCCTACCCCACCAAGACAAAATTTGATCTACCTTCGCCCTCTTTTCTCACCGTCTACTCATTACTCTACCTTCGGTGTCATCACTTCATACGGTTTCACTTGTGCATGATAAGATAGCTCTAGGCCTAGCTTCTCAACAATGTATAAGCCGGGGCTAGGGTTTTACTTGGGCCTCCACCTCCTCCTCCTTACCGCCGCCACTTTGGGCTGCAACTTGGGCCACGCCCCAGCCCACGGCGAACCACCTCCCTATTTTGTTTTCTTCATTTATTATTATATATATAATCCTCAAAAAAATTATTATTATATATATTTCCCTCAAAAAATATTTATTATTATATATATGGAAAACAAAACAGTTTAACATCAGCAGTAATACCAAGCACTGTCCGCGCGGCAGGCATGGTAGGCAATCTTCAAATCGTTCAAAAAATAAAATTAGCATCACTAGATTCATCGATCAGCAAGTGATGACCCACAAGTATAGGGGATCTATCGTAGTCCTTTCAATAAGTAAGAGTGTCGAACCCAACGAGGAGCAGAAGGAAATGATAAGCGGTTTTCAGCAAGGTATTCTCTGCAAGCACTGAAATTATCGGTAACAGATAGTTTTGTGATAAGGTAATTTGTAACGAGTAACAAGTAATGAAAGTAAATAAGGTGCAGCAAGATGGCCCAATCCCTTTTGTAGCAAAGGACAAGCCTGGACAATTTCTTATACGAAGGAAAACGCTCCCGAGGACACATGGGAATTATCGTCAAGCTAGTTTTCATCACGTTCATATGATTCGCGTTCGTTACTTTGATAATTTGATATGTGGGTGGACCGGTGCTTGGGTGCTGTCCTTACTTGGACAAGTATCCCACTTATGATTAACTCCTATTGCAAGCATCCGCAACTACAAAAGAAGTATTAAGGTAAACCTAACCATAGCATGAAACATATGGATCCAAATCAGCCCCTTACGAAGCAACGCATAAACTAGGGTTTAAGCTTCTATCACTCTAGCAACCCATCATCTACTTATTACTTCCCAATGCCTTCCTCTTGGCCCAAACAATGGTGAAGTGTCATGTAGTCGACGTTCACATGACACCACTAGAGGAAAGACAACATACATCTCATCAAAATATCGAACGAATACCAAATTCACATGACTACTAATAGCAAGACTTCTCCCATGTCCTCAGGAACAAAAGTAACTACTCACAAACCATATTCATGTTCATAATTAGAGGGGTATTAATATGCGTAATGGATCTGAACATATGATCTTCCACCAAATAAACCGACTAGCATCAACTACAAGGAGTAATCAACACTACTAGCAACCTACAGGTACCAATCTCAGGCTATGAGACAAAGATTGGATACAAGAGATGAACTAGGGTTTGAGAGGAGATGGTGCTGGTGAAGATGATGATGAAGATGGACCCACTCCCGATGAGAGGATCGTTGATGATGACGATGGCGATGATTTCCCCCTCCCGGAGGGAAGTTTCCCCGGCAGAACAGCTCCGCCGGAGCCCTAGATTGGTTCCGCCAAGGTTCCGCCTCGTGGCGGCGGAGTCTCGTCCCGAAAGCTTGCTTCTGATTTTTTCCAGGGTAAAAGACTTCATATAGCAGAAGATGGACACCGGAGGCCTGCCAGGGGGCCCACGAGGCAGGGGGCGCGCCCAGGGGGGTAGGGCGCTCCCCCCACCCTCGTGGTCAGGGTGTGGGCCCCTCTGGTATTTTCTTCGCTCAGTATTTTTTATTATTTCCAAAAATAACTTCCGTGGAGTTTCAGGACTTTTGGAGTTGTGCAGAATAGGTCTCTAATATTTGCTCCTTTTCCAGCCCAGAATTCCAGCTGCCGGCATTCTCCCTCTTCATGTAAACCTTGTAAAATAAGAGAGAATAGGCATAAGTATTGTGACATAATGTGCAATAACAGCCCATAATGCAATAAATATCAATATAAAAGCATGATGCAAAATGGACGTATCAACTCCCCCAAGCTTAGACCTCGCTTGTCCTCAAGCGGAAGCCGATATCGATAAATATGTCCACATGTTTAGAGATAGAGGTGTCGATAAAATAAAATACGGACAATAGGGCATCATGATCATTCTTATAACAGCAACATATATGAATATTTGTCATATGATTTCTTATGATAAAGTAATAATCTATTCACAATATCAAGTATAAATCAGAAACTTCATTGAGAACCAACAAACTATAATCTCAGTCATTGAAGCAATTGCAATTTATCATAACATCGGAAAGAGTCTATGTAAGAGCTTTTCAACAAGTCCACATACTCAACTATCATTTAGTCTTTCACAATTGCTAACACTCACGCAATACTTGTGGTTATGGAGTTTTAATCGGACACAGAGAAAGATAGGGGCTTATAGTTTCGCCTCCCAACCTTTTACCTCAAGGGTAATGTCAACAATAATAATTCATGATGCCTTACATCCAATTAGATATATATATCAGGATCATTCCAACACCCTGTGCTTGCCAAAGGATAAAATAAAAAGGGAAAGGTGAAGATCACCTTGACTCTTGCATAAGGTAAAGTAAAAGATAGGCCCTTCGCAGAGGGAAGCAGAGGTTGTCATGCGCTTTTATGGTTGGATGCACGAAATCTTAATGCAAAAGAACATCACTTTATATTGCCCCTTGTGATGGACCTTTATTATGCAGTCCGTCGCTTTTATTACTTCCAATCACAAGATCGTACAAAGCTTATTTTCTCCACACTAATAAGTCATACATATTTAAGGAGCAATTTTTATTGCTTGCACCGATGACAACTTACTTGAAGGATCTTACTCAATCCATAGGTAGATATGGTGGACTCTCATGGCACAAATGGGTTTAAGGGTATTTGGAAGCACAAGTAGTATCTCTACTTGGTGCAAAGAATTTGGCTAGCATGAGGGGGAAAGGCAAGCTCAACATGTTGGATGAACCATAACAATATACTTTATCTCGGATATAAGAAAACATAACCCATTACGTTGTCTTCCTTGTCCAACATCAACTCTTTAGCATCTCATATTTTAATGAGTGCTCACGATCATAAAAGATGTCCAAGATAGTATATTTATATGTGAAACCCCTCTTTCTTTATTACTTCCTATTAATTGCAACGATGACCAAAACTATGTTTGTCAACTCTCAACAACTTTTAATCATCATACTCTCTCTATGTGAAGTCATTACTCTCCATAAGATCAATATGATCTCTTTATTTCTTTTTATTCTTTCTTTTTCTCTTTTTTTTCACTCAAGATCATAGCAAGATAATCAAGCCCTCGACTCAACACTAATCTTTATTATAGATAGCTCACGGACTCGATTACATAGGGGAATCATAAAGCAAAACTCACAACTAGATCATACTAAAAACTTTATTCTACTAAATCAAGATATTACCAAAAGGATCGAACTAAGAAAAATGGTAAAGATAGGAGTGTGATGGTGATACGATACCGGGGCACCTCCCCCAAGCTTGGCAGTTGCCAAGGGGAGTGCCCATACCCATGTGATTATGTCTCTTTTGCTGGTGAAGGAGATGGAGTTGTTGATGATGTAGGCTTGTCGTCCGTCTTCCAAGGCATGGGCTCACCATCATAGAAGGATGATCGAGTCTCCGGGATCCTCAAATCTGCAGCCAAACTCATCCTCTTGAATCTATATTCATACTCACAGTTTTGGTTTTGCAGGTCGTAGATCTGGGCTTGGAGGTGCTCGATTTTCTCGTGAAGCTTGAAGATGGCCTCCCCAATGTCCTTGGCGTCCAGCTTGTGGTTGTTGGTGAACTCCGTGATCATTATGTGATTGGTATTGAGTCCACGCTCCACCATCTCCTGACACTTGAAGACTTGTTGCTCCATTGCTTCCAGCCTTGTCTCCACGCTTCCGGTCCTCCTTGGTCCCTCAACATCGCGGATGTGCAGCACCCCCTCATGCATCTCAATGGTTTGAGGGTGTTGCAGCACCTCCGCAAGGTAGGGATTGATGACCTTCTCGAAGAACTTGTCCTTGGGGGCACTTGGAGACGTCATGGTGGCCTAGATCGGTCAGAAAAACAGCTCGAAACGAGAACAGAGGATATTTGCGTGATACGAGAGTCAAAACCTTCGGGAGATTATATAATGAATTTTTACCGACCAAAATACGTATCGTGTAAGAAAACAGAGTCCGGAGAGCGCACGAGGTGCCCACGAGGCAGGGGGCGCGCCCAGGGGGGTAGGGCGCGCCTCCCACCCTCGTGGAAGCCTCGTGTCCTTCCCGGACTGCTTCTTATTTTCCTATTTTTCTAAATATTCCAAAACGGAGAAAAATAGCCTTTAGAACTGTTTTGGAGTCGGTTTACTTACCGTACCACGTACCTATTCCTTTTCGGAGTCTGAAACGTTCCGGAAAGTGTCCCTTATGTATTCCTCCGGGGTTACGGTTTCAATAATATTAGTTTCAACATTTATAGGATTACCTGAGATATAATGTTTGATTCTTTGACCGTTCACCACCTTTGGATTTGTGCCTTTCGAAGTTGTTGATTTTTATGGCACCGGAGCGATAGACCTCCTCGATAACGTAAGGGCCTTCCCATTTAGAGAGAAGTTTTCCTGCAAAAAATCTTAAACGAGAGTTGTATAGCAACACATAATCACCTACATTAAACTCACGCTTTTGTATCCTTTTGTCATGCCATCTTTTAACTTTTTCTTTAAACAACTTGGCATTTTCATAGGCTTGGGTTCTCCATTCATCAAGTGAGCTAATGTCAAATAACCTCTTCTCACCGGCAAGTTTGAAATCATAATTGAGCTCTTTAATGGCCCAATATGCCTTATGTTCTAGTTCAAGAGGTAAGTGACATGCTTTTCCATAAACCATTTTATACGGAGACATACCCATAGGATTTTTATATGCAGTTCTATAGGCCCATAATGCATCATCAAGTATCTTGGACCAATTCTTTCTAGACCTATTAACAGTCTTTTGCAAAATTAATTTAAGCTCTCTATTACTCAATTCTACTTGACCGCTAGACTGTGGATGATATGGAGATGCAATTCTATGATTAACATCATACTTAGCAAGCATTTTACGAAAGGCACCATGAATAAAATGTGAACCACCATCAGTCATTAAATATCTAGGGACTCCAAACCTCAGAAAAATAACTTCTTTAAGCATCTTAATAGAGGTGTTATGATCAGCGCTACTAGTTGGAATAGCTTCTACCCACTTAGTAACATAATCAACAGCAACTAAAATATGTGTATATCCATTAGAGGCAGGAAACGGTCCCATATAATCAAAGCCCCAAACATCAAATGGTTCAATAACAAGTGAATAATTCATAGGCATTTCTTGACGTCTACTAATATTACCAATTCTTTGACATTCATCACAAGACAAGACAAACTTACGAGCATCCTTGAAGAGAGTAGGCCAATAAAAACCAGATTGCAATACCTTATGTGTAGTTCTATCTCCAGCGTGGTGTCCCCCATAAGCTTCGGAGTGACACTTGCGCAGGATCTGTTCCTGTTCATGCTCAGGTACACAACGTCTAATAACACCATCTACTCCTTCTTTATAAAGATGTGGGTCATCCCAGAAGTAATGTCTTAAATCATAGAAAAACCTTTTCTTTTGTTGGTATGTGAAACTAGGTGGTATAAATTTAGCAACAATGTAATTAGCATAATCAGCATACCATGGAGCAGTACGAGAAGCATTTATGACATTTAATTGTTCATCAGGAAAGCTGTCATCAATAGGTAGTGGGTCATCAAGAACATTTTCTAACCTAGACAAGTTGTCTTCAACGGGGTTCTCAGCTCCCTTTCTATCAATAATATGCAAATCAAATTCTTGTAGCAAGAGAACCCATCTAATAAGTCTAGGTTTAGCATCTTTCTTTTCCATAAGATATTTAATAGCAGCATGATCAGTGTGAATAGTTACTTTAGAATCAACAATATAAGGTCTGAACTTATCACAAGCAAATACAACTGCTAAAAATTCTTTTTCGGTAGTAGCATAATTTCTCTGGGCATTGTCTAGGGTTTTACTAGCATATTGAATAACATTTAATTTTTTATCAACTCTTTGCCCTAGAATAGCACCTACAGCATAATCACTAGCATCACACATAATTTCAAAGGGTAAATTCCAATCAGGTGGCTGAACAATAGGTGCAGAAATTAATGCTTTCTTAAGTATTTCAAATGCTTCTACACAATCATCATCAAAGACAAACGGTATATCTTTTTGTAATAGATTAGTCAGAGGCCGAGAAATTTTTGAGAAGTCCTTAATGAACCTCCTATAGAAACCGGCGTGACCCAGAAAACTTCTTATACCTTTGATGTCCTTGGGACATGGCATCTTTTCAATAGCATCAACTTTAGCTTTATCAACTTCAATACCTCTTTCAGAAATTTTATGCCCCAAGACAATACCTTCATTAACCATAAAGTGGCACTTCTCCCAATTCAAGACAAGATTAGTTTCTTCACATCTCTGCAAAACTCGATCAAGGTTGCTCAAGCAATCATCAAAAGAGGATCCATAAACGGAGAAATCATCCATGAAAACCTCACATATCTTTTCACAAAAGTCAGAGAATATAGCCATCGTGCATCTTTGAAAGGTAGCAGGTGCATTACATAAACCAAAAGGCATACGTCTATAAGCAAAAGTACCGAAAGGGCAAGTAAAAGTGGTCTTTGCTTGATCATCAGCTGACACAGGTATTTGAGAGAAGCCAGAGTAACCATCTAGAAAGCAAAAATGTGTATGTTTGGATAATCTTTCTAGCATTTGATCAATAAAAGGTAAGGGGTAATGATCTTTTTTAGTAGCCTTATTTAATTTGCATAAATCAATTACCATTCTATAACCTGTAATAATTCTTTGTGGGATCAATTCATCTTTATCGTTAGGAACGACAGTAATACCTCCCTTCTTAGGGACACAATGGACAGGACTTACCCACTGACTATCAGCAACGGGATAAATGACACCTGCCTCAAGGAGCTTTAATATTTCCTTTCTTACCACTTCTTTCATCTTAGGATTTAGCTGTCGTTGATGATCAATAACTGGTTTGGCGTCTTTCTCCAAATTTATTTTGTGTTGACATAGAGTGGGACTAATGCCCTTAAGATCATCAAGAGTATATCCAATAGCAGCGCGGTGCTTCTTCAGAGTTTTCAATAATTTCTCTTCTTCATGCTCTGAAAGGTTAGCACTAATAATAACAGGATATATCTTCTTTTCATCAAGATAAGCATATTTAAGAGTATCAGGTAATGGTTTAAGCTCAAACACGGGATCTCCCTTGGGTGGAGGAGGATCCCCTAGGATTTCAACAGGCAAGTTGTGTTTCAGAATAGGTCCCTATTTAAAGAATACTTCATCTATTTCCCTTCTTTCATTCATAAACATATCATTTTCATGGTCAAGCAAATATTGTTCTAAAGGATCGCTAGGAGGCACGGAAATTGAAGCAAGACCAATAATTTCATCTTTACTAGGCAATTCCTCATCACGAGGTTGTCTACGAAATTTAGAGAAATTAAACTCATGAGACATATCATCCAAAGCGATAGTAACAACATCCTTCTTGCAGTCTATCTTAGCATTAACAGTATTCAAGAAGGGTCTACCAAATATAATGGGACAAAAGCTATCTTGTGGGGAACCAAGAACAAGAAAATCAGCAGGATATTTAACCTTCCCACACAAGACTTCAACATCTCTAACAATCCCAATTGGTGAAATAGTATCTCTATTGGCAAGCTTAATGGTGACATCAATTTCTTCTAACTCAGCAGGTGCAATATCATGCATAATTTCTTGATATAAAGAATGAGGTATTGCACTTGCACTAGCACCCATATCACATAAGCCATGATAACAATGATCTCCTATTTTAACAGAAATAACAGGCATGCCCACAACAGGTCTATGTTTATCTTTAGCACCGGGTTTAGCAATCCTAGCAGTTTCATCACAGAAGTAAATAACATGCCCATCGATATTATCAGCCAAGAGATCTTTAACCATAGCAATATTAGGTTCAACTTTAACTTGCTCAGGAGGTGTATAAGTTCTAGTATTACTCTTACGGACCACAGTTAAAGCTTTAGCATGATTCTTAATCCTAACAGGGAAAGGTGGTTTCTCAACATAAGCAGTAGGAACAATAGGATCATTATAAGTGATAGTCTTTTCTTCAACTTTAATAGGTGCAACTACTTTAACTTCAGTGGGAGGATTATATTTAAACCACTTCTCCTTAGGGAGATCAACATGAGTAGCAAAGGATTCACAGAAAGAAGCTACTATCTCAGAGTCAAGTCCATATTTAGTGCTAAATTTACGGAAAGCATCGGTATCCATAAAAGATTTAACACAATCAAACTTAGGTGTTATACCTGACTCTTTACCTTCGTCGAGGTCCCAATCTTCAGAGTTGCGTTTAATTCTCTCCAATAAATTCCATTTGAATTCAATAGTCTTCATCATAAAAGAACCAGTAGAAGAAGTATCGAGCATGGTGCGATTGTTGTCAGAAAGCCGAGCATAAAATTTTTGAATAATCATTTCTCTCGAGAGCTCATGATTGGGGCATGAATATAACATTGACTTAAGCCTCCCCCAAGCTTGAGCGATGCTTTCTCCTTCGTGAGGCCAAAAATTATATATATAATTACGATCACGATGAACAAGATGCATAGGATAAAACTTCTGATGAAATTCCAATTTCAATCGCTTGTAGTTCCATGATCCCATATCATCACATAGCCTATACCATGTCAATGCATCTCCCTTCAAAGATAAAGGGAAGACCTTATTCTTGATAACATCATCGGGCATACCTGCAAGCTTAAATAATCCACAAACTTCATCCACATAGATTAGGTGCTCATCAGGATGTAATGTTCTGTCTCCTGCAAAAGGATTAGCTAGTAGTTTTTCTATCATACCCGAAGGAATTTCAAAGTAGACATTTTCAGTAGGTTCAGTAGGTTGAGGAGCAACTATTTGCTCTACTGGTCGGGGTGAAGATACCCCGAACAAGCCCCTCAGAGGATTACTTTCCATAGTAACAAGTGACAGTAAATTTCAGCACACTATATAAATTTTTCCTTACCAAATTCCACTTACCAAAGGCGCTTCACTCCCCGGCAACGGCGCCAGAAAAGAGTCTTGATGACCCACAAGTATAGGGGATCTATCGTAGTCCTTTCAATAAGTAAGAGTGTCGAACCCAACGAGGAGCAGAAGGAAATGATAAGCGGTTTTCAGCAAGGTATTCTCTGCAAGCACTGAAATTATCGGTAACAGATAGTTTTGTGATAAGGTAATTTGTAACGAGTAACAAGTAATGAAAGTAAATAAGGTGCAGCAAGATGGCCCAATCCCTTTTGTAGCAAAGGACAAGCCTGGACAATTTCTTATACGAAGGAAAACGCTCCCGAGGACACATGGGAATTATCGTCAAGCTAGTTTTCATCACGTTCATATGATTCGCGTTCGTTACTTTGATAATTTGATATGTGGGTGGACCGGTGCTTGGGTGCTGTCCTTACTTGGACAAGCATCCCACTTATGATTAACTCCTATTGCAAGCATCCGCAACTACAAAAGAAGTATTAAGGTAAACCTAACCATAGCATGAAACATATGGATCCAAATCAGCCCCTTACGAAGCAACGCATAAACTAGGGTTTAAGCTTCTATCACTCTAGCAACCCATCATCTACTTATTACTTCCCAATGCCTTCCTCTTGGCCCAAACAATGGTGAAGTGTCATGTAGTCGACGTTCACATGACACCACTAGAGGAAAGACAACATACATCTCATCAAAATATCGAACGAATACCAAATTCACATGACTACTAATAGCAAGACTTCTCCCATGTCCTCAGGAACAAAAGTAACTACTCACAAACCATATTCATGTTCATAATCAGAGGGGTATTAATATGCGTAATGGATCTGAACATATGATCTTCCACCAAATAAACCGACTAGCATCAACTACAAGGAGTAATCAACACTACTAGCAACCTACAGGTACCAATCTCAGGCTATGAGACAAAGATTGGATACAAGAGATGAACTAGGGTTTGAGAGGAGATGGTGCTGGTGAAGATGTTGATGAAGATGGACCCCCTCCCGATGAGAGGATCATTGATAATGACGATGGCGATGATTTCCCCATCCCGGATGGAAGTTTCCCCGGCAGAACAGCTCCGCCGGAGCCCTAGATTGGTTCCGCCAAGGTTCCGCCTCGTGGCGGCGGAGTCTCGTCCCGAAAGCTTGCTTCTGATTTTTTCCAGGGTAAAAGACTTCATATAGCAGAAGATGGACACCGGAGGCCTGCCAAGGGGACCACGAGGCAGGGGGGCGCGCCCCCCACCCTCGTGGTCAGGGTGTGGACCCCCTCTGGTATTTTCTTCGCTCAGTATTTTTTATTATTTCCAAAAATAACTTCCGTGGAGTTTCAGGACTTTTGGAGTTGTGCAGAATAGGTCTCTAATATTTGCTCCTTTTCCAGCCCAGAATTCCAGCTGCCGGCATTCTCCCTCTTCATGTAAACCTTGTAAAATAAGAGAGAATAGGCATAAGTATTGTGACATAATGTGTAATAACAGCCCATAATGCAATAAATATCAATATAAAAGCATCATGCAAAATGGACGTATCAGCAGGCATTTACTTTTTTTGACTAGGACAATGTCCGTGGTTGCCACGGGACAGCATAAAAATGTTGCACTGGTTTCTTTCGTCCCCGCAACTTCATCGCTTCTTCCATTTGTTCTAAATTTTCTTGACACGCATCTTATTTCTCCTACCCCACCAAGACAAAATTTGATCTACCTTCACGCTCTTTTATCACCGTCTACTCGTTACTCTACCTTTGGTGTCATCACGTCATACGGTTTCACTTGCGCATGATAAGATAGCTCTAGGCCTAGCTTCTCAACAATGTATAAGCCGGGGCTAGGGTTTTACTCGGGCCTCCACCTCCTCCTCCTGACCGCCGCCACTTTGGGCTGCAACTTGGGCCATGCCCCAGCCCACGGCGAACCACCTCCCTATTTTGTTTTCTTCATTTATTATTATATATATAATCCTCAAAAAAATTATTATTATATATATTTCCCTCAAAAAATATTTATTATTATATATATGGAAAACGAAATAGTTTAACATCAGCAGTAATACCAAGCACTGTCCGCGCGGCAGGCATGGTAGGCAATCTTCAAATCGTTCAAAAAATAAAATTAGCATCACTAGATTCGTCGATCAGCAAGCGTTTACTTTTTTTTGACTAGGACAATGTCCGTGGTTGCCACGGGACAGCATAAAAATGTTCTAAATTTTCTCGACACGCATCTTATTTCTCCTACCCCACCAAGACAAAATTTGATCTACCTTCGCCCTCTTTTATCACCGTCTACTCATTACTCTACCTTCGGTGTCATCACTGTCGGTGTGAAAACCGGCGAATGTCGGGTAGGGGGTCCCGAACTATGCGTCTGAGGATTGATGGTAACAGGAGGCTGGGGACACGATGTTTACCCAGGTTCAGGCCCTCTCAATCGAGGTAATACCCTACTTCCTGCTTGATTGATCTTGATGAATATGGGGTTACAAGAGTTGATCTACCACGAGATCGTAATGGCTAAACCCTAAAAGTCTAGCCTATGTAATTGCTACGATTCTTTTGTCTCTACGGACTAAAACCCTCCGGTTTATATATGCATCGGAGGGACCTAGGGTTTGTACATGACCATCTTGCAGAGGAAGGAAAGTTTTACACCCGAACTCTAAACTTGCTATTTTACACATATGGGAGTCCTATCCGGGTATGGGAGATAGTCTTCATCAATAATCTTCACGGCCCATCAGTCCGGCCCATGACGAGCGATCCGGCCACCTGAGGACCCCTTAATCCAGGACTCCCTCAGTAGCCCCTGAACCAGTCTTTGATGACGATGAGTTCGGCTCGCGTACTGTCTTCGGCATTGCAAGGCGGGTTCCTCCTCCAGAACACATTGAAGCAATATTCCCTACAAAAAGGTACTATGTCCGGCTCTGCATGGTTAGTACAACCCTTCGCCTCGAAGGCAAGGTATCGAAAAATGGATACTGCGTCTTTACTGACAACTTTTTTCAGCGAAGCGTCACGTCTGTCCCTTTAATATATCAAACCGTTTTCTTGGCTCCAGTTTCGCGCTTCGAGGTATAGCCCCATTGTCACGTCTTGTCAAAACAGAGACCGTGCCCGCTTATTACGGGATCCTTATCAATGTGACGTGAGCATCTTAACCGCGCCTTACGCACGACTACGTTGGGAACCGGCGAGGTTCACGACTAAAGTGGGGGGGGCGTTTAGCATTCACCGCTTATAAAAGGACACAAATCCCCCTTTCACCAGCCCCACGCCTTCCTTAAGCCCTAGCTCTCCAATCTCCCTAGCCCCAGCGTCCTCAGCTCTTGCGCCCGCAACTCTCGACTCCTCAACCACCGCCTCCCTTCCCAGCCATGGCCGGATCCGGTTCCAAGGGCAAGTGGGAATCTTCCATGGTCACAGAGAAGGCTGTGAAGAATCTTCGGAGTGCGGGCTATCTCACGGACGATATCGTGCACCGGGTCCCCGAAAAGGACCAAGTGATCCCCGTCCCTAAGGCGGGGGAGAGGGTCATCTTCCTCTCGCACTTTATTCGGGGGTTGGGATTTCCTCTCCACCCCTTTGTACGGGGCCTCTTATTTTTCTGTGGGCTAGATTTCCATGATCTAGCCCCGAACTCAATTCTCCACATATCCGCTTTTATAGTGGTATGTGAGGCGTTCCTCCGTGTCCCCCCACACTTCGGCCTATGGCTCAAAACCTTCAATTTGAAGCTGAAGGTGGTCGACGGGCAGCACGCGGAGTGCGGAGGCGCCATGGTGAGCAAGCTCCCCAACGCCACTTGGCCCAAGGGGGCCTTTGTGGAGACGAACAAGGCCTGGCAGCAGGAGTGGTACTACATCACCGAGCCCTGCGACACCAAGTGGGCGGCGGCGCCCGCATTTAGATCTGGACCCCCGGAGAGGCTAACCTCTTGGACCGACAAGGGTCCGGATTGGGGGTCTCAGGCAGAGGTGCTGGCGTTCCAAAGCCGCATCGCCAGCATGATCACCAAGGGCACCCTCCTCACAAATGTAATTCAGGTAATGCTCTTCCGTCTCACCCTTCCCTGCCAACACCGAGACTCCCATCTGTGGGAGTTCAATCCGGAAGGGCCCCGGTCGTTGAAGCGTCTCTTCGGCACTATGCACGAAGACATATGGAAGTACCTCTTCAAGGCCCAGAAGGGGTGGCCGGAGGAGACCGAAGACAAGGGCTTCAGCAGCGTGCTCACTGCTTCAGAGGTAATAAAGATTTCCGCCGAATACACACTCCATTCATACTTCAATTATAACAGGAGTTGGAGTTTTTGCGTTCTATCCAGGCCTGGACGAAAAAGGCAGAGCGGATCAAGTGTCCGGCTCCCTTGCCAGAAGACCCAGAGACGCCTCAGTTGACGGCGATGTTGGTTCCGGCGCCATACAAGGTGCCAGAGAAGAAGGCCAAGAAGAAGGGCAAGGAAGTCAAGAGCGACCCCCGCCCTATAGGTCTCGCGGACACAAGGTCCGGGGAAACTGGCTCCCTCCTCTCTCCCGAAGAAGAAGAGGAGGAGGAAAAAGAAGTTGACTCCCCTATCCAAGTGAGGGGGAGGAAAAGGGCGGCCCCTGCTGACGCAGGCAAGGCCGTGCCCAGGAAGAAGCTGAATCTTCCAGATAGTTCGGACTCAATGTCCGAACACAGGTATCGAGTTCAGCCCAGGATTAAGCCCCTGGCCGAATCGTAAGTATTTAGATGATAACAGCTTATGTTCGGATAATTTTCCTTTTTAGCATCTAATATTTATTTTGCCTTTATATAGTCCTCCACATGACATCCCCGCGGCTTCACTGTCATCGGGGAACTCCCTATCGCTGGGGATGGTGGAGAGCGATACGCCTCCGCGGGGCTCGTCGCCCATTGTAGGGGATACCGAGGTATCCGCTCTACAAACTCCCCCTGCTCCAGCAGGTGGGAGTGGGGCGGACGAAAGGGCGCCCGAGGTCAATCCCTCGGCCACTGTCGACCAAGGGGGAGCGATCCCCATGGTGACCAGGGATGGGGGCCCAAGCAATCCGGGGCCCCACCGAACACTGTTCCGGGGCCCAGTGCGGCTCCGGAATCAGGAGATCAGCCCCCCATGATGGGGGAGGGAGCGACTGGTCCCACGGTGCCCACCGTCCATCCGGAGGCGCCGAACACTCTGGAGGGAGCACTGCAAAGTGCTTCCATCGTAGAGGAACACCGCACTCTAATGAGTGCGGTCATGGAGAAAATTCAGTCCGTCAAAGGCGGACTGAACGAAGCTTTCAACAGCCTACTAACAAGCTTTGAGGTATGCGATGTAATATTCTTTAAAGAGAACCCTTTATATATATATATATATATATATATATATATATATATATATATATATATATATATATATATATATATATATATATATATAGACAGTAGCCCCTGATGCTTTGTGTGATTCTGAACAGAATCGGACGAAGTATCCATGTTATAGCATATGATGGAGCTGAACTGTGTACTTTGTGCTTGAACAGGCTTCTTTGGTTGCGGCATCTGTCCGAGCCGCAGAGGTTTCCGAGTTAAATCGGAAGCTTAAACTAGCTGACAAAGAGCTCGACCGCATCAACAAGCGTTTTGATGAAACGCAAGGTATGCAGGTTTAAGGGAATTCACTACAAAAAAAATACACTTCCGTGATGATACGTGTTTGTCACAGTAGGTCACGTTTTCTGTCATGCATGTACATCCATGACAAATTTATGACAGAATCAAGATAGTCATACCTGTGCTGTCGTAGAAGTGTTCCATGACATTACCAAAATTATCATTATGGAAGTGTCCACTTCCATGACGATAAATCGCGCGTCATGGAAGTGCTTTCGTCAAGGGTGACCGACACGTGGCATCCACCGTAACAGGCCGCCGTTAAGCTATCGGGTCTGGTTTTGGATCCGATAACCCGTTAACAGCCCGGACCAATGAGGATTTTCCACGTGTAAAATTGTCATTGGCCGGAGGAAACACGTGTTGGCTCACCGTTGGGACAGATGTCATCCATTCATTGGACAGGAGGCGCCTATGATAGGTCGACACGTGGCACGGCCCAACAGAGGCCCATTCTGGTGAAAAGGCCGGCCCGTTTGACTTGGTCAAAAGATAACGGGACGGCCCACGGAAATCATGTTCCTATATAGCCCATTTACGGACCGCTAACTCACGGCCCGTTACGGCCTATCGGAATTAAGCTCAGTAGCTTCATTTGGGCCGTCCAATATGATTCCAGCCCATTGTAACTTCCGGCCCATGTATGGCCCATGATGTCTTTCGGCCCATACGAGGCCATTTGTAACTCTTGGCCCATTAACGGCCCGTAGTGAATCTGGCCCGCAATGAACAGTGTATCGCTTCGTACCCACTAACGGCCCATTATTCCATTGGGCCGTTTCCAACCCGTGTTATCTTTTGGCCTTCTCAGGGCCCATTTATTCTTGGGCTTATTTCCAGCATTCGGTTACTTACGGCCTGTTACTGGCCTTTTCTGCTTGTGGGCCAAATTCAGCCCGTGGTTACAATCGGCCCGTTTGCGGCCCGTTAATCCGTTGGGCCGTTTTCATAGCCTCATCAAATACGGCCGATTAACGAAGGCCCGTTATTGTCGGCCCATGAACGGATGATTCCAAATCTAGCCCGTTTACGGCCCATAATGCGGTCTGTTATTGGCCCATGTTTGGCCGATCGTTCATACGGCCCGTAGAAGGCCCATTGATGCTACGACCCGTAGAAGGCCCATTGATGCTACAGCCCTTACAAGGCCCATTGTTTCTACGGCCCGTAGAAGGCCCATTGTTTCTACGACCCTTACAAGGCCCATTGTTTCTACGTCCCGTAGGGGCCCATGGTAACTACAGTAAATATGTAGCCCATGGTTATTGTGGCCTAGTTTTAAAAAATAGGTTATTGCGGCCAAACCGCGGAAAAAGAACTGCACTGACTACAAGCAAACAAATAAACAAGACAACAAGGAAATAAATAAGCAAGCAACTTACGCTAGGCTATCACGGCTATTACACATATTACATCCACTGGGCATCAAAGTTCGCCACCAGTGCAAATATAGGGAACAAAGCAGCATATCATATACACTGGTTGTCAAAGTTGGCGACCAGTGCAAATAAACGCCGCAGCAAAACAAGTCCAGAACTGAAACCACTTCAGAAGATCTCAAGAAACAATATTCTGGGTACCCATAATGCTGGCAAGATGCTTAGCAAGCTTATTAACTTTCTCTTGTTTGGCGCTTAAATCCTCCAGCGCTTGCTGTTGCACCAGAAAGTATGCATCTGAATTCTGCAGGGACTTCCTCAGTCCTTCATCTTCCTGTCGCAGCACATCTAATCGATGTCTTTCAACTTGAAGTTGAGACTCAAGAAGACGAACTGATTCAGGCAGCGAGTTCGAAGAGCTTGTGCCAGCAGTAGTGGCCAGTAACTCAAACACTACATCAAGACAGGACTTTTGGGTTATCTCACTGTCGTCAAGATAGTTTTTATCAGCTTTCTTGGAGACCAACAGGGATGTCTCACTATCTTGAACCTTATCTGCATTACTTCCTTTACCATTGCATAACGGGGTACTGTTCTCCAATATTTTGTCCGCATTCTAAAAGAGAAACAAGCAGACACATCACAGGGTTACCATGTTGTATATGAAACTCATTTTGGTAAATCAGATCAGTAGTAAAGTGGACAGGATAACAGCATGAAACAAACATATATCTATGTACCATGGTCATTTTATGGTCTATATCATTCTAGTTTTTGTTGCCAAATCAAGATAGAGACACAGTTCAAATAATATTTGTTCAAGACAAAGCAGAATAGACAGAATATAAGTGTGGGAAACTATAGAGCAATAACAACACTTGTAATGTGCATGACATGAGAACATAAATGTTTATTCAATTGAAACTGAAATCAACATAGAGCAAGTTACAACAGCAAACCAGTTAAAGAAACAGGTTTAAAACATACCTGTTGCGCCATTGGAGTTTCAATTCCATCCTTCAAATTTGAAAATAGTTGGTATGAGTAAATATAGTGATGCAAGAGCAAAGGAGTATGAACCATAGCTACAGAACCTGACCTGAGAACAATTCTTCTTCTCCTTTAAGCGTTGAGTTGGGATTTGGAGTGGTGGTCCTCATGCTTTGGGCACTGCAGTTCCCTTACTAACTGCTCGTGTTTGGGTGCTCTGTGGTGGAGACGGTGCTGTGTCGACTGGAACTGGGTTACTATCTGCTGGGGTTGGGGTTAGAAGGGGTGTAGCTGGTTCTCTATCCAACTGGGTAGGGGTACAGTTTGCGAGAGTCTGGGTTATGTGTGGTGGGGTTGGTTCTTGGGCAAGTACAACCGTGGTTCTATCTGCATCAACTGGTAGCACTATCTTTTCTGAAGACCGTGTTGTTACTCCCTTAGAAACTGCCATCACCCTCTCCAATTCAAATGGCTGATAAACAAGAAAAGTAATTGAATGTACAGACATTGTATGATAAGACAGGTGCAATGGATAGTGGGGAATAAAAGAGGGCATGAAATAATTCACATTTATGCTGTCTAACCAAACAGGATAGCATGACACAATATCACATATATGATGGCTAACTAAACAGGATAGCATGACACAATTTCACATTATGATGGCTAACTAAAAAAGATGGAAAGACATAGTTCAAAATATGATGACTATGTAAACAGGATGGCATGATATAACTATATAATGTCTTTATTAAATAGGTTGGCATGCCATAATTCACATACATGCCGCCTATGGAAACATGATAGCAAGATATAATTCACGGATAGAATGACATAATTCAAAATATGATGACTGTAAACACTAAACAGGATGAGATGATATAACTATATGATGTCTACTAAATGGGTTGCCATGCCATAATTCAGATAGATGTTGTGTATGTAAACATGATGGCATGATATAATTCAAATATATGATTTATATAGTAAGCAAGTAAGCAGATGGCAATCCATATATGATGTAAAAACTAAGCAATGCAAGACAACATGCATGACATGGGTAATGTAACCCTGCCAAGTTTGAGCATAGACCTCAGGGGGGAAATAGGACTGGTCATCAGTCTCTGAATCCTCCTTTGAGGAGCTCTCTGTGACCAGCAAGATGTCTGCTTCAGCACGTAGCATTGTCTGATCTGAATACCTTGTTTTCACTCCAGATACTTACATCACCGCTTCAAATGGCTGATGCACAGGAAGAGTAGTTGAATATACAAATGTTGTCGACAAATGGAACACGTAATACAAAAAAATGATAGCATTATATAATTCACATACATGATGATTGGCTAAACAGCATGGCATTGGATAATTCACATATATAATGCCTTTGCAACAAGATAGCATTGCATAATTCACATATATAATGTCTTGCAACAAGATGGCAATGCATAATTCACATATATGGGAATTAGACACTAAACAGGTGGCATTCACACAAAGCATGTCTAAACTAATCAAATGACATAGCAATGCAAGACACCATACGCACGATATGAGCAACATAACCCTACCAAGTTAGAGCATACACCTTGGGGGGAAATAGGACTGGTCATCTGTCTCTGAATCATCTGAGGAGCTATCCGTAACCAGCGAGATATGTGCTTCGTTAGATAGCATAGTCTGCCCTGAAGACCTTGTTTTCACTCTAGAATTTTCCATCACCGTGTCAAATGGCTGATGCACACGAAGAGTAGTTGAATGTACTAACATTGTTGACAAATGTAATACGTAACGAAAAAAAGGATGGCCATGTATAATTCACATATAAGATGACTGGATAAGCTGGATGGCATTGCAAAATTCACATATATGATGCCTGGATAAACAAGATGGCATTGCATAATTCACATAAACGATGAATAAACTAAACAGATGGCATTCACACAAAGCATGTCTAAACTAAGCAGATGTCATATTTGATGTATAAAGTAAGCAATGCAAGGCACCATATGCATGATATAACCAACATCAGCATGCCAAGTTAGAGCGAAGACCTCATGGGGTAAATAGGAGTGGTCTTCTCCTTCTGAATCCCCCTCAGAATAGATATCTTCCTCTCGATTACAATCCGAAATGGGTGGAGGGGGGCTGCCTTTGCGCCTACCATGGAGCGACGCCTGCATGAAATTTTATTACCACGCAAGGCTCGTCTCTTTTGCTCTACATGTTCAGTTCCATTGTGTACAATAACTGACATGCATAGGAATAAAACATAGTGAGATTATGTAAGGAGTGCATCCAGAAATCCAGAGTGATGGTAGCAACCTGTGGATAGACCCAAAACCAATGATAGCAGGCAGATAATGGCTTCAATTAAAAAATACAGATAATGGCTTCTTTACTGTTTGTTTCCCACCCAACATGAAACTCATAGTAGACACCAGAGATTAACCAGATAGTAGATAGATACTATTGATTGCGGCCCCGATATGTACCCCACAACCATTTAAAAACTCAAGTTTGACCAATAGTTTGGAGCTGACTCAGAGTCTAATCGGTGAACAGGACAATAAAGTAGCATGTAATATTAAGCGATGCATAACGTAAGCAGACATGAAAGAGTGCGACCTCTCTTGCGGACCCGTGTAGTCCTCGAGGTCATCTGCTCGGTTGATGATGGTAATGCAGTTGTCATGGCTGGCAGCGGCGGGGAAGAAGATCTGAGGCGGCGAAAGACAGTCTAGAGGCCGGATCCTTGCTGTGCTGGACCCTTCTGTAATTGGAGCCGCTGAGCTGGGGTGGACGACGGCGCAGCAGGAGCGGGACAAACCACACAAGGTTTTCTTTAACAACTATCTGTAAGAAAAGTAATTCTGTAAGGGCTCGTTTGAATTGGAGGATTCTAACAACGCAGGGATAGGAAATACATAGTAATAGGATAGGAATGCACGTGCAAAACAGAGAATTTAAAAACACAGGATTTCTGCCAATCTGGGTGTTTGGTTCACAAGAATTGGAAGATCACATGATGCAAAGAAGCAGGGTGAGATTAAGTCAAACCACAAGAAAATGTACGGTTATAATGCTATTATGCTACTATCTCTTATTCTTGTGCTACATGAATAGGAATTTGAAAAGGAGGACAAGTGGATATTAAAATTCCTACGGTTTTTCTTTCAAGGAGACACTAAAGGAACAAATCCTACAGTTTTCCTTTGCTCCATTCCTTTGAACCAAATGCATGAATAGTAGTACCATAGGAAACTTTCCAATTCCTATGTTTTTCCTTCACTTTTCCTTTCAAGCACTGGCGATTCTAGCAGGCAGGCTTGAGCAAGGAAAAGCCTACACTCAAAAAATGTTTTTGTGCTACTTCTACTACTTTGGACCCAGGCCACTGCCCTACTAGCTCAACTCCCAGGCCCATCGACAAATGCACAGCTCAAACGCGCAGAGATAAATAATGATGGCGTTCAAGAGAGTCCATCACAGATAGCTAAGTTGCCTGGTACCTCATTGCTTGTCATATAGTAGGAGAAACTAATCGTATTTCACGTTACTGCGTGTGCTCAGTGGACAATATATATAACATGTAGAGTAAAAAAGAGATGCAACAAGTGTACAACCTCTTTGGCGAAGCAATGTCGATCTCAGCGTGATTGGGTTGGTCGGTGAGGATGATCCGGCTGATTTGGCTGTCGGAGGAGGGGAAGAAGATCTTAGGCATCTTGAGATGGAGCCCGGGGTACTGCTCCGCTGTGATGGAGGGTTTCGTCGTTGGAGCAGCTCCGGTGAGTTGTACGACGCCGAGGCTGAAGCAGGACAGGAGAGAAAACGTTAACCTGAGTGGAATTCTAATAGCATCTCCAATAGATGACGTAAAATACATAACCACAAAGTGCTAGATGTAAAATACATCAGCCGCTCATCTCTGAACTTAACTGTCGAAACTGAACTTAACTGTCGAAACTGAATTTTGCTGTCAAAACTGAATTGTACTGTCGAAACTGAACGCACTAGTAGCAGAAAAGCAGTAGCAGTAGCAGCAGCGCGTGCGAGAGCGGGGCAGCTGGTCGTGTAGCAGCATCAGGTGAGGCTACACGTCAGTCGACTGACTTTTTCATCTCTGGTCAGTCGATTTTCCCGCCGTTGGATACAAAATCAAGGGCCTGCAGTTCATCTTCAACCTCCACCCCCTGAGCCGCCAGCCACCACCGGCCAAAGAGCCACCCCGCCGCCGCCGCGACCGCCCCGAAACCACTCCCCATCGCCGGTCCGCCGCCGCCCCGGCCATCCCTCTAGGCCCCCCCCGTGCCGAGCTTTTTCTCCGGCGATCCCCACGCCACCGCCCCACCACCGCCGGCGAGCACCGCCCCCACCCTAAACCCTAAGATAGATAGTGCGGTACCTCTCCGACGAGCCCCCCTCCCCGCTGCGGCTGGTTCTTCCTTAACTCCGGCGAGGCCCCCCACCCCCTGAAAATCGACTGACCCAAAAGTCGATTCAGTCGACTGAAGTGTAGCTAAATCGGAGCAGCATCGCAAGCAAGAGCAAGAGCAAGAGCAGCAGCGCGAGCAAGAGCAATAACAATAGCAAACCAAGCAGGGGACCGAGAGCAAGAGCAGAGCAGCAGCGCGAGCGAGAGCTAAAGCAGCAGCAGCTCCTACTGATGTGGACGTCGCCGCCGAGGGAGCGACGCCGTGGAGGAAGTGGCCGGCGACGCCGCCGTGGATGGAGCCACGCCGTGTCGGCTCGGGACCGAGCGCCGGCAGCACCGTGAGATCGAATCAAGAAGAAAATGTGGCGATTAGTGTACAACCTCTTTGGTGGCGCCGATTAGGCCTCAGCTTCATCCGAGGAAACGGTGATGATGATGCTCTTCCGGTGGTGCAGGTGAAGACGGCAGTGTGGGAATGGAGGTGGCGCAA
Source organism: Elymus sibiricus (assembly GCA_039707655.1). NCBI lineage: Eukaryota > Viridiplantae > Streptophyta > Magnoliopsida > Poales > Poaceae > Elymus > Elymus sibiricus. The sequence goes on from CM077670.1 coordinate 30,947,513, forward strand.
AAGACGAGGGGAACATCGGGGCAGCTCCTTGGAGGTGGAGGACGGGATGGCTGAGCCGGCGGGACGACGAGATCGACGATGGATCCTCATCCGGTACGATGGATGAGGGACGTCGAGGTGTTGATGTGGACGACGTCGTCGGGGAAGAGGCTCCGGTTGGGTGGCGGACGGAGGAGGGTGTGGGGCTTCGCGGGTTTTCGCGGCCTCGGTGTACGAATGGGTGGGCGGATGGGATGGGAGTGGGGAACCATGGCTTAGGGACGCGCTTGTCCGAAATGTGGGGTAAGTTACGAAAGTACCCCCATCGATTTGACCTAGGCGGTTCTTTCGGTTCAGGGGTATCACGGGCATTTTGCGTGTCAGGATTTCACAGGAGGTGGGAGTTTTCGCGCGCGTTGTAATTTTGGAATAGCAAGGCGCGGGTTGAGATGGAGGGAGTTGTCGGAGCAGAACGAGACAAAGATATATCTTAAATATTTCGGGGTAACAAGGTGCGGGTTGAAATTTCCGGACAAGCCTAACGTGTACTGTACCAAATCAATTCGCACTTCCGTCGACGAAAAAACAAAAAGAAATCAATTCGCAGCACACAAGAGAGTCTAGTCCCGTGTACTGTACCAAATCAATTCGCACTACAAAATGTCATTCAAAACTTTGAATTCATGTTATGTTCAATTAAAATATTTCGCTACGTGTATAATGCATGCAACCTGCTACTCAAATGAACGTTTTAGTGCATTCCAAACGTATATACTACCGCTTAAATATGAACTAAATTTGAATTCGTTTCTCTATTTGAATAAGATCTACAATAATGATTGCTGTGAAGTCAACCCATTTGAATTCGTTTCTCTATTTTAATAAGATCTACAATCATCATTATTGTCAAGTTAAACCATCGTTCATGTATTATCTTCACAGCACACCACATGATTACTCTCGAGTTAGATATGAACTATGTGTACTATATGAACTCGAACTCGATTTTTTGAATCCACTTTATGTTGTTTTCAAATCACAGTACATTTCAAGCTCTAGCTAGATCTTCATAATCTAAACCATGTCTCATATGTATAATGTGTTTATCACATAATGTATGGTGCCCCGCCCCCTACGCCTACAAGTATTTAGATGTGAGTTGCAAACACCACACATTACCACAAATTCAAATAAAATGTCAGATTGTTCGATATATAGTATTGTTTAGATTGTTCGATATTTAGTTGTAAGCTGCAAACACCACACATTATCACAAATTCAAATAAAATGTGAGATTGTTCGATGTATAGTATGGTTTAGATTGTTCGACATTTAGCTGTGAGTTGCAAACGCCATGCATTATCACATTATGGTATAACATGTGCAAAACCACAGCACGCGTATCACCGCTATATTCATGCATGCATATGTTTATAACACTATGATCTCCTATTCAAATATATGAATCCACTTTCATATCAAATTATGATCTTTGTTAGTCTCTTACACCCACACAATCCTCTAACCTTTGTAGCTAGCACTAACTTTCTCTCGTGCACGCACACGCCCTCCTCGCCCTCCCCCTCCCTCAGCATTCCATCCATCGCACACATTCTTTTTTTTTTCTTTAGGTCGTTCTCCCACAGTCTCCACAACTCCTTTCCGACACACACGGATCGATAAACATCTCCAGCGATGTCTGCCTACAACATACACACGCACCTTCCATCTCCTCCTTTCTGTGTCCATGCCTCGTGTCTCTCATACGGTCCCACACACGTGTAAACTCTCGCCCCTCTTTTCATCGATCTCACAACCGCACACTCCTCCCCCTATCTAGCTAGTAGCTCGGCCTCTCACACCACCTCCTAGCTCCATTCTCTCTGTCTATCCGTCTCGCTGGGCCTTATTTGCCTCTGATACGTCTCCAACGTATCTATAATTTTTGATTGTTCCATGCTATTATATTATCTGTTTTGGATGTTTAATGGGCTTATTTATACACTTTTATATTATTTTTGGGACTAACCTATTAACCGGAGGCCCAGCCCAAATTGCTGTTTTTTTTTGCCTATTTCAGTGTTTCGCAGAAAAGGAATATCAAACGGAGTCCAAACGGAATGAAACCTTCGGGAGCGTGATTTTTGGAACAAACGTGATCCAGGGGACTTGGAGTGGACGTCAAGAAACAAGCGAGGAGGCCACGAGGCAGGGAGGCGCGCCCCAGGGGGGTGGGTGAGGGAGTCCTGGACTAAGGGGTCCTCGGGCGGCCGGCCTGTTAGCCATGGGCCGGACTGATGGGCTGTGAAGATACGAAGACCGAAGACTACACCCGTGTCCGGACAGGACTCTCCTTGGCGTGGAAGGCAAGCTTGGCGATCAATCATGTAGATTCCTTTTTATGTAACCGACTCCATGTAACCCTAGATCTCTCCGGTGTCTATATAAACCGGAGAGCGTAGTCCGGATAGGCGGATACTCATTATCATAGTCATACAGGCTAGGCCTCTAGGGTTTAGCCATTACGATCTCGTGGTATATCAACTCTTGTAATACTCATATTCATCAAGATCAATCAAGCAGGAAGTAGGGTATTACCTCCATAGAGAGGGCCCGAACCTGGGTAAACATCGTGTCCCCCGTCTCCTGTTACCATCGACCTTAGACGCACAGTTCGGGACCCCCTACCCGAGATCCGCCGGTTTTGACACCGACATTGGTGCTTTCATTGAGAGTTCCACTGTGCCGTCGGCAAAGGGTCCGATGGCCCCTTCGATCGTCTATAATGACGTTGTCCAGGGAGAAACCTTCCTCCCCGGACAGATCTTCGTATTCGGCGGCTTCGTACTGCGGGCCAACTCGCTTGGCCATCTGGAGCAGATCGACAGCTACGCCCCTGGCCTTCAGGTCAGATTCGGAAGCTTGAACTACGTCGCGGACATCCGTGGAGACTCGATCTTTGACAGATTTGAGACCGCGGCAACCGCTCCCCTTCGCCCCGATAAGCATGGCTTAAACCTGTCATCGGGCCGCATCCAGGAGATAGCTCCTGTAACAACTCTGGCCTTAGATCTGGAGCAGATCGAGTCATCCGAAGATGGGAAGCTCAACCCCATCACGGAGGCTGCCGATTCCACGGCGTTGGAGCCGCACACAGACTCTACTTCATACAATATCTGCATCAACGGAACCCCGGACTCGTCTCCGGCGATAAGTTCCGAACCCTGCGAGTCCGCGGATACCGAACTCAATCGGTTATCGATCTTCAAGTTCAGTGCCGCAGACGTCTTCCAACACTCGCCCATGGGCGATGTACTAAACTCACTAAAAAACCTATCCTTGGCCGCCGAACTATGTCCGGTTCGAACTTGCGGCGGATGATGGAGAATTTTGCTTCCCACCCGCCACCCACTTCATAGCCACTGTCGAAGACCCAACCAACATGCTTGACCCCGGCTCCGAAGACATCGATGGTATGGACGACGATGAGGGGCAAGGCCAGAACTCACCATCCACTAGACGCGGGACGGCCACCTCCTGGTATGACGTGTGTATGGTAGACACACCCAACGACGCTCTCGACGATGACAAGGAGGATCCAGTTGAGGATAAGCCTCCTGGGACACAGTCCAAACACCGGCGCCCCCGGCGCCGCTCTAAGCCACATCGCTCAAGAGAAAACAATACTAGCACCGGAGAAGACAACACTCCGGATAATGAAGACCCTGTTGAGGTAGGATCCGAACAGGAGGAACAGGAAAGCGGGCAAGATAGCCCTGATGAACAGGCCGTATATGGAGACTCGGAGGATAGTAATTATCTTCCACTCTCCGAGGAAGAGGAGAGCCTCGGCAACGAGGATTTCAGCGTGCCTGAGGAACCTCTCGAGCAGGAGCGCTTTAAACGCCGGCTAATAGCCACTGCAAGGAGCCTAAGAAAGAAGTAGCTGCAGCTTCAAGCGATCCAAGATTTGCTCAATGATAGATGGACCGAGGTCCTGGCCACCGAAGAATATGGCCTTAGCGGCCCAGACAAAAGCCACCCCAAGTGTAGGTGGCTCCCTCAATACGATGGCGAGGCGCTGGAGCCCGCACCACCATCGCATAATGCGGTAGGCCGACCACAGTTCGGTCCGGATAAAGCAGCAGCCCAAGCAGAACACCATACCACCCCACCCGGCCGTCAAAGCAAAAACAAAGCAGTTCGGAGGAATACTCACGACATCCAACAAGACCTGGATGGCAGAGCAGGACACACAAGATCAATGTACAGATCGCGGAGACGTGCCGCGACCGCCGATGATGGCTACTTATTCGGACACAACAGACCCGACCACGCCCGGTCTGAAAACCGCAAACGGAATCCACCGGAGGTGCTTCACAGCGTGGCCCAACATAGAGGAGCCGCACACCCTCTCTGCTTCACTGACGAGGTAATGGAGCATGAATTTCCAGACGGGTTCAAACCGATTAACATCGAATCATACGATGGAACAACAGATCCCGCGGTATGGATTGAGGATTTCCTCCTCCATATTCACATGGCTCGCGGAGACGACCTTCATGCCATTAAATACCTACCTCTCAAGCTCAAAGGGCCAGTGCGGTACTGGCTAAACAGTCTGCCAGAAAATTTTATTGGCAGCTGGGAAGATTTGGAAGACGCCTTTCGAGACAACTTCCAAGGAACATATGTCCGGCCACCGGATGCCGATGACTTAAGTCATATTGTCCAGCAGCCCGGCGAGTCAGCCAGGGAGCTCTGGACTAGGTTCTTAGTCAAAAAGAACCAAATTGTCGACTGCCCGGACGCGGAAGCCCTTGCGGCCTTCAAACATAGCGTCCGGGATGAATGGCTAGCACGTCACCTCGGCCAGGAAGGACCCAAATCCATGACAGCCCTTACCGCTCTAATGACTCGCTTTTGTGTGGGAGAAGACAACTGGCTCGCTCGTAAAAGCAACAACGCCAGCGACCCGGGCACTTCCGAAATCCGAGACGGCAACGGCAAGCCACGACGAACCGAACACAACAGTCGCAATAACAATGAAAGATCACGCGACACAGCGGTCAACGCCGGATTTAACAATCCGAAACCCGGTCAACGGAAGAAGCCACTGAAGGCAAACCAAGACGGACCATCCACCCTTGACAGGATATTGGACCGACCTTGCCAGATTCACGGCCACCCTGATAAGCCAGCTAATCATACCAACAGAAACTGTTGGGTCTTCAAGCAGGCCGGCAAGCTCAACGCCGAGCACAAGGGGAGGAGGCCGCCAGGCGATAAAGACGACGGAGCGGCTCACCAGCCAAACACCAGGGGCCAGAAACAGTTTCCCTCCGAAGTTCGACCACTCCCAGAACGGAAATAGCAGTTCGGCTTCCGCCACCCACCTCCTATACCGGCAAGATTTACACCGCGCGTACATCACTACGCACTCAAGATACCATGGGCGTCGACGGAAGCACAATACGGACAACCCTGCAAGCATTCCCGTAACGTTTTTTATCTGTTTTCTTTTTTTTCTTTCTTTATTATCTCTTAAAAACGGGTGACGAAAAGGACAGCATCTACAACGGACTCTATCGGAGTTCGGATCCGTACACTCACCTAAGGGGCAACTTCAGTTAAGGATTCCCCTCCCCCCGGAGGACGGGCGGCGCGGACGTGCGACAGGAGGTCCAAAATAACTTTTTGTAGACCGCACTCTTTATTTTGAGCCTGTACTATGCCTTTCTCCTCCGTTCCCGACCCCGAGCATGTCAAATAGCCGGGTTTGTGGTTTTTTATAAATATGAATTTATCATTGGCATATCGCTCCGCTCCCAGTAAACTTTATCCGAACTAATCTTTCATACTCTTTCAACAATGAGTACGGCCTTAACGGCTGCTTTACAGATGCACCTCGGCATAACCTGCCAGGGGCTCGGTATGGGAACAAATGAGTTGCCAGCAAAGTCCGAACAGCTTTATAGCGTACTTCGGCGTCATGAGTTTTGGCCTTATATGCATCAGCTCCGAATCATGTCTTGGGTCAATGGTTGGGTTGCCCGGCTCCTGTGCTTGCTACCTTACGTTCCGCTCTATCGGCTAGGGTAGTAAAGGGAGAACTACTGCGATTGTGCTTCCGGTTCATCTGGTCAAGCACCTCAGTAGAGAAAGCCGAAAACCGACTGTCATGATGCTGCGCGAGCTGGTCAACCACTCGATGACTTATCGGAATCTGTCGCGATTCCTCCGTATAACACGAAGGACCTCCTTTTCAGGTCATATATGTAACGCATCACATCAGAATAAGTCATATACATACCAGGGGCTATATCGTAGCCCCACCTATAAAACTCCTATGGCTAAGTGAAAGTGTTAACGCCCTATAGTCCGATTGCCTGGTTCGCCACATTGTCACCTCCTTTATGGACCAAGACGTTGGATCAAGAGTGATTACATGCTTTTTTCGAACACCCCCGTACTTCCTACGAGGGGGCTGAAGCCGACGACTGGAAAACTTCAGATTATATTAAAACGGCCGCACAGGAGGAGCACAAGCTTTTGAGCAAAATATCAAAATAGATTAATTATAAAATTGTCTTTTGCAATTCTAATACACCTCACTTGAACATTATGTTCTTCGAGCATTGACCCTCTATCAGGCGGGCGGCTTCCAGGACGTCTTCAAAATAATGCTCCGGCTCATTACGGTCCTTGCCCTTGGGCGGACTCGTCGCCGCAACATCGATGGCCTTCATCTTCCCCCAGAATGTCTTGACTCGGGCAAAGGCCATCCGTGCACCTTCAATGCACGCCGATCGCTTCACAGCGTCGATACGTGGCACCGCGTCAACAAGACGCCGCACCAAGCCAAAGTAACTCTTCGGAATAGGCTCATTTGGCCACAACCGGATTATGACGTTCTTCATGGCGTCGCCGGATATCCTATGAAGCTCGGCCCATTGGGACATCTGTTCATTCAGCAACAGAGTGCGCTTTGATGCGCCAAATTGTGACCAGAAAAGCTTCTCCGTTGCATACCCCTCTTGCGCTTGGTAAAACTGCGCCGCATCGGAAGAACTCCAGACCTGGTTCAGCTGAGCATAGTCCGGATCGCCAAACTTAGTCTGAAGCAAAAAGGGCTTATCGGCCGCTATCTCCTTAGCCTGCCGAATCTCTTCGCGAGCTGCCCTGGATTCAGACCGAGCTTCACTCGCCTCTCGTAAGGCCTTATCAAGTTCAGCCGTTTTGGCTTTATTCTCCTTCTCAAGATATTCACAGCGGCTGGCAGCATTCTTCAATTCAAGCGCCAGTGCGGATATTTTCTCCTCATTTTGGCGGCGAGCTGCTTGTTCGGCTCTTAGATCAGCCGATGCCTTTTCGGCAGCCGCATTACTACACCGGGCCTGCTCCTTGGCCCGGGCTAGCTCCGCCCGAAGAGCTTCAATGGCGGCAGCACCATCTGCATTCATGCACATTTCATATAAAACTCTTTTCAGCATCAGGCTTAAATTATAAGCACATTGGTGTAAGGAATGCTCGAAATATATACCTTGCGAGAGTCATCAAGATGCCTGTTGATCAATGCAATGTCATCCCCCGCAATATCCAGCTTTCGCTGCAGTTCGGCCACTTCCATATTTCGGGTAGCCGCCGGGGGGGAGGCAGCCTGTATTCAAAATTAAATCAAGGTTAGTACCTGAGCATATCTTTTTGATCCTCCGATCGCTTCCTTCGGAAGGCAATCCGAGTCTCAGGGGCTACTGCATATACAACAGGTGCATTCTGTCAATAAAATTCAATTGGCAAAATTACATCACAAACCTCGAAACCTCTTAGAAGGCTCGTGAAGGCCTTGTTCAATCCGCTCTTCACGGATAGAACTTTTTCGACCACCGTAACCATCAAGGCACGGTGTTCCTCTGAAATGGACGCTTCTCGCAGCACGTCCGTCAGCATTTCCGGCGCTCCTGGGTCTTCGGAAACCGCCGCAGGAGTACGGCCTTCCTTTGAAGGAATCCGCTTACTCGCCTCCAGAATCGTCTCCGGCTGTAAACCGGACAGTTCGGGGCCATCATTCTTGGCTTCCGAACCCTGAGTGACAGAGGCACCACCTTTGGGTAACGCCTTCTTCGTCCCCTGCACTACTTGTCGATCGGGAGGGGCCCTCCGGGACGATACCTCAAAATCATCCGCCCTGTTGGGCGAGGAGGCCGGAGAAGGCGTACCGCTCTCCATCATCTCTGGAAGAAGGTCTCCCGAGGAGGAGGACGGTTGAGAAACACCGGGCGTTAACCTGCGAAGATGTACATATATCGGGTGATTACTTCAGTAATAGGAAAAGAATGAGGTATGTTTAAAGTACCCTGCTTCACTTACGGTTTGACCAAAGGCTTGTCCTCATCATAAAGCTCTACGGCAACATCGCTTGCCCGGCCCAAGCCGCCCGACGATGGCATTTTGCCTCTCTTGGAAGGTTTCCCCTCCTGATCTTCGGAAGCGGCCCTCTTCTTGCCATGAAAGGCTTCCTCTGCACCTTTGCCCTCGGGCAAAAGGGTTTAGGTTTCCCCAAACACAGCGTCTAATCTATCCTCGGGGCGGAGATCACCTCTGGTCTCCCTGTTCTCGCCCTCCTCTGCAGACACCTGGTACGGTGTCGGAGCCAGCATTCTCGTCAGCAGGGCGTTCGCTGAGTCTTCGGGAAGGGGCGCCGGACACCAGATTAATACCGCTTTCTTTATCCAGTCCTGTATAGGGATGGATTGTTCAGTATCTTGTCAAGAGATGCTTGAATGGAAGGTGTGCGGAGATTGAATACTTACCGAAGTGTCCGGATGATTGCAGTCAAGGCCAACATCTTCGGTGGTGTCCGGCCATTGCCCTCGTTCCCCGAAATATAATTTCCACATTCCTTCGTGCGTGGTGCCGAAGAAGTGCTGAAGAGTCCGCCGCCCTTCTGGATTAAACTCCCACATACGGAGAGGCCGCCGCTGACATGGCAGGGTCCGGCGGACTAGCATTACTTGAACGACGTTCACAAGATCGATGCCCTTCTCGGTAAGGCTTCGGATGCGACTCTGCAGAGTCTGCACTTCATTGACGGATCCCCAGTCCAATCCCTTATTGATCCATGAAGCAAGCTGAATTGGAGGGCCGGGTCGGAACGCAGGCATAGCCGCCCACCTGGAGCCACGCGGCTCGTTGATATAGAACCACCCCTGCTGCCATAGGTCGGAAGACTCGGCGAAAGATCCTTCGAACCAAACCGCGCTGGCAAGCTTGCCTATTGTGGCGTTGCCGCACTCTGCCTGTTCCCCCTCTGTCACCTGCGGCCTCACGTCAAAGGTCTTGAGCCACAAACCAAAGTGCGGAGGAATCCGGAGGAAGGCCTCACACGTAACGATAAATGTCGAGATGAGAAGAATGGAGTCCGGGGCCAGATCGTGAAAATCTAGCCTGTAGTAGAACATGAGCCCCCGGACGAAGGGGTTAAGCGCGAACCCTAACCCGTGGAGGAAGTGGGACACAAATACTACCCTCTCGCCGGACCTGGGGGTAGGTACAACCTGCCCCTTTGCAGGAAGCCGATGAAGGATTTCTGGGGTCAGATACCTCACCGCGCGGAGCTTCGCAATATCCTCCTCTGTGACAGAAGAAGCCACCCACCGGCCTTGACGGCTGGATCCAGACATGATTGGGGCTGGTGGCGATTGGAACCCGAGGGTTGGAACTCGAGGTGGCTGGGGTTGAGGAAGAAGCAAGCGCAAAGGAAAAAAGACGGGTCCGGGTCCCTATATAAAGACCCCGAATATTGAGCATCTCCTCCTGGGTCTCGAAACTTACCTATCTCCAAAGAGTTGTACCCAGGGGACGGTTGGGTTACCCACGCCCGCATTGATGAAAATCCCGTGAATAAGGGGACACGATCTCTGCTTTGACAAGACGTGCCAGTAAAACCGTGTCTCGAGACGTGGGACGGCGGGCTAGCCAACGGTTCGAAACAATAACTGGGCAGGCGTGATGTAATGTCACAAACAGTTGTCAGCAGATTGGACTCGTGGAATATTGTATTCTCTGCAATTGTATACACAGGTCCGGATATACTCACTACCTCCGAAGACTATTCTGGAGTTCGGAAGGAGGGAACCCGCCTTGCAATGCCGAAGACAAATCTGCGCGCCGGACTCCTCGTCATTGAAGCCAGGTTCAGGGGCTACTGAGGGAGTCCTGGACTAAGGAGTCCTCAGGCGGCCGGCCTGTTAGCGATGGGCCGGACTGATGGGCTGTGAAGATACGAAGACCGAAGACTGCACCCGTGTCCGGACAGGACTCTCCTTGGCGTGGAAGGCAAGCTTGGCGATCAATCATGTAGATTCCTTTTTATGTAACTGACTCCATGTAACCCTAGATCTCTCCGGTGTCTATATAAACCGGAGAGCGTAGTCCGGATAGGCGGATACTTATTATCATAGTCATACAGGCTAGGCCTCTAGGGTTTAGCCATTACGATCTCGTGGTAGATCAACTCTTGTAATACTCATATTCATCAAGATCAATCAAGCAGGAAGTAGGGTATTACCTCCATAGAGAGGGCCTGAACCTGGGTAAACATCGTGTCCCCCGTCTCCTGTTACCATCGACCTTAGATGCACAGTTCGGGACCCCCTACCCGAGATCCACCGGTTTTGACACCGACAGTGGGCACGCCCCCCACCCTTGTGGGCCCTTCGTGCCTCTCCTGACCGACTTCCTTCGCCTATATATACTCTTATACCCTGAAAACATCGAGGAGCACGACGAAACCCTATTTCCACCGCCGCAACCTTCTGTACCCGTGAGATCCCATCTTGGGGCCTTTTCCGGCGCTCCGCCGGAGGGGGAATCGATCACGGAGGGCTTCTACATCAACACCATAGCCTCTTCGATGATGTGTGAGTAGTTTACCTCAGACCTTCGGGTCGATAGTTATTAGCTAGATGGCTTCTTCTCTCTCTTTGGATCTCAATACAAAGTTCTCCTCGATTCTCTTGGAGATCTATTCGATGTAATCTTCTTTTGCGCTGTGTTTGTCGAGATCCAATGAATTGTGGGTTTATGATCAAGTTTATCTATGAACAATATTTGAATCTTCTCTGAATTATTTTATGTATGATTGGTTATCTTTGCAAGTCTCTTCAAATTATCAGTTTGGTTTGGCCTACTAGATTGATCTTTCTTGCAATGGGAGAAGTGCTTAGCTTTGGGTTCAATCTTGCGGTGTCCTTTCCCAGTGACAGTAGGGGCAGCAAGGCACGTATTGTATTGTTGCCATCGAGGATAAAAAGATGGGGTTTATATCATATTGCTTGAGTTTATCCCTCTACATCATGTCATCTTTCTTAATGCGTTACTCCGTTCTTATGAACTTAATACTCTAGATGCATGCTGGATAGCGGTCGATGTGTGGAGTAATAGTAGTAGATGCAGAATCGTTTCGGTCTACTTGTTTCGAACGTGATGCCTATATACATGATCATGCCTAGATATTCTCATAATTATTCGCTTTTCTATCAATTGCTCGACAGTAATTCGTTCACCCACCGTAATACTTATGCTATCTTGAGAGAAGCCACTAGTGAAACCTATGGCCCCCGGGTCTATTTTCCATCATATAAGTTTCCGATATACTTTTATTTTGCAATCTTTACTTTTAATCTATATCATAAAAATACCAAAAATATTTATCTTATTATCTCTATCAGATCTCACTCTCGTAAGTGACCGTGAAGGGATTGACAACCCCTTTATCGCGTTGGTTGTGAGGTTCTTATTTGTTTTGTGTAGGTGCGAGGCGACTTGTGCGTAGTCTCCTACTGGATTGATACCTTGGTTCTCAAAAACTGAGGGAAATACTTACGCTACTGTGCTGCATCACCCTTTCCTCTTCAAGGGAAAAATCCGATGCAAGCTCAAGAGGTAGCAGCCTCTAACAAATGGATGTACACCGACCGATCTCCCGCTATGCATATAGCTAGCTAGGTCCTTATAACTCGTTTTTCCCCACGCGTCGATCGATCTACCTCATTAGTTATGTCTCTCCCTTCCACCGACAAACAACAATTGATCTACCGATCTAGTTAGGTTTGCTTACCAAACACATGGTTCCCCTTCTTCATCCATGCATGCGTCCCGACAGATCTATCACGCACAGGCACACACAGAAACACATCGCCACTCTTATTGATAATATTGCAGTTCTACCCTCAGTTTGTCTAGTAGGCCTCTCCCACCATCTTCGAGAAGCAACTCCATCACCCATCCAGCATTCTACCCCTCTCTCCCTCCCTCTCTCTCTCTCTCTCTCTCTCTCTCTCTCTCTCTCTCTCTCTCTCTCTCTCTCTCTCCGACCGCTCTCCCTCAAGACATAGCTGGGTCTCTCCTTCTCAACACATATACGAGTCGTTCTACCTCTCTAGTTAGGCCTCTGCCTCCCCCCCCACACACACACACCGATACATCAAGTGCTCTAGTCATGTCTCCCTGCCACACACAAACTTGCCCTGTGCCCTCTGACGTTCCGGTAGGTCAGTCGCCCTATATCTTTGACTTGCACACACACAATTTCGATGGCTCTCTTCATCGATCTCGCACCCACCCACTTGATCCTCTCTTCAACTCTATCGATATCTATGACCCCTTCCTCTCTTCTCATGGATCGCCCCCTCTATATATGATATGGATAGGCCTCTATTTCACACACATTGCATGCAAAATTTTGTTTGAGATGTCATCGACACATATTCCCACAGATACATTCACGAAATCACCCCCCCAAACAAAAAAGACTCACGAACACACACGCCATCTGTCTAGGTTTGTATCTCTCTCACACACACCCACGTAGGTGGGGGACGTGCACGAATAGAAAAGGTGCACGCACGGCGCACGTACTCCCGTCTCTTTCCCAACCACACCCGCGCGGGTACACGGTGGAGCTCATTTCTGTACGAAAAGGCAGCCCACGTGGTAATTTGACACGTGTACTGGTTGTCCACTTGATGGAGGATCGTTTACCACAGGTGGACAAACAAATTGCTACTTGACGCGTTATGTTAAAAAAGAGTCAAACCATGTGGGGCCTACCTTAGAGGCAAGGTTCTATACACTCGAGATGCTCTGTACGTATTACTTTTGATGTGTCCCATCAACTCGCAGAACGAGGAGAAGCTTGCTTACTACGCCGTCTCCCCCGCGCACGGGCGCGGTGGCTCGCAAGACGAGGTGAAGCTTGCTTACTACTACTCATTGTATATTGGTGTATTGGTCCCCATTGTATATTGTGTCAAATTTTGACTATAGATTGAACTAACAAAACGTTCGTGCATGTTACCAAAAATTATATCATTGAAAACTATTTTGAAATTCGAATCCAACGATATAATTTTTGTTGACATGCATTAACATTTTGTTAGCTTAATATTTGGTAAAAATTTGGCATGAACTACAAAGGTGACCTATAAACCAGGACGGAGGTAGTAGTACTACACCTTACGCCCGCTCCCTCGCCCACGCGCGCGGTGGCTCGCAGGACGAGGAGAAAATTTTACTACTCCCTCCGTTTACTCCTCGTCCCTACCTTGGTTAGAGAGATTATCATATTGTTTGGAATATATGTCCTTTAGTAGATTTCAATATGAACTACTAGTACATACTCCAAACACTGATGTATATAGACGTATTTTAGAGTGTAGATTCACTCATTTTGCTCCGTATGTAGTCCATATTGAAACGGACGTAATAGTACGCACTCTCCCTCGCCCCTCGACCCTCGCCCACGTGGTGGACGTGCAGCAATTCATTCGGTCTCATATAGCCAGAACGATATATACTGCAGTACTCCCTCCGTCTAGGTGTGTAAGTCACCTTACGAAAATCAAATAATCCCAAAACACTTAGGCACGGTACATTAACTCCCTCGTCATTTCTTATTTTGTGACATGTCAACCAATAAGAGATGTGGTCCATGCATGCTTTTAATGACTTGAGACTAACAAACATGACAAAGCAATGGTTAGTTCATTGCATGCAATGCTATTAATTAGCAAAAAGATATTAAGTTCTCTCGTTTTCCACTCCGCCTTGATCACGGTGCACAATCTAAGATGACTTACACACCTAGACGGAGGGAGTACTATTATTGCTCGACTTCCCGAAGAGGCGAAGAGCCAATCGCAAGGTTAATATTTTGGAGATGCCAAGCGCAAGGTTTATAGGAGAACGAGTAGTAGGTGCCGCGTCATTTATAAATAAAGTTTTTTTTTCTTCAGTGGCACGTACGCAATATAAATAGGTTCATGTGGAGAGAAAAGGAAACCGCTCCACTATATACATAGGCAGGACGAGCCTACACGGTTGCTTGCTGGGGTTGCTCTCTTCACACTCTCTCGCACAAAACGACTGTGGCCACATCTCTAACATCCCGGCGGATCATGTCCGCCGGGGGAAGGGGTGGATGCTTAGTGTAGATGCGGTCGCCGTCGCTGACGGCGAAAACCCACTGTCGGCACGTCCCGATCAGGGGTCCCCGTCGTTCTCTCTCACAAAGCCGGTGAGGTTGCCTTCGTCCCTTGCTCACTGCCGCGACGTGGGCAGTTGCCGTCTCCCGCCGCCCTCGTCTAGGTTGAGCTACGTCCCGACATCCCTCAGGTACAACTCCCTTTACAGCCGGCTTGCACCACTGCTCCAGCTGCCCACATCACTCCATGTGGATATTTCTCTACTTCTTTGCCCCGCACATACCTCTACTGGCTTCTACGTACTGTATTTGTGATGAGTTTATGTCTCATCAACTAGTCCCAGTAATCTTATTCTAATCACGCTTCTTCAATTTCTTTGCCACAGGGATGCTCATCTCGATTTTAGTGAAACTGCACAAAATGATCCGATGGTCAAAGGGTTGCAAACTTCATTTCTTCGGAAGCTCCAACGTTGCCAGCAAATTAAAGCCTGGTTATAAGGGTTTACGGTTCAAGGGCTAGGGACTGCATGGATCGTTTTTTTCTTTAGCTGTCTCTGTTCCAAAATAAGTGTCAACTTTAGTAGTAGTACTTGCATGTTAGTCTCCTTTGTATTTGATGAAATGTTGCAACGGGCAACGTTGGACGCAAGATACATGAAACAGAAGCTGGAAGCTTCATAGCATTGTACAAATTTATCTCGCTGATAAATTACAGTACGTACTATACTAGTAGTACTATGTAAAGAGTTAGGTGTCGCATGGTGTCCAGAGAATATGGTGATAATGTGAGGTGGTCCATGTAATCACTGAGCCTGCGTGTTTTCACTACTCTCGCACTCTCCGCTGTAAGAATGGAGAAAATTGTAATCTAGTAGTACCTCCTTTCGCCGAAAGCGTGGGACATCCAACAGTCCTACCACCTCAGTAATAATGACCAATGAGCCGTTAAATCACATAGACCCAGCAGTAAGTTGGACGGACGAAGCAACCATCACTCTTGAATCCGCTTCTCTCTTCAACGCAGGCGCCAGTGAGAGGTCGCGTCCGCTCTGCCCGGGCATGAATGCGGCACCGATTCTTTGGAGCGGCGCTGACCGTTTCGAACGGGAAGCGCGCGCGGGCGATGGAGGGGCTTTGGGTGGGCCAGGCTGGTCAGGAGCGGGCGTGGCAGCGGTCCGCCTGTCCCGACCGGACGCCCGGAAGAGGATGCATCGACTCTCGCGGCTAAATCGTACACTACACACCATCTCTCTGTAGGAGTAGGTCGATGTGTCGCTCTCTCTAACACACACATGCTCTTAAACACACACGCACACGCACACACAGGTTCATAGAATAGGAATATCATGCGAGTTACTAGGGAGCGTTTGGATCCTTAGCAAGAACAGTTTATAGCCTAGCCGGGCAAGGTTAGGTGTTTGGAACTGTTAAAATATGTTAGCTTTTTTGGGCCAGCTAGCTTGGGTGGGCTAGAAAAACCTTGCTAGCTCATGAGAGCCAGATCGGCTCGCTTCCGACGGCAAACTTCGCGTACTACCTCCGTCCTGGTTTATTGGTCCCCATTGTATTTCGTGTCAAATTTTGACCATAGATTGAACTAACAAAATGTTCATGCATGTCACAAAAAATTATATCATTGAAAACTATGTTCAAATACGAATCCAACGATATATTTTTTGTTGACATGCATTAACATTTTGTTAGTTAAATCTTTGGTCAAAATTTGGCACAAACTACAAAGGGGACCTATAAACCAGGACGAAGGTACTAGTAGTAACATATACTAGTAACATATGCATGTTACTAGTCCAAGTTACTCACCACTATGACCAGCCTTACTCTGCCTTGTTACTCTCCCCCGGAAACCCAATGCATGGAGCGCAGCTGCGTGTTGATCAGTCAAGAAATCAAAGTCGGCTTGCATGCGAGTTAATACGTGGCCCTGCATGGTAGTTAAAACGACATCTCTTAGAGCATGGCTAATAATAGAGCCTGCTGCTGGCTATATACTGGCGCCATGTCACATATAGCCTTCGTAAAAGTACACTCATATAATAAGCCGGCTAATAGGTTGGCTATAGTATCTAATATATGCATGTGAAGACAAATAAAGAAACATACTTGATTGGGAGGAAAGAAGACTGCACTTGTTCACACGCTGCATGCAAGCACTTTTTCTAGTAACCTGTGCTAACGCCCGGCGACTGATCAAGCGCCCGCTGCGCTCTCTCTCCTTCTTTCTCACCCTTCCAGCTGATTTCAATGACCTGGCATGTGTTATAGCCAGCTGACTAGGCTTATTATACTTGCTCTTAGTTGTTGGGATTAATTGTTGCGTTTAGAGACAGAAATCAGGGCTTTGATTGGAGGAAGGACCGGTCAAGTTTCTCCTTCTCCTCCAATCTGCTTGCACCTTGGTCCCGCTGCACCTTCTAACGTGACTTATTACACCTAGACGGAGGGAGTAGTACGAGATACGGTGGCACACTGACTTAGGTCGAATACAAGTGCCCAAAATTGTGTGCATGTTATAATAAGGATTCACTTAAAATAGTACGTGAGCGAACAGAGGGATCAATTGGACAGTGTTCACGAGCAGTAGCGAGATGTGTGAGGTAAGATACACCGCTGGCGCTTTGAATTTTTCTTATTAATTTGTTTGTTTCACCCTTTGACTGGTGGGACCCAACGTACTACGTGGAGAGAGGTAAGGTGACTAAGGCTGCATTAATTCTGTACTACCAACACTGCTTTAAATCCCAAAAGACCTTACCACCAAAGCCACATGACACGATTATGATTTAAATCCCAATGACTCGCCCGCAAAAAAAAACACGGCATGCTTGTCACACGAATGCAGGAATGTATAAAAGGTTATTTTCCTCTTGTTGAACATAACGGGAGGGTGGTGTAGCTGGTTAGCCTGTTCGCTCATCAAACTTGAGGTCTCGGGTTGGATAACTACACTTGAGCATAATTTTGTTTTTGTTCGACTTCTTTCTTCCACCCAATGACAGGTAGGCCCCGCATGACAGAGAGAGAAAGTGATCTGGGGCGGTGCCAGGAGGATTCTTTGACTTGTCAAAATGGATGGATACGGAGCTATACGATCTCATAGTGACCGTATAATCACCTCATCACGTATACGCTGCAGCCTCGACGCTTTTCTAGGGTTTGCACTCTTCACACTCTCTCTCCAGTATATATATACACACTGGAGCCTCAACGTTTGTAGTTGCTCTCTTCACACTCTCTCACCCTCTCCAGATCTAAACAAGACTTCGTTGGCCTCTCTCTCTCCCCTCACTGCTGGTCAAAGAGCCGGCAGGATCCGTCCGCCGGGAAGGGAAGGAGGCTTAACGCTGTCACCTTCGGTGAGGGAGGGAATCCACCACCGGCGCAGCTGTTCTCTTTCACCCAACGGCGGCACGGGAGGGCCTCCGACCCCTTCTTCCTCGCCGCCATACGTAGTGTGGGCCGAACGTCCTCCGGTCTCCCACAACCACAACCCAAGAACCTTAAGGTATAATTTACTTATTCCACATGCATTGCTCTAGCTGCATGTGGGCCTTTTCTGCTTCTGCACTCGAATCTAGGTGTTGGATCAAACAAGAAAGTAGTGGGGAAAGTTGTATAGCATGAATCTAGGACGTGGTTCAAAGAGGAAAGGAATGGGGGAAAGTAGTGGGGAAAGTTGTATAACATGAATCTAGGACGTGGTTCAAAAAGGAAAGGAAGGGGGGAAAGTAGTGGGGAAAGTTGTATAGCATGAATCGAAGACGTGGTTCAAAAAGGAAAGGAATGGGGGGAACGTAGTGGGGAAAGTTGTATAGCATGAATCTAGGACGTGGTTCAAAGAGGAAAGGAAGGGGGAAAGTACTAGTACATACTGGTTATCCAGCACCTACGTTGGTCGAAAAGGGAAAACAATGACAAACGCAGTACGCACATCTGTAACGAACTGATCTTTTTGTTTCGGGGACAAGGCTGTAGAGTTTGAGCATGACTAGATTCGCTGTGCTCACATAGGGAAAGGTGTCTAAAGATAACAAAACTGGGACCAACACAAATATGCTCCTTGGTTGTTTGTTCTTTGTTGCAACAGACTGTGCATCACCTCTTCATACATAGGTAGATGCACATGGTGTTGGTGCGTCTACTGTCCCGTGCAACTCTTTAGCTGTTGTTAATCTAAGGCCCTGTTTGGTTAAAAAGTCCCTAGTCCCTACCTGCTTGGTTCCAGGGACTAAACATGGACTAGAGGTTATTAAATAACATGCTAAAAGACCATGTTACCCCTAGTAATGAACTAATAGAGACAAGGTGCGATGCGGGGCAGGGGCAACTGTTGGAAAATGTCCCAAAAAGACTCTCCCTCGGGGTCTTCTTTCTTTAGTCCCAAATGCCCACTTTTAGTCCCTAAAAGTCCCTCCTGTTTGGTTTAGATGGGACTAACATGGACTTTATTTAGTCCCTACACCAAAAAGTCCATGTAAACAAACACCCTCTAATAATGCCGCTGGAAAATTGATGCAATGCCACAGTTAAAAGCAAATTGCATGTTTAATGAATTTTATTGTTAATATAATCTCTCTGTTAATATTAATCAATGCCACCGTTTGAGAAATGCCACTGTCTTGCTTTCTTTCCCATTTAGATAAGTTAGATGCTTCTTTTTGTTGGCTTCGGTGTCATCCACCGTTATTGACCACTAGTTGTTTCCTTTGCACCTCTGTGGAAACAGGGTTATCTACTTCACCTTGTTGCTATTGTGACCTTTTGTTGCACTGCACAAAACACTTTTTTTAAGAGTGTTTTGTGCAGTTCAACCAAAATGTCATACCGACAACGTTGCTTCATTGCTTGATCTTAGTGGAACTGCACAAGAGGAGATCTTACTTCCTATCCGTGTTGGCAAATTTGGTTCAGATCTTCTTCTTGTGAGTTGTTTGAATTCCGCGTCATGAGAGGTCAGTACTAGCTTTCTTTCACATGATTGTTAGTGTGCTTTCGTATGTTGTGCTACTTGTACGTTAATGTTGCTTGATTTTAGTGAACTGCACAAATGGAGACAAGACTTCCAATCTGTATGTGCACCGTAATATCCCATTGAGGTAAGATAAGGATATTTCACAACTGTTGGCCTGTATTTTGCCACTTTCATCAGAAAATTAATGTCGTTGTTTAGTGCTATACTTGTGCTCCCTAATTGACATGCCAAATCTTACATTGAAGGCGAAGCTTGTCTGTTATTGAACCAAGTGATGAAGGGGAAGAACAAGCGGAAGAAAAACAAAAATCAACTCCCGGTGCTGTAATGAAGCACTGGAACTGTGATGACACAAGTAATGATATAGTTTTGCATCTTAATTTATTGCTATGGCTGGAACGAGCAATTGTTTTGCAACTGATTTGATGCCACTCTTAATGTAATATGTAATTATCTCTACTTGTGCAAACAGGGATCTTCTTTGAAGATACCATATATTTTAGTGGAACTGCACAAGAAGATGTTGGAAACATTAAACTAAATTGAGGAGTATATAGTAAGCATGGCAACCACAGTAGATAACTACAGATGGTTCCGGAGAAGTGCTTGATCTGTATGCTCTACACAATAAGCCTCCTGACAAAGGTTGGTACTCGCCCATGGATTTCATCCATATGATTGAGCTTTTTCATCTCTATTGGTGTTGTGCTACTGTTTAGATACTGTCATGAGAAAGTGGTATTGTCCTTGAGAAGTGCTTCATCCGTGTTGTTTTAAATATTTCCTTTCCTTTTTTTTTGAGCAAACAGGGATGCTATTTAGTTGTCCTCTTGTCTTTGCACAACATGATCATCCTCCTTTGAAGAAGAATATGGAGTACGTGAAGTGCCTAGTTCCGATTATGCCAGGAAAAAGAAGCCAAGCCTCTCTTTTTAAGAAGGGAGCAGTTGAAGGATGGTTACATTATTGCCCACAGGAACAAACTAACTTCAGCTCAGAAGGACTCACGGATCTCCATCTTTGTTGCTGTGATGTCCAGTACAATGTTGTTTTACGACTCCTTCCGGTGAGTTCCATTTTTTTAAATGTGTGCTCTGCATGGATCATGTAGGTTGACTGTTTAAACTGTCAATTCATAGTACAGTTTGCTTTATACTAATCACTTTTTTTGTATTTATGCAAACAGGGGTGCTCAGCTTGATTTCAATGGGAACTGCACAAAATGTTCACGAATACATCGAATATTCTCGAATCATTCATTTCCACCACAAGAAAGGAGGTGCCGATATGTTCAAGGCGTTGCAACATATAAAGGCAAAATCATACAAGCTATGCACGAATTTGGTTGATTTTGGTGGAACTGCACAAAAAGAACAGCTGGTTTATTTAGCACGAGGTGCCATGTCAATGTCCGAACTGATGGCAAACCCTGCCCATTCCACAATCGTAGGCATTTGGTATTTTGGAATGGGAAAACCTTGTCAAGTTTGCTCATTGATGTACGCAAAACAACACGCATTTGACATTTTGGAATGGGACAACCTTGTCAAATTTTGCTTAGTGATGTTGGCAAGAAGACATGCGTTTGATATTTTTGAATGGGACGCCCTTGCTGTCAGCAGCGTCGATCTATTTTTCTTTATTCTTTAGTTGTGATGTAAATATTGGCTCTGACATGTGAATCGCTGAGATGCATAATCATCGATTGTTTTGAATGTTCTCTATGAATTGCCAGACCTGCGTGTTTGATTGCAATGTACAGGAACACTAAAAAGCTGCTCAAACTCTTTGTACTCCGGTCAAAGTAGAGATACTTTGACTGCAGACAAAACTTGTATGCAGACTAAAAAGGACCGGAGGGAGTACATGTGAAACTGCTGCAAATGAGGTGATCACCCTGGGAATAATGCTAGTACGTTTTGTTTTGCATGTTCATCCAATGCCAGTGATACAAGAATTCGAACTAATCGAACTAAATTCATTCATGCAAGGTCGGATTTCATATAAACATGCCAGATTTCATTACATTTCATACATTCTTCAACTAAAAAGGGGTGCACTGGAGGTATAATAAATTAACTGAAGCTACCCACCTGTGTCCGGCTGAGCCGAACAGAAGCTTCTTCTCCAGCGGACTGAGCTTCAGTGACTTAACTGCAGGTGCAGTTGCGTAACTGAAATGTGGCCCAGATGCTTGTTGGGCCCACGTGTTAGTGAGCCAACTGTACCAGCAGTTAAGTAGAAGCAACGTCCTTCTCCAACATAGCTCTCCGACTCCACGTCGCCGCCAAGAAGCTAATCGGCCATCAATGGTCAACCCTTGGCTTCAACCGGAGGGTAGCAGCGGTGGCCTTACTTGGACCCGAGCAGCGGCGACCTACCGTGTTCTACTCTTCCTCGTTTTCTGTATGGCGCGACCTCGTTGGCAGCGGGGCGGGGCCTCGACGGAGCCAGCGATGTCCTCGGTCTCGTTGCCGGCGGGGCGGCGCCTCGGCGGAGCGGGGGAAATCCCCCCACTCGTTGCCGGAAGGGTGGGGCCTCGGCTGAGCCGGCGATGTCCTCTGCCTCGTTGTTGGCGGGGCGGGGCCTCGGCGGAGTAGGGCCTCCGCCTCGGTGCCGGCGGGGCGGGGCCTCGGCAAAGCCGGCGGTGTCCTCTGCCTCGTTGTTGGCACCACGGGGCCTTGGCGGAGTAGGGCCTCCGCCTCGGTGCCGGCGGGGCGGGGCCTCAGCGGAGCCAACGGTGTCCTCTGCCTCGTTGTTGGCGTCGCGGGGCCTCGGCGGAGTAGGGCCTCGTCGACGCCAGCGGAGCAGGGACTTGTCGGAGCCGGCATTGTCCTCTGCCTCGTCCTCGATCTCGCCAAACAGCGCCTCGCCCGCTTCATCGCCCTCTTTGTAGACGGACGCAGCCTCCGCCACCCGCATGCGGTACCGCCAGCGCTCGAGGCGGCCCTCGCGGGCGGAGCGGTACGAGTCGAGCAGCACCTCCTGCTCCGCCCGCTCTGCGGCGATCTGCTCCTCCGCCTGCAGGTGCTCCTGGAGGAGATGGTGGTTGTAGGCGGCGTCGGCCTGCGCCTCCCGGAACTGCTCCTCACGCTTCTGCCTCACCGTGTCCATGGATTGGGCACGGGCCTCGCCGATGGTCATGGTGCAATGCACCAGCAAGGATGACACAGAGGAGGGGGTTGGCGCCGGATCGTCGACTACCATGTTCTCCATTGGGACGTCGTCGTCCTCCGGCTGCTTGCCGGCCAGGCAGTCGGCAGCAATGGCTGCCATCTCCTTGTGGTCTGTCATCCGCCCGTCCCGAAGAGCGCTGGAGCGCGAGGAAGCCATGGTGGGCAGTAGTGGTGTGCACAGGAGAAAGGGAGCGGATGCAGATGACTGCGGCTATGGCCGGCGCAGCAGTTTATATAGCAATGGTGGGCGGCAGAGGGACGGACGTGTGGCGCCGGAGTAGCCGCCTCGGCAACCGCGTATCATTAATGTGGGCGGCAGACGGAAGGACGGACGACACTTGTGTCGTTTGAAGGCGGAGCAATCGCCTGCACCGGGAAGCAGGGCGGGCGGCGCTGACCGCTTCGGGCGGAAAGCGCGCGCGGGCGAGGGAGGCGGTCTGGGTGGGCCAGGGCAGTCAGACTCGTGCTTGACAGCGGGTCGGTCCAGCAGCCGGACAGGCTGGCTCGCCAGCGAGCTCGCCGAGCTGAGTGACGACAATCAGACGATGGACGTAGCTTCCGACCAGGAGCCGGCACCACTGTCCAAATCGGTTCATGCCGTGTTCACCATAGAGCAGGTGCGGCCGCACTTCGACGCCCTAATGGCGGAAGAGCTACCAGCGCAGGAGGACCTGTGCTGCAACCTCCGTCTCATCAACGAGCACCGGTGAACAAGCGAACGACAATGCCGTCGCGGACATGTGGCCCTATGATCCTGGCTTCCCGAATGAGCAGCGGGCGCTGTATCAGACCATCCGTAGGGCCCGCGAGGCCCACTCTGTCGTCCTTCCAGTTGTTGCGCTCGCCGTGGCGCCGCCGTCTCGCGTTGTCAACATGGTCAACAGACATGAGTAATGAGGAGATGACTTTACTTGGAGAGGATGATAGTGGGGACCCACCAGGGCCATAGCCGCACGTACGCAAGTGCCTCCTTATTATATACTACAACTGTAAAAAAATTTGCTTCCTCCTGGTTTCCTGACATCACGGTCCCACACCATTGTCAACCTATGTAGTCAATAAACGAGAGAATTGCGCAAGGAGCGGCCGACAGCTGGGACCAAGCAGCTCGAGAAGTATTTGTGTTTTTGAGGTGTGAGCACTACAGAGTTTTTCTTGAGTGATGTTTTCGTTTTTTTTGAGACAAGAGCGATGTTTTCGTTGTTGTTCAGAGGAGAGCAGGGTATTAACTGGACGGGCGATGTTTTTCTGGGATTCACCGTGTGGGATGTACATACCTACGGAAATGATTGGGTTTCGTTGCCTCGCCCGATCGCACACGGTCCCAGCCTGTGTCCCAGGAGGGCCTATCCCCGACGATTTCGGGGTCGTGTGGGAAGGACCCCCTATCGCCCACACTCACTTGGCGACGGTTCCAAATTCCGTCGCGGAAAGGGGTTAAAAACCGTTTGTATAGCACCGACGCGCACCAGTGAAGGAAATATGATAATAACCAATTTATTATTGCCTCTAGGGCATATTTCCAACATTGAGAAGCTAGGCCTAGAGCCATCTTATCATGCGCAAGTGAAATTGTATGAAGTGATGACACCGAAGGTAGAGTAATGAGTAGACGGTGATAAAAGAGGGCGAAGGAAGAGCAAATTTTGTCTTGGTGGGGTAGGAGAAATAAGATGCGTGTCGAAAAAATTTAGAACAAATTGAAGAAGCGATGAAGTTGCGGGGACGAAAGCAACCAATGCAACATTTTTATGTTGTCCCGTGGCAACCACGGACATTGTCCTAGTCAAAAAAAAGTAAACGCTTGATGATCGACGAATCTAGTGATGCTTACTTTATTTTTTCAAAGATTTGAAGATTGCCTACCATGCCTGCCGCGCGGACAGTGCTTGGTATTACTGCTGATGTTAAACTGTTTTGTTTTCCATATATATAATAATAAATAATTTTTTTGAGGGAAATATATATAATAATAAATGAAGAAAACAAAATAGGGAAGTGGTTCACCGTGGGCTACGGCCTACGTGGTGGGTGGCCCAAGTTGCATCCTGAAATGTCGGCGGTCAGGAGGAGGAGGTGGAGGCCCGAGTAAAACCCTAGCCCCGGCTTATACATTGTTGAGAAGCTAGGCCTAGAGCTATCTTATCATGAGCAAGTGAAACCATATGAAGTGATGACACCGGAGGTAGAGTAATGAGTAGACGGTGATAAAAGAGGGCGAAGATAGAGCAAATTTTGTCTTGGTGGGGTAGGAGAAATAAGATGCGTGTCGAGAAAATTTAGAACAAATGGAAGAAGCGATGAAGTTGCGGGGACGAAAGCAACCAGTGCAACATTTTTATGCTGTCCCGTGGCAACCACGGACATTGTCCTAGTAAAAAAAAAAGTAAACGCTTGATGATCGACGAATCTAGTGATGCTTACTTTATTTTTTGAACGATTTGAAGATTGCCTACCATGCTTGTCGCGCGGACAGTGCTTGGTATTACTGTTGATGTTAAACTGTTTTGTTTTCCATATATATAATAATAAATATTTTTCGAGGGAAATATATATAATAATAATTTTTTTGAGGATTATATATATATAATAATAAATGAAGAAAACAAAATAGGGAGGTGGTTCGCCGTGGGCTGGGGCGTGGCCCAAGTTGCAGCCCAAAGTGGCGGCGGTCAGGAGGAGGAGGTGGAGGCCCGAGTAAAACCCTGGCCCCGGCTTATACATTGTTGAGAAGCTAGGCCTAGAGCTATCTTGTCATGCGCAAGTGAAACTGTATGAAGTGATGACACCGAAGGTAGAGTAATGAGTAGACGGTGATAAAAGAGGGCGAAGGTAGATCAAAATTTGTCTTGGTGGGGTAGGAGAAATAAGGTGCGTGTCGAAAAAATTTAGAATAAATGGAAGAAGCGATGAAGTTGCAGGGACGAAAGCAACCAGTGCAACATTTTTATGCTGTCCCGTGGCAACCACGGACATTGTCCTAGTCAAAAAAAAAAGGTAAACGCTTGCTGATCGACGAATCTAGTGATGCTTATTTTATTTTTTGAACGATTTGAAGATTGCCTATCATGCCTGCCGCACGGACAGTGCCTGGTATTACTGCTGATGTTAAACTGTTTTGTTTTCCTTATATATAATAATATTCTTTTCGGGAAATAAATATAATAATAATTTTTTTGAGGATTATATATATAATATAATAATTTTTTTTGAGGGGGATATAATATAATAAATGAAGAAAACAAAATAGGGAGGTGGTTCGCCGTGGGCTGGGGCGTGGCCCAAGTTGCAGCCCAAAGTGGCGGCGGTCGGAGGAGGAGGCCCGAATAAAACCCTAGCCCCGGCAATAACTACCCACCGCTCCCACTCGCTCCTCCCAGCAGCAGGCGGCGGCGGAGGCCTGCGTTCATTGATCCCCTTTGACCCCGACTCCCACTGCAATTCGATTTCATCTTCCCACCCAACACGGATCGATCGTGCCAATCCACCCCATAAATCCATCCACGCACACACCCGCCGAGACGAAGCAACGATTTGTGATCCATCCAGCTTGAACAAGGCAATCGATTTGGGATCGATTGACGGCAATCTTGAAGACTGGGAGGATCTATGGCCGCCAAGCCGACACCTCCCGATTACGGCTACCCCGACTACCCAGGCAGCGAGCGGCCGCCCTTCGTCCTCATCGATCCAAAGGCCTACTTCGCCGACCGCAAGAACGGCACCACCGCCGTCATCGATATGGAGGCCGGGGCCCCCAATCTCAGGGGCCAACTCCAGGTCACCTTCTGCGCCGTCGCCCCGCCGCTCGTTTCCTACTTCTGCGTCCACGCCTCCCACATGGACCACACCGAGTTCCTCGTCACGCCCTCCATCCTGGCCACCGAGGCCGACGGCGGCCTCGTTCTCCTTCGCGTCGCCACCGGCCACCCCGACCAGCCGACCAATTACTTGCTTCCCGAAAATTGCCAATACTTCGTCTACGACGCCCTCGCCCGCGAACTTCACCAACTCCCGCTCCCCGGCTTCCAACACCAACTCAGCGTGCCCTCGCTCGCCATCATGCGCAAGCCCAACAAGCGCTCCAAAAACACCAGCAACCACGTCAACCTACGCCCCCATGTACATGTACATGGAGAGGCCGAGGCCCATCACTTCGTCGTTGCCGCACAATCTTACATTTTCTGGGGTGAAAAATCTCCTCACCTCTGCATCTATGACTCTGCTATCAAGACCTGGAGCAACAAGCCGGTGGTCATGGGTTCATCATATCCACAACACCACCTCACAAGCAAGACACTCGCCATCGGAGGAAGCAATGGCACCGTGGCTTGGGTGGATCTCTGGCGCAACATCATCTTCTGCGACGTTCTCGCCAAGCGCCCCAAGCTTGGCTACCTGAAGCTGCCGTGCGAACACGACATGGGGACTAACGACTCAAGGTCTTCTCGCGACATTGCGGTCTTTGGCGACACCATCAAGTATGTTGCGATGCTGCATCACCCCGACACAAGCTCCTCTAAGGTCCCCTCCCGTCATTGGATGGCCACATCATGGAGCATCAAGAAGGGCCCTCGGTCCTGGCCCAAGCAATGGCACATGGAATGCAAGCTCGATTCCACCCATATAAAGGTTGATGCGGCTGGTACCGTCGCTAGCTTCCCAGCCTTGTCGTCTCTTTGCGTTGGCCTCCCCACACTCAGCCTGCAGAATGATGCCATTGTTTACTTCCTCGCCAAGATTGACTTCAGCCCAAGCCAACACACAGCTTGGGTGCTTGCTGTTGACATGAAGAACGAGACTGCTGAGCAGGTGGTGGAGTTCCCTGCTAAGAGGACTTATTGTGTAGCCAAGGGCTACGACGCAAGTAGGATCTCTGCATATCTCCAACCCGAGCCAGGTAACTCACTCTAACCCCTGCCTTGCTGTCTGTTACTTCCAACGATACATGCTAAACTACCAGATTCATGCATGTTCTTCTTGGTGGAGTGGGTGACGGCAGCATCATTTCACACACATTGACAGTGTGGGGTTTAGGGTGGATAAATCCACCGAAATAAGATACCATAGGTCATAATACTATCCATTAAGTCAAATGCCAGCAAATTCTTTTAGGGAGAGGGGGTTGCTAACTGTGAATTTCTCACCACAGCCATTCACACTTCTCTTGTGACATGTAATTTATTTATAGGGCGAGCGTTGCACATGCTTATCAAGTTTGGGCTTTTTCAGTAGTCTTTCAGCATGGAGATTTTTATAGAATAATTAATGCTTGTATTAGCGCTGGTTGTTTGTGGACCATTTCTTCTTTCCCAAACTATTACTGAAGACATGTGGAATTTGACATGCCAGGTACACAGCAAATACCTAAAGGCCCGGGGGTGCCGTTGATGAAATGCCCTAGCAAGAAGCATGGTAAAGATGTTGAAGATCCTAAAGAAGACGACGCCATGGTGATTGTTTCTTCATGAGGTTGCATGGAAGCTGTATGACCTGCGATTGGTGCCGGGTATCAGTGGAGGGGGTAGTGGATTATCATGTCTGCTGGTCTGCCCCTTCCTTTGCCTGTCTTTTATTTATTTTAGGATTATTATGGCCCTCTAGACCCTGTTCTGGAGTTCCTTTCTTCATTGTCTCACCGCCTACTCTACTCGGCTTGTCTATTATACAAGCTGTATTATTAAAACTCTGTATGAACTATATATTATGTCGGTTGTAGTACCCCCTTTTGTTTTCTGTTGCTCTCGGTTGCCTTCCGTTAACATCATGACCTCTGGAATTGGCTGTTAACATCATGATTCATAACCGTATGGAGAGTTAGGTGAGTATTGTTTTTGACATGTGTTGTCAGTGACCCAAAATCTCCATTTGGGTGGGTTGGGAATTTATTAACATTTTGAGCTATGTAGGAAGTGTTTATTGTGATATCAGATTTGTTTGTTTGTGCTTGCAACCTGTTATATTTTTCTGTCAGAATTGGTTTACTGCTTTCTTATTTTCTTGGCGTGTGCTAGGAGTCAGTCGGCTGTGGCTGGGGGCTTGGGATTTGACTTAAGTCGTCGCCTGTTTGTTCGTGTTTGCAATTGCAATGTTGTCTGTAATATCCTTTTGCCGTGCATAGCAAGTACTCGTTTTTGCTGAGAGGACATGGCCTTGACCTTAGAGATAGTGTTGTTGATTTTATTTTTATAAGAAACAGAAGCTAAACAGACATGTTTCTCCTGGAACCAGGAAGGACCCCCTTTTTTCTCCGAGGTTCACAATAATTGCTTGGATAGCAGAGTCTTGCTTGGATAGTTCCCAGGTTCACCATAATAGTCGGTTATATTCAACAGTCAGTTATATGGTTTCCATGATTTAAGGTGTGATGCACATGCAAAACAATACTCCCTCTGTAAATAAATGTAAGACGTTTTAGGTCACATTTGTTTATAGAGGTAGTAGCTTTCAGGGAATTAACCTCACAGTACAAAACACTATTATGCCCCTATTATGCTCGCTAAGATTAAGATAAGTTCTTACTGAATCTCAATTCCGTAGGCCGAAACTTCATTTTAAATTTGAAAATTTAAAATGACCAATGTCTCTTCAGGCCCGCCCCGACGTGGGGGTTGGTGATCCAATTTCTCTTCGCAACATTGCGGTCCTTGGCAACACCATCAAGTATGTCGAGATGCTGCCTCACCCCGACAGAAGCTCCTCTAAGCCCCTCTTCCATCGTTGGGAGGTCGCAGCATGGAGCATCCAGAAGGCCCGTCGGTCCTGGCCCAAGGATTGGCATACGGAATGCAAGCTCGATTCCACCCATATAAAGGTTGATTCTGGTACCGCGGGTACCCTTCCAACCTTGTCGACTCTCCACGGTGGCCTGCCCACCCTCAGCCTGTAGAATGATGCCATTGTTTACTTCCTCGCCAAGATTGACTACCGCCAAAGCGAACACACAGCATGTGTGCTTGCTGTTGACATGGATACCAAGACTGTCATGCAAGCGGTCGAGTTTTGCGCTGAGAGGACTCTTGGTTTAGCCCGGGGCTACAACGCAAGTAGCATCTTGGCATATCTCAAAGCGTAATTTCTTTTGAAAATTGTAGCTTATTTGTACTGATGCCTAACTGTCGGTTACTTCCAGTACATGCTAAATTACCAGATTAATGAACATTTTTCGTGGTACATCACCATATCACACCCATGAATAGTGTAGGGTTTAGGGTGGATGTTCTGATCTCGACCGAAAAAGTACTGAGCAGTCATGGTACCACCACGGCACCACCTGTGCTTGAGATGCGGCATAGGAGACATGATCTCAGTTACAGATATACGTATACTTACTGAACTGCAGCTAGGCGTTCCTCTGTTTCTCTAAAAAAAAAAGCTACAGCCTGCAGCTATGTGTTCCTTTCTCAAAGCTTGATTTTTAGAAAATCATAACTTCCAAGTGCAACGTCAAAGGCAGTATTAGGTTTTAGCGTCATGGTCCACTTCCACTGCTCGACCTTTCGAACATATGTCACTCTTGTACATGAACAATAAAACTACAAGAGCTACCACATGTTTTTGTATCAAGTAAACTTAAAAACCGCTTGAGTACTTGTAGTTGTCTCTATATGGTGTACGGACCTGAATGTAATTTTGTTACTTTTGGGGTTCTTTCTACTGCCATAACAGTTGATGAATAGATCAGAATTTTCCCGCAAAAGAAAATACAATAAAGAATGATTTAGTGCTAATGTGTAACTCAAGATAAATGTCTCTATACACCACAACAATTCCAATTATCCACAAATTGTTCAGTTATACCAACAAAAAAAAAGTTGTCTAGCTTGTGAAAATGAACCAATCTTCATTGAAAATTCTTCATTCAAGTATGAACAATGGTCATGTAAGTAAAATAAATGTTTACCTAACTCAAGGTAATTGTTCCGACATTTCATTCCTTTTGTACGTAAAATGTCATTGCATGTTAAGAAATGTTCATGCACCTTAAAATAGGTCTACAGGTTGCAAAAAAATGTCAGATATATGTTATTGCAATTTATTCCACCTTGCATGAAAAATATCTTCATATGTGCCAGAATGAATATAAGGAGAAGGAAACCCTTTCGTTGGAGGGGTTAGCCAGTTAGCCATCCAGCCGCGGCCATTTCCATCTACAGTCGCCATCTCCATCTCCATAGTCCTCGTCTCCATAGCTTTAGCCATAAATTTGTAATCAAGAGTACTTCGCATATAGAGGCATTGTAAGACTATTATCGATCATTCATCTTCAAGTACACTATCTACAATGACTTTTGCTTGTGATTTATTTATGATGTGTGGGTAGTCCACTTAGGCTAAGTTTGAGGCCTAGCCGCGGAACCCAATGAGAATAGATCGTGGCACTCGGGTGAGATGATGGGGTCGAGGATGTGGCGGCGGCAGCGACTAGGGATTTGGAGGGCGGGCGGCGCTGCTTTTTCTCCACCGTTTTTTTGTCCGGGGGTGGGGTTTCGACTTGAAAAACCGGTGGGAGGAGGTGGTGGAAGGACGGACGAAAAAAATGTTGAAATATAGGGTGAGCCTTGGGCCCATCTAACAATTTCAGAAAATCTACAAGGGCCCATGTGGGTTATATGGCACTAAGGATGGTGGGAAGTTTAGTCCCATACTGCTAGTGGAGAAGGAGTTGGACCTCTTTATAAGGGATTCTCTTCCACATGCTATTGGAGCTTGAGAAGAGAAGTGGTTTCCGCGCGCTCCTCCTCCGCCGCCCGCCTCGCCAAGCCTCGTCACGACGCGCCGCGGGTTGCGGGATTGAGCCGAGCCGAGCTCACACCTATGCGCTTATTTTTGCCGGTCAGGAACGGAGTGTCTTTGACAGATGGGGCCACGATTTGAGTCAGATCGTGGGCTGTCACCGACTCGGACGTGGGTAGCAGTCACGCAAATCAGATCCCATCTGCCTCCACGCCCACGTCGTTCCATTGCTGCTGCTGCCGCCGGCGACTCCATCCCGTTCACCGCGTACACGGGAGAGCAGGCCTCCGAAACCCCGCCTCTCCGGTTCTTGTACGGGAGAGGGGCGATTAGGTTTTTGGGGAGCGACTACGCGACTGCTCGCCTCTGTTCATCTACTTCCTCTACGTTCGCATCACCTTCGTCATCACCATGTCCTCCGACGCCAAACGTGCCGCCGCCGAGAAGATCGAAGCCGACAAGAAGGCCGTCGAGGACGCTGCTGCTGCAACCGCCGCTGCCGCAGCTTCTGCCTGGCCTACTGGAGGGTATAACTCGTTTATCCCGCTCCTGTTTATTTCCGTGTTAGCAGTACTAGCATTATGTGTAGATGTGTCTACTGTTTGCGTAGTACGTGCTTGTTTAGATCGTAATCAGCATGTCGTTAATTCTGTCAATGCCATGTTCATGATTATTTCCTGGATTAAATTAATCGAAAAATTGCCTATTTACTCAGCAATCCAAAAACCTAATATGTGTAGGAATTTTTCGAGTCATGGTTTTGCTGCTGCACTGAAAACGGATAAATTTACCGGTACATATTAAGCGTTGGCAGACCAAAACCATCTTATGGCTCACGGCTATGAACGTGTTCTGGGTTGCCGGTGCGACTCCCACAGGAACGCTCAATCCTGAACAGGAGAAGGCGTTCAGGGAGGCCACCGTCTACTTTGTCAGAGCAGTTCTGATCGTGATCGGAGATAAGTTGGTTGACGCATATTTACATATGCGGGTTGCCAAGGACTTGTGGGAGGCGCTCGAATCTAAATTCGGGGCCACCGATGCTGGGAGCGAGATGTATGTTATAGAGCAGTTCCACGATTACAAAATGGTCGAGACCGTTCTGTATTGGAACAGGCTCATGAGATAATATGCATCGCTAAGGAGCTTGAGGTCCTTAAGTGCGATTTACCGGGCAAATTTGTCGCGGGTTGTATAATCGCTAAGCTCCCTAATTCCTAGAGGAACTTTGCCACCACTCTGAAACATCAGAGGCGTGAATTCTCGGTAGAGGATGTCATCGGCCATCTGAGTGTTGAGCAGAACTCGAGAGCAAAGGACTTGCATGGAAAAGGGGTCGAAGGAACTTCTGTGGCCAATATGGTGCATCAGAAGAACTTCAATTCCCACAAGCCCAAGGGAAAGAACGGTGTCTAACAGAATACCGACTTTAAGAAGAAGGGTAAGAAGACCTTCAAGAAGAACAAGAAGGGAGATGGCTGTTTTACTTGTGGTTCGGAGGAACATTGGGCCAACAAGTGCCCAAACAAGTACAAGAAGCCAGGGCAGGGCTCCAAGTCTGCCAATATGATTGTGGGCAACAATGAAAGTGGTGCATCTGGGTACGGTAATTTATTTATTGTATTTTCAGTTTGTCAGTCCACCGATTGGTGGGTGGACATAGGTGCAGGTGTTCATGTGTGTGCTGACATTTCATTGGTTTCTTCTTACCAGGCCACAGGTCACGGGTCCGTATTGATGGGGAATGGCGCGAGTGCTTCTGTTCATGGTGTTGGCACGGTCGATCTGAAGTTTACTTCGGGAAGGATTGTGCAGCTGAAGAACGTGCAGCATGTCCCCGCCATCAAGAAGAACCTCGTTAGTGGCTCCCTTCTGTGTAGAGAAGGGTTTAAGTTGGTCTTCGAGTCTAATAAAGTAGTTGTTACGAAATATGGACTTTTTGTTGGAAAGGGTTATGAATGCGGAGGAATGTTCCGCCTTTCTCTTGCAGACTTTTGTAATAAAGTCGTGAACAATATTCATTTGAGTGTTAATGAATCTGAAGTTTGGCATTCACGTCTTTGTCACATTAGTTTTGGTGTTATGACGCGGCTAGCAAAATTGAATTTAATCCCGAGTTTCACTTTAGCCAAAGGTTCTAAGTGCCATTCGTGTGTGTAATCTAAGCAACCTCGCAAGCCTCACAAGGCCGCGGAGGAGAGACACTTGGCACCATTGGAACTCATACATTTTGATCTTTGTGAGATGAATGGTGTGTTGACTAAAGGTGGAAAGAAATATTTCATGACATTGATAGATGATTCCACTAGATATTGCTATATGTATCTGTTAAACACTAAAGATGAGGCTCTACACTACTTTAAAATCTATAAGGCAAAAGTTGAGAATCAACTTGAAAAGAAAATTAAACGAGTCCAGTCAGATCGTAGTACTTCTCGAAAGAGTTTGATACCTTTTGTGCGGAACACGTCATTATTCACGAGAGGACGCATCCCTACTCACCCCAGTCAAACGGGGTTGCCGAGCGGAAAAACCGTACTCTAACTGATTTGGTTAACGCCATGTTAGATACGTCGGGTTTATCCAAGGCATGGTGGGGGGAGGCTATAATGACATCATGTCATGTCCTGAATAAAGTTCCGACAAAGGATAACGAGATCACTCCTTATGAGAAGTGGACAAAGAGAAGGACAACACTCTCGTACTTGCGTACTTGGGGCTGCTTGGCGAAAGTCAATGTGCCGATCCCCAAAAAGCGTAAGCTTGGACCAAAGACTATGGACTGTGTTAATTTGGGCTATGCTATGAATAGCGTTGGTAAATTTCTAGTAGTGAAATCTGAGGCACCTGACGTGAAGGTCGGTACAATTATGGAGTCTAAGGATGCTACATTCTTTGAGGATATTTTTCCTATGAGAGATATGCAAAGCACTTCTAGATAGGAATCTGAGGAGACTCCTGAACCTGCCATTCCGATGGAATATTATGAACAAACACACGATGAAAATCCTGAGGAGGATAACGAGGAAACCCTTGGTAGGGGCAAGAGACAAAGGACTGTAAAGACCTTTGGTGATGATTTCCTTATATACCTCGTGGATGATACTCCCACTTCTATTTCAGAAGCGTATGCATCTCCAGAAGCTGAATACTGGAAGGATGCGGTCCGTAGCGAGATGGATTCCATCATGGCTAACGGGACTTGGTAGATTACTGAACGTCCCTATGGTTGCAAACCATTGGGATGTAAGTGGGTGTTCAAAAAGAAGCTTAGGCCCGACAGTACGATTGAAAAGTACAAGGCTAGGCTTGTGGCTAAGGGCTATGCCCAGAAAGAAGAAGAAGATTTCTTCGACACTTATTCACCTGTGGCCAGACTGACCACCATTCGAGTATTACTCTCGTTGGCGGCCTCGCATGGTCTTCTCATCCACCAGATGGATGTTAAGACGGCTTTCCTGAACGGAGAGTTAAAGGGGGAAATCTACATGCAACAGCCTGATGGCTTTGTGATAGATGGTCAGGAAGGAAAGGTGTGTAATTTGGTGAAATCTTTATATGGCATGAGACAAGCACCTAAGCAATGGCATGACAAGTTTAATGAAACTTTGACATCTGTTGGCTTCATTGTTAATGAAGCTGACAAATGTGTATACTATCGCTATGGTGGGGGCGAAGGAGTTATACTGTGCTTGTATGTTGACGACATACTGATATTTGGAACTAGCCTCAAATTGGTTGAAGAGGTTAAGTCCTTTTTATCTCAGAACTTTGAGATGAAGGACCTTGGAGTGGCTGATGTTATCTTGAACATCAAGCTATTGAGAGATGATGAGGGTGGGATTACACTTCTGCAATCCCATTATGTTGAGAAGGTGTTGAGTCATTTTGGATATTCGGACTGCAAACCATCTCAAACACCATATGATCCTAGTGTGCTGATTCGAAAGTTCGAAGGCACAGCTAAAGATCAATTGAGGTACTCTCAAATTATTGGTTCACTCATGTATCTAGCGAGCGCAACGAGGCCTGACATCGCGTTTGCTGTTAGCAAACTGAGCCAGTTTGTTTCCAAACCAGGTGATGTACATTGGCATGCTGTTGAAAGAGTTATGCGCTATCTGAAAGGTACTATGAACTATGGACTTCACTATACCGGATACCTGTCGGTACTTAAAGGGTATAGTGATGCGAATTGGATCTCTGATGCTGATGAGATGAAAGCCACAACTGGGTATATGTTTACTCTTGGAGGTGGTGCTGTTTCCTGGAAGTCTTGCAAGCAAACGATCTTAACGAGATCGACAATGGAAGCAGAATTAACAGCATTAGACACATCTGGTGGCGAAGCAGAATGGCTTCGAGATCTTTTGATGGACTTGCCAGTGGTTGAGAAGCCGGTTCCGGCCATCCTTATGAACTGTGACAATCAAACCGTTATTGTCAAGGTGAAGAGTTCAAAGGACAACATGAAGTCCAACAAACATATAAGAATGAGATTAAAAGCTGTCAGAAAGTTAAGAAGCTCCGGAGTGATAGCGTTGGATTATATCCAAACGGCTAAGAACCTGGCAGATCCCTTTACTAAAGGGCTATCACGTGTTGTGATAGATAATGCATCGAGGGAGATGGGTATGAGACCCACATGAGTTGCCATGGTAGAAACCCAACCTATGTGATCGGAGATCCCGTGAAGTAGTACCTGGGAAAACAAGCCAGTGGTGAACTGAGGAGAGTAAATTTACTAACCCACTCCGTTGGAGATGCAAATACTCTCTGATACTGTATGGTAGGGTGACTACTGTCTTAATGTGTTTCAAAGCTTATGTAAGCAAGACGCTATCTGATGTCTACTACACAACTTGTTCTTGTAGACTCGTGTTGGGCCTCCAAGCGCAGAGTTTTGTAGGACAGCGGCAATTTTCCCTCAAGTGGATGACCTAAGGTTTATCAATCCATGGGAGGCGTAGGATGAAGATGGTATCTCTCAAGCAACCCTGCAATCAAATACAAGAAATCTCTTGTGTCCCCAACACACCCAATACAATGGCAAATTGTATAGGTGCACTAGTTCGGCGAAGAGATGATGATAAAAGTGTAGTATGGATAGTAGAAATGAGTTTTTGTAGTGTGAACAATAAAAAACAGCAAGGTAGCAACTAGTAAAACGGAGCACAAACGGTATTGCAATGCTTGGAAATGAGGCCTAGGGTTCATACTTTCACTAGTGCAATCTCTCAACAGTGCTAACATAATTGGATCATATAATTATCCCTCAACGTGTGATAAAGAATCACTCCCAAGTTCCTATTAGCGGAGAACATAAGATAGAAATTGTTTGTAGGGTACGAAACCACCTCAAAACTATTCTTTCTGATTGATCTATTGGGCTATTCCTATAAGTGTCACAAACAGCCCTAGAGTTCGTACTAAAATAGCACCATATGACACACATCAACCAACTCTAATGTCACCTAGATACTCCAATGTCACCACAAGTATCCATGAGTTAATTATACGATATGCATCAAACAACTTCATAATCATAATATTCAATCCACACAAAGAACTTCAAGGAGACCCCAAAGTTTCTATCGGAGAAAAGATAATGAAAACGTGCATCAACCCCTATGCATAGATTACCCCATTGTCACCTCGGGAATCTGCAAGTTGAGTGCCAAAACATACATCAAGTGGATCAATATGATACCCCATTGTCACCTCGAGTATTCATATGCAAGACATACATCAAGTGTTCTCAAATCTGAATATTCAATCCAACAAGAACAAAACTTCAAAGGGAAAAGATTCGATTCATCACAACAAAGGTAGAGAGGGGAGAAACTCCATATGATCCAACTATATTAGCAAAGCCCATGATACATCAAGATCATGACATCTCAAGAACACGAGAGAGAGAGAGATCAAACACATAGCTACTAGTACATACCCCTAGCCTCGAGGGTGGACTACTCCCTCCTTGTCATGGAGTCCGTCGGGATGATGAAGATGGCCTCCGGTGAGGATCCCCCCTCCGGCAGAGTGCTGAAATAGGGCTCCAGATTGGTTTTTCTTCGATACAAAGAGTTGCAGCGGCGGAGTCCAAGTTCTAGTTTAACTTTCGGGGGTTTTGATTTATATAGGATTTTTCAGCCTTGGAATCATGCGAAGATGGGCCTCAGGGGGCCCACATGGCACCAGGGCGCGCCCCAGTGGGGGGGGCGTGCCCTGGTGCTGTGTGGGCACCAGGGGCCCCCTCTCCAGTGGGTCTTGGCTCCAGTATTTATTATATTTCCAATAAAAAATCCTTGGAAAGTGTCGTCCAATTCCGAGAACTTTTATTTCTGCACAAAAAACAACACCACGGTAGTTCTGCTGAAAACAACGTCAGTCCGGGTTAGTTCTAATCAAATCATGCCAAAACCATATAGAATTGTTATAAACATGGCATGAATACTTCATAAATTATAGATACGTTGGAGACGTATTAGCATCCCCAAGCTTAATTCCTGCTCGTCCTCTAGTAGGTAAATGATAAAAGAAATAATTTATGAAGTGTGAATGCTAGCACAGTGCATATGTTTGATCAATGATAATTTCAATCACTTTCTCTAGCATCATAACAGCAACTTATTCTCATAAAACTCAA
The DNA here is from genome assembly GCA_039707655.1 of Elymus sibiricus. Classification (NCBI taxonomy): domain Eukaryota; kingdom Viridiplantae; phylum Streptophyta; class Magnoliopsida; order Poales; family Poaceae; genus Elymus; species Elymus sibiricus. The sequence goes on from CM077670.1 coordinate 30,985,531, forward strand.
CATGATAAAGTAGCAATCAATTCACATGTTATGGTTCAAACAATGCATTCTCTTGAAACTTAACAACCTATATTCTTAGTCACCAAACAATTGCAATTCAACTTTATTCAACAAAGTCTAAGAAAGAGCTCCACATACTCAATTATCATTTAGTCTTCTATGATTGCTAGTACTCAAAGCATATTTTTAGAACAAGTGGCATCCATCGAACACAGAGAAAGATAGGGGCATAATGTTTCGCCTCCCAACTCATTTATCATAAAGATAATTGTCAACAATAATAATTCATGATCAAATATATTTGACTTGTCATATGTGCCTAGATCTTTCCCCACCACATGATGCTTGCCAACTAGAGAATAGGTTGGAATAAGGAATTGACTCAACATGAAAGTAAATAGCATAAAGGTAAATAACATGAAGTAAAAGATAGGCCCTTCGCAGAGGGAAGCAGAGGTTGTCATGCGCTTTTATTTATTTATTTTTGGGTGCACAATGCTCTTAATGCAAAGGAACGTCATGTTATATTGCCCCTTGTGATAGCAACCTTTATTATGCAGTCCATCGCTTTTATTTCTTTACCATCACAAGTTCGTGCAACGCTTATTTTCCCTTACAATAAAAGATCATACTTATTTAGGAACAATTTTTATTGCTTTTTGCACCGATGACAACTTACTTGAAGGATCTTATTCAATCCATAGGTAGATATGGTGGACACTCATGGCAAGAAACTGGGTTTAAGGGTTTTTGGATGCACAAATAGTATCTCTACTTAGTGCGAATTTTTGGCTAGCAAAAGATCCTAAGCAAGCACCACATGTTGGAGGATCCATAACAATATAACTTCTATGCAAATATACCCAAACATAACTCATTACGTTGTCTTCCTTGTCCAACTTCAACTAATTTGCTCAAGTTTGAAAATAATTAGTGGGTATTCACAATCATAGAAGATGTCCAAGATAATATATTTATATGTGAAAGTTCTCTTCCTCATACTAATCATTCATGAATTGCTTGTATGACCAATATTGTGATTGTCAAGCTTCAAAAGATTTCACCATCTAAACTCAATGTGAAGCTACTACTAGCACATGAAGCACATATAATTTCAACTTTATGATATTCAATTCTTTCACTATTTACTCATAGGATAAAAGTGAAGAACAAGAGTAAATGACAAACTACTTCAAAAAGATATAAGTGAAGATAAAATGAGTAGTCAAACAATTAAGTAGCTATGTGAGGACTCTCTCTCATTCAAAGATTTAAGATTTAAGTATCTTATTAAAACAGCAAGCAAAATGGAAATAAAAGGACACACCAAGAATAGCACAACTCATGTGAAGAAATAAAAACTTAGGCTCAAAGAAAACTGACCGATAGTTATTGAAGAAGAAAGGTGGGATGCCTACCGGGGCATCCCCAAGCTTAGTTGCTTGAGACTTCTTGAAATATTAATTTGGGATGCCTTGGGCATCCCCAAGCTTGAGCTCTTGTGTCTCCTTAATTCCTCTCATATCACGGTTTTTCTAAATCTTAAAAACTTCATCCACATAAAACTCAACAAGAACTCGTGAGATAAGTTAGTATAAATCAATGCAAAACCTTATCATTCTCTACTGTAACAAATCACTAAAATTATAATTTAACATTGAATACTAAATGCCTCTGCATATTTAATACTCCTATCCTCAAATAGAACCATTAAACAAGCCAACATATGCAAACAATGCAAACATAACAGCAATCTGTCTAAACAGGATAGTCTGTAAAGGATGCAGCAAGATCCATACTTACCTAACTCCAAAAATTCTAAAACTTTACCACACTGTATAGAATTTATAATATCAGATCGTGTCAAAATTTCAAGATTTTATGACATTCTGACTTTTCTAGGGAATGTTTGCAATAACAGCAAACTTTCTGTTTTGAAACAGCAACTCATACACTTGCAAATTAAGCATGGTAAAGGCTACACTTGACACTTTTATTGAAATAAAGGATACAAAAAATTATTCTAAATAACAGCAAGCAAATTTCAACAAAATAAAATGATGCTCCAAGCAAAACACATATCATGTGACGAATAAAAATATAGTCCCAAGTGAGGTTACCGATAATGTTGAAGACGAAAGAGGGGATGCCTTCCGGGGCATCCCCAAGCTTAGATGCTTGGATATTCCTTGAGTATTACCTTGGGGTGCCTTGGGCATCCCCAATCTTAGGGTCTCGTCACTCCTTATTCTCCTCATATCGATATCTCACCCAAAACTTGAAAACTTCAATCACACAAAACTTAACGGAACTTCGTGAGAGAGGTTAGTATGATAAAAACAAATCATCCACTAAGGTACTGTAAATACAAGATTCATAATTGTTACCACATAATTCCTACTGTATTCTATCATTTCCACAATTTATATCACTTAATATAAGCTATGGAAATGCTAAAACAAGCAAACAATGCAAACAAGGCAGATTCTGTCAAAAACAGAACAGTCTGTAATGATCTGAACAACCACCATACTTCTGCAACTCCAAAAATTCTGAAAAATTAGGAAAACGTGGGAAATTTTTATATAAATCATGTATAAAAAATTCAGAAGCTTTTGAAGCCCTGATGATTTTATAAAAATTCTGCACTGGGGGCAAAAGTTTCTGTTTTTGCACAGAACCAAATCAACAAGTATCCACACTACCCCAAAGGCTTTACTTGGCACATTATTGAAAGAAAACATATAAAACATGATTACTACAGCAGCTTAATCATGTGAACACACAAAAACAGTAAGTAAAATTTTTGGGTTGTCTCCCAACAAGCGCTTTTCTTTATTGCCTTTTAGCTAGGCATGATGATTTCAATGATGCTCGCATAAAAGATAAAGATTGAAACATAAAGAGAGCATCATGAAGCATATGACTAGCATATTTAAGTCTAACTCACTTCCTATGCATAGGGATTTTGTGAGCAAACAATTTGTGGGAGCAAGAATCAACTAGCATAGGAAGGCAAAACAAGCATAACTTTGAAACTTTCAACACATAGAGAGGAAACTTGATATTATTGAAATATGTAGAAGCATATGATCCTCTCTCATAATAATTTTCAGTGGCATCATGAATGAATTCAACAATATAGCTATCACATAAAGCATTCTTTTCATGATCCACAAGCATAGAAATTTTATTACTCTCCACATAAGAAAATTTCTTCTCATTCATAATAGTGGGAGCAAACTCAACAAAATAACTATCATGAGATACTTGATTGGCATAATCCAATTGGAAATTAAAATCATGATGACAAGTTTCATAGTTATTATTATTCTTTGTAGCATATATGTCATCACGATAATCATCATAGATAGCAACTTTGTTATCATAGTCAATTCAAACCTCTTCCAAAATAGTGGATTCATCATTAAATAAAGTTGTGACCTCTCTAAATCCACTTTCATCAATATTTTAAAAAGGTTCAACACCCTCCAAAATAGTGGGATCATTAGCACCTAGAGTTGGCACTCTTCCAAACCCACTTTCATAAATATTGCAATCATCATAAATAGGAGGCATGCAATCATCATAACAAATTTGATCATTCAAAGTAGGGGGACTAAAAAGATCATCTTCATTAAGCATAGCATCCCCAAGCTTGGGACAAACATTAATTTCAGAAAATATATTCTCAAATACATCATTCTCATCAAACATAGCATCCCCAAGCTTGTGGCTTGGCATATCATAAGCATCATGGATATTCAAAGAATTCATACTAGCAACATTGCAATCATGCTCATCATTCAAATTAAACATTTTATAAAATTCTTCTTCTGTCAATTGAGCACAATTTTCGGAATCCTTATTTTCAAGAAAGACATCATAAAGGTAAAGCATTTCATGCAACTTCAATTCCATTTTTTTGTACTTTTCTTTTATAAAACCAAACTAGTGATAAAACAAGAAACTAAAAGATTCAATTGCAAGATCTAAAGATATACCTTCAAGCACTCACCTCCCCGGCAACGGCGCCAGAAAAGAGCTTGATGTCTACTACACAACTTGTTCTTGTAGACTCGTGTTGGGCCTCCAAGCACAAAGTTTTGTAGGACAGCGGCAATTTTCCCTCAAGTGGATGACCTAAGGTTTATCAATCCGTGGGAGGCGTAGGATGAAGATGGTAGCTCTCAAGCAACCCTGCAATGAAATACAAGAAATCTCTTGTGTCCCCAACACACCCAATACAATGGCAAATTGTATAGTGCACTAGTTCGGCGAAGAGATGATGATAAAAGTGTAGTATGGATAGTAGAAATGAGTTTTTGTAGTGCGAACAATAAAAAACAGCAAGGTAGCAACTAGTAAAACGGAGCACAAACAGTATTGCAATGCTTGGAAATGAGGCTTAGGGTTCATACTTTCACTAGTGCAATCTTTTAACAGTGCTAACATAATTGGATCATATAATTATCCCTCAACGTGCGATAAAGAATCACTCCCAAGCTCCTATTAGCGGAGAACATAAGATAGAAATTGTTTGTAGGGTACGAAACAACCTCAAAGCTATTCTTTCTGATCGATCTATTGGGCTATTCCTATAAGTGTCACAAACAGCCCTAGAGTTCATACTAAAATAGCACCATATGACACGCATCAACCAACTCTAATGTCACCACAAGTATCCATGAGTTAATTATACGATATGCATCAAACAACTTCATAATCATAATATTCAATCCACACAAAGAACTTCAAGGAGACCCCAAAGTTTCTATCGGAGAAAAGATAATGAAAACGTGCATCAACCCCTATGCATGGATTACCCCACTGTCACCTCGGGAATCCGCAAGTTGAGTGCCAAAACATACATCAAGTGGATCAATATGATACCCCATTGTCACCTCGAGTATTCATATGCAAGACATACATCAAGTGTTCTCAAATCTGAATATTCAATCCGACAAGAACAAAACTTCAAAGGGAAAAGATTCGATTCATCACAACAAAGGTAGAGAGGGGAGAAGCTCCATATGATCCAACTATATTAGCAAAGCCCATGATACATCAAGATCGTGACATCTCAAGAACACGAGAGAGAGAGATCAAACACATAGCTACTAGTACATACCCCTAGCCTCGAGGGTGGACTACTCCCTCCTTGTCATGGAGACCGCCGGGATGATGAAGATGGCCTCCGGTGAGGATTCCCCCTCTGGCAAAGTGCCGAAACAGGGCTCCAGATTGGTTTTTCTTCGATACAGATAGTTGCGGCGGCGGAGTCCAAGTTCTAGGTTAACTTTCGGGGGTTTTGATTTATATAGGATTTTTCAGCGTTGGAATCACGCGAAATGGGCCTCAGGGGGCCCACATGGCACCAGGGCGCGCCCCAGGGGGCGTACCCTGGTGCTGTGTGGGAACCAGGGGCCCCCTCTCCAGTGGATCTTGGCTCCAGTATTTATTATATTTCCAATAAATAATCCGCAAAAAGTTTCGTCCAATTCCGAGAACTTTTATTTCTGCACAAAAAACAACACCACGGTAGTTCTGCTGAAAGCAGCGTCAGTCCGGGTTAGTTCTAATCAAATCATGCCAAAACCATATAGAATTGTTATAAACATGGCATGAATACTTCATAAATTATAGATACGTTGGAGACGTATCACTATCCTACAGAGCGATCTTTGGAGGAACACACCTATATGAGCCCGACTGCTGGTCACAGTCTATGAGATTGGGGTGATCTCTAGCAAGCTTATGAATAGGCCAGGAGTGTGACTAATATGCTCCACCTGAGGGGTCAGCCTTTGGCAGCCTAGTACTAGTAAGACATGTGGTGAAACTTCTTGACGCCAAACTGACAATTCAAGGCATGGTCCATTGTTAAGTTGTGAAGAAGTGTAGCTACTTGGTCTAGGTGGAGTTCAACCTTAATCGGCCTTCACTGAAATACCGGTATATAAAAACAGTGTTTGGAACAAAGGACAAAATGGGCCCTTGAGATCTGGTGGGGGTTGTTGAAATATAGGGTGGGCCTTGGGCCCATCTAACAATTTCAGAAAATCTACAAGGGCCTGATACGTCTCCAACGTATCTATAATTTATGAAGTATTCATGCCATGTTTACAACAATTCTATATGGTTTGGGTATGATTTTATTAGAACTAACCCGGACTGACGCTGTTTTCAGCAGAACTACCGTGGTATTGTTTTTCGTGCAGAAATAAAAGTTCTCGGAATAGGACGAAACTTTTTGCAGATTTTTTATTGGACAAATAAACATTACTGGAGCCAAGACCCACTGTAGGGGGGCTCCCTGGTGCCCACACAACACCAGGGCATGCCACCCCCCTAGCGCGCCCTGGTACTGTGTGGGCCCCCTGAGGACCATCTTCGCGTGATTCCAACGCTGAAAAATCACATATATACCAAAACCCCCGAAAGTTAACAAAGAACTTGGACTCCGCCGCAGCAACTCTCTGTATCAAAGAAAACCAATCTGGAGCCCTGTTTCGGCACCCTGCCGGAGGGGGGATCATCACCGGAGGCCATCTCCATCATCCTGACGGTCTCCATGACGAGGAGGGAGTAGTTCACCCTCGGGGCTGAGGGTATGTACTAGTAGCTATGTGTTTGATCTCTCTCTCTCTCTCTCTCTCTCTCTCGTGCGTTCTTGAGATGTCACGATCTTGATGTATCGCGGGCTTTGTTAATATAGTTGGATCATATGGTGTTTCTCCCCTCTCCATACTTGTTGTGATGAATCGAATCTTTTCCCTTTGAAGTTGTGATCTTGTCGGATTGAATATTCAGATTTGAGAACACTTGATGTATGTCTTGCATGTGAATACCCGTGGTGACAATGGGGTATCATATTGATTCACTTGATGTATGTTTTGGCACTCAACTTGCGGATTCCCGCGGTGACATTGGGGTAATCTATGCATATGGGTTGATGCACGTTTTCATTATCTTTTCTCCGATAGAAACTTTGGGGTCTCCTTGGAGTGCTTTGTGTGGATTTAATATTATGATCATGAAGTTGTTTGATGCACATCATATAATTAACTCATGGATACTTGTGGTGACATTGGAGTATCTAGGTGACATTAGAGTTGGTTGATGTGTGTCATATGGTGTTATTTTAGTACGAACTCTAGGGCTATTTGTGACACTTATAGGAATAGCCCAATAGATCGATCAGAAAGAATAACTTTGAGGTGGTTTCGTACCCTACAAACATTTTCTATCTTTTGTACTCCGCTAATAGGAACTTGGGAGTGATTCTTTGTCACACAATGAGGGATAATTATATGATCCAATTATATTAGCACTGTTGAGAGATCGCACTAGTGAAAGTATGAACCCTAGGCCTCATTTTCAAGCATTGCAATACCGTTTGTGCTCCGGTTTACTAGCTCCTACCTTGCTGTTTTTTATTGTTCGCACTACAAAAACTTATATCTACTATCCATACTACACTTTTATCACCATCTCTTCGCCGAACTAGTGCACCTATACAATTTACCATTGTATTGGGTGTGTTGGGGACACAAGAGACTCTGTGTTATTTGGTTGCAGGGTTGCTTGAGAGAGACCATCTTCATCCTACGCCTCCCACGGATTGATAAACCTTAGGTCATCCACTAGAGGGAAAATTGCTACTGTCCTACAAAACTCTGCGCTTGGAGGCCCAACACGCGTCTACAAGAACAAGTTGTGTAGTAGACATCAAGCTCTTTTCTGGCGTCGTTGCCGGGGAGGTGTGTGCATGAAGGTATATCTTTAGATCTTGCAATCAAATCATTTAGTTTCTTGTTTATCACTAGTTTGGTTTTGTAAAAACAAAACTACACAAAAAAATGGATTTGAGATTGCCTCATATTATGCATCTTTATAATGTCTTTCTTGAAAATGATGGAGCGGAAAATTGTGCTCAATTGATAGAAGAAGAATTCAATAAAATGTTTGGCATGAATGATGAGCATGATTGCAATGTTGTTAGTATGAATTCTATGAATATCCATGATGCTAATGATATGCAAATCCACAAGCTTGGGGATGCTATGTTTGATGAAGATGAAATTTTTACTTCCCCAAGTTTTGATGAGAAAAATTATGATGAAAACATGCCTCCTATTTATGATGATTATTGTGATGACATGTATGCTATAAAGAACAATGATAACCATGAAACTTGTCATCATGATTTTAATTTTCAATTGGATTATGCCAACCAAGTATCTCATGATAGTTATTTTGTTGAGTTTGCTTCCACTATTATGAATGAGAAGAAATTTGCTTATGTGGAGAGTAATAAAATTTCTATGTTTGTGGATCATGAAAATAATGCTTTATGTGATAGCTATATTGTTGAATTCATTCATGATGCCACTAAAAATTGTTATGAGAGAGGAAGATATGCTTTTACATATTTCAATAATACCAAGTTTCCTCTCTATGTGTTGAAAGTTTCGAAGTTATGCTTGTTTTGCCTTCCTATGCTAGTTGATTCTTGATCCCATAAATTATTTGCTCACAAAATCCCTATGCATAGGAAGTGGGTTAGACTTAAATGTGCTAGTCATATGCTTCATGATGCTCTCTTTGTGTTTCAATCTTTATCTTTTATGTGAGCATCATTGAAATCATCATGCCGAGCTAAAAGGCATTAAAGAAAAGCGCTTGTTGGGAGACAACCCAACATGTATACCTATTGTTTTTGTGTGTTCAAATGATTAATCTACTATAGTAATCATGTTTTATAAGTTTTCTTTCAATAATGTGCCAAGTAAAGCCTTTGGGATAGTGTGGATACTTGTTGATTTGATTCTATGCAAAAACAGAAACTTTTACATCCAGTGCTGGAATTCTTAAAAATCACCAGAGTGTTAAAATCTTCTGAATTTTTTACACATAATTGGTAAACAAATTTTCCACGTGGTCCTAATTTTTGAGAATTTTTAGAGTTGCAGAAGTATGGATTCTTATTCACTCTTTACAGACTGTCCTGTTTTGGCAGATTGCTGTTATAGTTGCATTGTTTGCATATGTTTGCGTGTTTAATGATTCTATTTGTGGATAGGAGTATTAAATATGCAGAGGAATTTAGCATGCAATGTTTAATTATAATTTTTGTGATTTTCTACAGTAGAGAATGTTAAGGTTTTGAGTGGATTTATACTAACTTATCTCACGAGTTCTTGTTGAGTTTTGTGTGGATGAAGTTTTTAAGATTTAGGAGAAATGATATGAGAGGAATTAAGGAGACACAAGATCTCAAGCTTGGGGATACCCAAGGCATCCCAAGTTCACATTCCAAGAAGTCTCAAGCAACTAAGCTTGGGGATGCCCCGGTTGGCATCCCACCTTTCTTCATCAACACTTATCGGTTAGCCTAAATTTTTACTTGTTCACATGATATGTGCTATTCTTCGAGTGTCTCCTTATTTTCATTTCGTTTACTAATTTAATAAAATCATCAAGATCTGAAATCTTTATTTAGAGAGAGTCCTGATGATATCTAATACACAACTTGTTCTTGTAGACGCGTGATGGGCCTCCAAGCGCAGAGTTTTGTAGGACAGTAGCAATTTTCCCTCAAGTGGATGACCTAAGGTTTATCAATCCGTTGGAGGCGTAGGATGAAGATAGTCTCTCTCAAATGACCCTGCAACCAAATAACAAAGAGTCTCTTATGTCCCCAACACACCCAATACAATGGTAAATTATATAGGTGCACTAGTTCGGCGAAGAGATGATGATAAAAGTGTAGTATGGATAGTAGATATAAGTTTTTGTAGTGCGAACAATAAAAAACAGCAAGGTAGCAACTAGTAAAACGGAGCACAAACGGTATTGCAATGCTTGAAAATGAGGCCTAGGGTTCATACTTTCAATAGTGCAATCTCTCAACAGTGCTAACATAATTGGATCATATGATTATCCCTCAATGTGCGATAAAGAATCACTCCCAAGTTCCTATTAGCGGAGAACATAAGATAGAAATTGTTTGTAGGGTACGAAACCACCTCAAAGTTATTCTTTTTGATCGATCTATTGGGCTATTCCTATAAGTGTCACAAACAGCCCTAGAGTTCATACTAAAATAATACCATATGACACACATCAACCAACTCTAATGTCACCTAGATACTCCAATGTCACCACAAGTATCCATGAGTTAATTATACGATATGCATCAAACAACTTCATGATCATAATATTCAATCCACACAAAGAACTCCAAGGAGACCCCAAAGTTTCTATCGGAGAAAAGATAATGAAAATGTGCATCAACCCCTATGCATAGATTACCCCAATGTCACCGCGGGAATCCGCAAGTTGAGTGCCAAAACATATATCAAGTGAATCAATATAATACCCCATTGTCACCACGGGTATTCATATGCAAGACATACATCAAGTGTTCTCAAATCTGAATATTCAATCCGACAAGACCAAAACTTCAAAGGGAAAAGATTCGATTCATCACAACAAGGATGGAGAGGGGAGAAACATCATATGATCCAACTATATTAACAAAGCCCGCGATACATCAAGATCGTGACATCTCAAGAACGTGCGAGAGAGAGAGATCAAACACATAGCTACTGGTACATACCCTCAGCCCCGAGGGTGAACTACTCCCTCATAGTCATGGAGACCGCCGGGAGGATGGAGATGGCCTCCGATGATGATCCCCCCTCCGGCAGGGTGCCGAAACAGGGCTCCAGATTGGTTTTCTTCGATATAGAGAGTTGCGGCGGCAGAGTCCAAGTTCTAGGTTAACTTTCGGGGTTTTTGCTATATATGTGATTTTTCAGCGTTGGAATCACGCGAAGATGGGCCTCAGGGGGCCCACACAGTACCATGGCGCGCCAGGGGGGTGGCGCGCCCTGGTGCTGTGTGGGCACCAGGGAGCCCCCCTCCAGTGGGTCTTGGCTCCAGTAATGTTTATTTGTCCAATACAAAATCATGAAAAAGTTTCGTCCAATTCCGAGAACTTCTATTTCTGCACAAAAAATAACACCACGGTAGTTCTGCTGAAAACAGCGTCAGTCCGGGTTAGTTCTAATCAAATCATACCAAAACCATATAGAATTGTTATAAACATGGCATGAATACTTCATAAATTATAGATACGTTGGAGACGTATCAGCATCCCCAAGCTTAATTCCCGCTCGTCCTCGAGTAGGTAAATGATAAAAAGAAATAATTTATGAAGTGTGAATGCTAGCATAGTGCATAAGTTTGATCAATGATAATTTCAATGACTTTTCCTAGCATCATAACAGCAACTTATTCTCATAAAACTCATCATGACCAAGTAGCAATTAAAAACAGAAATTTTGATGTGGAATGCTGCCATCATAATCATCATACAATCTTTTCTTTTGTAGCATGGACATTTGAATGATTCAAAGCAATAGTCTATAGTTTGACATGAAGATATAAATACTCAAGCATACTAACAAGCAACCATGTCTTTCAAAATATGAACGCTAAGGAAAGTTATCCCTAGCCCATTATGCTCAATCATTGATCCATTTATGAAACACACACAAATATTAGCTACATCCAATGCACAAGTATGACAATAGTGCTCTCTAGTTGGTGCTTTATAAGAGAAGATGGAGACTAAAAAATAAAAATTGCATAAAAGTAAATAGATAGGCCCTTCGCAGAGGGAAGTAGGGATTTGCTTATGTGCCAGAGCTCAAGGTTTTAATTTTTAGAGAGAAAACATTTTGAGAGGCATGCTTTTCCTGTCAACGAAAATGATTGAAGGCTCCCAATACTTTCCATTCTAGATACATCATAGGCGGTTCCCAAACAGAAAATAATTTTTTTCTTTCATTCCTTTCCACCATTACTTTCACAATCCATGGCTAGCCATATCCACGGGTGCCCTCCATACCATCACTTTCCAAGGAATTTTTGTTCCTAAGATATTATGATTCATTGCAATTCGGGACTGGGCATCCCTATTACCAGCCACTCTCTCATGTAATGACAAGTGAATAAACACTCATCATGAGAATAACACATCTAGCATGGAAAATACTGGCCACCCCCTACCACTTCATGAGTGGTACGGGCACACAAAACGGAAAAATTATTTTGAAATTTAGAGATGGCACACGCAAATTTGCTTGGAACGGCATTGAAATACCGCATATAGGTAGGTATGGTGGACTCATATGGCACAACTTGGGTTTAAGGAGTTTGGATGCACAAGCAGTATTTCCGCTTAGTACAGGTGAAGGTTAGGAAATAGATTGAGAAGCGACCAACCAAAAAAGAAAACGGTCATAAACATGCATTGAACATAACTAACACTGAATAATGCACCATAAGTAGGATATAATTTCGTTGCATAACTATTGACTTTACGTGCATGCATAGGGAATCACAAACCTTAACACCAATATTCTTACTAAACACAATTAATCACTAACATGACTCACATATTATCATCTCCACATTGCAAAACTATTGCAAGGAATCAAACTTATCATATCCAATGATCTATATGAAAGTTTTTATTATATCCCTCTTGAATATTCATCACTTTGGGATCAAATTCATGTCTTTGTGCAAATCACCATTACTATTGTCAACTCTCAAAATAATTTAAGTGAAGCATGAGAGTGTATGTATTTCTTCAAAATGTAATCACCACCGTGCTCAAAAAGATATAACTGAAGTACTAGAGCAAATGACAAACTACTCCAAAAGATATAAGTGAAGATCAATGAGTAGGCAAACAATTAGGTAGCTATGTGAAGGCTCTCTCCAAATAATTATTTCAGATCTTGATAGTTTTATTAAAACAGCAAACAAAATGAAAATAAAAGGATACTCCAAGAATAGCACATATCATGTGAAGAAGTAAAAATTTAGGCTAACCGATAAGTGTTGATGAAGAAAGGTGGGATGCCTACCGGGGCATCCCCAAGCTTAGTTGCTTGAGACTTCTTGGAATATGAACTTGGGATGCCTTGGGCATCCCCAAACTTGAGCTCTTGTGTCTCCTTAATTCTTCTCATATCATTTCTCCTAAATCTTAAAAACTTCATCCACACAAAACTCAACAAGAACTCGTGAGATAAGTTAGTATAAATCCACTCAAAACCTTACATTCTCTACTGTAACAAATCACTAAAATTATAATTTAACATTGCATACTAAATGCCTATGCGTATTTAATACTCCTATCCTCAAATAGAACCATTAAGCAAGCCAACATATGCAAACAATGCAAACATGACAGTAATCTATCTAAACAGGATAGTCTATAAAGGATGCAGCAAGATCCATACTTACCTAAATCCAAAAATTCTGAAAATTTACCACACTTTAGATAATTTATAATATCATACAGTCTCAAAATTTCAAGATTTTATCACATTCTGACTTTTCTGGGGAATTTTTGCAATAACAGCAAACTTTCTGTTTTGAAACAGCAACTCATACACTTGCAAATTAAGCATGGTAAAGGCTACACTTGACACTTTTATTGAAATAAAGGATATAAAACATTATTCTAAATAACATCAAGCAAACCCAAACAAAATAAAATGACGCTCCAAGCAAAAGTCATACTGTGTGACGAATAAAAATATAGCTCCAAGTGAGGTTACCGATAATGTTGAAGACGAAAGAGGGGATGCCTTCCGGGGCATCCCCAAGCTTAGATGCTTGGGTCTTCCTTGAATATTATATTGGGGTGCCTTTATAATCCCCAAGCTTAGGGTCTTGCCACTCCTTATTCTCCTCATATCGATATCTCACCCAAAACTTGAAAACTTCAATCACACAAAACTTAACGGAACTTCGTGAGAGAGGTTAGTATGATAAAAATAAATCATCCACTTAGGTACTGTCAAGACAAGATTCATAATTGTTACCACATAATGCCTACTGTATTCTATCATTTCCACAATTTATATCACTTAATATAAGCTATGGAAACACTAAAACAAGCAAACTATGCGTTGAAAACAGAATCTGTCAAAAACAGAACAGTCTGTAATGATCTGAATAATGACCATACTTCTGCTACTCCAAAAATTCTGAAAAATTAGGACAACGTAGGAAATTTGTATATCAATCATGTTTAAAAAAATTCAGAAACTTTTAATGCTCTGGTGATTTTTAAGAATTCCAGCACTGAACGCAAAAGTTTCTATTTTTGCACAGAATCAATTCAACAAGTGTCCACACTACCTCAAAGCTTGACTTGGCACATTATTGAAAGAAAACATATAAAACATGATTACTACAGTAGCTTAATCATGTGAACACACAAAAACAGTAGGTATAAATGTTGGGTTGTCTCCCAACAAGCGCTTTTCTTTATTGCCTCTTAGCTAGGCATGATGATTTCAATGATGCTCACATAAAAGCTAAAGATTGAAACACAATAGGAGCATCATGAATCATAAGTTCCCCTCTCATAATAATTTTCAGTAGTATCATGAATGGATTCATCAATATAGCTATCACATAAAGCATTATTTTCATGATCCACAAGCATAGAAATTTTCTTACTCTCCACATAAGCAAATTTCTTCTCATTCATAATAGTGGGAGTATCATAAGAAACTTGAATACTACAAATTGTTTCCACATTAAAAGAATAATGTTCAGAAAAAGGGTATTCATAATTATGACAAGTATTATAATAATAATCATCGCTACTTTTTATAACATAAGTATCATCACAATAATCATCATAAGTAGCAACTTTGTTCTCATCAAAATCAATTGAAACCTCTTCCAAAGTAGTGGATTCATCATTAAATAAAGTCATGACCTCTCCAAATCTACTTTTATCATTATTAAAATAAGATTGAACACCCTCCAAAATAGTGGGATAATTATTATCTAAAGTTGACACTCTTCCAAACCCACTTTCATAAATATTGCAATCATCATAAATAGGAGGCATGCAATCATCATAATCAATTTGATCACTCAAAGTAGGGGGACTAAAAGGATCATCTTCATTAAGCATAGCATCCCCAAGCTTGGGACAAACATTAATTGCAGCAAATATATTCTCAAACACATCATTTTCATCAAGCATAGCATCCCCAAGCTTGGGACAAACATTAATTGTAGCAAATATATTCTCAAACAAGTCATTCTCATCATTAATAGTATGAATGGCACCAATGATATAGCAATTATTATCATCATAATTCTCCAAATTGGCACCATAAAGATTTTCAAAATTATAAGAAGTATCATTATCTTCCCAATCATAATCATCACAACAAGCAATAGGCATAACAAAATCATCCTCGAGTGTATCATCTTCCACAATTATTTTTGATTCATTCTCATGAGGCATATCAATAATAGGAGCAACATTATTTGGGAGAGATACCTTTTTACCTTTACTTTTTCTTCTTTTCTTCTTCACCACATCATGTGTGGGTTTAAGAAAATTTTCCGAGCTTCTTATTGATGGGATTGGTTGAATAGGAAGCTCCTCCTCGTCACCTATTTCATCATGAGAGACAATAGGAGGGAAAGTAGAAATATTTACCCTTTCATTAGTGTTCCTTTTATATTCTATTGGTTTTCCCGTCTTTCTATAGTTGGCAATAAAAGCAATCTCATTGCAATTTACCAAACAAAACATATAAATTTCTTCCAAATTATTTGCAATGTCATTTGTGAGAATGAATACTTCAAACCAACTATTTTTATGTGTCAACTCTTCACACCCCAAAAATAGATAAAGCTCATTATAAAGTTCAAGGGCGGTCGAATCATTACAATATTTGGCCATGATTTGATCATGAAAAAGTATGCATTGAAAATTAAGATGACCAACTTTATTGCAAAGTTCACAAGTAATAGTACAATGAGAACATAATTTTGTAGCTAACTTATCTATCACCTTGAGCAAAAAATTGGTTCTATCATGTTTATGCTTCTTGCAAAATCTATCATCCCTATAAGGCATGTCTTCACAAACTTTATACACTCAACAAAAATTGACATGCTTATAAGAAATATTTTTGTCATGACTAGTGCAATCATCATTAGTATTTCAGATATTCATAGAGTTCATCTAACAACATTGTAATCATGCTCATCATTTGTGCCAAACATTTTATTAAATTCTTCTTCTATCAATTGAGCACAATTTTCGGAATCCGTATTTTCAAGAAAGACATCATAAAGGTAAAGCATTTCATGCAACTTCAATTCCATTTTTTTGTGGTTTTCTTTTATAAACCAAACTAGTGATAAAACAAGAAACTAAAAGATTCAATTGCAAGATCTAAAGATATACCTTCAAGCACTCACCTCCCCGGTAACGGCGCCAGAAAAGAGCTTGATGTCTACTACACAACTTGTTCTTGTAGACGCGTGTTGGGCCTCCAAGTGCAGAGTTTTGTAGGACAGTAGCAATTTTCCCTCAAGTGGATGACCTAAGGTTTATCAATCCATGGGAGGCATAGGATGAAGATAGTCTCTCCCAAACGACCCTGCAACCAAATAACAAAGAGTCTCTTGTGTCCCCAACACTCCCAATAAAATGGTAAATTGTATAGGTGCACTAGTTCGGCGAAGAGATGATGATAAAAGTGTAGTATGGAAAGTAGATATGAGTTTTTGTAGTGCAAACAATAAAAAACAGCAAGGTAGCAACTAGTAAAACGGAGCACAAACGGTATTGCAATGCTTGAAAATGAGGCATAGGGTTCATACTTTCACTAGTGCAATCTCTCAACAGTGCTAACATAATTGGATCATATGATTATCCCTCAATGTGCGATAAAGAATCACTCCCAAGTTCCTATTAGCGGAGAACATAAGATAGAAATTGTTTGTAGGGTACGAAACCACCTTAAAGTTATTCTTTCTGATCGATCTATTGGGCTATTCCTATAAGTGTCACAAACAGCCCTAGAGTTCGTACTAAAATAACACCATATGACACACATCAACCAACTCTAATGTCACCTAGATACTCCAATGTCACCACAAGTATCCATGAGTTAATTATACGATATGCATCAAACAACTTCATGATCATAATATTCAATCCACACAAAGAACTCCATGGAGACCCCAAAGTTTCTATCGGAGAAAAGATAATGAAAACTTGCATCAACCCCTACGCATAGATTACCCCAATGTCACCGCGGGAATCCGCAATTTGAGTGCCAAAACATATATCAAGTGAATGAATATAATACCCATTGTCACCACGGGTATTCATATGCAAGACATACATCAAGTGTTCTCAAATCTGAATATTCAATCCGACAAGACCAAAACTTCAAAGGGAAAAGATTCGATTCATCACAACAAGGATGGAGAGGGGAGAAACATCATATGATCCAACTATATTAACAAAGCCCGCGATACATCAAGATCGTGCCATCTCAAGAACGCGCGCGAGAGAGAGATCAAACACATAGCTACTGGTACATACCCTCAGCCCCGAGGGTGAACTACTCCCTCCTCGTCATGGAGACCGTCGGGAGGATGGAGATGGCCTCCGGTGATGATCCCCCCTCCGGAAGGGTGCCGAAACAGGACTCCAGATTGGTTTTCTTCGATACAGAGAGTTGCGGTGACAGAGTCCAAGTTCTAGGTTAACTTTCTGGGGTTTTGCTATATATGTGATTTTTCAGCGTTGGAATCACACGAAGATGGGCCTCAGGGGGCCCACACAGTACCAGGGCGCGCCAGGGGGGGTGGCATGCCTTGGTGTTGTGTGGGCACCAGGGAGCCCCCCTCCAGTGGGTCTTGGCTCCAGTAATGTTAGTTGTCCAATAAAAATTCATCAAAAAGTTTTGTCCAATTCCGAGAACTTTTATAGTTCTGCTGAAAACAGCGTCAGTCCGGGTTAGTTCTAATCAAATCATACCAAAACCATATAGAATTGTTATAAACATGGCATGAATACTTCATAAATTATAGATACGTTGGAGACGTATCACCTCACATAGCTACTTAATTGTTTGACTACTCATTGATCTTCACTTATACCTTTTTGGAGTAGTTTGTCATTTACTCTTTTGCTTCACTCAAATCCTACGAGTAAATTGTGAAAGAATTGAATATCATAAAGTTGGAATAATATGATCTTTATATGCTTGTATCATGCCTAGTAGTAGCTTCACATTGAGTTTAGAAAGTGAATTCTATTGAAGCTTGACAATCACAATATTGGTCATACAAGCAATTCATGAATGATTAGTATAAGGAAGAGAACTTTCACATATAAATATATTATCTTGGACATCTTTTATGATTGTGAATACCCATTAATTATTTTCAAACTTGAGCAAATTAGTTGAAGTTGGACAAGGAAGACAACGTAATGAGTTATGTTTGGGTATATTTGCATAGAAGTTATATTGTTATGGATCCTCCAACATGTGGTGCTTGCTTAGGATCTTTTGCTAGCCAAAAATTCGCACTAAGTAGAGATACTACTTGTGCATCCAAAACCCCTTAAACCCAGTTTCTTGCCATGAGTGTCCACCATATCTACCTATGGATTGAATAAGATCCTTCAAGTAAGTTGTCATCAGTGCAAAAAGCAATAAAAATTGCTCCTTAAACATGTATGATCTTTTATTGTAAGGGAAAATAAGCGTTGTACGAACTTGTGATGGTAAAGAAATAAAAGCGATGGACTGCATAATAAAGGTTGCTATCACAAGGGGCAATATAATGTGACGTTCCTTTGCATTAAGAGCTTGTCCATCCAAAAGCAAAAAGCGCATGACAACCTCTGCTTCCCTCTACGAAGGGCCTATCTTTTACTTTTCTGCATTTACTTTTATGTATTTACTTTTATGCAAGAGTCAATAGTATTAATTCTCCTTTCAACCTTAATTATTCTCTAGTTGGTAAGCATCATGTGGTGGGGAAAGATCCAAGCACATATGACCAGTCAGATATCACTGGTACAGCGAGCTGCTATACAAACGGTTTTTAACCCCTTTCCGCGACGGCATTTTAAACCGTCGCCAATTGAGTGTGTGCGATAGGGGGGTCCTTCCCGCACAACCCAGAAACCGTTGGGGATAGGGAACCATGATGCATACAGTTGTCCCTATAAAACTGTTTCTGATATCTCGAATACCCCAAACGCTCCATGATGTCTACTACACAACTTGTTCTTGTAGACTCGTGTTGGGCCTCCAAGCGCAGAGGTTTGTAGGACAGTAGCAATTTTCCCTCAAGTGGATGACCTAAGGTTTATCAATCCATGGGAGGCGTAGGATGAAGATAGTCTCTCTCAAACAACCCTGCAACCAAATAACAAAGAGTCTCTTGTGTCCCCAACACACCCAATACAATGGTAAATTGTATAGGTGCACTAGTTCGGCGAAGAGATGATGATAAAAGTGTAGTATGGATAGTAGATATAGGTTTTTGTAATCTGAAAATATAAAAACAGCAAGGTAACTAGTAATAAAAGTGAGCACAAACGGTATTGCAATGCTTGAAAATAAGGCCTAGGGTTCACACTTTCACTAGTGCAATCTCTCAACAGTGCTATAAAGAATCACTCCCAAGTTCCTATTAGCGGAGAACATAAGATAGAAATTGTTTGTAGGGTATGAAACCACCTCAAAGCTATTCTTTCTGATCGATCTATTGGGCTATTCCTATAAGTGTCACAAACAGCCCTAGAGTTCGTACTAAAATAACACCATATGACACACATCAACCAACTCTAATGTCACCTAGATACTCCAATGTCACCACAAGTATCCATGAGTTAATTATACGATATGCATCAAACAACTTCATAATCATAATATTCAATCCACACAAAGAACTCCAAGGAGACCCCAAAGTTTCTATCGGAGAAAAGATAATGAAAACGTGCATCAACCCCTATGCATAGATTACCCCAATGTCACCGCAGGAATCCGCAAGTTGAGTGCCAAAACATACATCAAGTGAATCAATATGATACCCCATTGTCACCACAGGTATTCATATGCAAGACATACATCAAGTGTTCTCAAATCTGAATATTCAATCCGACAAGAACAAAACTTTAAAGGGAAAAGATTTGATTCATCACAACAAGCATGGAGAGGGGAGAAACACCATATGATCCAACTATATTAACAAAGCCCGCGATACATCAAGATCGTGCCATCTCAAGAACGCGAGAGAGAGAGAGATCAAACACATAGCTACTAGTACATACCCTCAGCCCCGAGGGTGAACTACTCCCTCCTCGTCATGGAGACCTCCGGGATGATGAAGATGGCCTCCAGTGATGCTTTCCCCCCTCCGGTAGGGTGCCGGAAAAGGGCTGTAGATTAGATCGTGGAGGTCCAGAGGCTTGCGGCGGCGTAAAAACTCATCTAGGTTAACTTTCGGGGGTTTCTGCATATATATGATTTTTCAGCGTTGGAATCACGCGAAGGGGGGCCTCAGCGGGCCCACACAGTACCAGGGCGCGCCTGGGGGGGGGGGGGGTGGCGCGCCCAGGTGCTGTGTGGGGCCCCTGTGAATCCTCTGGCCTCCTCCCGAAGCTTCCTGGGTTCATTTTCCTCCAGAAAAAAGTCAAAAAGTTTCATTGCATTTGGACTTCATTTGATATGGATTTTCTAGAAAACCAAAAACAAGCAGAAAACAGCAACTGGCACTGGGCACTAGGTCAATATGTTAGTCCATGAAAATCATATAAAAGCTATATAAAAGTGCACCAAAACCATACAAAACTATAGTAAACATGGCATGAATACTTCATAAATTATAGATACGTTGGAGACGTATCAGCATCCCCAAGCTTAATTCCTACTCGTCCTCGAGTAGGTAAATGATAAAAGAAATAATTTATGTAGTGTGAATGCTAGCACAGTGCATAAGTTTGATCAATGATAATTTCAATCACTTTTTCTAGCATCAATATATATCATAATCAGTAGCTCATAAAACTTCTCATGATCAAGTAGCAAGCTATTCACATGTTTAAAGTATAGGCCATAAACTTTCTTGAAAACTAACAAACTACGTTCTCAGTCAACAATGCAATTGCAATTCATCATATTTTCAGGAAGGGTCTCATGTAGGAGCATATTAGCAAGTCCACATACTAAACCATCATTTAGTCTTCTATGATTGCTAACACTCACGACATATATATGGAGCAAAAAGTTTCAGCCAGACACATAGAAAGATAGGGGCTTATAATTTTGCCTCCCAACTTATTCACCTCAAGGATGATGTCAACAATAATAACTCATGATCACTCATATCCAACTGGATATATATGCCTAGATCTTTCCCCACCACATGATGCTTGCAAAAGAGAAAAATAAAAAGGAATAGAGGAGAACACTATTGACTCTTGCATAAAAATAAATACATGAAAGTAAATACATAAAAGCAAAAGATAGGCCCTTCGTAGAGGGAAGCAGAGCTTGTCATGCGCTTTTTATTGTTGGATGCACAAGCTCTTAATGCAAAAGAACGTCACGTGATATTGCCCCTTGTGATAGCAACCTTTATTATGCAGTCTGTCGCTTTTATTACTTCACCATCACAAGTTCGTACCACGCTTATTTTCCCTTACAATAAAAGTTCATAACATATTTAGAGGCAATTTTTATTGCTTTTTGCACCGATGACAACTTACTTGAAGGATCTTATTCAATCCATAGGTAGATATAGTGGACTCTCATGTCATGAAACTGGGTTTAAGGGTTTTGGATGCACAAGTAGTATCTCTACTTGGTGCGGATTTTTGGCTAGCAAAGATATTGAGCAAGCACCACATGTTAGAGGATCTATGACAATATAGCTTCTATGTGAATATAAGCAAACATAATTCATTACGTTGTCTTCCTTGTCCAACGTCAACAATTTGACATAAAATACTTAATGGGGGCTCACAATCATAAAAGATGTCCAAGATAGTGTATTTGCATGTGAATCTTCTCTTCCCTTATTAATTCTTTCATGAATTGCATCATTGACCAATGCTATGCTTGTTAACTTTCAATAAATTTTACCACTTATACTTCTTGTATGTGAAGTCACTACTCCCCATGGGACAAGCATATGAAGCATATATAATTTCAACTTTATGATATTCAATTCTTTTACAATTTACTCATAGGATATAAGTGAAGCACAAGAGTAAATGACAAACTACTCCAAAAAGATGTAAGTGAAGATCAAATGAGTAGTCAAGTAAATAGGTAGCTATGTGAGGACTCTCTCTCATTTAAAAATTTCAGATCTTAAGTATTTTATTCAAACAGCAAAGAAAACAAAATGAAATGACATTCCAAGAATAGCACATATCATGTGAAGAAGCAAAAACTTAGTCTCAACCAAAACTGACCGATAGTTGTTGAAGAAGAAAGGTGGGATGCCTACCGGGGCATCCCCAAGCTTAGATGCTTGAGACTTCTTGAAATGTTATATTGGGATGCCTTGGGCATCCCCAAGCTTGAGCTTTTGTGTCTCCTTAATTCTTCTCATATCACGGTTTTTCTAAATCTTAAAAACTTCATCCACATAAAACTCAACAAGAACTCGTGAGATAAGTTAGTATAGATCAATGCAAAACCTTATCATTTTCTACTGTAACAAATCACTAAAATTACAATTTAACATTGAATACTAAATGCCTCTGCATATTTAATACTCCTATCCTCAAATAGAATCATTAAACAAGCCAACATATGCAAACATAACAGCAATCTGTCTAAACAGAAGAGTCTGTAAAGAATGTAGCAAGATCCATACTTAATTAACTCCAAAAATTTTGAAAATTTACCACACTGTAGATAATTTATAAGATCATACTGTGTCAAAATTTCAAGATTTTATGACATACTGACTTCTCTAGGGAATTTTTCACTAACAGCAAGCTTTCTGTTTTGAAACAGCAACTCATGAACGTGCAAACTAAGCATGGTAAAGGCTATACTTGACATTTTATTGAAGTAAAAGATACAAAACTTGATTCTAAATAACAGGAAGCAAAATTCAACAAAATAAAATGATGCTCCAAGCAAAACACATATCATGTGACGAATAAAAATATAGTCCCAAGTGAGGTTACCGATAATGTTGAAGACGAAAGAGGGGCTGCCTTCCAGGGCATCCCCAAGATTAGTTGCTTGGGTCTTCTTTGAATATTACCTTGGGGTGACTTGGGCATCCCCAAGCTTAGGGTCTTGTCACTCCTTATTCTTCTCATATCGATATCTCACCCAAAATTTGAAAACTTCAATCACACAAAACTTAACGGAACTTCGTGAGAGAGGTTAGTATGATAAAAATAAATCATCTACTTAGGTACTGTCAAGACAAGATTCATAATTGTTACCACATAATTCCTACTGTATTATATCATTTCCACAATTTATATTACTCAATATAAGCTATGGAAACACTAAAACAAGCAAACTATGCATTGAAAACAGAATCTGTCAAAAACAGAACAGTCTGTAATGATCTGAATATTGGTCATACTTTTGTAACTCCAAAAATTCTGAGAAATTAGGATGACGTGGGAAATTTGTATATAAATTATGTGTAAAAAATTCAGAAGCTTTTGACGCTCTGGTCATTTTTGAAAATTCTAGTACTGGACGCAAAAGTTTCTGTTTTTGCACAGAATCAAATCAACAAGTATCCACACTACCCCAAAGGCTTTACTTGGCACATTATTGAAAGAAAACATATTAAACATGATTACTACAGTAGCTTAATCATGTGGATACACAAAAACAGTAGGGGTAAATGTTGGGTTGTCTCCCAACAAGCGCTTTCTTTAATGCCTTTTAAGCTAGGCATGATGATTTCAATGATGCTCACATAAAAGATAAGAATTGAAATACAAAGAGAGCATCATGAAGCATATGACTAGCAGATTTAAGCCTAACCCACTTCCTATGCATAGGGATTTTGTGAGAAAATAGTTGAAACTTGATATTATTGAAATAAGTAGAAGCATATGATCCTCTCTCATAATAATTTTCAGTAGCATCATGAATGAATTCAACAATATAGCTATCACATAAAGAATTCATTTCATGACCCACAAGCATAGAAATTTTATTACTCTCCACATAAGCAAATTTCTTCTCATGAATAGTGGTGGGAGAAAACTCAACAAAATAACTATCATGAGGTACTTGATTGGCATAATCAATTTGAGCATTAAAATCATGATGACAAGTTTCATGGTTATCATTATTCCTTATAGCATACATGTCACCACAATAATCATCATATATAGGAGGTATGCAATCATTATAACAAATTTCCACATCAAATCTTGGAGGAATAAAAATATCATCTTCATCAAACATAGCATCCCAAAGCTTGTGGCTTTGCATATCATTAGCATCATGGGTATTCAAAGAATTCATACTAACAACATTGCAATCGTGCTCATCATTCAAAGATTTTATGCCAAACATTTTATTGAATTCTTCTTCTATCATTGAGCACAATTTTTGGATCCTTATTTTCAAGAA
Organism: Elymus sibiricus; assembly: GCA_039707655.1. Lineage (NCBI taxonomy): Eukaryota > Viridiplantae > Streptophyta > Magnoliopsida > Poales > Poaceae > Elymus > Elymus sibiricus. Next base: position 31,010,040 of record CM077670.1, read on the forward strand.
AGACACCATAAAGATGAATAATATGAGGCAGCCTCAATTCCATATTTTTTGTACTTTTCTTTTTATAAAACCAAACTAGTGATAAAGCAAGAAACTAAAAGATTTGATTGCAAGATCTAAAGATATACCTTCAAGCACTCACCTCCCTGGCAACGGTGCCAGAAAAGAGCTTGATGTCTACTACACAACTTGTTCTTGTAGACTCGAGTTGGGCCTCCAAGCGCAGAGGTTTTTAGGACAGTAGCAATTTTCCCTCAAGTGGATGACCTAAGGTTTATCAATCCGTGGGACGCGTAGGATGAAGATAGTCTCTCTCAAACAACCCTGCAACCAAATAACAAAGAGTCTCTTGTGTCCCCAACACACCCAATACAATGGTAAATTGTATAGGTGCACTAGTTCGGCGAAGAGATGATGATAAAAGTGTAGTATGAATAGTAGATATAGATTTTGTAATCTGAAAATATAAAAACAGCAAGGTAACTAGTAATAAAAGTGAGCACAAACAGTATTGCAATGCTTGAAAATAAGGCCTAGGGTTCATACTTTCACTAGTGCAATCTCTCAACAGTGCTAACATAATTGGATCATATAATTATCCCTCAATGTGCGATAAAGAATCACTCCCAAGTTCCTATTAGCGAAGAACATAAGATAGAAATTGTTTGTAGGGTACGAAACCACCTCAAAGCTATTCTTTCCGATCGATCTATTGGGCTATTCCTATAAGTGTCACAAACAGCCCTAGAGTTCGTACTAAAATAACACCATATGACACACATCAACCAACTCTAATGTCACCTAGATACTCCAATGTCACCACAAGTATCCATGAGTTAATTATACGATATGCATCAAACAACTTCATAATCATAATATTCAATCCACACAAAGAACTCCAAGGAGACCCCAAAGTTTCTATCGGAGAAAAGATAATGAAAACGTGCATCGACCCCTGTGCATAGATTACCCCAATGTCACCGTGGGAATACGCAAGTTGAGTGCCAAAACATACATCAAGTGAATCAATATGATACCCCATTGTCGCCACGGGTATTCATATGCAAGACATACATCAAGTGTTCTCAAATCTGAATATTCAATCCGACAAGAACAAAACTTTAAAGGGAAAAGATTCGATTCATCACAACAAGGATGGAGAGGGGAGAAACACCATATGATCCAACTATATTAACAAAGCCCGCGATACATCAAGATCGTGCCATCTCAAGAACGCGAGGGAGAGAGAGATCAAACACATAGCTACTAGTACATACCCTCAGCCCCGAGGGTGAACTACTCCCTCCTCGTCATGGAGACCTCCGGGATGATGAAGATGGCCTCTAGTGATGCTTTCCCCCCTCTGGTAGGGTGCCGGAAAAGGGCTGTAGATGATATCGTGGAGGTCCAGAGGCTTGCGGTGGCGTAAAAACTCATCTAGGTTAACTTTCAGGGGTTTCTGAATATATATGTTTCAGCGTTGGAATCATGCGAAGGGGGGCCTCAGGGGGCCCACACAGTACCAGGGCACGCCTGGGGGGCGGTGGCGCGCCCAGGTGCTGTGTGGGGCCCCTGTGGCTCCTCTGGCCTCCTCGCGAAGCTTCCTGGGTTCATTTTCCTCCAGAAAAAATCATCAAAAGTTTCATTGCATTTGGACTTCATTTGATATGGATTTTCTGGAAAACCAAAACCAAGCAGAAAATAGCAACTGGCACTGGGCACTAGGTCAATATGTTAGTCCATGAAAATCATATAAAGCCATATAAAAGTGCACCAAAACCATACAAAACTATAGTAAACATGGCATGAATACTTCATAAATTATAGATACGTTGGAGACGTATCACTCCATCCTTGCTACTCGTGTGTGCTGGCATTGCCATCGCAGTCGGTATTCTGTGGTGCTACGTTTACGATGCGCGGCCCATCACAAACAGTTCATGATTGCCAAGCGTGTGCGACCAAGAGACTAGCACACACATTCACTTCTCCCGAACCGTATGCGATCTGTAATTAAGAAGATTACCTAATCATCGTACGAGTGTCGGATAGGATAACGAAACGTCGGACCGTCGTACCAGTGTCGTACAGGATAACTATCGCACACGCTATTATGTGGTGCAACGTTTATGATGCCTACGACATCCGAAACAGTTCATGATTGTAAATCGTGTATGATAAGGCGACTATCACAAACATTTAGTTTGCTCGCACCGTTTGTGATATTGTCTGACATCACACACACTTCGCAAACGGCAACTGTGTGCATGGTCGCACATGTTTCCTCTCTGCAAACCGTGTCGGAACTACATGTATATCACACACGTTTGTGCTTTACAGACCGTGTGCGCCGTAACGACCCGCAGAGCATATTTCGACCCTAATTAAATCACTGCTATTTAAAATTGTACCGAATTTGAATTTGAAAGTTGGCTATAACTTTATTCATATCCATCAGGTTAAAAAACCACTACATTATTCGATTCACAGATACACATGTTCAAGAATTACATAAGCACCAAATAAAGAATGATGAACCAGGGTTGTATACTTGTACTATTAAACACGGTAAAGAAAGATGCAAAAGACATTCTGGTTGCTGAACAAGGTGAAGCGGAATGCCCGTATTGTGCTCTCCTCCATGCAGAAGGCACGCACGACTCAGTCCAACCCCTTGTGATGGCCGACCGCCCATCCTTCACTGTCTTCATGACTAATGAGGGCATCTGATAGTCATTGTGTTATGGTAGAAATACTTTAACCGTTACATGCCCACCAATCATGTAGTTTGAGAGGTAATCTTGAGTAAACTGCTTCAAGAACCACTGCAAAGGAAAAAGATTCAGACATTGTCATCTAACACAACTCATTATGGGCAGTAAAAAGAAGGCTACAGAGTTCTTACTTACCATGCTGCAGTTCACTGTTGTCTTGGATAAAGTGTAAACAAATAGTTTAATTGCCATCTTTGGACCCATTTTAGTAACAATCTTTATCAGTTTCCTCACTTGATGCTGGTTCATCAATATCTCATTGCCCCATACGCAGAAAGGGTCGAAGCACGGATCTTTACCAATGACATGTACCTAAAAGCACCAAGTTAACATTAGAAGCTAAACATCAATTGCAATATGATGTAGTATAATACTCCCTCCGTCCCAGTATATAAGATCTTACAGCATCCAATATATTCACGGCGTGGATGAATAAACATCTTATATTATGGGGCAGAGGGAGTTTATTACATTTGTACAAATATCAACCAATTAACTGCAGTTAACTGCTGCTGTGTTGTTGGTGTTCTTGCTGCTCTTCTATGTATATCTAGACATCATCAGAACATTAAGGTAACACTCTTGGTTTGAGACTACGTTTGCCAAAGGTTGCCACACCTAAGGTTAGTTGTGTGTTTGGTTCAAGCCACATCTTAGGCAAGCCACACTATGGTCCCACATCACATACACTCAAAAAGTGTGGCAAGATTCTCTTAGGCGTGCCAACTTGTGGCTCTCGTTTTGAAGAACTAACCCTTTGGCAAGTTTGGCAACATTGTATGGCAAAGTGTGGCACTCCTAGGCCTAGATCCAAACAGCCCTTCCTTGTTGCTGTGTGGCCTAGGATTGCATATTTAGTCATTCAGTACATTGCATCTTGCTATGTAGCCTCAGATATGTTAGATATGGCCCTAGTTAACCTATCGATAAATGGGTTACAGATATATTCAGTTAAATGTCGGATTCAATGATTAATCCCTTATCAGCCCCCGGCCTATAGGGTACCAGCTACTGATATCCTGGACAGTGAGTATATATAAGCCATGGGATGAAACTAACCTCGATGGTAAACAGCAGATGTTCCCAATATTGTCCTGTGTAAGTACATCTAAAGGCATGTTAAGCACAACAGGCTAAACATCAACCAAATATATCCATGGTAGAGAACATAATCTCCAAATGATAGCTTCATGGCGAAGGTTTAAGCACACTAGTTAAGAAAAACAAGAAGTGGAAAGGTGTGTTAGTAACTGCAACAGGCCTAATATTTAAAAACAAGCAAACATAGTCATTCAAACTTGTATTGTGCAGGTCTAAGTACACTAGTTATTGTTAAATCAAATGGAAAGGCGTGTTAAATACTCCCCCGGTCCTTTTTACTCTGCATATAAGAATTGTCTGAAGTCAAACTTCATAAAGTATGACCATATTTATATGAAAAAATATCAACATCTACCATGCTAAAGTTATACAAGATGAAAATTTAAGGCATGACACATCTACTGATATTGATTTCATATTGTGAATGTTGGTATTTTTTTTCTATAAAGTTGGTCAAACTTTACGAGGCTTGACTTTAGACAAGTCTTATATGCGAACTAAAAAGGACCGGAGGGAGTACAACATGCTTAACAGCAACCAAATATAGTCATTCATAGAGCTATTGTTAAAATAGGTATTTATGAAATTGAACTGCACAGTTCATACTAGCACATATAGAACATCACATTGTGAATAACTGAAATAAACAAGGCATACTACGAACAACCAAAGATGGCAATTGAAACTGGACATATGCTAACTACAAACAACCGAACAACCAAAAACCGTAGAAATAAACAAGGCGTAATGCAAACAACCAAATATAGCAATAAATACTGGACAGGTTCTCACTGCAAAAGGGGTTCGAGAAAACAAATCATGGGATTCCCCTGGTGAAGAGGCACGGCAAAACAAATCATGGGTTTCCTCACTTGTCACAGATTGGCTCCTCCTCCTGGTCGCCGTCGATGAGGTCTGACTTGGCAGCTGAGGATCCCAAGCCAGCATCGCAGAACATGTCCTTCAGAAATGATAGAAGGGGCTCCATGGCGATGAAGGATGGCAAATTATTCATAATGAACCGCAGGAGATCAGCAGCAGGGCCATCGATGAGATCGACGGCTGTCGAACCCGAGGGGTTGGGGGTGGGCAACTTAACCTGTGACATAGCCCACGTCAAGCCGTCACTGTCGACGACCTCGATGTCGTAGCCGGCGTCCGTGACATGCCAGAATACTCTAGCCCGCTGATTGAAAGGCTCCGTCCAGTCATCGTCGTCAGCTTCCTCGGTGGCCACCTCGCCGATGTCGGGCGAAGAGGCCGCGGTAAAGCTCTTTCGGGCCATTCGCTCCTCGAGCTCCCCGGAAAGCGTAGCCGGGCTTAGGCTGCGACGCTCTGGAGTGGGGGAGGGGGGTGGGGATGGGGATCTGTGGGAAAGGGGGCGTTTCGCAGGCGTCATCTAAGAAACTCAGGGCGGCGAGGGTATGTATATCGATGGGTAACTTGCACGGGCAAACCGGCAGAGGTTGATGATGGAGGCGGCGCAGCGGCGGCGGCGACCTAGCTAGGTTTCGAGTGAGGGAGGGGTGGTGTGTATGTCCGTGTGTGAGCGGGGGATTTGGGGTGAGCGAAGGATTTGGGGTGTGTGTGTGGAGGGGGTCCAAGCTGGTGTTTGAGGAAATCCCGCGGGTAATGAAAATTTTACTAGGCGGGAGTAATGGCGGGGCTACCGAAAGTTTGGATCAAGGGATTGAAGCAGAGCAGGGCGGGAGTAACAAACATCACACACGGTTAAAACATAATAATCGTGTGCTATCAAACAGAAAAACACTCCAGCCGAGCAGATATTTTTGAGATTGCGAGGGATGCAGGCGGGAGTAAAATGCCGGGGCTACTGAAAATTTGGATCAACTGATTGAAGCAGAGGGGGAGTAACAGACATCGCACACGGTCCACACATACTAATCGTGTGGTATCAAACAGAAAAACCCTCTAGGCGGGTAGATATTTTTTAGATTGCGAGGGAGTAGATATTTTCGAGAGCGGGAGGGAAGCCTCGTGGAGCCCAATCTACTGTGATGATATGGGTGACAGGGGCAGGGGCGCGGCACACGGGTAGTCCTAGGGAACCGTGTTTGTTGCGTACCCGATCGTAGACGGTTGCTGCGTCTGACTCGTCTGCTGTTTATAAATTTGGCGAAAAAAATGCGGGAAAGGGTCACACACGAACACACTTGCATGTGGACCAAATATATGTATGAAAAGGGTGGTTTGATGTTCAAATACCCAATGCACAACTTTGATGTGGCACCTGTCACACAAAGCACACGTTATTATTGCTAGCCCCCCCCCCCCCCCGCACAGACACACACACACACACACACACTTCGTGTTGGCGGGAGGGGAATCCTAGCTATGAATGCATGCCCCCAAATAGCTAGGTCTGGCATCTCACCCTACCGTAACACAAAACCGAAAGGAGTACATCATGGTTCAACCCCCCTCCCCTTTTGCTTCCGGTCAAATGTGGACCGTGTGCGGGCCCACAGATGTGTGCTTGTGGCGTGAGATGGGTGAGACCACATACGAACCACACCTGCGGGTGGCCCGATATATATATATATATATATATATATATATATATATATATATATATATATATGTGTGTGTGTGTGTGTGTGTGTGTGTGTGTGTGTGTGTGTGTGTGTGTGTGAAAACGGTGTCGTGTGATATTTAAATAACCAAATCACAGATTTGATGTGGCACATGTGCATCGCAAATTAACCGGACATCCCCGACCCCACGGAGGTTCATCATCTAGTGCGAAGTAGTACTGTGCCCCCCCCCCCCCACACACACACTTTGAGTCGGTGGGAGGGGGCATCTCACCAAGGCGTATTGTAACACTAACCAAGAAGAATCACCACCTTGGTTGTATAACCTCTCTCGTTGTTGGGTCAAAGTCATGCATATGGACATCCACACGCGACCCCACAAATAGGCTAGCTTGTCGCCGATGACCACGCGAGGGACGGAGTGCCTGAAGACAACCACTACGTGCATTTGGCCCAAACATATGTATGAAGTGTTATGTGGTGTTTGAATATACCCAATGCACATCTTTGATGTGGCACCGTGCTTTTGGAACCGAAAAGTCCCCACACGGAGCGAGGGTTCACGACGCGTATACTATATATACATATATGGATTCATGTGTATGCATGCCCTCAAACTTAGGTCTCGAATCTCACCATGATCGACGTACGACTATACGGTAACGCGAACCAAGAGAAGAAGAATCCACCCTGGTAACCTCTCTCGTTGTTGGTCGAAGTGATGGACGTCCACGCGGGCCCACGAATATATAGGCCGTCGATGATAACCAAGCGAGGGAGAGTGTCCAAAGACAACCACTGCATGCATGTGCCCCAAACATATGTATGGACATGCGTGATGCATCTATATATGTGTGTGTGTGTGTGTGTGTGTGTGTGTGTGTGTGTTTGAATACCAAAAGCACAACATTTTGATGTGGCGCATGCATGCGTCGAAAATCACACAGTCCCCACACAGAGAGAGGTTCATGACGCGTCGCGTGCTCGCCCCCCCCCCCCACTTCGATCCGGTGGGAGGGATTCATGCGTACACATGCGCTCAAAGTATAATATGTTATCTCACATCCTGACATGCATGTACCGTACCATATAAGACGAACCAAAATTTAATCCCCTCCTAATTATAAGTCAAATTAACCTCTATCGCTGTCGGTCAAAGTGATTGACCAAGCGGGCACACACAGATGGACGAAGCATCTCGCCGATAATTAACCTCGTGAGTGAGTGCTAGAGTACAACCGCCATCGCTTGCATGTGGGCCAAACACATGTATGGATATGTGTGGTGGTTGTGATGTTTGAATACCTAATATATATGCAGAACTTTGATGTGGCACCTGCCTCGGAAACCTTTAAGTCCCCCACACGAAGCGAGGTTCATGACGCGCGGTATATGCTGCCCCCCCTCTTCTACGCGTAATTTATACTCCTATACGTTCCGTAACACAACCTGAAAATAATCCTCCTTGTTCGTCAAATTACCTTTCTCGTTGTATAATATATTAGATGGACGACGACCTCGTGGGCCCATGGAGGGAAGCGTCGCAGGCGAGTGAGTGACAACCATCGTCTGCACGTGGCCCAAGGTGTTGGTGATGTTTTTAATACCCAATATGCACAACTTCTTTGTGGCACCTGCCTCGGAAACCGCAAAGTCCCCACACAGAGCGAGATCGTTCATGACGTGTGTGTAGTATGTGCTGCCCCCCTCCTCCCATCTTTGACGCGTACTATATACTCCTACCGCAACACAACCCAAAAAGAAACCTCCTTGTTGGTCAAATTAACCTCTCTCGTTGGGTCAAAGTGATGGAGGACAACCTCGCGGGCACATGGATGGAAGCCATCGCACGCGAGTGATTGTCCTACATGACGCGTAGTATATGTTGCCCCCAGCCTCTTCGACGCATACTATATATATACTCCTACCGTACGTAACAAAAACCAAAAAATGACCATCCTTGTTAGTTAAATTAACCTCTCTTACCGCAGGTCATAGTGCTGGACGACGACCTCGCAGGCCCACAGAGAGAGTCACACGCGAGTGAGTGTCCTAGGACCACCGCGTGCATGTGGCCCAAAGATGCATGTCAAACTTTTTCTACAGCGAACATGCGACCAAAGGAGTTTAGTGTTAAAAATTGAAAAAAAATAGATAACATTTGTCCGTTTTTATACATTGATTGATTTCCCAGGGATTTAATGTGCAAAAATCAAATTTGAGCTACATGAGACCCGTGATAGTGCACCAAAATGGATTGGAAAATCATATGTGTACGTGTCCCTGGGTGCATGTTTAGTCCCCATGCAAGAAATTTCTAACATCGAGAATCTTGATTTTAAAATCCAGTAAATCCAAAACTAAGTTGAAATTCATGAAACTTATCGTGGTGTCATATGGACACCAATAGACTGTGATATTATATATTTTTTTCAAATTTGAGACAAGTTTTGATATAATCTTCTTACAGACAGGAAAATTATCAATAATTGGCAACCAATATCACAAACGGACTCTTTATTCGAACCGTGTGTGTTAGACCAACAATGTACATGCCATGCTTCGGTTAAGCAATAAAGCGGCAGAACTAATCATCAAAAAGGAAAAATCAATATAATACGTGCCGCCACGCGTCCCGTGTGCCGTACAAGCATGCGTGAGTTGACGAGACGCATGCTAGCAGTCTGCCGCGCAGGCAGACCGGGAGGCCGAGGCATGCGCGTGTTCACTACGCAGTGTCACCGGGGGGCGTGCTAGTAGCTGTGTGAAATGACGGTAGGCATGCTAGCAGTCCGCTGCGTAGGCTCACTGGGAGGCGAGCTAGCCCTTTGACCGCCGCCCACCTCGCTCCCTCTGCTCCATATTAATGGCGCACCCGATCTGCTGGTCATAATAGGCGGCCGCACCCCCCCGTCCATAGTTGTCACCGCCGCATGGAGTGTATTAGGATTTTGCCGAAGCGCACCATCGGAGGGAGTGGCGACGCCGGGGCTAGTGAAGCACCCGCGCAATGCATAAAGCTGGGCACAGAGGTTGTTGTCGCCGCCGACGAGGTCTCGCGTGGGCAGCAGCGCGACCTTGACTTCATCACCATCGTCGTGCCTCCCCAGCCGGAGCCAGAGGTCCACAGCTACTCCGGCAACGACTCCGACTCCGACGGAAAACCGGTTAATCCCCCCCCCTCTTTTGTTGGGAATAGAAATCCTATGGTTATGTTCACCCAGTCCATGAAATCAGAGTAAGATTCGTTAGATCCGTGTAGTGTATTGATTGTTTGAATGGTATCTATGGTTAGTGATTAATTGTTTGTTCTGTACAAATGATTTTTTTTTTGCTAATCATCCGACTAGGGTTAGCGTGCGTGCTAATAATTCGTAGCCAGATCTTGAGAATTGATTTTGAATGTCCTACATATATGTTTATGCCTTTGTTTTTCTTCCAGATCTTGAGAATTGATTTTGAATGTCCTACATGTATGTTTCTGCCTTTTTTTCAGATTGGTATGTACACAGATGAGGCTCCGGCCAGCGGTGCCGCCGGCTGTAGATCCTGCACCCGGTAACGCGGGCAGAAGCGGCCACGCCCCCTGGATCCGAGGAACCCGTAGAATATCGGGCGGACCGCATCAGCGATCTCCCCGACGCCATCCTTGGGGAGATCATCTTCCTTCTCCCCACCAAGGATGGCTGCCACACACAGGTCCTCGCATCTCGGTGGCGCACTCTGTGGCGCGCCGCGCCTCTTAATCTCGACTGTCACCGGCTATCTGTCGTTCATGATTTTGAACTCCACGGAGCCATCATCTCCTCCCACCAGGGCTCCGTTCAATGCCTATGCATCCCTGCATGCTGCCTGCTGCACATACCCTGCAGAGTGGACGTATGGCTGACATCCCATCAATTCAAAAAACTCCAGCATCTTGAGTTCTACCATTACTATGCAAATAGCTTCCCACCAAGCGTTGTAGCTGTGCCCTCACCACCGATGTCCATCTCATGGTTTTCCTCCTCTCTCCACACCGCCACCTTGGCCCGGTGCCATCTAGCAGACAATCTGGTACAAATGCTTCGACTCCCACTGCTAAAAAAATTCGTGCTCGTGGTGGTCGATCTGTCGGAGGCCTCACTACACAGCATCATCCACTCCTGCTGCCCTACCTTGGAGCGCTTGCCGCTTGTTTTTGGAAAAGAAATCCGCATCCGTTGTCTCCAAATAAAGTCGCCTCACCTTGTAAGCATTGGAATTTGCTTTAAAGGAGAGGAGCTCATCATCAAAGACGCCCCTTCACTCCAAAGGCTGCTCCTTGATTATCGTTATGCACCTTCGCAAATAACTGTGGTCTATGCGCCTAAACTGGAGACCTTGGGTATAATTCCTGATCCGTTTGAAGGTTACAAGATGGTGGTTGGCTCCACACTTATTCAGGTACTGTATATTATCATCAACACTTTTTTAATCATAAGCTGCATTTTTCATTTATGTGCGTAAGTTTTATATCATCAACACTTTTGTAATCATAAGCTGCATTTTTCATTTGTGCGCATATGTTTTATATAATCTTGGAGTACACTTTTGGTACTAATATTATGTTCTATGCTCAATGAAGAGTTTGTCCATGGATACCCTATCAATGGTGCTGGATTCTGTCAAGACCTCACATATCAGTATGTGGTGTTTGGATCTGAACATGATTATCGGCTTGCTGCGATGCTTTCCATGTCTGGAGAATTTGTATATAGAGGTGATGATATCAAGCACATTAATATAATTTACTAGAATTAACCGTTCAGCTGTCGCTCTTTCAACATACTCCTTTTTTTAGACATTAACTGTTTTCAGTCTTCATGTCTACTTATGCAAAAGGACATGGACAAAAAGGTATAACCAATCGGTGGCATAAGAAGCACCGGGATTTTCTCAGTTCTCATAACATCCGTTTGAGGACAATAACGCTGGAAGGATATGCATCCAACCATGAAAACACTAGCTTTGTCACATTCTTCCTGTTGAATGCGAGAGTACTATTATCCGTGAGGATTAAGTTTTTTAACAAAAACTTTCTCATGGATGGACACGTTGAACAGCATAAAAAGAAGTTTCAGGTGGACAAAAGGGCTTCTGAACGTGCTCGGCTTCTATTTACAACAACTTGTCTTCATGTACCCGTAGATTTTCTGGCCCATGATCTTGATTTTATGGATCAGACCGATCCATTTGATTGTGAGTGCCGAAAACTTTGGTTGAGTTAGATGTTATTGTCCTGTTCAATCTGGATTTTGTGTAAACCTGATGAACAATTAATCATCATGCTTTTGCACCTTTTGTAAGCTGGAGTTAGATATTGCTGCCCTTTTCAACTCGGCTTTGACCCATATTTTCTTTCATACAAACCGGAGCTTCTATCAAGAAGCCTCATGGTTCCGAGGGGGAACTTGGTCACCTGATCTGTGTGCGAAATGACATACGCTGTCTCTTCCCGCCTTAATTTATTTTACAGAGGCAACATGCAACTGTGCTAAAAATATGAAATTATTCAGGGTTCGTTTCGCCTTTTTATACATTGATTTTCCTAGGCATTTTTTAACAAATAGCCACCACGTTATTATCACAAACAGTCATATTAGTCCAACCGTGGGCGTTCAACTAACCATTTACTACCGCGGGCAGCTATTTGATTAGACGGGACGACTGCGAGCAGTCCGCCGTGCATGCTGACCGTACCGGGAAGCGAGCCGCCAGCGCTGCAATTTATTGATGGTTTTGGACTTTTGTTTCGGCCGCCTCGGGAAGGTACATAGAACAGTCCTCCGTTCTCATCTACAAGCACTGCCGCCGAGGATCGCCGCCTGCTGTGAGATGGAGGACGAGCCGGCCAACAAGCAGGGGCGGGTCGAGCCAGAACCGCAAGAGCCTTCGGCGAACGTGGACATCATCAGCAGCCTCCCCGATGAGATGTTTGTTAACCATCATATCCCACCTCCCCATCAAATCTGGCATGCAGACCACTGTCCTCTCACGGCGGTGGCGCCCCCTCTGGCACTCCACCCCCCTGGACCTCATCGTCGACGACGAGTTCTGCAGTGGGGAGCGGCAACGCCTGGACGCATTGTCCCATGTCCTCGCCACGCACCCTGGGCCGGTCAGACGCCTTGCTATCGGCAGGTTCAGTCCCCACTGCAAGGCCGAACCCAGGTTTCACTACTGGTTCCTATCCCCAGGCCTAGATCGGCTCAAGGAGCTCAGCTTTCATGCTGGACGTCCGCGCTCACTGCCGCCATCCGAGCTCCGCCTCGCGCCCACGCTGTGCCGCGCTACATTCAGGCAGTGCATTTTCCCCTGGATTGATGCCGCGCGCACTCTTCATCTCCCTAAACTTAAGCACCTCGAGCTCATGGCCGTCCGCATCTCGAAGGAGGATTTGGAGCGCCTGCTCATCGGCTGTACAGTGCTCGAGTACTTTCGTCTTCAGGTGATGGATGGGTTCAGTAGCCTCCACATCACCTCGACGAATGTCCGTGCGATTTATGTGCATTGCTGGCGCCGCCCGAGGCTGTCAGTTGAGGTGTTTCACGATATGGTCATTGAGAATGCGCCTTTCCTCAAGAGATTGTATGTACTTGATAAATTAGGTCCAGCAAGAATCAGGGTCATTCACGCACCGAAATTGACAGTGTTGGGCTATTTGTGTGCTGAATTCAACGAACTTGTTACTGGATCATTATCCGTTCAGGTACAACAGTCTTCTTCTTCTCCTTCTTATATATCATTGGACAGCACATTCTATCTAATTTTTGTTGATCTATATGTTCGCCTGTCATCCAGAAAATGATTCCCACAAGCTTGACCCGGCCTCTGCGCACAGTGAAGATCTTGGCACTACAATCTATCGGCCCCGATCTGGATGAAGTTGTTAGATTCCTTAGATGCTTTCCTTGCACGGAGAAGCTATACATCGAGGTGATGCTCCTTTCCTGTTAATTGTTAACCACAACGGAGCTCAATTTGTTGTTACTTTTACCCATGATTACAATGACAAATGTAGAATGATTTCTAAAGGAAATTTGGAGGATTTCAATACATATATTTTTTGAGATGTTAATCATGAAAGATTGAAGGTGGCATTTCACTCTTTTCGTGTATTTTAGAAATCCTGCAAATCAAAGAGGCCCGAAGTGTTCAAATCTGCAGCTAGGCACTAATATGTCATCTTCGTTTGCAGATACTAGTAGGCCCGAAAGTAGAAAATGTTGGGGAATATAACAATCCCATTGAATGCCTTGATCTTCATCTCACAGAAATTACTTTTAACGAGTACCGAGGCACCACACCAAAAATTAAATTCGCCAGGTTCTTTGTTGAGAAAGCAAGGTTGCTCAAGGTAATGAGGTTTGCCCTATATTTACTGCGCAGAAGGGAATGGATTGCTAAAGAGCGCAGGCGTCTACAGCTGAATGGAAAAGGCTGTGCAGAAGCTGAATTTCAGTTTGTAACTTCATATGACAGATTATTCGGAAGTCACTGTATCGAGCCGCTATATGACTTCTCGGTGGCTGACCCTTTCGCAGAAATAATGCATGATAAAGATTCTGGAGAAGATGAATTTTATTTGTCAGAATAGTTTGAACCTTGTAATATTTGAATTTGGGCCTTGTAATGCTGGAATTTGAACCTTGCAATATTAATGGTATTTGTTATATAATGTAATTGGATGTTTAATTTGGTTCTGCAATCATGTCCTGTTATAAGTATATTTATGGTATTTGTAATTGGAGTATGCTGTTCTTCTGTAGACAGAGCATAGATGTTGTGCAAACATAGCATATCACATCGCACGCGGACCACAGTAGGGAACCCGTCGGTGATGAATTCATCAATCGCAGACGGTTGTATACCAGCAAGCATTTGCCCAGAACACACACGGCTTATTCCATCACAAACAGCTCGGATGGATCAACTGTATGCCACGTATCGCACATGCAACTCTAATCTGAATCGTGCTTGATGTCTCCGCCATCGCTCGCACAGTTCGTCTTATTTGCCACGTATCACTGTGCCAGCCTCTGCTCGCGTCCCTCGGCGCGCTCTGCTCGCCGTTAGGCACCGCGGCGTGCTCTGCTCACGTACCTACATGCGCTCGGCTTGTGGACAGCTTTTCCTTGCGTGTTCAACTGCTATATGCATATATATGGTTGCTCGCCGTTGAGGCGGCTGCGGAGCGCTCTGCTAGTGTCCCTCCACGCGCGCTCTGCCAGTGGTTGGGGCCGGCGCATGATCACGTTGGGGGCCCCCATATGCATGCGGTTGCGCCGCGCGCGTCGCCATGATGCAGTTACGTGCGGCACGATGGAGTTACGCGCTGCAAATTAGAACTGCCATCCGGGCGTGCCGATATTCCAGGCCGTCCGGCTTCCCGCGGCCATTATAACCTTAGTCTCTTCAACCTTTCGATCGCGCCCCACAACACAACAAGCACACCCACGACGACACATACAGAGAGGATATCTAGCGGTGCTCCAATGGAGTTCAGCGTGCATCAAGTGGAGACCCATGCGAGGGAGACGGATCTCTCTGGGTGGTGTACACCATCGACCCGGTCGTGGTGGAGGACTACATCAACACCGTGGAGCAGTTGCTTGCTCGAGACAAGTACAAAGTGGTCGGCATCGACCTCCAGTACACCGGCGGTCGTCCCGGGAAAGATCAGAAGGTTGCCGTCGCCTAGTTGTGTGTGCGCCATCATGTCCTCATCTACCACTACTGCATGGCCAGAGAGCCTTGCGACCGTTTCGCCAGGTTTGTCAACAACACCGACTACAAGTTCGCTACGGTGGAAACCACCGATGATGTGAAAGCGCTCAAGGTTACGGGTTTGGCCTGCAAGAACCTTGTCGAAATCCGTGACCACTACAAGATCTGGGGCAGCACGAAGAAGGACTCCCTGGTTGAACTCGCCTCGGCCATCATCGACCCCTACTACGAAAACATGAAGCAGGATGCCAAGAGAACAAATCATGTATCCCGGCACGGGGCCTGGATGCGGCAACTGGATGAACCTCACCTCAGGTTCGCGGCCAAGAGCATGTACACATGCTACGAGATGCACAGGAGGATCGTTGACATGAGGGAGTGCCTCCTTCCCGTAATCGACGAGGCCGGATCGAGCCACCAGCAGAGCAGTGGCAGAAAGCGTCACAAGAAGAAGTAGATGATGATCAGATGATCATTTATCCTAGTTAATTAGGCATGTAATAGTTTACTTTGGTATGTGCAAATGTCATGCGTGTACTAGCCACCTATGTAATTGGATGTTTAATTTGGTTACGCAATCATGTCCTTATAATTAAGTATATATGTTGTTGTTCTGTATGCAATCACATCGCACACGGACCATACTAGGTAAACCGTCGGTGATGAATTCATCAATCGCTAACATTTGTATACCAGGAAGCATTTACCCACAACGCACACGGCTTCTTATTAGCAATCGTCTGTGTTATTATCGGTCTTCGCACACATTCCTGATTACGGACCTGTTTGCCGCGTATCACACAAATCTTGTTTACACGAAACGTTTCTATTCTCTTGGCTCAACACAAACAGTTTATCGGAATGAACTGTATGCCCTCCATTGCACACACCTTGATCTGGCTGAACCGCTTCTGTTGCGTTGCCTAATCGAAAATAGTTCGTCCGAGTGAACCATATGCCGTATATCGCACACATCTTGATCTGGCTAACCGTTTCTGTTGCGTTCCCTAATCGCAAACAGTTATCCGAGTGAACTGTATGCCGTATATCGCACACACCTTGATCTGGCTGACCATTTCTGTCGTGCTGCCTCATCGCAAATAGTTCTTATGGATTAACCATATGCCACGCATCGCACACGCAACTATAATCTCAACCGTGTTTGATGTCTCCGCCATCGCAAATGTTTTGTATCATTTTTGACGGTTTTATTACATCACCGTTTGCGATTAATGCATCGCACACAGTTTCGTCGAAGGGTCTCTGATTGTAGTGTCGCGTTAGCAGCATCCTGCAGTAGTGTATATTTGATCATAATTTATTATTGTTGACAATTATCTCTATGATAAATGAGTTGGGAGGCGAAACATTATGCCCCTAAAAATATGCTTTGAGTACTAGCAATCATAGAAGACTATATGATAATTGAGTATGTGGAGCTCTTACTTAGACTTTGTTGAATAAAGTTGAATTGCAATTGTTTGGTGACTAAGAACATAGGTTGTTAAGTTTTAAGAGAATGCATTGTTTGAACCATAACATGTGAATTGATTACTACTTTATCATGATGAGTTCTACGAGAATAAGTTGCTGTTATGATGCTAGGAAAAGTGATTGAAATTATCATTGATCAAACTTATGCACTATGCTAGCATTCACACTTCATATTTTTTTTATGATTTACCTACTCGAGGACGAGCAGGAATTAAGCTTGGGGATGCTGATACGTCTCCAACGTATCTATTATTTATGAAGTATTCATGCCATGTTTACAACAATTCTATATGGTTTTGGTATGATTTGATTAGAACTAACCCGGACTGACGCTATTTTCAGCAAAACTACCGTGGTGTTGTTTTTTGTGCATAAATAAAAGTTCTCGGAATTGGATGAAACTCTTTGATGATTTTTAATTAGACAAATAAACATTACTGGAGCCAAGACCCACTGGAGGGGGGCTCCCTGGTGCCCACACAGCACCAGGGCGCGCCACCCCCCTGGCGCGCCCTGGTACTGTGTGGGCCCCCTGAGGCCCATCTTCGCGTGATTCCAACGCTGAAAAATCACATATATACCAAAACCCCCGAAAGTTAACCTAGAACTTGGACTCCGCCGCCGCAACTCTCTGTATTGAAGAAAACCAATCTGGAGCCCTGTTTCGGCACACTGCCGGAGGGGGGATCATCAGCGGAGGCCATCTCCATCATCCCGGCGGTCTCCATGACGAGGAGGGAGTAGTTCACCCTCGGGGCTGAGGGTATGTACCAGTAGCTATGTGTTTGATCTCTCTCTCTCTCTCGCGTTCTTGAGATGTCACGATCTTGATGTATCGTGGGCTTTGTTAATATAGTTGGATCATATGGTGTTTCTCCCCTCTCCATACTTGTTGTGATGAATCGAATCTTTTCCCTTTGAAGTTTTGATCTTGTCGGATTGAATATTCAGATTTGAGAACACTTGATGTATGTCTTGCATGTGAATACCCGTGGTGACAATGGGGTATCATATTAATTCACTTGATGTATGTTTTGGCACTCAACTTGCGGATTCCCACGGTGACATTGGGGTAATCTATGCATAGGGGTTGATGCACGTTTTCATTATCTTTTCTCCGATTGAAACTTTGGGGTCTCCTTGGAGTTCTTTGTGTGGATTGAATATTATGATCATGAAGTTGTTTGATCCACATCGTATAATTAACTCATGGATACTTGTGGTGACATTGGAGTATCTAGGTGACATTAGAGTTAGCTGATGTGTGTCATATGGTGTTATTTTAGTATGAACTCTAGGGCTGTTTGTGACACTTATAGGAATAGCCCAATAGATCGATCAGAAAGAATAACTTTGAGGTGGTTTGATACGTCTCCAATGTATCTATAATTTATGAAGTATTCATGCCATGTTTATAACAATTCTATATGGTTTTGGTGTGATTTGATTAGAACTAACCCGGACTGACGTTGTTTTCAGCAGAACTACCGTGGTGTTGTTTTTTGTGCAGAAATAAAAGTTCTCGGAATTGGACGAAACTTTTTGACGATTTTTTATTGAAGGAAAGAGACCCCCAAAGCTTCGTGGAAGGACCAGAGGAGGTCCCTGGTGCCCACACGGCACCAGGGCGCGCCACCCCCCCTGGCGCGCCCTGGTGGTGTGTGGGCCCCCTGAGGCCCTTCTTCGCGTGATTCCAACGCTAAAAAATCATATATATATATATATATATATATATATATATATATATATATATATATAAAACCCCGAAAGTTAACATAGAACGTGGACTCTGCTGCCGCAACTCTCTGTATCGAAGAAAACCAATCTGGAGCCCTGTTTCGGCATCCTGTCGGAGGGGGGATCATCACCGGAGGTCATCTTCATCATCCCGGTGGTCTCCATGATGAGGAGGGAGTAGTTCACCCTCGGGGCTGAGGGTATGTACCAGTAGCTATGTGTTTGATCTCTCTCTCTCTCTCGCGTTCTTGAGATGTCACGATCTTGATGTATCACGGGCTTTGTTAATATAGTTGGATAATATGGTGTTTCTTCCAATGTGGGGGATATCGCTTATCGGGAACTTATCGGTTGACCCAAGATAAGGGGTAAATTGGCCAGTTTATCGGCATATCGGCCAATTTATCGGCATATCGGCTGATTTATCGGCTGATTTATCTTATCGGTCAGACACTGATAAGCGATAAATCGGCCGATTTATCGGAATATCGGCCGATATCTTGAACAATTGCTTCTTCCCTCTCCATACTTGTTGTGATAAATCGAATCTTTTCCCTTTGAACTTTTGATCTTGTCGGATTGAATATTCAGATTTGAGAACACTTGATGTATGTCTTGCATGTGAATACCCGTGGTGACAATGGGGTATCATATTGATTCACTTGATGTATGTTTTGGCACTCAACTTGCGGATTCCCGCGGTGACATTGGGGTAATCTATGCATAGGGGTTGATGCACGTTTTCATTATCTTTTGTCCGATCAAAACTTTGGGGTCTCCTTAGAGTTCTTTGTGTGGATTGAATATTATGATCATGAATTTTTTTGATGCATATCGTATAATTAACTCATGGATACTTGTGTTGACATTGGAGTATCTAGATGACATTAGAGTTGGTTGATGTGTGTCATATGGTGTTATCTTAGTACGAACTCTAGGGCTGTTTGTGACACTTATAGCAATAGCCCAATCGATCGATCAGAAAAGATAGCTTTGAGGTGGTTTCGTACCCTACAAACAATTTCTATCTTATGTTCTCCGCTAATAGGAACTTGGGAGTGATTCTTTATCGCACATTGAGGGATAACTATATGATCCAATTATGTTAGCACTGTTGAGAGATTGCACTAGTGAAAGTATGAACCCTAGGCCTCATTTTCAAGCATTGCAATACTGTTTGTGCTCCGTTTTACTAGTTGCTACCTTGCTGTTTTTTATTGTTCGCACTACAAAGACTTATATCTACTATCCATACTACACTTTTATCACCATCTCTTCGCCGAACTAGTGCACCAATACAATTTAACATTGTATTGGGTGTGTTGGGGACACAAGAGAATTTTTGTTATTTGGTTGCAGGGTTGTTTGAGAGAGACTATCTTCATCCTACGCCTCCCACGGATTGATAAACCTTAGGTCATTCACTTGAGGGAAAATTGCTACTGTCCTTCAAAACTCTGCGCTTGGAGGCCCAACACGCGTCTACAAGAACAAGTTGTGTAGTAGACATCAAGCTCTTTTCTGGCGCCGTTGCCGGGGAGGTGAGTGCTTGAAGGTATATCTTTAGATCTTGCAATTGAATCTTTTAGTTTCTTGTTTTATCACTAGTTTGGTTTTATAAAAGAAAACAAAAAAATGGAATTGAGGTTGCCTCATATTATGCATCTTTATAATGTCTTTCTTGAAAATAATGGTGCGGAAAATTGTGCTCAATTGGTAGAAGAAGAATTCTATAGAATGTTTAATTTGAATGATGAGCATGATTGCAAAGTCGTTAGTATGAATTCTATGAGTATCCATGATGCTAATGATATGCAAAACCACAAGCTTGGGGATGCTATGTTTGATGAGAATGACATGTTTGAGAATATATTTGCTGCGATTAATGTTTGTCCCAAGCTTGGGGATGCTATGCTTAATGAAGATGATCTTTTTAGTCCCCCTACTTTGAATGATCAAATTTTTTATGATGATTGCATGCCTCCTATTTATGATGATTGCAATATTTATGAAAGTGGGTTTGGAAGAGTGTCAACTCTAGGTACTAATGATCCCACTATCTTGGAGGGTGTTGAACCTTTTTACAATATTGATAAAAGTGGGTTTGGAGAGGTCATGACTTTATTAAATGATGAATCCACTATTTTTGAAGAGGTTTCAATTGACTATGATAACAAAGTTGCTATCTATGATGATTATTGTGATGACATGTATGATATAAAGATTAATGATAACTATGAAACTTGTCATCATGATTTTAATTTTCAATTGGATTATGCCAATCAAGTATCTCATGATAGTTATTTTGTTGAGTTTGCTCCCACAATTATGAATGAGAAGAAATTTGCTTATGTGGATAGTAATAAAAATTCTATACTTATGGATCATGAAAAGAATGCTTTATGTGATAGTTATATTGTTGAATTCATTCATGATGCTACTGAAAATTATTATGAGAGAGGATCATATGCTTCTACATATTTCAATAATATCAAGTTTCCTCTCTATGTGTTGAAAGTCTCGAAGTTATGCTTGTTTTGCCTTCCTATGCTAGTTGATTCTTGCTCCCATAAATTATTTTCTCACAAAATCCCTATGCATAGGAAGTGGGTTAGACTTAAATGTGCTAGTCATATGCTTCATGATGCTCTGTTTGTGTTTCAATCTTTATCTTTTATGTGAGCATCATTGAAATCATCATGCCTAGCTAAAAGGCAATAAAGAAAAGCGCTTGTTGGGAGACAACCCAATAGTTATACCTACTGTTTTTGTGTGTTCACATGATTAATATACTGTAGTAATCATGTTTTATATGTTTTCTTTCAATAATGTGCCAAGTAAAGCCTTTGGGGTAGTGTGGATACTTGTTGATTTGATTCTGTGCAAAAACAGAAACTTTTGTGTCCAGTGATGGAATTTCTAAAAATCACCAGAGCGTCAAAAGCTTCTGAATTTTTTACACATAGTTTATATACAAAGTTTCTACATTTTCCTAATTTTCAGTATTTTTGGAGTTACATAAGTATGACCAATATTCAGATGTTTACAGACTGT
The DNA here is from genome assembly GCA_039707655.1 of Elymus sibiricus. NCBI lineage: Eukaryota > Viridiplantae > Streptophyta > Magnoliopsida > Poales > Poaceae > Elymus > Elymus sibiricus. The sequence goes on from CM077670.1 coordinate 31,031,503, forward strand.
TCTGTTTTTGACAGATTCTGTTTTCAATGCATAGTTTGCTTGTTTTAGTGTTTCCATAGCTTATATTAAGTAATATAAATTGTGGAAATGATAGAATACAGTAGGAATTATGTGCGAACAATTATGAATCTTGTCTTGACAGTACCTAAGTGGATGATTTGTTTTTATCATACTAACCTCTCTCACGAAGTTCCGTTAAGTTTTGTGTGATTGAAGTTTTCAAGTTTTGGGTGAGATATCGATATGAGGAGAATAAGGAGTGGCAAGACCCTAAGCTTGGGGATTCCCAAGGCACCCCAAGGTAATACTCAAGGAAGATCCAAGCATCTAAGCTTGGGGATGCCCCGGAAGGCATCCCCTCTTTCGTCTCCAACATTATCGGTAACCTCACTTGGAGCTATATTTTTATTCGTCACACAATATGAGTTTTGCTTGGAGCATCATTTTATTTTGTTTAGGTTTGCTTTATGTTATCAATAATCATGTGTAGCATCTTTTAGTTCAATAAAATGCCAATTATAGTCTTTACCATGCTCAGTTTGGAAGTTTATGTGTTGCTGTTTGAAAACAGAAAGTTTTCTGTTAAGTCCTGAATTTTGGTGAATTGTCAGAACATGATAAAAATCTTAAATTTTTACACAGTAAGTATGTATGAGTTCTCTATCACGTGGTAATTTTTCATAATTTTTGGAGTTAGGGAAGTATGGATTCTTATTCCCCTACTACAGACTGTCCTGTTTTGGCAGATTTCGGTTATAGTTGCATTATTGCATATGTTTGCGTGTTTAATGATTCTATTTTTGGATAGGAGTATTAAATATGCAGAGACATTTAGTATACAATGTTTAATTATAATTTTTATTATTTTCTACAGTATAGAATGTAAAGGTTTTGAGTGATTTATACTAACTTATCTCACGAGTTTTTGTTGAGTTTTGTGTGGATGAAGTTTTTAAGATTTAGGAGAAATGATATGAGAGGAATTAAGGAGACACAAGAGCTCAAGCTTGGGGATGCCCAAGGCATCCCAAGTTCATATTCCAAGAAGTCTCAAGCAACTAAGCTTGGGGATGCCCCGGTTGGCATCCCACCTTTCTTCATCAATACCTATCAGTTAGCCTAAATTTTCACTTCTTCACATGATATGTGCTATTCTTGGAGTGTCATTTTATTTTCATTTTGTTTGCTGTTTTAATAAAATCATCAAGATCAGAAATCTTTATTTGAGAGAGGGTCTTCACATAGCTACTTAATTGTTTGACTACTCATTGATCTTCACTTATACCTTTTGGAGTAGTTTGTCATTTGCTCTAGTACTTCACTTATATCTTTTTGAGCACGGTGGTGATTATATTTTGAAGAAATACATACACTCTTATGCTTCACTTAAATTATTTTGAGAGTTGACAATAGTAATGGTAATTTGCACAAGACATGCATTTGATCCCAAAGTGATGAATATTCAAGAGGGATATAACAAAAACTTTCATATAGATCATTGGATATGATAAGTTTGATTCCTTGCAATAGTTTTGCGATATGGAGATGATAATATGTGAGTCATGTTAGTGAGTAATTGTGTTTAGTAAGAATATTGGTGTTAAGGTTTGTGATTCCCTATGCATGCACGTAAAGTCAATAGTTATGCAACGAAATTATATCCTACTTATGGTGCATTATTCAGTGTTAGTTATGTTCAATGCATGTTTATGACCATTTTTGTTTTTTGGTTGGTCGCTTCTCAATCTTTTTGCTAGCCTCCACTTGTACTAAGCGGAAATACTGCTTGTGCATCCAAACTCTTTAAACCCAGTTGTGCCAATTGTGTCCACCATACCTACCTATATGCGGTATTTCAACGCCGTTCCAAGCAAATTTGCGTGTGCCATCTCTAAATTTCAAAATAATTTTTCCATTTTGTGTGCCCGTACCGCTCATGAAGTGGTAGGGGGTGGCCAGTATTTTCCATGCTAGATGTGTTATTCTCATGATGAGTGTTTATTCACTTGTCATTGCACGAGAGAGTGGCTGGTAATAGGGATGCCCAGTCCTGAATTGCAATGAATCATAATATCTTAAGAACAAAAATTCCTTGGAATGTGATGGTATGGAAGGCACCCGTGGATATGGCTAGCCATGGACTGTGAAAGTAATCATGGAAAGGAATGAAAGAAAAAATGTATTTTCTGTTTGGGAACCGCCTATGATGTATCTAGCATGGAAAGTATTGGGAGCCTTCGATCATTTTCGTTGACAGGAAAAGCATGCCTCTCAAAATGTTTTCTCTCTAAATTAAAACCTTGAGCTCTGGCACATAAGCAAATCCCTACTTCCCTCTGCGAAGGGCCTGTCTATTTACTTTTATGCAATTTTTATTTTTTTGAGTCTCCATCTTCTCTTATAAAGCACCAACTAGAGAGCACTATTGTCATACTTGTGCATTGGATGTAGCTAATATTTGAGTGTGTTTCATGAATGGATCAATGATTGAGCATAATGGGCTAGGGATAACTTTCTTTAGCGTTGATATTTTGAAAGACATGGTTGCTTGTTAATATGCTTGAGTATTTATATCTTCATGTCAAACTATAGACTATTGCTTTGAATCATTCAAATGTCCATGCTACAAAAGAAAAGATTGTATGATGATTATGATGGTAGCATTCCACATCAAAATTTCTGTTTTTAATTGCTACTTGGTCATGATGAGCTTTATGAGAAAAAGTTACTGTTATGATGCTAGGAAAAGTGATTGAAATTATCATTGATCAAACTTATGCACTATGCTAGCATTCACACTTCATAAATTATTTCTTTTATCATTTACGTACTCGAGGACGAGCAGGAATTAAGCTTGGGGATGCTGATACGTCTCCAACGTATCTATAATTTATGAAGTATTCATGCCATATTTATAACAATTCTATATGATTTTGGTGTGATTTGATTAGAACTAACCCGGACTGACGCTATTTTTAGCAGAACTACCGTGGTGTTGTTTTTTGGGCAGAAATCAATATCTCAGAATTGGACGAAACTTTTTGATGATTTTTTATTGAAGGAAAGAGACCCCTGAAGCTTCATGAAAGGACCAGAGGAGGTCCCTGGTGCCCACACGGCACCAGGGCGCGACACCCCCCCCCCCGGCGCGCCCTGGTGGTGTGTGGGCCCCCTGAGGCCCTTCTTCGCGTGATTCCAACGCTGAAAAATCACATATATATAAAAACCCCTGAAAGTTAACCTAGAACGGGGACTCCGCCACCGCAACTCTCTGTATCGAAGAAAACCAATCTGGAGCCCTGTTTCGGCATCCTGCCGGAGGGGGGATCATCACCGGAGGTCATCTTCATCATCCCGGTGGTCTCCATGACGAGTGATACATCTCCGTCGTATCTACTTTTCCAAACACTTTTGCCCTTGTTTTGGACTCTAATTTGCATGATTTGAATGGAACTAACCCGGACTGACACTGTTTTCAGCATAATTGCCATGATGTCGTTTTTGTGCAGAAATAAAAGTTCTCAGAACTGCACAAAACTTTTTGAGGAATTTTTATGGAATATATAAAGAATATTGGAGCCAAGACCCACTGGAGAGGGGGTCCCAGGTGCCCACATGGCACCTGGGCGCACCCCTCCTGGGGCGCGCCCAGGTGCTGTGTGGGGCCCTGGTGGCCCTCCTGACCCTAACTCCAAGCCTATAAATTCATATTCATGGAGAAAAAAATAAAGAGAGAAAGTTTTATCGCATTTCACGAGACGGAGCCGCCGCCACCTCCTGTTCTTCATCGGGAGGCCAGATCTGGAGTCCGTTCGGGGCTCCGGAGAGGGGAATCTTTGGTCTTCGTCATCATCAACCTCTCTCCATCGCCAATTCCATGATGCTCCTCACCAGGAGTGAGTAAGCCCTTCGTAGGCTCGCTGGTCGGTGATGGGTTGGATGAGATCGGTCATGTAATCGAGTTAGTTTTGTAAGGGCTTGATCCCTAGTATCCATTATGTTCTGAGATTGATGTTGCTATGACTTTGCTATGCTTAATGCTTGTCACTAGGGCCCGAGTGCCATGATTTCAGATCTGAACCGTTTATGTTTTCATGAATATATTTGTGTTCTTGATCCGATCTTGCAAGTTGTATGCACCTGCTATGTGTTATGATCCGTATCCGCCGGGGTGACAATAACCGGGATTCTTTCCGGTGATTACCATAGTTTGAGGAGTTCATGTATTCACTATGTGTTAATGCTTTGTTTTGGTTCTCTATTAAAAGGAGGCCTTAATATCCCTTAGTTTCCTTTTGGACCCCGCTGCCACTGGAGGGTAGGACAAAAGATGTCATGCAAGTTCTTTTCCATAAGCACGTATGACTATATACGGAATACATGCCTACATTACATTGATGAATTGGATCTAGTTCTGTGTCGCCCTAGGTTATGACTGCTATATGATCGATATCATCCAACACAACCATCATCACCGATCCAGTGCCTACGAGTTTCCACCTATTGATACTTGCTAAGTTACTACTATTGCTGCTGCTGTCACACTTGCTACAAGTTTACTACTGCTACTGTTACCGTTACCATTGCTACTGTTACCATTACTTGCTATCAAACTATCACACTACTTTGCTACTGATCACTTTGCTGCAGATATTTATTCTCCAGGTGTGGTTGAATTGACAACTCAACTGCTAATACTTTCAAGTATTCTTTGGCTCCCCTTGTGTCGAATCAATAAATTTGGGTTGAATACTCTACCCTCGAAAACTGTTGCGATCCTCTATACTTGTGGGTTATCAAGACCTTTTTCTGGTGCCGTTGCCGGGGAGCATAGCTATATTTGTGAAGTCATTTGGAATTTATATCTGCTTGTCACTATGAAGAATCTTAAGGATGATAGAACTAAGATCGTTCCCTCTAAGACGAGGGGAGGTAAGGAACTGCCATCTAGCTCTGCACTTCATTCACCTTCTGTTTTGAGTAAGCTTGCAACACCACCACCTGTTATGAATTCTGATATGTCTCAAGTTATTGATGATGCTACTTCTGCTATGAATGATGCTATGAATGATGCTTTGAATGATACTTCTTCTGTTATGAATGATGATGCTAGTACCATGCTTGATAATACCGTGCCACTTGGTGAATTTCTTGATGAACAAATTGCTAGAGTTAGAGAAGTTGAGAATGCTGAAACTATTGTGAATTATGATTCACCTATTTTGTCTAGTCCTGTTAGAACTGAAATACCCGATGAACATTGCTTGGATAGAGAAACTGCTAGAGCTATTCTTGATTGTAATAATAGAGAGGAGGCTTTAGAATTGCTTGCTGTGTTGAAAGAAAAGTCTATGAGGGAGAGAATGAAGTATGATCCTAAGTTTGCTACTTCTCCCATCTTTGTCACTGATAAAGATTATGAATTCCCTGTTGATCCTGAGTTGATTACTTTGGTTGAATCAAATCCTTTCTATGGTACTGAATCTGAAACTGTTGTGGCACATCTTACTAAGTTGAATGATATTGCCACCCTTTTTACTCATGAGGAAAAAATTTGTTATTACAATATTCTTAAGCTGTTTCCTTTCTTGTTAAAGGGTGATGCTAAGGCTTGGTACAATACTCTTGCTCCTGGTTGTGTGCGTAGTCCCCAGGATATGGTTTACTACTTCTCTGAGAAATATTTTCCTGCTCATAAGAAACAAGCTGCCTTGCAGGAAATATTTAACTTTGTGCAGGTTGAAGAAGAGAGTCTCCCACAAGCTTGGGGGAGGCTTCTCCAGTTACTTCATGCTTTGCCAGATCATCCTCTGAAGAAAAATGAAATACTTGATATCTTCTATAATGGAATAAATGATGCTTCCAGGGATTACCTAGACAGTTGTGCTGGTTGTGTTTTCAGGGAATGAACTGTTGATCAAGCGGAGGAATTATTGATGAATATATTGAAGAATGATAATGATTGGACACTTCCTAAACCACCGCCTAAACCCACTCCAAAGAAGAGGGGTATTCTATTTCTCAGTCCCGAAGATATGCAAGAGGCAAAGAAATGCATGAAGGAAAAAGGTATTAAAGCTGAAGATGTTAAGAATTTACCACCTATTGAAGAAATACATGGGCTTAATACAGCACCACCACCACAGGTGGTAGAGGTAAATTCTTTGTTAAAGTTTAATGAAGGTGACATCCCTTATGATAAAACTCCTTCTCAATGTTACTATGAGTTTGATAATTATATTGGTAAGCAAAATTATTTTAATGCTCGTGTTATGAAACAGTTTGAACATAATGCTCACGCGATTGATCGTTTGAGTGATTTGTTGTTTAGAATTATTAATGATGTTAAAGGAGTTAGTAAGCATGCTTCCATGGTTCAGACTCAATTAGAACAAGTTGCTAAATCTCAAAGTGAATTACTTGATGATATGAATAGAAATATGCATGATCATGCTGTTAGAGTTATGACTAGGGGTGGTAGAATGACTCGGGAACCACTTTATCCCGAGGGACACCCCAAGAGAATTGAACAAGATTCTCAATGAGCAACTGTTGATGCTCCTAGTTCTTCTAAAAAGAAGAAGAAAAAGAAAAATGATATGACTTTGCATGCCTCTAGTGAGCCAGAAGTAGAAAAACCATCTGAAGTTAATCTTGATGTTTCTATTTCTGATGCTGAAACACAATCAGGTGATGAACATACACCTGATGTTACTAATGAGATTCTTGCAGATGCTCAGCCAGAAAATGTTGGAAGACCAGATAATGATATTTATATAGAACCTGCTAAGGATCTTGATAACCCACCACCTAAGAACAAAAGGTATGAGAAAAAGGACTTTGTTGCTAGGAAGCATGGTAAGGAAAGAGAACCATGGGTTCAAAAGCCCATGCCTTTTCCTCCTAAGCCTTCCAAGAGTAAGGATGAGGAAGACTTTGATCGCTTTGTTGAAATTCTTAGACCTGTTGTTTTACGTACTCGCTTGATTGATATGTTGAAAATGCCTCCTTATGCTAAATATATGAAAGACATTGTTACTAATAAGAGAAAGATCCCTGAGGCTGAAATTTCTACTATGCTTGCAAATTATTCTTTTAAGGATGGTGTGCCTAAGAAATTGGGAGACCCAGGTATACCAACCATACCTTGTTCCATTAAAAGAAATTATGTTAGAACTGCTTTATGTGATTTAGGAGCGGGGGTCAGTGTTATGCCTTTCTCTTTATATAAAAGACTTGATTTGAATAAACTCACTCCCACTGAGATTTCTTTGCAGATGGCTGACAAGTCAACAGCCATTCCTATTGGTATTTGTGAGGATGTGCCCATTGTGGTTGCGAATGTTACTATCTTAACAGACTTTGTTATACTTGATATGCCTGAGGACGACAACATGTCGATTACTTGATTTGAATAAACTCACTCCCACTGAGATTTCTTTACAGATGGCTGACAAGTCAACAGCCATTCCTATTGGTATTTGTGAGGATGTGCCCGTTGTGGTTGCGAATGTTGCTATCTTAACAGACTTTGTTATACTTGATATGCCCGAGGACGACAACATGTCGATTATCCTTGGAAGACCCTTTTTAAAAATGCAGGGGCTGTTATTGATTGCAACAAAAGCAACTTTTCATGTCAATGGTAATGAGCATACGGTGCATTTTTCGAGGAAACAATTTCAAGTGAATGGTATTAATGTTATTGGAAAAACTCCAACTATCACTATTGGAAGCTTTCAAATACCTATTCCTACTGTCAAAGAGAAATATGAAATAATTATGGTACGGGATATGCCTGTCCCCATTGAGGTAACATGGTGTTTTCGCGAAGATTCTTCGGTTTCATGTTAATTGAAAGGGGTTATTAATAAGACTTGATCAACCTTATTAATGGATTCTTTTCGAAAGACATGAGATGGATGAATTTAGCAAGCACAACTTTCTGTACCAATCTTTTACTTTCTGTTTTTATTAGTCAAATACAATAAAATGCCATATTTTTCCTGTTTTCTGGATTATCCGTGCAATAAAAAAGTGCCCAGAAATGAAAGTGCTCAGAATGTCCTGAAATTTTTACATTAATTTTTGTTGAATATATTAGAATTTTTGGCACTAAAATTATATCAGTGGAGCACCCCAGGTGGCCACATGGCACCAGGGCGCCCCCCTGGGGCACGCCCAGGTACCATGTGGGCCACCCACGGGGCCCCTCACTTATTCCTGCCTCCCACACTCTTCTTCCACCTCTGAAAAAATCCTGGTTGCTCTCAAGCCCGTGTTCTTGCTTGTTTTGCTGTGATTTTCGATCTCCTTGCTCGGAACTCCATTTTCGAAACTGTTTTGAGGGATTGTTCCTTGGTATGTAACTCCTTCATTGCTCCAATTAGTTTTTGTTTTAGTGGTTTATATTTTGCATATTTAGCTACTCTTGGTGCTGCAGAAAATGAGCTTGCATGTTGAATTCTTTGAGTGCTAAGTAGTTTGAATGCTTGATATGGCCTCTAGATACTTGTATGAGTAGTTGTTATCAATTTTGTGAAGTTTTGTTAACATCTTTTTGTGGACCAATTTTTTTTTTCAGGAATTTGTTTCTAGGAAGATGAACTTTCTTCGAAGGAGTTCTTCTAGGAGGAAGTCTACGGAGGCATCTTCGAGTTCGAGCTCCGTACGCCAATCATATGAAGAACCTAGAGCAAGCTCGGTACGAGGTGCAGAAACAAAAGCATGCCGATGGCCGTGTACGGAATTTATGTTGAGGGCAGGAATCAAGGAAGAGTTTGACCAATATATTCATAATTCTTAGCTCTCCGCCTTCATTGTAGATAGGCCTAACCAGCACCTTCAGCTCACACATTCATTTACTCAGCATTTTTCGTACAATTCTCGCACTTCTAGAGTTTCATTTCATCTTTATGATAGTTCCACAGTTTGTCTCTAGAGGAATTCTGTGATGCTTGCAAACTTCCTTTCTGGGGGTCGTTGGACGAACCACCGGTGGCTGAGTATACATTGTTTTTAGGAAGCCTATGCCATGGTGAGGATAGAGGGGTTACGCAGGCTAGAATTATCAGTATTCAGTTCCCAGCTATTCGATACTTTGCACTTTTCAATGGGAAATGCATAGCTGCTAAACAGGACTGTAGTGCACTTTGTGCCCCTGATTTGAGCATTATTCATACTGCTTTGACTGGTCAGAAGCATTATAATTTGGGTGCCATTATAGCACGTAGACTGCAATGCAACGCGGGCAATGGTGACTTGTATGGAGGAATTTATGCTTCCCGTATAGCTGCACACCTAAAGATCTCACCGAGATGCAATTATCCCATTGTACCTTACAAATATCTGAACTTCGATGCTATGCGTTCACATAAGTTTTTGAAGCAAGACACACACACGTACGAATACAATTTAATCTTTAACAAATATGATCCTGTGTATGTTGTTTTGCCTGCACCTGCTCTGTTTGATTTTCAGAACAAACAAAGATATTCTTTGACGAAGAGCGAAGCACTTGCATACAACATAGCAGTTGAGGCTGCCCGCCAGGCTGAGGAAGCTGCTCAGAACACTTCTTCGAGCTACCACTTCGACTATTATCCAGGACAGCCATGGCCGTAGACCAAGCTTAGGCAAAAGCCTAAGCTTGGGGGAGTACGTATTTCCCACCGACATTATATTCATGTTTACACATTTCATTCTAGTTGTCGGTGCTCATACTTTTTCATTGTAATATCCATGTTAGTTTTATTTTGTCGCTTTCTTCTTGTGTGTTTGAAAAACTTTCAGAAAATTCAAAAATATAGTTAGCTTCTTTTTGGTTTTTGCTTTCCAGTTTAATTAGTTGTAGTCTTTAAAAATCAAAAACCCAAAAAGATTTCTCGTTTCTTCTTTTGCTTGTTGGGAGCTTTCCCGTGTAAATAGTTTTTCTCGTTTTTGTTTTTCTTTCCCCAATTTACTTACTTCTAGAAAAACCAAAAAACTCCAAAAATATTTCAGTGTGTTTCTCTGAATTTTTTCTCTTTTATTGAGTTCTCGTAAGAAGAAGACCACGATGAAAAATGATGAGTGGCTCTCGCATGCATAATTGATGATCTAACAAAGAGCCCATATTACCTTGTCTTCTTCTTTGAATAAAATGTTTGCAGATTCCAGCTTAGTCCACAACACTCTTGCACTATTATTATTTTCATATCATTCGGTCGTGCAAGTGAAAGGCAATAATGATGATTATTTGGTGAAGTGATCGTGGCAAGGAAAAGCGGGTATGAACTCAACTTGTTTTTGTTTTTGTAAATATGTTTAACTCAGTATCCATGATTCAGCATATTATGATTAAACATGTTTGTGATGACAATTACAGATTATAGTTGTTCATGCCATGCTTAAGTAGCTAGGAGTGGATAATGATTTATCTTGAGTGTCAACATGCATTAAAATGATTGTGATGTAGTATGATGATATGGTATCCTCCTCTGAATGTTTCAAGTGGCTTGACTTGGCACATGTTCACGCATGTAGTTGATTCAAAACCAACATAGCCTTCATGATATTTATGTTCATGGTGTCCATATCCTACTCATGCTAGTATTCAATGTTGATTATTCATAATGCATGTTCATGACCGTTTTCGCTCTCTAGCTGGTCGCTTCCCAACCTATTGCTAGCCTTCGCCTATACTAAGCGGGAATGCTGCTTGTGCATCAAAATCCTTAAACCCGAGTTATTCCAGATGAGTCCACCATATCTACCTATATGCGGTATTACCCTGCCGTTCCAAGTAAATTTGCATGTGCCACCTCTACTTTTCAAATGAACATCTGTTTTGTGTGCCCGTACCGCTCATGAAGCGACAGGGGGCGGTCAGTATCTTCTATGCTAAGCGGGTTATTCTCACGATGAGTGTTTATTCACTTGTCATTGCACGAGAAGGGGCGGTAAAAGGGATTCCCAGTCCCGCTATAAAAATTGCAATTAATGAAACAAAACTCCGCCTGGACAGTTGTTGGTATGGAGGGCACCCGAGGATTCGGCTAGCCATGGATTGTGATTGTTGGTGGAGGGGGAGTAAACTTTACTTTACCGCTTGGGAACCGCCGCTAAAGTGTTTAGCATGGAAGATATTGAAAATTCTCGGTCGTAACGTTGACAGGAAAGGCATACCTCCCAAAAATAAATTTATATCTATTTTAAACTCTGAGCTCTGGCACCGCTGCAAATCAATGCTTCCCTCTGCGAAGGGCCTATCTATTTACTTTTATGTTGAGTCATCACCTTCTCAAACAAGCACCAGACCTGAGAGCACTATTGTCATCCTCATGCATTGTGTATAGTTAAAGTTGAATGCGTCATGACTGGATCTTTTCTACCATGAATTACAATGTTTAGTCGCTGCTTGAACTTTGGAGGTGCTCTGCATTTATGTTTTGCGGTCTCAGAAAGGGCCAGCGAGATACCATAATTGTCATATTATATCATGATTGTTTTAACAAAGTGTTGGCATTTGAGATATTTTATTATTGCTCGCTAGTTGATTATGCCATTGATATGAATGAATATGATTTCTAAGAGTTATCATGTGCGTGGTTAGTTATGATTTTGCTGAAAACCTGGATGCTATTTAAGCATATTTATAAACACAAGAACAAAAGAGTTTGTAAAAGTTTTTCTTTATCACATTCAGTTTGTCAACTAAATTGCTTGAGGACAAGCAATGGGTTAAGCTTGGGGGAGTTGATATGTCTCCATCGTATCTACTTTTCCATACACTTTTGCCCTTGTTTTGGACTCTAATTTGCATGATTTGAATGGAACTAACCCAGACTGACGATGTTTTCAGCAGAATTGCCATGATGTTGTTTTTGTGCAGAAATAAAAGTTCTCAGAACTGCATGAAACTTTTTGAGGAATTTTTATGGAATATATAAAGAATATTGGAGCCAAGACCCACTGGAGAGGGGGTCCCAGGTGCCCACATGGCACCTGGGCACCCCCCCTGGGGCGCGCCCAGGTGCTGTGTGGGGCCCTGGTGGCCCTCCTGACCCTAACTCCAAGCCTATAAATTCATATTCGCGGAGAAAAAATAAAGAGAGAAAGTTTTATCGCGTTTCACGAGACGGAGCCGCCGCCACCTCCTGTTATTCATCGGGAGGCCAGATCTGGAGTCCGTTCTTGGCTTCGGAGAGGGGAATCTTCGGTCTTCATCATCATCAACCTCTCTCCATCGCCAATTCCATGATGCTCCTCGCCGGGAGTGAGTAATCCCTTCATAGGTTCGCTGGTCGGTGATGGGTTGGATGAGATCGATCATGTAATCGAGTTAGTTTTGTTAGGGCTTGATCCCTAGTATCCATTATGTTCTGAGATTGATGTTGCTATGACTTTGCTATGCTTAATGCTTGTCACTAGGGCCCGAGTGCCATGATTTCAGATCTGAAACGTTTATGTTTTCATGAATATATTTGTGTTCTTGATCCAATCTTGCAAGTTGTATGCACCTGCTATGTGTTATGATCCGCATCCTCCAGGGTGACAATAACCGGGATTCTTTCCGGTGATTACCATAGTTTGAGGAGTTCATGTATTCACTATGTGTTAATGCTTTGTTCCGGTTCTCTATTAAAAGGAGGCCTTAATATCCCTTAGTTTCCTTTTGGACCCCACTGCCACGGGAGGGTAGGACAAAAGATGTCATGCAAGTTCTTTTCCATAAGCACGTATGACTATATACGGAATACATGCCTACATTACATTGATGAATTGGGAGCTAGTTCTGTGTCACCCTAGGTTATGACTGTTATATGATCGATATCATCCAACACAACCATCATCACCGATCCAGTGCCTACGAGTTTCCACCTATTGATACTTGCTAAGTTACTACTGTTGCTGCTGCTATCACACTTGCTACAAGTTTACTACTGCTACTGTTACCGTTACTTGCTATCAAACTATCACACTACTTTGCTACTGATCACATTGCTGCAGATATTTATTCTCCAGGTGTGGTTGAATTGACAACTCAACTGCTGATACTTTCAAGTATTCTTTGGCTCCCCTTGTGTCGAATCAATAAATTTGGGTTGAATACTCTACCCTCGAAAACTGTTGCGATCCCCTATACTTGTGGGTTATCAACGAGGAGGGAGTAGTTCACCCTCGGGGCTCAGGGTATGTACCAGTAGCTATGTGTTTGATCTCTCTCTCGCGCGCGTTCTTGAGATGTCACGATCTTGATGTATCGCGGGCTTTGTTAATATAGTTGGATCATATGGTGTTTCTTCCCTCTCCATACTTGTTGTGATGAATCGAATCTTTTTCCTTTGAAGTTTTGATCTTGTCAGATTGAATATTCAGATTTGAGAACACTTGATGTATGTCTTGCATGTGAATACCCGTGGTGACAATGGGGTATCATATTGATTTACTTGATGTATGTTTTCGCACTCAACTTGCGGATTCCCGCGGTGACATTGGGGTAATCTATGCATAGGGGTTGATGCACGTTTTCATTATCTTTTCTCCGATAGAAACTTTAGGGTCTCCTTAGAGTTCTTTGTGTGGACTGAATATTATGATCATGAAATTGTTTGATGCATATCGTATAATTAACTCATGGATACTTGCGGTGACATTGGAGTATCTAGGTGACATTAGAGTTGGTTGATGTGTGTCATATGGTGTTATCTTAGTACGAACTCTAGGGCTGTTTGTGACACTTATAGGAATAGCCCAATAGATCGATCAGAAAAGATAGCTTTGAGGTGGTTTCGTACCCTACAAACAATTTCTATCTTATGTTCTCCGCTAATAGGAACTTGGGAGTGATTCTTTATCGCATATAGAGAGATAACTATATGATCCAATTATGTTAGCACTGTTGAGAGATTGCACTAGTGAAAGTATGAACCCTAGGCCTCATTTTCAAGTATTGCAATACCGTTTGTGCTCTGTTTTATTAGTTGCTACCTTGCTGTTTTTTATTGTTCACACTACAAAAACTTATATCTACTATCCATACTACACTTTTATCACCATCTTTTCGCCGAACTAGTGCACCTATACAATTTACCATTGTATTGGGTGTGTTGGGGACACAAGAGACTTTTTGTTATTTGATTGCAGGGTTGTTTGAGAGAGACTATCTTCATCCTACGCCTCCCACGGATTGATAAACCTTAGGTCATCCACTTGAGGGAAAATTGTCACTGTCCTACAAAACTCTGCGCTTGGAGGCCCAACACGCGTCTACAAGAACAATTTGTGTAGTAGACATCATGGTTTCATAGCCTACAAACAATTTCTATATTTTGTTCTCCGCTAATAGGAACTTGGGAGTGATTCTTTGTCGCACATTGAGGGATAATTATATGATCCAATTATATTAGCACTGTTGAGAGATCGCACTAGTGAAAGTATGAACCCTATGCCTCATTTTCAAGCATTGCAATACCGTTTGTGCTCCGTTTTACTAGTTGCTACCTTACTGTTTTTTATTGTTCGCACTACAAAAACTTATATCTACTATCCATACTACACTTTTATCACCATCTCTTCGCTGAACTAGTGCACCTATATAATTTACCATTGTATTGGGTGTGTTGGGAACACAAGAGACTCTTCGTTATTTGGTTGCAGGGTTGCTTGAGAGAGACTATCTTCATCCTACGCCTCCCACAGATTGATAAATCTTAGGTCATCCACTTGAGGGAAAATTGCTACTGTCCTACAAAACTCTGCGCTTGGAGGCCTAACACGCGTCTACAAGAACAAGTTGTGTAGTAGACATCAGGGCCCATGTGGGTTATATGGCACTAGGGGTGGTGGGAAGTTTAATCCCATACTGCTAGTGGAGAAGGAGTTGGACCTCTTTATAAGGGATTCTCTTCCACATGCTATTGGAGCTTGAGAAGAGAAGTGGTTCCCGCGCGCTCCTCCTCCGCCGCCCGCCTCGCCACGACGCGCCGCGGGTTGCGGGATTGAGCCGAGCCGAGCTCACACCTATGCGCTTATTTTGCCGGTCAGGAACGGAGTGTCTTTGACATATGGGGCCACGATCTGAGACGTCAGATCGTGGGTTGTCACCGACTCGGACGTGGGTTGAGCCCACGTCTCTCCACGCGGCTGCGCCTATATATGTGTGAGGCGTCTCCCAACCCTAGCAGTCACGCGAATCAGATCACATCTGCCTCCACGCTCACGTCATTCCATTGCTGCTGCTGCTGCCGGCGACTCCATCCCGTTCACCGCGTACACGGTTGACGGGAGAGCAGGCCTCCGAAACCCCGCCTCTCCGGTTCCTGTACGGGAGAGGGGCGATTAGGTTTTTGGGGAGCGACTACGCGACTGCTCGCCTCTGTTCATCTACTTCCTCTACGTTCGCATCACCTTCGTCATCACCATGTCCTCCGACGCCGAACGTGCCGCCGCCGAGAAGATCGAAGCCGACAAGAAGGCCGCCGAGGACGCTGCTGCTGCAACCGCCGCCGCCGCGGCTTCTGCCTGGCCTACTGGAGGGTATAACTCGTTTATCCCGCTCCTGTTTATTTCCGTGTTAGCAGTACTAGCATTATGTGTAGATGTGTCTATTGTTTGCGTAGTACGTGCTTGTTTAGATCGTAATCAGCATGTCGTTAATTCTGTCAATGCCATGTTCATGATTATTTCCTGGATTAAATTAATTAAAAAATTGCCTTTTATTCAGCAAAAAAACCCGGTGTACCAGGCTACCAACTCCCCCTTTAGGAGTAGAGATTAGTTAGCAAGTGCTGCTAGAAATCACCTTGTCGGTAGCAAGGCTTCTCATGGGTACGTTAACCTATCGTCATCTCTACGAAAAAGGGAAACTATCTACATCTCAAGCCGGATTAAAGGTAATCCACATTTTTTCTGGTGCCGCTGCAGGGAAGTATTTTTCCTATCTCATTAAGGGAAACTATCCCAGGTTCTGGTTTGGGCGATGGTTCTGGCTTAGGATCTGGTTGGGTTTCCGGTTTTAGTTCGGGTTTGAGCATCAGCTCAAGATTGGGCTTGGGTTCTGGATTGGACTCGGGCTTAGGTTTGGGCTTAGGCAATGGTTTAGGCTTAGGCTCTGGTTTTTGCAACGGCTCAGGTTTCGGCTACAGCTCCAACTTGGGTTTGGGCATCGGCTGAGGCTTGGGTTTGGGTATGGTTTAAGCTCAGGCTAAGGTTCAGGTTTATGCAAGCCGATGCGCCATTGGGACAAGCGCAGCTAGGTACTGATCAACCTAGTCACTCTTTTTTATTTGGACATGAGAAAATTTAAATTTAAGTTTGTTTGAAATTTTTGGGAAGTAAAATACCAAAGTTTCTGAAATATACTGGAAACCAATACTTCTGGCGCCTACCCAAAAAAAGGGTGTCCAAATCCAAAAAAAAAAAGAACCCTTGGGTTTAGGCAATGGTTCATGCTTAGGTTTGGGTTTTCACATTGGTTCTGGTTTGGGCATCGGCATGGGCTTCGGTTCCGGTTCTGGCATCGGCTCTGGCTTTCTTTCATCACTTGCCACCGGCAAAACAGAAAATTCTGTTAGTTGTGTTTTCCCTTGCTCACACGTGTCTATGTAATGTAAGGGCAATCGCCTCACTACAATTCACTTGATAGATGTGATCTGTATTGTTGTGGTGTGTCGAGCAGTTGCGGCCTTGCTGGTAGGTACAGAACGACATGCATATGCATATATAAACATACATATGTGGATAGATAGGAGAGTATATATACTACTACGAGTAGGGCATTTTGGAGGCCGAGCTCCATGGAACCCTTTATTTTAAAAAATATATAAATCTCATTTCGAAGTTTCAAAAAAATAAAAAAAAAATCGCAAGTGCTCATACGGATGTATACAACTGTTACGGTGATTGGCGATTTTAAGAGCCGTCCATCCACTCCAATCTAGCGGTGAAAAAATAAGAGTTACGAGGAGTTACGAGACTTAAATTACATGAAAGTACAAGTAACGGTGGGACCGTTACAAAATTTAGGTGGGACTAGTAAGTTTCTAAATGGGTAGATCCGTCATTTCCCCGGATAAATCTCAGTCTTGGCCGAGGTATCTCCTCTTCCCAATCTCTGTGTCTCCCCCGACAGATCTCGGCCATATCGGCATATCCCATCGGCAGCAGTTCATCAGGCGGCGCCCTCTCCTCTCAAACCCTACGTAATCAAGTACTCGTCCAGCCGTGTATCAAGTACTCGTCCAGCCGTGTCCGGCGAGCCGGTGCTCCGCAGTCAACGAATACGTTGGTTGCGACGGACGTCAGGCTAGCCGCCGCCGCCGCGGCGCTATCCAAGGTCTACTGGTTCTGTCGCCGTCGCTAGCCAGGGGACACTCTTCCTCGGTTGATCCTGCCAACGTGCCGTACGAGTCTCTCCAACCCTACATTTGTTGATTACATCCGTTAGCCCCTGCTGTTTCCTGCACTCTTATTACCAATCAGATTCAATTCATACGGTGGGTGCCGGCGGTGCCGCGACGGCCGATCGGCGGATCCTTCTGTCGGCACTCGATCTTGAGACAACGAACTCGGCCACTAGCTAATGTTTGAAGTACATGTTACTGCTACGAATATATCTCATTATTGGTCTCCTGCGTGTCAAATATATTAATCAGATTTTTTTCTTCACGTTCTAATTCTAAGAGTTGTAGTGTAGCAGCTAGGATCTGATTTCGTGAAGCACCGCCACAAATATGGGAGATGATTAGCAGCTGCCTAGGATCTGATTTCGTGAAGCGCGACTCTCGATTTCTTGAAAAGTGACAGTTTCAAATTAATATCATGGACTGTACTAGAAATCAGAAATCTACTACTTGCTCTAACTAGCATGTTGGTATAAGACGTATGTGATAGTACAAAATAGATTGTTGGATTTATCAGCTAGTAAATGGATGTAGCAGTATGGGGGGAGTTGCTAATCGGATCCCATATTACCTCCTGCATGGTTCAGCTCCACCCCTTCCCTTCCCCTTTGTGTGAATCTTGTTCCTTTTTTCTTGTTATTAGTTCATATACATATGCCTATAGTAGTTCATTGTTTCTCTCTCTCTGATCTGTGCGGAAATTTACTCACCCTCTGTATCAGTACTAGTTTTTCTTAATATTTCTACCAAAGTGTTCATATGGAATGTAGTTTAGTAATTTGATATCCCATATTTGTTCTGTTGTGAAATCGGTGTTTGCTATTTCTTGCTACAAAAAAAATTCCTCAACTAATCTTTCAGTACAAGGTGACACTTCAGAATATTGACATAGTTACTGAAGTTTGGTAGTGCTGTTTTCATGTTTTTTTATCAAGTTGACGTGCTATTTTTTGCAAGCTTTGATACAAGATGACACTTCATCAATTGGAAGCTTAGTTATTTAGCTCTCATCTTATTTTTTGCTCTATCAGGAAGAACTGAAGGCCCTTTGGTGTGCTTCCTTTCCTGGAACTGAGCTTTGGGGAATAACATCTGAACAATGGAAAGAGATGGGTTAGCAAGAAACAGACCCATCTACAGATTTTAGGTATTAGATTTGTACTTCATTGCAGTTACTATACTTTGTCTAAAAAAGTTACTGTACATATGCATTTCCCTATCAGTATTCTGTAGCTAAACTAGGAAACTTGATATGTATGATTTTTCATGAGTTGGCATTAAGAGGTGGAGGCTTCATCTCCTTGGAAAATTTGTTATTCTTAGCCATGACCTATCTGGCGAGTACATGTTGTTAATCTCCTTGAAACAAAACTCTCCTTTTTTTTCAAATTGCTTTACTGACCATGCTCTGTTTTTCAAGGAGGAGAAAATTACAGGCAAGCAGGAACCAGCAGCTGCTTCTTCCATCAATTCTTCAATCTGCAGTCCATATTTTTGCTGATAACTATCCATCAGTTCCTAGTTTGCATAGAGGCTGAACTTCTTGTTTCAAATACTTGGAGAACGCTTTTGATCCAGTGGCAACTTGCTGGGGCGTAAATAATGTACGTTATAATGTCACTGAAGGAAGTTTCACTGTTCATATTGTATGTCATGGACGCTGTCAGATTATGCTCAATCCATTTCATGCAGTTTACTTTCATTTCTTGCGAACATATGTCATGTACAATAAATTTTAGAGTCCGGACAGAAATCTAGGAACCAATGATGTTTATCGAGCAAAAGAAATTGCATTATGGCATGTTTACAGGGATCAAATCTCCCGCGCCAGCCTCGCCGCCCCGCCCTCCCCTCAACCTCTCCCCACTGCCGTGCTGCAGCCGCCCCCGGCCATCCCTCTGAATCTACGAACCCCATGAAATTCTCCAGCGAACCTGCACCACCCCCACCCCTAAGATAGACAAGGGGGGAGATGCTACCCCCTGCTGCAACCCCTGCACCCTAAGATAGACAAGGAGGCTGCTTCTTCCCCCTGCACCCTAAGATAGATGAGATCTAACCTGCCTCAGTGCTTTGCGGCTGTTGCTTTCTTCTCCACCAAATTGGCTGACCCAAATTCCATTTTCAGGCGACTGACATGTAGCTAAACTGCATAATATATAAGTATGAAATTAGTAGATCTTGATATCACCTGAAATTAGTTCTTAAAAAAGGAAATCACCTAAAATAGATACTACAACTCAAACTGGTATTTGTGGATCTGAACGACTAAGATCGATAATTATGGGCCCGAACGACTAAGATCGATACTTATGGGCCCGAACGACTAAGATCGATACTTGTAAGCTCAAACGAGTAAGATCCGTACTTGTGAGCTCGAACGAGTAAGATCCGTACTTGTGTGCCCGAACGGCTCATAGCGGTACTTGCGAGCCTGGACGACTCAGAACGGTACTTGTGTGCCTGGAGGACTAAGGCCGGTACTTTTGACCTCAGACGACTACGATCGGTACTTGTGAGCTAGGACGACTCAAAGAGCGGTACTTTTGACCTCGGACGACTCACAGTGATTTGTAGTGGTATGTGTGGGCCCTACGACCCAGAGTGATTCGTAGTGGTATTTGTTGGCCCGGACGATCCAGAGTGACTAGTAGTGGTATTGGTGGTCCGGATGACGTAAAGGGGCACGAGGTGGTATTGGTGGCCCGACCCATAGTGGTACTTGTGGGCACACAACTAGCACTATGGGTCGTTCGATCCCACTACTAGATATGGGTCATTTGAACCCAGAACTATAAGTATGGGTCGTCCGGGTACACAATCACCACTATGGGTCGTCCGAACTTAGAACTTCAAGTATGGGTCGTCTGGGTCCACAAGCACCACTATGGGTCGTCCGGTCCCACAACTAGCACTATTGGTCGTCCGATCCCACTACTAGCACTATGGGTCGTCCGAACCCAGAACTACTAGTATGGGTTATCTGGGCCGACAACTAGCATTACCGGTCATCCGGACCCACAACTACCTTAACAAGTAATCTCGACACAACTAGCAGAGCAGGTCGTCTGGTCCCACGACTAGCACTGCAGTGTGTCTTGACACAATACTACCACTACGGTCATCCGGGCGACTAAGATCGGTACTTGTGGGTCTAGAGGACTAAGATCGATACTAGTGAGCCCAAACGAGTAAGACCGATACTTGTGGGTCCAGCTAACTAAGATCGATACTTGTGGGCCCGAACGACTAAGATTTGTACTCGTGGACCCGAACGACTAAGATAGTAGCAAGACCGAACGCGTAAGACCGGTACTTGTGTGTCCGGACAACTAAGATCGATATTTGTTGACCCGAACAACTAAGATCAGTACTTGTGGGCCTAAACGACTAAGATCAATACTAGTGAGCCCAAACGAGTAAGACCGGTACTTGTGGGTCCAGCCGACTAAGATCGATACTTGTGGGCCTGAACGACTAAGATCTGTACTTGTGGACCCGAACGACTAAGATAGTAGCAAGACCGAACGCATAAGACCGGTACTTGTGGGTCCGGACAACTAAGATCGATACTTGTGGGCCCGAACGACTAAGATCAATAGTAGTAAGAACAAACGAGTAAGATCGGTACTTGTGGGTCTGGACGACTAAGATCGATTCTTGTGGACCTGAACGACTAAGAGCGGTACTTGTGCGCCCGAACTACTAAGATCGGTACGTGTGGACCCGAATGACTAAGATCGGTACTAGTTAGCCCGAACGAGTAAGATCGATACTTGTGGGCCTAGACGACTAAGAGCGATACTTGTGGGCCCGAACGACTAAGATCGGTATTTGTGGACCCGGACGACTAAGATTGGTACTTAAGAACCTGGATATATTAAATGGTTCGTTAGTAGGCTTTGAGTTTTTGTCTTATGTGTGTTTTCACTCGTGTCGGGACGAAGGGTATCCTTAGTGACATTTACTTTATGATTTTGTTCTCCAAGAGGTTGGAATTTTTATCTATCTTTCGTATCGTCGGATTAATTTATGTTATTTGTCGAATTCCATCATTCTTTTGAAGTGAACTACTTTGCTGGTGTTTTTCTCTTTAAACTTCCATGTGAAAACGGTGTTGCCTGCACAAACTTGTCCTTTACACTATAGTTCGTCCATGAATGCAAGATGGTTGCCTAAGTAGACGTGTAGATAGCTCACTACCAGAAATCACCTTATATCGCACTGGCAACAATCTGCACTTCTACCTTGTTGTCTTCGGTTCGAGACAAGTTGACCACTTTTTTGGAATGTTTTTCTTTCGAAGAACAGGGATCGAATCTATGACAGAACTGTACTTACCCACCAAACATTATTCTTTGTATAGCGCAATGGTGATCTCACTATATTATGCACCAGCAAAATATATAACGAGGCAATGACAAGACTAGGCGTGCAATCTAGCAGCCCCAGCTTTATCAATCTTCAGGAGCCCCAGCAATACAACGCCCAACAAGGTCATGCGCCCGTCTAAATTTCTGTAAACCGCAAGGCAAGCAATACAACCCCCAACACACACAAACAAACCCACAAATAAAAAATGCAACTCGTTACTTTGCCACATTTGAAGAATGCAATCAAGCTACAGGGGTGGAAAACCACACGGCCTAGTTCATCAAAACAATGCTGCTCATATAACCGTAAGATTAGGCATTCACTATAGTCAGAAGAAATTATCCAAGAATGCATCTGCAAGAACAAGAAACTGCGGTCTCGCTCGCCCGTCTCTACAGAGATAGCAGCAGGGAAACCTGGTATGATCCCAAACACATCCCATTCAGATCAGCTCCACCTCACCAACAGTATTTCCTATCTTCATATGTACATGACCTCAAAATGCCGCCGTTGAAACAAGTCCCTGCACCGCAACGTCCATCATGGACGCCCACAATCACTGTTCATAGGAGACCATGTGAGCAAACATTAGTCCTACTTTTGGCCAACAGTATTAGTAACATTTTCCTAAATAAATGAGGCAGCAACTTTGCTTGAATAAAAAGACACTTGCAACCTTATAAATCCCTGAAGTCCAACTCTATTAAGTTCCACTCAATAAAAATCAATAGGAGTAGATATTTTGAACGAAAGATAGATCTCCATTCCCTAAGAACAGCAAACAACATTAAAGGACATTCGTACTGAAGTATCACATTCCAATGACAAGATTTCATTTGCTCTCTAGCCACTTTCATGGTCCAGTCTTATTATCTTTGAGCACTAAAATTTGTAGAAAGCATGATTAAATAATTTATGATATGAAGGATATAGATGCACTGGTCAGGCTTCATGGTAAGTAAACTGTAATCACTAGCAGAATTCGTTGTAAGCTGGGAAATTGAACATTTTAACCTGAGTACCTAACAAACTAAATAGCCACACTTCGAAAAGGGCATGTTTGAGTCATTGTCTATTTAACAGAATTTTCTCCTTTTGACCTTCCATCAGCAAATACACAATTGTATCACAAACTAGCAAATGACTGGAAGCATGTAAAACAATTGTATCTAACATTGCAGATTAATCACTCAACATGCAAGGCAGAAGTGGACTATTTTGTATCTAACTCCAGAACAGCAGCTTCGTAAGTTCATGATTGTGTATTTTTCACCAGCAACAAAGTGTCAACCAATTAGAAGTAGTATTACTAAAGACTTGAACATGCTTAGTTACAGAGAATGAAATACTTTCAGAAAATAATACTACCACAAAAATAGTAGCACCTAACAGCGCATGATATAAAAGTTGTAGATTAGATCGATGGCAAGGCCAGTTCAGACTGTTATGTACACCAATCATATGCATATGCCCACACAATCGGGATTGTTTCCATAATCCTACCACGAAAACATGCTTAGTTACAGAGAATGAAATACTATTCACCTGGGATTACTTGATAATAGGACCACAAGCGCAATAGTTTCCTACCACGAAACCCCTTGTAGCTAAAAGTTTGCTGCCATCATCTCCTACACAACATGTATGCACCTACCTTTAGTGGGCGGGAAGGTCGCCGGCGGCGCTGACTGAGGCAGTAGGGTATCCGACGTACGGTGGAGAGCAGCAGTTCAATTAATTAGATGTGCAAGCAATCCTTGTGAGCAACGATTTGTACTGAATCCCAAAACAGGAAAATGCAGAGCAGGAAATGAACTGGGGATTGATTAATTCCTGAAAAAAGAACAAATTTTGGTGTTTTCCAATCCTCCATTACTCAGAGTTGAAGCCAACATATTTTCCAGGAATCAATCAAGAACCGAAGACGCGGTAAAAAAAAGGGGCTGTGGGGGAGACGAACCTGGATGGCAGTCTGGCCGCAGGGGTCAGGGAAGAGGCCGGAGCCGTTCCACGCCTTGCCGACATCATTAATCCAGATTACTACCCTATGGTCATGTATCGGAAGTAAAAGAATTTCCATGCATACATATTCCCCTCAAGATAAAAGGGTCAGAACTTCAGAGGGTGCTAAGATTTGTCTACTGTCTTACGTTGCTTCTGGAGGGGCAGCGCCTCTTTCCTTCAATCACAGAAGCAAATGTGACTTTCTCTAGTGAATTATTAATCTGCTCAATTGTAGGCATATAAGAAGTTTAAAGGAGCACAACGTATGTAGTTTCAGGTTATTTGGCCTAGAATATATGCTCGGTTTTTATTCAGATCGGAGACAAAAAAAATCTCTAACCTAAGTCAGGAGTGGCTTTGCTTCTCTTTGGTTTAGGAATGTTCAAGGCGTCATTGACGAGTTGTCACCTAAAACTGAAGGTGTTTGAGAGTCTATAAAAAGGCTAATCACTAATGTCAGCTTATTTAGCAGAAAAACAAAAAGGATGAAGTGCAGCAGTATGTAATCTATTAGTTAAACTTCATCCCATCGGACAGAGCATTCCATGAAAAGAGTTTCAGAGCACTAAAAGTTCAGTGAACCGACCGTCCAGTGCACATACATCAGTATTATACTCTTGATAAGAGAAGATATGCTTTCACAAGGCAGCTAGTGCACACACATGATCTGAATTTTCTGTAAAAGTCACATGTGCTGTGCTTCGTTGATCTACAGAACTGATTTTTCTGGTGACAAACATAAGGCGATTGCTGAGCTTCGTTGAAGAATTTGAACAAACTGTAAAATAGACCAGGGAATTTACAGAACCTATGTAGTTGGGGCAGGGCAGTTTGTCCACTCTGCTAGTCACAATCTGCTTCAAGATGAGAAGACAGTACGTTCCAGGACATTGAACAGAGCAAAAAAAATTCAGAAAAAGCAGAGCAAATACATCGAACATGTTCAGATTGAGCCGCCGGGGGAGGAGGGGGGGAGTGGACGCTACCTGTCCACGGACTGATGGCCGGCGTTACTGGACTTCACCGGCTGCTCGACGGAGGGAGGCACTGTGGGGCAGGGTAGGCTCGGCGGACTCGGCGCGCCGCAGTGGAGGACTTGCAGTCCCTGTCGGTGGGCCGCAACCCAGGCGGCAGGAGTGAGACCAGGGAGGCGGGACGGTGCTGCTTGCCTGGATCATGGTCGCCGGTGGATTGCTTGATTGGAACGGCGTGAAGGCCGGCGGCGGCTATGCGACCGGAAAGGGGACGAGCGGGCGAGGTTATTGTTGTGACGGAACAGATTGGAAGAAGCGAATGGATTACGACTTTATCATTCTACCTTTTTACAAAAAAATAATTTTTTAAATGATTTTCCAGATCCGCCGGTTAGAAAAAATCAGAGGCGAAGTTACACGAAATTACAAGTCGTAACTCGCCAATCACCGTAAAAGAGCTCACGGATGTATAGTATATATGTATAAAAATTGAAGATGATATGCATTATAGTGAGAGCTAAACAAAAAGGACAAATTCGTGCATTTTTTTTAGTGAACAGTGCATGTACTGTTCATCATTTCAAAATCACGATTTTCTCTTTTTTGTGTAGCTCTCACCATAATGTACATCATCTTCAATATTTACACACATGTACTATACATCCGTATGAACACGTGTGTTTTTTTTTTAGATTTTTATGAAACTTTAAAATAAGATTTTTAAAATTTTCAAAATAAAGGGCTCCACGGAGCTCTGCCTCCATTTAGCATTTTCGTACTACTAGCAAAAAGAAAAGCGGGCGCAGGATGTACGTACGGCCCTCCAACCATGCTAATCGACAGATACCCTACTGCTACAGTGAAAATAATTACTGGGGGAGCGGTCATAAATCCATAGCTGCTCCCCAACTCATCTATTCCAGGGTGAACAGTAAATTCATTGCTGGCCCTCCTCTACGTGAACAAGCGCCTAATAGCCATTCACTATCATAGCTCATCAACGGGGAAGGATAGACAAATAATATGCCTGCTATTCATTAAGGGACTTGGTGATTGATGCACATGCAAAATTGGGTGTTTGGTCTAGTGGTATGATTCTCGCTTCGGGTGCGAGAGGTCCCGAGTTCGATTCTCGGAACACCCCAAATTTTTGGACGGTGTTGTTGGCGATTAGACCCAGCATCTGCCTATAGTTCAGCTAAGTTTGACCGAAATTTACCAGCGCTGCCTTCTTTCGTTTTTTCTGATTCTGAACAAGGTGAATAATGCACGCAGCCATCAGCAGTGGTGCTTTCATTCATTAAGAGAGGAAAAAACTCAATCTTTCTCTACCTATTTAAAATACAAGTAGTGTTTCTTTTCCTACCAAGCAAAACTCTTTGTCAACCGGTTCCCCTCTCCCACCACGTCCCTCCATCAATTTTTTCACCTAGTCGGCTTTTTTTCCACCACGACACATTTGACCGCACCCAGTACGCCGCTCAATCACATTAATTTAAATACCTTTTACAGCACTACATCAACTCCATCTTGATAACATACCCTCTACAATTACGTGGAATTAGGCCACTGAATTCCATACCATATTTGACCACACCTTCCTGTCGGCCGATCAATCACATTAGTTTATTTACCATGCATGATGCAGGCTACCAAATTATAATGGCGCCAAAATTAAAATTCTAATCATTGGTGCTTCCCAGCTGCCCCGTGACATATAAGGTGGAATTACGTTCCCTTCTATCTTCACATAGACCTAGCATTTCTACGTTAATATTTTTTTGCCTCCTGTGGCAACGCACGATCACATACCTGTACAATCTGAACAGAGGGAATTATATAATGACAATCAAAGGGAAATCACTCACTACTACATGCTTTCCACATGTGAATCCAGCATGCAATAACGGAGGTCAACAACAACAGGTCCTCGTGCTGTGGTCGCGTCCCGTGTGCGTCCGCGTTAAACTAAATGTTGATTGCTCCTATTTGAATGGTGAAGCAGCTGGTTCAGGAATGGTGCTTAGGGACCATGATGATGCGATTATCTTCAGTGCTTGTAGGCAAATCCTCTCATGCAATGACGCTCTGGAATCCGAGCTTCTAGCTCTCCATGAAGGTTTGAGTTTGGCGCTTCAATGGAGTACCGGGCCTATTGATGTTGAAAGTGCTTGCCTTCAAGCGGTCATGATGATCAAGAGTGGAGATGATAACAAATCGAAGTATATTTTTTTGGTCGAGGAAATCAAGAGAAGCTTGAAGGAACATAATTCTTATATTACTTATATTTGCCGGTGCCAAAATAACTCTAGTCACTTTATGGCAAACTTTGGTAGATCTCAACGGCATACTGTTGTTTGGCCTGGATCATCACTCCCCCCCCCCCCCCTCCCCCCAACGCTTTAGATGTTTTGTAAATCTTGAGAATTTTGAATAATACAAGAATTTCTTCGTAAAAAAGGAAGAAAAGGAAGATAAAAGGAGGATAGGACTATATCACATCGCTGGTATCTACTAAACGCCTTTTTTGTGAGAAAAACTTCTGATCTATTCATCAGCTGTCAAGGCCATGAAAAATGATTTGCAAAATTTCTTGAATTGCTTAAAACACTTGATTTGCAAATTCCTTCGACTTGTGCTACTAAATCTCCACCTTATTCTAAGTATATCAAAAACATTATTACCAATAAAATAAAGATACCTACTAAGAGAATATACATCATGCTTTCTTTATAAAAACGTTGGAATTGGACAAACTAATAGCCAGAAATATCTTTGCAAATTGTAGATTGATACATCCTAAATGTATTTATAATTATTTGGAATTTTCATGCTATTATAACATCAAATTATGCTTTTTTTACCGTTACATGGTCTAACCTACTAATAAACTGCTAGAGGGGCAGATTTGCATGTTTTATGTTGCTGGTTTCAAGAAACTTCCCAAACTCACAACTCTGGTTGCATATTTTTATATTTGAATTTTCTCCTTGGATTTGAGTGGTTTGAACTCCACAAGGATTTCCATGCTAGCTTATTTTTAGCTACACCAGATGATGTAACTGTTATTTTTTCTGTTATCTTTGTTTGCGCAAACCCCTTAAATTATTGAACTACTTAGAAGGCACTCTTCTCATACCCCTTCTCACTATTTTCGTAGATAAAATATACAAAAAAGATGGGCGAAGGTTGGTAAATTCTTATTATCACGAGAATAGATTTGTAAAGTCTTCAATTAATTAATTTGTGACACCTATGTTGCTCGAACACGCCTTATTTTGTCTTGCGCAATTAACTTTCATTCCATTTTTATAATAATAATGGAATGTCTTTGTCTGTGTAGGTATTTTGGTTAGGCACTGGAATGTTGGAACAGAGAAAGAAAAGTAATGATAGCTATTAAAATTGTATGTGCTGTAAAAATATACAGTGACGCAACAATGATAGAGATTGATATATTGCGAAAGCTCGCAAGAAACGTCGTTGTAGGAAAACAGTAAGTTATAGATCTAATTCTTCTCCCTACAAAAGGAAGATTAAAACATAAGTGTGGGGTGCACTAAACTGTGACTTGTAGATAAATTTAGAGCACTACAATATTTCTTCCTTATTGTATACTCCCTCCGCCCCAAAATAAGTGACTCAACTTTATACTAACTTTGTACTACTTATTTTGGGACGGAGGGAGTATATGTTAAAAATCTAGGATCGATATTCTCAAAGAAGGTGCCAGAGTCAAGTGCCATCAACTTAACTGACTTTGGTAGCGCGGCATATGAGTACCAAGACTATAGCTACATTGTCTATAGTAGGCACTACCATGCTCATGAGCTTATTTTGGGTATGAATACTGACATGACTGGATATTAGTGCACATTCTTTTAGAACTGAGTTTCCTTGGTCTTGTTAAGGAACGGGTGGAGCTATCCATGTGATATATGGAGCATTGGTTTTATACTTGTTGAGCTTTGCTCCATGCGTGTTTGCCTTCATCTTGTTCATCCTTGTTCTCGGGAAAGGTTATCCATGCATGTATGATTGAACTGGCCTCTGGCTTTTTTTGCAGGTTGAGACATTATTCCAGACACATGAGAACTTGGAGCACTTGGCGATGATGGAGAGTATTCTAGGTCCTCTCCCATGGAACATGCTTGAAAGAGTGGAGCGTGCATGTTTCTATAATTATGCACTACATGTGCTATTGCCATTATTAGGATCAAATTCCGCATTTCTGATTAGTTTTGATTGTTGACCTTTTCATTGCCTTGTGTAAATTCAGCCACCAGGCACAGAGGTATATCAAAATGGGAAGGCTAAACTCGCCGGAAGGAGCAACAACAAGGGAGGGCATTGGATCTACAATTAGATGGTTCAAGTTTGGAGATGAGAATTCAAAAAAAAAAAGTCGTGCCAAAGCTACTACCAAATACTAGAGAAATCAGATTGCCACTTTACAAGATGAGTCATTAAACCAATGATAATAAATTTGAAGTTGCTATTCTTTGGAGGGCATTTAAAGAAAGATTAAGCTCTATAGAGAACACCACCAACTTCTTTCATCTTCACTCTTTGTTGCACATATTGGATGGTTTGGAAATTGTGGAGGTTCTTTTTCCTAAAGAAGAAATCCTAGAAGTAATTATGGAGTTCCCCACAGATAAATTTCCTAGTCCCTATGGATTTTATATGAATATGGTCCTTATAGCTTTAATAGAGCTTTCATTAAATCTTGCTGGCACATTATAGTTGAAGACATGTTCAAGCAAATTAAATATTTTTATGATGGCTCTGTAAACCTTCAAAGTGTCAATTCCGCCATCATTACTCTCACCCCCCAAAAGGATAACCATTTGCTCCCTTGAGATTTTAGACCCATTTATTTTCTTAATTACACTATCAAGATCATTACTAAAATTTTGGCAAATAAACTGAAGAAGACTGTTTGGCTTGGAATTTTCAGTATTTGTAGTTCCACCATTCCAAAAAGGATATTATTATCCCGAAGCTTGACTATGAAGAAAACTTTGACCCCATTGAGCATCAAATTATCATGAACATTTTGGAGGCCACACAATTTTGGCAGAAGTGGAGTACCTAGATTAAAATGATCTTTGGTTCTCATACTTCCTTCGTTCTACTTAATGGAATCCCTAGAAAACAATTTTATTGCAAAAGACAGGTCGGACAAGTAGATGCACTTTATCTGTCATTCTTTTCCCTAGCTGCTGATTTCTTGCAATCCCTCATTAATGAAGCCATGCACGCAACCTCATTCAGTAACTTTTACACTGTGTTGTATGCCCTGACTTCCTTGTAATTCGATATGCTGATGATACTATCTTAGTACTACTAGCCAATAATAAACAAGTGTTGCAAATCATGAATCTACGGCTCCATTTTGCTGCTCAGACTGGTCTCAAAGTTAATTGCAATAAATATGTGATGGTACCAATCAATTTTACTGAAAATAAGATGATAGCTCTCACTGGAATTCTCGCCTACCAGTAGGGCTCATTTGCCTTTACCTATTTGGATCTGCCCTTAAGCATTCATAAACTGAGAATGGAGGATTTCTCCCCATGATGCAAAGATTTGTGAAAAGGATTTTTGGCTGCTCTTCCTTGGTTTAATATGATGGAAGGCTACAAGTAACTAGATATGTTTTCTATGCCGTTCCAACCCTTTTTCATTTGCTTTCTAGCATTGCGTGTGGCAATGGTGAATGACTAAATTAATATTTCAGACACTGCCTCCGGAGGAAATTTGGAATTGGTGAAAATGGGTCTGCTTTGATTTCCTAGAAAAAGGTCAGCCAGCCAAAAAATCATGGAGGTCTAGGTGTTTTGGATCTTGATACTCATAAGAAAGCTCTACTAACAATAAAACTTGCACAAATTTTATAATAAAGGTAATCCACCCTTGATCATGCTTCTATGGGAAGATCATTACGAATGAGACTCCTGTAGTAAGGCCATGGAAATTATAGATCAAGCAGGACCTGTTGATGGTCAAGATCAGAACTAAAGCCAAGAACGCCAATAGCCTGGATCGGTGAATTGAGTCACTGATCATCTACATAATCACTCCAAAATATTAATATGTAAGAGAAAACTGGAATTGGATAATCTTTTGTACTACCTTTTTTTTAGTTCAGATTTTGTACATAACTTTTATTATTAATGAAAATACCATGGAACAATTCTTCTATGGGTCATGCTTCAAAAAAGTGAGCATTAGACCAGCTGCCTTGGCTCTAGGGAAAGGATGAGATGCACGATCTCTATTCTTTTTGCTGCAGCAGTGGCACATAATTGCTGAACTTTATCGATTATTTTATAATCTATATGTTCCAATTTTACAATGCAGAACCTGGTGATGCAGCACGTGGACCACTCTATTGGGGACTTGATTGGGCTGCTATAGGACCTCCTAGCGTACGACCCTATGGCATGACTGGCAACTCGGGAAGCCCTGAGTCGTCACTTCTTTTGGAGTCACCACAAGAGGAGGTCGCTATGATAAACCAACGACGATATTGTACGTTCACAAAAGGCCTGAACACTGACAAAAATCTATTTGAATTTGCAGGCTTGTGGCAAGGAAATAACAAGATTGATAGTTGTGTGTGGATCTCCTTATTAGTGGCTATAGTTAAGTTGAGAAGATTCTTCGTGTGTTGTGGCCTTGTGCTTGTATGTAGTATAGCTGAAAGGGAATTCAAAACTCACATTCTTTCATGTAGTTTAACTCTTGTATGTTCCCTCAAACTCAAACAAATCGTCAAAGCGCATAACTTTACATCCCTAAAAATGGTTTAAAAAAATCAAGTTCATGCTGATGTTGTTCCTGTGTGAATCCTAAATCTCTTTTCTTCATCTTTCAGAGGGAAAGAGTAGGTCGCAGAAATGGTTAAAAAAGGCAAGTTTTCTTTACTCATCTTTAGGCATTTAGTCCTTTCACTCATGAGTGCTCCTACGA
The DNA here is from genome assembly GCA_039707655.1 of Elymus sibiricus. Lineage (NCBI taxonomy): Eukaryota > Viridiplantae > Streptophyta > Magnoliopsida > Poales > Poaceae > Elymus > Elymus sibiricus. Next base: position 31,063,217 of record CM077670.1, read on the forward strand.
GGCCTCTAATGGGCTAGCCCAACAGTATACCTTTTTCCATAAATAAAAATTGTTTTCATTTCAAAGCAATTTTTTGTTATATAAATTTATAAATTAATATATTATGAAAATAAAGAAAAATAAATGAGTGTGAATGTTTAAAAGTATTCATGTATTAAGAAAATGTTTGAAAAAATTATAATGTTAACCAGTTTTAAAAAAATGTTCATGAATTACTTAAATTTCATGGATTTTTTAGAAAATTTTATTAATTTCAAAAATATTGACGAATTTTATAAGTTTCATTAATTTATGAAAATATTTAAATTTCAAAAATGTTCACAAAAATTTAAAAATATTCTTGTACTAAAAAGAAGATCAAGAAAAAAGAAATGAAATCGTAACTGAAATGCCGGAGGAAAACTGAATAAAACTACATAAAAAGAAAAAGAAATAGAAAAAGGTGAAACAGTCAAAAACCCAAGAAAATATTCAAAATTGTTCCGCATGTGCAGTTTGCCCATCTTGGGTAGATTAGGAGTAAATTTATTTCACTCATCCATAAGTTTAAAGAATCATAGGCACAAAAATACGCGGCTACCGACCCACCAAAATAGGCTAGCCCGCTTGAGGAGTGATGGATGTGGGTGCTCCTATTCAGCGCCTTCTGCTCCATGTTGTACCTATAATGCACAGGTCAATCGACATGGGCCGTCCCAATAACTCACTCACTCACGCTCTTGTTCTTTTTTATGCTCGACTTTTGTTGCTGCCGCTCTGTTATCTCGGGGGAAAAAGTCTAGCGATTTTCCATTTTTTATTTTTTTTGATGAAATCAGGAAACAAATGTTCCTGAATTCAAATATATTGATTAGTTTGAAAAATATTCACCAATTTAAAAAAAAGATCATGAATTTAAGAGGTCTTCAAGAATTTGCAAAAGTGTTCACGAATTAAAAAAATCAATAATTTTAAAACAAATCATGAATTCCAAAAATATTCATGAATTTAAAAATAGTAACGAATTTTATAAATAATCATGATTTTTAAAATAATAAATCTGATTTTTTTTGACAAATTTTAGAATGGCCATTTTGAAATGAAGCATAAAAATGGATTTTTTTTGTTTGATAAAACGAGTAAAACTGGAAGAAAAATGAAGAAAAGAAATGGCCGAAAGTTTCTCAAAACCGGTGTAAACTTTCGAAAACTGGTGGAAGGTTCCAAAAACTGGAAACTCGGTAAGCTTGATGGACCAGCCCGTTACAAGGGAAACACTGTTGTGTGTGTGTGTGTGTGGGGGGGGGGGGGGTGTTATTGCTGCACAATCTATATAAAGGTGGGAAATGAGATTTGCCAAAATACATTGTACGACACGAATCTCAATGCATGTGATCGAATGGCCATGAGGTCTAGCAAAACCCAGCTGACTGACGACTAGCATGAGGTCTAGCAAAACAGTCTTTTATATTACCACACAGGACTGATGATTCAGACAGTCTGCCTGCAACCGTTGGAAAACTATGTTTGACAGCTGGGCCTCTCTTAATGCTCACGGTGCCTACCTATCGCCGACCAGCAAGGGGGTCGACTGGGTGTGGAATATCCTGCCAAGAAGACACATTTGTGCCTTAGAGCATCTCCAACAGGCGCCCAACGCGCGGCGCGCTAAAAATATGTTTGCAGCGCGCTGATCATCTGTTTTGGCGCGGCGGGGAGCGCTGGCTCCAGCGGCCGCTGTAAACTTTAGCGCGCGCGCGTAGCTCCAGCAGGCGCTGTAAACCCGCGCGCCGTATAATGCAAACTTGATGAAATACAATGCAAATATATTATATAGTTTGATAAAACTTGATAAAATTTAAACTACATAACTTAAACTCGATAAAACTTAAACTAGATAAACTTAAACTAGATAAACTAATAAACTACTCGTCGTCGTCGATGTCGTCCCAGTCGATGCCGTCGTCCGACGACGACGACGTCTCAAGGAAGGCGTCATCATACCGGGAATCATTCGGCTCCCAGCTTGACGCTTCCCCGAGCTCAATGTTGAAGAGCGCAGCCGCCTTCCGCGTACGCCGGTCCTCGCGGTAGGCGGCTCGCTCCGCCTCCCTCTCCTCCCTCCGCCGCGCGTAGAATTCCTCCTCGTCGAGGACGTCCTGCGGGAAGCGCTGGCGCCACTGCGCCATTGCCTCCTCGTCCATCTCGGCAATGCCAAGACGGTGCTCGCGCCTCCGGTGTTGGCGGCGTTCCTCGTCGGTGACGACCCGCGGCGGAGGCGCGAGCTCGATCGCTCGCTCCCGCGTCGGCACGTCGGGAAAGTTGAGCTCCGAACGAGGCCGCCGGAGGCGCCACGCCGCCGCGTCCCACGCGCGGGCGGCCTCGTGGGCGGTGTCGAAAGTGCCGAGGCCGAGGCGCATCGGGCCGGAGCGTATCTCCGCAGAGAACTGGCCGGACGGGCGCGCTCGGACGCCGCGGTAGCCCGACGATCCACGGTGGGGCGGCGGCATGGTGGCGCGTCTGCGGCGAGGTGTGAACAGGGGCGAGGAAGAGAGCGGCGGCGAGAGCTGTGGCGCGGGCGCGTGGCGAGAGAGAAGTGAGTGGAGCGGTGGGAGGGCGCGTGGCGAGCGCCGCATTTTATAGGCGCGCGGTAAGCGGCGCGCCAAATCTAGCGCGCGAGCGCCCGCTTTCTCCCGCGCGCGCGCAATCGTTTGCCCCGCGCACGAATTTCCCGCCGCCGTTGGAGCGCGCGAAAAAGTGCCGCGCGCTAAAAAGCATGTTTACCCCGCGTGCGCGTCTTTTGGCGCCGCTGTTGGAGATGCTCTTAGTTACCTTCGCTCCTGCCATGTCGAGGTGCGCTCCCCAGCACTAGCCTCCGAGTAAATTTCACGAGAGAGACAAAATAAGCACATGCCTCGCTTCCCGCCATTTTCTAGATGGGAACGGCTGCTTGTTTATTTTTCGTCTATGTCAAGGGTATTCTGTCGTGCATGTTTGTCCCCGCGTATTATAATTTGTAAAAGTATGTCCGTGTGTGTTCAATCGGTGAGAAATGTATGATCCGATTAGTATGCGGAATATGCTGCCAGCCAACCAGCACGAGGCAGACGGAGCATACGAGCGACGAGGACAGTTTTCCCTCGTTGCCGCCGTCCTATGGTACATTGTCATTATCTCCGGCCAGAGCACAATTATAAGAACCATGGCGAGCAAGCAGCCAAGCACCAAGCACGGAAGTTGAGTTGTTAGTTGAGACTCACAGTCTCAGACACCTTGGGATCAATCAAGATGGCGGAAAATGCGGCGGGCCGAGGGGGGCAGAACCTTGCGGTGCTGGACGCGCTGGACTCGGCGCGCACACAGATGTACCACATGAAGGCCATCGTGATCGCCGGCATGGGCTTCTTCACTGACGCCTACGACCTCTTCTGCATCACCACCGTCTCCAAGCTGCTAGGCCGCCTCTACTACCCGCACAGCAACACCGACATCGGCAAAATCATGCCCGGCACCATGCCGGTGCGCGTCAACAACATGGTCACTGGAGTTGCGCTCGTCGGCACGCTCATGGGCCAGCTCGTCTTCGGCTACTTCGGGGACAAGCTCGGCCGCAAGCGCGTCTACGGGATCACGCTCGTCCTCATGGCCGCGTGCGCCATAGGCTCCGGGCTCTCCTTCGGGAGCTCCCCTGGTGCCGTCATCGGCACGCTCTGCTTCTTCCGCTTCTGGCTTGGCTTCGGCATCGGCGGGGACTACCCGCTGTCGGCCACAATCATGTCCGAGTACGCCAACAAGAAGACCCGTGGCGCCTTCATCGCCGCCGTCTTCGCCATGCAGGGCGTCGGCATCATCTTCGCGGGCCTCGTGTCCATGATCGTCTCCGCCCTTTTCCTCCACTACAACCCTGCACCGTCGTGGAATGAGTCGTGGAAGGAGCACAATGACAACTCAGCTGATTATCAGAAGCCCGCGGCGGACTACATGTGGCGCATCGTGCTCATGCTCGGGGCGTTCCCCGCGTTGGCCACCTTCTACTGGCGGATGAAGATGCCCGAGACGGCCAGGTACACGGCTCTCATCGAGGGTAACGCCAAGCAGGCTACCAACGACATGCAGAAAGTGCTGGAGATCCGCATCGACGAGGAGCAGGAGAAGCTCTCCAAGTTCAGGGCAGCCAACGAATACTCTCTGCTGTCCATGGAGTTCGCGCGGCGTCACGGCTTGCACCTCATCGGCACCACCACCACGTGGTTCCTCCTCGACATCGCCTTCTACAGCCAGAACCTGACACAAAAGGACATCTTCCCAGCCATCAACCTCACCGGCGGCGCGGGCACCATGAACGCCCTCAAAGAGGTGTTCGTCATATCACGAGCCATGTTCCTCATCGCCCTCTTCGGCACTTTCCCCGGCTACTGGGTCACCGTGGCACTCATCGACAGGATGGGAAGGTATGTACGAGTACCTACTCCTTCCGTTCCTAAATATAAGACCTTTTAGAGATTTCACTATGGACTATATACGGATGTATATAGTTAAGAACGAAGAGAGTATATGCATGCATGCATGGCTCATGCACACACAGTCCATGCATGCGCGACCGACTTGGTTTGTTTTGTTACACCTACACATTTATTTGAGCATCAATGAATTAATTGACTGCAGGTACTTGATCCAGCTCCTTGGTTTCTTCATGATGTCCCTGTTCATGCTAGTGATGGGCATCAAATACGAATACCTCAAGGACAGCGGCCACGGCGCCCTATTCGCCATCCTGTACGCGCTCACATTCTTCTTCGCAAACTTCGGGCCTAACAGCACCACCTTTGTGCTGCCGGCCGAGCTATTCCCGACGCGTGTCCGCTCTACATGCCACGCCATCAGCGCGGCGTCGGGCAAGGCAGGCGCCATCATCGCGGCCTTCGGGATACAGACCCTCACCCTCAAGGGCGAGACCAAGTACATGAAGCAGGCGCTCATCCTCCTCTCTGTCACCAACATGTTCGGCTTTTTCTTCACCTTCCTCGTCCCTGAGACGATGGGCCGATCGCTCGAAGAGATCTCCGGCGAGGATGGCAACGTTGCCGGCGCGGCCGCTGGGCACGTGGACAAGGACGTCGAAAAGGCCCCTCCTTCAAGCACCGAATGGCAGCCACCATCGTCCATGAATGCATAAGAACACGCACACACGCACGTGAGTGCGTAATAATATCGTCTTATCTTCTCTATCAGCTAGCGAATTGGAAATAAGGGGGCAAGAATAATAACGGCAACCAGCTGCATGCTACTTAAGTTGCCAGGCACTTGGTTTGAGAGTTTGTTTTATCTACACGTATAATATTATTGCACTAGGATTGTTTGTGTTGTGTGTGATACCATCCATTGTGTTAAGGTTATATTGAATTTTCAGTGTGGATGTATGAGCATTGACTAGGGATTTCCCTTCTCAATCGTCAATATGCATGTATTGCTACTTTATAATCATGTCAAGTTTACACAATCTACATGTATGATTTTTCTCATTACCAAATCATACGGGACAGAGATAAATTGTATTGCATCTCTGTAAGTTTACGGACGGGTATTTTTCTCATTACCAAATCTCCAACCGAACATCTGGAAAGAACAAACTACATAGACCATACAATCCTGCTTTTTGGAACGAACAATTAAGCTGGTAAACATTCGATTTAAATCGAGTGGGTTTAGACTCCCTCTGAAGACTACTGGTCGAACTATACAAACCAAGTAGAAGAGCAGGAGTGCAGGAGCACGACGGAGAAGCAGAAGCATCGAGGTGGCAACCCACGTTACCCCTGCAATCATAATAGACAAGGTAACACAATAGCATCATCCTCATCAGGCCCCCTCGTGAGTGAGCGACTATGACTCTGACGGACGAGGGTTACGGAAGGAGACAAGGTGCTAGTGCGGCCGGCTCTCGATCTTGGTAGGCTGATGTCCCGGAACGTGAACGCTCATAACACCTTGAATAACACGTGAACGTGAACGGCCATCTCTAGAAATTAATGGCCACGTGTGATTAAAAAGGATAAGAAAAACAGAATAATACACTATGCAATAGGGGAAGGTGAGCCCGCAAAATGCCAATGGTGGGCGACCTTGGGGGTGGTTATTTTGAAAAAGTCAAAAATAATATTTTGAAGTTTCAAAAAAAAATAAAAAAAAAATCATACATGTTCATGAGACTGGCCAATTTTTTTTAAATAATACACTTTTTTTAATAAATTTGAGAAATAATACACGGTTTAGACATTTTCTGAAAATAGGATCCAGTCGGCTTAGGTTAAGCCGACTAGGACTAATCGGCTTGGCCGACTAGGTCCAGTCGGCTTAACCTAAGCCGACTGGATTACATCCAACCCTAGTACATGCAGTCGGCTTGGAGTGTAGAACTAATCGTCTTAGGCTAAGCCGATTGGAACTAATCGTCTTAGGCTAAGCCGATTAGTTCCAATCGGCTTAGCCTAAGCCGACAGGTGCATGAACCCAAATATTTTCAACCAATGGTTGCATCGAACCATATTTTGGACCATAATTTTATCTCCCGCCATATTAAGCCGGCATTATCCTTCTCGCCATATTTTTTCCCGCCAACTCCTTCCGGCCATTATTTCCCGCCAACTCCTTCCGGTCATTATTTCCCGCCAACCCCTTCCGGTCATTATTTCCCGCCAACCCCTTCCGGTCATTATTTCCCGCCAACCCCTTCCCGCCATTATTTCCCGCCAACACTTTCCCACCATATTTTTTCCCGCCAACCCCTTCCGGCCATTATTTCCCACCATATTTTTTCCCGCCTACCCCTTCCCGCCATTATTTCCCGCCAACCCCTTCCGGTTATTATTTCCCGCCAACCCCTTCCTGCCATTATTTTCCGCCAACCCTTTCCCGCCATATTTTTTCCCGCCAACCCCTTCCGGCCATTATTTCCCGCCATATTTTTCCCCGCCAACCCCTTCCCGCCATTATTTCCCGCCAACCCTTTCCCGCCATCTTTCTCTTCTCAACCTATAAAACCCCCTCCACACAAAGGTTGTTAGTGCAGTGTAGTCTCGTCAAGATGTCTCATTATCCTTTCGATCGTAGTTTCCACCCGAGTATGTCGAAACGTCTTCTGAGGTTAGCCAGCAATTTGGAGATAGATAATAGGATAGTTCCGTGGGACGAACTCCTCAGTAGTGACACCTTACTGAATGAGTTGGCTCACGCATTAAGTAGGTGCGGGTGGCCTGCAAGGACCTTTGAGGAGATACGAAAAGAACTTCTCAGGTTGCATGGAAGGTGGAAGAAGCAACAACATAAGGGTGAAGCATTCCTAAAGGCTGCAGCAGAACATACTAATTTATGGACCCAAGACAGCGAGGACGAAGACAATAACTTCATGCCGAGCACCAAGGCCAAGACACCCGCATCGTCGAAGGGCAAGAGTGCCTCATCGTCGAAGGGCAAGAGTGCCTCATCGTCGAAGGGCAAGAGTGCTGCATCGACGGAGGATGACGATGATGTCTTCATGTAGTTTGTATGCAGTATTATTTAAGCTCAGTCGTACCGTTTAATTCAGATGTACTTGTATCTTAATTATCTGTAGCAGTCTCTCCGGAAATGTAACTCGAATAACAATGCGAATGAATAGAAATATGTCTCTCGCATACATAGGTAGAATATGTCTCTCGCATACATAGGTAGAAATATGTCTGTCGCATACATAGCTAGATATAAGTGACACACATACATAGGTAGAATATGTCTCTCGCATACATAGACAGATATATGTCTCTCGCATACATAGATAGATATAGTGCCACACAAGCATCAGCCACGTCGTCCGTCACGTCGTCCACCACGTCGTGGAGGTGGTGGATCCGGTGTCGGCCACATATACCTGTGGGGTGGCCGGATGTTACGGGGAGGAAGCTCGGACCCGTCCTGGTCATACTGTGTTTCCTGTGTGGGAGGTGGTGCAGGAATCAAATACATGTCCATCCACTCGTTGTGCTACGACAAGTAATCCTGTGTGTTATGCCCATCTTCATGGTCACTATCCCACCCGGATCCGGACATAGACGCGTCATGTCCGGACATAGACGCCATATATCCGTAGCCTGCTGCGGGAGAGATGGAACATAAGTAATGACGAAATACGTAGTCCCAATCGATATTGAAAAGAATTAATATGAAGAAACATACCTGTAGGAGGGGGTTGCATCACGAAGCCCGGTGTGGGACCCTGCTAGTGTGGTCCTGGCCGAAACACGTAGCCTGACGTGGGATCCTGCTGGTGCTGCCACGCCGAACTACCAGCCTGGTCAGGACGTGGTGGCCTGGGCGTCCACTGCTCTGCTAGACGTGGACGCGGGTCATGTCGGTGATGTGTGGGGACTACCTGACTAGTCGAGTGACGCGGCTGCTGCTGGTGCATGGAGTGACGCGGGGGGCGTTGTACGGGCTGCTGGTGAAGAACGTCTGAAGTGCGTGTGCACCTGATAGCCCGATACACAGCTCGCAGCCTCCCCTCAATGCGCGCCATCCAATTCTGCATCTGAGGCCGAGGAACGAGTAGTGGTGCATCCGAAAGTGAACGCCGATAGTTGGACACCTCGTCGCCAAGTCCGTAAGTCAACTCAGCCTGAAATTGTCACGACGATTATTAAGTATGCACGGCAAAGTATGTAACAACTAGATGCATTACATAAAGATAATATATCTTACCGAGTACTGCCTAGAGCCCGAAATATCATAGCTCGGGTACATATCGGACGTACTAGGAGCAGATATCTCATCTGGGTGAGTGTGTTGAACGATGCATAACCGTGTTCTGCTCATGTACCGCTGCAAATAGAGATCGAATTCATCGAGATCAAACTCGACATTCTCGTTCCACCGATGTGTGTTCGCGGTCTCCCATTGTGTAACGTACGGCTGAACCCTAAGTAGCCACTCAGCAGCAGTCCTGCTAATCCCCTTCCTTGTGATCCTAAAATTATGGTGTTTGTTAAACAATTAACTAATGCTTCACTATGGACAATTATGAAAGACAATTCAATATTGAATAACAAGACAATACCTGTGGATGTGTCCTGGCACCGGGTCCTCTGTAGGGGGGAGGCTCCTCCAACTGTTGAAGAACAAATTGCCTCATAACCCTCTGCTGGGCCATCTCCTCGGCGAAGACATCGAATATGATCTTCGATTTCGTCATTCAGTAATCACTATCTTTGAAGCATAGCTCAGACATACCGCCGGGGTATCTTGCATTCATGACTTCTTGCGTGTACGGCTGCCAGATCACCCCAGTGTACAAATCAAACTGCTCGTTTAATGCCCTGTATGCTCGCCTAGTCTGATCACCAGCATAGCATCTCTGCGGCAAACACAAATTAGTTTCAGCCATAGTGTACACAAAGAAAAAAATTATAACACGAGACATAACTTGCGACGTGTCCAACACAGACCGAAAGTAGGCATGTCGATGCCTTCAGCATCGAACATTACGGGCATAGGCTCATGAATACGTATGTCCGGTCGTCCTATAGAGAACCTCTCCCACGACCACAGTTGTAGAAATAGAGGGCATCCAAGAAGGGCTGAAGTGGGTGCCGTAAGCTGGCAGGCGTTGCACATACCTCGGTATGTAGCCGCTAAGACCGCCGAACCCCAACTCCTCTGTGTGATCTGATCCGGCGTCTCAGCGCTCGCGATCTCCAGTGCAATAGGGATGTAGAGCGCACTAATAGTGTTGACATGGTTCTCTGTGAACATCACCTTACTGAGAAGCCACAGTATATATGCCTCCAGGCTACAAGTGATCTGTGTCGCATTCAACGGGACCTGCGGATACCCCGGGAACTTCTGGATCTGTATTGAGCAAAGATAAAGCATTAGTACATAGCGAAGGTATCTTCTGTAAAACCAGATGCAATACAACTGACAGATATGAGGCAGGGAAACTAACCTGGAAATGGAGCAACCAATCATACTTAGGTCCGTGATGCAACGATGCTAGAGCCGGAGCACTGTCATAAAGACCCGCGAAACGTTGTGCTAAACCTTGTTCCCAACCAGCCGGTGCCTCCAACGGTCCTATGGCATGACCTGCCAACGGTAGTCCCAGCAAAAGTGACACATCCTGCAGAGTAGGAGCCATCTCTCCCCAGCGGAAGTGAAACGTGTGGGTCTCAGGCCTCCACCGGTCCACTAAGCAGGTGAGCAAAGAGGTGTCGATGGCGACGCGTCTGGAGGTATCCGTGCGCTCAACCAGACGCGCGAAAGGTAATAGGCCAGCCCATTTCAACCTGCATGTCAGGGCAATTCAGTTAGTGTGTCCCATCAATATACATGATTGAAACAAATAAATAAAGCACGTACCGGTCAACCCATCCCTGGTGTATCTTCCAGTCTTCCCTTTGAGTGCGAGTGCACAGGGGCTTAAGCTAACGTTCATAACCTATCGCAGCACGATGTTTACTATCAATGTCCGGATTAAGCAACGACATTCCCGCCATTCCTGCACATACAAATTTCAAACATAGTGCCACAATTAATACAAATTTCAAACATAGTGCCACACTTAATACAAATTTCAAACATAGTGCCACACTTAATACAAATTTTAAACATAGTCCACACTTAATATAAATTTCAACATAGTACCATAATTAATACAAATTTCAAACATAGTGCCACACTTAATACAAATTTCAAACATAGTTCCACACTTAATACAAATTAAGAACTTAGTGTCAAACTAAATACAAATTTTAAACATAGTCCACACTTAATACAAATTTCAAACATAGTGCCACACTTAATACAAATTTCAAACATAGTGCCACACTTAATACAAATTTAGAACATAGTGCCACGCAGCCTAGCTTCTTCCTCTCCCTCTTCCTCCTCTTCCTCCTCTTCCTCCTCGTCCCCGGTTGCCTCGTCCACGCCCAGTACCACTGGCAGTGATGAAAGTGGGACAATTAGTGTCCCTATGGCCAAATTCATTGCATAAAAAATCATACATGTTCATGAGACTGCACCCTATAGAGAAAACAACATAGACTGGACAAAATAGCTCATTCATGTGAATGGATACAATCATGCGTAGATACTCAAAAGAATGAGTCGAGTCACATACAAAGTAGATGAACATATACCAACGAGCAAATAATAATTTCAAAGTACTAATACTCACCACACATGCATGGACCTATAGAAATAAATTGAATACAGGGAATACTACACCACTTATTCCATAAAATAGCACGGTGTGGCTCCATAAGAGGTCTCCTCCATCAACTGTCATATATCAGTATCCCATCAATTGTGAGTTGTCGGTGGTTTGCACTTCGGTGGCGGCTTTGGTTTCGGTTCAGGTTTAGGCTTGGGCTCCGGCTTTGGTTCGGGTTTTGGCATCGGCTCGGGCTTAGGCTCTGGCTTTGGTTTGGAGCATGGCTCCGGCCTGGGCTTTGGCTTCGATTTTGGCATCGGCTCGGGCTTGGTTTTGGGTTCAGACTTGGGTCCAGATTTTGGTTTGGGTTTGGGCATCGGTTCAGGTTTGCAGGGCTCCGGCTCTGAGTGTGGCATAGGTTTTGGCATTGGCTCTTGTTTGGGTTCTGGCTTTGGCTCTGGCTCTGCAAACTTCTCAACGGCAGCAAGGCCTCGGCCAGCGGCGGCTGCTTGGTGGAAAGCGGAGGCTGCCGCTACCCCGATGAGGAGCACGGCGAGGAAGCGATGCCTCGCCATTGCTGCCTACTTCTTGTGCTTGCAGCTAGTATTGCACCTGATGTGCTTTGTGTGTGTGCGCGCGTGTGTTGTGTGGAGAACTGGAGATACATATTGTGTGGTTTTATAGGGTGGGCGAAACAAAGCAGATCTGGAGGCTATTAATTAACATTGCAACAAGGTAGCTGGAGTGACAAGTATTGTGTAATATGGCAATGAAGTTATATTGGTTAATTACAAACGAAGCAACCTATGTACGTACCTACAAGGTGTTAATAAGCACAGCTGGACTTTGCGTGTGTGTCTCCATGTGATGATAGCAGGAGGGTAACAATATTTTAACTCTGTTAGTTGCCTCCTGCAAGAAGAAAATTATGTCAGTTGCACTGTCCCTGCTCACACGTCTATGTGATCAGCCATCATCTAGAAATCACGAGCGACCGTGTATACACGTTAGTGCAATTACAAAGTAAAAGGGCAATCGCTTCCGTTCAATTCGCAATGGAAAAGAAAGCCCGGTCGATCGCTAAGATGTATATATGTGATAGCTTTACTCCCTCCGTTCCAAAATATAAGACGATTTTGCAGCTCAAATTAATCTGCAAAAATGTCTCATATTTTGGTACAGAGGTAGTACTATTTTGTGACATGATAGCCATTTACTATTTTGTTTGCAGCAAAGGCTGCATGCGTTGGCTCACCATGACTGTCAAGGTATGGGAATATGAGACAAGCCTTATATTATTTTGTGCAGAAATTTTTTGAACCGCGCCTTCTAAACCCGGACGGAGGGGGTAGGAGAGAGGCGTTTTGGAGCTCAAACTCCGTGGATCCTTTTTTTTAACAAAAAGATCAAAAAATAATGTTTGAAGTTTCAAAAAAAGATACAAAACAAATTGTGGATTTTTTTTTTGCTGCTCACATGTAAAACTGTTTCATTATGAAAGTCTATACACATTCGAAGGTACATGTGGATTTTATTTTTGAATTTGCGGAAACATGGAAACATGATTTTTGAATTTTTCATAAAAGGGCTCCATGGAGCCCGAACTCCAGAACGAACATGGTTGCCGACTTTAACACCACGAAATATTTAGATAGGCTAAGAATTATGTTATGCCGATATTTTTGCCTCCGATTGCCGCATTATTGTCAGGTTTAGCTCATTACTTGCATTTTCTTTTGATCATGCCTAGCTTCTAATTGGGGGCAAATTTACCAAAATGATTACAAAGCAAATGCTGCATTGGAGCAGGATTCGGACCCTAACTGGGTTTCCTTAGTAGTAGTATCAGGGAAAAATACTGATCTATTACGGTTGGTTCAATTTTCTCTTATCTACTTAAGTGTAACACGGATTGACCCTATGTTTTTATGCAAGCTTAAGGACCACCTTGTGCAATTACCAAGATCAAGGATCTAAATGTCATGATGCGCAAATTTGTACCCTATGGCTCACTTAGCACGTTGCTAGGCTCAGAATGTTATGTTTCTCTTATTTCGTTGTGACTTGCATGTCAACCGATGAGATTTGCTAAGAGACTTCTAAAGTCATCATCCAATTGTCGGGGGAGCAATGCCTGGCACCTTTGCATTGGTGCGCTCACAGTCGAAGAGATCCACCATAGGAGGAAAGATGATGTGGAAATATGAAAACTTGAAAACAGTCGCTTGGAAATCACGTATGAAAATAAAAATAAGAACTCTAGACAAAAATATTCTAGAACAATGCAAAAATAAATAAAAACATGAGGTGGCACATTATATTTGATTTTCCTCTAGATTTTCTTTTGTCCGTAGGAAGCTTAGAGTAATCGAGGGTGACCAGTCCTTTGCTCCAAACGGTATAAAATAAGAAGAAAATTATATGAATTCTATCCTGCAAAATCCTTACATTTTTCCTGTGTTTCAAACAGGGTCTACAATTAAGAAAAGACTTGCTATTCCTCGACAACTTAAGAAACTATTATTTCTCATTCAAGAAATGTGCAGCTGAACAACTACCCTGTGACCCGCGCTATATAAACAGAGGTGGGGGCCGGGGCACGACTAACGAAGTTCGCCGCCGCCACAAACCCCACCGACACTCCCTTCCGATCTAGGGTTAGCGCGGTGCTCACCGGAAGCACCACCTCTCCATCTCTCTGTCACCACCGCCGTCACCCCGCTCTCTCACTCGCTCACGCCTCCGCCGACGCCATGGTCACCGGAGGGAGCTCCTCAGGAACGGGAGAAGGTAATGCCCATCATCACCACTACCGGAAATCACTGACCCATACGATCTAGTGGGTCTATCATATATCTCTCTAAATCGAAAGTTACACATAATTTTAAGATATGCATTTGCTCGAAGACCTTTATATCAAGAATCAATGTTCAAGATCGCCGGTTTATAAAAACAATGAATTTCCTCTACGAAATTGATCCAACTATACAATCGTTAGTGCCATATACAAAGAATACAATAGATATGCACATCCTATAGTTTTATTGCCTCCACACGATCATGCAAGCTATGCTACCGGTGCATTATTTCTCCCCTTCATTTCTCTCTCCTTCCTTCTCTTCTTGAGAGTCACTAGAGGTCCCCCCCACTTCCCTCCTTTTCTCCTCCGGTGGCCTCACTGGTCGAAGTAGGGATGGGTTAGAAGGTCGGCTCATCTATGTATATATTAGGTCTTCAGGTAGGTCTAGGTTTGGGTTTGCCTCTAGGGCGTCCGACATCTGGCGTTAAGCCATTTTGGAGGTTCACTCAAATGCTTGTGAGCAGCAACCGGGGGGCTGTCTGTTCCTCCTCTAAGATGTCTTCCATGGTTGAGGATAACTGTCGAGCATGCATTCTGTGGGAGCTTGTCCAATAAGCCCGTCGGCAGTGGCAGAGCCATGAAAATTGAAATATATGGGGCCACTAAAGAGGACAACACTTTTGTACAAAAACATTTTCCAAAAAAATAACGTAATAGATGTAATAGAAAAATATATTTTTTCATTGATTATGCCACCATTCACCATCGATAACAAAAAAGATATACAATTTTTGAATTGTACATCACACAAAAGAAAAATATAGACAATAGAAGATAGAGAAACTCATTGGGAGGATACTCATCCATGCGAAAATGATATGGCGCATGCTTCATATATGACATTCGAGCTTTTTCTTGAATATTAGGAGGGTAATCCCAAATTTGGCACCGCAGACCTGATTCCCTTTCTACTACCAAAACAGCAGAATCATCATTACCTCTCTGAACACGAGGTAGTGTTGTTGAAATTAAAATTTCTTCTACTTGTTCTTGTTCATCCACTAAGGGAGGGACATCAACCAAATTAATCTGTTCTGGACCGTCAAGTCTTCCTTTCATCTCAGAAAAAAGAATACGTTGTTGCAGGTTTTCTTTTATTTTTGGCCATGGTTAATTGATTATCCTATAAATATTGAACACAAACCACTATAGGACAATCCAATTTGGAGACAGAGAGATCTCAAAAAAAAAAAAAAAATTGGAGACAGAGAAAGAGGGATTTCAAATCAAGAATATATATACCTCTCCGTGTATTCTTGCAGTGGCTTGAAGAAAGACCAGCCGTCCAGCCGGGGGTGGCACTAAGGACATGCTATAGCGGGTTGTCGCTATGACTCTATGGACGAGCAGAGCAAGGCAGGGCCGTAGGGGCTAGGGAAAGGGGATGTTGGGGAAGAGGAATGACGTGTGGCGGGGATCTCCAGTGCGTCTTTGGGATTAACTTAGTGAAAAGTAAAGACTCATACGGATCCAATGATATCAATTTGTATCATGTAATCCATTTATATTTTCAGGAAAAAAATGACCAAAAACAAATTTCGAAATGCAGGCACAACTTACTCTGAACATACAATATTCGATAAGGCATGCTTACCATACGCAAGTCAGTCTGATAAGAGCAGTATAATTAAAGACATCACAACAACATGTGTACCAAATATGTACACAAATGGTTCTCTTTTTTCGAAGTACACAAACTACTTGTAGAATCATATAAAAATTTATTGCATATAATTTATCAGTAGTATAAATGTAAATACAGAGAGATCATGCCAGACCGATACATCACTTTAGATACAAAGTCTACAAAATGGTAGATTTATTTACATGAACAAGCATCGCTTTATCTAAACAAAATAGTACAACAATAAAACCATGAAAAATATCTGTTTGTATGTAGCACCACACGAATGTAAAGTTGAGGCTGCACCAAGTGGTTGCGGTCCCTGTAGTGCATTATTTTGTCGCCCGGGCGTGTTTGAATCTGGCAACGGTTGAACCTGCGGATATGAGCCTTGGACGTCTGGTTGCGGCGGTGGCTGCGGATTTGGGCCGGGCAGTGGTTGTGGCAGAGGCTGCGTGTTTGGGCCTGGCAGTGGTTGTGGCAGAGGCTGTGGTAATGGTGGTGGCTGTGGGTTTGGGTCCGGCAGAGGCGGTGGTAATGGCTGTGGCTGCGGGTTTGGGTCCGGCAAAGGCTGAGGTAATGGTTGTGGCTGCGGGTTTGGGCCCGGCAGTGATTGCGGTAATGGCTGGGGGTTTGGGTCTGGCTTAGGCAAAGGTTGTGGGTTTGGGTCAGGTTGCGGGTTCGGATTTGGCAGCGGCACTGGCGGTGGCCCCGACATCTGCTGCAATTTCCGCTGTCGTGCCTGCACGCATCCTGCACCCTCCGCTGCCACGGCAATGACAACGAGGAGGAAGGCGATGCATATGAGGCTAGAGGAAGAGTGGCAGCACATCGCCATGGCTAGCAACTATCGTGATGGTATGCAGTGGGAGATGGATGGCCAGCTGGTTGCTTCCACGGCCACTTCGCAGCTTGGTGTTATAGCCATGGCTAGCCAATCAACGGTAGGCGTGTGCCCATTGGCTATTAATCAGGAGTAACTAATACTACTCCATTAGCGTAAAGTGCAACCTATGAGCAATGGCTATGTGTACGTATGCAATATTTCTGATTGGTACCTTGTGACTGGCTGCATCTTTCAAGCCTGTACTCCATATATCTACCTGTGCTATGCGTATAAAGAAAAGTTAAGTTACAGGGATGGATTGAGGTGCTCAGCCCATAGTTATCCCACTTTTTACTTTTTCGCAACATAGTTATCCTACCTACCTACTCTGCAACTTTACTCACCAGAGGCATAAATATGCAGATGTCGACATTGTGGTCTTAAAGACCAACAAGGTCTTCCGGATATTAATTTCAACCATGTCATCTATAAGTGGTTGTTCAGAATAATATTCAAAATGACATCATAGCATATCGTACGATTAAACCTTGAGCACCAAGAGATGACTTGATTGGATCAAGAGCCGCTTTTCGATTTTCTCTCATATTGCTTGCTGACCTATATAAAGCAACGGTTGTACGGAGCTTTAATTCGCAACATACACAATAGTCAAAAAGCTAACTGAGGATATCAATCTGTTTGTGTTTCTAGAAGGGAGAGTCAAAATTGCAAAATTTTAAATTCTCGTCATGCCAATCAACTTGCTTGTTTTGAATGTGTAGTACCAACAATAATTTGGCACAAAGTAATAATTCTGGATGGGAATGGCTGGCCCGGACATGGCCTTGGACCCGCCCCCTATGGCCCCCAAGCCAATTTGAGAGGTCACGGGTCGACCCATATCAAGAATAGTCTGTGGCCTCGTTGGCCCGATGGGTATTTTGGATCAACCCAAATTCTTGCTTCACATTGCATTGTGGACAAACGAGATGTTAAAATTAGGCACGGTTTAATGGAATCTGACTAGTGTAAGAATTAATAAGATTTCTAATACATAGTTAATTGAAAAAATTAAGCCGTCTGCTTGTGGTTTTGTACATGTGCATCTTGCCAAAACATATCAAGACAATTTTGTTGTTCATATACCCAAGCGTTCGCCGGAAATTATAAGACAAACTGCGCTGCAAAATCAGGTCCTACGACAACGTCGGCACAACGGAGATTGCAGCTGTTGTGAGATATAGGACTATAAGATGGGCCGACCCGGCAGACCCAGCGCGCGGGTCACCCGATGCCGGCTTTGTTGACTCAAATCTTGTTTGGGACCGACCCACATGACCCATTGTCCTCAAATTTTTGGGTCAGATCAGTGACCCAGCGGGCCTACCCGGTCCATTCCCATCCTGAGTAATAATTTAAAGTAAATTTCACTAACTAGAATATACATATAAATGATAAACTTAATTATGTTGCTATTTGTTGCATGGTTGATTGCTACTTTCGAGTGGGTGGAAACGAACTGGTTTGTGCAATTCATTATATTTAAATAATAAAAGAAAACATCGACAAGATTGATAGTCTCATAAACCTGTGTGAATTGACTATGATAACAAAAGTTATCTCTTTTTTTTTTAAGAAGAAGGCCGCCAATGAATATATAATTAAGTTTTTTTCTTTAACAAGGCGGGATTGTTAGCAAAAATTGAAACTAGTATGTATGTCGATATATTTTTATTTTGCATAGATTTTAGTTCTTGTTGGTAGGGCTGACTTAGATTTTACGTCGCCAAGCATAAACAGTAACACAAAAGAGTATCCTCGAATCAATATAGGACATCGGACGTGGAGTATTTGAGCTCGAGCTCAAATGAGCCCGCATGAACAGTAAAATCAAAAAAAATGAAAAAAAAACTTCTGAATTTTTTTTGTGGTGAACTTTGACAAATGTTCTAAGTGCTTGCAAATTTTCATTATGATATCACATTCGAGGAAGGCGTGACAAAAAACAAAAACGATGCTCTGAAAATGCTACTTTCGAAAGCTTTTTGGAGCATTTTTTTTTTTGCCGCGCCTTCCACGAATGTGATCTCATGGTGAAAATTTGCAAACACTTAGAACATTTGTCAAAGTATACCACAAAAAAGTTCAATTTTTTTGATTTTTTTTTGAATTTACTGTTCATCCGAGCTCAAATGAGCTCGAGCTCAAAAGGGTACTTTCCATCTCTTCAACGCCTCCTTCACACATAGCTCACATCCGGACTTAATAGATATTTATAGAGTAAGTATGTCTAGTTTATTTATAAGTAATAGATAATTTTAGAATGTACAAGGTGCCTACCAGTGGATTGTTTTGAGTTTTGCTCTCGCTCTTGATTAATTGTATTGCTCTTTTTTTTATTCTTTCATGGTAAATATTCCATTTTTATATTTTGGGGTTATAATTGCAAGCATAGGTGCTTCATCCATTTTTTCTGATAAACACTATACAAATATAGACTCACACATACACTCACCTCTATGAATGCACGCACACACTATCTACCCCTATGAACACCTCTGATAGACTGAGCTCGCAGATCTTGAGATTGACGAAATCGCCAGAAATATCTCGTAGTTAACGGGCACACCATACCGCTGAAAGAATAACACTGAAGAACCTGAAATAGATCTAGGAAATATGCGAGCTCACGTGTAAACCTGGGACTTCAATCCGGGTGGGCTGGTTCCACAACAAGAAACTTATAACCATCTAAACTATGCTTAGTTCATGAAAAAGGCTAGCGCTCAACCACGGCCTCACGCGCGTGACACGTTTGCAACATGTTGCAAAGGATGGGGGCAGCGTGTGAGGTGCGTCCATGTGGGGGCTCAGCCTAGCTAGATTGCAACATGGCCGATGTTGCAAAGGACGGGATAGTGCAAGGCGCGTGACATGTGTGTGGGAGCTCAGCCTGAGATTGCACAATGGGCCATGTTGCAAAGGACGGAGTCGGTCGAAACATAGACTACGTTGTAATGGAAATGTTTTTTCATATGAAGTGTAGAAAGTGGTTCGACAGAGCACAACACGGCTCATTGCAGACGGACTGGGACACACAACTGACGCAGGGAGAGAAGACATGAATGCAACACGAGCCATGTTGTGAACGGACTGAGGCACATGGCTGACACGGAGAAAGATCGATGCCGAAGTGGTCGATGCGAGCCGATTATCAGTCGGTCGCCCCCTAAGTGCTTCACCCAGGACCACACCAGGTTTCAAACTTCGATGATAGATGAGATGCATCCCGCCTCGCATAGTCGCTGCGGAGACGAACGGCGGCCTCATCCTCCTATGCGTCACCGTGACCATCCATCTGATGCCATGCTTCGCCACAAAAGACACTACTTCGTCTACGTCCCCTCGCTCAAGCACCTCCCACACCCCAGGAACGACCACCAATTCAACGAGCAGTCGTTGGCCATTGTGCACAAACTTAACTGCAGCTACGTCCTCGCCACACAAGCAGATGTGCTCAGATACCGCAATCCTTCTTCTCACCTCTGCTTGTATCACTCCGGTACCAACTCCTGGAGCAATCTGCCAGTGAATGTTGATTCAGTTCCCTACGAGTTCACCACATACAAGACAATCACCATCAGAGGAGATGAAGGCGTAGTGGCCTGGGTCAGTTGTTGCTGCTGCAGAAGTACAAGTATAAACAATCCAAATAAGGAAACTTAAGAGCCATACTAGCACTAGCTAGGCAAGAAAGGTCCACAATCAAAATTATCTCAAAGGCTATATTAGGTCCTAATAACAACAATTGCGCAGGCAGTAGTGGAAAACTGTAGAAACATACTCGGCTCTTTCCATCATTTGCTGTGAGAGAGGACCTAGAACCCTCTCCAAGTTATCATGGGTGATGGGTCTAGATAATGTCTCACCCTACCGTAGTCGATCGCACTGTGAGAGTGAGACTTACTTCAGGTTGCACGTCCGCGCACGCTATGATTCCAACATCATTTGGTTAATTCAGCTAGTACAACAAACAAGCCAATATGAAAATTCTAGTAAACATCAAACCGTCGAGCAATCAAGTCCACACTAAACATTAAACGTACATGCAGCTCGTGATCCCATATCATGCAGAAGACATGAGTCACATGACAACATAAACCCCACAGCAATCAACGGGCAATGTATATTGTACTGCATTTCTAAAAAGTAACTAGATATGCTAGTGAAGCACTATCCTCGCTCATCATATCACACCCGGATTAATCATCGGCCCAGCCAGCACCATATGTCATGCACAAGCTGCACCTGCCCAAGCTAGCTTGTTCAGAGATATCTGGAGATCCTACTTGCATCGTAGTAATGGCATCCCTGGTCATTTAGGTATTTGCTTTTGTACCTAGAGCATCAAATTTAGAACATGTCTTCAGTAATAGTTTGGAAGAAACAAAAAGCTGATCCATAAACGCTACTTAGCACAGCCGCCTAATACATAACCACTACTTTGGACTTCCTTTGTGAAACGGACTGCTAAAAAGGCCAAACTTGTTAGAAGATGTGCAGCTCTATAAGTAAATAGTTTGTAGTAGTAGAATCCAGCAACACCCAAGTGAAATGTGTTACAGGGAAAGGTAATTGCTCTGGTGAGAATTTCAGTGTTGATACAGAAATAGTAGAAAACTGTGGTTCCCAAAATGCTAGCATTTTACTTGAGTATTGACCGTATATCTGCTTCCACATGTTAGATTTGTATGTTGTCGGTGCTGTGTATCTATACTATAATGTGCTAAACACATCACTATGGTTTTCTCAAATCAGTAGCGGCAAACGTCACCGATCCTAAACGTGTGTTGAGATGAGCGGTACCATTGATCTAGCTAGCATATCTTATTTCAGTTGAACTCAGAGTATCCACCCTAAACCCTACACTGTCTAGGTGTGTGATATGAGCCCCCCCCCCCCCCCCCCCCCCCCCAAGGCTCCAACCAAGAACTTGTTTTAATTAATCTGGTTATATAATTTAGCACGCACAGGAAGTGGCCAATGGTAAGGCAGCAATGAAAACAGTTACCTGGAGCAACTTTGAGATACTTGGAGATCCTACTTGAGTCGTAACCGGTGGCTAAGCCAAAAGCCCTCTTGGGGCTAAACTCGGCCACTCTCTGGACAGTCTTGTTCTTCATGTCAACGGCAAGCACCCATGCCGTGTGCTCCCTGTCGCGGTAGTCAATCTTGGCTAGTAAGTAAAGAATGCCATCATCTGGCAGGCTCAGCTTGGGCAGGCCAATATGGAGAGTCGACAAGGTAGGCTGAGCCGTGACACCTTCACAGACCTTCAGCTTAGGCAGCGGCGGTTCGGGTATATCAGAGGAATCGAACTGGTAATCGACGCGCCAAGCCTTTTTGGAGAAGGCACCAGTCTTGATGCTCCATATTGTGGCCTTCCAACCACCGGCACGGTGCTGCAGCTCAACCTGCTTGATGAAGCCATCAATGACGGAAACATCCCGAACAGCCGGCGATCCACCTGCATACGTCGGCTCGATCGGTAGTCTTAAGAAACGAAGCTTGGGGCGTTTGTCCAGCACGTTGCAGAAGATGATCATATGCGAGAGATCGACCCAGGCCACCGAGCCTTCGTCTCCTCCGATGGTGAATAATGCCTTGGATGTGATGAACTCGTCGTAGGGGACTGAATCGACATTCACCGGCAGTTTGCTCCAGGAGTTGGTACCGGAGTGATACAGGCAGAGGTGAGCAGAAGGATTGCGGCATCCAAACACGCCAGCTTGTGCGGCGAGGACGTAGCTGCGGTCAGGTTTGCGCACAATGGCAAACGACTGCTCGTTGATTCGGTGGTCGTTGCCGGGGTGCGGGAGGTGCTTGAGTGAGGGGACGCTGGCGTCGTAGACGAATTAGTGCCGTTTGTGGCCAAGCAAGGCATCGGATGGATGGTCACCGACGCCGACGCACAGGAGGACGAGGCCGCCGTCCGTCTCCGCGGCGACTATGCGAGGCCGGACGGCGAACACGGTGTGGTCGTAGGCGGTGGCGTGGGCGCAGAGGTAGGAGACTTGCGGTGGTTGGGCGGTGCAGAAGGTGACCTCGATGTTCCCCCGGAGACGGAGACCCTCCATGCTGCAGCCGGCGGTGGTGGCGTTGTGGCGGTCGGCAAAGTAGGCATATGGCTCGATGAAGACGAAGCGTGGCTGGTCGGCGCCGGCGTCAGGGTAGCCATAAGCAGGGGGGTTCAGCGAGGAGGAATCCTGTGATGGACTGCTGTCAGGCTTCATGAGGGGATCCTCTTCGTCGAGGCGGCCATACGCAGCAGCAGCGGCAGCTAGGTCTAGGAACATGGATGATCCCAGATCGAGTGCCATCAAGCTGTTCCTCTCCGGTCCGGTGTGTGGATCGATCCCAGATCCGCCTTGGGAGCCTGGATGGATTAATTATCTGGGGAAGGGAAGGTTGGGGCGATAGATGGGAAGGGGCTGCCTCCACGAAAATTTTGGGACCCGATCGTTTCTTAGAGATAAATCTTGGGACCCGATCGTTCGGTGATACTAGTATTTTTTTAACACACTAAAATTAAAGTCGCCCATATACATAGCATACTATCACCCCTATAAACGCATGCACGCACACCCTAGGGTTCAAGTCCTATACTTGACATTGGTGCTCGTATTATTTCTGAATTTATTTCAGGCTTCCGGCGAAGTTCGTTCAGTGGGAGGAGACGTTCCCGTCGACAGCGAGGCGCCTGTGATGACTTTGTAAAATCTCAAGATGCTATGCCGGCTCAGTCTCTCGAAGGTGCTTATAAAGATAGTGGGCTGGGGATACCACTGTCCTTCTAATCATCCAATCACAGGTTGGTTCGCACAAGTATATTGGAAGGGCCTACAATGGAACGCCCAATCATGTCATAGCTCTCGGTGCCACGTATCAAAGTTTTCTTTTTAAGAAACATGAATGTTGTATTCATTAGAAATAACAGTTACATCGTTTATGAAGACACTATGGGAATAACCAAAGATGCCGATGGCATTTTCTATGCCAACCGCTTTATCTGCAGATAGCCGTCGGCATAGGCTGGCCGTCGGCAAAGCTGGAGATATGTCGACGGCTGCCGTCGGCATAGCCTTAGCCGTTGGCAAACATTCAAATGTACCGTCGGCATATATGCTGACACGTGACCCAGACGCTGACGCCGTTAGATCTATGCCGACGGCCCTGACGACGGCCGTCGGCAAAGTATTTTTTTTATTATTTTTCAATTTTAAATCATTTTCTGTTTTTTAAAAAGGTTTTTAAAAAGTTTGAATTTGATTAATTCAAACATGACTTATCTAAACTTAAACATATACAAATTATATATCAATTTGGGGTAGAATTTTTCATAGATTATGAATATCCACTTTATTTTTGTTTTTGAATATGTTAAAAATGCGAGATCATGTACTTTTGAAAATAGGTCCTTATACTTTGTGAAAATCACAAATAATTCATACTTGCATCGATTTTGACATCAAATAGGTCCTTGCTTTGATGGCATCTCCTAGAGGCGGCACGTGGGTCGGACGGCGCCTAACGAGCGTGCCGTCTATTTCCTTTTGCCGACAGCTCAGAAAAGCCATCGGCATAGGTATATATGCTGACAGTCATCCGCTATATGCCGAGGAGATCGAAGACGATGGCTATATGCCGACGGCTTTTTGCTGTCGGCATCCATTTACTAGTCAATATGTACACGTACATCAATACAATCAAATTTTAATTATAAGTGAGTTTCTCAATATTTAAAATGATACATATGAAATATAAATTTTATAGATAATATCATTCAATACATATTATTATTACATTGAATCGAACACTACTAGGAAAAGGGCTATAGATGATATGGCTACTAATGGCGCACCAGACATGTGGTGCGCCACTACTATATAGTAATGGCGCACCATGAGTTGGTGCGCCATTAGTGTGGTAGACACTAATGGCGCACCAGACCCACGGTGCGCCAT
Organism: Elymus sibiricus; assembly: GCA_039707655.1. Classification (NCBI taxonomy): domain Eukaryota; kingdom Viridiplantae; phylum Streptophyta; class Magnoliopsida; order Poales; family Poaceae; genus Elymus; species Elymus sibiricus. Next base: position 31,087,715 of record CM077670.1, read on the forward strand.
TAGTGACAAATGTTTTTTTTTTCATTTTTCCAAAAATACTAATGGCGCACCAGGGAAGAGTGCGCCATTACTAGTTTAACTAGTAATGGCGCACCTCCAACACAGTGCGCCACTACTATTTTTTTTTTTTTTTTTTTGCAAAACTACTAATGGCGCACCTCAAACCGGTGCGCCATTAGTAACCAGGGTTACTAATGGCGCATATATGGGTGGTGCGCCATTAGTAACCTGGGACCAGCTAGATATTTTGGACAGCCACACCTACACACTCATTTTCCCCACTTCATTCTCTCCACCTCCTCCTCCAAGATTGTGTCGGCTGCCTCCTCCTCCTCACCTCATTTGCACCATAGATTCATCAAAATTAGGTGGTTAAATTACCTTTTTTTGATAGGTAAGTAAGGGGAAAGCTATCTTTATGTTGTAGATCTACTTTTTTTCTCTCCCTCGCTCCAACAACGTGCACATGCACTTTTTATGGCCTTGCTAGATCTATGTATGTTTGTGGTGTTGCATATGTTTGTGGTGTTGCATATATGTTTGTGTTTGCAGGTACCGGTATTTGAAATGCGATAGTTGCCAATATTTTGCCGGAATGTTGATTCATTTCCGTTTCGGCGAGAATTTTGGCACTATGCATTCTTTTTGGTCCTATTTTTAGGGAAAGTCATGCCAAATTTTTTCTTGGTTCTAAAATATCGTTTTGCTCTACCCCGCAGGCGACCATGGTCCGCACGATGACCGAAGGCATCGTGAATAGGTTTTTGAGCTCCGCGAAGGCCGAGATGCTTCAAAAGAACGAGACGGAGATAAGATGTCCGTGTCGAAGATGCAAGCTGAAGAGCCTTATTGCGGACCCGGATTCCGGGCAGGTGCGGGACCACCTGCTCTTGCGTGGTTTCATGGATGGCTATCGGTGGCAAGGTGATGAAGATGACTATGAAGTCGTCCATGGGGGCCGGGCAAGAAATGAGGAAGGGCAGCAAGACAACCACCGCGGCGAGGGCGGTCGAGAAGACGAAGAATCTCCAGGACATGATCACGACGGTGATGCTGTACACAGTCATCATGTAGAAGATGCCGGACATGATGATGAGGAAGATCAAGACGAAGGGCATGATCATGAAGATGAAGATGCCGAAGCAGACGACGATGGAGGCTGGGTGCAGGACCCTCATATTCAAGAGCTGCTTCTCAAGCAGACGGATAACGCAAGAGCTGCCGCCCGAGAGAAAGCCAAGCTGGATCAACTGGAGATAGACGCGGTTACTCCATTGTATGAAGGATGCAGGCCCGAGGATACCCGCCTGAAAGTAACGCTGATGGCTCTGGAGATGAAGGTAAAACACAAAATGACCGACGCATGCTTCGACGAGAACATGTCATTCTGGCACGAACGTCTTCCCAAGGGGAACAAGTGCCCGACCAGTTTCGAGGAGGCGAAGAAAATCGTGTGTCCTCTGGATTTACCGCACGTGAAATACCATGTGTGCATGAACAATTGCATCATTTATCGGGACGAGCACGCGGAGTCTACCATATGTCCGGTGTGCGGCGTCACTCGATACAAGAAGAGGAAGAAAGCTCCTCGAAAAGTGGTGTGGTACTTTTCGATCACTCCTCGTCTACAGCGGTATTTCGCGGACCCTAAGGTAGCAAAGCTCCTGCGTTGGCACGCGGATAGGGAGGAGAAGAAGCGAGAAGATGACGGAAATGATCCGGAGATAAATAAAAAAGACAAGATGCTGAGTCACCCTAAGGATGCGAGCCAGTGGCAAGCGTTGAACTTCGAAGACCCAGAATTTGGGAACGATCCAAGGAACATCGTGCTGGGCGCGAGCACCGATGGAGTCAATCCGTTTGGCAGCCAGAGAAGCACACATAGCACCTGGCCTGTGTTTGTGTGGATGTACAACCTTCCCCCCTGGTTGTTCATGAAGAGGAAGTACATTCACATGAGTATGCTAATTGAAGGGCCGAAACAACCAGGGAACGACATCAATCTGTATCTGGGGCTGCTGAAAGAGGAGCTAGACACGCTGTGGAAAACGCCAGCCAATACGTGGGACGCCGCAGAGAAAGAATATTTCCCTATGAGAGCCGCACTGCTCACGACGGTGCACGACTATCTCGGTTACGGATATCTCGCGGGGCAGGTGGTCCACGGATTTTCTGGATGCGTCAGGTGCATGGATGACACAACGTATCACCAGCTAGATAGAGATCTTGGGTCTTCGAAAACCGTGTTCATGGGACATCGAAGGTGGCTTCGCGACGATGACCCGTGGAGAAAACGCAAGGATCTGTTCGATGGTGAAACCGAACCCCGAAGACGCCCGCGTACGAGGAGCGGCGAGGAAATAGACGAGCTGTTGAAAAATTGGAAAGATTGCCCACTGCCGGGAAAGAAGCAAAAGGCGCCAGAGCCGGGAAAGAAGCGAAAGGCGCCAGAGCCGCTGCTGAAGGTATGGAAAACGAGGTCTGTTTTCTGGGACTTGCCGTACTGGAAGATCCACCGTGTGCCTCACAGCCTTGATGTCATGCATATCACGAAGAACGTGTGCGAGAGTCTGCTTGGTACCCTGCTCAACATGCCAGAGAGGACCAAAGATGGGCCGAAAGCAAGGGCAGACTTGAAATCAATGGGCATCAGGGAGGAGCTTCACGCTAATGATGATGATGATGAGGCGAAGCAGGACACAGAAAGTCGTCGCAAAGGCAAAAAGGCCAAGAAGACCGGAAATGACTACCCTCCCGCGTGCTTCACTCTAAGTCAGGAGGAGATCGAGCAGTTTTTCACCTGCCTCGTAGGAGTAAAACTTCCTTACGGTTACGCGGGGAAGATAAGCAGATACCTAGACCCAGCGAAGCAGAAGTTCAGCGGGATGAAGTCTCACGACTGTCACGTGCTGATGACGCAGATACTTCCAGTTGCAATCCGTGGGATCATGGACGCGCACGTCCGTGAAACGCTATTTGGCCTATGCAACTTTTTCGACGTCATCTCTCGGAAGTCGGTTGGCGTGAGGCAACTCAGAAGGCTACAGGAAGAGATCGTGGTGATACTATGCGAGCTTGAGATGTACTTCCCGCCCGCATTCTTCGACGTTATGGTGCATCTGCTGGTCCATATCGTGGAGGATATCATCCAACTCGGGCCGACGTTCCTGCACAGCATGATGCCGTTCGAAAGGATGAATGGTGTCATCAAAGGATACGTTCGCAACATGTCACGTCCAGAGGGAAGCATAGCCAGGGGCTTTCTGACCGAAGAGTGCATCTCCTACTGCACGAATTATCTAGGCATCGAGAACCCCGTTGGTCTGCCCGTCAACAGGCACCTCGGCAGGCTCGCTGGATGGGGTCACCGTGAGGGTCGGCGCGAAATGCATGTCGACTTCGAGGGTCGACTCGCCGACTTTGAAAGAGCAAACCTAGTCACGCTACAACACATAGACGTGGTCGATCCTTGGGTGGTAGAGCACAAAACCTTTATTGAGAAGACGTACAATGACCGAGGCCAACAGAGGACGGACGGAGATATAATCAAAGAGCACAACTCATGTTTCACGCGTTGGTTCAAGCAGAAGCTTCTGTCGTACCCTTTACATGAGGATTCTTCCGCGGAAGAACAACTCATATTCGCCTTGTCACAGGGCGCCGAGCACAACCTGATGACCTATGAGGCGTATGATATCAACGGCTACACATTCTACACCGAGGACAAGGACATGAAGAGCGATGGTTATCAGAACTCCGGGGTAACGATGGAATCCTACACCGGTAATGACAAGGACAGATACTACGGAAGGATCGAGGAGATCTGGGAGCTGAGCTACGCTGGAGAGAAGGTCCCGATGTTCCGTGTCAGATGGGCCAAGAGCGTCCTAAAAGAAGACCGGTATTTCACCACCATGGTTATACCCGAAGCCAAATCCAAGACCGCGGGCGCAAACGTCACCGCGAAAAATGAGCCATGGGTACTGGCTTCCCAAGTGGACCAATGCTTCTTCATTACCGACCCGTCAAAGCCCAGTCGTGTTGTCGTGAGGAGAGGCAAAAGGAAGATCATCGGAATGGATGGAGTCGCCAATGAGCAAGACTTCGACAAGTACGGCGACCCGAAGATGGAACATGACGACGACGATGAAGTAGCAGCATACACCACAAGAAGAAGCAGGACCACCCTACCTAAAGGACGTCCGTTCCACAGAAGAACTCCATTTGCGAAAAAGAAGGGCAAGAAGATTGTGAACAGATAGCTAGCTAAGATCGATTGTATTTAAATCGTAGTCTTCATTTCTCGATTGTATTTCATGGGCACTTTTTGAACTCATGAATATTTTTAAATTTCATGGGCACTTTTTGAATTCATGAATATTTTTTCAAATTTGATGATATTTTTTCATATTCAATATGAAAAAATATTGAATATTCATGAGGACACTCGATCTCGATCCCCCTCCATCTCGATCGCTATCCCCCTCCATCTCGATCTCGATCCCCCCCGCACCCTCCCCCGCTAGCTCCACCGCCGCCGACAACCCACCGCACCCCTCCCCCGCTCCACCGCCGCCGCCGACCCCCCGCACCCTCCCCGGCCCGCTCCACCGCCGCCGAGCACCCCCCGCACCCTCCCCCGCTCCACCGCCGCGGACGACCCACCGCACCCTCCCCCGCTCCACCGCCACCGCCGAGCACCCCCATTTGATGATATTTTCAAATAACAAATTTGATGATATTTTTTCATATTAATAAAAAAATTATTACTGTTTTTATAAAAAAATATTAAAAAATAGCAACAAAAAATAATAATAAAAAAACATACTAATGGCGCACCGCTCGGGTAGTGCGCCATTGCTATCTAAAAAAAAAGCTTTCTAATGGCGCACCTCTAAGGGGTGCGCCATTGCTATAAAAAAAAAGATTTCTAATGGCGCACCGCTCGGGGGTGCGCCATTAGTAAGCTTCCCCCTAGCTCTAACTCGCCCGACCCCTTCGTCCCTCCCTCTCGCCAGATCCACTCCCCCCCCCCCCCCCGCGCGCTGCCCCGACCCACGACGCCGCCGCCCCTACGTGCGCCGCCGCCCGCGCGCCCCCGCGCCCCCCACCACTGCAGCTCCGCCATCGCCGACGCCTCCGCGACCTCGCCGTCGCCGACAGCCTCCCCGCGTCGGCCCCTGCCCTGCGCCGCCTCTACCTCAGTCCGGGCACGGGGTGCAGGACGACGACCGCCGCCGACCCGCGAAGCACGTGGCCGTCGGCCTCCCCACGACCAACCGAGGCGCCCAGGAGGACCGCCGCCGTCTTCTTCTTCGACTACGAGGACCCGGACGAGCTCGGACGCCCTCGAGCCATCCCTTCGACGCCGCCGCCGCCGCCGACCCCGACCCCTCCGGCGACCGGCCGCGCCCGCCCAGGTACCTCTCCTCCTTCCTCCTTCCTCTGCCCTCCTCCTCTGCGACGCTGGAGTGTATGCAGGCATGCATTCTGGCACTTAATTTGCTATCTATCAGCTGTCTAGTGTTGCTGCTCTCTGTTTCTGCTCCCTGTTTACAGCAAGGAGTACTGACTCTAGTGCTAAGTCAGCTTAAATAATCCATATTATTGTATGATGAATTGTACCGTAATTTTTAACTCCCTGGTGTTATCCTGGACCATTTCCATTTAGCTAGTATTCAGATTTGCTGCTGACCAAACAATTGTTTGATGTTAATTTTGAACTGAGCTGAAATATGGCAGAAAGGAAAATAGATCATATAAGTAGTATATAGTAACATTGGTTCAGTTTCCAGAGATGATTTCAAGTGACTATAGTTTGGTTATGAACAAAAATAGCAGTTTGGTCAAGTACAAGCTCTTCATTTTCATGTCACTGACAATGTTGTAACTAAGTCAAAACTGACATTGCTGATCAACTACACTTGGAATTGAAAATAAAAATCATTCTTTTCACTTCAGGTAGGAGTATGAGAGTGGTAATGTAATGTAGGTTCCAGTTTTTCTTTCTTAAAAAAAAACATACTCAGTTCTGACTTTTGGCAATATGCTCAGTTCTGATTTTTTGTTGGGTGACCTATTAGATCTGGAATGGAAGCTCACATAAGTTGAGCTGATTTTTGTCCATATGAAAGCAGAGGACCATATGGTCTGTGGCCTTTTCATCCATATGAAAGTAGAGGCACATTGTGGTGCTAGTTTGCTGGGTTTTGTCTCCGACCATCGTGTCGTGATGATTTTGCAGGTACCCCGAGAGGCCCTTGAGTTTGCCGGAATGTCGATTAACTTCCGTTTCGGCAAATTCGGGTACTCCATATGTCCTATTTTCAGCAAAGGTCATGCTGAAATTTTCCGTGAATTTTAGCATGACTTTGCTAAAAATCGGACATATGGGGTACTTGCTACTAATGCATGGGCCGGGGTATCTTAGTACTTAATTAAGTAGCTTTTAGGGTGCCTCGGTGTCGATAAGAACCTAAATGATGAAAGCTTAGGCTTTTAGGGTGCCTCGGCGTCGACAAACCCTAAATGATAAAAGCTTAGCTTTTAGGATGCCTCGGTGTCGACAAACCCTAAATGATGAGACCATGATCTTGTTCCTTGACAATAACCAACTTTTTGACCAAACTTTTTTCCTATTTAGAGCGAAACATGGCCCACAACGATGAGGTCGGTGGTTCGGGCGGCAAGCAATTCTGGGAGCTGTCCCAGGAGATGGAGGAACAACCTCACCGCTATGAGGACGCCGCGGAAGACACCGATCCTGACTACACAACCCCTAGTGGCGTCGGGGATGACACCACTGATGGTGCCGCCGAGGATGCCACCACTGATGGTGCCGCCGAGGATGCCACCACTGATGATGGCAGCGCACGCACAGATGGCAGCCAACCGAAGAGGCAACGGAAGGACCGGCGCCCGAACGTGCTCCGCACCGTCAAGGAGGAATTTACTCAAGTGGACTCCGACGGGCTTCCAACGGAGCCCAAACAAATAGTCAAGGGGTACTCGGTTCAGCTCGGGTGCATTCTCCGGAGCACCGTCTCGATCAACACCGAGAACCTAAGGCATAAGGACCGAGGGAATTTGCGCAACCTCCTCTTCACGAAGCTGCACGAACGATACAAGTTCCCCGCTGAATTTGAAAACACACGCCTCTCAGGGAATAAAGTGAACAGTGCCGCCCTCACGAGGATGAGCACGGCCCTGTCTACTTGGAGAAGCGCGGTGAAAAGAATGATTGAGAAAGGTGATAGTTATGAGAAGATCAAGGCGAAAAATCCTTCGATCAGCGAAGATGACTACAAGGAGTTCAAGATCAAGTGCGAGAGCAGCGCAACCTCCGAATCAAGTCAGTGGGGGAAAGAAATGCGGGAGTTGAACTTAGGGGAACACAAACTCGGTCCCGGCGGTTACAGAGTGGCGGAGCCTATATGGGACAAGGAGGACGCGGAGCGTGCCGAGCAAGGCCTACCGCCCCGCTTCGAGAAATACCGTGACAAGCAGACCAGGAACTATGTCAGGGCCCGATACAAGGAGGACCCGGTAACAAAGGAGCTTACCACGGATCCGAAGACCAGGGCGCTTGAGCTTGTTCTGGCGCAGGAGACTGAAAGCAGTAGCGCGGGGTCGTCTCAGAGCATCCCTTGGGACAGCACTCTAAATAGGGCGTTGAACGTAATGAAAAACAAGGATAAGCTCAGTAAGCCGTCGTCAGCTGGTCGTGTGGCCGGCAAAGGCTTGTCCACAAAATGGTCGTCATACTATAACGCTGGTGGGCGAAAGGAGAGAAAGACCAGCTCGGAAAGCCAGTCGCGCGAGGTTCAAGAACTCAAGGCACAAGTGGCGCGGATTCCGGAGATTGTCCAAGAGCAAGTGCAACAACAACTGGGATCGACGCTCACCGGCATTATGCCTACCTTGATTCATGGGCTGACGACGTGGATTGCGAGCGGCCAACAGGGGCCGCCCCCGATTCCCAGCTTCACGGCCAGCAACTCGCACAACGCGCAGGCGGCGCCATTGGTGTCTACGGCGGAGCCGGTATTGGTGTCTCCGATGCCGGCACGGGCATTGGAGCTTAATGCACCCGGGTGTACGCCGGCCGGCACCTCGGCAGCAAGCGGCCCCTCCGTCAATTGCACGCCCGCCGTTGGCGGTGCCTCGACATTAGCCGAGCTCGACGCCATCATCACGGTAACTAATTAAGCCTCTCGGCCGAGGACTTCATCTCCTTGCCTTTGACTGGGCATCCCTGACGCCCTACATGTTTTCGCAGGGCGCCGCCGACGTTCCGTGCACTCTCCTGCACTTCGTGAACAACGAGTTGGTCGATGTCGCCAAGGGCAAAATCGTTCAACCGGGCAACCCCGTGTTCCACGGTAATCCAATGCCACCCACCGTGTATAGGGTTCAACTGGTTCGGGTGCTGCCAGGCTGCGACGAGTTGTTACCTCCGATTCGACCCGCCGGGGCCGACGAAGATGATGTGATGACCCTCAGCGCCTGCCTAAGCTGGCCCCTGCTTTGGCCGAAGAGCCAGATTCGTTTGGGGGCGGGGGACACCACCCCAAAGACAACACCGCCAGTCGTGCCGGCGCCAAGCCATGGCAAGACCGCCGCAACGCTACCGGACATGCCGGACATGCATATGGCACAGGATCCGGGCATGCATATGGCACAGGATCCAGACGACGACGACAACGACGACGGTACATTTACCAACGTCGATAAGTACTTCAACGAACATGGGTGCGATGGCGAATTCATGGGGCCTCCTTCTCAAGAACCCAACCCTGCAAAAGACGATCGCGATCTAGCTGGTACCGCGGAGAAACCCAATTGCAACAGGCGTCGTCTGGCGTTCAGTTCTCAGGAGACGCCTCCAGCTGCCGACTTCACCGAGCCTCAGATAGCCGAGGTGCGAAATATTATCAGCCCCAGCACACTCAAGAAGGCGGTCTGTGAGCAGAACTCGGTCCCATTACAGCAGAAGAAGAAGGGACGGAAAAGAAAGAGTAACAAGGGTGCGAGCCAGCCGGCACCGAGTACGATCCGTGCTCAGGACGGGCCACCTTCACCTAAGGATATCTCGAGGAGGGTGCATGTGGCGGGTAGGCCGATGCTACCGACTAATATGCTCAATGCTGCAACCGGTGCTATGCGGAGTCTGCATGACAGTGTTCTTTCTTTGGAGAAGCGGCGTCTCCGAGAGAATGACGTGGCATACCCGGTTTTCGTGGCCAAGGTGCCAGAGGGCAAGGGCTTTGTGGATAGCGCCATCGGGGGTACGATCGTCCTGCGGTTTGATGACATCTTCGCTATGTTTAACCTTCATCCGCTGCACTACACCTTCGTTCGGCTATTTTCGCTGAGTATGGAGATGCGGATCATTAGAGACAAGACCCCGGACATCGTGATAGTCGACCCCTTCTACATGCGTGCCAAGATCTTGGGCAGCGCTGGGGACCGGCAAGTCGCGAGTTCTTACCTCGAAGGCGTCATTCTGGCAAACCCAGATAAGGATAACTTCCTCGTGCCTTACTTTCCCGAGTAAGTCGTCCCCTCAACCGCCCCGTAACATATGATTTCTTAGATTTCGATCGTTTTTTTTAACATTCCGTGTTTTGTGCAGTGACACACATTGCACACTCATCCTCTTAAGCCCGAAATATTCCATGGCCACGTATTTCGACTCGGACCGTCAGTCGAAGAAAGACTACACAAATGTCAAGAAAGTTCTTGATGATGTTCTCCCCGGCTACGCCAAATCTGGAGGCACCTTCACCAGGCCAGTTCGTAAGTACGGCAAGCACGTGTTCGCCCACAATACGACGTTCCCCTGCGTCAAGCAGCCGCCTGGCGGTCAGAAGGATGCCTACTACGCCCTCCATCACATGCGGGCGATTGTACGGAACCGTAATCACCTTCTGCTACCAAATAATCTCAAAGATTGGGCCGCAAGCTTGTCGGCAATCCAGGACACGGACATCAGACAAGAATTCTTTCGCATCCAGTCGGAGTTTGCGGAAATCATCCATCAAGATGTCCTTCGTACCTCGGGGCAGTTCTACCTCAGAAATCAACCGTCCAACAGTGAGATAGACACAACGCTACAAATGCAGGCTGACAACGCCCGCGATTTCATGACCATCACGATAGACGGCGGCTTCATCCACGCTCCGGTCCCTTGAGTCGAGTCGAAAGTAGTGATGCTATGTCTAGTTTTGAAACATCGATTGGCTCATGTTGTAATTAAACTTTGATGAACTTGTATGTCTCTTTGGTTTGGACAGTCGTTCAACTTAGATGTAATCGATGCTATTAATGTCTTGCTTTTCTCTTCCGATCCTTTTGTTGCATACTTATATATTGCTTATGTATTGTCTGTGAATTGGTACTAACGTTTTGTTTGGCTAGTGCATAGAGATGCCGTCGTATGTCGTGTACAAGGGTAGGGTTCCCGGAGTCTACGACGACTGGGAGGAGTGTCGGACACAGGTTCACCGTTTCAGCGGTAACAGTTACAAAGGGTACACCACTAGGGCGGAGGCGGAATCTAGATACGCGCGCTATCTAGCGGGAGAGAGGAGGGAGCGTTGGAGGAACCGGATGAAGACCAGTTTCATCGCGATTATGCTCATCGTGATGACCGCAGCTCTCTTCTATGTGATGGTAGTTTAGATGATTGATATCGACTTGTAATGTGAAGACAAACTCGCTACTCGCGGTTTCTAGACTTGTAATGTTCTAACTTTGTTCGGTATTTTAAATTCGGAGACTAATATGATGAATTGTATTCGGACACTAATCTTCTATTGTATTCGATGAATCTGCTGTTGCTGTGTGGTGCTAGCTATATTCTGTCAAATAATATATTTTGTAACCTGTGAAAATATCAGAAACGAAAAAAAAAAATCCCTAATATTCATACTAGTGGCGCACCACCACATAGTGCGCCATTAGTAAGCCAGAGCACACTAATGGCGCATCATCCACCAGTGCGCCATTAGTATGCCAAAGCACATGGGTAAATATGGCCCCTGGGAGGCATACTAATGGCGCACCGTGGGCTATACTAATGGCGCACTGCATGGTGCGCCATTAGTATACCAGATACTAATGGCGCACCAGTGGTGCGCCATTAGTAAAAAATTCTAATGGCGTGGTGCTAGTGGCGCACCTGTAGTGCGCCATTAGTAGCGAAAACAGGTGCGCCACTAGCAGCCCTTTTCCTAGTAGTGGAAATGGTACGCCTGCTCGTTCACTGGGTGGTCGCTGTCGGGGTGCTTGATGTGCTTGAGCGAGGGGACGCTGGCATCATAGACGAAGTAGCTAGTGACGTTTGTGGCAAAGCAAGGGATCGGATGGGCAGTCACCGACTGCGATGCATAGGAAGACGAGGCCGCCGTCAGTCGGCGAACACGGTGTGGTGTGGTCGTAGGAGCTCATCAAACTGCATGCATCCCCGTCTCAGGAAGCTGATTTTCCTTGGGAGTTGTGTCTGAACCTCCCATTGAAGATGACAAACTTGTTGTTGGATGGGAAGACCCCTGCGAGCTCAGCCCGTGCTGTCGTCTCGTCTCTTATCGTCTCAGGGGGCAAAGACGTACGATGGAATCGACTGATAAAGCTGTCACAATGCAAGCAGGCTAGCTTTCATTCCATCCAAACTTGTAATAAAATGCTCTTCTTTCCATCACGTACGTACGTAGACACACACGTGCTGCTTTTGTTTCCTTTTTTCATGACTAGCAAACTTACCCGTGTGTTGCAACGGGATGAAAAAAATAAGGATCCCTAGGGATCAGCAGTGGTCGCTAGCTTCCAATTAAATGTTGTGGCCGTCGGATGAGATGCATGTTGGTCGACCTCGCCACGGTCCACCAACAGCCAGCAGCTAGCTGACAATGCGCAGAGAGACACCCATGAAGATTTCAGTCAGCGACACATGGAGGTACAGGAAAACAGACGAGACGACAGAGGTGGAGGAATGACAATACAATCACGACGGTGGTGGAGGGAAATAGAGCACGATCAACTCTCGAATAGCAAGCACCAATGGCACTGGTCACCACATCTGACTGGCATCCGGATGTGTCTTCGTCAATTCTTTCTGATTTCTAGCAAAACACCCACCTTGATGTCTCGTCTGTCACGACAAAGGAGACCGCCTCTTCCTCGACTCTAACTGCCATCCACCAGAACGGCGACAACTCAGCAACGACCAACTAAAGTTGCGTGAAATGAACCATCATTAGAGTCAGAAAACACATTGTTGCGGTGCAGTTTCTCATTTAACCCTTTCATCCTGCTAATCTCTAACATGATAGAAAAATGCATGTTTATCTTTCCTTGAAATTTCCTTTAGGATAATAATTTAAAACACAATTTGCATTTTCTTATTTCCTGTTTAACTTTTTACTATTTGTGATCATCTTATTGATGCAAAGAATTTCAGGTGGCAAGTTGATGTACACAAAATCGCTTCCTCATTCCCCGAAGCATTTCATCAAATCACATTTGCAGTTACAGAAAATGAAGTTTCATTGGTTTGTGCAGCATTGCATGCCAGATTCAATAACTAATGATTTTAAAAGTCAATTTACCCAAAAGTACTTTTTTCAGCTTTTAACCACCACATCTCAATCTCCCTCATCACACAATTTGTTTTCTTTATCCATCCAATCTAGCACAAAGAAGTAGTATCAATCCGGCAATAGCACTTTGGGTAGCCTCGTTCGGCTCTAATCAGGGCGGAATCGCATATTTAATCGGGGGTCCTTTTTCAAAAAAAAAAAAAAAAATCGGGGTCATGAAATTAATGTGTGTATCACGAATCCTCGCCCTCTCTCTTCCATTACTCTCACTATCTATATCTATATCTATATTTATACCTAATAATAAAGTCATTAGTGTTTCTCGCGGTACGTCACATAAATTGCCCCCAAAGTTGCAAAATATTACCCACCGATGCCACCTATAAGTGATAAAAAATGTTTCACACAGGAGAATCCCCGCCTGGGCCGGCCCATGCAGTAGGAACCTCCTATACTGCGCTCTGCGCGCTGGAGAAGACACAGCGCGCCTGTTTGGGCCGGCCCATGTCCGGGCGGCCTGTTTTTTAATTTTTCGTTTTCTTTTTCCGTCTTATTTTTTCTACTTTAAATAATTTGGGACTTCAAAAAAGTTCTAAAAATTTTAAAAATGAGAATTTTTAAAATAAAATGTTTAATAATTCATAAATGTTTGTGGATTAAGAAAATGTTCGTGATTTTTCCAAAATGTTCGCAATTTTGAAAACAAATGTTCAGGAAATAAAAAAATATTCATGATTTTTGGAAAAGTTCATGTATTAAAATATGTTAATGAAATTAAACAAAATTTTGCCAATACAAAAAATGTTCACGAATTGAAAAATATCCTAAAAATTCAAAAACTATTCGTGACTTACAAAATAGTTTATTGATTCATAAAATGTTCGCTGATTCAAAAAATGATCATGCATTTCAAAAAATGTTTGTTAAATAAAAAAATATTTGTGAATTTCAAAAATTGTTCCACCAATTTCCAAGAAAATGTTGGTAGATTCTAGAAATGTTCACCGATTCAAGAAAAAAATTTAATTTTTTTTTCACAATTTGAAGAAAAATGTTTGCAAATAGTATAAAATGTTCAAGATTCAAAAAATGTTCATGAATTTAGAAAATGTTCGAAAATCTATAAAAATGATCACGAATTTGAAAAATGTTCACGATTTCAAATATGTTCACGAGTTTAAAAAAATGTTCATCATTTTCAAAAATTGTTCACGATTTCACGAAAATGAGAATGATAGTGTATCTCGGTGATGCAGCAAAATATGGTCATGGCCATTGAAGATTATGTTTTTCTTTCTCCCGTTGCAATGCACGGGCCATTTTGCTAGTTAATTCTAATTGGCCAAGATATGTGGCGTTGGTGCATGCGTGCAACAGCCCATTTAGTCTAATCATTTCCTCCCGAAAATTTCCACCATGAATGTCTGATGGATCGTGGATCTCTTTCCTTATTAATTTGAACTCGCAAAGGTGGCAGTTCCGCATGGTGGAATTAATAAGCCGCCTGCATCTACTACTATTACTCCACCCATCGACCGCTATCCAGCATGCATTTAGAGTATTAAGTATGAAACAGAGTAACGCCTTAAGCAAGATGACATAATGTAGACAAAGTAAATTCAAGCACTATGATTAAACCCCATCTTTTTATCCTTAATGGTGATAACCCACAAGTATAGGGGATGGCAACAGTTTTCGAGGGTAGAGTATTCAACCCAAATTTATTGATTCGACACAAGGGGACCGAAATAATATTTGCAAGTATTAGCAGTTGAGTTGTCAATTCAACCACACCTGGAGACTAAATATCTGCAGCAGAGTGATCAGTAACACAGTAGTATGATAGTTTGATAGCAGTAGCAATAGTAGTAACAGTAGCAGTAACGGTAGCAGCAATAGTAGTAGCAATTGTAACACAGTAGCAACAGTAGTAACTTAGCAATAACAATATGTGAAAAGCTCGCAGGCATTGGATCGGTGATTATGTTGAATAACATTCATCATGTAACAGTCATAACCTAGGGAGACACAGAACTAGATCCAATTTATCAATGTAATGTAGGCATGTATTCCGTATATAGTCATACGTGCTTGTCATAAGAACTTGCATGACATCTTTTGTCCTACCCTCCCGTGGCAGCGGGGTCCATAAGGAAACTAAGAGATATTAAGGCCTCCTTTTAATAGAGAACCGGAACAAAGCATTAGCACTTAGTGAATACATGAACTCCTCAAACTATGGCAATCACCGGAAAGAATCCCAATTATTGTCACCTTGGGGTATGCGGATCATAACACATAGCAGGTGCGTATAACTTGCAAGATCGTATCAAGAACGCAAGTATATTCATGAAAACATAAAGGGTTCAGATCTAAAATCATGGCACTCGGGCCCTAGTGACAAGCATTAAGCATAGCAAAGTCATACCAACATCAATCTCAGAACACAGTGGATAGTAGGGATCAAGCCCTAACAAAACTAACTTGATTACATGATAAATCTCATCCAACTCATCACCGTCCAGCAAGCATACGAAGGAATTACTCACTCCCGGCGGTGAGCATCATGAAATTGGTGATGAAGAATGGTTGATGATGACGATGCCGGAAGATCCCCCTCTCCGGAGCCCCAAACGGACTCCAGATCTGGCCTCCCGATGAAGAACAGGAGGTGGCGGCGGTTCCGTATCGTGAAACGCAATAAAACTTTCTCTCCTATTTTTTTCTCTGGAATTGTGAATTTATAGGCCAGAGATTAGGGTCAGCGGAGCCATGTGGGCCCCACGAGCCACCAGGGCGCGCCTGGGGGGGGGGGGGCGTGCCCTGGTTCCTCGTGGGCACTGGGTGGCCCCCCACCAGTGGGTCTTGGTTCCAGTATTTTTTATTTATTCCATAAAAAATCTCCAAAAAATTTCATCCAATTCCAAGAACTTTTATTTCTGCACAAAAAATAACACCATGGTAGTTCTGCTGAAAACAGCGTCAGTCCGGGTTAGTTCCATTCAAATCATGCAAATTAGGGGCCAAAACAAGAGCAAAAGTGTTTGGAAAAGTAGATACGACAGAGACGTATCAACTCCCCCAAGCTTAACTCATTGCTTGTCCTCAAGCAATTCAGTTGACAAACTGAAAGTGATAAAGAAAAACTTTTACAAACTCTTTTGTTCTTGTATCTATATATATATATGCTTAAATAGTACCCAAGTTTTCAGCAAAGATTATAACTAAGCATGCAAATGATAACTCTTAGAAATTATATTCACTCATGTCAATGGCATAATCAACTAGCGAGCAATAATAAGATATCTCAAATGCCAACATTTTGTCAAAACAATCATGATATGATATGACAACATGGTATCTCGCTAGCCCTTTCTGACAGCACAAAACATAAATGCAGAGCACCTCCAAAGTTCAAGCAGCGACTAAACATTGTAATTCATGGTAGAAGAGATCCAGTCATGATGCACACAACATTAACTATACACAATGCATGAGGATGACAATAGTGCTCTCAGGTCTGGTGCTTGTTTGAGAAGGTGATGACTCAACAATAAAAGTAAAATAACATAAAAGTAAATAGATAGGCCCTTCGCAGAGGGAAGAATGGATTTGCAGAGGTGCCAGAGCTCGAAGCTTAAATCAGAGATAAATAAAATTTTGGGAGGTATGCCTTTCCTGTCAACGTCACGACCGAGAGTTTTCAATATCTTCCATGCTAAACATATTAGCGGCGGTTCCCAAGCGGTAAAGTAAAGTTTACTCCCCCTCCACCAACAATCACAAGCCATGGCTAGCCGAATCCTCGGGTGCCCTCCATACCAACAACTTTCCGGGGGAGTTTGTTTTGTTATTTTGCAATTTTAATTATGGGACTGGGCATCCCAATTACTAGCCCCTCTCGTGCAAGGACAAGTGAATAAACACTCATCATGAGAATAACACGCTTAGCATGGAAGATACTGACCACCCCCTGTTGCTCCATGAGCGGTACGGGCACACAAAACATATGTTCATTTGAATATTTAGAGGTGGCACATGCAAATTTACTTAGAACGGCAGAGTAATACCGCATATAGGTAGATATAGTGGACTCATCTGGAATAACTTTGGTTTAAAGGTTTTGATGCACAAGCAGTATTCCCGCTTAGTACAAGCGAAGGCTAGCAAATAGGTTGAGAAGCGACCAGCTAGAGAGCGAAAACGGTCATAATCATGCATTATGAATAATCAACATTGAGTACTAGCATGAGTAGGATATAAGCACCATGAACATAAATATCGTGAAGGCTATGTTGGTTTTGAATCAACTACATGCGTGAACATGTGCCAAGTCAAGCCACTTGAAACATTCAGAGGAGGATACCATATCATCATACTACATCATGAACATTTTAATGCATGTTGACACTCAAGATAAATCATTATCCACTCCTAGCTACTTAAGCATGGCATGAGCAACTATAATCTCTAATTGTCATCATAAACATGTTTAATCATAATATGCTAAATCATGGATACTGAGTCAAACATATTTACAAAAACAAAGAACAAGTTGAGTTCATACCCGCTCTTCCTTGCCATAATCACTTCATCAAATCATCGTCATTATTGCCTTTCACTTGCACGACCGAATGATATGAAAATAAAAATAGTGCAAGTGTGCCGTGGACTAAACTGGAATCTGCAAGCATTTTATTCAAAGGAGAAGACAAGGTAAAATGGGCTCTTTGTTAGATCAACAATAATGCATATGAGAGCCACTCAACATTTTCATCGTGGTCTTCTCCTTACAATGACTCAGAGAAAGAAAAGAATTTCAGAGAAACACACTGAAATATTTTTTTGAGTTTTTAGTTTTTCTGAAGAAAGCAAATTAAGGAAGAAAACGAAAAACGAGAAATACTATTTACACGGGAAAGCTCCCAACAAGCAAAAGAAGAAACGGGAAATCTTTTTGGGTTTTCTT
Source organism: Elymus sibiricus (assembly GCA_039707655.1). Taxonomy (NCBI): domain Eukaryota; kingdom Viridiplantae; phylum Streptophyta; class Magnoliopsida; order Poales; family Poaceae; genus Elymus; species Elymus sibiricus. Next base: position 31,105,283 of record CM077670.1, read on the forward strand.
TTAATTCTACAACTAATTAAGCTAGAAAGAAAAACCGAAAAGAAACAAGAAATGTTTTTGGATTTTCTCAAAGTTTTTCAAACATACAAGAAGAAGGCGAGAAAATAAAACTAACATGGATTATACAATGAAAAAGTATGAACACCGACAACTGGAATGAAATGTGTAATCATGAATGAAATGTCGGTGAGAAATACGTACTCCCCCAAGCTTAGGCTTTTGGCCTAGCTTGGTCTACGGCCATCCGTAGTAGCCATCCGGTCCCATGTGAAAGTCCTGAGGCGACGGCACCCGAGCGTCCCAATCCTGGGCCTCCTCCTCTGCCGCTGCCAAGGCGTTCCGGTAAGCAATGATGTCCGGTGGCATCACGGTATATCCATTCCTGGCATGAGAATCAAACAAAGCAGGTGCAGGCAACGGAATAATATCATGAGTATCCTCACTAGAAACCAAGTTATAACGAATGTGGTGAGGTGGTTCGGGAGCATCAAGAAAATGGTGGTCCCTCATGGACTGGTAATCTAAGTAAACTCTGGGCAACAAATAATCATGAGGGCGTATGTTAACATTAAAACATCTCGCTAAGCGAGTAGCATAAATACCACCATGAATTTTTCCCCTAGTCCTGTTAGTGTGCAAGCGGCGTGCAATGATGGCTCCCAGGTTATAAGTGTTATCATTATGCAATGCGCGGCGTAAAATGGCAAAGTCAGCTGCACATAGCACACTACCCTGCTCCCTAGCAGTCAAGCATTTCCCTATGAATAGAGCAAAGTAGTGAACAGAGGGGAATTGCAAGCTAGTGGCTCGGGCTTTGGACACGCCCCTTTCCTCTCCCACAGTTAAAATGTGGAGGAAACCATCAAACTCCTTCGGTCGAGGCTCTCTGATTTCCCCATCAAAGGGAATCAAACATATCTCACAAAATTCAGCTAGAGGTATCCGATAATGTTCAGCATATAAATCAAAACGCACCTCAGGGGGTTCGAGCCTACTCAGAAAATGAAAATTTTGCACAAAGGAATTTGTAAGGATGTGGTGTTGGTCACACTCATCTACGAGGAAGTCAGTCAGTCCGGCATTTGCAACGAATTGCGCAAAATCTTGGTAGAATTCGGCTTCATTCATGAAGGCATTGTGCGGCCATTCGCACGGCCGGACCTCCGTCCAACGCGGGATGTTGAGATCGCTGTCCGAGGAGTCCCCAAGGACTCCCTTGGCGTTCCGCTTCGAAGAACTTCTCCGGAAGATATTCATTTTCCTAAGAACAGATTTCTCTACTACCTATGGCGGTGTGTCGAGACCATGTATTTCTTTAATAGGTGGCAAATTCTTAACATCTTCAGATTTAATACCTTTTTCCTTCATACATTTCTTTGCTTCTTGCATATCTTCAGGACTGAGATATAAAATACCCCTCTTCTTCGGAGTGGGTTTAGGCGGTGGTTCGGGAAGTGTCCATTCATTATCATTCTTCAATATATTATTCAATAGTTCCTCAGCTTGTTCAATAGTCCGTTCCCTGAAAACACAACTCGCACAACTATCTAGATAGTCCCTAGAAGCATCGGTTAGTCCATTATAGAAGTTATCAAGTATTTCATTTTTCTTAAGAGGATGATCAGGCAAAGCATTAAGTAATTGGAGAAGCCTCCCCCAAGCTTGAGGGAGATTATCTTCTTTAATTTGCACAAAGTTAAATATTTCCTGTAGAGCAGCTTGTTTCTTATGAGCAGGAAAATATTTTTCAGAGAAGTAATAAATCATATCCTGGGGACTACGCACACAACCAGGAGCAAGAGTATTATACCATTCCTTAGCATCACCCTTTAATGAGAAAGGAAATAACTTAAGAATATAGTAATAGCGATTTTTTTCCTCATGAGCAAATAGGGTGGCTATATCATTTAATTTAGTAAGATGTGCCACAACTGTTTCAGTTTCATAGCCATGAAAAGGATCAGATTCAACCAAAGTAATTAACTCAGGATCAATAGAGAATTCATAATCCTTATCAGTAACAAATATGGGAGAGGTAACAAACTTAGGATCATATTTCATTCTCTCCCTCATAGATTTTTCTTTCATTTCAGCAAGCAATTTTATAACTTCATTTCTATCATTACAAGCAAGAATGGCTCTAGCCGTCTCCCTATCAAAGCAATGTTCATCAGGTGTTTCAACTCTAGTAGGATAGCAAGGCATAATAGGTGAATCACAATTTTCAAGAGTTTCAGCATTTTCAGTTTCTTTAGATTTAGCAATTTGTTCAGCAAGAAATTCACCAAGTGGCACAGCATTATCAAGCATAGTACTAGCATCATCATGAGTATCATTCATAGCAGAAGTGGTATCATCAATAACTTGCGACATATCAGAATTAATAGCATGTGGTGGTGTTGCAAGTATACTCAAAACAGAAGGTGAATCAAGTGCAGAGCTAGATGGCAGTTCCTTACCTCCCCTCGTCTTAGAGGGAACGATCTTGGTCATAGCGTCTTTCAGATTCTTCATAGTGATCAACAGATATAAATCCCAAGTGACTCAATAAATAGAGCTAGCTCCCCGGCAACGGCGTGAGAAAAAAGGTCTTGATAACCCACAAGTATAGGGGATCGCAACAGTTTTCGAGGGTAGAGTATTCAACCCAAATTTATTGATTCGACACAAGGGGAGCCAGAGAATATTTGCAAGTATTAGCAGTTGAGTTGTCAATTCAACCACACCTGGAGACTAAATATCTGCAACAGAGTGATCAGTAGCACAGTAGTATGATAGTTTGATAGCAGTAGCAATAGTAGTAACAGTAGCAGTAACAGTAGCAACAATAGTAGTAGCAATTGTAACAGCGGTAGCAACAGTAGTAACTTAGCAAGAACAATATGTGAAAAGCTCGCAGGCATTGGATCGGTGATTATGTTGGATAACATTCATCATGTAACAGTCATAACCTAGGGCGACATAGAACTAGCTCCAATTCATCAATGTAATGTAGGCATGTATTCCGTATATAGTCATACTTGCTTGTGATAAGAACTTGCATGACATCTTTTGTCCTACCCTCCCGTGGCAGCGGGGTCCATAAGGAAACTAAGAGATATTAATGCCTCCTTTTAATAGAGAACCGGAACAAAGCATTAGCACTTAGTGAATACATGAACTCCTCAAACTATGGCAATCACTGGAAAGAATCCCAATTATTGTCACCTTGGGGTATGCGGATCATAACACATAGCTAGCAGGTGAGTATAACTTGCAAGATCGGATCAAGAACACAAAAATATTCATGAAAACATAAAGGGTTCAGATCTGAAATCATGGCACTCGGGCCCTAGTGACAAGCATTAAGCATAGCAAAGCCATAGCAACATCAATCTCAGAACATAGTGGATACTAGGGATCAAGCCCTAACAAAACTAACTCGATTACATGATAAATTTCATCCAACTCATCACCGTCCAGCAAGCCTACGAAGGAATTACTCACTCCCGGCGGTGAGCATCATGAAATTGGTGATGAAGGATGGTTGATGATGACGATGCCGGAAGATCCCCCTCTCCGGAGCTCCAAACGGACTCCAGATCTGGCCTCCCGATGAAGAACAGGAGGTGGCGGCGGCTCCGTATCGTGAAACGCAATAAAACTTTCTCTCCTATTTTTTTCTCTGGAATTGTGAATTTATAGGCCAGAGATTAGGGTCAGCGGCGCCATGTGGGCCCCATGAGCCACCAGGGCGTGCCTGGGGGGTGGCGCGCCCTGGTGCCTCGTGGGCACTGGGTGGCCCCCTCTAGTGGGTCTTGGTTCCAGTATTTTTTATTTATTCCATAAAAAATCTCCAAAAAGTTTCATCCAATTCCAAGAACTTTTATTTCTGCACAAAAAACAACGCCATGGTAGTTCTGCTGAAAACAGTGTCAATCCGGGTTAGTTCTATTCAAATTATGCAAATTAGGGGCCAAAACAAGAGCAAAAGTGTTTGGAAAAGTAGATACGATGCAGACGTATCAAATGGCAACAATACAAATACGTGTTATGTCCCCTTCTGTCACTGGGATTGAGCACCGCAAGATTGAACCCATCACAAAGCACCTCTCCCATTGCAAAACAAATCAATCTAGTAGGCCAAACCAAATCGATAGATCGGAGAGAAATACAAAGCAATAATAATCATGCATAAAAGAGTTCAGAGAAGACTCAAATATTTCTCATGAATAATCTAATCATAAACTCACAATTCATCGGATCCCAACAAACACACCGCAAAAGAAGATTACATCGGATAGAACTCCAAGAACATCGAGGAGAACATGGTATTGAAGATCAATGAGAGAGAAGAAGCCATCTAGCTACTAGCTATGGACCCATAGGTCTGTGGTAAACTACTCACACATCATCGGAAGGGCAGCAAGGTTGATGAAGAAGCCCTCCGTGATCGATTCCCCCTCCGGCAGAGTACTGGAAAAGGCCTCCAGATGGGATCGCAGAAGAACAGAGGCTTGCAGCAGCGGAAAGGTTTTCTCTTCTGTCTCTCTGGTATATTGGGAATATTTGAGAATTTATAGCGCTGGAATTAGGTCAGGAGGGGCAACGAGGGGCCCACAAGCCTGGGGGGCGCGCCCTCCAGGCTTGTCGCCTCCTCGTGGCTCTTCTGGTCTTCTCCCGAAGCTTCGTGGGTCTCTTCTGGTCCAGAAAAAATTAATCCAAAGTTTTTTCTCGTTTGGACACTTTTTGATAATGATTTTCTGAAAAGGCAAAAACAAGCAGAAAACAGCAACTGGCACTGGGCACTGGGTTAATAGGTTAGTCCCAAAAAATGATGTATAATGGCATATAATTGCATATAAAACATCCAATATTGATACTATAATAGCATGAAACAATAAAAAATTATAGATACGTTGGAGACGTATCAAGCATCCCCAAGCTTAATTCCTGCTCGTCCTCTTACGGTATGAATAATAAGATCCGAATGATTCAAAGCAATAGTCTATAATTTGATATAAAGACATCAATACTCAGGCATACTAATAAACAATCATGTCTTTCAAAATAAAAATGCTAAAGAACATTATCCCTACAAAATCATATAATCCTGTCATGTCTTCTTAACACAAAATATTTATCATGAACAATCCCGGTTTAGCCAAGCAATTGGTTCATACTTTTTAACGCGCTTTAGCTTTTTCAATCCCCACGCAATACATGAGGGCAAGCCATGGATATATCACTATCGGTGGAATAGAGTGTGGTGGTAGAGATAAATAAGAGAAGTCAAAAATAAGAAAATAGTCTCACATCAACGAGGCTAATCAACAGGCTATGGAGATGCCCATCAATTGTTGTCAATGCGAGGAGTAGGGATTGCCATGCAACGGATGCACTAAGAGCTATAAGTGTATGAAAGCTCAACATGAAAACTAAGTGGGTGTGCATCCAACTTGCTTGCTCATGAAGACCTCGGGCATTTGAGGAAGCCCATCATCGGAATATACAAACCAAGTTCTATAATGAAAAATTCCCACTAGTATATGAAAGTGACAAAATAGGAGACTCTCTATATGAACAACATGGTGCTACTCTGAAGCACAAGTGTGGAAAAAGGATAGTAACATTGCCCCTTCTCTCTTTTTCTCTCATTTTTTTGTGGCTCTTTTTGGCCTCTCTTTTTTCCTTCTTTCTTTCTCTTTTTTTTATTTTTCGTCTGGAATCTCATCCCGACTTGTGGGGGAATCATGGTCTCCATCATCCTTTCCTCACTGGGACAATGCTCTAATAATGACGATCATCACACTTTTATTTACTTACAACTCAATATTACAACTCGATACTAGAACAAAAATATGACTCTATATGAATGCCTCTGGCAGTGTACTGATACGTCTCCAACGTATCTATAATTTTTCATTGTTCCATGCTATTATAGTATCAATCTTGGATGTTTTTATATACATTTACAAGCAATTATATATATCATTTTTTGGGACTAACCTATTAACTTAGTGCCCAGTGCCAGTTGCTATTTTTTTGCCTGTTTTTGGTTTTCCAGAATATCAGTACCAAATGAAGTCCAAATGCCATGAAACTTTTTGGAGATTTTTTTCTAGACATAAGAGACACTATAAGCTTCGGGATATGGTCAGAAGACAGAGGAGGTGGCCACGAGGCAGCAGGGCGCGCCCCAGGGGGGTGGCGCGCCCTGGTGCCTCGTGGGCCCACCTCTGCTCCGTTTGACCTAATTTCACCTCTATAAATTCTCTAAAATCGGGAAACCAACAGAGGAGTCCACGAAATACTTTTCCCCCCACCGCAAGTTCCTGTTCTCGAGAGATCCCATCTGGAGGCCTTTTCCGGCACTCTGGCGGAGGGGGAATCGATCACGGAGGGGTTCTACATCATCCTTGCTGCCCTTCCGATGATGCGTAAGTAGTTTACCACAGACCTTCGGGTCCATAGTTAGTAGTTAGATGGCTTCTTCTCTCTTTTTGATCTTCAATACAATGTGCTACTTGATGTTCTTGGAGTTCTATCTGATGTAATCACTTTTTGCGTTGTGTTTGTTGGGATCCGATGAATTGTGAGTTTATGATCAGATTATCCATGAATATTATTTGAGTTTTCTCTGAACTCTTTTATGCATGATTGTTATAGCTTCGTATTTCACTCCGATCTATTGATTTGGTTTGGCCAACTAGATTGATTTATCTTGCAATGGGAGAGGTGCTTTGTAATGGGTTCGATCTTGCGGTGCTCAATCCCAGTGACAGAAAGGGACATGACACGTATGTATCATTGCTATTAAGGGTAAAAAGATGGGGTTTATTCATGCGTGAGTTTACTTTGTCTACATCATGTCATCTTGCTTAAGGCGTTACTCCGTTCTTCATGAACTTAATACACTAGATGCATGCTGGATAGCGGTCGATGTGTGGAGTAATAGTAGTAGATGCAGAATCGTTTTGGTCTACTTGTCTCGGACGTGATGCCTATATACATGATCATTGCCTTGGATATCATCATGATTATTTGCTTTTCTATCAATTGCCCAACAGTAATTTTTTCACCCACCGTATGCTATTTTCAAGAGAGAAGCCTCTAGTGAAAACTATGGCCCCCGGGTCTATCTTAATCATATGTTGAAAATCCTAAAAATACCTTGCTGCAATTTTACTTTATTTATTTTATTTTGTATTTTTGTTCGATCTATCTATCTATCACCATACAATTTAATCTTGCAATTAACCGCCAAGGGATTGACAACCCCTTGTTCGCGTTGGGTGCAAGGATTTGTTGTTTTGTGTGCAGGTACTGCTAATGAGTTGTTGCGTGATTCTCCTACTGGATTGATAACTGAGGGAAATACTTATCTCTACTGTATTGCATCATCCCCTCCTCTTCGGGGAAATCCCAACGCAGCTTACAAGTAGCAGGAAGAATTTCTGGCGCCGTTGCCGGTGAGACATCATCAACATCTATCAAGTACCTACGCATAAACCTTCATCTCCTTGCATTTATTTTATTTGCCTTTGCCTCTCGTTTTCATCTCCCCCACTTCTAAAAAGTTTTTACAAAAATACAAAAATATTTTCCGTTTGCCTTTTTGCATGTTTTCTTGTTCGCTTGCTTGAAGTTGTTATCATGAGTGATTTTGGCATGGCAGAAACTGATGATGGTAGAACTCCTAAAATTGGAAGTTCTACTAATCTTGATGCTAAAACTTTTGTGTTGGGACATGGGAATGTTATAGGAAAAAGTGTCATCCAAGAATTCTTTAATTGCATTGGGACCTTGGCTTATGATGATGCTCCTATACTTAAAGAATCCAAAAATTATGCCGAAGCCATTTCCGCACTTGTTCTTAAACTTGAAAGAAGATTTATTCACACCCATCCTACTTTGCAAAGATTGTTTTATGATTTACCAGTTATAAAAAATCCTAGAGCTAAGAAAATAGCTACCCTTGTCCTCATGAACGAATTTGATCACATAGTGCGAGAAGCTAGGGAGATCTTTGATTTTTATGGTATGAACCGTGAAAAACCGGTAATAGATGAGACCCTTTATAATAGTGATTACTTGTTAAGGTATTTGTTCCGCAATGACCACATCTTTGATGAGAATACTAAAAAAGAAGTTCCCCTTTGAATATAATCCAACAAGTTTTCAATAGTGTTAATAGACAATACTCTTGGATTGTAGCCGGTAATCAAGAGGGATTTACTGATGGACAACTTGCTAATACTAAAATTTCTATGGATGATGTGTTTCATATTACCTTTGAAAAACCTTCTGATGAAAGTACATCTATGGATAAGAAGAAGAAAGATGACAATACTTGAAACTATGCATTATGCCTAGCTAGGGGCATAAAACAATAGCGCTTGTTGGGAGGCAACCCAATGAATAAAATAAATTATTGCTTTTTATTTCTGTTCTTGTGTGTTTACACAATTATGCTACTGTTATGATTGTGTTTTTATGTTTTAATTAGTGTTTGTGCCAAGTAATGCCTTTGGGATGATTTGGAAGATAGTATAATTGATGCTGTTTGGAAAACAGAAAGTTTTGCGTCCAGTACTGGAATTTTAATTCTGTACTGGTGCGTCAGAAAAATCTAAAATTTTTACACTGTGTTGGTATATGAATTTCCCACGTTTTCCTAAGTTTTCAGAATTTTTGGGGTTACAGAAGTATATCTTTTAAATCGATCTTAAAGACTGTTCTGTTTTAGACAGATTCTGTTTTTGTTGCATAGTTTGCTTATTTTGATGAATCTATGGATCGTATCGGGGGGTATGAGTCATGGAGAAGTTGGAGTACAGTAGCATTATGCCAATATTAAATATGAATCAATTTACTACAGTACTTAGAGTTAAGGATTTATTTGTTATACTAACGGATCTCACGAAGGTTTTGTTGAGTTTTGTGTGATTGAAATTTTCAAGTTTTGGGTGAGATCACGATAGATGAAGGAATAAGGAGTGGCAAGAGCCTAAGCTTGGGGATGCCCAAGGCACCCCAAGGTAATATTCAAGGAAGACTCAAGCGTCTAAGCTTGGGGATGCCACGGAAGGCATCCCCTCTTTCTTCTACCAACTATCGCTAATTTTACTTGGAGCTATATTTTTATTCATCACATGATATGTGTTTTACTTGGAGCGTCGTGTATTATATGAGTCTTTGCTTTGTTTGCTTTTTAGTTCGTCACAATCATCTTTGCTGGACACACCTATTTGAGAGAGCCACACGTTTATCATGATTTGTTAGAATACTCTATGTGCTTCACTTAATTTTTTTTGAGCTAGGCAGTTGCTCTAGTGCCTCACTTACATCTTTTTGAGCACGGTGGTGGCTAAATTTTGAAGAAATATTTGAACTCTCATGCTTCACTTATATTATTTTGAGAGTTGATAAGATTAAAATTTTGAAGAAATATTTGAACTCTCATGCTTCACTATATTATTTTGAGAGTTGATAGATAAGATTAAAATTTTGAAGAAATATTTGCACTCTCATGCTTCACTTATATCTTTTTGAGAGTTGATAATAGTAATGGTAATTTGCACAAGATATGAATTTGGTCCCAAAGTGATGAATATTCAAGAGAGATATAATAAAAACTTTCATGAAAGATCATTGGATATGATAAGTTTGATTCCTTGCAATAGTTTTGTGATATGGAGATAATAATATGTGAGTCATGTTAGTGAGTAATTGTGATTTAGTAAGAATATTGGTGTTAAGGTTTGTGATTCCCTATGCATGCACATAAAGTCAATAGTTATGCAACGAAATTATATCCTACTTATGGTGCATTATTCGGTGTTAGTTATGTTCAATGCATGTTTATGACCGTTTTCGCTTTTTGGTTGGTTGCTTCTCAATCTATTTGCTAGCCTTCATTTGTACTAAGCGGGAATACTGCTTGTGCATCCAATTCCTTAAACCCAAGTTGTGCGAAATGAGTCCACCATATCTACCTATATGCGGTATTTCCATGCCGTTCCAAGTAAATTTGCATGTGCCAACTCTAATATTTTCAAAATAATTTTTCGTTTTGTGTGCCCGTACCGCTCATGAAGCGGCTGGGTGTGGCCAATATTTTCCATGCTAGGTGTGTTATTCTCACGATGAGTGTTTATTCACTTGTCATTGCACGAGACAGTGGCAGGTAATAGGGATGCCCAGTCCCGAAATGAAAAAAAAATTAATATGATGATAATAATAAATTCCTTGGAAAGTGTTGGTATGGAGGGCACCCGTGGATACGGCTAGCCATGGATTGTGAAAGAATGGTGGAAAGGAAATAAACTTTATTTTCTGTTTGGGAACCGCCTATAATGTGTCTAGCATGGAAGATATTGGGAATTCTCGGTCGTTTTCGTTGACAGGAAAAGCATGCCTCTCAAAATAATTTTATCTCTCTAATTTAAGCCTTGAGCTCTGGCACATCTGCAAATCTCTGCTTCCCTCTGCGAAGGGCCTATCTATTTACTTTTATGCAATTTTTATTTTTATTTTGAGTCTCCATCTTCTCTTACAAAGCACCAACTAGAGAGCACTGTTGTCATACTTGTGCATTGTGTATAGCTAATATTGAGTGTGTTTCATGAATGGATCAATGATTGAGCATAATGGGCTAGGGATAACTTTCTTTAGGGTTGATATTTTGAAAGACATGGTTGCTTGTTAGTATGCTTGAGTATTTATGTATTCATATCAAACTATAGACTATTGCTTTGAATCATTCAAGTCCAAATGTCCATGCTACAAAGAAAAGAATATATGATGAATATGATAGGTAGCATTCCACATCAAAAATTCTGTTTTTATCATTTACCTACTTGAGGACGAGCAGGAATTAAGCTTGGGGATGCTTGATACGTCTCCAACGTATCTATAATTTTTCATTGTTCCATGCTATTATAGTATCAATCTTGGATGTTTTTATATACATTTACAAGCAATTATATATCATTTTTTTGGACTAACCTATTAACTTAGTGCCCAGTGCCAGTTGCTGTTTTTTGCCTGTTTTTGGTTTTCCAGAATATCAGTACCAAATGAAGTCCAAATCCCACAAAACTTTTTGAAGATATTTTTCTGGACATAAGAGACACTAGAAGCTTCGGGAGAGGGCCAGAAGACAGAGGAGGTGGCCACGAGCCACCAGGGCACGCCCCAGGGGGGGTGGCGCGCCCTGGTGCCTCGTTGGCCCACCTCTACTCTGTTTGACCTAATTCCACCTCTATAAATTCTCTAAAATCGAGAAACCAACAGAGGAGTCTACGAAATACTTTTTCCACCGCCGCAAGTTCCTGTTCTCGAGAGATCCCATCTAGAGGCCTTTTCCGGCACTCTGCCGGAGGGGGAATCGATCACGGAGGGGCTCTACATCATCCTTGCTGCCTTTGCGATGATGTGTGAGTAGTTTATCACAGACCTTCGGGTCCATAGTTAGTAGCTAGATGGCTTCTTCTCTCTTTTTGATCTTCAATACAATGTTCTCCTCGATGTTCTTGGAGTTCTATCCGATGTAATCACTTTTTGCGGTGTGTTTGTTGGGATCCGATGAATTGTGAATTTATGATCAGATTATCCATGAATATTATTTGAGTTTTCTCTGAACTCTTTTATGCATGATTGTTATAGCTTCGTATTTCTCTCCGATCTATTGATTTGGTTTGGCCAACTAGATTGATTTATCTTGCTATGGGAGAGGTGCTTTGCAATGGGTTCGATCTTGTGGTGCTCAATCCCAGTGACAGAAAGGGACATGACACGTATGTATCGTTGCTATTAAGGGTAAAAAGATGGGGTTTATTCATGCGTGAGTTTACTTTGTCTACATCATGTCATCTTGCTTAAGGCGTTACTCCGTTCTTTATGAACTTAATACACTAGATGCATGCTGGATAGCGGTCGATGTGTGGAGTAATAGTAGTAGATGAAGAATCGTTTTGGTCTACTTGTCTCGTATGTGATGCCTATATACATGATCATTGCGTTGGATATCATCATGAATATTTGCTTTTCTATCAATTGCCCAACAGTAATTTTATCACCCACCGTATGCTATTTTCAAGAGAGAAGCCTCTAGTGAAAACTATGGCCCCCGGGTCTATCTTAATCATATATTGAAAATCCTAAAAATACCTTGCTGCAATTTTGCTTTTTTTTGTATTTTTGTTCGATCTATCTATCTATCACCATACAATTTAATCTTGCAATTAACCGCCAAGGGATTGACAACCCCTTGTTCGCGTTGGGTGCAAGGATTTGCTGTTTTGTGTGCAGGTACTGCTAACGAGTTGTTTCGTGATTCTCCTACTGGATTGATAACCTTGGTTTCATAACTGAGGGAAATACTTATCTATACTGTACTGCATCATCCCCTCCTCTTCGGGGAAATCCCAACGCAGCTCACAAGTAGCATGTACCAGGATGTGCAATGATGCTAGCGTAACATGTATAAAAATGATGAACGGTGGCTGAGCCACAAATACTATGTCAGCTATATGATCATGCAAAGCAATATGACAATGACGATGTGTGTCATAAAAACGGAACGGTGGAAGTTGCATGGCAATATATCTCGGAATGGCTATGGAAATGCCATGATAGGTAGGTATGGTGGCTGTTTTGAGGAAGATATAAGGAGGCTTATGTGTGATAGAGCGTATCATATCACGGGGTTTGGATGCACCGGTGAAGTTTGCACCAACTCTCGATGTGAGAAAGGGCAATGCACGGTACCGAAGAGGCTAGCAAATTGCGGAAGGGTGAGAGTGCGTATAATCCATGGACTCACATTAGTCATAAAGAACTCACATACTTATTGCGAAAGTTTATTAGCCCTCGAAGCAAAGTACTACTACGCATGCCCCTAGGGGGGAGGAGTTAACCATTGCGCGCCCCCGACTGCCACACAAAGGTAGCCAATCAAGAATAAATCATGCTCCAACTTCTTAGCATAACGACAGATCATACGTGCATGCTTCAGGAATCACAAACCTTAACACCAATATTCTTACTAAACCACAATTATCTACTAGCACCTCCCACATATTACCATCTTAATATCGCAAAACTATTGCAAGGAATCAAACTTATCATATTCAGTGATCTACATGAAAGTTTTTATTATATCCCTCTTGAATACCTATCATATCAGGACCGAATTCATAACCCGTGCATATTACCATTGCTAATCATTAGACTCTCAAAAAGATATAAGTGAAGCATGAGAGTGCAACTAGTTCTTTAAAATATAACCACCGCCGTGCTCTAAAATATATAAGTGAAGCACTAGAGCAACTGCCTAGCTCAAAAGATATAAGTGAAGCACATAGAGTATTCTGACAAATCACGAATAATGTGTGTCCCTCTCAAAAAGGTGTGTTCAGCAAAGATGATTGTGACAAACTAAAAAGCAAAACAAAAGCAAACAAACTATATCACAAGACACTCCAAGTAAAACACATATCATGTGATGAATAAAAATATAGCTCCAAGTGAGTTACCGATAGATTGTAGATGAAAGAGGGGATGCCTTCCGGGGCATCCCCAAGCTTAGACGCTTGAGTCTTCCTTGAATATTACCTTGGGGTGCCTTGGGTATCCCCAAGCTTAGGCTCTTGCCGCTCCTTATTCCTCTATCCATCATAGTCTGACCCAAAACTTGAAAACTTCAGCACATAAAACTCAACAGAAACCTCGTGCAATCCGTTAGTATAACAAACAAATCTTAAACTTTAGGTACTGTTGTAAATTGATTCATATTTAATATTGGCATAATGGTAATGTACTCCAAGTTCTCCATGACTCATACCCCCCGATACAATCAATAGATTCATCAAAACAAGCCAACTATGCAACAAAAAACAGAATCTGTCTAAAACAGAACAGTATGTAAAGATCTATTTAAAAGCATACTTCTGTAACTCCAAAAATTCTGAAACATTAGGACAAAGTAAACAATTCATATAACAATACTGTGTAAAAATTTCATATTTTTCTGACGCCCTTGTCCCAAAGAGAGTTCTTCAGCTGAAGAGTACTTTGGCACCCTAGAACACATCTCCCTCTGGATGAAGCCAACAGGTCTCAGACAAGAGTAGTATCTGTGGCTTCATCGAAAACTATCAGCCAAAATCCAAATAAAATGCATCATAGACCCAGCATCATCCTTCACTGGGAACTACAAAAGCAACATCCAAGTTCAACCTGGCGGCCTCTGCACACAAAACCTCCGATATATGAGTCAGTACAGAATTAAATTTCCGGCACTGGACGCAAAACTTTCTGTTTTCCAAACAACAACAATTATACTATCATCAACATCATCCGAAAGGCATTACTTGGCACAGACACTAATTAAAACATAAAAATACAATCATAACAGAGGTTATAATTGTGTAAATACTCAAGAACAGAAAGTAAAAGAAAAAATTTATTTTATTCATTGGGTTGCCTCCCAACAAGCGCTATTGTTTTATGCCCCTAGCTAGGCATAATGCATAGTTTCAAGTGTTGTCATCCTTCATCCCCAAGTCCTTTTTGATTCAATCTTCCAAAACTTTTCTCATTAATTCTCTACTCTCATGCTCTTCTTTTCTAATGGGAGAGCTTAGGTAATTGAAGGGGCTTTGATTAGTAACTTTAACATTCATAACTTCAAAATCAGGATCATCACCATAAACATCCTCATATAAAACATGTATCTCATCATTAATAGGATCTCTAGCCATACCCTCAAACCATTCTTCACTAAATCCCTCATCAATTCCTTTAGTAACCCACTCAAATTTATCACAAGCATAGTGGTACATAGTTCTAATTATTTCGGCGTATGGAACTCTCCTTCTAATATTCTTACCATAAGCAAAGTAATCTTTAGATTCCAACCTACGAATAGTATCTTTATCCTGAAGAATCTCCTCTATAGGAGGATGCTCAAAATTAATTTTGTAAAAGGAAAAAATATCCCTAGCTTCTCGGATTATATAATCTAGTATCATGGATGTTGGGAAGTTCATAAAATATCTTTTGTAAGACGGGGTGGATATGTAAAAAAATTCTTTCTAATTTAACCACAAGCATGGCAACAACATCCACATAGCAATTTGTTTTATCAAGGATGGATCCACTAATTATTGGTATAACTCCTGCGCAATTAAAGAATTTCTGAATAATGTTTTTCCCAATAATATTACCACTTCCCACATGATAAACTTTAGTCTTAAAATTAGTGGGGGGCTTAGTCTCCGGAGGGTCATGATTAAGATCAAAAGAGTGTGTTTTCTCCCCAAGAGATTCACTACCACAATCCTCGCTAGCACTTTCAACCACAACTTTCTCAAATTCAGACATGATAACAATTTCGAGCAAAGCAAGCAAACTAGCAAATAAAAAATATTTTTGTGTTTTTGTAAAAAAAATTAGAAGTGGGGGAGATGAAAACGAGAGGCAAATGCAAATAAAAGGCAAATAAAATAAATGCAAGTGGATGATAGTTTGTGCAAAGGTACTTGGTAATTTTGATGATGGCTCCCCGGCAACGGTGCCAGAAATTTTTCTCGGCAACGGCGCCAGAAATTCTTCCTGCTACTTGTAGACTGCGTTGGTATTTCCCCGAAGAGGAGAGGGTGATGCAGTATAGTAGAGATAAGTATTTCCCTCAGTTAAGAACCAAGCTTATCAATCCAGTAGGAGAACCAAGCAAAATTCCGTTAAGCGCACCTGCACACACAAGAGCAAACACTTGCACCCAATGCAAATAAGAGGGTTGTCAATCCTCTTAGCGGTTATTTGCAAGGATTAAATCTTATAGAGATAAATAGATAAACTAAAATACTAATTAAAATAAAAGTAAATAAACTGCAGCAAGGTATTTTTAGGTTTTTTTTATATATGACAAAGTAGACCCGGGGGCCATAGTTTTCACTAGAGGCTTCTCTCTCGAACACATAGCATACGGTGGGTAGACAAATTACTGTTGGGCAATTGGTAGAAAAGCAAATAAATATGACGGATTCATGGCAATGATCATGTATATAGCCATCACGTCCGAGACAAGTAGACCGACTCCTACCTGCATCTACTACTATTACTCCACCACTACTAGGAAAATGCTTATAGGTAGGACATCAGTAGTAGCGCTGGAAATAAGCAAGCGCTGCTGCTAATTAGCAGTAGCGCTGGCCCTGGGCAGCGCTACAAGTAACCATTTATCAGTAGCGCTGGATTCAGAAAGAGCGCTACTACTAAGAGGGACCCAACACTCCCACCGACGCTAGCTGTAGCAGCAGCGCTGTCCAGAAAACAGCGCTACTAATAAGAATTTAGCAGTAGCGCTTTATTTTACAACATCGCTACTGCTAATGGGTCCCACTTAATAGTAGCGCTTTTCCTTGAAAGCGCTACTACTAAGTACAATAGAGCAGCGCTTTCTTAGAAACAGCGCTACTGCTAGTTGCGGCTGGTGCCACCTTTCCACCCACCCACTCCCCTCCTCCCCCTTTGCCCTCTCTCCCCCTACTTTCCCCTCTCCCCTCTCTAAGTTAGTTCTCCACCATTGTTGCCCTTCTTCTCTCTTCCTCCTACCTCTCTTCTCTCCCCATTAATGCCCCCTCCACCATAACTCTCCTCCATAAATGGCCTTCTCATCTCTAGCTAGCTCCATAAATGCCCCCCTACCTCATTTATTTGGCTCTCCCTCCATTCCATTAGATATAGATCTAGCTAGCTCATCTCTCTCCCTCTCCATTAGTTACCTAGCTAGCTAGAGTCATCTCTCCTCCCCAACAACTAGCTAGATCTAGCTAGCTATTTAGCCATCCACACTTTCGATCCCTATAGGTAGCGAAAGGCCTCATCCGGTCGATCGGTCTCTCTCGGGAGATAGGTGAGTAAAAAGTTGTTCATTTCAAGAATGAGAATATGTGTGTGAATGGGAATATGTGTGTTTGGGATAATAGAGAGATTTGTGCGAGTGACATGCCCCTGAGTTGCTTATGTTTTGCCGAAATGTCGATTTATTTCCGTTTCGGTGAATTTCGAGCAAACTCGATATGTCCTATTTTTAGGCAAGGTCATGCCAAATCTTTATATGACTTTGCATGCATGCATGCATTTTGTTTATAACCCTTTTCCTTGTTATACCGTGCAGTCGGTCATGAAGGTGAGTGGATGGAAGGTGGAGCGATACATGCAATCCGCGGTGATGGACATGTATGCAAATAATCGGACTAGGATTAGATGTCCGTGTACAAGATGCAAAGAAGGAGTCCTTTTGGACCCTTTTGATGGTGGCAGTTTGAAGGCACACCTGCTGATGTATGGTTTCATGGATGGCTATACTCGGTGGATAAGTGAAGATGATGATGATGAGGACGTCCACATGGCAGGGAATAACGACATGGGGCTAGACGAAGAGATGACCGATCGACACGAAGACGATGGCGCCGGACATGGCGGCGGGGAAGAGTCCGAAAATAACGGCGGCGGAGAAGATTCCGGACACGGCGAAGAAGAGTCCGGACATGGCGGAGAAGAGGCGGCGGTCACGCCGCAATCTTCGACGGTACTAAGTGCAGTCGTGCAGGACCCTCATGTTCGAGACCTCCTTCGTAAGAGTACGACTAGCAAGAGAGCTGCTTCTAGAGAGGAGGCCAAGCTGGCGCAACTTGAAGTAGACTCGAAGACTCCATTGTATGACGGTTGCGATCCCGAGGTCACCCGCTTGAGTTTCACGCTCGAACTTCTAAAGACAAAGGCCAAAAACAAATGGACAGACAAAAGCCTCGATGAGCATTTGAAGTATCTACATAATAAAGTTCTTCTCGCGGGGAACCTGTGTCCTACTAGTGTCGAGGAGGCCAAGAAAATCGTTTGCCCTTTTGATTTGCCGCACTTTAGGTACCACGCATGCATCAACGATTGCATCATTTATCGGGGGACGGAGCACGCGGAAAAAACCAGTTGTCCAGTGTGCAATGCTTCTCGATACAAGAAGGAAGGAAAGAAAGCTCCTCAGAAAGTTGTATGGTACTTTCCGATCACTCCCCGTCTGCATCGGTATTTCGTAGATCCTAAGGAAGCAAAGCTCATGCGCTGGCACGCGGAGAGGACGAAGCCCGACGATGGAGATGATCCGAAGCTGAGACACCTCGTAGATGGTAGCCAGTGGAGAGCATTCAACGCCGTATATGGATTTGCTGTAGAAGATCCAAGGAACATCATGCTTGGTGCGAGTACCGATGGCATGAATCCGTTTGGAAACCAAAACACCAACCACAGCACATGGCCCGTCTTTGTATGGATGTACAACCTCCCCCCATGGAAGTGCATGAAGACAAAGTACATACACATGAGCATGCTGATTCAAGGGCCGAAACAACCGGGAAATAATATTAACCTGTATCTGGGTCTTCTGAAAGAGGAGCTAGACACGTTATGGAAAACACCGGCATGGATATGGGACGCCAGCAAAGGAGAGTATTTTTATATGAGAGCCGCGCTGATGACGACGGTGCACGACTATCTCGGTTACGGGTATGTCTCAGGCCAGGTGTGCCACGGATACTGCGGACTCACGAGGTGCATGGATGATACAACGTCTCAGCAGCTTACGTCAACGAAAGAAGGCGGGTCTGGGAAAATCATGTACATGGGGTATCGTAGATGGCTCGAGAAGGATGACCCGTGGAGAAAGCGTGGAGATCTATTCAATGGTAAGGCTGAGCATCGAGGTCCTCCACGTAAGAGGAAAGGCGCCGAAATCAACGAGCTGTTGAAAAACTGGGAACAGTGCCCTGCGCCGGGAAAGATGAAAAAGGCGCCGGAGCCGCTACTGAAGGTATGGAAAACGAGGTCTGTTTTCTGGGACTTGGAGTACTGGCCCAATCACGACGCGCCTCATTGCCTTGATCAAATGCATATCACGAAGAATGTCCTCGAGAGCTTGCTTGGCACACTGATGAACATGCCGGAGAAGACCAAGGACGGGCCGAAGGCAAGGAAAGACTTGGAAGATTTGGAGATCAGGGAAGATCTCCACATGCCGCCCCGTAAAAAGTCGACGGAGGATACGGAGACGGAGACGGAGGCGGGGGAAAGGGGCAGAAAAGTCAACAAGAAGGAGGAGAATTATTGCCCCCCTTCTTGCTTCACCTTAAGTGCGAAGGAGATCGATCAATTCATCAAGTGCCTTATGGGAATCAAAGTCAGTTCCGGTTACTGTGGGAAGATAAACAGATTTCTAGACCCCAAGAAGAAAAGGTTCAGCGGGATGAAGTCTCATGACTGTCACGTGATGATGACGCAGATACTCCCGGTTGCCATTAGAGGGATAATGGACAAGCACGTCCGTGACACGCTTACTGGTCTCTGCAACTTCTTCGACGTTATCTCTCGAAAGTCCATAAGTGTGAAGCAGCTCCGAAGGCTACAGGAAGAGATCGTTGTCATACTATGTGAGCTTGAGATGTACTTCCCGCCCGCGTTCTTTGACGTCATGGTGCATCTGTGTGTCCACATCGTGGACGACATCATCGACCTCGGGCCGACATTCCTTCACAGCATGATGCCGTTCGAGAGGATGAATGGGGTCATCAAAGGATTCGTTCGTAACATGTCCCGTCCCGATGGGAGCATCGTCCAGGGGTATCTGACGCATGAGTGCATCTCCTTTTGCGAGAATTATATAGGCGTCAGAGACCCTGTTGTTGGTTTGCCCGTCAAGAAGCACGATGGGAGGCTCGGAGGAGAAGGTCACAACAACGGCCGGAGGGAATTGCACGTGGACTACTCGAATCGACGAATGACTTTGACAGGGCTAACTTAGTAGTGCTACAACACCTAGATGTGGTAGATGATTATGTGGCACAGCACAAAGAAACCATCGCAAATATGTACCGTGATAAGGGGATGCTCAAGACGGACGACGAAGTTACTATAGAGCACAACGCCACTTTCTTGCGTTGGTACAAAAAGCAAGTTCTTGAAAATCCCCCGGAAGAGGGCAGTTCAGACGGATTGCTCATACACGCCTTAGCACATGGCCCCGCGCCCAAACTCGCGACCTATCAGTCATACGATATCAACGGGTACACGTTCTACACGGAGGCCAAAGACATGGACAGTGATTACCAGAACTCCGGGGTGACGATTGAATGCGTGACCGACGATGCCGGCACAACTGAAAGATTCTACGGAAGGGTCGAAGAGATCTGGGAGCTTGACTATGCTGGAATGCACAGTGCGACGATGTTCCGTGTCAGATGGGCTAAGGACGTCGTAAGAGAAAACAAGTATTTCACTACCATGTCTATACCCGACGCGAAGAGCGCAACCATGAACGTTAACGTCATCGCCAAAACTGAGCCATGGGTACACGCTAAGCACGTGACACAATGCTTCTTCATAACCGACCCGACCAATCTCAGCCGTGTTGTCGTGAGGAGAGGCAAAAGGAGCATCGTCGGAATGGATGGAGTCGCCAACGAGGAAGACTACGACCAATACGGCAACCCGATGAGGGAAGATGACGATGACGATGAAGCATACGTGAAAAGAAGAATCAATACTACATTACGTAAAAAAGATCGTACTCCATGGTTCCGGAAAAGTCACAAGGAGGGGCTCAATTATTCGGCAACGAACAAGAAAGGGAAGAAGCTCAATGTGAAACGTCGTCGACGCAGCTGAGAAACCATCATTTATATATATGTATCTATTTTGTGTACGCACTTAAGTAACCGTTATCGGTCAACTGATATGTTACCACCACATGCATGGTTCCGGTGATATTCGCGCAGTGTGGGAGGGAGACGCCGTCGTCGGGAGAAAAACAAAAAAAAACAAATACAAAAGGGAGAAAGCAATACAAAAGAAAAAGAAAAGTAAACAGAAAAGAAAAGGAAAATAATAAAAAGAAAAAGAAAAGTAAACATAAAAGAAAAGAAAATAGAAAACAAAAGGAAAATAATAAAAAGAAAAGAAAACTTGTCAGTAGCGCTGAATTATTAACCAGCGCTATAGCTAACGTAGTTATAGCGCTGTATCCTAATACAGCGCTACTACTATGTGTAATTTAGAATTAAAAAAACTAAAAACTGAAACAGTTAGCAGTAGCGCTGGATCCTAACCAGCGCTATAGCTAATATAGCTATAGCGCTGGATACTAACCAGCGCTACTACTATGTTGAGCTAACCGCCACCGCGCGGGCTCAAATTTTGCCAAGTCCCAATTCCCCCCCCACTCTCCCACCTCTCCCCCTCCTCTCTGCTGTCGCGCGCCGCCGTCGCCCCTGCCCGCCGTCGTCGCCCCTCGACGCCGGCCGGCCCGAGCCCCTGACCGCCCTCGGCCTCGACGCCGTCCCGAGCCCCTGCCCGCCCTCGACCTCACCGTCGCCGCCGCCCTCGACCTCGCCGCCGCCGCCCTCTCCCCTGCCCGCCCTCGACCTCGACGCCGGCCCGAGCCCCTGCCCGCCCTCGACCTCACCGCCGCCGCCGCCCTCGCCGCCGACCGCCCGAGCCCGTAAGCCTCTCCCTCTCCTCTCCCCTGCCCTCATCTCTCTCTCTCTGTGATGAACCCTAGCTAGCTACTGTTAGTAAAATTAGGACAGATGAACCCTAGCTACTGTTAGTAAAATTAGGACAGATGAACCCTAGCTAGGCAATTTTTGTAGGTATATAAAATAGCTATAAATTAAAATTAGCTAGGCAATTTTTGTAGGTATATAAGATAGCTATAAATATAAAACAGTAGCAAAAATGCACTAAACTATATGTTAAGTCCTGGAAATCTGTTATATGATGTTGCCTAGGGCAATTTTTGTGAGTATATAAATTAGCTATAAATAAAAAACAGTAGCTCCCTTCCTAGACTTTTTTAGCTATAAATAAAGAACAGTAGCAAATGTTTAGTGAGGTCATTTTGCAAAGGTTTTTGGTTTTTGAAAAGACCACTATTTTGCAATGTTTAGTGTGGTCATTTCACTATGTGCTCCTGTGATGCTCATATGTCATTGATGTTATATGATATATGTCATTGATGTTATATGATTTTGCAATGTTGGTTGAATGTCGAAGAATATCCGAGTGGCCTATGTTTTGCCGGAATGTTGATTCATTTCCGTTCCGGCAAATTTCAGGCGCTCCATATGTCCACTTTTTAGCAAAGGTCATGCCAAAAATTTCCGTGATTTTCGGCATGACTTGTGCTAGAAACTAGGACATATGGAGTGCCCGGGATTTGCCGGGGGGAATGAATCAACATTCCGACCAAATATAGGCCCCTTTTTCTCTTCATTATATCTTTTATTTACAATTGTAGAATAGAAAACATGTCTAGCCACGACGAAGCCGGGGGTTCTGCTCGCCTCGACGAAGCCGGGGGTTCTGCTCGCCTCGACGAAGAAGACCCCATCGAGGCAGCAAATCACTATTTCGATTACCTGGACAAACACCAGATGGGGGTGCATGGTGGCGGCAGTGGCACCAACCCCGACACCGACACCGGCACCAGCACTGGCACCGGCACCGACACCACCCCCGAGACCGGCAACGATGCTGTCGTAGCCGGTAAAGCACCGAAGCAGAAGAGGACACGAAAACCAAACGAGCTCGGCATCGGACAAATTGTGGTCACGGAGATGCACCCCAAAAAATTAGAGCCAACGGCGCCGGAGGAAGCGCGCAAGAAATGGGGCAATCAACTAGGATGCATCCTCAGGGAAACCGCCAACATCAACGATGAGAAGTTGAAGATGATACCACATATGGAGCACATGCTCCTAAAGAAGTTGCACAACATGTTCCTGTTCCCCGGCCGCACAGAAAGCAAAGAACCGTGGGACGACGACGCCATGAAAAAGATAAACAGCAAGGCGATGGTGTCGTTCACCAACGACTTGTCTGCCTGGAAAGTTCGGGTGAAAAAAGCAATTAAGAAGAATGAACCGTGGTCCAAGATTCATGCTGAGAATCCGACACTTACGGAAGAGGACTTTGAAAAATTCAAGGAGACTTGCGCTAAAGATGAAACCAAGGAAAAGTCCGAGAAAATGAAGGCGCTCCAGGCCAGGAACACGCCTCCCCACCGCCTCGGAAGCCGTGGTTACGAGGGGAAGAGGCACGTATGGGCCAAGGAGGACGCCAAACATGAAAGTCAAGGAATCCCAGACCCCTTGGCGGAGTTCACCGACCCGCAGGAGCGTGACTGGATCAGGGCCCGGTACAAGTGGGACCCCGTCAAGAAGATCTTTTACACGGACCCGAACACGAGGGAGTTCATGAGACTTCTGGTAATGGTTATATTACCACATTATCATATTAGCTTCCAATCAATTCGACTACAAGTTTTGTCACATTATTAGTAAACCATCCACGTTCCTTTTGCAGAAAGAGCAGCACCAAAAGGCAGCCGAAAGCGACGAGTCGTCACAGTCGTCGGCGAGGCCCAAGTGGGACACCCCATTCAACCGGGCCCTGAACATACTGAAAAAGGTCCCGGAGGCCAAACCGCCGTCCGGTGGACGTGTGCACGCCGTCGGAGATGGCGCCTCGTGGAAGACGTGCTACAGCGAGGAGCCAGAGGAAAGAAGGAAGAGACGGGCGCTCAACCAGCAGACCATCGACGAGAAGGTCGCGATTGCGGTCAATAAGACCAAAGCTGAGACCAAAGAAGAGTTGCGCGGGGAAGTCCATGCAGCGGTCAATGAAGCGGTGGCTGGCGTCACGGCTAACTTCCAATCTGCAATTATTACCAACTTGATTCCGGCAATTATCGATTGGCATAAGAACAATCCAGAGAAAGGGGCAGAGGACTTTCCCCTTCCCAGCTACGTCGGGAGCAATTCGGTGAACATCACACCACCAGCACCTGCTGAAGCAACCGCAAAAGGTCCCGCTCCTGTTCATAGCAGCCCGACCTCCGTCTCTGGCATGCTCGTCGGGCCTTCGTCTATGGCTGAGCTCGACGCCCTCACGGTAATTACGCGTCATACCCTTTTCACCAGCATGTCTATATAGTCTTCCGTTTCAGTTGCCTTTCGGATGTTTGACGTCGCAGACATGTCTTCGTAGGCCAACGATACCCCGTGCACCCTACTGTATGACATCAAGGGCCAGAAGGTGGCCGTGGGAAAGGCAACGATCATGAAGCCGAAGGACCGCATGTTCCACAACCGAGAGATGCCCGATGGCGTCTTCAAGGTTAACGTGGCCAGTGTCTTAGCGGGCTTCGAGGAGTTGCCTCCTCCGGTACCAGTCGATGACGAGGAGACCCCTCAACGGATTGGCGCATGCAAGAGCTGGTTCTTGCCTTGGCCGAAGACTCTTCTTCGTGTCGAGGCGCCCAGTATCACACCAACGACAGCTTCTCAAGAAGGTATGAACACCACCCCACCTACCAAATTACCTGCACCTATCGTGGCGGGTGATAGCGGACGACGTGAGGGAGAGCCTCAATTACTGCCAGATGACGTCGCCCCCATTGTCGAAGAAGCAAATGCTGATGATGACATGGAGGAGGATGATGATGACCCAGACAAGTATTTCAACACCGCCTATGATGATGGAGGATTGATGGCTCAGGACGACGAAGACTCAGGCTATGAGCGTGGAGATGATGACTTGATGCTGCCTGATTTGCCGGAGCCAGAACGTCCTAAGGCGGAATGCAAAAAGTCTCTCTTCAAGCGATCCTCGCAGGAGATGCCTCCAGATGCCGCCTCTACCCAGCAACCCGAGGGCCGTCCACTGATGAGCCCGACGACACTGGGGGTGGTGGTTAGGGAAGGTATTGTGGGCTCACTACCGCCACCCGCCAAGAAGCAAAGGAGGAGACCGGACAAGAAAGGCCCTAAAGGCGCCAGAGCTGCTTCAAGCAGCCAGCGGGCGCCTCTGAAGCCCGTGGTGGTAGACAGAATACCTGTCGAAGGTGTGAAGCGTTTCCATGTCGCCGGCGACCCAATCCTACCTGCGAAAGCGCTAGTGGCCATACAGAACAATGATCTAAGGAGACTCCATGAAGATGTGCTAGCCAAAGAGAAAAGCCTTCTCATCTCGGAAAAACCAGGATACCCGCTTTACGCGGCTCAGGTGCCGGGTGGGAGGTTGTACGTCCAGGGATGGCCCGCGGATAAGTTCATCCTGCGATTTGACTACATCGACGACAGGTTCCACATGACCAAGCTGGATTTCCAGTTCATCCGCATGTATGCGCTGTATCTCAACTACTTCATCAGGATCGAGAACATAAAATATATCTGCGTCGCGGACCCGTACCATATGCACGAGAGCTTCTTGGCAGTCTGCAAAGAGCACCGTGACTATGCGAGCAAGTACCTAGGCGGCTTCATGATCGCTAATAGGGACAAGGAAGCGATTCTCCTGCCTTATCATCCCACGTAAGTCGTCCGCGCATATCCTTTTGTAAGTGTTAATCATTCCTTTGCAAGCATGGAGGCTAATTTGTGGTGTACTTAATTTGCGCAGCGGGGGGGGGGGGGGGCGCCGTCCTCATCGTTCTGTACCCACAATACTCCCATGCTTTGTACTTGGACTCATCGAAGAACATCAAGAAAAAGGATTACACGCACATAAAGAGTGTTCTCGATAGTGCACTGTTAACCTTCAGCATGTCTGGTGGATATATCAAGGTGAAAAAGTACAGGAAGAACGGGCTGGCTTTTGGCCATAAGACCGACTTCTGCTGCATCCAGCAACCGGACGACAGTAAGGCTGGTGGATTCTACCTCATGCATCACCTGCTCGAGTACAGAAGGGATAATCAATGCCTTCGCATGTCACCTACTTCCAACGATGCCGAGATTGTCAGCTGGGCCACAAATATAGGAAGGACACCGGATCATCGAATCCGAGCTGACTTTTATCACGTACAGTGTGAACTTGCCCAAGTGATCATGAAGCAGGTCCTCGAACCAACAGGGTTGTTCTACCATGGGCCAGCAATGACGCGGGATGATGTCCGAGCACTGCTAATCGCTCAGCGTCTGGACCTGAAGCCTTTCAAGAAGCTCGGGTGCATCCTCCCTGACTATGAACATTGGACCGCCGACATGGAGGACTGATTGTCGATGACAATATATGTGTCACTACTGTCTTTCTATCGCAAAACTTTGAATTTATGCATGGCGAAGCTATGTGATGTAATTAAACCGTGGTCCTGAACTAGCGTAGATCGCTCTAGTTAATTAGTTTGGGTAGTTGGAACTTCGTTATTTATGTTTACTATATAGATTGCTTGTATTTTGCTAACTCTGTCTCTTCGTGTTTCTCAAGTACATTAAGTTGCATATTATCGATGAATTTATCAACTGACGATGCAGGTGCATAGATCAGAGATGGCGAAGGAGTGCTATGTTGTATTCATTGGGAAGGTTCCAGGAGTGTACCGCCACTGGCCAGACGCTCAGGCTCAGGTGAACGGGTACTCGGGCGCTAGCCACAGAGGGTTCGACACCAGAGCCGAAGGGGAGAATGCTTACTTGAGGTGGACGCTCAAGCAAGAGAGGGAGCGGAACCACCGGTGCCTCAAGTACTACATAGTCGCGGTCTTGCTCATGCTGATCGCTCTTCTCTTCTACATCATGGTTTAGATAGAGATGATGAAACTTGTGTGTGTGCCATGACCATGCAATTGCACTTATTCGAGACATGACATGACTTTTGTGTATCGCTATTTTCGAGATGTGATGATATTTGTGTTGAATGATGATGATGATGATGGTATGACGAGACTACTTTATGTGTATGATATGATGAGAATATTGTATGTTTATTGTGATCTGATGAAACTACTATATAGAGCCTGTTCAAATACATCACAAATACGTAGAGGGGGGTATGAATCTGTGAAAGTAGGAATACTAGCAGCAGCGCTGGATTAGCATATAGCAGCAGCGCTGGGTTATCAGCAGCGCTGGCCATCCTGCAGCGCTACAGATAGTTATCAGTAGCGCTGGTCAGTGCAGCGCTACTGCTAACTGTACTTAGCAGTAGCGCTTCTCTAACCAGCGCTACTACTACAACTTAGCTGTAGCGCGTTAGCAGTAGCGCTGGACACAGCGCTACTGCTATATGTATTTCCAGCGCTACTAGTAGGCTTTCTCCTAGTAGTGCACCCATCGACCGCTATCCAGCATGCATCTAGGGTATTAAGTATGAAACCGAGTAACGCCTTAAGCAAGATGACATGATGTAGACAAAGTAAACTCAAGCAATATGATTAAACCCCATCTTTTTATCCTTAATGGCAACAATACAAATACGTGTCATGTCCCCTTCTGTCACTGGGATTGAGCACCGCAAGATTCAACCCATCACAAAGCACCTCTCCCATTGCAAGACAAATCAATCTAGTAGGCCAAACCAAATCGATAGATCGGAGAGAAATACAAAGCTATAATAATCATGCATAAAAGAGTTCAGAGAAGACTCAAATATTTCTCATGAATAATCTGATCATAAACTCACAATTCATCGGATCCCAACAAACACACCGCAAAAGAAAATTACATCGGATAGAACTCCAAGAACATCGAGGAGAACATGGTATTGAAGATCAAAGAGAGAGAAGAGGCCATCTAGCTACTAGCTATGGACCCGTAGGTCTGTGGTAAACTACTCACACATCATCGGAAGGGCAGCAAGGTTGATGAAGAAGCCCTCCGTGATCGATGCCCCCTCCGGCAGAGTACCGAAAAATGCCTCCAGATGGGATCGCGGAAGAACAGAGGCTTGCGGCGGCGGAAAGGTTTTCTCTTCTATCTCTCTGGTATATTGGGAATATTTGAGAATTTATAGCGCTGGAATTAGGCCAGGAGGGGCAACGAGGGGCCCACAAGCCTGGGGTGCGCGTCCAACCCCCCTGGGCGCGCCCTCCAGGCTTGTCACCTCTTTGTGGCTCTTCTGGTCTTCTCCCGAAGCTTCGTGGGTCTCTTCTGGTCCAGAAAAAATTAATGCAAAGTTTTTTCTCGTTTGGACACTTTTTGATAATGATTTTCTGAAAAGGCAAAAACAAGCAGAAAATAGCAACTGGCACTGGGCACTGGGTTAATAGCTTAGTCCCAAAAAATGATATATAATGGCATATAATTGCATATAAAACATCCAAGATTGATACTATAATAGCATGGAACAATAAAAAATTATAGATACGTTGGAGACGTATCAATGCATCGATACAACAATTACAAACTGAATATATTTTGTATAATAAAAAATATTGCATTAAAGGTAGACAAGTCAACAAAATTATATTAGATTATGCTAGTACAATTTTTTTTCTAAAATTACCATTCGAGATGAAGTAATATCATTCTTGATATTGGTTCGAATAAATATATCTTGTATTGAATTCAATGTTATATCAATTTTAGCAAAAGCCAATGTCTGCATGATTCTTTCATCACAGTTAAAGTTTAGTACTGAATATTAGGAATACACAAATATTTATACTTACAGCGAATTCTGCTAAAAAAATCCTTGAGCAAGCGAAATCAGTCCATGTATAGTTCTGACCATCCATTTGGCTTAGCGTTCGAAATCAGTCTGTGAGTTCTTTATGACTAATGGGAGTCCATGGATTATACGCACTCTCACCTTTCCGCAATTTGCTAGCTTCTTCGGTACCGTGCATTGCCCTTTCTCACATCGAGAGATGGTGCAAACTTCGTCGGTGCATCCAAACCCCGTGATATGATACGCTCTATCACACATAAGCCTTCTTATATCTTCCTCAAAACTGCCACCATACCTACCTATCATGGCATTTCCATAGCCATTCCGAGATATATTGCCATGCAACTTCCACCGTTCCGTTTTTATGACATACATCATCATTGTCATATTGCTTTGCATGATCATATAGCTGACATAGTATTTGTGGCTCAGCCACCGTTCATCATTGTTATACATGTTACGCTAGCATCATTGCACATCCTGGTACACTGCCAGAGGCATTCATATAGAGTCATATTTTGTTCTAGTGTCGAGTTTTAATGTTGAGTTGTAAGTAAATAGAGTTGTGATGATCATCATTATTAGAGCATTGTCCCAGTGAGGTAAGAATGATGGAGACTAATGAGTCCTCGAAAAAGTGGGGATGAGGTCCATGAGATCGTTCTAAAAAGAGAGAGAGAGAGAGAGAGAGAGAGAGAGAGAGAGAGAGAGAGAGAGAGAGAGAGAGAGAAAGAAAAGGGGCGAAAAGGAGCCATAAAAATAAAATAAAAAAATGAGAGAAAAAGAGAGAAGGGGCAATGTTACTATCCTTTTCCACACTTGTGCTTCAGAGTAGCACCATGTTTTTCATATAGAGAGTCTCCTATTTTGTCACTTTCATATACTAGTGGGAATTTTTCATTATAGAACTTGGCTTGTATATTCCGATGACGGGCGTCCTCAAATGCCCGAGGTCTTCATGAGCAAGCAACTTGGATGCACACCCACTTAGTTTTCATGTTGAGCTTTCATACACTTATAGCTCTTAGTGCATCCGTTGCATGGCAATCCCTACTCCTCGCATTGACATCAATTGATGGGCATCTCCATAGCCCGTTATTTAGCCTCGTTGATGTGAGACTTTCTCCATTTTTTGACTTCTCCTATTTATCTCTACCATCATACTCTATTCCACCCATAGTGCTATATCCATGGCTTGCGCTCATGTATTGAGTGGGAGTTGAAAAAGCTGAAGTGCATTAAAAAGTATGAACCAATTGCTCGGCTTGTCATCGGGGTAGTGCATGATAAATACTTTGTGTGAAGAAGATGGAGCATGACAGGATTATATGATTTTGTAGGGATAATGTTCTTTAGCATTTTCATTTTGAAAGACATGATTGTTTATTAGTATGCCTGAGTATTGATGTCTTTATATCAAATTATAGACTATTGCTTTGAATCATTTGGATCTTATTATTCATACCATAAGAGAAAGATTACATGATGAAACATGACAGATAGCATTCCACATCAAAAATTCTGTTTTTATCATTTACCTACTCGAGGACGAGCAGGAATTAAGCTTGGGGATGCTTGATACGTCTCCAACGTATCTATAATTTTTTATTGTTCCATGCTATTATAGTATCAATCTTGGATGTTTTTATATGCAATTATATATCATTTTTTGGGACTAACCTATTAACCTAGTGCCCAGTGCCAGTTGTTGTTTTCTGCTTGTTTTTGGCTTTTCAGAGAAACAGTACCAAATGAAGTACAAATGCCACGAAACTTTTTGGAAAAAATTTTTTGGACAAAAGAAACCTTGGAAGCTTCGGGAGGAGGCCAGAAGCCTCACGGAGGCTTCACAAGGCACCAGGGCGCACCCCAGGGGGGGTGCGCCGTGCTGCCTTGTGGGGCCCACGTGACTCCGTTTGACCTAGTTCCACTTCTATAAATTCTCAAATATTGGGAAACCCCCAGAGAGCCAGAAGAAAAAAACCTTTCCGCCGCTGCAAGCCTCTATTCTTCCGCGATCCCATCTGGAGGCCTTTTCCGGTACTCTGCCGGAGGGGGAATCGATCACGGAGGGCTTCTACATCAACCTTGCTGCCCTTCCGATGATGTGTGAGTAGTTTACCACAGACCTACGGGTCCATAGCTAGTAGCTAGATGGCTTCTTCTCTTTCTTTGATCTTCAATACAATGTTCTCCTCGATGTTCTTGGAGTTCTATCCGATGTAATCTTCTTTTGCGGTGTGTTTGTTGGGATCCGATGAATTGTGAGTTTATGATCAGATTATTCATGAGAAATATTTGAGTCTTCTCTGAACTCTTTTATGCATGATTGTTATAGCTTTGTATTTCTCTCCGATCTATCGATTTGGTTTGGCCTACTAGATTGATTTATCATGCAATGGGAGAGGTACTTTGTGATGGGTTCAATCTTGCGGTGCTCAATCCCAGTGACAGAAGGGGACATGACACATATTTGGATTGTTGCCATTAAGGATAAAAAGATGGGGTTTATTCATATTGCTTGAATTTGCTTCTCTACATCATGTCATCTTGCTTAAGGCGTTACTCTGTTTTTATTAACTTAATACTCTAGATGCATGCTGGATAGCGGTCGATGAGTGGAGTAATAGTAGTAGATGCAGGCAGGAGTCGGTCTACTTGTCTCGGACGTGATGCCTATATACATGATCATTGCCATGAATCCGTCATAATTATTCCCTTTTCAATCAATTGCCCAACAGTAATTTGTTTACCCACCGTATGTTTCTGTGCTCGAGAGAGAAGCCCTTAGTGAAAACTATGGTCCCCGGGTCTATCTTTATCATATAAAAAACCTAAAAATACCTTGCTGCAATTTATTTACTTTTATTTTAATTAGTGTTTTAGTTTATCTATTTACCTCGATAAGATTTAATCCTTGCAAATAACCGCTAAGAGGATTGACAACCCTCTTATTTGCGTTGGGTGCAAGTGTTTGCTCTTGTGTGTGCAGGTGCGCTTAACGGAATTTTGCTTGGTTCTCCTATAGGATTGATAATATTGGTTCTTAACTGAGGGAAATACTTATCTCTACTGTACTGTATCATCCTCTCCTCTTCGGGGAAATACCAACGCAGACTACAAGTAGCAGTGATCACTATACTTTCCATTCAAAATACATGGTGCAATTCTCATATCTAAGCAATGCTCTGCATTGTTCAAAAAAACTTCAGAATTTGTTATACTTCAATTTCTATTGAATGAATCCCCTGGCCCGACACACCGTTCTTTTGGTGTAAACATTGTCATTTCAAAACTTTTCACCATCAAAGACAAAATTACTGTCAATGACTCAACACAATTATATTTACTAATAATGAGATTATGATAATAATCTATGAATCAATCAAATTTATGAAATACTTTAGTTCCATTAACTTTTTATTCGCAATTCAGTTATATAGATTTAAATTTTAGACTGAGTAGCATAAATCAACTATTTATACATAAATAAAGGTACTCCTACTGTTTTTGTCGCATTGTAATATTCCAGATCATAATGTTGCATTATACTGAATGTCAATATCTCCAATAGTGGCACAACAGCAGCATTCATGTAATATTTGTGTTGACCAGAGACGAGGACAAGAACACAAAGTAACAAAAATGAGTTTGTCTGTTATTTTCGAGGCATTACCTGATTTTTCGGCCACTAAAAGGAGCAAAACTATCTTCAGTAAGAAATACCGTGCAAACGAGTTCCCGAAAGTGATGAAACTTTGCATGGTGTCTTCACCTCACCCATGTAGGGTGTGGTAGATATTTGAGAGTGTTACGGCAAAAACTTGATGCACCTCGTGTACAAAACGGACACTATCCCCCGAAGTGTCAGAGTTTCGAACGAAAACTACCGCCTGTCGCACAGAACTCCATCTTTTTAAATCTTTTGAAATTCAAACTTTTTCTAGGATTAATACACACCATCCAAATCCACATGCTCAAATTTGGCCACTTTTTGAGTTGTTCTGCTATTTGCGAGGCATTACCTGATTTTCCGGTCACTAAAAGGAGCAAAACGCTCTTCGGTATTTCCATGTGTAATACACACATTTGGAAGCCCCATGCAAAATTTTGAGACTATTTTGGGTTTAGAAAATTTGACTTTTAAGGATTTTACAGACTTAACTGTTGGGAAACATAGTAGAAAACAAAAAAAAATCGCACCTACGCACACCCAAGATCAATATGAAGATGCATTACGGGTTGAGATCACGATCATTACCGTCACCGAGTTGCAGCAGAAGAAGAATGTGTCGGTGTAGATCGTACTTGGAGTCCCTCGAACCGTCGATGAACGATCCCGCGAATCACCCACAAACAGTCCCTCGAACCGAAGACCGAAAGCACAGCCTCTCTACTTGGTTGCAAGCGTGCAACCTTCACGATCCGGCGGTGCTTCACCGTCCAGAGCTAACCGTCGCCGGAGAATTAGACGGAGGAGATTAGAACCACACTGGGCTTCTAATTATGAGGATTAGAGAAACTAGACCAAGCTCTAATTAGTCAACTAGGACCAACTAGAACTAGAGTTAGATGAAGTAGAGGAGGCTCCAAAACTTGTGTATCTCCATAGAGCAAAAACCCCTAGTATATATAGGTTGGAGGGGAGAGGGCAGCCACCAAGGAGGGAAAGTCCCTCCTTGGGGCGCCGGCCTTGGGAGGAGGAGTTGGACTCCTCCCCAACTCCAATTCGCCCCCCTCCCACAAGGAAGGGGGGCGCCAGTTCCTATTGGGCCAGGTTGGCCCAATGCTCCTTCCCCGGTTTGGCCTTTTAAGGCCCGTTGGTATTAAATTTAATATAAAAGCATTCTAATAAATATTATACCATTTTATATATAATTTAACAGCCCCGGAAACATTTTCCACCTATATATTATTTATCGGTAATACCCAGTATTACCTAATACTCTCCGAAACCCTTCCTGTGACCCCGAAACGCTTCCGGATCCTCTCGAAACTACTTCGAATATTTATGAAACAATTCAACAAATATATTCTCATCACTCCCATCCTACTAAAACTCAGCGGATCGTGATTGCCTTAAGCTTGTGACCCCGTAGGTTCGGTAACTCATAGACATGAACGAAACCGTTCGTTCAATGACCAATAGCGGAACCATGGACGTCCATATCGATCCCTATGAGCACACGAATGATATTCGAGTGAACCTTTGGTTTTCATGTGTGTCGGTGTATAAAACATGGGCATTTTATACCCTGACTTATGCACAGACGGTGGCAGCCTCCTTGCCGGCCAAGGCTTGCCGGAAACCACCAAGACCAAGATTCAGGACCCAGTTGCGGAAGCTACTGGAAAGAAGCTCAAGACGAAGCGCCAACACGCACACAACCGGTGCCGAAGATGAAGACATTCTTTGCTGGCAAGGCTGAACCGGCAAGGTGAAGACCCGGCAAGCTCCGTGTCGGCAAGCTTTCGCCAGCGCGTCGGCGCTCCACCCCACCGGGCAGCTAGTCGCTAATCGGTGAGGTGTCGACCGCGCAGGCTGGTTGGTGAGGTTTGTTGGACACGTGTCAGCACGCAGGGAGAATATTTGCCTTTAATGACACCCGTCCAGGAGGCGTGTCGGAATAATACGAGGTAGCTGGGCGAGCGGTGCAGAAACCTTGCCGGGGCTTCCTCTCCACATGACACCTAACGGAGCATTTAACGCCTTTGTCCTAAACTGGCAGAGTTAGGTATGATAGTACTGTTTGCTATCTAATCACTATGTAATTACTATTTTGCCACTGTGGTAACCCCTTGAGCTATAAAAGGAGGGCCAAGGCAACAGTTAGGGGGATTCGGATCCTCTTTTCCAAACATTAGCACGTCCTGTATGCGTAGCTGCTCTCTCCGCACCTTGCCGGGAGAAGCGCTCCTTGTACCTGTGCTCTCACACATCTAATACACCAAAGAAGGAGTAGGGTATTACGCTTCTCAACGGCCCGAACCTAGGTAAATCACTCACGCCTTCCATTGATTCTGCTCTTTGTGCACGTTGATCTCCCCCGCTAAACCACAAAGGGGCTAGATGGCCCCATAGATGGTCGTACCCACGACATCTTTGGCGCGCCAGGTAGGGGGATCGCTTGCGCGAACCTGAATTAGTGGATTGCGTGTCAGGTTCATCAACTTCATCATCGTCCTCCTCGTCGGTGATGGCCCCCAAGAAGAAGGGCATCACGATGACGGCCCCTTCTCACGTTTCCGCTGGCGGCGCAGGCGGCGCGGCCAATGCGGGCGGTGCGGATACCCCGATTGGCACGCCTAGCACGTGCGGCATGGTCGCCATGCCCACCGTGGTCGGTGCGGGAGACAAGCGCGCTGGAGGCGGTCGACTTCCTCGATCCTCTAGCGAACGAAGCCGAGACGGCACGGGTGGAGCAGATGGACGTCTTCCTCCTCCTCCTCGCCGTGCCGACGAACGCAGCCACCGGAGCAGCAATGCCCGGGCCGGCGCGAGCCAAGATCCCACCGCGACGGCGTCCAAAGATGCTGCTTCAGGACAGACGTTGCGCCCCTCGCACAACGGGCGCAGTACAGCTCCGAGCGGCGCCAACGACTCCGGGCAGCGGCGACCTCACGGCAAGGCTCCTGTTGATCAAATCCCAGGTCCTCAGGCACCGCCTCCGCCACAGCAACCCGCTGCTGATCATGTGCCATGGCAGCAAGACCGCGATGGCGCTCCTGCTGGCTCTGCCAGGAGTAGAGCGACGTCGCGCTCTTCGCTTCCGGCCATGCCAGCCACAGCAGCAGAAGCAATGGCGTGAGCCCAGATGCTGCTGAATTTCCCTCCAGCAACAGAGAAGATGGATGAGTGGAGAGCCACCATCCAAAGCTTGATTGGGTTTGCCGAGGCCAGCAAATCACAGCAAGCGGAGCCCTCACGGGGTCTGCAAACAGCACCAGTAGCTCCAACTGGTGGCCGCGTTGACGGTGCTGCGCTAACGGTGTGATACGTCTCCAACATATCTATAATTTTTTATTGTTCCATGCTGTTATATTATCAATCTTGGATGTTTTTATAATCATTTACAGTAATTATATATCATTTTTGGAGACTAACCTATATAACCCAGTGCAAGTTGCTGTTTTCTGCCCTGTTTTTGTTTTACAGAAAATCAATACCAAACGAAGTCCAAATGCCACGAAACTTTTTGGAGATTTTTTATTGGCCAAGATAAACACTAGAAGTTTTGGGAGAGGGCCAGAAGACCCAGCAGGTGGCCACGAGCCACCAGGGCGCGCCTGCGGGGGGCAGGCACGCCCTGGTGCCTCGTGGGCCCCCCTTTGCTCTGTTTGACCTAATTCCAGCACTATAAATTAAGAAAAAAAATGAAAAACCCTCAGGGGAGTCCACGAAATACTTTTTCCGCCGCCACAAGTTTCTGTTCTCGAGAGATCCCATCTGGAGGCCTTCTCCGGCACTCCACCGGAGGGGGAATCGATCACGGAGGGGCTCTACATCAACCTTGCTGCCCTTCCGATGATGCGTGAGTAGTTTACCACAGACCTTTGGGTCCATAGGCAGTAGCTAGATGGCTTCTTCTCTCTTTTTGATCTTCAATACAATGTTCTCCTCGATGTTCTTGGAGTTCTATCCGATGTAATCACTTTTTGCGGTGTGTTTGTTGGGATCCGATGAATTGTGAGTTTATGATCAGATTATCCATGAAATTATTTGAGTCTTTGCTGCACTCTTTTATGCATGATTATTATAGCCTCGTATTTCTTCTCCGATCTATTGATTTGGTTTGGCCAAATGAGTTGATTTATCTTGCCATGGGAAGAGGTGCTTTGTAATGGGTTCGATCTTGCGTTGCTCAATCCCAGTGACAGAAAGGGACATGACACGTATGTATCATTGCTATTAAGGGTAAAAAGATGGGGTTTATTCACACGTGATTTTCTCTTGTCTACATCATGTCATCGTTCTTAAGGCGTTACTCCGTTCTTTTATGGACTTAATACACTAGATGCATGCTGGATAGCGGTCGATGTGTGGAGTAATAGTAGTAGATGCAGGCAGGAGTCGGTCTACTTGTCTCGGACGTGATGCCTATATACATGATCATTGCCTTGGTTATCGTCATGATTATTTGCTTTTCTATCAATTGCCCAACAGTAATTTGTCTACCCACCGTATGCTATTTTCTTGAGAGAAGCCTCTAGTGAAACCTATGGCCCCCGGGTCTATCAAAATCATATTAC
Organism: Elymus sibiricus; assembly: GCA_039707655.1. NCBI lineage: Eukaryota > Viridiplantae > Streptophyta > Magnoliopsida > Poales > Poaceae > Elymus > Elymus sibiricus. Next base: position 31,142,021 of record CM077670.1, read on the forward strand.
TAAAACCCTAAAAATATTGCTACCATTTTCTTTTATTTATTTTATTTTGTATTTTTGTTTCAATCTAGCTATCTATCATATACAATTTAATCTTGCAATTGATCGCCGAGGGATTGACAACCCCTCGTTTGCGTTGGGTGCAAGGATTTGTTGTTTGTGTGCAGGTGCTGCTAACGAGGTGTTGCGTGATTCTCCTACTGGTTTGATAACCTTGGTTTCATAACTGAGGGAAATACTTATCTCTACTGTGCTGCATCATCCCTTCCTCTTTGGGGAAATACCAACGCAAGCTACAAGTAGCAGGAAGAATTTCTGGCGCCGTTGCCGGGGAGACATCATCAACATCTATCAAGTACCTTTGCATAAACTCTCATCTCCTTGCATTTACTTTATTTGCCTCTCGTTCTCATCTCCCCCACTTCTAAAAAGTTTTTACAAAAATACAAAAATATTTTCCGTTTGCCTTTTTTGCGTGTTTGCTTGTTTGCTTGCTCGTTACCTTGTTTGCTTAGCCATGATGCTCCGAGAAAATTATCATGATACTTCTTATTATAAAATTGTGTCCGAAATCGAGAAAAATACTAAAGATTACTTGACTACGCAGTTTGAGCACAACAATTTTTTTACCGAGGAACTCAAAGAACACTCTACTTTATTGGATGCTATTGCAAAACAACTTGATAATGTTAGTAAAGAAGTTGCTAGTCTTCAATCTCAATTTGCTCTTATTGAAAATTTGCTAGGAAAAATTTCTGATGCGCAAGCTACGCTAGTAAATCAAATGGCAGCTAAGCCGGAATCATTAGAACATAGTAATGATGAGGATATTAAAATGATTGGTGTTTCATCTATTGATTCTTTGTTTAGCTATATAAAACTTGATGAAAAGGGGACTGAAGAAGAGTCAACTTTAGCTAAAGAGCGTCCCCACAATTCGGAGGGTGAAAATCTTGATGAGAAAATTGCTAAAAGTGGGTTTGGAGAGGTAAAAACTTTAAATAGCGATGTGCCCACTCTCTTGGATTACAAAGATTTTAATTATGATAATTGTTCTTTGATTGAGTGCATTTCTTTGTTACAATCCATGTTAAATTCACCCAACGCTTATGAGCAAAACAAGGCTTTTACTAAACACATCGTAGAAGCAATGATGAAAGCGTTAGAAGAAAAGCTAGAACTAGAAATTTCAATTCCTAGAAAATTATATGATGAATGGGAACCCACCATTAAAGTTAAAATAAAAAATTATGAGGGCAATGCTTTATGTGATTTGGGTGCTAGCGTTTCCACGATTCCAAAATCTCTATGTGATGTCCTAGGTTTTACCAATATAGATGAGTGTTCTCTTAATTTGCATCTTGCGGATTCTACTATTAAAAAACCAATGGGTAGAATTAATGATGTTCTTATTCTTGCAAATAGAAATTATGTGCCTGTTGATTTTATTGTTCTTGATATTGAATGCAATTCTTCTTGCCCCATAATACTTGGTAGACCGTCCTTACGAACTATAGGTGTCGTTATTGATATGAAAGAAGGGAATATAAAATTTCAGTTTCCACTAAAAAAGGGTATGGAGCATTTCCCTAGGAAAAGAATTAAAGCACCATATGAATCAATTATGAGGGCCACTTATGGAATCAACTTCAAAGATGACAATACTTAAAACTATGCATTATGCCTAGGTAGGGGCATAAAACAATAGCGCTTGTTGGGAGGCAACCCAATAAATAAAATAAATTTTTTCTGTTATTGTGTGTTTTCACAATTATGCTACTGGTATGATTGTGTTTTTGTGTTTTTAATTAGTGTTTGTGCCAAGTAAAGCCTTTGGGATGATTTGGAAGATAGTATAATTGATGCTGTTTGAAAACAGAAAGTTTTGCGTCCAGTGCTGGAATTTTGGTTTTTCGCTGGAACGTCAGAACCTTCTGAATTTTTTAAAAAATATTGATACATGAATTCCCCACGTTGTCCTAATTTTTCAGAATTTTTGGAGTTACATAAGTATGACGATAATTCAGATTTCTACAGACTGTTCTGTTTTTGACAGATTCTGTTTTTGATGCACTACTTGCTTGTTTTCATGAATCTATGGATTGTATCGGGGGGTATAAGCCATGGTGAAGTTAGAGTACAGTAGGTATAATGCAAAAATAAAATATGAATGGGTTTGCAACAGTACTTAGAGTAGTGCTTTATTTTGTTATACTAACGGATCTCATGAAGGTTTTGTTGAGTTTTGTGTGATTGATGTTTTCAAGTTTTGGGTGAGATCACGATGGATGAAGGAATAAGGAGTAGCAAAAGCCTAAGCTTGGGGATGCCCGAGGCACCCCAAGGTAATATTCAAGGAAGACTCAAGCGTCTAAGCTTGGGGATGCCCCGGAAGGCATCCCCTCTTTCTTCTACCAACCATCGGTAATTTTACTTGGAGCTATATTTTTATTCGTCACATGATATGTGTTTTTCTTGGAGCGTCTTGTATTATATGAGTCTTTGATTTGTTTGCTTTTTAGTTTCTCACAATCATCTTTGCTGAACACACCTATCTTGAGAGAGCCACCCGTTTATCATCATTTGTTAGAATACTCTATGTGCTTCACTTAAATTTTTTGAGCTAGGCAGTTGCTCTAGTGCTTCACTTAAATCTTTTTGAGAACGGTGGTGGCTATATTTTGAAGAAATAAACTCTCATGCTTCACTTATATTATTTTGGGAGTTGTTGAAATTTTGAAGAAATGAATTCTCATGCTTCACTTATATTATTTTGAGAATTGATAAGATTGAAATTTTGAAGAAATATTTGCCCTCTCATGCTTCACTTAAATCTTTTTGAGAGTTGATGATAGTACGGTAATTTGCACAAGATATGAATTTGGTCCCAAAGTGATGAATATTCAAGAGGGATAGAAATAAAAACTTTCATATAGATCATTGGATATGATAAGTGTGATTCCTTGCAATAGTTTTGCGACATGGAAGTGATAATATGTGAGTCATGTTAGTGAGTAATTGTGATTTAGTAAGGATATTAGTGTTAAGGTTTGTGATTCCCTATGCATGCACATTAAGTCAATAGTTATGCAATGAAATTATATCCTACTTATGGTGCATTATTCGGTGTTAGTTGTGTTCTATGCATGTTTATGACCGTTTTCGTTTTTTGGTTGGTTGCTTCTCAATCTATTTGCTAGCCTTCATTTGTACTAAGCGGAAATACTGCTTGTGCATCCAAAATCCTTAAACCTAAGTTGTGCCATATGAGTCCACTATATCTACCTATATGCGGTATTTCAATGCCATTTCAAGTAAATTTGCGTGTGCCAACTCTAAATTTTCAAAATAATTTTTCTGTTTTGTGTGCCCGTACCGCTCATGAAGCGGCAGGGGGTGGCCATTATTTTCCATGCTAGGTGTGTTATTCTCACGATGAGTGTTTATTCACTTGTCATTGCACGAGAGAGTGGCTGGTAATAGGGATGCCCAGTCCCACAATGAAATCAATCTTAATAACAACAAAATTCCTTGGAAAGTGCTGGTTTGGAGGGCACCCGTGGATACGGCTAGACATGGAGTGTGAAAGAATGGGGGAAAGGAAATAAACTTTACTTTCTGTTTGGGAACCGCCTATGATGTGTCTAGCATGGGAAATATTGGGAATTCTCGGTCGTTTTCGTTGACAGGAAAAGCATGCCTCTCAAAATATTTTTATCTCTTTAATTTCAGCTTTGAGCTCTGGCACATTTGACAAATCTCTGCTTCCCTCTGCGAAGGGCCTATCTATTTACTTTTATGCAATTTTTATTTTATTTGAGTATCCATCTTCTCTTACAAAAGCACCAACTAAAGAGCACTATTGTCACACTTGTGCATTGTGTGTAGCTAATATTTGAGTGTGTTTCATGAATGGATCAATGATTGAGCATAATGGGCTAGGGATAACTTTCTTTAGCGTTGATATTTTGAAAGACATGGTTGCTTGTTAGCATGCTTGAGTATTTATATCTTCATGTCAAATTATAGACTATTGCTTTGAATCATTCAAGTCCAATGTCCATGCTATAAAAGAAAAGAATATATGATGAATATATTAGGCAGCATTCCACATCAAAAATTCTGTTTTTATCATTTACCTACTCGAGGACGAGCAGGAATTAAGCTTGGGGATGCTGATACGTCTCCAACGTATCTATAATTTTTTATTGTTCCATGTTGTTATATTATCAATCTTGGATGTTTTTATAATCATTTACAGCAATTATATATCATTTTTGGAGACTAACCTATTAACTTACTGCCCAGTGCCAGTTGTTGTTTTCTGCCCTGTTTTTGTTTTACAGAAAATCAATACCAAACGAAGTCCAAATGCCACGAAACTTTTTGGAGATTTTTTATTGGCCAAGATAAACACTAGAAGCTTTGGGAGAGGGCCAGAAGACCCAGGAGGTGGCCACGAGCCACCAGGGCGTGCCTGGGGGGGGCAGGCGCGCCCTGGCGACTCGTGGGCCCCCCTTTGCTCCATTTGACCTAATTCCAGCACTATAAATTCAGAAAAAATCAGAAACCCTCAGGGGAGTCCATGAAATAATTTTTCCGCCGCCGCAAGTTTCTGTTCTCGAGAGATCCCATCTGGAGGCCTTCTCCGGCACTCCGCCGAAGGGGGAATCGATCACGGAGGGGCTCTACGTCAACCTTGCTGCCCTTCCGATGATGCGTGAGTAGTTTACCACAGACCTTCGGGTCCATAGGCAGTAGCAAGATGGCTTCTTCTCTCTTTTTGATCTTCAATACAATGTTCTCCTCGATGTTCTTGGAGTTCTATCCGATGTAATCACTTTTTGCGGTGTGTTTGTTGGGATCCGATGAATTGTGAGTTTATGATCCGATTATCCATGAAATTATTTGAGTCTTTGCTGCACTCTTTTATGCATGATTATTATAGCCTCGTATTTCTTCTCCGGTCTATTGATTTGGTTTGGCCAACTGAGTTGATTTATCTTGCCATGGGAAGAGGTGCATTGTAATGGGTTCGATCTTGCGTTGCTCAATCCCAGTGACAGAAAGGGACATGACACGTATGTATCATTGCTATTAAGGGTAAAAAGATGGGGTTTATTCATACCTGAGCTTATCTTGTCTACATCATGTCATCGTTCTTAATGCGTTACTCCGTTCTTTTATGGAATTAATACACTAGATGCATGCTGGATAGCGGTCGATGTGTGGAGTAATAGTAGTAGATGCAGGCAGGAGTCGGTCTACTTGTCTCGGACGTGATGCCTATATACATGATCATTGCCTTGGATATCGTCATGATTATTTGCTTTTCTATCAATTGCCCAACAGTAATTTGTCTACCCACTGTTTGCTATTTTCTTGAGAGAAGCCTCTAGTGAAACCTATGGCCCCCGAGTCTATCAAAATCATATTACTAAAACCTTAAAAATATTGCTGCCATTTTCTTTTATTTATTTTATTTTGTATTTTTGTTTCAATCTATCTATCTATCATATACAATTTAATCTCGCAATTGACCGTCGAGGGATTGACAACCCCTCGTTTGCGTTGGGTGCAAGGATTTGTTGTTTGTGTGCAGGTGCTGCTAACAAGGTGTTGTGTGATTCTCCTACTGGTTCGATAACCTTGGTTTCATAACTGAGGAAAATACTTATATCTACTGTGCTGCATCATCCCTTCCTCTTCGGGGAAATACCAACACAAGCTACAAGTAGCACGGTGCAATCACCCCAGCGGCAACAGTCTCAATAGCAGCAACGCCAACAATCGTGGCAAGCTCAACGATCTTTCGAGCCCGACGAGATGTCGATGGCCTCTTCGGATCCGCGAGTACGGCAAGATCAGCGGCAAGTGCTGCAAGACAGACGGGTAGAAGACGCCCGCACCACCATCGAACGGCGCTGGGAGGCATGCAACGGCCCCATCGTTGATGAGCCTACGCCAGGGGTTGGCGGATATCTACCTTACGAGGTCGGATGTCCTTCCTTCACCCATGAGCTGCGGCAAGTCCGATGGCCGTCCGCCGGGCCTTCAAGCTAGAAGTACCAGAAAAGTACGACGGCAAGCTGAACCCGGCAGAATTTCTGGGCATATACACGATTGCCGTGCAAGCTGCCGGAGGAAGAGATGAGAAAATCCTCGCCAACTACTTTCAATTGGTGCTAAAGCCCAACATGAGATCTTGGCTGATGAACTTGCCGGAGAACTCCATTTCTTCATGGGCAGACCTTTGTAATGAGTTTGTTGGTGCCTTTACCGGAGGCCACAAGGCCCCTGGACAGCCCAGTGACCTGCAAGTGATTCCGCAAAGAGATGGAGAAACTTTGCGCAAGTACATCCAGAGGTTCAGCCGTGTGCACCATAACATTCCAGATGTGCACCCCGCAGCCGTCATTGCCGCCTTTCACATGAATGTGCGCAATCGAAGGATGCGGGAGAAGATGAACGTCAAGCTACCCAAAACCGTCAATGAGCTCTATACGTTGGCGGATAAGTGCGCATGCACTGAGGAAGGAAGAAGGCTTCCCGGGGAAGACGCTGGTGCTGAGGTAGATTCTGAGGACGACGATGCCGCCACCTCGAGGAAGAAGGGCCGAAAGCGCAACAGGAAGCGCAAAGGAAAAACTGTTATGGCTATCGAGGGCTCCGACAACTCTGAGTCCGCCAAGAAAGCTAAGACTGAGAACTCCGGCAAGGAGGTAGCTGTATGCGCCGCTTGCCAGGAGGCGGCGGCAAATGAGAAGGCCGGCAAATCTGATGGGCCGTACTGCAAGATTCACCGAACCAAGGGCCATGACCTCCAAGAGTGCCGACATGTCGAGCACCTCGTTGAGAAACAAAAGGCTGAATATGAAAAACGTGACAAAGAAAAGGGTCAAGATGGTGTCGGTGGATCCGGCAAAAAGGGCCGTGGTGGTCGAGGAGGCCGTCGCGGCAAGGCCAAGCAGCAGAAAGAAAAACCTGCTAGAGGCCGTGAAAAGAAAGGGGAAGATGATGGAAGTGAGGAAGAAGAGGACGACGGAGAGTCCAGTGAACAGGAATTCCAGAAGGCAACTGAGGCCATGTGCGTTGACGGAGGAGCATCTTTGCACTCCTCTCACCGCCAACTTAAACAGTGGGCTCGTGAGGTTAATGCAGCAGAACGGGCAATGGGCTCTCAAAAACCACTAAAATGGTCACACACGCCTATCATTTTCGATGTCGAGGACCACCCTGATCGCACAACCGTGGTTGGGTGTTTGCCGTTGTTGGTTTCGCCAACAATTCGCAACCTCCAGGTCACGAAAATGTTAGTTGACGGTGGGGCCGGCCTAAACTTGATTTCTCCAGAAGTAATCAAGAGACTGTAGATTCCCGACGAGGAACTCGAAAAAACGGGCACGTTTCAAGGAGTAAACCCGGGAAGAAGCCAGCCCATGGGAAAGATCACATTGCCGGTGACGTTTGGCGGGGAATTGAACTACAGAACAGAAAGGATTGTGTTTGACGTTGTCAAGATCCCCTTGCCGTACAATGGAATTCTTGGCCACCCAGCCTGGGCAAAATTCATGGCAGCATCTCACTATGCTTACAACACATTGAAGATGCCGGGGCCGATGGGTGTCATTTCCATCAACTCCAACAAGAAGGATGCAGTTATTTGCATCGATAAGATGTACAGAGATGCGGTTGCAGTAGAGGCCACAAAGGCGCCAGCTCCCGCCAAGAAGAAGGAAAACAAGAAGTCCGGCAAGACCTCTGGCAAGGATTCCGGGAAGCGCGCTTCTTCAGAGTGCTGCGCGCCTGTTGAAGACTCGCCGAAGTGCTCTGCCGGTAAGAAATCCAAAGCTACTTCACCAGCGACCAAAAAGGTGCCGGCGAGGGAGGATGGTGCTGACGGTACCTACACCATAAGTGCCACCCTTGACAGCAAATAGGAAAGCGCGCTCATTGCCTTCCCGCAGGCGAATGTCGACGTGTTCGCATGGCGACCATCTGACATCCCCGGTGTTCCCAGGGAGGTAATTGAGCACCACCTTGCTGTCTGTCCCCACGCTCGGCCCGTCAAGCAGAAAGTCAGGAAGCAAGCTTTGGAGCGGCAGCAGTTCATTGCCGAGGAGACCAAGAAACTTGAAGCAGCAGGCCTGGTTAGAGGTGTACTACATCCAACTTGGTTCGCAAATCCAGTCGTGGTGCGGAAAGCAAACGGAAAGTGGAGACTTTGTATTGACTACACTGATATTAACAAAGCATGTCCAAAGGATCCTTTCCCCTTGCCGCGCATTGATCAAAATGTAGATTCTACTGCCGGCTGTAATTTACTCTCCTTCCTTGATGCATATTTTGGGTACCATCAGATATTCATGGCCAAGGAGGATGACGAGAAAACCGCATTCATTAATCCATGTGGCACATACTGCTTCGTGCGTATGCCTTTCAGGTTAAAGAGTGTTGGTTCAACATTCGCAAGAGCAGTCCAGATTGGTTTTGAGCCCCAGCTGCACAGGAATGTGGAAGCATATATGGATGATATAGTGGTCAAAACCAAGGACAAATCTACCCTCATTCAAGATTTAGAAGAAACATTTGCGAACTTGCGCAAGATCAATTTGAAGCTCAACCTCGAGAAGTGTGTGTTTGGCGTTCCATCCGGCAAACTCCTCGGATTCTTTGTATCTCGATGTGGAATTGAAGCAAATCCTGACAAGATCAAAGCAATTGAGCAGATTCAAGCACCAAAAAGCGTCAAGGATGTACAGCGTCTTGCCGGCTGTGTTGCTGCCTTGAGTAGGTTCATTTCAAGATCTGCTGAGCGCGCCCTGCCGTTTTTCAAGATTTTGAAAAAGGCAGGTCCAATGAAATGGACTCCGGAATTGGAGGCTGCGGTGCAGGACTTAAAAAGATACCTCTCCTCCGCGCCGACACTAGTTGCGCCTAGACCACAAGAGCCGTTGCTGCTATATGTAGCGGCAACAAATCAAGTGGCTAATGCTACATTAGTGGCGCAGAGGGAAGTCGATGACGAGGAAGTGGCCGCAGCAAGCCCGTCCGGCGACAAACCAAAATCTTCTCCGGCAAGGTCCGGCGCCGACAAGTCAGGAACAACGCAAGCAAATGAAACTAACCAACAAGTGATGCCAAAGAAGAAAGTGGTGCAGCGGCCCATATATTTTGTTAGTTCCCTTCTGCAGGGGGCTAGATCAAGATTCTCCGGGATGTAGAAATTGCTTTTCGGCCTTCTTATGGCCTTGAGAAAGCTGTGTTACTACTTCCAAGCACACGAGATCACCGTCGTCACTCGCTTTCCGTTGCAACGCATTTTGAGAAATCCAGAAGCAACTGGCAGGATAGTGGAGTGGGCGTTGGAATTGTCAAGCTTTGCACTTAAGTTTGAGAGCACTTCAACCATCCAGAGCAGAGCCTTGGCGGAGTTCATTGCAGAATGGACACCAACGCAAGACGAAGAGATTCAAGGAACAGCCCTCCCCGGCAAAGAGACAGCCAAAGAATGGATCATGTACTTTGACGGTGCCTTCTCGCTGCATGGCGCCAGTGCCGGAGTGCTCCTTGTCGCACCCACCGGAGAACACCTCAAGTATGTCGTTCAAATGCACTTTCCCAGGGAGCAAGCTACGAACAACACTGCTGAGTACGAAGGACTCCTTGCCGGTCTTAGGATCGCAGTGGACCTTGGGATCAGGAAATTGATCGTCCGCGGTGACTCGCAGCTTGTTGTGAAGCAAGTAAACAAAGATTACCAGAGCCCGTTGATGGAAGCGTATGTGGAAGAAGTGAGAAAATTGGAAGAACACTTTGACGGGTTGCAAACAGAGCACATCCCTCGTGCGGAAAACAGCATTGCTGATCACCTGTCAAAGTGTGCCGCTCAAAAGCTACCTGTGGAACCAGGAACTTTTGTGCTCCATTTGAATCAACCAACAGTCACTCCATCAACGCAGGCCAGTAAGAGAAGGAAGTTGAACACCGGCAAGTATTTTCCGGCAGAACTCCCAAGAGCCGCCGGCGAAAAGGTTGTCGAGGACAATGACATGGTTGTCGGTGAGCAGCGGCTTAGCGCAGAACCTCAGGTTCTTGCCGCAAAGGCAAGCGCTCCCGCAGCCGAAGAAATGCCTTTAGTCCTTGTCGTCGAGCCGCAGGCTCCGGCATGGGCACAGCAGATAGTTCATTTCCTTCAAACAGGAGAACTTCCCGATGAGCAAGAAGAAGCTGAGAAAGTAGCCCGTCAGTCAAGTATGTACCAGTTTGTGGATGACACGATATACAGAAAGAGACCAAACGGTGTGAAATTAAAGTGTATTTGCCGAGAAGATGGACTGAATTTGTTGGTGGAGATACATGGAGGCATATGTGGCTCTCACATAGGTTCAAGAGCACTTGCCGGCAAAGCTTTCCGGCAAGACTTCTATTGGCCCACTGCCCTCCAGGATGCAACTGAGCTAGTAACAAAGTGTTAAGCATGCCAGTTCCATTCAAAGAACATACATCAGCCAGCTCAAGCTCTCCAAACAATCCCTCTCTCCTGGCCCTTTTCGGTCTGGGGGCTCGATATCTTGGGCCCCTTCCCCCATGCTACTGGGGGCTTTGAGTTCTTGTACGTTGCCATCGACAAGTTCACAAAGTGGCCTGAAGTGGAGCCGGTGAGGAAGGTGACAGCGCAATCAGCCGTCAAATTCTTCAAACTATTAGTTTGTCGTTTCAGAGTTCCTAATAGAATCATCATCGACAACGGCACACAGTTCACGAGCCGCACCTTCATGTAGTATATCCAAGACCTTGGCAGCAAAATATGTTTTGCATCTGTTGCTCACCCGAGAAGCAACGGCCAAGCAGAAAGGATGAACGCTGAAGTGTTGCGTGGCCTCAAGACAAGAACCTTTGACAGGCTGCGCAAATGTGGAAGGCGCTGGATTGATGAGTTGCCGACAGTTCTTTGGTCACTCAGGATGACACCAAATCGAGCTACCGGCTAAACACCCTTCTCCCTAATCTATGGTGCAGAAGCGGTGCTCCCCATGGAACTCATATACGGGTCACCTCGAGTGCTCGCTTACGATGAAGCTGAGCAAGAGCAGTTGCGGCAAGATGACGTGACGCTCCTTGAGGAGGATCATCTTCGGACGGCTGTGCGAGCTGCACGCTACCAGCAAGCCTTGCGCCGCTATCATAGCCGCAAAGTGCATGCCCGAAAACTTGAGGAAGGCGACCTTGTTCTTCGGCGCGTTCTGTCCACCAAGAAATCAAACAAATTGATGCCGAAGTGGGAAGGCCCTTATCGGGTAGTACGAGTCACCAGAACTGGCGCAGTCCGTCTGGAGACTGAAGATGGCACCCCAGTGCAGAACTCATGGAATATTGAGCATCTTCGCAAGTTCCACCCATAAGGCGCGGTTACCGGGCCTCCCGGCAACCCCTTTTGTACAAGCTTTGTCGACAAGACTTGTAACCCTTTGTACAAAGCCAGGCGCAGATCCTGTGCATAATAAAGCTAAGTGTTTCACAACTCTTCGTACGTATTCATTTATATATGGATGCATCTGATGTTGTGTTTACATTTTAGTTTGCATGGAATGGCTAATGAACTGTCAAGGTTCCCAAACCGCTCTTGTCTCTTCTTTCTTTTTCTTAAAAGGAGAGAAGGATCCCTCGCATGCTAGTTTCCCGGGGGGAGTAGAGATGGGGTACCATTTTAATGACGTTCAAGTGATCATTTCGTACGATGAGAAAAACAACGCAAGGAAAAGCTAAGTTGAAAAACTTCGAAACTTTTTCCTTGTTACGTCTGCGATTTCCCTTGAACGATTTTGTGTTTGTATGAAAAACTTGCACGCGAAGGAACCTTGTCGCTATCATTCGTGCTCTTGTTGTGATCATTTGCGCTCTGATTTTGCCTCGAGTCCACTCGGCAAGGTCTGTAGCCGCGTTGTGACAGACAAGTTGCCTTGCCGGTGGCGGTACTTCCAGCAGGCTGCTAAGGACCCGTTCCTCAAAGCGCTCGCGGCAAGTATGCGCACCGGCAAGCTACCGCACTATGATCGACAAGTTATCTTGCCAGTGGCGACACTACCAGCAGGCCACTAAGGATCCGTTCCTCAAGCCCTCGCGGCAAGTGCATACACCGGCAAGCTTCCGGCAAGCGCAGGGTATGCAATCATACAAAGACGAAGCTAAACAAGGGGAATAGCGCGCATTCATCTAAGCCCGACAAACAATAGATATTCATTAAAAGAGTACTCGGTTACATTTTATTGGCCCTTTCCCAGGGTTTACATCAAGTGCAAGAAGGGCAAAAGGAGCGCCTAGGCGAAGCCCGGCTTGTTCCCGGAAGGCCAGATGATGGTGCTGCCGGCGTTCAGCCAGACTCGTCATCGTCGTCCTCGATCTTCACGCCTGGAGTGCTGTCGTCATCGCCGTCATTATCGTTATCCTCAGCATCGCTGGAGGAAGCGGTGTCGCTGTCGCTCGAGCTTTCGGCGCAGCACTCCAGACGAGCGCCCGAAGCCCCAAAGAACTTCACGACGAGCGTATCTGGTCCGTCCAACCTGAAGAGGAGGAGGTGCCCTTGCCCTAAGCAACGAGAACGAATGAAGGATTTCCACCCGCGCGTGAGATACATAAGGCCGTTGTTGGAGGTCTCAACGGTCACCCAGACTGGGCCGTTGCAGCAACCATCCACACGCAGCCACAAGCCGCGCAGATGGCGGCCTTCCATCTCCCTAGCAAAAGGACGAGGAAGCCGCAGCCAGCTCCGCGGCCGATCGCGCAGTTCCACGATGAACTCCTGCGCCGTGTCCTCCGTATGGCCCTCTGTCGGAGGAGGAAGGGCCGAAGACGGAGCGGCAAGCGCTCCGCCATGGCCGCCTCGACCACGAGCACCACGTCTTCCACGACCACGGGCCGCGGCCCTTCCTTGAGCGCTGGAGCCAGCTTCCGCAGCCGCGGCCGAGGCATGGGCATGGAGCCGAGGAGAAGCTCTCGCCGCGGCGGCGGAAGCACGGCCACGGCCTCTCCCCCTCGCCATGCCGTCGACAGGTGCGGAGAAAGAAGATAGAAGAAGGAGGTGACAGTTGCTGAAGACTGAGGCGAATGGAGATGGATGAGCATCGCATCCCGTAGCCCCCTCTTAATAGGGAGAGCGCGGGGAGCTGGTTCATCACTGTCTTCGGGCGGCGGCCCAGATTCGCCAATCCTATGCCCCGCGCTTCTGGCCGGGCGCATTACTCCAGCAACCGTCCAAGTTCGCCAATCCCGCGCCCTGCGTCCCTAGCCCGGCGCGTCACTCCAACGACCGCCCTTCTTCACCAATCCATTGCCATGCATGCATGCAAACGTGCGTGATGGAGGGGCACAGAAAAAGGAGAAGTAAAGACAAATATGGCAGTTATCCTTTGCCACGCGTGGCTGTGCGCCGGATCGGTTTGAACCAACGACGCCCCGCGTGTGTGCGTATTCCTGGTCTGAATACACTTAGCGGCTGTCCATCCGACGGCAATGTTTACCGGAAGATGACCAAGAACACACTCAAGTTCAGATTAATGAAGAAGCGAAGAAGATCTCAAGAGACGATAACCATCATGACGAAAATTACGGCGGCAGTTTTCCCGCTGCGTGTCTGTGCATTGTTTGGGCCTAGCCCAACTACGCTTCGGACGCGCGTATGGCCCAGGCCCGGGGGCTCCTGTCGGTGTATAAAACATGGGTATTTTATACCCTGACTTATACACAGACGGTGGCAGCCTCCTTGCCGGCCAAGGCTTGCCGGAAACCACCAAGACCAAGATTCAGGACCAAGTTGCGGAAGCTACTGGAAAGAAGCTCAAGACGAAGCGCCAACACACACTCAACCGATGCCGAAGATGAAGACATTCCTTGCCGGCAAGGTGAAGACCCGGCAAGCTCCGTGCCGGCAAGCTTTTGCCAGCGCATCAGCGCTCCACCCCACCGGGCAGCTAGTCGCTAATCGGTGAGGTGTCGACCGCGCAGGCTGGTTGGTAAGGTTTGTCGGACACGTGTCAGCACGCAGGGAGAAGATTTGCCTTTAATGACACCCGTCCAGGAGGCGTGTCGGAATAATACGAGGTAGCTGGGTGAGCGGTGCAGAAACCTTGGCGGGGCTGCCTCTCCACATGACACCTAATGGAGCATTTAATGCATTTGTCCTAAACTGGCAGAGTTAGGTATGATAGCACTGTTTGCTATCTAATCACTATGTAATTACTGTTTTGCCACTGTGGTAACCCCTTGAGCTATAAAAGGAGGGCCAAGGCAACAGTTAGGAGGATTCGGATCCTCTTTTCCAAACATTAGCACGTCCTGCATGCGTAGCTGCTCTCTCCGCACCTTGCCGGGAGAAGCGCTCCTTGTACCTGTGCTCTCACACATCCAATACACCAAAGTAGGAGTAGGGTATTACGCTTCTCAGCGGCCCGAACCTGGGTAAATCACTCGCGCCTTCCATTGATTCTGCTCTTTGTGCACGTTGATCTCCCCTGCTGAACCACAAAGGGGCTAGATGGCCCCATAGATGGTCGTACCCACGACAATGTGATGTTCCCTTTGCTTCGCGATACATCACAAAACCTGGGATGCATCGGTATCCTCCTGAGTCATCTCATGCTCACTATATCGTTATCCTCGTTACCGGTTTTGTTCTTCTTTCTAGTTGACGTGTTACGGCATCCCCGTGACGTAGTCACCTATGTCTGGCCAGACGATGATGGATGCCGTCACACCGAGAGGGCCCTAAGAATATCTCTCCATCGTCGGAGGAGCGAACCCCACTCTCGAGCTATCTAGTCCCTTGTCAAACTTTCCGATGAGCCTGTAAGTTGTCGTTATGATCACCGTGTTACAGGTGACGTTTGAGCAACCCCAAAGTCCACCGTACGGTAAGAAGTGACTATGATACTCACCGTGTTATTACAATTGATTACACACGATATAAACTCAATTCATAACAGCCACGTTTGGGTCGATTCAATATGATCGTTCTTCCAACGTCATAATCTCAATGTTGTTTTAGGACTATTGTTACACTTAACGATATCCTAAGATCCGAAAAACATGATCATCAACAACACTTGAGTCAGTCTTATAGGCGAGACTAGGAACCTATTCTTAACTTTATCATTCCACACATGCATATGAGTTTTCCCCTGAATTGCATATTCCGGGATCATAGCAGTTATAGCATAGAATATAAACTCTTAATTATGAACACGGAAATATAATAATACATTATTATTGCCTCTAGGGCATATTTCCAACATTAACATATGTGTGGCGGGCAGCGCCAAGGGCCCGCCCCTGCAAACTCTTCGAAACTTTGAAAAAATTGGCGCGGGTCGCCCAAATAATGTTGCGGCGGTCATTTTTCTCGCCCGCCACTACTGCATAACACAGCAGTGGCGGGCTCTTCGTACCTGCCGCTGCTGTTTTTGGCCCGCGAGCTAATCTAAAAGAGTCTAGGAGTGGCGGGTGGTAACTTAAGCCCGCCACTGGTGTGCGCACACAACAATGGCGGGCCCATTGCACTTGCCCGCCACTGCTGCTTTTGGCCCGCGAGCAAATTTGAAAGAGTTTAGGTATGGCGGGTGGTAATTGTTACATCTCCAACGTATCTATAATTTTTTTATTGTTCCATGCTATTATATTATCAATCTTGGATGTTTTATATGCAATTATATGCCATTATATATAATTTTTTGGGACTAACCTATTAACCCAGTCCCACTGCCAGTTGCTGTTTTCTGCTTGTTTTTTGCCTTTTTAGAAAATCATTATCAAAAAGTGTCCAAAAAAGAAAAAAACTTTGGATTAATTTTTTCTGGACCAGAAGAGACCCACGAAGCTTCGGGAGACGACCAGAAGAGCCACGAGGAGGCGACAAGCCTGGAGGGCGCGCCCAGGGGGGTAGGGCGCGCCCCCCAGTCTTGTGGGCCCCTGGTTGCCCCTCCTGACCTAATTCCAGCGCTATAAATTCTAAAATATTCCCAATATACAAAAAAGACAGAAGAGAAAACCTTTCCGCCGCCGCAAGCCTCTGTTCTTCCGTGATCCCATCTGGAGGCCTTTTCCGGTACTCTGCCGGAGGGGGAATCGATCACGGAGGGCTTCTTCATCAACCTTGCTGAACTTCCGATGATGTGTGAGTAGTTTACCACAGACCTATGGGTCCATAGCTAGTAGCTAGATGGCTTCTTCTCTCTCTTTGATCTTCAATACCATGTTCTCCTCGATGTTCTTGGAGTTTTATCCGATGTAATCTTCTTTTGCGGTGTGTTTGTTGGGATCCGATGAATTGTGAGTTTATGATCATATTATTCATGAGAAATATTTGAGTCTTCTCTGAACTCTTTTATGCATGATTATTATAGCTTTGTATTTCTCTCCGATCTATCGATTTGGTTTGGCCTACTAGATTGATTTGTCTTGCAATGGGAGAGGTGCTTTGTGATGGGTTCAATCTTGCGGTGCTCGATCCCAGTGACAGAAAGGGACATGACACGTATTTGTATTGTTGCCATTAAGGATAAAAAGATGGGGTTTAATCATATTGCTTGAGTTTACTTTGTCTACATCATGTCATCTTGCTTAAGGCGTTACTCTGTTTCATACTTAATACCCTAGATGCATGCTGGATAGGGGTCGATGGGTGGAGTAATAGTAGTAGATGCAGGCAGGAGTCGGTCTACTTATCTTGGACGTGTTGCCTATATACATGATCATTGCCATGAATCCGTCATAATTATTTGCTTTTCTATCAATTGCCCAACAGTAATTTGTTTACCCACCGCATGCTATGTGTTCGAGAGAGAAGCCGCTAGTGAAAACTATGGCCCCCGGGTCTGATCATAAACTCAGAATTCATCGGATCCCAACAAACACACCGCAAAAAGTGATTACATCGGATAGAACGCCAAGAACATCAAGGAGAACATTGTATTGAAGATCAAAAAGAGAGAAGAAGCCATCTAGCTACTAACTATGGACCCGAAGGTCAGTGGTAAACTACTCACGCATCATGGAAAGGGCAGCAAGGATGATGTAGAGCCCCTCCGTGTTCGAATCCCCCTCCGGCAGAGTGCCGAAAAAGGCCTCCAGATGGAATCTCTTGAGAACAGGAACTTGCGGCGGCGGAAAAAGTATTTCGTGGACTCCTCTGTTGGTTTCCCGATTTTAGAGAATTTATAGAGGTGGAATTAGGTTAAACGGAGCGGAGGTGGGCACACGAGGCACCAGGGCGCGCCACCCCCCCTAGGGCGCGCCTTGGTGCCTCGTGGCCACCTCCTCTGTCTTCTGGCCTCCTCCCGAAGCTTCTAGTGTCTCTTATGTCCAGAAAAAAATCTCCAAAAGTTTCGTGGCATTTGGACTTCGTTTGGTACTGATATTCTGGAAAACTGAAAACAGGCAAAAAAACAGCAACTGGCACTGGGCACTAAGTTAATAGGTTAGTCCCAAAAAATGATATATAATTGCTTGTAAATGTATATATAAACATCTAAGATTGATATTATAATAGCATGGAACAATCAAAAATTATAGATACGTTGGAGACGTATCAAGCATCCCCAAGCTTAATTCCTGCTCGTCCTCGAGTAGGTAAATGATAAAAACAGAATTTTTGATGTGGAATGCTACCTATCATATTCATCATATATTTTTTTCTTTGTAGCATGGACATTTGGACTTGAATGATTCAAAGCAATAGTCTATAGTTTGATATGAAGACATACACACTCAAGCATACTAACAAGCAACCATGTCTTTCAAAATATCAACGCTAAAGAAAGTTATCCCTAGCCCATTATGCTCAATCATTGATCCATTCATGAAACACACTCAATATTTGCTACACACAATGCACAAGTATGACAATAGTGCTCTCTAGTTGGTGATTTGTAAGAGAAGATGGAGACACAAAATAAAAATAAAAATTGCATAAAAGTAAATAGATAGGCCCTTCGCAGAGGGAAGCAGAGATTTGCAGATGTGCCAGAGCTCAAAGCTTAAATTAGAGAGATAAAATTATTTTGAGAGGCATGCTTTTTCTGTCAACGAAAACGACTGAGAATTCCCAATATCTTCCATGCTAGACACATCATAGGCGGTTCCCAAACAGAAAATAAAGTTTATTTCCTTCCACCATTCTTTCACAATCCATGGCTAGCCGTATCCACGGGTGCCCTCCATACCAACACTTTCCAAGGAATTTATTATTATCATCATATTAAAAAAAATTCATTTCGGGACTGGGCATCCCTATTAGCTGCCACTCTCTCGTGCAATGACAAGTGAATAAACACTCATTGTGAGAATAACACACCTAGCATGGAAAATATTGGCCACCCCCTGCCGCTTCATGAGCGGTACGGGCACACAAAACGGAAAATTATTTTGAAAAATTAGAGTTGGCACATGCAAATTTACTTGGAACGGCATGGAAATACCGCATATAGGTAGATATGGTGGACTCATTTGGCACAACTTGGGTTTAAGGAGTTGGATGCACAAGCAGTATTCCCGCTTAGTACAAATGAAGGCTAGCAAATAGATTGAGAAGCGACCAACCAAAAAGCGAAAACGGTCATAAACATGCATTGAACATAACTAACACCGAATAATGCACCATAAGTAGGATATAATTTCGTTGCATAACTATTGACTTTATGTGCATGCATAGGGAATCACAAACCTTAACACCAATATT
Source organism: Elymus sibiricus (assembly GCA_039707655.1). NCBI lineage: Eukaryota > Viridiplantae > Streptophyta > Magnoliopsida > Poales > Poaceae > Elymus > Elymus sibiricus. The sequence goes on from CM077670.1 coordinate 31,160,748, forward strand.
CTTACTAAATCACAATTACTCACTAACATGACTCACATATTATCATCTCCATATCGTAAAACTATTGCAAGGAATCAAACTTATCATATCCAATGATCTTTCATGAAAGTTTTTATTATATCCCTCTTGAATATTCATCACTTTGGGACCAAATTCATATCTTGTGCAAATTACCATTACTATTATCAACTCTCAAAAAGATATAAGTGAAGTATGAGAGTGCAAATATTTCTTCAAAATTTAATCTTATCAACTCTCAAAAAGATATAAGTGAAGCATGAGAGTTCAAATATTTCTTCAAAATATAGCCACCGCCGTGCTTAAAAAAGATTTAAGTGAAGCACTAGAGCAACTGCCTAGCTCAAAAAATTTAAGTGAAGCACATAGAGTATTCTAACAAATCATGATAAACGTGTGGCTCTCTCAAATAGGTGTGTCCAGCAAAGATGATTGTGACAAACTAAAAAGCAAACAAAGAAAAGACTCATATAATACACTACGCTCCAAGTAAAACACATATCATGTGGTGAATAAAAATATAGCTCCAAGTAAAATTACCGATAGTTGGTAGAAGAAAGAGGGGATGCCTTCCGGGGCATCCCCAAGCTTAGACGCTCGAGTCTTCCTTGAATATTACCTTGGGGTGCCTCGGGCATCCCCAAGCTTAGGCTCTTGCCACTCCTTATTCCTTCATCTATCGTGATCTCACCCAAAACTTGAAAACTTCAATCACACAAAACTCAATAAAACCTTCGTGAGATCCGTTAGTATAACAAATAAATCTTTAACTTTAAGTACTATAGTAAATTGATTCATATTTAATATTGGCATAATTCTACTGTACTCGAACTTCTCTATGACTCATACCCCCCGATACGATCCATAGATTCATCAAAATAAGCAAACTATGCAACAAAAACAGAAGCTGTCCAAAACAGAACAGTCTGTAAAGATCCATTTAAAAGCTATACTTCTGTAACTCCAAAAATTCTGAAATATTAGGACACCGTGGTCAATTCATATACCAATACTGTGTAAAAATTTCAGATTTTTCTGACGCTCCAGTACAGAATTAAAATTCCAGTACTGGACCCAAAACTGTCTGTTTTCCAAACAACATCAATTATACTATCTGCCAAATCATCCCAAAGGCATTACTTGGTACAAACACTAATTAAAACATAAAAACACAATCATAACAGTAGCATAATTGTGCAAACACACAAGAACAGAAATAAAAAGAAAAAAATTATTTTATTCATTGGGTTGCCTCCCAACAAGCGCGATTGTTTTATGCCCCTAGCTAGGCATAATGCATAGTTTCAAGTATTGTCATCCTTGGTTTTACTAATCTTTATAGGAGTTTTCTCAAACCCGGGAGGCTCCTTACGCTTCCCATTATTCTTAGGGAATGAGGCAATTTTAAGGTCTAGAATATCCAATCGCTTATTGCATAGAGTAATCAAAGTGTTCATGCGATTGAGGTTTCCACTAATATTTTTAAGAGGTTCGTTAGACTTTTGCAACTCAACCAAATTTTTCTGCATGACCCCAATTTGTCAAATATTTTAGCCCCCTCTTGAGTAAAAGCAAAACCCTTTTGTGGTGGTGGAATCCCCAGTATTGGCCTTACTTTCAATAAAATTCTCTTTTGCGGCAAAGTCCAAAAGTTGTCTATGATCCATGGTTAAACCTATATAGAAATTGCGAAGCAAAATTTTTAAATCCCCTTTTATAGAGCAAACGCGGTAGGATTCCATTAACCTATACCAAGCATCCTTAAGATTTTCTTCTTGTTTCTGTTTGAAGTAAAGCACTTCAAAATCCGGTGACAAAGGAGGGATAGTTACGCTAGTCATGATGACAAGGTGAGTAAATCAAGCAAAAGGGCAACCGGAAAATATTTTTGTATTTTTGTAAAAAAAAAAATTATAAGTGGGGGAGATGAAAACGAGAGGCAAAGGCAAATAAAATAAATGCAAGAAGATGAAGGTTTATGCGTAGGTACTTGATAGATGTTGATGATGTCTCCCCGGCAACGGTGCCAGAAATTCTTCCTGCTACTTGTGAGCTGCGTTGGGATTTCCCCGAAGAGGAGGGGATGATGCAGTACAGTAGAGATAAGTATTTCCCTCAGTTATGAAACCAAGGTTATCAATCCAGTAGGAGAATCACGCAACAACTCGTTAGCAGTACCTGCACACAAAACAACAAATCCTTGCACCCAACGCGAACAAGGGGTTGTCAATCCCTTGGCGGTTAATTGCAAGATTAAATTGTATGGTGATAGATAGATAGATCAAACAAAAATATAAAATAAAATAAATAAAGTAAAATTGCAGCAAGGTATTTTTAGGATTTTTAATATATGATTAAGATAGACCCGGGGACCATAGTTTTCACTAGAGGCTTCTCTCTTCAAAATAGCATACGGTGGGTGAACAAATTACTGTTGGGCAATTGATAGAAAAGCAAATAATCATGGCGATATCCAAGGCAATGATCATGTATATAGGCATCACGTCCGAGATAAGTAGACCAAAATGATTCTGCATCTAGTACTATTACTCCACACATCGACCGCTATCGAGCATGCATCTAGTGTTAAGTTCATAAAGAACGGATTAACGCCTTAAGCAAGATGACATGATGTAGACAAAGTAAACTCACGCATGAATAAACCCCATCTTTTTACCCTTAATAGCAACGATACATACGTGTCATGTCCCTTTCTGTCACTGGGATTGAGCACCGCAAGATCGAACCCATTACAAAGCACCTCTCCCATTGCAAGATAAATCAATCTAGTTGGCCAAACCAAATCAATAGATCGGAGAGAAATACGAAGCTATAACAATCATGCATAAAAGAGTTCAGAGAAAACTCAAATAATATTCATGGATAATCTGATCATAAACTCATAATTCATCGGATTCCAACAAACACACCGCAAAAAGTGATTACATCGGATAGAACTCCAAGAACATCGAGGAGAACATTGTATTGAAGATCAAAAAGAGAGAAGAAGCCATCTAGCTACTAACTATGGACCCGAAGGTCTGTGGTAAACTACTCACGCATCATCGGAAGGGCGGCAAGGATGATGTAGAGCCCCTCCGTGATCGAATCCCCCTCTGGCAGAGTGCCGGAAAAGGCCTCCAGATGGGATCTCTCGAGAACAGGAACTTGCGGCAGCGGAAAAAGTATTTCGTGGACTCCTCTATTGGTTTCCTGATTTTAGAGAATTTATAGAGGTGGAATTAGGTCAAACGGAGCAGAGGTGGGCCCACGAGGCACCAGGGCGCGCCACCCCCCTGGGGCGCGCCCTGGTGGCTCGTGGCCACCTCCTCTGTCTTCTGGCCTCCTCCCGAAGCCTCTAGTGTCTCTTATGTCCAGAAAAAATCCCCAAAAAGTTTCGTGGCATTTGGACTTCGTTTGGTACTGATATTCTGGAAAACAAAAAACAGGCAAAAAATAGCAACTGGCACTGGACACTAAGTTAACAGGTTAGTCCCAAAAAATAATATATAATTGCTTGTAAATGTATATAAAAACATCCAAGATTGATATTATAATAGCATGGAACAATAAAATATTATAGATACGTTGGAGACGTATCATTATTCTTGCAAATAGAAATTATGTGCCCGTGGACTTTATTGTTCTTGATATTGAATGCAATCCTTCTTGCCCTATAATACTTGGTAGACCTTTTCTACGGACAATAGGCGCTATTATTGATATGAAAGAAGGTAATATAAGACTTCAATTTCCACTAAAGAAAGGGATGGAACACTTCCCTAGAAAGAGAATTAAAGCACCTTATGAATCTATTATGAGGGCCACCTATGGAATTAACTTTAAGGATGACAACACTTGAAACTATGCATTATGCCTAGATAGGGGCATAAAACAATAGCGCTTGTTGGGAGGCAACCCAATGAATAAAATAAATTTTTGTTTTTAATTTCTGTTCTTGAGTGTTTACATAATTATAGCCTCTGTTATGATAGTATTTTTAAGTTTTAATTAGTGTTTGTGCCAAGTAATGCCTTTGGGATGATTTGGAAGATAGTATGATTGATGCTGTTGGAAAACAGAAACTTTTGCGTCCAGTGATGGAATTTTGATTTTTTGCTGGAGTGTGATAAAATTCTGAATGTTTTACACAGTATTTATATATGAATTTACCACGTTGTCCTAATTTTTCAGAATTTATAGAGTTACAAAAGTATGATGTTAATTCAGATCTTTACAGACTATTCTGTTTTAGACAGATTCTGTTTTTGTTGCATAGTTTGCTTATTTTGATGAATCTATGGATCGTATCGGGGGGTATGAGTCATGGAGAAGTTGAAGTACAGTAGCATTATGCCAATATTAAATATGAATCAATTTAAAACAATACCTAAAGTTTAAGATTTGTTTGCTATACTAACGGATCTCACGAGGTTTCTGTTGAGTTTTGTGTGCTGAAGTTTTCAAGTTTTGGGTGAGACTACGATGGACAAAGGAATAAGGAGCGGCAATAGCCTAAGCTTGGGGATGCCCAAGGCACCCCAAGGTAATATTCAAGGAAGACTCAAGCGTCTAAGCTTAGGGATGCCCCGGAAGGCATCCCCTCTTTCATCTACAATCTATCGGTAACTCACTTGGAGCTATATTTTTATTCATCACATGATATGTGTTTTACTTGGAGCGTCTTGTGATATAGTTTGTTTGCTTTTTAGTTTGTCACAATCATCTTTGCTGAAGACACCTTTTTGAGAGGGACACATATTATTCGTGATTTGTTAGAATACTCTATGTGCTTCACTTATATCTTTTGAGCTAGGCAGTTGCTCTAGTACTTCACTTATATCTTTTAGAGCACAGCGGTGGTTATATTTTAAAGAAATTGTTGCACTATCATGCTTCACTTATATCTTTTTGAGAGTCTAATGAATAGCAATGGTAATATGCACGGGTTATGAATTTGGTTCTGATATGATAGGTATTCAATAGGGATATAATAAAAACTTTCATGTAGATCACTGAATATGATAAGTTTGATTCCTTGCAATAGTTTTGCGATATTAAGATGGTAGTACATGGGAGGTATTAGTAGATAATTGTGGTTTAGTAAGAATATTGGTGTTAAGGTTTGTGATTCCCGAAGCATGCATGTATGATCTGTCGTTATGCTAAGAAGTTGGAGCATGATTTATTATTGATTGTCTTCCTTTGTGTGGCGGTCGGGGGCGCGCGATGGTTAACTCCTACCAACCTCCCCCCTAGGGGCATGCATAGTAGTACTTTGCTTCGAGGGCTAATAAACTTTCGCAATAAGTATGTGAGTTCTTTATGACTAATGTGAGTCCACTCTCACCCTTCCGCAATTTGCTAGGCTCTTCGGTACCGTGCATTGCCCTTTCTCACATCGAGAGTTGGTGCAAACTTCGCCGGTGCATCCAAACCCCGTGATATGATACGGTCTATCACACATAAGCCTCTTTATATCTTCCTCAAAACAGCCACCATACCTACCTATCATGGCATTTCCATAGCCATTCCGAGATATATTGCCATGCAACTTCCACCATTTCGTTTTTATGACACACATCGTCATTGTCATATTGCTTTGCATGATCACATAGCTGACATAGTATTTGTGGCTCAGCCACCGTTCATCATTTTTATACATGTTACGCTAGCATCATTGCACATCCTGGTACACTGCCAGAGGCATTCATATAGAGTCATATTTTTGTTCTAGTATCGAGTTGTAATATTGAGTTGTAAGTAAATAAAAGTGTGATGATCATCATTATTAGAGCATTGTCCCAGTGAGGAAAGGATGATGGAGACCATGATTTCCCCACAAGTCAGGATGAGACTCCGGACGAAAAAAAAAGTAAAAAAAAGAGGCCAAAAAGAGCCATGAGAAATATATATATATATATATATATATATATATATATATATATATATATATATATATATATATATATATATATATATATATATATATATATATATATATATATATATATATATGAGAGAAAAAGATAGAAGGGCCAATGTTACTATCATTTTTCCACACTTGTGCCTCAGAGTAGCACCATGTTGTTCATATAGAGAGTCTCCTATTTTGTCACTTTCATATACTAGTGGGAATTTTTCATTATAGAACTTGGCTTGTATATTCCGATGATGGGCTTCCTCAAACGCCCGAGGTCTTCATGAGCAAGCAAGTTGGATGCACACCCACTTAGTTTTCATGTTGAGCTTTCATACACTTATAGCTCTTAGTGCATCCGTTGCATGGCAATCCCTACTCCTCGCATTGACATCAATTGATGGGCATCTTCATAGCCCGTTGATTAGCCTCGTTAATGTGAGACTATCTTCTTATTTTTGACTTCTCCTTATTTATCTCTACCACCATATTCTATTTCACCCATAGTGCTATATCCATGGCTTGCGCTCATGTATTGAGTGGGGGATGAAAAAGCTGAAGCGCGTTAAAAAGTATGAATCAATTGCTTGGCTAAAACCGGGGTAGTGCATGATAAATATTTTGTGTTAAGAAGATGGAGCATGACAGGATTGTATGATTTTGTAGGGATAACGTTCCTTAGCATTTTTATTTTGAAAGACATGTTTGTTTATTAGTATGCCTGAGTATTGATGTTTTTATATCAAACTATAGACTATTGCTTTGAATCATTCGGATCTTATTATCCATACTGTAAGAGAGAGATTACATGATGAAACATGATAGGTAGCATTCCACATCAAAAATTCTGTTTTTATCATTTACCTAATCGAGGACGAGCAGGAATTAAGCTTGGGGATGCTTGATACGTCTCCAACGTATCTATAATTTTTGATTGTTCCATGCTATTATAATATCAATCTTGGATGTTTTATGTGCAATTATATGCCATTATATATCATTTTTTTTGGACTAACCTATTAACCTAGTGCCCAGTGCCAGTTGCTATTTTTTGCTTGTTTTTGCCTTTTCAGAAAATCATTATCAAAAAGTGTTCAAACGAGAAAAAAAACTTTGGATTAATTTTTTCTGGACCAGAAGAGACCCACGAAGCTTCGGGAGAAGACCAGAAGAGCCACGAGGAGGCGACAAGCCTGGAGGGCGTGCCCAGGGGGTAGGGCTCGCCCCCCAGGCTTGTGGGCCCCTCGTTGCCCCTCCTGACCTAATTCCAGCGCCATAAATTCTAAAATATTCCCAATATACCAAAAAGACAGAAGAGAATACCTTTCTGCCGCCGCAAGCCTCTATTCTTCCACGAACCCATCTAGAGGCCTTTTTCGGTACTCTGCCGGAGGGGGAATCGATCACGGAGGGCTTCTTCATCAACCTTGCTGCCCTTCCGATGATGTGTGAGTAGTTTACCACAGACCTACGGGTCCATAGCTAGTAGCTAGATGGCTTTTTCTCTCTCTTTGATCTTCAATACCATGTTCTTCTCGATGTTCTTGGAGTTCTATCCGATGTAATCTTCTTTTGCGGTGTGTTTGTTGGGATCCGATGAATTGTGAGTTTATGATCAGATTATTCATGAGAAATATTTGAGTCTTCTCTGAACTCTTTTATGCATGATTATTATAGATTTGTATTTCTCTCCGATCTATCGATTTGGTTTGGCCTACTAGATTGATTTGTCTTGCAATGGGAGAGGTGCTTTGTGATGGGTTCAATCTTGCGGTGCTCAATCCCAGTGACAGAAAGGGACATGACACGTATTTGTATTGTTGCTATTAAGAATAAAAAGATGGGGTTTAATCATATTGCTTGACTTTACTTTGTCTACATCATATCATCTTGCTTAAGGCGTTACTCTGTTTCATACTTAATACTCTAGATGCATGCTGGAGTCGTTCTACTTGTCTCGGACGTGATGCCTATATACATGATCATTGCCATGAATCCGTCATAATTATTTGCTTTTCTATCTATTGCCCAACAGTAATTTGTTTACCCACCGTATGCTATGTGCTCGAGAGAGAAGCCTCTAGTGAAAACTACGGCCCCCGGGTCTACTTTATCATATATAAAAAATCTAAAAATATCTTACTGCAATTTATTTACTTTTATTTTAATTAGTATTTTAGTTTATCTATTTATCTCTATAAGATTTAATCCTTACAAATAACCGCTAAGAGGATTGACAACCCTCTTATTTGCGTTGGGTGCAAGTGTTTGCTGTTGTGTGTGCATGTGCGCTTAACGGAATTTTGCTTGTTCTCCTACTGGATTGATAATCTTAGTTCTTAACTGAGGGAAATACTTATCTCTATTATACTGCATCATCCTCTCCTCTTCGGGGAATTACCAACGCAGTCTACAAGTTGCAGTAATCCAGGCCCGCCACTGGTGTGCGAACACCAGTGACGACGTATAATTTTACCTGCCGGTATAATTTTTCAAAAATAGCTGCGGCGGGATCCTCGCCACGCCCGCCACTAATTTGAGGCCACCAATAAGCCTTTTCCCAGCAGTGCAAGGAGTACATAAGAAAATGAAGCCTTTCGCCCGAGTCTATACATTTTTGCACCAAATATACTGTTCTGTTTCTTGATATCTTTGAAGCCTTCAATTTGTAAGGACACAAGATGATCTCTTTACTTTTCCGGACTGAAGATGCCTAAAGGCGGATGTTGTTTTCTGATGGACAGGAAGACAAGAACAAACATGAATCAACAAAAACAGCAGAAAAATTCCATGATGAATCGTTTTTCTCATCTGTTCTATAAGTCTTTGTTAGTTTCTGTTTTCCACTGTTAAGGGACCCCACGAAACAGGTATCCAACTCTACACGAACAGGTATATCGGCATTGATATACGAATGCATTATGCGGATCAACGGTACAGGATCCGCGTGCTCCAAATCCTCTCCAAAAAAAGGTAAATATATGCTAGAAGATATGTACAAAGGAAAAACGAGATTGCAACACAAGCTCTTCACTTTACATATAGGTCCAAGTGCCCGCCGTTGTGTGATCTAGTTGGAGACTTGGAGTCGTCGCCGCCACCGCCGTCACTGGAGGAGAGGCGCGCGAGCCAGCAGCTGCCGTGGAGGTGCCCGCTGACGCAGACAAAGTACTTGAGGCGGCCGTCGTGTGCGCCGAGGCGGCGGCACGCGCTGCGTGGCACGAGCCCCGCGTCTGTCAAGCTCCAGACGCCCGCACCGCAGCAGGGGCAGCGCTCGTGGGGCTCCAGCGGGGCGTGTCCGCCCACCAGGCAGGCGCGCGTGCGGGAGCGCCTGAAGCCGCCGAACACGCCGCGGTACGCGCCCACGTCGTCGTCGTCCGCGGCGGCCATCGCGTGCTCGCACGGGTCCGACACGTACAGCAGGTCCCCGGCGCACCGGCGCGACAGGAAGCTCCGGCCCGACGTCTTGGAGAAGCGCGAGAAGGCGGCGAGGTGGCCCGGGACGCCCGCCCCCGCCGCGCCGCAGCAGAAGAGGAGCAGCTTGGCGAGCGCCGGCCAGCCGCCGGCCACGCGGCCCGAGGCGGACGACGGCCCCGTGGAGAGCGCCGCCACCATCCGTGGCGCCCGCGCGACGCAGAGCTCCCGCCACAGCACGCGCTCCGCCACGGCGCGCAGGCGCCGGTTGGCCCGCGCCACCGCGCACAGCGCCCGCGGGTCCCAGCCGATGGAGCGGAACACCAGCGTCAGCACCTGCTCGTCCAGGATCCCCACGTTAACCCCGCGAATCCGCGCCCCAATGCACCGTCCTCCGCTGCTCCACTCGTCGGCGGCAATGGCCTTGCTCATGGTCATGGTTCCATCCCACTTGTGGGGACTGGAACGCGAGAGTTGGGCGGCCGTGCCGGAGCTAGGCACCTCGTCGACGCCCATGGAGATGGAAGGCGTGAGGATGGAGGCGGAGGGAGATGAGAAACGAGTGATGAACATGTCGACGACGACGAGAGTTTGGGCAGGAAAAGATTGGAAACCAGAGCGTCGCGTCTCGTTCCGACCCATGCAATCAATAGTTAATGTGCGGTCTCGTGGGGAATGGCGCAGCAGTTGGACGCCAGTCGGCAGATGCGATAAAAAAGCCATCTCCATCCTCGTCGACGAGAGAGTATCAGGTGATACGGGGCTTCCCATGCTCCCATGATACGGGCTTCCTGCAGCCCTTGGATCTGACATCCAACAGTTGCATGTTGTGCTCCTGCAAGTTTGCAAAAAAGCCCTCCAGGATCCCCTATTTATGCGCAAGTCCAGAAGCTCGGCCAATGGCCGTTGGATCTCAGATCCAAGGGCTCTCGTGAGCTCGTATCATGGGAGCACAGGAGGACCCGCATCACCTGATATTTCCCCCTTGTCGACCGCCCCCGTAACAAATATCTCCGATCCATCATCCGCGTCTCTTGCGTGCAGCGAGAATCTTTCCAAGGCACATCTGACTTTTGCCTGCAGCTTGACCCTATACTATACTCCACTGTCGACCGATCGGCCCGTTACCAAATTCCTGCCCAAACAGACAACACCGTTATTGCGCAAACGGGTAGGACTAGAGGCGGGTTCACCGGAATGGTCTCGCAACGCAAGAACCAGCTTTTCCTTTCCTAGCTAGTACTACTACGACAGCGACACGCCAGGAGGGCGGCATGAACTTTATCCCTTCCTCTTTATTAATTTATCCAACCCTCTGAACTGGTGGTGATGGATTGCAAGCCTATCTGCTTGGGGTGATTCTCCAGCCGATGCTATTTCAACAATTTTTAGATCTCGTCTCAAAGGGCGAGCAGCTATTGTGGTCTTCAAAGCCTTGTACGGTGAGGACGTTTGCAGGTGTCGCTTTTCTTTGCTGATGGTTCAGTGCATTTTTCAAGCTCTGGCGGATGACGTACAATCAGAGGATGAAGAAAACTAGTATGCTTTCTAATATAATTTTATTTTTTACTGGTCGTTCTACGTCCAGTTGTCTATCCATTGTATTGGCATTTGTTTTCCTCGATGTTAATCAGATCTAAGATGCCCTTGGTGTCTATTAAAAAAAAATTATACTACCTCTATTTCAAAATATAAGACTTTTTGCAGTTCAATTTAAACTACAAAAACGTCTTATATTTTAGTACGGAGGGAGTACTATTTTAACAAAGACGGGTCCCAAATGACCTGGAAGCTCCAAGCTTCATCATCAAATAACTGAAATAATATAGAATTGACGTTTTCTGGGATCATTTTCTGAGGGACCACTCTACTCTCTCTGGTACGTCCAATCCCGAGCACGAATCTCAACGCGTATGCTTCCATCCACCATCCCGAGCGAACGACCCTGTGAGTCGTAGCATTGCATTTTTCCTACCATGTAGCATGCCAATTAGCAAAAGCGTGCGCGGCATGACATTTTTCCTGTTGTAGAATGTCGAGTCGTCCTGTTGTAGCATAGTAATTCATGGATATGCGTGGCAAATGTCCCTTTTGTACCACGACAAATATGTTTTCTATAACATGGCAATCCTCTTATGCTAGCATGACAATTTTGATACACGTGGGCAATTTTTCTCTTCTATACCATGGCAATTCCAGCATGTCGATTCCTGAATGGGTAGGCAAATTTCTCTCATATAGCACGACAATTCTTCTACTAGATGACCCGTTGCACCATGCAACTGCAACCAGAAAGTTAGCCAAGCTATTGGCATTACTTATAACAAATAAGGAAGCCAAGCAACTTATGAACAACATATTTCATGAATGACCCGCAAAGGGACGAAAAACAAATGCAACTGAGAATTTATCTAGACTATCTGTAGGGTGGTTTTCGTGAATTGTCTGCAAGCGACTATCTTCGTGTTGTGTTTGCATTTCTCTTGTATCTACAATTTGCTTGAGCAGGTGAATGGGGTCAAAGATTTTTTTTCATGCTCCAGGCTTTCTTCATTTCAGAACTGTGAAAGTAACCACGAGTTTCAATGTGACTACTACTGCATACTACACCCTTATCTACAATGTTGATCCTTTACACCCTTCACTAATGACAGATAACTGGGGAAATAATCGTGAGACTAAACAGGACCATTACTGCCTACTACACCCTTATCTATAATGTTAATCCCTCACACCATTTTCTAATCCGAGCACTTCGCGGTGAAAAGGACCGGACGGGGACAAACACCGGGCGCTCGTTTGCATGGGTTGTGCCCGGAGCATGCGGCGATTAGAAAGCGTAGTACGCGGAGTAAATAGCAACCGACTCCCTTCACACGCTGGCAAAAAAGATCTGCTAATAACATTTCCATAGTATGGCAATTCTCTCTGTGAGAATGGAAAATTCTTTTTTTATGAAGAAATAAGGTGTTGAGAAGGGGGGAGAGGAAGCATTCCCGTGCATCTACCTCCCAGAGCGAATGCCACCGTTCACTCATGAGAGCCTCCCAGAGCGCATGATGGTTCGCTCCAGTTGCACTAGGGAGGGCACGCTCCCTCGCTATTAGGGTCCTTAAATAATATAGAGTGGAGGTACAAAGCCACAAGCTTCTGGACCCGGAAAGAAACCGAAACTACAACCAAGTCGTTGGAATATGCATAGAGGATCCCAAAGAGCAAATTGAGCTATGCTCAGATTGTTACATTTTTTGTGGTCAACCACCCGGGTTCAAATCTTAAACTTTGCAGGGGTGCGGTCAACCAATCCACCCGGGTTCAAATCTCAAACTTGACAGGGGTGCTTGCATTTTCATGGATTTATATCTGGCTTTCCGATGATGTTCGTTCAGTGAAAGATGGCGGCCACGTCAACTACAATGCGTTTGTGGTGACTTCGTCAATCTAAAGATTTGCCAGCTCGATCACTCGAAGGTGCTCATTGGGGTACTATGTGTGTGCATGTGTGTATTTAAGTGATTCGGCTTGTACTGTTTTTCTCAAACAAAAAAATGATCCCAAACATCAGGTGGAAAACACAATTGGGTCCTAAACAACTCCTGAATGGAACAAATCTTGCTGACACCGGGGACGAGACCACTTGGTACGTTGAGACCTCCACAACTGCTTGTCGTGGGCTCCACACTTGGTCCTTCTGGCATCTTGGCCAGGAGGAAGAAGAATGTCTATGCAGATTCATTTTCTTGTAGATTCTGAAAAATGGAATGTATAATCTAGCAAAAAAATGGAACTTTGGATAGAAATGTTCTAAATGTTTAAACACAAAATTTCAAATTTAGATTTCAATATTTTCCTCAAAGTTTAAATTCGGCCTTTTGAAAGACGGTTAATTTTCTCTGACAATTGGCCCGCAAATTCTGAAAGTTATTCCAACATTTTTTTTAATGTTTGCCCAAAGGTTATGAAAGTTGATTTCAATTTGTTTGCAAGCTTACATTATTGCTAAAAGGTTAAATTCAATTTTCTTTAAAGCTCGGATTTATTTTCTAGGGAAAAGAGTGCCGAGTAGCTCACGGTTTCTTCATTTTGGGGGGGGGGGGGGGGGGGGGGGGGGGGGGGGGGGGGCTGACTTCTTCTTTGTACTAAAGTTGTACTAAATCAGCGACACTTATTTTCGGGCGGAGGGATTACGAGTTTAGAACTACTCTAGTAGATTTGTTAAATTTCCCCGGCCTTCGGAAAACCGATGTTATAAAGAAAAGTGGGCAAAATCTCACTCTAGCAGATACGCTAAACTCCCTTTATCCCTAATATTTTTAAGGGGCTCTTTGAAAACAACCCTCTTTCATGTTGCGATTCGGCGATTTCCCTGAAGCTCAAAGCAACTAAAGGGCACCAAGTTAAATGATCCCATTATGAAGACAAGGTGCAAACCCTCAATAAAGTGTTGATGCATTTAGCAACCTGTTGGGTTTTATTAATCAAGGAGTATCCTCCTACTCCCTCCGTCCGGGTTTATTGCATATACCTTGTATTTTGGATCCAACTTTGACCATCTACTTGACTAACAAAATGTAAAGTATATGCTACAAAAAGTATGTTGTTGGATTTATATTTGAAAGAGGTTTTCCATGGTATAATTTTTGACATGTAGTTTACGTTTTACTAGCTAAATTCATGGTCAAATTTAGGCATATGCTAGTTAGGCTAATATGTGTCTAGTACGAGTGCTTGAATGCCTGAGTGTTGACTTGGCACTCCCCAAGATGAATTTCTAGATCCGCCACAGCCAGCAGATGCAGTCACCGTGTTTCCTGTTAGGTGTTGACCATGATCAGGCTAAACAGTAGATCAAGATGCGGCGTTGTAGATGAACGGTATTGTATGGTACCGTAGTGGCATTGACAAGCCAAAGGATGTAAAAATGGTGCCTGGTAATTCTGCTTTGGCCTAGGTTTACATTTTCATTGAAACACTACAGGAAAATTGAATATAGCCGAGTATGAAACATACTCGGTGACGGCCAGTTTAACCTCGTCTTAGGTAAGCTGAGTGCCGCACCCGGCTTACACCCCTCGGCTTATATTAGACCGGCTTATACTGTGTAGGTCGAGATTCACTTCACGGGCACTCGGCATTCCTATAAGCCGCGAAATAAAGCGACATGACGGCCGGTCGACGCTAACGGAGGTGACACGTGGCATCTTGGCAAGCCAAGTGTCTCGTGCAAGCCCAGCGCCGTAGGGCACCCACGGTGTATACGTAAGCCTAGATTCTCGTGGGCTTCTCGGCTTATAGGTAAGCCGAGTGTACCACTCGGCATACTTCTCGTGCCCGGAGCTCTGTCTTTGCCATTTCTTCATATTTTTTTGGAATACCTTTATATCAGGAATTGGTAACTTTATTTCAAATGAGGTCCATCATCGCGTCAACTACACTGGGTATTGTCTGCACTGCTTGTTTTTTGTTTCTTATATTCCAACAGTATGATAATTTATAGGCCCATTTTGAATCTAACAAGAATATTGCAGTTTGCAACCTACCAGACATGTCCCATAAGAAATTCTATGATTGATTTAGTTTTAGCCTATGTTGTTTTCCACTCCCTCCGTTCCAAAATAATTGAAGTTCTAGGATTTTTCTAAGTCAAACCTCTTCAAGTTTGACCAAGTCTATAAAAATATGTAATATCTGCAATCTCAAATACTACTATATAATATGAAAATATATTTCATAATGAATTTATTGAAGCAAATTTGATGTTGTAGATGTTAATATATTTTTATATAGACATGGTCAAACATAATGAAGTTTGATTTGAAGAAAAATCTAGAACTTCAATTATTTTGGAACGGAGGGAGTATCCACGACTGCTAATGGTGGTGATGTTTATGTTGATTTGCTTCAAGGGGTGTGGGTCTAATACCATTATCATGCTAGGGGATAGGTCGGGAGGCCTTAAGGTTGATGTAAAATAATGCATTGATATAAAAAAATGCATTGGTTATCTAGCCATCTTTCCCGTGAAACTTGATGGTTATTTTCAGTAATATTCCCAATTTCATATTACAAAGACGTGTTGATGTAAAATAAGGCTCATGTAAATTTGAACTTCAGCATATCGATAAGGGATAGCTTAATCATTGTGCTTTTTCCATGTTGGTGTATGCAAAAAAAAGTAAATTTCAACTAAAAGCAGTCAGTTTATAGAGCACTTCTTACATTGGTTGTTGGATTCACCCCCTTTGTTGCTTCTTTACCGTTAGTAAAAACATCTCATGATTTTAGCATTATTAGAAACAGAAAAACAGCTCCAGCAGCATTAGAGGCCACAATGTGCTTTGATGATTTTAGCTTTCATGTACATTAATTTCTTGGAACACATTCCTGCTTATGCTTCATTGATCAAGAGAGATGGTAGCAGGAATACAAACAGGATCAAGTTTCCGTATCTTCAAGAACTTCTTTGGTGGCTTATAGACTTAAGCGCATAATGGTTCCTCAATTCAAGGTGTGGCTACAACGCATGGGTTCCACAATTCAAGCCTCTGTTGCTGAATTATGATCAACTGGACTGGTGGTGAACTGAATTCATTCGCCTCCGGGCAGCGTCCAGGCACGACCAGGACGTGTTCGGTTTTTCTTTTCCAATGAAGGTGCAAGTTGCACCCGGCTTTAAATTAATATAAAGTCTAAACCAAGGCTAACCCCTTTTGGAAAAAAAAAACAAGGCTAACCAGTAACATAGTCTTGACTTATTACAACATAAATAGCACTGGCTCCAGATCTTCAAAATAATAATTTGGTACGCGTGGTTATAATAAAACAAACCGTTTGAACTGTAGGCTCAAGCTAGCAGTAACTAATTTAAATATGAATTATCCCTCAAAAGTATTTGTCCAAGTTCAACTCCCTGGAGATGTTAAAATTCATACATAATAATTGGTATAGCACATCAGCAACAGCTCTTGGCGAGCATAAACATACAGCCTTTTGATTACATGAAGGAGAAAAAAGTAAGAAGGGGGGAATCACTCTGCGATCAAGAGTACAGAACATTATCGATACAAGCAGCGAGATGCGTTAATTTCAAAGGCACGCAGGCCTTCAGATTAGGAAGATCGGGCAGGGACGTAGAGGACGGGAATGAAATAGTACCGGCAGTGTAGGCAGGGAGTCACTCATTG
Organism: Elymus sibiricus; assembly: GCA_039707655.1. Classification (NCBI taxonomy): domain Eukaryota; kingdom Viridiplantae; phylum Streptophyta; class Magnoliopsida; order Poales; family Poaceae; genus Elymus; species Elymus sibiricus. The sequence continues at coordinate 31,177,284 of CM077670.1, forward strand.
TCACTGTCGACATCAGAAGATACTTCCTCATTGTCTCTCTCGACATCAGAAGATAATTCCTCCAGCTGCAAAACAGGTTTGTTTGGATGCTCGGCGAGCTGGCGCTCCAAGTCTAGCTTGAGTGCGTCGTCATAGGAACCCATAAGCCAGACTCTCTTGAGTTTCTCTAGACACACTAGCCCAGAAATCTGCGACCCACTATCACAACGAACTTTCAGCAGCTCAAGAGAGTATGGATCATCTTCAAAGGTTAACACAAACCTGGAGCTGCAATCAATCTCGAGGACCTGGGGGAGGTCGAAAAAGTCACCAAAATAATCGCGCCGCCCGAACACAAAATTGTGCTCAACATCTTGAACCGGCTTGACACAAAGATGCATGCTCGCTAGACCTTTCTTCCTTAAGAGAGAATCTATCATCTCCTGTGTTAATATGGTCATCTCAAGATCCAACTTACGGATATTGACAAGCTTCGTAATCCAGGCTGGCAACATGCACTAGTAGAAAACAGGACTTTGGTTCAGGCTGGGTAAGCCCATTAATCCCGGTTCACTCACGAACCGAGACCAAAGGGGGCATCGGTCCCGGTTCGTGAGGCCAGGGGGCCGGCCGGGCCTCGTGGGCCATTGGTCCCGGTTCGTTTGGACCCTTTGGTCCCGGTTCCACACACGAACCGGGACCAATGGGCCTCGCTCCTGGCCCACAACCATTGGTCCCGGTTCGTGGCTGGAACCGGGACCAAAGGGTGTCCTTTAGTCCCGGTTCCAGCCACGAACCGGGACCAATGAGAAGCCTATATATACCCCTCCCCTTGCCCGCGAGCAGAGCAGTGGAGTGCTCTGTTTTTTTGGCCGGCCGTGGGAGAGCTTTGTGGTGCTCTAGCTCACCTCCTATGCACATGAGGTGTTCGATGAAATGCCCGAGCCACACTTAAGCTTTCTCCTCTCGAAGCTCCTTGTCCAAACTCCATTTTTCTCAAGATTTGTCTAGGTTTGGCGGTCCGTACGTCCTATCCCGTCCCCGTCCTCACCGCCGTCGATCGCCCGCGCCGATCTCGTCGCCGGCACCACCGTGGTGAGCCTCTTGATCTTATCTTCTTTCTAAAAGAAAATATACTTACTCGTATGATTTAGATAGCTACTTGTATAATTTTCTTACTTTTATTATTGTTTGTTATTATATAGTGCCATGGTTATGGTATCCGCCCACGTCGGCCCTCGTCCAGTCTATGATTCAGATGTGGTATATTATCTTTTATAACTATTTCTAACATTTAATGTCTATGACAATTATGCCACCAACTTGACGTAGATGTTTTTATCTAGGAGGTAGTTGAACCAGAAATGGATACCGACTATGCAATTATGCTCGACAAGTTAACTAAAGCTGAAAAAGAAATCGATACTTCGAAAGAAAAATTAAAAAGAACTGAAGATGAGAAGATGGGATTGGAGTTGCATGTTGCCGATATCGTCGATGATCACAAGAACAAGATGGCTGCAATGCGCTTGAAGTTTAGAAAGATTAGAAAATATGCCATTGATAAAGAGGCTTGGTATCATTATGCCGTTGGATCAATTGTTACCTTAGTTGCGATTATGATCGCATTTGTTGTTGCATTGAAATGTTTTAGATAGTTTCAATGTATGGTTTAATTAGATGCTCTGGAGAGCTATATGTTGTTCAATGAGAACTATGTATGTACTTTGGTTTTAATGTGATGATGAACTTGTATTAATTTGGTCACTTCTCTATTCATGATGTTCTGTTATGGTTTTTGACACACTTAATTATATGTAATGCACGCAGATGAACCGGCAATGGATGTACGGTAACAGACGCACCTCCGAGTACATTAAGGGCGTGCATAATTTTCTCGAAGTGGCTGAGGCAAACAAGCAGAATGGTTTTATGTGTTGTCCATGCCCTATCTGTGGGAATACGAAGTCTTACTCTTCGTCGAAAACCCTTCACGTCCACCTGCTTGAGAAGGGTTTCATGCCACACTATAATGTTTGGACCAAGCACGGAGAAAGAGGGGTTATGATGGAAGACAACGAAGAAGAAGAGGATGATGACAACTATGTGCCCCCTGAATACGGTGATGCTGCAATGGGGGAAGCTGAAGATCAAGAGGAACCAGACGATGTGCCCGATGATGATCTTCGCCAGGTCATTGTTGATGCAAAGAGACAATGCGAAAGTGAAAAGGAGAAGTTGAAGTTCGATCGCATGTTAGAGGATCACAAAAAAGGGTTGTACCCCAATTGCGAAGATGGCAACACAAAGCTCGGTACCACACTGGAATTGCTGCAATGGAAGGCAGACAATGGTGTATCTGACAACGGATTTGATAAGCTACTGAAAATATTGAAGAAGAAGCTTCCAAAGGATAACGAATTGCCCGACAGTACGTACGGAGCGAAGAAGGTTCTATGCCCTCTAGGATTGGAGGTGCAGAAGATACATGCATGCCCTAATGACTGCATCCTCTACCGCGGTGCGTACGAGGATTTGAACGCATGCCCGGTATGCGATGCATTGCGGTATAAGATCAGACGAGATGACCCTGGTGATGTTGACGGCGAGCGCCCCAGGAAGAGGGTTCCTGCCAAGGTGATGTGGTATGCTCCTATAATACCACGGTTGAAACGTCTGTTCAGAAACAAAGAGCATGCGAAGTTGATGCGATGGCACAAAGAGGACCGTAAGAAAGACGGGAAGTTGAGAGCACCCGCTGACGGGTCGCAGTGGAGAAAAATCGAGAGAAAGTGGGGGGACTTTGCAGGTGACGCAAGGAACGTATGGTTTGGTTTAAGCGCGGATGGCATTAATCCTTTTGGGGAGCAGAGCAGCAATCATAGCACCTGGCCCGTGACTCTATGTATATATAACCTTCCTTCTTGGTTGTGCATGAAGCGGAAGTTCATTATGATGCCAGTGCTCATCCAAGGCCCTAAGCAACCCGGCAACGACATTGATGTGTACCTAAGGCCATTAGTTGAAGAACTTTTACAGCTGTGGAATGGAAAAGGTGTACGTGTGTGGGATGAGCACGACGAGCAGGAATTTGACCTACATGCGTTGCTGTTTGTAACCATCAATGATTGGCCTGCTCTCAGTAACCTTTCAGGACAGACAAACAAGGGGTACCACGCATGCACGCACTGTTTAGATGACACCGAAAGTATATATTTGGACAAATGCAGGAAGAATGTGTACCTGGGGCATCGTCGATTTCTTCCGACCAACCATCAATGTCGAAAGAAAGGCAAGCATTTCAAAGGCGAGGCAGATCACCGGAAGAAGCCCGCCGTCCGTACTGGTGATCACATACTTGCTATGGTCAATGATTTACAAGTAATCTTTGGAAAGGGTCCCGGCGGACTATCTGTTCCGAATGACGCTGAGGGACGCGCACCCATGTGGAAGAAGAAATCTATATTTTGGGACCTACCCTACTGGAAAGACCTAGAGGTCCGCTCTGCAATCGACGTGATGCACGTGACGAAGAATCTTTGCGTGAACCTGCTAGGCTTCTTGGGCGTGTATGGGAAGACAAAAGATACACCGGAGGCACGGGAGGACCAGCAACGTGTGCACGAAAAAGACGGCATGCCTCCAAAGCAGTATGAAGGTCCTGCCAGCTACGCTCTTACGAAAGAAGAGAAGGAAATCTTCTTTGAATGCCTGCTCAGTATGAAGGTTCCGTCTGGCTTCTCGTCTAATATAAAGGGAATAATAAATATGGCAGAGAAAAAGTTTCAGAACCTAAAGTCTCATGACTGCCACGTGATTATGACGCAACTGCTTCCGGTTGCATTGAGGGGGCTTCTACCGGAAAACGTTCGATTAGCCATTGTGAAGCTATGTGCATTCCTCAATGCAATCTCTCAGAAGGTGATCGATCCAGAAATCCTACCAAGGTTAAGGAGTGATCTGGCGCAATGTCTTGTCAGTTTCGAGCTGGTGTTCCCACCATCCTTCTTCAATATCATGACGCACGTCCTAGTTCATCTAGTCGACGAGATTGCCATTCTGGGCCCTGTATTTCTACACAATATGTTCCCCTTTGAGAGGTTCATGGGAGTCTTAAAGAAATATGTTCGTAACCGTGCTAGGCCAGAAGGAAGCATCTCCACGGGCCATCAAATAGAGGAGGTCATTGGGTTTTGTGTTGACTTCATTCCTGACCTTAAGAAGATTGGTCTCCCTCAATCGCGGTATGAGGGGAGACTGACTGGAAAAGGCACGCTAGGAGCGGACTCAATAATATGTACGGACGGGCATTCTTGGTCTCAAGCACACTACACAGTTCTACAGAATTCTACCTTGGTGACCCCGTATGTCAATGAACACAAGAATATTCTGCGCTCCAAACACCCGGAGCAGTGTGACGACTGGATTACATGTGAACACATCAGGACTTTCGGCAGTTGGTTGCAAACACGTCTCATGGGTGACAACACTGTTTCTGATGAGCTGTACTCGTTGGCCAGGGGACCATCTTCGACTGTATTGACTTACAAAGGGTACGAGATAAATGGGAATACATTTTACACGATCGCCCAAGATCAAAAGAGCACCAACCAAAACAGTGGTGTCCGCTTTGATGCAACAACCAAGAGGGGAAATGACACATATTATGGTTACATAGTGGACATATGGGAACTTGACTATGGACATGATTTTAAGGTCCCTTTGTTTCAGTGCAAATGGGTCAATCTGTCAGGAGGCGGGGTACAGGTAGACCCACAGTACGGAATGACAACAGTGGATCTGAACAATCTTGGGTACACAGACGAACCATTCGTCCTAGCCAATGATGTGGCGCGGGTTTTCTATGTGAAGGACATGTCTACCAAACCGAGAAAAAGAAAAGATAAGGAAGCGAATACATCATACGATGAGCCAAAGCGCCACATAGTTCTTTCAGGAAAAAGAGACATCGTGGGAGTGGAGGGCAAGATAGACATGTCCGAAGATTATGAAAAGTTTCATGAAATTCCTCCCTTCAAAGTCAAGGCTGACCCAAGCACCCTGTTAAACGATGAAGATTATCCATGGTTACGGCGCAATAAGCAAAGGACACAAGCGAAGAAAAAATGAAGACTTTCTCTCCACAACTATTATGATGATGCCTTTTGTAACATATGAGTTTTCGTCCGAAACCCTGATACTTCGAAAGAGATTGTCCATTTTGTACACGAAGTGCATCCAGATTTTGCCGTAACCCTCTCAACTTTTTAGCACATGCTATGTGGGTGAAATGATGATACCATGCCAACTTTCAACCTGTTCAGAGTTCATTTGTAGTGCTTTTCAATTTCAGGGTCATTTAGCTTAAAAAAATCAGTAAATGCATGAAAAATAGGAAATGAAGTCAGAAATGTTTGAAAATTGATGATGTGGCTTTGAATGGTGCATTTTGAACACACAAAAAGTCTGGAGTTCAAATAAGTTCAAAAAAATAAAATCCCTTTCTAACAGATGAATTTTCGTCCGAAACCCTGATACTTCGAAAGAGATTGTCCATTTTGTACACGAAGTGCATCCAGTTTTTGCCGTAACCCTCTCAACTTTTTAGAACATGCTATGTGGATGAAATGATGACACCATGCCAACTTTCAACCTTTTCAGAGTTCATTTGAAGTGATTTTTAATTTCAGGGTCATTTAGCTCAAAGAATGAACTAATAGCAAAAAGAATGAACTAGAAAACTTTTATGAAACTCTAATAGCAAAAATAATGAACTAAAAATAATCAATTAAAAAATTCTGTTATGATCAACTAAAACAAAACTATAATATTCTTCAATAGCAAAAAGAATCAACTAAAAAGCTTTTATAAAACTCTAATAGCAAATGGAATCAACTAAAAATATTTTATAAACCTCTAGTATTTATGAAACTAAAATTATATAAAATTTATGCAACTAAAGTTATCAAAATATTTTTTGTTCAAAACATTAATAGCAAAAAGAATTTTCATAAAGAATTTTTTTGTTAGAAACTTTAATAGCAAACTAAAATAACAAAATCTGTTTTTGATTAAAACAGACATTTAAAATAACCTAAAAATTACCAAATTGAATATAATGATAAAACACAGTAATATTAAATAGCAGGAAAAAGAATCACTCAAAAATCTATTTTTATAGTAAAGTTATTCACAAACTAGTGATTCACACAAATTTTAAAGAATTCAAATTTAAACTATTCAAATTTGAAAACTAATGGAACTAACAGAAAGTTTATAATTTTTGTGACCTAACAGCAAAAAGAATTAAAAAAATAAAGCAAAAAACAAAAGAAAATAAATAATGCAAAAAACAAAACAAAAAAACTGCAAAAAAATTAAAAAAAATGCCGCCTACTGGGCCACCACGGCCTGAATACGACTAGAAACCCAACTAACCAGTTGGGCCAGGATTCAGGCCCGCAGAAGGCCCAGTAGGCCCACAGGCAGATACAGAGAGGTTAGGCCCGTAAGCCTGCTTTAGAGAGGAGCTCGAAGGCTCTGGCGCACCGCGCCTTATAAACAGGTGCGGCACTCTCTCAACTAGCGAGGTGGGACTAAACTCCCACCACGCCGCTGTGCAAGGCCATTGGTCCCGGTTAGTGGCACGAACCGGGACCAATGCCATCCTTTGGTCCCGGTTCGTGGCACCAACCGGGACCAATTCCCCCCTTTCGTCCCGGTTGGTGCCACCAACCGGGACCAAAGGTCTCTGCTTCCCGCCCTTTGGGCTGACGAAAAGAGACCTTTGGTCCCGGTTGGTGGCACCAACCGGGACTAAAGGGATGCATTGGTCCCGGTTTGTGCTACGAACCGGGACCAATGCTTCGTCTATATAAGCAGCACTTGTGAAAATTTCCATTCAGTTCTTCGATCTCTCCGACGACGCCGCCAGGCTGCCCCTGCCCCGCTGTCGCCGTCGCTGCCCCCGACGCCGTCGTCGCCCCTGCCCCATCGTTGGCGTCGCCGTCGCCGCCCCCGACGCCGTCGCCGCGCCCCTGCCCCCGACGCCGTCGCCGCGCCCCTGCCCCGAGCCCTCGCCGACGCGCCCGACGCCGTCGCCGCGCCCCTGCCCCCGACGCCGTCACTGCGCCCCTGCCCCGAGCCCTCGCCGACGGTCCGCGCCGCCCCACGCTACGGTCCGACCGGCCCCCTTTCCTCCCTGTCCTCCTCCCCTGCTTGTTCATATGAACATTTTTTTGTTCATATGGATATGATGATGTTGATGATTGTTAGCTAGATGATGTTGATGATAGATATGATGATGTTGATGATAGATGATGTATGCTTTTTTTTGTTCATATAAATTTTTTTTGTTCATATGATGATTTTTTTTGCATTTTTAGAAAAATGTATGTATGTACGTATGTTCTCTGTATATGTTCATATATGCAAAAGTTACATTTTTAGAAAAGTTTTATGTATGTATGTTCTCTGTATATGTTCATATGTGCATTTTTAGAAAAAATTTGTGTATGTATGTTCATATATGCAAAAGTTACATTTAAGAAAAAAAGAAAATGTATGTATGTTCATATGCAAAGAATATGGAAAAGTTAGAATTTTTTATGTTCATAGAATTTTTTTTGGTGATATTGTAGAATATGAACATTTTGAATATGGATGGATGGATGGATGAACATTATGTCCATGTATGTATGTATGGATGTCGTTGTCGATCTACCGGCCCCCTCCCCGATAACTTCGACATGAGGGGGGGACGTCGGACATGCATGAGGAGGGAGAGAGAGATGTTAATAGAAAGTTTTCTCTCAAAACGTTACTAAGTTAAAATGTTACTATGTTACTAAGTTTTCTCTCGAAACGTTACTAAGTTACTAAGTTACTAAGTTAAAATGATGTTAATGCAAAGTTTTCTCTCGAAACGTTAATAAGTTACTAAGTTAAAATGTTCATATATTCGAAACATATCAAATGTTGTATTTTCTCTCGAAACGTATCCCCGATAACTTCGACATGAGGGGGGTCGACGTCGATCAACCCCCTCTCGCCCGACCAAATTTACGAAGTTCAAAGTTACTAAATTTACTCCCGGTCCGCTCGCCCGACCAACTCTCGAGGCCACCCAAACCCTAGAAGAAAGAGCGTTGTCGATCTCCTACCCCCTCCCGCCCCTACCCAATAAACTCTCGAGGCCACCGAAACCCTAGAAGAAAAAGCGTTTTCGATCTCTCGAGGCCACCCAAACCCTAGAAAAAAATCGTTGTCGATCTCTCGAGGCCACCCAAATTTACCAAGTTAAAAGAGCGTTGTCGAGGCCACCCCAACTAATCCATTGCTCATATATGCATATGATCCCTTGTTGTGATTAGCTAGCTAGGTCTATGTTTGCCACTAATATATCCATCTCTCATGTTTGTATATTGCCATGTTGTAATATTTGCAGAAACTATGGAAAGAGACTTGGTAAAAGAACAGTTGTTGGGGGATATAATCCTCGGCGGAGGAGGTGATCCCTTGTCGTTTCTCAACGACACCGATGGTCAGGAAGGAGAGGATCACGGCTCCGGTGATCGAACAATGGAGGAGGAAGGAGATGATGACGGCTCCGGTGACCGAATGGCGGAGGAAGAAGGAGATCATGATGACGGCTCCGGTGACCGAACGGAGGAGGCAACTGTTGCAAAGTCCGGCGAGGTATATATATTAATTAAGCCTGTGCTGACTAATTGATGCATTAATTGTTTTGGTATGTACATATATTAACGCATCTTTCTTCTTTTACAGCCCTCCGGATCGAGCCAAACTTCCGTAAGGAGACGAGGCCCGAAGAAAAGGTTGCGCCAGGATGAAAGGTTCACGATCACAGCAATCAATGACGATGGCCAACCGATTGAACCCAAGCGGACGAAGGACACATTTGTTAGTCAGTGCGGAGCTATTGTTAGGGACAGCGTCCCGATCAGCGTCGAGCAATGGAATAAGAGTAAGGACCACCCTGAAGTTTCTTATGTCCAGGATAGACAGAAAGCTGATCTTTGGACCCAGCTGAAGGCAAATTTCACCCTACCGCCAGAGGAGGATCCGAATAAGCCAGTTATAGAGCCAAAGGTCAAGGCGTTTGCTCTTAAGAAGATGGCAGATCTATTCAAGAACTGGAAGAAAGAGTTGAACACAAAGTTTGTCGAAAAAGGGAAGACTCCAGAATTCACCGGCCGATATGAGAAGATAAAACATCACTGGCCCGCATTTGTGGCCTACAAGACTTCGGAGAAGGGTAAGAAAAGGTCGGAGACAAACAAGATAAATGCTGCAAAGAAGCTGTATCACCATCACACGGGGTCAGGTGGCTACTACAAAGCCCGCCCGTTGTGGGACAAAGCTGAGCAAGACCTGCTTGCTAAAGGGGTCCAACCAGCGACATTGCACTGGCCAGACCGTGCAAGGACTTGGTTCTTCGGGGTTGGGGGAACTTTGGACCCAGAAACAGGGGAGTGTCGTTGGACGGACGAGCAACTTGCAATACCCATGAAGAAGCTTCAGCATTATATCAGCGCAGCGCAGGAAGGGACGTTCATTCCCGACAGAGAGAATGACGAGCTGACACATGCCCTTGGGAATCCTGAGCACCCTGGACGAACACGAGGCACATCAGGCTCCCTTCCGTGGAAGTATGCGTTTGCCGACAGCGGTGGTTACAGAAGCCGAGATAGAAAGAGGAAAGCGGAAGCAAGCGAAATGCAGAAGCTCAATGCAAGAATAGCAAAGCTAGAGGAAATTCAGAGCCAGCGAGCTATCGGCCAACCATCTCAGCGGCACGAAGCTACCCCAGAAGCTACCCCACCATCTCAGCGGAGAAGCAGCGTGGCTTCCACGGAGCCCGTTCAGCCTGATTTCACGGCTCCTCGCTACCCCGTGGATACTATCACGGAGGCTCAACATTGCGAGCTAATGACGAAATGGCAGAACCTGACTTTGAAGGCGGCTGTCGGCTCTGTTGCACCTCCTCAAGCTGACGGAACTTTTCACTGCCGTCCGATTCCACAAGGCTATGCTGCTGTGATGGTGGATCAAATAATGGAGGGATTTGAGGAGCTGGAGCTTGACCACCCTACAGGTGAAGGGGAGAATCATCTGGTTTATGCTTTGAGGAGTACCTGTCTGTGGAGGAAGGAGTACATCAAGCTTCCAAACTGGACGCCTCCGGCGAGTGATCAGGGCACTCCGCCTTCTCCTCCGCCTCCTCCGGCGCGTGACGGCACTCCGGCTCCTCCTCCGCCTCCTCCGACGAGCACTCCGCCTCCTCCGGCGCGTGAGGGCACTCCGGCTCCTCCTCCGCCTCCTCCGGCGCGTCAGGGCACTTCGCCTCCTCCTCCGGCGTGTCAGCAACGGCAGAAGAGAGCCACTGCAGTTCCGGCGGCTAGCAGTACAAGAGGTGGTGGGAAGAAATTTAAATTGGGTCCAAGCCTCAAGGCTCCTCCAAAGTTACCATATGATATGAATGACGAGGAGCTCAAGGAGATCCGTGCTGCCGAAGTGCGGGCCCATTTTGAACGGAAACATCCAGAAAAGAAGGAAAAAGTAGATCCGGTGAAAGCGAAGCGCACTCTGGATGCCCTTCAGAAACCACCACCGTCTCCGCCGCAATCCCACTATAACCGCTGTATTGGAAAGACATATGCTGAAGCGCGGCGGTCGGGAAGTACTACCAGTGATACAAGACGACGAAGTAGGAAAACAATTCCCCAGCTCGGCGAACAGGAGAAGCAATCGTGCCCCCCGCTCAAGGTGTCTAGCGATATCGCTAATCATCCGGGACTACTGCCCGGCACCAATCTTGCTGATTACGTGGGCGATGATGTACAGTATGAAATTGCTGAGGTAGTACCTCCCTTTAGGTACGAGCACGGGAAGGATCTCGTCAAAAGTGATGATGAGCTAAAGAAACTACCAACGATGATGCGAAGATTGCATGACTGGTACTTGGAAACCTGCAGCAAGTCTGGGGCCGACAGTATATTGCTGGCAATTAAAGATGAGCACGACTTCATTGGAGTTGACGTGCTGCCTGTTGAATTTGTGGAATTATTTCAGTTATTCAATCAAGACGCCCTGGACAAACAACTCATCAGTTGCTACTGTCTGTAAGTATTATTTCTGTAATTAAGTCTCTAGCTCAGCTCGTTCATTGCATGTATATATAATTATCCTCGCTATATTATGCAGATTGAAGATCGTCGAATGCAAGGATGCACGGATCTATGACATTGGGTTCATTAGCCCAAATACCGTAAATGAATGGACGGTACAAAACAAAGTTGAAGATACCGAGGATAACTTGCTAAAATCGCTCATTCGACATCAAAACAAAAGGAAAATACTCTTTCCTTACAACTTCAAGTGAGTGTTACTGTCTTGTGCATATTCGGTTTCGCTTACTCGAGGTTAAGTACAGTAATTGATGAGTTATGCGTGCGCAGGTTCCACTATATTCTGCTATCCATTAAGCTTGACGAGGGAGTAGTAACCGTCTTTGACTCGAGACGTAAAGATCCCAAGGATTATGCGGACATGACTGCAATGCTCCAGAAGTAAGTTCAATCAATACCGGGACCATATCGGCAACTTTCGTTCATTTCCTGATATCAAGTAATCATTTTCTTTGCCTGGCAGGGTTTGGAAACAGTTCACCGGAAAGGTTCCGGGTCTGAAGAACGAGCTGCAATTTACACACCCCAAAGTAAGTAGTACTAGCTAGTTCCGCGCATCTCTCATTGATTCTAGTTTCATCAATACCATTATCATATGCTTGATTATCAGTTTGATTGAACTCTATTCTTGTAAAGTGGATGTGGCAGGAAGGCGGGAATAATTTATGTGGATACTACGTTTGCGAGTACATGCGCCAATATACCTCTGAGCGGGGCAACTCTGACAAACAATTTGAAGTACGTAAAAAATATTCATAATTTTATTTTATTACCATCAATTGTGTTGAGTTTCATTCATATATATGTATTGACCCCCTTCTTTAAATTAGATGTGTGTGATGCGGAATGAACTCCTACCACATGATCGCATACGAGCAATTCAAGAGGAATTGGCGGGATTCTTTCTTGAACACGTCATACATGAAAAGGGAGAATACCATATGAAAATTCAAGCTGATTATCGGTAGATGATATATGTCAGGGATCGTAAGAGATGTTATATTGTATATATATATGTAGTAGCTTCGGATAGATATACGACAACTTGTTGTTCGAACAAGCACGGAGAAAGAGATGTCACTTCTCTCTATATATGTTCATGACGATCAGGATGTTGTGTAATTAATTAATGGTTCCTTCATTTGCTTACTAGCTAGCGTCGAGTTCTCTCTGTATGTAGTAGGTACCGTCGACCAAGCACGGAGAAAGAGAGGTCTGTCCTCCTGGACTAGTCGGTGCGGCGAACGGTGGTCGGTGGCCACGCCGTCGTCGAGGCAGCGGCGACGAGCCCGCTCGGATGCAAGGCAGGGAGAGAGAGAGCAAGAGGAAAGGGGAGAGTGCGGGGGGGGGGGGGGGGGTAGGGTTCGAGAGGATGGCGGGGTGGGCTTATCCACGGGGGGAGTCGCGGGATGGCCGACACGCAAACCCCTAAACCCCCCCTTTCAAAAAAAAAACAAAAACCCCAGCGCCTACGAGCTACTGACGCGTGGCAGCCTTTTGGTCCCGGTTGGTGTTACCAACCGGGACTAAAGGTCCTCTGCCTGAGTGCTGCGAAGCGGCCACGTGGAGCTCCTTTAGTCCTGGTTGGTGTTACCAACCGGGACCAAATGCCCTCCTGCCTGGGCTCGGCGGAGAGGCCACGTGGAGGCCCATCTGTCCCGGTTCGTAAGCGAACCGGGACTAAAGGTCATGGGCTTTAGTCCCGACCCTTTAGTCCCGGGTCCAGAACCGGGACAAATGGGCCTTTTTCTACTAGTGATGTCACAAAGACCGTATAGCTTTAGACTTCTTAAATTCTCCTTCACAGGCTCGGAGATGTCATCTACTACGCCACAGAAGAAATCCTGCTCATCCTTGTCCAGATGCACCGACAAAGACTCCAAATGGCCTAGAGCATACATGACGGAAGATAAATCCTTGACGTTCTCCCTGTTGATGCCAGACACTCCGAGCTTGCGCACTTGGGTAAGATTCTTGAGCTCCTTGAGAATGGCCTTCCCCCCAGAAGCACCAACATTGAGAACACCTAGCGTGTCCAAGGCCTTCAGTTTCCCTATCCCTTTGGGCACCTCAACACCAAGATGAGCACTGATAACCTTGCGGCAAAACTTGGGTAACCAGGATCCTTTACTCCTTGGTTGTGTTTGTACAGTGGTGCCGGCACAAATGTACTGTAACTTTTGCAGATTGATGACGGGTGGTGGCAGCATAGTTATAGAAGTGTGTCTGACATCAAGAGTCTCGAGCTGCTTCAGATTGCCAATTGAAGTGGGCAAACGGGATACACCTGTGCATCCTCGTAGGGAGAGGAACTTGAGGCGTGGCAGTAGTTTCACAATCTGCTCAACATGGTTATCCGTTACATCTGAGGTATCCTCCAGATCCAGCACCCGAAGCACCTTCATCTTGTCAGAGATGAAGAATGGACACCACCCTTCGAACACTGTCAAGGATCTTAACCGGGAGAATTCTATACTTTCAAAAACATATCTATCTCTGTCCCAGCTGCTCTGGATGACAAGGTGCCGTCCTGTATATTGCGAGTTTTGGCTGCAACACTCCTCCAGTGCAAAAACCATGTTATCTTCCATTGGCTGTGAGATAATGTACTCACGAAAAAAACCATTTACTTGGCATGAAGTCATGCTCATCTCTTTCATCTCGAGTACCTGCGGTGGCCTATCGATCATGCTCAAACTGACAAGCTTGTCAAATGATGCATCCCCATTCTTTTCTGCGGTAGCACTAACGGTGCCCCTACAATAGCCCTCAGCAATCCACCGCCTCAACAAACGTCTTCGGCGAATGTTGTGGTTTGGAGGGAAAATGGGCAGGTAGAAAACACACGGCTTAAGGAAATCCGGACAGGAACGCAACTACTTGTGCGCCCAGACCAGTAAACCCTGTATTCCGTCAGAATCTGCCCTCTTCTCCAGTTCGGGCATAAAATTGGCATTCAGCTTCTACCACGACTCTGGAACCATCGCAAAGCCGAGGAAGACCACTAAGCGATGCATAGCAATTATTACTTTAGGAATTCTGCCACATTTGTTTAATGCAAGCTTCACTTCCTTCATTATACCAAGACCTCTCAGATCGGCGTCGGATGCCCTCGCCTGCAATTTGAGAATAAATATTAATTACTACCATTTGAAATGGAGGTGGTAGTAATTATATATGCTAGACAATAACCGGTGCATTCACACAGGCTTGTATATGTTAAAGAAGCAAATGCAATTGTATTTTTCTGGAAACAGAAATTAATATTTAAAAATAAAACCATATGTAATGTTTTCTAGGATGTATGGCACAAGCAAGTTTCTCAATGCACTAATTCATTGATTTAGAGTTAGGGAATTTTATGTCTCATAAAGTTCACTCAGATTCATAACAACACATTTCTCTCTATGCAATTAACATAAGCAATTTCTACGTGTAGGCTTCTCTCTGCTTTAAGATTGTTAATGTTGTTGGTCTTTTTTCTTTTCATCTAATTAACACATACAGGATATTTTCCGGAAAGAAAATACACGTACTGGATCCCAAGAAAAGAACATGGACTAAAATATATTGCATGTTGTGAGAACTTTTAAGATCATATACATTTGTTTTCATGTAATAATTCTTACAAAATTTCAACTCCACCATGTTTTCTATTCTTTTTGAATGAACAACCATAACTAATTCAAATAATTGCTAATAGGTTATTCGATAAATCCAATAAATAATTTATACCGTTAGTTATAGTCTTACTGATTATTATTTTTGGTAAAATTAGGCATGTTTGCATGCACCTTCCTGAAATGCAAAACTTCCCAGAAATAGACCACGTGTGACAATTTAATTACATAGACTTTGCCATGTACAAACAACTAGGTGTAGCAGAGATGCGCATGTTGAGATGGGTATGTGGCGACATAAGAAAGGATCGGGTCCAGAATGATGATATATGTGAGAGTTGGCGTGGCGCCGATTGAAGAGAAGTTTGTCAACATCGTCTGAGATGGTTTGGGCATGTTCAGCGCAGGCCTCCACAAGGGCCAATGCATAGCGGATGGTTAAAAAGTGTTGATAATGTCAAGAGAGGTCGGGGTAGGCCAAACTTGACATAGGAGGAGTCGGTGAAGAGAGATCTGAAGGACTGGTATATCATCAAAGAGGTAGCCATGGATAGGGGTGCGTGAAAGTTAGCTATCCATGTGCCAAAGCCATGACTTGCTTTTCATATCTTATGGGTTTCAAGATGATGTGTCGGTTCAGTCTCTCAGAGATACTCATAGGATGTGTGTACGTTTATAGGAGTGAGTGTATGTGTGTATGTATAAGTGTCTGCGTCTGTACTATGTTCAACTCTAGTCTACCTCAACTTGTTTGGGACCGAAAGGTTTTGTTGTTGTTGCTGTGGATTTTGCCATGTACGCTCGAGAAAAGTCCTTTTTTGTTTTTTCTCATATACGTTTGAAAACTAAACCCAAGGAGATTAAACTTTGCCAAAGATAATTGGTGCATGATTTTCTTTAATCTTGATCAGAATAACTTGGTCCCTCCATCTGAGGACGAGGATTTGCGGCACGCAAGTGCGGGGGCACTCAGGTCCCTCATGCCGGCTTTTATTTTGGCTTTCGAATTTCAAAATTCTATATCTTTTAAACAGAAATTTCAAATTAAGTTATGTTTTTATATTTGTGTTTCTCGTGACTAGTACTTTGAAATAAGATCCATTTTTGGTATGTTTTGACAACTTTAGAAAAATATGTTAAGTTCCAATGTTGAAACTTAGTACGAGCGACCGATAAAAATCAATTTTGTGTCTACAACCGACAGAAAAATAGTAAGTTTTATCGTTGAAACTGGGCATTTTTAGATGAAAAACAGTAAGTTTTATCGTTGAAACGTAAAGCTTTTTGAGGGATTTTCTTTTATATTGTGCCCTTGTAATGCCCCGGCCAAAGCCACCAATTCCCGGCCATTTCCCCTGGTGGGATCTAGACTATCCCCACAGACCAACACTAGTCTTTTTTGCGCACTTTGTCCTCACTCGTGCGAACCCGAGAGCAACTTCCCGGTCGGTCACCCATCCACAAATTGCTCCAAGCCAAGCACGCTTAACTTTGGAGTTCTTTTCGAATGGGCTCCCAGAAAATAAGGAATTCCTTGTTGATATTAGTAGTCTACCATTACTATTAAGCCAGACTCTCACATACACCCCCACTCAAAGGAACCGACGTCCTCGTCGGCCATCAGGAACGTTCCATCCTGGCACACGTATCTGTGTTCAGTTCGGCACATATGCCATGTCGTGTGCCACAATGGGCCACACGCGCCATGTGTCACATGCCCACGCACTTGACCCGCAGATGTCCGTGTAACCGCGAGGGTCAGCTCTGATACCAATTGTAACGCCCCAGCTACAACCATCGGTTCCCGGCCTTTATGCCTAATGGGATCTAGGCTGGCCTCCACAGACCAACACTAGTATTTTCTGCACACTTTGTCCTCACGTGCGCACCCGGGATCAACTTCCCAGACGGTCACTCATCTTCAAATCGCTCCAAGCCAAGCACGGGTAACGTTGAAGTTCTTTGCGAATGAACTCCCGGAAAAGAAGGAATTCCTTGTTGATATTAGTAGTCTATCGTTCCTATTAAGCCAGGCTCTCACAGACCTCGTGTGGGATTCAACTACTTCGCGAATCGCGAGGCAAATCGAGTGGGCGGCAGGGCTTGGTAGGTGAGTGCCTCCGCACTTACGTGCCCCTGCGAATTTCCGCAAATCTGAGGGCTTGCTTTTCTCTCTTTTCTCCGTCAACATGGAATATCAAGAGAGTCAACAGCTAATAGATACATGGTATATTTAGTTGGGCTTTTGCTAGCTAGCCTTGCGACACATATTGTGATAGGATTTATGTTTCAGCTGCAAAATAGAATACACAAAGTAAAGTGAAAAAGGATATCAAGTCGAATTTGAATTTGAGGTATTTCTATACCAATGGATTCATATCTGCCTAGAAAGTATGGAAACAAATGTGGGTTGCATTTTTTATCCGTATCTGATCGGTTGCCACCCCTACTTGTACTATAGTGTGTCTCATAATACTGATATTTATCGCTTCAAACCCTCAACTGATGCAAATAGCGGTGTACGAAGATGCATGGAGTAGTTTAGTTTGAAATCCTACAAGAGCATGTGGGCACCACAACACATAGGTTTTTATTTCTCTCGTCTTAGTTAGGAGTAACATTATGGCTAAAGACAATTATAATAAAAACAATGGAATAATCTCTTGCTTGTGGCGCCAAAAAATAAGAAAAAAATATGCCCTAATAGTCGACATACCTGGCATTTGAAGAGATGAAGGGCCGCATTGGGTTCTAAACTTCTAACGTTGAATACCAAGTAAGGGTATTTTGCACAATGCATGGCAACACTTTCTTCAGTTGTAATAACAATGGCACGAGTTTTGGCTGATGGAAGTCCCAAGGCAGTACTTATCGAGGCCCAGTCTTCAATTGACTGCAGATCATCAATAACAATGAGGGAAGGATGTTCACGCAAAATATTACGGCATTCCTTTATTGGATCTTCAGTTGATGACATACAATAATGTTCATTTGCTTTGTCATTAGTAGATTTCAAAGATAGAATATCCAAAAGTAAACTCCGAGAGAATTCCCTCAAATTGAACGGATGGGGAACATCGACCCAGCCATATTTGCTCCATCTGTGACTATACTCGAACTTCATTTGGTTGCAGTAGATACTTTTGACGAGAGCTGATTTTCCAACACCAGCAATTCCCCACACAGATATTACATCAAAATCGGTATGTCTGCTATACAGAATTACATCGTCAACCATGCCCAGGGTATTAAGCATATCTATCTCTTCAGATCGCGGACAGACAAGATTGAAACTATCTTGGGACTGAGCGGAAATCGTGTGGCTAACTTTATCATCGTTTTTATTTCTGTCACACTGGGAACCCTGCAACCAAGCAAGAAACAATGCATTAGACCCATTGTGAGCACAACTGCACAAGGATATTGAATGTTAGGTATTGATATTGAGATGGCATGCAAACGTTATCTTAAATGGTTATGCAAGCGGCAATCAGTATGCTGTTAGCAGATTATGCATTAAAGAAATTGCCAATACCCCATACTGCATTCGGATCCCAACGGGAAAGTAGTGGCTGCACCCAACTTCGGTGCATCCACACAGTGAACAGTAAACTCGAAAAAAATAGAAAACAAATTCAAAAAATTCTGAAACTTCGTGGATGTGATTATGAGCAAATGTTTTAGGAGCTTGCAAAGTTTGGTCACTAAAAAACATCAAATGATCTCCATACAAAACAAAATACAAATGATGCTCTGCACCCAAGTTTACTGTTCACATGTTTCAGCACAAACTTTTGGTTTTTTTTTTGTACAGAGCTCCTCGGATGTCATTTGGCCACCAAATTTTGCAACATTTGGTCATAATCGCATCCACAAAGTTTCAGATTTTTTTGAAATATTTTGCTAAATTTTTTATCGTGGGTGGACCAGGGGTGCAATGTCCCTCGGTGCACAAAAAACACATTCCCAACCCAAACATATCTCATTTATTATACCATAGTCATCAAAATTATGCGTCGACAATAAAAAGACGACCACTTCATCTCCACCTGGCACTCTGACAGTCGCTTACCCCATCTTTCAACACATTCATTCGACTCATCGCGGTTACTCCGGGTCTGTTTGAATCACGCCCACGCCAGCCCCGCCAACCTCTTCCAAATTGGAATGTCGACTCCTCAAATGCCAATCGATATCTCGAGGAAATTGCGCATGTCCTCGAATTTGTATTTTTTGATCGACAAGCCATTGAATCACTTCCGCGGGGGGGGGGGGGGGGGGGGGCACTCCTGGGTGGAGCCTGCGAGGACTGTAATTTCAAGGACGATCAGTCTAGATTTGACCGATATCGACATTCTCGTAACTCAATCAATATCAAGAACAGAAAGAGTTTTTATAGAGAAGGATTTCTAAAATCGGGCGAGCCAATAATTTAACATAGGATTTCGCCGCCTCAGTTTCGCCAATGCGTGGGGTGTAAAAATGGAACTGAGCGCCCAAAAGATTGGCGTGGATAGAAAAAATATGGCGTTGATTCAAACATGCGCCGATGCTAGTGGTCAATACCAAAAAAATTAGGGCAACCCCCGGCTGCATTGCAAATATACCCTCCACCTCCTCTCCATCCAATGGGGGCCAATCCTCCCCCCCCCCCCCCCCCCCCCCCCCCTCTTCTACAGTTAATCATGAACTGGTTCCCCTTCTTCACTGAGCCCGGGGCTACCAGCCTACCACAGCATGCTAGAATTCATACCAGAGTATGGTAAGGAGGCCTCTCCACTGGAGCCCCCGCTGCCATTGCCATCCACCAAGCTGGAGCGTTTCCCATGCTCCAGCCACACGTCGCCTTAATTAATCGAGCCACCATAGGCATTCCAGCTGCCATAGCTCCACGTGCTCGTCAATGGGGCATCACATGAGGGAGCGTGACTGGTTATTCAGCGTGATGGAGGAAATCCCACACTTCTTCCAATGTCACCCCTACGTCGGGAGGGTGTTCATGTTGCTGACAAAATTGAGGGGAAAGAGGGGCAGTGGGAGGCCAAGATAATGCGGTGGATCACACACCTAGCGTGGTGCAGCGTATTCCTAGGCTGGCTCACTGCTCCACAAGCTTGTGATGCTGCTTGTGTGTTTGTTAATCAGTTGTGTATTGTGCAGGATTTGACGATTCTTTGTGAGGATTAGCAATTTGTTGATGTTCTTGGGTGCGAGGAGAGGTGGGCTCAAGTCGTGGCTCCACACACGACTGAGCGCAAAAGGGTGGAAATGGAGGAAGAGTCGGGAGATGACCTCGCTGGCTCGGTAAGCTTGCTCAAATATGCTCAATGTGGTGGCAAACCATGTGGTCTATCGAACTCAAGCAACCTTCATGCAGGGTAGAAACATCCTCAATGTGGTAGTCATCCTACATGAGACTGTTCATGAGATGCACTAGAAAATATAAGTGAGGTGATTTTTAAGGTTTACTTTGGAAAAGTCTATGAAACAACAAAATGGTCGTTTCTTCGGCAGACACTTTGAATGAAGAGCTTCTTTGAGAAATGGCGTGCTTTAGTCAATAATTTTCTATCTAGAGGTAGTGTGACAATCGAAGTCAATGATGACCTTGGCCATTACTTTCAAAGAAAAAGGGGTTGCCTCAGGACCATCCACTATCACCTATGTTATTTAACATTGGGGCCGACATGATGACAGTCTTGATTGATCATGCAAAAGCTTTAGGCCAAATTGCAGGGTGGTACCAAACCTGGTGGATGCTAATCTTATTGTGTAACATCCCCAAAATCATACTACAGTGATCTCCCCCTAATGGTGGTCATGCCATCATGATCACTGGGCCAATCTGCCACTTGTCCAAGATCAAAGCCAAATTCCAATTTGAATTGCATGTCAAATATTTACCTCTTCTATCATGCAATCAAAATAGTTCAATATTTAGAAAATATTCTCCAAGTATTTGTCATAATGAAACCAACTTCTCCTAAATTCCCAAAATGCCCCTGGGAATTATTTGAGTGATCCAGCAGCATTTATCTTGGCCTTTTCAATTTCTAAAAATGCTTAACCTTTTCCTTATGCCCTGAAACTTTTTGTGGCAGTGCCAAAAATCACAAAGTATTTATGTGGCCTAGTCCCACATTTTTCAAAAGTGTTTTGGCAGTCCTAATTATTCCTATACAGCTTCTGTTTTTAAATTAAAGAGAAAACAGAAAATAGGAAAAAGAATAAGGTACCTACTGGGCTCTATGCTACAGTGGTGAAGCCCAGCCCACCTCCTTCGTCCCCTACCTATTCCTCCCCCCTCGTGTCGACGCCAGAAGCCATTGCCGCGCGATGGGTGATACCGAGGCCACAGGAGCTCGCCTGGGAGAAGATAAGGGCGTCCCCGACCCCCTGCTAACCCTAGGCCACACTCCTTCTCTCCCTCGCCTCTCTCCCTTCCCTTTTCCTCGAGGCCGGACGCATCTGTCGCCGCCGCTCGCCATTGCCACGGCCACCGGCATCCCCGCGCCGTGGGAGCTCGTCCACCCGCTGCGCCGCGCTCGTCCACGACCTCTGGTGCCAGCCATTCGACCCGGGGGGCGCTACATCAACAGCATCGACCGGATCCCCCTTTCGGCCACCGTGAACTGTCGTCGACGATTGCGCCGCCGTTCTGTGCTCCTAAGCGTTCACCGGCCTCCTTGTGCCACGCGGTGAGCCTCTGCACGTTCCCCCTAGGTTGGCTAGCTCGGTTTCTTACTCCAGCTCGCTCCCGTCGTTCGTGTGCTCCGGCCGAAGCTCTGTTCTCCGCCGCCGCGATTAATGTCGCCGTCGTAGCCCTTCCCCGCATGAGATGAGGATGTCGTCGTGCTCCTGGAACACCAGGGAGGCGCGTGCGCGCATCAGCTTGTCTCGGGCGAGCCTTGTTGCTCGATCCCGAGCGTGTCTTGCTCCGGCCGCTGCATAGCACCACCGCCCGCTCAAATCAAGCCACCCCGCGGCCACCCGTCTGTCCCAACGGACGCGCACGAGTGCCAGCTACGCATAGAGCCCACCCACGCGTGCTCCCGTCGCCGGAAACGGCCGGACAGGCAGCGCCGCCGCGTCAGGTCATCGCCGGCGTGACCCTGCCGACGTGGCGTCGTTAGCCACTAACCCTCCCCTCTAATCCCCACTGACTGCTGGGCCCCAGGCCGCTAACTAGATGAGGATTTAATTAAACTCTGTTTTTTTTAAATGACTCAATGACATGCGGGCCCCACCTCCACTGTTCACTTTTGACTGGTCCACGGTCAACGCTGACTGGACAGTTGACCAGGGCCCGACCTGTCAGCCTCCTAAGCACTCTGCTGGGTACAACTCTCGGTGCACTTAGCTTTTGCTGTTCTGGATAATGCGAATTAAATTAATTCCAGGATTTTCAGAAAATGTTTAAAACTTCGGAAATTCGTAGAAATTCAACCGTAGCTCGGATGAAAATGTATTCTATATGAAAAACGCTCAGAAAAATGAGACAAATCCGTTGGTGCCCTCTGTGTAGCTGTCACATGCCTCTAACACTGCAACCGTGGAACCTTCCCCTCCGGTTCATCTGTCTGACAGATGCCTAAAGTCGGGAAAATATCCCCAGATATTTTCCCGCTCCGTCTGCAACGTGTAGCACTGTGTTTGGTCACCCCTAGCTCAGCTTTTTGCCTTGTCATGCCTTGTGATTGCATTTGTATGCTGTGTATTTATTTGTTTCCTCCCCCTCTTCTCTCCGGTAGCCCCCGAGTCTGACGAGACCCCTGAGGACTGCTACACCATCGACGACCCCTCTTTCACCGCAGAGCTTCCAGGCAAGCAAAACCCCCTTGATCATTCCTATATCGTCCATTCTTTCTCTCCCATGCTTGCATTAGAATTTGCTACTGTATTCGATTGCTCATATTCTGATGCATAGCCTGATTTTGTAAGCTGTTGTTGATACTTCACCTGCTATCCTATATGCTTAGTATAGGTTGGTTAGTGATCCATCAGTGGCCGCGCACCCTTGTCCGTGTTGCCATGCTTTACTTTCGGATACTCGATCAGTGTGATCGACGTACAGAGACCGACACATCACCGCACACCCCCTTAGCTGTACGACTCTGCAGAGCTACTATCGAGTGCCGAGGGTGATATATACCTCCTACCTCACTCCTGATGATATCTCTGTAGCGTAGCTAGTCGGTTGTGGGTTACCGAGGGTGATTTCTCTTTCACCACCTCCGATGATGCCTCTGTCGTGGAGCCCCTCAAGTGTGAACCCATCGAGGGTGATTCCTCCAAGTTCACCTTGACGGTTACATCGAGTGGGAATCCATCGAGGGTGATTCCTCGGATTTCCCCCTCGATGTTACAGACACACTGTTACCTTACACTGTTGCCCCTTTTAACTGTTACTGCGGGACTGAAGGGACAGGCGGTACCACCACGGTAGAGGTGGACCTGAGTTCCCGACAGTCTCTTGTGAAGTCGGGTTGACCTGGAGGGTACCCGCGAGATAATTACGCGGCACGGCCGGGCAGGCAGACCACCCTAGAGAGGGATGGGCCTGGCCCTTGCCGTAAGTCCGCGAGACGGGGCGACAGGAGCACTGATCGTCACCGCGCGCTCCCAACACACTAATGGGTTAGGATATGTGATCTGAGTATTCCTCTGGCCTTTTCGCACTAACCACCACGCGGGAATAGTATGGGCACTCGGCATCGTATGTTTCAGCCGAAGTTCTTCAGACGTCAGCAACTGAGCGGCGCGCGCCCGGGTGGACCGCGACAGCCTGCGTGTGTATACAGGGGCTAGGTCTGGTCCCGGCCGCCCACGCAACGCGCAGGAGTGCAAAGGGCGATGGGCCCAAGACCCCTGAGCGCTTAGGATTTAGACCGGCGTGCTGACCTCTCTGTTGGACCTAGGTAGGGCTACGGCATGTCGATCAGCCGAGGCCGGGCATGACCCGATAAAAGTGTGTCCGGCCAGACTTAATCGAGCGTGTTGGGTAAGTTGGTGCACCCCTGCAGGGAAGTATATCTATTCGAATAGCCGTGTCCACGGTAACAGGACGCTCGGAAAGTATCCCGATCTACTACAACTAGAACTGGATACTTGTGAAACTAAACTGATATTATGGCTCCGGGGTCAATTTCTCGCAGGAAGTCGAGGAAGGATCTCTGGGCATTGCTATTATATAATTGTTGCTTTATTATATGCTAATCTACACTCTTCTAATGCTGCAAGATGCTAGTCTTCGATAGGCTAGGCCTTTCCCTCTATTCTGGCATTTCTGCAGTATAGTCCACAGATACAGCCCCTTCCCTTTGATACCGATGCATACTTAGAAGAGATCTGATGTAAGTCTTGCGAGTACTTTGGATGAGTACTCACGGTTGCTTTGCTACCTTTTTTTTTCCCATACCCGATTGCTGCGATCAGATGACGGAGCCCCGGAGCCAGCTGATCCCGTCGACGACTACTACTACCCCGACGGAGCCTACTACTACGTGGAGACTGACGACCAGGAGTAGTTTCGGAGGCTCCCAGGCAGGAGGCCTGCGCCTTTTCGATCTAGTGTCGTTGTTTTGCTCAACCTTCTTTAAGGCAAACTTGTTTACTCTTTATGTCTGTACTCAGATGTTGTTGCTTTCGCTAACGCTTGTACTCGAGCTATGTATTCGAGCCCTCGAGGCCCCTGGCTTGTAATATAAAGCTTGTATGACTTTTAATTTTGTGTCTAGAGTTGTGTTGTGATATCTTCCCGTGAGTCTCTGGGCTTGATCATGCGCATTGCGTGTATGATTAGTGCACGATTGAGTCGGGGCGTCACAAGTTGGTATTAGAGCCGACTGCCTGTAGGAAGCCCTTTCCAACTCCTTGGCCGAAGATGAGTCTTGCCTTTGAGAAACTATTTTACTAACATTGTTGTGTGGCTTACGGGCCCACATCGCCAATGGATGGGATTAGGATCTTTTATTCCTCTTCTTTACTCTGGGACTCTGATCTCTCTTCTATTCGGGTTAAAGATTTTTCTAACTCTAACACTAGGTTCTCGTAACCACTTCCTCCCGGAGATCCCCCTCATTCCAGATGATGGCTTGATTCACCAGAAGATTCCGAAGATACTCTTCGATGTTTTCCCGAGACCCTTGTGCCCACCGTCTTTGCAGTTTCCTACCACCGCTAAATCCCCGTGGATAACTACACATCCTTGCCCTTCATACATTCATTCCCAGTTGCTCTTGTTATTACAAGATATACCGAATTACTCTTCGTTGTTCCGAGAATCCATTGTGCCACTGCCTTGCAGTTCTTTCCGCATGAATACACCTGTGAATAATTCCTCACACTTATCGGGGATTCGATCATCCCCAGTTGTTCCTGTGTTTCGCAAAATACTTCATAATGTTATTCAGTCTCCCGAGAATCCTCTGCAACCTATTGCTTTGAAAATTCCTGCCTGCTTGCATTATGGTAAATCCCATATTTCTAGTAATCTTATTGGCATCCTTTGTCATTGTCATTCTGAGCCTATTGATTCAATATATATGTGAATGCTCCCTATCATCAGTTAATTCCTAGAATTCAGCCTTCCGGCTCAGACATCATGTTGGACATGAGTTGGTTCTCGGCCAAACAAATTACAATTGATTGTCCATCTAGTTCTATTTAACTTACTCATCTTTTGATCAGAGCGTCAGCTTCTGATCCTTCGTTTTGGAAATCATAATTCCTTTGTAGTTAAACATCGAATTATTCAGATGTTTCTATAATCCGATGCCTTTGCATTCTTTCTTCTTCTGGTTGAGTATCGATGCTCACATCAGATTCCTTGTGGACCGCCAAATCCTTTGTTGGATTATTATCCGACAGTGTCCTTCATATTCAATAACTCTTATTACATCCTTGTTGCTTATGAGTCTGTACTCAACAATGTCATTCCCAGCCGACCGGCTACATAATTATCGTGCTAATCGTAACTGTGCTACCTGGTCCTCCTTCCCGGTACACATTTCTGACAATGGGCTAAGCCTGTGTCAACTCTCATCATCATATCGTTTTGCTTACACAATATGAATCCGAGCGTCATATCCGTGGTTCTGTTGACCCTGAATTTCATTCCGTCTGCTTCGATCCTCTTATTGATCAATTTCATCTTCATGAAACCCCTCGACAAATGTGTCGAGATCATCGTCTACATTTTGACTTCCTCTGAGATGTCAATTGAATTCATGGTGAGAAATACCATCCTTGCCCCTCAATGATTTGCGTTATCATCGACAACATCCTTAACTTCCTGCCAACACAGACCTGGTCATGTTTTGGTTATACTTTACGTTCCTTGATATCCTTGAAATTGTTCCTTTGTATCTCTTGTGATCCTCAGACCCAACCCTTACTTGAAACACCATATTATTGCTACCTCATAGCATGACTGTGGTATTCTGAATATCAACAAGAACATCGGAAGCACAATGCTAAATGTTTCTTGATCAATTGTCCAAACACCGTTGTTTGGGTAAACATCATGAATTTTCTTGCCTCTTTATCTAAATGGTTAATTACCTGATGTCCTGTCAGGTATATCATGCTTTGCTTGTCCTTGGGAAAGGATATACTCCTAATTCTTGTGTATAAACACATTTTCCTTTCCATTGGTCTGTTTAATCTGATAATCACATTTTCCTTTCCATTTGTCTGTTTAACATTTCATGTGATCTATATGATCTAAACAGTAATAATTCCCTGCTTATGTAAACACCTCGGTGTACAACTCTGTCAGGAAGACCCTGTTACTATTGTTGATGACATTCCGGTAACACCGGTGGACGAGAACTTTGCCTATTGGTCCGCCTCGTTTCAAGAAAATGGTTCTCTTCGTCCCCCGCCCTTGGTACCGACGATGTTGCCGACATAGCTGACAAGCTATCTTCTGACATGCCTTGTTGTCGTGACCGTGTAAGATGTCACCGTCCTCCCTACTTTCGATCGACACTCACCACAGTTCCACAGGATCGAAACCTGACTCTCTTGTCCATCCCTGTTTCCAAAGTTATTCCTCACGCTTGGCTTCGTATGTATTTCCGCGAGCCACCTTCCTAGAGATGCTCTATTCTGGTTTCAGACGCAATACTTATTCCTATTGCTCTGAAACCCCTTTCACACTCTGTTTTAGGCATCGAACGATTGTCTATTCGCTTGAGACTTCTTATTGTACCTTCTTACTTTGCTCTCGATGTTTTTCTTAAGTTTCAATTCGAGAGATGCTTTCTGCCACATTCCCTGAGTTATCCACCAGATAATCAACCTTGTAAGGTCCGTTTTCCCGAAGATACCCCTTGCTCCGCCTCTTAAATCTCGGGACGATATTTCTTGTAGTGGAGGAGAATTGTAACATCCCCAGAATCATACTACAGTGATCTCCCCCTAATGGTGGTCATGCCATCATGATCACTGGGCCAATCTGCCACTTGTCCAAGATCAAAGCCAAATTCCAATTAGAATTGCATATCAAATATTTACCTCTTCTGTCATGCAATCAAAATAGTTCAATATTTGGCAAATATTCTCCAAGTATTTGTCATAATGAAACCAACTTCTCCTAAATTCCCAAAATGCCCCTGGGAATTATTTGAGTGGTCCAGCAGCATTTATCTTGGCCTTTTCAATTTCTAAAAATGCTTAACCTTTTCCATATGCCCTGAAACTTTTTGTGGCAGTGCCAAAAATCACAAAGTATTGATGTGGCCTAGTCCCACATTTTTCAAAAGTGTTTTGGCAGTCCTAATTATTCCTATATAACTTCTGTTTTTAAATTAAAGAGAAAACAGAAAATAGGAAAAAGAATAAGGGACCTACTGGGCTCTATGCTACAGTGGCGAAGCCCAGCCCACCTCCTTCGTCCCCTACCTACTCCTCCCCCCTCGTGTCGACGCCAAAAGCCATCGCCGGCGCCATTGCCGCGCGATGGGCGACACCGAGGCCACAGGAGCTCGCCTGGGAGAAGATAAGGGCATCCCCGACCCCCTGCTAACCCTAGGCCACACTCCTCTCCCTCGCCTCGCTCCCTGCCCTTTTCCTCGAGGCCGGACGCATCTGTCGCGGCCACCGGCGTCCCCGTGCCGTGGGAGCTCGTCCACCCGCTGTGCCGCGCTAGTCCATGACCTCTGGTGCCAACCATTCGACTCGGGGGGCGCTACATCAACGGCATCGACCGGATCCCCCTTTCGGCCATCGTGAACTGCCGTCGACGATTGCGCCGCCGTTCTGCACTCCTAAGCGTTAACCGGCCTCCTTGTGCCACGCGGTGAGCCTCTGCACGTTCCCCCTAGGTTGGCTAGCTCGGTTTCTTACTCCAGCTCGTTCCCGTCGTTCGTGTGCTCCGGCCGAAGCTCTGTTTTCCGCCGCCGCGATTAATGTCGCCGTCATAGCCCTTCCCCACATGAGATGAGGATGCCGTCGTGCTCCTGGAACACCAGGGAGGCGCGTGCGCGCATCAGCTTGTCTCGGGCGAGCCTTGTTGCTCAATCCCGAGCGTGTCTTGCTCCGGCCGGCGCATAGCACCACCGCCCGCTCAAATCCGGCCACCCCGCGGCCTCCCGTCTGTCCCAACGGACGCGCGCGAGTGCCAGCTACGCATAGAGCCCACCCACGCGTACTCCCGTCGCCGGAAACGGCCGGACAGGCAGCGCCGCCGCGTTGGGTCATCGCCGGCGTGGCCCTGCCGACGTGGCGTCGTTAGCCACTAACCCTCCCCTCTAATCCCCACTAACTGCTGGGCCCCAGGCCGCTAACTAACTAGATGAGGATTTAATTAAACTCTGTTTTTAAAAAAAATGACTCAATGACATGCGGGCCCCACCTCCACTGTTCACTTTTGACTGGTCCACGGTCAACGCTGACTGGACAGTTGACTAGGGCCCCACCTGTCAGCCTCCTAAGCACTCTGCTGGGTACAACTCTCGGTGCACTTAGCTTTTGCTGTTCTGGATAATGCGAATTAAATTAATTCCAGGATTTTCAGAAAATGTTTAAAACTTCGGAAATTCGTAGAAATTCAACCGTAGCTCGGATGAAAATGTTTTCTATATGAAAAACGCTCAGAAAAATGAGACGGATCCGTTGGTGCCCTCTGTGTAGCTGTCACATGCCTCTAACACTGCAAACGTGGAACCTTCCCCTCCGGTTCATCTATCTGACAGATGCCTAAAGTCGGGAAATTATCCCCAGATATTTTCCCGCTCCGTCTGCAACGTGTTGCACTGCGTTAGGTCACCCCTAGCTCAGCTTTTTGCCTTGTCATGCCTTGTGATTGCATTTGTATGCTGTGTATTTATTTGTTTCCTCCCCCTCTTCTCTCCGGTAGCCCCCGAGTCTGACGAGACCCCTGAGGACTGCTACACCATCGACGACCCCTCTTTCACCGCAGAGCTTCCAGGTAAGCAAAACCCCCTTGATCATTCCTATATCGTTCATTCTTTCTCTCCCGTGCTTGCATTAGAATTTGCTACTGTATGCGATTGCTCCTATTCTGATGCATAGCCTGATTTTGTAACCTGCTGTTAATACTTCACCTGCTATCCTATATGCTTAGTATAGGTTTGTTAGTGATCCATCAGTGGCCCCGCACCCTTGTCCGTGTTGCCATGCTTTACTTTCGGATACTCGATCAGTGTGATCGACGTACAGAGACCGACACATCACCACACACCCCCTTAGCTGTACGACTCTGCAGAGCTACTATCGAGTGTCGAGGGTGATACCTCCTACCTCACTCCTGATGATATCTCTGTAGCGTAACTAGTCAGTTGTGGGTTACCGAGGGTGATTCCTCTTTCACCACCTCCGATGATGCCTCTGTCGTGCAGCCCCTCAAGTGTGAACCCATTGAGGGTGATTCCTCCAAGTTCACCTTGACGGTTACATCGAGTGGGAATCCATCGAGGGTGATTCCTCGGATTTCCCCCTCGATGTTACAGACACACTGTTACCTTACACTGTTGCCCCTTTTAACTGTTACTGCGGGACTGAAGGGACAGGCGGTACCACCCCGGTAGAGGTGGACCTGAGTTCCCGACAGTCTCTTGTGAAGTCGGGTTGACCTGGAGGGTACCCGCGAGATAATTACGCGGCACGGCCGGGCAGGCAGACCACCCTAGAGAGGGATGGGCCTGGCCCTTGCCGTAAGTCCGCAAGACGGGGCGACTATCGGAAGTCGGGCTCCGGGGACCCAAAGGTTCGAACACTGGGGTGAGCTTGTTCTTCCTACTTCGTCTCCTACCACGGTTAAGCGACGGCGAGGCGACGGCGAGAGCGCGCTAGCGAGGGACGGAGCGAGGACTCAGCGGTTTACCCAGGTTCGGGCCACCTTGCGGTGTAAGACCCTACTCCTGCTTTGTGGTTGGGATTATCGTGGGCAAGAAGGTTCTCGCGTACAAAGTTGAAGACAAGGGAATTGTCCAGAGACCTCTCTACGGTGGCTGCACTGCCTCTTTTATATCAGCCTTGGTCCTCTTCCTCCTGGAAACTTAGGCGGGAAGGGTTGCCACACTTGGCGATTTTGAAAGGGGACAGGCACTCAGGCTATCCTGACTAAAGGTGGTCTTCGCCTGCCAAAGCATGATCCATGACGCGTCGGTGGGCTCGGTGATGACCTCCGCCCTGCGTGCCCGTCGTCTTGGTCTTCCTTCGCCGATCGGGCAACCTTTGGGGTTGCTTTGGAGAGTAGATAGCCGGCCTTGCTCCCTTAACACAAAAGAGGAAAACATCTCCATCCGCGCCTGCCGGCGCGGCCTCTGCTGCTGCTCGTCGCCGCGCGTGTCACCCATGTGATGGGCCCCGGACCGCGCGACACACCGAACGGCCTTCGACTCGTGCGCCTGCGGGAGGGGGCCTCGGGAGGCCACCTCGGAAAGCCGCCTCGCGAGATCACTGGAAGCCGCCTCGCGAGGTCACTTCGGGAAGCCGCCTCGCGAGAGGGCCTCGCGAGGCCGTTGATGGTGGTGCTGAGGATTGCTTGCTATTCCCTGAGGAGGGGGCCTCAGGAGGCCAGGGCCTCATGAGGGGTCTCGATGAGATGCTTGGCGGTGACGGCCTGCTGGGCCCATGCCAGGCGTTGCACCCTGGGACAAAGGCAGACGGGCCGGGATACCCCGGGTTCCATGGGCCCGACAGTAGCCCCCGGGCCTGCGGCACGCACGTTCCCGCCTACAGAGGGGCAAAACGGCGCGGGCCCTAACCGCCTGCGGCCAAGCGCGACGCGTGGCGCACGATGTGACGGGCGACGCCCCCACTTCTCCCACGACGCCTCGGAAACTGCCGCGCTGACATAAATCTTGGCGTGGGCGACGCGAGGCCATCATTGCCTTCCTTCTTGCGCTCCACCTCTCTGCGCCTGAGAAGGCGGAGCAACGAGGGGAGCTCCGCGCCGAGTATAAAGAGTGAGAGGGGAGAGCCGGAGTCCCCCACTCATCTTCTCCTTCCTTAGCTTCCTCCGTCTTCTTGCTAGAGCTGCCGAAGAGATGGCGAGGGGAAGTGGGCGCGGCCGCACTCCCGCTGCTGCACTCCAGGTTCCGCCCCGGGGGCGCGGGCGCTCCCCGACGGCTGCCGGCGCCGGGCCCAGCAATCGTGGAAGGAGTGCCGCTCGTCGGCGCGGAGGACAAGGCGCGCGGGGCCGAGGCGGCCGCGGTGGAGCGGCCGCGTTTCCGGCCCAGGCTGCGAGCCACTCGGCGGAGGCGGCGCATGAGTTCATTGTGAACATGCACCGCAGCCCCTGCACCTGGCTCCGGCTCCCGGATTCTTTCGCGGCGGCGATGGCGGACCGCGCGCCCTTGGGCCTGTGGGTGCAGGCCAACGGCTGCTGCAACGGCCCCTCCTGGGTGGCGACGGAGCTTACCCCCTCGGGCTTCATGTTCCTGAGGCAGGGGTGGAAGTCGTTCGCACTCGCCCGCGGCCTGAAGCGGGGGCACGTCCTCCAGTTCAAGTACGACGGGGCCGCCACGCTCTTCGTGAAGATCTTCGGACTCTCCGGTAGCCGCCTGGGGTGCTGCGCGGAGAGCGAGGACAGCTACAGCGGCTCCTCCGGCGGTGCTGCCCCCTCCGGCGGGGACGGAAGCGGCGATGAATCCCCCCGCGTCAAGAGCGAGGACGAGGACTCCGACTAGGTGCGCGCGACGACGACTCCGGAGCCGGGACACCGCGTGCACGGTGATGGAGCCGCACTCGCCTGCGACGCCTTCTTGGGGACGCGCACGGCGCCCGCGCCGGTGTCTTGGGGGTGGCGGCGCCTCGCCTAGTCCTTCTTTAATTTTCCTGCATTGAACCGATGTAGCCCCGCGGGGGCATGAAAACAGTATCTTCTATGCTCAGCTTAACACTTTTGTGATTCAGGATGTATGCATTCCCTCCCGAAGCCCTCTCGTGAGGCTGGTTTTTTTTTCTTTGTTCGCCTCAGCGCTCTACGCCGTCAGGACCCAGCCCCCGAGCGGGCCTCGGCCGTCGCTGGTATTTCTGGTCGTGATGCCGGGACAAGGCCAGGAGGTGAGGGGCACCGTGAGCTAGTGAGGGCTCCTGAGGCGCGATGCTCAAAAAGCCCCCCTTTGGCGTGCAAGCGGCTTACGCAGAAGAAAAAACGCTAGCACCCAGCGGGATCGCGAGGGGAGAGATCTTGAGTGATGGTAAGGGTGTCTCGCGAGGTAGTCAGACTTAGCTTTTGGCGGAGAGCGTTGTCGGGCGAGCCACAGCTCATGAGGAGGTCGCGCAGCCCGCGAGGCATGCGCACGAGGGGTGCTCATGAGGCTCGGCGTTCGAAGAGTCTTCGCCTCGCGAGGTTGGCTCGCGAGAGGCCGTCCGCGAGGTCCTCACGCAGCTCGCCTCCTGAGGGACTGCATGTTGACAGATTTCACAATGGGGGGAGCGGCACGCACTCGCTAACTCGCCCGTGGCCGTTGCGTGAGGAGATAAGGCACCAAGGACCTTGGTGAGGTGACGTGCACGGGAGCAGACCCGCGAGACAGAGCTCAGTCGCTTGGATTTGGCGGCACTGCAGGGACGGACCCGAGCACAGGCACCGTGCCAAGGCCCCGCTCACGGAGTCGGTCAGGGGAGGGGTCGCGAGCGTGTGGCGCTCTCCGGTCGGCACCGAGCTTAACAGGCAATTAAGTAGGTAACATAACTCATCGAGGTAAAATCAGCAAAATTCATTACACAACCAAAAGGATAGGGGCTAGGTTGCCGTGTCCGGCACGGATCAGCTTGAGGTTGGCGCAGCCCGTGGGGCGCCCTCAGCCGTATTTAAACAAAATCACCTTGGCGGAAGAGTTCCGGGAACGAGGCGCGGGAGGCGCGCCGAGAAGGAGCACAGGCCGCGCAAGGCGACGCGTCGAGCGCTCCTGGCAGGACCGCGCTGGGGTGACGTCAAACCGCTTGGCGAGGCACGCCGAGGGAGTCTGCTCCTCCGGGGCCAGGGGGCTCGCGAGGCGCTGGGAGCTCGCGAGGAGCGGGAGGCTCACGAGGTCCTGGTGCGAAGGGCGCCAGCCTTTGGAAAGAGGCGCAGGCGTTCCTCAGCCCGAAGGGCATGCGCACGCCGCCGACGGTGGGGCCAACGCCCTGGCCATCTCGGGGCAGCTGGAAGGGGTCCTGAGGGCAGAACTTGTTGAGTCTGGTGAAGTCGACACACATGCGCTCCTTGCCGCCCTCCTTGGGGACGACGACCGGGTTGGCGAGCCATTCGGGATGGCGCACCTCACGAACGACTCTGGCTTCTTGGAGCTTCTGAACTTCATTGACGATGAACTCTTGCTTCTCTGGCGCCTGGCGCCGTGCTTTTTGCTTGACCGGGCGTGCATTGGGGCACACCGCTAAGTGGTGCTCGATCACCTCCCTCGGCACACCGGACAAGTCGGATGCTTTCCAGGTGAAAACGTCCGAGTTTGCCCGAAGGAAGGTGACGAGCGCGCTTTCCTATGCAGGAGGGAGGCCTGTGCCGATGGTGAAGGCAGGGCCGGAGCCACTGCCGTCCACCGACACCTTCTTCGTCTCGGCGCGATCCTGAGAGAACAGCTGCTTCTTCTTCGCGGGCGCGGCCTCAGAAGGCTCGGCCGTGTCCTCGTCGGCCGGGTGCGCGACAGCGGCAGCCTTGTAGGCACGCTCGAGGGTGCTGGCCGCGTCCTTCTCGTCGCAAGCGACGGTGATGATGCCGCTGCAGCCGGGCATCTTGAGGACGTTGTAGGCGTGATGAGTGGCCGCCATGAACTTGGTGAGAGCTGGGTAGCCCAAGATGGCATTGTAGGGCAGGCCGATGTGCGCCACTTCGAAGTCGATGAGCTCGGTGTGGTAGTTCTTGCAGGTGCCGAAGGTGACGGGGAGGCGCACTTGCCCCAGCGGAATGGTGGAGCCATCGGTCACTCCGGAGAAGGGCCTGGTCGGCATCAGCTGGTCGTAGGGCACCTGGAGCGTCTCGAAGGTCTCGATGGAGAGCACGTTGAGGCCGGCGCCCCCGTCGATGAGGGTCTTGGTGACCGCGACGTTGCTGATGGTGGGAGTGCACAGCATGGGGAGCGCGCCTGTGGAGGCCGTGGACTTGGGGTGGTCCTTGGAGTCGAAGGTGATGGCGTACTGCGACCACTTGAGGGGCCGCGCGACCTCAGGCCTCGGGAGGGCGGCGTACACCTCGCGAGAGAGTTGCTTGAAGTGGCGGATGGACGCGGGGGCTTGGGACCCGCCAAGGATGCAGGCGACCGCGCGAGGCTCCTGGTAGCCCCCAGCGCCCTCGTCAGGCTGCTTGGCGTCGTTCCTTCGGGGTGGCGGTGGCAGCGGCGGGAGAGCGGCATTGGCCTGAGGATTCGCCTCACGAGGCTGGTCGCGCCAGGCGGCCTCGCGAGGCTGATCGCGCCAGCCCTGGCGGTAGCTGCCGTTGTTGTTGCGGCTGTCCCAGCGGTTGCCGCAGCGGCCACCTCCGCGGCCGGCGTCGCGGCCGTTGCGGTCGTCTCGGCGGCTCTGGCGCTCGTCGCGGAGCAGCTTGAGCTCATGACAGTCTTCGGTGCTGTGGGAGCGGACGTTGTGAAAGGCGCAGGGTGGCCGGTTGTCCTTTCTGGGCTCGTCGAGGTGGCGGCCGTGCTTCTGCTCGGGCTCCGCCGCAAGCACGGTAGGGCCCTTGCGCTTGACGTCCTTGCTCTTGGCCTTGGCGGTGTCGAGCGCCGCGTCGGGGTCGTTGTGGACGAAGAGGCGGCCTTCTTCAGCCTTGGCGCACTTGTCGGCGAGGTCGAGCAGCTCGAGCACGGAGTCGAGCTCACCGTTGATGGCGAGCTTCTCGCGCATCTTGATGTCCGTGACGTCGGTGGAGAACGCGGAGATGACGGCCGCGTCGGAGGCACGCGGGATCTTGTTGCGCACCTGACTGAAGTGCTGGATGTGTAGGAGATATGCCCTAGAGGCAATAATATCAGTTACTTTGTATCTCCGAGTTTGTAATGAATGTTTATGTTCCATGCTATAACTGCAATGATTCTCGAGTCTACAATAACCACGAGGCTCGGAGGGAAACTCATGTGCACGTGTGGTATAATAAACGGTAAAATGTATTCCTAGTCTTGCCTCTAAGATTGGCTCAAGTATTGCATGATGATCCTGTTTTCCTGATCATGGGCATGTCTATGCCGGCAATTTTGAGGGCACAATGTTAGTAGAACACTTGTGTTGAATCGACCCAAATTGATGTTATGCTATGAGATACATTCGTCACAAGTTAATGGTAATAACACAGAGATAGTTAATGTTTGCATAATTCCTTAGACCATGAGAGTATCGAGTTCCTTCGTACTTGCTTCGTAAACTTTCGGGTTTGTTAAACGTCATCCGTAAATGGGTGGCTATTACGGCGGCTTACGGGTTCACGGAAAAGTATGACAAGAAACGAGATAGCTCAAGATTGGGATTTGCTCCTCCGACGATGGAGAGATATTCTCGGGCACTCTCGGTGTTACGGTATCCATCATCGTCTGGCCAGACACTTTGTGATTTGATCACTGGGATGCCGGAACACGGAAACGAGTAAAGAGAACAAAACCGGTAACGAGGTAACTTGCATAGTGGACAAGTTGTTGATCCACGGGGATGCATAAATCTCACCTTGGGTTTTGTAATATATCGTGAAGCAACAGGAATAGCACACGGCAACTGGAGGTTCACTCGAATATTCATTCGTGTGGGTATAGGGGTCAATATGGGTTTCCACGGCTCCGATGTTGATCACTGATCAGAAAGTGTTCCGGGTCATGTCTATACTTCACCGAACCTATAGGGTCACACGCTTAAGGGTCATCTATCAGCTGAATACTAGACGGGGAGTCTGAGAGAAAATCACCGAAAAAGTTTCGGACAAAACGGAAACGTTCCGGAGAGAACACCGGAATAGTTCCGGTGAAACTGAAAAGTTGTTTCAGGGTATTCCATTAAGTCAAATTGGTTCTGGCACACGCCTGGAAATTCTCGGAGGATGCCAGAAGTGTTCTGGAAACTTCTGGGAATTTTCCGGGACAAAAACCGGAAATGTTCCGGAGCAGCCGGAACCGTTTTGGTTGCTTTTCGCTGAAGAAACATTGTTCCGAAATTGTTTCGGAATGCGTTCAAAATTATTTTGGTGGGTACTGGAATTATTCTAGGCACACAGAAATAATTTGGGATTTAACAGACACAGAAAAATGTCTTCGTGAATAGTGAAAGTGCTTTTTGGATATTTTTGGGAAAGCACCTTTTGGGATATTTCCAAAAGGCCTTCTAGAAGAACTTGGGAGCCAAGGAAGCCCCCTCATGGGGGGGCCCCCAAGAGTGGCCGGCCAAGCAAGGTGGAGCTCCTTGGAGCTCCACATGGCACCCCTTTTAGCTTTATTCTTTTGTGAAAAGGCATAAAGTGGGGGTACTTTGGGGTTTTTTGTATGACATCTTTGCCCCTTGGCTATCCTATAAATAGAGGAGAGTGGGCCACCCCAAAACTCATCCTAGCTCTCACATACACATGCCACGCTCGTCTGGCTCTCTCTTTCCCTCCCAGCGAAATAGTTTCGTAGAGCCGAAAGGCTGTCTGGGTTCCGGCAGGAACTAGCTCTGGACGGCGAAGCCCTGCCGGATAGCTGACACCGTATGTGTGCAACCCCGTAAAGAGATTGTAGTTTCGATCTTTTGCCCGAGGGACTGTTTTCGAGTGTCCTCCCGAAGGGCTGTTCGAGTTACCGTTCGAGTTTCCGGCATCCTCCCGAAGGGCTGTCCGGGTTACTGTTTGGGTTTCGAGGGTCCTCCCGAAGGGCTGTCCGCGACATCGTCCGGGGGACTGTCCGACCGCCTCCCAAAGGGCTGTCCGGCGAGGGAGTACATCCTTGCGGTTGGGAGGTTGTAAATCCTAGCTGCAGGGATCTGCACCGACGATCTACACCGACTCTTCTTCCGCTGCGCTTCGAGTCGGTACGGATCAGATCAAACCTTGTATGCAGTCTCCATAGTGATCCTGGGCGTGCTCGCTGTACCGAAAATTTTTGTTTTCTGTCGCGTTCCCCAACAGTGGCATCATGAGCTGTGCTATGCGTAGATGCAGGTTACGATCTAGAATACATGGAGATGTATGGGTATTGCATAATATAATTTTGGAGTAGATAAGATCTATTGCTGAAAATTATTTATGCGGGTAGCAGATGAAGTCTGTTACCCGATGTTCTTGTTGCTTCCCTAGAATTTGCGTATTTCTGATCTCGAGACAGTATGGTGGAATTTCACAAAGTTCTGGCAATCCGCGATCCTGATTGATCAACGAAGTGCTTCAGTTCTTTGGGTTCCGCCATAGTCAAAAGAAAGATGAAATTCGCAGACGAAAGGGCAATGCAGATATGATCTGTACGGGGGTCATGCGTATGACGAAGTTTAGTATGGGGCTCAAGATTTAATTATCTCGTGTTTCATACACCCCGAGATGTTAATCTAGCGACTTGAATAATCATACTTGATGATAAAACGTTGGTAGCTGCAGTTTAAGTCAAAACCTTAGAAGCCACGTAAACCAAAATTTTGCATAAACCGATTAGAGACGTCTAACTTGGTTTTGCAGGATGTGCATGTGATGTGGTATAGCAAAGCTCATATTAATTCGATTATGTATGAGATGACTATATGATGTAAATTTGTTAACATGACCTGCGTGTCATGATTCGGCATGATGGCTGGAGCCATATGATTGTCACTTTAATGACCTACGTGTCAACCTTAAGTAATGCACTTGTTTTATTAGCTATAGAGATAGCAAATATTATCTGGTGCATCGACTTGGTGGTGGCAATCTTCGCGAAGGTGAACTCCGACGCAAATGCCGAAGACGAAGAAATACTTAACTTCTCCGTCAGAAAGGGCTATACCATATCATGCTATTATGAATTGCCTGAGATGTTTATCCCTTATGATGCACCCTTCTTGATTGCG
The DNA here is from genome assembly GCA_039707655.1 of Elymus sibiricus. NCBI lineage: Eukaryota > Viridiplantae > Streptophyta > Magnoliopsida > Poales > Poaceae > Elymus > Elymus sibiricus. Next base: position 31,215,550 of record CM077670.1, read on the forward strand.
CGGTAGTTGCTTTTTATTAGGGTGATCTCTCACTTAAAAATATCAAGTAGTTAGTGTTCTCCCAAATGTAGCACCGTCACGGCACCTATCTTTTCGGGGTACCACATGGATACATGGGTACGAACGATTAGTGAAGTGTGAGGCGGGTGAGTCGAGACCTCGCAGCGAGATCACTTGGTTGTCTTGACGTTCAGGCATGAAAGTCATGAGCTAGGAACACACGCATCGAAAGATGAACAAGAGTCACATAGAGAAGTGATTGGCAAGTTGGCCTACCAATTGAAATTCTCGTCACTTGAGATGGATACATCCTTGGCGTTGAATTGCAATTTGGATCTTGAATCACTCATAATCAATTTTGAGAGATATTGATTTGAGTGGGAGCGCACTTTAGAATAAAATTGTTTACTCACTAGTGCCAAAATCATTATAAACAAAGTCTAAGTGAAACTTGTGTTTTCCGTTGTAGATCAAATGGCTCGCAACACCGCGTTCAACTTAGGCCCGATGTTAGAGAAAGAGAAGTTAGCTGCGACTGGAAACAACTATGCGGACTGGGTCCATAACCTGAGGATTGTCCTCAGGAGCGCTAGGAAAATGTATGTGCTTGAAACTGCTCTTCCAGCTAAACCGGCGGCAGATGCCCCAGAAGTTGAGCAGAATGTCTGGGCCACTAAGGATGATGATCACAACTTTGTGCAGTGCCTCATGTTAGCTTGCATGAGTGCAGGGCTTCAAAAACGTTTTGAATTCCATAAACCCCGTGATATGATCCGGGAATTGGATGCTCTGTACAAGGAAACCGCACGGTCTGAACGATTTGATATCATGAAGGCCGTGATGGATTGCAAGATGGCTGAGGGTAGTTCAGTTGTCGAACACGTAGTCAAAATGATTGGCTATGCTGAAAGGCTTAAAACCCTGGAGTTTCCACTTCCACCTGACCATATGATGGACATGCTACTTTCTTCACTCCCCCCGTCTTACGACGGTTTTATCATGAACTACAACATGAGTGGGATGGAGAAGACACCGGAAGAGGTGCTCGCCATGCTGAAAACTACGGAAGGAGGACTGCGGAAAAATCGCAAGCAAGTGTTGCTTGTGAATAAAACCGCCAGTTTCAAAAAGAAAGGCAAGCCAAAGAAGGGCAAGGGCGCCGGTAAGACCGGCTCCCGAAGCAATTCTAAGGGCGGAGCCAAGAATGAAACTGAGTGCTTCTACTACAAGGGCACAGGACACTGGAAGAGAAACTGCAAGAAGTATCTGGAAGATAAGAAGTCCAGGAAAACCGAAAAAGGTATAATTGTTATACAAGTTAATGTCATTGACGTTTTGCTTGCTAGCGAAAATTCTAAGTCTTGGGTATTTGATACCGGATCGGTTGCTCACATTTGCAATTCGATACAGGGACTTCAGAAGGTGCGCAAGCTAGCAAAGAATGAAGTCGTGATGCGCGTCGGGAATGGCGCTGGGATCGCCGCTCAAGCCGTCGGCATTATGCCTCTACGTCTCCCTTCGGGATTTATCTTAGAACTGAATAACTGTTATTTTGTTCCACTGTTGTGTAGAAACATTATCTCCGGATCATGTTTAGTACATGATGGGTATTCGTACAAGTCTGAAAACAATGGTTGTTCACTTTATTGTAAGGATATGTTTTATGGATTTGCACCCATTGTTGGGGGCCTTTTCATTCTAAATCTTGAATGTGGAAATGATGTCTTTAACATGAATGCTAAACGCCTTAAGAAGGCTGACACCACCACCACTTTCATGTGGCACTGTCGGCTTGGCCACATCGGAAAGAAACGCATGCAAAGACTCCATAAAGATGGAGTTTTACCGTCCCTCGATTTTGAATCATTTGACACATGTGAAGCTTGCTTGATGGGGAAAATGACCAAGACGCCGTTCACGGGTCATCCTGAACGGGCGGGTGAATTATTGGAAATAATACATAGTGATGTATGTGGTCCAATGAACACAGCCGCACGGGGTGGGTATTTTTACTTCGTGACTTTTACTGATGATTTAAGTCGGTATGGCTATATCTACTTAATGAAGCATAAGTCGGAAACCTTTGAAAAGTTCTAAGAATTTCAGAATGAGGTAGAAAATCATCGTGACAAAAAGATTAAGTTTCTGCGGTCTGATCGCGGAGGCGAATACCTTAGTCATGAGTTTGGCCAACATCTGAGTGATCGTGGAATCGTTTCACAGCTTACGCCTCCCGGAACTCCACAGCGAAACGGAGTGTCGGAAAGACGTAACCGAACCCTGTTAGACATGGTAAGGTCGATGATGTCTCTTACAGATCTGCCGATATCTTTTTGGGGTCACGCACTACTCACTGCCGCTTATACATTAAACAGAGCACCGTCTAAGTCTGTTAAGACGACACCACATGAGATGTGGCATGGGAAGATTCCTAGTGTGTCGCATCTTAAAATTTGGGGTTGTGAGGCATACGTAAAGCGTTTACAGCCAAGCAAACTCGATCCCAGATCAGACAAATGTTACTTTGTAGGTTATCCCAATAACACCATTGGGTATTCCTTCTACAACCAGTCCGAGGGCAAAGTGTTTGTCGCAAAGGTTGGACACTTTCTCGAGAAAGAATTTCTCGCTAAAGAACCAAGTGGGAGGACAGTACAACTTAATGAGATTAGTGAATCTTCGGCGACCGTTGATATGGCTAAAGAACCGGAAGAAATTCCGCTAATTATCCCTACAACCGAGCCGGAAGTTGTCGCATGTGATGCGGAAACTTCAGGCAATGTTGTAACTGAACCGCGCAGATCAGGTAGGGCTATCCAGCCACCTGAATGGTTTCATAACGAAATCTTCATTCTTGAAGACGATGAACCTACGCACTACAAGGAAGCGATGGCAGGGCCCAGCTCAAAGGAATGGCAGAAGGCCATGAAATCCGAGATGGAATCCATGTACGAAAACCAAGTTTGGAACTTGGAAGAACTTCCAGAGGGCGTTAAGCCCATTGGTTGTAAATGGATTTTCAAAAGAAAGACGGACGCGGATGGTAACATTACTATCCACAAAGCTAGACTTGTCGCGAAAGGGTTCACGCAAGTTCCAGGAGTGGACTACGACAAGACTTTCTCGCCCGTAGCTATGCTTAGGTCTGTTCGGATATTACTAGCAATTGCTGCTTATTTCGATTATGAAATATGGCAGATGGACGTCAAAACGGCTTTCCTAAATGGAAACCTCAAAGAGGATGTATACATGATACAGCCAGAAGGTTTTGTCGTCCATAAGAATGCTGGAAAGGTATGCAAACTTCAGAAAGCCATTTATGGTCTGAAGCAAGCGTCAAGGAGCTGGAACATTCGTTTTGATGAAGTAGTCAAACAGTTTGGCTTCATCAGGAATGACGAAGAATCTTGTGTTTACAAGAAGTTTAGTGGGAGCGCAAAAGCATTTCTAATCTTGTATGTGGATGACATATTATTGATTGGAAATGACGTGAATTTTCTTAACGAAATAAAAGACTCATTGAAAAAGAGTTTTTCAATGAAAGACTTAGGCGAAGCGGCATATGTATTGGGCATCAGAATCTATAGAGATAGATCAAGACGCCTAATAGCGCTTAGCCAAAGCACGTACATTGACAAGGTGTTGAAAAGGTTCAACATGGAGAACTCCAAGAAAGGGCTACTCCCCATGTCATCTGGCATAGTGTTTTGCAAGAATCAGAGTCCTCGGACTCTCGATGAGCGAGTACAGATGAATGATGTTCCATATGCCTCGGCAGTTGGTTCTATTATGTATGCCATGCTATGTACAAGACCGGACGTTTCCTATGCGCTAAGTGTTAGCAGCCGGTACCAAAGTGATCCAGGATTGGAACACTGGGCCGCAGTCAAGGGTATTCTTAAGTACCTCAAAAGGACCAAGGATTTACTCCTTGTGTACGGAGGTGATGAAGAGCTCATTGTAAATGGTTACACTGATGCAGGCTTCATGACTGACCCAGATGACTTCAAATCTCAGTCAGGCTATGTTTTCATATTGAACGGCGGCGCAGTTGATTGGAAAAGTTCCAAACAAAAGACTGTAGCGGATTCTACGACGGAGGCGGAATATGTTGCTGCTTCAGAAGCCTCCAAGGAGGCAGTATGGATCAAGCAATTTCTTGAAGACCTTGGTGTGGTTCCAAGTGCTCTGGACCCGGTGGAGATCTATTGTGATAATAGTGGCGCCGTGGCTCAAGCAAGGGAGCCAAGTTCGCACCATAAGACAAGACATATTGAACGCAAATATAAACTCATTCGACATCATGTCGAAGCGGGTTTAGTGAAAGTACGCAAAGTTCACACGGATTTGAACGTGTCAGACCCGATGACAAAGCCTCTACCACGAGCAAAGCATGAGCAGCACCGGACAGCCATTGGTGTTAGGGAAGCCATGTAACTAGATTATGACTCTAGTGCAAGTGGGAGTCTGTAGGAGATATGCCCTAGAGGCAGTAATATCAGTTACTTTGTATCTCCGAGTTTGTAATGAATGTTTATGTTCCATGCTATAACTGCAATGATTCTCGAGTCTACAATAACCACGAGGCTCGGAGGGAAACTCATGTGCACGTGTGGTATAATAAACGGTAAAATGTATTCCTAGTCTTGCCTCTAAGACTGGCTCAAGTATTGCATGATGATCCTGTTTTCCTGATCATGGGCATGTCTATGCCGGCAATTTTGAGGGAACAATGTTAGTAGAACACTTGTATTGAATCGACCCAAATTGATGTTATGATATGAGATACATTCGTCACAAGTTAATGGTAATAACACAGAGATAGTTAATGTTTGCATAATTCCTTAGACCATGAGAGTATCGAGTTCCTTCGTACTTGCTTCGTGAACTTTGGGGTTTGTTAAACGTCATCCGTAAATGGGTGGCTATTACGGCGGCTTACGGGTTCACGGGAAAGTATGACAAGAAACGAGATAGCTCAAGATTGGGATTTGCTCCTACGATGATGGAGAGATATTCTCGGGCCCTCTCGGTGTTACGGTATCCATCATCGTCTGGCCAGACACTTTGTGATTTGATCACTGGGATGCCGGAACACGGAAACGAGTAAAGAGAACAAAACCGGTAACGATGTAACTTGCATAGTGGACAAGTTGTTGATCCACGGGGATGCATAAATCTCACCTCGGGTTTTGTAATATATCGTGAAGCAACAGGAATAGCACACGGCAACTGCAGGTTCACTCGAATATTCATTCGTGTGGGTATAGGGGTCAATATGGGTGTCCACGGCTCCGATGTTGATCATTGATCGGAAAGTGTTCCGGGTCATGTCTATACTTCACCAAACCTATAGGGTCACATGCTTAAGGGTCATCTATCTGCTGAATACTAGACGGGAAGTCTGAGAGAAAATCACCGAAAAAGTTTCGGACGAAACGGAAACGTTCCGGAGAAAACACCGGAATAGTTCCGGTGAAACTGAAAAGTTGTTTCAGGGTATTCCATTAAGTCAAATTGGTTCTGGCACACGCCTGGAAATTGTTGGAGGATGCCAGAAGTGTTCTGGAAACTTCTGGGAATTTTCCGGGACAAAAACCTGAAATGTTCCGGAGCAGCCGGAACCGTTTTGGTTGCTTTTCGCTGAAGAAACATTGTTCCGAAATTGTTTCGGAATGCGTTCAAAATTATTTTGGTGGGTACTGGAATTATTCTAGGCACACAGAAATAATTTGGGATTTAACGGACGCAGAAAAATGTCTTCGTGAATAGTGAAAGTGCTTTTTGGATATTTTTGGGAAAGCACCTTTTGGGATATTTCCAAAAGGCCTTCTAGAAGAACTTGGGAGCCAAGGAAGCCCCCTCATGGGGGGGCCCCCAAGAGTGGCCGGCCAAGCAAGGTGGAGCTCCTTGGAGCTCCACATGGCACCCCTTTTAGCTTTATTCTTTTGTGAAAAGGCATAAAGTGGGGGTACTTTGGGGTCTTTTGCCCGAGGGACTGTTTTCGAGTGTCCTCCCGAAGGGCTGTTCGAGTTACCGTTCGAGTTTCCGGCGTCCTCCCGAAGGGCTGTCCGGGTTACTGTTCGGGTTTCGAGGGTCCCCCCGAAGGGCTGTCCGCGACATCGTCCGGGGGACTGTCCGACCGCCTCCCGAAGGGCTGTCCGGCGAGGGAGTACATCCTTGCGGTTGGGAGGTTGTAAATCCTAGCTGCAGGGATCTGCACCGACGATCTACACCGACTCTTCTTCCGCTGCGCTTCGAGTCGGTACGGATCAAATCAAACCTTGTATGCAGTCTCCATAGTGATCCTGGGCGTGCTCGCTGTACCGAAAATTTTTGTTTCCTGTCGCGTTCCCCAACAGGATGTACTTGCGGAGGGTCTCGTTTGGGCGCTGCCGAATACGCCGCAGGTTGTTGATGGTGAGGGAGCGGTCTTGCGTGCCCTTGAAGTTGGCGATGAACTGGCTACAGAGCTCGGCCCACGAAGAGATGGAAGCCTCGGGGAGGTTCATGAGCCAGGAACGCGGGCCGTCCTTGAGAGCCATGGGGAACCAGTTCGCCATGACCTTGTCGTCGCCGTTCCCGCCTCGACGCTCAGCGCGTAGAGCTGGAGGAACTCCGTGCGGTTGGGGGTGCCGTCGTAACGTGGCGGCAGCTCGGGTTTGAACTTCGCGGGCCAGACCATGCGACGCAGCTCGCGGGTGAAGGCACGGCAGCCCACGCCGCTCGAGGGGACGCCGCCAGCGAGGGCGGCGCGGTTTTGACGCCCGGCCGCTGCGACGTCCTGCACGGCCTGGTCCTGGCGCTGGCGCTGCCGCTCGAGGAGCACCCGCGCGTCGGGGGGCGCGCGGCGGATGATCTGGCAGCTGGGTTCGTCTCGGTCTGGTGAGGACGCGCCGCGGGACGGCTCACGAGCCCGCGCGCTGCGCTGGTGCCCGGCGCGCTCGTCGCGCAGAGGAGGCGGCGGGGGAGCGCCGTGTGCCAGGTCCCCAGCATGAGACGGCGGAGGGCGGAGCGAGTGAGAAGGCGCCGGAGCGTCCCCGGCGGTGTTGACGAGCTCGGTGATGCGGCCAAGCCAGGCGTCGTAGCCGGCGTCATCCGGACGGTAGCGGAGCAGCTCACGCGCCATGAGCAGCGCGGCCTGCGGGTCCGGCGGCCCATGGCGGGCGAGGGAGGAGGCCGTGGCGGTGTGGCCGTCCGCCCGCACTGACGGGTGGTGGGAAGAAGCCTGCTGCTCGCGGGCAGCGGGGTCGGTGGCGGCAGCAGCCTCGGCCTCGGGGCGGCGGCGATTGCCGCGGGCCACCGGCTCTATCTGAGCCACGCGGCCGGCCCTGCGCTCGGCGCGCTCGCGACGTGCGTCGGCCATGGGGTTGGTGGAGCTGAGGGCGGAGCAGAAGAACGGCAGCGCACCCCTACCTGGTGCGCCATTTGTTGGAAGTCGGGCTCCGGGGACCCAAAGGTTCGAACACTGGGGTGAGCTTGTTCTTCCTACTTCGTCTCCTACCACGGTTAAGCGATGGCGAGGCGACGGCGAGAGCGCGCTAGCGAGGGACGGAGCGAGGACTCAGCGGTTTACCCAGGTTCGGGCCACCTTGCGGTGTAAGACCCTACTCCTGCTTTGTGGTTGGGATTATCGTGGGCAAGAAGGTTCTCGCGTACAAGGTTGAAGACAAGGGAATCGTCCAGAGACCTCTCTACGGTGGCTGCACTGCCTCTTTTATATCAGCCTTGGTCCTCTTCCCCCTGGAAACTTAGGCGGGAAGGGTTGCCACACTTGGCGATTTTGAAAGGGGACAGGCGCTCAGGCTATCCTGACTAAAGGTGGTCTTCGCCTGCCAAAGCATGATCCATGACGCGCCGGTGGGCTCGGTGATGACCTCCGCCCTGCGCGCCCGTCGTCTTGGTCTTCCTTCGCCGATCGGGCAACCTTTGGGGTTGCTTTGGAGAGTAGATAGCTGGCCTTGCTCCCTTAACACAAAAGAGGAAAACATCTCCATCCGCGCCTGCTGGCGCGGCCTCTGCTGCTGCTTGTCGACGCGCGCGTCACCCATGTGATGGGCCCCAGACCGCGCGACACGCCGAACGGCCTTCGACTCGTGCGCCTGCGGGAGGGGGCCTCGGGAGGCCACCTCGGAAAGCCGTCTCGCGAGATCACTGGAAGCCGCCTCGCGAGGTCACTTCGGGAAGCCGCCTCGCGAGAGGGCCTCGCGAGGCCGTTGATGGTGGTGCTGAGGATTGCTTGCTATTCCCTGAGGAGGTGGCCTCAGGAGGCCAGGATCTCATGAGGGGTCTCGATGAGATGCTTGGCGGTGACGGCCTGCTGGGCCCATGCCAGGCGTTGCGCCCTGGGCCAAAGGCAGACGGGCCTGGATACCCCGGGTTCCATGGGCCCGACAGCGACAGGAGCACTGATCGTCACCGCGCGCTCCCAACACACTAATGGGTTAGGATATGTGAGCTGAGTAGGCCTCTGGCCTTTTCGCACTAACCACCACGCGGGAATAGTATGGGCACTCGGCGTCGTATGTTCCAGCCGAAGTTCTTCAGACGTCAGCAACTGAGCGGCGCTCGCCCGGGTGGACCGCGACAGCCTGCGTGTGTATACAGGGGCTAGGTCTGGTCCCGGCCGCCCACGCAATGCGCAGGAGTGCAAAGGGCGATGGGCCCAAGACCCCTGAGTGCTTAGGATTTAGACCGGCGTGCTGACCTCTCTGTTGGACCTAGGTAGGGCTACGGCGTGTCGATCAGCCGAGGCCGGGCATGACCCGATAAAATTATGTCCGGCCAGAGTTAATCGAGCGTGTTGGGTAAGTTGGTGCATCCCTGCAGGGAAGTATATCTATTCGAATAGCCGTGTTCATGGTAACAGGACGCTCGGAAAGTATCCCGATCTACTACAACTAGAACTAGATACTTGTGAAACTAAACTGATATTATGGCTCCGGGATCGCTTTCTCGCAGGGAGTCGAGGAAGGATCTCTGGGCATTGCTATTATATAATTGTTGCTTTATTATATGCTAATCTACACTCTTCTAATGCTGCAAGATGCTAGTCTTCGATAGGCTAGGCCTTTCCCTCTATTCTGGCATTTCTGCAGTATAGTCCACAGATACAGCCCCTTCCCTTTGATACCGATGCATACTTAGAAGAGATCTGATGTAAGTCTTGCGAGTACTTTGGATGAGTACTCGCGGTTGCTTTGCTACCTTTTTTTCCCCATACCCGATTGCTGCGATCAGATGACGGAGCCCCGGAGCCAGCTGATCCCGTCGACGACTACTACTACCCCGACGGAGCCTACTACTACGTGGAGACTGACGAACAGGAGTAGTTTCGGAGGCTCCCAGGCAGGAGGCCTGCGCCTTTTCGATCTAGTGTCGTTGTTTTGCTCAGCCTTCTTTAAGGCAAACTTGTTTACTCTTTATGTCTGTACTCAGATGCTGTTGCTTCCGCTAACGCTTGTACTCGAGCTATGTATTCGAGCCCTCGAGGCCCCTGGCTTGTAATATAAAGCTTGTATGACTTTTAATTTTGTGTCTAGAGTTGTGTTGTGATATCTTCCCGTGAGTCTCTGGGCTTGATCGTGCGCATTGCGTGTCTGATTAGTGCACGATTGAGTCGGGGCGTCACATATTGTCCCACAATATTGCCAATGACACGATTATATGAAATGTGACCTCGAAAAAGCTAAAATTAAACCTAAAGCTCTTCCTTGGGCATTTGAACAATTGGCGGGTTTAAAAAACAATTTTCATAAAGTGAACTATTTTTGGGGGGGGGGGAGCCCAGCAAGTGGCAGCTATTCGGTTACGAGCAAGGCCAATTCTGTCAAAACAGGGCTCTCGCCCCGCTTTATAGATAAAGCACCAGGCCAAAGTGCACGGTCCAACGATAAAAGGTAATGAGAAGGCCCTCTTACAAAGCAAATCCCAGGATAACCGGACAACACCAACACACGCACCTATGTGACTGGGAAATAACACACGAAGGCCTCAATACGACACAACACACCCTAGGATACCTAAGCTCCACCACAACGCCCTCGGGAGGGAAGACGACGCTAAGCATCGCCGTTGCCGAGTCCCTGATAGACAAGGATCTTCACCCGAAACCCTGGTAGGGAGAGTGGAACCACAACGACGTCCTCAAGAGGAGAGCTGCACCCGCGGGCGTCAACGCTGTTAGCGCCAAAGCACGGAGCTTTCGCTCAGGAGCTCACCTGTACCAACGAGGGATCTAGGACCACTGCGATGAGCACAGTCCTCTAGATAATAATCTGGGTATCGCTGCAGAGAACGAGCCCGAGCCACCCGCCGCTACACCCCTTGTCGCCCACACGACAAAGAAAGATAGCCACCACTGCCGCTATGGTGCCCGCCAGAGAGCCAACCATGCAGACCACCACCCAGGGCCGCCACCCCGGCATCCATGTCCTGAGACACCGCCAACCGCCCACTTCACAATGCACCAAACACGGTAGGAAGAGTAGAGGAACTCCGTCCACTCCTGGCCCGACATCAGCCTCCGAATCTGGGTCAGCGCCTCAACCGTAGGGGGGGCACACGCCTGCGTCCCCAAGCAGTCCCCATGGATTGGGGGGGGCACAACCGAGTGGCTACTGACGGCCGTCGCCGAGCAAGTCCCGCCCCTAGTCCTCTAACCTTAGCCAAGGCGAGCTCGCACGCCGCCACACTCGTGGCCATAAGCGCCGATCAGCCTGATGGCACAGCAGCGTCATGGACGTCAGACTCATACCGACACCACAACCACGCGGCATGAAAGGAGAACACAAACGCGAAGGCAAGACCAGCATGGACTAGGTCAGCCCTCCTACACTTGAGCGTTGCCAAACGAATCCACCACCACATAACGGATCCGCCCGCCCATCGAAGCCCGCCAGCACCAGGGCAAGCCAAACGTTAATGACCTGGATCATGCCGCCACCCAGCCACGGTACCCGCGCCGCCCCATCGCCACCCGAGAGGCCCCGAGCCGCTCCACCGCGATGGGCATGCACCGCACCGCCGGATCTGTACCAGATCAGCGCCGACACCACGCGCCCGCCACCTCACATACCTAGCATGCACCACGCACTGGACCGTCGAAGCCAGATCCGGTCCGATCTGGCCAAGGGCCGACTTACCGCATCCATCCGAGGAAGGTCGCCAGCCACCTGGACTCGCATGACCACCAGCAGCAACGCCGGCGTCGTGCAAGAACCGCAACCGCCGGGACCCGCCCGCCACAACCACCCGTGACGAGGCCCAGGACCGAGCCCCGTCGCCTGTGGGTGTCGGTACAGTTCCAGTCAATGCCAGCGGCAACGACGCCTGTGGGTGTCTTTCCCCTCTCACTTGATGTTTTCACCGGGTGAAAACCTAGGTTCGGATTCGAATTAGCGATGGCATGTCTTCGGCGTCATTCCTCTGTTGGGGGCGGCGTTTTGGAGACATGGCTTGGAGGTCCTTTTGCGTTCCTTTGGTGCTCGCCGCTGTTCTAGCTTGGTCTTCGGGGACGCTATGCACGTCGTCGTGGGTGAGTCCAAGATGATGGCTTTCTCAGGGCTATCCGAGTTCTGCCACCCACCTGCCAACTCTTTTAGGCACTCAAGGGCGGTTGGTGCGTAGGCAACGATAGTTCTTTTAGAGTTGTTGCTCTTTGGAGGTGACTGGCGTTGGTCGAGACGCGGCTTTCTTTGGTCTAGTTAGAACAGGTTCTTTTGCGTTGTGGTTGTATTGTGTGCGTTCGTGTCGGAGTTCGTCTTGCTTCTCACTGGATGTGGTGGGAGCTCTTTCTTGTATTTTACCCTCTGCCTTCTATAAAGCTAAGACATGCCATTTACGTGCTCCCGAAAAAAAAAAAAATTGGATCATCCTCTACTTAGATTTTTTGGGATGGAATATAAGGAAGCCACTAGAAATACCCTTAGACCCATGAGTTGGTGGTTCCTCGGGAAAGATCGTTAAGAAAGTATGTCAGCTACTCCCTTTGGCCGTGTATAGGGCGTGCTCATGTCCCTAGGTTCTCATTTGACAAACACAATATGTGTTATATGCCACTGAAATTGTATGTTTAGAAACTTTATTCAAATACGAATCCAATTATATGCTTTTAATGTATATAACACATGTTTTGCTAGTCAAATTGAGGACCTAAGCAAACCCGGCCAACCCAACCTGACCAGAGGGAGTTAGTTCTATTGGTCATTGAATGGCCTCCGAGCAGCAGCCGGAGCCGTATTAATGGCATCGGAGTTACAACAGCGATTAACAGATGTACCACGTGTTGTCTGCCATCCGAAAAGTCTTTAGAATACACTAAATTTTGAGACGGAAAGGGTAGAGTTCTCTAGAGAAAAAAATATCTTGGTTGCCCTTGGTATGCGGTTAAGAGTTAAGCGAAGACCCAAAAAAGAAAAAGAAGGGAGTAAGTCAATTGCTTTTAATTACATGCTCATAATAAAACAAATGGTTTACATGTGGTCGGAATAAGTCTTGTTAGTGTCTTTATACTAATTAAGTTAGCATGCTTTTGGTCCAGGCTAAAGCCTAAGGGCATTTCTAACCGATCCCATATCCGGTGTTAGAGGAGTAAAATGTCCGTTTTACTCCTCTAACGTGCACCTAACCGATCCCAAAAAACTGTTAATGAAGGAAAAATTATCCTCCGGCGCCTCTCCCTCCCCTAAATATACTCCGTCTGGAGGCGGCCGAGGATAAATTCACGCAAAGGCCTCCTTGTGGCCGGCCGGCGACTCACGTGAACCTCCCTTGGCCTCGCCAACGACCCCTACTCGTACTACTACTGGTACGGCCACTGTGTGCTGCTGCTCGCCGCCGGTGCGTGTTGCTGCTGCTCGCCGCCGTTGCGTGCTGCTGCTGCTGCTTCTCCCCGTTGCGTGCTGCTGCTGCTGCTCGCCGCCGGTGGTGCGTGCTGCTGCTGCTCGCCGCCGATGGTGCATGTTGCTGCTGCTACCGTTCGCCGCCGGTGCATGCTGCTGCTACCAATCGCCGCTAGTGCGTCCTGCTGCTGCTCCTCCCCGTTCCACTCACCGCGGGTGCGTGCTGCTGCTACCGTTCGCTGCTGGTGCGTGCTGCTCGCCGCTGCTCCTCCCCGCTGCGTGCTGCTCGCCACTGCTCCTCCCCGTTGCGTGCTACTACTGCTGCTGCTCGCCACCGCCGGTGCGTGCTGCTGCTCGCCGCCGTCAGTTTGTGCTGCTGCTGCCGCTGCTCCTCCCGGCTGCGTGCTTCTGCTACTGCTGCTCACCGCCGGCATGGTCACCATGGTTGCCACTTGCCGCGGAGGTGCATAGCAAGTGTTCGACGAAATGTATGAGTCAAAATTAAGTTTACTCCGATATATATATATATATAGGGGATCGGCTAGGTCCGGCCAAAACTTAATGGATTAAATATACTCCACTAAGGTTTACTTCTCTATTTTTTAAGGAATAGGTTAGAAATGCCCTAAGAGAGTCTAGTAGTGGGAAGGTCTACGTATTGCAGACTTAAGTCGGCGGAACGACGAGTTCTGCTCGAGTGTTCATCTCACTTGGTTGCCCTGTCGGCCACAACATATAAATCTGAAATTCAATGTTTACTTATACTACTTCTTGATTTTGTTACCTCTGAATTGTAATTTATTTTGGCTTGGCAACCTTTGTGTAGAATCGACAGACATGCCTATTTATTGTTTTTTTTTTTACTAATTACTCCCTCCGTGGACGGGACCTCTAGGACTTTCCAATAGGGTAGGTCCCAAAATATAGATTTCTTCTTCCACATGGGTGCGTGTCCGTCAGCGTCATTCGGAACAGATTGTCCGCCAGGACCCTTTCCAAATATTGCTTTTAAATCCTTGACCATATCAAATATATCATCACCAGTACGGGGGACAGAGGGAGTATGTTGTAATCAGATAGTAACTGTCTTATGGTTGTGATACATTGTTAGACATATATGCGACTTGGGAGTTAGTATATGATGAATATTCTAGGGCGCTTCGGGGTTAGTTTCGATTTTCATGGATTATATAGACATATAATGCATTAGTTTTGGGCTAAGATGGTGGTTGTACCCCCAGCCCACCGGGGATCAAACCCCAGGTTTGACACCTGTGTATCTCATAAAGAAGAAATATTCTTTTAATGAGAGGCAATGTTTCCATCGATAGCGAGGCACGACGAGGCACCTGTCGTGACTTCATAAGTGTATGTGCGTGTATGTAAGCGTTTGCGTCTATATTGTGTTTCTAGAAAAAGAAGCACCGGGATCAAACCCCAGGTTTGACACCTGTGTATCTCATAAAGAAGAAATATTCTTTTAATGAGAGGCAATGTTTCCGTCGATAGCGAGGCACGACGAGGCACCTGTCGTGACTTCATAAGTGTATGTGCGTGTATGTAAGCGTCTGCGTCTATATTGTGTTTCTAGAAAAAGAAGCACCGGGGATCAAACCCCAGGTTTGACACCTGTGTATCTCATAAAGAAGAAATATTCTTTTAATGAGAGGCAATGTTTCCGTCGATAGCGAGGCATGACGAAGCACCCGTCGTGACTTCATAAGTGTATGTGCGTGTATGTAAGCGTCTGCGTCTATATTGTGTTTCTAGAAAAAGAAGGGCGATAGAGATTTTGTAGATATTACCACCATCTCAAATTATTTGTCTTAAATTTGTCTAGATACAGATGTATCTAGACATGTTTTAGATAGATACATCCGTATCTGGACAAATCTAAGACAAGTAATTTGAGACGGAGGGAGTATGACGTAACAGTTTATGTTTGGCACATACTGTAGTGGTTTCCATGTGGATTGCAGTAAAAATATATCCTGTCTCAGACTACGGAGATTAGGACACTCGTCCGCTCTTCCTGCCACTCAGGCGGCCAGTGGCGGGGAGGGAGATCCTAGTGCCTCAGCTCCGTCGTTTAGTAGTTTACCTTAGGTTCCTTTTTCCTCGTAGGAGTGACACTTGGGTGGATGACGGCGCTTCATCTTCGAGATGGTCTTCAGGGCTCTAATCCTCCTCAAGTTCGTCCATTGAAACAGAGTCAACAGAGCTTCAACGTAGATTCCTGTTGTCTCCTTGGGGCAACGAGGTGGGTTACTCGCCGTGCGTGAGCAATGGCGAGATTAGGTATCACGCGCTTCAGATCATTTTAAGGGTTCAATGGTCACGACAGCAGCTCTGGGATGATGGTCCTTAGGGATACGTGCACGAAGACTTCCCGGTTGTCATGGACAAGGCTAGACAAGCTCTATTAGGGGAATAGCAACAGCACGCTTCGGCTGCTAGTGGTCATTCCGCGATGGGGTCCTCGGTGTAATTTAATTATGTTTGAGATCATTTGTAGTTCTCATAAACCTTTAAAAAGAAAAATTCAAAGAATGACCGGCCACCAAATTAACCCAAAGGCAAAACCAGGAAAATAACATTTCAAAAAAATACAAGGAAAACAAACCAAAATTCAGGACGATAGAGAGGAGTTAACATGTGTTAAATAATTCTAGAATAAAATGTAGCGGCCATCCTATTCTTTTTTCGGGAAGAACCAACTTTGTTAGCTTCATTATCCATAGGCAAAGAGAAATTCTAGTTGCTTTGAATATGCAAGAAAACAGGAATCATGTTTGCTTTGGGGGTAAACAACTCAACATACCTGATCTCCGAAAAGCCGATGGGTTACACCATGTTGTGAAGTTTTGACGTTACACACTAAGCTTCTGTTGTTATCTGCGCAATGTTTGGCAAGACTTTCTTCACTTGTAATCACAATAGTACAGCCTTTAGCATTCCGAAGTTTTAACATCTCATCTATCTCCTTCCACTGTTCCACAGACTCCAAACCATCGATGACGAAGAGACACCGATGCTCACGAAGAATGCCATGCCTACAGTTTCCAAAATCTGAGAGGCGCCTGTTGTTATGAAAACATTTCTTCTCTTCATCTTCAGTAGTTATTGAGCGCAAATCCCAAAATAAACTCCGGTAGAACTGCCTCAAATTCCAAGGACGAGGTACGTGGACCCAGGCATACTTGCCCCATCTGTGACTATATTTGGACTGCATTTGGCCACGGTAGATACTTCTGACAAGAGCTGATTTCCCAACACCAGGAATCCCCCACACTGACATCACTTTAAATGCTAAAGAGTTTTGGCCATCCCTGATTTCAGAGTCTACCTGTTTCAAGATATGAAGGATGTGGGCTGCTTTTGACTCGAAAGGATGAAAATTGCCTTGGGGTTGAGGGACAGCCCCGTGGCCCACTTCATCCTCGCATTTAACTCCGTCAAGTGGAGAACCCTACAAGCAAAGGAACAATAGGAGTATTAGACCTTCTGTAGTGCGGGTATCATACGTGTATCATGCAGGCCCATGCAATGTCAACTAAGCATATTGATGACGTGACATAATATTAATTGAGGAAAGAGAATATGCTAGTACCATATCTTGATAGCGTATCAAAATAAATGTTGTGCTGCTATGTGTTATGCAAAAGAATCAATGAGGTCATCTAAGATACTATGTAACATAGGATAAGGCATGGGACAACAAACTCTCTTAAAGCTTTCTTCGAATAAGTCTTTCGCCTTGACTTGGCTCAACGGCTTTAGTTCAGTAAATGCTTTCGTATGAAGCTTGAGTCAAGTCTAGTCTCATGCAATGAAGATCGTCAAGCAATCATTGCTCGTCTCTCCGAAACCTATTGATAAGGAACAAATATCGGAAATGCAACTCGGCTCCGGGGAGCACGTGCTCCTGCCTATGAAAAATGAATTTTGAAATGTCAAAAAAATTGGGACAAATTTTTTTGGTGATCTTTGTCACATACAAATGCTACATGTAAATTTTGAGGCAAAAAGGTTAAGCATTTTGGCCTGCGCAAAAAAAAAAACAAATCGAAGACAAAATGTCACCACAAAATGACAACCCAAATTTGTTTTTTTCACCGACGAAACACCGCTGCTCCGTTTCGCATGAAAATTGTCAAGCATGCTTGCGACACCAACACGATCATCTACAAATTTTTTCAGAATTTTTTGAAAACATTTTCTATGTTTTTTGCAGTTACTCTTCATCCGGGTGCAAATGCACCCAGGAGCCAAAACGCCGCCCCCAATATCGGAAATGCACTACAAAGGTATCATATACTGGTATCATATCATATGCATGATACTAGTATATGATACGAGAGTGGATTTTCACTCCGGGGTGAACAGTAAAATCAAAATAGAAACAAAACAGAATCGAAAAATTCTAAAATTTTGGGAAATCAATCTAGATCAAATATTTTACGTTCTTGCAAAATTTCGTCCATAAAAATCATTCGAGGAGCCCTCACCAAAAAAACAAAAAACAATGTGCACTTTTGAGCTTTGATTTATTTTTATTTTTTGGTGAGGGCTCGAATGATATTTGTATCTGAAATTTTGCAAGAACCTAAAATATTTGATCTAGATTTATTTCCCCATATTTCAGAATTTTTCGATTTTGTTCTGTATTTGCTTTGATTTTATTGTTCATCCCGGGTGTAGATGCACCCGGGAGAAGCTACACCTTTCTCTATATGATACTCACCACTACGATATGTTTATACATGACTTTACTAATGTATTGTATGCAAGTGTTGTATTTAAATTGATCTTCGCATTTTCGAATCTACTAGTACCATAATCTTGTGGCCTATCTTACTTGAGATATCACTATTTCATTTCGCACAAGCTTGATTACCAGCACCGTACTATTTGAAAAATAAAAATACTGAGCTGCAACTGTTTCTAAGTAAATTCTTCTAGCTAAACAAATAGTTGCATATAAGCAACTCGTGGATATAGAGTTAATCCAAAGTGCGAGTTTACTTCTAACCCATCCACGCTAAGGTACATAGTTTGCTAATTGATCGATGGATAGACATTAATCAAAATCCATCCACCATTCATACAGCAAAATCCATCCAAGGTTGCAAGCCATGCAGCCTAGCTACTAGAGGCAAGGTGGAGATGAAACTTGATGTTTCGTCAACAAAAAAAAGTTACATTTGTTGCTCCGTTTCAATAAAATATTTTTTCTTCAATCACTAGGTACATATTTACAAGACGAAACCAAAAGAATAATGGATAAACTAAAATGTATAAGTGGAACAAACCATGTAGTATGACTTGTTCAGTAAAGTAAAATCTCCAAATTAAGTAATTAATGATTTAAAGAAGCTTACCTGTTTGAACAAGATGCAAACGGAGTGATCAGCTGAGAACTGCCTGATCTCCGATATGTGGTCCGGGTACCCTATGCACAAGCTCGCGATTTCGAACTGCTGCGTGGACACGATGATCCGGCTCCCGTTAATCATATCAGTTTTTCATACGGAATTTTGTGATGGAACACTGTCCTCCTCCATTTTTGTATCGTACCTGCAGTAATTTAACATCAGAACAAATTCATCAACACCTTTTTAAAATTTAGGAGCATTTTATAATAAAAATAAAAAATTTGCGTGCGCTCATGGGCCGGACAAATACAACACTTCAGCCGACTCATGAACATTTTTTCTTCAAAATTTAGGAGCATTCTATATAAAAAAAAATATAAATTATGTTTTTTTGCATTAATAATTGTTGTAAATGTTGTCGAATTTTCAATCATTGTTTAACTTAAAGTTCTTACAACCGGTTTCTTCATTTCGTAGTGAACAACGACATTGCGGAACATGAGCATGTTTTCTTCGGGAGCGAGAAGGAGGCGCGCAACAACATTATATGGCCCGGCCTACCGCGCAAGAGGATGACGACTCACAAAATTTTGGCAGTAGCTATGAATGGGCCCGTAAAACCTAACACACTTTCGTTTTGTATCAGAAAAGTGCCTCAGAAAAAAAAGTGCCTCACATAATATTCCGAGGCAGCTTTATGGAGTGTGCCTAAAAAATATA
The DNA here is from genome assembly GCA_039707655.1 of Elymus sibiricus. Classification (NCBI taxonomy): domain Eukaryota; kingdom Viridiplantae; phylum Streptophyta; class Magnoliopsida; order Poales; family Poaceae; genus Elymus; species Elymus sibiricus. Next base: position 31,234,487 of record CM077670.1, read on the forward strand.
TATGACGACAAATATGGATATGTGGATGCACTTAGAGCGAGGTTAATAGTAAGCCAACAATCGGTTATATATAGTTGCCATGTCAACTATACTAATATAATAGCTCACTCATATAATAGTTAGTCATACTTGCATGATGTGTCATTAATATGTGGCCCACTCCAATTTGTAAAAAATATGGACCATCTTATTTCTCTCACAAGGGGGGGGGGGGGGGGGGGGGGGGGTTGGAACGCGCGTTATGGTTGGCTATAAATTTACATCCCTCTTCTCTTCTCTCTTCTCCCCTCTCTTTCCGACTAAACAAAAATCTGATATGTCACCTTTTTATTTACACTAGCCCACCTACGTCACCCTATTATACTCGATCTTGTGAAAAGTGCCTAAAAAGGGTTTTCCCTACCCAATTAAACACACCATTTTTTTAATGCCTTTAAAAGCGGAGATTGCACTAGTGAAAGTATGAACCCTAGGCCTTGTTTTCAAGCATTGCAATACCATTTGTGCTCCATTTTATCACTTGCTACATTGCTGTTTTTTTTATTTTCAGATTACAAAAACCTATATCTACTATCCATACTACACTTGTATCACCATCTCTTCGCCGAACTAGTGCACCTATACAATTTACCATTGTATTGGGTGTGTTGGGGACACAAGAGATTTCTTGTATTTGATTGCAGGGTTGTTTGAAAGAGACCATCTTCATCCTACGCCTCCCACGGATTGATAAACCTTACGTCATCCACTTGAGAGAAATTTGCTACTGTCCTACAAAACTCTGCACTTGGAGGCCCAACAACGTCTACAAGAATAAAGTTGCATAGTAGACATCAAGGGGCAAGAGACAAAGGACTGCAAAGACCTTTGATGATGATTTCCTTGTGTACCTCGTGGAAGATACTCCCACTTCTATTTTAGAAGCATATGCATCTCCAGATGCTGACTACTGGAAGGATACGGTCCGTAGCGAGATGGATTCCATCATGGCTAATGGGACTTGGGAAATTACTGAACGTCCCTATGGTTGCAAACCATTGGGATGTAAGTGGGTGTTCAAAAAGAAGTTTAGGCCCGATGGTACGATTGAGAAGTACAAGGCTAGGCATGTGGCCAAGGGTTATGCCCAGAAAGAAGAAGAAGATTTCTTCGATACTTATTCACCTGTGGCCAGACTAACCATCATTCGAGTATTACTCTCGTTGGCGGCCTCGCATGGTCTTCTCATCCACCAGATGGATGTTAAGACGGCTTTTCTGAACGAAGAGTTAGACGAGGAGATCTACATGCAACAGCCAGATGGCTTTGTGATAGATGGTCAGGAAGGAAAGGTGTGTAAGTTGCTGAAATCTTTATATGGCCTGAGACAAGCACCTAAGCAATGGCATGAGAAGTTTAATACAACTCTGACATCTGTTGGCTTCGTTGTTAATGAAGCTGACAAATGTGTATACTATCGACATGGTGGGGGCGAAGGAGTTATATTGTGCTTGTATGTTGATGACATACTGATATTTGGTACCAACCTCAAAGTCATTGAGGAGGTTAAGTCATTTTTATCTCAAAACTTTGAGATGAAGGACATTGGGGTGGCTGATGTTATCTTGAACATCAAGCTATTGAGAGATGATGAGGGTGGGATTACACTTCTGCAATCCCATTATGTTGAGAAGGTTTTGAGTCATTTTGGATATTCGGACTGCAAACCATCTCAAACTCCATATGATCCTAGTGTGCTGATTCGAAAGTTCTAGGGCACAGCTAAAGGTCAATTGAGATACTCTCAAATTATTGGTTCACTCATGTATCTTGCGAGCGCAACGAGGCCTGACATCGTGTTTGCTGTGAGCAAACTGAGCCGGTTTGTTTCCAATCCGGGTGATGTACATTGGGGTGCCATTGAAAGAATTTTGCGCTATCTGAAAGGTACTATGAACTATGGACTTCACTATAACGGATACCCGTCGGTACTTGAGGCGTATAGTGATGCGAATTGGATCTCTGATGCTGATGAGATGAAGGCCATAACTGGGTATATGTTTACTCTTGGAGGTGGTGCTGTTTCCTGGAAGTCTTGCAAGCAAACAATCTTAACGGGATCGATAATGGAAGCAGAATTAACAGCATTAGACATATCTGGTGGCGAAGCAGAATGGCTCCGAGATCTTTTGATGGACTTGCCAGTGGTTGAGAAGCCGGTTCCGGCCATCCTTATGAACTGTGACAATCAGACAGTGATTGCCAAGGTAAAGAGTTCAAAGTACAATATGAAGTCCAACAAACATATAAGAATGAGATTGAAAGCTGTCAGAAATTTAAGAAACTCCAGAGTGATAGCGTTGGATTATATCCATACGGCTAAGAATCTGGCAGATCCCTTTACTAAAGGGCTATCACGTGTTGTGATAGATAATGCATCGAGGGAGATGGGTATGAGACCCACATGAGTTGCCATGGTAGTAACCCAACCTATGTGATCGGAGATCCCGTGAAGTAGGACCTGGGAAAACAAGCCAGTGGTGAACTGAGAAGAGTAACCTTACTAACCCACTCCGTTGGAGATGAAATACTCTCGAAAACTGTATGGTAGGTTGACTTATTGTCTTAATGTGTTCCAAGGCTTATACAAGCAAGATGCTATCCTACAGAGCGATCTTTGGAGGAACACACCTATATAAGCCCGACTGTTGGTCACAGTCTATGAGATTGGGGTGATCTCTAGCAAGCTCATGAATAGGCCAGGAGTGTGACTAATATGCTCCACCCGAGGGGTCAGCCTTCGGCAGCCTAGTACTGGTAAGACATGTGGTGAAACTTCTTTACGCCAAACTGACAATTCAAGGCATAGTCCATTGTTCAGTTGTGAAGAAGTGTAGCTACTTGCTCTAGGTGGAGTTCAACCTTAACCGGTCTCCACTGAAATACTAGTATATCAAAATAGTGTTTGGAACAAATGACAGAATGAGCCCTTAAGATCTGGTGGGGAATTGTAGAAATATAGGGTGGGCCTTGGGCCCATCTAACAATTTCAGAAAAAATCTCTAAGGGCCCATGTGGGATATATGGCAATGGATGTGGTGGGAAGTTTAGTCCCATACCGCTAGTGGAGAAGGAGTTGGACCTCCTTATAAGGGATTCTCTTCCACATGCTATTGGAGCTTGAGAAGAGAAGTGGTTCCCGCGCGCTCCTCCTCCGCCGCCCGCCTCGCCTCGCCACGACGCGCCGCGCCGCGCCGCGCCGCGGGAATGAGCCGAGCCGAGCTCACACCTATGCGCTTATTTTTGCCAGTCAGGAGCCCACGTCTCTCCACGCGGCCGCGCCTATATATGTGAGGCGTTTGCCAACCCTAGCCGTCACGCGAAACAGATCACATCTGCCTGTCGTTCCTTTTGCTGCTGCTGCCGCCGGTGATCCCATCCCGTCCACCGCGTACACGGTTGACGGGAGAGCAGGCCTCCGAAACCCCGCCTCTCCGGATCATGTACGGGAGAGGGGCGATTAGGTTTTTGGGGAGCGTCTCCTACGCGACTGCTCGCCGCCGTTTGTCCACGTCCGTTTCGTCTTCGTCGTCACCATGTCCACCACCTACGAAGCCGACCGTGTCGCCGCCGAGAAGCTTGAAGCCGAGAAGAAGGCCACCGAGGGCGCTGCTGCTGCCGCCACCGCCGCCTCTGCCTGGCCCTGCTGCTGCCGCCGCCGCCGCCTCTGCCTGGCCGATCGGAGGGTATAACATGTTTATCCCTTTCATGTTTATTTTGTCTTTGCAGTACTAGATATGTGCGTAGATGTTTCTATTATATGCGTAGCACATACTAGTCTGGTTTGTAATCAGTATGTCAGTAATTTTGTCAACGCCATGCTAATGATTTATTCATGGATTAAATTAATCGAAAAATTGCCTATTTACTCAACAACCTTTTGCCCAAATCTATACCTTTTTGCACCAAATATACTGTTGTGGTTCCTGATATCTTCAAAGCCATCAATTTGTAAGGACACAAGATGATCTCTTTACTTTTCCGGACTGAAGATGCCTAGAGGTGGATGTTGTTTTCTGATGGACAGAAAGACAAGAACAAACAGGAACGAACAAGAACAGCAGAACAATGCCATGATGAATCGTTTTACTCATATGTTCTATAAAGGTGTGTTTGGTTCCTGTCATGAAGTGGAACGGCACGGGTCGGTTCCGTCCCCAAGGCCCATTCATGCGTTTGGATAGTCAAAGGAACGAGAACCACCTGATTCCAGAAACGGCATATTCCCTGTTTATGCCGTTCCGCGCGGTTCCTCCAAATCGAGCGGACCACGCGGAACCGGTCACCTATCTCTCTCGCACGAAGCCTCTCGCTTCTCCTTCTCTCGCACGAACCTGGCTTCCTCCCTGGATCCGCGCCGCCAACCGCTCCTCCCTAGATCCGCGCCGCCGGCGGCTCCTTTCCTTCATCCGCGGTGCGGCCGCTCCTCTCCTTCAATCGCGCTGTCGGTCGCTCGTTCCTCTCCTTCACCCACTCCGATGGCGGCTCGCTCCTCTCTCTCATCCGTGCCAGTGCCCGGGAAGACGGGCGTCAGTGCCCAGCGCTCAGCCGGCAGCCATGGCGCGGTGGGTGTGCGGCTCATGTTCATGAAGACAGGCGACGGCGGGGTTAGCGAGAGGCGGCAGATGCGGGCTCATGGCCGGGAAGAGGAGCTGCGGCGTCTAGCGCTCGGCCGGCAGCCGGGGAGGAGGCTGACGCGGGTGGCACCAGCGACCGCATGGACAAGGCTGGGAAGAGGGGCATCAGATCCGGTGCTCAGGCGGCAGCCCAATAGGAGAGCGACGGTGGCCGGCTCGGGTGGCAGCTGCGGTTTTTTTTTTCCTTTTGCAATTGTTCTTGCCAATTTGTACATGGTTGTTGAGATTATTGAAAAAATTTGTTATCTATCTGTACATGCTTGTTCTTGCCTTTTGCAATTGTAAATTTATGCATGTCTAAATTTTTTAGTAAATGTATGATTGTGTATGTATATAGACTACTGATGTCAATAGTGGTGATGCAAAGATAAACAAAATGTTGTTTTGGAATTTAAATAAAATGCTTCTAAAAATACTATCAATGTTGCATATGCGAGAAAAGCAAACACAAATTTGAACATTTTTCATTCCATTCCATTCCACCAACCAAACATTGAGATGTAACCATTCCATTCCACCTCATTATTCATACCAAACACAGTGACGGGACCATTCCATTCCTGTGGAACGGAACCATGACATTCCATTACAATTCGTTCCCGAACCAAACACACCCTAAGTCTTTGTTAGTTCCCGTTTTTTATTGTTAAGGGACCCCACGGAACAGTATCCGACCCTACACTAACAGGTATATCGGCATGATACACGAATGCATTACACAGAAGAAAAAAAAAATCAAATTCTGTCTATACATCACTGAATACGCGAATCTTGGCGCGGTCCAACAGGTCCGTGTGCCCAAAGTCCTCTCAAAAGAAGTAGTATGCGATTCAATAAGAGTAAAAATAAGGATATTTTTTAAGAAGGATTACATTATCTATAAATATAGAATTTAGATAAATATACACACACATCTGGATATATTCTAGATACTACTAGCAAAGGAAAAACGAGATTGCAACACAAGCTCTTCACTTTACATACAGCTCCAAGTGCCGGTCGTTGTGTGAGTTGGAGACTTGGAGTCGTCGCCGCCACCGCCGTCGCTGGAGGAGAGGCGCGTGAGCCAGCAGCTGCCGTGGAGGTGCCCGCTGACGCAGACAAAGTACTCGAGGCGGCCGTCGTGTGCGCCGAGGCGGCGGCACGCGCTGCGCGGCATGAGCCCCGCGTCTGTCAAGCTCCAGACGCCCGCACCGCAGCAGGGGCAGCGCTGGTGAGGCTCCAGCGGGGCGTGTCCGCCCACCAGGCAGGCGCGCGTGCGGGAGCGCCTGAAGCCGCCGAACACGCCGCGGTACGCGCCCACGTCGTCGTCGTCCGCGGCGGCCATCGCGTGCTCGCACGGGTCCGACACGTACAGCAGGTCCCCGGCGCACCGGCGCGACAGGAAGCTCCGGCCCGACGTCTTGGAGAAGCGCGAGAAGGCGGCGAGGTGGCCCGGGACGCCCGCCCCCGCCGCGCCGCAGCAGAAGAGGAGCAGCTTGGCCAGCGCCGGCCAGCCGCCGGCCACGCGGCCCGAGGCGGACGACGGCCCCGTGGAGAGCGCCGCCACCATCCGTGGCGCCCGCGCGACGCAGAGCTCCCGCCACAGCACACGCTCCGCCACGGCGCGCAGGCGCCGGCTCACCCGCGCCAGCGCGCACAGCGCCCGCGGGTCCCAGCCGATGGAGCGGAACACCAGCGTCAGCACCTGCTCGTCCAGGATCCCGACGTTAACCCCGCGAATCCGCGCGCCAATGCACCGTCCTCCGCTGCTCCACTCGTCGGCGGCAATGGCCTTGCTCAAAGTCACAGTTCCATCCCACTTGTGGGGACTGGAACGCGAGAGTTGGGCGGCCGTGCCGGAGCTAGGCACCTCGTCGGCGCCCATGGGAGTGCAAGGCGTGCGGGCGGAGGTGGAGAGGAAAGACGAGGCGGAGGGAGATGGGAAACGAACGAGTGATGAACATGTCGACGACGACGAGAGTTGACCGACCGTACCGGAGCTAGGCACCTCGTCGGCGCCCATGGGAATGCACGGCGAGCGGGCGGAGGTGGGGAGGGAAGACGAGGCGGAGGGAGACGACAAACCAACGAGTGATGAACATGTCGACGAGAGTTGACCGGCCGTGCCCGTGCCGGAGCTAGGCACCTCGTCGGCGCCCATGGGAATGCACGGCGTGCGGGCGGAGGCGGAGAGGAAAGACGAGGCGGAGGGAGACGAGAAACAGTGATGAACATGTCGGCGGATGGCAAGCCAAGTTGCTGGTAGTATCGTGCGGCGCAATCAATAGTTAATGGAGGTTGGACGCCAGTCGGCGGATGCGATAAAAGAGCCACCTTTGTCGATCGATCGCCCCCGTAACAAATATCTCCGATCTTGCGTACAGCGAGAATCTTTTCGAGGCACATCTGACTTTTGCCAGAAGCTTGACCAATACTATACTAGTAGTATACTCCGTTGTCGACCGATCGGCCCGATACCAAATTCCTGCCCAAACAGACAACACCGTTATGAACCAGCTTTTCCTTTTATGTACTAGTACTACGACAGCAACAAGCCAGGGGGGCGTCATGAACCTTATCCCTTCCCCTTTATTAATTTATACTACTGTTTCAACAAATATGGGTCCCGCGTGACCTGGAAGCTTCAAGCTTCATCATCAAATAACTGAAATAGTAATATAGAACTGACGTTTTCCGAGGGACCACTCTACTCTCTCTCTCTTGCAGTGGCGGAGCTTCACGGGGGCCAACCTTGGCCATGGCCCCCAGCTCACAAGAAAAACTTGTATATATTTCTTTCTATTAGGCCTATTTTTCACTAAAAAAACAGCTGAAATAGTTATGCTTGCCCCCCTCCAGCCCATGGCCTCCCCATATATTCCGCTCAAGCTCCGCACTACTCTCTGGTGTGTCCGATCCCGAGCACGAATCTCAACGCGTATGCTTCCATCCACCATCCCGAGCGAACGACCATGTGGGTCGTAGCATTGCATTTTTCCTACGATGTAGCATGCCAATTAGCAAAAGCGTGCGCGGCATGACATTTTACCTGCTGTAGAATGACGAGTCGTCCTGTTGTAGCATAGTAATTCATGGATATGCGTGGCAAATGTCCCTTTTGTACCACGACAAATCTGTTTTCTATAACATGTCAATCCTCTTATGCTAGCATGACAATTTTGATACACTAGGGCAATTTTTCTATTCTATACCATGGCAATTCCAGCATGTCGATTCCTGAATGGGTAGGCAAATTTCTCTCATATAGCACGACAATTCTTCTACTAGATGACCCGTTGCGCCATGCAACTGCAGCCAGAAAGTTAGCCAAGCTATTGGCATTGCTTATAACAAATAAGGAAGCCAAGCAACTTATGAACAACATATTTCATGAAAGACCCGCAAAGGGACGAAAAACAAATGCAACTTAGAATTTAGCTAGACTATCTGTAGGGTGGTTTTCGTGAATTGTCTGCAAGCGACTATCTTCATGTTGTGTTTGCATTTGTCTTGTATCTACAATTTGCTTGAGCAAGTGAATGGGGTCAAAGATTTTTTTTTCATGCTCCAGGCTTTCTTCATTTCAGAACTGTGAAAGTAACCACGAGTTTCAATGTGACTACTACTGCATACTACACCCTTATCTACAATGTTGATCCTTTACACCCTTCACTAATGACAGATAACTGGGGAAATAACCGTGAGACTAAACAGGACCATTGCTGCCTACTACACCCTTATCTATAATGTCAATCCCTCACACCATTTTCTAATCCGAGCACGTCGCGGTGAAAAGGACCGGACGGGGACAAACACCGGGCGCTCGTTTGCATGGGTTGTGCCCGGAGCATGCGGCGATTAGAAAGCGTAGTACGCGGAGTAAATAGCAACCGACTCCCTTCACACGCTGGCAAAAAAGATCTGCTAATAACATTTCCATAGTATGGCAATTCTCTCTGTGAGAATGGAAAATTCTTTTTTTATGAAGAAACAAGGTGTTGAGAAGGGGGGAGAGGAAGCATTCCCGTGCGTCTACCTCCCAGAGCGAATGCCACCGTTCACTCATGAGAGCCTCCCAGAGCGCATGATGGTTCGCTCCAGTTGCACTAGGGAGGGCACGCTCCCTCGCTATTAGGGTCCTTAAATAATATAGAGTGGAGGTACAAAGCCACAAGCTTCTGGACCCGGAAAGAAACCGAAACTACAACCAAGTCGTTGGAATATGCATAGAGGATCCCAAAGAGCAAATTGAGCTATGCTCAGATTGTTACATTTTTTGTGGTCAACCACCCAGGTTCAAATCTTAAACTGTGCAGGGGTGCGGTCAACCAATCCACCCGGGTTTGACGAGGACATGTATTGGGGGTAGGGTAACAAGCCTGACCTAAAGACCCTACCCATGGACACCGTACACTTTGTACTGGGCCCCTGGGCCAGATCGCCGTTCAGATGTACCGCAACTTGAAAGTCACTCGGATGGCAACAACCACTCGGAGCATAGCACTCCACTCGACGAACTCATTCCACTCGGAGTACCTGATTTCACTCGGACATACGAAGACCAATAGTCAGCATGGCGGTTTCGTAGTGGGCAGATATTATGGCATTGATGGTCCACCTTGTAACATATGAGGTGAGGGGGTGGCGCACTCTATATAAGCCACCCCCCACCACTAGACTGGGGCAGGCTCATTCTTCTCCCCTGGCTCTCTCGCCATTAGTCTCAGGACTTAGCTCAGGCATGGAGATCCGTTCTCCTCTCTCTCACACATTGTAATCTCCGGATTCATACTCAGATAAAACAAAGCCTCTCCGGAGCACGAGACGTAGGGCTGTTATCTCCACCGCGAGAGGCCCGAACTCGCTAAAATCATTCGTGTCACCCGTTTGCATCTCGATAGACCATGCTCCTTTATCCTACCCCTCTCTATTGCCGTAATCGTTCCCACGACAGTTGGCGCCCACCGTGGGGCATGGCGTCTATCGGGCCATGGTGCAAATGGTTTTTTCATCAATATTTGGCTGCAGGAATTCTGGTCATCGCAACAGTTCATACAAACAAAAGGATCAGGGAAGTATTCATTTGATCTAGTCTTTCTTTGAATTAATTATTTAACAATGGGTTGATCTTTTCCTCCTGTAGGATCAGACATCACCCATGCGTGATCAATCATGAAGAGAAGAAGCGGCGAAAAGAACACCTCGCTCTGTTCTGATCGGTGGTTCTGCTCCCAGACGATGAAGCGACGCCGTCCGCACATAGTCGTCTCCGGCCTCATCTGCGACGCCATCGCCGCGCCCCCACGCACAAACGTCGGCACCCTCCGTACGTCGTCTCCGACTCCTTCTACGACGCCGACGCCGTGCTTCCACACACACGACTCCGGCGGGCGCAGCCCGACCTGGAACGCCATGGTCAGGTTCATCGTGCCCGCCCGGCATCGTTGCGTCTGTCGACGTGCTGCTCCGCGTCGAGCACGCACTCGGCGACCGCGACGTCGGCAGGGTCTGCATCATGCTCTCCGAGCTGTTCTCCGATGCCCCCGACGGTCCCGTCCCCGGCGAGTTCCACGCCTTCCGGGGCGCAAGATTAAGTCCGGGAAACCCCACACCTCAGCAATAAACTGCACGCAGTAAATGGCCGTGGGAAAAGGAAACTTCCTTTACCTGCACGAACGGTAACGCCTCTTGCTTAATTACCGCTAATTAACGCATCCTGCATGCGCGTACAGGCCCTGGACGTGGGCAACTCCATCAATGCATCCTAACGTCTTCTTCGTCTTCCTTGTGGCCCCGACCGGCGGTCCGGCTCCTCGAGCGGCGAGACGCAGCAACCGACGGCGTGGGATTCCTCCGCCCAGTCAGCTGATCGACGGCGGCCTTCGCGCCGCGGAGACGCGTCCGACTGAGTGGTTCGCTGGTTCACTCGGACTAATCTTGCGCTCAGATGGATTGTACACACCGGCAGCTAACCTGCCCACTCGGACGGATCACTCGGTCCTTCCTCCGGCATCAGCTGTTCTGCAGTGACACTCCCACTGTGGAGTCACAGGCTCGACGAGGCACGGCAACCAGCGGTGCTACTCCCCCCATCGACATCAGCACTTGGCCGTGGGCTGGACGTCCGTCAAATTGGCCGGCGGCCCGGCTCCCCCGAGCAACAAAGCATGACGGCCGGCAGCGCTGCTGCTCCCTCCGGCGTGGACTGCCGGACGCGGTGCAGCTGCTGCACCCTTCCGGTTACCTCCGGGCACAAGCTATTCTTTCTGAGTTTCTTACTCTGTTTTTCTTGGCTCCACAGGCCTGGCGCGGCAGGAATCCGGAGGCTGGCCACACCCCGAGCGCGAGGCGGCTTCTCCCTCTGTGGGCCGGCGGCGCTCCGCTTCCATGACGACGAACACGGGGGAACAAGTCCCCAGCCACTCGGCGGAGGATTGAGGATCTTATCCTCTCCGATCATTTTACAATTCAGTCCTCAAATTATTTGACAATTGCTTAACAGTTCTTTTTCTGTTCGAACCCAGGTTCACTCGGACGGGACTAAAGCTCACTGGAACAACCGTCCACTCACACAATCCGGCATCATCAGCTGCTCGGCAGCAGGCTCCCGCGATAGAGGCGGAGGCTGGCCCTGCGCCCGCGCGCGCGTAGAAGTCCTTCCTCCGGCGCAATGACATGCAGACGATTAACATGCAGGGACTCGGCCGCCCCGCGCGCCGTCACTCTGACATTTCTTTGTCAACTTATCCGACTCGGCCGCCCCGCGCGTAGCCACTCGGTTGGACACGTCCTCGTCACTCGGCCGCCCTGCGCGTAGCCACTTGATTGGACACGTCTCGCCACTCGGCCGCCCCGCGCGTCGCCACTCAGCTGTATGCGTCTTCATCACTCAGCCGCCCCGCGCGCTGTCGCTCAGCTGGACACGTCCTCGTTACTCGGCCGCCCCGCGCGTAGCCACTCGATTAGACACGTCCTCGCCACTCAGCCGCCCCGCGCGCTGTCGCTCAGCTGGACACGTCCTCGTCACTCGGCCGCCCCGCGCGTAGCCACTCGATTGGACACGTCCTCGCCACTCGGCCGCTCCGCGCGTCGCCACTCAGCTGTATGCGTCTTCATCACTCGGCCGCCCCGCGCGCCGTCGCTCAGCTGTACGCGTCTTCATCACGCAGCCGCCCGCGCACCGTGCGTCGCCACTCGGCTGCCCCGTGCGTCGCCACTCAGCTGGACACGTCCTCACCACTCGGCCGCCCTGCACGTCGCCACTCGGTGAGACACATCCTCACCACTCGGCCGCCCTGCGCGTCGTCACTCGGTGAGACACATCCTCACCACTCGGTCGTCCGGCGCGTCGCCACTCGGTGAGACACATCTTCACCACTCGGAAGCCCCGCGCGTCGCCACTCGGTGAGACACAACTTCACCACTCGGCCGCCCCGCGCGTCACCACGTGGTAAGACACATCTTCACCACTCGGCCGCCCGGCGCGTCGCCACTCGGTGAGACTCGCCTTCACCACTCGGCCGCCCCGCGCGTTGCCATCAGTCGGACAGGTCTTCACCACTCGGCTGCCCCCGCGCGTCATCATCGGTTGGACTCGCCTTCACCACTCAGCCGCCCCGCGCGTCGCCATTTGGTTGGGCACGTCTTCATCACTCGGCCGCCCCGCGCGTCGCCATCGGTTGGACACGTCTTCACCACTCGGCTGCCCCGCGCGTCGCCACTCGGTTGGACACGTCCGCATCAATCGGCCGCCCTGCGCGTCGCCCTCGATTGGGCACGTCCTCACCACTCGGCCACCCCGTGCGTCGCCACTCTGTTGGACTCGCCTCCACCACTTGGCCGCCCTGTGCGCCATCAGACAGCTACGTCATTCTTCATGCATCTGCATTCTATTAAATAGTTATTTCCACGTTCCCGAGTGTCATGTAATTCACACATGATGTTCATTCGGAGGCCATGCCACCGGGCGTACCTCTACGCTCGGTTGTTTATTTTCATGTCGGAACACTGCACTTCCGCTTCATTTGGGTCCAGTACTCCAATGAGTTCAGTCGGATGCTTCACGTCGACAAGTTCGATTGGATCCTTCGCTCTGTTAGACTCTTGCTGGTTCCGAACCAGCAAGCCCCTTGCACACCCAGCGGGTGTCTATGGGTGTTATTTACACAAATCATTTCAGCACACATCAAATTACTTCAAGAAATTATTACGTTGGCTTGTGCTATTTTTCATACACAGGTTACACGATCACTCGGCGGCTCTGTGCGCCAACTTCATTGCTACTCGGACTCGGTCACCACACCGATCCTAACGCAGTGCAACACCGACCTCGTCGCTCTGTTGACTTCGGACACATCTGGCCGACCCCTCCGTGGAGTCCTCTTCATCGTGTCACCGACATAGACCTCGTCGTCACGTTGGGCATGAGACAGATAAGTCCCTTTTATAATTAAACTCCATACTTCACTCCTTTGCGAGTTTGCCTCTTTCGAGCATCACTCGGGAGCTGCTCCTCACCTTTACCCGAGTCCGACTCGATGAATTACAATTTATCCATTCAAAACTATATTTCTCGTATTCCGACAGGTCTGCCGTCGGAGCCTGCAGTGCGCTCGGGGGCTACGCCGCACTCGGGGACTGCAACTCATTCGGAATCACACTTTCCTGAGTGGTCTAGTACTTCATCGCCAGTCGGATCCTTCACTTCAACGAGTGCAGTCGGATCCGCCACTTCGACAAGGCATGATCACTCGGACGCCCCGCGCGTCGCCATCGGTCGGACACGTCCTCACCACTCGGCCGCCCTGCGCGTCGCCACCCAGTTGGACACGTCCTCACCACTCGGCCGCCCCGCGCATCGCCATCGGTCGGACATGTCCTCACCACTCGGCCGCCCCGTGCGTCTCCACTCGGTTGGGCACATCTTCATCAACTTGACCGACTCGACCGCCCCGCACGTCGCCACTCGGATGGACGCGTCTTCACCACTCGGCCGCCCCGTACGTCGCCGCTCGGTTGGGCATGTCTACATCAACTTGCCCACTCGGCCACCCTACGCGCCGCCACTCGGTTGGGCAAGTCTTCACCACTCGGCCGCTCGCGCGCCGTGAGACAGTCGGATCCTTCACTTCAACGAGTGCAGTCGGATCCGCCACTTCGACAAGTTACATGATCACTCAGACGCTCTGCACGCTGTCTTCGTCGCTACTCAGGCTCAGTCGCCGTGCCGGTACTGTTGCACCGCAACTGCGCTACACCGACCTCATCGCTACATTAGCTTCGAAAGCATCTGACTAACTCCTTCGAGGACCGTTTTTCGCCGTGTCATGGCTTCAACGACTTCGACCACATCCCCAACGCGGAAACAGCTAAGTTACTCATATGATCAAACCTCATATCGTACTCTGTAGCGAGCTTACCTCTTTCGAGCATCACTCGGGGGCTATGCCACAGCCGAGGGCTATGCCACCCTCGGGGGTTTACGCCCCATTTGATTAACCTGTTGATCATGTCAGGAATATTTTTCTGAACATACTTGCTCGGTCCGCCGAAGATCTATATGGGTACCAGCGTCCACTCGGATGATCGCCCAAATCACTACCTGGAGTCATCTTCAGGACTGCAAAAGGGTGAAACCGGCGCTCCTCTACGGATACACTTGGCCCTTCTTCTAGGCTCCAAGGCGTCAGTTTCACAAACTTGGACTCGGAGATGGCCTGTGCTGGTGTTCCCCCGGGATGATGAGTGGCTTCTCTCCGGAGAGTCAGTCCACGCGCTAGCCTCGCCACTCGGGTTTTCATGGCACGTCCACATCGGACCACTAGTCTATCTCCTCCGGGAGACATACGAGTGCCACCAAGTTTTTCCTCGCAGACAACATACCCCAATCAGTCGGGAAGCACCCAGTCCACTCGGACAAACGCCTGAATCATTACCTGGAGTCATCTTCAGGACTGCAAAAGGGTGAAACCGGCGCTCCTCTACGGATACACTTGGCCCTTCTTCTAGGCTCCAAGGCGTCAGTTTCACAAACTTGGACTCAGAGATGGCCTGTGCTGGTGTTCCCCCGGGATGATAAGTGGCTTCTCTCCGGAGAGTTAGTCCACGCGCTAGCCTCGCCACTCGGGTTGTCATGGCACGTCCACATCGGACCACTAGTCTATCTCCCCCGGGAGACATACGAGTGCCACCAAGTTTTTCCTCGCAGTCAACATACCCCGATCAGTCGGGAAGCACCTAGTCCAGAATCCGTTGAAGTTTTGTTCAAATCGTAGTTGACTATAGCTTGACGACAGGCGCCGAGTGCCCCCGCAGTGCTCGGGCCAAATCAAGTTTTTAGTAAACTCGTTCTACAAAACCTCAACCGATTCGGGGGCTAAACCTATGGGCGCGCCGGCAGTCGGCATGTTCCTCACTCAGCTCTCTACTTCTTCATAAAATATGCTCAATACCTAACGCTCACTCTACGTCTCCAACCCGGTCCCAACCCGATCGTCTGGTTGGCAAGAGCAAAAGCTAACGGTCAATATAAGAAGTACTACTGGAACGATTACTCCCTGGAGTGTCCAGCTTTTTTCTACAGTTGGCAGTTTCGAGGCCAAATTCATTCATCGTGCCGAATGCACGAAGATTCGCCTGCTTGACCCAGTTCCAGGCTGAATTTATTTACCGTGCCGAGTGCACGAAGATCAGTCTGACTGATTCAGCTCCAGGCTGAACTTATTTACCGTGCCAAGTGCATGAAGATTTGCTTGGCTGACCCAGTTCCAGGCTAAATTTATTTACTATACCGAGTGCATGAAGATCCATCTGATCGACTCAATTTCAGACTAAAAGTTATTTACCGTGCCGAGTGCACAAGATTCACCTGATTGACCCAGTTCCAGGCTGAACTTATTTACTGTGCCAAGCGCAGGAAGATCCATCAGATTGACTCAGCTCCAGATTGCAGTTATTTACCGTGCCGAGCCCACGAAGATCCATTCCGAATGCATGAAGACCCGCCACAGTTCTAGGCTGAACTCATTTACCGTGCCGAGCGCACGAGGGTTCACCTATTTAATTCAGTTCCAGACCAAAAGACTTAAACCCTCTGCCAGACTAATCTAGTCCGACAGAGGCTCGGGGACTACACCCAGTGGGTGCACTCAGCGTGCCCCCACTGGAAGAGAAACCAAAAAGAAACATTCTGCTCGGTCAAGTCCAGCAACAACATTCGAGTACAACAAATCTTACAGACTCCAACCGACTACCAGCAATCAGTCAGAGTCTCGGGGGCTACACCCTATGGGTGCGCTGATCGCGCACCCATAGAACAAAATTCCGAGTATCTTCACTCAAGCAAACGTTCCGTGCCCAGGCGCGAAGAAATTCCGAGTAATCAGTTACTCGATACAGGACCGGCTCCAAATCACTCAAAAAAATTGCTATAAGGTGAGTTTAACGCTCCTCCGCGGACCCGTTTGAGCCTTCTTCTAGGACTCAAAGCATGAAACTCATAAGTTTGGATCTAGAGCCGACTTGTATTGACGTTCCTCCGGGATAAGAATGGCATCTCTCCGAGAGAGCAGTCCATGCGTCAATCTTGTTGCCTAGATTTAATGATTCTTCCATACTCAGATCACGAGTCAGCTTCTTTCGAGAGATGAACGACTGTCACCAAGTTTCTCCACACGGTCTCTGTCGATCTACGCGCGCACGTCTCTGATTTCGAATCCCGCAAAATCCGGGATCCAGCAATTCGATTGCTCGACCTTTAAAACCCTTACAAAAACGCTCAGGTCTGGTCCGCCACCCGACACGCGAAGGACTCATTTCACTCGGACACCATGTAGTCCGGAATCCGTCAAGGCAACACGTGGAGATAAGACCGCCGGGTGACCAGAGGGAGTTCATGAGTGCCTCCGTAGCACTCGACTCATCTGGGAATTCACCTCGACTCGACCCGCTCAACCTCGACCGATTCGGGGGCTAATGACGAGGACATGTATTGGCGGTAGGGTAATAGGCCTGGCCTAAAGACCCTACCCATGGACACCGTACACTTTGTACTGGGCCCCTGGGCCAAATCGCCGTTCAGATGTACCGCAACTTGAAAGTCACTCGGACGGCAACAACCACTCGGAGCATAGCACTCCACTCAACGAACTCATTCCACTCGGAGTACCTGATTTCACTCGGACATACGAAGACCAATAGTCAGCATGGCGGTTTCGTAGTGGGCAGATATTATGGCATTGATGGTCCACCTTGTAACATATGAGGTGAGGGGGTGGCGCACTCTATATAAGCCACCCCACCACTAGACTGGGGCAGGCTCATTCTTCTCCCCTGGCTCTCTCGCCATTAGTCTCAGGACTTAGCTCAGGCATGGAGATCCGTTCTCCTCTCTCTCACACATTGTAATCTCCGGATTCATACTCAGATAAAACAAAGCCTCTCCGGAGCACGAGACGTAGGGCTGTTATCTCCACCGCGAGAGGCCCGAACTAGCTAAAATCATTCGTGTCACCCGTTTGCATCTCGATAGACCATGCTCCTTTATCCTACCCCTCTCTATTGTCGCAATCGTTCCCACGACAGGGTTCAAATCTCAAACTTGACAGGGGTGCTTGCATTTTCATGGATTTATATCTGGCTTTCCGATGATGTTCGTTCAGTGAAAGATGGCGGCCACGTCAACTACAATGCGTTTGTGGTGACTTCGTCGATCTAAAGATTTGCCAGCTCGATCACTCGAAGGTGCTCATAGCGGTACTATGTGTGTGCATGTGTGTATTTAAGTGATTCGGCTTGTACTGTTTTTCTCAAACAAAAAAATGATCCCGAACATCAGGTGGAAAACACAATTGGGTCCTAAACAACTCCCGAATGGAACAAATATTGCCGACGCCGGGGACGACACCACTTGGTATGTTGAGACCTCCACAACTGCTTGTCGTGGGCTCCACACTTGGTCCTTCTGGCATCTTGGCCAGGAGGAAGAAGAATGTCTATGCAGATTCATTTTCTTGTAGATTCTGAAAAATGGAATGTATATTCTAGCAAAAAATGAACTTTGGATAGAAATGTTCTAAATGTTTAAACACAAAATTCCAAATTTAGATTTCAATATTTTCCTCAAAGTTTAAATTCGGCCTTTTGAAAGACGGTTAATTTTCTCTGAAAGTTGGCCCGTAAATTCTGAAAGCTATTCCAACATTTTTTTATGTTTGCCCAAAGGTTATGAAAGTTGATTTCAATTTGTTTGCAAGCTTACATTATTGTTAAAAGGTTAAATTCAATTTTCTTTAAAGCTCGGATTTATTTTCTAGGGAAAAGAGTGCCGAGTAGCTCATGGTTTCTTCATTTGGGGGGGGGGGGGGGGGGGGCTGACTTCTTTCCACATGCACCCCGCACAAAAAAAATTACGTGGGAAGAGTCGTTGTCGCATGACCTCTTTGTCAAATACTCCCCCTGTCCCAAAATAAGTGTCAGACTTAGTACAACTTTGTACCAAACAACTCCCGAGTTGGATACCAACGGATCGCATGAGTTCGGAAACACACGCAGCTAGACAAACTAGGCGGCGCGCAGGCACGCGGTGAAGGAATACAACAACGAAACATAGCAAAGGCTACACCAGCGTCGGAGAAAACTATTGGAGCAAGGAATCTGCAGGGGACGACGCAGGGTGCCCTCGATAAAAGGATCCCGCGGTCCGTGAATACTGTGAAGCAGAACCTGGCCCAGAATTCAAAGAAGGTTTGATTGAAATCTCCGGGTGGATGTGTGATGGAAATATGCCCTAGAGGCAATAATAAAGTTGTTATTATTTTATATTTCCTTGTTCATGATAAAGGTTTATTATTCATGCTAGAATTGTATTGACCGGAAACTTAAATACATGTGTGAATACATAAACAAATACCGTGTCCCTAGTGAGCCTCTACTAGACTAGCTCGTTGATCAAAGATGGTTAAGGTTTCCTAACCATAGACATGAGTTGTCATTTGATAACGGGATCACATCATTAGGAGAATGATGTGATGGACAAGATGTTGGGGAACGTTGCATGGGAAACAAAAATTTTCCTACGCACACATAAGATCTATCCATGGTGATGAGCATCTACGAGAAGGAGAGTGAATCTACATACCCTTGTAGATCGCTAAGCGGAAGCGTTTTAAGAAACGCGGTTGATGTAGTCGAACGTCTCCGCGATCCAAATCGCAAGTCGTCCCTCGATCCGATCACGAACTAGCGCCGAACGGACGGCACCTCCGCGTTCAACACACGTACGGCTTGATGACGCCTTCACCTCCTCGATCCAGCGAGCGATGGTGAAGTAGTGGTTGAGTTCCAGCAGCACGACGGCGTGGTGATGGTGGTGAAGAACAATCTCTGCAGGGCTTCGCCAAGCACTACGGAGATTATGACGGAGGAACTAGAGGGTTAGGGTTGCCGCACACGGCTTGGGGAAATCTTGATGTGTCCCGTGTGCTAGCCCTGCCCCTCTATTTATATGTTGAGCCTTGGGGTCTAAACTTGGAGTAAAAGCCTCCTCCAGGTCGGTTTTGCCCGCACAAGGTCGGTTTGGCCCGCAGGGAAAGAGTCCAACTCGGATCCCTGCCGAATCGTGCACAGCCGCACACAAGCGGTAGTACCGCTTCACACAAGCGGTAGTACCGCTTGGGCGGTAGTACCGCTTCACACAAGCGGTAGTACCGCTCGGGCGGTAGTACCGCTTCACACAAGCGGTAGTACCGCTTACGCGGCAGCAAAACTACTTTTGCACTTTCCAATACCTCGTGGGCTTTTATCCCTTGGCCCATATAAAGTGTTGCTGCACCCGAACACTTCGGCAAACATCCGGAACCCCTTCCGGTGAACTTCGGAACTCTTCCGGAGATCAAAACACTATTATCACATATATCAATCTTTACCTCCGGACTATTCCGGAGATCCTCGTCATGTCCGGGATCTTATCCGGGACTCCGAACAACTTTCGGTCACCAACATAATAACTCAATTATACTAATCGTCACCAAACGTTAAGTGTGTAGACCCTGCGGGTTCGAGAACTATGTAGACATGACCGAGACACCTCTACGGCCAATAACCAATAGCGGGACCTGGATGCCCATATTGGCTCCTACATATTCTACGAAGATCTTTTATCGGTCGAACCTCTATGTCAAGGATTCAGTTAATCCCGTATGCTGTTCCCTTTGTTCTTCGGTATGTTACTTGCCCGAGATTCGATCGTCGGTATCACTATACCTAGTTCAATCTCGTTACCGGCAAGTCTCTTTACTCGTTCCGTAATACAAGATCCTGTGGCTAACTCTTTAGTCACTTTGCTTGCAAGGCTCAATGTGATGTTGTATTACCGAGTGGGCCCTGAGATACCTCTCCGTCACACGGAGTAACAAATCCCAGTCTTGATCCATGCCAACCCAACAGACACCCTCGGAGATACCTGTAGAGCACCTTTATAGTCACCCAGTTACGTTGCGACGTTTGATACACACAAGGTATTCCTCCGGTGTCAGTGAGTTGCATGATCTCATGGTCAAAGGAACAGATACTTGACATGCAGAAAACAATAGCAATAAACTGACACGATCAAATGCTACGTTTACAGTTTGGGTCTTGTCCATCACATCATTCTCCTAATGATGTGATCCCGTTATCAAATGACATCTCATGTCAATGGCTAGGAAACCTTAACCATCTTTGATCAACGAGCTAGTCAACTAGAGGCATACTAGGGACACAGTGTTGTCTATGTACCCACACATGTATTTGAGTTTCCAATCAATACAACTATAGCATGGATAATAAACGATTATCATGAACAAGGAAATATAATAATAACCAATTTATTATTGCCTCTAGGGCATATTTCCAACAGTCTCCCACTTGCACTAGAGTCAATAATCTAGTTCACATCACTATGTGATTTACATTGTAATGAATCGAACACCCATGCAGTTCTGGTGTTGTTCATGTTTAGCCCTTGGAAGAGGTTTAGTCATCGGATCTGCAACATTTAGATCCGTGTGTACTTTGCAAATATTTATGTCGTCCTCCTTGATGTAATCGCGGATGGAATTGAAACGTCGCTTTATGTGTCTGGTCCTCTTGTGAAATCTTGGTTCCTTGGCTAGAGCAATGGCACCAGTGTTATCACAAAACAGAGTCATTGGGTTAAGCGCACTAGGCACTACTCCAAGATCTGTCATGAACTCCTTCATCCAGACACCTTCCTTCGCCGCCTCCGAGGCTGCGATGTACTCCGCTTCGCATGTAGAATCTGCTACCACGCTTTGCTTGGAACTGCACCAGCTAACCGCACCCCCATTAAGAATAAATACGTATCCGGTTTGAGACTTAGAGTCATCCGGATCAGTGTCAAAGCTTGCATCGACGTAACCCTTTACGACGAGCTCTTGATCACCTCCATAAACGAGAAACATGTCCTTAGTCCTTTTCAGGTACTTCAGGATATTCTTGACCGCCGTCCAGTGTTCCATTCCTGGATCACCTTGAAACCTTCCGACCATACTTATGGCAAGGCTGACATCGGGTCTTGTGCACAGCATTGCATACATGATAGAGCCTATGGCCGAAGCATAGGGGATGACACTCATCTTTTCTCTATCTTCTGCAGTCACTGGGCATTGAGTCTTACTCAACTTCACACCTTGCAAAACAGGCAAGAACCCCTTCTTGGACTGATCCATTTTGAACTTCTTCAAAATCTTATCAAGGTATGTGCTTTGTGAAAGTCCTATTAAGCGTCTTGATCTATCTCTATAGATCTTGATGCCTAATATGAAAGCAGCTTCTCCTAGGTCCTTCATTGAAAAACTCTTGTTCAAATATTCCTTTACGCTTTCCAGCATTTCTATATTGTTTCCAATCAGCAATATGTCATCCACATATAATATTAGAAACGCTATAGAGCTCCCACTCACTTTCTTGTAAATACAAGCTTCTCCGTAAACTTGTATAAACTCGAACGCTTTGATCACCTCATCAAAACGAAGATTCCAACTCCGAGATGCTTGCACCAGTCCATAAATGGATCGCTGGAGTTTGCAAACTTTGTCAGCATTCTCTGGATCGACAAAACCTTCTGGTTGCATCATATACAACTCTTCCTTAAGGTAACCGTTAAGGAACGCTGTTTTGACATCCATCTGCCAAATTTCATAATCGAAAAAGGCAGCTATTGCTAACATGATTCTGACGGACTTAAGCATCGCTACGGGTGAGAAGGTCTCATCGTAGTCAACTCCTTGAACTTGTGAAAAACCCTTTGCCACAAGTCGAGCTTTATAGACGGTGACATTACCGTCCGCGTCCGTCTTCCTCTTAAAGATCCATTTGTTCTGAATGGCCTTACGCCCTTCAGGTAATACTTCCAAAGTCCATACTTTGTTTTCATACATGGATCCCATCTCGGATTTCATGGCCTCTAACCACTTCTCGGAATCCGGGCTCATCATCGCTTCTCCATAGCTCGTAGGTTCATCGTTGTCTAACAACATGATGTCTAAGACAGGGTTGCCGTACCACTCGGGAGCAGTACGCGTCCTTGTCGACCTACGAGGTTCGATAGCAACTTGATCCAAAGCTTCATGATCATCATCATTAACTTCCTCTTCAGCTAATGTAGGCTCCACAGAAACAACTTTCTGCGTTGCGCTACTCTCAGGTTGAAGTAAAGGTTCAACAACCTCATCAAGTTCTATCTTCCTCCCACTCAATTCTTTCGAGAGAAACTCTTTCTCAAGAAATGTTCCGTTTTTAGCGACAAACACTTTGCCTTCGGATCTGAGGTAGAAGGTATACCCAACTGTCTCTTTTGGGTATCCTATGAAGACGCATTTCTCCGCTTTGGGTTCCAGCTTTTCAGGCTGAAGCTTTTTGACATAAGCATCACATCCCCAAACTTTAAGAAACGACAGCTTTGGCTTCTTGCCAAACCAAAGTTCATATGGCGTCGTCTCAACGGATTTCGATGGTGCCCTATTTAAAGTGAATGCAGCTGTCTCTAATGCATAACCCCAAAACGATAGTGGCAAATCGGCAAGAGACATCATAGATCGCACCATATCCAATAAGGTTCGATTACGACGTTCGGACACACCATTACGCTGTGGTGTTCCAGGCGGTGTTAGTTGTGAAACAATTCCACATTGTCTTAAGTGACTGCCAAACTCATAACTCAGATATTCTCCTCCTCGATCAGATCGTAGGAATTTAATCTTCTTGTTACGATGATTCTCAACTTCACTCTGAAATTGTTTGAACTTTTCAAATGTTTCAGACTTGTGTTTCATTAAGTAAATATACCCATATCTACTTAAGTCATCAGTGAAGGTGAGAAAGTAACGATAACCACCGCGCGCCTCAATACTCATCGGACCGCACACATCAGTATGTATGATTTCCAATAAGTCACTTGCCCGTTCCATTGTTCCAGAGAACGGCGTTTTAGTCATCTTGCCCATGAGGCATGGCTCACATGTGTCAAGTGATTCAAAATCAAGTGACTTCAAAAGTCCATCAGCATGGAGCTTCCTCATGCGTTTCACGCCAATATGACCTAAACGGCAGTGCCACAAGAAAGTGGTATTATCATTATCAATTCTACATCTTTTGGCATCAATGTTATGAACATGTGTATCATTACTATCGAGATTCAATAAGAATAAACCCCTCACATTGGGTGCATGACCATAAAAGATATTACTCATGTAAATAGAACAACCATTATTCTCTGATTTAAATGAGTAACCGTCTCGCAATAAACAAGATCCAGATATAATGTTCATGCTTAACGCAGGCACTAAATAACAATTATTCAGGTTCATCACTAATCCCGATGGTAATCGAAGAGCGAGCGTGCCGACGGCGATCACATCAACCTTGGAACCATTTCCCACGCGCATCGTCACTTCGTCCTTTGCCAGCCTCCGTCTATTCCGCAGTTCCTGTTTTGAGTTGCAAATATGAGCAACCGCACCGGTATCAAATACCCAGGCACTACAACGAGAGTTGGTAAGGTACACATCAATAACATGTATATCATATATACCTTGTTTGTTGGCCGCCTTCTTGTCAGCCAAATACTTGGGGCAGTTCCGCTTCCAGTGTCCAGTTCCCTTGCAATGAAAACACACAGTTTCTGGTTTGGGTCCAGCCTTGGGTTTCTTCACGAGAGGAGCAACTGCTTTGCCACTCTTCTTGGAGTTACCCTTCTTACCCTTGCCATTTTTCTTGAAACTAGTGGTTTTATTGACCATCAACACTTGATGCTCCTTCTGAATTTCAGACTCAGCGGCTTTCAGCATCGCAAACAGCTCGGCGACTGACTTGTTCATCCCGTGCATGTTATAGTTCAACACGAAGCTCTTGTAGCTAGGTGGCAATGATTGAAGAACTCTGTCAGTGATAGCCTCTGGCGGAAGGGGCATCCCCAATTCAGCCAGACGGGTAGAGTACCCAGACATTCTGAGCACGTGATCACTGATAGACCCGTTCTCCTCCATCTTGCAAGCATAGAATTTATCGGAGATCTCATATCTCTCGATCCGGGCATTCTTCTGAAAGATAAACTTCAACTCCTGGAACATCTCATATGCTCCATGACGTTCAAAACGTCTTTGAAGTCCCGGTTCTAAGCCATACAACATTGCACATTGAACTATTGAGTAATCATCAGAACGAGCCTGCCAGGCGTTCACAACGTCTAGAGACTCAACTGGAGCGGGTGGATCACCAAGCGGTGCATCAAGGACATAAGCCTTCTGGGAAGCCGTAAGGATAATCCTTAGATTACGGGCCCAGTCCACAAAGTTACTTCCATCATCTTTCAACTTAGCTTTCTCTAGGAACGCATTAAAATTCAGGGGTGCTACTGCGCGAGCCATGATCTACAACATAAATATAGCAAAGACAACTTAGACTTTTGTTCTTAGATAATGAGTTTAGTTAATCATATTTAAAAAACTCCCACTCAAATTGACATCCCTCCGATCATTCGAGTGTAACATGATCCAAATCCACCAACTCAAGTCCGATCATCACGTGAGTCGAGGTGGTTTCAATGGTGAACATCTTCATGTTGATCATATCTACTATATGACTCATGTTCGACCTTTCGGTCTCTTGTGTTCCGAGGCCATGTCTGTACATGCTAGGCTCGTCAAGTTTAACCCGAGTGTTCCGCACGTGTAACATGGCTTACACCCGTTGTATGCGAACGTAGAGTCTATCACACCCGATCATCACGGCGTGTCTCGAAACGACGAACTTTCGCAACGGTGCACACTTGGGGAGAACACAATTTTATCTTGAAATTTAAGTGAGGGATCACCTTATAATGCTACCGTCGTCCTAAGCAAAATAAGATGCACAAAAGGATTAACATCACATGCAAATCATAAGTGACATGATATGGCCATGAACTTGTGCTTTTGATCTCCATCTCCAAAGCACCGGCATGATCTCCATCGTCACCGGCATGACACCATGATCTCCATCATCTTGATCTCCATCAACGTGTCGCCATAAGGTTGTCGCGCCGACTGTTGCTTCCACGACTATTGCTAACGTTTAGCGATAAAGTAAAGCATTACATAGCGCTTAATGATTGACACGCAGGTCATACAATAATTAAAGACAACTCTATGGCTCCTGCCAGTTGCCGTACTCATCGACATGCAAGTCGTGATATTCTATACATCACATGATCATCTCATACATCACATATATCTCATCATGTAATTGGCCATATCACATCACAACATACCCTGCAAAAACAAGTTAGACGTCCTCTAATTGTTGTTGCAAATTTTACGTGGCTGCTATGGGTTTGCAAGAACCGTTCTTACCTACGCAAAACCACAACGTGGTGTAGTGATTGCTTTTTGATCTTCTAAAAGAACCCTCTTCATTGAAATCGATTCAACTAAAGTGAGAGAGACAGACACCCGCTAGCCATCTTTATGCAACGAAGTTACATGTTAGTTGAAGGAACCTGTCTCGCGTAAGTGTACGCGTAATGTCGGTCCGGGCCGCTTCATCTCACAGTACCGCCGAATCAAATATCAACTAGTAACGGCAAGCAATATGTATACACCCACGCCCACAACTCGTTTGTGTTCTAATCGAGATCTCATCTACGCATAGACCTGGCTCATGATGCCACTGTTGGGGAACGTTGCATGGGAAACAAAAATTTTCCTACGCACACATAAGATCTATCCATGGTGATGAGCATCTACGAGAAGGAGAGTGAATCTACATACCCTTGTAGATCGCTAAGCGGAAGCGTTTTAAGAAACGCGGTTGATGTAGTCGAACGTCTCCGCGATCCAAATCGCAAGTCGTCCCTCGATCCGATCACGAACTAGCGCCGAACGGACGGCACCTCCGCGTTCAACACACGTACGGCTTGATGACGCCTTCACCTCCTCGATCCAGCGAGCGATGGTGAAGTAGTGGTTGAGTTCCAGCAGCACGACGGCGTGGTGATGGTGGTGAAGAACAATCTCTGCAGGGCTTCGCCAAGCACTACGGAGATTATGACGGAGGAACTAGAGGGTTAGGGTTGCCGCACACGGCTTGGGGAAATCTTGATGTGTCCCGTGTGCTAGCCCTGCCCCTCTATTTATATGTTGAGCCTTGGGGTCTAAACTTGGAGTAAAAGCCTCCTCCAGGTCGGTTTTGCCCGCACAAGGTCGGTTTGGCCCGCAGGGAAAGAGTCCAACTCGGATCCCTGCCGAATCGTGCACAGCCGCACACAAGCGGTAGTACCGCTTCACACAAGCGGTAGTACCGCTTGGGCGGTAGTACCGCTTCACACAAGCGGTAGTACCGCTCGGGCGGTAGTACCGCTTCACACAAGCGGTAGTACCGCTTACGCGGCAGCAAAACTACTTTTGCACTTTCCAATACCTCGTGGGCTTTTATCCCTTGGCCCATATAAAGTGTTGCTGCACCCGAACACTTCGGCAAACATCCGGAACCCCTTCCGGTGAACTTCGGAACTCTTCCGGAGATCAAAACACTATTATCACATATATCAATCTTTACCTCCGGACTATTCCGGAGATCCTCGTCATGTCCGGGATCTTATCCGGGACTCCGAACAACTTTCGGTCACCAACATAATAACTCAATTATACTAATCGTCACCAAACGTTAAGTGTGTAGACCCTGCGGGTTCGAGAACTATGTAGACATGACCGAGACACCTCTACGGCCAATAACCAATAGCGGGACCTGGATGCCCATATTGGCTCCTACATATTCTACGAAGATCTTTTATCGGTCGAACCTCTATGTCAAGGATTCAGTTAATCCCGTATGCTGTTCCCTTTGTTCTTCGGTATGTTACTTGCCCGAGATTCGATCGTCGGTATCACTATACCTAGTTCAGTCTCGTTACCGGCAAGTCTCTTTACTCGTTCCGTAATACAAGATCCTGTGGCTAACTCTTTAGTCACTTTGCTTGCAAGGCTCAATGTGATGTTGTATTACCGAGTGGGCCCTGAGATACCTCTCCGTCACACGGAGTAACAAATCCCAGTCTTGATCCATGCCAACCCAACAGACACCCTCGGAGATACCTGTAGAGCACCTTTATAGTCACCCAGTTACGTTGCGACGTTTGATACACACAAGGTATTCCTCCGGTGTCAGTGAGTTGCATGATCTCATGGTCAAAGGAACAGATACTTGACATGCAGAAAACAATAGCAATAAACTGACACGATCAAATGCTACGTTTACAGTTTGGGTCTTGTCCATCACATCATTCTCCTAATGATGTGATCCCGTTATCAAATGACATCTCATGTCAATGGCTAGGAAACCTTAACCATCTTTGATCAACGAGCTAGTCAACTAGAGGCATACTAGGGACACAGTGTTGTCTATGTACCCACACATGTATTTGAGTTTCCAATCAATACAACTATAGCATGGATAATAAACGATTATCATGAACAAGGAAATATAATAATAACCAATTTATTATTGCCTCTAGGGCATATTTCCAACACAAGACCCATCTGTTAGCTTAGCATATGATCGTTCTGTTTATTGCTACTGCTTTCTTGAATGTCAAATACATGTTCCTCCGACCATGAGATCATGCAACTCCCGGATACCGGAGGAATACCTTGTGTGCTATCAAACGTCACAACGTAACTGGGTGATCATAAAGATGCTCTACAGGTATCTCCGAAGGTGTCTGTTGAGTTGGCATGGATCGAGACTGGGATTTGTCACTCCGTGTTTCGGAGAGGTATCTCTGGGCCCTCTCGGTAATGCACATCATAAGAAGTTTGCAAGCAAAGTGACTAAGGAGTTAGTTACGGGATGATGTATTACGGAACGAGTAAAGAGACTTGCCGGTAACGAGATTGAACTAGGTATGGAGATACCGACGATCGAATCTCGGGCAAGTAACATACCGACGGACAAAGGGAATTACGTATGTTGTCATTGCGGTTCGACCGATAAGATCTTCGTGGAATATGTAGGAACCAATATGGGCATCCAGGTTCCGCTATTGATTATTGACCGGAGAGGCGTCTCGGTCATGTCTACATCATTCCCGAACCCGTACGGTCCGCACGCTTAACGTTTGTTGACGATATAGTGTTATATGAGTTATGTGAATTGGTAACCGAATGTTGTTCGGAGTCCCGGATGAGATCCCGGACGTCACGAGGAGTCTCAGAATGGTCGAGAGGTAAAGATTTATATATGGGAAGTCATATTTTGGGTTCCGGAAAAAGGTGCAGTTTTTCGGTATTGTACCGGGAAGCTTCCAGAAGGTTCCGGAGGATTCCGGAGGGGTCCGGAAGTCCACAAGTGGGTCCACCACGTCCCAAGGGCTGGCATGGGCTAAGGGGAGGCGCCCTGGCCTTATTGGGCCAGGCGCACCAAGTCCTCAAAAGCCCACGCAGCTAGGGAAGGAAAAAATGAGAGTCCTAGTAGGAATAGGATTGGACTTTGGAGTCCAAGTCCACGTGTGTACTATTCGCGTGGTACTGTTCACGTGATACTATTCACATGGTACTGTTCACGTGGCACTATTCCTTCTACTCCAAGCCCCTACACATATATAAATAGAGGAGAGGGGGCGCCCCAAACAAGCCACAACATTGTCTTAGCCGTGTGCGGCGCCCCCCTCCACAGTTCCGTCCATCGGTCATATTTTCGCAGTACTTGGGCGAAGCCCTGCGGAGATAGCATCACCATCACCGTCACCACGCCGTCGTGCTGCCGGAACTCATCCACTACCTCGCCGTCTTGCTGGATCAAGAAGTCGAGGATGTCACCGAGCTGAACGTGTGCTGAACGCGGAGGTGCCGTACGTTCGGTGCTCGGTCGGTTGGATCGTGAAGTTGTTCGACGACATCAACCGCGTTGTTCTAACGCTTCTGCTTACGGTCTACGAGGGTACGTAGACACACTCCCCCTCTCGTAGCTATGCATCTCCATGGATAGATCTTGCGTGTGCGTAGAAATTTTTTTGTTTTCCATGCAACGTTCCCCAACAGTGGCATCATGAGCCAGGTCTATGCGTAGATGATATGCACGAGTAGAACACAAAGAGTTGTGGGTGGTGATCGTCATACTGCTTACCACCAACGTCTTATTTTGATTCGGCGGTATTGTAAGATGAAGCGGCCCGGACCAACCTTACATGTCCACGTACATGAGACCGGTTCCACCGACAGTTATGCAACTTGTTTTGCATAAAGGTGGCTGGCGGGTGTCTGTTTCTCCTACTTTAGTTGAATCAAATTTGACTACGGCCGGTCCTTGTTGAAGGTTAAAACAGCAAACTTGATAAATCACCGTTGTGGTTTTGTGCCGTAGGTAAGAACGGTTCTTGCTAGAAGCCCGTAGCAGCCACGTAAAACTTGCAACAACAAAGTAGAGGACGTCTAACTTGTTTTTGCAGGGTATGCTGTGATGTGATATGGTCAAGACATGATGTGATATACGTTATTGTATGAGATGATCATGTTTTGTAATTTATCGGCAACCGGCAGGAGCCTTATGGTTGTCTCTTTATTGTATGAAATGCAAGCGCCATGTAATTGCTTTACTTTATCGCTATGCATTAGCAATAGTTGTAGAAGCAATAGTTGGCGAGACGACCACGACGCAACGATGGAGATCAAGGTGTCGAGCCGGTGACGATGGAGATCATGACGATGCTTTGGAGATGGAGATCAAAAGCACAAGATGATGATGGCCATATCATGTCACATATTTTGATTGCATGTGATGTTTATCCTTTATGCATCTTATTTTGCTTAGAACGGCGGTAGCATTATAAGATGATCCCTTCACTAAATTTCAAGATAAAAGTGTTCTCCCCGAGTATGCACCGTTGCTAAAGTTCGTCGTTTCGAAGCACCTCATGATGATCGGGTGTGATAGATTCTACGTTCACATACAACGGGTGTAAGCCAGTTTTACACAAGCAGAATACTTGGGTTAAACTTGACGAGCCTAGCATGTACAGACATGGTCTCGGAACACTGGAGACCGAAAGGTCGAACATGAGTCATATAGTATATATGATCAACATGGAGATGTTCGCCATTGATGACTATCCCATCTCACGTGATGATCGGACATGGGCTAGTTGATTTGGATCATGTATCACTTAGTTAACTTGAGGGATGTTAATTTAAGTGGGAGTTCATTAGTAATTTGATTAATTGAACTTAATTTATCATGAACTTAGTCCTGATAGTCTTTGCAAATTATGTTGTAGATCAATAGCTCGCGTTGTAGCTCCCCTGTTTTTAATGCGTTCCTAGAGAAAGCTAAGTTGAAAGATGATGGTAGCAACTACACGGACTGGGTCCGTAACTTGAGGATTATCCTCATTGCTGCACAAAAGAATTATGTCCTTGATGCACCGCTAGGTGATGGACCTACTGCAGGAGTTGCTGCAGACGTTGTGAACGCCTGGCAGGCTCGATCTGATGACTACTCGATAGTTCAGTGTGCCATGCTCTACGGCTTAGAACCGGGACTGCAAAAGCATTTTGAATGCCACGGAGCATATGAGATGTTCCAAGAGCTGAAATTGATATTTCAAGCTAATGCCCGGGTTGAGAGATATGAAGTCTCCAACAAGTTCTTTAGCTGTAAGATGGAGGAGAACAGTTCTGTCAGTGAACACATACTCAGAATGTCTGGGTACCACAACCACTTGACTCAGCTGGGAATTGATCTTCCGGTTGAGAGTGTTATTGACAGAGTTCTTCAGTCACTGCCACCAAGCTATAAAGGCTTCGTGATGAACTATAATATGCAAGGGATGGAGAAGACAATTCCCGAGCTCTTCACGATGCTGAAATCAGCGGAGGTAGAAATCAAGAAGGAGCATCAAGTGTTGATGGTTAACAAAACCACTAGTTTCAAGAAAAAGGGCAAGGGAAAGAAGGGGGACTTCAAGAAGAACGGCAAGCAAGTTGCCGCTCCCACGAAGAAACCCAAAGCTGGACCCAGGCCTGAAACAGAGTGCTTCTACTGCAAAGGGACTGGTCACTGGAAGCGGAACTGCCCCAAGTATTTGACGGATAAGAAGGATGGCAAAGTGAACAAAGGTATATTTGATATACATGTTATTGATATGTACCTCACTAGTGCTCGTAGCAGCGTCTGGGTATTTGATACCGATTCAGTTGCTAATATTAGTAACTTGAAGCAGGAGCTGTAGAGTAACGGAGACTAGCTGAGGGCGAGGTGACGATATGTGTTGGAAGTGTCTCCAAGATTGATATGATCAATATCGACACGCTCGTAATACCTTCGGGATTAGTATTAAACCTAAATAATGGTTATTTGGTGCTTGCGTTGAGCATAAAACATTATATCTGGATATTGTTTATTGCAAGACGGTTATTCATTTAAGTCAGAGAATAATGGTTATTCTGTTTATATGAATAATATCCCTCGTGATCATGCACCCTTGTGAATGGTTTATTCTTGTTGAATCTCGATCGTAGTGATACAAATATTCATAATATTGATGCCAAAAGATGCAAAGTTGATAATGATAGTGCAACATACTTGTGGCACTGCCGTTTAGGTCATATTGGTGTAAAGCGCATGAAGAAACTCCATGCTGATGGACTTTTGGAATCTCTTGATTATGAATCATTTGATACTTGCGAACCATGCCTCATGGGCAAGATGACTAAAACTCCGTTCTCCGGAACAATGGAGCGAGCTACTGATTTGTTGGAAATAATACATACCGATGTATGCGGTCCGATGAATGTTGAAGCACGCGGCGGGTATCATTATTTTCTAACCTTCACAGATGATTTGAGTAGATATGGGTATATCTACTTGATGAAACACAAGTCTAAAATATTTGAAAAGTTCAAAGAATTTCAGAGTGAAGTAGAGAATCATCGTAACAAGAAAATAAAGTTTCTACGATCTGATCGCGGAGGCGAATATTTGAGTTACGAGTTTGGCCTTCATTTAAGAAAATGTGGAATTGTTTCACAACTCACGCCACCTGGAACACCACAGCGTAATGGTGTGTCCGAACGTCGTAACCGTACTTTATTGGATATGGTGCGTTCTATGATGTCTCTTACCGATTTGCCACTATCGTTTTGGGGTTATGCATTAGAGACAGATGCATTCACGTTAAATAGGGCACCGTCTAAATCCGTTGAGACGACACCGTATGAACTGTGGTTTGGCAAGAAACCTAAGCTGTCATTTTTTAAAGTTTGGAGATGCGATGCTTATGTGAAAAAGCTTCAACCTGATAAGCTCGAACCCAAAGCGGAGAAGTGCGTCTTCAAAGGATACCCTAAAGAAACAATTGGGTACACCTTCTACCACAGATCGAAAGAAGTGAGTGGGAGGAAAGTAGAACTTGATGAGGTAATTGTACCTTCTCTCGAATTGGAAAGTAGCTCATCAGAGAAAACCGTTCCCGTGATGCCTACACCAATAAGAGAGGAAGATAATGGTGAAGATCATGAAACTTCAGATCAAGTTACTACTGAACCTCGTAGGTCGACCAGAGTACGTTCCGCACCAGAGTGGTACGGTAATCCTATTCTGGAAGTCATGTTGTTAGACAACGGCGAACCTACGAACTATGAAGAAGCTATGATGAGCCCAGATTCCGACAAATGGCTTGAGCCATGAAATCTGAGATAGGATCCATGTATGAGAACAAAGTATGGACTTTGGTGGACTTGCCCGATGATCGGCAAGCCATTGAGAATAAATGGATTTTTAAGAGGAAGACAAACGCTGATGGTAATATCACTGTCTACAAAGCTCGACTTGTCGCGAAAGGTTTTCGACAAGTTCAAGGGGTTGACTACGATGAGACTTTCTCACCCGTAGCGATGCTTAAGTCTGTCTGAATCATGTTAGCAATTGCCGCATATTATGATCTGGCAAATGGATGTCAAAACTGCATTCCTTAATGGTTTTCTCAAAGAAGAGTTGTATATGATGCAACCAGAAGGTTTTGTCGATCCTAAGGGTGCTAACAAAGTGTGCAAGCTCCAGCGATCCATCTATGGACTGGTGCAAGCATCTCGGAGTTGGAATATACGCTTTGATGAGGTGATCAAAGCATATGGTTTTGTACAGACTTACGGTGAAGCCTGTATTTACAAGAAAGTGATTGGGAGCTCTGTAGCATTTCTAATATTATATGTGGATGACATATTGTTGATTGGAAATGATATAGAATTTCTGGATGGCATAAAAGGATACTTGAATGAAAGACCTCGGTGAAGCTGCTTATATATTGGGCATCAAGATCTATAGAGATAGATCAAGACGCTTGATAAGACTTTCAATGAGTACATACCTTGACAAGATTTTGAAGGAGTTCAAAATGGATCAATCAAAGAAGGAGTTCTTGCCTGTATTGTAAGGTGTAAAGTTGAGTAAGACTCAAAGCTCGACCACGGCAGAAGATAGAGAGAGAATGAAAGTCATTCCCTATGCCTCAGCCATAGGTTCTATAATGTATGACATGCTGTGTACCACACCTAATGTGTGCCTTGCCACGTGTCTGGCAAAGGGGGTACAAGAGTGATCCAGGAGTGGATCACTGGACAGCGGTCAAAATTATCCTTAGTAACTAAAGGACTAAGGAAATGTTTCTCGATTATGGAGGTGATAAAGAGTTCGTCGTAAAGGGTTACGTCGATGCAAGCTTTGACACCAATCTGGATATCTCTGAGTAGCAAACCGGATAAGTATAATGGAGCAGTCATTTGGAATAGCTCCAAGTAAAGCGTGATAGCAGCATCTACAGTATGACATAAGGATTTGCAAAGCACACATGGGTCTGAATATTGCAGACCCATTGACTAAAATTCTCTCTCACGAGCAAAACATGATCACACCTTAGAACTCTTTGAGTGTTAATCACATGGTGATGTGAACTAGATTATTGACTCTAGTGAACTCTTGGGTGTTAATCACATGGCGATGTGAACTAGATTATTGACTCTAGTGCAAGTGGGAGACTGATGGAAATATGCCCTAGAGGCAATAATAAAGTTGTTATTATTTTATATTTCCTTGTTCATGATAAAGGTTTATTATTCATGCTAGAATTGTATTGACCGGAAACTTAAATACATGTGTGAATACATAAACAAATACCGTGTCCCTAGTGAGCCTCTACTAGACTAGCTCGTTGATCAAAGATAGTTAAGGTTTCCTAACCATAGACATGAGTTGTCATTTGATAACGGGATCACATCATTAGGAGAATGATGTGATGGACAAGACCCATCTGTTAGCTTAGCATATGATCGTTCTGTTTATTGCTACTGCTTTCTTGAATGTCAAATACATGTTCCTCCGACCATGAGATCATGCAACTCCCGGATACCGGAGGAATACCTTGTGTGCTATCAAACGTCACAACGTAACTGGGTGATCATAAAGATGCTCTACAGGTATCTCCGAAGGTGTCTGTTGAGTTGGCATGGATCGAGACTGGGATTTGTCACTCCGTGTTTCGGAGAGGTATCTCTGGGCCCTCTCGGTAATGCACATCATAAGAAGCTTGCAAACAAAGTGACTAAGGAGTTAGTTACGGGATGATGTATTACGGAACGAGTAAAGAGACTTGCCGGTAACGAGATTGAACTAGGTATGGAGATACCGACGATCGAATCTCGGGCAAGTAACATACCGACGGACAAAGGGAATTACGTATGTTGTCATTGCGGTTCGACCGATAAGATCTTCGTGGAATACGTAGGAACCAATATGGGCATCCAGGTTCCGCTATTGATTATTGACCGGAGAGGCGTCTCGGTCATGTCTACATCATTCCCGAACCCGTAGGGTCCGCACGCTTAACGTTCGTTGACGATATAGTGTTATATGAGTTATGTGAATTGGTAACCGAATGTTGTTCGGAGTCCCGGATGAGATCCCGGGCATCACGAGGAGTCTCGGAATGGTCGAGAGGTAAAGATTTATATATGGGAAGTCATATTTTGGGTTCCGGAAAAAGGTGCAGTTTTTTCGGTATTGTACCGGGAAGCTTCCAGAAGGTTCCGGAGGATTCCGGAGGGGTCCGTAAGTCCACAAGTGGGTCCACCACGTCCCAAGGGCTGGCATGGGCTAAGGGGAGGCGCCCTGGCCTTATTGGGCCAGGCGCACCAAGTCCTCAAAAGCCCACGCAGCTAGGGAAGGAAAAAAGGAGAGTCCTAGTAGGAATAGGATTGGACTTTGGAGTCCAAGTCCACGTGTGTACTATTCACGTGGTACTGTTCACGTGGTACTGTTCACGTGGTACTGTTCACGTGGTAGTATTTACATGGTACTGTTCACGTAGCACTATTCCTTCTACTCCAAGCCCCTACACATATATAAATAGAGGAGAGGGGGCACCCCAAACAAGCCACAACATTGTCTTAGCCGTGTGCGGCGCCCCCCTCCACAGTTCCGTCCCTCGGTCATATTTTCGCAGTACTTGGGCGAAGCCCTGCGGAGATAGCATCACCATCACCGTCACCACGCCATCATGCTGCCGGAACTCATCCACTACCTCGCCATCTTGCTGGATCAAGAAGTCGAGGACGTCACCGATCTGAACGTGTGCTGAACGCGGAGGTGTCGTACGTTCGGTGCTCGGTCGGTTGGATCGTGAAGTTGTTCGACGACATCAACCGCGTTGTTCTAACGCTTCTGCTTACGGTCTACGAGGGTACGTAGACACACTCCCCCTCTCGTAGCTATGCATCTCCATGGATAGATCTTGCGTGTGCGTAGAAAATTTTTTATTTTCCATGCAACGTTCCCCAACAATGTGATCACGAGAATCTAATGTTAGCGTTTAGTAAAATCTTTAACCCGAATAGAAGAGAGATCAGAGTCCCAGAGTAAAGGAGAGGAATAAAAGATCATAATCCCATCCAGTGGCGATGTGGGCCCGTAAGCCACACAGCCATGTTAGTAAAACAGTTTTTCAAAGACTAGACTCAACTTCGGCCAAGGAGTTGGAAAGGGGGTTCCTATAGGCAGTCGGCTCTGATACCAACTTGTGACGCCCCTGCTCGACCGTGCATTAATCATACACGCAAATGCACACGATCGAGATCAGAGACTCACGGGAAGATATCACAACACAACTCTAAACACAAATAAAAGAATAATACAAGCTTTATATTACAAGCCAGGGGCCTCGAGGGCTCGAATACATAAGCTCGAGTCATACAAGCATCAGCGGAAGCAAAAGTATCTGAGTACAGACACAAAGTTAAACAAGGGTGCCTTAAGAAGGCTAGCACAACAGCGACACTGATCGAAAAGGCGAAGGCCTCCTGCCTAGGACCTCCGAACTACTCCTGGTCGGTGGCTCAACGTAGTAGTAGGTGCCTCCGGGGATCTCCTGCTCCTGGGCTCCGTCGTCTGATCGCAGCAACCGGGTAGGGGAAAAGAAGTAGCAAAGCAACCGTGAGTACTCATCCAAAGTACTCGCAAGACTGACATCAGAACTATACTAAATATGCATCGGTATCAAAGGAATGGGGCTATATCTTTGGACTAAACTGCAGAAATGCCAGAATAGAGCGGGAAAGCCTAGCCTATCGAAGACAAGCATCTTGAAGCAATCTTGCAGCATCAGAAGAGAGTAGAGTAAGGTAACACATAATAGCAATTATATTTAGTAATGCCCTGAGATCCTTCCTCGACTACCCTGCGAGAAAGTGATCCCGAGAGCAGAATTAACAGTTTATCATTGCAACGGTATCCATTCATAGTTGTAGCAGATCAGGATACAACTTCGAGCGTCCTGTTACCATGGACATGGCTATTCGAATAGATTACTTCCCTGCAGGGGTGCACTACTGTTACCCAACACGCTCGATTAACTCTGGCCGGACACACTTTCCTAGGTCATGCCCGACCTCGGCTGATCGACACACCGCAACCCTACCTAGAGCCCAACAAAGAGGTCCCCGCCAGTCTACATCCTAAGTGCTCAGGGGTCTTGGGTCATCGCCCTGTGCACTCCGGGTCGTTGTGCGCAAGGTGGATCCAGGCACCACCTCTGGGGCGCCGATCCGACCCCGCCACAATGCTGAACTGGACGTCTGACAGAGCTTTCGGCTGATACATACGGCGCCGAGGGTCCCATAACCATTATCCCACGTGGTGGTAGTGCGTATAGGCCAGTGACCAACTCAGATCAAATATCCAAATCCATTAGGCGTGTTTAGTAACTCGCGAAGACGAACAGGATTCCTGTCGCTCCGACTTGGTAATACACGGCTCGCAGGTGCTCTTGGAGCCGACCCGTCTTTAATATCATTCTCTCGCGGGCACTCTTGGAGCCGGCCCGACTTTACAGTTTTAAGTATTGCAATATGTAAACATTTCCGTGATCATCACCCAGAGTGATCACGGCCCGATAATAAGCATGGCAAACGGACAAGGGTGAAGGGCCACAGATGGATCAACAGCATAGCTAACTAAGCATCATGGGATAGCAGGTTGGTATCAACAGTAGGCGACGAAATCAGGCTATGCATCAGAATAGGAGCTATCGGAGCAACAACAGAAGCAATACTAATGCAAGCATAAGAGAGAAGGAGTGGGCGAAATCTGGATGATCAAGGGGGTTTTGCTTGCCTGGAAGCTCTGCTGAATGGGGAAGAAGGGTCGTCGGTGACGTAGCAGTCCTCGGGGGCAACGTCGGTCTCGGGGTCTATCGGGAGAGGAGGGGGAAGAAATAATAAATACACGGCAAACAATGCAACAGGGGTGCATGACATGTCAACATGCAGTGCTAGGGGTGTTCTAATGCAACACTACGCAAGTTAGTCGGAGCGGGAAATTATCCGGGAGTGTTCTCCCAGCTCCGGGCGATTATCGGTACACTGAACCGGAGGGGACGGTTCCATGTTCAGTAGGTTAGAGGGGTGTGGCAGGTATGTGGATAGGATATTCGGATTCTTCATATTTTTCTGATCGTTTTTCATATATAAATTATTTTCATCCGAGTTACGGTTTATTTTATATGATTTTTCAAAGTTTTAAACATTTTCTGGAATTGTTTTAATTACTAAATTCGACAGAAAAATGAATTATGACGTCATCCTGGCGTCAGCGGTCAACTGACCCGCTGACCAGTCAACAGGGTCCACGCGGGACCCACTGGCAGTGACTGGGCACTGCCCAGTCAGCCGTTGACTGAGTCAACAGGGCCTGTGGGGGCCACCTGTCAGCCGGCCACAGTCACTGACGACTGGGCCCGGTCAATTGCTGACTGTGCAGAGTCAAAGCTGACACGTGGGGTCCACCGCGTTTAGTTAATTCTAACCAGAGACTAAATCATGTTTAAATAACAGCAGGGCCCTCCTGTCATTCTCTCAGGGGTAATTAAATCGCGTCATTAGTGGCTAACGACGACGGACACGTCAGCGACGCCGGAGCTTCGCCGGCGACGAGCAAACCGACGGCGGACGTTCACCGCGCGAGCGCTACAGGGCACCAAATCGAGTGCGGTTTGCGGCTATGGGTAGCTGGCGATGCGGCGCATCCAACGGAGTAAGCGGCGGCAGCTGGGACGGCCGGAGCTCACCGGAAACGAGCTCGCGGCGGCGGCGGGTTTCGGTGGTTGTTCGGACGCGCGGCTGCGGGGCGTTAGCGGGCTGGCTGAGGGGCTCACTGGCCTCCTGGGAGGGCCAGGAGTGCGCTGCCGCGCTCGGCGTCAACGGGCGCGAGCCCTAGCCATAGCAATAGCAAGGTGCGGCGCCAGCGGAGCTACGGCCATGGCGGGGAGCGAGCAGGAGCTCGAGTCCGAGCTCAAGGGGGAGGCAGTGGGGAGGCGCGGCTCACAGCGGAGGTCGGCAGGGTGGTCAGTGGCTCGGGGGAGCGGTGGAGGCGGCGAATCGGCGATGGCGACCGGCGATGCAGAGAGACGAGGTCGAGCTCGATGGCGACGCTCTGACGATGTGCTGCTCGAGACGATGCGCGGGGACGAAGTAGCCGACGCAGGCGATCCTCCTGGACATGTCGAGACGGCGCGGGGTGGCTCCTAGCCGCGCAGACGACGGCGAGCTGGCGGCGGTGGCGCTCGGATGCGGGTGGTGGCGATGCAGAGACGCGCGGGAAGGGAGGAAGGGGATTAGGGTTCAGTTCGGGGGCAGAGGGGGGTCCATATGCCCTGCCTGGAGCTCCTGTAGCGGCCACTGTCGACCATCGCAGGGGGGGCCAGGGGCGTGCGCGCGCCCTGAGGGTGACACGGCGAGGGGAGTGAGCAGGAGGTTGAGGATAACCTCCTGGTGGGCTGGGCCGCACTGTTTCTACTTAAGGCCCAGCGCCACAGTAGTTCTTAGGCCTCCTCTTTTTCCTTTTTCTGTTTTCTTTCTTTCCTTCTGTTTTGGCTTTTCTTTTCACATCATTTGACTTTTGTAAAATGTGTAGCTGATCTCAATAATTAGTATGCAATATTCTTTACTGCCACAAAAAGTTTGAGGGAATTATAATTTCATTTGAATTGTGTTTAAATGAAAAAGGAATTAAATGAGCTGAATTGGCACTGTTTCATGATGTTAGAGTCATTTAAATAATTCAATTAATGTTGATTTTATTTTTATCATTGCTTTGGGAATATTTGCAATATTATGAACATTTTAGGTTGTCAAATTTGAACAACTTTTATTTCCACTTCATATTTGAATTTCAATTTGATTTGGAATTTGAAATGAGATATGATGCAAATGATGATCAAGCACTGTTAAGCATGGCGACTTGGCATTATCAAAAGGTGATCACTGTAGCTTAATTACATGGGGTGTTACACCTTGAGGGGCAGAAGTTGCTTGATCGGCTTGGAGAGTTCACGCTGATGAGGGTGCTTGACCTGGAGGACTGCAAGGGCCTAGAAGACAAGCATATGCCTGCTATCTGCCGGATGTACCTTCTAAGGTTCTTGGCTTTGAAGGGCACAGATATCAGCATGATGCCACCAGAAGTCGGCAACCTAGAGCACTTGCAGACCCTTGATGTATATCAGACGCGCCTCACTGGGCTACCAAAAACTGTGACAAAGCTAAAGAAAGTTGAGCGCCTCAAGTTCTCCAATAAGGGATCTGGAATGTGGGCTACTATGTGGAAGGCGCCTACTGGGATTTCAGAAATGAAGGCACTGCGCGAGGTGTGTAATGTGGTTTTTACAACGTTCGGGTTGCCCAAGAGATTGGTGATCTAGAACAATTACAAGATATACTTGTCTACGTCGATGGAAGGTCTGAGAACAAAGAGGAGGTTCGTCAAGCGCTTGCCAGTTCCCTGTGCAAGACATGCTCCCTCCGTTCGCTGAACGTGGGGGACATTGTAGATGACGACCACACATTGGATTATCTCA
Source organism: Elymus sibiricus (assembly GCA_039707655.1). NCBI lineage: Eukaryota > Viridiplantae > Streptophyta > Magnoliopsida > Poales > Poaceae > Elymus > Elymus sibiricus. The sequence goes on from CM077670.1 coordinate 31,275,074, forward strand.
TTGACCTCCATTCGCCACCACAGCTCCTTCGATACCTTAGGTTCTCAGGCATCATTGCAAGATTGCCAGACTGGGTTGGAACGCTCACATATCTTGTTGAGTTTGCCATTTCGTCGACAAAACTTGCTGATGATGAACTACTCGGCCTCCTATGTAAGGCGCCCAACCTGCAGAGTGTTTTGTTTCATTATGATTTCTACACCGACCATCAACTGGTTGCGCGCACCACTCACAACTTTCCAGCGCTCAAGAACATGAGAGTGCCCTCTGATGGTGAATGGCCCAAAGTTTTCCTGTTTGAGGAAGGATCCATGACATTGTTGGAGACGCTTGAAGTGAATTTTGGTGGCAACAGAGACAAGGACATTGTTGGTATCAAGCACTTGACCAACCTTAAAGAGGTGAAGCTTGGTGGTCAGAAAGGAAACCCTGCACTGGACCGTGCAATGAAGCAGATAAAGGCAGAGAGTGACAGCCGCCCAACGGCCAATCAGTTCACAGTTGCAGTGCAGTATTCGTGATAACTATACCTGCTCCATGAATGCATGTTTGTCTTGTTTGGTCAGTTATTTGTTTTTCCTTGTCAATTGTAATGCATGTTTTTTTTTTCTTTTGGGTCAGAACTGGATGTTGTGCCGTGTGATGGGAGGCGTCGTCTACTTATGTGGTTATCCCTGTGATTGTGGTGAGTGGTGGTTATTGTAAATTTGTAGCTAGAAAACTGGAGTTCATGGCACTTTAGAATTTGAATTCTTTTAAGCATTTGTAATAAATATGCGGCTGCAACAGTTTAAGCTGTCTGTTTTATTTTACAGGTTTGCTTCAGTACATCCTGCCTCTAAAATTTTAAAAAGGGTAACTGTGTCTTTTTCTAATAACTAGCAAATATGCCCGTGTGTTACAACGGGGTCATAATTTCTTTAGTAGTTCAACAATTACCGTGTCAAATATAGACCATGGCGTTGGGTCCGGCACTATCCGTCGACGATGGTGAAACACCAACGCCGCTCACAATTTCCGGCGCTGCTCCTCACCATGGCCACAACCCTTCGACGACAAGGCCTCTTCTTCAGGACCTGCGGGCCAGTCACAGGCTGTGGCGGTAGCAGATGTGGTTCTCAAACTGCATCACACAGTCACAGGCTGTGGCGGTAGTAGATGTGGTTCTCAAACTGCATCATCGTAACCTCAGCAGCGCACCGATGCACACGCAAGGCACACGATGAACGACCCCGGCTCCCTATCAACGATGGAGCGAGGTGGCGACTACAGCCTCTACGTCGACAACAGAGCGGGACGACGACTATAGCTGCACATGTTGGTGCACAGGCCCAATCACATGTCGCACGTCACTCCAATGATGAGTGATTTTCATCGAGGAGCTCGAGACGTACACTGCCTATGTACTACGTACTACTTGCCGATTGCCATCCCACGAGACGTGCAAGTACAGAGGCCACGGCTTGATCGATTTTGCTTGGAGACACACACATACATACAAGGCTAGCTAGCCTAAGCTAGCTCCTGGATTAATTTCTCCAGGAGCTAGCTTATGGCAATTTTGGTCGAAGGAGAAATTTTGGTTGAAGGAGACCTGTGGGGTGTGTGTGTGGCTAGTGTGTGTGTGTCATTTAACCCGAGACCTATAGTTGTTCGTGGATTGTCGATGAAGAAATAGAACTGAATGTGTGTACTCCTTCTCTGAACCCATCCCTAAATTCACTATTCCACCTCCAATCTCGTGTGCCGAACATGGTTTCGAATTTCAGTTTCATAATTATGCCAGCAATAGCCACAATACTAAGTTTCACTGAAATTCATTGATTTGGGTTCTCATTTCGGCCAAAGGACCGAAATTTCCACTTGATTTTTCTAATTTAAAATTTCGAAAATAATTTGAATTTGTGTCTACTATCAAAATTGCTGAAATATTTTAACCAAATGGCAAATATTTGTGTGCCAAGATAATAAACTTTCTGAATTTTGAAGAAATTGCACTAAAAGTGAAAACCATGGCGCCGAATTCATCTCTCTATTCTAACCCGATCCCATCATAGATCGGTCGTAAGAGATTGGTCTGAACAACGCACTAACCAACTACTACCGGATTAAACAAAAGCGAAGCACATACCACGCGCTTGGCGAGCCTGTTCAGTAATACGTATGAATTAGGCTTCCTTTGGGGTTTGGCCGGTGCTAAGCACTTGAGAACTTTGATGCCGCGAGAGTAGTCCCTTTTTTTTTCTTTTCTGGGCATCTATGTCCCTGTTACTTTGTTGTAAAACTCCTTCTTAATTAATATGATGAGGCAAAGCTTTTGCCTCCGTTTCAAAAAAAAAAAAAATTTGCTGTCATCCAACTGTGGACGGATGTGATGTGGGGGGAGACCGAAGTAGCACCCAACCCTAGCATCAACAAAGTTGACAATTCGTTTGCGTAGCACGTACCTTGAGTAGATCGACGCACTTCCACTTCCATGGTGCGAGGGGGCGGCCGTATGGCGTCACCGCGACGGCGCTCGGGGATCCTCCCTCGCCGCGCTCGCCTAGGGCTCAGACTCCGGTGGCCATCCACCGCCATCTTCTGCGGTGCTCGATTCATACGGGGCACGACTGAAGTCCACGAGACAACAAGCCGAAGGCCCGTTCATTCTGCGGCCACATTTTCCACATCATCTGGGCCAGCCTGAAGTCCACAAAGTAGTCTGGCTTCGTATAAAACCAAATGGGCCTTCGTACAGCGAAGAATTTACAGCACGATCGGCTCACTACACCACAGACCATCCTCGAGGGGAGCTCCTATGTGCCGCATTCTGCAGCAGATACAAGCCCCGTCGCACAGGGGTGCGCCCGACTGGGCCGGCCCATTGCGCTGCGCTGCACGATGGTGAAAAATCGCAAAAAAGAACGTTCGTGGTAGCTGGGATTCGATCCCGCGACTGCCTACTCACGCGTGCTTGCTGCTACCACTACGCCAGAACAAATCTGGTGACAGATATGCATCGCAAAGACTTAAAAACTACTAGCGGTAGCAGACTTAACACTATTTGAAAATAATCCCGAACAAAAATTCCAAAATTTGAGTTATTTTCTGAACTTACGAACAAATTTCTGAAATGACGAACACATTTTGAAATTTCCAAACTTTTTTCGTAAATATGAACATTTTTCGAATTTGTGAACAAAAATTCAAAATGGGAACAATTTTTAAAATCATGAACATATTTTGTATTTTTAGACCAAAGTTTGAAATGGAGAACAATTTTTAAAATCCCAAACAAATTTGAAACGCGAACAATTTTTGAATTACGTGAACAAAAATTTGAAAACAAGAACATTTTTTGAAAATTGTGAACAATTTTTGAAAACAGGAACATTTTTTGAAATCCCTGTCATTATTTCAAAAGTTCTAAATTTTTTGAACAAAAACATTCCGAACAATTTTTCAAAAAATGAGAACATTTTTTGAAATGCCCAAACAATTTTTTGAAAATGCAAACAATATTTGAATTTATGAACAAATTTTTGAACACACGACCATTTTTAAAAAATGAACATTTTTTAAAAGCACGAACATTTTTTAAGTTTACGAACAATTTTCGAAAACATGAATTTTTTTTAAAACAAAAAATACTTGAAAAGTAAAAAAGAAACGTAAAAAGAAAAAAAAGAAATAGAAAAGGAAAAGAAAAGAAAGAAGAAAGAAATAAATAAACAAAAAAATAAAAAATTGGTAAAAGAAGAAAAAAGGTTCAAGGAACCTTCTAGAAGGTTCCCAAAACCAGAAAAACCCGGCTGGGAAACTCTAGAAGGTTCCCAAAACCGGAAAATGCTCCAACACGTTAACGGGCCGGCCCAGGTCAGCGCTTCGATCGCCAGCTCTGTGCGTTGCGTCGACAGTTCGACGCAACGAGCGGCAAATAGGGAATTCCATCCTCGGGAGAATCTCTGAGGAGTACTCGTTCGTAGCCTTCCCAAGGGTCACTTTGGGGTGGGCTGCGCGCTCTCAGCCGCCGCCACGTGTCGCGTTCTGGGCGCTCTCTCCGATTTTTGTTTTTTTATTTATTTTTCCGCACGCTTTTTTGGCTTTTTAGATGGGTTTTTTCGGGTTTTTTCGGCTTTTCGGTGTTTCACCGGTCTATCTTAGCTTTTAGAAAAAAGATATTTTGAAAAAGAAAATTTGCATGAAAAAACGTGTTTCTTTTTCTTCCGCAAGAGACACGGCCGTGCATCTTAGAAACGGAAAAAAACGTGTTTTTTTTGCTTCCCCGAGAGGCATGGCCGTGCCTCTCGGGAACGAAAAAAAAAGTTTCTTTTTTTTTCCTTCCGCGAGAGGCATGGTTTTTTCGTCCGGTTTTTTTCTGGAAAAAAAAGTTCGTCAAAACTTATCAACATGGAATCTAGTTTTGAAGATCTCGACGTGATGAATCCAACGGTGAAAACGGTTCGAGATTTGGACGCACGGTTAAAGAGATAAAACATTTTGAATAAACGGATTTACGAAAAAACGGAAAACTCCCAGCGCGCCACTTGCCGCAACCTGGGGAGGTGATAGTGATCTTTGGAAGGAGTACTATTCAATTAGTGATTTCGACCATCTTCTCAAGAAAAAAAAAACCAAAATGTCTTAAAAAAAAGAAGAAGAAAGTGCCTTTAAAGGAGTGAGTCTTTTTGGCTCTCAGGCTCCGTGGAGCCTGAAAATTTTCAAATATTCAAAATTCATTTTTTCAAAAAAAATCTAAAAATACATACACAAGCACTTATAGATGTATACTACACATGTGTCAAATTTATTATGAAATATGTTTTGATGTGAGCTGTACAAAATAATGTACCTTTATAGTGAATTTAGTACATGTGCTAAAAATACGTGATTTTGTTAGTTTCGTGTACCTCGCATAATAATGTATTTCACCATAAAACTATGCAGACAAGTTTTTTTTAGAAGAACTATACAGACAAGTAGTATAGATCCATAAACCTTTACAGACAAGCAGCACATACAGTTGGGCCGGCTAGCGTAACGTACCTCTCTTGTGTATTTTGCTGGTTTTCCTTTTATTTATTTACCAATTTCATGTTTCCCCATAAAAACAATTTCGTGTTTATTTTTATTTTTACTTGACAAAAAAATTACAATAATTACTAATATATGTAAAATATGTATTAATAAGTATTGTAATTTTTTCTAGCATTTATTTTTTAAATGGGAAAAGTTAAACAGAAAAAATAAACACGTAGTTTTTTTTCCGAGAAAACTTCTGATCTATTCATCAACTGTGAAGATAGTACAAGGAACATCAGAAGTAAAAATTACATCTAGATCCGTAGACCACCTGGCCACGATTAGAAGCACTGAAGCGAGCCGGAGGCGCGCCGGCGTCATCACCCGTCCCTCGGAGCTGTGCAAACATTATTGTAGTAGACTGTCAGGGAGTCATCGTGCAAAGACCCCATAGAACATGTACTTGAAAATAAAAGGATAAGAAAACCGGTAGTTGGGTGTATAATTGGATAAAAATACAATCATTTTCTAAAACCATGCTGAACATTATCCAAAATACACGCTGTCGAATTTTTAAATAGTTTTGTATTTTAAAAATACAATGAGGATACACAATAAATGTCCATGCTTGTGGTCCTGAATGAAGATACATAAATTTTCCCAATAATGAAAATAGAATACAGATTTAAAATGCACTATACCTGGATTTGTTTATATGAAAAAGGAAAAAATAACACAAACTTGGTAAAATAAAATTAAACGGAAATAGAATAAGCAACAGAAAAATCGTTTGAAGATATATAAAAAAAAGGTATGCTACGTTACTGGGCCGGCTTAATTACATGTACTATAGTACTAAAATTTATCTGATTCCAGTGGCCAGCTTCTCGAACCGACCTCCCGCTCGGGCACTATTTTCTCAAAAAAAAAAAAAAAAAAAACTACAGCTCGGGCACAGTGCATAAACAGAACCGCGGTGACCATTTTTTGATCTGGGCTACAGCAATTGACCCCCTCTTTATGCTACAGTAATTGGTCTGGGCTGTCTATTTTTGATCCAACGATCATGTTACCTCGTGGCATATCGCTGTCCACCCTCGCCATGGCCAACGACGAGGACGCCGCCGCCGTCTCCGATGTCGACGAGTACCCCCTCCCGCCCCCTCCTCCTCCCCCTTCTCCAAACCTACACCCCCATACGCATCACAGTCCCAACTCCACCACGCCGAGGCGGCGTCAGCGGCCCAGCAGCAGCGGCTGCTCGACCTGACCGCGGAGCTGGGGGAGGAAGCGCTCCAGGCCGAGGCGGCCACGGCCTCCTCCATGCTCTCCTCCGGCCTTGAGCGGATCTCCGCCAAGGCGTCCCCGCTCCCCACCTCCGGCAAGTACTCCGCCGGCCTGCCTGCCCGCGCTAGCGTACGGCGTGCTCAAACGCGCCAACGGCATTCACTGGTCCAATAAGTGCACATTAGCAAAACGCAAGTTGGGAATTTTAAATCATAAGTGTCGCTACTCGCTAGGTAAGCATTTTCTTTTCTTTTCTGCAAGAAAGGTAAGCATCTTGTCTCATATGCTTCCTGGAACACCTAATGTATGTAACTATCAAAAGAGATAGTTTAGTCCCAAATGAGCTGGACACCACAGAGTTGATCTCTACAAATATTGCATGATTGCATCTTCCTGTGAAGAATTTCTATCCTTCTTCCTCGGTCGAGAGTAGTGGATGGTCAACTCCTCAGAAGGGTCTCCGATCATCAGCTCCCTCCTGCAACTGCAAGTCCCTGAGGCCCAAGGTACTAATCGATTCACCTACCTCTCTCAAAGAGCTCACTCATTTGCCAAAACAATCTATTGTGTTTTCCTCAGGATGCAATCCAAATGTTCCCCAAGAAATTCAGAAGAATATTTCTTTTCTACAGCATACCATAATTTTATGAATATATGATGACAATTTGCAATTAGAACAACTCTTTTGTCTCAGATCTGACAGTGGACAAGAAAAAATTGATTCCTAGGGAGATAAGTAGGCCATCTGTTTCCGAACCATCGGCCATCCAATATATTCAACCACTGTTTTATCCTTTTTGAAATAAAAACAATATGTTAGTTGTCAGCAGAAGAAACTTGACAGTAAAGTTAAATTTTTTTTCCATGAGACTGGATCGTAACTATTTTTGTGAACGTTGCTGATCATTTTTTTTATGTACTTTTCTCCAGTGACCAAGTTGTTATTTTACTGATCTAGTCTAGGTACTGATTGGGAATATACCTTCCTTTTCTTTTGCAGCCACATGGATCATGGGTTTCAGTATGGCATACTCTCGCCTGTTGTTGGACTCTTAGTGAATGTGATATGGAAGCCGATCAAGAAGCACTTTGGCTACTGTCTTAAGCCTGGAACCAAAGTTTGTAATCTGGCAAGAGCTGCTGATGGGTTAAAAGCCAACATTGATACTATTGATGAGAAGATTCAGTTGGGCAAGAGACCAAGAGACACAACAAAAAGTTGGATCGAGAGTGCACGATCAATAACAGATGAATCATTCAGAATCAAGAACGAGTATGAGGGAAGGAGAACATGTATGTTTGATTGCTCATGGAATTGCTTATTTAACTACCAGATTGGTCGTAATGCCGTAAAGAAGAAGCAAGTAGTTGATGAACTCAAGAAGAGAACTCCCCTGAATGATAGTATCTTCACTTTGCTCCCAGCAGTTGGCAAAGAGCTTCCTCTACCACCTAACATTGTGGGGCAAAAGAAATACATGGAGGAGATGGTTACTTACATTGAACAAGGCACCACGACCTTCATTGCGATATGTGGCATGGGAGGGGCTGGAAAAACTACTCTCCTTAAGCAATTAAATAACTTCTTCAGCTGCATTGCAGAAACACACACATTTGATCATGTCATTTATGTGGAAATTGGTCAACAACCAAATCTCGGTACAGTTCAGCAGAGCATCGCATCCCAGCTTGGCCTCACGCTAGGACAGGATGAGAACACCACAGCTAGATCTGCATCTCTTTACAACTTCTTGAAGGAAAGGAAGTTTTTATTGTTGATGGATAACCTTTGGCAATCACTGGACCTAGTGAAGGTTGGGATACCACAAGGTTACAGCCAAATCGGCCCTCAAAATAGGAGGATGATCGTAATCACAGCACGTGATCAACAGATATGTCACAGAGTGCAAGCACATAGTCTAGTGATCATGTTACAAAGTCTGAAGTCTGATGAAGCATGGAGCCTCTTTGAAGCGAATGCAGGTTGCAGTAGACTAACCAACAGCAGTGTACAAATCAGAGGTTATGCGGAGGGTATTGTGGACAAGTGTGGAGGTCTTCCAATTGCTCTTAAGATAGTTGGTCAGGCAATGGCATCGAAAGAAAGTGAACGTGAATGGGAACACACTGTTATGTTGCTTCAACAGTCTCAGTTCCACAAAGTTCCAGATGCAGCAAGTAACCTATTTTCTGTACTGTATATTAGTTACGACCACCTGCCAGATGAGAAGACAAAGAAATGTTTTCTTTTCTTTGCTTTGACTGGAAATCATTATTATTATCATTCCACTGAGACGATAGATTTATGGATGGGACATGGGTTACTTGATGAAGAAGATGGTGATATCAGGAACTGCTATTTGAGAGGTCACTCTGTTGTTGGATGTTTAAAAAGAGCTTGCTTGTTAGAAGAACATCCTCGAGGTGAAATTTTTTTGACGATGCATGATATAATACAAGGCCTGGCTCTTTGGATTGTAGCAGTGCTACAAGGCGATGGGTGTAACAAGAAGTGGCTATTGCATTTCAGTGAAGAACCAGACGAGTGGAGCAAGTCCCATAGGATTTCCCTTTCACGCATGAGTGCTGTGAAGATCCCTGATTCTTGCAGTTGCCCTGACCTATTAACTCTCGTGTTGCAGCGTTGCTGGACAATTTGCAAGATTCCTATAGGCTTTTTCACAGATGCTCCATCTCTCACCTACTTGAATCTAAGTCATACTAATATTCAAGAACTCCCGTCAGATGTTGGAGCACTAGTGAATTTGCGGCACCTTGATCTTTCATACAGTCTTATCCAGTCAATCCAATTGGAGATTCAACTATTACAGAGTTTGAGGTATTTATATTTTAGGTGTACACCTGAGCTGACATATATCCCAGATGGGATAATATCTGCACTAGGTATGTTGAGGGTCCTTGATTTATACAGCAGTGGTTCTTTTCCAGAGGACAAAACACAAGCACTCATTGAGGAGCTGGAGAGTTTGACAAGGCTACAATGTGTTGGGTTTACAGTGTCCGATACTAGTTCTCTTCATAGGATACTCAGTCTGTCTAAAGCCTCCCTGAAATTCCTTTATATAGAAGGAGTGAAAGGCTTGCAGCATCTCAATATTTCACCTACAACTGTTAGCAAAACTAGGGCACATCAACTTGAGAAGTTGGCACTGAGTAGTACAGAGAGTTTGGAGGAGTTGCTGGTAGGCGGTGAAAACAATACTGATGCAGATTGGAACTTCCAAAGTCTTTTTCTGCTCCAATTGGTCGACCTCAAAAAATTGGTAGGTGTCGTCTGGAAAGGGGTGACGCCTCATGGTTGCCTTCCCAGACTTAGAGTGCTGGTGATCGATAGCTGCCACAGCATCAGATCAATCACGTGGATCAAACATTTGCCCTGCCTAGAAGAAGTCTTTTTGATTAACTGTGATTTGATGTTGGAGTTAGCGACTGATGATGACGAAGAAGTAACCATGCCATCTGCTGTGGCTTCATTCCCTCGTCTCAAGTTACTTGGAGTAAGTCACCTCATAAATCTGAAGAACATATGTGATGACACGCTCACACTCCCGAGCTTGCAGCGCTTGCTTGTGTGCAAGTGTCCCATGCTGGTAAAATTGCCATCCAGGATATTGAAAGTAGATCATGTGCCATTGATTCTCGGACAACAGTACTGGTGGGATCAACTAGTCTGGGATGATAGTAGCACGAAATCTACCCTGTTCACATTCTTCAGAGAACTGCCTGCAGATTTTCAAGGAGGAAGCAGCCAACATGTTATCGATGCATTAGTCATGTAGGTAGCACCATCTAACGTATCGGAAGTCTTTGTTCGGAGTAGTTAGGCCTGGGTGATGGTGTTGTTGCCTCACCGTGTTCTTTGTACTCTGCCTGAGATTTTGGCCTTTGGCGATGGTGTTAGTGCTACACTGTGTAATAACCTTCCTTTGTTGATGCCATTTAGTTTTTGTTAGGAGTAGTTAGTCCTGGAATCTGGAGTTGTGCAACAGTCAGGCTTAGAGCAAGTTGGGTGAGCTAATTCTTCACGACTGTTAACTTGTATATAGTCTAGAGAAGAGAACTGACTGAACGTGCACACAGTGGGAACTGCAGTGCAGTAGTCCATTGTCATGGCACCGATATTTGCTCACGATTGTGGAACTCTCGGCGTTGCTACCTCGGCATCGGACCTGGCAAGATCACAGCATGGAGGGGGGTTTCGTCTCAGGTTATTCCATACAGCCTTTATCTCGTCTTGCTTTGCATTCAGAGTTTAAGCAAACTGTAGGCATTCGGGGCTCAGGAAGCTGATTTTCCTTCAGGTAGAGGAAGACTTCATTAACTGGAATCATTCCGCTTAGATGTACACGACTTGGTTTGGTTTCCTTCCAAAACCTGATCGTTTGACAGCTGATGCTGCCGTTACAAAACTCGATCCTGGGCGCTACTGAAGCGTTTTCTGAACTGTCTGAAGCTTCCGTTAACTCTGAACCAAGTTGCAGGCTCTGAATCTGACTGTCTTCAGGTTGTACAACATGCACCAGAGCCCCTACCTTCGCTGCCGGCAGCCGTATTGTGTAAATTCAGCCACCATGCGGAGAAGTAGACAAGAAGAGGAGGGAACTGGCCAGAAGGAGCAGCGACAAAGGAGAGCATTAGAGTTGTTCTCGAGCCGCCCTGCCTCCAGGCTCCAGGTAAAGTGCCAGTGCCAGTGGCTCTTGATAAGTTTTCTTATTTAAACTTGAGTTTCTCTGCATCAGCGGCACGCTATCGATTGCTCTGTTGATTGTTTCATGACCACCGTCATCCATTCTTACATTTTTTTTTTTGAGAAGACGTCATCCATTCTTACAATGCAGAATCTACTAGTGATGCAGGCATGTGGATCACTCTGCCGGGGACTTGATCGGCCTGCTAGAGGGCCTCCTAGCATACAAGCCCAGGAAGCCCTGAGCCACTACTCCTTCTCGCGAAAGGAGTTGGTTACGACCAACACTGTTCTACATGTACGTACGCGGCTAACCTGAACACTGAAAAAAAAAATTAGGAGCAGCCTACGACAAGTTGTGGTGAGGAATAACAAGCTTGAGAGTTTTCTTAATCTCCCTGGAGAGGGACCAATAGCCATAGTTAATAAAGATAGAAAAGGCTGTGTTGTGGCTTTTTGTGTGTAGCATAGCTGACAATTCAAAACTCGCATTCTGATAAATTCCAACCCGTGTATATGTGTTCCCTCGACATTAAAGTTGGGATGATTTTGTCTTTCAAAGAAACTAGGCAAGGTCTGCGTGGCGGCACGTCATGCATCCAATGAAGATCCATGCCGCGACTATGCGCCCTAAGCTTGATCTTAGAAACTCATTTGGCCAATGTATTGCCACATCCTTTTTTCACAAACTTAGCTTCCACATCCTTGCTATAAATTAACTACTTTGGTTTATTTGTTCTCCCCCATCTTCTTTGGTGTATTTGTTCAATTTAACAGGGAAATGAGGAGGTCCTTCTGATATTGTTCAGGCTTGAAGCCAAGAAAGTTGAACTGCATGCACCATGCTCTTAGTTAGGCATGTGAGCAGCAAACTTAGGCGTGTGTCAATAATAGATCTTGGCATGAAAGAGGGTGTGTTAATAATAGATCTCTCGATGAAACCCAGAGGTGGTAATTTGCATACCGAAACGGTCAACCGTTGTTGCTCTCAAGTCTTGAATTGTACTCAAGAAATTGGCATTCTTAACGGTATCTTCATATTCATCGGCAACAACTGACTACAAAGAAAAGACACGAATATGCAGATGAGATGAGATGAAGTTGTGCATGTTAGATTGTTTACGCCTAGACCCACTTCAAAAATAGAACTGTTAAGTGGTGTGTGACTTGAGCCACTTGTTATGTTCAGACTTAAGAGGACGGCGTTTCAGTGCTCTGAGCTCGTCAGCTCCCGTGGAATAAATACTCACCGCTTGACCCGCAAAAAAATTAAAAAATTAAGATACAGTTTGGGAACTAGCTGCTGTTCGAAGCTGTTGATACCAGATCACATAAAATTTGAACAAAATCTTGCATGAAATTCGTCCCCTAAACTACTGTACTGTACAGTAGTTAACAGCAGCCGTTGCAGATGGATTCTGCTCCAAGAACAGTCCACGAAACAAGCTAGCAGTAATACTCCAAACACCGTAGGCCCATCACCAAATGAGGAGAGCAAGAGAAGAGCTCCCCCATTGAGCTGCACGAAAAGGCGAGCTCCTAGATCAGTCCGTCCCATCATTTTCAGTCCCACTGTGGCTGCCGCAAGCCATGATTTTCCCTGCAGTTTCTCCCAGTACTACGTGTGTATGAGTCCAAGGAAATGAATTTCTGTAGTTTTCTGTCTGAACACCTGAATCCTGTCTGCCATATGGCGGGAAAAGGCATGCACGTGAAGCTCACGTGCATGGCTCTGCTAAATCCATCAGTGTGCGTGCAGCAATGCTCAGCTCAGCTCAGTGTCAACAATGGAATATCTGATCTGATGATCAAAAGTGGTAAAGCACGCAACAAAAGGCTATATATTGAACTTCAAGGTCCATCAACTCAGTGTACTTCCATTTTACTACTGGTTTACATAGGCTGTCGTCAACAGATTACACCGAGAACACTTACAAGTGTTGTTGAAACCTGACGAGATTTGCCGACATGAGGCGCACGTGACACATCAGTCGGCAAGTGCATGGTAAGTGGTGAGCCGGACAAGCCTTTATCTACTACTCTCGGTGATCTAAACGCTCTTATATTTCTTGGTGAGTGGTGAGCCTGCAAGATCAAGATCAACAACCCCATGGCAGACAGCAGCATGTGATGAGGAGGAATCAATCCAATCCCCTCTTCCGATTGAGATTCTGCTGCCTAATTTGGCCTCTTTGGTGCATGTCTGCCGAGTAGCAATCTGAGTGGCAGCAGGCAGCGATCTTGTAGCATCTCTAAGCAAATTGATAGATTCCCTTCAACGGCATTCAAACCGGCTAGTAACCAATACACGACAGTGATTTTACTGTTACAAGCACATGTTAGAAAGTAAACAGAGAGAATGTACACATCAACTCCAACAAGAGGAGAGAAAATGGTTACTGGCTCTTGAAAGAAACGCTCATGGAAATGTGAACAACTGTAGTGACGAGGGCTACTGGAAAGCCAAGTTACATAATGAAATGTGGTGGTGGTCTTTTTATGGAGCATAATGAAATATCACTACTATAACAGATGGCAAGGGCAATTATTTGCTTAGGGCATTTCTAACCGATCCCCTAAAAATAGCGGAGTATCCGGCGGAGTAAAAGCTTAGTGGAGTATATATACTTCACTAAAATTTCGCTGGACCTAGCCGATCCCCTACATACTCCCTCCGTTCCTAAATATGAGACCTTCTAGAGATTCCACTATGGACTACATACAGATGTATATAGACATATTTTAGAATATAGGTTCACTCATTTTGCTCCGTATGTAGTCCATAGTGAAATCTCTAGAAGGTTTTATATTTAGGAACGGAGGGAGTATAACGGAGTAAAAAATCATTTGCATTTCATTTTCGCCCACCGAAACATATTTCTTTGCTTTTTTATTTCATTCAATGACATTGGAGTACATAATTCACCAATTCTTCGCCACGAGAGTAAGACCAAAGAAAACAAGAACCACAATTAGACATTTAAAAGATATCCAATTTCCCTAACTGCTCCCACTAGTTGGATTAATATCTTCTCTATGTCTTCATTGTTGATATGCGGCTTCTCGAGCTTTAACACTTTTTTCTTCTTCGATTCTAAAGAAGTAGACGTTGCTTCGCATCTAATCTCATCTCTAGCCTCTATTCTAGCAACGAGTGCACGAACATCTATCAATTTTCGTGCTATCAATAGATCGATGTATTCTTCTTCCCAATACCAAAACTTGCATCCATCGTACACATAGAGATGAGCAAACAATGAGCACCGAAATTGCGCCGAATTCGATGAACAACCGAATCAAAACAAGCACATACCCCATCATTTGTGCACTTGAAGAACACCCATCCGGGATGTTGCGGCGTGATAGAAACTAGGCGCACCACCTGCCGCGTGCAGTCGTCGCACTGTATGACCGGCAACGGCCAGCCGCTGGGCCAACGCCGAGCCCGGGCGACGGCCGGGCGTGTATTTGCCGGAGACACGCCGACGGGAGAGATTCGAGTGGCTAGAGATGGAGCCGGTGCCTGCATGCGGCACGAAGGCGTTGCCGGGCCTGTGCGGTCCGCTTCCCGGTCAATCCATGGCAAGGCGCAGTCGCCGGCGGCCGGAAACGCCAAATCCTCTTCACCGGCGACGGGACAAGGAGGCATAAATCCAAGTGGTAGAGGACAGCGGCGGAGCCTACGGAGTGTCCGCGGCGGCGGGCGGGTGCCGGCGGCGGGTGGGAGGGGCGGCGCTGGCGCAGATGCGACACGGGAGGGGAGGGGGAGGCAGTGGAGGAGAGGCGCGGCTTTTACTCAGCCACCGAGCGGTGGAGTAAATATAGAGAGAAAGTTAGTGCCGGAGTAAAAATTATACTCCCTTACGACGGATTGGGGATCGGCTAGGCTCCGATTAGAGGAGTAAAACTCCTATAACCGATTATAAGCGATCGGTTAGAAATGCCTGTATCCTGGTTGCTTCTTCTTTCAGGATGCAAGCTTTTAAGTTCACCAGCAAAAAGGCTCATGTATGTACAATGTATGCATATCAGAAGCTGCAGATCAGAGGTTCATGTATGTACAATCATTGCAAAACCAAGAAGAAGATGTATACGTATACATCTTCTGTATACATCTTCTTCTTTCTTCAGTAAGCTGTAGAATGTATGTTGTTCCATGTTCCATCTGGTATAGTTCCAGAAGCTTAGTCGACTCTTCACTGTTTTACAGCATAAAGCAGTCTTATTTTCAGGATCATGATCAACAAAACGTAAATTCTAAACCAAAGAATACAGTAGGCAGCAGCCATCTTTATTATTGAGATTAGCATCACTAAGTAGGCCTCATCAACTGAGAAGAGGCTTTCTTTCTGTGTGCAAACAAATGATCAAACGATCCCACTAAGCAGCAGCAGCAGTGGATCACAACAAGGTACAACAACAGTAAGCAAGCTCAAAGAAAAACAAGATCGATGGATCGATCCTGGCTAGAGCACCCGGTCGGACAGCGACGGCAGGCGGCGGAAGAAGTTGAAGCCGGCGGAGGGCATGTCGCCGCGGAACCTGGGGTGCCGGAGGTAGAAGAAGCCCATGCCCAGCAGCAGCGCCTTGAACGGCACGGCGTAGAGCACCAGCGCGGCCAGCAGGCAGGCGACGGCGAACACCCCCGTCGCGCGCGGGTCGCGCCACGACAGCAGCGCCTCCACGCGCTCCCCCTGCGCCGCCACGTCGCCCAGCAGCGTCTGCGCGCGCCCGGCCACGGCGCGCAGCCGGTCGTAGCGCGCCCGCACCACGTCGGCGGGGCGGGCCGAGGGGAGCCCGTCGAACTCCTCGTCCAGCTCGTCGGGGCTCACGCTGTCCACGTGGGAGAGGCGCGGGTCCATGCCGGCCGGCTCGCGGGGCCGCCAGCGGTAGCGCCACAGCAGGACGAGGAAGAGGTAGAGGCAGACGGTGGGCAGGATCATCTCCGGGCAGAGCACGACGGCGACGAGCAGCATGTGGACGAGCACGGTGGTGGGGGAGTGCTCCCAGGTGCGCACCCGGTGGCCCCACCTGACGGCGGTGGCGACGTGGGAGAGGCAGCCGACGACGCGGAACCAGTTGGCCTTGCTCCGGCGCATGCTCCAGGCGTGCGTGTCCGTGTCCAGCAGGTACTGCACCACCTCCGGCCCGAGCGGCGGCTCGGAGCGCGCCAGCCGGGCCGACACGATGCGCATGGCGGTGTGGCGCAGCACGTCCTGCTGCGCCGGGCCCAGCGGCTTGACGTAGTGCATGCGCGGCAGCAGCGGGCTCCCGTACGCCTGCATCAGCGTGAGCCAGGACGGGCAGGTGAAGCGGATGCCCAGCTCCAGCTCGCCCATCTTGCGCACGCCGACGGGGTGCACCGCCGTGAGCGCGTAGTTGATGGCGTAGACCCGGTTGGTGTCCAGCGTCGACAGCCGGAGGCGGAGCTTGCCGATGCGGGCGTCCTTGGGCGGCGGCTTCCCGGCGTCCACCATCTTGTACCTGGCGTTGTCGAAGACGGCGATGGAGAGCACGGTGCAGGGGTCGAAGACGTCCCAGGCGTACTGCTCGTTCCACCGCGGGTTGAACTGGTCGAGGATGGTGCGCGTGCGCGCCCACTTGGGGCCGTACTTGAGCACGACGTACGCGTCCGTGGAGCCGCTGGCGCCGTCCTTGGCGATCTTCATCGGCACCAGGTTGGAGGCGCCGCGGACGCCCACCTCCAGCATGCCCACCGGCGGCTTGGACAGCTGCTTGGACGCGGCGCGCACGTCGCTGGCCACGTTGGCCGCCTCGTCCAGCACGTGGTAGCCGCCCTCGAGGCAGACGCGCACGTGCACCCGCCCGGCGTACGGCCGGGCCTCGTCGCCGCACAGGTTGAGCCACCGCGAGGGCGGCTCGACCCGGTCGTCGGAGCGGCGGTGCACCGTGGAGAGCGGCACGCGCGCCTGGCCGACCGGCTGCCCGGAGAAGACGTCCTCCACGGCGACCGTCAGGAAAGGGTCGAAAGGCTCGGCGGCGACGAACAGCAGGTCCTCGTTCCAGCTCGGGTTGGACGCCCCGGCCGCCGCGCTGCCGAGCGCGATGCGGCCGGTCTTGAACACCTGGGCGCCCAGCTGCGCCTTGACGTACAGCTCCGGGAATGTGGGCCCGAACTGCTTCGCCTTGGCGTCCGGCGGCGACGGCAGGCGCAAATCCTGAGCTTGAATGACGCTGAGGCGGAGGTACCATAGCTTGGGGGACAGGTACGCCTTGGAGCGGGTGTGGACGAGGTTGCCACCGGAGTCAGACTGCCACGCTTCCTGGAACGCCTCGTCAACCTGCGTGCCGACCCACACGGCGAGCATCACGTCGCAGGCCGCGGTGCCGTCCTCGGCGTGCCCCTCCAGGGCCAGGGTGTACCACTGCGGCGCGAGCGCGCTGTCCGGAGGCGATCGCTTGGGGACTTCTTGCAGGTCGAAGGAGACGAAGCCGAGGTGGGCGTCCGGCGGAGTGGGCTCGCCCTCCTTCTCCGGCTTCTTGGCTTCCTCGTGGACGGTGACCTCCAGCGAGGAGGCGGTGAGGCTAGCCTTGTGGAACGCGAACACCTGGTCCCACTCGCCGGCGGTCGTGGCGGCTCGAGTCCGCACGGTGTGAGCTCCGATGCACAGCTGCGCGTACAGCGGCTGCTTGTCGCCGCCGTCTTGATTCTTCTTGGCCTTGAGAAGCCGGACGAACAGGTAAGGCACGCGATCCACCAGGTCGTACGACGCGCTGCCGCCACCCGAGGAGGCCATGCTCCGCTCGGCAGCGGTCTGGGGGAGGATCTCGAGATCGCCCGCGACCCCGGCCGTGGCCAGCTGCATCTTGGACGGCGAGGGCGGCGGGGCCTTGGACGGAGAAGGAGGCACCGCCACCTCCTTCTTGCCCTCCTCCTTGGGCTTCTCGCCGTCTTTGGGCTTGTCGCCGTCCTTCTTCTTTCCCTTCTCCGGCGACTTCTTCTTGCTGGCCTCTGCCTTCTTCTCCTCTGGTTTTGGTTTGGCGTCCTCTGCCTTCTTTTCCTCCGCGGGCGCCGCCGCCTCCGGCTTCTTCTCCTCGGCAGCGGCAGGAGCAGCAGCAGCCTCGGCCGGCTCCTTCTTGTCCGCAGGGGGCGCATCAGCCTGAGCCTTCTCCCCCTCCGGCGCGGGGGCAGGGGCAGCAGGGGCGGGCGGCGGGTCGTCGACGAACCAAATCTTGAGGCCGATCTCGCCCTTGATCTGCGAAAACACGCTGCGCTTCTCGAGCGGGTAGTAGACGAGCGCCTCGTCCCCGGCCCTGGCGAAGGAGGCGGCGGCCACCTTGACCTTGCCGAGGAAGGTGCCGCCGCGGCGGCCGCTCCCGGCCCCGGCGACGGCCTTCTTGTCGTTGTAGACGTTGAGCTCGAGCGTGTCGGCCATGGCGTCGGGGTGGTGGACGAGGAACTCGAGCCGCTCGCCCCAGTGCGGGTTGAGGTCGCGCGGGCGGGTGGCCGTGCGGCGGCGCTGGCCGTCGAAGTCCACGACCGCGTAGGCGCACGCCGTCCCCTGCCCGTCCTTGGGCATCAGGTTCCGCGCGTTGCACACCTCCACCACCACCCGCCGCCGCGCCCCCTCCTCCATCTCCACCATGGCTGGCCGGGGCAAAGCTTGCTTGGCTTCCCCTCGGTCGGATCCGATCCTGGAAGCTTCTTGGGCGCGAAAGGTGATTGATTAAAGGCTACGGGGGTCGATCGAATCTGGGAGAAATCTGGGGATGAGTGTGGTGAGAGTGATGGAGGGGAGGGGGTGGGGATGGGGATATGACCGTTGGAGGGAGGGAGGGAGGCGGCCGGGAGCGGACGGTGACTGGAGAGAGGCGGGGTGGCGCCGGGGTTTAAAAGGGAGGAGGCAACGGCCGGGAGAGGTGGGGCCGGGGCCACGTAGGACGGGGGTGGACGCCACGTGGAGGTCGGGCACGGAGCCTTGTCCAGGAGTGGATTGGTGGCCGTCGCTGCGTTTCAACGGCAACGGCATTGACGCGACAGACACAGCCGGAAATGGCGGCGGCCGGGGGAATCGTGTGCCGCTCTCGCCGGCGCTTGTTTCTCCTCCGCTTTATTATATTTTGGGGTTAATTTGACAAACGCCGCTGCAAATTTTGCAGTGGCATTTTTCAAAGTTTGGAAATTGCAGCGGCGTTTCTCGGAATCGCCAGAATTCGAGTGACATTTATCCAATTAATCCTATATTTTTTGTATCACTCTCGGTTCGAACGTTTTTGTTTGACGAAATACATGTGTTTGTGATTGACTTGGCGAGCCTAGAGTCTGTCTTCATGGAACAATCAAAAGACAAGAGACAAAGATAAAACAAAATTAACGACGAATCGTTCCCGAAACTAACAATATGTTGTGTCAAAAAAAACGAGAATGGCGTTTTGGATCTCGGCCTCCATGGAGGCCGAATTTTTGAAAAATTCAATATTCGAAAATTTTGGTTTCAAGAAAATCTGACAAAATTTGTACAAGTAAACAAGGATGTGAGGCGTATATGTGTAAAATTTCAGGATGAAATACGTTGAAATGTGACCTGTACAAAAAAGACAAATTCATGGTCTGGGAGGATGAATAGTGTCATGTGTTAAAAAGCCTCAAATTTGTCTTTTTTTGCACAGCCCTCATTTCAACGTATTTTCGTTCTGAAAATTTACACACTTGTGCATTCTGCCTTCATCTATCTCCGAATTTTTTCAGAATTTTTTGAAATGTAAAAAAATGAATTTTCATGAATTTTGAATTTTGCATTTGGAGGCCTCCAAAAGCAATTTCCGTAAAAAAACGCCTTATATTAAGTTATAGTGGGAGTATAGAATATGGTAAAAACATACATAGTGCAAACGGGGTTTCAGTTAGAAGAAGAGAATAAAACATACATTTACATGCTTTCCCTAGACAGGGAATAAAAACATGTACATTTTGATGGGCACGTCTGTACACCGGCCATGACTCAATATGTTGGTCGCCACTGAACAAGATGGTTGTTGAGGTACTATCCTATGGATTAAACCCACGTTAAGTTACGTTGCAAAAGCAGCTCGAGGCCGACCACGATAGAGTAGCCAGCCGATCGGCGGCGGATCTAGGACCCAGGCCCGGGGCATGAGGCCCAAATCCTTTGTATACTGTACGAAAATACTGTAACAGTTACTACAATATACAAAGGCGCCCCGGGGCGGCCTGCTGGGCTGGACCCGCCCCTGCAGCCGATCGAGGATTGTTCCGCTAGAACCTAGTCCATCTTTCATGGAGAGCTTTGCAAAACCTGTTGATGCCCATGATGACAAGACCATCAGGCTCCTCCCCGAGTGCAAATCATCTTCCATTTTACGAGGGAATTCTACAATGGAATGCCTGTGGCCTTTAGGTGAACCAGCCCTCGGTCCATTTTTTAAGGTGTTGGTTGGCTTACTGAGTCAACCGTGCAAATGTTTGACTTTTGAGGAAACTAATATACATTGGAACGAAGTGAGCAATCGAGTAATTGTCAATCGATCAAATGCCCGCCCTAACTAACGGGGGAGTGAAATTTGTTCACGACTTATCATGTCATGTACCAGTCTACTACGTCTCTAGTGGGTGGGCCGCGGCTCGCCCTGAGAGTTTTACAATAGCTATATATCGTAGTAAAAAAATGTTAAAAATACTTACAAACTTATGAACAGTTCTACTATTGGCACACCCTGGCCCGTGTGCAGGATCCGCTACTAGCTAGGATGTGTACTTGATTGCATCGCATAGGTGTTCAATGTTATGTTTCATACACCAATCAGTTCATCCAAAAGCCCACGAGCTCATGAAGAAGACCGGGCATTCCACCTATAAATCCACAATCCGCACTCAACGGATAACCAATGATTTATTTTTGTAGAAGGGTTTTCTGTTCCCATAGGTAATATACGTACATTTGGTTGGCAATCACAGCTGATCCTGCGTTCGAGCTGAGACGACTTGGGCGACACACGTACGGAACATTTGTCGATCCATGGGCCCAAGTGTCCAAACGTACGTGTCAATGGCACTCTCCAGTGCCCAGGATACCTATCCGTCCAGGTTCAGGTGGTAGCCCCGGTCGAAAAGGCATTGTCACTTTTGGCGAACTATCGCCAATTAAACGGTCCTATCCTATGCTCGCCACTGCCAAAAGTTGCATGCAGCAGCCACCGGCTCATGCAATGCACCGCAGAGGTATAAGAGCATCTCCAACAGGAGATGTAAATTTGGAGATGTAAAACAGAAGATGTAAAAATTTATATTTTTAAAATGTGCTTTTTGCATCTTTGAAAAAGGCCAACTCCAACAGATGATGTAAAACGGAGATGTAAAAGAGCAACTCCAATACAAGATGCAAACTAGAGATGCAAAACCGGCCGCCGCCGTAGCTGCTGTACAACCGTTGTTCAGCCGCACAAACTGAAATAAAACATCCGGAAATCAACTTAAAAATTTCACATGTCCACAATATCAAATTATTACATAAATTCATCAAATCCTCAAGATCAAATGCAACACACACGCAACATAGTTTTGCACAATACAATAAACAAATAATGAAACTAGGCGGCTCTTTTGCCATGCCATTTCCAATACTCCTCCATCAAATCCTTCTGAAGTTGATTGTGCGCATCGGAGTCTCTAATTTCATTGTACACCTTCATGAAGCGCTTGATTCGCTCCTCTCTTCTCATCGGCATAACGCGTACGCCCATCAAATGATAGAAGGTATAATCTAAACCATGTCCACGCTCATTCTCAATGATCATATTATGCATGATCACGCAAGCAGTCATGATATACCAAAAGGTTTTTTGATCCCGGAATCTAGATGGTCCTCGCACAATAGCAAATTGGGATTGCAAAATCCCAAAAGCCCTCTCAACATCTTTCCTAGCCGCCGCTTGTGCATTGTGAAAGATGAGTTCTTTCTTACCTTGGGGTTTTGCAATTGGCTTGATAAAAATACTCCACCTCGGGTAGATCCCATCCGCAAGATAGTACCCATAGTTGTATGTGCGGCCAATTGCTTCGAAGGTCACCGGTGGTGCTTCTCCATTTGCTAACTTGGCAAAAAGAGGTGACCGATCGAGCACGTTGATGTCATTGCAAGATCCAGGCATCCCTAAATATGAATGCCAAAACCATGTTTCTTGATCGGCAACGGCCTCAAGAATGATAGTGGCATCCTTCCCACGACCCTTGAACTGTCCATGCCATGCTCTTGGGCATTTTTTCCATTTCCAATGCATGCAATCGACGGACCCTAGCATACCTGGAAACCCACGAGCTTTGTTCATCTCCAACAGCCTCTGAGTGTCCTGAGCATTGGGAGCTCTCAAGTACTCTGCACCAAACACTTCTACCATAGTCTTTGAAAATTGTTTGACATAGAAGATAGAAGTGCTCTCTGCCATCGCCAAGTTGTCATCAATGTAGTCTGCCGGAACACCGTAGGCCATCACGCGCAATGCGGCAGTAACCTTCTGTTCGGTGCTATGTCCAAGCAACCCTGCACAATTCCTCCTCTGCTCGAAGGATCGATCATGCTGCTTCACGGAATTGCAAATGTGGATGAACAAGTCTTTGGACATTCTGAACCGGCGTTGGAAGTACCTCTCCGGAAAAACGGGTGGTGAAGCAAAGTAGTTGCGCATCAACCTCTTCGCGCCTCAACCCGTTCTCTCCGAATGAACCCACGACCATACACGGAACCGCCGTGCTTCGGCTTCTTCCCTTTGTGCATCGCCACTAGCATAGCAATGTCCTCTTCTTCGTTCAAATCAAATTCCTCATCCGACGAGGAATCGTCCACGAAAGAGGAGTCACACGAGCTCATCTACAATGTGGAAAATCACCGTCAAACTAACTCCAACCCCAATAAAAAAACGTCAAGTTTCATCATTTTTTTACCTTGGGGAATTTCATCAAACACCTTGCTTGCGGGGTGGACGAAATCGGCCGGCTGCGGGATGGGTAGCCGTTCGGCGGCGGCGGTTGCGGGCGGCGGCGACTGCTCGACAGATGAGATGGCCGCAGCTCGTCAGAGAAGCGGGCGGCGACGACTGCTCGGCACAGGAGCGGGCGGCGGCGACTGCTCGGCGGAGTTGGTCGGAAGAACGGCCGAGGCTCGCGGCCGTCGGGCGGGCGGCGTGGCGCGCCTCCCCTAACTCCGGCGGGTGGTCTAGGCTAGGAAGAAGCCTAGCCCATCGTAGACCTCGCCGGGGAAGGCATTTAGGCCAGTTGGACCACCGGAGATGCTTCGATTCGGCGGCGGCCGAAAGTGAATCAGCGGCTGCGGGAGGCGGGCGGCGGGGGACAGGGGGCCGAAGTCGTGGTGGGCCCAGCGGCGGTCGGGCGGGCGGCGGCAGCGTCAATTTGGTGGGAATTCGGCCGGCGGCGGAGTCGGGCGGGCGGCGGCTGGTCGCGCGGAAGTGAAACGAACGGTAGTTGATGGCTTGGCGGGCGGTTGCGTTTTTACATCTCCATATGGTGGAGATGCAAATTTGCACCGCGATGTGTTGTACTTTTTGCAACTACACCATCTGTTGGAGCAGCGTTTTTGGACCTCAAAGATGCAAAAGATAGTTATTTTTGCGTCTACATATTTTATTGGAGATGCTCTAATAAACTCGTTGTCACCTTCAAATGGCTCCCGGCGAGACCCACTATGCGGTCGGTGGCGGCTAGGTGAATCCTGCAGGCTCGCAACGTCTACTTGAGGCCAGGGGGCGCACGAGCGCAGGCGACCCAGTTATCCGCTGACGCAAAGCGTACGGACGCACCGGTCGCAACGTGTGCACCAGTGCAGCAGCACTAACACTGGAGTGCTGGCACTGTGAGTGACTGACATGATACGTGTACTGTACTATGTGTGCAGTGCGGTACCCACCTGAACGGAAATCCGGAATGGATTCGGGTGGAACGTGGAACGTGTACATGCGGGCGGGATGGAATACGTACATACCAAAAGGCTCGACGCGTCGACTGGAACACGCCATACGGTCCAGCTTGGAGACCTCTTCTTTCTTTCATTCTTCTTTTTTTTTTTTTTTTTTTTTTTTTTTTTTTGCCGGGTGTAGCTTGTGCATGCATGCATATGGGTCTGGCACCTGCATGCATGCTGCTGACTCACCGGCTCGTGCATGCGCATGCGCGTGCCGCAACCGATTTGGATCTGCCCGAGAGTGAGACCACCCAACACATGATGGCTTGAGCAGAAGCTCATCGATCATGACAACCAGCTTGCTTAAACAAATGTTCTTCTTGTTAATTAATTAACTATTATTATCACTGGCGACTGTCTGAGGCTAATTAAGCCCATGTTGTTGTGTCTGGACACTGGATCAGTTAGTTCACCCACCATGATCGATCTCATCTCACCGTGGTTTTGTTGTTGTTGTGTAGTATAGTAGTACAATAACGTACAAGTTGCACAGTGGACACACCGTGCACATGTCTTCATCTTTCTTTCATTTTCCTTTTCGCGAAAATCTCCTCTCCATCCTCTCAACGGCACAAATGTACTAGCCACAAACAAAAAAAGGCCATGGATTCACCTGTTTGCGTACCTTGTAGTGTCTCAGGGCATCTCCAACGGCAACCCGCAAATTTCCTCACGCATCCGTCCATGGACAGGGAGGACCAGTCCGTGAACACGGATGCGGGAGGACGTCATCACTAGTAGAAAACAGGGTATTGGTTCGGGCCTCCTAAGCCCATTAATCCCGGTTCGCTCACGAACCGGGACCAAACGCGGCAACCGTCCCGATTCGTGAGCCCAGGGGGCCGGCCGGGCCACGTGGGCCATTGGTCCCGGTTCGTCTGGGCCTTTTGGTCCCGGTTCCAGGCACGAACCGGGACCAATGTGCCTCGCTCCTGGCCCACGACCATTGGTCCCGGTTCGTGGCTGGAACCGGGACCAAAGGGTGTCCTTTAGTCCCGGTTCCAGCCACGAACCGGGACCAATGAGCTGCCTATATAAACCCCTCGCCCGCGCCGAGCAGAGCAGTGGAGTGCTCTGTTTTTCCAGGACAGCAGTGTTGAGCTTTGTGGTGCTCTAGCTCACCTCCTATGCACATGAGGTGTTCGATGAAATGCCCGAGCCACACTTAAGCTTTCTCCTCTAGAAGCTCCTTGTCAAAACTCCATTTTTGTCAAGATTTGTCTAGGTTTGGCGGTCCGTCCCCGTCCTGAAACCGCCGTCGATCGCCCGCGCCGATCTCGTCGCCGGCAGCACCGCGCGTGGTGAGCCTCTTGATCTTATCTTCTTTCTAAAAGAAAATATACTTACTCGTATGATTTTCTTACTTTTATCATTGTTTGTTACTATATAGTGCCATGGTTATGGTATCCGCCCACGTCGGCCCTCATCTAGTCTATGATTCAGATGTGGTATATTATCTTTTATAACTATTTCACACATATAATGTCTATGACAATTAATTATGCCACCAACTTGACGTAGATGTTTTTATCTATAGGAAGTAGTTGAACCAGAAATGGATACCGACTATGCAATTCTGCTCGACAAGTTAACTAAAGCTGAAAAAGAAATCGATCATTTGAAAGAAAAATTGAAAAGAACTGAAGATGAGAAGATGGGATTGGAGTTGCATGTTGCCGATATCGTCGATGATCACAGGACCAAGATGGCTGCAATGCGCTTGAATCTTAGAAAGATTAGAAAATATGCCATTGATAAAGAGGCTTGGTATCATTATGCCGTTGGATCAATTGTTACCTTAGTTGCGATTATGATCGCATTTGTTGTTGCATTGAAATATTTTAGATAGTTTCAATGTATGGTTTAATTAGATGCTCTGGAGAGCTATATGTTGGTCAACGAGAACTATGTATCTACTTTGGTTTTAATGTGATGATGAACTTCTATTAATTTGGTCACTTCTGTATTCCTGATGTTCTGTAATGGTTTTTGACACACTTAATTATATATAATGCACGCAGATGAACCGGCAATGGATGTACGGTAACAGACGCACCGACGAGTACATTAAGGGCGTGCATCATTTTCTCAAAGTGGCCGAGGCAAACAAGCAGAATGGTTTTATGTGTTGTCCATGCCCTACATGTGAGAATATGAAGTCTTACTCTGACGGGAAAACCCTTCACAGCCACCTGCTTTGTAAGGGTTTCATGCCACACTATAATGTTTGGACCAAACACGGAGAAATAGGGGTTATGATGGAAGACAACGAAGAAGAAGAGGATGATGACAACTATGTGCCCCCTGAATACGGTGATGCTGCAACGGGGGAAGCTGAAGATCAAGAGGAACCAGACGATGTGCCCGATGATGATCTTCGCCGGGTCATTGTTGATGCAAAGAGACAGTGCGAAAGTGAAAAGGAGAAGCTGAAGTTCGATCGCATGTTAGAGGATCACAAAAAAGGGTTGTACCCCAATTGCGAAGATGGCAACACAAAGCTCGGTACCACACTGGAATTGCTGCAGTGGAAGGCAGAGAATGGTGTACCTGACAAAGGATTTGAGAAGCTACTGAAAATATTGAAGAATAAGCTTCCAAAGGATAACGAATTGCCCGACAGTACGTACGCAGCAAAGAAGGTTGTATGCCCTCTAGGATTGGAGGTGCAGAAGATACATGCATGCCCTAATGACTGCATCCTCTACCGCGGTGAGTACGAGGAACGGAACGCATGCCCGGTATGCGGTGCATTGCGCTATAAGATCAGACGCGATGACCCTGGTGATGTTGAGGGCGAGCGCCCCAGGAAGAGGGTTCCTGCCAAGGTGATGTGGTATGCTCCTATAATACCACGGTTGAAACGTCTGTTCAGAAACAAAGAGCATGCCAAGTTGATGCGATGGCACAGAGAGGACCGTAAGAAAGACGGGAAGTTGAGAGCACCCGCTGATGGGTCGCAGTGGAGAAAAATCGAGAGAAAGTACTGGAAGGAATTTGCAGGTGACGCAAGGAACGTATGGTTTGGTTTAAGCGCGGATGGCATTAATCCTTTTGGGGAGCAGAGCAGCAATCACAGCACCTGGCCCGTGACTCTATGTATCTATAACCTTCCTCCTTGGCTGTGCATGAAGCGGAAGTTCATTATGATGCCAGTTCTCATCCAAGGCCCTAAGCAACCCGGCAACGACATTGATGTGTACCTAAGGCCATTAGTTGAAGAACTTTTACAGCTGTGGAATGGAAACGGTGTACGCGTGTGGGATGAGCACAAACAGGAGGAATTTGACCTGCATGCGTTGCTGTTTGTAACCATCAATGATTGGCCTGCTCTCAGTAACCTTTCAGGACAGACAAACAAGGGATACCACGCATGCACGCACTGTTTAGATGACACCGAAAGTATATACCTGGACCATTGCAGGAAGAATGTGTACCTGGGGCATCGTCGATTTCTTCCGACCAACCATCAATGTCGAAAGAAAGGCAAGCATTTCAAAGGCGAGGCAGATAATCGGAAGAAGCCCGACATCCGTACCGGTGATCACATACTTGCTATGGTCAATGATTTACAAGTAATCTTTGGAAAGGGTCCCGGCGGACTATCTGTTCCGAATGACGCTGAGGGACGCGCACCCATGTGGAAGAAGAAATCTATATTTTGGGACCTACCCTACTGGAAAGACCTAGAGGTCCGCTCTGCAATCGACGTGATGCACGTGACGAAGAATCTTTGCGTGAACCTGCTAGGCTTCTTGGGCGTGTATGGGAAGACAAAAGATACACCGGAGGCACGGGAGGACCAGCAACGTGTTCACGAAAAAGACGGCATGCCTCCAAAGCAGTATGAAGGTCCTGCCAGCTACGCTCTTACCAAAGAAGAGAAGGAAATCTTCTTTGAATGCCTGCTCAGTATGAAGGTCCCGTCTGGCTTCTCGTCGAATATAAAGGGAATAATAAATATGGCAGAGAAAAAGTTCCAGAACCTAAAGTCTCATGACTGCCACGTGATTATGACGCAACTGCTTCCGGTTGCATTGAGGGGGCTTCTACCGGAAAACGTTCGATTAGCCATTGTGAAGCTATGTGCATTCCTCAATGCAATCTCTCAGAAGGTGATCGATCCAGAAAACCTAACAAGGTTAAGGAGTGATGTGGTGCAATGTCTTGTGAGTTTCGAGCTAGTGTTCCCACCATCCTTCTTCAATATCATGACGCACGTCCTAGTTCATCTAGTCGACGAGATTGCCGTTTTGGGCCCTGTATTTCTACACAATATGTTCCCCTTTGAGAGGTTCATGGGAGTCCTAAAGAAATATGTCCGTAACCGCGCTAGGCCAGAAGGAAGCATCTCCATGGGCCATCAAACAGAGGATGTCATTGGGTTTTGTGTTGACTTCATTCCTGACCTTAAGAAGATTGGTCTCCCTCAATCGCGGTATGAGGGGAGACTGACTGGAAAAGGCACGCTAGGACCGAAGTCAATAATATGTGGGGACGGGCATTCTTGGTCCCAAGCACACTACACAGTTCTACATAATTCTACCTTGGTGACCCCGTATGTCGATGAACACAAGAACATTCTGCGCTCCAAACACCCGGAGCAGTGTGACGACTGGATTACATGTGAACACATCAAGACTTTCGGCAGTTGGTTGCAAACACGTCTCAGGTGTGACAACACTGTTTCTGATGAGCTGTACTCGTTGGCCAGGAGACCATCTTTGACTGTATTGACTTACAAAGGGTACGAGATAAATGGGAATACATTTTACACGATCGCCCAAGATCAAAAGAGCACCAACCAAAACAGCGGTGTCCGCTTTGATGCAGTAAAGACCAATGGAAAGGTCGACACATATTATGGTTACATAGAAGAGATATGGGAACTTGACTATGGACTTGATTTGAAGGTCCCTTTGTTTCGATGCAAATGGGTCAATCTTACAAGAGGCGGGGTACAGGTAGACCCGCATTACGGAATGACAACAGTGGATCTCAACAATCTTGGGTACACAGACGAACCATTCTTCCTAGCCAATGATGTGGCGCAGGTTTTCTATGTTAAGGACATGTCTACCAAACCGAGAAAAAGAAAAGATAAGGAAGCGAATACATCATACGATGAGCCAAAGCGTCACATAGTTCTTTCAGGCAAAAGAGACATCGTGGGATTGGAGGGCAAGACAGACATGTCTGAAGATTATGAAAAGTTTCATGAAATTCCTCCCTTCAAAGTCAAGGCTGACCCAAGCACCCTGTTAAACAATGAAGATTATCCATGGTTACGGCGCAATAAGCAAAGGACACAAGCGAAGAAAAAGTGAAGACTTTCTCTCCACAACTATTATGATGATGCCTTTGATCTAGAATATCACTGCAGTTACATGTGAAGAAATGAAATGCCTTTTGTAACAGATGAGTTTCCGTCCGAAACCCTGATACTTCGAAATAGCTAGATTGTCCGTTTTGTTCACGAAATGCATCCAGCTTTTGCCGTAACCCTCTCAACTTTTTATAACATGCTATGTGGGTGAAATGATGATACCATGCCAACTTTCAACCTTTTCAGAGTTCATTTGTAGTGCTTTTCAATTTCAGGGTCATTTAGCTCAAAGAATCAATTAAAATATTATTTTATGAACAATAATATTCTTCAATAGCAAAAAGAATCAACTAAAAAGCTTTTATAAAACTCTAATAGCAAAAAGAATCAACTAAAAAACTTTTATGAAACCCTAATAGCAAAAAAGAATGAACTAAAAATAATCAATTAAAATATTATTTTATGAACTATAATATTCTTTAATAGCAAAAAGAATCAACTAAAAAGCTTTTATAAAACTCTAATAGCAAAAAGAATCAACTAAAAAGCTTTTATAAAACTCTAATAGCAAAAAGAATCAACTAAAAAACTTTTATGAAACCCTAATAGCAAAAAAGAATGAACTAAAAATAATCAATTAAAATATTATTTTATGAACTATAATATTCTTTAATAGCAAAAAGAATCAACTAAAAAGTTTTATAAAACTCTAATAGCAAAAGGAATCAACTAAAAAGCTTTCATAAACCTATAGTATTTTTGAAACTAAAATTATATAAAATTTATGCAACTAATATTATCAAAGTATTTTTTGTTCAAAACATTAATAGCAAAAAGAATTTTCATAAAGATTTTTTTGTTAGAAACTTTAATAGCAAACTTAAATAACTAAAAAACTATTCAAATTTGAAAACTAATGGCACTAACAGAAAGTTTATAATTTTTGTGACCTAAAAGCGAAAAGAATCACTGAAAAACTGTAAGTAGAAACAAAAAAATAAATAAAGCAAAAAAGAAAACAGCAAAAAATGCCGCCTACTGGGCAACCATGGCCTGAATACGACTAGAAACCCACCTAGTTGGGCCAGGATTCAGGCCCACAGCCGGCACAGTAGGCCCACAGGCAGCTGCGAATGAAATTAGGCCCGTAAGCCTGCAGTTGAGAGGAGCTCGAGAGGGTGGGCGCAGCAGCGCTTATAAACCACTCTCGAGAGCTCTCAGCTAGCGAGGTGGGACTAAACTTTCGGCCCCGGGCAGCACAACCTTTGGTCCCGGTTGGTGGAACGAACCGGGACGAATGCCCCCCTTTGGTCCCGGTTCGTACCACCAACCGGGACCAAAGGTCTCTTTTTCCCGCCCTTTGGGCTGCTGAAAAAGAGACCTTTGGTCCCGGTTGGTGGCACGAACCGGGACCAATTCCCCCCTTTGGTCCCGGTTCGTGCCACCAACCGGGACCAAAGGTCTCTTTTTCCCGCCCTTTGGGCTGCTGAAAAAGAGACCTTTGGTCCCGGTTGGTTGCACGAACCGGGACCAAAGGGGGGCTTTGGTCCCGGTTCGTACCACCAACCGGGACCAATGGTCTCTGTATATAACGCAGCACTTAGCGTTTTCGTGCCCATTCTCTCCCCGAAGGCCAGATCCACACCGACGCCGTCAGGCTGCCCAAATCGCGCGCGCCGCTCTCGTCGCCGTCGCCGGCCGCCGTCCCCGTCGCCTCCCCGACCTCGCCGTCGCCTCCCCGCGCCCGTGCCCTGCGCCGCCGGCCGCCGTCGTCGTCCCCGAGCCCGCGCGCCCCTGCCCCCGCCCCTGCTGCCCTGCCCCGAGCGCGCCGGCCGCCCGCGCCCCTGCCACGGCCAGCCCCCACCGCCGCCGTCGCCGTGCCCTCGCCGCCCCCGCCGTCGCCCTCGCCGGCCGCCCCCGCTGTCAGCCGCCGCCGCCCCTGCGATTTTTTTTTCATTTTTTTATATGTATGTATGTATGGATGATTTGTTTTTCATTTTTTTATATGTATGTATGATTTTTTTGTGGATATAATGTATATATATGTATGTGGATATAATGTATATATATGTATGTGGATATATGTATGTATGTATGGATGATTTTTTTGTTCATTTTTTTATATGTATGTATGATTTTTTTGTGGATATAATGTATATATATGTATGTGGATATAATGTATATATATGTATGTGGATATATGTATGTATGTATGGATGATTTTTTTGTTCATTTTTTTATATGTATGTATGATTTTTTTGTGGATATAATGTATATATATGTATGTGGATATAATGTATATATATGTATGTGGATATAATGTATGCAGAAACCATGGATCCAACCTTGGACAGAGACTATGAAGGAGAAGCGTTGTTGGGGGAAATAATCCGCGGCGGCGACGATGAGGTCTTGTCGTTACTCAATTATGTTGAAGAAGAGCTAGAACGTGATGATGACGGCTCCGGTCACCGAATGCCGGGGGAAGAAGGAGACCATGATGACGGCTCCGGTCACCGAATGCCGGAGGAAGAAGGAGACCATGATGACGGCTCAGGTGACCGAACGGAGGGAGCTGTTGCAAAGTCGTCCGGCGAGGTATATATATTAATTAAGCCTGTGCTGACTAATTGACGCATTAATTGTTTTGGTATGTACATATATTAACTCTTGTTTCTTCTTTATAGCCCTCCGGATCGAGCGGAACTTCGACAATGAGACGAGGCCCGAAGAAAAGGTTGCGCCAGGATGAAAAGTTCACGATCAGCTTAATCGCGGACAATGGCCTACCGATTGAACCCAAGAAGGCCAAGGATGCATTTTCCGCTCAGTGCGGAGCTATTGTTAGGGACAACATCCCGATCAGCATCCAGCAATGGAATCGGCCAAAGAAAGAAGACCCTCAAGTTTCTTATGTCACCGATAGACAAAAAGAAGATCTTTGGAACGCCCTGAAGGCAAATTTCATCCTACCGCCAGAGGATCCAGCTGTTATAGAGCCACTGGTCAGGTCGTGTGCTCTTAAGAAGATGGCAGATCTTTTCAGGAGGTGGAAGAATGAGTTAAAAGCTAAGTTTGTCGACCAAAACAAGACTCCAGAATTCACCGGCCGATATGCGGGGATTAAAGATCAATGGGACGAGTTCGTGGCCTACAAGACATCTGACAAGAGTAAGAAAATGTCAGCGATAAACAAGATAAATGCTAGAAAGAAGCTGTATCACCATCGCACGGGGTCAGGTGGCTACCTCAGAGCCCGGCCGTTGTGGGCCAAATGGGAGAATGACCTGGTTGCTAAAGGGGTCGTACCAGATACAATGAACTGGCCAGACCGTTCAAGGACTTGGTTCTTCGGGGTTGGGGGCACTTTGGACCCTGAAACAGGGAAGTGCGTTTGGACGGACGAGCAACTTGCAATACCCGTCAGCAAGCTTAAGAAGTATATCCAGGAAGCGCTGGAAGGGACGTTCATTCCCGACAGACAGAATGACGAGCTGACTGCGGCCCTCGGGAATCCCGAGCACCCTGGACGAACACGAGGCACGCCAGGCTCCGTTTCGTGGAAGGTTGGGTTTCCCGGCGCAGGCGGCTACAAAAGCCGGGAGAGGAAGAGGAAACAGTAGCTGAGCGTTGTGCAGGAGCTCCATGAAAGAGTACAAAGGCTAGAGGAACAAGTTCTGAGCCAGCGAGCTCCCGACCAGCAGCTTGTTTAGGGGCACGAAGCTACCCCAGAAGCTACCCCGCCATCTCAGCGGAGAAGCAGCGTGGCTTCCACGGAGCTCGTTCAGCAGTCTGACTTCACGGCTCCTAGCTACCCCGTGGATGCTATCACGGAGTCTCAATCTTGCCAGCTTCTGACGAAATTCCATAACCTCACCCTTACGGCGGCTCTCGGCTCTGTTGCACCTCCTCGACCCGACGGAACTTTTCACTGCCGTCCGATTCCAGATGGCTATAGCTCTGTTCACGTGGATGAAGTAATGAAGGGATTTGAGGAGCTCGAGCTTGACCACCCTACAGGTGAAGGGGAGACTAAGCTGAGATGTGCTCTGAGGAGTACATGTCTATGGCGGAAGGAGCACATCAAGCTTCCGAACTGGACGCCTCCGCCTCCTCCTCCTCCTCCGGCGAGTGGTGAAGGCACTCCTCCTGCTCCTCCTCCTCCTCCTCCTCCGGTGAGGGATCAAGGCACTCCGCCTCCTACTTCGCCTCGTCCGGCGCGTGACGATCAAGGCACTCTGCCTCCTCCTCCGCCTTCTCCGGCGTGTCCGAGCAGTCCGCCTCCTCCGACGCGTCCGAGCAGTCCGCCTCCTCCGCCTCTTAAGCAACGACGGAAGAGAGACGCCGCCGCTCCGGCTGCTAGCAGTACAGCCAGTGGCGGGAGGCCATACGAATTCGGTCCACGGTCTCTCAAGCCTCTGCAACCGAGACCATACGACATGACCGAGGAGGAAAACAAGAAGATCAGTCGAGACCAAGTGAGGGCCCATTTTGCAAAGAAAACTCCACCTCCGAAGGAGACGATAGATCCGGTGGTAGCGAAGCGCACTCTCAAGGCCCTGATGGCCCCACCACCGCCTCCGCTGGATACCAACTATGTCCGCGTTACTAAAAAGACATATCAAAATGCGGTGCGGACGAGAACTACTTCCAGTGATGAGAGGTTAGCAAAACGAAGAAGTGGGAAAACAATTCCCCAGCTCGGCGAACAGGCGAACCAATCGTGCCCCCCGCTCAAGGTGTCTACCAATATCGTGCCTAATCTTCCGGGGGTGGTGGCGGAGGGGATGGTGCCCGGTTATACCAATATTGCTGATTACGGCCTCGATATAGAAATCCCAGCAGTAGCGGAGGTGGCATACAAATACCAGTACGGGAAGCCTCTTGTCAAAGATGGAAGTCCTCCTCTAACAACGATGATGCGACAATTCCATGATTGGTACATGAAAACCTGCAGCGAGTCTGGGCAGGATACTTTGTTCATGAGTATTAAAGAGGAGCACGACTTCGTTGGTGATGATCTGATATATGTTGAATTTGACGAGCTTTTCCAGTTATACAATCAAAGGGACATCGACAAAACAATCGTGACTTGCTACTGTCTGTAAGTACTTCTGTAATTAAGTCTCTATATATAGCTCACCTCTTTCATTGCATGTATATATATATATAATTATCCTCATCACTATATTATGCAGATTGAAGATCGTCGAATGCAGAAGAGCAGGAATGTATGACATTGGGTTCATTAACCCAAATGTCATACATGAAGTGACGGTTAAAAAGTATGCCACACAAACCGAGGACAACTTGCTACAATCGTTGCTTAAAAATCAAAACAAAGACAAAATACTCTTTCCTTACAACTTCAAGTGAGTGTTACTGTCTTGTGCATATTCGGTTTCTCCCTTATTACTCGAGGTTATAGTAATGTAATTGATGAGCTATGCATGTGTGCGCAGTCACCACTTTATTCTACTAGAGATTAAGCTTGAGCGGGGAGTAGTAACCGTCTTAGACTCGAGACGAAATAAACCCGAGTCGTATGCGGACTTGACTCAAATGCTCCAGAAGTAAGTTCAATCGATCATTATCGCACCATATCGGCAACTTTGTTC
The DNA here is from genome assembly GCA_039707655.1 of Elymus sibiricus. Classification (NCBI taxonomy): domain Eukaryota; kingdom Viridiplantae; phylum Streptophyta; class Magnoliopsida; order Poales; family Poaceae; genus Elymus; species Elymus sibiricus. The sequence goes on from CM077670.1 coordinate 31,309,970, forward strand.
ATTTCCCGATATATATCAAGTAATTATTTTCTTTGTCTGGCAGGGTTTGGAAAAAGTTCACCGAAACTGCTCCCGCACTGCCTAGCGAGCTGCGATTTACACACCCGAAGGTAAGTAATATATACTACCTAGTTCCGCGCATCTCCCATTGATTCTAGCTAGTTTCATCAATATATACCATTTAGCATGCTTGCTTATCAGTTTGATTGACCTCTATTATTTCTCGTATAGTGGTTGTGGCAGGAACAAGGGACGTCTTTATGTGGATTCTACGTTTGCGAGTACATCTACAACGCGACGCAGCCTAATAAGCGGGGCTACACTGAAAAAGAATATGAAGTGCGTAAGCAAAAATATTCACAATTTTATTTTATTACCATCATTTGTGTTGAGTTTCATTCATATACATGTATTGACCCTCTTCTTCAATTTAGCTGTGGCAGATGCGGGATGAACTCCTACCACAAGATCGCATACGAGCAATTCAAGAGGAATTGGCGGGATTCTTTCTTGACCACGTCATCAATAAAGCCGGAGAATACCATCTGGAATTTGATATGAAATGTTAGGGATTGTAACATAGGATAGATATACGAAAACTTGTTGTTCGACCGATCTCTCGGAGAAGGAGGAGGTCGATCCCTTCTCTCTGTATATGTTCATGACGATCTTGTGTACTTAATGGTTTCCTTCATTTGCTTACTACCTAGCGTGTCGCGAGTTCTCTCTATACGTATAGTACGTAGCGTCGACCAAGCACGGAGATAAGAGAGGTCACTTCTCTCTATTAGCTAGCTAACACAAAACCCCTAAATTAACCCTCCAAAACCCCCAACCCCCCCCCCCCCCCCCTCTTTCAAAAAAAAAACAAAAACCCCAGCTCCTGACCGGCTGACGCGTGGACGTTTTTTGGTCCCGGTTGGTGTTACCAACCGGGACCAAAGGCCCTCCTGCCTGGGCTCGGCGGAGAGGCCACGTGGAGTCCCATTTGTCCCGGTTCATAGGCGAACCGGGACTAAAGGTCATGGGCTTTAGTCCCGACCCTTTAGTCCCGGGTCCAGAACCGGGACAGAAGGGCCTTATGAACCGGGACAAATGGACCTTTTTCTACTAGTGCATCCAACGCTAGCCGCATACATCCGGCCTTTCTCTTTTTTTTTCAAGTCCGCACGATCAAATAGCCGCATGCAGCACTAGTTTAAATTTTAAAAAGTTCAAATATTACATCCCAACATTGTTGTCCCCTTTCACCGTCCACTGATGCTCAATCAAATCTTCCTTCAGCTGCTCGTGAGTTGGTCGATGCCGAATTTGTTGATGCATTTGAATAAACTCTTCAAATGTGGCCGGATTCTGGTCCGGAAGTTGGATAGGATCACGCATGTTCTCAAATTCCAGAGCTGCAACAGCATCGTCACCCTCATCCTCGACGATCATGTTATGCATGATCACACAACATGCCATCACCTCCCATAAGGTCTCCGGATCTCATTGTTTTGCAGATCCACGAACAATTGCAAATAAGGCCTGAAGAACTCCAAATGCCCTCTCGACATCCTTTCTAGCTACTTCTTGTCTTTGGGCAAAGTAAGCCTTTTTCTGGCCAACTGAGTTTGAGATGGTGCTGACAAAGGTAGCCCATGGAGGATAGATACCGTCAACCAGATAGTAGCTAGCCCATGTTGTACTCGTGTCCATTGACAGTATAGTAGCAGGGAGGAGCTTTTCCTTCAGTCAGCCTCGCAAACAACGGTGATCGTTATAGCACATTGATGTCATTGTGAGACCCGGGCATGCCAAATAAAGCGTGTCAAATCCAAAGATCATGTGATGCAACTGCTTCAAGAATGATGGTGGGCTTCTTAACATGACCCTGATATTGCCCTTGTAAAGCCTTCGGGCAGTTCTTCCATTTCCAATGCATGCAGTCAAGAGATCCAATCAAACCTGGCCACTCTCTTGTTTCTGAGATTGCCAAGAGCCTCTCGGTGTCTGCCACAGTTGGTTCTCTCAGATACTGAGGTCCGAACACCTCGACCACCATAGTTGCAAACCTGATCATGGCATCTCCGCATGTGCTATCAGACATCCGTAGGTACTCGTCCCACGAATCAGCGGCCGTGCCATATGCAAGCATCCGGAGTGCGGCCGTGCACTTCTGGTAACCAGAGAAGCCAATCGTTCCCACGGCGTCCTTCTTCAGGATGAATTAGTCATCGTAGGACCAGACGCCATGGTACAAACGATCGAAGACAGTCTTGCGCATCTGAAAACGCCAACGAAAATGGTCAGGGAATAGTGCATCGGGGGCAAAGTAGTCGGCCATCAGTGTCAAATGCCCGCGCGCCCTGTTGCGATTGAGCACTCAATGACCCTTGATCGAGCCCTTGAAATTGAGAACATGCTCCTCTGCACGCTCCGCGTCTTCGAGGACTGCCTGCATCATCGTCGACTCAGTGGCTGCAGAGGGTTCAGCCGTACGTTACAGAGTGGGAGACTGCGACGACACGGCTCTGGGAACAGAATGCCGGCTTTGATCTCGAAGAATTCAATGCCTATTTGCACCAGTACATGCAAGGAACACGGATACGCATCATTAACCACTCTCACCCGGATGAGATACCGGCCCCTGCTACGAGGGATACGTACCCGAGCTATGATACTTCGGGCTCCAGACAGTACGCGGTAACATATATTCAACTCATCTAATGCTTCTAGTTGTTACATACTTTGCAGTGCATACTTACTAATCATCGTGGCAAATTCAGGCTGACTTGACACACGATGTTTACGAGGAGGTGTCCAACTTTCAGCGCTCACTGTCGTGAACTGGGTGACGCGCATTGAGGGGAAGCTACGAGCAGGCTAGCACGTGCACCCGCACTTCTGACGTTGTTCACCAGCAGCCCCTACAACGCCCCCCGCGTCATTTCATGCACCAGCAGCAGCCGCGTCACTCCACGCACCAGCGAGAACCCACACAGCACCGGCATGAGCCGCGTCCATGTCTAGCAGAGCAGTGGACGGCGTGGCAGCACCAGCAGGATCCCACGTCGGGCTACGTGTTTCGGCCACTCCCACACCATCAGGGTCCCACGCCGGGCTTCTGAAAGATCGTGGATGTCGCCTAGAGGGGGGGTGAATAGGCGCTTTAAAATAATTACGGTTTAGGCTTGAACAAATGCGGAAAAAACCTAGCGGTTAATTTGTCAAGCACAAAACCTACAACAACTAGGCTCACCTATGTGCACCAACAACTTATGCTAAGCAAGATAAACAACTAAGTGATAGCAAGATATAACATAAAACACTATGGCTATCACAAAGTAAAGTGCATAAGTAAAGGGCTTGGGTAAGAGATAACCGAGGCACGCGGAGACGACGATGTATCCCGAAGTTCACACCCTTGCGGATGCTAATCTCCGTTTGGAGCGGTGTGGAGGCACAATGCTCCCCAAGAAGCCACCAGGGCCACCGTAATCTCCTCACGCCCTCGCACAATGCAAGATGCCGTGATTTCACTAAGGGACCCTTGAGGGCGGTCACCGAACCCGTACAAATGGCAACCCTTGGGGGCGGTCACCGAACCCGTACACTTTGGCAACCCTTGGGGACGGTCACCGGTACCCGTCAAATTGCTCGGGGTGATCTCCACAACCTAATTGGAGACCCCGACGCTTGCCTGGAGCTTTACACCACAATGATTGAGCTCCAACAACACCAACCGTCTAGGGCACCAAGGCACCCAAGAGGAACAAGCTCTAGGGTGCCCAAACACCCAAGAGTAACAAGCTTCTCAACTTCACTTCCACGTATCACCGTGGAGAACTCAAACCGATGCACCAAATGCAATGGCAAGGGCACACGGAGTGCCCAAGTCCTTCTCTCCCAAATCCCACCACAACAACTAATGCTATGGAGGAAAATGAGAGGAAGAACGAAGAAGAGAACATGAAGAACTCCAAGATCTAGATCCAAGGGGTTCCCCTCACATAGAGGAGAAAGTGATTGGTGGAAATGTGGATCTAGATCTCCTCTCTCTTTTCCCTCAAGAACTAGCAAGAATCATTGGAGGGATTGAGAGATAGCAAGCTTGAAGAAGGTCAACAATGGGGGAAGAACACGAGCTCAAAAAGGATGGGGACCATTGGGGAAGAAGACCCCCTTAAATAGCCCCCCCCCCCCCAAATCCAACCGTTATGCCTTCAGCCCGCACACAAGCGGTACTACCGCTCAGGTGAGCGGTACTACCGCTTGGGACGGTAGTTCTACGTGTAGCATTGAGAGAATGCAAGTTCAGGCGCGGTAGTGCCGCCGGAGCGGTACTACCATCCTCACAAGCGGTACTACCGCTTAGTGTCTCAGGACACAGAGAACTAGCGGCAGTAGAGGGAGGGTAGGACGGTAGTACTGCGAGCAGCGGTACTACCGCGCCCTACTACCGCTCTACTACCGTGGAGGCAGCGAGGGACAACAGAAGCACGAAGATAAGCGGTAGTGTGACGGTAGTCGGTCAGCGGAAGTACCATAAAGCGGTACTACCGCTGGGCAGGTGCGGTACTACCGTCCGGAACGGTACTACCGTGCCCAACTACCGCCCTACTGCCGCCGAAGCGAAAACGAGTCCAGAAGCTGAAAACAAGCGGTAGTGCCCGCGGCACTGGAACCGCGGAAGTACCGCGCAAGCGGTACTACCGCTAGAGAGCTTCAAAGAGGCCCAAGCAAACAGATGGAAGCAGGAAAACCAGAACTGCCACAACTTCTACATATGAACTCCGAATCCAGCAAACTCAAGCTCGTTGGATAGATGACGACGAGTTATAATAAGAAGTGGCAGTAGAGAAATACCTATGATATAGAGATGTGAAACCTCTATCACTGAAGATCCGGCAAAAACCCCAACATCGAGAACATACTAGAAGAAGCAAACGAAATCCGTTCTCGATGAACTTGAGCTTGTCATGAAGGTGACCATAAGGTCTAAAACTCACACAGAGAAAAACCAAACAAGAACCAAGAAAGATGATGCAAGGATGCAATGGTTTGAGCTCTCTACGAACGATACGATCAAGCTACTCATACGAGAGCCCCAATTGATAGTACGGCAATCGATCCTATAACCCGGTCTCCAAACTACCACCATGAGACCGATAAAAATAGAAAACCTATCAAGGGCAAACCTTTGCCTTGCACATAGTCCACTTAAGCTAGATGATGACGATCTTGACTTCCTCAAGTTGGACCACCTTTCTTGATTGCGTTGGCTCGATGAAGACTAGTTGATTGCTCCCCCCATACTCCACTATGGGTGAGCCACTCTTCGGCACATCTTCACAAGTCCATTGTCACCACAATGGACGGCAAGCTATCAAGCATGATCTCTTCGTGATGCTCCACTTGAACTTGCACACCGCAAACTTGATGACGATCACCACTTAATGTCATCCTCCATGGGTTGAATGAGATCTTCCTCTTGATGCAAGCCCATGGAAACATACCTAACCCCACATAGAACTCTTACGTAGACAATGAGTTAGTACACAAAGCGTAACGGACAATGCATACCATACCATGAGATCACTCGATCTCGCTTGGTACATCTTCTACGCTTTGTGTGTTGATCAACTTGAATCACTCGTTGTACTTATTCTTGATCAACCTTGTATCTTTTCAACTCTCTTCATTAGGATGATGTCTTGAAGGTAAACATGAATGATCACATAATCTTCTTCTTCAAGACATGCTTGCAATAGGCTCAATTCTTACATGACCAATCTTTGGATAAATTCTTGAATACCACCTTGGTCAAAAGATAATCTCCTTGAAACCAACACATGTACTTCAAGAAATGCCTATGGACAAACCCTTCAAATATAACTCAAGGCAACCATTAGTCCATAGAGATTGTCATCAATTACCAAAACCAAACATGGGGGCAGCACATGTTCTTTCAGCTTCGTGATGCAACCACAGCCTACAGGTATGTACCTTCATATTTCTTCTTTTCAGTAACAATTGGGACTACGTATTTCGTCACTACTTATGTTCCCTCCCTCCCGCAGGAGCCTACGGACATATGGCGTCTATGTCCGGACATGAGGCGTCTATGTCCGGATCCGCTTGGAGTAGTGACCATGAAGGTGGGCAGAACACACAGGATTACATGTCGTAGCACAACGAATGGATGGACACGTATATATTTGACTCCTCCACCAGGCCCAATACAGAATACACAGCACGACCAGGACGGGTCCGAGCTTCCTCCTCGTAACGTTGGGGCACCCCACAGGTATATGTGGTCGACACCGCCTCCACCACCTCCACGACGTGGCGGACGACGTGGCTGATACTTGGGTGGCATATATCTACATGTGTATGCGAGAGACATATTTCTATCTATGTATGCGAGAGACTTATATCCGCCTATGTATGCGAGAGACATATTTCTACCTATGTATGCGAGAGACTTATTTCTACCTATGTATGAGAGAGACTGATTACTATTAATTCGCATTGTTATTCGAGTTACATTTTCAGAGAGACTGCAATAGATAATTAAGATACAAGTATATCTGAATTAAACGGTAGGGCTGAATTAAAAAATACAGCTTACAAACTACATGAAGGCATCATCGTCATCCTCCGTCGATGCAGCACTCTTGCCCTTCGACGATGCGGCACTCTTGCCCTTCGACGATGCGGTACTCTTGGCCTTCGATGACGCAGTACTCTTGGCCTTGGTGCTCGGCATGAAGATATCGTCTTCGTCCTCGCTGTCAGCAGTCCATAGAAAAGTATTTTCTGCTGCAAACTTTAAGTAGGATTCACCCTTATGATGTTGCTTCTTCCATCTTCCATGCAACCTGAGAAGTTCTTTCCGTATCTCCTCGAAGGTCCTTGCAGGCCACCCGCACCTACTTAATGCGTGACCCAACTCATTCAGTACGGTGTCACTACTGAGTAGTTCGTCTCATGGAACTATCCTATTGTCTATCTTGAAATCGCTGGCTAACCTCAGAAGACATTTGGACATACTAGGGTGAAAACTACGATCGAAAGGATAATCGGACATCTTGACGAGACTACACTGCTATGCTTACCCACCTTAGTGAGTTGAGGGGGTTTTATAGGTTGAGAGGAGAAGATGGCGGGAATGAAGATGGCGGGGAAGGGTTGGCGGGAAAGAAGATGACGGGAAACGGTTGGCGGGAAAGAAGATGGCGGGAAACGGTTGGCGAGAAAGAAGATGGCAGGAAAGAATGGCTGGAAAGGGTTGGCGGGAAAAAATGGCGGGAACATATGGAGGGAAAGTGTTGCAGGATAAAATTATGGTCGAAAATATGGTTCCATGCAGGGCGCGGGTGAAAATTTTGGTGGCATGTAGCAGTCGGCTTAGCCTAAGCCGATTTGAACTAATTGGTTTCGGCGAAGCTGATTAGTACTAATTGGTTTCGGCTAAACCAATTAGTACTAATCAGCTTCGCTAAAACCGACTGAAGCTAACACCTCTGGACGACTGGCCAGTCGGCCCCCCCTGAGCCGAGCAGATCCTAGTCGGCTTAGGCTAAGCCGACTAGATCCTAATCGGCTACGCCGAGGCCGACTGAATCATGTCGGCTTAGACAGAGCCGACGGTGTATTATTTTCGGAAAATGTCTAAACCGTGTATTATTTCTCAAATTTATTAAAAAATTATTATTTAAAAAAATTAGCACACTTGCGCTGCTGCTCTTCGTTGCTCTGGCTGCCACCGCTAATAGCGATGAGCTCTCCGCGGGTTACTACGAGAAGATGTGATGGCGAGCTGGGTCGCCGCCCAGCCGAGGTTGGCGCCCGCCACCCTCCTGCGCCACTTCTTCCACAACTGCTCTGACGAGACGGCCGACGTAGTCAACAAAAACTGCAACTTCATCAATGGCGCCCTCATACTAAATGGCTTGCAAGACCGCAGCTTCGCGTGCCACGACTTCGCGTGTCAAGTGTTTGACGAAATACATAAGCCATATATAAGTTTTACTCCGCCAAATTTAGGGGATCGGTTAGAACCGACCAAAACTTAGTGGAGTAAAAATCTTTATTCGGCCGTTTACTCCTATATTTTTTAGGGGGTCGGCTAGAGTTGCTCTGAGCAACTCATATTCTCTAACTCAAGTCAACGTACTTCTTCTCTTGCGCCGTCACTTGTGAGTGCGTGTTTGTACTCCCTCCAATCTGGTGTGTTAGGGCAACTCCAACCGGCTGAGGCAAACAAATGCGGTTTTTGTCCGCCTTTTGTCCATTTGGGTCAGTCGAGCGAACGAGTGTGACCGGTTTTAGAAATGGGGTATCGGTGCGCCCAACACGGCTGGCGCATTAGTCCGCGTGGTCTTAAAAAAACTAAATAGGCACATAAAACATTTAGATTTAAAATATGCATATTAATAAAACATAATTAAACATATTAAAAACGCCGCCCAAAGTCCATTTCAAACATAATTAAACATAAAAACAATAATAAAACTTAAAAAAACATAGCCACCCCGCCGGCGCAACCCGCAGCCCTAGGCGTCGCCTCGGAGTCGGAGCGGGTGAGGTCGAAGAGCGCCGGCGGCGCAGCCTAATGGAAGGCGTCCTTGTAGGCCGCCTCCTCCGGCGTCTGCTGCTGCGGCGGCGCTGCCTGACGCCGCACGCACCTCTCATCCTCCCCTTCGCATGCCCAACGCAGCAGGAGGGCATGGCGGCGACACCTAGGGTCCGCCCTAGATCCGCTAGGTAGGCCGGGGTCGATGGAGTGCGTCCACCCTGCCCATGGACGACAGCCGGCTGGATCAAGCGATACTCGTGTTGCCCGCGGCGGATGGATTGGCCCTTTCATCTCTCCCTCGCCCCTCGGCTGGATCCCAGCGCATGCCGCTCGCGTTGTCTGTGTCGAGCGGCCGCCCATATCCTCTGTGTATCAATCGACCCTGATTCGATCCCTCTCCTGAGCGTTCTTTTTTCACGAGACCTTTTGTTTTCGTTTTTGAGTCTATTTTTCGAAATCACTAATTAAGAGTACTCCTTCCAAAGATCACTCCCACCTCCCAGGTTGCGACAAGTGGCGCACTGCATGCGCGCCACTTGTCGCAACCTGGGAGTTTTTCCTTTTTTCATAGATCCGTTTATTCAAAATGTTTTATCTCTTAAACCGTGCGTCCAAATCTCGAACCGTTTTCATCATTGGATTTCTCGCATCGAGATCTTCAAAACTAGATCCAATGTTGATAGGTTTTGACGAACTTTTTTTTCACGAAAAAACAGGTCGAAAAAAACCGGACGAAAAAGCCGAACCGGAAGCACGTTTTTTTTTTCTTTTTCGAAAGCAAAACCGTGCCTCTCGCTGAAGGAAAAAAAAACACTTTTTTTTTACCGTTTCTTGCCTCTCGCGAAAGCAAAAACCATGCCTCTCGCGAAAGAAAATTCGTGCCTCTCGCGGAAGAAAAAAAACCAGAAAACGTGTTTTTTTTTTCGTTTCCGAGAGGCACGGCCGTGCCTTTCGCGAAAGCAAAACCGTGCCTCTCATGGAAGGAAATAAAAACAGAAAACGCGTTTTTTTTCCATTTCCGAGAGGCACGGGTGTGCCTCTCGCGAGAGCAAAACCGTGCCTCTCGAGGAAGCAAAACCGTGCCTCTCGAGGAAGCAAAACCGTGCCTCTCGCGGAAGCAAAAAAAAATGATTTTTTGCGCAAATTTTTTTTATCGATTTTTTTTGTCCAAAAGCTAAGGAAGACCGGTGGAAAACCAAAAAAACCGTTTAAAAAGCCGAAAACGCGTGCGGAAAAATAAAAAAACAAAATCCGGAGGGAGCGCCCAGAGCGCGACACGTGGCGGCGGCTGAGAGTGCGTCAAGTGGCGCGTCAGCCCACCCCAAGTGATCGTTGGGAAGGCTCCGAAGGAGCGCTCCTTAATTAGTTGCTCTCTATTTTTTCACGGAGACAGGAGTGGTACTCAGTTATAGAAGTGGGCTGTTTGAGAGGGCCTTTCATTGCCTTGGGCTTCGCTAAACGCGACCTCCCAACAGCCCAGCTTGGGCCGACCCACGGTTGCTTCGCTGTTCCTTCTTTTTTCTGTTTCTTTTTCTCTCTTTTTTTCTGTTTCTGTTTCTATTTATTTTCCTTTTCTTTTTTTCTTTTTCTTTTTGCCATGTATTATATACAAAGTTCATTGTGTCTTACAAAAAAGTTCATCATATATTAAGAAAAATGTTCACTCCATACTACAAAAAGTTCATCATGCATTATAAAAATGTTCATCGTGTATTAGAAATTGTTCAACGAATATACAAATGTCCACTGTGTTTTTGAAATTTGTGTAGCATATATTACACAAATGTTCAATGTGTATTAAAAAATTGTTCAATGTATATTAGAAAAATGTTCAATCTGTATTAAAAAACTGTTCAATGTATATATTCATATTTTTTAAAATAGTCCATCGTATATTAAAAATAGTTCATCATATAAATACAAAAATTTAATCACATATTATTAAAATGTTCATCGTATATTAAGAAAATATTCAACGTATATTACAAAATGTTCAACGGATATTACAAATTGTTCAATGTGTATTTTTCAAAATGTTTAAAATAAGAACTGACCAAAAAAGCGATCCGATATAGTAAACCAGGTGCCACAGTAACGCCCGCTACCGTAAACCCGATGCTATAGTAATAAACCGACTAAAAGACAAAGAGAAAACTAATAAAAAATCGCTCGCAGGCAGAGTGGCCCGGCTCAGCAGGCGCTCGCCTGTGCGAATCTCACTCCTTTTGACGCAAGCGGGCGTCACACAGGGGGTCTAGATGCAAACCGGGGCGCGCGCACCCCCCGGCGGCTTCCAATCTGCGTACGTTTGGGCCGGCCCAACATAGCTCGTTTCCAGTTTTGGGAAGGTTCATTTTTCTTTATTTTTTTTAAATTAGTTTTGGGAATGTTCTAGAACCTTCCCAAGCCATTTTTTCTTTTTTTCTTGTTCATTCATTCGGTCGTTTCTCCTTTTTCATTTTCGTTTTTCTTTTCTTTTTATTTCCCTTTTTCTTTCTTTTTAATTTTTATTTTATTTTACAATTTTATTTTTTATTTTGTGAATAATTTTCAAATTTTAAATATTTTTTTAAATAGTGAATTTTTTTGGATATCATGAACATGTGTCAAATTTGTGAACATTTTTCAAATTGGCGAACCTTTTTCTACAAATTCGCAAACATTTTTTTTTTGAGGAGCAACGGACAGTAGGGGAAAACTCCCCACTGACTTTTTATAAATCAGCAAACAACAAAATACAGACTACATGAGAAGAAGGTGTTAGGACGGGGGGAGGGGGGGGGGGAGGAGGGATTAGTAGTGTCCCTGTTTTAGAAGTTTAATTTACAACAGGAGAAAAGTGGGTTTTAACTACAAAGAGCCAACCAGGCTGGTGATGAATTGCACTAACAGCTGAAAATCTTCCTTGAATCTAGCACGCCAAGAGGCAACAGATGGCTGGATCCCTCTGAAGCACTTGTTGTTCCTCTCCTTCCAGATCCCCCAAGTGGCAACGATGAACACTTCCATGAACATTGGTCTCCCCCAGACACGCTTACCTTCATGCAAGAGTGCAAATCTATCGTTCGAGACAGGCCAGGTGATCCCAATGGTCGCCCAACATTCAGCCGTAAACGCACACCCGAAGAATAAATGTGTCAGGGTCTCTTCCGGATGTGCAGCACATAGCATGCAGGTGTAGTCATCGTCATCCACCGCAAAATGACGTCTTCTGAGCATGTTTCTCGTATTGAGCCTATCGACCAGGAGAAGCCATGAGAAAACCCTCCACTTCATGTTACAACAAGTTTTCCATATCCAAGTGAACGCTACATCTGCTTGGCCGTCCCGAAAGCAAAAGGAGTAGAACTTGGACGCGGTGAAGTTCTGCCCCCAAACACATCTCCAGGAGTCAGCGCCCGCCCCCACTGTGTCGATGTGCTGAGTCATCAACTGAAGATCTCTAACCTCCTGTCTGGCCTGGGCTGATAGAGGCAAGCTGAACAGTTCGGAGATGGAGTTGGCTGAGAGAAGATCGCGAACTGAGACATCTTCGTCAATCGCAAAAGAAAAGGCTCGTGGATGAGATTCAGACAATATTTACTGTTGCCACGAGTCCTTCCAAAACAGTATAGTGTCCCCCTTAGCGACTTGCACCGTGGTGACCCCTCTATAAACATCGACAGATTGCATCACGTCCCTCCACCAAAACGATCCGCACGGATCCATCGCGTGCGGAACCCCCTCTGTGTAGTATGTGGACCAGATCAATCCAACCTACGGCACCTCAGATTCAGCAATAGTCCCTGGTTCTGTGTTTTAAGGTCTAACACACCAAGGCCACCCTTGTCCTTTGGGCGGCATACCAGGTCCCATGCAGCTAAGGAACTGCATTTGACTCCATCATCGGGTTTTTTTTCTCCACAAACAAGTTCTTCTCAGTTTATCAAGGTATTCCACGATCTTGGGCGGCAGTTTCAATGTACACATTACGTAAATCGCAAGCGAGGTCAACACCGAATTAACAAGGGTCAGTTTCGCCCCATATGGAAGTAGGCAGGTGGTGGCCGAGAGACGCCTCTCCATCGATATGACCATGGGCATGAGATCTGCAACAGTGGGACGGGTCGTACCAACCGGAAGACCAAGATACGTGAAGGGCATCGCCCCAACTGTGCACCCAAAGATCTCGGCAATATGATTGGCATTCTGTTGGTCCATGTTGATGGGAATCAACATGGACTTATGAAAGTTGATCCGGAGTCCAATCGATTCAGCATATCTCAGGAGAATACATTTCATACGATGAGCTTGTTCCGGGCAGGCTGGCATGACTAGCAGTGTGTCGTCCGCATACTGAACCACGGGGTAAGCCTGGCATCTCGTGGGTATTGGCATAGAGATCAAACCTCTGGCAAATGCATCATTGATCGCCGCCTGCAAGAGATCGGCCGCGAGAACGAATATCAGCGGAGATAGGGGGTCCCCCTGACGCACCCCTCGCTTGCATGAGAACTATTTGCCAGGGATGCCATTCAGGAGCACAGAAGACTTGCCCGAAGAGAAAATAGTTTTGATCCATCCTAGCCATTTATCATCAAAGCCCATATGTCTCATGATCTCGATCATTGGTGCATGTTCAATGGTGTCGATGGCTTTCGCAAAATCAAGTTTGAGTAAGCAAACCTCTCTGCGAGACATTTGGCATTGGTGCAAAAATTCGAACGACCACGCGAGACAGTCCTGTATAGTTCTCCCCTTCAAGAAGCCATATTGGTTCCTATGCACGATTTTCAGAATTACCTTCTGGAGGCGGTTAGCCAGTAGTTTCGTAATCACCTTAAGACAACAGTTCAACAGCGTAATCGGGCGATAGTCATTGGGCGACTCGGGGGAGTGGATTTTAGGGATGAGAGTTATGAAACCCACATTGATACTTTGCAGATCCAACCTGCCACTGTGAAACTCCTCACACAACCTGTAGAAATCATGCTTAATTATGTTCCAGCACTACTTCAGGAAGCAGTCGTTAAACCCGTCGGGTCCTGGAGCTCGGTCTGCAGGCATCTCCTGGACCACTTTGTCAATTTCATCATGCGAGAACGGCAGGGATAGTTCCTCCAGGCCCTCCACTTTGCGGATTATCCCGGCAAGATCAAACTGGATGTTAGTTTTAGTGGATTGCCCTAGCCGCTCGCGGAAAGAATGGTACAGAACAGCCTCCTTACCGACATGATCAGATACCACCGTGTCATCTGGCATTTTCAGAGAGGCAATGGAGTTCGAGTGCAATCTCTCTGTGGCAATCGCATGAAAGAACTTTGTATTGCCATCCCCGAATTTAAAGTATCTCACTGTGCACCTTTTCCTCCAATATTGTTGTTTGTAATCTAACAACTTGAGCAGATGCCCCTTGAGGATGATTCTGAAATTCTTCTCTGGAGTAGTGAGCGCCCTTCTATCCTCTAGGCCATCAATCTGCAAAATTGCCCAGTTCGTGTTCTCAATGAGGAGACTGAGCCTAGAGATACTTCTACTCCACTTCTTAAGCTCATATCGCAAATTCTTTAATTTTTTGCACAGGAAGGCCGCCGAGTTGTGAGCAAAACAGTGCTTATTCCAAGAGTTCTGGACCACATCGAAGAAACCGTGGTGATTAACCCAGAAATTTTCGAACCTAAAGACTTTGCTTTTAGGTATAGAAGATTCTATGACAACAACACATGGGGTGTGATCCGACACAGGTTTGCACTGCGGCATAACTTGCGTATTGGGGAACGTGGTTGTCCAATTCACCGAAGTGAAGAACCAATCGAGCTGCTCGAGTAGTGGCTCGTCCTACATGTTACTCCACGTATACCTCCTGCCTTTGATAGGCAATTCCACTAGGGATTGTTCACGAATGAATTCATTAAACAGCATCATGTCATTAGTGTTGCCGCCGGATTTGTTACGATTATCGGGAGACCGAATAAAGTTGAAGTCGCCCATTAGGATCCAGTCCTCATCATCAGGAATATCTAGGTTGAATAGCCAATTAGTGAATGATTTCCTTGCCGGGTCAGCACATGGCCATAAACATTAATGAGATTCCAGGAGTTTGCAGCTTGAGTTGATTTAAACTGAATACCCATAGCAAAAGTTTCAGAAAATAAGATAGACCCAGCAAATATAGAACTGTTCCAGGCCACAAACAGACCACCAGATGCACCACAAGACGGAACAAATAAGTACTTATCGAGTCTTTTAGGACAAAAAGCTTAATAAACGAACTATCAAAATAGGTACGTTTGGTTTCTTGAAGACACACTGTTCTCAATTGCATTTCTGATAGCCAGGTGTTTAGCTTCAGAGTTGATGCCTCTGACGTTCCAGCACAAAATGTTCCATTGTTTATTACCAGCCATGACACTTAATGGGAAGTATCAGTGTCTTCAGAGAGGCCATCGAGCAGCTTCTCCGGTGAGAGTTCAGAGGGTGGAATGCCACACATCCTGGTACCAATATCTTGCATTTCTTCGATCTTGGTGGGTGGAGGAATTTCAGAAGTTGCAGCTGTCAGTTCCACCGTCTTGGGCGCGAGCAAAGCAGTATTGGTTTTGGCAACCGGTGGCACTAATGGTGCAGTCCGAGGCTTAACTTTTGAGACGGGTTTCTTGCGATCAGTGGGCTGGTTCACCTTGAAACCATCGTACTGCTTACTAGCGCCAGAAACGCGGCGGCACGCCGCGTCCGTAGTAATGCCCGTGTTAGTGCCCGTCACTTGTTTAATTGTGATTCATCATCGAGACACGTACCATATATATTTCTGTATGAATATGCTTTTAATTCCGTAGACAATGGTTGCAAAGAGGCCTCCTCATCAAAACTCATCCATACAAATACACCTTTTGTAATACAGAAGAATTGTAGCTTATTGTTAAGATGCCACAACAGGCAAACAAAGGTAATCTATGAAAAATCTAATAATTACAAATCCTTCGGAAAAGGAATTTCTATACCTCGTGGAATCAGTTTGGACTATTCTCAAATGCTATCTATGATAAATACAGATTTTTGGCCAAGGTAAGTTGCACATGTCCATTTTTATGCAAACTATGAAATAAATGCTAATGTAACTTGTGTTGTTCCATGAAGCACAATCTTCAGAATTCTTGTGATGTCAGCTCCACTTTGATTGTCTTCCATAAACAATCATGCTGGGATGATAAGAAAAGGGCTTTATAAGAACAGGATAACACTACAAAATGGTTGTTACACGATGCACATACGTACGAATATTCACACATTTTGGAACGTAGGATACTCTGCATACAGAAGGAGTTTAATAACATAGGATTATATTATCACTGTCAATATCATTATATTAACAGATTACCTAGTCATATCGTCGCTGCATCCAGGAGTTTAACAATATCATTAATTATTAAGTATAAATTCAACGTGAACGATGTATGTGATTAGTCTGTCCATAAAATGTGGCCATTACCTTACAGATAAAAAAAGTGAGGATGCATCATATAAGCTGATCCAAATACACTTGCAAATATAACCATTGTTGCTCACTGTAGGAACGATGTCTGAGGAAAATTATTGCCCATGGCATTAGCAGATGGTACAATCAACTTGGCATACTTCCTAATGAAGTGAAATATGTGCTTCATTTTACCAGAGTTAGCATCTGGATCTTATAAAAGATGGATAACTCTTTTCGCTGATTATCAAAGATGGCCCTCTTCAAAGCAACAATATCATCTATGACAATAGTCTATTTCTCTATAGCATTAGCATCAATTCCGCTTCATCTAGTGTATCAAGTGTTTTGTCTTCTCTTATCTCGGCTAGCAAAACATCAAGTTTGTTAAGGAATTGTGTATGGCATTTCTGTATTTCTGAAATCTCATCGTCTTGAACATTGGACATGTTCTCATATTCAGAACCTTCAGTTCCTATAATCAAGAAATCAATCCAAACCCCTTTAAATAGAACATGGATTAATGTTGACTCTGTATTGAGTAGATTTCTGATAGATATCAGCACCGTTTCAAGTTGTTACCATGGCCGTGGTCTGTATGCAATTTAGTTTAGTGGCAATCAGTTTGTTTTAGGAGAAGATTTGCTTGCCGCCATTGAAGCTATATGTGGCAATCAGCAAGGTGGTATTCAGCTTGAGGTAATGTGTCCTCCTCATTACTACTTTTTTATTTTTAGTTCTGACAATTATTGTATTCAAGTCTTGAATGATTCGGGTAGGATCCGGTGGCTTGATAGTCGTGTGGAGTTTGCTCATTGGCATCATGGATCTCATGCTACTTGGAGTGAACTGGCGCAGAAAATCAGACTTAGTTTCGAAGGGCTTCTTGATAATGGTTTGGAGATTGATAAATGAGAGATAGTATTTGCTGGTCTTGGTGGAGATATTATTTAGTTTTTGCCGCATAAAGATCGAGAGCTTGTTGTGGTGGATGCATAGTTAAAAGATCCGTTTGCTGTTTGAAAATATGTAATTGTGGAGGTGCCAATTCTTGATCCACTTCCTTGGTAGCCTTATCGAGATAGTGATTACGATTTGCCTCCTTGTGCTAACCCAGTGATGTTGACACGGAACAATTAGAGTTGCATATCGAGGTCCTTGTTCTGCCATGCAGTGAAATAGAGACAACTCACATAACTTAGAGAAGCAATATATGGTGTGTGTGCAAGCTATACAATTGGGAGGTAATATATTGTATTGTAAGTTTTCATTTTTCGGGTATCCATATTTAAAAGGTCGGATTATTTGGCTAGGAAAAAACGATGATCATACGGCGTCGTATATTAGTAATATCATATCCTGTACTGTATCCTATTAATTGAACTTGGGTTCGGATCGGATTGTGTTTGGATGTAAAAATCTCTTTCCATATCTTATAAAAATGGTTTCGGTTAGTGTTCATGTAAAGCATTGTGTCAATGACTGAGCCAATAGTTTGTTCAGTATTAGTTAATAGCAAAAAGGAGAACCATGGTCTAAGTACAACGAATGGCACATACAGTAGCAACACTGTTACAGGAAACGAAAATTTGCCAACCTCAAAAGCTAGGCTTAAAGCACAAGAGAAATGAGAGACAGAGAAGGAGAATGGAGACGTACCTTTGATGGTTGTAGCCGAGGTAGAGCATCACCATTGTTGCATGTGGCAGGAGTCGTGGTGGTCCAAGTCGTCGGGTACAACATAGTTTACGACCGTGCGGAAGCGTGGGAGACCCCGGAAGCAACCACCGGTGGCCGGGACGACGACCATGGCATCTATCCTGAGACGGCAGGTACAGGCACGAACGGGGGGGGGGGGGGGTACCGCATCTGCCACGGAGGTGAGGTCACGGATGGCCAGTAGTGGGTGGATGGGGAGGAGCTTGAGGAGGCGGAGTTAGCACCCAGGTGTATGGCGCCGATGATGCGCGAGCAGCCACACCAGCGAGCTCAAGCAAGTGGGTAGGGTTAGCAGCGGAAGACGAAAGAGGAGGTGAGCACCAAAACCAATCGGTGGAGGCTGTTGAGCAGAGCGAGTGGGGCTCGGGGCTGCGAGTTGAGCGGCAGAGACCACGGGAGTTGGCCGGGAATGGCGGCGGCTTCTATCGGGGAGAGAGGGCTATGCGAGGGCGACGTGCGTGATTTGGAGTGCTGGACTGAGCTCAACCAATTGCGTGTAAATTCTCATGAGGCATTAAAAGAATAAAAAAAAGGGAAAAACAAAGCCTTGTCGGTTAATTCTTCACGTAATTCCCTAGCCTAAGCTGTCCAAAAAAAATCAAAAAAAAGGAAAAATGAATCTCCTGCCCAAGGCACATGTATCGTGCAGGAGGACGTTGTAGTCCTTGCTTGGTGCCTTGGCAACGCCATCGTCGGAAAGGAGCGGGAGACGATCGAGGTGGCTCTACACCGGTATGCCAGCGAAGAGAAATTATGTCTAAAAAAATTCTAAACTCTAATGCTTCATATAAGGATGCAAGGGTGGAGGAGAGGGAGAGAAAATGATGTGTAAAAAAAATCTCAGTTTTTTTTAAACTGTGGATGTATTTTCCCCTGACTGTTCACTTGCAGTACTGTTCATGTGAGTGTACTGTTCTCTGCGATTACTGTTTGCGCTTACTGAGTCAAAGCCTTTCGATTTTAGTATATGTAAGTATGACGGTGATATTCAGTACATAGAAGAAGAATGTGCATATTTTTTCTCCGGCGAAAGATAAAAAAAATGAAAGTTTCAAAAAAGGAAAAAAAATAATAATTTTGGGATCACTGGTCGCTGATGTACTGTTCACAAATAATACTGTTCATAGGTTATTACTGTTCACTGGTGTTGACGTATATGTACAGTGGATGCCAAAAAAAAGGAGAAAAATGGGATCCTTCCCCCTTTAGTATTAGTACTAGCAAGGAATTCAAACTCCACTCAATGTATAAATAATAGCAAGTACAAACCGCAGATCCAAATGAAAATAGAAATAACCGATATATTTACCAGAGTTCAAATATCTACGATATTCTACTTTCCATTGAGGAGCCTCCTAATCGCTTGTCATTATCACCAAAACACACTTAGTGTGTAGATGTTTTTTCAGATCTTTAGTCTTCGGAAGCTCAGTGAAAAAATCCACAACTTCGACGTTCCCCGTGGACTCCCATAACCTAGGAGTCTCCAAACTCAAAGAGAAATTAGCATGATGAGTGCTTGGAGAAGAACTCAATCTTCTCGGGCAAGGAAAGATATCAAATCTCACTTGAATCTTACTTCCCTCTTGCATTCCCTCACTCTCGCAAGTAGGCTGAGCTCAACCGAGTTAATTAGGAGAAGGGGTGGTTTTTGGATCCCATACATGAATGATCCTAAGAGTATCCTCGTTACAGGGTGAGGGGTATTCGATCTTTGATAACACTTCAATCCTTCCACACGCTAAAGTCTAGCAATTTGTTCAACTAAATGATTCTTAAACTCAATCTCCTAGCTAATTAGCTCATGGCTTTCTACAATTCATCAAGGCCATCGATTATTGTGGATAATCATTTTTCTTCTCTCTTTTTGTAACTTCCACTAGTGTGTTTCGCCGATCCGTGAAGGAACTATTGCAAGGTGGTTGATGCTCTTTGAGATCTGGTTTGGACAGCGGAGGTTTGCCTGCCTTTTCCCCCAAGGAGTGACCCTAGGTCCTAGGTTATTGAACCCACGAGAGGATGTACACTACGTCAGAGGCTCTACCAAGTCTTTGCGAGAGAATTAAATTCTAGTTTTTGTAACCGGACCTTAACAGCCTTAGGGGTGTAAACACTAGAATTAAAACATGCTTGGATATGAGGTCTTGATCCTTACAAACCATATATTTGTGCTACGGATCACCATGATCTTAATATGTGCTCTGGAAGACACCCATTAAGATGTTCTTGCAACACGACGAAATGGGGGATGTGTCCAAATTACATCTTGGCCGATGTGCGGCCTACATCAAGAGTCAGTTGTCTAACCGCATGCCCTTACCATCTCCCGGGGTTACCTCGGTTATTAAGAATATAATCTAGACAAAAGCATTGGATGTCTAATGACTACACCTCATGAATCCCCAAGGACTGGCTTTCCGCTACCGTACTAAACCTTTCTGTCACTGGTGTTCAGAATAGCGATCCGCGTCCTTCTTGCTCCTAACCTCCTCCTTGATCGAACTCCGAGATCATGTGTACCTGCAGGGTCGTAGAACGGGAACGAGACAAGAGACAACTCCGTAGCAATCAGACACATGCATGATGTTAATTCAAAGTCATTCCATCGATCCCTCATACAAATACATAGAGTTCAAGAGCATTTTTTAGTCTTTCTTTCTCAAACTTTCCTTTTTAATCTTTTTTCTTTTGGGCGTCAATTTTTTTTATTCTCTGTTTCTTGGTTTTTACCTTTGTTTTTATTTTCAATTTATTTTTTGTTATTTCTAAATTTCAAGAACTTTTTAAATTTTACGAACCATTGTAAAAACCACTCATGACTGTTTTTAATACTTTATAATTTTGTATATTTTTGTAAATATGTTTTAAATATGCAAATATTTGTGAATATTTTTAAATTTGAATTTGTTTTTTCAATATTTTTAAAAATTAATGAACCTTTATTAAACTTGCGATGGACGGTGACGACGAAGGCGAAATTCCGGTAGTGTACTCCCCTTAAAATGAGAAAGATATCCCTTGTAGTTTTGATACCCAGAGTTCACAAGATAGTATTTTCCTAGAAACGAACACGAAGTTCGCGTCGCAAATAAGAATATAATGAATGATGACATTTGTTGTTATGTTCTACAACTATGAGAGGTGCATGAAATGAAGAGAAGTGCACTAATGATAATGAACCCTTGTGTCATGTGCAGAGGGAGGAAGGAGGGGTTGCTACCTGGCCGGAGGGAGGGGGGAGGAGCGGCTGCTACAGGGGAGCGTCAGTGCTGCTGGTCAGGACAAGACACTCGATGCTAGGCAGTGGAAAGAGGCTATCACGAACTGGCAGTGGAGGAGGGAGGCGGTTGCGGCAGGGCGGTGGAGGAGGTAGGCTGGCCGTGTGGCGCGACTAGGAACCCTAGTTGCCCCCTCCCCCTCTCTTTTCCACGAGCATGCCTTTTATTTTCGTTCGCTCTCTGTCTCTGGTGGGGATGAGGCTCTTTGTGGTCGGTTCGCTTTCTCGTTCGCTCAGGGGAGAAATGGATTGTACGTTTTTTTCACTTACTGTTACCTCTCAATTTCTAGGAGTCATAGGAAAACGGTTGGTTGAGAAGCTGGAAAAATTAAGGTCAGACTGCTGCGGGAATTTCACTACAAGAAATTGCAGCTTCTTAAGAATTTGGTTTGCTGGAAACACCTTTGATTCAACTTTTAGCTTTCGGACCCAGAGGTTGGCAGTTGAAGCTAAACCAAACACAACCTAAACACAATGCCCTGTTGTTTAGCTTAGAGGTAAACTGGCCGGTTCGTGAAACCCGAGGGGGTTATGTGGACATCTTTCTTCCAAAACATGAATTGAGATCGAAAGGGCATTGAGCTCCCACTATGTTGTCATGAGGAGCCTATCAAGTTTTTCAAAATTCAACGAAAATATGGTCACTGTCATAGACACGAAATATACTAATTTCAACGCACGCCGATGGATGCAGCACATCCACAGATGTATAGCGAAATTTCGAGAGAAGACTTGAAATCCGTTGCTCTTGGGAGATAGCGAGTCCGCTTCATTTATTAGTCGCCCTGACGCACGACGACAGGAACCGCGCACAGTTCAACTTCAACGGGGAGCAGGTGAGGTCAAGCACGCGAAATGAAACCCGCGACGCGGTCCAACATCTCGGCGGCCGGCTCCGTCCCCGGCCGCAGGAGATGGAACACGTGGTCCTGCCCCGGCGTGTCCACCAGCTCGGCCTCCCCGCGCCACCCGCTCGCCAGCAGCGCCGCGTAGTACGCCCGCCCCTTCACCGTCAGGAAGTCGTCGCCCGCCACGGCCACCATCACCCGCTTGCACGGCAGCGCCGCGAGCCGCGGCGCCGCCTCGGCGCACGTCGGGCAGAACCTCGGGTCGTCGACCTCGGCGTCGGGGCGCGCGCATATGAACCGCCACTCGCGGCGGATCCTGACCTCCAGAGCCGGCGTCATGGCGTTGGTCGGGTCCCAGAAGTAGGGGTGCACCAGCAGCACGCCGACGATGGCCGCGCACGGGGGCGGGAGCCCCTCGGCGGCAGCGCGCAGGGCGACGTTGTGCGCGATGTTGGCGCCCGCGCTGTCGCCGGCCAGGAACACGCGGGACGCGTCCCCGTGCGCCGCGAGCCACGGCTCCGAGCCTCCCGGGGCCGAGCCGGCGACCGCCCACGCGAGGGCCGCCCACGAGTCGTCGTAGGCCGCGGGGAGCGGGTGCTCCGGCACGCGGCGGTACTCGACGGACACCGCGAGGGCGCCCGCGCGGGCGGCGACCGCGTTGAGGTAGCGGTGGAACGTCGGGGAGGCCGCCGACTGGACCATGAACCCGCCGCCGTGGAAGTACACGAGGACGGGCAGCTTCTTGCCACCGCCGTCGGCTGCAGCCGCTGTCGGAAGGTAGAGGCGGACGGAGACGCCGTTGGCCGGGTCGATGGTGACGTCCTTGGACGCCACGCCCGTGGAGGCGTCCAAGGACGCCGGCACGGTGTCGGTGCCGAGCAGGCGCTCGACGCGGCCGCTTTTGTACACGCGGATGAAGGGGAACAGCTCGGTCTCAACCACGTCGGCGGCGGCGCTGGAAGCCATTCCGGCGGTGGGCGCGCTCTGCGAGGTCGAGCTTGTGACCTGGAGCGCGGTGCTGGCGCAGGACAAGTGAAGCAGAAGAAGTAGGGGACGGGCCATTTAAACTGAACAATTTCGATATTTGTTATTCGAAGCTGGCAGCGCGGATCGGGTGGAACGGGGTGGGACGAGCTTGCCGGCCCCCGCCTTGCCGTTGGGGCGCGCCGGACACACGGTTTTTTGTTGTTCCGGCCACCTCCGTTGCTGCACCCACACTGCACGTCTCCACTTTACAGGCGAGCAGCGTCTGTTATGTGGTGGTTCACGGTGATAGAGATAGAGTGCTTGTCCTGCACCAGGCATGAACAGGACTAGAAGCATATGCGCGCTTTGCCGCGCCGTTTTTCATTCACATGGCAAATATACAAAGTTGTTTATTTGCACAATCATGGTGATCCATATGACAAATGGTTCAATGTCTTACTAAAAAAAAAAATCAATAGTCTTGTATTAGTAATAACCATAAGTGGGCTATTACCTTACCTTGGTCCATCCATGTAATATCAAAGGATGCATGCAAACAAAGTAATGCAGTCCTTATACCACAATCATTTGTCTTTTTGTCTTTTATACGGCAAACTGTGATAAACCACAATCTTTTTGTCCTGGTCATTTACATGAATTATAAAAGAACTCTATTTGAATAGTCATGATTATAATTTTGAAAACTGTTGAAATACAAAATGTACTGCGACATGAGCAAAGCATACGGCAAACTTAAAACAGAGAATACCGTTGTCAAAAAAAAAAAAAAAAAAAAAAAAAAAAAAAAAACAGAGAATACCAAGTTCAGGTTAAGAGTGTTTTTAATACAAAAAGACATGTGTATGAAACAATGCATTGTATCTGGTAGATCATTCTCTTCTATTTATTGGTCATGGACATCTTAAGTATTGTCAATGAATGACCAAACTATAACTGTTCTTTGCCTATTTTTTATGATCAGTTGCAATATCTTCGAGAACTCTAAATTAAATATTATTTTTTGTTCGTTACTGATTGTACAAAACCGACATCACAAGTTCCTACTGCTAATGAGAAATTCATTAACATTACCATTATGTACACAAGCAAAACCAAGGCCTACAACTCTTTTTGCCTAGCTTAAACCCAAATTTAATCATGGACAAATATCTTTGAAATTGTGCCTTCACCTGACAATGGATGGATAAAACTGAACTCCGACGGCGCTATTTCGAAGCAGCAAGAATCAGGTGGAGGAGGGGTGGTACTGCGCAACCACAACGGCGTCCTTCAGGCGACGGCGAGTTACTCCTACCTGGTGACGTCGAGCCCAGAAGTTGCTGAAATCTTAGCTTGTCGATCAGGTCTGCAGTTGGCTCAGGAGCTAAACATACAAAAAGACACGTGGAGCTAGACTGCAAGGGTGTAGCGTTGATGTTGAATTGCCATGCAAATGATCTATCAGCGTCTGGACCACTGATCGAGGATATCAAGGAAAGGCTTCAGACATTTCAGGAATCAAAGGTGGACTGGGTAAAACGTTCAGCAAATGAGGCTGCACATTTGCTAGCTAGAGATGGACTTTGTTTAGATGGGTGTATGATTTGGGACAATGGTCCCCCAGACTGTATTGGGCGTATTATTGCCTCAGAGATTTCTGAGAACTTTGTTTAAATAAAGCACTATTTTCCCTCAAAAAAAGAGAGGAAAGAGTACAAAAACTGATTCAGCTGAAATGGGATTATATGTTTAACCATCATCACTATTTATTTGACTTTCAGCTGAACACATGTTTTTTTGTAGTAAAACCAAACCATCTAAGGAGCACCATAGTACAATATAAGTAAAAGATAATTCACCCTATATTTCATCTGTACAGTCTGGCAACTGCCGCATATGCTCACAAGGCATTATGAACTTCACAGTTCCACATTGGAGGTACACATGACCTAGTTTGTTTGCCTAACTCGATCTAAGCAATGCCCAAGAGTAAAAATTTGCATTATTATAAGCGGCAATGTCAGGAGGCTCCTCAGAAAATAATCCAAGTAATATGTAAACTGTCTCTGTGTCCCGTAGACCCCTTGTAGCATTCTACCATTGCAACTATCAACAAAATTAATGTATCCTAATGTCCCACTGAAGATTGTGAAATGGTAAAATGGTATGACAACCTTATTTCTTATTTCGAAGAATTAGACCATGGATAAATTCAGTGACACATTATTATAGTGCTTGATTTCAGAAGCTGCATCTGTGAACTAACTAAATGAACTAGCTCTTTGCACCACAACATAGGCTAGAGTAATTTGTGCTAGGTACTAACTTTCAGAACTTGACATAAAAAACAACAGATTTATTGTGTGTTGTCATCTAGGAGTTATAACTATCGCTGTCGGGAAATCAAACAGAGGAGGAATGTTGATGCACCAAATGATGGTGCAAAAATTTGTACTGATTTCGCAGTCGGTTGCTAGTAGATGCTATTTGGAAATTCAACTCTACTTTCATGACTGTGGGTACCGGTATGAAGCCAGTTTTCCTCTACTATAATTATTACATTACCTGAATAACTTTGACACATACTATTACTACCTGAGTTAGTTTTTTAAACTGTGATACTGGATGGGCATGCCATTGCACATGGTCTCAGTTCGACTTTTTTTTATAACAAAGGAACATATTGTGGTGCTGCAGTGCCAAGTAAATATGTGCATAATGGAGTTTCTTGGCTCTTAATTCAGTGTGTGATCACTAACACCAAATGACCAATTTCGCGTTGCGGAAGGCACTATCTCTCCCTTCATTGCAAAGGGATCATTTGGTGTTATTATAAAGGGCATAATCACTAACACGAAATACCCCCATACGCAATGACTTATGACCCTCTTTTTTCCTTAACCACAAGCTGCTCCTAGTTGCTAGGCACTACCAAGCGTAGTCCTCAGTAAGCCACCCGCTATAGAGAACAGCAGCACTCCGGATGGAACCCTTCTCTACGTCTTTTTAGTACTTTTCTCCCCCAAAAATGTATATAGCGCTGTACTTGATACAAAATTTGATCCATATATTTTCTGTTCAACATGAGAATCGCCTGATGGATCCGAGAACATCAAAATTATACATCTCATGGACACACAAGGAAATGATTAAAAAAATAGTAGATTGGAACTCCCGACGATCTCTCACAACAAGCTCACAGTTGACACCAAAAAATCCCCTCCGCCCTCCATCCATCCCAAAACCTAGCTAAGGCTTGATGGAATTGCACACAACCCGCGCGATGGAACCAGCAAACACACACAAAAAAAAAAAAAACTGGAGAGATGGAACCTTACCTCGCGGCAGGTTCACTGCTCAGCAGGGACGGTGAAGCCGGGAGTGGAGGGAGGCATGTGAGCTCTACGGGAAGGCAATGGCTGGTGGGGTGGGGGAGCCGGAGGCAGCGCAGGAAGCCGGGGCCGGAAATCAATGGGGAAGATGGTGTCAGGTTGGGGATCGCCGGCGTTGGAGCTACACAATATGCGGCGGCGGCGGCGGCGGCGGCGGCGGGAAGAGCGAAGAGGCAGCGAGGGGATTTTTTTTTTGAGGGGACGGCGAGGGATATGAGGAGAGGTCAGCGCGAGACCGACCGCCAGGATTACCGAGGAGGCCCGGACAAATTTACGAAGAGAAATGCAGGCTTTCAACTGGGCTCAGAACCGACCTTAAACACTCGAGCCACCCCAGGGCGGCATTTCCTGGGAGCTTAGAAACTGTACAGACTAGAAGGGTCCGCGCGCTTTGCTGTGCCGTTTTTCTCTTTGACTTTCAGATTCTTAGTTTTTCCATATAAGAATTTTAAGTGGACATGGGATACATGGTAATAAGAATGCTTCTTAGATCCAAAGTAACACAAGAAAACCAATACATCATCACTAAGTATGGTCCTGGAAATATAGGTCATAACTTGTAAGCTGAGAATGGCCAGATGATATCAAAACCAAAATAACTGGCATGGTTAACAAACCATAATCCTCCTATAGTTGGACACATACTTGGCAAACTACAACATAAAACAAGGTTGTTTTCATTCTTGTCTATCTCTTCAATACGTCTTTGGTGTGGTTGACCAGCTGCTCCATCAACAGTATGTGCTCCAATGATCCCATCCACAGGCACTTGATGGCCGCTTCTGAACATGTAATTTTCCCACACCGTTACCCAAATTAAACTCTTATTTGTACATCAATAAAATGTTATTCTGGTTGTTAAGGCGAACGACACTATACAACACAAGAACTCTTTAGTACACTGGAGCTAACTAATTTGCACGGTTTTGAAACATCAATCTATGATCTTGTTTTACCAACCATAGAGTAGATACACTTTGTTATCTCATGTAACAAGGCGATAAATATTTGGATTGCAACAATTCCCACATCAGGGAGTAATGGAGAACATTTGATTTTTTTAGTAAAGAAGCCATATGTGCTAACAGTTGCACAACTCAAAGCAAGAAACTAATTTCTCCTTATGAGCTAAAGCATATAGTGTTTTAGGCTATATTTTCGCCTTCGAAAATATCAACCCAGGGCATGCGATGGACAACTTTATTTGCAGTACCTTAAGATGAAGATCATCTAGTTGCTTACAAATTGTATGTACATATATAGAATCCTCCAGTTTACATCCTTCCATATTTCTTGTTCTGATTCACAAACTCGCCACATCCAAGTAATCAACCACATGTGGAACTTAGCTGCAATAAAGCAATCGCCATTGCTCATTATTTTGCATAATTACCATGAAAATAATACCTTGGATCTAGAGAGCCCAAAAAACATTCCTTGCATGATGTCCTGCAAATTTCATATAATGACTTCATGAGAAGGCTAAGCTAGTGTGGTAGATAAATAGTAGCATGTCAAACTATATCCTTACGCTGTAATGGTACTGATCAAATGCCAAAAAATTAAAGGTGATTTATTAGCTTGGATGGCATAATACCTAATTCAAAGTAAGATAAATTAGTGCCTATTTTGTTTTCTTCTTGACCAGCACAAGAACATACCACTACTTCAATGACCATAAACTGGAACAACCTCGTCCATCTTGCTTCAGCAAGGGAAATAGCACAGCGACATGCCAACAAAATAACATAACCAAGCACACAAACAAAAAAGCAAGAAAACAACATGTTCCCCTCAACATCAGAATCTATCCAAAACACGCGCAAAATGAGGACCAAGCACCATGGCCCCTTAAACTGAACACCCAGCACCCAAATCCAGAGAAATAGGCAGGCAAGGTCATCATCCCCGACGCCGGCATGCAGACCACTCCACAAATATGTGCCCCCACAGCGATTTAATGGTTCGTGCAGCCCAGCAGCGCGAAAGGGCATCCACCGCGGCGCCGTGGCGCAAAAGCATCCACGAAACCATACCATGAACCTATTTAACTGGACGCACAATCCGGCGACGCAAAATCAACCAACCATGGAAGGACACACATAGAAAGAACAACACATGAACGCATTATCCACCAACACCTCATACAGGAGAAACCCACGTGAAGTAAGCACGCGAACAGGTAGGCTAATCCAGGGGAGAAGAAGAAACCGCTCCAGGAACCCAAAAATCAGGCCCAAAACGAAGGAGCGCAACCCGCAATGGCACTATGGCAGCTCCTCCACATCGTCAACACTGTTACACCGCCACAAGAAGCGGCATATGCTAGGAGTATCTGCCTGCAGCATATCTGTTCATGCTTGTGCTGCATGCATATGTGGTTCAGGTCACCAGTATTAGAAGTATGCCAAATTTAGGCGGTACTATTGGTGATCTTTTTATTTGATAATGTAAAATAATGATTGTGAGATGGGTAGATGACCCAGATTTTAAATTAGTGATCGCACAAACTACCGATGAAATAAAAATGCCCGTAACAACATGCTAGTAACCGAGCAAATTGTTGGGAAAAGTTAATTTATCATTTCTCAAAAAGATCTATAATCCATGATAAATTATATTGTGTATCTTCAGACTAAGCAGTTCTGAAGTTCTCAAATATGAAAAAACAAATGAAAGTTTCCTAGCACAGAATGCTTCCATGTTGAAAGACGATTGGGAAAAGTAGGGAATTTACCAAAGTAAATCAATGTTTTCCTGAAGCCTACATGCTTCATTTTCTATAAGGGAACGGGAGTTGGAGCAGGACTCAATCCAACTGAAATGTCTCCACTTCACAATACAAAATAAAGTAATCTGTTGTCCAGCCCACAACGGATGGCAGACACAACGAAATAGTCACAGCAAGCAGGTACTGAATACTCACCTGATATTTGTGAAAACTGAAAGAAATGTAGATGAAAGGAAAAGCAGCAGACATGTTTTGCAAGGTGCAGGCACGGCCAGAGGAGTTCAGGATCTTAACTTAGAATGCAGAGAAATTGAGCCGTTTGAGTCGGAGCCAAATCTGCAAGAGCAATGTCATGCAAACAACACACATAACTCATACCAATGGATCCACTCCTCATGTCTATTTCTATACACAAATTGCTTTACCACTAACCTGAGTAACTCTGTACGGCTGATCTCGACGACTTCCTTGCTCGCCACACGGACGCCCATGTCCGAGTTCCATCGCTGGCCGCACCCAACCTGCGCTTCACCGTCCCCGTCCCCACCTCGAGCACTCCCGGGCCGGACCTGAGCACCGCCGCATATACCTAGGAGAACGGGGAAGGAAGGGACGTGATCACGTGAGAGAAGGAGGGGGCGGAGCCTGCAGGAGCTAGGCTAGCGGCGGCCGCAAACCCTAGCGTGGCGGCGGTTGGAAGGAGAGAAGAGAATGGGAAGGTGGATACGGGCTTGGGCCTTGGGTCATGCGAGGGCAGCGACCAGCGAATTACCGACTGAAAACCAGATGTCAGGTGGTTGCAGCCCAAGCTCGAGACTTCAATAGATGCGAGTTTATCTTTGAAGGGCGCGAGAGGAATGTTGAAGCTCGGATCATTATGCCATGCTGATCCAGCTCTCACAAGAGAGTTCTTTGAGGCACTCTGCGCCGGTTCAGCGGGGCTTCAAATATGAAGCTATGTGGCTAAGAGCAGAGGACTATAAGGAGACCGTGGAGCAAGCCTGGGAAGATGGTAGAGATGGTTCTTTGTCTTTGCAATCTACTTGGTCAAATCTGAACCGTTTGGCTGGTTGTCTTCGGACGTGGAGCAGGGGCTCCTTTGGCTGCATCCGCAAGCAAATCCAGAAACTGGAGCAGAGACTCAAGACAATCCGGTCCTCTCCTGTTTCGGAGGCCATGCTGATCGAGGAGCGGACCATTGAAGGCCGCCTTTGTGAGCTGTTTGATCGGGAAGAGATTATGGAGCGCCAGCGTTCTCGGGTGGACTGGCTTCGTGAAGGGGACAGAAACACCGAGTTTTTTCATGCCCGGGCTGCTGCGAGGCGTCGAGCTAATAAAATTTCTGCTTTGGCGCGTGATGATGGCTCTGTTTGTGACTCGCAGGGTGAGATCAAATGTATGGTTCAGAGTTTCTATGATAAACTTTTCACGTCTGAACCTTGTGCTGCGATTGATGATGTCCTGCAATCCATTCCGCGGAAAATTTCTCCAGAAATGAATGAGGATCTGTGCAGACCGTATGCCAATGAGGAGATCAAAACAGCCTTATTTCAGATGGGTCCTACTAAGGCGCCTGGTCCAGATGGTTTCCCTGCTTTGTTCTATCAGACACATTGGGCGTTTCTGGAGGAGGATATTTGTCAGGCTGTGAGAAGCTTCTTGGAGGGACGACCGATTCCGGAGGGATTTTGTGATTCAGTGATCGTGCTTATCCCCAAAATTGCGAGGCCAAAACAGTTGAAGAATTTCCGCCCTATTAGCCTCTGCAACGTCCTCTACAAGATTGCTTCTAAGGTCCTTGCTAGTCGCCTTAAATTATTATTGCCTGTGGTGATTTCTGATTATCAGAGTGCGTTCGTACCGGACAGGCTCATCACGGATAATACTTTGATTGCCTATGAATGCATGCATACAATCCGACGACAACGGGTGATGCAACCATTTTTTGCTATGAAGATTGATATGATGAAGGCTTATGATCGTGTCGAATGGTGCTATCTTTATGGTTGCCTAACTAGGCTTGGCTTTGCTCCTGCCTGGATTGATTCTGTGATGCGGTGCGTCACTAATGTTCGTTATGCCGTCAAGGTTAATGGTGAGCTTACTGAAGTTGTTGTTCCATCCCGTGGTATCCGCCAAGGTGACCCTATCAGCCCCTACTTGTTCCTGCTTTGCACTGAAGGTTTGTCAAGCTTGTTACTGCAGAAAGAGAGATGTGGCGAGCTCCATGGTATTCGTAACGGTCGTCATGGCCCACCTATCTCACATCTTCTCTTCGCCGATGACAGCATCTTCTTTGCGAGAAGTGATCCACGGAGTGTGGCTGCTCTGGAGGCTACCTTAGACAGGTACTGTAATGGTTCGGGCCAGCTTATCAATAAAGAGAAATCCTCCCTTTTCTTTGGGAATCATTGTGCTGAAGCTGTGAAGACGCGGGTTAAAACTCAGTTGGGGATTAGTAGTGAAGCACTTCAGCAAACATACCTGGGGATGCCGACTCAGGTTGGACGGACGCCTACGGCCATCTTCAAAATCTGGTCGGACAAGGCATGGCAGCGGATGCATGCTTGGTCAGATCGTCCTCTGTCTCGTGCGGGTAAGGAGGCGCTGTTCAAATCTGTTATTCAGGCAATTCCAATACATGTCATGAGCTGCTTCCAATTTCCTATCGCCACGTGCGAAAAGTTCCGACAGATCGTCGCTGACCAATGGTGGGGTTGTGAGGATGGAAAGAAAAAACTGCACTGGCGATCTTGGGAATGGCTTACTACTCCAAAATTCCTTGGTGGGATGGGCTTCCGCGACATGGCGCTGTTCAACCAGGCCATGCTTGGACGGCAAGGCTGGCGCATGCTCACTTCGCCAGATTCCCTCTGCGCTCGCGTTCTCAAGGGCAGGTACTTTCCCCATGGTGATTTCTGGCATGCCGAAGCCCCTCGATCTGCTTCCTACACCTGGCGCAGTATCTTGTTCGGTCGGAAGCTGCTACAACAGGGGGTGCAATGGGGTATTGGCAATGGATCTGCAGTTCGGATCACTGGTGATCACTGGATACCGTCCACGCCACCGAACTTGCTTCAGACTGTGCCTCCGATCCCGTCGAATGCTACGGTCAAGTGTCTTTTGGATGAGGATCTTGGGTCCTGGAACGAGGAAACAGTTCGAGCTTTCTTCCAGGAAGATATTGCCAATGAGATTCTGATGCTGCCTGTTGGCCAGCATGGTGAGGAAGATTATGTTAGATGGCCTCACACCAGATTTGGTGAGTATTCGGTTCGTTCAGCTTATAACTTGGCTCGATCTGTTCGGTTCCAAACTGTGCATAGTGCTTCTGGTCGAGGAATGACATCTGATGGTGGTGTGGCTGAGAAAAGTTGGAAATCCATTTGGTCCATCAAAGCCCCTAACAAGATGAAAGTGGTTCTTTGGAGACTGGCTCATGATTGTCTCCCGTCTGGCGTCCAGCTCCATCGCCGGCATGTTCCGACGTCCGACTTGTGTTGTTTCTGTGGCAGGACGGAAAGTATTGAGCACTCACTGTTGTTCTGCCCTTTTGCTTATGAGGCCTGGTCGCATGTGAAGCAATCCTTTAACATCAAGTTATGGCGATCCCAGTTCTCTTCGCCAAGGCAGTGGCTCTTCGATTTCCTCACACATTCTTCTGACCTGATGGCTACTGTCATGGCTGTGACTATTTGGCATGTTTGGGAGGCGCGTAATTCTACTAGGAACAATGAAGATGAGCCACACCCTGTTCGCACTGCATTCAAGATTAAAGCTTATGTTGGTCTGATTGTTCAACATCTGTACAAACTGGATCCTGTGCATAGGCGTGAGAGCATTGCTTCAAGCCCTGTTTGGTCTCCGCCGCCACCAGGTACCCTGTTATTTATGTCTGATGCTGCGATTTTCTCCGAGCTAGGGAAGATTGGTGCAGGGGTGGTCGCCCTGAATGCTGATGGCCAATGTGTTGTTGCCTGTCGAGAAGCTACAATTGGCAGGCCTGTACCTGAGATGGCCGAGGCCTTGGCTCTTCGGCGAGCTGTTTATCTTGCAAGGGGGCAAGGATGCGAATCGGTGATCTTCGCCTCCGACTGTCTATCCCTGGTGCAGAGGGTAAACTCTCCTATCCGTGATCGTTCGCTGGTGGGCTCAGTGGTGTCGGACATCAAATTTGGCGCTTCAGGATTCGCTTCTGTAGTTTTCAAGCATATTCGTCGGCATTCCAATGTTTTAGCTCATGTTTTAGCTAAGTCTTGTATGAACTCTAGTGGTCTGTGTGTTTTTCATTCTACTCCGGATTGTATCCGGGAGACTCTTTGTAATATGTTGCTTGATTAATAAAGTGCCGTCGTTCTCTCAAAAAAAAAAAATTAGCAAAATTTGCTTCTAGTTTAGATGTTGGTCGCCACTTGTGGCTAGGTCTTCCCCATGACCCTTTTGTTATTCCTGTAAACCGTACTCCCAGTCTATAAAAGTTGGTTTACTGCTCAAAAAAAAAAAAAAAGATGTCAGGTGGTCCCACCAGCCGCGATTAACCACAAGCCTCCAATTCGTGGGAGCTTAGAAACTGTAGAGATACTTATATACTTATTAGCTCGTGTGCTACGACGCAAGTTGGTTCCATCAACATGCATGCCCCCCACAATCTCAGCATCAGTCAGTTTAGACCATTTTGGCTCTGCCGTCAGTTCAGTTTCAGGCACTGCAGAGGAGCCGCTAGGGGCAAAACTGGGTACAGCCTCGCCTGGCAGGAGCAGTGACTTTGAATTTGGAGGCATCTGCTGTGACCGGCCGGCCTCTCTCAAGGGGTGCGAATGTGTCTCGTCCCATAGCATCACCATCTTCACCCAGATTCGCAGGAGCAAAGTAATCAGGCCGTGGGTTCAAGGCCAGCGCGACTGGGTGCCACACAGTTTTGTCAATAAAAATACCAAAGCGAATGGCGAACCCAACGCTCACATCCATCTTGGCAGTGATTGGGATGCATGTGTGAGACCGTGTAGAGAGCAGCAGCTTGCTGTACCTGAGAGAGAACAATCATTGGATTCAGAGGGAAGCAGCAGTAGCCATTACTCGGTAGTATCATATCACAAGCAGAACCAATCCTTGGTGTGTAAGTAAGTTTGACCATTATCCCCAGAAAGAGCATGAATCCAGGGTTATCCACAGCATAGACTGTCTGGTGTACTCCCCCTGTACGATAGAATTGATATTCAGTATTAGGCGGGCCTCCCATTAAAAAAAACATCAGCGGCAGAAGTGGGATTAGGTGATGATACGCTCCGTTTTGGCACCCAAATTTGTTTGTTTGTATCTACTTTGCTTAGCAATCATCTTAGGCCTGTCCCGAGATTTTTTCCAGATAAAGCGCGGCGCCTTTCTTCGGTCAGAACAACAATCCCGGCCCAGATGGCCCAAAAAGCCACAACAAACGAGCTGGACAGAGCCAAAAATCATGGGCCAAGCTAGCTACCGCGATTTCTCAAAAAAAAAAAAAAAAAAAAAAAAGCTAGCTACCGCAGTGGGTATCGAGGAGAGATTTAACATTGCCATGATATCTGAGTCCTCGTATTTGGCCTGCCTGGCATCCAGTATATGGTATAAAATATTCTCATCAATGGAATTCCAAATGCATTTCGGCTCCAAGATTTTAGGATCAGATAAGTGAGAATCCCGTGAAACCAGCGATTTAACCGGGCAGACAAAACTGCCAAAAGAAATTGTTGGAGCTGTCGTC
This sequence comes from Elymus sibiricus, assembly GCA_039707655.1. Taxonomy (NCBI): domain Eukaryota; kingdom Viridiplantae; phylum Streptophyta; class Magnoliopsida; order Poales; family Poaceae; genus Elymus; species Elymus sibiricus. The sequence continues at coordinate 31,344,659 of CM077670.1, forward strand.
GTCGGTGAGGGGTTTACCGCCGGTAAGCCGGCCCGCAAAGATTCTGGTATAGCACTGTCAAAGGCATCATTAAGATTCCAACCAGAAAAAATTTCCCTCGAGAAGCCAAACTTAGCTAGCTCTTTAGACGCAGATGAATCATTTTGTGCACTGATATGTAGAGCATGTAAGTTGGGATTGATTGCCTTGGGACGAACCACAGAATTTGCCTGTAAAACTTCATCATCCACCCATGAATGGTTCATCGTAGAGGGTTTAAAAAGATGAAAACGGCAGACGAAGTCCGGCCAGATCCGATCATAAAGCTTATAGATGAAATGTCCAACCTTATTGGAAGCCACAGAGAACCTGAACTTGCGATCAGAAATTCGAGTAACCCGAAAACCATGACTTGAGCCGCCAATGCAGCACTGCAGGGCCACATCGACTGATTCCTCGGAGAGAACGAATGAAGCTGACGAGAAAGACACCGCCAAGAAGAATTCCTTGGCATTGGGGCCAGGGGAGAAGTGGACTGTGGATCGGAAGCGGCGACGCACCTGATCGGCGACGGCGAGGCCAGCCGAGAAATCCCAATGAAGAAGTCCATCCATCGTGAATCAATCTAGGAGATCCCATGGGAGGTGGTGGAGAGGGCGGAGTCGCCATGGGCAGTATGATTTTTTCTTGTTTTCCTGAACTAGTGTTATATATCTTCGCAAACATTTTTTTGAATCGCCAAACATTTTTAATAGATGATATTTTTTTTTGAAATTTGAGAGCAATTTTGGGAATTCACAAACATTTTTTAATTTTTTGAACACGTGAACATTTTTTATTTTTGTGAACATTTTTTATCAAATTGTGAACATTTTTTGAATATGCGAGCAATTTTTACTAATTCGTGAACATTTTTCGAATTTGTGAACAATATTTTTATCAAATTGTGAAATTATTTCAACACGCGAGCATTTTTTTACGAATTAGTGAACATTTTTTGAATTCACAAACATTTTTTTGAAACCAGTGAACATTGTTTTGAAACTTGTGAACAAGTTTTAAATATATGATTTAAAAAAAATCATGAACATTTTATGATTTCTTGAATAGTTTTTTCCTTTCAAAATTCATATTTTTTTGGATTTCTGGAACCCTTTGTAATCCTGAACTATTTTTAAAGAGCAATAAAACAAAAACAGATAAGAAAAAAGAAAAAGGTAAAAAGAAAAGAAAACAGGGCGCGTGCAGCCTCGCAAATGGGCTGGTCCAAAGTGGCACGCCATGCCTTGGTTATCCTGAAACGAACCACGGGCTACCGGCCCACACCTATATAACACCCACGAGAAAAAAAAAAACACGGCCCCATCATCCATCCATCCGTCCATCCATCTCGGCCGCCGACGAATAAACAAACGTCATCCTCCACTCCTGGGTTACTCCTCGCTCCTCCAGTCCTTTCCCAAAAATCAAAAGAAAAAAAAAGCTCCTCCCCAATCGTAAACCCTAGCCCCGCCCGCCCGCCGGACCGCCGGATGCCATGGGCGCCAGTCGGAAGCTGCAGGGCGAGATCGACCGCGTCCTCAAGAAGGTCCAGGAGGGCGTCGACGTCTTCGACAGCATCTGGAACAAGGCACGCGCCGGCTCCCCCCTTCCCCCCTCCCCTCTTCCCAACCCCCACGCCAGATTCTCATGATTTTGCGTGATTCTGGGGCTTCGTTCGGCAGGTCTACGACACCGAGAATGCGAACCAGAAGGAGAAGTTCGAGGCCGACCTCAAGAAGGAGATCAAGAAGCTGCAGCGCTACCGGGACCAGATCAAGACCTGGATCCAGTCCAGCGAGATCAAGGACAAGAAGGTGACCCCTCCCTAATCTGTATCCAGTTTGTTTGTTGCCTGGATGGATGGAACTGCTCCTGCCGCTGCTTCCTTCCTTCCTCCATGAGAATTATCTACTGCCCCTCTCTTCTCTTCAGTCAACTGTTTAGTTTAGATGCGGCTTCAGTGCTAAGTTATCTGGAGGAAATATGTTTTTACAGCTGTTAGGGGAGGTTAAGCGGCTAACTCTCGGTGGTAGCTGCTTGGACGAGTTATAATCCAGTTTTCAGTGCTGCTGTATTTGTCTTGACATTGATATTCTTGGTCGTTTTTGGTTGTATGTCGTACTAGTAGTCGTTTAGGTGCAATGCACATCTCCCTAATGTACGCATTTTTGTTTAGGGGCTTTGCAAGTGATGAGACTAATTGCAAATTTGATTGATAATTAATTCATGGCTTCCAAATAATTGGTGACTGATTGGAGGCTTCCCAAGTTACAACATCATTGGAGAAACGTGGGCCGCTTGATGTCTAAGATCCACTGGATCCGCCACAACCTGCTCTTTTATATTAGTGGTTTTTGAGATGCATATATTTTGAATTTGTCGATTTTGGTTACACTATGGATATGCCATCCCTGACAGTTGGAATGATACCTTTTCTCTTCTGAATTGAAATGTGACACGATTTTTATCATGATTGACTGGAATATGAAATCATACTTGTGCTTAAGGTGATTCTGCACGTAATGATATTTTAAATGGTAAGAATAACAGTCAGCACTTATTTTCTATCTAAGAACCAAAAGGAACGAAGTTGATTAACAAGCAGTTGTAAACATGAGTGGTAGTAAGAAGCGAAGTATTTAGATGATGGGTTTTAAAAGTTGGGAGATCTTGTGGTCTAATAATGCCTAGAATGGAACACTGGAGGTCTTCATTTGATCTTCTGATCTAAATGTGAGTAAATGTTATTTATAGAACTGCTTTTATCTTGTGTTCGAATTGTACCATTAAGCCATGATTGGATTAAGCTGTGGGACCCACAGTTGTGAGAAGGTGTTCTGATCAAGGCATTGACTTCACTTAGAAAGTTGTTCAGTGCAATAAGGCAATCTGTATGGATGTCCAACAGAGTTTAGGAGTTTGTAGGCCCCTGAAGTTCTTACTGACCTTAAATCAAACCTGCCTTTAGAAAGACTTGCTAAATCAACAGTATACTGATGGTTCTGGAGACGCTGCAATTCCTGATGTTGTTTCTTAGGGTCTGTTTGGTTTGAGAACCATATGGAGTGGAATATAACAGTTCCATTCCAGAGGAAAATAGAATGGTTCAGTTTCTTTGCTGTGTTTGGTTGGAGGGATGGAATGACAAGAATCTGATTCAGTTCACCTCTTGGTGATATTATCTCCCATGGCCATGCGCACAATCGTATTTTCGTTAGACAATATATTATTCTAATTTTCAGCAGCATTTTCTTTGTATTTTCAGCGTTACCAATTGTATAGCTATCACTGTTGGCTATGGCTAATTGGTTATCGAACATAAAACTGGAATACACATATAAACAAGACAAATTGTGTAGCTATCACAATTTTCTAAGGTTAAAAATTACAATGTAATTTTGGACAGCAGCATGTACCAATAGGTATCGCAAAACCATAGGCAAGAGGAGGAACCAAGTAACCAACGTGCACCAGTTTACTTGGCATTTCCTAGAACACCCTACGTGCACCAGTTCCGTGAAACTTCTCCTCACATAAAGCACCAGGATTTGGAGGAATCGGTGCGTTCCGCATCTGAAGGGAATATTTCCTTTTGAGGAACCAATGCATTCTTGTTCCCTCTGTAACCAAACATATAATATGTCCCAGGCGCAGAACCGACGCACTCCATTCCACTATATTCCCAAACCAAACACACCCTCGGTATTTTGTTATCCAATATGTGTTGTCATTTTAATCATTCCTTGTCAATCGGAACATTGCATGCTCCATGTTTGTGCTACTACATGCTGCATTTTTTTCTTTGTAAATTGAAGAGTGTTTTACTGAAGAAATATGACAGGGTTCCTGGTTGTAGTTGTTTGTTTAGAGAAGCAGTTATTCCTTTGTTTCAATTTTGTGGTGGTTGGGCCAACTTTTTTTCTTTACATGTTAGTTAACATTTAAAGTTGGGCATAGCTTATTGTTCTGGGTTTAATCCATTTGTGATATATGTTGACATAGGTTAGTGCCTCTTATGAGCAGGCTCTCATGGATGCCCGCAAGCAGATTGAACGCGAGATGGAACGATTTAAGGTCTGTGAGAAGGAAACTAAAACCAAGGCCTTCTCGAAAGAAGGGTTAGGTCAACAGCCTAAAACTGTATGGACTCGGTCTCTTTTCTGTGTTTGATTAACCCTTTTTTTCTTCAGTTCTTATGAATCTCAGCATCATTTCTTATTTCACGCAGGATCCTAGAGAGAAGGCTAAAGCTGAAACAAGAGATTGGCTTAACAGTGTGGTATGTTGGATGTAGCACCTGTATGCTTAGTCTTTGTGCGCTCATGTCTACATGTCTGCTGTTGGCTTTCAGTAAACATGAGTAAACAAAGAAGTTACCTGCAACATATACGTCTTGTATTGTTGTTTCTCTTTGGCCTAGAGTTTGTTCTGAAAGACACGGGTCTTGCAGATTCTGCCTTGTGACAACTGATAATAGACTATTTAGAAGTTTGATGACTATTTTTTTTTTCTGATCTGATTGTTTTGAAAGTATCACTTGCATGCACACCCGACTTTGCTGATTTGATATTTTGACTATACCGGTGGTTACTTGTCCCTCGCAAAAAAAAAATCATCAATAGAATATTCAGAATTTGTATGGCTATTTTCTTTGATCTGATCACTCTGAAAGTATCATTTGAATGCATACTTGACTCTGCTGATGTTTATTGACATTTTGATTATATCAGTCATTACTCTGTACCTCGCTAATGACTTCGGCATGCATACTTGATGCTGATTTTATTGACATTTTGTTTATATCAGTCATTCTTCCGTACCTCGCAAAAAATGTCATTACTTTGTGATTTTCTGGTGTTACTATTTATTTGTTTCATCTGGATGCAATATTTCTAATATACTTTTGGGTTCTGTCTACAGGTTAGTGATTTGGAAAATCAGATTGATAATTTTGAAGCGGAGCTTGAAGGACTTTCATTTAAGAAAGGAAAGCAAAGACCTTCTCGATTGGTATGATCAACTGTATAGCATTGCAACGTGTTCATATTTTACTGTCTATGGAACATGTTTCCGAGGAAGTAATTATGCATTATCAGGTACATTTAGAGAAATCTATTACGCGGCATAAGGCTCATATAAAAAAATTGGAGTCAATCCTGAGACTCTTGGATAATGATGAGTTGAGTCCTGAGCAAGTCAATGATGTGAAAGATTTCCTAGAAGACTATGTTGAACGTAACCAGGTGGGATTGTTTTCCTGCTTAGCTTTCATAATATCCATTTTTCAATTTTTTGATATAGTCGAGTTAGAATTGTTATGACCTACAAGCATCTTGGATCTGCCGCTTGTTCTGACTATCGATTTCACAATCCAAATTCAGGAAGATTTTGATGAATTTAGTGATGTTGAGGATCTCTATAGCACATTGCCTATGGAGAAGGTTGAAGCACTCGAAGACATGGTTTCACTTGCTCCTTCCATTCTTATCAAGGTGGGCTGTGAGCTATTAATGCTTTGTTTTACTTTGGTTATTGTGATGTTGCTAATAGAAACAACTAGCAAACTTTCTTGTGTGTTTTTCCCCGTAAATACTGCTATTCTGCTGTGCTGGTGGAGATCATTTCTGTACTATGTTTTCATATTGTGCAACTCCTGCATCTTTTAGTTATAATATGGGTAATTATATATTTTTCAACATCGCTTCTTGTTTGGTTGGCAGGGTGTTGCTGCTGTTTCTACTACTGCAGTTTTGAGTACGAAGAGTCCGACAGCAACTTCACCTACTCAGGTACATGCTATTCATTCATAGTTATTTATGAAATATCTGTTGGTTTGTGATAAACAGAGGCATATAGTATTCGTATAACGACCTTTACATGCTAGTATTGATTTATGTGATCATCTTTCTTACAAGCTAATCCTTGAATATGAATACACATGGTTGTTGCTAATTTATCCATTTAATAAACACATGCTAACAAGATTGAGGAATTATGTCCAGCTAGGTTACAATCCTGATTACTACTAGTCGATATGCTGATTTACCAACTCTGTCTCCCTTTGCTTCAGGCTACTGTATCAACAATCTCACAAGGTACATCACAAGATCAAGCAGAGGAAACAACTTCACTAGAAAACAATCCTGAATCGGTGCCACAAACACCACCTCCGAAAGGTGGAAATCTGGGACCATCAGTGCCAGTTGTGCCCACTGCCATTAGTACCAGTGCTGCAGCTGTTTCTGTTCCGGCGGATACCATTAGTTCCCCAGGTCCAGTATGGCCAATTATTCCTGCCACAGCACCCACAATATTTGCTGCTTCTGCTGCTGTTCGAAATGCTCCAGAGAGCATGCCTGCTGTTGCTTCAACTCCTGCAAACTTATCTACTGCCGTGAAGGATGATGAAAGCATGAGCTTTCCTCCACGTAGACCGTCCCCCGCAGTTACTGAAATTGGTCTTGGCAGGGGTATTACCCGTGGCTTAACTAGTCAGGCATTAGCTGCTCCCATAAGTGTAGGTCCAGTTCCAGGAAATGGGTCCATTAGTGTAATTCCTGCAATAAATGACCTGTCGAAACGAAACATAATGAATACCGATGAGAAGGTTAACAGTGGTGGTCTTTCTCAGCAGTTGGTTTCACCTCTTGGTAGTAAAGTTCAACCACAGCCGGTTCTGAAGACTAACGATGCAGTTAGCTCTGATTCCAGTAACACAAGTGAAAGTGCGGTTCTTGGAGGAAGGGTATTTTCTCCTCCGGTTGTTCCTGGGGCTCAGTGGAGGCCTCAAGCTCCTGCTGGTTTCCCAAATCAAAGTGAAACTGTACGTACCTTTGCTCCATTTTATTTCTGAATTCCACTGCTTTTGCAAATGATGTTATTGATCATAAGAACTTTATGGGCATTTCAGATGTATGAGTACTTCAGCAATTATGCTGTTCTTTTGAGTCTTTTCAAGTTCCAACGGATTCAAACCACATGTGCATTTATTTCAATTTTTTCCTCATCCCAATCTTGCATTCTTATTGTTTCATCTTGATCCAATGTCAATTTGAAACATCTAAATAACTGTGTTTTCCCTAATTGTAGATTTTATTCATTTGGAATGATAATCTATTATTATAGGAATATATGACATTTACTATTCACATTTTCAGGGTCAATTTCGTGGAAGACCTGAGGTCACCGACCAAAGGGAGAAGTACTTGCAAAGATTGCAACAAGTACAGCAGCAGCAGGGCAACCTTCTTAACGCTTCTCATATAACGGGCATCAATCAGAAGCAATTTTCAACCCAGCAGCCCAATTCCCTCTTACAACAGGTTGTTCCTGCTTTTACTAATAAACATGTTGTGATATATCAGTGTCTCCTTTAGTCAAGAATCAGGAAGTACAGATTAGTTGAATATACCGAATTTTGATTGTCCGCGTATTACTTAGGTGCTGTTCTCTTTCTGTCTTTAGGAGTGCAAGTCCTTCTTTAGATGCTTCCATTCTAACCTCTTTCCATTAAGGCATCAAATCAACTTGTAAAGTTTGTAGTAATATTTTGTGTAGGCATTCCTCAATCTTTTGTAACCATCTTATAATATCTGAAATCTAAAGTCAATTCTGTATAGTGATTGTCTTCACATTTTCAATTTGTTAATTTTTGCAGTTTAATTCTCAGAGTTCTTCTATCTCTTCTCAAGGGGGCCTTGGGCTAGGGGTTCAGGGACCAGGTATCCCTTCTGCCTTCTCGTCTCAGCTACAACCTCATGAATCCCAAATTCTCGAGTAATGTAATGGCCATGCATTTATTTCTAGTATATATAAAGTTGGAGGCGCATAGTGTTTGACCACTAGTTTGTCCTGTGCATTAAGAATTTATCAATATGTGTAGACGCTGGGCAAACAAAAAGTGATGAGCAACAAGGCTTGGCCGATGATGCTAGTGTGGAGTCTGCTGCAACAACTGGACCGAATAAGCACACCAATGAAGATGACACGAAGGCTCCTTTTTCGGTACGGTCCAACTTTTCCATACATGCCTGCTCATGAATTTAGTGAAACAAGGTGCATACAATTAAGGACACTGCAATTATCAGTGTGAATAATCAATAGTGTGGAGTAACTCACAATAATCTACGACATTTCTTAGCTAGAATTTTTAAAAGGATTTTGGGCTATTTTGCTCATATTTAGAAAACCGGTCATGTGTATGGCCCATCTGTCTTGCAAAATAGACTTGAACTGGTCACATCAGTTCCAATCTGCATATCTTTTCGGTGCTCCTACAATCTGCTAGACAGTTTAATTCTTAATGGTTTTTGACTATAGTTTCCCTGTACTTCTATTCATGCACATTATTTAACACCTGGGACGTCACCCTGTGTGGCTTAACAGAAAAAATTAGATCAACGTACAGTGTAATTTTTTTGCAGTAATATTTTAGGGTGTGTTTGGTCTGAGCCTGAATATGCCCCCATCAAAATTTTGGTTAGCCAAAACTTTTGCCAAGGTTTTGCACTTTTGCTTGCCCATGTTGGCTAGAAAAATGCATAACAGTGGCAAAATAGACCTGGGCATGGCCAAAATTTGGCAACCTTCTGAACATGAACCAGACATACCCTTAATTCTGTGTAGATGTGTATTGCATTTTGGTGTGCATATTTTCTTATTATTTGAACATTGATTTTCCTTGTATGTTTTTTACAGAATCCTCCAGCATCCGTAGCAGAAGGCACCCAGCTATCTAGAGACTCTGATCTATCACCCGGGCAGCCTATGCAACCTGGCATGCCATCATCTGGTGTTGGTGTTATTGGCCGGAGGAGTGTATCTGATTTTGGAGCAATTGGAGACAATCTCAGTGGAGCTTCGGTAGTTTCTGGTCACGATCACCTTTATAATTTGCAAATGCTCGAAGCTGCATACCACAGGCTTCCACAGCCCAAGGACTCTGAGCGTGCGAAAACTTATATTCCGGTATGGATGATGCTCAGCCATTTATATATGCACCAGAAGTTGTAATGTAGAGTTGTAACCTAACCTCCCTATCCCATTCCTTTAACAGAGGCACCCTTCAGTGACCCCTGCCAGTTACCCACAGATTCAGGCACCAATTGTGACAAATCCTGCCTTTTGGGAAAGGCTCGGTAGTGACACATTATCTACAGATATGCTATTCTTTGCATTCTACTATCAGCAGGTCAGGCTTCGTATACTTGTTTCCAAATTCCAAGTGTCTACTTTCGTTTTCCTTGCAGCACCATTCATCCAGTTTTGATGAAGCTCTTTACAAAAAAAAAATTCTTCATTTTGGTAGAACTCGTACCAACAATATCTGGCAGCGAAGGAACTAAAAAAGCAGTCATGGAGATTTCACAGAAAGTACAATACTTGGTTCCAACGGCATGTGGAGCCACAGGTGACGACGGACGAGTATGAGCGGGGATCGTATGTGTACTTTGATTTTCATCTCGCAGATGATGGCAACGGGTGGTAAGTTGACCCCTCTTGTGGTCTTTCGCTGTGCTAAAGGTGGTGAGTGCCGCTAACCCTGTTATTTATTATTGCTCGCTCGATCGCAGGTGCCAAAGGATCAAGAACGACTTCACATTTGAATACAACTTCCTTGAGGATGAACTTTCAGTACAACCAAACTAGGGAAGTAGGGCTGATCAAAGCGTTTGATCAATGCGACTCATGTAATTTTCAGAATGGAACTGTTGGAATCTGGAACAAATTCAAATTCCCCAGTTGTAAGTTGTAACCTTGTGGGTGAATTTAAATTTAGAGCTGTTGTGTGCATCCTGGTCCTAGCCCTCACAGTCTGAACCTTATGCTGAATTAGACCCAGATTTCCTGGAAACTGGGAACTGGGCATGTCCCATGAATTTGATGGTACATTCAAATAAAGGACCTGATGCAACATTGTTAGGTGATCCTGCAAGCCTAGAAGAATCTAAAATCTACGCGGCCAAGATGGTGGTGGATTATCATCACTTATTCGCACAAAATGATTGATTGAAACTAAGAAATCACTACCTGTTCACTTGAGTTTTTTCAATTCAAAAAATCACCTTCTTCACTTATAGTGCTGCCCGCATCTTCTTCACCAACGAGATGGACGATGTGCCATGTTTCCATTCAGAATCTCTGCAGCTATGCACATGAATGAAACAGAAGCAGCAGCAACTCCGGTGACCGCCACGTCCCCTGACCTGCATTCGTCGTCAATCTGCTTCCTCCGGGACTGCTCGCAACGTCGTCTTCGTTTCCGGCGAGGTCCTTGCTCAGCCTCGACGATCGTCGCTGACGCTCGCTCCTCACGCTGTCTCCCTCTGTGAAATCGACTGACGCCAGGAAAAAAATAATCAGGCACCTAGGATTTACCAAACGCGTGCAAGTTTCAGACACTTTGCCATGACCAGATGTCCAGATCCTCTAAACAGGCTTGATATAAGAGAAAAAAACTGAACGACGAAATCCTAACAACCAGGCCATGAAAATTCAAGCCCAGATGGATCCGCTAAGCAGGCCTGCCATGCATGCATCCGATCCGTCCGCGCGCTCTTCTTCTCTTACGTTTGATTCGATCGAGGGATCCACCCAACATGACATGGCGCGCCATATCCTAAGGCTAACAACCAGGGCAAACCTCGTCCTCCTCCTCCTGGCGATCCTCTCCTCCGCCGCCGTCCACGCCGTGCCGGAGCCGGACCCATGCGCCGGCCGCCGCATCCACGTCCGGCGCCTCCCCGCGCGCTTCAACACGGACCTCCTCCGCCACTGCGACGCCGCCTTCCCGCTCGCCGACCACCCCTCCGCCACGCCCTCCTGCGCCTCGCTCGCCAACCACGGCCTCGGCCCGCGCACCCACAACCGCTCCCGCTCCTGGTACCGCACCGACCCGCGCCTCCTCGAGCCCTTCTTCCACCGCCGCCTCCTCGACCGCGCCTGCCTCGCCGACGACCCCGCCCGCGCCGACGCCGTCTTCCTCCCCTACTACGCCTCCCTCGACGCGCTCCCCTTCCTCCTCGACCCCGCCATGCTCAACTTCTCCGCCGCCCACGGCGCCCCCCTCGCCCGGTTCCTTGCGACCGACCGCCCGCGCCTCCTCGCGCGCCGCCACGGCCACGACCACTTCCTCGTGCTCGCCGGCCCGGCCTGGGACTACGCGCAGCCGGCCGACACCGACCCCAGGCTCTGGGGCACCACCTCCCTGCTGCGCCGCCCCGAGTTCGACAACTTCACCTTCCTCACGCTCGAGTCCCGCGCGTGGCCGTGGCAGGAGCACGCCGTGCCGCACCCGACGTCCTTCCACCCGTCGTCGCTCCCGCGGCTCCACGCGTGGATCGCACGCGCGCGCCGCTCGCGCCGCACGGCGCTCATGCTCTACGCCGGCGCCGTGTCCAAGCCGTCGCGCCCCAACATCCGGGGCTCCATCCTCACCGAGTGCGCGAACCGCACCGACATCTGCAGCATCGTCGACTGCTCCGGCGGGGCCTGCGCGCTCGACCCGGTGCGCTACATGCGGCCCATGCTGAAGGCCAGGTTCTGCCTGGAGCCGCCGGGGGACACGCCGACGCGGCGGTCGACGTTCAACGCGATCGTCGCCGGGTGCGTGCCGGTCTTCTTCGAGAACGCGTCGGCGAGGACGCAGTACGGGTGGCACCTGCCGCCGGGGAGGTACGAGGACTTCTCGGTGACCATACCCAAGGACGCGGTGGTGCTGGGGGGCGTGCAGATCGTGGAGACCCTGGCGGCGGTGCCGGAGGAGGAGGTGGCCAGGATGCGGGAGCGGCTGCTGGAGCTGGCGCCAAGGGTGGTCTACCGGCGGCACGGGAGCGCGGCGGAGAGGATGAGGGAGGCGAGCATGGACGCCGTGGACATCGCCGTCGAGGGCGCGCTGCGGAGGATACGGAGGCGGGTGCGCGCTCTGGAGGATGGCCAGCCGGAGGCCATGTACGCCATGGACGACGACGACCAAGAGATCTAGCTGCTAGCTGATCCATCGAATCCTCCATGTGGTTGCAAGCCTGCAATGCAATGCAACAGATCCATGTAACAATTTTGGGTTTGCATATATAGACCCGAGTTCAGCCATCGCATGCATTGTTCAACTTTTTTTTTTTTGGGTTGCATACTCACAAAAGATTTATGCTTGATTTAAAAAAAATATTGGGCGATGAAAGTCGACGAAAACCGGTCGGTAAGCACTCGGCAAACCTAATGAATGTAAAAAAAAGCGCCGGCGCGAGAACATGGTGTCGGGCGCGGTCAAGAAGAAGTAACACGGGAGGCGGAGCTCGCTGGCGACGGCGATCACCACGGAGGCCATGGAGATGTCATATCTCCAAGTTAATAGTCCTAAAAAAGGGTATACCGAGCAGGCTTTGCCGAATGTAACAATCGACCAAGTCTTTACCGAGCGGATATCGGCCTTCACCGATTACTCCATACTCAGCAAAGAACCGGATTCCAGTAGCGAAGGGAGTGTTGGTTGTTCTTGGTGGACTTGGATCAACAAGTAGTTCAGGAATAAGATAGGAGAGAACTCTTGACAGTAGTGAGTTCATCACTCAACGTAGTCTAGCAGTTCAGTTCGACTCTATTTGAGAGACCCGCGCTTGCTCATTGCAATTCAGAATCGTGATAGGAATGGTTCATGCGCCCTGTCAAGAGTAGACGTTCGATTTGTAGTTCAACACTTTCTTTGGGACACGTTGGCGTCCCTCAACGACGCGTGCGTGGACTGAAGATCAGCACCGAAACTGAACAGACATGTTGCCTGGATTTTCGTTTGCTAGGCTAGTCAAGCATCTTTTTAACTCTTCAAATTAATATTTCATTGAGGCACCAGTGGTCTAGTGGTAGAATAGTACCCTGCCACGGTACAGACCCGGGTTCGATTCCCGGCTGGTGCAATCTGTTCGTTTTTGGTTTGTGTATTGAGAAATTGTAGCGGCGTATTTCATAAGTGATTACTTGTAGTTACATTTTTCATATACTTGGAGTCTGGGGTGTGAAGAGAACTCTTGAAGGGGATGAGGTCAAATGTCTAGCTAAACAGACATAAGAGCATCTCCAACAGGCGCCCAAAAACTGCTCCGCGCGCTAAAAACCGTTATTTTTGGGCGCCGGAGATGCTTCAGCAGATGCTGCAAAACAGTGCGCGCGCAAAAAACTTTAACGCACGCGCTAAAAAGCGCTATCGCACGCTGCAAATGTTGGGCGCCGGACCGCGCGCGCTTCATAATTTGCACTGCATGTTTTTTGGGGCGCGCATTTTTGGGCATGTGAAAAACCAATGTTGGCCGCGGCGCGCTAAAAGTGCTACAGTGGCGCTGTAAAACTATTTTACCGCTCGATATTTTTGCGCCTCTGTTGGAGATGCTCTAAGAAGTAATTAACAGGACTGCCCTAGCTGAGATATTCTTTAAAGTGCGTCCTTATAATACTAGCCACTGTATATTCTCTTTTATCGTTATAATGGACGCCATCTAAAAATTGTGTCACAAAACGCAAGAAGGAATTAGATGCATGCCATGTCGTGTTTCAATTCAGAATCGATCCCAATTACTATGACGACAAAAAACAGTGCAGCGAAATACCAAGCACGTTTGTTCCTCATTACGATATGTTAGGAAGAAGAATGTCTCGACATGCCATTGCAGATTTTCTATCCCCAAAGGGGACAAACCTTCTTATGCAGAATTATCTATAACACTATGCTCCCTAGTTTTAATGAGCCCATATTCAATTGAGGTCTTCAATTAAAATTGGGTCACCCGATTTTGACCGGATCAATAATTTCTCAAAGCTCTTCCATTCAATTCTTTTATATACTATATACTATGCTTCCTAATTTTTAAGGCCTCACAATTAATTAAGGTCTTCAATTTAGAATTGAGTCACCCGATTTTGACCGGATCAACAATTTCTTATGGAGCTCTCCATTCAATTCTTTTCATTCCCTATGTTTCCTTCAATTGAGGTATTCAATTTTGAATTTGGCTTACGATTTTGACTGGGCCAATGATTTTTCAAACCAATCAGCAGCAACCGGTCTATAAAAATATATCAATCTCGCACACCCTCCTACCACCTAAAAAAAGAAGCACCACCATGTGATACTGTAGCACCAATATAGTACATGCTGCCACCGACGCCGAAATTTCCTCACATAAATATATGTTGGTTAGCGGATAACACAGAACCACACCACAAAAGGCCCATCAAATCACCGCATTATAAATAAAAATAAAACACACTACATCATCTCCCTCACCCGCCAAACTAAATATTCTATTAGTTTCGGAATATAAGGGGTATTAATTTTTTTGGAAAGTCAATTTTCTTTAACTTTGACCAAGTTCAGAGCAAAACATATCGACATCCACAATATTAAACAAAAAAAGTATGAAAATTCATTTCATGATGAATCTAATCATACCGATTTGATGTTATGGCTTTTGATATATTTCTCTACAAATTTGATCAAACTTAAAAGGTTTGATTTTTCAGAAAAGTAATACACCTTATATTTTAAAACAGAGTGAGTAATCTTTTTAGAGAAACCCAACAACACCAACGGCGCAGCAAAGCGCGCCCAACCCTTCTAGTTTCTTCTATTTCTAAAGGACTAGAGCTTGTGTGGGAGTAGCCACCTTCAGAAGGCTTGCAGAAACACGGGAATCTGAAAGTTTGAGGGACACGTTGGCGTCCCTCAACGACGTGTGTGTGGACTGAAGTATAATGTATATGAACTAGTTGACCAGCACCGAAACTGAACTGGCATGCTACCTGGTTTCTCGTTTTCTAGTCAAGCCTCTTATTACTTCATCAAATAAAATTTTCATCGATGCATCAGTGGTCTAGTGGTAGAATGGTACCCTGCCACGGTACAGACGGACCCGGGTTCGATATCCCCAATGGTCTAGTGGTGGATGTTGCGCCGTGTTTCAATTCAAAATCGGAACCATTTACTATGACCACCAAAAACAATGCGGCTGGAAATATCTAGCACATTCGTTCATCATCACAATATGTTAGGCAGAATGTCTCAACATGCCGTTGCAAATTCTCTTGTGATCATCATTGCTTGATAACACGCTTGTGATGGTAGTCATGGGTATCATGTTGATACCCAGTGCAAGACTTGAAAATGCATGTCAGTCGACAGCTTAACAAGCATTGGAAGTGATTGACTTGCCATCAGACTTGAACTTAACGAAAAAAGAAAAGGTTCATAGAATTTTCTTCCCCTTCACCTTTTCCCGAGTAAAGTCCAGTGGTCGAAGTAGAAGTACATTTTTTTTTGGCTATACCGAAGTCTGTAAAATGACTTGAATTAAGATTGAGCGGTATGAGATCTCGAGCCTTTGTGATTGCATAGTGTTTGTCTCCAAGGAATGCAACGTCAATTATATATTCCTATGTTTTTTTCCGGCTCAGGCAACCACGCACCATTTCCTTGCTGAAATACGGTCGACAGGTAGTTCGTGTTGTTTGTCACGGCGACAATGAAGTTGTCGGGGAAACTTCTTGAGAAGCTTTGCAAGTCTTATGGAAAACGACCGTGTCTAGCACCATGAGAAACATAGACTTGCTGGAGAGAGTGTTGTGTAAGAGGAAGTTGCGGAGTATGTATTTTCGTGTGTCACTAGAGGCATAGATGTCATTGAGATCAAGGGCAAGCTAGTTGCCAAAGGAGTCAATACAGATGCCGCCTTCAGGGAAAGAAGGGAGGCGGTGCCGGCGACCATTGGATGGAGTGAATACATAGCCATTCTCTAGTACGATCCGCGATAATTAGGGACTTATCGTTTGCACACTACAAAAAGTTTCGATCGTTTCCGCAGTAAAATAAAATATCGACCATATTTAATTATTTTCAGATGTCTGCTTGCGTGTTTACATCGTTTTGGTAAATGAGTGCAATTAAAGCATTGATTCTGCCATAAATAATAGCTACAGAAACCGCGGATTTCACCTGCATGTGTCAAAAGCATATTATGGCAGTACATTAATTCGGATTTGATCTTGCTCAGATGGCATCTTTGCTCTCCCTAGCTAGCTAACTCCATGACCTATAAAATCCATGTGAATTAGACCATCATCGATCTCACACACAGTTGAATAGTCGATCATCTCAAGAGATGGGGACTATTACCGCTGGATTCCATCTTTTATTTCTTTTCTTTTTTCGAAACGGAGGCAAAGATTGCCTCATCTATTAATTAAGCAGAAGAGAATTGCCCAGTTAATTACGGAAAACCGGGCAAAAACCGGAACAACAAGGGCCAAGCCCACTCCCATAGACTGAAAAACACAGGGCAAAGCCCACCCTCATCGACGACAAGTCGACCTGCAGCCAGACAACGCAGCTCCGACTCTGACGGAGAACTCAGAAGAACAAAACCAGGCACGGCTGGCGCCACGGAAGATCACCGAACGGGCCACCTGCAGCCAGTCATCGTACACCACAGGGCCCCGCCGCCGCAGCTTCGACTCCACAGCAACAAGCAAACCGAGGCAAAGCCGTGGACACGCCGGAGAAGAGCCTACTACCGCAACCATTGCCACGTCGCCGACATCGCTCCCACCATCATCGTTGCCACAGAAGTCTGGACCCCACAGTGATTCTCTCGGGGCCGCCGCCCCGACATCCACCGCTCCATCGCGCCCAGCGCAATCCACCAGCACCGCCTTCCGGGGCCGCCGCCCCGATATACCACCGCTCCCATCGAGCAGCAACGCCGCACAACCCAGCTGCCCGCAGCCCACACTGCTCAGGGCAACCACTCGCAGACCACGAACGTCGCACCACATCCGGGGCCGCCGCCCCGACGTAAAGTCAGACCACCTCCTCTGGGGCGCATCGACCGAGCCGACACCCCTACCGCCCAAGCGGGACAAGGATGCCACCCAACCAATGTCGAGATAGTGCCCCGCCTCATAGAGCTGCCACTCACATTGTTCCCGAGATCGCCATCTCGACGCACAATCAGAAACCACCCGGAGCCGCCGCCCCGACGTCCACAGTCTCAGACGACGAAGAGATCCGTGCAAACTGCAACATGCTGACTCTCCAAGATGATGCCTCAAAGAAGGAAACAACGTAGCCGCCGTCATCGCCCGCTTCGACCATCCGAAGCTAGGGATTTCTCCCGGAGAGTCGTGTAATGGAGCTCCACGGCAACACCTTCAAGAAGGGGGACGACACCATGGCCATGGCGCCGCTGTTGCCGGCACCGACCCACGGTCAGTGCTAGACTTTCGCCCGGAGCTCCTCCACACTTCCGAATCCGAGCAGATCCGAAGCACTGCACAGCACACAATCCCCATGGTCGACTTCCACCGGCTCCACCTCGTCGTGCAGCTGCTGCCGCACCTCGCAAGCGCGCTGGCAACCACAGCACCTCATGCCGTGAGTGACGTGCCAGACCCCGCTCGATGCCAGAACCACGGCGCCCGAGCCCCTTGTGCAGCTGCTGCCCGAGCCCCTCATGCCGTGAGACGACGCCACCGCTCGCGCGCCAATGTAGCCCGCCACCGCGTCCACCGCAGACCTCCCCGCGCCCCACCAACCTCCTCTGACGACGTGCCCAGCCGCTGCCACTCCGAATCCGACCAAGACCGGCCAGATCCGGCCGCCGCGCACCTTCCGCCGCCCCTAAATACATTGCCACAATTGCATTGCACGCCCATGCCTCGTCTCAGGAGGCCCATCTCACAAAATTCCTCTCGTCCAAAAGATCCAGAAGCAACATCGGCAACAAAATTGGTGATCCTACCAGTTTCCATGGCGGATCATTTCTCGGAATCACCAGCAGCCCCCGAACAGATGGGTACCCCGGCTCTGACCACAACGCTCTGAAGGCGGCCGACAAGATCTCAGCGCTGCCAGGGCAGCCGGAGGGCGTCGACTTTGACCAGTACGGCGGGTACGTGACCGTCGACAGCCATAAAGGCCCCGCGCTCTTCTACTACTTCGTGGAATCGCCCGGTGACCCGGCGGCGAAGCCACTCCTCCTGTGGCTCAACGGAGGTGAGGAAGATACACTCTACTACTAGTATTTTTTTTGCAGGGTCTACTACTAGTAGCTAGCTAGTACCATTGCGTATTGTTGAACACTATATTTGGTAAATTCCTCAAAAAATTAACAAATTCCTCAAAATGTTCTAAAAAATGCATTCGAAAATCACAATGGATTGATATGATCTTTCAAAAAAAAACAATGGATTGATATGGAGCATGCATGCAGGGCCTAGGTGCTCGTCGCTGGGCTTCGGAGCGATGCGAGAATTGGGCCCTTTCCGGGTGAACAGAGACAACCAAACCCTCACTAGGAACAACCATGCCCGGAACAATGGTAATGGTCCTATAAATTTCCATTTTAACAATATTCGTATCAAAATAGATGTAAGAAAAAGGAAAACAATCTTAATTTCTAGTACTCCTTTTGTTTTTATTTACTCTGCATACTAGGTCTGTCTTAAATCAAACTTTATAAACTTTGAACAAATTTATAAAAAAAAATATTGACATCTAGATATCAAATCAATAATATTAACATAATGGCGTATATTTTGACATCATATATAAATTTTTTATTTTAAATTTTCGTGTTGTTTTCTATAAATTTGGTCAAACTTTGTAATGTATATCAAAAACTTATTGCAGTGGCAAACGTCATCTTCCTGGAATCACCCGCCGGCGTGGGATTCTCCTACTCCAACACGTCTTCTGATTACGACAAGATGGGGGATCCACTGACAGCCCAGGACACCTATGCCTTCCTCATCAACTGGCTCGACAGGTTCCCCGAGTAAAAGGTGTTAGATGTATATAGCCCCTTTTCGGTTTATCCCATTGTACACACATGTATATGTATTGGCCTTTGGCCCTCCAGAGAATGCAGTTGCTCATTTCTCTAACATGGTATCAGTTGCCAGGTTCCTCTCCCTCTCCCGCACGCTGCAGCTCCGTGCCTAGCATCCCCGTCGCCGGCCATCTCCGCCCCCATCACCGGCCACCTCCTCCCCCGCCGCCGGCCATCTCTTCCGCGGCCTCCGCCGGCCGTCTGCGCCTCACCCGCGCCCGGCCGAAGCGCAGCTGCTGCTCCCGCAGCTGCAGCCCGAGCGAGCCAGCGAGGTCGGCCACGCCCCGCTCGCGCCCTGTGCGCGCCCGCCGGCTACTCCGCGAGCCGGCCGCGCCCTGTCTCCGCCCGCTGGCTGCTGCCCGTGCCCCGCCCGCGGCTGCTGCGGCCGGCCGCCGCTGCCTCTTTCCCGGCCGCCGCTGCCTCCCTTCCGGCCGCCGCCGCCCTTCCGGCCGCCGCGCCCGTCTTGAGCCCCGCCGCGCCCGGCTGCTGCTGCCTAGCAGCTGGCCGTGCCGCGTCCCGCCGGCCGTTGCCCGCATCGGGCGGCCTGAGGTCTCGATCCCGATCCAAATCGGGCGTTGACCTCGTTCTCCAAAAAAAAAAATAGAGGCGCGTGCGCTCCTCATGTCTTCTTCGGGCTATGTTGCTTTTCCTCGGTGCTCGGTGATCTTCGATGGCACCAACTATGCCGAGTTCGTCGGTTTTATGCGCATCCATATGCGTGGCCTTCTTTTGTGGGGCGTTCTCTCTGGCGAGGTTCCCTGTCCGCCTTGCCCTGTTGCTCCTGTGGCTCCTACCCCGCCGGTGCCGCCTGTTCTTGCTGCTGATGCTTCTCAGGCTGATCGGGATACCGCCAAGGCCCTTGACGATGCTGCGGTTGATGCTTATGATCAGCAGGTATCCGCCTACTCAGATGCTCTTTCTGTTTACCGGGATGATCTGTCTGCTTACACTCAGTGGTGCAACGATGATGCTCGAGCTGCTGCTGTTCTCACCGTGAGTGTCTTACCTCAGTTTGCGTCTGAGTTCATGGGTCTCGGTCCTGTTGCTGCGATGTGGTCCTATCTTTGTCAGCGATATCAGCCATCTGGTGATGCTCTCTACTTATCTGTGGTGCGTCAGGAGCACGCTCTTCAGCAGGGTGACTCTTCTGTTGATGAGTTTTACTCACAGAGCTCTGCCATCTGGCGCCAGCTTGACTCTCTCAGGACAGTTGTTTGTGGTACTTGCCGTTGTTGCCAGACTGTGCGGTCAGACTTGGAGTTTCATCGCCTCCATGAGTTCTTATCTCGCCTTCGTCCAGAGTTTGAGCCTCGGCGTGCTCACCTGCTTGCTCGTGGTCGTGTTCCTATTTCGGAGGTGCTTGCAGAGCTTCGTGCTGAGGAGACCCGACTTCGTTCTGCTGGTCTGCTTGTGGTTCCCACAGTTCTTGCTGCCAGAGTTCCTGTGTCGTCTGCTCGCCTCACCGCCCCACCGCTCCTGCCCACACCTCCAGGGGGGGCTGGTCGCCCTCCTTCTTCAGGAGAGGGTCGGCCGCGCTCGCACACTTTCTGTGGCTACTGCAACAGGCCAGGTCACCCAGAGTCTAATTGTTACAAGAAGCAGAAAGACCTGAAGCGCTCCTCTTCTGGTGGTACTCGTGCGTCTTCCTCGACTCCGTCACTCACTGACCAGGATATTATGCGACTCAAGCGCATGCTGGCTTCCTCTGGTTCTTCCTCGACGGGTTCTGTTGCTGCTGTGAGTGCCACCACCACTCCGCCCCCGCCGGAGCCTACTCAGTCAGGTACATCCTCGTGGGTTCTGGATTCTGGAGCTTCCTTTCATATGTCTTCTGATTCTTCTGCTTTATCTTCCCTTCGACCTCTTGATTTTCCTCTTAATGTTCTCACTGCCGATGGCACACCTCTTCCTGTTGCTAGTCGTGGCATTCTTTCTACTCCGTCTTTTTCGGTTCCTAGTGTTTCTCATGTTCCTCATCTTACCATGAATCTCTTTTCCGCTGCCCAACTTACTGATTCTGGTTGTCGCGTCATTCTTGATGCCGACTCTTGTTCCGTTCAGGATCGTCGCACTCAGGCTCTGGTTGGTGCTGGCCCTCGGCGCCGTGAGTCTGAGGGCCTTTGGGAGGTTGACTGGCTTCGTGTTCCTTCCGCTGCTACCACATTCGCCAGCTCTCATGCTCTTGCTGCCTCCTCTTCTGCGTCCTTCCAGCAGTGGCATCATCGACTTGGTCACATCTGTGGCTCTCGCTTGTCCTCATTAGTACACCAAGGCGTCTTAGGGCCTGTCTCTGGTGATGTTTCGTTGCATTGTGATGGTTGTAGGCTTGGCAAACAGACTCAGTTACCTTATCCTACCAGTGAGTTTGTATCTCAGCGTCCTTTTGACTTAGTTCATTCTGATGTATGGGGTCCTGCTCCTTTCGACTCGAAAGGGGGTCATCGCTACTATGTTCTGTTTATTGATGATTTCTCTCGCTACACTTGGCTAATCGACCATGGCTTGCCCGTGTGGCTGTTCAGGTAATCCACGTCTACTGCAGACCATTACATTCCTCTAAAAATCGATTTCAAACATGTATGCTTCTTGTTGGTACTGAAACTGACAAAATGATTTTCAGTGGGGATTTGGACTCAAGGTGCCCGATCACCGGCACGAGGTACACGGTCCGCGACCTCAACCTCTCCATCACCGAGCCATGGCGTCCATGGACGGCTGGCCATGAGGTAGGGGGCTATGTTCAGCAGTACAAGGGAGGGTTCACGTTCGCTACCGTGAGAGGAGCAGGGCACACGGTCCCGACCTTCCAACCCGAGAGAGCGCTCATACTGCTCCAGTCCTTTCTCAAAGGGATCCTCCCGCCTTACGAGAGGGCGAAGTAGTTTTTGTTCTTGTTTTGAGATGGATGTTGTAATCTAATGTCATCATGTCATGTAGCGAGTTTCATTACTGTGAGAGCACATATTTCATCTATTTGGGCTTTCGGTCTCTCACCAAGAAGATGCACGCGACTACAAGTTTGGTTATGTGTTTTGCTAAATGGTGCACCTTTACCCCATAAAATCCTATTAATGTGTCCTTCCAAATATATATGTTTGTCCTTCACAGTTGCATCCCTAGAATTGTATTTCTTCTTCTCAACTGCGTACTTTATGTATTTTTTCCTTCTCAATTGTATCTTTCAACTTCGGGAACAAGCTCTGGTTGACTCTAAAGTTTATATTCTAGGGTGTCTGTATCTCCTTTGTCGATGTGGAACTAAATCATGCACTCCGCGTCGTATTTATTAGGAAAAAGAAGCAAAGACTGGGTCTAGTCCTTTGTATTAGAATTTAGAAAGCACAAATAATTAGTGGAGTACTATCTCACGCTCCTGGGCGCCACACTCTTGGATGTGTGCTTACCAGTTAAGAAACCAGTAAACATTTACTTTGTTCCACAATTTTTTAAACAAAAGAAGGCAGCACTATAAAAAAAATGAAACGGAGGCAAAAGATTTGCCTCATCCATTAATTAAGCAGAAGAGAGTTGCCCGGTTAATAAACGGAAAACCGGGCGAAAACCGTCACAAACCGCTGAGTGGCATTCACATAATACCCCACACACACCTCACATAGAGGGTCTAGTCAACATCACACACCGGTGTCATCGTCATCACTGACGAGGGCATACACTAGGGATAGGGTAATAGGCCTGACCTATAGACCCTACCCTAGGACGCCACACGTCTTATACTGGGCCCCAGGGCCAGATCAGCAACCAAGAGTTCTGCAAACTGACACTCACTCGGAGTTCGACGAATCACTCGGGAGGCAAGAGTTCACTCGACCAGCTTGTTTCACCCGGAGCACCCGAAAGTCACTCGACCAGAGAAGACCAGGAGACTCCGGGAGCGCAACGGTCGGGACGCATGTTCTCCTGTATTAATTGTAATCAATGCGCCCGTTACCTGGCGCCCTTAAACCCCCTCTTAACCCCTGGTAATGGAGGCATGCATGGGAGGGCTGGCGAAGACTATATAAGCCACCCCCAGCTCCATTCCAAGGGTTCGCAATCTATTGTAACACATACACTCAAGTAATCAAGCTCCAGAGCACCGAGACGTAGGGCTGTTACCTCCACCGCTGAGGGGCCTGAACTTGTAAATCCGAGTGTAACATCTTCGCCGTAGCTAGGCTCTGCCCTCTCATCCGTACCCCTACAAACTACTGTCAGGCTTGCACCCACGACAGTTGGCGCCCACCGTGGGGCAGGCGTCTAGCGACTTCCGGCGTAGTTGCATTTTTTCCACCATCACCATGGTTTCCGGCGGCGGACTGACTCTGGGCGGCGAGATCCGTTTCGGCGTCCTCAGCTTCATCGCCGATGATTCGGCGTGGCTCCAGGAAGCCCCGCTGGATGTCGAGGCGTTGCCCGTCCGCGGCGCGGCGCACTTCCGCGCGAGTTCCTTCGGCGTCCTTCTTCGGCAACCGTCGACTCCTTATCAGTCGACCTCTTCGCTCTCCACCAGCCGTCGTCGCAAGCGCTCCGGACGCTCGCGGCTTCAGCGGTGGATCAGGCACGCGGTGGCCCTTCAGGCTGCGGCCCCGCAGATCGCGGCAATCGAGCCCGATGAACCTGTCTTCGATCTGTTCGCATCCGAGCACGAGCACTCGGAAAGTTTATCCGAGTGCGAGAGCAGCGATCCCGCCGTAGAGGTGCTGATGGCCGATTCCCCGCCCAGTCTGCCTGGGTACGGCCGTCGCGGCATAGAGAACGGTGACCCGTCGCGCACCGATCTTGGCGGCGGCGGAGACCGTCACGACGACGAGTACGTCCCCCGACCTCTCACTCGGCAGCAGAGGGCGGAATAGCAGCGCAGAACCGAGCAGGCCCTCCAGATGCCCATCGTTGGGACGACCCCCGAGGCTCAGGCTTTGGAGGCCGTGCGCCAGGCCAACTTGGCTGAGCGCAATCGTCTGGAAGCGCTCCAGAAGGCACTCGATGACTGCGCCCGCAGACAGCATCAGCCCAGTTCCAGTCGGCGACAGCGGCAGTTGTTCTCGAATGACCAGCAGCAGAGTTTCCAGGTATTCCGCACTCCCGTCCAGAATCTGGCGGCGGCCACTCGGATAGCAGATTCCATTGAGCCGTCCCGATCTGAGGCGGGGGAGGGTCTTCGGCAGATCCGGGCCCTGCTCAAGGCGACTGAGGAGCAAAATTCGGCAGTATCCCAGTCGCGCAACCGGATTCACAGCAGATCCGTTAGGGCTGACACAGTTCAGTCGGCCCACAGCCCAGTGTCTCCAAGGAGAAACAGGCACTCGCCTCCGCGGCGAAACGACCAAGACCGCCACCGGGACCAGTACTCGGGGCAGGGTCGCAGTCGGAATACGCCTCCGCGGCGTCAGGACGATCGTCGCAACATGCAGTCGCCCCCTCCGCGGGATGGCTCGTACGCGCCCCGGCCATACGACGCCAGGCGTCCTTACGGCAACGATCGGAGGGCCAGCCCTCCCCGTCATGGTGACGGTTATCGCCAGAGAGAGCCAGTCGACTACCGTGACCCACAGTTCAACGCGAGATCCGTTCTCGCCCAGAACCTGGTTGACAGAGGCAGAGCTCAGAGAGAAAACATGGACAGAGATCGTCCGAGTGGAAGTGGAGCATTCGTCTCCGGGCCCGAGTGTTTCAGGAGAGCCATCAGGGCCGCCGAGATTCCGCCAAACTTCAGATTGGCAGCTGGAGTAAGCAAGTTCACCGGTGAGTCCAAGCCAGAGACTTGCTTAGAGGATTACCGAGTGGCTGTGCAGATTGGAGGAGTAAATGACTATGTGGCTATGAAGCATTTATCATTGATGCTTGAAGGGTCCGCCCGCGCCTGGCTCAATCAGCTCGCTCCGGCCAGCATATACTGCTGGGAAGATTTGACCCGACTGTTCATCAAAACATTCGAGGGCACGTGCAAACGCCCGGCTGGATTGTCTGAGCTACAACATTGTGTGCAGAAACCGAATGAAACTTTGAGGGAGTACATCCAGCGGTGGACAACCTTGCATCACGTGGTGGAGAACGTCACAGAGCATCAAGCCGTCTGCGCCTTCAAGGCAGGAGTCAGATATCGGGAGCTCATCCTGAAATTTGGTCGGTCAGGATCTTTGACCATGAGCCGAATGATGGAGATAGCCACTCGGTACGCAAACGGTGAAGAGGAAGACCGTCTCCGTAACGGCAAAGGGAAAACCAGCGAGCCCAACCCCGGAAACAGTAATCCCAATCGGAAGCCGAAGCGCAAGGCTGATGGTTCGGCTCAGGCCGAGGCTACCGCTCTGGCCGGTCAAGCCAAGAACAAGGGGAAGGCCATGGAAAAATGGATCCCGAAGAAAAAGAGAGATCAGTCGGGCCAAGATGTCCTCGATTTTCCGTGTCACA
This sequence comes from Elymus sibiricus, assembly GCA_039707655.1. NCBI lineage: Eukaryota > Viridiplantae > Streptophyta > Magnoliopsida > Poales > Poaceae > Elymus > Elymus sibiricus. The sequence continues at coordinate 31,369,963 of CM077670.1, forward strand.
TCCACACCAGGAAAGATGAAGAGGGCAATCTGATATTGCTCAAGCATACCACTCGACAGTGCAGACTGTTGATTCAGCAGTTCCGAGAGGGCCCGTCGAGTGAGAAGAGCCAAGAAGACGCTGATGATGGAGACAAAGATGAACCTTTTCCCAGTGTCAACGCAACCCTGATGATCTTCGTAGATGTACAGAGCAGGAGCCGGTTGAAAGTTATCAACCGGGAAGTGAACATGGCAGCGCCGGCGACGACAAAGTTTCTGAAATGGTCGAAGACTCCGATCACCTTTGATCAGTCGGACCACCCAGCCTATATTGCCACCCCTGGGCGGCAGGCGATGGTGGTCGATCCAGTTGTGGGAGGCGTCCGATTGCGCAAGGTCCTCATGGATGGAGGAAGCGGACTGAACATACTGTACGCTAATACTCTGCAAGCGATGGGCATTCCGATGTCCCGACTCAGTGAGAGCAGCATGCAGTTCCACGGAGTGATCCCCGGCAAGAAAGCAAAGTCACTCGGGCAAATCGCCCTGGATGTGGTCTTTGGAGACGACAAGAACTTCCGGAAGGAAAGGTTGACCTTCGAAGTGGTCGAATTCCGCAGCGCCTACCATGCCAACCTTGGTCGGCGGGCTTACGCACGTTTCATGGCCCGTCCATGTTATGTGTATCTCAAGCTGAAGATGCCCGGCCCCAAAGGTGTGATCACAGTCACTGATAGTCGACAGCGCGCGGAAGAGTGTTTGCAGCAAGGGTCCAAGATAGCTGATGAGCAGATGGCCATGGTGGAACTGGAGGAGTACAAGAAGAACGCCGATCCGAGTGATCTGCTGCGCTCCAAGAAGCCAGCTGCAGAATCTGCATTTCAGTCGGCCGGTGACACGAAGCCTGTGCACGTCCACCCGGAAGATCCCAATGCTGCTCCCACCAACATATCAAAACACTCGACAGCAAATAGGAAGAAGCGCTCATCCAGTTCCTCCGTGAGACATCTTCGCATGGAAACCATCCGACATGCCGGGTGTACCCAGGGAGCTGGCTGAGCACCGTTTGCGAGTCGACCCAAAGGCGAAACCTGTGAAGGAGCATCTCCGTCGCTCTGCTACACAGAAGAGGAAGGCCATTGGCGAAGAAGTTGCTCGGCTCCTGGTAGCCGAGTTCATCCGTGAGGTGTACCACTCCGACTAGCTCGCCAACGTCGTCATGGTCCCTAAGAAGGACAAGTCGCTCCGAATGTGCATTGATTGCAAGCACATCAATCGGGTCTGCCCCAAGGATCATTTCCTGCTCCCCCGCATAGATCAAATCGTGGATTCCACCGCGGGTTGCGAGCGACTATCTTTTCTGGATGCGTACTCCGGGTACCACCAGATCCGACTGTATGGGCCAGATGAAATAAAAACAGCCTTTATCACCCCATTCGGGTGTTTCTGCTATATCACCATGCCATTCGGTCTTAAAAATGCTGGTGCCACTTTCATGCGCATGGTGCAGAAGTGTTTGCATAAACAGACCAGTCGGAACATCGAGGCATACATGGATGACATAGTGGTTAAGTCCAGAAAAGGTTCCGACCTGCTGGCTGACCTAGCCGAAACTTTCGCAAATCTGCGGAAGTATGATATCATGCTGAATCCGGCGAAGTGCACTTTCGGGGTTCCTGGGGGCAAGTTACTCGGTTTCCTCATTTCCGAACGAGGGATAGATGCCAATCCTGAGAAGATTGGGGCGATTGTACGAATGAAACATCCTGAACGTCTTCATGATGTGCAAAAGCTCACGGGTTGCCTCGCAGCTCTGAGCCGATTCATCTCCCGTCTCGGTGAGAAGGCACTGCCCCTGTACCGATTGATGAAGAAATCTGATTCGTTCGAGTGGACTGCTGAAGCACAAGCAGCGTTTGTCGAGCTCAAAGCCCCGCTTTCCACCCAGCCGGTGCTTGCCGCTCCGAATAGCAACGAGCCGTTGCTCTTGTACATTGCGGCCACTGGTCAAGTTGTCAGCACTGTCCTCATAGTCGAACGAGAAGAACAGGGCAAGGCTTACAAAGTTCAGCGCCCAGTCTATTAATTTCTGAAGTTCTGACTCCGTCCAAGCAGAGGTATCCTCATTACCAGAAGCTCGTCTACGGCATTTACCTGACTGCAAAGAAAGTAGCCCATTACTTCCAAGAGCACACTGTGTCAGTCGTCAGCAACGCCCCGCTGTCTAAGATCATGAACAATCGGGATGCGACTGGTCGAGTGGCGAAGTGGGCTATCGAGCTCCTGGCCCTGGACATCAAGTTCAAGGCAAAAAAGGCGATCAAGTCCCAAGCATTAGCCGATTTCCTAGCCGAGTGGACTGAACAGCAGCAACCGACTCAGAGTCACCCAGAACACTGGACCATGTTCTTTGACGGTTCCAAGATGCTGAATGGTTCATGAGCTGGAGTTGTGTTAGTATCTCCGAAGGGCGATCGTCTCAGATATGTTCTGCAGATTCACTTTGATTCCTCCAACAACGAAGCCGAGTACGAAGCGCTCCTTTATGGTCTACGTATGGCCATCTCACTCGGCGTCCGGCACCTGATGGTCTACAGAGACTCGGATCTAGTTGTGAACCAAGTGATGAAGGAGTGGGATATCAGAAGCCCCGCTATGACAGGATACTGCAACGCAGTGAGAAAGTTGGAGAAGAAATTTGAAGGTCTGGAGCTGCATCACGTTCCCCGAGCCAAGAATCAGGAGGCAGACGATCTGGCAAAGATCGGCTCCACTCGGAAATCCATACCCAGCGATGTGTGCCTCGAGCATTTACGTTCTCCGACGGTAAAAGAAGATCCCTTCACGGAAGAGCCCCCGCAAGCGGTCAGTCCTTCTGATCCGACTGAAGTCGAGGTCCCGGCAGTCATTGATTTTGTCATGGAGGTCCTAGCAATCACACCCGAGTGGACAGTACCTTACATTGCATACCTGCTCAGGCAGGAACTTCCAGAAGATGAAGCTGAAGCCCGCCAGATTGTTCGCAGGTCCAAGGCCTTTACAGTGATGGGCGATCAGTTATACAGGAATAGCGTCACCGGTGTGACTCAGCGCTGCATTTCGCCGGAAGAAGGTCGATTGATCCTGGAGGAGATTCACTCGGGAACTTGTGGACACCACGCGTCCTCTCGGACGATCGTGGCTAAAGCTTATCGAGCCGGTTTCTTCTGGTCCCGTGCCAATGAAGCTACGCAGGAGATAGTCCAACACTGTGCCGGGTGCCAGTTCTATGCAAACTTATCCCACAAGCCTGCGTCTGCTCTGAAGACAATTCCACTCGCCTGGCCGTTTGCAGTCTGGGGACTTGACATGGTGGGACCCCTCCGGACAGGGGCAAGTGGATTCACCCACTTGTTGGTCGCAGTCGATAAATTCACCAAATGGATTGAGGCCAAACCCATCAGGAAGCTAGATTCTCGTACAACGATCAAGTTCATGAAGGAGATAGTCTTCAGATACGGCGTGCCCCACAGCATCATCACTAACAACGGTTCAAACTTCGACTCAGAAGAGTTTAGGGCGTTCTGTGCCGCCCAAGGTACCCGAGTCGACTATGCATCTGTGTCGCACCCGCAGTCGAATGGACAAGCTGAGAGAGCAAATGGACTGAAACTTCAGGGGTTAAAGCCGCCACTCATGCGCGATTTGGAACATGCAGCTGGAGCCTGGGTCACCGAGTTGCCATCGGTTCTTTGGGGCTTGAGGACGACCCCCAATTGGTCCACCAATCGCACTCCCTTCTTCATGGTGTACGGAGCTGAAGCTGTCTTGACGAGTGACTTGCTCCACAATTCGCCCCGAGTGGAACTATACTCCGAAGCTGAAGCAGAGCAGGTGCGGCAAGACGCGGTTGATCTCCTGGAAGAGGAGAGAGAGATGGCTCTTATTCGTTCGACCATTTATCAGCAAGATCTACGACGTTTTCACAGCAGACACGTCAGAAGTCGGACCTTTCAGGAAGGAGATCTTGTGCTCCGAGTGGATCAGCAGCGACCTCACAAGCTCGCTCCTGCGTGGGAAGGTCCTTTGGTCGTTTCAAAAATTCTGCACAACGGAGCGTACCACCTGTACAACCTTCAGAAGCAAGCAGGTGAGCCCCGTGCTTGGAATGCGGATTTGCTGCGACGATTTTATACTTGATGATGATATGTAACAAAAGTACTCGAGTGATATTTGATGAATAAAAGCATGACTTTTCCAGTTCCATATTGAAGTTCACTCGTACGCATTCTCTGGCTTACAACCCCTAGTGGGTGTACGCCGTTCAACTTAGCTGCAAACCAGTTTTTGCCTAAGTCAAAAAGCTACTCCGAGTGAAGAGCGTCCCTCTCACTCGGGGGCTTGGCTGCGAACCAGCTTTCGCCCAAGTTAAAATCCTACTCCGAGTGAAGAGCGTCCCTCTCACTCGGGGGGCTTGCCTGCGAACCAGCTTTCACCCAAGTTAAAATCCTACTCCGAGTGAAGAGCGTCCCTCTCACTCGGAGGCTTGGCTGCGAACCAGCTTTCGCCCAAGTTAAAAACGCTACTCCGAGTGAAGAGCGTCCCTCTCGCTCGGGGGCTTGGCTGCGAACCAGCTTTCGCCCAAGTTAAAAACGCTACTCCGAGTGAAGAGCGTCCCTCTCGCTCGGGGGCTTGGCTGCGAACCAGCTTTCGCCCAAGTTAAAATCCTACTCCGAGTGAAGAGCGTCCCTCTCACTCGGGGGCTTGGCTGCGAACCAGCTTTCGCCCAAGTTAAAATCCTACTCCGAGTGAAGAGAGTCCCTCTCACTCGGGGGCTTGGCTGCGAACCAGCTTTCGCCCAAGTTAAAAACGCTAATCCGAGTGAAGAGCGTCCCTCTCACTCGGGGGCTTGGCTGCGAACCAGCTTTCGCCCAAGTTAAAAACGCTAATCCGAGTGAAGAGCGTCCCTCTCACTCGCGGGCTTGGCTGCGAACCAGCTTTCGCCCAAGTTAAAAACGCTACTCCAAGTGAAGAGCGTCCCTCTCGCTCGGGGGCTTGGCTGCGAACCAGCTTTCGCCCAAGTTAAAAACGCTACTCCGAGTGAAGAGCGTCCCTCTCGCTCGGGGGCTTGGTTGCGAACCAGCTTTCGCCCAAGTTAAAAACGCTACTCCGAGTGAAGAGCATCCCTCTCGCTCGGAGGCTTGGCTGCGAACCAGCTTTCGCCCAAGTTAAAAACGCTACTCCGAGTGAAGAGCGTCCCTCTCGCTCGGGGGCTTGGCTGCGAATCAGCTTTCGCCTAAGTTAAAAACGCTACTCCGAGTGAAGAGCGTTCCTCTCACTCGGAGGCTTGGCTGCGAACCAGCTTTCGCCCAAGTTAAAAATGCTACTCCGAGTGAAGAGCGTCCCTCTCACTCGGGGGCTTGGCTGCGAACCAGATTTCGCCCAAGTTAAAATCCTACTCCGAGTGAAGAGCATCCCTCTCACTCGGGGGCTTGGCTGCGAACCAGCTTTCGCCCAAGTTAAAACGCTACTCCGAGTGAAGAGCGATCCTCTCACTCGGGGGCTTGGCTGCGAACCAGCTTTCGTCCAAGTCAAAACGTCGCTCCAAGTGAAGAGCTTCCCTCTCACTCGGAGGCTTAGCTGCGAACCAGCTTTCGCCTAAGTTGAAACACGTTTCAAAGAAAGACTCGAAGGAAAGCATTCAAATAACTCCTGGAGTTCAAAGGCAAATACGAGTACGCGGGCCCGAAGCCCGAAAGGGTTTAACGGTTACAGTTCCACTCGGCATACCGAGGATAATGGTTCAGACTTAAAGTTTTTCTCACGCTCCTGTGGGGCTGGCCGGCTCAACGAAGGAATCCAGGTCGATGCCGTCTGCGATCCGAGTGGCCGCTTCGATGAATGTCTCCATGAAGTCCTCAAACTGGAGTTTCTTCGTGTTGGCGACTTGGAGAGACTTCAGCTTCTCCTCCTTGGCGTCCTTGCAGTGCACTCGGACGAGAGAGAGCGCCACGTCAGCCGCGCAGCGAGCAGCCGACTTCTTCCACGCTTGCACTCGGCTGGGGATCTCGTTGAGGCGAGCCATCATCGCTTCCAGATCGGTGTCAAGGGTGTCTTCAGGCCATAGCTCCTTGTCGATCCTCCCGAGTGCACCCCACAGACGGATGATGTACCCTTGGACGTCTTCAATGCGAGATTCGACCCGCAGGACTCCTAGAGTAGCCTTGTCACCGACTAGTGACATAGAAGGATCCAGATCCCTCTCAATCCTGTCAGTCTCAAGCTCAAAATCCCGGCAGTACTCTGTAAACAAGGAAAGAAGAGTGTCGAGCATCAGCATGCATGAAGTTCACTCGGAGTTAAGTTGAAATGCACTCGGATGCTATAAGTTACCTGCAAGCTTGGTGTACATCTCCTCCGTGAACTCTTCAATGTACCTCTCTAGAGCGTTCTTCTTCTCGATCAGCTGGGCGATCTTCTCGTTCAGAGTCTTCTTCTCTTGCTCGTAGACTTCCGCCTGGGCCTTGAGCTTGCCTTCCCACTCGGTCTGCTGCTTCTTGAGCTCGAGCACCTCCTTCTTCAGCGACGTGTTCTCTGCTTCAAGCTTCCCGAATGAGGCCAGCTTTTCTTCAGCGGCCTTGGTCTTTTCCTTTGCCACCTGCTGAGCCCCCGCCAGTTCCTAGTCCTTATTCTCGAGTGCCTGCTTCATAGTTTCTAAAGAGACAGAGGTTCTGAGCCGCACTTGGAGTCGGTGGTTTTCACTACGCACATCTGTTCAAGTGAAGTCACTCGGTTCAAAGAATGGAAAAAGGCGAAAGCAGTGTGCTCAATAATTGAAATTTACCTCCCATGGTCTTGAGCTCTGCTTGAGCGCGCGCAGTGTTCCTTCTCTCCACCTCCAAATTCACTCGAAGCTGGGCCGTTTCCTTCTCCAGTGCCACGTACTGAGTCCCAAGCTCGCAAGTTTTCAGAAACACAAGAAAGAGCAGATCAATTCACGTTAAGAGATATTCCGAGTGCCCAAAGACTGGCGCTCCCGGAAGAAACAAGCTTGACCAGTATCAGATCCTGAAGTACCCTTTGACAGGGAGGAGCAAGCTTGACCAGTATCAGATTCTAAGTTCTAAGACTTCCGCCGACTGCCCGCAGTCGACGGCAGTCTCGGGGACTACACCCAGTGGGTGCACTCAGCGTGCCCCCACTGGAATGGTATCCACTCGAACCGGTCCGTCCGATCCGAGTGACGGCCAAACACCAAAAAAAAGAGACAAAAAGTTCTAAGACTCCCACCGACCGCCCGCGGCCGACGGCAGTCTCGGGGACTACACCCAGTGGGTGCACTTAGCATGCCCCCACTGGAATGGTATCCACTCGAACCGGTCCGCCCGATCCGAGTGATGGCCAAACACAAAAAAAACAACAACAACAACAACAGAACAGGTTCTAAGCTCTAAGACTCCCGACGAATGCCTGCAGTCGACGGCAGTCTCGGGGACTACACCCAGTGGGTGCACTCAGCGTGCCCCCACTGGAACGGTATCCACTCGGAACGGTCCGCCCGATCCGACTGATGGCCAAACACAAAAAACACCTAGTGGGTGTACCGGATATTTTCCAACTGAAATTCCTACTGAAGAAAAAAGACTTGGAGATCAACTTACAAGGGCACTTACTCGAACGTTCTCCTGGAGAGCGGCACTGGCATCATATGCCAGCTTCCCAGCCGCGCACATCTCCCTGAGCCATTGGGTCATCAGCTTCGCTTGGATCATCGCCTCCTTGCTGGCCCCAGTTTGGTCCTCCGACACCTTGTACAAACTGAAGATGTTGACGGGAGGAGTCGGAGCCGAAGTCAGAGTAGTTGATGGAGCCACGGCAGAACCATCCCCAGTCTACCCCAGAGGCACAGTCACGGCGGGTGCAGGGGGAGCTTCAGACGATTTGCTCGACGGCGTTTTCTGCGTGGTAGTCTGAGGAGCGGTCGGAGTCGCGGTCCCCTTCACGGTGTCCTTCCGCGGCGGCTCTTCATCGTCGTCCCTGACGTGGATGACCTCTGCAAGTGCTACGATCACTCGACGCAATCAGTCGCATTACACAATTCAATCGGGTGAAGGCATTTCAGTCGAATGACAGGTCGAAGCAAAAATGAAGTCATTGTTACCTTTTCGAGAAGTGGCCGCGTCTGCCGACTCGGCCTCGGCGCGGTCCCCATCAGTCTGCATGGGAGACGTCATCGAGGTTGCAGCATTGGTTCATAAGATGCACTCGGTCAGAAGAATCACGAAAGTTGACAAAGACAGAAAAGAAAAACTGAGAAGGATACTCACGTTGAGGCGGCAGGTACAGTGACCTTGATCCGGGGCAGAGCCTTCCGAGGCTTGGGGGAAGCGACCTTGGGCTGCTTGGCGGCCTTCTCAGTCGGCGCAGGCGACGACGTCCGGGTGCGCTTCGGAGCCTTAGCACTCGGAACCGCCTCCTTCTCCGGGTCGACACTCGGATCATGAGTTCGTTTGGAGCGGTGCTCTGCGTAGCTGCCTTCCGAGTCCTCACTTTCCTCCTAGTTGTCCTCTGCGTAGCTGCCCCCGGCGCTGCCATGTTCGCTCTCCACGCCTTCGGCAAGTTGTCCTCCATTCGGCATAGGCGATAACATCTTCTGGAATTCCTGCAAGACACGAAGGGTAAAGACAGACAGTTCAGTCAGTTCACTTGGATAATTTGCACACCGGTAATTCACTCGAAAATTCGTGCCTCACCTCCAACGGTTGGTTGTTGGCGTCGTAGGGCGGGACCCGTCTCGACCCTCGCGGATTGTCACGTGCGCCAGTGACGCACCTGATCCACTGTTCCACCATTTTCTCCTCTACATCTTCCGGATGCACTCGGGTCGGATCACCGGCTCCAGTGTAGAGCCACATGGGGTGAGCCCGCTCCTGCAGCGGCTGGATCCTCCGACTGAGGAAGACCTCCAGAAGGTCCAGGCCAGTCAATCCACCCTGAATCAGACTAACCATGGCGGTCACCAAGATCCCTACATCCGTCTTCTCCTTTTTATCAACCGTCAGCGAGGGAGGAGTCTGAACTCTCTCAGTCGTGTAAGGAGGAAGGCCAGTCGACGAGCCAGAACACGGCAGGTCATTGCAGTAGAACCAGGTCGACTGCCAACCCCTCACCGAGTGGGGAAAGGACATAGATGGGAATGCACTCTTACCCCTCATCTGAATACCTAAGCCACCACACATCTGAATCACGTGCGTCCTCTCTCCATCAGGGTCAACCTTCTTAACCGATTGAGATCGACACGCGAAAATATGTTTGAACAAACCCCAGTGCGGCGGACAACCCAGAAAATTTTCGCACAAAGAAACGAATGCAGCAAGATACATGATGGCATTTGGAGGCAGGTGATGGAGCTGAGCACCGAAGAAGTTCAAGAATTCGCGGAAAAAGGCGTGGGGTGGCATGGAGAAACCTCGCTCCACGTGTGTGGTGAGGAGCACTCGCTCCCCGGGGCGCGGCGCGGGCTCGGTCTCCCCTTCTTCCGGCAACCTCCACGTCCCGTCACGGATCAGCCCGTCCACGACGAGCCCGCTGACGTCGTCGATCGTGGTGGTCGGCGGAAGCCAGTCGCCCTGGATCCACCCGGGCGGGAGCGCAGCTCGGGAGCTCGATGCCTTCCTCCCCTTCGCCGCCTTCTTCGCTTTCTCGAGCTTCGCCGTCTTGTCTTTCGCCATCGCCGCCGAGCTCTCCAACGACCAAAGGGGATTCGCGCGGAGTGGATCTCGGGAGAGAAGAGTGAGCAGGCTGGGAGAATAAGGGAAAAGTAGATCTGTCCTCTCTCCCTCTCCGGCGCAGCAGCCTCTTATGGCGTCGCCCGTCCCGCTCTCCAATCCACTTCCGCACGTCCCGGGCCCACAGATCTCCTCGACTCTCGCTGGCGGAGTTGCAGCTGTAAGTGGCGAAAAGGGGGGCAAATATCGAGGCGTCACGCCCCACTTTCCCCACTCACCGCGCCGCAACCGTTCGCGCGCTCGTCGCCGATTTCAAATCCCACAAGATCCGGATTCCAGCGATATGATGACTCGCCTTTAAAGACATTCCATAAACACGCAGATCTGTTCCGCCACTCGGATGAAGGCTACTCGTTCCACTCGGATGAAGACTACTCGTTTCACTCGGATGAAGACTACTCGTTTCACTCGGCTGAAGATAACTCACTTCACTCGGTTGACAGCCACTGTCCCATTCGGGTGGAGACTTCCGTTCTGACGTCATATGGTCCAGAATCTGCCGAGGTGCCGCACGAAGACAAGGCCGACTAGTGACCGGCGGGAGTCCTCGAGCGCCCGTGTAGCGCTCGACTCGCCTGGGAATTCGTCTTGACTCGACCCGCTAAACCTCGACCGATTCGGGGGCTAATGACGAGGGCATACACTAGGGATAGGGTAATAGGCCTGACCTATAGACCCTACCCTTGGACACCACACGTCTTATACTGGGCCCCAGGGCCAGATCAGCAACCAAGAGTTCTGCAAACTGACACTCACTCGGAGTTCGACGAACCACTCGGGAGGCAAGAGTTAACTCGACCAGCTTGTTTCACTCGGAGCACCCGAAAGTCACTCGACCAGAGAAGACCAGGAGACTCCGGGAGAGCAACGGTCGGGACGCACGTTCTCCTGTATTCATTGTAATCAATGCGCCTGTTACCTGGCGCCCTTAAACCCCCTCTTAACCCCTGGTAATGGAGGCATGCATGGGAGGGCTGGCGAAGACTATATAAGCCGCCCCCAGCTCCATTCCAAGGGTTCGCAATCTATTGTAACACATACACTCAAGTAATCAAGCTCTAGAGCACCGAGACGTAGGGCTGTTACCTCCACCGCTGAGGGGCCTGAACTCGTAAATCCGAGTGTAACATCTTCGCCGTAGCTAGGCTCTGCCATCTCATCCGTACCCCTACACACTACTGTCAGGCTTGCACCCACGACAATCACTTCTCGCCAACAGGCGTCATCGCCCTCCCTAATCTCCGAGCAAGCGACTCCGACTTCTCAGAAAACAAACGTCGACCCAACCCACGCCGTAGAGGTCGTGTGGATACACAAGAAGGCCCGCGCCAAACTCAACCACCCGCGCCGAGGATAGTGCAACTTCGACTCTGAAAGATAGCTCCGAAGGAGAACTATGCAAGGTTGGCGCCGCGGAAGATCACCGAACAGACCACCTGTTGCATGTCATTGTCGCCACAGGGGCCCGCCGCCGCAGCTCTGACTTCACCACAACAAAACAACCCGAGGTAATCCCACGAACACGCCGGAGAAGAGCCGATTGTTGGAAATATGCCCTAGAGGCAATAATAAATTAGTTATTATTATATTTCCTTGTTCATGATAATCGTTTATTATCCATGCTATAATTGTATTGATTGGAAACTCAAATACATGTGTGGGTACAAAGACAACACTTTGTCCCTAGTAAGCCTCTAGTTGACTAGCTCGTTGATCAAAAGATGGTGAAGGTTTCCTAGCCATGGACATGAGATGTCATTTGATAACGGGATTACATCATTAGGAGAATGATGTGATGGACAAGACCCAAACTATAAACGTAGCATATGATCGTGTCAGTTTATTGCTATTGTTTTCTGCATGTCAAGTATCTGTTCCTATGACCATGAGATCATGCAACTCCCTGACATCGGAGGAGTACCTTGTGTGTATCAAACGTCGCAACGTAACTGGGTGACTATAAAGGTGCTCTACAGGTATCTCCGAGGATGTCTGTTGGGTTGGCATGGATCAAGACTGGGATTTGTTACTCCGTGTGACGGAGAGGTATCTCAGGGCCCACTCGGTAATACAACATCACAATGAGCCTTGCAAGCAATGTGACTAAAGTGTTAGCCACGAGATCTTGTATTACGGAACGAGTAAAGAGACTTGCCGGTAACGAGATTGAACTAGGTATAGAGATACCGACGATCGAATCTCGGGCAAGTAACATACCGAAGAACAAAGGGAACAGCATACGGGATTAACTGAATCCTTGACATAGAGGTTCAAACGATAAAGATCTTCATAGAATATGTAGGAGCCAATATGGGCATCCAGGTCCCGCTATTGGTTATTGATCGTAGAGGTGTCTCGGTCATGTCTACATAGTTCTCGAACCCGCAGGGTCTACACACTTAACGTTTGGTGACGATTAGTATAGTTGAGTTATTTTGTTGGTGACCGAAAGTTGTTCGGAGTCCCGGATAAGATCCCGGACATGACGAGGATCTCCGGAATAGTCCGGAGGTAAAGATTGATATATGTGATAATAGTGTTTTGATCTCCGGAAGGGTTCCGGAATTCACTGGAAGGGGTTCCGGATGTTTACCGAAGTGTTCGGGTGCAGCAACACTTTATATGGGCCAAAGGGATAAAGCCCACGAGGTATTGGAAAGTGCAAAAGGAAGTTTTGCTACTGCCTTAAGCTGGTAAGGCAGTACTACCGCTACTGTAGCAGCGGTACTACCGCTTAAGCTAGTTAAGCGGTACTACCGCTACTGTATCAGCGGTACTACCGCTTAAGCTGGTCAAGCGGTACTACCGCTACTGTAGCAGCGGTACTACCGCTTGTGCGCGGTACTGCAGGGATCCGAGTTGGACTCTTTCCCTGCGGGCCAAACCGACCTTGTGCGGGCAAAACCGACCTGGAGGAGGCTTTTACTCCAAGTTTAGACCCCAAGGCTCAACATATAAATAGAGGGGCAGGGCTAGCACACGGGATACATTAGATTGCCCCAAGCCGTGTGCCGGCAACCTCTAGTTCCTCCTACGTCATAATTTCAGTAGTGCTTAGGCGAAGCCCTGCTGAAATAGTTCCTCACCAACATCACCACGCCGTCGTGCTGCTGGAACTCTTCTTCTTCTCCGCTCCCTCTTGCTGGATCAAGAAGACGGAGATCGTCATCAAGCCGTACATGTGTTGAACACGGAGGTGCCGTCCGTTCGGCGCTGGATCGTGCTTGGATCGAGGGACGACTTGCGATTTGGATCGCGGAGACGTTCGACTACATCAACCGCGTTTCTTAACGCTTCCGCTTAGCGATCTACAAGGGTATGTAGATTCACTCTCCCTCTCGTAGATGCTCATCACCATGGATAGATCTTGTGTGTGCGTAGGAAAATTTTTGTTTCCCATGCAACGTTCCCCAACAGTGGCATCATGAGCTAGGTCTATGCGTAGATGAGATCTCGGGTAGAACACAAACGAGTTGTGGGCGTGAGTGTATACATATTGCTTGCCGTTACTAGTTGATATTTGATTCGGCGGTACTGTGAGATGAAGCGGCCCAGACCAACATTACGCGTACGCTTACGCGAGACAGGTTCCTTCAACTAACATGTAACTTCGTTGCATAAAGATGGCTAGCGGGTGTCTGTCTCTCTCACTTTAGTTGAATCGATTTCAATGAAGAGGGTTCTTTTAGAAGATCAAAAAGCAATCACTACACCACGTTGTGGTTTTGCGTAGGTAAGAACGGTTCTTGCAAACCCGTAGCAGCCACGTAAAATTTGCAACAACAATTAGAGGACGTCTAACTTGTTTTTGCAGGGTATGTTGTGATGTGATATGGCCAATTACATGATGAGATATATGTGATGTATGAGATGATCATGTGTTGTATAGAATATCACGACTTGCATGTCGATGAGTACGGCAACTGGCAGGAGCCATAGAGTTGTCTTTAATTATTGTATGACCTGCGTGTCAATCATTAAGCGCTATGTAATGCTTTACTTTATCGCTAAACGTTAGCTATAGTCGTGGAAGCAACAGTCGGCGCGACAACCTCATGGCGACACGTTGATGGAGATCAAGATGATGGAGATCATGGTGTCATGCCGGTGACGATGGAGATCATGCCGGTGCTTTGGAGATGGAGATCAAAAGCACAAGTTCATGGCCATATCATGTCACTTATGATTTGCATGTGATGTTAATCCTTTTATGCATCTTATTTTGCTTAGGACGACGGTAGCATTATAAGGTGATCCCTCACTTAAATTTCAAGATAAATTGTGTTCTCCCCAAGTGTGCACCGTTGCGAAAGTTCGTCGTTTCGAGACACGCCGTGATGATCGGGTGTGATAGACTCTACGTTCACATACAACGGGTGTAAGCCATGTTGCACGTGCGGAACACTCGGGTTAAACTTGACGAGCCTAGCATGTACAGACATGGCCTCGGAACACAAGAGACCGAAAGGTCGAACATGAGTCATATAGTAGATATGATCAACATGAAGATGTTCACCATTGAAACCACCTCAACTCACGTGATGATCGGACTTGAGTTGGTGGATTTGGATCATGTTACACTCGAATGACCGGAGGGATGTCTATTTGAGTGGGAGTTTTTAAGTAATATGATTAACTAAACTCATTATCTAGAACAATAGTCTAAGTTTTCTTTGCTATATTTATGTTGTAGATCATGGCTCGCGCAGTAGCACCCCTGAATTTTAATGCGTTCCTAGAGAAAGCTAAGTTGAAAGATGATGGAAGTAACTTTGTGGACTGGGCCCATAATCTAAGGATTATCCTTACGGCTTCCCAGAAGGCTTATGTCCTTGATGCACCGCTTGGTGATCCACCCGCTCCAGTTGAGTCTCTAGACGTTGTGAACGCCTGGCAGGCTCGTTTTGATGATTACTCAATAGTTCAATGTGCAATGTTGTATGGCTTAGAACCGGGACTTCAAAGACGTTTTGAACATCATGGAGCATATGAGATATTCCAGGAGTTGAAGTTTATCTTTCAGAAGAATGCCCGGATCGAGAGATATGAGATCTCCGATAAGTTCTATGCTTGCAAGATGGAGGAGAACGGGTCTATCAGTGATCACGTGCTCAGAATGTCTGGGTACTCCACCCGTCTGGCTGAATTAGGGATGCCCCTTCCGCCAGAGGCTATCACTGACAGAGTTCTTCAATCATTGCCACCTAGCTACAAGAGCTTCGTGTTGAACTATAACATGCACGGGATGAACAAGTCAGTCGCCGAGCTGTTTGCGATGCTGAAAGCCGCTGAGTCTGAAATTCAGAAGGAGCATCAAGTGTTGATGGTCAATAAAACCACTAGTTTCAAGAAAAATGGCAAGAGTAAGAAGGGTAACTCCAAGAAGAGTGGCAAAGCAGTTGCTCCTCTCGTGAAGAAACCCAAGGCTGGACCCAAACCAGAAACTGTGTGTTTTCATTGCAAGGGAACTGGACACTGGAAGCGGAACTGCCCCAAGTATTTGGCTGACAAGAAGGCGGCCAACAACAAACAAGGTATATATGATATACATGTTATTGATGTGTACCTTACCAACTCTCGTTGTAGTGCCTGGGTATTTGATACCGGTGCGGTTGCTCATATTTGCAACTCAAAACAGGAACTGCGGAATAGACGGAGGCTGGCAAAGGACGAAGTGACGATGCGCGTGGGAAATGGTTCCAAGGTTGATGTGATCGCCGTCGGCACGCTCGCTCTTCGATTACCATCGGGATTAGTGATGAACCTGAATAATTGTTATTTAGTGCCTGCGTTAAGCATGAACATTATATCTGGATCTTGTTTATTGCGAGACGGTTACTCATTTAAATCAGAGAATAATGGTTGTTCTATTTATATGAGTAATATCTTTTATGGTCATGCACCCAATGTGAGGGGTTTATTCTTATTGAATCTCGATAGTAATGATACACATGTTCATAACATTGATGCCAAAAGATGTAGAATTAATAATGATAATACCACTTTCTTGTGGCACTGCCGTTTAGGTCATATTGGCGTAAAACGCATGAGGAAGCTCCATGCTGATGGACTTTTGGAGTCACTTGATTTTGAATCACTTGACACATGTGAGCCATGCCTCATGGGCAAGATGACTAAAACGCCGTTCTCTGGAACAATGGAACGGGCAAGTGACTTATTGGAAATCATACATAGTGATGTGTGCGGTCCGATGAGTATTGAGGCGCGCGGTGGTTATCGTTACTTTCTCACCTTCACTGATGACTTAAGTAGATATGGGTATATTTACTTAATGAAACACAAGTCTGAAACATTTGAAAAGTTCAAACAATTTCAGAGTGAAGTTGAGAATCATCGTAACAAGAAGATTAAATTCCTACGATCTGATCGAGGAGGAGAATATCTGAGTTATGAGTTTGGCAGTCACTTAAGACAATGTGGAATTGTTTCACAACTAACACCGCCTGGAACACCACAACGTAATGGTGTGTCCGAACGTCGTAATCGAACCTTATTGGATATGGTGCGATCTATGATGTCTCTTGCCGATTTGCCACTATCGTTTTGGGGTTATGCATTAGAGACAACTGCATTCACTTTAAATAGGGCACCATCGAAATCCGTTGAGACGACGCCATATGAACTTTGGTTTGGCAAGAAGCCAAAGCTGTCGTTTCTTAAAGTTTGGGGATGTGATGCTTATGTCAAAAAGCTTCAGCCTGAAAAGCTGGAACCCAAAGCGGAGAAATGCGTCTTCATAGGATACCCAAAAGAGACAGTTGGGTATACCTTCTACCTCAGATCCGAAGGCAAAGTGTTTGTCGCTAAAAACGGAACATTTCTTGAGAAAGAGTTTCTCTCGAAAGAATTGAGTGGGAGGAAGATAGAACTTGATGAGGTTGTTGAACCTTTACTTCAACCTGAGAGTAGCGCAGCGCAGAAAGTTGTTTCTGTGGAGCCTACATTAGCTGAAGAGGAAGTTAATGATGATGATCATGAAGCTTTGGATCAAGTTGCTATCGAACCTCATAGGTCGACAAGGACGCGTACTGCTCCTGAGTGGTACGGCAACCCTGTCTTAGAGGTCATGTTGTTGGACAACGATGAACCTACGAGCTATGGAGAAGCGATGATGGGCCCGGATTCCGAGAAGTGGTTAGAGGCCATGAAATCCGAGATGGGATCCATGTATGAAAACAAAGTATGGACTTTGGAAGTATTACCTGAAGGGCGTAAGGCCATTCAGAACAAATGGATCTTTAAGAGGAAGACGGACGCAGACGGTAATGTCACCGTCTATAAAGCTCGACTTGTGGCAAAGGGTTTTTCACAAGTTCAAGGAGTTGACTACGATGAGACATTCTCACCCGTAGTGATGCTTAAGTCCGTCAGAATCATGTTAGCAATAGCTGCCTTTTTCGATTATGAAATTTGGCAGATGGATGTCAAAACAGCGTTCCTTAACGGTTTCCTTAAGGAAGAGTTGTATATGATGCAACCAGAAGGTTTTGTCGATCCAGAGAATGCTGACAAAGTTTGCAAACTCCAGCGATCCATTTATGGACTGGTGCAAGCATCTCGGAGTTGGAATCTTCGCTTTGACGAGGTGATCAAAGCGTTCGAGTTTATACAAGTTTACGGAGAAGCTTGTATTTACAAGAAAGTGAGTGGGAGCTCTATAGCGTTTCTAATATTATATGTGGATGACATATTGCTGATTGGAAACAATATAGAAATGTTGGAAAGCATGAAGGAATATTTGAACAAGAGTTTTTCAATGAAGGACCTAGGAGAAGCTGCTTTCATATTAGGCATCAAGATCTATAGAGATAGATCAAGACGCTTAATAGGACTTTCACAAAGCACATACCTTGATAAGATTTTGAAGAAGTTCAAAATGGATCAGTCCAAGAAGGGGTTCTTGCCTGTTTTGCAAGGTGTGAAGTTGAGTAAGACTCAATGCCCAGTGACTACAGAAGATAGAGAAAAGATGAGTGTCATCCCCTATGCTTCAGCCATAGGCTCTATTATGTATGCAATGCTGTGCACAAGACCCGATGTCAGCCTTGCCATAAGTATGGTCGGAAGGTTTCAAAGTGATCCAGGAATGGAACACTGGACGGCGGTCAAGAATATCCTGAAGTACCTGAAAGGGACTAAGGACATGTTTCTCGTTTATGGAGGTGATCAAGAGCTCGTCGTAAAGGGTTACGTCGATGCAAGCTTTGACACTGATCCGGATGACTCTAAGTCTCAAACCGGATACGTATTTATTCTTAATGGGGGTGCGGTTAGCTGGTGCAGTTCCAAGCAAAGCGTGGTAGCTGATTCTACATGCGAAGCGGAGTACATCGCAGCCTCGGAGGCGGTGAAGGAAGGTGTCTGGATGAAGGAGTTCATGACAGATCTTGGAGTAGTGCCTAGTGCGCTTAACCCAATGACTCTGTTTTGTGATAATACTGGTGCCATTGCTCTAGCCAAGGAACCAAGATTTCACAAGAGGACCAGACACATAAAGCGACGCTTCAATTCCATCCGCGATTACATCAAGGAGGACGACATAAATATTTGCAAAGTACACACGGATCTGAATGTTGCAGATCCGATGACTAAACCTCTTCCAAGGGCTAAACATGAACAACACCAGAACTGCATGGGTGTTCGATTCATTACAATGTAAATCACATAGTGATGTGAACTAGATTATTGACTCTAGTGCAAGTGGGAGACTGTTGGAAATATGCCCTAGAGGCAATAATAAATTAGTTATTATTATATTTCCTTGTTCATGATAATCGTTTATTATCCATGCTATAATTGTATTGATTGGAAACTCAAATACATGTGTGGGTACATAGACAACACTGTGTCCCTAGTAAGCCTCTAGTTGACTAGCTCGTTGATCAAAAGATGGTGAAGGTTTCCTAGCCATGGACATGAGATGTCATTTGATAACGGGATTACATCATTAGGAGAATGATGTGATGGACAAGACCCAAACTATAAACGTAGCATATGATCGTGTCAGTTTATTGCTATTGTTTTCTGCATGTCAAGTATCTGTTCCTATGACCATGAGATCATGCAACTCCCTGACATCGGAGGAGTACCTTGTGTGTATCAAACGTCGCAACGTAACTGGGTGACTATAAAGGTGCTCTACAGGTATCTCCGAGGATGTCTGTTGGGATGGCATGGATCAAGACTGGGATTTGTTACTCCGTGTGACGGAGAGGTATCTCAGGGCCCACTCGGTAATACAACATCACAATGAGCCTTGCAAGCAATGTGACTAAAGTGTTAGCCACGAGATCTTGTATTACGGAACGAGTAAAGAGACTTGCCGGTAACGAGATTCAACTAGGTATAGAGATACCGACGATCGAATCTCGGGCAAGTAACATACCGAAGAACAAAGGGAACAGCATACGGGATTAACTGAATCCTTGACATAGAGGTTCAAACGATAAAGATCTTCATAGAATATGTAGGAGCCAATATGGGCATCCAGGTCCCGCTATTGGTTATTGACCGTAGAGGTGTCTCGGTCATGTCTACATAGTTCTCGAACCCGCAGGGTCTACACACTTAACGTTTGGTGACGATTAGTATAGTTGAGTTATTTTGTTGGTGACCGAAAGTTGTTCGGAGTCCCGGATAAGATCCCGGACATGACGAGGATCTCCGGAATAGTCCGGAGGTAAAGATTGATATATGTGATAATAGTGTTTTGATCTCCGGAAGGGTTCCGGAATTCACTGGAAGGGGTTCCGGATGTTTACCGAAGTGTTCGGGTGCAGCAACACTTTATATGGGCCAAAGGGATAAAGCCCACGAGGTATTGGAAAGTGCAAAAGGAAGTTTTGCTACTGCCTTAAGCTGGTAAGGCAGTACTACCGCTACTGTAGCAGCGGTACTACCGCTTAAGCTAGTTAAGCGGTACTACCGCTACTGTATCAGCGGTACTACCGCTTAAGTTGGTCAAGCGGTACTACCGCTACTGTAGCAGCGGTACTACCGCTTGTGCGCGGTACTGCAGGGATCCGAGTTGGACTCTTTCCCTGCGGGCCAAACCGACCTTGTGCGGGCAAAACCGACCTGGAGGAGGCTTTTACTCCAAGTTTAGACCCCAAGGCTCAACATATAAATAGAGGGGCAGGGCTAGCACACGGGATACATTAGATTGCCCCAAGCCGTGTGCCGGCAACCTCTAGTTCCTCCTACGTCATAATTTCAGTAGTGCTTAGGCGAAGCCCTGCTGAAATAGTTCCTCACCAACATAACCACGCCGTCGTGCTGCTGGAACTCTTCTTCTTCTCCGCTCCCTCTTGCTGGATCAAGAAGACGGAGATCGTCATCAAGCCGTACGTGTGTTGAACGCGGAGGTGCCGTCCGTTCGGCGCTGGATCGTGCTTGGATCGAGGGACGACTTGCGATTTGGATCGCGGAGACGTTCGACTACATCAACCGCGTTTCTTAACGCTTCCGCTTAGCGATCTACAAGGGTATGTAGATTCACTCTCCCTCTCGTAGATGCTCATCACCATGGATAGATCTTGTGTGTGCGTAGGAAAAATTTTGTTTCCCATGCAACGTTCCCCAACACCGATTACCGTAACCATTGCTGCGTCTCCGACATCACACACACCCATCATCGTTACCACAGAAGCCTCGACGCCAACACCGCCATCTTTCATCGGTCCCGCTTGTTGATGCCTAGCTCCAAAGACAAAGCCCCCGAGAGGGGATATGATGCCAGAGCACCGTCATCGTCCGATCACATGGATCTAGGGTTTCCCCCGAAGCTGCGAAGATTGGAGCTGAGAGTACCTCGGCGATGCCAACAAGAAGGAAACGACGCTCGAAAGCGTCGCCATCGCCGGCTCCAGACACGCCGGAGACAAGCTTTCGCCCGGGTCAACCACTCGAGCCCCGCACAACATGCATCAGCAAGTCCTCCATCAAGCCACCGAGGTCAAATCCGGCCGGATCTGACCACCTTCACGCCATGCCACTTCACTGGCCACCTCCACCAGCCCTTAGCAGATCCCGCGACCACCAGCAGCCACCTCCCACGGATCAGCTCGACGAAGAAGAGTCACAGGGGGTCACCACAGCCACCCGCACCATGCGGAGGCCACCCTCGTCCAGCCAAAAACTCCAACCGTGAGCCAGGTCCGACCAACGGCCGGCAGAATCCAAGCCTCCAGCCACTGCACAATCCACCACTCCCTGCCAAGCACCACGTCGGCCAGAGGAATGGAGGAGTGCCTCCTGGAGTACAGAACCACCATGGATCCGAGCTGCAGCTCAGATCCAGCCGCGCCGCCACGCACATTAGCGCCGCGCCCTGCCTCCCCTTGCTGCCCGGCCGCCGCTCCTCCCGGATCCGCGACGCACGACCTCCATCCTCGCAGCGTCTGCTCGAGCAGAGCCCAAGCCCGCGCGACCACCTCCAGCCCCAACGCCGGCACCCTCCCGTGCGCACCCCACAGCCCGCCAGGCGACGAGTGCTACTTGTAGTCTGCGTTGATATTTCCCCGAAGAGGAGAGGATGATGCAGTACAGTAGAGATAAGTATTTCCCTCAGTTAAGAACCAAGGTTATCAATCCAGTACGAGAACCAAGCAAAATTCCGTTAAGCGCACCTGCACACACAAGAGCAAACACTTGCACCCAACGCAAATAAGAGGGTTGTCAATCCTCTTAGCGGTTATTTGCAAGGATTAAATCTTATCGAGGTAAATAGATAAACTAAACTACTAATAAAAATAAAAGTAAATAAATTGCAGCAAAGTATTTTTAGGTATTTAATATATGATAAAGTAGACCGGGGGCCATAGTTTTCACTAGAGGCTTCTCTCTCGAACACATAGCATACGGTGGGTAAACATATTACTGTTGGGCAATTGATAGAAAAGCAAATAATTATGACGGATTCATGGCAATGATCATGTATATAGGCATCACGTCCGAGAAAAGTAGACCGACTCCTGCCTGCATCTACTACTATTACTCCACCCATCGACCGCTATCCAGCATGCATCTAGGGTATTAAGTTAATGAAAACGGAGTACCGCCTTAAGCAAGAAGACATGATGTAGAGAAGTGAACTCAAACAATATGAATAAATCCCATCTTTTTATCCTTAATGGCGACAATACAAATACGTGTCATGTCCCCTTCTGTCACTGGGATTGAGCACCGCAAGATTGAACCCATCACAAAGCACCTCTCCCATTGCAAGATAAATCAATCTAGTAGGCCAAACCAAATCGATAGATCGGAGAGAAATACAAAGCTATAACAATCATGCATAAAAGAGTTCAGAGAAGACTCAAATATTTCTGATGAATAATCTGATCATAAACTCACAATTCATCGCATCCCAACAAACACACCGCAAAAGAAGATTACATCGGAGAGAACTCCAAGAACATCGAGGAGAACATGGTATTGAAGATCAAAGAGAGAGAAGAAGCCATCTAGCTACTAGCTATGGACCCGTAGGTCTGTGATAAACTACTCACACATCATCGGAAGGGCAGCAAGGTTGATGTAGAAGCCCTCCGTGATTGATTCTCCCTCCGGCAGAGTACCGGAAAAGGCCTCCAGATGGGATCGCGGAAGAACAGAGGCTTGCGGCGGCGGAAAGGTTTTCTCTTCTGTCTCCCTGTTGGTTTGACAATATTTGTGAATTTATAGCGAAGGAATTAGGTCAACATGTGCCACGAGGGGCCCACAAGCCTGGGAGGCGCGACCACCCCCCTGGGCGCGCCCTTCAGGCTTGCCGCCTCCTCGTGGCTCTTCTGGTCTTCTCCCAAAGCGTCATGGGTCTCTTCTGGTCCAGAAAAAATTAATCCAAAGTTTTTTTCTCGTTTGGACACTTTTTGATAATGATTTTCTGAAAAGGCAAAAACCAGCAGAAACAGCAACTGGCACAGGGCACTGGGTTAATAGGTTAGTCCCAAAAAATGATATATAATGGAATATAATTGCATATAAAACATCCAAGATTGATACTATAATAGCATGGAGCAATCAAAAATTATAGATACGTTGGAGACGTATCAAGCATCCCCAAGCTTAATTCCTGCTCGTCCTCGAGTAGGTAAATGGTAAAAACAGAATTTTTGATGTGGAATGCTACCTATCATGTTTCATCATGTAATCTTTCTCTTATGGTATGAATAATAAGATCTGAATGATTCAAAGCAATAGTCTATAATTTGATATAAAGACATCAATACTCAGGCATACTAATAAACAATCATTTCTTTCAAAATAAAAATGCTAAAGAACGTTATCCCTACAAAATCATACAATCCTGTCATGCTCCATCTTCTTAACACAAAGTATTTATCATGCACTACCCCGATGACAAGCCAAGCAATTGGTTCATACTTTTTAACGCGCTTCAGCTTTTTTAACTCCCACTCAATACATGAGCGCAAGCCATGAATATAGCACTATGGGTGGAATAGAGTGTGGTGGTAGAGATAAATACGAGAAGTCAAAAATAAGAAGATAGTCTCACATCGATGAGGCTAATCAGCGGGCTATGGCGATGCCCATCAATTGATGTCAATGCAAGGAGTAGGGATTGCCATGCAACGAATGCACTAAGAGCTATAAGTGTATGAAAGCTCAACATGAAAACTAAGTGGGTGTGCATCCAACTTGCTTGCTCATGAAGACCTCGGGCATTTGAGGAAGCCCATCATCGGAATATGCAAGCCAAGTTCTATAATAAAAAATTCCCACTAGTATATGAAAGTGACAAAATAGGAGACTCACTATATGAAAAACATGGTGCTACTCTGAAGCACAAGTGTGGAAAAGGATAGTAACATTGCCCCTTCTCTCTTTTTCTCTTTTATTTCATGGCTCTTTTTTGCCTCTTTTTTTTCGTCCAGAGTCTCATCCCGAATTGTGGGGGAATCATGGTCTCCATCATCCTTTCCTCACTGGGACAATGCTCTAATAATGATGATCATCACACCTCTATTTACTTACAACTCAATATTACAACTCGATACTAGAACAAAAATATGACTCTATATGAATGCCTCTGGCAGTGTACCAGGATGTGCAATGATGCTAACGTAACATGTATAAGAATGATGAACGGTGGCTGAGCCACAAATACTATGTCAGTTATATGATCATGCAAAGCAATATGACAATGATAATGTGTGTCATCAAAACGGAACGGTGGAAGTTGCATGGTAATATATCTCGGAATGGCTTTGGAAATGCCATGATAGGAAGGTATGGTGGCTGTTTTGAGGAAGATATTAAGAGGCTTATGTGTGATAGAGCGTATCATATCACGGGGTTTGGATGCACCGGCGAAGTTTGCACCAACTCTCGATGTGAGAAAGGGCAATGCACGGTATCGAAGAGGCTAGCAAATTGCGGAAGGGTGAGAGTGCGTATAATCCATGGACTCAAATTAGTCATAAAGAACTCACATACTTATTGCGAAAGTTTATTAGCCCTCGAAGCAAAGTACTACTACGCATGCCCCTAGAGGGATAGATTGGTAGGACAAGGTCCATCGCTCGTCCCCGACCGTCACTCATAAGGTAGACAATCAACAATAAATCATGCTCCAACTTCTTAGCATAACGACAGATCATACGTGCATGCTTCGGGAATCACAAAGTTTAACACCAACATTCTTACTAAACCACAATTATCCACTAATACCTCTCACATATTACCATCTTAATATCACAAAACTATTGCAAGGAATCAAACTTATCATATTCAGTGATGTACATGAAAGTTTTTATTATATCCCTCTTGAATACCTATCATATCAGGACCAAATTCATAACCCGTGCATATTACCATTTCTATCATGAGACTCTCAAAAAGATATAAGTGAAGCATGAGAGTGCAACTATTTCTTTAAAATATAACCACTGCCGTGCTCTAAAAGATATAAGTGAAGCACTAGAGCAACTGCCTAGCTCAAAAGATATAAGTGAAGCGCATAGAGTATTCTAACAAATCAAGAATAATGTGTGTCCCTCTCAAAAAGGTGTGTTCAGCAAAGATGATTGTGAAAAACTAAAAAGCAAACAAACTATATCACAAGACGCTCCAAGTAAGACACATATCATGTGATGAATAAAAATATAGCTCCAAGTGAGTTACCGATAGATTGTAGACGAAAGAGGGGATGCCTTCCGGGGCATCCCCAAGCTTAGACGCTTGAGTCTTCCTTGAATATTACCTTGGGCTTCCTTGGGCATCCCCAAGCTTAGGCTCTTGCTTCTCCTTATTCCTTTATCCATCGTAGTCTGACAGAAAACTTGAAAACTTCAGCACACAAAACTCAACAGAAACCTCGTGAGATCCGTTAGTATAACAAACAAATCTTAAACTTTAGGTACTGTTGTAAATTGATTCATATTTAATATTGGCATAATGCTACTGTACTCCAACTTCTCCATGACTCATACCCCCCCGATACGATACATAGATTCATCAAAATAAGCAAACTATGCAACAAAAATAGAATCTATCTAAAACAGGACAGTCTGTAAAGATCTGAATTATCGTCATACTTCTGTAACTTCAAAAATTCTGAAAAATTAGGACAACGTGGGCAATTCATATATCAATACTGTGTAAAAACTTGAGAAGGTTCTGACACTCCAGCGAAAAAAAAAAATCCAGCACTGGACGCAAAAGTTTCTGTTTTCCAACAGCATCTATCATACTATCTTCCAAATCATCCCAAAGGCATTACTTGGCACAAACACTAATTAAAACATAAAAATATAATCGTAATAGAAGCTATAATTGTTCAAACACTCAAAAACAGAAGGTAAAAGCAAAAATTTATTTTATTCATTGGGTTGCCTCCCAACAAGCGCTATTGTTTTATGCCCCTAGCTAGGCATAATGCATAGTTTCAAGTGTTGTCATCCTTCAAGTTAATTCCATAGGTGGCCCTCATAATAGATTCATAAGGTGCTTTAATTCTCTTCCTAGGGAAGTGTTCCATCCCTTTCTTTAATGTAAATTGAAATCTTATATTAACTTCTTTCATATCAATAATAGCACCAATTGTTCGTAAAAAGGGCCTACCAAGTATTATGGGGCAAGAAGGATTGCATTCAATATCAAGATCAATAAAGTCCACGGGCACATAATTTCTATTTGCAAGAATAAGCACATCATTTATTCTACCCAATGGCTTTTTAATAGTGGAATCCGCAAGATGCAAAATAAGGGAACAAGGATCCATGTCGGTGAGACCTAGCACATCACACAAAGACTTTAGTATAGTGGAAACGCTAGCACCAAGATCACAAAGAGCATTACATTCATAATCTTTAATTTTGACTTTAATAGTAGGTTCCCATTCATCTTGTAATTTTCTAGGAATTGATATTTCCAACTCAAGTTTTTCTTCATGTGCTTTCATCATGGCTTCTACGATATGTTTAGTGAAAGCTTTATTTTGTTCATATGCATTTGGTGAATTAATCATAGATTGCAACAAGGAAATACACTCAATCAAAGAACAACTATCATAATTAAAGTCCTTGTAATCCAAAGTAGTGGGTGCATTACTATTTAAAGTTTTGACCTCTACAAACCTACTTTTTTCATTTTTATGATCAAGATTATCACCCTCCAAGCAAGTGGGACTCCTTCTATCTAAAGTTGACTCTTCTTCAGTCCCTTTTTCATCAAGTTTTATGTTGCTAAATAATGATTCAATAGGAGTGACACCAATCATTTTAATATCTTCATCATTACTACGATAGAAACCGGGTGGAATCACTTTTTCTAGAAATTCTCGCTTAGCTCTCAACCTAGCGGTCCTTTCTTTACTTTCATTAATGGGAACATAGATAACTTTAATAGTCTCATTTATATCATGCTTGGGTGGCAAAATTTTAGTTTTGAGATTTTCCACATCATGAGCAATTCTATCCATGTTCCTAGCCAATTCATCAACTCTATTCAATTTTTCTTCTATCATAGCATTGAAATTCTTTTGAGAATTAATAAATTCTTTAATATTACTTTCAAGATCAGAGGGCATCCTATTATTATTATTATTATTATTATTATTATAAGAATTATCATAAGGATTGCCATAATTATTAGAGGAATTTTCAGGAAACGGTCTAGGATTGAAATTACCCCTATAAGCATTGTTGTTGAAATTATTTCTAGAGACAAAATTCACATCAATAGCATCATTATTTTGCTCAATCAAAGTAGAAAATGGCACATCATTAGGATCAATATCAACATTTTTACTAGCAACCAATTTCAATAGAGCATCCATCTTATCACTCAAAGTATTAATTTCTTCAACAGAATTTACCTTCTTACCAGTTGGAGTTCGTTCAGTGTGCCATTGAGAATAATTTGCCATAATATTATCAAGAAGTTTTGTAGCTTCTCCCAATGTAATTTCCATAAAAGTACCACCTGCGGCAGAGTCTAGCAAATTTCTAGAGACAAAGTTTAGTCCCGCATAAAAAATTTGTATGATCATCCATAAATTCAAGCCATGAGTTGGGCAATTTCTTATCATCAATTTCATTCTCTTCCAAGATTGTGCAACATGTTCATGCTCAAGTTGCTTAAAATTCATAATTTGATTTCTTAGAGAAATAATCTTAGCAGGAGGAAAATACTTGGTAATAAAAGCATCCTTACACTTATCCCAAGAATCAATACTATTTCTAAGCAAGGATGAAAACTAAGTTTTAGCACGGTCTCCGACTGAGAAAGGAAATAATTTTAATTTGACAATATCATTATCCACATCTTTCTTCTTTTGCATATCACAAAGTTCAACGAAAGTATTTAGATGGGATGCATCATCTTCATTAGGACTACCAGAATTTTTTTATTTCATAACAAGATTAAGCAAAGCAGCATTAATGTCACATGACTCCGCACTAGTGGCGGGAGGAGCAATAGGAGTACTAATAAAATTATTATTATTATTATTGGAAAAGTCACACAATTTTGTATTTTCTTGAGACATCGCGACAAAGCAAGCAAACTAGTAAACAAGCAAATAAAAATATTTTTGTGTTTTTGTAAAAAAAAATAGAAGTGGGGGAGATGAAAAACAGAGGCAATTGCAAATAAAAGGCAAATAAAGTAAATGCAAGTGGATGATAGTTTGTGCGAAGTACTTGGTAATTTTGATGATGTTTCCCCGGCAACGGCGCCAGAAATTCTTCCTGCTACTTGTAGTCTGCGTTGGTATTTCCCCGAAGAGGAGAGGATTATGCAGTACAGTAGAGATAAGTATTTCCCTCAGTTAAGAACCAAGGTTATCAATCCAATAGGAGAACCAAGCAAAATTCCTTTAAGCGCACATACATACACAAGAGCAAACAATTGCACCCAACGCAAATAAGAGGGTTGTCAATCCTCTTAGCGGTTATTTGCAAGGATTAAATCTTATCGAGGCAAATAGATAAACTAAACTACTAATAAAAATAAAAGTAAATAAATTGCAGCAAAGTATTTTTAGGTTTTTAATATATGATAAAGTAGACCGGGGGCCATAGTTTTCACTAGAGGCTTCTCTCTCGAACACATAGCATACGGTGGGTAAACAAATTACTGTTGGGCAATTGATAGAAAAGCAAATAATTATGACGGATTCATGGCAATGATCATGTATATAGGCATCACGTCCGAGACAAGTAGACCGACTCCTGCCTGTATCTACTACTATTACTTCGCCCATCGACCGCTATCCAGCATGCATTTAGGGTATTAAGTTAATGAAAACGGAGTAACGCCTTAAGCAAAATGACATGATGTAGAGAAGTGAACTCAAACAATATGAATAAACCCCATCTTTTTTATCCTTAATGGCAACAATACAAATACGTGTCATGTCCCCTTCTGTCACTGGGATTGAGCACCGCAAGATTGAACCCAGCACAAAGCACATCTCCCATTGCAAGATAAATCAATCTAGTAGGCCAAGCCAAATCGATAGATCGGAGAGAAATACAAAGCTATAACAATCATGCATAAAAGAGTTCAGAGAAGACTCAAATATTTCTCATGAATAATCTGATCATAAACTCACAATTCATCGGATCCCAACAAACACACTGCAAAAGAAGATTACATCGGATAGAATTCCAAGAACATCGAGGAGAACATGGTATTGAAGATCAAAGAGAGAGAAGAAGCCATCTAGTTACTAGCTATGGACCCGTAGGTCTGTGGTAAACTACTCACACATCATCGGAAGGGTAGCAAGGTTGATGTAGAAGCCCTCCGTGATCGATTCCCCCTCCGGCAGAGTACCGGAAAAGGCCTCCAGATGGGATCGCGGAAGAACAGAGGCTTGCGGCGGCGGAAAGGTTTTCTCTTCTGCCTCCCTGTTGGTTTGGGAATATTTGTGAATTTATAGTGAAGGAATTAGGTCAAGATGTGCCACGAGGGGCCCACAAGCCTGGGGGCGCGGCCACCCCCCTGGGGCGCGCCCTCCATGTGACGCCCCCAACTCGACCGTGCACTAATCATACACGCAAATGCGCACGATCAAGCCCAGGGACTCACGGGAAGATATCACAACACAACTCTAGACACAAAATAAAATAATACAAGCTTTATATTACAAGCCAGGGGCCTTGAGGGCTCGAATACATAAGCTCGAGTTACACAAGAGTCAGCGAAAGCGTCAGTATCTGAGTACAGACATAAATAGACAAAGGTTGCCTTAAGAAGGCAAAAACAAACAACGACTCTGATCGAAAGAGGCAAGGCCTCCTGCCTGGGAGCCTCCTATCTACTCCTGGTCGTCGGCGGTCTCCACGTAGTAGTACGCTCCACCAGAGGGGTAGTAGTAGTCGTCGACTGGGGCGGCTGGCTCCGGGGCTCCGTCATCTGGTCGCAACAATCGGGTATAGGAAAAAAGGGGAGCAAAGCAACCGTGAGTACTCATCCAAAGTACTCGCAAGACTTACATCAGATCTAATCTACATATGCATCGGTATCAAAGGAGGCTGTATCTGTTGACTAGACTGCAGAATGCCAGAATAGAGAGAGGGCCTAGCCTGTCGAAGACTAGCATCTTCAGCGTCTTGCAGCATTAGAAGAGTGTAGATTAGCATATAAATACATTAGTAGTATCAAGTATAACAGTAGCCACGCCCAGAGATCCTTCCTCGACTCCCTACGAGAAAGCAATCCCGAAGCTTACAATTGATTAACATGTATCCAGTTCAAGTTGTAGTAGATCGGGATACTACACTGAGCGTCCTGTTACCGTGGACACGGCTATTCGAATAGATAATCTTCCCTGCAGGGATGCACTACTGTTACCCAACACGTTCGATTAACTTTGGCTGGACACACTATTCCGGGTCATGCCCGGCCTCGGCTGATCGACACGACGTAGTCCTACCTAGGCTCAGCAGAGAGGTCCCCACCGGTCTACATCCTAAGTGCTCAGGGGTCTTGGGCCCATCGCCCTTTGCACTCCGGGTCGTTGTGTGAAGGGTGAATACCAGCGCCACCTCTGCCTGGATGGCGCGATCCGACCGTGCCACAATGCTGAACTGGACGTCTGACAGAGCTTTCGGCTGATA
Organism: Elymus sibiricus; assembly: GCA_039707655.1. Lineage (NCBI taxonomy): Eukaryota > Viridiplantae > Streptophyta > Magnoliopsida > Poales > Poaceae > Elymus > Elymus sibiricus. The sequence continues at coordinate 31,400,320 of CM077670.1, forward strand.
CATATGGCGCAGAGGGCCCCATTAAACCATTATCCCGCGTGGTGGTAGTGCGTATAGGCCAGTGGCCAACTCAGATCAAATACCCAAATCCGTTAGTGAATTATTAGGAGCGCGCAGAGACGAGCAGAGATCCACGATCATGTGACCCTATCGCCCCGTCTCGTGGACTTACGGCAAGGGCCAGGAATGCCCGGCCGTGCCACGTAATTATCTCGCGGGTACCCTCATGGTCAACCCGACTCCACATCTCTCGCGGGTACCCCTCGGGGTTGACCCGACTTTATCAAGTAACTGTAGTAAAGTCAAAGTACCCGTGTGTCCATAACATCAAGAAGGAATCCGAGGAATCACCCTCGTTGGATTTCCCACTCGATGTAACCGTCAAGGTGAACCCGGAGGAATCATCCTCGAGGGAATCACTCTTGAGGAGTTGCACGACAGTAGCCTTATCGGAGGTGGTGAAAGAGGAATCACCGTTGTTAACCCACAACCGACTAACTATACTACAGAGGCAACATCAGGAGTGAGATAAGAGGTATCACCCTCGGCACTCGATGGTAGCTCTGCAGAGTCGTGCAACTTATGGGTGTGCGGTGATGTGCTGGTCTCAGCCCGTCGATCACTTCGATCGGGGCACTGGTAACTAAGCGGGGCAACTAGGACAAGGAAGAGGGGCCACAGATGGTTTCCCAATCAACCTATACTAAGCATTTAGGATAGCAGGTAAGGTATCAATAGCAGTTTACAAAAACAGGCTATGCATCAGAATAGGATCAATTAAAAGCAGTAGCAAATTCTAATGCAAGCAGGAGGGAGAAAGAATAGGTGATATAGGCATGCTCAAAGGGGTTTGCTTGCCTGGAAGCTCTGCGGCAAAAGAGGGGTCGTCAACGGTGTAGTCGGACTCCGGAGCTGCGTCTGTCTCGGGGTCTACCGGATAAGAAGAGGGGGAAGAAACACTAAATAAAAGCAAGCAATACAACACAGATGCTAGGCATGACGATATGCAGTGCTGGTGGTGACCTAATGCCTTGCTACATGTCGCAGATGAAGCGGGAAAATATCTGGGATATTTTCCCGGCTTTTAGGCAGTTATCGGTATACTGAACCGGAGGGGAAGGTTCCATGTTCAGATAGTTAGGAGTGATGGTCAAGCATTTTGACTACATATTCGGATTCGTCTCATTTTTCTGATCAACTTTCATGTAGAAAACTTTTCGATCCGAGCTATAGTTGAATTTCTACGAATTTTCAAATATTTAAACAATTTCTGGAATTATTTTTAATTACTAAATTCGCATTATCCAGAACAGTGGCTGATGACGTCAGTATGACGTCAGCATGACGTCAGTGGTCAACCCTAGCTGTTCCAGGTCAAACCTGACAGCTGGGTCCCACATGTCATACACAGGTGCGAATTAGGGATTAATTTAAACTAAACAGAGACTAATTTAGCGAATGGGCCCCTTCTGTCAACGTCTAAACTAATTATCAGATTAATTAAATTAACATAATTAGTTAATTAAGCGGTGGGACCCGCCTGTCAGTGTCACTGGGCTGCCCAGTCAGCACGTTGACTGGGTCAACCCAGTCAACGGGGCCAGTGGGGCCCGCTGGCAGCGACCCAGAGGTGGGTCCCAGCCGTGCCACGTCGGCGTCGGCGCCGGAGTTACTCCGGCGACCAAATCGCGCGGCGGCGAACTTCGGCGAGCTCGGAAACGCGCTACGGTGGAGCATTTCGCGCGCGGCTGGGCTTTCTCGAACGGCCACTCCGAGCCGCGTCGGATGGTGGCCACGGCCGGAGCTGAAATGGCCAGAAAAGTCGCCGGCGACGAGCGTAGGCGGCGGTGTTCTCGGGTGCTCCACGGAATCGGCGAAACGGCGCGCGCGCGAGCAGTTAGAGAGGCCAGGCCGCACTGCAGAAGTGCCCCGAGCACAATGGCGTGCTCGGACGGCCATGACTACGACGGCAACGACGACGGCGAGCTGCACGTCGGAGCTGGGCTCGGGCAGCAATGGCGACGGCGATTTGGGCCAGCAAGAAGAGCGGAAGAGAGAGGGCTACCGCGCGGAGCTCACCTAGGGGCACAAGAAAGGCCGTCGAGGGCTTAGGAGCTGCCGGAGAGGTCGGGGTCGCCGGTGGTCGTCGGTGGCCGAGGCGGAAGGGGGCGGCTCGATCCGCTCGATGTGGAGCTCCCCGACTCCCGTTTGACGGCGCAGATGACGTAGCGGTGGACGGTGATCCTCCCAGACACCAGCCGCGGGCGCGGGGACGCCGGTGGCCGCGTGGTCGAGCGGCGACGGCGACGGCAGCGTTCCGGTGAGGGGGAAAGAGCGCGGGCGAGCGAGGAGAGGGAGAGGCGGAGTGGCAGAGAGGTCCCTCCCAGCGGCGTCCGGCGACGGCAGCTGTCGCGCAGCGGCCGGAGCTGCGCGCGCTGGCCATGGCGCGGGCGACAGCAAGGCGAGAGGGGAGAGAAAGAGAGAGTGGGCTGGGCCGGGTGCGCTGTGCACTTAGGCCCAGCCGGTTAGTCCTTTTTATTTTTATTTTCTGTTTTTCTTTTACAGAAAGTTTTGCAATTAAATTTGAGCCACCAAATGCTTTTGTAAAAATGTGAAACTTGTCCACAAAATTACAATGCATTATTCTGTACTGCCACAAAAAGGTTTAGGGTTCAATTGAATTCATTTGAATTTTAGTTTGCAAATTAATGGCTAAAAAGGGTGTTGTTTGGTACTGTTTTGGATGCTAGGGTCAACTTGGGAATTTTAATAATGTTGGTTTTATTTTTGTAATTGCTTTAGGATTATTTGAAATATTATGAACATTTTTATTCAATTAATTGAAGAAGTAATAATTTAACTTGCATTTGAATTTGTAATTTGAATTTGTATTATTTCCTAAATGCAATTTAATTAGGATGATCATGATGACATGGCAATTTGATTAGCTTAATGAGAGGGTTAAGATCTGGGGATGTTACACTCCAGGCTTGCCGCCTCCTCGTGGCTCTTCTGGTCTTCTCCCGAAGTTTCCTGAGTCTCTTCTGGTCCAGAAAAAATTAATTCAAAGTTTTTTTCTCGTTTGGACACTTTTTGATAATGATTTTCTGAAAAGGCAAAAACAAGCAAAAAACAACAACTGACACTGGGCACTGGGTTAATAGGTTAGTCCCAAAAAATGATATATAATGGCATATAATTACATATAAAACATCCAAAATTGATACTATAATAGCATAGAACAATCAAAAATTATAGATACATTGGAGACGTATCAACGAGCTCCACCATGCCACAAACTCCGGTGAGGGTTCCCGGCGGCCAGCGCCGCCCGCCTCGCCAACCTCCAACCGCGTCGCCAGATGCACATCCACAGCTACCCCAGAGCACCTCCTGCTGTCCCCTTTGTAGAGCGGCAAGATCCGCCGCCGCCGCGGCACTCGCCGGCGGCAGCGGCGGCGAACACGGGCGAGGAGGGGGAGGCCTCTCCGGCGTTTCTGGGGGCGCTCCGGTGTCACCGCGGGGCGACATGGGAGCGAGACGCCGGGTGTTTCTAATCGGTCCGAAGGCATCACTATGTATCAAAGAAAACAAGTAAGCACCCAAGAAAACTAGGAAGATCCAGCTTTGCCTAGACGCCTATGATTGGACCAATGATTAACAACAAACACAATCACCACAACCTCCAAAAGCTTAATCCCTTGGATCATACTATAAGTATTGTGGTTCGCTCGCATTTCGTTGGTCACTGTAACACTTTGTTTCGGTATGTTTATTCTATTCTTTGTTTCGGTATGTTTATTCTATTAAGGATGGGCTTGTAATGAATGAGTATTACCAATTTACCATGAAAGGGGAGAATACTGGAATATTGATCTCGACTCCTAACTAACCGAGAGATAAGGGGGAGTCAATCCCATGTACGCAACACGATAGGAGGTCCAAACAAATGTATTGGTTTTGTTCACTGTTCCTTAGAATCCCACATATAAAAAGAAGGTACTTGCTCCCCTGTAAGTTAGCACTACCGCAGAAATGCTTACCAGCCACGGACACACTTCACTGACGAATAAGACACTCGTCAACAGTAACTAGCAGTGACGAGCACGTCGCTAGTCAGTGCTAACTTTGCTCCATGACTACCGACTATATATGCAAGTCAGTGGTAAGGGTCACACCAGTGGCAGCGAGCGCTTTTTCCTGCTTGTCACCGTTGTGACTAATAACAATGTCGAGCTCTTTTTCCTGCTCATTACCGTTAAGAATTTTAAAAAGTAAACCGAACTGTATTAATTTGTCCTTGTAATTTATTCTGCAGGTCACAGTAAGGCAATGGGCAACACATGTAGTCACACATATGCAAAGATTTTTATCTTTTGCTGGACTAATTAATGTATGAACTAATATGTACTACTCATATTAGAGCATATGTTGTTTAGTCCAACAAAACATTAAGGCATACATGCGACTACAAGTGATGCTCATGCCTTCTGTGACATCAAAAAAAATTGTATGACATATTAGTACATATATATTACTTAGTCCAACAAAATATTTTGCAAATACTATATCACACTTATACCAGTCTGTACTTGTCGCAAACTACAGTAATCACAACGGCAAACAACACAGAAATATGAAAACATCACATATTAGCATGGTATTCTTAGATTTTAGCTGATCCTTGTGCATTATAGCTATCATCTTCCTCTCCAGTTTGAACCTCTCATTTCGAGCCTTCTTCATTTTTATCTTCTCCAACATCAACTTCTCGCTAGCAAGCTCCCTAATAACAATTCTTGCCCTCCCCTCCCGTTCTTTGTCAAATCACTTGAAATATGCACATGCCCTGTAATCGTGTAACACTAGGAGAAACCTTTGTCGAGCAGATATCGGCCTTCGTCGAGTATTCCTGGTACGCGGTAAAGAATTGCATTCTAGCAGTGTAACACTCCATGAAGCCTGTGTAACTGCTAGGATTTTGAAACAGGGTGGTCCAGCCTAATTTTTTTTTTGTAACAAATATTGACATGCCAATGTACTTTACAAATTAATTTACCAATAGCGCAATAAAAATTGATCAATTAAATATTTTCTCAAATAAGTCTTAATTTTGCATAAAAGAAGCCTACATACCTTGAAAAGTTCAAAGAAGACTGTGCATGCAGGACTTTATTCTTCCACATTTGATACATGTATGTGATCCTAGTTGACATTCAGGTCTTCAACGTGACAATGACATTTATTGATTCAAAAAATGAGAACAATGTATCAATTGTTTGACCTGAACTGAAACAATTCGGTAGTAATAGTAACATCCATGGAAATTAAAGCTCAAGATGACATATAGATTCAACAAAAATGACCCAAACTTAAACAGTTCAGTAGTAAGTAGTAACACTCGTGGACAGAATTCAGCAGTAACACATTACAATTTACAAGGGAGCACAGCAAGCCTAAGTTGTAATGAGCAGTACTGGCAGCTAGCAGCACGACGAGCAATGAGTTAGAGTAAACAGAAATTTGGGAATGAGCAGAAATCTCATTAAAGATACCGCAAATCGTGTTGGGCGGCTGGCTGCTAGCCTGCTGCAGCTGCAGAACGCCGTCGGCCGACCGCCGACTGCCGAGTGCGGACTGGGTGGCTGCAGGCTGCTGGCTGGGCGCGATGGCACCGGGCAGGTGCTGGGCAGGCACAGTCGCCGGCGAGGCACGGGGCCAGGCGGCGAGTCAGGGCGGCGAGATCGGCAGGAGTCGCGAGGGGAATTGGGGACAGGACGGGATCACGGGAGGCAGTGCACAGCGGTTGTTGTACGACGAGTAGGCTATGTTTGCTGGGCTTTTCTTTTCTTCTGGCCCATCCCTAATCTCTTATGGGCTATGGTATATATGGGTGGAACCAAAATCCCAGGGTGGGCCGCGGCCCACCCTGGCCACCCTCTAGATCCGCCATTGTTGGCTTTTGTCGAGTATTCCTGGTACTCGGCAAAGAACCGGATTCTAGTAGCGCAGGGAGTTGTCAGCTAGCATTGGTTGTTCTTGGTGGACTTAGATCAACAAGTCGTTCAGGAATAAGATTAGGAAAGCTCTGGCACTGGCACTAGTGATAGGAATGGTTCATGTCCCCTGTCAAGAATAGACGTTCAATTTGTAGTTCACCACTTTCTTTGTGACATGTTGTTGGCGTCCCTTCGTCTGCTACACGTGCCTAGAAATACAATGGCGTATGTGGACTGAAGTATATGTGTACATATGTTAGTTGATCAGCACCGAAACTGAACTGACATGCTACCTGGTTTTCCGGTTGCTGGACGGTCCTCTTATAATTTTCTCAAATAAAATTGTCATCGAGGCACCAGTGGTCTAGTGGTAGAATAGTACCCTGCCACGGTACAGACCCGGGTTCGATTCCCGGCTGGTGCACTTTTTTCTAGTCCTTTTCTTTTCATATATAGTTTTGTTAGTTCATTTATTAATCCAGTTATACAAGTCTATTTTGCTTTATAGACATCAATCAAAACAGATAAAGAAGAGTAGTAAGAGCGAAATCATGGTGTGCTTGTGCCCACACTTTCCGGTACCTCGCCGACCGATCCAACACTTTTCATTCTTGCCGCGGTGTACATCACTTTTTAGTGGGGTTATTTTGATCTGAAAAATATCACGGCGCCATTTGTGTGTGTATTGTGAAATTGTAGTGGCATATTTCATAAGTGATATTTTGTAGTGACATTTTTCATATACTCGGAATTTGGAACGGTATGTATCTACTGAAAAAGGCTATTGCCCTATTTTATAGATAAAGCACCGACCATACAACCATCACATACAACTCAACACCACACCACACCACAACACAACACATCTAAGGTCGGATACAACAGACAAAAGAACAGCCACACCACCCCAACAAGCTAACGGCATATGAGCAATGACGCCCTGCTTGAAGTAGTCGGAGCTCTCCACCATGACAAAGTGTCACGAAGAGACGAAGCTGTGCTCGGCGAACGTTGGCCATCAAGACGGCGCCTTCAAGAAGGGAAACGACACCGGAGCACCGTCGCTGCTGTATCCAAAGGATCATGGTTTTCACCTGGACTATCCGAAGGAGGAGAGCAGCCACGAGAAGCGAGAAGAGACGAAGCGATATGTATCTGAAGAGAACTTGGTTGAAGGCAGCTGGTTGAAGGAGACTATTTGGCTATACACCAGGAACTCAGTGGTGCACGTCAGTCGATAGCCTAACAAGCATCAGGAAGTGGTTCCATTGCTGTCAGACTTGAACTTAAAAAAAAAGGTTCATAAAATTTTCTTCTGCTTCCCCTTTCTTCAAGTAAAGGCCAACAGGCAAAGTAGAAGTACCATTTTTTCTGGCTATGCCAAAATCTATCACCGAGTTGAATTAAGATCGAGCGGTATGAAATCTCAAACCTTTGTGATCACATAGTGTTTTTTTTTTTTTTTTTTTTTTTGCGGGGAAGATCACATAGTGTTTGTCTCCAAGGAAAGCATCGTTAGTCAATGCACCAGTGGTCTAGGGGTAGAATAGTACCTTGCCACGGTACATACCTGGATACAATCTCTTCATTTTTTAGTCCTTTCTTTTCATATATGTTATTTCATCTTTTTTAGTCCTTTCTTTTCATGAGTCTTTTTTGCTTTATAGATATCAAAAGCAGAGGAAGAAGAGTAGTGAGAGCGAAATCATGGTGTGCGTGTGCCCACTCTTCTGGGTTGCTCCCTGACCGATCCAACGGTTTTGTCCTTGCCGCGGTGTACATCACTTTTTAGTGGGGTTATTTTGATCCGAAAAATATTACAACAGCCTTTGTGTGTGTGTGTGTTGAGTAATTGTATTGGCATATTTCATAAGTAATATTTTGTAGTGACATTTTTTGTATACTCAGAGTTTGGAGTGATATGTGTCTGAATAGAACTCGGTTGAAGGAGACTAGGCCATTGTCTAGCTAAACAGATAGAAGAAATAACTACCAGGACTGCACTGGCTGGGATATCCTTTAAAATGTGTTCTTGTAATAATAGCCACACTGTATATTCCCTTTTATCGTTATAAATGGACACCCTCTAAAAAAGTGTCCCAAAACACAAGAAGGAATTATATGGATACAACGTCGTGTTTCAGTTCTGAATCGGGCCCATTTACTATGACCACCAAAAATAGTGCAGCTAGAAATATCAAGCAAGTTTTCTCTTTACAAGGAACATCGAACATGTTTGTACATCATCAAGATACATTAGACAGAATGGACACCCTCAAAAGGCTTACAGAAACGTGGAAATTAAAAAGTTTGAGTTGAAGCCAAACACCCCGCCCCTGTCATCTGCCTACACCTCTAGACAACGTTCGGAGACAAACCATGAGAAATCTATGTTGGCGAATAGTGCTTGGTCAGAACCTAGCCCATTGCCCACCGTCAGTGGCACCCACTTGTCTGGGACGACCTTTGGCTCCAAAGCATCCACTTGTTGAGTAAATGAAGGAGAGCAGAGAGGGCTTTGTTTATTTAACCTCGCCATTAGCAGCTTCCCATGGGACTTGGTTAGGTGTTAGCTGGCGATGATGACATCACCGGTTTTGTCGTCTCTTCTACATTCACAAGAGAAATTCATAATGTGATTATCATGAGCTTCTCTAAATGTCTTGCCATGTTATCACTGTCCTCCTCCTCCTCCTCCTCATATATTTGTTGCCACATCGTCGTCGTCCTCCTCCTCCTCATCTTCTTCTTCCTTTGTCATTATTGTGTTCCTCTTCTACCTCGTCATCATCAGTGCTGCGATGGTAGCCATGGTAGCCTGATGGTTGCTTGATAACACACTTGCGATGGTAGCCATGGATGTCATGTTGCTACCCAGTGCAAAACTTGAAAAGTTCAGTTGATAGCCAAACAAGCATCGGGAAGTGATTGTCTTGCCGTCAGATTTTTGAACTTAAATAAAAGAAAGGTTCATAAAATTTTATTCCCCTTTCGCCTAGTAAAGGTCGGCGGTCAAAGTATAGAAGTGCCAACTTTTGTTGGCTATGCCCAAATTTGTAAAATGAGTTGAATTATGAGATCTCGAGCCTTTCGCATGTGTTTGTCTCCCAGGAATGCAACTCCAATTATATATCTGTATGGTTTTTTCCTGGCTTAGGCAATCACACACCATTTCCTTGCTGAAATATGATCGACAACTTCTTTTTGTGGAAAAGGGAAGTACTCCAGCCTCTGCATCACCAGATGCACACAACCAATATGATCGACAGATAATTCGTATTGTTCGTCAGGCGGCAATGAAGTTGTCGGGGCAAACTTCACAAGAAGCTTTGCAAATCTTATGGAAGATGACCGTGTCTAGCACCATGAGCAGCATAGACTTGGTGGAGAAAGTGTTGTGTAAGAGGAAGCTGTGAAATATGTATTTTCATGCGTCAGGGAAGGCAGGGAGGCGGTGCCAGCGACTGTTCGAGAGAGTGAATACATAGCCACCCCCTAGTTCGATCCGCGACAGCTAGGGAGCCACCCATTCTTTTATCTTTTGCACACTACAAAAAGTTACGATAGTTTCGCGCAATAAAATAAAATAGAATGAAATAGTGACCTTATTTATTTATTTTACAGATGTTTAATACTGCTTTTTTTTTTGAAAGATCCAGCAATTGCTGGCTTCAATTAGATTTAGCAGAAAGCAGTGGAAGAACAATATAGGGAGTATCCGAAGATCAAAGAAAAAGAAGAAAACAACAACCCTATTGGCTGCACAACAACACTACACACGGCAAATCGCCATCCACCCACAACAAGACAACGCAGCTGCGACTCCGATGAAGAACTACGGAGAACTAGACAAGGCTGGCGTCACGGAAGATCACCGAACGAACCACCTGTTGCCCGTCATCGTACGCCACCGGGGCCCCGCACCGCAGCTTCGACTTCACAGCAACAGACAGCCGAGGCAGTCCCACGGACACGCTGGAGAAGAGCCGACTACCACGATCAATGCCACGCCTCCGACAATGTTCACCACCGTCATCGTTGCCACAGAAGCCTGACCGTCCTCATTGCCACATGATCAAGCAGCATGAACGACATCCACCACCTATCACTGGTCCCTCTAGCCGGTAAGAAGCTCCTGAAACGATGCCTCAAGAGGTGCGACGCACGTTGCCATCATCGTTCGATCCCAGGGGATCAAGGGTTTCCCCCGAGCTTCTTTGCGTAGTGGAGCTCGCACGCCGCCTCAATGACGCCTTCAAGAAGGAAGCAAATGCCCACGAGCATCGCCGTCATCTGCCACGGCCACCCCCGGAAGCAAGGCCTTAGCCCGGCGCTGTGAAACTGCCTCCCACCCAAGCAAATACCGGCTAGACCACCGCCACCATCCCCGCCCGACAGCCGCCAGCCCCACGCGCCTGACGAATGCCGCAGCCACCTCCAGATCTGGGCGCCGGGGCCCAAATCCTCCGCATCACCTGTCGCCGCTCAACAACAGCCGCAGCACCACCTCACCTCCACCATCCTGCAGACGCTGCCACCCCGGCGAGCACACCAACCAGGCCCACCATGCCCTCATCGCAGCAGCACCATCACACACAGCCCGCCCCGGGCCAGGATCTGGATGAGCAACAACATGCCAGCCTGAGCGAGAGCTGCACGCCCACCCGAGCACCACCACCACCTGGTGCCATCACCGCCCGGCCACGCGCCCACCAAGACCTCCGCTGCTAAGATCATGGCCACCGCCGAGGGCCCGCTCGAGCCCAGATCGGGCCCAAACCGCCCGCTCCGCTCGCGACCTCCATCGCACGGCCAGCGCGACGCGCCGCTGCGCCGCAGGTCGCATGCCACCGCCGCAGCCGAGGGGCAACCGCCGCCCAGGCCCAGGCCCCTGCCGCATCACCGCGTTGCACCGCCCCGAGGGCCACCCGCGAGCAGGTGATGCATCCCTGAGAGAAGCCCCGCCGCCGCCGTCATCGGAGCCCGCGCGGCTTCGCCGCCGGCGCCTCTGGCGGCGGCGAGACGAGGGAGAGAAGGCGGCAGCGGTAGGTTTTCACACACACACACACACACACACACACACACACACACACACACACACCCCCGTGTCGCCAGAGGAGGGCAATGCGGGGGGGGGGGGGGGGGGGCGATATCGATGTTTGTTTTGGCAAATGCTGCCTACCTGTTTACAGAGCTTTGGTAAATGAGTGCAATTAAAGCACTGATTCTGCCATAAATAATAGCTAAGAAAGCACGAATGTCACCATGTGTTAAAGGCATATTATGGCAGTACATTAATTCGGATTTGATCTTACTCAGATGGCATCCTTGTATACACCCGAAAAGAAAAGAGAAAATTAACACGAACTGCTTTCTCTGGTGTCGTCGTACCCTCTTGCTCCCATTCCATGGCCTATAAAAACCATGCGAATTAGACCATCATCTACCTCACGCACACTCGAATAGTCGATCATCTCGGGAGATAAAAACCATTCCACCTTTTATTTCTCATTCCCACAATTGCATTGCACGCCCATGCATCATCTCAGGAGGCCCATCTCACAAAATTCCTTTCATCAAGAAAATCCAGAAGCGGCAGTGGCAGCACAATTAGTGAACCTAGTTTCCATGGCGGATCAGTTCCCGTAATCACCAGTAGCCTCCAAACAGATGAGTACTCCAGCTCCTCCAGCTCCGACCACCGCGCTCTAAAGGCGGCCGACAAGATCCCGGCGCTGCCGGGGCAGCCGGAGGGCGTCGACTTCGACCAGTACGCCGGGTACATCACCGTCAACGGCCACAACGGCCGCGCGCTCTTCTACTACTTCGTGGAATCGCCCGGCGACCCGGCGGCGAAGCCACTCCTCCTCTGGCTCAACGGAGGTAAGAAAGATACTACAGCTAGCTTTTTCCCTGCAAAATAAAATAAAATGGGAAAGATATCTGGCGAACATTCGCCACGGACCAATCCCCAGTGGACGCCCCCACAGCCATAGGATCTGGATCGCACGGGATGCCAGTTTTTGAAGGAATTTGCCCTAATATAAACGAACTGGCATGCCCTAACACTAAAATGCCACCTCCACTAACACTAGAAATATCATCCACGTCGTTCGCAAATGCCATCGCTTGCAGCAAACAGTCGCTGAATATTGCGATCCACAAAAAAAGATACTGCAGCTAGCGTGGATTATGGATTTATGGTGCATCATGAAAGTACACTTATAACATCAGAAGGGTTTGGTGTGGAGCAGGACCTGGATGCTCATCGCTCGGCCATGGAGCGATGCGAGAATTGGGTCCTTTCCGTGCAAACAGGGACGGCAAAACCCTCGCGAGGAACAAGCATGCCTGGAACAACGGTAACCATCTGTTCCACTTTTGAAATGTCACTCTGCTGCGTGCTGCCTCCAATACATTAGATCTGATCAATATTATTAGACTCATCATTGAATATATTTTATATTTGTTATTTTAAATGTTTGTGTTGTTTTCTATAAATTTGGTCAAACTTTGTGAATGTATATATCAAAACCTTATGTACCTCGCACCACCAAAACTCGCAGTGGCCAACGTCATCTTCCTGGAATCACCCGCCGGCGTGGGATTCTCCTACTCAAACACGTCTTCCGACTACGACAGGATGGGGGATCCAATGGCTGCCCAGGACACCTACGTCTTCCTCCTCAACTGGCTCGACAGGTTCCCCGAGTACAAGGCGATCCCCTTGTACATCACCGGGGAGAGCTACGCCGGCCACTACATCCCCAAGCTCGCTGACACCATATTAGCCCACAACAGCAGCGGTACCATGATCAAGCTCAGGGGTATCATGGTCGGGAACCCTTACCTCGACAAGATGAAAAACCTCGTAGGGCACTACGAGTACCTGTGGAGCCATGGTGCCATCTCCGACAAGGTCTGGGCCGACATCGCTGGTGGCTGCAGCATCAACGACTCCTCCATCAGCGCGAGGTGCTACCACGCCATCACCGAATGTCAGGACGGCATCCTGGATCACGATAACATATACGCTCCCACATGCATCATCGACGCCAACGGCTCCTACTACTCCAGCACTTACGTACGTAACCAAAAAAAATTTAACATAGTCTGCGCAAGTTTTATTGAGTTTTTTCCCCATTTTTTTAGCACAATATAATCGCAGAGGCTCATATAAACTCACCCTTATGAACGCACCCACATACATCCTTTTCAGTTGCCCGGGTATGATCCATGCAGCTATGTGCCTACCAAGGCCAACCTCAACAGTCCTCAAGTTCAGAAGGCTCTCCATGCCAGAGAAACCAAATGGCTCGATTGCAGGTTAGCTAGTGTTGAAGATAGCTTTTTTAATGAGCTACATGCCTACCTGGTACTTGAATTTGCCTTTCTTTCATTCCTGAACTGGCCTGATTAACCCATATGTTGTGCAGATCCTTTGAGGATTTCAAGGACTCGCCGGACACCATGGTGCCAATCTTGAAACGGCTAATCGACCACGGCCTGCCCATATGGCTCTTCAGGTAGTCCACCCACCTTCTTCACGGCAGACCATCAGACAAATCAAGAATTTAAGATGCATGTGAGCTCGGGACTAGAACAACACTTTGGTTCTTGTTGATACTGACACTGACTAATTGATTTTCAGTGGGGATTTCGACTCCGTCTGCCCCTTCACCGGCACCAAGTACACGGTCCGCGGCCTGAACCTCTCCGTCACGGAGCCGTGGCGTCCATGGACGGCCCGACACGAGGTAGGGGACTATGTCCAGCAGTATGCCGGAGGGTTCACCTTCGCCACTGTGAGAGGAGCCGGGCACATGGTCCCGGCCTTCCAACCCGAGAGAACGATGATACTGTTCGAGTCCTTTCTGACAGGGATCCTCCCTCCATTCAACAAGGAGTACTAGCTAGTTTTCTGTTTATGTTTTTGTTTCTGTTGTACTCCCTCCTTTCCAAAATACTTGTCTTGGTTTAGTTCAAATTTGAGCTAAAACCACGACAAGTTCTGTTGTACTGTAGCTAGCAGTGATCTATCCAAAATTCAGACCTCCAGACATTCTGATTTGTCCCTTCCGACTTCATCATGTTCATTTTAAGTTTAAACAGGGACAAAACAGCAAATGCACTTTTTTTTGGTAATAACTGTATTGAAGCTCTGAAAGAATGGTTTATGTTGCAATTTTTGTAAGATTCCATCCATCACCTCTTTTCAGTATTAGCCCGTTCCAGTACAAGGGGATTGCTTATACATGAATGAATTCCAAACAATCACACACTACACCACCCAATCCAAACTCTAGTCTGTATGCTGATCTTTCTCATGCACGGCCCCCAAAAAACTGCATCAATGAGACCCTGTCGACGACTAAGCTCCAACAATTCAACAGGCCCTTCCAGGCTGATATCCGACTAAGCTGAGGGCCGCCGAGGTTTTGTCAGCTCCAAGATGTCACGGTTCTTTTCTGGGACATGAAACCAGATGAACTCCTGCGTACATCAGCCTTAGCCACAGGGACACATACAACATCGACCAACGAGCTGCGGGTTCGCCCGTAGAAAATGTAAACGAGAACACCTAGCAGCAGCCATATGCTGACTCTCAGCCATGCATCTCCCCTGAAAAACACAATGAAAATGATTATTCCGGATAATTGACGGAAAAAAAAGGAAACGAAGTAAGCATCTAATTATGTGCACTTACCCCAGGTTTATCAGCAGATATGTATTTATGAGGATGCAAACAACAGGTAGAAACGGAACGAAGGGGCACATGAATCCTGCAAGCAAAGACAGAATTCAGCCTAAAGAAACTTGCGTCCTCTTCAACCAAAAGAAATTTTTAAAAAGGACAAGCAGTTTAATTAATGTACCCCCAGAATGACCAAAAGAGTGCCTGCCATCATCTTGATCAATCCAGCAGAGTACTCCAAGACCAGGTATTAGGAGCAGAGCACCAACAATGCAACCAATGCAAAGCGGGAGGCTGACAATAAGAAACAAACATATATTTTGTTAGACCTTCTGGTGACTTGTAACAAACGGTATAATTATAGATGCTGCGTGCATCTATGCCGCAGAGGCCGGGGGCAATAAATCTTTCATTTCGTGGAAAAAAATTTAGGTATATGTATATCTCTTTCCCTACTATATGCATACTTACAAAGGTAGCCATGTGGCAGAAGCTGAAGATGTGAGGAGCAGAACTCCTAAACAAACAGATCCTATGCTGAAAGCAGCTATTTTTCGACGCTTCATCTCGTTCATCATGCCTAATATATTGTAAGGAAAGGCAATTCATCTTTGTTAGCTTACGTTATTAAAAAACGCCCCATTTGTGGGGAAATGGAATGACTAGTTTAAATCTGAAAGCAACTGTGTGCACATTACCTGTATATTGCTTCTTCTCAAGAAGAGGGTCCTTCATAGGTTCTATCAGAATCAAATCCTTTATTTGAGATGCGTTGCAGATCTCATCTCCAAGTGGATCCATACCCTTTTCCTCATCGTATTCTTGGTTCGAATCCACTGATTCTCGCCGAGATGATGATAGAGAGATCTCCTCTGGAGGAACATATCTGAGTATCAAGATCGATACTGCCACTATGGTGAACGCGAGGAGTGTGCCTACACTGACCTGAAACGGTCAAGCGTTTAAATTTCTCTTCCATGTTAAATAAATCTATGCAGTGTTGTTAACTACTTTTTGTGTGTGGAATGCCATCAAATTGAAGTATGCAAATGACAACGGCCTGACGTTTCCTTACCATTCCTGCCAACTGAGAAACATCCATGAAAAAAGCCAGAGCAGCAGCACAGACACCAGCCACGACTGTGCCCTTGACAGGTACTTGTGTCTGCTTGTTCACATCGGAGAAGAAAGATGGTAACAGTCCATCTCTTGCCATGGCCATCAGTATTCTAGGCTGTGAGGATGAAAAACTCAAGTACTTTAGCGACTATTTTGAAAGTCACTCAGCTTCGGCTAGCTACAAGGCTAGGTTCAATTACGTACTGCACTATGGCAATTCTATAGATTAAACGTTATAGGGTAGAAGACTGCTAATTATCAGAAGTTTGAGTCACACATCAAGTGATGTGATTGTATACCTGTGGAAGAAGTGAGCCCATCAAGGTTGAACACAGTGCAAGAACAGCGCCAGTTGTCACGACATACCTAAAATAGTGAATAATTCAGTCAGAAGCACGCTAGGTGACCATTATAGCCAACAGCATAAACTAAAGGAGAATTGAGTCCTTACATTGCCCACTGCATTCCATGTTTTGCAAAGGCAGATGAAATAGGTGTATCTGGGTCCATAGCAAAATACGGTACAATCCCAACAATAACAACAGCGACCATCATGTACAAGAAACAACAAATAGACAATGCTGCTCCTATTCCCAGAGGTAGATCTCGTTGTGGGTTCTTCACCTGTCGATCGAAGTAAAAGCAACAATAACAACAAAAGTCAATATATATCTCCTTAACGGAAGTGGACAAATAAGTCATTAAGTAGGACCTTCCTTACCTCCTCAGCAGTGCTCGCTACTGTGTCAAAGCCTATGTATGCAAAGAAAACAGTTGCTGATCCAGCAAGCACTCCATTGACTCCGTATGGAAAATACCTGAAAAGTTTAGCTGTGTAATTCCACTAGCAACCCCTCTGCAGTATGCTAAGTACCAAATGTTTTTAGGGTACATACCCGCCAGTAACCTTATAGCCATCCCATCCAATCTGGAAGCCAATATAACAACCAGCTATGATCACAAATAGCATCACACAGGCATTCAGAATTGTCACAATCCCTTGTACAAATGAGCTCTGCAAGAAATTCAAATAGAACAATCATTGATGGTCTTATATTTTGGGGAAATGAGCAATACTAATGACCTGAGCAAAGTACCAACCTCTTTTATCCCTAGGCATAACAAAACAGTGACAGCAAGAACAAGAGCAGCAGCGCAGGGATCAACAACAACACCAAACCATGGAAGCTGATGCCGTGCTAAAATCCATGGCAACATATCCGGTCCTCCAAAAAACAAGGACTGAAAAGAGAAATGAAAGTTCATAAAATAAGGAATATAGCAGAGCGGTAGTTCAAGCATTGACCAAAATTCCACAGAAAAAGCTCTAAGAAAGAGAGATACTACTCACTAAATTGGGGGATATGCCACGGGCAACAGCGGATCCGCCAAGAGTATATTCCAGCACTAAAGACCAGCCAATCAGCCAGGCAACACTAGATAAATACAACGTGTAAAGCATGTTAGATCATGTGGCCTTAAGATCTTAAACGTAACACGATAACAGAATTCACCATGGTATAGAATGCAATCTATGCCATGGGGCCAGTAATTTTTACCCTTCGCCAATGCAGATATATGAATAATGATATGCGCTTCCAGCAGAGGGGCAACGGCTAGCAAGCTCGGCATAACAGAATGCTGAAAGTGCAGCAGCTATTCCAGCTATCAGGAATGAAACTGCCAATGCTGGACCAGCATGCTCCCTGGCAACTGTTCCGACAAGAACATATACTCCAGCTCCAATTGTCGAACCAACCCCTGGTAGATAATGCAAGGGTTCATGAACAATCTTTAATATATCATAAACAATCCACACAAGCACTCCATGTATTGGGGAAAATGTCTTCATTAAATCTAGAATCTCAAACATCGGGCTCCATTTGACACTCCGATGGATTATAAATTTATGATAATGCCATTTGTCTATCAGCCATTTGCCTATTTACTGTTTTGTTGAACAAAAACATTCCTACTTCTGTGGCTGTTTTATTTTATTATATTTTTTCAGCAGACTATAAATAAGTTCGGCAACCGCAATTTTGCTTAAGCAAGGCAGCATGCAAGTAGACAGTATGCAACACGAGTGGAGCTATGATTTAAGCTAATGAGTATACTGCACAAGTCATGACAATATCAAGGTTGCGGTATGATGATGACCACCTTTCAGTGGGCAACCAACAAGGACCTCCCTTTGTTTCTGAATCTTTATTGATTTCAGCACTAGTTAACAGGTTGAAACAAGACAACTGCCAAAAATAGAACTTCTGCCACACACGAGCAAGTCCACTCATCTGAATGTCTTTCACAACTAATATAAGCATCCAGTTTTTTCTTCTTCTAAAAATACTAATATAAGCACAATGTAAAAACTGATTTATTTTACGGTATTTGTTTACATAGAGAAAAAAACAGAGTACCATGGCAAAATTGTCCCCTTGTGTTTTTGTTGTTTCAGAACGAAGAACATGTCACAATTCGCCATTTAAACTCTGTTTTCAGAAAAAGGTCTGTCGTACTACTAACAATTTACGTATTAAAATGCATATAAGCACATTAATCAAAAAACAAAGCAAATCGTCCAAATTAATCTAGCGGCTCCATTGATCCAAGACCCGTGAATCTAATAAGCAGAACAGTTTCCACCACGAAACCTGCAGTGTCACCACAGTCCCCAAACCCAAAAAAAGGCCTCGCTTTTCCATTGCAGAAATACACTACGGACGAGAAGGGCGGACAGAAAAGAACAGAAAAGGCGGAGGGGAGAGGAAGACGTCGCCTCACCGATCGCGACCAACTCGAGGATGTTGAGCTCCTTGGCGAGCTGCTGCCCCTCGGCGCGGACCCTGTCGGAGTCGACCGGCTTCCGCCGCATCAGGCTCCGGAACCCGCCGCCGCCGCCGCCAATCTGCAATGCCATCGGGGTGGGATTGCCGGTGCCGAGAACCAAGCAATCTCGATCAGAGGGCGGATAAGGGCATCGGTTTCTGGCGGTTTACGCGGAGATTGGGCGGCGAGGGGGTGAGAAAGCGACGGAAGTGGAGATGGAGGCGGCCTCGCTTTCTCTCTCTCGTGTTGTTTCGGGAGGAATATGCAGAGTCAAAGAAGGATTGAGATTCAGTTGCCGCCGTCCAGACTCTTGGATTGTATTTGTAGTATTGTTAGAGTATTTGTAGTATTTGTAGTTATGGAATACAATTACAGGATTACTACAATAGTAAATTATTTCCTTTTGAAAGTACAATAAAAATTTCTAAAGGTGTGGCTAGGTCTAGTCTCAGTCGACTGAGACCTAACCAAGTCTCAATCAAGTGACATATCATATATGAAAAAAAAAGAAAAACTAAAAAGAAAATTTGCACGAATCTTCACGCAAGATCTCACGAATATAGCATCGACTGAGAGTTAACCAAGTCTCAGTCGACTGAGGTTTATCAACACTGAATTTTTAAAGTCTAAAGAACTCTAATATCTGGCGACCAGTCGCTAGAGAGGAGGGCCGATCGAACAATTTCATTCGCCAGGGGAGCAGCTCCCAGCGAACGTTTCGCCTCCCTCGATTGTTCGTCGGGGAGGGCCAGGGCGACCCCCATTGGCCAGGATGCCCAGTCTACTGTTTTCTTAAATGTCATGAATAAAGAAACATATTTTCCTATGAAAAACATAGAAAACATAAATGTATAATTTCCATGAAAAAAAACATATTTTTCTTATGAAAAACAGAGAAAACATAAATGTATAATTGCCATGATATGAAATATATAAAAAGAAAGTCATGCTACTTTATAAAACTGTCATTTCTTTAAATTATAAATTTACGAATGGTATGATTAAAAAATGTGCCGTGCGATCTGAAAAATAAATTTATGCATTTTTCTGTCGAGATGTTTCACTATGAAAAAAAAGCCATGTTTTGGAGAAGGATTTTTCTTTATTTTAGCCAAGGACAAAAACCAAAATATCATGCTGTAATTTTTTTCTTTATTTGGTCCATTGTGCAAAAAATTCATAAAAATGCATGTCATTGAAATTTTTTGCCATCCTTTTACTAATAAAAATGCCATGCCAATAATAAAATTGTCATCTTGTTAATAATAAAACTGCCATCCTCCTAAAAATAAAAATGGCATGTTACTAGTAATAAAAATGCCATGCTCTTAATCACAAAACCGTCATCCTATCAATAATAAAAATGCCATGTTATTAATTATTAAAATGTCATGCTCTTAGTAATAGAACTGACATGCTCTTAGTAATAAAACTGCCATGTGAAAAAGTAAAAAAAAAATCCAAAATTGCCATGAATAAGTGATAAACTTTCCAAAAAGCTTGCCATGTGGGGCACTACAAAAAGGACCTAGAAAATGCCATGCTAACTATAATAAAAATGCACAGTTAAGTACAAGTGGCAAAGAGAATAGGGATTTTTGTCCTTTCAAAAATGAAAAAAAGGATTTTTGGATTTTTAAAATTTAAAATTGAATTTATAAAGAATTTAGGTTCAAATACACAGAACAAGTTTAAGTACATGTTTCCACAAAAATTGCTTCAGCCTAAGTGCTAAAGCGTGTGCGCCTCTCTGCGGGATGTCTCGAGTTTGAATTCCCCGCCCGTGCACCTCGCATGAATTTTTTGAGAGAAAAAAAAAGCGAGTGTTTGCAGGAAACTGTTTACAGCGACCAAGTCCAGTTGATCTACATGGCGTCGGCCCTGCACCGAAGGCGCTCGCCAAGGTTGGTCCCTTGGCGAACGTTCTCACAAAATCAATGCTCGTGGGAGAACTCTGAATTTCTTGGTGGCTGACGGTGCTTGATCTCACTCTTGACTGTCAATGTCTAAGCATCGCAAGTTTGCTGATTGCACTTGTTGCATTGTACAGTACTCCCTCTGTAAACTAATATAAAAGCGTTTAGATCACTAAAATAGTAATCTAAACACTCTTACAACAGATCCTCAGAATAAAGTCTAAATGAGACTGAACCTCTCAACCAAGCCCAAGTGCCCTGTTGAACTTGAGAGAGGTGCAGGTCGCCAGCGATGAACCTAATAGCTGCGTCGCCAGCGATGGCATCCATCATACCGGCTCATCTCAGACCGGCTCCCAAACGGTCTTTGCTTTGCATAACTCTGACATAGTACTTGCCTAGCTAACAAGAGATGAAGATCCTTCAAATGCTACTCTCACACACCTGAAAATGAAACAGGAGATGTTGGACAAGATCCCAGCAGGATCGATTGTTTCTAATCCATCGAATTACGCTGAACCCAGACCGGTCCAGATCCTCTGATGCATCAACTAAGAACTAAAGATCCATCGATGGCAGTCTGCCAGCTAAACCTAACATTAGTTGAATTGAGATGGACGATGGTTAACCAACTACAGACTACAGTCACCAAGCATTCTGCTGCAATGGCGAACCATGTGGAAACGATGAACTTCCACCCCCTACTGCTACCAAGTTTCCAATCCTACTTATACACATCGTCCGCAAAAGCAGCACGCCGAGCTCTCTACAGTTTAGCCAGTGAGGATATCACATAAACCTGCTCAACAAACCAGAAGCTTTTCCACCTTTCTCAGCTTCTTCGGAAGAGCTCGAGGAGCTCTCAATCGACTCGTCCTCGGACACTTCGTCCCGCTCCACCCGCAACCGGTGAGCATTGTCAGCAGCCCACTGGGCGAACTCTGGGGTAGCCGTGTGTTCCATCAGTGCATTTCTGGTCGATTCCTCGGTGAACTCCTCCCATTCTCTCTTTGAGTATTTCCGTGGTTCGATGTTGTGGAAGGTGGAGTAGTAGTCTTCATCTTGATTGGGTGCTACCCTCTTTCCCAGTGCTGAGGGGACCAGACCTGCAAAGCAACAACAAGAGTTGGCTAGTTATTATGTCAAATGCTTCAATGCGTCAAAGTTGATGGTTTTATAGGTCGTCTGGAGTTAAATATGCCTAAAACATCATTACTACTCACCCCGTCCCATAATATAAGAACGTTTTTGACGCTCTTACATTACGGGACGGAGGGAGTAGTTCCTAGTACCAAGACAAGCAGAGAGCAACACAAGAATATGTGACCTAGGGATGCAAATGGGTACCCTCTGACCCTAACTAGTTCAATCAATGAAGTAAAAAATTTCCAAAACACGTATTTTGAATTTTTTTGCTTCATTTGATTGGATTAGCTGGGGCCAGAGGGCACCCTAACATCCACCAATTTGCATCCTTAAATATGTCGAGGTTACTTACGAGTTATGGCAGTTTCGTATAAGAGGTACAGTACACTGGACTCACAGTAGTATGCAGACAATGATCCTGGTTACTTTACCTCCATTGGCTAAATTGTTCCAACCATATTGTGTTGTTGTGGCTCTTCCAGTACCCGCCCCTGATGATGGACTTAAGAACTGGACCTGGCGAGTGTTGGGTGATACTTGTGGCCTTGGATGAGAAGAAACATTTGATTGTTTTCGCTTCCTGCAGCAGAACCAGCATATTCAGGGCTTCAATAGCAACAGTAAATTCACAACAGTAATTAACTCAAGGGACACTCACGGTGCCGTTGGCTTGTGAACTTTGTTTGCTGTCAATACAGAGCAAATCCACCAGCTAGCAGCTAGAGCAGCCAATGCGAGAATAGGGTCAAGTGTGCTCTACAAGATAATGTCAAACATGAATTTCAAAGACAACAAAATCTGATGTAGGCATTGACTGAGATTCAGAGTCCTCATAGATGCATGAGAAGAATATTTAGCGTTTGAAAAGAAGCCCACCTGCATAACAAAGAACATTGCAACAACACGCATAGCCCACTTCACAAACTGTGCTATCCCAGCATCAACACTGCCATCTTTTGAAATGATAAATCTCCTCACCATCCAATAGCCAAAACCAGCTCCAGTCAAGACAACTGCTACCAGCAGGAAGATTGACACCTGTAATTCATTTCCAATATTTTTTGTTATTTGAAGAGATTAAAAGATTACCCAAAGTAGTAATGAATGAGTATTATTACTAGACAAAGAAAAAGATAATGTGAACCATTTCTGGCAGGAACAATATATGAGAAGTCAGAAGATTGCTAGCAAATGATATAATACCATGCAAAAGGGCGAACAAAAACTAGGCTAAATCATATCTGAGGAACTAGGTCAGTCCATCACAAATATGGATAATTAGGACAAAACAATCCAGCCACGTGTCTTCCTCACACACAACTGTACTGTCATAATTATGCATTTCTGCGATGGCATTGAGCTAATAAATTCTTGATGTAACATGTGGCTTCTGGCCCATGTGGCCCATGTAGGAGCCTCTCACACTGTTTTCTGGGTAAAAGGAAGTATTCTTCGATCAACAACTCTATAGTTGATACTTGGATTGATGAATTACTTACAGGGTTGTGCATCTCTTCGCTCAAGCCAAAGTTTTCCAGAATAGAAGCAACCAATGAGGAGAAGTAGTGTACAGCGTAGGACCCAACACCCAACTAAAATATTGGGAAAAGAATGAACAGATACCAAGAATTAGAGAGAATATTCAAATAGGCATATTTATGGTGTAATAAAATGTTATAGCAGAATGCTGACGATATAGAAAACTTACCACAGATCCATAAATTGTAAGGTAAAAGAAACCTTTCCTGCCCATTGGTAGCAGTTTCATCCCCTATAACAAGAACGAGGTCAGAACATTAATGAGGGAACCAATTCTCCATCAGCAAATAAATAGAAACCTGATTGAGAATGACTGTTCTTTATCAGAAATTGTAACCAGGGTCACACTGATAACTTAGCACCATGTGCACTGAGCAAAAATTATGAAACTGGGGGGGTGTAGAGTTTTGATTACTATAACATCAAATTAAATCAGTAACTAGTTATCTACAAGAGTAGAGAACAAACAAACAGGAACAAAATCAAAAATTAACTCCCTCGTCAGAAATGCTCAGGATTCCCCAACCAGCAAAATCAGTACCAGTTACAAGGAATTCCCTATTAATAAATGTACTAAAGTAAACACCAAATTTCGTTGCTGGTTGGTCAATCAGACCCTCGCACTGATCCACTAAAAAACTTCACATGTGGATCCTTCAAACACTGAAGACTCACAAGATGCTAGTCCATCTGTACACCACCTGATGCTACAAGGAGCTACAAAGTCCAATAAAATAAGAGACGCCGTTAAGGTATTATCCTAAAAGGTTCGCTGTTTATCTCTAAATCACCAAGCTAGACCTGACTTCCAAGTATTTGTACAAGAGAACTTCGGATACTACTACGGCATGGTTGATCAAGGGACTATTGAATTACCATAGTGATATGTTGAATCTCCATTGAAATCAAGTTTACAGGGCATAACTATCTTACTTAATGAAGTGTACTGAAGTTTCTAGGTTTGCTAAAAAAAAGTCAGCATTGACACTTTGCATATAACTCCAAGAATCCTCATGGTGCCAAACTTTAAACTTGATTCATGGTGTACTCTACTTGAAACTAGCATAAATATCAAAGCCTATTAACTTGCATCCAGGCAGCTTACATGTACTTAAGAATATGGTACATCAATCAACTAGATTACTAGAAAACATTTTCGAGAAAGCCTTGAAAAATAGGTCATCTTACCATAATGCATTAATTTCATTTCACTTCTTTTAACAACGAATCTTTATCAAGAGAATCATAAACAGGTATTTGACTAAAACAATACCTGGAAAAGGATAATCAGCACCACAAGTAGGATTCCAAGTGCCATAGAGCTGCTATAGTAAAAAGGTGCCCATTTACTAACGATGGGTGACAGGAATAACAGAACAAATCCAATACCAAGGCAAGCTAAACGCCACTTCTGAAGCTCTGCAAATTTTGAATACACAGAACAAGAGTGAATTAGCATTTCAGAGAAAAGGGCAGATACATATGCTCTTAAATATGTGTGACTGGCAGAAACAGAACAGTTTCGGGAAAAGAAATTCTTACCTTCCTGAATGGAAAGGCTGAAGACAGTAGATTTCTTATCAGTCAGTTTCACATCAACATATCTGCTGACATATGGAGACTTCACAGCATTCCACATGCCACCTTGCAAAACTTGCCATTCACCCATCTCACATTGGCACAAACCGGTAGAAACATTCCTGGAAATAAAAACCGCTTCAATTTGCTGCATAGAAAAGATGCATATATTCTTTTTTTTTTTTCGACAATGCAAGACTTACCCATGAAAGCAAATCTGTATTTTCCAATGAAACTTTTCTGGGATTGAATGAGAAACATTCATTCTAACTTGTATTTGATTTGCATAGCTTTGAAGCTGCCACCTTGGTATTCTAGATATGCGGATTCGCTCACAAAAAATTCCACCCATGGATGAGGGAGCAAAAGTCACCTCCGGATTTTCCAAACTAACATCTGCAGTTATAAATAATTAGGTCAACTTTGGTACAGGCGTGTGTGAACCTTAGCACCCATAAATATGACAACGACAAAATTAGTACCCATCGTTGAATCATCGAAACTAGCCACCCCAAGGGCAGCAAGAACAATGTAGTTTACAACGGTGTGCGATATTGTGACAAGAAGGAAATGAACACTCGACCCCCCCCCCCCCCCCCCCCCCCCCCCCAACACCACACGCACACACACAATTGAGCCAAGATCACGAGTTCTGGGGGCAAATCACTGAACATATTTGCCCAAAAAGAAGGTCGCAGAATACGGATAAACGAACAAAAAATTACTCCAAATAATCCTATTCGAAAACGAAGCCGCAACCAACAGTTACAGCCTAGGGGAGGGGATGCATCCCAAAGGCAGGCAGGACCGCACAAAAACCCTAAATCCTAGAGGGAGGCCGTAATCGATCCCCGCGCGCGCGCAACAGGAACTCAAATCCGAGCACAGAGAGCGGTCGCGGAGCGAGTTTCGGGGGGCGCAAACCTTTCAGGGGGCGCCCGGTCGCGGCGTCGGCGTCGTGGGCCTCGCCGGAGGAGAGGATGAGGAGGGCGGCGAGGGAGGTGAAGAGGAGGAGCGCCGGGACCGTGCGCCTGGGCGGCGACTGGGAGGAGGCGGTGGAGGGCGGGCGCGCGGAGCTCGCCGACGAGGAGCAGGCGGTGGCGGCCGGCGCCGGCGCGGCGGCTGCGGCGGGGGCGGGGGCCATCTCCCCCCGCGGCGGCGCTTCTCTTCCCTCGAGTTTAAGAAACCCGCTTCATTTGTGGGGGAAAGCGTGTGTGTATTTACTTGCTTCTTCTCTCCTGGATTTATTATGAGCAGCCGAGTAGTATTAAAAAAGGAATTATAGTTTGACCGTTGCAAATAGATAGACACAAGATTTTATTGCCGTTCAAATTCAAACTTGCCGATATTCTCAAATACAAATAGCTAGGATACCGCTCGGCCAAAAATAAAAATAAAAAAACCAGAAACGACTAAAATCAACCAACTGTTTACAATCAACCTATGGTCGCCTTCCTCAACCGACACATGCCCCTGGGCCCACCCATCGATCTCCGCCTCTCCCACGATCTAGTCTCACCCTCTCCCCCGAAATCCCCACTCCAACGTCTTCCCCATCATCCTCTCCTGTTGCAGCAGACGTCGCTAGTTGAGCTCACTGCTACAGATCCAGGTCATGTTGTTGCAAGGCGGCCACGGGGTGCTGCAAGCTCCGCCTCCCTATGCTTCGTTGCCCAAATCTCATGGCCATCGAGGAGTGCTTCAAGCGGATGCTGTGAACGCCAGGGACGGGACGGTTAGGGTTTTTTGGGGTGGTAGCTTCGATTCGATTTGAGCCAACCCATGATGACTATGATCAGTGTACAATTTCTAGGATTGCTAGTATGTGTTCATGAATATGATCGATGTAGAATTGCTAGGGCTGCTTGCCTAGAATGTGCATGACTATTATTTTTGTGGAAAGTCAGGCTAGTGCTACGATGGTATCCAACAATAAAGGTAAGGAGACGGTGGGTGGGCGTAGGCCGATTGATACTATTTTGAGGAATCATGAGGTGTGGCGGCCACCCCCTTCTAATCATATCAAAATCAATGTTGAGGCCAGTTTTGTGAAGAGTATCAGTGTAGGGAGTGTTGATGTTGTGGCTAGAAATTCCATTGGAGACGTCGTCATTTCGTCTTGGGACTTTATTAGGTTGTGCTCCAATGCGGACGAAGTGGAGCTTCAGGCGTGCTTTGCCGGTCTTTATATCGGCGTTTCTCTTCACTTGCCTATTATTTTTGGAGTCTGGTTGTGCTTTTGTGACTTATTTCCTTGCAAATGAAAAATCTTGACAGGTCCTCGTTGGTTGATCTGAAGCAGGAAGCGCTTAGCATCATCCACAAAACCCTGGAAGCAAAGTAGGTCATCCACAAAATCTTGATAGGTCCTCACTCCTTGCAAATGGAAAGCAAGGAGTTCGCTTTACAAAACTTAACATGGGAACCGCCGTCCCTAGAAGTTATAAGAACTTTCCCTCCTTGGCAAAAGCGAGCTTCTTGCGGAGGATGATACGTCTCCGTCGTATCTACTTTTCCATATACTTTTGCTCTTGTTTTGGACTCTAATTTGCATGATTTGAGTGAAACTAACCCGGACTAACGTTGTTTTCAGCAGAACTACCATGATGTTTTTTTTGTGCAGAAATAAAAGTTCTCGGAATCGGACGAAACTTTGCAGAGATTTTTTGTTGAATAAATAAAAAATACTGGAACGAAGCTCCACTGGAGGGGGCCACCAGTTGCTCACAAGGCAACAGGGCGCGCCTACCCCCCCAAGGCGCGCCCTAATGCCTTGTGGGTCCCACAGGCGGCCGTCTGACCTAATCCAAGCCTATAGATTCCGTTTCCCCGAGAAAAAAATAGAGAAGAAGTTTCATCGCATTTTACGATACGGGGCTGCCGCCACCTCCTGTTCTTCCTCGGGAGGGCTGTTCTGGAGTCCGTTCGGGGCTCCGGAGAAGGGGAATCATCGCCGTCGTCATGATCAACCATCCTCCATCGACAACTTCATGATGCTCACCGCCGGGAGTGAGTAATTCCTTCGTAGGCTTGCTGGACGGTGATGGAGTTGGATGAGATTTATCATGTAGTTGAGTCAATTTGTTAGGGCTTGATCCCTAGTATCCACTATTCTTTGAGATTGATGTTGTTATGACTTTACTATGCTTAATGCTTGTCACTAGGGTCCGAGTGCCATGATTTCAGATCTGAACCTTTTATGCTTTCATGAATATATTTGAGTTCTTAATCCTATCTGCTAGTTATATGCACTTGTTATTGTTCTGATCCGTAGACCCCAAGGTGACAATAATTGGGATACTCTCTGGGGATGACTGTAATTCGAGGAGTTCATGTATTCACCATGTGTTAATGATTTGTTCCAGTTCTCTATTAAAAGGAGGCATTAATATCCCTTAGATTTCCTTATGGACCCTGTTGCCACGGGAGGGTAGGACAAAAGATGGCATACAAGTTCTTATTATAAGCATGTATGACTATATACGGAATACATGCCTACATTGAATTGATGAATTGGAGCTATTGTGTATCGCTCTAGGTTGTGACTGTTACATGATAATGTTATCCAACAAAAATATCCATTGCTGATTGCTACTTGTGAGCTGCGTTGGGACTTCCTCGAAGAGGAGAGGATGATGCAGTATAGTAGAGATAAGTATTTCCCTCAGTTAAGAACCAAGGTTATCAATCCAGTAGCAGAACCACACAAAACCTCGTTAGTAGCACCTACACACACAAAAGCAAATACTTGCACCCAACGCGAACAAGAGGGTTGTCAATCCCCTTGTCGGTTACTTGCAAGGATTAATTATGATAGTGATAGATAGATAAATAAATTGAAAAATAAAATAAAGGAAATAAAATTCCAGCAAGCTATTTTTGGATTTTATATATGATAGATAAATGACCCGGGGGCCATAGTTTTCACTAGAGGCTTCTCTCTCGAACACATAGCATACGGTGGGTAACAAATTACTGTTGGGAAATTGATAGAAAAGTGCATAGTTATGACGGATTCATGGCAATGATCATGTATATAGGCATCACGTCCGAGACAAGTAGACTGACTCCTGCCTGCATCTACTACTATTACTCCACCCATCGACCGCTATCCAGCATGCATCTAGGGTATTAAGTTAATGAAAATAGAGTAACGCTTTAAGCAAGATGACATGATGTAGACAGAGTAAACTCAAGCAATATGAATAAACCCCATCATTTTATCCTTAATGGCAACAATACTAATATGTGCCTTGTCCCCTACTTTGTCACTAGGATAGAGCACCGTAAGATTGAACCCATTACAAAGCACCTCTCCCATTGCAAGATAAATCAATCTAATTGGCCAAACCAAACAGATAGATCAGAGAGAAATACAAAGCTATAACAACCATGCATAAATAAGTTCAGAAAAGACTCAAATATTTCTCATGAATAATCTGATCATAAACCCACAATTCATCGGATCCCAACAAACACACCGCAAAAGAAGATTACATCGGATAGAACTTCAAGAAGATCGAGGAGAACATGGTATTAAAGATCAAAGAGAGAGAAGAAGCCATCTAGCTACTAGCTATGGACCCGTAGGTCTGTGGTAAACTACTCACACATCATCGGAATGGCAGCAAGGTTGATGAAGAAGCCCTTCGTGATCGATTCCCTCTCCGGCAGAGTACCGGAAAAGGCCTACAGATGGGATCGCGAAAGAACAGAAGCTTGCGGCAGCGGAAAAGTTATTTTGTGTGGCTCTCTGGTATATTGGGAATATTTGAGAATTTATAGAGGTGGAATTAGGTCAAGAGGTGCCACGAGGGGCCCACAAGCATGGGGGCGCGCGCCTACCCCCCTGGGCGCGCCTCCCGAGCTTGTCGCTCCCTCGTGGCTCATCTGGTCTTCTCCCGAACCTTCTAGGGTCTTTCTTGGTCCAGAAAAAATTAATCCAAAGTTTTTTCTTCGTTTGGACTTCGTTTGATATTGATTTTCTTTAAAGCCAAAAACAAGCAGAAAACAACAACTGGCACTAGGCACTAGGTTAATAGGTTAGTCCCAAAAAATGATATATAATTGCATATAAAACATCCAAGATTGATACTATAATAGCATGGAACAATCAAAAATTATAGGTACGTTGGAGACGTATCAAGCATCCCCAATCTTAATTACTGCTCGTCCTCTAGTAGGTAAATGATAAAAACAGAATTTTTGATGTGGAATGCTACCTAACATATTTATCATGTAATTCTTCTTTCGAGGTATGAATATTAAGATCTGAATGATTCAAAGCAATAGTCTATAATTTGATATAAAAACATCAATACTCAGGCATACTAACAAACAATCATTTCTTTTAAAATAAAAATGCTAAAGAAAGTTATCCCTACAAAATGATATAATCCTGTCATGCTCCATCTTCTTAACATAAAGTATTTATCATGCACAACCCCGGAGACAATCAACCAATTGGTTCATACTTTTTAATGCGCTTCAGCTTTTTCAACCCTCATGCAATACATGAGCGCGAGCCATGGACATAGCACTATGGGTGGAATAGAATATTATGATAGAGATTAATAAGGGGAAGTCAAAAAAAGAAGATAGTCTCACATCAACGCGGCTAATCAACGGCTATGGAGATGCCCATCATTTGATGTCAATGAGAGGAGTAGGGATTGCCATGCAACGGATGCACTAGGAGCTATAAGTGTATGAAAGCTCAAAGTAAAAACTAAGTGGGTGTGCATCCTACTTGCTTGCTCATGAAGACCTCGGGCATTTGAGGAAGCCCATCATCGGAATATACAAGCCAAGTTCTATAATGAAAAATTCCCACTAGTATATGAAAGTGACAACATAGGAGACTCTCTATATGAAAAACATGGTGCTACTCTGAAGCACAAGTTCGGAAAAGGATAGTAACATTGCCCCTTCTCTCTTTTTCTCTCATTTTTTTGGGCTCTTTTTGGCCTCTCTTTTTTCTTTTTTATTTTAATTTCCTCACTGGGACAATGCTCTAATAATGATGATCATCACACTTCTATTTACTTACAACTCAAAATTACAACTCGATACTAGAACAAATATGACTCTATATGAATGCCTCTGGCAATGTACCAGGATGTGCAATGATGCTAGCATAACATGTATGAAAATGATAAATGGTGGCTGAGCCACAAATACTATGTCAGCTATATGATCATGCAAAGCAATATGACAATGATGATGTGTGTCATATAAATGGAACGGTGGAAGTTGCATGGCAATATATCTCGGAATGGCTATGGAAATGCCATAATAGGTAGGTAGTGGCTGTTTTGAGGAAGATATAAAGAGGCTTATGTGTGATAGAGCATATCATATCACGGGGTTTGGATGCACCGGCGAAGTTTGCACCGACTCTCGAGGTGAGAAAGGGTAATGCACGGTACCGAAGAGGCTAGCAAATTGCGGAAAGGTGAGAGTGCGTATAATCCATGGACTCACATTAGTCATAAAGACCTCACATACTTATTGCAAAAGTTTATTAGCCCTCGAAGCAAAGTACTACTACGCATGCCCCAAGGGGGGAGGTTGGTAGGAGTTAACCATCGCGCGCCCCCGACCGCCATGCAAAGGAAGATAATCAATAATAAATCATGCTCCAACTTCTTAGCATAACGAAAGACCATACGTGCATGCTTCGGGAATCACAAACCTTAACACCAATATTCTTACTAAACCACAATTATCCACTAGTACCTCCCACATATTGCCATCTTAATATCGCAAAACTATTGCAAGGAATCAAACTTATCATATTCAGTGATCTACATGAAAGTTTTTATTATATCCTTCTTGAATACCTATCATATTAGGACCAATTTCATAACCCGTGCATATTACCATTACTATTTATTAGACTCTTAAAAAGGTATAAGTGAAGCATGAGAGTTTAACTATTTCTTTAAAATATAACCACCGCCGTGCTCTAAAAGATATAAGTGAAGCAGTAGAGCAACTGCCTAGCTGAAAAGATATAAGTGAACGACATAGAGTATTCTAACAAATCACGAATAATGTGTGTCCCTCTCAAAAGGTGTGTTCAGCAAAGATGATTGTGGCAAACTAAAAAGCAAACAAAGAAAAGAAAACTATGGCACAAGACGCTCCAAGTAAAACGCATATCATGTGATGAATAAAAATATAGCTCCAAGTGATATACCGATAGATTGTAGACGAAAGAGGAGATGACATCCGGGGCATCCCCAAGCTTAGACGCTTGGGTCTTCCTTGAATATTACCTTGGGGTGCCTTGGGCATCCCCAAGCTTAGGGTCTTGCCGCTCCTTATTCCTTCATCCATCATGGTCTCACCCAAAACTTGAAAACTTCAGCACACAAAACTCAACAGAAACCTCGTGAGATCCGTTAGTATAACAAACAAATCTTAAACTTTATGTACTGTTATAAATTGATTCACATTTAATATTAGAATAATGCTACTGTACTCCAACTTCTCCATGGCTTATGCCCCCCGATATAATCCATAGATTCATCCAAATAAGCAAACTATGCAACAATAACAGAATCTGTCTAAAACAGAACAGTCTGTAAAGATCTATTTAAAAGATATACTTATGTAACTCCAAAAATTCTGAAAACTTAGGACAATGTAAACAATTCATATACCAATACTGTGTAGAAAATTCAGAATTTTATCACGCTCCAGTACAGAACCAAAAATCCAGCACTGGACTCAAAAGTTTCCATTTTCAAACATCATCAATTATACTATCATCCAAATCATCCCAAAGGCATTACTTGGCACAAACACTAATTAAAAGATAAAAACACAATCATAACAGAAGATAAAATTGTGTGACACAAGAAAAATAAAAATTGCAATAAAGATAAATATTGGGTTGCCTCCCAACAAGCGCTATTGTTTTATGCCCCTAGCTAGGCATAATGCATTGTTTCAAGTATTATCATCCTTCATTCCTAAATCCTTTTTAATCAAATCTTCCCAAACTTTTCTCATTAATTCTCTACTTTCATGTTCTTGTTTTCTAGTAGGGGAACTTAGATACTTGAAGGGACTTTGTTTGGTGACTTTAACATTCATAACTTCAAACTCAGAATCATCACCATAAAGATCTTCATATAAAACATGTATCTCATCATCAATAGGATCTCTAGCCGTACCTTCAAACCATTCTTCACTAAATCCCTCATTTCCCTTGGTAATCCATTCAAATTTATCACAAGCATTGTGGTACAAAGTTTTAATTACTTCAGCATAGGGAACTCTTCTCCTAATGTTTTCTCCGTAAGCAAAATAATCCTTAGATTCCAACCTACGTATAGTGTCTTTATCATGAAGAATTTCTTCTATTGCAGGATGCTCAAAATCTATTTTATAGAAAGAAAAGATGTCCCTAGCTTCTTTAATTATATAATCAAATTTATGCATAAGGATGATTGTAGCTATCTTTTTAGTTCTAGGATTATGGATATTGGGAAGTTCATAGAATATCTTTTGTAACGCGGGGTGAATGTGCAAAAAAGTTTGTTCTAACTTAACCACAAGCATAGCAATAGCATCCACATAGCAATTCGTTTTGTCACGAATAGATTCTTTAATTATCGGTATGACTCCCGCACAGTTGAAAATTCTTGGACAACACTTTTACCAATAATATTCCCGCTACCCACATGATAGACTTTAGTTTTAAAATTGGGTGGAGCTTCGTTCTCAAGAGGGTCATGATTAATACTGAAAGATTTAAATTTTTCCTCAAGAGATTCATTAGTACTATCCTCACTAGCACTTTCTACAATAACTTTTTTGGACTCAGACATGATAGCAATTTCAAGCAAAGCAAACAAGCAAATAAAATATTTTTGTGTTTTTGTAATTTTTATTAGAAGTGGGGGAGATGAAAACAAGAGGCAAATGCAAATAAAAGGGCAAATGAAAATAAAAGCAAGTAGATGATAGTTTATGCGAAGGTACTCGATAGGTTTTGGTGATGTCTCCCCGGCAACAGCGCCAGAAATTCTTCCTGCTACTTGTGAGCTGCGTTGGGATTTCCTCGAAGAGGAGAGGATGATGCAGTACAGTAGAGATAAGTATTTCACTCAGTTAAGAACCAAGGTTATCAATCCAGTAGGAGAACCACACAGAACCTCGTTAGCAGCACCTACACACACAAAAGCAAATACTTGCACCCAACGCGAACAAGAGGGTTGTCAATCCCCTTGGCAGTTACTTGCAAGGATTAATTCTGATAGTGATAGATAGATAAATAAATTACAAAACAAAATAAAGGAAATAAAATTGCAGCAATGTATTTTTGGATTTTGTATATGATAGATAAATGACCTGGGGGCCATACACTACTAGAAAACTGGCTATAGCCAATATCCCTATTAGTGGCGCACCATGGAGGTGGTGCGCCACTGCTATATAGCAATGGCGCACCAGAAACAGGTGCGCCATTGTTATTTTTTTAGTAGTGGCGCACCACCTGAGCAGTGCGCCATTGTTATTTTTTTTGCCCACCCCCCCACCTCACCAGACATAGCAATGGCGCACCACACCAAGGTGCGCCATTACTATGCTACATAGTAATGGCGCACCTTGGTGTGGTGCGCCATTGCTATGTGTGTGCGGTGGGGTGTGTCCGTGTGTGTGAGCAATAGTAATGGCGCACCCTCCCTGGTGCGCCATTGCTAAGGTTAGCAATGGCGCACCAGGGAGGGTGCGCCATTACTATTGCTCACACACACAGACACACCCCACCGCACACACACAAACACCCCCCCCCCCCGTGGATCGCCTTTTCGGTTTAAAAAAAATAAAAGAAAATGATAAAAGATTCAAAAAAATAGATGCCCATGTGTTATGTGTTCTAGTTGTTACGAAAATTAACAAACATGAATTTTGAATTTTTTTGCAAAAAAAAAACCGCCGTGTTTCGGTAAAATGGCCGTAACTTTTGCATACATCCGAATTTAACAGGCTACGCCCGTTATCGATTTTTTAGAATCCTCAAAAACCTAACAGAAAAAACGTTACAGCCATTGTTAGATCTGGAGGCAAAATAATACAAAAATTTAAAAAAATTAGCAATGGCGCACCAGTGCATAGTGCGCCACTACTATTTTCCCGCCTTCAAAATTCAAAAAAATTTAAAAATAGTAATGGCGCACCACATCTAGGTGCGCCATTACTATGTACCTTAATAATGGCGCACCTAGGTGTGGTGCGCCATTACTAAGGTACATAGTAATGGCGCACCACTCCTAGGTGCGCCATTACTAAGTCTGGGCAGTGACATGGCAGTTCCCACCCACCACCGGTTCCCTCTCTTATCCTCTTTGACTCCTCTCTCTCCTGCCATCCTGCTTCTTCCTTCCCCTTCCCCTTCTTCCTCCCTTCGTAGGAGCCACAGGAGCGCCGCCGCCCGCAGCTCCTCCCGTTTGCCTCCCAGGTGAGTACCCGAGGCCGCGCCTCCGCGCCCGACCTCCTCAACGCCCTCGCCGGAGCACCACCAGAGCCGGTTCCGGCCGTCCCTTCTCGCCGCTGGCCTCCTTCTCCCTCTCGTTGCTCTTCTCCCTCATCTCTCTCTGTCTTCCCCCTCGCAGGTACATTCCATGGCGCCGCCAGAGATGCCCAGTCAGACCCATCCTCCGTTTGCCAAGCCGCCATCGGATCTGAGGTGCCCGTCACCGGATCCGCCCGTTTCCCCCTTGCCTCCATGCCGTTCCGACCATCGAGGAGCCTCGCGCCGCCGCCCCTGTTCTATGCAGCGCCGCCATGGCCTCCTGCTCGTGCGAGGGACAGAGGGAGACGAGCGCATCGCTCGCCTCTCGCGGGTGGTCCGGCCCAACTTCGTCGGCGGTTGTGCAGAAACGAGCAAAAACGAGCAAAAACAAGCAAAAAGAGTAAAAAAATGAGCAAAAACGAGCAAAAAACGAGCAAAAAAAGAGCAAAAACGAGCAACAAAAAATCGTGATCCAGATTTCAAAAATATAGCAGTGGCGCACCATTCAAAAAAAAATCAAAAAAATTCAATAAAAAAAGTTACCAGTGGCGCACCTGTAGCAATAGTAATGGCGCACCACATGGTGCGCCACTAGTATTTGGATTACTAATGGCGCACCAGAGGTGCGCCATTACTATTTGTTACTAATGGCGTGATAATAGTGGCGCACCTATAGTGCGCCATTAATAGCCAAAATAGGTGCGCCACTAACAGCCTTTTTTCTAGTAGTGATAGTTTTCACTAGAGGCTTCTCTCTCGAACACATAGCATACGGTGGGTCAACAAATTACTGTTGGGCAATTGATAGAAAAGCGCATAGTTATGATGGATGGCAATGATCATGTATATAGGCATCATGTCCGAGACAAGTAGACCGACTCCTGCCTACATCTACTACTATTACTCCACCCATCGACCGCTATCCAGCATGCATATAGGGTATTAAGTTAATGAAAACAGAGTAACACTTTAAGCAAGATGACATGATGTAGACAAAGTAAACTCAAGCAATATGAATAAACCCCATTGTTTTATCCTTAATGGTAACAATACAAATACATGTCTTGTCCCCTAGTTTGTCACTGGGATAGAGCACCGCAAGATTGAACCCATTACAAAGCACCTCTCCCATTGCAAGATAAATCAATCTAGTTGGCGAAACCAAACGGATAGATCGGAGAGAAATACAAAGCTATAACAATCATGCATAAATAAGTTCAGAAAAGACTCAAATATTTCTCATGAATAATCTGATCATAAACCCACAATTCATCGGATCCCAACAAACACACCGCAAAAGAAGATTACATCGGATAGAACTCCAAGAAGATCGAGGAGAACATGGTATTAAAGATCAAAGAGAGAGAAGAAGCCATCTAGCTACTAGCTATGGACCCGTAGGTCTGTGGTAAACTACTCACACATCATCGGAAGGGCAGCAAGGTTAATGTAGAAGCCCTCCGTGATCCATTCCCCCTCCGGCAGAGTACCGAAAAAGGCCTCCAGATGGGATCATGGAAGAACAGAAGCTTGCGGCGGCAAAAAAGTTATTTCGTGTGGCTCTCTGGTATATTGGGAATATTTGAGAATTTATAGAGGTGGAATTAGGTTAAGAGGTGCCACGAGGGGCCCACAAGCCTGGGACGCGCCTCCCGAGCTCGTTGCTCCCTCGTGGCTCGTCTGGTCTTCTCCCGAACCTTCTAGGGTCTATCTTGGTCCAGAAAAAATTAATCCAAAGTTTTTTATTCGTTTGGACTCCGTTTGATATTGATTTTCTGTAAAGCCAAAAACAAGCAGAAAACAGCAACTGGCACTGGGCACTAGGTTAATAGGTTAGTCCCAAAAAATGATATATAATTGCATATAAAACATCCAAGATTGTTACTATAATATCATGGAACAAACAAAAATTATAGATACGTTGGAGACGTATCATTGATCCAATGCCTACGCTTTGCTCATAATGATCTTTGCTAAGTTACTACTGTTGCTGCTGCTGTTACAAACACCACAAACTGCTACTGTTACTGTCACCGTTACTATTGTTACTGTTACAGCTATTGTCAAACCATCATACTACTGTGCTACTAAACACTTTACTGCAGAGATATTATTTTCCAGGTGTGGTTGAATTGACAACTCAACTGCTAAGGCTCATAAATATTCTTTGGCTCCCCTTGTGTCGAATCAATAAATTTGGGTGAAATACTAACCTCCAAGAATGTCGCGATCCCTGATACGTCTCCAACGATCTATAATTTTTTATTGTTCCATGCTATTATAGTATCAATCTTGGATGTTTTATATGCAATTATATGCCATTATATATCATTTTTTGGGACTAACCTATTAACCCAGTGCCTAGTGCCAGTTGTTGTTTTCTGCTTGTTTTTGCCTTTTCAGAAAATCATTATAAAAAAGTGTTCAAACGAGAAAAAAAACTTTAGATTAATTTTTTCTAGACCAGAAGAGACCCACGAAGCTTCGGGAGAAGACCAGTAGAGCCACGAGGAAGCGACAAGCCTGGAGGTTGCGCCCAGGGGGGTAGGGCGCGCCCCCCAGGCTTGTGGGACCCTCATTGCCCCTCCTGACCTAATTCCAGTGCTATAAATTCCCAAATATTCCCAATATACCAGAGAGACAGAAGAGAAAACCTTTCCGCCGCCACAAGCCTCTGTTCTTTCACGATCGCATCTGGAGGCCTTTTCGGGTACTCTGCCGGAGGGGGAATCGATCACGGAGGGCTTCTTCATCAACCTTGCTGCCCTTTCGATGATGTGTGAGTTGTTTAGAATAGACCTACGGGTCCATAGCTAGTAGCTAGATGGCTTCTTCTCTCTCTTTGATCTTCAATACCATGTTCTCCTCGATGTTCTTGGAGTTCTATCTGATGTAATCTTCTTTTGTGGTGTGTTTGTTGGGATCCGATGAATTGTAAG
Organism: Elymus sibiricus; assembly: GCA_039707655.1. Lineage (NCBI taxonomy): Eukaryota > Viridiplantae > Streptophyta > Magnoliopsida > Poales > Poaceae > Elymus > Elymus sibiricus. The sequence goes on from CM077670.1 coordinate 31,438,608, forward strand.
TTTATGATCAGATTATTCATGAGAAATATTTGAGTCTTCTCTGAACTCTTTTATGCATGATTATTATAGCTTTGTATTTCTCTCCGATCTATCAATTTGGTTTGGCCTACTAGATTGATTTGTCTTGCAATGGGAGAGGTGCTTTGTGATGGGTTCAATCTTGCGGTGCTCAATCCCAATGACAGAAGGGGACATGACACGTATTTGTATTGTTGCCATTAAGGATAAAAAGATGGGGTTTAATCATATTGCTTGAGTTACTTTGTTTACATCACGTCATCTTGCTTAAGGCGTTACTCTGTTTCATACTTAATGTAGGGGAATGCGACAGAAAACAAAAAATTTCGGTACTGCGAGCACGCCCAGGATCACTATGGAGATGCATACAAGGTTTGATCTGATCATTACCGACTCGTAGCGCAGCGGAAGTAGAGTCGATGTAGATCGTCGATGCAGATCCCGCAGCTAGGATTTACAACCTCCCAAATGCGAGGATGTACTCCCTCGTCAGCCCCTCGGACAGCCCTTTGGGAGGCAGTCGGACATTCCCCCGGACGGTGTCACGGACAGCCCTTTGATAGGCACTCACAGAAACTCGGACGGTCACTCGGACATCACTTCGGGAGGCACTCTCGAACAGGCCCTCGGGCAAAAAGATCGAACCTACGACCTCTCTACGGGGTTGCACACATACAGTGTCATCTATCCGGCAGGGCTTCGCCGTCCAGAACTAGTTCCCACCGGAACCCAGACACCCTTTTGGCTCTACGAAACTATTTCGTGAGGAGGGAGAGAGAAGGCCAGATCATGCATGGCATTTGTATGTGAGAAAGAGTGAGTGTGGAGAGTGCCTCTCCACCTCTATTTATAGGAAAACCCAAGGGGTAGGGTGGCACTTAAAAATACCAAAACACCCATGACATGTGACATTCACAAGGGCATAAAAGGAAGGCTAGAGGAGCTCCATGGAGGAGCTCCTCCTATGGCTGGCCACACCTAGTGGGGCCCCCATGAGGGGTTCCCATTCATCCATGTCATCCCTAAGATATTTTGGGACAAAGCCCAAAAAGGTGGCTTTCCAAAAATTAACCATAAAGTGCTTTTCACTATTCACAAAAACATTTTTCCGTGACCGTTAAATCCGAAAATATTTATGTGGGCCTAGAACATTTCCAGTACCCCCTAAAATAATTTTGGACATGTTCCGAAACAATTCCGGATCAGTGATTTTCATCAGCGAAAAGCAACCAAAGCGGTTCCGGCAGCTCCGGAACATTTCTGGTTTTTTTCTCCAGAAAAATCCCAGAAGTTCCCAGAACAATTCTGGCACCCTCCAAGAATTTCCAGGCGTGTGCTGAAACCATTTTGACTTAATGGTATACTCCGAAACAACTTTTCGGTTTTACCGAAACTATTCTGGTGTTCTCTCTCCGGAACTCTTCCGTTGTCTCCGAAACTTTTTCGGTGACTTTCTCTCAGACTCCTTGTCTAGTATTCAGCAGATAGATGACCCTTAAGCATGTGACCCTATAGGTTCGGTGAAGTATAGACATGACCGGAACACTTTTTGATCAATGATCAACATCGAAGCCCCGGACACCCATATTGACCCCTATACCCACACGAATAAATATTCGAGTGAACCTCCAGTTGCCGTGTGCTATTCCTGTTACTTCGCGATATGTTACAAACACCCGAGGTGAGATTTATCGGCATCCCCGTGGATCAACACTTGTCCACAATGCCAGTTACCTCATTACCGGTTTTGTTCTCTTTTCTCGTTCCCGTGTTCCGGCATCCCTGTGATCAAATCACATTGTGTCTGGCCAGACGATGGTGGATACTGTAACACCGAGAGGGCCCTAAGAATATCTCTCCATCGACGGAGGAGCAAATCCCAATCTTGAGCTATCAAGTTCCATGTCATACTTTCCCATGAACCCGTAAGCCGCCGTAATAGCCACCCAGTTACGGATGACGTTTAACAAACCCCAATGTTCATGAAGCAAGCATGAAGAAACTCGATACTCTCATGGTCCAAGGAATTATGCAAATGTTAACTTTTTCTGTGTCATTAACCATTAACTTGTGACGAATGTATCTCATAGCATAACATCAATTCGGGTCGATTCAACACAAGTGTTCTCCCAACAATGTGTCCTCAAAATTGCCGGCATTGACATGCCTATGATCAGGAAAACAGGACCATCATGCAACACTTGAGCTAGTCTTAGAGGCATGACAAGGAATACATTTTACCGTTTATTATTCCACACGTGCACATGAGTTTCCCTCTGAGCCTCGTGGATATTGCAGACTCGAGAATCATTGCAGTTATAGCATGGAACATAAACTTAATTAGGAACATGGGGATAAATAATAACATTTATTATTGCCTGTAGGGCATATCTCCTACACTTAATACCCTAGATGCATGCTGGATAGCGGTCGATGGGTGGAGTAATAGTAGTAGATGCAGGCAGGAGTTGGTCTACTTGTCTCGGACGTGATGCCTATATACATGATCATTGCCATGAATCCGTCATAATTATTTGCTTTTCTATCAATTGCCCAACAGTAATTTGTTTACACACCATATGATATGTGTTCGAGAGAGAAGCCTCTAGTAAAAACTATGGCCCCCGGGTCTACTTTATCATATATAAAAAACCTAAAAATACCTTTCTGCAATTTATTTACTTTTATTTTAATTAGTATTTTAGTTTATCTATTTATCTCTATAAGATTTAATCCTTGCAAATAACCGCTAAGAGGATTGACAACCCTCTTATTTGCGTTGGGTGCAAGTGTTTGCTCTTGTGTGTGCAGGTACGTTTAATGGAATTTTGCTTGGTTCTCCTACTGGATTGATAACTTTGGTTCTTAACAGAGGGAAATACTTATCTCTACTATACTGCTTCATCCTCTCCTCTTCGGGGAAATACCAACGCAGTCTACAAGTAGCAGGAAGAATTTCTGGCGCCGTTGCCGGGGAGTTATCATCAAAATTACCAAGTACCTTCGCACAAACTATCATCCACTTGCATTTATTTTATTTGCCTTTTATTTGCATTTGCCTCTCATTTTCATCTCCCCCACTTCTAATTTTTTTTACAAAAACACAAAAATATTTTTATTTGCTTGTTTGCTAGTTTGTTTGCTTTGCTTGAAGTTGCCACTATGTCTGAGTTTGTTATTGAAAAAAGTGAGGATGGTAAAATCCCTAAGATAAAAATTCCCTCAAATTTAGACTCAAAAAATTTTGTTGTAGGGAGTGGAAATGTCATAGGGAAAAACATTATTCAGGAGTTCTTTAATTGCACGGGAACTTTGGTTTGTAATGACACTCCAATTCTTAAAAGAACCAACAATTATGGGGAGGCTATCTCCGCGCTTGTTCTTAAACTTGAAAGAAGATTTATTCGTACTCATCTACCTTGCAGATTGTTTTATGAGCTACCGGTTATAAACAACCCTAAGGCTAAAAAGATAGCTACTCTTATCCTTATGAATGAGTTTGATTACATAGTGCAAGAGGCTAGAGAAATCTTTGATTTCTATAATATGAGCCAAGAAAATCCTGTGATAGATGAAATTTTATATAATGAGGAATATATGTTGAGATATGTTTTTCTTGATCACATGCTTTTGATGAAAATACTAAAAAAGAAGTTCCTCCCCTACATATCAGTCAACAAGTTTTCAATGGTATTAATAAGAAATATTCTTGGATTGTAAAAGGGAATCAACAAGGGTTTGAAGAGAGTAGCCTTAATGACCCTAAAATTTTGGTTGATGATGTGTTCCCTATTATTTTTGAAAAACCTCCTGAAAATCACATACCTAAGGATGTCAAAACCAAGGATGACAACACTTGAAACCATGCATTATGCCTAGCTAGGGGCATAAAACAATAGCGCTTGTTGGGAGGCAACCCAATGAATAAAATAAATTTTTGCTTTTACTTTCTGTTCTTGAATGTTTACACGATTATAGCCTCTATTATGATTGTATTTTTATGTTTTAATTAGTGTTTGTGCCAAGTAATGCCTTTGGGATGATGTTGATGATAGTATAATTGATGTTGTTTGGAAAATAGAAAGTTTTGCGTCCAGTGCTGGAATTTTAATTCTGTACTGGAGTGTCAGAAAAATCTGAAACTTTTACACAGTATTGGTATATGAATTTTTTACGTTGTCCTCATTTTTTAGAATTTTTGGAGTTACAGAAGTATGGATTTTAAATAGATCTTTACAGACTGTTCTGTTTTAGACAGATTCTGTTTTTGTTGCATAGTTTGCTTATTTTGATGAATCTATGGATCGTATCGGGGGGTATTAGTCATGGAGAAGTTAGAGTACAGTAGCATTATGCCAATATTAAATATGAATCAATTTACAACAGTACCTAAAGTTTAAGATTTGTTTGTTATACTAACGGATCTCACGAGGTTTCTGTTGAGTTTTGTGTGCTGAAGTTTTCAAGTTTTGGGTGAGACTACGATGGATAAAGGAATAAGGAGCGGCAAGAGCCTAAGCTTGGGGATGCCCAAGGCACCCCAAGGTAATATTCAAGGAAGACTCAAAAGTCTAAGCTTGGGGATGCCCCGGAAGGCTTCCACTCTTTCGTCTACAATCTATCGGTAACTCACTTGGAGCTATATTTTTATTCATCACATGATATGTGTTTTACTTGGAGCGTCCCTTGATATAGTTTGTTTGCTTTTGTTTGCTTTTTAGTTTGTCATAATCATCTTTGATGAACACACCTTTTTGAGAGGGACACACATTATTCGTGATTTGTTAGAATACTCTATGTGCTTCACTTATATCTTTTGAGCTAGGCAGTTGCTCTAGTGCTTCACTTATATCTTTTAGAGCACGGCGGTGGTTATATTTTAAAGAAATAGTTGCACTCTCATGCTTCACTTATATATTTTTGAGAGTCTAATGATTAGCAATGGTAATATGCACGGGTTATGAATCTGGTCCTGATATGATAGGTATTCAAGAGGGATATAATAAAAACTTTCATGTAGATCACTGAATATGATAAGTTTGATTCCTTGCAATAGTTTTGTGATATTAAGATGGTAATATGTGGGAGGTACTAGTAGATAATTGTGGTTTAGTAAGAATATTGGTGTTAAGGTTTGTGATTCCCGAAGCATGCACGTATGGTCTGTCGTTATGCTAAGAAGTTGGAGCATGATTTATTCTTGATTGTCTTCCTTTGTGTGGCGGTCGGGGGCGCGCGATGGTTAAATCCTACCAACCTCCCCCCTAGGGGCATGCGTAGTAGTACTTTGCTTCGAGGGCTAATAAACTTTCGCAATAAGTATGTGAGTTCTTTATGACCAATGTGAGTCCATGGATTATACGCACTCTCACCCTTCCGCAATTTGCTAGCCTCTTCGGTACCGTGCATTGCCCTTTCTCACATCGAGAGTTGGTGCAAACTTTGCCGGTGCATCCAAACCCCATGATATGATACGCTCTATCACACATATGCCTCCTTATATCTTCCTCAGAACAGCCACCATACCTACCTATCATGGCATTTCCATAGCCATTCCGAGATATATTGCCATGTAACTTCCACCGTTCCGTTTTTATGACACACATCATCATTGTCATATTGCTTTGCATGATCATATAGCTGACATAGTATTTGTGGCTCAGCCACCGTTTATCATTTTTTTATACATGTTACGCTAGCATCATTGCACATCCTGGTACACTGCTAGAGGCATTCATATAGAGTCATATTTTTTCTAGTATTGAGTTGTAAGTAAATAAAAGTGTGATGATCATCATTATTAGAGCATTGTCCTAGTGAGGAAAGGATGATGGAGACCATGATTCGCCCACAAGTCAGGATGAGACTCCGGACGAAAAAAGGGGGGGGGAAGAGCCATGAAAAAAAATGAGAGAAAAAAAGGGGCAATGTTACTATCCTTTTTCCACACTTGTGCTTCAGAGTAGCACCATGTTTTTCATATAGAGAGTCTCCTATTTTGTCACTTTCATATACTAGTGGGAATTTTTCATTATAGAACTTGGCTTGTATATTCCGATGATGGGCTTCCTCAAATGCCCAAGGTCTTCATGAGCAAGCAAGTTGGATGCACACCCACTTAGTTTTCATGTTGAGCTTTCATACACTTATAGCTCTTAGTGCATCCATTGCATGGGAATCCCTACTCCTCGCATTGACATCAATTGATGGGCATCTCCATAGCCCGTTGATTAGCCTCGTTGATGTGAGACTATCTTTTTATTTTTGACTTCTCTTATTTATCTCTATCACCACACTCTATTCCACCCATAGTGCTATATCCATGGCTTGCGCTCATGTATTGCGTGGGGGTTGAAAAAGCTGAAGCGCGTTAAAAAGTATGAACCAATTGCTTGGCTAAAACCGGGGTTGTTCATGATAAATATTTTATGTTAAGAAGATGGAGCATGACATGATTATATGATTTTGTAGGGATAACATTCTTTAGCATTTTTATTTTGAAAGACATGATTGTTTATTAGTATGCCTGAGTATTGATGTCTTTATATCAAATTATAGACTATTGCTTTGAATCATTCAGATCTTATTATTCATACCGTAAGAGAGAGATTACATGATGAAACATGATAGGTAGCATTCCACATCAAAAAAATTTGTGTTTTTATCATTTACCTACTCGAGGACGAGCAGGAATTAAGCTTGGGGATGCTTGATATGTCTCAAACGTATCTATAATTTTTGATTGTTCCATGCTATTATAGTATCAATCTTGGATGTTTTATATGCAATTATATGCCATTATATATCATTTTTTGGGACTAACCTATTAACCCAGTGCCCAGTGCCAGTTGCTGTTTTCTGCTTGTTTTTGCCTTTTCAGAAAATCATTATCAAAAAGAGTCCAAACGAGAAAAAAAACCTTGGATTAATTTTTTCTGGACCAGAAGAGACCCACGAAGCTTCGGGAGAAGACCAGTAGAGCCACGAGGAGGCGACAAGCCTGGAGGGCGCGCCCAGGGGGGTAGGGCGCGCCCCCCAGGCTTGTGGGCCCCTCGTTGCCCCTCCTGACCTAATTCCAGTGCTATAAATTCCCAAATATTCCCAATATATATACCAGAGAGACAGAAGAGAAAACCTTTCTGCCACCGCAAGCCTCTGTTCTTCCGCGATCCCATCTGGAGGCCTTTTCTGGTATTCTGCCGGAGGGGGAATCGATCACGGAGGGCTTCTTCATCAACCTTGATGCCCTTCCGATGATGTGTGAGTAGTTTACCATAGACCTACGGGTCCATAGCTAGTAGCTAGATGTCTTCTTCTCTCTCTTTGATCTTCAATACCATGTTCTCCTCGATGTTCTTGGAGTTCTATCCAATGTAATCTTCTTTTGAGGTGTGTTTGTTGGGATCCGATGAATTGTGAGTTTATGATCAGATTATTCATGAGAAATATTTGAGTCTTCTCTAAACTCTTTTATGCATGATTATTATTGCTTTGTATTTCTCTCTGATCTATTGATTTGGTTTGGCCTACTAGATTGATTTGTCTTGCAATGGGAGAGGTGCTTTGTGATGGGTTCAATCTTGTGGTGCTCAATCCCAGTGACAGAAGGGGACATGACATGTATTTGTATTGTTGCCATTAAGGATAAAAAGATGGGGTTTAATCATATTGCTTGAGTTTACTTTGTCTACATCATGTCATCTTACTTAAGGCGTTACTCTGTTTCATACTTAATACCCTAGATGCATGCTGGATAACGGTCGATGGGTGGAGTAATAGTAGTAGATGCAGGCAGGAGTCGGTCTACTTGTCTCGGACGTGATGCCTATATACATGATCATTGCCATGAATCCGTCATAATTATTTGCTTTTCTATCAATTGCCCAACAGTAATTTGTTTACCCACCGTATGCTATGTGTTTGAGAGAGAAGCCTCTAGTGAAAACTATGGCCCCCGGGTCTACTTTATCATATATAAAAAACCTAAAAATACCTTGCTGCAATTTATTTACTTTTATTTTAATTAGTATTTTAGTTTATCTATTTATCTCTATAAGATTTAATCCTTGCAAATAATCACTAAGAGGATTGATAACCCTCTTATTTGCGTTGGGTGCAAGTGTTTGCTCTTGTGTGTGCAGGTGCGTTTAACGGAATTTTGCTTGGTTCTCCTACTGGATTGATAACCTTGGTTCTTAACTGAGGGAAATACTTATCTCTACTATACTGCATCATCCTCTCCTCTTCGGGGAAATACCAACGCAGTCTACAAGTAGCAATCCCCTATACTTGTGGGTTATCAAGACCTTTTTCTGGCGCCGTTGCAAGGGAGCATTGCTTTATTTATTGAGTTCACTTGGGAATTATATATTTGCTGATCACTATGAAGAATCTGAAAGACTCTAAGACCAAGATCATACCCTCTAAGACGAGGGGTGGTAAGGAACTGCCATCTAGCTCTGCACTTGATTCACCTTCTGTTTTAAGTAAACTTGTGACACCGCCACCCGCTATTCAATCTGATATGTCGCAAGTGATTGATGGTACTGCTTCTGTTATAAATGAAACTTGTGATGACGCTAGTACTTTGCTTGATAAAACTGTGCCACTAGGTAAATTTCTTGATGAATAAATTACTAATATAAGGAACTTGAGAATGCTGAAACTGATGAAAATTATGATTCACCTATTATGCCTAGCTCTCCTATTACATATGAATTGCCTGATGTACCTGAGGGGTATGTTATGGATGGGGAGATTGCTAAGGATTTTCTTGCTTGTAATGATAGAGAGGATCTTAAGAAATTACTGAGTAAGCTGAAAGAAAAGGCTATGATTGAAAGAATGAAATATGATCCTAAGTTTGCAACCTCTCCTATCTTTTTTACTGATAAGGATTATGAATTCTCTATTGATCCTGAACTTATTACTTTGGTAGAATCTGATCCTTTTCATGGTTATGAAACTCAAACTGTTGTAGCACATCTTACTAAACTAAATGACATAGCCACCCTATTTGCTCAAGAAGAAAAGATTTGCTACTACTATATTCTTAAGTTGCTTCCTTTCTCATTAAAGGGTGATGCTAAATAATGGTTTAATACTCTTGCTCCTGGTTGTGTGCGTAGTCCCCAAGATATGATATATTACTTCACTGAAAAATATTTTCCTGCTCATAAGAAACAGGCTGCCTTACAGGAAATATATAACTTTGTGCAACTTGAGAAAGAGCATCTCCCTCAAGCTTGGGGGAGGCTTCTCCAATTATTAAATGCTTTGCCTGATCATCCTCTTAAGAAGAATGAAATACTTGATATCTTTTATAATGGACTAACCGATGCTTCTAGGGACTACCTAGATAGTTGTGCTGGTTGTGTTTTCAGGGAATGAACTGTTGAACAGGATCAAGAATTACTGGATAATATATTGAGAAATGCCGATGATTGGACACTCCCTGAACCACCACCTAAACCAGCTTTGTAGAAGACGGGTATTCTATTCCTTAGTCCAGAAGATATGCAAGAAGCAAAGAAATCTATGAAAGAAAAAGGTATTAAAGCTGAAGACATTAAAAATTTACCACCTATTGAAGAAATACATGGACTTGACATCCCGACACAGGTAGTGGAGGTAAATTCTCTTCGTAAATTTGATGAAGGTGATATTCCATATAATAAGTCTCCTAGCTAGTGTTTGGATGAATTAGATAATTTCATTATTAAGCAAGAAAACTTCAATATGCAAATTAGTGATCAATTGAAACATAATGCTGTCATGATTGAACGTTTGGGTGACATGATGTTTGGAATTCCTAATGATATCAAGGGCTTATGTAAATATGCTTCTATGGTTCAAACTCAGTTAGAACAAGTTTCTAAATCACAAAATGATTTGCTTAATGAAATGAATAGTAAAATGAATGATCATGCTATTAGAGTGGTTACTAGAGGTGGTAAAATGACTCAGGATCCTCTATATACTGAAGGTCATTCTAAAAGAATTGAACAGGATTCTCAAAGAATTAATGATGAAGTACCTAGTTCATCTAAGAAAAAGAAAAAGAAAAGAACTTTGCATGCTTCTAGTGAACCTGTTGTAGAAAAAAAACCCTGAGAATCCTAATGATGTTTCTATTTCTGATGCCAAGACACAATCTGGTAATGAGCATACACCTATTGATAAGGATATCGATGATGCTAATGATGATCATATTGATGCTCCACCTGACAATAACAAAGAATCTGATAATGATGTGGAAATAGAACCTGAAGTTGAGCTTGATAACTCACCTTCTAAGAATAAAAGATATGATAAAAAAGACTTTGTTGCTAGGAAACATGGTAAAGAAAGAGAACCATGGGTTCAAAAACCTATGTCATTTCGTAGTAAGGCTGTGAAATATAGAGATGAAGAGGCTTTTAATCGCTTTGTTGAATTGCTTAGACCTTTGTATCTGAGAACACCCTTGACTGAAATTATGAAAATGCCTCCATATGCAAAATACATGAATGATATTGTCACTAATAAAAGAAAAATACCTGAGGCTGAAATTTCTACTATGCTTGCAAACTATTCATTTGAAGGAAAAGTCCCTCAGAAGTTAGGAGATCCAGGAATACCTACTATACCTTGCTCTATCAGAAATAATTAAGTTCAAACTGCTTTGTGTGATTTAGGGGCTGGTCTTAATGTTATGCCTTTTTCTCTATATAGAAGACTTGACCTGAATAAGCTGACACCTACTAAAATTTCTTTGCAAATGGCTGATAAATCAACTACTTTACCCATCGATGTTTGTGAGGATGTTCTTGTTGTTGTTGCTAATGTTACTATCTTAACGGACTTTGTTATTCCTAATATGCCCGAGGACGACAATGATGACCCACAAGTATGGGGGATCAATCGTAGTCCTTTCGATAAGTAAGAGTGTCGAACCCAACGAGGAGCAGAAGGAAATGACAAGCGGTTTTCAGCAAGGTATTTTCTGCAAGCACTGAAATTATCGGTAACGAGTAGTTTGATAGCAAGATAATTTGTAACAAGTGACAAGTAGCAATAGTAACAAAGAGTGCAGCAAGGTGGCCCAATCCTTTTTGTAGCAAAGGACAAGCCGGAACAATCTCTTATAATAAGCAAAGCGTTCTTGAGGACACATGGGAATTTCATCTAGTCACTTTCATCATGTTTGTTTGATTCGCGTTTGCTACTTTGATAATTTGATATGTGGGTGAACCAGTGCTTGGGTGCTGTTCTTACTTGAACAAGCCTCCCACTTATGATTAGCCCCTCTCGCAAGCATCCGCAACTATGAAAGAAGAATTAAGATAACTCTAACCATAGCATTAAACATATGGATCCAAATCAGCCCCTTACGGAATAACGCATAAACTAGGGTTTAAGCTTCTGTCACTCTAGCAACCCATCATCTAATTACTACTCCACAATGCATTCCCTTAGGGCCAAAGATGGTGAAGTGTCATGTAGTCGACGCTCACATGACACCACTAAGAGAATCAACAACATACATATCATCAAAATATCGAACGAATACCAAATTCACATGATTACTTATGACAAGACTTCTCCCATGTCCTCAAGAACAAAAGTAACTACTCACAAACCATATTCATGTTCAAGATCAGAGGGGTATTGAATAGCATAATGGATCTAAACATAAAATCTTCCACCAAATAAACCAACTAGCATCAACTACAAGATGTAATCAACACTACTAGCAACCCACAGGTACCAATCTGAGGTTTGGAGACAAAGATTGAATACAAGAGATGAACTAGGGTTTGAGATGAGATGGTGCTGGTGAAGATGTTGATGAAGATTGGTCCTCCCACAATGAGAGGATCGTTGGTGATGTCGATGGCTCCGATTTCCCCCTCCCGGAGGGAAGTATCCCCAGCGGAATCGCTCCGCCGGAGAGCAAAAGTGCTCCTGCCCAAGTTCCGCCTTGAGACGGTGGTGCTCCATCCCAAAAGTCTTCTCCTTATTTTTTCTAGGGCAAATGGGCTTATATACCAGAAAATGGGCACCAGAGGCTGGCCAGGGGCCCCACAAGCCACCAGGGCACGCCTGGGGGGGGGGGGGTGGCACGCCCTGGTGCCTCGTGGGCACCTGGGTGGCCCCCTCTGGTACTTCTTTCTTCCAGTATTTTTTATTTATTCCAAAATAAATCTCCGTGAAATTTCAGATCATTTGAAGATGTGCAGAATAGGTATCTCTGACATAGCTTTTTCAGGTCCAGAATTCCAGCTGCCGGCAATCTCCGTCCTTGTGTAAATCTTGCATATTAAGAGAGAAAAGGCATTAGAATTGCTCCATAAAGTGTTATATTGATTAAAAACACTATAAATAATAGTAGTAAAACATGATGCAAAATGGACGTATCAACTCCCCCAAGCTTAGACCTCGCTTGTCCTCAAGCGAAAGCTGATATCGATAATCATGTCCACATGTTTAGAGAAAGAGGTGTCGATAAAAACAAAATACGGACATAGTAGCATCATGATCATTATTATAACAGCAATATTTATTGTCATGAAAACTTCTCATGAGCAAGTAACAATTCATCACAACAACGAAGTATAAGGCATAAACTTTCTTGAAAACTAACAAACTATGTTCTCAGTCAACAATGCAATTGCAATTCATCATACTTTCAGGAAGGGTCTCATGTAGGAGTTTTTTAGCAAGTCCACATACTCAACCATCATATAGTCTTCTATGATTGCTAACACTCACAACAAATATATGGAGCAAAAAGTTTCAGCCAGACATATAGAAAGATAGGGGCGTATAATTTCGCCTCCCAACTTATTCACCTCAAGGGTGATGTCAACAATCATAACTCATGATCACTCATATCCAACTGGATATATGTGCCTAGATCTTTCCCCACCACATGATGCTTGCAAAAGAGAAAAATAAAAAGGAATAGAGAAGAATACTATTGACTCTTGCATGAAAGTAAATACATAAAGTAAAAGATAATCCCTTCGCAGAGGGAAGCAGAGGTTGTCATGTGCTTTTTATTGTTGGATGCACAAGCTCTTAATGCAAAGGAACGTCGCTTTATATTGCCCCTTGTGATAGCAACCTTTATTATGCAGTCCGTCGCTTTTATTTCTTTACCATTACAAGTTCGTACAAAGCTTATTTTCCCTTACAATAAAAGTTCATACATATTGTGAGAATTTTTTATTGCTTTTTGCACCAATGACAACTTACTTGAAGGATCTTATTCAATCCATAGGTAGATATAGTGGACTCTCATGACATGAAACTAGGTTTAAGAGTTTTTGATGCACAAGTAGTATCTCTACTTAGTGCGGATTTTTGGCTAGCAAAGATATTGAGCAAGCACCACATGTTGGAGGATCTATGACAATATAGCTTCTATGTGAATATAAGCAAACATAATTCATTACGTTGTCTTCCTTGTCCGTCAACAATTTGACATGAAATACTTAATGGGGGCTCACAATCATAAAAGATGTCCAAGATAGTGTATTTGCATGTGAATCTTCTCTTCCCTATTAATTTTTTCATGAATTGCATCATTGACTAATGCTATGCTTGTTAACTTCCAATAAATTTTATCACTTATACTTTTCTTTATGTAATGTCATTACTTTCCATAAGATTAGCATATGATCTTTTTCATTATTTTCATTGCTAGGATTGAAACATGAAAGTAAAGAAGCAAAAACTCAAACTACTCTTTATTATATAACTCTCAACTCAATTACATAGATAGATAGATCACGAAACTAGCACTTGAAAATAGATCATACTAAACTTTTATTCAACTAGATCACGAAATAACTAAGGATCGAGCTAAAAGTAGGTAAAGATAGCAAAAGTGATGGTGATACGATACCGGGGCACCTCCCCCAAGCTTGGCACAAGCCAAGGGGAGTGCCCATACCCATGTACTCAGGTTTCCTTCTTCAGTGTTGGTGGTGGTGATGAAGTGGTGGCCTTGTCCTTCATGACATTAATTAGGATCTCCTTTAAACCCTGGATTTCCTGGAGCACATGCTGTATCATCTCTGTATTCCTTTGGACTTCGGCCATAATATGCTTGTTCTCTGGGCCCCAAGCATTCTTTCCTGCATCACTTTCACTTGGACGAGAGATGTCCCAATTGGAGGGTATGTGCATACGAGGAGTATTTTCAACCCCATAATTGTGAACCAAGTTATGAAAATTGTTCCGATGTAACCTGTGTAAGGGCCTTCTAGGGGGAAGCCCTTCTTGTACCTCTGGATTCCCGTGGCCTGTAGTGCTTCTCACGGCTTGATGAGGGTTCAGAATTGTGGAGATGCCGGCAAGGGTTCCCCTCTCGGAAGCCGGAGGGTGGACCTCGAGCGAATCTCCATCATCTTCTTCCATGGTAACCTCTCCTTCCTCCCCCTCCTGAGCTCCATCTGCATCAACCAAGCGTCGTCTCCCACATTGTTGGAGGAAGAGGAAGACATGATGCCTGGCCTCAAAATCTGACAGAAAATAGCACGAAACAAGAACAGAGAATATTTCTGTGATACGGTGGTCAAAACACCCGAAAGTATATATGAATGATTTTTATCTTGCAAAACAAGTATTCCAGAAGAAAAACGGAGTCGGGAAGGCTCACGAGAGGCCCACGAGCCACCAAGGCGCGCCTGGGGGGGTGGCGTGCCCTAGTGCCTCGTGTGCACCTCGTGGGTCCCCTTGGCTGTTTCTTTTTTTTTCTAATATTCCAAAACTGACAGAAAGTATTTTATGGAATTTTTGGAGTCGGTTTATTTACCGTATCACGTACCTCTTCCTTTTCAGGATTCCGGAGTGTGCTGGAAGGTCTCTCTTATGTATTCCTCTGGTGTAATTGTTTCAATAATGTTAGTTTCAACATTAATGGGAGTACCTGAAATATAGTGCTTAATTCTTTATCCATTCACCACTCTCGGATTAGTGCCTTCGGAGTTGTTTATTTTGATGGCTCCGGAGCGATAAACTTCTTCGATGATATACGGTCCTTCCCATTTAGAGAGAAGTTTTCCTGCAAAGAATCTCAAACGAGAATTGTACAATAGAACTTGCTCACCCACTTTGAATTCCCATTTTTGAATTCTTCTATCATGCCATCTTTTAACTTTTTCTTTAAACAATTTGGCATTTTCATAAGCTTGGGTTCTCCATTCATCTAATGAGCTAATATCAAATAACCTCTTTTCACCGGCAAGTTTAAAATCATAATTGAGTTCTTTAATTGCCCAATATGCTTTATGTTCTAACTCAAGAGGTAAATGACATGCTTTTCCATAAACCATTTTGTAAGGAGACATACCCATAGGATTTTTATAAGCAGTTCTATAAGCCCATAATGCATCGTCAAGTTTCTTAGACCAATTCTTTCTAGATCCATTGACCGTTTTTTGCAAAATTAATTTTATTTCTCTATTGCTCAATTCTACTTGACCACTAGATTGAGGGTGATAGGGAGATGCAATTCTATGGTTGACATCATATTTAGCAAGCAATTTACGGAATGCACCATGAATAAAATGTGAACCACCATCAGTCATTAAATATCTAGGGACTCCGAACCTCGAGAAAATAACTTCTTTAAGCATTTTAATAGAAGTGTTATGATCAACACTACTAGTTGGAATAGCTTCTACCCACTTAGTAACGTAATCAACAGCAACTAAAATATGAGTATACCCATTGGATTTAGGAAAAGGTCCCATATAATCAAATCCCCAAACATCAAATGGTTCAATAGCAAGTGAATAATTCATAGGCATTTCCTGACGTCTACCAACATTACCAATTCTTTGACATTCATCACAAGATAAAATAAACTTACGAGCATCCTTGAAAAGAGTAGGCCAATAAAAACCAGATTGTAATACCTTATGTGCAGTTCTGTCTCCCGCATGGTGTCCTCCGTAAGCCTCGGAATGACACTTCCATAGGATTTATTCCTGTTCATGCTCAGGTATACAACATCTAATAATACCATCTACTCCTTCTTTGTAAAGATGTGGGTCGTCCCAGAAGTAATGCTTAAATCAAAGAAGAACTTTTTCTTTTGTTGGTATGTGAAACTAGGTGGTATAAATTTAGCAACAATATAATTAGCATAGTCTGCATACCAAGGAGTATTACGAGAAGCATTTATGATAGCTAATTGTTCATTAGGAAAATCATCATTAATTGGTAGTGGGTCATCAAGAACATTTTCCATTCTAGACAAATTGTCTGCTACGGGATTCTCAGCTCCCTTTCTATCAATAATATGCAAGTCAAATTCTTGTAGCAATAGAAACCACCTAATGAGTCTAGGTTTAGCATCTTTCTTTTCCATAAGATATTTAATAGCAGCATGATCGGTGTGAACGGTTACTTTAGAATCAACTATATAAGATCTAAATTTATCACATGCAAACACAACTGCTAAAAATTCTTTCTTAGTAGTAGCATAATTTCTTTGGGCACTGTCTAGTGTTTTACTAGCATAATGGATAACATTTAATTTCTTATCAACTCTCTGTCCTAGAACAACACCAACATCATAATCACTAGCATCACACATAATTTCAAAAGGCAAGTTCCAATCAGGTGGTTGAACAATAGGTGCAGTGGTTAAGGCTTTCTTAAGTGTTTCAAAGGCTTCTACACAATCATCATCAAAAACAAATGGAACATCTTTTTGCAAGAGATTGGTAAGAGGCCTAGAAATTTTAGAGAAGTCTTTAATAAATCTCCTATAGAAACCAACATGACCTAGGAAACTTCTTATACCTTTAATATCTCTAGGACACGGCATTTTCTCAATAGCATCAACCTTAGCTTTGTCAACTTCAATACCTCTTTCAGAAATTTTATGCCCCAAGATAATACCTTCATTCACCATAAAGTGACACTTCTCCCAATTCAAGACAAGATTAGTTTGTTCACATCTCTGCAAAACTCGATCAAGGTTGCTTAAGCAATCATTAAAAGAAGTTCCGTAAATGGAAAAATCATCCATGAAAACCTCAACAATCTTTTCACAAAAGTCAGAGAATATAGCAGTCATACATCTTTGAAAGGTAGCAGGTGCATTCCATAAACCAAAAGGCATACGTCTATAAGCATAAGTTCCAAAAGGACAAGTAAAGGTGGTTTTCTCTTGGTCAGATTGTGATACAGGTATTTGAGAAAAACCAGAATAACCATCTAGGAAACAAAAGTGTGTATGCTTAGACAATCTTTCTAACATTTGATCAATAAAAGGTAAGGGGTAATGATCTTTTCTAGTGGCTTTGTTTAATTTTCTAAAATCAATTACCATCCTATAACCAGTTACAATTCTTTGTGGAATGAGTTCATTTTTATCATTAGGAACAACGGTAATACCTCCTTTCTTAGGGACACAGTGAACGGGACTTACCCATCTACTATTAGCTATGGGATAGATTATACCTGCTTCCAGAAGCTTTAATATTTCGGTTCTTACCACCTCTTTCATCATAGGATTTGATCGTCGTTGGTGGTCGACAACTGGTTTAGCACCAGGCTCCATATTAATTTTGTGCTGACATAGAGTGGGACTAATACCCTTAAGATCATAAAGAGTATATCCAATAGCAGCGCGGTGCTTACTCAGAGTTTTTAGTAATCTCTTTTCTTCATGCTCTGAAAGGTTAGCACTAATAATAACAGGATATATCTTCTTTTCATCTAGATAAGCATATTTCAATGTATCAGGCAATTGCTTCAATTCAAATACAGGGTCACCCTTAGGTGGAGGAGGGCCTCCAAGAGTTTCAACAGGCAGATTGGGTTTAAGGATAGGTGGTTGATCAAAGAACATCTTATCTATTTCATTTCTTTCATTCATATGCATATCATTTTCATGGTCTAGCAAATATTGTTCTAACGGATCAGTAGGAGGTACGGCAATAGAAGCAAGACCAATAATTTCATCTTTACTAGGCAATTCTTTATCATGAGGTTGTCTACGAAACTTGGAGAAATTAAACTCATGAGACATACCACCAAAATTAACACTAACAGTTTCTTTAGCGCAATCAATCTTGGCATTAACAGTGTTCAAGAAAGGTCTACCAAATATAATGGGACAAAAATTATCTTGTGGAGAACCGAGGACTAGAAAATCAGTAGGGTATTTTATTTTTCCACACAAGACTTCAACATCTCTAACGATCCCAAGCGGTGTAATGGTATCTCTGTTTGCAAGCTTAATAGTAACATCAATGTCCTCTATTTCAATCGGTGCAATATCATTCATAATTTCTTGATATAAGGTAAACGGAATAGCACTCACACTAGCACCCAAATCACATAAGCCATGATAACAATGATCTCCTATTTTAACAGAGACAACATGCATGCCCACCATAGGTCTGTTTTTATCTTTAGGATCTGGTATAGCAATTCTAGCTGCTTCATCATAAAAGTAAATAACATGCCCATCTATATTATCGACCAAGAGATCTTTAACCATAGCAACATTAGGTTCAACTTTAATTGGCTCAGAGGGTCTAGGTGCTCTAATATTACTTTTGTTAACCACAGTTGAAACTTTAGCATGTTCCATAATCCTAACAGGAAAAGGTGGTTTCTCAATATAAGCAGTAGGCACAACTGGATCAACATGGTAAACAATTGTTTCTTCTTTAACACTAACAGGTTCCTCAATCTTTTCTTTAATAGGGGGATGATATTTAAACCACTTCTCCTTAGGGAGATCAACATGAGTAGCAAATGATTCACAAAAGGAAGCTACTATCTCAGAGTCAAGTCCATATTTAGTGCTAAACTTATGAAAAGCATCGGTAGCCATAAAAGATTTAACACAATCAAACTCAAGTATTATACCTGACTTGTTACCTTTGTCGAGTTCCCAATCTTCAGAGTTGCGTTTAATTCTTTTCAGAAGATCCCATCTGAATTCAATAGTTTTCTTTATAAAGGAGCCAGTCGAAGAAGAATCGAGCATGGTTTGATCATCATGAGAAAGCCGAGCATAAAAATTCTGTAAGATAATTTCTCTTGAAAGCTCATGATTGGGGTATGTGTACATAATGTACTTAAGCCTCCCCCAAGCTTGAGCGATGCTTTCTCCTTCACGAGGCCAAAAATTATATATATAATTCCGATCACAATGAACCAAATGCATAGGGTAAAATTTCTGATGGAATTCCAGTTTCAATCGGTTCCAGTCCCATGTATCAGTATCATCACATAGCCTATACCATGTCAATGCATTTCCCTCCAAAGATAAAGGGAATACTTTCTTCTTAACTCCATCTCCGAATAAACCTGCAAGCTTAAACAATCCACAAATTTTATCCACATAGATCAAGTGCATATCGGGATGTACCGTTCCATCTCCTTCATAAGTATTAGCTAGCAGTTTCTCTATCATACCCGAAGGAATCTCATAATAAATATTTTCAATAGGTATAGTAGGTTGAGGAGCAACACTTGGTGCTTCCGGTCGAGGTGAAGATACCCCGAACAAACCCCTCAAAGGATTACTTTCCATAGTGACAAGTAACAGTAAATTTTAGCACATAATATAAATGTTTCCTTACCAAATTCCACTCACCAAAGGCATTTCACTCCCCGGCAACGGTGCCAGAAAAGAGTCTTGATGACCCACAAGTATAGGGGATCAATTGTAGTCCTTTTGATAAGTAAGAGTGTCGAACCCAACGAGGAGCAGAAGGAAATGACAAGCGGTTTCCAGCAAGGTATTTTCTGCAAGCACTGAAATTATCGGTAATGAGTAGTTTGATAGCAAGATAATTTGTAACAAGTGACAAGTAGCAATAGTAACAAAGAGTGCAGCAAGGTGGCCCAATCTTTTTTGTAGCAAAGGACAAGCCGGAACGATCTCTTATAATAAGCAAAGCGTTCTCGAGGACACATGGGAATTTCACCTAGTCACTTTCATCATGTTTGTTTGATTCGCGTTCGCTACTTTGATAATTTGATATGTGGGTGGACCGGTACTTGGGTGCTGTTCTTACTTGAACAAGCCTCCCACTTATGATTACCCCCTCTCGCAAGCATCCGCAACTACAAAAGAAGAATTAAGATAACTCTAACCATAGCATTAAACATATGGATCCAAATCAGCCCCTTACGGAATAGCGCATAAACTAGAGTTTAAGCTTCTGTCACTCTAGCAACCCATCATCTAATTACTACTCCACAATGCATTCCCTTAGGCCCAAAGATGGTGAAGTGTCATGTAGTCGATGTTCACATGACACCACTAAGAGAATCAACAACATACATATCATCAAAATATCGAACGAATACCAAATTCACATGATTACTTATGACAAGACTTCTCCCATGTCCTCAAGAACAAAAGTAACTACTCACAAACCATATTCATGTTCAAGATCAGAGGGGTATTGAATAGCATAATGGATCTGAACATATAATCTTCCAGGGGCCCCACAAGCCACCAGGGCGTGCCTGGGGGGTGGCGCGCCCTGGTGCCTCATGGGCACCTGGGTGGCCCCCTCTGGTACTTCTTTCTTCCAGTATTTTTTATTTATTCCAAAATAAATCTCCGTGAAATTTTGGATCATTTGGAGATGTGCAGAATAGGTATCTCTGACATAGCTTTTTCAGGTCCAGAATTCTAGCTGTCGGCAATCTCCCTCCTTGTGTAAATCTTGCATATTAAGAGAGAAAAAGCATTAGAATTGCTCCATAAAGTGTTATATTGATTAAAAACACTATAAATAACAGTAGTAAAACATGATGCAAAATGGACGTATCAGACAACATGTCGATTATCCTTGGTAGACCCTTTTTGAATACTGCAGGGGTTGTTATTGATTGCAACAAAAGCAAAGTTACTTTTCATGTCAACAATAATGAGCATATGGTATATTTTCCAAAGAAACAAAACAAAGTGAATAGTATCAACTCTATTGAAAAGGTTATGACAATCACTATTGGAGGTTTTGAATTCTCTCTTCCGGTACCTGAAAAGAAATATCAAACTCTTATTGTTGGGACAATGCATATCCCGATTGAGGTAACTTAGTGTCATAACAAAAATTCTTCGGTTTCATGTTACTCGAAAAAAGTTTGTTAATAAGACTTGATCAACCTTATTAATGGATTCTTTTTGAGGGGCATGTGGTCGATGAATTCAGTATGCATAACCTACTATACCCATAGTTTACTCTTTGTTATTTATAGTTTAATAAAGAAAAATGCCATGATTATCCTATTTTCTGAATTATCCGTGCAATAACAAAATGACCCAAAAATAAAAGTGCTCAGAATGTCGTAAAATTTTAACATGATTTTTTTCTAGAATATTTAAGAAGTTTTGGCACTGAACACACCCCAGGGGGGTGCACTTGTTGCTCACAAGGCAACATGGCGCACCTACCCCCTGGGCGCGCCATGTTGCCTTGTGGGTCCCATAGGGACCCACTCACTTAGTCCACCTGCCCATTGCTTCTTCTTCCTATAGAAAAAGTTGTGGTAGCTCTTGTTCTGGTGTTCTTGCCTCCAAAACTTGCCCCGCACAGGGAAAGAAGAAAAAGGCACCGGAGCCGCTCCTGAGGGTATGGAAAATGAAGTCTGTTTTTTGGGACATGCCGTACTGGAAGATCCTCGACACTCCTCATAGCCTTGATCAAATGCATATCACAAAGAATGTCCTCAAGAGCTTTCTTGGCACACTTTTGAACATGCCGGAGAAGACCAAGGACGGGCCAAAGGCAAGAAGTGACTTGAAATATTTGGGTATAAGGGAAGATCTTCACGGAGCACCCCCGGAGGAGACGGAGACGGAGATGGAGACAGAGACGGAAGACTGGGGCAAAAAAGTCAACAAGAAGAAAGAACATTATTGCCCCCCCTCTTGCTTCACCTTAAGTCAGAAGGAGATCGATCAATTCTTGAAGTGCCTTGCTGGAATCAAAGTTAGTTCCGATTACTCTAGAAAGATAAGCAGATATCTAGACATTAAGAAAAAAGGTTTAGCAGGATGAAGTCTCATGACTGTCACGTGATGATGACCCAGATACTCCCGGTTGCACTTAAAGGGATAATGGACAAGCAAGTCCGTGATACGCTTATTGGTCGATGCAATTTTTTTGACACCATCTCTTGGAAGTCGATCAGTGTGAAGCAGCTCAAAAGGCTACAGGAAGAGATCGTTGTCATACTATGTGAGCTTGAGATGTACTTCCCGCCCGCATTCTTTGACGTCATGGTGCATCTGTGTGTCCATATTGTGGACGACATCATTGACCTCGGGCCGACATTCCTGCACATCATGATGTCGTTCGAAAGGATGAATGTGGTCATCAAAGGATTCGTTTGTAACATGTCCCGTCCAGATGGAAGCATCGTCCAAGGCTATCTGACCCAAGAGTGCATTTCTTTCTGCGAGAATTATCTAGGAGTCGAAAACCCTGTTGTTGGTTTGCCCGTCAACAAGGACCTTGGCATGCTAGAAGGAGTAAGTCAAATCACTGGCTGCAGGGAATTGCATGTGGACCACTCGGGCCGACGCAAAGATTTTGACAGAGCAAACTTAGTAGTGCTACAACATCTACAGCTGCTAGATCCTTTGTTGGCACTTCACAAAGACATCATTGCAAAGAACCACCTTGACCTGGGGCTAACCAAGATAGACGCCAAAGTTACTAGAGAGCACAACTCTTCTTTCTTGCGTTGGTTCAAAGAGCACAATCAATCCTCTGCAACAGGGTTGTACGGATGACGAAAATCTCATATACGCCTTAACACATGGCCTTGCGCTTAACCTCGCCACTTATCAGGCATACGATATCAACGGTTACACATTCTACATGGAGGACAATGATAAAAAAATGATTACCAGAACTCAGGGGTGACGATGGAATCCATGAACGGCGATGGCGTAATTGAAAGATACTACGGAAGGCTCGAAGAGATCTGGGAGCTTGAGTACTCTGGACAGTACAGCGTGACGATGTTCCGTGTCAGATGGGCTAAGGGCGTCGAAAGAGAGAACCGTTATTTCACTACCATGTCTATACCTGACGCCAAGAGCGGTACCATGAACATCATCGCAAAAAATGAGACATGGTTACATGATAAGCACATGACCCAATGCTTCTTCATAACCGACCCAAGCAACCCCAGTCGTGTTGTTGTGAGGAGAAGCAAAAGGAGCATCGTCGGAATGGATGGAGTCACCAACGAGGGGGACTATGACCAGTACGGTGACCCGATGAGGGAAGATGATGATGACGATGAAGCATACGTCAAAAGAAGAAGCAAAACTACATTACCTAAGAAAGATCATACTCCCTGGAAAAGGAAAACTCCCAACGAGGGGCTAAATTATTCGACAACCAACAAAAAAGGAAAGAAGATCACTGTGAAACATCGTCGACGCTGATCAAGAAACTATCAATACCAGAGAAGTTTTTTGTATACGCACTTATATGTACCGCGTTATATATCGAGCAAATGATGTAATATATATATATATATATATTGTGCACTAATATTGCTTAACATGGTGACCCCCATTCACCCTAACCCTAATAACACTAAACCCTCCTAATCTAACCCTAACCCATAACCCTAACCCTAATAACACTAAACCCTCCTAATCTAACCCTAACCCATAATCCTAACCCTAATAACACTAAACCCTAACCCATAAACCCTCACACTAATCCTAATTACCCTAACCTTAATAAAAACACAAACAAAATAAATAAGCAAAAATAAAATGAAAAAATTAAAAAAGAATATGTTTGTTCTCTGCAGCGCGGTGTAAACTGGCTCGCGCTGTAGCTAACTTAGCTACAGCGCGGGTTCCTCTACACCGCGCTGCAGATAGGTTTGTTATCTGCAGCGCGGGGTAACCGGGCCCGCACTATAGCTAAGTTAGCTACAGCGCACCCAAGTCACTATCTCACTCTATCTCTCTCTCTATCACTGGTTCCCCGAGCACCGCCGCCGACCCCGAGCACCACCGCCTCCTCCCCGAGCACCGCCGTCGACCCCGAGCACTACCGCCTCCTCCCCGAGCGCCGTCGCCGACCCCGAGCACCACCGCCTCCTTCCTGAGCGCCGCCGACCATTCCCCGAGCACCACCGCCTCCTCCCCGAGCGTCGCCACCTCCTCCCCGAGCGCCGCCTCCTCCTTGAGCGCCGCCACCTCCTCCCCGAGCGTTGCCTCCTCCCCGAGCACTGCCGCCTCCTCGCTGAGCGCCGCCGCCTCCTCCATCCATTGCGCCACCGCCGCCTCCTCTGCATCCCTGCGACGCCCAGGTACCCACTATCTTCTCTCCCCTTTCCTCTCCCCTCTCTCCATTCCCCTCCTCCGTTCCTGATCCATTGTTAGTTGTTAGAAATTAGGGTTAGGTTAATTAGATTTTTTTATTAGCTACTATTTTTAGGTGTTAGTAGTAGTAATCTGTTAGAATATATGAAGTTTTTTGTAGACAAAGATGTAGAATTTGATCATGGGTATAGCAAAATATATGGTATTATTACTAATAAAGTGTTGGTAACATAGACATATCAAATAGATAGAATGAAAGCAAAATGCAAAATGCATAATTTGTAAATCCCAACAACAAATTTTGCCTTGTCCTTGTTAGAATTATTTAGTTAGTTGTTAGAATTATTAGTTA
This sequence comes from Elymus sibiricus, assembly GCA_039707655.1. Taxonomy (NCBI): domain Eukaryota; kingdom Viridiplantae; phylum Streptophyta; class Magnoliopsida; order Poales; family Poaceae; genus Elymus; species Elymus sibiricus. The sequence continues at coordinate 31,463,312 of CM077670.1, forward strand.
GTTGTTAGAGAAATAAAGAAAAAAGAAAGGAGAAAGAAAGAAAGAAAGAAAGAAAAAAGAAAGGAGAAAGAAAGAAAGAATGAAAGAAAGAAAAAAGAAAGGAGAAAGAAAAAAGAAAGGAGAAAGAAAGAAAGAAAGAAAGAAAGAAAAAAGAAAGGAGAAAGAAAAAAGAAAGGAGAAAGAAAGAATTTATTTAACAATGATGGCCAAATTCCTAGAAAATGAGGAATTTATTTAAACATGTTTGCATTATAGATGTCAGTAAATGAATTCTTCCTAAAACTCACTTTTTTTGGTGCAGAGAATATCACCGACGTGTCGGCTTCTTCATCCACCAAGGTGCCAGAGGTAAGCCCCTCCCCCTCCCTCTCTTTTCTTTGTTCCAATGATGTGCCAAATGATGGATATGATGTGCTGTGTCTGTGTATGTGTTTGTTTGGATGATCGATGGGCGCCACTATGTTTGTTTCAATGTTGGTACTATAGTAGATCTCAAGAAGTGTAGCAATGACTTGAGCAACTGGAAAACTAGGGTGAGAAGAGTGATTGCTAAAGAAGGTTCATCCTACGACATGGTCAAGAAGTACTGGTCGATGATTTCAGAAGATGACTACCTAAAATTCAAGGCTTATTGCGATGACCCTGGAACCAAGCTCAAGTTGGAATAAACGTCGAGTCCTATTCCCTTTGTCACTTCGATACTTGACTTGTCCAAGATCTGATCATCGGTATCATTATACCTAGTTCAATCACGTTACCGGTAAGTGCTACTTAACTCGTTCCCGTGATATTCCATCCTTGGGACCTAGTCACACGCTGCAGCTTTTCAGATGTAATCTCACCGAGTGGGCCCGGAGTATCTTTCCATCACGCGGAAGAACAAATCCCGATCTTGATACATACGCCTCAATATATCCCTTTGGAATACCTGAGAGACACCTTTATGATGACTCTATTACGGTGTGACGGTTGATGCTATCAAGGCAGCCTCCGGTGATAGTGATTAAATATGATCTCACAGTCTAAGGAGTAGGTTACTACGTTTCATAATTATCGCAACGTTGAACTTTGTGACTTGATCGCGTTGCAATACTTATATTGGGTGTGTATCCATCACATCATCTATAATCTATAATACCTAAATAGTTCATCCCCACTAACATATTTCTCTTAACATGCAAGCTATCCACATCATCAAGTAGGTCCACCATGTAAAAACCTTTTTCCACTAACTCTTCATGCACATGATTCCATTAAATCCACATGCGCATGCAACCTATTACAAATTATGAGTTACCTCGCATTTTATTTTTCTATGCAACAATTTTTTTTATAAATGCACATATGTAGTTACTATTATTATTGTTTTAGGTTTAGCTAAGGGTGATGTCTCCACTCTCTCCACTCAACGTTGTTTTGGTCTCATATCATCTCACCAGTATATTCTTAAAGTAATAAATTAATAAAACTAAAATTTCAAATTTTTATCAAATTTTCTTAGATTTTTACTCTAAACAATATTTCTTTCATAAAAATTATAATTAAATTATAATAAGTTTCATAATTTTTCTCATATTTTAAAATATTAAATTATTTGTTAGCAGTTCCGGCAGCAACGCGCGGGGTATCATCTAGTTCACATAATGATAGGACCCCATTGTCAATGGACATAAATGCCCCATGATCAGGAAACCCTTATCATCAGTTAACCAACGGACTAGTTGAATAGAGGCTACTAGGGACTTGGTTTGTTTACATACCACACGTGTATTAAGGTTTTCGCTTAAAATAGTTATAGCATGGTATTAAACTTATTATGAACTAATGAGATATGATAATAAACACGCTTTATTATTTGCCTCTAGGGCATATCTCCAACACAATCATGTAGGCATTACGCCAAAGCAAGTAGACCTAAATCCAAAGCATCTACTACTAAATATCCACCTTGAGATATCTAATCCAGAACATATCGCTAGTATAAAGTTGCGAGCAACAACCAAAAGCTGAAAACCCAAAGCAACAGACAAATGCTATAAACTCAATGCATAATGTAAGCAACTCTTGTTAGCACAATAGCCAAAAGCACCACTGTTTTCCCCTTAGTAGCAACAATACATCCTCGGTACTTGCATGTTTCTGTCACTCAAGCGCTGACATGAGGAGGCATGAACCTACTATCTAACACAAAGCTCCCTCTTGGAGTTGTAAAATACTACTTGGCAAAAGCAACAAAATATAACAGAGAGTATGCAAGAACAATAAAGAACACAATATAAAAGATGATCAAATATAATACTTCCACAATCTGAACATAATCTCATAATCCATTGGATCCCAGAAAACTCAGCATAACAACATAGAAACTATACCATATGTGCCTTGATCATCGAAGATGAAGAACAAGGGCTAATCAGTGAAGCACAAGATTGGAGAGAAGACATCATCTAGCTACTGCCATGGACCCTAGGTCCAAGGTAGAACTACTCACACATCATCCGGGAGGCAGGCATAGTTGATGAAGAAGCCTCCGGGGATGATTCCCTCCTCCGGCAAGGTGTCGGGACAGTACTCACTACTGGAAACAGCTAATTTGCCATGTGCCAGGGCCTTTGCTATCTGCTTTTCATCAGGGTAGATGAAAAAGAGGTGGTTTGCCGTCAGCTGACCTAAGAGCAGAGGACAAATTAGCAGGTGACGACAGTTAGCAGATTTATCGTCTGCTTTGCCAGAGCTGATGGCAAAGAGGTGGTTTGCCGTCTGCCAGGGTGTAGGAAGACGACAAAGAGACAGGAATGCAGACGGCAAAGCCCAAGTGGGTCCCACTCGGGCGCTCCGCGGTTGAGGGCTAACGGCCCCCCGCTTTGCCGTCTGCCGGCTGACGGCAAAGATTCTTTGCCGTCTGCCAGCAGACGGCAAAGCGGGGGGCCATTAACCCCATCGTTCGTGCCCCCAGTTTCTCCACTCTCTCCCTCACAGCGCCACTCTCTCTCTCCCTCGCCCTCGCCGCCGGCCGCCGTCCCCCCTCGCCGCCGCCGCCGCCGTCCTCCTTTTCTCCCCTCCCCTCCCTTACCGCCACCCGGTCAGTCTGCCCCTCCCCCTCCCCCTCCCCTCCCCTCCCTTACCGCTGCCGCCCTATCTGCAGATCCCGAGTGCCGCTGCATCTCCGGCAATCCCCCAGGTCAGTCCGCCCCTCCTCCCCCTCCCCCTTCCTCCGTTCCTTCCCTCCCCTCCCTAACTGCCGCCGCGCCGTCCTGTCTGTAGATCACGAGCCACCGCCGTCCCACCATCTGGCCGTCCCGCTCTGTCTCCGTCTCCGCCGCCGCTGCCCACCTTCTTTGAGCCGGCGGCCAACCTCCCCAGGTGAGCCTCTGTCCTCCCCTCCCCTGTTTTATTTTTTTGTATTTTTTGTATTTTTTCCTGTTAATTCAATGTTAGGTGTTAGGTGTATTTGTAGTTAGTAAGATTATAGGTAATAGGTTTGCTTAATTAGTTAGAAGAAGAAGAAGAAGAAGAAGAAGAAGAAGAAAAGAAGAAGAGAAAGAAGAAGAAGTAGAAGAAGATTAGGAAAAAAAGTAGAAAAAGAAAGAAGAAAGTAGTTAGGATTTAGTTAGATTTTAGGTTTTAATTAGTTAGTGTTAGGATTTAATTAGTTGGTGTTAGGATTTTAGTTAGATTTTAGTTAGGATGTTAGTGTTAGGATTTTAGTTTTTAGAAAAAGAAAAGAAGAAAAGTAGAAAGAAGAAGAAGAAAGAGGAGGAGGAGAGATGAAGAAAGAAGAAGAAGAAGAAGAAGAAGAAGAAGGAGGAGGAGGAGGAGGAGGAGAGAAGAAGAAGAATAAGAAATAGAAGAAGAAGAGGAAGAAAGAGAAGAAGAAAAAGAGTAATAAATAGAAGAAGAATAAGGAATAGAAGAAGAAGAAAAATAAAAAGAATAATAAGAAAAAGAAGAAAAAGAAAGAAAAGAAAAGAAAAGAAAAAGACGAATAAGAAAGTAGAATATAGTTGGTAATTAGCTTAATTAGCTTTATACTGTAAATAATGTAGTTAGTAATTAGATGTTGGTATTACTTAGCTTAATTACCGGTACTAGTGTTTGTGTTGATTTTCTGCATTTTAATGTGCAGTTGTTTCCCCTTCACCTCGAGCACTGCCGTCGAGGGTCTGGTGTTCGATGACCTCCCCCTGCGTTCGAGGGTGAGTAAAAAATGTCCTATCCTCCTCCCCCCTTCCTTTGCTCTGTTCCGGCCTTCGTGCCGATGACACTAGCTAGGTAAGTAAAGTCGTGTAACCAGTATCCATCTCCCGTTCGAAAGGGTTAGAGTTATAAATATGCATGCATTTGCATATTTATAACAGTGATTCTTTCGAATTGTCCAACGTTATCCATGGACAACCCGAGTATGTGTAGATTGGGTTCGTTTTTCCATGCTCTGGTCCCGATACGACGCAGAATTTCGTCAGCGCCTCCCCGTTATTCTCCGGATACACATCCTCTCGGTTTGTTGTCGAGACGAGTATCAGGAGAACAGCGGGGAGGTGCTGCCAAAATTTTGCGTCAGATCGGGAGCAGAGCATGGGAAAACGAACCCAATCTACACATACTCGAGTGGGATTAGGACCTATCTTTACCTATTAGTGTGTTGGTTAATTGCATGCCGTTTCCCATGTATCATAAAAAAATAAAAAATGGACGTAAGAAAATTGGCAAACTTGATTAATTAGTGGTGGATATGCCTGAATTGTATATTTTGTGTTTAGTAGCTACGTAAGATGAGTGATGACCGTGCGTGGATGTACACCGGTCACCCTAATCAGAAAGAGATGACCGATGAATGGTTTATTAAAACCAAGGGGTTTGTGAAAGCGACATTTGCAAATGGCCAGAGAAAAATCTGGTGCCCCTGTGTTTTGTGCGACAACTATATACAGAGGACAGAGGTGGGAATGGGTAAACACCTGCAGAAGTGGGGTTTTACGCCTAATTATACGGTGTGGACATACCATGGTGAGTCTGCCGAACGCACGAGAGAGGAGGTGGTGCGTCGGCGCACCGACGAGTATGGAACCGGGATCGAAGACATGGTGTAGGACTTCGACGATGCGCAGGATGAGGACGATGAGATGGAGGAATCTGCTAAGGCCTTTTGTCAGCTTGATGCCATCACACAAGTGATGGCTCTGAAGACACAGTTCAACTTGGGCAGAGAATGCTACGATGCGATGATGACCCTATTTGGGAGGTTTCTACCCAAAGGTCATGTTATGCCTTCAAACCTGTACCATCCGACAAAATCCTCCGTGTACTTAATATGCCCTATGAGCAGATACATGCTTGTGAGAAAGGATGTGCTTTATTTAGGCATGAGTATGCAGATGAAGACTACTGTCCCATTTGCAAGTCGTCCAGGTATGTTATGGTAGAGAACGGTGAAGGTGAGAAAAGGCATACCAAAATTCCCGTAAGTGTTCTTCGGAATCTGCCAGTCATACCAAGAATTGAACGCCTTTACATGCTCAAAGAGACAGCCAGACATATGACATGGCACAAATATGGGAAGAGAATAGAATTTGATGCAGATGGGAATAAGATGTTGACACACCCATCGGATGGTTTAGCATGGCAGCACTTCGATAAAATACATTGGAAAAAAGCTGAAGAGGCAAAGAATGTTCGAGTCGCCATCGGCATGGATGGGTTCAATCCTTTCGGTATGATGGCAACCCAATATAGTTGTTGGCCTGTATTTGTCATCCCACTCAATCTTCCCCCGGGAGAGATTATGCAAAGAAAGAACATTTTCCTGACATTGATAATACCAGGGCCCAAATATCCAAGGAAGAATATGGATGTGTACATGCAACCGCTTAAGGATGAATTGCAAGAAGCTTTGGTGAATGGGTTCAAGACATACGATGCAGCTAGCAAAAAAAACTTCACAATGCATGTTTGGTACCAGTACTCGATGCATGACCTGCCGGCGTATGCGCTTTTTGTTGCCTGGTGTGTGCATGGAAGGTTCCCATGCCCAACATGCAAGTCAGCTCTTCGGTTTCATTGGCTGAAGGAGGGTGGTAAGTATTCTTGCTTCGACTTGCATAGACAGTTTCTGCCTCCTAAACATCCTTTCAGAAAAGACAAGAAGAACTTCATCAAAGGTAAAGTTGTCAAAAACCTGGCACCACCTTCGATGACGGCTGAACAGATCCGGGCTCAGTTGAACTCTCTCGAGCCTGATCCAGAATGTCCCGGGTATTTCAAGGGATATAATTCAGAACACGCCTGGACTCACAAGACATGCTTGTGGGATCTCCCCTACTTTAAAGACCTCGAACTTCCACACAACATTGACGTGATGCACACTGAAAAGAATATCGGTGAGGCCCTTTTTGGTACATTGTTCGACATAGATGGGAAGTCAAAGGATAATGCTAAGGCTAGAGTCGATCAACAGACTCTATGTGATAGACCCTTATAGAACATACGACAACCGAAAGGAAAGAATAATTGATCGAAGCCAAAGGCCTGGTTCAATCTTGAATGGGGACAGATGACGGAAATTCTCTTGTGGGTGCAAAATCTCTTGATGTTCCCCGGTGGGTATGCAGTGAATCTGAAGAGGGGAACGAGTCCTGAAAAATTGAAAATATTTGGGCTCAAGAGTCATGATTGGCACATATGGCTTGAGTGGGTTATGCCGGTGATGTTGTGCGGCTATATCCCCGAGGAAGAATGGCTAGTACTGGCTGAACTGAGCTATTTCTTCCGTGTTCTTTGTGCTAAAGAACTATCACCTGGCGTGCTAGAAGACATGGAACAGATGGCGCCGGAGTTGCTCTGCAAATTAGAGAAGATCTTTCCACCGGGCTTTTTTTAATCCGATGCAACATTTGATTTTGCATCTCCCGACCGAGGCAAGATTGGGGGGCCATGTGCAAAACCGTTGGTGCTATGCAACTGAGAGAATGCAGAAGACACTTCGAGAAAAATATAAAAATAAACGTAGAATTGAAGCATCGATGGCCAAGGCATTCATTACCGAGCAGGCGGCAAACTTCGTTACAACACATTATGAAGCCAGAAATCATCATTTGCATAATCCAAAGCGTCGGTACAATACTGGCGACCCCCAATGCCATGAATCCAACCTCAGCCTATTCAAAGGGAAGCTCGCACCTGCTGGTGCTTGGAAACCAATGATGTTGACCGTCGAAGAATGGCGGACCCTTACGTTGTATATCTTCACCAACCTAACAGAAGTGCGGCCGTTCATCAAGTAAGTGCTCGGTACATTATTTCGCAACTTCTAATAATTCTTGTGCCTAACGATCCTCTTATTCCCATGAATTGATACAGTCGATACGTCACCCAATTCTCGAATGGATCGGTTATTGAAAAGGATTCCATCCCAGAGTTTGAGCTTCTTGCCAAGCATGGAGACGGCAATCCCGGTTTCATCTCTTGGTTCAAACGAACGGTAATTGCCATTAATAGACGATTTCATTTGTTGGTCTTATCTCCGACTAATACAACAATCCTTTCCTATTAATTATATGCTAATTCACATGAGCCTATGGATGCCGAATTGAGACAAGTCGCTAATGGTTTTGACTATAAGGTCCGTACATTTGAGAAATACGACATCAACGGGTATCACTTTCGTACCGTTGGCAAAGAGCAATCTATGCCCGATCGAAAATCTACAAATTCAGGTGTCTCTGCTATCGGCGAAGGAGGTACCGAGTATTACGGAAGAGTTGAAGCAATATACGAACTTTTATTCTATGGTGAAAAACCTCTGAACATCGTTCTCTTCAAATGTCATTGGTTCCTTCCGTCGAAGACTCAAGAACATGTAGGGCTAGTCAAAATTCGACAAGACACCCATTTAAATGTTCCTGATGTCTATATTACGGCTCAACAGGCCACCCAGGTTTTCTATCTACCCTACGCCTGCCAAATGGTTAAGAAACTAGAAGGTTGGGATGTTGTTTACGATGTTGATACGTTCCAAACGTATCTATAATTTTGGCTTGTTCCATGCTTATTTGTGTGACTCTGCTATATGTTTTGATCCACTTTCATATCTTTTTACAATATGTTTGGGACTAACCTATTAAACTAGTGCCCAGTGCCAGTTTCTGTCTGTTATTGTCTGTGCATCGCAGAAAAAGGTGAAAAATCAATATTGACAGAAAATTCCAGAAATTCCATTATGTCGGAAGACTCCAGAAGCCCGAAGGGGAGCCAGAGGGGGACCACCCCCTGGCCAGGCGCCTCCCTGGCGCGGCCAGGAGGGGGCCGCGCCCCCTGGCCGCCTGGCCAGGTGGGGCCACCCCCGGTGCCCTCCTTTGTGTCTATTTATTCGTCGTGTTTCAAAAACCCTCGAGGAGGAGCCCTTTTTCCTGAAACCCTCTCCGTTCCGCCGCCGTCACGATTCCAAGATTGGGATCAGCAGAAGTTCTGTCCCGGCACCCTGCCGGAGGGAGGATTCATCTCCGGAGGCCACTTCATAAACTATGCTCGCCTCCGTGATGTGTCGTTAGTAGTTCCACGTTGGACCTAGGGTTCATGGCAGTAGCTAGATGATGATCTCTCTCCAATTTTGTGCTTCAATGTTTAGCCCTTGTAAGCTGCCTATCATGATCAAGGCACCTATGTTATAGTTACTGTGTTGTTATGCTGTGTTTGCTGGGATCCGATGGATTATGAGATTATGTTCAGATTGTGGAAGTTATATATTTAGTTCTCTTTTATATATTATTCTTGATTGTTCTTGCATGTTCTTCGTTGTAGTTTATTGCTTTGGCCAAGTAATAGATTGTGACTCCAAGAGGGAGCGTTACGCTATAGATAGTAGGTTCATGCCTCTCGATATCCAGCTTGAGTGACAGAAACATGGGACTAGAGAATGTGCTATTGCTACTAGGGAGAAAACAGTGTTGCTTACATTACGCATAGAGTGTTAAAGCAGTCGTCCGTTGCTTTGGGTTTACAACACATAGTTGTGGCTCACAACTTAATACCAGCGAGATGTTCTGGATTAGATATCTCAAGGTGGATGATTAGTAAGTAGATGCTGATGGATAAATGGTGTACTTGTTTTGGTGTAATGCCTGCATGATTGAACCTTGCACTCTCTGCAAGCATAATTAGCATTGCGGTGCGTTCATAATTCTGTCAATTGCCCAGCTGTAATTTGTTCACCCATCATAAGTTTTATTGTCTTTTGGGAGAGAGATGTCACTAGTGAATGCCATGGCACCCCGGTCCATATTCTCACCATATATTTACACCATTGCAATTTACCGCTTTTAATTTCTTTCTGTTCTTTTCTTTTACTGTTCCAATTCCCTTTGCGTTTAACCTTTCGTAAACAACAGGATGGAGGGATTGACAACCCCTCTGACTCGTTGGGTGCGATGTTATTTGTCGTTGTGTGCAGGTCCGCATCTTCTGTTAGCGCCAGAGTAGCAGACATCTACTTGTAGCATTAGGAGTCCTACTATTGACATAAACCTTGGTATCTTCACTGAGGGAAATCTGCTACTATCTTCATAATAACCTTCTACTTAGGTTAACCAACGAGGGGGTGTGCTCCACACCATCAAGCAAAATTTCTGGCGCCATTGCCGGGGACTCCAATCTACAAGATAGGGGAGTTGCACACTTACCTTTGTATTTTTATCTTGCTAGTTTACTTTTTGTCTTTAGTTTTATTTGCTTGTCCTATATCAAAAATCCAAAAAAAAATAGTTGTCTAGTCTTTAGTTTCCTTTCTTGCTTCAGTTGGTTGCTTGTGTTAGTTAGTATGGCTAGTCCCTTTGCTTTTTGTGCTTCACCCGAAGCCGAAGTCATTACCTTCAAATAAAGGAAAGGGGAAAATCTGAAAAATGCTTGGGATAGAATTTCCGAAGCACATAAAAGAATCATGCCTTGGATAACTATACATGTTGTGCTTAGAAATTTTTATTATGGTATTTTTAGGTGGTGTAAGCACTCTTTGGATATTCTTGCTGGAGGAAATTTTCTAGAATGTGAAGAAACTAGGGCTCTTGATATTATAAATGGTTTATCTAGTTTTTTTGTTTATGATCATGGAGTTGATGCTATCATAGACAGACTTGATGAGATTGAGAAGAAGATTGACACTTAAGTCTGAAAGAAGTAGAGAGACCCACACAAGGTGGGCAAGATCTTCTAGAAATAGAAGATGATTGGGAACCCTTCATTAGGATTAGCATTTTCAACTAAGACTTTCTTGCTTATTGTGATATTGGATCCATGGTGTCGTCCATGCCCAAAACTATTTATGATTCTTTAAAACTTGAAAGTATGGTTGATTATCCTTTCTATCATTGTTGGCCCATCAGGAACCGGGGTACCCTGGGCTGTACCTTGGGCTCAGGGCGCGCCCGGTCGCAACGGTGCACACGATCAAGACCCTGCCATGGCTGCCCCCGCGGAAGCCACACTGATGCGCCTCCCGAAGACCACGCTCGTGAAGCTCAATCCCAGCAAGCCCTTCGCGAGCCTCCCGAAGCACCTCCTGGCTCGGGAGCCACACTACTTCAAGATGAAGCCAAGCCCAAAAACAACAACCACCTCGCCTGTTCTGCTTTACCAAAGGCAGGCTACTTTTGTCAGGATAAGGACAGAGTCTGTCCCACAACAATTGGCCTCATGTGGCAACCCTTCCCTCCGAGCTGTGGAGGAAGAGGACCAAGGCATACATAAGTGCTAAAAAGGCACCGTAGAGGGGGATCGGCAACTCCAGATCCAAAACCTTGTAGCTCTCCATGTTCATCTCCACCGGAGCAATCCCAGACATGCAGGAGTAGGGCTTTACACCACAATGGTGGCCTGAACCTGGGTAGCTCCTCACGCCCCTGTTGTGTTGCATGACTAACTTCTACGCAGATTCGACCATCTTGGCCATCGTCGTCGTCGAGATCGTGAAGCTAAGCCCCTCGTGTTCGAGCTAAGGTTTTGGGGGATTTCCTTCAGACAAATCTCTCCGACATTTGGCACTCCAGGTAGGGGGGCTTCGTCTTCGCATCTCCGACCTCGACATCGCCATGGTCACAACACATGCCAACCACGCTCGCACTGGCCGCGGCGGCCGCGGCAGAGGCCGCGCGAAGCCCAGCGCCGCCGCCGGTGCCCGCGCTCAGGAGGAGCCCAGCGTCGAGAACCACGCCACGAAGGAGCAGGAGGCTTCCTCCAACTGACCCCCAGCACGGCAGGAGCCGCGGGCCGGCCCTATGTCGAACGCTCCTCCGCCACCTCCACGATCACCTTTGCAGATCGACGCGCTGCTCATGGCGCAAGAGCTCCTGCAGTACCAGCCCAACGATGCCGGCCGAGATGAGTGGCACGCGCACCTCGTTCGCTTCGTCAATGCCGTTCTCCCTCCATCAGCATGACCGGGAGCGCAAGGGAACCAAGGCGCTCCTGCGCCTCCACCACCGCCTGCGGGAGGCGATGCGCATCAGCACTGTCGCGAGGGCGCTCCTGACCCCGCTCCTCCATGAGCCGATCCTGCACCGCGCCGTCTCGGCGCCAGCAACAGCTGTGAGATCGTGCAGCAGCTCGACCGCCAAAACCGTGCCATCAACGACGCCGCGGAATGCCGACGCTCCGACCGCGACGCTCCTGCCGACAAGGACATCCCGCTTTTGAAGGGCGCTCCCGCCTACACCGACGATCTCGGGCGCGTCCTGTGGCCCGCGAAGTTCAGGCCAGATCTACCCCGACACTACGACGGCAAGGCCAACCCTGCGGAGTTCATCCAGCTGTACACGTTGGCTCTGCATGCAGCGGGCGGCGACGAGAAGGCCATGACCAATTGGTTCCCTATGGCACTGCAGGACACCCCCCGCACATGGCTCATGAACCTCCTACCGCTCTCCATCTCCAGCTGGGGCGAGCTAACCAAGGCGTTCATCGCGAACTTAAAGGGCACGTACGACCGACCCCTCATGATCAACGACCTGTGAGCAGTTTGGCAGGGCCTTGAAGAACCACTACGCAAGTTCATACGACGTTTCAGCGAGGTACGCAACCAGATCCCACGAATTTCTGATGATGCTATCATCTCCTCTTTTTCTGCGGGCGTCAGAGACACCAGGATGCGCGAGAAGCTGGCCATCTACAACGAGCTCACCTCCACCGTCGAGATGTTCGATCTGGCGGACAAGTGCGCCAAGGCTGAAGAAGGTCGCCGCCTCCCGAGGCATGATGACATCGACCCTCACGAAGACACCTCCAAGGGCAAGGCCAAGGACGTCAAGCACAAGGGCCCAGCGGTGCTCGCTGCTGAGCCCGATAAGAAGTGCGAGCGCGATGATGAAGAAGCTGAAGAGGACGGCAGACCCTACTGTCTTCTCCACGAAACCCACTCCCACAACACCAAGGAACGCCGGGACCTGAAGCAGTTTCACGACACTCGCAATGAGAAGCGCCACGACCGTGGTGGCCGCTCCAACGGTGGCCGCGGTGGCGGTCGCGGCCACTGGGGAGACAACCGCAATGCCAACAACAACAACCGCGGCAACAACCAAGGCTGGCATAGCCCGCAGCAAGGCAATCCTCAAGCCAATGCCGTTCAAGCGCGCTCGGTCGACAACAACAACCTGCCTGACGAGCACGCCGGGGGCTACCAAGAGCCTCGGGGGCTGGCATGCATCCTTGGTGGAGCCCTCACACCTCCCTCCAACAGAAGCCTCAAGCAGCTGGCTCGCGAGGTCAATGCTACCCTCCCAAAGGCCGAAGCCTCCCGACGCCTGAGGTGGTCCCAGTACCCGATCTCCTTCGACTCCAACGACCACCCCAAGACCACAAAGACTGTGGGCACCATTCCTCTGGTGTGCACCCCGACCATCAACAATGTCGCCGTCACCAAGACACTCATCGACGGAGGGGCTGGACTCAATGTGCTGTCTGTGGAGGCCTTCAAGAAGCTCCAGCTGCCCTACGAGCGCCTGAAGCCCACAAGACCCTTCTCGGGAGTGACTGAAGGCGCCACATCGCCCCTGGGGCAGATCACGCTCTCCGTCACCTTCGGGACCCGCGAGAACTACCGCACTGAAGAAGTCATCTTCGACGTGGCCTCCATCGGCCTGCCCTACAACGCCATCCTCGGCTACCCAGCCCTCGCCAAGTTCATGGCCGTGACTCACCACGCCTACAACACTGTCAAGCTACCTAGATGCAGCGGCACCATCACTGTCCGCTATGTCGAGAAGGACGCCCTGCAGTCCCTGGAAGAAGCTTACAAGGCCACCGCAGCTGCCTACCCTGTGGATGAAGATGCCGCAGAGCCTCCTGAGGCCCAACCCTTCAAGAAGAAGATCCAGCTCACTGGGGCTCAAGCAAAAGGGAAGGAGAAGCTGCAAATCACAGCACCTCCCGTGGCAATCATGCCTCTCGCTGGGTGCACCCTCCCTCAGTAGGAGGCGGCGCCCCGCGTCGCGCGACTCCGGCACGGTCCTAACCGATCGGAGGCGCACCACGGCGACCCGGTGCCCAACCCATGGATTATCTATCGAAAGTCCCCCCACCCCCCGTGATACAAGATATCCATCGGCACGGGCAAAGCTCGCTATCTACTAGCTGCAGCATTCAGAAAGTCCCCCCCCCCGTGATACATGAGATCCATCGGCATAGGCAATCCAAGAGCTGTACACGCTCGGAGTCTCTCTATATGGCGAACCCCCAGTGGTCGTGAGAGCTCCCTTCCCACCCACGGTGGAAGCCACGTGTCAAGCACGGCGGAACTACCTTGGGGGTGCCGACGGGCCAACCCAACCCCAAGACGCTCCGAGCATCGCGCCGACAGCAACCATTTGCATTTTCCCCTTGGACTCTTCTGAATGTATTGAACACTTTGCAGCAGCTTTCAGAAATAAAATAAAATGTCTGGCCATACTCGTTTTATGTTAATTTTCTGCATCTTGAGCTACACTTTTGCTTCGCGAAGAACTCGTGCTTGCGTCTTCCCTCCCGTGCATTGCGCGAGCGGGGGCTAGATAAGGATACCTGTGCTTGTGGCCTATCCCAGCAGCTCCGGAAACCCAAAGAGACTGAGCTCTATCTCACGGGCATGCTCCCGTGCACGATACCTCGCGAAGGCCCTTGGTACCTAAAAAAAACAAACCCAAAGAGGCTGAGCTCTGTCTCACGGGCATGCTCCCGTGCACGACACCTCGCGAAGGCCCTTGGTACCTAAATAAAACCCAATAGAGGCTGAGCTCTGTCTCACGGGCATGCTCCCGTGCATGTCACCTCGCGAAGGCCCTTGGTACCCAATAAACCCAAAGCGATCGAGCTCTGTCTCGCGGGCCAGCCCCGCGCACGACACCTCACCAAGGTCCTTGGTGCTAAAACTCCTCGCGCAACCCACACGAATGAACCGCCAAGCACGCCATATTACCGGCTACATGACCGCTCACGAACATGTTTTACTACACAGGAACGCGGCACGGGGGCTTTGCGAACGGCGTCCCTTGACGTCGCTTCGGGAGCGGTGCCTCCTGAAGTCCCACAACTCCCCCTCAAAAAGGATCAAGACTCCTAACAAGCAAAATCCACACCAAGACATGAGGTACATGATAGTCAAAAGTTAAAACATCGATTTCACACCCCCTTGGGGCTACACGTTCATGACGCAGGAAAAGGACGCGCATGTCCTGCAAGCTAGACCGCTTCCTCCTCGACGGCAATGCCACAAAGGTCTTCGACCAAGGTATCCACATGCGCCTTCACCTCCGAAGCTAAGTCCTCCGGGATCTCGAGAGGAGGATTGGCAACCAGGGCGCAGAGGTCGACTGCAGGGGCTGTGAGGCATACATTGATGAAGAGGCACGTAACCACCTCGTTAAGGAGAGAGCGATTCCTCTCGTCGATGACGCCCACGAGCGCCTTCGGCAGCGCCTCCAGCTCCCGAGGCATCTCTTGGAAGACCTGCAGGCACTGGGCGTCGTCTGCCCCCTCCTCGAGCTCAGGGACTTTACCCTCGAGTCCTATGATGACGGCGCGAGCGCGGATCAAGAGGGTCCGCAGCGTCCGAGTATGCTCGGATCGGTGGGTGCGTTCCTCCCGCGCTCGATCTTCTCGCCGTTGGCGCTCAGCTTCTAGGGCAGCAGCCTCCTTCTGAGTCTCCGCTTCGCAAACCCGAGCGCTCTCTTCACGAGCGACAAGCCCCGCTTCCCGAGTAGAAGCCGCCCCTTCTCGCGAAGACACCAACTGCTCCAGTCGGGCAGCAGCTGCCTCACGAAGGCGCACAGTGTTTTCCCTCTCCGAGATGTCCCTCTCTCGGGAAGCAATCTGCTCCCTCAGAGTGGCCTCACGGGATGCCGCTTCCGCCAACTTCTCACCCATCGCAGCAGCAGCCTGCGAGGCCCTGGAGGGGAGCGCGGCAGCCTCCTCCGCGGCGGCCTCGAGTTCAAGCTGAGCCTCCCGCACCGAGGCCAGTACCTCCGAGGGGCAACCCTTGACCACCTTGGTAGGCTCGGGTCTCCTCAAGGGAGTCCGTCCCGCCAGGGGTGCCTCAGGCATTTCCCCCGTGGAGCCGGATGCCATTGAGAGCACGGTCACCCCCGCAGGCGCCCCCTCGGATGCCTCGCGTCCCATGCCTCCCGGCGCCCCGGACGCACAAGAACCGGCCAGGGTTGCTGGCACCTGTGCGAGGGGAGCGCTGGGAGCACCTCTCGGTTTCGTCACCTGAGTAAGCAACCTGAGGCAGGGGCATCAGCAAAGTGCCCCAACTGAAAAGGAAAAGAGGTAAACACACCGAACCAAAAAGAAACTTACTGGGAGGGCTGCCGGCGTTCCAAGCTGAGCGGGGCCAAACCCTTCCGGAGTGCGCCTCCTGAACAAGAGGGGCGCACCCTTGCGGCCTTCACGTCAGCAGAAGCCGAGGGCGCATTCTCACTGATCACGACTGATTTCCCCCCCACCCCTTCGCCGGCGGGCGCGCTCGGGGGCTGGGCAGGAATGGGCTCAGGCGTAACCTGACTCTTGTCCCTGTCACCGCCTCCGGCATCGCCGAGCAGTGTCCCTGGCCCAGGCTGGCCCGGGGACGCGAGATTCCGCCCAGTACCTACCTCCGTCCCAGCTGAAGCTCACGTCGAGCCCTCACCTCCGGTGGGAAAGACGGCCTGGGCGGCCTCTGGCTGGTCCTCGTCATGAGCCCGAATGGCCCCCCACTGGTCAAACCGCGGCATCCCCGCATCAACCTTTTTCCCATCTTCTTGCAGGAAGAGCGGGGCTACCTCCCGCGAGCCCTCCGGAGGGTCCAACCTTCCAAAAAGCGCAATCAAGATCCGGTCCACCTCCTCTGGGGGAAGGAGCCCCACGTCCAGCTTCATTGGATCTGCATCCCCGGAGCATGCCCACATCGGCTCCATGTGCTCTTGGAGAGGGGCAATCCGCCGCGTAATGAAGTCCCGCGCCACCAGCGCCGCCGACAAGCCCCGTTGCTGAAGAACCCTCATTCTTTAAAGAACAGGCCCCAACTCAGGGCCACGCATCTCGACCCGGCCCCAATTAAGACCTTCCGTAGCCGGGGCCTCCGGAGGGGAAAGCAAGGGATTCGTGGAGATCGCATCCATCAGCACCCATTGGGATCTGAAATTGCCCACTCTCCCGGCGATATCCATGGGGATGATGTCTCCAGCGGCACCCTCGAAGATCCGGAAGGACAAGCATCCGGAGCGCTGCCGCTCATCATCCACTCTCAAGCTGAAGAAGTGCCTGAAGAGCTCCAACGACGGTTTCACCCCCAAATACGCCTCGCAGAGATAGGCGAACACAGCGAGGAGCGCTACGGAATTTAGATGAAGATGCAATGCCCAGATCCTGTAGTGCTTCAGCACGGAGCAGAAGAAAGCGGAGAAGGGCGGCACCAGCCCGCAGAAGATGGTATGCATGAAGAAGGGAAACACCCTCAGAGTAATTTGTTCCTCCGGGAGGCCAGCGTGGAAGATGACTGTGGCCTGCCACTCATTGCGCTCCGAGGCAACCAACGGCAAGACCAGCGCGAAGCCCTCGTAGGTGACCTCAGGGGCTAGCAGCACCGGCCCCGCCTCGATCTCCCCCGCGGGTCCTTCAACGTTGGCCATGGCCTTCAATGGGCGACTGCGGCGGCGGCGCGATGAAGGGGAAAACCTACCGTGAGAGGAAGCTGCTATCGAAAGCCCCGAGACGAAGAATGCAAGGAGGCACGCGGAAGAAGGCAGATGTGATTGCAGAATCCCGCACTGTCAAGTCTTGGGGCAGGCAGGGCACTCCCCGAAGCGTCGTGGATAGAGCGGAGTTGCGGCCCACTACCTCCGCGCTGCGTGCCACGACGCCTGATCCCAGCTATTTGGTGGCCCCATGACGCTTGAGTTCTCAGCCCGATCCTCGCCCGTCATGGGCCCGGGGGCTACTGTCGGCCCATCAGGAACCGGGGTACCCTGGGCCGTACCTTGGGCTCAGGGCGTGCCCGGTCGCAACGGTGCACACGATCAAGACCCTGCCATGGCTGCCCCCGCGGAAGCCACACTGATGCGCCTCCCGAAGACTACGTTTCCCGAAGACCACGCTCGCGAAGCTCAATCCCAGCAAGCCCTTCGCGAGCCTCCCGAAGCACCTCCTGGCTCGAGAGCCACACTACTTCAAGACGAAGCCAATCCCAAAAACAACAACCACCTCACCTGTTCTGCTTTACCAAAGGCAGGCTACTTTTGTCAGGATAAGGACAGAGTCTGTCCCACAACAATTGGCCTCATGTGGCAACCCTTCCCTCCGAGCTGTGGAGGAAGAGGACCAAGGCATACATAAGTGCTAAAAAGGCACCGTAGAGGGGGATCGGCAACTCCAGATCCAAAACCTTGTAGCTCTCCATGTTCATCTCCACCGGAGCAATCCCAGACATGCAGGAGTAGGGCTTTACACCACAATGGTGGCCTGAACCTGGGTAGCTCCTCGCGCCCCTGTTGTGTTGCATGACTAACTTCTGTGCAGATTCGACCATCTTGGCCATCATCCTCGTCGAGATCGTGAAGCTAAGCCCCCCGTGTTCGAACTAAGGTTTTGGGGGATTTCCTTCAGACAAATCTCTCCGACAATCATGCACATGCTAACGGTGATATTTCTAAGATTGTAGGGAAGGTCAACAATATCCAAGTTCACTTTAAGAATAAGAACACTCCGGTTGACTTCATAATTTTGGAGTCAACAAACCAAGGGAACAT
Source organism: Elymus sibiricus (assembly GCA_039707655.1). NCBI lineage: Eukaryota > Viridiplantae > Streptophyta > Magnoliopsida > Poales > Poaceae > Elymus > Elymus sibiricus. Next base: position 31,481,551 of record CM077670.1, read on the forward strand.
AGTGCTTGGAAGGTCCTTTCTGAAAGCTATGAGGTGCTTTATTGATGTAAGGAAGGGACATATATATGTTTTTGTGCACCAATTAAAGGTAAGTATCTCTTCCCAAAAAGAAAGAAGGATGAACTTATTGAAGAGGTATTTACTTATTTTGATGATCCTTATGATGGTTCAATAGATGAAACTTGATCTTGTGTTTCATGCCTAGCTAAAAGGTGTTTCATGCCTAGCTAAAAGGTGTTAAAGAAAGCGTTTATTGGGAGGCAACCCAAAATGTTTTTACTTTCAGTTTTTACTTTTTGTTTTAGTGTGTCTTGGAGTTTGGTACTACTATAGCAACTCCATTGTATCTTTATTTTCAAGTTTTGTGCCAAGTTTTAGCCTCTAATGTTGGGGGAAGCAAAAGTTGTGACTTGCTGCCAGAAAACAGATTCTATGCGCTCCAGTGCAGAAAATTTTAAAAATCACCAGATCATCTTTTTGATCTAAAGTTTTTACATAGAAAGATCTATACAATTGTTAACCTTTCATTAGTTTTGATTTTTTTTATTTGAGCTACAGAAGTGCCTCCAATAATTCGAGTTTCACAGACTGTCCTGTTTTCCTCGATTTCTGCCTTGTAATTGCATGTGCTTCTTTTGTGAGCTTTGTTCTTGGTCCTTTGGGGGGAAGAACCTTAAAATTTTTTGGGGAACAATAGCTAATGTTAAATTTGAGTTCTCCAATGTGTATCTACAGCACCTATGTGAAACTTTATTTTATTTGGCACTAACCACTCTAATCAAGTTTATGAGAAGTTTCATGTGAAGGAAGTTTTCAAGTGTTACGAAGGGAGATGATGAAAATAAGATTAAGGAGTGCCAAAAGCTTAAGCTTGGGGATGCCCCCGGCACCCTCAAGAAATATTCAAGGAGACTCAAGCGTCTAAGCTTGGGGATGCCCCCGTGCATTCCCTTCTTCATCAACAATTACCAGTTCGTCTTTCCTAGCACTATATTTTTATTGCTTCACATGTTATGTGCTTTGCTTGGAGCGTCTTGCTTTTAGTTTTCAGTTTTGTTTAGATTTGTTTTGTTTTCTTTGCTGGTCATAACAAGTTGGGTCCTAGCATGCTTTATATGGGAGAGAGACACGCTCCACTTTTGCCTAGAATACTCCTGTTTTCACTTCCATCTTTTGAGTGTTCAATTTTCAGTTTCTAACTGCTGCATTTATGTTTAGCTCTTGTTTTTCATGTTTATTCTTGTTTAAGAGCTGTTATTAGAATTTCTAGAACTCTCTTAAGTTTCATGCTTATTTGTTTAGAGAGTTGGCTTTCTTGCACTAGGTGTGTATCTTTACTTTGAGTAGGTAATCTAGATTGCTACATTGAGTTTAGTGATATTTTAAAATAGTTTTGAGGTGTTGATGCAAGTAATGTTTGAACTTTTGTGTGATTGAGCTAAAGCCTATTAGTGATAGATGTCGTATTTTGGCTCAACGTGCTTATTTTCGAAAATTACGAAAATTAGTTGAGAACTCTAGCTACTAAGTGGATCCTAATCTTTGCGGGGTTGTAAAAGAGTACCCTCACGTATCATGGGTCGAGGATGCGCAAGGATAACCAAACCCCCATATACTCCTCTTAGGGTGCTTGGCTTTTTTGTGATTCTCTTGAGTAGACTGCGAAATACCGATAATAAGTGGATGAGTTCTTTTGACTAATGTGAGTATTCGATTCTTGGCACTTCCACCATCCTTATATTTTGCTAGCCTCTTCGGTACCGTGCATTGCCCTTTCTCATCTTGAGAGTTGGTGCTAACTTTGCCGGTGCATCAAAATCCTTGGGATGATACGCTCTCTCATACATAAGCCTCATAATATCTTCCTCAAAACAGTCACCATACCTACCTATTATGGCATTTCCATAGCCATTCCGAGATACATTGCCATGCAACATCCATCTTTCATTACATGACTTGATGCTATTCTTCATCATCATATTGCTTTTTGCATGATCATATAGCCGCATGATAGTTGGGCTTTGCCCTTATACATATTTTTGCTACATGTTGCGCTAGTATCATTGCATTTCCTGCTACACTGGCAGAGGCATACATTGCATACATCATGATATAGTTTCATTTGAGTTTTGAGTACCTTGTAAAAGTGTGTTGATATTCATTTATATAGAGTGTTTCCCTTACCAGTGAGGAAAAGATCCCAAAGTGGACAGAAAAAAAGATCCCAAAGAGGACAAATGAGAGAAATAAAGAAAAGAGCCATGGAGGCCACAAAAAAAAAAGAGAAAAGAAAGAGAGAGAGGTGGCAACACTAATATCCTTTAAATCCACACTTGTGCTTAAAAGTAGCACGTGTACTTCAGTTTATAGAGAGTTTTCATATCATTTATGCATAACTTTGTGGGGACCTTTACACTATAAAACTTGGATTGTATATTCCAATGATGAGCCTCCTCAAAAGAGCTCTAGGTCTTCATGAGCAAGCAAGTTGGATGCACCCCACTAGTTCCATTGGAGAGCTTTCATACACTCATAGCTCTATGTGCATCCGTTGCATGGCAATCCCTACTCCTCACATCATATCTATCACAAGGCTTTCTCTCGCCTAATGGTTGTCCTCATTGATGTGAGCCTTTCTCACTTTTTGACTTCCTATCCCCATCATTAATCTCTTCGCCATCCTAAGTGCTAACTAATCTTGCTTGTGCCCATTCATTGAATGAGTTGCTTAAAGTCAAAAGAGAGATGATCGGATTGTCTTGTACCTAACCGATGTTCTGGGGATGAGTCATAATAAGATCCCAAAGAGCCCGTGAGTGAAAGTTAGTAGACAGAGTTCTCAACAACTATTCAGTATTTTTAAACTCTAAACCTTCCTCACTCTGTATGGGAACACCGATTGGAGACACTCGATTCACGGACAGCAAGAGCTCTTTAACCTTTATGTTCTTACTTTACTAGTTTCAATACTAGATATAGACTCTTGCTTTATATTACTTTGTCTCCATTTATACATCTTGATTGCTTTACTTGATGTTCCTTCTTGTGTTGGTAGCATGTCACCACAAAAATTATCTTTGTTATCATTTACCTACTCGAGGACGAGCAGAAATTAAGCGTGGGGATGCTGATACGTTCCAAACGTATCTATAATTTTTGCTTGTTCCATGCTTATTTGTGTGACTTTTCTATATGTTTAGATGCACTTTCATATCCTTTTACAACATATTTGGGACTAAACTATTAACCTAGTGCCCAGTGCCAGTTTCTGTCTGTTATTGTCTGTGCATCACAGAAAAAGGTGGAAAATCAATATTGCTAGAAAATTCCCGAAAAATTCCAAAAATTCCAATATGTCGAAAGACTCCAGAAGCCCGAAGGGGAGCCGAAGGGGGCCCACCCCCTGGCCAGGCGCCTCCCTGGTGAGGCCAGGAGGGGGCCGCGCCCCCTGGCCGCCTGGCCAGGTGGGGCCACCCCCGGTGCCCTCCTTTGCGTCTATTTATTCCTTGTGTTCCGAAAACCCTTGAGGAGGAGCCCTATTTCTCAAAACCCTCTCTGTTCCGCCACCGTCGCGATTCCAAGATCGGGATCAGCAGAAGTTCTGTCCCGGCACCGTACCGGAGGGAGGATTCATCTCCGAAGGCCACTTCATCAACTATGCTTGCCTCCGTGATGTGCTATGAGTAGTTCCAACTTGGACCTAGGGTTCATGGTAGTAGCTAGATGATGATCTCTCTCCAATTTTGTGCTTCAATGTTTAGCACTTGTGAGCTGGCTATCATGATTAAGGCACCTATGTTATAGTTACTGTGTTGTTATGCTGTGTTTGCTGGGATCCGATGGATTATGAGATTATGTTCAGATTTTGGAAGTTATATATTTAGTTCTCTTTTATATCTTGTTCTTGATTGTTCTTGCATGTTCTCTGTTGTAGTTTATTGCTTTGGCCAAGTAATAGATTGTGACTCCAAGAGGGAGCGTTATGCTAGATAGTAGGTTCATGCCTCTCGTTGTCCAACTTGAGTGACAGAAACATGGGACTAGAGAATGTGCTGTTGCTACTAGGGAGAAAACAGTGGTGCTTGCAACTGCGTGTTGCAAGTGTCGCTTACATTACGCATTGAGTGTTAAAGCAGTCGTCCCTTTGTGTTGCTTTGGGTTTACAACACATAGTTGTGGCTCGCAACTTAATACTAGCGAGATGTTCTGGATTAGATATATCAAGGTGGATGTTTAGTAAGTAGATGCTGAAGGATAAACGGTCTACTTGTTTTGGTGTAATGCCTGCATGATTGAACCTTGCACTCTCTGCTAGCATAATTAGCATTGCGGTGCGTTCATAATTCTGTCAATTGCCTAGCTGTAATTTGTTCACCCAGCATAATTTTTATTGTCTTTTGGGAGAGAGACGTCACTAGTGAATGCCATGGCACCCCGGTCCATATTCTCACCATATATTTACACCACAACAATTTACCGCTTTTACTTTCTTTCCGTTCTTTACTTTTACTGTTCCAATTCCCTTTGCGTTTAACCTTTCATAAATAGCAAGACGGAGGGATTGACAACCCCTCTGACTCGTTGGGTGCGAAGTTATTTTTCTTTGTGTGCAGGTCTGCGTCTTCTGTTAGCGCCAGAGCAGCAGACACCTACTTGTAGCATCAGGAGTCCTACTGGAGACATAAACCTTGATATCTTCACTGAGGGAAATCTGCTACTATCTACATCATAACCTTCCACTTGGGGTAAGCAACGAGGGGGTGTGATCCACACCATCAGATGTGCCGCCACGTCTTAGGCCACCTCCCCCCAATGAAGAGGATTATGAACCTCAGATTAACCCAGACACATATGAAGGAGAATTCTTCCAAGAATCACGCTTGATCAAAAAATGTTTCAGAAACCACTCTGCGTTACCCAAAACATGGAAGAAGACAATGATAGTGAACCCGATACCGATGATGAGGAAGAACCAGAACAAGAAGAGCCAGAACAAGAAGAGGTTACTGCTGCGGATGACCTGCCAATGCTTGACCGGTTACAGAAAGGCCTTCCAAATGTTGATGCTACTGAACCCGATGAGCACGTCATTTACGACGACACGCGTGATAGTGATGATGATGCTTCAATTGATCCCGGAGAAGAGACAGATGATCCCGACTATTATTAGTTGTATGCATCCCAACTTTAATTAAATATATATTCTCATTGTAGTAATTACTTTTGTAGTATTATTTCTATTGTTGCCCTATTTTTTTCTCATTATACTAATTTCATTTACTCTACTCTTTCTCATGGCAGGCCGTGACAGATATGGTGGGCAGGTATCCGGAGGATGAGACCTCTGCGGGTGGTTCTGCGTCGGTGCCACATGGGAGAGGCCGGGGTACTACGATCCCACCTCACGCTCTATGGAGGTCTTTGCTGGAAAGAATTTCATCGGCGGGGACTTCTGATGCGCCAGTGCCCAGCGGGAGAGGCGGAGCTCGGGGGAAGAAGGGCGGGAGAGGAGGCAGAGCAGGTGGTGGCCGCGGGAGAGGGAGGCAGACTGCTGCGCCTTCCTCGCCGCCACCCCTGGTTGATTCACCCGAGCACAGGGTGGAGGCCTCCTCGGAGGCTACGGTGACTCCGGTCCACCAGCCTTCGGTCCATGAGCCTCCGGTGGTGGAGGAGGAGGAGACTACGTCCGAGCACGTGGCATGGAGTCCCTAGCCGGAGGTGCAGGCGCCTAAGGGGGAGGATGGTGGCGAGGAGCGCTGGGGGGACGAGGCTAGTGATGAGGCGGTGGATGAGGCTGAGGTGGGTGAGGGGAGCTCGTCTTCCACCGTGTACCAGCATGGGGTACACGGCTCCCGACCGAGCCGGTGACTCCCGCCCATAAGGCGTTGATTACGCCTGATGGGGAGTCGTAAGTGCACTTACTCTTTCTGTACCTTCTATAATTATGTTTCTGCAAATATCTAATGGCTTTGCCTTGTTATATTGCATCGCTTGGACATACGACAAGGGTGTCCGCAATCCCAACGGCATCGTTTGTGTGCTGGTCTGGCAAAATTTTCCGGGGCTGGTTTAGTTGCCCAGTGAGAATCGGGTTCTGGAGCCCGGACTCACTTGGGAGCACTATGTGGCTGCCTAGGGCCCGGCAAATACGATCATCAATGGGGTCGAATGCCACACCAGAGCCGACATGGTGTTGAATGGCTTTTGGGTAATTTCTCTTTTACACAATAAAAAGTTAACAATAGCTAGTTAGTGCACTCATTAATGTTGTCTTGTGCAATTGCAGGTCTTCTGCAAGGTGCTGGAGTCCATGGAGGAGCAGGCGGCAAAGGTGCTCACAATGAGTGCAAGCACCTATTGCAGAACATAAGGCACGATGCGCGAGTGCAGGCGATCCATGATTACTATGCCAAGCGTGGCCTTAAGAGGAGCAAGGCACAGTGCCGGGTCAAGTTTCTGAAGAGGGAGCAGTACTTGATGGTAACCCATTCTTAAGGCTTCTAGTTTCCTTGATTTGATTCCTAGATAGGCCTATAGCACTTAATTTTCATGTTTACTAACTTAGGTGCCCCCAAGATGGTGTGCAGATAAGATGGATTGTTGGGAGGTGATTGTGGATCAATGGTGCTCAGAATCCTGGTTGGCCGTCCACAATAATGCCAAGGACCGGCGTGCCCAAATGGTTGGTGTGCCACACCATCAAGGCAGCCGCAACTTATTTGTTTACGGGCAAAAATGGGTATGTGGTTTGCTTCTTTTTTCATGCAATTTCTTCTTCATGCCAGTTTGAGCCGTTTACTAATACTCTGCTCTGTCTTTTAGGCGGACATAATAATACGAATGTGCCTAGGGTGTACAACATGTATGGCATGGCCCATACAGCGTCGTACAACAAGGCCAAGGCATTGTCAGGGACGGATGTCGCCAATCCTCAGAACTTCACCAACATTTCCGCCTACAATAAGTTCAAGGCTTATAGGGAGGTGGTAAAGGAGAAGCACGGGGAGGATTATAACCCGAGCGGGAAGCCTATTGACCCGGAGCTGGTGATGATATCTGGTGGCGGGAGGCCCCATGGCTCGTTGGCCATTGGGGATAGGTTAATCCAATGTCCTCTCACTCTCCCACAGATCAAGGCGCGAAACGAGCTCCGCTCCTGCTGTAAGAACTCGTGCGCAGCCAGTCGATCTCGCCATCGAGGTTAGCTATATGGACTCGGGCTTGTTTCTTACATTGTTGTGTTCTCGGATCAATGACTACATTGCTAACGAGGAGTGGGGTTGCAGACTGCTCTTGAGAAAGAGAGACAGAAAACACAGGAGCTACTGGCGGAGAGGGACCGGTTGGTGAAGGAGAGGACGGCAAAGGCATTGGAGGAGGCTGAGGCACGGCACATTGCGTCGAACAGGGCCTTGTACGAGCTCTTCGTGGTAAGTCACTTGTGCATATTTAGCCAAAGCATGCATTTGATGTTTGTTTCATTACTAACGAATATGATTGACTCGTCCAAAACAAATGTGCAGACTATGTGTGAGAAGAACGGCCAGGTCGCTCCGCCGATGCCGGTCATTACTCCTGCGGGAACGGTGAGTTTCATTTCAATGATCATCAGTTTCCAGTCTTAGCATTGAGTGTTGGCGTGCTAACCAGACATTGCAACTGATCTTTCATGCAGCATAACTCCCGAGCTGCATCGCATGACCCTTCTCCTGGGTCAACCCCGGGCAACCCTGATGGTACTCAGCCCTGAGGTGTCCACTCCGGTAAGTTTTGTCTTGTATTTTGCTTCATAAATGCTTAGTTAGCTTAAAAATGCATAGTTAGCTTCATAAATCCTATAGTTATCCAAAAAATGACATACTTAGCTTATTTTGCTAAAAAATGACATAATTAGCTTAGTTAGTTCAAAAATGACATAGTTAGCTTAATTGGCTCAAATATGACATAGTTAGCTTATTCATCTCCTCCTTCATCTTCTTCATCTTGTCCTCCTTCATCTTCTCATTCTTCACCTTATTCATCTTCTTCATCTTCTCCGTCTTCATCTCCTTAATCTTCTTCATCTTCTCCTTCTCCTTCTCATTTTCTTCTTCCTCTTCTCCTTGTCCTTCTCATTCTCATTTTCTTCTTCCTCTTCTCCTTCTCCTTCTTATTCTTCTTCCCAAAAATGACATAATTAGCCCAAAAATGACATATAATTAGCTTAGTTAGCTACAAAATGACATAATTATCATAGTTATCCCAAAAATGACATATAATAGCTTACTTAGCTCAAAAATGATATAATTAGCTTAGTTAGCCCAAAAACGACATATACTTAGCATATTTTACTCAAAAATGACATAATTAGCTTAGTTAGCCCAAAAATGACATATAATTAGCTACTTTTGCTCAAAAATGACATAATTACCTTACTTAGCTCAAAAATGACAAAAGAAGAAGAAGAAGAAGAAGAAGGAGAGGAGAAAAAGAAAGAAGAGAAGAAGAAAGAGGAGAAAAAGAAAGAAGAAGAAGAAGAAAAGATCTTCTTATTCTTCCTTTTTCTCTTCTTTCTTTTTCTCCATCTTCTTCTTTATCTTCTCCTTCTTCTTCATCATCTTCTCCTTCTTCTTCTTCATCTTCTTTTTAAAAAAAATGACATAGTTAGCTTAATTTTCTCAAATATGACATAGTTAGCTTACTTAGCTCAAAAAATGACATAGTTAGCTTAATTTGCTAAAAAATGACATAATTAGCTAAGTTAGCCCAAAAATGACATATATTTAGCTATTTTTTCTCAAAAAAGATAAAAATACCTTACTTAGCTCAAAAATGACCAAATTAGCTTAGTTAACCCCAAAATGACATATACTTAGCATATTTTCCTAAGAAATGGCATAATTAGCTAGGTTAGCTCAAAAATAGCATAATTAGCTAAGTTAGCTCAAAAATGACATAATTAGCTAAGTTAGCTAAAAAATGACATAATTAGCTTACTTAGCTAAAAAATGACATCTTCTCCTTCTTCTTCTTCTTCATCTTCTTTTCTTCATCTTCTCCTCTTTCTTCATCTTCTTCTCCTTCTTCTTATTTTCTTCTTCATCTTCTCCTTCTCGTTTTCTTCTTCTCATTCTCCTTCTCATTTTCATCTTCCTCTTCTCCTTGTCCTTCTCATTTTCTTCTTCTTCTTTTTATTTTTCTTCTTATTCTTCTTCATATGCAAATTTTACTTCAACATAACCATACCTAGTTTACTTAGCTTCATAATATGCCTAACTTGGTTTTGAATTCATTTTGCAGATTTCTTCACGGCGGGATGCATGCTCATATGGATGGAACCTCTTGTCTTTGACTTTTCTTAGCTTAGGTTATGTTGGGTGCTATGCTTGCGTTGATGAACTTGTTGATATGGATGCACTTTGTGATGGTCTTGTTGATATGGAGATGATATGAAATGGTTGTGATGCTTTTTTATTGTCGGGGATGAACTTGATGTGATATGGTATGTGTTGTGACATGGTACTGCTGTGGATTGAAGATGTACTGCTACTGTATATGATATTATGAATATATTTTTGTCAAATGCAGAGATTTAAAACAAAACTGAAAAAACAGAGAAAATCTAGCCCCTTTGCCGTCTGCTAGCAGATGGAAAAGACCTTTGCCGATGGCTAGCAGATGACAAAGGGGACATGTGGCACCCAGCTGTGCAATCTGGCAACAGCTGGGTGCCCATTTGGTCAATTTGCCGTCTGCTAGCAGACGGCAACTACATGCCTTTACCGACAGCCAGCAGACGGCAAAGACAAGTGAGGGGTGACGTGGGTGGTGGCCTGGCTGACGTCACAAGATGCGTCTTTGCCGTCTGCTGGCAGACGGCAAAGAACTCGCAAGGGTGACGTGGGTGGTGGCCTAGCTGATGTCACAGATGGCGCCTTTGCCGTCTGCCGACAGACGGCAAAGGCCACCGTTAACGGCCTAACGGGGTGGGCTATCAAGGTTTCACCGTCCGAGGCCATTGCCGTCAGCCTGTTCGAATGGCGGATGGCAAAGCCCTTTGCCGTCAGTCGACCATTAGCAGACGGCAAAGAGCCTGTTTGCCGGATAAATGGGACAAGCTCTTTGCCGTCTTCTAGCGGTCAGCAAAGGCTTTGCCGTTCGGCTTTCTGTCCTTTGCCGAGTGCCATGGCAGACGGCAAATTGCCAGATTCCCGTAGTGACTGCATGGCCTCCCGATCTGAGAATTGCAATGGCAGTGGAACGACGGTGGCTACTAGAACAAAAACTCTGCCCCGAGGGTTTTAGGAGGACAAGGAATAAATAAGCAAAAGAGAGGGCACCAGGGGGTGGGCCCACCCCTTAAGCGGCCAGGGTGCGCGGCCCTGCCCTGGCCGCACCCTCAGGTCGCCTAGCAAGGGGGTGGCCCCCCTTTGGTCCCTATTTGCACTTTTCGGTGTCTTTTGGAACTTTAGAATTTTAGGAAATTTTCTGGAATTTTTTGAGCATATTGATTTTTCACCTTTTTCTGCGATGCACAGACAATAACAGACAGAAACTGGCACTGAGCACTAGGTCAATAGGTTAGTTCCCAAAAATGTTGTTAAGGTATGAAAGTGCATCAAAAACAAATAGCAATGTCAACCAAATGAGCATGGAACAAGAAAAAATTATAGATACATTTGGGATGTATCATATGGACGAGCAGTATTCCCACTCAGTACAGAGTTTTGGCTAGAAAGGTTTGGAAACAAACATACAATGTTGAGAGATGCAAATCGATAGAAAATCTAAGCAATAAAATCAAACATGCAGTATCAGGTTGTCTTCCTTGTCAGCATAACACATTAAGCATAAGAACATAAAGACTTTTGAAAACTAACAAGCATAAAAGAAGTCAAAGATAATATATCTGCATGCGAATCTCTCTTCTTTGTTATAGATCTCTAAGAATTGTTGCCATGACCATTGCTATGTTTGCCAAGACTCAATAAATATTTCAAAGCCATACCTGATGTAACACCAATACTTCTCACAAGATCAGCATATAAGGTTGATTGCACCAGATGGAATACAAAGTGCAATAAAGTAAAGAGAAGACTTCTCATTAATATTTCATCATAGACGACTGCACACCAACGGATACAAAGCTCACTCATGAAAGAGTGAAAGACCTTATTGCAAACAACTATCCTATATGATAACTTCCTTAACCATGATATGACACGCGACTCTAAAGCAAAAGGATAAAGGATAAAGATACCGGGCAACTCCCCCAAGTTTGGAACAAGCCAAGGGAATGCCATTAGCCATGATGATTTAAGCTTGATCCTTGGGAGTCAAAGGCGGAACCACTCGGATAGGGGTCATAAATCGTTGTAGTTGGCGACGGAGCTCCAGGTTTTCTGACTTTAGTATGATGTTCTCCGTTGCTAGGACTAGCAACTCCTCACAAAATTGTTCATCGGTACGATTTGTTCCAGGGACCAAAGGAGGTGCGCACGGAGCTTCACACAATGGTGATGTTCTTGATGCACGAGAAGAAACACGTTGAGGGTCAATAGATCCCACAAAAGTGTGGTTACTTGGCCTTGATATTCTGGTTGTTGGTTCTCCTTGTTGACATGAGGCCGTCTTCCGGACTTCCTCTCTCACGTTGCAATTCATGTCTGCTTGTCTTGCGGCTATTTCTTCCTCCATGTCCCAATCCATGAAAGTTCCTTGTTTGAGATCTTGTTGGATTTGGCGAAGAGAACGTGCCTAGTAGTGTGACACCCTGGTTTTTGGCAACTTCTTCTTTTCAAAATCTTTTTGGTTTTATTTGCAATTTGAATGATTTTTGAATCTTTCAGTTGACTTTGGACTTATGCAACTTTTGAATTCCATCCAAAGCCATTAACATCTTGCCAATATCTTGTCACACACCTGCTGGATCAAATTCCAATTCTTAATCTTTTCCAAATATTCATTTTCTTCCTTTGGGAAAATCTGTCATCACTATGGGTTATGAAGCAACCTATAGTTCTGATGCTCAGAAAAATCCCAAATTAATCCCAGACCTTCTTTTCATCATCTACTCCCACAATCTTCAAAAACATTTCATGGTCCAGTATAAAGATTTGTCCAGAAAATTCCATTTGTCTTCTGGACAGTACTGGTCCATTGTGAAGCAACACCTATTTTCCCAACTCAGAAAACTCCCAATAAATTCCCTGAGATACTAGGGAACCTATCTTGCCACAATGTCCAAAAATATCACCTTGTGCAGTACAAATTCTCCTCACCAATATTCTGCAAAGTTTCTGCTCAGTTTGAACCTCTGTGAAGGAAGTACCAGCTAGAGGTACTCAATTGAGCTGAAATTTTAATGACATCTTCTCCTCACCTAATGACTCTCCTACACCAAAATTCAGCTCCAGAAAATCAACCAGATGAGTGCTACAAGCTCATCTCTGTTTCTGGTTCAGTACAATAGTTGTACATGAACTATATTCAAATCTTGATGAAATCCTTTCAAACTTGGTCAGTTTGGAGTCCTTCCATAGTAGAACACCCCAGACATCTCCAGTGGCTCCATCTCCAGCTCACCCCTCCTCCAGATCCCTCTCAAGTTCTCTGCCAGAAACTTCAGTTGATGCTACCCTTCGAGCCAGCCTGTATCTTGTCAAACCAGAGGCACAGGGAGACTAAATGGCCAAAGGAGAACACCCTAGACATGGTGCGCTGGACTTGGCCGGCCTCCAGGTGCAAGGCACGGTGGTGAGCATGGTACTGGCATGCCAGTATGCGTGCTCTGCATCTCGCCGGCGTCTGTCGAGACGGTTCCAGTCGCCTCGCTCTGCCATTTGGTGTCCGCTGGTGCCGACTTCACCGATGCCGTCCACGCACCCCTCTCCCGAAGCCTCCCCTCGCCGAAATCGCCCCGGCGGCCGCCACGTGCTCGGGCACTGTGGCGCCCGTGCGGCCACAGTGGCTCTGCGGCGCGTCCTCTTCCTCCGCTAGCTGCCGCCGCGCCTTAACTCCTCCCTGCCCTCTCCCGTCTCGTCGCCCGCAACCGGCCAGCTAGCACGGCGTCCTGGCACCGGCGACGTGTCCCGGACCTCGCCGTTTCTAGAGAAGTCGCCCGAGCTCACCTCCTGCCTATAAAAGGCAATGCCCGGCCCTCCCAGCTCTCCATCGACCTCCTCCACCTCTCAATCGCCCTCCCGAGCAGCGAGCCACGGCTGAGAGGCCCTCTGGCCTCGAACCTCACCGGAGATCCGCCGCCACCCGAGCCCAGTCACCTCGCCGTTCCACTCCTCCCCGGACTCCACTGACTGCACGCACGAGCTTAGCTCATCCTCCTGGTCACGCCCAAGCTAATGCCCGTCTGAATCATTGCCGGAAATGCCGCCTCCGACGATACCCGAGCGCCGCCGCCGCCGGAGAGGTTGGGGACGACGTCGTTCGGCCACCGTTCATCGACCTACGGGTACGTGCATGTTCGTCTCCTCGCGCTCGATCCATCCCCGTAGTCGGTGGACCTCGCGACCGTCCGTATCGCCGGCGACGACCACCGGAGCCCCGCCATCCTCTGTTCCTCCCCTCCCCTTTTAAATCTGACGAAGGGGCCCCACCTGTCTGTGACACGCCAAAGCGGTAAGTGGAGGCGCCCCTCCACTTTACGCCTTCGACGTGGCCCCCTGGCAAATTTTCTATTTTCTGTTTATTTCCAGAGTTGACCAGGAACTTTGCCTTGAATAACTTTTTATCTATAAGTCCAAATCAATTGATTCTTTTTGCATTGGGTTTGTCTTGAGCTCCTCTATTTTTCTGGGTAATTTGGTATTTTTCTCATGTTCACAGAATTTCTGGTGCACAGAACAGCAGTATGTGACATTTTCCTTTGTATTTCTAAAATATTTTCCGAAGGGAATCTTTGTATTTTTGAAGCCCAGGAGTTTGGCAACAACCCAACAGATTAAGGCAAGCCATGTCACCATTTCATGAAGCATTTCAATAGCGTTGGTCATTTAATTAAATTACATGCATTATTTTCATTATGTGATAAATCATGGTAATTTTTTTAGATGAATAGCTACTGTTATGATTGATCATGCTAAATAACTATACTTGTTAAGCACTTGCTGAATCTAAATTTACTAGGTTGATCAAGAGCCATCTATCCGGACTATTCCGTGCAGCCACATTTGCCGGTATGGGACGGCCTTGACTTGGTCTGGCTTTGTGCTCTTTTATCGGTACCATCAAAGAGGGAGGGTTATGCGTGCGTGCTGCCCTGATCAGGTAGACGACGATAATCCTGTGAGCCCAGTTGAGTTATTTTGCCGGCATCCCCATTTGGGACAGTTTGTTTGGCCACGACGGTGGCAGGTGTCTGGAGGACACAGGGGCCACCCAGGACATGACCCTGGAGGGGTATGATTGTCGGTGGTACAATAGAGGAGTCATGGGTCAGGCAGGTTTCCTTGGGGCAACGCTGGTCCACCCGAATGGGAGTACGAGGCCAGGTGTTCCATGGTGTGGGTAAAGTGCGCAACCTCTGCAGAGTGTAAAAATCTATTCGAATAGCCACGTCCACAGTATTGGACAGTCCGTCTAGGCCTCACTAAGTGGTCAACCATAATACTAATAATAATGATGGAAGAGCTTGTCTGATATTCGGAAATACTCAGTGGCTCCTGAGTATTCTGGGGGTTGTGGTACAACCTAGAGAGAGAATAAGTTGGTATTCGGTGACAGTAAGCCATTTAAGCACTTAACCTGATTGTTGCCATCCTATTGTTTGCTGCATTGTTTTGGTTGCCATGAGCTTGCGAGTACATTCCAAGTACTCACCTGGCGTATCATGCCAGATGCAGGGGAAGCCGAGGGCGGAGGTCCTGATGGTTCGTGCTATGCTAACTAGGCAGTGTCCCAGCAGTGTCCCTGTGGATGGAGTTTCCGCGCTATGTTCCGCTACGCCGTAGAATCACCCATTAGTATCGAGGCCCTGTTTTGTTTCATAAATAATGTAGATATTGTTCTCAGCACCTGCAGTGCTTCTGGCCTCGCTATCATGTAAATTATGAGCCTGTACTCCTGATATATCAATAAAGTTCAGTTCAGTTCTGTTCCAAGTTGTTGTGTGTTTCCAGAAGACATGATCTCTGGGTTGGAAACACTGGTAATCCGGTTCTTTGAGCCGGGGTGCCACAACGCTTGGTATCAGAGCCAAGCTGACTGTAGGATACCCTAGTTAACCCTGCGCTTGAACCACGATTAGTATAGGGTCTTGGGATGTGTCTTGCTTGCTGCATTTGATTGTTGCATCTGGTTGCTGCATGGCATGCATATAGTTTATTATTGTGCTAACCGTTGGCCTTGTGAGTGTAGATGGCACCAGTTCCGTACCACTACAATCATGAGCCGGCACCATACACTTTTCCAGTCCTGCTTCATAGCGTCTGGCTTCGGCTGTATCGCAATGGCGAAGACTCAATGTACCAGGTGTTTCGAGAGAAGCTTGCTGGCTCAGTGTATGAGTATCATGCAGAGGCTTTTCTTACTGCAAGTTCGGATATTGGTAGTTACTCTCGTTCTTCCAAGGGTGGAACTGCTTCTACCTTGGAGCTGGCAATCCAGTTTGCTGCGATGGAGGCTCTCACTGACTTGCGCTTCCACGAGGTCGAGATGCAAACTCATCCAGGTTTCTTTCATTACCCCACCCTGTCGCCTGTGACAGGGCGAGTCCTTTTCGCACCTGTTGACCCGGCGAGTGATCGTGCTACTGGTGTTTTATCTCATTATCTGAACGCCAGTTACCGTATGATCACTTCACTAACTGAGGAGCTGACTCAGGCCCACGAGGCACTTGCAGCTGTTGCGGCAGCACAGTCTCCTCCTCCACCTCCGTTTTCACCTGTATACACTCCACCCGCTCCACCTTCTGAGACTCCTTCTAGTTCGTTCGGACCGCCAGGCTTTTCGTCTGGTAGCCGCCGTGAGACCCCGACAGAGTGGGCCTCACTCCTAGCCACTCCAGCTGCTCTAATGCTACGGCGTCGTGCTCTTTCTTCTTCCGAGGCAGAGCCTTCCCGTCAGCGTCGTCGTGTTACCTTTGATCCGGAGACCGAGGTACACATCATCAGCTCAGATTCTGAGACAGGATCAGATGACGAGGAGTCTTCAGTTTACCAGTGTTCGTGCCACAGGCGTCACTAGAGTGGAGGCTTGAGTTTCAGTGTATGCATCATAGCATCTATGCATATGTCAACTGCCGTATGAGCAGTCTAGTCATGATAATCCCCCTACTAGCTTGCCATGTATAATGTTGGGTTGCCTTGTATAATTATGTTGTTTTCTTTATCTCCTTTTTCGGTTTCTTTTCTGGTGTCATATTACTGTGCTTTCCCTTATGGATGTTGCTCATCGATTCAGTATTTGCAATGGGAACAAATTTAGGATGAAGAGGTGTAGTAATCAAGGTGGCGATGGAACTCCTGTTCGTCGATCCGCCAGACAAGCAGGACAGGCACCAGAAGATTTACCACGTCCACCACCTCAGGCACCAACTACTGATCAGATTATGAGGATGTTTGAAGAAAAGAGAAATCAGGATCTTATGGAATTCCTGAAAAGCATGCAGACTTTGGTGGGTCAGAATAACAACAATGGGACACACTCTAAGTTATCTGATTTCCAGCGTACCAAGCCACCCAGTTTTGGTCAGGCTGTGGACCCTATGGAAGCTGATGACTGGCTAAGAACTATGGAAAAGAAGTTGGATATAGCCCGCTGTGAGGAATCAGACAAGGTTCCTTTCGTCACTCATTACCTGGAGGGACCAGCCGCCATATGGTGGGACAATGTAAAAATCATGTGGCCCTCTGAAGAAGATATTTCTTGGGAAAAGTTCAAAGAGCCCTTCCGCAAGTATCATATTCCTACCGGCATCATGAAAGTGAAGCAGAGGGAATTCCTGGCCCTTACCCAAGGGAACATGTCAGTGGGTGAATACTTGAACAAGTTTAATAATTTGGCACGGTACTCCGCTCATGACGTGTCTATGGAAGAAAGAAAGATTGACCGATTTCTAGGAGGGCTGAACCATAACCTCCGCTGTCAGCTTTGTATGCTCGACTTTCCTGACTTCCAGACGCTGGTGAACAAAGCTTTCATAGCTGAGCGTGAGCATAAGACAGGATATGATGATCGCAAGCGGAAGTTTGAGCCTAAGAAAGATAATCGAGAGCAGTTTGTGCAGAAGCCACGCCTTTGGCAACCAGGTCCATCTGAGTACAAGCCTGCCTAGAACAATGGCAACAGCAACAATAATAAGCCCGTTACTCCGAACAAGACTTTCGGTAAACAGCCAGTACTGGAGGACTGCCGCCGCAATAACACTTGCTATACTTGCGGCCAGAGCGGACATTATTCCAGGCAGTGCCCTACAAGAAATGGGAAGCCACCATCTGACTTCAAGCCACAAGTCAACAGTGTTGGATGCCGCCCCAATCCAAATTTTTATCGCGGCCAAGTCCATCATATCTCCGCCGAGGAAGCCCGCGAAGCACCCGAAGTGGTCCTCGGTATGTTTTCTGTTAACAACATACCTGCAATAATTTTATTTCATTCTGGGGCTTCTCATTCGTTTATTTCGCGGAGTTTTGCCACATTGCACAAATTCTCTTCTTCTATTTTGGACAAAATTATGGTGGTACAATCCCCTGGCTCCATGCTCAGAACAAATGTGATATACAAGGATCTAGAAATTTTGATACATGGCGTCAAGTTCCCAGCTACTCTCGTTGCCATTGAATTCCCTGGACTGGATATAATACTGTGGATGGATTGGTTGGTACCACATCAGGTGTGCATCAACTATGCCACCAGAACAGTGACACTGGTCAACCCGGCTGGCCAAACAGTGCAATTCACTGCTAGCAGAGTGATGTCAAAGAAGGGAATGGCATTCAAAGCCACAGCTATAGATATAAATTTGATTCCAGTGGTCAGTGAATTCCCAGACGTGTTTTCGGAAGAAATACCAGGAATGCCACCTGATCGAGAGCTAGAGTTCGCTATTGATGTTGTTCCCGGAACTGCTCCAATTTATAAGAAGTACTACCGTATGCCTTCCCCAGAGCTGGTGGAATTAAAGAAACAGTTGGATGAATTGCTTCAGAAAGGGCACATTCGTCCAAGTACTTCACCATGGGGATCACCTGTACTATTTGTTAAGAAGAAGGATGGCAGCCTGCGAATGTGCGTGGACTACCGTCAACTGAATGAGGTCACCATTAAAAATAAATATCCGCTCCCCTGCATTGATGATCTGTTCGACCAGTTGAACGGGGCCCGGGTATTCTCCAAGATTGACCTCCGAACGGGGTATCACCAGTTAAAAATCAGGAAGGAGGATATCCCCAAGACAGCCTTCACCACTAGATATGGTCTGTATGAATTTACAGTCATGTCATTCGGGCTGACAAATGCCCCAGCATACTTCATGAGCATGATGAACAAGGTCTTTATGGACTTCTTGGACAAATTTGTAGTGGTGTTCATCGACGATATTCTTATCTATTCCAAAGATGAAGAAGAGCGTACGCAACATCTCCGTACTGTCCTGGAAAGACTAAGGACCCATCGCTTGTATGCTAAGTTCAGTAAATGTGAATTTTGGCTAAAAGAGGTGGGCTTTCTGGGACATGTTCTGTCAAAACAGGGTGTAGCTGTCGACCCCAGTAAAGTGACTGCCGTATTGAACTGGAAGACCCCAGCTACAGTGACTGAAGTTCGCAGTTTTCTGGGACTGGCAGGCTACTACCGACGCTTTATTGAAGGCTTTTCAAATATAGCCAAGCCACTGACAGAGCTGCTGAAAAAGAACCACAAATTTGCCTGGACGGAAGAATGCGAAAGCAGTTTCATGGAGTTAAAAACGAGGCTAACTATAGCCCCTGTCCTAGTTCTTCCAGATATTCACAAGAGCTTTGAGATATACTGTGATGCTTCCAGGCGCGGAATCAGCTGCGTTCTAATGCAAGAAGGAAAGGTTGTGGCATATGCATCCAGACAGCCACGACCCCACGAAGAGAACTACCCCACTCATGATTTGGAATTGGCAGCCGTGGTTCATGCATTTAAGATTTGGAGGCATTACCTCATTGGGCAGCGATGTGAAATATACACAAACCATAAGAGTCTCAAGTATATTTTCACTCAACCTGATCTTAATCTCAGACAGAGAAGATGGCTTGAATTGGTCAAGGACTATGATATTGGAATCAATTATCATCCGGGAAAAGCCAATGTGGTCGCTGATGCTCTCAGTAGAAAACAAGGTACCATAAATGCACTAACTGAGGGTATCCACCCAAGGCTTCAGGAAGAGTTTGCCAAACTCAATATGGTGTTGTGTGGCCCAATGAACCCGGATACAATGGTAATTACTCCAACACTTATGGAAGAAATTAAGGCAGCTCAGAAATTAGATAAAGAAATACAAGAGATCAAGGAGAATATTCTGTTAGGAAAGGCTAAGTCCTTCCATGTTGATGACCAAGGCACTCTATGGTTTGAGAATCGAATATGTGTGCCTGATCAAGAAAATTTGAGGCAGCAAATACTCAGAGAGGCACATGAGTCCGCATACTCTATCCATCTGGGAGGAACAAAAATGTACCAGGACTTGCGAGAAACCTTTTGGTGGCCAGGAATGCGAAGGGATATTGCATATTATGTCGCCTGTTGTGACATCTGCAACAGAGTCAAGGCTGAGCACCAGAAACCTGCTGGGCTACTGCAACCTTTACCAGTTCCCCAGTGGAAGTGGGATGACATATGCATGGATTTCATTGTTGGACTACCTAAGTCAACAAGAGGCCATGATGCTATCTGGGTCATTGTGGATATCCTCATGAAAGTGGCTCACTTTATTCCGGTAAGGACCACTTTCACAGCCGCTCAGCTTGCACAACTTTACATGTCCCGGATAGTCAGCCTTCATGGAGTACCCAAGTCTATCACATCAGATAGAGGCTCCTTGTTCACCTCAGCATTCTGGCTGCGATTGCATCAAGCCCTGGGAACCGTACTAAGGCATAGTACGGCATATCATCCACAGACAGATGGTCAGACCGAGCGTGTGAATCAGATCTTAGAAGATATGCTTCGGTCCTGTGCCCTCACTTATGGACCCAAGTGGGAAGATAGTCTGCCTTACGCAGAATTCTCTTACAATAACAGCTATCAGTCAAGTCTTAAAATGTCACCATTTGAAGCTCTGTATGGACGGAAGTGTCGCACTCCTCTAAATTGGTCCCAGACAGGAGACAGCCATATCTTCGGCACGGATTTGATGCTCGAGGCTGAGAAACAAGTCAAGGATATCCAGGAACATCTTCGTGCAGCCAAATCCCGGCAAAAGAGTTACTATGACCCAAAGCACCGAGAGGTAACTTTTGAGCCCGGAGAATATGTTTATCTCTGAGTCACACCCATGAAAGGAATAAAAAGGTTTCATACTCGAGGAAAGCTTGCACCAAGATACATCGGTCCCTTTCCAGTAATTGCTAGAAGAGGCAGAGTGGCATATCAGTTAGAGTTACCACCTGAGTTGTCAGAAGTTCACGATGTCTTCCACGTCTCACAGTTGAGAAGGTGCATTACACCTCCAATCAAGCAGGCAGATATGAGTGAGCTAGAGTTAGCCAAGGATTTGACATACGAGGAAAGACCTGTCAGAATATTGGATGAGATGGAAAGAACCACCAGGAGTAAGGTAATCAGATTTTACAAGGTGTTGTGGGAGCATCATACCGAGGAAGAAACTACTTGGGAAAGAGAGGATTTTCTAAGATCAGTATATCCACACTTGTTCCCTGAGCAACCGAATCTCGAGGACGAGATTCATTCTAAGGGGGGTAGGTTTGTGACACCCTGGTTTTTGGCAACTTCTTCTTTTCAAAATCTTTTTGGTTTTATTTGCAATTTGAATGATTTTTGAATCTTTCAGTTGACTTTGGACTTATGCAACTTTTGAATTCCATCCAAAGCCATTAACATCTTGCCAATATCTTGTCACACACCTGCTGGATCAAATTCCAATTCTCAATCTTTTCCAAATATTCATTTTCTTCCTTTGGGAAAATCTGTCATCACTATGGGTTATGAAGCAACCTATAGTTCTGATGCTCAGAAAAATCCCAAATTAATCCCAGACCTTCTTATCATCATCTACTCCCACAATCTTCAAAAACATTTCATGGTCCAGTATAAAGATTTGTCCAGAAAATTCCATTTGTCTTCTGGACAGTACTGGTCCATTGTGAAGCAACTCCTATTTTCCCAACTCAGAAAACTCCCAATAAATTCCCTGAGATACTAGGGAACCTATCTTGCCACAATGTCCAAAAATATCACCTTGTGCAGTACAAATTCTCCTCACCAATATTCTGCAAATTTCTGCTCAGTTTGAACCTCTGTGAAGGAAGTACCAGCTAGAGGTACTCAATTGAGCTGAAATTTTTATGACATCTTCTCCTCACCTAATGACTCTCCTACACCAAAATTCAGCTCCAGAAAATCAACCAGATGAGTGCTACAAGCTCATCTTTGTTTCTGGTTCAGTACAGCAGTTGTACATGAACTATATTCAAATCTTGATGAAATCCTTTCAAACTTGGTCAGTTTGGAGTCCTTCCATAGTAGAACACCCCACACATCTCTAGTGGCTCCATCTCCAGCTCACCCCTCCTCCAGATCCCTCTCAAGTTCTCTGCCAGAAACTTCAGTTGATGCTACCCTTCGAGCCAGCCTGTATCTTGTCAAACCAGAGGCACAGGGAGACTAAATGGCCAAAGGAGAACACCCTAGACATGGTGCGCTGGACTTGGCCGGCCTCCAGGTGCAAGGCATGGTGGTGAGCACGGTACTGGCATGCCAGTACGCGTGCTCTGCATCTCGCCGGCGTCTGTCGAGACGGTTCCAGTCACCTCGCTCTGCCATTTGGTGTCCGCTGGTGCCGACTTCGCTGATGCCGTCCACGCACCCCTCTCCCGAAGCCTCCCCTCGCCGGAATCGCCCCGGCGGCCGCCACACGCTCGGGCACTGTGGCGCCCGTGTGGCCACAGTGGCTCTGCGGCGCGTCCTCTTCCTCCGCTAGCTACCGCCGCGCCTTAACTCCTCCCTGCCCTCTCCCGTCTTGTCGCTCGCAACCGGCCAGCCAGTGCGGCGTCCTGGCTCCGGCGACATGTTCCGGACCTCGCCGTTTCCAGAGAAGTCGCCCGAGCTCGCCTCCTGCCTATAAAAGGCAATGCCCGGCCCTCCCAGCTGTCCATCGACCTCCTCCACCTCTCAATCGCCCTCCCGAGCAGCGAGCCATGACTGAGAGGCCCTCTGGCCTCGAACCTCGCCGGAGATCCACCGCCACCCGAGCCCAGCCACCTCGCCGTTCCACTCCTCCCCGGACTCCACTGACTGCACACACGAGCTTACCTCATCCTCCTGGTCACGCCCAAGCTCTTGCCCGTCCGAATCGTTGCCAGAAACGCCGTCTCCGACGACACCCGAGCGCCGCCGCCGCCGGAGAGGTTGGGGACGACGTCGTTCGCCCACTGTTCGTCGACCTACGGGTACGTGCATGCTCATCTCCTCGCGCTCGATCCATCCCCGTAGTCGGTGGACCTCGCCGCCATTCGTATCGCCGGCGACGACCACCGGAGCCCCGCCGTCCTCTGTTCCGCCCCTCCCCTTTTAAATCTGACGAAGGGGCCCCACCTGTCTATCACATGCTGAAGCGGTAAGTGGAGGCGCCCCTCCACTTTACGCCTTCGACGTGGCCCCCTGGCAAATTTTCTATTTTCTGTTTATTTCCAGAGTTGACCAAGAACTTTGACCTTGAATAACTTTTTATCTGTAAGTCCAAATCAATTGATTCTTTTTGCATTGGGTTTGTCTTGAGCTCCTCTATTTTTCTGGTAAATTTGGTATTTTTCTCATGTTCACAGAATTTCTGGTGCACAGAACAGCAGTATGTGACATTTTCCTTTGCATTTCTAAAATATTTTCAGAAGGAAATCTTTGTGTTTTTGAAGCCCGGGAGTTTGGCAACAACCCAACAGAGCAAGGCAAGCCATGTCATCCATTTCATGAACCATTTCAATAGCGTTGGTCATTTAATTAAGTTACATGCATTATTTTCATTATGTGATAAATCATGGTAATTTTTTTTAGATGAATAGCTACTGTTATGATTGATCATGCTAAATAACTATACTTGTTAAGCACTTGCTGAATCTAAATTTACTGGGTTGATCAAGAGCCACCTATCCGGACTATTTCGTGCAGCCACATTTGCCGGTATGGGACGGCCTTGACTTGGTCTGGCTTTGTGCTCTTTTATCGGTACCACCAAAGAGGGAGGGTTATGCGTGCGTGCTGCCCTGATCAGGTAGACGATGATAATCCTGTGAGCCCAGTTGATTTATTTTGCCGGCATCCCTGTTTGGGACAGTTTGTTTGGCCATGACGGTGGCAGTTGTCTGGAGGACACAGGGGCCACCCAGGAGATGACCCTGGAGGGGTATGATTGTCGGTGGTACAATAGAGGAGTCACGGTTCAGGCAAGTTTCGTTGGGGCAACGCTGGTCCACCCGAATGGGAGTACGAGGCCAGGTGTTCCATGGTGTGGGTAAAGTGCGCAACCTCTGCAGAGTGTAAAAATCTATTCGAATAGCCGCGTCCACGGTATTGGACAGTCCGTCTAGGCCTCACTAAGTGGTCAACCGTAATACTAATAATAATGATGGAAGAGCTTGTCTGATATTCGGAAATACTCAGTGGCTCCTGAGTATTCTGGGGGTTGTGGTACAACCTAGAGAGAGAATAAGTTGGTATTCGGTGACAGTAAGCCATTTAAGCACTTAACCTGATTGTTGCCATGCTATTGTTTGCTGCATTGTTTTGGTTGCCATGAGCTTGCAAGTACATTCCAAGTACTCACCTGGCGTATCATGCCAGATGCAGGGGAAGCCGAGGACAGAGGTCCTGATGGTTCGTGCTACGCTAACTAGGCAGTGTCCCAGCAGTGTCCCTGTGGATGGAGTTTCCGCGCTATGTTCCGCTACGCCGTAGAATCACCCAGTAGTATCGAGGCCCTGTTTTGTTTCATAAATAATGTAGATATTGTTCTCAGCACCTGCTGTGCTTCTGGCCTCGCTATCTTGTAAATTATGAGCCTGTACTCCTGATATATCAATAAAGTTCAGTTCAGTTCTGTTCCAAGTTGTTGTGTGTTTCCAGAAGACATGATCTCTGGGTTGGAAACACTGGTAATCCGGTTCTTTGAGCCGGGGTGCCACAAGTAGTTCTGCTTACTTTAACCCTTTGAAGACATCTAGATCTAGAGCTTCTAAATCCTGACAGAAACAGCTCAAAAACAAAACACCACGAAATCGCAAGATACAGAGCCGGGACAATCCGGGAAAATATATAGGAAAAAGTTGTGCAACAGAAGGAAGGTAATAAGACGAAGCAGAGTCAGAGAGGGGCTCCGGGTGGCCCAGGCGGCCAGAGCGAGTGGCCAGGGGGCTGGCCGCACCACCACATCGCCTGGCCCACTCAGAGACCTTCTCTGACTCTTCTTCGGTTCCAAATTTTTTATTCTCCCCAAAAATCTACAATATAAACTTTTTAGGCCTTTTGGCAGAGTTTTTCTTAATGTAGCACATACGTACTCCTTCTCTGGTTCTGACTGTGTCCGGTACTCGGCTTCAATATGCTCTTCCGGTGTAATTACATGTATGATGTCGGTTTCCACATTGAAGGGATCACTGGAAATGTAATGCTTGAGTCTTTGGCCATTCACCACTTGCGGTTTGTTGCCTTCGAGGTTATTAATCTTGATAGCACCAGAGCGGTAAACTTCCTTGATAACATGTGGGCCTTCCCAGTTGGAGATGAGCTTGCCTGCAGAAAATCTAAAACGAGACTTGTACAACAAAACTTTATCACCAATGTTAAATTCTCATTTGAAAATTCTTTTATCATGCCACTTCTTTACCTTTTATTTGAACAACCTGGCACTTTCATAAGCTTCACTTCTCCACTCATCTAGAGAGGTCAAGTTAAGCAGCCTCTTTTCAACTGCAAGTCTAAAGTCAACATTGAGCTCTCTAACAGCCCAATAAGCTTTGTGTTCTAACTCAAGAGGCAAATGGCATGCCTTCCCATAAACCATTTTATAGGGAGACATGCCCATAGGATTTTCATAAGCTGTTCTATAAGCCCACAAAGCATCGCTAAGTTTCTTGGACCAATTCGTCCTAGACTTATTAACAGTCTTTTGCAAGATTAGTTTAATCTCCCTGTTAGTCAACTCAACTTGCCCAATAGACTAAGGGTTATAGGGTGAAGACACTCTATGCTTGACATCATACTTAGCAAGAGCTTTTCTAAAAGCACCATGCATAAAGTGAGAACCACCATCAGTCATAAGGTACCTGGGCACACCAAACCTAGGAAAAATCACTTCTTTGAGCATTTTCAAAGAAGTCTTGTGATCAGCACTCTTAGTGGGGATAACCTCTACCCACTTAGTTACGTAATCAACAGCCACAAGGATATGAGTATTACCATGCGAAGAAGGGAAAGGACCCATAAAATCAAATCCCTAATAATCAAAAGGCTCAATAACAAGAGAATAATTCATAGGCATTTCATTGCGTCTACTAATATTACCAACCCTTTGACATTCATCACAAGATAAAATAAACTTTCTAGCATCCTTATAAAGAGTGGGCCAGTAAAAACCTGATTGTAATACCTTATGTGTGGTTCTATCACCGGCATGACGTCCACTATAAGGACTGTTGTGGCACTTTCTCAAGGCATCTTCTTGTTCATGTTCAGGTACGCACCTTCTCATGATCCAATCTACACCTTCTTTATATAAATATGGGTCATCCCAAAAGTAATGCCTCAAATCATAGAAGAATTTCTTCCTCTATTGATGTGTAAAGCTGGGAGGCAAAAACTTGGCAACAATAAAATTAGCATAATCAGCATACCAAGGATTTTCATGAGAACTTACCTTCACGGTAGCTAGCTGTTCATCAAGAAAGCTGTCATTTACCGGAATAGGATCATGAGGTATATTCTCTATTCTGGACAAATTATCAGCAACAGGGTTGTCAGCACCCTTTCTATCAACAATCTGCAAATCAAATTCTTGCAACAAGAGTACCCATCTGATGAGCCTGGGATTAGCATCCTTCTTTTCCATAAGATACTTAATAGCAGCATGATCACTATGAATAATAACTTTAGAATCAACAATATATTGTCTAAACTTATCACAAGCAAAAACAACTGCTAAAAACTCTTTCTCAGTAGTAGCATAGTTTCTCTGAGCACTATCAAGAGTTTTGCTAGCATAATGAATAACATTCAACTTCTTATCAACTCTTTGGCCTAAAACAACTCCTACAGCATAGTCACTAGCATCACACATGATTTCAAAGGGTAAATTCTGATTTGGTGGTTGAACAATAGGAGCGATTGTTAAGGCTTTCTTAAGGATCTCAAAAGCCTCCTTACAATCATCATCAAAAGAAAATGGAACATCCTTTTGAAGAAGATTAGTAAGGGGTCTCGAGGTCTTAGAAAAGTCCCTATCAACTTGGATATCCCTTGGATAGGGCATCTTTTCAGTAGCTTCATTTTTGTCCCTATCAACTTCAATACCTCTCTCAGAAATTTTATGCCCAAGAACAATGCCTTCATTAACCATGAAATGGCACTTCTCCCAATTCAATACAAGATTAGTATCCTCGCATCCCTGCAAAACTTTGTTAAGATTATGGAGGCAATTGTCAAAAGAAGTTCCATAAACAGAGAAATCATCCAAGAATACTTCCACAATTTCTTCACAAAAACCATGAAAGATAACAGACATGCATCTTTGAAAAGTAGCAGGAGCATTACATAAACCAAAAGGCATACGTCTATAAGCATAACTACCATAAGGACAAGTAAAAATAGTCTTCTCTAGGTCCTGAGTATGAACAAGAATTTAGGAAAAACCAGAATAGCCATTAAGATAACAAAACTGGGTATTCTTTGACAGTCTCTCAAGCATCTGATCAATAAAAGGCAAAGGATAATGATCCTTCTTCGTAGCCTTATTCAACTTCCTGTAATCAATGCACATTCTATAGCCAACAATAGTCCTCTGAGGAATAAGCTCATTATTATCATTAGGAACAACAGTCATACCTCCTTTCTTTGGAACATGATGAACAGAACTTACCCATCTACTATCAGCAATGGGATAAATTATACCTGCTGCAAGAAGCTTTAATATTTCATTTCTTACCACATCCTTCATTTTTGGATTCAGTTGGCTTTGATGATCAACCACTGGCTTTGCATCTGGCTCAAGATTAATGGTATATTGACAAAGAGCAGGACTAATGCCTTTAAGATCATCCAAAGTATAACCAATAGCAGCACGGTGCTTCTGAAGTGTTTCCAATAAATGCTCCTCTTCCTGTCCTGAAAGGTTAGAATTGATAATAATAGGATATATCTTCTTTTCATCTAAATAAGCATACTTGAGTGTGCCAGGAAGAACTTTCAGATCAAATACATGATCTTATTTTCACTACTGGAATCAGCTAATTTGCCATCTGTCCCCTCTTTGCCGTCTGCCAGCTGACGGCAAAGACTATCTTTGCCGTCAGCCTAGGTGTAGCAGACGGCAAAGAGGGGACAGATGGCAAAGATACCCTTTGCCATCCGTCCCCTCTTTGCCATCTGCTAGCTGACGGCAAAGAAATAGCATACGGCATAGAGGGGCCCTAGCCCCTCTATTTCTTTGCCGTCTGCTAGCAGACGGCAAAGACAATAAAAGCAGACGACAAAGAGAAAGGGGGCCCCACCTCAGCACGGCGTGGCTAGCCCTAACGGTTACCCTCTTTGCCGTCTGCTAGCAGACGGCAAAGAGGTTAACCCTTAACGGCCCGCGCGCCCCACCCTCCCTCTCTCCCCCACTCTCCCCCACCCCGCGCGGCTCTCTCCTCTCTCTCTCTCGCCGTTCCGCCGCCGCTGCCGCCTCGCCACACCCCGCCCCGCCGCCCCCCTGCCCAGCCTCCCCGCCGCACCGCCCCCCTCCCGAGCCTCCCCGCCACCCCCTCCCCAGCCTCCCCGCCGCAGGGCACTGCCGCAGTCGCCGGCAGGCCGCCCCGCCGCCCCCCGAAGAGCGCCGCCTCGCCGCCCCGTCGCCGCCCCTGCCACCCCCGACTCCGCCCCCGTCGCCGGCCCTGCAACCCACGGTGAGCCCCCTGCCCCCACTGCCACCCCCTTTTTTCTTTTTTTTTCTTTTTTTTCTTTTCTGTTTTAGATATTAGATATAGATTTAGATATTTGATAGTTTACATATTAGATAGTTTAGATATTAGATAGTTTTAGATATTAGATGTTTAGATATCAGATAGTTTTAGATAATAGTTTTAGATATTAGATAGTTTAGATAAATATTTTTTTCTTTTTTTTGTCTAATTATATCTAATAGTTTAGATATTAGATAGATAGATAGATATATAGATAGATAGGATGGATAGATAGATATTAGGTTTTTTTAATCGACGGTGAGGTCCCGGCGCCGACGCCCAGGCCGATAATCCCCCGGTCCGGGCATGTAATCGGACATGTCACCGGCGCCGCCGTACGACGACCGGGTGATCTCCACGTCGCTGTACGGGTGCTGGGGCGCGCCCCTGCCGGCGCCGTCAAACTCGGTGGCCGACGATCGCCTGCCTCCCGTAGCAGTGGTCATGATCATTACCAGTGCCCGTGCGTGGGTGGCGCTGGCTTTCGAAAGCGGTTCGGCTATTTAGGTTAGGGGGTTCCTCGGCATCGATGGAACCCTAAATGATGGCTGTTTAGGTTAGGGGTTCCTCGGCGTCGATGGAACCCTAAATGACGGCTGTTTAGGTTAGGGGGTTCCTCGGCATCGATGGAACCCTAAATGACGGCTATTTAGGTTAGGGATGTTCTCGGCGTCGATGGAACCCAAAATGACGGCTATTTAGGTTAGGCGGTGCCTTGGCGTCGACGAAACCCTAAATGACAGCTATATAGGTTAGGGGTGCCTCGACGTCGACGGAACCCTGAATGACAGCTATTTCGGGTAGGGGGTGCCTCGGAGTCGACGAAACCCTAAATGACGGCTATTTAGGTTAGGGGGTGCCTTGGCGTCGATGGAACCGTAAATGACAGCTATTTAGGTTAGGGGTGGCATCCTTAAATATTTAGTTAGGTTGACGGAAAAAATAATAATGCTATGTTACTCATCTTTGGATTTAAATGTGCAGTTGTTTTCGTCGCTGCGAGGGTCTGGTGTTCGACGAGCTCCGCCCCTGCGTTCGTGGGTGAGCACAAATGACATCTCCTCCTCCCCCCTTCATTTGCTCTGTTCCGGTCTTCGTGCTGATGAAACATGCTAGCTGTAGGTAGATTGAATCATCAGTATGCGTGACCACTATGCGTCTCCCATTCGAAAGGGTTACATCTATAAATATGCATGCATTTGCATATTTATAACCGTGATTCTTTCGAATTGTCCAACGTTATCCATGGACAGCCCGAGTATGTGTAGATTGGGTTCGTTTTCCCATATGCTCTGCTCCGGATCCGATGCAGAATTTTGTCAGTGCCTCCCTGTTGTTCTTCGGGTACACATCCTCTCTGCTTATTGCCGAGACGTGTATCAGGAGAACAGCGGGGAGGTGCTGCCGAAATTTTGAGTCGGATCTGGAGCAGAGCATGGGAAAACAAACCCAATCTACACATACTCAGGTGGGATTAGGACCTATCTTTACCTATTAGCGTCTAGGTTGCATGGACGTAATAAAACTGACAAACTCCATTAACTGATGAATATGGTTTGCTGAATTATGTATATATTTCTTGTGTGTCCAGTAGCTAGGCAAGATGAGTGATCGTGCGTGGATGTACACCGGTCACACTAGTCAGAAAGACAGGACCGATGAATGGTTAACAAAAACCAAGGGGTTTGTGAGAGCCGCATTTGCAAATGGCCAGAGAAAAACCTGGTGCCCCTGTGTCCGGTGTGACAACTATCATAAGAGGACAGAGCTTGAAATGAGTAAACACCTACAGAAGTGCGGTTTTACGCCTGCTTATACGGTCTGGACATTTCATGGTGAGTCTGCCCAATGTGCCAGAGCTGAGGTGGGCCGTCGTCGCACCGACGAGCATGGTACCGGGATCGAAGACATGGTGGCAGACTTTGATGATGCTCGGGATTCGGACGATGAGATGGAGGAATCTGCAAAGGCCTTCAATGATATGTTGGAGTCTTCAAAACGTCCTCTCCATGAGCACACTGAGCTTTGTCAGCTGGATGCCATCGCAGAAGTAATGGCTCTGAAGGCTCAATTCAACTTGGGCAGAGAATGCTACGACGCGATGATGACACTATTTGGACGCTTTCTACCCAAAGGCCATGTAATGCCTGCAAACCTGTACCAGTCGGACAAAATCCTCCGTGTACTTAAGATGCCCTATGAGAAGATAGATGCCTGTGAGAATGGATGTGCCTTATTTAGGCTTGAGTATGCGGACTTGAGCTATTGTCCCATTTGCAAGTCTTCCAGGTTGTGGTAGACAACGGTATGGGTGAGAAGAGTCAGACAAAAATCCCAGTTAATGTTCTTCGGTATATGCCAATCATACCAAGACTTCAACGTCTTTTCATGGTCGAAGAGACAGCCAGACAGATGACATGGCACAAATTGGGCAAAAGAACCGAACTAGATGCAGATGGGAATCAGATGTTGGTACACACATCGGACGCTTTTGCGTGGAAGCACTTCGATGCAATACATCATGATAAAGCGGCAGATCCAAGGCATCCTCGAGTCGCCATCAGCACGGATGGGTTCAATGTGTTTGGTATGATGGCAGCCCAATACAGTTGTTGGCCTGTATTTGTCATTCCACTCAATCTCCCCCCCGGACAGATTATGCAAAGAAAGAACATTTTCCTGACGTTGATAATTCCGGGGCCCAACTATCCGGGGAAGAGTATGAATGTGTACATGCAGCTGCTTAAGGATGAATTGCAAGAAGCTTGGGATAATGGGATCAAGACATACGACGCCGCTACAAAAAAACTTCCTAATGCATGTGTGGTACATGTACTTGATGCATGACTTGCCGGCGTATGCGCTATTTGTTGGCTGGTGTGTGCATGGAAGGTTCCCGTGCCCCACATGCAAGGCAGCTCTTGAGTTTCGTTGGCTAGATGCGGGTCACAAGTATTCTTGCTTCGACTTGCATAGACAGTTCCTGGATCCTCGCCATAAGTTCAGAAAAGACAAGAAGAAATTCATCAAAGGTAGAGTTGTCAAAAACTCTGCACCACCTGCGTTGACAGGCCAACAGACCCTGGATCAGTTAAACGCTCTCGAGCCGGATCCAGAGCGTCCAGGGTATTTCAAGGGGTATAATTCGGAACACGCCTGGACTCACAAGACATGCTTGTGGGATCTGCCTTACTTCACAGACCTCCTTTGCCCGCACAACATCGACGTGATGCACACTGAAAAGAATGTCGCCGAGGCCCTGTTTGGTACATTGTTCGGCATAGAGGGGAAGTCAAAGGATAATCCTAAGGCTAGAGTCGATCAGGAGGCTCTATGTGATAGACCGTTACAAAACATGCGACAATCGAAAGGAAAGCAGAACTGGACGAAGCCAAAGGCATGGTTCAATCTTGGAAGGCCAGATATGAGGGAAATTATCCTGTGGGTGAAAAAGGAGTTGATGTTCCCCGATGGGTATGCAACGAATCTAAAGAGGGGAGCGAGTCTTGAAAAATTGAAAATATTTGGTCTCAAGAGTCATGATTGGCACATATGGCTTGAGCGGGTAATGCCGGTGATGTTGCGTGGCTTTATCCCCAAGGATGAATGGCTAGTACTGGCAGAGCTGAGCTATTTCTTCCATGTTCTTTGTGCGAAAGAACTATCGCCTGGCTTGCTACATGAAATGGAAGAGTTGGCGCCGAAGTTGATCTGCAGGTTAGAGAAGATCTTCCCACCGGGCTTCTTTAATCCAATGCAGCATTTGATTTTGCATCTCCCGACCGAGGTACGATTGGGGGGGCCCGTGCAGAATCGTTGGTGCTACGCAACTGAGAGGATGCAGAAGACGCTTCGAGCAAAATGTAAAAATAAACGTAGAATTGAAGCATCGATGGCCGAGGCATTCATTACTGAGGAGGCGGCAAACTTCATGACAGCACACTACGAAGCCAAAAATCGTCATTTGCATAATCCGAAGCCTCGGTACAATGCTGGCGACCCTAAAAAGGGTGGATCCAACCTCAGCCTATTCAAAGGGAAGCTCACACCAGCCGGTGCTTCTAATTCCTTACCATTGGATGTCAAAGAATGGCGGACCATTTCGTTGTATATCTTCAACAACCTAACAGAAGTGCGGCCGTACATCGAGTAAGTTCTCGGTACATTGTTTCGCAACTTCTAATTCCTTTGAACTGCTCTTATTCCCGGATATTTGATACAGTCGATACGTCGCCAAATTCTCGTATGGAACGGTGATCCAAAAGGATTCCGTCGAAGAGTATGAGCTTCTGGCAAAGCATGGAGGCGGCTATCCCGGTTTCATCTCTTGGTTCAAACAAACGGTAATTTCCATTAGACCATTTCATTTCTTCATCTAAATTGCGGCTAATGCAACAATCCTTTCGTATTAAACTTGTAGGCTAATTCAGAGTCTATGGACGCCGAATTGAGACAAGTCGCTAATGGTTTTGACTATAAGGTCCGTTCATTTGACAAATACGACATCAACGGGTATCGCTTTCGTACCTATGGCAAAGAGCTATCTATGGCCGACCGAAAGTCTACAAATTGTTGTGTCTCTGCTATCGGCGAAGGAGATACCGAGTATTATGGAAGAGTTGAAGCAATTTATGAACTTCTATTCTATGGTGCAAACCCACCGAACGTCGTAGTCTTCAAATGTTATTGGTTCCAGCCGAAGGAGACTAGAAGGACTCATGAACATATAGGGCTAGTCAAAATCAAACAAAGCACCCATTTGGATGTTCCCGATGTCTATATTACGGCTCAACAGGCAACCCAAGTTTTCTATCTACCGTGGGCCTGTCAAAGTGATCCAAATCTCAATGGTTGGGATGTCGTTTATGAAGTGCCGCCACATGTTAGACCACCTCCCCCCAATGAAGAGGATTATGAACCTCACATTAACCCAGACACATATGAAGGAGAATTCTTCCAAGAAACACGTCTTTCCAAAAAACGTTTCAAGAACCGCTCTACTTCACCCCAGAACATTGAAGTAGACAGCGACAGTGAATCTGACTTCACCCCTGAGCCGGAACAAGAAGAGCCGGAACAAGAAGAGGTTACTGCTGCGGATGACCTGTCAATGCTTGACCAATTACGTAAAGGAGGCCTTCCACATGTTGATGCATTTATTGATGATGATGATGAGCACGTCATTACTGATAGTGATGATGATGATGCATTTATTGACCCCGAAGCATATATAGACGATGAAGATTAATATTAGTTCATGTCAGGTATTCAATTATTATTATGTACATATATATTATTAATTAGTTCATGTTAGGTATTCCATTTTTTATTATGTTCATGATGATGATACACTTAAATTATATACATATTATTATTCATGTCAGGTATTCAATCTTTTTATGTTGTACTAATTTCGTTTACTCTTTGTCATTGCAGGTGTTGACAGATGGTGGGCGCGGGTCCGGAGCGCTCCGAGGCTCCTTCTTCGTCGGCGCGTGGTGGGAGGGGTTCCATTCCACCCGTACCTCTCCGCCGAGCGTTGTTGGACAGTATGGGGACACCGCCGGGCCCTTCTTTGTCGGCATCGGTGCCCATCGGGGGACGAGGTCGGGGAGGGAAGAAGAGAGGAGGTAGATCAGGACATGGCTGCGGGAGAGGAGGTAGGCAGGCTCATACGCCTTCCTCGCCGCCACCCCCAGCTGATTCACCCGAGCACGTGACTGCTAGGGTGGACCCGTCCGAGGAGGAGGCTACGCGGACTCCGGTCCACGAGCCACGGGTCGACGGGCCTTCGGCCGACGAGACTTCGGCCCACGAGACTCCGGACCAGGCTACGTCCCAGGAGACGTCCGGATGGGGTACCTGGCCGGATCCGCCTGCGGGGCTGAGTGGCCATGCTAATGGTGGTAGGGATTCAGCTGATAGCGAGGGCGAGGTGGTTGAGGGGGCCACCGTCTACCAGCGTGGTTGTACACGGCTCCCGACCGTGCCGGCGACCCGCGAGCAGAGGTGGTTGATTTTCCCTGATGGGGAGACGTAAGTGCATTTACTCTTTTTGTACCTTTTGCCTTCACGTTTCTTCAAATATCTAATGCGTTGGCCTTGTCATATTGCAGGGGTTGGGACCACGCTCCGGGTGTCCGCAGGCCCAACACCGTCCTTGGTGTGCTTTGCCGGCAAAACTTCCCGGGGTTTGTCACGTTGCCCGGTGAGGGTCAGGTTCCACAGCTAGGATTGAGCTGGGAGCACTACTTGGCTGCCCCGGCCCCGCCGGAGGAGATGATCGACGGTGTCTTGTGCCACAGGAGGGCAGAGATGGTGATCAGAAAGTTTTGGGTAATTTCTCCTTTACAGAATTAAAAATCTTCAAATAGCTAGTTATTGTACTAATCAATGTTGTCTCATTTGATTGCAGACCTTCTACAGGTGTGAGGAGGGATACGAGGAGGCCGCGGCACAGGTTATCGATGCCGAGTGCAAGCGCCTACTACAAAACTTACGGCACGAGGCTTGGGTGCAGGCTGTTCGAGACTACTACGCCTCGCGTGGTATTAAGAAGACCAAGCAGGCGTGCCGTGAAAAGTTTCTGAAGAAGGAGGAGTACACGATGGTAATTACCTATTCTTAAGGCCTTGTACTTAGTTTCCTTGATTTGATTCGTAGGCGTAGCGCTCAAGTTTCTCTTTACTAACTTAGGTGCCCCCGAGATGGTGTGCGGATCAGATGGATTGTTGGGAGGTGTTGGTGGATGAGTGGTGCTCAGACCAATGGCTAGCCCTCCACAACAATGCCAAGGACCGGCGTGCCCAAATGGAAGGTGTGCCACACCATCAAGGCAGCGCCAACTTATATTAGTTCGGGCGGAACTGGGTATGTGGTTTGCTTCATGATTCATGCAATTCATTCTTCATGCTAGCTTGAGCCCTTTAATTACTAATTTACTCTGTTCCTCTCTTTTAGGGGTGATACAATAAGGCGGAGGTGCCAGAGGTGTACGACCTCTATGCCATGGCCCATACTGCCTCGTACAAGAAGGTCAAGGCATTCTCTGCGTCTGACCTCGATCATCCAGAGAGCTTCACCAACATCTCCTCGCACAACAAGCTCATGAGGTACAGAGATGAGGGGAAGGCGAGGAAAGGGGAGGACTTTAACCCGAGCCAGGGTCCCATTGATCCAGAGCTGGTGATGATATCTGGTGGCGGGAGGTCCCATGGCTCGATAGCCATTGGAGATGGACTTATACGTTGTCCTAGCACTCTCCCGGAGATCAAGGCGCGCCAAACGAGCTCCGCCCCTGAGATAAGGCCTCGTCCACAGTCAATGGAGCTCGCCATCGAGGTTAGTTATACGGACTCAGATTTCTTTCCTCTCCATTACATTGTGTGTGCGGCCATCGATGATTACAATGCTAATGAGGAGTGGTGTTGCAGGCTGTTATTCAGAAAGAGAGAGAGAAAACCCAGGCGCTTCTGCAGGAGAGGGACCGGCAGGCGGCGGAGAAGGAGCGGGAGTTGGAGGAGAGGACGGCTAGGATGTTGGAGGAGGAGAGGTCACGGAATGAAATGGCGAACCGGGCCATGTACGAGCTCCTCGTGGTAAGTTTCTTCTGCATATTAGCCAAATCATGCACTTAATGTTCGTTTCATTACTAACTAATATGACTGACTCGTCAAAACCAAATGTGCAGTCTGTGTGCGAGAAGGCCGGTCAGACCCCTCCGGCGATGCCAGTCATTGCTCCGGGGACCACGGTGAGTTTCATTTGAATGGTCATTAGTTACTAGTCTTAACATTTGAGTGTCATCATGCTAATGAGACATTGCAAATGATCTTTGGTGCAGCGTAACTCCAGACAAGCATCGCACGATCCTTCTGCAGGTGGTACCAGCACGAGCAACCCCAGTGCTTCACCTCCGTGATGACGGTAAGTTTTCTCTAGTGTTTTGCTTAACAAATGGCATAACTACCTACGATAGCTCAATAATGACCTATACTTAGCTTAATTAGTTCATTTATGACATAATTAGCTTACTTAGGTCAAAAATGGCATAATAACCTTGGCTTAGCTCGAAAATGTCATATACTTAGCTTATTTTGCTCGAAAATGACATAATAACCTTACTTAGCTCCAAAATGACCTATTTTACCTAGGATAGCTCTAAATTTACCTATACTTAGCATTTTTTCCTCCAAAATGCCTTAATATGCTTAGTTAGCTAAAAATGGCAAAACTACCTACGATAGCTCAATAATGACCTATACTTAGCTTAATTAGTTCATTTATGACATAATTAGCTTACTTAGGTCAAAAATGGCATAATAACCTTGGTTTAGCTCCAAAATGTCATATACTTAGCTTATTTTGCTCGAAAATGACATAATAACCTTACTTAGCTCCAAAAATACCTATTTTACCTAGGATAGCTCTAAAATGACACAATAAGCTTAGTTAGGTAAAAAATGGCATAATTACCTAGGTTGAAACTAAAATGACACAATTAAGCAATAAGAGGAAGAAAAACAAGAGGACAAAAAGAAAGAGAAGAAAAACTCTTCTTCTTCTTCTTCTTCTTCTTTTTCTTCTTCTTCTAGTCTTCTTCTAGTCTTCTTCTTCTTCTTCTTCCTCTAGTCTTCTTCTTCTAACTTTCTTCTTTCTCATTTTGCAGATTTGCTTCAGATCACGGAAGCTTGCATTGATGGAGTGCTTGTCTTTAGTTTTTGTTTTAACTTTGTGAAACTTGATACCTATGGATGAAACTTTGTAATATTGATGAAACTATGTATATGTATGGATGAAACTTTGTAATATGTTGAAACTTGGACATATGTGATGATTTGGTATACATCTGTTGGATGATCATATCCATATGGCAGGGATATGCATGTTGGATGAAAGTATTTTGAAATACATATATATATATATCATATATTTGCTGTGAAATTGCTTGAATATAAGAAAAAACAGAATTAAATGGGGCAATACAGGCACTTTGCCGTCTGCCAGCAGACGGCAAAGATGTTTGCCGTCCGCCAGCAGACGGCAAAGGAGCCACGTGGCAGCTACCTGTGCAACCTCGGAGCACTTGGGCTGGCCTATTTGGCCACTTTGCTGTCCGCTGGCAGATGGCAAAGACTGATGTGCTTTGCCGTCAGTTGGCAGACAGCAAAGAGCCTGCATTGGCCCCAGCTGACGCCTGACGACAGCTCACATCAGCTGGCAGACGGCAAAGACCTTTGCGCCTTCGCCGTCTGCTGGCAGACGGCAAAGCACGCCGTTAGCCACCTAACGGGGCTAACCCCAGCTCTGTGCCGTCCACAGACTTTGTCGTCTGCTTGCTAGGAATGGCTGACGGCAAACGTCTTTGCCGTCCGCTTTGGTTAAGCAGATGGCAAAGTAGCTCTTTACCGTAGACTGCGCTGCCGGACGTGGTGCCGTCTGCTGGCGGACGGCAAAGAGGTTTGCCGTCCGCCAACCTTGCCTTTGCCGTCTGCCATGGCAGACGGCAAATTAGCTGATTCCAGTAGTGTTTGTAGGCATAGGCTTCCCTAATGGCTCCACCAGCAAATTATGCTTGAGGATAGCCGGATGTCTGAGAAAGATACCTTCGAATTCATTCCTCTCCTGCATATGCATATCATTCTCGTGTTCCTCCATAAATTCCTGCAAAGGATCGTTAGGAGGAACATCAATAGAAGAAATCCTTTCAATAATATGATCTTCATTAGCCAAATCCCTATCATGACGCTACTTAGTAACCTTGGAAAAATTAAATTTAAAAGGCTCACCAGCGAATTTGACAAACACTTTCTCCTTAAAATCAATAACAGCTCCACCAGTATTGAGAAAGGGTCTACCAAATATGATAGGAAAAAATTCATCTTGAATGGAACCAAGTACTAAAAAGTCGATGGGGTACTTTACCTTACCACATAGGACTTAAACATCCCTTAGAATACCCACTGGAGAAATAGTTTCTATGCTTGCAAGCTGGATAATCACATCAATATCTTCAATCTCACAAGGTGTAATTTCATTCATGACTTCTTGATAAGGTGAAAAGGGAATAGCACTTATGCTAGCTCCCATATCACAAAGTCCATAATAGTTGTGATCACCTATCTTGACAGAAACAACAGGGATGCCTGTAACTGCAAGTTTATTCTTAGGTTTAATAATATTAGAAGCAGCAGCACAAAAGAATATAGAAGCTCCCTCAACATTCTCGGTGACAAGGTCTTTGACCAGAGCTACTTGAGGATCAACTTTGGTTTATTCCTTAGGTACACTAGCCATTCTTTCAGTTTTATTCACCACACTAGTAACAAAAGAGTGTTCTCTCACTCTAACAGGAAAAGGTGGTTTCTCGAAAAGAACTGCAGGCAAGACAGATTCAGTAGTGTGGACTTGTACCTATTTATTGGAGAGTGAACTCTCCTTCTTGACTTCTTTAAAAGGCTCATGGTACTTGTCCCACTTCACCTTAGGAATATTAATATGAGAGGCAAACATCTTATAGAAATCGACAAGGATTTGAGAGTCAAGACCAAGCTTAATTAGCACTAAACTTATTAAAATCCTCAGTCTCAACAAAAGATTTAATACATTCATAATCATAATTTATACCTGACTCTTTACCTTTGTCGATCTCCCAATCTTCAGTATTGCGTTTTCTTTCAATAAGATCCCATTTAGCATCAGTCTTCTTGTTTGTGAAAGAACCCATAGAAGAAGCATCAAACATATCCTTGTCATGACGAGAAAGCCTTGCATAAAAATTGGTAATAATAATTTCCTTCGAAATATCATGATTGGGGCATTTAAGCAATAAAGATTTCAATCTCCCCCAAGCTTGAGCGATGCTCTCTCCATCACGAGGCCAAAAGTTATAGATATTATTTCTATCTTGATGTATTTCATGAAGAGGATAAAATTTAGAATAAAAGAGAGACACAAGCTCTTTCCAATCCAATAAGTGAGTATCATCCAGAAGCATGTACCACTCCCAAGCCTTATCTTTCACTGATAAAGAAAATAATTTCCTCATGATTACATCTCTGGGTACACCTGCAAGCTTAAATAGAGCACATAATTCTGTAATATAAAGTAGGTGAGCACCGGGATGGAAAGTTCCATCTCCCGCATAACAATCACCCATAACATGATCAACTATCCCCATAGGTATTTTAAAGGGGACAATTTCAGTAGGTGGAGGACCCTTCTCTACCACAGGTGTGGTTGAGTGGCCTCCCCCAAGCAGCGAACTGAGAGCACAGTCTTCCACAGGGAGACAAAGTAGCAACGGAAATAAAAAACAACACTTACAGTAGAAGGTTTCCTGACCAATTCCACTTACCAATAGTGCTACACTCCCTGGCAATGGCGCTAGAAAAGAGTCTTGATGACCCACAAGTGTAGGGGATCTATCGCAGTCCTTTTGATAAGTAAGAGTGTCGAACCCAACGGGGAGCAGAAGGTGTTGACAAGTGGTTTTGAGCAAGGTTTCACTGTAAAAACTGTAAGGCAACTTTGA
Organism: Elymus sibiricus; assembly: GCA_039707655.1. NCBI lineage: Eukaryota > Viridiplantae > Streptophyta > Magnoliopsida > Poales > Poaceae > Elymus > Elymus sibiricus. The sequence goes on from CM077670.1 coordinate 31,521,436, forward strand.
AGTGGTTTTTGTGATAGCAGGAAATTAAACAACGAGGAAACAAAAGCAAATCAATAATTATGAGGGCTAAAGTGTTCTTGTGGACACATGGGAAGTTTCGTCAAGTCACTTTCACCATATATCGCTGAATAACATTCATCGTTTTGATAAGTGTTGTGTGGGTGAACCTATGCTAATGCACCGTCCCATCCAAGACAAATGCATACTTACAATTAAACCTCTTGCAAGCATCCACAAATACAAGAAAGTAATTAAGATAAATCTAATCATAGCCATAAACTCTAGGATCCTACACTCCCTTGTGTAAAAGTGTGCAAACTGGGGTTCATGTTTCTGTCACTCCGGCAACCCACCATAAGGAAACTTAATAGAGAATGCATTCCTCTAAGCCCATAAAAGGTGAAGTGCTATGTAGTCGACATTCACATAACACCACTAGAAGAATAGCACCACAACTTAAATATCAAACCAACAAATATTACTTCAGCATAATATGACTACTTGCAACAAGACTTTCCCATATCCTCAAGAACTAAACGAACTACTCACAAGACATAACAGAGATCAAGATCAGAGGTGATGAATATATGATGAACAATCTGGTCATAATAAGAATTCAAGGGTAAAACTCAATAGCATCAACTACAGCAAGGTAATCTACACGGGTAAAGTGATCCCAATGAATAACATAAGGTACAACCCTAATTGCAATGGTGTGATGAGATGGGATGAAGGGGCTGTTGGAGATGATGTTGATGATGATCTCAATGATGCCTCTGATGGTGACGGTGATGATGGTGATGATCTCCCGCTCCGGGAGGGAGTTTCCCCGACAGAATCTGGCTACCGGAGAGGTTTTCTTCTCTCTGTTGGGTTCCGCCTCGCAGCGGCGGCGGACGAATAAACTGATCGGCCCCGATGATTTTAGACCAGGGAGAGTAAATAGGCCAAAGGGGAGCCCTGGAGGTGGGCCACACCCCCAGGTGGCCAGAGGGCGGGACCAGGGGGTTGGTCGCGCCACCAGGATGTCTGGCTGCCTGGTGGCCCCCCTATGGGGGATCTTCTGGCTCCTAGCCTCTTTTCTTTCGAAAACACTTCTCCCAAAGTTTCATGCTGTTTGGAGTTCCGGAAGTATGCCCACTTGATAGGTGCTTTTCCAGCTGTTTCCTGACTTTGACAGGTGAACTCTAGAAAACTGTAAACTATGTAAAATAGGGCAAAACACCATAAGGGAGGCATCATAACATGAAATATATCAATGAATAAGGATAAGTTATGATAGAAATAGTGATGCAAAATGGACGTATCAGGTGCGTTTGTAATTCTATCAATTGCCCAGCTGCAATTGGTTTACCCACTCCAGCATATGTTTATCATCTTATGGAGAGACACCACTAGTGAAACCATGGCCCCCGGTCCATCTTTTACAATTGTTTACAACTGTTTGCATTTAGTTTAATTTCTCTTTTGCTTGTTGTAGTCTTTTAATTTTAGTTGCTCCCACCACACCATACGTTTAATTCCTTCGTAAACAGCAAGACGGGAAGCTTGACAACCTTCCTGGCTAGTTGGGGACGAAAGTTTTCATGTTCTTGTGTGTAGGTCCGTGTTTTCTCGCATCGTCAGCCAAGGAATTTCTGATGTCGTTGAACACCTACTTGAAGACCTTTGAAGTCCTACTGGTTTGATAACCTTGGTATCTTCACTGAGGGAAAACTTCCACTTGCTGCATCATACATTCCTCTTAGGGTTCCCAACGGGGGTGTGTGAAACGCACTACAAGCAAGCCATCACACGTCTTGTGGAAAAATGTCAATGAACTCCTGCAAAAGATCAATGACAACAGGAGGCAAAGAAGAAGGCAATTTGTCAAATGAAAATAAAGCTTCTTTGTACACAAAAGCATAGCAAACATATTGAATGACATCCAAATCAGTAATATCAACCTTAGTAGCAGGCAAAGTTGGATGAGTCAATTTAATTTCATTAGCAACATGAGGTGAAGATTTGCTATTAGTCTTATGTTGTTGCTCAAATTCTTTAGCTGCAATCTCATTTTCACTCTTGTTTTGCTCCTGTTTTGCTTTACTAGATCTGGCAAGATCATCTTTCACAATTTGTTCAGGAGACATAGGAAGTAAAGCAATATATTTATCCTTATGAACAAGAGTATACTGATTTGTTCTACCATGGCGTACAACATTTCTATCAAATTACCTTGGTCTACCAAGTAAGAGAGAGCATGCTTGCATGGATACCACATCACAATCAACAAAATCAGCATATGCAGCAATACTAAAGGGCACACGAACAGAACGCGTTACCTTGATCTTAGTGCTATTGTTAAACCATTGAATGTAGTACGGATGAGGATGTGGTATTGTGGTGAGGGATAGGTTCTCCACCAACTCCATGCTAGCTAAGTTGTTGCAACTCCCTCCGTCAATAATGATGCAAACCGAACGTTTTTTAACCACTCCCATTGTATGGAACAAATTATGCCTCTAATTTTGCTCGGCCTTGGTTACCTGCACACTCAAAACACGTTGAACAACCAAACTAGCATATTTATCCACATCATCAGTAGCCCTATATATTCTATATCATGATGAGAATCATCGGTACCCTGTTCCTCACGAGAAATAAGAGTTAAAGTCTCCTCATCATAGTCACTAGGGGACTCATACCCACCATCCTCAGTAATGGTCATCACACGCCTGGAGGGACAATCTTTTGTGAAGTGACCTGCACCAGTGCACCAACGACATTTAATATCTCAGTCACGTGTTTGCCTCGTGGATGCCATGGATGATGACGAACTCCGCATCGGAGCACCTTGTGTACTCTTGAATGATGGTGGCAGTGTTTGTTTTGGTGGCTCCCTGTAGGAATTAGCGGCCGAAGTAGATTGTGATGGTGCAGCGGGATGTGTGGTTGTAGAAGACCCACGCGATGTCCATGATGTATTTCGTCCTATAGAAAAATTACTCCTTGTTGCGGCCTGTCGATCCTGCACTTCACGTTCAGCTTTACAAGCAATATGGAATAAACAAGTGATAGTATTGAATTCCTTGTATTCTAGAATGGTTTGAATCTCTCTATTTAACTCACCCATAAAACGTGCATGCATGGCTTCATTATCCTCTGTTAGGCCACATCTAATATATCCAGTTTGTAATTCCTGATAGTATTCCTCTACAGAATTTTTGCCTTGACTCAAACGCTGTAATTTTTTAAGCAATTCACGTTGATAATATGGGGGAACCCAATGAGTATGCATAACATCTTTTAAAGTAGCCCAAGTAGTTGGAGTATTATTAGCGTGCAATCTACAATGTTTAGACCACCAAATAGATGTGAACCCCGTGAATTCACAAACAGCAGCTATAACACGCCTATTCTCAGGATATTGTTAAACATGTCAAACGTTGATCAGTTTCTAACTCCCAAGTAAGATAAGCATCAGGAATATATCTACCCTCAAATGTCCTAAGATTCAATTTCAGTTTAGGCAAATGTTCATCATCGCGTACCGGAGGGGGTGTTGGCTGTCTACCTTGTCGAATGTAGGGACGTGGACGTCCTGCTGGCGGTCCATATTACGGTGCCTGTGCCACCTCATCCTTGTAATCGCCCTCATAGTCATTGTACTGGTCGACGATAGTAGTAGTAGAAGCAGCAGAAACCTCAGCAACAGGAGCAGCAGTAGAACCAGAATGTTGGCCTTCGTCAAGCAGAACATGTTGTCCGCATCCTAGGTTATTGGGAGTGGGGTGTAGACGCGCAGCTGGTGGTGGTAAACATGCGAGCACCTCATTAAACTTGGTGTGGAGCTTGGTGTCGATCATCTTCTCAATGCCATCAACCTTGTCCATGGCCTCGCCAAATCTTGTCTCAATGTCATGCACCTGTTCAGTCATCATCTATGCAAAATTATCATGTAGCTCCTTGTTCATCATGTTCTCCCAGTTTAGCTCGTCTTGTGATCCTGGCAATGTTAGTAGAAATAGAAAACACAAGAGAATATGGTCCTACTCTACGGAGAGGATGTAGTTTGGAAATCACAAATCCATCAAGCGTCTCTCTGTTCTTACCAATTCTTACCAAGCAGCAGGTGGTGATGTACAACCTACGGGTCAACACTCTCTGATATTGAACAAAGCTGTGTCCAGGAGGTGTCAAACGCACGATGTAGATGTATGTGGAGTTGTGGGAAGGCTTAACAAATATGGTAGCAAAAAGGTCAATAGTAATCAATCCAGAGATGCAAAGCTGAATAAACGCTCAACGATGGTACTGTGCTGGTCCTAGGCTAGACCATACTAGAGACGTGACCCTAGAACACCAACAAAATCACAGCACGACACTTAAACAAGGGAGATGCACACTCTAAATTTTTTCTCTCTTTTTTTGGCGCTCTTTTTTTGCTCCTTTTTTCAGCGAAAAATCACTATGATGGTGAGTGTCCCTAAATGCTTCCCAATGCCTAAAAACAGTATAGGCACGAATTTTTTTGTGGAAGATTTTTTTCAACAATGTGGAGCAAGCATTTATGTGGTCCTAAACTTTTTTTTTGGATAGCACCCTCTGCTACATACGGACTAAGATTGATGAAATCCAAAACCTACTCAGGAAAACAACACAAATATAGCTACAGAAGGATCACAAAAACAAACTGAATATATGATGGATTAAGATATGGTGGTGTATATGGACTCAGATTGGTGGTGGATGTAGCTACATGGATACAGACTCATGGTGGATGTATATGGATATAGACTCGAGGTGGATATGTGGTCGTGTATATAGACTCGGATCGGTAGAGGATTATGGAAACAATGCGCCAGCGGCGTGACAAACTATGATCAGAACTTGAAATTCTAAGGGAACTAGACGCTAATGAAGGGTTCCGGTGCAGAAAACAATAATTTTCTAGCTACGACACCCAATAGCCCAAGGACCTATACTATGCTGATGTAAAGTAACGGAGGGATTCGGTGTTCATACCTCTTGAAGACCGAAAAGCGGGAAACGTTCTCACGAACGTGGCTGGCATAGTCGTACAATCCCTACGGCCTTTGGGATGTGTTGAAGACCTCTAGACGATGAAGGAGTGCCGCACGTGCAGCACCTCGTAGTCTCACACACGTACGGTGTATGCGACGTCCCCCGGGCTCCGATCCAGCAGAGCAGCGGAAGAAGATGGATTCGGATCCCGATTCCAGCAGCGTGATGGCGTGCGTATGGTGGAGAAACCCCAAACCCTGAGTGCCGGCTCCAAACAATGGGAACCACACAAAGGGAGAGAGAGAGGGAGAGAGAGAAGTCTCAAAGGAGATGGGATGTGATTGTATGGAGAAGGGGAGCCCTCCTCCTCTTTATATAGCACCAAGGGGGGAGTCTCTCCCCTTCCCTCCCTAATGTGGGACTAATCCCACAAGGAGGAGGGGGAGAGGTGGCCGGCCACTAGGGGGGCCATGGAGCCCATGGCTCCACCCCCTAGGGAAAAACCTTCTCCCCTAATGGGCCACATATGGCCCATTACACCTTTAGCACTTTATTTAATTATTTAAATCTGGTTTTTAATATTTAATTAATTAATTAAATACTAAAACATATTTAAATACTTTTCTGAACAATTCAGAAGCTATGAAAATTCTCCATCCCTACCGGAACATTTTCCGGTGTTCTCTCTTATTTCTCCGGTGATCTCGAATCTATCCTTAATGCGTCGTATACCCTTAAGCGTGACACCCTACGGTTCGGGACAACTCCAGACATGATCGAGACACTCCGATCAATGACCAACAGCGGGATCTAGATACCCATGATGGCCCCTGTGCTTCCATGAATTTAACTTCATCGTTTGAACCTTTAACGCTGAATGCTGATCCCTTTGTCGCTACGGTACTTTGTTTGTCCGAGGTTTGATCATCGGTATCCCTATACCTAGTTCTCCCTCATTACCGACAAACATATTTACTCGTCCTGTGATATTACATCCCCGTGACCTAGTCACATGCCTGCAAGCTATATGATGCAATCTCACCGAGTGGGCCCAGAGTACCTATCCGTCACTCGGATGGACAAATCCCGCTCTCGATCCATACGCCTCAACGTATCCCTTCGGAATACCCGAGTTGCACCTTTATAGTCACCTTGTTATGGTGTGACGGTGGATGCAATCAAAGCAACCTCCGGAGATAGTGATTTGATATGATCTCATGGTCTAAGGATCGGGTCACTACGTTACCGAGTTATCGCAATGTTGAACTATGTGACTGGATCACATTGCAATACTTTGATTTGGGTGTGTGTCCATCATATCATTCTCCCAATGACATGACTCCATTGTCAATGGACATAAATGCCCCATGATCAGGAAACCTTGATCATCTTTTGACCAATGAACTAGATGACCAGAGTTCACAAGGGACCTGGTTGTTTATATACTACACGTGTATTAATGTTTCCGCTTAATACAGTTATAGCATAGTATAAAACTTATTATGAACAAATAGAGATATGGCAAAAACATCTTTATTATTTGCCTCTAGGGCATATCTCCAATAGTCTCCCACTTGCACTAGAGTACAAGTACACTAGATTACATCCGGCAAAAATCTAACACCTATAGTCTCTTGGTGTTGATCATGCTTGGCTTGCGGAAGAGGTTTAGTCAGCGGGTCTGCAGCATTCAGATCCGTATGTATTTTGCAAATCTTAACGTGACCATCCTTGACGTAGTCCCTCATCACAAAGAAACATCGGAGAATGTGCTTGGCTATAGAGTGAGTCCTTGGTTCCCTTGCATTAGCAATGGCGCCTGTATTATCGCAATAAATGCTAACAGGGTCACTACAGCTTGGGAATACTCCAAGTTCAATCACGAACTTCTTCAGCCAGAACACTTCATTTGACACTTCGCAAGTGGCTATGTACTCCGACTCCATTGAAGATTGAGCGACGACTGATTGCTTTACACTCCTCCAGCTTATCGCGCCCCCGTTCAACATGAATACGTATCCCTTTTGAGATTTTGAGTCATCGGGATCCGTACCAAGACTAGCATCGATGTAACCCTTTACGGCGAGCTCTTCTTCACATCCTCCATAGACAAGGAACATATCCTTAGTTCTATGCAAGTACAAGGATGTTCTTAACTGCTTCCAATGCTCCCTTCCAGGATTGCTTTGGAAATGATTAGTCAGACTAATCGCCAGGGCCACATCAGGTCGAGTGCTCAGCATGGCGTACATGATAGATCCTATGGCTGAAGCATAGGGTACTGTGGACATGTCCTCCTTATCGTTAGCTGTTGCTGGACATTGAGTCACACTCACCTTATTACCTCTTATCACGGGCAAGAACCCCTTCTTGGCCTGATCCATTTTGAACCTCTTCAAAATTTTCTCAAGGTAAGTTCTCTGACTTAATGCTATTAGGCGTTTCGATCTATCTCTATAGATTTTAATGCCTAATATATATGCAGCTTCAACTAGGTCCTTCATTGAAAATTGACTATTCAAATGTTCTTTTACGCTTTCCAATAGTTCCACATCATTCCCCATTAACAGTATGTCATCCACATATAGTACTAGGAATGCTACCGAGCTCCCACTCGTCTTCTTGTAAATGCAGGATTCTTCAGCATTTTGGACAAATCCAAAACCTTTGATCACCTCATCAAAGCGAAGATTCCAGCTCTGAGATGCTTGCTTCAATCCATAAATGGATCTTTGAAGCTTGCATACCTTCCCAGCATCCTTAGGATCCACAAAACCCTCTGGTTGCACCATGTACAACTCTTCCTCAATGTTACCATTTAGGAATGCAGTTTTGACATCCATCTGCCATATTATATAATCGAAATATGCAGCAATTGCTAGCAACATCCGAATTGACTTAAGCATCGCTACAGGTGAGAAAAGTCTCATCGTAGTCAACTCCTTGAATTTGTCGAAAACCTTTTGCGACAAGTCGAGCTTTATAGATGGATACATTTCCATCAGCGTCTGTCTTTTTCTTGAAGATCCATTTGTTCTCGACGGCCTTGTGGTCTTCGGGAATATCCACCAAAGTCCATACTTTGTTGGCATACAAGGAGCCTATTTCGGATCTCATGGCTTCAAGCCATTTCTCGGACTCAGGGCCTTCCACTGCTTCCTTGTAGTTTGCAAGTTCGTCATGTTCACCTAACGTGACTGCGTTAACAAGCTGTCCGTAAAACTCAGTAGCATTACGTACTCTTGCTGACCTGCATGGTAAAATAGGTTCTTCGGTGTGATTGTCGTGATCATCATCATTCACTTCTGCTCCCACTGTGGAGGACGGTTCCGGAATAACTTTCGTTGCCGTGCCTTCTATTTGGAGTGAAGGATCAACAATCTCATCGAGCTCTATTTTCCTTCCACTTACACCTTTAGCGAGAAACTCTTTCTCAAGAAAGTGTCCACTCTTCGCGACAAACGTTTTGCCCTCAGATTTGTTGTAGAAGGTGTATTCAATGGTTTCCTTTGGATACCCTACAAAGATGCACTTCTCTGCCTTAGGTTCAAGTTTGTCAGGCTGAAGTTTCTTAACATAAGCCTCACAACCCCAAACCTTCAGGAAGGACAACTTTGGCTTCTTGCCATGCCACATCTCATATGGTGTTGTCTCTACAGATTTGGATGGTACCCTATTAAGAATAAAAGTGGCAGTTTCTAAAGCATACCCCCAAAAAGATACTGGTAAGTCGGTGTGAGACATCATTGATTGCACACTATCTAATAGAGTACGATTACGTCGCTCGGACACACCATTACGCTGAGGTGTCCCAGCTGGCGTAAGTTGTGGTACAATGCCACAAGTCTTCAGATGCATGCCAAACTCGTAACTTAAATACACACCACCTCGATCGGATTGAAGGTGCTTGATTTTCTTACCGAGTTGATTCTCGACCTCACTCTGAAATTCCTTGAACTTTTCAAAGGTTTCAGACTTGTGTTTCATTAAGTAGATATACCCATATCTACTCAAGTCATCCATGAAGGTCACGAAGTAACGATATCCATTGCGTGTGGAGACGTTCATTGGTCCACAAACATTAGTATGTATGATTCCCAATAAGTCTGCCGCACGTTCCATTATCCCAGAAAATGGAGTCTTGGTCATCTTGCCCATAAGGTATGTGTCGTGGTATTTTCACGGCAGATGTCCTCGTAGGACTTAGTCGCGAGGCCATCACGTCAAGTGGTAGATCGAAGGGGTTAAGTGGATACGAAAGGCACAAGAGTTTACCCAGGTTCGGCCCCTCTCGATGGAGGTAAAAGCCTACGTCTTGCTTTGGATGTATTGATGATGATCTCGATTACAAAGGTGCGCTTGGCGAGCCTAGTTCTCGAGAAGTTGTAAGTTGTTCTCTCTAACCCGGGGCTCCCCTTTATATATAGGTTGAGACCCAGGGTGTACATAAGAGTCCGAGCTGGAATATGGTCCGTGCCCGAGTCTATCTTGTCTTCTAAGGAAAGCTCATATGGCGGTTTACAAGTGGGCCTAAGCCGGTGCGCTTTAAGATGGCCCACGGAGCGGGCGGCTTAGTCTTCATGGCGAGTCTTCTGGTGAGTCACGGCCCATCTGGCCTGGCCCTTTTGTAAGTCGCCGCTTCTGCTGACCCGGCCCTGAATGGGCGGGTCATATCCTGGGTTTATATCCTCAACATTAGCCCTCAGGTTGGTTTGAATATGTTCACGCCAACCTTCTGGACCGCTTCTGATTCTGGCGTGTCTTCTGCTTCGTGCCGGCTTAAAGTACAGCTCACCCATGTCTTCTCAGACTTGTCCTCTTTTTCTTTGAGGATTCTTGTGACGTCATCCAGCAAATCGCAATGGATCTTATATGACGTCATCCATATCTCGAGTGGATCTGACAAGCGCGGTAATCGAGGCATCTGTTTGGCACTGTAGATCCTAATTTTTCGCGCCTGCCTTTCCCTCTTCTGATTTCTTTTAAATACCCCCCTCGGGGTTTCATTTTTTCAGTTTACCGCTTCAGCTTCTTCTCCTTCCTCTTGCCGCTCGCGTCTGAAGCTCCACCGCGATTCACCTTCGAGCTCGCCGGCGTCCGAAGTCCAAGCACCTTCGTCGCGCACGTCACCGCGAGTCATTACCAGCCGCGCGAGGATCTCCTCTCCGCTGTTCAGGTACTCATCGCCACTGCTGTAGATCTGTTCAAACCTCATGACCTAGTTCATCGCGTTCTTCACCTCGGCCGCATCGCCATGGATGCCGCGATCGCTGTAGGCTTCTGACGCTGCCGCCTCCTTTCTAGGAAATGATCTGTCCTTCGCCCATGGCCGAAACTAGATGCAATGTACTTTAGCTTAGGCAGGAAACGTAAAACTGCTCTGGTCTGTTTCCCCTGGACATGAACTTGCTAAGAACCACATTGCTTCCTTTTAAACGGAATATTTAGATCCGTGATTCTCTCCACTTCGTTTGAAACTTGTTGTTGCAACACTTAGCGAATATCGGTGCTCTTCGCCGTAAGACGAGCCACCCCTCTGACGAGGGTGTCTTAAACCGCAACGCATCACAATAGTTGATGTGTACTTAGTACCCCCTTCCGTAAGCTGGATCTTCCGAGGATCCCTTGTACTTGCGATGCAGTTTTAATCATGGATCTTGTTTCAAGTCTTAACAATAGGGCGGCTCATAACTTGTGCTTTTAAGCCGCCCGCCATGTGGTGTTTAGTTGTAAATCACCTCTTGACGTTCTTTATGCTTAACTCATATTTAGGCCACTCAAAACCATGTCGAGACCAAAGTCCAAGGAGCCGAATGTATGTAACTGGGTCGCTTCCCAGGTCTCTGATCTTGTTCTGCAAGATTATAAAGATCAGGGACTTTTGTCAGAGGCAGAGGCTGCACCTGCCGGGCTCCGATGGCCGAGTGTCCCCCTACGCCGCAGGACAGGGAGGTCATTGTTTTCACTGATCACTTACTGAGGGGCTTCTCTCCACCCGGCTCAAAATTCTTTAGAGATGTCCTTCACTTTTATGGCCTGCACCCACAAGATCTTGGCCCTAATTCCATCGTGAATTTATGCCAATTTCAAGTCATGTGTGAGGTGTACTTGCAAGTAGAGCCGTTAGTGACTCTCTTCCGAGAGTTCATTTATGTCAACAAACAGAGCGAGACTGCAAGGACCCGTAGCTTGGAACTTGGAGGAATCTCATTCCAGAGGCGAAGGGACACCAATTTTCCTGCAGCTCAATTGCCGAGTCACCCCAAGGGCTGGAACAAAACCTGGTTTTATTGCAAAAATACTGCGCCTGAGGGTGAACATCCATTGCCGGGTTACAGGCCGAGCCGACTCTCTCTTTCGGTGACTTATCCTGGCTGGCCCACGCCTGAAGAGCGGGCACAAGTGAGCAGCCTCTGCTCGAAGTTAGGCGCGCTAGTTGCCAATGGGCTCACTGGGGTTGACTTGACCCGGTGCTGGGTTACTTGGCGGATAATGCCATTAAGCCGCCGCCCCAACTTAATGCATACTTATACTGGGCAAACGACTGATCCTCAGCGGAGCAGCCCAGTCAACTTTACGGAAACAGAAGCTGACGAAGCAGTGAGGTCCCTGCTCAAAGTCCCTCCAAGGGATAGCGGCAAATTTGGGCTAGCGCCGTTTTGTGCGTCTAACCCGCCACCCCCTGTAAGTGTTGTAAGTGATGTTTTAGCTTTTGCTTGTATGTTCTGCAATTGCATAATCCTTTGATATTTTTGTCTTGCAGGAAAATGATCCTTTCTGGAGCAAGCAGCCAATGAAGAAGAAAACGTCTGTTAAGCGTCGTAAGGCAGTGGCGGGTGAAGACCCAAAACAGAAGAGGAAGGCTAAGGCCGTTTCTAATCCGGAGGTCTCTGAGGAAGAAGAGACGCCCGGAGATGACCCGGCTCTTAATGAGTCGCCTCGAGATGATGATTCAAAGGTAAGCTTTTTTTTTCCTGATTAACTCGCCTTTCTTCGTTTGTTTGAAATATTTCAACTGTTGATTCTTCCTCCAGGATGAAAGTGGGAGCCGGGCTGAAGATGTTGAGGTAATCTCTATCTCATCTGATTCGGATACTCATGTTCCTAGGAAGCCAAGGAGAGCAGTGAGAAAAGTGCCCTTTTCTCATGCACTTGCTTACTTAGACCCCAATTTCTTAATGAAGAAAACACAGCATGCCGGCTCGTCTCGACAAGGGGCAGGTGGCGACTCTGGTGCTTCAATGGGTGGTTTAGATACTGCACCAAACCCTCGCAAACGCGCCAATGAGGTGCCTCATAATCCAACCCCTTCTCATCCTCGAGCCGGTTTATTTAAACAGCCTCTTAACCCATCTGATTCGGGTTATCAGGAGTCACCATTGTCGTCAGATGACTCGTCAGGGTCCCAGTTGGCTCCAATGGTTATCAAGCCGGGGTAAGTATGCATGTGAGCAAGTCATGTCTTTGACCAAGTTTGAATGTATTCTGTCATTGTTGTAAACCTTGTGAAATTGTAGGGCCAAGGCAAAGAAAAGGAAGACTGGCGAGTCTACCTCGTCATCGGAGCCGGCTGGGGCTCATGAAGAAACTGCCAAGGACCAAACTGAGGAAACTCATGAGGTTTTTGAGCAAGATAACCAGCCGCCAGATGAAGGCATGGACACACAGGCTGAGGATGTTGACAATCAGCCGGAAGTTAACCCGTCATCTCCTGCTCGTGAACTGTCAAAGGCGGCGGTTGATGAAACGACAACACCTCCCCCAGGATGACCTTACCATTACTAGAACTGAGTTTAAGACTCCTGAGCCATCAAGGACCTTGGCGAAAGTGCCATCCAAGGGCGAGTCACAAGCTTCGGCCAAAGGGAAGGAGAAACTTGGGTTGTCTAACTTGGAGGAGCTGAATGTCGCAGAGCTCCATGAGGTGTTTTTGACTCGGCTGTCTGAGAGCCGAGACATGGAGGCCAGCATGGTCAACATGCTGAAACGTAAACATGAGGTATGTCTTGAGCCTTGAAAATTTGTCACTTATATCTTTAGTAGCCGCCCAGTCCTGAATACAATAGAAAACTGTTGTTGTGTGTAGGATTGTGATAGCGTAGTCTTGGGCCTATAGTAGCCCCCGAGGGCCGGCTTGTTATGTAAATAACATACCGGGTCTTGATAAAAAGGATGATTTGAAATTGACATTGTAGGCCCCAAGGGCCGGCTTACTTCTTCAGAAGTAGTCGGGTCTTCTTATTGTCAGAAAAGCTGCTTGTGTAGCCCCCAAGGGCCGGCTTGCTTCTCTGAAGTAGCCGGGTCTTTAAGAAACCTTTAATAGCATGCTTTTGTAGAAAAGATCAATGTTGATATCCGCCAAGGGCCGGTTCATCATGGCAATGTGGGCCGGCTCTGTATTGTGGATAGATAAGATTTCGAAAGTGCATTAGCCCCCAAGTGCCATGTAGAGTACTTGTAGTCTACTTGGGACTTCCATAGTTTTTACTCCATGTAAATTTGTTTGTATAGGAACTGCTATCTGAAGCACAAGGCAAATTGAGCAGCTGCCAGGAAACTCTGAAGACTGAGCAAAAGCTGCGAGCAGACGCCGTATCAGCCATCACTGAATTAGAGAAGGCAGCGTCTCTGGCGGATGAAAAGCTTAAGTCCCTTTATGCAGAACATGAAAAAGAGAAGAACTCTCTGATAAAGCGTGCTCAGGACGCAGAACGGCGGCTCAAGTCTTTGACAGAAGAGCTCAACAGCTTGACGAAGCATATTTTCCAGATGACTCAAGCCATTTTTGGTAGGTCGCCATTTCGTTGGTTGTTGTAATGTTTATATTGATATGTCAACGTTTGAAACTGACTAGTTTTCTCATCCTTGTAGGCAAGAGAAGTGTTAGCCTGAAGAAAGAGCCCCTTGTGCAGTTGAAGGCGGCTTATACCTTCCTTGAGCAGCTGTACACTAGAAGTCTGCGTACCATCCGCTATGTGGTGGGCGCAGCAGATATGTCAAGGACGATCAAGGAAACACTGAACGTACTATCAACTCTGCCGAGGCAAATAGAGGAGCTGAAAAGATCATCTGCCCGAACAGCCGCCATGTATGCCTTGACCCGAGCCAAGGCTTATAACGAAGACATGGACGTGTCTGAATTGGCCGGCGGCTTCCCATAGTTCAACGTTGACGGTAAAGAATTTACCAGGGAAGATTACACCCGCCTTCGGAAGGAGACCCGATCCGTGGCTACCAAACTTGTGCATGAAGTTAATTTCGATAGGTACCAGGCGGGTTTCGACGAGGCGGGTAAACGCATAGACCCGGCCAGCTTCAAGACAGTCAGCCTGATACCTGCCGGACATAAGGATTGCTTTGCCCCTGAAGGTGAACCCTCCAATCTCATTGAAGAAGGTGACTCCTTTGAGGCTTTGTCAGCCATTGATTGGGATGCTGATGATGTTCAGATCGCCGAAGCAGCAAAGACGGCGCAGGGTGATGAAGCAGCGGCTCAAAAGCAGACCGACTTGGCGGGTAAAGCTTCCGTTGGCACAAGCTCTAGTGTGCCAAAGTAACAACTTCTGTAATATTTGGGGGCCCTGCTGTGGCGATGTAATAGGATAGTAAAAACACTTGGTCGTGCCATCGTGCACATTGCCGATAACTTTTGAACGTGACGTGGTTAACCCGCCTGATTACCCTTGTGTAAATAAGGGTTCCGATTTGAATGAAACCCTTTTGTGAAACAGGGCGGCTTATGACCAATGCTTAGCTCTCCTGTGAGAAGGTTGTATGAACCAGGCGTGTTGAGTGCTCACGATGATCGTAGGTGTACAGATCATGGCGACTTAACCCTGAGTAAGGAATCTTGGAAATGTTAAGATGTAACCGGTGTAATATGGAACCGGCGGCTCATGGCCAATCATAAACATTGAAGATAACCTGTAACAGAGTCACACAAAAATGTAATGTTAAGTCGGCGTTCGAGGCTCGACAGACTTTGCTTTCGGGGCTTAAGTCTCACTTCAAGGAAGTGTTTGGCGTGATAGCCCTTGGAATATCCTCGCTGCTGTAAGCCGGCTCTCACATGACATAACCGACGTTTGAACTTTGCGAAGTCAGGGTCACCATAGTGAGTAACTTGGCAAGAGTACGGCGGGTCATCTGATCGGAGAAGCAGCAAGCTACAGGCAGGTTTAACCAAGAAGGGGTGGCGTTTGCGTGCCGATCAAGAGGGTGAGATAGCTAAACTCGTGGAGTTGGAAGCCCCCAAGTGACCTATGATCAAAAAAGTAGACTCATGCACAACGATTGAGATGAAACGACAGAAACCCCGAGTTTCGGGGGTGCCGGTTGTATTTATTGATCATAAGAGAATATATATACACAGGTATGTACAAAGGGAACCTGAGCCGGAGCTCTAGGTGTAGTAAGGCCTCAGATGAGCTATGTTCCAAGGCCTGTTGGTCTCCTCCTCGGATGTGCAGGACTCCTTTTCAGGACGAAGATCAACCAAGTAGTAAGATCCATTGTGAAGATTCTTACTGACGACGAAGGGCCCTTCCCAAGGAGGTGAAAGCTTATGCATTTTGGACTGATCTTGAATCAGCCGGAGCACTAAGTCGCCTTCCTGGAAAGTCCGGCTTCGAACTCTACGGCTATGATAGCGGCGTAGGTCTTGTTGATATATGGCAGAGCGGGCTGCAGCTAGGTCACGCTCCTCCTCCAGTGCATCCAAAGAATCTTGACGAGCTTGTTCGTTGTCAGCTTCAATGTATGCTGTAACCCGGGGCGAGTCATGACGTATGTCACTTGGTAAGACGGCTTCTGCGCCGTAAACCATGAAGAAAGGCGTAAAGCCTGTTGATCTGTTGGGGGTGGTCCGTATGCTCCATAAGACAGAGGGTAGCTCCTCAACCCAACAACCCGGCGTGCGCTGGAGAGGAACCATAAGCCGGGGCTTGATACCTCGTAATATCTCTTGATTAGCTCGCTCGGCTTGACCATTGGACTGAGGGTGCGCAACAGACGCCACATCGAGCCGGATGTGTTCTCTTTGACAAAACTGCTCCATAGCTCCCTTAGAGAGGTTTGTACCATTATCAGTAATGATGATGTGTGGGTAGCCAAATCGAAAGATTAACTTCCTGAGGAATTTGACTGCCGTGGCTGCATCACAATTGCTGATAGGTTCTGCTTCAACCCACTTGGTGAACTTATCGACAGCGACCAATAGGTGAGTCTTTTTATCTTGGGATGGCTTAAACGGACCAACCATGTCATGCCCCCAGACCGCAAAGGGCCAAGTGATTGGAATCATCCTGAGTTCTTGAGCCGGTACGTGAGCCTGACGTGCAAACTTTTGACAACCATCACACTTTTTGACTATGTCCTCAGCGTCTACATGAGCCGTGAGCCAGAAGAAACCATGACGAAAAGCCTTTGCCACCAAGGATTTTGAGTCAGCATGATGGCCACAGTCGCCAGAGTGAATCTCATTGAGTATCTCACGCCCTTCCTCAGGTGAAACACAACATTGAAAAACTCCTGTGATGCTTCTCCTGTGTAACTCGCCGTTGACGATGGACATAGACTTGGAACGTCTGACAATCAGCCGAGCCGTGAGTTCATCATCAGGTAGCACACCACGGGATAAGTAGTCCAGGTAAGGGACTGTCCAATCTGGAAGAGCATGTAGAGCCGCGACGAGTTGAGCCTCCGGGTCAGGAATAGCAAGATCCTCTTCCGATGGCAACTTGACTGACGGGTTATGAAGGACGTCGAGAAAAACATTGGGAGGGACCGGCTTGCGCTGTGAGCCTAGGCGTGACAAAGCATCAGCCGCCTCGTTCTGTCGTCGATCGATATGATCCACCTGGTATCCCTTGAAGTGACCAGCAACGTTGGTGACCTCTTGTCGATAAGCCGCCATGAGGGGATATTTTGAGTCCCAAGTGCCAGAAACTTGTTGAGCCACCAGGTCTGAGTCACCCAGGCATCTGACTCGGCTGAGGTTCATCTCCTTGGCAATGCGGAGGCCGTGAAGAAGGGCCTCGTATTCAGCTGCATTGTTAGTACAAGAAAACTTAATCCTCAACACATAACAGAATTTGTCACCTCGAGGGGAAGATAAGACGACTCCAGCCCCCGAGCCCTCAAGCTGCCTGGATCCATCAAAGTGTATAGTCCAATACGTATTGTCTAGTTTCTCTTCAGGGGCCTGAAGTTCAGTCCAATTGTTGATGAAATCCACCAGTGCTTGAGATTTGATAGCCGTGCGAGGTACATACTTGATGGTATGTGGACCAAGTTCAATAGCCCACTTGGCGACCCGGCCTGTTGCTTCCCTATTCTGGATGATATCGCCTAAGGGAGCCGAGCTAACCACCGTGATAGGATGGTCCAGGAAGTAATGCCTCAGCTTCTGGCTTGCCATGAATACGCCAAAAACCAGTTTCTGCCAGTGAGGGTAATGTTGTTTGGATTCTGTCAAGACCTTGCTGACGTAATATACTGGCCTCTGAACCGGGTACTCCTTACCCGCCTCCTTCCTTTCCACCACAACTGCCACGCTGACCGCTTTGTTATTGGCAGCAATGTATAGGAGCATAGGCTCTTTGGTGATTGGGGCAGCGAGGACGGGCGGCTCAGCCAGTTGCTTCTTGAGGGCTTCAAAGGCATCGTTGGCAGTGGTACTCCACACAAAGTTGTCTGTTTTCTTCAGCATCTGATAAAGAGGGATCGCTTTCTCACCAAGGCGGCTTATGAACCGGCTCAGGGCTGCAATGCGACCCGCCAGGCGCTGAACGTCGTTGATATTCTTTGGCTCAGTAAGTGAAGTGATTGCCTTGATCTTCTCCGGGTTGGCTTCAATGCCACGCTCTGAGACCAGGAAACCAAGTAGCTTGCCAGCAGGAACACCAAAAACACACTTGTCTGGGTTAAGCTTCATCTGATATGTGCGAAGATTTGCAAAGGTCTCCTTGAGGTCATCCAGCAGAGTCGCCTTTTTCGCTGATTTGACCACAATGTCGTCGACATAAGCATGAACGTTGCGTCCAATCTGATTGTGAAAACAATTCTGAACACATCGCTGATAAGTCGCCCCCGCGCTCTTAAGCCCAAAAGGCATAGAGACATAGCAGAAGGCTCCAAAGGGGGTGATGAAAGCCGTCTTCTCTTGGTCCTCGACGGCCATCTTGATCTGATGATAGCCGGAGTAAGCATCCAAAAAACAGAGGGTCTCGCAGCCTGCCATGGCATCGATGATTTGATCAATGCGTGGGAGGGCGAAAGGGTCATTGGGACAGGCTTTGTTGAGGTCTGTGTAGTCAATACACATGCGCCAAGTGCCGTTTTTCTTGAGAACAAGCACCGGGTTAGCCAGCCACTCAGGGTGAAATACTTCGACGATGAACCCGGCAGCTAGGAGCCGGGCCACCTCTTTGCCAATTGCTTTGCGTTTCTCCTCGTTAAAACGACGAAGGTATTGCTTAACTGGTTAGAACTTAGGATCCACATTAAGACGGTGCTCGGCGAGTTTTCTCGATACACCCGGCATGTCAGAAGGTTTCCATGCAAAGATGTCCTAATTCTCACGGATAAACTCGACGAGCGCGCTTTCCTATTTGGGGTCCATGTTGGCCCCAATAGTGAACTTCTTGGATGGGTCGCCAGGGACGAACTCAATATCTTTGGTGTCTTTGGCTGATTTGAATTTGAGTGGCGGGTCAGCTTCAGTGGTGGGTTTCTTGAGGGGCGTCATGTCAGCCGGGTCTACATTGTCGGTGTAGTACTTAAGCTCTTCCGCGGCGCAAGCCGTCTAAGCGTACGCGGCATCACCTTCTTCGCACTCCAGGGCAACCTTCCTGTCACCATTGACCATGATGGTGCCACGGGGGCCAGGCATTTTGAGCTTGAGGTAGATGTAGCAGGGCCTAGCCATAAGTTTGGCATAAGCCGGCCGTCTGAAGAGGGCATGATATGGACTCTTAATTTTGACCACCTCGAAGGACAGAGACTCACATCTGAAGTTGATATCTGAACCAAAGGCCACATCCAACTTGACCCGGCCAACTGGGTAGGCTGACTTGCCGGGAACAATTCCATGGAAAATAGTGGTGGATGGTAAGAGGTCTTTCTCAGACAGGCCCATGCACCGAAAAGTGTCATAATAGAGAATATTGATACTGCTTCCTCCATCCATCAGCACCTTGGTGAGAGAATAGCCCCCAACTTGAGGCGCCACCACTAAGGCCAGGTGACCCGGATTCTCGACCCGGGGCGGGTGATCCTCTCGGCTCCAAGTTATTGGATATTCGGACCATCTCAGGTACTGCGGGACCGCCGGCTCAACCATGTTGATGAGCCGCTTCTTAAGCTTGCGATCCCTCTTGTCTGTGTATGTAGTAAACACGTGGTACTGGCCACTGTTTAGCTGTTTGGGGTTACTCTGATAACCTATTTGGTTGCCCTGTTGCTGGTTCCCCTGTTGCTGATTGTTTCCACTATTTCCCTGATAGTTTCCACCTGAGCCGCCAGATCCTTGGAAATTCTGTTGGTGGTATCCTTCGGATGAGCCGCCACCGGACGATCCTGGGTCGCCACCACCACCTTGGTTCTGGAAACGCTGTGAAAAGGCTCGCATGATGCTGCAGTCCCTTCAGGGCTATGTTTTGGACATGGCCCCTTCAGGGCTTCTTCAAAATTCTTGGGCTTGAAATTCTTTCCACCGCCGTTCCCTTTCTGATACTTGAATCCTGCGTTGGTGTTCGCGACAAGGTCTGACCCGCCTTCCGGGTTCTTGCGCTTTCCACCGTTACCACCATTGTTCTGCTGATGGCCCTTACCTCCGTTTCCCTTCTTCCCCTTGCCGTTCGGAACCTCGTCCGTGCCGGGGTCCTTGGTTGAATCAGACTCGGCGTACTTGGTGAGGGCGTTCATGAGCTCCCCCATATCGGTGACTCTACGCTTTAGCCGCCCAAGTTTCTGGACAAGGGGATCGAAGTGACAGTTCTGCTCCAGTATCAGGACCGCTTGAGCCGCCGTGATGTTGTCTGAAGAATGGATGATCTCTGCCACCCGGCCCACCCAATGGTGGGCCGACTCATTGTTACGTTGGATGCAGTGTTGAAGATCGATGATCGTCTTAGGACGCTTGCAGGTCCCTTGGAAATTTTTGATAAAACGCTCTTTCAACTCAGCCCATGTGTTGATGGAATTGGGGGGCAAGGTTTTCAGCCACGTACGAGCCGGCCCTTCCAACATCATGGTTAAGTATTTTGCGCACACTGCATCACTGACGTCCAACATGTCTATGGCGAGCTCATAGCTTTCGATCCAAGCCGCCGACTCAAGATCTGCCGTGTAGTTGGGAACTTTCCTAGGGCCCTTGAAGTCCTTGGGCACGCGCTCACTGCGTAGAGCCAGAGCCAGGCAAGGTATTCCAAGAGTCCTTCCAGTAGGAGTCAATTGGGTTGTGACTGGTGGAGACAGAGCCGCCGCGTTCGCTGCCTCAGCCGCCCGCTGGGCCCGTGCAGAGTCAATGATGTCCTGGGCATTGGGGGCTCCCGTATGTGGCAAAGCTCGAGGCGGCTCACGATGTCGACGGGCGCTGCTGGATACAGCCGGTGAATCAGCATGGCGACTCCTGCTCCGGCTTCGGCTTGGGACTGGGGTAGAGTGGAGGCGCTCCCTACTGTACGAGTAGTTGGCCTGTTGTGCCACTGCTGTCTTCAGCATCTCAATAGCATTGTGCGCTTCTATCTCGACGGGGCTCTGGCCCGTGACAGGGAGTGCAGCTAAGTTGGTTGCCGCGGCAATGAGGTTATCCACCGGGTTGGTAAAGTGACCCGCCGGTGTTAGGAAACGGTGAGGGGGCGTCTCATGACGTGGATCCGGCTCCCACTGAGTTTGCTGTACTGGTTGAGTGGCGTGACCCGCCGTGGGCTGGACTCCCATGTTTGGCAGCGTAACGGGTGATCCCGGTGCGCCAGTTCCTGGGCCACGGAGGTGCACATCCTGAGGGGTGGCGAACAGCTGAGTGGGCTCAAGGTTGGGAGGAAGGCGACGATGCCTCCGCTCGTGAACCGCCTCCGAAGCGCTCCGACGTTGTTCCAGGTGCCAGGCCTTGGTCCTTAGTCGTTCGGCCTCGGCTCGCATCTCAGATTGCAAACCCGCCAGGCAAGTGTTCTCTGCGTCGATATCAGCCTGGATCTTGGTCATCTGATCGCGGAGTTTGGTTATCTCAGTGTTGCGCTCAGCCTGGTTTTCGGGCATCACCAGCGTGGCGAGGAGCGTGGCGAGAGCCGTAGCCAGCCCAGCCAGAGCCTGAGCCGGCGACGGCGCCGAAGCAGAGTTGGAGGTTCCTGTGTCAGCTACAGCAGCCGCCGTCGTCGGGTCAGTTGTGAGGGCCGCTCCAGCCATGTAAACGGCGGATCGAACGGGCGGGTCAAAGGAGTCTTGGGCCGGCTCACCCTCAAGGTAGCCCCCAAGTATGCCATCGTGAAGTGGGAAGATTGACTCGCCATCGCTCGAAAAGGAGCCGCCATCGGAGTGGACGACCGTGTCACCGTCGGAGGCCGAGCCATCAGAGTAGTCGACCCCTTGGGTGAAACCAACGAACACGTGCCTCGGCCGGGCATGTTGCTTGTCCGGAGCTGGCTTGACGATGTTGGTGAAGACATCTGGCATCCGCCGGCCTTGCGAGGCGCGGTGGGTCTCGGAGCGGTTTTAGCCGCGGCGGGTCGCGCGCGCCGAGCCGACTCGATGGCGTCAGTGGAGGTGTCCGGCTCGGCTTCAGATCCGCCGGCTTTGCCGATGAAGACGTGGATTCCGCCGAAGGGGACCCGGTACCCGTACTCGATTGAGTCGGCCTCGGGGCCCCAGCCTGAATCGTCGATGTAGAGCTTGCCGCGACAACTCTTGGTCATGCGGCCAATGACGTATCCCTCGAGTCCCGGAGGAGGACCCTTCGAATACTCAACACCACCGTGCGACAGCCCCACGGTGGGCGCCAACTGTCGTGGTATTTTCACGGCAGATGTCCTCGTAGGACTTAGTCGCGAGGCCATCACGTCAAGTGGTAGATCAAAGGGGTTAAGTGGATACGAAAGGCACAAGAGTTTACCCAGGTTCGGCCCCTCTCGATGGAGGTAAAAGCCTACGTCCTGCTTTGGATGTATTGATGATGATCTCGATTACAAAGGTGCGCTTGGCGAGCCTAGTTCTCGAGAAGTTGTAAGTTGTTCTCTCTAACCCGGGGCTCCCCTTTATATATAGGTTGAGACCCGGGGTGTACATAAGAGTCCGAGCCGGAATATGGTCCGTGCCCGAGTCTATCTTGTCTTCTAAGGAAAGCTCATATGGCGGTTTACAAGTGGGCCTAAGCCGGTGCGCTTTAAACCGGCCCACGGAGCGGGCGGCTTAGTCTTCATGGCGAGTCTTCTGGTGAGTCACGGCCCATCTGGCCTGGCCCTTTTGTAAGTCACCGCTTCTGCTGACCCGGCCCTGAATGGGCGGGTCATATCCTGGGTTTATATCCTCAACATTATGGCTCGCATGTGTCAAGAGATCCAAAATCTAGTGACTCCAAAAGTCCATCAGAATGGAGCTTCTTCATGCGTTTTATGCCAATGTGACCAAGACGGCAATGCCACATAGTCATGTGATCATCATTACTAAGCTTACATCTTTTGGCATCCATGATATTGACGTGAGAGTCATGACAATCGAGATTAAGTAAGAATAAACCATTACGCTCTGGTGCATGAACATAAAAGACATTATTCTTGTAAATCGAACAACCAATTGTATCAGACTTAAAAGAATAGTGGGCTTGCAACAAGCAAGAACCACTCACGATGTTCATACTCAACGCGGGTACATAATAGCACTTATTCAAAACAAGAATCAATCCCAAAGGGAGACTAAGACGAAGCATGCCGACAGCCACCACATCAACCTTGCAGCCGTTGCCAATGCGCATCGTCACTTCATTCCTTGCCAAGCATCGTTTATTCTGCAGCTCCTGCTGGGAGTTACAAATGTGAGCAACCGAACCGGTATCGAATACCCAGGCGTTACTCCGAGCACTTGTCAGGAAAACATCAATAACATGTATATCTGATATACCTTTGTCTCTTCCAGTACTCTTGCCGGCCTTCTTATCCTCTAGGTACTTGGGGCAGTTGCACTTCCAGTGACCATCACCCTTGCAGTAGAAGCACTCGACGCCTGGCTCGGGTCCTGGCTTGGACGCCTTGGAATGAGTGACAACTGACTTGCCGCTCTTCTTAGGCTTTCCTTTCCGGCCCTTTTCCTTGCATGGCTTCTTGAACTCGACGGACTTATTGACCATGAGGACAGAATGCTCATTCTTGATTTCAACCTCAGCAGACTTAAGCATGGCGAACAACTCAGAAAGGGTCTTAGTCATCCCTTGCATGTTGTAGTTCAGCACAAAACCTTTGTAGCTAGGGGGCAGCGACTGCAGCACCCTATCAATTGCAAGTTCATCTGGAATCTGACATTCCAGAGCATTCAAGCGCTGAACGTAGCCAGACATTTTGACTACGTGCTCACTAAGACTGCTGTGCTCTTCCATCTTTGCCGAGAAGAACAATTCCGAGGCTTCATACCACTCGGCTCTGGCTTGTGGTGCAAAAATGGCTTTGAGGTCAGTGATTATCTCATAAGCACTAAGGTTCTCGAAGCATTTCTGCAGGTCAGCCTCCATGGCGTAGAGCATGCCACTCTGGACAAGGGAGGAATCATCCGACTTGATGAGGTAGACATTCTTCTCAGCCTGAGTAGCGGTAGCTGCTGGTGCGTTACCTAGCGTGGCTTCAAGTACATAGGACATCTTGAGGGGAACGAGGAGAATCCTCAGGGTGCGGAACCAGGACGTGAAGTTGGACCCATCGGTTTTCAGTTTTTCTTTCTCTAGGAATGGTCCTAAGTTGAACGTGGGGCAGGCTGGTGCAGACATCTACAATGGATATTTGCAAAAACATATTTAGACTTTGTTCATGTTTGGACTTAAACAATTCTAGAACTCCCACTCAGAAAAACATCCCTCATAGTTTGTTCTTAGTTATTACACGATCCTCGATCACTATATCAACCCCGATCGTCACGGCCGATGATATATTCTCAAGGTAGGCCACCATGCCAATCACATCAACCATGTAACTCATGCTTAACCTTTCGGTCACTTGTGTCCCGAGGCCATGTCTGTACATGCTAGGCTCTTCGATCCAAAATAATCTTAGTGTTTTGCCGTGCAGCAAGGCCATGTCTGCACATGCTAGGCTTGCTGAAAACACCCATCTAATGCGAACGCCAAAATGTTTGACACCCAATCGTCACGTGGTGCCTCATAGTGGAGATGTTTACAGATGGTGCTCACTAAGGGAGAACACTTTTGTTGGATTTTAGTGAGGGATCATCCTATAATGCTACCGTCGTATATCTAGTATATAAGCAAAACAGGATGCATAAAAGTAAATCATACAAGCTATGATCCCACCTTCTTGCAAATTAAAGTTGATACGCTTCTACTTTATCGTTTGCAAGTTTTACGTGGCTGATAGGGGTTTCGAGACAGAACCATTTCTAAGTCTACGAACATGCAGCCACAACACCAATTGAGCAATTGTCTCTATTACACCCCTTTCGGGGCCCTCCATTGTAAACGTCGTATCGCTAATGTCAGAGAGACAGACACCCCCTAGGCCACTTATATGGTACAAGCCATATGTCAAGCATGGAACTAGTCTCGCGTAAGCGTACGCGTAAGGTCGGTCGGGGCCGCTTCATCAGAACATTGCCGCAATACTAAATGAGTACACGTGAGAGGGTAACAATTGAAGAATTGATGCCCACATCCACGATGTGTTCTACCCGTACTATACATCTACGCATAGACCTTGCTCATGATACCGCTGAAGGGTTCCAGTGAAAAAAACAATAATTTTCTAGCTACGACACCCAATAGCCCAAGGACCTATACTATGCTGATGTAAAGTAACGGAGGGACTCGGTGTTCATACCTCTTGAAGACCGAAAAGCGAGAAACTTTCTCACGAACATGGCTGGCATAGTCATACGATCCCTACGGCCTCCGGGCCGTGTTAAAGACCTCTCGACGATGAAGGAGTGCCGCATGTGCAGCCCCTCGTAGTCTCACACACGTACGGTGTATGCGACGTCCCCCGGGCTCCGATCCAGCAGAGCAGCGGAAGAAGATGGATTTGGATCCCGATTCCAGCAGCGCGACAGCGTGCGTATGGTGGAGAAACCCCAAACCCCGAGTGCCGGCTCCAAACAATGGGAACCACACAAAGGGAGAGAGAGAAGTCTCAAAGGAGATGGGATGTGATTGTATGGAGAAGGGGAGCCCTCCTCCTCTTTATATAGCACCAAGGGGGAGTCTCTCCCCTTCCCTCCCCAATGTGGGACTAAACCCACAAGGAGGAGGGGGAGAGGTGGCCGGCCACTAGGGGGGCCATGGAGCCCATGGCTCCACCCCCTAGGGAAAAACCTTCTCCCCTAATGGGCCACATATGGCCCATTACACCTTTAGCACTTTATTTAATTATTTAAATCTGGTTTTTAATATTTAATTCATTAATTAAATAAAAAAACATATTTAAATACTTTTCTGAACAATTCAGAAGCTATGAAAATTCTCCATCCCTCCCGGAACATTTTCCGGTGTTCTCTCTTATTTCTCCGGTGATCCCGAATCTATCCTTAATGCGTCGTATACCCTTAAGCGTGACACCCTACGGTTCGGGACAACTCTAGACATGATCGAGACACTCTCCGATCAATGACCAACAGCGGGATCTGGATACCCATGATGGCCCCTGTGCTTCCACGAATTTAACTTCATCGTTTGAACCTTTAACGCTAAGTGTTGATCCCTTTGTCGCTACGGTACTTTGTTTGTCCGAGGTTTGATCGTCGGTATCCCTATACCTAGTTCTCTCTCATTACCGACAAACATATTTACTCATCCTGTGATATTACATCCCCGTGACCTAGTCACATGCTTGCAAGCTATATGATGCAATCTCACCGAGTGGGCCCAGAGTACCTATCCGTCACTCGGATGGACAAATCCCGCTCTCGATCCATACGCCTCAACGTATCCCTTCGAAATACCCGAGTTGCACCTTTATAGTCACCCTGTTACGGTGTGATGGTGGATGCAATCAAAGCATCCTCCGGAGATAGTGATTTGATATGATCTCACGGTCTAAGGATCGGGTCACTACGTTACCGAGTTATCGCAATGTTGAACTATGTGACTGGATCACATTGCAATACTTTGATTTGGGTGTGTATCCATCATATCATTCTCCCAATGACATGACTCCATTGTCAATGGACATAAATGCCCCATGATCAGGAAACCTTGATCATCTTTTGACCAATGAACTAGATGACCAGAGTTCACTAGGGACCTGGTTGTTTATATACTACATGTGTATTAATATTTCCGCTTAATACAGTTATAGCATAGTATAAAACTTATTATGAACAAATAGAGATATGGCAAAAACATCTTTATTATTTGCCTCTAGGGCATATCTCCAACAGCTAAAACCAGCAACTTGACACGATGATGCAACCGCGAATTCAACAAAGCAAAGCACTGAAAAGAAGACTGCAACATGCTTAGATTGTCTTGGACTAATGATCTAACCGTAAATTTTTTGTGGCTTTTTCGTGAACTGTAGGTATGAAAAATATATACAATTTAGACTACGAAAAAACTGGTAAATCTCACCGAGCAACCTGGAAATCTGATACCACTTGATAGAGGCGAAGGTGTCCCGATGTTTTGATGCGATGGTAGCTATCGATTTTGGTGGAGACGACTTTGACGACCCGACTACAAATGTTGCGCCTTAGCAATCGCTAAACCAACTTCGAGAGTTTATTGACCACGCCAGAGCACGATCAACCTAACCCCGAAGGTCTAATCCCTGCAAGCAATCGAAGAACAAGCAAGAACTAAGAATTGCAATCTGGATATTATGAATATATGATGAAAGATTGATGAAAGGTTGGGGTTCTGATGCGTCTTGGCCTAGTTGTAGGGCACAAAAGAAGTACATGAGGTTGCTGTGATGGATAACTTTAATCTAATCAAAACCCAAGTCTAAATGACACCCTAAGGGCTATATATATGGGGGATAGAAGGGAATTTCATGACCCCTTGGAGGAGGGGTCCGAAACCAACCCTAACTCGGTTTCCCCACACATACAGACTCTAAAAACAGCCTATACTTATGTATCTGGAAATTACATGGGCTTGGCCCAATAATAAGGTGATGCAACACCTATATAATAGCCTCTGGATGAAATTTATGAAGTGGCATCTTGTATATTTCGTCCAAGCCTTCATGCCCTAATTATGGTGGCTTCAAAGTCCTGAAATCATCACTTGAAGCACCATTGATGTGTCCCGCGCGTGCAGCTTCCGCTCCATGCGTGATCCTGCTCCAATGGCCATACCTCTTGTCCATGTTAGGCCCTTCATTCATAAGTAAAACAAAAGTATCTAATTTAGGCAGCATCATATGTTCATGAACATTAGAAGGATTTCCAAGAAACTAAAGTACCTAATAATTTAGTTGGCGTGCGCGAGCTCTAGTAACTGGTCCAACATGTGTTGTAGGTGGGGATGTGGGTGTAATAGTACTAGGGATGTGCTCATCAGAAGCTCAGTGAAGTGTCTATCAAGGAGGCAGTGGAGAAGGCAGTCGCAGACGCAACAATTAAGGTCAGAGAAGAGACCAAAGCTGAGGTGGAAGAGGCCAAAACTCAGGCGGTCGAGGCAGCCAGAGCTACGGCCAGAGATGAATTTGCATCTCAGTTTTCTGCCGTGATACCTGCTTACTTCAAGTGGCAAAAACAAAATCAAAATGCGGATCATTTTTGTATTCCCAGCTTCATCGAGAGCAACTCGGGGAACATCGCACCTGCACCCGCCACTGTCACTCATAGCAGCCCCTCCTCCATCTCTGGCATGCTCGGCGGGGCTTTGACATTAGCTGAGTTCGACGCCCTCATAGTAATTACGCATCGCACACCGATACGTCCCAAACATATCTATAATTTTTGC
Source organism: Elymus sibiricus (assembly GCA_039707655.1). Classification (NCBI taxonomy): domain Eukaryota; kingdom Viridiplantae; phylum Streptophyta; class Magnoliopsida; order Poales; family Poaceae; genus Elymus; species Elymus sibiricus. The sequence goes on from CM077670.1 coordinate 31,549,562, forward strand.
TTGTTCCATGCTTATTTGTGTGACTTTGTTATATGTTTTGATGCACTTTCATATCATTTTACAACATATTTGGGACTAACCTATTAACCTAGTGCCCAGTGCCAGTTTCTGTCTGTTATTGTCTGTGCATCGTAGAAAAATGTGAAAATCAATATTGCCAGAAAATACCAGAAATTCTTATATGTCAGAAGACTCCAGAAGCCCGAAGGAGAGCCGGAGTGGGGCCACCCCCTGGCCAGGCACCTCCCTGGCGTGGCCAGGAGGGGGCCGCGTCCCCCTGGTCGCCTGGCCAAGTGGGGCCACCCCCGAGCCCCGCTTTCACCTATTTATTCCTCGTATATCAGAAACCCTCAGGGCGGAGTACTTTTTCCCGAAACCTTCTCTGTTCCACCACCGTCGCTATTCCTAGATCGGGAGCCCCTGAAGTTCTGTCCCGGCACCCTGCCGGAGGGAGGATTCATCTCCGGAGGCCTCTTCATCAACCATGCTTGCCTCCCGGATGAGCCGTGAGTAGTTCCACCTCGGACCTAGGGTTCATGGCAGTAGCTAGATGATCCATCTCTCTCCAATCTTGATCTTCAATGTTTAGTCCTTGTGAGCTGCCTATCATGATCAAGGCACCTATGTTATAGTTACTATGCTTTTATGCTGTGTTTGCTGGGATCCGATGGATTATGAGATTATGTTCAGATTGTGGAAGTTATATATTTGGTTCTCTTTTATTTCTTGTTCTTGATTGTTCTTGCATGTTCTCTGTTGTAATTTATTGCTTTGGCCAAGTAGTAGATTGTGACTCCAAGAGGGAGCGTTATGCTAGATAGTAGGTTCATGCCTCTCGATGTCTAGCTTGAGTGACAAAAACATGGGACTAGAGAATGTGTTGTTGCTACTAAGGGTAAAACAGTGGTGCTTGTGACTGCGTGTTACAAGTGTTGCTTACATTACGCATAGAGTGTTAATGCAGTTGTCTGTTGCTTTGGGTTTGCAACTTATAGTTGTTGCTCGCAACTTAATACTAGCGAGATGTTCTGGATTAGGTATCTCAAGGTGGATGATTAGGATGTAGATGATGATGGATAAACGGTCTACTTGTTTTGGTGTAATGCCTGGATGATTGAACCTTGCACTCTCTGCTAGCATAATTAGCATTGCGGTGTGTTCATAATTCTGTCAATTGCCCAACTGTAATTTGTTCACCCAGCATAAGTTTTATTTTCTTTTGGGAGAGAGACATCACTAGTGAATTCCATGATATCCCGGTCCATATCCTCACCATATATTTACACCCGCTGCAATTTACCTGTTTTATTTCTTTTTGTTGTTTTACTTTCCTGTTCCTCTACCCTTTGCGTGTAACCTTTCGTAAATGGCAAGACAGGGGGATTGACAACCCCTCTGACTCGTTGGGTGCGAATTTATTTGTGTCTTTGTGTCCAGGTCTAGGTCAAGCAAGTTTCTGGCGCTGTTTCCTGCTTAACCACCTACTTGCAGTCTCCGGAATCATCCTGGATTTGACAAACCTTGGTATCTTCACTGAGGGAAATTTGCTACTATCTACATCACTAACCTTCCACTTGGGGTAACCAACGAGGGGGTGCGATCTACACCATCAAGCAATTTCTGGCGCCATTGCTGGGGACTCCAATCTACAAGATAGGGGAGTTGCACACTCCACTTTTACCTTCGCATTTTTATCTTGCTAGTTTACCTTTTTGTTTAGTCTTGTTTGCTTGTCTTATATCAAAAATCCAAAAAAATTATTGTCTAGTTTTTAGTTGCTTTTCTTGCTTTAGTTCCAAAACCCTAGTTCAAACATAGGGGGCTTGGTTCGCGATCTCCAGTAGACGATGGCGAAGACGGCGAGATCTGCAGGCAGGAAGCAAGCACAGCACAGTGGTGACACAGAGAGCTACCCAGGTTCAGACCACCATGGAGGTGTAAAACCCTACTCCTGCATGTCTGGGATTGCTCCGGTGGAGATGGCAATGGTGAGCTACAAGGTTTGAGAACTGGAATGGCCGATCCCTCTCTACGGTGCCCTAGCTATCTCTTATATAGTTGCCTTGGTCCTCTTCCCCCACAGCTTGGTGGGAAGGGTTGCCACATGGAGACAATTATGGAGGGGACAGGCCCCACTCTTATCCTGAATAAAGCTACCTAATCCTGCTAAAGCAAAACGGCCTTGGTAGAGGTTGGTTCCGACTTGGCTTCAGCTTGCAGGTCTTGCACCGAAGTGGTCCACACAGCTTGGCGTAGCTTGGACGCGAAGAAAGGTTGCGCGCGCTTCTCCACCTGACGGAGATCTTCACACTTTGAAATCTTTAAGGCGATGCCCTTGAGGAGCAGGTGTCCTCGGGAGGCCTCGGCCATGCTTCCCCCGGAAATGGGGCCCTCATTAGGGCAAGGCCCCCCAGAGGGATCTTGATGCGCAGTGCCTGGGGATGGCGGCCTTCTTTCGCGAGGGACGATCTTCGAGAAGAGGGCTTCCAACGAGAAAACCCCCAAGGAAGGGTGACCTGGGTCTTGCTTTGTCGAGGCGCGTTATGGGCTCAAGGCACGGCCCATGGTACCCTGGTACCCATTGGGCCGACAGTAGCCCCCTGGCCCATGGCGCGCGCGGATCCGGCCGTTGGAGACGAAGCGTCGTGGGGCCATCCAGCCGCTGGGCCTAGGAGAGCGGCACGTGGCGCGGCACAAGAGGGCCGTAACCCCACTACGCCCGCGATGCCTCGGCAACTGCTCCGCCTGCCATAAAACGTGGTCGCGCGAGGTGCGGTGGCCACATCTGTCTTCCACTGTACGCCTTGCCTTCTTGCGTTCTGCGTCTTGACTTCTCGCCGTCAGCTCTCCTTCCTCGCGATCCTCTTCCGCCGCCGAGCCATGGCCGGCCAGAAAGCGGCCAAGAAGGAACGGAGGGCCAAGAAAGTGGCCGCGCAAGCTCTGCCGGAGTCCAAGCTGACCTCTGACAAGAGTATCTCTGCCGCGCTGCCAATGGTGGCCACAGATCACAATGTGTGGGGAGCCATCGGGATCTCCCACTCGGCTCTTCTGGAGGGCAAGGCCACATCAACACTCTTCCCCTTCTTCATCCACACTATCTTCTGCGGCCTGGTACCGCCATTCTCTGCCTTTTTCTGTGCGATCTTGGAGCACTATCAGATCCAAGTGATCCACCTCCAGCCGAATTCCATCACCATCCTCACCGTCTTCGCCTATCTGTGCGAGGCGTACCTGGGCGTGAAGCCGTCGGTGGCGCTCTTCAGGCATTCTACAGCTTGAGGTTGTCTGCCGAAGATCAGTGCTCCGGGTGCATGTCTTTTCGCATCTTCGACGGGGTGGCGAGTGAGATCATCCCCATGACGATCTCGAAGAGGGTGGACGACGGATTCTGGTCCCGCTGGGTCCTCATGGACACGCGTCACGCTCACCCACGCTTCATGGCTTCGGGAGCCCCTGCGGCGAAGCATTCTGGCTGGGGGCGTGCGCAGCTGACGGGCCCCGAGATGGATTTAGTCCTGAAGTGGTTGCATACCCTTCGGGAGGGAAGCTTGACGGCTGCCATGGTGGCCAGTGATTTTATCGGCCGGCGAAATGCTCCCCTTCAAGAGCACAAGGAGCAGATGTGGCGCTATTCAGGGCGGGAGGACCGGATGAGGCTGGCTCATGAGGTCCTCTCCTCTGCAACCGCCGGGAAGGTGATGGCAATAATCTTCGGGAGGCACCAGGTGCCGAAGCCCTCGGAGAACGCACGCCCTTTGTTTTGCTTCCGCAACGGAGGGGAGATTGCTGCGGAGATGCCCCTGTTCAACGAACGAGGGCCGGTCTGAGCTGGACGTGAGGGACCTTGCGCCAGCCCCTCGATACCGAGCCAGCGGGAAGCGAGGGTGCGATGACAGCCGACGGGAGATCCACCCTCCAAGGGGGCGGTCGGCGACCCGTGCGCAGCGAACAGACCGCGGAAGCGTCCTCCGGGGACAGCAACCGCCGCGATGCAGATGACGGTGATGATGATGATGGCGATGGGGAGGAGCAGAGCGACCTCGCCGCGGCGTCCTCCGAGCACGAGGGCGCGAAGGATGACGAAGACGCGGAGGAGGTGCTCGGCGGCCCCAGCGCAGGTGAGGGTCGCGGCATCGAGGCTGCCATCAAATCCCCTAGAGCGAAGGCGGTCGCCCCGCCGGAGGCATCTAGGGGGATCCCGCTGAGATCCCAGGGAGCAGTTCAGGTGGCACACGCCCGCGGGGTGCCTTCAGCCGTGGCCTCTTGCTCGGCAAGAGACGCCCGAGCTCTCTCTCCCAGTAAGTCCTTCTTTCGAGCTTGGGTATGTGTTTCTGTTCCACCAGCGAGTATGTTTCTGACGGCCTTGCTGTAGGTCCTCTGCCCCGCTGAAGAAAGCGAGGGAGATGCCTCTTGAGCCCTACAAGTAGGCGTTAGCAGCACCGCCCAGCCCCTGGGCACCTCCTGCGCCTGAGGGTCGGGAGGACAAGATGCCCAAGGCGGCGTCGGCGGTAGATGTTTCGGCCGCTACGCCCTTCACCGGCGCGGAAGGGGCGTCCCAGACCGTCGAGCTCATGAAAGAGCTGTCCCCTCAAGAGGGGGGATGACATCACCAAGGAGGCCAAGGGCGACGACGGCGCTCGCTCCGAGGAGGCACTCGCCCTCCTGAGGAAGGCTCACCGTCAGTTTGATGCTGCCGAGGCAGCGAGCCAGACGGCGGAGGAAGCCCTTCGTGTGTGACACGAAGAGCTTCGGAAGCAGGTCGGGCACTGTCGACCAGTGCCATGTCCGCCGCGGCCAAAGTGGGCGAGAAACTGGTGGAGGCAGCGAACCATGAAGCCACCCTGCGCGAGCAGGTGGCCTCTCGGGAATGGGGCCTCCAAGCGAAGGTGGATGCATTGGGCCTTCGCGAGGCATCAGCCACCCAGTTGGAGAAGGATCTGGCTTCCCGCGAGCAGGCAGTTGCTGATGACCCACAAGTGTAGGGGATCGCAACAGTCTTCACGGGTAGTGTAACCCAATTTATAGATTCGACACAAGGGGAGCCAAAGGATATTTATAAGCTTTGACAGTTGAGTTGTCAATTCAACCGCACCTGGAAAGATACTTGCTTGGCAACAATTTATTAGTAGCAACGGTGTGACAGTAGTAGCGGTGGTGATGGAAATAGTGGTGGCAAAACAACGAAAGTAAAAACAGCAAAGTAAAGCAACTAGTAACCAGCAGGATTAAAACACTGTAGGCTGAGGGATGGATGATTGGGCGCTGCATGGATAGGATTGATCATGTAGTAGCCTTAACATGGGACACGGCACACAGAAAATAAATAATCATCAAGGCATTCATCAAACATTAGGCATGTATCCCAAAGGTAGTTGTACGTGCTTGCCATAAGAACTTGCACAACATCTTTTGTCCTACCATCCCGTTTTCAGCGGGGCCAATTAAGGAACGTATGGAGATTAAGGTGCTCCTGTCAAAGAGCACCGGAACAAAGCATTAACACTCTATGGATACATGTAATCCTCAAGTTATAGTCCATCCCCTTTGGTGTCCCAAGCTGTCACCATTAAGATCGCCGGTTCCGGACTATAACAGGTGCATACAACTTGTAGATAGGATCAAGAACATGAATACTCATGAAAATATAACAAGTTCAGATCTGAAATCATGGCACTCGGGCCCTAGTGTCAAGCATTAAGAGCAACAAGATGCAACAAAGTTGATAAACACCATAGTAGATGATAGGCAACATGCCCCCAACAATCTGATGAACTATTACATGATAAATCTCATCCAATCCCTACCATCCCCTTTGCCTACAGCAGGGAATTACTCACACATGGATGGGGGAAACATGGAGGGATGATGGAGTGGTGATGGCGATGACGATGATGACGAATTCCCCTCATCAGAGGCCAAAACAGCCTCCAGATTAGCTCTCCCGAGGAAGAACAGAGGTGGTGGCGGCTCCGCGACGGAAACTGGGAAGATGGGCGATTGTTCTAGGGTTTCTGCGTCAGGAGTAAAAATAAGGGCCAAAGGGGGCCTCGGGGGTGGCCCCACCTGGCCAGGCGGCCAGGTGGCCCGGCCAGCCCCTGGTCGTGCCCTGTGGTCGCCTAGGCCAGGGGCAACCCCCCTCCGGATCTCCTTCTGGCTCCGTGGGTCTTCTGGGAAGTTGGAATTTCTGGAATTTTTTTGGAATTTTCTGAGAAACTTCATTTTTCTCCTTTTCCTACACAAAAACAGACATACAGGCAACTCTGCTGAAAACAGCGTCAGTCCGGGTTAGTCCCATTCAAATCATGCAAGAATGAGGCAAAAACAATAGCAAAAGTGTTTGGAAAAGTAGATACGTTTGGAACGTATCAGCTCCCCCAAGCTTAGCATATTGCTTGTCCTCAAGCAATTCAGTTCAACGAACTGAACGCGGTAAAGAAAACTTTGACAAACACATTTGCTTCACATGATGTGCATAAACCTATACTATGATCAGATTTAGCAAGTATTAGCACAATGCTACGAAGATAATGCACTTGGCAATCATACTAACTCATGAAAAGATCACAAAGAACTAAGAATGAATAATATGCAATTGAAAATTACTACAAGATTGCAATGCTCATAGCCCAAACATAGCAGAGTGGTATCTCGCTTGCCCCCATAAGTGAAGCAAAACATAAATGCAGAGGCACCTTCGAAGTCTTAAAGGAGACTAGAAATAAATATTTCAGAATGAGCAATATCTCAATCATGCAGAAGACAATGGTACTTTGGGACAATGCACATTGTACTCAAAATGACAATCATGCTCTCTATGTTGGTGCTTTGAAGGAAGAAGGTGATGACTCTTGAACCGTGGCTTTTGAGGGCGAAGTTGAATACCCATGGTCGGAAGCAAAGACTAAACATGTACCAGAGCTCGCAGCTTAAATCAGAGATAAATTGCTTTTTGAGAGTGTAACTTTCCAGTCAACGGTTTATGACAAAGGTTCTCAATATCTTCCATGCCAACTACATTAATGGCGGTTCCCATGCTTTTTTTATTTTCCTTACACTCCCCCTCCACCAAACAAACACAAGCCATGGCTAGCCGCATCCGCAGGTGCCCTCCATACCATCAACAAGCCTGGGGGAGTGTAAGTTTTTATTTTTTATAAACCATTTAGAACTGGGCATTCTCCAGACCAGCCTCTGCCTCATAAATTTGACTAGTTAAAACTTTGTCAACGAGTAAAACATCTTTAGCATGGAAGATATTGATCGCCCCTACTGCTCCATGAGCTTGTACGGGTACAAAAGATAAGCTTATTTGAAGGTTTTGAGATGGTACATGAAAGTCTTCGTTAGGAATGGCAAGTAAATACCATATATAGGAAGGTATAGTGGACTCTCATGGCATAACTAGTTTCAAGGATTTTGGATGCACAAGCAGTCAGTCCGCTTAGTACAAGTGAAAGCTAGCAAAAGACGGGGAAGCGACCAACTAGAGAGCATTAACGGTCATAATCATGCAGAGCGACAAAGCAACATTGAATCGGGCATGAAAGCGATATCACTACTCTGAAATAAACAGATCATTAAGGCTAGATAGACTTTTCAGTCATAAACATGTATAAGCATGTGCCAAGTAAATCCAAATTAATTCTCCGAAGGAGGATACCACTTCACTATACCAAACTATGAGCAAAGCAATGCATGCAGACATTTTAATAACATATTATGCACTCCAGCTATTTGAGACTAATCACAGGGAAAGCATGAACTACCAAGATAACATTATAAACATAGCACTAGGTCATGACAAGCTGGTCTCTAGGTCATAAGTACAGGCACATGTACAAAAGTGAAAACAAATAGAGTTCATACCGGTTTCCCTTACCACGTCCATTCCATCGATCTTCGTCATTATTGCCTTGTCACTTGCACAATCGAACGATAAAGAAGATAATAAAGTGCAAGTACGGCCACAGACGCGAGTTGAACTCTGCAAACAAAGCAAACTAAAGAGCGAAAAGGAAATCTTTTTGGGTTTTCAAAGGGTTAACAAAAGAAAAGAAACGAGAAATCTTTGTGTTGTTTTCGCAAGTTAAGAAAGAGTAAAAAGAAGAGCAAGCAAAAACTGCAAAAAGAGAAAAGAACGGCGAGAAAACTCGGATGATACAAATGAAGAAGGAGAGATATGTACTCCCCCAAGCTTAGTCTTTTGGCCTAAGTTGGACTCATCTACTGTAAGCCCCAGGAGCTTACTCCGGCTCCGGATCCGTAGTGGAGCGCCCATGGGTCGTACCGGGCGTCGCGTGTGGAGAACGACATCCTGCCTGGCTGCTGAGAGGAGGATCCCTCCCCGTGAGGGGCGAGATATCCCTCAGGCGCGTGCAGAGGTGGCGCCTGAAAATCGTCCTCATACGCCGCCGCGTCGGCCGCAGGAGGCTCAAACTGCTGCTGCGCTAGATACTTGTCTCGCTCGATCTCAGAAAGCGACCATCCGTGCCTGATATTATACTCAAACAAAAAGGGAGCAGGCAAACGAATAGTACGAACAGTAGTAATATTAAAGAGCAGCATAAAGTCAAACTCTCCCCACTGGGAGTTCTTAGTAATACACTCACGCCTTTTCATGGCAGCAAGGTCGGCGCGAGAAAGGTAATGGTACATCGTCCGGGTGTGGAGACTTCTCAAGTCGCTCGATAACAAGTGAGGCAAAGATGCCTCCAAAGATAGCGCCCTTCTCACCATTAAGGCTGAGACGGCGAGCGATTAAAGCACCTATGTTATACTTCCAGTCTCCCACAATGGCAGCCGCAAGGATAGCAAGGTCAGGGGAACTAATGTTGCTCGTGTTGGCATGAGCTAACACCCCTCGAGAAATATAATATGCGAAGTACCTTTTTTTTTTACAGGAAGGGCCAGGAAGGCCCGAGAAACTGCATTAGGTATAGCACGTCGGAACAGTGCAGACTACAACAGGACCCATAGAAACTAAGAAATTACAAGCTAGTCCCCGAGTAATGCAAAAAGGACCCTGAACAGAGTAAGAAAAACGCAATCGAGTCCCTGACAGCTCCTGAACGGATCGAGCCTTGCCGTCGCCGGGGACGAGACCACTTGGGACGCCAAGACCTTCACAGCTTCGCCGCCGGCAACCCATGCCGGGAAAGCACGCCATGAACTCCGAACACGAACCGAACTGCCTCCCCTCTTGCACAATGGCTGGGAGGAATACATGTAGCCGCCCTTCGGCTAGAAGAAACGGTGACGGAGCGAAGAAGATCGGCTGGCAACTGCCTCCTCGATCGTTGTAGCCTCGCTACAGACGCCATCGTTGATGAGCTCGAACCCATACCGCGTCTTCCAAAACTCTGGATTTCCCCAACTTCTTATCCACCCCCACGGTGGTGCTCAAAGCTGAAGAAAAACAGTGGAGCCAACTGCATACCAGGGAAGCACACTGGGTCACCTGCTTATTGAAGAACAAGAACTGGGGGGGAGAATGGAGCAGCAGCGGCCGAAGCAACGTTGCGCCATGGATCAGGCAAAAGAGTCCCAGCATAGGATCCAGCAGCTAGCCCTCTATTCACCTCCACCTTCCCGCCGTCAGCACGAGCTTGAGGAAGAGGAGCAAGAGAGAGAGGAGTGGACCTGGATCTGGGCGCTCTGTTATTCACCAGAGAGAAGAGAACTAAACTAAACCTACAGCAGCTACCAACCGGTCCTCTCTCCCGCTCGTCGTCGGCCACCATGGCCGCCGGCGACGGGAGGGAGAGAGGCCGGCGAGGGAGGTGGAAGGAGAGATCAGAAGTTTGGGGGCGGCAAGGAAGCCAGTCTCGGCACAGAAGGCCAGTCCAGAAAGTCTCGGACGAACCCCCATATGCGAAGTACCTGATGTAGGGAAACTGAATGCTTCGCACTTTGCCTCGTTGAATAGTCCTCGTGTCTCCGTGACAAAGAGAGTTGAAGAGAGCCTTGAGGTCGTCAAGCTGCGCCATTATCTTGTGCATCTCCACTTCATTATGCACACCTATAATATCACAAAATTCTGACAAAGGCATGGTCAACGTCTCATCATAAATTCTAAATTCAACGGTGGGACGAATCCCATCCTTGAATTTAAACCAGTTGACAAAATAATAAGTAAGCCTCGGATACTGCTGCACCTCGTGCTTCATGAGGTGTGTCAAACCTGCATTCTCAACTAAATTATTAAAATACTCGCTCAAACCCGCGGCCTGTAAAAACTGATGACAAGGATACGACATGGCCTGCACAGTGTTCGACTCGTTGAGTAATTCCGGAAGCTCAACATCATCATTATAGCTTGACCTTGCGGGAGGGTTGGACTCGGAGGCTCTTGTACGCCTATCAGTGTCCGGAGCTTTCTTTCCCGCAAACCATCCCTTAACCTTTTTCATTATTCCTTAATCTGAATTTTTTAGCAAGTTATAACAAGTTGCAAATAATGAACAAGGGATGAAGCATACTACTCTACTAACTTCATAGAGGCTAACACATGCATCAAAACTTCAAAAATAAAAATAAAACAAGCATGCAAGCTCATATGAACAGCCACCAAGAACTCCAAAATACTCAAGTATAACTTTACCATTCAAAATTCTATTTGGAGGAGTGGAGGAGTCTGATACGTCCCAAACGTATCTATAATTTTTGCTTGTTCCATGCTTGTTTTGGTGACTTTGCTATATGTTTTGATGCACTTTCATATACTTTTACAACATATTTGGGAATAACCTATTAACCCAGTGCCCAGTGCCAGTTTCTGTCTGTTTTTGTCCGTGCATTGCAGAAAAAGGTGAAAAATCAATATTGCCGGAAAAATCCAGAAAAATTCCAGAAATTCTTATTCATCGGAATACTCCAGAAGCCCGAAGGGGGGCCAGGGGGGAGCCACCCCTGGTGCCGCGCCCCCTGGTCGCCTGGCCAGGTGGGCCCACCCCTGGTGCCCTACTTTGCGCCTATTTATCCCTCTCGTTCCGAAAACCTTCATAGAGGACTTCTTTTCCACGTTTACGCCACTGTTCCGCCGCCATCGCGATCCCGAGATCGGGATCAGTAGAAGTTCCAGTCCTGGCACCCTGCTTGATCTCCGGAGGCTCCTCCATCACCATGCTTGCCTCCGAGATGCTTCGTGAGTAGTTCCTCCTTGGACCTAGGGTTCATGGCAGCAAGCTAGTTGATGTATTCTCTCCAACCTTGTGCTTCAATGTCTAGCCCTTGTGAGCTGCCTATCATGATCAAGGTATATATGTTATAGTTTCTGTGTTGTTATGCTGTGTTTGCTGGGATCCGATGGATTATGAGATTATGTTCAGATTGTGGAAGTAATATATTTAGATCTCTTTTATATTGTGTCCTTGTGTGTTCTTGCATGTTCTCCGTTGTAATTTATTGCTTTGGCCAAGTAGTAGGTTGCAACTCCAAGAGGGAGCGTTATGCTAGATAGTGGGTTCATGCCTCCTGATGTCCAGCTTGAGTGAAAGAAACATGTGACTAGGGAATGTGCTGTTGCCATTAGGGGTAAAACAACGGTGCTTGTGAATGAGCGTCACAAGGATTGCTTACATTACGCATAGAGTGTTAAGGCAATCGTCCGTTGCTTTGAGTTCGTAACATTAGTTGTGGCTCGCAACTTAATACCAGCGAGATGTTCTGGATAGATATCTCAAGGTAGATGATTAGTAAGTAGATGCTGATGAATAAACGGTCTACTTGTCTTGGTGTAATGCCCACATGATTGAACCCTGCACTCTCTGCTAGCAAAATTAGCATTGCGGTGCGTTCATAATTCTGTCAATTGCCAAGCTGTAATTTGTTCACCCAGCATAGTTTTTATCGTCTTTTGGGAGAGAGACATCACTAGTGAGCGCCATGACGCCCTGGTCCATATCACCATCATAAGTTGACACCGCTGCTATTTACTGTTTTTTTCTTTTTAGTTGCACTTTTATTATCCCTTGCGTTTAACCTTTGTAAACAACAAGGCCGGAGAGATTGACAACCTCTCTGACTCGTTGGGAGCAAAGTTAGTTGTGTCTTGTGTGCAGGTCCAGGTCAACTCACGCACCAGCTAATCTCTGGCGCCGTTGCCACCTTCTTGTCATCTCCGGAATTCTACGGGAGACATACCTTGGTATCTTCACTGAGGTAAATTTGCTACTATCTACAGCATAACCTTCCACTTGGGGTAACCAACGAGGAGGTGTTATCTACACCCATCAGAGTCACATACCAAGGAACAAATGCCCCAAATTTCAGCTGAAACGGAGGGCTGTGGAAGGAGATCAAAAATCGCAGCAAGAGCTCCAAGAACTCGGGCTTGAGCTGGAAGAACACGATTTCTGAAGGGAGAGAGATAGAGTGGGAGAGAAAATACCTGTTGGAGTGGCCTGGGGGGCCCAGGCGGCCAGGGGGCTGGCCGCGCCCCCTGGTCGCCTGGCTGCCAGGTGGGTCCCCCTGGCCAGCCTCAAGTGCCCCTGTGACTCTTTTTTTGATGCAAAAATTTATTTTGATTTTTCTGGAATTTTTCTGACAACTTCATTTTCGGGTGATTTCCGGGGTACAGAAAGCTGCAGTACTTTCAGAAACTGGAAACAGTGATTATAACATTGAAGTTTCAGAAAATAATAAGGCAAGCTACAGCAAGGAAGAGCAAAAACAAAATAACTTGCACCTTTTAATGCATATAGAATGAGTTTGTCAGCAAGGTTGATCAAGTCTTACTAGCAAGCAAATTCTATATAATGCAAAACGTTCTTACTTCCAAAAGGTAATTATGTTACCTTAACCTTGATGGACATTGTCCCAATCATAATAGTTTTATATCTATGATGCATATGTAGAGGACAATCCCAATCTCCAACCATGACGGTCTCAATATTTTCAATGGAATTGAGGCCATGCCTCTTATCAATCTTCTTCGGAAAATATACCGTATGCTCTTTATTATTAACATTAAAAGTGACTTTCCCTTTGTTGCAATCAATAACAGCCCCTGCAGTGTTAAGAAAAGGTTTCCCAAGAATTATAGGCATGCTACCATCCTCGGGCATATCCAACACAACAAAGTCAGTAAGAATTAAGCAATTAGCAACTTCAACGGGAACATCCTCGCAAATACCAATAGGGACGGTTGTAGACTTGTCAGCCATTTGAAGAGAGATATCTATGGGGATTAGTTTGTCTAAACAAAGTCTTTTGTACAGAGAGAAAGGCATAACACTCACTCCTGCACCAAGGTCACATAAAGCAATTCTAACATAGTTGTTCTTTATGGAGCAAGGAATGGTGGGTATACCTGGATCTCCTAGCTTTTCAGGAATCTTGCCTGTGAAGGAATAATTGGCAAGCATAGTAGAAATTTCCTCATTAGGAACCTTTCTTTTGTTAGTAACAATATCTTTCATATATTTAGAGTAAGGAGGCAACTTAATAGCATCAGTCAAAGGAATTTGAAGAAAAAGAGGCTTCATCCATTCACAAAACTTATTATAATGCTCTTCTTCTTTAGTTTTGAAGGACTTACCTGGAAAGGGCATTGACTTCTGTACCCAAGGTTCTCTTTCTTTGCCATGCCTTCTAGCAATGAAATCCTCTTTTTTATACCTCTTATTCTTGGAACGCTCGTCTGGCGCTTCTTCTTCTTCTTCATCAGGTGGATCATTCTTATCATTATCATTATCATGTTCATTACCACTTTCAGTCTCAGCATCAGAAATAGATATGCTATTTGGGTCATCAATAGGTTCTTCATTAGCTGCAGGATCATTGGGATCTTCAGCTCTCTTGTGTTTCTTCTTCTTCTTCTTCTTCTTCTTCGGAGAGCTAGCAATATTTTCTTCCTTCATTTGAGAATCTTGCTCAATTCTCTTTGGGTGCCCCTCAGGATAGAGAGGATCCTGGGTGAGTGTACCACCCTTGGTCTTAATACCATAAGCCTGTGTATCAGCTCGTGGAGACATGTTAGCAAGCAAATCTTTTTGCACTTTAGAAATTTGTTCAAGTTGAGTTTGAACCATATGAAAATGCTTAACAAGTCCCTTAACATCATTAATAGTTCTTCCCAAAACATCTAGCAAGTTTTTGATAACAAGAGAATTATCATGCAATTGATTTTGAATTCTTGTATTAAAGTGATTTTGCTTCATGATAAAGTTATCAAACTCATCTAAACATTGGTCAGGAGGCTTACCACAAGGAACATCACTTGCATTGAAATCTAAAAGAGAGTGTACCTCTACCATAGGTGGGTGAGTGGTAGGCTCACATAATTCTTCAATAGGAGGTAGATTCTTTACATCTTCAGCTTTTATACCTTTCTTCTTAATAGATTTCTTTGCTTCTTGCATATCTTCGGGGTTCAAGACAAGCATACCCCTCTTCTTTGCTGTAGGTGGAGGTGGTGGTTTAGGAACGGACCAATCATCATGATTTTTGGCTATCTTGCCCATTAATTCTCCGGCTTCATTCGGAGTCCTTCCCCTGAAAACACAACCAGCACAACTATCTTGGTATGACCTAGATTCATCAGTTAGTCCATTATAAAATATATCAATAAGCTCATTCTTAGGGACTCCATGTCCTGACCTGGCCTTGAGTAAGGTGCAATACCTCCCCCAAGCTTTAGGGAGGTGCTCATCCTGCAACTGTTTGAAATTATAAATTCTTTGTAAAGCAGCATGTTGCATATGAGCAGGAAAATATTTTTCAAGGAAGTAACACACTAAGTCCTGAGGACTCTTAACAGACCCATAAGGTAATCTGTCATACCAAGCTTTAGCACCCTTCTTTAGGGAGAAATGAAACAATTTTACCACATGGTAATTTCATATCTTCTCTACATTGGAAAATAAGCCACTCAACTCAGTGAGTTTGCTGAGGTGTGCAATAGCATCATCATTTTCTCTGCCGTTGTAACATCCCAAATTTATATTTTGGATGATTTACTAGTTATCATACGCATATATCATTTTGCGCATTTTTGGATTTATTGGAATATGTTTTTTTATTATTATTTTATTTCGGCTAAGAAAAACATTGAATATTTTATATAGATTATTCTAAGATTTTAGAAATTTATTTGGAATTTTTCCGAGTTATATTTTTATTTTATAAAAGTCTTTGAAAATCCCTGTTTAAAAAAAAACTGCGCAGTCGTACCGCCCTGTTAAAAAAAAACTCAGCCGGCCCAGCCAGGCCGGAGCAGCCAGCCCGCGGCCGGTTAGGAAAAAAAAAGAGGACCGGGGCGGTAGCAGGCCGGCCCAGCTAGCCGGGCCGAGCCAGGCCGGCCCACCCGAGTGCGCCAGCGTTCACGGCAGCAAAAAAAAAGCTTGTGTCCATGGCGGACACGGCTGTAGCCAGCGCCGCCGCCTCGTGCCCGCTCCGGACTCCACCCCGGAGTGCCCCTCAGCCAAGAAAAGCCGGGTATAAATAGCCCCCGATCCCCTCGTTCGATTCCCACAAAAATTTCGAGCCAATCCCCACCGTAGCCGACGAAATCGCTCGCCGGAGTTGAGCCGCCGGAGTCCGCCGCCGCCGTTCCGGGCCACCCTGGAGCAAACCGTCACCACCCCCGGATTCCCCTCGCCGAGACGAAGCCGTAGGACCCCGC
Source organism: Elymus sibiricus (assembly GCA_039707655.1). Classification (NCBI taxonomy): domain Eukaryota; kingdom Viridiplantae; phylum Streptophyta; class Magnoliopsida; order Poales; family Poaceae; genus Elymus; species Elymus sibiricus. Next base: position 31,565,184 of record CM077670.1, read on the forward strand.
CATCTTCGTATCCGTCGCCGGAAATTATTGCCGGATTTTTCGCCGGAGTTGCGCCGTCGCCGGAGTTCGTCGCCGCCGTCGCGGTACGTCTCGTCCGTCCGATCTATTTTCTGCGGTCTAGATTAGATCTGTTAAAATCTGTTTTTTTTATTAGATCGGTATGGTTTTCTTCCAGTTTATTCCGTTTAACCACCGTAAACCGTTTTACCTATTTAGCGAACGCCCTCTGTTTAAATCCTAAAACGAACGTTGTTCGTCCGATAGCCAGGGATCCAGATGCGAATAGTTTTTTTTTCACAGAATAGCCCTCAGATTTCTTTAAGCCTTACCTTTTAAACCGTAGATCGAAATTAGTTGAATCCAAAGCCCACGGTTTTCTTTTGAAGCCCTCTATCCAGTACAACCCTAAAATTTTATTTATGAATTTCTAAAAATTCAATTCTGAACAGATTCAAATTCAACCTTCTTTTGGCCGTATCTTTTGTTTTATAACTCGGATTTAGTTGATTCTTTTTGCAAATTGAAACCCTAGTTAAACCCTAGCATCTAGACCCTTGCCACCCGCTTTGAACTCAATTATGATCTGTTTTTCAAAATCTTTTATTTGGTTTTTCTTTTGGAGTTTATGAACTTTGTCTTGCCTTTGGTTATGTATTGATTGTGTGTATCTTGTTTGCTCATGATAGATTGCTCGGAGTGCGAAGCAGAGTATCACCAGTCTCTAGAATTCCATAACCAGCAACAAGGCAAGTCATATCTTTGGTCATACTCCCTATTACCTATGTTTTTATGCATTTAGTCTTTTTTTCTATAGATTGCATGATAGGATTATGTGATGCTATGCTATTTCACCCAGTAGTTCATTGAGGTAGGTCTGAACCTTACATCATTGTCACCATCGTGTAATATTATATTGTTATGCTAAATAGACATGGATTGGGAAGTGAATCATTATGAGGTATGAGTGACAATGTAGTAAATAGGATCAAGATAAAGTTAATGAACCACCTGGGTGGAATGGTTGCGAGTGACCTGGGGATGGCTAGTGTTCACTGTGGAAAGCCACCTAGGCTTAAAGGGACTAATTGTGTCTTCATACCTAGAAGCTTACGTGTGCAGCCACAAGCTATTATGGGCTCTGGCTTGGTTGATCAGTTGTAGGGACTCTTGCCTGGTAGTGTTATGAACGTAGTTATGAGTAGGTGGGATGGGTGCTACCGGAGTAAGGGAAACTCTTCTGAAAGACCATGTCTCGACCTTCTAGTTGTCATACAATTTGCAGTGTGATGAACTACAAAGGAGGTGGTCGAAGTCTTGTGGGGAAAAGTGCACAAACCTCTGCAGAGTGTAAAACTAATCAATTAGCCGTGTCCTCGGTTATGGACAATTTGAGCGACTAGATGTGGTAATATTGATTTTGTCTCATCATTTTTAATCAATTGATTGGGTTTAATCACTTTGGGATAGATTGAGTGGAGTTTCCATCTCGATCGTATGCTATTGTAGAACTTAGGACTTATTATTCTTTAGGGAAAAATTAGCTTTTTGCAAAGTAAATGTAGAAGCTCCACCAGCCAAATTGCATGTATTGTAGGACTTTTACTTCTTTCTGTGATATGGCTTGCCGTACAATCAAAGTACTGACCCCCTTTGGGGCTGTAACTTACTCATGTTGCAGATTATTCTGACGAGGATTAAGGTGCGAATAGGTCGCTATCTTATACTCAACTATTGCCGTGGAGTCGGATGGACTCGCTACTACTATTATGCTTCAGCAAGTATTTGATTAGATGGCCTTAAGCCATATTATTGTAATAAAGTACTTCATTCGATGTAATAAAGACATGTGGTTACTTCTGTTATTTCATCGAGTACTATGTGTGCTAGCAAGCCGATCCAGGGACTGGCACAGTAAGCACAGAGACTTGGTCCATTCGGATCCGGTCGCTACAGCCATAGAAAGGATCAGCTTCAACCATAGATATAAGTGAAAGATCAACAGAGAAATCAAAATCAGCATCCTTAATGCTAATAGGAGAAGTGGCAAACTCAGGATCAGGAACAAACTTGTTCTTCATAGCATGTTTTTCAAGTAGCTTCTTTATAGCATCAGGATCTGCAGAGTTGTTACAATCTGCATAGTCTTTAATAAACTCATCATCAAGCTCAATATAGTCATCATCTTGGTACTTACCCTTAAGATTACTCAAATCAGGATAAGCAGAAGATTTCAAACAAGGGTAACGTGGAGCAATAGGAATTTTAGCACTAGTGTGTTTTGCAGCTTTAGTAATTTGAGACTCAAGGAAAGGACCAAGTGAATCAAAAACAGTAGAAGCATCATCAAAAGCATCAGACATATTACCAGACTCAGTAGAAGTAGCATGTGAAGCATGTGGTGGTGGTGAAGCAAACTTACTTATAACGGAAGGCGAATCAAGTGCAACACTAGTATTGAGAACAGTACCTTTCCTTGTAGTGGATGGTAAAATAGGAACCTAGGGGTCTCCTTTCTTACCCATAGTGGATAAATTGCAGCAAGCAGAATAACTCCGAAGTAGACTTATAAATAAAGCTATGCTCCCCGGCAACGGCGCCAGAAAATAGTCTTGATGACCCACAAGTGTAGGGGATCGCAACAGTCTTCATGGGTAGTGTAATCCAATTTATAGATTAGACACAAGGGGAGCCAAAGGATATTTATAAGCTTTGACAGTTGAGTTGTCAATTCAACCGCACCTGGAAAGATACTTGCTTGGCAACAATTTATTAGTAGCAACGGTGTGAGAGTAGTAGCGGTGGTGATGGAAATAGTGGTGGCAAAACAACGAAAGTAAAAACAGCAAAGTAAAGCAACTAGTAACCAGCAGGATTAAAACATTGTAGGATGAGGGATGGATGATTGGGCGCTGCATGGATAGGATTGATCATGTAGTAGCCTTAACATGGGGCACGGCACACAGAAAATAAATAATCATCTAGGCATTCATCAAACATTAGGCATGTATCCCAAAGGTAGTTGTACGTGCTTGCCATAAGAACTTGCACAACATCTTTTGTCCTACCATCCCGTTTTCAGCGGGGCCAATTAAGGAACTTATGGAGATTAAGGTGCTCCTGTCAAAGAGCACCAGAACAAAGCATTAACACTCTATGGATACATGTAATCCTCAAGTTATAGTCCATCCACTTTGGTGTCCCAAGCTGTCACCATTGAGATCACCGGTTCCGGAATAACAGGTGCATACAACTTGTAGATAGGATAAAAAACATGAATACTCATGAAAATATAACAAGTTTAGATCATGGCACTCGGGCCCTAGTGTCAAGCATTAAGAGCAACAAGATGCATCAAAGATGATAAACACCATAGTAGATGATAGGCAACATGCCCCCAACAATCTTACGAACTATTACATGATAAATCTCATCCAATCCCTACCATCCCCTTTGCCTACAGCAGGGAATTACTCACACATGGATGGGGGAACACATGGAGGAATGATTGAGTGGTGATGGCGATGACGATGACGACGAATTCCCCTCACTGGAGGCCAAAACAGCCTCCAGATTAGCTCTCCCGAGGAAGAACAGAGGTGGCGGCGGCTCCGCGACGGAAACTGGGAAGATGGTCGATTGTTCCAGGGTTTCTGCGTCGGTAGTAAAAATAAGGGCCAAAGGGGGGCCTCGGGGGTGGCCCCACCTGGCCAGGCGGCCAGGTGGCACGGCCAGCCCCTGGCCGCGCCCTGTGGTCACCTGGGCCAGGGGCAACCCCCCTCCAGATCTCCTTGTGGCTCCGTAGGTCTTCCGGGAAGTTGGAATTTCTGGAATTTTTTTGGAATTTTCTGAGAAACTTCATTTTTCACCTTTTCCTACACAAAAACAGACATACAGGCAACTCTGCTGAAAACAACGTCAGTCCGGGTTAGTCCCATTCAAATCATGCAAGAATGAGGCAAAAACAATAGCAAAAGTGTTTGGAAAAGTAGATACATTTGGAACGTATCAGTTGAAACTCGGGAGAGCGGGATCTCCGATCGTGAGGAGGGCCTCCAGGCCCGCGAGAAGAAGCTCCAAGAGGAGACCGCCGCCTTGCAGGTCGAGCGCCAACGGCAGGAGAACCTGGCGCGTGAGGCGGCCACTCGTCAGCTCGAGCATACGTAGGCGCTGCGCGCCCTCCTAGTGCGCACCCGCGCCGTCCTTGTGGAGCTCGGGGGTGATGTCCCCGCGCTGGGCGAGGAGGCAGACGACGCCCGCTGCTTGCAGGTCTTCCAGGAGATGTCCGACATACTGCGCGCCCTCTTCATCGAGGACGGCAACCGCTCACTCCTGTCCACAGCAGCGACATGCATTTTCTCCAATGTCCGTCGCGTTGCCCCGGCCATCGACATCAGCTCGCTGATCACCGCCGTGTAGGAGATATGCCCAAGAGGCAGTAATAACAGTTATTTTGTATCTCCGAGTTTGTAATGAATGTTTATGTTACATGCTACAACTGCAATGATTCTCGAGTCTGCAATATCCACGAGGCTCGGAGGGAAACTCATGTGCACGTGTGGTACAATAAACGGTAAAATGTATTCCTAGTCTTGCCTCTAAGACTGGCTCAAGTATTGCATGATGATCCTGTTTTCCTGATCATGGGCATGGCTATGCCGGCAATTTTGAGGGCACAATGTTGGTAGAACACTTGTGTTGAATCGACCCGAATTGATGTTATGCTATGAGATACATTCGTCACAAGTTAATGGTTAATAACATAGAGATAGTTAATGTTTGCATAATTCCTTAGACCATGAGAGTATTGAGTTCCTTCGTACTTGCTTCGTGAACTTTGGGGTTTGTTAAACGTCATCCATCACGGAAAAGTATGACAAGAAATGAGATAGCTCAAGATTGGGATTTGCTCCTCCGATGATGGAGAGATATTCTCGGGCCCTCTCGGTGTTACGGTATCCATCATCGTCTGGCCAGACACATTGTAATTTGATCATTGGGATGCCGAAACACGAAAACGAGAAAAGAGAACAAAACCGGTAATGAGGTAACTTGCATGGTGGACAAGTTGTTGATCCATGGGGATGCAATAAATCTCACCTCGGGTGTTTGTAATATATCGTGAAGCAACAGGAATAGCACACGGCAACTGGAGGTTCACTCGAATATTCATTCGTGTGGGTATAGGGGTCAATATGGGTGTCCACGGCTCCGATGTTGATCATTGATCGAAAAGTGTTCCGGGTCATGTCTATACTTCACCAAACCTATAGGGTCACACGCTTAAGGGTCATCTATCTGCTGAATACTAGACAGGGAGTCTGAGAGAAAATAACCGGAAAAGTTTTGGACGAAACGGAAACGTTCCGGAGAGGACACCGGAATAGTTCCGGTAAAACTGAAAAGTTGTTTCAGGGTATTCCATTAAGTCAAATTGGTTTCGGCACACGTCTGGAAATTCTTGGAGGGTGCCAGAATCGTTCTGGAAACTGCTGGGATTTTTCCGGAGGAAAAACCGGAAATGTTCCGGAGCAGCCGGAACCGCTTTGATTGCTTTTCGCTGAAGAAAAACATTGTTCCGGAATTGTTTTGGAATGCGTTCAAAATTGTTTTAGTGGGTACTGGAATTGTTCTAGGCACACAGAAATAATTTGGGATTTAACGGACGCAGAAAAATGTCTTCATGAATAGTGAAAGTGCTTTTTGGATTACTTTATGGAAAGCCACCTTTTGGGGCTTTACTCAAAAGATCTAAGGGGATGACATGGATGGATAGGACCCCCCTTGGGGGGGTCCCACTAGGGTGTGGCCGGCCACATGTGGGGCTCTTCCTTGGAGCCCCACTTGTCCCTTGGTTTCACCTTTATGCCCTTGTGAAGGACTTCATTCATGTGCATTTTGGGTTTTATTGTAAAACCACCCTACCCCTTGGGATTTCCTATAAATAGAGGTGGAGGGGCAGCCCTCCACACTCATCCTTGCTCTCATACACATGCCATGCTCGTCTGGCTCTCTCTCTCTCCCTCCCACGAAATAGTTTCGTAGAGCCGGAAGGCTGTCTGGGTTCCGGCAGGAACTAGTTTTGGACGGCGAAGCCCTGCCGGATAGCTGACACCGTATGTGTGCAACCCCGTAGGGAGGTCGTAGTTTCAATCTTTTGCCCGAGGGGCTGTTCGAGTGTCCTCCCGAAGGGCTGTCCGAGTTTCCGTTCGAGTTTCGAGGGTCCTCCCGAAGGGCTGTCCGTGACATCGTCCGAGGGACTGTCCGACCGCCTCCCGAAGGGCTGTCCGACGAGGGAGTACATCCTTGCGGTTGGGAGGTTGTAAATCCTAGCTGCAGGGATCTCCACCGATGATCTACACCGACTCTTCTTCCGCCGCGCTTCGAGTTGGTACGGATCAGATCAAACCTTGTTTGCAGTCTCCATAATGATCCTGGGCGTGCTCGCTGTACCAAATTTTTTTGTTTTCTGTCGCGTTCCCCAACAGTGGTATCAGAGCCGTGCTATGCGTAGGTGCAGGTTACAATCTAGAATACATGGAGATGTATGGATATTGCATAATATAATTTTGGAGTAGATGAGATCTATTGCCGAAAATTATTTATGCGGGTAGCAGATGAAGTCTGTTACCCGATGTTCTTGTTGCTTCCCTAGAATTTGCGTATTTCTGATCTCAAGACAGCATGGTGGAATTTGACAAAGTTCTGGCAATCCACGATCCTGATTGATCAACGAAGTGCTATCAGTTCTTTGGGTTCCGCCATAGTCAAAAGAAAGATGAAATTCGTAGATGAAAGGGCAATGCAGATATGATCTGCACGGGGGTCATGCGTATGACGAAGTTTAGTATGGGGCTCGAGATTTTATTATCTCGTGTTTCATACACCCCGAGATGTTAATCTAGCAACTTGAATAATCATACTTGATGATAAACGTTGGTAGCTGCGGTTTAAGTCAAAACCTTAGAAGCCACATAAAATAAAATTTTGCATAAACCGATTAGAGGCGTCTAACTTGGTTTTGCAGGATGTGCATGTGATGTGGTATAGCAATGCTCATATTAATTCGATTATGTATGAGATGACTATATGATGTAAATTCATTAACATGACCTGCGTGTCATGATTTGGCATGATGGCTGGAGCCATATGATTGTCACTTTAATGACCTGCGAGTCAACCTTAAGTAATGCACTTATTTTATTAGCTATAGAGATAGCAATATTATTTGGTGCATCGACAAGGTGGTGGCAATCTTCACGAAGGTGAACACCGACGCAAATGCCGAAGACGAAGAAATACTTGACTTCTCCGTCAGAAAGGGCTATACCATATCATGCTATTATGAATTGCCTGAGATGTTTATCCCTTATGATGCACCCTTTTGATTGCGCGGTAGTCGCTTTTTATCAGGGTGATCTCTCACTTAAAATATCAAGTAGTTAGTGTTCTCCCAAGTGTAGCACCGTCACAGCATCTATCCTTTCGGGGTGCAGCATGGATGCATGGGTACGAACGATTGGAGAAATGTAAGGCGGGTGAGGTCAGACCTCGCAGCAAGCACTACTAGAAAAAAGGCTATTAGTGGCGCACCTGTTTTTGCTATTAATGGCGCACTATAGGTGCGCCACTATTAACACGCCATTAGTAACAAATAGTAATGGCGCACCTCCGGTGCGCCATTAGTAATCCAAATACTAGTGGCGCACCACCTGGTGCGCCATTACTAACACTTCAGGTGCGCCATTACTAGTTTTAACTAGTAATGGCGCACCACAACCACGGTTTTCGAAAAAAAAAATTCAAATTTTTTTAAAAAAAAATTTCGAATTTTTTTTTTTCAATTTTTTTTAAATTTTTTTCCTTAATCTCATAGGAGATATTTTTAACTCTAAGTATGCTTAATCTCAGGTCAAATTGCACTCGTGGTCAAACTTCCCGGTCAGTCACCCATCCTCACACTACTCCAGCCCCAGCACGCTTAACTTCTAAGTATCATATAAATCTTATTAAGCCTTGTTGATGTCCAAAATTTCTAATAATTCCAGAAATGTTAAAACTTTGGAAAAAAAATCCAAAAAAATTAGAAAAACTATGGAAATTCCAATTTTTATTGGGGGAAAAAAAATTGACAAATTTTTTTTTGAAAAATTTTTTTTGGGAAAAAAAAAGTTTGAAAAAAAACATTTTGGAAAAGTTTGACAATTTTTTTTTTGGGAATTTTTTTTTTAAAAAAAACATTTTGAAAAAAAAAATTTGCTAGTAATGGCGCACCACAGCAAAGGTGCGGCACTACTAATTAATTTTTTTTTGGGAAAAACATTTTTGAAAAAAAAAATTTTGCTAGTAATGGCGCACCGTGGGTGTGGTGCGCCATTACTAGTTAAAATTTTTTTTTGGGAAATTTTTTTTTGAAAAAAAATGTTGAAAAAAAAAATTTTGGAAAAAAAATTGGGAAAAAAATTTGCTAATAATGGCGCACCACAGCAACGGTGCGCCACTACTAATAATTTTTTTTTTTTTTGGAAAAAACATTTTTGAAATTTTTTTTTTGGAAAAACAAAAGTTGAAAAAAAAATTTGGGGAAAATTTTTTTTGCTAGTAATGGCGCACCGTGGGTGTGGTGCGCCATTACTAGTTAAATTTTTTTTTTTTGAAAAATAATTTTGAAAAAAAAAAATTGAAAAAAAAATTTGGAAAAAAAAATTTCTAGTAATGGCGCACCACAGAAATGGTGCGCCACTACTAAAATTTTTTTTTTTTGCAAAAAACATTTTTGAAAAAAAAAATTGGAAAAAAAATTGAAAAAAAAATTTGGAAAAAAAATTTGCTAGTAATGGCGCACGGTGGGTGTGGTGCGCCATTACTAGTTAAATTTTTTTTTTTGGGAAAAATTTTTTTGAAAAAAAAATGTTGAAAAAAAAAAATTTTAAAAAAAATTTGGAAAAAAAAATTTGCTAGTAATGGCGCACCACCGCAACGGTGCGCCACTACTAACAAATTGTTTTTTTTGGAAAAAAAAAATTTTGAAAAAAAAATTTTGGAAAAAAAAATAGAAAAAAAAAATTTTGCTAGTAGTGGCGCACCGTGCTGTGGTGCGCCACTACTAAATTTTTTTTTTTTTTTGGAAAAAAAAAATTTGGAAAAAAAAATTTGAATTTTTTTTTTTGCTAGTAGTGGCGCACCGTGCGTGTGGTGCGCCATTACTAGTTAAAACTAGTAATGGCGCACCACACGCACGGTGCGCCACTACTAACAAATTTTTTTTATTGAAAAAAAAAATTATTAGTAGTGGCGCACCACACCACGGTGCGCCACTACTAACAAAATTTTTTTTTCTAAAAAAAAATTGTTAGTAGTGGCGCACCGTTGGTGTGGTGCGCCATTACTAATATAGACATTAGTGGCGTACCGATGTGTGGTGCGCCACTGCTATTTAGCAGTGGCGCACCACATACATAGTGCGCCACTAATGTCTATATTAGCTATAGCCCTTTTTCTAGTAGTGAAGATCACTTGGTTGTCTTGACGTTCATGGCAGGATCGTCCTGAGCTCGGAACACACGCATCGAAAGATGAACAAGAGTCACATAGAGATGTGATCGGCAAGTTGGCCTACCAATTGAAATCCTCGTCATGAGATGATGATTCTATGACGTTGAATTGATATTTGGATCTTGAATCACTCATAATCAATTTTGAGAGATATTGATTTGAGTGGGAGCGCACTTTAGAATGAAACTGTTTATTCACTAGTGCAAATCATTATGAACAAAGTCTAAGTGAAACTTGTGTTTACCGTTGTAGATCAAATTGCTCGCAACACCGCGTTCAACTTAGGCCCGATGTTAGAGAAAGAGAAGTTAGCTGTGACTGGAAACAACTATGCGGACTGGGTCCGTAACCTGAGGATTGTCCTCAGGGATGCTAAGAAAGACTATGTGCTTGGTCAACTTCTAGGTGATTTCCCTACGCCAGAAATGGCTCAGGATATCATCCACGTGTTTGACTCACGAAGGGATGATTTCAGTGTTGTTAAAAGTAAAGAACTTATGTTATCTTGCATGGATCCTGTGCTACAGAAACGTTATGAACGACTTAGTGCCTTCGAGATTTTCGAGGCACTAAATGTTCTGTATCACAAACAGGATTCAGCTGAAGTTCATGAGATGACTGAAGCCATGGAAGAATGCAATATACATGAGGAATCTCTAGTAAATGAGCAAGGTGTCAGACTAGCAAACTATTATGATAGTATGGCTGAAAGGGGAATTAATTTTCCAAAGACACCTGGTAATGATTTGATCCTTACCTCGCTTCATGAAGCGATGCTCAAATCAAATGAGATAGGACTTCAGAATCGGCAAAAGTTGCTGGTGAATAAAACTGCCAGTTTCAAAAAGAAAGGCAAGCCTAAGGGCGGAGCCAAGACTGAAGCTGTGTGTTTTTACTGCAAAGGCACTGGACACTGGAAGAGAAACTGCAAGAAGTATCTGGAAGATAAGAAGTCCGGGAAAACCGGAAAAGGTATAATTGTTGTACAAGTTAATGTCATTGACGTTTTGCTTGCTGGCAAAAATTCTAAGTCTTGGGTATTTGATACCGGATCGGTTGCTCACATTTGCAACTCGATACAGGGGCTTCAGAAGGTGCACAAGCTAGCAAAGAATGAAGTCGTGATGCGCGTCGGGAACGGCGTTGGGATCGCCGCTCAAGCCATCGGCATTATGCCTCTACGTCTCCCTTCAGGATTTATCTTAGAACTAAATAACTGTTATTTTGTTCCACTATTGTGTAGAAACATTATCTCCGGATCATGTTTAGTACACGATGGGTACTCATACAAGTCTGAGAACAATGGTTGTTCACTTTATTGTAAGGATATGTTTTATGGATTTGCACCCATTGTTGGGGGCCTTTTCATACTAAATCTTGAATGTGGAAATGATGTCTTTAACGTGAATGCTAAACGCCTTAAGAAGGCTGACACCACCACCACTTACTTGTGGCATTGTCGCCTTGGCCACATCGGAAAGAAACACATGCAAAGACTCCAGAGAGATGGGGTTTTACCGTCCTTTGATTTTGAATCATTTGACACATGTGAAGCTTGTCTGATGGGGAAAATGACCAAGACGCCGTTCATGGGTCATCCTGAATGGGCGGGTGAATTGTTGGAAATAATACATAGTGATGTATGTGGTCCAATGAGCACAGCCGCACGGGGTGGGTATTTCTACTTCGTGACTTTTACTGATGATTTAAGTCGGTATGGCTATATCTACTTGATGAAGCATAAGTCATAAACCTTTGAAAAGTTCAAAGAATTTCAGAATGAGGTAGAAAATCATCGTGACAAAAAGATTAAGTTTCCGCGGTCTGATCGTGGAGGCGAATATCTTAGTCATGAGTTTGGCCAACATCTAAGTGACCGTGGAATCGTTTCACAGCTTACGCCTCCCGAAACTCCGCAGTGAAACAGAGTGTCGGAAAGACGTAACCGAACCCTGTTAGACATGGTAAGGTCGATGATGTCTCTTACAGATCTGCCGATATCTTTTTGGGGTCACGCACTAGAAACTGCCGCTCACACACTAAACAGAGCACCGTCTAAGTCTGTTGAGACGACACCACATGAGATGTGGAATGGGAAGAAACCCAGTTTGTCGCATCTTAAGATTTGGGGATGTGAGGTACATGTAAAACATTTACAATCAACCAAACTCGATCCTAGATCAGACAAATGTAACTTTGTAGGTTATCCAAAAGAAACAATTGGGTATTCCTTCTACCTACCCTCTGAGCACAAAGTGTTTGTCGCTAAAAGCGGAGTCTTTCTTGAGAAAGAGTTTCTCGCCAAAGAAGTAAGTGGGAGGACAGTACAACTTGATGAGATTAGTGAATCTTCGGCAACCGTTGATATGGCTAAGGAACCGGAAGAAATTCCGCTAATTATCCCTACAACCGATCCGGAAGTTGTCGCATGTGATGCGGAAACTTCAGACAATGTTGTAACTGAACCGCGCAGATCAGGTAGGGCTATCCAGCCACCTGAGTGGTTTCATAACGAAATCTTCATTCTTGAAGACGATGAACCTGTGCACTACAAGGAAGCGATGGCGGGGCCCAGCTCAAGGGAATGGCACAAGGCCATGAAATCCGAGATGGAATCCATGTACGAAAACCAAGTTTGGAACTTGGAAGAACTTTCAGATGGCGTAAAACCCATCAGTTGTAAATGGATTTTCAAAAGAAAGACGAACGCGGATGGTAACATTACTATCCACAAAGCTAGACTTGTCGCGAAAGGGTTCACGCAAGTTCCAGGAGTGAACTACGACGAGACTTTCTCTCCCGTAGCTATGCTTAGGTCTGTTCGGATATTACTAGCAATTGCTGCTTATTTCGATTATGAAATATGGCAGATGGATGTCAAAACGGCTTTCCTAAATGGAAACCTCAAAGAGGATGTATACATGATACAGCCAGAAGGTTTTGTCGATCCTAAGAATGCTGGAAAGGCATGCAAGCTTCAGAAAGCCATTTATGGTCTGAAGCAAGCATCAAGGAACTGGAACATTCGTTTTGATGAAGTGGTCAAAGAGTTTGGCTTCATCAGGAATGACGAAGAATCTTGTGTTTACAAGAAGTTTAGTGGGAGCGCAAAAGCATTTCTAATCTTGTATGTGGATGACATATTGTTGATTGGAAATGACGTGAATTTTTTTAGCGAAATAAAAGACTCATTGAAGAAAAGTTTTTCAATGAAAGACTTAGGCAAAGCGGAATATGTATTAGGCATCAGAATCTATAGTGATAGATCAAAACGCCTGATAGCGCTTAGCCAAAGCACGTACATTGACAAGGTGTTGAAAAGGTTCAACATGGAGAACTCCAAGAAAGGCCTACTCCCCATGTCACCTGGCACAGTGCTTTGCAAGAATCAGTGTCCTCGGACTCTTGATGAGCGAGTACAGATGAATGATGTTCCATATGCCTCGGCTGTTGGTTCTATTATGTATGCCATGCTATGTACAAGACCGGATGTTTCCTATGCGCTAAGTGTTAGCAGCCGGTACCAAAGTGATCCAGGATTGGAACACTGGGCCACAGTCAAGGGTATTCTTAAGTACCTCAGAAGGACCAAGGATTTACTCCTTGTGTACGGAGGTGATGAAGAGCTCATTGTAAGTGGTTACACTGATGCAGGCTTCATGACTGACCCAGATGACTTCAAATCTCAATCAGGCTATGTTTTCATATTGAACGGCGGCACAGTTGATTGGAAAAGTTCCAAACAAAAGACTGTGGCGGATTCTACGACAGAGGCGGAATATGTTGCTGCTTCAGAAGCCTCCAAGGAGGCGGTATGGATCAAGGAATTTCTTGAAGACCTTGGTGTGGTTCCAAGTGCTCTGGACCCGGTGGAGATCTATTGTGATAATAGTGGCGCCGTGGCTCAGGCAAGGGAGCCAAGTTCACATCATAAGACAAGACATATTGAACGCAAATATAAACTCATTCGACATCATGTCGAAGCGGGTTTAGTGAAAGTACGCAAAGTTCACACGGATCTGAACGTGTCAGACCCGATGACAAAGCCTCTACCATGAGCAAAGCATGAGCAGCACCGGACAGCCATTGGTGTTAGGGAAGCCATGTAACTGGATTATAACTCTAGTGCAAGTGGGAGTCTGTAGGAAATATGCCCTAGAGGCAGTAATAACAGTTATTTTGTATCTCCGAGTTTGTAATGAATGTTTATGTTCCATGCTACAACTGCAATGATTCTCGAGTCTGCAATATCCACGAGGCTCGGAGGGAAACTCATGTGCACGTGTGGTACAATAAACGGTAAAATGTATTCCTAGTCTTGCCTCTAAGACTGGCTCAAGTATTGCATGATGATCCTGCTTTCCTGATCATGGGCATGGCTATGCCGGCAATTTTGAGGGCACAATGTTGGTAGAACACTTGTGTTGAATCGACCCGAATTGATGTTATGCTATGAGATACATTCATCACAAGTTAATGGTTAATAACACAGAGATAGTTAATGTTTGCATAATTCCTTAGACCATGAGAGTATTGAGTTCCTTCGTACTTGCTTCGTGAACTTTGGGGTTTGTTAAACGTCATCCGTAACTGGGTGGCTATTACGGCGGCTTACGGGTTCACGGAAAAGTATGACAAGAAACGAGATAGCTCAAGATTGGGATTTGCTCATCCGACGATGGAGAGATATTCTCGGGCCCTCTCGATGTTACGGTATCCATCATCGTCTAGCCAGACACAATGTGATTTGATCACTGGGATGCCGAAACACGAAAACGAGAAAAGAGAACAAAACCGGTAACGAGGTAGCTTGCATGGTGGACAAGTTGTTGATCCACGGGGATGCAATAAATCTCACCTCGGGTGTTTGTAATATAACGTGAAGCAACAGGAATAGCACACGGCAACTGGAGGTTCACTCGAATATTCATTCGTGTGGGTATAGGGGACAATATGGGTGTCCACGGCTCCGATGTTGATCATTGATCGGAAAGTGTTCCGGGTCATGTCTATACTTCACCGAACCTATAGGGTCACACGCTTAAGGGTCATCTATCTGCTGAATACTAGACAGGGAGTCTGAGAGAAAATAACCGGAAAAGTTTTGGACGAAACGGAAACGTTCCGGAGAGGACACCGGAATAGTTCCGGTAAAACTGAAAAGTTGTTTCAGGGTATTCCATTAAGTCAAATTGGTTTCGGCACACGTCTGGAAATTCTTGGAGGGTGCCAGAATCGTTCTGGAAACTTCTGGGATTTTTCCGGAGGAAAAATCGGAAATGTTCCGGAGCAGCCGGAACCGCTTTGATTGCTTTTCGCTGAAGAAAAACATTGTTCCGGAATTGTTTCGGAATGCGTTCAAAATTGTTTTAGTGGGTACTGGAATTGTTCTAGGCACACAGAAATAATTTGGGATTTAACGGACGCAGAAAAATGTCTTCATGAATAGTGAAAGTGTTTTTTGGATTACTTTATGGAAAGCCACCTTTTGGGGCTTTACTCAAAAGATCTAAGGGGATGACATGGATGGATAGGACCCCCCTTGGGGGGGTCCCACTAGGGTGTGGCCGGCCACATGTGGGGCTCTTCCTTGGAGCCCCACTTGTCCCTTGGCTTCACCTTTATGCCCTTGTGAAGGACTTCATTCATGTGCATTTTGGGTTTTATTGTAAAACCACCCTACCCCTTGGGATTTCCTATAAATAGAGGTGGAGGGGCAGCCCTCCATACTAATCCTTGCTCTCATACACATGCCATGCTCGTCTGGCTCTCTCTCTCTCTCTCCCTCCCATGAAATAGTTTCGTAGAGCCGGAAGGCTGTCTGGGTTCCGGCAGGAACTAGTTCTGGACGGCGAAGCCCTGCCGGATAACTGACACCGTATGTGTGCAACCCTGTAGAGAGGTCGTAGTTTCGATCTTTTTGCCCGAGGGGCTATTCGAGTGTCGTCCCGAAGGGCTGTCTGAGTTTCCGTTCGAGTTTCGAGGGTCCTCCCGAAGGGCTGTCCGTGACATCGTCCGAGGGACTGTCCGACCGCCTCCCGAAGGGCTGTCCGACGAGGGAGTACATCCTTGCGGTTGGGAGGTTGTAAATCCTAGCTGCAGGGATCTGCACTGACGATCTACACCGACTCTTCTTCCGCCGCGCTTCGAGTCGGTACGGATCAGATCAAACCTTTTATGTAGTCTCCATAGTGATCCTGGGCGTGCTCGCTGTACCGAAATTTTTTGTTTTCTGTCGCGTTCCCCAACAGACCGTTCCCCCGGATGCCTCAGAGGCATTGGCCCAGGAGGTGAAGGAGTACGTGGACGTGCTGGTCCAGGACTTCTGCCATGGTGCCAATGATGACGGGAAGGCTTAGCGTGACGGTGCCGCTGACGGCGTCTCGCGTGGGATGAATGCATCCCTTGTATCTGTAACATGGACATGTGGCCCCGTGGGGGTGTAAGAACTTATGCTTGATGTTATTGTAAAGTACCTGTCGCTTGATGTAGCTTTTGCTTGTCGCAAGTCTTATCACCCGAGCATGAGGGGCGCGAGAGAGGTCATGTAAGGCCTCAGGAGGTAATGCTCGTGAAGCGATCTTGGGGAGCGATGCTCGCGAAGCTGCCATGTCTTGTTCCTGCAGGGTGAGTGTGCTCACGAGTAGTTATGCATGCGGCAATGATAGGCGCTCATAGGTTCGCCCGCGTGAGCTGCGCAAGGAGATTGAATACCAAGGACCTTGGTGAGGTGACGTGCACGGGAGCAGGCCTGCGAGACAAAGCTCGATCACTTGGGTTTTGCAGAGCTGCTGGGACTGACCACGAGCACAGGCATCCGTATCCAGCCCCCGCTCATGTTGCTCACGAGGGAGAAACTGCGAGCGTGAACGGCTCGCGAGGCAAAAAAGGGTGCTCAAGAAGCAACAAATGACACAAAAACTTGACTGGCCAGTCAAACGAAATTTTATTTCTGCTCAAAAGTTGAGTACACTCAGAAAAACCGCGCAAACGCACACAAGGTAAAAATGCTGCCGGCGCGAAGCACGGAGCAACTTGAGGATGGTCGGCCCGTCGGCGCCCCCAAGATAAAATTCAGCCGTGCTGGAGCACGAGGCTTCCACCGTGGGTGGGAAAGGAGCTCTCACGACCACTGGGGGTTCGCTATATAGAGAGACTCCGAGCATGTACAGCTCATGGACTGCCCGTGCCGTGCCATCATGGGGGGGTGGGACTTTTTGTATGTAATAGCTAGTTCTACCTGTGTCGTGCCATCAGGGGGGGGGGGGGACTTTCTGTGGGTAATCCACGGATTAGGCGCCGGGTCGCCGTGGTGCGTGCTCGGCCGATCAGGGCCGTGCCAAGGCCGCGCGACGCAGGGCGTCACCTCCTACTGGGGGAGGGTGCACCCAGCAACAGGGGCCATGATGGCCTCCGGAGGAACGCTGGCTGGCAGCTTCTTCTTACCCTTGGCGTGAGTTCCGGAGGACTGCAGCTTCTTCTTGAAGGGTGGGGCCTCAGGAGGCTCTGCGGCGTCCTCATCAGCGGGGTAGGCAGCTGCGGTGACCTTGTACGCTCTTCCAGGGAGCGCAAGGCATCCTTCTCGACGTAGTGGATGCTGATGGTGCTGCTATGGCCGGGGAGCTTGACGGTGTTGTAGGCGTGGTGGGTCACTGCCATGAACTTGGCGAGGGCGGGGTAGCCGAGGATGGCGTTGTAGGGCAGGCCGATGTGCGCGACGTCGAAGATGACCTCCTCCGTGCGGTAGTTCTCGTGAGTGGAGAGGGAAATCTGCCCGAGGGGCAGGGTGGTGCCTTCCGTTACGCCCGAGAAGGGCCTTGTGGGCTTCAGGCGCTCGTAGGGCAGCTGGATCTTCTCGAAGGCTTCCACACAGAGCATGTTGAGGCCGGCTCCTCCGTCGATGAGCGTCCTGGTGACGGCGATGTTGTTGATGGTGGGGGTGCACACCAGAGGGATGGTGCCCATAGTCTTCGTGGTCTTGGGGTGGTCGCTGGTGTCGAAGGAGATTGGGTACTGAGACCACCTCAGGGGTCGGGAGGCCTCAGTCCTCGGGAGGACAGCATTGACCTCGCGAGCCAACTGCTTGAGCCATCGATTGGATGGAGGTGCGAGGGCCCCGCCGAGGATGCATGCTAGCCCCCGAGGCTCTGGATAGCCCCCGGCGTTCTCATTAGGAAGATTGTTGTTGTTGTCGGCAGGGCGTACTTGGGCGGCGTTGGCCTGGGGGTTGCCCAGCTACTGGTTGCGCTAGGCCTGATTGTTGCCGTTGTTGCCATGGTTGATGTTGTTGCCGCCGTAGGCGTTGTTGCTGCGGTTGTCTCCCCAGCGGCCGCGACCGCCGCCGCGGCCTCCGCCACCGCGACCACCACGGTCGTTGCGCCTTTCATTGCGGGTGTCGCGGAGCTGCTTGATCTCTTTGCAGTCCTTGGTGGTGTGGGAGTGCAGCTCATGGAGGATGCAGTAAGGACAGCCGTCTTCCTCAGCTTCCTCATCATCAGGCTCGCGCTTCCTGTCGGGCTCAGCCTCAAGCACTACGGGGCCCTTGCGCTTGATGTCCTTGCCCTTGCTCTTGGAGGCGTCTTCTCGTGAGTCAGGGTCGTCGTGAACGGGGAGACGGCGGCCTTCCTCGGCCCTGGCGCACTTGTCCGCCAGATCGAACAACTTGATTGCGGAGGAGAGGTTGTCGTAGATGGCGAGCTTCTCGCGCATCCTGATGTACCGAACACCCAAATAGAAAGAAGAGATGATGGCATCATCAGGAATCTGAGGGATCTGGTTGCGTACCTAACTAAAGCGTTGAATGAATTTACGGAGTGGCTCTTCAGGGCCCTGGTGAACGGTACGCAGGTCGTTGATCGTGAGGGGTCGGTCGTATGTTCCCTTGAAGTTGGCGATGAACATCTTGCACAGCTCGTCCCAGCTGGAGATGGTGAGCTCGGGAAGGTTCATCAGCCAGATGCGAGGAGAGTCTTGCAGGGCCATGGGGAACCAGTTGGCCATGGCCTTGTCGTCGCCGCCTGCAGCACGAACAGCCAAGGTGTAGAGTTGGAGGAACTCCACGGGGTTCGCCTTGCCGTCGTAGTGGGATGGTAGGTCCGGTCTGAACTTCGTGGGCCACAGCACCCGTCCAAGGTCGTCGGTGTAGGCGGGAGCACCCTTGCAGATGGGGATGTTGCTGCCAGTTGGTGTGGCGCAGTCGGTGCGGCCAGGCGCAGCGGCATCGTGGATGGCGCGGTTCTGGCGGTCGAGCTGACGAACAATCTGGCAACTGTCGTTGGAGTTGGCGCGGTGTGGTGCAGGGTTGCCTCAGGAAGGAGCGGGGTCAGGAGCGCGCCCGTTATGGTGCTTCCCCACGTCGCCTCCCGCTAGAGGTGGTGGTGTAGGTGCAGGAGCGCCTCTCTCCCCACGCGCCCCCTGTTGCGCTGATGGAGGTAGGGCGGCGCTGATGAGGCGGGTGATGCGCACGTGCCACTCGTCGCGGTCGGCGTCGGTGGGTTGGTACTGCAGGAGCTCATGCGCCATGAGTAGTGCGTCGGTCGGTGAAGGTTGTCCACGGCGCGCAGCAGAGGTGACGGTCGCAGCACGGGCGTGCTGCTCCCGCCGCGCAGAAGGATGGTTGGAGGAGGCTTCCTGCTCTCCCGCTTCAGGCTCGTCGACGGCAGGTTCCTCGCGAGTGTGGGTGTTGGCGGCAGTGTTGGGTCTAGCGCGGCCTCTTCCTTGGCCGCCGCGACCACCGCGAGCCCGATCTACGCGCGTCTCCACCATGCTAAAGTCAAGGTCGGAGATGCGAAGACGAAGCCCCCTACCTGGCACGCCAAATGTCGGAGAGATTTGTCTGAGGGAAATCTTCCAAAACCCTAGTTCGAACATGGGGGCTTAGTTCGCGATCACCAGTAGATGATGGCAAAGACGGCGAGATCTGCAGGCAGGAAACAAGCACAGCACAGTGGTGACATAGAGAGCTGCCCAGGTTCAGGCCACCATGGAGATGTAAAACCCTACTCCTGCATGTTTGGGATTGCTCCGGTGGAGATGGCAATGGTGAGCTACAAGGTTTGAGATCTAGAATGGCCGATCCCTCTCTACGGTGCCCTAGCTATCTCTTATATAGTTTCCTTGGTCCTCTTCCCCCACAGCTTGGTGGGAAGGGTTGCCACATGGAGACAATTATGGAGGGGACAGGCCCTGCACTTATCCTGAATAAAGCACCTAATCCTGCTAAAGCAAATGGCCTTGGTAGAGTTTGGTTCCGACTTGGCTTCAGCTTGCGGGTCTTGCACCGAAGTGGTCCACACAGCTTGGCGTATCTTGGACGCGAAGAAAGGTTGTGCGCGCTTCTCCACCTGGCGGAGATCTTCACACTTTGAAATCTCTAAGGCGATGCTCTCGAGGAGCAGGTGGCCTCGGGAGGCCTCGGCCAAGCTCCCCCCGGAAATGGGGCCCTCACGAGGGCAAGGCCCCCAGAGGGATCTTGATGCGCAGTGCCTGGGGATGGCGGCCTTCTTTCGAGAGGGAGTTTCTTCGCGAGGGACGATCTTCGGGAAGAGGGCTCCCAACGAGAAAACCCCCAAGGAAGGGTGACCTGGGTCTTGCTTTGTCGAGGCGCGTCCTAGGCTCAAGGCACGGCCCATGGTACCCTGGTTCCCACTGGGCCGACAAAGGCACCTATGTTATAGGTTACTATGCTTTTTATGCTATGTTTACTGGGATCCGATGGATTGTGAGATTATGTTCAGATTGTGGAAGTTAGATATTTGGTTCTCTTTTATATCTTGTTCTAGATTGTTCTTGCATGTTCTCCGTTGTAATTTATTGCTTTGGCCAAGTAGTAGATTGTGACTCCAAGAGGGAGCATTATGCTAGATAGTAGGTTCATGTCTCTCGATGTCCAGCTTGAGTGACAGAAACATGGGACTAGAGAATGTGTTGTTGCTACTAAGGGTAAAACAGTGGTGCTTGTGATTACGTGTTACAAGTGTTGCTTACATTACGCATAGAGTGTTAATGCAGTTGTCCGTTGCTTTGGGTTTGCAACATATAGTTGTGTCTCACAACTTAATACCAGTGAGATATTCTGGATTAGATATCTCAAGGTGGATGATTAGGAAGTAGATGCTGATGGATAAATGATCTACTTGTTTTGGTGTAATGTCTGCATGCATGATTGAACCTTGCACTCTTTGCTAGCATAATTAGCATTGCGGTGCATTCATAATTCTGTCAATTGCCCAGCTGTAATTTGTTCACCCAGCATAAGTTTTATTGTCTTTTGGGAGAGAGACGTCGCTAGTGAATGCCATGATACCCCGGTCCATATCCTCACCATATATTTACACCCGCTGCAATTTACCTGTTTTATTTCTTTTTGTTGTTTTACTTTTCAGTTCCTCTACCCTTTGCGTGTAACCTTTCATAAACAACAAGACAGGGGGATTGACAACCCCTCTGACTTGTTTGGTGCGAATTTATTTGTGTCTTTGTGTCCAGGTCTAGGTCAAGCATGTTTTTGGTGCCGTTGCCTGCTTAACCACCTACTTGTTGCATTCGGAGTCCTGCTGGAGACATAAACCTTGGTATCTTACTGAGGGAAATTTGCTGCTATCTACATCACTAACCTTCCACTTGGGGTAACCAACGAGGGGGTGTGATCTACACCATCACACGCTCATCAACATATTAAACTTCCCTTCGTTTGCCGTTCGGATCTCTAATAGTGCACATGTCTTCGCAGGCCGATGAAACTTCATGCACCCTCCTATGTCACATCAACGGTCAATTGGTTGATGTTGCAAAGGCTACAATAAAGAAACCATTATATCGCTTGTTCCATGGCCAACCGAGGCTCAGTGATGCCTTCAGGGTTTCTGTGGCTCGTGTTCTATTGGGCTACTCGGATTTCACTCTTCCGTTTCCAATCGGGGGAGAGGAAGACCCGAAAACGCTGGGACAAAGCAAGAATTGGATGATAATGTGGCCAAAAAACCTAATCCGTGCAAAGGCTGGCGGTAAGATGCCGAACCAAGGTGACACCACTACTCCACCTATCCAGTTACCATCCTCTGTCTTGGGCGATCATAGCGAACACGAAGGAGTTCAACTGTCCCGGTGACTAATCATGTCGCCGCCGTGGATGTACAAGATGATGACATGCAGGAGGAGGACCCCTAACCAGTACTTCGACCCTACCTATGACAGAGGTCAACCTGATTCAGAATATGACTGTGCCCTTTTTGATCTAGATATTGAAATGCCCGAAAAGGAACGTCCTCCTGTTGAGTGCAAAAAGTCTCTATTCGGTCAATCCTCCCAGGACACGCCTTCAGATGCCTGCACCCAAGATTTGGCAGCCCAAGAGCATGCAATACTGAGCCCAAGCACAATGGGGCAGCGGTCAAGGCGGCTTTTGCAGAAGGCTCATCACAACCTCTGCGTGAAGAAGCAAAGGAAGAGAACGAAGAAATGCACTAGTGCTAAAGCTTCCAGCAGCCTGCCACCTCTGGCGATCCGGGTTCACGACAGTGTACCAATCCGCAATGCGCCATTGCTCCATGTAGCGGGTAAGCTAATTCTACGCCCGAATGCGCTCATGGCCATATCAAGGGATCTCAAAAGACTGCATGATCATGTGCTGTCGATAGAGATTAGTCTTCTCCGATCACCTCAGCCAGGATACCCGCTTCACGCGGTTAATGTGCCAAAGGGCTTAGGCTTCATCAATGTTAGCCCGATGGACATCTTCTTCCTATGGTTCGATTACATCTTCGAGATGTATCACATGAGGCGGCTCAATTTTACCTTCGTCCGCCGAAAAAAGAGTGAATCTTGCAAATCGCGGTAGCGGACCCATACTACATGAATGAGAGCTTCTTGAAGGCCGGGAGCATCAAACGTAAGGCTGTGACTGAGTACATTCTACAATTCATACTGGTGAATAAGGACAAGGAGATGATTCTCCTGCCTTATCATCCCTTCTAAGTGATTCGCTAGCCACTATAGCACATCGAACCGTACATTTCAGTCATTCCTTTGCACGTATGGAGGTTAATTTGATGTTAATTTCTTTTACACAGTGAAGAATGCATCTTTATCGTTCTATACCCGCAAGTATCCCACGCTGTCTATCTGGACTCGTCCAAGAACACGAAGAAGAAAGACTATACCCACATCAAGAGTATTCTGGATAAAGCTATCTTCAGCTTCGTCCTTAAGGGAGGCTGTGTCAGGGTGAAAAAACATAGGACTTGCATTCTGTGTTTAGGCCATAAAACTGACTTTTGCTGCATCCAGCAACCGACAACAAGTAGGAAGGTGATACGTCCCAAACGTATCTATAATTTTTGCTTGTTCCATGCTCATTTATTGGTTGACATTGCTATATGTTTTTTATGCACTTTCATACCTTTTACAACATTTTTGGGAACTAACCTATTAACAAAGTGCCTAGTGCCAGTTTCTGTCTGTTGTTGTATGTGCATCACAGAAAAAGGTGAAAAATTAATATGCTCAGAAAATTCCAGAAAAATTCCTAAAATTCTAAAGTTTTAGAAGACACCGGAAAGTGCCAACAGGGACTAGAGGCCCGAGTGAGGTGACCTGAGGGGTGGGTCCACCCCCTGGTGCCCTCTCTATTGCCTATTTATTCCTCATTGACCGAAAACCCTTAGGGCAGTGTTTTTGTTCAAGTAGCCATCGCCGTTCCGCCACCATCGCAATTCGCTGATCCGGAGGCCCTGCAGTACTGTCCCGGGACCCTGCTGCAGCAGGGAATCATCCCCGGAGGCTTCTTCATCAACTATGCCTGCCTCCCGGATGATGTGTGAGTTGTTCCACCTTGTACCTAGGGTCCATGGCAGTAGCTAGATGATGTCTTCTCTCCAATCTTGTGCTTCACTAATTAGCATCTTCGATGATCAAGGCATATATGTTATAGTTTCTATGTTGTTATGCTGAGTTTGCTAGGATCCGATGGATTATGAGATTATGTTCAGATTGTGGAAGTAATATTTTAGATCTTCTTTTATATTGTGTTCTTGATTGTTCTTGCATGCTCTCCATTATACTTTGTTACTTTGGCCAAGTAGGATTTTATAACTCCAAGAGGGAGCTTTGTGCTAGATAGTAGGTTCATGCCTCCTCGTGTCAGCACTTGAGTGACAGAAACATGCAACTACCAAGGATGTGTTGTTTCTATTAAGGGGAAAACATCGGTGCTTGTGGGTATTTTGCTAACAAGTGTTGCTTACATTATGCATTGATTTTATAGCATTTGTCTGTTGCTTTGGGTTTTCAGCTTTTGGTTGTTGCTCGCAACTTAATACCAACGAGATGTTCTCGATTAGATATCTCAAGGTGGATATTTAGTAGTAGATGCTTTTGATTGAGGTCTACTTGCTTTGGCATAATGCCTACATGATTGAACCTTGCACTCTCTGCTACCATAATTAGCATTGCAGTGCGTTCATAGTTCTGTCAATTGCCCAGCTGTAATTTGTTCACCCAGCATAAGTTTTATTGTCTTTTGGGAGAGAGATATCACTAGTGAAGGTTGTGGTACCCCGGTCCATATCTCATCATTGTTTACAGCTGCCGCAATTTATTTCTTTTGATTTACTTTTGTTGTTCCAACCACCATATACGTTTAACCTTTCGCAAACAGCAAGACAGGGAGCTCATTAGTGCAAAGAGGTGCTATCACAACACCCCTTTCCCAAACAATTGGTCGAAACTGTTTGTGATGCTATGAATGCAAACGGTAGAAACAAAAATCCGTGTGCCCGAAACTGAATCATCTCGGAAACATAGGCCATCAGGCACCCTTCTGAAAATTATTTCGTGGGCGATGTACGGCTGACGGTTCGTCGAAACAACCGTTCGTGATAGGGGGGGGGGGGGGTGAAAACCCACGGTTGAAAACAATGGACCGCTAGCCCTTCTTCGCAATCGTTCATAGTTACTGAAATGTGTGGGATGCGTAATCTATCAGGCACACTTCTAAAAATCCTTCCGTGGGTGGAAGCAAGGCTGACGGTTCATCCAAACAACCGTCCACTATGAGCATTCAGAAAACCCACGGTTGCAAACAATGAACGGCTAGCCCTTCTTCCCAATCATTCATAGTTACTGAAATGTGTGGGATGCATAATCTATCAGGGACGCTTCTGAAAATCCTTTCGTGGGCTGAAGCAAGGCTGACAGTTCGTCCAACCAACCGTCCGCTATGAGGAGTGAGAAAGCCCACGGTTGCAAACAATGAATCGCTAGCCTTCTTCGCAATCGTTCATGATTACCTCAATGTGTCGGATGCTTAATACATCAGGCACGCTTCTGAAAATCTAAACGTGGGTGATGCACGGCACACAGTTCGTACAATCAACCTCACACTGCTGCCAACGCCTTGCGCCACTGCCCATCGGCTTTCGTCAAAGCCGTTTCGAACGGCAAAATCATAAACATTTAAATATAGATTTTTTATGAAGGATTTTAATATAGATAGTTCGCGGTACATTCAAGCCAGCGGAGTACACACCGGAGTTCATCGCTACACTTTCACTAATTCAAACTTGAACTACATAGTACTACTAGCTAGAATGGCCTTGGTGGAGTCGGTGGCGGCTCATGGCTGGGCGGATGTAGCGCGGTCCATCGCCGCCTTGTATTCATCGTAGGCGACGTCGTACACCGCTTGTGCCATGACACGGCGTACTGATGCCCGATCTTCCATGGCCATGAATGCCGCGTTGGCGGCGCGGAGTTCCTGCTCGGCCTTGTACAGCTTATCGATAGCCGGCCCGAGCTCCCAGCCTATCTCGAGGCAGCGCATCCAAATCTTCACGCTGCCTTCGACGCCGGACGGAATGAAGGTGAAGGTATCCGGGCCCATGGAGCTACCGGAACCGCGGTCGCCACGTCCTCCGCGGGAGCCGCCGTTTCCTCCACGACCACGTCCTCCGCGGGATCCGCCGTTTCATCCATGGCCACGACCTACGCCGGAGTTGCTCGCCATGGAATAGCTCACCGAAGTTGGAGGAGCGAAGCGGCAGAGAAAAGAGATTGCGGTCGGGGGTGGGGAAGTATGCGTTACGAAAACCCTATAGCGCACCCCGGCATAAGTAGGCGCTAACTCGAACGGCCGGGGGTGCCCAGCATTGAAGCCCCGCCGCTCGCTCGTCCAGTCCCCTCCGGCGTCGCTTCCGAAGTGTCACGCGTACAGTTAGCCGGCGTATCGTTTGGGCCATGAGCCCGGCCACTGATTGGGCCCCTTCGTGGACCAGTTTTAGGGGAACCGTCTCGCCCCGACGAACCTAAAGGACGCGCCCTCCGTTCGGTTACCATGCATGCATATGTAAGTCGGAATCAATCATCGCGCATACCAAAAGTTTCATCGTCTTCAGCCCTCTCGAGCGGTTCCACATGGCTGCGCAGGACGACATCGACGGTTCCCCTCCGGCGCGTCGACGTCGCCTGGCAGACATCGGCGCTGATGCCCTTACAAACGTGGTCTCCGACAACACTAGAACGGACTTCTTCAGCGGCGCAAGGATTGCATCATGTGACGCGGGGGTTATGCGCATCGTCCTAGATCGAAGTGAGGTGATGAAGGCGGTGCTCGGGCGTCCCTGCGTAATGGACAAACTACAAGAGTTCTGGGGTTCGCAGGAAGAAGAGCTGAGCGAGAAGTGCACCATCACCCCTCTTGATGCCACACCGCTTCCAACGAGAATTTTCTCCCGCCCTCAGGTATGTTATTTCATTACAAAATTTCATTTCTCTCAGCCTGCCAAGATTTATGACGATCGAACTGCACGACAGGCTTGGGTTGGTGTGAACGGCGACTGGCTGGCCTTTCTTCTACGTAACGGAGGCGTCCAGTTGCACAACGTGTACACTGGAATGATAGTCGATGTGCCTCCATTTAAATCTATTGGCATTCATCATGCTGAGTCGGATTGGCAATACAGCGGACGAACTTTCAAATATGATCTCATAAGTCCTAAATTGAAGAAGATAGCCATTGCACACCCACCTACAAGGTATTGTGGGTTCGAAGACTACGATCTCATCGCCGTCTTCGACAACAGGATTGCCATCACCGGCCGGTGCGGTGTTACCTACTCCTTAACATGGTACATGCTCGCCACACCCCATCTGACTC
Organism: Elymus sibiricus; assembly: GCA_039707655.1. Classification (NCBI taxonomy): domain Eukaryota; kingdom Viridiplantae; phylum Streptophyta; class Magnoliopsida; order Poales; family Poaceae; genus Elymus; species Elymus sibiricus. Next base: position 31,591,888 of record CM077670.1, read on the forward strand.
CTTCGCGATATGAAGATGCCGATTACAGTGGCGGACAGTACTTCGCCGTGACGAACAATGGTACTTGTTACATGTGGGATCCACAAGCTGGAGGTAAGGCGTTTACATATCCCATGGTGTATGTTATTTGCTTCATTGTTGGGTCCATTTAGTAAGATGTTGCTTCGTTTCAATTGCAGGTTCGATGCAGCCCCCACTTTTAATTCGAGCGCCGCAAGTTGTCGAGGACATAGTCCCGCAGAATGCATGGCGCGAATGGATGCAGCAATGGTACCTTGTTCCTGATTGCCGTGGCTACGGTTCACTAGGCACAATGCTTCTCGTGCGGATTGCTACAGATGAGGTCACGGGAAACGAACCGACAATTCCTTACCTAAACCGGACAATTCGATGTTACAAGAATGCAAGCTGCGTCGTCTTCAGGATTGATGCATCACAAAGGGACCTCCGGGGCGCAGAATGGGAGGCGATCAGCGACTTAGGTCAGTACTCCATCTTTTTAGGCGAAAGTTATCCTCGCATGATGGAAATACCACCGATGCACACTGGCGATGATGGCCTGCCGTTTATTAAGCCTGGTTGTGTCTTCATTGCTCGTCGTCGCATCGCCGACTGGGGAGCACCCATGCCTACACTAGTAGAAAACGGCCCATCAGTCCCGGTTCCAGAGGGCCTTTAGTCCCGGTTCTGGAACCGGGACAAATCATCCGGGACTAAAGCCCAAAACCTTTAGTCCCGGTTGGCTTACGAACCGGGACCAAAGGGGCTCCACGTGGCCGCTGTGGGGCGCCCAGGGAGGAGGACCTTTAGTCCCGGTTGGTAACACCAACCGGGACCAAAAGGCAGCCACGCGTCAGCAGCTCGCAGGCGTTGGGGTTTTTTTTTTTGAAAGGGGGGGTTTAGGGGTTTTGGAGGGTTTAGGGGTTTGCGTGTCGGCCATCCCGCGACTCCCCCCAGTTCCAGAGCCCACCCCGCCAAACTCTCGAACCCTACCCCCCCTCCCCCGCACTCTCCCCTTTCCTCTTGCTCTCTCTCTCCCTGCCTTGCATCCGAGCGGGCTCGTCGCCGCTGCCTCGACGACGGCGTGGCCACCGGCCACCGTTCGCCGCACCGACTAGTCCAGGAGGACAGACCTCTCTTTCTCCGTGCTTGGTCGACGGTAGCTACTACATACAGAGAGAACTCGACGCTAGCTAGTAAGCAAATGAAGGAACCATTAATTAATTACACAACATCGTGATCATGAACATATATAGAGAGAAGTGACCTCTCTTTTCTCTGTGCTTGTTCGAACAACAAGTTTTCGTATATCTATCCGAAGCTACTACATATATACAATATAACATTTCTTACGATCCCTGACATATATCATCTACCGATAATCAGGTTGAATTTTCACATGGTATTCTCTCTTTTCATGTATGACGTGTCCAAGAAAGAATCCCGCCAATTCCTCTTGAATTGCTCGTATGCGATCATGTGGTAGGAGTTCATCCCGCATCACATGCATCTAATTTAAAGAAGGGGGTCAATACATATATATGAATGAAACTCAACACAATTGATGGTAATAAAATAAAATTGTGAATATTTTTTACGTACTTGAAATTGTTTGTCAGAGTTGCCCCGCTTAGAGGTATAGTGGCGCATGTACTCGCAAACGTAGTATCCACATAAATTATTCCCACCTTCCTGCCACAAGCACTTTACGAGAATAGAGTTCAATCAAACTGATAATCAAGCATGATAATGGTATTGATGAAATTAGAATCAATGAGAGATGCGCGGAACTAGCTAGCTAGTACTTACTTTGGGGTGTGTAAATCGCAGCTCCTTCTTCAGACCTGGAACCTTTCCGGTGAACTTTTTCCAAACCCTGCCCGGCAAAGAAAATGATTACTTCATATCAGCAAATGAACGAAAGTTGCCGATATGGTGCGCTAATGATTGAACTTACTTCTGGAGCATTTCAGTCATGTCCGCATACTCATGTGGATCTTTACGTCTCGAGTCTAAGACAGTTACTACTCCCCCGTCAAGCTGAATGGATAGCAAAATAAAGTGGAACCTGCGCACGCATAACTCATCAATTACGGTACTTAACCTCGAGTAAGCAAAACCGAATATGCACAAGACAGTAACACTCACTTGAAGTTGTAAGGAAAGAGTATTTCCCTTTTGTTTTGATGTCGAATGAGCGATTTTAGCAAGTTATCCTCAGTATCTTTAACTCTGTTTTGTACCGTCCATTCATTTACGGTATTTGGGCTAATGAACCCAATGTCATAGATCCGTCCTGTCTTGCATTCGACGATCTTCAATCTGCATAATATAGCGAGGATAATTATATATACATGCAATGAACGAGCTGAGCTAGAGACTTAATTACAGAAATAATACTTACAGACAGTAGCAAGTCATGAGTTGTTTGTCCAAGGCGTCTTGATTGAATAACTGAAATAATTCCACAAATTCAACAGGCAGCACCTCAACTCCAATGAAGTCGTGCTCATCTTTAATTGCCAGCAATATACTGTTGGCCCCAGACTTGCTGCAGGTTTCCAAGTACCAGTCATGCAATCTTCGCATCATCGTTGGTAGTTTCTTTAGCTCATCATCACTTTTGACGAGATCCTTCCCGTGCTCGTACCTAAAGGGAGGTACTACCTCAGCAATTTCATACTGTACATCATCGCCCACATAATCAGCAAGAGTGGTGCCGGGCAGTAGTCCCGGATGATTAGCGATATCGCTAGACACCTTGAGCGGGGGGCACGATTGCTTCTCCTGTTCGCCGAGCTGGGGAATTGTTTTCCCACTTCGTCGTCTTGTATCACTGGTAGTACTTCCCGACCGCCGCGCTTCAGCATATGTCTTTCCAATACAGCGGTTATAGTGGGATTGCGGCGGAGACGGTGGTGGTCACTGAAGGGCATCCAGAGTGCGCTTCGCTTTCACCGGATCTACTTTTTCCTTCTTTTCTGGATGTTTCCGTTGAAAATGGGCCCGCACTTCGGCAGCACTGATCTCCTTGAGCTCCTTGTCATTCCTATCATATGGTAACTTTGGAGGAGCCTTGAGGCTTGGACCAAATTTAAATTTCTTCCCACCACCTCTTGTACTGCTAGCCGCCGGAACTGCGGTGGCTCTCTCCTGCCGTTGCTGACACGCCGGAGGAGGCGGAGGAGGAGGCTGAGTGCCCTGACGCGCCGGAGGAGGCGGAGTGCCCTGACGCGCCGGAGGAGGCGGAGGAGGAGCCGGAGTGCCCTCACTCGCCGGAGGAGGCGGAGTGCTCGTCGGAGGAGGCGGAGGAGCAGCCGGAGTGCCGTCACGCGCCGGAGGAGGCGGAGGAGAAGGCAGAGTGCCCTGATCACTCGCCGGAGGCGTCTAGTTTGGAAGCTTGATGTACTCCTTCCTCCACAGACAGGTACTCCTCAAAGCATAAACCAGATGATTCTCCCCTTCACCTGTAGGGTGGTCAAGCTCCAGCTCCTCAAATCCCTCCATTATTTCATCCACCATCACAACAGCATAGCCTTGTGGAATCGGACGGCAGTGAAAAGTTCCGTCAGCTTGAGGAGGTGCAACAGAGCCGACAGCCGCCTTCAAAGTCAGGTTCTGCCATTTCGTCATTAGCTCGCAATGTTGAGCATCCGTGATAGTATCCACGGGGTAGCGAGGAGCCGTGAAATCAGGCTGAACGGGCTCCGTGGAAGCCACGCTGCTTCTCCGCTGAGATGGTGGGGTAGCTTCTGGGGTAGCTTCGTGCCGCTGAGATGGTTGGCCGGTAGCTCGCTGGCTCTCAAGTTCCTCTAGCTTTGCTATTCTTGCATTGAGCTTCTGCAATTCGCTTGCTTCCGCTTTCCTCTTTCTCTCTCGGCTTCTGTAACCACCGCTGTCGGCAAACCCATACACCCACTTAAGGGAGCCTGATGTGCCTCGTGTTCATCCAGGGTGCTCAGGATTCCCAAGGGCATGTGTCAGCTCGTCATTCTCTCTGTCGGGAATGAACGTCCCTTCCTGCGCTGCGCTGATATAATGCTGAAGCTTCTTCATGGGTATTGCAAGTTGCTCGTCCGTCCAACGACACTCCCCTGTTTCTGGGTCCAAAGTTCCCCCAACCCCGAAGAACCAAGTCCTTGAACGGTCTGGCCAGTGCAATGTCACTGGTTGGACCCCTTTAGCAAGCAGGTCTTGCTCAGCTTTGTCCCACAACGGTCGGGCTTTGTAGTAGCCACCTGACCCCGTGTGATGGTGATATAGCTTCTTTGCAGCATTTATCTTGTTTGTCTCCGACCTTTTCTTACCCTTCTCCGAAGTCTTGTAGGCCACAAATGCGGGCCAGTGATCTCTTATCTTCTCATATCGGCCGGTGAATTCTGGAGTCTTCCCTTTTTCGACAAACTTTGTGTTCAACTCTTTCTTCCAGATCCTGAATAGATCTGACATCTTCTTAAGAGCAAACGCCTTGACCTTTGGCTCTATAACTGGCTTATTCGGATCCTCCTCTAGCGGTAGGGTGAAATTTGCCTTCAGCGCGATCCAAAGATAAGCTTTCTGTCTATCCTGGACATAAGAAACTTCAGGGTGGTCCTTACTCTTATTCCATTGCTCGACGCTGATCGGGACGCTGTCCCTAACAATAGCTCCGCACTGACTAACAAATGTGTCCTTCGTCCGCTTGGGTTCAATCGGTTGGCCATCGTCATTGATTGCTGTGATCGTGAACCTTTCATCCTGGCGCAACCTTTTCTTCGGGCCTCGTCTCCTTACGGAAGTTTGGCTCGATCCGGAGGGCTGTAGAAGAAGAAAGATGCGTTAATATATGTACATACCAAAACAATTAATGCATCAATTAGTCAGCACAGGCTTAATTAATATATATACCACACCGGACTTTGCAACAGCTGCCTCCTCCGTTCGGTCACCGGAGCCGTCATCATGATCTCCTTCTTCCTCCGCCATTCGGTCACCGGAGCCGTCATCATCTCCTTCCTCCTCCATTGTTGGATCACTGGAGCCGTGATCCTCTCCTTCCTGACCATCGGTGTCGTTGAGAAACGACAAGGGATCACCTCCGCCGAGGATTATGTCCCCCAACAACTGTTCTTTTACCAAGTCTCTTTCCATAGTTTCTGCAAATATTACAACATGGCAATATACAAACATGAGAGATGGATATATTAGTGGCAAACATAGACCTAGCTAGCTAATCACAACAAGGGATCATATGCATATATGAGCAATGGATTAGTTGGGGTGGCCTCGACAACGCTCTTTTAACTTGGTAAATTTGGGTGGCCTCGACAACTCTTCTAGGGGTTTGGGGTGGCCTCGACAACGCTCTTTTAACTTGGTAAAATTGGGTGGCCTCAATATATCTAGACTTGTTCCGGTTTGGGGTGGCCTCGACAACGCTTTTTCAGTCCCGGTTTGGGTGGCCTCGAGAGTTTGTCGGGTAGGGGCGGGAGGGGGTAGGAGATCGACAGCGCTTTTTTTCTAGGGTTTGGGTGGCCTTGAGAGTTGGTCGCCCGATATGTCCGACGTCCCCCCTCATGTCGAAGTTACCGGAGTTTTCTTCCAGGGGTTTGGGTGGCCTCGAGAGTTTGTCGGGTAGGGGCGGGAGGAGGTAGGAGATCGACAAAATATTCTATCAACAAAAAAAAATTCTATCCATCCATACATACATAGCCACATACATACATGGAAAAAAAATACATATATGAACAAAAAAATGCTATGAACAAAAAAATACATATAGCCACATATATGAAAAAAAATACATATATGAAAAAAAATGCTATGAACAAAAAAACATCATATATACATCCATCCATACATACATATAGCCACATACATACACTAGTAGAAAAAGGACTTTACGTGAGCCCCATTAGTCCCGGTTTGGAAACGGACCGGTACTAATGTGACCATTAGTCCCGGTTCCAACGGCTAGGGGGGCGGGCATCATTAGTCCCGGTTCGTGTTGAACCTCTAGTCCCGGTTCGTGACACGAACCGGGACTAAAGGGGTGGTGGCAGGCTGGTGTCAGGCTGGGGCCCCGCGTGCCCCTTTAGTCCCGGTTTGTGTAACGAACCGGGACTAAAGATGCTCCTATATAAACCCATCGTCCAGCCTAGCTCTCTGTTCTTCCCCTTTCCTCTCCTCTATTCTTCCCCTCTTCCTCGAGCTCATCCTCCATTTTTGCCAAAGTTTGTCAAGATTTGGAGGCACCCCATCCATCCAAGTGTTCACAAAGGTTAGCAACTTTGTCCTTTCATCTCTCATTGCTAGATTAGCTCTTGCAATGCTCTATAAGTATAGTGATTTGTGGGTTTTAGTTTGGGAGTATTTATATGTGGTAGTTTATTTGATTTATATGCAATTTGAGCTCAAATTAACTTCTTAGTTTGAATGTGTAGGTGTGGTTTACTTAGTGCCTTCCCGTCCTCGTCCTAACCACCGTCGATCGCCCGCACCGTCCCGTCGCCGGCACCACCTTGGTGAGCCTCTTGTTCTTATCATTTTTATTAAAAAAATCATGTTTGTTTGATTTAGATAGTTACTTGTATAGTTTTCTTACCTGTATGGTTGTTTGTTATACATAGTGCCATGACTTTGATATCCGTCCCCGTCGGCCCTCGTCCGGTTTATGATTCGGATGTGGTATATACTCTCTTTTATAACTATTTGTTGCATTTCGTCTTTATGACAATTATGCCCATCAAGTTGACATAGATATTTTTATCTAGGAGGTATGTGAACCGGAAATTGCAACCGACCCTCTTGTCGAGAAGTTAAATTTAGTTGAAAAAGAAAACGAGTATTTGAAAGAAAAATTGAAAAGAATTGAAGAAGAGAAGATGAAACTGGAGTTGTATGTTGCCGATGTCGTCGATGATCACAAGATCAAGTTGGATGCAATGCGCTTGAAGATTAGAAAATTTAAAAAATATGCCATTGATAGTGAGGCTTGGTATCACTATGCTGTTGGATCAAATGTTACCTTAGTTGCGATCTTGATCGCATTTGTTGTTGCATTTAAATGCTTTAGCTAGAGAGTTTGTATGTTATTTTATGAGAACAAGTGTGTATGAACTTTATGTATGAACTTGTATTAATTTGGTCTTTTCGGTGTAGTGTAATGAAGATGAGCCGGCAATGGATGTACGATGACCGATGCTCTCCCCAGTTCATTAATGGCGTGCGTACTTTTCTGGTTGCGGCTGAGGCAAACAAGCGGGCGGATGGTTTTATGTATTGTCCATGTGCTGGCTGTAAGAATGATCGAAATTACTCTAACTCAAGAACCATTCACGTCCACCTGTTTGAGTCCGGTTTCATGTCCGGCTATAACTGTTGGACCAAGCATGGAGAAAGAGGGGTCCTAATGGAAGAGAATGAAGAAGACGAGGATGACGACAGCTATCCTGGCCATGGGTTCCCTGAATACGATGGTACAACAATGGGGGAAGAAGCTGAGCCGGCAATGCGGGAAGAAGCTGAAGAAGAGGCATCAGATGAGCCCGCTGATGATCTTGGTCGGGCCATTGCCGATGCAAAGAGAAACTGCGCAAGTGAAAAGGAGAAGCTGAAGTTGCAGCACATGTTAGAGGATCACAAGAAATTGTTGTACCCAAATTGCGAAGATGACAAGAAAAAGATGGGTACTACACTGGAATTGCTGCAATGGAAGGCAGAGAATGGTGTATCTGACAAGGGATTTGAAAAGTTGCTGATAATGTTAAAGAAGAAGCTTCCAAAGGACAACGAATTGCCCGACAGTACGTACGAAGCAAAGAAGGTTGTCTGCCCTCTAGGATTAGAGGTGCAGAAGATACATGCATGCCCTAATGACTGCATCCTCTACCGCGATGAGTACGAGGATTTGAATGCATGCCCGGTATGCGGTGCATTGCGCTATAAGATCAGCCACGATGACCCTGGTGATGTTGAGGGCGAGCGCCCCGGGAAGAAGATTCCTGCCAAGGTGATGTGGTATGCTCCTATAATACCACGGTTGAAACGTTTGTTCCAAAACAAAGAGCATGCCAAGTTGATGCGATGGCACAAAGAAGACCGTAAGAAAGACGGGAAGTTGAGAGTACCCGCTGACGGATCGCAGTGGAGAAAAATCGAGAGAAAGTGGAAGGACTTTGCAGATGACGCAAGGAACGTATGGTTTGGTTTTAGTGCAGATGGCATTAATCCTTTTGGGGAGCAGAGCAGCAATCATAGCACATGGCCTGTGACTCTATATATCTATAACCTTCCTCCTTGGTTGTGCATGAAGCGGAAGTTCATTATGATGCCAGTGCTCATCCAAGGCCCCAAGCAACCCGGCAATGACATTGATGTGTACCTAAGGCCATTAGTTGAAGAACTTTTAGAGCTGTGGAGTATAGAAGGTGTACGTGCGTGGGATGAGCACAAACAGCAGGAATTTGACCTGCGAGCGTTGCTGTTTGTAACCATCAATGATTGGCCTGCTCTCAGTAACCTTTCAGGACAGACAAACAAGGGATACCACGCATGCACGCACTGTTTAGATGATACCGACAGTATATATTTGGATAAATGTAAGAAGAATGTGTACCTGGGACATCGTCGATTTCTTCCGAGCAGGCATCCCGTAAGAAAGAAAGGCAAGCATTTCAAAGGTGCGGCAGATCACTGGAAGAAGCCTCGCCACCGTACTGGTGATGATATACTTGATATGGTCAAGGATTTAAAAGTAATCTTTGAAAAGGGTCCTGGTGGACAATCTGTTTCGAATGACGCTGACGGACGCGCACCCATGTGGAAGAAGAAATCTATATTTTGGGACCTACCCTATTGGAAAGACCTAGAGGTCCGCTCTGCAATCGACGTGATGCACGTGACGAAGAATCTTTGCGTGAACCTGCTAGGCTTCTTGGGCGTGTATGGGAAGACAAAAGATACACCGGAGGCACGGGAGGACCAGCAACGTATGCACGGAAAAGACGGCATGGATCCAAAGCAGTATCAGGGTCATGCCAGCTACGCTCTTACCAAAGAAGAGAAGGAAATCTTCTTCGAATGCCTGCTCAGTATGAAGGTCCCGTCTGGCTTCTCGTCGAATATAAAGGGAATAATAAATATGGCAGAGAAAAAGTTCCAGAACCTAAAGTCTCATGACTGCCACGTGATTATGACGCAACTGCTTCCGGTTGCATTGAGGGGGCTTCTACCGGAAAACGTTCGATTAGCCATTGTGAAGCTATGTGCATTCCTCAATGCAATCTCTCAGAAGGTAATCGATCCAGAAATCATACCAAGGTTAGAGAATGATTTGGTGCAATGTCTTGTCAGTTTCGAGTTGGTGTTCCCACCATCCTTCTTCAATATCATGACGCACGTCCTAGTTCACCTAGTCGAAGAGATTGCCATTCTGGGTCCTGTATTTCTACACAATATGTTCCCCTTTGAGAGGTTCATGGGAGTCTTAAAGAAATATGTTCATAACCGTGCTAGGCCTGAAGGAAGCATCTCCAAGGGCCATGAAACAGAGGAGGTCATTGAGTTTTGTGTTGACTTTATTCCTGACCTTAAGCCGATTGGTGTTCCTGAATCGCGGCATGAGGGCAGACTGGGTGGAAAAGGCACGCTAGGAAAGAATTCAGTAATATGCCATGACGGGCATTCTTGGGCGCAAGCACACTACACAGTTCTACAAAGTTCCGCCTTGGTGGCTCCGTTTATCGAGGAACACAAGAATATTCTACGCTCCAAACACCCGGAGCAATCTGATGACTGGATTACACATGAACAAACGGGGACTTTCGCCGGTTGGTTGCAGACACGTCTCATGCATGACGACACTGTTGCAGATGAGCTGTACTTGCTGTCCAAGTTACCATCTTCGACTATATTGACTTTCAAAGGGTACGAGATAAATGGGAATACATTTTACACGATCGCCCAAGATAAAAAGAGCACCAACCAAAACAGTGGTGTCCGCTTTGATGCAGCAAACACGAATAGGCCCAAGGACACATATTATGGTTACATAGAGGAGATATGGGAACTTGACTATGGACGTGGTTTGAAGGTCCCTTTGTTTCGGTGCAAATGGGTCAATCTGACAGGAGGCGGGGTAAAGGAAGACCCGCAGTACGGAATGACAACAGTGGATCTCAACAATCTTGGGTACGCAGATGAACCATTCGTCCTAGCCATTGATGTGGCGCAGGTTTTCTATGTGAAGGATATGTCTACCAAGCCGAGAAAAAGAAAAGATAAGGAAGCGAATACATCATACGATGAGCCAAAGCGCCACATAGTTCTTTCAGGGAAAAGAAACATCGTGGGAGTGGAGGACAAGACAGACATGTCAGAAGATTATGAAAAGTTTCATGAAATTGCTCCCTTCACAGTGAATATTGACCCGAGCATCCAGTTAAATGATGAAGATTGTCCATGGTTACGGCGCAAAGGGACACACACGAAGAAAAAGTTTTAAACCCAAAGATCCCACTCTGGGATGTGACCGGCTTCACTGTCATCACTTTCTTCTCTAGTGAGTTTCCGGACTTATATATCTGGAAAGTCCCACTTCGGACAAACCGGAGGGAATCTTTGTAATAGTTAGGGTACTTATGTGTTTTGGCATTTGAAACGCGAAGAAATATTATGTCCAAACAAATTATTTCATGCATTTACTGATTTTTTTGAGCTAAATGACCCTGAAATTGAAAAGCACTACATATGAACTCTGAAAAGGTTGAAAGTTGGCATGGTATCATAATTTCACCCACATAGCATGTGCTAAAAAGTTGAGAGGGTTACGGCAAAGACTGGATGCACTTCGTGTACAAAATGGACAATCTCTTTCGAAGTATCAGCCTTTCGGACGAGAACTCATCTGTTACAAAGGCATTTCATTTTTTTAAACTTATTTCAACTCCAGACTTTTTGTGCGTTCAGTATGCACCATTCAAAGCCACGTCATCAATTTGCAACCCTTTCTGACTTCGTTTGCTATTTTTCATGCATTTACTGATTTTTTTGAGCTAAATGACCCTGAAATTAAAAAGCACTACAAATGAACTCTGAAAAGGTTGAAAGTTGGCATGGTATCATCATTTCACCCACATAGCATGTCCTAAAAAGTTGAGAGGGTTACGGCAAAAACTGGATGCACTTCGTGTACAAAATGGACAATCTCTTTCGAAGTATCAGGCTTTCGGATGAAAACTCATCTGTTACAAAGGCATTTCATTTTTTTTAAATAACCTAAGAATTACCAATTTGAATATAATGATAAAACACACTAATATTAAACAGCTGGAAAAAGAATCACTCAAAAATCTATTTTTAAAGTAAAGTTATTCACAAACTAGTGATTCACACAAATTTCAAATAATTCAAATTTTAACTATTCAAATTTAAAAAGTACTGGCATTAACAGAAAGTTTATAATTTTTGTGACCTAAAGCAAAAAGATTCACTCAAAAACTCTAAATAAAGCAAAAAAACTCAGAAACAAAAGAAAATAAATAAAGCAGAAAACAAAAAAAATGAAAAATAAATAAATTTAAAAAATGCCCGCCTACTGGGCCCCAACGGCCTGCATACAACTAGAAACCCAGTTGGGCCAGGATGCAGGCCCGCAAGGCCCAGTAGGCCCCACAGGGCAGAGAAGGTGCGGTAGGCCCGGAAGGCCTGCTTTAGAGAGGAGCTCGAAGGAGCAGCCGCGACGGGGCTTATAAACCAGTGCGGCTGCCCTTCGCTGGGCGAGGTGGGACTAAACTTCCTGCACCGCGCCTGCGCGAGCACGAGACCTTTAGTCGCGGTTGGTGGCTCCAACCGTGACTAAAGGGGGGCCTTTAGTCCCGGTTGGAGCCACCAACCGCGACTAAAGGGGGGCCTTTAGTCCCGGTTGGAGCCACCAACCGCGACTAAAGGTCTGGCTTCCCGCCGCTTGGCCTGGCAAAAATTGACCTTTAGTCGCGGTTGGTGGCTCCAACCGGGACTAAAGGTCTCCGCATATATATACAACACTTGTAATTTTTTCACAGTTCGTTCTCTGCTTCTTCGACCACTACAGAGGAGATCGCCGCGCCGCCGTACGCGCCTACCCCGACGCCGTCTCGCCTCCCCCGACACCGGAGCTCGTTGCCGCCCCCGACGCCGGCCGCCCGCGCCTCCTCGCCGATCCCCGACGCCGGACGCGCCCTCCTCGCCGATGGCCGACGCCGCCCGCGCCCGCTCCTCCCCGAGCTCCTCGCCGCGCCGCCTGCCCCGACGCCGTCGCCGCCCCCGACTAGCCTCGCCTCGCCGTCGCCCCGCTGTGAGCTCCTTTCCTCCCTCTCCCTCCTCTCCCTCGCCCCCTGCCGCCATGGCCGCCACTCCCCGAGCCCACACACACACACACATGCATGAACACACACACATACACACACATTTCTTAAGTTAGATGATTTATATGTATTTTTGTATGTTTTAGTATATATGTATAGCAATTTTGACATTTTTCAGAAGAATTTTGACATTTTTTTTTCACGAGATGATATAGATGTATACTTTTAGTTATAGAAATGTTAGATGAAATTTTAGCTATATAAACGTTGAGGAATTTTGACATTTGATCCAATGTATAGCAATTAGTATTTGCAAAAGTTGCATACTTTAATGTTGTATTTGCAAAAGTTTGTTATGTATTTGCAATTAGTATATGTATGTATACAATAGATTCTCTTAGTCCTTTAAGGGATTTATCAAGAATGCCCCCATTATGGATGTGCACAAGTTGATCCAATTTTTTTCTGATCTCATGCATCTACCCTTCTATATGTCACATTTTGTCTAGTGTCAAAGTATTGAATAAATTCATGGCTTCATAATTAGCCGGAAGTAACAGGCGCATGCTGGTACGAAGCTTTTCAAAGTTGTTTTGGAACGGAGTTCCTGATAGAATAATTAGCTTTTTGATACGAAGTTCAGCAAAGGCCTTCCAAATAGCGATATTCGGAAGGCTCTTGCTGAACTTCGTACCAAAAAGCTAATTATCCTATCCGGGACTCCGTTCCAAAACAACTTTGGACAGCTTCGTACCATCATGCGCCTGTTACTTCCGGCTAATGATGAAGCCATGGTTTTCTTGAATCATTTGACACTAGACAACGTGACATATAGAAGGGTAGATGAGATCAGGAAAAATATGGACCATTTTCTGCACATCCACAATGGCGCCATTTTGTTAAATCCCTTAAAGGTTAAGAGAATCCGTTATGATTCTGAAGGTTCCTCGTATATAAGAAATCACAATCAAGCATTTAAAAAATGTTAAATTTGCATAGAATTTGTTCTCGGCGTCAACGATGCCCGGCCCGCATCCTCGTCGTCGACTCGTTCGCGACGACGTCATGCTTCAGAGGCGCCATGTCCGGGACTGGGCTCCGCCGAGCTGGCACTGGGAGGTGCTACCTTCAGGGGCGCGCATCTTGGTGAGGAACCCGGGTCCCGTCGTTAACCCGGAGCTTCTTTGGTGGCGGGCGCGTGGGCCACATTCGGTGCGGAGGCTGGTGTCCCCTGCGGAGGTGGTACGTCACCGTGTCAGGGAGGAGGACGAGCACGTCCGTCGCTACATGGTTGCGTTGGACGTCAGGTTCTCCAATACCTGGCAGGTTCTTCAGGGATCTCACCCGAGCTATGATCCTGTGATCGTTCCTTCTCTTTGGGTGTCCACCGCGAGTGATGTTAATTAGCTAGTGATGTTATATATATGATAATATTCGAGATGTATTAGTGATAATACTCGAGATGTATTCGAGATTATATTATTCGATAATATTCGAGACGATGTATTCGAGATTATATTCGATGATGCATATTAATTATCTGGATTATCTACTATGATTAAGTTTTTCCTTATTGATTGCATGCATTCTAATTTGAATACTAAATTGTTTTATCTTTCTTCTGGATTAGTTAAATAAAAGCTATGGACAATACCGGCAGAGAAGGAGAAGAGGCTCTGTTCGACATCATACGCTCCCCGAGACCAGATGATGACGGCTCGCAATATCTGAACCCTTCGGGTGAGGGTATGATGTTTGATGAAGACGAACGAATAGATGAAGATGACAACAATGATGACGAAGGAAATGTTCTTCAAATAACAAAGACCGGCGAGGTATATTTATTATATAAGCCATCCGGTGATAATTACATGTATTAATTGATTTGTATATATTAACGAATCGATCTTTCTTCTTTTAGCCCTCCGGATCGAGCAAATCTTCTACAAGCGACAGGGAAGTTCGAGGCCCGGCCAAAAGGCTGCAGCCTGGCGTAAAGTATAACATCGATGCCATCAACTCAAATGGCGAACCGCTTGAACCTAGGAAGAATGCGATCAAGTTCACTCGTCAATGCGGAGTTATTGTCAGGGACCAAATCCCGATCTCCGTTCAAGAATGGAAAAAGGCAGCAAAGGGATATCCAGGAGTTACTTTTGTCGACGAAAGAGCAAAAGATCTGCTTTGGGAATCGCTCATGTCACATTTCACCCTACCAGATCATTTGACAGATGCAGATCCGGCGAAAGTCAGGAAGATTGCTCTTAAGAAGATGGCGATAGCATTCAACAACCACAAGAAAAATATATGGGCCGCGTACGTCAGAGCAGGAAAGCAGACTCCAGAATTCAAGGGAACACTGGAGAAGGCAAGAGATCACTGGGACGCTTTCGTGAAGTTCAAGGAATCGGAAGTAGCTCAGGAACGGTCGAGACAAAACAAGATTAATGCTGCGAAAAAGAAGTGGCACCATACTCTGGGGCTAGGTGGCTACCAGGTGGCCTTGCCTAAGTGGGATCTCGCTGAGCAAAAGATGATGGCTGCAGGGGTCACTCCAGTTACATTGGAGTGGCCCCCCAGGTGCAGGACTTGGTTTTATGCGCATGGGGGGAAGTTGGACCCAAAGACAGGGCTGATTATGGAGCGGGCAAGTCTTAAAGATGCTCAGGACGATTTACTTGTTGCAATAGAAGAAGCTCGAACGGGGGTGTTCACGCCCAACAGAGAGAACGACGAGCTTACGCGCGCCCTGAAGAATCCTGAACACCCGGGAAGAACACGAGGCAAAGGCGTTGTTCCGTGGTTTGAGGGGTTTGCGGATTGGAACGCCGATTACAGAAGCCGTGCGAGAAAGAAGCAGCAGGAGGAGCAGAAGAGGAAGCTGGAGGAGGAGCAGAAGAAGGAGGAAGCACTCCGCCTTGAAGGCCTAGAATCAAAGCACTTGGAGTTGGAACGCGCTTTCAGGCGGCAGCAGGAGCAGATCGATTCACTTAGCCAGGAAAGGGCGTCTCAGCGGCAGCAGGAGCAGATCGATCCAGCATTGGATAGCACCGTCCCATCTATGCCGAGAAGCAGCGTGGGTTCCACCCCGGCCGATGATGCACTGCTGGCTAGATACCCTGTGGATGATATCAAAGATACGACTACTTGTGAGCTACACATCAAAGTGAAGAACCTATCCATGAAGGTGGCGGACGGCTATGCTTTAACAAATCCCCCTGAAGCAACCTTCCATTGCAATCCGATTGCAGCTGGCTATGCTCGTGTCGGGGTTGATGAAGTGGTGTTAGCATATTACGAGCTACGGCTTGACATTCCTGGAGGTGACGGGGAGAGCACACTGGGAGAGGCCATACATCGTATCATTCTATGGAAAAAGGATTGCATCGTCTTTCCAAGGCCACTGACTCCTGCTGCAACAAGTCCGCCACCGCGTCAGCCGACTCCTACTCCTCCAAGTCCGCCGCCGCGTCAGTCGACTTCTCCTCCTCCAAGTCCGGCACCGCGTCAGCCGACTCCTCCTCCTCCCACGTCAGCCGACTCCTCCTCCTCCAAGTCCGGCACCGCGTCAGCCGACTCCTCCTCCTCCAAGTCCGGCACCGCGTCAGCCGTCTCCGGCGCCTCAGCGGGCTCCGTCGCCTAAGCAACAGCGGAAGAGAGGCGCCGCAGCTACGGCGGCTACCGGTACAACAGGCAAGAAATACAAATATGGTCCAAGCCTCAAGCCTCTTTCGAAGTTGCCTTACCACCTGACTGAGGAGGAAAACAAGGCCGAAGTGGCTGCCCAATTGAAGGCCCATTTTGGATCGAAACCGCCCCCGCCGCCAAAGGAGACAGTACCTGAGAATGTCATACAACACTTTATTGATAATGCTCAACCGGCTGTCAAGCATACGGACTCAGACTATGAGCGCTCTATCAAGAAGTTATATCGGGCTCAAAAAAAGAAGGAGTCGAGCTCGAGCTCGAGCCAAGCAGTTAGGAAAAAAGCGGGAAAACTGTTCCCCAGCTGGGAGAACAGGCAGTGCAATCGATCCCCCCGCTCATTGTACGAACACATGTGAGTACCGCCGATCAGCTGGTAATAACCGACGATCATAGAAGGCAGGCTAAAGAGGCCGGTGTCACTGTTGAACAACTCCTAGGCATCGAGGAACTCCCCGTGTTTAAAGGGGAGGAACTAAGATGGAAATATGTCCGCGGCCAACCTCTGGTCAAGCCTGAGCAGATACCGCTTCTACCAACGAGAATGTACAATTTGCATAAGTGGTACATGACAGAAGCAGTAAAGACCGATCGAGAGTCCCTCATGGTGAAAGTCAAGGAAGAGTATTACTTCCATGCAAAAGATTTGTGGGTTGAGTTTGAAGAGATGTTTCAGTTATTCAATCAAGACGCACTCGACAAATCTATCGTCAGTTGCTATTGTCTGTAAGTGATTTTTTTCTGTAATTTAAGTCTCTAGCTAGCTGTGCTCGTTCATTACCTGTAATTATCCTCACTATATTCTTTTCTGTGGTATTATGCAGAATGAAGATGTATGAAATGAAAAAAAACTGGACGCTATGGCATTGGGTTCATTGACCCAAATATAATTAATCAAGAGACATGGTCAATTGAATGGTCGAGAGAAGACACAGAGAGAAGCTTGCTAGAGTTTTTGAAGCGACTAAACACCCGACCAGAAATACTACTTCCTTACAACTTCGGGTGAGTGTTACTATATCTTGTACTACAAATTCTATTTTTGCTTACTAGATGTTAATAAGTGTAGTTGATGAGTTATGCACATGCCCGCTTAATTATACAAACGTGTGCGCATGCAGTTTCCACTGGATCTTGTTAATCATTGAAGTTGACGAGGGAAAAGTTCAAGTGTGGGACTCACTACATAAAGACCCATCCGAATACGTAATCGTGAGGGGGATGGTCGACAGGTAATTTCAATCATTATCGCACTATGTCGGCCTCTTTAGTTCATTTCCTGATATCAACTAATTAATAACTCCTTTATTCATTTTCTTTGCCGGTGGGCAGGGCTTGGCAAAAGTTCATCAAAGAGGTCCGCGGCGAATGGAAACAACAGCTGAAATGGGTGCGACCCAAGGTAATTAAGTAGTACTAGCTAGCTACGTCCGTGCATCTCTTTAATTCTAGTTTCAATACCATTATCATGCTTGATTAATTATTATCTGATTGAATTTTATTCTCGTAAAGTGCATGAGGCAGGCGCCGGGGAATAATTTATGCCCATACTACGTTTGCGAGAACATTCGCATGATAACGTCCCAAAGGAGCAGATCTGAAAGACAACTTTGGGTACGTTTGCCAGAACACTATCCACAATTTTTTTATCATGATCTAATATATATACACATAACTAATATATTCATCTTGATCTCCTTCTTTAAAGCTTGAGGACATGCGGGACAAGCTCCTACCAACGGATCGCGTACTAGCAATTCAAGAGGAAATAGCGGGATTTTTGGTCAACCAGGTCATAGATCCCAAAGGAGAATTCCATTACAAGCTGTAATGCCTGCATGTAATGATCCGCAAATTGTAGGAGAAATTGTATATACCAAATTGTATATATATATGTGTATGTGTGAATGGTCGTACGAGAAATTCGATGATATATATATGATCGGTTCTACGAGAAATTCTATTTATATATATATGCATAACGTGTACAGTATGTAGTAGCGTAAAATATGTTTGAAATGAAAAAGAATTAAATGGAAAACACAAAATTGAAAGGAAAAATAAACCATAAACCCCTCCTAAACCCCTATACGTTTTAGTCCCGGTTGGTGTTACCAACCGGGACTAAAGGCCCCCCAGCACCCGGCGCTGGCTCGTGCCACGTGGTGGGCCTTTGGTCCCGGGCCGTGTTGAACCGGGACTAAAGGGGGGGGGCTTTAGTCCCCACCCTTTAGTGCCGGTTCCTGAACCGGGACTAAAGGCCCTTACGAACCGGCACTATAGGCCTATTCTGCACTAGTGATATATACATTATATATGAACAAAAACATTCATCATATAAAAAAATCAACATATATATAAAAAAAATTGCACAGAGCCAGCGGCGGCGGCTCACAGCGGGGGCGGCCGGCAAGGGCGACGGCGACGGCGACGGCGGGGGCGGCGAGGGCGCCGGCGACGGCGACGGCGGGGGCGGGCCGGGGCAGGGGCGCGGCCGGGCGCGCTCGGGGGCGGGGCAGGGGCGTGGGCTCGGGGGCGGGGCAGGGCCGCGGGCTCGGGGACGATGACGGCGACGGCGACGGCGACGACGGGGCAGGGGCGCGGCGACGGCGTGGGCGGCGGACGGCGTCGGGGCAGCCTGGCGGCGTCGAGGAGCTCGGCGTCGTCGGGCGAAGTGGCGATGAAAACTGTGAAATTTGACAAGTGCTGCTTATATACACTCAGCATTGGTCCCGGTTCGTGGCACCAACCGGGACCAATGCCCCCCTTTAGTCCCAGTTGGTTCCACCAACCGGGACCAAAGGTCTCTTTTCGTCAGCCCAAAGGGCGGGAAGCAGAGACCTTTGGTCCCGGTTGGTGGGACGAACCAGGACTAATGGCGGGCATTGGTCCCGGTTCGTACCAGCAACCGGGACCAAAGGTTGGTATTGGTCCCGGTTGGTGCCACCAACCGGGACTAAAGGGTGGTGCAGCCCGGGGCCAAAAGTTTAGTCCCACCTCGCTAGCTGAGAGGGCTCGAGAGTGGTTTATAAGCGCTGCTGCGCCAGCCCTCTCGAGCTCCTCTCAACTGCAGGCTTACGGGCCTATTCCCACACACCTTTGCCTGTGGGCCTTTTGGGCCTGTTGCGGTCCTGAATCCTGGCCCAACTAGCTGGTTGGGTTTCTAGTCGTATTCAGGCCGTTATGGCCCAGTAGGCGGCATTTTTTTTAATTTTTTTCCAGTTTTTTTGTTTTCTTTTTTGCTTTATTTATTTTCTTTTGTTTCTACTTACAGTTTTTCAGTGATTATTTTTGCTTTTAGGTCACAAAAATTATAAACTTTCTGTTAGTGCCATTAGTTTCCAAATCTGAATAGTTTAAATTTGAATTCTTTTAAATTGGTGTGAATCACTAGTTTGTGAATAACTTTACTATAAAAATAGATTTTTGAGTGATTCTTTTTCCTGATATTTAATATTACTGTGTTTTATCATTATATTCAATTTGGTAATTTTTAGGTTATTTTAAATGTCTGTTTTAATCAAAAACAGATTTTGTTATTTTAGTTTGCTATTAAAGTTTCTAACAAAAAAATTCTTTATGAAAATTCTTTTTGCTATTAATGTTTTGAACAAAAAATACTTTGATAACTTTAGTTGCATAAATTTTATATAATTTTAGTTTCATAAATACTAGAGGTTTATAAAATATTTTTAGTTGATTCCTTTTGCTATTAGAGTTTTATAAAAGCTTTTTAGTTGATTCTTTTTGCTATTGAAGAATATTATAGTTTTGTTTTAGTTGATCATAACAGAATTTTTTAATTGATTATTTTTAGTTCATTATTTTTGCATTTACTGATTTTTTTTTAGCTAAATGACCCTGAAATTGAAATGCACTACAAATGAACTCTGAACAGGTTGAAAGTTGGCATGGTATCATCATTTCACCCACATAGCATGTGCTAAAAAGTTGAGAGGGTTACGGCAAAAGCTGGATGCACTTCGTGTACAAAATGGACAATCTCTTTCGAAGTATCAGGGTTTCGGACGAAAACTCATCTGTTAGAAAGGGATTTCATTTTTTTGAACTTATTTGAACTCCAGACTTTTTGTGTGTTCAAAATGCACCATTCAAAGCCACATCATCAATTTTCAACCCTTTCTGACTTCATTTGGTATTTTTCTTCGCTTGTATCCTTTGCTTATTGCGCCGTAACCATGGATAATCTTCATCGTTTAACAGGGTGCTTGGGTCAGCCTTGACTTTGAAGGGAGGAATTTCATGAAACTTTTCATAATCTTCAGACATGTCTGTCTTGCCCTCCACTCCCACGATGTCTCTTTTTCCTGAAAGAACTATGTGGCGCTTTGGCTCATCGTATGATGTATTCGCTTCCTTATCTTTTCTTTTTCTCGGTTTGATAGACATGTCCTTCACATAGAAAACCTGCGCCACATCATTGGCTAGGACGAATAGTTCGTCTGTGTACCCAAGATTGTTTAGATCCACTGTTGTCATTCCGTACTGTGGGTCTACCTGTACCCCGCCTCCTGACAGATTGACCCATTTGCACTGAAACAAAGGGACCTTAAAATCCTGTCCATAGTCAAGTTCCCATATGTCCACTATGTAACCATAATATGTGTCATTTCCCCTCTTGGTTGCTGCATCAAAGCGGACACCACTGTTTTGGTTGGTGCTCTTTTGATCTTGGGCGATCGTGTAAAATGTATTCCCATTTATCTCGTACCCTTGGTAAGTCAATACAGTCGAAGATGGTGTCCTGGCCAACGAGTACAGCTCATCTCCAACAATGTTGTCACCCATGAGATGTGTTTGCAACCAACTGCCGAAAGTCCTGATGTGTTCACATGTAATCCAGTCGTCACACTGCTCCGGGTGTTTGGAGCGCAGAATATTCTTGTGTTCATTAACATACGGGGTCACCAAGGTAGAATTCTGTAGAACTGTGTAGTGTGCTTGAGACCAAGAATGCCCGTCCGTACATATTATTGAGTCCGCTCCTAGCGTGCCTTTTCCAGTCAGTCTCCCCTCATACCGCGATTGAGGGAGACCAATCTTCTTAAGGTCAGGAATGAAGTCAACACAAAACCCAATGACCTCCTCTGTTTGATGGCCCGTGGAGATGCTTCCTTCTGGCCTAGCACGGTTACAAACATATTTCTTTAAGACTCCCATGAACCTCTCAAAGGGGAACATATTGTGTAGAAATACAGGGCCCAGAATGGCAATCTCGTCGACTAGATGAACTAGGACGTGCGTCATGATATTGAAGAAGGATGGTGGGAACACCAGCTCGAAACTGACAAGACATTGCACCAGATCACTCCTTAACCTTGGTAGGATTTCTGGATCGATCACCTTCTGAGAGATTGCATTGAGGAATGCACATAGCTTCACAATTGCTAATCGAACGTTTTCCGGTAGAAGCCCCCTCAAAGCAACCGGAAGCAGTTGCGTCATAATCACGTGGCAGTCATGAGACTTTAGATTCTGAAACTTTTTCTCTGCCATATTTATTTTTCCCTTTATATTCGACGAGAAGCCAGACGGGACCTTCATACTGAGCAGGCATTCAAAGAAGATTTCCTTCTCTTCTTTGGTAAGAGCGTAGCTGGCAGGACCTTCATACTGCTTTGGAGGCATGCCGTCTTTTTCGTGCACACGTTGCTGGTCCTCCCGTGCCTCCGGTGTATCTTTTGTCTTCCCATACACGCCCAAGAAGCCTAGCAGGTTCACGCAAAGATTCTTCGTCACGTGCATCACATCGATTGCCGAGCGGACCTCTAGGTCTTTCCAATAGGGTAGGTCCCAAAATATAGATTTCTTCTTCCACATGGGTGCGCGTCCCTCAGCGTCATTCGGAACAGATAGTCCGCCGGGACCCTTTCCAAAGATTACTTGTAAATCATTGACCATAGCAAGTATGTGATCACCAGTACGGACGACGGGCTTCTTCCGGTGATCTGCCTCGCCTTTGAAATGCTTGCCTTTCTTTCGACATTGATGGTTGGTCGGAAGAAATCGACGATGCCCCAGGTACACATTCTTCCTGCATTTGTCCAAATATATACTTTCGGTGTCATCTAAACAGTGCGTGCATGCGTGGTATCCCTTGTTTGTCTGTCCTGAAAGGTTACTGAGAGCAGGCCAATCATTGATGGTTACAAACAGCAACGCATGTAGGTCAAATTCCTGCTCGTCGTGCTCATCCCACACACGTACACCTTTTCCATTCCACAGCTGTAAAAGTTCTTCAACTAATGGCCTTAGGTACACATCAATGTTGTTGCCGGGTTGCTTAGGGCCTTGGATGAGAACTGGCATCATAATGAACTTCCGCTTTATGCACAGCCAAGGAGGAAGGTTATAGATACATAGAGTCACGGGCCAGGTGCTATGATTGCTGCTCTGCTCCCCAAAAGGATTAATGCCATCCGTGCTTAAACCAAACCATACGTTCCTTGCGTCACCTGCAAAGTCCCCCCACTTTCTCTCGATTTTTCTCCACTGCGACCCGTCAGCGGGTGCTCTCAACTTCCCGTCTTTCTTACGGTCCTCTTTGTGCCATCGCATCAACTTGGCATGCTCTTTATTTCTGAACAGACGTTTCAACCGTGGTATTATAGGAGCATACCACATCACCTTGGCAGGAACCCTCTTCCTGGGGCGCTCGCCGTCAACATCACCAGGGTCATCTCGTCTGATCTTATACCGCAATGCACCGCATACCGGGCATGCGTTCAAATCCTCGTAATCACCGCGGTAGAGGATGCAGTCATTAGGGCATGCATGTATCTTCTGCACCTCTAATCCTAGAGGGCAGAGAACCTTCTTTGCTCCGTACGTACTGTCAGGCAATTCGTTATTCTTTGGAAGCTTCTTCTTCATTATTTTTAGTAGCTGCTCAAATCCCTTGTCAGATACACCATTCTCTGCCTTCCATTCCAGCATTTCCAGTGTGGTACCGAGCTTTGTGTTGCCATCTTCGCAATTTGGGTACAACGGTTTTTTGTGATCCTCTAACATGCGATCGAACTTCAACTTCTCCTTTTCAGTCTCGCATTCTCTCTGTGCATCAACAATGACCCGGCGAAGATCATCATCGGGCACATCATCTGGTTCCTCTTGATTTTCAGATTCCCCCGTTGCAGCATCACCGTATTCAGGGGGCACATAGTTGTCATCATCCTCTTCTTCTTCGTTGTCTTCCATCATAACCCCTCTTTCTCCGTGCTTGGTCCAAATATTATAGTGTGGCATGAAACCCTTCTCAAGCAGGTGGATGTGAAGGGTTTTCGAGTCAGAGTAAGACTTCGTATTCCCACAGATAGAGCATGGACAACACATAAAATCATTCTGCTTGTTTGCCTCAGCCACTTCGAGAAAATTATGCACGCCCTTAATGTACTCGGAGGTGCGTCTGTTACCGTACATCCATTGCTGGTTCATCTGCGTGCATTACATATAATTAAGTGTGTCAAAAACCATTACAGAACATCATGAATAGAGAAGTGACCAAGTATCTATCTAAATCATACAAGTAAGAATTTTTTTTTAGAAAGAAGATAAGAACAAGAGGCTCACCACGGTGGTGCCGGCAACGAGATCGGCGCGGGCGATCGACGGCGGTGAGGATGGGGACGGGACAGGACGGACCGCCAAACCTAGACAAATCTTGAGGAAAATGGAGTTTGGACAAGGAGCTTCGAGAGGAGATAGCTTAAGTGTGGCTCGGGCATTTCATCGAACACCTCATGTGCATAGGAGGTGAGCTAGAGCACCGCAAAGCTCTCCCACGGCCGGCCAAAAAAACAGAGCAGTGCACTGCTCTGCTCGAGGGTATATATAGGCCTCTCTTTAGTCCCGGTTGGTGGCTAAAACCGGGACTAAAGGACAACATTTGGTCCCGGTTTTAGCCACAAACCGGGACTAAAGGTTGTGGGCCAGGAGCGAGGCCCATTGGTCCCGGTTCGTGTCTGGAACCGGGATACGAACCGGGACCAATGGCCCCCGAGGCCCGGCCGGCGCCCTGGCCTCACAAACCGGGACTAATGCCACCTTTGGTCCCGGTTCGTGAGTGAACCGGGATTAATGCCCTTATCCTGGCCTCAACCAAAGCCCTGTTTTCTACTAGTGCTAATCTATGCCGTTTTCCCTTGGACGGCTCTGCTATGCTGGGTTGTAACCTACCAAGTTGCTACACAAGCCAGCAGTCAGCCCCTGTGTGGATAGTGTTGTCGCTGCGAAACTTCGACGACTGGAATGTGGATGAGGCGAACGCCTGAATGTGTAGTAGTTCCATCCTTATTGGTATATGTGTGTTCTATTGAGACTCTGTGCCTGTATTTATATTGGAGGTGTGTGATGTAATTTATATGAAGCATAATATGTAAGGGATGTATGTAACTGAAATTTAGCACAATTTATAGTGCACATGTGCTATGTAAATTAAAATAAGCGTAATTTGTAATGGACGGACGTATGATCGCAAACGGTAAAAACGGGCAACCGTCTGTTCGAAAACGAAACACACAATAGAAATAAGCGTAATTTGTATACAGACAGTTCATCAGAAATGATCGTTTGTGATGAATAGGGGAACCGACACACAATAGAAATAGGAAACGTATGCTTTTTCTTACAGACGGTTCCTCATATGTGATCGTTTGTTACCATAACGCACAACCGACACGGGTTGTTAAAACAGACTGTTTGCAATGCGCGACCGCTCGCGCCGAGATTTCCATTCCAGATTTGGCTGCCCTTTTTGCGATGAGGAAGAGTTGCCTTACTGAAGAAGCTTGGAAGAGTTGGCCTACTGGAGAAGCTTGGATCCAGCAAGGTACACATTCGATTAAAACATCCATTTCTTTAATCACTTCTGCTTCGGTACACCCCCTAAACACATCAACGGCTAAGATGATCCCATACCCCTTCGTAATAAAGGGTAGGATGGTCATTTTTGAAAATACATCACCCACGACGAGACCTCGAATACACGGCCTGCGTATGGCCGAGCGCACCGGTAGAACGCACGACTGGGCCGGCCCACCAGGGCCAGGCCACTGGCTGTTTCAATGTGCGGCTAAAAAGCCTGAGCAAAAGAGTATGTGTCAAGAATCGAACTTGTAACCTGATCGTTCTAATTAGAGGAACCTGCCACTCGGCTACGCTGCCAGTAGTGATAATATGAAGCACGAGATGTAGTATTATTTGTTCCCTGTAGATCTCGCGGTCATCAACCACATGCATGCAAAACTGAAATATTTTTCCCTTGCTCGTTCAGCATGCCTACAACTCCTTTGCAATCCATCTCCACATGCAACCTCTGAACGTCCATGTCCACAGCACGTCATCGTTGCTCTGTAGTTTGTACTTTGTACTAGTCAATTTGTTCAATGTTTGGACTTGTTGCAATAAACAAGATCAGAGGAACCCCCTCCCTGCTCCCGCGACGCGGCCCGGCGCGCGTCACGGGAGAACCCTAGGCGCCGCCGCCGCCGGGGGCCTCTCCTCCTCCACTCGCTCCTCCCTCGCCACCGCCAGGGGGCGCGGCCAGGCGAAGCCTGGTCGTCGCCGGCGGCGGCGGGGCCTCTCATGCCTCCTCGCTTGGGTGCCGTGGCGCGGGACGGGGCGCCCTTGCCGGGATGCGGCGCGGACGGCGGGCGCCGCAGCGCGGCGACACGCTGGTGCTCCTCTCTTCGGCGTCGTGGTGGTCGCGCGGCTGGCGTAGTGGGTCTCGGGGGGAGGCGTGCCCGAGGCGGCTGGGGCGGCGTGGATCTGCTGTCCTGCAGCCTGCGGGCGGCGCGGGCTCCGGGTTGGGGCGGCGGCGGTGCAGCTAGGCCGGTGGCGGCCCCGCGACATGGTGGCGGTGACCGGCGGCAAGCGCAGTGGTGGTGCTTCCCTTGGCGGCGGGGCGGACTGGTGGTGCTGGGTGGCCGGGGGCGCGATCTGGGCCCTTAGGGCCCCATCTGGGTCCTAGCGGGCCGGCTCCGGCGCGGCCACGGTGCCTCCTGTGTGGTGATGCGGAGGAGCGGCTTGGACAGGGGGCGGCGACGCCGACGGCGTGTCTTCTGCAGCGCGAAGGCGGGAGCTTTACGGGCATCTGAGGGCCCGGCCGGGCCTGTGGGCCCATGGGCCTGGTATGCTCTTGCTCTTGCGTCCGGTCGGTTACCGTCGTTGACGGTGGAGGTTGGTCCCTCCCGCGTGCCGACGGTGCTGCCGCCCCTAGTCCCGGCTCCTCTTCTTCGTTGTGCAGGCCCCACTTCGCGGTGCCGTGGTGAGACGGCGTGGGAAGCTTCAAGACCGTGTTGGCGCAGGGTGGTGGACGGTTTGGTGGCGAGTTCCGGAGCGCCCGAGGTGAATATTGGGATCGGGAGAAATCCCTGTCGGCCTGGCCGACTCCGACGCGGTGGCGCCTGAGGGTGCCGCCGGACCTTCCTGGAGGGCGTCGGGGGCTACCCTTCCTCTCTCCTTGCCGCGTACCGGGGGAAACCCTTGGCAGCAGCGTCGTCATCGTCGCGTCCCTTCTTGGAGGTGTTGATTGGTACCGGCGCTTCGGAGTCTAGGAGCTTGGTGGGAGATCTCCGGTGGGCGCAGCGGTCGCGAGGCTTCTTCGTTTTTGTTGATCCGCCGTTGTCGGCATTTATTCTTTTTGTATTTTCTCTTTCGTTTCTTTTGGGCGTGATCGTGCTGCTTCCGCCCCAGCACCTATCGTTGGTTGTATCGGTGATGGTTGCTTTGTAATACAAAGCGGGGGGCAACCCTTTTTCGGGAATTTGTTCAATGTTTCTGTGTGTGTAGATTTGTTGTGTGAAGGCACGTGGTAACTTCCCACGTGGATGTATATGGAAATCTCAAATCGATCCGTGCAAGCTATGCGTGTACGTGTGTGTGCACACATGTCATTTCTTCTGATTTGTTCGTGATAGATTCATGCATGTAGTCTGGTGCATGTGTATGCGTCTCCAAAACATATCATGTATGTATATGTTTCCATTTTCTATTTTTTTGTTCACAAATTTAAGAAATGTTTGCGTTTTAGAAAAAGTTGACAAATTTCAAAAAAAAGTACTTGGTTTGTAATTTTTATTCAACATAAATTATTGGGAATTTGTTAACAATTTTGGAAAAAATGTTCAAGTTTATAAAATTTTCATACACAAATTGAAATTCCAAAATTGTTGACAAATTTCAAGAAATAGTTAGTATATAATAAAATGTTCATGTTGATTGATAATGACAGAAATTGCAAATAACAGAAGGTGGGCATGCCCATGATAGGCATCCATGCCTGGTTTGAATGACTCTCGACAACGTATGTATGCTGTGACACGTCCGGCCATTTATCCGCCTTTTTTGACCGAGAAAACTCCAGAAATTGCAAAATTATCGAAAACCTAAACAACTTGGCATGGTGTCTTGAATTTGTCATACAAGACTATGAAAAAAATCGGAGCCATTTTAAGGATGTCAAGAAAAAACGTGCTCTCATACAGAGCCTTCTGGCCTATGCGGACACCCTCCGTTAAAAATGATCTAGTTTTGGACATTCTTAAAATGATCACAACTTTTGCAAGAAGGTGAACATGCCCATGATAGGCATCCATGTCAGGTTTGAACGATATCCGACACCGTATGCAAGTTCCGACACGTCCGGCCATTTATTGGCCTTTGTTGA
Organism: Elymus sibiricus; assembly: GCA_039707655.1. NCBI lineage: Eukaryota > Viridiplantae > Streptophyta > Magnoliopsida > Poales > Poaceae > Elymus > Elymus sibiricus. Next base: position 31,619,602 of record CM077670.1, read on the forward strand.
CCGAAAAAACTCCAGAAAATGCAGAATTTATCGAAAACCAAAACAAATTGGCATGGTGCCTTGAATTGGTCGTACAAGGCCACGAAAATTTTTGGAGCCATTTCAGGATGTCGAGAAACAACGGGCTCTCAGACGGACCTTCTGGCCTACCCGCACACCCTCCGTTGAATATGGTCTAGTTTGGGTACATTTTTGAAATGACCCCAACTTTTGCAGGAAGGAGGGCATGCCGATGGTAGGCATCCATGTGAGGTTTGAATGATTACACCATATGCAAGTTGCGACACGTCCGATCATTTATCGGCCTTTTTTGATCGAGAAAACTCCAGAAAATGCAAACTTTGTAAAAAAAATTACTTGGCATGGTGCCTTGAATTGGTCATACAAGACAATAAAAAAATGGGGTCATTTGACGGATGTCGAGAAACACCATGCTCTCAAACAGAGCCTTCTGACATACCCGGACACCCTACGTTGAACATGGAGTTTTCTTGGACATTCTTGAGATGACCCCAACTTTTCCCAGCAGGTGGGCATCCCCATGGTAGGCATCCATGCCAGGTTTGAAGGAAAATTATAATTTAAACCGGTACTTAAATTTGTTATTTTAAGTTTTTAACATAACTAATCAATATGAAGGGATAAAATTGAAAACACTAAATGCTTTAAAAAATAATTTAATAAATATTTGAAGGAAAAATAATTTAAAATCATAATTTAAAACATTTACTTAAACTGTTATTTTGGTTTTCCAAACAATATTTCAAATTTGAACAAGTTTCAAAAAGAATAATAAAGTTCAAAAAGGAGAAAATGAATTAACGAGAAAAGAGAAAAAAAACGAAAAAACAGGAAAAAAAAACACTTAGGCCTTGGTCCAACTAGGCGACGGCATCGCTCCCGTTGGTTTTGGGAACCTCAGCTTCCCAGCCAGAAGGGTCCGTTTGAAAGCACGTTGTTTTTCGACATCCATCAGATGGCCTCAAAAAATTCCCACCAACTTCTATGATCAATCAAGGCATCGTGCCAAGTTGTTTCAATTTTGTGCTCATATTTCTCCTTTTTTTTAATTCCAAATTTGTTAGTGTTCTTCAAAAATTCGTGTTCAAAATTTTGTTTGCTCTTTTAAAAAAAAAATCGTGTTTTGACATTTGAGTAATTTGGAAAGACACAAACATTTTTTTTGTAATATCTGTTGCATAGGACGCCTAAGGAAGGTCGCGTATTGTAGGCGATTGGTCGAGAGGAATAATCTAACCGGGAACGAAGCCTATCACAGCGCCCTTTTCTCCCTAAAAAGGGATCAGAATTGGCAATAAATCCCTATTAATTAGGAGTGACTGCTTGGTTAACTAATGGCATTGAAGGAGTTGCCACGTCCATGATCTGCATGCATATCTGTCGCCTAATTAGCGCCAACGTCGTTTGCATGAAGCAGCGGGCTCGCGTACGCGGGTACAAGGCGCGCGAGTGGAACGAGGATATTAACTGTTTACGTGACTGAAACTCTTGGAAATTTTCTAAAGAAATGTTCACAAATTTAAGCAAATGAAACAGATTAAGAAAAAAAAACCGAAAGAAAAAAAAGGCCAAGCAAGACCAAAAAAAAGAAGAAAATTAGACCGAGAAGATGCACAGCAAGAAAAATAAAAGAAGTAGCTAGGCACAACAGTGGGCTATCTCAGTTGGTTAGAGTGGGTGGAAGTAAAATAAGAGGTTGAGAGTTCGAATCCTATCTACACACCTATTTTTTGAAGGTTAAAAAAAGAAAAAGAAAATGGGCCTGGCCCAGGACGGGGGTGTGCACCGGTTTGTGTGACGGGCGGGCGGATAGGTTGTGTACGTCTACGTATTGCTCGTACGTGTCACATATGGGTGGGTATACCTTATGGCTAAATGACCATACTGCCCTTATACGGTTTGTGAGGGGGTTGTACCGAAGCAACTCTGTATCAAAATATAAGATGTTTTTGTAGGCTAAAGTACTCTACAAAAATGCCTTATAAAGTACTAGATGTTTTTGGAGTGCTAGCTAATTAACGATCTGGTTTTAGGCTGTTGGAGCTAGCGGGCGCCATTAAGGCCGGTGCAGGTAGAAGGTGTTCGACAGAGAGGTCAAACGACCCGTCTCCCGGTGAGCTAGCACTACTCCCGGTGAGCAGCGCTGGTGCGGGCTCCTCGCACGCTGCCGTCTAGTCAAACCTGCGCACACGCCACGCCTCTCCCGTCTAATCATCGCACAGCTAGCTGTGGGCAGTCACGAGGCAGGATAGTGATTGCAAAGCACGCGTACCAGAAATATAACCGTTTGCTTTGCAGTACCTCATAGAAAAGCATATGCATCCAGAAATATAATCGTTTGCATTGCAAGAGCTGGTAGAGTTGAAGCACATGGATACCTATCTTGTTTTTACAAATAAATTCTGTAAAATAAATTAATATAAATGCTTCGGGCATAAATGAAGACGGAATTCATTAAAATTCGAGATGTTCAACAGTACTTTGTCCAGGATAAACGGAGACAACTAAAATAATAAAATAACTGAGTCAAGCTAAACAAACGGAGGATTACATTGTTCATTAGGGTTTTAGCTAAACAAATGGAGACAACTAGAATAATAACATAACTGATCAAGCTACTGCCGATTGGCTTCTCCGAAGGCAAAGAAATGGTCCCTGGACCTCTTCATCATCCTGTCTCGCACCTTGGGGTCCAGATCTTCATCTTTGTCCACCATTCCCTTGAACAAGAGAAAGGCATCATCAGTCTTCATGGTGGCTTTGAGCTAGTAGATGGCAGAGGCGGTGGCCAGATCCGCGTGTTCAGCGTCGCGTTGGGCCACATCTGCCTTCTCTTGTTCTACAGCCTCCTGAAGGTGGAGAGATTCGGAGAGATTCGCCGCGGATTGATAAGCTTTGATGGCCTTAGCTTTGCGCTTTCTCGCAGCGTGGGTAGCCTGAGAGGCCACTGCCCAGCTCTCGGCGATCTCGCAGGCGAAGTCCGCCGCTTTATCGGCGACTTCGTACAAGCGAGCCTCTTCCGCCGCCGCGTTCTTGGCGGCCTCAGCCCAGACTTCAGCCCTGGTCGTGGCCATTTGCGACCCTACTCTCGCCTTCGTGATTGGCGAGGGATAGAGCTTAGGAGGTGAGGGTGATGGTGAGGTCGAAGGACTTGGCGAGCTAGACTGAGAGGCCATGGGTGCGATGGCTAGAAGGAGGGGGGAGGAAGGAGGGGGAGAACAGGATTAGGTCGTGGGGTGTATTTATGAGGTTTGCCCACTGTGAAGGTTTATTTTTTTAGTGGACTTTTTTGTTTTCGAAAACTTTGCATGGTGCCACGATTTAACTTCATTATGCAGTGGGGCCTAGTTCGTCGCCATCTCTCTATCTCTCACACTCTCTCGAACAGTCCGTACACATCCGTTCCCCACGGAGTCGTCGCCGCTGGAGACGCAGCCGCCGCCGTGCCCGAGGCGTTCCCCAATACAGAGTCATCGCCGTCGGAGACGCAGCCGTCGCCGTACCCGCCAACACACCATATTTGGGTATTTCTAACGGAGATGAAGGTTAGTGGAAGCTTCATCCGCATCTTGTAGCTCGCAATCAATGTCTGTACCAAGGTGAAAATCCCACAAAATGCAATCGTTGTAGATTCGTTTTTCTTGAATCTTATCCGAGGTTTCAATTTCAGTGCCCAAAGTGTCATCACGAGGGAGGACTATGCGTCCTTGGCCGCACACAGGAGTTGTTCGACATCACTGTCCGAGATGTGTTCTTGAAGCGCACAGTATGTTCTTGTACCCCCCCCCCCCCCCCCTTTTTTACAGTGAAAATTAGTTCGAATTCAGTGATTTGGTTGCTCATCCCCACTATATATTTCCTGGAGATCATCCCTTGCTTTGCAACAGCAACTCTGATACATAAGTTCTCCATTTACCTGATTGAAGACTCAGTTATGGTTACATTACAGACGAACCATGGATATAAGTTCGAAGTTGGGGTTACTACCGATGTTGAAGGTCGCTGCTACTTTGAGAAGGGTCTGTGGAGAGAGTTTGCTACACGTTATGTGCTACAAGCTGGCACGAAAGTGTCAGTGGATATAAGCCAACCTGGTCTTATCATACATGTAGACATGTAGTGTTTCCAGCTTAGATCCGTCGATGGACTAACAATCAAAGTTAGTATTCTTTCAAATCTTGCATTTATCTGTCCTGGCTTACCAGTTATTTTTCAAGGATTACATTTATAATAATTACTGACAAGAAGGTTATTTTGATGCAGACATTGTTGAACGTATCGTTAAAGATCTGAAGATTAGTCCTCATTCCAAATTTCACTGCCGAGATCTGGAGCCTCTCATAGAATTTATTGGAAGAATGAAATCGCTTATTAAGCGTTTCCATGCTGGATGCATGATGGCATCATGTTTTCCACTCGTGCATACCTTGGACAGCATGAATTGTACCCAATAAATCCTGGTACATAATCTTTCATGTTATATATCCTTTCGTAAACTATACGTTCATCCAGTGTTACAATTGTTTTATTGGTCTTGCAACAAGTATTGCCGCCTTCAGTTGTTCCTAAATTGATCCCCTCTGCTGGTCCAATAACACTAGCTATTGGTCAGAATAAGAGGGTGATGTCATCATACAACCTTTCCCCTAGAAATGGAACAATTATCATTCATAAGTGGAACGCTGTGATGGAAATTCGTCCACAGTTGAAAATGGGAGACAACATTTTGCTCTTCCTATACGAAGGCACTGAAGGGCTTTTCCTGTTCATTGAAGAGATTTTGTCATGAAGATCATGAGCAATGCTTTCCTCAAAGACTTCTTGTTTATTATTGTATGTGTAGCACTGTATGTTAAGTGGAGTGCCCTAATGGTTGTTGAGTAATGCTTTTTCAAATCCTTTCAGCTCCAAACTTTTTATGTGAATATAATGGTTGTTACGTAATTTTAATTCATTTACTGATTTTTTTTTAGTAAAATGACCCTATAATTGAAATTCAATTCAAATGACCTCTAAAGATGATGAGGTTTGGCAAGATGTAATCATTTCACCCACGTAGTATGAAAAAACTTGAACAAACTGGATCATTCATCTCAAAGTATAAGGGATTCGATCGAAAACAACTATATTACGAAGACAACTCATTTTTTTAATTCCTTACAACTTCGGACTTTTTATGTGTTCAACATGAATCATATATTCATAGTCACTTCCTAAAAGTTCGAACATTTTTTACTTCGTTTAATAAATTTAGTGCGTTTAATGAATTGTTTCTAAGCAAGTTGACCCCGAAATTGAAAATCAATGCAAATGACCTCTAAAAAGGATGATACTTGGCATGTTGTCATCATTGCACCAACATGGTATGTGGTAAAATTTTGAGAAAATTATGAAAAAAATTAGATACACTTCGTGTACGAATTGGACCGTTCCTTTCGAAGTATCAGGGTTTCGATTGGAAACGACCACATTACAAAGACATCACATTATTTTTAAATCCTTTAAAGCCCAAACTTTTTATGTGTTCAACATTAAGCATTCACACTAACATCCTAAAATTTCAAACATTTCTGACTTCATTTGGTAATTTTAATGCATTTAATGAATTGTTTTTGAGCAAAATGTCCCTAAAATTGAAAATCAATTCAAATGACCTCTAAAAAGGATGAGACTTGGCATGCTGTCATCATTTCACCAACATGGTATGTGGTAAAATTTTGAGAGGATTATGAAAAAAATTAGATACACTTCGTGTACAAACTAGACCATTCCTTTCGAAGTATCAGTGTTTCGATCGGAAACAACCACATTACAAAGACAGCACATTATTTTTAAATCCTTTAAACTCCAAACTTTTTATGTGTTCAACATTAAACATTCACAGTAACATACTATAATTTCAAACATTTCTAACTTCATTTGATAAATTTAACGCATTTAATGAATTATTTTTGAGTAAAATGGCCCTGAAATTGAAAATCAATTCAAATAACCTCTAAGAAGGATGAGACTTGACATGCTGTCATCATTTCACCAACATGGTATGAGGTAAAATTTTGAGAGGATTATGAAAAAAATTAGATACACTTCGTGTACAAACTAGACCATTCCTTTCGAAGTATCAGGGTTTCGATCGGAAACAACCACATTACAAAGACAACACGTTATTTTTAAATCCTTTAAACTCCAAACGTTTTATGTGTTCAACATTAAGCATTCACAGTAACATACTATGAAAGCTCTCCAATGGAACTAGTGGGGGTGCATCCAACTTGCTTGCTCACGAAGACCTAGAGCTCTTTTGAGGAGGCTCATCATTGGAATATACAAGCCAAGTTCTATAGTGTAAAGGTCCCCACATAGTTATGCATGAATGATATGAAAACTCTCTATAACTGAAGTACAAGTGATACTTTGAAGCACAAGTGTGGATCTTAGGAAGAATAGTAGTGTTGCCCCCTCTCTCTTTTTCTTTTTCTTTCACTTTTTTATTTTTTATTTTTTGTGGCCTCCATGGCTCTTTTCTTTATTTCTCTCATTTGTCCTCTTTTGGGATCTTTTCTTTTGTCCTCTTTGGTATCTTTTCTTTTGTCCTCTTTGGGATCTTTTCCTCACTGGTAAGGGCAACACTCTATATAAAGATGAACATGATCAACACACTTTTACAAGGTACTCATAATGAAACTGAAACTATATCATGATGTATGCAATGTATGCCTCTGCCAGTGTAGCAGGATATGCAATGATACTAGCGTGACATGTAGCAAAAAGATGTAAAGGCCAAAGCCCAACTATCATGCGGCTTTATGATCAAACAAAAGCAATATGACGATGAAGAATAGCATCAAGTCATGAAATGAAAGATGGATGTTGCATGACAATGTATCTCGGAATGGCTATGGAAATGCCATAGTAGGTAGGTATGGTGGCTGTTTTGAGGAAGATATAATGAGGCTTATGTATGAGAGAGCGTATCATCCCAAGGATTTGGATGCACCGGCGAAGTTTGCACCAACTCTCAAGGTGAGAAAGGGCAATGCACGGTACCGAAGAGGGTAGTAAAATATAAGGATGGTGGAACTGCCAAGAATCGAATACTTGCATTAGTCAAAAGAACTTGTCCACTTATTATCGGTATTTCTCAGTCTACTCAAGAGAATCACAAAAGATTCAAGCACCCTAAGAGGAGTGTATGGGGGTTTGGTTATCCTTGCGCATCCTCAACCCATGATACATGAGGTACTCTTTTACAACCCCGCAAATATTAGTGATCCACTTAGTAGCTAGAGTTCTCAACTAATTTTTTGTAGTTTTTCGAAAATAAGCACGTTGAGCCAAAATACGACACCGATCACTAATAGGCTTGAGCTCAATCACACAGAAGTTCAAACATTACTTGCATCAACACCTCAAAACTATTGCAAGATATCACTAAACTCAGTTTAGCAATCTAGATTACCTACTCAAAGTAAGATACACACCTAGTGCAACAAAGCCAACTCTCTAAACAAAATAAGCATGAAACTCAAGAGAGTTCTAGAAATTCTAATAACAGCTCTTTAACAAGAATAAACATGAAAAGCAAGAGCTAAACATAAAAGCAGCAGCTAAAAACTGAAAATTGAACACTCAAAAGATAGAAGTGAAAACAGGAGCATTCTAGGCAAAAGTGGAGCATGTCTCTCTCCAAAACAAGGCATGCTAGGACCCAACTTGTTATGACCAGCAAACTAAACTAAACTAAACTAAACTGAAAACTAAAAACAAGACGCTCCAAGCAAGGCACATAACATGTGAAGCAATAAAAATATAGTGCTAAGAAAGATGAACTGATAATTGTTGATGAAGAAGGGGATGCACGGGGGCATCCCCAAGCTTAGACGCTTGTGTCTCCTTGAATATTTATTGGGTGTGCCCGGGGCATCCCCAAGCTTAAGCTTTTGGCACTCCTTGATCTTCTTTCATCATCTTCCTTCGTAACGCTTGAAAACTTCCTTCACACGAAACTTCTCATAAACTTGATTAGAGTGGTTAGTGCCAAAAAGAATAAAGTTTCACATAGGTACTGTTGATACACATTGGAACACTCAAATTAAACATTAGCTACTGTTCCCCAACTTTGTTTGAGGTTTTTGCCCCAAAAAACCAAGAACAAAGCTCACAAAAGAAGCAAATGCAATTACAAGGCAGAAATCTGGGAAAACAGGACAGTCTGTGAAACTTGAATTAAAGGAGGCACTTCTGTAGCTCAAATTTAAAAACTCAAAACTAATGAAAGATTGACAATTTTATAGAGCTTGCTGTGTAAAAAATTCAGATCAAAAATATGATCTGGTGATTTTTGTGATTTTCTGTACTGAAGCGTACATAATCTGTTTTTTGGCAGCAAGTCACAACTTTTGTCTCTCTCAACATTAGAGGCTAAAACTTGGCACAAAACTTGAAAATAAAGATACAATGGAGTTGATACAGTAGTAACAAACTCCAAGACACACTAAAAAGAACAAACTGAAAGTAAAAACATTTTGGGTTGCCTCCCAATAAGCGCTTTCTTTAATGCCTTTTAGCTAGGCATGAAACACAAGATCAAGTCTTATCAAAATCAAAAGCATAGCTAGCCCGTATAACGGACTCCAAAGGTAATTTCATCTTCTTTCTTGGGAAATGTTCCATGCCCTTCTTGAGGGGAAATTGTAATCTTATAATCCCTTGTTTCATGTCAATGATAGCACCATCGGTGCGAAGAAAAGGTCATTCCAAAATAATTGGACATGATGGATCACACTCAATGTCCATAGCTAGAAAATCAACGGGAACATAATTATCATTAACAACAATAAGAACATCATCTATTCTTCCTATAGGTTTCTTAATGGAAGAATCAACAAGTCAAACACCCAAAGAGCAAGAATCAATAGATTTCAAATCAAGCATATCATAAAGTCTCTTTGGCATAACGGAGGCACTAGCTCGAAGATCACATAAAGCATGTCACACAAAATCATTAATCTTAACTTTAATAGTAGGATCCCAACCATCTTCTAATTTCCTAGGGATAGAAACTTCTAATCTAAGCTTTTCTTCCCTAGCCTTAATAAGAGCATTAGTGATATGCTCGGTGATAGCCATGTTTAGTGTACTAGTGTGGGGGTCTTTGGCCATCCTTTGGAGGAATTTGATAACTTCGGAGAGGTTGCAATTGTCAAACTTGAGGTCACTACCTTCAAGTAAAGTGGGATGCTATTATCTAAAATCATCTTACTTTTATCTATATCAACTTTGACATCCTCCCAAGTGCGAGGACGCTTTTCCCCGAGAATTGGGGTTTCCTCAATCCTGTGTATTGGTACAGTGCTAGGGGTACCATGCCTAGGGCAGAGGGAACCGTCAGTGCTAACAAAGTCACAAGGTTTGGCAGTTTTAACAGAGTCCATGCTAGCAGAGGCAAAGCAAACAAACTAAAACAAGAAAGCTAACTAAAAACTAGACAACTAATATTTTTGGACTTTTTGATAAAGGACAAGCAAACAAAACTAAAGACGAAAAGGTAAACTAGCAAGACTAAAAAACAAAGGTAAAAGGTAGTGTACAACTCCCCTATCTTGAAGCTTGGAATCCTCGGCAACGGCGCCAGAAATTGCTTGATGGTGTAGATCACACCCCCTCGTTGGTTACCCCAAGTGGAAGGTTAGTGATGTAGATAGCAGCAAATTTCCCTCACGTGAGAACGTAAGGTTTATCGGACCAAAAGGATTTCGGAGACTGCAAGTAGGTGGTTAGCAAGCAACAGCGCCAGCAACTCGCTTGACCTGGACCTGCACACAAGACACAACTAACTTTGTTCCCAACGAGTCAGAGGGGTTGTCAATCCCTCCGCCCTGGTGTTTACAAATGATTAAACACAAGAGGAAATAAAAGTGCAACGGAAAAAGAAAGGAAAAACAGTAAATTGCAGCGGTGTAAATATATGATGAGGACATGGACCGGGGCGTCATGGCAGTCACTAGTGATGTCTCTCCCCCAGAAGACGATAAAAACTTATACTGGGTGAACAAATTACAGCTGGGCAATTGACAGGATTATGAACGCACCACAATGCTAATTATGCTAGCAGAGAGTGCAAGGTTCAATCGTATGGGCATTACACCAAGACAAGTAGACCGTTTATTAATCAGCATCTACTTACTAATCATCCACCTTGAGATATCTATCCAGAACATCTCGCTGGTATTAAGTTGTGAGCCACAACTATGTGTTGTAAACTCAAAGCAACGGACAACTGCTTTAACACTCTATGCGTAATGTAAGCAACGCTTGTGACACGCAGTCACAAGCACCGTTGTTTTACCCCTAATGGCAACATCATATTCCCTAGTCCCATGTTTCTATCACTCAAGCTGGACATCGGGAGGCATGAACCCACCATCTAGCATAACGCTCCCTCTTGGAGTCACAATCTACTACTTGGCCAAAGCAATAAATTACAACGGAGAACATGCAAGAACACTCAAGAACACAATATAAAAGAGATCTAAATATATTACTTCCACAACCTGAACACAATCTCATAATCCATCGTATCCCAGCAAACACAACATAACAACACAGTAACTATAACATATACGCCTTGATCATGATAGGCAGCTCACAAGGACTAGACAATGAAGCACAAGATTGGAGAGAATACATCAACTAGCTTGATGCCATGAACCCTAGGTACAAGGAGGAACTACTCACAAAGCATCTCGGAGGCAATCATGGTGATGGAGTGGCCTCCGGAGATCAATTCTCCCTCCGGCAGGGTGCCGGGACAGAACTTCTGCTGATCCCGATCTCAGGATCGCGATGGCGGCGGAACAGAGACGTAAACTGGAAAAAAGAGTCCTCCTCGAGGGTTTTCGGAAGACGAGGAATAAATAGGTGCAAAGGGGGGTACCGGGGGAGGCCCCACCTGGCCAGGTGGCAAGAGGGTGTGGCCCACCCCTGGCCGCGCCAGGGGGGTGCCTGGCCAGGGGGTGGGCCCCCTTTGGCTCCCCTTCGGGCTTCTGGAGTCTTCCGGCATTTTAGAATTTCTGGACTTTTTCTGGAATTTTTCGGCAATATTGATTTTTCACCTTTTTCTGCGATGCACAGACAATAAAAGACAGAAACTGGCACTGGGCACTAGGTTAATAGGTTAGTCCCAAATATGTTGTAAAAGGATATGAACGTGCATCAAAACTTATAGGAAAGTCACACAAACAAACATGGAACAAGCAAAAATTATAGATACGTTTGAGACGTATCAGTAGATTCATGCCTCCTCGTGTCAGCACTTGAGTGACAAAAACATGCAAGTACCGAGGATTTGTTGTTGCTACTAAGGGGAAAACAGTGGTGCGTGTGGCTATTTTGCTAACAAGTGTTGTTTACATTATGCATTGAGTTTATAGCATTTGTCTGTTAGTTTGGGTTTTCAGCTTTTGGTTGTTGCTCGCAACTTAATACCAGTGAGATGTTCTGGATTAGATATCTCAAGGTGGATATTTATTAGTAGATGCTTTGGATTGAGGTCTACTTGCTTTGGCGTAATGCCTACATGATTGAACCTTGCACTCTCTGCTAGCATAATTAGCATTGCGGTGCGTTCATAATTCTGTCAATTGCCCAGCTGTAATTTGTTCACCCAGCATAAGTTTTATCGTCTTTTGGGAGAGAGACATCACTAGTGAAGGCCGTGGTACCCCGGTCCATATGTCATCATTGTATACACCTGCTACAATTTATTTCTTTTGTTTTACTTTTGTTGTTCCAACCACCATATATGTTTTACCTTTCGCAAACAGCAAGACAGGGAGATTAACAACCTTCCTACCTCATTGGGGAGCGAGAGTATTTGTGTCCTTGTGTGCACATCCAGGTCGACCAAGCAATCTCGGCGCCATTGCCGCTTACCACGTACTTGTAGCAATTGAAGTCCTACTGGAGACATAAACCTTGGTATCTTTGCCGAGGGAAATTTGCTGCTATCTACATCACCACCTTCCACTTGGGGTTCCCAATGACAGTGTATGATCCACACCATCAGAAGGACGAATTCTACATCATCCATCACATGAATGAGTTCAGAAGGGATTAGCAAAATCTTAGAATGCCAACTGGAGCCGATAAACATGTCTGCGACTGGGCCAAAAACTTAGCATCCGAGACCGATGAGAATCTCATACTTGAATTCTACTGCATTCTACAATTCTACAATTCATGCTGGTGAATAAGGACAAGGAGATGATTCTCCTTCCTTATCATCCCTTCTAAGTAATTCGCTAGCCACTATAGCACATCCAACCGTACATTTCAGTCATTCCTTTGCACGTATGGAGGTTAATTTGATGTTAATTTCTTTTACACAGTGAACAATGCATCCTTATCGTTCTATACCCGCAAGTATCCCATGCTGTCTATCTGTACTCGTCCAAGAACAGGGAGAAGAAAGATTATACCCACATCAAGAGTGTTCTGGATAAAGCTATCTTCAGCTTCGTCCTTAAGGGAGGCTACGTCAGGGTGAATAAACATAGGACTTGTGTTCTGTGTTTCGGCCATAAAACTGACTTCTGCTGCATTCAGCAACCGACAACAAGTAGGAAGGTGATACGTCCCAAACGTATCTATAATTTTTTCTTGCTCCATGCTCATTTGGTTGACACTGCTATATGTTTTTGATACACTTTCATAACTTTTACAACATTTTTGGGAACTAACCTATTAACACAGTGCCCAGTGACAACTTATGTTTGTTGTTGTCTGTGCATCATAGAAAAAGGTGAAAAATCAATATGCTCAGAAAAATTCCTAAAATTCTAAAGTTCCAGAAGACACCGGAAAATGCCAACAGGGACCAAAGGGGGGCCACCCCCTAGCCAGGCGACCTGAGGGCGCGGCCAAGGCTGGGACGCGCCCCCTGGCCGCCTGGGGGGTGGGTCCATGTAACACCCTGGTTTTCGCTCCTTGTTTTTTTTCCGTTGCGGGATTTTACTCCTGTCTTTTTTTCGATGTTATTGGATTTTCTCTTGCCTTTGGGTATATGAAGATGGTCATTAGCCTTGCCTTCCCTATCCAACCAGAGATTCTCTCCAGTTCAACCTTGCCATCCAAAATTTATTCTCAGGATTTTGCCACTGAAACCCTATCTCCCGAGTTACCGGAAGGGAAACCCTAATTCCTTCCGTTACAAAGGGACCCCAATTTCCTTGGATCTGTTGCCTCCCAAACTTTTCCCAGTAATCATTCCATATCTATAAACCCTGGATATGCAAAAATATTGTTAAGTCATTTGCAATATTTTTCATTTAAAATTAATTCCTTTTTCTGCTGTTTAAAGGAATTAAATCCAGGAAAATATCTATCCATCTCCAAAGTGCATGAAAACTTGTGGAGATATTCTTTGTGATCATATTGAGCTCCCATAAAAATATTGGCTATAATTAAATAAGGGAAATTGCATTTTTCTATTTAAAGCCAATATTGCATTTTGGGCACTTTCTAAAGGAACTACCATTTTGGTAGCCAGGAAAAATCCAAAATAATTTGTGGAGCTTATCCTATCCATATATTCACCATTTCCATCAATATCCCAAGTTCCATAGTTCAACTTTTGAGTGCATCATCCAATTCTTGTTTCTGGACCCATTTTGAGGTTGTGAAGCAACTATATTTTATATTGTTTAAAAAATCTTGAAATTAATCCAGGACCTCACATTCCCTATATGATGTGAGCATGCAAAAATTCACATCATTTAATCTAGCCAATTTCTCCCAAAAATTCCATCCCGTTTCTGTCCAGCAGAAAGCTCTGTGAAGGAAGTACCATTTTGGTATGTCCAAATGAGCTGAAATTTTTCCAGCACCTTCATAAATCCAAATAAAAACTCTCCACAAAAAATTCAGCTCATTCCACCAAGCTATTTGAGCACAACTTCCAAATCTATTTTCTGGACCAGATTTGGCATTCCAAAAGAAGTGCCAGCTAGAGTTGGCCATTTGAGCTGAAATTTTTCCATAATCTAGTCCTTCCTACTACATTTCTCTGTGACATCTTGCCCAGCTCATTTTCACATTTTTCTGACCACAACGTCCTCCCCAAGTTTCTGTCCAGAAACTTTTCTGGATCCCCTCGACCCACCTAGACCTTTCCTGGCTTGTACAATGACCAATCTTGTCTATTTGAGCAGTGATTAACCTGTTGGACAAGGTATGACGGCCAGACTGGCACTGAAGCGCGCCGTGCACGTGGTGACCACGCTGAGAATAGGCCAACTGCGTGCCCTGTGCACTGACCGTGTTCGATCTCGTCGGTCCGGCCAGCTCGAGCTGCTTCGGAGTGTCCAAGCATGTCCAGAAGCTCCGCGGCGTCCACCTGCCCCTCTCCCGCAGCTTCTTCCCTCTTCTTTCTTCTTCTCCACGCCGCGGCGAGCGCCGCCGAGTCACTGTCCCGCCCGTGACGTCGTCGTCTTCCTCCCTCCCGTTGGCATCTTCCTCCTCGAGCCGTCCCCTCGCCCTGTTCTGCGTCAGGTCGGCTGCTACCCGACGCCAAGCTAGCCGCCTGAGCCGTCGCCTCCGCGCTCCAGGAAGACGGCCACCTCATCGCCACGGCCCTCCTCATCCCCTCCCCCGTCCGGCTATATAAAGCCCACCTCCGAGCTCTCCCCGAGCACCCGACCTCACTCGCAGCAGTCCCTCTCCCTCCCTGGAACACCTCCAAGCCCGCCCCCAAGCAGCCGTGCCTCCTGGCGCCTTCAATCGCCGGCGAGCTTCGCCACTGTCTCCGCCTGGCCTCGGTCAAATTCAGACCACCCCCGCCCCCATTACTCCACCTCGCCACCGTAGCCGAGCACCACCCCCACCTCTACGCTCTCCCCGCATCCATTCTGCCCGGGGACAGCCATGGCTTCTGCCTCGGGCTCGCCACTGTCACCCGTCTCCACCCGCCGCCCGGCCACCACAGCTCATCCCCGCCTCTGCCTCAACCACCCACGGGCGCGGGAGGGAACCGTGAAGCCATCCCCACTGCCGGCTGAGCTCGCCGCGCCCTCCCTCGCCGGAATCGGCCACGGCCGACGCGGCCTCTGCTTCCTCTGTTCAGGCGGGAGGAGGGAGATGAGTTGCGAGCGGGCCCGGTTCGTCAGTGGCTCGGTCCCTCGCTTCGTTTTTTTAGAGGCAGCAGTGCGGTTGGGCCTGGCCCAGGTGAACAGCGGCAGCAGCGGCCAGATTCGGCCCGAGTGGCCCAGTGAGCACAGTCCCCTTTATCATTTTCTCAGAAATAACTGCTGAGGGCTCGTTGGCAAATAAAATATTTACAGACAGGTCCTTGGCAGAAAAACCTTCATATCTTCTCACTCACAACTCCGATCCAGGTGATTCCAACGCTCACTTTCTCAGTTCATCGAACCCGTTCCGATGGTATCGCTTTCACCATGTTGTCACATTCTAAAAATGCCCATTTTGCTCCTGCCCTCTGTCCAGTCCCTCCGACAGAGAATCCTTTCCGGCGAATTCTTCCGCGAGGTGATCGCACTTCTTCCGGAGTACTCCTTCACCCCCAGGCAAGCCGACCATCTGATATATGCCCTGCAGCACTGCTCTATGTTATTCTTGCATGTTTAAAGTAATATGTTTGTGTTTGTATGCATAGTAGTGAGCTGTATGTTACGCCGATGAACCCTTGCTTGCCTTTCTTTGATGACGGCACCACGCCTGTGTTATGAGCTGCTTTCGGCCGTCCGGGGTGGATGCCGACTTTATATTTCTCTTTTCAACAACTGTCCCATGTTCTGAGCTGCTTTCCGGCCGTCCCGGGCAGCTGTTGAATTTCTTTCCGTAGCGGTGACCCTATGCTCTGAGCTGTTTCTCGACCGTCTTAGGGAACCACTACATTCTTTTTATCGACACCGTCTCATGCTCTGAGCTGCTTTTCAGCCGTCTTGAGCCGGGGTTGAGTTATTCCGGTAACGTCCCAGATCTGAGTTGTAAAGACCGTTCTGGTGGCTACTGGTTTATTTGCTGGTTTCATGCAAGGATTCAGATGGTTGTCACTTACAGCCAAAACTTGTAAAGTGATAACTTGCTTTTTACCTTACCTGCTAATGCTCATTTATTATAGCACTAATGATGCATATGTGATAGTATGGAGATAGGTTGTTATGTTCATGCATTGTTACTGTTATTGCAATGATTAAGAATATGATATAATGTCAACAACCTCCTCCGTCATCGATGGGTTGATCAAGAGCCACCTATCCGGACTTATTCGTGCAGCCACATTTGCTGGTATGGGACGGCCTTGACTTGGTCTGGCTTTGTGCTCTTTTATCGGTACCACCAAAGAGGGAAGGTTATGCGTGCGCGCTACCCTGGCCCGGTAGGCGGCGATAACCTTGTGAGCCCAGCTGTTTGTTTGCGCGCGGTCCCCGTTTGGGACAGTTTGTTTGGCCACGACGGTGGCAGGTGTCTGGAGGACACAGGGGCCACCCAGGACATGACCCTGGAGGGGTATGATTGTCGGTGGTACGGTAGAGGAGTCACGGGTCAGGCAGGTTTCGTTGGAGCAACACTGGTCCACCCGAATGGGAGCCCGAGGCCAGGTGTTCCATGGTGTGGGTAAAGTGCGCAACCTCTGCAGAGTGTAAAAATCTATTCGAATAGCCGCGTCCACGGTATTGGACAGTCCGTCTAGGCCTCACTGAGTGGTCAACCGTAATACTGGTAATAATGATGGAGGAACAAACTACATAATGTTATTGCTAAGACTGAACCAGAAAATGGAAAGGTTTGTCAGACTTGCAGTACAGATGCCTGGACATCGGATGATGTCAGAGGTATGAATGATAGCCATGCGATGGCTATGAGATGAGTGGTCGGATGACCACAAGACTTGGATTGGATTTGGATCAGATTCGGTACTGGATCATAAGAATATTCAGAGTATGGATTATTTACTGGACATGCTTTATCTTCGTCATACTGTATTTACTTCAGTAGTTATCATGGTAGATAATCCTGCTATGACATGATAATCTATTGTTAGCTAGTTATGCCATGCCATGAAAATTAATGTTGCCATGATAATTAATATTACTCTAATAACAAATACATGCTTGAATGCCATGGATTGCATTGCTTGGTGTATATGTTGGTTTGGTTTGCTTGCGAGTACATTCAAAAGTACTCAGCGGCCTTCAATGTGGCCAGGTTCACCTAAGGATTCGACGTTCGCTAGCGAGGAGCCGGAGTGTTCGCGGACTAGAAGAGTAACCCAGTCAGATCCCTGTGGATTGGAGCCGCACCAAGACCATGCTGCCTAGTTAGAGCCTTTCCGCTGCCATCATCCTTGTAATATATCATATAAGACTGATATATTCTATTAATAGAAAAGCTTGTGTTCATGATACTTGTTGTAAAGGCGCATGCCAGTGTGATTTCCTGGGCTGGCATGTGCGGCGACCGTCTGGCTACAGTGGTATTCAGGCGGGGCGCCACAACGGATGGTATCGGAGCCAGGCTGACCGTAGGTTACCCTAGCCAGATTTCATTGCCTCTTGATCAGTAGAAAGCCCAGATGGATTTCAGCCATCTCTGCCAAACCGGCACGGCTACTATGGATCGAAAGGCAACCCCCATAGGTTTACGGCTCCATCAGACCCCAACTCTCGTGGCCTTTGCCTTTGGTGGGAAAAGTTCGCACCAGGCAACGACCCGTGAGCCCTGAACCCCTAGGTAAACCAGATATCCCCACCTTGCTTGCTAACCATGGCATTTCTCTCCTCAAATCTAGTTTCCTTTGGGAAACGCCTATAAATTCCATCTTTCCCCGACAACCTTAGGATCGTTGACTAAGCCACTTTGGCTATGGTCATGCGTCGAGTTTGATGTTCCCCAAGGAAGTAGTAGGAGCTTGACACCAATTGCTACCAGGGGCATTGTGTGGTTTTGCTCCTAAATCCTTAGAGGTACATCGAGTGCGCTATATTAGCTATACTTGTGAATCTTCAGCCACGTATGTAAGGTCCGCAAAATTTTGAGTTTTATTTGCTTTTTGGTTTTTCGCGGTTCTTGCTTCTTTTCTTCGGTTCCGTTCTTCCGCTCCGACTGGATCCATCGGCAAGAGCTACCAAAGAAGACCAGCCTACAACTTGGATAATACCCAATAATCCAAATTCAGTAAGAGTCAAGCCAAGTCGACTGCCTGATATTCAGAACATCATCACCGGTTCTATCAAGAGTGAAGAATGGGTCAGAAACAGAATCTGTGTGCAACGGACAAGGCCAAAATATACCCGAGGGAGTTTGCCTCAGAATTGTTCACACCAAAGGAACCGTCAGATGAGCTGGCAATAATGAACATCAAAAGGGACAAATTATTCCGTCCCTGACGTAAGGATTATTTCCGTCAGTAGGGTGAACCTTGAGTCTTTTCTAAATGGAATCAAGAATCATTTATTGCTCACAGAAGACATAATTCAAGAAGGAAAAGATGCTGAAAGCCACAACAAAACTCTGGTATGTTGATACAAATTTCAAAGCATATTTTAGAATTTACCGGTGCACACACAAACTTTTCTGGGCAAAGTGAACAAGGTTTGCAAGAAATATGGATAAGCTCACGGCTGCTCGGAATTAATGAGAATTTCAAGTTCAGTTAAACCGAATGGAAATATCCGTCAACTGCTCACTACCGGCAGCGCTCGGTTTGAATACAAAGGGGTATTTTGAATTAATAAAGTCTGTATCAGTTGTGCAACCCTTACAGTAGCCATGATCAGACTAGCGGAAGGACAAGTGGTGTGCATGAATAACAGAATATCTTCAGTCAAGATATGGCCCACACCAAGTTATGGCTCCACTATGGGCAAATTCTGAATGTCTCAGAAGGAAGCCAGAAACGGCCACAGGACCGACGGCGTATCACAGTGAAGGGACTTCTGATATAAGCAACCCAGCCTTTCTCCGCAAGCTATCGGAAGAAGCTTACAACACAAGACCCCCAATCTTCCTCGCCACACCACCTGGTGAGAAAATCTTCTGGGGTACGGTACTCCAGTCTTCCTCAGCACGCTACCACGGAAAGCTTCCGGCATAAGGTACTCAACCTTCCTCAGTAAGCAACATGAGGGAAAGCTTCTGAAGTACGATACCCAGCCTTCTTCGGCACGCTACCTTGGCAAAAGCTTCGAGCATAAGGAATTCAGCCTTCTTCAACACACCATCGTGTCCACAACAATCTTGTCAAAAGCATGAATTAGTCTGGACACACATCCACCTCAGAACTCAGTGGTTATGAAAGGATCTATCCTACCTCTGCATATATTGTGAGCATGTAGTCCAGTGGATCAGTTCATGCGAGCCACTCGTACCCGGGAATGACTGTGCTCAGAGAAACATTGGCCCCATACTTCCAAAAAGGATATGAGCGCAGCAATCCCTACGAGATATGCAAGAGTAAGTTATGATACGATCAAGGAGCCATGATGGCCGGTCATGACAGCTCCACAAACAGGAACCCTCAAGAACAAGGAAGTCTTGAATAAACAATCTCCGTGACGGTCAATGAAATAAAGCTTCATAGACAAGGTAATATTGCCAATCCTTGTCAGCCTCTTGCATATACGGCCACAACAATGCAGCCAACATGTCATACTCATCGTGAATACGGGCCATCAACCAAGACAAGAGGCTGTGCTCCGGGAAATACACCGGATGCTAGCCATACTATGTCAGCTCAGTGGTCATAGCAAGGCCCACAGAGGCTATATATGGCAGAGCCACCTCAGAGATTACCGTCTATGATTACTTGGTGATCATGCCTGACATTTCGGTTGTGAATCACCTAAGGACAGAGTCAGAATGCATGAGACAGAAAGAAACACCCTGTCAGACTGAGCACTCTGACAAGGCAGAAAGAAAGCTACCCCTAATTACTCGAGGCCGTACAAGCGCGTGAGTCCTGTGCCCAGAAATGATGTTTCGCCCTTGGCAGTCAGTGTACGAAGTATCGCAATAAAACCCGAAGCAGCTAGCTCCAGGCCATGGAAACCAAGCTATTTGTCGATACTACTCACTACCCGCTGACCCCAGACAACAAGCTACCGGACAAAAGGTACACCTAACAGGAAAGAGAAGGACTCAAGGCAGTCATCGAAAAAAAAATAGCACCTGAGCCATCAAAAGAGGCAGTCAAAAGGTTAGTGAAGCAATGAAGACAAGACAGCTGATGGATCCAAGTCGTACACAGGTAAGTCCCCCTTAGCCGGGAGGTAAGCCCAGAAATCTCGAGGACGAGATTTTCTTAAGGGGGGTAGGTTTGTAACACCCTGGTTTTCGCTCCTTGTTTTTTTCCGTTGCGAGATTTTACTCCCGTCTTTTTTTCGATGTTATTGGATTTTCTCTTGCCTTTGGGTATATGAAGATGGTCATTAGCCTTGCCTTCCCTATCCAACCAGAGATTCTCTCCAGTTCAACCTTGCCATCCAAAATTTATTCTCAGGATTTTGCCACTGAAACCCTATCTCCCGAGTTACCGGAAGGGAAACCCTAATTCCTTCCGTTACAAAGGGACCCCAATTTCCTTTGATCTGTTGCCTCCCAAACTTTTCCCAGTAATCATTCCATATCTATAAACCCTGGATATGCAAAAATATTGTTAAGTCATTTGCAATATTTTTCATTTAAAATTAATTCCTTTTTCTGCTGTTTAAAGGAATTAAATCCAGGAAAATATCTATCCATCTCCAAAGTGCATGAAAACTTGTGGAGATATTCTTTGTGATCATATTGAGCTCCCATAAAAATATTGGCTATAATTAAATAAGGGAAATTGCATTTTTCTATTTAAAGCCAATATTGCATTTTGGGCACTTTCTAAAGGAACTACCATTTTGGTAGCCAGGAAAAATCCAAAATAATTTGTGGAGCTTATCCTATCCATATCTTCACCATTTCCATCAATATCCCAAGTTCCATAGTTCAACTTTTGAGTGCATCATCCAATTCTTGTTTCTGGACCCATTTTGAGGTTGTGAAGCAACTATATTTTATATTGCTTCAAAAATCTTGAAATTAATCCAGGACCTC
Organism: Elymus sibiricus; assembly: GCA_039707655.1. Lineage (NCBI taxonomy): Eukaryota > Viridiplantae > Streptophyta > Magnoliopsida > Poales > Poaceae > Elymus > Elymus sibiricus. The sequence goes on from CM077670.1 coordinate 31,640,728, forward strand.
ACGTTCCCTATATGATGTGAGCATGCAAAAATTTACATCATTTAATCTTGCCAATTTCTCCCAAAAATTCCATCCCGTTTCTGTCCAGCAGAAAGCTCTGTGAAGGAAGTACCATTTTGGTATGTCCAAATGAGCTGAAATTTTTCCAGCACCTTCATACATCCAAATAATAACTCTCCACAAAAAATTCAGCTCATTCCACCAAGCTATTTGAGCACAACTTCCAAATCTATTTTCTGGACCAGATTTGGCATTCCAAAAGAAGTGCCAGCTAGAGTTGGCCATTTGAGCTGAAATTTTTCCAGAATCTAGTCCTTCCTACTACATTTCTCTGTGACATCTTGCCCAGCTCATTTTCACATTTTTCTGACCACAACGTCCTCCCCAAGTTTCTGTCCAGAAACTTTTCTGGATCCCCTCGACCCACCTAGACCTTTCCTTTCTTGTACAATGACCAATCTTGTCTATTTGAGCAGTGATTAACCTGTTGGACAAGGTATGACGGCCAGACTGGCACTGAAGCGCGCCGTGCACGTGGTGACCACGCTGAGAATAGGCCAACTGCGTGCCCTGTGCACTGACCGTGTTCGATCTCGTCGGTCCGGCCAGCTCGAGCTGCTTCGGAGTGTCCAAGCATGTCCAGAAGCTCCGCGGTGTCCACCTGCCCCTCTCCCGCAGCTTCTTCCCTCTTCTTTCTTCTTCTCCACGCCGCGGCGAGCGCCGCCGAGTCACTGTCCCGCCCGTGACGTCGTCGTCTTCCTCCCTCCCGTTGGCATCTTCCTCCTCGAGCCGTCCCCTCGCCCTGTTCTGCGTCAGGTCGGCTGCTACCCGACGCCAAGCTAGCCGCCTGAGCCGTCGCCTCCGCGCTCCAGGAAGACGGCCACCTCATCGCCACGGCCCTCCTCATCCCCTCCCCCGTCCGGCTATATAAAGCCCACCTCCGAGCTCTCCCCGAGCACCCGACCTCACTCGCAGCAGTCCCTCTCCCTCCCTGGAACACCTCCAAGCCCGCCCCCAAGCAGCCGTGCCTCCTGGCGCATTCAATCGCCGGCGAGCTTCGCCACTGTCTCCGCCTGGCCTCGGTCAAATTCAGACCACCCCCGCCCCCATTACTCCACCTCGCCACCGTAGCCGAGCACCACCCCCACCTCTACGCTCTCCCCGCATCCATTCTGCCCGGGGACAGCCATGGCTTCTGCCTCGGGCTCGCCATTGTCGCCCGTCTCCACCCGCCGCCCGGCCACCACAGCTCATCCCCGCCTCTGCCTCAACCACCCACGGGCGCGGGAGGGAACCGTGAAGCCATCCCCACCGCCGGCTGAGCTCGCCGCGCCCTCCCTCGCCGGAATCGGCCACGGCCGACGCGGCCTCTGCTTCCTCTGTTCAGGCGGGAGGAGGGAGATGAGTTGCGAGCGGGCCCGGTTCGTAAGTGGCTCGGTCCCTCGCTTCGTTTTTTTAGAGGCAGCAGTGCGGTTGGGCCTGGCCCAGGTGAACAGCGGCAGCAGCGGCCAGATTCGGCCCGAGTGGCCCAGTGAGCACAGTCCCCTTTATCATTTTCTCAGAAATAACTGCTGAGGGCTCGTTTGCAAATAAAATATTTACAGACAGGTCCTTGACAGAAAAACCTTCATATCTTCTCACTCACAACTCCGATCCAGGTGATTCCAACGCTCACTTTCTCAGTTCATCGAACCCGTTCCGATGGTATCGCTTTCACCATGTTGTCACATTCTGAAAATGCCCATTTTGCCCCTGCCCTCTATCCAGTCCCTCCGACAGAGAATCCTTTCCGGCGAATTCTTCCGCGAGGTGATCGCACTTCTTCCGGAGTACTCCTTCACCCCCAGGCAAGCCGACCATCTGATATATGCCCTGCAGCACTGCTCTATGTTATTCTTGCATGTTTAAAGTAATATGTTTGTGTTTGTATGCATAGTAGTGAGCTGTATGTGACGCTATGCTCTGAGCTGCTTTCCGGCCGTCCCGGGCAGCTGTTGAATTTCTTTCCGTAGCGGTGACCCTATGCTCTGAGCTGTTTCTCGACCGTCTTAGGGAACCACTACATTCTTTTTATCGACACCGTCTCATGCTCTGAGCTGCTTTTCAGCCGTCTTGAGCCGGGGTTGAGTTATTCCGGTAACGTCCCAGATCTGAGTTGTAAAGACCGTTCTGGTGGCTACTGGTTTATTTGCTGGTTTCATGCAAGGATTCAGATGGTTGTCACTTACAGCCAAAACTTGTAAAGTGATAACTTGCTTTTTACCTTACCTGCTAATGCTCATTTATTATAGCACTAATGATGCATATGTGATAGTATGGAGATAGGTTGTTATGTTCATGCATTGTTACTGTTATTGCAATGATTAAGAATATGATATAATGTCAACAACCTCCTCCGTCATCGATGGGTTGATCAAGAGCCACCTATCCGGACTTATTCGTGCAGCCACATTTGCTGGTATGGGACGGCCTTGACTTGGTCTGGCTTTGTGCTCTTTTATCGGTACCACCAAAGAGGGAAGGTTATGCGTGCGCGCTACCCTGGCCCGGTAGGCGGCGATAACCTTGTGAGCCCAGCTGTTTGTTTGCGCGCGGTCCCCGTTTGGGACAGTTTGTTTGGCCACGACGGTGGCAGGTGTCTGGAGGACACAGGGGCCACCCAGGACATGACCCTGGAGGGGTATGATTGTCGGTGGTACGGTAGAGGAGTCACGGGTCAGGCAGGTTTCGTTGGAGCAACACTGGTCCACCCGAATGGGAGCCCGAGGCCAGGTGTTCCATGGTGTGGGTAAAGTGCGCAACCTCTGCAGAGTGTAAAAATCTATTCGAATAGCCGCGTCCACGGTATTGGACAGTCCGTCTAGGCCTCACTGAGTGGTCAACCGTAATACTGGTAATAATGATGGAGGAACAAACTACATAATGTTATTGCTAAGACTGAACCAGAAAATGGAAAGGTTTGTCAGACTTGCAGTACAGATGCCTGGACATCGGATGATGTCAGAGGTATGAATGATAGCCATGCGATGGCTATGAGATGAGTGGTCGGATGACCACAAGACTTGGATTGGATTTGGATCAGATTCGGTACTGGATCATAAGAATATTCAGAGTATGGATTATTTACTGGACATGCTTTATCTTCGTCATACTGTATTTACTTCAGTAGTTATCATGGTAGATAATCCTGCTATGACATGATAATCTATTGTTAGCTAGTTATGCCATGCCATGAAAATTAATGTTGCCATGATAATTAATATTACTCTAATAACAAATACATGCTTGAATGCCATGGATTGCATTGCTTGGTGTATATGTTGGTTTGGTTTGCTTGCGAGTACATTCAAAAGTACTCAGCGGCCTTCAATGTGGCCAGGTTCACCTAAGGATTCGACGTTCGCTAGCGAGGAGCCGGAGTGTTCGCGGACTAGAAGAGTAACCCAGTCAGATCCCTGTGGATTGGAGCCGCACCAAGACCATGCTGCCTAGTTAGAGCCTTTCCGCTGCCATCATCCTTGTAATATATCATGTAAGACTGATATATTCTATTAATAGAAAAGCTTGTGTTCATGATACTTGTTGTAAAGGCGCATGCCAGTGTGATTTCCTGGGCTGGCATGTGCGGCGACCGTCTGGCTACAGTGGTATTCAGGCGGGGCGCCACAGTCCACCCCCTAGTGTGCCATCTCTTTCGCCTATTTATTCCTTGTTCACCGAACACCCTTAGGGTGGTGTTTTTGTTCCAGTAGCCATCGCCGTTCCGCCGCCATCGCAATTCCCAGATCAGGATACCCTGCAGTACTATCCCGGCACCCTGCCGGAGGAGGGAATCATCCCCAAAGGCTTCTTCATCAACTATGCCTGCGTCCCGGATGATGTGTGAGTAGTTCCACCTTGGACCTAGGGTCCATGGCAGTAGCTAGATGATGTCTTATCTCCAATCTTGTGCTTCACTAATTAGCATCTTCGATGATCAAGGCATATATGTTATAGTTTCTATGTTGTTATGCTGAGTTTGCTTGGATCCAATGGATTATGAGATTATGTTCAACTTGTGGAAGTAATATATTAGATCTTCTTTTATATTGTGTTCTTGATTGTTCTTGCATGCGCTCCGTCATACTTTGTTACTTTGGCCAAGTAGGATTTTATAACTCCAAGAGGGAGCTTTGTGCAAGATAGTAGGTTCATACCTCCTCGTGTCAGTGCTTGAGTGACAGAAACATGCAAGTACCGAGGATGTGTTGTTGCTACTAAGGGGAAAACAGTGGTGCGTGTGTCTATTTTGCTAACAAGTGTTGCTTACATTATGCATTGAGTTTATAGCATTGTCTGTTGCTTTGGGTTTTCAGCTTTTGGTTGTTGCTCGCAACTTAATACCAGCGAGATGTTCTTGATTATATATCTCAAGGTGGATATTTAGTAGTAGATGCTTTGGATTGAGGTCTACTTGCTTTGGCATAATGCCTACATGATTGAACCTTGCACTCTCTCGTAGCATAACTAGCATTACGGTGCGTTCATTATTCTGTCAATTGCCCAGCTGTAATTTGTTCACCCAGCATAAGTTTTATTGTCTTTTGGGAGAGACATCACTAGTGAAGGCCGTGGTACCCCGGTCCATATCTCATCATTGTTTACACCCACTACAATTTATTTCTTTTGTTTTACTTTTGTTGTTCCAACCACCATATATGTTTTACCTTTCGCAAACAGCAAGACAGGGAGATTGACAACCTTCCTTCCTCATTGGGGAGCGATAGTATTTGTGTCCTTGTGTGCAGGTCCAGGTCGAGCAAGCAATCTTGGCGCCATTGCCGCTTACCACCTACTTGTAGCATTTGAAGTCCTACTGGAGACATAAACCTTGGTATCTTTGCCGAGGGAAATTTGCTGCTATCTACATCACCACCTTCCACTTGGGGTTCCCAACGAGAGTGTATGATCCACACCATCAGAAGGATGAATTATGCATAATCCATAACATGAATGAGTTCGGAAGGGATCAGGAAAATCTTAGAATGCCAACTGGAGCCGATAAACATGTCTGCGACTAGGCCAAAAACTTAGCATCCGAGACCGGTGAGAACCTCATACTTGAATTCTACTGCATCCAGCAGTCGCTTGATGGTGTGGATCACACACTCTTGTTGGGAACCCCAAGTGGAAGGTGGTGATGTAGGTAGTGGCAATTTCCCTCGGCAAAGATACCAAGGTTATCGAAATCCAGTAGGACTCCAAATGCTTTCAAGTAGGTGTCTAGAAGCAACGCGTCGTTTGAATTGATATAGCTCACTGGAGCTGGACCTGCACACAAGAACACAAATACTCTCGTTCCCCAATGAGGCAGGAGGGTTGTCAATCCCCATGTCTTGCAGTTTACGAAAGGTTACACGTATAGGATAGTTGGAACAACAAAAGTAAAACAAAAAATATAAATTGCAACAGGTGTAAACAATGATGAGAATATGGACCGGGGTACCACGGCCTTCACTAGTGATGTCTCTCTCCCAAAAGACGATAAAACTTATGTTGGGTGATCAAATTACAGCTGGGCAATTGACAGAATTATGAACGCACCGCAATGCTAATTATGCTAGCAGAGAGTGCAAGGTTCAATCATGTAGGCATTACGCCAAAGCAAGTAGACCTCAATCTAAAGCTTATACCACTAAATATCCACCTTGAGATATCTAATTCAGAACATCTCGCTGGTATTACGTTGCGAGCAACAACCAAAAGATGAAAACCCAAAGCAACAGACAAATGTTATAAACTCAATGCATAATGTAAGCAACACTTGTTCGCAAAATAGCCACACGCACCACTGTTTTCCCCTTAGTAGCAACAACACATCCTCGGTACTTGCATGTTTCTGTCACTCAAGCGCTAACACGAGGAGGCATGAACCTACTATCTAGGACAAAGCTCCCTCTTGGAGTTATAAAATCCTACTTGGCCAGAGTAACAAACTATAACGGAGAGAATGGAAGAACAATCAAGAACACAATATAAAAGAAGATCTAATATATTACTTTCGCAAGCAGAACATAATCCCATAATCCATCGGATCCCAGCAAACTCAGCATAACAACATAGAAACTATAACTTATGTGCCTTCGTCTCTCACAAGCACTAGTAGAGAAAAGCTCTTCTATGGGGTGCCAAAAAGTGTCTTGCTGGCGTGGACACCCGACGCTAGTAATATGGCGCCAGTGATAAAATATAGTGCTGGCGTTGGGTGCCCATGCTAGCAATATTGTGTGTACCTATGGCGTGCTATAATTTAAAACGCCAGTAATTTACTTTTCGCAAATTAAAAAAAGAGGAAAAAAACCATTTCTCAGCCAAATCACAACATATATTATTGACCACAGCATATACTATTGAACACAGCAAGAGCCACAATACTAAAACCAACTAGGACCAACTATAAATACTAGAACCAACTATAAATACTAGAACCAAGGGGTAACTCGATCAACCCTAACATAGTAGTTTACAAAGAAGTTCTCACAAGTACTAATCTCTCGAAGCTTGTCATCCTTCCTTTGTAGATCTACGACCTGATCTAACACTCGTCTCTCGAATCTCACTAATGCCACACTTGAGGAAGTTTGCATCTTTCTTCAGTTTATCCATCTCATCCTCCAACACTTCTTTCTCGAGAATGAGCATGGCCTTCTCTTGTTTGAGTTGGTCTCGCTCTTGCCTCTCCTGCATGGCATCTTTCTCTAGAAACGCAATTGTGTCACATTGAAACTTTATGATGTACTTTAGCAAGTCAAGTTCATTATACTTGTCTAGCTTTAGGTACGCCTACAAAAAAAATTGCAATTAGATACTCATCATGCATGGCAATGTATAAGACATTATGATGTGTGGCAATTGTTTTACTTACTATCTTGTTGTTGCCTTTGGCTGCCAAATGTATCATGCGATATGGCATTGTAGTGGGTGTAAACAATGGCGATAAACTATAAAAATAAACATGCAAGAGTAAAACAAAAATAAACGGATACCACTACAGTCTTCGGATATGCCTTGATCATGATAGGCAGCTCACAAGGACTAGACAATGAAGCACAAGATTGGAGAGAATACATCAACTGGCTTGCTGCCATGAACCCTAGGTCCAAGGAGGAACTACTCACGAAGCATCTCGGAGGCAATCATGGTGATGGAGGGGCCTCCGGAGATCAATCCTCCCTCCGGCAGGGTGCCGGGACAGGAACTTCTGCTGATCCCGATCTCGGGATCGCGATGGCGGTTGAACAGTGGCAAAAACGTGGAAAAGGAGTCCTCCATGAGGGTTTTCGAGACGAAAGGAATAAATAGAGGTGAAGCCGGGCACCAGGGGTGGCCCCACCTGTCCAGGCGGCCAGGGGGCGCGGCCAGCCCCTAGCCGCGCTAGGTGGCCGCCTGGCCAGGGGGTGGCTCCCCCCTGGCCCCCCTTCGGGCATCTGGAAGCTTCCTTCATATAAGAATTTTTGGAACTTTTCTGGAATTTTCCGGCAATATTGATTTTTCACCTTTTTCTGCAATGCACGGACAATAATAGACAGAAACTGGCACTGGGCACTAGGTTAATAGGTTAGTCCCAAATATGTTGTAAAAGGATATGAAAGTGCATCAAAACATATAGCAAAGTTACCAAAACAAGCATGGAACAACCAAAAAGTATAGATACGTTTGGGACGTATCAGCATCCCCAAGCTTAATTCCTGCTCGTCCTCGAGTAGGTAAATGATAACCAAGATAATTTTTGTGGTGACATGCTATCAACACAAGAAGAACATTAAGTACAACCATCAAGACATATAAACGGAGACAACGTAATAACAAGCAAGAGTCTATATCTAGTATTGAAACTAGCAAAGTAAGAACATAAAGGTGAAAGAGCTCTCACTGTCGATGAATCGAATGTCCCCAATCGGTGTTCCCGTGTAGAGTGGGGAAGGGTTAGAGCATAAAAATACTTGTTAGTTGTTGAGAACTCAATCTACTAACTTTCACACATGGTCTCTTTGGAATCTTATTATGACTCATCCCCAGATCATCGGTCAGGTACAAGACAATCCGATCCTCTCCCTTTTGACTTAGAGTAACTCATGCAATGAATGAGCGCAAGCAAGATTAGTTGGCACTTACGATGGCGAAGAGAATAATGATGGGGATAGGAAGTCAAAAAGTGAGAAAGGCTCACATCAATGAGCACAATCATAGGCGAGAGAAAGCCTAATGATAGATATGATGTGAGGAGTAGGGATTTCCATGCAACGGATGCACATCTATGAGTATATGAAAGCTCTCCAATGGAACTAGTTGGGGTGCATCCAACTCGCTTGCTCACGAAGACCTAGAGCTCTTTTGAGGAGGCTCATCATTGGAATATACAAGCCAAGTTCTATAGTGTAAAGGTCCCCACGTAGTTATGCGTGAATGATATTAAAACTCTCTATGAAGTACAAGTGCTACTTTGAAGCACAAGTGTGGATCTTAAGAAGAAGAATAGTAGTGTTGTCCCCTCTCTCTTTTTATTACTCTTTTTTTTGTGTGGCATCTATGCCTGTTTCTTTTATATCTCTCATTTGTCCTCTTTGGGATCTTTTCATTTTGTCCTCTTTGGGATCTTTTCCTCACTATAAGGGCAACACTCTATATAAAGATGAACATGATCAACACACTTTTACAAGGTACTCATAATGAAACTGGAACTATATCATGATGTATGCAATGTATGCCTCTGCCAGTGTAGCAGGATATGCAATGATACTAGCGCGACATGTAGCAAAAAGATGTAAGGGCAAAGCCCAACTATCATGCGGCTTTATGATCAAACAAAAGCAATATGATGATGAAGAATAGCATCAAGTCATGAAATGAAAGATGGATGTTGCATGACAATGTATCTCAGAATGGCTATGGAAATGCCATGATAGGTAGGTATGGTGGCTGTTTTGAGGAAGATATAATGAGGCTTATGTATGACAGAGCGTATCATGCCAAGGATTTGGATGCACCGGTGAAGTTTGCACCAACTCTCGAGATGAGAAAGGGCAATGCACGGTACCGAAGAGGCTAGCAAAATATAAGGATGGTGGAAGTGCCAAGAATCGAATACTTGCATTAGTCAAAAGAACTCATCCACTTATTATCGGTATTTCTCAGTCTACTCAGGAGATTCACAAAAGAGTCAAGCACCCTAAGAGGAGTGTATGGGGGTTTGGTTATCCTTGCGCATTCTCGTCCCATGATACGTGAGGGTACTCTTTTACAACCCCGCAAAGATTAGCGATCCACTTAGTAGCTAGAGTTCTCAACTAAATTTTTTGTAGTTTTCGAAAATAAGCACGTTGAGCCAAAATACGACACCTATCACTAATAGGCTTGAGCTCAAACACACAGAAGTTCAAACATTACTTGCATCAACACCTCAAAACTATTGCAAGTTACTACTAAACTTAATTTAGCAATCTAGATTACCTACTCAAAGTAAGATACACACCTAGTGCAACAAAGCCAACACTCTAAACAAAATAAGCACGAAACTCAAGAGAGTTCTAGAAATTCTAATTCAAGCTCTTTGAAAATAAATAAGCATGAAAAGCAAGAGCTAAACATAGTAGCAGCTAGAAACAAAAAGTGAACACTCAAAAGATAGAAGTGAAAACATGAGCATTCTAGGCAAAAGTGGAGCATGTCTCTGTCCAAAACAAAGCATGCTAGGACCCAACTTGTTATGAACAGAAAACAAAACAAAACAAAACAAAACTGAACTAAAAACTAAAGAGCAAGATGCTCCAAGCAAAGCACATAACATGTGAAGCAATAAAAATATAGAGCTAGGAAGGACGAACTGATAATTGTTGATGAAGAAGGGGATGCACGGGGGCATCCTCAAGCTTAGACGCTTGAGTCTCCTTGAATATATTTTTTGGGGGTGCCGGGGGCATCCCCAAGCTTAAGCTTTTGGCACTCATTGATCTTCTTTCATTATCTCCCTTCATAAGGCTTGAAATCTTCCTTCACACGAAACTTCTCATAAACTTGATTAGAGCGGTTAGTGCCAAAAATAATAAAGTTTCACTTAGGTACTGTTGATACACATTGGAACACTCAAATTAAACATTAGATACTGTTCCCCAACTTTGTTAAGGTTTTTCCCACCAAAAAAACATGAACAAAGCTCACAAAAGAAGCAAATGCAATTACAAGGCAGAAATCTGGGAAAACAGAACAGTCTGTGAAACTCGAATAAAAGGAGGCACTTCTGTAACTCAAATCAAAAAACTCACAACTAATGAAAGTTTGACAATTGTATGGAGCTTTCGGTGTAAAAATTTCAGATCAAAAAGATGATCTGGTGATTTTAGGGAATTTCTGTACTGAAGCGTACATAATCTGTTTTCTGGCAGCAAGTCACAACTTTTGTCTCCCTCAACATTAGAGGCTAAAACTTGGCACAAAACATGAAAATAAAGATACAATGGAGTTGCTACAGTAGTAACAAACTCCAAGAAACACTAAAACCAAAAGAAAAAACTGAAAGTAAAAACATTTTGGGTTGCCTCCCAATAAGCGCTTTCTTTAATGCCTTTGAGCTAGGCATGAAGCACAAGATCAAGTCTTATCAATTGAACCATCATCAAGATCATAAAAAAGCTCTTCAGTAGTGCAACTAGTCCTTTTAAGAGGACTTTCAAATAAAGCTCTAGTACTAACACTTCTAGGAACAAAAGAAAATGTAGTAATACCAATAGGAGGTTCATTTTTAATTCTACTCATAATAGGCACTTCCTCCATGGTTTTCAAAGTCTCATTCCCCTTGGTGGTAGGTGTATCAAATTTGGGTTGAGGGATCTTAGGTACATAAATGAACTTAGGTCCCTTTTTCACTGGGGTTTCTACCTTTTTGGTTTTGATTGAGGATAAAGTTGTTCCTAAAGCATCAATCACCTCCTCAATCTTGTCTATTCTAGAAGGATCATCATCCTTGGATTTAAGGGTCTCCAAAATTTTGCTAACATTCTTTATGGAGCTATCAAGCCTATTCATGTTCCCTTGAATCCTACGATCTACTTCATTTATCTTACTCATGCTTGGCATTTCTTTTTCTATCTTATCCAATTTACTCATAATGTGGCCTAAAGTGATCTCATTGTTTTTGTCAACAATACGGGGAACTCCAACTAAATTTTCTATAACATTAAGAGCTTCCCAAGTGGGGGCTTCCAAAAAGTTACCACCTATTGCCGTATCTAATATAAATCTATTCCAAGAAGTAATCCCAACATAAAAATTTCTAAGGAGAATGGTAGTGGATTGCTTCTTGGTGGCCCTACTTTGAGAGTCACCAATTCTATACCAAGCATCTTTCAAACTCTCCCCACCTCTTTGTTTGAAGGTGAGGACCTCGGCCTCGGGTGCAGTACCAAAGGTAAAGGAGCTAGACATACTGACTACTCCGAGCAACAAACTAAAAACTAGACAACTAATTTTTTTGGACTTTTTGATAGAAGACAAGCAAACAAAAGTAAAGACTGAAAGGTAAACTAACAAGACTAAAAAGCAAAGGTAAAAGGTAGTGTGCAACTCCCCTATATTGAAGCTTGGAATCCCCGGCAACGGCGCCAGAAATTAGCTTGATGGGTTTAGATAACACCTCCTCGTTTGGTTACCCCAAGTGGAAGGTTATGATGTAGATAGAAGTAAATTTCCCTCAGTGAAGATACCAAGGTTTATGTCTCCCGTAGGATTCCGAAGACGACAAGTAGGTGGTCAGTAAGCAATGCACTATCTGAAAAGATATTACTCACTTGACCTGGGCCTGCACACAAGACACAACTAACTTTGCTCCCAACGAGTTAGAGAGGTTGTCAATCCCTCCGGCCTTGCTGTTTACAAAGGTTAAATGCAAGAGATAATAAAAGGTGCAACTGAAAAGAAAGGAAAATAGTAAATTGCAGTGGTGTAAATATATGGTGTGGATATGGACCGGGGCATCATGGTGCTCACTAGTGATGTCTCTCTCCCAAAAGACGATAAAAACTTATGCTGGGTGAACAAATTATAGCTGGGTAATTGACATGATTATGAACGCACCACAATGCTAATTATGCTAGCAGAGAGTGCAAGGTTCAATTGTATGGGCATTACACCAAGACAAGTAGACCGTTTATTCATCAGCATCTACTTACTAATCATCCACCTTGAGATATCTATCAAGAACATCTCGCTGGTATTAAGTTGCGAGCCACAACTATGTGTTGCAAACCCAAAGCAACGGACGATTGCTTTAACACTCTATGCGTAATGTAAGCAACCCTTGTGACGCGCAGTCACAAGCGCCGCTGTTTTACCCCAAATGGCAACAGCACATTCCCTAGTACCATGTTTCTGTCACTCAAGCTGGACATCAGGTGGCATGAACCCACTATCTAGCATAACGCTCCCTCTTGGAGTTACAATCTACTACTTCGCCAGAGTAATAAACTACAACGGACAACATGCAAGAACACTCAAGAACACAATATAAAAGAGATCTAAATATATTACTTCCACAATCTGAACATAATCTCATAATCCATCGGATCCCAGCAAACACAGCATAACAACAGAGAAACTATAACAAATATGCCTTGATCATGATAGGCAGCTCACAAGGACTAGACAATGAAGCACAATATTGGAGAGAATACATCAACTAGCTTGCTGCCATGAACCCTAGGTCCAAGGAGGAACTACTCACGAAGCATCTCGGAGGCAATCATGGTGATGGAGGGGCCTCCGGAGATCAATCCTCCCTCTGGCAGGGTGCCGGGACAGGAACTTCTGCTGATCCCAATCTCGGGATCGCGATGGTGGTGGAACAGTGGTGAAAATGTGGAAAAGGAGTCCTGCTTGAGGGTTTTCAGGACGAAAGGAATAAATAGAGGCGAAGCCGGGCACCAGGGGTGACCCCACCTGGCCATGCGGCCAGGGAGAGCAGCCAGCCCCTGGCCGCGCCAGGTGGCCGCCTGGCCAGGGGGTGGCTCCCCCTGCCCCCCCTTCGGGCATCTGGAAGCTTCCTTCATATAATAATTTCTGGAATTTTCCGGCAATATTGATTTTTCACCTTTTTCTGCAATGCACAGACAATAACAGACATAAATTGGCACTGGGCACTAGGTTAATAGGTTAGTCCCAAATATGTTGTAAAAGGATATGAAAGTGCGTCAAAACATATAGCAAAGTCACCAAAACAAGCATGGAACAAGCAAAAATTATAGATATGTTTAGGACGTATCAATGGAGTCCTCCACAAGGAAGATCTGAAGGGACCCAAGAAGGAGGGAAGCACTAGGGTGAGGCTGGAAGAAGTGGAGCAAGAAGTTTTCAAGTACATGAAGATGATAGAGCGTGGAGTTGAAGCAAATCAAGACATCATCTCAGAGCTCAAGGCTAACATGAGAGGGGAAGCAAAGAATTGTGGAATAGGCTCTTTTTCCTGGAGGAGAAAACTTCCGAGCTTCAAGCATAGATCTATGATCTGCAAAACCAAAACTGTGAGTATGAACTAAGACTTAAGCACATGAGCGCTGCTGCAGGTTACAAGATTTTGGAAGCCGAGGTGTTCTTCACCGATGGAAAGGCCATGCCATGGAAGCAAGTTGCTGATGCTGAAGACAAGTCCTTGGAGGACCAAGCTTAAATCTTCAATGGGTAATGGCACTCCCCTAGCTTGTTCCAAGCTTGGGGGAGTAGCTCGGTATCTTCACCCTTATCTTTTATCTTTCTACTTTTTGAGTTGCGTGTCATATCATGATTAGGGAAGTTGTCATATAGGATAGTTTCTTGCAATAAGGTCTATCGCTCCTTCATGAGTGAATTTTGTATCCGTGGGTGTGCAGTAGTCCATGATAAAATATTAATGAGAAGTTTTCTGTTTGCTTTACTGCACTTCATATTCTCCTGATGCAATCAACCTTATATGCTGATCTTATGGGGAGTACTGGTCTTACATCAGGTATGGCTCTGAAATCCTTATTGAATCTTGGCAAACATAGCATTGGTCATAGCAATAACTCTTAGAGATTTAGAACAAGGAAGAGAGATTCACATGCAAATATATTATCTTTGAATTCTTTTATGATTGTTATCTTTCAAAAGTCCTTTATGTTCTTATTGCTTAAAGTGTTATGCTGACAAGGAAGACAACCTATTAATGCATGTCAAATCTTAGTGATTAGATTTTATATTGGTCTACATTTCTCAACATGAAGGGTTACGTAGTAGAAAACAATAATTTTTCTAACTAGCGTACGCCCAATGCCCCAGATCTATCTAGGAGTAATGCTGTAACAGGAGGGAATCGGTAACATACCCGTATGTAGGCCGTTAAGCAGGAAACGTTCCCGCGCGAACGTGGTTGGTGTAGTCGTACTCGCCCATCCTCGATGCCATGAAGTCCCCGCACGACTCCAGACGCTGCTCGGTCCTTGAAGACCGATGACGGGATTACGTCCCCGTCGAAACGTTGTCGGTGAAGACGTACGCCCATGACGACCTCATGGCAGTGTCGACGCGCCAGCGATGATGAGTGCCGCAAGTGCAGCACCTCGTAGTACTCGCACACATACGGTGCTCGACGACGGCCTCCGATCTCCGATCCAGCAGAGGTTGCGGAAAAAGACCCTTTCGGACCGGAATTCCCACAGCGCGACGGTGTGTTGCGGTGGTGTTATCCCCCACGTACACAGCCCGTTCAATGGGGCCGCGCTCGTAGGAGAAAACGGGGGAAAAAATAACCCTTTAGAATTTTGTGGAAAATTTCCTTTAATTTTCTGTGTACAAAAAGGTGTAGCACCCTATACTTATATAGGGCAAAAGCGGGTAGCACCCTAGCTCCAAAAGCAATGTGGGACTATTCCACATGCATGTGGCCGTGGGGTGCATGGGGGCGTGGTGGCCACCTTGGCCGGCCACTTGGTGGGCCAAGGCCCATGGCGCCACCCCCCTCCTCTCCCTTTTTTTTCTTTAAAAAACAAAGGAAGGGAGCTTCTCCCTTAATGGGCCCTATGTGGCCCATTAGGGGTAATACACTTTATTTAATTCAAATAAAATATATTTAATTATTAATTCTTTTAATTAATAATAAATACATATTATTTAATCCTTTTTGCTCTGGAACACCTTCCGGATCACTCTGAACAACTTTCGGATCCACACGGAACTCTTTCGATTCCTTATTCTCTTTTCCCCGGTAATTCCGATAGTTCCAAAACCATCTTCGATATGTCATCGAACCCTTAAGTGTGTTACCCTACGGTTGGTGAACACTCCAGACATGACCGAGACCACTCTCCGATCAATGATCATTAGCGGGACCTGGATGCCCATAATGACCCCTGTGCATTCAAGGATTATCTTTATCGCTAGAACCATAAACGTCGAGTCCTATTCCCTTTGACACTATGATACTTGACTTGTCCGAGATCTGATCGTTGGTATCATCATACCTAGTTCAATCTCATTACCGACAAGTGCTATTTACTCGTTCCCGTGATATTCCATTCTCGTGACCTAGTCACATGCTGCAGCTTCGGATGCAATCTCACCGAGTGGGCCCAGAGTATCTATCCGTCACGTGGATGGACAAATCCCGATCTTGATCCATACGCCTCAACGTATCCCTTTGGAATACATGAAGGCACCTTTATGATCACCCTGTTACGGTGTGACGGTTGATGCAATCAAGGCAGCCTCCGGAGATAGTGATTAAATATGATCTCACGGTCTAAGGATTAGGTTACTATGTTTCATAATTATCACAACGTTGAACTTTGTGACTTGATCGTGTTGCAATACTTACATTGGGTAAACGTCCATCACATCATTCACCTAATGACATGACCCCATTGTCAACAGACATACAATGTCTCATGATCAGGAAACCTTGATCATCAATTGCCCAATGGACTAGTTTACTAGAGTTAACTAGGGACATGGTTGTGTGTTAATGTTTCCGCTTAATACAGTTATAGCATGGTATTAAACTTATTATGAACTAATGAAATGTGCTAATAAACATGCTTTATTATTTGGCTTTAGGGCATATTTCCAACAGTCTCCCACTTACACTAGAGTACAAATAATCTAGTTGCATTTGTTACGAATCATAACTTCATATCATATATGTGGTTATTGATCATGCTCGCTCATGGAAAAGGTTGAGTCAATGGTCTATACCATTTAGATCCGTATGTCTTTTGCAAATCGTTAAAGTCACCTTATTGACATTCATTTCATTATCACATGATAATGTTGAAGTATATGTTTGGCGGTAGAGTGAGATTTTGTTTCTTAGCAATGACATCCGTTTGGTCACGCGGACTTTCCCATAGTCATGCACACTGAAACTCACTTAGTCGGAAGTCGTACTTCCTAAGCCAAACAATCATACTTGCCACTTCTAAAGTAGCCACATCAGTGTAGATTTAATCGTTAGTGCATTGCATGCAACTTCGATGTCTAACCATGTTTCTTTCAACTTAGGCATTTATTGGTATGAGATCTCAATTTTCTAGGTTAGTGTCAAGACCTGTACTGGCGTACCATTTAAGGTCAAGTTCACTATCCTTTACAAATTAGAGATGTATCCTCAGTTCTCTCCAGACACTGAAGGATAAACTTAACTCTTTGTTCAATGATTTACCCAGAAATCATATCGGAACTTGTTCTTCTTACTAAGAACTTGGGTCACATTGCGTCGAATACACAACTCTGGTTTTATATGTAAGAACCTATGACTGAGGCATAGGGGATGTAGCACATCCCTTTTCTTTCATTTAACCACCGTTGATGTACTGAGATTAACTCAATACTTGTCCTAGTCATACAAGCAAGAACTTCTTTCTTGGCTTGTTCCATTCTGAACTTCTTCAGAATCTAATTCCAGGAAAGTATTCCGATTTAATGTTATTAAATGTATTGATCTATCCTAATAGAATACGTGTTCAACTTCATTCAAGAAAAAATCCAGTAATCAGTAATACCAACCATACCATTCTCAATATGTCATCCACATACAAGAATGTTATTAAGCTCCCACTCAAATATGTCAGTCACATATAAGATCAGGATAAAACTCATATAGCTCCCACTCAAAATATGTCCTCTACATATTAAGTTTAGGAAACTATTTAGCTCCCACTCAGTTTCATGCAAATGCATGTTTTCTCGATATTTTGGCCAATTCCAAAATTCTTTGATCATCCCATCAAATCGAGAATTCCAGCTACGAGACACTATTATCCATATGTTTTCAAAACCTTCTTGTTGTACCAATTACAACCATTTCTTCAAATGCTGGATTTGAGAAAGACACGGCATTGATAACCTTATGGACTAATTAGCGAATATCCTATAGACTCAAGCATCGCTACTCATTGTAGTCAACCTTTTGAATTTGTCAAAAACATCCTTTATGACAAACCGATCTTTAGTCTTCCTTGATGTTCACATTTCTTCCTTATAACCTTGCAGTTATTGGGAATATCAAGTAACTTCTTTACTCGATAAGATTCAAGTAATCTTAAATGTAACTCAATATAGGATTTCATGACTCCTAGTCATTTCTCGTACTTAGGTCTACCATCGCTTCTTCGTAGTTCGTAGGTATGTCTTGTTCCATTCAACATGACAAGTGAATCATGAATATTATTTTGCACAAGGGGCAAAATGTATTCTTGAATCCCACTTAATTTAGTAAAAGCTTTAACTGAAACGTCATGATCACTATCATCAGTTTCTCCTCCTTCTGTAGAGCTTTTGGTTCTGGAACATATTCCATTGCGCTACTCTGACATCTGGAGGCAAGGTCAATTACCTTGTTTGGGCTTTCCCTTTCTTCCATAAACACATTTATCAAGAAAAATCCTTCTCGACAAACACCAAACTTAGCAACACAAGTTTTGCCCTTTTGGTTTCAGTTCTGGAAGATGTGTCCATAGTCGCCTAAGGACACACTACAAAGATAATTTCGATTTATTTCATAAATCAAACTTTCTAAAAACACGACATGCCATAACTCTTATGGTGTTGTTTTCACAAACTCAGATGGTTCCCTACACTGAAGTGAGTGTTTGCCTATTAAATTAATAACTCTAACGTAACTCGGTAAGAGATAACTTAGACCATACACTATATAATAGAGTATGATTATAATGTTCAAACATATCAACAATTTTGAAGTGTTCTAAACATTGTAATTTGTGGAACAACTTTCACAAGTCTGTATACCCAAGACTAACTCAAAATACTTGTCACTTTGATCAGATCATAGAGACTTGTCTTTCTTGTTAATTTAATACCCTTCTTCATTCTGAGATCCCTTTGATCACATCAAACTATTTCAGACTCATGTTTCATTAGTGAATACATATATTCACCTAAATCCACATATGAAGTTCACGAAATAATGATATTCACTACATGCTAAAATATGATACATCACTATGTATGATATTCAGCAATCAAATAGTGTCATTATTAAGTTTGGATATATCTTGGCATTATAATATTTTTATAAATGATCAAACTACTATCATCGAGATTAAAATAAGAATAACTCATTCATAATCGTAATGTGACTATAAAAGATATTATTCATAAAAGTAGAACAACTGACTTGTTTCTCACTAATATGAATAATTGTCTTCGCGAGATGCAAGACACACTAATAAAGTTCACACTTAAACGATTACAAAATTTATTCATATAACTAATCAAACGATAGATGTAGAGGGAGAGTGTTGTCGACCATCAACTATCTTGATTGTCGTCAGCACACATCGTCACCTCATCCCTTCCAAGCCACTCTCAAGCAGTAAGTTCAAGCATCACATACTTAGCCAACCGCAATAAGTGTTTTGTGGGGAAAGACATTTATAACCCGTATATCAAATATACCTTCGCCGTCGATGACTATTATTCCTGCAACTGGTTCTACTTTAAAGTTCTTCAACATTAGCCATGAGCTCATGAAAGGTGAACGATTCTCCTTCATGACATAGCCTAGACATGATCTTTGTAGCTAGGAGGAAGCGGACGCAACTCCCCAGTTATCGCAAAGTCATTAGTCATTTAGTAGTCCAAATCATACACAAGGCGTTTATGTATCTCATACAATCTTCGCCAAGTGACTTTCTAAGTAGGTGCTTTCTTCCATCACGGTTGAAAGAAACCCCGTCCAGGTATACATACTCCATAACTCTGACTTGCGATGTGGTGCTTTAAGTTCATCAACCACGTCATACGTCTTGGTGTCGTTAACACGTACTCGCAATTCAGACTCCATAGAATAAAGTATGGCATATTGGACAGTCATGAACAAGTAACGATGAGTACGATACTCATCATCATCTTCCTCACTCGCGGAGTTATCAGGTGTATCTCCTAGCAGTTCTCGTATTACATTTAGCAAGTTATTACTGATGAGATACCTATCAGGTGTTGGTCCTGATCAATGAAGTTAGACCCATCTACTTTAAGTTCTACATCACGCATAAAAGAGCCATAGTTTTAAACATTGGGGTATGACATTATCTACAATGATATTTGCAAAGACATGAAGACTAAGTTCATAATATGAGTTCATGTTTTAATTAATCTAAAACAATTCTAGAACTCCCACTTAGACGAAACATCCCTCATAGTTTCTTCTAGTGATTACATGATCCTTGAGAACTATACCTCCCCCGATCGTCACGGCCATCGGTATATTCTCAAGGTAGGCCACTATGCCAATCACATCATCCATGTGACTCCTGCTTAACCTTTCGGTCACTTATGTCCCGAGGCCATGTACTGTACATGATAGGCTCGCAAAAATAACCTTAAATAATTTCTGCTGTGCAGCAAGGCCATGTACTGTACATGCTAGGCTTGCTGACCCACCTAATGTGAACGCCAAGATGTGTGACACCCAATCGTCACGTGATGCCTCATAATGGAGATCTTTCCAGATGGTGCTCGCTAAGGGAGGACACTTTGTTGGATTATATGTGAGGGATCATCCTATAATGCTACCGTCGTATATCTAATACAAGTAAAACAGGATGCAACAATATAAATCATACTAACTATGATGCCCCCTTGCAAATTAAAGTTTAGACGCCTCTACTTTATCTTTTGCAAGTTTTACGTGGTTGATAGGGCTTTCGAGATAGAACCGTTTCTATGCCTACGAACATACAGCCACAACACCGATTAAACAATTGTCTCTACGACACCCCTTTCGGGGCCCTCCGTTGCAAATGTCGTATCGCTAATGTCAGAGAGACAGACACCCCAAGGCCACTTATATGGTGCAAGCCATATGTCAAGCGTGGAACTAGTCTCGCATAAGCGTACGCCTAAGGTCGGTCGGGGCAGCTTCATCAAAACATTGCCGCAATACTAAACAAGTGCACGTGAGAGGGTAACAATTGAATGATCAATGCCCACATCCATGATGTGTTCTACCCGTACAAGCATTACTACGCATAGACCTAGCTCGGATACCGCTGAAGGGTTACGTAGTAGAAAACAATAATTTTTCTAACTAGCGTACGCCCAATGCCCCAGATCTATCTAGGAGTAATGCTGTAATGGGAGTGAATCGGTAACATACCCGTATGTAGGCCGTTAAGCGGGAAACGTTCCCGCGCGAACATGGTTGGTGTAGTCGTACTCGCCCATCGTCGATGCCGTGAAGTCCTCGCATGACTCCAGACGCCGCTTGGTCCTCGAAGACCGATGACAGGATTACGTCCCCGTCGGAACGTTGTCGGTGAAGACGTACGCCCATGACGACCTCATGGCCGTGTAGATGCTCCAGCGATGATGAGTGCCGCAAGTGTAGCACCTCGTAGTACTCGCACACATACGGTGCTCGACAACGGCCTCCGATCTCCGATCCAGCAGAGGTTGCGGAAAAAGACCCTTTCAGACCGGAATTCCCACAACGCGACGGTGTGCTGCGGTGGTGTTATCCTCCACATACACAGCCCTTTCAATGGGGCCACGCTCGTAGGAGAAAACAGGGGGAAAATAACCCTTTGGAATTTTGTGGAAAATTTCCTTTAATTTTCTGTGTACAAAAAGGTGTAGCACCCTATACTTATATAGGGAAAAGCGGGTAGCACCCTAGCTCCAAAAACAATGTGGGACTATTCCACATGCATGTGGCTGTGGGGTGCATGGGGGCGTGGTGGCCACCTTGGTCGCCAACTTGGTGGGCCAAGGCCCATGGCGCCACCCACCTCCTCTCCCTTTTTTTCTTTAAAAAACAAAGGAAGGGTGCTTCTCCCCTAATGGGCCCTATGTGGCCCATTAGGGGTAATCCACTTTATTTAATTCAAATAAATTATATTTAATTTTTAATTCTTTTAATTAATAATAAATACATATTATTTAATCCTTTTTACTTCGAAACACCTTCCGGATCACTCCGAACAACTTTCGGATCCACACGGAACTTTTCCAATTCCTTATTCTCTTTTCCCCGGTAATTCTGATAGTTCCAAAACCATCTTCGATATGTCATCGAACCCTTAAGTGTGTTACCCTACGGTTCGCGAACACTCCAGACATGACCGAGACCACTCTCCGATCAATGATCATTAGCGGGACCTGGATGCCCATAATGACCCCTGTGCATTCAACGATTATCTTTATCGCTAGAACCATAAACGTCGAGTCCTATTCCCTTTGTCACTGCGATACTTGACTTGTTCGAGATCTGATCGTTGGTATCAGCATACCTAGTTCAATCTCATTACCGACAAGTGCTATTTACTCGTTCCCGTGATATTCCATCCTCGTGACCTAGTCACATGCTGCAGCTTCGGATGCAATCTCACCGAGTGGGCCCAGAGTATCTATCCCTCATGTGGATGGACAAATCCCGATCTTGATCCATACGCCTCAACATATCCCTTTGGAATACCTGAAGGCACCTTTATGATCACCCTGTTACGGTGTGATGGTTGATGCAATCAAGGCAGCCTCTGGAGATAGTGATTAAATATGATCTCACAGTCTAAGGATTAGGTTACTACATTTCATAATTATCGCAACGTTGAACTTTGTGACTTGATCGTGTTGCAATACTAACATTGGGTAAACGTCCATCACATCATTCACCTAATGACATGACCCCATTGTCAACAGACATACAATGTCTCATGATCAGGAAACCTTGATCATCAATTGCCCAATGGACTAGTTTACTAGAGTTAACTAGGGACATGGTTTGTTTACATACCACACGTGTATTAATGTTTCCGCTTAGTACAGTTATAGCATGGTATTAAACTTATTATGAACTAATGAAATATGCTAATAAACATGCTTTATTATTTGCCTCTAGGGCATATTTCCAACACAACATTATATGTTCGCTTTCAAACCTTTGCTAGCCAAACTCTGTACTGAGTGGGAATACTGCTCGTGCATCCAATCCTTGAGCCGATATCTTCCATGAGAGTCCACCATACCTTCCTATATGTGGTACTTCGCCGCCACTCCAAAGTACATTATTCACGTGCCATCTTTAAACCTTCAAAATAGTATTAATCCTTATTTGTGCCTCTGCTTCAACTCATGAGGAAGTAATAGATAATTCGTGACCTTCTCATGTTTGACAAGCTTTATCTTTTGACTTGCATGTATAATGTGCTTGTGCTTAACACGTTGAGGAACTGGCATAAGTGTGCCCAACTCGCAAAAGATAATAGCAACAAACAAACTCCTTCGCGCTTTGTTCCTAAGAAATAAGCCAAACTTTGGTAGTGATGAACAAAGGAGATAAGAGGGATGTGATCGTTCCTCCTTGGGAGTCGTTCTTAGAAGCTTTGCCTAGCATGAGAAATATCGAGTTATCTGTTAGCATTCGTTGACGAAGCATACAATGCCCAAAGCTTATGTTCATAATCTTATTGTTTTCAAAGTTTAAAAGCTCTGGCACATGAGTTTTCCCTGCTTCCCTCTACATGGGGCCTTTCCTTTACTTTTATGTTGAGTCAGTTTTCCCACTTCCTTCTAGCCTCCACAAGCAAACATATGGTGGTGATCGAGATGCATTCCTATATATTTCAGCAATATGTTTGATCATGTCTTATCATTGTTGACATTACCACCAAGGTAAATAAGTTGAAAGTTGAGCTTTGCTAAACTAGCATCTTCCTTTGTGTTAGCATTTCCACTTTTGCTTAAGAATGTGTTCTTGAAAGCCCCAAAATCATGATAAGAATCCTTCGATAATTGAAACATGTGTTATTTGCTGAATAAATAGCTCTGTTATAGACTTTTTTGAAATGATAAGATCAATTTGTTAGTTGTTCTCTGACCAAGAACATTTTTGCCATGATTCAATGAGCTTTCACTTTGCCTTACCTTTGTGTGTGATTGAATCATTACTTATTCATGAGAAGCCTTATAAGAGGGGGTTGCTGCTTAGAATGCTTTGGTGTAGTTGAGTAAATATTGATGCTTCATGTTCGTATTCTTCATTATCGACACTTCACTCCTTAAACCTATGGTCATGTTTACCGAGCTCAGTTTTCGCTTGGGGACAAGCAGAGTCTAAGCTTGGGAGAGCTGATACGTCCAATTTGCATCACTATTTTGTATCATAATTTGTCCTTATTCATTGATATATTTCATGTTATGATGCTTCCCTTATGTTGTTTTGCCCTATTTTACACAATTTATAGTTTTCAGGAGTTCACCAGTCTGAGTCAGGAAACAACTGGAAAATCACATATCAAGTGGGCATACTTCTGTAACTCCAAATAGTCTGAAATTTTGGGGGAACTATTTTTTGAAGAAAAGAGGCAAGCAGCCAGAAGAAGTCCCGGAGGGGGCCCACCAGGCAGCCAGGCGACCTGGTGGCGTGGCCTACCCCTGGCCGTGCCCCCTGGGCTCTTGCGTGGTGGGCCCCACCCCCGGAGCTCCTCTTTCGCGTATATACTCCTCCTGACCTAAAACCTTCGGGGGGCAGATCAGATTAGACTTCCACCGCCGCTGCGAGGCGGAAACCAGGAGAGAGAAGAAGACCTCTTTTGCAGCCAGATTTTGCCGGGGAAACCTCTCCAGGAGCGGGAGATCGTCACCGTCACCACCGTCATCATCACGGGTGATACGTCTCAAACGTATCTATCATTTTTACTTGTTCCATGCTTGTCTGGGTGACTTTGCTATATGTTTTGATGCACTTTCATATCCTTTTACAACATATTTGGGACTAACCTGTTAACCTAGTGCCCAGTGCTAGTTTCTGTCTGTTATTGTCTATGCATCGCAGAAAAAGGTGAAAAATCAATATTGCCAGAAAATTCCAGAAAAATTCCAGAAATTCCAATTTATCAGAAGCTTCTGGAAGCCCGAAGGGTGGCCAGGGGGACCCACCCCCTGGCCAGGCGGCCACCTGGCGCGGCCAGGAGGGGGGCGCGCCCTCTGGCCGCCTGGCCAGGTGGGGCCTCCCCTGGTGCCCGTCTTCACCTCCATTTATTCTTCGTCTTCCCAAAACCCACGGGGAGGACTCATTTTTCCAGTTTACATCTCTGTCCTGTCGCCATCGCGATCCCGAGAACGGGATCAGCAGAAGTTCTGTCCCGGCACCTTGCCGGAGGGAGAATTGATCTCCGGAGGCCACTCCTTCACCATGATTGCCTCCGAGATGCTTCGTGAGTACTTCCTCCTTGGACCTAGGATTCATGGCAGCAAGCTAGTTGATGTATTCTCTCCAATCTTGTGCTTCATTGTCTAGTCCTTGTGAGCTGCCTATCATGATCAAGACATATATGTTATAGTTACTATGTTATTATGTTGTGTTTGCTGGGATCCGATGGATTATGAGATTATGTTCAGATTGTGGAAGTAATATATTTAGATCTCTTTTATATTGTGTTCTTGAGTGTTCTTGCATGTTCTCCGTTGTAATTTATTGCTTTGGCCAAGTAGTAGATTGTGACTCCAAGGGAGAGTGTTATGCTAGATGATGGGTTCATGCCTCCCGATGTCCAGCTTGAGTGACAGAAACATGGGACTAGGGAATGTGCTATTGCCATTAGGGGTAAAACAACGGTGCTTGTGACTGTGTGTCACAAGTGTTGCTTACATTACACATAGAGTGTTAAAGCAGTTGTCCGTTGCTTTGAGTTTACAACACATAGTTGTGGCTCGCAACTTAATACCAGCGAGATGTTCTGGATAGATATCTCAAGGTGGATGATTAGTAAGTAGATGCTGATGAATAAATGGTCTACTTGTCTTGGTGTAATGCCCATACGATTGAACCTTGCACTCTCTGCTAGCATATTGCGGTGCGTTCATAATCCTGTCAATTGCCCAGCTGTAATTTGTTCACCCAGCATAAGTTTTTATCGTGTTTTGGGAGAGAGACATCACTACTGAGCGCCATGATGCCCCAGTCCATATCCTCATCATATATTTACACCGCTGCAATTTACTGTTTTCCTTTCTTTTTTGTTGCACTTTTATTACCTCTTGCGTTTAATCCTTTGTAAACAGCAAGTCTGAGGGATTGACAACCCCTCAGACTCGTTGGGAACAAAGTTAGTTGTTTCTTGTGTGCAGGTCCAGGTCAAGTAATTTGTAAGCGCCAGGGAAATTGCTAACCACCTACTTGCAGTCTCCGGAATCCTCCTGGATTTGACAAACCTTGGTATCTTCACTGAGGGAAATTTGCTACTATCTACATCACTAACCTTCCACTTGGGGTAACCAACGAGGGGGTGTGATCTACACCATCAAGCAATTTCTGGCGCCGTTGCCGAGGATTCCAAGCTTCAAGATAGGGGAGTTGCACACTACCTTTTACCTTTGTTATTTAGTCTTGCTAGTTTACCTTTCCGTCTTTAGTTTTGTTTGCTTGTCCTTTATCAAAAAGTCCAAAAAAATTAGTTGTCTAGTTTCTAGTTTGCTTTCCTGTTTTAGTTTGTTGCCTGTGGTAGTTAGTATGTCAAGATCCTTTGCCTTTAGTGCTTCACCTGAAGCCAAAGTAATTGCCTTTAGACAAAGGGATGGAGAAAATCTGAAAAAGGTTTGGGATAGAATTTTTGAAGCACACAAAAGAATTATGCCTTGGATACCTATACATGTTGTGCTTAGAAACTTTTATTATGGTGTCTTTAGGTGGTGTAAGCACTCTTTGGATTTATTGGCTGGAGGAAATTTTATAGAGTGTGAAGAAACTAGAGCTCTTGATATTATAAATGGTTTATCTAGTTTCATTGTTTATGATCATGGAGTTGATGTTGTTATAGATAAACTTGATGAGATTGAGAAGAAGATTGACATTTTAAGTCTGAAGGAAGTAGAGAGACCCACACATGGTGGGCAAGATCTTCTAGAAGTAGAAGATGATTGGGAACCCTTCATTAGGATTAGTATTTTCAACCAAGATTTTCTTGCTTATTGTGATGTTGGATCCATGGTGTCTTCCATGCCCAAATATGTTTATGATTCTTTAAAGCTTGAAAGTATGGTTGATTATCCCTTCTATCATGCACATGCTAATGGTGATATCTCAAAGATTGTAGGGAAGGTTAACAATATCCAAGTCCACTTCAAGGAAAGAAATACTCCGGTTGACTTCATAATTTTGGAGTCAACAAGTCAAGGGAACATAGTGCTTGTAAGGACCTTTCTAAAAGCTATGAGGTGTTTTATTGATGTAAAGAAGGGACATATACTTTTTTGCGGAAAAATCAAAGGTAAGTATCTCTTCCCAAAAAGAAAGAAGGAAGAACTCATTGAAGAGGAATTTACTTATTTTGATGATCCATATGATGGTTCAATAGATGAAACTTGATCTTGTGTTTCATGCCTAGCTAAAAGGCATTAAAGAAAGCGCTTATTGGGAGGCAACCCAAAATGTTTTTACTTTCAGTTTGTTCTTGTTGTTTTAGTGTGTCTTGGAGTTTGTTACTACTGTAGAAACTCCATTGTATCTTTATTTTCAAGTTTTGTGCCAAGTTTTAGCCTCTAATGTTGAGGGAGACAAAAGTTATGACTTGCAGCCAGAAAACAGATTCTGTACGCTCCAGTGCAGAAAATCATAAAAATCACCAGATCATCTTTTTGATCTGAAATTTTTACACAGCAATATCTATACAATTGTAAATCTTTCATTATTTTTGAGTTTTTTTATTTGAGCTACAGAAGTGCCTCTTTTAATTCAAGTTTCACATACTGTCCTCTTTTCCCAGATTTCTGCCTTGTAATTGCATTTGCTTCTTTTGTGAGCTTTGTTCATGGTTTTTTGGGGGAAAAACCGTAAACAAAGTTGGGGAACAGTAGCTAATGTTTACTTTGAGTGTTCCAATGTGTATCAACAGTACCTATGTGAAACTTTATTCTTTTTGGCACTAACCGCTCTAATCAAGTTTATGAGAAGTTTCGTGTGAAGGAAGTTTTCAAGCGTTACGAAGGAAGATGATGAAAGAAGATCAAGGAGTGCCAAAAGGTTAAGCTTGGGGAGCCCCGGCACCCACAAGAAATATTCAAGGAGACTCAAGCATCTAAGCTTGGGGATACCCCCGTGCATCCCCTTCTTCATCAACAATTATCAGTTCGTCTTTCTTAGCACTACAATTTTATTGCTTCACATGTTATGTGCTTTGCTTGGAGCGTCTTGCTTTTAGTTTTCAGTTTTGTTTTGTTTTGTTTTGTTTTGTTTGCTGGTTATAACAAGTTGGGTCCTATCATGCTTTGTTTTGGAGAGAGACACGCTCCACTTTTGCCTAGAATGCTCTTGTTTTCACTTCTATCTTTTGAATGTTCAATTTTCAGTTTCTAGCTGCTGCTTTTATGTTTAGCTCTTGCTTTTCATGTTTAATCTTGTTAAAGAGCTATCATTAGAATTTCTAGAACTCTCTTGAGTTTCATGCTTATTTTGTTTAGAGAGTTGGCTTTGTTGCACTAGGTGTGTATCTTACTTTGAGTAGGTAATCTAGATTGCTAAATTGAGTTTAGTTATATCTTGCAATAATTTTGAGGTGTTGATGCAAGTAATGTTTTGAACTTCTGTGTGATTGAGCTCAAGCCTATTAGTGATAGGTGTCGTATTTTGGCTCAACGTGCTTATTTTTGAAAAACTACAGAAAATTAGTTGAGAACTCTAGCTACTAAGTGGATCACTAATCTTTGCGGGATTGTAAAAGAGTACCCTCGCGTATCATGGGTCGAGGATGCGCAAGGATAACCAAACCCCCATACACTCCTCTTAGGGTGCTTGACTTTTTTGTGATTCTCTTGAGTAGACTGAGAAATACCGATAATAAGTGGATGAGTTCTTTTGACTAATGCAAGTATTTGATTCTTGGCACTTCCACCATCCTTATATTTTGCTAGCCTCTTCGGTACCGTGCATTGCCCTTTCTCACCTCGAGAGTTGGTGCAAACTTCGCCAGTGCATCCAAATCCTTGGGTTGATACACTCTCTCATACATAAGCCTCATTATATCTTCCTCAAAACAGCCACCATACCTACCTATTATGGCATTTCCATAGCCATTCCGAGATACATTGCCATGCAACATCCATCTTTCATTTCATGACTTGATGCTATTCTTCATCGTCATATTGCTTTTGCTTGATCATAAAGCCACATGATAGTTGGGCTTTGCCCTTTACATCTTTTTGCTACATGTCGCGCTAGTATCATTGCATATCCTGCTACACTGGGAGAGGCATACATTGCATACATCATGATATAGTTTCAGTTTCATAATGAGTACCTTGTAAAAGATCCCAAAAAGGAAACAACACAAGATCCCGAAGAGGACAAAAGAAAAGATCCCAAAAGAGGACAAATGAGAGAAATAAAGAAAAGAGCCATGGAGGCCACAAAAAAAAGAAAAAAAAGAAAAAGAGAGATGGGGCAACACTACTATTCTTCTTAAGATCCACACTTGTGCTTCAAAGTAGCACTTGTACTTCAGTTATAGAGAGTTTTCATATCATTCATGCATAACTATGTGGGGACCTTTACACTATAGAACTTGGCTTGTATATTCCAATGATGAGCCTCCTCAAAAGAGCTCTAGGTCTTCATGAGCAAGCAAGTTGGATGCACCCCCACTAGTTCCATTGGAGAGCTTTCATATACTCATAGCTCTATGTGCATCCGTTGCATGGCAATCCCTACTCCTCACATCATATCTATCATTAGGCTTTCTCTCGCCTATGATTGTCCTCATTGATGTGAGCCTTTCTCACTTTTTGACTTCCTATCCCCATCATTATTCTCTTCGCCATCCTAAGTGCTAACTAATCTTGCTTGCGCTCATTCATTGCATGAGTTGCTCAAAGTCAAAATTGTGATGATCGGATTGTCTTGTACCTGACCGACGGTCTGGGGATGAGTCATAATAAGATCCCAAAGAGACCATGTGTGAAAGTTAGTAGATTGAGTTCTCAACAACTATTCAGTATTTTTATGCTCTAAACCTTCCCCACTCTGCACGGGAACACTGATTGGAGACATTTGAGTCACGGACAGCGAGAGCTCTTTCACCTTTATGTTCTTACTTTACTAGTTTCAATACTAGATATAGACTCTTGCTTGATATTACTTTGTCTCTGTTTATATGTCTTGATTGTTGTACTTAATGTTCTTCTTGTGTTGGTAGCATATCACCACAAAAATTATCTTGGTTATCATTTACCTACTCTAGGACGAGCATGAATTAAGCTTGGGGATGTTTTTCTATAATTTTTGCTTGTTCCATGCTTGTTTGGGTGACTTTGCTATATGTTTTGACGCACTATCATATCCTTTTACAACATATTTGGGAATAACCTAGTGCCCAGTGCCATTTTCTGTCTGTTATTGTCTGTGCATCGCAGAAAAAGGTGAAAAGTCAATATTGCCAGAAAATTCCAGAAAAATTCTAGAAATTCCAATTTATCAGAAGCTTTTGGAAGCCCGAAGGGGGGCCAGTGGGGACCCACCCCTGGCCAGGCGGTCACCTGGCTCGGCCAGGAGGGGGGTGATACGTCCCAAACGTATCTATAATTTTTGCTTGTTCCATGCTTGTTTTGGTGACTTTGCTATATGTTTTGATGCACTTTCATATCCTTTTACAACATATTTGGGACTAACCTATTAACCTAGTGCCCAGTGCGAGTTTCTGTCTGTTATTGTCTGTGCATTGCAGAAAAGGGTGAAAAATCAATATTGCCAGAAAATTCCAGAAATTCTTATATGAAGGAAGCTTCCAGATGCCCGAAGGGGGGCCAGGGGGGAGCCACCCCCTGGCCAGGTGGGGCCACCCCTGGTGCCCGGCTTCGCCTCTATTTATTCCTTTCATCCCGAAAACCCTCAGAGAGGACTCCTTTTCCACGTTTTCGCCACTGTTCCACCGCCATAACGATCCCGAGATCGGGATCAGCAGAAGTTCCTGTCCCGGCACCCTGTCGGAGGGAGGATTGATCTTCGGAGGCCCCTCCATCACCATGATTGCCTCCGAGATGCTTCGTGAGTAGTTCCTCCTTGGACCTAGGGTTCATGGCAGCAAGCTAGTTGATGTATTCTCTCCAATCTTGTGCTTTATTGTCTAGTCCTTGTGAGCTGTCTATCATGATCAAGGCATATATGTTATAGTTTCTG
This sequence comes from Elymus sibiricus, assembly GCA_039707655.1. Classification (NCBI taxonomy): domain Eukaryota; kingdom Viridiplantae; phylum Streptophyta; class Magnoliopsida; order Poales; family Poaceae; genus Elymus; species Elymus sibiricus. The sequence continues at coordinate 31,671,392 of CM077670.1, forward strand.
TGTTGTTATGCTGTGTTTGCTGGGATCCGATGGATTATGAGATTATGTTCAGATTGTGGAAGTAATATATTTTGATCACTTTTATATTGTGTTCTTGACTGTTTTTGCATGTTCTCCTTTCTAGTTTATTACTCTGGCTAAGTAGTAGATTATAACTCCAAGAGGGAGCGTTATGCTAGATAGTGGGTTCATGCCTCCTGATGTCCAGCTTGAGTAACAGAAACATGGGACTAGGGAATGTGATGTTGCCATTAGGGGTAAAACAGCGACGCTTGTGACTGCGCATCACAAGGGTTGCTTACATTACGCATAGAGTGTTAAAGCAATCGTCCGTTGCTTTGGGTTTGCAACACATAGTTGTGGCTCGCAACTTAATATCAGCAAGATATTCTGGATAGATATCTCAAGGTGGATGATTAGTAAGTAGATGCTGATGAATAAACTGTGACACCCTGGTTTTTGGCAACCTTTTCTGGCAAAACTTTTTTTCTGGTTTTCAAAATTTTCTGCCATTTGCTTGTTATCTTGCAGCTTGTTGGTTTTGGAAGCCTGGTCATACCCTGGTTCATGCCCTAAAGACCCCAGTCACTCATGGTTGCTGCTAAAACCTTGCCATTTTCCTCCCTACCCCAAGCCATATTTTTCTCTAGCCAAATTATTCCTTTTCTCATAAAGGAATAATCCTTTCCCCTCTTAGGTTGTGAAGCAACCCATTTTTTCTGTTGCTCACAACCATGTGAGAATTTTTGCACATGATCCTTACACTAAACCATGATCATCTATGCAAAAATATCTCACTGCCCAATGCAATTATTTCCCTCCAAAAATTCCTTTTCATTTCTGTCCAGCAGGGTAGTTTGTGAAGGAACCCCATTTTTGGTGCACCTGTTGCTCCTGAAATTTTTACCACATGGGCACCCTCCTAGATCATGGCCACACCCAAAAATTCAGCTCAATTCACTCAGCCAATCTCCCTCAGAAAATTCCCAAATTTTCCAGGCAGAAACTTCTCGAGACAATGGCGAGTAGCTCACCCACTCCCTTGATGTATGGATTGCACATTCACACTCCTGGTAGGAGGGACGCCACGCTAGACATGGCCAGCACGCAAGGGGTGCGCCCTGTGCATCAGTGCACGCGGTGACCGCAACATGGGCATGCCAAACGCGCGATCTGTCTGCGCCGTCGCGTCGACCCGAGCCGCCTCGCGTGCACGCCACGCCAGCGCCCTGTCCCCCGCCACCCTAGCACTCCCGTGGACACCTCGCCCCTTCTAGAAGCCGACCCCCGCCGGCGTGACGGCCGCCGCACGCCACCACCTGGCCACGGCTACTGGTGCGCGCTGACCCGCCGGAGTTAAGGCGCGCAGGGGGGTAGCTCACCTACCTGCACGGCGAGTCCACCCTCGCGTCACGTCGGAAGGAGCTTGAACCCGCTAGCACACCGCCGTGCACCGGCTGCTTCCCCCTGGTGGTGACCCCACTGGCCTCGCCCTGCAGCTATAAAATTCGGCAGCCCCAGCACCCCAGGAGCACCGCACCACCCCCACTCACCCTCCAATCGAGCACCCCCTCTCCTAATTCCAGCCGGGGAGGCCCCTGGCCTTGGATTACGCCAGAGCACCGCCGCGGAGGCAGCACTCCGGCGACCAGCCTCTGGTGCAGCCCAGCCCTTGCCGTCGCCTCCGTTGAACTCCCCTCTCTCCTGTGACGCTGACGCCGTGCTCCATCGACTGATTCCGTGCAGGAATCGACGACTCCGACGAGCACCGTCGCCGGCCATCACTGGAGAAGACCGTGCCCTCGCCGTCCGTGCACCGTTCGCCACAAAACTGGTATGGGGAGAACCCCCTTCCCCTCCTCCTTCAATCCCAGTCATCGCCGGCAGCCGCCGTGGCCTCCACGCCGGAGAACCGCCGCCGACCGAGCCGCCTGCACTGCTCCTCTCTCTCTCTCTCTCTCTCAATTGAACCCAACAAGGGGGCCCCACCAGTCAGCGGCCCAGCCGCCCCCGAACCGTTTTCCAAGTGGAGGCACCAGCCGAAAGTAAGCCTTCGACGTGGCCCCCTCCTGGAAATTCCATTTAAATCATTTTAATCATTTTAAAATGATATTTTTGACCCAACTTTGACCAGCAATTTCTCCTAAACCACAAGCCCAAATGAATTGATTCTTTTTGCACTGGTTTTTTCTTGATCTCCTCTAATTTTGTGCCAAGTTTCATAGATTTCTCTTCTGTTTAGAGGTACTGGACAGAATAAAAGCATTGTGTGACATTTTCCCTTTTTGGTGTTTAAAAATCTTTTCAGAGGAGAACAACTTGGTTGCTGAAGAACAGAAGTTCTGTGACTCTCCATTTGACCAAGGCAAGCCACACCATCCACTCACATGATGGCATTGCAAGAGCCATGGTCTTTATATGGCAGTTGACTTTATTTTCATGATTTAATTCAATGATTAATTTGGTTATACTTGTTATGCTCATATGCCATGCTATCATCATATTCATACTGATGCTATCATGTTCACTTGCTAGTTTACATGTTATGCTATTGCCATGTGCATGTTTTGCTTACCTGAATACTTGCTGCATCTGATCATGTAGTAGTCGGAATGCTATATGTTGTTATTTTGATAAGCTTATGACTTGAATTAGATACTATCTAATACTGTTGGCTAACCCTATTGAACTGAGGCCCACCAGTTGATCAAGTCATAGTGCCACCGAACCGAACTCATACGCGCAACCGCATTTGCCTGTATGGGCAAGCCCTTGCTTGGTCTACGGTCGTACCCTTTTACTAGTATCACCAAAGAGAGGAGGTTATGCACGCGCGCTACCCTGATCAGGTAGGCGGTGATGACCTTGTGCTCCAGAGTAATATGGCCATGGGTCCCCATGTGGGACAGTTTTGTTTAGCCATGACGGTGGCGGGTGTCTGGAGGACACGATGGATACCCAGGACATGACCTTCGGAAGTACGGGACCAGGAGTTCCATGGTGTGGGTAAAGTGCGCAACCTCTGCAGAGTGTACAAATCTATTCGAATAGCCGAGTCCGCGATATTGGACACAGTTCGTACTAGGTCACACTAATGGATCAACACCCAGGCCAGATAAACCAATGGTAAGTAAATGCTGAGTCGGGAAGACCTAAGGAGGTGTGATCGTGAAACGATCACGAGCATGAGTAAGTGGTCCATGTGACTTGAAACCCAGTCCCCTGCCCATAAGTTTAACTACATACAATATGCTTATAACCACGCCCAACCCCTGTTGCCATGCTATTGTCTTGGTTGAGTGTCTTGGTTGTTGTGAACTTGCAAGTACATTCAATGTACTGACCTGGCATGTCTTGCCAGATGCAGGAGAAGCCGTACCTGGAGGTTCTGACGATCCATACTACGCGAACTAGGATGTGTCCCAGCAGTGTCCCGGTGGACTGGAGTCCCATCACCCGCTATTCCATTGCCATATCATATTCCGTTGCTAGTATCGAGGCCCCTGAGTTGTTGCATAAATAATGTAGATATTGCCGCCACACGAGTCGTGCCGCCTGGCCTCGCAGTATCATGTATCCCGAACCCTTGTACTTGTATAATTATTAATGTATGCGGTTATTTCTGTTCCAAGATGTTGTGCATTGCCAGAAGACATGATCTCTGGGCTAGCAATGTGAGGTAAACCGGTCGCTCTGAGCCGGGGTGCCACAATGCTTGGTATCAGAGCCGCGCTGACTGCAGGACACCCTAGTTAGCTGGGACGCTAGACGAACGTTAGGTCTAGGGCCTTGCTTGTTTTAGGTGTTTTGAATTCTGCATAAGTTGATTGCATAGCATGCATATAGGTGCATTTATTTTTGCTGACGGCTAACCTTGTGAGTGTAGATGGCACCTGTTCCGTACCACTACAATCGCGAGCCAGAATTGTTCACCTTTCCGCTGCTACTTCGCAGCGTTTGGCATCGACTCCACCCTAATGGAGAGGACCCCATGTACCAGGTGTACCACGAGCAGCTTACAGACTCAGTGTACAAGTATCACGCCGAGGCCTTTATGTTCACGAGTTCAGCGGTCGGCAGCTACTCTCGTTCCTCCATGGGAGGAACCGCTTCCACTCCAGATCAGGCTATCCAGTATGCTGCTATGGAGGCTCTCGCTGATTTGCATCACCAGGAGGTCAGGATGCAGACCCATCCAGGCTTCTTCTAGTACCCCACTCTGTCCCCTACGGCAGAGTGAGTCCGTTTTGCACTTGTCGACCTGTCCAGTGACCGAGCGGTCGACCACCTGTCCCGCAACAACACTGTAGCATATCTGATGATCATCAGCCTATCTGAGGAGCTAGTCCGTGCTAGGGTTGCACTCGTCACAGCTAGTGCAGCACCGGCTCCCACTCCTCCTTCCACCCTTGCACCAGCGGTGACCCCACCTGCTCCACTTTCCTCCACACCAGAGGCTCCTATTTGTTCCTCGGTACATCCATATGTTCCGACTGTGACTCATCGCGAGACCCCTGCTGAGTGGGCCGCACTGGTTGCCACCCCCGCTGCTCCGATGCTGGAGCCTCATGCTCCTCCCCCTCTCGAGGGAGAGCCCTCTCGCCAGCGTCGTCGTGTTTCCTTCGCTTCGTGGGAGGAGATTCACTACCTTAGTTCTAGCTCCGAGTCTGAGTCAGAGTCGGAGGGCGACGATGCCTTCGTCTGCCAGTGTCCGCTTCACTCCCATGTTTAGGACGACGTTCGAGTACCTGCATGAGTATGCATCGCATCCATCATAGTTCTATGCATGTTGTCAACTGCCATGAGAGCAGTATTAGTCATGATATCCGTTGCTAGTTTGCTATGTATGATGTGGATCTGTTATGTATAATTATGCCGTTTGCCTCGTTTTCCAGTTGATCTTTTCTTTGGTGTCGCCTTACTTTCCCCTTATAATTGTTGCTCACCATATTGGCGCTTCATATTGGGAACGGATATAGGATGAGGAGAGGTGGCACTAGCAGCCATGGTGGCGACGATACCCCAGTTCGTCGATCCGCCAGGCAGGCAGGACAGTCGCCAGAGCATCCACCACCACCTCCACCACAGGCACCCACCACAGATCAGATCATGAGGATGTTTGAGGAGAAAAGGAATCAGGACTTGATGGAATTTCTGAAAAGCATGCAGACTATGGTTGGACAGAATCAGTATCATGGATCACGCTCTAAGCTGTCAGATTTCCAGCGGACCCACCCACCAAGTTTCAGTCAGGTTGTTGACCCCCTGGAAGCTGATGACTGGCTCAGGACAATGGAGAAGAAGCTGGAGATAGCCCGCTGTGAGGAGTCTGACATGGTACCGTTTGCCACTCATTATCTGGAGGGCTACGCCGCTATTTGGTGGTACAATGTGATGACCCACAAGTATAGGGGATCTATCGTAGTCCTTTCGATAAGTAAGAGTGTCGAACCCAACGAGGAGCAGAAGGAAATGACAAGCGGTTTTCAGCAAGGTGTTCTCTGCAAGCACTGAAATTATCGGTAACAGATAGTTTTGTGATAAGATAATTCATAACGAGTAACAAGTAACAAGTGTAGCAAAGGTGCAGCAAGGTGGCCCAATCCTTTTTATAGCAAAGGATAAGCCTGGACGAACTCTTATATAAAGCAAAGCGCTCCCGAGGACACATGGGAATTACTGTCAAGCTAGTTTTCATCATGCTCATATGATTCGCGTTCGTTACTTTGATAATTTGATATGTGGGTAGACCGGTGCTTGGGTGCTGTCCTTACTTGGACAAGCCTCCCACTTATGATTAACCCCTCTCGCAAGCATCCGCAACTACGAAAGAAGAATTAAGATAAATCTAACCATAGCATGAAACATGTGGATCCAAATCAGCCCCTTACGAAGCAACGCATAAACTAGGGTTTAAGCTTCTGTCACTCTAGCAACCCATCATCTACTTATTACTTCCCAATGCCTTCCCCTAGGCCCAAACAATGGTGAAGTGTCATGTAGTCGACGTTCACATAACACCACTAGAGGAAAGACAACATACATCTCATCAAAATATCGAACGAATACCAAATTCACATGATTACTTATAACAAGACTTCTCCCATGTCCTCAGGAACAAACGTAACTACTCACAAAGCATATTCATGTTCATGATCAGAGGAGTATTAATTATCATTAAGGATCTGAACATATGATCTTCCACCGGATAAACCAACTAGCATCAACTACAAGGAGTAATCAACACTACTAGCAATCCACAGGTACCAATCTGAGGTTTTGAGACAAAGATCGGATACAAGAGATGAACTAGGGTTTGGAGAGAGATGGTGCTGGTGAAGATGTTGATGGAGATTGACCCCCTCTCGATGAAAGGATCGTTGGTGATGACGATGGCTTCGATTTCCCCCTCCGGGAGGGAAGTTTCCCCGGCAGAACAGCTCTGCCGGAGCCCTAGATTGCTTCTTCCCAGGTTCCGCCTCGAGACGGCGGCGCTTCGTCCCGAAAGCTCTCCCTTCATTTTTTCCAGGTCAAAACACACCTTATAGAAGAAGATGGGGGCTGGAGGCCTGCCAGATGGCCCACAAGCCACAGGGGCGCGCCCTGGGGGGTAGGGCGCGCCCCCAGGCTTGTGGCTGCCTGGTGGGTCCTCCTCTGGTATTTCTTCGCCCAATATTTTTTATTTATTCCAAAACTGTTCTCCGTAACTTTTCAGGACTTTTGGAGTTGTGCAGAATAGGTCTCTAATATTTGCTCCTTTTCCAGTCCAGAATTCCAGCTGCCGGCATTCTCCCTCTTCATGTAAACCTTGTAAAATAAGAGAGAAAAGGCATAAGTATTGTACCATACTGTGTAATAACAGCCCATAATGCAATAAATATCAATGTAAAAGCATGATGCAAAATGGACGTATCACAATGCCAAGGCAATGTGGCCCCCCGAAGAAGAAATCACCTGGGAGAAATTCAAGGGGAAGTTTCGGCAGTATCACATCCCTACAGGCATAATGAAAGTCAAGCAAAGGGAATTTCTGGCCCTCATTCAAGGCAACTCTTCCATGAGCGAGTACCTGAACAAGTTCAACAATCTGTCTCGATACTCCGCCATTGACGTGGCCACTGAAGAAAGGAAGATAGATCGCTTCCTTGGCGGACTCCAAGCTACCCTCCGTTGCTAGCTCAGTATGTTGGATTTCCCTGACTTCCAAACTCTAGTCAACAAGGCTCTCATAGCAGAGCGAGAACACAAGGCCGTGCATGAGACCAAGTCTGGGTATGACGACCGCAAGCGCAAGTTCGAAGTCAAGAAGTACAACAATGAGCAAGCTCCGCAGAAGCAACACACTTGGCAAACCACCCCGACAGAGGCCAAGCCAGCCGGGCGCAATGGCAACTCCATCGCCAACAAGCCAGCGAACCCGGAGAAGTCCTATGTCAAGCGCCCAATAATGGAAGACTGCCAACGCAACAATACCTGCTACACCTGTGGATAGGCAGGACACTACGCTAGGGAGTGCCCTAACAAGATGGGGAAACCTCAGCCACAAGTCAACACCCTTGGGCGCCGCCCCTATCAGAATGTTCAGCACGACCGAGTCAAACACATCTCCGCTGAAGAAGCCCGTGAATCCCCCGACATGTTTATCGGTATGTTCCCTATTAATAGCATACCTGCAGTTATCCTGTTTGATTCCGGGGCTACCCATTCGTTCATTTCATGGAGTTTTGCCAACACACACAATTTTTCCACCTCCTTGTTGGATAAAATCATGGTAATACAAACCCCTGGAGCCATACTCAAAGCAGATGCCGTGTGCAAAGACTTGGAAATTGTGATAAATGGAGTGGAATTCCCAGCCACCCTTATCTTGCTAAAATCCTCAGGATTAGACGCAATACTGGGAATGGATTGGCTGGCACAACATCAAGTACACCTCCATTGTACAACCCGGAGGGCAACATTGGTTAACCCCGCGGGAAAGACAGCCCAGTTCACCGCCAGCAGAAGGCCATCAAAGAAGGGAATGGCATTCAAAGCCATCGCAACTGGCATGGACACTATTCCGGTAGTCTGTGAGTTCCCGGATGTATTCCCAGAAGAGTTACCAGGGATGCCACCCGACCGGGAATTAGAGTTCAGCATCGAGATTGTCCCCGGGACTGCCCCCATATACAAGAAGTACTATCGGATGCCATCCACAGAATTGGTGGAGCTAAAGAAGCAATTGGATGAGCTACTGCAGAAAGGGTACATTCGCCCTAGTATCTCGCCATGGGGATCACCTGTGTTGTTTGTTAAGAAGAAGGACGGCAACCTTCGAATGTGTGTGGACTACTGTCCCCTAAATGAAGTCACTATCAAGAACAAATACCCACTCCCTCGCATTGACGACTGTTTCGACCAACTAAGTGGTGCTCGGGTATTTTCAAAGATAGACCTCCGTACCGGGTACCACCAGCTGAAGATCAAGCAAGAAGATATCCCCAAGACAGCCTTCACTACGAGGTATGGTCTATATGAATTCACCGTCATGTCATTCGGGCTAACCAACGCTCCATCCTACTTCATGAGTATGATGAACAAAATATTCATGGATTTCCTGGACAAGTTTGTGGTGGTATTCATCGATGATATTCTCATATACACCAAAGATGAAGAGGAGCATAAGCAGCACCTCCGTGCCGTATTGGAAAGGCTGTGAGCCCACCGTTTGTATGCCAAGTTCAACAAATGCGAATTCTGGCCGGGAGAAGTGGGATTCTTGGGGCATATCCTGTCAGAACAAGGAGTGGCAGTGGACCCAAGCAAAGTGGCTGATGTGCTGAATTGGAGACCGCCAACCACCGTGACGGAAGTTCGTAGCTTCTTGGGATTGGCCGGTTATTATCGCCGGTTCATCGAAGGATTTTCCAAGATAGCCAAGCCATTGAATGAACTCTTGAAGAAGAATCACAAATTTATCTGGACAAAGGAATGCGATGAAAGCTTCGCACAACTGAAGACGAGATTAACCACTGCACCAGTCTTAACTTTGGCCGACCTCCACAAAGGCTTTGACATATATTGTGATGCTTCCCGACGTGGACTTGGCTGCGTGCTAATGCAGGATGGTAAGGTACTAGCCTATGTGTCCCGACAACTGCGATAGCATGAGCAGAATAACCCTACCCATGACTTGGAACTGGCAGCGGTGGTTCACGCCCTAAAGTTTTGGAGGCATTACCTCATTGGCCAAAGGTGTGAGATATACACGGACCATAGGAGTCTCAAGTACATTTTCACCCAACCAGATCTTAATCTTAGGCAAAGAAGGTGGCTCGAATTGGTCAAGGACTATGACCTTGGGATTAACTATCACCCAGGCAAAGCCAATGTAGTCGCCGATGCCCTTAGCCGGAAACCGGACACCACAAATGCGATCTGGGAAAGCATTAGCCCGGAGCTGCACGAGGAGTTTGCTTCAATCAACCTGGTGCTATGTGGCCCAATGAGCCAGAAAACATTGGAAATTACCCCAACCCCGGTGGAAGAAATAAAGGAAGCCCAGGTAAAGGACCCAAGCATTCAGGAAACCAAGGAACTAGTACGGCAAGGAATGACCAAGTTCTTCCGCACTGACAGTCAGGGAACCCTATGGTTCAAGGAACGGATATGCGTACCCGACCTAAACAACCTGAGGCAACAGATACTTCGAGAAGCCCATGAATCCACATATTCCATTCACTCGAGAGGCACAAAGATGTACCAGGATTTGAGGACAATGTTCTGGTGGTCCGGAATGCGGAAGGATATTGCATACTACGTTGTGTGCTGTGACATAGGCAACAAGGTAAAGGCCGAACATCAGAAGCCAGCCGGACTATTACAACCATTACAAGTTCCACAGTGGAAATGGGATGACATATGCATGGACTTCGTCGTGGGACTACCCAAGTCCGCCCGAGCCATAATGCCATCTGGGTTATTGTGGACATTCTCACTAAGGTGGCCCATTTCATTCCGGTAAGGACCACTTACCGAGCCGACCAGTTGGCACAACTATACATGTCCCAGATTGTCAGCCTCCACGGAGTCCCCAGGACAATTACTTCAGATAGAGGATCTTTATTCACTCAACATTCTGGCTACGCCTGCACCAAGCCTTGAAAGCACAGCACGGCTTATCACCCACAGACAGACGGTCACACAGAAAAGGTGAATCAGGTACTAGAAGACATGCTCAGGTCATGTGCTCTAGCCTATGGGGCTAAGTGGGAAGACAGTCTCCCCTATGCCGAGTTCTCTTATAACAACAGTTACCAGACTAGCCTCAAGATGTCACCCTTCGAAGCCTTGTACGGGCGGAAATGTAACACCCCTCTGAACTGGTCACAGACAGGGGACAGTCACATCTTTGGTACAGATTTAATGCTCGAGGTAGAGAAGCAGGCCAGAGAGATTCAGGATCGCCTGTGAGCCGCCAAATCCCGCCAGAAGAGCTATTATGACCCGAAGCATCGCGAGGTGAACTTTGAGCCCGGAGACTTTGCCTACCTCTGAGTCACCCCAATGAAAGGAGTAAGGAGGTTTCATACTCGAGGAAAACTGGCACCTAGGTACATCGGACCTTTTCCAGTAATAGCTCGGAGGGGCATAGTAGCCTACCAACTGGAGCTGCCTCCGGAGTTGTCAGAAGTTCACGATGTGTTTCACGTATCTCAGTTAAGGAAATGCATAGCACCCCCAGTCAAGCTGGCAGATATGAGGGAACTGGAACTGACAAGAGATTTGACGTATGAAGAGAAACCAGTCAGAATCCTGGATGAGATGGAAAGAACCACCCGAAGTAAGGTGATTCGGTTCTATAAGGTACTGTGGGAGCACCATACTGAGGAAGAAGCCACCTGGGAAAGAGAGGATTTTCTAAAGTCCACATATCTGTATCTGTTCCCTGAGCAACCGAATCTCGAGGACGAGATTCACCCTAAGGGGGGTAGGTTTGTGACACCCTGGTTTTTGGCAACCTTTTCTGGCAAAACTTTTTTTCTGGTTTTCAAAATTTTCTGCCATTTGCTTGTTATCTTGCAGCTTGTTGGTTTTGGAAGCCTGGTCATACCCTGGTTCATGCCCTAAAGACCCCAGTCACTCATGGTTGCTGCTAAAACCTTGCCATTTTCCTCCCTACCCCAAGCCATATTTTTCTCTAGCCAAATTATTCCTTTTCTCATAAAGGAATAATCCTTTCCCCTCTTAGGTTGTGAAGCAACCCATTTTTCTGTTGCTCACAACCATGTGAGAATTTTTGCACATGATCCTTACACTAAACCATGATCATCTATGCAAAAATATCTCACTGCCCAATTCCATTATTTCCCTCCAAAAATTCATTTTCATTTCTGTCCAGCAGGGCAGTTTGTGAAGGAACCCCATTTTTGGTGCACCTGTTGCTCCTGAAATTTTTACCACATGGGCACCCTCCTAGATCATGGCCACACCCAAAAATTCAGCTCAATTCACTCAGCCAATCTCCCTACCCCAGGCAGAAACTTCTCGAGACCATGGCGAGTAGCTCACCCACTCCCTTGATGTATGGATTGCACATTCACACTCTTGGTAGGAGGGACGACATGCTAGACATGGCCGGCACGCAAGGGGAGTTCCCTGTGCATCAGTGCACGCGGTGACCGCGACATCGGCGTGCCAAACGCGCGCTCTGTCTGCGCCGCTGCGTCGACCCGAGCCACCCAACGCGCACGCCACGCCAGCGCCCTGTCCCCCGCCACCCAAGCACTCCCGTGGACACCTCGCCCCTTCTGGAAGCCGACCCCCGCCGGCGTGACGGCGGCCGCACGCCACCACCTGGCCACGGCTACTAGTGCGCGCTGACCCGCCGGAGTTATGGCGTGCAGGGGGGTAGCTCACCTACCTACACGGCGAGTCCACTCTCGCGTCGCGTCGGAAGAAGCTCGAACCCGCCAGCACACCGCCGTGCACCGGCCGCTTCCCCCTGGCGGCGACCCCACTGGCCTCGCCCCGCAGCTATAAAATCCGGCAGCCCCAGCACCCCAGGAGCAGCGCACCACCCCCACTCACCCTCCAATCGAGCGCCCCCTCTCCTAATTCCGGCCGGGGAGGCCCCTGGCCTTGGATTGCGCCAGAGCACCGCCACGGAGGCAGCACTCCGGCGACCAGCCTCTAGTGCACCCCAGCCCTTGCCGTCGCCTCCATTGAACTCCCCTCTCTCCCGTGACGCTAACGCCGTGCTCCATCATCTGATTCCGTGCAGGAATCGACGACTCCGACGAGCACCGCCAGCGGCCGTCACTGGAGAAGACCGTGCCCTCGCCGTCCGTGCACTGTTCGCCACAAAACTGGTACGGGGAGAACCCCCTTCCCCTCCTCCTTCCATCCCAGTCATCGCCGGCAGCCGCCGTGGCCTCCACGCCGGAGAACCGCCGCCGATCGAGCCGCCTGCACTGCTCCTCTCTCTCTCTCAATTGAACCCGACAAGGGGGCCCCAACAGTCAGCGGCCCAGCCGCCCCCGAACCGTTTTCCAAGTGGAGGTGCCCGCCGAAAGTACGCCTTCGACGTGGCCCCCTCCTGGAAATTCCATTTAAATCATTTTAATCATTTTAAAATGATATTTTTGACCCAACTTTGACTAGCTATTTCTCCTAAACCACAAGACCAAATGAATTGATTCTTTTTGCACTGGTTTTGTCTTGATCTCCTCTATTTTTGTGCCAAGTTTCATAGATTTCTCTTCTATCTAGAGGTACTGGACAGAATAAAAGCATTGTGTGACATTTTCCCTTTTTGGTGTTTAAAAATCTTTTCAGAGGAGAACAACTTGGTTGCTGAAGAACAGAAGTTCTGTGACTCTCCATTTGACCAAGGCAAGCCACACCATACAATCACATGATGGCATTGCAATTGCCATGGTCTTTATATGGAAGTTGACTTTATTTTCATGATTTAATTCAATGATTAATATGGTTATACTTGTTATGCTCATATGCCATGCTATCATCATATTCATACTGATGCTATCATGTTCACTTGCTAGTTTACATGTTATGCTATTGCCATGTGCATGTTTTGCTAACCAGAATACTTGCTGCATCTGATCATGTAGTAGTCAGAATGCTATATGTTGTTATTTTGATAAGCTTATGACTTGAATTAGATACTATCTAATACTGTTGGCTAACCCTATTGAACTGAGGCCCACCAGTTGATCAAGTCATAGTGCCACCGAACCGAACTCATACACGCAGCCGCATTTGCCTGTATGGGCAGGCCCTTGCTTGGTCTACGGTCGTACCCTTTTACTAGTATCACCAAAGAGGGTAGGTTATGCACGCGCGCTACCCTGATCAGGTAGGCGGTGATGACCTTGTGCTCCGGAGTTATATGGCCAAGGGTCCCCATGTGGGACAGTTTTGTTTAGCCACGACGGTGGCAGGTGTCTGGAGGACACCGTGGATACCCAAGACATGACCTTCGGGGTATGTCGGTGGTACGGTAGAAGCGTTACGAGGTAGATGAGTTCTGTTGGAGCATCACCGGTCCACCCTTTGGGAAGTGTACGGAAGTACGGGACCAGGAGTTCCATGGTGTGGGTAAAGTGCGCAACCTCTGCAGAGTGTACAAATCTATTCGAATAGCTGAGTCCGCGGTATTAGACACAGTTCGTACTAGGTCACACTCATGGATCAACACCCAGGCCAAATAAACCCATGGTAAGTAAATGCTGAGTCGGGAAAACCTGAGGAGGTGTGATCGTGAAACAATCACAAGCATGAGTAAGTGGTCCATGTGACTTGAAACCCAGTCCCCTGCCCATAAGTTTAACTACATACAATATGCTTATAACCATGCCCAACCCCTGTTGCCATGCTATTGTCTTGCTTGAGTGTCTTGGTTGTTGTGAGCTTGCAAGTACATTCAATGTACTGACCTGGCGTGTCATGCCAGATGCAGGAGAAGCCGTACGTGGAGGTTCTGACGATCCGTACTACGCGAACTAGGATGTGTCCCAACAGTGTCCCGGTGGACTGGAGTCCCATCACCCGCTATTCCGCTGCCGTATCGTATTCCGTTGCTAGTATCGAGGCCCCTGAGTTGTTGCATAAATAATGTAGATATTGCCGCCGCACGAGTCATGCCGCCTGGCCTCGTAGTATCATGTATCCCGAACCCTTGTACTTGTATAATTATTAATGTATGTGGTTATTTCTGTTCCAAGATGTTGTGCATTGCGAGAAGACATGATCTCTGGGCTGGCAATGTGAGGTAAACCGGTCGCTCTGAGCCGGGGTGCCACATAAACGGTCTACTTGTGTTGGTGTAATGCCCATACAATTGAACCTTGCACTCTCTGCTAGCATAATTAGCATTGCGGTGCGTCCATAATCCTGTCAATTGCCCAGCTGTAATTTGTTCACCCAGCATAAGTTTTTATGGTCTTTTGGGAGAGAGACATCACTAGTGAGCGCCATGACGCCCCGGTCCATATGCACACCATATATTTACACCACTGCAATTTACTGTTTTCCTTTCTTTTCAGTTGCACCTTTTATTATCTCTTGCGTTTAACCTTTGTAATCAGCAAGGCCGGAGAGATTGACAAGCTCTCTGACTCGTTGGGAGCAAAGTTAGTTGTATCTTGTGTGCAGGTCCAGGTCAAGTGAGTAATATCTTTTCAGACGGCGCATTGCTTGCTGACCACCTACTTGTCGTCTCTGGAATCCTACGGGAGACATAAACTCTGGTATCTTCACTGAGGGAAATTTTCTTCTATCTAAAGCATAACCTTCCACTTGGGGTAACCAACAAGGAGGTGTTATCTACACCCATCAAGTTAATTTTTGGCGCCATTGCCGGGGATTCCAAGCTTCAAGATAGGGGAGTTGCACACTACCTTTTACCTTTGCTTTTTATTCTTGTTAGTTTACCTTTCAGTCTTTACTTTTGTTTGCGTGTCTTCTATCAAAAAGTCCAAAAAAATTAGTTGTCTAGTTTCTAGTTTGTTTGCTTTGCTGCTGCTAGCATGGGTTCTTCTGAGGATACCAGGCTTTGCCACTATGTTTGTCACAACAATAGTGACTTTATATGCACTCCTATTGCTCCACTTGCCACCTCGGCAGTTTCTTATGAAATTAAACCTACTTTGCTCAATCTTGTCATGAAAGAGCAATTTTCTGGAGCAGGAGAAGATGCTGCTTTGCATTTGAATAACTTTGTGGAATTATGTGATATGCAAAAGTATAAAGAAGTAGATGGTGATATTGTTAAGCTCAAGCTTTTTCCTTTCTCCTTGAGAGGAAGAGCTAAAGAGTGGCTTCAGTCCTTACCTAGGAATAGCATAGATTCTTGGGATAAATGTAAGGATGCTTTTATTGGGAAGTACTATCCCCCTGCTAAAATTATTCAGTTAAGGAGTAACATTATGAACTTTTGACAACTTGATAATGAACATGTTGCTCAAGCTTGGGAAAGAATGAAATCTCTTGTCAAAAATTGTCCCACTCATGGACTAACTACTTGGATGGTCATCCAAACTTTCTATGCAGGATTGGACTTTACCTCGCGGAATTTGTTAGATTCGGCCGTGGGAGGAACTTTTATGTCTATCACTCTTGGTGCTGCTACAAAATTATTGGATGATACGATGGCAAATTATTCTCAATGGCACACCGAACGATCTCCAACTGGTAAGAAGGTAAATTCTGTTGAGGAGATCTCTTCTTTGAATAAGAAAGTTGATATGATTATGTCTATGCTTACTAAGCAAGTACCTATTGATCCTCGTGATGTTCCTTTGAATTCTTTGGTTGCTCAAGAGAAAGAGCAAGTTGATGTTAATTTTATTTCTAGGAACAACTTTAATAATAATGCTTATAGGAGTAACTTTGGTAACAACAATCCTAGGCCTTTCCCTTCCAACAACAACTCTTATGGGAATTCCTATGGCAATGCTTATCCTAATACCAAAAGTTCTACCTTTGAACTTGAGAGCATGCTCAAGGAGTTTATCACTTTTCAAAAAGCTTTTAATAAGAATGTAGAGGAGAAATTAGAGAAGTTAGATAGTCTTTCTTTGAAGGTTGACAACATTGCTCATGATGTTGAGATGCTTAAAATTAGAACCTCACCCCTAGAGGATGAGAAGGTCAAACCTTTGAATTCTGTCCAAGTTATTATAGATGAAAACATTAGAATGCTAGCCCAACTAAAGGCTAGATGGGCTAGAGAAAGGGAGGAAGAAGAAAGAGCCAAAAACCTACCCATGAACACCAATCTTGCCACCATACATGTTATTGAGGACCTTAAAACTTTCGACACCCATCACACCCCTAGTCCTAGCAATGGACCTTCCAATGGGAATGTTGAAGCCTCAACTTTGGGACAAAATAATCCAACTATCTCGGAGAATGTCAAAGTTAATATAGGAAAGTGTAGAAAGTGGGGTAGAAAGTAAGATGGTTTTAGATAATAGCACCCCCACTTTAATTGAAGGTAGTGACCTCAACTTTGACAATTGCAACCTCTCCGAAGTTATCCAATTCCTCCAAAAGATGGCCAAAGATCCCCACACTAGTACACTAAATATGGCTTTCACCGTGCATATCACTAATGCTCTTATTAAGGCTAGGGAAGAAAAACTTAGATTAGAAGTTTCTATCCCTAGGAAATTAGAAGATGGTTGGGATCCTACTATTAAGATTAAGATTAATGATTTTGTGTGCCATGCTTTATGTGATCTTGGAGCTAGTGCCTCCGTTATACCAAAGAGACTTTATGATATGCTTGATTTGAAATCTATTGATTCTTGCTCTTTGGGTCTTTGACTTGTTGATTCTTCCATTAAGAAACCTATAGGAAGAATAGATGATGTTCTTATTGTTGTCAATGATAATTATGTTCCCATTGATTTTCTTGTTATGGACATTGAATGTGACCCATCATGTCCAATTATTTTGGGAAGACCTTTTCTTCGCACCATTGGTGCTATCATTGACATGAAAGAAGGGATTATAAGATTCCAATTTCCCCTCAAGAAGGGCATGGAACATCTCCCAAGAAAGAAGATGAAGTTACCTTTTGAGTCCGTTATACGGGCTAGCTATGCTTTCAATTTTCATAAGACTTGATCTTGTGCTTCATGCCTAGCTCAAAGGCATTAAAGAAAGCGCTTATTGGGAGGCAACCCAAAATGTTTTTACTTTCAGTTTGTTCTTTTGGTTTTAGTGTGTCTTGGAGTTTGTTACTACTGTAGCAACTCCATTGTATCTTTATTTTCAAGTTTTGTGCCCAGTTTTAGCCTCTAATGTTGAGGGAGACAAAAGTTGTGACTTGCCGCTAGAAAACAGATTATGTACGCTTCAGTACAGAAATTCCCGAAAATCACCAGATCATCTTTTTTATCTGAAATTTTCAGCAAACAGATTATGTACGCTTCAGTACAGAAATTCCTGAAAATCACCAGATCATCTTTTTGATCTAAAATATTTACACAGCAAGCTCAATACAATTGTCAAACTTTCATTAATTTTGAGTTTTTTTATCTGAGCTACAGAAGTGCCTCGTTTTATTCGAGTTTCACGGACCACTACTAGGGAAAAGCCTAGCAGTAGCGCTGGTTTTTGGGCTAGCAGTAGCGCGGGCGCCCGCGCTACTGATACGGTGCTACAGCTACCTTGTAGCAGTAGCGTGGCTTGCCCGCGCTACTGCTATATCTACTTAGCAGTAGCGCTATTTTTTGAACGCGCTAGTGGTAATTACTAGCAGCGCCTCTCTACCCAGTGCTACTACTATTATTACGTATTCTATTTCTTTTTTATTTTATGTTGTATTCATATACCGTTATACAAGTTTTCATACAGTAGCAATATAGAGATTGTTATTACATCATTGGGTGAAAGAACCCCGGATTAGTTTCAAGTGGATGGATCCAAAGTGACCAAGTTGGATTAGCACGCGCAAATCCAACTTGGTCACTTTGGATCCATCCACTTGAATCTAATTCTCGGTTCTTTCACCAAATGATATAATAACTCATCATCATCATAACATCATTAACAACTTATCATCATAAGACATCATTGTCATATAACAACTTGGTCACTAGTCATAATAACAACTCCTCATCATCATCATAGTACTCATAATCACAACTCCTCCTCCTCATCATCATCATCAACTCTAACACATTGTAGCACATAATAATAACTTCTCATCATCATCATAGTCACAATCAACACTAACTAATTGTTCTTAATACCTAGGACCTACTCCTCTCTCCTAGGTAAAATACCATAAAACAGATTAACCGGTCCATCTCCATAATGGAGAATGGAGATAAACCTATCTCCAACTTGTGGCTTGCGCACAATCATGTTGTCTCCAATTAGTTGTGTGTGCGCATTCATCACTTTGCTCCATTCTTTGATAATGAGCCTTCCATCGTTTGAAGAAATCGAGTATGCACTGTGGTAAGCCTTCGAAGGAGTTGGTCGTAAGTTAACCATATGCATATCACCTTCGGTAAACATCATGTCAGGCACAACCTCCTTCGGGAGCCTCTGTTGAAAAATGTAATAGTAACATATATAGTTAGCAATGTAGTTTACTTAAGAAGAATGTATGCAATAAAGTTACCATCATTAACAAAATCTTACCAAGTTTTTGGCACTGAAGTTACCATTAAGCAATTTATCGACTAGTGGCACGTATCCAGTAAAATTTGGGCTGATAGAGTGATTGGTTTTAAAGTCCTCAACATCATCTATGAATGAGACAAGATAACCTTTCTCCTCACAATTAAGCTCAGAGTCATAGCTGTAGTATGTCCTGCCTACAGCCTTCCGAGTATTTTTTGAAGATAAGAAATAAGCTGACAATTGTAAATAAATAAGTTTAGTACCGATGAACACCAAATACTTTTCAATTAACAATATAAATTACTTAACTTAACAAATTAGTTTGACAAACTCACATTTAGGCAAAACTGGAGGCATATCCACATCCACCCAGATGTCGATATTATCATCATCATCATCTTTGGGACGAATATCAAATGTTATTTGCATACCCTCCTCAAATCCATATGCCTCGCAGAGAGCTTCCCAATTAGAGCAACCGAAATGGGAGTGATTGACCGCATTGTACAGCTTAACCAGAAACACATAACCATGTTTAGTTCTTAAGTGAGCCCTCCTCGTCTCCATATTCTCAAAGTCTTCGAAACCGAGCTTCTGCAAGACATACGGTCTTGCATGGCACGGGATGTACTAATCGAATTGAAAAAAATCTAGAAATTACACGTTGAACCAAAGAAGCACAAGTGATGATTAATTACGATGAAATGCTTGTCGTTGCGTACCGTACAAACATCGAAGGTCTCTTCCAGCTTCACGGTGAAATACCTATCATTTTGCAGGTGAGGAAACCTATCGCACAAACCCCGGTCATCGTAGCAGTACTCGCACTCCGGGATCCTATCGTCATCAGACATCTCCTGTGTTCAAAATTCAAAGATTATAAATGTCGTTTAATTCTCTTTCAGGCAAATCCAAGGCACTCGATATTTCCTACATTCTAGCACAAGCCATGCTAAAATTCACGGAAAAATCCGGCATGACCTTTGCTAAAAAGGACATATCGAGCGCCTGAAATTTGCCGGAATGGAAATTAATCAACACTCCGACAAAACATAGGCCACTCGGAGGTGTTCTCTGCATTGATAATGAAACAAAGTGCATATAACAAGGAGTAGCCTCAAGGATACTTTCTCAAAAAAAAACTAGCTTCATCACATTGTCACAGCTACTCATCTACTACTCTACTACATCTATGAAAACATCTACATCATCATCGACATCAACAACATGGGCATTTGGCTGGGTGGTCACCTCGAGGTCGGAGGGGGGTCGATGACGGGGACGACGGCGGGGATGATGCAGGGGCTCCTTGATTTCTGCAAAAACAAAATATAAACAAAAACATTGTTATTTTGATTTTAGGAATTAGTGAAACCCTATAAGCTATCAACTAAACATTATTATGCTGATTCAAAAGACCTACATTTACTAAAAATTTGTATTACCAGTTTTTTTTACTAAAAATTTGTATTATCAAAATTACCTAACAGCTATCCATCCATCTTTCTGCATTACTAAAAAAAACCTAGTTTAATCCATCTGGCTACATTCAAAAGACCTACATTCTAATGTACTCAAAAAAACCTAGCTTCACATTTATAATGAAACTAAATTAGTAAAACCCTAACCTAGAACTTGCATATGAGGGAGGGAGGGGAGGCAGGAGGGAGGAAGAGAGGAGAGGGCGGCCTACGAGAGGAGGAGGAAGGGAGGGAGGGAGGCAGAATGGAGAATGCAGGAGGGAGGGAGGAGGGGGAGAGAGGAGGGCACGCCGCGACAGGAGGGGGAGAGAGGAGGGCGGCGAGGAGAGGAGAGCGCGGCGAGGGAGGGAGGAGGTACCTCGGTGGAGGAGGAGCGGGAGTGACGGCGGCGGTGGGCGACGGCGTGGCGAGGAGAGGAGAGCGCGGCGAGGAGAGTGAGGGAGTGAGAGTGATGAGAGAGAGAGGAAACAGACGGGGGGATAAGATGACATAGTAGTAGCGCTTTGTAGGGTACACGCGCTGCTGCTAAACCCAATAGCAGTAGCGCTTTTTAGGGACCCGCGCTACTGCTAAGGCTAAGCATGTCAAAAAAGAACATCAAAAATACATTGGTCATCAATGATCTTTTTGTGTAGAATCTAAATTGTTAGTATGAATCTTCGCCGGGTCCTAGGAGGGGACTGAACTTAGCAGCAGCGCGGGTTGGCGCAAAGCGCTACAACTAAGTAGAATATCAGTACCGCGGTTTGCCGAAGGGCGCTACTACTATACCTAGCTTGTCGGGAACGGTGTGGCAATTATAGTAGTAGCGCGTTTTATCAGTGCTACGCTACTGCTATGTGATTAATAGTAATGCCGTTTGTGCACACGCGCTACTGCTAAGTAGCAGCAGCGCCTGCTTTTAAAAAGCGCTACTGGTAATATTCTATATATAAGGTTTTCCCTAGTAGTGGACTATTCTGTTTTCCCAGATTTCTGCCTTGTAATTGCATTTGCTTCTTTTGTGAGCTTTGTTCATGGTTTTTGGGGGGAAAGACCTTAAAAAAAGTTGGGGAACAGTAGCTAATGTTTAATTTGACTGTTCCAATGTGTATCAACGTTACCTAAGTGAAACTTTATTATTTTTTGGCACTAACCGCTCTAATCAAGTTTATGAGAAGTTTCGTGTGAAGGAAGTTTTCAAGCGTTATGAAGGAAGATGATGAAAGAAGATCAAGGGTTGCCAAAAGCTTAAGCTTGGGGATGCCCCCGGCACCCCCAAGAAATATTCAAGGAGATTCAAGCGTCTAAGCTTGGGGATGCCCCCGTGCATCCCCTTCTTCATCAACAATTATCAGTTCGTCCTTCCTAGCTTTATATTTTTATTGCTTCACATGTTATGTGCTTTGCTTGGAACGTCTTGCTCTTTAGTTTTCAGTTTAGTTTAGTTTAGTTTAGTTTTTTTGCTGGTCATAACAAGTTGGGTCCTAGCATGCTTTGTTTTGGAGAGAGACACGGTCCACTTTTGCCTAGAATGCTCATGTTTTCACTTCTATCTTTTGAGTGTTCACTTTTTGTTTCTAGTTGCTGCTATGTTTAGCTCTTGCTTTTCATGCTTATTTCTTTTCTAAGAGCTTGAATTAGAATTTCCAGAACTCTCTTGAGTTTCATGCTTATTTTGTTTAGAGAGTTGGCTTTGTTGCACTAGGTGTGTATCTTACCTTGAGTAGGTAATCTAGATTGCTAAATTGAGTTTAGTAGTAACTTGCAATAGTTTTGAGGTGTTGATGCAAGTAATGTTTGAACTTGTATGTGTTTGAGCTCAAGCCTATTAGTGATAGGTGTCGTATTTTGGCTCAACGTGCTTATTTCGAAAACTACAAAAAATTAGTTGAGAACTCTAGCGACTAAGTGGAACATTAATCTTTGCGGGGTTGTAAAAGAGTACCCTCACGTATCATGGGTCGAGGATGCGCAAGGATAACCAAACCCCCATACACTCCTCTTAGGGTACTTGACTCTTTTGTGAATCTCCTGATTAGACTGAGAAATACCGATAATAAGTGGATGAGTTCTTTTGACTAATGCAAGTATCCGATTCTTGGCACTTCCACCATCCTTATATTTTGCTAGCCTCTTCGGTACCGTGCATTGCCCTTTCTCATCTCAAGAGTTGGTGCAAACTTCGCCGGTGCATCCAAATCCTTGGCATGATATGCTCTGTCATACATAAGCCTCATTATATCTTCCTCAAAACAGCCACCATACCTACCTATCACGGCATTTCCATAGCCATTCCGAGATACATTGCCATGCAACATCCATCTTTCATACATGACTTGATGCTATTCTTCATCGTCATATTGCTTTTGCTTGATCATAAAGCCGCATGATAGTTGGCCTTTGCCCTTACATCTTTTTGCTACATGTCGCGCTAGTATCATTGCATATCCTGCTACACTGGCAGAGGCATACATTGCATACATCATGATATAGTTCCAGTTTCATTATGAGTACCTTGTAAAAGTGTGTTGATCATGTTCATCTTTATATAGAGTCCTTACAGTGAGGTAAAGATCCCAAAGAGGACAAAATTAAAAGATCCCAAAGAGGACAAAATCAAAAGATCCCAAAGAGGACAAATGAGAGATATAAAAGAAAGAGCCATAGAGGCCACAAAAAAAAGGAAATAAAAAGAGAGAGGGGGCAACACTACTATTCTACTTCTTAAGATCCACACTTGTGCTTCAAAGTAGCACTTGTACTTCATAGAGAGTTTTCATATCATTCATGCATAATTATGTGGGGACCTTTACACTATAGAACTTGGCTTGTATATTCCAATGATGAGCCTCCTCAAAAGAGCTCTAGGTCTTCGTGAGCAAGCGAGTTGGATGCACCCCCACTAGTTCCATTGGAGAGCTTTCATATACTCATAGCTCTATGTGCATCCGTTGCATGGCAATCCCTACTCCCCACATCATATCTATCATTAGGCTTTCTCTCTCCTATGATTGTCCTCATTGATGTGAGCCTTTCTCACTTTTTGACTTCCTATCCCCATCATTATTCTCTTCGCCATCCTAAGTGCCAACTAATCTTGCTTGCGCTCATTCATTGCATGAGTTGCTCAAAGTCAAAAGGGAGAGGATCGGATTGTCTTGTACCTGACTGACGGTCTGGGGATGAGTCATAATAAGATTCCAAAGAGACCATGTGTGAAAGTTAGTAGATTGAGTTCTCAACAACTAATAAGTATTTTTATGCTCTAAACCTTCCCCACTCTGCACGGGAACACCCATTGGAGACATTCCAGTCACGGACAGCGAGAGGTCTTTCACCTTTATGTTCTTACTTTACTAGTTTCAATACTAGATATAGACTCTTGCTTGATATTACTTTGTCTCCGTTTATATGTCTTGATTGTTGTACTTAATGTTCTTCTTGTGTTGGTAGCATGTCACCACAAAAATTATCTTGGTTATCATTTACCTACTCGAGGAATTAAGCTTGGGGATGCTGATACGTCCCAAACGTATCTATAATTTTTGTATGTTCCATGCTTGTTTTGGTGAATTTGCTATATGTTTTGATGCACTTTCATATCCTTTTACAACATATTTGGGACTAACCTATTAACCTAGTGCCCAGTGCCAGTTTCTGTCTATTATTGTCTGTGCATTACAGAAAAAGGTGAAAAATCAATATTGCCAGAAATTCCAGAAAAATTCCAGAAATTCTTATATGAAGGGAGCTTCCAGATGCCCGAAGGGGGACCAGGGGGGAGCCACCCCCTGGCCAGGCGGCCACCTGGCGCGGCCAGGGGCTGGCCGCTACCCCTGGCCGCCTGGCCAGGTGGGGCCACCCCTGGTGCCCGGCTTCGCCTCTATTTATTCCTTTCGTCCCGAAATCCCTCAGAGAGGACTCCTTTTCCACATTTTCGCCACTGTTCTGCCACCACCGCGATCCCGAGATCAGGATCAGCAGAAGTTCCTGTCCCGGCACCCTGCCGAAGGGAGGATTGATCTCCTGAGGTCGCTCCATGACCATGATTGCCTCGGAGATGCTTCGTGAGTAGTTCCTCCTTGGACCAAGGGTTCATGGCAGCAAGCTAGTTGATGTATTCCCTGCAATCTTGTGCTTCATTGTCTAGTCCTTGTGAGCTGCTTATCATGATCAAGCCATATATGTTATAGTTTCTGTGTTGTTATGCTGTGTTTTCTGGGATCCGATGGAATATGAGATTATGTTCAGATTGTGGAAGTAATATATTTTGATCTCTTTTATATTGTGTTCTTGAGTGTTATTGCATGTTCTCCGTTGTAGTTTATTACTCTGGCCAAGTAGTAGATTGTAACTCCAAGAGGGAGCGTTATGCTAGATAGTGGGTTCATGCCTCCTGATGTCCAGCTTGAGTGACAGAAACATGGGACTAGGGAATGTGCTGTTGCCATTAGGGGTAAAACAGCGGCGCTTGTGACTGCACGTCACAAGGGTTGCTTACATTACGCATAGAGTGTTAAAGCAATCGTCCGTTGCTTTGGGTTTGCAACACATAGTTGTGGCTCTAAACTTAATACCAGCGAAATGTTCTGGATAGATATCTCAAGGTGGATGATTAGTAAGTAGATGCTGATGAATAAACGGTCTACTTGTCTTGGTGTAATGGCCATACAATTGAACCTTGCACTCTCTGCTAGCATAATTAGCATTGCGGTGCGTTCATAATCCTATCAATTGCCCAGCTATAATTTGTTCACCCAGCATAAGTTTTTATCGTCTTTTGGGAGAGAGACATCACTAGTGAGTGCCATGACGCCCCGTTCCATATCCACACCATATATTTACATCGCTGCAATTTACTTTTTTCCTTTCTTTTCAGTTGCACCTTTTATTATCTCTTGCGTTTAACCTTTGTAAACAGCAAGGCCGGGGAGATTGACAACCTCTCTGACTCGTTGGGAGCAAAGTTCGTTGTGTCTTGTGTGCAGGTCCAGGTCAAGTGAGTAATATCTTTTCAGACGGCGCGTTGCTTACTGACCACCTACTTGTCGTCTCCGGAATCCTACGGGAGACATAAACCTTGGTATCTTCACTGAGGGAAATTTGCTTCTATCTACATCATAACCTTCCACTTGGGGTAACCAATGAGGAGGTGTTATCTACACCCATCAGGGGGCGCGCCCTTTGGCCGCTTGGCCAGGTGGGGCCTCCCCTGGTGCCCGTCTTTGCCTCTATTTATTCTTCATCTTCCGAAAACCCTCGGGGAGGACACCTTTTTCTAGTTTACGTCTCTGTTCCGCCACCATCGCGATCCCGAGATCGGGATCAGTAGAAGTTCTGTCCCGGCACCCTGCCGGAGGGAGAATTGATCTCCGGAGGCCACTCCGTCACCATGATTGCCTCCGAGATGCTTCGTGAGTAGTTCCTCCTTGGACCTAGGGTTCATGGTAGCAAGCTAGTTGATGTATTCTCTCCAATCTTGTGCTTCATTGTCTAGTCCTTGTGAGCTGCCAATCATGATCAAGGCATATATGTTATAGTTACTGTGTTGTTATGCTGTGTTTGCTGTGATCCGATGGATTATGAGATTATGTTCAGATTGTGGAAGTAATATATTTAGATCTCTTTTATATTGTGTTCTTGAGTGTACTTGCATGTTCTCCGTTGTAATTTATTGCTTTGGCCAAGTAGTAGATTGTGACTCCAAGAGGGAGCGTTATGCTAGATGATGGGTTCATGCCTCCCGATGTCCAGCTTGAGTGACAGAAACATGGGACTAGGGAATGTGTTGTTGCCATTAGGGGTAAAACAACGGTGCTTGTGACTGCGTGTCACAAGTGTTGCTTACATTACGCATAGAGTGTTAAAGCAGTTGTCCGTTGCTTTGAGTTTACAACACATAGTTGTGGCTCGCATCTTAATACCAGCGAGATGTTCTGGATAGATATCTCAAGGTGGATGATTAGTAAGTAGATGTTGATGAATAAACGGTCTACTTGTCTTGGTGTAATGCCCATACGATTGAACCTTGCACTCTCTTCTAGCATAATTAGCTTTGCGGTGCGTTCATAATCCTGTCTATTGCCCAGCTGTAATTCGTTCACCCAGCATAAGTTTTTATCGTCTTCTGGGAGAGAGACATCACTAGTGAGCGCCATGACTCCCCGGTCCATATCCTCACCATATATTTACACCACTGCAATTTACTGTTTTCCTTTCTTTTCCGTTGCACTTTTATTACCTCTAGCGTTTAATCCTTTGTATACAGCAAGGCAGAGGGATTGACAACCCGTCTGACTCATTGGGAACAAATTTAGTTGTGTCTTGTGTGCAGGTCCAGGTCAAGTAATTTCCAAGCATCAGGGAAATTGCTAACCACCTACTTGCAGTCTCCAGAATCCTCCTGGATTTGACAAACCTGGGTATTTTCACTGAGGGAAATTTGCTACTATCTACATCACTAACCTTCCACTTGGGGTAACCAACGAGGGGGTGTGATCTACACCATCAACGGGCATCATCAAGATCATCATCAACATCAACCCCAACATCAGCACCATCACCATCTCCATCCCATCTCACCCTACCGTTGCAATTAGGGTTGTATCTTGTGCTACTCACCCAAATCACTTTATCGGTGTTAATTACTTTGTTGTGGTTGATGCTATTAAGTTTTATTGGTGAATCCTTGGTATGATCAGATTGTTCATCATATATTTATCACCTCTGATCATGATCTCTTTTATGTCTTGTGAGTAGTTCCTTTAGTTCTTGAGGACATGGAAAAAGTCTTGTTGCAAGTAGTCATATAATGTTGAAGTAATATTTGTTGGTTTGATATTTAAGTTGTGGTGCTATTCTTCTAGTGGTGCTATGTGAACGTCGACTACATAGCACCTCACATTTCAAGGGCCTAGGGGAACACATTGTGCATTAAGATTGCTTATGGTGGGTTGCCGGAGTGACAAAAACCTGAACCCCACTTTGCAGCTACGGTTAGGTTTACCTTAATTACTTTCTTGTATTTGCGGATGCTTGCAAGGGGTTTAATCGTAATTGTGCATTAGTCCCGGATAGGATATGGTGGGTTGCCGGAGTGACAAAAACCTGAACCCCACTTTGCAGCTACTGTTAGGTTTACCTTAATTACTTTCTTGTATTTGCGGATGCTTGCAAGGGGTTTAATCGTAATTGTCCATTAGTCCCGGATAGGATGGTGCACTAGCGTAGGTTCACCCACACAACACTTATCAAAACAATGAATGTTATTTGGCGGTATATGGCGAAAGTAACTTGACTAAACTTCCCGTGTGTCCTCGAGAACGTTTTAGCCCTCATAAGTAACACCTTTGGCTTGTCCTTTGTTCTTAAAAGGATTGGGCCACTTGCTGCACTCATTTACTTTTGTCTTTATTTACTCGTTGCTTAATTTCCTGCTATCATGAAAAGCCCTATAAAGTTGCCTTGCAGGACTTGCAGTGAATCCTTTCTCAAAACCACTTGTCAACACCTTCTACTCCTCATTGGGTTTGACACTCTTACTTATCGAAAGGACCGCGATAGATCCACTACACTTGTGGCTCATCATAAATCCACATGTCTTGCATTTTACGAAAGGTTACACGTATAGGATAGTTGGAACAACAAAAGTAAAACAAAAATAATAAATTGCAGCGGGTGTAAACAATGATGAGAATATGGACCGGGCTACCACGGCCTTCACTAGTGATGTCTCTCTCCCCAAAGATGATAAAACTTATGCTGGTTGAATAAATTACAGTTGGGCCATTGACAGAATTATGAACGCACCGCAATGCTAATTATGCTAGCAGAGAGTGCAAGGTTCAATCATGTTGGCATTACGCCAAAGCAAGTAGACCTTAATCCAAAGCATCTACTACTAAATATCCACCTTGAGATATCTAATCCAGAACATCTCGCTGGTATTAAGTTGCGAGCAACAACTAAAAGCTGAAAACCCAAAGCAACAGACAAATGCTATAAACTCGATGCATAATGTAAGCAACACTTGTTAGCAAAATAGCCACAAGCACCACTGTTTTCCCCTTAGTAGCAACAACACATCCTCGGTACTTGCATGTTTCTGTCACTCAAGCGCTGACACGAGGAGGCATGAACCTACTATCTAGCACAAAGCTCCCTCTTGGAGTTATAAAATTCTACTTGGCCAAAGTAACAAAGTATAACGGAGAGCATGCAAGAACAATCAAGAACACAATATAAAAGAATATCAAATATATTACTTCCACAATCTGAACATAATCTCATAATCCATCGGATCCCAGCAAACTTAGCATAACAACATAGAAACTAGGTCCAAGGTCACAAGGTCTAATCAATGAAGAACAAATTTGGAGAGAAGACATCATCTAGCTACTGCCATGGACCCTAGGTCCAAGGTGGAACTACTCACACATCATCCGGGAGGCAGGCATAGTTGATGAAGAAGCCTCCGGGGATGATTCCCTCCTCCGACAGGGTGCCGGGACAGTACTGCAGGGCCTCCCGATCTGAAAATTGCGATGGCGTCGGAACGACGATGGCTACTGGAACAAAAACCTCTCTCTCGGGGTTTTTGGTGAACGAGGAATAAATAGGCGAACGAGAGGGCAATAGGGGGTGGGCCCACCCCCCAGGCGGCCAGGTGGCGCGGCCCAGCCCTGGCCGCACCACCATGGCACCTGGGCAGGGGGTGCCCCCCCCCTCTGGCCCCTGTTGGCACTTTATAGTGCCTTCTGGAACTTTAGAATTTTAGGATTTTTTTCTGGAATTTTCAAAGCATATTGATTTTTTACCTTTTTATGCAATGCACAGACAATAACAAACAAAAACTGGCACTGGGCACTGGGTTAATAAGTTAGTTCCCAAAAATGTTTTAAAAGGTATAAAAGTGCATCAAAAACATATAGCAATGTCAACCAAATGAGCATGGAACAAGCAAAAATTATAGATACGTTTGAAACGTACAATCGCTTGCGATGATCATCGACAAAGATGTCATCGAAGAGGATGGGATGTACCACGCAGGCCCAATATCGCGTGAAGACGTGGACACTATCGTACACTAGTAGGGTCAGGACCACAAGCCTTTCACAAAGCTAGGTTGCATCCTTCCAGATATTCGGAAGTGATTGACGATGATGAAGTACTTTGTGTACGATGATACTTTGAATATCTGTACGACTAACTTTGTGATGTAAACGATTCTTTTATACTTGCGTAGCGCTCTAGCTTGGGCACGATGAACTTTGTTATATTTACTATGTCACTTCTATTTGCTAACATTTTAACTCTTTCTCTTCGTGTTGCTTTACTATATTATGTTGCATATTATCGGTAAATTTGCTTTCTTCTTACGCATCTGTGTTGGAGATATAGATCTATGATGAAGAAGTGGTATGCCATGTACAGAGGGAGGCTTCCAGGAGTGTATGATGAGTGGACAGAGTGTCAGGCCCAATTCAACGGTTTCCCGAACAGCAGCCACAAAGGGCTCCAAAGCAAAAGCGAGGCGGAAGCTAGCTACTTGAAGTTCACGCTAGCGGTAGAGAGGAAGAAAAAATGGCTCAAAAACTACTTCCTACTCGCTTTCTTTCTCATCGTGATGACTCTTCTCTTGTATATGATCATATCATAGTTTTGATCGATGATGAAGCATGCGTAGTTCACAAATGTAGTTGTATTCGAGACTTGTACTTATTCGATGATGATGAGACTATATATATATATACATATGTTGGATCACTATGATGATAATGCTGATGATGTATGTGTATGTTGCTACTTTATATATATTGTTGTATGTGTATGTTGGTAATGTATAAAAATATGTATAAATACGACATAAATATGATGAAGAAAAATAAAATAAAAACCATAGTAGTGGCGTGGGGTATGGGAGTAGTAGCAGCGCGGGTACCACGCTGCAACTAGGCAGAGATAGATGCAACCCGGGCATCAGCCCCGCGCTACAGCTATGCAGTAGTAGCGCGGGGTGCAACCCGCGCTGCTACTGTCTAGTCAGCTGCAGCGTGCTAGTAGCAGCGCGACACCCCGTGCTACTACTAGCTGTTTACCCCACGCCACGACTAGGGTTTTCCCTAGTACTGTTAGCGAGGGACTGAATCTCATGAGCCTGCTAAATCATGGAGCGATCTTCAGTCATCTTGTAGTCATAGAATTTCTCTATGACATATAGCTCACTACCTGCGTACGAGACCCCAAACTTGTCCTCGAGCACATCCCACATATCCTTACCGACCGAGATGACCATGAAAGGATCGACGATATTATCACCAAGAACACTTAGAACAACACCTCTGAAGAGGGTGTCTGCAGCCTAGAAAGCTTGCTCGATCCTCTTCAGGAAATGAATGCCGAAGGTTTAGGGATCTTTAGGACCGGACATCTCAGAGTCGGATTGGCGTCATTATCACAAATATAACAATACTGCTTGGCCTTCCAGTCTTTCAGTGCATGAGTATCCACCGCTGATACGTCCCAAACGTATCTATAATTTTTGCTTGTTCCATGCTCATTTGTGTGACATTGCTATATGTTTTGATGCACTTTCATATAATTTTACAACATATTTGGGACTAACCTATTAACCCAATGCCCACTGCCAGTTTCTGCCTGTGCATCGCAGAAAAAGGTGAAAATCAATATGGTCAGAAAATTCCAGAAAAAATCTCAAAATTCTAATTCATCGGAAGACTCCAGAAGCCCGAAGGAGGGCCAGGGGGAACAACCCCCTGGCCAGGTGACCTAAGGACGCGGCCAGGGGTGGGCCGCGCCCCCTGGCCGCTTGGCCAGGTGGGACCTCCATTGGTGCCCCTCTTTCGCCTATATATTCCCTGTTTACCGAAAACCCTCGGGGCGGAGTTATTTTTCTAGAAGCCATTGTCATTCTGCCGTCACCGCGATTCCCAGATCGGAAGCTCCAGCAGTACTGTTCCGGCACCCTGCCGAAGGGGGGATTCATCTTCGGAGGCCTCTTTACCAACCATGATTGCCTCTCGGATTAGCTGTGAGTAGTTCCACCTTGGACCTAGGGTTCATGGCAGTAGCTAGATGATAATCTCTCTCCAATCTTGTGCTTCACTAATTAGTTCTTGGTCTTCATCTTCGATGATCAAGACATCTATGTTATAGTTACCATGTTGTTATGTTCTGTTTGCTAGGATCCGATGGATTATGAGATTATGTTCAGATTGTGGAAGTTATATATTTGATCCTCTTTTATATTATGTTCTTGATTGTTCTTGCATGCTCTCCGTTATAATTTATTGCTTTGGCCAAGTAGTGCTTTATAACTCCAAGAGGGAGCGTTGTGCTAGATAGGAGGTTCATGCCTCCCTATGTCGCGCTTGAGTGATAGAAACATGTCGACGGGGGAATGTGTTGTTGCTACTAAGGATAAAACAGTGGGACTTGTGACTGCGTGTTACAAGTGTTGCTTACATTACGCATTGAGTGTTAAAGCATTTGTCTGTTGCTTTGAGTTTTCAGCTTATAGTTGTTGCTCGCAACTTAATACCAGCGAGATGTTCTGGATTAGACTTCTCAAGGTGGATTTATAGTAGTATAGATGATGTCGGATGGTGGTCTACTTGCTTTGGTGTAATGCCTACATGATTGAACCTTGCACTCTCTGTAGCATAATTAGCACTGCAGTGCGTTTATAATTCTGTCAATTGCCCAGCTGTAATTTGTTCACCCAACATAAGTTTTACCGTATTTTGGGAGAGAGACATCACTAGTGAATGTCGTGACACCCCGGTCCATATCCTCATCACAAGTTTACACCCGCTGCAATTTATTTCCTTTATTTACTTTTCTTGTTTACTTTTATTGTTTATCTATCCTATATGTGTAACCTTTCGTAGATAGCAAGACAGGGGGATTGACAACCCCTCTGCCTCGTTGGGTGCGAGTTTATTTTTTTCCTTGTGTGCAGGTCCAGGTCAAGCAATTACTTGCGCCGGTGTTGGTAGTCACCTACTTGTAGCATTCGGAGTCCTTCTGGATTTGATAACCTTGGTATCTTTGCCAAGGGAAATTTGCTGCTACCTACATCACCACCTTCCACTTGGGGTTCCCAACGAGAGTGTGTGATCCACACCATCAAGCAATTTCTGGCGCCGTTGCCGGGGACTCCAATCTACAAGATAGGGGAGTTGCACCCTCCACCTTTACCCTCGTATTTTTATCTTGCTTGTTTACCTTTTTATCTAGTCTTGTTTGCTTGTCTTATATCAAAAATCCAAAAAAAATCTAGTTGCAAGTTCTTAGTTTCCTTTCTTGTTTAGTTTGTTGCTTGCGCTCAGTTAGTATGGCTATCTCCTTTATCTTTGGTACTTCACCCGAGGCTGAGGTCCTCACCTTCAATCAAAGAGGTGGGGAAAGCTTGAAAGATGCTTGGGATAGGATTTCCGATGCCCACAAAAAAAATTATACCTTGGATACATATACATGTTGTGCTGAGAAGCTTTTATTATGGTATCTTTGAGTGGTGTAGGCATTCTTTAGACATGATAGTAGGAGGAAATTTTCTTGAATTCAAAGAAACTAGGGCTCTTGATGTTATAAATGGTTTATCTAGTTTCTTAGTGAATGATCATAGAGTTGATGCTATTATGGATAGACTTGATGAGATTGAAAAGACGCTTGACACCTTAAGCCTAAGGGAAGTAGAGAGACCCACACAAGGTGGGCAAGATCTTCTAGAAATAGAAGATGATTGGGAACCCTGCATTAGGATTAGCATTTACAACCAAAACTTTCTTGCTTATTGTGATATTGGCTCCATGGTGTCTTCCATGCCCAAAACTGTTTATGATTCTCTAAAGTTTGAAAGTATGGTTGATGATCCTTTCTATCATGCACATGTTAATAATGATATTTCTAAGATTGTAGGAAAAGTTAACAATGTCCAAGTTCACTTTAAAGATAAACATACTCCTGTTGACTTCATAATTTTGGAGACACCAAACCAAGGGAACATAGTGCTTGGAAGATCTTTTCTGAAAGCTATGAAGTGCTTTATTGATGTAAGGAAGGGACAAATAAGATTTTGTGCACCCATTAAAGGTAAGCATCTCTCCCAAAAAGAAAGAAGGATGAACTCATTGAAGAGGTATTTAACTGTTCTTATGATCTCGATGATGGTTTAATTGATAAGACTTGATCTTGTGTATCATGCCTAGCTAAAAGGCATTAAAGAAAGCGCTTATTGGGAGGCAACCCAAAATGTTTTTACTTTCAGCTTTCCTTCTTGTTTTAGCTGTGTCTTGGGGTTTGTTGTTACTGTAGCAACTCCATTGTATCTTTATTTTCAAATTTTGTGCCAAGTTTTAGCCTCTAATGTTGGGGAAAGTGAAAGTTATGACTTGCTGTCCAGAAAACAGATTCTGTACGCTCCAGTGCAGAAATTCCTAAAAATCACCAGATCATCTTTTTGATATGAAATTTTTACACAGAAAGAATTATACTTTTGCCTACCTTTCATTAGTTTTGAGTTTTGTGATTTGAGCTACAGAAGTGCCTCTAGGAATTCGATTTCTACAGATTGTCCTGTTTTCCCAGATTTCTACCTTGTAATTGCATTTGCTTCTTTTATGAGCTTTGTTCTTGGTTCTTTGGGGGAAGAACCTAAAACAAAGTTGGGGAACAGTAGCTAATGTTTAATTTGAGTGCTTAAATGTGTATCTACAGTACTTATGTGAATTTTTATTTACTTTGGCACTAATCGCTCTAATTAAGTTTATGAGAAGTTTCGTGTGAAGGAAGTTTTCAAGTGTTACGAAGGAAGATGATGAAAGAAGATTAAGGAGTGCCAAAAGCTTAAGTTGGGGATTCCCCCAACACCCCCAAGAAATATTCAAGGAGACTGAAGCGTCTAAGCTTGGGGATGCCCCCATGCATCCCCTTCTTCATCAACAATTATCAGTTCGTCTTTCTTAACACTATATTTTTATTGCTTCACATGTTATGTGCTTTGCTTGGAGTGTCTCGCTTTAGTTTTTAGTTTTAGTTTTGTATTGTTTTGTTTGCTGGTCATAACAAGTTGGATCCTAGCATGCTTGATATGGGAGAGACACACGCTCCACTTTTGCCTAGAATACTCCTATGCCTCACTTATAATTGTTGAGTATTTAATTCCAGTTTCTAGCTACTCTTTATCATATTTAGCTCTTGTTTTTCTTGTTTATCTTGTTAAAGAGCTGTTATTAGAAATTTTAGGACTCTCTTGAGTTTCACTCTTATTCATGTAGAGAGTTGGCCTTTGTTGCACTGGTTGTGTATCTTACTTTGAGTAGGTGATCTAGATTGCTAAATTGAGTTTAGTAATATCTTGCGATAGTTTTGAGGTGTTGTTATAAGTAATGTTTGAACTTTTGTGCGATCGAGCTCACGCCCATTAGTGATAGGTTTCGTATTTTGGGTCAACATGCCCTATTTTCAAAAACTACAAAAAATTAGTTGAGAACTCTTGACTCCTAAGTTGATCCTTGTCTATGCGGTAATTGTAAGTAACCCCTCGCGTGTCATGGGTCGAGATGCGCAAGGATAACCAAGCCCCCAAACACTCTCCTTGGGATACTTGGCTATTTGTGTTCTCTTGGTTAGACTTAGAAATACCGATAATAAGTGGATGAGTTCTTTTGACTAATGCAAGTATTTGATTCTTGGCACTTCCACCTATCCTTATATATTGCTAGCCTCTTTGGTACTTGTCGGAGAGATTTGTGGGAGGGAAACCTTCCAAAAACCCTAGTTCGAACACTGGGGGCTTGGCTTCACGATCTCGACGACGACGATGGCGAAGACGGTCGGATCTGCGAGTACACCACACACACAACGCGGCGAGGACACAAGGAGCTACCCAGGTTCAGGCCACCATGGAGGTGTAAAGCCCTACTCCTGCATGTCTGGGATTGCTCTGGTCGAGATGAACATGGAGAGCTACAAGTTTGAGATCTGGAATGGCCGATCTGGAATGGCTCACCCCTCTACGGTGCCCTAGTTGGCTCTTATATATGGTTGCCTTGGTCCTCTTCCCCTACAGCTTGGTGGGAAGGGATGCCACACGAGGCCAATGGTGATGGGGACAGGTGCTGTCCTTATCCTGGATAAAGTTATCTGCCTTGGCTAAAGTGGTGCAGGCTCGGTGGTTGCTGTCTTTGGGCTTGGCTTCCTCGTGAAGAGGGACGCCCTTTGGGAGGCCTGGCGAGTCTACCTCGGGAAGGGGACTCATCCTCCTTGTCTGTCTTGTTGGGTCTTCATCTTCGTCCTTCAGGAGATGGGAGTCCTCCGGAGGGGGGTGCCTTCGGGAAGCTCGAGGCATACAGCCTTTGTTCTGGGCCCCAGGCACGGCCCAGAGTACCCTGGTTCTTACTGGGCCGATAGTACTGTGCATTGCGCTTTCTCACCTCGAGAGTTGGTGCAAACTTCACCGGTGCATCCAAATCCTTGGGATGATATGCTCTCTCATACATAAGCCTCATTATATCTTCCTCAAAACAACCACCATACCTACCTATTATGGCATTTCCATAGCCATTCCGAGATATATTGCCATGCAACATCCATCTTTCATTACATGACTTGATGCTATTCTTCATCGTCATATTGCTTTGCATGATCATACAGCCGCATGATAGTTGGGCTTTGCCCTTGTTCATATTTTTGCTACATGACGCGCTAGTATCATTGCACATCCTGCTACACTGGCAGAGGCATACATTGCATACATCATGATTTTGTTTCAGTTTGAGTATGAGTACCTTAAAAGTGTGTTGATGATGTTCATATAGAGTATTGCCCTTACCAGTGAGGAAAAGATCCCAAAGTGGAAAAAAGAAAGAAAAGATCCCAAAGAGGACAAATGAGAGAAAAATGAAAAGAGCCATGGAGGCCACAAAAAAAGAGAAAATAAATAAAAAGTGAGAGGGGGCAACACTACTATCCTTTAAATCCACACTTGTGCTTCAAAGTAGCACTTGTACTTCATTTCTAGAGAGTTTTCATATCATGATTGCATAACTATGTGGGGACCTTACACTATCGAACTTGGCTTGTATATTCCAATGATGAGCCTCCTCAAAAGAGCTCTAGGTCTTCATGAGCAAGCAAGTTGGATGCACCCCCACTGTCGGAGGTGTACCAAAATGCAAGACACCGAAATGAGGAGATCACGAGGGGGCACGCGGAACAGCAGGGAACCAGACTCCCACGAGCAAGAACACCCAAGTTTACCCAGGTTCGGGCCGCTCAGTCGCGTAATACCCTACTCCTGCTTGTCTGATCGTGTAATATTAGTGCTTACAATCTTCCGTTCTCCTTCCGGGAAGGTAGTAGCTAGACTAATATTGGGGGTCCGACCCTCCACCCGGACCTGTCCCCTTTGGTCGCCTAGGCCTCCCTTTTTATAGCACAAAGGGGGACACCACAAAAGCTACAGTTAAGGGCTACAGTTACTAAAGTGATACTAAGGCTAACGACACGTGGGTGCTCCACGCGCCCTCTCGGGAAGCACCCGTGTCGCTCCAATATTGCTGTGATGCATGCAAGTGCTGAGTAAGGCGTGAGATCCTGCCAAGTGTTGACCACAGGCGCCGCCAGTGGCTGGCCGTGGTGCGCATTTAATGCTCTGCACATCCCTGTCAGGCAGTGGAGAACAGCTTGGATCCGCTGGCACGGCCAGCGTGTAGTAGTGAGAACAGCAGCTTCCCTGGGATAGAGGAGGCACCTTCCGGAAACGCGCTGCGTCGAAGCTTTCTGGAAACTTGATACTCTCCTCGAGGAGTTTGGACAATTTGGTTTGCAACGTAGTCAACATGAGTTCCACTTCTTATGGTTGATGAAGATAGGTCGTCTTCCCTCTGTGATCGATAACGCCGGTGATAGTATATGTCACACCAGCTGCCTCGGAACCTCTTTCCTTCAAAGAGCCCTATAAGCAAACCGAGAAGGAGAAGAACGCTTCGCGGGAGGAGAAGTGGCGAGGTGACCTGTTGCCGTGACACTGACAGTAGCCCCCGGGCCTGGGTTGGACGAGCGCACTCTCTGTGGTCAAAGCTAGGCCCACATATCTTGGGAAGCTGGACAGGCCACTGTGCAGTCAAATCGTCTGAAAAAACTTCTCTGTTTCACACCATGGGGTGGGTGTAACGCCCCGGCCACAGCCATCGGTTCTCGGCCGTTACGCCTGGCAGGATCTTGACTGTCCCCACAGACCAGCACTAGTCTTTCCTGCGCACTTTGTCCTCACTCGTGCGCACCTGGGAGTAACTTCCCAGTCGGTCACCCATCCTCAAATTGCTCCAAGCCAAGCACGCTTAACTTTGGAGTTCTTTGGAGATGTGCTTCCAGAAAAGAAGGTGCACCTTGTTGATATGAGTAGCCTATCATTCCTATTAAGCCAGGATGTCACATACACCCCCACTCAAAGGAACCGATGTCCTCATCGGCCCACAGGAACGTTCCCTCTTGGCACACGTCTGTGCGTCCAGTGCCGACACATGTCCCACATGTTCGCGCAACTAACTCGCACACGCCCGTGTAACCGTGAGGGCCAGCTCTGATACCATTTGTAATGCCCCGACCACAGCCACCGGTTCTCGGCCGTTACGCCTGGCGGGATCTAGACTGTCCCCACACACCAACACTAGTCTTTCCTGTGCACTTTGTCCTCACTCGTGCGCACCTGGGAGTAACTTCCCAGTCGATCACCCATCCTCAAATTGCTCCAAGCCAAGCACGCTTAACTTTGGAGTTCTTTGGAGATGTGCTTCCGGAAAAGAAGGTGCACCTTATTGATATGAGTAGCCTATCATTCCTATTAAGCCAGGATGTCACAGTCGGGCTAACTGTTATGCGTGGCAGCATTAGGCGGCGGACGAGGTGGCCTTTCGTGGGAATCGAAGGGGGTAATTGCGGGTGAGTGGAGCAGTTACTGCTTGGATGCATCCACAGCACAGCCCCCTAGGGATTGGTATTTAACCTACCCCAAGGGTAAAAAATCGTACCACATTGCCGCACAACCTCCCCTTTCTTCCCCATCCCACTGCCCGCCGCACAAGCCATTGCCAGGGACGCGAGCACATCTTGCCTTCCTCCTTCAGCACCTGCTCCTGCGATGGCGCCCAAGGCAAGGAAACCGACCGCAGAGGAGAATAAAGCCAGAGCTATCGCGGAGAGGGAGCGGTTGCAGCAGGCTCGGCAGACCTATGCATGCTTCCGCTCCATCCGCGATTCAAAAGAAAAATTGGATCAATTGAGGCTTCATACTGCTGGGAAGAGGAGCGAGAATGGCCTGACAGTCATGACCTTGCCAGGCACGGGGGTCGCGAAGATCCGTGAGGGAAAATCAATACCAATCTTTTCTTGCTTTCTCGAAGCCGGGCTAGTTCCCCCTTTCTCAGATTTCTTCCTGGCAATCCTCGATACTTTCAAGATTAAGCTGCTGCATTAGCATCCCAATGGAGTCACTGCACTTGCTGCATTCGCATATCTGTGTGAGAATTTTGTGGGGGTAGCGCCATCCGTAGCTCTGTTCCACCATTTTTACGTTCCCCGGGTAAAGAGTGACGTAATATCCGGCGGCTTTTCCTTCAAACTCCGGGACAAGATGTCCGACGAGTATTTGGAGGCACACTTCATCTCCAAGAGGGCAGAGTGGAGAGATGATTGTGTGTATGTGGACATAGATCCCATCATCCCGGCATATGAGGTACCCACCGAGAAGCTTGTATACGATCCGGAAGTCCATCCTGATTGGTATGCTTCGCTGTCCTTGGGCGATGAATTCGAGATGGCACTCCGGCGCATAAAGCATTTGGATGCAGCCAAATTAACCCTGGACATTGTGGTAGCAGATTTCTTGTGGCGCCGGATCGCCCCTTTGCAGAGACGGAAAAGAATGGCATGGGACTACAAAGGGCCAGATGATACCATGAGGGTCCGCCCTGGTCCTGAGTACAATCTAACCATGTACCGGTTTTATCAAACATTCAAGGAGATGTTTGCCGGGGGTTGGCGGATGATAATTCCGGACATGATACTCCCCTTGC
Source organism: Elymus sibiricus (assembly GCA_039707655.1). NCBI lineage: Eukaryota > Viridiplantae > Streptophyta > Magnoliopsida > Poales > Poaceae > Elymus > Elymus sibiricus. The sequence continues at coordinate 31,710,597 of CM077670.1, forward strand.
ACAATAATACGGAAAGAGATGCATTGATTGCGGTGATGCCGCCCTGCGATGCCATGGGGCCTATCAAGAACACCACCTGGCAGCCCTTGAAGCCTGGTCAGATTGAGTGTTTCTTGGAGGCCCTGAACAAGCTCCCAGTTACCAAAGAGCCCCCGAAAATAGCGCCCACAACTCTAGCAGAAGAGAATTTGATGTCCAAGCGGCACCAACTCCTGTTCGAACATGGCCAGACTCAAACCACCGAGAAGTTCCAGTTCCATCTTCGAGAAGGACTTCCCGGGGGACGAAACGACGAGAGCGCGGGCGGAAGGCCAAGCAAGTGTCTTCTTCACCCCCCGCCCCTCAGTCATCTTCCACCTACCCCGGGAAGGGGAAACGGAAGAAAAAGACCACTGCCCGATCCAAGAAGGCCGTCAGTGATGAGAGCTCCGAAGAGGGCTCTGAAGAAGAGGTTGAGAGCGAAGCTTCCGAGGAGAATGACTCTTCGCCGTCCTCAGAGGAGACGGGCAACGGGTCCATGGAGGATAGCCCCCCAGCTGGCGACACTGATGTTGGGGATGCCGAGATGGTGCCCACGGAGGCGACCGAAGGCCGGAAGGAATCCACCCCGAAAACGGCCGCGGAGATCCCGGTCCTCAAGCGTCGCCGCTAAGAAGAGTCCTCACGGAGGCAGAAGAAATCTGCGCCACGGAAGACCGCGCACCCCTCGTCAAGCTCTGCTCCAAGGTCCTCCTCGCCACCACCAGAGGCGCCCGGCGACGTCGCCGCGTCCGAGGAGCGCACATGGATTCTTCCGGACAACCCAGTCAGTCCGATATCTGACAACGAGTAAGTTCTCTTGCTTGGGTTAGCTGCATCTTTTATCTTGGGCTGATATACTGACAAAAATGTCTATCTTCCACAGAGAAGAGGCTCTGGAAAAGCAACCCAAAAAGGCTCACACGACTGAGGAGGAGGGCACCTCGACCGCGGGCGTAGAGGCTGCCGATGAGGAACGGCCTGAAAGTACCCCTACAATCTTACTTGAGGCCAGCCCTCCTGCTGACCGAGGTGAGTTTAGTCCACCGGGGCGCTCCTTTCCGCTTGCGTCATTTTCCGGCTAGTACCAGGCCCTTGTGACTAACTTTCTCTTTGTTGATAAAATCACTGTATTTGATGTGTGCTCCTTCTCAGATCTCGCAGTGGAGGTGATAACTGATCAGACTGCTTTGGAAACAACTCGAGAGGTGCGCCCCCCCCCCCCCCCCCCCCCCCCCCCCCCCCCCCCACCTGCCCCGGAAAGACCCATGTCAGCGGAAACGCTAAGTGTTCCAGCTCAGGACGCGCGACATCCTGAGAAGAATGCCCAAACTTCCGGGAAGGAGGGGGAGGCAATTATATCTTCCGGTGGCCCTTCTTCAGCAGACGTGGAAGCACCTCAAGACACTGTGCCCGATAAGGACCTGAGCATAATTACCGTCAAGCCAGGAGCCCCCGAACCCAGTCCTGGGGCCGACAAGGTAACCCTTTTAAGTTCTAGACTTGTTACGGCTGGCTTGAACTGTTCGCTTTGGTTATTATCATTATTTCTTAACCTCCTCTCTCTGTCATGTCTCACAAACGCAGCCGCGCGTGGAATTCCTCCTCTCCGGGTCCGATTCTGGGAAGGTTTACGTGAGCCGGAGGTGGTCCTTTAAGGACCCCCTCTTGGACTCCACTCCCCAAGCGATGGCTTCTCCTCTCGGCGCTACTTTCTGGACCTCCTCCCAGAAAGGTTTCGACGAGTTGAGGGGCCAGTTCTTCGAGCGGGAGAAGCAACTGTCGCAGTGGGCGCAGCGACTGATGGAAAGGAAGACCGCCCTCAACACCACGGTTTCCCATGCACAGGAACATCTGGGTTCTTGGGAGCAGAATCTGGAGGAGGTGCAGGCATTTTTGAAGGCCAAGGAGGCGCACAGTACCCAAGTGTGGTCAGATCTGAAGACTGCTACTGAAGTCCAAGACCTTCAGATCAAAACCATAGAGAAAAGTATTAGAGTATAGGTCGGTTACGTTACCATATCCGGCAAGGTTTGGAATTGTAGTCTATCTCTATTAGTCTTGGAGCCCAAGTCTTGTAATCTATATAAACAGCCCTTTCAGGCCCCAATCAATACAAGTTATTATTCTCCAAACTATCATGGTATCAGACGCCTAGGTTTTCCGCACCTGGCATGGCACCGCCACCCGTGCCGCCGCCCCGGTCGACTCGGCCCCTCTTCTCCATGGCCGAGTTCCGCGCCGCCGGCGCCCCCACTTCTTCTTCCTCCTCCACAACTACCCAAATACCTCCCCCTCAATTCCCAATTATCTCCCTCGCCGACACCATTGCCGACGTCTCCCCCTTCATCCCCATCTCGTTAGATCTTGGCGCCCACAACTACTACCATTGGCGCCACCTCTTCACCATCCATCTCGGCCGCTGCGGCCTCCGCCACCACATAGATCCATCCTACCCTCCGCAGCACGCCGATCCTCGCTGGGTGAAAGATGATCTCACCATCATCCAGTGGATTTACACACGCATCTCCACGGAGCTCTTCAATCTGGTCTCCTCCGACGACGCCACCGCCGCCGAGCTTTGGGCGTCACTTCAGCAGCTGTTCCAGGACAACTAAGACGCGCGCATCAACGCCCTCAACACCGAGCTCCGTACGATCGTCCAAGGAGACGCCCCGGTCACCGTTTTCTGCCAGCGAATCAAGGCGATCGGCGACGAACTTCGTGAACTCGGCGATCACATCGACGATCGCGCCCTCATCAACGCTCTCCTCGTCGGCCTCGGCGAGCAGTTCGAGAAGCAGCAGTCTTTCATCCCCATGCTCAAGCCCTACCCCACCTTCAAGGAGGTTCGCTCCCTCCTCCAGCAAGAAGAGAAGAATCAAGCTCGCAAGGCGCAACGGCCGCCGCAGGTGTTTCACGCTGCCGCTCCTGCCGCGGCCAGGCTTGCCGGGGCCGGGCTTGCCGGGGCCGCGCCTGGCGTGCCGCACCAATCTGCCGCACCCTCCCCTCCTACCGCGGCGGCAGTAGCTCCTCCACCGCCCCCAGGCTGGCGCACGAGCCCGAACTACCGGGGCAAGAATCCGATCTACCGGCCCCCTGCATCTCGCTCTACCGGCACTGCTCAAGCTCCGCCATCGGCCTCTCCATCGCCACCGGCCCCCTCCCCGTGGCAGCCTCCGCACGATCCTTGGACTGGCCTTGTTCAAGCTTGGCCGATGCCCTGGTCGGCTCCTTCGCCGTACGGTGCCCCGCCTGCTTACACGGGCACGTGGAGCCCTGGCCTCCGCCCGGCAACCGGCTCTCCTGGACTCCTTGGGCCCAAGCCGCCGGCGCATGTCTACACCGCCACTCCTACGCCACCTCCCAGCGCGCCAGGCCTACCGCCACCCTACTATACCTTGCCGGCTTCTTACGGCACCTTGCCGGGCTTGCCGGCCTCTTACGGCACCTTGCCGGTCTTGCCAGGCTTGCCGGCCCCGACGGCATACTACCAGTCGCCGACCCTGCCCTACGCTTCCATGCACGCTCCTGGCCCCTCTGCTCCTCCCCAGCAGCCGGCCTGGGATCAAGCCGCCTTCCTCAACGCCATGAACAACTTTACACTCAATAACGAAGGTACGGATTGGATTTTCGATTCTGGTGCATCCTCGCATATGTCTTCAAATATGAATTTGCTGTCAGCTTGCTCTCCTTCTATTTTTTCCACGATCACCATTGGTGATGGTTCCACCATACCTGTTTCCGGCACCGGTCACTCTTACATCCCTTCCTCTTTCGGCAATTTTCTTCTTCGCAATATTCTTGTTTCTCCTTCCCTCATCAAAAATCTTATTTCTGTTCGCCAATTTTGTATTGACAATCGAGTAATTTTGGCTTTTGACCCTTTTGGTTTGTCTGTGAAGGATCTGGCAACGGGGGAGGTACTCGCTCGGTACAATAGCACGGGCGATCTTTATCCGCTTCATGGCATACCTACGTCCACTCCCCGCGCCATGCTTGCTTCAGTGGACTTGTGGCATCGTCGTCTAGGACACCCCAACAAATCAACCTTGTCATCTTTGCTGCAAGAATTTTGTATCCCTAGTTCTAGTGTTCCTCATAATCCCTCTCTTTGTAACGCCTGTCAATGCGGCAAACATGTTAGATTACCTTTTGGAACCTCTACTACCATTAGCACTTTTCCTTTTGAGTTAATTCACTGTGATTTATGGACTTCTCCGGTTCCTAGTGTCTCTGGTTACAAATATTATCTTGTGATTTTGGATGACTATTCTCATTATATTTGGACTTTTCCTCTCCGTGCTAAATCTGAAGCACATGCCATCTTTCTCAATTTTCGACAATATGTTCTTACACACTTTGGCTTGCCCCTTAGATTTATTCAATGTGATAATGGTCGAGAATTTGACAACACTCAAAATCGCACCTTCTTTCTCTCTCAAGGCATTCTTCTTCGTTTTTCTTGTCCTTATACCTCCCCTCAAAACGGTAAAGCTGAACGTTCTCTTCGCTCCATTAATGATATTCTTCGCACCTTGCTCCTACAAGCTTCTCTACCCTCTCGTTTTTGGGCCGAAGCCCTCCGCACTGCCACTCTACTTCTAAATATTCGTCCCACTAAGACTTGTCCTCTTTATTCGCCTTTTCAATCTCTTTTTCTCTCTCATCCCGATTATTCTTTTTTACGTGTTTTTGGCTGTCTTTGTTTCCCGAACACTGCCTCTACCGCCTCCAACAAACTCGAACCATGTTCACTTCCTTGAATTCATCTTGGTCTTTCTGATGATCACAAAGGATATCGCTGTTTTGATCCATCTTCTGGTCGTGTGTTTGTCTCTCGCCACGTCACATTTGATGAAAACACGTTTCCTTTTTCTGTCACTCACACTGCATCAATCCCTACCACCACTCCCTCTCCCGCGGCAAGGCCGGCAAGCCTGGGCAGCCCGGCAAGCCTGGCACCGGCCCGACCGGCAAGCCCAAACCCGGCAAGCCCGGACCCGGCAAGTCCGGCACGCCCGGCAACCACGCCACCAGCAGACCCGGCAAGCACGGTCCCGGCAAGCCCGGTCCCGGCAAGCCCGGCACGCCAGACAAGTCCGGCAACCCCGGCAACCTCGACACCGACAACCTCCCCGCCACCACTACCACCCAACGCCGTCCCCATTCCCCCACCCACTAATGATCACGTCATGTGCACCCGCGGCAAACGCGGATTTCTTCTACCCACCAAACGCCTAAACCTCACAGCCACCCCAACCCCGGCAAGTCCGTCCAGTCCGAGAACCCCGGCAACCCCGGCCCTTTCTCCTATTCCCTCTTCTTACAAACGAGCTCTTCTTGATCCTCTTTGGCTCTCAGCTATGCGCGATGAATTTAACGCTCTTCAGCAAAATAATACATGGACTCTTGTTCCCACACCTCCTGGCGTTAATGTTGTTTCTGGAAAATGGATTTTTCGTCATAAATTTCATTCTGATGGCACTCTTGCTCGTTACATAGCCCGATGGGTGTGTCGTGGTTTCTCTCAGCAACAGGGCATTGATTTTGATGAAACTTTTTCTCCTGTTGTTAAACCCAGTACTATTCGAGTTGTTCTTAGTCTTGCTGTCTCCTCCTCTTGGCCCATTCATCAGCTAGACGTTAAAAATGCTTTTCTTCACGGCACTCTTAATGAAACTGTTTATTGTCAGCAACCATCTGGTTTTGAGGATCCCTCCTCTCCCAATTCTGTTTGCCTTCTTCACAAATCTCTTTATGGTCTTAAACAAGCTCCTCGAGCATGGTTTCAACGTTTTGCAGTCTTTATTCAAACAGTAGGCTTCATTCCTTCCAAATCTGATTCTTCCTTATTCATTTTTCGCTCATCTTCCCACATTGCCTATCTCTTGCTTTATGTTGATGATATCGTTCTCACGGCTAGCTCTGACTCTTTTCTTCAACATATAATCTCTTCTCTTAGTCATGAGTTTTCCATGACTGATCTTGGTCCTCTTCATCATTTTCTTGGCGTTACCGTTTCTCGTACAAAATCTTCTCTTTTTCTCTCTCAACGATCCTATCTTGTAGACTTGCTTTCTCGTGCTGGTATGTCTGATTGTCAACCCTCTCGTACACCAGCCGACATTGGTGCCAAGTTGTCGGCTGATGGTGATCCAGTTTCTGATCCCACTTTGTATCGTAGCATCACTGGTGCTCTCCAATATGCCACTCTCACTAGGCCGGACATCTCCTACTCTGTTCAGCAAGCCTGTCTTTTTATGCATGATCCTCGTGCTCCTCACCTTGCTCACGTCCACCGCATTCTTCGCTATTTAAAAGGACCTCTTGATCATGGTCTTCTCATTAATTCTTCTTCCCCGACAAGCTTGACAGTTTATTCTGATGCAGACTGGGCAGGTTGTCCAGATACTTGACGGTCCACATCCGGATTTTGTGTTTATTTGGGTGATAATCTTGTTTCTTGGTGTTCTCAAAGGCAGGCAACAGTTTCCAGGTCTTCGGCTGAGGCTGAGTATAGGTCGGTTGCTCATGCTGTGGCTGAAGCGGTGTGGCTGCGTCAGCTTCTCGTGGAACTTCATCGCCCATTGGATCGTGCCACCATCGTTTATTGTGATAACATCTCCGCAGTATACATGGCTTCCAATCCAGTTCAGCATCGTCACACCAAGCATATTGAGATTGACATACACTTCGTTCGAGAGAAGGTGGCTCTTGGCGAGGTCCGCGTTCTTCATGTACCTACCAGTGCTCAATTTGCTGACATTTTCACCAAAGGACTTCCGACTGCATCTTTCACCGACATACGCTCCAGTCTCAACATCGTTACTCCTGACGCTGAGACTGCGGGGGGATATTAGAGTATAGGTCGGTTACGTTACCATATCCGGCAAGGTTTGGAATTGTAGTCTATCTCTATTAGTCTTGGAGCCCAAGTCTTGTATTCTATATAAACAGCCCTTTGAGGCCCCAATCAATACAAGTTATTATTCTCCAAACTATCAAAAAGCACACTGGAGCTGAGTACCCGAGAGCAAGCCCTTGATGCCAAGATTGAGGCGGTGCGTAAGGAGGTGACAGACCAACACCAATTGGATCTGGCTGCTAAGCAGGGGATGCATGACGACGAGGTGTAGAGGCACTAGTAGAAAACAGGGAATCAGTCCCGGTTCCAGAGGGCCTTTAGTCCCGGGACTAAAGGTCCTCACTTTTTAGTCCCGGTTCTGTTACGAACCGGGACTAAAGTGCCTCCACGTGGCCGCTGTGGGGAGCCCAGGCAGGAGGAACTTTAGTCCCGGTTGGTAATACCAACCGGGACTAAAAGACTGCCGCGCGTCAGCAGCTCGAGGAGCTGGGGTTTTTTTTTTTTTTGAAAGGAGGGGTTTAGGGGTTTCCCCCTCTTTTTTTGTGTGTAGACGATTCAACTCGACGTTTGCTACTACATAAAGCAATGAAGAAACCATTACACAAATCGTCATGAATTAATATAGAGAGAAGTGACCTCTTTTTCTCCGTGCTTGGTCGAACAACATGTTTTCGTATATCTATTTGACGCTACGTACTATGTCTAGTACACGGTCATGCACATATACAATGAATAACATCTCTTAAGATCTCTAATATCTAATTACCAACATTCATCCTAATTTCTTCATGGTATTCTCTATTTTTAGCTATGATGTGATCAAGGAGGAATCCCGCCAATTCCTCTTGAATTGCTCGTAGGCGATACTCTGGTAGGAGTCCGTCCCTCTTCCGTTCGATCTAATTTAAAGAAGGGGGTCAATATATATATATATATATATATATATATATATATATATATATATATATATATATATATATTGTGAATATTGTTTACGTACATCAAGTTTTTCTAAGTCTCTGCCCTTCTCCGTCGTCTGGCGAATGAACTCGCAGACGTAGTATCCACAGAAGTTATTCCCGGATCCCTGATGAGGGCACTTTACGAGAATAGAGTTCAATCAAAATAATAATCAAGCATGATAGTGGTATTGAAACTAGAATCAAAGAGATGCGCGGGCCTATCTAGTACTACTTACAGGGAGCAATTCATATCGCAGCTCCTCTTTCCAGGGACCCCTAACCGCCTCGGTGAACCTTGTCCAAACCCTGCCCAGCAAACAAAATGAATTAAAGAGTTATTAATTACTTGATATCAGGAAATGAACGATAATTGTCGATATAGTGCGATAATGATTGAAATTACTTCTGGAGAATTTTTTGCAGGGGCGCCCACTTCGAAAGGTCTTTACGTAACGAGTCCATGACTTGTATTCGACTTTGGTCAAACTGTATGATGAGCAGAATAAAGTGGAAGCTGCACACATGTAGCTCATCAATTACACTTAACATCGAGTGAGCGAAACAAAATGATGTGTATGTACAAGACAGTATATAACACTCTCTCGAAGTTGTAAGGAAGTAGTATTTCTCTTTTGGTTTGTTGTTCGATAAACGCCCTTAGCAAGTAATCCTGTACATCCTTAGCGTTGTGTTGGACAGTAACTTCATGAACAATATTTGGGCTAACGAACCCAATGTCATAGATTTGGTTTGGTCATTTGTTGCATTCGAGGATCTTCTTTCTGCATAATATACATATGGTGATGATAATTATATACATGCAATAATGAACGAGCTGAGCTAGAGACTTAATTACAGAAATGATACTTACAAACAATAGCAAGTGATGATAGTTTTGTCGATGTCTTTTAGATTGTATAACTGGAATAATTCTGAAAATTCAATGTAAACCGACTCGTTTGCATTGAAGAAATGCTCATATTTAACTCCTGCAGTGATATAGTTCTCTCCTCGCTTGCAGGCTTCCAAGTACCATTTATGCAATGCTTGCATCCTCGTTGGTAGATTCGGGAGCTCCTCAGGTCTGACGAGAGGCTTCCCGTGCTCGAATCTAAAGGCTACTACATTAGCCATTTCGGGTAACGGTATATGATCGGGTAAGTAATCATCAGGATTAGTACCGGGCGCTACCCCCTCCGGAACATCAGGGATATCGCTAGACACCTTGAGCGGGGGGCACGATTGGTTCTCCTGCTCGGCCAGTTGGGGAATTGTTTTTTTCCTTGATATGCACAACCGCTCCTTCCCGACCGCTTCTGTGGATCTGCAAATGACTTTACAATCTCACGGTCATAGTCTGATAGCAACTTAGGCGGTGGTTTTTTAAGGTTTTTCAGCGTACGCCTCGCTATTTCCGGATCCATTCTCTCCTTTGGAGGTGGACGTTTCGGTGCAAAATGGGCCTTCACTTCGGCCATTGAGATTGCCTTGCTTTCCTCTTCAGATTTATCATATGGTCTCTGTGGAAGAGGCTTGAGGCTTGGACCATATTGAAACCTCTTCCCTCCTGTTGTTGTACTGCTAGCCGCCGGAGCGGCGGCGGCTCTCTTCCGCCGCTGTTGCTGACGCGACGGAGACGGCTGACGCGACGGAGACGGCTGACGCGGCGGAGGAGGCGGAGTCCGCTGACGCGGCGGAGGTGGCGGAGACGACTGACGCGGCGGAGACGGCTGACGCGGCGGAGACGGCTGACGCGGCGGAGACGGCTGACGCGGCGGAGGAGGCGGAGTCCGCTGACGCGCCGGAGACGACTGAGGCAGCGGAGACGGCTGATGCGCCGGAGGTGGCGGAGACGGCAGATGCGCCGGAGACAGCTGAGTCTGCTGATGAGGGGCCTCCTCCGGCTCATGAGTATGCTGAGGCGGCGTGAAGTAAGGAAGCTTGATGTGTGACTTTCTCCATAGACAGGTAGTCCTTAAGGCATTTTCCAGAGAAACCTCGCCGTCACCTATAGGATGATCAAGCTTCAGGCTCCCAAATCCGGGCGTTATTTCATCCACCATGACAACAGCATAGCCATCTGGAATCGAAGCGCAATGGAAAGTTGCATCAGGTCGAGGATGGTGGACAGAGCCTTTCGCCACCTCCAAGCTCAGGTTTCCGCAATCCGCCAACAGCACACAATGTTCATTCTCCGTGATACCATCCACGGGGTAGCGGCGAGCCGTGATATCAGGCTGAACGTGCTCCGTGGAAGCCACGCTGCTTCTCCGCTGAGATGGTGGGGTAGCTTCCAATGAAGGATCGTGCTGCTGAGATGGTGGGCCGAGGGCTCGCTGGCTAACTGATGCCTCTAGTGCCGCTAATCTTTGTTCCATCTGCTGTAGTTGGCTTGCTTCCTCTTTCTTCTTTCGCCCTCGGCTTCTATAAGTGTCTCTGCTGTCGCGAAACCCATGCACCCACGGAACGGAGCCTGGTGTGCCTCGTGTTCGTCCAGGGTGTTCAGGATTCCCGAGGGCCTTTGTCAGCACGTCCTTCTCTCTGTCGGGATGGAACCTCCCTTCCTCCACTTCCTTGATTGCTTCCTCAATCTTTTTCATGGGTATTGCAAGTTTAGGATCCGCGAAAACAACCTCCCCTGTTTCTGGGTCCAAAGCTCCCCCATTCCCGAATACCCAAGTCCTTACCCGATCTGGCCAGTTCCGTGACACTGGTTCGACCCCTTTAGCAAGTAGGTCGTTCTCCATTTTTTCCCACTTAGGCTCGGCTTGGCTATAGCCACCTGACCCCGTAACATGGTGATACTGCTTCTTTGCAGCATTCAGCTTATTTTGCTGTGACGTTTTCCACGCCTTCTCGGATTTCTTGTAGGCCACAAATGCGGGCCACTGATTTCTTATCTTCTCATATATACCGGTGAAATCTGGAGTCTTGTTTTTCTCGACAAACTGTGTGTTCAAATTCTTCTTCCAGTTCTTGAACAGTTCTGACATCATCTTTAGAGCGTACGCCTTGACCTTTGGCTCTATAACTGGTGGGGTTGTCGGATCCTCCTCTGGCGGTAGGATGAAATTTGTCAGCAGCGAGCTCCAAAGATCTTCTTTTTGTCTATCCTGGACAAAAGTAACTGAAGGGTTGTCCTTCTTATTATTCCATTGCTCGATGGTGATCGGGATGCTATCCCTAACCAGTACTCCGCACTGATATGTAAAGGCGTATTTGGTCCGCTTGGGAAGAATCGGTTGGCCAACTGGAGAGATTACGTCGATCTTGTACCTTTCCTCCTTGTCCAACCTTTTCTTCGCACCTCGTCTCCTTGTTGACGAAGTTTGGCTCGTTCCGGAGGGCTAAAAGAAGAAAGAAGCATTAATATATGTACATACAAAACAATTAATGCATCTAGTCAGCAGACGCTTAATTAATATATATATATATATATATATATATATATATATATATATATATATATATATATATATATACCTCGCCGGACTCTGCATTAGTTAAGGCTCCCTTCTCCATATCACCGGAGCCGTCATGATCTTGTTCCTCCTCCATTCTTCCATCATCGGAGCCGTCATGATCTCCTTCCTCCTCCATTCCACCATCGTTGTCGTTGAGAAACGACAAGGCGTCCTCCTCCATTGGATTTTCTCCGGCGCGGATTATATTCTCCAACGCCTCTTCTTTTTCTAAGTCTCTGTGATCCATAGTTTCTGCAAATATTACAACATGGCAAAATACAAACCATGAGAGATGGATAGTGGCAAACATAGACCTACAAAAAGGAATCATATGCATATGAGCAATGGATTAGTGGCAAACATCATGCAAAGTTCACAAGTTATATATATATAGGGGCAACAATTTAGATTAAGAATACAAGATATCTCTTGCGTCCGTACATCGTCGAATATTATCACTAATACATCTCGAATAGTATCATATATATAACATCACTAATACAGCTAGAACCCTAGCGAACGACGGGTATCGGCGCGGGCGGTGGACACCCAAAGAGAAGGAACCATCACAGGATCATAGCTCCAGTGAGATCCCTGAAGAACCTGCCACGTATTGTCGGACCTGGCCTCCAACGCAACCATGTAGCGACGGACGTGCTCGTCCTCCTCCCTGACACGGTGACGTACCACCTCCGCGGGGGACTCAAGCCTCCGCACCGTCACTGGCCCACGCGACCGCCACCAAAGAAGCTCCGGGTCGACGACGGGCTGCCTCCTCACCAAGCTGCGCGCCCCGGAAGGTAGCACCTCCCAGTCCCAGCTCGGCGGAGCCCAGTCCCGGACATGGCCCCTCTGATCAAGCAGGCCTCCTCCGCCGAGTCAACGACTAGGATGCATGCCAGGCATCGTCGACATCGAGAACAAATGCTTAATTATGAAAACAAATTTAATAAACACTTAGCAAAATTAGCTTATACACTTAGCATCTATCCATCTCTACACTTAGCAAAATTAGCATCTACACTTAGCAAAGTTATATACGTAAGAGATATCTTGTATTCTAAATCTAAATTGTTGCCCTATGTTTCTCCATCACTGGAAGGATCCTCTTCTGGCTAGTAACAGGATTCAGAATCATAACAGATTCTCTTAACCTTTAAAGGATTTAACAAAATGGCGCCATTATGGATGTGCAAAAAATGGTCCATTTTTTTCCTGATCTACCCTTTTATATGTCACATTGTCTAGTGTCAAAGGATTCAAGAAATCCATAGCTTCATCATTAGCCGGAAGTAACAGGCGCATGATGGTACGAAGCTCTTCAAAGTTGTTTTGGAATGGAGTCCCGGATAGGATAATTAGCTTTTTGGTACGAAGTTCAGCAAAGGTTGCTGAACTTCGTACCAAAAAGCTAATTATCCTATCCGGGACTCCGTTCCAAAACAACTTTGAAGAGCTTCCATGTATTTCTTCAATCCTTTGACACTAGACAACGTCACATATAGAAGGGTAGATGAGATCAGAAAAAAATTGGATCAACTTGTACACATCCATAATGGGGGAATTCTTGATAAATCCCTTAAAGGACTAAGAGAATCAGTTGTGATTCTGAATCCTGTTCCTAGCCAGAAGAGGGTCCCTGCAGTGATGGAGACTCGTCCGGCGATCGTCGGCGACTCGCCCGGCGATCGTCGGGGACTCGTCCGGCGATCGTCGGGGACTCGTCCGGCGATCGTCGGGGACTCGCCCGGCGATCGTCCGGGACTCGCCCGGCGATCGTCGGGGAGTCGTATGAACTCTAAATAAACTCTAAAGACAAAATATTGACCAAGTTTTCATACATCACAATGAACATTAAAATGAACTCTAAATCAACTCTAAAGACAAAATATTGACCAAGTTTTCATACATCACAATGAACATCACAATGAACATCAAAATGAACTCTAAATAAATTATAAAGACAAAATATTGACCAAGTTACTACAGAAAAATCATCATCATCATCTATCATCACAATCAAAGAACATCTATATATCATCATCATCCTAAAATCATCATCATCATCGTCTACAGAGGGCGGCGACGAGGAGAATGAGCTCACTGGGGGGCGGCGAGCTCACTGGGGGCGGCAACGAGGAGAATGAGCTCACTGGGGGGCGGCGAGCTCACTGGGGGCGGCGACGAGGAGGCAGGGCACGGCGACGGCGACGGCGACGTCGGGGCAGGGCGCGGCGACGGCGACGAGGAGGCAGGGGCGCGCCAACGGCGACGAGGAGGCAGGGCGCGGCGAGGGGAGAGGGGGACGGCGTCGGGGCAGGGAGCAGCGGCCGGCGTCGGGGCAGGGACGGCGACGGCGACGGCGGTGAGGACGGCGACGACGACGGCGGCAGAGCAGCCTGGCGGCGTCGGGGCGCAGGGCGTCGGCGTCGGGGGAGAATGGGAGAGATTTGGGGAAAACTGCTAAGTCCGTGCTTATATACCCCAACCTTTAGTCCCGGTTGGGGGCTCCAACCGGGATTAAAGGCCCCCCTTTAATCCCGGTTGGAGCCACCAACCGGGACTAAAGGTCCTTTTCAGCAGCCGAAAGGGCGGGAAGCAAAGGGCTTTAGTCCCGGTTGGTGGCTCCAACCGGGACTAAAGGGGGAGCTTTAGTCCCGGTTGGAGCCACGAACCGGGACTAAAGGCCGTAGGCGCGGTGCAGGACAAGTTTAGTCTCACCTCGCTAGTTGAGAGGCGCCCGCACTGGTTTATAAGCGCCGCTGCGGCAACCCTCTCGAGCTCTTCTCTAATGCAGGCCTATGGGCCTAATTGAACTGTCTCTGCCTGTTGGGCCTACTGGGCCTGCGGGCCTGCATCCTGGCCCATAAGTAGGGTTTCTAGTCGTATGCAGGCCGTGGGCCTAGTAGGCGGGCAATTTTTTATTTTTTGCATATGTTATGTTTTTAAATTTTTAATGTTATTTTTTGCATATGTTAACTTTAGTTATATAATTTTAGTTGCATAAATACTTTATGAAAATTCTTTTTACTATTAAAGTTTTTAACAAATAAATACTTTGATAATTTTAGTTAATATTATTTTGATTCTTTTTAGTTGATTCTTTTTGCTATTGAAAAATATTATATTTAATTGATTCTTTTTAGTTCATTCTTTTTGCTATTAGAATTTTATGAAAGCTTTTTAGTTCTTTCTTTTTGCTATTAGATGGGTGTTTTATATTCAATTTGGTTATTTTTAGGTTATTTTAAATGGGTGTTTTATATAATTTTCTAAGTCGTGCTTATATACTAGCCCCTTTAGTCCCGGTTGGTGCCACCAACCGGGACTAAAGCCCCCCCTTTAGTCCTGGTTGGAGCCACCAACCGGGACTAAAGGCCTTGTCCTGGCGGTTGCTAAAATTTAGTCCCACCTCGCCAAGCGAGAGGGACTCGCAGCAGTTTATAAGCCCTGAGTGCAGAGACGAAGAACGATGAAGGAGAGGCGCAATGCTCACCTGCGCGTTGCTTAGCTTCAGGCCTTGAGGAAATGGTGTAGACTGCATGGAGCTATCTGCAGTTTCTCAAGGCCTGAAGCTAAGCAACGTGCAGGTGAGCATTGCGCCTCTCCTTCATTTTTAATAACTTATTTTAACTCCGGACATTTTGTGTGTTCATTATGCACCATTCAAAGGCACATCATCAATGTTCAACCCTTTTCTACCATCATTTGCTATTTTTCATGCATTTAATGATTTGTTTTGAGCTAAATGACCCTGAAATTGAAAAGCACTACAAATAAAGTCTGAAAAGGTTGAAACTTGGCATGGTATCATAATTTCACCCACATAGCAAGTGCTAAAAAGTTGAGAGGGTTACGGCAAAAACTGGATGCACTTCGTGTACAAACTGGACAATCTCTTTCGAAGTATCAGGGTTTCGGATGAAAACTCATCTATTACAAAGGGATTTCATTTTTAATAACTTATTTTAACTCCAGACTTTTTGTGTGTTCAATATGCACCATTCAAAGGCACATCATCAATTTTCAACCCTTTTCGGACTTCATTTGCTATTTTTCATGCATTTAATGATTTGTTTTGAGCTAAATGACCCTGAAATTGAAAAGCGCTACAAATGAACTCTGAAAAGGTTGAAACTTGGCATGGTATCATCATTTCACCCACATAGCATGTGCTAAAAAGTTGAGAGGGTTACGGCAAAAACTAGATGCACTTCGTGTACAAACTGGACAATCTCTTTTGAAGTATCAGGGTTTCGGACGAAAACTCATCTATTACAAAAGGGATTTCATTTGTTGACATGTAACTGCAGTGATATTCTAGATCAAAGCCATCATCAGAATAGTTGTGGAGAGAAAGTCTTCACTTTTTCTTCGCGTGTGTCCCTTGCTTATTGCGCCGTAACCATGGATAATCTTCATTGTTTAACAGGATGCTTGGGTCAGCCTTCACTTTGAAGGGAGGAATTTCATGAAACTTTTTCATAATCTGCAGACATGTCTGTCTTGTCCTCCACTCCCACGATGTTTATTTTCCCTGAAAGAACTATGTTGCGCTTTGGCTCATCGTATGATGTATTCGCTTCCTTATCTTTTCTTTTTCTCGGTTTGGTAGACATGTCCTTCACATAGAAAACCTGCGCCACATTATTGGCTAGGAC
The DNA here is from genome assembly GCA_039707655.1 of Elymus sibiricus. Taxonomy (NCBI): domain Eukaryota; kingdom Viridiplantae; phylum Streptophyta; class Magnoliopsida; order Poales; family Poaceae; genus Elymus; species Elymus sibiricus. The sequence goes on from CM077670.1 coordinate 31,726,570, forward strand.
GAATGGTTCGTCTGTGTACCCAAGATTGTTCAGATCCACTGTTGTCATTCCGTACTGTGGGTCTACCTATACCCCGCCTCCTGACCGATTGACCCATTTGCACCGAAACAAAGGGACCTTAAAATCATGTCCATAGTCAAGTTCCCATATGTCCACTATGTAACCATAATATGTGTCCTTTCCCCTGTTGGTTGCAGCATCAAAGCGGACACCACCGTTTTGGTTGGTGCTCTTTTGATCTTGGGCGATCGTGTAAAATGTATTCTCATTTATCTCGTACCCTTGGTAAGTCAATACAGTCGAAGATGGTGTCCTGGCCAACGAGTACAGCTCATCTCCAACAATGTTGTCACCCATGAGATGTGTTTGCAACCAACTGCCGAAAGTCCTGATGTGTTCACATGTAATCCAGTCGTCACACTGCTCCGGGTGTTTGGAGCGCAGAATATTCTTGTGTTCATTGACATACGGGGTCACCAAGGTAGAATTCTGTAGAACTGTGTAGTGTGCTTGAGCCCAAGAATGCCCGTCCCTACATATTATTGAATCCGCTCCTAGCGTGCCTTTTCCAGTCAGTCTCCCCTCATACCGCGATTGAGGGAGACCAATCGGCTTAAGGTCAGGAATGAAGTCAACACAAAACCCAATGACCTCCTCTGTTTGCCGGCCCATGGAGATGTTTCCTTCTGGCCTAGCACGGTTACGAACATATTTCTTTAAGACTCCCATGAACCTCTCAAAGGGAAACATATTGTGTAGAAATACAGGACCCAGAATGGCAATCTCGTCGACTAGATGAACTAGGACGTGCGTCATGATATTGAAGAAGGATGGTGGGAACACCAGCTCGAAACTGACAAGACATTGCACCAAATCATTCTTTAACCTTGGTAGGATTTCTGGATCGATTACCTTCTGAGAGATTGCATTGAGGAATGCACATAGCTTCACAATGGCTAATCGAACGTTTTCCGGTAGAAGTCCCCTCAATGCAACCGGAAGCAGTTGCGTCATAATCACGTGGCAGTCATGAGACTTTAGGTTCTGAAACTTTTTCTCTGCCATATTTATTATTCCCTTTATATTCGACGAGGAGCCAGACGGGACCTTCATACTGAGCAGGCATTGAAAGAAGATTTCCTTCTCTTCTTTGGTAAGAGCATAGCTGGCAGGACCTTCATACTGCTTTGGATGCATGCCGTCTTTTTCGTGCACACGTTGCTGGTCCTCCCGTGCCTCCGGTGTATCTTTTGTCTTCCCATACACGCCCAAGAAGCCTAGCAGGTTCACGCAAAGATTCTTCGTCACGTGCATCACGTCGATTGCAGAGCGGACCTCTAGGTCTTTCCAATAGGGTAGGTCCCAAAATATAGATTTCTTCTTCCACATGGGTGCGCGTCCCTCAGCGTCATTCGGAACAGATTGTCCGCCAGGACCCTTTCCATAGATTACTTGTAAATCCTTGACCATATCAAGTATGGCATCACCAGTACGGAGGGCGGGCTTCTTTCGGTGATCTGCCTCACCTTTGAAATGCTTGCCTTTCTTTCTTAAGAGATGGTTGGTCGAAAGAAATCGACGATGTCCCAGGTACACATTCTTCCTGCATTTGTCCAAATATATACTTTCGGTATCATCTAAACAGTGCGTGCATGCGTGGTATCCCTTGTTTGTCTGTCCTGAAAGGTTACTAAGAGCAGGCCAATCATTGATGGTTACAAACAGCAACGCATGTATGTCAAATTCCTCCTGTTTGTGCTCATCCCACACACGTACACCTTTTCCATTCCACAGCTGTAAAAGTTCTTCAACTAATGGCCTTAGGTATACATCAATGTCGTTGCCGGGTTGCTTAGGGCCTTCGATGAGCACTGGCATCATAATGAACTTCCGCTTCATGCACAACCAAGGAGGAAGGTTATAGATACATAGAGTCACGGGCCAGGTGCTATGATTGCTGCTCTGCTCCCCAAAAGGATTAATGCCATCTGCACTTAAACCAAACCATACGTTCCTTGCGTCACCTGCAAAGTCCCCCCACCTTCTCTCGATTTTTCTCCACTGCGACCCGTCAGCGGGTGCTCTCAACTTGCCGTCTTTCTTACGGTCTTCCTTGTGCCATCGCATCAACTTGGCATGCTCTTTGTTTCTGAACAGACGTTTCAGCCGTGGTATTATAGGAGCATACCACATCACCTTGGCAGGAACCCTCTTCTTGGGGCGCTCGCCCGCAACATCACCAGGGTCATCTCGTCTGATCTTATACCGCAATGCACCGCATACCGGGCATGCGTTCAAATCCTCGTACTCACCGCAGTAGAGGATGCAGTCATTAGGGCATGCATGTATCTTCTGCACCTCCAATCCTAGAGGGCAGAGAACCTTCTTTGCTTCGTACGTACTGTCGGGCAATTCGTTATCCTTTGGAAGCTTCTTCTTCATTATTTTCAGTAGCGTTCCAAATCCCTTGTCAGATACACCATTGTCTGCCTTCCATTGCAGCAATTCCAGTGTGGTACCGAGCTTCGTGTTGTCATCTTCGCAATTTGGGTACAACCCTTTTTTGTGATCCTCTAACATGCGCTCGAACTTCAACTTCCCCCTTTCACTTTCGCATCCTCTCTGTGCATCAACAATGACCCGACGAAGATCATCATCGGGCACATCGTCTGGTGCCTCTTGATCTTCAGCTTCCCCCGTTGCAGTATCACCGTATTCAGGGGGATAGTTGTCATCATCCTCTTCTTCTTCGTTGTCTTCCATCATAACCCCTCTTTCTCCGTGCTTGGTCCAAACATTATAGTGTGGCATGAAACCCTTCTCAATCAGGTGGATGTGAAGGGTTCTCGAGTCAGAGTGAGACTTCATATTCCCACAGACAGTACATGGACAATACATAAAACCATTCTACTTATTTGCCTCAGCCACTTCGAGAAAATTATGCATGCCATCAATGTACTCGGAGGTGCGTCGGTCACCGTACATCCATTGCCGGTTCATCTGCGTGCATTATATAATTAAGTGTATCAAAAACCATTACAGAACATCATGAATAGAGAAGTGACTAAATTAATACAAGTTCATCATCACATTAAAACCAAAGTACTGTAGTGATCAAATGTTATTACTGAAAAAATAAATACATAAAGTTCATACATAGTTCTCATATATAGGACAACATATAGCTCTCTAGAGCATCTAATTAAAACATACATTGAAACTAACATACAACTATGTAAAACATTTTGCGATCATAATCGCAACTAAGGTAACAATTGATCCAACAGCATAATGATACCAAGCCTCATTATCAATGACATATTTTCTAATCTTTCTAATCTTCAAGCGCATTGCATCCATCTGGATCTTGTGATCATCGACGACATCGGCAACATGCAACTCCAATTTCATCTTCTCCTCCTCAATTCTTTTCAATTTTTTCTTCAAGTAATTGTTTTCTTTTTCAACTAAATTTAACCTCTCGACAAGAGGGGCGGTTGGAATTTCCGGTTCACATACCTCCTAGATTAAAACATCTATGTCACGTTGGTCGGCATAATTGTCATAAACACTAAATGAAACAAATAGTAATAAAAGATAATATACCACATCCGAATCATAGACAGGACGAGGGCCGACGGGGGCGGATACCAAAGTCATGGCACTATATAATAACAAATAATAATAAAAGTAAGAAAATTATACAAGTATCTATCTAAATCATACAAGTAAGAATTTTTTTTCTTTTAAAAAGAAGATAAGAACAAGAGGCTCACCACGGTGGTGCCGGCGACGAGATCGGCACGGGCGATCGACGGCGGTGAGGACGGGGACGGGGACAATGGTGCACCGCCAAACCTAGACAAATCTTGGGGAAAATGGAGCTTGGAGGTCGAGCTTGGAGAGGTGAAAGCTTAAGTGTGACTCGGGCATTTCATCGAACACCTCATGTTCATAGGAGGTGAGAGCAGAGCAGCACACACCTTCCACACCGGCCGGCCAAAAAACAGAGGAGTGAGCGGGCAGGGGAGAGCATATATATAGGCATCTCTTTAGTCCCGGTTCGTGGCTAGAACCGGGACAGAAGACACACAATTAGTCCCGGTTCCAGCCACCAACCGGGACTAAAGGGGCTGAGGACCTTTAGTCCCGGTTCGTGTCTGGAACCGGGACTAAATGGGTCAGACGAACCGGGACTAGTGCCTGCCGAGGCCCGGCCGGCGCCCTCTGCCGCTCGAACCGGGACCGGTGCACCCATTAGTCCCGGTTCGTAGCTCGACCGGGTCTAAAGCCCTTTTCTGGCCAGGACCAAAGCCCTGTTTTCTACCAGTGAGGCTATCTTCTGAGAACGCGGAGCTGAAGAAACGCCTATCTGAAAGGGAGCAAGAGCACGAAACCCTGCAGGTTTCATTCTCCACAAAAGAACAAGAGGTGACCGCCACCCAAGCAAGGATTACTTGCCTACAAGAGGAGTTGAGCACCACCACTGAGAGCCTCAGGAAGTCAGAAGCAGATCACAACATGCTCAAGGCTGCTTGCGCGGAAAGTATGTCCACTTTCCGAAAGATCTCAGCCAACGTCTCCAATGTGATGGAACGAATGGGTCTGAAGCATATAGACCTTCCGGAAGACCCCACAGGCGACACCCCCGACACGTTCGCCACCTTCTTCCTTGGTGTGGCCCAAGAGCTGGGCTCGTTCCAGGCGGGGCGTCCGGCGAGTATAGCCAAAGCAGGGCGACAAGTTTGCATTGATGTCTGCAGCTGGGCTTTTGCCCGGTTGAAATTCCACAATCCGGATCTTAACCTAAACACCGTGTACAACAGCATCCCGGATCAGACAACCCGTAAGCAGCTTGAAGCCAAATGTAGGAAGCATGGAGAGAAGATTGGCAGCATAATGACTCAGAACATATGAAGCCTTGAGGGGCCTGCCATGCTTTCATCTCTTCTGTCACCTTTGGTCTACTTTTTATCATTTTGCGTAAGTTTGATGATGTAACCGTAAGTCCGAGAACCTCCAGTGACTGCCATGTCGAACTTATCGTCGTTTGGTAATGATGGTTACTCCCTGTCGTTGTTTCTTTACGGATGAACTTGTATGCATTCTCTATGTTTTTGTTTTAGAAACGGGTAGTACCATATGGGCAGTACGAACCCTTTCGCGATGACTTGGTGCCGCCCAAGCCCTTTCCGTGAGCACTTTGTTCCCGGTTTTTATTCAGACGGATCCGAACCCGGTAAGTCATATCACCCGTTACGGGCCCTCCCACCATCATGACAGCTTGCAAGGTCCCTTCCTGGACTAAGTCTAGCGAAGGACAAAGTCGTCTCCCTCCGTCTTCCGAAAAGGGTGCGTTGGTCGTGGCAACGACACAACCCTCACTATTCGACGCATTATATGCGTGATAGGCCGGGCAAGAGGGTTAAGTGGGGAACTTTGCTCATCCCCCAGGTTTAGTTTGATTTCTGGGGTTTCGTTGGGGTTTATATTCACGTTGCGGTACGACGCTGAAAGACCCGACAAATTCCCCGGTAAGTTTTCCGGGATTAGCGGTCCTGGGACCCAGATTTGCTCGATCGCTGAGACCTTCCCGGGGTTTATTCCTGTATCATGTAAAGATATCGGGAACCCGGTGAGCTTGTTGGGCGGTGCCCCGGGTTCGCAATTGTTCGAGCGACAGGCCCGTCCGCACTTGATCGCAAGGATCCTCCCGGGGTTTACACCTAGTCTGTTGCAGAACAGCGGAGACCCGAGTAGTGCGCATCTGCATATTTTGGGACTGCATCTCTTCTAGAGAACAGTTTCAACCCGTGTTTTCTTTTTGGGATGCAGGAAACCCCTCTCGTACATCCAACAGTAGGCGCCGTGACTTGCACGTGCAAACCTTTTGACCAATTTTAACCAGGACTTCGAGCAGGAAGTATTTCCTCAACATGAATCCCATTCGTCTCAAATTGGTGGAAATATATGGGTACGGACAGCAATATACAAGACTGAGCTGTCGCGGCTATCTCTGAAGCAATATCCAGCGGGGAAATTCTCTTCCATAAACGGCTCTTTCGAAGTGTAGACAATTGATGCATTAGCGATGACGAATCCACGAAGAAGAAACGTCACTGCAATAACCACGAAACACGCGAGAGAAAAAGCCCCAGTCAAAAACAAAGGAAGCAGCTCTCGTTACAGAGGACATACCGCTGATTTCATGGTCACGGGCGTATCTGCTGGGTCGCCTCCACCATGGTTCTCAAGGGATCGGGGATTGAGAAATCCAGTGCCAACGTACGCGTCGACCCTCCTTCTAGCGCCAAATGTCGGAGGTGTACCAAAATGCAAGACACCGAAATGAGGAGATCACGAGGGGGCACGCGGAACAGCAGGTAACCAGACTCCCACGAGCAAGAACACCCAAGTTTACCCAGGTTCGGGCCGCTCAGTGGCGTAATACCCTACTCCTGCTTGTCTGATCGTGTAATATGAATGCTTACAATCTTCCGTTCTCCTTCCGGGAAGGTAGTAGCTAGACTAATATTGGGGGTCCAACCCTCCACCCGGACCTGTCCCCTTTGGTCACCTGGGCCTCCCTTTTTATAGCACAACGGGGGATACCACAAAAGCTACAGTTAGGGGCTACAGTTACTAAAGTGATACAGAGGCTAACGACACGTGGGTGCTCCACGTGCCCTCCCGGGAAGCACCCGTGTCGCTCCAGTATTGCCGTGATGCATGCAAGTGCTGAGTAAGGCGTGAGATCCTGCCAAGTGTTGACCACAGGCGCCGCCAGTGGCTGGCCGCGGTGCGCATTTAATGCTCTGCGCATCCGGCAGTGGAGAACAGCTTGGATCCGCTGGCGCGGCCAGCGTGTAGTGGTGAGAACAGCGACTTCCCTGGGATAGAGGAGGCACCTTCCGGAAACGCGCTGCATCGAAGCTTTCCGGAAACTTGATACTCTCCTCGGGGAGTTTGGACAATTTGGTTTGCAACGTAGTCAACATGAGTTCCACCTCTTATGGTTGATGAAGATAGGTCGTCTTCCCTCCGTGATCGATAACGCCGGTGATAGTATATGTCACAGCAGCTGCCTCGGAACCTTTTTCCTTCAAAGAGCCCTGTAAGCAAACCGAGAAGGAGAGGAATCCGGAGAATGCTTCGCGGGAGGAGAAGTGGCGAGGTGACCAGTTGCCGTGACACTGACACCCACTAGTTTCATTAGAGAGCTTTCATACACTTGTATCTCTATGTGCATCCGTTGCATGGCAATCCCTACTCCTCACACCATATCTATCATAAGGCTTTCTCTCGCCCATGGTTGTCCTCATTGGTGTGAGCCTTTCTCACTTTTTAACTTCCTACCCCCATTATTATTCTCTTTGCCATCCTAAATGCCACTTATCTTGCTTGCGCTCATTCATTGCATGAGTTGCTCAAAGTCAAAAAGGAGATAATCAAATAGTCTTGTATCTGACAGACGTCATGGGATAGTGTTATGATAAAGTTCCAAAAGTCTTTGTGAGATACGAAGGTTGACTATCAGTTCTCAACATTAATAGTATTTTTATTCTAAACCTTCCTCACTCTGGCATGGGAACTCCGATTGGAGACATTCGATTCACGGATAACACGACCTCTTTTGCCTTTATGTTCTTACTTTACTTGTGTCAATACTAGATACAGACTCTTGCTTTATATTACTCTGTCTCCATTTATACATCTTGATTACTTTACTTGAATGTTCTTGATTATGTTGGTAGCATGTCACCACAAAAATTATATTTGTTATCATTTACCTACTCGAGGACGAGCAGGAATTAAGCTTGGAGATGCTGATACGTCCCAAATGTATCTATATTTTTTGCTTGTTCCATGATCATTTGTGTGACATTGCTATATGTTTTGATGCACTTTCATATAATTTTACAAGATATTTGGGACTAACCTATTAACCCAGTGCCCAGTGCCAGTTTCTGTCTGTGCATCGCAGAAAAAGGTGACAAATCAATATGCTTAGAAAATTCCAGAAAAATTCCCAAAATTCTAATTCATTGGAAGACTCCAGAAGCCCGAAGAAGGGCCAGGGGGACCCACCCCCTGGCCGCCTGGCCAGGTGGGACCTCCCCTGGTGCCCCTCTTTCGCCTATATATTCCCTGTTTACCGAAAACCCTCGGGGCAAAGTTATTTTTCTAGAAGCCATCGTCGTTCTGTCGCCACCGCGATTCCCAGATCAGGAGCTCCAGCAGTACTGTTTCGGCACCCTGCCGGAGGGGGGATTCATCTCTGGAGGCCTCTTCACCAACCATGCTTGCCTCCTAGATGAGCCGTGAGTAGTTCCACCTTGGACCTAGGGTTTATGGAAGTAGCTAGATGATGATCTCTCTCCAATCTTGGGCTTCACTAATTAGTTCTTGGTCTTCATCTTCGATGATCAAAACATCGATGTTATAGTTACCATATTGTTATGTTGTGTTTGCTGGGATCCGATGGATTATGAGATTATGTTCAGATTGTGGAAGTTATATATTTGATCCTCTTTTATATTATGTTCTTGATTGTTTTTGCATTCTCTCCGTTATAATTTATTGCTTTGGCCAAGTAGTGCTTTGTAACTCCAAGAGGGAGCGTTGTGCTAGATAGTAGGTTCATGCCTCCTTATGTCGCGCTTGAGTGACAGAAACATGCTGATGGGGAATGTGTTGTTGCTACTAAGGATAAAACAGTGAGACTTGTGACTGCATGTTACAAGTGTTGCTTACATTACGCATTGAGTGTTAAACATTTGTCTGTTGCTTTGAGTTTTCAGCTTATAGTTGTTGCTCGCAACTTAATACCAGCGAGTTGTTCTGGATTAGACTTCTCAAGGTGGATTTATAGTAGTAGATGCTGTCGGATGGCGGTCTACTTGCTTTGGTGTAATGCCTACATGAATGAACCTTGCACTCTCTATAGCATAATTAGCATTGCGGTGCGTTTATAATTCTGTCAATTGTCCATCTATAATTTGTTCACCCAACATAAGTTTTACCGTCTTTTGGGAGAGAGACATCACTAGTGAGTGCCGTGACACCCCAGTCCATATACTCATCATAAGTTTACATCCGCTGCAATTTATTTCCTTTATTTACTTTTCTTGTTTACTTTTATTGTTTATCTATCCTATACTTGTAACCTTTCGTAGACAGCAAGACAGGGGGATTGACAACCCCTCTGCCTCGTTGGGTGCGAGTTTATTTGTGTCCTTGTGTGCAGGTCCAGGTCAAGCAATTACTTGCGCCGGTGTTGCTAGCCACCTACTTGTAGCATTCAGAGTCCTTTTGGATACGGTAACCTTGGTATCTTTGCCAAGGGAAATTTGTTGCTACCTACATCACCACCTTCCACTTGGGGTTCCCAACGAGAGTGTGTGATCCACACCATCACTTCATATGGCTTGCCTTTAGAGACATAAAAATAGTTTATGGTTGTGAGCCAAAGAACTGCCCTCGCACGCCATCTCTTATAGTTCATACGCTCAAACATCGCAGTCTTAAGGATCGCAACAAAAGTAATTGGAGAAACTTGCCTACGCAGATAAAGTTTTTGGATTGTTGAATATTTAGGCATTTTCTCGTATATTTTAATTCAGAAAAATAGTAGGTAATACATACTAATCATGATAGAAGTAAAAAACGTAACAAGCAATATATGATCGTAGCTAGGCATGCAATCGAGATCACAGAAAATAGACATCACATCTATATCGATTGCTATGAACAGTAAGCCAAATACTAATCCTAATAGAGAGGATAGTATAACATACTGACACTAGTAGAAAAAAGCTTATCCCCAACTTTAATTGTTGGTGCGCCAGTTTTAATCCACGCCAGCACTATTTTTTTCAAATAGTGTTGACGTCTCACTTTTTCGTACGCTAGCGCTATGTCGTTATTGCTGGCGTGGAAATTTTTGGGCACGACACAGGTAAGTGGGCCCCATCCTGCCCAACAGACCGAAGATATCGGTGGCATTGTATTATATTCGACGCCAACACTATTGTTATTATCTATGGAGTGTTATTTTTTAAAACGCCAGCAATACAATTTTTGGTCCCATACAAAAATGCACTATATATATTGTATGCTTATTCTTGTATGTTATAAAAAATGTATAAATAGTTTGGTTTTCATTTTTCCCTTGTTAATAGTAATGCCCTATTATATGCTTATTCTTGTATATTAGAAAACCTCATTTTTGTTTCAAATTTTTATTGTCACATTTTAACAAGTGTATAGTATATATGGTACACAAAATATAGTAATTAAAATAAATTCAAAAAAGTATAGAGAACATAAATACAATATGAAATAATATGCATATAAAAAATAAAAGTATATTTACTGGTATGAAAATGTGTAGTGTGAATATAATTGTGTGAACATGTGTATGTTTATTTTTGAGACAAGTGTGAATATGTGTAGGTGTAATTATAATTGCTGGCGTGGACGCGTTTGTTCAACAGTGCCACGCCAGCAACTAGCTAGGTATATATATAAATATAGCAGTTTATTTTTTCCCCGGTTAATTCATACTCTCTCTCGCCCCTGCCGCCGCCGCCCCGGAATCGCCCTGACGCCCCGCCGCCTCGCCGCCGCCCCGGACTCGCCCCCCGCCGCACCGACGCCCCACACTGAGTTGTTTTTCCTACTCCTTAGCAAATTAGTACTCCCTCCGTAAATAAATATAAGAGTGTTTAGATTACTGCAGTAGTGATCTAAACGCTCTTATATTTCTTTACAGAGGGAGTAGTAGCAAATCAAGAGTGTGTGCAAATCCAGTAGCAAACTAGTATTAACAAATTTATACCTAGGGTTAAATTTAGTAGATTTTATTAAGTAAAAATATGCAAATCCAGTAGTAATTTTTCTCAAAATTAGTATTAGCAAATTAGGAGTGTGTGCAAATCCAGTAGCAAATTAGTATTAACAAATTTATATCTAGGGTTAGATGTAGTAGGTTTTATTAAGTAAAGATGTGTGCCATACATTGCCATGCTTGCTTGCATGTTTATTTTTATTAAGTAGCAAAATAGCATTAGCAAATTAATACATTGCCATACATTACCATGCTTACTTGCATGTTTATTTTTATAGTTTAGCGCCATGGATAATGTTCACGTGAGACAATATTTGGCTCTCAAAGGCAACATAAAGACAGTAAGTAAAACAATTGCCACACATCATAATGTCTTATACATTGCCATGCATGTTGCGTTTCTAGAGAAAGATGCCATGCAGGAGAGGCAAGAGCGAGACCAACTATATCAAGAGATGGCAATGCTCATCCTCGAGAAAGAAGGGTTGGAGGATGAGATGGATAAACTGAAGAAAGATGCAAACTTCCTCAAGTGTGGCATTGCTGAGCTTGGAGAGACGAGTGTTAGATCAGGTCGTAGATCTACAAAGGAAGAATGACAAGCTTCGAGAGATTTAGTACTTGTGAGAACTATATTTGTGTTAAGGCCGGGGTTGATCGAGTTATATATACCTCTTGGTTCTAGTATTTATAGTTGGTTTTAGTATTGTGGCTCTTGCTGTGTTCAATAGTATATGCTGTGGTCAATAATATATGCTGTGATTAGGCCGGGAAATGGCTTTTTTCCTATTTTTTTTTATTTGTGAAAAGTAAATTGCTGGCGTTTTAAAGCATAGCACGCCATAGGTACACACAATATTGCTAGCGTGGGCACCCAACGACAGCACTATATTTTATCACTGGTGCCATATTACTGGCGTCGGGTGTCCACGCCAGCAAGACACTTTTTGGCACACCATAGAAAAACTTTTCTCTACTAGTGTGAGCAACAGTAGTGGATGTCGACATGTCTTCCTCGAAAAGACCGTCCGCGTCAGGGAAGAAGTTGTCACTTGCGAAGAAGTCGTCATCGTTCGCAGCCACGGTGAAGATCTAGTAGTCACGCAGATGCGCTCCCAAAAACCTTATCACCCCTCTCCTGTACCAGATCACAAGAGGCAGGGTTTCGGAGGCCTACTGTCCCCCTCCTCGGTGCACGCCGAGAGGAGAGATGGAAAAGGGGTAGGCGACGCAACGCGTGGAACGAACAGGCAAAAGATTAGATTAGGTTACAGCTCGGCTGGAAGGATCAACCTCTTAATAGGCGAGCGAGTAACCGAACCCTCAATTAGTGGAAATGAATCAGCCGCCATTATTAGGAGAGCAAATCACGCACGTAATCAATTAGAATAATAGCGTCCAGATTCAACTTACCTAGGCAAAAACGTTTCAACTTATTTTTTTTCTTGCGTGACAAAAAGTAAAGAAACACGCACACGTGGCATAGCTCCTAGCCCGTCTCGGCTCATTCACGAAACAACGCGTGTGAGGCGAGGCGGGCGGCAGAGGAGGAACGCGCGTGTAAGTGCTCTCTTCTGAAGCTCTTAGTAATGTGTAGAACAACCCACCTTATAAAGAGGTCTCACTCTTCCTCCACTAGGGTGGTGGGACTAAAATTTTCAAACTCATTTGTCATGCATGAATGAGCCAAATTGACATCAGGAATTTATGAGGATTTTTGACTGAAATATTAATGGACTAGGCCATTAATCCGAACGAATGTGGAAGGTTTAAGGATCCGCATTGAAAATGCCCTCACGTAAGCTCAAATCGATCTGCACCTTTGATATATGAGGTCAAACAAGCTTTGAGCTTTTTGATTCCTTAATCATATAGAGAGAACCTACCAGGTTTTCGCTTCTAGCGCGGACGCTTCGATGACCGTCGATTTGGGTTGCACGGATCGCGAAGCAACGGTGAAGCCAGATCAGATTTTGAACTCAGTTCGCATTGTATAAATGGGGCGCGAACATGTAGTAATCAAAACCGATGGGCTAGCGGAGCGATGTGCACGTGGGGTGGGAAGCAAGAGGAGCCAGCTTTGAATCCTGCTACCTCCCATTTTCTACAAGCCTTTTTTCGGGTTTTTTAATGGCAAAATATCCCAAAAAAAATACATGGCAATCTTTTACAATAATTTTTTTCAGGTTTTTTAATGGCAAAAATATCTCCAAAAAATAAATGACAATCTTTTACAATAAAAATTTATTCATTAGCATGGCATTTTTTTAGTTACGAGGCATGGCAAATGTATTTTTTAAACATGGCAAATGTAGTTTTTGGACATGGCATTTGTAGTATATATAACATGGCATTTTTTAGTTACGTAGCACGGCAAATATAGTTTTTGGACATGTCATTTGTAGTATATATAGCATGATATTTTTTAGTTACGTAGCATGGCAAATGTAGTTTTTGAACATGGTATTTGTAGTATGTATAGCATGTCAAATATACTTTTTTGGAGATGGCAATTCTTGGTAATGGAGCATAGCATTTTTTTTGTTTTCAAATCATGGCAATTGCTGGTTATGGAGCATGGCATTTTCTTTTCTTTTTACCATGTAGTGATGGCAATTTGTTAAATTGTAGCAGACATTTGTCAAAAAATATTTTTTTCTTTTAAGTCAGTTGGGCTTTTTTTTATTTAACTAACTAATTGAGCTTTTTTTTGTACAATCCAACTGGAGAAAGGTGGTCGCGTTTTTGTACAATCCAACTGGGGAAAGGTGGTCGCGCTGAGCGAACGTGAAGTACTTGGTAGTAAAATCCCCGCGACGTAGGGTTCCCCTACTCCTCCGGCGGCGGCTGGAGTTCCATCAGATCTACCACGCATTTTCCCTGGGATCTTACGTGAACTTCCCCGCGACTCCCTCAGCCCTAGTTGTGGACGTCTCTGGGTACCCACTGTGAAGCAGTCGCTCGCTCGATCCTGGGGGAGGTGGTCGTTCGCGTGAGGGTCTTCAAGCGCGTTGATTCGCTCCAAATCAGCATCCTTTTGATTTGTTGCACCTACCACTGCCCGTGTATGAATGATGCATCCAGTCATCCGGTTTGCCCTTCTCTGTACGCTTAGTTTGTGCTTTGCCTCCTTTTTGTTACCGAAAGGCTATTGCCAGGACTTTTCTCAAGATCAGATCAGTAGGCTCTTTAATTTAGATATATGCTTTTTAAACCGAATCGATTAGCACCATTACTTTTTAACACCATTGCACAAAGCATAATCTAAATAGCCTCTCGTTAAAAAACATTATGCGAATAGATTAACAACTAAGGTTAACAAGCACAATCAATGGTCTCAAATCCGTACCTAAAAAAAATGGTCTCAAATCCTGGTAAGTGGGGGAAAACTTTATGTCGTGTCACGGCTAACACGGCGACGTACGGGAAAGCATGCGCACGTTATTCCGAGTGATCAGTGCGTGAACGGTCCGATTCTTGCATGGTGTCCAATCGGGCTTTGAGACGAACCTACACGCGGGCTTCGCATGTCCATCACCCCCAACGCAGACATTCACACAGAAAAATTCCTCGGCTTTTCAAGGAATCGGGACCATCGATGGACTCTACGCGTCGCATCAAGAAATGCACGCGGCGACAAGCTACCGCGGTGCTTCCTCACATCTCCGTGCCCCAAATACACCCAACTTAAATTTTGGAATCTCAGGATACTTTGTTTTTTTTAGCAAAAGAAGGGGTTTTCTTTTCCGATTTCATTTATAGAAATCAATAAATTCAGCTACAAACATCAAAAGGAACTAAAAAACAGCAACAAAATCAACTACCATCCAGATCTTACTACATTCTTGCATGCGCGAAGGCAAAACAAGCCAGCACCCCAAGTCACGCAGGACACCTAAACCAGCAATGCTACATCGACGGAAATTTACGGGAGATTTACAGGATGTTTTTTATTTGGCAAGCTGTGATTGGATTAATGGTGAGGAGGGGCCCCACCCAGCTGAAATTCGGGGGGGGGGGGGGGGGGGGGGGGGGGAGTTGTAAAGAATTGTGGAAGCTCCGTAAAAAACCTGTAACTAATCCGTATGTTTAGCATTATTGCCTAAACCATAGCCGAGAGATATAAGGTGCATAAAAACCACAAATTCTTTTTTTCGCAGGGAACATAAAACTAAACTAGACAGACAGAAGGCGCCAGAGAAGATGCAGGTAAGGTAGCACCCCAAAGACTTCAGGAGCAAGCTCAGTTGCCAATCCTGAGCACCCCAGGACGCTAGCCATGAGTTGTCTTATACACCTCACTTGCTACTTGATCTATGATTCTTGCCCCCACAAATACCACCTTTCCCTTTCTCTCCTTTATCTGAAATGGAACCCCAATCACGTATTCAAACCGTCATTAGCTTGACAATAGTCATAGGAACCACGGCACATTGTTCTTCCTATTAAAGATCCTATACTTTGTACTGTACTATATTCCATGACGGCAGAAGTAGTGCCGTCGCTGTCCCAACCACCACGGCGTTCCCTTGGCTTGCCGCGTCCCATAAAAGCGGAAGCGTGGCGCACGCCCATGACCCCGCCGTGATACGAGTTACTGGGATACGAGCGACTGCTTTCGCCGCTAACCGCAACAACATAGAAATCGCCAGCAAAAAACCCCACTCCCACTCGTCGCCTCCCTCCCCTCCTTCACAGACCTCGCCGCGAAATATCTCTCCCACCTCACCCACGTGCCGGGCCTGCGGGCGAGCAGGAGGAGCGGATGGAGTCCTCGTCGTCGTCGTCGTCGGGCTCCGCCAGGGCGCGACGGAGCAGCGGGGGCACCTTGGCCGGCACCGACCCCTTCGACATCCCCGGCAAGGGCGCCTCCGTCGAGCGCCTCAAACAGTGGAGGGTGAGCTGCCGATGCTCCTCTTCCTCCTCCCTCGCTACTGTTTTTTTCTTTTCCAATTTCCAGCCATGCTTCGACTGATGTGAGCGCGCGGCGGCTGGTTTTGGGCGGTTTTCTCCAGTGCTCGCTCGTTTCTGGAGCCGAGGGTTTCTGCCGCCTGCTCGTTTCCTCCGGATTTCCCGGGTTTTACAAGGGTTCCATGACGCGCTTGTGTTTTGCCGCTAGTTCCCGTTCCGCAGTTTAGGGTTCAGAATCCCACGGTTTTCGAAGCTCTCCGCCCTCCCCCCTGTCAAAGCTCAATCCCTTCTTCCGCCTCGCCTCTCGGCTTTCGAGTGTAGGGATGCGGATGGTTCCCGGGGCGGCCTGTCACGGCCTGGGATCCCGCCGCTCTCTCCATTATTTCCAAATCCGTGGGTCGGTTCGCCCCATTAGCGGAGAGAGAGAGGGGTATTCCAAAAAATAGGTTTTCGTCCCGCTTTATATACATAAAGCAAAGAACCAACAGAATACACGATCGAACAATACAAAAGGATGCAGTGGCTCTCAAACATGCCGATTCTCGGATAATTTGTAGACACAGTACGCACGCGACTACTCTACCTAAATAGAGTACAGGAAGAACCGAGAAACACCACGCTAAGCCCTATAACACCTAAGCTCCATGACAACGCCTTCAAGAAGGAGAACGGCATTAAGCGTCGTCGATGTCGAGTCAACAGAAAGAGGTTTTCACCCGGAACCTGGTCGGCACCTCCACGGTAGGAGGCCCCAACGCCCATGTCGCTCACCGGTCCCTATGGACCCCACGACTACCGATGGCCGCCGAGAGCGTGCCGCCTAGGAGCACTAGTACCACGCCACTAGTACAGAGTCTGATATTGATTAGCCGCGTGGACTGGGTCGGCACCTCCACGGTAGGAGGCCCCAACGCCCGTGTCGCTCACCGGTCCCCATGGACCGGGAGGTACACTACCCCACGACTACCGATGGCCGCCGAGCGAGCGTGCCGCCTAGGAGCACTAGTACCACGGCACTAGTACAGAGTCTGATATTGCATTAGCCGCGTGGACTGGGTCGGCACCTCCACGGTAGGAGGCCCCAACGCCCATGTCGCTCACCGGTCCTTGTGGACCGGGAGGTACACTACCCCACGACTACCGATGGCCGCCGAGCGAGCGTGCCGCCTAGGAGCACTAGTACCACGCCACTAGTACAGAGTCTGATATTGCATTAGCCGCATGGACTGGGTCGGCACCTCCACGGTAGGAGGCCCCAACGCCCGTGTCGCTCACCGGTCCCTGTGGACCGAGAGGTACCCTACCCCATGACTACCGATGGTCGTCGAGCGAGCGTGCTGCCTAGGAGCATGTGACACCCCCGACTTAATCGTGTGCTAATCATTCATGCAAATGCACACGATCAAGCCTAAGGACTCACGGGAAGATATCACAACGCAACTCTAAACACAAATAAAATAATGCAAGCTTTATATTACAAGCCAGGGGCCCCGAGGGCTCGAATAAATAAGCTTGAGTTACACAAGCGTTAGCGGAAGCAACAGTATCTGAGTACAGACACAAAGTTAAACAAGTTTGCCTTAAGAAGGCTAGCATAACAGCGACACTGATCGAAAAGGCGAAGGCCTCCTGCCTAGGGCCTCCAAACTACTCCTGGTCGTCGGGGATCTCCACGTCGTAGTAGGCTCCACGGGATCTCCTGCTCCTGGGCTCCGTCGTCTGATGTATCATCAAATGGGTATGGGGAAAAGAATAGCAGAGCAACCGTGAGTACTCATCCAAAGTACTCGCAAGACTGACATCAGAACTATACTAATAATGCATTTGTATCAAAGGAATGGGGCTATATCTTTAGACTGAACTGCAGAATGCCAGAATAAAAGGGGGGGAAGCCTAGCCTATCGAAGACTAGCATCTTCAAGCAATCTTGCAGCATCTGAAGAGAGTAGAATATAGTAGCATACAATAGTGATTGTATAGTAGCAGCGCCCTGAGATCCTTTCTCGACTCCCTGCGAGAAAGTGATCCCGAGAGCAGTAGTAACAGTTTAATATGTATCATCATCAATTTGTAATTGTCATGGATCCGGATACAACTCCGAGCGCCCTGTTACCGTGGACACGGCTATTCGAATAGATCACTTCCCTGCAGGGGTGCACTATTGTTACCCAACACGCTCGATCACATCTGGCCGGACACACTTGCTGGGTAATGCCCGGCCTCGGGAGATCGACACGACGCGGTCCTACCTAGGCTAAGCAGAGAGGTCCCCGCCGGTCTACATCCTAAGTGCTCAGGGGTCTTGGGCTCATCGCCCTTTGCACTCCGGGTCGTTATGCGACGAGCCGGGACGAGCACCACCTCATCCTGGATGGCACTGGCCCGACAGGACCACAATGCTGCACTGGACATCTGATAGAGCTTTCGGCTGATACATACGACGTAGAGGGTCCCATAACCATTATCCCACGTGGTGGTAGTGCGTATAGGGCACGACGACCCACTCAGATCAAATACCCAGTTCTGTTAGGCGTATTTAGTAACTCGCAGAGACGATCAGAGTTTCTGTCGCTCCGACTTGATATCACTCGCGGGTACTCTTGGAGTCGACCCGTCTTTAATGTTGTTCACTCGCGGGCACCCTTGGGGCCAGCCCGTCTTTAACATCGGGAGCTGTCGAGACTCAGGTCCATCTCTGACTGGATGGTACCACCAGCCCTTCAGCCCCGTAACAGTAAATGAACGTAGTAATGTAAGCATTTCCGTGATGATCACCCAGAGTGATCACGGCCCGATAACAAGCATGGCATACGGACAAGAGTGAAAGGCCACAGATGGAATAATAGCCTAGCTAACTAAGCATCATGGGATAGCAGGTAATGTATCAGTAGCAGGCGACAAAATCAGGCGATGCAACAGAATAGGAGCTATCGGAATAATAGCAGAGGCAATACTAATGCAAGCATAAGAGAGAAAGAGTGGGCGATATCGGGATGATCAAGGGGGTTTTGCTTGCCTGGAAGCTCAGCTAAAGGGGTCGGGTCGTCAACGACGTAGTCGTACTCTGCAGCGTCGTCGGCAGTCTCGGGGGCTATCGGGAGAGAAGGAGGGGGAAGAAACAATAAATATAAAGCACACAGATGTAACACAGCTGCACGACATGACAACACGCAGTGTTAGGGGTGACCTATTGCAGTACTACACGTTACCAGCGAAGGGGGAAAACATCCGGGAATGTTTTCCCAGCGTTTGGCATTTCGGACAGATGAAACAGAGGGGGATGGTTCCATGTCCAGCATGCTAGGGGCATGTGACAGATGAACGGAGTGCGTATTCGGGATTGTCATATTTTTCTGATCGTTTTTCATATATAAATTATTTTAATCCGAGTTACGGTTTATTTTATATGATTTTTCAAAGTTTTTAAGAATTGCTGGAATTATTTTAATTAGCTAAATTCGAATTATCCAAAACATTATCCAAAAGAGTGCATGCTGACGTCATCATGACGTCACTGTGATGTTAGGACCAGTGGGTCCCACCTGTCAGTGTCACATTAACCTAATTAACAGTTTAATTAGTTTAATTAGGTTAATTAAGTTTAATTAGTTTGATTAAACAGAATTAATTTATTAATTAATTATTATTTATTTATTTTTATTCTCTTTTATTTTTTTTATTTTTCTTATTTTTTTTTAATTTCGTTTTAACTGGGCCGGGCCCAGGCGTCAGTGGCACAGCCCAGACGTGTCCGCGGCTGTGCCCGTATCGGGGCCGGACGCGTCCGGCCACAGCGTGCGCGTGCGCGCGCAGAGGCGGGCGACGGCGAAGCGGACGGCGGTGCGGTGGAGAGGCGAGGCCGGGACAGCGGCAGCACGGCGGAGGCGGGCGACGGAGCAGGGCGGCGGCGGCGCCGTGGCGAGCAGCAGCAGCAGCGCGGCGCGGGCGGGGACGCGCGGGCGAGCGCGGCTGCGGCAGCAGGCGGCGAGCGGGCAGATGGCGAGGCGAGGGCGACACGGTCGGGCGCGCGGGCTGCGGCGCGGGCGAGCGGCAGCGGCGACGACGGGCACGGCGGCGGGCGCGGTGGCCGTGCGGGAGAGAGGAGAGGAGGGGGCGCGGCTCACCCCCGTTGCAGGGGTACGGCGGCGAGGCTCGGGGAAGTCCGGCGAGGCGGGGACGAGGACGAGGCGGCGATGGCGACGGGCGACGGCGACAGGCGGTGACGGCAGCGGCGTCGGGGACGAGGGGAGAGAGGGGATCGGGGTTAGGGTTCGGGTGGGGGGTTAAGTAGGCCAGGGGGGCGCGCGGGGGGCCGGCCTGGTCGGGCCGAGGCCCAGTTGGGCCAGGGGGGTTTTCCCCCTTTTTTTCTTTTTTTGTTTTCCTTTTCTGTTTTCATTTTAGTTTCTGTTTAATCTTTTCTTTTAGCAGAAATTCAATTTTATAAAATATGAGACCTGTGCAATTTAATACTATGCAATATATACCAATGCCAGAAAAAGGTTTGAATGCAAAATGATTTCATTTGACTTTTAATTAAATAAAATGGATTAAGTATTTGATGTTTTGGTACTGTTTTAGGATGTTAGAGTTATTTAATTAATTCAATTAAGGTGGATTTTATTTGTATAATTGCCTCTGGATTATTTGCAATAATATGAACATTTTAGTTTTCAAATTTGAACAATTTTTATTTTCACTTTAAATTTGAATTGCAATTTGAATTGAAATTTGAAACGAGTTATGATGCAATGATGATCAAGACTAGTTAATCCTGCTGACTTGGCATTATCAAAAAGGGATCACTGTAGCATAATGACAGGGGGTGTTACAATTCTCCTCTAACAAGAATTCTCGTCCCGAGAATTAAGAGGAAGACTGAAAGAAAGCGGGATATTCTTCACGAAGACGATCCTCGCGTTCCCAGGTGGCTTCATCTTCAGAATGATGCGACCATTGAACCTTAAGGAACTTGATCGACTTCTGACGGGTTCGACGTTCGGCTTGATCAAGAATGCGGATCGGATACTCTGGATAAGACAGATCTTCTCGCAACTCAAGCATTTCATGATCCACTGCTCGGATAGGATCCTTGAAGCAGCGACGGAGTTGCGACACGTGGAAGACATCATGAACTTGAGAAAGGTTCGGCGGCAATTGCAATTGATATGCCACTTCACCACGTCTTGCTAGAATGCTAAAGGGGCCAATGTAGCGAGGAGCTAACTTGCCCTTGATTCCGAAACGGTGAGTGCCTTTCATTGGAGTGACTCGAAGGTAAGCTTGTTCGCCAGGTTGATAAACCATTACCTGGTGTTTGCGGTCGTAATTGCTCTTTTGACGAGAGTAAGCAGCTTTCAAATGTGCACGAACAATGCGGACCTGTTCTTCAGCTTGTTGGATAATATCCGGACCGAAAAGTGGTCGTTCCCAAGTTTCTGACCAATTCAGAGGGGTTCGACACTTACGTCCATACAGAACTTCAAATGGTGCCATCTTCAGACTAGCTTGGTAGTTATTGTTGTATGAGAATTCAGCATATGGGAGAGATTTCTCCCATTTCTTACCGAATGAGATGACACAAGCTCGAAGCATATCTTCAAGCACTTGATTGACTCGTTCGACTTGACCCTGAGACTGAGGGTGAAAAGCGGTGCTAAAGGACAGATGAGTTCCCATAGCTTCTTGGAAACTTTCCCAGAATCTTGAGGTGAAGAGGCTGCCACGATCTGAACTGATTTCCAATAGAACACCGTGGAGTGACACAATTCTGGAAACATACAAGTCTGCTAACTGACTAGCAGTGATCGTTTCCTTGACTGGCAGAAAATGAGCAACCTTGGAGAATCGGTCAATGACGACAAAAATAGCATCATGACCCTTCTGCGATCTGGGAAAACCAGTAATGAAATCCATTTGAACCTTGTCCCATTTCCATTCAGGAATATCAAGCGGTTGCAGAGTACCAGCAGGCCTTTGGTGTTCAGCCTTGATGCGACGGCAAACGTCACACTCAGCGACATAACGAGCGATGTCTTGTTTCATACCCTGCCACCAGAATCTCTGATGAATTTCTTGGTACATCTTTGTGCTACCAGGGTGAATTGAGAGAGGGGTTTCATGTGCTTCTTTCATAACGTGCTTCCTCATGTCTTGGTTGCCAGTTGTAGGGACCACTAAGCGACCTTGGAAGAACAAACCGTCCTGGTCATCTAGGTGGAAATCTGAATACTTCCCTTCTCCAAGATATCGCTTAATCTGGTGAACCTTGGAATCATACAGCTGCATGCATCTGATCCTACGCTCAAGATTTGGTTCAACAACCAGGGTATTGAGATGACCCTGAGGAACAATATGGAGATTCAACTTACGAAGCTCTTCATAAAGCATAGGTTGCTCTTCCTGAACCATGAGGTTGTTGCAATAGGCCTTGCGACTCAAAGCATCGGCCATTACATTAGCCTTGCCAGGGGTATAAGAGATATTCATGTCGTAGTCAGCTATTGTCTCAAGCCATCTTTGTTGACGGAGGTTCAAATCTGGTTGAGTATACAGATACTTCAAACTCTGGTGGTCCATGTATATCTCGCAACGATTACCAAGGAGGTAATATCGCCACAGCTTCAGAGCATAAATAACTGCTGCTAACTCAAGATCATGTACTGGATAATTTTCCTCATGAGGACGCAATTGTCGCGAGGCATACGCAATCACTTTGTGCTCTTGCATTAGGACACAGCCTAATCCTTGACGAGATGCATCACAGTAAATCACGAAGTCCTTTTGGGAATCCGGGGGTGCTAGCACTGGGGCAGATGTCAACTTATCTTTTAGCGTCTGAAAGCTTTCTTGACATTTGTCTGTCCACTCAAATTTAACACCTTTGTGGAGCAGATCAGTCAACGGCTTGGCAATCTTCAAGAAGTTCTCGACGAATCGGCGGCAATAGCTAGCGAGACCGAGAAAACTCCTGACTTGCTTAACATTCTTCGGGGGAGTCCAGTCAAGAATAGCCTGAACTCGCTCGGGGTTGACAGCAATGCCATCCTTGGAAACCACATGTCCAAGGTAGGTTACCTCAGATATCACACTTAGAGAATTTGGCATATAGTTGGTGTTCTCGGAGCTTCTCCAATACAAGCCGGAGATGTTTGGCGTGTTCTTCTTCATTCTTGGAAAATATAAGGATATCATCCAAATAAACCACGACGAACTTGTCGAGGTAGTCCATGAAAATATAATTCATTAACCGAGAGAAGGTTGCTGGTGCATTGGTTAATTCGAATGACATGACGGTGTACTCGTACGATCCATAGCGAGTAACGAAAGCGGTCTTCGGAATATCCTCTTTACGAACTCGGATCTGATGATAACCCAACCTCAAGTCGAGTTTAGAGAACACAGAGGATCCAGCAAGTTGATCATACAGATCGTTAATTCTGGGAAGCGGATACTTGTTCTGAATTGTTGCCTGGTTGATAGGCCGATAATCTTGAACCAACCGATTCGTTCCATCCTTCTTCTTAACAAAGAGTGAAGGTGCTCCCCAAGCAGAAGAACTGGGGCGGATGAAACCCTTTTTAAGTGACTTGTCGATTTCCTCCTTAAGTTCAAGGAGTTCATGAGGCGGCATCTTGTACGGGCGCTTGGCAATAGGAGTGGTGCCCGGTTTCAAGTCAATGACGAACTCGACTGCTCTAACAGGGGGTATTCCTGGAAGTTCTTCTGGAAAGACATCTGGAAAATCGTGAACGACTGGAACTTTCTCAATTCCCTCAAGAGGTGAGGCGTTCAAAGCATTCAGAGCATATATCTGGCTCTCGGCATCCTGAGCTGTTCGGGCTGAGTATTTGACTGTCTGGCCAGAAGGGTGAGTGAGCTGAACTGTTTCAGCAGCACAGTCGATCAGGGCTTGATGAGGACCCAACCAATTCATTCCCAGAATGACATCTATGGTAGAAACCTTGAGGGCCATGAGTGAAGCAGTGAATTGTAATCCTCCAATTTCAATGTGATTGTTGTGGGCTATCATCGAGGTATCCCATCTGGATCCCGGAGAGCTAACCACCAGTGGAGGGTACAAGTTTTCGAATGATAAGTCTTGCTTGCGGGCAAACACTTCAGAGATGAAAGAATGTGACGCTCCTGAATCAAAAAGAACAGAAGCTGGGACTGAATTCACTAGAAGGGTACCCATCACAATTTTGGGGTCCCGTCGAGCTTCTTCAACCTTTACATGATTAACATGACCACGACTGAGTGCAGGCGGCCTGGCATTACGGTTTCTGGACTGTCGAGCTCTTGTACTTTGCTTCTGAGTCGGGCGGCAGCTGGCAGCATGGTGCCTTGGCTAACCACACTTGCGGCATAAACCATCATTATGGGGAGTAGCCATAGTATTGGGCTGTCCACCCTGAATCGCTAGCTGTCTCGGCGGCGGAGGCAGACGAGGTGCAACATAAGACGGCCTTGGTGTTGGAGCAGGTCGGTGATGTACATTGTGCGGAATCCAGACTTGACGTTTCTGATCAGGCTGGCCCGAAGATGAGCCAACCTCACGAGTACGCTTGAGCGACTCCTGGTACTTAGTCAGAGCAGTTTCAACTCGGAAAGATTGGCTAACAAGCATTGCAAAGTCTGCGCAATCATGGGCGGCAAGTGCGAGCTTTATATCAGGATGCAGTCCTTCACGGAATTTCTCCTGCTTGCGAGTGCCAGTGTCGACGTCATATTCAGCATAGCGGGATAATTTTAGAAATTTCCTCTGATATTCATCCACAGTCATTTTACCCTAAGTGAGTTTGCGGAACTCTTCCTTCTTCTGGTCGATCAGACCTCGAGGAATGTGTCGTGCACGAAAGGCTGACT
This sequence comes from Elymus sibiricus, assembly GCA_039707655.1. Taxonomy (NCBI): domain Eukaryota; kingdom Viridiplantae; phylum Streptophyta; class Magnoliopsida; order Poales; family Poaceae; genus Elymus; species Elymus sibiricus. The sequence continues at coordinate 31,751,195 of CM077670.1, forward strand.
GAAATTCCTGCCAAGTGGTTACAGTCCCATCAGGCAGCATACGCCTGTGACTTTCCCACCATTGAGCAGCGGGACCTTTCAGATGGAATGCCGCATAGGTGACGTAACTGTCAAGGGCAACACTAGCGGACTCCATTCCAAACAGAATGTCACGGAGCCAATCATCAGCATCCATAGGGTTGGTGGAGTTGCGGAAAATGGACGGGTTGAGGCGCACGAATTCTTGCAGCGTTACTGGGGCAGACTGTTGCTGAGCATTCTGAGTTGGAAACTGAGCCATTACTCCAGTCATAAACTGACGATTCAGCTCAAACTGCTGCATCATTGCGGCAATATAGGGAGGAGGTGGAGGATCGTCAGCCATCCTGCCAATTCAACAGGGGCATTTTAGCAAGAACAACTGCAGGGGTATGGAGTTATTCATGATGAAAAAATGCATTAGATACATATTAGTAGTCATTAAAGACATACAGATCTATACACGGGGTTGGATACCAACGGATAGTACGAGCATCGTAAACACTCGCAGCTAGACAACTAGGTGGCGCGCAGGCACGCGGTGAGGAATACAACACCGAGACATAGCAAAGGCTACATCACGTCGGAGAAAACTGCTGGAGCGAGGAATCTGCAAGTGACAACACAGGGTACCCTCGATAAAAGGGATCCTGCAAGCAGAACTTGGCCCTCAATCTTGAAGAAAGGGGGGGTAATTTCAGAACTCCGGGTGGATGTGATCACGAGAACCTAATGTTAGAGTCAGTAAAATCGTTAACCCGAATAGAAGAGAGAGCAGAGTCCCAGAGTAAGGAAGAGGAATAAAAGATCCTAATCCCATCCATTTGGCGACGTGGGCCCGTAAGCCACACAGCCAAGTTAGTAAAATAGTTTTCGAGAAGCTAGACTCAACTTCGGCCAAGGAGTTGGAAAGGGGTGTTCCTACAGGCAGTCGGCTCTGATACCAACTTGTGACGCCCCCGACTTAATCATGCGCTAATCGTTCACGCAAATGCACACGATCAAGCCTAAGGACTCACGGGAAGATATCACAACGCAACTCTAAACACAAATAAAATAATGCAAGCTTTATATTACAAGCCAGGGGCCTCGAGGGCTCGAATACATAAGCTTGAGTTACACAAGCGTCAGCGGAAGCAACAGTATCTGAGTACAGACACAAAGTTAAACAAGTTTGCCTTAAGAAGGCTAGCATAACAGTGACACTGATCGAAAAGGCGAAGGCCTCCTGCCTAGGGCCTCCAAACTACTCCTGGTCGTCGGGGATCTCCACGTCGTAGTAGGCTCCACCGGGGATCTCCTGCTCCTGGGCTCCGTCGTCTGATGCACTACAAGAAATATGCTAACTTGCGACCATCAATATTGGTCACTGAATGGTCATTGTTTTCCATTTGCGACCTTTTTGTGACCAAAAACAGTTGGTCAAAAGCTGGCCGTCTTTAATGAAACTTAACGACCTTCTTTGTGATATGGTCGTAGAAGGCAACGACCAAAATAAAAGGTCGTTGGTTCTACGACCAATTGTTTTGGTCGCTGGCAGTCTGCCCAGGCCACGTCGGATCCAACGTGGCAAGCTGACGTGGCAAAATTGAGACCAATTGAATTGGTCGTTGATAAGAATCAGCCCGGTCCAATTTGGTGTTTTACATGGGCCGAGCCCAACAATTCAGCCTTTTTATATATTTTTTTCCTATTAATTTTGGTCAGCTACATGAGCCAAGCCCAACAATTCGGTCCTTTTATATTTTTTTCCTGCCAAATCATGTTTTACCAAACAAGACCAGCCCAATGTGTTACAGGCTTTTTCTTTCCTGGGCCTTGGCCTTTCCACATTCATTTCTTTTTGTTTTATTTTTTACCCAAAATATTTGTCCAATATAATTTGGCCTTGGCCTCTTTATGGTACAACTCCAGCCCATTTAACAAACATTTTCAAACCAGTTTGAATAACAATATGAATAAGGTTACGACGGTGTTACAGAAATATCTCAGAACACACATTCATATTTTATACAGGTCCAAGCAAATTTCCATCACATCCGTATTTTATATAGGTCCAAGCAAGCTACAACATGTCGTATTCAAGCATACAGCTGCTGAAATACTCCAGAACAGCAAAAAAAAGATAGAACTAGCCTATCTAGTACTTCACAGCGAGAAAACATGTAATCTTCTTAATGGAAAGATTTCTTCTTCAAGTACTTCTTCTTCCTTAACAATGACAGGCTGCTGCAAAACATCTGGGCATTCAAAAGAGAACAAAAGGTATGTCACTGATAGAAGAAATATTACACAAATACTTTTAAAATAAAAACTAAAGATACACCAGTATTTTATCATTCGACTTATTACTAGTTTAACAAGATCATTCTACTTATCTAGAATAGGCCTATTCATCAAAACTGAGAATTGAATTGGCACATTGACAAACTTAGCAGCAAATAAGCATGGAATGTTTCACATAGACGACAAGGTTTAAAAACGATCATTCAAAGTTACAGCAGCATGAAGTTCCATTTGAGTATAAGGAATAATACTAATATTCAATCAATGTTACCTATTAAACTACCAGCTGCATGATTGAATTAAATAGTCACTAGCTATTCATCTTGACATCTATATAGGTGTAACAGAGCAACTATGTCAAAGTTAATTCAGATTTACTAATGTGTGTGTCACATGATACATGCATCAAGCATAAGGCCATCAAGCTGGATACTCGACAGGATTCATTCATATACTTATTGTGCTGACGGGATTGTAGAGGTTAACAACAACAAAACTAAAACTGGAAATTGATACCATTTGTGATGCACGACATAAGCTAACAAAAAAACACATTCCAAAACTATCTGTATAAAACATTTATGGATGGATACATTCAAGAACTAGAAAAGTTCAAATAGGTTTGTAAATGCACAAATAACTTGAGGAAAAGTATCCAATTTATGTACTGATCCAGTTTACTAGAGCATTTTATGAAAAAATATGATGGACATGGAACAGAGCAAGGTACTACTATAGCAGCACAAGAGAGGGAGCTAGACGTAGGAGACATGCTCACCGGAGAGGAGGCTGTACTCGATGCTGCAGACAACCGCAGCCGTTGTACGCGGTAGAGGAGGTTGAAGCCGAGTTGGACCATGTGCGGGGCGTCGTCGTGGCGGTGGATGCCCTGGTTGTCATCATCGTCCACGGAGGATGTCTGCTGCTCCAAAACAAACAAACAGGTAAGAGCTGCTGTTGTTGAGCTAAGTATAGAAATTAATCAAGCTAGTAAAGAAGACACAAACTACAGAAATCAATCAAGCTACATGTGTGTGCGCTTGAGCTAGCTTATTAGTACGTACATGGCTGGGATCCAAAACAAATAGAGCATGCTTGCCTCAACAGAATGAATCACAAGGTTAATTTTTGTTGTTGCTAACACTGCTAGGCTGCTAGCTGTGTGTGTTCATCCATCCATCCATGGACCTAACTAATGTTGTTGTATCTCTAGACTAGAGTCAAATGACCATTAGTGTTATTATTAACTTGATGGTGGCATCTTCTAGTAGGGTACAGATTTCACACAAGACATGAAAAATTGATGAGGCAAGCATCATCAAACAACACACACACAATCGAATTTCGCATAAAAACTGAACCAATACTTGCTGTTATGTTGTGGCCATAACAAATTAACAATTTCAATTGATGCCCACTTCATATCAGATATGCAAGGGGTAGAAGGAGGGGTGGAGCTCACCATGTCAGGGGGTTGGAGGAGGGGAGGAGGGCGTCCTGTAGCATCAACTTCTCCTCATGAGAGCAACCTGCAAAAAACAGAGCCTTCAACATGTTTAGATCGGGAAGAGAAAAAAGACGGAACAAAAAAAGAACCTAACATGTTTGGATTAAAACAGGAATACGGTGTCCACCTTATACTACAAAATCATCATCAGGATTAAACAACACATTGATACTCAGAGTGCTGGATGAGACAAATATCAATTGAAACCAACTAGAGCAGGGAGCAAGAAATAGAGCCTCTACTTAATTGTCATGTTTTGTCAGCCATTTTGCAATCTACACACCCCAATCGAACCATTTGAACTACAATAGGGATTTCCAGGTGTGTAACAGGCAAAAGGAAAATGACAAGACATTGTGGTCAAACCAGTGCTCAGCAAGCATTACAGATGTTGTACTCTACAAGACAATGTTGAAACTACAATGTTTGCATAACATAGCAACATTTCCAGAGAGAACTGAAACTGAGCATGAAAATTTGAACATCAAGTGGCATGCCCATTAACTTCACTGTACTGAAGGTAGTGGCACCGGGCCTTCACCTCGCCATCCTGACAATTTCTGCCCAGACAAGGTCGGATGAACAACATTCAACACGATATTACACAGATAAGATACTGATCAATCTGAGACGAACAAGATACTAGGACAAATTACCTCATGGCGTCCGCGGGGAAGCACTGGTAGCTGGCATGCACCTCGTCGGAGGGGATGGGGTACCCGACGAACTCCAGGTCGCCGTCCTCCATGGCATTGGCCTTGGCGCTGGTAGCCAAGTCGCGCACTTGGGATCAGAGGGAGGGGAGATGAAGAAACAGACAAGACAAGGGGAGAAGAGGGATTGATGCCCACCCACCCATCATGGTCGGAGATCCGTGGTCGCCATGGCCGGAGATGGACGGCTGCCGGCGCGTGTGGTGGAGGTCGAGGAAGAACCGTCGTTCTTTGGCGTCGAGGGCCACCGCCGCAGGATGCTCCGGGCCCCACCAAGAGAAGGTGGGTGCGGATCCACCGTCGCCGCCCCGTCCCCATCCATCCATGGGCGATGGGTGGGTGAGGGGCTAGGGTTTCGGGCGTTGTCGCCCCATCCGTCCATCTTAGGAGGGAGGGAGGTCGCCGGTGGGGGTGGGGGTCGGCGCCGGCGGGATTGGAGAGGAATCGCGGGGGAGCTCGAGTGGATCTCCAGCCAGCGGCGGGATTGGAGAGGAATCGGGGGAGGGAGAGGAATCGAGTGGATCTCCGTCCAGGGAGGGGAGGGGAGGGGAGGTGGAGGTCGTGGTTGTGGTCGCCAGCGGTGTTGAAGTGGTGAGCGCCGCCCCCGAAACCCTAGCCACGGGGAGGTTTGGTAGGGACGAGGCGGCGGCGGTGTGGGAGACGTGGGGGGGATGGGATCGGGGTGGGTGGGGGTTTCCCCTTTTCATTTTCTTTTTTTTCTTCTTTTCTGTAGATAGATGTATGGATGGATGTGGGATGGAGAGATGGATAGATGAATGGATGGATGGGCGCCATGTCATCGATCCGTGTCAAACTAATTCAACCAATGAGAATAGAGTACATGTAATTGTGTTTTTCCTTTTGTTTTTCTTCTACTTTTTCACATGAAAAAATCAAAAAAATGATCTCACATTGTGCACAAGTTTGCATCTTGGAATGACAAACAATGTTGCCTAAGGAATTTTTCATTTTCTTTGCACGAAATATTCATTTCCCATTTTTCGAGTGCCCAAAATTAGTTTTTTTTTGTGAAGAACCTACCAAATATGTGTTGCAAAATTGGACCAAATCAATTTTATAAAATATTAGGCCATATTTAATGTACAATTGATCAAATGGTTGGGTGTCAAAAGCTTTTGATCCACCTCTCGTGAAAAAGACAAATTTCCGCCGATTCAGCTGGAAGCGGGTCAAATTTGAACTGCAGCTGCCTTATAGTTTGCTCTTTATTTTTTCCAAAAATTATTTGTAGGTACATAAGTATCTATTTAATCAGAGAAACTCCAAAAGTTTTGCAAGATTCAACCCCTAGCTACGAACGGTCATGCCCGTCGTTTTGACCGCATTTTGAAACGGGCACAAGAAATTCAAAAAAAATCAAAAAATTGAAAACCTTCGCATTGTGTCATTATATGTGACCTAGTTTCCAGAAAAAATAATAAACTTGTAATACGGCAATTATTTTAAAAAAGTGTTCTCATAAATGAGCTATCATGTGTGAAGATTCATGGCTTTCAAGCCAAATGATCAATCTTATGGCAACATTCATGGCATAGTTTGTTCAAATGATCTCATATTTTATACAAGGGTGCATCTTGGAATGGCAAACAATGTTGCCTAAGGAAGTTTTCATTTTCTTTGCACGAAAAATTCATTTTCCATTTTTCGAGTGCCCAAAATGAGTTTTTTTGTGAAGGACCTATCATATATTTGTTGCAAAATTTGACCGAATCAATTTTCTAAAATATTAGGCCATATTTAATGTACAATTGACCAAATGGTTGGGTGTCAAAAGCTTTGATCCACCTCTCGTGAAAAAGACAAATTTCCGCTGATTCAGCTGGAAGCAGGTCAAATTTGAACTGCAGCTGCCTTATAGTTTGCTCTTTATTTTTTCCAAATATCATTTCTAGGTACATAAGTATCTATTTAATAAGATAAACTCCAAAAGTTTTGCAAGATTCAACCCCTAGCTACGAACGGTCATGCCCGTCGTTTTGACCGCATTTTGAAACGGGCACAAGAAATTCAAAAAAAATCAAAAAAATTGAAAACCTTCGCATTGTGTCATTATATGTGACCTAGTTTCTAGAAAAAATAATAATCTTGTAATACGGCAATTATTTTCAAAAAGTGTTCTCAGAAATGAGCTATCATGTGTGAAGATTCATGGCTTTCAAGCCAAATGATCAATCTTATGGCAACATTCATGGCATAATTTGTTCAAATGATATCATATTTTGTACAAGGGTGCATATTGGAATGGCAAACAATGTTGTCTAAGGAAGTTTTCATTTTCTTTGCACAAAAAATTCATTTTCCATTTTTCGAGCGCCCAAAATGAGTTTTTTTGTGAAGGACCTACCATATATTTGTTGCAAAATTGGACTGAATCAATTTTCTAAAATATTAGGCCATATTTAATGTACAATTGATCAAATGGTTGGGTGTCAAAAGTTTTGCTCCACCTCTCGTGAAAAAGACAAATTTCCGCCGATTCAGTTGGAAGCGGGTCAAATTTGAACTGCAGCTACCTTATAGTTTGCTCTTTATTTTTTCCAAAAATCATTTCTAGGTACATAAGTATCTATTTAATCAGAGAAACTCCAAAAGTTTTCCAAGATTCAACCACTAACTAGGAACGGTCATGCCCGCCGTTTTGACCGCATTTTGAAATGGGTATGAAAAATTCAAAAAAAATCAAAAAAATGTAAAACCTTCGCATTGTGTCATTATATGTGACCAAGTTACCAGGAAAAATAATAAACTTGTAATACGGCAATTATTTTAAAAAAGTGTTCTCAGAAATGAGCTATCAAGTGTGAAGATTCATGGTTTTCAAGCCAAATGATCAATCTTATGGCCACATTCATGGCATAGTTTTTTCAAATGATCTCATATTGTGCACAAGGATGCATCTTGGAATGGCAAACAATGTTGTCTAAGGAAGTTTTCATTTTCTTTGCATGAAAAATTCATTTTCCATTTTTCGAGTGCCCAAAATGAGTTTTTTTGTAAAGGACCTACCATATATTTGTTGCAAAATTGGACCAAATCAATTTTATAAAATATTAAGACATATTTAATGTACAATTGACCAAATAGTTGCGTGTCAAAAGCTTTGATCCACCTCTCATGAAAAAGATAAATTTCTGCCGATTCAGCTGGAAGTGGGTCAAATTTGAACTGCAACTGCCTCATAGTTTGCTCTTTATTTTTTCCAAAAATCATTTATAGGTACAAAAGTATCTATTTAATCAGAGAAACACCAAAAGTTTTCCAAGATTCAACCACTAGCTCGGAACGGTCATGCCCGCTGTTTTGACCGCATTTTGAAATGGGCATGAAAAATTCAAAAAAAATCAAAAAATTGGAAAACCTTCGCATTGTGTCATTATATGTGACCAAGTTACCAGGAAAAATAATAAATTTGTAATACGGTAATTATTTTAAAAAAAGTGTTCTCGGAAATGAGCTATCATGTGTGAAGATTCATGGCTTTCAATCCAAATGGTCAATCTTATGGCCACATTCATGGCATAGTTTATTCAAATAATCTCATATTGTGTACAAGGGTGCATCTTGGAATGGCAAACAATGTTGGCTAAGGAAGTTTTCATTTTCTTTGGACGAAAAATTCATTTTCCATTTTTTGAATGCCCAAAATGAGTTTTTTTGTGAAGGACCTAGCATATATTTGTTGCAAAATTGTACCACACTATTTTTAGAAAATATTAGGCCATATTTAATGTACAATTGACCAAATGGTTGTGTGTTAAAAGTTTTGATCCACCTCTCGTGAAAAAGACAAATTTCTGCCGATTCAGTAGGAAGCAGGTCAAATTTGAACTGCAGCTGCCTCATTGTTTGCTCATGATTTTTTCCAAAAATCATTTCTAGGTACATAAGTATCTATTTAATCAGATATACATGGTATGGTGGCGAGACATCGAGGTTTGGACGGTGGCCGAGGGCCCCAACTCCAGAGTGCGCAAACTGGCATGCCAGCTGTGTGGTCACTGCGTGACCGTGGCGTTGCCACGCGTTCTGGGCGGCCTAGGCATGTCTGGTGGATTTGACACTCCCCCGGTAGGTGTTAGGAAGAAGAATACAACAGAAGAATCTCACGAGGAGACTGAACTAAGCTCAAACATGAATTAGTAGCCAAGTGTTCGATTAGCGGTGGGGGAAATGCACATGGCCAATGGGCCTAAGTTTTGGCTGAGGATGATCATCTACTAAGGAGACTGTCTTGCCAAATTTTCAGCTCAAATGGAGGAGCCTAGGTGGCACTTGCTTTGCAAAGTTCCACACTGGGCAGAAATATGGATGTTGAAGCTGGGCTCAAATGAATGGATGGATTGAGCTGAAATTTTGTGGAGATAAGTTATATAGGTAGGAACATGCCCTGGTAAATTATCAGTAATAATTAAACAATATAAAATATAGTTGCTTCACAAACTGAAAATATGACCAGAATAAAAGATTGGATGATGAGCTCACATGGTTTGCTAGATAGAGCTCAAATTTTGCGAAGAGTGATTATTTGAGTATATGGAAGATTTGGAAAAATATCAGATCATTTGGATAAACCTAGCTAGTACTTCCTTCACAAAGCTTCTCTCTGAATAGAAACTTTGGAAATTTGCTGAGGAAGATTTACTAGGAAAATGGAGCTGAATATTGGCATGTAGCAATGATTTGGATATGTAATATTGCCCAAAAAGTTTGAGGTCAATAGGAGGGGTCTAGATAGCACTTGCTTTGCAATGTGCCAATCTGGACAGAAAATAGAAATTGAAGCTGGGCTCACATAGCTGATTGGATTGAGCTGCAATTTGGAGGAGAATGATAATTTGGGCATAAGAAGGCACTGAAAAAAGTTCATACCATTTAGATAAATAAAAATGGTACTTCCTTCACAATGCTCTCCACTGAACAAAAAATTGGAAAAAATATTGAGGGCAATTGGCTAAATTAAATGAGCTAAAATTTGGTGGAGGGAGGTTCTATGGGCAGGGTCATGTCCTGGTAAATTTTCAGAAATTATAAACTAATATAAAATGTAGTTGCTTCACAAACTGAAAATATTACCAGAAACAATGATTGGATGGTGAGCTCACATGGTTTATTAGATGGGGCTCAAATTTTGTGGAGAGCTATCATTTGGGCATGTAGAAGATGTGGAAAAAATTCAACTCATTAGGATATACCTAGCTAGTACTTCCTTCACAAAGCTTCTAGCTGAATAGAAACTTTGGAAATTTGCTGAGGAAGATTTACTAGGCAAATGGAGCTGAATTTTTTCATGAGGCAACGATTTGGATAGGAAAGAGTGCCCAAAAATTTTGAGGGCAATCAAGAAAATATAAATAGCACTTCCTTCACAAAGTGCTGTTCTGAACAGAATTGGAAAATGAATATTGCTGAATTATTTTTGAACTAGGGAAGGAAGGGTTTTGACATATTTGAGGAATATATAATCCAAAGAATTTATCAATTTTTTTTGGGAATTTTGGGAATGACAGAAATGTAGGCTGCTTCACAACCTAGGGCAAAAATTGACACATGGACATGACACATAGTCAAAACTGATGAGGTGGCGCCTAATCATAGCAATGCACCACAAATTACAAGGTTATGACCATCTATATTGGTCGTGATCAGCTAGAAATAAGGCAGCGGACCACTGCTGTCTGCTTTATGACCATTTCGTGTAAGGAAATTACGACCTTTCTGACCAAAATGGTCGTTATGGTTTAGGGTTTGGAGCCCGCCGAACAGCTTATGACCAGTCGGTCTGAAATGGTCATAGATTTACGACCATTTCTTCCAGGGTCACTGACAGAAGGTCACAAGTTGACATATTTCTTGTAGTGATGTATCATCAAATGGGTATGGGGAAAAGAATAGCAGAGCAACCGTGAGTATTCATCCAAAGTACTCGCAAGACTGACATCAGAACTATACTAATAATGCATTTGTATCAAAGGAATGGGGCTATATCTTTAGACTGAACTGCAGAATGTCAGAATAAAAGGGGGGGAAGCCTAGCCTATCAAAGACTAGCATCTTCAAGCAATCTTGCAGCATCTGAAGAGAGTAGAATATAGTAGCATACAATAGTGGTTGTATAGTAGCAGCGCCCTGAGATCATTTCTCGACTCCCTGCGAGAAAGCGATCCCGAGAGCAGTAGTAACAGTTTAATATGTATCATCATCAATTTGTAATTGTCATGGATCCGGATACAACTCCGAGCGTCCTGTTACCGTGGACACGGCTATTCGAATAGATCACTTCCCTGCAGGGGTGCACTACTGTTACCCAACATGCTCGATCACATCTGGCCGGACACACTTGCTGGGTAATGCCCGGCCTCGGGAGATCGACACGATGCAGTCCTACCTAGGCTAAGCAGAGAGGTCCCCGCCGGTCTACATCCTAACTGCTCAGGGGTCTTGGGCCCATCGCCCTTTGCACTCCGGGTCGTTATGCGACGAGTCGGGACGAGCACCACCTCATCCTGGATGGCCCTGGCCCGACAGGCCCACAATGCTGCACTGGACATCTGACAAAGCTTTCGGCTGATACATACGACGTAGAGGGTCCCATAACCATTATCCCACGTGGTGGTAGTGCGTATAGGGCACGACGACCCACTCAGATCAAATACCCAGTTCCGTTAGGCGTATTTAGTAACTCGCAGAGACGATCAGAGTTTCTGTCGCTCTGACTTGATATCACTCGCGGGTACTCTTGGAGTCGACCCGTCTTTAATGTTGTTCACTCGCGGGCACCCTTGGGGCCAGCCCGTCTTTAACATCGGGAGCTGTCGGGACTCAGGTCCATCTCTGATTGGATGGTACCACTAGCCCTTCAGCCCCGTAACAGTAAATGAACGTAGTAATGTAAGCATTTCCGTGATCATCACCCAGAGTGATCACGGCCCGATAACAAGCATGGCATACGGACAAGAGTGAAAGGCCACAGATGGAATAATAGCATAGCTAACTAAGCATCATGGGATAGCAGGTAATGTATCAGTAGCAGGCGACAAAATCAGGCGATGCAACAGAATAGGAGCTATCGGAATAATAGCAGAGGCGATACTAATGCAAGCATAAGAGAGAAAGAGTGGGCGATATCGGGATGATCAAGGGGGTTTTGCTTGCCTGGAAGCTCAGCTGAAGGGGTCGGGTCGTCGACGACGTAGTCGTACTCTGCAGCGTCGTCGGCAGTCTCGGGGGCTATCGGGAGAGAAGGAGGGGGAAGAAATAATAAATATAAAGCACACAGATGTAACACAGCTGCACGACATGACAACACGCAGTGTTAGGGGTGACCTATTGCAGTACTACACGTTACCGGCGAAGGGGGGAAACATCCGGGAATGTTTTTCCGGCGTTTGGCATTTCGGACAGATGAAACAGAGGGGGACGGTTCCATGTCCAGCATGCTAGGGGCATGTGATAGATGAACGGAGTGCGTATTCGGGATCGTCATATTTTTCTGATCGTTTTTCATATATAAATTATTTTAATCCGAGTTACGGTTTATTTTATATGATTTTTCAAAGTTTTTAAGAATTGCTGGAATTATTTTAATTAGCTAAATTCGAATTATCCAAAACATTATCCAAAACAGTGCATGCTGACGTCATCATGACATCACTGTGACGTCAGGACCAGTGGGTCCCACCTGTCAGTGTCACATTAACCTAATTAACAGTTTAATTAGTTTAATTAAGTAATTAGGTTAATTAAGTTTAATTAGTTTAATTAAACAGAATTAATTAATTAACTAAATAATTAAATAAAAGAGAATAAAAATAAATAAATAATTAACTATATTTATTTATTTTTATTCTCTTTTATTTTATTTTTTTTAATTTCGTTTTAACTAGGGCGGGCCCAGGCGTCAGTGGCACAGCCCGGACGTGTCCGCGGCTGTGCCCGTATCGGGGCCGGACGCGTCCGGCCATAGCGTGCGCGCGCGCGCAGAGGCGGGCGACGGCGAAGCGGACGGCAGCGCGGTTGCGAGGCAAGGCCGGGACAGCGGCAGCGCGGCGGAGGCGGGCGACGGAGCAGGGCGGCGGCGGCGCCGTGGCAAGCAGCAGCAGCGCGGGGCACGGCGGGCGCGGCGCGGGCGGGGACGCGCGGGCGAGCGCGGCTGCGGCAGCAGGCGGCGAGCGGGCAGATGGCGAGGCGAGGGCGACGCGGTCGGGCGCGCGGGCTGCGGCGCGGGCGAGTGGCGGCGGCGACGACGGGCACGACGGCGGGCGCGGTGGCCGTGCAGGAGAGAGGGGAGGAGGGGGCGCGGCTCACCCCCGTTGCAGGGGTACGGCGGCGAGGCTCGGGGAAGTCCGGCGAGGCGGGGACGAGGACGAGGCGGCGATGGCGACGGGCGACGGCGACAGGCGACGGCGTCGGGGACGAGGGGAGAGAGGGGATCGGGGTTAGGGTTCGGGTGGGGGGTTAAGTAGGCCAGGGGGGCGCGCGGGTGGGCCGGCCTGGTCGGGCCGAGGCCCAGTTGGGCCAGGGGGGTTTTCCCCCTTTTTTCTTTTTTTTGTTTTCCTTTTCTGTTTTCATTTTAGTTTCTGTTTAATCTTTTCTTTTAGCACAAATTCAATTTTATAAAATATGAGACCTGTGCAATTTAATACTATGCAATATATACCAATGCCAGAAAAAGGTTTGAATGCAAAATGATTTCATTTGACTTTTAATTAAATAAAATGGATAAAGTATTTGATGTTTTGGTACTGTTTTAGGATGTTAGAGTTATTTAATTAATTCAATTAAGGTGGATTTTATTTGTATAATTGCCTCCGGATTATTTGCAATAATATGAACATTTTAATTTTCAAATTTGAATAATTTTTATTTTCACTTTAAATTTGAATTCCAATTTGAATTGGAATTTGAAACGAGTTATGATGCAATGATGATCAAGACTAGTTAATCCTGCTGACTTGGCATTATCAAAAAGGGATCACTGTAGCATAATGACAGGGGGTGTTACAGAGCACTAGTACCACGGCACTTGTACAGAGTCTGATATTGCATTAGCCACGTGGACTGGGTCGGCACCTCCACGGTAGGAGGCCCCAACGCCCGTCTCGCTCACCGGTCCCTGTGGACCAGGAGGTACACTACCCCACGACTACCGATGGCCGCCGAGCGAGCGTGTTGCCTAGGAGCACTAGTACCACACCACTAGTACAGAGTCTAATATTGCATTAGCCGCATGGACTGGGTCGGCACCTCCACAGTAGGAGGCCCCAACGCCCATGTCGCTCACCGGTCCCTGTGGACCGGGAGGTACACTACCCCACGACTACCGATGGCCGCCGAGCGAGCGTGCCGCCTAGGAGCACTAGTACCACGGCACTAGTACAGAGTCTGATATTGCATTAGCCGCGTGGACTGGGTCGGCACCTCCACGGTAGGAGGCCCCAACGCCCGTGTCGCTCACCGGTCCCTGTGGACCGGGAGGTAAACTACCCCACGACTACCGATGGCTGCCGAGCGAGCGTGCCGCCTAGGAGCACTAGTACCACACCACTAGTACAGAGTCGGATATTGCATTAGCCGCGTGGACTGGGTCGGCACCTCCACGGTAGGAGGCCCCATAGCCCGTGTTGATCACCGGTCCCTGTGGACCGGGAGGTACACTACCCCACGACTACCGATGGCCGCCGGTGATGGGGCGGTCGCTGCGGGCGCGGCCATCGCGGGCGCGGTCGGCCACGGGGCGGAGCGCGGTGGGCTCGACCGGCCACGGGGCGGAGCACGGCGGGCTCGGCCGGCCACGGGGAGGAGCTCGGCGGGCGGGGCCAACCACGAGCCAGGGCGAGGCCGGCGACGGGCCAAGGAGCGGCGGCTGGTGCTGGGCGCGGTGGCCCAGGGGATGGCGGCGGGGACGACCATAGGGAGGAGCGCGGCGGGCGGGGGATGGAGGCGATCCAGATGGAGGCGGTCACAGGCTGAGCAGGGAGGAAGAAGACCAAGAAAAAAATGGATCGGATGTGGGCCTGCTTGTCAAAATTGGTCTATTTTACGGGCTCTGTTCTGCCGCAGCCGAATCCAACCTTTAAAAGACGTTTGTCGCGACCCCTATACCGGTTTTAAAGGTTGACGGGGTAAGGGGTCTGCTAGAGATGCTCTTAGTCATAAGTAGGTTTGACTCTCCGGTAGGGGGTCCGAGACTCCGCTGCAGATGGGAGATTCAATAATTAATAGTAGTAGTACTATACTATTTAATCTTCTGTTAGAGAAAGTACAATAGGATAACATAAGCGGGTTATAAGAGATGCCACATCATATTGTAGTTTAATTGGAGGAGAGAGAATAGGAGAGAAAAGAGAAGCGGGATACAAACTTACAGCCGGCTGTAACACGGAGTCCAACACTTTTTGTGAGAGAAGAAGGTCGGTCACATAATAATTACTCCCTCCAATTTGGCGAGGAGAAGGGGAGGGAGGGGGCGGCGGAACCCTAGGTCACCCTCGGGAGAGCGACGCGGGGGAGGGGGAGGGGGGAGTTTTCTTCGGAAGTATCAAACCAATCTCCTGTTGTTATCATGCGCGATTCCTCCATATTTGCTTTGCGGTTGGTCTTTATGTAATGCTTTATTATATTACAACTTTTATCATTGTTGGGGATTTTAGGAACCGTTGAATCAAGTCAATCTAACGGTGGAAATAAAAGAAGTACTGAAAACTGGAAATAATGATTTACCAGAAAAATATATTAATTTATTTGATTTAGCTGTGCTTGATCAACGGATAGAAATAATTCTAGCGGGAGTACGGAAGTACTGAGAAGTACTTGCTAATCGCCAACCACCGGAGAAGCGCGCTCATTTCTGATATGATGCTTCAATGCTGATTTTTGCAGAAGCACATGCCGATGGCGCATTTGGCTTTGGAATTAAAGAAGAGCAGCTTACGGCACTGACCAGAGATCATAACTACTCTGCTCTACAGCAGTATGAAGGGGTGAGTATCTGGTGTCACTGTCGCAGTTTATATGAGCTCGAGCTCAAATGAGCTCTATGAACAGTAAAATCGAAATAAAATGAAAATAAATTCAAAAAATTCTGAAATTTTTTCGGCACAAACATTGAGAAAAGTTTTACATGTGTACCGAAATTCGTGATGAAATAACATTCCTGGATGTGAGGGTAAAAATAATAAAATCAATGCTTAAAAAGACTGTTTTTGAAAGCATTTTGGATCATCGATTTGTTATTTTTGTCCACACCTCCAGGAATGTTATTTCATCATGAAATTTGGCACGCATGTAAAACTTTTCTCAATGTTTGTGTCAAAAAAAATTCAGATTTTTTTGAAATTTTTTACATTTTATTTCGATTTTACTGTTCATACCGAGCTCAAATGAGCTCGAGCTGAGAAGGTGACTTTCCCACTTTTTTTGTCATAGTTTGCGTCTTGTAACTTTCCCTACAGGTTCCAGGGCTAGCAAATATGCTAAAGACAGATACAGAGAAAGGGATCAGTCGAGACGAATCCGACATAGATGGAAGGAAAAGGGCGTTTGGGTCGAACACATACCCATGTAAAAAAGGAAGAAGCTTTTTGGTATGCACATGGCTCTCATATTAGTATGGCAATTGCTCTCTTCTGTCCTGGACGCTCGCTCTTGATGTGTTTCTTACTGTTATTTAGGCCTTTATGTGGGATGCCTGTAAAGATTGGAAACTCATCATCCTCATGGTCGTCGCTGCTGTTTCATTGGCCTTGGGCATAAATACAAAGGTGTGCGTTGGATCTTTAGTTCATCGATTCTTTACTTCTGCATGCTGAGCGGTTGACCCTGCCTCATTCCTCGTACTGTACGCAATTTTCATGACTTGTAGCTTGGAAACACATTGCATTTTTAGTTAATCTGTTCTCTAGCATCATTCCTTGTACCGTATGCAATTTTCATGACTTGTAGTGCGGAAGCAAAACCATACTTAGTTTTTGCTCTTTGCTCAGCTGGTTACCATTATCTAGATGTTTCATCATCATTCTTGTATCTGGTTATGGGTGTATAACTCCCATTACAACTTTTTTCTGGTTTTTAGGGGATAAAAGAAGGCTGGAATGATGGGGCCAGCATTGCTTTTGCTGTACTCCTTGTTGTTTTTGTTACAGGTATGCCACTGCAACCATCTTTCCTGTTTCTGATTATTTCTGTGAGCAATTATAATAATATCAACATTTAGAAGGGTATGTCCTTTAACTTATATACTCTTTAGTGTCTACATTCCTTGACAGTATAGTTCAGTCTCTGATAAGAAAATAAGAAGTGTTTGAAAAAGTGATACAGTCACAACATGTATTCCTGAAACTTCAGAGTTATTTTAGACATATTACTTGTCATTCAATATTAACGGCTCACAATATTGCCCAGCTACCAGTGATTACAAGCAATCGTTGCAGTTCCAAAACTTGAATGAGGAGAAACAGAACATTCATTTGGAGGTTAAATTTTAGATTTATCTTGCTATAAATTATTTATTCTTTCCCAAATAACGCTCAGATATTCTCATTCAGGTTGTGCGAGGTGGAAGGAGAATCAACGTATCAATTTATGATTTGGTTGTTGGAGATGTAGTGCCCCTCAAGAGTGGTGACCAGGTAGGAATGCCGTTATCCTATACTTCGAAACGAGTGGCTGCAAGCAGTTACAAGGGGCTAATCCAATTTTTTTGTCAGGTACCTGCTGATGGAGTCCTTATCAGTGGTCGCTCCTTCTCCATTGATGAATCGAGCATGACGGGAGAAAGTAAAATAGTGAGTTACTCTTGTACGCTTACTTTTGCCTTTTGGAACTAGTTTAGGTGAAGTATTAAGGGCAATTCCAACGGGAGACCCAAATGTCCCGATTTGGTCCGCTGGCCTCCGTTTGGGTTCGCGCGGACAAAAATCGCGGTCCAACGGGGTGATCCAAATGGACCGCGGTCCTTTTTTGGTTCGCTGAGACCCATTTCCAACCCAAATTTGGGGCCGATTTGGGTCCGCGTGGATGCGTAGCGAACGCCCTAGTTGTCCCCCCTTGTCCTCCCCTGTCTGCGTCACAAACACCATTCTCCCCGTGCCCCTCAACTTCGACCTCCCCTGTGCGTCGCCGCCGCCGCCACCGCACGCCCCGTTCTTACCCCATCGCTACCACTGCCGCCGCCCAACAACGGCGCCACCACTCCCACCACCCAGTCCAGCCGCCAAGGCAACGCAGCCGGAAGGAGGAGGCCGCCGTCGGTGGCAGCCGAAGGGAGGAGGACACCGTCGTGGACGCCGGAAGGAGGAGCCCTACCGCCACCACCGCGGCCCGGAGCACGCTGCGGTCGGCGACCCTTCTTCCTCTGCCCCAACCACACCAGCATCGCCTCGACCTCTTGATCGAGCTTTGCTGCCCACAAGGTGTTCGGTCAATTGCCCGACCCGTGTGAGGTACGAATTTGGTCATGGCCGATAGTGCGGATGGGTTTTTTTACAAGAATTTCATCGAGTCATCATCGTTCGAGGAATCATCCGATAATTATACCGATGTTTTGGCTTCCACCCTTCTCGTGAATGATCACATTGCGAGGCAGCTGCTAAAGTTCAAAGGTTCAATGCCGGGGCATGCTCCTGCGTTGAATCGAAACAGAGTGTGGTCATCTCCTGCTGTATGATGACTACTTTCATCAAGCGCCACTTTTCCCTCCCAATCTTTTTCGGTGACGCTTCCGGATGGGTAGGCCGTTGTTCAACCGTATCCAGGAGGGAGTGGCGGCGTATGATGTTTTTTTCAAATGCAAGTATGATGCTGTTGGCAAGGTTGAGTTCTTCTCTTATCAGAAATGCACAACAACTGTTTGGATGCTTGCATATGGAGTTCATGGTGATCCCATTGATGAGTATTTGCGCATGAGCGAGTCCACTTGTCTAGAGTTAATGTACAGATTCTGCAGGGTTGTGGTTCATGTGTTTGGTTCGAAGTACTTGAGGCAGCCAAATGCTGAGGATACAACCCGGTTGTTGGAGATCAATGCTGCGAAAGGCTTTTTCGGGGATGCTTGGTAGCATAGATTGTATGCAATGGGAGTGGAAGAACTGCCCATTTGCTTGGCAAGGGCAGTACAAGGGACATGTTGATGGCTACACAGTGATCCTCGAGGCTGTGGCATCTCAGGATCTTTGGATTTGGCACTCTTTTTTTGGCATGGCAGGTTCTCACTATGACATCAACGTGCTTCAGCGTTCTCCGGTGTTTGCGAGGCTTGCGGAAGGCAATGCCCCAAGTGTGAACTTTGAGGTCAACGGCCACCAGTACAACAAGGGATACTACCTACCAGATGGTATCTATCCTCAGTGGTCAACATTTGTGAAGACAATCTCCAACCCCCAAGGAGAGAAGAGAGCAAGGTTTGCCAAAGAACAAGAGAGCGCTAGGAAGGATGTGGAGTGTGCTTTTGGTGTGCTCCAATCTTGTTGGGCTATTGTTCGGCACCCTGCAAGATGTTGGAGCGTTGAGACTTTGGGGGATGTGATGAATGCATGTGTGATCATGCACAACATGATCGTAGAGGACGAGCGTGATGATAGTATCTTCGATCAGGGGTGGGAGTGTTTGACACGAAAAAAGGAACTAGTAAGCGTGCACGTGCAATGCACGTTTTGTTGGAATTCAAAATTTAAATATTTTCATTCTATGTATAACTACATAATCTTACATGCGCAATGATTTGCAACACGTTCCATATACTCTACGATTTTAAATCTTAGGGAGATCTACTACCACTTCACAAACTTGCCTAGAACATTTGAGGTTATATCTGCCACCAATAAGATTTCTTTCTCATTCAGCCATTAAAATAACTGTTGAATTTCAGACGCCTCTATTATGGGGTATATCAGATCATCATCAAAGACATCATATCTCCTAGTGGTCTCATGCACATATGAGCTGTCAAAAATCATCATTTCAGTGCGACAAACAAATCAAGATTCCTACTGCAATATTAATACTTTTAAGAATACCGCACCAGCGCTCTTCGTGATGTCACCCAAAAAGTTGCATCCCTCCTATTAGATTTTCAAAATAATTGCTGAATGAAAAGTGCATTTATCGAATAATCACTTCAACAATATCATTAATCTGCACCAAATGTTGGTTTATAGGAAAACCAAACATTATTTCATGTCAACAAAGGGACAAATGCATTTGGTGTGAAATAATTGGAAAATTTCACCTTCGGAGGCTTCCATTTTTCACATATGTCAAAGAACAACATGATATAATCCACTTGCCTGGATTTTTAAACAAAGGGAGAACACTGATTTCAGTTCTAGTGCTTTGTGAATATCAAGAAGTTCACCTTGTATCTCAACAACTCTGTCATCATTTAACGGCACAAGTGGCTCATTCCCAGTGATATAAAAATGTTAAGTACGTTGATCTTTGCATATAAGCAAGCATGAGTAATGGAAGAACTAATCCTAATGAAGTTATTGTACAACTGTTGTGTAGATCGATCCATCAAGGAGAAGAAGGGGGGGGGGGGGGGGTGCTAGGTGCATTCTTGCCATTAGTACCACATCTAAAAGGATACCCCACATATTTAATCTGCAACAAACTGAATAGAGGAAGACATGTTTTGACTTTCCTTTTGGAACTCAAGAAATATTATGATTTTGTTGAGGTGCCTCACTTCTCAAGTACAACGGTCTGATCAACAATAAAAACACCACATGTGGCTTAAGAATTTTAATTGTGACCACTAACCTCGTATTTTGAAAATATATCTTCAATGGCCTAAGAATCATTTAACTTGTAAGCATTAACTTCATATTATTAAAATGAGTGAGGTGAGTATTAAGGACTAAGGACTACAAAAAAAACAACACAAAGTGATGCGATATTCCATAGAAAAATATATAAAGGCCATCAAACTTAGCCCATTTTCCCGTGTGTAATTTTCATGTGAAGAAGAAAATTACAACATATGAAACAACAAATGAATCTGAAACTGGCACCTTAAACCATCTATTGTTCCTGGGAATACTATATATACTGAAAATTGTTGCCTAATTTTGTATTACTATGTGTTCCAAACCTTTGCCTACAATGCTATTATCAATCAAAATATATATGTGAATTTTTAAAATAAAGATAATTGTACTTAACAAAGCCATCAGAAGAGGATACAACCGACATATGTTCTTATCTGCACCAAAAAAAAGCAAAAGCAAGGCAAGCTTCTATCAGTACATGGCACAACATTAAAATGTCAACTGGGGAAAAGTACAACTAAGTTTAGAAAATAATTTGTCCTTTGATAAAAGGCATAGTAACAAGAAGAATCCATATAAGCCAAAATTGTTTATTTTACTATTTTCCTTAGTAGTTGATACCAGAATGTGGTAAAATAAAACATTAATGCCAAATTTCCGTGGCACATTTTTGTTGTTGTTGTACTACTTTCCTCCATTTTGCAGCGCCACACAACACTGATCGGGCTATCCATCACCGAGGTTTCCAAAAGAACTACAATTTGCCATCGATCTACAACCATACCACTGGATAAAGTTAAAAACATGAACATATAATAAAATTCATATTCAAGCAACATGGATGATAAAAGTTATCTGGATATACACATACCCATTCATGTTGAAAGAAATCAAAGAGATGCGATATTCACCTTCTGCTTGATGTATTAGATGGATTCAAGCGTGTTGATGCCACAATAGCATCTACTTAGGCATACAGACACTTTCAGATTTTGGTAGAGAAGTTTTTAACCTCGATGGACGCTGGGTAGTGCCGTTGGTAATTGAGTAGGATAGTCAGAACACAATATATAGAAAACTGCACTGATGTGAAGTTTTCATCGTCACATTCGCTTCAAAGGTAGCTAAAAAGCTTGAAAACATAGAGCCATTGACTGTACTTCACAGTGTGAAGGTCCAAATATTGCATATTGAAAAACCATATAGCAACAGGAACGACATACTAAGAAGTTCCTGCACAAATAAAAGGAAAAGTTTGCAAGAAATAGCAAACATGTGACATGAGTTTTTCCAGTTATGTGTGGTACATAAATTATTTGCCAATCAAAATTGCTTTGGTGTCCAGTTTGAGTGGTGATAAGTAGTTGTCGTTAAGCATGCAACCAAAAGTATCTCAGCCTTTCGGAGCTGTACTATAACATAAAAGGATCCTGATTTAGTTGTTTTATTGGTTAAATGATAAATTTTCATCTTAAGAAATAATTCTTTCCTCTGATAAGTAAATAAAAAAATGATAAGAAATACACTTCATCTCCTGGTCTTACATTAAGATCAGCAGACTGTAGCAGTGGTAGTGGCAAAGAAATAATTCTTTCCTCTGATAAGTAAATAAAAAAATGATAAGAAATACACTTCATCTCCTGGTCTTACATTAAGATCAGCAGAGACTGTAGCAGTGGTAGTGGCAAAGTTTTAGGGGAAAAGGCAAAACAGCTAAACCTGAGTTAACATTATATCCAAATTCCCTTATCGTGCATGTCTTCATAAGCAGCTGGATGCGCCATCACAGTCTTCTCGTTTACCAGGCCTGAAAAATCACACCAACCACCAATCAAATCTATTAGTGGCACAAGGGACATCAATGATGCATCCGACCAGGAGAGGACAAATAACTACCAACCGGAGTACTTGTGAGAGTGGACACTGTAAAAGGTTGTTGGGCTTCCTTGCTGAACTTAATCTTGGCATTGTTGCTGAACTGCTTGATTAGGAAGCAAATTTTCTTCTACACAAGCTCTCAGACCAGATTATTGGAAACCGTCGCCATATATCCTAACCTAAGAAATCATATCAACCAATGAATATGAAGACTGAAGAAACAAGAGACACGGTATAGCTAGAAGTGTAAATATTCTGGAGTTTCTACCTTACCATAACAGAGAGCTTCTGCATAATGACGGCACCCCAGATTCCTGCTGGTGGCCCCCTTGAAGTGTACATCGGATGACAAAGATCGTGCTGGCGTTATCAGATGGTCGTTACAGACTGCAGACCATCTTGGGTGGCATGTGGGCAAGGTGCACTCGCGACCAGAAGCAGACAAGGAAGTCGGCGGCCTGGCTCAGCCGTGCTGACCCGCCCCGCGCCGGAAGCCTGGAACCACGACCGCATCTTCCTCCGTGGGCGATTAGGCCAGCACCACTGCTGCGCGCCTCCCTCTCTCCTATCTCTATTGTTGCAAGCAGATTTTCATTCTTGAAATACAACAATCAATTATCATACGCTTCGAAGATTGCTAAAATCCGATGCATCAATTCATAGAAAAAATCTTATTACATCAGATTCTTAATGTGGGGCTAACTCAGTATAAAACCTGTAATCCAAAACCAAATTAACCCATACACACTATAAAGTGCACACCAGAACTTTTATGTGATTGTATCAAATTTGCAATCTACACAAACTATCTGAAAAATATTTGTCAAATCTGCAATTCGCAATATGAAAATACCACTTAGATCATTAAATTATAGATTTGTCCAACTATTCTATGGTTTATTCGGTGATGTACAATGTAGAAATTTCAGAAAATTGTACCTATCCAATTTGCCTTTTCTAGCCCCTCCCGCTTCCTATCCATCCTCTTTCCCTTCACCAGCAACACCGCCACGCCATGGTAAAGGCAATGACACCATTGCCTCCGTCCCTGGGACACTCCGCTGCGCCCTTCCACTCATCCGTTGTTGCGCAGCTGCGCCCTGCACGCCTGCGGACTGGAGTACAGGAAGCTTGTGCACTCTTGTTGCTGCTGCTATAGCACTTCAGCCGCCGATGTTTGTTTCAGCTGCAGCAATCAACCCGGTCAGCAACCTGCATACACAGCAATACACGTACATGTATAGTCGCTTCTGCAATTAATCAAGATATGACGACCGTGACAATGGTCATGGGTGCCTGAGTTTCAGCATGCAAAAAAAATCATAATTTTTTCCATGATTCTCCACGCCTTAATGGGAAAAAAAACTATACGATTGAAAGGGGTAAATGTCATGGTGGCTGCCTTGGAGATACTGACACCAATAGCTACAATTTCCTTTCCTCACATCTAATTTTCTCTGTTTTTTGTACCTGCACTAATTTACTCCATAGAAAATCAACTCCAAGATGAAAAAACATGGACAATTAAGTTAGGAAGTATCTGTCTTCTCCATGAAAACATGTATGATGCAGTTCCAAATTTTTCTGAACATTCAGAATTAAGACATGTAAGATGCAGGGGAGTACACAAAATTAAAAAGACAAAGAGTACAGGATGAAAAACATGTGGGGCAGAGGATGGAAAACTGAATCGGGTGGTTTACCTCCGTGGCGCCGGCGTGTGGCTGCGCGTCCCCGGAGGAGATGCGCATCCCTTGTCAGCTACGAACGGAGGTGGGGGTGCACAGGGGGCGGCGCTGGGGGTGTGGGGGTGGAGGAGAGGAGGAAAGGCGGCCTGGGGGTGCAAAGGGGGGCGGCGCTGGGGGGTGGGGCAGAGGAGATGCGGATGAACGGTGGCGCTGGGGGGTGGGGCGGAAGAGATGCGGATGAACGGCGGCACCGGGGGGTCGGAGGAGAGGAGGACGATGGGCGGGAGGAATGGGGCGGCCGAGCGGTTGGGAACAGAAGGGCGTGGTGGTGCACTGGTGCCTGATTCTGTTTTTTTTTTTTCGGTGAAGAAGCGGGTCGTGGGTGGATTAGCAGCAGCGCTCAACGTCGTTGGTGATTAGTGTTGATCTTTAGATTAAGATCTGACGGTAGGTAGGTATGTTTTGGATCTGCCCTCTGGGTTTTTTATAGGTGTAGTAGATATATGACACTCATACAAGATAGGATAGAGGCTCGTATAAGTGTCTCCCTTTTGCACCGGGGAACAAATAATGTTGCGGGCGTGCCAGTGTACAATGTACACAAATACAAGGGGAAAAGGAAAAGGTGGAGCCTGCTGGCGCGGCTAAGTGATCAAGCGATCATGGTCTCCTGGTTCCCGGGTGCCTCGGAAAGCACCCGGTTAATTACTCCCGCGAATAGTATCACGGGACACCTCCGATTAAGTTGCGCAGCCGTCGCCTTCGGTCTTCGCTTCGCGTTCTCCATGCATGATGGTGGTGATGTGTGTGGCGGCGGCAGAGTCCGTGTACTAGGTGGTACACGTGCCGTCGAAAGTGTGGCCTTTGCTCCGGCCACACCCGCCTACGCCGTCTTGCCTCGTCGGTCTCGAGCGGCGCCGATGTTGTTGGAGTCGTGGTAGCATGCATGGTTGAGCTTGGCTTGGACGTCGTCGATGATTTTGTAACTTCGCCAGAAGAGCGAGGGGTACACCCCGCGGGAGTGGAAGATTGGAAGGAGAACTGGTGGACGTGCGACACATCAAGTGTACACATCCGGACATAGCCGCATACACCGCCGCCAATAGTGGCGAACCCGACACCTCGTGTGTCGAAGCGGTCCAGAGTGCCGCCTCCAAAGGGATGCGTCTTGACCGGGAGCCACTATGCACGAGCGGACCCCGGTGAGTGTAATGTACACCCACGTCATAGAAGATGAGGCCGTGAGAGACGACTTAGCGCGTCTCGGCCCCTGGTGGACGACATCTCCGCCGCCAACGGATACGACAAAGTGTCGCAACGTCCAAGGACACGCCGCCTGCGCGTCGGATGATACATGTCGCCGCCTCTCGCGAGCCCATGGCGCCTCCATGGGCCGGCAAGACGACGGCGAATGAAGCTCTTGGGAGGTGGCAGAGTCTCGCCTAGACTCCGCCCCCAAGGTGGTCCGAAGGGAATCGCCGACGGGCTGCGTACGAATAGCAGCCCCGTCGTCATCGTGGTCGTCTGTGAAGAGTGTGCCGGGAGCCGCACAGAAGTGCCGACCCCGGCACGTCGCCGTGGTCGCCGGTGAAGAGTGCGCCGAGTGCCGCACATAAGTGCCGACCCCGACACGTCGTCGTGCTCGTCGGTGAAGAGTGCGCCGGGTGCCGCACATAAGTGCCGACCCCGGCACGTCGTCGTGGTTGCCGGTGAAGAGTGCGCCGGGTGCCGCACATAAGTGCCGACCCCGGCACGTCGTCGTGCTTGCCGGTGAAGAGTGCGCCGGGTGCCGCACATAAGTGCCGACCCCGGCACGTCGTCGTGGTTGCCGGTGAAGAGTGCGCCGGGTGCCGCACATAAGTGCCGACCCCGGCACGTCGTCGTGGTTGCCGGTGAAGAGTGCGCCGGGTGCCGCACATAAGTGCCGACCCCGGCACGTCGTCGTGGTCGCTGGTGAAGAGTGCGCCGGGTGCCGCACATAAGTGCCGCCCCCAGCGCGTCGCCGAGGAAGAGTGCGTCGGGCACCGCACATGAGTGCCGACCCCGTCGTGTCGCCGAGGAAGAGTACGTCAAGCGCCGCACATAAGTGCGACCCCGTCGCATCGCCGAGGAAGAGTGCGTTGGGCGCCGCACATAAGTGTCGACCCCGTCGCGTCGCCGTGATCGCCCGTGAAGAATATGCCGGGTGCCGCGCATAGGTGGCAGCCCCGACATGTCGTCGTGGCCGTCGTCGATGGGTATGCCGGGTGCCGCACATAGGTGGCAGCCCTGACATGTCGTCGTGGCCGTCGTCGATGAAGAGTGCGCCGGATAGCTGCACACAGTGGCAGCCCCGACACCGTCGTCACCGTCCATGGAGGTGCACCGAGGATGCACGCGCGAACTGCAATACCGGCACATCGCCGCCGGCAGCGAGTCCGGGGGTTGCACATTAACGGCACCCCGGCGTTGTCGTGGTAGTTGGACAGAGAGTGCACCGTCAATGGGAGGTGCGCCGGGGATGCAGCCCCGGCGTCGTCGTGGTGATCGTCGATGGAGAGTGCACCAGGGGCTATATAGCCCCGGCACGTCATCGTCTTCAGCGGGTACACCAAGGGCTGCGCACGAACGATAGCCTCGGTGCCGTCGTCGCCGTCCATGGAGATTGCACCGAAGAGGTATATACCCGTACAATACGGTCTAACGTAGTAAAGACGTACGCATGCGCACATGTTACAGGCTGCGTCAAGGTGCTCCTAGTGCGTGGGTAATTTTGCCGTGCATGCATTGCTAAGTTAAGCAGCAACTTATAACTAATTAGTGCACGCGCCATAGAAGCCTCTGTATTTAACCATATATGTATACACACATAGGCACTCCTTGCTCTGTGTACATATACATGTGAAAAAAAAGAACTTGCATGAAATATCATCACTTATTCATGTCATTTATTTTCATACTATTTCTAGTACAAAATCCTATCAAACAGAGTACCAGGGTGACAATGTTGTGCCTCAAGGAGGAGCGACATCATACGCACAGTTCCTCCAATTTCATCGTGATATGCGTGATCGGGAAACTCACGTGCAACCGCAAAACGATTTGGTTGAGTATATGTGGACTCACATAGGAAACCCGTAGTGGTTTGTAAAACCATATGTGCTACAATTTATTGTTGTTTGAAAATTATAGTAAAGACAGGAATGTCCGCTCACGTGAAGAG
This sequence comes from Elymus sibiricus, assembly GCA_039707655.1. Classification (NCBI taxonomy): domain Eukaryota; kingdom Viridiplantae; phylum Streptophyta; class Magnoliopsida; order Poales; family Poaceae; genus Elymus; species Elymus sibiricus. Next base: position 31,778,272 of record CM077670.1, read on the forward strand.
CTGTCCTAGGTAATATCTATCTCTTTCAGCGAGATGAATCTGAATTTTTAGTTCAGTTCAACTCCTTGAAAGAGATAGACTCTCACCTAGTCCAGCTCTTCACGAAAACGGACGTTTCTGGCTTTGCTATAATACAATGTTCACATCGAGTCTATGCCACACCCCCTTATAAACAAGTCGATGAGGCCCTCCAGCGGCGAGGTGGGACTAAAAAATGGTCTCGCGGACCAAATGCGTCCCCCCCCCCCCCCCCTCCCCGGTGCGGCCGGACAGTGGTCCGTTTGGCGACCCAAACGGACAAAAAGCGGACCAAAGCTGGGTCCGTTTGGGTTGCCCCCTTCGAGTTGCCCTAAGCTGACACTGCAATCTGGTTGTTAATTGAAGGTAAACAAAGACCAGATGTCACCATTTATGATGTCAGGTTGCAAAGTCGCGGATGGCTATGGTACAATGCTGGTGAGTCTCTCTGTACCCTACCAAATGGAGAAAATGTATAGCTACTTTCAGCTTCTGAAACCTTCTGTACTTTGTGATGTGAAGTAGAAGTGCAGTAATCTCAGTTGTTCATATTTTCCCTGTGGGGCCATAATAGATTTTACTTCCTGAAAGAATGAGAAGGTATCTTGATGCTAATACTGTTGTTAATATCTGCTGATCTTGGATGTCAATGGTCGTCAAATAAAATTTGCTAATGTCAATTTCCATATTTTTGAAGTTTACTTTATATGCCCATCACTAAAATGTGGAACTTTGGAGAGTCGTATGGTACACATGTGTAAATCTGCTCCTGAAATGTAGTATTAGTAGAATCACTGGTACATTTCTCACATTTAAAGAAGAGTGGCATCTTTTTGTCAAACATAATGGGCTGGCTCGTCTCTTTTCGGCCAACCTGAGTCGGCCTGAGCTCAAGTTTAGTTTTTTTGGGCATATGTATGTGGTACTAGATTTTTAATTAATATAGACGGTCATGATAGAGGGCAAGCTAGTGATGTATGTGTTGCAATAGAACATTGATCATGTGGAATCTACTGTGTATTATCCAGGTAACCGCAGTTGGTATTAATACTGAATGGGGATTGCTGATGGCAAGCATATCAGAAGATTCTGGTGAAGAAACACCTTTGCAGGTTTGATCCTGTAATCGTTAATAGCCTGCGCATGAGTTCATGTGTTGGCATGCTTTTTTGATCGTATGAATTGGCATGATTTTATTGTTCCGGAGTAGGTTCGCTTGAATGGTGTTGCTACCTTCATTGGAATAATTGGACTTTCTGTTGCTGTTGCTGTTCTCGTTGTCCTCTTGTGCAGGTATATTGATGCATAGTTTAATTTGTCTAACTTGCTTTCTGGCTTATTTCTCTCACCTTATTTTCTTCTGGGTATATTGGTGCATAGTTTAATTTGACCAACTAGCTTTGTGGCTTATTTCTGTCACCTTGTTTTCTTCTAGGTATTTCACCGGGCATACGTATAATCCGGATGGCTCTCTGCAATATGTGAAAGGAAAGATGGGTGTCGGCGCGACAATCTTCACAGTGGCGGTAGGTATTCAATTTAGTATTCATGGCTGCTCATTTAGTTTTTACACTTTCTGTTATGTAACCATCTTGAGATGTAATTAGGTCACAATTGTGGTTGTGGCTGTTCCTGAAGGATTACCATTGGCCGTCACATTGGCGTAAGCGTAAATTTAGTGTGTAATTTTCTTGTAACATACCGTACTAGCAATCACTTACCTGGTTACAATGCATATTTTTGTTAGGCTCGCCTTTTCTATGTGCAAAATGATGAGGGATAAAGCTCTGGTATGCCATTGCTTGCTTGTGCTGTGTTACTGTGTTGTGTTACTTGTCGTAGCAGCCAGTTTCATGCATTCTCTCAACCTTATGTTATAGGTCAGGAGACTTTCCGCATGTGAGACAATGGGTTCTGCAACAACAATTTGCAGTGACAAGACTGGAACATTAACTTTAAATCAGGTGGAAAGCTAGTTTTTTAGTATTGTCCTTGTCTTGATACATGGAAATTCTGGAGTAGGATTTGTGATTTCTCAAATATGCTCGGGCCTTGACTCCTTTACCCTTTCTTCATTGTCACTATTAAGATGACTGTTGTTGAGGCATACTTTGGTGGAGAGAAGATGGATCCTCCAGATAATACTCAGAAGTTATCTGCTGCTGTCTCAACAATGATCATTGAAGGAATTGCTCAGAATACATCCGGAAGCATATTTGAGCCTGAGGTCAGCCTATACTTATAATTTACGAAACATGCACTTTTTCATCTGTGAATCTGAACATGTTTTTTTTTCTCATGTCATGGTTCAGCTTCGTGGCTACTGATTTTTGTTCAATGTCACAGGGTGGTCAAGCTCCAGAGGTGACTGGATCGCCGACTGAAAAGGCTATATTGTCTTGGGGGTTGCAGCCTTGCAGGTATGGATACACTCTCGTAGTAGCCTCAGACTTGATTTTTTTTTTCTCCTGCTTAGTAATCATGATTTGTATATTCAACAGCTTGGTATGAAATTCAGTGAAACAAGATCGAAATCCTCTATTCTTCAAGTCTCCCCATTCAATTCAGATAAAAAGCGAGGCGGAGTTGCGGTGCAAGTGGTAATTCATTTTTTTTTTGCAGATGTGACAATTTCCTTATTTTATCTGCTTAATTGTCTGCTAATGTATTTTCTCCGACCACTTTAAGTAAATGCCTTTTCTTCTTCTTTCTTTCTGGAGGGTGACTCTGAGGTTCACATATACTGGAAAGGAGCTGCTGAACTTATTTTGGAGTCATGTACGAGTTGGATTGACACGGATGGTTCAAAGCACCCAATGACTTCTGAGAAAGTAAATTGAAGTCTTAATCATTTGCTTAAGTACAGTATGGTGTCGCAAAATGCAACTAACTAATTTATTAATTACTTCTGTAGGTTAGTGAGTTCAAGAAATTCATTGAAGACATGGCTGTTGCTAGCCTTCGCTGTGTTGCCTTTGCATACAGGCCTTGTGAGATGAGTGGTGTTCCAAATGAGCTCCAGAGGGCTGACTCGGTATTACCCGAAGACAATCTGATAATGCTTGGTATTGTGGGAATAAAGGTAACTAGCAAGACTGCATTTTATGCTTTTAGCCACGGCTGTTAATGGGTTTATGGTTATGATAGCTCAGCATTTTACCTTGATGTTGTGATTAGTGGTTGGCACTTGTGATAGTATTGCTGCACATTTGCATGTGTGCCTATTACTAGTTCGACTGGCACTCATCCTCTATTTCTATGACTTCATATTTTTTCTTACTTGCTTTCTTTCTCTCTCTCTCTCTCTCTGCTTTTTGTTTGGCTTTTCATATATTTGTATCCAATTTGTTTCCAGTAAACTGCTGGTCTGGATAAGTGCTACTCAAATCTCAAACAAGTACATGCTAAAGCTAAAGTCATGTGTAAAAGATATAGAAAATGCAATACTGTTGTGCATCTTTAATATTTTTATGGTAGTAATGCAGAAGCCTTTGTTAGTAAGAATAATAACATTTCTAGTGATGATAACATTTTTGCCACATGCATGAGATCATTACCTTTTATTTCTTGCCTAGTGATTGAAATTCTGCATGCACAAGAAGCATGTGCTACTACTGAAATTTAAGGATACTAACATATGTATAACTTGCATGAGTACTTTCTCTTTTATTTTTAGCTTAGTGATTACTGTAACATTTAGTAATTCACTTCGCAGGATCCCTGCCGCCCAGGAGTTCAAGATTCTATTCGCTTGTGTACGGAAGCTGGCATTAAGGTATTTCTCATATTCTTCTGTGAGTCAGTGACAACATACTAGTTTCTGCCATGTCTTAGTAACTGAATACAATGAACTAGATATCCTTCACTTTGACGTGGTCATAGCTTTCTTTTGTATTAGGGGTGTTGACCAAATATTTTTCTTCGTTGCTTATATTCAGTTTATTTCTTGAATGTTTAGGTCCGCATGGTCACTGGGGATAATCTTCAAACTGCCAGAGCTATTGCCTTGGAATGTGGTATTCTTACTGATCCTAACGTATCAGAGCCAATCATCATGGAAGGGAAGACGTTTCAGGCACTGTCAGATTTGGAAAGGGAGGAAGTCGCCGACAAAATTTCTGTATGTTTATTCTACTCAATTACTTGCATCATATTGAGTGTTGTACCAATTCTTCACTTTCAGGGCATGCATAGCTACTTCAAAGTGATTTGTGTTTCTTCCCTACAAGTTTATACTGACCCGGGAGTTGAGATGTATGACACCAAAACCCAACAAAATGATCAATTGCTGTGATGTATCCCAAATTACTTGTCGCAAATTTGTCCAGATATGGATGTATCTTAGATACATCCATATCTGGACAAATTTGCGACAAGTAATTTGGGATGGATGTAGTAGTAGTGGAGATGGTTTGCATCGCGGTATAACAATCACAGGAACATTTGTATGGCACACAGTCTCTAAATACCTATGTCTCCTTGTATCCATTTGTGTGTTGTGGGGTTATGTTTGTTTTATTTTGTGTATGCTCCCTTTGTTTATGATCCCTCTGCTATTTCTTTGTAATTTGATGTCTCTGTATGTTTACCTTATACAAATTGCTATGTTTTGCATATCACTATTTCTTTGCCCTTACAATTTAGTGTACTCTATACATTGTTACAGGTGATGGGGAGGTCTTCACCATACAACAAACTCCTACTTGTTAAGGCACTCAGGAACAGAGGTCATGTAGTTGCTGTAACTGGTGATGGGACAAATGATGCCCCAGCACTGCATGAGGTTTGTGAACTACTAATCTTCATTTTATTTTGCATCATATTGTGAAGCAATCTTCTTGACGTGTTCAAGAACCATCACCTAGTAGGACTTACACAGTTTTGAATTTGTAGGCAGATATTGGCCTTTCAATGGGCATCCAGGGAACTGAAGTTGCCAAGGAGAGTTCTGATATTATTATCTTGGACGACAATTTTTCTTCACTCGTGAGGGTATGCATGTTATGTTTTATTTACTTATTTAGCAGAAGTTGTTTTCTCTCAGTAGCCTTCTAATACTGTATCTCTGATATTTGTTTCTGGATTTAGGTGGTCAGATGGGGTCGTTCAGTATATGCCAACATTCAGAAATTCATACAGTTCCAGCTAACTGTCAACGTTGCAGTCTTTATAATCAGTGTAGTTTCTGCTGTCAGTTCTGGTGGCGTGCCACTGAATCCTGTCCAGGTTCGAGTCCTTAAACATGCTATGTCTGGAAACTTCCAGATCACTGAACAAGTTCTTTCTCACCATATATTGTGTAAAATTCAGTTGTGGGTTGTAGTTTTTCTTTATGACTCACTGTAGTTCGTTCAACGATGTTTTCTTTGTGCTGATATTCTGCAACTGATGAAATGTTGGGTGATATTGTATCTTGTTTTTGCCTCCCTTGTTTACAGTTGCTCTGGGTTAATCTAATCATGGACACGCTGGGAGCGCTTGCATTGGTGACTGAGCCACCAAACAACCATCTTATGCAGAGACCACCAGTTGGACGAAGGTTTGTTCTCTTGATCTATTATTGCTCAAATATCTTCCTTGATTTCAACATAATTTTATTCACTTGTATTGCAAACTTCATGGATTGGCAGTGATTTCCCAATATCCTTGTAGGCTTGATAACATATGTTTGTTTGACCTGACTGGCTGAAGTAGGAATCGTGCACATACGATCTTGTATTCTTGTTAAGAGTTGGAGAAATGATTCTATTTTACTTGTTAGATGTAGCAGTCGACGAACTGAGCTTGAGACATTGCTTAGACAGGGCTGGAATGGTCGTTACCGATGTAGTTGGCACATTGCTCTGGATATTGCTTGTGGGTTGGGTAAGCTGGGGACTTGTTCTAGATGACTTGAATCACATGTAATGCGATCGATCACATGTAGGTTTATCTATCACATAAGCTGGGGACTTGTAATGTGATTGATCGCATTACATGCAGTTGTTCTAAACTACCGTCAATACATCTTTAGTGTTAGCCTCTTGGTGCTGATTACTGAATATCTTCTATCCTGCAATAAAGTACCAACATAGTTTGTTTCTGCGTGCTGAAGCTGTGTCGACCTGTTTGTTTGCAGGGAGCCTTTGATAACGAATATCATGTGGAGAAACTTGCTCATAATGGTATTGCTATCCTCTTATATATATATATAGGCAAAATACATCCTACTACCGGGTGTAGTTACACCCATATCTCATATACTACCATGTGGTAGTATATATACTACTTTATCATTTTTAGTATGTTCATATGCTATATCTAAGATACTCCAAAACGAGTTATGTGAAAAAATTGCATGTAAGCCCATGTTTTTATCATATTTGTGAAATACGTACATATTTGTACGTAAAAAGGAGTATGCTTAAAATATGGTACATACTACCTACAAAATAGTATATATACTACCCAAACATTCTTACATACTACATACTACACGTACGTACTCTCCAATATAATAGATACTACCTACAACGTACGAAACCAAAGTAGGAGTAACTACACCCGGTAGTAGGAAAAATTTGTCCTATATATAATACCAAATCATTTCTTGTGCAGGTGCTCAATGAGTTCAACACCCGGAAACCAGATGAGCTGAATATATTCAAGGGTATCACAGGGAACTACCTTTTCATGGCCATCATAGCAGTAACGGTTGTACTCCAGGTAAAAGGCGCAGCCATAGTTTTTCCATTGTTTTCTGTGTCAGATGAACTGATCTGGGTTTCGGTACTGTCATTTGCTCATTCCTGTACTTTCAATGCAGGTGCTGATCATCGAGTTCCTTGGCAAGTTCACGTCAACAGTCAGGCTGACCTGGCAGCTGTGGTTGGTGTCCATAGGTCTTGCTTTTATTAAGTAAGTTTCTTTTTAATTCCCATACGATCCAACATGGACTGGGTTCCATTGCCAGAGATAACGAAACGCAAAATGAAGAGAAAAAAACATCCTGGTGCAAACCCGAATGTAAAGAAGTAGCACGATCTTCCTAACAAACGAAAACGAAGCTGCCGCACATATCTTTTCGTCTCCCGTTTAAAACAATAGCTGATGTGTTCTCTTCTTGTTTGTTCAGCTGGCCGCTGGCGCTCCTGGGAAAGCTCATCCCTGTTCCGGACCGTCCGTTCTCAGACTTATGTTCTCTTGCTGCTGCTCAGGGAAGAAAGAGGCTGATGATGATGTGAAGGAAGACAGTATGAAGCAAATCGAGGTGGTGTGAAGCTGATGGGTTCGGCATCGAGGAGGACCATTCGCAGTTTTTGTTCCGTGGCATTTTAACATGATCGGGGCTGTAATTATCTGGTGATTTGGATTGTAAATACACTAGCTTGTGAAGTGGATAGGTCTCACTTTTGCGAATTTGCCACGCTATCTTAGCAACACGCTTGATCGTGGCCCCTGGTGGCTGACTTTGAAGCAGGAATGTCCTTCATGTTCCTTCGGTCACTAGTAATTTGCTATCTGTTCCTAAGTTTACTCGTGATATTGATGTTTTCGTTGAATGCCACCCGTTTGATCTCTTTGTCAAAGATCGAGGCACGAGGGATGTTCTTCTTAGAGGTCGCCTCCACAATGGTCTCTATGCTTTAGATGTGCTCACTGTCTCTCAGGTTTTCAGTGGTGTTCGAGTCTCGTCATCTCAATGACATTCGCGTCTTGGTCATCCGGCTTCGCTGATTGTTAGTCATGTTCTTCACAGGCATGAGCTTCCTACTTTACCCGGTAATAATCCTTTAGCAGTATGTGATGCTTGTCAGCAAGGGAAGAGTCATCAACTTCCCTTTGTCTCATCGACTCGAGTAGTCAGTCATCCTCTAGAACTTGTGTTTTCGGATGTATGGCGTCCTGCTCAGACCTCCGTGAGTGGTCATAACTATTATGTTAGTTTCATTGATGCCTATAGTCGCTTTACTTGGCTTTATTTGCTTGAGCGTAAATGTGATGTGTTTGATGTTTTTTTGCAATTTCAAACGCATGTTGAGCATCTTCTCAAGCATAAAATCATTCATGTACAGTCTGATTTTTTTTTTGGGGGGGGGGGGGGGGGGGGGGTGAGTATCACAACCTCAATTCTTTCTTTCAAAAGCTTGGGATCTCTCATCGCGTGTCTTGTCCACATACACATCAACAGAACGGTCCTGCTGAGCGCAAACACCGTCACTTGGTTGAAACTGGTCTTACTCTTCTTGCTCATGCATCTATGCCCTTTCGGTTTTGGAGTGATGCCTTCTTCACAGCCTGTTTCTTGATTAATAGGCTTCCCACTCGTGTCCTCAAGATGAAAACACCACTTGAGCTCCTTTTTCAGGAAGTTCCCGACTATACGTTCCTCAAAGTGTTTGGTTGTGCGTGTTGGCCTCACCTTCGTCCATACAACCATCGCAAACTTGAACTTCGCTCTAAAAAGTGTCTTTTCCTTGGGTATAGTTCTCAACATAAAGGCTACAAGTGTCTCCATGTTCCCACAAATCGCGTTTATATTTCTCGTGATGTTGTATTTGATGAAAACTTGTTTCCTTTTTCGAACTTGCCATCTCACACATCCGAGCCATCACCCATGCATTCATCACCTGTTTCTCCTGACCAATTTGAAGATGTTGCACATTCTCCTGTATTGTTGCCTAACCATGGTGCAGGAATTGGTCGAGGATCTCGCTTGCAACTGCTCGACGTCACAGATGTGCCTGGGGCACCTCACGCCGATCACGTCGATCGGTCTTGCATGCCCCATGCGTCGGGCCCTGCTCCCGTGTCGGCCTTTTCTGGCCTGCCCATCGCCTCTTCGCATGTGAGGCCGGCTTCGCCCGCCTCGCCCAGCTCTGTCACTGGGCCAGCATCTCCTATGACCTCGCCTGGGCCGGCCTCGCCTGTGCCATCGGCCCCGCCTGCATCATGTGCGGCCTCGCCTGGGTCGGCCTCGTCTGCGCCATCGGCCCCGCTTGGGCTAGCCTCGCCTGCCCACTCGACTGGGCCGACCTCTCCTGAGTCTTCTGGCTCGGTATCGCCCGGCTCGGACTCGCTTGGTTCGGCCTCGCCTGCGCCGTCGGTCGGACCACCCACTGCTCCTGTGGCATTGCGGCCGCACACACGCAGTCGCAACGGTATCTTCAGGCCTAAGGACCGCACTGATGGTACATTTGCATGGTTGGCCTCCTGCATGTCTCATGCACAGTCTGATCCTACAGCTGAACCCTGCCACTATCAAGTTGCGATGAGTATACCGCACTGGCGCGCTGCTATGTAACACGAATTTGAAGCCCTCCGTCAGAATGGCACTTGGGATTTGGTTCCTTCTAAGCCTGGTGTCAATGTCATTGATTCCAAGTGGGTGTTCAAGGTAAAGAAACATGCAGATGGTTCGATTGAGAGGTTCTAAGCTCGTTTGGTTGCTAAGGGCTTCAAACAGGGCTAAGACTGGGGTTTTACTACTGTCGGTAATTATACAAAGACCACGCGGCCTTGGATTCCGGTGGCCCTACGCATCATCGTCGGAAGACACATGTTAACCGGGGGATTGCTGTCGCTGGCACCATTCACTCCCTCGCCCCGTCTATCACTGTCGCTATTGGAAATATGCCCTAGAGGCAAATAATAAAGCATATTTATTAGCATATTTCATTAGTTCATAATAAGTTTAATACCATGCTATAACTGTATTAAGCGGAAACATTAATATACGTGTGGTATGTAAACAACCAGGTCCCTGGTAGCCTCTATTAAACTAGTCCATTGGGCAATTGATGATCAAGGTTTCCTGATCATGAGACATTGTATGTCTGTTGACAATGGGGTCATGTCATTAGGTGACTGATGTGATGGACATTACCCAATATAAGTATTGCAATGTGATCAAGTCACAAAGTTCAACGTTGCGGTGATTATGAAACGTAGTAACCTAATCCTTAGACCGTGAGATCATACTTAATTGCTATCTCCGGAGGATGCTTTGATTGCACCCACCGTCACACCGTAATAGGGTGATCATAAAGGTGTCTTCGGGTATTCCAAAGGGATACGTTGAGGCGTATGGATCAAGATCGGGATTTGTCCTTCCGCGTGACGGATAGATACTCTGGGCCCACTCGGTGAGATTACATCCGAAGCTGCAGCATGTGACTAGGTCACGAGGATGGAATATCACAGGAACGAGTAAATAGCACTTGTCGGTAACGAGATTGAACTAGGTATGATGATACCAACGATCAGATCTCGGACGAGTCAAGTATCGCAGTGACAAAGGGAATAGGACTCGACGTTTATGGTTCAAGCGATTAAGTTAAATCGTAGAATGCACAGGGGTCATTATGGACATCCAGGTCCCGCTAATGATCATTGATCGGAGAGGTGTCTCGGTCATGTCTGGAGTGTTCACGACCGTAGGGTAACACACCTAAGGGTATACATGCTTAGGGATAGATTCGGAGGTCATCGGGATTACCGGGGAAAAGAGAAAAAGGAATCGGAAAAGTTCCGTGTGGATCCGAAAGTTGTTCGGAGTGATCCGGAAGGTGTTTCAGAGTAAAAGGGATTAAATAATATGTATTTATTATTAATTAAAAGAATTAATAATTAAATATATTTTTATTTAATTAAATAAAATGGGTTACCCCTAATGGGCCACATTGGGCCCATTAGGGGAGAAGCTCTCTCTCTTTTGTTTTTTGGAAGAAGAAAAAAAGAGGAGAGAGGGGGTGGTGGCGCCATGGGCCTAGGCCCACCTAGTGGCCGGCCACCACCAAGCCACCACGGCCACACATCCATGCATGGGAATAGTCCCACATGGACTATGGAGCTAGGGTGCGCACCTGTTTTGCCCTATATAAAGAAAGGGATGCTACCCCTTTTTGACACAGAAAAATAAAGGAAATTTTCCACAAAATTCCGAAGAGTTATTTTCTCTCTTTCTCTCCCTCATGTGTGGTTCCCAAAGTTTGGAGCCGGCACTCGGGGTGAGAGGTTTCTCCACCATACGCACGCCGTCGTGCTGCTGGACTCCCGGTCCGGATCTTTCTTCTTCCGCTGCCTCTGCTGGATCGGAGCCCGGGGGACATGGCATACACCGTATGTGTGCGAGTACTACGAGGTGCTGCACTTGCGGCACTCGACATCGCTGGAGCGTCTACACGGCCATGAGATCGTCATGGGCGTACGTCTTCACCGACAACGTTCCGACGGGGACGTAATCCCGTCGTCGGTTTTCGAGGACCGTGCGGCTTCTGGAGTCGTGCGAGGATCTTCACGGCATCGAGGATGGGCGAGTACGACTACATCAACCACGTTCACGCGGGAACGTTTCCCGCTTAACGGCCTACATCCGGGTATGTTACCGTTTTCCCGCCCGTTACAGCATTACACCTAGATAGATCTTGGGCGTTGGGCGTACGCTAGTTAGAAAAATTATTGTTTTCTGCTACGTAACCCTTCAGCGGTATCAGAGCTAGGTCTATGCGTAGTAATGCTTGTACGGGTAGAACACATCGTGGATGTGGGCATTGATCATTCAATTATTACCCTCTAATGTGCACTTGTTTAGTATTGCGGCAATGTTTAGATGAAGCGGCCCCGACCGACCTTACGCGTATGCTTACGCGAGACTGGTTCCACGCTTGACATATGGCTTGTACCATATAAGTGGCTTTGGGGGTGTCTGTCTCTCTTACATTAGCGATACGGCATTTGCAACGGAGGGCCCCGAAAAGGGTGTAATAGAGACAATTGTTTAATCGGTGTTGTGGCTGTATGTTCGCAGGCATAGAAACGGTTCTATCTCGAAAGCCCTATCAGCCACGTAAAACTTGCAAAAGATAAAGTAGAGGCGTCTAAACTTTAATTTGCAAGGGGGCATCATAGTTAGTATGATTTATATTGTTGCATCCTATTTTGCTTGTATTAGATATACGACGGTAGCATTATAGGATGATCCCTCACATATAATCCAACAAAATGTGCTCCCTTAGCGAGCACCATCTGGAAAGATCTCCATTATGAGGCACCACGTGATGATCGGGTGTCACACATCTTGGCGTTCACATGAGATGGGTGGAGCAAGCCTAGCATGTATAGTACATGGCCTTGCTGCACAGCAAAAATCGTTAAGGTTATTTTGGCGAGCCTAGCATGTACAGTACATGGCCTCGGGACACAAGAGATCGAAAGATCGAGCATGAGTCATATGGATGATGTGATTGGCATGATGGCCTACCTTGAGAATATACCGATGGCCGTGACGATCGGGGGAGGTATAGTTCTCAAGGATCGTGTAATCACTAGAAGAAACTATGAGGGATGTTTCGTCTAAGTGGGAGTTCTTGAATTGTTTTAGATTAATTAAAACATGAACTCATATTATGAACTTAGTCTTCATGTCTTAGCAAATATCATTGTAGATAATGTCATACCCCAATGTTTATAACTATGGCTCTTTTATGCGTGATGAAGAACTTAAAGTAGATGGGTCTAACTTAATTTATTGGTACCAACACCTGATAGGCATACTCATCAGTAATGACTTGCTAAATGTAACACGAGAACAGCTAGGAGATACGCCTGATAACTCCGCGAATGAGGAAGATGGTGATGAGTATCGTACTCATCGTCACTTATTCATGACTGTCCAATACACCATACTTCATTCTATGAAATCTGAATTGCAAGTGCGTGTTAACGACACCAACATGTATGACGTGGTTGATGAACTTAAAAGCACTATATTGCAAATCAGAGTTATGGAGAATGAGTATCTGGATGGGGTTTCTTTCAACTATGGTGGAAGGAAACACCTGCTTAGAAAGTCACTTGGAAAAATGTATGAGATACATGGACACCTTGTATACGACCTGGACTACTGAATGACTGGTAACTTTGCGATAACTGGGGAGTTGCATTCGCTTCCTCCCAGCTACAAAGACCATGTCTAGACTATGTCATGAAGGAGAATCGTTCACCTTTCATGAGGCCATAGCTAAAGTTGAGAACTTTAAAGGTAGAACCAATGCAGGAATAGTCATCGACGGAGAAGGTATATGTGATATACAAGTTATAAATGTGTTTTCCCACAAAACACTTATTGCGGTTTATTAAGTATTCGATGCTTGAACTTACTGCTTAAGAGTGGCTTGGAAGGGATGAGGTGACGGTGTGTGCTGATGGCAATCAAGATAGTTGATGGTCGACAACACTCTCCCTCTACATCTATCATTTTGATTAGTTATATGAATAAATTCTATAATTGTTTGAGTGTGAACTTTATTAGTGTGTCTTGCATCTCGCGAAGACAATTATTCATATTAGTGAGAAACAAGTCAGTTGTTCTACTTTTATGAATAATATCTTTTATGGTCACATTACGGTTATGAATGAGTTATTCTTATTTTAATCTCGATGATAGTAGTTTGATCATTTATAAAACATTATAATGCCAAGATATATCCAAACTTAATAATGACACTATTTGATTGTTGAATATCATACATAGTGATGTATCATATTTCAGCATGTAGTGAATATCATTATTTCGTGAACTTCATATGTGGACTTAGGTGAATATGTGTATTCACTAATGAAACACGAGTCTGAAATTGTTTGATGTGATCAAAGGGATCTCAGAATGAAGAAGGGTATTAAATTAACAAGAAAGACAAGTCTCTATGATTTAATCAAAGTGACAAGTATTTCTGAGTTAGTCTTGGGCATACAGACTTGTGAAAGATGTTTCACAAATTACAATGTTTAGGACACTTCAAGGTTGTTGATATGTCTGAACGTTATAATCATACTCTATTGGATATTGTATGGTCTAGATTATCTCTTACCGTGTTACCGTTATTATTTAGAGTTATTAATTTAATAGGCAAACACTCACTTCAGTATAGGGAACCATTTGAGTTCGTGGAAACAGCACCATATGAAGTTATGGCGTGTCGTGTTTTCTAGAAAGTTTGATTTATGTGATAAATCAAAATTAACTTTGTAGTGTGTCCTTAGGCAACTATGGACACATCTTCCAAAACTAGAACCAAAAGGGCAATACTTGTGTTGCTAAGTTTGGTGTTTGTCAAGGAGTGTTCTTGATGAATGTGTTAATGGAAGAAAGTGAAAGCCCAAACAAGGTTATTGACCTTACCTCCAGATGTCAGAGTAGCGCAACGGAATATGTTCCGGAACCAAGCTCTACAAATAGAGGAGAAACTGATGATAGTGATCATGATGTTTCAATTGAAGCTTTTACTAAAGTTAAGTAGGTTTCAAGAATACATTTTGCCCCTTGTGCAAAATAATATTCATGATTCACTTGTCATGTTGATGGAACAAGACATACCTACGAACTACGAAGAAGCGATGGTAGACCTAAGTACGAGAAATGACTAAGAGTCATGAAATCCTACATTGAGTTACATTTAAGATTACTTGAATCTTATCGAGTAAAGAGGTTACTTGATATTCCCGATAACTACAAGGTTATAAGGAAGAAATATAACATCAAGACATAAAGCTCGATTTGTCATAAAGATGTTTTGACAAATTCAAAAGGGTTGACTACAATAAGTAGCGATGCTTGACTCTATAGGGTATTTCACTACGATTAGTCCATAATGTTATCAATACCGTGTCTTCCTCAAATCCTGCATTTGAAGAAGTGTTGTAATTGGTACAACAAGAAGGTTTTGGAAAACATATGGATGCTAATGTCTCGTAGCCGGAATTCTCGATTTTGATGGGATGATCAAAGAATTTTGGAATTGACCAAAATGTCGAGAGAACCTGCATTCGCATGAAACTGAGTGGGAGCTGAATAGTTTCCTAAACTTAATATGTGGACGACATATTTTGAGTGGGAGCTATGTGAGTTTTATCCCTGGTCTTATATGTGACTGACATATTTGAGTGGGAGCATGATAACATTCTTATATGTGGATGACATATTGTGAATGGTATAGTTGGTATTACTGATTACTGGAATCTTTCATGAATGAAGTTGAACACGTATTCTATCAAGATAGACCAATACGTTTAATAACATTAAGTCGGAATACTTTCCTGGAATTAGATAAGATTCTGAAGAAGTTCAGAATGGGACAAGTCAAGAAAGAAGTTCTTACTTGTATATCCAGGAGAAGTATTGAGTTAATCTCAGTACATCAACAATGGTTAAATGAAAGAAAAGGGATGTGCTACATCCCCTATGCCTCAGCCATAGGTTCTTTCATATAAAACCAGAGTTATGTACTCGACGTAATGTGACCCAAGTTCTTAGTAAGAAGAACAGGTTCCGATATGATTTCTGGGTGAATCATTGAACAAAAGTTAAGTTTATTCTTCAGTGTCTGGAGAGAACTGAGGATACATCTCTAATTTGTAAAGGATAGTGAACTTGACAGTAAATGTTACGCTGGTGCAAGTCTTTAACACTAACCTAGAAAATTGGAGATCTCACACCGATAAGTGCCTAAGTTGAAAGAAACATGGTTAGACTTCTGACTGATGTGGCTGCTTTAGAAGTGGCAAGTATGATAGTTTGGCTTAGGAAGTTCGACTTCTGACTGAGTGAGTTTCAGTGTGCATGACTATGGGAAAGTCCGCGTGACCGAACGGATGTCATTGCTGGAACACAAAGAAACGAAGACTCACTCTACCGCCAAACATTTACTTTGACATTATCATGTGATGAATGTCAAATAAGGTGACATTAACGATTTGCAAAAGACATGCGGATCTGAATGGTACAGACCGTTGACGCAACCTTTTCCACAAGCAAGCATGACCAATAACCACATATATGATATGGAGTTATGATTCGTAACAAATGCAACTAGATTATTTGTACTCTAGTGCAAGTGGGAGACTGTTGGAAATATGCCCTAGAGGCAAATAATAAAGCATGTTTATTAGCATATTTCATTAGTTCATAATAAGTTTAATACCATGCTATAACTGTATTAAGCGGAAACATTAATACATGTGTGGTATGTAAACAACCAGGTCCCTAGTAGCCTCTATTAAACTAGTCCATTGGGCAATTGATGATCAAGGTTTCCTGATCATGAGACATTGTATGTCTGTTGACAATGGGGTCATGTCATTAGGTGACTGATGTGATGGACATTACCCAATATAAGTATTGCAACGTGATCAAGTCACAAAGTTCAACGTTGCGGTGATTATGAAACGTAGTAACCTAATCCTTAGACCGTGAGATCATACTTAATTGCTATCTCCGGAGGATGCTTTGATTGCACCCACCGTCACACCGTAACAGGGTGATCATAAAGGTGTCTTCGGGTATTCCAAAGGGATACGTTGAGACGTATGGATCAAGATCGGGATTTGTCCTTCCGCGTGACGGATAGATACTCTGGGCCCACTCGGTGAGATTACATCCGAAGCTGCAGCATGTGACTAGGTCACGAGGATGGAATATCACGGGAACGAGTAAATAGCACTTGTCAGTAACGAGATTGAACTAGGTATGATGATACCGACGACCAGATCTCGGACGAGTCAAGTATTGCAGTGACAAAGGGAATATGACTCGACGTTTATGGTTCAAGCGATTAAGTTAAATCGTAGAATGCACAGGGGTCATTATGGACATCCAGGTCCCGCTAATGATCATTGATCGGAGAGGTGTCTCAGTCATGTCTGGAGTGTTCACGACCGTAGGGTAACACACTTATGGGTATACATGCTTAGGGATAGATTCGGAGGTCATCGGGATTACCGGGGAAAAGAGAAAAAGGAATCGGAAAAGTTCCGTGTGGATCCGAAAGTTGTTCGGAGTGATCCGGAAGGTGTTTCGGAGTAAAAGGGATTAAATAATATGTATTTATTATTAATTAAAAGAATTAATAATTAAATATATTTTTATTTAATTAAATAAAATGGGTTACCCCTAATGGGCCACATTGGGCCCATTAGGGGAGAAGCTCTCTCCCCTTTGTTTTTTGGAAGAAAAAAAAAAGAGGAGAGAGGGGGTGGTGGCGCCATGGGCCTAGGCCCACCTAGTGGCCGGCCACCACCAAGCCACCACGGCCACACATCCATGCGTGGGAATAGTCCCACATGGACTATGGAGCTAGGGTGCGCACCTGTTTTGCCCTATATAAAGAAAGGGATGCTACCCCTTTTTGACACAGAAAAATAAAGGAAATTTTCCACAAAATTCCGAAGAGTTATTTTCTCTCTTTCTCTCCCTCATGTGTGGTTCCCAAAGTTTGGAGCCGGCACTCGGGGTGAGAGGTTTCTCCACCATACGCACGCCGTCGTGCTGCTGGACTCCCGGTCCGGATCTTTCTTCTTCCGCTGCCTCTGCTGGATCGGAGCCCGGGGGACATGGCATACACCGTATGTGTGCGAGTACTACGAGGTGCTGCACTTGCGGCACTCGACATCGCTGGAGCGTCTACACGGCCATGAGATCGTCATGGGCGTACGTCTTCACCGACAACGTTCCGACGGGGACGTAATCCCGTCGTCGGTTTTCGAGGACCGTGCGGCTTCTAGAGTCGTGCGAGGATCTTCACGGCATCGAGGATGGGTGAGTACGACTACATCAACCACGTTCACGCGGGAACGTTTCCCGCTTAACGGCCTACATCCGGGTATGTTACCGTTTTCTCGCCCGTTACAGCATTACACCTAGAT
Organism: Elymus sibiricus; assembly: GCA_039707655.1. NCBI lineage: Eukaryota > Viridiplantae > Streptophyta > Magnoliopsida > Poales > Poaceae > Elymus > Elymus sibiricus. The sequence continues at coordinate 31,795,969 of CM077670.1, forward strand.
AGATCTTGGGTGTTGGGCGTACGCTAGTTAGAAAAATTATTGTTTTCTGCTACGTAACCCTTCAGTCGCTCGCTCACGCAAGGCACCACAGAAGCTACAGGTTAACCGGGGTATCGCCATCGATGTCGCTGTGGATCTATCACGAGGGATGCCTTCTACTTGTAGCCACTGGTGGTAGGTCGGGAGGTGTCGTGGATCGAGATCTGACGATGATTCTATTGGTAGTTTCCTAATCGGGGGGGGGGGGGGTCCTAAATAAGCTTATTCAGGAACTCTTAAGGGGGGTTCCTAAATAGTGCCACCCTATAGAGGCAACATATATACATTGTATACCAATCACATGATCATCATTATAGAGGTACCCATTCTAAGCGAAGGAACATCGGCCCGCTGGCAATCTGGTAGAAGCGGAATGCCCATTTGTGCCTTCCACCATGCTCAGCTGACGAGTAACTTTAGTCCAGTTCTTATGAATCAGGGTTCGCGCGTCCTTCACTTTCTTGATGTAACCAATATAAGTTGGACGAGTGGGCCTCTTAGCTTTTGCTATAAAGATCTTCCTTGGCTGGGTAGACCGCAAATGCTTTAAGATATAACGCGTACTGTACTGATATGAGGTAATTAAGATATATATAGTTCATACGATCCTATAGTTGGCAATCATAAGAATTTTTTTTTTTTAAGAAATCTTCTCTTTGCTTGGATGACTTTGCAGAGGTTATTGACTTGACTGCCACTTAGTAATATTTCATTGCCCCATACACAAAAGGGTCGAAGAGTTGGTTCGAACCACTGGTATTTGGACCTACATAAATGAAGTTGTAAACTTATTAATTTGAAAGATTTATGCAATTGCACAATGCAGCAAGAAATGGAACATTTAAAGGGAAAGGACGAAGCAAACCTCGCTTGTAAATTTCAGATTCTTCCATTGTCAACTTATAATTACATAAAGTCTACATAATTAGATCACATAAGAAATCTTCCATTGTCAACTTATAATTACATAAAGTCTACATAATTAGATCACATAAGAATTGGGACACTAGAGGAAATAGTTTGATTAATAAATTAAGCATCAGATTACATAATGGAGCATCAGATTTCATGCAAAACTGAACATCACATAGCTGAGCATCTATTGGATGGGCCGAGAGAATCTCCAAAAGCTGCCATTCACATAGCATCTCCAATAGATGCTCTTTTGAGCTAGTGCCTTAGAGCATCTCCAATAGCTGCCATTCACTTCGGGCCGAGAGAATTATGGCGGTTCTGCTCTGATCCGTAACTTCGCCCGTCCGTAAAAAAACTGTATATATACGGACCGGTGGCGGGATGACGCATCTGCTAGAGTCGCTCTAAGGCACTAGCTCACCACGCTTGCCATATGGAGTAAAAACAAGTTTCATTCTTTTTTTACAGGAAAATAAAAAAGATTCATTGATAGAGTTGAAGATTGCACGAGTCACCAGGAGACACAGTTGCTCAACAATAACATCTAATTATTGCATATATTTGCATGATAACCTTTATTTAAGACGAAAACAAACACAAGATTGTAAAAAAAATATTCTTACAACGAACAGAACAGATCTACTGCTCCTCCACTGCACCCTTTCTGCGGGATGCGCGCGCAAGCTGGCCCTGGTCCGGTTGCTTCTGCGACCATGTGAACTTCCACGGCGGTTTCCGCAAGCTGCCCGGGGGGAAATCGTCTGTGTTTGACCGTGGCCGCAGAGCTGTCGGCCGGCCACGGTGTACCCTACCAAGATTCTACAACGGTGCCATCGGTCCTTGCTCGCCGGTCACCAGAAATTATTGTAGGAAGAGCTATCCTAGTTCCTACCCCCACAACAGTCAGCTGCTGCTTTCAAGTGCTTCCTTATGATGGGAGTACTCTTGTAATGGTCATCACTTCCCGAAGATCAGCTCCTTGAGAGAAGTCATGGGTGAGCTGTTGCCATACGCACCGGTATCTCTCACCAAGGTGAAACCTGCAACGACACGGTGCGAGAGTCACGGTTAGGAGACCGATTCTTCTCAAGAGTTGTTGTTCCAATTCAACAGGCATCCGCTAGGAAAGTAAAAGATTGATTAGGGATACAGTGGGGAGGTAAACCTAGCCACATGAGCAGTCCAAATGTCGTCGCCAAGAAAAATTCTCTGCTGATGGTGTTGAAGCTGGAACCGGCAATAGCTCAGGGTTAGCTAACCGTCTTGTGGATGAAATGGGGTATAATACAGAACACTTGCTGTATACAAAGTCAGGGCTGTCATAGCTGCGGAAACATACCAGTACATGCAGGCCAAGTTACCCCAGCCTTGTAGGACAGACGCCCAAATAGAACCGGTGAACCTTAAGATGGATTAAGAGAATCAAGAGTGGGGAGTCATACAAGAAAACTGTGCTACATAGTACAACAGATAAAAATGGCATTTCGTTGACTGTATGGGGAAACATAAAAAAGGAATCATGTTATTAGGCCTTCTTATCTTACAATTGAACTGCATTCGATCTCTATCAGTGTCGTGTTAATAGCTTTGTCAATCACAATTTCGCAAAAATAAGCAACCAACCTATGGCATGTGATGGAATCACGCGGGGGTGTAAATTAAATATCTTACTATGTTTTTTTTGGCAGAGTTTCATACACACAAAATGGTAAGGTTAGTAATCTTGACCTATAACCTCACCTACTCTGTCTGCCGCAATAAACAAAGAGGTCTCATAAACAAATCAAACTTATCTCACCTACATTGGATATTTTCTAACAGATTGAATGTAACACTACTAGTAAATGGTCCACAGGAGCTCTTGCTTCAGATACTTTACCATTAATCAGGTAATACCATAACACATCTGATTAAACTATAAACTTTGATGTGCAAAGCATGTGAAACTCTTAAACGGTGATTAGGAAGATGTAGACTGTTTCTGTTGGGAAAGTAGAATATCAGGTTGTACAAGTTGACTTTCAGATGAGAAATCAATTCCCTTTGTCTATTCTCGTGAAGTTGTGCTCGGATTTTAAAAGGGCTAGGTTGGAAAATACCACATCAGATCTCTGATAAATACGGCACGGGGAATCATAAGTCCATTTCCAAGCATTGCAAGCAACATTGAAAAAGCTGAAAGGCCTTCGATGTTACTTGGGTGGAGGTAGTTTGTCCACTGCATAACCCAACATAGGAATTGAAAGCGAATGTATTGATGTTAGGTCTTAAGATTCAAATGCTACAAGTGTACAAGTTTGAGTACCATCTGTGCAACTGGCATCCACATGAACAAAAGTGTGGCAGTCCAACCAGACAAAGACCTCACAAATTTAGTCCCTCCTTCGGAAAGCTTGCCCATCCTTGCCTGAATTTAAATCATGAGCTAACATAAGCTAGAACAAATATAGTAAAAGTGGATATCGTGTCACTGGTCCTAAATTGCGTAGTCAGCACGAATGCTTTAATACAGAGGCATATGAACAGAAACAGAAATGATAAGAGTAGAGCAAATACAATGGACATTCTTATACCTAGAGTGTTAAGAAGCACTAGAAATTTTATTGAACAAGCTTTCCTTGTGAAGCAAGTGGGCCCAAGGACATATCAAAACATCCAATTGAACTATTACTAAATAAAGAATCATTGCTCAGATTCGTACTGTGCTAAAAAGAGAAACAAACCTACCACACTAAAATACATGTCATAAGAACTATTATCCTGATTCCTAATAAGGAACTGGGCTTAATTGTTCTTCACTCAAGCTTCTTAAATCCGCAGGCTGTTTTACAACTTAAAATTAATATGCGGAACTAACTAATGTCATGCAAGTGACAAAAGATTGTCTATAATTACCTCTTGGTACAGTACAACTTAGATCTTACACTCTCTTTTTTCTGAAAGTTGATCTTATACATTTTCTAGTTTTCCACCAGGCATTGAGATATAACTTTGGTAAAATGCTTTATGCAAGAGGGATGTATCATACCATCACAACAGCAACAACAGCCAAAAAGCCACAGATTATGCCAGGCAGTATGCTATTGGGGATGAAGGGAACAAATGTGGACCACATGACCTGCATTTCCAATTCACCAAATGAGATGAATCATACTACTGTACTTAACATGGACGCTGGACGACATAGCAGCAGCAGCTGGATCTGCAGGATGACACAGAACAATAACAGAAATTGTCACCTGAGGGAGCACGGCGAGGCCACCGATTGTTATGAAATCCTCCCACAGCAGCCAGACGGTTCCAGGAAGCCAGTTTATGTGATTGAGCAAGTTGACGAGAAGCCCGGCGGCCACAACAGCGGAAGTGGCCAGGAACTGCGGCAGCGGCATGGACTCGGCAATGGCGAGCTGGACGATGACCACATAGGTGGAGATGGCACCCAATGTCTGCACGACGACGGCCTCCGTCTCCTTCTTCTTGGCGAAGTAGGACATGAGCGACAGGTTGCCGAGCAGCCCTGTGAGCATCCCCTGAATAAGCGGGCAGGCAGACAATGCTCCTCACCACCACCGTAAATCCATCAATGAGAGCGTAATAAGATAAGAAACCGCGGGAGTAAAAGTGGGAGATTGGGGGGCGTACGAGCCATGGGACGGCGAAGAGGGCGGCGTAGTTGCCGGCGATGAGGTTGCGGTAGTTGAGGATGATCTGCGGGAGCTGGAGGAGGAGGAATGGCACGTTGGCGCTGCCGGCGAGCCTGGCCGTCAGGGCGTCCCAGTCCTGGTACTTCTGGGTGGCCTGCGCGGCAACCCAATTAAGCATGGTTAAAGCCAGGCTAATTAATCCGCGCGAGCGACATTGAGCGCCGGTGTCGGGAAGAGCAGACCTTGGGGACCGGTTCGAGGGTGGCGGTCGGCGCGGAGTCTTCGGGCAGCGCATGGCGTTGGTGGTGGAGGAGCGGGGAGCGGTAGGAGCCGGACGCCATGGAGAGGAGGGGCTTGAGGGCGGGGGAGCGGGAGGGGAGGGAGGGAACGGGGGCGGCGCGGCGGGAGCGGGAGAGCGGGCGGTGGAGGAGCGCAGGGGGCGGGCGCAGCGGGAGGCGGGCGGTGGGCAGCGACGGCGACGGCGACGACATGGGAGGTGGGCAGCCGGGGTTGGATTCAGGCGGGGGCGAGGAGGGGGGGCGCTTGGCGACGTGAGGACGTGAGGACGGTGTGGAGTGGAGTGGTAAAAGGGGAGGAACGTGAGGACGGGAGGATGGGGCGGTGGCCGGGGGACGCGCCGGGTGCCGCGATCCAAGATTTTAGATCTCCTCGCTCAGAGCTCCGTTTCCGAAGATGTTTCGGGGATTGCTCCTGACTGCTTTATTGGTCCAAATAGTTTTTATTTTAATGGATTATATTCTGCTTATTTTGCTACTATTGGTGCCACTGGAAATGAGCTTGCTTGTTGAATTTATTTGGTTCTAAGTAGTTTGAATACTTGATATAGCCTCTAGACACTTATATGAGTAGTTGCTATCAATATTGTTAAGTTTTGTTAACATCTTTTTGTGCTCCAAAAATTTCAGAATTTTTTTTCAGGAAGATGAACTTCTTTAGGAGTTCTTCAAGGAGGAGGTCCTCGGAAGGTTCCTCTAGCTAGGACTTGGCAAGACAAGCATACATCGAGCCATGAGCGAGTTCGGTGCGAGGTGCCGAGGTGAAATCATGTCAGTGGCCGTGTGACACCTTCATGATAGGTGCTGGCATTAAGGAAGAATTTGATCAATACATTGAGAATGCCAAGCGAACTGCCTTCCTCGCAGATAAGTGCACACAACACTACCATCTCACCCATTCATTCACTCAAAATTTTAAATATCATTCTTCCAACCCTATAGTTTTATTTGACCTCTATGAGCGCTCATATAGTATGTCTCTAGAAGAATTTTGTGATGCATGCAAAATTCCGTATTGGGGTTCGCTTGCCGAACCGCGGAAATCTGATTATGAGACATTTCTTAGTGGTCTTTGCAATGGTGAAGATAGGAGTGTGAGTGTGTGACACAAGCTAGAATAAAAGGCATTCATTTTCCCGCTATTCGCTACTTTGCAACTTTTAATGGGAGATGTATTATTGGCAAGCATGACTGTAGTGCGCTTTGTGCTCCTGATTTGAGCATCATTCATGCTGCTATTTATGGCAATAGACATTATAACCTAGGGGCAATTATTGCACGTCGGTTAAGCCGAAACACGGACGATGGTGATTTGTATGGAGGAAATTTATGCCTCATGCGTAGCCACAAAACTTGGGGTCTCTTCCAGACCCAATGACCCTATATTGCCTGATAAGTACTTAGATTTTGATGAAATGCAGCGCAACTAGTTTATTAAGTATGAGACTAACAAATATGATTACAACCTGATATTCGATAAATACCGTGATGTCTCTGTTATTTTGCCTGCGCCTGGTCTCTTTGATTTTCAGAGCAAACAAAGGCAGTTTGTCTTTGAGTACGAGGCTCATGAGTACAACGAGAGAATTGAGGCTGCCCGTCTTGCTGAGGAGGCAGCACTGAACGTCACGCCGAGCTATCATTATGACTACTATCCCAACCAGCGCTGGTGATCACCAAGTTAGGCCAAAAGCCTAAGCTTGGGGGAGTACGTGTTCTCACTGACATTACATTCATGTATCACACATTCATTCCACTTGTCGGTGTTTACCGTTTTCATTGTATATCCATGTTTCGTTTTATTTTGCTTCTCTTTTGTGTGTTCAAAAAAACTTTGAAAAATCCAAAAATATTTCTCGCTTCTTTTCGGCTTTTCTTTCTTAGTTAGTTCGTAGTACTAAAAGAAAAACCCAAAAAGATTTCTCGTTTCTTCTTTTGCTTGTTGGGAGTTCTCCCATGTAAATAGTTTTTCTTGTTTTTCGTTTTTCTTCTTTCATTTATTTGCTTTTTTCAGAAAAACTTAAAAATCCAAAAATATTTCAGTGTGTTCTCTGAATTTCTTTTCCTTTCATTTGAGTTGTTGTATGAAGAAGACTACGCTAGAATTGTCGAGTGGCTCTCATATGCTTTGTTGTTGATCTAACGAAGGGCCAATATTACCTTGTCTTCTCCTTTGAGTAAATTGTTTGCAGATTTCAGCTTAGTCCACGGCACGCTTGCACTATTATTATTTCCACATCATTCGGTTGTGCAAGTGAAAGGTAATAATGACGATAATTTGATGAAGTGACTATGGCAGAGAAAGGCTGGTATGAACTCTTCTTGTTTTTGTTTTTGTAAATATGTTTAACTCAGCATCCTTGATTTGGCATATTATGAGTAAACATGTTTGTGATGACAATTAGAGATTATAGTTGCTCATGCCATGCTTAAGTAGGTAGGAGTGAATAATGATTTATTTTGAGTATCAACATGCATTAAAATGATTATGATGTAGTATGTTAGGATGGTATCCTCCTCTGAAGAATTCAAGTGGCTTGACTTGGCACATGTTTACATATGTAGTTGATTCAAAATCAATGCAGCCTTTATGATATTTATATTTAGGGTGTTCATATCCTACTCATGCTCATAGTCAATGTTAAATATTCGCAATGCATGATTATGACCGTTGTCGCTCTCTAGTTGGTCGCTTCTCAATCTATTTGCTAGACTTCGCATGTACTAAGCGAGAATACTCCTTGTGCATCCAAAATCCTGAAACCCAAAGTTTTTCCAAAAGAGTCCACCATATCTACCTATATACGGTATTACCCTGCCGTTCCAAGTAAATTTACATGTGTCACCTCTAATCATTCAAATAAACATCTGTTTTGTGTGCCCGTACCGCTCATGGAGCGACGGGGCGGTCAATATCTTTCATGCTAAGTGGGTTGCTCTCACGATGGGTGTTTATTCACTTGTCATCGCACGAGAGAGGCTGGTAATTCGGATGCCCAGTCCTGTTAACCAAAACAAGGAAAAATATAATAAACAAACTCCCCCTGGAAAGTTGATTGTTTGGAGGGCACCAGAGGATTCGGCTAGCCATGGCTTGTGTTTGTATGGTTGAGAGGGAGTAAACCTTTACATTTCTGCATGGGAACCGCTAATAATGTGTTTAGCATGGAAGATAACGAAATCCTTTGTCGTGACGTTGACAGGAAAAGCACACCACTCAAAATTGTTTTCATCTTTGTTTTAAGCTTTGAGCTCTGGCACCGCTGCAAATCTCTGCTTCCCTCTGCGAAGGGCCCTTATATTTACTTTCATGTTATTTACTTTTTATTGTTGAGTCATCACCTTCTCATTCAAGCACCAGCTTTGAGAGCACAATTGTCATTCTTAGTTTAACATGTATTGAGTCTAGTTAATGTTGGAAATGAGCATGACTGGACGTATTCTACGCTGAATTACAATGTTTAGTTGCTGCTTGAACTTCAGAGGTGCTCTGCATTTATGTTTTGCGGTCTCAGAAAGGGCTAGCGAGATACCATGTTATCATATTATATCATGATTATTTTGACAAATTGTTGGCATCTAAGATATGTTATTATTGCTTGCTAGTTGATTATGCCATTGATATGAGTAAATGTGAGTTCTAAGTGTTATCATTCACATGGTTAGTTCATGATCTTTGCTGAAAACTTGGTTGCTATTTAAACTTATATACGGATACAAGAAAAAAAGAGTTTGTAAAAGCTTTTCTTTATCACTTTCAGTTTATCAACAGAATTGCTTGAGGACAAGCAATTAGTTAAGCTTGGGGGAGTTGATACGTCTCCGTCATATCTACTTTTCCAAACACTTTTGCGCTTGTTTTGGACTCTAATTTGCATGATTTGAGTAAAACTAACCCGGACTAACGTTGTTTTCAGCAGAACTACCATGGTGTTGTTTTTGTGCAGAAATAAAAGTTCTCGGAATCGGACGAAACTTGCGGAGATTTTTTATTGAATAAATAAAAAATACTGGAATGAAGCTCCACTGGAGGGGGGCCACCAGTTGCTCACAAGGCAACAGGCGGCGCCTACCCCCCCAGGGCGCGCCCTGATGCCTTATGGGTCCCACAGGTGGCCGTCTGACCTAATTCCAAGCCTATAAATTCCGTTTCCCCGAGAAAAAAATAGAGAATAAGTTTCATCGCGTTTTACGATATGGAGCCGCTGCCACCTCCTGTTCTTCCTCGGGAGGGCTATTTTGGAGTCCTTTCGGGGCTCCGGAGAGGGGGAATCATCGTCGTCGTCATCATCAACCATCCTCCATTGACAACTTCATGATGCTCACCGCCGAGAGTGAGTAATTCCTTCGTAGGCTTGCTGGACGGTGATGGAGTTGTTCTGAGATTTATCATGTAATCGAGTCAATTTGTTAGGGCTTAATCCCGAGTGCCATGATTTTCAGATCTGAACCCTTTATGTTTTCATGAATATATTTGAGTTCTTGATCCTATCTGCTAGTTATGCACTTGTTATTGTTCTGATCCATAGACCCCAAGGTGACAATAATTGTGATACTCTCCGGGGATGACTGTAATTCGAGGAGTTCATGTATTCACCATGTGTTAATGCTTTGTTCCGGTTCTCTATTAAAAGGAGGCCTTAATATCCTTTAGATTTCCTTACGGACCCCGCTGCCACGGGAGGGTAGGACAAAAGATGTCATACGAGTTCTTATTATAAGCACGTATGACTATATACAGAATACATGCCTACATTGAATTGATGAATTGGAGCTATTGTGTATCGCTCTAGGTTGTGACTGTTACATGATGAATGTTATCCAACACAAATATCCATCGTTTATCCAATGCCTACACTTTGCTCATATTAATCTTTGCTAAGTTACTACTGTTGCTACTGCTGTTACAATCACTACAAACTACTACTGTTACTGTCACCGTTATTTATTATTGTTACTGTTACTGCTATTGTCAAACCATCATACTACTGTGCTACTAAACACTTTGCTGCAGAGATATTATTTTCCAGGTGTGGTTGAATTGACAACTCAACTGCTAAGGCTCATAAATATTCTTTGGCTCCCCTTGTGTCGAATCAATAAATTAGGGTGAAATACTACCCTCGAAGACTGTCGCAATCCCCTATACTTGTGGGTTATCAGAGGATCTCGGCATCCTAGGTCTGGACGTTGATCATTTGCTTGCGGAGGTCAACATTATGACTCAGTGCCTTGTTCGATGATACGTCCATTTTGCATCATGTTTTCCTACTGTTAGTTATTATGTTTTGGATCATTATTTCACTTTATGATGCAATTCTTATGCCTTCTCTCTCTTATTTTTGCAAGTTTCACATGAAGAGGGAGATTGCCGGCAGCTGGAATTCTGGACCGGAAAGGGCTACAACAGAGATAGCTATTCTGCACAACTCCAAATGACCTGAAAATTTACGGAGAATTATTTTGGAATATATAAAAAATATTGGCAGAAGAAATACTAGAAGGGGGCCCACTAGGAAGCCACAAGCCTGGGGGGCACACCCTACCCCCTGGACGCGCCCCCCGAGCTTGTGGGGCCCCTGGCAGGCCTCCGGCTCCCATCTTCTGCTGTATAAGGCCATTTGCCCTAGAAAAAAAATAAAGAGAAGACTTTTGGGATGAAGCGCCGCCGCCATGAGGTGGAACCTGGGCAGGAGCAATTTTGCTCTCCGGCGGAGCAATTCAGCCGGGGATACTTCCCTCCGGGAGGGGGAAATCGAAGCCATCAACATCACCAACGATCCTCTCATCATGGGAGGACCAATCTTCATCAATATCTTCACCAGCACCATCTCATCTCAAACCCTAATTCATCTCTTGTATTCAATCTCTGTCTCAAAACCTCATATTGGTACCTGTGGGTTGCTAGTAGTGTTGATTATATCTTGTAGTTGATGCTAGTTGGCTTATTTGGTGGAAGATTATATCTTCAGATCCTTAATGATATTCAATACCCCTCTGATCTTGAACATGAATATGTTTTGTGAGTAGTTACTTTTGTTCTTGAGGACATGGGAGAAGTCTTTTCATAAGTAATCATGTGAATTTGGTATTCGTTTGATATTTTGATGATATATATGTTGTTGCTTCCTTTAGTGGTGTCGTGTGAACATAGACTACATGACACTTAACCATACTTGGGCCTAAGGGAAGGCAATGTGGAGTAATAAGTAGATGATGGGTTGCTAGAGTGACAGAAGCTTAAACCCTAGTTTATGCGTTATTCCATAAGGGGCTGATTTGGATCCATATGTTTCATGCTATGGTTAGATTTATCTTAATTCTTCTTTTGTAATTGCGGATGCTTGCGAGACGGGGTAATCATAAGTGGGAGGCTTGTTCAAGTAAGAACAACACCCAAGCACCGGTCCACCCACATATCAAATTATCAAAATAGCGAACGCGAATCAACTAAACATGATGAAAGTGACTAGATGAGAATTCCCATGTGTCCTCGAGAACGCTTTGCTTTATATAAGAGATCGTTCCGGCTTGTCCTTCTCTACAAAAAGGATTGGGCCACCTTGCCGCACTTTATTATACTTGTTACTCATCACTTGTTACGAATTACCTTGCTACCAAACTATCTGTTACCGACAATTTCAGTGCTTGCAGAAAACACCTTGCTGAAAACCGCTTGTCATTTCCTTCTGCTCCTTATTGGGTTCAACACTCTTACTTATCGAAAGGACTATGATTGATCCCCGATACTTGTGGGTTGATGTCTACTACACAACTTATTCTTGTAGACTCGTGTTGGGCCTCCAAGCGCAGAGTTCTTTAGGACAGTAGCAATTTTCCCTCAAGTGGATGACCTAAGGTTTATCAATCCGTGAGAGGCGTAGGATGAAGATGGTCTCTCTCAAACAACCCTGCAATCAAATACAAGAAATCTCTTGTGTCCCCAACACACCCAATACAATGGTAAATTGTATAGGTGCACTAGTTCGGCGAAGAGATGGTGATACAAGTGTAGTATGGATAGTAGATATATGTTTTTGTAATCTAAAAATAAAAATAAATAAAAAAATAGCAAGGTAGCAAGTAACAAAAGTGAGCACAAACAGTATTGCAATGCTTGAAAATAAGGCATAGGGTTCATACTTTCACTAGTGCAATCTCTCAACAATGCTAACATAATTGGATCATATAACAATCCCTCAACGTACGACAAATAATCACTCCAAAGTTCCTATTAGCGGAGAACATAAGATAGAAATTGTTGTAGGGTACGAAACCACCTCAAAGTTATTATTTCCAATCAATCTATTGAGCTATTTCTATAAGTGTCACAAATAGCCCTAGAGTTCGTACTAAAATAACACCATATGATACGCATCAACCAACTCTAATGTCACCTAGATACTCCAATGTCACCACAAGTATCCGTGAGTTGATTATACAATATGCATCAAACAACTTCAGATTCATAATATTCAATCCAACACAAAGAACTTTCAAAGAGTGCCCCAAGATTTCTACAGGAGAAAGTAGGACGAATAGATTACCCCAATGTCACCTCGGGAATCCGCGAGTTGAGTGCCAAAACATATATCAAGTGAATCAATATAATACCCCATTGTCACCACGGGTATTCATATGCAAGACATACATCAAGTGTTCTCAAATCCATAAAAATATTCAATCCGATAATAGTGAAACCTCAAAGGTAAAAACTCAATTCATCACAACAAGATAGAGAGGAAGAAACACCATATGATCCAACTATATTAACAATACTCGCGGTACATCAAGATCGTGCCAAATCAAGAACACGAGAGAGAGATCAAACACATAGCTACAAGTACATACCCTCAGCCCCGAGGGTGAACTACTCCCTCCTCGTCATGGAGACCGCCGAGATGATGAAGATGGCCTCTGGTGATGATTCCCCCCTCCGGCAGGATGCCGGAAAGGGCCCCAGATGGGATCTCCTTGGTACAGAGGCTTGCAGCGGCGGAGTCTAAGTTCTAGGGTTATTTCTGGGGGTTTTGGTATTTATAAGAATTTTTGGCGTTGGAATCACACGAAGAAGGGCCACAGGGGGCCCACGAGGTACCAGGGCGTGCCTGGGGGGGTGGCCTGGGGGGGGTGGCGCGCCCAGGTGGCTTGTGGGGCCCTTGTGGGTCTTCTGCTGTTCCCCCGAAGCCTCCTGGATCTGTTTCCTTCCAGAAAAAATGGTCAAAAAGTTTCGCTGCATTTGGACTTCATTTGATATGGATTTTCTGGAAAACCAAAAACAAGCAGAAAACAGCAACTGGCACTGGGCACTAGGTCAATATGTTAGTCCATTAAAATCATATAAAATCCATATAAAAGTGCACCAAAATAATACAAAAATATAATAAACATGGCATGAATACTTCATAAATTATAGATACGTTGGAGACGTATCAGCATCCCCAAGCTTAATTCCTGATCGTCCTCGAGTAGGTAAATGATAAAAGAAAGAATTTATGAAGTGTGAATGCTAGCATAGTGCATAAGTTTGATCAATGATAATTTCAATCACTTTTCCTAGCATCACAACAGCAACTCTTTCTCATAAAACTCATCATGATAAAGTAGCAATCAATTCACATGTTATGGTTTAAACAATGCATTCTCTTGAAACTTAACAACCTATGTTCTTAGTCACCAAACAATTGCAATTCAACTTAATTTCAACAAAGTCTAAGTAAGAGCTCCACATACTAAATTATCATATAGTCTTCTATGATTGCTAGTACTCAAAGCATATTTTTAGAACAAATGGCATCCATCGAACACAGAGAAAGATAGGGGCTTAATGTTTCGCCTCCCAACTTATTTATCATAGAGATAATTGTCAACAATAATAATTCATGATCAAATATATTTGACTGGCCATATGTGCCTGGATCTTTCCCCACCACATGATGCTTGCCGACTAAAGAATAATTGAGGTTGAAATGAGAAGGGATACTATTGACTCTTGCATAAGTAAATACATAAAGTAAAAGATAGGCCCTTCACAGAGGGAAGCAGAGGTTGGCAATGCCAATTTTTGGATGTGCAAGCCCTTAATGCAAAGGAACGTCACGTTATATTGCCCCTTGTGATAGCAACCTTTATTATGCAGTCCATCGCTTTTATTTCTTTACCATCACAAGTTCATACAACGCTTATTTTCCCTTGCAATAAAAGATCATACATATTTTAGGAACAATTTTTATTGCTTTTTGCACCGATGACAACTTACTTGAAGGATCTTATTCAATCCATAGGTAGATATGGTGGACATTCATGGGAAGAAACTGGGTTTAAAGGTTTTTGAATGCACAAGTAGTATCTCTACTTAGTACGAATTTTTGGCTAGCAAAAGATCCTAAGCAAGCACCACATGTTGGAGGATCCATAACAATATAACTTCTATGCAAATATACCCAAACATAACTCATTACGTTGTCTTCCTTGTCCAACTTCAACTAATTTGCTCAAGTTTGAAAATAATTAATGGGTATTCACAATCATAAAAGATGTCCAAGATAATATATTTATATGTGAAAGTTCTCTTCCTTATACTAATCATTCATGAATTGTTTGTATGACCAATATTGTGATTGTCAAGCTTCAATAGATTTCACTTTCTAACCCAAATGTGAAACTACTACTAGACATGATACAAGCATATGAAGCACATATAATTTCAACTTTATGATATTCAATTCATTCAACAATTTACTCATAGTATATAAGTGAAGAACAAGAGTAAATGACAAACTACTCCAAAAAGATATAAGTGAAGACCAAATGAGTAGTCAAACAATTAAGTAGCTATGTGAAGACTCTCTCCCAATAAAGATTTCAGATCTTGATAATTTTATTCAAATGGCAAACAAAATGAAAATAAAAGGAAACTCCAAGAATAACACATATCATGTGAACAAGTAAAAACTTAGGCAAACCGATAGGTGTTGATGAAGAAAGGTGGGATGCCAACCGGGGCATCCCCAAGCTTAGTTGCTTGAGACTTCTTAGAATGTTATCTTAGGGTGCCTTGGGAATCCCCAAGCTTGAGCTCTTGCGTCTCCTTAATTCCTCTCATATCATGGCTTCTCCTAAATCTTAAAAACTTCATCCACACAAAACTCAAGAAGAACTCGTGAGATAAGTTAGTATAAATCAACTCAAAACCTTAACATTCTCTACTGTAGAAAATCACAAAAATTATAATTAAACATTGCATACTAAATGCCTCTTCATATTTAATACTCCTATCCACAAATAGAAATATTAAACAAGCAACATATGCAAACAATGCAATTATAATAGAAATCTATCAAAACAGAACAGTCTGTAAAGGGTGAATAAGAATTCATACTTCCCCTAACTCCAAAAATTCTGAAAAATTACCACGTGACAGAGAACTCATGCATTCTTACTGTGTAAAAATTTCAGATTTTTATCATATTCTAACTATTCAGGAATATTCTGGACATAACAGAAAACTTTCTGTTTTCAAACAGCAACACATAAACTTGCAAACTGAGCATGGTAAAGGCTATAATTGGCATTTTATTGAACTAAAAGATACAAAACATGATTATTTATAACACCTAGCAAATATCAACAGAATAAAATGATGCTCCAAGCAAAACTCATATTATATGATGAAAAAAAATATAGCTCCAAGTAAGGTTACCGATAATGTTGAAGACGAAAGAGGGGATGCCTTCCGGGGCATCCCCAAGCTTAGACACTTGAGTCTTCCTTGAATATTACCTTGGGGTGCCTTGGGCATCCCCAAGCTTAGGGTCTTGCCACTCCTTATTCTCCTCATATCGATATCTCACCCAAAACTTGAAAACTTCAATCACACAAAACTTAACGAAACTTGGTGAGATAGGTTAGTATGATAAAAATAAATCATCCACTTAGGTACTGTCAAGACAAGATTCATAATTGTTCTAACATAATTTCTACTGTATTCTATCATTTCCGCAATTTATATTACTCAATATAAGCTATGGAAACACTAAAACAAGCAAACTATGCACCGAAAACAGAATCTGACAAAAACAGAACAGCATGTAGTGAGCGATTTAAAAACCATACTTCTGTACCTCCAAAAATTCTGAAACCTTAGGAAAACGTAAGCAATTTGTTACCCAATACTGTGTAAAAATTTCATAATTTTATCATGCTCCAGTACAGAATAGAAATTCCAGCACTGGACTCAAAAGTTTCTGTTTTCGCACAGAATCGAATCAACAAGTATCCACACTATCCCAAAGGCTTTACTTGGCACATTATTGAAAGAAAAGATATAAAACATGATTAACACAGTAGCTTAATCATGTGAACACAAAAAAAATTAGGGGTAAATGTTTGGTTGTCACCCAACAAGTATTTTTCTTTAATGCCTTTTTAGCTAGGCATGATGATTTCAATGATGCTCACATAAAAGTAAAGAATTGAAACATAATGGGAGCATCATGAAGCACATGACTAGCACATTTAAGCCTAACACACTTCCTATGCATAGGGATTTTGTGAGCAAACAATTCATGGGAACAAGAATCAACTAGCATAGGAAGGCAAAACAAGCATGACTTCAAGATTTTCAACACATAGAGAGGAAACTTGATATTATTGAGATATGTAAAAGCATATGTTCCTCTCTCATAATAATTTTCAGTAGCATCATGAATGAATTAAACAAT
Organism: Elymus sibiricus; assembly: GCA_039707655.1. Taxonomy (NCBI): domain Eukaryota; kingdom Viridiplantae; phylum Streptophyta; class Magnoliopsida; order Poales; family Poaceae; genus Elymus; species Elymus sibiricus. The sequence goes on from CM077670.1 coordinate 31,812,586, forward strand.
ATAGTTATCACACCAAACATTCTTTTCATGATCTACAAGCATAGAATTTTTACTACTCTCCACATAAGCAAATTTCTTCTCATCAATAATAGTGGGATTAAATTCAATGAAATAACTATCATGTGATACTTGATTGGCATAATCCAATTGAAAATTAAAATGATGACAAGTTTCATGGTTATCATTATTCTTTAAAGCATACATGTCATCACCATAATCATCATAAATAGGAGGCATACTTTCATCATAATAAATTTTCTCATCAAAACTTGGGGGGCTAAAAATATCATATTCATCAAACATAGCATCCCCAAGCTTGTAGCTTTGCGTATAATTAGCATCATGAATATTCAAAGAATTCATACTAACAGCATTGCAATCATGATTATCATTTATGCCAAACATTTTATTGAACTCTTCTTCTAACAATTGAGCACAATTTTCCGATCCATCATTTTCAAGAAAGACATTATAAAGATGAATAATATGAGGTAACCTCAATTCCATATTTTTTTGTAGTTTTCTTTTATAAACCAAACTAGTGATAAAACAAGAAACTAAAAGATTCGATTGCAAGATCTAAAGATATACCTTCAAGCACTCACCTCCCCGGCAACGGCGCCAGAAAAGAGCTTGATGTCTACTACACAACTTATTCTTGTAGACTCGTGTTGGGCCTCCAAGCGCAGAGTTTTGTAGGACAGTAGCAATTTTCCCTCAAGTGGATGACCTAAGGTTTATCAATCCGTGGGAGGCATAGGATGAAGATGGTCTCTCTCAAACAACCCTGCAATCAAATACAAGAAATCTCTTGTGTCCCCAACATACCCAATACAATGGTAAATTGTATAGCTGCACTAGTTCGGCGAAGAGATGGTGATACAACTGTAGTATGGATAGTAGATATAGGTTTTTGTAATCTGAAAAAAAATAAAAAAATAGCAAGGTAGCAAGTAACAAAAGTGAGCACAAACGGTATTGCAATGCTTGAAAACAAGGCCTAGGGTTCATACTTTCACTAGTGCAATCTCTCAACAATGCTAACATAATTGGATCACATAACAATCCCTCAACGTGCGACAAAGAATCACTCCAAAGTTCCTATTAGCGGAGAACATAAGATAGAAATTGTTGTAGGGTACGAAACCATCTCAAAGTTATTCTTTCCGATCAATCTATTGAGCTATTTCTATAAGTGTCACAAAGAGCCCTAGAGTTCGTACTAAAATAACACCATATGATACGCATCAACCAACTCTAATGTCACCTAGATACTCCAATGTCACCACAAGTATCCGTGATTTGATTATACAATATGCATCAAACAACTTCAGATTCATAATATTCAATCCAACACAAAGAACTTTCAAAGAGTGCCCCAAGATTTCTACCGGAGAAAGTAGGACGAAAACGTACATCAACCCCTATGCATAGATTACCCCAATGTCACCTCGGGAATCCGTGAGTTGAGTGCCAAAACATATATCAAGTGAATCAATATAATACCCCATTGTCACCATGGGTATTCATATGCAAGACATACATCAAGTGTTCTCAAATCCATAAAAATATTCAATCCGATAATAGTGAAACCTCAAAGGTAAAAACTCAATTCATCACAACAAGATAGAGAGGAAGAAACACCATATGATCCAACTGTATTAACAAAGCTCGCGGTACATCAAGATCGTGCCAAATCAAGAACACGAGAGAGAGAGAGAGATCAAACACATAGCTACTAGTACATACCCTCAGCCCCGAGGGTGAACTACTCCCTCCTCGTCATGGAGACCGCCGGGATGATGAAAATGGCCTCCGATGATGATTCCCCCCTCTTGCAGGATGCTGAAAAAGGGCTCCAGATGGGATCTCCTTGGTACAGAGGCTTGCAGCGGCGGAGTCTAAGTTCTAGGGTTATTTCTGGGGGTTTTGGTATTTATAAGAATTTTTGGCGTTGGAATCACGCGAAGAAGGGCCACAGGGGGCCCACAAGGCACCAGGGCGCGCCTGGGGGGGTGGCGCGCCCAGGTGGCTTGTGGGGCCCCTGTGGGTCTTCTGCTGTTCCCCCGAAGCCTCCTGGGTCTGTTTCCTTCCAGAAAAAATCGTCAAAAAGTTTCGCTGCATTTGGACTTCATTTGATATGGATTTTCTGAAAAACCAAAAACATGCAGAAAACAGCAACTGGCACTGGGCACTAGGTCAATATGTTAGTCCATGAAAATCATATAAAATCCATATAAAAGTGCACCAAAATCATACAAAACTATAATAAACATGGCATGAATACTTCATAAATTATAGATACGTTGGAGACGTATCATGGGTCATCAAGACTCTTTTCTGGCGCCGTTGCCGGGGAGTGAAGTGCCTTTGGTAAGTGGAATTTGGTAAGGAAACACTTTTATTACGTGCTGAAATTTACTATCACTTGTCACTATGGAAAGTAATCCTTTGAGGTGTTTGTTCGGGGTATCTTTGATACGTCCATTTTGCATCATGTTTTACTACTATTATTTATAGTGGTTTTAATCAATATAACACTTTGTGGAGCAATTCTAATGCCTTTTCTCTCTTAATATGCAAGATTCACACAAAGAGGGAGAATGCCGGCAGCTGGAATTCTGGACCTGAAAAAGCTCTGTCAAGATACCTATTCTGCACATCTCCAAATGAGCTGAAATTTCCTGAAGAATTATTTTGGAATATATAAAAAATATTGGAAGCAAAAAGTACCAGAGGGGCCACCCAGGTGCCCACGAGGCACCAGGGCGCACCCCCCCCCCAGGCGCGCCCTGGTGGCTCGTGGGGCCCCTGGCCCACTTCTGGCCCCCGTTTTCTGGTATATAAGTGCATTTGACCTCAAAAAATTATAGAGAAGACTTTTGGGATGGTGCGCCGCCGTCTCAAGGCGAAACTTGGGCAGGAGCACTTTTGCTCTCCGGCGGAGAGATTCTGCCGGGGAAACTTCCCTCCGGGAGGGGGAAATCGTCGTCATCGACAACACCAGCGATCCTCTCATCGTGGAAGGACTAATCTTCATCAACATCTTCACCAGCACCATCTCATCTCAAACCCTAGTTCATCTCTTGTATTCAATCTTTGTCTCATAACCTCAGATTGGTACCTGTGGGTTGCTAGTAGTGTTGATTACATCTTGTAGTTGATGCTTGTTGGTTTACTTGGTGGAAGATTATATGTTCAGATCTATTATGCAATTCAATACCTCTCTGATCATGAACATGTTTATGGCTTGTGAGTAGTTACTTTTGTTCTTGAGGACATGGGAGAAGTCTTGTCATAAGTAATCATGTGAATTCGGTATTCGTTCGATATTTTGATGATGTGTATGTTGTGTTTCCCTTAGTGGTGTCGTGTGAACGTCGACTACATGACACTTCACCATCTTTGGGCCTAAGGGAATGCATTGTGGAGTAGTAATTAGATGATGGGTTGCTAGAGTGACAGAAGCTTAAACCCTAGTTTATGTGCTATTCCGTAAGGGGCTGATTTGGATCCACATGTTTAATGCTATGGTTAGAGTAATCTTAATTCTTCTTTCGTAGTTGCGGATGCTTGCGAGAGGGGGTAATCATAAGTGGGAGGCTTGTTCAAGTAAGAACATCACCCAAGCACCGGTCCACCCACATATCAAATTATCAAAGTAGCGAACACGAATCGAACAAACATGATGAAAGTGACTAGATGAAATTCCCATGTGTCCTCGCAAACGCTTTACTTACTATAAGAGATCGTTCCGGCCTGTCCTTTGCTACAAAAAGGATTGGGCTATATTGCTGCACTCTTTGTTACTATTGCTAGTTGTCACTTGTTACAAATTATCTTGCTATCAAACTACTCATTACCGATAATTTCAGTGCTTGCAGAAAATACCTTGCTGAAAACCGCTTGTCATTTCCTTCTGCTCCTCGTTGGGTTTGACACTCTTACTTATCGAAAGGACTACGATTGATCCACTATACTTGTGGGTCATCAATCTACACCTCGACCGGAAGCACTAAGAGTTGCCCCTCAACCTACTGAACCTACTGAAAATATTTATTATGAAATTCCTTTGGGTATGATAGAGAAACTGTTGGCTAATCCTTATGCAGGAGATGGAAAGGTACATCCTGATATGCACTTGATATATATAGATGAAATTTGTGGATTGTTTAAGCTTGCGGGTCTATCCGAGGATGGAGTTAAGAAGAAGGTATTCCCTTTATCTTTGGAGGGAAAGGCTTTGACATGGTATAGGCTATGTGATGATACTGAAACATGGGATTGGAACCGGTTGAAGCTGGAATTTCACCAGAAGTTTTATCCTATGCATTTGGTTCATCGTGATCGGAACTATATATATAATTTTTGGCCTCGTGAAGGAGAAAGTATCACTCAAGCTTGGGGGAGGCTTAAGTATATGTTACACACATGCCCCAATCATGAGCTCTCAAGAGAAATAATTATTCAAAACTTTTATGCTCGGCTTTCTCATAATGATCAATCCATGCTCGATACTTCTTCTACTAGTTCCTTTATGAAGAGGACTATTGAATTCAAATGGGATCTTGTGTAAAGAATTAAACGCAACTCTGAAGATTAGGAAATCGACAAAGGTAAAGAGTCAGGTATAAATCTTAAGTTTGATTGTGTTAAATCTTTTATGGAAACTGATGCTTTTCATAAGTTTAGTACTAAATATGGACTTGACTCTGAGATAGCAGCCACTTTTTGTGAATCCTTTGTTGCTCATGTTGATCTCCCTAAGGAGATGTTAAAGAAGAAACAATTGTTTACAATGTTGATCTAGTTGTGCCTACTGCTTATATTGAGAAACCACCTTTTTTTGTTAGGATAAAAGAACATGCTAAAGCTACGATTGTGGTTAATAAAAGTAATATTAGAACACCTAGACCTTTTGAACAAATTAAAGTTGAATCTAATATTGCAATGGTAAAAGATTTATTAGTTGATAATATTGATGGGCATGTTATTTACTTTTGCAAAGAGCCTGCTAGAATTGCTAAACCTGTTAGAAATGAACGAGACATGTTAGATAAGAACAAGCCCGTAGTTGGCATGCCTGTTGTTTCTGTTAAAATTGGAGACCATTGCTATCATGGTTTATGTGATATGGGTGCTAGTGTGAGTGCTATCCCTTTCTCTTTATATCAAGAAGTAATGAATGATATTGCACCTGTTGAGATTGAAGATATTGATGTCACTATTAAGCTTGCAAACAGAGATACTATTACACCACTTGGGATTGTTAGAGATGTTGAAGTCTTGTGTGGTAAAATCAAATACCCTACTGATTTCTTAGTACTTGGTTCACAACAAGATAATTTTTGTCCCATTATATTTGGTAGACCTTTCTTGAATACCGTTAATGCTAAAATTGATTGTGTTAAAGAAAATATTAGAGTTAAGTTTGGCGATGTATCTCATGAATTTAATTTCTCTAAGTTTTGTAGACAACCACATGATAAAGAATTATCTAATAAAGATGAAATTATTGGTCTTGCTTCTATTGTTGTGCCTCCTACTGATCCTTTAGAACAATATTTGCTAGAACATGAAAATGATATGCATATGAATGAAAGAAATGAAATAGATGAGATATTCTTTAAACAAGCACCTATTCTTAAACATAATTTGCCTGTTGAAACTCTTGGAGATCCTCTTCCACCTAAGAGTGATCCTGTGTTTGAATTAGAGCAACTACCTGATACACTTAAATATGCTTATGTTGATGAAAAGAAGATATATTCTGTTATTATCAGTGCTAACCTTTCAGAGCATGAAGAAAAGAGATTACTTAAAACTCTGAAGAAGCACCATGCTGCTATTGGATATACTCTTGACGATCTTAAGGGCATTAGTCCCACTCTATGTCAGCACAAGATTAATATGAAGCCTGATGCTAAGCCAGTCATTGATCATCAAAGAAGATTAAATCCTAAAATGAAGGATGTGGTAAGAACTGAAATATTAAAGCTTCTGGAGGCAGGTATAATTTATCCTATATCTGATAGTAGATGGGTAAGTCATGTTCATTGTGTTCCTAAGAAAGAAGGTATTACCGTTGTCCCTAATGATAAAAATGAACTTATCCCACAAAGAATTGTAACTGGTTATAGGATGGTAATTGATTTCAGAAAATTAAATAAAGCTACTAGGAAAGATCATTACCCTTGCCTTTTATTGATCTAATGTGAGAAAGATTATCTAAACATACACACTTTTACTTCTTGGATGGATATTCTGGTTTCTCTCAAATACCTGTATCAAAAGAAGATCAGGAGAAAACCACTTTTACTTGTCCTTTTGGAACTTATGCTTATCATCGTATGCCTTTTGGTTTATGTAATGCACCTGCTACCTTTCAAAGATGTATGACTGCTATATTCTCTGACTTTTGTGAAAAGATTGTTGAGGTATTCATGGATGATTTTTCCGTTTACGGAACTTCTTTTGATGATTGCTTAAGCAACCTTGATCGAGTTTTGCAGAGATGTGAAGAAACTAATCTTGTCTTGAATAGGGAGAAGTGCCACTTTATGGTGAATGAAGGTATAGTTCTTGGGCATAAATTTTTTGAAAGAGGTATTGAAGTTGATAAAGCTAAAGTTGGTGCAATTGAGAAAATGCCATGTCCTAAAGATATCAAAGGTATAAGAAGTTTCCTTGGTCATGCTGGTTTCTACAGAAGGTTTACAAAAGACTTCTCTAAAATTTCTAGGCCTCTTACTAATCTCTTGCAAAAAAGATGTGCCATTTGTTTTTGATGATGATTGTGTAGAAGCCTTTAAAATACTTAAGAAAGTCTTAATTTCTGCACTCATTGTTCAACCACCTGATTGGAACATACCCTTTGAAATTATGTGTGATGCTAGTGATTATGCTGTTGGTGCTGTTCTAGGACAAAGAGTTGATAAGAAATTAAATGTTATTCATTATGCTAGTAAAACTCTAGACAGTGCTCAATGGAATTATGCTACTACTGAGAAAGAATTTTTAGCAGTTGTGTTTGCATGTGATAAATTCAGATCCTATATTGTTGATTCTAAAGTAACTATTCACACTGATCATGCTGCTATTAAATACCCTATGGAAAAGAAGGATGCTAAACCTAGACTTATTAGGTGGGTTTTCTTGCTACAAGAATTTGATTTGCGTATTATTGATAGAAAGGGAGCTGAGAATCCCGTAGCTGATAATTTGTCTAGAATGGAAAATGTTCTTGATGACCCACTGCCTATTGATGATAGTTTTCCTGATGAACAATTAGCTGTTATAAATGCCTCTCGTAATACTCCTTGGTATGCAGACTATGCTAATTACATCATTGCTAAATATATACCACCTAGTTTTACATACCAACAAAAGAAAAAAATATTCTTTGATTTAAGACATTACTTTTGGCATGACCCACATTTATATAAAGAAGGAGTAGATGGTATTATTAGACATTGTGTACCTGAGCATGAACAGGAACAAATCCTACGGAAGTGTCACTCCGAGGCATACGGAGGACACCATGCGGGAGACAGAACTGCACATAAGGTATTACAATCTAGTTTTTATTGGCCTACTCTTTTCAAAGATGCACGTAAGTTTGTCCTCTCTTGTGATGAATGTCAAAGAATTGGTAATGTTGGTAGACGTCAGGAAATGCCTATGAATTATTGATACGTCTCCAACGTATCTATAATTTATGAAGTATTCATGCCATGTTTATTATAGTTTTGTATGATTTTGGTGCACTTTTATATGGCTTTTGTAAGATTTTTATGGACTAACATATTGACCTAGTGCCCAGTGCCAGTTGCTGTTTTCTGCTTGTTTTTGGTTTTCTAGAAAATCCATATCAAACGAAGCCCAAATGCAGCAAAACTTTTTGATGATTTTTTCTGGAAGGAAACAGACCCAGGAAGCTTCGGAGGAGCAGCAGAAGAGCCACAGGGGCCCCACGAGCCACCTGGGTGCGCCTGCCCCCCTCCCAGGCGTGCCCTGGTGCCTCGTGGGCCCCCTGTGGCACCTCTTTGCATGATTCCAACACTGAAAATCCTATATATTCAGAAACCCCTGAAAGTTAACCTAGATGAGTTTTTACGCCGCCGCAAGCCTCTGTTCCGAAGCGATCTCATCTGGAGCTCCGTTCTGGCACCCTGCCGGAGGGGGGAATCATCACTGGAGGCCATCTTCATCATCCCGGCGGTCTCCATGACGAGGAGGGAGTAGTTCACCCTCGGGGCTGAGGGTATGTACTAGTAGCTATGTGTTTGATCTCTCTCTCGTGACCTTGATTTGGCACGATCTTGATGTACTGCGAGCTTTGTTAATATAGTTGGATCATATGGTGTTTCTCCCTCTCTATCTTGTTGTGATGAATTGAGTTTTTACCTTTGAGGTTTCACTATTATCGGATTGAATACTTTTATGGATTTGAGAACAGTTGATGTATGTCTTGCATGTGGATACCCATGGTGACAATGGGGTGTTCTATTGATTTACTTGATATATGTTTTGGCACTCAACTCGCGGATTCCCGAGGTGACATTGGGGTAATCTATGCATAGGGGTTGATGCACGTTTTCGTCCTACTTTCTCCGGTAGAAATCTTGGGGCACTCTTTGAAGTTCTTTGTGTGGACTGAATATTATGATTATGAAGTTGTTTGATGCATATCGTATAATCAACTCATGGATACTTGTGGTGACATTGGAGTATCTAGGTGACATTAGAGTTGGTTGATGTGTATCATATGGTGTTATTTTAGTACGAACTCTAGGGCTGTTTGTGACACTTATAGGAATAGCTCAATAGATTGATCGGAAAGGATAACTTTGAGGTGGTTTCGTACCCTACAAACAATTTCTATCTTATGTTCTCCACTAATAGGAACTTGGGAGTGATTCTTTATCGCACGTTGAGGGATGGATTATTATGTTAGCATTGTTGAGAGATTGCACTAGTGAAAGTATAAACCCAAGGCCTTGTTTCTAAGCATTGCAATACCGTTTGTGCTCACTTTTGTTACTTGCTACCTTGCTATTTTTATTTTTTCAGATTAGAAAAACTTATATCTACTATCCATACTACACTTTTATCACCATCTCTTCGCCGAACTAGTGCACCTATACAATTTACCATTGTATTGGGTGTGTTGGGGACACAAGAGATTTTTTGTATTTGGTTGCAGGGTTGTTTGAGAGATACCATCTTCAACCTACGCCTCCCACGGATTGATAAACCTTAGGTCATCCACTTGAGAGAAAATTGCTACTGTCCTACAAAACTCTGCGCTTGGAGGCCCAACACGAGTCTACAAGAATAAGTTGTGTAGTAGAAATCAAGCTCTTTTCTAGCGCCGTTGCCGGGGAGGTGAGTGCTTGAAGGTATATCTTTAGATCTTGCAATTGAATCTTTTAGTTTCTTGATTTATCACTAGTTTGGTTTATTAAAGAAAACTACAAAAAAAATGGAATTGAGGTTGCCTCATATTATTCATCTTTATAATGTCTTTCTTGAAAATGATGGATCAGAAAATTGTGCTCAATTGATAGAAGAAGAATTCAATAAAATGTTTGGCATAAAATCTTTGAATTATGAGCATGATTGCAATATTGTTAGTATGCTTTCTATGAATATCCATGATGCTAATGATATGCAAAGTCATAAGCTTGGGGATGCTATGTTTGATGAAGATGGTATTTTTAGTCCCCCAAGTTTTGATGAGCAAATTTATTATGATGATAACATGCCTCCTATTTATGATGATTATATTGATGAAAGTGGATTTGGAGAGGTCGTGAATTTATTTAATGATGATTCCACTATTTTGGAAGAGGTTTCAATTGATTATGACAACAAAGTTGCTATCTATGATGATTATTGTGATGACATGTATGCTATAAAGAATAATGATAACCATGAAACATGTCATCATGATTTTAATTTTCAATTGGATTATGCCAATCAAGTATCTCATGATAGTTTTTTGTTTAATTTGCTCCCACTATTATTGATGAGAACAAATTTGCTTATGTGGAGAGTAATAAAATTTCTATGCTTGTGGATCATGAAAAGAATGATTTGCGTGACAGTTATATTGTTGAATTCATTCATGATGCTACTGAAAATTATTATGAGAGAGGAGCATATGCTTTTACATATTGCAATAATATCAAGTTCTCTCTCTATGTGTTGAAAGTTTTGAAGTTATGCTTGTTTTGCCTTCCTATGCTAGTTGATTCTTGCTCCCATAAACTATTTGCTCACAAAATCCCTATGCATAGGAAGTGGGTTAGGCTTAAATATGTTAGTCATATGCTTCATGATGCTCTCTTTGTGTTTCAATTCTTTACTTCTATGCGAGCATCATTGAATTCATCATGCCTAGCTAAGAAGGCATTAAAGAAAATCGCTTGTTGGGAGGCAACCCAATATTTATCCCTACTGTTTTCATGTGTACACATGATTAAGCTACTGTAGTAATCATGTTTTATAAGTTTTCTTTCAATAATGTGCCAAGTAAAGCCTTTGGGGTAGTGTGGATGCTTGTTGATTTGATTCTGTGCAAAAACAGAAACTTTTATGTCTAGTGCTGGAATTTATATTCTGTACTGCAGCGACAAAATATTCTGAAATTTTTACACAATATTGGGTTACAAATTGTTTACGTTGTCCTAATTTTTCAGAATTTTTGGAGGTACAGAAGTATGGTTTTTAAATCGCTCACTACATGCTGTTCTGTTTTTGACAGATTCTGTTTTCGATGCAGTTTGCTTGTTTTAGTGTTTCCATAGCTTATATTGAGCAATATAAATTATGGAAATGATTGACTACAGTAGGAATTATGTGAGAACAATTATAAATCTTGTCTTTACAGTACCTAAGTGGATAATTTATTTTTATCATACTAACCTATCTCACGAAGTTCCGTTAAGTTTTGTGTGATTGAAGTTTTCAAGTTTTGGGTGAGATATCGATATGAGGAGAATAAGGAGCGGCAAGACCCTAAGCTTGGGGATGCTCAAGGCACCCCAAGGTAATATTCAAGGAAGACTCAAGCGTCTAAGCTTGGGGATGCCCCGGAAGGCATCCCCTCTTTCGTCTTCAACATTATCGGTAACCTCACTTGGAGCTATATTTTTATTCGTCACATAATATGAGTTTTGCTTGGAGCATCATTTTATTTTGTGGATATTTGCTTGCTTCTATCAATAATCATGTTTTATATATTTTAGTTCAATAAAACACCAATGATAGCCTTTACCATGCTCAGTTTGCAAGTTCATCTGTTGCTGTTTGAAAACAGAAAGTTTTCTGTTATGTCCAGAATATTCCCAAATAGTTAGAACATGATAAAAATCTGAAATTTTTACACAGTAAGAATTCATGATTTCTCTGTCATGTGGTAATTTTTCAGAATTTTTGGAGATAGGGAAGTATGGATTCTTATTCCCCTTTTACAGACTGTTCTGTTTTGGCAGATTTCGGTTATAGTTGCATTGTTGGCATATGTTGCTTGTTTAATGTTTCTATTTTTGGATAGGAGTATTAAATATGAAGAGGCATTTAGTATGCGATGTTTAATTATAATTTTTGTGATTTGCTACAGTATAGAATGTTGAGGTTTTGGGTTGATTTATACTAACTTATCTCACGAGTTCTTGTTGAGTTTTGTGTGGATGAAGTTTTTAAGATTTAAGGAAACCGTGATATGAGAGGAATTAAGGAGACACAAGAGCTCAAGCTTGGGGATGCCCAAGGCATCCCAAGTTATTATTCCAAGAAGTCTCAAGCATCTAAGCTTGGGGATGCCCCGGTAGGCATCCCACCTTTCTTCTTCAACAACTATCGGTCAGTTTTGGTTGAGCCTATGTTTTTGCTTCTTCACATGATATGTGCTATCCTTGGAATGTAATTTTATTTTGTTTTCTTTGCTGTTTGAATAAAATATTTAAGATCTGAAATTTTTAAATGAGAGAGAGTCCTCACATAGCTATTTAATTGTTTGACTACTCATTTGATCTTCACTTATATCTTTTTGGAGTAGTTTGTCATTTACTCTTGTACTGCACTTATATACTATGAGTAAATTGTTGAAAGAATTGAATATCATAAATTTGAAATTATATGTGCTTCATATGCTTGTATCATGTCTAGTAGTAGTTTCACATTTGGTTTAGAAACTGAAATCTATTGAAGCTTGACAATCACAATATTGGTCATACAAGCAATTCATGAATGATTAGTATAAGGAAGAGAACTTTCACATATAAATATATTATCTTGGACATATTTTATGATTGTGAATACCCATTAATTATTTTCAAACTTGAGCAAATTAGTTGAAGTTGGACAAGGAAGACAACGTAATGATTTATGTTTGGGTATATTTGCATAGAAGTTATATTGTTATGGATCCTCCAACATGTGGTGCTTGCTTAGGATCTTTTGCTAGCCAAAAAAATTAGTACTAAGTAGAGATACTACTTGTGCATCCAAAAACCCTTAAACCCAGTTTCTTGCCATGAGTGGCCACCATATCTACATATGGATTGAATAAGATCCTTCAAGTAAGTTGTCATCGGTGCAAAAAGCAATAAAAATTGCTCCTAAAATATGTATGATCTTTTATTGCAAGGGAAAATAAGCGTTGTACAAACTTGTGATGGTAAAGAAATAAAAGCGACGGACTGCATAATAAAGGTTGCTATCACAACAGGCAATATAACGTGACGTTCCTTTGCATTAAGGGCTTGTGCATCCAAAAATAAAAAGCACATGACAACCTCTGCTTCCCTCTGCGAAGGGCCTATCTTTTACTTTTATGCATTTACTTTTATGGATTTACTTTTATGCAAGAGTCAATAAGTATTCATTCGCATTTCAACCTCAATTATTCTCTAGTTGGCAAGCATCATGTGGTGGGGAAAGATCCAGGCACATATGGCCAGTCAAATATATTTGATCATGAATTATTATTGTTGACAATTATCTCTATGATAGATAAGTTGGGAGGTGAAACATTAAGCCCCTATCTTTCTCTGTGTTCGATGGATGCCATTTGTTCTAAAAATATGCTTTGAGTACTAGCAATCATAGAAGACTATATGATAATTGAGTATGTGGAGCTCTTACTTAGCCTTTGTTGAAATTAAGTTGAATTGCAATTGTTTTGTGACTAAGAACATAGGTTGTTAAGTTGCAAGAGAATGCATTGTTTGAACCATAACATGTGAATTGATTGCTACTTTATCATGATGAGTTTTATGAGAAAAAGTTGCTGTTATGATGCTAGGAAAAGTGATTGAAATTATTATTGATCAAACTTATGCACTATGCTAGCATTTACACTTCATAAATTATTTCTTTTATCATTTACCTACTCAAGGATGAGCTAGAATTAAGCTTGGGGATGCTGATACGACTCCAACGTATCTAGAATTTATGAAGTATTCATGCCATGTTTATTATAGTTTTGTATGATTTTGGTGCACTTTTATATGGCTTTTATATGATTTTTATGGACTAACATATTGACCTAGTGCCCAGTGCCAGTTGCTGTTTTCTGCTTGTTTTTGGTTTTCCAGAAAATCCATATCAAACGAAGTCCAAATGCAGCGAAACTTTTTGATGATTTTTTCGGGAAGGAAACAGACCCAGGAAGCTTCGGAGGAGCAGCAGAAGAGCCACAGGGGCCCCACGAGCCACCTGGGCGCACCTCCCCCCCAGGCACATCCTGGTGCCTCGTGGGCCCCCTGTGGCATCTCTTTGCGTGATTCCAACGTTGAAAAATCCTATATATTTAGAAACCCCCGAAAGTTAACCTAGATGAGTTTTTACGCCACCGCAAGCCTCTGTTCTAAAGTGATCTCATTTGGAGCTCCGTTCCGGCACCCTGCTGGAGGGGGGAATCATCACCGGAGGCCATCTTCATCATCCCGGCGGTCTCCATGATGAGGAGGGAGTAGTTCACCCTCGGGGCTAGGGTATGTACCAGTAGCTATGTGTTTGATCTCTCTCTCGTGATCTTGATTTAGCACGATCTTGATGTACTGCAAGCTTTGTTAATATAGTTGGATCATATGGTGTTTCTCCCTCTCTATCTTGTTGTGATGAATTGAGTTTTTACCTTTGAGGTTTCACTATTATCGGATTGAATACTTTTATGGATTTGAGAACACTTGATGTATGTCTTGCATGTGGATACCCGTGGTGACAATGGGGTGTTCTATTGAATTACTTGATATATATTTTGGCACTCAACTTGCGGATTCCTGAGGTGACATTGGGGTAATCTATGCATAGGGGTTGATGCACATTTTCGTCCTACTTTCTCCGGTAGAAATCTTGGGGCATGCTTTGAAGTTCTTTGTGTTGATTGAATATTATGATTATGAAGTTGTTTGATGCGTATCATATAATCAACTCACGGATACTTGTCGTGACATTGGAGTATCTAGGTGACATTAGAGTTGGTTGATGTGTATCATATGGTGTTACTTTAGTACGAACTCTAGGGCTGTTTGTGACACTTATAGGAATAGCTCAATAGATCGATCGAAAAGGATAACTTTGAGGTGGTTTCATACCCTACAAACAATTTCTATCTTATGTTCTCCGCTAATAGGAACTTGGGAGTGATTCTTTATCGCACGTTGAGGGATGGTTATATGATCCAATTATATTAGCATTGTTGAGAGATTGCACTAGTGAAAGTATGAACCCTAGGCCTTGTTTCTAAGCATTGCAATACCATTTGTGCTCACTTTTGTTACTTGCTACCTTGCTGTTTTTATATTTTCATATTACAAAAACCTATATCTACTATCCATACTACACTTTTATCACCATCTCTTCGCCGAACTAGTGCACCTATACAATTTACCATTGTATTGGGTGTGTTGGGGACACAAGAGATTTCTTGTATTTGGTTGCAAGGTTGTTTGAGAGATACCATCTTCAACCTACGCCTCCCACGGATTGATAAACCTTAGGTCATCCACTTGAGGGAAAATTGCTACTGTCCTACAAAACTCTGCGCTTGGAGGCCCAACACGAGTCTACAAGAATAAGTTGTGTAGTAGACATCAATTATTCACTTGTTATTGAACCATTTGATGTTTGGGGTTTTGATTACATGAGACCTTTTCCTTCCTCTAATGGGTATACTCATATTTTAGTTGCTATTGATTACGTTACTAAATGGGTAGAAGCTATTCCAACTAGTAGTGCTAATCATAACACTTCTATTAAAATGCTTAAAGAAGTTATATTTCTGAGGTTTGGAGTCCCTAGATATTTGATGACTGATGGTGGTTCACATTTTATTCATGGTGCTTTCCGTAAACTTCC
This sequence comes from Elymus sibiricus, assembly GCA_039707655.1. NCBI lineage: Eukaryota > Viridiplantae > Streptophyta > Magnoliopsida > Poales > Poaceae > Elymus > Elymus sibiricus. The sequence continues at coordinate 31,827,955 of CM077670.1, forward strand.
TGCTAAATACGACGTTGATCATAGAATTGCATCACCTTATCATCCTCAGTCCAGTGGTCAAGTTGAACTGACTAATAGAGAAATAAAATTAATTTTGTAAAACACCATTAATAGATCCAAAAAGAATTGGTCTAAGAAACTTGATGATGCATTATGGGCTTACAGAACTGTGTATAAAAATCCTATGGGTATGTCTCCATATAAAATGGTCTATGGAAAAGCATGTCATTTACCTCTTGAATTAGAACATAAGGCATATTGGGCAATTAAAGAACTTAACTATGATTTTAAACTTGTCGGCGAAAATAGCTTATTTGATATTAGCTCTCTAGATGAATGGAGAACACAAGCTTATGAATTCAAAGTAGGTGATCATGTTCTATTATACAATTCTCATTTGAGATTCTTTGCGGGAAAACTTCTCTCTAAATGGGAAGGACCGTACATCATTGAAGAAGTTTATTGCTCGAGAGCTATCAAGATAAACAACTCCGATGGCACTAATCCGAGAGTAGTTAATGGGCAAAGAATTAAACATTATATCTCAGGTACGCCCATTAATGTTGAAACTAATATTATTCAAATAATTACACCGGAGGAACACATAGAAGAAACTTTCCGGAACGCTCCAGAACCCTGAAAAGGAGTAGGTATGTGGTACGGTAAGTAAACCGACCCCAAAAAGTCCATAAAAGCACTTTCTGTTCATTTTGGAATATATAAAAATTTAGGAAAATAATAAACAGCCCAAAAAGTGCATGAGGGAGCGACAAGCCTGGGGGCATGCCCTACCCCCAGGGCGCGCCTACCGAGCTTGTGGCTCCCCCGTGGACTTTCCTGCCTCCGTTTTTCTTCCATATTACTTGTCCTGCATGAAAAAAATTCATTATATATACTCTCGGATGTTTTGACCACCGTATCGCAAGTTTCTTCTCTGTTCTTGTTTCGGGCTATTTTCCTGACAGATCTAGATCGCCATGGTGCCTCCAAGCTCATCCAAGGACAAGTTCTACGAGAAGGTCATCAACCGGTACCTTCCAGAGGTGATGAAACACCCTCAAGCCATTGAGATGCGTGAGGGGGTGCTTCACATCCGGGACGTTCAAGGGCCAAAGAAGACCGGGAGCGAGAAGGCCGGGCTGGAAGCGGTGGAGCAGGAGATCTTCAAGTGCCAAGGGATGGTGAAGCGCGGACTCAATGCTAACCACTCCATGTTCACGGAATTCATCCGTGAGCACAAGGTGGACAGCAAGGATATTGGGGACGTCATCTTCAAGCTCAATGACCGGATGGATCATCTTCAAGCCCAAATCTATGATTTACAAAACCAAAATTTTGAGTATGAGGCCAAGTTCAAAGGTATGAGTTTAGCTGCAAATTTCAGGACTCCGGAAACACGTTCATCCTTTTATGATGGAGAGCCTATGCCCTGGAAGACAGAGGACAAGCCTACTACCTCATCATCACCATCATCACCGAAGAAGGAGACTTGAGTACACGGGTATGGGCACCACCCTTGGCTTGTGCCAAGCTCGGGGGAGGTGCCCCGGTATCGTATCACCATCACTTTTATTATAATTATCTATCTTAGTTCGATCCTTAGTTATTTCATGATTTAGAAGAATAAAGTTTTAGTATGATTTAGTTTTGAGTGTTTGCTTTGTGATCTAGCTATCTATGTAATCGAGTGTGAGAGTTATATAATAAAGAGTAGTTTGAGTTGAGTCATTTTACTTTTGTTGTTCCAATCCTAGAAATAAAATAAAGAGAATAAAGAAAAGAGAGATCATATGCTAATCCCATGGGGAGTGATGACTTCACATAAAGAAGTATAATTGATAAAACTTGTTGGAAGTTAACAAACATAGCATTGGTCATTGTTGCAATTCATGAAAAAGTAATGAAGGAAGAGAGGTCTCACATATAAATATACTATCTTGGACATCTTTTATGATTGTGAGCCCCCATTAAATATTCTATGTCAAATAGTTGATGTTGGACAAGGAAGACAACGTAATGAGTTATGTTTGCTTATATTCACATAGAAGCTATATTGTCTTGGATCCTCTAACATGTGGTGCTTGCCCCCTATCTTTTGCTAGCCAAAATTCCGTACTAAGTAGAGATACTACTTGTGCATCCAAAGCCCTTAAACCCAATTTCGTGTCATGAGAGTCCACCATATCTACCTATGGATTGAATAAGATCCTTCAAGTAAGTTGTCATTGGTGCAAAAGCAATAAAAATTGCTCCTAAATATGTATGATCTTTTATTGTAAGGGAAAATAAGCTTTTTTTTACGAACTTATGATGGTGAAAAAATAAAAGCGACAGACTGCATAATAAAGGTTGCAATCACAAGAGGCAATATAAAGTGACGTTCCTTTACATTAAGAGCTTGCACATCCAAAAACAAAAAGCGCATGACAACCTCTGCTTCCCTTTGTGAAGGGTCTATCTTTTACTTTATGTATTTACTTTTATGCAAGAGTCAATAGTATTCTACTCTATTCCGTTTGTATTTTCTCTCTTGGCAAGCATCATGTGGTGGGGAAAGATCCAGGCATATATATCCAGTTGGATGTAGGTGATCATGAGTTATTATTGTTAACATTACCCTTGAGGTAAATAAGTTGGGAGGCGAAACTATATGCCCCTATCTTTCTATGTGTCTGACTGAAACTTTTGCTCCATAAGTATGCCGTGAGTGTCAGCAATCATAGAAGACTAAATGATAGTTGAGTATGTGAACTTGCTAAACAAAGTTCTTACATAGACTGTTTCTGATAATATCATGAATTGCAATTGCTTCAATGACTGAGATCATAGTTTGTTAGTTTTCAATACGGTTTCTGGTTCATACTTTATCTTGTGGATGAATTGCTACTTATTCATGAGAAGTTTTATGATGATATACTGCTGTTATAATAATGATCATGATGCTTTCATGTCCGTATTTTGTTTTATCGACACCTCTCTCTCTAAACATGTGGTCATGATTATCGATTTCGTTTTTCGCCTGAGGACAATCGAGGTCTAAGCTTGGGGGAGTTGATACGTCCATTTTGCATCATGTTTTCCTACTGTTATTTATTATGTTTTGGATCATTATTCCACTTTATGATGCAATTCTTATGCCTTTTCTCTCTTATTTTGCAAGATTCACATGAAGAGGGAGATGGCCGACAGCTGTAATTCTGGACCGGAAAGGGCTACAACAGAGATAGCTATTATGCACAACTCCGAATGACCTAAAAATTTATGAAGAATTATTTTGGAATATATAAAAAATATTGGCGAAAGAAATACCAGAAGGGGACCCACCAGGAAGCCACAAGCCTGGGGGCGCGCCCCCCGAGCTTGTGGGGCCCCTGGCAGGCCTCCGGCTCCCATCTTCTGCTATATAAGGCCATTTGCCCTAAAAAAATAAAGAGAAGACTTTCGGGACGAAGCGCCGCCGCCACGAGGTGGAACCTGGGCAGGAGCAATTTTGCTCTCCGGCGGAGCGATTCCGCCGGGGATACTTCCCTCCGGGAGGGGGAACTCGAAGCCATCGACATCACCAACGATCCTCTCATTGTGGGAGGACCAATCTTCATCAATATCTTCACCAGCACCATCTCATCTCAAACCCTGGTTCATCTCTTGTATTCAATCTTTGTCTCAAAACCTCAGATTGGTACCTGTGGGTTGCTAGTAGTGTTGATTACATCTTGTAGTTGATGCTAGTTGGTTTATTTGGTGGAAGATTATATGTTTGGATCCTTAATGATATTCAATACCCCTTTGATCTTGAACATGAATATGTTTTGTGAGTAGTTACTTTTGTTCTTGAGGACATGGGAGAAGTCTTGTCATAAGTAATCATGTGAATTTGGTATTCGTTCGATATTTTGATGATATGTATGTTGTTGCTTCCTTTAGTGGTGTCGTGTGAACGTCGACTACATGACACTTCACCATACTTGGGCCTAAGGGAAGGCATTGTGGAGTAATAAGTAGATGATGGGTTACTAGAGTGACAGAAGCTTAAACCCTAGTTTATGTGTTATTCCGTAAGGGGCTGATTTGGATCCATATGTTTCATGCTATGGTTATCTAATTATTCTTTCGTAGTTGCGGATGCTTTCGAGAGGGGGTAATCATAAGTGGGAGGCTTGTTCAAGTAAGAACAGCACCCAAGCACCGGTCCACCCACATATCAAATTATCAAAGTAGCGAACGCGAATCAACTAAACATGATGAAAGTGACTAGATGAGAATTCCCATGTGTCCTCGAGAACGCTTTGCTTTATATAAGAGATCGTTCCGACTTGTCCTTTGCTACAAAAAGGATTGGGCCACCTTGCTGCACTTTATTATACTTGTTACTCTTCACTTGTTACGAATTACCTTGCTACCAAACTATCTGTTACCGACAATTTCAGTGCTTGCAGAAAACACCTTGCTGAAAACCGCTTGTCATTTCCTTCTGCTCCTCGTTGGGTTCGACACTCTTACTTATCGAAAGGACTACGATTGATCCCCTATACTTATGGGTCATCATTCGACGCCACCAAACCCTTCATCGCTGCTTGGTCTCTCGACATCACATCGTCAAGCATGTCTAGTGCCTTGATCGCCCGATCTCCCCCTTCAGTAGGCACTCATAAGCAGTTATCAGCTCATCGGCGACGCGACGGTTCTCCTTGCAGACCTCAGCTAACTCCTTCTCCCGCTTGGTCAAAAGAGTCGTGAGCACTTTTGTAATGTGACTTAGTAAATTAAATTAAACCTAGTAAATATCTTGGAGTTATGATTGAATTTAGGAAATTAAACCTAAATTGAATTTAGTTCAAACTTAAGTAAAGTTCAAAACTATATGCATTTAGTAAATGACTTGGATTTATATTTGATTTTAGTTTAAACTTGAACTAAATAAATAAACCTTAGTAATTATACTGGATTTGTATTTGACTTTAGGTGAAATTCAAATATAATTTGAATTTAGTTAAACCTAAAGGAAACTTAGAAGTCATTTAGTTAATCCAACTTAAATGAAATACTTTGCAAATGAACTCATGAACCAACATTAGTCAATTGTGGAATTGTTGAACTTGAACCTAGCCCTTATAATTCAAATATAATTTGAATTCAAAATCAAATCTCAATTCAATTGGAATTCAATTGAAATTCAAATAGGAGGAACCCTAATTCAAATTCAGATTGAATTGGAAGTCAAACCAAGTTGATGAACTCAATTGAAACCTAAACACTTAGTGTATTCAAGCTCATGAATGGTCAACAAGTTTGAATTGTCATTCAAACTTGAACTTGAACTTGAACTTGAACTTGAACTTGGCTATCCAAGATTCATAGACCATGACTTCTGTTGTTAAGATTCTTTCTGATTGGATCTAACAACCACAACTTGACATCACATACTCCTTATGTGATGAACCCTTTATTTGAAACTTGCATGTGAACCCTTATGTCACATGTATTCCAATTGACAACCACTATGTTGTTTTCCAAACTCTTATGAGTTAACTCTGACACATAATCTCACAACACAATGACACTGACACCATGCACAACACTTGTTATATGTTTGATTGCATTGTATGGTTGTTTATGATTGCTCTTTACTTACGTTAGATTGTATGGAGAGCGAAGAGTAACTTGATCAAGATTGTGAGATTGAAGAATCGTCAATACTAGGCAAGTGGAACCTTTGATCATACCCTATGTTTTCATACATTGTAGTTATTTTCAATTAGGAATCCCCTATAGGGTTTTACTTTATGCTTGACAGAACCCAGTAGAAGAAATTTAGGTCCCTTATACCCTGACTTGTAATCATCGATTAGTTGCTTAGTTGCTATGGCATGGATTGGGAAACACCTATTATTCTTTTAAGACTACAACCTTATGGTTGACTAATTAATAACAACTTAATCAATGAATCAACTGGGCAGTGCTTCGGTATTGCTTGGTGGCCGACAGTTTTGTGGGCGACCGCCCAGGCTCAAAGGGATTGTACGAGTTCAAAGTTGAGTAGTTTCCATGTGTAACCGTGAGACAATATGGGCTATGTCTGGACCAAGTAAGTTGTGGGAACCCTCCTGAGCATGACCAACATATGTAGATTTGCATGTAGGGAAATTGGACTGGGTCTGCCATTTCTAAGAGGGCTACTACTTCCCAAAAGTCTCGTCTTCATCTACCTAGCTACTTCACGAGTGAAGTTTAGTAGCAGAAGGGTGTGATCGGGAATCACAGGTAAAGTACACAAACCTTTGCATAGTTTATAAAACTGATCATGATTAGCCGTGTCTTCAGTTACGGACGATTTTGAGCAAATCATCGGAGAATTGTCAGCTTGATCTCATCACCTCTTCTTAATTAAAACTTATTGGGTTGAACCAAGGGAATAGGGCCACCAGGTGAGATGAACCTCTGAGCCCAAGGTTACGACCGAAGATGGACCGGAAGTGCCTTTGACAACGACCGGAAATGGATCGTAAGTTTCATAATGCTATTAGAGTAGATCACTACTACAAAGGTAGGAAAAAACTACTTCGCGCAAAAATGAAAAACCAGCCACACCATATTGCATGTTTAATGTTCCAACAAGCCAATCCTGGTGAAGCTTGCCAATACATCCAATGTATTGACCCTTATGGCTGCAACGTATCATGTTGCAGGTTTACCATATCGAAGGAAATGTACGATGTAGGGTTACGACACTATACTCAACTCTTGCCTGTGAGTGCATGGATGCCACAAGACTAGAATATTAACTCCGCCGCATGATTGTATCATAGCTAGCCCATGAGCTAAGCAGTTGTGTATTGTAAAGCACTGGATCTGCGATGTAATACTATGACATGTGATGTATTCTTGGTATTTCATCCTCACTGTGCATGTCAACTATTGATCCAGGGAATGGCACAGAAAGCGCAGAGATTCGGGAGCCCTCTCGGGGCCGGGTCGTGACACTCCATTCCCGGATCACTAAAGGAAGTAATCAGGTATATCAGTTTATCATAAATAGTGAAAGGATTGTTCAAAAAAATAGTGAAAGGCAATGCACAAAATAGAAGTGGTAGTTACTGCACAAACTAGACTATCTAGCAGGAAGTCTATGAACTCATATATTTAGAGTGCAAACCTCTGACTTTGAAGAAAGCAAACCAAGAATTGTAACAAGTTGTCGTCATCACGAGCTCATATTTTGGTAATGACATGATTTAGGATCCATAATGAGAATGTGAACTAAAAATAATGTATGTTCGATAAAATCATTTCCACCATTTTTTCGATGTGTTTAATAGGAAAATCTCAAAGAAAATGTAAAACTTGTCAAAAACTAGTTTCCTTATGCATGGATTCATGTTTTGGGTCTATCTGCTTGTGATAAATAGTGAAAGACAATGCACAAAACAAAAGCGGCAGTTATTTCACAAACTAGCTAGACTATCTAGCAGGAAGTCTATGAACTTATATATAGAGAGTGCAAAACCTCTTAGTTTGAATAAAGCAAACCAAGAATTATAACAAGATGTCGTCATCACGAGCTCATATTATGCGAATGGCTTGCTTTAGCATCCATAATGATGAATGTGAATTAAAAATATTTTTTGTGTAATAAAAGACCATTTTCACCATTTTTATGTGTTTATAGGAAAATCTTAGAGAAAAATGTAAAACTTTTCAAAAACTAGTTTCCTTCCGCATGGATTCATGTTTTGGGTTTACTAGCTTGTGATATAATAGTGCAAGGCACAATGCAAAAATAAAAGTGGTAGTTACTTCACAAACTAGACTATCTAGCAGGAAGTCTATGAAACTTAGGGTTCCTTTGATTCATAGGATACGAAAACTGTAGGAATAAAAAGTGTATAGGATTTGAATGTCATGTCTAGTTGAATCCTATGGAAAGAGCATTTCTCTTTGATTGGGAAGGAGTTTTCCATGAGGTCTAACCTCATGCTTTTTTCTATGAACTTACACTACAAGATTCCCATAGGATTATTTCCTATGGGACATGGTCCTATAAATCAAACGGCTTCCGTATGGAAATTACATATATAGGATCTCAATCCTATACAAATCCTTTAGAAATTCTATGAGTCGAAGGAGCCCTTAAGAGTGCGGACGGTGATGAGAAGTGGGGATTCTGTGGCAGAGGAGGAAGCGGGAGGGGCGTCGGGGACAGACGGCGCGGACGACGTACTTGCGGAGATTGGCTCGGAGGAGACAACAGGGAGGATGGGAGGTGGTGTTGGTGGTGGGGCTGTTGCGCCATTGAGGAGGCGAGATAGGCACTGGGGGAAGATGACGCCGGAGGTGTGTAGAGCGGCAACGACCACCTCTCAGTTCGATTCCATGGATTTCCCCTTTTTGAGATGGATCGATTCCATGGCTTTGTGTTTGGGTGAGGTCGGGGATGGATTGGGCTGGACGAAGAGACCAAGGGTTTTGTTGCAGATGTGAAACGGGCTGCGGGCGTCTTTTTATAAAGATGGTACAGCCCATTTCGTACACGTTGAATGCAGATTGAACAGTCTGAAATGTTGGACGGCAGACACACCATCATCGCCAACTCGTATTTTTTTATAGCAGTAGAGAAACTGGTTTGTTGAAGTAGCAGTTTGGTATCATCCTGTACGCATTATCCGTGTGCTTATATATAGTATCTAAATGAAGTACTCCATTGAGAGTCAACCTAATGGTACAGATAGCATACATGTACATGTGTATAAACTGGGTCATTATAATGCTTGCTTTTGGGGACGCGGACGTTTGGTCTATGGGGACATATACACCCTATATGAAATTTCTTTTTAGTAATTTAACAAAAAGTCAAAAAATTCTGAAAATATTTTTGAAATAAACTTGACCTTCCATTGTACTCGTGAGAAAAATTCCACAAAAAGAAAATCCCCCGTTGACTTCTTTTCAGAAAAGACAATTTTTTGTTCAAAATAGTGTGAATAGTGGCCTATAATAGCAAATAAATTTTGTCTTTTTCGCTGTGAAGTCAACGTTGGTTTTTTTTTCGTGAAAATTTATATACTAGTGCAAAATTAAGTCAAGTTTATTCTAAAAATAGTTCTAAACTATTTTGACTTTTTGTTTAATTACTAAAAAAAAATCCCCATATAGGGTGTATATACAACCAGGTTCCGAAGTGTATTTCCCTTGCTTTTGGTGGAAAGAGTATCCTAGCTAAGTAAACAGTTACGGCATCGATGTAATTTCCTACTACAAACCATCAAAACCATTCGGTTAAGCTGTTATCAATAGGAAAAAATGTCTATCATCGTTGGAGAAAACAAAGGAAGTAAACTTATCAATCTTTCATCATGGCCACGGTGATACGAAACAAATCCACCCCCAACATACCCTACCTTTGTATCAAAATATAAAACATTTTTGTAGTTCAATTTGGACTAAAAAAAAGTCTTATATTTTAATACGGAGGAAGTGGTTTTGAGAGAAGTCCAATTTACCCCTCTAAAGTCTAAACTTGTCTCAAAGTTGACCTTACAACCCTTATCTCTCATGATTTGGTTCAAGTTTCAACTTTCAACCCTAAACTCTGAAAACCGATGGGAATATACCTCCTTTAATCCTTTTATTTACAGATTTGATCTGATCCTGGGTTTTGGGGGCACGCCACTGGTTTTTTCGTGTACGTCATTATCAACTCAGTGTCTTGATCACCCGCCAAAAAAAAAAAAACTCAGTGTCATGATCGAAATATACCTGGACATGTATTTGCATACCTTGTCGTACGCACACCGCTACATGTAGGCGGTATGACATGGAGGACGCTGAATCAAAAATCCGTTTACAAGTTGATGAAGAAGGTTTGCAGAACGACCGACCGACCGACTCGTTTACGGCGTGACTGCCAATAAAGAAAGAGGCAAGTCACGACCAAAAAAACGAGAGAGCTGATCCCAGTCCATATCTCCGGGCCCGGGAGCAAACCCTATATATCTCCCCTCCCGGCAAGATCGATCTGCTCCTCTCCCAGCGAGTCGCCACCGGCCGTTCGCCGCCGTCTCTGCTCGCAGATGGCGTCTGGATCCCCTTCTTCCGGCGGCTCTCGGAGGGGGCTCATCTCGTGCTTGCACAGCCTCAACTGCCGCGACGAGGATGAGCCTCTTCCCCACGACGACGATTTGCACGAAGCCACGCGCCAGCTCATAGTCGGTCTCTACGACGAGGCGTTCGACCGGCTCCGGCTGCCCTGCAAGACCATGCCCGACCTTTACGGCCTCCTCAGCACCGGCGGCATCTGCCTCGGCCTCCTCGACCCCGTCTCCAACATCATCCTCAACACCCTCGCCCTCCTAAACCCCAACCCCAAACCCAAACCCGAAGACGACGACGACGACGCTGCTCCACCCGCCGCTAAGAGGAGATGCAGACCCGGTTTCGACCCCTGGCACGAGGTTGCAACCAGGTCCTGCCACAGTCTCATGGCTTTCCTTGTGGCATACTTCGGATGCATCAACGAGGAACAGGCCTTCCGCTACCTCTACAGGGCCAACGCCAACCTCCGCCTCGCCGTCATGCTCGTCCAGCACGATCTCTACCACGCGGAGCCGGAGGCGCTGGACCCTGTATCCGACAGGATGCAGGCCGCCCTCAAGTGGGCGGCCACCTCAGCAGGTCACCATTCGCCCACCACCTTGGCTCAGGTCATGGCAATCCGGCTCAAAAATGCCGACCTCGACCTCTTCAAGAAGAAGCTGTTTTCATCCACCCCTCTCACGGCTGAGGATGTCCGAGCAATCCACCGTGTGCTGCACATGATGATGACCCCAATGTGTGTTGCCAACATCAGCAACACCAAAGACGGGCTGGTTATCCATGTCCGTCAGAACCTCGACGATGGCGGCGACGGCGCCATCTGGTCCGAGACAAAGCCCCTTGTCGTCTCTCGTGCAGCAGGCTGACGCCAGGATCATCTCCACCGCCTACCGCTGGGACGGGACCGCCATCTCGTCTCTGCAGTCCGGACTGCCTAGCAAGCTGCAAGATTGCCTGAGGATAGCAGATGGCCAGAAACACATTCTCAAGACCCCGTGCGGTGGCGACGACGCCTGCGATTACCTGCGGTCTCTCAAGATGTACCTCCATGGCATGATTCACAACCTGTACGTCGAGGCCTTCAAGTTGCTGCCCGCACCCGAGGGCTCGCTCATGCGCAACATCCTAATGGCCGGCCACTGCTATGGCCCCTGTGACCCTCTCTCCAACATCATCCTTAACTCAATCTGGTGTGAGACTTGTGGCTCCGTTCTCTCATCTTCTGACCGCATGATGTTGAATGAGTACAATGACGTCATGGATCCCCTATCTCTGCTCCGCTTGTTCGCCGACCCCCAATCCTCAATCGCTTGTGCTCTGGAGAAACTCTGCAGTTCAAAATGCGTCCTCCTTGTTGACATGTTATCATCAACAGCAACAAAGAGGTCTGAAAAGAACCCCTTCCACGAGGCGGCCATGGCTGCTAGACACCCGCTGCCCGTTCAGCTCGGTGAATTTCACCGGATGCTGCTGCTCGTGCCCGATGGCCGAAGCAAGCTGCTCTCACATATAACCAAGGCACAAACTAGTGGTGGTGTGTTGTGCGTCGATGACATCAGACCCCTTATGTCGGCCTTGTGGTTCGAGTTCAAAACATCCAAGTCTCAAACTAGTGGCACCGCGCAAGCTCCTGCTCCTGAGCTTTGTGTAGAGGCCGCCTTGAGGGTGGTATCAAGCGTGAGATCACAGTATGAGGAGCAGAGGAGCTGGCTGCGTCCAAAGATTCAACAGGTGCTCAAGGATTACAAGGACCAACATTTTTGGGTAGGCATTGAACTTCCTCTGTTTGCAATCTTACGTACGTATATTAGCTTAACCTTGATTTGACCAACAAACACTCTTGCTTCTTAATTTCTTGCTTGCTGTAGGGACCAAAGTATGAACTTGATTTTATATTTGGTGTAGATGAAACAGACCATGGCCGGCACCCCTTCACTGATACGTGCTACCACGTGAACTTCATGGCAACTTGTGATGAGAATGTTTCGAGGACCCTATTTTACGCCGAGTTGTGGTCCTCACCCTCACGTAAGCCAAGGACAGAATTCTGCTGCCCTCTGCCCTATGCATATGCGGGTAAGTCCACTGCTTTTCTGCCGCAGCACGGCTGATTAAAGTGACAGCGTTTGATTAGTAGTTTGGGTCACGGCGATCTGCTTCTCATCATGCTTGCTTGCATGCATGCACTACTCATCGTAAATCTGAATTGGCTTATCATCATCATCTTACTGAATAATAATCACTGTCGGGTTTTTATTTTGTTAATAATAGGACGTTGCTACTATGACATGGATTGCGCAAGGAAGATCGTGTATCCAGATGACGCCAAGTACATCCCTGACGATATCACCGATGAGGGAACCGGCAGCGTGGATGGCGTGCTAGAGATGGACCTCGTGCACTTCAGCTCCGAGTTGGACGTGGAGCTCGCGCGGAAGTATTCTCAATATTAGTGAGTCTTGTCTCTCTCCTCCGTGGCCACGGCTAGCTAGGGTGTGATGCTATCAGCTGTGAAGTGAGACCATATATATGCTGCTTCCTCCTGTGTGTGTTATGATGTCCTAATTAATTAATGAGCATTCTGCGATCTGCAAAGTGGGTGACATTGCGCTGTGACATGTGTGCTAGATACCTAACTTACTACACGAATCGCGATGCAAAAATGAGTGGCTAGACAAGGGGGTGTCCTGAAGCCTATGCTCTACAATACGTTTACCGCTGTGACATGTTGTACTCCAGCACGTTTGGTTTCCATGCATAAACTAGCTGCTGCTACTACTGTTATGCGTTGGTGCCTTAATTTGTTCATTGCTTGGCCTTGTTAAATGCGCTATTCTTCAGTCGTTGGATTCACATTTCCCCCCTTTCGTTGACATATCGTTGTTTGGCGTTGTGTTGCGGGGATTAGATGTGTTAGGCTGGGTGCTTTCTTATTTTTCTTTGTATTCAAAGGTGATGTTTGTTGCGCACCTCTGGTTGTCTTACATGTTCCAGTCTTAGTGGCAACCTGTGGTGTGGTGTCTGCTGATTTTGTTCGGAGTCAGTAATGTAAGGTTTAAACTTATGCTAGTTGACATAAATATTTAGTTGCCCATTTGGTTATATCTAAAACATATACTACTGAAGCTTGTGGTAATTTGAAAGCTCCTGGCTGGTCACAGATGTGTTGGGCTTATATTAGTAGGGCCACAGATGTAGGAGGCCTAAATTTGATGCAGACAACCCAACAGACCCTGAGCGAACGCCCTCCCAGTATCCGCGTCCAAGAAAAAGGAATAAAGAGGAATTGTTGGCTTCACCTTCAAGGAAAACATAATCTATAAGGGCGTTTGTTTAGATCAAACTTAAATTCTTTATTCAATCCAAGTGCAAAAACTTAAACAGGGGTGGCAAAAACTTAATAAACTCTATCATATTTGATGTGACGTTGATGCATCCTGCGACGTCACTGCTTGGTAATGCTTGACCAAACGACGCAGGTTGATGAACGCCGATCCGCCCTCCTGGACGGCCTCTCTCGCCGTCGTCGCGAGCGCCGCCGCCCTCCCCCGCCTCTCCTCCGCCTCGTCTCCTCCGCCCATGATGCTCCTCACCGCCTTCTCCACCGCCCCTCGCTCCACCACCACCGCCACCTCCTCCCCCTCCTCCTCCTTCGACCACTCCACCCCGACGCTCACGCCGGTCCCCATGGACTGCATGGCCAAGTTTTCGTTCAGGAACTGGTGCGCCAGGTGCAGCCATGTCACCACCGGGAGCCGCAGGAACCCAGGGGCCGCGGTGGGTACCTTCACCTCGAGCGGCTCCTCGGGTAGTAGTAATGTGGTCGTACCAGAGGCAAAGCCTTTGCAGTCAACACCGATGTGTTGTATGAACATAACATACAGGACCCCAAGATTTTGCAGTCAACGCCCTAAAGCTTTTGTTTCATTACAAACAAGGCCAAAAATTCGACAAGTCGTGGGAATTTCGGCTATAAATTCCGGCAGCATAACGCATTGGATAGCTGAGATTTGAGGATCATAACAATCATGTATGGTATTATAACTAAGATGTCGCATAAATATGCGTGAGCAGAAATACAACTTGTGTGGCTTTGATCTCTAAGAGCTAGCCATCATTTGTTTGCTACCATTCACAATTCTGAAAAGAACCAAACTATAATCAACCAACGGCCTCAGGCTTCACGACCACGACGTCCGTCCTTCCTTCTTCGGTCACACCACAAGCTAACAAGAGCCGGCCAGCAGCACTTTCTTGAATAGGCGTCACATTGCCATGCCCTTTGCATCCAGGGAGGCGTCAAGGCTCTCTCCTGGCCACCTCAACCGAAGGGTCTCCCATCCTGCCAAAGGAAGTCGACACGCTTCAGTGCACTCCAATTCGAATAAGGGCCACGAACCAAATAGATACTATGTGATTGGACAATACATAACTAGACTAGAGCACGACAGTGAGGTGTGATAAACTGAAAAGCATCATTTTGGTTAATCAAAATATGCGAACTAAAACTGAAAACATCACAGACTATTCAAACTCAATACTTGCAGCGCTACTTGCGTCTTGTCTCAACAATCATGGCATTCTAAATGTGACCAACTATGAATAGCAGAAATAAGGATGTAGCCTACAGCAGCACCTATATAGCATACACCAGATGGGTGATCCATAACAAGAATGAATGATTTCGCCCCCTATAGCCTACAACAGTGCCTATATCGTCCCGTCTCAACTTCAGACTGGTTGGAAAGGAAGTACGCATAGGACAACAACAATGATATATACACACACAACCATAACATGATGCTGCAATTCGAATCGAGCCAGAGCATGAATGATCAACCGACCAATTGACAGATCAAAGATGGATTAAGATGAAGATGGAGCGAACCTGTAAGGGGTCTCGTCACCAAACTTCTTCTGGTCAAGGTCCTGCTCGTGCTTGACCGAGAACTGCAGCACCAGGGTCCTTTCCTTGTTGCTGAACTCCAGGTATTGCGCCGAGATGGTGTAGAACCTGCAATATGCCAACAAACAGAGTAACTCAATTGTTAAAACAGGTAAAGGAAACCACGACAGGTACAGGATCATTGTTGCCAAAAGACAATTACGCTGCTAAAACAGGTAAAGGAAACCACGACACCGACCAAGGGCTTTCATATGTCTTGGACAGTTGGTGATGAGGGAGATGGAGCACAAGTGCCGGCAAACATCACAAGGAAGATGCCAGAAATTTCAGTACCATAACAATTGCTTAACTGAGAAATTCGATGAAAACGCGCCAACAAGTCAAACATGCAAAAACTAAAAACCTTTGGATTCCAACATGAACCAGAAAACAGCAAGAATAAGGGACTTCTCATTCATAACCCAAAATCAGCCCAAGTCCCCCTCCTCTGTACCTCCATGATATCTCTATCTAGCTATACTTGTACAAGACAACTATTTTACAAGCAAAAAAAATTCATGTTGGTGAAGAGAGCAAAAAACCAACAGCGACGACTAGCACGCCAACGCACTTGCAGTGGACTCAATACATCCACATGGGCAAACAGGAGAAAAAAAAGCTTACTCCACACAGATACAGAGTAGTAGTGTACAGCCATGCAATGCATCAGCCAGAACACAAAAGGATGGTCCAAATTAATAAGGATGAAGCTGCATGTTGGGAACATGCACTCGAATTCATTCCTTTGTAAAGCAACCAACCCATTCAAAATCATCCTGACAAGACAAAGCATCGCTCATATCAACAGAGGTATGGTCATCCTAATCTTGAATGGTATATGTAAGCGCCTCCCACTCCCAGTCCCGGGGTAACAAAACAATAGATTAAGATTTGGTGGGGACGAATCAGGGGGTACCTGTGCTTGAGTGCTGGGTCGTGGTTGCTCTTGGTGTTGATGAAGAGAAGAGGTCCTTCTCCTCCAACGACGAACCCATCAGCTCATAGAGGTAGCAGTCTTCTTTGATTATTCTACTTCTTCCTCTTAGAGATGGATGGATGGATGGATCAAATGTTGGACTCCATCCAGGGGCTTCATGTGTCTTGGACAGTTGGTGATGAGGGCCTCAAAAGTTGCTGCGCCTTGACACTCCATTGCTGCAGTAGAAACAACGACAAGGATCAGTAGGATGCTACAAGGATATGATAACGTGAAATACTCCCTCTGTCCCAAAACAAGGACCAGGCCATGAATAAGAACATCAACGGGTTAATCTTACGTTTCGGAAAATATTTTACACACATAGATAGCATCAAGCATAGATGACACAGTTTGTGAATCTTTTGGCGACAGGAATGTTACAGCTAGTGAGCGCATGGATCAACACATGCCAATTCACAAGGGGGAGGAGAACTCCATGTACCAGATTATATTAGTACTAAGATAATTCACATGTCTGCTAATACTAGACTAAGAAGATGGTGCTGCAATCGTGAGCACAGGCTAATTCACATTTCCCCCTTTTGTTGACATATCCTTGTTTGGCGTTGTGTTGCTGGGATTAGATGTGTTGGGCTGGGTGCTTTTTAGAGGGGCAATCTTCTCTCAAATAAAAAAAAAGGACACATGAGGAGGAAGGTGATGTTTGTTGCGCAGCTCTGGTTGTCTTGGTTGTCTTGCATGTTCCAGTCTTAATGGCAACCTGTGGTGTGGTGTCTGCTGATTTTGTTCAGAGCCAGTAGTGTAAGGTTTGAACTTATGCTAGTTGACATAAATTTTTAGTTGCCCATTTGGTTATATCTAAAACCTATACTCATGTAATCATCATCTAAAAATGATCCTACTAACTTATGTTAGTCAAGGCTCAAGATGTATCTGTAGATAGTATCCTTGCTCTCCCTGCCCTGATGATGTGCTTTACTCGAGGTATGGTCTTGCAGGCGTAGGGTACCTGTAACCCCGCTATATGTTTATCTACCTTTCTACTTTGTCATGAAGTTTTTTTTTTTCATTTCGAGCTTAATTGTGAGTCCCTTGTCAACCGCAATTGATTTCCCTGTCAAAAGCTGAGATCCCTACTGTTTGTTACTCCCTCGTTCCCGGGTCGGCGCGGCCGATGGCTCTGGTGTCCAGGAGCGCGGCTGCGGCGAGGGAGTTGACGAGGAGGAGCGCCGCGGCGAGGGCGGCGGTGAGCGAGATGAGCGGCAGGATAGAGCCCGCCGTGGCGCGCCGGGTGGAGGACGACGTTCTCCCAATGGCGACCGCCGGCCCTGCGCCTCGAACCGGAGCAACAGGCGAATCGATGCCGCTGATTCCATCCGACCCCATCTTCCCAAGCAGTCGCCGCGCGCCTCCCAAGCAGCCCCTGCGCGACTCACGGGCCACGGCCACACCCATCCACCGGAAGCACCCACTCGACGGCGGTGGCAACCAAATAGCAGTGCCTCCATGGTGGGACCGCTTCTCGCTGGGAAGTCGTCAGCGTCACCGGGGAACATGGCCTGTACCGGGCAGTGGAACAGTGGCCCACAACACCAGCTTCATGGTCGCCGGCGCCGGCTGCTGCATGATGTCCATGGAGCATACGGCTGCTGCGGCGGTGAATGCGGCCGCATGACCACCAGTGGCTTGTGTTGCTGCTGCTTCTTTCCCTCCTCATAGGTGGCCCTGCCACCAACTCCAGCCCGGTGACCACTGCCTTGGCCGGCTTCTCCTACTTGCACTCGGCAATCATCTTGATCTGCTCAACTAGCTCTTGAGTGTGAGTCGGTCTCTGAATTTGGATTGGAATGGGAATAAGAAGTCTTGAATGTAGTGAGCTAGAGAGGAGGGATTTTACCTGTCAATTACTCTGACGAAATTAGTCGATCAATTTCCTTCCAAGATTTGACAGTAATAATTCACTGGCTTATCTTAGCTCAGGTTCAGCTTATTTGTTAGTCTGGGGATCAATGTACAACTGTCCATCTGAGATATATGTAGGAGTTACGGAAGGCTACTTTATATCATGTGAATGGAAGGCATGAGAGTTGGCTTTTCAGATCAAGCAATGCTGAAGATTGTTGGTCAGCATTTGCTTTCATTCATGAGGTAGCTCTTTTCGCTCAGCTCCAGCCAGCTGCATATTTTTTATTACTAGGCCAACATAGAAAGATATTCGAATGTGTTGTTAAGGTGACTGAAGACAAGCCTATATATATATTTCATCTCTAAAAGTTCATGTTTCTGGCTTTTAGGCTGTACTTATTGAAGGATTCAGTTGTATTGGACCAGTCCCTGTTGAATGCATATAATGACGTACGTCTTTCTCCAATTATACTTTGTATAAACCTGACAAACAATCATACTATGAATCAGAACACATTTTAATTTTTGTGTAAGCATTACTTCTCATCCGGTATTTTGCGCTATCAAGGATCACGTCATAATTGTGTCTAGCCTTTTTAACTATTAACTACGTACACAAAAGAGGTGCTAATACAAAATGTAGAGAACTAAAAAAACAAAGTGGCAGAATTGTAAGATATTTTTGACTGGGCATAATTGTAAGATAAATTCTGAACATATTGCATTTTGTTTAAGGAAACCAGTGGAATGAAGGTAACTGGTGTGTTTTGGTTCCTACTCTTTTCATCTCTCAATTATGATGCGATGTGTGGAACCTAAATATATTTGGGAGGAACTCTTATTCTAATGAGAAGGTGCGAATCCAGCTATCCTTTTTGTTCTCCAAAAATCTATTTGATTTATCCTGTTTTGTGTGTTCGTAGTTTGTCTCTTTATAGCTGTGAGTGACAGAAGTTTCTTCTCTGCACAATAGAAGGGAAAGCAATCTAACTATATCAATCTTTCCTTTTCTATGGGCAAAACTTTGGAGCCTACATGACTTTTCAAAGTGTAAATACATGATAATTTCCGGCATTCAAATTGAAGCAATTGTGGACAAAACTCTGGGAGTATATCACATGTGGCCGATATCATTGTCTTGGGATTTCATGTTGGATGCATTGTGTCGACACCATGTCCACCATCGGTAAGGGTCGAAAGGAGGATAATCGGCAACATAGGTGGGGCAATGTGTTACAATAGAGGACATCGACCCGTGAGGGGTGTTGAGCCATACTTATATTTGGCTATCCACGTGTGATTTTTTTTCTCCCGTTGCAACGCACGGGCATGTTTGCTAGTATATATATATATATATATATATATATATATATATATATATATATAGACACACACACACACATATGAGGCCCACTACTGCAAATCTGCGCCGGCTGCAGCGTTATAGACCGAGCAGGGGATCCAGTAGGTCGATATGTTCTCCTCACAAGCGCCCGGGCCGCATGCACCAGGACGCTGTAATTTAAGGGAGCTTAGTATCTCTAGGGATGTGTGTATGTAAATCAAGCAGTATTTGAGCAGATTATTATTGCTTGGCCTTATGGAAGCGCACTCTTGCACTTAATCATGTTTTGTTTTGACGACTACGGACTAAGGGAACTAATGAGTTTTGCAAGATCAATATGCAGGGGACTGGAGTTCCATTCGCACACAACTTTCATGTAAATGGACAGCAAATTCCATGTCAAATCAGAAATTCAGAATATAAGATTGCTAGTGTATATGATTGCAGTGGTTTTCTTCATTCCTTGTGTTTTTAGGTTCAATCTCCGGACAGCTCGGCCCACGGTTGTGTCAAAGAATTGGATCCTTTGACCACAAGATCTACAGATGCCAGCCAGAAGAAACTGGCACTCGGTGTACATTGCATTACAATTTACAAGGACAAATCTTACATTGCATTACATTTTACAAGGACAAATCTTACAAAGGGGACCTGAAATTCGCACCGATTTAACCAACAGTGCAGTCTGGATAAGAAATTATGCACAAACTAACAGTTATTTGGTAGTAAGAAATCGGATCCTTTGACCACAAGATATTCAGACGTGGATAAATTTTCAGATGCCAGCTAAGAACAAAGTTCAGAAACTGGCACTCTGTATGTGGTACACCACTGCAGGGACATAATCTTACACACCGACTTTACCTTCCTTGCTTACAGAAAAGTACACTGCAGGGTCATAGAATACATGTGTCCACACAGCACCACAACTCATCTTTGTGACATGTAAATATACACGATTCAACTCCTCCATATATCAGAGCAAGACTAGAAATGCAACTTACATGTGTGTGCAAAGCAAACAACTACGAACAACTTCCTTGCAACTCTTGTTACACTTCCACTGCCGAATATAATTACACCACTTGCTTCAACACACTACTATTACAGCAGCAGCAGCTGCAGAGACGCCGGACCGGAACCAAACAGCCGGCCCGAGACGAGCTACCCTGCATAAATACACAGCCGGTCACCCCCGCGAGGAGGTCTGCGCAAGACCAACATAGCCAGTCATCATCCCCCCAAAGTCAAATAGGGCCCCAAACAAGACACGGCCCAAAAACTACACTGCTACTACTACTAACACTACTACAACCCCTCAAAAAAAAACTACTACTACTACAGCTCCTGAACCTGGAGCATCACAAGAGCGATGCTACCACCATGTCGACGACTACTCAAGACATTACCAGGACCAAAACATTATATAGGCCACAACCAAAGCGGCAGCAGCCACATAGACGGATGGTCGGCAACCGAGCCATGTCAACTCCTTGCTACTTAGTCCTGGAAAAGCACCAGCTTGATCCAAAAGATGAACCTGTAAAACAGTAGCATGGCAGATCAAATCTCAATAACCTGGAAATACTCTAGTGATGAACACAAGGAACATTGCTGGTTAAGATAAGCACTTGTTGAAGCAATTTGTACTACTTCAAGTGCAACAGTGTAACCAACAATAATACATAATCTAGCTAGCTCCGTTACCTACCAGGCTGATGGATTTTGAAGACATTTTACATTAAGTGAATTTCTGGTAGAGATTAATTCACACAACCAAACCCAGGACACAGCCATATAGCCAAGCACATGATCAATATGCAGTTCAAATAAAACCAAAACAATAGCCAATCTACTTGATAGAGCATCTAATCAAGCCAAGTAGAGAAAGAACTTACCGAAGTGCAACAATTACTAGAACCAAATAAGGCTCCAGCCAAGACACAGCAGAAAAACTACCCTATTACTGAATCTGGAGCATCACAAGAACAATGTTACTAGCATGTCAACGACAACTACTCGAGATGGCGCGCATAGACGGTCGGCGAGCGAGCCATGTCAAGTCATTGCTTCTTAACCCTGGAAAAGCACCGACTTGATCCAAAAACGAACCTGTAAACAGTAGCATGGCAAGATCAAATCTCAATAACCTGGAAATACTCTAGTGATATGAACACAAGGAACATACTAGTTTAGACAAGCACTTGCTGAAGCAATTTGCAGGAGCACAAAGATATACATATATTACCAACTACTTGAAGAACAATAATAATACATAATCTTAGCTAACTATTATCTACCAGGCTGATGGATTTTGAAGCCGTTTACATGCCAACTTGGGAGGGCAGGCCTGGCGCAGTGGTGAAGTCCTCCCCACTTGTGCCAAGAGGTCCTGGGTTCAAACCAGCCTCTCTGCATTGCACTGTAGCAGGGGTAAGACTAGGTTCCTATAATCCCTCCCAAGACCCCACCTTGTGTGGAAGCTCCTATGCACTGGGTCTGTCCTTACATGCCAACTTGGCATGATAAACAAACTAGCTAGCTAGATAAACAAAAATTCAATACTTCAAGATAAGCAGCAGCACATGCATTTCAAACAGGCAACAACAGAATTTATACCCATATACAAGGCAGCATTGTGTTGACTCGCAAAAGATTAACCACCTTTATCTAGCAGTCCAGATCAGCACCAACAAGTGTAACCAGTCACACATATTATACAATCTAAAAGTTTTAGCCCTCCAGCCAACGTTCAGCACACAGCCCAGACGAGACAAAAACCCAGTCCCAGTGGTCATACCAAAAATAAGCAACATGTGGATAACATCAACTAAGAAATGACAGCAAGTGGTATAAACCATAGTAGCAGGAAACGGGGTCGATGCCGCGTTCCACGACCCAAGGTCGATCGACCCAGATCGAGAGTCGGGAACGACAGCGGGTCGACGTAGGTTGGTGACCGGGTCATGATCCTGTTCCATGGTTGCTGAGGCCTAATGAGTACCCAAGATAGCAGGCATCCCACCGCAGTCCGCCCGCGCGCCGTATGCACCGTCTCCCTCCCGCCAGGTACACCGGCAGCCGTCCGGATGGTCTCAGTCCCACACAGCGGTTGCACTGCGGCCTGCTGTGCTCCGTTCTTCCATCGCTGTCCTCGCCGCCTGGGTAATCGTTAGGGGAGGTCAAAGACTCGGAGGCACCGCTGGGCGGGAACAGATGAAGGATTGGGATGACATTTTTTTAGGGGAAGGATTTGGGATGGCTTTGTGCGTGCTCCGCGGGGAAGAAGCAGATGAGATGCGCGAGTACTAGTTAACTGACGCTGACTTGTGGACCCCATATGTTCAATCTTTTTTATTTGTTGAGTTTTATCTTTTGCGAAAAACAGTTTGCCGAGAGGAAATCTCCCTCCATGCAATCGACCCGGGTCATCGACCCAAAATTAAGTGGATCGTGACCCACGTACCAAATTGGTGTCCCAGATATGTATACCCCTTGTTCGCTCGGAAGACGACCCTCAACCCCGTTCCTCGACCCGGGCCACCCGGATTTCTGGCAACTATGGTATAAACACCTAGTAAATCAGAAACCAGCATCAAGAACCATATCCTATAGCTAGAACTAGGACCATAGCAATACCAAAATACTATTAAATATGAATAACTCAATCTCCAGGTTAAGCCACATTAAATGAAATTCTGGTTCAAGGTTTAGATTAATTAATTCAACCAAACCCAGGACAGAGACATATGGTCAAGCACATGATCAATATGCAGTCAAGATTGAGCAAAATGACTGTCGACTAACTGAAAACCTACCCAAGACTGGTATTTGAGCAAATCATCAATATTATCATACCAATGGATCAGTTCAAACTAGCAATGATTTTAATGCATAAATAAAACCAAAACAGTAGCCAATCTACTTGATAGAGCATCTAATCAAATCAAGTAGAGCAAAACAGAGCAAGAACTCATTCTAGAAAAACACATACAAGACTAGATATTCACATGTTCATCACCTAGGGGATCAAACATCAATTTATCATCTTAGCAAATCACTTATGTGGACAGCAAATATCAAATACCGATATGCATGATTCAACTAGAACACACTTGGATCTTCATAGGAGATCGAACACCTTACATCACAGCAAGGTAATAAATAAAATCAAACCTCATTTCTACACAAACATGCATACAAGGCGCAGTCCAAGGAAAATAGGGAGTAATCGAGAGAGAAGGGAAATAGGGAGTAATCGAATCAAAGCACACATTGATCAACTACAAAGAGATGGTAGTATTACACACTAGTATGGCTGTTGATGAATCCCTATTTGCACTTTAGCTGGACTGTGCAACATGGCTATTCGCCTATTCTCGATTCACAGAAACAGGGGAAAACTTCTACACGCTAAATGAGCAAGACATGGACCTGGCATTCATGTCGATGCGCTCGGCAGTGGCTCAATCACCAGCAGCCCATCCCTGGTTGCCGCCGTCGGAGGAACAGGAGTAGGTCGGTCTGGTTGTCGCCACTGCGGTGCCACATCTACAGATGGTCCTTCTCCCGGAAGGCGAGCTGCGCCAAATAGACAGCCGGTCAGCGACGGAGCCGCGCCAGAAGGCCTGCACCAGACCAAGATGATCAAATCCCTCTCTACTACAAACTGGTCATATATTACAATAATGGGTAAATTGATACTAGCAAAGAAAATTGATACTAGCAAAGAGCATACTTATGCATCTGCTTGCTACATGCAAGTTTATGCCAACATGACACAGCTGGAAAAAAGTGCAAGCCTTACAAATGTTCTGCGTGCTTCCTTCAGCCAAGAATATGACCGCTAATTATAACGCCAAGGCACAACCATCAAAGATGTGCACAACATGAAAAACCAACATATTCTGAGGTTAGAAACTCCCATGCTATCCGAAGAAAGCAGAAACAAAAAGAGTGATGCCAAACAATAAATGTGTGTGACTGCAAATGCTCCAGATTTTGTTTGTCAACACAATTATCAAAATTTTACAAGAGCAATGAATCAACATGGATTTAAATTCCTATCTTAGTGGTAAACTCATTAAACATGGCAAATGAATAAAACAACACCCAGGTTGGAATCCCCGCTTACTTATATTGTTCCGGTAAGACATAACACATTACTTATATTGTTCCAAACTACATCGACACTCACACTGCCCAAACCTTACAGCAAGAGAGAAATCACAATAGATTTACACACAATTACCAAACAAACAAATCAAATTACTAAACAACATTACACTTGTTTGATAAGCATTAGATTTAAACACAAGAACTAACTAAACAAATAACAATTAGCAGAACAATCTTCGTTTCTCACATGCATTAGATCTACACAATAAATAACTGCCGACCTATTTATTTCTGAAATCAAAGTTGCAGCTAGGGATGTCAGAACAGGAACACGACCTTGATGACGTAGCCGTTGACGGAGCTCAACAAGGTGCGGCAGGAGCTCCGGTGGACACCACCACTACTGGAACACCACAGGAAAACCACCGTGGCCTGACCAAAATCAGCAGCCCAACCACAGCGTCGTCGGAGAAGAGCGGCAGCAGGAGCTCCGGTAGACAGACCACCACCGGAAGGCACCACCAGTGCTGGAACACCACCGCCACCGAAACAGCACCGTGACCTGACCAAAATCGAATCAGAGGACGCATTCAACGCGGATCCGGTTCCAAGCAGGCGCATACAAGACTGAATCGAGGTTAGGCGGGAGGGAAAAGAGAGAAAGCTGCTACCTTTAATGGAGACGAGGAGGCGGAGCTTGGGGTCGTCGGAGCAGCGAGGCCGCCGCGCGGGAGAGGGAGCACGGTCACCAGCCGGTGCAGGAGGGAGGCGAAGGCGAGCACCAGGTCATGGGACTGCGCCATGAGGCCCCGCGGCGGCGCCAGCGCAGGAATATCCTCCTGCTGCTGCTCCGCTAGGGTTTTGGGTCCGGGGGCGCACTGGGTCGGTGGGGAGGAGAGCCGGCTTTGGGGAGGTCTACCGGCGGTGGAGGGGAGGGTGTGGGCAGCGAGGCTGAGCTGGGGTGAGGTTGGCCGGCGGCTCGATCTGGATCGGGGTGGAGGGCGGCGCACGGGAGAGAAAGGAGGCGGCGGGGGAGGGAGGGGGTATCATCGATCCCGACACGCCCCCGTGTGCTGCCGGCCGGACGCCGCCGTGACCGTGTCCAACCTGGGCGTGTTTTTCTTTTTTCTTTTTCCTTTTTAGAACCAGGCGTGTTTTTTTTTTTTTTTTTGAGAAATAGAACCAGGCGTGTTTGGTAAGCTGGGTCGATTTTGGGCTCCATGGGGCAAGGCCCTGCGGGGCCTGTCCACACGAAAACGGCCTATGGGCCATGTTCTGCTCGCCGTTTGGTTACCTGTGTTGCACGTCCTCAAAAAATATCCTCCCTCAAAAAAAAAAAAAAACATCCTCAAAAAAGAAAAACGCGCATCCTTTACAAGAAGTTTTGGCACTGTGTGGGTTAGAAGGTTCAGGAGGAGGTACTGCATGTTTTGAACGGGGGATATACCAATGGGGTGGAATAAAACCACAATAGTGCTGATTCCCAAGGTGAAGGACCCGAGGAGGATTACTGAATTCAGTCCAATTAGCCTCTGTAACGTGATCTACAAGCTCATTTCCAAAGTTCTTGCTAACCGACTCAAGGTGGTGTTGCCTGATATCATCTCATCTTCCCAGAGTGCCTTTGTGCCGGGGCATATGATCACAGACAATGTTCTTCTTTGCGTATGAGCTGACCCACCATATGCAGAATTGGAAAGGGGGACAGGATGGTCTTGTGGCTGTCAAACTCGACATGAGAAAAGCATACGACCGCGTTGAGTGGTCATTCTTGGAGCGTATGATGCTGCGAATGCGCTTCACTGCTCCTTGGGTCCAAATGATCATGAAATGCGTGCGCTCGGTCTCCTACAGAGTCAAGGTGAACAGGAAGTTCACGGATCCTTTTGTGTCCAGGAGGTGTTTGCGGCAGGGCGATCCTCTTTCGCCCTATCTCTTCATCCTTTGCGCCGAAGCTTTCTCAGTTCTGCTGGGTCGGGCGTGAAGGAAATATGCCCTAGAGGCAATAATAAAGTTGTTATTTTATATTCCTTATTCATGATAAAGGTTTATTATTCATGCTAGAATTGTATTGATCGGAAACTTAAATACATATGTGAATACATAAACAAATACTTTGTCCCTAGTAAGCCTCTACTAGACTAGCTCGTTGATCAAAGATGGTTAAGGTTTCCTAACCATAGACATGTGTTGTCATTTGATAACGGGATCACATCATTAGGAGAATGATGTGATGGACAAGACCCATCCGTTAGCTTGGCATAATGATCGTTCAGTTTATTGCTATTGCTTTCTTCATGTCAAATACATATTCCTTCGACTATGAGATTATGCAACTCCCGGATACCGGAGGAATACCTTGTGTGCTATCAAACGTCACAACGTAACTGGGTGATCATAAAGATGCTCTACAGGTATCTCCGAAGGTGTTTGTTGAGTTGGCATAGATCGAGGTTAGGATTTTTCACTCCGAGTATCGGAGAGGTATCTCTGGGCCCTCTCGGTAATACACATCATAAGCTTGCAAGCAAATGACTAAGGAGTTAGTCACAAGGTGATGTATTACGGAATGAGTAAAGAGACTTGCCGGTAACGAGATTGAACTAGGTATGAAGATACCGACGATCAAATCTCGGGCAAGTAACATACCGATGGACAAAAGGAATTACGTATGTTGTCATAACGGTTCGACCGATAAAGATCTTCGTAGAATATGTAGGATCCAATATGGGCATCCAGGTTCCGCTATTGGTTAATGACCGGAGAGGTGTCTCGGTCATGTCTACATAGTTCTCGAACCCGTAGGGTCCGCACGCTTAACGTTCGTTGACGATATAGTGTTATATGAGTTATATGTTTTGGTGACCGAATGTTGTTTGGAGTCCCGGATGAGATCACGGACATGACGAGGAGTCTCAAAATGGTCGAGAGGTAAAGATTGATATATAGGACGATGGTATTTGGACACCGGAAGTGTTTCGGGACGTACCGGGAAGGAATCGGGTCACCGGAAGGGGTTCCGGGCACCCCCCGGCAAGTTATGGGCCTTATGGGCCAAAGGAGGGGACAGACCAGCCCACAAGGGGGCCGGTGCGCCTCCTCCCTTGTTTGGCCAGCCCTAGGGAAGGAAAAGGGGGAGGGCTAGCCCCTCCTGCCTTTCCCTCTCTTGGGAGAAAGGAAAGGGGGGGGGGGGCGCCACCCTCCCCTGCCTTTCCCCGCACTCCAAATAAGGAAAGGGGGGCGCGGCTTGGGAGGGACCCCAAGTAGGATTCCTCCTACTTGGGCGCCTCCTTTGGCTGCTCCTCCTCCCTCCCACCTATATATATGTGGGAGGGGGGCGCCTAGCACACAACAGACAATTGCCTAGCCGTGTGCGGCGCCCTCCTCCACCGTTTACACCCCCGGTCATATTTTCGTAGTGCTTAGGCGAAGCCCTGCGGAGATCACTTCACCATCACCGTCACCACGCCGTCGTGCTGCCGGAACTCATCTACTACCTCGCCATCTTGCTGGATCAAGAAGGCGGAGGACGTCACCGAGCTGAACGTGTGCAGAACGCGGAGGTGCCGTACGTTCGGTACTTGATCGGTTGGAGCGCGAAGAAGTTGGACTACATCAACCGCATTGTTAAACGCTTCCGCTTACGGTCTACGAGGGTACGTAGACACACTCTCCCCTCTCGTTGCTATGCATCTCCTTGTTAGATCTTGCGTGTGCGTAGAATTTTTTTTTTGTTTTCCATGCAACGTTTCCCAACAATGGCATCCGAGCCAGGTCTATGCGAAGATGATATGCACGAGTAGAACACAAAGAGTTGTGGGCGGTGATAGTCATACTGCTTATCACCAACGTCTTATTTTGATTCGGCAGTATTATGGGATGAAGCGGCCCGGACCAACCTTACATGTCCACGCACATGAGACCGGTTCCACCGACTGACATGCAACTAGTTTTGCATAAAGGTGGCTGGCGGGTGTCTGTTTCTCCTACTTTAGTTGAATCGAATTTGACTACGGCCGGTCCTTGAAGAAGGTTAAAACAACAAACTTGATGAATCACCGTTGTGGTTTTATGCGTAGGTAAGAACGGTTCTTGCTAGAAGCCCGTAGCAGCCACGTAAAACTTGTAACAACAAAGTAGAGAACGTCTAACTTGTTTTTGCAGGGCATGTTGTGATGTGATATGGTCAAGACATGATGTGATATACGTTATTGTATGAGATGATCATGTTTTGTAAATTATCGGCAACCGGCAGGAGCCTTATGGTTGTTTGTTTATTGTATGAAGTGCAAGCGCCATGTAATTGCTTTACTTTATCACTATGCGTTAGCGATAGTTGTAGAAGCAATAGTTGGCGGGACGACCTCGACGCAACGACGCTACGATGGAGATCAAGGTGTCGAGCCGGTGACGATGGAGATCATGACGATGCTTTGGAGATGGAGATCAAAAGCACAAGATGATGATGGCCATATCATGTCACATATTTTGATTGCATGTGATGTTTATCCTTTATGCATCTTATTTTGCTTAGAACGGCGGTAGCATTATAAGATGATCCCTTCACTTAATTTCAAGATAAAAGTGTTCTCCCTGAGTATGCACCGTTGCTACAGTTCGTCGTTTCAAGACACCACGTGATGATCGGGTGTGATAGACTCTACGTTCACATACAACGGGTGTAAGACAGTTTTACACATGCAGAATACTTGGGTTAAACTTGACGAGCCTAGCATGTACAGACATGGTCTCGGAACACTGGAGACCGAAAGGTCGAACATGAGTCATATAGTAGATATGATCAACATAGAGATGTTCGCCATTGATGACTACCCCATCTCACGTGATGATCGGACATGGGTTAGTTGATTTGGATCATGTATCACTTAAATAACTTGAGGGATGTTAATTTAAGTGGGAGTTCATTAGTAATTTGATTAATTGAACTTAAATTTATCATGAACTTAGTCTTAATAGTTTTTGCATATCTATGTTGTAGATCAATAACTCGCAATATAGCTCCCTATTTTTTATATGTTCCTAGAGAAAAATAAGTTGAAAGATGATAGTAGCAATGATGCGGACTGGGTCCGTGATCTGAGGATTATCCTCATTGCTGCACAGAAGAATTATGTCCTTGATGCACCGCTAGGTGACAGACCTATTGCAGGAGCAGATGCAGGCGTTATGAACGTTTGGCAAGCTCGATATGATGACTACTTAATAGTTTAGTGCGCCATGCTTTACGGCTTAGAACCGGGACTTCAAAAATGTTTTGAACGCCACGGAGCATATGAGATGTTCCAAGAGCTGAAATTGGTATTTCAGACTCATGCCCGTGTCGAGAGGTATGAGACCTCTGACAAGTACTTTGCCTACAAGATGGAGGAGAATAGCTCAACCAGTGAGCATGTGCTCAGAATGTCTGGGTACTACAATCGCTTGAATCAAGTGGGAGTTAATCTTCCAGATAAGATAGTGATTGGCAATGTTCTCTAGTCACTATCACCAAGCTACTAGAACTTCGTGATGAACTATAATATGCAAGGGATGACGAAAATGATTCCCGAGCTCTTCGCGATGCTGAAATCGGCGATGGTAGAAATCAAGAAAGAGCATCAAGTGTTGATGGTTAACAAGATCACTAGTTTCAATAAAAAGGGCAAGGGAAAGAGAGGGAACTTCAAGAAGAATGGCAAGCAAGTTGTCGCTCCCATGAAGAAGCCCAAAGCTGGACCCAAGCCTGAAACTGAGTGCCTCTACTGCAAAGGAAATGGTCACTGGAAACGGAACTGCCCCAAATACTTGGCGGATAAGAAGGATGGCAAAGTGAACAAAGGTATATTTGATATACATATTATTGATGTGTACCTTACTAGTATTAATAGTAGCCCCTGGGTATTTGATACTGGTTCAGTTGCTAAGATTAGTAACTCGAAACAGGAGTTGCAGAATAAATAGAGACTAGTTAAGGGCGAGGTGACGATGTGTGTTGGAAGTGATTCCAAGGTTGATACGATCACCATCGCACACTCCCTCTACCTTCGGGATTAGTGTTGAACCTAAATAAATGTTATTTGGTGTTTGCATTGAGCATGAATATGATTTGATCATGTTTATTGCAATACGGTTATTCATTTAAGTCAAAGAATAATTGTTGTTCTATTTACATGAATAAAACCTTCTATGGTCATACACCCAATGTGAATGGTTTATTGAATCTCGATCGTAGTGATACCCATATTCATAATATTGATGCCAAAAGATGCAAAGTTGATAATGATAGTGCAACATACTTGTGGCACTGCCGTTTAGGTCATATTGGTGTAAAGCTCATGAAGAAACTCCATGCAGATGGGATTTTGGAATCACTTGATTATGAATCATTTGATACTTGCGAACCATGCCTCATGGCAAGATGACTAAAACTCCGTTCTCCGGAACAATGGAGCGAGCTAATGACTTATTGGAAATAATACATACCGATGTATGCGGTCCGATGAGTGTTGAAGCACGCGGCGGGTATTGTTATTTTCTCACCTTCACAGATGATTTGAGTAGGTATGGGTATATCTACTTGATGAAACACAAGTGTGAAACATTTGAAAAGTTCAAAGAATTTCAGAGTGAAGTGGAGAATCATCGTAACAAGAAAATAAAGTTTCTAGGATCTGATCGTGAAGGCAAATATTTGAGTTACGAGTTTGGCCTTCATTTAAAACAATGTGGAATAGTTTCACAACTCACGCCACCTGGAACACCACAGCGTAATGGTGTGTCCGAATGTCGTAACCGTACTTTATTAGATAAGGTGCGATCTATGATGTCTCTTACCAATTTACCACTATCATTTTGGGGTTATGCATTAGAGACAACCGCATTCACGTTAAATAGGGCACCGTCTAAATCCGTTGAGACGACACCGTATGAACTATGGTTTTGCAAGAAACCTAAGCTATCGTTTCTTAAAGTTTGGGGATGCGATGCTTATGTCAAAAGGCTTCAGCCTGATAAGCTCAAACCTAAATCGGAGAAGTGCGTCTTCATAGGATACCCTAAAGAAACTATTGGGTACACCTTCTACCACAGATCCGAAGGCAAGATCTTTGTTGCTAAGAATGGGTCCTTTCTAGAGAAGGAGTTTTCTTTCGAAAGAAGTGAGTGGGAGGAAAGTAGAACTTGATGAGGTAATTGTACCTTCTCTCGAATTGGAGAGTAGCACATCAGAGAAATCCGTTCCCGTGATGCCTACACCAACTAGAGAGGAAGCTAATGATGATGATCATGAAACTTCGGATCAAGTTACTACTGGACTTTGTAGGTCGAACAGAGCACATTCCGCACCAGAGTGATACGGTAAT
Organism: Elymus sibiricus; assembly: GCA_039707655.1. Taxonomy (NCBI): domain Eukaryota; kingdom Viridiplantae; phylum Streptophyta; class Magnoliopsida; order Poales; family Poaceae; genus Elymus; species Elymus sibiricus. The sequence continues at coordinate 31,859,658 of CM077670.1, forward strand.
CCTGTCCTGGAAGTCATGTTATTAGACCATGGCGAACCTACGAACAATGAAGAAGCTATGATGAGCCTAGATTTCGATAATATGGCTTGAGGCCATGAAATCTGAGATAGGATCCATGTATGAGAACAAAGTGTGGACTTTGGTGGATTTGCCCAATGATCGGCAAGCCATTGAGAATAAATGGATTTTCAAGAGGAAGACGGACGCTGATGGTAATATCACTATCTACAAAGCTCGACTTGTCACAAAAGTGTTTTCGACAAGTTCAAGGGGTTGACTACAATGAGATTTTCTCACCCGTAGTGATGCTTAAGTCCGTCCGAATCATGTTAGCAATTGCCGCATTTTATAATTATGAAATCTGGCAAATGGATGTCAAAAACTGCATTCCTTAATGGATATTAAAGAAGAGCTGTATATGATGCAACCAGAAGTTTTTGTCGATCCTAAAGGTGCTAACAAAGTGTGCAAGCTCCAGCGATCCATCTATGGACTGGTGCAAGCATCTCGGAGTTGGAATATACGCTTTGATGAGGTGATCAAAGCATATGGTTTTATACAGACTTATGGTGAAGCCTGTATTTACAAGAAAGTGAGTGGGAGCTCTGTAACATTTCTGATATTATATGTGGATGACATATTATTGATTGGAAATGATATAGAATTTCTGAATAGCATAAAAAGGATACTTGAATAAGAATTTTTCAATGAAAGACCTCGGTGAAATTACTTATATATTGGGCATCAAGATCTATAGGGATAGATCGAGACGCTTAATAGGACTTTCACAAAGCACATACCTTGACAAGATTTTGAAGAAGTTCAAAATGGATCAGTCAAAGAAAGGGTTCTTGCCTGTGTTGCAAGGTGTGAAGTTGAGTAAGACTCAAAACCCGACCACAGCAGAAGATAGAGAGAGAATGAAAGTCATTCCCTATGCCTCAGCCATAGGTTCTATAAAGTATGCCATGCTGTGTACCAAACCTGTTGTGTACCTTGCCATGAGTTTGGCAAGGGGGTACAATAGTGATCCAGGAGTAGATCACTGGACAGTGGTCAAAATTATCCTTAGTTACCTAAGAGGACTAAGGAGATATTTCTCGATTATGAAGGTAATAAAGAGTTTGTCGTAAAGGGTTACGTCGATGCAAGCTTTGACGCCGATTCGGATGACTCTGAGTCTAAATCTGGATACATATTGAAAGTGGGAGCAATTAGCTAGAGTAGCTCCATACAGAGCTTTGTAGACATAGAAATTTGCAAAAATACATACAGATCTGAATGTGACAGACCCGTTGACTAAACTTCTCTCACAAGCAAAACATGATCACTCCTTAATACTCTTTGGGTGTTAATCACATGGCGATATGAACTAGATTATTGACTCTAGTAAACTCTTTGGGTGTTGGTCACATGACGATGTGAACTATGGGTGTTAAATCACATGGTGATGTGAACTAGATTATTGACTCTAGTGCAAGTGGGAGACTGAAGGAAATATGCCCTAGAGGCAATAATAAAGTTGTTATTTTATATTTCCTTATTCATGATAAAGGTTTATTATTCATGCTAGAATTGTATTGATCGGAAACTTAAATACATGTGTGAATATATAAACAAATACTGTGTCCCTAGTAAGCCTCTACTAGACTAGCTCGTTGATCAAAGATGGTTAAGGTTTCCTAACCATAGACATGTGTTGTCATTTGATAACGGGATCACATCATTAGGAGAATGATGTGATGGACAAGACCCATCTGTTAGCTTAGCATAACGATCGTTCAGTTTATTGCTATTGCTTTCTTCATGTCAAATACATATTCCTTCGACTATGAGATTATGCAACTCCCGGATACCGAAGGAATACCTTGTGTGCTATCAAATGTCACAACGTAACTGGGTGATCATAAAGATGCTCTACAGGTATCTCCGAAGGTGTTTGTTGAGCTGGCATAGATCGAGATTAGGATTTGTCACTCCGAGTATCGGAGAGGTATCTCTGGGCCCTCTCGGTAATACACATCATAAGCTTGCAAGCAAATGACTAAGGAGTTAGTCACAAGGTGATGTATTACGGAACGAGTAAAGAGACTTGCCAGTTGTTGACGCTCGAAAATGGCATGATCGCAAAGAGTGACTTGAGGCTATAATGAGATGAGGTTAAAATTATGGGTTCATGTCACCACTTGATGGCTCTCTTCAAGATGATCGAAATAGATATGAAGATGGTCCAAAACGGAGCTCAGGTGCAAAAGATATGACAGTTTCGGAGATACCCGTGTTGACATCAGATTAGAAAATGGCATGAAACCTAATTAAGACGGCCTCGGATGGAAAAAGTTACAACTGCAAAGTTGTTCGTCTCGTCGAAACGGATGATTTTGATATAAAAATCGTCCAAATCCGAGGTCGTATGCAGAAGTTACAGTCAAAACCGTGCGCTGCAGCAATATTTGGCCGGATCATCCAGGCCGAGGTCCAGATCATCCGGGAAATCGAAGCACCAAAACAACAGAAGTTTTGCGATGAAGCCGGATGATCCGGATGGAGGCCGGACAATCCGGGTAGAAGTCCGGACGTCCGGACAGTTTTTTCTGCTGCAGATGTTAGAAAGCAGCCCGAAACTCCCTCAAGATGACCTCAAAGCGAAAAGTGTTCAACATGAAAGTTGTGCGTCTCGTCGAAACGGATGATTTTGATATAAAAATCATCTTAATCCGAGGTCGTATGCAAAAGTTACAGCCCGATCAATGTGCTGCTGTCAGAAATTTGGGCTTGGCCGGATCATCCGGGCCTACATCCGGACATCCGGGCCGGAGGTCGTGAGAAGTCCGAATTTGGTTAGATTTTGATGATTTGGACGGCAAGGCAAGTCATTTTATTGTATGGGAAGTCCATCCGCCTCTTATATAGACAAGAGGTGACGGCCGATTGAACAACACACAATCGACATATCAATCTACAACTTTTACCTTTACGTTTATCTTCTCCCTGTGTTCTTCTTCTTCCTCGTTCTTCATTCGTTCTTCTTATTGCAGGGCGGCGAACCTCGAGGCCCTAGGGGCGGTCAGGCCGACCTAGGGCAGCCCATAGCCGCCGCACGCCCTGACGGGGTCCCTCCCGGGCGTGTGGGGTTTCGGGTCTACAAAAGAGCCTGCCGGATTGTCTTGCGTACCGCGCTTCCGGACGGGTCTCCTTCGACGCGAGCTGCGGTGCATCACCCCCGGCGTCGAGGGTACACGGTGACGTGTTCGTGTGCGAACACTGGTAACGAGATTGAACTAGGTATGAAGATACCGACGATCGAATCTCGGACAAGTAACATACCGATGGACAAAAGGAATTATGTATGTTGTCATAACGGTTCGACCGATAAAGATCTTCGTAGAATATGTAGGAGCCAATATGGGCATCCAGGTTCCGCTATTGGTTATTGACCGGAGAGGTGTCTCGGTCATGTCTACATAGTTCTCGAACCCGTAGGGTCCGCACGCTTAACGTTTGTTGACGATATAGTGTTATATGAGTTATATGTTTTGGTGACCGAATGTTGTTCGGAGTCCCGGATGAGATCACGGACATGACGAGGAGTCTCGAAATGGTCGAGAGGTAAAGATTGATATATAGGACGATGGTATTTGGACACCGGAAGTGTTTCGGGACGCACCGGGAAGGAATCGGGTCACCGGAAGGGGTTCCGGGCACCCCCCGGCAAGTTATGGGCCTTATGGGCCAAAGGAGGGGACAGACCAGCCCACAAGGGGGCTGGTGCGCCTCCTCCCTTGTTTGGCCAGCCCTAGGGAAGGAAAAGGGGGAGGGCTAGCCCCTCCTGCCTTTCCCTCTGTTGGGAGAAAGGAAAGGAGGGGTGGGGGGGCGCCACCCTCCCCTGCCTTTCCCGACACTCCAAATAAGGAAAGGGGGCGCGGCTTGGGAGGGACCCCAAGTAGGATTCCTCCTACTTGGGCGCCTCCTTTGGCTGCTCCTCCCTCCCTCCCAACTATATATATGTGGGAGGGGGGCGCCTAGCACACAACAGACAATTGCCTAGCCGTGTGCGGCGCCCCCCTCCACCGTTTACACCCCCGGTCATATTTTCGTAGTGCTTAGGCGAAGCCCTGCGGAGATCACTTCACCATCACCGTCACCACGCTGTCGTGCTGCTGGAACTCATCTACTACCTCGCCGTCTTGCTGGATCAAGAAGGCGGAGGACGTCACCGAGCTGAACGTGTGCAGAACGCGGAGGTGCCGTACGTTCGGTACTTGATCGGTTGGAGCGCGAAGAAGTTCGACTACATCAACCGCGTTGTTAAACGCTTCCACTTACGGTCTACGAGGGTACGTAGACACACTCTCCCCTCTTGTTGCTATGCATCTCCTTGTTAGATCTTGCGTGTGCGTAGAATTTTTTTTGTTTTCCATGCAACGTTTCCCAACAGGGCGGACGCGGATGGCTCGTTGGAAGGTGTACAAATCTGTCCTGACGCACCTCGCATCAATCATCTATTTTTTGCTGACGATTCCTTGATTGTAATGAAGGCGAACACGCGGTCGGCGGCAAAGCTTAAGGAGATTTTGGCTCTGTATGAGGCACATTCTGGGTAGATGATCAACAAGGAGAAGTCTACTGCCATGTTCAGGAAAGGTACAAGTGCTGCTACGAAGAGTGCAGTTCTGCAGGAGTTGGGGATCCCGTGGGAGTCTCATAATCAGAGGTACTTGGGCCTGCCAGTGCACTTGGGAAAATCAAATAATAGGGAGTTCGAATACCTAAAAGAGAAGATCTAGGCTCGAATCCAAGGGTGGAAGGAGAAGCTTCTTTCAAAGGTTGGGAAGGAAATCTTGATCAAAGCCATAGCCCAGACAATCCCAACTTATGCGATGTCGTGTTTCGATCTGACCAAGTCTTTGTGTAAGGGCATATTTCTCCCTAAGTGGTTTTGGTGATTGATGACAATGCATTTGCGGACTAATCGTGTGCATTGAGCATTTCAGATAATACATGTCTAGGCACAAGACGATTCGTTGCCCCTCGGAGTCTATCGAAGACGGTTGTTTTTCTACATTTCTTTTCAGTGGACTTGAGTCGTAGGAAAGCCGTACTATCAAGAGGGGGTACGCTTCGGAAAGGTTTGGGTGGAATCAATACATACACATCCTTCTTATTCGCACCACCTTTCATCTCGCTTCAATGGAGTTCCCATCCGTGTATCTAGCTGAGTAGTGGAAGGAAGCAGGTTGTAGTACTACAATGGCTTGCGGTAGTACCGCTCTTCTAAGCGGTAGTACCGCAGTGGCCAGCGGTAGTACCGCTCCTAGGAGCGGTAGTACCGCTGCCACTGCCAATGTAGTACCGCGTCTACTAGGAGTCTGGCCTCCGGGCTGGACTCCGCAGTAGTAGAGCGGAAGTAATTTTTTACTACCGCCCCCGGACGGTAGTACCGTGACTACTTCCGCTTCTACTACCGTTCCGAATATTTTCTCGAAGCTAGCTCCAGCGGGTGTAGCCCGGCAGTAATTTTTTACATCCGCTGACACGCGGTACTACCGGTCGCTGCCTCACTGTGTGTACTGCAGTGTGCTGCTCCTGAGTGGCTGTTGGAAACTACCCCGCTGTAGTACCGCGAGGGCAGGCGGTAGTACTACTCCGGCAGTACTGTCACCTATTGCTCTGTGTAGTAGTACTTCAAAGAGCCACAGCCGCCCTAGCGGCAGTACCGCTCCTTGGAGCAGTAGTACCGCTATGTGCGGGCTGTGAGTGGATAACGGTTGGATTTTTATCCCCACTATATAAAGGGGGTCTTCTTCCCCAAGAAGACCACCTCTTCCTACCCTAAGCTCCATTGTTGCTCCAAGCTCCATTTTCGTCCGATCTCTCCCCCTAGCCAATCAAACTTGTTGATTTTCTAGGGATTGGTTGAGAAGGCCCCGATCTACACTTCCACCAAGAGAAATTTGATTCCCCCCACTAATCCCTTGCGGATCTTGTTACTCTTGGGTGTTTGAGCACCCTAGACGGTTGAAGTAACCTCATAGCCACAATCCATTGTGGTGAAGCTTCGTGGTGTCGTTGGGAGCCTCCAATTCGGTTGTGGAGATTGCCCCAACCTTGTTTGTAAAGGTTCGGTCGCCGCTTTCAAGGGCACCAATAGTGGAATCACGGCATCTCGCATTGTGTGAGGGCAACCTAGCCGTCGAAATCCTTGCGGCTGCCCTAGCCGCCACTGCCGTCCTAGTGGCCGCGTAAGGAGGGGTTGAGAACGGCGATGGAGGATTTTACACCGGCACAACGGTCAGGTCTCAATCTGGGCCTCCATGCTCTGAAGCCCACTGGCTTCATAGTTGGCTACTTGTCGCACGCTCGATGTGGCCCGCCGGAGAGGAAGCTTGGCCGGACCAGCCTGCAGCAGAGCCAGCGCAGGAGACCAAGCCATCGATGAAGGAAACTATGTTAAGGAGGTCGGTTGATGGGACGTGAGGTGAGATGGAGGGGGAGATGGTGGTTCAAAGGGCATATATGCCCCATGTGTGGTTTTGGTAATTAATGACAATCACTATGGACTAATGTTTGTATTGAGTTACACTTGAAGGTTTTGTCCATAGGTTATGCTTGTAGACCATATGTTGGTTTCAAGGTAAAAAGAAGAATAATGCAAAGAAGATCAAGTGATGACCAAGGTATTATTAAAGAGTGACCCGAAGATCAGTCATGAGAGAGTTGATCCTATGGCAAGCATGTCTTGAAGAATAAGAAGTTTGAGCGAGCTATCATGTGTACATTCAATACAACAACATAATGAAGAAAGAAGAAATGATTCGATGGTAATCAAGTCGAAGTGCAAGTTCAAGTTGAGCCATCCCGTAAAGATCAAATGCTTGTATCCTGCCTTCCATATGGTGATCATGGATTTGTGAAGACTCATCCAAAGAAGAGGCTCTCCCATAGTGGAGTATGGAGGAGCACTTCAAGTCTTTATCAAGCAAGCACAATCAAGAAAGATGTTTAAGTTTGAAGAGGACAAGATCGTCATCATCTATATCAAGTGGATGCTTAGAGCAAAGGTATGATCTTGATAGGTTTTCTATTTTACCGGTCTCATGGTCTTGGTAGAGATACCGGGTTATAGGATAGATAGTCGTACTATCAAGGAGTTCTCGAGTGAGTAATTTGACCGCATCATTCGAAGAGAGCTCAAACCTTTGCATCCTTGGCATCAACTTTCTTGGTTGTTATTTGGCTTTTATCCATGTGTGGATTTAGAACTTGTGATTACCTTTATAACAAGCTCGAGTTCGTCAAAAATGGATTTCGAAAAAAATTTGTTGCGTATTTTATTTTGGAGGTTTTACTAGCTCTTCACCTAAGGAGGCTTCTCACCTCTTATTTGTATTTTCTACCTTGGTGGGCTATGATGTTTCTCTGCATGATCTTGTAGATATTGTTGTTAGCTTCGAAACAAGCCCAAGTTCATAAAAACGGAGTTCGGATGCTCAAGTTATGGCCATTTTCATTTGGGTGTTTCTGCCCGTTTACGGGGGGCGAAGACTCCGGTCCTGTCACCATAGACTTTGGCCCAAAACTCTGCCCAGGTGATTTTTTTGAGCTGCAAGGTACTGGACTTGGCCTAGAGACTCTGGCCTACTGAAAAGAGACTCCGGCCAGTCCAGAGACACCAGTGGGGGCCCGTAGACTCCGGCTCTAGCGTTTTCTGGGCATAATGGTTGGATTTTGGGGGACCTATTTAAGGGGCCCTTCTCCACCAATGGAACCCAAACCTCTCTTGCAAGTTTCCCCTCCATTTCAGACCTTCTCAAGCTTGCTATCTCTCAATCCCTCCAATGATTCTTGCACCTTTGAGATCTGGGTCTACATTTCCACCAATCAATCTCTCGTCCAAGTGAGGGGAACATATTGGATCAAGATTTTGGAGTCTTTTGTGGATTTCCTCCTTTGTTCTTCGTCTCTTATTCCCCCATATATTTTGTAGCTTTGGTGGAATTTGGGAGTGAAGGACTTTGCAGGGTCGAGAAGATAGGTCTAGAGGGGAGGGGGTGAATAGACTCTTAACCAACCAAAGGTGCTGTTTTTAGTTTTCTTTGAATTTAGGTAGATTTTAGCACTAGTTAAGATGTCACCAAAACTTTCTACACATGCATATCTAGGGACAGGGCAGCAGAAATAGTAAAGCATGCAAATGTGTGGAAAGTAATGGGGTAGAGAAAAGAAGATCAAACACAATGAAGACATGGTGGTTTTTGGCGTGGTTCCGATAGGTGGTGCTATCGTACGTTCACGTTGATGGAGGCTTCAACCCATGAAGGGTAACGGTTGCGCGAGTCCACGGAGGGCTCCACCCACGAAGGGTCCACGAAGATGCAACCTTGCCTATTCCACCATGGCTTCCGTCCACGAAGGACTAGCCTCACTCGGGGTAGATCTTCATGAAGTAGGTGATTTCCTTGCCCTTACAAACTCCTTGGTTCAACTCCACATGATCTTGGAGGCTCCCAAGTGACAGCTAACCAATCTAGGAGACACCACTCTTCAAAAGGTAATAGATGGTGTGTTGATGATGAACTCCTTGTTCTTGCACTTCAAATGATAGTATCCCCAACACCCAAACACTCCCTCATATGTTTGGCTTTGGTAGGAGAAGGATTTGAGTGGAAAGCAACTTGGGGAAGGCCAGAAATCAAGGTTCAAATGGTAGGATTGGAATATCTTGATCTCAACACACGAGTAGGTGGTTCTCTCTCAGAAATTGAATGGTGGAAGTGTAGGCACGTTCTGATGGCTCTCTTGGAGAGTAAGTGGTGGTGGAGGGGTATAATAGCCTTCACCAAAAATCCAACCGTACACACATTTGACCCAAAATCGGTGACACCGAACATAAACTCAGTGAGACCGATTAGTGTAAAAGGTGTGAACTTTAGGCTTTTCGGTGGACCGAAGTGGAACAACTCGGTGGGACCGAAGTGCAATGGCTAGGGCAGAGCTCAGTTTCGGGAATTCCGATTATTTCAACTCGGTGTTTCCGAAGTGAAATAATGGCATTACAGAAACTTGGCAAAGCCATCTTGGTGGGACCGAGATCCTTTTCGGTGAAACCGAATTGCTAGGGTTCGATAGTGGCAATATGAAGTGGTAGTCTCGGTGAGTCCGAATGGAAGTATTTCGGTGGGACTGAGATAGGAATTTATGATTTGGATATATGTGATTATGGGAGAATGACTGAGGGTAATAGGAGCAATACCACTAAGCACTTTGAGCAACAACCTCATCATTAACACCTCATCCCCTTTTAATAGTATTGGCTTTCCTAAGGGACTCAATGTGATCTTGGATCACTAAAATCTAAATGTAGAGTCTTGGAGTTGCCAATCTTGCCATGCCATTGTTGAACTTGTCTGAAATACAGTAGATAAAAGTATTAGTCCAACAACTTGTATGTTGACATTAATTACCAAAACCACCAAGGGAGCAAATGTGCTTTCAGACCTGCCATTGCATTAGATGCATCAATTTGAGTTCTCTACGAAGAATCGATTGGTGAAATCAAGTGAGCTTGTTACTCTTGGGTTCTTGGAACCCTAGACGGTTTAGTGGCCTTGACGGTGTTGTGGATTTCATGGGGCCTCCAATTGAGTTGTGTAGTTTCCTCAAGCTTGAGGCCTTGGTGGCGATTTCTTGGGAGCCTCAAATTGAGTTGTGGAGATTTCCCCAAGTTTGTACGGATTTGGTGACCACCCTTAAGAGTCCCATAGTGGATCGAGGACTTCCCTTTTGGTGGGAGGGCTCGAGGAGAATACAGTGAGACCTTTAGTGGCATTTGGGGAGCCTTGTGCCTCCACACCGCTCCAATGAAGAGTAGAACCCTCAAGGGTGTGAACTTCAGGATACATCGTCGTCTCCGCGTGCCTCGATTATTCCTATACCCGAGCTCTTTACTTATGAACTTTACTTTGTGATAGCCTTCATGCATGAAGTTATATTTCTTGCTATCACATAGTTGCTTGTCTTACTTAGCATAAGTTGTTGATGCTCATAGTTAAACCTAGCATTTTTAGGTTTTGTGCTTGTTAAATTAAACGCTTGTTTTATTCCACATTTATTTGAGCCAAAATCGTAATTGGTAACTCGCCTATTCAACCCCCTCTAGACGACATATGTGTCCTTTTAGTTGGTATTAGAGCAAGGTCTCTCGCTTTTAGGCTTCGCCGCCTTGAGAGTAAAGATGTCTCCTAGGGGATTAGTGCACAATGACACTTCTATGTTCGACAGCACACATTTTGATATGTGGAAAATTTCAATGCTTAATCATTTTCGGGTCATAGACCCAAATATATTGAGAATTGTAGATATGGGTTTTTCTCCTCCTAAGCATTCCCAAAATCTATCTTTAGAGGATGAGAAAAACTTTTATCTCAACTAGCACACTTGCCTGTGCGTTGCAACGGGAGAGGAAAAAAAATATTCTGCAATGGATAAACTCTCAAACACATGCTATTAACAGTACATAACGAGTGGACAAGCAAGTGGATCAACTCTCAAATAAATATTTTGCAATGGATTAACTCTCAAACACATACTATTAACAATACATACGGTGTCATCAAGATCTTGCTTTCGTAGGAGCACCCATGGCAGTATGCTTCTCGAAGCGTCGACAATGACACGTGAGCATGCTGTTTGGGGAGGTTGCACATGCAGGGAGGAGGAAGTACCCGAAGCGACGTTCAGAAGTTAATATTACTATTCTTTTGCTTGAAGCAATTGGAGAATTTTTTTTAAGGCAATCAGTAATATTTATTGATCTTTGATAAATTGGCTATATTTAAAATACAAAATGATCTGATAATTCGGCTTTTTTGCTTGGAGATGTTTTTGATTCCTATGATGTAGAATTGTATGATATGTCAGTCATAATAGAAAATAGAAACTGAAAGCCAAACTCTATTGAAAATAAATGGTCGAGTGTTTGTTTTACTTTTTTTTTTCAGAATATGGGTGCATGTGCATCCCATTAAAATGTGGATAACTCACCACAAAATGAGGAACTCACATGTGCATCTCTCATAGAGCACGCGGCAGAACCTGGCGCCGCGTCGTTTGCCTCGCCTGCGAGCTTGCAACACCCGTCCCTACTACGTGTTGCATTTTGCATTATGTACACCATCTCATGGCACGCTTCACAAAGCTCACTTCCATACAACAATAGTCGTTGCACGAGCCTCTGACACAGACTGCACGCACGCGTCGGATTCACACAAACTCCATAGCTCCACAGCACAACACACAAAGCCCGCACGGACACGCCAATGACAAGCTAAAGAAGGACACATGCATGGGCGCATGGCAAAGAGCGGCCGGAAAGAAGGAGTGGCGTCGCAACGCTGACATGCAAAGGATGAGCCCGAAGGAGGTACAAGTGGCGGGGGGCGTAGGAGTCCAGCCAGCCAGCCACGGTGGCATCCCACGGGAGGTCCTGCACCAGCGAGGTGGCCGTCTGTGGCCGTCTGCTGTACGGGCTCGGGACGATGGCGCGGATGGGGTTCGGCATGCATTATCGATGTCATTAGCTATCTAGTGCTCTACCAAAAGCCAGAAAGGCAAGGCCCAACACTACGAACACAGAGGTCGTCGACGGGGACGTCGGACACGGCAGCGGCCCATGGGAGGTCATGCACCGGCGAGGTGGCCGACTGCCGCACGGTGCTGGGATGATGGCGTTGATGGGGTCCAATATCATTGTCGTCATCGGCTATTTGGCATAATATCAGAAGGCAAGGCCCGACACTATTGCCACGGAGGTTGCCAAGGTCGTTGTCGGATGACCCTGCCGTCAGCCTCCTGGCCGTCTAACTGAAAGATTTCTTCAAGGGCCTTGCTGCCAAGTGCCGTTCTGGAACCGCATGCGTGCCTGACATGATTGGGTGATCCAATCTATATGACTCAGATTTTCGTATGGACGCAAGTAGTACGATGTAATTCTGAATTTGCTTGCAGGGACCATACACAAACCCAGCTTCCCGCCTCCCGAGGGCACATCCACGACTTCTTCGCCCGGAAGGTTAGGCCGGTCCTCCTCTAGCACTGGGCTCGCGTGCAGGACAACGACATGAGGGTGTACGCCTCCGAAGATTCTCGTTCGAGAACCACGTGCCGATTTCGACGGAGGAGCCGTCCTGACTGGGGCGATGAGTCCATCGTGATACTGCATATTCACCCATCCTGCTACTGCATAGTGTGCCCTACTGCCTGCACGCTCCCACGGCGGCGCCCAGCTCAAGTCTGCCTTCAAGGAATTCTGAGACGGCATCACACAGGTAAGCAAAAACAAAACATCTTCGTCGATGTGTTAATTGGTCTCTCGCGTGTCATCGTCGCCGCCGATGATGATTACTTGTGAACTGAGGATGCAAAATTAAGCATGCGAATATGGATATCACGGTGCAGGAGGAGAGCTCGTGAGACGGTGATGCTAGCGGCCGGCCAAGCTCTGTATGCTCGTCGTCGAGCTCCACGATATGTTCTCATGTGCCTATCTATGTCATGTCTTTTTTTTTGCGGGTGCCTATCTATGTCATGTCGTTGAGGCGGTACGCCGTAGTGCCTAGGTGCCGAGTGCTCGCCGTCCGGCAGCATGTCACGGCGTGTCACCGGTCGATGGAGGCCAATCGCACCCAGATCGAGACCATAGGCCTACGTGCTTGGAAGAAGTAGAGGAGGAGGCTTGGTTGTGGCTGTATTTATTGGAGGAGGGCCCAAAGCCACAACCCGTATACAATAGATAGTGCCATTTTCGAGCGTCAACACATGCCCCCCTTTGTGGCTGTATTGGTTCTTGTGTCGTTCACGGCAAGTTGTGGCAACGTATTGTATTGGTACTTGCTACGGGTTGTGGCTTTGGGCGCACGTATCAGCTTTTTGGTCCAGCGCTAGGGCACAACGTGGCAGACGGACGATCAATGATAATAAGGTATATACGGACGGACGAAAAAGCAAACGAAATGACGGTGGTAAGAAGCAATAGTCCTTTTATTATTACTAGCACAAATGCCCGTGCGTTGCAACGGAGAGGAAATTAATGCGTGTTCATGAGCGGCACGATGACATTCGTAAGTTGCCACCTGGTGGCGGCAAAGAGGCGCACGCCGACATTTAGAAGAAAAACATTATTAGCTGCACATTAGTTGCGAAAGAAGCCTTAACACCGATGGTAAGAAACACTTATTTTTTCATAATCCCCAGATCTACTCTCTCCCTCCGGGTTTGCCAGGCCTATCTCACCAATCTCAGCAACTATGGTAGATAGCGATCGGAGAGAATGAATATTACATGCTCAAAACCGCACAATTAACGCGCCTATGTTTTCCATAAAATATTAGATTAGAAAAACATGTTATAGTGAACTGATCCGGGAGAATAACACTAACTATTAGTGGACATGTTGGTCGCATCTTCCTTGACCCCAACATAATGTCGGCGTGCCCGGCAACATTAATTGTTGGTAAACATCGGTAAATATGTATTGTCCTTGAATTCTAATAAACTAACCTTATGTATGTTAGACTGAGGACCGGTGACCTCCTGCCCATAAGATATCATAGAGCTAGAAAAGTAACGCAAATGACTAATAAAGCCCTATAAAGTTGCCATAAAGAAAATCTTACAAAGTTACATACATCACCAGCAATATAAATAGCATTTTTCTTGTCGGGCTCGCAAAAATTTTCAGTATCATGAATCATTCTCACCTGCAGTTTGCACTCTCATTTGTGAGATTCGACCGGTAATTCTGTGAAGTGCCAATGTATGCAATAAAGAAATCTTTAAAGGAGAAACACCTTTAAATATATCTTTTTAAAAAACTTTAATGATATACAAGAGAATCAATACGAAATCCCCCATAAATAGAAGATGACAAACATGGCATTGCTGCTAATTTGGAGGGTTAAAATATTTGTATGTCCTAGGCTGTCGACATGGCATGTGGCTGCCAGCAAATTGGAAGAGAGAGAGAGAGAGAGAGAGAGAACAAAGAACACAAATCATCATTACCTCTAGTCGTGGATTGGTGCAGCGCTTTGGAGGTTTCCTGCCCAGCGCATGGTATAGATGAGAAGCGTTGTGTCTGTTCTTCAGAATCCAGGAGTAGCCCGGGCCGGCCCATTTCCTTTTCCTCTCGTTTTAATCTTCTCGTGCTCCGCCTCACACACACGCCCACAGAGGCAAGGGCACCTCGTGTGCCGACGAAAGCCTGCGCCGCTGGCCCCCCTCTCCTCAACTTCTTCTTCCGGCCTCCTCCTTCCTTCCCTCTCGTGCCTCCTGAGGCAAGGAACCTCGTGCTCGATCCCGCGCGCCCAGCCACCAGCGAGCTCCTCTTTCTCTCATTCTATCTGAGAAGCTCGATTTGTTTATCCCCCCGTGGCATCGTCCTGAGACCATCGTCTTCTCTTTGTTTATGTGTAATCCCTAAGGAGGCTTGTTGATGGTCTATTTCTGAACGTATATAAATCAGTAAGATTTGTTGCAAAGTTACAGGGTGGGACTATTAAGCGAGGCATATGCAATTTTTTGCTTGTTCTTAGAGGCCCAGTACAGATGATGTATGTGTGCTCAAGTGCAGAGGAGCGGCATGGGCCGATGCCCTTTTCTGTGATCGTAGAGCAGCGTGGGTTGGCCTGTTAACTTAGATGAACGAAACTTGGCGTCTGGCTCGAACGAACGTGCAATAATATGAATAGTACCACCTCGGATATAGAAAATAATATGGGCGAAGTGGACGGACGACGGACGAACGAAAAACGGACGAAATTACGGTGGTAAGAAGCAATAGCCCCTTTATTATTATATATATATATATATATATATATATATATATATATATATATATATATATATATATATTATATTATATATATATATATTATTATTATTATTATTATTATTATTATTACTAGAAAACATGCCCGTGCGTTGCAACGGGGATAAAAAAATATGCATTAAGAAGAGGCACAAAGTAAGATCTCGGTAACAACAGTGGCAAGTCGTAGAAACCAACCAGATCCAGCGCTTCTACAGCGCTCTATGCGGTTAGGCGCTCCTCCTCCGGTTTCTGCCGACTTCGTCATATGCGTCGTGTTGGAAAACAGTGTTCAGTTTTTCACTATAATTCATATGGAAAATGAAGTATACAGACCACCTGTGTCCAGAGAAAGCAGCTTCTGCTTCTTGGCGGAGTCCTCCGTGTGGCCAATCGTCGCCGACTGGTTCTACTGCACGCAGCGCACCGTCAAGCAAATCGTTGAAGAGATCGATTCCATGAATCCATGTCCATTATTTGATGGAAGAACATAGCCCTGATTAAATCGTTGATATCTCCCTGCCACGCGTCATTGCGGATGCCGGCAGGGCATTAGACGTGATTGCCTACTTTTATTGTTTCTCCGGCCGGTGATATGTCGATGTACATAACCAATCATAGTTGATTGGTCCTATGTCAGTTTCTTCTATTTCTTCCTGAACGACGCGGCGTGAGATTGATGTGCCTGCATACGTCGAGAGGTGGGTCATACCATGGCCGCCGCGGCTGTTAGCCAAGGCGTACTGTCGATGCCGGTGAAGATGAATACGTTCCCTAGTGTGCACACATCGCTTTAGATTGCTGAATCCATGTATTTGGTTCATGCCAAGCAAATCGATCAGGACGTCCGGCCGTGTATCCTTGCATCTTACCGGAAAACAATCACACGTGTTCTGCAAATATACACGAATCAGATACATGACTATCTGTTCTAAACTTTGCTTGGTAAATCCGCGGTGACGATCTCGGCAGCATAGATCGAACACGACGACAGCGCAGTCCCGCCATAGATCAAACATTGGCATAGATCGAACTCGACGGCGGCGCAGTCCCGTGAGGTCGTGGCCGGCCAGACATGGCTATCAAGGAGAGCCGTGGGTGCATTAGGAGATGTGCTATCTGTCGTGCAAAGCGTCAATGACTCAAGGGCGTTTGGACCAGCACACATAGGTGCCCGTGGCAGGACGCCGAGTTTGTCCCGAGTCGAGAACAGCGGCCGTACCCATCAGCGAGAACAGCTCACCACGCGCCGAGGATGCGGAGGATTTCGTCCAGGGTGCCGCGCGGGTCACCGGCGGCCAGAAGCGCGAGCTGTACGGATGGACAGCGCCAGAATACCAGGTTGGTGCCGCAGTCTCTTCGCCGAGGAACCTCTTGTGGCCGGCAACGAGCGCTGGCAGACCGCCGGCCGTCAGGGGGACTGCCGGCGGGATCCAGCCTCTACCGGCGACAGCTGTCTCTGTCGCGTCTCTCTCTCTCTAGATGCGATGCGATGAGCTGATCCGGGACATCCAACTATCCAAGCACATATATAGACATGATGCAGACTAAGGCCTGGCTAGCTACGATAGGTGTTTTAGTTCGGGTAGGACTCTGCTCCGACGGACGTACGTACATGTTGTGTTCTGTTGGACGGATCGATACGTTTCTTTTTTACGTTTTTTTCCTTGTTCGCGAAACGTTTTTTTTTCACTTACGGGTGGCATTGGTGGGTAATTCTTGCCAACTTCGAGGGTAATTTAGATGACGGTGAACCCACGGAGTCAAAGAAACATCCAAGCCTCAAACTAGTGGCACCATGCAAGCTCCTGCTCCTGAACTTAGTGTAGAGGCCTTGAGGCGGGTATCAAGCGAGAGATCACAGTATGAGGATTGGAGGAGCTGGCTGCGTTCAAAGATTGAAGAGGTGCTCAAGGATTACACGGACCAACATTTTTGGGTAGGCATTGGACTTCCTCTGTTTTCAATCATTAGCTGCTACTTACGTACGTATATTAGCTTTAACTTGATTTGACCAACAAACACTCTTGCTTCTTAATTTCTTGCTTGCTGTAGGGACCAAAGTATGAACTTGATTTTATATTTGGTATGGAGCAAAGACTGGAAGGCTGCGCCCCCTTCACTGATACGTGCTACCAAGTGAACTTCATGGCAACTTCTGATGAGAATGTTTCGAGGACCCTATTTTACGCCGAGTTGTGGGACTTAACACGCAAGCCAAGGACAGCAGCATTCTGCTGCCCTCTGCCCTATGCATATGCGGGTAAGTCCTCTACTTTTCTGCCGCGGCACGGCTGATTAGCAAGTGATAGCATTTGATTAGTACTTTGGGTCACGGCGATCTGCTTCTCACGATGCTTGAATGCACTATTCATCATAAATCTGAATTGGCTTATTATCATCTTACTGATCCGGGTTTTATTTTGTTAATAGGACGTTGCTACTATGACATGATTCGCGCAAGGAAGATGGTGTATCCAGATGACGCCAAGTACATCCGTGGCGATATCACCCATATGGGAACCGACAGCGTGGATGGCATGCTAGAGATGGACCTCGTGCACTTCAGTTCCGAGTTGGACGTGGAGCTCGCGCGGAATTTGAACATGTCAGATTCACAGGATGAGCCGTATGAGCCCAGTTCAGATTCATTGCCGCCGTATGAGTGCAGTCCAGATTCATATTATAAGCCCAGTTCAGATTCAGAGTATGAGCCTATGTCTCTGGATTAGTGAGTCTTCTCTCCTCCGTGGCCACGGCTAGATAGGAGTGTGTGATGCTATCAGCTGTGAAGTGAGACCATATATGATGCTTCCTGCTGTGTGTGTTATGATGTCCTAATTAATTAGCGAGCATTCTGCCATGAGCAAGTGGATGACATTGCGCTGTGACATTCTGTACTGAAGCACGTTTGGTTTCCATAAACTAGCTAGCTGCTACTACTGTTATGCGTCGCTGCCTTAATTTGTTCACTGCTTGGCCTTGTTAAATGCGCTATTCTTCAGTCGCTGGATTCACATTTCCCCCTTCTGTTGACATATATCCTTGTTTGGCGTTGTGTTGCTGGGATTGTGTTGGGCTGGGGGCTTTTTAGAGTGGGCGGCCAGCTGCAGGGCCGCTGCTGGGATTGTGTTGGGCTGGGGGCTTTTTAGAGTGGGCGGCCAGCTGCAGGGCCGCGTCCACCGCCGGGATCAGGTGGCCGTGGTGCATCAGCGGGACGAACACAAAGTGCGCCGTCGTGGTGGCCTTGGCGGCGACGTCGTCGGAGCTTGCTCCCCGGCACGCCATCCTACTCCTAGAGCGCGACATCCTACTCCTAGAGCGCGACGGCGAGGCAACGACGGTGTGCCGTCGTGCTAAAAGATGGCCGGGTCTACTGTTATATGGCCCTGAAATGTACTACTATAATCTTCCTGGCATGGTATGGCAAGTGTGTTCCCTCTACTGTTATATGGCCCTGAAATGTACTGCTATAAGACTGACCAGGTCTTGCCTTTGGATGATAGTATATGCTTGTCCACTGTCCAGGCCAGGCTATCAGCGATGGTATCAAGGCCAGATCAGAGCGATTGTCAGATGAAAACCGAGAAAACTACAACAGGCATGGCTAAACATACGGCTGCCGACTGTCCGACCGCGAAGCAGTTCTTATCAGTTTAATATTTGATATGTGGGACATGTGCACACAACGACGTTAAATTTATTTTTCACAGGGGCCGGCGCACCCCATCTTACAAGGAACAAGATGGTAACTAGGTTTTCCGAGAACAATGCTCGACAATACATTCATGCCTGGATTGCATTCATCAATTCCTTCTCCATCATCTGTATCGAAATTTCTTTGGTTTATTTTGCATGACAAGAACAAGTATAACAGTGTATTATTATAGCACAGAAAGCTTAGTTAGTACAACTATGACTTGAATGTACCTGCAACTGGTCCGCCGAAAAGGCGTTATCCACCATCTGCAAGAGGCAACACAGATAGTGGGTCGTTGTCATCGCACCTTCACATAGATCAAGTGTATTTCCAGGTATGTCAAGAGAACTATACCTCCGTGTCATCCATAAGCAAATAGTTCACCATCTAGATCATAGGTAAGATAGACTCAATTAGGAACAGGTGATGAGGAGTTTGCAAAATTTCAGATCAAGAAGGAAGAATGTATACCTCCATTTCAGTCAGATTCGTTGCTGCATCACTGTCCACCACTGTCTCGGTCTCAGATGTCCTACACACCAGAACAAGTTACAGAACTTATGAACAAGCTCAATAATCAATCAGCCAGTCAGTTCTAAAATACAAATAAATAAATAAATAGAGAACACAAAGGCATGCAGATCCAACAATCCCATTGCATCAGAGAACCATACACATTATCTCCAGCCTTCCTTGGTGATGCAGTGCCTCGGACATCCCGAGGAGGTTCAGGTCCTAAATTGCACTTCTCCCTGTATCTCTGGCACACAAGAGCAAGCCAAGTGTGTTGAGACCCCGCACCGCAGAACGAAAACCCTCAAAGTATCTATGAAGAGCTGCAAGAGGGCAGGAGGTACCTGGAGGTGGCTTTTTATGTTCCAGATTGTGAGGCCTGTGACTCCCATAGCTTCCATTCTCTCCTTCACCGCAGTTGGCTTCGCCTCTAAGGAGTTGCGACGGTTGAGTAGCACAGCATCAGTTTCATCGAGAAGTTTCAGATCCAAGTAACAGAGAATGAATTGTTTGACATCGTATGCTCAAAGTTCAAGAAACCAAACCATAGGGGCCTCCTTGATACTCTACAGCTTCCAGGAAGATCTTATGGAGATCATCGGTCCAGCGAAGTAAACTCCTTGTCGGCTGCATTGCCCTGAGAAAGCAACAGACCGGTATGCTCGACATGTAAGAAGAGTCACTGTTATATGTCGGCTTGCCGTTGGACATCAGTCAGCAAATCAAGCTCACACCTGTCAAAGATCAAGGAAATCAGAAAGCTTGAGACACCTTTTAAAACCAAGGCAATGCAAACCAGCAAAGCGACAATACAGCAGCTCGTGTAACTACAAGAGACAGAATCCATCAAAATTTGTTTATTTTTTAAACGTGCACATATGCCCATATAGATACAGAAAAATATTTTCAAATACAAATTGGAGATCAAGCAGGCAAATCAATGCTCTGGCCATCCTACATTAGAAAAAAGAATGCACTAAAATACCATAAAAGAAACTAAAATCATTAAAATGCGCATACCGGTATGTGCGAGGAAGCAAAAGGAACTGGGAATGTATGTCATATCTTTTAGCGAGAAGAGAGAGTGATAGTCTCCTTCTCTATCAAGCCAGTCATCCCTTTATACAGTTCTTGTAAGAGACTAGAGATACTGCACTATCTTTGTGTAGCCAGCCATATTCTATCACACTAACATAACACGTCACAATTCACAGTTGGTTTGTATGGGTGGAATGGTTGGCAGAGAAATAAAGCCTTCTGAATGGCAACAAAGCAACAAGAGTTGATGTTGCGATAGCACGAGCAGACTCTGCCAAATCCACGAATGGTGCACATCACATTAACTTATCAGGAATGTGACAGAGAAGTAAATAACCAGAATGATAATTTAGGTGCAGTAGTAAGTGTTGAGGTTGACTTATCAGGCAATCTGGATGCGCGAGATGTGATCAAAGTCCTATCCTATGCTGCCAAACACATAGCAGCAAGGTAGCAACATGCCAGCATGAGTGCATGACATGTCCTGTCATTGCAATGCCATCTGCATGCCTTTCAATGAAGAGAAAAAAAAGTTGTGCTACAAACATAATAAATCTATCATAGGAGCTTAATTGCACGACGAACTCGTCCCAACAGATAAGTTAAGGCAAGACTGCACAAGTCATAGGAAGTAACAAGGAAAATGGCTTCAGCCTTAATGTGTAGGTGCATAGATGTATCATGGGCTCCTCTGGCATTGAAAACGCAACATGCAACTAGATCATAAGGTCCATAAATAATCCAGATGAACTGTAAATGATTCAGTCAATGACAATAATTTGATGAGGTGTAATCAAATTACATGTATTGTATATATGAGGAGTACATTGCTGTGTTCTCAAGATGCCCTCAGTGATACATCCTATGTTTTTACAGGAAAAGAATGGACTTCTAAAATATGATAACAAGAATATCCCTAGGTTTCTTCTGGGTTGGAAGATGGCAGTAAGAAAACTAATCCTCAGCAACATACTTGTTCCTACGAGCACCAAAAGCAATTCTCTGCAAATAAAATCAGGAAGAATGATTATTACGGTAAATTTGACATTGGCTGGGGATGTCCAAGATTAATAAAAGACCCTCCCCAGGTTTCAGAGAGTTCTTACTGAAAATATTCTGGAGTAGGCTTTCAAGCCTGTGAGAAAGCGAATATAAGTCGGCTTCATGGATTGCTTGGTAGGGATTTCTCTGATGTTTGGAACAAGGTAATCCGCAACCTATTTTAATAGTCAACATGATTATTATATTACCCATATTACCAAACAGATAATATGATTGAAAAGTGTACATAAATAAGAGTAAAGGCAGGTAAGCTGAATCATCAACAGATATTCATCGCAAAATGAACCTAGAGGCTACCGCTCATTCGCTGTACAAAAAGTGTGCCTGTCATGGATAGACTTAAGATTTGTAAGCGAAGTTATAAGCTGTGAAAGCTAACTTTGTCAATTTATATGAGATCAACTATTTCTTTATTCAGATCGACACATTTAATAACTACGAATGTGTGTTCACCCTGAAACTAACATATGAATAACATATGTCTGCCTTGCGACATCACATGAAGAACTTCGTGTTACCATTTTT
The DNA here is from genome assembly GCA_039707655.1 of Elymus sibiricus. Lineage (NCBI taxonomy): Eukaryota > Viridiplantae > Streptophyta > Magnoliopsida > Poales > Poaceae > Elymus > Elymus sibiricus. The sequence continues at coordinate 31,881,362 of CM077670.1, forward strand.
TAACTTTGTTAAAGCAAGTAGAAAAGGTTAACAGCCCATCGACAACGACCACATCACAAATTTCAGGAATGTATAAACAAGTCTGGAGCTAATTGGCCGGACGCTTCTACACGCCAAATGGACACAGGCCTAAAGCAGCTACAATGATTACTACTGCAGCCAAACACAAGCTTTAGAGTTTAGAAGAAGAGTCAACACTGTTATGGAGGAAAAGGACTAATGGCCCTGTAAAAAAAATGAACAATGGTGTAGCTCTCACCACATCAGGAGTTTCAGCTAATATATTGATGAAAAACTTTGCCTGCCATCAGTAAAATTCATAATTTAGTAACCATGAATTATCTTATCAACAATGGCAAAAAGAGAAAGAACAGAAAGAGATTGTGTTTATCCCTTACTTGCTTTGTGGTAGCACCAGACATAAGAAGATCAGTCGTAACCATGCCAGGCTGCACAAATTTGTTATGTACTTACTGTTAGTGTGTAACTGTCCTTTTCAGAGTTATAAACAGAACATAGAATCAAAAGGCTATTATTTACTTATATGCATATTCCATGGACCAATGCTTACAACCTTACACAAACTAGTTAGTTAAACCACACCAACTTCTAATTATCTTTATGCGAGAGAATAGTTAGGAACTCTAGAATATAAAAGATAACTAAAGAAAGGGTGGAGCTGTATACCGATAAATTATGCACCACGACATTATTCACTTCATTCATCTGCAACTCAGCCTGCAATAAGAATCATGTTATCTTCTCCACACAATTTCTAATAATGCTGCAAAGCTGTGACCTGCACCAGTATACTGCCTTGATTTATTTTGCTTGCTTGTACTTTGTCTTCTCTTTTGGGTTCTCACAGTTTTTGTGGGGTTTCATCTCTAGCCTACCCCAATTTGCTTGGGACAAAAGGCTTTGTTGTTGTTGTGGAAATAAATGTAAACTTAAGTTATGAGTTCTTAATAAAAATCCGTGCCACTGAGCCAAGTTCAAGCACACAGCAATAAATCGCCTATTATTTTCTCTATGGATGATTACAGCTTTACGATGTCCCACATATGAGTTTGTGGCAGTGATTAATGAGCAACTACTTGGGAATTTAACATGGCTCTAAATATTGATAAAACAGTAGTTATCTCATAGTACTGTTGAATGTTTGTGCTTCAAGGCTATCGACAATTTCATGAGGTTGCAATACAGCAAATAGTTCATTATTTCAAAATGCTTCATTGGAAATGCTCAAACAGAAACTAATCGTTACAGGTTAAATCATCACACATGTTGTCTTTACCTGTAGAGACTTTGTAAGGTGCACCACACTCCTCTTTGTTGCACCATAAGCGGCAAACCTGGTGATTATAATAATAATTACCTAGAATTCAAGACTAATAGTTCACCAAAAGATGATTGAGTTTGTCTCCTTAGAATTTCATTTTGTCCACAACCTTCATTTCATACAAATAACTGATACTGCCGTATGGCCATGCAAATTCTTTTTTTCTGCGGGGGTATGGCCATGCAAATTCAATGTGTCAAGTACAATATACACATGTGGAGAAGAACGAAAGGGGATACTTATATCAGCATCAGAGGAACAGGATATATTACACTATGTTCAATTCCACAGATTGAAACTATATGAGCAGTTAAAGAAATCATGTGATCACACTCAGCTGAGTATCCAGAATTACTACCATAAGAGAACAAACGGAAATGGTACCTTGGGGTTGGCCTTCCATCAGAGCCAGCACCATCAATGTTAAATATGTGACCACCTCGAGGTTGGTTCCACATCATATTTATTGCCTAAGATGGCAAGACGATGAATGTTGGAATTCTTCAGCAGTCAACATACTATACGACAAATATCTAATATTGAGTGGAAAGCAATACCTCACGACAACATAGCATCAATCCGAGAGTGTTAGTGGTGATCACCTCACTGTTAAATTAAAGAAAAAGATCAATAAATTATTGGAACTCGAAAGTACAACTGAATGAAGGCGTGCCTGTTCAAGCCTTGCCAATATAGAGATAGAGAATTACATTAGAGCCTCATCAGAGGTTTCCACCAATGGTTTGTAACTATATGCATTTGATCCGGCATTGTTGATCTGCATCAATAGAAATAGTTCAGAAGAAATTCCAATTTGTTTGATGACATAACAGAGCCCTTCGATTTAATGCATGGACTTTAACCAGTTAAGGAAAGCTGACTATCAATTTCCAAGAACAACAATGTGGACTGCATAGAGAAATTCATACATCAAACACCGAACTACCAAATATTTCAAATTAAGGGAAAGTATGCAGTGAGCATCAGTGTCATTTCATAGCGAGTGGTTGTCATAGTTGTGCGTAAAAAAGAACAAACAGGAATACAAGTGCATGTGCAATGCAAGTGTTTGGTGAGGGAGGGGTGACTATGTACCCAAATATCAATATACTCCAGCTTGTCACGCGCAAAATCCACAAGCGCCTTCACATCCTTTCCTTCTCTAACATCACAGACAGTCCCCTGTGATGGCACAAAAGGCGACAACAGAGACCATGTAATTAAACATGTTGCACTGTACTATTTTGACGATTTTGATGAATAAAACTTGAATGAAAATATAGGGACCAAGTAGCTCAGCAGTAGGTACCCACACATGTTGCTCTCCGAATTCCTTTTTCAAGTCACTGGCTACAGATTCTACCCTTTCAGCTGTAGAGGATAGAGTAGACTGCATGTCAAGGAAAGACTAAACTGGTAACTGGTATAGATTGGGATTTGCATGTGTCCATTTCATTCATTCTGGAAGTTGTCTCAATAATATTGAAATACCTAATTTGTTTGTCATTTAGACAAAATCATGAAAAGCTTCTTTGAACAGACCAATTTGCTGATCAATCATGACATGCATCTTAAATATCAATTTCTTTATGGAACACCTACAGAAAAGCGGTAATAATTAAAAGCAGTTGTTCTAACCTGATCTTGAGCATATTATAACATTATCACCAGCCTTGAGGAACTTCCTTGCCAGCGCGTATCCTATACCTGTTGAAGAACATGCATCCAGAGGTCACTGAGCAAGCAAGAACTTACCAATGTTAATTGAAGCCAATACAATCTCCACAAGTGATATCCTATGCCTCTATTATCCTCTAATCTACGCCACAGTAGAATCACAACTCAGACCTTGTCCCCAGTTTCAAGCTCAGCCCTCCATGGCTCCATTGATTGATTCAGCAAAAATCTTGTTCAAAGAAACAAAATCAGTGAAAACGAACAAAGACAGCACCTTTGGTGGAACCGGTGATGAGGACGTTGTAAGGAGGCGCCATGGGCTCCCTCCGCGGCGGTCCGCCGGCACCGCCGGAGAGAGCCTCCGCCCGGAACCCCCCCGCTGGTTCCCGGGGGCGGCCCCCCGCCGCCAGCCCGCGCTGCCACGGGCGGCCCGGGAAGAAGGCTCCGTCGGAGGGCAGTGGGCGGGACAGCGCCGGGCCCGCGCGGGCGGCGGCCCGGAGCGGGAGGGAGGCGGCGACGGTGGCCATCCGGGAGGAGGAGACGGAGGAGACGCCCGGGCGAGCGGGCGAGCGGGCGACGCGTGTGCGCGCTGCGGTGCTCTGCTCGCCGAGATAACGAGCCGGAGAGAGAGTGGCGTGCCCGACGGCGTGATGGCCCGCACGTCAGCGTCGGCGAGCAGTCCGCCGTTCGCAAACTCTCGGCTTGAGTTGTCGTCTTCCTCGTCTCCTTTTCCTTCTCCGACGAAAAAGTTTTGAATTTTCTTTGATACAAACCCCGATTACAACGTAGACGATGCCTTCTGAAAATCGGATTAAATTTGTACTGTAGAGTTTTAAGATTGATGAAACCATCACAGACGCTTATCGATAAAAATGTCGCTTCTCACTGAAATAATAATCCGTATTAATGAAACGCCACAATGTTAATTCTACAATTTGGTCATTTAATGGGATGGTGGTAGACGGTACCATTTGCCTAATCATCCAACCACGGGCTAATTCTCAGTTTTGAAATATTGAAAATCATGACTGGTTTGCATTGAAGGACTATGTAAAACTTTTGCACAAACGAAAGTTTATAAGAAAAAGGAAAGCTAAATTCTGGATTTTTTTTGGTTTTAGCCTGGGTCGACACCACAAGGCCAGTGAAGGAGGCTTGCACGTAAAGGTTTGGTTTCATGGACCGTAGTGTAGGGTGGCGTGTATTCATCGCATTCCGAGTACTGGGCGGTTCGGTAGGTGCTCTATGGGTTTGAGCAAAATAGTTCGATGCCACAAAATTCAATTTAACAAGAAGGTAGGCAGCCAAAAGGATTAAAGAGAGCTCATACCCTTTTCGCTTGTACGCGAGGGCACCCAACTGCTAGGGTTTTTCGTGCCTCCCGTTGGCGCCGCCGCCGGTCTGTCTTGTTTCTCCTGTGACCTTAGGGCCATGGAGGTGCGGTGGATCCCGGCTTGCTGATGGGAGGGCTCTTTTTTTTTAATTTTAAATATTGTTAAGGTTGGTGTCCTTCTCGTAGAGGTTAGGCGGCCGTGGCTCTTCGAAGATGGAATAAAGTTCTCCTCGCCTAGCTTCCGTTCCGACGGTGCTTGTAGCGTCGTTGAAGGGCGTGGGGAGATTTGTTTCCGGTGGATCTTGCGGGATTCAGACGGCATTTGTTTTCAGTGGATCCACGTGTATTTGATCTTCGTTTGTTTGTATTCGTGTGTCTACATATTGGATCGTTTCGATCTACCCTTCTTTTCATCCTGCGCGGTTGCTGTTCTAGTGCGTTGGTCCTATAGAGCTTTAGCACGACGACTTCTCGACTATCTACTACAACAAGATTTGCCCGGCTCGAATGAAGGAGGGGCGATGATGGTGACGCACCTTCGGCTCGCTCCAATGCTTATACTCGTCATTGGGTGGTCAACGAACCAGCATGTAATTTTTTTTTCTGGTGTTCTTTGTACCACCTTGACAATTGATGTGAAGTTTTCCCCAAAAGAAGGGCATTAGAGAGAAGATGTTTTTGTCTCTCGAGTGAAAGTTCTCCGTGCTGAACACATCTTTGATCCTTTCATCGTGCTTTGTCCTAAATTGCTCCAAAACACCTGTAAACACAAGAAACAAAGAAAACTAGTAAAAACCAAATAAAACCACAAATATGCAATGCTCACAATAAAAAAAATGCAAAAACCGGTAATCACACATATTAGACACGTATTTAGTTCAATGAGACATAATATATGAAGAGAACATGCAAATGAGCTCTAAGAATGCTTCAATATAGAGCCATCATCTGCGCCTCCGCGCGCTCGAGCCCGAGCCTTCTCCAGCTCCGTCGACACACGTTGCTCAACGCTCGCAGCAATGCCAGACACGAGTCCATCTACAAGGACCAGCCTGCGACGCTTAGGGAGACAACGTCGTCGGGTGAGGGCCTTCCCCAGCTGCGGAGAAGTCGCCTCGGTCCCGACTTCGAGGTGGAGAGAGGGCTCGTCGCCGTCTTGCGGCCGCCACCATAGCCGCTCGCTGCCATCGCGACCACACGGGAGTCGAGATGCAGCAGGGAGCAGCTCCTAGCCGGCACGGAATCCGATGGTGTTCGGCAACGGTCCCTGTCACGATTGCCGTCGAGGCCACCGGAAACCCTCTCTCTATCCCCGCTTTGCTCTGCTCTCTGTCACTCTTTGCAAAGTCAACGAAGGGGGATGTGAAGACAACCCGGTGTTTGGGGGGGGGGGGGGGGGGGGCACCAGCTTTGTATGTGAGTGGACACGGGCGCATTCGCACCGGGCATGTTCCCACCGAACGGCTTAGATTTCCGATGTGACAACTTACAGTGCTCTAGGATTATTCTGACGTTTCCCGTATAACATTTGCCCTATTATAATGGTTTGTAAGGAGTACAAAGTAACTCAAACACAATAAAATTTACTTCGAGGACCCTGCACCACCGAACGATCACTACCACTGTCAGAATGAGTTGCCGACGCATCGCTGTCGTCGCTCCCCTACCGAAGCCGGCTTCCTTGTCAATGACAATCAGAAAGTCTCCGTGCACGTGCCTTTAAGGACCAGCAACCCAGACCTCAGTCGTCACCATTGAACTCTTAAATCGATTTGAAGTGCCTCACATCAAATCTCGCCGCACGCGACAAGAAAGCTCCTCACTGCCACAAAAAAAACGACATGAATCGACGCCGTAGCCAATGCATGCAGTAATATATTTACCTTTCAAGGTTATTTGTACATGTTTGGTTAATATAGATCGCTTTTCGTAAAAAAGTAAAGTGGAATTTTCCAAATATAAAAATTATGTTGTCTATTTGTTGTTTTTCACGTCTTCAACCACTTTTTTTATTTTTATTACAGAAAGAGGAAGCCGAGTAGGACAGCCGCAGAGGAGGAGAGTATACAGCCGCGAGCTCTTCCCCCGCAGCGCCCGATCTCATACTTGGAGGAGACTCGAACCCTAATCCCCCAAACAAATCCATCGCCTTCCGCCACGATCTCTCCCGCCGCGGGAGATCCCACGCAGCCTCGGCTCGAATCCGCGACTCGACTCGAAGCTCCGGCTCCGCCGCCGCCGCCGCCGCCGATGGATCCGAAGCTGGTGGAGGTGACGCAGCTGTTCAAACGCTTCAAAGGGGCCTTCGAGGCCAACAATCTCGACGTCTGCTCGACCCTCCTCTCGCAGCTCAAGGTGCGCCCGCCCCTTCCGCCAGGCGGTTTCGAAAGCTCGTATCTTTTCTAGGTTTTAGTTCCGGTTGGATCGGCGCCGGTGGTTTCGCCGGGGAGAGGCCGATCTTCTGGTGAATTGACGTGTGAAGCTTCCTCCTTTTGCAGGTCCTCCTCACCAAGTTCCCCAGCCTTCCTCCGCTGTTCCAGCAGACGCCCAACGCCGTGGAGGAGCTCAAGCTTGCGAGTAAGATAACTTTGCTTCTTTTTTTTTTGTCTAGCAAATCGCCGTCTAGCACGTTGTATGATGCTTTGTGTCTGTGTGAGCCTTAGTGCGAATTTTTCTTGGTAAGTTACCATATAACTATGGTGTATGTAGTGTGAGTATATGTGAAGATTGTGTTGGTGAGGGGAATTTTGGTTCTGTACATAGGTTATTCTTATGCTCTGTGTCCTGTTGTCTGTGTTTGGTTGATATGTGATGTTGGTCTGAGATTGTAGTCTTGTTTGATTATTGTTGCGATATGACTCGTTCAGCACCGTTGAACTGAAACTTAGTTTAGTTAACTGACATTCATGTGTGGTCTTTCTGTAACAGTTTGTATGTTTAGTTGCTCAATGTAGCTAGCTCGAGGATGTGGTGGGGGGTCTTTGCACACCTAACACTGATTTGTTTTGGTCATGCAATTTTACTTTAGGAGTTCCAATCGAATGGCTGCAGCCGTACGAATTTATATAGATGGTTTGATTTGAATGTGGTTCTACCTTAGGACTGAAGCTAGTGATGCTTGTAAGTTGTCAGAATTGTTAACTCTGGAATAAAGTTGCTCTTTTTCAACTTGATCTCTGATGCTGCATTGGATATTTGTATTTGATAATAAGATTTGGTCGTTCAGATAGTATTATGTTACGGTTCATGAACTTGATTGTCGCCATGAATGAACTCTTCTTCGATTGTCGTAACCTATGCCCTTTTTTTTAAGGAAAATGTGTGTCTATATTCTTATGGTCCAGCTATTTAGAAATATATGCTCTGTTCTTCCGATTTATCCTTAACAGAGCAACTACTAAATCAAGTTGAAACCTTTCAGGGGACATTTATGAGCAGGCAGTTTTTTTGAGTGTGAAAATGGAAGACCAAGATGCATTTGAAAGGGACTTCTGCCAGCTCAAGCCTTATTACATGGACACATGGTTAGTTCCTTTTTTTACCACTTTGCAGTTGTTTTCTCTGTCTATGCATTGTGTAGGTTGTCATTTAATACGTGTATTGTTCCCTGTTCTCTTTCATCTTTCATTGGGTTGTCACTCGGTAAAGTCAAAACAAATAAGTATTATTGGTTTTCTTTGGGCGTAAGTTGGTAAATGAGTTAAACCAAAATAGCTTTTTGGGTTAGTCTTGCATGAGTTATGTAGTGCTAAGTTTGCTCGGTTCTGTTGGGTAGTCTAATATGGAACTGGGGCTGTGTTGGAAATTTATGTTTGCAAGCCACAGTTAAGTTAGACATGTAGATTGGGTTTGTATGGAACTCTCAGGTTTCTGTCCTGCGGATGAGCCGTGATGCCCTCGCCAGACTGGCAAATGTTTATGTGTTTTTAATATTTTAGCAGAGTTGCTTATGCATCTTATTCGGCGTTAGATGTTTGCTTTATCAAGTTCTGAGCATGTTGCAAAATGTCTGGACATGTTGATGGATATTTTATCTAAGAACATGTAGAATTTCCTGTTTTGTATGTATATCATGCTAATGATACTAAATGATGTTGATGCTTGCAGTGGCATAATTCCTCCATCACCGGAGGAGTACCCAATCATGGGGCTTAACCTTCTGAGGCTGTTGGTCCAGAATAGAATTGCGGAGTTCCACACTGAGCTGGAGCTTCTGCCCGCCAAAGCGCTGGAGAATCTGTGCATAAAGCACGGGGTTGAGCTTGAGCAGTCCTTTATGGAGGGCGCCTACAACCGCGTGCTGAACGCTCGACAAACCGCGCCGCATGAAACCTACGTATACTTCATGGACCTTCTCGCCAAAACGGTTAGGTAAGTCGGTTTCTGTCGCCACCCCTTCCACCGATTAGCTCCCTGTGCTGCCCACACTGACGATATCTATTGCCCCCGCAGGGACGAGATAGCTGGGTGCAGCGAGAAGGGATATGATTACCTGTCAATAAGCGACGCGAAGCAGATGTTTATGTTCAGCTCCGACAAGGAACTGCAGCAGTACATCGCAGAGGTAAAGTTCCATGCCTTGTGCTCCCGGTGTGAATTACGTGAGTTATTATGACCATGGGTTGTAAATTATCGTCGTGTTGTCAACAGGAACACCCCGAGTGGGATGTCAAGGACGGCCGCGTCTTGTTCCAGAAGGCGAAGGAGTCCCAGCCCTGCAAGGAGATACCGGCGGCGCCGGTCATCAACCAGACCCTTGGCTACGCGAGGGAATTGGAGAGGATTGTGTGATTGTTTTGCCTCTTTTCATCTTTGGACTGAATTTCCCATGAAGAGGTGGATTATTGGATTGCCTTGTGACTCAGCTGTGTACTATTTTGTTGAATCGTTTATTTCACCCACTGTTTCCAAAGTTACACAACTGTGAAATGTCGGCTTAAAATGGCAAAAGAAACATTGTTATATTAGTGAATTGATTGTGTAAGAGCAAGTCCAATGGAGGGGCCTGTGCTTTTTTCTCCTCCCTCCTCCGCCGCCGCCGCTGGGTAAGGTCGACGGCGGCAACATCTAATTCTCTGTTCAAGATTGGCACATCTCTTTTTGGGAGATGGTGGAATTTTCCCTTTGGCAGTTGATGATGCTTGCGGGCAAAAACGACAAATCTGACCTTAGGACGAAACTAATTCACAAACTGAACTGCTTTTGAAATTTTTTTACCCAGCTGACCTTTTTGTGTAGCGCCCGACAGTTACGCGCCACACTACACTGCGCAGCGCCTGACTGACAGGCGCTACACGCCTGGCCATCGTGGCACCCCGGGCTGCCTGAAAAATGCAAAATCAGCGTGCAACGCCTGAGAGCTAGGCGCTACACTATACAGTGTAGCGCCTGACCTATAGGCGCTACACTGTGCAACGCCTGAGAGCTAGGCGCTACACTATACAGTGTAGCGCCTGACGTAGGCGCTGCACTGCCGGGACGTAAAGTACGCCCCCTCGTGCTGTCACGTCAGGCAGTCAAGTCAAGGGCGCTATCTCTTTTTTCTCGCTAGGTGGAATCAGGCTACGTCGAACAGTACTAGGCTAGGCCCACAATTGTTTCAAATATGTCGATCCTCCCGTGTTTAATGATCCGCTAGACCTGCTAATAAAATGTTGCTACAGTGTCTACGGGTGTGCATGTGCGTTGCTACGGGTGTGCATGTTGTGGCGTGTCTAGCTAGCTTAGCTAGCTTTGTGTGCTAACTAGCCATAGTTAATTAATCACTTTAAGCCTAAATCTAATGTATACATCCAAGCTCACATTGTGAAAATCATGTTACTTTAGCTTAAGACATGATTCTGCTGCTACTTTTACATAGAAGAATCAAGTGTTGCCATTTGGTGCTGAGAAAATGATAGTGTGACTATAGTTTCAAACAGAACACAACGTTATATTGATGGAAAAATTTCTACATTATTCACATAAAATCTAGTAAAACATTTACATGATATTGTTATATCATTGGCAGGCTGACATTATCCTTCCATCTGACAAGCTGTTCCAATCTATATGATATATGTCATACTATAAAAGAGAGATTAATTAACTACGGCTAATTAGCACACAAAGCTGGCTAAGCTAGCTAGACACGCCGCAACATGCATCCCGGCGTAGTGCATGCATGCGAAGGGGCATGGCGCCCTAGGCACACAGCACGAGGGGGCGTACTTTGCGTCCCGGCAGTGCAGCGCCTATAGGTCAGGCGTACATTGTATAGTGTAGCGTCTATCTCTCAGGCGTTGCACACTGACTTGCATTTTTCAGGTAGCCCGGGGTGCGACGATGGCCAAGCGTGTAGCGCCTGTCAGTCAGGCGCTGCACAGTGTAGTGTGGCGCCTAGCTATCGGGCGCTACACAAAAGGGTCAGTTGGGTGAAATTTTTTCAAAAGCAGTTCAATTTGTGAATTAATTTCGCCGTGAGGTCAGATTTGTCGTTTTTCCCACGCTTGCGCAGATCCTACTTCATTCACAACGGTCGCCTACCAGCAGAAGATCAGCCAGTTTAGTGGCAGAAGCCATATCAAAATTATCTTGAAAGGAACAACATATATGATGTATAAACCTACATGTTTGCAGCAAACAAGACGTGAATAAAACATCATGTTGATCTACAAGGAGATGTAAGATTGACAGGGGATTATGCAAAATGTAAAACCAGAAACACAAATGTACAAAACAATCATAGAGCGCATGTACAAAAAAGAAGAAAAATACCAGCTACGGCTGCATCTGCAATAACTTAGGCTGATTAACTTGCATATACTACTATAATCATTTGCCCAGTTTGCATGTGTTCTTCCAGCATAATCATTTACTCCGTCCGTCCCATAATAGGGAGTAGCTTGTTTTGGTAAGAATCAGAAACTAAGAATCTAAATGAGTACATGGTCTTCAACAAGACAGGTTACAGACAGATTCTGAAAACACAATATGAAACAACCGTTTATCCACTGCAAAAGCGCGAACTAAAACAGGATGTAAGAGAGGTCATAAACAGCAGCATTAGCATACTTTTTGCATACAAGATGTGCACGCCCACGACTGCATTTTTTACAACAGAAATGTCACAGTAACAAAACAGGCCACTGTACTGTGCATACTGAAGAATATATCTGATCTGAGGGCAACATCTTTTCATAATCGCTATACACACAGTATATAATACCAATACAAAGAAGATCAGTAACCGAGCAGAGTTGTGCCTGCTACACAAGGAAGGACTACAGATAGCAAACTTTAAACTGAACAAGACCCCCCTTCCTTAATTCCTCATGCACTAGTGTGTCCACCTCGAGAATGTTGAAAACTAGTGTGTCCACCGCCAAAATGCAACCATCAGCACGACGGTGATGATCATGCCGCCATACGCAATCCGCTTGTCGACTCGGTGCCGCTTTTCGATAAGCTTCAAGACCGAGTTTGATAGGCCAACGGTGTTCAGGACATCTAGAGCCTTCCTTTGCGCGCTCTGCAATCAAGTGCAAGGAGATGTTACTTCTACTACTAGCAGGCAGGCACATTCTTTCACCATGCCAACAAAGGCCAGCAAGATTCATATCTTCTGGGTGCTGTGCAAGTTGAACTGTTTCGTTTACCTTCAGACGATCCCTTTGGTCAGAATACTTGTGGAGGATGGCCACTCCTGTCTCATAGGCTTCGTCAAGCATACGAGAGGAGCTACGGGCTGATTGCATTGCCTGGGCTTCGTCGTCAAATATTTGAAGGACATGCGACGACTCACCATTCTGCAACAGTAATTTCCAATTCATTAATGCTGCTACGAAACTATCCTGCAGGAAAAACAACTGTTCTGCTTTGTTTGCCTCAAGACTACTCACAGCTCTCTCAAATAGCTCCGCCCTTTCCTTGGCTTCCAAAATCCGCTTTTGTTGCCGCAATGAGTGCTTGTCGAGGGTTTCCTTCAATGAATCAACCTCTTCAGATAGCTGCTCCACTTTTCTGCCAGGACAACATCAAACAATGTTAAAAACTTGGAACAGCAACCTACATAACTCCTATTCAGCTCTTCCTTTCAATTGTGCACACTGTCAAAATTATATATGCAACAGGAAAAAAATTCACAGCAGAATGCATACCCTAGAGCAGTTCTCGAGAGTTGCTCTAGCAGCCACAAATATCACTTTTATACAGAATTCCATTTCCACAAAACAGATAAAAGGAAATATAGCATCCTCGACGGATGAACCTAGCATGGGCGTCTAACTATCTCAGTATGACACATGGCCTGAAATTCCATATTGACCACACATGTAGAGTGACAAGAGCTTCAGATCTAAGCTGGTGAATTCCAGAGAAAGATTAACACGAGAAGAAAATACGTGTACTTTGTAGTTTAGTACTGCTGCAACTGTGAATTCTTACAATAAAGGAAAGGGAATTAGAGAAAATGTCATCTTAAGAGCAATAAAACAATCCAGTCTAACGTGTATACCTCCTACACATTAAAGCAATGTAGGTAAAGCACTCCCTCTCACATGCATTTCAAGATAGCACTATTTGGTACAAGCTGAGGGCAAAATCAAGGTTCACAGATGTATTACCCTAATACCTGGCCGTAGGATTTCCACTGCACCCAGAAGGTGGATGGATAGATGAATTAATCAATAATAACTACTAATAAGTTAGAAGCAACAAATGAGATTATAACTTTCTGTATGCTATGTTGGTTATGCCAATTCCTCTGAAGAAAGGCTAGTTTTCAATATGAACTATCAAGTTCCTACATTAAAATATTCCTGCTTGCTGACTAAATTATGAAGTGTAATGATACATAGAAGTTATTGATTGCTTGTGTATGGTGGGTACTTAAATTAAAACACTACGACCCTGGTTAAGTCTACAAAGAATTGTAGTATATGCCAACATACAAAGCAGAACTAACATCATGAAAAGCTGAATCAGTCATTCTTATTTGAGGGTGTGTATGTGGAGGTCGTGGTGGTTCTGGCACTGGCATCCCTAATCAGCTACAGTGCACCTATAATTTACCGATGAAAGATTGCTAAGAAGTATCTACATGAAATACAATAAAAAAAACTCGGCCTTGTATATATATCATGCGCTCGTAGTACAATGAGTGCTTATCATTGCCTATTCTTGGCGTATTGCCCCTCTGAACCACCAAGAAGGGCGCAACTAAAATTTGCAAAGAATTCTTTTTGCGACAGGAACTATTTGTTATGAATCTAGTGCCAATGGATCTGTCTACCAACAACAGACAGATTCAGTGGCAAAGAGAAGATATGGCACGACAATAACCTCGTGAAATATATAAAAACATAAGAGAAAATGCCAATGCTTGCGTCTTGATAGAAGAGAAAAAACAGTACTAGAAGAAGCCAAGTGAAGATAAGGCATGGCAAGAAAACTGATAGTGGCCAGGCTAAATATGGTCGGCAGGCATATTGAACAACCTGATTTCCATTTTTCTCAAAGCATAATTGAAGCCTACCAAGTTGGGCACATTGAACAACCAAACTTCCATATCCTCGATAGCATAATTGAAGCCTACCAAGTTGGCACATCGAACAACCTAACTTACAGTTCCTGAAAAGCATAATGGAGGCCTACCTACCAAGTAGTACACGAGTTGAAAACATGGCACAGATTACACATGTTCCTCAGTCCTCACCATTAACGCCAAGTCCATGCTCAAGCAACCGAACTAGAAAGTTTCACCTTCGAGACCACAATAATGACAGAATGCACACGCTAAAGCTGTGATCTAGGCCCGTCGCACCAAGAACTCATAGGCACTTGGAGATCTCTCTCCGCCTCATCGCCAATTCACGCGGCATACAGGAGGAACTTGTGACGGGGCAGCTAAATGGGGTTAAGGCCCTGAGAAGAAGAAGAAGAGGAAGAGTATCTTGGCTCACCTCTTCCAGAGGTCGCGCTGGCCCTTGGCGGGGATGGAGCGCCAGAGGCGGTCCATCTGCGCGCAGAGGCCCTGGATCTGCGCCACCTCCCTGCGCACGGCCTCGGCGCCCGCCGGGTCCGCCGCGCCGACGAGCGGCGCCGAGGAGGAGTAGGAGGAGGAGGCGGGCGCCGAGGCGAGCCGCTCGACGCGGGCCACGCCGTCGCGGGCCGAGAGCAGCAGCCGCCGCGCGCTCTGGTACATCTCCGACAGCGACGCGCCGCCGGACCCGCCGGAGAAATCCATCGCCGCCGCGGCGGCCGGGATCGATCGAGGGGGAAGAGGATTGTTCCCGTGTCTTGGATCGGTTTGGGAGGGCCGCGATTTCCTTCGGGCCGAGAGGCGGCGCGTACGAGACATTGTGACGTGGCTGGTGGCGGGCGCTGGCCGCTTGATTGGGCACGGACGGCGTGATGGGGGCCGTGTCGATGTCGCGTGGGCCCTCGTCGTGCAGCCCGCCTTCCTTCCTTCCTTCCACCCCAAGGCTCCACACCATCTCTTTTCTTCCCCCAAGGAAATAGTGAGTTTTATTCCACCGAAATAGGATTACACTCAGCTAAGAGAAATAGAAATTCTGACGCACAGTATGGTGCTACCCCAGAACGATCAAACTTAGCTAAGGAAATACTGTCAAAAGATGTCTTACATTTTGATACGGCCAGAACGATTAAACTTGGTTAGATTGTGAGCAACACTATTCCGACTGTGCTCGGTTTTTAAGAAACTAGCTCACGCACTCCCACAAGTGTCTTAACCTCGTTGATCATATGTCCATAAGATGAACGATTGAGTGATTGGTCTGACAGAGTGTAACACCCCTGAGTAATGAGCCACAGTGATCTTCAAATTAGTGCTAAGCTAATTTGTTTTGCAAAGAATGATCACAGTGAAATCATATCTCATTTCAAATTCCACCACTGAATTCAAAATTCAATTTGCAAGTGAAATTTGAAGTTGCACAAAAGTTGCTGCAAAATAGTTCATCATTTAGCAAATATTCCATAACAATTATTTATTAAGGAAAACAACATTGCTTATTTGCTAAAATGGACAGTAGCAATTAATTCAGTGCTATTTCAGCATTTTAACATGCTATTTTATTTGTGAAAAATTCAAATGAATTCTTCTTGCCCCCAAACTTTTTGTGGCAGTGCCTAATAATGCAAGGGATTTTTGTGGCCTAGTCCCACATTTTACTCTAGTCATTAGGTGGCCCAAATAATTTCATTTCTGTCTCTGTTTAATTAAATAAAAGAGAAAACAAAAAAATGGAAAAAAAAAGAAAAGGGGCAAAGGCCTCTGGCCTAAAGGCCCGAGCCGGCCCAGCCCGTTAACCCTCCTCCTACCTGCTCCCGCCGCCGTGTCGGCTCGCCCATGGCCGCGCACGCGCGCGCTCCGGCTGCTGCTCGACAGCTGCCGCCGCTGAGCGCCGCTGGGTGGATAAGGCCGCACCATCCACTCCCCCTGGACGCCGCAGCCACTCTCCCCCTCTCCTCCCTCGCTCGCCACTCTCCCCCTCTCCTCCCTCGCTCGCCACTCTCCCCCTCTCCTCCCTCGCTCGCCACTCCCTCTCTTCCTCTCCAGTACACCGCCGTCGCCGTTCGCCGTTCGAACCCGCGGCCACCAGCCTCCCCGACGCCCGGGAGGACGTCCAGTAGCCGTGCCGCCTTCGTCCACGTCGTCTGAGCCCGTCCGCTCGACCGGAGCCGCACCACATTGCCGCCACGCCCTTCTTCTTCAACCTCGGGCACCGAAGGCCGCCACCGTCGATTCGTCGCCGTCCGGCCCTCCCCGAGCAAGCTGAGCTACTGCGCGACCTCGCTGTGAGCACGTGCTTCCTTCCCCTCTGTTGTCTCTCCGTTTTCGCGCCTGTAGCCGTCCCTGCCATGACTGCCCGAAGCTTCCGCCGCCGCTGTCAGTCGTCATCGTAGCTAGGGCCACTGTCACGCATGCCCGAGCCCCGCAGCGAACTCCTGGTGCTCCCAGGAGTCGAATGCGTGCACGCACGCGCCTCCCCAAGTCCCGTGGCCACGGATCTGTAGACGACCGAACGCCGGCGCCGCCATCGATGATGCTCCGCTCAACTCCGGTCACCCCAGCTCGCGAGACCACCGCAGATCGACGCGGCTTCGACTCCGTGTTCGAACGGACCCCCTCGCGCGTGAAATGGACCACCGCAGCGGATTCCCGACGAGACCCGAGGCGCGCCGCCGCGTTTGAGGGTCGCCGGAGCAATTCCGGCGCCGTCCGCTGACGTGGTGGCCACGTGGCACCTCCTGGGTCGCTGGCAGCTGGGTCCCGCGGGCCCAGTTGACCCAGTTGACCGGTCAACTATGCTGACTGGGCAGAGACCAGTCACTGACCAGTGGGTCCCAGTTGACTGGTCAATGGGTCAACTACTGACCTACTGACTCAGCTGGCCGGGCCCACTGTCAGCCTCTGGGTGCATCTCTGGGTGCACTGCACCGGGTGCACCTAGCAGTTTAAGTGGGATTTTCGGATTAAAATTAATTCCAGGATTTTTCAGAAATTGATTAAAACTTCGGAAATTCATAGAAAATAATCCGTAGCTCGGATGAAAAAGTTTTCTACATGAAAGTTGATCAGAAAAATCCAACGAATTCGAATATGTCATCTGCATGCATGTTAGAATCCTCTAAGTAGGTAAACCTGTAACTTTGGCCTGTTTCTAATAGATGAATAGTGCCTGACCTCCGGTAAATAAATCCAGTTTAATTCCTAGGTTAACTAAAATTGCTTAGAGATGCATTAGGTCACCCCTGCATTGCATATTGCCATGTCATGCTCTGTGATTGCATTTGTATGCTTGTATTTATTTGTTTCTTCCCACTCTTCTCTCCGGTAGACTTCGAGACCGGTGATGATCCGGTGATCGTCTACTTCGCTGAAGATCCATTTCTGTCAGCAGAGCAACCAGACAAGCAAAACCCCCTTGATCATTCCTATATCGCCTATTCCTTCTCTCCCATGCTTGCATTAGAATCTGCTACTGTATTTGATCTCTCCTATTCTGATGCATAGTCTGTTTTTGTAACTGCTGTTGATACCTTACCTGCTATCCTAAATGCTTAGTGTAGATTGGTTAGAGAACCATCAGTGACCCCTTACCCTTGTCCTTGTTGCCCCGCTTTATTACTGGTGCCCCGATCAATGTGATCAATGTTCAAAGACCGACACAGCACCGCACACCCCCTTAGTTGTACGACTCTGCAGAGATACTATCGAGTGCCGAGGGTGATACCTCTCCTACCTCACTCCTGATGATATCTCTGTAGCATAACTAGTCGGTTGTGGGATACCGAGGGTGATTCCTCTTTCACCACCTCCGAAGAAGCCTCTGTCGTGCAACCCCTCAAGTGTGAACCCATCGAGGGTGATTCTTCCGAGTTCACCTTGACGGATACATCGAGTGGGAATCCATCGAGGGTGATTCCTCGGATTCCCTTTGATGTTATGGACACACGGTTACTGACGGGGATATTACCCCGCGATATGACCCGGCAAACAGTACTGACCCGGCAAACATACTGACCCGGTTACAGTTCTAACCCGGCTGCTACAGTGCCAGGGTGTTAACCCGGCTGCTACAGTGCCAGGATGCTAACCCGGCTGCTACAGTGCCAGGATGTTAACCCGGCTGCTACAATGCCAGGATGTTAACCCGGCAAACAGTGTTAACAGACAGTCCCGGAGACGAGTCTCTGAAGATAAGCCCTGGTTGTAAGCCGCCCGGGATTGGGAAGAAGCCCAGGACTCAGAAGCCCATGAAGAGAAGCCCGCGATGGGAAGCCATCAATCCGACTTAGACTCTATATGTAAACCGCCCCTTCAGCCTTTATAAGGAGGGGCGGGTCACCCCAAGAGGAGGGGTCAGACGTCTCCATAGACAGGTCAGAAAAGATAGTCAGATTAGAGGCTAGACATCATCCTTGTAACCAAGAGGTCTTCCTCATCATGAATACCAGACAAGCAGGACGTAGGCTTTTACCTCCATCGGAGGGGCCGAACCTGGGTAAAAACTCCACGTCTCTCGTCCCGCTCAACCCCTCTCAAGCTACCAGTTAGATGCGTTGGCCTCACGACTAAGTCCTTACATTAGGACATCTGCCGTGACAAATCCACGACAGTTGGCGCCCACCGTGGGGCCTGCGCACGATGGTGATGAGTTCTTGGAGGGATTTCTTAAGGGATCGAGAAGCTTGTGATGTGCTGAGTGAAAAAGAGCCGGCAAGTTCATCGTTCATCTCATGGGCGAGAAGAATATTTTTATTGACGAAATTTGAGATCGAGAAGATTGGATTGCATGCGCCGCCGCACGCATCCCTAGAAGTTCAAGACTGATCTAATTACGCTGCCATGCACTTTTCGCTGGCTAAAGTTTTGAGGCGACGGCGACGCAGCAATTCACCAGAAGATTTGCGGGAAGTAACCTGGGACGATCTGCTACGTCGTTGCAAGTAGTACTACAGTGCTAGCTATGGTGCCACCCGAAGCAAAGTCGGTTTTTTCTTTTGTCAACTCTGATTGCTACATGCATACAAGGAATCTACTAGGAGATTAATTCAAGGATTAAGGAAGGAAAAGCTACTACGTGGGATTAGCACGTCAGTACCAAGGAAAAAAGAGATCGATCAAAGGCAACCTATCAGCGTAAGCCCTGCATGCCTTGGTCCATATGGATCCAGTAACCACGACCCGGACGCGGATGGTCCACGGGCTCGGTCTTCTCCTGCGGCTCGCCTCATGGAAACCACCGCGCCTCCGCCGGTTCGCGCCTGCGAACCGCCATGACCTCGCGTCGCGCCTCCGCTGAGCCGCCCGTCGCGCCGTCCTCGCCTCCTACTAGCCGCCGCTGCTGCCCTGGGTCGCCTCGAGCCGGCCGCGCCGCAAGCCGCCTTCGAGCCGCTACTGCAACCCTCGCTTCCATGGCTGCCGCGCCGCATCGCCGGGTCGCCGCTGTTGCGGTCACGGCCGCGCCGCATCGCCGGGTCGCCGCTGTTGCGGTCACGGCCGCGCCTTAAGCTGCCTCGGCTGCCTAAGCCTCGCCCCGCGGCCGCACTGCTAGCTTCGCCTCGGCTACGGGCGGCTCATCCTCCGCACGCCGGCCTGTCGGCTCCGCTGCTCCACTCCGTCGCGCTCGCCTCCGCGACCGCGCCTCGCCTCGCCGTGGCGGCTTCCTCGCCAACGTGGCTCGACTTCGCCTAGCCGCCGCGCTGTGGCCACCTCGACGTCGCCTAGCCGCCGCGCCGTGGCCGCCTTGCCTGGTCGCCGCGCCGTGGCCGCCTTGCCTGGTCGCCGCGCCGTGGCCGCCTTGCCTGGTCGCCGCGCCGTGGCCGCCCCGCCAGCCTCCGCTACACCCCGCCTCCGCTCCCCTCGCCCATCGCTCCACCTCGCCTCGCTCACCGAGCTCCGCCCGCCACATCGCCGCACCGAGCCGCTGTTTACGCCTCAAGCTACCACCAATCCGCCTCGAGCCGCCACAGCCGCGACCATATCTCGCTTAGCCGAGTCGCCTCTGCTGCACAGCCGCCTCCTCTGCCGCGGCCCGTCGCTGAGCCGCCCTCCCCAAGCCGCCGCCCACCTTCATCGCCGCGGCCAAGTCGCCGCCGCCCAACTCCACAGTGAACGGACCCGAGCCGCCTCCTCTGCCGGTCTCCGCCAAGCCGGCCGCGACCGCTTCGCCGGGTCGTCTCCGCCCCGAGCCGCCCCTGTGCGAGCTCACCTCCAGGCCGCCTCCGAGCCACCTCCACCTTGAGCCGCCTGGCTGCCTCCGCCGTTTGGCCTCGCTCGAGCCGCCGGCTGCCTCCAAGTCACCGCCGCCGCGAGTCACCCCGGCCTCGAGCCGCTGCCTCCAGGGCTGGCCCCGCTCCGCTTCCGCCGCGAGTCGCCATGGCCTGGCCTCGCCTCGCCTCGTTGACCCGCCACGGCCCTCCGTCGCTTCAAATCGCCGTGGTTCGCCCCCGCGCTACCACGCACCTCCGCTGCCGCGACCCGCCGTGGCCGGCCCCGAGCCGCCCCGCCACGCCGCTGCGCCTCGCCAACACACGCCCACCGCGCCCGCGACCGCGCCCGCCGCTGCCGTTCCCCGCCGCCGGCGCTCCATCCCGCCGCCTCTGCCTTGCCTCCGGCCGGCTCTGCCGCGCCCACGAGCCCGCGCCCGCCGCTGCCGTTCCCCACCGCCGGCGCTCCATCCCGCCGCCTCTGCCTTGCCTCCGGCCGGCTCTGCTGCGCCCGCGAGCCGCCAGCCCGCGCCACGAGCCGCCGCGCCCGCCGCTGCCGCTCCCCGCCGTCGGTGCTCCGCCTCTCCTCCGGCCGCCGCGCCCCTCGCGTCCGTGTCGACCACGAGATGCCAGGCCCCGCGTTGGCTGTCCCCCCCCTCTCCCAAGCAGTTTTGTCCGATGCAGAAAGGACTTAGAAGGAAAGGGGCGGTTCAAAAAAAAAACTGTGAGGATCAAAATTGACCAGTATACATAAGGCAATTATTGCGAGCCGCCGCGGTCTCCGTTTCTGCTGTGGCCCTGCGCCAAGTTGCTCCTACAACCGCCTTGCTTCTGCCAGTGCAGCGCCTACAAGTCGCCACCTCGGCCTTGTTCGGAGCCGCTGGCCTCGCTCCGCCTCATTAAAACACCTTCAGCTTCGCCGCTTCGTCTGCTGCAAGCTGCCTTGTTTCTGCCGGAGAGTGCCTAAATCACCATTGAAATTACTGGAGCATGTTCACAGAACGGACCATCTATCGTCCGGACGAATCAGGTGAAATCTGTCCATTCAATTTTATTGATACACTTATTATTCTTTCGAGAACAGTTACTCTCGTCTGCGATGTCATTATGCAGGACTGCCAAGGTGACCATCGTACTGCGGGTACAAAGCTCACATCAGCACCCGCCCGTACGAGTTGTCCAACGGACGCACGGACACCACCTGTGGTCCGGTCTACATCAACCTACGGGCGATTCATACGTCCGCACCGGCTTACAAACGCCCGCGGCCGAGTCACCCGTCTGCACCAGCTTACAACGCCACAGCTGACTCTCGCGACCACACCGGCTTACAACGCTGTGGCCGTCTCTCGCGACCGCGCCGTCTTCAAACGCGCGGCTGACTCCTACATCTACATCAACATACCGGTGTTGTGCTTGCCTGTTCAAGCCGCCCAGCGGACGAGCGCAAGACGCCGTCCGCGGTCTGATCTACATCAGCATATCAGTGCGGTGCTCGTCTGTACGAGCCGCCCAATTGACGAGCGCAAGCCGCCGACCGCAGTAAGATCTACATCAGCATATCGGTGCACTGTTCGCCTGCACAAGCTGCCCGACGGACAGGCGCACAAGTCGCCGCTATTACAGTGGTTAAACTTCAACAAACTGCCGGAACGAACCATCGACCGAATTATTGAAACAAATTCCTACGGGATCATCTATAACCCGCCACGGCCAACCTCAACCTTCAGTGGAGATTCTCAAGTCGCCTCTTTGAGTCGACTCAAGACTCAGGGGCTACAGACATGGCTCGACACACTTGGCCGTTTTCAACGAGAGCTCCAGATCATGGAAAGGAAGTTAACCCGATCTTGGGGGATACTATATTATTGGCGGAAGGATTAAAAGTTACCCAAGAAGACGAGTCGCCATGATGCACCGTTCAGCTTGGGGGTTTCTGCTGTTTCTTTATACAAGATGGCGGATTACAAGATGCTGCAATAGTGTTGATACTTCAACAAGGTCATTTGGGGGCTTTCAACCCGCCGGGTTAAGCTTCAACCCTCTTGATCAGGCTTTTCAGCCAAAATAATACCTGTTTAATGGCGGCTTACAAATTGCCGACCTAACTGACGACGGCTTACAAGATGGCACGCCAGTTGATATCATCGACAAGGCCGTTTGGGGGCTTTCAACCCACCGGGTTAAGCTTCAACCCTCTCGGTCAGGCTCTTCAGCCACTGTAAGGCGGGTCGTGGACCCAAACGTTGACTACGTCAACAAAGATCACTTGGGGTGCAGCGAGTTGTGAACTTACCCCCTTTCGATCTACAAGACCGGGTTATACCTGCCTGTAAGTAGCTGCCGCTTTGCCAGGGGTGCAGCGAGTTCTAAAACTTACCCCCTGCAAGGGCCTCTTACAGCGGCGAGGCAAACTCTCTCATCTACAAGACCGAGTTATACCTGCCTGTAAGTAGCTGCCGCTTTGCCAGGGGTGCAGCGAGTTCTAAAACTTACCCCCCTGCAAGGGCCTCTTACAGCGGCGAGGCAAACTCTCCCATCTGCTGCGTACTCTCCGCCAAGTGGCCCGTCGTACCCTGGAGGTTCGAACGACGGATTTAGGTCACGTGAGAAGTAGCTTATAGGTTCTAAGGGTACTCACCCCCTGCTGTGTCTTTCTCTGGTTCATTGCGCTCTTATCAGTTAATCTCGCCTAGAGACCCTGAGCCGTTCAAAAGAGTTGACGGTCACTCTCGTTAGAGACCATGCACTGGTATGAGTTCAAGCATCGAGTCCACCCAGAAGAACCATCATATGAATTTTTTGGAAGGCAAAGCAAGAGCATCATACATTGCATCATACATTGCATTCCATCATACATTACATCATGCATTGCATCATACTCACATATCATGCCGGTTTGCCAAACCGGGTCAGAGCAAGATTGTGAAAGAAGAAGCAAGGCTATACAAGATTTTAACATCTCCGGGTTGTGCTTTTTCAAGCCGCCCTTACAACAATGCAGAATATACTCTGTTTTGTTTATTTTTGCAGGTCTTGTCTCCTAAGATAAGCCGCCAGAACAAATAGATCTCTAATAGCCAACATGGCTGGATCTTCATCATGGATTTCTCAAACATGTATTCGCCGGGTTGCATCGCAACCACGGGCAGGGATTTTCATTGTCAAGAGTAAAGGCATTATTCCAGAATATTCGACAAAATACCGGGTTACAACCACGGTCAAGGATTCATTCAAATTGTGGTGAGTCATATTATTCCCACATTGTCCCGAGTCGCCGCAGGTAGATGACCCGGCACTTGGGGGCTACATTATTCAAATCCAGTTTATATCAAGTATACAAAGTCCCGAGTCGCCGCAGGCAGGCAACCCGGCACTTGGGGGCTAATGCAAGCTGGTTTTCAAATCGTTACATTGTCAACAAGACCCTGTTATCTCAAGGAGATGAGCCGGCCTTTCTATATTTTTCTAAGTCCCAGCCCAGTACTTCTTACTGACCCGGCACTTGGGGGCTACACTACTCAGATCAGAATTGTTAAAGTCCCAAGTCGCCGCAGGCGTGCGACCTGGCACTTGGGGGCTACAATATTCAGTTGTTCAAACAGATTATAAGGTACAAATCGAAGACCCGGCGCATCACATATTGATGAGCCAGCCCTTAGGGGCTACACCAGCTGAAACTTTATAAGGTATAAGACAGTTACAAGTCCCAGGCTGCTGCAGGCAAGACAACCTGGTACTTGGGGGCTACACAATAAAAGATATTGTTGCAAAGCGCCAAGTCATCATGGATCAACTTGGAGCTTGGGGGCTACAGGTAATATGAATATATCAAAAAATTGGAGAGAGTTTTCAAGATGTCAATTTCAGCTGGAGTCCAGTTATTTAAACCCGGCGTCACCAACAATCATAACCCGACACCATCAATGATTATAACCCGGCGGAGGAGACCCGCCAAGAGCATTGAAGGCCGACTCAACGGCATATGGGTGTTGTATTCCCAATATTTTATTTCAAAGGACATATACCTGCAAGACGATGGTGAAGACGGCTTGTTCATATGGAAAAGAAAGCCGGATATTTCAAGAGCCACTTCATCAAAACAAGACGAACAAGGGAGCGAGCCGGTCCCTTGACATATTTATTATTCTTATTTCAGGAGCTTACCATGAATAAATTCAAGCTAACCTGGGGGCTAATGACGGGGATATTACCCCGCGATATGACCCGGCAAACAGTACTGACCCGGCGAACAGTACTGACCCGGCAGACATGCTGACCCGGCAAACATACTGACCCGGTTACAGTTCTAACTCGGCTGCTACAGTGCCAGGGTGTTAACCCGGCTGCTACAGTGCCAGGATGCTAACCCGGCTGCTACAGTGCCAGGATGTTAACCCGGCTGCAACAGTGCCAGGATGTTAACCCGGCAAACAGTGTTAACCTGGTGAACAGTGTTAACAGGCAGTCTCGGAGACGAGTCTCTGAAGATAAGCCCTGGTTGTAAGCCGCCCGGTGTAAGCCGCCCGGGATTGGGAAGAAGCCCAGGACTCAGAAGTCCATGAAGAGAAGCCCGCGATGGGAAGTCATCAATCCGACTTAGACTCTACATGTAAACCGCCCCTTCAGCCTTTATAAGGAGGGGCGGGTCACCCCAAGAGGAGGGGTCAGACGTCTCCATAGACAGGTCTTAGAGACAGGTCAGAAAAGATAGTCAGATTAGAGGCTAGACATCATCCTTGTAACCAAGAGGTCTTCCTCATCATGAATACCAGACAAGCAGGACGTAGGCTTTTACCTCCATCGGAGGGGCCAAACCTGGGTAAAAACTCCGCGTCTCTCGTCCCGCTCAACCCCTCTCAAGCTACCAGTTAGATGCGTTGGCCTCACGACTAAGTCCTTACATTAGGACATCTGCCGTGACAAATCCACGACAGTTACCCTACTTTTACTTCAGTCTCCTGTTGAAGTCGGGTCGACCCCGAGGGGTACCCGCGAGAGATATGAAGTCAGGTTGACCGTGAGGGTACCCGCGAGATAATTACGTGGCACGACCGGGCAGGCAGACCGCCCCAGGAGAGGGATGGGCCTGGCCCTTGCCGTAAGTCCACGAGACGGGGCGACGGGGTCACATGATCATGGTTCTCTGCTCGTTTCCGCGAGCTCCCAATACGCTAACGGTTTGGATATGTGATCTGAGTAGGCCTTTGGCCTTTTCGCACTAACCACCACGCGGGTTAGCACTCGGCGTCGTACGTTTCTTCCGAAAGCTCTATCAGACGTCCAGTTCAGCATTGTGGCCGGGTCGGATCGGCGCCATACAGGACAGAGGTGGTGCCTGGATCCACCTTGCGCACAACGACTTGGAGTGCAAAGGGCGATGGGCCCAAGACCCCTGAGCATTTAGGATGTAGACCGGCGGGGACCTCTCTGCGGAGCCTAGGTAGGACTGCGGCGTGTCGATCAACCGAGGCCGGGCATGACCCGAAAAAGTGTGTCCGGCCAGAGTTAATCGAGCGTGTTGGGTAAGTTGGTGCACCCCTGCAGGGAAGTTATCTATTTGAATAGCCGTGTCCACGGTAACATGACGCTCAGTGTAGTATCCTGATCTACTACAACTAGAACTGGATACCTGAGATGTTTAATTAATATGTTAGCTCCGGGATTGCTTCCTCGCGGGGTAGTCGAGGAAGGATCTCTAGGCGTTACTAATATATACTGGTTACTATATGTTATGTTACTAATCTACACTCTTCTAATGCTGCAAGACGCTGAAGATGCTAGTCTTCGATAGGCTAGGCCTTTCCTCTATTTTGGCATTTCTGCAGTCTAGTCCACAGATACAGCCCCTTCCTTTTGATACCGAAGCATATTTAGCCTAGTTCTGATGTAAGTCTTGCGAGTACTTTGGATGACTTAGGAGATATGCCCTAGAGGCAGTAATAACAGTTATTTTGTATCTCCGAGTTTGTAATGAATGTTTACGTTCCATGCTATAACTGCAATGATTCTCGAGTCTGCAATATCCACGAGGCTCGGAGGGAAACTCATGTGCACATGTGGTATAATAAATCGTAAAATGTATTCCAGGTCATGCCTCTAAGACTGGCTCAAGTATTGCATGATGATCCTGTTTTCCTGATCATGGGCATGTCTATGCCGGCAATTTTGAGGGCACAATGTTAGTAGAACACTTGTGTTGAATCGACCCGAATTGATGTTATGCTATGAGATACATTCGTCACAGGTTAATGGTAAATAACACAGAGATGGTTAATGTTTGCATAATTCCTTAGACCATGAGAGTATCGAGTTCCTTCGTACTTGCTTCGTGAACTTTGGGGTTTGTTAAACGTCATCCGTAACTGGGTGGCTATTACGGCGGCTTACGGGTTCACAGAAAAGTATGACAAGTAACAAGATAGCTCAAGATTAGGATTTGCTCCTCCGACGATGGAGAGATATTCTCGGGCCCTCTCGGTGTTATGGTATCCATCATCGTCTAGCCAGACACATTGTGATTTGATCACTGGGATGCCGGAACACAGAAACGAGAAAAGAGAACAAAACCGGTAACGAGGTAACTTGCATGGTGGACAAGTTGTTGATCCACGGGGATGCAATAAATCTCACCTCGGGTGTTTGTAATATATCGTGAAGCAATAGGAATAGCACACGGCAACTGGAGGTTCACTCGAATATTCATTCATGTGGGTATAGGGGTCAATATGGGTGTCCACGGCTCCGATGTTGATCATTGATCGGAAAGTGTTCCGGGTCATGTCTATACTTCACCGAACCTATAGGGTCACACGCTTAAGGGTCATCTATCTGCTGAATACTAGACAGGGAGTCTGAGAGAAAATCACCGAAAAAGTTTCGGACGAAACGGAAACGTTCCGGAGAGAACACCGGAATAGTTCCGGTAAAACTGAAAAGTTGTTTCAGGGGATACCATTAAGTCAAATTGGTTTCGGCACATGCCTGTAAATTCTTGGAGGATGCTAGAAGTGTTCTGGAAACTTCTGAGAATTTTCCGGGATAAAAACCGGAAATGTTTCGGAGCTGCCGGAACCGATTTGGTTGCTTTTCGCTGAAGAAAAACATTGTTCCGGAATTGTTTCGGAATGCGTTCAAAATTGTTTTTGTGGGTACTGGAATTATTCTAGGCACACATAAATAATTTGGGATTTAACGGACGTAGAAAAATGTCTTCGTGAATAGTGAAAGTGTTTTTTGGTTACTTTATGGAAAGTCACCTTTTGGGATATTTCCAAAAGGCTTGTAGAAGGGCTTGGGGGCCAAGGAAGCCCCTCATGGGGGGGCCCCCAAGGGGTGGCCGGCCAAGGAAGGTGGAGCTCCTTGGAGCTCCACATGCCATCCCTTTTTGCTTTATTCTTTTTATGTAAGACATAAAGTGGGGGTACTTTTGGTATTTTTGAATGCCAACTTTACCCCTTGGCTTTCCTATAAATAGAGGTGGAGGGGTGCTCTCCAAACCTCATCCTTGCTCTCATACACATGCCATGCTCGTCTGGCTCTCTCTCTCTCTCTCCCAGCGAAATAGTTTCGTAGAGCCAAAAGGCTGTCTGGGTTCCGGCAGGAACTAGTTCTGGATGGCGAAGCCCTGCCGGATAGCTGACACCGTATGTGTTCAACCCTGTAGAGAGGTTGTAGTTTCGATCTTTTGCCCGAGGGGCTGTTCGAGTGTCCTCCCGAAGGGCTGTCCGAGTTACCGTTCGGGTTTCGAGGGTCCTCCCGAAGGGCTGTCCGTGACATCGTCCGAGGGACTGTCCGACCGCCTCCCGAAGGGCTGTCCGGCGAGGGAGTACATCCTCGCGGTTGGGAGGTTGTAAATCCTAGCTGCGGGGATCTGCACCGACGATCTACACCGACTATTCTTTCACTGCGCTACGAGTCGGTACGGATCAGATCAAACCCTGTATGCAGTCTCCATAGTGGTCCTGGGCGTGCTCGCTGTACCGAATTTTTTTGTTTTCTGTCGCGTTCCCCAATAGTGGCATCATGAGTCGTGCTATGCATAGATGCAGGTTACGATCTAGAATACATGGAGATGTATGGGTATTGCATAATATAATTTTGGAGTAGATGAGATCTATTGCTGAAAATTATTTATGCGGGTAGTAGATGAAATCTGTTACCCGATGTTCTTGTTGCTTCCCTAGAATTTGCGTATTTCTGATCTCGAGATAGCATGGTGGAATTTCACAAAGTTCTGGCAATCCGCGATCCTGATTGAACAACGAAGTGCTATCGGTTCTTTGGGTTCCGCCATAGTCAAAAGAAAGATGAAATTCGCAGATGAAAGGGCAATGCAGATATGATCTGCACGGGGGTCATGCGTATGACGAAGTGTAGTATGGGGCTCGAGATTTTATTATCTCGTGTTTCATACACCCCGAGATGTTAATCTAGCGACTTGAATAACCATACTTGATGATAAAACGTTGGTAGCTGCGGTTTAAGTCAAAACCTTAGAAGCCACGTAAAATAAAATTTTGCATAAACCGATTAGAGGCGTCTAACTTGGTTTTGCAGGATGTGCATGTGATGTGGTATAGCAGTGCTCATATTAATTTGATTATGTATGAGATGACTATATGATGTAAATTTATTAACATGACCTGCGTGTCATGATTCGGCATGATGGCTGGAGCCGTATGATTGTCACTTTTATGACCTGCGTGTCAACCTTAAGTAATGCACTTATTTTATTAGCTTTAGAGATAGCAATATTATCTGGTGCATCAACAAGGTGGTGGCAATCTTCGCGAAGGTGAACACCGACGCAAATGCCGAAGACGAAGAAATTAAAGACTTCTCCGTCAAAAAGGGCTATACCATATCATGCTATTATGAATTGCCTGAGATGTTTATCCCTTATGATGCACCCTTTTGATTGCGCGGTAGTCGCTTTTTATTAGGGTGATCTCTCACTTAAAATATCAAAGTAGTTAGTGTTCACCCAAGTGTAGCACCGTCTGAAATTCGTATCTTTTCGGGGTGCGCCATGTACACATGAGCACGAACGAATCGAGAGGAATGAGGCGGGTGAGGTCAGACCTCGCAGCAAGATCACTTGGTTGTCTTTGACGTTCAGGCAGGAGAGTCCTGAGCTCGGAACACGCCCATCGAAAGATGAACAAGAATCACATAGAGATGTGATCGGCAAGTTGGCCTACCGATTGAAATTCGCGTCATCAGTGATGAACCCGTCAATGGCGTCGAATTGAAATACGGATCTTGAATCACTCATAACCAATTTTGAGAGATATTGATTTGAGTGGGAGCGCACTTTAGAATAAAATTGTTATTCACTAGTGCCAAAAATCATTATGAACAAAGTCTAAGTGAAACTTGTGTTTTCCGTTGTAGATCAAATGGCTCGCAACACCGCGTTCAACTTAGGCCCGATGTTAGAGAAAGAGAAGTTAGCTGCGACTGGAAATAACTATGCGGACTGGGTCCGTAACCTGAGGATTGTCCTCAGGAGCGCTAAGAAAATGCATGTGCTTGAAAATGCTCTTCCAGCTAAACCGGCGGCTGATGCCCCGGAAGATGAACAAAATGTCTGGGCCACTAAGGATGATGATCACAACTTAGTGCAGTGCCTCATGCTAGCTTGCATGAGTGCAGGGCTTCAAAAACGTTTTGAATTCCATAAACCCCGTGATATGATCCGGGAATTGGATGCTTTGTACAAGGAAACCGCACGGTCTGAACGATTTGATATCATGAAGGCCGTGATGGATTGCAAGATGGCTGAGGGCAGTTCAGTTGGCGAACACATAGTCAAAATGATTGGCTATGCTGAAAGGCTTAAAACCCTGGAATTTCCAATTCCGCCTGACCATATGATGGACATGATGCTTTCTTCACTCCCCCCGTCTTACGACGGTTTTGTCATGAACTACAACATGAGTGGGATGGAGAAGACACTGGAAGAGGTGCTCGCCATGCTGAAAACTGTGGAAGGAGGACTGCGGAAAAATCGCAAGCAAGTGTTGCTTGTGAATAAAACCGCCAGTTTCAAAAAGAAAGGCAAGCCAAAGAAGGGCAAGGGCGCTGGTAAGACCGGCTCCCAAAGCAACTCTAAGGGCGGAGCCAAGAATGAAACTGAGTGCTTCTACTGCAAGGGCACATGACACTGGAAGAGAAACTGCAAGAAGTATTTGGAAGATAAGAAGTCCGGGAAAACCGGAAAAGGTATAATTGTTATACAAGTTAATGTCATTGACGTTTTGCTTGCTAGCGAAAATTCTAAGTCTTGGGTATTTGATACCGGATCGGTTGCTCACATTTGCAACTCAATACAGGGACTTCAGAAGGTGCGCAAGTTAGCAAAGAATGAAGTCGTGATGCGCGTCGGGAACGGCGCTGGGATCGCCGCTCAAGCCGTCGGCATTATGCCTCTACGTCTCCCTTCAGGATTTATCTTAGAACTAAATAACTGTTATTTTGTTCCACTATTATGTAGAAACAGTATCTCCGGATCATGTTTAGTACACGATGGGTATTCGTACAAGTCTGAGAACAATGGTTGTTCACTTTATTGTAAGGATATGTTTTATGGATTTTCACCCATTGTTGGGGGCCTTTTCATTCTAAATCTTGAATGTGGAAATGATGTCTTTAACGTGAATGCTAAACGCCTTAAGAAGGCTGATACCACCACCACTTTCATGTGGCACTGTCGGCTTGGCCACATCGGAAAGAAACACATGCAAAGACTCCATAAATATGGAGTTTTACCGTCCCTTGATTTTGAATCATTTGACACGTGTGAAGCTTGCTTGATGGGGAAAATGACTAAGACGCCGTTCACGGGTCATCCTGAACGGGCGAGTGAATTGTTGGAAATAATACATAGTGATGTATGTGGTCCAATGAGCACAATCGCATGGGGTGGGTATTTCTACTTCGTAACTTTTACGGATGATTTGAGTAGGTATGGATATATCTACTTGATGAAGCATAAGTCGGAAACCTTTGAAAAGTTCAAAGAATTTCAGAATGAGGTAGAAAATCATCGTAACAAAAGGATTAAGTTTCTGCGGTCTGATCGTGGGGGCGAATACCTTAGTCATGAGTTTGGCCAACATCTGAGTGATCGTGGAATCGTTTCACAGCTTACGCCTCTCGGAACTCCACAGAGAAACGGAGTATTGGAAAGACGTAACCGAACCCTGTTAGACATGGTAAGGTCGATGATGTCTCTTACAGATCTACCGATATCTTTTTGGGGTCACGCACTAGAAACTGCCGCTCACACATTAAACAGAGCACCGTCTAAGTCTGTTGAGACGACACCATACGAGTTATGGAATGGGAAGAAACCCGGTTTGTCGCATCTCAGAATTTGGGGTTGTGGGGTATACGTAAAACGTTTACAACCTACCAAACTCGATCCCAGATCAGACACATGTTAGTTTGTAGGTTATCCCAAGGAAACAATTGGGTATTCCTTCTACCACCCGTCCGATAACAAAGTGTTTGTTGCCAGAAATGGACAATTTCTTGAAAAAGAGTTTCTCGCTAAAGAAGTGAGTGGGAGGACAATACAACTTGATGAGATTATTGAATCTTCGACAACCGTTGATATGGCTAAGGAACCGGAAGAAATTCCACTAATTATCCCTACAACCGAGCCGGAAGTTGTCACATGTGATGCGGAAACTTCGGACAATGTTGTAACTGAACTGCGCAGATCAGGTAGGGCTATCCAGCCACCTGAGTGGTTTCATAATGAAATCTTCATTCTTGAAGACGATGAACCTGCGCATTACAAGGAAGCGATGGCGGGGCCCAGCTCAAAGGAATGGCACAAGGCCATGAAATCCGAGATGGAATCCATGTACGAAAACCAAGTTTGGAACTTGGAAGAACTTCCAGAAGGCGTAAAGCCCATTGGTTGTAAATGGATTTTCAAAAGAAAGACGGACGCGGATGGTAACATTACTATCCACAAAGCTAGACTTGTCGCGAAAGGGTTCACGCAAGTTCCAGGAGTGGACTACGACGAGACTTTCTCGCCCGTAGCTATGCTTAGGTCTGTTCGGATATTACTAGCAATTGCTGCTTATTTCGATTATGAAATATGGCAGATGGACGTCAAAACGGCTTTCCTAAATGGAAACCTCAAAGAGGATGTATACATGATACAACCAGAAGGTTTTGTCGTTCATAAGGATGCTGGAAAGGTATGCAAGCTTCAGAAAGCCATTTATGGTCTGAAGCAAGCGTTAAGGAGCTGGAACATTCATTTTGATGAAGTGGTCAAACAGTTTGGCTTCATCAGGAATGACGAAGAATCTTGTGTTTACAAGAAGTTTAGTGGGAGCGCAAAAGCATTTCTAATCTTGTATGTGGATGACATATTGTTGATTGGAAATGACGTGAATTTTCTTAGCGAAATATAAAACTCATTGAAGAAGAGTTTTTCAATGAAAGACTTAGGCGAAGCGGCATATGTATTGGGCATTAGGATCTATAGAGATAGATCAAAACGCTTGATAGCGCTTAGCCAAAGCACGTACATTGACAAGGTGTTGAAAAGGTTCAACATGGAGAACTCCAAGAAAGGCCTACTCCCCATGTCACCTGGCACAGTGCTTTGCAAGAATCAGTGTCCTCGGACTCTCGATGAGCGAGTACAGATGAATGATGTTCCATATGCTTCGGCAGTTGGTTCTATTATGTATGCCATGCTATGTACAAGACCGGACGTTTCCTATGCGCTAAGTGTTAGCAGCCGGTACCAAAGTGATCCAGGATTGGAACACTAGGCCGCAGTCAAGGGTATTCTTAAGCACCTCAGAAGGACCAAGGATTTACTCCTTGTGTACGAAGGTGATGAAGAGCTCATTGTAAGTGGTTACACTGATGCAGGCTTCATGACAGACCCAGATGACTTCAAATCTCAATCAGGCTATGTTTTCATATTGAACGGCGGCGCAGTTGATTGGAAAAGTTCCAAACAAAAGACTGTAGCGGATTCTACGACGGAGGCGGAATATGTTGCTGCTTCAGAAGCCTCCAAGGAGGCGGTATGGATCAAGCAATTTCTTGAAGACGTTGGTGTGGTTCCAAGTGCTCTGGACCCGGTGGAGATCTATTGTGATAATAGTGGCGCCGTGGCTCAGGAAAGGGAGCCAAGTTCGCACCATAAGACAAGACATATTGAACGCAAATATAAACTCATTCGACATCATGTCGAAGCGGGTTTAGTGAAAGTAAGCAAAGTTCACACGGATCTGAACGTGTCAGACCCGATGACAAAGCCTCTACCACGAGCAAAGCATGAGCAGCACCGGACATCCATTGGTGTTAGGGAAGCCATGTAACTGGATTATGACTCTAGTGCAAGTGGGAGTCTGTAGGAGATATGCCCTAGAGGAAGTAATAACAGTTATTTTGTATCTCCGAGTTTGTAATGAATGTTTATGTTCCATGCTATAACTGCAATGATTCTCGAGTCTGCAATATCCACGAGGCTCGGAGGGAAACTCATGTGCACGTGTGGTATAATAAATGGTAAAATGTATTCCTGGTCATGCCTCTAAGACTGGCTCAAGTATTGCATGATGATCATGTTTACCTGATCATGGGCATGTCTATGCCGGCAATTTTGAGGGCACAATGTTAGTAGAACACTTGTGTTGAATCGACCCGAATTGATGTTATGCTATGAGATACATTCGTCACAAGTTAATGGTAAATAACACAGAGATGGTTAATGTTTGCATAATTCCTTAGACCATGAGAGTATCGAGTTCCTTCGTACTTGCTTCGTGAACTTTGGGGTTTGTTAAACGTCATCCGTAACTGGGTGGCTATTACGGCGGCTTACGGGTTCACGGAAAAGTATGACAAGTAACGAGATAGCTCAAGATTGGGATTTGCTCCTCCGACGATGGAGAGATATTCTCGGGCCCTCTCGGTGTTACGGTATCCATAATCGTCTGGCCAGACACATTGTGATTTGATCACTGGGATGCCGGAACACGGAAACGAGAAAAGAGAACAAAACCGGTAACGAGGTAACTTGCATGGTGGACAATTTGTTGATCCACGGGGATGCAATAAATCTCACCTCGGGTGTTTGTAATATATCGTGAAGCAACAGGAATAGCACACGACAACTGGAGGTTCACTCGAATATTCATTCGTGTGGGTTTAGGGGTCAATATGGGTGTCCACGGCTCCGATGTTGATCATTGATCGGAAAGTGTTCCGGGTCATGTCTATACTTCACCGAACCTATAGGGTCACACGCTTAAGGGTCATCTATCTGCTGAATACTAGACAGGGAGTCTGAGAGAAAATCACCGAAAAAGTTTCGGACGAAACGGAAACGTTACGGAGAGAACACTGGAATAGTTCCGGTAAAACTGAAAAGTTGTTTCAGGGGATACCATTAAGTCAAATTGGTTTCGGCACATGCCTGGAAATTCTTGGAGGATGCCAGAAGTGTTCTGGAAACTTTTGGGAATTTTCCGGGATAAAAACCGGAAATGTTCCGGAGCTGCCGGAACCGATTTGGTTGCTTTTCGCTGAAGAAAAACATTGTTCCGGAATTGTTTCGGAATGCGTTCAAAATTGTTTTTGTGGGTACTGGAATTATTCTAGGCACACAGAAATAATTTGGGATTTAACGGACGCAGAAAAATGTCTTCGTGAATAGTGAAAGTGCTTTTTGGTTACTTTATGGAAAGTCACCTTTTGGGATATTTCCAAAAGGCTTGTAGAAGGGCTTGGGGGCCAAGGAAGCCCCTCATGGGGAGGCCCCCAAGGGGTGGCCGGCCAAGGAAGGTGGAGCTCCTTGGAGCTCCACATGCCATCCCTTTTTGCTTTATTCTTTTTATGTGAGACATAAAGTGGGGGTACTTTTGGTATTTTTGAATGCCAACTTTACCCCTTGGCTTTCCTATAAATAGAGGCGGAGGGGTGCTCTCCAAACCTCATCCTTGCTCTCATACACATGCCATGCTCGTCTGGCTCTCTCTCTCCCTCCCAGCGAAATAGTTTCGTAGAGCCGAAAGGCTGTCTGGGTTCCGGCAGGAACTAGTTCTGGACAGTGAAGCCCTGCCGGATAGCTGACACCGTATGTGTGCAACCCCGTAGAGAGGTCATAGTTTTGATCTTTTGCCCGAGGGGCTGTTCGAGTGTCCTCCCGAAGGGCTGTCCGAGTTACCTTTCGGGTTTCGAGGGTCCTCCCGAAGGGCTGTCCGTGACATCGTCCGAGGGACTGTCCGACCGCCTCCCGAAGGGCTGTCCGGCGAGGGAGTACATCCTCGTGGTTGGGAGGTTGTAAATCCTAGCTGCGGGGATCTGCACCGACGATCTACACCGACTCTTCTTCTGCTGCGCTACGAGTCGGTACGGATCAGATCAAACCCTGTATGCAGTCTCCATAGTGGTCCTGGGCGTGCTCGCTGTACCAATTTTTTTGTTTTCTGTCGCGTTCCCCAACAGATGAGTACTCACGGTTGCTTTGCTACCTCTTTTTCCCCATACCCGATTGCTGCGACTAGATGACGG
Organism: Elymus sibiricus; assembly: GCA_039707655.1. NCBI lineage: Eukaryota > Viridiplantae > Streptophyta > Magnoliopsida > Poales > Poaceae > Elymus > Elymus sibiricus. The sequence continues at coordinate 31,916,995 of CM077670.1, forward strand.
AGCTCCGGAGCCAGCTGACCCCGTCGACGACTACTACTACCACGGAGGAGCCTACTACTACGTGGAGACCGACGACCAGGAGTAGTTTAGGAGGCTCCCAGTCAGGAGGCATGCGCCTTTTCGATCTAGATGTCGTTGTTTTGCTCAGCCTTCTTAAGGCAACCTATTTCTAGTTATGTCTGTACTCAGATGCTGATGCTTCCGTTGACTCTTGTGTAACTCGAGCTTATGTATTCGAGCCCTCGAGGCCCCTGGCTTGTAATATAAAGCTTGTATTATTTTATTTTGTGTCTAGAGTTGTGTTATGATATCTTCCCGTGAGTCCCTGGGCTTGATCGTGCGCATTTGCGTGTATGATTAGTGCACAATTGAGTCGGGGGCGTCACACAGAGCATTGGTCACCATGAAACTATCAGATTGCACCACGATGGATAGGTTGGACCATCTGATGGTGTAATCTAGAAATGTCGCTAGGTCGGTCTCATGGCCCAACAGGCCAAGGCATAGTCTGGCCCCCTTATCCCACGTGAAGCCCGCCTTCTAGATGATCACCATCTTGACTTACAAGTTAGGGACGCCCCAGGGCTTTTATAAGGCGAGACTTAGGGACTAGTGACTATTTCTGGTATCGTCATCTAGCTCATTGCCCACTCCAGCGACGTTCTTCGTGGCGAAGCCGACAAGCTAGGAGCTGCCTCTTCCCACGGACCAGTTCTATTGGTAGGATATGTGTTACGAGGTTGGGTCGGCGAGGCGGTGACGGCGACCCAACCAATGGATTTTGTCCTCCCGGTTCGCCTCTGTCTCGGCGATGTTTCATCCAGCACATCTTGTGGGCCGAGGACGTTTGTACATGAGTGAATCATCCTGCGGGTGCCACCCTGTGCGGCGACAACATCATGTGAGGGATGCTGGTATTCCAAGATCAAGGGATGCAGTCTTAAAGCGGTGGATCAAGGGATGTGGAAACGCCGAGTCTAGGTCTAGAAAGGTACTTGGACGAACCCCGGTCGATGCACCACCTTGATAATGGCACCGCTAATCAGCTCATAAAAGCCCCTTTGGTAGATGGTACTCCTTCGTGTCCGGCGGAGGTGTGCGGTATTGTCGGCGTTGGCAGGAAACTCCAAGGACTATGTTGTAATTTCCTTTCTATTTGTTTTTTTACTACTTCTGATATTGCACATATGTTCTTTCATGCCTGATACGTCTCCGTCGTATCTACTTTTCCAAACACTTTTGCTCTTGTTTTGGCTCCTAATTTGCATGATTTGAATGGAACTAACCCGGACTGACGCTGTTTTCAGCAGAATTGCCATGGTGTTGTTTTTTGTGCAGAAAAAAAAGTTCTTGGAATTGGATAAAACTTTTTGGAGATTTTTTATGGAATAAATAAAAAATACTGGAACCAAGACCCACTGGAGGGGGGCCACCTAGTGCCCACGAGGCACCAGGGTGCGCCACCCCCCCAGGCGCGCCCTGGTACCTCGTGGGGCCCACGTGGCTCTGTCTGACCTAATTCCAACGCTATAAATTCATAATTCCAGAGAAAAAATAAGGGAGGAAGTTTTATTGCGTTTCACGATACGAAGCCGCCGCCACCTCCTGTTCTTCATCGGGAGGCCAGATCTAGAGTCCGTTCGGGGCTCCGGAGAGGGGGATCTTCCGGCATCGTCATCATCAACCATCCTTCATCACCAATTTCATGATGCTCACCGCCGGGAGTGAGTAATTCCTTCGTAGGCTTGCTAGACGGTGATGAGTTGGATGAGATTTATCATGTAATCGAGTTGGTTTTGTTAGGGCTTGATCCCTAGTATCCACTATGTTCTGAGATTGATGTTGCTATGACTTTGCTATGCTTAATGCTTGTCACTAGGGCCCGAGTGCCATGATTCCAGATCTGAACCCTTTATGTTTTCATAAATATATTTGTGTTCTTGATCCGATCTTGCAAGTTATATGCACCTGCTATGTGTTATGATCCGCATACCCCTAGGTGACAATGATTGGGATTCTTTCCGGTGATTGCCATAGTTTGAGGAGTTCATGTATTCACTATGTGTTAATGCTTTGTTACGGTTCTCTATTAAAAGGAGGCCTTAATATCCCTTAGTTTCCTTATGGACCCCGCTGCCACGGGAGGGTAGGACAAAAGATGTCATGCAAGTTCTTATCGCAAGCACGTATGACTATATACGGAATACACGCCTACATTACATTGATGAATTGGAGCTAGTTCTATGTCGCCCTAGATTATGACTGTTACAAGATGAGTGTTATCCAACAATATCACCGATGCAATGCCTACGAGTTTTACACATATTGTTTTTTGCTAAGTTACTACTGTTACCATTGCTACCAAACTACTGCTGCTACCGTTACTGCTACTGTTACTATTATTGCTACTGCTATCAAACTATCATACTCACTACAGGAATCAGGCACTTTGCCATCTGCCATGGCAGATGGCAAAGGCATGGTCGGCGGATGGCAAAGGCTTTGCCATCTGCGAGCAGACGGCAAACAGTTTGGCTGAAACCCAGCCGGGAAAGGCTACTTTGCCGTCTGCTGGCAGATGGCAAAGAGCCTGCCATCAGCTGGCAGATGGCAAAGGCTCTGGACGGCAGAGGGACGGTGTTAGCTCCGTTAGGAGGCTAACGGCATGCTTTGCCGTCCGCTGGCAGATGGCAAAGGCTGCAGGCTCTTTGCCGACTGCTGGCAGATGGCAAAGGCTGTAGGCTCTTTGTCGTCTGCTTGCAGATGGCAAAGGCTGCAGGCTCTTTGCCATCTGCTGGCAGACGGCAAAGGCTGCAGCCTTTGCCATCTGCGGGCAGACGGCAAAGAGGCCAAATAGGCCAGCTGGGTACTTCACAGGACGCACAGGTAGATGCCACGTGGCCTCTTTGCCATCTGCCAGCTGATGGCAAATCTCTTTGCCATCTGCCAGCAGATGGCAAAGTGCCTATATTGCCCCATTTAATTTATTTTTTTCTTATATCAATTCATCTTCACAGAAAATCAAACACACATATATATAACCAATATAGCATATTCAACACATATTACCAATAGTCATGAACACATATATATCCAACACATCCATGAACACATATCCAACACATGTTACCAATAGTAGCAAGTTTCATCCATACATATACATAGTTTCATCAATATTACACAGTTTCATCCATAGGTAGCAAGTTTCACAAAGTCAAAACAAAAACTAAAGACAAGCACTCCATCAACCCAAGCTTCCGTGATCTAAAGCAAATCAGCAAAATGGGAAAGAAGAAAGTTAGAAGGAAAAGACTAGAAGAAGAAGATTATTATGATGCAACTAAAATGTGAAGACTATTATGATGCAACTTATATCTGTAAAATATGTCATTTTGGAGCTAAGTATGATTATTATGTCATTTTTGAGCTAGCTAAGCATACTAAGTCATTTTGGTGTAAAAAATGCTAAGTAAGGTCATTTTGGAGCTAAGTAAGGTTATTATGTCATTTTGGAGCTAGCTAAGCATATGAAGTCATTTAGGAGCTAAAATATGTCATTTCTTAAGCATATTATGTCATTTTAGAGCTAGCTACGCATATTAAGTCATTTTGGAGGAAAAGATGCTAAGTATAGGTCATTTTAGAGCTATCCTAGGTTAAATAGGTCATTTTTAAGCTAGCTAAGCATATTAAGTCATTTTGGAGGAAAAAATGCTAAGTATAGGTCATTTTAGAGCTATCCTAGGTTAAATAGGTCATTTTGGAGCTAATTAAGCTTATTATGTCATTTTTGAGCTAGCTAAGCATATTGAGTCATTTTGGAGGAAAAAATGCTAAGTATCGGTCATTTTAGAGCTATCCTAGGTTAAATAGGTCATTTTGGAGCTAAGTAAGGTTATTATGTCATTTTGGAGCTAGCTAAGCATATGAAGTCATTTAGGAGCTAAAATATGTCATTTCTTAAGCATATTATGTCATTTTAGAGCTAGCTAAGCATATTAAGTCATTTTGGAGGAAAAGATGCTAAGTACATAGGTCATTTTAGAGCTATCCTAGGTTAAATAGGTCATTTTTAAGCTAGCTAATCATATTAAGTCATTTTGGATCAAATCTTGCAATCAAATACACCCTTTGTTTCAACATACATAACTGACGAAGGTTGAGATGTAATACGTTTATGTGATTGAGACAACTTACTGCTATGCTTTGCTAGTATCAAATCTTGCAATCAAATACACCCTCTGTTTCTATAAACAAGAAGGTTTGGCAGTTCAAATTGAAGTACCAAAACACGCAAGCCAGCGAGCATCTCCTATCTACACACACAGTACCAAACCAAAGTAACTGTCCAGATCATGTTCATTATAGCTGTACGGCACAAACGAAACAACATGCTCCATAAATAAAGAAACAAAAGCCCGTGAAGATTCCACAGACGAGCAGCATAACTCTGTAGGGTTAAAGACTTGTAGGAGAGGGGTGGGTTCCAGCGGAGTCCGAAACAAACTATAGCCTATTTATTTAGCACTAAGAACCCTAGAAGAGCGACCCCCATAGCCATGGCGATCGGCTTGATGGCCACGAGCTCAGAGCAAGCAAACAGAGGCAGGGAGCTCACCAAGTGGGTTATGTAGCCGATGCAAAGCAGTCAGCGGGTGGGTCCAACGGAAGGGGCTAGCGCTGCGCACCTCCTGGATGAACTGCTTGTCCTATATTAGAATCTGGAATACCATAGCAGAACAACCTCATTAGATAACAAGTGACCATCAGGAACTACACACACATCATGCAGCAGGAGTAAATACAAGCTTAGCTAGCATGTGAGTTCCAATCATCCACACACGCATCACACAGGACCAAATATGCAATGACTTGGAACCACCATATATAGTTCAAACACACAATGAGCTATAAAATCATCATCTATACTTATACTAATTAGGCACTCCCTAGAAATTCCCACGTTAATTAGAAATTAAAAACCGTTAATCTGGTGGGACCGAGTTATAACGGTGTAGATTAACCCATGGAAGTAATCCTTGAAGGAAAAAAATAGATCATTAAATTAAAAATATCTATTCTGTACGTAAGTTCATATCTGATCTTTAATCAATGAAAAATAAAAATTGAAACCATTGACTTTGATGATCCATATTAAACCGTTCAAAGCTAATCTGAAATCCAAGCATTGCTACACCCCTATGTTCTCTAACCTAGCCGCCACCCTTCCCATCCTCTAACCTAGCCATCACGTCCTTTCATCTTGCCAGCACCTATTATCTCCAAATTACTAGATGCTTCACCAATTCTTATGGATGCGGTCTGGCAGCGACCTGTACAATATGGCTCCGCTCAGCGGACACGCGCATCCGGTGATGACGACCATAGGTGCAGTGCATAGGCGAACTCGTGCAAGGAGACACGCCACACATGAAGCGAGGACCTGCAGGCGTAGGCGTGTACAAGGACGCGCCCATGAGTGCACATCATACACGATGGCCGAGAACCAATATAGGACCACTCATGAAGCGAGGACCTGCAGGCATATGCGTGCACAAGGAACCCCATATATGACATGCTGAGAACTACTTTAGGAAGTAATCATGCAGGTGCATTATCAACCCCATATATGGACGTTCAAGTACTGACGCAATTAATTAGCATGCGTATCTCCGTTCCTGTGATTTGGTGATAGTCCTAGATGATTAAAATCTGGTCGGACGGAACATCTATGCATCTCTTTATCTGATTGGGCCCAATAGGCCATCTAACATCATACAAGCAGGTAATTCCGTGAAGGTTTGCATGGTCGCCCTCATATTCGCTTGGACGCGCACGCAGCAGTGTGTAGTTCGTACCCTAAAAGAAGGTTAATTCGTTGACTCAGGAGTAAAATACTGGAAGAAATTGGGCTCTATATAGGAAGGGAGAGATCCGAGGAGTGGGGATAGACTGCTGTAGTTTTTACGACGCCGCCGGCCGAAGCATCCGACTCAGGAGTAAAATACTGGAAGAAATTGGGCTCTATATAGAAAGGGAGAGATCCGAGGAGTGGTGATAGACTGCTGTTGTGCGACATGGTGAGTTCCACAGGCCTGAATGCCAACACAAGATAAGATGCAAGCCACGCCAGTTTGACTACCTTCCTCTTCAAACATTGAACCTCCTCGGGTTGTAATTTTGACCTTGCTGCATATCTTGGTTCCCTTTTTAATCCAATTCCAAGTTGATTATGCATCGAGGAGCAAATTGCAGCCTGAACTACGTATTATGTGTGCAGTTTTCATGAACCTACAGACAAGTTCTCCCAGCCGTCCTCTCAATCTACTCCAATAAGTGCAGTTCTAAGCATTACAGCAAGGAGTGGATATGCACGGAGGTCAGGAATGCGCGACGTTACTCTGGCGGTAGTGTCACAAGCAGTCTTTATTCCTCAATCAAGTTTCTCTAACATCCTACGTCGTTGTCTTAGCATACGATGTGGGCAGGTGTATGTATGTTATTAAAGTCTTCTGTAAGAATTTCCTCTCCAAAGTACAAGAAACTGATCAGTATGTATGTTTTTTTAGCACCTTTTCTAGTAGAATGAGCAGTTTTCAAAGTTTGATTCCTAAGGTCGTGCTAGGACTTATTGGTCTATCATTAGAGAACAACCAGTATGCATGCGGTGCCACAAAAGCAACATTTATTTCTTAATTGTTTAAGAGGGCCCTATACAAAGCCTCTGCAGGCCACGAATAATACTATTGAAGAATAATGTCACACAAGAATAATACTACTCATTTATTTTGCCACTGAGATTAACCATTGTGTTCCACATTATGGTGGATGGTAGTCAACTTAAGAAACAAACAATTTCCCTTTTATAGTTCGTTAAACTAAAACAGTGAGTAGATAACCTTTTTTTAGCAGATTATAAAATGACTTATGAACAAGGTGATTATTTGTCTATGTTTCTCTTAGTGGCAAGTCCGGTGATATTAAGCAATTTTCTCTCATATATGACAACGTACTTAATGGATTGTGTTGTAGTAGAAATTATGTGGTGCATATAGCTATAGGATATTCGGTTTCTTATATAATTCATTATGTTCTCATTAGTGATCGCAGTACAAATGCTAATCCTCTTTCTTACTGACCTGGTGACAATTTTTGTGATATGGAATTGATTTTTGCTTCACCGGGTCACCACGTGAACTTATATTCATGTTTTCATAGAAATATATGAGTTTTGGCATATCTGTGTTTAGACCCAACTTGCATAAGTACATATGAGAAATAATGGTGCATAAGTTCTGAAGGCAACTATGATGTTCGCGCAGTAGCCGCAGGTATGTATTCCCATAATGACCCATTTTCTAACTATAGCGGAAAAAATACAAATATTTTAAATGGATTCTAATTATCTTTTGCAGTTGTTTAATTCGGTTGCAATCGATGAACTTCCCACTTGCTGCAGCAATAAACTTCCACAAATTGTCTTTTTTCATATAATCCCTATGATGACTTCTAAAATCTTTGCATTTTCTTAGCCTATTCCGACTGTTTTTTAATTTGTCTTTTTCTTTCTTATAGCTTCCATTGATTCAAGATATATTGTCTTGGTAAAACACATCATGAGCTACTGAAATAGTTGGCCCAGAGCAATCATTATGATACATTCTTATATAAGTACTTCTCCGTACATGTTACCAGTATTATAATGCCTTCTTCTTAATAAATATTGGAATTATTATTTTCTAAATTCTAATACCAGCATGGTGGAATGGAAAATACAAGCAACTCATTTCATTGATGCAAGATTACATATTGTGTCGAAACTATGAATAACTAGCCTGTGCGAATGCACGGGTTGGCGACTAGTATATATAATCAGGGAATGCAATGAGGTATAAAATTATGCTCGCGCAAACATGCAATCCAGTAAGCATCTCCTATGTACAAACACAGTAGCAAACCAGAGCGACCATCCAGGTTATGTTCAATATAGATGTCGAGCACAAAGCAAACAGCAGGCTGCATAATAAAGAACAAAAGCCATGAAGATTCTATGGACCAGCAGCATAACTCTCTCCGGTTGAACACTAGGAGAGGGCCAGGTTCTGGTGGAGGCCGAAACGAACAAGAGGTCATTTATTTAGCATTATGAACCCTAGAAGAGCGACCGCCGTAGTCATGGCTCAATGGCCATGAATGAAACAACAGAGCAAACAACCAGAGGCGGGGAGCTCACCATGGGTGCTATGTAGCCGATGCCGAGCAGGCAGCTGGTCCGTCCAATGGAAGAGCCCGGTGCACCTCCTGGATGATCCCCTTGTCCTCTTTCTGCTGCTGCGCAAGAAGGACAACATGAGACATAACAGATGATGTTGAGCTCAAATCGAAAAGGAAAAGAATAAGTCATGTGCTAGGAAGGAAGGGGTCCAAAAACAACAAGGAGCAGCAGCAGGTAGCTCACCTTTGTGCCCTTGACGCTGGAGCAATGAGGGCTCCAAGGACCTGAACTTGGTGGTACAGCCGCTGCACACGCAAGGAGCAATGAGGGCTCCATGAACTCGCTGGCATCGCACGGAGAGAGAGATGCTCCTAGATGCTCATCAACAGAGCCATGCACCTGCGCACATACAAGAACCCAACAAATCAGATCATCATATCACCGGTAGATAAAAAACACACGCCTAAAACAGCACTTGAGAGGGCAAAATCGACTAAAACGGAGACACTGAACATTATAATTCAATCACAGAAGAAGCAAGGTTCTTTTTTTTTACTTAACCACAGCAAGTCAATGGCCCAAATGGTCAACAAAGACACAGATGCACTCGTTTGACATAACCCCAACCTGTATGTAAACTACACACCAACCACAATAGCAATGCTGCTGCGTCTGTTCCAGGTTTGGTATCAATCAATCATTGTTCCAGTGGCACTTTCGCACGAACAAGAACACTATATATATATGATGAATCAGATGGTGGTGTCACTAACTAGTAGATAAAAACCACGCCGAAATCAGCAGTTGAGTGCTAAATCATGACATCACCGGCAAAACAGCGGCTCTGATCATCATAAGTCATCAGCCACAAGAGCAAATGTGTTGCTCCCTCCGATCCGAATTAATTGACGCAACCTCTACACAATGTCTAATGGAGGTTGCATAGAGGCAGCGTCGATTAGTTGGGACCGGAGGGAGTGATCCCGTGCTGCAACTTGGTGCCGAGAAAAAAAAGTGCAGGCACCTGATTTGATTAATAAACTATATAATATGGTTAACACTAGCTAGAGTGGTAAGCTAGGAAACACCTCACTGTCTCATGATTTGGGGGCAGCAAGCACAAGCAATGGATGTTAATTACTGAAAGAGATTAGTGGGATTAGTAGTACCTATTGAGTGTTGACGGAGCTCGAACGAAGTCGGTGCAATCCATCATGGTCCTCTTGTTGCTGCTGTACCTACCCATGGACATGGAATCCTGCTGCTGCTGCTGCTGCTGAAAGACAGATAGTTGGTGAGGTGAAATCAAAATCGAAATCGAAATCGATGGTGAGCCGCTGCACACACAGACAGAGAGAGAGGGGAACAGAGGTGAATCAGCCTTGTACCAAAACAAATCTCCCAGAGGAGAGGAGAAGAACTTTGACGAGCAAGGAGGAGCAGTCCATGGAGGAAGCAGCGCGAGCGTGGCGGCTTGGATCTGGGACTGGGAGGGAGACGAGGTTAGGTGAGGAGCATCCCACGCACACACACACACACACACACACAACGAGAGAGATAGAAAGAGGTTGAGAGAGGGATTCATCCCATACCAGTCAGATCCGGCCGGTGCTAGGTCGCCGGAGATGGGTGGGCTCGCCGGAGATGGCGGGCTACTGGCCGGCGGCGGACTGGGCGGGGGCGGCGGACTGGGCGCCGGCGGCGGACTGGGCGGGGGCGGCGGCCGGCGGCGCGAAACCCTGGCTCCCGGGGGGTCGAGCAGGGAGAGAGAGAGAGAGAGGAGAGGACAGCAGGTCGAGAGTGAGGTTTTTTTTTTGCGAATCGGCCCAGAGAGAGGACTGGACAGTGGGTGGGGCCGTGCTGGGAGGGAGGGATAGCCCCACCTCTTTGCCATCAGCCAGCAGATGGCAAAGAGGTGGACTAGTGCGCCGTTGCAACACCGTCACCCGCTGGACCCCACCAACCTCTTTGCCGTCTGCCAGCAGACGGCAAAGATTCTTTGCCATCTGCTGGCAGATGGCAAAGAGGTGGAGTTGATGGGTCGTTGCAGCGCCGACGCCCACTGGACCCCACCCACCTCTTTGCCGTCTGCCAGCGGACGGCAAAGATTCTTTGCCATCCGCTGGCAGATGGCAAAGAATTGACTGATGGCAACCATGTTCTTTGCCATCTGTCAGTTCTTTGCCGTCTGTTTTTGTAAGCAGATGGCAAAGACGTTCTTTGCCATCCGCTGGCAAACGGCAAAGAGCTGACTGATGGCAAATTACCTGTTTCCAGTAGTGACTACTGTGCTACTGATCACTCTGCTACAGATATTTAGTTTCCAAGTGTGGTTGAATTGACAACTCAACTGCTAATACTTGCAAATATTCTTTGGCTCCCCTTGTGTCGAATCAATAAATTTGGGTTGAATACTCTACCCTCAAAAACTGTTGCGATCCCCTATACTTGTGGGTTATCAAGACCTTTTTCTGGCGCCATTGCCGGGGAGCATAGCTTTATTTGCTAAGTCACTTGGGATTTATATCTGTTGATCACTATGAAGAATCTGAAAGACGCTAAGACCAAGATCGTTCCCTCTAAGACGAGGGGAGGTAAGGAACTGCCATCTAGCTCTGCACTTGATTCACCTTCTGTTTTGAGTAAACTTGCAACACCACCACATGCTATTAATTCTGATATGTCACAAGTTATTGATGATACCACTTCTGCTATGAATGATACTCATGATGATGCTAGTACTATGCTTGATAATGTTGTGCCACTTGGTGAATTTCTTACTGAACAAATTGCTAAAGCTAAAGAAATTGAAAATGTTGAAACTCTTGAGAATTATGATTCACCTATTATGCCTAGCTCCCCTACTAGAGTTGAACACCTGATGAACACTGCTTTGATAGGGAGACAGCTAGAGCTATTCTTGCTTGTAATGATAAACATGAAGTTATAAAGTTGCTTGCTGATATGAAAGAAAAATCTATGAGGGAGAGAATGAAATATGATCCTAAGTTTGCTACCTCTCCCATATTTGTTACTGATAAGGATTATGAATTCTCTGTCGATCCTGAGTTAATTACTTTGGTTTAATCTGATCCTTTCCATGGTTATGAAACTGAAACCGTTGTGGCACATCTTACTAAATTAAATGACATAGCCACCCTATTTGCTTATGAGGAAAAAATTCTCTATTACTATATTCTTAAGTTGTTTCCTTTCTCGTTAAAGGGTGATGCTAAGGAATGGTATAATACTCTTGCTCCTGGATGTGTGCGTAGTCCCCAGGATATGATTTATTACTTCTCTGAAAAATATTTTCCTGCCCATAAGAAACAAGCTGCTTTACAGGAAATATTTAACTTTGTGCAAATTGAAGAAGAGAATCTCCCTCAAGCTTGGGGAAGGCTTCTCCAATTACTTAATGCTTTGCCTGATCATCCTCTTAAGAAAAATGAAATACTTGATATCTTCTATAATGGACTAACCGATGCTTCTAGGGACTACCTAGATAGTTGTGCGAGTTGTGTTTTCAGGGAACGGACTATTGAACAAGCTGAGGAATTATTGAATAGTATATTAAAGAATGATAACGATTGGACACTTCCTGAACCACCGCCCAAACCCACTCCGAAGAAGAGGGGTATTTTATATCTCAGTCCTGAGGATATGCAAGAAGCAAAGAAATGTATGAAGGAAAAAGGTATTAAAGCTGAGGATGTTAAGAATCTACCACCTATTGAAGAAATACATGGTCTTGACACACCGTCACAGGTAGTAGAGGTAAATTCTTTTATAAAGTTTGATGAAAGTGATATTCCTTATAACAAACCTCCTAGTCAATGCTTGTATGAATTTGACAATTATATTATTAAGCAAGATCACTTCAATGCAAATGTCATGAAACAATTGAAACGAAATGCCTACATGATCGATCACTTGAGTGACTTGTTATTTAGAATTGCTAATGATGTTAAAGGTGTGAGTAAACATGCATCTATGGTTCAAACTCAATTAGAACAAGTTGCTAAATCTCAGAGTGAATTGCTTAATGAAATGAATAACAATATGAATGATCATGTTGTTTGAGTAATGACTAGAGGAGGTAGAATGACTCAGGAGCCACTTTATCCTGAAGGTCATCCAAAAAGAAATGAACAAGATTCTCAAAGAATTAATGTTGATGCACCTAGTCCATCTAAAAAGAAAAAGAAAAAGAAAAATGATAGGACTTTGCATACTTCTATTGAACCTGAGGTAGAAAAACCCTTAGAAGATAGTAATGATGTTTCTATTTCTGATGCTGAAACACAATCTGGTAATGAACAACCACCTGATGATAATAATAATGATGATGCTCATGTGGACATCCAACCAGATAATGATAAAGAACCTGATAATGATGTTGAAATAGAACCTGCTGTTGATCTTGATAACCCAGCTTCTAAAAATAAACGTTATGATAAAAGAGACTTCGTTGCTAGAAAACATGGTAAAGAAAGAGAACCATGGGTTCAAAAACCCATGCCCTTTCCTCCTAAACCATATAAGAAAAAGGATGAGGAAGAATTTGAACGCTTTATTGAAATGCTTAGGCCAGTCTTTTTGCGCACTCATTTGACTGATATTATAAAGATGCCTCCTTATGCTAAATACATGAAAGACATTGTCACAAATAAAAAAAAGATACCTGAAGCTGAAATTTCTACCATGCTTGCAAATTATTCTTTTAAGGATGGAGTACCTAAGAAACTAGGAGATCCAGGAATACCAACTATACCATGCTCCATTAAACGAAATTATGTCAAAACCGCTTTGTGTGATTTAGGAGCCGGTGTTAGTGTTATGCCTTTCTCTTTATATAAAAGACTTGATTTGAATAAACTCACTCCCACTGAAATATCATTGCAAATGGCTGACAAATCAACTGCCATACCTATCGGTGTTTGTGAGGATGTACCCGTTGTAGTTGCGAATGTTACTATTCTAACAGACTTTGTTATACTTGATATGCTCGAGGACGACAACATGTCGACTATCCTTGGTAGACCCTTCTTGAATACTGCAGGGGCTGTTATTGATTGCAACAAAAGCAAGGTCACTTTTCATATCAATGGTAATGAACATACGGTGCACTTTTCGAAGAAACAATTTCAAGTAAATGGTATTCATATTATTGAAAAGACTCCGACAATTACTATTGGAAGTTTTCAAATCCCTCTTCCTACTGTTAAAAAGAAATATGAAACTCTTATTATCTGGGAGATGCATATCCCCGTTGAGGTAACTTAGTGTTATACGAAAATTCTTCAGTTTCATGTCAATCGGAAATGGTTTGTTAATAAGACCTGATCAACCTTATTAATGGATTCTTTTTGAGAGGCATGTGATCGATGAATTTAGTAAGCACAACCTTCTGTACCCACTTTTTATTTTTTGTTATTTTTAGTTAAATAAAATAAAATGCCATGATTACCCTGTTTTCTGAATTATCCGTGCAATAAAAAATGCCCAGAAATAAAAGTGCCCAGAATGTAATAAAATTTTGATATGAATTTTTATGTAATATTTAAGAATTTTTGGCACTGGACACATACCAGGGGGGTGCCCCAGGTGCCCACGAGGCACCAGGGCGCGCCACCCCCTGGCGCGCCCAGGTACCTCGTGGGCCCCACAGGGACCCCCTCACTTATCCCTTTAGCTCACTTCGTCTCTTACCTCTAGAAAAAATTCCTGGTAGCTCTCTCTCTCTCTCGTGTTCTTGCTCACAAACCTGAAATTTTTGATCTCTTTGCTCGGAGCTCCGTTTCTGAAACTGTTTTGGGAGATTGCTCCTTGGTATGTGACTCCTCCATTGCTCCAATTAGTTTTTGCTCTAGTGGACTATATTTTGCATAATTAGCTATTCTTGGTGCTACAGAAAATGAGCTTGCATGTTGAATTCTTTGAGTTCCAAGTAGTTTGAATGCTTGATATAGCCTCTAGACATCCATATGAGTAGTTGCTATCAATCTTGTGAAGTTTTATTGATATCATTTTGTCGCCCAAATTTTTTCAGAAATTTGTACTTAGGAAAATGAATATTTTTTTGGAGAAGTTCTTCGAGGAGGAGGCCCTCGGAAGCGTCATCAAGTGAAAGCTCGGCACGCCAATCATATGAGGAACCAAGGGCAAGTTCAGTGCGAGGTGCCGAAGCAAAATCATGTCGATGGCCGTGCAACGAGTTCATGCTAGGTGCAGGCATCAAGGAAGAATTTAACCAATATATTCACAATGCCGAGCTCTCCGCCTTTATCGCAGATAAGCCACCACAGCATTACAACCTCACTCATTCCTTCACTCAAAACTTTGATTATCACCCGCGCACTTCTAGAGTTTTATTTCACCTCTATGACAAATCTTATAATATGTCTCTAGAAGAATTCTGTGATGCATGCAAAATTCCATATTGGGGTTCGTTAGATGAGCCACCAAGATCTGATTATGAGTTGTTTCTTAACAGCCTTTGCAATGGTGAGGATAGGGGAATCACGCAGGCTAGAATAGTTAGCATTCACGTTCCCGCTATTCGGTACTTTGCGCTTTTTAATGGTAAATGCGTTGTTGGTAAGCAAGACTGTAGTGCACTTTGTGCCCCTGATCTTAGTCTTATTCATACAGCTTTGACTGGTAGCAAGCTTTATAATCTTGGGGCTATTGTTGCACGTAGGCTGCAGCATAACGCAGGTAATGGTGATTTGTATGGAGGAATTTATGCCTCTCGCTTAGCTGCAAAGTTAGGGGTGTCTCCCAAGTTCAATGATCCCCTCTTGCCTTATAAATATTTGAATTTCGAAGCAATGTGGGAACATAGGTTCTTAAAACGCAACGCACAGGGTTATGAATATAACTTAGTTTTTAATAAATATCACTCTGTGTATGTTGCTTTGCCTGCTCCTGCCCTCTTTGATTTTCAGGACAAACAGAGATATTTTCTTCATGAGAGTGAGGTGCATGAGTACAATGCGGCTGTCGAGGCTGCTCGTCTGGCTGAGGAGGCGGCTCAGAACGCCTCTGCGAGCTACCATTTCGATTATTATCCAGGACAGGCATGGCAGTGAACCAAGCTAGGCAAAAGCCTAAGCTTGGGGGAGTACGTATCTCTCACCGACATTACATTCATGTTTACACTTTTAATTCCAGTTGTTGGTGTTCATACTTTTTCATTGTATAATCGATGCTAGTTTTATTTTCTCGCTTTCTTCTAGTGTGTTCGAAAAACTTGAGAAAATCCAAAAACATTTCTCGCTTCTTTTCGGTTTTTCTTTCTAGTTTAATTAGTTGTAGTTTCGTAGTAGTAAAAGAAAACCCAAAAAGATTTCTCGTTTCTTCTTTTACTTGTTGGGAGCTTTTCCGTGTAAATAGTTTTCTCGTTTTTCGTTTTCTTCTTTATTTCGCTTCCTTCAGAAAAACTAAAAACTCCAAAAATATTTCTGCGTGTTTTTCTGAAATTCTTTTCTTTTGTTGAGTCATTGTAAGGAGAAGACCACGATGAAAATGTTGAGTGGCTCTCATATGCATTATTGTTGATCTAACAAAGAGCCCATTTTACCTTGTCTTCTCCTTTGAATAAAATATTTGCAGATTCCAGCTTAGTCCACGGCACTCTTGCACTATTATTATTTTCATATCATTCGGTCATGCAAGTGAAAGGCAATAATGACGATGATTTGATGAAGTGACTGTGGCAAGGAAAAAGCGGGTATGAACTCAATTTGTTCTTTGTTTTTGTAAATATGTTTAACCCAGTATCCATGATTCAGCATGTTATGATTAAACATGTTTATGATGACAATTAGAGATTATAGTTGCTCATCCCATGCTTAAGTAGCTATGAATGGATAATGATTTATCTTAAGTGTCAACATGCATTAGAATGATTGTGATGTAGTATGATGGTATGGTATCCTCCTCTGAATGTTTCAAGTGGCTTGACTTGGCACATGTTCACGCATGTAGTTGATTCAAAACCAACATAGCCTTCACGATATTTATGTTCATGGTGTTTATATCCTACTCATGCTAGTATTCAATGTTGATTTTTCATAATGCATGATTATGACCGTTTTCGCTCTCTAGCTGGTCGCTTCTCAACCTATTTGCTAGCCTTCGCCTGTACTAAGCGGGAATGCTGCTTGTGCATCAAAACCCTTAAACCTAAAGTTATTCAAGATGAGTCCACTATATCTACCTATATGCGGTATTACTCTGCCGTTCTAAGTAAATTTGCATGTGCCACCTCTAAATATTCAAATGAACATCTGTTTTGTGTGCCCGTACCGCTCATGGAGTGACATGGGGCGGTCAGTATCTTCCATGCTAAGCGGGTTATTCTCATGATGAGTGTTGATTCACTTGTCCTTGCACGAGAGGGGCTGGTAATCGGGATGCCCAGTCCCATTATTAAAATTGTAAAATAATAAAACAAACTTCCCCGAAAAGTTGTTGGTATGGAGGGCACCCGAGGATTTGGCTAGCCATGGCTTGTGATTGTTGGTGGAGGGGGAGTAAACTTTACTTTACCACTTGGGAACCGCCGCTAATGTGTTTAGCATGGAAGATATTGAAAACTCTCGGTCGTGACATTGACAGGAAAGGCATACCTCCCAAAATTTTATTTATCTCTGATTTAAGCTTCGAGCTCTGGCACCTCTGCAAATCCATGCTTCCCTCTGCGAAGGGCCTATCTATTTACTTTTATGTTATTTTACTTTTATTGTTGAGTCATCACCTTCTCAAATAAGCACCAGTCCTGAGAGCACTATTGTCATTCTCATGCATTGTGAACAGTTAATGTTGTGTGCATCATGACTGGATCTCTTCTACCATGAATTACAATGTTTAGTCGCTGCTTGAACTTTGGAGGTGCTCTGCATTTATGTTTTGCGGTCTCAGAAAGGGCTAGCGAGATACCATGTTGTCATATTATATCATGATCATTTTGACAAAGTGTTGGCATTTGATATATCTTATTATTGCTCGCTAGTTGATTATGCCATTGATATGAGTGAATATAATTTCTAAGAGTTATCATTTGCATGGTTAGTTATAATCTTTGCTGAAAACTTGGGTATTATTTAAGCATATATATAGATACAAGAACAAAAGAGTTTGTAAAAGTTTTTCTTTATCACTTTCAGTTTGTCAACTGAATTGCTTGAGGACAAGCAATGAGTTAAGCTTGGGGGAGTTGATACGTCTCCGTCGTATCTAGTTTTCCAAACACTTTTGCTCTTGTTTTGGCCCATAATTTGCATGATTTGAATGGAACTAACCCGGACTGACGCTGTTTTCAGCAGAATTGCCATGGTGTTGTTTTTTGTGGAGAAATAAAAGTTCTTGGAATTGGATGAAACTTTTTGGAGATTTTTTATGGAATAAATAAAAAATACTGGATCCAAGACCCACTGGAGGGGGGCCACTGATACGTCTCCAACGTATCTATAATTTTTGATTGTTCCATGTTGTTATATTATAAATCTTGGATGTTTTTATATACATTTACAGCAATTATATATCATTTTTGGAGACTAACCTATTAACCTAGTGCCCAGTGCCAGTTGCTGTTTTCTGCCCTGTTTTTGTTTTACAGAATATCAATATCAAACGAAGTCCAAATGCCACGAAACTTTTTGGAGATTTTTTTCTGGACATATACAACACTAGAAGCTTCGGGAGAGGGCCAGAAGACACTAGAAGCTTTAGGAAAACAGAAATTTTTGTGTACGGTGCCCGAAATTTGTTTCTGTACAGTAGCGTCGAACAAATCTGAAATTTTTACACAGTATTGGTATATGAATTTCCCACGTTGTCCTAATTTTTCAGAATTTTTAGAGTTACAGAAGTATGGTTTTTAAATAGATTTCTACAGACTGTTCTGTTTCTGATAGATTCTGTTTTTGATGCACTACTTGCTTGTTTTGATGAATCTATGGATTGTATCGGGGGGTATAAGCCATGGTGAAGTTAGAGTATAGTAGGTATAATGCAAAAATAAAATATGAATGGGTTTGCAACAATACTTAAGGTAGTGATTTATTTTGTTATACTAATGGATCTCATGAAGGTTTTGTTGAGTTTTGTGTGATTGAAGTTCTCAAGTTTTGGGTGAGATCACGATGGATGAAGGAATAAGGAGTAGCAAAAGCCTAAGCTTGGGGATGCCCGAGGCACCCCAAGGTAATATTCTAGGAAGACTCAAGCGTCTAAGCTTGGGGATGCCCCGGAAGGCATCCCCTCTTTCTTCTACCAACCATCGGTAATTTTACTTGGAGCTATATTTTTATTCGTCACATGATATGAGTTTTGCTTGGAGCGTCGTGTATTATATGAGTCTTTGCTTTGCTTGCTTTTTAGTTTGTCACAATCATCCTTGCTGAACACACCTATTTTGAGAGAGCCACGCGTTCATCATAATTTGTTAGAATACTCTATGTGCTTCACTTAATTTTTTTGAGCTAGGCAGTTGCTCTAGTGCTTCACTTAAATCTTTTTGAGCACGGTGGTGGCTATATTTTGAAGAAATAAACTCTCATGCTTCACTTATATTATTTTGAGAGTTGATTAACATTTTGAAGAAATGAATTCTCATGCTTCACTTATATTATTTTGAGAATTGATTGAAATTTTGAAGAAATATTTGCACTCTCATGCTTCACTTAAATCTTTTTGAGAGTTGATGATAGTAACGGTAATTTGCACAAGATATGAAATTGGTCCCAAAGTGATGAATATTCAAGAGGGATATAGATAAAAACTTTCATATAGATCATTCGATATGATAAGTATGATTCCTTGCAATAGTTTTGCGATATGGAAATGATAATATGTGAGTCATGTTAGTGAGTAATTGTGATTTAGTAAAAATATTCGTGTTAAGGTTTGTGATTCCCTATGCATGCACATTAAGTTAATAGTTATGCAATGAAATTATATCCTACTTATGGTGCATTATTCGGTGTTAGTTGTGTTCAATGCATGTTTATGACCGTTTTCGTTTTTTGGTTGGTTGCTTCTCAATCTATTTGCTAGCCTTCATTTGTACTAAGCGGAAATATTGCTTGTGCATCCAAAATATTTAAACCCAAGTTGTGCCATATGAGTCCACTATATCTACCTATATGCGGTATTTCAATGCCGTTCCAAGTAAATTTGCGTGTGCCAACTCTAATTTTCAAAATAATTTTCTGTTTTGTGTGCCCGTACGGCTCATGAAGCGGCAGGGGGTAGCCATTATTTTCCATGCTAGGTGTGTTATTCTCACGATGAGTGTTTATTCACTTGTCATTGCACGAGAGAGTGGCTGGTAATAGGGATGCCCAGTCCTACAATGAAATCAAATTAATAACAATAAAATTCCTTGGAAAGTGTTGGTATGGAGGGCACCCGTGGATACGGCTAGCCATGGATTGTGAAAGAAATGGTGGAAAGGAAATAAACTTTACTTTCTGTTTGGGAACCGCCTATGATGTGTCTAGCATGGAAAATATTGGGAATTCTCGGTCGTTTTCGTTGACAGGAAAAGCATGCCTCTCAAAATATTTTTATCTCTTTAATTTCAGCTTTGAGCTCTGGCACATTTGACAAATTTCTACGAAGGGCCTATCTATTTACTTTTATGCAATTTTTATTTTTATTTGAGTCTCCATCTTCTCTTACAAAAGCACCAACTAGAGAGCATTATTGTTATACTTGTGCATTGGATGTAGCTAATATTTGAGTGTGTTTCATGAATGGATCAATGATTGAGCATAATGGGCTAGGGATAACTTTCTTTAGCATTGATATTTTGAAAGACATGGTTGCTTGTTAGCATGCTTGAGTATTTATATCTTCATGTCAAATTATAGACTATTGCTTTGAATCATTCAAGTCCAATGTCCATGCTATAAAAGAAAAGAAAATGTGATGAATATGTTAGGCAGCATTCCACATCAAAAATTCTGTTTTTATCATTTACCTACTCGAGGACGAGTAGGAATTAAGCTTGGGGATGCTGATACGTCTCCAACGTATCTATAATTTTTGATTGTTCCATGCTGTTATATTATCAATCTTGGATGTTTTTATATACATTTACAGCAATTATATATCATTTTTGGAGACTAACCTATTAACCTAGTGCCCAGTGCCAGTTGCTGTTTTCTGCCCTGTTTTTGTTTTACAGAATATCAATATCAAACGAAGTCCAAATGCCACGAAACTTTTTGGAGATTTTTTTCTGGACATATACAACACTAGAAGCTGCGGGAGAGGGCCAGAAGACCTAGGAGGTGGCCACGAGCCACCAGGGCGCGCCTGGGGGGGGGGGCAGGCGCGCCCTGGTGCCTCGTGGCCCCCTTTTGCTCCGTTTGACCTAATTCCACCACTATAAATTCAGGAAAAATCAGAAACCCTAAGGGGAGTCCACGATATACTTTTTCCGCCGCCGCAAGTTTCTGTTCTCGAGAGATCCCATCTGGAGGCCTTCTCCGGTACTCCGCCGGAGGGGGAATCGATCATGGAGGGGCTCTACATCAACCTTGCTGCCCTTCCGATGATGCGTGAGTAGTTTACCACAGACCTTCGGGGTCCATAGGCAGTAGCTAGATGGCTTCTTCTCTCTTTTTGATCTTCAATACAATGTTCTCCTCGATGTTCTTGGAGTTCTATCTGATGTAATCACTTTTTGCGGTGTGTTTGTTGGGATCCGATGAATTGTGAGTTTATGATCAGATTATCCATGAAATTATTTGAATCTTTGCGGCACTCTTTTATGCATGATTATTATAGCCTCGTATTTCTTCTCCGATCTATTGATTTGGTTTGGCCAACTGAGTTGATTTATCTTGCCATGGGAAGAGGTGCTTTGTAATGGGTTCGATCTTGCGGTGCTCAATCCCAGTGACAGAAAGGGACATGACACGTATGTATCATTGCTATTAAGGGTAAAAAGATGGGGTTTATTCATACGTGAGTTTATCTTGTCTACATCATGTCATCGTTCTTAAGGCGTTACTCCGTTCTTTATAGACTTAATACACTAGATGCATGCTGGATAGCGGTCGATGTGTGGAGTAATAGTAGTAGATGCAGGCAGGAGTCGGTCTACTTGTATTGGACGTGATGCCTATATACATGATCATTGCCTTGGATATCGTTATGATTATTTGCTTTTCTATCAATTGCCCAACAGTAATTTGTCTACCCACCGTATGCTATTTTCTCGAGAGAAGCCTCTAGTGAAATCTATGGCCCCCGGGTCTATCTAAATCATATTACTAAAACCCTAAAAATATTGCTGCCATTTTCTTTTATTTATTTTATTTTGTATTTTTGTTTCAATCTATCTATCTATTACATACAATTTAATCTTGCAATTAACCGCCGAGGGATTGACAACCCCTCGTTTGCGTTGGGTGCAAGGATTTGTTGTTTGTGTGCAGGTGCTGCTAACGAGGTGTTGCATGATTCTCCTACTGGTTCGATAACCTTGGTTTCATAACCGAGGGAAATACTTATCTCTATTGTGCTGCATCATCCCTTCCTCTTCGGGGATAATACCAACGCAAGCTACAAGTAGCAGGAAGAATTTCTGGCGCCGTTGCCGTTGGAGACATCATCAACATCTATCAAGTACCTTTGCATAAATTCTCATCTCCTTGCATTTACTTTATTTGCCTCTCGTTTTCATCTCCCCCACT
Organism: Elymus sibiricus; assembly: GCA_039707655.1. NCBI lineage: Eukaryota > Viridiplantae > Streptophyta > Magnoliopsida > Poales > Poaceae > Elymus > Elymus sibiricus. Next base: position 31,938,925 of record CM077670.1, read on the forward strand.
TCTAAAACATTTTTTACAAAAATACAAAAATATTTTTCGTTCGCCTTTTTCTTGTTTGCTTGTTTGCTATCTTGTTTGCGTAGTCACGATGTCTCAAGAAAATAGAAAATTGTGTGATTTTTCCAATACTAATAATAATGATTTTATTAGTACTCCGATTGCTCCTCCCGCCGATAGTGCGGAGACTTGTGATATTAATGCCGCTTTGTTAAATCTTGTCATGAAAGATCAATTTTCCGGTAGTCCTAATGAAGATGCCGCATCCCATCTTAACACTTTCGTAGAATTGTGTGACATGCAAAAGAAAAAAGATGTGGATAATGATATTGTGAAATTAAAACTATTCTCGTTCTCATTGCGGGATCATGCAAAAATTTGGTTTTCATCTTTACCACGAAATAGTATCGATTCTTGGGATAGGTGTAAAGATGCTTTTATTACTAAGTATTTTCCTCCCGCGAAAATTATTTCACTTAGAAATCAAATTATGAATTTTAAGCAACTTGATCATGAACATGTTGCCCAATCTTGGGAGAGGATGAAATTAATGATAAGAAATTGCCCTACTCATGGTTTAAATTTATGGATGATCATACCAAATTTTTATGCGGGATTGAATTTTGTTTCTAGAAATCTTTTAGACTCCGCCGCGGGTGGTAATTTTATGGTAATTACTTTGAGAGAAGCTACTAAATTGCTTGATAATATTATGGCAAATTATTCACAATGGCATACTGAAAGAGTTCCTACTAGTAAAAAAGTGAATTCGGTTGAAGAAATTAATACTTTGAGTGAGAAAGTTGATGCGCTTATGAAATTGGTTGCTAGCAAAAATGCTCCTATTGATCCTAATGATGTGCCATTGTCCACTTTGATTGAGCAAAATAATGATCCCGTAGATGTGAATTTTGTCTCACGAAACAATTTCAATAATAATGCTTATAGAGGTAATTTTAATGCTAGGCCTTTTCCTGGAAATTCATCTAATAATTATGGCAATCCTTATGGTAATTCTTATAATAATAATAATAATAGGAAGCCCTCTGATCTTGAAAGTAATATTAAATAATTTATTAATGCTCAAAAAGATTTCAACACTACGATAGAAGAAAAATTGAGTAAACTTGATGATATGTCTAGGAGCATTGATAGAATTATTCATGATGTGGAAAATCTTAAGACTAAAATTTTGCCACCTAAAATTAATATTAGTGAATCAATTAAAGCTTTATATGTCTCCATGGATGAGAGTAAGAAAAGAACCGCCATGCTAAAAGCTAAACGAGAATATTTAGAAAAAGCGATTCCTCCCGGTTTTTATCATAGTAATGATGAGGATATTAAAATGATTGGTGTTTCATCCATTGATTCTTTGTTTAGAAATATAAAATTTGATGAAAAGGGGACTGAAGAAGAGTCAACTTTAGCTAGAAGGCGTTCCCATAATTCGGAGGGTGAAAATCCTAATGAAAAAAATTACTAAAAGTGGGTTTGGAGAGGTAAAAACTTTAAATAGCGATGTGCCCACTCTCTTAGATTACAAAGATTTTAATTATGATAATTGTTCTTTGATTGAGTGCATTTCTTTGTTACAATCCATGTTAAATTCACCCAACGCTTATGAGCAAAACAAGGCTTTTACTAAACACATCGTAGAAGCAATGATGAAAGCGTTAGAAGAAAAGCTTGAACTAGAAGTTTCAATTCCTAGAAAATTATATGATGAATGGGAACCCACCATTAAAGTTAAAATTAAAAATTATGAGTGCAATGCTTTATGTGATTTGGGTGCTAGCGTTTCCACAATTCCAAAATCTCTATGTGATGTGCTAGGTTTCACCAATATAGATGAATGTTCTCTTAATTTGCATCTTGCGGATTCTACTATTAAAAAACCAATGGGTAGAATTAATGATGTTCTTATTCTTGCAAATAGAAATTATGTGCCCGTTGATTTTATTGTTCTTGATATTGAATGCAATTCTTCTTGCCCCATAATACTTGGTAGACCATTCTTATGAACTATAGGTGCCATTATTGATATGAAAGAAGGGAATATAAAATTTCAATTTCCATTAAAAAAGGGTATGGAGAATTTCCCTAGAAAAATAATTAAAGCACCATATGAATCAATTATGAGGGCCACTTATGGAATCAACTTAAAAGATGACAATACTTGAAACTATGCATTATACCTAGCTAGGGGCATAAAACAATAGCGTTTGTTGGGAGGCAACCCAATGAATAAAATATTTTTTTTCTATCATTGTGAGTTTTCACAATTATGCTACTGGTATGAGTGTGTTTTTGTGTTTTTAATTAGTGTTTGTGCCAAGTAAAGCCTTTGGGATGATTTGGGAGATAGTATAATTGATTCTGTTTGGGAAAACAGAAAGTTTTGCATCCAGTGCCCGAATTTTGTTTCTGTACTGGAGCGTCGAACAAATCTGAAATTTTTACAAAGTATTGGTATATGAATTTCCCACATTTTCCTAATTTTTCAAAAAAATTTGAGTTACAGAAGTATGGCTTTTAAATAGATTTCTACAGACTGTTCTGTTTTTGATAGATTCTGTTTTTGATGCACTACTTGCTTGTTTTGATGAATCTATGGATTGTATCGGGGGGTATAAGCCATGGTGAAGTTAGAGTACAGTAGGTATAATGCAAAAATAAAATATGAATGGGTTTGCAACAGTACTTAAGGTAGTGATTTATTTTGTTATACTAACGGATCTCACGAAGGTTTAGTTGAGTTTTGTGCGATTGAAGTTTTCAAGTTTTGGGTGAGATCACGATGGATGAAGGAATAAGGAGTAGCAAAAGCCTAAGCTTGGGGATGCCCGAGGCACCCCAAGGTAATATTCTAGGAAGACTCAAGCGTCTAAGCTTGGGGATGCCCCGGAAGGCATCCCCTCTTTCTTCTACCAACCATCGGTAATTTTACTTGGAGCTATATTTTTATTCGTCACATGATATGAGTTTTGCTTGGAGTGTCGTGTATTATATGATTCTTTGCTTTGCTTGCTTTTTAGTTTGTCACAATCATCCTTGCTGAACACACCTATTTTGAGAGAGCCACATGTTCATCATAATTTGTTAGAATACTCTATGTGCTTCACTTAAATTTTTTGAGCTAGGCAGTTGCTCTAGTGCTTCACTTAAATCATTTTGAGCACGGTGGTGGCTATATTTTGAAGAAATAAACTCTCATGCTTCACTTATATTATTTTGAGAGTTGATTAACATTTTGAAGAAATGAATTCTCATGCTTCACTTATATTATTTTGAGAATTGATTGAAATTTTGAAGAAATATTTGCACTCTCATGCTTCACTTAAATCTTTTTGAGAGTTGATGATAGTAACGGTAATTTGCACAAGATATGAAATTGGTCCCAAAGTGATGAATATTCAAGAGGGATATAGATAAAAACTTTCATATAGATCATTGGATATGATAAGTATGATTCCTTGCAATAGTTTTGCGATATGGAAATGATAATATGTGAGTCATGTTAGTGAGTAATTGTGATTTAGTAAAAATATTCGTGTTAAGGTTTGTGATTCCCTATGCATATTAAGTCAATAGTTATGCAATGAAATTATATCCTACTTATGGTGCATTATTCGGTGTTAGTTGTGTTCAATGCATGTTTATGACCGTTTTCGTTTTTTAGTGGGTTGCTTCTCAATTTATTTGCTAGCCTTCATTTGTACTAAGCGGAAATACTGCTTGTGCATCCAAAATATTTAAACCCAAGTTGTGCCATATGAGTCCACTATATCTACCTATATGCGGTATTTCAATGCCGCTCCAAGTAAATTTGCGTGTGCCAACTCTAATTTTCAAAATAATTTTATGTTTTGTGTGCCCGTACCGCTCATGAAGCGGCACGGGGTAGCCATTATTTTCCATGCTAGGTGTGTTATTCTCACGATGAGTGTTTATTCACTTGTCATTGTACGAGTGAGTGGCTGGTAATAGGGATGCCCAGTCCCACAATGAAATCAAATTAATAACAACAAAATTCCTTGGAAAGTGTTGGTATGGAGGGCACCCGTGGATACGGCTAGCCATGGATTGTGAAAGAAATGGTGGAAAGGAAATAAACTTTACTTTCTGTTTGGGAACCGCCTATGATGTGTCTAGCATGGAAAATATTGGGAATTCTCGGTCGTTTTCATTGACAGGAAAAGCATGCCTCTCAAAATATTTTTATCTCTTTAATTTCAGCTTTGAGCTCTAGCACATTTAACAAATTTCTACGAAGGGCCTATCTATTTACTTTTATGCAATTTTTATTTTTATTTGAGTCTCCATCTTCTCTTACAAAAGCACCAACTAGAGAGCATTATTGTTATACTTGTGCATTGGATGTAGCTAATATTTGAGTGTGTTTCATGAATGGATCAATGATTGAGCATAATGGGCTAGGGATAACTTTCTTTAGCATTGATATTTTGAAAGACATGGTTGCTTGTTAGCATGCTTGAGTATTTATATCTTCATGTCAAATTATAGACTATTGCTTTGAATCATTCAAGTGCAATGTCCATGCTATAAAAGAAAAGAAAATGTGATGAATATGTTAGGCAGCATTCCACATCAAAAATTCTGTTTTTATCATTTACCTACTCGAGGACGAGTAGGAATTAAGCTTGGGGATGCTGATACGTCTCCAACGTATCTATAATTTTTGATTGTTCCATGCTGTTATATTATCAATCTTGGATGTTTTTATATACATTTACAGCAATTATATATCATTTTTGGAGACTAACCTATTAACCTAGTGCCCAGTGCCAGTTGCTGTTTTCTGCCCTATTTTTGTTTTACAGAATATCAATATCAAACGAAGTCCAAATGCCACGAAACTTTTTGGAGATTTTTTTCTGGACATATACAACACTAGAAGCTTCGGGAGAGGGCCAGAAGACCCAGGAGGTGGCCACGAGCCACCAGGGCGGCCTGGGGGGGCGGGGGCAGGCGCGCCCTGGTGCCTCGTGGCCCCCCTTTGCTCCGTTTGACCTAATTCCACCACTATAAATTCAGGAAAAAACAGAAACCCTAAGGGGAGTCCACGATATACTTTTTCCGCCGCCGCAAGTTTCTGTTCTCGAGAGATCCCATCTGGAGGCCTTCTCCGGTACTCCGCCGGAGGGGGAATCGATCATGGAGGGGCTCTACATCAACCTTGCTGCCCTTCCGATGATGCGTGAGTAGTTTACCACAGACCTTCGGGTCTATAGGCAGTAGCTAGATGGCTTCTTCTCTCTTTTTGATCTTCAATACAATGTTCTCCTCGATGTTCTTGGAGTTCTATCTGATGTAATCACTTTTTGCGGTGTGTTTGTTGGGATCCGATGAATTGTGAGTTTATGATCAGATTATCCATGAAATTATTTGAATCTTTGCTGCACTCTTTTATGCATGATTATTATATCCTCGTATTTCTTCTCCGATCTATTGATTTGGTTTGGCCAACTGAGTTGATTTATCTTGCCATGGGAAGAGGTGCTTTGTAATGGGTTCGATCTTGCGGTGCTCAATCCCAGTGACAGAAAGGGACATGACACGTATGTATCATTGCTATTAAGGGTAAAAAGATGGGGTTTATTCATACGTGAGTTTATCTTGTCTACATCATGTCATCGTTCTTAAGGCGTTACTCCGTTCTTTATGGACTTAATACACTAGATGCATGCTGGATAGCGGTCGATGTGTGGAGTAATAGTAGTAGATGCAGGCAGGAGTCGGTCTACTTGTATTGGACGTGATGCCTATATACATGATCATTGCCTTGGATATCGTTATGATTATTTGCTTTTCTATCAATTGCCCAACAGTAATTTGTCTACCCACCGTATGCTATTTTCTCGAGAGAAGCCTCTAGTGAAATCTATGGCCCCCGGGTCTATCTAAATCATATTACTAAAACCCTAAAAATATTGCTGCCATTTTCTTTTATTTATTTTATTTTGTATTTTTGTTTCAATCTATCTATCTATTACATACAATTTAATCTTGCAATTAACCGCCGAGGGATTGACAACCCCTCGTTTGCGTTGGGTGCAAGGATTTGTTGTTTGTGTGCAGGTGCTGCTAACGAGGTGTTGCGTGATTCTCCTACTGGTTCGATAACCTTGGTTTCATAACTGAGGGAAATACTTATCTCTACTGTGCTGCATCATCCCTTCCTCTTCGGGGATAATACCAACGCAAGCTACAAATAGCAGCCACCCAGTGCCCACAAGGCACCAGGGCACGCCACCCCCCAGGCGCGCCCTGGTACCTCTTGGGGCCCACGTGGCTCTGTCTGACCTAATTCCAACGCTATAAATTCACAATTCCAGAGAAAAAATAAGGGAGGAAGTTTTATTGCGTTTCACGATACGGAGCCGCCGCCACCTCCTGTTCTTCATCGGGAGGCCAGATCTGGAGTCCGTTCGGGGCTCCGGAGAGGGGGATCTTCCGGCATCGTCATCATCAACCATCCTTCATCACCAATTTCATGATGCTCACCGCCGGGAGTGAGTAATTCCTTCGTAGGCTTGCTTGACGGTGATGAGTTGGATGAGATTTATCATGTAATCGAGTTAGTTTTGTTAGGGCTTGATCCCTAGTATCCACTATGTTCTGAGATTGATGTTGCTATGACTTTGCTATGCTTAATGCTTGTCACTAGGGCCCGAGTGCCATGATTCCAGATCTGAACCCTTTATGTTTTCATAAATATATTTGTGTTCTTGATCCGATCTTGCAAGTTATATGCACCTGCTATGTGTTGTGATCCGCATACCCCAAGGTGACAATAATTGGGATTCTTTCCGGTAATTGCCATAGTTTGAGGAGTTCATGTATTCACTATGTGTTAATGCTTTGTTCCGGTTCTCTATTAAAAGGAGGCCTTAATATCCCTTAGTTTCCTTATGGACCCCGCTGCCACGGGAGGGTAGGACAAAAGATGTCATGCAAGTTCTTATCGCAAGCACGTATGACTATATACGGAATACATGCCTACATTACATTGATGAATTGGAGCTAGTTCTATGTCGCCCTAGGTTATGACTGTTACATGATGAATGTTATCCAACAATATCACCGATCCAATGCCTACGAGTTTTACACATATTGTTCTTTGCTAAGTTACTACTGTTACCATTGCTACCAAACTACTGCTGCTACCGTTACTGCTACTATTACTATTATTGCTATTGCTATCAAACTATCATACCACTGTGCTACTGATCACTGATACGTCTCCAACGTATCTATAATTTATGAAGTATTCATGCCATGTTTATTATAGTTTTGTATGATTTTGGTGCACTTTTATATGGCTTTTATATGATTTTCATGGACTAACATATTGACCTAGTGCCCAGTGCCAGTTGCTGTTTTCTGCTTGTTTTTGGTTTTCCAGAAAATCTATATCAAATGAAGTCCAAATGCAGCGAAACTTTTTGACGATTTTTTCTAGAACATAAGAGACACTAGAAGCTTCGGGAGGTGGCCAGAAGACCCACAGGGGCCCCACGAGCCACCAGGGCGCGCCACCCCCCCGGGCACGCCTTGGTGCCTCGTGGGCCCCCTGTGGCCCCTCTTCGCGTGATTCCAACGCCAAAAAATCATATATATTCAAAAACCCCCGAAAGTTAACCTAGATGAGTTTTTACGCCGCCGCAAGCCTCTATACCAAGGAGATCCCATCTGGAGCCCTTTTCCGGCACCCTGCCGGAGGGGGGAATCATCACCGGAGGCCATCTTCATCATCCCGGCGGTCTCCATGACGAGGAGGGAGTAGTTCACACTCGGGGCTGAGGGTATGTACTAGTAGCTATGTGTTTGATCTCTCTCTCTCTCTCGTGTTCTTGATTTGGCACGATCTTGATGTATCGCGAGCTTTGTTAATATAGTTGGATCATATGGTGTTTCTTCCCTCTCTATCCTTGTTGTGATGAATCGAATCTTTCCCCTTTGAGGTTTCGTTATTGTTGGATTGAATATTTCAAATTTGAGAACACTTGATGTATGTCTTGCATATGAATACCCGTGGTTTCAATGGGGTATTATATTGATTCACTTGATATATGTTTTGGCACTCAACTCGCGGATTCCCGTGGTGACATTGGGGTAATCTATGCATAGGGGTTGATGCACGTTTTCATTATCTTTTCTCCGATAGAAACTTTGGGGTGCTCCTTGGAGTTCTTTGTGTGGATTGAATATTATGATTATGAAGTTGTTTGATGCATATCGTATAATCAACTCACGGATACTTGTGGTGACATTGGAGTATCTATGTGACATTAGAGTTGGTTGATGTGTATCATATGGTGTTATTTTAGTACGAACTCTAGGGCTGTTTGTGACACTTATAGGAATAGCTCAATAGATCGATCGGAAAGGATAACTTTGAGGTGGTTTCATACCCTACAAAAAATTTATATCTTATGTTTTCCGCTAATAGGAACTTGGGAGTGATTCTTTATCGCACGTTGAGGGATGGTTATATGATCCAATTATGTTACCATTGTTGAGAGATTGCACTAGTGAAAGTATGAACCCTAGGCCTTGTTTTTAATCATTGCAATACCGTTTGTGCTCACTTGTGTTACTTGCTACCTTGCTGTTTTTATATTTTCAGATTACAAAAACCTATATCTACTAGCCATACTACACTTTTATCACCATCTCTTCGCCGAACTAGTGCACCTATACAATTTACCATTGTATTGGGTGTGTTGGGGACACAAGAGATTTCTTGTATTTGGTTGCAGGGTTGTTTGAGAGATACCATCTTCAACCTACGCCTCCGACGGATTGATAAACCTTAGGTCATCCACTTGAGGGAAAGTTGCTACTGTCCTACAAAACTCTGCGCTTGGAGGCCTAACACGAGTCTACAAGAATAAGTTGTGTAGTAGACATCAATCACTCTGCTGCAGATATTTAGTTTCCAGGTGTGGTTAAATTGACAACTCAACTGCTAATACTTGCAAATATTCTTTGGCTCCCCTTGTGTCGAATCAATAAATTTGGGTTGAATACTCTACCCTCGAAAACTGTTGCGATCCCCTATACTTGTGGGTTATCAATGCTCTGTTTCCGCGCATGTGGCTTGTATTCCGATTTTATTGATAACGATGAAGCGTGGTTAACCTTTCAACCCCTCCTATATTTTATTGGGTCGAATGCACTGCCATCATTGCCGACCACATAAAAAAAAGGTTGTCCGAAATTAAGAAAACGTGTGTGAAAGGGGAAAAGTCAGATCGATGCGCAATTGTCATTAGATAGGGGGGAACCACAAAAAGAAGCCAAGTGTTCATTGCATATCTTAGTGATGTGTTTGATATCCTTTCAAATGTGAGTGGTTACGAAGTTAAGAACCTGTACTATTTTGTATTGCTGGGGAAACATTAATATAGAGTTGAGCTAACACACGCATTTGTTTACTCATTGGCAGAACACATATACTGCTTTGCTAGTAAGAGAAAGGTGAAATCCGTTGGGACCCAGGGCCAGAACGAGTTGGGTTTGGGTATAGAGCTCTCTTTCCGGACAAGACATACAAAGAGACCCGCCAACTGTCTTTTTAGTGTGATTTTTTTGAGTTCAAGTCATATTTTCTAGGCCATCAGATCTTCATCCAACGGTCATGATCACATCACCAATGTTCATATTGTTCCTCATGTGCTGCCTCCCAGCCCAGCCCCATCTGTCGGCCACCACCCTCCCCTTGATGTCCCTCCACCGCCGCCCAAGGCCATCCCTCTAAGCTCTCCTCCCCCACTTCATGTTTCGGCACAAGCGGCCACCACATCCCAACCCACATTTGTTAACCTGCTTCCTCGTCTCCGCTTGAGACGCCACAGCTCGCTGCCATTCGCAATCTCGTCCCCGTCTTCGAGGAGGTCCTGGCTCGTCCTTGCCGTCACCGTCTCAGCTCAGTGCCGTTCGTAGGCTCTGGCCTCCTTTTCCTTTGCAGGCGAAATCGACTTGTACCAAAAATAAATAAATCAGGTGACTTACATATACCCCGTGCGAAATTGTTTCAAAGTGCAGGGGCCATTTTGGGACATATCCTCCTCCAAAATAAAGCCGCAACACCAAAGCGACGGGGAAACAGTGTGCTGCTCTCCTCATCGTCCTCTCCCCTGCCGCCGCCGCGCCCCGCTTTCCCCACCGCGCTCCACAAACCCTACCCCTCCTCGCTCCCCGCCCTCCGCCGCCTCGCCATGAGGTACCCCTCTATCCTTCTCCCTCTACCTGAATCACGCGCCGGTGTTTTTTCCCCTTCGACGTCGTCTTCGCTCCAGCCACTTTCGTCTTCGTCCCCAAATCGGGACGGAATCCCACCGCTTCCTAGTCCGCCAAATTCGCGCCGAATTAGTGGATTATTGGAGTTAGTTACGGCGATAGGGCTGGGTTTGGTTGATCGATCGGATGTTGGAAGTGGCCGTAGGATCCGAGGGCGCCGTTAATGGGTTCCTCCGCTGGCGCTAGGTGTTGTTTGGGGGCGTCGTATTCAGCATTGGTCGTGGAAGCACTTCTTGCACTGTTCAAATAGCTTTGTTTGGGGGTGTTCACGTGGACAGCGTGAGCCCCGACGAGCTGGACGAGGAGTTCGACGGGCTCCCCTCGGCCCGCCCCGCGGACGTGGTGCGGGCGCGGTACGACCGGCTGCGCGCCGTGGCCGGGCGCGCGCAGACGCTGCTGGGCGACGTGGCGGCGCAGGGGGAGCGCGTGGAGGCGCTGCTGTCGTGGCGCGACCCGCGCGCGACGGGGGTGTTCGCTGTCGCCTGCCTGCTGGCGGCGCTGGTGCTGTACGCCGTGCCGTTCAAGGCGCTGTTGCTGGGCATGGGCTTCTTCTACCTCCGGCACCCCAGGTTCCGCGGCGACATGCCCTCCGCCGGCTTCAACTTCTTCCGCCGCCTGCCGTCGCTGTCCGACCGGGTGCTCTAGCTTGGATCGATCGATCGATCAACCATGGTTGTTTTTCTTTGAGCTTGCTTACTGTTGTTGTTGTTGTACTTTGTGTGATCCACTGCTGCTGCTTGGTGGGATCATCGTTTGATCATATATTTGTTGCACACAGAAAGAAAGCCACCTCCCAGCTGATGGTGGGGCTGGCTTACTTAGTGATGCTAATCTCAATAAGTAATAAACATGGCTGCTGCCTGGTGTATTCTTTGCTTTAGAATCAGAGTCTTGAATCTTGATGATCATGATTCTGAAAATAAGTTTTATGCTGTAAAACAGTGAAGAGTCAACTAAAACTAAGCTTCTGGAAGCAACTGAACTTGCATACATTCTACAGCTTATTGAAGAAAGAAGATGTAACTGCATACATACATTCTACATAGGATGTATGCAGCTTCTGGAAGCTACTGTACCAACTGAAACAACATCGTTCCATCTGCATACATTCTACGTACAGCTTATTCAAGAAAGAAGAAGATGTAACTGAATACATAGATTGTACAGCTTATTCAAGATAGGAGGAGATGTAATTGCTTACATACATTCTACGTAGAATGTATGCATACATCGTACATACATGGGCCTTTTTGCTGGTAAACTCAAAAGCTTTGCATCCTGAAAGAGGAAGCAAACCAGGATAAGCAACTGATTGCCTTGGCTCACAACTTCTTGTCATCTGTCATAGTAATATTTCGTTATCCCCCATACAAAAAACCACTACCACATTTCATTATGTAACTTTGCTTTCCAACAGTCCTCATTACTACAGTGGTGACATTTCTAACTTGTGCTGTCAACAGTAAAAACACTGTCGTGTTACTAGCCGGTTGCATGCCGTTGAAAGGAAACGATTTTGCTTAGAGATGCTACAAGATCGCTGCGGTGCTGCTGCCACTGGGATTGCTACTCGGCAGACATGCAGCAAAGAGGCCAAATTAGGCAGCACAATCGATCTCAATCGGCAGAGGGGATTGATTCCTCCTCAATGCTGCCTGCCATGGCCCATGGGGGTTTGCACTGCATCTCCTTCCCTGATCTTGATCTTGCAGACTCACCACTTACCTAAACGTACACAGCTACTAGTGGCTAAATTAGTACTCCCCGCCCCATAATATAAGAGCATTTTTGACACTCCATAATAGTGTAAAAAAACTCTCTTATATTATGGGACGGAGGGAGTAGATAAAAGGCTTGCAGTTCACCACTAGCCATGCACTTGCACTTGCCGACTCATGTCTCACGTGCGCCTCATGTCGGCAAATTCGGCAGGCTTCAACGACACTTGCTCTCGGTGTAATCGATCTATTGACGACAGCCTCTGTAAACCAGTAGTAAAATGTAAGTACGCTGAGTTGATGGACCTTGAAATTCAATAGCCTTTTGCGGTGTGCTTTGCTAGCTACTTTTGATCAGTCAGATCTATTGACGACAAGCATTGCACTGCACGCACGCACGCACGTTGACGGACTAGCAGAGCCATGCACGTGAACTCCACGTGCATGCCTCTTCCCGCCATATGGAGCAAAATTCCGTGTTTTGACCCTTTTTCGAAACTTAATCGAGATCTGACCTTGCCTTGTAAAAATTTTCTAAGTATGAAACACAATGTACAACCTACCGCCAGCCTGTTTGGCGGTAGGGGTGTTTCCTACCGCCAAGGTCCCTGGCGGTAGGCTGTTATACCCTACCGCCATGGCTCCTGGCGGTAAGAAAAAGATCAGATCCCGAAATTTTTATAAACTGGGGTGAGATCTCGATTAACTTTCAGAAAAGGGTCAAAACACGAAAATTTCTCGCCAAATGGCAGACAGGACTTCAGACAGAAAAAAACTACAAGCACGCAGAAATTCATTTGCTTGGACTCATATACACGTAGTGGGTGAGCCTGTGCGCGCACTGAAAATGATGGGACGGACTGATCCAGGAGCTCGCCTTTTCGTGCAGCTCAATGGCGACGCTCTCGCTCTTGCTCTTGTGCACGGAATCCATCTGCAACGGCTGTTATTAAGTACAGTACAGTAGTTCAGGGGAGGAATTTGATGCAAGATTTTGTCCCAATTTCATGTGATCTGGTATCAACAGCTTCGAACAGTAGCTAGTTCCCAAGCTGTACCTCAAGTTTCTTCTTCTTTTTTTGCATGCAGTTCAACTTTCTTGGATTCAAGCCCGGACAATATCACAAGGATGATTATAGTAAAACAAACAAAATTATAGTAAGGATTTGGAAGCCAAGTTTGTGAAAACTGGGTGTGGGAATACATCGGCTAAATGAGTCTCTAAGATCAAGCCTACGACGCATAGTCGCGGCATGGATCCTCCTTGGATGCATGACGCGCCGCCACGCGCGCCTTGGCTAGTTCCTTTGAAAGACAAAACCATCCCGACTTTCATGTCGAGGGAACACATGTACACGGGTTGGAATTTATCAGAATGCAAGTTTGAATTGTCAGCTATGCTACACGCAAAAAGCCACAGCACAACGTTTTATATCCTTATTAACTATGGCTATCGGTCTCCCCCCCCCCCCCCCAAAACTCCAGTATTCAGGTCAGCCGCGTACGTACATGTAATCAACTCCTTTCGCGAGAAAAAGCAGTGCCTCTAGCAGGCCGATCAAGTCCCCGGCAGAGTGATCCACATGCCTGCATCACCAGTAGGTTCTGCATTGTGAGAATGGATGACGATGGTCATAAAACAAATCAACAGAGCAACCAACAGCGTGCCGCTGATGATGCAGAGAAACTCAAGTTTAGATGAGAAAACTTTGAGAGCCACTGGCACTGACACTCTACCTGGAGCCTGGAGGCGAGGCAGCTTGAGAACAACTCTAATGCTCTCCTTTGTCGCTGCTCCTTCTGCCCAGTTCAACATTCCTCTTCTTGTCTACTTCTCTGCATGGTGGCTGAATTTACACAAGGCAAAATAAAAGAGAGAGGTCAAAACTTATCTCAAAAGTAGCATTGAGTCCTGATAGCAGGACTAGCATAGGTGGTGAAAAGTTACAGAAACATACCCAGCTCTTCCTTCCCAGCATGTGCTATGGGAGAGGACCTAGAGCCCTCTCCATCATCGCCAGGTGCTCTGAGTTCTCATGGGTCAGGAAAAATGTCTCACCCTGCACACAAAAATAAAAAATCAGAGACCAGTTCAATCATTTCCAGCAGGGTGCAGCGCAATATGGCTGCCGACGGCGAAGGTGGGGCTCTGGTGCATGTTATATAACTTGTAAGACAGTCAAATTCAGAGTTAATGGAAGCTCCATTTAACTTCAGAAAACGCTTCAGTAGTGTCCAGGACCGAGTTTTATAACGGCATCATCAGCTGTCGAACGATCAAGTTTTTGGAAGGAAACCAAACCAAGTCGTGTACATCTAACCGGAATGAATCCAGTCAATGAAGTCTTCCTCTACCTGAAGGAAAATCAGCTTCCTGAGCCCCGAATGCCTACAGTTTGCTTAAACTCTGAATGCAAAGCAAGACGAGATAAAGGCTGTATGGAATAACCTGAGACGAAACCCCCCTCCATGCTGTGATCTTGCCAGGTCCGATGCCGAGGCAGCAACGCCGAGAGTTCCACAATCGTGAGCAAATATCGGTGCCATGACAATGGACTACTGCACTGCAGTTCCCACTGTGTGCACGTTCAGTCAGTTCTCTTCTCTAGACTATATACAAGTTAACAGTCATGAAGAATTAGCCCACCCAACTTGCTCTAAGCCTGACTGTTGCACACCTCCAGATTCCAGGACTAACTACTCCTAACAAAAACTAAATGGCATCAACAAAGGAAGGTTATTACACAGTGTAGCACTAACACCATCGCCAAAGGCCAAAATCTCAGGCAGAGTACAAAGAACACGGTGAGGCAACAACACCATCACCCAGGCCTAACTACTCCGAACAAAGACTTCCGATACGTTAGATGGTGCTACCTACATGACTAATGCATCGATAACATGTTGGCTGCTTCCTCCTTGAAAATCTGCAGGCAGTTCTCTGAAGAATGAGAACAGGGTAGATTTCGTGCTACTATCATCCCAGACTAGCTGATCCCACCAGTACTGTTGTCCGAGTATCAATGGCACATGATCTACTTTCAATATCCTGGATGGCAATTTTACCAGCATGGGACACTTGCACACAAGCAAGCGCAGCAAGCTCGCAGTTGTGAGCGTGGTGTCACGTATGTTCTTCAGCTTTGTGAGGTGACTTAATCCGAGTAACTTGAGACGAGGGAATGAAGCAACTTCAGATGACAAGGTTTCTTCTTCGTCCTCATCAGTTGCTAACTCCAGTATCGAATCACAGTTAACCAAATAGACTTCTTCTAGGCAGGGCAAATGCTTGATCCATTTGTGGTACCTCCTGAAGAAGTTGCAGCTCAGGGCTTCCTAGCCGAAGGATGGATAATGGTCGTCATAAACAATCAACAGAGCAAGCAATAATGAGCCGCTGCTGCAGAGGAAAGCAGAGAAACCGGTAAATGTGAATCGTGTCTTGTTTACCTAAAGACTGAGGCAGGTTGAGAACAATCAGGACGAGAAAAACAGAAATGCACCAGGAATCGTGAATCTCGTTTCGTTTGCGTACCTAGAGGTGAGGTAGGTTGAGAACAGCTCTCTTCAACCTTCCTCTTTTGATGTACTTCTCCGCGTGGTGGCTGAATTTACACAAGGCAAGAAAGAAAGTGAACAACCGAAACTAATCAAATATGCAGCATTAGGTCCCGATGATGGCAATAGTACAGATAGTGGAAAATATTGGAAACATACTCGGCTCTTTCCAGCATGTGCCAATAGGGCTGCCAGCAGTGACGGTAGGGCTCTGGTGCATGTTATATAACCTGAAGACATTCCAAAACAGAGTCTGCATCTTGGTTCAGAGTTAACGGAGTCTTCAGCAAGTTCAAAAAACACTTCAGTGTCCAGGACTGCATTTTGTTTACATTGCTGTCGAGTTTTTTTGTTGCGACAGCGTCAGCCATCAAGTTTTGGAAAGAAACCAAACCAAACCAACCCGTGTTCTGAGAGAAATTATTCCATTCAATGAAGTCTTCCTCTACCTAAAGGAAAATCAGCTTCCTGAAACCCAAATGCATACAGTTTGCTGAACTCTGAACACCTAGTCGGTTTGTCTCCTGTCTCCACTATAAGATACACTCATGAAGAATGAATTCATCCTACTTGCCGTTGCTACTTGTAGACTGCGTTGTTATTTTCCCGAAGAGGAGAGGATGATGCAGTATAGTAGAGATAAGTATTTCCCTCAGTTAAGAACCAAGATTATCAATCCAGTAGGAGAACCAAGCAAAATTCCGTTAAGCGTACCTGCACACACAAGAGCAAACACTTGCACCCAACGCAAATAAGAGGGTTGTCAATCCTCTTAGCGGTTATTTGTAAAGATTAAATCTTATAGAGGTAAATAGATAAACTAAAATACTAAATAAAATAAAAGTAAATAAATTGCAGCAAGGTATTTTTAGGTTTTCAATATATGATAAAGTAGACCCGGAGGCCATAGTTTTCACTAGAGTCTTCTCTCTCAAACACATAGCATACGGTGGGTAGACAAATTACTGTTGGGCAATTGATAAAAAAACAAATAATTATGACGGATTCATGGCAATGATCATGTATATAGGCATCACGTCCGAGACAAGTAGACCGTCTCCTGGCTGCATCTACTACTATTGCTCCACCCATCGACCGCTATCCAGCATGCATCTAGGGTATTAAGTTAATAAAAACAGAGTAACGCCTTAAGCAAGATGACATGATGTAGGCAAAGTAAACTCAAGCAATATGATTAAACCCCATCTTTTTATCCTTAATGACAACAATACGAATACGTGTCATGTCCCTTTCTGTCACTGGGATTGAGCACCGCAAGATTGAACCCATTACAAAGCACCTCTCCCATTGCAAGACAAATCAATCTAGTAGGCCAAACTAAATCGATAGATCGGAGAGAAATACAAAGATATAATAATCATGCATAAAAAAGTTCAGAGAAGACTCAAATATTTCTCATGAATAATCTGATCACAAACTCACAATTCATCGGATCCCAACAAACACACCGCAAAAGAAGATTACATCGGATAGAACTCCAAGAACATCGAGGAGAACATGGTATTAAAGATCAAAGAGAGAGAAGAAGCCATCTAGCTACTAGCTATGGACCCGTAGGTCTGTGGTAAACTACTCACACATCATCGGAAGGGCGGCAAGGTTGATGAAGAAGCCCTCCGTGATCGATTCCCCCTCCGGCAGAGTACCGGAAAAGGCCTCCAGATGGGATCGTGGAAGAACAGAGGCTTGCGGCGGCGGAAAGGTTTTCTCTTCTGTCTCTCTGGTATATTGGGAATATTTAGGAATTTATAGCGCTGGAATTAGGTCAGGAGGGGCAACGAGGGGCCCACAAGCCTGGGGGGCGCGCCCTACCCCCTGGGAGAGCCCTCCAGGCTTGTCGCCTCCTCGTGGCTCTTCTGGTCTTCTCCCGAAGCTTCGTGGGTCTCTTCTGGTCCAGAAAAAAATAATCCAATTTTTTTTTCTCGTTTGGACAATTTTTGATAATGATTTTCTGAAAAGGCAAAAACAAGTAGAGAACATCAACTGGCACTGGGCACTGGGTTAACAGGTTAGTCCCAAAAAAATGATATATAATGGCGTATAATTGCATATAAAACATCCAAGATTGATACTATAATAGCATGGAACAATAAAAAATTATAGATACGTTGGAGACGTATCAAGGATCCCCAAGCTTAATTCCTGCTCGTCCTCGAGTAGGTAAATGATAAAAACAAATTTTTTGATGTGGAATGCTACCTATCATGTTTCATCATGTAATCTTTCTCTTACGGTATGAATAATAAGATCCGAATGATTCAAAGCAATAATCTATAATTTGATATAAAGACATCAATACTCAGGCATACTAATAAACAATCATGTCTTTCAAAATAAAAATGCTAAAGAACGTTATCCCTACAAAATCATATAATCCTGTCATGCTCCATCTTCCTAACACAAAGTATTTATCATGCACTACCCACGCAATACATGACCGCAAGCTATGGATATAGCACTATGGGTGGAATAGAGTATGGTGGTAGAGATAAATAAGAGAAGTCAAAAATAAGAAGATAGTCTCACATCGACGAGGCTAATCAACGGGCTATGGAGATGCCCATCAATTGATGTCAATGCGAGGAGTAGGGATTGCCATGCAACGGATGCACTAAAAGCTATAAGTGTATTAAAGCTCAACATGAAAACTAAGTGGGTGTGCATCCAACTTGCTTGCTCATGAAGACCTCGGGCATTTGAGGAAGCGCATCATCGGAATATACAAGCCAAGTTCTATATTGAAAAATTTCCACTAGTATATGAAAGTGACAAAATAGGAGACTCTCTATATGAAAAACATGGTGCTACTCTGAAGCACAAGTGTGGAAAAGGATAGTAACATTGCCCCTTCTCTCTTTTCTCTCATTTTTTGTGGGCTCTTTTCGGCCTCTTTTTTTTTAGAACGGTCTCATGGACCTCATCCCCACTTTTTCGAGGACTCATTAGTCTCCACCATTCTTTCCTCACTGGGACAATGCTCTAATAATGATGATCATCACACTTCTATTTACTTACAACTCAATATTACAACTCGATACTAGAACAAAAATATGACTCTGTATGAATGCCTCTGGCAGTGTATCAGGATGTGCAATGATGCTAGCGTAACATGTATAAAAAATGATGAACGGTGGCTGAGCCACAAATACCATGTCAGCTATATGATCTTGCAAAGCAATATGACAATGATGATGTGTGTCATAAAAACGGAACGGTGGAAGTTGCATGGCAATATATCTCGGAATGGCTATGGAAATGCCATGATAGGTAGGTATGGTGACTGTTTTGAGGAAGATATAAGAAGGCTTATGTGTGATAGAGCGTATCATATCACGGGGTTTGGATGCACCGGCGAAGTTTGCACCAACTCTCGATGTGAGAAAGGGCAATGCACGGTACCGAAGAGGCTAGCAAATTGCGGAAAGGTGAGAGTGCGTATAATCCATGGACTCACATTAGTCATAAAGAACTCACATACTTATTGCGAAAGTCTATTAGCCCTCGAAGCAAAGTACTACTACGCATGCCCCTAGGGGGATAGATTGGTAGGATAAGTCCATCGCTCGTCCCCGACCGCCACTCATAAGGTAGACAATCAACAATAAATTATGCTCCAACTTCTTAGCATAACGACAGATCATACGTGCATGCTTCGGGAATCACAAACCTTAACACCAATATTCTTACTAAGCCATAATTATCTACTAATACCTCCCACATATTACCTTCTTAATATCTCAAACTATTGCAAGGAATCAAACTTATCATATTCAGTGATCTACATGAAAGTTTTTATTATACCCCTCTTGAATACCTATCATATTAGGACCAAATTCATAACCCGTGCATATTACCATTGCTAATTATTAGACTCTCAAAAAGATATAAGTTAAGCATGAGAGTGCAACTATTTTTTTAAAATATAACCACCGCCGTGCTCTAAAAGATATAAGTGAAGCACTAGAGCAACTGCCTAGCTCAAAAGATATAAGTGAAGCACATAGAGTATTCTAACAAATCACGAATAATGTGTGTCCCTCTCAAAAAGGTGTGTTCAGCAAAGATGATTGTGACAAATTAAAAAGCAAACAAACTATATCACAAGACGCTCCAAGTAAAACACATTTCATGTGATGAATAAAAATATAGCTCCAAGTGAGTTACCGATAGATTGTAGACGAAAGAGGGGATGCCTTCCAGGGCATCCCCAAGCTTAGACGCTCGAGTCTTCCTTGAATATTACCTTGGGGTGCCTTGGAGATCCCCAAGCTTAGGCTCTTGCCGCTCCTTATTCCTTTATCCATCGTAGTCTCAGCCAAAACTTGAAAACTTCAGCACACAAAACTCAACAGAAACCTCGTGAGATCCGTTAGTATAACAAGCAAATCTTAAATTTTAGGTACTGTTGTAAATTGATTCATATTTAATATTGGCATAATGCTACTGTACTCCAACTTCTCCATGACTCATACCCCCTGATACGATCCATAGATTCATCAAAATAAGCAAACTATGCAACAAAAACAGAATCTGTCTAAAACAGAATAGTCTGTAAATATCTATTTAAAATGTATACTTCTGTAACTCCAAAAATTCTGTAAATTTAAGATAACGTAAAAAAATTATATATGAATACTGTGTAAAATTATCAGATTTTTCGGATGCTCCAGTACAGAATTAAAATTCCAGCACTGGACGCAAAACTTACTGTTTTCCAAACAGCATCAATTATACTATCATCAACATCATCCCAAAGGCATTACTTGGCACAAACACTAATTAAAACATAAAAATACAATCATAACAGAGGCTATAATTGTGTAAACACTCAAGAACTGAAAGTAAAAGCAAAAATTTATTTTATTCATTGGGTTTCCTCCCAACAAGCACTATTGTTTTATGCCCCTAGCTAGGCATAATGCATAGTTTCAAGTGTTGTCATCCTTAGTTTTTGCTAATTTAGATGGGTTGGTTTCGAACCTGGGAGGCTCTTTAAGCTTCCCATTATTTTCAAAAAATAAGGCAATTGTACTATCTAAAGTGTCTAACTTCTTGTTGCAAATAGTGAGGAGATTATTCATGCGATTAAGGTTACCGCTAACATTTTTAAGAGGTTCATTAGACTTTTGTAGCTCCACCAAATTATTTTGTATGTCACCTAGCTTTTCCAAAATTTGAATCCCTTCTTGGGTATAATTAGATCCTTTTTGCAAGGGTGGAGTTCCCACTATCCCTTCTATTAATTCATAAGCAGTATTAGGATCACTATCAATGAAATTTCCTTTAGAAGCAAAATCCAAGAGTTGTCTATTAGGCATAGTTAGCCCTACATAAAAGTTTCGCAACAAAGTTTTCATATCCCCTTTTATGGTGCAAATGCGATAAGATTCCATTATCCTATACCAAGCATCTTTTAAATTTTCCCCTTGTTTTTGCTTCAAGTAAAGGACTTCAAAATCCGGAGATAGACGAGGGCTGGTAGCACTAGACATGATTCAAGCAAAGCAAGCAAACTAGCAAAACAAGCTAATAAAAATATTTTTGTGTTTTTGTAAAAAAAATTAGAAGTGGGGGAGATGAAAACGACATGCAAATGCAAATAAAGGCAAATAAAATAAATGCAAGTGGGTGATAGTTTGTGCGAAGGTACTTGGTAATTTTGATGATGTCTCCCCGGCAACGGCGCCAGAAATTCTTCCTGCTACTTGTAGACTGCGTTGGTATTTCCCCGAAGAGGAGAGGATGATGCAGTATAGTAGAGATAAGTATTTCCCTTAGTTAAGAACCAAGGTTTTCAATCCAGTAGGAGAACCAAGCAAAATTCTGTTAAGCGCACCTGCACACACAAGAGCAAACACTTGCACCCAACGCAAATAAGAGGGTTATCAATCCTCTTAGCGGTTATTTGCAAGGATTAAATCTTATAGAGGTAAATAGATAAACTAGAATACTAAATAAAATAAAAGTAAATAAATTGCAGCAAGGTATTTTTAGGTTTTTAATATATGATAAAGTAGACCCGGGGGGCATAGTTTTCACTAGAGGCTTCTCTCTCGAACACATAGCATATGGTGGGTAGACAAATTACTGCTGGGCAATTAATAAAAAAGCAAATAATTATGACGGATTCATGGCAATGATCATGTATATAGGCATCACGTCCGAGACAAGTAGACCGACTCCTGCCTGCATCTACTACTATTACTCCACCCATCGACCGCTATCCAGCATGCATCTAGGGTATTTAGTTAATAAAAACAGAGTAACGCCTTAAGCAAGATGACATGATGTAGACAAAGTAAACTCAAGCAATATGATTAAACCCCATCTTTTTATCCTTAATGACAATAATACAAATACGTGTCATGTCCCTTTCTATCACTGGGATTGAGCACCACAAGATTGAACCCATCACAAAGCACCTCTCCCATTGCAAGACAAATCTCTAGTAGGCCAAACTAAATCAATAGATCGGAAAGAAATACAAAGCTATAATAATCGTGCATAAAAGAGTTCAGAGAAGACTCAAATATTTCTCATGAATAATCTGATCATAAACTCACAATTCATCGAATCCCAACAAACACACCGCAAAAGAAGATTACATCGGATAGAACTCCAAGAACATCGAGGAGAACATGGTATTGAAGATCAAAGAGAGAGAAGAAGCCATCTAGCTACTAGCTATGGACCCATAGGTCTGTGGTAAACTACTCACACATCATTGGAAGGGCAGCAAGGTTGATGAAGAAGCCCTCCGTGATCGATTCTCCCTCCGGCAGAGTACCGGAAAAGGCCTCCAGATGGGATCGCGGAAGAACAGAGGCTTGCGGCGGCGGAAAGGTTTTCTCTTCTGTCTCTCTGGTATATTGGGAATATTTGGGAATTTATAGCACTGGAATTAGGTCAGGAGGGGCAATGAGGGGCCCACAAGCCTGGGGGGCGCGTCCTACCCCCCTGGGCGCGCCCTCCAGGCTTGTTGCCTCCTCGTGGCTCTTCTGGTCTTCTCCCGAAGCTTCGTGGGTCTCTTCTGGTCCAGAAAAAATCAATCCAAAGTTTTTTTTCTCGTTTGGACACTTTTTTATAATGATTTTCTGAAAAGGCAAAAACAAGCAGAAAACAGCAACTGGCACTGGGCACTGGGTTAATAGGTTAGTCCCAAAAAATGATATATAATGGCATATAAAACATCCAAGATTGATACTATAATAGCATGGAACAATCAAAAATTATAGATACGTTGGAGACGTATCAGCTGTAAGCCTGACTATTGCACCTTGGACAGCAGCTGTTGGCATACCTCCAGAGTCCAGGCCTGCCTAACTACTGCTAACAAAAACTAAATGACATCGAAAAAGGAGAGGTTGGTGTAGCACTAACACCATTGCCAAAGGCCTAAATCTAAGGCAGAGCACAAAGAACACGGTGTGGCAACAGCACCCTCGCTCAGGCCTAACTACTCCATGGCATTGAGTGTTGTAGTGTCCTCCCGCAAAAGAAAAAAAAGTGTTGTAGTGTCAGAAGCTCGGAATAGTGTTGCTCTGATCTATGCCTTCTTTGATCTTCTAGGAGGAATCTTGCCGACCATAGGGTTAGATAAGAGCACTGCCATGCCGTTCGGATAGGAGATACTCGCCCCATGGAATAAATGCTTATCCCGGGTCATGCCCTAATAAAAATTTTAGGGGATCACAAACCAACATCAGAGGAAAGTATCAGTTAACATTGTGACGATGCTCTTGTAGCGATGCATATCAGGACATACTTGTATGAGAGATAGGAACCAGCCATGCATATGGACCTGTTAGTTGGTGCCACCTGCATAAGAAGTTAATGCATCAAAAACAAATTGGCTGTTTTGTCCTTGAAAAATCTACAGGTAGTTCTCTGAAGAAAGCAAATAAAGTAGATTTCTTGCTACTATCATCCCATGCTAGTTGATCCCACCAGTACTGTTGTCCTTGTATCAATGGTGCGTGATCTTCTTTTAATATACCAGATGGCAATTTCACCAGCAAGGGACAGTTGTACACAAGAAAGCGCTGCAAGCTCAGGAGTGTGAGCGTGCCATCACATATGTTCTTCAGGTTTATGAGCTGACTTAGTCCGAGTAACTTGAGACGAGGGAGAGAAGCTACC
Organism: Elymus sibiricus; assembly: GCA_039707655.1. Lineage (NCBI taxonomy): Eukaryota > Viridiplantae > Streptophyta > Magnoliopsida > Poales > Poaceae > Elymus > Elymus sibiricus. The sequence goes on from CM077670.1 coordinate 31,962,687, forward strand.
GCAGATGAAATGATTACTTCTTCGTCAACACCACTTGCTAACACCAATATCGAATCACAATTAATCAAATATACTTCTTCTAGGCAGGGAAAATGTTTAATATGTGATGGCCATCGACCATCAAATATCTAAGTCTGGGAAGGCAAGCACGAGGTGTCACCCCTTTCCATATGACACCTGCTAATTTTTTGAGGTTGACCAATTTGAGTTGCTGAAGACTTTGGAAGATCCAATCTGAATCCACGTTGTTTTCACCACCTACCAGCAACTCCTCCAAACTTTCTATATGACCTACTGCCAACTTCTCGAGTTGATGTGCCCTCGTTTTGCTAACAATTGTCGGTGAAATATGGAGATGCTGCAAGCCTTGCACTCCTTTTATAGAAAGGAATTTCAGGGAGGCTTTAGACATGTCGAGTATCCTGTGAAGCGAGCAAGTATCGAACACTGTGAACCCAACACATTGTAGCCTTGTCAAACTCTCCAGCTCCTCAATGAGTGCAAGTGTTTTGTCTTCTGGGAAAGAACAATTGCTGTATAAATCGAGGACCCTCAACATACCTAGTGCAGATATTGTCCCATCTGGGATGTATGTCAGCTCAAATGTATACCCTAAATATATGTACCTCAAACTTTTCAATAATTGAATCTCCACTTGGATCGACTGGATACGAGTGTGTGAAAGATCAAGGTGCCACAAATTCACTAGGGCTCCAACATCTGACGGGAGTTCTTGAATATTAGTATAACTTAGATTCAAGTAGGTGAGAAATGGAGCATCTATGAAAAAGCCTACAGGAACCTTGCAAATCGTCCAGCAAAAGTCCAACACGAGAGTTAATAGGTCAGTGCAACTGCAAGAATCAGGGATCTTCACAGCACTCGTGGCTGAAAGGGAAATCCTATGGGACTTGCTCCACTCGTCTGGTTTACTGTGATGCAATAGCCACTTGTTGTTACATCCATCGCCTTGTGCCACTTCTACAATCCAAAGAGCTAGACCTTTGATTATATCATGCATCATCAAAAACAATTCACCTCGAGGATGTTCTTCTAATAAGCAAGCTCTTTTTAAACATCCAACAACAGAGTGACCTCTCAAACAGCAGTTCCTGATATCACTATCTTCTTCATCAAGTAATCCATGTCCCATCCATAAATCTATCGTCTGAGTGGTTTGATAATAATAATGATTTCCAGTCAAAGCAAAGAGAAGAAAACATTTCTTTGTCCTCTCATCCGGCAGGTGGTCGTAACTAATATAAAGTATAGAAAATAGGGTACTTTCTGCATCTGGAACTTTGTGGAATTGAGACTGTCGAAGCAACATCACAGCGTGTTTCCATTCATGCTCACTTTCTTTCGATGCCATAGCCTGACCAACTATCTTAAGAGCAAGTGGAATACCTCCACACTTGTCCACAATAGCCTCAGCATATCCTCTGATCTGTACACTGCTATTGGTTACTGTACTGCAGCCCCCATTCGCTTCAAAGAGACTCCACGCTTCATCAGACTTCAGACTTTGTAACATAATCGCTAGACTATGTGCTTGCATTCTGTGACATATCTGTTGATCACGTGCTGTGATTATGATCATCCTCCTATTTTGAGGGCCGATTTGGCTGTAACCTTGTGGTATTCCAACCTTCACTAGGTCCAGTGGTTGCCAAAGGTTATCCATCAACAATAAAAACTTCCTTTCCTTCAAGAAGTTGTAAAGAGATGCAGATCTAGTTGTGGTGCCCTCATCCTGTCCTAGCGTCAGGCCAAGCTGGGAGGCAATCCTCTGCTGAACTGTAGCTGGATTTGGTTGTTGACTGATTTCCACATAAATGACATGATTGAATTGGTATGTTTCTGCAGTGGAGCTAAAGATGTTGTTTAATTGCTTAAGGAGAGTAGTTTTGCCAGCCCCTCCCATGCCACATATCGCAATGAAGGTCGTGGTGCCTTGTTCGATGTAAGCAACTATCTCCTCATGCTGGGGTTTATTCATATTGCTTGAGTTTACTTTGTCTACATCATGTCATCTTGCTTAAGGCGTTACTCCGTTTTCATTAACTTAATACCCTAGATGCATGCCGGATAGCGGTCGATGGGTGGAGTAATAGTAGTAGATGCAGGCAGGAGTCGGTCTACTTGTCTCGGACATGATGCCTATATACATGATCATTGCCATGAATCCGTCATAACTATGCATTTTTCTATCAATTGCCCAACAGTAATTTGTTTACCCACCGTATGCTATGCGTTCGAGAGAGAAGCCTCTAGTGAAAACTATGGCCCCCGGGTCATTTATCTATAATATATAAAATCAAACTACCTTTGCTGCAATTTATTTACTTTTATTTTATTTTGCAATTTAATTATCTTTCTATCACTATCAGAATCAATCCTTGCAAGTAACCACCAAGGGGATTGACAACCCTCTTGTTCGCGTTGGGTGCAAGTATTTGCTTTTGTGTGTGTAGGTGCTGCTAACGAGGTTCTGTGTGGTTCTCCTACTGGATTGATAAACTTGGTTCTTAACTGAGGGAAATACTTATCTCTACTGTACTGCATCATCCTCTCCTCTTCGAGGAAATCCCAACGCAGCTCACAAGTAGCAGTTGCCTCCCAACAAGCGCTATTGTTTTATGCCCCTAGCTAGGCATAATGCATAGTTTCAAGTATTATCATCCTTCAAATTAATTCCATAGGTGGCCCTCATAATAGATTCATATGGTGGATTAATTCTCTTTCTAGGGAAGTGTTCCATCCCTTTCTTTAATGGGAATTGAAATCTTATATTACCTTCTTTCATATCAATAATAGCACATATGGTTTGTAGGAAAGGCCTACCAAGTGTTATAGGACAAGACGGATTGCATTCAATATCAAGCAAAATAAAATCCACAGGCACCTAATTTCTATTAGCAAGAATAAGCACATCATTTATTCTACCCAATGGTTTCTTAATAGTTGAATCCGCTAAGTACAAATTAAGGGAACAAGCATCCATATCGGCGAGACCTAGCACATCACACAAAGATTTTGGTATAGTAGAGACGCTAGCACCTAGATCACACAAGGCATTACATTCATAATCTTTAATTTTAACTTTAATAGTAGGTTCCCATTCATCATGTAATTTTCTAGGTATAGAAACTTCCAACTCAAGTTTTTCTTCATAAGCTTTTATCATAGCTTCTACAATATGTTTAGTAAAAGCTTTATTTTGTTCATAAGCATTTGGTGAATTAATCATGGATTGCAACAAGGAAATACATTCAACTAAAGAACAATTATCATAATTAAAGTCCTTGTAATCCAAAGTAGTGGGCACATCACTATTTAAAGTTTTGACCTCTCCAAACCCACTTTTTCAGTTTTATCATTAAGATCATCACACTCCGAACAATTGGGACGCCTTCTAACTAAAGTTGACTCATCTTCAGTCCCTTTTTCATCAAGTTTTACATTACTAAATAAAGATTCAATGGGTGTGACACCAATCATTTTAATATCTTCATCATTACTATGATAAAAACCGGGTGGAATAGCTTTTTCTAGGAATTCTCGCTTAGCTCTCAACCTAGCGGTTCTCTCTTTACTTTCATTAATGGAGACATAGATAGCTTTAATAGACTCATTAATATCATGCTTGGGTGGCAAAGTTTTAATTTTAAGATTTTCTACATCATGAGCAATTATATCCATGTTCCTAGCCATGTCATCAACTTTATTCAATTTTTCTTCTACCATGGCATTAAAAATATTTTGAGAATTAAAAATTTCTTTAATATTATTCTCAATATCAGAGGGTATCCTCTTATTATTATATGAATTACCATAATTATTAGAGGAATTTCTGGGAAATGGTCTATGATTAAAATTCCCTCTATAAGCATTGCTATTGAAATTATTTCTAGAGACAAAATTCACATCAATAGCATCATTATTTTGCTCAATCAAAGTAGATAGTGGCACATCATTAGGATCAACATGAGCATTTTTACTAGCAAGCATTTTCATAATAGCATCTATTTTATGACCCAAAGTAGAGATTTCTTCGACATAATTTACCTTCTTACCAGTTGGAGTTCTTTCAGTGTGCCATTGAGAATAATTTGTCATAATATTATCAAGGAGTTTTGTAGCTTCTCCCAATGTGATTTCCATAAAAGTACCACCTGCAGCAGAGTCTAGAATATTTCTAGAAACAAAGTTTAGTCTCGCATAAATTTTTTGTATGATCATCCATAAGCTTAAACCATGAGTGGGACAATTTCTAATCATTAATTTCATTCTCTCCCATGCTTGTGCAACACGTTCTTGCTCCATTTGCTTAAAATTCATAATTTGATTTCTTAAATAAATAATTTTAGCGGGAGAAAAATACTTGGCAATAAAATCATCCTTACACTTATCCCAAGAATCAATACTATTGCGAGGCAAGAATGAAAACCAAGTTTTAGCACGATCTCTTAGTGAGAACGGAAATAATTTTAACTTAATAATATCATTATCCACATCTTTTTTCTTTTGCATATCGCATAATTCAACGAAAGTATTAAGATGGGAAGCAGCATCCTCATTTGGAGTTCTAGAAAATTGTTCTTTCATAAAAAGATTTAGCAAAGCAGCATTAATATTGTAAGACTCTGCACTAGCGGCGGGAGGAGCAATAGGAGTACTAATAAAATCATTATTATTAGCATTTGAAAAGTCTCACAACTTGGTGTTTTCTTGAGACATAGCAACAAAGCAAGCAAACTAGCAAACAAGCAAATAAAATATTTTTGTGTTTTTGTAAAATTATTTTAGAAGTGAGGGAGATAAAAGCGAGAGGCAAATGCAAATAAAAGGCAAATGAAAATAAGAGCAAATAGATGATAGTTTATGCGAAGGTACTTGATAGGTTTTGGTGATGTCTCCCCTGCAACGGCGCCAGAAATTCTTCCTGCTACTTGTGAGATGCGTTGGGATTTCCTCGAAGAGGAGACGATGATGCGGTACAGTAGAGATAAGTATTTCCTTCAGTTAAGAACCAAGGTTATCAATCCAGTAGGAGAACCACACAGAACCTCGTTAGCAACACCTACAAACACAAAAACAAATACATGCACCCAACGCGAACAAGAGGGTTGTCAATCCCCTTGGCGGTTACTTGCAAGGATTAATTCTGATAGTGATAGATAGATAATAAATTGCAAAATAAAATAAAAGTAAATAAATTGCAGCAAGGTATTTTTGATTTTATATATGATAGATAAATGACCCAGGGGCCATAGTTTTCACTAGAGGCTTCTCTCTCGAACACATAGCATATAGTGGGTAAACAAATTACTGTTGGGCAATTGATAGAAAAGCGCGTAGTTATGACGGATTCATGGCAATGATCATGTATATATGCATTATGTCTGAGACAAGTAGACCGACTCCTGCCTGCATCTACTACTATTACTCCACCCATCGACCGCTATCCAGCATGCATCTAGGGTATTAAGTTAACGAAAATGGAGTAACGCCTTAAGCAAGATGACATGATGTAGACAAAGTAAACTCAAGCAATATGAATAAACCTCGTCGTTTTATCCTTAATGGCAGCAATACAAATACGTGTCTTGTCCCTTTCTGTCATTGGGATAGAGCACCATAAGATTGAACCCATCACAAACACCTCTCCCATTGCAAGATAAATCAATCTAGTTGGCCAAACCAAACGGATAGATCGAAGAGAAATACAATGCTATAATAATCATGCATGAAAGAATTCAGAAAAGACTCAAATGTTTCTCATGAATAATCTAATCATAAACCCACAATTCATCGGATCCCAGCAAACACACCACAAAAGAAGATTACATCGAATAGAACTCCAAGAACATCGAGGAGAACATTGTATTGAAGATCAAAGAGAGAGAAGAAGCCATCTAGCTACTAGCTATGGACCCGTAGGTCTGTGGTAAACTACTCACACATCATCGGAGGGGCAGCAAGGTTGATGTAAAAGCCATCCGTGATCGATCCCCCCTCCGGCAGATCACCGGAAAAGGCCTCCAGATGGGACCGCAGAAGAATAGAAGCTTGCGGCGGCGAAAAAGTTATTTCATGGGGCTCTCTGTTGGTTTCCCAATATTTGAGAATTTATAGAAGTGGAATTAGGTCAAAAGGAGCCACGAGGGGCCCACAAGGCATCAGGGCGCGCCCCCCTGGGGCCGCGCCCTGTTGCCTTGTGGCCTCCTCGTGAGGCTTCTGGCCTCCTCCCGGAGCTAACAGGGTCTCTTTTGTCCAGAAAAAATAGTCAAAAAGTTTTCGTGGCATTTGGACTTCGTTTGGTACTGATTTCCTAAAAAACCAAAAACAAGCAGAAAACAGCAACTGGCACTTGGCACTAGGTTAATAGGTTAGTCCCAAAAAATGATATATAATTGCATATAATTGCATCTAAAACATCCAAGATTGATACTATAATAGCATGGAACAATAAAAAATTATAGATACGTTGGGGACGTATCAATGGTCAGATTATTTATGAGAAATATTTGAGTCCTTTCTGAATTCTTTTATGCATGATTGTTATAGCTTTGTATTTCTCTCCGATCTATCCATTTGGTTTGGCCAACTAGATTGATTTATCTTGCAATGGGAGAGGTGCTTTGTGATGGGTTCAATCTTGCGGTGTTCTATATCCCAGTGACAAAGTAGGGAACAAGACACGTATTTGTATTGTTGCCATTAAGGATAAAACGACGGGCTTTATTCATATCGATTGAGTTTACTTTGTCTACATCATGTCATCTTGCTTAAGGCATTACTCCATTTTTATTAACTTAATAGCCTAGATGCATGCTGGATAGCGGTCGATGGGTGGAGTAATAGTAGTAGATGCAGGCAGGAGTCGGTCTACTTGTTTAGGATGTGATGCCTATATACATGATCATTGCCTTGAATATCGTCATAACTATGCGCTTTTCTATCAATTGTCCAACAGTAATTTGTTTACCAACCGTATGACATGCGTTCAAGAGAGAAGTCTCTAGTGAAAACTATGGCCCCCGGGTCTACTTAAATCACATAAAAAATCCAAAAATACCTTGCTGCAATTTTATTTACTTTATTTTATTTGGCAATTTATTTTATCTATTTATCACTATCAGAATTAATCCTTGTAAATAACGAGTTCAAGGGGGATGGACAACCCTCTTGCCCGCATTGGGTGCAAGTATTTGCTTTTGTGTGTGTAGGTGTTGTTCATGAGGTTCTGTGTGGTTCTCCTACTAGATTGATACCTTGGTTCTCACTGAGGGAAATACTTATCTCTACTGTGCTACATCACCCCTCCTCTTCTGGGAAATCCCAACGCAGTTTACAAGTAGCAGACTCCTTGCTGGTCTGTGGGGAAGTACGGTGTGAAGGAGAGAGGGCACAATGGCGAAGGTGAGCTGGGCGTCATCCGGCTTTAAAGGAGAAGGCTCTAGCGAGAAACGTCCTGCTACAACGGGAAACCGAGCAGGAAGGGGAGGGTTCGACAAGAAAAGGGAAGGGTGCGTTGTGGCGTGTTTTTTTATGTTGGACCGCGTGTTGTTGATAACATGGCGAATAGTTCGGACAACCACATTGGATTTGGGGAGTTTGAACTGTCCCGACGATTGAATTTTGGGACCCAACTGAGTGCTCCTTTGATGTCCGGACACGCCCGAATGTACAAGATAGAAATGAGAATCGACCTTAAATACGACCTTAATCATTTGTTTGATTCATTTGTATGCATTGTAGCCCGTAGCAACGCACGAACATTCTAAGTAATGAATAGTGATTGACTATTCATCACCCTGGGTGAGGAATAGTTATTCTTCACCCCTCTATTTTAACATCAATGCACCGTAATTTTACATTTTGTAAATTTTGTCTTATTTCAGACGAAAAAAGAGAACATAAGAAAATATATAATCACCGTAAAAAATATTTAATTTTACGTAAAATTACAAACGTAAAACATAGTGTAAAATATACAATTTTTTTGGTCTTATGACCTATATATTTGTTTTCTTATGTCAACTTTTACGTAGTGAATCAATTCTTATGTAATTATTTGTATTCCAAATGTAATTTATTTATGAAACGATAGTAAGATTACTTCGGGTCAAGAATATAACTTATTCTGCACCCTGGGTGATGAATTGTAATATTAAATCAATGCACCCTGGGTGAGGAATAGTTATTCTCCAAATGTAATATATATCTAGGGACACACTATTCGTCACCCTGGCTGAGGAATAGTTATTCTTCACCCCACCTCTATTTTAACATCAATGCACCGTATTTTTACGTCCCGTAATTTTTTTCTTACTTCATACATAAAAAAGAACATAAGAAAATATTAAATCACCGTAAAAAATAATTTATGCTACGTAAAATTACCAACGTATAAACATGGTGTAAAATATACATAAAATGTAATTTTTCTCTCTTCTAGTCTTATGACCTATATTTTTTATTTTGTATGACAAATTTTATGTAGTGAATCAATATGAATGTAAATATTTGCATACCAAATGTAATTTATTTATGAAGCGATCGTAAGATTACATCAGATGAAGAATATTTCTGCACCCTGAGTGATGAATAGTGTGACAGATGCAATTTTATGAAGAATACTTTATGAAGCGATCGTAAGATTACCTCAGATGCAATTTTTCTGGTCTTATGACCTATATATACGAGAAATCTAACTTCCGAACGTCCGGAAAACTGCGACAGATCCGAACGACTGGATGGCTCCTGATTTTTTTTTCTTCGGCTTCAAAACTGCCATCTTGGGCGAGAAAAATAATTGCCGCGGCCAGGATTCGAACTCCGGTCTCCTAGAAAAGACCGATCACGGGCAACCACCACAGTACTATCCGAACGACTGGATCGCTCCGGATTTTTTTTTCTTCCGCTTCAAAATTGCCATCTTGGGCGAGAAAAATAATTGCCGCGGCCAGGATTCAAACTCCGGTCTCCTAGAAAAGACCTATCACGGGCAACCACCACAGTACTACACATCTTTGTGGCAGATAAACAATATTCATCATACTTGACCCTATAGAGCCACGTCAACATAATTAAAACACCATTTTTTTTGCGAGTTTCCGTGCGTTGATTCACGAAATTAATTTCATGGTATTATCTTCTTCCATTTGATTGTCCGTGCAGCCATCCCATTTAATGACAACGATTTTTTATTCAACATTATCTTTTGATTCACTCATCGAGTGCCAATGATAGTACTTTTTTTTTCTCTGTGCATTTTTAGTGGCAGTGAAGAAGAGCTATGGCATGGAATAAATGAGTTCCAAAACGTTTGCTAGTGGTGTCTATGACCATGCACATCGCATAGTCGATGTTATGCCTATCAACCTTTTATGTGAATTTTACATGTCCCTCGGAAATCACTACAATATAAACATGTTTGTACGGGCATTCAGTAGAAACTGAAATTCAGTTATTAACATCCGTTCAAGTTTTTTAATACGGTTGGCAAATATACTTCATAAGAGCATAGTAGATCTAACCGGTGTAAATAATATGTTAATATACACACAGCAAAGCTGATACCACGATAAATTTCGACTCCGAGATAAAAAAATGTTGAAAAACATACCCCGGAAACTTCATTATAAATAACATGGTAATATACGCACATCAGAGCTGATAACTCACATACAAACACCGCGGTAACTTTTCACCCGAGATAAAAGTTGTTCAAAAAATATACCGCTGATAATTTGGTGTAAATAACATGGTTATATACGCACATCAGAGCCGATAACTCACATACAAACACACAGTAATTTTTTTGACTCAAAAAAGGTGTTGAAATACATACACTCGTTAACTTATGTGTAAATAACATGATAATATATGCACGCCATAGCTGATACCTCATATACAAACACGGCGGTAACTTTTCACCCCGCGGATAAAAGTTGTTTAAAAATATACCCCTGCTAACTTTGGTGTACATAGCATGATTATATACGTACATCAGAACTGATAACTCATGTACAAATACTGCGGTAACTTTTCCCTCGAGATGAGAATTGTTGAAAAATATACTCCGATAACTTCTATGTAAATATCCTGGTAATATAGCGAAAATCTAATTCGGTGCCCGGATCTAAATGAACCCGGTGAACAGTAACGTGATAAAAAATAGAAAAAATTAAAAAAATCAATTTTTTTTCTTTGAAGATGTTCGAGTGCATGATGTGCATGCAAATTTTCATCCCGTTTGAACATCTGTGGAGCTCGTGGCAAAAAAGAGAAAACCGACAAAAACAGTGCAGGAACAGTAACCTTACTCACAGAGCCGAATTTTGTCTTTTTTGTTGCGCGCTCCTCGAATGTCAAAACTCCATCAAAATTTGCACGAAGATCACGCACACAAGCATCTTGCTGGCAAAAAAAATCATTTTTTTCCTTTTTTTTTGAATTTTTGATTTTGCCCAGGCTCACCTGAGCACGGGCGCCGAAATGCCGCGTCCGGTAATATAGGCATAATAGAGTGATAACTGAAATACAGACACCACAGTAGCCTTTTGAACAGGAAAAACAAGTTGTTCAAAAATATACCATGAATATTATTTGAGTCTTCTCTGAACTCTTTTATGCATGATTATTATAGCTTCGTATTTTTCTCTGATCTATTGATTTGGTTTGGCCAACTAGATTGATTTATCTTGCAATGGGAGAGGTGCTTTGTAATGGGTTCGATCTTGCGATGCTCAATCCCAGTGATAGAAAGGGACATGACACGTATGTATCGTTGCTATTCAGGGTAAAAAGATGGGGTTTATTCATGCATGAGTTTACTTTGTCTACATCATGTCATCTTGCTTAAGGCGTTACTCCGTTCTTCATGAACTTAATACACTAGATGCATGCTGGATAGCGGTCGATGTGTGGAGTAATAGTAGTAGATGCAGGCAGGAGTTGGTCTACTTGTCTCGGACGTGATGCCTATATACATGATCATTGCCTTGGATATTGTCATGATTATTTGCTTTTCTATCAATTGCCCAACAGTAATTTGTTCACCCACCGTATGCTATTTTCAAGAGAGAAGCCTCTAGTGAAAACTATGGCCCCCGGGTCTATCTTAATTATATATTGAAAATCCTAAAAATACCTTGCTGCACTTTTACTTTATTTATTTTATTTTGTATTTTTGTTCGATCTATTTATCTATCACCATACAATTTAATCTTACAATTAACCGCCAAAGGATTGACAACCCCTTGTTTGCGTTGGGTGCAAGGATTTGTTGTTTTGTGTGCAGGTACTGCTAACGAGTTGTTGCATGATTCTCCTACTGGATTGATAACCTTGGTTTCATAACTGATGGAAATACTTATCTCTTCTGTACTGCACCATCCCCTCCTCTTCGGGGAAATCCCAACGCAACTCACAAGTAGCAGGAAGAATTTCTGGCGCCGTTGCCGGGGAGACATCATCAACATCTATCAAGTACCTACGCATAAAACTTTCATCTCCTTGCATTTACTTTATTTGCCTTTGCCTCTCGTTTTCATCTCCCCCACTTCTAAAAAGTTTTTACAAAAATACAAAAATATTTTCTTTTTGCCTTTTTTCTTGTTTGCTTGTTTGCTTGCTTATTATCTTGTTTGCGTAGCCACGATGTCTCAAGAAAATACAAAATTGTGTGATTTTTCTAATACTAATAATAATGATTTTATTAGTACTCCGATTGCTCCTCCCACCGCTAGTGCGGAGACTTGTGATATTAATGCCGCTTTGCTAAATCTTGTCATGAAAGAACAATTTTCGGGTAGTCCTAATGAAGATGCTGCATCCCATCTTAACACTTTCGTAGAATTGTGTGATATGCAAAAGAAAAAAGATGTGGATAATGATATTGTGAAATTAAAATTATTCCCGTTCTCATTGCGGGATCGTGCAAAAAATTTGTTCTCATCTTTACCATGAAATAGTATCGATTCTTGGGATAGGTGTAAAGATGCTTTCATTACCAAGTATTTTCCTCCCGCGAAAATTATTTCCCTTAGAAATCAAATTATGAATTTCAAGCAACTTGATCATGAACATGTTGCTTGATAACCCACAAGTATAGGGGATCGCAACCGTTTTCGAGGGTAGAGTATTCAACCCAAATTTATTGATTCGACACAAGGGGAGCCAAAGAATATTTGCAAGTATTAGCAGTTGAGTTGTCAATTCAACCACACCTGGAGACTAAATATCTGCAGTAGAGTGATCAGTAGCACAATAGTATGATAGTTTGATAGCGGTAGCAATAATAGTAATAGTAGCAGTAACAGTAACAGCAATAGCAGTAGCAATTGTGACAGCAGTAGTAACAATAGTAACTTAGCAAGAACAATATGTGAAAGGGATAATTGATTTTATGCCCCTAGTTGGGTCACACTCGGCAGGTTTACCCCTAGTTTCCGAAAACACTCGGTCCCGCCCAAACCACTTTTCTCCTCTTATGCTTTTGCCCTTTGACCGTTTGACCGTCACTTTGAAAACTTCATAAAAAATTCATACTAACTCAGAAAAATTCAAATAAGATATCAAAATGTTCAGAAAAACATCACCTATATGTGCATGTCATTTGCATTCATGAAAAAAGTGTTGGCCAGTCCCCATCTCAGTTTTAGCTCATATGATCTTAGCATGAACAGTAAAATCTAAAAAAATTCAAAAAATTCTAAATTTTTTTGGTGGCAAACTTTGACCAATGTTTTGAGTGCTTGTCAAGTTTCATAAGGGAATGGCATTCGGGGAAGTCGTGGCAAAAAAAAACGAAATTTTGGAGCATTGATTTTCATTTTTTTGCCACGACATCCACGAATGTCATTCCCATATGAAAATTGGCAAGCACTCAACACATTGGTCAAAGTTTGCCACAAAAAAATTTAGATTTTTTTTGAATTTTTTTAGATTTTACTGTTCATGCTAAGATCATATGAGCAAAAACTGAGATGGGGACTGGCAACAATATTTTCACGAATGCAAATAACATGCACATATAGGTGATGTCTTTATGAACATTTTGATATCTTATTTGAGTTTTTCTGAGTTAGTATGAATTTTTTGTGAAGTTTTCAAAGTGACGGTCAAACGGTCAAAGGGCAAAAGCATAAGAGGAGCAAAGTGGTTTGGGCGGGAACGAGTGTTTTCGGAAACTAGGGGTAAACCTGCCGAGTGGGACACAACTAAGGGCACCAAATTAATTATCCCTATGTGAAAAGCTCGTAGGCATTGGATCGGTGATATTGTTGGATAACATTCATCATGTAACAATCATAACCTAGGGCGACACAGAACTAGCTCCAATTCATCAATGTAATGTAGGCATGTATTCCGTATATAGTCATACGTGCTTGCGATAAGAACTTGCATGACATCTTTTGTCCTACCCTCCCGTGGCAGCGGGGTCCATAAGGAAACTAAGGGATATTAAGGCCTCCTTTTAATAGAGAACCGGAATAAAGCATTAGCACTTAGTGAATACATGAACTCCTCAAACTACGGCAATCACCGGAAAGAATCCCAATTATTGTCACCTTGGGGTATGCGGATCATAACACGTAGCAGGTGCATACAACTTGCAAGATCGGATCAAGAACACAAATATATTCATGAAAACATAAAGGGTTCAGATCTGAAATCATGGCACTCGGGCCCTAGTGACAAGCATTAAGCATAGCAAAGTCATAGCAACATCAATCTCAGAACATAGTGGATACTAGGGATCAAGCCCTAACAAAACTAACTTGATTACATGATAAATCTCATCCAACTCATCACCGTCCAGCAAGCCTATGAAGGAATTACTTACTCCCGACGGTGAGCATCATGAAATTGGTTGATGATGACGATGCCGGAATATCCCCCTCTCCGGAGCCCCAAACGGACTCCAGATCTGGCCTCCCGATGAAGAACAGGAAGTGGCGGCGGCTCCGTATTGTGAAACGCAATAAAACTTCCTCTCTTATTTTTTTCTCTGGAAATAGGAATTTATATCGTTGGAATTAGGTCAGACGGAGCCACGTGGGCCCCACGAGGTACCAGGGCGCGCCTGGGGGGGGGGGGTGGCGCGCTCTGCTGCCTCGTGGGCACTGGGTGGCCCCCTTCTGTTGATTCTTGCGCCAATAATTTTTATATATTCCATAAAAATTCTCCAAAAAGTTTCATCCAATTCCAAGAACTTTGATTTCTGCACAAAAACAACACCATGGCAATTCTGTTGAAAACAGCGTCAGTCCGGGTTAGTTTCATTCAAATCATGCAAATTAGAGTCCAAAACAAGAGCAAAAGTGTTTGGAAAAGTAGATACGACGGAGACGTATCAAGTCCCCCAAGCTTAACTCATTGCTTGTCCTCAAGCAATTCAGTTGACAAACTGAAAGTGATAAAGAAAAACTTTTACAAACTCTTTTGTTCTTGTATCTATATATATGCTTAAATAGTGTCCAAGTTTTCAGCAAAGATCATGAACTAACCATGCAAATGATAACTCTTAGAAATTATATTCACTCATATCAATGGCATAATCAACTAGCGAGCAATAATAAGATATCTCAAATGCCAACACTTTGTCAAAACAATCATGATATAATATGACAACATGGTATCTCGCTAGCCCTTTCTGAGACCGCAAAACATAAATGCAGAGCACCTCCAAAGTTCAAGCAGCGACTAAACATTGTAATTCATGGTAGCAGAGATCCAGTCATGATGCACACAACATTAACTATTCACAATGCATGAGAATGACAATGGTGCTCTCATGTCTGGTGCTTGTTTGAGAAGGTGATGACTCAACAATAAAAGTAAAATAACATAAAAGTAAATAGATAGGCCCTTCGCAGAGGGAAGCATGGATTTGCAGAGGTGCCAGAGCTCAAAGCTTAAATCAGAGATAAATATAATTTTGGGAGGTATGCCTTTCCTGTCAACGTCACGACCGAGAGTTTTCAATATCTTCCATGCTAAACACATTAGCGGCGGTTCCCAAGCGGTAAAGTAAAGTTTACTCCCCCTCCACCAACAAACACAAGCCATGGCTAGCCGAATCCTCGGGTGCCCTCCATAGCAACAACTTTCCGGGGGAGTTTGTTTTATTATTTTGCAATTTTAATAGTGGGACTGGGCATCCCGATTACCAGCCCCTCTCGTGCAAGGACAAGTGAATAAACACTCGTCATGAGAATAACCCGCTTAGCATGGAAGATACTGACCGCCCCCTGACGCTCCATGAGAGGTACGGGCACACAAAACCGATGTTCATTTGAATATTTAGAGGTGGCATATGCAAATTTACTTAGAACGGCAGAGTAATACCGCATATAGGTAGATATAGTGGACTCATCTGGAATAACTTTGGTTTAGGGGTTTTGATGCACAAGCAGTATTCCCGCTTAGTACAGGTGAAGGCTAGCAAATAGGTTGAGAAGCGACCAGCTAGAGAGCGAAAACGGTCATAATCATGCATTATGAATAATCAACATTGAATACTAGCATGAGTAGGATATAAGCACCATGAACATAAATATCGTGGAGGCTATGTTGGTTTTGAATCAACTACATGCGTGAACATGTGCCAAGTCAAGCCACTTGAAACATTCAGAGGAGGATACCATATCATCATACTATATCACAATCATTTTAATGCATGTTGACACTCAAGATAAATCATTATCCACTCCTAGCTACTTAAGCATGGCATGAGCAACTATAATCTCTAATTGTCATCATAAACATGTTTAATCATAATATGCTGAATCATGGATACTGAGTTAAACATATTTACAAAAACAAAGAACAAGTTGAGTTCATACCCGCTTTTCCTTGCCACAGTCACTTCATCAAATCATCGTCATTATTGCCTTTCACTTGCATGACCGAATGATATAAAAATAAAAATAGTGCAAGTGTGCCGTGGACTTAGCTAGAATCTGCAAGCATTTTATTTAAAGGAGAAGACAAGGTAATATGGGCTCTTTGTTAGATCAACAATAATGCATACGAGAGCCACTCATCATTTTCATCGTGGTCTTCTCCTTATGATGACTCAACCAAAGAAAAGAATTTTAGAGAAACACACGGAAATATTTTTGGAGTTTTTAGTTTTCTGAAGAAAGCAAAAACAAGAAAAGGAAAAACGAGAAAAGAAAACTATTTACACGGGAGAGCTCCCAACAAGCAAAAGAAGAAACGGGAAATCTTTTTGTGTTTTCTTTTAATACTACTACTAATTAAGCTAGAAAGAAAAACCGAAAAGAAACGAGAAATATTTTTGGATTTTCTCAAAGTTTTTTCAAACACACAAGAAGAAAGCGAGAAAAATAAAATTAACATGGATTGTACAATGAAAAAGTATGAACACCGACAACTGGAATGAAATGTGTGGACATTAATGTAATGTCGGTGAGAGATACGTACTCCCCCAAGCTTAGGCTTTTAGCCTAGCTTGGTTATCGCCATCCCTGGTCTGGGTAATAATTGAAGTGGTAGCTCGTAGAGGCGTTCTGAGCCGCCTCCTCAGCCAGACGGGCAGCCTCGATCGCCGCCTTGTACTCGTGCACCTCGCTCTCCAATAGATAATATCTTTGTATGTTTTGAAAATCAAAGAGGGCAGGAGCAGGCAAAACAACATACACAAATCGAGATTTATTAAAAACTAAGTTATATTCATATCCCTGTGCATTGCGTTTCAAAAACTTATGTTCTCGCATTGCTTCGAAGTTTAAATATTTGCAAGGTAAGAGGGGATCATCGGACTTGGGCGAGACCCCTAACCTTGCAGCTACGCGGGAGGCATAAATTCCTCCATACAAATCGCCATTGCCAGCGTTACGCTGCAGCCTACGTGCGACAATAGCCCCAAGATTATAATACTTGATGCCGGTCAAAGCCGTATGAATAAGACTCGGATCAGGGGCACAAAGCGTACTGCAGTCTTGCTTACCAACAATGCATTTACCATTAAAGAGTGCAAAGTATCGAATAGCAGGAAAGTGGATGCTAACTATTCTAGCCTGCGTAACTCCCCTATCCTCACCATTGCAAAGGCTATTAAGAAATGGCTCATAATCAGATTTTTGTGGTTCATCTAACGAGCTCCAATATGGAATTTTGCATGCATTATAGAATTCTTCTAGAGACATTCTATAGGATCTGTCATAGAGGTGAAATAAAACTCTAGAAGTGCGCGGATGATATTCAAAGTGTTGAGTGAATGAATGAGTGAGGTAGTAGTGCTGTGGTGGCTTATCTGCGATGAAGGCGGAGAGCTCGGTGTTGTGAATATATTGGTCAAATTCTTCCTTGATGCCTGCACTTAGCATGAACTCGTTGCACGGCCATCTACATGATTTTGCTTCGGCACCGCGCACCGAACTTGCCCTTGGTTCAACGTAAGATTGACGTGCGGGGTCTTCGCTAGATGATGCCTCGGTGGACCTTCTCCTCGAAGAACTCCTCCAGAAAATGTTCATTTTCCTAAGAACAAATTTCTGAAAAATTTTGGGTCACAAAATGATATCAATAAAACTTCACAAGATTGATAGCAACTACTCATATGGATGTCTAGAGGCTATATCAAGCATTCAAACTACTTGGAACTCAAAGAATTCAACATGCAAGCTCATTTTCAGTAGCATCAAGAGTAGCTAATTATGCAAAATATAATCCACTAAAACAAAAACTAATTGGAGCAATGGAGGAGTCACATACCAAGGAGCAATCTCCCAAAACAATTTCAGAAACGGAGCTCCGAGCAAAGAGATCGAAAATTTCAGGTTTGTGAGCAAGAACACAAGAGAGAGAGAACTACCAGGAATTTTTGCTAGAGGTAAGAGACGAAGTGGGCTGAAGGGATAAGTGAGGGGGTCCCTGTGGGGCCCACGAGCCACCTGGGCGCGCCAGGGGGGGTGGCGCGCCTTGGTGCCTCGTGGGTACCTGGGGCACCCCCTGGTATGATTTTGGTGCCAAAAATTCTTAAATATTATATAAAAATTCATATCAAAATTTTATTGCATTCTGAGCACTTTTATTTCTGGGCACTTTTTTATTGCACGGATAATTCAGAAAACAGGGTAATCATGGCATTTTATTGCATTTGACTAAAAATAACAGAAAACAAAAAGTGGGTACAAAAGGTTGTGCTTACTAAATTCATCGACCACATGCCTCTCAAAAAAGAATCCATTAATAAGGTTGATCAAGTCTTATTAACAAACCATTTCTGAGTGACATGAAACCGAAGAATTTTCGTATAACACTAAGTTACCTCAACGGGGATATGCATCTCCCCAATAATAAGAGTTTCATATTTATTTTTAACAGTGAGGGAGTTGAAAACTTCCAATAGTAATTGTCGGAGTCTTTCCAATAACACGAATACCATTTACTTGAAATTGTTTCTTCGGAAAGTGCACCGTATGTTCATTACCATTGATATGAAAAGTGACCTTGCTTTTGTTGCAATCAATAACAGCCCCTGCAGTATTCAGAAAGGGTCTACCAAGGATAATTGACATGTTGTCATCCTCGGGCATATCAAGTATAACAAAGTCTGTTAAAATAGTAACGTTTGCAACTACAACGGGCACATCCTCACAAACACCGATAGGAATGGCTATTGATTTGTCAGCCATTTGCAATGATATTTCAGTGGGAGTGAGTTTATTCAAATCAAGTCTTTTATATAAAGAGAAAGGCATAACACTAACACCGGCTCCTAAATCACACAAAGCAGTTTTGACATAATTTCTTTTAATGGAGCATGGTATAGTTGGTATTCCTGGATCTCCTAGTTTCTTAGGTACTCCATCCTTAAAAGAATAATTTGCAAGCATGGTAGAAATTTCAGCTTCAGGTATCTTTCTTTTATTTGTGACAATGTCTATCATATATTTAGCATAAGGGGCCATCTTTAAAATATCAGTCAAACGAGTACGCAAAAAGACTGGCCTAAGCATTTCAGCAAAGCGTTCGAATTCTTCCTCATCCTTTTTCTTAGATGGTTTAGGAGGAAAGGGCATGGGTTTTTGAACCCATGGTTCTCTTTCTTTACCATGTTTTGTAGCAACGAAGTCTTGTTTATCGTAACGTTTATTTTTAGAAGGTGGGTTATCAAGATCAATACCAAACGAAGTCCAAATGCCATGAAATTTTTTGGAGATTTTTTGTTGGACAAGATAAACACTAGAAGCTTCAGGAGAAGACCAGACGCCAGAGGAGGTGGCCACGAGCCACCAGGGCGCACCTGGGGGAGGCAGGCGCGCCCTGGTGCCTCGTGGGCCCACCTCAGCTCCGTTTGACCTAATTCCACCACTATAAATTCCCAAAAAATCAGAAACCATCAAGGGAGTCCACGAAATACTTTTTCCGCCGCCGCAAGCTTCTGTTCTTGAGAGATCCCATCTGGGGTCCTTCTCCGGTACTCCACCGGAGGGGGAATTGATCACGGAGGGGTTCTACATCAACCTTGCTGCCCTTCCGATGATGTGTGAGTAGTTTACCACAGACCTTCGGGTCCATAGTTAGTAGCTAGATGGCTTCTTCTCTCTTTTTGATCTTCAATACAATGTTCTATCCGATGTAATCACTTTTTGCGGTGTGTTTGTTGGGATCCGATGAATTGTGAGTTTATGATCAGATTATCCATGAATATTATTTGAGTCTTCTCTGATCTCTTTTATGCATGATTATTATAGCTTCATATTTCTTCTCCGATCTATTGATTTAGTTTGGCCAACTAAGTTGATTTATCTTGCCATGGGAAGAGGTGCTTTGTAATGGGTTCGATCTCGCGGTGCTCAATCCCAGTGACAGAAAGGGACATGACACGTATGTATCATTGCTATTATGGGTAAAAAGATGGGGTTTATTCATGCATGAGTTTACTTTGTCTACATCATGTCATCTTGCTTAAGGCGTTACTCCGTTCTTTATGGACTTAATACACTAGATGCATGCTGGATAGCGGTCGATGTGTGGAGTAATAGTAGTAGATGCAGGCAGGAATCGGTCTACTTGTCTCGGACGTGATGCCTATATACATGATCATTGCCTTGGATATCGTCATGATTATTTGCTTTTCTATCAATTGCCCAACAATAATTTGTTTACCCACCGTATGCTATTTTCTTGAGAGAAGCCTCTAGTGAAAACTATGGCCCCCGGGTCTATCTAAATCATATACTAAAACCCTAAAAATACTTGTTGCACTTTTGCTTGATTTGTTTTATTTTGTATTTTCGTTTCAATCTATCTATCTATCACATACAATTTAATCTTTGCAATTACCGCCGAGGGATTGACAACCCCTCGTTTGCGTTGGGTGCAAGGGTTTGTTGTTTGTGTGCAGGTACTGCTAATGAGGTGTTGCGTGATTCTCCTACTGGATTGATAACCTTGGTTTCATAATTGAGGGAAATACTTACCTCTACTGTGCTGCATGATCCCTTCCTCTTCGGGGAAAATACCAACGCAAGCTACAAGTAGCATATATCTCTTCGAATAGCCGAGTCCACGGTAACGAACGCTCGGAGAGTATCCCGATCTACTACAACTAGAACTGGATACTTGTGGTGCTTAATAATATGTTGGCTCCGGGATCGCTTCTCGCAGGGAGTCGAGGAAGGATCTCTGGGCGTTGCTACTACTTACTTATTACTTTATAATATGCTAATCTGCACTCTTCTAATGCTGCAAGATGCTAGTCTTCGATAGGCTAGGCCTTTCCCCTCTACTCTGGCATTCTGCAGTTTAGTCCACAGATACAGCCCCTTCCCTTTTGATACCGATGCATAATTATCATAGTTCTAATGTAAGTCTTGCAAGTACTTTGGATGAGTACTCACGGTTGCTTTGCTACCTCTTTTCCCCCTACCCGATTGCTGCGATCAGATGACGGAGCCCCGGAGCCAGCTGACCCCGTCGACGACTACTACTACCCCGACGGAGCCTACTACTACGTGGAGACCGCCGACCAGGAGTAGTTCGGAGGCTCCCAGGCAGGAGGCCTGCGCCTTTTTGATCTAGATGTCGTTGTTTTGCTTAGCCTTCTTAAGGCAAACTTGTTTCGTTATGTCTGTACTCAGATATTGTTGCTTCTGCTAACTCTTGTATTCGATCTTATGTATCCGAGCCCTCGAGGCCCTTGGCTTGTAATATAGGCCTGGGCCTTTTCGATCTAGATGTCGTTGTATTGCTCAGCCTTCTTAAGGCAAAATTGTTTAGTTATGTCTGTACTCAGATATTGTTGCTTCCGCTGACTCTTGTATTCGAGCTTATGTATTCGAGGCCTCGAGGCCCCTGGCTTGTAATATAAAGCTTGTATTATTTTATTTGGTGTCTAGAGTTGTGTTGTGATATCTTCCCGTGAGTCCCTGGGCTTGATCGTGCACATTTGCGTGTATGATTAGTGCACGATTGAGTCGGGGGCGTCACACATGACTCGGCAGATTTGACCGGCTTCAACAAATACAAGAACCCCGGGTCGTTACAGGGAGGACAACTCGGTCCTAAGGTATCCTGCCTTATTGGCGAAAAATTACAGGTGCCAAAGAGGACTTGTGACGCCCCCGGCCCGATCGTGCACTAATCATACACGCAAATGCGAACGATCAAGCCCAGGGACTCACGGGATGATATCACAACACAACTCTAGACACAAAATAAAATAATACAAGCTTTATATTACAAGCCAGGGGCCTCGAGGGCTCGAATACATAAGATCGAGAACAAGCGTTAGCGGAAGCAACAACAATATCTGAGTATAGACATAAACGTTAACAAGGGTGCCTTAAGAAGGCAAAAACAAACAACGGCTCTGATCGAAAGAGGCAAGGCCTCCTGCCTGGGAGCCTCCTATCTACTCCTGGTCGTCGGTCTCCACGTAGTAGTAGGCTCCGCCATGGTAGTAGTAGTCGTCGGTGGCGGGATCGGCTGGCTCCTGGGCTCCGTCATCTGATCGCAGCAATCGGGTATGGGGAAAAAGAGGTAGCAAAGAAACCGTGAGTACTCATCCAAAGTACTCGCAAGACTTACATCAGAACTATGCTAAGTATGCATCGGTATCAAAGGGAAGGGGTTGTATCTGTGGACTATACTGCAGAAATGGCAGAATAGAGGGGAAGGCCTAGCCTATCGAAGACTAGCATCTTGCAGCGTCTTGCAGCATTAGAAGAGTGCAGATTAGTAGCATAACATAAAGTAATAAGTATGTAGTAGCAAAGCCCAGAGATCCTTCCTCGACTCCCTGCGAGAAAGCAATCACGGAGCTTACATATTATTTAACATGTATCCAGTTCAAGTTGTAGTAGATCGGGATACAACACTGAGCGTCCTGTTACCGTGGACATGGCTATTCGAATAGATAACTTCCCTGCAGGGGTGCACTACTGTTACCCAACACGCTCGATTAACTCTGGCCGGACACACTTTTCTCGGTCATGCCCGGCCTCGGCTGATTGACACGACGTAGTCCTACCTAGGCTCAGTAGAGAGGTCCCCACCGGTCTACATCCTAAGTGCTCAGGGGTCTTGGGCCCATCGCCCTTTGCACTCCGGGTCGTTGCGAGCAGGGTGAATACCAGCGCCATCCCTCTCCTGGATGGCACGATCCGACCATGCCACAATTCTGAACTGGACATCTGACAGAGCTTTCGGCTGATACATACGGCGCCGAGGGCCCCATTAAACCATTATCCCACGTGGTGGTAGTGCGTATAGGCCAGTGGCCAACTCAGATTAAATACCCAAATCCGTTAGTGTGTTGGGAGCTCGCGGTGACGATCAGTACTCCTGTCGCCCCGTCTCGAGGAAGTGCAACAAGGGTCAGGCCCATCCCTCTCTAGGGCGGTCTCTGCATGCCCGGCCGCGCCTCGTAATTATCTCGCGGGTACCCTCCAGGTTAACCCGTCTCTCAAGAGACTATCGGGAACTCAGGTCCACCTCTACCGGGGTGGCACCGCCTGTCCCTCCAGTCCCACATTCAATAGTAAACAGGGGGCGATAGTGAAAAGTAACAGTGTGTCTGGTAACCTCAAGGGGGAAATCCGAGGAATCACCCTCGATGGATTCCCACTTGAGAAGTTGTACGACAGAGTCGTCATCGGAGGTGGTGAAAGAGGAATCACCCTCGATAGCCACAACCGATTAGCTATGCTACAGAGCCATCATCAGAAGTGAAGTATGAGGTATCACCCTCGTCACTCGATAGTGGCTCTGCAGAGTCGTACAACTAAGGGGGTGTGCGGTGCTGTGCTCGGTCTCTGCATGTCGATCACATTGATCGGGGCACCGGTAACAAGGCGGGGCAACTAGGACAAGGGTGAGGGGTCGCTGATGGACTACTAACCAACCTATACTAAGCATTTAGGATAGCAGGTAAGGAATCAACAACAGTTACAAAAACAGGCTATGCATCAGAATAGGATCAATCAAATGCAGTAGCAAAATCTAATGCAAGCATGGGGAAGAAGGAATAGGTGATATAGGAATGATCAAAGGGGGTTTTGCTTGCCTAGAAGCTTTGCGGTAAAAGAGGGGTCTTCGGTGGAGTAGCAGTCCTCGGGGGCAACGTCGGTCTCGATGTCTATCGAAGAGAAGAGGGGGAGGAAACAAATAAATAATGGAGCAAACAAATGCAACATAATGCATGACATGATGAAACGCGGTGATGAGGTGCTCTAATGCATTACTAAGTATTTTAATTGAAGCGGGAAAATATTCAGAAATATTTTCCCAACTCTAAGCATTATTCATTCAGCGGTTTCGGTAGCAAATGTTCAACGCTCGGTATGTTAGAGGCATGTGACAGGTATGTGGAGGGCATAATCGGATTCTTCATATTTTTCTGATCATTTTTCATATATAAATTATTTCCATCCGAGTTACGGTTTAATTTCTATGATTTTCCGAAGTTTTAATCATTTTTTGAATTTTCTGGATTATTTATATTTCAAAAAACATTAAATAATTAATTGCTAAATGTACACAGCAAAGTGTACACAACACTACATCAGTGGCTGACCAGTGGGCCAGGTTGACTAGGTCAACGCCCAGTCAGCAGAGGCTGACAGGTGGGCCATCTGCTGAGTCAGCAAGCTGACTCAGCCCATCTTATCTGTTTAAACAGTAAACTGGGCCCACATGTCATACTTAGTATGTCAATTGGAGTATTAAATCTTAAACCGAGTTTCGTTAGTGGGTGGGCCCCTTTTGTCAGTGTCACATTAGGATATTTAGTTAGACCTTGATCTAATCTGGGACTTAATTAAGAGTGGGGCCCATC
Source organism: Elymus sibiricus (assembly GCA_039707655.1). NCBI lineage: Eukaryota > Viridiplantae > Streptophyta > Magnoliopsida > Poales > Poaceae > Elymus > Elymus sibiricus. The sequence continues at coordinate 31,987,015 of CM077670.1, forward strand.
AGTCAGTCCCACATGGGCGTCATTAGCGACCCCCGTTGACTGGTCACATCAGCGCGCCGGTGGCTTAATGCCGGTGGCCTTAAAGACGGCAGCGCGGCTCGGGCCAGTGCCGGAAAACGGCCACAGGGGTCCTTTTGGACCGCCGCGAGCATCTATGGGATCAGGGTGATGGCACGCGTCGAGTGGGGCTAGTTGTTGGACGCGGGGAGGCATGGGTTCGCCGGACGCAAGCTCGCGGCGGCGACCGGAGCGGGACGTGCACGGAATCGGGCACAGCGGCTCGCTCGTGATGAAACAAACGGCGCACGCACCTCCCTAGATCACCAGGAGCACGACAGTGGCACTGGTGCAACGCAGGGATGACCAGAACGACGACACTAAGCACGACGGCGGAGCGGAGCTCGGCCTCGTCGGCAAGACGGGCTACGGGATGCGGGGAAGAGAGGGAAGAGGCCAGGGAGATCCGGCTGCTAACAGAGGAGCTCGGAGAAGGCTCGGTGAAGCAGGGGAGGCGTCGGAGCGGTGGTGTTCGGAGCGGATCGACGGCGGCCGTGGCGGGGGAAGGAGCTCGATGCGGTCGTCGTGCTGCTCCCCGAGACGACCCAGAGCATTAGGACGACGGAGACGACCACGGGGAAGCCTCCGGACACATTGGAACGGCGAGACGAGGTCGATGGCCACGTTGTTCACGGTGGCGCGGCCATGGCTGTGTTCGGCCGCGGTGGGAGAGAGTGGCAGAGAGGGAGAGGGGACGAATGGGGGTCTTGCAGGTGTCCGGCGCTGCAGCCACGCGCTATCGAGCGCACGCGAGGGGGGGCCAGTGCGCGCGCGCGCTGTGCGGGCGACAGCAGCGCGAGGAGGGAGACGACGCGGCTGGGCTGGGCCGTGGTGCACTGTGGCCACTAGGGCCCAGTTGCACAGTAGCTTTAGGCCTTTTTCTTTTATCCTTTTCTGTTTTCTATTTTCTTTACTGTTTTGCATTTAGTTGGAGCATCAATTGATTTTTGTTTAATGTGAAATTTAGCACATAAATGCATTGCAATATTTAGGGTTGGCACAAAAAGTTTGGGGGCATTTGGAATGGTTTTAGTATTTTTAGAAATTGAAAAGATCAAATAAATTGTTGCTGGTACACTGTTTTAGTTGCTAGGGTCAATTTGGGAATTTAAATATTGTTGGCTTTATTTTTATTATTGCTTTGGGAATATTTGTAATATTATGAACATTTTTGTTCTACTGTTTGGATAAATTTTAATTTTGACTTTATTTTAAATTTGAATTTGAGGTTGGATTATTCTCTAAATGCAATTTATTTAGGATGATCATGATGACAAGGCTAATTAATTAGCTTAATGACAGGGTTAAGATCTGAGGATGTTACAGGACTAGCTGCCACAATGCGCAGTTCAAACATAGGTATCCTGCCTTATTGGTGAAAAATTAAAGGTTGCCAAAGAGGACTAGCTGACATGATGCGTAGTTCAAACATAGGTATCCTGCCATATTGGCAAAACATAAAAAGGTTATCAAAGAAGACTAGCCACCATGATGCGCAGTCTAAACATCGGTATCCTGCTCAATTATGATCAAAGAAATAAAGCCGGCATCTCTGGATAAGAGAGTTTGTCGTTTCGCCTCAAAATTGTGTGTTGAGTCTTTATTTTTTGATCATTGGTTACTTAGGGCTTCCAACTCATCGAGTTTAGCTATTAACATCCATCTTAACCCGGCATATGCCATTATACACTTGGTTATACCTGCCTGTTAGCAAGATGCTACTCCGAAAAGGTGACCCGGTGTACGCCTGATGAGTCAATCACAGAGGTGACCCTGAACTCATCAAAGTTAAAACACTGATTAAGTCACGTGAGAGCCGGCTTTCAGAGATCTAGGACAGACCAAAAGAGGCTAAAAACCCTGCTTCACAGAAGCAAATTAGACTCGAGCCTCGAAAGCCGCTCTTTATTGTCGTGCTTCGAAAGCCGGCTTATTTTGTATTTCTCTATTGTTTATTATTACATACTTGCATATATCCATTGTTCAAAAAATCGTCCGATTCAGCGATTTATCGTCCGATTTATCGCTACTCGGGGGGTGACCGATAAGATTATACCTTATCTTCAACATTTATCGTTTGGGCCTATTTATCGCTCTGACAAGCGATTTATTGGGAATCTACCAATAAATCGGGCCTTTTCCTAGCACTATGTTTGCAAAAACTATGTTTGTCTGTATTTTGTGGACCTTGTTATGCAATATGTACTAGTGCCCTATTTTGTTTGTCATTATACGAGGATTCAAAGGCTAGGAATCAAGGTAACACTTCTGTCCAATATTGTTTTGGTGTTGAATATAGCATATTTTAGTGTTGGGAACCTGGGATTTGCAAAAAATGGCCGATTAATAGTCGACCGATAAAATCAATTAACCGGCCGATTTCCGATTAATCTCTACTCCCTAGCTAACCGAGACGCTAACGATAAGCGATATCCTCAACATTGCATATATCTATATCTGTGCACTTTTTGCAGGTTTCAAAAATTTCTCATCTGCCTGCCAGGTCACAAGTGAGACCCGGCCTTGGAATATCCACCTGTTGCTTTGTAGTATGCTACAACACTTTGGGATTCTTTAGAAATACATATTTTGCCGGGTTATATTTTCACCCATGGCCATGGATTTCTTGCGATATTGTGGCTTCACCAGTTTACCAAGACAAATTACTCAGTACTCGATGGCACTGGCAGACTATGGAGTTTTGCAACAGCTATTACAAAGCCACAGATGGGCCATTTTCAACAAGTTTTTATCGCAATGGATTAAGTCGGAGAAATTCATGGCTGAGAGCCGGCAGCTGGATTGTCCGGGTTGATGTTTGCTTGATTTGTCTCAGCATCAGTGGTCGTCGGCCTTTATATTTCAAGTGTCGAGCCTCAAAAAGCCGGCCTTTATTTGGTAAAGCTGCAACTCCAGTCAAGGATTCATATTGAGCAATCAACATAACAAGTTTTGAGGATGATCTTTGGCACAAATGTTTCAAAAGTGCATGATGGCACTGCCAGATAAAGCAACAAGTCCTGCTCTTTCAACTCGGCAATTTCTGAGCAGGCTTGTGTCAACATAGCCTGCATAAATAAGAATCAGGGTTATATAATTTCTTCAACAGTCCCAAGTCGTTGCATGCTTGCGACCCGGCACTTGGGGGCTACACTACTCAGTTCAAGATCTATAAATTTTCTAAAAAGTCCCAAGTCACAGCAGGCATACGACCCAGCACTTGGGGGCTACACTACATCGTTTAGTTGTTTAAACAGATCATAAGGTCCAAATTGAAGACCCGGCTCATCACATAATGATGAGTCGGCCCTTGGGGGCTACACACGTGAAATACAAAACATTCAGTTTATAGCTGGCGACTCAGATGGACAACCCGGATTTCTCCAAAGTTGCAACATTTATATTTAAGCAAGTCTCAAGCTATCACTACGTTCTACTCTTAAGACTTGGGGGCTACACAGTCAAGATATTATTTCTATGCAAAGCACCAAGTAATCATGAACTGATAAACTCGAAGCATGGAGGCTACAGGTAATATGGAGATAAAAAAGAAGAGGAGAAGAACATCTTCAAGCTATCAGTTTTGAGCGAGCCGGGTCTCATTTTCTTGAAAGCTTGCAAAGTTCATATCCTCCAAGTTATTCCTTATCAAGCCGAAGCATTGAAAGCCGGCTCAACATTAGACGGGTTATTGTTCCCAATATTTTTCATCAAGCCGAAGCATTGAAAGCCGGCTCAACATCAGACAGATTTTCTTATTTTCAATATTTTCATCAAAATGAAGCACTAGAAGCCGACTCAACGTCAGTTGGATTATTATTCCTAATATTTTTCTGCAAGGAACCAGCATCAGCAAGTTGATTCTGAAGCCGGCGTATTGATATGACAAAGAGACCCAGATATTCGAGGAGCCGGTTGATTGAGTAAGCCACCTAGTTGAGCGAACCGATCCCTTAACATATTGATTATTCTTATTTCAGGAGCTTAGCATGAATAAATTCAAGCTAACCTGGGGGCTAATGTCGGGAGAATTACCCGCGGCTAGACCTAGCAGTACAAGACATAACCCGGTTAGATCAGAAGGCCCATGCCCGGGTTGTCCAAGGTGCCGTGCGAGCCGACTCTTCATAGGCTGGGAGCCTGGAAAGAACGCGGTGAGGGAAACTAGACCCGGCCCATGATTGACCCGGCCTGGGTAGACCTGGCTCGGAGAGAAGACCCAGCCTGGGAAGACCCGGCCCGGAGAAGACCCGGCCAGGAAGATCAAGGCCCGGCCCAAGTAGCGATGCCGGCTTTGGACCGTTCGAATAAGATCTGGACTAGTATCCGTCTTGTAATAGAAAAGAGACTAATTGTAGTCCTACTAGGACTCTACATGTAAGCCGGCCCCTTCAACTTATATAAGGAGGGGCAAGGCACCCCAAAAGGGACAAGTTTTGAGGGACAGACAAGTTAGAAATCCTCGAGAGCTAGGTAGCGAAACACCGCCCTTGTAATCGAGATCATGATCATCAATATCAATCAAGCAGGATGTAGGCTTTTACCTCCACCATGAGGGGCCGAACCTGGGTAAACTCGCGTCTCTCGATTCCGACTAACCCCGTTCAAGCTACCACCTAGTTGCGATGGCCTCACACCTAAGTTCTCCTACGAGGACATCTACCGTGACAAAACCACGACACCGCTGGCTCCTAGACGGAGGCAAGAGCCCCACCTTACCGTGTATGAAGCCCGAGGAAACTTATTCAGATGCGATGTCGCCGCAACGGACTCGGCAACGTCTCCCTCAACCCTAACCCTACTGTGAACACAACCGACGCACAGATCCGAGGTCTCCCCCCTCCCTCCCACCGCCAGAGCGGCCGGCGGAGGGAGAGGAAACCAACGGCGGCTCCGGCGGAGCACAAAGGGAAGCCGCGGTTGCCTCCTCACCTCGCTACGATTCTGCATGGAGCTACTTGTGGTTGATGCAGTTGTAGTATGTCACGTTTACAAGGTATACTGATTAAGTTCTAAAAAAATAGGTATACTGATTAAACATAGTGGTTAGATTAGGAAGGATAATTTTAATATTTAGGGGTCATAAAGGAACGACATTAAAGGTGGACGCGGTGCTTCTGATCGCGAGCACATGTGTGCTCGGTATCTTGACGGTTGAGTTGCGTCGCTGGACGTGATGCATTTATTAGCTGGGCCAGATACGCGAGCGTCCAAAAGTAAGAAAATGGGGAAATACGCTTGGGCTGTGTGCCAGGAAGAAGACAGAGGAAACGCGGTCGTCGACGGTAGGCAGGCGAGCCGTGGCTCGGGACGTCTGGCCTCTTCCCGATCCGTGGACCAGGAAACTAGCTTTTCGTTAAGAGAAAAATTCACTAGAGGTCCTCATACTTGTCGCGTTGGCCAAAAAAACCCCCTAGTTACAAATACCCGAAATACGACCACTAAACTTGTCCCAGGGGTTCACATACGGTCCATTCTACGATTTCTTATATGTACACGCTGATTTGGAAGTTGACTGGCTTGGCCACGCGGGCGTTGACTGCCACCTCATCACCACCTGGTCGGAACGAAGCAATACAGGGGAAAGGGTTTTTTTTTTGCAATTTTTGCGTAATATAACAGCAGCCCACCTGGCCGGACCGCGCCCGCACCTGGTCGGACTAGACCGAGCCGCTTCCACAGTCCCCAGTCGCTCTCCCCTGCTCTTCTCCCTGTTCGTCGTCGCTGCCGAGGTGGTAGCTCGAGCTCGCCGGCGTGGGCGAGTGTGCCGCCGGCCGGCATGAGCTCGTCGTCGGATGTCGAGCCGCCGCCGTCCGCGCCGTTTGGGAGTGGCTTGCGGGACGTCCCTCTCGCTCCCTCCCGGCGTGAGGACCATGCCTCGCCGCCTCTGTACGGTACGTCGCCATCGTCCGCACCTTCTTTGGCCGGTCTGTTCATTTTAGCTCCATGAAAGAGTGGGCATTCGATTGAATTGCGCATAAGGTTTAGGGTTTAGTGCTCTTTCCCCTCCCTTTGTCACGGATGGGTTGTGCGTGTAGGGTTTTAGCCGTGGATGGTGAAGTCAGCCGCAGAGCAAAATTAGGGTTCGATTGGGGCTTTGGATGGTGTGTTCGTAGTTGAACTAGCATTTTACAGAGCAAATTAGGGTGTGATGTTGTGCTGGATTTGTTAAATAAAGGCCATGCCTTGTTAAATTGGCTCAAAATGTTAGCTTTAATAGGGTACATGCATCGATCATATGTTGTTTTGTTCATGAGACGACCTTTTGCTTGTCAGATCCCCCAAAAAAACATGCTTTTGGACGTGAAAGATCATAAATTTGTTCAGTGGAGGCCATGAATCCATGCTTTTGTTCTGAAAAAGTCTGAATTTTGCAATGTCTGAACCTGTCTGAAGAATATATCTCTGAACCTGTCTAAACATTGCCACTTTCCTTCGTTTGGTGCAGTTACATTGTGTCTATTTCCTTACTCAGATGCTCTCAAATACCATGCTTGGTTTGATGCAGTGTGTTCATGTCTTAAATTATCAGAAATGGCTGAATTTAGTACTGTCTCTGTCTGTTATTACTGTCTGAACATTTTTGTCTGAACATTTTGTCACTTTGCATTGTTTTGTAGGACCCCTAAGAAACCACTTCTCTGTTGAGGTCATACATGGTGGCTATTTCCTTTGTGCAGGCAAGCATAGGGATTACCACTAGGGGCACTCCATTTGGTATGACTACTGTGACATAGATAACTGGACACCTAGTGTTGTTGCCAGTCTAGTTGAGGAAATTGGCTTTGAGTTTGAGGGCAGGATCAGGGCTTACTGGTGTGTACCTGGATTGACAGTGTACAAGAATGGTTTAAGAGAGATTAAAATAGGGGACAACACAATGACAGAGAACATGAAGGATTGTGTTCTGAATGGGAACCATTTCCATCAGATATTTCTTGATCATGATGATAGCATGAGATCATATATTTCTCCTGTTCCAGTTCATTCTGATGATGAGGATCCTCCATTGGCCAAATTCAGTGGCATTAGGCCTAAAAAGGAGCAACTGGAAGAGGAGCAGGCACATCAACTGCAAGAGGAGTATGCTGAGCAAGTTCAAGTGTTACAGGAGCAGGCTGAGCAAGATCAAGAGCATGAGGCAGAGCAAGGTCAAGTTGAAGATGCACTATCAGAAAGTGAGGAAGAGTCAGAAGAAGATGATTACATACAAGGTCCACCTCAACTAGGAGAGTATATGCATACATTTCAGTTTGAGTTTAGGGGCAGAAGAAAAACTTGTAGGGTTTTAAACATGGATGCAGTAGATGGAGTTGGTGATTCAGTAATTCATGATTCAGATGAAGATTTCAATCCACAGCTTGTTGATTCAGATATTGATCTTCAAGATGATGATGACCTGTTTGACAGAAATGTTGATTGTGATAAAGGTAAAGCTTTAGCAGTCCAAGAAGAACCTGATGATCCTATTGAAGATGTGGACATGTGTTTGCCTTCTTCTGATGAAGATAAGGTTAAGCTCAATTTCAAATGTTTCAGAGAAGAAGACCTGTCTAGACCACCGTTCCAAGTTGGTCAGACCTTTGCAAGTGTTGAGTTGCTGAGGAAAGCTACCAGACAGTACAGCTGTAAGGAAAGAGTTGACACTAAGTGCCCCAGAAATGATAGGAAAAGACTGCAAGCCATTTGTGAAGAAGGGTGCCCTTGGTCTTTGTTTGCATCATTTTATGGCAGAACCAAATGCTTCATGATCAAGAAATACAACCCAAAGCATACCTGCATAAAGAAATGGAGTGTCAAGTCATTCACTGCTTCCTTCATGGCAGAAAAATATGTTGATTCTTTCAGAGCAGATGAAAACATGAACATGAAGAATTTTGCAAGGGTGGTTCAGAAGGACTGGAACATGACAGCTACAAGGAGCAAACTGAGAAGGGCTAAGAGACTAGTGAAGAAAGTCATTGAAGGAGATGAGTTAGAGCAGTACAACAGCATGTGGGATTATGCACAAGAATTCAGAAGATCAAACCCAGGCAGCTCCTTCTATGTGGGTGTCAATGATGGCATATTTGGAAGTTGTTATTTCTCTCTGGATGCCTGCAAAAGGGGTTTCATGCAAGCCTGCAGGCCTGTCATATGTTTAGATGGATGCCATTTGAAGACCAAGTATGGAGGTGTTCTGCTGTGTGCTGTTGGGATGGATCCCAATGACTGTATTTACCCTTTAGCATTTGCAGTTGTGGAGGTAGAAAACACTGACACCTGGAAATGGTTTTCGTCAAATCTGAAGAGGGACTTGGGAATATTGAATACAGAGCCATGGACTATAATGTCAGACAAGCAAAAGGGGCTCATCAAGGGAGTGATGCAGCACTTTCCTGATGCAGAGCACAGACACTGTGTCAGGCATATATGGCAGAATTTTCAGCAAACACACAAAGGAGATGTACTTAAGAACCAGTTATGGAAGTGTGCAAGGAGCACAACACCAGAAGTGTGGGATGCAAACATGGAGGAAATGAAGGCCATCAGCTTAGAAGCCTACACATGGCTTGAGCAACTACCACCAAACACTTGGGTCAGGGGGTTCCAAAGAGAATTGCCTAAGTGTGATATCCTTCTGAACAACAACTATGAGGTTTTCAACAAATATATTCTTGAGGCTAGGGAGATGCTAAACAGATCAATGATTGACAAGATCAAAACCCAGCTGATGGTCAGATTCTACAACAAAAGAAAAGAGGCAGAGAACTGGCCTGGCTCTATATGCCCAAAAATAAGGAAAAGAGTTGAAAAGAATATAGAGCTGTCAACTACATGCATGGTTTCAGGGGCTGGTGATGGCATTTTTCAGGTTGACAACAAGAACAGGACATACATTGTTGACATCAAGCAAGAGAGTTGTACATGCAAGAGGTGGGATCTTAGTGGAGTTCCCTGTCACCATGCAGTTGCATGCTGCAGACATGAGAGAATTAACCCAGAGAGCTTGGTACACTCCTGCTACAGTATTGAAGCATTCAAGCTAGCATACAAACCCATTATCAAGCCTTGCAGAGATAGGAGTGAGTGGGAGAAGATGAATGGGTGTGAAATCAAGCCACCTATATATGAAAAAAAAGTAGGGAGGCCTTCAAACAAGAGTAGGAGAAAGCAGCCTTATGAGATTGAAAAGAAAGATGGAACCAAGGTAATTAGCAGACATGGAAGCACAATAACATGCTCATACTGCCATGAACAGGGCCATAATATCAAAGGATGTAATCAGAGAAAGGCTGGCATTTTGCCAAAGTTACAAGTGAGAAGGGGGCCAAGGGCTATACCTGATGATGTGTCAAATGAAGAACAAGTCAGACAGGAGGAGGTCCATGTCACACAAGATGATGGCCAAGCCAGACAGGAGGAGGTCCATGTCACACAAGATGAAGGCCAAGTCAGACAGGAGGAGGTCCATGTCACACAAGATGATGGCCAAGTCACACAGGAGGAGGTCACTGTCACACAAAATGATGGCCAATTAACACAGGAGGAGGTCCAAGCTGCACAAGATGATGGCCTAGAAGTGCACCAGGAAGAGGATGAATATGATACACCAGTTGTATTTCAGGCAAATTCTAATCTTTTGTCCATTTCTTTTAAGTTGTGTTTAATCAATTAAAATGTACTGATGGTAGCAGATGATATTTGTCTTTGCACAGGTGCAGGACTTTGGATGTACAATGCTTCATAGGATGCAGCAGGCTAGACCTGTACCTAGAGAAGACGCTGAAGGCACTGTGCCAGGTTCATCATTTATCTCATTGGCAGCCAGTTCTCAAGCTTCAGCACATACAACAACAGCTAAAAATGATGGCAACCTGACCATGAAGTTGCTGAAGATGAAAAAAGACAAAGAAAGGGAGATGGCAGCCAGAAGAGATGCAGCACTGGAGGCCATGACTGAGATTGCAGAGAGGAGAGCAGAGGAGGCAGAAGCAAAAAGGCAACAAATTGATCTCAGGAAAGCAGAGCAGGCAGCAAGAAGAAGAAGGGCAGCAAAAGACAAGAAGGCTGAGGAAACAGCAGCAAAGAAAGAAGTTGCAGCAGCAAGAAGAGCTGCATTGCAACAAGAGAAGGAGGCCAAAGCAATTGAAGCAATTGCAGCTAAAGTAGAGGCAGCACTATAGAGAAAAGAAGATCAAGAAGCAAAGAGAGCTATTGCAGCACTGAAGAGAAAGGAAGATCAAGAAGCAAAGAAGAAACAACAAGAAGAGGCCAAGAGAAGAAGAGCTGAGCAGAAGAAACAAGCAGGGCCAAGTGGACATGTGCCCAAGAAGCTGAAGAGAGTCAACATGTTTGATGAGTTCAGATGAATCAGTGCTGTTACACTTGTATTTAGGTCATTTTTTGGCAAAAAAAACTTCATTCTGAGTGTTTGAAACTACTAGAGCTCAAATGTAGTTCATTCAGTGGCTCATTCAGTGTTTGAAACTATTCAAATGTACCAGCCATAAGTGGCTCATTCAGTGTTTGAACCTATTCAAATGTACCAGCCATAAGTGGCTCATTCAGTGGTTTGATGCAAACTGAATTTTTAAGCTTACTTGTTCATGCAGTGGCTCAATTAGTGGTTTGACAAATAGGCAGTTAACTGAATTTGATGCAAACTGAACATTCATCTCTATCCACTAAGTAGGCAGTTAACTGAATTTTTTTGCCTGAATTTGATGCAAACTGAACATTCATCTAAATCCACTGAGTAGGCAGTTAACTGAATATTTTTGACTGAATTTTTTGCAAACTGAACATTCATCTCTACCAAATTTTGATTTGAGAAAAAAAATTAAAAATGAAACAAAAAAAGTTTGGCCTGGGTCTCGAACCCAGGACCTGTGGTATTAAACGTTGCGGGCAATGCCACTGGGGTACTACTAGTGCTTTGATCAAGTGCTACTGAAGTATCTAGTTATTATTTGCTAGTGGCCCAATGTCGATTCGGTTTCCTTCTCTTTAAGCCCACCCACCCACCGCTCCACTCTCCACTCACCTCCCGTCCACAGTCCACCCACGTCGCCTCGGTTACCCCGCTCCCCAACTCCCACTCCAGTCAAGAAACCCTCGCCGCCGAGCACCACACCGCCGCCGCCGACATGGACAACAACCCCGTCTGGCAGAGGGTCATCGAGGACCTGGCAGGCGACGACAAGGCCATGCGCGCGGACCTGAAGGAGATCGCGCAGTGGTTCTGTCGTGGTTTTAACACGGCAGATGTCCGAAGACTTAGGTTCGAGGCCATCGCCATAGCAGTGGACTCAAAGGGGTTGATCGGGACGAAGGACACGAGTTTACCCAGGTTCGGCCCCTCAAGTCGAGGTAAAAGCCTACGTCCTGCTTGTGTTGTATTAACTGGAGTATCGATTACAAGGGAGCGGATTGCTTGACCTAGTTCTCGATTCCTTGGTCTCCTCTCTAAGCCGCCCTGGGGTCTAGCCTTTATATAGGAGGTCAAGGCCCCGGGTTACACGAGTCTCAAACCGACTCACACAACGTGTCCTACTCTGTCTCTAAGCCGCCATACCATAATTGGTAAGCCGCCACCGGGCGGCTTGGCCACCCGGGTCTTCATGCGGTCTTCCGTCTCTGGGCCTCTGTCGCGGCCTGTCTGGCAAGCCGCCACGTAGTCTGGCCTTGATCCTTCGGCCCACCTTTCAGGTCTTGGGCTTACAAGCCGCCTGGTGTGACCCGGCCTTCAGTGAATCGCCAAGTCCTGGCCGGGTTATACTCCGGCCGGGTTATATCGCGGGGTTATATCCCTGACATTAGCCCCCAGGTTAGCTTGAATTTATTCATGCTAAGCTCCTGAAATAAGAATAAATATGTTAAGTGACCGGCTCGCCCCACTGGCCGGCTTTAATGAAGTAGTTCCTTTCAAAATCCGGGTTTCATGTGTACGAGCCGTCTTCTCAATCGTCTTGCTTGTCAGTGTCCTTCGAAGTAAAATTCTGGAATACAACACCCATATGCCATTGAGTCGGCTTCCAATACTCTCGGCGGGTCATCAACGTCGGGTTATAATCTTTGACGACACCGGGTCATGTAATGTTGGTGACGCCGGGTCAAATAATCAGACTCCAGAATTAACATCTTGAACACTCTTTTCAATTTTGATATATCCTTATTACCTGTAGCCCCCAAGCTCCAAGTTTATCTATGATGACTTGGCGCTTTGCAATAATATCCTTGACTGTGCAGCCCCCAAGTATTAGGTTGTCTTGCTTGCAGCAGCCTGGGACTTATAACTGTCTTCTACCTTATAAAGCTTCAGCTGGTGTAGCCCCCAAGAGCCGGCTCTTCAGTATGTGACGGGCCGGGTCTTCAATGGGAACCTTATAGTCTGCTTGAACAACTGAATACTGTAGCCCCCAAGTGCCGGGTCGCATGCCTGCGGCGACTTGGGACTTTAGAGAATTTGATCTGAGCGTGTAGCCCCCGAGTGTCGGGTCAGTAATATGTACTGGGCCGGGACTTAGAAGGATTGTAGAAAACCGGCTCATCTCCTTAAAATAACAGGGTCTTGCTTGATAATGTACTGTCTTGAAAACCGGCTTGCATTAGCCCCCAAGTGCTGTGGCGCATGCTTGCAGCGACATGGGACTTGCGTACTTGATATAAGCCGGATTTAAATAATGTAGCCCCCAAGTGCCGGGTTGTCTGCCTGCGGCGACTCGGGACTGTATAAGAGTAATATGATTCCTTGACCGTGGTTGTAACCCGGTATTAACAATGAAATCCCTGCTCGTAGTTGCGGTGCAACCCGGCAAATATATGCTTGAGAAATCCATGAATGCTGTAGTATACTACATAGCACTGGTTGAAGAAATCCAAGAGCCGGTCGATCTAGATAACCCGGCATTATAATCAATAGGACGGCTCTTCAAGAATAGCCAGCCATGTCGGCTATTTAGTGTCTTTATTATGCTTGCAGAGGTTACGGTGTAACCCGGTATGGCGGGCGGCTTGAAAAAGCACAAACCCGGAGAGGTTAACTTTCACAAACTTGCTTAAAACTCAGGCTTTATCTTGTAAAGACTTAGGCATGATTGCCACTCATGTGCCGGCTCTCACATGGCACAGATTCGTCGTTTTAACCTTAACCAGCTCAGGGTCTTATTGCGAGATTAACTGTCAAGAAACAAGTTCAGGGTCTCTAAAGATTGACTGTTTAAGAGTACAACAATTTATAAGCCGGCTCTTTGACAAGTTCAGTGTCTTATAGATTGACTGTCAAAGAGAGGTAAATCATAATCCGGCTCTTGACAGTTCAGGGTCATATAGATTGACTATCAAAGAGACGTAAATCATAAACCGGCTCTTGACAGTTCAGGGTCATATAGATTGACTGTCAAAGAGACGTAAATCATAAGCCGGCTCTTGACAGTTCAGGGTCATATAGATTGACCGTCAAGAGACGTAAATCATAAGCCGGCTCTTGACAGTTCAGGGTCATATAGATTGACCGTCAAGAGACGTAAATCATAAGCCGGCTCTTGACAGTTCAGGGTCATATAGATTGACCGTCAAGAGACGTAAATCATAAGCCGGCTCTTGACAGTTCAGGGTCATATAGATTGACCGTCAAGAGACGTAAATCATAAGCCGGCTCTTGACAGTTCAGGGTCATATAGATTGACCGTCAAGAGACGTAAATCATAAGCCGGCTCTTGACAGTTCAGGGTCATATAGATTGACCGTCAAGAGACGTAAATCATAAGCCGGCTCTTGACAGTTCAGGGTCATATAGATTGACCGTCAAGAGATGTAAGTCATAAGCCGGCTCTTGACAGTTCAGGGTCATATAGATTGACTGTCAAAGAGTCATAAACCATAAGCCGGCTCTTGACAGTTCAGGGTCATATAGATTGACCGTCAAGAGATGTAAGTCATAAGTCGGCTCTTGACAGTTCAGGGTCATATAGATTGACCGTCAAGAGAACGGCGGGTCACCTGTTGGAATGTGGCGTCAATCTCCAGGACCAGGTTTTATCTTCTTTGAAATAACGATCTTTGCCGAGTCATAACTGCATAGCCCCCAAGTCTTTAAGATGACTTGAGGAGTCGGCTTAATAATCTCCACTGAAGGTTGAAATTGCCCATTGCGGGTTATAAATGGTCCCGTTTGAGGTGTTTTAGTAATCCTCATTGAGGCGTTTCGGGTTCCTCTGATACCCTGACTGGTTATTCTGCCGCTGGCCTCCGCCGCGAGGCTGTTGATTATGACCTCCATGGTTGCCTTGACCCTGGTAATCGGACCCTGAGCCATCAGCATCAAAGCCGGCTTCTGAGCCGCCCGGACCTGAGCCGCCCGATGGGCCATCACCGTTATCACGATGCTGTTGAATGCTGTAATTCCGGAACTGTCGCATAGTATAGCAATCCCTCCATAGATGGTTTGCCGGCTTATTTGGCCGGGTGTGCTCTGGACAAGGTTGGCTGAGCCTTTCCTCTAGGTTGAAAGTAGTTTTTCCCTTGTTAAAAGACTGCTCGAAGTTCCCGTTGCCCTTAGCACGGTTGTTCCTGACGTCGGTGTTTGCTACCAGTTCTGACCCGCCATCTGGGTGCTTCCGCTTGCCATTGCTACCTTTCTTTCCCTGACCTGATTTCTCATTATCAGAGTCCGGGTCCTTCGTGTTATCAGAATCTGCGTACTTGGTGAGAGCCGCCATGAGCTCCCGCATGTCTTGGCATGAGCGTTTGAGCCGGCCAAGCTTCTGCTTCAAAGGCGTGAAGTGACAATTCTTTTCTAGAATCAAAACCGCCTGAGACGCCGTAATCTGCTCAGAAGAGTGGATGATTTCGGAGACCCGCCGGACCCAGTGATGAGCCGACTCGTCCTCACGCTGCACACAATGGTCCAAATCCACAATCGTCATGGGCTGCTTGCACGTTCCTTGAAAGTTTTTGATGAATTTTGCCCTTAACTCGGCCCAGGAATTAATGGTGTTGGGTGGCAAGCCCTTCAACCATGTACGAGCCGGCCCTTCCAGCATCATGATAAAATATTTGGCGCATACTGCATCACTGACGTCTAACATCTCCATGGCTAGTTCATAGCTTTCAATCCAAGCCTCCGGAGGTAAGTCAGCTGTATAATTGGTCACCTTACGAGGACCTTTGAAATCCTTCGGCAGACGCTCATTCCGCAGAGCCGGCACCAAACATGGCACTCCCACAGCCCTGGAAGTCGCCCCCACTCCTCCTGAAACGGAAGGTGAAACTATGGATTCCTGATAAGCCGCCGCCGCTGCCAGAGCCGCCGCTTCTTGCTGTGCTTTTGCCTGATCCACCAGCGCCTGAGCATCCAGAGCCGCCCGATCAGTTTGCGGCGGGTTATGATGTTGTTCACTGCTAGAAACCGCCGACGACTCATAATGCCGGTTGTAGCTACGGCTGCGGATGGGGGTTGAATGCACGCGACTCCGGCTGTAATTGTATTTCTCCTGCTGGGCTATCGCCGTTCGTAAGTATCCGATGGCATTCCGCACCTCCTCTGCATAAGGCGCCTCATCGGGAATTGGGATTGTATCAAGCCTGGTTGCCGCTGCCACCATGTTCTCCGCCGGGTTAGCATAATGACCCGGCGGCATTGGATAGAAAGGTGGCGGGTTTTGATTCCGTCGGGGCGGGTCTAGCTGCTGACGTTGAGCCGCCGCCCGGCTTCCAGGTATTTCCACCGTCCGGGTTACGGTCAAAGGTATATTCCGTCCCGTTCCTGGCGTGTTAAAAAGATTCCTAGTTTCATATTGCTCTGGCAAGCGGGATTGATGTCTCATGCGATAAACCGCCGCTGCTGACTGCTGCTCTAACTCAAAACGAAAGGCGTCCGCCTTAAGGCGTTCTGCCTCCGCATTCATCTGAGCCTTCAGCTCATTGATCTCCTGTTGGACTCCGGCCATCCGATCTTTCAACCTTGCGATCTCCGCGTTACGGGCCGCTTGGTTTTCAGCAGTGACCTCAGTCTCCATTAGGGTTGTAAACTCATTCATCAGATCCAGAAGAACCTGAGTCGGCGGCCTGCTAGCCCCAGACCCGGTCGCACCGGCGGCTGTACCGCTCAGAGCCGCCACGGAACCCGCCATAAAGACGGCAGCGCGGTTTGGCGGCTCATCCTCCTCCGGCTCATGATACTCTGACTCGGGGTAAAGCTCATCGTAGCCCCCAAGTCCACCATTATGAAGCTGATAGATCGATTCCGTCTCTGCACTCGAGGACCCTTCCTCTGAGTAGACAAGAGTTTCCTCCTGTGACATAGAACTTTCAAGCTCCATGCCCTGAGTAAAGCCAACGAAGACGTGCTTCTTGCCCGAGTCAACACGGGCGGGTTGCACGCTCCGGGCGAGTTGCTTGCGCCGAGCCGGCTCGACGATGTCGGTGCAGATGTCCGGCCCGGATTCAGATCCACCAATCTTGTCGAAGAAAACGTTGAATCTGCCGAAGGGGACCCAGAAACCATGCTTGATTGAGTCGGCCTCAGGACCCCGGCCGGCGTCGTCGAGGCAGAGTCTCCCATGGCGACTCTTGGTCATCCCATCATTGACGTACCCCTCGTTCCCAGAGAGAGAACCCTTTGAGAACTCAACACCATCAAGCGCTGGCCCCACGGTGGGCGCCAACTGTCGTGGTTTTAACACGGCAGATGTCCGAAGACTTAGGTTCGAGGCCATCGCCATAGCAGTGGACTCAAAGGGGTTGATCGGGACGAAGGACACGAGTTTACCCAGGTTCGGCCCCTCAAGTCGAGGTAAAAGCCTACGTCCTGCTTGTGTTGTATTAACTGGAGTATCGATTACAAGGGAGCGGATTGCTTGACCTAGTTCTCGATTCCTTGGTCTCCTCTCTAAGCCGCCCCGGGGTCTAGCCTTTATATAGGAGGTCAAGGCCCCGGGTTACACGAGTCTCAAACCGACTCACACAACGTGTCCTACTCTGTCTCTAAGCCGCCATACCATAATTGGTAAGCCGCCACCGGGCGGCTTGGCCACCCGGGTCTTCATGCGGTCTTCCGTCTCTGGGCCTCTGTCGCGGCCTGTCTGGCAAGCCGCCACGTAGTCTGGCCTTGATCCTTCGGCCCACCTTTCAGGTCTTGGGCTTACAAGCCGCCTGGTGTGACCCGGCCTTCAGTGAATCGCCAAGTCCTGGCCGGGTTATACTCCGGCCGGGTTATATCGCGGGGTTATATCCCTGACAGGTTCCCTAGCATGCGGATGCTGCTTCACCACGCGCGTGGCCTCCTCAAGGTCATGACCGACGACGAGAAGCAGCGCGCCATCACTGACCCCAAAGGTATCTCTCCGGCGTTGGTCCTCCATTTCGGGACGCAGGAGACGCGCTCTGACGACCCGAGGCAGCGCGCCCGGTGGTGGATGTACCGGTCCGCCACCACGCCGCAGCAGCCGGATCCGCTCCGCGTTGCGTCCAGGATGGAGCGCGTCGAGGAGGTCCAGGTGGCTGTCCCTGCGCCTATCAACACGGCGTACTGGGACCGCTTCCAGCCCGAGCTCCTGGTGCACGACGATGTCTCCGACGCCGAGTCGTCCGACTCGGAGTACAATCAGCTTGACTCCGACGACGACTCTGGCTACAAGCCAGACTCCGAGTCGTCTGGCGAGGAGGAGATAGAGGTGGTGGTCCTCTCTGACGACGAGCCGGAGGGCAAGGTGGCGGCGCCCGCCGTCCACGAGCCGGAGGAGGTCCAGATGGTGGCGGCCGTCGTCCACGCCAGGGAGGGTGACAAGAACCGCCCCATTGACGTCGAGCTGCTTCCAGATGTTCCTGACATCGTCAAGCAGGAGGTGGTCTTGGCACTGGAAGCACAGGTGGACGTGGCAGCACAGCCAGAAAGGAAGAAGAAGAGGAAGGTGGCAGTTGCAATGGAGGTGCGCCGCTCGGAGCGCCTGCAGAAGATGAAGAAGTGAAGATGATGAAGATGGAGTTGGAGTTAGTTAGGTATGCTGAAATATACATATTTTCAGCATATAAGTTATAAAATAGTGTTGTTTTGTTAGGTGTGCTTGTATATTCAGCACATAAGTTATTTGTAATTTCTGTTGGTAATGATGAAGTGTTGCTTTCGAACTATGCATAAGTACTATGAAGTTTGGCAGAATGAATGAAGTACTATGCATAAGGATTGATGTTCTGTTGCTCCTGTCTTGTTGCTTGAAAAGGCAACATTCCAAAAAAAGAAGCAGCAAAGGTTTCCAAAAATTGAAACTTGTCAGCAAATCTAACTGAACTTTGTCTTCTAACTGAATAATTGTTCAACATTGAGAAATTCAGATATTAAATTTAACTGACTTTTGTCTTCAAACTGAATTTTGTCAGCAAATTGTGGTATTAAACTGATCTTTTGCAGTCAAGTTCAGTTAACTGGTCTTTTTCATCTAATTGTCAGCAAATTCAGTTAACTTAACTGGAAAAATTCAGTTAATTGGAAAAATTCAGTTAACTGCAAACTTGTCAGCAAATTCAGTTAACTGCAAACTCATTTAACTGCAAAATTCAGTTAACTGCAAATTCACTTAACTGCAAACTTGTCAGCAAATTCAGTTAACTTAACTGGACAAATTCAGTTAACTTAACTGGAAAAATTCAGTTAATTGAAAAAATTCAGTTAACTGCAAACTTGTCAGCAAATTCAGTTAACTGCAAATTCACTAAAGTGCAAACTTGTCAGCAAATTCAGTTAACTTAACTGGAAAAATTCAGTTAACTGGAAAAAATTCAGTTAACTGTAGTTCCAAAATTCAGTTAACTGAACTGGAAAAAATTCAGTTAATTGTAGTTCATTCAGTTAACTTAACTGAATAAACTACTAGAGCTCAAATGTGTTTGAAACTATTACACCCTACAACTTGTACAACTTTGTACTTGCACACCCTAGAACTTGCACTCTGCATGTGGCTTTGGTCCACCACCACCACCAGATCCACCACCACGTCCACCACTGCCAGATCCCCTTCTTCCTCATCTTCATCTTCATCCTCCACTTTCCTCCTCTTTTTCCCCTTCTTCTTCTCCCCTTCCCCTGGTCTCCAGCAGCAACCATGGTGTCGTGGGATGATCTCCCTACCTCTTCTGAAGATGACTCGGTGACCAGCAAGGTTAGTCATGTCCTCCATGCAGCTAGTGTTAAACAACAGCTAGGGTTAAACAACAGCTAGGGTTAAACAGATCTGCCTTGCTGGGGTTTCTATTTAACATATGTCAATTTTTATTTGTTTTAGCCTCCTGCCACAATTTTCTGCGAGGAATGGAGAGGCCTGGCGACAGATCTGCCTAGCTTTACATGTGAGCATGGATCTTTGTGTGAGAAGCTTGTGGCATTTCAATCAGTTGATAGTGGCAGGAGGTTCCTAGCTTGTGCACAGAAGGTTAGTAAAAATCCAGATAAAATGTTAAAAGATTAGAAATTTCAGTGAAACTGTTAAAAGTTTAGAAAATGGATTGGACTGGACATTTTTAAAGCATTAGATTCAGTTAAAGCAAAAGTCAAGTTAAGTTTAAATTTAAGTTATTTTTGAATATTGGACATTTTATGCCATTAATGTGCTATGTATAGTGGTATTTGGTTGCTATGTGCCCACCCATGTGCTATAGTGGCATTTTATCTAAATTTTTGTTTGTTCTAAATTGATAGGAAGTACCTAAATGCACCTATGTGGAGTGGATTGACCCTGAGTGGCCTGATGCTTTGAAGATGAGCCTAGCTAGCATATGGAACATGTATGAAGAGGAGACAAAACAGAGGCTAAGACAAAATGTTTTGAGTGCTGAAGAGAACTTGAAGATTATGAAAGAGAAGACAAAGATGGAGAATGAGTTGAGACATTTCAAGCTTGATTTTGCTAATACGGTGGCTGACAAGGAGCAGGCAATGAGCCAATTAGGCAGCACACAACTTGCTCTGGCTGATCTAAAGGAAGAGCATGAGAAGAAGATCACTGACAAATCAGTAACAAACATTCATCAGGTATTCAGGGCTAAGGCAGAGAAAGAGAGGGACCAAGTCATGCAGGAGAGGGACCAAGTCATTGAAGAGAGGGATCAATTGAAGCAAGAGAAGAGAAAGCTTGAGTACATGATTGGTGACTTATTCAAACACAAAGAGGACACCAAGGAGAAGATAAGGAAGCTTAAGGGGATGCTGGATGATTTTGACTGATCTTAAGTGTTAAAGAGATCATTGAATTTGTCTCAGTATTTGTCTGTCAACTGAATTTTAAGTTAACTGAATTTGTGTGAGTGTTGACAGTTATGTGTGAGTGTTGCAGAATTTGCAGAATTTGTCAACTTAAATGGATTTGTTTGTCAACTGAAATATGTTGTGAAATGGATTGAATTGAATTTGCCAGCACTGAACTTAACTGAAAAAGTTTTTTGTCTAAATAAGGAAGAAACATAACAACATTGCTAAACAGTTTCAAATGAGAACAAAATGGAAGAAGAAACATTGAGACTCCAGTCTTCATATTACTTGATAAATTATCCATTACAACCATCACAGCATGTAGCCAAACCCAAAACAACTACTTCATCTACTTATTCTGCTCAATTAAGAACAACTTCACATACCACTGATTTAACAACATCTCACTTCTTCATAATTAAGATGAAACACATCACACAAAGCACCATAACAGCAGCCATCACCAGCTTTACCAGCACTAGGATTTCTCTACCCAATCCAAGCAGCATAGCAACTTGCTGCTTGGTAGCAAAGTTCTTCTCACTAGGGGTGCCAAAAGGTACTCTGCCTGCACCTCTCCCAGCCATGCCCCTTCCAGCTATGCTTCTTGAGTTCATTGATTCAGTCCTCTTCCTCTCAAGCTCTTCCCTTTTGTCCTCAGCTGCACCTATTGCATCCACAGCAGCATCACCAACAAGAACCCTATTTTCAACCAGATGCTGCACATATTCTAGCTCCCAGCGCCAGAAATCACAGGTGACCTACATAAAAAATTACATCTTTATTTCATAGGGACAAACAACCGAAACAAATCAAGGCATGTCTTGATAAAACATAGGAAACACAGCAAATTCAGTTAACTGGAAAAGTTCAGTTAACTGAAGAATCCAGTGAAGAAGCTTACAGATCAAGCATCCTGATCCATCCAGCTTATAGTACCAACAACTACTTACAGATCAAGCATCCAGTGAAGAAGATCAAGCACACAGGATTAAAAACGAACATGCCCACAGAGGATTAAAATCGAACATGCCACACTTACAGTGTGTTTGCTGCACCTGTAGAAGACCCACCCATCGTGCTCGTCGGTGCTAGAGCGGTAGAACTTGACCTGGTCGCCACAATCCGGGCACCCGATCAATGGAACAACAACGGAGCGGCCACGCAGTCCAGAGCGCACGGAGCTCAAAGATGACATGAGGACTACGGCGGCCACGGAGGGCGGCGGCAATGGCTGCGGCGGCGGGGACGGAGTTTGGGAGCTAGGGTTGGGGAGAGCAGAGAGCGAGGGAGGGGGGCAGGATCGGACCAGGTGGGCGGCAATGGCTGCGGCGGCGGGGGCGGAGATTGGGAGCTAGGGCTGGGGAGAGCAGAGAGCGAGGAAGTGGGGCAGGATCGGACCAGGTGGGCGGCTCGGTCCGACCAGGTGGTGGGGGGGCAACTCTTTTGTTCTGGCATTTTTGCAAAAAAAACCCTGCGTACCTGCGTATTCAAGCGAGCGAGCGGATGTGGCAGTCAGCGCACATGTGGCAGTTGTTGACTTGGGCCAGATCAGCGCATACGTACGAGAAATCATATTTTGGACCATATGTGACCCCTAGAGCAAGTTTAGTGATCGTATTTCGGGTATTTGTAGCTACGCGGGTTTTTTTTTGGCCAACGCGACAAGTATGAGGACCAAGTCATCTTGAACTGATAAACTCGAAGCATGGAGGCTACAGGTAATATGGAGATAAAAAAAGAAGAGGAGAAGAACATCTTCAAGCTACCAGTTTTGAGCGAGCCGGGTTTCATTTTCTTGAAAGCTTGCAAAGTTCATATCCTCCAAGTTATTCCTTATCAAGCCGAAGCATTGAAAGCCGGCTCAACATTAGACGGGTTATTGTTCCCAGTATTTTTCATCAAGCCGAAGCATTGAAAGCCGGCTCAACATCAGACGGATTTTCTTATTTTCAATATTTTCATCAAAATGAAGCACTGGAAGCCGACTCAACGTCAGATGGATTATTATTCCTAATATTTTTCTGCAAGGAACCAGCATCAGCAAGTTGATTCTGAAGCCGGCGTATTGATATGACAAAGAGACCCGGATTTTCGAGGAGCCGGTTGATTGAGTAAGCCACCTAGTTGAGCGAACCGATCCCTTAACATATTGATTATTCTTATTTCAGGAGCTTAGCATGAATAAATTCAAGCTAACCTGGGGGCTAATGTCGGGAGAATTACCCGCGGCTAGACCTAGCAGTCCAAGACATAACCCGGTTAGATCAGAAGGCCCATGCCCGGGTTGTCCAAGGTGCCGTGCGAGCCGGCTCTTCATAGGCTGGGAGCCTGGAAAGAACCCGATGAGGGAAACTAGACCCGGCCCATGATTGACCCGGCCTAGGTAGACCTGGCTCAGAGAGAAGACCCGGCCAGGAAGATCAAGGCCCGGCCCAAGTAGCGATGCCGGCTTTGGACCGTTCGAATAAGATCTGGACTAGTATCCGTCTTGTAATAGAAAAGAGACTAATTGTAGTCCTACTAGGACTCTACATGTAAGCCGGCCCCTTCAACTTATATAAGGAGGGCCAAGGCACCCCAAGAGGGACAAGTTTTGAGGGACAGACAAGTTAGAAATCCTCGAGAGCTAGGTAGCGAAACACCGCCCTTGTAATCGAGATCATGATCATCAATATCAATCAAGCAGGATGTAGGTTTTTACCTCCACCATGAGGGGCCGAACCTGGGTAAACTCGCGTCTCTCGATTTCGACCAACCCCGTTCAAGCTACCACCTAGTTGCGATGGCCTCACACCTAAGTTCTCCTACGAGGACATCTGCCGTGACAAAACCACGACACCGCTGGCTCCTAGACGGAGGCAAGAGCCCCACCTGACCGCGTACGAAGCCCGAGGAAACTTATTCAAACGCGACGTCGCCGCAACGAACTCGGCAACGTCTCCCTCAACCCTAACCCTACTGTGAACACAACCGACGCACAGATCCGAGGTCTCCCCCCCTCCCTCCCGCCGCCGGAGCGGCCGGCGGAGGGAGAGGAAACCAACGGCGGCTCCGGCGGAGCACAAAGGGAAGCCGCGGTCGCCTCCTCGCCTCGCTACGATTCTACATGGAGCTACTTTTTTTTTGCTAAGAACTTGGGGAGCTTTATTGCTTGGTTAACATATGATTACAATCTGCCCTCAGGCTACTAAAGAGAAAGGATGGACATTCCTCCAGCCAACAGTCTGAAACCAGCAAGGAACATGCTTGTTTAGCGCAGAGATCTGCCATAACATTAGCGTCCCTTGGGACATGTCTAACAGAGAAAGAAATAAAACATGAAGACTTCTCCCCTATTTCATCTAAGATAGGCGCGACAATTGATCTCGAATTGTCACGCGAAGACCAGAGGTTGACAACCTCTAAACAATCCATTTCCATCACCACGTGTGAGAAACCACGTAGCTGTGCAAAGATAACACCTTCCCGTAGTGCCATCGCTTCAGCAATGAGAGGGTCCGTCACCCTCGGGAAAGGTTTACTCCAAGCTCCCATGAACGAAAGATGAGATCTAGCAACGCCGCCTCCTCCCGCGCACAAAGCTTCACTATTTATAGCCCCATCCGTGTTGATCTTGATCCACCCCACATCAGGAGGACACCACTGGACCCCCATGATCCCACGTTGAGGCTTTGGTACTTCAAGCATGAGTAGATCATCACGAACTGTTTTGACCGCATGTACTGGATCAAAGGAAACTTGATCATGAGTCCATCGGTTCCGAGAGGACCATATTGCATGCATCACTGTTATAATTTTGCATCTGTCATGGTCCACAATTATGTCGTCCATCAACACATCCCTAGCCCAGGTGGCCGGCTGTAGCCTGGGTAATTTGAGACCCAAGTAGTCTCTCGCCGCTGCCCAGTACAGCCTAGCATGTGAGCAGCTGATCAAAGCATGCCGCAAGTCCTCAAGTGCAGCTTTGCATAGATCGCATCTCGCCGTCGTCCGGATATGACGATGCTGAAGGGTGGCATAGTCAGGGAGAATACCTCGCAATACTCGCCACCAGAACACTCGAACTCTTGGAATAACCTTCAGTTTCCATAAGGCAGCCCATATGTGTTTATCTGACGATGAAGTTTCCGCTATCGTTCCTTCCTCTGGAGCTAAACGCTCGTTGCGAGTCACTAGAGCACGATAGGCCGTTTTGACAGAATAGACACCGGACCTCTCCAAGTCCCAAGCAAGAAAATCCTCTCCACCAGAAGCTCTCAATGGTATGTTCAAAATAGCATCCGCATCTGGTGCTAGAAAATTCCTCCTAACCAACTCAACATCCCAAGTACCATTGTCACGATCAAACAGGTCCGAAACACGATTTATTGGATCGTTCCCAATGCGTCCCATGGGCTTGAGTGTAGCAGAGTTCGGGATCCAGCGGTCCGTCCACACAGAGATAGATTCGCCATTCCCAACTCTTTTGATCAAACCTTGTTCCAACGCAGCTCGGCCAGCAATGATCGCTTTCCATGTAGCTGATGCCGAACGAGGTGCATTCGCCTCCATAAAATCACAGTTGTGAAAATACTTCCCCTTCAACACTCTAGAGCACAATGAGTTGGGATGTGTCATAAGCCGCCACCCATGCTTGCCTAGCAGGGCTAAGTTAAACTGTTCAAAATCCCGAAACCCCATGCCTCCTTTTATCTTTGGTACAGAGAGATTTTCCCATGACAACCAGTGCAAAGATCTTCTGTCAATGGAACTACTCCACCAATATTTCGCCATAGAAGATGTAAGTTGCGAACAAACCTTCTTAGTCAATTGAAAACAGGTCATGCTGAAAGTAGGAATGGATTGAACCACAGATTTTAGCAATACTTCCCTTCCTGCACAAGCCAAAAATTTCTCTGACCATCCTTGCATTTTACTTCGGCTCCTTTCCCCAATATGAGTAAAACTTCCACTCGTAATCCTCCCAACAGCAGTTGGTAGACCAAGGTAGCGCTCGGTAAAAGCTTCCACAAAAATGCCAAGTGTCTGTTTAATCTCCGTCCTCAATTGCTGTGAAGCGTTGGGACTGAAATAAACTGCACTTTTCTCCCGGTTAACTGCCTGACCAGAGCAAGCGGCATAAATCCTGAGGATATCATTCAATCTATTTGCACTTTCAACTTTTGCATTCATGAAAATCAAACTGTCATCCGCGAAGAGCAAATGATTAACCCACGGAGAGTGAAAACTCAGCCTGATACCTCTGTTAATATATGCAACACCATAATAGTTCATCAAAGATGTAAGGCCTTCTGCACATATAAGAAAGAGGAAAGGGGACGCTGGATCACCTTGCCGCAGACCCCTGGATGGTGTAAAATATGGCAGGAGTGAGCCATTAACCTTAACCGTAAATCTGACTGAGGTGACACATTTCATGATGAGGCGCACAAACTTCTCGCAGAAACCCAACCTGGTTAACATTGCCTCCAAGTAATGCCATTCAACGCGATCATAAGCTTTCAACATGTCGAGTTTAACAGCACATGAGGCTTGTTTGCATCGCTTCTTTTCTTCATCGCATGCACACTTTCATATGCTACCAGGACATTGTCAGTAATCAAACGGCCCGGTACAAAAGCGCTCTGTTCCTCCCCAATAATCTCATCCATCAAACCACGAAGCCTGTTGGTTATTGCCTTCGCTGCAATTTTATACAGGACCGGGCATAGAGAAATTGGTCGGTATTGGGAGATCCTTTGGGGGTTTCGCACCTTGGGAATAAGAGTGATAGCTGTGTCGTTAAGGCCCAGTGGTAGCTCCCCTCCGTTCAGAAAATCTAGGACAACAGATGTAACATCTCCGCCCAGTATGTCCCAGTGACGCTGGAAGAAACCAGCGGTAAAACCGTCCACACCCGGCGCTTTTGACGGCGCCATCTGGAAAAGAGCAGTCCGTACCTCCTCAGCCGTGAAGTCCTTCTCCAACAGAACATTCATGGCATCATTGACACGGACAGGAACAAATTGCAGCAGATCAGACATGTCGTTGTACCCCTGGGAATGATAGAGATTCTGGTAGAACTCCATAATTTCAGATTCCACTTCGTCAGGATCATCACAAGTTGATCCATCCGCTTTCTCCAGGGAAACAATCCGATTACTTCTACTGCGCTGCGCTGCCTGAGCTTGATAATATTTTGTGTTCCGGTCCCCTTTGCGCAGCCAGTTAACTCTTGATCGTTGTTTCATCCACACCTCTTCCTGCCTTAAGGTCTCCTATAGTTGAGCCGACACCGCCAATTCCTCAGCATTCGGTCCCCGTCCAATCGAGGTTGCTCGGAGTCGCTCCAACTGTTTTTGCAGTTTCGTCACCTTCTTAGCTATATTACCAAACTCGCGATCACCCCATGATCCGAGTCCACTCTGGACTGCGGTAAGTGCATGCACTACACCCTCCAGGCCCTCGCGGCCAGCCTCTGATTGCCAAATTTCTTTCACTAGGTCGTCATAGTCACTGTGAGACTGCCACACGTTCTCGTAGCGAAACTGGCACGGACCACGCCGCCCCCCCCCCTCGCCTGTACACTCCTCAACTCAGCAAGGACATAACAATGGTCAGATGCTGTCGAGCTAATATGCTTAACACTTGAGTGCCCAAACAAAGATAAAAAATTTGCATTAGCGAAAGCACGATCAAGTCTAGCTTTTACATTAGAGTTGCCATGTTGCTTATTATCCCAAGTAAAGGGAACACCTCTCCATCCAAGATCTTGGAAAGAACAAAAATCTACGACCTCCCGAAACGCTCGCATTTGCCACTCCGGCCTCGCATGAACGCTGAAGTGCTCGTCAGAGTACATGGTTTCATTGAAATCGCCCATACAGAGCCACCCTTGGTGTTGAACTCCATATAAAGTACGCAAGAAGTTCCAGCTATGATATCTATTTTCAGCCCAGGGTTCTCCGTAAAAACCTGTGAAACGCCAAGGTTGTGACTGATCATTCATCCTGACATTCACATCAATATGTGCCTGGCTATAATTCTTGAGTTCCACTTCAACATTATTTGTCCAGAACAAGCCAATACCACCACTGAGGCAGTCACTGTCAACGGCGAAGCATCCAGCAAACCCAAGTAGGTTCTGCAAACTTTCTACTCGTTTCCCTTTAATCTTTGTTTCCATGAGAAAAAGAAGGGAGGGACCTTCCTGCTTCACAATCTTGCGAAGCTCTCGAACTGTAGATGGGTTCCCAAGCCCTCGACAGTTCCAACTCATGCAATTCATTGGGACGGGCAGGGCTGACTAGCAGCCTCTGCCGAGTTGTCAGGTGTTGGTTTCTTCTTTTTCGGGAGCCTTTCAAACTCACCTTCTGTCCCAAGATCATTACCTGCCTCACGTTCCTTAGAGCACGCCGGATCACTGCTCACATGGCCTTCGCCGGCTGCTGTCAACAGGAGACGAGGCACCGGCTCGACACGGCGGTACACCTGCTTTGGTGCCTCCTTTCTTTTATTCTGTTGGTTCTTCTTTCTAGGGGAATTAACCTCAGTACCCCCTGCCGGTGTATTGCTGGAGTTCTTGGACTCCCTCTGACTGCTCGGTCCCGAGTGTTGATCCTTTCCAGCAGATTCCCCCGAGGCAGTCTTTTTACGTTCATCCAGATCCCTCAACTTCGGACCAAAGGGCAGCTCCCCTTTTGCATCACGCTGGCCAGGAGTTGGGCAGTACGGATCAGAGTGTCCCAGTCAGCCACAAGAGAAACAAAAATGAGGCACATTTTCATACTGAATATCATATGGGTCTTGCTTCTTTCTCTTTGCCGAATCAATCACAATCCACCTTCTCAACGGTTTGTTCACATCAATTGACACCCTCGCTCGCAGAAAACCACCCATGTGATCAAACTGTGCCGAGGTAGCTTCCTGATCTATCTGTTTCGCGATCATCTTACCCCATGAGTCATCCCGAAGGTTATAGGGCAGGTTCAGAACCCTTGCCCATAGATGAAGCCTGTCAAACCTAACCTCATCAGGCCACTCAGCCAAGATTACCGCGTTCTTGCTGATATGCCATGGCAAACCATCCCATATGCGATCCCGATCTCGCTTCGACTCGAACTCAGCCACGAACATGTTCTCCCCCATAGATCTGAACTAAAGTCCTCGGGGATTTCCCCACGCCGGTCGGAGTGCATTAGCAATGGTTTGGATGTGAAACAGATTGCGATATAGAACCTTCCCTGCTAATAGCCACTTCTCCGGCGCGTCCTCCTCGCGATCATCAATGACCAGCGGAGTAGCTTCCTCATCTGTGATTCCTAGCTTTCCTAGGGCCTCCTCCAAGCGAGCCCTAACCGTGCGCGGCGAGTCAGACTCCGCCGCCGAAGTTTTGCCCTGATCAGATGCAGCCATCCTCACGGGAGATCGATGCGCTCCGCCGATTGATGTCGACGAGCGCCGCAGTTTCCCCCGACCCCTAGTCGCCGCCGCCAGGTTGCATGGAGCTACTTGCGGTTGATGCAGTTGTAGTATGTCACGTTTACAAGGTATACTGATTAAGTTCTAAAAAAATAGGTATACTGATTAAACATAGTGGTTAGATTAGGAAGGATAATTTTAATATTTAGGGGTCGTAAAGGAACGACATTAAAGGTGGACGCGGTGCTTCTGATCGCGAGCACATGTGTGCTCGGTATCTTGACGGTTGAGTTGCGTCGCTGGCCGTGATGCATTTATTAGCTGGGCCAGATACGCGAGCGTCCAAAAGTAAGAAAATGGGGAAATACGCTTGGGCTGTGTGCCAGGAAGAAGACAGAGGAGACGCGGTCGTCGACGGCAGGCAGGCGAGCCGTGGCTCGGGACGTCTGGCCTCTTCCCGATCCGTGGACCAGGAAAGTAGCTTTTCGTTAACCCTAAACGGCGATGGAGTAAATGACTGGATTGCGACCCCTCAAAAAAAAAGACTGGATTGCGGGGCAGGTGGGGAGGGGTACTGTCGTCTCCTACCTCTGGCTGCTGGAATTTTCGAATGGAGAAAGCCCTGAGCTTGGGGAGAAACAATTCAAAGAACAATCCAAAATCTGCCGGTGGACATGGAGTTCCTGATGCAACCAATTATGAGGTAAGAGAACAGTTAATCGCCCGAGTTAATCATGTATGTTCGTTTTGGGATTCCATGGTGTCGATCTGCAATTTGGACCGCTTGCTTTCTAGATGCACGATGCTGGAGGAGTTAAATGATAATGCCGTCCCGATGGAGCCCCCACATTACCCAATGAGCGCGCTGCCGGCGGGGATGGAGCAGAGTCAGCCCTACGCGGACTGCTTCGACGGGCAGATTTGTGCGGCAGGGGCACCGGCGCCATGTGAAAGAGGAGTACTCGCCATAAGCTTCCGCACAGTCGGTAGGAAAGATTGATCCTAGAGCTCCAGGATGGATCCGCAGGTATGTTAGAATCAATTTTGGTGTGCAGATCAGCAGAAGCTTTTAGTCCATATACACGTGAATGCTTGTAATCTGCAGATTAGCTATCAGGCGGGATATCAGAATTGTGTGAACAATTAGAGATGTAGTTGGACACTTAAAGTGTTGGTTCAGTAATTTACATTTGTGGTAGCGCAGATAAACATTGGGAGCTGAAGAATGAGCTCTTTACTGATAGTTAAGAGTTGTTTGTAAGAGTGAAGAAGCACTGCATTTTTTTATAAGAGTGTTGCAGGACTGTGTTCTTTTATGTGGAGTACAGTTGAAAAGTCATGTGGGAATTGTAGGTAGTACTGAACTTGCAAAATCATCAACACGTGACTAAAATGGATAAAATTAAGTAGGCAGTCATTGGATGAAGGGGAAAAGGCTATATTTTGTTTGTGCATAAATTTGTTACTGTACTGACGAGTGACGACTGCGTGTGCGTGCTGATTTCAGGGTTAGAATCGATGCTGCCACACCAGGGAGAACACCATGGGATAACACAAGAGTCTGCACACAAAATGATGAAGCATCAGCAGCAGGCTCATTGTGTAGGGAATGGCAGTAGCAGTTTGTGCATCATGCAAGATATTCCT
Organism: Elymus sibiricus; assembly: GCA_039707655.1. Classification (NCBI taxonomy): domain Eukaryota; kingdom Viridiplantae; phylum Streptophyta; class Magnoliopsida; order Poales; family Poaceae; genus Elymus; species Elymus sibiricus. The sequence goes on from CM077670.1 coordinate 32,017,346, forward strand.
CACCGAGAATTCATGTTTGATTGGGTGCCTCCATGTGAGATAGGGCTATTCCGAGTTTGACTCCATGTCAAGCTGTGAGTAGTGACGCAGGATTATGGACATCAATTCAGGATCCATAAGCATGTTCCTGGCAAGCTGTTCCTTCAGAGCAACACATGTGATCCTTACGAATCTAGGTATTTCGTGATTTCGTTATTAGGTTGTGGCAGCGATAGTGTGTTTTTTATTCCTCATTTTGGTGAGTGAGGCTGATTGCGATTGTTGCTGGGTGTCAACAAGTGGTTTTGTAGTTCTGTTTGTTTTTTGGGGGAATAGATTCAGTTCTCTTAGTCTTGGGTTGCTCGGTGTTTCACCCGAATTGGCCATTGCGTTGTTCGATTCATCAGGGGCTACTGTTGTCACTTCTATGGTGGTTGTTGGGTGTTTAATTCATCGGGGGTGGCTGTTGCTCCCTTCTTGATAAAAGATTGATGGTCTTGAAGTGATTCATAGCTTACGCTTACCAGGGAACCGGGGAAAGAATAGGATTATGTTTGCTACTGTGTGCTTTTTTTTCCTAATGAAGACAAAGAGTTCACTCCAATTAGCTCTCACATTCCGTTATTTTCGACAGTCTAGAGCTCTCTTAATATTGGAAGGATGCACGTGGATAGCTCTTGTTGTGACCTTGTTTGCTCATCATTGTCTTCGAACTGACGATGAATTATAAGGCATAATTAAGCGATGATAGTGATATATAGACTCATGATAACTGAATATGCATGGCTGAATAACAGACGGTTACTCAGTTTAGTTTGTAACTTAAAATATATCTCACGCATTGCACAAAACCTTGCATTTAATCTAACTATCATGTGCCTCTTAAAATATAAGAACACTTGACTGCCAGAAGTGTGGCTCATATCAGTTATAAAAAATTTAAATAACTGGTTTACACTTCACATTTCCATCTGACTTGGGCTTGCGTTGGAGTGACATATAATCTGTCATTTAGTGTTGAGGTGTGTATGTCTTGCATCATCACATAAGAATTTCGACATTCTTCGAACTGAGTGCATCATGTTCTAAACGTCTAACAGAAGAGCTCAGTGGAAGATGACTTCGATACATATATCTCACGGCATAATGAGAAATTATGTTCTTTTCATTGTCTTTACCTCTGCATCTTTCTCCAATTACCTTAAAATGTTCTACGCTACTGTTATCTCTATGGACGATGGAGTAAATGACTGGATTGGGTGGCAGGTGGTGGGGAGTGGGGTGGTAGTGTCATCTCCTACCTCAGGCTGCTGGATTTTTCAACTAGAGAGAGCGCCGAGCGTGAGGAGAAGTGATTCTTACAAGAGGGCAAGATCTACCGGTTGATATGGAGTTCCTGATGCAGCCTATTAAAAGGTACGAAAGAAGTTTGCTAGTCTCCCCCAGTTTACGAAAGGGGGAGCACCCAGACGCCTCTGCCTCCTCCTACTGGGAGAATGAGCGGTGGGTGGGTGGGGGGACTGGGGAGTCCCATCGTTGCTAGGGTTATGCTCCCTTTAACCGCTAGTTTGGGCTGGAACTTGGTCCTCCAACCGTGGGCCGCAGCCGGCCCACGGTGGCGATGCAAGTCTATCTCTGCCTCGAAAAGCACATATCTCGCTTCATTTTGCTCAAAAAAAAAAAACATATCTCGCTTCATGCGAGACGGAAGGATATCCCACATGAAGTGGCTACAGTAAGTGCCGGCACAATAGCGCATACATGAGAAATAGGGAGAGAAAGTGAGTTTCCATGAAATCGATCGCAAGTCGCCTCGGTAGTGCGAGGTGCTGCCAGCCACTACGCCACGGTCGGGTTCGAGGTAACATAGGAGGCGCGGCCTACTTGAGAGAAAAGACCCGGGTTTTTTTTTTTTTTTTTTTTTGTTTGGCTTTCTTATTTCTTCTCCGATTTTCTTGTGGTTATACTTTTTTTTTGTTTTTCTTTTGGTTTCTTTCATGGTTTTTATCCTCTTTTTTTCCTACTCATTTCCCTTCATTTTCTTCTTCTTATTTTTTTGTTTATTTCTTACTTTTCAACGTTTTTTTGTTTTCTTTTCCATTATTTTTGCATTTGTTTCTTCGGTTTTCTTTTTGTTTTCTTTTTTCTTTGGTTTCTTTTCGGTTTACATTGTTTTTTATTTTTATTTCTTTCTTTTGGTTTCCATTCTAAAAATTTTGTATACGTCAACAACATTTTTCAAATACACATTTAACATTTTTTAAATACGAGTTTAATATTTCTTGAATACATGGTCAACATTTTTTTATACATATTTTCAACAACTTTCAAATGCTTGATTAACCTTTTTTGTCAATATAATATTAATATTTTTTAGTACATGCTCAACATTTTTTTATACATATTTTCAACAAATTTCAAATGCTTGATCAACATTTTTTTAAATATAATATTAATATTTTTTTAGTACATGCTCAACATTTTTTTATGCACATTTTCAACAATTTTCAAGTGCTTGATTAACATTTTCTTAATATAATATTAACATTTTTCAAATACATGGTCAACATTTTTTTCTATACACACTTTAAAAAAAATCAAATGCTTGGTTAACATTTTTCAAATGCAAGATTAACATATCAACATTTTTTTATACACATTTAACATTTTTTAAATGCAATATTAACATATTTTGAATACATGGTCAACATTTTTTCTATATACATTTAACATTATTCGAATGCTTGATTAACATTTTACAAATCCAAGTTTAACCTTTGGTGAATACAATACAAGATTATTTCTTTCTAATACATGGTCAACATTTTTTCTATACACATTTTTAAAATGCTTGATTAATTTTTTTTAAAATACTTGTTTAACTTTTTTTTCAAATGCTTGATTAACATTTTTTTTAAATACACGGTCAACTTTTTTCATACACTTTGTATATTTTTCTTATACATTTTTCGTACACATGTGAAACGTTTTTCTTTATTTTTCAAATGCTTGGTTAACATTTTTTTCAAATGTTTTTATGTACATTTTTTTGTAATATATTTATTTATAATATTTGGAAGTATAAAGGAACGTAAAAAAAAGAAAAAAAGAAATCAAAAAACATGAAAAAAATGAGGTCATGGCCTCTCGCGCGGCTAGCCCGGCCCATCTGGTGCGCCCCCGACGCGAGGTTTCCCTCTGCCTTGCTATAAGCGAGACATAGGGGCGCCCGAAAAGCACCTCTTTATTCATTCATTTTATTTTACTAGGCAATTGCCTGTGTGCCTGTGCGTTGCTACGGCCTACGGGTGACAATGATTACGTGACATGATTAAGGTCACTGAAACATTTGAGAGTGACAACTATAGTCGTCTCGGCGAACCGTTCAACTACTGCAGAACTCGGTGGCTTCCCATCACCACGGATTCACGATTCATCATCATCAGTTGTCTCTTCCTCGACAAAATCTATTTGATGTTCAATTCAACCCACTCATGCATCATTGTAGACGATTGCATGAAAGATGGACTCCTCACTCCACTTTCGATCAACACAAAATTTGAAGCACGAGAAATCTTATGGACAACACCACCCTAATTATCTGCACCATCATAATGGTGTAAACTGGACAATGGTGAAACTGGTTATAATCATTCGGATCACAATGTTGAGCATGAACAATGACATGTTATTTGCTTTGCTGGAAACATATTTAGGTGAGAAATAAAAATATTAAGTGCCACATTTTCATATGTGGGCGTGTTAGGAGAGGTAAATCAGGGAACATACGAAGGCAACATAAATGCTAATGTTTGAGATGATGTATGTTATTAGTGAGTGTAAGCATACGTGCATACATACAGACTTCATGTAAGACTATTTTTCAGTACCAGTGTAAATAGAAAAATGTGCTCTAGTTAATTCGAGAAACGCATGGTAACCGGACTTTACCTCCTCATAAATAACATGGCACAGAGCAAGCTGTGTGAAGCACACACAACAAAGGTATGCATCCTGAAGGAAATATGTCCTAGAGGCAATAATAAAAGTTATTATTTATTTCCATATTCGTAATTAATGTTTGTTTTCTATGCTATGGTTGCAATGGTTCTCAAGTCTGCAATAACTACGAGGCTCAAAGAAAACCCATGTGCATGTGTGGAATAATAAACGGTAAACATATTCCTAGTCTCGCATCTAAGACTAGCTCAAGTGTTGCAGGATAGTTCTGCTTTCCTGATCATGTGCATAGTTAAAATAACAAGGATGAGGACAACTTTGAGGACACAATGTTGGAAGAACACATGTGTTAAACAAATCCAATCTATTGATATACTAGGAGATCATATTGTTATTTAGTTGTTACTATAATCACACAAAAGTTAAACGTTTGCATAATTCCTTAGACCATGAGAGTATCGAGTACCTTCATATCAAATGATGTACTTGGGGGTTCGTCAAACGTCAACCGTAACAAAGGTGACCATAACTGCAACTTTCAGGTGCATTGGAAATGTATGATAAGGGACTAGATAGCTCGAGACTGGAATTTGTTCCTCCCACAAAGGAGAGATATTCTTAGGGCCCTCTTGGCATGACGGTATCCATCATTGTCTGGCCAGACACAACGTGACTTGTTCACGGGGATGCCGGAACACGGAAATGAGAAAAGAGAGCAAAACCGGTTACGAGGAAACTGGCATAGTGATCAAGTGTTAAGTAACGGGAATGTCGATAAATCTCCCCTCAGGGTTTTGTAAAATATCGTGAAGCAAAAGGAATAGCACACGGGAACAATAGATTCACCCGATAATTATTCATGTGGGTATATGGGTCAACATGCATGTCCACGATTCCGATGTTGATCATTGAACAGAAGGAAGCTCCGGTCTTGTCTGTACTTACCGAACCTGTGGGGTCACACGCTTAAGGATCACCGACCTGTTGAGTATTAGAAGTGCAGGAGCTTACGTATTATGCACGGGAAACGTTTCGGATAAAGAGAAATTGTTTCGAAGGGAGAACCGGAGGTTTTGGAAGAAAACCGAGAAAAAATGGGAAACCGGAAAAGTTTCGAGTAACCCTAGAAAGCATCTGGAAGCAGTGGGAAGGTTCCGGAACCTCCCAGAATGTTCTGAAGGGGCACCACATGGCTACCACTTGGCGTGCGCCAAGTAGGGCATCATCACATGGGCCTTAGGCCAATTAGCGGGGGCGCCTCCCCTTTGCCTTGGGGGGCAAGCCCCTTTGGCAGCCACGGTTGGAGGAAGGGGGTGTACTCCTTGGGATTTAGCCTACCCTAGATGGGGCGCACCCCTTTGGGGGCTGCCTCTCCTCCAAGTCAGCCATCTCCGCTTGGCCTATTCTTCCTATAAAGGATGTTATAGTACCCGCCTCCTGAGAGCCTCCGTAGGCGTGGAGGGCCACTGCGCCATCCGTTATGCGGTGGCATGCCGTGGGGGCTTTTCGGGGCTCTCCGCGCCATCCGATTGCTCGGCCGATATGCACCTGGGTGATGAGTGATATTTTTACGCTCATCACACCGTTGTCCGTAGCCTCCTCAGAGGCATAGTCCAACACGCCGGTTAAATCTTCGACAGTGGCGACTAGGTGGGTGGTGAGTGGGATGTAAATTTCCCTGGTATCGGCTTTATGTCGTGGTGGTACAACCATCTATGGGGCCATGCAGCCCCTTGTGGTTCGGCGGGGGAGGTCGACGTGCACAAAGAGCATGAACAATGGAAGACGCAAGGGATTTACCCAGGTTCGGGCAGCTGAGAAGCGTAAAACTCTACTCCTGCTTTTGGTGTATTAATGGTGTGGAAGCACAGTACAAGGAGCGCTTCTCCCGGCAAGGTTCGGGGGAGAAGCAGCTACACGAGATGTGCTTGTGTTTGAAAAGGGGTCCGAATCCCTCTAACTGTTGCCTTGGCCCTCCTTCTATAGCTCAAGGGGTCACCACAGTGGCAAAACAGTAATTACATAGTGATTAGATAGCAAACAGTGCTATCATACCTAACTCTGCTAGTTTAGGACAAAGGCATTAAATGCGCCGTTAGGTGTCATGTGGAGAGGTAATCCCGGCAAGGTTCCTGCACCGCTCGCCCAGCTACCTCGTATTATTCTGACACGCCTCCTGGACGGGTGTCATTAAAGGCAAATCCTGTCCCAGTGAGCTGACACGTGCCCGACAAGTCTCGCCAACCAGCCTGCACGGTCGACACCTCACCCATTAGCGAACACCTGTGCGGTGAGGTGGAGCGCTGGAGGACTGGCATAAGCTTGCCGGCACGGAGCTTGCCGGGTCTTCTCCTTGCCGGTTTATCCTTGCCGGCAAGGGATATCTTCTTCTTCGGTACTAGTTGAGTGTTTGTTGATGCTGTGTCTTGAGCTTCTCCCCAGTGGCTTGCGCAACTGGGTCTTGGATCTTGCAGTTTGGCAGTCCCCGGCAAGGCTTGGCCGGCAAGGAGGCTGCTACTGTCTGTGCATAAGTCAGGGTATAAAATACCCATGTTTTATACACCGACAGGAGCCCCCGGGCCTGGGCCATATGCGCGTCCGAAGCGTCGTTGGGCTAGGCCCAAACAATGCACAGGCACGCGGCGGGAAACTGCCGTTGTAATTTTTCGTCATGATGGTTATCATCTTTTGAGATCTTCTTTGCTTCCTCATTAGTCTGGTATCGGGTGTGCTCTTGGTCACCTCCCGGCAAACCTTGTCGTCGGGTGGGTGGCTTGCAGGCGTTCTCAGACCAAGGGCACGCTCACATGCGGGGTGCCGTTGGCTCAAATCGAACGGGCACACAGCCATGCGTGGCAAAGGATAATTGTCATGTCTGTCTTTACTTCTCCTTTTTCTGCGCTCCTCCATCACGCGCGTCTCCATGCATGCAGGGCAGCGGATTGGTGGAGAAGGGTGGCCGTTGGAGCGATGCGCTGGGCCACGGGGCGCAGGACGCGGAATTGGCGATCGTGGGCGGTTGCTGGAGTAATGCGCCCGTCAGAAGCGCAGGACGTGGGATTGGCGATCGTGGGCGGCCGCCCGAAGATGGTGAAGAGCTAGCTCCCCGCACTCCCCCTATAAAGGGGGGGTTTGCAGGATGCGAAACTCACCCATCTCCTTCTGCCTCAACCTCCACCAACTGTTGCATCCTTCCCATATCTTCTTCTTCTTCCGTGTTCGACGACGACATGGCGAGGGGGAGAGGTCGTGGTCGTGCCCCCGCCGCCGCGACGAGGGCTTCTTCCTGGCTCCACGTTCAAGCTTCGGCCGCGGCTGCGGAAGCTGGCTCCAGTGCCCAAGGGAGGGCCGCGGCCCGTGGTCGTGCACGGCGCGGTGCCCGTGGCCGGGGCGGCCGTGACGGGGCGCTTGCTGTTCCGTCTTCGGCCCCTCCTCCGTCGGCAGAAGGCCACACAGTGGACACGGTGGAAGAGTTTGTCTTGGAGTTGCGCGACCAGCTGCGGAGCTGGCTGCGACTTCCTCGCCCCTTTGCTAGGGAGATGGAAGGCCGTCACCTGCACGGCCTATGGCTGCGCGTGGACGGTTGCTGCAACAGCCCGGTCTGGGTAACCGTTGAAACCTCCAACAATGGCATCATGTACCTTACGCGCGGGTGGAAATCCTTTGCCCGTGCCCGTTGCTTAGGGCAAGGGCACCTCCTTCACTTCCGGCTGGAAGGACCAGACGTGCTTGTCGTGAAGTTCTTCGGGGCTTCAGGCGCTCGTCTGGAGTGCTACGCGGAGAGCTCGAGCGACAGCGGCACCGCTTCCTCTAGCGATGCTGAGGATGACGATGATGAAGGCGATGACGACGGCTCTCCGGGCATGAAGATCGAAGACGACGGCGAAGAGTCTGGCTGATCGCCGGCAGCACCATCATCTGGCCTTCCGGGAACAAGCCGGACTCCGCCTAGGCGCCCCTTTTGCCCTTCTTGCACTTGAGATAAACCCTGGCAAAGGGCTAATGAAAATGTAATCAAGTACTTTCTTAATGAATATTTATCGTTGTCGGGCTTAGACAAATGCAAACTGTTTCCCTTGTTTTGTTTGTCTTTGTATGCTTATGTTCCCTACGCTTGCTTGGAAACTTGCCGGTGTGCACACTTGCCACGAGCACTTCGAGGAACGGATCCTTAGCAGCCTGCTGGAAGTGCCGCTGCCGGCAAGGCTACTTGCCGGGACAGAGCGCAGCTGCTAGGCTTGCCGAGCGGACTCGAGGTAAGCTAGAGCGCGGACCGATGGCGACAAGGCTCCTTCGCGTGCAGGTTTCTCATACAAAGCGCAGAATCGTTCAAGGGAAATCGCAAATGTAATAAGGAAAAATTTCAAAGTTTTTCAACTTAGCTTTTCCTTGTGCCGTTTCTCTCGTTGCATAAAATGATCACTTGAACGTCATTAAAATGGCACCCCATCTCCGCTCCCCCCGGGAAACTTGCGCGCGAGGGACTCCCTTGTCCTTTTAAGAAAAAAGAAAGAAGAGAAAAGGGCGGTTTCGTAACCTTGACGGTTCATTAGCTATTTCATACAAACTAAAGTGTAAACACAACACCATATGCATCCATGTATAAACGAATATGTATGAAAAGTTGCGAAACACTTAGCTTTATTATGCACAGGTTCTGCGCCTGGCTTTGTACAAAGGGTTACATGTCTTGCCGACAAAGCTCGTACAAAAGGGGTTGCCGGGAGGCCCGGCAACCGCGCCTTATGGGTAGAACTTGCGAAGATGCTCGATATTCCATGATTTTTGCACTGGGGTGCCATCTTCGATCTCCAGACGGACTGCGCCTGGCCTGGTGACTCGTACTACCCGATAAGGGCCTTCCCACTTCGGCGTCAACTTGTTTGATCCCTTGGCGGACTGAACACGCCGAAGAACAAGGTCGCCTTCCTCAAGGCTTCGGGCGTGCACTTTGTGGCTATGGTAGCGGCGCAAGGCTTGCTGGTAGCGTGCAGATCGCACAGCTGCCCGAGGACGATCTTCCTCAAGGAGCGTTGCGTCGTCTTGCCACAACTGCTCTTGCTCAGCTTCATCGTAAGCGAGCACTCGAGGTGACCCGTATATGAGTTCCGTGGGGAGCACCGCTTCTGCACCGTAGACTAGGGAGAAGGGTGTTTGGCCGGTAGCTCAATTCGGTGTCGTCCTGAGTGACCAAAGAACCACCGGCAACTCATCAATCCAACGCCTTCCATATCTGCGCAGCCTGTCAAGGGTTCTTGTCTTGAGACCACGCAACACTTCAACATTTATCCTTTCCGCTTGGCCGTTGCTTCTCGAGTGAGCGACAGATGCAAAACAGATTTTGCCGCCAAGGTCATGGATATACTGCATGAAGGTGCGGCTCGTGAATTGCGTGCCGTTGTCGGTGATGATCCTGTTAGGAACCCCGGAACGGCAAACTAATCCTTTGAAGAACTTGACGGCTGATTGCGCTGTCACCTTTCTCACCGGCTCCACTTCAGGCCACTTTGTGAACTTGTCGATGGCAACGTACAAGAACTCAAAGCCCCCGGCAGCACGGGGGAAGGGGCCCAAGATATCGAGCCCCCAGACCGAAAAGGGCCAGGAGAGAGGGATTGTTTGGAGAGCTTGAGCTGGCTGATGTATGTTTTTCGAATGGAACTGGCATGCTTCACACTTGGTTACTAGCTCAGTCGCATCCTGGAGGGCAGTGGGCCAATAGAAGCCTTGCCGGAAAGCTTTGCTGGCAAGTGCCCTTGATCCTATGTGAGAGCCACATATGCCTCCATGTATCTCTGTCAACAACTTTAGTCCGTCTTCCCGGCAAATACACTTCAATTTCACATCGTTCGGTCGTTTTCTGTATAGAATGCTATCCACAAGCTGATACATACTCGATTGACGGGCTACTTTCTCAGTTTCTTCTTGCTCATCGGGAAGTTCCCCTATTTGGAGGAAACGAACTATCTGATGTGCCCATGCTGGAGCCTGCGTTTCGACGACAAGGACTAAAGGCGTCTCATCAGCTGCGGGAGCGCTTCCTTCCGCGGCAAGAACCTGAGGTTCTGCGCGAAGCCGCTGCTCACCGGCAGCCGTGTCGTTGTCCCCGGCAACATCCTTGGTAGCGGCTTCTGGGAGCTCTGCCGGAAAGTACTTGCCGGTATTCAACTTCCTCCTTTTACCGGCCTGCGTTGATGGAGTGACTGTGGGTTGATTCAAATGGAGCACAAACGTTCCCGGTTCCACGGGAAGCTTTTGAGCGGCACATTTTGACAGGCTATCAGCGATGCTGTTTTTCGCACGAGGGACGTGCTTTGTTTGCAACCCGTCAAAGTGTCCTTTCAATTTCCTCACCTCTTCCACATACGCTTCCATCAATGGGCTCTAGTAATCTTTGTTTACTTGTTTCACAACAAGCTGCGAGTCGCCGCGGATGACCAATTTTTTGATTCCAAGGTCCACTGCGATCCTAAGACCGGCAAGGAGTCCTTCGTACTCAGTAGTGTTGTTTGTAGCTTGCTCCCTGGGAAAGTGTATTTGAACCACATACTTGAGGTGCTCTCCGGTGGGTGCGACAAGCAGCACTCCGGCACCGGCGCCTTGCAGCGAGAAGGCACCATCAAAGTACATGATCCATTCTTTCGCTGTCTCTTTGCCGGGGAGGGCTGTTTCTTGAATCTCTTCGTCTTGCGTTGGTGTACATTCTGCAATGAATTCCGCCAAGGCTCTGCTCTGAATGGCTGAAGTGCTTTCAAACTTAAGTGCAAAGCTTGACAACTCCAATGCCCACTCTACTATCCTACCAGTCGCCTATGGATTTCTCAAGATGCGTTGCAACGGGAAGCGAGTGACGACGGTGATCTCGTGTGCTTGGAAGTAATGTCGCAGCTTTCTCGAGGCCATGAGAAGGCCGAAAAGCAATTTCTGCACCCCAGAATATCTTGACCTAGCCTCCTGGAACAGGGAACTAACAAAATAAACAGGCCGTTGCACTACTTTCTTCTTCAGCACCACTTGCCGATCAACTTCGTTTGCTTGCGCTGTCTTTGTCTTGTCGGCGTCAGACCTTGCCGGAGAAGATTCCGGTGTGTCGCTGGACGGGCTTGCCGCGGTTACTTCCTCGTCATCGATTTCTCTCGGCGCCACTAATGCAGCACTAGCCACTTGGTTCGTTGCCGCTACGTATAGCAGCAACGGCTCTTGTGGTCTAGGTGCAACTAGTGTCGGCGCGGAGGAGAGGTATCTTTTCAAGTCCTGCAGCGCGGCCTCCGCTTCCGGAGTCCATTTCATCGGACCTGCCTTTTTCAAGATCTTGAAAAACGGCAGGGCGCGCTCTGCGGATCTTGAAATGAACCTACTTAAGGCAGCAACATAGCCGGCAAGATGTCGTACATCTTTGACGCTTTTTGGCGCTTGAATTTGCTCAATTCCTTTGATCTTGTCGGGATTTGCTTCAATTCCTCGTTGAGATACAAAGAACCCGAGAAGCTTGCCGGATGGAACGCCAAACACACACTTCTCGGGATTGAGTTTCAAGTTGATTTTGCACAAGTTTACAAACGTTTCTTCTAAGTCTTGGATGAGGGTAGCTTTGTCCTTGGTCTTGACCACTATATCATCCATGTACGCTTCCACATTCCTGTGTAGCTGGGGCTCAAAACCGATCTGGACTGCTCTTGCGAATGTCGAACTGGTGCTCTTTAATCCGAAAGGCATACGCACGAAGCAGTATGTGCCACAAGGAGTAATGAACGCGGTTTTCTCCTCATCTTCCTTGGCCATGAATATCTGATGGTATCCAGAGTAGGCATCAAGGAAAGAGAGCAGATCACAGCCAGAGGTGGAGTCAACAATTTGATCGATGCGCGGCAAAGGAAAAGGATCTTTCGGACAAGCCTTGTTAATATCGGTGTAGTCAATACACAGTCTCCACTTTCCGTTTGCTTTGCGCACCACAACTGGGTTCGCCAACCATGTGGGATGTAGCACTCCTCTGACCAGGCCTGCTGCTCCGAGTTTCTTGATTTCTTTAGCAATGAATTGTTGCCGCTCCAAAGCTTGCTTTCGGACTTTTTGCTTGACGGGCCGAGCGTGGGGACAAATGGCAAGGTGGTGCTCAATTACCTCCCCGGGAACACCGGGGATGTCAGATGGTCGCCATGCAAACACATCGACATTCACCCGCAGGAAGCCAACGAGCGCGCTTTCCTATTTGCTGTCAAGGGTGGCACTGATGGTGAAGGTACCGTCAGTGCCGTCCTCCTTTGCCGGCACCTTCTTGGTTGCCGGTGTAGTGGATTTGGATTTCTTACCGGCGGAGCACTCCGGCAAGTCTTCAACAGGCGCGTAGCACTCCGAAGAGGTGCGCTTCCTGGAGTCCTTGCTAGAGGCCTTGCCGGACTTCTTGTTTTCCTTTTTCTTGGCGGGAGCTGGGTCCTTGGCGGCCTCTACTGCAACCGCATCTCTGTACATCTTGTCGACGCAAATGACTGCATCTTTCTTGTCGGAGTTGATGGAAATGACACCCATTGGCCCTGGCATCTTCAACGTGTTGTAAGCATAATGAGAGGCTGCCATGAATTTTGCCAAGGCTGGGCGGCCAAGAATTCCATTATACGGCAAGGGGATTTTGACAATGTCAAACACAATCTTTTCTGTTCTGTAGTTTAACTCCCCGCCAAACGTCACCGACAATGTGATCTTTCCCTTGGGCTGGCTTCTTACCGGGTTCACTCCTTGAAAAGTGCCTGTCTTTTCGAGCTCCTCGTCGGGAATCTGTAGCCTCTTAATTACTTCTGGAGAGATCAGATTCAGACCGGCCCCACCATCAACTAACATCTTTGTTACTTGGAGGTTGCGAATTGTTGGTGAAACCAACAACGGCAAACACCCGACCGCAGTTATGCGATCAGGGTGGTCCTCAGCATCAAAGATGATAGGCGTGTGTGACCATCTGAGTGGTTTTTGAGAGCCCATTGCCGGTTCCGCTGCATTAACTTCACGCGCCCACTGCTTAAGTTGGTGGTGAGAGGAGTGCAAGGATGCTCCTCCGTCAATGCACATGGCATCGGCCGCCTTCTGGAACTCTTGTTCGCTGGTCTCATCATCATCCTCTTCGTCGCTTCCATCATCTTCCTCTTTCTTGTCTCGGCCTCTAGCAGGTTTTTCTTTCTGCTGCTTGGCCTTGCCGCGACGGCCTCCTCGACCACCACGACCCTTTTTGCCGGATCCGCCAGCACCATCTTGACCTTTCTCTTTGTCACGCTTTTCGTATTCAGCTTTCTGTTTCTCGACAAGGTGCTTGACTTGCCGGCACTCTTGGAGGTCATGACCCTTGGTGCGGTGAATCTTGCAGTATGGCCCATCAGATTTGCCGGCCTTCTCGTTTGGCGCCGCCTCCTGGCAAGCGGCGCATACAACAGCCTCCTTGCCGAAGTTCTCAGTCTTGGCTTTCTTGGCGGACTCAGAGTTGCCGGAACCTTCGACGGCCATTACAGTTTTGCCCTTGCGCTTCCTGTTGCGCTTTCGGCCCTTCTTCCTCGGGGTGGCGGCATCATCATCCTCGGGGTCTACCTCGGCACCAGCGTCCTCCCCGGGAAGCCTTCTTCCTTCCTTAGCACGCGCACACTTATCCGCCAACATGTAGAGCTCGTTGACGGTCTTGGGCAACTTGACGTTCATTTTCTCCCGCATTCTTCGATTGCGCACATTCGTATGAAAGGCGGCAATCACGGCTGCGGCGTGCACATCTGGGATGTTGTGGTGCACGCGACTGAATCTCTGGATATACTTGCGCAAAGTTTCACCATCTCTTTGCGGGATCACCTACAGGTCGCTGGGCTGTCCAGGGGCCTTGTGGCCACCGGTGAAGGCGCCAACAAACTCATTGCAGAGATCTGACCACGAGGAAATGGAGTTCTCCGGCAAGTTCATCAGCCAAGATCTCACGTTGGGCTTCAGTACCATCGGAAAGTAGTTGGCGAGGATTTTCTCATCTCTTCCTCCGGCAGCTTGCACGACAATCGTGTAGATGCCTAGAAACTCTGCCGGGTTCAGCTTGCCATCATACTTTTCCGGCACTTCTGGCTTGAAGGCTCGAACGGACGGCCATCGGACTTGCCGCAGCTCACGGGTGAAGGCAGGACACCCAACCTCGTAAGGTAGATATCCGCCAACCCCTGGCGCAGGCTCATCAACGATGGGGCCGTTACGCGCGTCGGATTGACGGCGCGCCTCCCGGTGCCGTTCGATGGTGGTGCGGGCGTCTTCTGCCCGCCTATCTCGGAGCACTTGCCGCTGATCTTGCCGCGCCCATGGATCTGAAGAAGCCATCGACATCTCGTTGGGTCCAAAAGATTGCTGGGCTTGTCACGGCTGTTGGTGTTGCTGCTGCCGAGGCTGTTGTCGCTGAGGTGATTGCACCGTTAGCGTAGTACCGTCAACGCGGCCACCAGCTGGAGATGTCGGTGCTGCTTGCGGACGCCGTGAGGGCTCCGCTTGTTGTGATTTACTAGCCTCGGCGAACCCAATCAAGCTTTAGATGGTGGCTCTCCACTCATCCATCTTCTCTGCTGCTGGAGGGAAGTTCAGCAGCATCTGGGCTCATGCCATTGCTTCTGCTGCTGTGGTTGGCATGGCCGGAAGCGAGGAGCGCGACGTCGCTCTACTTCTGGCAGAGCCAGTAGGAGCGTCGTCGTGGTCTAGCTGTCGCGGCACATGATCAGCAGCTGATCGTCGTGGCAGAGGCGGTGCCTGAGGATCTGGGGTTTGATCCGGAGGAGTCTCGCCGTGAGGTCCCTGCTGCCCGGAGTCGTTGGCGCCGCTCGGAGCTGTACCGCGCCCATTGTGTGAGGGGCGCGGCGTCTGTCCTGAAGCAGCATCCTTGGACACTGCCGCTGCGGGATCTCGGCTCGCGCCGGCCCGGGCATTGCTGCTCCGGTGGCTGCGTTCGTCGGCGTGGCGAGGAGGAGGAGGAGGAAGACGTCCATCCACTCCGCCCGCGCCGTCGCGGCTCCGTTCACCAGAGGACCGAGGAGGTCGACTGCCTCCAGCGTGCTCGTCCCCTGCGCCGACCGCGGTGGGCATGGCGACCGCGCCGCCTGCGCTGGTCGTGCCAACCGCAGTATCCACAACGCCCGCATTGGTCGCGCCGCCTACGCCGCCTGCGGATGCGTGCGGGGTGGCCGTCATCATGATGCCCTTCTTCTTGGGCGCCATCGACGACGATGAGGACGACGAGGGAGTTGGTGAAGACGATGAAGAAGACGCGCAATCCACTGATCAAGGTTCGCACAAGCGATCCCCCCTACCTGGCGCGCCAAAGATGTCGTGGTGGTACGACCATCTATGGGGCCATGCAGCCCCTTGTGGTTCGGCGGGGGAGGTCGACGTGCACAAAGAGCATGAACAATGGAAGACGCAAGGGATTTACCTAGGTTTGGGCCGCTGAGAAGCGTAAAACCCTACTCCTTCTTTTGGTGTATTGATGGTGTGGAAGCACAGTACTAGGAGCACTTCTCCCGGCAAGGTTCGGGGGAGAAGCAACTACACGAGACGTGCTTGTGTTTGAAAAGGGGCCCGAATCCCTCTAACTGTTGCCTTGGCCCTCCTTTTATAGCTCAAGGGGTCACCACAGTGGCAAAACAGTAATTACATAGTGATTAGATAGCAAACAGTGCTATCATACCGAACTCTGCCAGTTTAGGACAAAGGCATTAAATGCGCCGTTAGGTGTCATGTGGAGAGGTAATCCCGGCAAGGTTCCTGCACCGCTCGCCCAGCTACCTCGTATTATTCTGACACGCCTCCTGGACGGGTGTCATTAAAGGCAAATCCTGTCCCAGTGAGCTGACACGTGCCCGACAAGCCTCGCCAACCAGCCTGCGTTGTCGACACCTCACCCATTAGCGAACACCTGTGCGGTGAGGTGGAGCGCTGGAGGACTGGCATAAGCTTGCCGGCACAGAGCTTGCTGGGTCTTCTCCTTGCCGGTTTATCCTTGCTGGCAAGGGATATCTTCTTCTTCGGTACTAGTTGAGTGTTTGTTGATGCTGTGTCTTGAGCTTCTCCCCAGTGGCTTGCGCAACTGGGTCTTGGATATTGCAGTTTGGCAGTCCCCGGCAAGGCTTGGCCGGCAAGGAGGCTGCTACTGTCTGTGCATAAGTCAGGGTATAAAATACCCATGTTTTATACACCGACACTTTACATCCGATCTGATCGTAGACCGAGGATGAGATTGCCAGGTTCTAAATTTGAACCAGCATCTCGTTTATCTGTGAAAGGTCCTCTGTGTCCATGGCCTGGCTGTAGGCCGGGTCAATGCGGAGTATGCTCTGGGGTCTGCTTGACGCGACTCCGGAGCCCTGACCGACCGAGGTTAACCCCTGATCGGCTGGTGGAGAGATCGGATTCGAATTGAGTGTTGGTTTCGAGTCCGGACTCGGCTCGGGGTCGAGATCCGGCGAGATTGCGGTTGGGTCTGCGCTTAAGACCGCGTCCGCCGTAACAATGGCTAGGTCCATGTCCGGAGCCGGCTCTGGAAGGAGATCCATTTCGAGAATCGAGTTAGGGTTCGGCTCCGGGGTCGTAGCCGTTGCGTCCGAGGAGTTCCCGAGCCGATCTGGCTTCCAGCCGGAGAGGTCTAGATCGTCGCGAGCATCGGTGGTGTACTCCAAGCTTCCGAACATGATTACCTGGTTCGGAGCCAGGTTTTCGACTTGATCAAGGCGGCCAGACGAGTTGGCGTGCCAGACCATGCTGCCAAAAGCGAAGAGCTGGCTGGGGACAAAGGTGTCACTGCCGCCGGTGTTGCAGTTGATCTGCAAGTGAGCCATCAACCTTTCTTCGATCGAACAGCGGGGCTCTCAATGAAAGCACCAGTGTCGGTACTAAAACTAGCAGATCTCGGGTAGGGGGCCCCGAGTTGTTGATCTTGGGTCGATGGGTAACAGGGGATGAAGGAGACGATGTTTACCCAGGTTCGGGCCCTCTCGAGGAGGAAAAATCCTACGTCCTACTTTGATTATATTGAAGATTGTGTATTGAGTACAAGGCTTGATCTACCTCGAGATCATATGTTGTGGTCTAGCCCTAGGGTGAATAATGAATGGCCTCCCTACGAACTAAACCCCTCAGCTTATATAGGTACTGGGGGTGTCTAGCTAGGGTTACATATGTCGGTTATGGGTGGGAGAATCATGCACCATCCCTTGCTATAATTCTTGGGGTACACGCCAAGTCTTCGGCAGAGTCCATCTTCACCACACCTTGGTTCGGAGCTTCCGGAGTCCTTCCTTACAGGATCAGTGGGCCATAGGCTCGGCCCGTGGACTGTGGGCCAACTAGGTTGGTACCTCCTAGTCCAGGACACCGTCACTCGGCGACCTTAGACGTCGAAAATAAATCAAATGGAGGTATTTTGCCCTCATATGAGCGCGCGTACGACCAGGTTCGGTCGTACAGTACGTTATCGTGTGTTCTGGTTGTGAATAGCCAGCGTCACCCTTCGATACGAGCACCCATACGACCATGAGTGTTTGTACGAAACACCGTATTTCATTCCGGAAATCCTGTAGTCGGGGTCGACATGACATACGAGCACGGGTACGAGCGTGAGCGCTCGTATGGTACACCGTCTTTCGCTCTAGAGCCTCTATTGCTCGCGGCCATGAGCTCATATGAACGCCTGTATGACCGAGGTGGTCGTATGGAACGTCGTCTTCTCTCCTGGAGCTGCAGAACTTCATGAAAAAATTTGTGCTTCCTCCTTACGTTAGGCACATAGCAATATTGCAATAAAAATGATAGGAGGTATGCAACAAAATGTAGGCTACCAACATGCAAAATAAAACAAAAGTGCCAATGCAACTAGACTCAAGACACAAAACTAAGAAAGACACCTACAGACTTCCGGGTTACCTCCCAGGCAGTGCTTTCTTTATAACCATATAGCTAGGCTTCGGTGCTCTGTAAGGTCATCCACCCAGATCCCAAGGGATGTCGACCCCGAGTGTCAGACCAGACTCCGAACGGGGTTTGGAGCACCTCATAGCAGAGCTCGGTCGGAGTCGTACTTGCTTCCAGTGCATCGGCATCATATATGTAAATTTATACCCGCTTCTTGGCGAGTACTGATGCATCCGGTTCAGTGGAGATGCCGGCAAGGTTAGTAGCTGCAATTTGACAATATTTTTATAACTGAGAGCATACGGAGCTATTAGGAAATCATAAACCTCTTCTTCTTCATCTTCAATGTACCTGGGAATGTTAGTATCCAAATTTGCAAATTCAATATCAAGGCTATTATCATCTATAAGACTTTGCAATTTACTCTCCAAAGGAGGTCTATGGAGAGACTGCAGAAAATCAGCCCATATATCATCAAGATAAATTTCAGAATATGCAATTTGGGGTTTTTCCAATATTGACAAATCCACAGGTATAGAGGAGTGATCAGGCATCATGGTGGTTGCATCATTCTCTGATAACTCTTTTAATGCAAGCAACTCACCCTACTTTTGTGTTATCTCATCCCTAAGATGAATGCCAATTGGTGTGTCATCAAAAGGAGTCATCGGAGGCACATCGGGAACAATGCCAATATCTAGTTCATCTCTAACAATAAACTTTGAAACATCAGCCCTCACTATATCCTCTGGTGGAGAGTATTCAAGCATCGTTTCAATAGGTTCCATGAAAGCTCTAATAGAACGTAGATATGATAAATGATCATCGAGCTGGGCATTAATGGTGTCTAGAAATTTACCATGATCGGTAGGAGTTGTTGGAAGGCGGCTATTCCCTCCTTCATCTCCATGTTCCTTCTCCGGCTTGTCTCCTAGACACACTTCTTGGAAAGTGGTTCCCTGGATTTTCTCCCATTGCTCGATTATCTCCTCAAATTCTTCCATGAGGTTATGTTCCTGCAACATAGAGGCTTGGGAAGCGGCAGTCCGCCTCTCAAAATCTTTAATAAAAGGGGCATTATGGAGGTTGTTAGTAATACACCATTTATGAATACTCTCCAACAAACCAATATATTTCAAGACCTCTTCATGTTGTAAAGAGAGCTCCTTCACCATGTTGAGAAGTTCTAATGTTTTTTAATAGAGAATTAGTTCCTCAATAGTTGCAACATGATCAAATATGCAGCAGTCACGGTTATATGCTGCTACAACAGGGTTAGGGTGAAATTTGCAGCTGAAGCTCATATGGCAATTGGACTTGCAATGCTCACAAGATGATGGATATGCAAATATACCTTTAGCGTAATAATCCAATGCCTCCAATTTATCACCCATTTCAATACCTTTAAACGAATATCGGTATTGAGCATATACTGTTCCTCTCTCTTTGATTTGTTTCCTTGTAGCCATCCTAGTTCCTGTATAAGACATCTCAAAGCAAGACATTTTTTATATTTTTTTAAGTAGTAGCAAATATAAATAAACTATGTGCGAGCAGGTAAGTAAAAACCAAGCGCTGTGCTCCCCGGCAACGGCGCCAGAAAATGCTTGATGACCTGCAAGTGCATAGGGTTGTTGTAGCACTTTCCTGATAAGTGAAGTGTCGAACCCACAGGGAGCAAATAGGAAGGAATCACAAACCCCATAACTACGCTATCACTTACGTAGTCACGTACGCACCCAAACCGTAGTTTGGAAATAGCATACTTTAGTAAGTTGCTAGGAAGACAATTAAAAGGTAGTGTTTATCTAAACTACAAACAAGAAATAAAAGACAGAAAATTATAGGAACTAAACTACGGTAAACGGTGCTTGAGTAGTAAACTTTCTTGAGGGATTCGGAGTCTTCACCACAAGTATGATGCTGACAACACATGATAGACATGGCTCTCAATTTGTATCACTAATCCACTTGTATATGATCTCACATGGGCAGAGCCAATAAAGTACGCATCCCTACTCTGGTTACCGCGTACACTCGTGCCACCACCGTGCTTCCCCACTCCGGTTATCACAACGATGATTAAGGGGAGTTAACTCCCCGTGGTCACGGCATTAAGTTCTAGGGTTCTCCACTAATCCCTATTGCAATGACCAGAGACGAAGGGAGAATAGGGTTGTCACTACCTATACCTCCGCAACCAGCCTGCTCACCAACATGACTTGCCTCAAGTCCACAAGGGGCTAATGCTGCGCGAACACTCTTCACAACACCATGAGACAATCAACGCAATACATATAAAGAGAATGATTGGATCGCTTATTCAACAAAGTACTAATCATGCAAGGGTTCATCCAATTCCTCAAGAACTAACAGAATGACTCAAACAACATAGAGGGAGAGGGCAAGTTACAAGCTGGCGTGAAGCCGGTGGAGTAGAGGAGCATGGCGATGCCGGTGGTGGTGATGACGGCGGCGCCGGCGGTGAAAACCGCACCGCCCCGAAGGCCGCTGCGCGCGGTGGAGGCGCCCCTTCTTCTTCCTCTTGGCTTGGCCCTTCTCTTCTCTATGGAGGTGGTCTTGGAGCATTAATGGAGATGAATTATGGCTGCGTGTGGGAATGATGGAGGTGAATGGAGTCGCCTAGGGTTGGAGGTGCTTCTATAAAGGCCTCCTGGTGTCTCCTCCGTTGATATGGTCATCCAAGGGCTCAAGATGAGCCTTATCCTCTCCCAATCCCTTCATTAAGAGCCAAGGATCCCATGGGAACAATTGGGAACGAAATCCGTGAAGAATCCCATCTGGAAAGGCAACTTTCGGAGATGTCTGTATGTCATACGACAAGCAAAACGACCGCAAGCGGTCGCATGAAAGGCCGTCTTTCGTGCTGTCTTTTTGTGCTATCCTTCTCCGGTAAAACGGCCACCATTTCCTGATACGAACTTGGAATTTGATGTTCTTTGGCTCGTTGGATTCGTATGAAGGACGTCGATCCATTTCTGGTCTTAGATATTGATTTGGACAACTTCAAAAAAATGGCTTTTTCCGACCTCTAAAATGGCTAAGTGTGCCCCACTGGGTGTCTCCGTATTGAAACCATCCTTGATTCTTTCATCGTGCTTGGTCCTAGGTTGCTCCAATACACCTGTAGACACAAGAAAACAAAGAAAACTAATAAAAACCAAATAAATACACAAATATGCAATGCTCACAATGATAAGTGCAAAAACCGGTAATCATGCATAATGGACACATATTTGGTTCAATGGGACGTCGTAATATATGAAGAGAACATGCAACAAATGAGCTTTAAAAATGCGTAAAATATAGAGCCATAATGTGCCACCATGAGATTGAAGAAGATAGCAATTGCGGAACCACCGACAAAGTACCGTAGCTACGATGATTACTATCTCATCGCGGTGTTCGACATAAGGATTGCCATCAATAAGAGTGGCCCTAAGGGCAGAGGCTGGCACATGTTGGCCGCGACAGATTTGTTCCCGTACAAGTTCGAAGACGCCGTGTGCCATGTAGGCCGCATCTTCGCGGCAACAAACCAGGGGACTTGCTTGATCTGGGTGCCATCCTACGGTATGGGAGATAACAAACGAAATGCACTAACCATCATTTGCATCCCTAACGGTTCTTCATTATTTTGTAGGGACCAGGCATCCCCCGATCAAAATTAGATCGCTGATCCTGGATGTGCATGTGCATCCACCATTCGGTCTAACCTGGAACCTTGTAACTGACTTTAGCAAATTGGGATCAACTATCTTAGCAGTCATTACCCATGGTACCCTTGATTGGCAACAAGGTGCCACTATCTACCACGATCAGACCCTTACCATGTACCCAGGTATTCCATTCTCTCATTGCAGTGTGCTAGAGTAGTATTATCTTATTGCCGTGTGACCTTATAGTAGCAAACATGTTTAGTACTAGTACTTGTTAGTTCTTTTGATTTCTTGACTAGGACTGGAACCATAAGGAGGACATGTTTAGTACTAGTACAATTGAAAATTAGATTTTTTTAACCCTCTCGCCTTCTCTTTCATTGTAGTACTACTACTTCGGATCCATGGTAGTGTGTCGCAGGGATCGGCGAGAGTAATACTTTTTACCTAGGAGGACACGTATAGCTAGGCTCTTGAACCCACTCCTACGATTTTTGTTTTTCCATGTCTTACCTCCTCCATGTAGGCAAAAGTGGCTATATATAATAAGCCAGTTACTGTACTTCCTCTTATAGTATTATATATAGTAGTACTACTTGCTACACAATATTACTGCGCGCCATATTTGAGCACAACATTGTCCTGCATGGACCTTGATCATGTACGTCACCATGTGTCAAGATTTGAGATGCCACGTGTACCAGATGAACGGCTCCAAGTTCGACCCCCGTGATGCTATGTCGGAGCCGAGGAACACTCTTGGACAGCACTCGCTTTTCATTGGGGACATTTACCCCATTGTGAAACAGATGCCACCTTCCGTGCATGACACCGAAGGCTTGCCGTTCATGAAGCATGGTTGTGTTTTCAGTGCGCACCGCCGGATGAACAACATTTTAGGACACGTTATCCCTGATTTATGCCGCTTTAGCTTGGATGGGTCTCAATCGTGTGGAACCACACTAGAAAGCTGCGACAATGATTCCCGTTGCCCACCGCTATGGATTGTGCCATCTATGAAGAACACCTGAGACTGGAAACACAAGGAGGACATGGAGCCCATCTATAACGTGTAAGTGGAGTATGGTAAATTGTGAATGGTAGCGCTGTAAATCTATGTAGAGTAGTCGTGCACAAATTTATCACATGAAGTGGAGATGAACTTGTGTGGCATGTTGGCATTTGTCCTTTAGAACTTACTAGTAAATGTGTTATGTGTACGCGCAACTTGTGTGGCTGTTGCACGGGCTCCAACATGCTTTGTGAGAAAAAAAGATGGCACAACTTTGGCTGTAGGTGACGTGGCAGCTTCATACAGTAGCGGTTGTTTGCTATTGTACGACCACTCGGTACCCCTATAAACCTTGCGCTTGGCTCTTCACCTCTTCAGGAAGTCGAACAATGATGGTACTACAGTATATGCTCCTGGCAATCTGACACCGAATGAACTGATGCACGTCCACCGCGTGGGCGAGGGCGAGAGAGAGCGCACAGTAGTCAGAAGCTTCTCCTCGTCCAGTGAGCCACGCGCGCGTGGGCGAGGGAGAGGGCGTAGTAAGCAAGCTTCTCCTTGTCCTGCAAGCCACCGCGCGCATGGGCAAGGAAGAGGGCGTAGTAAGCAAGCTTCTCCTTGTTCTGTGAGTTGACGAGACACATCAAAGTAGTACTAGTACTACTAGTCCATACTATATATTGCCTCCTTTCCGGTTAACATGGCTCAATTTGAAATGAGATAAATACACTGGTGGTCACTGTATTTGAAGCAAAAGCACAATATGGTCACTAGACTTTAGAATACGCTCATTACGATCACTACATACGTTTTGCGGTGATTATACGGTCACTAGCTCACCGTAGAGCACCGTATTGCACTCTGTTGACTGGCCAAATAGTCTACGTGGCACTTTGTTGACTCGTTAAATTGGCGCGTGGTTTGTGGGTCCCACCTGTCAGTTGACAGAGAAAAGAAATAAGTTAAACAAAACTTTACGCAGGCGTGACAGGACTCCAACCCTTGCGTGTGAACCACCCTGGCTGTGTATGTGTGTGCATGTACGTGTAGGTTGAGCACTTGAGCGTGAGCGTGTGTGTTGCGTCGTGTGTTGTGTGCATGCGTGCGTGCGTGTGAGTGTTGTGTGCGTGCATGTGTACGTGTGAGTGTTGCATGCATGTAGTTCATGTGCATGCGTGCGTGTGTGTTGTGTGTATAATCACCACACTAGCTTATGTGTGTTAAAGAACAGGCTCAGCATACCAACACAAGGGCACCTTGTCCGCTGTGGTTAGCGCGCGCGGGTGCGAACCCGAGGTCACGACTTCGAATCCCTTCTAATACCCACCGAGCATTAATTTATTTTCCTTGTTTTCTTTCTTATATCCGCTGACAGGTGGGCCCTATGGTAGTGAGATAATGTGCGACAGGAATCCAACCCTTGCATGCGAACCACCCTGCTTGTGTATGTGTATGCATGCACGTGTAAGTTGAGCACTTGAGCGTGAACGTCTGTGTTGCGTCGTGTGCTATGTGCTGCATGGATGCGTGAGTGTTGCGTGCGTGCATGTGTACCTGTCGGTGTTGCATGCATGCATGCATGAGGTCATTGCGTGCGTTTATTGTGTGCATGTGTATGTGTGAGTGTTGCATGCATGCATGAGGGTTCTAGTCCCTCCCATTCACATATTCATATTTCAAGCTTCATTAAAACATTGCATGCAAGAATTAAGAGAAAACTCACCCATGCATGTAAAAGTTCTAGTCATTTGTTGTTCATGCATGCACGCATGGATTGCAATTAATACGTTGGTAAACACAATTTTGTTTAGGAAAATGAGCCCATTAATTGAGTAATTTTGCAAAGTAGTACTACTATAAAAAATTCTTTTGGCACTCATCATCTACTACCTTGGTTGGTGAAATTTTTGAATTGAACTATATATAAACCGAAAGGAGGGAGTAGATACGTAATTGTCGCTGGGTGCCTGCTACTTGTGAGCCGCGTTGGGATTTCCTCGAAGAGGAGAGGACGATGCAGTACAGTAGAGATAAGTATTTCTCTCAGTTAAGAACCAAGGTTATCAATCCAGTAGGAGAACCACACAGAACCTCGTTAGCAGCACCTACACACACAAAAGCAAACACTTGCACCCAACGCAAATAAGAGGGTTGTCAATCCTCTTAGTGGATATTTGCAAGGATTAATTCTGATAGTGATAAATAGATAAAGTAAAATACTAAATAAAATAAAAGTAAATAAATTGCAGCAAGGTATTTTTGGTTTTTAATATATGATAAAAGTAGACCCGGGGGCCATAGTTTTCACTAGAGGCTTCTCTCTCGAGCGCAGAACATACGATGGGTAAACAAATTACTATTGGGCAATTGATAGAAAAGCAAATAATTATGACGGATTCATGACAATGATCATGTATATAGGCATCACGTCCGAGACAAGTAGACCGACTCCTGCCTGCATCTACTACTATTACTCCACCCATCGACCGCTATCCAGCATGCATCTAGGGTATTAAGTATAAAACAGAGTAACGCCTTAAGCAAGATGACATGATGTAGACAAAGTAAACTCAAGCAATATGATTAAACCCCATCTTTTTATCCTTAATGGCAACACTACAAATACGTGTCATGTCCCTTTCTGTCACTGGGATTGAGCACCGCAAGATCGAACCCATCACAAAGCACCTCTCCCATTGCAAGATAAATCAATCTAGTAGGCCAAAGCAAATCGATAGATCGGAGAGAAATACAAAGCTATAACAATCATGCATAAAAGAGTTCAGAAAAGACTCAAATATTTCTCATGAATAATCTGATCATAAACTCACAATTCATCGGATCCCAACAAACACACCGCAAAAGAAGATTACATCAGATAGAACTCCAAGAATATCGAGGAGAACATGGTATTGAAGATCAAAGAGAGAGAAGAAGCCATCTAGCTACTAGCTATGGATAGGTCTGTGGTAAACTACTCACACATCATCGGAAGGGCAGCAAGGTTGATGTAGAAGCCCTCCGTGATCGATTCCCCCTCCGGCAGAGTACCAGAAAAGGCCTCCAGATGGGATCGCGGAAGAACAGAGGCTTGCAGCGGCGAAAAGGTTTTTTCTTCTGGCTCTCTGATGGTTTTGGAATATTTGTGAATTTATAGCGTTGGAATTAGGTCAAGATGTGCCATGAGGGGCCCACAAGCCTGGGGGGCACGCCCTACCCCCAGGGCGCGCCTCCCGAGCTTGTCGCTCCCTCGTGGCTCCTCTGGTCTTCTCCCGAAGCTTCTAGGGTCTCTTCTGGTCTAGAAAGAATTAATCCAAAGTTTTTTTTCTCGTTTGGACCTTTTTTGATAATGATTTTCTGAAAAGACAAAAACAAGCAAAAAACAGCAACTGGCACTGGGCACTAGGTTAATAGGTTAGTCCCAAAAAATGATATAAAATTGCATAAAGTTGCATATAAAACATCCAAGATTGATAATATAATAGCATGGAACAATAAAAAATTATAGATACGTTGGAGACGTATCAGTGCCTTGGCCAATGGTTCTTGTTGTTGGACATGATGAGAGTAGAGGCATAAATAGATAGGAATGTTGATGGACAGGATAAGAGTAGAGGCATAAATAGATAGGAAGTCTTGGCGATCCATTATTCCCCATTGGACAGAGAAAATATGTCAACTAGTCTTCACAGTGAAGTGACAATACATATTGCAGCAGATGGGACACTTAATTAATAAGCTGAGCCAGCGTGTTCGTGTTACTAAATCAGCCTTACCCTGTAGTACCATCATGTCTGCCAGTGGAGCACGCTTTCGCAATTACGCGTATGCACCTCTCTCTTCCATTAACTGACATATGGGCCCGCTTGAGGTAGACCCACATGTCATCGGCTTAACTATTTACACTCCGAAGGACGGTATATACTAGTAGTACTAGTAGTATAATTGAGATTTAATGCGACTTCTTCCCCGTCTCTCTCTCTTCTTCCTCCTCTCTTCCCCATCTTCGTCTGCACACCATTTTCCCCCGCTCACTTCTCACCCACCCACGCCATCTTCCTTGGTCGCTCGCACGCACCATCTCCCCCCGCTCACTGCTCGCCCACACACGCCATCTTCTTTGCTCACCCGCACACATCCACTTCCCTGCTCACCCGCACGCACCGAAAACCCCAATCACTCAGCGCACTAAAAAACCCAATGGTAGAACTGACTGACATGCAGAGCCGCGATTGGAATTCCCTCTCCAATGTTCTCTTTGAGCAGATCTGTAATCATATGGACCTGCTCAGCACCATGCGTCTGGCCGCATGCTCGGTGTCTATGCACCATCTACTCGTCGGCAGCCGGCCGACCCTTTTCAAGACACCCTGCTTGCTGATACCCGATCCTCGCAAGTGGCCCAGACACCAACATGACAATCCTACGTAGGTTGTCGTCGTGCCCCTCGACATGCTACCACTCCTTGCCCACCTGTCCTTCATGCGCTGCCACTACTGGGCGGGCATGAAGGCCAACCGGATCATCCTCATCCACGAATCGGGTAGTCTGTGGCGTCTCATGGATATCTACACCCAGCGAGAGATTACCCTTCCATCGTTGGATACTGCCGACATCGAGCCTCGCGGCCTGCCGCCCACTCCTACCTACTATGCACGAGAGGCGTCGGGCACTTGGTTGGACCTCCGTTTGCTGAAGGTTGTAATCTGCGAAGTGCCCACGACATCAGAAGACTACATAGTTTACAAGCTCATTGCCTTGTTCGACGGGGGATTAGCCTATCTGGAATCCGGTTGCCATACCACTACTGGGAAAAGGCTTATAGGTGAACCCAAATGTGTGGCGGGCGGCTCTGGTGACCCGCCACTGCTAGTTAGCAAAAGTAGCTGTGGCGGGTGCCAGAAATAGACCGCCAGAGCTAATGCTCTAGTAGTGGCGGGTGCTATATATAACCCGCCACAAATAAGCACCGCTGAGTATGGCCACGTGATGAATGTGGTCAGTGGCGGGTGCGCAGGAATGCTCGCCACTGCTCTGGAAGGTAGCACTGGCGGGCGCGCCTTAGTGCTCTCCACAGTTTAGTTCCTGCAACAGGTCCCAAGTCAAATCGGTTTGCCGCCCGCCACCCCAAAGCAGTAGTGGCGGGCCGATTGGCGCGCCCGTCGCAAACAACGAAATCCGTCCACTACACGCGCACGCCCCTCTCCCCTGCCCCACTTCACTTCACTCTCTCTCACTCTCACTCTCCCCCGTCGGCTCATCCACGCTGCCGCCGCCGCCGTCGCCGTCGGCCTCGGCGTCCGCTACTGCCGTTGCCGTCCGCTGCCGCCGTTGCCGTCCGTCCGCTGCCTCCGTCGCCGTCCGCTGCCACCGTCGCCATCCGCTGCCTCCATCGCCCTCACCGATGATCCACCCCGTCGCCGTCCGCTGCCGCCGTCGCCATCCGTCCGCTGCTGCCGTCGCCGTCCGCTGCCTCCATCGCCCTCGCCGATGATCCGCCCCGTCGCCGTCCACTCGGTAATACATCGCCATCCCTGCCGTCCCCGCCTCTCTCTCTCTGGCTTTCCTCGTCGCCACCCGCGACCGCGTCACCATGCACACAGACAGCCGCGGCAGCAGCCACGCACACGCACATGCACACGACTAGGGTTAGGGTATATAGTTCAACTAATTCAATAGTTTCTTTTAGTAAGGGCAGACGATGTATATACTCATTGTGGTTTGGACTAGGGTTAGGGTATATAGTTCAACTAGTTCAATAATTTCTTTTAGTTCAACTAGTTCAATAATTTCTTTTAGTAAGGAGATCAAGTAAAAAAAATCTTTATCATCTATCAAGCCAAATTGCGATCAGGAGTAGTGCTGAAGGACTAAATTTTGCTCTAGGTGAAAGTATTAGCATGGAGAGAAAAGTGATATGACATAAAATATATAATCATCTTATATGAACACATTAAGATAAAAGTAGGATCTATCACCAAATAAAGTGTTTTTTTGCGGGTTATCACCAAATAAAGTTGATAGGACAATATCAATTTATAACATGGAATCAATCTTTTTAAAATATTACTACTTTAGTATAAAAAACAATTCTGATACAACTTGTGGTACTGCCCTGAAAAAAGGCACCGGTGCAGCCGCAGTTTGCTAGGACTAAGTTGTGGTGCATGCGATCAATTGATCGCTAATTCCAACTTCAAAAAACAAAATCGGTCCGGCTGAACCTGTACGCTCACTGCCTTAACATTGTGTGGCCCAACTGCGGCTTTTTTATTGATATTCTGCTGTAGTAGATGTCTTCATTTCTTTACAGGGATTCATACTATAAGCGCTAAAGTTTTGGTGAAAAGTTGATTTATTTCCGTTTTGCCAAATTTCTAGCTCTTAATGTGTCCATTTTTATGCAGAGGTCATGCCAAATTTTAATTCAGATTGTGTTGTTGACAATTTCTTCGGTTCTTTCGCCAATTTTTTTATCTGCATGTTTTAGGTCATTTTTTCCTGAAATGGCGGACAACAGCAGGTACCATGGTGTTGTCCAGAGGCCCTGGGGGAAGTGGGGCACCCAAATCAAAAACCCCGTCCCTGGCAAGAAACAATGGCTCGACACGTTCAACTTCGCCGAGGAAGCGGCGCGTGATTACGATGCCAAGGCGCTCGAGTACCAGGGGCGAAGCAGGGCCCAGCTCAACTTTCCTCAGGATGCTTGGCGTGCGAGTGAGATAGCGCCTCCTAACATGAGGATAGTCTCCAAGGCCGAGGAGCAGGAGCACCTGAAGGCTGAGGTGCTCCTTAGGGCCCATGAACGTCAGAGCACCGATCCCTTGGTGGAACGGTATCTTCGGGAGGATCCGCATCTGTACGACATTAACGAGGCGTTGCTGATCACCGCACGCAACCAGAAGGATGCCGAGGATGACCCGATAGACTGGGATGATCTCGCCAAGCAGGACGACGAGGATTAGATTAGGAGTTGATCTCTCTACCGTGCCTAGTCGTATAACTCCGTGTAGGACATATGCCCTAGAGGCAATAATAAATCTTATTATTTATCCCCATGTTCGTAATTAAGTTTATATTTCGTGCTATAACTGCTATGGTTCTCGAGTCTACAATAACCACGAGGCTTGGAGGAAGACTCATATGCACGTGTGGAATAATAAACGGTAATATGTATTCCTAGTCTGGCCTCTAAGACTAGCTCAAGTGTTGCATGATGGTTCTGCTTTCCTGATCATGGGCATGACTATGCTAGCAACTTTGAGGGCACATTGTTAGAAGAACACTTGTGTTGAATCGACCCGAATTGATGTTATGCTATGAGATACATTCATCACAAGTTAATGGTTAATAACACAGAGAAAGTTTACGTTTGCATAATTCCTCAGACCATGAGAGTATCAAGTTTCTTCATGCTTGATTCATGAACTTTGGGGTTTGTTAAACGTCATCCGTAACTGGGTGGCTATTACGGCGGCTTATGGGTTCATGGGAAAGTATGTCAAGGGACTTGATAGCTCAAGATTGGGATTTGCTCCTCCGACGATGGAGAGATATTCTCAGGCCCTCTCGGTGTTACGGTATCCATCATCATCTGGCCAAACACATTGTGATTTGATCACAGGGATGCCGGAACACGGAAACGAGAAAAGAGAACAAAACCGGCAACGAGGTAACTGGCATAGTGGACAAGTGTTGATCCACGGGGATGCCGATAAATCTCACCTCGGGTGTTTGTAACATATCGCGAAGCAACAGGAATAGCACACGGCAACTGGAGGTTCACTCGAATATTTATTCGTGTGGGTATAGGGATCAATATGGGTGTCCACGGTTCCGCTATTGATCATTGATCGGAAAGTATTCCGGTCATGTCTATACTTCACCGAACCTATAGGGTCACACACTTAAGGGTCATCTATCTGCTGAATACTAGACAGGGAGTCTGAGAGAAAGTCACCGGAAAAGTTTCGGAGACAACGAAAAAGTTCCGGAGAGAGTACACCGGAATAGTTTCGGTAAAACCGAAAAGTTGTTTCGGAGTATACCATTAAGTCAAATTGGTTTCGGCACATGCCTGGAAATTCTTGGAGGGTGCCAGAATTGTTCTGCAAACTTCTAGGATTTTTCCGGGATAAAAACCAGAAATGTTCCGGAGCTGTCGGAACCGGTTTGGTTGCTTTTCGCAGATGAAAATCACTAATCCGGAATTGTTTCGGAACGCGTCCAAAATCATTTTAGTGGGTACTGGAATTATTCTAAGACCCACAGAAATATTTTTGGATTTAACGGTCGCGGAAAAATGTTTCCGTGAATAGTGAAAGTGCTTTTTGGGTTACTTTATGGAAAGCCACCTTTTAGGGCTTTTCCCAAAAGGCTTCTAGAAGGGATTGGGGACCAAGGAACCCCCTTGGGGGGCCCCCTAGGGGTGGCCAACCAAGATGGAGCTCCTCCATGGAGCTCCACTTGCCTTCCTTTTTATGCCCTTATGGAGGATCCATGTGATGGGTTTTTTTGGGTATTTTTCCCCTTGGGTTTTCCTATAAATAGAGGTTGAGAGGCAGTCTCCACACACACTCCTTTCTCACATACAAGTGCCATGCAATGATCTGGCTTCTCTCTCCCTCCCCGCAAAATAGTTTCGTAGAGCCGAAAGGCTGTCTGGGTTCCGGTGGGAACTAGTTCTGGACGGTGAAGCCCTGCCGGATAGATGACACCGTATGTGTGCAACCCCGTAGAGAGGTCGTAGGTTCGATCTTTTTGCCCGAGGGGCTGTTCGAGAGTGCCTCCTGAAGGGCTGACCGAGTGACTGTCCGAGATTCTGTGTGTGCCTCCTGAAGGGCTGTCCGTGACACCGTCCAGGGGACTGTCCGACCACCTCCTGAAGGGCTGTCCGAGGGACTATCCGAGGAGCAGACGAGGGAGTACATCCTCGCAGTTGGGAGGTTGTATATCCTAGCTGCGGGGATCTGCACCGACGATCTACATCGACTCTACTTTCGCTGCGCTATGAGTCGGTAATGATCAGATCAAACCCTGTATGGATCTCCATAGTGGTCCTGGGCTGGTGCGTAGGTCGGATTTTTTTTTCTGCTGCGTTACCCTACACTCCGTGCTTTAGATGTTTGAACCTTTAATGTAGTACTTATGAATCTTGCTATGGCGTACTATATATGTCCGTGACTTTGTGATAAGCCTGCATATATATATATATATATATATATATATATATATATATATATATATATATATATATATATATATTACTTTCATGTCATAGCACCAATGATAACAGTGTTTAACTTTTTGAAGGAGGGGATCATGGTGCTTAAGGTCTGCAATGTCTGCAAAAATCCATGTAGGGATAGTTTATCACATGCAGTAGAATTCGGGGTCTTGTTGAGGGATGGATTCAAAAAATCTGTGGTAACAATGTTCTCTTCATCATTCAATTCTAACCAGTTGCTGACTTGTTGTACCATTAATTACTAACTGCATTATTCTTAATTGTTCCATAGTGTATCCCATGCAACATAAGGGTCCAATTCAATAATTTAATTGGTGACAATTTCGACTTTTCGGATGGTCAAGGGCAATCGTACAAAATTGACGTTTGTAAACAAAAGGATAAAACCATCATAGGAGGCGACAGATGGAACAAGTACATTTCAAATAATAAGCTCACCGGGGGAGAGTACATAGGCTTTTACTTGAAGAAAGCAGTCAGCAAGTTAAGGATTAAGTATTTCTCTGACCAAGATGATGAGCTTGATGAGGATGATGCTGAGGATTCCCAGGATGATGATGATGATGATGATGAGAGCCAAGATGATGATGATGCTAGCGAGGATGACGATAGCAGCCAGGAGCATGAGGATGAGGATGAGGAACATGATGAGGGTAGCGAAGATGATGACGATGATGATCCATACAATTATGCAATTTTCTCTCAAAGAATGAAAGAGCTTAATGAGGATGAGAAGGCCAAACTCATCGCGATCCTACCATCAAGTGTGCACTACTTGGGGAGGCCATTTGTCCATCATTTTACCAAGACCAACATCGTGAAACACACCATGGTATGTTTTGTATCTTTTCTCTTTTTTTTCTGTTCATAACACTATATGGCAAGATGTCTAACATAGCGTGCTCTATTTTGTTTTTAGTCGTGGGGATCATAGAAATTACCTATGAAGATGATTTGGGCCGAGGACATCCCTGCCGCCGGCATGGCCGGAGTAAGCCTTGGAGCAGGAGGTCCTGTCACCAACGTTCGATACAAGACGGACACAGACGACCGCATATCGTTCTATGAGGTCGGCTGGCGGGAATTCCTGAAGGGAAAGAGACGACGACTAACCGTTGACACAGCATCGGTCATCACGATAAGGAACAACAGGAACAACAACTTCCAGATGATGGTTGTTGTAGATCTTATTTAGAAATAAGGTCCAGTCAAATATCTCCTAGCCGATGAACTCTTAGTTTTAGTTAAGATGCATGTAATATTTTGATGTTGGTTTGTTAACTCGAACAAACTTGAAGTGTTACTAGTTGTTATGAAGAGTACTAATTACCTTGTGAACTTGCATGCCTAAGCGTACAATGCGTGCTTCATTTGTTTTTTATATTAGATTTGTGCAAAACGCATCGATGGCAGCACAATTGGTGCCGTGGCTGCAAAATTGTGATTGCCATGAATAAGCCCGCAGTGGCGGGCGAGGCACTACGCCCGCCATTGCAACATGAACAAGTAGTGGCGGGCGAGAAAGCATAGCCCGCCACTGAAGGAAGATAACCAGTGGCGTGCAAGTTCATGCGCCCGCCACTGAAGTGGTCGACCAGTGGCGGGCCGCCCGCCTGCCACTGATGCCATAATAGCAGTGGCAGGAGGTCAGTGGCGGGCGGCCCTGAGAGCCTGGCCTGCCACTACTAGGCTTTTTGCGCCCGCCACTGCTAGGCATTCCTGCAGTAGTGTACATGGTTATGGCTCATCATCAATCTTGTTTAGCCTCCATTTATGTCTGATGCTATAGTGCATAATGGCATAGTTTACGCGGTGGACGCAGATATTGGCTGCATATACTGGTGGAATCTATCCTCGTGTAATTGTTCTATCTCATCTCATCTTTACCATATGAATATGACTACCTGTTGATTGTTAGAAATATAGAATAGATAGTATGAGTATAACCACATCATTGCTATATGTTCTTCTCATTTCCTAGATTTTTATGACCGTGCATATTATTGTTAGAATTGATATGAGAACAATTAGCATCTAATGATTATTAGAATAGATTTTATGAGTATAACCACATGATTGCTATATGCTATTCTCATTTCCAAGATTTTTATAACAACGCATGTTATTGTTAGAGTTGATATGAGAACAATTGGCATCTAACTGTTATGGTAGAATATGATTAGGCCCTGGCATAGCTGTTTTCCTCTCATTTTTACATGATCTTTGAACCATGACATATTGCTAGAATATGAAAGCTATTGGCATTTTTTTAAAAATTAGGGTATGATTATAACCACAGCATTGCAATTCTCTGGCTATGATCTGTGTCACTGTCATAATAATTTTAATTCCATACATACTCTGAACATGATTGTATATGTTTGTCCTTTTGGTCTCCAATTTGATTTGTTGCAGTAGACGAAAATGCCCTAGCCTTTGTAATTCCAGGACCTGGAAATATAGCTGCCAATGGGTGGTGGTTTATCGCTCGTTCAACTGACGGTGGGCATTCGATGCTCATTCGCACGTACCAAAGTGACCCAACCATTTCATCAAACCACATGCAGTACAATGCGTGGGGCGTTCGTGACTGTGATGGCTGATACGTCTCCAACGTATCTATAATTTTTGATCGTTCCATGCTATTATAGTATCAATCTTGGATGTTTTCTATGCAATTATATATCATTTTTTGGGACTAACCTATTAACCTAGTGCCCAGTGCCAGTTGCTGTTTTCTGCCTGTTTTTGGTTTTTCGGGAAATCAGTACCAAACAAAGTCAAAATGCCACGAAACTTTTTGACAATTTTTTTCTGGACAAAAGAGACCCTGGAAGCTTCGGGAGGTGGCCAGAAGCCTCACGAGGAGGCCACAAGGCAACAGGGCGCGGCCCCCAGGGGGGGCGCGCCTTGATGCCTTGTGGGCCCCTCGTGGTTCCTTTTGACCTAATTCCACTTCTATAAATTCTCAAATAGTGGGAAACCAACAGAGAGCCAGACGAGAAAACCCTACCGCCGCCGCAAGCTTCTGTTCTTTCATGATCCCATCTGGAGGCCTTTTCCGGCACTCTGCCGGAGGGGGAATCGATCACGGAGGGCTTCTACATCAACCTTGCTGCTCCTCCGATGATGTGTGAGTAGTTTACCACAGACCTACGGGTCCATAGTTAGTAGCTAGATGGATTCTTCTCTCTCTTTGATCTTCAATACAAAGTTCTCCTCGATGTTCTTGGAGTTCTATCTGATGTAATCTTCTTTTGCGGTGTGTTTGTTGGGATCCGATGAATTGTGGGTTTATGATCAGATTATTCATGAATATTATTTGAGTGTTCTCTGAACTCTTTTATGCATGATTGTTATAGCTTTGTATTTCTCTCCGATCAATCCATTTAGTTTGGCCAACTAGATTGATTTATCTTGCAATGGGAGAGGTGCTTTGTGATGGGTTCAATCTTGCGGTGTTCTATATCCCAGTGACAGAAAGGGACAAGACACGTATTTTTATTGTTGCCATTAAGGATAAAACGACGGGGTTTATTCATATTGCTTGAGTTTCCTTTGTCTACATCATGTCATCTTGCTTAAGGCGTTACTCTGTTTTATACTTAATACTCTAGATCCATGCTGGATAGCGGTCGATGAGTGGAGTAATAGTAGTAGATGTAGGCAGGAGTCGGTCTACTTGTCTCAGACGTGATGCATATATACATGATCATTGCCTCGAATATCGTCATAACTATGCGCTTTTCTATCAATTGCCCAACAGTAATTTGTTTACCCACCGTATGTTATGCGCTCGAGAGAGAATCTCTAGTGAAAACTATGGCCCCCGGGTCATTTATCATTATTATATAAACAAAAATCCTAAAAATACTTTGCTGCAATTTATTTACTTTTATTTTATTTTGCAATTTACTTTATCAATTTATCTGTCACTACAAGATTTAATCCTTACAAGTAACCGCCGAGGGGATTGACAACCACCTTGTTCGCGTTGGGTGCAAGTGTTCAATTTTGTGTGTGTAGGTGCTGCTAAAGAGGTTTTGCTTGGTTCTCCTACTGGATTGATAACCTTGGTTCTTAACTGAGGGAAATACTTATCTCTACTGTACTGCATCATTCTCTCCTCTTCGAGGAAATCCCAACGCAGCTCACAAGTAGCAGGAAGAATTTCTGGCGCCGTTGCCGGGGAGACATCATCAAAACTTATCAAGTACCTTCGTACAAACTATCCTTTACTTGCTCTTATTATATTTGCATTTGCCTCTAGTTTTCATCTCCCACACTTCTCTAAAAATCAAAAAATACCAAAAATATTTGAGTTACTATCTTTGCTTGTGTTGCCATGTGTCTTCTATTTACTTGCATCTTCGCTTGCTAAAAAACTATTGATATGGATCCTCATCCACTTGCTAATCTTTTAAAAAAATTCAATTATGATGAACCAATTGCTAGTGAGTTGATTGCACTTGATTATCTTTATGAAGTTTTGCTTGAAAATCGTGAATCTGAAAATTGTGATGAAGTGTTAAAAGAAGAAATTTATAAAGTGATTCATGATAACTCCTTGAATGAAAAGCATGATTGCAATGATTTTATTATAAATTCTATTAATGTCAATTGTGCTAATAATATGCAAAACTACAAGCTTGGGGATGATAATTTTGTCATGTCCACTACTTATTGCAATGATCATGATTGGGGTGATAATGCTTCTTATGATCTTGAAAATTTATTTAAGCCTCATGATGAATGTGTCATTGATACTAATGTTTGCAATAATATTGAAAGTGGGTTTGGAAGAGTGTTAACTTTAGGTAAAAAGAATCCCACATATTTGAAGAGTGTTCAATCTTATGAAATTTTTGATAAAAGTGGGTTTGGAGAGGTCATGACTTTAGTTGATGTTAATCCCACTATCTTGGAAGATTATAAAACTTTTATGCATGGGGATCATGAAGAAAGTATTTTACATGATAGTTATATTGTTGAGTTTGATTATGATCCTACATGTAATTATTTTGAGAGAGGTAAATATGGTTATAGAAATCTTCATGTTACTAAATTACCTTTCTTTGTGCTGAAATTATTAATGCGTCATTCTTCCTATTTGCATATGCTAGATATTGTTTTGTCTTCATAATTTGTTTTCCTATAAAATGCCTATGCATAGGAAGTATGTTAGACTTAAATGTGTTTGTCACATGTTATATGATGTTTTCTTTATGCTTCAATTCTTATCTTTTATGTGAGCATCATTAAAATCTCGAAGCCTATCTTAATGGCTATAAAGAAAGAGCTTGTTGGGAGGCAACCCAATATGTATGTTAAAGTTTTGTTTTATTTTCTGTTTTGTGTGTTTACACAATTTTAGCAACTGTTATGATTGTGTTTTTATCTTTTAATTAGTGTTTGTGGCAAGTAATGCCATTAGGATGATTTGGATGATAGTATTATTGATGCTGTTTGAAAACAAAAACTTTTGCGTCCAGTACTAGAATTTAGGTTTTTTGCTGGAACGTCAATAAATTCTGATTTTTTTACACAATATTGTAATATGACTTGCCTATGCTGTCCTAATTTTTCAGAATTTTGGAGTTACAGAAGTATGACTTTAATTCAGATATATACAAACTGTTCTGTTTTAGACAGATTCTGTTTTTGTTGCATAGTTTGCTTATTTTCATGAATCTATGGATTGTATCGGGGGGTATAAGTCATGGAGAAGTTGGAGTACAGTAGCATTATGCCAATATTAAATATGAATCAATTTACAACAGTACTTAGAGTTTAGGATTTGATTATTATACTAACGGATCTCACGAGGTTTCTGTTGAGTTTTGTGTGCTGAAGTTTTCAAGTTTTGGGTGAGATCATGATGGATAAAGGAATAAGGAGCGGCAAGAGCCTAAGCTTGGGGATGCCCAAGGCACCCCAAGGTAATATTCAAGGAATACCCAAGCGTCTAAGCTTGGGGATGCCCCGGATGGCATCCCCTCTTTCGTCTACAATCTATCGGTAACTCACTTGGAGCTATATTTTTATTCATCACATGATATGTGTTTTGCTTGGAGCGTCTTGTGCTATAGTTTTATTTTCTTTGTTTGCTTTTTAGTTTACCACAATCATCTTTGCTGAACACACCTTTTTGAGAGGGACACACATTAATCGTGATTTGTTAGAATACTCTATGTGCTTCACTTATATCTTTTGAGCTAGGCAGTTTCTCTAGTGCTTCACTTATATCTTTTAGAGTACGGCGGTGGTTATATTTTAAAGAAATAGTTGCACTCTCATGCTTCACTTATATCTTTTTGAGAGTCTAATAAATAGTAATGGCAATTTGCACATGTTAAAAGAATGGTCCTGATATGATAAGGTATCCAAGGGGGATATAATAAAAACCTTCATGTAGTTCACTAAGTATGAAGTGCATGGTTAATTTTATTAATGTCGTAACATGAAAGGATATAGGTTCATGATCATTGGTTAGTAGAAATATTGGTATTAAAGTTTGTTATGACATATTCACCTAAATATTAGTTGTGGCATGGTGAGGAAGTTTGAGCATTTATATGTCTGAAATGAAATACTTGAGTGTTGTTATAATCGGGGTCGCGCGATGATACTCATGCACCAGTCCCGCAAGCGGGGTCTGGAACACTTGGTACCTTGGCATCTCCCCACTGGGATAGAGAAGACGCCAGACATCCCAAAGCAGGGATGCGAAGCTGAGTGGTGCAGGGGCTGAGTTGTAGTCAACCGGAACGGATGCCATCTACAAAATCAACTGATTAGTGAGCCAAATCTATATGCATGATATGCAACAAACAAATGCATCAACCAAGTGCCGCAACTCAGATGCAACACACAAGTAGGCTGGGCTCTAAACTAACGGTTTCTAACATCCGGGTTAACTAGGGTGTCCTATAGCCAAACCTGGATTTGATACCAAACCTTGTGGCACCCCGGCTCAGAGTCACCGGAGCACCCCATATTCCAGCCCAAATATCAAGTCTTCTGGAATACGGCACTGCTTGGCATAGAACAAATCAGCTCTTTATTACAAATAGTTGGGGTACAAGGGTTTGAGATATTACAAGGGTTGCCTCGGCAAAGCTATGCTTGCTATGATAATTCTATGCTAGCAACGGCTCGAATCCTAGCAGCAGAATCACGACATCAACAGTGGACTCCACTCCGCAGGGACTCTGGCTGAGGACACGTCCTAGCTCGCGACTCGAACACCTCCACTATGCAAACATGGCAGCACCTGCAAACTGGCATGACACGCCAGGTGAGTACTTTGAATGTACTCACAAGCTCGCAACAATCAAGAGCATCAAGGCATAACAAGGTCATAGCAATCATGATTAACCCAGATTTAAATGCTACTAAAAGGGTGGAAGAAAATAATAACATGCTGTTGCTACAACTATCAATCTTGTTACTACTACAGGAACCACTTATTCCTGTGACCAACTCATAGTCACCTCAAGAACATTTGACGGTCATTCATGGGATCGTCCCCAACCATTACTAGCGGTCTCCGAGCAAGCGGTTACCTTTCTATACTGAGACGCGTTCTTCCATCATTAACACGTCATTCCCTCATTGGTGTTGATCAGACAGTGTGACTTAATACGAACTGTGTCCAATACCGTGGACTCGGCTATTCGAATAGATTCTTACACTCTACAGAGGTTGCGCACTTTACCCACACTATGGAGCTCCTGGTCCCGTACCTCGGTACACTTCCCTTCCGGGTGGACCGGTGCCGCTCCAACAAAACTTGTCTAACCCGTGACCCCTTCATCGTACCACCGACAATCATCCTCCCCCGGAGTCATGCCCTGGGTGGCCCCTGTGTCACTCTTGACACCTGCCACCGTCATGGCCAACTAACTGTCCCAAACGGGGACTTGAGCTCAAAAACCAAACCGGGCTCACAAGGTTATCGTCGTCTACCTGATCAGGGCAGCACGCACGCATGACCTTCCCTCTTTGGTGGTACCGATAAAAGAGCACGCTGTTAGGCCAAGCCAAGGTCGTCCCATTCCGGCAGGTGTGGCTGCACTGGAAAGTTCGGTTCAGTGGCACTTGATCAACGATGAAGGAATTTATTCCCGAGTAATCATAGTCATTACTGACACTCCGATATACAAGTGATCCAAGTTATCATAATAACCAACTAGAAATCCAATGAGCATCATGATCAACTTCTACTACTGATCCCATATATGCAGTACCGGAGGAATCACAAAATAATCATAGACGGCAATCTCACAGTCTGATAGCATCACTACATATATCTGGAAATCTGCTACTATCCTATAATCCCATCATCATTATGACAGTAACTTATCCAAGATCTTCCAAGTATTACATGAATTAGTCCACTCAAAAATAATTCATATATGACATTAAAATAATTATTTAAACCATGACATTGCAATGCAATTATGCAAATGAGAGTTGTGGCTTGCCTTGCACCAAGGAAGTGTGGGAGAGTACTCCTGGCCTTCACCAACTAGGCAAAACAATTTGAAAATATTTTTGAAATCATTTTCAAATACCACATAAAGCATTTTCTTTTGACCAGAAAATCTAGACAGCAGAGAAAAATATCAAGTTTTTACAGCAACTAGAGGAGCTCATCAGAAAAATAATGCAAAAAGAATGGACTCATTTGAACTTATGGTTTAAAAGATATTGATGGTCAAAGTTCAGTCAAACTACTGATTTTATTTGGATTTAAAAAGAAAATCGGAAAAACCTTAGACGGCCACGTCGAAGACGTAAACCGGCTAGGCGTTTCCACTAGCGTACCGCTTCGGAAGCGAAAGGAGTTGCTGACGGGTGGGGCCCGTGTGCCAGGTTTAAACAGAGAGGGAGAGAGAACAGAGGGCGGCGGGACTCACCGGCGAAGTTCACCGGCGTAGAGGCCGCGGCGGAGCTGGGCAAGGGTGGGGATGGACCGGGCGGACGCCGGCGAGCACTCCCGTACCCGCAGCTCCTCGAATGGTGGCCGGACGTGGTCGCCCCTTCGTCTCAGGCGGCGGCGAGCTTCGGGTGGCGATCGATCTGGCGACTCCGACGAGTACTCGGGCTGGGAAAGGGCTGGGACAGGTCAGTGGAGTACCACGGGCTCAGCGGTGGCCTCAGCTGGAGCTGGGGTAGGCGGGGGTGAGTGGGTGGAGAAGGAGCAGAGCGGCGGAGCTCTTCGCCGGAGATGGAGAAGGAGGGCTCTTCGGCCTGCTCTGGCGCAGTTGGTGGCGATTGAGAGGGAGAGGAGTGGAGTGGTGCAGAGAGACGAGGCCGAGGAGGGCCTTTTATAGGTGAACGAGAGGTGGCCGAGCCGGATCCCGCCACGGTTGAGCTGGCCGGGCGAGGACGGCGAGCTGGCCATCGCGGCATGGGCTGAGGTGACGAGAGAGGTAAGAGAAATCATTGTGACGGCAATGGCTCGAGGCAGAAGACGCCAGCCAGCGAGGCCACAGTGCCCGTACGGTGCACAGCGGCGAAGCTTGGCCGTGTCTGCCGGCGAGCTTCGCCGGAGAGGGAGGGGGTTCCAGACGGGCCAGGTGGACGGCAGCGACGACGTGGGCACGACGGGACAAGGAGAGGCATCGAGAGGTGGCCGCAGCAGTCACGCCCGACGCGGTCAACGTGCAGAGCACGGTTTTGGCCTGGGCAGACGCGTGGTCACCGCGTGCACTGGCGCACATGGCGCGCTCTGGCCTGCCCAGTCGTGTCCACTTGATAGTCCTTCCTTCCAGAGGCCTCCCGGTGCAGCTGGTTTGGCAGGAGGTGGCTAGGACAGCTGGATAGCTTCCATGAAAGTTTTTGGACAGCAACTTGGGCAGCAAGCTAAGGAAAAATGGCTAGGATTTTGAGGGTGAGAGTTTGCCATGCTGGAGTGTAGTAGTAAGGTGCATACAGTAGGAAAAATTCAGACCAAATGGATCAGTGTAGAGCATGGTTGCTTCACAACTGCCTCTCTGGTCCAGAAATCTTGCTGAGGATGTTGCACTCACTTGGATGGGTTCCTGGGGTTGAAACTGGATATTGGTGGGTGATTTGGGGATGCCAACATGCTATAAATTTTTTAGTCCAATTGGGTTAGTGTACAGGGTACTTCCTTCACAACACTTCCCACTGGACAGAAACTGGGAGGAATTTTATAGAGAAATTGGCTGAATGAAATGAGCCAAAAATTTGGGGAGACTGATAATATGGGTAGAAGAATGTCCTGGATTAATTTCAGAATTTTTGAAGCAATATAAAATATTGTTGCCTCACAAACTGAAATTATGACCAAAATCAAAGATTGGATGCTGTGCTCACCATGAGAAGTAAATCTTGAATATTTTCACATACCAGGGTTTACATGGTCCAAACAATTTATGAGAATTTTCTTGGAATTTTTGGAAGAACAGAAATATGGGTTGCTTCACAACCTAGAGCTCAAAGGGTT
The DNA here is from genome assembly GCA_039707655.1 of Elymus sibiricus. Taxonomy (NCBI): domain Eukaryota; kingdom Viridiplantae; phylum Streptophyta; class Magnoliopsida; order Poales; family Poaceae; genus Elymus; species Elymus sibiricus. The sequence goes on from CM077670.1 coordinate 32,059,606, forward strand.
ATTCCTTTATTGGAAAAAGGAATATTCGATTCGAATAAAATTGAGATGGAAGTGACATAACTTGAGAGAAGCTTTTGAGGGCCTGAGTCACTTGGGAAAGAAAATCAAGAAAATATTCCCAAGTTTTAAGTCCATAGAGCCATTCAGAAACAAATCCAAGCCAAATTTCAAATAAAATTTTCAAACAACTTTTGAAAAGAAAAGCTGGGAAAAACCAGGGTGTCACACCGGTGATGGTCAACGGCCGGCAGACGGACAGCAAAAAGGCTCTGGTGCTGGACACCAACAAGAACTTTGACCAGCAGAGGACCAACTAGGTGATGCATGATACGTCTCCAACGTATCTATAATTTTTGATTGTTGCATGCTATTATATTATCAATCTTGGAAGTTTTATATGCATTTACAACAATTATATATCATTTTCGGAGACTAACCTATTAACTTAGTGCCCAGTGCTAGTTGTTATTTTCTGCCCTGTTTTTGTTTTACAGAAAATCAATACCAAACGAAGTCCAAATGCCACAAATTTTTTTGGAGATTTTTTATTGGCCAAGATAAACACTAGAAGCTTCGGAGGAGGCCAGAAGCCCCAGGGGGTGCCTACGAGGCACCAAGGCGCCTGGGGGGGGGGCAGGCGCGCCCTGGTACCTCGTGGGGCCCACAGAGCTCCATTTGACCTATTTCCTCCACTATAAATTCCCAAAAAATCAGAAACCCTCAGGGGAGTCCACAAAATACTTTTTCCGCCGCCGCAAGCCTCTGTTCTTGAGAGATCCCATCTGGAGGCCTTCTCCGCTAATCTGTAGGAGGGGGAATCGGTCATGGAGGGGCTCTACATCAACCTTGCTGCCCTTCCGATGATGCGTGAGTAGTTTACCACAGACCTACGGGTCCATAGTTAGTAGCTAGATGGCTTCTTCTCTCTTTTTGATCTTCAATACAATGTTCTCTTCGATGTTCTTGGAGTTCTATCTGATGTAATCACTTTTTGCGGTGTGTTTGTTGGGATCCGATGAATTACGAGTTTATGATCAGATTATCCATGAATATTATTTGAGTCTTCTATGATCTCTTTTATGCATGATTATTAGACCTTCAAATTTCTTCTCCGATCTATTGATTTGGTTTGGCCAACTAGGTTGATTTATCTTGCCATGGGAAGAGGTGCTTTGTAATGGGTTCGATGTTGCGGTGCTCAATCCCAGTGACAGAAAGGGACATGACACGTATGTATCATTGCTATTAAGGATAAAAAGATGGGGTTTATTCATACGTGAGTTTATCTTGTCTACATCATGTCATCGTTCTTAAGGCGTTACTCCGTTCTTTATGGACTTAATAAACTAGATGCATGCTGGATAGCGGTCGATGTGTGGAGTAATAGTAGTAGATGCAGGCAGGAGTCGGTCTACTTGTCTCGGACGTGATGCCTATATACATGATCATTGCCTTGGATATAGTCATGATTATTTGCTTTTCTATCAATTGCCCAACACTAATTTGTCTACCCACCGTATGCTATTTTCTTGAGAGAAGCCTCTAGTGAAAACTATGGCCCCCGGGTCTATCTAAATCATATACTAAAACCCTAAAAATACTTGCTGCAATTTTCTTTTATTTCTTTTATTTTGTAATTTTGTTTCAATCTATCTATCTATCACATACAATTTAATCTTGCAATTACCGCCGAGGGATTGACAACCCCTCGTTTGCGTTGGGTGCAAGGGTTTGTTGTTTGTGTGCAGGTACTGCTAACGAGGTGTTGCATGATTCTCCTACTGGATTGATAACCTTGGTTTCATAACTGAGGGAAATACTTACCTCTACTGTGCTGCATCATCCCTTCCTCTTCGGGGATAATACCAACGCAAGCTACAAGTAGCAATGCACTAGTACCACCTCGGGGACCTCGAGCAAGAGAAGGAGCGAGAGCTGGTCATCTGCAAGATCTTCTACCATACGAACACGAGGGTTAGGACTAAAAAGATTATAAGTTAGTTTGCTACTAGTTCTACTTGGTCGTCTGCAAGTTGGTATTGTTGTTAAGGATCTTTTCATACGAACTTGGCATTTTCTTCCAACCATCATGTCGAGGGTCGACGTGGATATAACGCTGAATCAACTGTTGCGAAATGAATTTTTAGGCACCTGATAAGTAACAACCCACAAGTATAGGGGATCGCAACAGTTTTTGAGGGTAGTATTTCACCCAGATTTATTGATTCGACACAAGGGGAGCCAAAGAATATTTGTTAGTATTAGCAGCTGAGTTGTCAATTCAACCACACCTGGGAGAACTAAATATCTGCAGCAAAGTGTTTAGTAGCACAGTAGTATGATAGTTTCAATAACAGCAGTAACAGTAGCAATAGTAACCGTAATAGTAGCAATAGCAGTCTTGTAGTGATTGTAACAACAGCAACAAAGAAAGTAACTAAGCAAAGATCAATACGCGAAAAACGTAGGCATTGGATCAGTGATGGATAATTATACTGGATGACATTCATCATGTAACAGTCACAACCTAGGGCGATAAACAATAGCTCCAATTCATCAATGTAATGTAGGCATGTATTCCGTATATAGTCATACGTGCTTATAATAAGAACTTGCATGACATCTTTTGTCCTACCCTCCCGTGGCAGCGGGGTCCTTAAGGAAACTAAGGGATATTAAGGCCTCCTTTTAATAGAGAACCGGAACAAAGCATTAGCACATAGTGAATACATGAACTCCTCAAACTACGGTAATCATCGGAAAGAATCCCAATTATTGTCACCTTGGGGTATACGGATCATAACACGTAATAGGTGCATATAACTTGCAAGATAGGATCAAGAACACAAATATATTCATGAAAACATAAAGGGTTCAGATCTAAAATCATGGCACTCGGGCCCTAGTGACAAGCATTAAGCATAGCAAAGTCATAGCAACATCAATCTCAGAACATAGTGGATACTAGGGATCAAAGCCATAACAAATTGACTCGATCACATGGTAAATCTCATCCAACCCATCACCGTCCAGCAAGCCTACGAAGAAATTACTCACGCACGACGGTGAGCATCATGAAATTGGTGATGGAGGATGGTTGATGATGATGATGGCGTCGAATCCCCCTCTCCCGAGTCCCTAACGGACTCCAGATCAGCCCTCCCGATGAAGAGCAAGAGGTGGCGGCGGCTCCGTATCATAAAATGCGATGATTCTTTCACTCTAATTTTTTTCTCCATGAATAGGTACCTATAGCATTGGAGTTAGGGTAAACGGAGCTGCCAGGGGCCCACAAGCCTACTAGGCGCGCCTTGGGGGGGTGGGCGCGCCCCTCAGGCTTGTGGCACCTGGTGGCCCCCCTCTGATGGATCTTTGCACCGGTATTTTTTACATATTTTGAAATAACTCTCCGTAAATTTCAGGTCCATCCGAGAACTTTTATTTCTGCACAAAAACAACACCATGGCAATTCTGCTGAAAACAACGTCAGTCCGGGTTAGTTCCATTCAAATCTTGCAAATTAGAGTCCAAAACCAGAGCAAAAGTGTTTGGAAAAGTGGATACGTTTGGGACGTATCAACTCCCCCAAGCTTAACTCATTGCTTGTACTCAAGCAATTCAGTTGACAAACTGAAGGTGACAAAGAAAAACTTTTACAAACTCTTTTGTTCTTGTTGTCTGTATATATACTTAACTAGCATCCAAGTTTTCAGCAAAGATTATGAACTAATGATGTCTACTTCGCAACTTTTATTCTTGTAGACGTTGTTGGGCCTCCAAGTGCAGAGTTATGTAGGATAGTAGCAAATTTCCCTCAAGTGGATGACCTCAGGTTTATCAATCCGTGGGAGGTGTAGGATGATGATGGTCTCTCTCAAACAACCCTGCAATCAAATACAAGCAACCTCTTGTGTCCCCAACACACCCAGTACAATGGCAAATTGTATAGGTGCACTAGTTCGGCGAAGAGATGGTGATACAAGTGTAGTATGGATAGTAGAAATAGGTTTTTGTAATCTGAAATAATAAAAACAACAAGGTAGCAAGTAACAAAAGTAAGGCCTAGGGTTCATACTTTCACTAGTGCAATCTCTCAACAGTGCTAACATAATTGAATCATATAACAATCCCTCAATGTGCGACAAAGAATCACTCCAAAGTTTCTATCGGAGAACGTAGGACGAAAATGTGTATCAACCCCTATGCATAGATTACCCCAATGTCACCTCGAGAATCCACGAGTGGAATACCAAAACATACATCAAGTGACTCAATAGAATACCCCATTGTCACCACGGGTATCCACATGCAAGACATACCCCATTGTCACCGCGGTGTGTTTGTTGGGGTCCGATGAATTGTGAGTTTATGATCAGATTATCCATGAATATTATTTGAGTCTTCTCTGATCTCTTTTTTGCATGATTATTATAGCTTCGTATTTCTTCTCCGATCTATTGATTTGGTTTGGCCAACTAAGTTGATTTATCTTGCCATGGGAAGAGGTGCTTTGTAATGGTTCGATCTTGCGGTGCTCAATCCCTGTGACAGAAAGCGACATGACACGTATGTATCGTTGCTATTAAGGGTAAAAAGATGGGGTTTATTCATAAGTGAGTTTATCTTGTCTTCATCATGTGATCGTTCTTAAGGCGTTACTCCGTTCTTTATGGACTTAAGACACTAGATGCATGCTGGATAGCGGTCGATGTGTGGAGTAATAGTAGTAGATGCAGGCAGGAGTCGGTCTACTTGTCTCGGATGTGATGCCTATATACATGATCATTGCCTTGGATATCGTCATGATTATTTGCTTTTCTATCAACTGCCCAACAGTAATTTGTCTACCCACCGTATGCTATTTTCTTGAGAGAAGCCTCTAGTGAAAACTATGGCCCCCGGGTCTATATAAATCATATACTAAAACCCTAAAAATACTTGCTGCAATTTTATTTTATTTTGTAATTTTGTTTCAATCTATATATCTATCGCATACAATTTAATCTTGCAATTACCGCCGAGGGATTGACAACCCCTCGTTTGCGTTGGGTGCAAGGGTTTGTTGTTTGTGTGCAGGTACTGCTAACGAGGTGTTGCATGATTCTCCTACTGGATTGATGACCTTGGTTTCATAACTGAGGGAAATACTTACCTCTACTGTGCTGCATCATCCCTTCCTCTTCGGGGATAATACCAACGCAAGCTACAAGTAGCAGGAAGAATTTTTGGAGCCGTTGCCGGGGAGAGATCATCAACATCTATCAAGTACCTTTGCATAAACTCTCATCTCCTTGCATTTACTTTATTTGCCTCTCGTTTTCATCTCCCCCACTTCTAAAACGTTTTTACAAAAATACAAAAATATTTTCCGTTTGCCTTTTTCTCGTTTGCTTGATTGCTATTTTGTTTGCGTAGCCACGATGTCTCAAGAAAATACAAAATTGTGTGATTTTTCCAATACTAATAATAATGATTTTATTAGTACTCCAATTGCTCCTCCCGCCACTAGTGCGGAGACTTGTGATATAAATGCCGCTTTGCTAAATCTGGTTATGAAAGAACAATTTTCTGGTAGTCCTAATGAAGATGCTGCATCCCATCTTAATACTTTTGTAGAATTGTGTGATATGCAAAAGAAAAAAGATGTGGATAATGATATTGTGAAATTAAAATTATTCCCATTCTCATTACGGGATCATGCAAAAATTTGGTTTTCATCTTTACCACGAAATAGTATCGATTCTTGGGATAGGTGTAAAGATGCTCTTATTACTAAGTATTTTCCGCCCGCGCAAATTATTTCCCTTAGAAATCAAATTATGAATTTTAAGCAACTTGATCATGAACATGTTGCCCAATCTTGGGAAAGGATGAAATTAATGATAAGAAATTGCCCTACTCATGGCTTAAATTTATGGATGATCATACAAAAATTTTATGCGGGATTAAATTTTGTATCTAGAAATCTATTAGATTCTGCCGCGGGAGGTACGTTTATGGAAATTACTTTGGGAGAATCTACTAAATTGCTTGATAATATTATGGCAAATTATTCACAATGGCATACTGAAAGAGTTCCTACTAGTAAAAAAGTGAATTCTGTTGAAGAAATTAATACTTTGAATGATAAAGTTGATGCGCTTATAAAATTGGTTGCTAGCAAAAATGCTCCTATTGATCATAATGTTGTGCCTTTATCAAATTTTATTGAGCAAAGTAATGATCCCGTAGATGTGAATTTTGTCTCGCGAAACAATTTTAATAACAATGCTTATAGAGGTAATTTCAACGCTAGACCGTTTCCTGGAAATTCCTCTAATAATTATGGCAATCCTTATGTTAATTCTTATAATAATAATAATAGGATGCCCTCTGATCTTGAAACTAATATTAAAGAATTTATTAATGCTCAAAAAGTTTTCAACAATACGATAGAAGAAAAATTGTGTAAACTTGATGATATGTCTAGGAGCATTGATAGAAATATTCATGATGTGGAAAATCTTAAGACTAAAATTTTGCCACCTAAAATTGATATTAATGAATCAATTAAAGCTTTATATGTCTCCATGGATGAGAGTAAGAAAAGAACCGCCATGCTAAAAGCTAAACGAGAATTTTTAGAAAAAGCGATTCCTCCCGATTTTTATCGTAGTAATGACGAGGATATTAAAATGATTGGTGTTTTGTCTATTGATTCTTTGTTTAGCAATATAAAACTTGATGAAAAGGGTACTGAAGAAGAGTCAACTTTAGCTAGTAGCCGTTCCCATAATTCGGAGGGTGAAAATCTTGATAAGAAAATTGATAAAAGTGGGTTTGGAGAGGTAAAAACTTTAAATAGTGATGCGCCCACTCTTTTGGATTACAAAGATTTTAATTATGACAATTGTTCTTTGATTGAGTGCATTTCTTTGTTACAATCCATGCTAAATTCACCCAACGCTTATGAGCAAAACAAGGCTTTTACTAAACATATAGTAGAAGCAATGATGAAAGCGTTAGAAGAAAAGCTTGAACTAGAAATTTCAATTCCTAGAAAATTATATGATGAATGGGAACCCACCATTAAAGTTAAAATTAAAAATTATGAGTGCAATGCTTTATGTGATTAGGGTGCTAGCGTTTCCACAATTCCAAAATCTCTATGTGATGTGCTAGGTTTTACCAATATAGATGAATGCTCTCTTAATTTACATCTTGTGGAATCTACTATTAAAAAGCCTTTGGGTAGGATTAATGATGTTCTTATTCTTGCAAATAGGAACTATGTGGCCGTTGATTTTATTGTACTTGACATTGAATGTAATTCTTCTTGCCCAATAATAGTTGGTAGACCGTTCTTAAGAACCATAGGTGCCGTTATTGACATGAAAGAAGGGAATATAAAATTTCAGTTTCCATTAAAAAGGGTATGGAACATTTCCCTAGGAAGAAAATTAAAGCACCATACGAATCCATTATGAGGGCCACCTATGGAATCAACTTGAAAGATGACAACACTTGAAACTATGCATTATGCCTAGCTAGGGGCATAAAACAATAGCGCTTGTTGGGAGGCAACCCAATGAATAAAATAAATTTTTATCTTTTGTTTCTGTTATTGTGTGTTTTCACAATTATGCTACTGTTATGATTGTGTTTTTATGTTTTTAATTAGTGTTTGTGCCAAGTAAAACCTTTAGGATGATTTGGAAGATACTATAATTGATGATGTTTGAAAACAGAAAGTTTTGCGTCCAGTGCTGGAATTTTGGTTCTGTACTGGAGCGTCAAAAAAATCTGAATTTTTTACAAAGTATTGGTATATTAATTGCTCACGTTGTCCTTATTTTTCAGAATTTTTGTAGTTACAGAACTATGGCTTTTAAATAGGTTGCTACAGACTATTCTGTTTTTGACAGATTCTGTTTTTGATGTGTTGCTTGCTTGTTTTGATGGAACTATGGATTGTATCTGGGGGTATAAGCCATGGAGAAGTTAGAATACAGTAGGTATCATGCAAAAATAAAATATGAATGGGTTTGCAACAGTACCTAAAGTAGTGATTTATTTTGTTATACTAACGGATCTCACGAAGGTTTTGTTGAGTTTTGTGTGATTGAAGTTTTCAAGTTTTGGGTGAGATCACGATGGATGAAGGAATAAGGAGTAGAAAAAGACTAAGCTTGGGGATGCCTGAGGCACCCCAAGGTAATATTCAAGGAAGACTCAAGCGTCTAAGCTTGGGGATGCCCCGGAAGGCATCCCCTCTTTCTTCTACCAACCATCGGTAATTTTACTTGGAGCTATATTTTTATTCGTCACATGATATGTGTTTTTCTTGGAGCGTCTTGTATTATATGAGTCTTTGCTTTATTTGATTTTTAGTTTGTCACAATCATCCTTGCTGAACACACCTATTTTGGGAGAGCCACACGTTATCATAATTTGTTAGAATACTCTATGTGCTTCACTTAAAAAAATTAAGCTAGGCAGTTGCTCTAGTGCTTCACTTTAATCTTTTTGAGCGCGGCGGTGGCTAAATTTTGAAGAAATAAACTCTCATGCTTCACTTATATTATTTTGAGAGTTGATAAAATTTTGAAGAAATAAACTCTCATGCTTCACTTATATTATTTTGAGAGTTGATAAGATTAAAATTTTGAAGAAATAATTGCACTCTCATGCTTCACTTATATTATTTTGAGAGTTGATAAAATTTTGAAGAAATGTTTGCGCTCTCATGCTTCACTTATATCTTTTTGAGAGTTCATGAAAGTAACGGTAATTTGCACAAGATATGAATTTGGTCCCAAAGTGATGAATATTCAAGAGGGATATAATAAAAACTTTCATATAGATCATTGGATATGATAAGTGTGATTCCTTGAAATAGTTTTGCGATTTGGAAATGATAATATGTGAGTCATGTTAGTGAGTAATTGTGATTTAGTAAGAATATTCGTGTTAAGGTTTGTGATTCCCTATGCATGCACATTAAGTCAATACTTATGCAAAGAAATTATATCCTACTTATGGTGCATTATTCGGTGTTAGTTATGTTCAATGCATGTTTATGACCGTTTTCGCTTTTTGGTTGGTTCTTCTCAATCTATTTGCTAGCCTTCATTTGTACTAAGCGGAAATACTGCTTGTGCATCCAAACTCCTTAAACCCAAGTTGTGCCAAATGAGTCCACTATATCTACCTATATGTGGTATTTCCATGCCGTTCCAAGTAAATTTGCGTGTGCCAACTCTAATTTTCAAAATAATTTTTCCGTTTTGTGTGCCCGTACCGCTCATGAAGCGGCAGGGGGTGGCCAATATTTTCCATGCTAGGTGTGTTATTCTCACGATGAGTGTTTATTCACTTGACATTGCGTGAGAGAATGGTTGGTAATAGGGATGCCCAGTCCCGCAATGAAATCAAAAATTAATAACAACAAAATTCCTTGGAAAGTGTTGTTATGGAGGGCACCCGTGGATACAGCTAGCCATGGATTGTGAAAGAATGGTGGAAATGAAATAAACTTTACTTTCTGTTTGGGAACCGCCTATGATGTGTCTAGCATGGAAGATATTGGGAATTCTCGGTCGTTTTCGTTGACAGGAAAAGCATGCCTCACAAAATATTTTTATCTCTCTAATTTAAGCTTTGAGCTCTGGCACATTTGACAAATCTCTGCTTCCCTCTGCGAAGGGCCTATCTATTTACTTTTATGCAATTTTTATTTTTATTTTGAGTCTCCATCTTCTCTTATAAAGCACCAACTAGAGAGCATTATTGTCATACTTGTGCATTGGATGTAGCTAATATTTGAGTGTGTTTCATGAATGGATCAATGATTAAGCATAATGGGCTAGGGATAACTTTCTTTAGCGTTGATATTTTGAAAGACATGGTTGCTTGTTAGTATGCTTGAGTATCTATATTTTCATGTCAAACTATAGACTATTGCTTTGAATCATTCAAGTCCAAATGTCCATGCTATTAAAGAAAAGAATATGTGATGATTATGATAGGCAGCATTCCACATCAAAAATTCTGTTTTTATCATTTACCTACTCGAGGATGAGCAGGAATTAAGCTTGGGGATGCTGATACGTCTCCAACGTATCTATAATTTCTGATTGTTCCATGCTGTTATATTATCAAACGAAGTCCAAATGCCACGAAACTTTTTAGAGATTTTTATTGGCCAAGATAAACAATAGAAGCTTCGGGAGAGGCCAGAAGCCCCAGGGGCTGCCCACGACGCACCAGGGCGCGCCTGGGGGGGGGGGGGGGCAGGCGCGCCCTGGTACCTCGTGGGCCCACAGAGCTTCATTTGACCTAATTCCTCCACTATAAATTCCCAAAAAATTCGAAACCCTCAGGGGAGTCCACAAAATACTTTTTCCGCTGCCGCAAGCCTCTGTTCTTGAGAGATCCCATCTGGAGGCCTTCTCCGGTAATCTGCCGGAGGGGGAATCGATCACGGAGGGGCTCTACATCAACCTTGCTGCCCTTCCGATGATGCGTGAGTAGTTTACCATAGACCTACGGGTCCATAGTTAGTAGCTAGATGGTTCTTCTCTCTTTTTGATCTTCAATACAATGTTCTCCTCGATGTTCTTGGAGTTCTATCCGATGTAATCACTTTTTGCGGTGTGTTTGTTGGGATCCGATGAATTGTGAGTTTATGATCAGATTATCCATGAATATTATTTGAGTCTTCTCTAATCTCTATTATGCATGATTATTATAGCTTCGTATTTCTTCTCCAATCTATTGATTTGGTTTGGCCAACTAAGTTGATTTATCTTGCCATGGGAAGAGGTGCTTTGTAATGGTTCAATCTTGCGGTGCTCAATCCCAGTGACAGAAAGGGACATGACACGTATGTATCGTTGCTATTATGGGTAAAATATGGGGTTTATTCATACGTGCGTTTATCTTGTCTACATCATGTCATCATTCTTAAGGTGTTACTCCGTTCTTTATGGACTTAATACACTAGATGCATGCTGGATAGCGGTCGATGTGTGGAGTAATAGTAGTAGATGCAGGCAGGAGTCGGTCTACTTGTCTCGGACGTGATGCCTATATACATGATCATTGCCTTGGATATCATCATGATTATTTGCTTTTCTATCAATTGCCCAACAGTAATTTGTCTACCCACCGTATGCTATTTTCTTGAGAGAAGCCTCTAGTGAAAACTATGCCCCCCGGGTCTATCTAAATCATATACTAAAATCCTAAAAATACTTGCTGCAATTTTCTTTTATTTATTTTATTTTGTATTTTTTCAATCTATCTATCTATCACATACAATTTAATCTTGCAATTACCGCCGAGGGATTGACAACCCCTCGTTTGCGTTGGGTGCAAGGGTTTGTTGTTTGTGTGCAGGTACTGCTAACGAGGTGTTGCGTGATTCTCCTACTAGATTGATAACCTTGGTTTCATAACAGAGGGAAATACTTACCTCTACCGTGCTGCATCATCCCTTCCTCTTCGGGGATAATACCAACGCAAGCTACAAGTAGCAATGCACTAGTACCACCTCGAGGACCTCGAGCAAGAGAAGGAGCGAGAGCTGGTCATCTGCAAGATCTTCTACCATACGAACACGAGGGTTAGGACTAAAAAGATTATAAGTTAGTTTGGTACTAGTTCTACCTGGTCGTCTGCAAGTTGGTATTGTTGTTAAGATCTTTTCGTACGACCTTGGCATTTTCTTCCAACCATCATGTCGAGGGTCGACGTGGATATAACGCTGAATCAATTGTTGTGAAATGAATTTTCTGGCACCTGATAAGTGACAACCCAAAAGTATAGGGGATCGCAACAGTTTTCGAGGGTAGTATTTCACCCAGATTTATTGATTCGACACAAGGGGAGCCAAAGAATATTTTTTAGTATTAGCAGCTGAGTTGTCAATTCAACCACACCTGGAGAACTAAATATCTGCAGCAAAGTGTTTAGTAGCACAGTAGTATGATTGTTTCAATAGCAGCAGTAACAATAGCAATAGTATCCGTAACAGTAGCAATAGCAGCCTTGTAGTGATTGTAACAGCAGTAACAAAGAAAGTAACTTAGCAAAGATCAATATGCGAAAAATGTAGGCATTGGATCAGTGATGGATAATTATACTGGATGACATTCATCATGTAACTGTCACAACCTAGGGCGATACACAATAGCTCCCATTCATCAATGTAATGTAGGCATGTATTCCGTATATAGTCATACGTGCTTATAATAAGAACTTGCATGACATCTTTTGTCCTACCCTCCCGTGGCAGCGGGGTCCTTAAGGAAACTAAGGGATATTAAGGCCTCCTTTTAATAGAGAACCGAAACAAAGCATTAGCACATAGTGAATACATGAACTCCTCAAACTACGGTAATCATCGGAAAGAATCCCAATTATTGTCACCTTGGGGTATGCGGATCATAACACGTAATAGGTGCATATAACTTGCAAGATAGGATCAAGAACACAAATATATTCATGAAAACATAAAGGGTTCAGATCTAAAATCATGGCTCTCGAGCCCTAGTGACAAGCATTAAGCATAGCAAAGTCATAGCAACATCAATCTCAAAACATAGTGGATACTAGGGATCAAAGCCCTAACAAATTGACTCGATTACATGGTAAATCTCATCCAACCCATCACCGTCCAGCAAGCCTATGAAGAAATTACTCACGCACGGCGGTGAGCATCATGAAATCGGTGATGGAGGATGGTTGATGATGACGACGGCGTCGAATCCCCCTCTTCGGAGTCCCTAACGGACTCCAGATCAGCCCTCCCGATGAAGAGCAGGAGGTGGCGGCGGCTCCTTATCGTAAAATGCGATGATTCTTTCACTCTGATTTTTTCTCTCCATGAATAGGTACTTATAGCATTGGAGTTACTGCAAACGGAGCTGCCAGGGGCCCACAAGCCTGCTAGGCGCGCCCTGGGGGGTGGGCGCGCCCCTTAGGCTTGTGGCGCCTGGTGGCCCCCCTCCGATGGATCTTTGCACCGGTAGTTTTTACATATTCTGAAATAATTCTCTGTAAATTTTCAGGTCCATCCGAGAGCTTTTATTTCTGCACAAAAACAACACCATGGCAATTCTGCTGAAAACATTGTCAGTCCGGGTTAGTTCCACTCAAATCTTGCAAATTAGAGTCCAAAACCAGAGCAAAAGTGTTTGGAAAAGTGGATACGTTTGGGACGTATCAACTCCCCCAAGCTTAACTCATTGCTTGTCCTCAAGCAATTCAGTTGACAAACTGAAGGTGACAAAGAAAAACTTTTACAAACTCTTTTGTTCTTGTTGTCTGTATATATACTTAACTAGCATCCAAGTTTTCAGCAAAGATTATGAACTAATGATGTCTACTTCGCAACTTTTATTCTTGTAGACGTTGTTGGGCCTCCAAGTGCAGAGTTATGTAGGACAGTAGCAAATTTCCCTCAAGTGGATGACCTAAGGTTTATCAATCCGTAGGAGGCGTAGGATGAAGATGGTCTCTCTCAAACAACCCCGCAATCAAATACAAGCAACCTCTTGTGTCCCCAACACACCCAGTACAGTGGCAAATTGTATAGGTGCACTAGTTCGGCGAAGAGATGGTGATACAAGTGTAGTATGGATAGTAGAAATAGGTTTTTGTAATCTGAAATAATAAAAACAACAAGGTAGCAAGTAACAAAAGTGAGCGCAAATGGTATTACAATGCTTGAAAACAAGGCCTAAAGTTTATACTTTCACTAGTGCAATCTCTCAACAGTGCTAACAAAATTGAATCATATAACAATCCCTCAATGTGCGACAAAGAATCACTCCAAAGTTTCTATCGGAGAACGTAGGACGAAAACGTGTATCAACCCCTATGCATAGATTACCCAAATGTCACCACGAGAATCCGCGAGTGGAATACCAAAACATACATCAAGTGACTCAATAGAATACCCCATTTTCACCACGGGTATCCACATGCAAGACATACCCCATTGTCACCGCGGTGTGTTTGTTGGGATTCGATGAATTGTGAGTTTATGATCAGATTATCCATGAATATTATTTGAGTCTTCTCTGATCTCTTTTATGCATGATTATTATAGCTTCGTATTTCTTCTCCGATCTATTGATTTGGTTTGGCCAACTAAGTTGATTTATCTTGCCATGGGAAGAGGTGCTTTGTAATGGTTCAATCTTGCGGTGCTCAATCCAGTGACAGAAAGGGACATGACACGTATGTATCGTTGCTATTATGGGTAAAATATGGGGTTTATTCATACGTGCGTTTATCTTGTCTACATCATGTCATCATGCTTAAGGTGTTACTCCGTTCTTTATGGACTTAATACACTAGATGCATGCTGGATAGCGGTCGATGTGTGGAGTAATAGTAGTAGATGCAGGCAGGAGTCGGTCTACTTGTCTCGGACGTGATGCCTATATACATGATCATTGCCTTGGATATCATCATGATTATTTGCTTTTCTATCAATTGCCCAACAGTAATTTGTCTACCCACCGTATGCTATTTTCTTGAGAGAAGCCTCTAGTGAAAACTATGCCCCCCCGGGTCTATCTAAATCATATACTAAAACCCTAAAAATACTTGCTGAAATTTTCTTTTATTTATTTTATTTTGTATTTTTGTTTCAATCAATCTATCTATCACATAGAATTTAATCTTGCAATTACCGCTGAGGGATTGACAACCCCTCGTTTGCGTTGGATGCAAGGGTTTGTTGTTTGTGTGCAGGTACTGCTAACGAGGTGTTGCGTGATTCTTCTACTGGATTGATAACCTTGGTTTCATAACTGAGGGAAATACTTACCTCTACTGTGCTGCATCATCCCTTCCTCTTCGGGGATAATACCAACGCAAGCTACAAGTAGCAGGAAGAATTTCTGGCACCGTTGCCGGGGAGACATCATCAACATCTATCAAGTACCTTTGCATAAACTCTCATCTCCTTGCATTTACTTTATTTGCTTCTCGTTTTCATCTCCCCCACTTCTAAAACGTTTTTACAAAAATACAAAAATATTTTCCGTTTGCCTTTTTCTCGTTTGCTTGTTTGCTTGATTGCTATTTTGTTTGCGTAGCCACGATGTCTCAAGAAAATACAAAATTGTGTGATTTTTCCAATACTAGTAATAATGATTTTATTAGTACTCCAATTGCTCCTCCCACCGCTAGTGCGGAGACTTGTGATATAAATGCTGCTTTGCTAAATCTGGTTATGAAAGAACAATTTTCTGGTAGTCCTAATGAAGATGCTGCATCCCATCTTAATACTTTCGTAGAATTGTGTGACATGCAAAAGAAAAAAGATGTGGATAATGATATTGTGAAATTAAAATTATTCCCATTCTCATTGCGGGATCGTGCAAAAATTTGGTTTTCATCTTTACCATGAAATAGTATCGATTCTTGGGATAGGTGTAAAGATGCTTTTATTACTAAGTATTTTCCGCCCGCGAAAATTATTTCCCTTAGAAATCAAATTATGAATTTTAAGCAACTTGATCATGAACATGTTGCCCAATCTTGGGAAAGGATGAAATTAATGATAAGAAATTGCCCTACTCATGGCTTAAATTTATGGATGATCATACAAAAAATTTATGCGGGATTAAATTTTGTCTCTAGAAATCTTTTAGATTCCGCCGCGGGAGGTACATTTATGGAAATTACTTTGGGAGAAGCTACTAAATTGCTTGATAATATTATGGCAAATTATTCACAATGGCATACTGAAAGAGTTCCTACTAGTAAAAAAGTGAATTATGTTGAAGAAATTAATACTTTGAATGATAAAGTTGATGCGCTTATAAAATTGGTTGCTAGCAAAAATGCTCCTATTGATCCTAATGATGTGCCTTTATCAACTTTGATTGAGCAAAATAATGATCCCGTAGATGTGAATTTTGTCTCGCGAAACAATTTTAATAACAATGCTTATAGAGGTAATTTCAACGCTAGACCGTTTCCTGGAAATTTTTCTAATAATTATGGCAATCCTTATGGTAATTCTTATAATAATAATAATAGGATGCCCTCTGATCTTGAAAGTAATATTAAAGAATTTATTAATGCTCAAAAAGTTTTCAACACTACGATAGAAGAAAAATTGTGTAAACTTGATGATATGTCTAGGAGCATTGATAGAATTATTCATGATGTGGAAAATCTTAAGACTAAAATTTTGCCACCTAAAATTGATATTAATGAATCAATTAAAGCTTTATATGTCTCCATGGATGAGAGTAAGAAAAGAACCGCCATGCTAATAGCTAAACGAGAATTTTTAGAAAAAGCAATTCCTCCCGATTTTTATCGTAGTAATGATGAGGATATTAAAATGATTGGTGTTTCGTATATTGATTCTTTGTTTAGCAATATAAAACTTGATGAAAAGGGGACTGAAGAAGAGTCAACTTTAGCTAGTAGGCGTTCCCATAATTCGGAGGGTGAAAATCTTGATAAGCAAATTGATAAAAGTGGGTTTGGAGAGGTAAAAACTTTAAATAGTGATGCGCCCACTCTTTTGGATTACAATGATTTTAATTATGACAATTGTGTAGGGGAACACAGCAGAAAACAAAAATTTTCCGACCTACGCACCAGCCCAGGACCACTATGGAGACTGCATACAAGGTTTGATCTTTTCGTTACCGACTCGTAGCGCAGCGGAAGTAGAGTCAATGACGATCGGCGGTGTAGATCCCCGCAGCTTGGATTTTACAACCTCCCAACCGCAAGGATGTTCTCCCTCGTCTGCCCCTCGAACAGCCCTTCGTGAGGCAGTCAGACAGTCTCGCGGACGGTGTCACGGACAGCCCTTCGGGAGGACGCTCGAAACTCGGACGGTCACTCGGACAGCCCTTCGGGAGGACACTCAAAACTCGGACGGTCACTCGGACAGCCCTTCGGGAGGCACTCTCGAACAGCCCCTCGAGCAAAAAGATCGAACCTACAACCTCTCTACGGGGTTGCACACATACGATGTCATATATCCGGCAAGGCTTCGCCGTCCAGAACTAGTTCCAACCGGAACCCAGACAGCCTTTCGGCTCTAAGAAACTATTTCGCGGGGAGGGAGAGACAAGCCAGATCATTGCAATGGCATGTGTATCTGAGAAAGAGTGAGTGTGGAGAGTGCCTCTCCACCTCTATTTATTGGAAAACCCAAGGGGTAGGGTGACTCCCAAAATACGAAAATGCCCTCAGATATTTTCACACTATTCATAATAGTGTTTCCACTATTCATGAGATATTTTCTCCTAATAGTGTTTCCACTATTCATAATAGTGTTTCCACTATTCGTGAGATATTTTCTCCCAATAGTGTTTCCACTATTCATAATAGTGTTTCCACTATTCATGAGATATTTTCTCCCACCGTTAAATCCGAAAATATTTCTGTAGGTCTTAGAACATTTCCAGTACCCACTAAAATAATTTTGGACGCGTTCCGAAACAATTCCGGATTAGTGATTTTCATCTGTGAAAAGCAACCAAAGCGGTTCCGGCAGCTCTGGAACATTTTCGGGTTTTTTCTCCGAAAAAATCCCAGAAGTTTACAGAACAATTCTGGCACCCTCCAAGAATTTCCAGGCGTGTGCCGAAACCAATTTGACCTAATGGTATACCCTGAAACAACTTTTCAGTTTTACCGAAACTATTCCGGTGTTCTCTATCCGGAACTTGTCCGTTGTCTCCGAAACTTTTCCGGTGACTTTCTCTCAGACTCCCTGTCTAGAATTCAGCAGATAGTGACCCTTAAGCGTGTGACCCTATAGGTTCAGTGAAGTGTAGACATGACCGGAACACTTTCCGATCAATGATCAACATCGGAGCCGTGGACACCCATATTGACCCCTATACCCACACGAATAAATATTCGAGTGAACCTCCAGTTGCTGTGTGCTATTCCTGTTGCTTCACGATATGTTACAAACACCCGAGGTGAGACTTATCGACATCCCCGTGGATCAACAACTTGTCCACTATGCCAGTTACCTCGTTACCGGTTTTGTTCTCTTTTCTCGTTCCCGTGTTCCGGCATCCCTGCGATCAAATCACATTGTGTCTGGCCAGACGATGGTGGATACCGTAACACCGAGAGGGCCCAGAGATATCTCTCCATTGTCGGAGGAGCAAATCCCAATCTTGAGCTATCAAGTTACTTGACATACTTTTCCATGAACCCGTAAGCCGCCGTAATAGCCACCCATTTACGGATGACGTTTAACAAACCCCAAAGTTCATGAAGCAAGCATGAATAAACTCGATACTCTCATGGTCTAAGGAATTATGCAAATGTTAACTTTCTCTGTGTTATTAACCATTAACTTGTGACGAATGTATCTCATAGCATAACATCAATTCGGGTCGATTCAACCACAAGTGTTCTACTAACATTGTGCCCTCAAAGTTGCCGGCATAGTCATGCCCATTATCAGGAAAATAGAACCATCATGCAACACTTGAGCTAGTCTTAGAGGCCAGACTAGGAATACATTTTACCATTTATTATTCCACACGTGCATATAAGTCTTCCTCCGAGCCTCGTGGTTATTGTAGACTCAAGAACCATAGCAGTTATAGCACGAAATAAAAACTTAATTACGAACATGGGGATAAATAATAACATTTATTATTGTCTCTAGGGCATATCTCCTACAAATTGTTCTTTGATTGAGTGCATTTCTTTGTTACAATCCATGCTAAATTCACCCAATGCTTATGAGCAAAACAAGGCTTTTACTAAACATATAGTAGAAGCAATGATGAAAGCGTTAGAAGAAAAGCTTGAACTAGAAATTTCAATTCCTAGAAAATTATATGATGAATGGGAACCCACCATTAAAGTTAAAATTAAAAATTATGAGTGCAATGCTTTATGTGATATGGGTGCTAGCGTTTCCACAATTCCAAAATCTCTATGTGATGTGCTAGGTTTTACCAATATAGATGAATGCTCTCTTAATTTACATCTTGCGGATTCTACTATTAAAAAGCCTTTGGGTAGGATTAATGATGTTCTTATTCTTGCAAATAGGAACTATGTGCCCATTGATTTTATTGTACTTGACATTGAATGTAATTCTTCTTGCCCAATAATACTTGGTAGACCGTTCTTAAGAACCATAGGTGCCGTTATTGACATGAAAGAAGGGAATATAAAATTTCAGTTTCCATTAAAAAAGGGTATGGAACATTTCCCTAGGAAGAAAATTAAAGCACAATCCGAATCCATTATGAGGGCCACCTATGGAATCAACTTGAAAGATGACAACACTTGAAACTATGCATTATGCCTAGCTAGGGGCATAAAACAATAGCGCTTGTTGGGAGGCAACCCAATGAATAAAATAAATTTTTATCTTTTGTTTCTGTTACTGTGTGTTTTCACAATTATGCTACTGTTATGATTGTGTTTTTATGTTTTTAATTAGTGTTTGTGCCAAGTAAAACCTTTAGGATGATTTGGAAGATACTATAATTGATGATGTTTGAAAACAGAAAGTTTTGCGTCCAGTGCTGGAATTTTGGTTCTGTACTGGAGCGTCAAAAAAATCTGAATTTTTTACAAAGTATTGGTATATTAATTTCTCACGTTGTCCTTATTTTTCAGAATTTTTGGAGTTACAGAACTATGGCTTTTAAATAGGTTGCTACAGACTGTTCTGTTTTTGACAGATTCTGTTTTTGATGTGTTGCTTGCTTGTTTTGATGGAACTATGGATTGTATCTGGGGGTATAAGCCATGGAGAAGTTAGAATACAGTAGGTATCATGCAAAAATAAAATATGAATGGGTTTGCAACAGTACCTAAAGTAGTGATTTATTTTGTTATACTAACGGATCTCACGAAGGTTTTGTTGAGTTTTGTGTGATTGAAGTTTTCAAGTTTTGGGTGAGATCACGATGGATGAAGGAATAAGGAGTAGAAAAAGACTAAGCTTGGGGATGCCTGAGGCACCCCAAGGTAATATTCAAGGAAGACTCAAGCGTCTAAGCTTGGGGATGCCCCGGATGGAATCCCCTCTTTCTTCTACCAACCATCGGTAATTTTACTTGGAGCTATATTTTTATTCGTCACATGATATGTGTTTTGCTTGGAGCGTCTTGTATTATTTGAGTCTTTGCGTTGTTTGCTTTTTAGTTTGTCACAATCATCCTTGCTGAACACACCTATTTTGAGAGAGCCACACGTTATCATAATTTGTTAGAATACTCTATGTGCTTCACTTAAAAAAAATTGAGCTAGGCAGTTGCTCTAGTGCTTCACTTAAATATTTTTGGGCACTACGGTGGCTAAATTTTGTAGAAATAAACGCTCATGCTTCACTTATATTATTTTGAGAGTTGATAAAATTTTGAAGAAATAAACTCTCATGCTTCACTTATATTATTTTGAGAGTTGATAAGATTAAAATTTTGAAGAAATAATTGCACTCTCATGCTTCACTTATATTATTTTGAGAGTTGATAATATTTTGAAGAAATGTTTGTGCTCTCATGCTTCACTTATATCTTTTTGAGAGTTGATGAAAGTAACGGTAATTTGCAAAAGATATGAATTTGGTCCCAAAGTGATGAATATTCAAGAGGGATATAATAAAAACTTTCATATAGATCATTGGATATGATAAGTGTGATTCCTTGCAATAGTTTTGCGATATGGAAATGATAATATGTGAGTCATGTTAGTGAGTAATTGTGATTTAGTAATAATATTCGTGTTAAGGTTTGTGATTCCCTATGCATGCACATTAAGTCAATAGTTATGCAAAGAAATTATATCCTATTTATGGTGCATTATTCGGTGTTAGTTATGTTCAATGAATGTTTATGACCATTTTCGCTTTTTGGTTGGTTGCTTCTCAATCTATTTGCCAGCCTTCATTTGTACTAAGCGGAAATACTACTTGTGCATCCAAACTCCTTAAACCCAAGTTGTGCCAAATGAGTCCACTATATCTACCTATATGCGGTATTTCCATGCCGTTCCAAGTAAATTTGCGTGTGCCAACTCTAATTTTCAAAATATTTTTTCCATTTTGTGTGCTTGTACCGCTCATGAAGCGGCAGGGGGTGGCCAATATTTTCCATGCTAGGTGTGTTATTCTCAAGATGAGTGTTTATTCACTTGTCATTGCACGAGAGAATGGTTGGTAATAGGGATGCCCAGTCCCACAATGAAATCAAAAATTAATAACAACAAAATTCCTTGGAAAGTGTTCGTATGGAGGGCACCCATGGATACGGCTAGCCATGGATTGTGAAAGAATGGTGGAAAGGAAATAAACTTTACTTTCTGTTTGGGAACCGGCTATGATGTGTCTAGCATGGAAGATATTGGGAATTCTCGGTCGTTTTCGTTGACAGGAAAAGCATGCCTCTCAAAATATTTTTATCTCTCTAATTTAAGCTTTGAGCTCTGGCACATTTGACAAATCTCTACTTCCCTCTGCGAAGGGCCTATCTATTTACTTTTATGCAATTTTTATTTTTATTTTTATTTTGTGTCTCCATCTTCTCTTATAAAGCACCAACTAGAGAGCATTATTTTCATACTTGTGCATTGGATGTAGCTAATATTTGAGTGTGTTTCATGAATGGATCAATGATTGAGCATAATGGGCTAGGGATAACTTTCTTTAGCGTTGACATTTTGAAAAACATGGTTGCTTGTTAGTATGCTTGAGTATCTATATTTTCATGTCAAACTATAGACTATTGCTTTGAATCATTTAAGTCCAAATGTCCATGCTATTAAAGAAAAGAATATGTGATGAATATGATAGGCAGCATTCCACATAAAAAATTCTGTTTTTATCATTTACCTACTCGAGGACGAGCAGGAATTAAGCTTGGGGATGCTGATACGTCTCCAACGTATCTATAATTTTTGATTGTTCCATGTTGTTATATTATCAATCTTGGATGTTTTTATATGCATTTACAGCAATTATATATCATTTTTGGAGACTAACCTATTAACTTAGTGCCCAGTGCCAGTTGCTGTTTTCTGCCCTATTTTTGTTTTACAGAAAATCAATACCAAACGAAGTCCAAAAGCCACGAAACTTTTTGGAGATTTTTTATTGGCCAAGATAAACACTAGAGGCTTCGGGAGGAGGCCAGAAGCCCCAAGGGGTGCCCACGAGCCACCAGGGGCGCCTGGGGGGGGGGGCAGGCGCGCCCTGGTACCTCGTGGGGCCCACATAGCTCTGTTTGACCTAATTTCTCCACTATAAATTCCCAAAAAATTTGAAACCCTCAGGGGAGTCCACAAAATACTTTTTCCGCCGCCGCAAGCCTCTGTTCTTGAGAGATCCCATCTAGAGGCCTTCTCTGGTAATCTGCCGGAGGGGGAATCGATGACGGAGGGGCTCTACATCAACCTTGCTGCCCTTCCGATGATGCGTGAGTAGTTTACCACAGACCTATGGGTCCATAGTTAGTAGCTAGATGGCTTCTTCTCTCTTTTTGATCTTCAATACAATGTTCTCCTCGATGTTCTTGGAGTTCTATCCGATGTAATCACTTTTTGCGGTGTGTTTGTTGGGATCCGATGAATTGTGAGTTTATGGTCAGATTATCCATGAATATTATTTGAGTCTTCTCTAATATCATTTATGCATGATTATTACAGCTTCACATTTCTTCTCCGATCTATTGATTTGGTTTGGCCAACTAAGTTGATTTATCTTGCCATGGGAAGAGGTGCTTTGTAATGGGTTCGATCTTGCGGTGCTCAATCCCAGTGACAGAAAGACATGACACGTATGTATCGTTGCTATTAAGGGTAAAAAGATGGGGTTTATTCATACGTGAGTTTATCTTGTCTACATCATGTGATCGTTCTTAAGGTGTTACTCCATTCTTTATGGACATAATATACTAGATGCATGCTGGATAGCGGTCGATGTGTGGAGTAATAGTAGTAGATGTAGGCAGGAGTCGGTCTACTTGTCTCAGACGTGATGCCTATATACATGATCATGGCCTTGGATATCGTCATGATTATTTGCTTTTCTATCAATTGCCCAATAGTAATTTGTCTACCCACCGTATGCTATTTTCTTGAGAGAAGCCTCTAGTGAAAACTATGGCCCCCGGGTCTATCTAAATCATATACTAAAACCCTAAAAATACTTGCTGCAATTTTCTTTTATTTATTTTATTTTGTATTTTTGTTTCAATCTATCTATCTATCACATACAATTTAATCTTGCAATTACCGCCGAGGGATTGACAACCCCTCGTTTGCGTTGGGTGCAAGGGTTTGTTGTTTGTGTGCAGGTACTGCTAACGAGGTGTTGCCTGATTCTCCTACTGGATTGATAACCTTGGTTTCATAACTGAGGGAAATACTTACCTCTACTGTGCTGCATCATCCCTTCCTCTTCGGGGATAATACCAACGCAAGCTACAAGTAGCAATGCACTAGTACCACCTCGGGGACCTCGAGCAAGAGAAGGAGCGAGAGCTGGTCATCTGCAAGATCTTCTACCATATGAACACGTGGGTTAGGACTAAAAAGATTATAAGTTAGTTTGGTACTAGTTCTACGTGGTCGTCTGCAAGTTGGTATTGTTGTTAAGGATCTTTTCATACAAACTTCGCATTTTCATCCAACCATCATGTCGAGGGTTGACATGGATATAACGCTGAATCAATTATTGCGAAATGAATTTTTAGGCACCTGATAAGTGACAACCCACAAGTATAGGGGATCGCAACAGTTTTCGAGGGTAGTATTTCACCCAGATTTATTGATTCGACACAAGGGGAGCCAAAGAATATTTGTGAGTATTAGCAGCTGAGTTGTCAATTCAACCACACCTGGAGAACTAAATATCTGTAGCAAAGTGTTTAGTAGCACAGTAGTATGATAGTTTCAATAGCAGCAGTAACAGTAGCAATAGTAACCGTAATAGTAGCAATAGCAGTCTTGTAGTGATTGTAACAGCAGCAACACAGAAAGTAACTTAGCAAAGATCAATATGCGAAAAACGTAGGCATTGGATCAGTGATGGATAATTATACTGGATGACATTCATCATGTAACAGTCACAACCTAGGGCGATACACAATAGCTCCAATTCATCAATGTAATGTAGGCTTGTATTCCGTATATAGTCATACGTGCTTATAATAAGAACTTGCATGACATCTTTTGTCCTACCCTCCCGTGGCAGCGGGGTCCTTAAGGAAACTAAGGGATATTAAGGCCTCCTTTTAATAGAGAACCGGAACAAAGCATTAGCACATAGTGAATACATGAACTCCTCAAACTACGGTAATCATTGGAAAGAATCCCAATTATTGTCACCTTGGGGTATGCGGATCATAACACGTAATAGCTGGATATAACTTGCAAGATAAGATCAAGAACACAAATATATTCATGAAAACATAAAGGGTTCAGATCTGAAATCATGGCACTCGAGCCCTAGTGACAAGCATTAAGCATAGCAAAGTCATAGCAACATCAATCTCAGAACATAGTGGATACTAGGGATCAAAGCCCTAACAAATTGACTCGATTACTTGGTAAATCTCATCCAACCCATCACCGTCCAGCAAGCCTACGAAGAAATTACTCACGCACGGCAGTGAGCATCATGAAATTGGTTATGGAGGATGGTTGATGATGAAGACGGTGTTTAATCCCCCTCTCCGGAGTCCCTAACGGACTCCAGATCAGCCCTCCCGATGAAGAGCAGGAGGTGGCGGTGGCTCCGTACCGTAAAATGCGATGATTCTTTCACTCTGATTTTTTTCTCCATGAATAGGTACTTATAGCATTGGAGTTAGGGCAAACGGAGCTACCAGGGGCCCACAAGCCTGCCAGGGGCCCTCAGGCTTGTGGCGCCTGGTGGCCCACCTCTGATGGATCTTTGCACCGGTATTTTTTACATATTCTGAAATAATTCTCCGTAAATTTGCAGGTCCATCCGAGGACTTTTATTTCTGCACAAAAACAACACCATGGCAATTCTACTAAAACAGCGTCAGTCCGGGTTAGTTCCATTCAAATCTTGCAAATTAGAGTCCAAAACCAGAGCAAACATGTTTGGAAAAGTGGATACGTTTGGGATGTATCAACTCCCCCAAGCTTAACTCATTGCTTGTTCTCAAGCAATTCAGTTGACAAACTAAAGGTGACAAAGAAAAACTTTTACAAAATCTTTTGTTCTTGTTGTCTGTATATATACTTAACTAGCATCCAAGTTTTCAGCAAAGATTATGAACTAATCATGTCTACTTAGCAACTTTTATTCTTGTAGACATTGTTGGGCCTCCAAGTGCAAAGTTATGTAGGACAGTAGCAAATTTCCCTCAAGTGGATGACCTAAGGTTTATCAATCCGTGGGAGGCGTAGGATGAAGATGGTCTCTCTCAAACAACCTTGCAATCAAATACAAGCAACCTCTTGTGTCCCCAACACACCCAGTACAATGGCAAATTGTATAGGTGCACTAGTTCGGCGAAGAGATGGTGATACAAGTGTAGTATGGATAATAGAAATAGGTTTTTGTAATCTGAAATAATAAAAACAACAAGGTAGCAAGTAACAAAAGTGAGCGCAAATGGTATTGTAATGCTTGAAAGCAAGGCCTAGGGTTCATACTTTCACTAGTGCAATCTCTCAACAGTGCTAACATAATTGAATCATATAACAATCCCTCAATGTGCGACAAAGAATCACTCCAAAGTTTCTATCGAAGAACGTAGGACGAAAACGTGTATCAACCCCTATGCATAGATTACCCCAATGTCACCTCGAGAATCCGCGAGTTGAATACCAAAACATACATCAAGTGACTCAATAGAATACCCCATTGTCACCACGGGTATCCACATGCAAGACATACATCAAGTGATCTCAAATCTAATATTCAATCCAACATAACGAAACCTCAAAGAGCAAGACTCAATTCATCACAAGAAGATAGAGAGGGAAGAACACCATTTGATCCAACTATATTAACAAAGCTCGCGATACATCAAGATCGTGCCAAATCAAGAACATGAGACAGATAGATCAAACACATAGCTACTGGTACATACCCTCAGCCCCGAGGGTGAACTACTCCCTCCTCGTCATGGAGACCGTCGGGATAATGAAGATGGCCTCCGGTGATGATTTCACCCTCCGACAGGGTACCGGAACATGGCTTCAGATGGTATTTCTTCGGTACAGAGGCTTCCGGTGGCGGCGGCGAAGTTCTAGGTTTATTTCTGGGGATTTCTATATTTATAGGATTTTTCAGCGTTGGAATCACGCAAAAAGGAGCTACGAGGGCCCCACATGGCAATAACACACGCGCCCCCCTGGCCGCGCCGTGATACCTTGTGGCCTCCTCGTGAGTCTTCTGGTCCTTCCACGAAGCTTCGGGGGTCTCTTTTGGTCCAAAAAAATCATCAAAAAGTTTCGTCCAATTCCGAGAACTTTTATTTCTGCACAAAAAACAACACCATGGTAGTTTTGCTGAAAATAGCGTCAGTACGGGTTAGTTCTAATCAAATCATACGAAAACCATATAAAATTGTTATAAACATGGCATGAATACTTCATAAATTATAGATACGTTGGAGACGTATCAGCATCCCCAAGCTTAATTCCTGCTCGTCCTCGAGTAGGTAAATGATAAAAGAAATAATTTATGAAGTGTGAATGCTAGCATAGTGCATAAGTTTGATAAATGATAATTTCAATCACTTTTCCTAGCATCATAACATCAACTCTTTCTCATAAAACTCATCATGATAAAGTAGCAACCAATTCACATGTTTATGGTTCAAACAATGCATTCTCTTGAAACTTACCAACCTATGTTCTTAGTCACCAAACAATTACAATGCATCTCATTTTCAACAAAGTCTAAGTAAGAGCTCCACATACTCAATTATCATATAGTCTTCTATGATTGCTAATACTCAAAGCATATTTTTAGAACAAATAACCTCCATTGAACACAAAGAATGATAGGGGCTTGATGTTTCACCTCCCAACTCATTTATCATAGAGATAATTGTCAACAATAATAAATCATGATCAAATATATTTGAATGGCTATATGTGCCTGGATCTTTCCCCACCACATGATGCTTGCCAACTAGAGAATAGGTTGAAATAAGAAGTTGACTCAATAAAAATAAATAACATTAAAGTAAATAGCATAAAAGTAAATAGAATGTCTCTTCGCAGAGGGAAGCAGGGATTTGTAGAGGTGCCAGAGCTCGAAGCTTAAATCAGAGATGAATACATTTTGAGAGGTGTACTTTTCTGTCAACGTCATGACCGAGAGTTCTCAATATCTTCCATGCTAAACACATTATAGGCGGTTCCCAAGCGGAAAGGTAAAGTTTAGTCCCCCTCAACCATTCAAACACAAGCCATGGCTAGCCGAATCCTCGGGTGCCCTCCATACCAACAATTTTCCGGGGGAGTTTGTTGCATTATATAATTTTGATTTTGACCACGGGACTGGGCATCCCAAATACCAACCTCTCTCATGCAATGACAAGTGAATAAACACTCATATGAGAATAAACCGCTTAGCATGGAAGATAGTGACCACCCCCTACCGCTTCATGAGCGGTAGGGGCACACAAAATAGATGCTTATTTCAATGATTAGAGGTGGGTCAGGTGGCACATGCAAATTTACTTGGAACTGCAGAGTAATACCGTATACAGGTAGGTATGGTGGACACTCATGGAAGAAAAAGGATTTTGGATGCACAAGCAGTATTCCCGCTTAGTACAGAAATTTTGGCTAGCAAAAGATTCTAAACAAGCACCACATGTTGGAGGATCCATAACAATATAACTTCTATACAAATATACCCAAACATAACTCATTACGTTATCTTCCTTGTCCAACTTCAACCAATTTGCTCAAGTTTGAAAATAATTAATGGGTATTCACAATCATAAAAGATGTCCAAGATAATATATTTATATGTGAAAGTTCTATTCCATATACTATCTTTCATGAATTGCTCGTATGACTAATATTGTGATTGTCAAACTTCAATAGATTTTACTTTCTAAACCAAATGTGAAATATTTCTAAACATGAGACAAGAATATAAAGCACATATAATTTCAACTTTATGCAATTCATTCAAATATTTTCTCTTAGGATATAAGTGAAGCACAAGAATGAATGACAAATTACTCCAAAAGATATAAGTTAAGATCAATGAGTAGTCAAACAATTAAGTAGCTATGTGAAGACTCTCTCCAAATAAAGATTTCAGATCTTGATAATATTATTAAAACAGCAAACAAAATGAAAATAAGAGGACACTCCAAGAATAGCACATATCATGTGAACAAGTAAAAACTTAGGCTAACCGATAGGTGTTGCTGAAGAAAGGTGGGATGCCTACCGGGGCATCCCCAAGCTTAGTTGCTTGAGACTTCTTGGAATATTAACTTGGGATGCCTTGGACATCCCCAAGCTTGAGCTCTTGTGTCTCCTTAATTCCTCTCATATCACGGTTTCCCTAAATCTTAAAAACTTCATCCACACAAAACTCAACAAGAACTCGTGAGATAAGTTAGTATAAATCAACTCAAAAACCTTACCATTCTCTACTGTAGGAAATTAGTAAAATTATAATTAAACATTGCATACCAAATGCATCTGCATATTTAATACTCCTATCCACAAATAGAAACATTAAACAAGCAAACATATGCAAACAATGCAAATATAACAGCAATCTGCCAAAACAGAACAATCTGTAAAAGGGGGGAAGAAAAATTCATACTTCCCTAACTCCAAAAATTCTGAAACATTACCACGTGACAGATAACTCATGCATGCTTACTGTGTAAAAATTTCAGATTTTTATCATGTCCTGATAATTCACATAAATTCAGGACATAACAGAAAACTTTCTGTTTTCAAACAGCAACACATAAACTTGCAAACTGAGCATGGTAAAGGCTATACTTGGCATTTTATTGAAATAAAAGATACAAAACATTATTATTCATAACAGCAAGCAAATCTCAACAAAATAAAATGGCGCTCCAAGCAAAACTCATATTATGTGACGAATAAAAATATAGCTCCAAGTGATGTTACGGTTAATGTTGAAGACGAAAGAGGCGATGCCTTCCGGGGCATCCCCAAGCTTAGATGCTTGAGTCTTCCTTGAATATTACCTTGGGTGCCTTGGGCATCCCCAATATTAGGGTCTTGCCGCTTCTTATTCTCCACATATCGTTGTCTCACCCAAAACTTGAAAACTTCAATCACACAAAACTTAACGGAACTTGTGAGATAGGTTAGTATGATAAAAATAAATCATCCACTTAGGTACTGTCAAGACAAGATTCATAATTGTTCTCACATAATTCCTACTGTATTCTATCATTTCCACAATTTATATTACTCAATATAAGCTATGGAAACACTAAAACAAGCAAACTATGCAATAAAAACAGAATCTGTCAAAAATAGGATAGCCTGTAAATGATAAATTAATATACATACTTCTGTAACTTCAAAAATTCTAAAAAATTAGGAAAACGTAGGCAATTTTTATATAAATGCTGTGTAAAAATTTCAAAATTTTATCACATCCCAGTAAATTATAGTAATTCCAGCACTGGGCGCAAATGTTTCTGTTTTTGCACAGAATCAAATAAACAAGCATCCACACTATCCCAAAGGTCTTACTGGGCACTTTATTAAGAGAAAACATATAAAACATGATCGCTACAGTAGCTTAATCATGTGAACACACAAAAATAGTAGGTATAAATATTGGGTTGTGTAACACCCCTGAGTAATGAGCCACAGTGATCTTCAAATTAATGCTAAGATAATTTGTTTTGCAAAGAATGATCAGAGTGAAATCATATCTCATTTCAAATTCCACCACTGAATTCAAATTCAATTTGCACGTGAAATTTGAAGTTGCACAAAAATTGCTGAAAAATAGTTCATCATTTAGCAAATATTCCCTAACAATTATTGTTCAGGAAAACAACATCACCATTATGCTAAGATGGACTATAGCAATAAAAACAGTGCTATTTCAGCATTTTTAAATGCTATTTTATTTGTGGAGAATTAATTTGGATTCATCTTGCCTTCAAAATATTTGTGGCAGTGCCAAATATCACTAGGGATTTTTGTGGCTTAGTCCCACATTTTTCTGAAATGATTTGGATGCCCAAATAATTCCCTAACCCTCTCTGTTTTTATCTAAATGAAAAAAAACAGAATAAAACAAAAGGGGCAAAAGCTTACCTGGTGCTCGCCAGGGGCCCGAGCCGGCCCAGCCCGTTAACGCTGTCGCCTACCTGCTCCCCCCTCCGTGTCAGTTCGCCCGCGGCCGAGCGCGCGCCGCACCGACCACCACTCGCCACGGCGACAGAACAGTTGGGTGGAGGGGATAAGGCCACCCCGGGCGACCCTCGTCCCCCTTGACCCCTTAGACGCCACTCCTCCCCTTCCCCTCACTCTTTCTGTTCGATCCAGAGCCGCCCGAACGCGTCGCCGTCACTCCGCCGTGGAACACGTGGCCACTGGCCATCCCACGCCCTCGACTGGTGTCCATCGGGACTGCGGTGGAGTGGCACTTCACCTGCGGGCCGCCGTTCGAGCGGAGCTGCCCATCGCCGCCGGATCGACGCGTTCCCTTTTCTCTGCTACCGCCGGCGTTCACCGTCAAATACGCGGCACCCCTGCACTCCCATTTCCCCGAAGGGACTCCGTGAGCCCGCTCGGTGAGCTCCACCCCCTCCTCTCCTCGTCCGCTTCTTTTCCCGCACTCGTAGCTAGCAAAATGCCGCGGCGCCATTACCGGAGCTCCAGCTCCGCTGTCGACCTCGCCACCGATGCTCTAGCCCCTGTCGAGGCCGGCTAAGCACGCCCTCGTGCTCAGGGTGGCCTCCCGATGCCCCCTGTAGAATTAGTTCGCGCGCAAACGGGCCGAAACGCCGAATGCGTCGAGCCCCGATTCCGGCCGCCGCTGCACGCCATCACTGCCGTCGCTACGCTGCACCCCGGCCACTGCTTCCGCCACCATTGGATGCGGCTCGGTGCAGGCGTTCGAACCAGCCCAAGTACGCATCAAACTGTGCCCCCTAGCGCATTTCCGGCGAGCTCCCGACGCGCCGCCGCGAAAACTGGCTCGCCGGAACTCTCTCCGGGGCCGGCGCTAACCTGGCAGCCGATGTGGCAAGGCCTGGGGCCCACCTGGGTCACTGCCAGTGGGCCCCCTGGCCCCGTTTGACCGCATTGACCGTGGTCAACTGCTGAATGGGCACCGTTCACTCTGACAGGTGGGTCCTGCGCGTCAGATGGTTAATTAGTGCAATCTACTGTTAGCTACACTGACAGTGTGGCCCCACCGTTAGTTAATTAGTCTAACCAGTTAGTTAGTCTCTGAGTCACTGACAACATGGCCCCACCTGCCAGCTTTGACCAGTCAACAGTCAACTCAGTTGACTGTTGACTGGGCTGTTGACTAAGTCAACTGGGCCCCTGGTCCCACCTGTCATACACTGCGGCTAGCTGCTGCTGTGTATAAAAGGGTTTTGGCACTGTTCTGGATAATTCAATTTAAAATAATCTGTTAATTCCAGAAATTGCTAAAAACTTCGGAAATTCATAGAAAATAATCCGTAGCTCGGATGGAAAAGTTTTCTACATGAAAGTTGATGAGAAAAATCTAACGAATCCGAATATGTCATCTGCATGCATGTTAGAATCCTCTAAGTAGATGAACTTGTAACTTTAGGCCTGTTTCTGGCAGATGAATAGTGCCTGACTACCGGTAATTAATTCCAACTTAAATCCTAAAATAACTAGAATGGTTTAGAGATGCATTAGGTCACCCATGCACTGCATTTTGCCATCACATGCTCTGTGATTGCATTTGTATGCTTTGTATTTATTTGTTTCCTCCCCCTCTTCTCTCCGGTAGACCCCGAGGCCGACGTTGCCCCCGAGGACTGCTACTCCACCGATGACCCCTCTTTTACCGCAGAGCGTCCAGGCAAGCAAACCTCCTTGAACATGCCTATATCACCTATTCTTTCTCCCTCATGCTTGCATTAGAATTGCTACAGTTGTTGTTCCGAAATACCTATTCTGATGCATGGCCTATTTTGTAAACTGCTATTGATAGCTTATCTGCTATCCTAAATGCTTAGTATAGGTTGGTAGTGAACCATCTGTGGCCCCTCTTCCTTGTCCTAGTTGCCCCGCTTTAGTACCAGTCAGGGACGGAGCCAGAAATTTGGTATAGGGGGGGGGCGAGTTCTACACTTGAGCTCTTATGACGAATGAGCATCGATCAAGCCATACAACATTTAGACCATGAGAAGGCCTAAACTGAAATTACGTTTTCATTGTTGTAAACACTAGAAGAAGACTAGCAAATTGTCCATCTTTGACAAGACATATTCAGTTTTTTAATTTATATAGCAAAATTTGGTACACTGTAGTACTACAAATAATTGATTCCAATCCAATTTTCATGTCCATCAATCAACGATCATTCATGTTAGACAAAAAAATTTAGAGGTTTGAAGTTGATCAGAGGAGGGTCCATACCATGAAGACATAGATGACGCCATACATCGTTAGATCCATGGTCGCTCATGGTGATGGTGCTTCCTTAATCCCCTTTATGGTGGCTAACACAATGATCAGGTTGAGCATCACCTTCAGCAGGGTAGGGTGGTTCTCTTGGCTAATTTGCGCATCATTTGCGTTTGCATGATGTTCACATGGATGAGAGTTTGATCCAATTGGCTTGAAATTTTATGAATTGATTCAGCTCTCTTTCTCTCCATGTCTACACAAACACAATTAGACAATCGAAATATTTCTAATTAGCTTTCAATGTCTGTAGTTCTACAATTACATTGTAAGAAACAAACTAATCTAATCCTGAAACTAAACTAACCTTTTTTCTTCATTTGGTCACTCGTCTGTGCGGATGGCCGGCCGGAATGTGCATGTGGATCAGTGCGACGGTGCTTGCCTGTCGCCTTCCGTTCTTGATGGTAGACGATCTAACAGGCGGTGAGGCAGGCAGTCGCGACGAGCAGGTTCTTCAGATCGTATGAACTAGCAGATTGGAAACGAGGAGACTAGACAAGATGGAACTACCGTGTGCGTGCGTGCGTCCTGCTTGAAACCTAGGTCCTTCTCTCTTCCACGGTGGGCTGCTTTCTTTTTTCCTCTCCTGATATTTGGGCATGCTGCTCACGTGATACGTACATGGGCTTTGACTATGGAGGCGCAGGGGGGGGCGAGACACGCCACAAATCGTCAAAAATACAAAAAAGACTGCTAGTACCTAATCGCTATGAAGGGGCAACGTGATCGTTGGGGGGGGGGGTCTCGCCCCCCTCGCCCCCCTTGAAATTGTCCCTGGTACCAGTGCCCCGATCGCTGTGATCGATGGGCTGAGACTAGCACATCACCGCACACCCCTAAGTTGTACGATCCTGCAAAGTTAATATCGAGTGTTGAGGGTGATACCTCTTACATCACTCCTGATGATATCTCTGTAGCCTAGCTAGTCGGATGTGGGTTACCAAGGGTGATTCCTCTTTCACCACCTCCGATGGAGCTTCTGTCGTGCAACCCCTCAAGTGTGTATCCATCGAGGGTGATTCCTCCGGGTTCACCTTGACGGGTAAATCGAGTGGGAATCCAACGAGGGTGATTCCTCGGATTCCTTCTTGATGTTATGGACACACGGATACTTTGACTTACTAAAGATACTTGATAAAGTCGGGTCGGCCCCGAGGGGTACCCGCGAGTGATGTGGAGTCGGGTTGACCGTGAGGGTACCCATGAGATAATTACGTGGCACGGCCGGGCATTCTTGGCCCTTGTCGCAAGTTCACGAGACGGGGCGACGAGGTCACATGATCGTGAGTCTCTGCTCGTTTCCGCGAGCTCCCAACACACTATTGGATTAGGATCACTACAAGAAATATGGCAACTTGCGACCATCAATATTGGTCACTGAATGGTCATTGTTTTCCATTTCTGACCTTTTTGTGACCAAAAACAGTTGGTCAAAAGCTGGCCGTCTTTAATGAAACTTAACGACCTTTCTTGTGAAATGGTCGTAGGCGGTTACGACCAAAATTAAAGGTCGTAGATTCTACGGCCAATTGTTTTGGTCACAGGCAGCCTACACAAACCACGTCAGATCCAACGTGGCAAGCTGATGTGGCAAAATTATGACCAAATGAATAGGTCGTTGATTAGAATCAGCCCGGTCCAGTTCAGCCGTCTATATGGGCCAAGCCCAATAATTCAGCCCATTTAATATATATTTTTCCTGTTAATTTTCGCTAGCTACATGGGCCTAGCCCAACAATTCGGCCTTTTATTTTCTAGGATGCAGCCTTTTACAGTCTACTGATTTTCTATTTTCAGCCATTTTATTTTGCAGCTGGTCCCACCAGTCAGATTGGTCCCACTTGTCATGCTTATCTCAAAATTGGTCCCACACATCAGAAATTTCGAAATTTGTCAAACAACCATTATAACTTGGACTCCCTTGTCAGGTTTCCATTTCACGGGTATTCAAATCACATACACAATCATTATTTCGAACAGACCAGAGAGCAAATGAAATTCGTCCAAACAACACTACATTAGTCTATTACAATCGTTACAGTATACTACAACCCAGATATGCCTACTACTGCCTACAATTACAACACATAATATGCTACTCTTTGCTGATATGCTTCACAGCTTTGGACTTGGATTCGCACTTCACCTGTGCAAAAAATAAGAATGAACATATAAGAATAAGAATGTGTACAAAACATCAAACAGTAGCCAATGAGGGATCCAATAACTTATAAGCAAGAATTGACAGCAAATGCCATGTACATAAATAGTATGACTAACACTAACCAGTATGTGTTCATGGAGTGACTAAAATGTTCTCACTAGCTAGGATTTTTTAGTATACTGACATGTGCAACTCTAACTAAATTGATCATAGAAATGAAAAGAACTGTAAGAACGAGTTCATTCAGAATCCAGGCATGTCAAATTTTAAGCACCAGCAGAACAGATCTAACAAACCAGACCATGATCATCACGCATCAGGATTTATGGTTCTAGCAAAACAGTAAAGAGACAGAGATACACGCATCAAGCATACCAGCTACTACAATAAGAGGTCCAGATGCTCCAGGAACTGGAGGGAGTATGCACTCCAGCAGTCGTGCAGTAGCTAGGGATTGAGGAGGATGAGCTTGCTCCCATTGTACCTGGATGGTAAACAAGAAAACAAGTTATGGCAGCAGAAGCATCATGCTGTATCCATTGTACCTGGGTCATATTTAGGTACACAATTAGCTAATATGTCGATATTTAGTTACCATGAACATAAAACAACGAACTTGGATAAGCATTAGCAGTGTAGTACAGAATGTATCACTATAACTTTGGGAAATAGTTAGTCTGGTGGGTATCCAGTTTACTTGCATATGACCAACACTAACCAGTATGAGTTCGTTCAATAACTAAAAAGTACTCAGTAGCTGACAATGTAGAGTTTACACGTATAAACCGAAGATTCAGCAAAGGCATGTTGATAAAACAGTGAAAACAATGGTATCTGGTATACCGCCATGCATGAGCACTTTATATTTATATTCATCATCACAGCAACCTATAACCACATATACTCATTGTTACAAATCTATGCATAGTTCAAAAAAATAAACCTATCTATTTGAAACCAGAATAGATTTCTCACTCAAATCTGAATTAATTGGTTTCTCCTCCAAACACCTCATGCACGAGGAAGTCCTTGTCGTCCACCGCCAAGCAGCAGGATACCGGTGGAGCATCCCTCACCTAGCCTACAGGAAGTTTTGCATTAAGTTAGAAAACCCGGTGACACAATAAACAAGCAGGTAATTATTGGTTTATTCTAACAAATACATTCAAATTCAAGTGACAACAGTAAAAATGAACTAAAAGAGCTAAAATAAGCCTGTGTTATGAACAGAAATCATCTAACCAATTATAAAAATCATGGTACAGATAGCTAACAGATATATCAAACCATCCTTAATCTTAAGCATCATCGAAACATACATCAGAGGAGCATTTGCCCACTATAACAACAAAATGGCGTAATCATACAACCACACTTAGTCCTAATTAACAGATCATCGTCGGTCATGGTCTCACAAACAAACATCACAATGCTAAGAGATGGACTCAGGGATGGTAAGCAAACATCAGATGCAAGCAGTGTACGTCAACAACCTGTAGAGTCACATGAGCTTGGTGTTAGCTTCAACAACCTGCGGGCAGAAAATGTTGTAAACATTCAGTAGAGTATTAATTGAATAGCTACAAGACTTCTAGAAGTAGCAAATGTGCCAACCAAAAGCGAATACATGGTTACAATTGTTGAGTATACCATGTACCACACTACAGGCGGGTACTAAATCAGGTAGTATTTAGCTGGAAGCCAAACTTTAGCTTGGCGATGGCGAGTTTTGCAAAATTAATTAAGCTAGTGCCCTGTTTCCAACCATGGGTTAGGCCAGACCCACCAAGCTTTCTCTTGGCTGGATTAAATACGTGTATAACAGGATTACAACAGGTTCAAGTCAAGCAATTTCCGAGAGACAACCAAGGTCATAGCTTGATTTGCTGCACCAAATAGAGGACCCTGGGATTGGGGTGTTGATTTGCAGCACCAAATTGATTAGGAAGATGAATAAAAGGGGGTTCGGAGGAGGAGGGCATCATACCCTAGGTCGTCGGGATTTGGAGATGGTGCTACGTGGTCGGCCTCTTCCTAGCAACAGCAGCAGGCCTGGCCGGTCCGGCGCATCCACATGAGGGGCGACGGCAGGAGTACCCCTCCTGGTTCCTCAACCGCCTTGCTAGGGCTCGGCGTGGCAGGCCAGGCCATCCGTTGTCACTGGGCGTCATCGTCCACGGCCAGCTCTAGCCACTCCATGGCGTCGGGGCAGGGAATGAAGCGGCCATCCCATCCATGGCATCCCGATGCTCGAGCGAGGGCGGCATCCTGGATCTGGGAGGGAGAGAACACGAGCTAAAGAAGTGAGGGAGGGCTATGAGGAGGAGGATATGGGGTGGAAGGACGCACCTGAGTCGCCGGAGCCACGCGGGCCGAAACCCTAACGAGGGGAGACGGTCGCGGGTGGCGCTGAAGGATGCGCGCGCCGGATCTAGCCGGACAGGAGGGAGGAGCGGAGCGATGTGATCCCTGAGGTGTGCTTGGCATCGTCTATTCCCGCCGGAGGTCGCCGAGATCGGGCGCCGTTGGTGGCGGAGGCGAGGAGAGTCGTGCGGGAGAGAGATGGGGACGAGGCAGGAGGAGTGCGGGAGAGAGATGGGTTGGGCTGGTCTACCTGGGGTAAGTGGGTGAGGGGGAGGGCTGCCGTTGGATCCGGTAGAATCCAACGGTGTTTGATGCACAATCCGCGTGATATGCCCATAAACCAATCAGAACGCAGTACGGCGTTATGACCTTCTAAATTGGTCGT
Organism: Elymus sibiricus; assembly: GCA_039707655.1. NCBI lineage: Eukaryota > Viridiplantae > Streptophyta > Magnoliopsida > Poales > Poaceae > Elymus > Elymus sibiricus. Next base: position 32,097,171 of record CM077670.1, read on the forward strand.
AATCGACTAACAAAAATAGGCCAGTGCTACAAATCACCCGACAGTGAAGAACCTACCAAATATTTGATGCAAAATTGCACCAAATCAATTTTCTAAAATATTAGGCCACATTTAATGCACAAGTGACCAAATGGTTGGGTGTCAATAGCTTTTGATCCACCTCTGGTGAAAAAGACAAATTTCCGCCGATTCAGCAGGAAGCGGGTCAAATTTGAACTACAGCTGCCTCATAGTTTGTTCTTTATTTTTTCCAAAAATCATTTCTAGGTACATAAGTATCTTTTTAATCATAGATACTCCAAAAATTTGCAAGATTCAACCCCTAGCTACGAACGGTCATGCCCGCCGTTTTGACTGCATTTTGAAACGGGAATAAGAAATTCAAAAAAAATGTAAAAAATTGAAAACCTTCGCATTGTGTCATTATATGTGACCTAGTTTCCAGGAAAAATAACAAACTTGGACTACGGCAAATGTCTTAAAAAAGTGTTCTCAGAAACGAGCTATCATGTATGAAGATCCATGGCTTTCAAGGCAAATGGCCAATGTTATGGCAACATTCATGCAATAGTTTGTTCAAATGATATCATATTTTGCACAAGTTTGCATCTTGGAATGACAAACAATGTTGCCAACGGTAGTTTTCATTTTCTTTGCATAAAAAATTCATTTTCCATTTTCTGAGTGTCCAAAATGAGTTTTTTTTGTGAAGAACCTAGCAAATATTTGTTGCAAAATTGGACCAAATTAATTTTCTAAAATATTAGGCCATATTTAATGTACAATTGACCAAATGGTTGGGTGTCAAAAGCTTTTGATCCACCTCTCGTGAAAAAGACAAATTTCCGTCGATTCAGTAGGAAGCGGGTCAAATTTGAACTACAGCTGCCTCATAGTTTGCTCTTTATCTTTTCCAAAAATCATTTCTAGGTACATAAGTATCTATTTACTCAGAGAAACTTCAAAAGTTTTGCAAGATTTAACACCTAGCTACGAACGGTCATGCTCGTCGTTTTGACCGCATTTTGAAACGGGCATAAGAAATTCAAAAAAATCAAAAAAATTGAAAACCTCCGCATTGTGTCATTATATGTGACCTAGTTTCTAGAAAAAATAACAAACTTGGACTACGACAAATATTAAAAAAAAGTGTTCTTAGAAACGAGCTATCATGTATGAAGATCCATGGATTTCTAGGCAAATGGCCAATGTTATGGCAATATTCATGGCATAGTTTGTTCAAATGATCTCATATTTTGCACAAGTTTGCATCTTGGAATGACAAACAATGTTGCCAAAGGAAGTTTTCACTTTCTTTGCACGAAAATTTCATTTTTCATTTTTTGAGTGCCCAAAATAAGTTTTTTTTGTGAAGAACCTAGCAAATATTTGTTGCAAAATTGGACTAAATCAATTTTCTAAAATATTAAGCCATATTTAATGTACAATTGACCAAATGGTTGCGTGTCAAAATTTTGATCCACCTCTCGTGGAAAAGACAAATTTCCGCCGATTTAGGTGGAAGCGGGTCAAATTTGAAGTGCAGCTGCCTTATAGTTTGCTCTTTATTTTTTATAAAAATCATTTCTAGGTACATAAGTATCTATTTAATCAGAGAAACACCAAAAGTTTTCCAAGATTTAACCACTAGCTAGGAACGGTCATGCCCGCCGTTTTGATCGCATTTTGAAATGGGCATGAAAAATTCAAAAAAAATCAAAAAATTGGAAAACCTTCGCATTGTGTCATTATATGTGACCAAGTTACCAGGAAAAATAATAAACTTGTAATACGACAATTATTTTAAAAAAGTGTTCTCAGAAATGAGCTATCATGTGTGAAGATTCATGGCTTTCAAGCCAAATGATCAATCTTATGGCCACGTTCATGGCATAGTTTGTTCAAATGATCTCATATTGTGCATAATGGTGCATCTTGGAATGGCAAACAATGTTGCCTAAGGAAGTTTTCATTTTCTTTGGACAAAATTTTCATTTTCCATTTTTTGAGTGCCCAAAATGAGTTTTTTTGTGAAGGACCTACCATATATTTGTTGCAAAATTGGACCAAATCAATTTTCTAAAATATTAGGCCATATTTAATGTATAATTGACCAAATGGTTGCGTGTCAAAAGCTTTGATCCACCTCTCGTGGAAAAGACAAATTTCCGCCGATTCAGTAGGAAGCGGGTCAAATTTGAACTGCAGCTGCCTTATAGTTTGCTCTTTATTTTTTCCAAAAATCATTTCTAGGTACATAAGTATCTATTTAATCAGAGATACATGGTGTGGTGGCGAGACATCGAGGTTTGGACGGTGGCCGAGGGTCCCAACTCTAGAGCGCGTAAATAGACATGCCAGCCACATGGTCACCGTGTGACCGTGGCATTGCCACGCGTTCTGGGCAGCCTAGGCATGTCTGGTGGGTTGGGCACTCCCCCGGTAGGTGTTAGGAACAAGAATACAACAGAAAAATCTCGTGAGGAGACTGAACTAAGCTCAAACATGAATTAGCAGCCAAGTGTTTGATTAGCGATGGAGGAAATTCACATGGCCAATGGGCCTGAGTTTTGGCTGAGGATGATCATCTACTAAGGAGACTGTCTTGGCAAATTTGCAGCTCAAATAGAGGAGCCTAGGTGGCACTTGCTTTGCAAAGTACCACACTGGATAGAAATATGGATGTTGAAGCTGGGCTCAAATGAATGAATGGATTGAGCTGAAGTTTGGTGGAGGATGGTCATTTGGGCATAGGAAAGCACTGTTAAAATTTGATACCATTTGGACATGCCAAAGTGGTACTTCCTTCACAATGCTCTTCTCTGGACAGAAACTTGGGAAAATTATTGAGAGAAATTGGCTAAATGAAATGATCTCAAATTTGGTGGAGGGAAGTTATATAGGTAGGAACATGCCCTGGTAAAGTTTCAGCAATAATTAAGCAATATAAAATATAGTTGCTTCACAAACTGAAAATATGACCAGAATAAAAGATTGGATGATGAGCTCCCATGGATTGCTGGATAGAGCTCAAATTTTGTGGAGAGTGATGATTTGAGTATATGGAAAATTTGGAAAAATCTCAGATCATTTGGATAAACCTAGCTAGTACTTCCTTCACAAAGCTTCTCTCTGAATAGAAACTTTGGAAATTTGCTGAGGAAGATTTACTTGGCAAATGGAGCTGAATATTGGCATGTGGCAATTATTTGGATATGGAAGAGTTCCCAAAAAGTTTGAGGGCAATAGGAGGGGTCTAGATAGCACTTGCTTTGCAATGTGTCAATCTGGCCAGAAAATAGAAATTGAAGCTGGGCTCACACAGATGATTGGATTGAGCTGCAATTTGGAGGAGGATGATAATTTGGGAATATGAAGGCACTGTAAAATTTTCATACCATTTGGATAAATAAAAATGGTACTTCCTTCACAATGCTCTCCACTGAACAGAAAATTGGGAAAATATTGAGGGCAATTGGCTAAATTAAATGAGCTAAAATTTGCTGGGGGGAGGTTCTATGGGCATGGTCATGTCCTGGTAAATTTTCAGCAATTACAAAGCAATATAAAATATAGTTGCTTCACAAACTGAAAATATTACCAGAAACAAAGATTGGATGGTGAGCTCACATGGATTGTTAGATGGGGCTCAAATTTTGTGGAGAGCTATGATTTGGGCATATATAATATGTGGCAAAAATTCAACTCATTAGGATATGCCTAGCTAGTACTTCCTTCACAAAGCTTCTAGCTAAACAGAAACTTTGGAAATTTGCTGAGGAAGATTTACTAGGCAAATGGAGCTGGATTTTTCATGAGGCAATGATTTGGATAGGAATGAGTGCCCAAAAATTTTGAGGGCAATCAAGAAAATATAAATAGCACTTCTTTCACAAAGTGCTGTTCTGAACAAAATGAAAATGAATATTCCTGAATTATTTTTGAACTAGGCAAGGAAGGTTTTTGACATATTAGAGGAAGATATGATCCAAAGAATTTATGAGAATTTTTTGGGAATTTTGGGAATGATAGAAATGTAGGTTGCTTCACAACCTAGGGCAAAAATTGACACATGAACATGACACATAGGCAAAAATTGACACATGGACATAACACATAGGCAAAACTGATGAGGTGGCGCCTAGTCAAAGCAATGCACCACAATTTACAAGGCTATGACCATCTATATTGGTCGTGATCAGCTAGAAATAAGGCAGCGGACCAGTGCTGTCTGCTTTACGACCATTTCGTGTCAGGAAATTACGACATTTCTGACCAAAATGGTCATTATGGTTTAGGGTTTGGAGCCCCCCGAACAGCTTATGACCAATTGGTCTCAAATGGTCGTAGATTTAAGACCATTTCTTCCAGGGTCACTGACAGAAGGTCACAAGTTGACATATTTCTTGTAGTGGATATGTGATCTGAGTAGGCCTTTGGCCTTATCGCACTAACCACCACGCGGGAATAGTATGGGCACTCGGCGTCGTATGTATCAGCCGAAGTTCTTCAGACGTCAGCAGTTGAGCGGCACGCGCCCGGGTTGGACCGCGAAAGCCTGCGTGTGTATACAGGGGCTAGGTCTGCTCCCAGTCGTCCTCGCAACGCGCAGGAGTGCAAAGGGCGATGGGCCCAAGACCCCTGAGCACTTAGGGAGTAGACCGGCGTGCTGGCCTCTCTGTTGAACCTAGGTAGGGCTACGACGTGTCGATCGACCGAGGCCGGGCATGACCCGAGCAAGTGTGTCTGGCCAGGGTTAATCGAGCGTGTTGGGTAAGTTGGTGCACCCCTGCAGGGAAGTATATCCATTCGAATAGCCGTGTCCACGGTAACAGGACGCTCGGAAAATATCCCGATCTTTTACAACTAGAAATGGATACATGTGATGCTAATGGATGTTATGGCTCTGGGATCGCTTTCTCGCAGGGTGTCGGGAAAGGATCTCTGGGCGTTGTTGCTACTTGATGCTACTATATTTATGTACTAATCTGCACTCTTCTAATGCTGCAAGACGCTGAAGATGCTAGTCTTCGATAGGCTAGGCCTTTCTCTCTATTCTGGCATTTCTGTAGTCTAGTCCACAGATACAACCTTCCCTTTGATACTGATGCATAAGTAGAATAGTTTTGATGTAAGTCTTGCGAGTACTTTGGATGAGTACTCACGGTTGCTTTGCTTCCCCTTTTCCCCCCTACCCGATTGCTGCGACCAGATGACGGAGCCCCGGAGCCAGCTGCCCCAGCCGACGACTACTACTACCCTACTGGTGGAGAGTACTACTACGTGGAGACCACCGACGACTAGGAGTAGATAGGAGGTACCCAGGCAGGAGGCCTGCGCCTTTTCGATCTTATGTCGTTGTTTTGCCCAGCCTTCTTAAGGCATATCTGTTTAACTTTTATGCCTGTACTCAGATATCTGATGCTTCCGCTGATGCTTGTATGACTCGAGCTTATGTATTCGAGCCCTCGAGGCCCCTGGCTTGTAATATAAAGCTTGTATGACTTTTATTTGTGTTTAGAGTTGTGCTGTGATTTCTTCAAGTGAGTCCTTAGGCTTGATCGTGTGCATTTGCGTGTATGTAGTGCACGATTAAGTCGGGGGCGTCACAAGTTGGTATCAGAGCTGACTGCCTGTAGGAACCCCCCTTTCCAACTCCTTGGTCGAACTTGAGTCTAGTCTTTGAAAAACTATTTTGCTAACATTATTGTGTGGCTTACGGGCCCACCTCGCATTGGATGGGTTTAGGATCTTTTATTCCTCTCCTTTACTCTGGGACTCTGATCTCTCTTCTTTTTGGGTTAAATGATTTTGCGAACTCTAACACTTGGTTCTCATAATCACATTCACCTGGAGAGCTGGATTATCTGCAATCATTTCTTTCCAAGTTATCATTTGCTTCTCACACTGTCGTTTGACATCTTGCACTCCTTGTTTCAGATGCGTCCCACAAGACAGCTCGTATGCCATACCATGGCTCTTGGTGCGACTGGGTTCCCTGCTATCTTGGCCGATCTTTTGACCAGGCTAGGATATCGCTGGTACCCCGAGTACACAGTTTACGAGGATTACCGCGAGTTCAACCAGGAGCAGTACCATGCTGTAGTTTGTATCTTTGATCGGCAGAACAACTCCATCACCGAGTTGCACACCTTTCATGGTGCTGGAGTGACTGTCGACATGGCCGTTCATGATGCTACCTATACTGCTATTGCCCGTCTCCGTGGAGAGCACAGTCGCTTGGAGGAGACTGCTTTCAGATATATCCCCTATGCCCCTGCTGGGGATGAGAGTGGATATTACACTGCTGTCTGTACTCCTTACGTGCTGCATCGTTATGACCCGTAGGTTTTGGTACAGTACACTCAAGCTCTGGATCGCACCGCTCGAGCTCTTGCTGTCGAGTTGTACGCCACTCGTGCTCGTCTTTACGACGCTCTGACACAGTTGCTACCAGCAGTCAGTGCGATGATACATCCAGAGTACATCCATTACCCACGCAGGACGGAGATGCCACCAGGTCTTGAGTGGCCTGCTGTTGGAGGTTGTACTCCTCCACGTGGTCCTCTTCTTCCAGTTCGGGACCAGGTTCTGCACCAGAGTGTTCACAGAGTGTAGGATCCTTACATCGAGGGTACCCTACATCATCACCTGCAGCTGCCTGGCTTCAGTGGTTTTATCCGACGTTGATGTAGCTATCGCTATGTCCCGTTGTTGTATCGCTCCACCGCGTGCCTGTGTGCCGCCTAGTTGTCTAGCTTTCCTTTCCACTGTTGTAACGCTGGCTTGTAACCGAATCTATGTATGGATTTGCATGCTATGTTTGGCTATGATGTTGTATCTATTGCACTTCTTTTTGTTGTGCGTGTTACTTCATGAATGATTCCATACACCTGCAATACTCATTGCTAAACTACCCCCTGTTGATTTTAGCAGGATGGTTAGACCGGCAGGTCGTGGCCATGGTGCCAACAATCCACCACCGCCCGACTATATGGCTGCAATGATGCAACAATTTGAAATGCACCGTCAATTCATGAAAGGGCTTATGGATCAGTTTCCTCGTTCGAATGCCAACTAGCAGCCAGCCTCAAACCTTGCAAGACTTTGTGCGCCTCACCCCTGCTGTATTCTGCAACTTTATTCAGCCTCTTGATGCTGATGACTGGCTCCGTGATATCACTTATGAGATGGAGTCAGCCAATGTTGCCCCTGACAGCTATGTCACGTTTGCGTCCTACTTCCTGAAGGGTCCTGCTGCTCAATGGTGGGACAGCCATAGACGCACACTGCCTGTTGGAACCATCATCACCTGACTGGAGTTCCAGGCTGCTTTCCATGCCCGCTACATTCCTCAGGGAATCATGGACCGGAAGAAACGTGAGTTCCGCAACCTCACCCAAGGCAGTAAGACTGTGGAGGTTTATCAGCGGGAGTTTCTTGAACTGTCTCGCTATGCTGAGGAAGACATTGCTACTGATGCTCGCAGACAGGAGAAGTTCTGTGAAGGGCTCAACCCTGATATCAAGCTTGCACTCCTTGTCCAAGACTTGACCGACTTCGCCACCCTGGTGAACAAGGCCATTCAGGTTGAGACTGGTCTGAAGGATCACAAGAACGCTCTCAAGTGCACCCATGATGCGGGCTCATCTTCGGGCTCGTCATCGCAGAAGCGCCGTATCTGGATCCCTCACAGAATGTACCATCCAGCTGCACCTCCTCCACCGCCGGGGCAGCCAAGACCTCAAGCTCCACTGTTTCGAGCTCCCACTCCCCGTCCCAATGACGGGCTCTGCTTCAAGTGTGGCCGTCCAGGTCACCGTGCCAGTGAATGCCCTCAGAATCAGAATCAGCTTGCACTCCTTTCTGTTGGCCGTAGTAATGGCCATGGTAACAACCAGCCCCGCAACAACAATGCCAGACCTTCTTATGGTCGTGGTTAAGCTTACCATGTTGCTCTAAATGAAGCTCAAGACCAGCTGGCTACTGTGAAGGGTACTCCTCTTGTAAACTCAGTACCAACTTTTGTTTTAATTTATTCGGGAGTGTCGTACCCATTCATGCCAAAAAAAATTTGCATTCATGCATGGCATTAAATTTGAGGAATTGAAACGTTCCAGTCGTTCGCGACTTCTAAGGGTACTTCCAGAAGAACTTCCGGGAATACCCCGATCTCTTTCTCTTCTACCTCTAAATTCTCGGGACGAGAATTTATTTTAGAGGAGGAGAATTGTAACACCCCTGAGTAATGAGCCATAGTGATCTTCAAATTAATGCTAAGATAATTTGTTTTGCAAAGAATGATCACAGTGAAATCATATCTCATTTCAAATTCCACCACTAAATTCAAATTCAATTTGCAAGTGAAATTTAAAGTTGCACAAAAATTGCTGAAAAGTAGTTCATCATTTCGCAAATATTTCCTAACAATTATTGTTCAGGAAAACAACATCACCATTATGCTAAGATGGACTATAGCAATAAAAACAGTGCTATTTCAGCATTTTTAAATGCTATTTTATTTGTGGAGAATTCATTTGGATTCAGCTTGCCTCCAAAATATTTGTGGCAGTGCCAAATATCACTAGGGATTTTTGTGGCTTAGTCCCACATTTTTCTGAAATGATTTGGATGCCCAAATAATTCCCTAACCCTCTCTGTTTTTTTCTACATGAAAAAAACAGAAGAAAACAAAAGGGGCAAAAGCTTACCTGGCGCTCGCCAGGGGCCCGAGCCGGCCCAGCCCGTTAACGCCGTCGCCTACCTGCTCCCCCCTCCGTGTCAGTTCGCTCGCGGCCGAGCGCGCGCCGCTATGGCCACCGCTCGCCACGGCGACAGAGCAGTTGGGCCGAGGGGATAAGGCCACCCCGGGCGACCCTCGTCCCCCTCGACCCCTTAGACGCCACTCCTCCCCTTCCCCTCGCTCTCTCTGTTCGATCTAGAGCCGCCCGAACGCGTCGCCGTCACTCCGCCGTGGAACACGCGGCCACCGGCCATCCCACGCCCTCGACTGGTGTCCACCAGGACCGCGGTGGAGTGCCACTTCACCTGCAGGCCGCCGTTCGAGTGGAGCTGCCCATCGCCGCCGGATCGACGCGTTCCCTTTTCTCTGCTGCCGCCGGCGTTCACCGTCAAATACGCGGTGCCCCTACGCTCCCGTTTCCCCGAAGGGCCTCCGTGAGCCCGCTCGGTGAGCTCCACCCCCTCCTCTCCTCGTCCGCTTCTTTTCCCACACTCGTAGCTAGCAAAACGCCGCGGCGCCATTACCGGAGCTCCAGCTCCGTTGTCGAGCTTGCCGCCGACGCTCTAGCCCCTGTTGTGGCCGGCTGAGCACGCCCTCGTGCTCAGGGTGGCCTCCCAATGCACCCCTATAGATTTAGTTCGCGCGCAAACAGGCCGGAACGCCGAATGCGTCGAGCCCCGATTCCGGCCGCTGCTGCACGCCATCGCCGCTGTCGCTACGCTACACCCCGGCCACTGCTTCCGCCACCATTGGATGTGGCTCGGTGCAGGCATTCGAACCAGCCCAAGCACGCATCAAACCATGCCCCCTAGCGCATTTCCGGCGAGCTCCCGACGCGCCGCCGCAAAAACTGGCTCGCCGGAGCTCTCTCCGGCGCCGACGCTGACCTGGCAGCCGACGTGGCAAGGCCTGGGGCCCACCTGGGTCACTGCCAGTGGCCCCCCTGGCCCCGTTTGACAGCGTTGACCGTGGTCAATTGCTGACTGGGCACCGTTGACTCTGACAGGTGGGTCCCGTGCGTCAGATGGTTAATTAGTGCTAATCTACTGTTAGTTACACTGACAGTGTGGCCCCACCGTTAGTTAATTAGTCTAACCAGTTAGTTAGTCTCTGAGTCACTGACAACATGGCCCCACCTGCCAGCTTTGACCAGTCAACAGTCAACTCAGTTGACTGCTGACTGGGCTGTTGACTAAGTCAACTGGGCCCCTGGTCCCACCTGTCATGCACTGCGGCTAGCTGCTGCTGTGTATAAAAGTGTTTTAGCACTGTTCTGGATAATTCGATTTAAAATAATCTGTTAATTCCAGAAATTGCTAAAAACTTCGGAAATTCATAGAAAATCATCCGTAGCTCGGATGGAAAAGCTTTCTACATGAAAGTTGATCAGAAAAATCTAACGAATCCGAATATGTCATCTGCATGCATGTTACAATCATCTAAGTAGATAAACTTGTAACTTTAGGCCTGTTTCTGGCAGATGAATAGTGCCTGACTACCGGTAATTAATTCCAGCTTAAATCCTAAAATAACTAGAATGGTTTAGAGATGCATTAGGTCACCCATGCACTGCATTTTGCCATGACATGTTCTGTGATTGCATTTGTATGCTTTGTATTTATTTGTTTCCTCCCCTTCTTCTCTCCGGTAGACCCCGAGGCCGACGTTGCCCCCGAGGACTGCTACTCCACCGACGACCCCTCTTTTACCGCAGAGCTTCCAGGCAAGCAAACCCCCTTGAACATGCCTATATCACCTATTCTTTCTCCCTCATGCTTGCATTAGAATTGCTACAGTTGTTGTTCCGAAATACCTATTCTGATGCATAGCTTGTTTTGTAAACTGCTATTGATACCTTACCTGCTATCCTAAATGCTTAGTATAGGTTGGTAGTGAACCATCTGTGGACCCTCTTCCTTGTCCCAGTTGCCCCGCTTTAGTACCAGTGCCCCGATTGCTGTGATCGATGGGCTGAGACCAGCACATCACCGCACACCCCTAAGTTGTACGATCCTGCAGAGTTAATATCGAGTGTCGAGGGTGATACCTCTTACATCACTCCTGATGATATCTCTGTAGCCTAGCTAGTCGGATGTGGGTTACCAAGAGTGATTCCTCTTTCACCACCTCCGATGGAGCTTCTGTCGTGCAACCCCTCAAGTGTGTATCCATCGATGGTGATTCCTCCGGGATCACCTTGACTGGTACATCGAGTGGGAATCCAATGAGGGTGATCCCTCGGATTCCTTCTTGATGTTATGGACACATGGATACTTTGACTTTACTAAAGATACTTGATAAAGTCGGGTCGGCCCCGAGGGTACCCGCGAGTGATGTGGAGTCGGGTTGACCGTGAGGGTACCCGCGAGATAATTACGTGGCACAGCCGGGCATTCTTGGCCCTTGCCGTAAGTCCACGAGACGGGGCGACGGGGTCACATGATCGTGAGTATCTGCTCGTTTCCGCGAGCTCCCAACACACTATTGGATTAGAATATGTGATCTGAGTAGGCCTTTGGCCTTATCGCACACCACGCGGGAATAGTATGGGCACTCGGCGTCGTATGTATCAGCTGAAGTTCTTCAGACGTCAGCAGTTGAGCGGCACATGCCCGGGTTGGACCGCGAAAGCCTGCGTGTGTATACAGGGGCTAGGTCTGGTCCCGGCCGTCCTCGCAATGCGCAGGAGTGCAAAAGGCGATGGGCCCAAGACCCCTGAGCGCTTAGGGAGTAGACCGTCGTGCTGGCCTTTCTGTTGAACCTAGGTAGGGCTACGGCGTGTCGATCGACCGAGGCCGGGCATGACCCGAGCAAGTGTGTCCGGCCAAGGTTAATCGAGCGTGTTGGGTAAGTTGGTGCACCCCTACAGGGAAGTATTTCTATTCGAATATATGTGTCCACGGTAACAGGACGCTCGGAAAATATCCCGATCTTTTACAACTAGAAATGGATACATGTGATGCTAATGGATGTTATGGCTCCGGGATCGCTTTCTCGCAGGGAGTCGGGAAAGGATCTCTGGGCGTTGTTGCTACTTGATGCTACTATATTTATGTACTAATCTGCACTCTTCTAATGCTGCAAGACGCTGAAGATGCTAGTCTTCGATAGGCTAGGCCTTTCCCTCTATTCTGGCATTTCTGCAGTCTAGTCCACAGATACAGCCTTCCCTTTGATACCGATGCACAAGTAGAATAGTTCCGATGTAAGTCTCGTGACTACTTTGGATGAGTACCCACGGTTGCTTTGCTTCCCCTTTCCCCCCCTACCCGATTGCTGCGACCAGATGACGGAGCCCCGGAGCCAGCTGCCCCAGCCGACGACTACTACTACCCTACTGGTGGAGAGTACTACTACGTGGAGACCACCGACGACCAGGAGTAGATAGGAGGCACCCAGGCAGGAGGCCTGCGCCTTTTCGATCTTATGTCGTTGTTTTGCCCAGCCTTCTTAAGGCATATCTGTTTAACTTTTATGTCTGTACTCAGATATCTGATGCTTCCATTGATGCTTGTATGACTCGAGCTTATGTATTCGAGCCCTCGAGGCCCCTGGCTTGTAATATAAAGCTTGTATGACTTTTATTTGTGTTTAGAGTTGTGTTGTGATATCTTCAAGTGAGTCCTTAGGCTTGATCGTGTGCATTTGCGTGTATAATTAGTGCATGATTAAGTCAGGGGCGTCACAGGTTGTCTCCCAACAAGCGCTTTTCTTTAATGCCTTTTTAGCTAGGCATGATGATTTCAATGATGCTCACATAAAAGTAAAGAATTGAAACATAATGGGAGCATCATGAAGCATATGACTAGCACATTTAAGCCTAAACCACTTCCTATGCATAGGGATTTTGTGAGCAAACAATTAATGGGAGCAAGAATCAACTAGCATAGGAAGGCAAAACAAGTATAACTTCAAAAATTTCAACACATAGAGAGGAAACTTGATATTATTGCCATATGTAGAAGCATATATTCATCTCTCAAAATAATTTTCAGTAGCATCATGAATAAATTCATCCATCACATAAAGCATTCCTTTAATGATCCACAAGCCTAGAATTTTTATTACTCTCCACATAAGCAAATTTCTTCCCATTCATAATAGTGGGAGCAAACTCAATGAAATAACTATCATCTAATGCTTGATTGGCATAATCAAATTGAACATTAAAATCATGACCACAAGTTTACATGTCATCATAATCAAATTGGTTATCATTACTCTTTATAGCATACATGTCATCACAATATTCATCATAGATAGCAACATTGTGGTCATAATCAATTGAAATCTCTTCCAAAATAGTGGATTCATCACTAAATAAAGTCATGACCTCTCCAAATCCACCTTCATAAGTATTACAATAAGATTCAACACCCTCCAAAATAGTGGGATCATTATTACATAAAGTTGACACTCTTCCAAACCCACTTTCATCATTGTAATCATCATAAATAGGAGGAATGCAATCATCATAATAAATTTGCTCATCAAAACTTGGGGGACTAAAAATATCATCTTCATCAAACATAGCATCCCCAAGCTTGTAGCCTTGCACATCATTAGCATCAAGGATATTCATAGAAAGCATACTAACAACATTGCAATCATGCTTATCATTCAAGGATTTTATGCCAAACATTTTATTGAATTCTTCTTCAAACACTTTGGCACAATTTTCCGATCCATCATTTTCAAGAAAGACATTATAAAGATAAAACATTTGAGGCAACCTCAATTCCATATTTTTTTTGTAGTTTTCTTTAATAAACCAAACTAGCGATAAAACAAAAAACTAAAAGATTCAATTGCAAGATCTAAATATATACCTTCAAGCACTCACCTCCCCGGCAATGGCGCCAGAAAAGAGCTTGATGTCTACTATGCAACTTTTATTCTTGTAGACGTTGTTGGGCCACCAAGTGCTGAGTTTTGTAGGACAGTAGCAAATTTCCCTCGAGTGGATGACCTAAGGTTTATTAATCCGTGGGAGGCATAGGATGAAGATGGTCTCTCTCAAACAACCCTGCAATCAAATACAGGCAACCTCTTGTGTCCCCAACACACCCAGTATAATGGCAAATTGTATAGGTGCACTAGTTCGGCGAAGAGATGGTGATACAAGTGTAGTATGGATAGTAGAAATAGGTTTTTGTAATCTAAAATAATAAAAACAGCAAGGTAGCAAGTAACAAAAGTGAGCACAAATGGTATTGCAATGCTTAAAAACAAGGCCTAGGGCTCATACTTTCACTAGTGCAATCTCTCAACAGTGCTAACATAATTGAATCATCTAACAATCCCTCAATGTGTGATACGTCTCCAATGTATCTATAATTTTTGATTGTTCCATGCAATTATAATATCAATGTTGGATGTTTTTATATACATTTACAGCAATTATATTTCATTTTTTGGGACTAACCTATTAACTTAGTGCCCAGTGCCAGTTGCTGTTTTTGGTTTTCCAGAATATCAGTAACAAACGAAGTCCAAATGCCACGGAACTTTTTGGAGATTTTTTTCTGGACAAAACAAACACTAGAAGCTTTGGGAGGAGATGAGAAGATGAAGCAGTGGCCCACGAGGCACCACGGTGCGCCCCAGGGGGGCGCGCCCTGGTGGCTCATGGGGCCCACACAGCTCCGTTTGACCTAATTCCACCACTATAAATTCTGTAAAATCGGGAAACCAACAGAGGAGTCCACAAAATACTTTTTCCGCCGCCTCAAGCTTCGGTTCTTGAGAGATCCCATCTGGAGGCCTTTTTCGGTACTCCGCCGGAGGGGGAATCGATCACGGAGGGGCTCTCCATCAACCTTGCTGCCCTTTCGATGATGCGTGAGTAGTTTACCACAGACCTTCGGGTCCATAGTTAGTAGCTAGATGGCCTCTTCTCTCTTTTTGATCTTCAATACAATGTTCTCCTCGATGTTCTTGGAGTTCTATCCGATGTACTCACTTTTTGTGGTGTTTTTGTTGGGATCCGATGAATTGTGAGTTTATGATCAGATTATCAATGAATATTATTTGAGTCTTCTCTGAACTCTTTTATGCATGATTATTATAGCTTCATATTTCTCTCCGATCTATTGATTTGGTTTGGCCAACTACATTGATTTATCTTGCAATGGGAGAGGTGCTTTGTAATGTTTCGATCTTGCGGTGCTCAATCCCAGTGACAGAAAGTGTCGGGGGGATGACCCCCGGGTAGGCAAGCGGACCCGGAGCCCCTTTTCAAAAAAAAAAACATTGGGGCGGCCCGTGCCCCTCCCCGCCGGCTGGCGAACC
This sequence comes from Elymus sibiricus, assembly GCA_039707655.1. Lineage (NCBI taxonomy): Eukaryota > Viridiplantae > Streptophyta > Magnoliopsida > Poales > Poaceae > Elymus > Elymus sibiricus. The sequence continues at coordinate 32,112,205 of CM077670.1, forward strand.
GACCGGCTTCTCAGCGCTAGCTGGCTAGGCCCGGCCCCGGGCCGGGTCCGGCTGGCCGCTAGCCGGCTGGCGATAGGTCGGCGGCCGTCCCATCGCGTCCGGCGACAAGACAGCTCCCCGCGAGGGGAGAACATGGCTACAATACAATTCATCTCAGGAGGGCGCGCCTGCAAAGCTGCCACCCTGTTGACGCGACGGCCGGTGTCAGCGCCAGCATGCCGGTGCAGCCCCCCGCGAAGCCGCCTACTATTGCACGCCTCTGCAGAGCGCGCACGCGCCGTCTACTCCTGCGTGCCTTGGCAGAAGCATGCACGCTCCGACCACTCCTGTACGCCTCTGCAGAAGCGCGCACGCACCGTGTACTCCGTGACGCTCGAAGCGATGGGCCACAGTGTCGCACCGCCCTCGGGCGCCGCAGCCGGCGGGGTCCAGCAGCCGGCAGGCCCACTGGCGGCTTCAGACGTCGACACTCGGGTCCCGGCGTGTGCATTGTACCCATTGTAACCCTGGGGGTCGGCCTATAAGACCCCCAGCGAGGCCTCCATGCAGGGGAGTTCGCATTCTAGTTCACTCCTTCTCCCCCAACACATACACACGCACAGGAGAGGCCGAAGGGAGAGCTAGCTCCTTCTTCCTCCTCCATTCAAACAGCTCCAGGAGCACCACTGTAACCATCGCCGCCCTTGTGCCTATCAACCCACTCGGCAGGACTAGGGGTGTTACCTCTCCGGAGGGCCCCGAACCTGGGTACGTCTTGTGTCCCTCGCATGCGCGTGCCAACCTCGCTTTCGGAACCCACCGGCGTCCTTACGCAGCCCCACACTTTTAGCCGTCTCATGGCATCTGCCGTGATTTCACCACGACAGTTGCCGCCCACCGTGGGGCTGCTCGCGGCATCGACCGGAGTCAAGTTCCGGACGAGGCCCTTCACCAGCTCCGGCTAGCGCATCGTGCACGGTCTGGTCCGTGCGCCTCGCACGGCCAACCCGGCCGGCCACGGCGCCGTATCGGGCGCGAGCACCGCCTGCCCCGCAGGCTGCCTCGTCGTCCCCTTCGGCACGCTGCGCGTCTTTGTCGCGCTCGTCCCCGACGTGTTTCCCGGCAAGGTACACAGCTTCACCGACTCGCCCGTCCCTGTTGGCTGCGCCGCCTCCGACGACGGCGCGAACCTCTGCGTTCGCGCGGAGGTGCTGACCATCGGCACCAGTTCCGGCTCCCCGCGCGCTAAGGAGAAGGCTACCGCCGCCGCCGCTGCCACGGCTGCGGCCCCTACTCGCCGGGCCGACCCGCTCCACGAGACGATCCGGAGCCTGCGGGCCCCCATCACGACCGACGCCGACATGGCGGCAGCGGCGGCTCAGCTCAACGAGGACCGTGAGCATTTGCTGTTCGAGGCCACGGAGCTCGCGGCAATGCGGCGCCGGCTGGAGTCCGAACAACGGGAGTACGACAGCGCCCATGGCTTCACGTCGGCCGCTGCTGAGCCCAGCCAGGTTGCGGAGGTCCGAATCCGCGGGGGTGCAATCGGCCGCGCGCTAGGCGCAGGCCGGCCTGTCTACGACACCCCCGTCAAGAACATGCGCGCGGCACAGGCGGCCATGGCGGATCTCGAGTTCCTGGAGGGCGAGGAGCTGCTGCAGCAGCAGCAGTGCATCCGTGACCTCATCACCGCGGCGAACGAGCAGCAGCAGCGTTTCGACCCGGCCCAGCCATCCGCCTCCACCTCAAGCAGAACCAGAAACCCAGAGAGGGCCCTTCGGGACACGCAGCAGGCGTCTTCCCCTGCTGGCTCGACGAGTCGCGGCTCTGGCCGGGCCGGACCCGGCGCGTCCACGCCACGCCGGCTGGCGACGGCGTTGCCAATGAGCTCGAAGGCAACGACCGGGTGCGGCAGCCGGAGTTTCCTCCCCGGCAGCCTCGAGGGCCCCGGCCGGTTTCCGTCGGCACGGTGCCACGCGGTCCCGTCGCAAGCCGGCTGGGCCCCCGCGTGCCCTACGACGAATCCGACGCTCGCCACCGCATCGTCCGGCTAGCGCGGTCCACGCTTCTCGAGGAGGAGAGCTCAGTTGGCCCGGCGTGCTTTGGCCCCCGCATCCACGGGGAGCCCTTCACCAAAGGCTTCTCGCTGCCCCGCGACTCCCCCAAGTACAGCAGCGTCTCCAAGCCGGAGGACTGGCTAACCGATTACACCACGGCTGTCGGCATCTCCGGCGGCAACCGGCGCGTGGCGGTTCGCTAGGTTCCCCTCATGCTTTTTCGGCTTGGCCCGGACATGGCTTAACAGCCTGGGTGCCGGCAGCGTCAATTGCTGGCTGGACTTCGAAGACGCATTCGTGCGCAACTTCACCAGCACGTACACGCGTCCTGGTCGGCCTCGCCAGCTCTCCATGTGCGTTCAGAACCCGGGCGAGCCCCTCCGCGACTTCCTCACGCGGTGGACCGAGCTGCGCAACTCCTGCGAAGGCGTCCATGAGGTGCAAGCCATCCAGTACTTCGTCGACGGGTGCAGAGACGGCACCCTGCTCAAGCACCGCTTGATGTGCAACGAGCCGGACACCCTGGCGGAGCTCATGGCGGTGGCGGACAAGTACGCCACGGCCGACTCCGCGATGCGTGTAAAGATCACAGTCGACGCGGATGGCAAGCCTGTCCCGGTCCAGCCGGCCATCCCGAAGCCGGCTGGCAAAACCGGCCAGCGCCGGCAAGACGGCCACAACAACAACAAGCGGAAGGCCGAGCAGCCGGCTCCTCGCTACAGCAACCAGCAGGTAGCCGCGGTGGAAGGGGAGCGGCAGGCCGAACAAGGCGCCGGCCAGCGTCCGCGCACCGGCAAGGCCACCTGGCAGCCCAAGCTGTCCTTCGAGCAGATGCTCGACGTCCCCTGCAAGAACCACAGTGGCGCGAAGCCATTGACGCACACGCTCCGGCACTGCAGCTTCACCCAGCGTCTGTTGAAGGGCAACCTTCCGCCCCCGCCACCCGGAGCCGGCCCGCAGCAGCCGCCGCTTCCGCCTCCTCCGCCGCCTCCGGCAGCCGGCGCCCTCGCCAACGACCCCTATCCGCAGCAGGACGCGGCCTATGTCGTCTTCACCAGCGAAGGCAACGACAAGCACAGCAAGCGCAAGTACCAGCACGAGGTGAACGCCGTCATCCCCCCGGTCCCCCAGTACATGCACTGGTCCGACCGTCCCGTCAGTTGGACCCGGGAGGATCACCCGGCCGTGATGCCCACGCCGGGTGGCTACCCGCTCGTCCTCGACCCCACCTTCGTCGCTGAGAAGCGCACCTGCCAATTTTCGCGGGTGCTGATCGACGGCGGCAACAGCATCAACATCCTCTACCGCGACACCATGATCAAGCTCGGCATCGAGGAGGGCCAGCTACAGCCAACCCAGACGGTGTTCCACGGCATCGTTCCGGGCGCTTTGTGCTCTCCCATCGGCCGGGTGCGGCTGGACGTGCTGTTCGGCACCCACGCCCACTTCCGCCGCGAGCCGATCTGGTTCGAGGTGGTCAACCTCGCCAGCCCTTACCACGCGCTTTTGGGCCGGCCCGCCATGGCCAAATTCATGGCGGTTCCGCACTACGCCTATCTCAAGATGAAACTGCCGGGTCCCAAGGGCATCATCACCATCACCGGCGACTACAAGAAGTCCCTGGAGTGCGCCAAAGCCGGCTCCAAGCCGGCCGAGTCGCTGGTCATCGCCGAGGAGAGGCGCCAGCTCGACCGCCTTGTCGCGCTGGCTAGCGAGCAGCCGGTCATGCCGGCTCAGCTCAAGCAGCCGGCCGATGAGGGGTCCTTCAAGACGGCCAAGGGCACGAGGAAGGTTTGCACAACCCATCCAACCCCGACTCCAGCGAATACGTCGTCGTGGGCTCCGGCCTTGACAGCAAATAGGAAGGCGAGCTCGTCGACTTCCTCTGTGAGAATCGGGATATCTTCGCATGGTCCCCCAAGGACATGCCGGGTGTTCCGAGGAAGTACGCCGAGCACAAACTCCACGTCCAGCCGGATGCCAAGCCGGTCCGACAGCCGCTATGCCGCTTCTCCGAGGAGAAGCGCAGAACCATTGGCGAAGAGATCGCCCGGCTGCTCAGAGCCGGGTTCATCATGGAAGTATTCCACCCCGAGTGGCTGGCCAACCCGGTCCTCGTCCTGAACAAGAACGGCACTTGGCGCATGTGTATCGACTACACCAGCCTGAACAAGGCCTGCCCCAAGGACCTGTTTGCTCTTCCCCGGATTGACCAAGTCATCGACTCTACAGCTGGCTGCGAGCTCCTATCCTTCCTAGATGCTTACTCCGGCTACCACCAGATCAAGCTGGACCCGGCGGATGCCCTCAAGACGTCCTTCATCACCCCCTTCGGGGCATATTGCTACATCACCATGTCGTTCGGCTTGAAGAACGCCGGCGCCACCTTCCAGCGCTGCATGCAGAAATGCTTCCTGCCGCAAATCGGCCGGAATGTGCATGTTTACGTCGACGACATCGTGGTGAAGACCAAGCAGCACCTCACCCTCCTCGAGGATCTTAGGGAGACGTTTGCAAACCTGTGCCAGTACCAGATCAAGCTCAACCCGGAGAAATGCATCTTCGGCGTGCCAGCCGGCCAGCTCCTTGGCTTCCTCGTCTCGGAGCGCGGTATCGACGCCAACTCGGAGAAGATCAAGGCCATCGACCGTATGCGCAGGCCGGCCCGGCTGCGTGATGTCCAGAAGTTCACTGGCTGCTTGGCCTCTCTCAGCCGGTTCGTCAGCCGGCTGGGGGAGAGGGCCCTGCCCCTATATCAGCCGATGAAGAAGACGACACCGTTCGAGTGGTCCGACCAGGCAGACGAGGCTTACCGCGACCTCAAGCGCATGCTCTCCACCACGCCCGTCTTGGCCACGCCGGCTGAGAAGGAGCCGCTCCTGATGTACATCGCAGCAACCACTCGCGTGGTCAGCGTGGTGCTGGTGGTAGAGCGCCCCGAGGAAGGCAAGGCGCAGCCGGTCCAGCGCCCTGTGTACTACCTCAACGAAGTCCTCTCCACCTCCAAGCAAAACTACCCCCACTATCAGAAGATGTGCTACGGCGTCTACCTGGCCGCCAAGAAGCTCCGGCAGTACTTCCAAGAGCACGCCGTCACCGTGGTGAGCACGGCCCCCATCGGTGAGATCATGGGCTGCCGGGATACCTCTGGCCGGATCGCCAAATGGGCCATCGAGCTAGCCGGCCACACCATCCTCTACGAGCCTCGCACCGCCATCAAATCGCAAGCCTTGGCTGACTTCCTCGTCGATTGGGCGGAGACCCAGTACTTGCCACCGGCTCCCGACGCAATGCACTGGCGCATGCACTTCGACGGCTCGAAGATGGCGTCCGGCTTCGGAGCCGGCATTGTGCTCTCCTCCCCCGAAGGCGACCGACTGCGCTACGCGCTGCAAATCCACTTCGCCGCCTCCAACAACGTCGCCGAGTACGAAGCCATCGTCCACGGCCTCCGGCTGGCCAAAGAAATCGGCATCCGGCGCATCCTCTGCTTCGGCGACTCCGATTTGGTGGTCCAGCAAGTCTCCGGCGAGTGGGACGCCAGGGACTCCAACATGGCCAGCTACCGCAACCTGGTCCAGCAGATGACCGGCAGTTTCGACGGCTGCGGGTTCCTCCACGTCCCCCGCAACGAGAACGAGGCGGCCGATACCCTAGCCAAGCTTGGCTCCAGCAGGCGAGCAATCCCAACTGGCGTCTCCCTCGAGCACCTGCGCAAACCGTCCATCAAGCCGTCTCCGGATTCGGAGTCCATCTTCGTCCCGGCCGACCCAACAGCCCTTTGCCCGGCCCCGGGGGCTGCCGGCTTCGGCTCGGGGGCTGCCGGCTCCGGCTCGGGGGCTGCCGGCTCCAGGTCGGGGGCCGCCCTCTCCGGCTCGGGGACTGCCGGCTCCGGCTCGGGGGCTGCTGGCTCCAGCTCGCCGCCTCCCGACCCGGCCGAACCCACGCAAGTGGCCGTCCTCACGGTGCTGGAGGCGCCGTCTTAGGCTCAACCAATCCTCGCGTTCCTGGCGAACGGCGAGCTCCCTAGGCTGCAGCTTCGTCGGCGTCGCTCGGCGCCGGGTTCTCCGTGGTGGCGGTGTCATCCAACTCGTCAGCGTCGTCGTCCGCATCGGTGATCGTCTCGGCCGAGCTGCCTTCCGGGTCCTCGAGCTCCAGGGCGAACTCGTCGGCGGGAAGCTGCGCGCCGTCCGGCGCCCGCTCCGGCACGAAGTCACCATACGGGGCGAACGACGCGATGTCGCTGGCCCGCACGGCGAACGCCGTCTCCCGCTCCGCCAAGTCCGCCTCCGCCCCAGCCCTCCGAGCGCGCAGTTGGTCCAGGCGGATGGTGGGATACCAGGACAGCACGACCCCGAGCGCCATGTTTGCGCCGGCTCGAGTTGCGGAGGCCCTCCACGCGTTGAGTCGCGCCGCGCCGGACTCCAGCCAGCGCGCCAGCCGACTCACGCTGCTCGGCGCCACCGCACCCGGCCACAGCGCGGCCACCATCGACAAGCCGGCTTCAAACAGCCGGTTCATCTGGCGCTCCACCGTCTCCAGGCGAGCCTTGGCGGCCATGGTGATCTCCGCCACCGACCAGGCGGCGTATTCTTCGATAGCGGCCCCCGCCGCAACCTGCTCCTGCCGATGGGCGGCCACCGCCGCTTCGACCGACCCCTGGGTCTCGGGGAAGAACCCTGGAAGAGAAGGGGGGGGGGATTGACCAAGACGCCAAAGGGTGGAAAACAGAAAGAAGCAAAAAGATGAAAGCGAAAGCACTTACGCGTGAGGAGCTCGTCGATGTAGAGCGCGTCTTGCAGCGCCTCCCGCTCCCTCGCCGCCAGCGCATTAGCGCTGCGGTCGCGGTCCGCCAGGAGCTGGCTGACCCCCTCGGCGGCCTTCTTCGCCGCCTCCTCCTGCCGCGCCGCCGCTTGACGGCGTTCTTCGGCAAGCCGGTCCAGCTCGGCCTTCTGGACGGCGGCGGCTTCGTCCCTCTCCCGGACTGCCCGGGCCGCCTCCTCCTGCAGCCGGTCGCGCTCCGCGGCTGCCTGGTCACGGAGCCGGCCGGCTTCCGCCAGTTGGCGCCGGAGCGTCTCTATCTCCGCCGGGTCAACTGCAGCGGCTGCGCGTCCGGACCCGGATTCCGGTCAGAAGCCGGACAAGAAAGCAAAAAAGAAGCCAAAATCTGACCCGGCTGCTGCCAGGAGGCGCGGTACCGGGCCAGGAGGCGGTTGTACGCCGCCACCCGCTGGTCGTAGATGGACTGCAAAGAAGACAAAAGTCAAAACATGGACGCCTGAGAAGGCCCGACCCGCCTGCTGCGCGGCCGGCCCGGGCCTCGGGGGCTACACCCAGTGGGTGCGCTGGCGCTCCCCCACTGGAAAGCGACCAAGCCGGTCGAGAAGAACAAAAAAGAAAGCAATGGAAGTCACCGCGAAGGTCTGCTCCAACTGGCGCAGCCGGCCGCTCTCCGCCTGGGCGAAGCTCTGCCACTGGCTGTGGTGGTTGGCAATCTGCAGCCGCAGAGAGTCCACCGCAGCGTCCAGCTCGCTCTGGGGGGCGCCGCTCGTCGCCTCGCGGGAGCTCGCCACCCAAGTCTGCTGCGGCTGAACGGCGGACCCGGCGCTGGTTCCGCTGCCAGCCGGCCTCGATTCGAGGCTGAGCCCCGCAGCCCGCGGCTCCGTCGTCACCAGGGCGTGCGGCGGCGCTCCTCCTCCGCTCGGGGCAGCTTCCGGCTCGCGGTCCCCTCCGCCTTCGCCTCCGCCTCCGGCTCCGTCAACCTGATCTGCAGCCGGCGGCACCTCCTGGTCGGCCGTCGGGTCCGCCACCGGCTCGCGGTCACCGGATTCGCCGCGACCGGCTGTTTCCTCGGCAGCCGCGCGAGCATCCGCCTCCGCCCGGCGGGCCGGATCATGCACCGTCTTGGAGCGATGCTCCGCGACCGGCGATGGCGGCGGCGACGACGCCGTCCACTCCGGCCACGTGGTCTCCTCCGCGACCCGCGCTCGCCTCGCCACGACCTCGGCCACGGCGAGGCTCCACGCCTTGGCCGACGCCTCGGCCCACTCCTTCTCGGCCTCGGCTCGGGCCCTCCAGGCGTCCCGCTCGGCGTCCTCCAAGGCAGAGCCGTCTTGGCGGGCCGTGAGCACCTCTTCGGGGGTCTCCCCCGTACCGCTTCGGCCCCGTCGCCGGTCGGCCTCCTCCGCGACCGCCGCTGCCGTGGCGGCTTCCGCCAGCTCGAGCGCGCTCCTGGTCGGCGCGAGGGAGAGATGAAGGAGAAGAAAAGAAAAGAAAGCAGCAGCTCCAACTGCAAGAAAGAAACTTACCCTATGGCCACGGAAACCGCTCGCGTCGGGCCCGCCGGCAGCACCATCCGGCGCGCCTTCTTGGCGGACCTCTTCAGGGTGCCCGTCTGCGCCGCAGCCGGGCGCTTCGCAGCTGGCCGCGCTTCGACCGACTGCTTCCCATGAGGCCGGCTCGGGCCAGCTGGCTCCCCAGGAGCCCTCCTTTGTCGTCCCCTGGGGGCGGTCCCGTCGCCCGCCTCCGCGCCCTGAGGAACTGCATCGCCCGTCCCGTCCTCGTCATCTTCATCGTCATCCGGCCAGTTCTGCAAAACATCCGGGATCAGAGACATACCGGTTTGAGCGGGGCCGCCGGCTTTCGCGTTCGCCAGATGCTCCTTGCCGCCTTCGGCTCCCGCGTTGCCGGCCTCCTCGTCCTCCGGGTCCGACTCAACCCGGTCCGGCTGCAGAACCATGGGACTCGGGCCGTCATTCACCAGCTGGCTCGGAAAGCGCTGCAGCCGGCCCAGGGCGTCAGGGCGCATAATAAGGACGGACGTGGCAAAGAACAGGGACCAAACACTCACCATTGGCGCCGGGTCGTCCCGGCTGTACGGCTCCTTGCCGAACCGCCACTCCTTCACCTTGAGCCCGGCGGCGGAGACGTCGTTGACGCGCACGGCAATCTCCTCTGCCGTCAGCTCCTTTGTCGACAGCCGGCAGGGGTCGCGCCGGCCGCTCATGTCGCAGATCCGGTGCGGCCACCTCTGCAGCGGCAACACCCGGCGACCGATGAAGGCGGCGATGAGGTCCACGACGGTGAGCCCCTCGCGGTCCGTCATCTCCTTGATCCGACTGCAGATCCCCAAGATCTCCACGGAGGGGCTCTTCGGGTTGTGCCCCCAGTTCAGCGTCTTAGCCGGGGGCGCATTGACGAATGGAGGGAGGTTGACCCGGTCGTTGGCCGGGTTCACGTTCTTCACATAGATGAAAGATTTCTGCCACTTTTTGGCGGACTCCTCGAGCGGCAGCTTCGGGAAAGGGCCCGCCGTCCGGGTCACCGCCATGGCCGCCCCGCACTCGGCCATAACGCCGGCTGCCGCTCCTTGCTGCTTGAGGTAGAACAGCCGGCACCACAGCTCCACGTATGGGAGGATGCCGATGTAGCCCTCGCACAGCGTCGCAAAGCCGGCGAGCTGCAGAATGGCGTTCGGCCCCAGGTGGTGCGGCTGGAGGCCGAAGAAGGTGAGGAAGCGCCTGAAGAAGACGCTCGCCGGGAGCCCGAGCTCGCGGAGGAAGTGGGTGTAGAACACCACCTCCTCGCCACTCCACGGTTCCGGCGCCGTCTCCTCGCCGGGCGCGCGTGCCTCCACCTCCGCCGCCGGTGGCAGCCGCCTCGTGCGCCGAAGATACTCGATGTCGTCATCAGTGACCACCGACCCCTCCCACGAGCCCTTCGGCGGCGCCATTGGTGAGAGCGGGAGAAGCGAGGAAGAGAGAAAGCAGCAGTGGAGCGAGAAGGCGACGGCCGTGCGAGTCGACGCGCGGTGCGGTGGCGAGCCTGGCGGGCAACGGTGCGCGGGCGACGGCGAGCGGCGGCGGTGTGCGCAAGAAGGAAGAAGGGGAGGCGGAAGCGAAGCGACGAGCGGGGGCAGAGGAGCGAGTGCCTCGGCCTCTCCCCCTCCCCTCCCATTTAAAGACCACGGTCGAACGTGGGGAAGTGGGATCGTTTGCGCCCACGATCCCCACGCCCCCGCGATACGCGGGCGCGTTAAAGCCACGCCTTAACTGCATCGAGAGCTCCAACAGGCACTGGCGCCCGCAGTAAATCCCGCGTGCGGGCCGAGGCCGCGGCCCGGGGGGACCCAGTCCACCGTGACGTCTCGTCGCGCGCGTGGCCTGGCAGGCCTCTTCAGCCGCTGGGCTGCACGTGGCAAGAACTCATCTGGCGACTGGTGCGCTCCCCCGTACCGGCGGGACCACCCGGTCGAGCCGTTCAGACTTCAGCAAAGATCAAGTACCTCGACCCGGCTCCCAGAAGCCGGCGCACGGCGACCTCGAGCCGGCACTACCTCGTCACGCAACCGCGCTCCTTCGAGGGGGGGGGGGGTAAGCTGCCAAGCCTCTCCCGCTCGAAGCCGGCAAGCCTTCACAGCTTCGGGGACTACTGTCGGGGGGATGACCCCCGGGTAGGCAAGCGGACCCGGAGCCCCTTTTCAAAAAAAAAACATCGGGGCGGCCCGTGCCCCACCCCGCCGGCTGGCGAACCGACCGGCTTCTTAGCGCTAGCTGGCTAGGCCCGGCCCCGGGCCGGGTCCGGCTGGCCGCTAGCCGGCTGGCGATAGGTCGGCGGCCGTCCCATCGCGTCCGGCGACAAGACAGCTCCCCGCGAGGGGAGAACATGGCTACAGTACAATTCGTCTCGGGAGGGCGCGCCTGCAAAGCTGCCACCCTGTTGACGCGACGGCCGGTGTCAGCGCCAGCGCGCCGGTGCAGCCCCCCGCGAAGCCGCCTACTCCGGCACGCCTCTGCAGAGCGCGCACGCGCCGTCTACTCCTGCGTGCCTTGGCAGAAGCGCGCACGCGCCGACCACTCATGTACGCCTCTGCAGAAGCGCGCACGCACCGTCTACTCCGTGACGCTCGAAGCGACGGGCCACAGTGTCGCACCGCCCTCGGGCGCCGCAGCCGGCGGGGCCCAGCAGCCGGCAGGCCCACTGCCGGCTCCAGACGCCGACACTCGGGTCCCGACGTGTGCATTGTACCCATTGTAACCCTGGGGGTCGGCCTATAAGACCCCGAGCGAGGCCTCCATGCAGGGGAGTTCGCATTCTAGTTGGCATTCTAGCTCACTCCTTCTCCCCCAACACATACACACGCACAGGAGAGGCCGAAGGGAGAGCTAGCTCCTTCTTCCTCCTCCATTCAAACAGCTCCAGGAGCACCACTGTAACCATCGCGGCCCTTGTGCCTATCAACCCACTCGGCAGGACTAGGGGTGTTACCTCTCCGGAGGGCCCCGAACCTGGGTACGTCTTGTGTCCCTCGCATGCGCGTGCCAACCTCGCTTCCGGAACCCACCAGCGTCCTTACGCAGCCCCCCACTTTTAGCCGTCTCATGGCATCTGCCGTGATTTCACCACGACAGAAAGGGACATGACACGTATGTATCGTTGCTATTAAGGGTAAAAATATGGGGTTTATTCATGCGTGAGTTTACTTTGTCTACATCATGTCATCTTGCTTAAGGCGTTACTCCGTTCTTTATGGACTTAATACACTAGATGCATGCTGGATAGCGGTTGATGTGTGGATTAATAGTAGTAGATGCAGGCAGGAGTCGGTCTACTTGTCTCGGACGTGATGCCTATATACATGATCATTGCCTTGGATATCGTCATGATTATTTGCTTTTCTATCAATTGCCCAACAGTAATTTGTTTACCCACCGTATGCTATTTTCATGAGAGAAGCCTCTAGTGAAAACTATGGCCCCCGGGTCTACTTCTATCATATATTAAAAATCCTAAAAATACCTTGCTTCACTTTTACGTTATTTATTTTATTTGTATTTTTGTTCGATCTATTTATCTATCACCATACAGTTTAATCTTGCAATTAACCACCAAGGGATTAACAACCCCTTGTTTGCGTTGGGTGCAATGATTTGTTATTTTGTGTGCAGGTACTGTTAACGAGGTGTTGCGTGATTCTCCTACTGGATTGATAACCTTGTTTTCATAACTGAGGGAAATACTTATCTCTACTGTACTGCATCATCCCTTCCTCTTTGGGGAAAAAACCAACGCAGATCACAAGTAGCAGGAAGAATTTCTGGCGCCGTTGCCGGGGAGACATCATCAACATCTATCAAGTACCTACGCACAAACTTTCAACTCCTTGCATTTATTTTATTTGCCTTTGCCTCTCGTTTTCATCTCCCCCACTTCTAAAAAAGTTTTTACAAAAATACAAAAATATTTTCCGTTTGCCTTTTTCTTGTTTGCTTGTTTGCTTGTTTGTTATCTTGTTTGCGTAGCCACGATGTCTCAAGAAAATTCAAAATTGTGTGATTTTTCCAATACTAATAATATTGATTTTATTAGTACTCCAATTGATCCTCCCGCCGCTATAGCGGAGACTTGTGATATTAATGCCGCTTTGCTAAATCTTGTTATGAAAGAACAATTTTCTGGTAGTCCTAATGAAGATGCTGCATCCCATCTTAACACTTTCGTAGAATTGTGTGATATGCAAAAGAAAAAAGATGTGGATAATGATATTGTGAAATTAAAATTATTCCTGTTCTCATTGCGGGATCGTGCAAAAATTTGGTTTTCATCTTTACCACGAAATAGTATCGATTCTTGGGATAAGTGTAAAGATGCTTTTATTACCAAGTATTTTCCTCCCGCGAAAATTATTTCCCTTAGAAACCAAATTATGAATTTCAAGCAACTAGATCATGAACATGTTGCCCAATCTTGGGAAAGGATGAAATTAATGATAAGAAATTTCCCTACTCATGGTTTAAATTTGTGGATGATCATAGAAAAAATTTATGCAGGATTAAATTTTGTTTCTAGAAATCTTTTAGATTCCGCCGTGGGAGGTACTTTTATGGAAATTACTTTGGGGGAAGCTACTAAATTGCTTGATAATATTATGGCAAATTATTCACAATGGCATACTGAAAGAGTTCCTACTAGTAAAAAAGTGAATTCTGTTGAAGAAATTAGTATTTTGAGTGATAAAGTTGATGCGCTTATGAAATTGGTTGCTAGCAAAAATACTCCTATTGATCCTAATGATGTGCCTTTATCCACCTTGATTGAGAAAAATAATGATCCCGTAGATGTGAATTTTGTCTGGCGAAACAATTTTAATAATAATGCTTATAGAGGTAATTTTAATCCTAGGCCGTTTCCTGGAAATTCCTCTAATAGTTATGGCAATTCCTATGGTAATTCTTATAATAACAATAATAGGATGCCCTCTGATCTTGAAAGTAACATTAAAGAATTTATTAATGCTCAAAAAGTTTTCAACACTACAATAGAAGAAAAATTGAGTAAACTTGATGATATGTCTAGGATCATTGATGGAATTATTCATGATGTGGAAAATCTCACGACTAAAATTTTGCCACCCAAAATTGATATTAATGAATCAATTAAAACTTTATATGTCTCCATGGATGAGAGTAAGAAAAGAACCGCCATGCTAAAAGCTAAACGAGAATTTTTAGAAAAAGCGATTCCTCTCGGTTTCTATCGTAGTAATGATGAGGATATTAAAATGATTGGTGTTTCATCTATTGATTCCTTGTTTAGCAATATAAAACTTGATGAAAAGGGGACTGAAGAAGAGTCAACTTTAGTTAGAAGGCATTCGCATAATTCGGAGGGTGAAAATCTTGATAAATTTTTTGATAAAAGTGGGTTTGGAGAGGTAAAAACTTTAACTAGCGATGTGCCCACTCTCTTGGATTACAAAGACTTTAACTATGATAATTTTTCCTTTATTGAATGTATTTCTTTGTTACAATCCATGTTAAATTCACCCAACGCATATGAGCAAAATAAGGCTTTTACTAAACACATCGTAGAAGCAATGATGAAAGCGTTAGAAGAACAGCTAGAACTAGAAATTTCAATTCCTAGAAAATTATATGATTAGTGGGAACCCACCACTAAAGTTAAAATTAAAAATTATGAGTGCTACGCTTTATGTGATTTGGGTGCTAGCGTTTCCACAATTCCAAAATCTCTATGTGATGTGCTAGGTTTTACCAATATAGATGAATGTTCTCTTAATTTGCATCTTGAGGATTCCACTATTAAAAAACCTTTGGGTAGAATTAATGATGTTCTTATTCTTGCAAATAGGAACTATGTGCCCATTGATTTTATTGTACTTGACATTGAATGCAATCCTTCTTGCTCCATAATACTTGGTAGACCGTTCTTACGAACCATAGGTGCCGTTATTGACATGAAAGAAGGGAATATAAAATTTCAGTTTCCATTAAAAAAGGGTATGGAACATTTCCCTAGGAAGAAAATTGAAGCACCATATGAATCCATTATGAGGGCCACTTATGGAATCAACTTGAAAGATGACAATACTTGAAACTATGCATTATGCCTAGCTAGGGGCATAAAACAATAGCGCTTGTTGGGAGGCAACCCAATGAATAAAATAAATTTTTACTTTTTGTTTCTGTTCTTGTGTGTTCACACAATTATGCTACTGCTATGATTGTGTTTTTTATGTTTTAAGTAGAGTTTGTGCCAAGTAAAGCCTTTGGGATGATTTGGAAGATAGTATAATTGATGCTGTTTGGAAAACAGAAAGTTTTGTGTCCAGTGCTGGAATTTTAGTTCTGTACTGGAGCATCATAAAAATCTAATTTTTTACACAGTATTGGTATATGAATTTCCCACGTTTTCCTAATTTTTCAGAATTTTTGGAGTTACAGAAGTATAACTTTTAAATAGATCTCTGTAGACTGTTCTGTTTTTGACAGATTCTGTTTTTGATGCACTGCTTGCTTGTTTTGATGAAACTATGGATTATATCGGGGGGTATAAGCCCTGGAGAAGTTAGAATACAGTAGGTATAATGCAAAAATAAAATATGAATGGGTTTGCAACAGTACTTAAAGTAGTGATTTATTTTGTTATACTAACGGATCTGACAAAGGTTTTGTTTAGTTTTGTGTGATTGAAGTTTTCAAGTTTTGGGTGAGAAACGAAGGATGAAGGAATAAGGAGTGGCAAGAGCCTAAGCTTGGGGATGCCCAAGGCACCCCAAGGTAATATTCAAGGAAGACTCAAGCGTCTAAGCTTGGGGATGCCCCGGAAGGCATCCCCTCTTTCTTCTACCAACCATCGGTAATTTTACTTGGAGCTATATTTTTATTCGTCACATGATATGTGTTTTGCTTGGAGCGTCGTGTATTATATGAGTCTTTGCTTTGTTTGATTTTTAGTTTGTCACAATCATCTTTGCTGGACACACCTATTTGAGAGAGCCACACGTTTATCATGATTTGTTAGAATACTCTATGTGCTTCACTTAATTTTTTTGAGCTAGACAGTTGCTCTAGTGCTTCACTTAAATCTTTTTGAGCACGGCGGTGGCTATATTTTGAAGAAATATTTAAACTCTCATGCTTCACTTATATTATTTTGAGAGTTGTAAAGACTAATTTTTGAAGAAATATTTAAACTCTCATGCTTCACTTATATTATTTTGAGAGTTGATAAGATAAAAAATTTAAGAAATATTTGCACTCTCATGCTTCACTTATATCTTTTTGAGAGTTGATAATAGTGATGGTAATTTGCACAAGATATGAATTTGGTCCCAAAGTGATGAATATTCAAGAGGGATATAATAAAAACTTTCATATAGATCATTGGATATGATAAGTGTGATTCCTTGCAATAGTTTTGCGATATGGAGATGATGATATGTGAGTCATGTTAGTGAGTAATTGTGATTTAGTAAGAATATTAGTGTTAAGGTTTGTGATTCCCTATGCATGCACATAAAGACAATAGTTATGCAAAGAAATTATATCCTACTTATGGTGCATTATTCGGTGTTAGTTATGTTCAATGCATGTTCATGACCGTTTTCGCTTTTTGGTTGGTCGCTTCTCAATCTATTTGCTAGCCTTCATATGTACTAAGCGAGAATACTGCTTGTGCATCCAAACTCCTTAAACCCAAGTTGTGCCAAATGAGTCCACCATATCTACCTATATGCGGTATTTCCCTGCCGTTCCAAGTAAATTTGCATGTGCCAACTCTAATTTTCAAAATAATTTTCCGTTTTGTGTGCCCGTACCGCTCATGAAGCAGCAGGGGGTGGCCAATATTTTCCATGCTAGGTGTGTCATTCTCATGATGAGTGTTTATTCACTTGTCATTACACGAGAGAGTGGCAGGTAATAGGGATGCCCAGTCCCATAATGAATCAAAAATTAATAACAACAAAATTCCTTGGAAAGTGTTGGTATGGATGGCACCCGTGGATACAGCTAGCCATGGATTATGAAAGAATGGTGGAAAGGAAATAAACTTTATTTTTTGTTTGGGAACCGCCTATGATGTGTCTGGCATAGAAGATACTGGGAATTCTCGGTCGTTTTTGTTAACAGGAAAAGCATGCCTCTCAAAATAATTTTATGTCTCTAATTTAAGCTTTGAGCTCTGGGACATTTGCAAATCTCTGCTTCCCTCTGCAAAGGGCCTATATGTTTACTTTCATGCAATTTTTATTTTTATTTTGAGTCTCCATCTTCTCTTACAAAGCACCAACTAGAGAGGACTATTGTCATACTTTTGCATTGTGTGTAGCTAATATTGAGTGTGTTTCATGAATGGATCGATGATTGAGCATAATGGGCCAGTGATAACTTTCTTTAGCATTGATATTTTGAAAGACATGGTTGCTTTTTAGTATGCTTGAGTATTTATATCTTCATGTCAAACTATAGACTATTGCTTTGAATCATTCAAGTCCAAATGTCCATGCTATAAAGAAAAGAATATATGATGAATATGATAGGCAGCATTCCACATGAAAAATTCTGTTTTTATCATTTACCTACTCGAGGACGAGCAGGAATTAAGCTTGGGGATGCTTGATACGTCTCCAGCGTATCTATAATTTTTTATTGTTCCATGCTATTATAATATCAATCTTGGATGTTTTTATCTACATTTACAGCAATTATATATCATTTTTTGGGACTAACCTATTAACTTAGTGCTCAGTGCTAGTTGCTGTTTTTCTGCCTGTTTTTGGTTTTCCAAAATATCAGTACCAAATGAAGTCCAAATGCCACGAAACTTTTTGGAGATTTTTGTTGGAAATAACAAACACTAGAAGCTTCGGGAGGAGATGAGAAGATGAAGCAGTGGCCCATGAGGCACCACGGCGCGCCCCAGGGGTCGCCATGGTGGCTCGTGGGGCCCTCACAGCTCCGTTTGACCTAATTCCACCACTATAAATTCTCTAATGTCTGGAAACCAACAGAGGGGTCCACGAAATACTTTTTTCCGCCGCCGCAAGCTTCTATTCTCGAGAGATCCCATCTGGAGGCCTTTTCCGGTACTCCGCCGGAGGGGGAATCGATCACGGAGGGGCTCTCCATCAACCTTGCTGCCCTTTCGATGATGCGTGAGTAGTTTACCACAGACCTTCGGGTCCATAGTTAGTAGCTAGATGGCTTCTTCTCTCTTTTTGATCTTCAATACAATGTTCTCCTCGATGTTCTTGGAGTTCTATCCGATGTAATCACTTTTTGCGGTGTGTTTGTTGGGATCAGATGAATTGTGAGTTTAATATCAGATTATCCATGAATATTATTTGAGTCTTCTTTGAACTCTTTTATGCATGATTATTATAGCTTCATATTTCTCTCCGATCTATTGATTTGGTTTGGCCAACTTGATTGATTTATCTTGCAATGGGAGAGGTGCTTTGTAATGGGTTCGATCTTGCGGTGCTCAATCCCAGTGACAGAAAGGGACATCACACGTATGTATCGTTGCTATTAAGGGTAAAAAGTTGGGGTTTATTCATGCGTGAGTTTACTTTGTCTACATCATGTCATCTTGCTTAAGGCGTTACTCCGTTCTTTATGGACTTAATACACTAGATGCATGCTGGATAGCGATCGATGTGTGGATTAATAGTAGTAGATGCAGGCAGAAGTCGGTCTACTTGTCTCGGACGTGATGCCTATATACATGATCATTGCCTTGGATATCGTCATGATTATTTGCTTTTCTATCAATTGCCCAACAGTAATTTGTTTACCCACCGTATGCTATTTTCATGAGAGAAGCCTCTAGTGAAAACTATGGCCCCCGGGTCTACTTCTATCATATATTAAAAATCCTAAAAATACCTTGCTGCACTTTTACTTTATATATTTTATTTGTATTTTTGTTTGATCTATTTATCTATCACCATACAATTTAATCTTGCAATTAACCGCCAAGGGATTGACAACCCCTTGTTTGCGTTGGGTGCAAGGATTTGTTATTTTGTGTGCAGGTACTGTTAACGAGGTGTTGCGTGATTCTCCTACTGGATTGATAACCTTGGTTTCATAACTAAGGGAAATACTTATCTCTACTGTACTGCATCATCCCTTCCTCTTCGGGGAAAAAACCAACGCAGATCACAAGTAGCAATGTGCGACAAAGAATCACTCCAAAGTTTCTATCGGAGAACGTAAGACGAAAACGTGTATCAACCCCTATGCATAGATTACCCCAATGTCACCTCGAGAATCCACGAGTTGAATACCAAAACATACATCAAGTGACTCAATAGAATACCCCATTGTCACCACAGGTATCCACATGCAAGACATACATCAAGTGATCTCAAATCTAATATTCAATCCAACATAACAAAATCTCAAAGACCAAGATTCAATTCATCACAAGAAGATAGAGAGGGAAGAAACACCATATGATCAAACTATATTAACAAAGCTCGCGATACATCAAGATCGTGCCAAATCAAGAACACGAGACAGAGAGATCAAACACATAGCTACTGGTACATACCCTCAGCGCCGAGGGTGAACTACTCCCTCCTCGTCATGGAGACCATTGGGATGATGAAGATGGCCTCTGATGATGATTTCCCCCTCCGGCAGGGTGCCGGAACAGGGCTCCAGATGGTATTTCTTCGGTACAGAGGCTTGCGGCGGCGGCGTCGAAGTTCTAGGTTTATTTCTGGGGGTTATTCTATTTATAGGATTTTTCAGCGTTGGAATCACGCAAAAAGGAGCTACGAGGGCCCCACAAGGCAACAACACATGCCCCCCAGGCCGCGCCGTGATACCTTGTAGCCTCCTCATGAGTCTTCTGGTCCTTCCACGAAGCTTCGGGGGTCTCTTTTGGTCCAAAAAAAATCATCAAAAAGTTTCATCCAATTCCGAGAACTTTTATTTCTGCACAAAAGACAACACCACGGTAGTTCTGCTGAAAACAGCGTCAGTCCGGGTTAGTTCTAATCAAATCATACCAAAACCATATAAAATTGTTATAAACATGGCATGAATACTTCATAAATTATAGATACATTGGAGATGTATCAACTAACCACATGAATGATAACACTTAGGTCGCACATTTACTCATGCAATAACATAACCAACTAGCGAGCAATAATAAGATATCTCGGATGCCAACACTTTGTCAAAACAATCATGATATAATATGATAATATGGTATCTCGCTAGCCCTTTCTGAGACCGCAAAACATAAATGCAGAGCACCTCTGAGATTCAAGCAATGACTAAACATTGTAATTCAGGGTAGAGGATATCCAGTCATGGACTCATGGTCACACCCAACATTAACTATACTCAATGCATAAAAATGACAATAGTGCTCTCCAACTGGTGCTTAAATGAGAGGGTGATGACTCAACAAAAAAAATAACATGAAAGTAAATGGATAGGCCCTTCGCAGAGGGAAGCATGAATTTGCAGCGGTGCCAGAGCTCGGAGCTTAAATCAGGGATGCAAATAATTTTGAGAGGTATGCTTTTCCTGTCAATGTCACGACCGAGAGTTTTCAGTATCTTACATGCTAAACACATTATAGGAGGTTCCCAAGCGGAAAGGTAAAGTTTACTCCCCCTCCACCATACCAACACAAGCCATGGTGAGCCGAATTCACGGGTGCCCTCCATACCCACAATTTTTCGAGGGAGTTTGTTTGCATTATGTATTTCGATTTGAGCATAGGACTGGGCATCCCAAACACCAGCCTCTCTCATGCAATGACAAGTGAATAAACACTCATCTCGAGAATAACCCACTTAGCATGGAAGATACTGACCGCCCCCTGTCGCTCCATGAGCAGTACGGGCACACAAAACAGATGTTCGTTTGAATATTTAGAGGTGGCACATGCAAATTTACTTGGAACGGCAGAGTAATACTGCATATAGGTAGATATAGTGGACTCATCTGGAACAACTTTGGTTTAAGGATTTGGATGCACAAGCAGTATTCCCGCTTAGTACAGGCGAAGGCTAGCAAATAGATTGAGAAGCGACCAGCTAGAGAGCGAAAACGGTCACCGACATGCATTGCGAATAATTAACATTGAACACAAGCATGAGTAGGATATCAACACCCTGAACATAAAAATCATGGAGGCTATGTTGGTTTTGATTCAACTACATGTATGAACATGTGCCAAGTCAAGCCACTCGAATTACTCAGAGGAGGATACCATGCTAACATACTACATCACAACCATTTTAATGAATGTTGACACTCAAGATAAATCATTATCCACTCCTAGCTATTTAAGCATGGCATGAGCAACTATAATCTCTAATTGTCATCACAAATATGTTTACTCATAATAATGCTGAATCATGAATACTGAGCTAAACATATTTACAAAGACAAAAACAAGAAGAGTTCATACCAGCTTTTCTTCACCGCAATCACTTCATCAAATATCGTCATTATTGCCTTTCACTTGCACGACCGAATGATGTGATAATAATAATAGTGCAAGAGTGCCATGGACTAAGCTGGAATCTGCAAACAATTTGATACGTCCATTTTGCATCATGTTTTGCTACTGTTATTTACAATGTTTTTAATCAATATAACACTTTGTGAAGCAATTCTAATGCCTTTTCTCTCTTAATATGCAAGATTTTCACAAGGAGGGAGAATACCGGCAGCTGGAATTCTGGACCTGAAAAAGCTATGTCAGAGATACCTATTCTGCACATCTCCAAATGAGCTGAAATTTTACGGAGATTTATTTTGGAATAAATAAAAAATACAGGAAGCAAAAAGTACCAGATGGGGCCACCCAGGTGCCCACGTGGCACCAGGGCACGCCACCCCCCAGGCGTGCCCTGGTACCTTGTGGGGCCCCTGGCCAGCCTATGGCCCCATTTTCTGGTATATATGTGCATTTGCCCTAGAAAAAATATAGAGAAGACTTTCGGGATGGTGCGCCGCCGTCTCGAGGCGGAACTTGGGCAGGAGCACTTTTGCTCTCCGGCAGAGAGATTCTGCCGGGGATACTTCCCTCCGGGAGGGGGAAATCGTCGCCATCGACATCACCAGCGATCCTCTCATCGTGGGAGGACTAATCTTCATCAACATCTTCACCAGCACCATCTCATCTCAAACCCTAGTTCATCTCTTGTATTCAATCTTTGTCTCAAACCCTCAGATTGGTACCCGTGGGTTGCTAGTAGTGTTGATTACATCTTGTAGTTTATGCTAGTTGGTTTATTTGATGGAAGATTATATGTTCAGATCTATTATGCTATTCAATCCCTCTCTAATCTTGGACATGATTATGATTTGTTAGTAGTTACTTTTTTTCTTGAGGACATGGGAGAAGTCTTGTCATAAGTAATCATGTGAATTTGGTATTCGTTCGATATTTTGATGATATGTATGTTGTTGATTCTCTTAGTGGTGTCATGTGAATGTCGACTACATGACACTTCACCATCTTTGGGCCTAAGGGAATGCATTGTGGAGTAGTAATTAGATGATGGGTTGCTAGAGTGAGAGAAGCTTAAACCCTAGTTTATGTGCTATTCCATAAGGGGCTGATTTGGATCCATATGTTTAATGCTATGGTTAGAGTTATCTTAATTCTTCTTTCGTAGTTGCGGATGCTTGCGAGAGGGGGTAATCATAAGTGGGAGGCTTGTTCAAGTAAGAACAGCACCCAAGCACCGGTCCACCCACATATCAAATTATCAAAGTAGTGAACGCAAACCAAACAAACATAATGAAAGTGACTAGATGAAATTCCCATGTGTCCTCGAGAACGCTTTACTTACTATAAGAGATCGTTCCGGCTTGTCGTTTGCTACAAAAAGGATTGGGCCAACTTGCTGCACTCTTTTTTACTATTGCTACTTGTCACTTGTTACAAATTATCTTGCTATCAAACTACTCGTTACCGATAATTTTAGTGCTTGCAGAAAATACCTCACTGAAAACCGCTTGTCATTTCCTTCTGCTCCTCGTTGGGTTCAACACTCTTACTTATCGAAAGGACTATGATTGATCCCCTATACTTGTGGGTCATCGAGACTCTTTTCTGGCGCCGTTGCCGGGGAGTGAAGCGCCTTTGGTGAGTGGAATTTGCTAAGGAAACATTTATATTAGGTGCTGAAATTTACTGTCACTTGTCACTATGGAAAGTAATCCTTTGAGGGGTTTGTTCGGGGTATCTTCACCTCAACCGGAAACACCAATAGTTGCTCCTCAACCTACTGCACCTATTGAAAATATTTATTATGAAATTCCTCCGGGCATGATAGAGAAACTGCTAGCTAACCCTTATGCAGGAGATGGAACAGTACATCCTGATATGCACTTGATCTATGTGGATGAAAGTTGTGGATTGTTTAAGCTTGCATGTTTATCCGGAGATGGAGTTAAGAAGAAAGTATTCCCTTTATCTTTGGAGGGAAAGGCCTTGATGTGGTATAGGCTATGTGATGATACTGATATGTGGGACTGGAACCGATTAAAACTAGAATTCCATCAGAAATTTTATCCTATGCATTTGGTTCATCATGATCGGAATTATATATATAACTTTTGGCCTCGTGAAGGAGAAAGCATCGCTCAAGCTTGGGGGAGGATTAAGTACATGATGTACACATGCCCCAATCATGAGCTCTCAAAAGAAATTATCTTACAGAATTTTTATGCTCGGCTTTCTCATGATAATCAAACTATGCTCGATTCTTCTTCGACTGGCTCCTTTATGAAGAAAAAACTATTGAATTCAGATGGGATCTTCTGGAAAGAATTAAACACAACTCTGAAGATTGGGAACTCGACAAAGGTAATGAGTCAGGTATAATACTTGAGTTTGATTGTGTTAAATCTTTTATGGCCACCGATGCTTTTCATAAGTTTAGCACTAAATATGGACTTGACTCTGAGATAGTAGCTTCCTTTTGTGAATCATTTGCTACTCATGTTGATCTCCCTAAGGAGAAGTGGTTTAAATATCATCCCCTGTTAAAGAAAAGATTGAGGAACCCATTAGTGTTAAATAAGAAACAATTGTTTACCATGTTGATCCAGTCGTGCCTACTGCTTATATTGAGAAACCACCTTTTCCTGTTAGGATTAAAGAACATGCTAAAGTTTCAACTGTGGTTAACAAAAGCAATATTAGAGCACCTAGACCCGCAGAACAAATTAAAGTTGAACCTAATGTTGCTATGGTTAAAGATCTCTTGGTCGATACTATAGATGGGCATGTTATTTACTTTTGTGATGAGGCTGCTAGAATTGCTAAACCTGTTAGGAATGAACGAGATATGTTAGACAAGAACAAGCCCGTAGTTGGCATGCCTATTGTTTCTGTTAAGATTGGAGATCATTTCTATCATGGTTTGTGTGATATGGGTGCTAGTGTGAGTGCTATTCCGTTTACCTTATATCAAGAAATTATTAATGATACTGCACCTGTTGAAATAGAGGACATTGATGTTACTATTAAGCTTGCGAACAGAGATACCATTACACCACTTGCAATCGTTAGAGATGTCGAAGTCTTGTGTGGAAAGATAAAATACCCTACTGATTTTCTAGTCCTCGGTTCTCAACAAGATGATTTTTGTCCCATTATATTTGGTAGACCTTTCTTGTGACGCCCCTGCTCGACCGTGCACTAATCATACACGCAATGCACACAATCGAGATCAGAGACTCACGGGAAGATATCAAAACACAACTCTAAACTCAAATAAAAGATATACAGGCTTTATATTACAAGCCAGGGGCCTCGAGGGCTCGAATGCATAAGCTTGAGTCATACAAACATCGGCGGAAGCAACAATATCTGAGTACAGACACAAAGTTAAACAAGTTTGCCTTAAGAAGGCTAGCACAAACAGCGACACTGATCGAAAAGGCGAAGGCCTCCTGCCTAGGGCCTCCGAACTACTCCTGGTCGGCGGGCTCAACATAGTAGTAGTGGCCTCCGGGGATCTCCTGCTCCTGGGCTCCGTCGTCTGATCACAGCAACCGGGTATGGGGAAAAAGATAGCAGAGCAACCGTGAGTACTCATCCAAAGTATTCGCAAGACTGACATCAGAACTATACTAAGTATGCATCGGTATCAAAGGAATGGGGCTATATCTTTGGACTAAACTGCAGAAATGCCGGAACAGAGGGGGAGAGGCCTAGCCTATCGAAGACTAGCATCTTGAAGCAATCTTGCAGCATCAGAAGAGAATAGAGTATAGTAACACATAATAGCAGTTATATTTTAGTAATGCCCTGAGATCCTTCCTCGTCTACCCTACGAGAAAGTGATCCCGAGAGCAGTAGTAACAGTTTGTCATTGTATCAGTATCCATTTGTAGTTGTAGCAGATCAAGATACAACTCCGAGCGTCCTGTTACCGTGGACACGGCTATTCGAATAGATAACTTCCCTGCAGGTGTGCACTACTGTTACCCAACACACTCGATCACATCTGGCCAGACACACTTGCTGGGTAATGCCCGGCCTCGGGTAATCGACACGACGCAGTCCTACCTAGGCTCAGCAGAGAGGTCAGCACGCCGGTCTAAATCCTAAGTGCGAAGGGGTCTTGGGCCATCGTGTTGGAAATATGCCCTAGAGGCAATAATAAATTGGTTATTATTATATTTCCTTGTTCATGATAATCGTTTATTATCCATGCTATAATTGTATTGATTGGAAACTCAAATACATGTGTGGGTACATAGACAACACTGTGTCCCTAGTGAGCCTCTAGTTGACTAGCTCGTTGATCAGAGATGGTTAAGGTTTCCTAGCCATTGACATGAGATGTCATTTGATAACGGGATCACATCATTAGGAGAATGATGTGATGGACAAGACCCAAACTACGAACGTAGCATATGATCGTGTCAGTTTATTGCTATTGTTTTCTGCATGTCAAGTATCTGTTCCTATGACCATGAGATCATGCAACTCCCTGACATCGGAGGGGTACCTTGTGTGTATCAAACGTTGCAACGTAACTGGGTGACTATAAAGGTGCTCTACAGGTATCTCCGAGGGTGTCTGTTGGGTTGGCATGGATCAAGACTGGGATTTGTTACTCCGTGTGACGGAGAGGTATCTCAGGGCCCACTCGGTAATACAACATCACAATGAGCCTTGCAAGCAATGTGACTAAAGTGTTAGCCACGAGATCTTGTATTACGGAACGAGTAAAGAGACTTGCCGGTAACAAGATTGAACTAGGTATAGAGATACCGACGATCGAATCTCGGGCAAGTAACATACCGAAGAACAAAGGGAACAGTATACGGGATTAACTGAATCCTTGACATAGAGGTTCGACCAATAAAGATCTTCGTAGAATATGTAGGAACCAATATGGGCATCCAGGTCCCGCTATTGGTTATTGATCGTAGAGGTGTCTCGGTCATGTCTACATAGTTCTCGAACCCGCAGGGTCTACACACTTAACGTTTGGTGATGATTAGTATAGTTGAGTTATTTTGTTGGTGACCGAAGGTTGTTCGGAGTCCTGGATAAGATCCCGGACATGACGAGGATCTCCGGAATAGTCCGGAGGTAAAGATTGATATATGTGATAATAGTGTTTTGATCTCCGGAAGGGTTCCGGAATTCACCGGAAGGAGTTCCGGATGTTTACCGAAGTGTTCGGGTGCAACAACACTCTATACGGGCCAAAGGGGTAAAACCCACGAGGTATTGGAAAGTGCAAAAGGAAGTTTTGCTACTGCCTTACCAGTGGTACGCGTAAGCGGTACTACCGCTTGTGTGAAGCGGTACTACCGCCCAAGCGGTACTACCGCTTGTGTGAAGCGGTACTACCGCCCAAGCGGTACTACCGCTCGTGAGCGGTACTACCACTTGTGCGCGGTACTGCAGGGATCCGAGTTGGACTCTTTCCCTGCGGGCCAAACCGACCTTGTGCGGGCAAAACCGACCTGGAGGAGGCTTTTACTCCAAGTTTAGACCCCAAGGCTCAACATAAAAATAGAGGGGCAGGGCTAGCACACGGGACACATTAAGATTTCCCAAGCCGTGTGTCGGCAGCCCTGACCCTCTAGTTCTCCCGTCATAATCTCCGTAGTGCTTGGCGAAGCCCTGCAGAGATTGTTCCTCACCATCATCACCACGCCGTCGTGCTGCCGGAACTCATCTACTACTTCATCATCGCTCGCTGGATCAAGGAGGTGAAGGCATCATCAAGCCGTACGTGTGTTGAACGCGGAGGTGCCGTCCGTTCGGCACTAGTTCGTGATCGGATCGAGGGACGACTTGCGATTTGGATCGCGGAGACGTTCGACTACATCAACCGCGTTTCTTAACGCTTCCGCTTAGCGATCTACAAGGGTATGTAGATTCACTCTCCCTCTCGTAGATGCTCATCACCATGGATAGATCTTGTGTGTGCGTAGGAAATTTTTTGTTTCCCATGCAACGTTCCCCAACAGTGGTATCAGAGCTAGGTCTATGCGTAGATGAGATCTCGAGTAGAACACAAACGAGTTGTGGGCGTGGGTGTATACATATTGCTTGCCGTTACTAGTTGATACTTGATTCAGTGGTATTGTGAGATGAAGCGGCCCGAACTGACATTATGCGTACGCTTACGCGAGACAGGTTCCTTCAACTGACATGTAACTTCGTTGCATAAAGATGGCTAGCGGGTGTCTGTCTCTCTCGCTTTAGTTGAATCGATTTCAATGAAGAGGGTTCTTTTAGAAGATCAAAAAGCAATCACTACACCACGTTGTGGTTTTGCGTAGGTAAGAACGGTTCTTGCAAACCCGTAGCAGCCACGTAAAATTTGCAGCAACAATTAGAGGACGTCTAACTTGTTTTTGCAGGGTATGTTGTGATGTGATATGGCCAATTACATGATGAGATATATGTGATGTATGAGATGATCATGTGTTGTATAGAATATCACGACTTGCATGTCGATGAGTACGGCAACTGGCAGGAGCCATAGAGTTGTCTTTAATTATTTTCGCCGTTTTTGCATTACTTTATCGCTATAAGTTAGCTATAGTCGTGGAAGCAACAGTCGGCGCGACAACCTCATGGCGACACGTTGATGGAGATCAAGATGATGGAGATCATGGTGTCATGCCGGTGACGATGGAGATCATGCCGGTGCTTTGGAGATGGAGATCAAAAGCACAAGTTCATGGCCATATCATGTCACTTATGATTTGCATGTGATGTTAATCCTTTTATGCATCTTATTTTGCTTAGGACGACGGTAGCATTATTAGGTGATCCCTCACTTAAATTTCAAGATAAAATTGTGTTCTCCCCGAGTGTGCACCGTTGCGAAAGTTCGTCGTTTCGAGACACGCCGTGATGATCGGGTGTGATAGACTCTACGTTCACATACAATGGGTGTAAGCCATGTTGCACGTGCGGAACACTCGGGTTAAACTTGACGAGCCTAGCATGTACAGACATGGCCTCGGAACACAAGAGACCGAAAGGTCGAACATGAGTCATATAGTAGATATGATCAACATGAAGATGTTCACCATTGAAACCACCTCAACTCACGTGATGATCGGACTTGAGTTGGTGGATTTGGATCATGTTACACTGGAATGATCGGAGGGATGTCAATTTGAGTGGGAGTTTTTAAGTAATATGATTAACTAAACTCATTATCTAGAACAATAGTCTAAGTTGTCTTTGCTATATTTATGTTGTAGATCATGGCTCGCGCAGTAGCACCCCTGAATTTTAATGCGTTCCTAGAGAAAGCTAAGTTGAAAGATGATGGAAGTAACTTTGTGGATTGGGCCCGTAATCTAAGGATTATCCTTATGGCTTCCCAGAAGGCTTATGTCCTTGATGCACCGCTTGGTGATCCACCCACTCCAGTTGAGTCTCTAGACGTTGTGAACGCCTGGCAGGCTCGTTCTGAAGATTACTTAATAGTTCAATGTGCAATATTGTATGGCTTAGAACCGGGACTTCAAAGACGTTTTGAATGTCATGGAGCATATGAGATGTTCCAGGAGTTGAAGTTTATCTTTCAGAAGAATGCCCGGATCGAGAGATATGAGATCTCCAATAAGTTCTATGCTTGCAAGATGGAGGAGAATGGGTCTATCAGTGATCACGTACTCAGAATGTCTGGGTACTCCACCCGTCTGGCAGAATTGGGGATGCCCCTTCCGCCAGAGGCTATCACTGACAGAGTTCTTCAATCATTGCCACCTTGCTACAAGAGCTTCGTGTTGAACTATAACATGCACGGGATGAACAAGTCAGTCACCGAGCTGTTTGCGATGCTGAAAGCCGCTAAGTCTGAAATTCAGAAGGAGCATCAAGTGTTGATGGTCAATAAAACCACTAGTTTCAAGAAAAATGGCAAGGGTAAGAAGGGTAACTCCAAGAAGAGTGGCAAAGCAGTTGCTCCTCTCGTGAAGAAACCCAAGGCTGGACCCAAACCAGAAACTGTGTGTTTTCATTGCAAGGGAACTGGACACTGGAAGCGGAACTGCCCCAAGTATTTGGCTGACAAGAAGGCGGCCAACAACAAACAAGGTATATATGATATACATGTTATTGATGTGTACCTTACCAACTCTCGTTGTAGTGCCTGGGTATTTGATACCGGTGCGGTTGCTCATATTTGCAACTCAAAACAGGAACTGCGGAATAGACGGAGGCTGGCAAAGGACGAAGTGACGATGCGCGTGGGAAATGGTTCCAAGGTTGATGTGATCGCCGTCGGCACGCTCGCTCTTCGATTACCATCGGGATTAGTGATGAACCTGAATAATTGTTATTTAGTGCCTGCGTTAAGCATGAACATTATATCTGGATCTTGTTTATTGCGAGACGGTTACTCATTTAAATCAGAGAATAATGGTTGTTCTATTTATATGAGTAATATCTTTTATGGTCATGCACCCGATGTGAGGGGTTTATTCTTATTGAATCTCGATAGTAATGATACACATGTTCATAACATTGATGCCAAAAGATGTAGAATTGATAATGATAATACCACTTTCTTGTGGCACTGCCGTTTAGGTCATATTGGCGTAAAACGCATGAGGAAGCTCCATGCTGATGGACTTTTAGAGTCACTTGATTTTGAATCACTTGACACATGTGAGCCATGCCTCATGGGCAAGATGACTAAAACACCGTTCTCTGGAACAATGGAACGGGCAAGTGACTTATTGGAAATCATACATTCTGATGTGTGCGGTCCGATGAGTATTGAGGCGCGCGGTGGTTATCGTTACTTTCTCACCTTCACTGATGACTTAAGTAGATATGGGTATATTTACTTAATGAAACACAAGTCTGAAACATTTGAAAAGTTCAAACAATTTCAGAGTGAAGTTGAGAATCATCGTAACAAGAAGATTAAATTCCTACGATCTGATCGAGGAGGAGAATATTTGAGTTATGAGTTTGGAAGTCACTTAAGACAATGTGGAATTGTTTCACAATTGACACCGCCTGGAACACCACAGCGTAATGGTGTGTCCAAACGTCGTAATCGAACCTTATTGATATGGTGCGATCTATGATGTCTCTTGCCGATTTGCCACTGTCGTTTTGGGGTTATGCATTAGAGACAGCTGCATTCACTTTAAATAGGGCACCATCGAAATCCGTTGAGACGACGCCATATGAACTTTGGTTTGGCAAGAAGCCAAAGCTGTCATTTCTTAAAAGTTTGGGGATGTGATGCTTATGTCAAAAAGCTTCAGCTTGAAAAGCTGGAACCCAAAGCGGAGAAATGCGTCTTCATAGGATACCCAAAAGAGACAGTTGGGTATACCTTCTACCTCAGATCCGAAGGCAAAGTGTTTGTCGCTAAAAACGGAACGTTTCTTGAGAAAGAGTTTCTCTCGAAAGAATTGAGTGGGAGGAAGATAGAACTTGATGAGGTTGTTGAACCTTTACTTCAACCTGAAAGTAGCGCAGCGTAGAAAGATGTTTCTGTAGAGCCTACATCAGCCGAAGAGGAAGTTAATGATGATGATCATGAAGCTTTGGATCAAGTTGCTATCAAACCTCGTAGGTCGACAAAGACGCGTACTACTCCTGAGTGGTACGGCAACCCTGTCTTAGAGGTCATGTTGTTGGACAACGATGAACCTACGAGCTATGGAGAAGCGATGATGGGCCCGGATTTCGAGAAGTGGTTAGAAGCCATGAAATCCGATATGGGATCCATGTATGAAAACAAAGTATGGACTTTGGAAGTATTACCTGAAGGGTGTAAGGCCATTCAGAACAAATGGATCTTTAAGAGGAAGACGGACGCGGACGGTAATGTCACCGTCTATAAAGCTCGACTTGTGGCAAAGGGTTTTTCACAAGTTCAAGGAGTTGACTACGATGAGACCTTCTCACCCGTAGCGATGCTTAAGTCCGTCAGAATCATGTTAGCAATAGCTGCCTTTTTCGATTATGAAATTTGGCAGATGGATGTCAAAACAGTGTTCCTTAACGGTTTCCTTAAGGAAGAGTTGTATATGATGCAACCAGAAGGTTTTGTCGATCCAGAGAATGCTGACAAAGTTTGCAAACTCCAGCGATCCATTTATGGGCTGGTGCAAGCATCTCGGAGTTGGAATCTTCGCTTTGATGAGGTGATCAAAGCGTTCGAGTTTATACAAGTTTACGGAGAAGCTTATATTTACAAGAAAGTGAGTGGGAGCTCTATAGCGTTTCTAATATTATATGTGGATGACATATTACTGATTGGAAACAATATAGAAATGTTGGAAAGCGTGAGGGGATATTTGAACAAGAGTTTTTCAATGAAGGACCTAGGAGAAGCTGCTTTCATATTAGGCATCAAGATCTATAGAGATAGATCGAGACGCTTAATAGGACTTTCACAAAGCACATACCTTGACAAAGTTTTGAAGAAGTTCAAAATGGATCAGTCCAAGAAGGGGTTCTTGCCTGTTTTGCAAGGTGTGAAGTTGAGTAAGACTCAATGCCCAGTGACTGCAGAAGATAGAGAAAAGATGAGTGTCATCCCCTATGCTTCAGCCATAGGCTCTATCATGTATGCAATGCTGTGCACAATACCCGATGTCAGCCTTGCCATAAGTATGGTCGGAAGGTTTCAAAGTGATCCAGGAATGGAACACTGGACGGCGGTCAAGAATATCCTGAAGTACCTGAAAAGGACTAAGGACATGTTTCTCATTTATGGAGGTGATCAAGAACTCGTCGTAAAAGGTTACGTTGATGCAAGCTTTGACACTGATCCGGATGACTCTAAGTCACAAACCGGATACGTATTTATTCTTAATGGGGGTGCGGTTAGCTGGTGCAGTTCCAAGCAAAGCGTGGTAGCTGATTCTACATGCGAAGCGGAGTACATCGCTGCCTCGGAGGCGGCGAAGGAAGGTGTCTGGATGAAGGAGTTCATGACAGATCTTGGAGTAGTGCCTAGTGCGCTTAACCCAATGACTCTGTTTTGTGATAATACTGGTGCCATTGCTCTAGCCAAGGAACCAAGATTTCACAAGAGGACCAGACACATAAAGCGACGTTTCAATTCCATCCGCGATTATATCAAGGAGGACGACATAAATATTTTTAAAGTACACACAGATCTGAATGTTGCAGATCCGATGACTAAACCTCTTCCAAGGGCTAAACATGAACAACACCAGAACTGCATGGGTGTTCGATTCATTACAATGTAAATCACATAGTGATGTGAACTAGATTATTGACTCTAGTGCAAGTGGGAGACTGTTGGAAATATGCCCTAGAGGCAATAATAAATTGGTTATTATTATATTTCCTTGTTCATGATAATCGTTTATTATCCATGCTATAATTGTATTGATTGGAAACTCAAATACATGTGTGGGTACATAGACAACACTGTGTCCCTAGTGAGCCTCTAGTTGACTAGCTCGTTGATCAAAGATGGTTAAGGTTTCCTAGCCATTGACATGAGATGTCATTTGATAACGGGATCACATCATTAGGAGAATGATGTGATGGACAAGACCCAAACTACGAACGTAGCATATGATCGTGTCAGTTTATTGCTATTGTTTTCTGCATGTCAAGTATCTGTTCCTATGACCATGAGATCATGCAACTCCCTGACATCGGAGGAGTACCTTGTGTGTATCAAACGTCGCAACGTAACTAGGTGACTATAAAGGTGCTCTACAGGTATCTCCGAGGGTGTCTGTTGGGTTGGCATGGATCAAGACTAGGATTTGTTACTCCGTGTGACGGAGAGGTATCTCAGGGCCCACTCGGTAATACAACATCACAATGAGCCTTGCAAGCAATGTGACTAAAGTGATAGCCACGAGATCTTGTATTACGGAACGAGTAAAGAGACTTGCCGGTAACAAGATTGAACTAGGTATAGAGATACCGACGATCGAATCTCGGGCAAGTAACATACCGAAGAACAAAGGGAACAGTATACGGGATTAACTGAATCCTTGACATAGAGGTTCGACCGATAAAGATCTTCGTAGAATATGTAGGAGCCAATATGGGCATCCAGGTCCCGCTATTGGTTATTGATCGTAGAGGTGTCTCGGTCATGTCTACATAGTTCTCGAACCCGCAGGGTCTACACACTTAACGTTTGGTGACGATTAGTATAGTTGAGTTATTTTGTTGGTGACCGAAGGTTGTTCGGAGTCCCGGATAAGATCCCGGACATGACGAGGATCTCCGGAATAGTCCGGAGGTAAAGATTGATATATGTGATAATAGTGTTTTGATCTCCGGAAGGGTTCCGGAATTCACCGGAAGGAGTTCCGGATGTTTACCGAAGTGTTCGGGTGCAACAACACTCTATACGGGCCAAAGGGGTAAAACCCACGAGGTATTGGAAAGTGCAAAAGGAAGTTTTGATACTGCCTTAAGCGGTACTACCGCTGGTAAGGCAGTACTACCGCGTAAGCGGTACTACCGCTTGTGTGAAGCGGTACTACCGCCCAAGCGGTACTACCGCTTGTGTGAAGCGGTACTACCGCTCAAGCGGTACTACCGCTCGTGAGCGGTACTACCACTTGTGCGCGGTACTGCTGGGATCCGAGTTGGACTCTTTCCCTGCGGGCCAAACCGACCTTGTGCGGGCAAAACCGACCTGGAGGAGGCTTTTACTCCAAGTTTAGACCCCAAGGCTCAACATATAAATAGAGGGGCAGGGCTAGCACACGGGACACATTAAGATTTCCCAAGCCGTGTGTCGGCAGCCCTGACCCTCTAGTTCTCCCGTCATAATCTCAGTAGTGCTTGGCGAAGCCCTGCAGAGATTGTTCCTCACCATCATCACCACGCCGTCGTGCTGCCGGAACTCATCTACTACTTCATCATCGCTCGCTGGATCGAGGAGGTGAAGGCGTCATCAAGCCGTACGTGTGTTGAACGCGGAGGTGCCGTCCGTTCGGCACTACTTCGTGATCGGATCGAGGGACGACTTGCGATTTGGATCGCGGAGATGTTCGACTACATCAACCGCGTTTCTTAACGCTTCCGCTTAGCGATCTACAAGGGTATGTAGATTCACTCACCCTCTCGTAGATGCTCATCACCATGGATAGATCTTGTGTGTTCGTAGGAAAATTTTTGTTTCCCATGCAACGTTCCCCAACACATCGCCCTTTGCACTCCTGCATGTTACGTGGCTGGTCGGGGCCCAGGCGCGACACTGTATACACAAGTGACGTAACCAGCCCACCCCAACGATCAACCCGCATCTCTGATCTATGACATCTGAAGAGCTTTCGGCTGATACATACGACGTAGAGGGTCCCATAACCATTATCCCACGTGGTGGTAGTGCGCGTGAGTGAGTGCCAGAGGATAACCGCCATCGCTTGCATGTGGGCCAAAACATATGTATGTATGGAGGTGTGTGGTTGTTGTGATGTTTGAATACCCAAAATGCACAACTTGATGTGGCACCTACCTCGAAAACCGTAAAGTCCCCACACAGAGCGAGGTTCATGACGCGTAGTATATGCTGGTCCCACCCCCCCTCTTCGACGCGTACTATATACCATAACACAAACCAAAAAGAATCCTCCTTGTTGGTCAAATTAACCTCTCTCGTTGGGTCGAAGTGATGGACGACGACCTCGCGGGCCCACAGATGGAAGCGCCGCACGCGAGTGAGTGTCCTGTAGGACAACCACTGCCTGCATGTGGCCCACAGAGGTGTTGTGTGATGTTTGAATACCCAATGCACAACTTTCATGTGGCTCCTACCTCGGAAACTGGAAAATCCACACACGGAGCGAGGTTCATGACCCGTAGTATATGCTGGTCCCCTCCCCCCTCTTCGACGCGTACTATATACTCCTACCGTAACACAAACCAAAAAGAATCATCTTGTTGGTCAAATTAACCTCTCTCGCTATAGGTCAAAGTGATGGACGATGACCTCGCGGGCCCACAGAAAGCGTCACACGCGAGCGAGTGTCCTAGGACAACCACCGCCTGCATGCCCAAAGAGGTGTTGTGTGAAGTTTGAATATACCCACTGCACAACTTTGATGTGGCACATGCTTCGCAAACCGGAAATGCCCTACACAGAGGTTCACGACGTGTCGTAGTCCCCCTCACTTCGAGCCGGTGGGAGGGATTCATGTGTACGCACACGCGCTCGAACTTTGATGTGGAATCTCACCACACTAGTGGAAAAACGGCTAGCCACAACTTTCGTTGGTGGCGCGCCATTTTTCATCAACGCCAGCACTAATTTTTTAAAATAGTGCTGGCGTTGGCCAAATTGGTACGCCAGCTGTACACGGTTAGTGCTGGCGTGGTAATTTCTGGACACGTCACAAATATGTTGGCCCACCTGCACTCACCGTTTGGAAGATAGTGGTGTTGTTGGAATTCTATGCACGCCATAGTTAATTTATTAGTGCTGGCATTCCAAGTTATGTTACGCCAGAAATAATTTTTCCACTTTATCAAGTATTTTAAGTCAAAAAATAATGAACATTTTATATTATATTTTTGACCATTATTATTAGTATTTTTATCATTTTGGGACTTTTATTTCTTTACTACCAGTTCTAATTTTGAGTCTTTAATTATGTTATAAGTCTTTCATTAATCTTAGTCTTTTTTAATTTGGGCTCTTATTATCTATGGCGTTGCATTTCAGGCCCACACTAGCAATGGCCCACCTGAGTCAACTGCACTTCCTAGTAAAAGACCTAAGTCGCCGCCAGGCCTCTCTCATTTCACCCACTAGTGCCCACTCCCCCCCTCGACCAGCCGCCGCCGCCGCCCGTTGCCGCCCCGCCGGCAGCAAGCAAAGGTTCAATCCTCTCCTCCCCCTCCCATCGCATATCCCTCCTCTCCACTCGTACCTCCTCCATCCGCGCGGAATCGAAGCATATGGGATTCGTATATGTATAAATTGATTTAGGATTGCTTTGTGTAGAAATTGTAGTACATATAATGGATTGCTTTGTGTGATGTAGAATCCAATGTTAATTAGTTCCATGGATTGCTTTGTGAAGAAATTTTAGTGATAATCCGATGTAAAATCCGATTTTAATAGTGCATTTTATGTAGAAATTTTTTGAATGTCTAGAATATTAATGATTCAAATTCAACTTAATTTGCTAGTGTAGAATTTGTCCATTTGTGTCTCCCTCCGTGGATTTCGTTTACTAGTGTATACAATTACTGGTGTTGAATTATATTTAGCACCGTAGTATCTGATTATGTTTCGTAGAAATTGATTTACTAGTGTAGAAACAGATTATACTTAGGGTTGGTTCAATAGTCTAGAAATCCGATTATATACTTAGTTTTTAATATGTTTTGTGTAGAATGGTGCAACCACCACCATGTCGAGTGTGCAAGTCAAGGTGCGCAACCAGCCTTGCAACTGGCACGCTGTTCGACATCTACTTCTAGCCGTGTTTTGTTCCTGTAGTGGTAACAAATTATATGAACCTTCGACAGTTTGTTCTTTTATTTTTGTTGTTCTTTCCACTAATGCATTGTGTGTGTTTTTTGGTTTTTCTTACACAGATCGTCCCTTGCAATGTGAGATTAGAGTCCAATGAGCTCATTACTGGAGACACTGTGATCTTCGTGTAGGAGATATGCCCTAGAGGCAATAATAAATGTTATTAATTATTTCCATGTTCGTAATTAACTTTACATTCCGTGCTATAACTGCTATGGTTCTCGAGTCTACAATAACACGGGGCTCGGAGGAAGACTCATATGCACGTGTGGAATAATAAATGGTAAAATGTATTCCTAGTCTGGCCTCTAAGACTCGCTGAAGTGTTGCATGATGGTTCTGTTCTCCTGATCATGGGCATGACTATGCCGGCAACTTTGGGGACACAATGTTAGAAGAACACTTGTGGTTGAATCGACCCGAATTGATGTTATGCTATGAGATATCTTCGTCACAAGTTAATGGTTAATAACACAGAGAAAGTTAACGTTTGCATAATTCCTTAGACCATGAGAGTATCAAGTTCCCTTGCACTTGCTTCATGAACTTTGGGGTTTGTTAAACGTCATCCGTAAATGGGTGGCTATTACGGCGGCTTACGGGTTCATGGAAAAGTATGACAATTCACTTGATAGCTCAAGATTGGGATTTGCTCCTTCGATGATGGAGAGATATTCTTTGGGCCCTCTCGGTGTTACGGTATCCACCATCGTCTGGCTAGACATAATGTGATTTGATCACTGGGATGCCGGAACAAGGGAACGAGAAAAAAGAACAAAACCGGTAATGAGGTAACTGGCATAGTGGACAAAGTTGTTGATCCATGGGGATGCCGATAAATCTCACCTCGGGTGTTTGTAACATATCGCGAAGCAACAGGAATAGCACACGGCAAACTGGAGGTTCACTCAAATATTTATTCGTGTGGGTATAGGGGTCAATATGGG
The DNA here is from genome assembly GCA_039707655.1 of Elymus sibiricus. Taxonomy (NCBI): domain Eukaryota; kingdom Viridiplantae; phylum Streptophyta; class Magnoliopsida; order Poales; family Poaceae; genus Elymus; species Elymus sibiricus. The sequence goes on from CM077670.1 coordinate 32,149,488, forward strand.
TGTCCACGGTTGCGCTATTGATCATTGATTGGAAAGTGTTCCGGTCATGTCTATACTTCACCGAACCTATAGGTTCACATGCTTAAGGGTCATCTATCTGCTGAATACTAGACAGGGAGTCTGAGAGAGAGTCAACGGAAGAGTTCCGGAGAGAACACCGGAATAGTTTTGGTAAAACCGAAAAGTTGTTTCGGAGTATACCATTAAGTCAAAATGGTTTCGGCACACACCTGGAACTTTTTGGAGGGTGCCAGAATTGTTCTGGGAACTTCTGAAATTTTTCTGGAGAAAAAAAGGGAAATGTTCCGGAGCTGCCAGAACCGCTTTGGTTGGTTTTCACTGATGAAAATGACTGATCCAGAATTGTTTCAGAATGCGTCCAAAATTATTTTAGTGGGTACTGGAAATCTTCTAAGACCTACAGAAATATTTTCGGATTAATCGGTCACGGAAAAATGTTTCATGAATAGTGGAAACACTATTCTGAATAGTGAAAACACTATATGTATATATCGGAAACACTATTAGGGGATGATGCAGGCATGGTGATGTAGGCAAAACTATTTGGAAGCCTCCCCATCTTGCCCTTTATGTGAGACATAAAGCATGGGCATTTTGGGTTTTTCAAGTGCCACCCTACCCCTTGGTTTTCCTATAAATAGAGGTGGAGATGAGCTCTCCACACACACTCTTCTCTCACATACAAATGCCATGCATGATCTAGCTTTCTCTCTCCCTCCCAGAGAAATAGTTTCGTAGAGCCGAAAGGCTGTCTGGGTTCCGATGGGAACTAGTTCTGGACGGCGAAGCCCTGCCGGATAGCTGACACCGTATGTATGCAACACCATAGAGAGGTGGTAGGTTCGATCTTTTGCCCGAGGGGCTATTCGAGAGTGCCTCCTGAAGGCCTGTCTGAGTGACTATCTGAGATTCTGTGAATGCCTCCCGAAGGGCTGTCCGTGACACCGTCCGGGGGACTGTCCGACCGCCTCCCGGAGGGCTGTTCGAGGGACTGTCCGAGGGGCTGACGAGGGAGTACATCCTTGCGGTTGGGAGGTTGTAAATCCTAGCTGCGGGGATCTGCACCGATGATCTTCATCAACTTTGCTTCCGCTGCCGTACGAGTCGGTATCGATCAGATCAAAAAAGTTGTATGCATCTCCATAGTGATCCTGGGCGTGCTTGCAGTACTGAAATTTTTTGTTTTCTGTCGCGTTCCCCTACAGTGGTATCAGAGCCGTGCTATGCGTAGATACAGGTTACGATCTAGAATACATAGAGATGTATGGGTGTTGCACAATATAAGTTGTAGTAGATGAGTTCTATTACTGAAAAATTATTTGTGCGGGTAGTAGATGACATCTGTTACCCGATGTTAATGTTGCTTCCCTTGAATTTGCGTAGTCCTGATCTTGACAGCATGGTGGAATCTGAGAAAGTTCTGGCAATCCGCGATCCTTTCATGCTGCTCCTGAGTATGCTGATTGACAGATCAACGAAGTGCTTCAGTGTCTTTGGGTTCCACCATAGTTAAAGAAAGATGGATGTTTCGCAGACTAAAGGACAATGCAGATATGATCTGCACGGGGTTCTTGCGTATGAGGAAGTTTAGTATGGGGCTCGAGATTTTATTATCTCGTGTTTCATACGCCCCGCAAAGTTAATCTAGCAACTTGAATAATCATACTTGATGATGGACGTTGGTAGCTTCGGTTTGTTTTGAAACCTTAGAAGCCACATAAAATAAAATTTTGCATAAACCGTTTAGAGGCGTCTAACTTTGTTTTGCAGGATGACATGAGATGTGCATGTGATGTGGTATAGCAGTTCTCATATTAATTTGATTATGTATGAGATGACTATATGATGTAAATTAATTAACATGACCTGCGTGTCATGATTCGGCATGATGGTTGGAGCCATATGATTGTCACTTTAATGACATGCGTATCAACCTTATGTAATGCACTTATTTTATTAGCTATAGAGATAGCAATATTATCTGGTGTATCAACAAGGTGGTGGCAATCTTCGTGAAGGTGAACACCGACGCAAATGCCGAAGACGAAGAAATTAAAGACTTCTCCGTCAGAAAGGGCTATACCATATCATGCTGTTATGAATTGCCTGAGATGTTTATCCCTTATGATGCATCCTTCTTGATTGCGTGGTAGTCGCTTTTATTAGGGTGATCTCTCACTTAAAATATCAAGTAGTTAGTGTTCTCCCAAGTGTAGCACCGTCACAGCATCTTTCCTTTCGGGGTGCGCCATGGATGCATGGGTACGAACGATTGTACGGGTGTAAGGCGGGTGAGGATCACTTGGTTGTCTTGACGTTCATGGCAGGATCGTCCTGAACTCGGAACACACACATCGAAAGATGAACAAGAGTCACATAGAGATGTGATCGGCAAGTTGGCCTACTGATTGAAATTCCCGTCATGAGATGATGATTCTATGGCGATGAATTGAAATATGGATCTTGTATCACTCAATATCAATTATGAGAGATATTGATTTGAGTGGGAGCACACTTTAGAATTAACTCGTTTAATTCTCTGTGCAATTAATTATGAACATAGTCTAAGTGTAATTTGCATAATAGTTGTAGAAAAATGGCTCGCATTTTCACCTTCCCTATTAAAATTGAATAAGCTATTAAATATCTGGTTAAACTTTACGATTGGTAACGTAATGTGAGGATTGTCCTCAAGAGTGCCGAGAAGGACTTTGTCCTATCGCATGCTTTCGGTATTCTCCCGCTAATGCTATGGATGATGTGACTCTCGTCCTTCGATCCAAAAGCTAGAATTCCATTACGGTCAAGTGCAATATGTTTGTTTCCATGAGACCCGAACTTCAAAAGTTTGGGATAGTTATGTGATATTCATGGAACTGAAAATTGTTTTCAGATGCAGACAAAGGCTAAAAGATATGAAATATCCAAAGCAATGTTTGTTTGCAAAGTATTAGTAAAGTGTTTACTGGGCACTTGACTGATGAGAGAGGGATCTAGTAGAACGCCTGTCAGATGATGAAGGTGAATAAAACAACAACTTAAAGAGAAAGGAAATGTCCAAAGGGTGTTAGTGTGACTTACATGCCTAGGAAGTCCGGGGCTAACGCCACTCTTAAAGTTGGGTGCTTCTTCTGAGAGTAGGAGAAATTCTAAAAGTAAAACTGTTAGAAGTATAAAGGCAAAAAGTGAGAAGACTGGAATATCCAGCTCATGTATGAATGTCATACGAATAATTGATGTATGGAAGGCTGGTCAAAGAAATAGTTCTTGGGAATTATGATTAAACTATTAGTTACTGATTCTTGGGTATTGTGATTAAAGTTGATCACAGGAATACCCGTTCGATTGCATTCTCTTGCAACTCGATACAAGAACTACTATGGCCTAAATGACTTGCCAGTAATGAGGTTTAGATACGCGCTGGGAACATAGTAAATGTTACTACACCTTCCATCGGAGTATTACCTTTGTATTTATTTTCATAATTCATTTTAGAGTTTTATACACTCTAGCCCATTGCATAATGTTTGTTGCAAGAAGGTTGTTCATGATAGAACAATTGTTGTTCGGTGTTATGAATAAACATAAGGGCCATGCTTCCATCATGGATGGAATGTATGTTATGAACATTGACAATGATATGATGCATCCATAACACCGACGCTAAATGTCGCAAGACTAAAAGAATACCACATATGTGTGGCACTGCATTTGGTCACATTGGAGAAACCCGCATGGAGAAATTGCATTATGATGGATTTTGAAGTCATTTGATTATGAATCATCTGACACTTGCAACTTTCGTTCGAAAAGTGAAATGACTGAAATACCGTTCACAGGCCATAAGGAACGAGCAACAAACTTATCGATGATCATACATTATGATGTGTGTAGTCCGATAAATGTTGTTGCTAGTAGTGGATTTATCTATCTTCAGAAATGACTCAAGTAGATATATGGATATTTACTTGATGAGACGTAAGTCTGGATCTTTTGAAATCATTCAACAGGTTTTCAAAATGAAGTAGAAATTATTGTAACAAGAAAATTATGTTTCTGCAAATTAGATTGCGGAAAGGAATATTTGAGTTACAAGTTTAGCGAATGTCTCATGAGTTGTGAAAAGAGTTTCATAACTTACACCTCCCGGAACACCACTGTAAGTGGAATGTCCGTGATGATGTAATCAAACCATTTATGACATGGTAAGATCAAAGATGACATAAATCAATTTGCCATTATCCCTTTTTAAAGTAATGCTTTAGAGACTGCGGCTTTTACACCGAAAAGAGCGTCATCAGATGTGTTGAAAAGAAGGCATGGTATGGTACGCCCAACCATGTTATATCTTTTCTTAACATTTGGAATATGGGGCTTGTGTAAAATATTTACAAACCTATTCCAAATCAGACAAGTGCTACTTTGTAGGTTATCCCAAGTTATTGGGTATTCCTCCATCACAATACCGAGGCAAAAATGTTTGCCACAAAAAGCGTATGATTTTGAAGAAAATGGTTCTTGCAAAAGGGTGAGTGGGAGGACAGTGCAACTCGACGAGATAACAGTATCTTCGTTATCAGGTCAAAGGAAAGAGACCTTGGAAGTGATTCCAGAGTTTCCTACCGCGACTAATACGGAAGCCTCTACATGAGATGTATGGACTTCGGTCAAACTTGCAGCTGAACCACGTGGGCAAAACTCGTGCAAACCTCTCAGGTGCACAAACGAGATATTGTTGTTAGACAACAGTATACCTACGATAGACAAGGAAGTGTTGATGGGCCCTGACTCCTGAATTGGGTAAATACCAATATAATCCGAGATAGTATCCATATAAATGATTCAAGATTAGATCTTGATAAACCCTTCGGAAGACTTAAAGTCTGACGAATATTAATGGAACTATAAACTGATACGGATAAAAATGTTTTATCCATAAAGCTCGACTTGTTGCTTATAATAAATTCAAAGAATTAACTACGGCGAGATTGTCTCCCCGTAGCGATGCTTAAAGTCGGTTCGGGTTAAACTAGCAATTGATACATATTTCAATCATGAGATATGATACATGGATGCCAAAAGGATTTCCATGAAATGGAAATGCTACCTAGGACTTGCATGCGATACAGTCCAAGGTGTTTTGTCATTCTAGAGGATGCTAGTGAGTATGCAAACTTCAGAGTTTCAGCGATGGGAAGAAGAGAGCAAAATGGATTTGGAATCTTCGTTTTTGATGAAATAGTCAAAAGAGTTTGATTTCATCAATGGATAATGAAGATGCTTGTGGTTACAACAAAGTAAGTTGGAGCATAATAATATTTCTGAAAACCTTGTGTGTTTGACGCATTGTTGATTGGAAATAATATAAATTTCTTGACACGAATTAGGACTTCATTGAAAATAGTTTTTCGATGAAGTGCTTGGGCTAAGTAGCCTTGATATTAGGCATAATTATCTATGAAGATAGAATTGCCTAATAGGCTAAGCCAAAAATACATATTGACAAGATGCTAAAACAGTTTAGCATAAGAACGCCAAGGAGTGATTCTTGCCGAAGTCACATGGAAAGAGTTTTGCAAGACTCGGTGTCCTAAAACACTGATGAGCAAAATACATGATGGAGATTCCACACACTTGTGTGTTTGGATTAATCATGTATTTCATGGTATGTAAAACAACCAGATATGTCCGATACTCCCAAGCTGTTGCGAGTATAGATACAAAAGTGATCAAAGCACTGATCATGGGACAACGGTGAAAAATGTCGTTAAGTACTAAAGTAGCGCTGATGACATGTTTTCTCGCAAGTAGAGATTATGAAGTGCTCGTTGTAAGTAGTTACATCAATACAGTCTTCATCAATGCTCCAAGCGATTTTCGATTTAAGTTAAGGGTTTTGTGTAATACACGATATGGTGGCACGGTAGTTGGAAATTGTTCCAAACAGAATATTGTGGTGAATTCTATAACAAAGGCTAAGTATGTTAACACTTTGGAAGCGACAAAGAAGATGTTGAATCATATAGTTCATTCATTAACTTAGTATGGTTCCAAGATGGCTTTGGTCAATGGGACACTATTGTAGATAATTGCTCCATAGCTTAGTCTGCGGAATCAAGGTTCGACCAGTGATTCACATATATACAAAGCCAAGTCCACACAAAATATGAATTTTGTGAAAGCGTGAAAATGTGAGGATATGCAAAGATACACACGGACCTGAAGTTGTCAGCTCCGTTGGACATCAGGCTATACCACAAGCGAAGCATATTTTACACCGGTATGCCATAGGTGTAAAGTGCTTTAGCATTGACTAGATTATTGACTCTAGTGCAAGTGGGAGTCTGTAGGAGATATGCCCTAGAGGCAATAATAAATGTTATTAATTATTTCCACATTCGTAATTAAGTTTATATTCCGTGCTATAACTGCTATGGTTCTCGAGTCTGCAATAACACGAGGCTCGGAGGAAGACTCATATGCACGTGTGGAATAATAAATGGTAAAATGTATTCCTAGTCTGGCCTCTAAGACTAGCTCAAGTGTTGCATGATGGTTCTGTTTTCCTGATCATGGGCATGACTATGCCGGCAACTTTGGGGACACAATGTTAGAAGAACACTTGTGGTTGAATCGACCCGAATTGATGTTATGCTATGAGATATCTTCGTCACAAGTTAATGGTTAATAACACAGAGAAAGTTAATGTTTGCATAATTCCTTAGACCATGAGAGTATCGAGTTCCTTCACGCTTGCTTCATGAACTTTGGGGTTTGTTAAACGTCATCCGTAAATGGGTGGCTATTACGGCGGCTTACGGGTTCATCGAAAAATATGACAAGTAACTTGATAGCTCAAGATTGGGATTTGCTCCTCCGACGATGGAGAGATATTCTTTGGGCCCTCTCGGTGTTACGGTATCCACCATCGTCTGGCCAGACACAATGTGATTTGATCACTGGGGTGCCGGAACAAAGGAACGAGAAAAGAGAACAAAACCGGTAACGAGGTAACTGGCATAGTGGACAAAGTTGTTAATCCACGGGGATGCCGATAAATCTCACCTCGGGTGTTTGTAACATATCGCGAAGCAACAGGAATAGCACACGGCAAACTGGAGGTTCACTCGAATATTTATTCGTGTGGGTATAGGGGTCAATATGGGTGTCCACGGTTCCGCTATTGATCATTGATCGGAAAGTGTTCCGGTCATGTCTATACTTCTCCGAACCTATAGGGTTACACGCTTAAGGGTCATCTATCTGCTGAATACTAGACAGGGAGTCTGAGAGAGAGTCAACGGAAGAGTTTCGGAGAGAACACCGGAATAGTTTCGGTAAAACCGAAAAGTTGTTTCGGAGTATACCATTAAGTCAAAATGGTTTCGGCACATGCCTGGAACTTTTTGGAGGGTGCCAGAATTGTTCTGGGAACTTCTGAAATTTTTCTGGAGAAAAAAACGGGAAATGTTCCGGAGCTGCCAGAACCGATTTGGTTGCTTTTCGCTGATGAAAATCACTGATCCGGAATTGTTTCGGAACGCGTCCAAAATTATTTTAATGGGTACTGGAAATGTTCTAAGACCTACAGCAATATTTTTGGATTAATCGGTCGCAGAAAAATGTTTCATGAATAGTGGAAACACTATTAGGGGATGATGCAGGCATGGTGATGCAGGCATGGTGATGCAGGCAACACTATTTGGAAGCCTCCCCATCTTGCCCTTTATGTGGGACATAAAGCATGGGCATTTTAGGTTTTTCAAGTGCCACCCTACCCCTTGGTTTTCCTATAAATAGAGGTGGAGATGAGCTCTCCACACACACTCTTCTCTCACATACAAATGCCATGCATGATCTGGCTTTCTCTCTCCCTCCCAGCGAAATAGTTTCGTAGAGCCAAAAGGCTGTCTGGGTTCCAGTGGGGACTAGTTCTGGACGGCGAAGCCCTGCCGGATAGCTGACACCGTATGTGTGCAACCCCGTAGAGAGGTCGTAGGTTCGATCTTTTGCCCGAGGGGCTGTTCGAGAGTGCCTCCTTAAGGGTTGTCCGAGTGACCATCCGAGATTCTGTGAGTGCCTCCCGAAGGGCTGTCCGTGACACTGTCCGGGGAACTATCCGACCGCCTCCCGGAGGGCTGTCCGAGGGACTGTCCGAGGGGCTGACGAGGGAGTACATCCTCGCGGTTGGGAGGTTATAAATCCTAGCTGCGGGGATCTGCACCGACGATCTTCATCGACTCTGCTTCCGCTGCGCTACGAGTCGGTAATGATCAGATCAAGAACCTTGTATGCATCTCCATAGTGATCCTGGGCGTGCTCGCAGTACCGATTTTTTTTGTTTTCTGTCGCGTTCCCCTACACTTCGACGCTCCTGGGGGGGCCAACACTATGGAGATCCAGAAGGGACGGAAGATAACCCAGATTGGTGGAGAAGAATGGGATCGTTTCTTCGCTCGCATGCATCTCACTAGGGGTGAATTGATCAGCTTCTCCTTCAGAAGACAAACTCCAAGGCTGGCTATTATCTATCTCAACTCGAAGGAAGAAGATGAGGACCCACTTGATGAAGCCCTCTATGCCCAAAGATTGAGGCTGAGCGAGGATGAAACGGACAGCCTCTGGGAAAAACTTCCGCCACGTGATGCCTACGTCGGGATGCCATTCGTGACCCGCCTGACACGGACGAATGTTATCCGCCATCTCATGGTATGTTACTTAGTGTGTAGTAATTTGATGATACTATATCAGTTCCATGGATTGCTTTGTGTAGTATCTTGTGATGTGCTTACTATAGTAATTAATGTGATATGCTTTAGAAATGTGATATATATGCTTATAGTGTAGTAATGTGATGATATGCTTAGTGTAGTAATGTGATGATATGCTTAGTGTAGCTAGAATTTGAGGATATGCTTAGTGTAGTAATTAATGTGATGATATGCTTATAGTGTAGTAATGTGATATGCTTAGTGTATAAATGTGATGATATGCTTATAGTGTAGTAATGTGACATGCTCATTTATCATACTTGCTTTTTCCAGAAATTACCTAAGAGGCTATGTGTGAGCTGTGGCATCGAGTCGGATGAAGCAGGTATTGCTGGACTACGCCTTACCACAAGGGGCTCCATCACCACTTGTGCTTGCGCAGTGGACACGGACGGTCACACTGTCTTCAGCACGGCTGGGTGGAGCAACTTCCTTGCTGGCAAGAATCTCCGGGTTGGGCAGGCCGTCTTAGTCACTATCAAGAACACCGCACGCCATGACTTGAGGATGATGATCGTCATTGACCTCCTTTAAAAGTATGGAGTGGCTGGGTCATTGATGTGAAATGAACTCCTTATTAACTATGTTAGTTTGCTCATGTTTGTGAGGATTGTCGTTTAAATAGCTACCTATAGCTAGTACTGTGTTTGTGAGATCGTCACTTATTATTAACTGGTATTGTTCTATTAGCTGGTTTGTACGATCTAGTGTGTAATGTTTTATATGTGCTTAGTTCTAATGTGAAATGCTAAATGTTATATGCTGGGGAAAAATTATTTTTTTGGCTGCATGAAACGTTCGTGGCGTGCAAAGTACATTGCACGTCACAGGTGAGTGATTATAGTGGTGGCGTTGCCCACGTGGTCGCCAACGCCACCTCTATTTCTTAACAATGGCACCATATTGGTGGCGTCGTGTGTCTACTCCAGCAAGGCCGTTTTTGGCACGCCATAGCTAGGCTTTTCTGCATTAGTGCCATGATCCACACCGTAACTTAGCCCAAGATGAATCCACCTTCGGTCAAATGCCTCTCGATGTCGGTGAAAAGTGATAACCCTTCGCGGGCTAACGAATGGGCGCATCGCTGATAACCGCACGAGGGAGTGTCCGAGGACCACCATGCATGCATGTGGCCCAAACATGTATGTATGAAAGGGACATGTAATGTTTTAAATAACCAATTCACGACTTTGATGTGGCACCTGCATCACAAAACGGTCAACCCCACACGGTGGCTCACGACTCGCAGTGTACTGTCGGACCCCCCTCCCCGATACACACACACCGCACCACAACCACCACTATGAGGCATGTTAAACTTTTTCCGCAGTGAACATATGTGACCAAAGGAGTGTCGTGTTAACATTTGGAAGAAAAAAATCAGAGATCGTCATTCAGACTTTTTATACATTGATTGATTTCCTAGGGATATAATGTGCAAAAATCAAATTTGAGCTACATGCACACGTGATAGTGCACAAAATGGATTGGAAAATCATATGTGTGTCTCTGGGTGCATGTTTATAGTCCCCATGCAAGAAATTTCAAACATTGAGAATCTTGATTTTTAAAATCCAGTAAATCCAAAAACTTAGTTGAAATTCATGAAACTTATCGTGGTGTCATATGGACACCAATAGACTGTGATATTGCATTTTTTTACAAATCTGAGACAAGTTTTTATATATTATTCTTACAAACGGGAGATTATTAATAATTGGCAGCCAATATCGCAAACGGATAATTTATTCCTACCGTGGGCGTTAGACCAACAATGTACGTGCCATGCTTCGGTTAAGGAATAAAGCGGCATAATTAATCATCAAAAAAGAAAAACAATATATGTGCCGCCACGCGTCCCGTGTGCCGTGCGAGCAGGCGTGAGTTGATGGGACGCATGCGAGCAGTCCACCACGCAGGCAGACCGGGAGGCATGTGGGCAGGTGTGTGAATTGACGGGAGGCGTGTTCGCTGTGCAGTGTCACCGGGAGGCGTGCGAGTAGCTATGTGAAATGAAGGTAGCCATGCGAGCAGTCCGCTGCGCAGGATCACCGGGAGGCGAGTGATAACCCGCAAGTATAGGGGATAAATTGTAGCTTTTTCGATAAATAAGAGTGTCGAACCCAACGAGGAGCTAAAGGTAGAATTAATATTCCCTTCAAGTTCTATCGACCACCGATACAACTCTATGCGCACTTAACGTTCGCTTTACCTAGAACAAGTATGAAACTATTTTGCGGGTATAAGGATAAGACTAGAAGTACTCAACGAGAATAAAACTAGGAGTAATTTGCAAGATAATAAAAGGTAGTTGTTTAGTAGAAAGCTTTTGTAACACAAGAGAAAGATTTGTCCATAGGCAATCGATAACTAGACCCGTAATCATTATTGTAATTTTATATAAGGGAGAGGCATGAGCTAACATACTTTCCGTACTTGGATCATATGCACTTATGATTGGAACTCTAGCAAGCATCCGCAACTACCAAAGATCATTAAGGTAAAACCCAACTATAGCATTAAGTATCAAGTCCCCTTTACTCCCATACGCAACAACCCCCTTACTCGGGTGTAAGCTTCTGTCACTCTAGCCACCCACCATAAGAGAATTATGAACGTATTGCAAACCCTACAGCGGGAATCCCTCACGCTTGCGTGACACGGAGAGCACCATAGGATAGCACCAAAATAAAACATACAACTCAAACCAATCACGATCATCAATCAACCCATAGGATAAAACGAATCTACTCAAACATCATAGGATGGCCACAAATCATTGGATAATAATATGTAGCATTAAGCACCATGTTTAAGTAGAGATTACAGTGGGGAGAAGAGGTGTTACACCGCTGCATAGAGGGGGAGAGAGTTGGTGGTGACGGCGGCGAAGTTGTTGTTGTAGATCGCCGTCACGATGATTGCCTCGGCGGCGTTCCGGCTGTTGGAAATATGCCCTAGAGGCAATAATAAATTGGTTATTATTATATTTCCTTGTTCATGATAATCGTTTATTATCCATGCTATAATTGTATTGATTGGAAACTCAAATACATGTGTGGGTACATAGACAACACTGTGTCCCTAGTAAGCCTCTAGTTGACTAGCTCGTTGATCAAAGATGGTTAAGGTTTCCTAGCCATTGACATGAGATGTCATTTGATAAACGGGATCACATCATTAGGAGAATGATGTGATGGACAAGACCCAAACTGTAAACATAGCATTTGATCGTGTCAGTTTATTGCTATTGTTTTCTGCATGTCAAGTATCTGTTCCTTTGACCATGAGATCATGCAACTCACTAACACCGGAGGAATACCTTGTGTGTATCAAACGTCGCAACGTAACTGGGTGACTATAAAGGTGCTCTACAGATATCTCCGAGGGTGTCTGTTGGGTTGGCATGGATCAAGACTGGGATTTGTTACTCCGTATGACGGAGAGGTATCTCAGGGCCCACTCGGTAATACAACATCACATTGAACCTTGCAAGCAAAGTGACTAAAGAGTTAGCCACAGGATCTTGTATTACGGAACGAGTAAAGAGACTTGCCGGTAACGAGATTGAACTAGGTATAGTGATACCGACGATCGAATCTCGGGCAAGTAACATACCGAAGAACAAAGGGAACAGCATACGGGATTAACTGAATCCTTGACATAGAGGTTCGACCGATAAAGATCTTCGTAGAATATGTAGGAGCCAATATGGGCATCCAGGTCCCGCTATTGGTTATTGGCCGTAGAGGTGTCTCGGTCATGTCTACATAGTTCTCGAACCCGCAGGGTCTACACACTTAACGTTTGGTGACGATTAGTATAATTGAGTTATTATGTTGGTGACCGAAAGTTGTTCGGAGTCCCGGATAAGATCCCGGACATGACGAGGATCTCCGGAATAGTCCGGAGGTAAAGATTGATATATGTGATAATAGTGTTTTGATCTCTGGAAGGGTTCCGGAGTTCACCGGAAGGGATTCCGGATGTTTACCGAAGTGTTCGGGTGCAGCAACACTTTATATGAGCCAAAGGGATAAAGCCCACAAGGTATTGGAAAGTGCAAAAGTAGTTTTGCTGCCGCGTAAGCGGTACTACCGCTTGGTGAAGCGGTACTACCGCCCGAGCGGTACTACCGCTTGTGTGAAGCGGTACTACCGCCCAAGCGGTACTACCGCTTGTGTGAAGCGGTACTACCGCTTGTGCGCGGCTGTGCACGGTTCGGCAGGGATCCGAGTTGGACTCTTTCCCTGCGGGCCAAACCGACCTTGTGCGGGCAAAACCGACCCGGAGGAGGCTTTTACTCCAAGTTTAGACCCCAAGGCTCAACATATAAATAGAGGGGCAGGGCTAGCACACGGGATACATCAGGATTTCCCAAGCCGTGTGCCGGCAACCCTAGCCCTCTAGTTCCTCCGTCATAATCTCCGTAGCGCTTGGCGAAGCCCTGCAGAGATTGTTCCTCACCACCATCACCACGCCGTCGTGCTGCTGGAACTCAACCACTGCTTCATCATCGCTCGCTGGATCGAGGAGGTGAAGGCGTCATCAAGCCGTACGTGTGTTGAACGCGGAGGTGCCGTCCGTTCGGCACTAGATCGGAAGGATCGTGATTGGATCGCGGGACGCTCGGCGATTTGGATCGCGAAGACGTTCGACTACATCAACCGCGTTTATTAACGCTTCCGCTTAGCGATCTACAAGGGTATGTAGATTCACTCTCCCTCTCGTAGATGCTCATCACCATGGATAGATCTTATGTGTGCGTAGGAAAATTTTTGTTTCCCATGCAACGTTCCCCAACACCGGCGCCACCGGGAGAGAGGGGGAGAGAGCCCTCCTTCTTCTTCTTCTTGCTTGGCCTCCCTCCTAGATGGGAGGAGGTTTTCCCCTCTGGTCCTTGGTCGCCATGGCGGCGGAGGGGCAGGAGCCCCTCCGAGATTGGATCTCTCTCTCTGTTCTCTTCTGTTTCGCGCTCCTGTTTTCTGGCCTTTTACCGTTTCTTAAATTCCCGGAGATCCGTAACTCCGATTGCGCTGAAATTTTAACATGATTTTTTTCCGGATATTAGCTTCCTTGCAGCTAAAGAAGAGCCCCAACCGACTTACAGTGTGCCCACAAGGCACCACCGCGTGCCAGGGGGGCCCGCGCCCATGTGGCTTGTGGAGGCTGTGGGCCTCCGTTTGCATTGATTCCACCTCCCAAAAATCACATATATTCCAAAATAATTCTCCGTAAAATTTTATTGCATTTGGAATTCGTTTGATATGGATTTTCTGTGAAACAAAAAAACAAGCAGAAAACAGGAACTAGCACTGGGCACTGGATCAATATGTTAGTGCCAAAAATAATATAAAATGTTGCCAAAAGTATATTAAAGTTGTAGAATATTGGCATGAAACAATCAAAAATTATAGATATGACGGAGACGTATCAGCATCCCCAAGCTTAATTCCTGCTCGTCCTCGAGTAGGTAAATGATAAAAAAGATAATTTTTGATGTGGAATGCTACCTAACATAATCTTGATCATATAATCTAATCATGGCATGAATATTAAGACACGAGTGATTCAAAGCAATAGTCTATAATTTGATATAAAGACATCAATACTCAAGCATACTAACAAACAACCATGTCTTTCAAAATATCAATGCTAAAGAAAGTTATCCCTAGCCCATTATGCTCAGTCATTGATCCATTCATGAAACACACTCAACATTAACTACACCCAATGCACAAGTATGACAATAGTGCTCTCCAGTTGGTGCTTTATAAGAGAAGATGGAGACTCAAAATAAAAATAAAAATTGCATAAAAGTAAAATAGATAGGCCCTTCGCAGAGGGAAGCAGAGATTTGCAGAGGTGCCAGAGCTCAAACCTTAAATCAGAGAGATAAAATTATTTTGAGAGGCATCCTTTTCCTGTCAACGAAAACAACCGAGAGTTCCCAACATCTTCCATGCTAGACACATTATAGGCGGTTCCCAAACAGAAAATAAAGTTCATTTCCTTTCCACCATTCTTTCACAATCCATGGCTAGCCGTATCCATGGGTACCTTCCATACCAACACTTTCCAAGGAATTTTGTTATTATTATTTTTAATTCATTGTGGGACTGGGCATCCCTATTACCTGCCACTCTCTCGTGCAATGACAAGTGAATAAACACTCCTCATGAGAATAACACACCTAGCATGGAAAATATTGGCCACCCCCAGCCGCTTCATGAGCGGTACGGGCACACAAAACGGAAAATTATTTTGAAAAAATTAGAGTTGGCACATGCAAATTTACTTGGAACGGCATGGAAATACCGCATATAGGTAGGTATGGTGGACTCATTTGGCACAACTTTGGTTTTAAGGAGTTGGATGCACAAGCAGCATTCCCGCTTAGTACAAATGAAGGCTAGCAAATAGATTGAGAAGCAACCAACTAGAAAACGAAAACGGTCATAAGAATGCATTGAGAATAACTAACACTGAATAATGCACCATAAGTAGGATATAACTTCGTTGCATAACTATTGACTTTACGTGCATGCATAGGGAATCACAAACCTTAACACCAATATTCTTACTAAATCACAATTACTCACTAGCATAACTCACATATTATAATCTCCATATCGCAAAACTATTGCGAGGAATCAAACATATCATATTCAGTGATCTACAAGGTTTATGTAGGATTTTCTGACTAACCATGTGAATGACCAATTCCTGTTGACTCTCTAAATAGATATAAGTGAAGCAAGAGAGTTTAATTCTTTCTATAAAAGACCACACTCTAATAAATATAAGTGAAGCAAAAGAGTATTCTACAAAAAACGGTTTTCTATATGAAGAGAAACAGGCATCCAAACTTCAAATGATATAAGTGAAGCACATTGTAACATCCCCATGTATTAAGCAACAGTGATCACCCTTTTGATAATGCCAAGTCACCATGATTAACAGTGCTTGATCATCATTTGAGTCATATCTCATTTCAAATTCCAATTCAAATTTAAAGTGAATTTAAAGGTTGTTCAAATCCAGGAACTAAATAGTTCATAATATTGCAAATATTCCCAAAGCAATTATAAAAATAAAATCAACATTAATTGAATTATTTAAATGACTCTAACATCCTAAAACAATACCAAAACAGCAATGTTTAATCCATTTTCATTTAATATAAATTCAAATGAAATCATTTGGCATTCAAACCTTTGCCTGGCATTGACATATATAGCCTAGTATTTAATTGGACAAGTCTCACATTTTACAAAAGTGTTTTGGAGCAAAAAGAAAATGCAAACAGAAAAGGAAAAATCAAAACAGAAAAGAAGAAGGAAAAGAAGAGGACTCACTGGCGCACTGGGCCTCGAGTGCACAGTGCAATTCGGCCCAGCCCGACGAGGCCTTCTCCTTTCTCCCGCTGGCCAGAAGCCATGGCGCTGGCGATGCGCGCGCAGCCGTCCACGCGCGGATGCGGCCGCTGCCGATCATCCAGCGGTGCCCCGCGCTGGATAAGAATGCCTGCAGCCCCCCATACAAACCCTAGCCGCCTCACTCCCTCCCCCTCTCGCTCTCCTCCCTCACCCGAGCGGCGCCATGGACGTTCCCCCGTGAAACTCGCGGCCACCGCCTCCATCTCGTCGCCGCACCGTGTCCATCGTCTTCCCCAGCCTCGACTACGCCCCCTGCGCTGATTTGTTGGAGCTCGGAGCCGCCACAACGTCGCCGACGACGTCGTCTTCTACCTACGGGCGCCGGTGATCGCCGACGTCGATCCACCACCTCCAGCCTCCCCCGAGCACGCTTTGCACCACTACCGGCTCCCCGTGAGCACCGCTACCTCTTCCCTCTCCTCTCTCCCTCTCGGTCGTCCTCTAGCCGCCGCCCCCATCGTGCCCGAGCTCTCTGCCGCGGAGCTCGTCGCCGGTGTCATTCAGGTGACCATATGGTCAAGGGCTGGTGCCCCTTGAGCTCGCCGCATCGCATAGACCCCGCCTAGGCGCTTAGAACGCCCGAAAGCGAACCGCAGCCGAGCGCCCGATCGAGCTCGAAAGTCGCCGCCGCCTGCCGTTGTCACCGCGCCCGATTCTGGCCACCCTAGCCGCCGAGACCACCAACGGACGCGGCTTGGAGTGCCCGTTCCAGAGAGCCCGGCCTCGCGCGATTTGGTGCACCACAGCGCAATCCCGAGCTCGCCGGAGTTCGGCCGCCGCGGGAGGGCTCGCCGGCGCGTCTCCGGCGCCGTCCGCTGACCTGGCGCCGACGTGGCCTGCCCTGTGCCACTGACTGTGGGCCCGTGGGGTCCCGTTGACCGGGTTGACCCAGTCAACCCTGCTGACCGAGCACCCCTGGGCCACTGACATGCGGGCCCCGCCTAAATTAAACGATTTTATAAATAAATAAAATGTTAATTAATCTGTTAATTAATTTAATCGCTAATTAGTCACTGACAACTGGGTCCCACCTGTTAATTAACCTAATTGACTAAATTAACCACTGTTAAGTCTAATCAGTCACTGACCAGTGGGACCCACTGGTCAGGTATGACCCTGGTCAGCCGGATTTGACCGATGATGTCACCCTGACGTCATGCTGTCGTCACAGTACACTGTTTCGGATAATTTGAATTTAAATAATTAAAACAATTCCAGAAATTCAGTAAAACTTTGAAAAATCATATAAAATAAACCGTAACTCGGATGAAAATAATTTATATATGAAAAACGATCAGAAAAATATGAAGAATCCGAATATGCCACCCCCATACCTGTCAGCCCTCTCTAACATGATGAACATGGAACTTTCCCCTCCGATTCATTTGTCCGATAATTGCCCGGAGCTGGTAAAACACCTCCAGATGTTTCCCGCTCCGACTAACTTGCGTAGCACTACATTAGGGCACCCTCTCGAATAACGTGCTGCCATGCCGTGCATCTGTGTTGCATTTGTCTGCTTTTTATTTATTGTTTCTCCTCGCTCTTCTCTCCAGTAGACCCCGAGACCGACGCTGCTGCCGAGTACAACTACGCCCCTGAAGACCAGAGCATTTCAGCAGAGCTTCTAGGCAAGCAAAACCCCTTGATCATTCCTATATCACCTATTCCTTCTTCCCCGTGCTTGCATTAGATTTTGCTACTGTAATTGTTTGCTCCTATTCTGATGCATAGCCTGTTTTTGTAACCTGCTATTGTTACTTTACCGGTCATCCTAAACTGCTTAGAATAGGTTGGTTAGTGATCCATCAGTGACCCCTCACCCTTGTCCCTGTTGCGCCGCTTTGTTACCAGTGCCTCGATCTTTGTGATCAATGTGCAGAGACCGTCACATCACCGCACACCCCCTTAGTTGTACGGCTCTACAGGGCTACTATCGAGTGCCAAGGGTGATACCTCGTACTGCACTCCTGATGATATCCCTGTAGTATAGCACATCGATGGTGATTGCAGAGGGTGATTCCTCGCTCTCCCCTTCCCGATGATGACTCTGTCGTGCAACCCCGCAAGTGTGGATCATCGAGGGTGATTCCTCCTGGTTCTCCTTAATGGATTACATCGAGTAGGAATCCATCGAGGGTGATTCCTCGGGTTTCCCTTTGATGTTTTGGACACACGGTTACCATGACTTTTACCTCAGACCTTTGTTACAGGCGGGTCGACCCCGAGGGGTACCCGCGGGAAATGTGAAGTCGGGTTGACCTGGAGGGTACCTGCGAGATAACTACGAGGCGCGGCCAAGCAGGCAGAGACCGCCCTAGAGAGGGATGGGCCTGACCCTTGTTGCACTTCCTCGAGACGGGACGACAGGAGTACTGATCGTCACCACGAGCTCCCAACACGCATAACGGATTTGGGTATTTGATCTAAGTTGGCCGCTGGCCATATACGCACTACCGCCACGTGGGATAATGGTTATGGGACCCTCTACGTCGTATGTATCAGCTGAAAGCTCTTCAGATGTCACAGCTCAGAGATGCGGGCTGATCGCTGGGGTGGGCTGGTTACGTCACTTGTGTATACAGTGTCGCGCCTGGGTCCCGACCACCCACGTAACGTGCAGGAGTGCAAAGGGCGATGGCCCAAGACCCCTTCGCACTTAGGATTTAGACCGGCGTGCTGACCTCTCTGCTGAGCCTAGGTAGGACTGCGTCGCATCGATTACCCGAGGCCGGGCATTACCCAGCAAGTGTGTCCGGCCAGATGTGATCGAGCGTGTTGGTTAACAGTAGTGCACCCTTGCAGGGAAGTTATCTATTCGAATAGCCGTTTCCACGGTAACAGGACGCTCGGAGTTGTATCCTGATCTGCTACAACTACAAATGCATACTGATACAATGATAAACTGTTACTACTGCTCTCGGGATCACTTTCTCACAGGGTAGTCGAGGAAGGATCCCCGGGCATTACTATAATATGATTGATATATATTATCTTGTTCTACTCTCTTCTGATGCTGCAAGATTTGCTTCAAGATGCTAGTCTTCGATAGGCTAGGCCTCTCCCCCTCTGTTCTGGCATTTCTGCAGTTTAGTCCAAAGATACAGCCCCATTCCTTTGATACTGATGCATACTTAGCATAGATCTGATGTCAGTCTTGCGAGTACTTCGGATGAGTACTCACGGTTGCTTTGCTACTTCTTTTCCCATACCCGATTGCTGCGATCAGATGGCGGAGCCCAGGAGTTAGCTGCTCCCGCCGACGACTGCTACTACACATTCGGTGAAGCCTACTACTACGTGGAGACCGACGACCAGGAGTAGATAGGAGGCACCCAGGCAGGAGGCCTTTGCCATTTCGATCATGTTGTTGTTTTGCCCTGCCTTATGTTGCTTCCGCTTTCGCTTGATCGCGAGCTTATGTATTCGAGCCCTCGAGGCCCTGGCTTGTAATATAAAGCCTGTATGACTTTTATTTGTGTTTAGAGTTGTGTTGTGATATCTTCCCGTGAGTCTCTGATCTCGATCGTGTGCATTTGCGTATATGATTAGTGCACGGTTGAGCAGGGGCGTCACACACATGAAGCATTCTATAAAGCCATACTCAAAAGATATAAGTGAAGTGCATGAAGCATTCTATAAATCAACCATCATGGTGCATAAAAGAAAAGGGAAAAATAAACACAAAAGATGCTCCAAGAATTTACGCATATCATGTGAACAAAACAAAAAACCAAGACATACCGATAATTGTCGAATAAAGATGGGATGCCTTCCGGGGCATCCCCAAGCTTAGATGCTTGAGTCTCCTTGAATATTTACTTGGGGTGCCTTGGGCATCCCCAAGCTTGAGCATCCTCATTCTTCTCATATCAATACCTCCTCGATCTTCGAACACTTCATCCACACAAAACTTAACCGAACTTTTTATTAGAAGGGTTAGTACATATAACATCAAATCCCATCATGTACTGCTCTCACAATAGTGTATAATTGTAATCAAACATTACCCACTGTATTCCATCACAATTCTATGGCTCCCAAGCCAATGGGGCTCAACAAGATTTCAAACATAAGCAAATAACGAAACTATAACAGCAATCTGTGAAAACAGCACAGTCTGTAAACATGAAAATATTACATATACTTTTGTAACTCAAACAATTCTGAACAATTAGGAAAAAATAAACAATTTGCATAGCAGTACTGTGTAAAAATTTCAGAATTTTTGCATGTTCCAGTAAAACATGTAAATTCACGCACTACAGCAAAAGTTTCTGTTTTTGCACTGCACATACCAAACAAGCAATTTAAACATCCTAACGGTAAATCTTATCACATTATATTTATAATACAATGGATTTGTACAAGGGAATAATTATTTTTGTTGAAAAGCTTCTGTAATCAAGATTCACAAAGTTTCCATGGGCATGAACAAAGTTCAAGGCTAGCCCCCACTTCCACATTGCTCATCTGTCTCACTTTCACTTTTCTTTTTGAAAAGTTTCAGGTTCCCCTCTATATTTTTTTGTTTTTAAACTTTATAAAAGCACTCAACAGAAATAAATGACTGTCTAAAACTTCCGCGTTGTCTCCCTGGCAGCACTTTCTTTAAAGCCATTAAGCTAGGCATAAAGTGCTCAAGTAATTGATCCACCCGGATCCCAAGGTATATCAAAGCCAATTTTAATTAACAATGATTTGTAATTTAGTAGTGAGCACAAAGCAAAATATATCATGCAATGATGAAGTCTAACTCTCTTCCTATGCATCGGCATGTCATAAAAGAACAATTCATGCACATCAAGTAAAGGCCAATGCATAGCATAAACAGTTTCTTGCAATTTTATCGTATTGGAAACATAGAGAGGTGGAGATGTAGTTCCTCTCTCATAATAATTGCAATTAGGAGCAGCAAGCACATGCATATTATATCCATCAAACTCATCATGTGCAACGGTAAAACGCAACCCATCAATATAATCCTTAATAAGTGCAAACTTCTCCGATATAGTGGAGTTGGGAGAATTCAAAAAGATAATAGGACTATCATGTGTGGGTGCAATAGTAACAATTTCATGTTTAACATAAGGAACTATAGCAATTTCATCTCCATAAGCATCATTCATATTGGCATCTTGGCCACAAGCATAGCAAGCATCAATTTCATCAAAAAGGGATATTTCAAACGAATCAAAGG
Organism: Elymus sibiricus; assembly: GCA_039707655.1. NCBI lineage: Eukaryota > Viridiplantae > Streptophyta > Magnoliopsida > Poales > Poaceae > Elymus > Elymus sibiricus. Next base: position 32,170,919 of record CM077670.1, read on the forward strand.
GATCATAGCAATCATCATAGCATTCATCCTTCGGTAAGCACGAATGGAAATTAAACAATGTATGAGTTGAAGAGTTACTCTCATTAGAAGGTGGGCACGGGTAGCTAATCCGTTCTTCCTCTTTTTGTTCTTCGCACTCCTCATCATCTTTTTCATCTAATGAGCTCACAGTGTCATCAATTTCTTCTTCCATAGGAGCCTGCAAAACATTAGTCTCTTCTTGGACAACGGAGACTTTCTCAATAAATTCATCAATATCAACATTGTATTTATAATTCTCATAGCAATATTTAAGTGTAGCAAAAAATTTAGATCTGTAAACGGCATCATCACAATCTTCATACTTTTCAAACAAAGATTCAATTTCATAAACACCCTTAAAAGCAACAAATTCTTCTATTCGTTCCACATGATAGTAATCATATATACCATTAGCATAAGAAGCCAATGTTTCATTATCATTAAATTTACATGAATAGGGAAGGTGTGGAGCCTTCATCTTAGAGCAACAAGTATAATCATATCTCAAGCATAAATTCTGAGCATACCAATTCAAATAAGCAATTTGATCCCATAAGAGTTTCCCTTTTTGAGACAAGTGATAATCCCTAAAGTATTTCCGTTGATCCAAAGTATATCCCATTATCAAGTCGAATGGAGATTTATCAGGACTATCAAAGTAGTGTTTAATGTTTTCCACATAACGAGCATCGAGGGTTTTAGGAGGTTCCCCATCTCCATGAGTAGCAAGTACAACTAATTTTTTTGGTATTTCGTGTTCCATATCCATAACTAAAGATAGAGAACAACTTAGAACAGAAAATAAAATCTACTTAGTGATAGAGCAAACAAGCACACACGAGAATATCAACCCCACGCTATTGCTCCCCGGCAACGGAGCCAAAAAAAGGTCTTGATAACCCACAAGTATAGGGGATCAATTGTAGCTTTTTCGATAAATAAGAGTGTCGAACCCACGAGGAGCTAAAGGTAGAATTAATATTCCCTTCAAGTTCTATCGACCACCGATACAACTCTACGTGCACTTAACGTTCGCTTTACCTAGAACAAGTATGAAACTATTTTGCGGGTATAAGGATAAGACTAGAAGTACTCAATGAGAATAAAACTAGGAGTAATTTGCAAGATAATAAAAGGTAGTTGTTTAGTAGAAAGCTTTTGTAACACAAGAGAAAGATTTGTCCATAGGCAATCGATAACTAGACCGGTAATCATTATTGCAATTTTATATGAGGGAGAGGCATGAGCTAACATACTTTCCATACTTGGATCATATGCACTTATGATTGGAACTCTAGCAAGCATCCACAACTACCAAAGATCATTAAGGTAAAACCCAACCATAGCATTAAGTATCAAGTCCCCTTTACTCCCATACGCAACAACCTCCTTACTCGGGTGTAAGCTTCTGTCACTCTAGCCACCCACGCTTGCGCGACACGGAGGGCACCATAGGATAGCACCAAAATAAAACATACAACTCAAACCAATCACGATCATCAATCAACCCATAGGACAAAACGAATCTACTCAAACATCATAGGATTTCCACAAATCATTGGGTAATAATATGTAGCATTAAGCACCATGTTTATGTAGAGATTACAGCTGGGAGAAAAGATGTTACACCGCTGCATAGTGGGGGAGAGAGTTGGTGGTGACGGCGGCGAAGTTGTTGGTGTAGATCGCCGTCACGATGATTGCCCCGGCGGCGTTCCGGCGCCACCGGGAGAGAGGGGGAGAGAGCCCCCCTTATTCTTCTTCTTGCTGGGCCTCCCCCCTAGATGGGAGGAGGTTTCCCCCTCTGGTCCTTGGTTGCCATGGTGGCGGAGCCCCTCCGAGATTGGATCTCTCTCTTTGTTCTCTTCTGTTTCGCGCTCCTATTTTCTGGCCTTTTACCGTTTCTTAAATTCCCGGAGATCCGTAACTCCGATTGCGCTGAAATTTTAAGATGATTTTTTCCGGATATTAGATTCCTTGCGGCCGAAGAAGAGCCCTAACCGACTTACGGTGTGCCCACGAGGCACCACCGCGCGCTAGGGGGGGCCGCGCCCATGTGGCTTGTGGAGGCTGTGGGCCTCCGTTTGCATTGATTCCACCTCCCAAAAATCACATATATTCCAAAATAACTCTCCGTAAAATTTTATTGCATTTGGACGTCGTTTGATATGGATTTTCTGTGAAACAAAAACAAGTAGAAAACAGGAACTGGCACTGGGCACTGGATCAATATGTTAGTCCCAAAAATAATATAAAATGTTGCCAAAAGTATATGAAAGTTGTATAATATTGGCATGAAACAATCAAAAATTATAGATACGACGGAGACGTATCAGCGAGCCAGCCCTTTGACTGCCACCCGCCTCGCTCCCACTGCTCCATATTAATGGCGCGCCCGAGCCACTGGTCATAATAGGTGGCCGCACCCCCCATTCTCGCTACACACACAATCCTCTCTCTCCGCCTGCATCCTCGATGCCACTCTCACTAGTAACCACCGTCAGTGTATGAGGATGCCGCCGAAGCGCACCATCGGAGAGAGTGGCGACGCCGAGGCTGCTGAAGCACCTGAGCACGGCGTGAAGCTGGAGACAGAGGTTGCCGTCGCCGCCGATGAGGTCTCGCACAGGCAGAAGCACGACGGCGATGGCGTCGTGCTTCCTCTGCCGGAGCCGGAGGTCCACAACGACTCCGGCGACGACTCCGACGACCACTCCGGCGACGACTCCGACGACGACGGAGAACCGGTTAGTCATCTATACCCATTTATGTGGCAAATATATCCTAGGGTATCACTGGTTAGTCCTGCCTCCCCTTTTTGGAATAGAAATCATATGGTTATGTTCTCTCAATCCATGAAATCTGAGTTAGATTCGATAGATCCATGTAGTGTATTGATTGTTTGAATGGTACAAATGATAAGTGATTAATTGTTTCTTCTGTACAAATGATTTCTGCTAAAAATCCGACTAGGGACCCCTTTGGGGCGCAGGATAACTTGTAATCCTCATACTTCTGTCGTTGTGTATTTCCCTTTAGCTGTTGCTTTCGAACATCTCCTCTTAGTGAGCTGATGTATGACACTATGAGGGTTTCATTCGAGTAATGGAACCGGGGAGGAGCATCCCTGTTCTTCTTAGAAAATAATCCAACTAGGGTTAGTGTTGATAATAATTCCTAGCCAGATCTTGACAATTGATTTTGATGCCAAAAGTCGTTGGCATGCCAAATTTTGATCCTACTTTACGGCATGTAAATTGGTTTGATGCCAAAAGTCGTCGGCATGCCAAATTTTGGCAACTCCCAAATGTTCGCTAGAGATTAGTTTGCATTCCATTGTTCATTCCAATCTCACAAAAGGTTGCCAAGTGTTGGCAACTTTTGATTTCGCCAAATGTCGGTAGCAAACCAAACTTTTGATTCTGCTAAATGTTGGTAGCAAACCAATCAGACTCTTAATTTTGTTGCACTAAGTTGTGTGCTCTCTATTTATGCATTTCGATGATTTAGGGTTCACGCTGTCACATGATATATTATGTTTCATAAACTCTGCCTGCTGAATTCGCATTATTATAAAATATACTGACGTCACATTTTTTACTATATGTCGATAGCGAGGACGAAGATGCCCAGAGGAGGTACAAGAGGCAAAAGCTCAGGGAGCTTTATGCGGGAGTGCATAACAGGCATGTGAGGACCTGGAATATGGGCTTTGGATGCCCGTTTTGCAACTAAAAGCTTCATCCCGAGTATGAAAGTGTTCTGGCGCATGCAAGAGGACGAGCCGTTAGCTCCTTCAAGCAGAAGTATTCTCGCAGGGTGGAACACGCCGCGTACGCTGAGTACCTGGAGAAGCCTCACCATCGTGCAGGCCTGGCAGCAGATGAGATGTGGGATTGAACTATGGCTATGTAGTGTCTTAATTATAACTATGCTTGAGTATGCTTAATATCGGTTGAACTATGGTTGAACAATGCTTGAGTACGCTTATTATCTATGACTGAGTATGCCTATATATATATATATATATATATATATATATATATATATATATATATATATATATATATAGGACTAATTTTCTGTACTCCTGGGAGTATGTACTCCCATCTTCAATATACCTCATATACGCATTGATTATACCTCTTTATTATTCTCAATATACTTCATTAAATATTCTAAGATACCCCAATACGAGTTTTTTTGAAAAATATTATTTGCGACATACTTTTTGTAATATACCTTCTTCACGTACAAATAAATCAGTATATACGTAAACCTTTAAAAACATGTAGACTCACATGAATTTTTTGATGAAACTCATTTTGGGGTATCTAGTAATTATTAATGAAGTATATTAAAAATAATAATGAGGTATAAAAGATTTTTCTATGTGGTATATGAGAAGCGGGATATATATATATAGGGTGGGACTATTCTGCAACCCCCCTCTAGAGTTCCTAAATAAGCTTATTTAGGAACCCCACCCCCTCCTACCTGTAGCTAGCCGCGGAGCGAGCGGAGCCAGTGGCTTCCGGCGCGCACTCCCCCACTCCACCACCTTCTTCTTCCACCTCCTTCCCGACCGGCAACCTCCCCAACCTCCTTCCCGGCCGGCGGCAGGGCGCCCCTCCCCAACCTCCTTCTCGGCCGGCGGCAGTGCGCCCCTCCCCAACCTCCTTCCCGGCCGGCGGCAGCGCGCCCCTCCCCAACCTCCTTCCCGGCCGGCGGCAGCGCGCCCCTCCCCCAACCTCATCCCCGACCGGCGGCAGCGCGCCCCTACCGCGACCCCCGCGCGCTGCCCCACCTCCCACAAGCTCGCGACCATGCCACGCACAACAACCAAGACCCCACCGCAAGAAACCGGTCGCTGCGGTAGCTCTCCTCAGATCTGTATCGGTGACGTGGGCTGCCTCTGGGAGGTAACCTACATGCTCCAGCGCCACCCCGATGGAAGCCCAGCAGCATCTCTATCTCGATCTAGGCGGCCACCGTAGCCCACCACGACCTCCACGCCGCCGATTTGGTCCAACACGCTAACGTTCAGCACCGCCGCAGCCATCGACGAACTCGCCGGCTACGCCACTCGCCGTGAATGCATCTGGCCCGACTGCTCTTCTGCGCTGCTCCATGGCCGCTCTTGGCGACCCTGGTCTAGTCTGTCCCTTGGGCCTCCCCGGTGAGCTCCCCTCCTTCCCTGCTCCAGACTAGTGCAAGGACGAGCGTCATCGTGCACCTCACCCATCGCGGAGCACCACTGACACGCGCCATGGCCATCCGCAGTAGAGCCATGCCACTGTCGCTGCCATGCTCTCCACTGACCACTTCCACGCCACCGGCGTCCTCAAGCGGCGACGGCCCCTTCGCCCACCCCAGCCTCTCCCTCGATCCGTCCGCTACTACTGCTGGTAACTGTTGTAGGTAGATGCAGTTAACTGCTGCCACTAATTGCAACTAACTGCTAAAATTGTTGTTAACTGCTGCCACTAATTGCTTTAACTGCTAATTGGTAATAACTGTTGTTGTTGATTGTTGTTAATTGCTGTGGACTACTAAAATTTGTTAATTATTGTCTCATTTATGAGCAGAGACCCTGCCTGCGTGGTGCCATGGCGCGGTCCTGGTCTTCAGGAGACTGCTCTGGTGAGCACGTGACCCACCCGATGTCCTCTCTACATGGTCCTAGACCCCCTCTCCTCCACTAGCAGCACCGCGCCCAGCGCTCACGACGGCAACGCTGCTCCGCAGAGGCGCGCGGCATGAAAAAGTGAAATGACGTGAGCCCCAACGTCACCTTATCATTACCCCCAATGCGCACGTCTCATTGCTCCATTGGAAGACGCCGTCGCCGGAGGTCGTGTGGCTCGTGGACCACGTAACAAAAAACTGTTCATTGCTGCAGTTAGCTTGCTCAATGCTTTTCTTCAGTCCGCTGTTGTAATTTGGCATACTTAACTCCTTGGTTTTCAGTTGTCGTGTGTTGTGAAAAATGTACTACTTTTTTTATTTATAACGTGTTAACTGCCGTAGTCCTGGTGCAGTTAGCTATTTCATTCCCGACGGTTACCTTGATCCTGACAAATTACAGTCTTCAGTCTGGCAGTTAACTGCCGCAATCCCCGGCAGTTAGCTATTTTACTCCCAGCCGTTAGCTTGAACCGGGCAAAAAAAAGTATGAAAAAAAAGTATTTTTAATCCTCGCAGTTAACTTAGTGTTAACTATTGCAGCCCCGACAGTTAGCTATTTCAATCCCGGCGATTAACTTGACTAGGGAAAAAATAGAAAAAAAGAATAAAAAACAAAAGAAGCACAAAAAGTATTATCAGCCCTTGCAGTTAGCTTGCTCATCGCCGGGTAGTTAGGTATTTCATACCCGCAGTTAGTGTGGCCCAATCAAAAAAGGAAAAAAAATTCAGTCCCGGCAGTTAACTTGGTGCTAACTGCCGCGATTCTTGGCAGTTAGCTATTTCACTCCCGGCGGTTAACTTGACCCGACGATAAAAGTATAGAAGGGAAAAAAATAATTTCTTCAGTCTCAGCAGTTAGCGTCTCAGCATATGTTAGTTAGCTATTCCGCGTGAGCAGTTAGCGTGTACTATAGCAGTTCGGGAAAAATGACGTTAGTTTTTTCAAAACTGCTCTTAAACCATAGCGAATCTGAAAACGAGTTCTACATACCAAAGTTCGGGCTAATCCATAACTTTCCAACGGTGTATCATACACATCATTCCGACAAACAGTTTGAAAATTCCTTTCACAAAAACATTGAAAACTCGTTTGATGGATTTTCGGTTTTTTGAATTTTGTTTAAAAACTATTAGGATTTTGGGAAAACGATCAACATGAGTTTTTTCCTCCTTTTCAATAGCTATCCAACGGTATATCATTTGCATCATTCCGATAAACGGTTCAAAAATTAGGATAAAAAAACAGTGCAAAAAACGGTGCCAGAAAAAGTCCGCCCGGCAGTTAACTAGTATATGACGCACAGTTAGCTTATCTGTTTTCGAGCAGTTAGGAACGGTTCCTGAATAGCTTATTCAGGAATGGGTTGCAGAATAGCTGGGATGTATATATATATATATATATATATATATATATATATATATATATATGGTGGGTCTATTCTCATAACACCCTTAAGACTCTTATTCTCCTAACACTAGGCCTTATTCTAATAACACCCGAAACCAGATAAAACACTCACCCACCCCCACCGAACCACCTTCTTCTCTCTGCCCGCCGCCTCCCACCCCACCCCACACCCCCGAACCAGACGCCTCCCCAACCACCTTCTTCATCTGCCCCGCCCAGCCTTGCGCCACCGGCCCCCACCCCCGTCCCTAGCGCCGCCGCCCCCCAACCCACCACTAGCGCCGCCGCCCCCCACCCCCACCCCAAGCGCCACCACCCCTCCTACGCGTCGCGAGATCCGTCGTCTTTCAACCATGGCCCGACCTACTCTCCAGACCGACAACCAAATCCGGCGACAAAAATGAGCTCCCCCGGCCGCCTCTCTCCTCCTCCTCACCGCGCCGCCGCACCCAAGGTCCTGGTGCACCGGGGCGATGGAAAGACGGCCATGGCTTCCCGCTCCAGATCCAAGCACATGGGATAAAAGGGTGCGATGCCCACCTCTCCTCCTTGCGGTGAGGCCGGATCCCGTGGAGGTTCGGTCGGATCACCTCCACCGTGTCCCTCCCCTCGTCATCACCGGAGATCCAGCGCCAGCCCCCGGGGCCGTCTCTCCTTCCACCAGTGAGGGTTGCGGCGATGCACTCCTCCCTCTCCCAAAAAATGGACGACGACCGCGCCGGCTTCCCTTCGTGCCACCGTGCCTGGAGTTCTCAAGCGTCGGGCATCACCACCCTCCCCGGTTTCGTGAGCGCCTCACCCCCCCTCCCCCGCGCCGGGGAGCTGGCCCTCTGCACATCTCCTCCGCCACTGGAGCAGCATGCCCGTGGCAGTGCACCGCGACTCCCGCGTGCAGTGCAGTGGGTGTGTGCCCCCTAGAGTGCTTGCAGCTCACCGGCAGTGCACCTTGCAGTATGGGCGTCGGCGAATTCTTCTTCGTCCAGGATTTGTAGCTCGCCGGCGAGTGGCTCACGGTTCGCGCAGCTTGGGCGTGCAGCCCACTATTTGAATTTTTGTTTGTGTTTTGAGGTGGTTGCCGTTCGTGAGGCGTTGGCGTGCAGTGCGGCACCCATGTGCGTGCAGTCCGCGAAGATGGGGGGCAGGACGACGGTGTTTTTGTGTGTGTATTTTGCTCACAGTGACATTTTCCATTTTTCAGATTTTGGCTGGGATCCCTTGTGCGCACAGATGCAGTGCTGTGGGGGCTGGACATGCAGTGCGCCGGCACCGGCTTGCATTTCACGGACAAAAATGTGGATTTTTTTTGAAGTCCCTCGTCATTGTAATTTGTGTGTGTTTGTACTGTGGATTAAAAAGAGGAACATTGCAGTTCGTTCGCCCCGTCTCGCAGTCCAGAGATGTACAAATTGCAGCTCTCTCGAAAACGTGCATTGAAGAAAACAACAATTTTTTTTAAGTGCAGCTCACTTGTTTCATTGCCGCAGTGATCTTCTCTCTCCCAGCGGTTCACTATGTTGCCAAGTGCCAAAACAAATTGGAAGAAAACAAATTAGAAAACGTTGATTTTTTTATGCAGCTCACTCTGTTGTTGTGTGCAGTAGAAAGAAAATTGGAAAAGAAAATTGATGCAGTACACTCACCTCGTACCTGCAGTACATACTCGTTGATAAAAAAAAGTTGCCTTGCAGTTTAGTTTGGTTCATGCTTGCAGTTCAGTTTTCCATTTTGTGCAATTCCCTTTGTCGATATCCTGCTTACTAGTTCACTTCGATACATGTCAAGGTTTCACTTGGCCTCGTCTCTGAGCTCCACTATTGGTCATAAAAGAAGTTAGAAAAAGGGATAAAAGAAATGATGCAGTTCTCTTGCCCGTATGATGCAGTGCGGATTTCAGTCTGAAGTAGTGCATTCTTCTGTCTGATGCAGTTCCCTCGTCGATTTTGGTGTCGTGAAAAACAGAGTGTCCGCATTTCGATAATTTTAAAACTGCTCTTAAACCGTAAGGAATTAGAGAGAGTGTTCTGCATGAAAAAGTTGCATCTCGTTGATATCTTTCCAACGGCGTATCATTTGAATTATTCCGACCAGCAGTTTGTAAATATTTCGCGAAAAAACGGCCGCTGACACTAGTCGTCCGCCGCACCATTTTCATAATTAATTCAAAACCGTAAGGAATCTCAAAAGAATTTCTACATATGAAAGTTGCGCCTCATCTGTACCTTTCGAATGGCATATCACACGCCTCGTTTCGACAAACAGTTAAAAAACTGGAGCGAAAACAGTACCGAAAAATTGCAAAAAATTTGAAAAACAGAATTCCGCGATTTATTAAATTTAAACTGCTCTTAAACCGTAACGAATTATAGAAAGTAATATAGATGAAAAAGTTGTGCCTCGACGATATCTTTCCAACGGCGTATCATTTGCTTCATTCTGACGAGTGGTTTAGAAAAAAACGCGAAAATACGCTCGCTGCCACTAGTCGGGCACCGCACAATTTTCGAAATTGCTCTTAAACCGTGAGGAATCTAGAAAAAATTTCTACATGGCGAAGTTGCGCCTAATCCATATCTTTTCATCGGTATATTACACGCCTCGTTCCGACAAACGGTTTAAAAACTAGAGCGAAAACAGTACCAAAAATGTCGCGTGCGGTTTTTTGCGACGGGAAGTTCACTCGTATCAGTACTACAGTGGTCTTGCTTCAACAATGATGTGCACTTGCGTTGAGCGTGCAGTTAGAAAGTGTTATCAGAATAACTATTCTCCTAATATTAGGAGAATAGACCGGCCATATATATATATATATATATATATATATATATATATATAGTATTACTATTCATCACCCAGGGTGCATAATAAGTTATTCTTCACCCGAGGTAATCTTACGATCGTTTCATAAATAAATTACATTTGGCATACAAATAGTTACATTCATATTGATTCAGTACGTAAAATTTAGCATAAGAAAACAAACATATAGGTTGTAAGACGATTTTTTTTGCATCTTATGTATATTTTGGACTATGATTTTACGTTCGTAATTTTACGTAACATAAAATATTTTTACGACGATTATATATTTTCTTACATTCTCTTTTTACGTATGGAGTAAGACAAAATTTATGAGACGTAAAAATATAGTGCATTAATGTTAAAATAGAGGGGGGTGAAGAATAACTATTCCTCATCCAGGGTGACGAATAGCGCGACTCTCTCTCTCTCTCTCTCTCTCTCTCTCTCTATATATATATATATATATATATATATATATATATATAGGTAAAATACATTCTACTACCGGGTGTAGTTACACCCATATCTCATATACTACCATGTGGTAGTATATATATACTACTTTATCATTTTTAGTATGTTCATATACTATATCTAAGATACTCCAAAATGAGTTATGTGAAAAAATTGCATGTAAGCCCATGTTTTTATCATATTTGTAAAATACGTACATATTTGTACGTAAAAAGGAGTATACTCAAAATATGGTACATACTAACTACAAAATAGTATATATACTAACCAAACATTCTTACATAGTACATACTACACGTACGTACTTTCCAATATAATAGATACTACCTACAACGTACGAAACCTAAGTGGGAGTAACTACACCCGGTAGTAGGGAATATATATATATATATATATATATATATATATATATATATATATATGTTTATTTATGTCTAGATGTGGGATGAGTATGCAATCAATCTGGTTGATGGAATTTTATGCTTCTCTTAGACCAACATATGATTGCCCACACCACACACAGAGTGATGTTAATCTCACATGGTTGAGTCTACCAAACCGTTGCCTCCGAAACGCATTCTGGCCTCTGGGACAGAAAACCCTCACCACCCAATTCAAAAAGGAAAACAGAAAACCCTCACCACCCCCACGTCACAAAACCCTCACCCCCGCCCACCACCTCCCCCCTCCCCGTCCCCAGTCGCACCTGCACTCCTCCGCGACTCTGCATGTCACCGCTTATCGCCGTGGCAACCACTTAGCTCGACGCCTGTCGCTGACATTGGCTGCCGGCAAACCCCACCGCATTTTGCCACTGCCGCTTGCCGCCGCCTATCGCCACCGACTTTCTCGACTAAGCTCGCCGTCGACCCAGCTCCGCCCGATTGGGGAATCTGCGGTATTGGAGATTTTTCTCATGGAGAACCAGGTAACTCATTTACTGAAATATTCAATCATCTCTTATCCCAGTCCGTCTGCCCCTTTTAATCACCCGACCGAAATCGCTGTGGATTCATTTTTCTACTAGCTGATTCGAGGGTTTTCTTTCATTCAAAGAGTGTACAGTGCAAGTAGACATCAGGCCTATGCAGCCTTGGCCAGACAGCCGAGAAGTTCCATATCACCGTACCAGCTGGCTTCAGGAATCGCACGGTATGTTCAATCTCACCCTACCTCGGTTGGCATGGCCTACTTTTCTGAGCATATAGTATATATTGCTACATTTGGATAAAAGGTGCCACATGCAGTATATACGTCAAAGGGGATTTTTCTTCTTTCTATATTAGGCAAATTAATGCTGTAATGTTCTTTCGATTACTCTCATATTTGCATGACATCATGGTTACACTATCTGTTTAACTATAAATTTGTGTCCTTTGATTTCAACTACTGTGTACTGTTCTTTCAATTACTCCCATATTTGCATGTTAACCTATTCTTTAACAATCTTATCATTTCCTGGAGTACATCCCTTGCTTTGCAACAACAACTGTAGTACACAATCTTAGCCTTTACATAACTGAAGACTCCAGGAATGTCATATTGAACACAAACCATGGATTTACAATCGTTGCTTCTGTAAAACTTGATGAACATGGTCACTCCTATTTTGGCGCGGGCCTTTGGACAAAAATTTCTAAGTTTTATGTAGCGAAAGCTGGCACTAAAATTGCACTGCACCTAAAAGAGCCTGGTCATATGATATATGCTAACTTCCCCGACGATATCATCCGTCCGGACTTTGTTCCAAGTAAGTGTTCTTTTCAAGTATTTGCATGTCGACTTACCTAGCAATATCAAAGTAATTGTGTAGTATTTAAGCAACCAATAGGGATTCCATTTTCTGACTCTGTTAAGTCTGTTCCTACCTAGTAACTTCTAGTTACCAATACACTTTTCTTCTGCCCTGTTCTAACTTAATATTCCCTATCCTCCCACTCCTCCAGTCCTATCAGATAGCGTCGCTGCTGAGGAGACTCCGGAGGTGGAGGACGAGGCTGCCAACAAGCGGAGGCGGGTCGAGCAAGAACCGTAAGCGACTCCGGCGGGCCTAGACTTCATCAGCAGCCTCCTCGATGATATGTTGATCGTCATCATCTCCCTCCCCCCAATCAAATATGGCGCGCAGAGAACCGTCCTTTCCCAGTGGTGGCGCCCCCTATGGCATTCCACCCCTCTTGACCTCATCGACGTCCACAAGCTCTGCCATGGCTTTCACAAAAGCTTGGACCCGTTGTCCCAGATCCTCGGCAGGCACCTTGGCCCAATCAGAGGCCTTATCACGGGCAAGTTTCGTTCCAATGGCAAGGACCAAGCCAAGCTTGATGAGTGGTTCCGATCCCCTACCCTAGATCACCTCGAGGAGCTCAGTTTTAATGATGGACATATGCGCTTGCTACCACCGGCCGCGCTCCGCCGCGCGCCCACGCTGCGGGTCGCCAGGTTCATGAACTGCCATTTGCCCCCGATTAATGACACGCCCGCTGTTTTTCTCCCTCGACTGAAGCACCTCGAGCTCGTCGCCGTCTGCATCCCCAAGGATGACATGGAGCGCCTGCTCCGCACCTGTACTGCACTCGAGTACCTTCGTCTTCAGGCGATCAATGGGTTGAGTAGCTTCCACATCACCTCCATGACTCTCCGGACAATTTATGTGTGTTGCTGGTGCTGCAACAAGAGATCACAGAAGGTGTATCATAGTATGGTCATTTAGGACACACCTTTACTTGAGAGATTACTTGTAGTTGATCAACAAGGTCCAACAAGAATCAGTGTCATTTCTGGGCCGAAATTGACAGTGGTGGGCTACTCGTCTGTCAAATTCTCCGAACTTGTTATTGGATCCACACCCGTTCAGGTACAACATTCACCTTCGTCTTCTCCTTCTTGAACTAACATTTTTTCTAATTTTGAAGATGTATGTTTGTCTGTCATCCAGAAAATGAACCCGACAAGCTAGACAACGTATCTGCGCACAGTGAAGGTCTTCGCACTAGAATCTATCGGCCCCAACCTGGACGAAGTTGTCAGTTTCCTGAGATGCTTTCCGTGCCTGGAGAAGCTATATATCGAGGTGATGCTCCTTTCCTGTTAAATGTTAACCATAAGGGAGGTCAATTTTGTGGTACCTTTTCCCAAGTTTACCATGACAAATGTACTACGATTTCTGAAGGAATTTTGGAGGATTTTAGCACATTGATGTTTTTCCCTATAGTGGTTGCTTGATTCATAAGATTACAATCCATATGCATTTCTCCTTTCGATTCATCTGTACTAGTTTTCGTAGGTAAATTTCCATCCACTCCAACCTCTTGGGAAGAAGCCTACGTTTTTCTAGATTGTAATCAAATGCCCATGTTAATCATGTAGGATCGAAGATGGCATGTCACTCTATTTGTGTATTTTAGAAATCCTACAAATCAAAGAGGCCTGTAGTAGTGTTCAAAACTGCATGTAGGCACTAATATGTTCTCTTCTTTTGCAGATAAGATTAGGCCCAGTAGTGGATAATGTGATACAATATAACAACCACATCGAATGCCTTGATCTGCATCTCTTAGAAATTACTTTGAACTCCTACCGAGGGACCTTACCAGAGATTATATTCGCCAGGTTCTTTGTTGTGAGAGCAAGGGTGCTAAAGGTAACAAGGCTTGCCCTACATTTGCATCGCAAAACTGAATGGTTTGCTGCTCAGCGCCGGCAGCTACGACAGAAAGGAAAAGGCTCTGCAGAAGCTGAATTTCATTTTGGAAGTTCAGCTGACAGAGTAATTGGAAGTCATTATGTCAAGCCCATACATGACTTGTCAGTGGCTGATCCCTTTGTAGAAATGTTGAGGTTTCGAAACGGGCGTTACAAGTTGTAATATCAATTTGAACCTCTCATATGTCCAAGTTCAGCTGATCAGCGCGGGCGTCTGCAGCTACATGAGCTGAATTTCATTTCTAATATCAGTTTGAACCTTGTAATTAATCTTCGAATTTGAGCCTTCTAACTCTGGAATTTGAACCTTGTAATATTTCGGGCTTTTGTGGTACAATCGTTAAAATGGCATCGTATGAGACTCGTATATTGGTAGTACTATTTTGACATTCATATGCAATGGACGATTAATATATGGACCTCAATGGACTTGATTTTATTTACCATTCTCGAATGTGTTTCCCCTATCGATGTCAATCGCAAACGGTCTATATTGCGGACACGACAGCGATCTTCGACATTATTGTACACAGTTGGTTTCCTCAACTGTGTGCCCAGAATTATCGCACTCGAGTGTCCATCATTACCCGTCTGTGTAACTTTGACCACATCACCCACGGGTAAACTTGGCGCCTCTTCGAGCCCACTTGTGGTCAAACGAAACGCGTGTGGGGTGCTCAACAGCTCAAGCGTGCACTAGAATCCTCCGCTAGGAACGCGGTGACAAGACGTGACGATTACAGGCCGTCCGGCCCCCATTTATTACAGCACCATTTAACCCTTGTGTCTCTTCAACCTACCAATCACGCCCCAATATTGCAAGAAGCACACCCACGACGACAAATACAGATAGGGTATCCTGCGCGTCTCCAATGGCGATCCCAGCGGCTGCCGACGACGAGCGGCAGTTCACCATGCATGCCATAGTGGACACCCATAGACGGTTCATGGAGCTCTCGGTGGTGTACACCAACAACCCGATCTAGGTGGAGAACTCCATCCACACTATGGAGTTGTTGCTTGCTGCGAAGAAGTACAAGGTGGTCGGGTTCGACCTCGAGTACACCCACGCTCGTGCCGGGTCTCGTCACAAGGTCGCCATCGCCCAGATGTGCGTGCGCAATCATGTCCTCGTCTCCCACTACTGCCTGGCCACAAGGCATTGCGAGTGTTTCACCAGGTTTGTCAACAGCCCCCACTGTAGGAGATATGCCCTAGAGGCAAAAATAAATGTTATTGATTATCTCCATGTTCATAATTAGGTTTATGTTCCATGCTATAACTGCTATGGTTCTCGAGTCTGCAATAACCACGAGGCTTTGAGGAAGACTCATATGCACGTGTGGAATAATAAACAGTAAAATGTATTCCTAGTCTGGCCTCTAAGACTGGCTCAAGTATTCCATGATGATCCTGTTTTCCTGATCATGGGCATGGCTATGCCGGCAATTTTGAGGGCACAATGTTAGAAGAACATTTGTGTTGAATCGACCCGAATTGATGTTATGCTATGAGATTCATTCGTCATAAGTTAATGGTTAATAACACAGAGATGGTTAATGTTTGCACAATTCCTTAGACCATGAGAGTATCGAGTTTCTTCATGCTTGCTTCATGAACTTTGGGGTTTGTTAAACGTCATCCGTAAATGGGTGGCTATTACGGCGGCTTACGGGTTCATGGAAAAGTATGTCAAGTAACTTGATAGCTCAAGATTGGGATTTGCTCCTCCGACAATGGAGAGATATCTCTGGGCCCTCTCGGTGTTACGGTATCCATCATCGTCTGGCCAGACACTTTGTGATTTGATCACAGGGGATGCCGGAACACGGGAACGAGAAAAGAGAACAATACCGGTAACGAGGTAACTGGCATAGTGGACAAGGTGTTGATCCACGGGGATGCCAACATGTCTCACCTCGGGTATTTGTAACATATCGCGAAGCAACAGGAATAGCACACGGCAACTGGAGGTTCACTCGAATATTCATTCGTGTGGGTATAGGGGTCAATATGGGTGTCCACGGCTCCGATGTTGATCATTGATCGGAAGGGGTTCCGGGTCATGTCTATACTTCACCGAACCTATAGGGTCACATGCTTAAGGGTCATCTATCTGCTGAATACTAGACAGGGAGTCTGAGAGAAAATCACCGAAAAAGTTTCGGACACCGGAAAAGTTTCGGACAGCGGAAAAGTTCCGCAGAGAGAACACCGGAACAGTTTCGGTAAAACTGAAAAGTTGTTTCAGGGGATACCATTAAGTCAAATTGGTTTCGGCACATGCCTGATAATTCTTGGAGGGTTCCAGAATCATTCTGGAAACTTCTGGGAATATTCCGGAAGAAAAACCGGAAATGTTCTGGACCTGCCGGAACCGCTTCGGATGCTTTTCGCAGATGAAAATCACTAATCTGGAATTGTTCCGAATGGCATTGAAAATTATTTTGGTGGGTACTGGAAATGTTCTAAGCCCACATAAATATTTTCAGTTCGACCGGACGCTGAAAAATGTCGTCGTGAATAGTGAAAGTGCTTTTTGGGATATTTTTGGAAAGTCACCTTTTGGGATATTTTCCCAAAAGGCTTCTAGAAGGGATGGATGGATGAGGACCACCTTGGGGGGCCCCACAAGGGTTGTGGCCGGCCAAGAAGGGGGCTCCACCTTGGAGCCCCACTTGCCCACTTGCTTTCCCATTTTGCCCTTGGAAAGTGTTTCCTTCATGGGCAAGTTTTGGTATTTTGAATACCCATCCTACCCCCCGGTTTTCCTATAAATAGAGGTGAGTGGGCTGCCCACAAAACTCAATCTCTTGTTTTCATACATAAGCCATGCATGATCTGGCATTCTCTCTCCCTCCCAGCGAAATAGTTTCGTAGAGCCGAAAGGCTGTCTGGGTTCCGGCAGGAACTAGTTCTGGACGGCGAAGCCCTGCCGGATAGATGACACCGTATGCGTGCAACTCTGTAGAGAGATCGTAGTTTCGGTCTTAGTTCGAGAGTGCCTCCCGAAGGGCTGTCCGTGTGACCGTCCGAGTTTCGAAGGTCCTCCCGTAGGGCTGTCCGAGTGACTGTTCGAGTTTCGATGGTCCTCCCGAATGGCTGTCCGCCACACCGTCCGGGGGACTGTCCGACCGCCTCCCGGAGGGCTGTCCGAGGGGCGGATGAGGGTATACATCCTCGCGGTTGGGAGGTTGTAAATCCTAGCTGCGGGGATCTGCACCGCCGATCGTCATTGACTCTACTTCCGCTGCGCTACGAGTCGGTAACGAAAA
The DNA here is from genome assembly GCA_039707655.1 of Elymus sibiricus. Lineage (NCBI taxonomy): Eukaryota > Viridiplantae > Streptophyta > Magnoliopsida > Poales > Poaceae > Elymus > Elymus sibiricus. The sequence goes on from CM077670.1 coordinate 32,188,289, forward strand.
GATCAAACCTTGTATGCAGTCTCCATAGTGGTCCTGGGCTGGTGCGTAGGTCGGAAATTTTTTGTTTTCTGCTGCGTTACCCTACAGTGGCATCATGAGCCGTGCTATGCGTAGATGCATGTTCGATCTAGAATACATATAGATGTATGGGTATTGCATAATATAATTTTGGAGTAGATGAGATCTATTGCTGAAAATTATTTATGCGGGTAGCAGATGAAATTTGTTACCCGATATTCTTGTTGCTTCCCCGGAATTTGCATATTTCTAATCTTGATAACAGCATGGTGGAGTTTCAAAGTTCTGGCAATCCGCGATCCTGATTGATCAACGAAGTGCTAACAGTTCTTTGAATTCCACCATAGTTAAAAAGAAAGATGAAATTTCGCAGACGAAAGGGCAATGCAGATATGATCTGCACGGGGGTCATGCGTATGACGAAGTTTAGTATGGGGCTCGAGATTTAATTATCTCGTGTTTCATACACCCCGCGATGTTAATCTAGCGACTTGAATAAATCATACTTGATGATAATACGTAGGTAGCTTCGGTTTGTTTCGAAACCTTAGAAGCCACGTAAATTGAAAATTTGCATAAACCGATTAGAGGCGTCTAACTTGGTTGTGCAGGATGGTTTGCATGTGCATATGATGTGGTATAGCGGTGCTCATATTAATTTGATTATGTATGAGATGACTATATGATGTAAATTAACATGACCTACGTGTCATGATTCGGCATGATGGCTGGAGCCATATGATTGTCACTTTAATGACCTGCGTGTCAACCTTAAGTAATGCACTTATTTTATTAGCTATAAAGATAGCAATATTATCTGGTGCATCGACAAGGTGGTGGCAATCTTCGCGAAGGTGAACACCGACGCAAATGCCGAAGACGAAGAAATAAAGACTTCTCCGTCAGAAAGGGCTATACCATATCATGCTGTTATGAATTGCCTGAGATGTTTATCCCTTATGATGCACCCTTCTTGATTGCGCGGTAGTCGCCTTTTATTAGGGTGATCTCTCACAAAAATATCAAGTAGTTAGTGTTCTCCCAAGTGTAGCACCGTCACGGCACCTAACTTCTCGGAGTACGCCATGTACACATGAGTACAAACAATTAGGGAAGTGTGAGGCGGGTGAGGTCAGACCTCGCAGCAAGATCACTTGGTTGTCTTGACGTTCTGGCTTGATCATCCTGAGCTCGGAACATGCCCATCGAAAGATGAACAAGAATCACATAGAGATGTGATCGGCAAGTTGGCCTACCGATTGAAATTCGCGTCATCAGTGATGAACCCGTCAATGGCGTCGAATTGAAATGCGGATCTTGAATCACTCAAAATCAATTATGAGAGATATTGATTTGAGTGGGAGCGCACTTTAGAATTAATTATTTTAATTCTCAGTGCAATTAATTATGAACTCTGTCTAAGTGAAATTTGCATAATAGTTGTAGAATAATGGCTCGCGTTTCCACCTTCCCTATTAAAATTGAATAGCTGTTAAATATCTGGTTAAAACTTTATGGTTGGTAACGTAATGTGAGGATTGTCCTCAAGAGTGCCGAGAAGGACTTTGTCCTATCGCATGCTTTCGGTATTCTCCCGCTAATGCTATGGATCATGTGACTCTCGTCCTTCGATCCAACAGCTAGAATTCCTTTTCAGTCAAAGTGCAATATGTTTGCTTCCATGAGACCCGAACTTCGAAAGTTTGGATAGTTATGTGATATTCATGGAATCTGAAAATCATTTTCAGAGACAGACAAAGGCTAAAAGATATGAGATATCCAAAGCAATGTTTGTTTGCGAACTGTTAGTAAAGGAGTTTACTATGCATTAGACTGATAAGAGAGGGATCCAGGAGAACGCCTGTCATATGATGAAAGGTGAATAAAACAACAACTTAAAGAGAAAGGAAGTGTCCGAAGGGTGTTAGTAAGACTTTCACGCCTAGGAAGTCCGAGGCTAACGCCACTCTCAAGTTGGATGCTTCTTCTGAGAGTAGGAGAAATACTAAAAGTTAAACTGTTAGAAGTATAAAGGCAAAAGGAAAGAAGACTGGAATATCCAGCTCATGTACGAATGTCATACAAGTTTTTGATGTATAGAAGGCTGGTCAAAGATATAGTTCTTGGCAATTATGGTTAAACATTTTAATCACTAATTCTTGGGTATTGTGAGTTGATCACAAAGATACCCGCTCGATTGCATTCTGTTGCAACTCGATGTAAGAACTACTATGGCCTGAAAGACTAGCCAGGAATGAGGTTTAGATACACGCAGGGAACATAGTAAATGTTGCTATGCCTTCCATCGGTGTATTCCCTATGTATTTACTTTCATAATTCATTTTAGAGTTTCACACTCTAGCCCTTTTGCATAAGGTATCTTGCAATAAGGTTGTTCATAAGAGAACTTTTGATGTTCGGTGTTGTGAATAACATAAGGGCCATACTTTCATTATGAATGAGACGTATGTTATGAATATTGATAATAATACATTACCTCTGGGTTTACTTTCATAATTCATTTTAGAGTTTCATATACTCTAGCCCTTTGCATAAGGTATCTTGCAAGAAGGTTATTCATAAGAGAACTTTTGATGTTCGGTGTTATGAATAACATGAAGGGCCATGCTTCCATCCAGGATGGGATGTATGTTGTGAATATTGATGGTAATATGATACATCCATAACACTGACGCTAAATGTCGCAAGACTAAAAGAATACCACATATGTGTGGCACTGCATTTGGTCACATTGGAAAACCCCGCATGGAAAATTCCATTATGATGGATTTTGATGTTGTTTGATTTTGAATCATCTGACACTTGCAACTTTCCTCTGAAAAGTGAAGTGACTGAAATACTGTTCACAGGCCATAAGGAACGAGCAAAGAACATATTGGTGATCATACATTATGATGTGTGTAGTCCAATAAATGTTGTTGCAAGTAGTGGATTTATCTATCTTCAGAAATGACTCAAGTAGATATATGGATATTTACTTGATGAGACGTAAGTCTGGATCTTTTGAATTCATTCATAAGGTTTTCAAAAATTAAGTAGAAGTTATTGTAACAAGAAAATTATGTTTCTACAATTCGATTGCAGAAAGGAATATTTGAGTTACAAGTTTAGCGAATGTCTGATGAGTTATGAAAGGGGTTTCATAACTTGCACCTCCCGGAACACCACTGCGAGTGGAAAGTTCGTGAAGATGTAATCGAACCATTTATGACATGGTAAGATCAAAGATAGCCGGTCCCAACATAGCCGGTCCCAAGCCCGGATAAAGGAGGATGGTTGTGATAGGCTTGGCGAGCCAACGTCAAAACTCAGCCACTCTTATGGAGATGAAACCCAAAAGATTTTCGTTGGGGCACAACCCTCTCAGCGACGCGCCACATCGGAACCCGGGTGTGGTGGAAAATGGGCAAGGGCCGGGCCGTCACCCCCCAGGTGGCGCGCCGTATCTTGATCTGGATACGGTGGCAAGTGAGCGAGGATCGGGTCGTCGCATCCTTAGTGGCGCGCTACATCGGCGCCCGGGTGTAGTGGAAATTGAGCAAGGGTCTTCGCATTTTACTCGACGAGTGCGAAGGGTAAGGAAGCTAGCCGAGCCTAGGAGGATTCGCTTAGGTAGCTGGAACGTAGGGTCTCTGACAGGTAAGCTTCGGGTGGTAGTTGATACCGCGGTGAGGAGAGGCGTTGATATCCTTTGCGTCCAAGAGACCAAATGGAGGGGACAAAAGGCGAAGGAGGTGGAGGGTACCAGCTTCAAGCTGTGGTACACGGGGACGGTTGCAAACAGAAATGGAGTAGGCATCTTGATCAGCAAGAGCCTCAAGGATGGAGTGGTAGACGTCAAGAGACGTGGGGACCGGATTATCCTGGTCAAGCTGGTAGTTGGGGACTTAGTTCTCAACGTTATCAGCACGTATGCCCCGCAAGTAGGCCACAATGAGAACACCAAGAGGGAGTTCTGGGAAGGCCTAGAGGACATGGTTAGGAGTGTACCGATTGGCGAGAGGCTCTTCATAGGAGGAGACCTCAATGGCCACGTGGGCACATCTAACACAGGTTTTGAAGGGGTGCATGGGGGTTTTGGCTATGGCATCAGGAACCAAGAAGGAGAAGATGTCTTAAGCTTTGCGCTAGCCTACAACATGATCATAGCTAACACCCTCTTTAAGAAGAGAGAATCACATCTAGTGACTTACAATAGTGGGCAACACTCTAGCCAGATTGATTTCATCCTCTCGAGAAGAGAAGACAGGCGTGCATGCCTAGACTGTAAGGTGATACCTGGAGAGAGTGTTGTCCCTCAGCATAAGCTTGTGGTTGCTGACCTCCGCTTTCGGATTCGTGTCCAGCGGGACAAGCGTGCCAAAGTCGCTAGAACGAAGTGGTGGAAGCTCAAGGGTGAGGTAGCTCAGGCGTTCAAGGAGAGGGTCATTAAGGAGGGCCCTTGGGAGGAAGGAGGTGATGTAGACAACATGTGGATGAACATGGCGACTTGCATTCGTAAGGTGGCCTCAGAGGAGTTTGGAGTGTCCAGGGGAAGTAGAAGAGAAGCTAAAGATACCTGGTGGTGGAACAATGATGTCCAGAAGGCAATTAAGGAGAAGAAAGAGTGTTTCAGACGCCTATATCTGGATAGGAGTGCAAACAACATAGAGAAGTACAAGATGGCAAAGAAGGCCGCAAAGCGAGCTGTGAGTGAAGCAAGGGGCCGGGCGTATGAGGACCTCTACCAACGGTTAGACACGAAGGAAGGCGAAAGGGACATCTATAAGATGGCCAAGATCTGAGAGAGGAAGACGAGGGATGTTGACCAAATCAAGTGCATCAAGGACGGAGCAGATCAACTCCTGGTGAAGAACGAGGAGATTAAGCATATATGGCGGGAGTACTTTGACAAGCTGTTCAATGGGGAGAGTGAGAGCTCTACCATTGATCTGGACGACTTCTTTGCTGATACTAGCAGGCTTTTTGTGCGGCGAATCCAGGAGTCGGAGGTCAAGGAGGCTTTGAAGAGGATGAAAGGAGGCAAGGCGATGGGCCCTGATTGTATCCCCATTGAGGTGTGGAGAGGCCTCGGAGACATAGCGATAGTATGGCTAACCAAACTTTTCAACCTCATTTTTCGGGCAAACAAGATGCCAGAAGAATGGAGACGGAGTATATTAGTACCAATCTTCAAGAACAAGGGGGATGTTCAGAGTTGTACTAATTACCGTGGAATTAAACTGATGAGCCATACAATGAAGCTATGGGAGAGAGTCATTGAGCACCGCTTAAGAAGAATGACAAGCGTGACCAAAAATCAGTTTGGTTTCATGCCTGGGAGGTCGACCATGGAAGCCATTTTCTTGGTACGACAACTTATGGAGAGATATAGGGAGCAAAAGAAGGACCTGCATATGGTGTTCATTGACTTGGAGAAGGCCTATGATAAGATACCGCGGAATGTTATGTGGTGGGCCTTGGAGAAACACAAAGTCCCAGCAAAGTACATTACCCTCATCAAGGACATGTACGATAAGGTTGTGACAAGTGTTCGAACAAGTGATGGCGACACTGATGACTTCCCGATTAAGATAGGACTGCATCAAGGGTCAGCTTTGAGCCCTTATCTTTTTTCCTTGGTGATGGATGAGGTCACAAGGGATATACAAGGAGATATCCCATGGTGTATGCTCTTTGCGGATGATGTGGTGCTAGTCGATGAGAGTCGGACGGGGGTCAACAGGAAGTTGGAGTTATGGAGGCAAACTTTGGAATCGAAAGGTTTTAGACTTAGTAGGACTAAAACCGAGTACATGAGGTGCGCTTTCGGTACTACTAGGCACGAGGAGGAGGAGGATGTTAGCCTTGATGGGCAGGTGGTGCCGCAGAAGGACACCTTTCGATATTTGGGGTCAATGTTGCAGAAGGAAGGGGATATCGATGAAGATGTGAACCATCGAGTTAAAGCCGGATGGATGAAGTGGCGCCAAGCTTCTAGCATTCTCTGTGACAAGAGGGTGCCACAAAAGCTAAAAGGCAAGTTCTATAGGACGGCGGTTCGACCCGCAATGTTGTATGGCGCTGAGTGTTGGCCGACTAAAAGGCGACATATGCAACAGTTAGGTGTGGCGGAGATGCGCATGTTGAGATGGATGTGTGGCCACACAAGGAAGGACCGAATCCGGAATGATGATATACGAGATAGAGTTGGGGTAGCGCCAATTGAAGAGAATCTTGTCCAACATCGTCTGAGATGGTTTGGACATATTCTGCGCAGGCCTCCAGAAGCCCCAGTACATAGCGGACGGCTAAAGCGTGCTGATAATGTCAAAAGAGGCCGGGGTAGACCGAACTTGACATGGGAAGAGTCCGTAAAGAGAGACCTAAAGGATTGGAGCATCACCAAAGAACTAGCCATGGACAGGGGTGCGTGGAAGCTTGCTATCCATGTGCCAGAACCATGAGTTGGTCGCGAGATCTTATGGGTTTCACCTCTAGCCTACCCCAACTTGTTTGGGACTAAAGGCTTTGTTGTTGTTGTTGTAAGATCAAAGATGACATAAATAAATTTGCCATTACCCCTTTTAAAGAGTGATGCTTCAGAACTGCGGCTTTTACACTGAAAAGAGATCCATCAGGTCTGTTGAAATGATGCCATGGTATGGTACGCCCAACCATGTGATATCTTTTCTTAACATTTGGAATATGGTGCTTGTGTAAAAGATTACAAACCTATTCCAAATCAGACAAGTGCTACTTTGTAGGTTATCCCAAGTCATTGGGTATTCCCCCACCACTATACCGAGGCAAAGGATTTTGCCACAAAACGGTATGCTTTTAAAGAGAATAGTTCTTACAAAAGGCGAGTGGGAGGACAGTGCAACTCGACGAGATAACCAGTATCTTCGTCATCAGATCAAAGGAAAGAAACCTTGGAAGTGATTCCGGAGTTTCCTACTGCGACTGATATGGAAGTCTCTACAATAAAATGTATGGACTTCGGTCGAACTTGCAGCTGAACCACGTAGGCAAAGCTCGTGCAAACCTATCAGGAGCGCAAACGAGATATTGTTCTTAGACAACAGTATACCTACGATACACAAGGAAGCGTTGATGGGCCCAGACTCCGGAATTGGCTAAATGCCAATACAATCCAAGATAGTTTCCATATATGTGATTCAAGATTAAAACCTTGATACACCTTTCGGAAGACTTAGAGTCTAACGAATATTTATGAAACTATAAACTGATGTGGATAAAATGTTTTATCCATAAAGCTCGACTTGTTGCAATAACAAGTTCAAGGAGTTGACTACGATGAGGTTGTTTCACCGTAGCGATGCTTAAAGTCGGTTCTGGTTGAACTAGCAATTAATACATATTTCAATCATGAGATATGAAACATGGATGACAAAAGGATTTCCATCTGATGGAAATGAAACCTAGGACTTGTATGTGATACAGTCCAAAGTAATTTGTCGATCCAGAGGATGCTGGTAAGTATGCAAACTTCAGAGTTCCAGCGATGGACAGAAGAGAGCAAAGTGGAGTTGGAATCTTCATTTTTGATGGAATGGTCAAAGGGGTTTGACTTCATCAAATGGGTATCGAAGATGCTTGTGATTCAAGAAAGTAAGTGGGAGCATAATAATATTTCTAAAAACCGTGTGTACATGACACATTGTTAATTAGAAATAAATTTCTTGACATGAATTAGGACTTCATTAGAAAATAGTTTTTCGATGAAGTGCTTAGGCTAAATAAGCCTCAATATTAGGCATGATGATCTATGGAGATAGATTTACCTAATGGGGCTAAGCTATGAATACATATTGACAAGATGCTAAAACCTTTTAGCATTTAAAACGCCAAGGAGTGATTCTTGCCGAAGTCACATGAAAAGAGTTTTTGCAAGACTTGGTGTCCCAAAACACTGATGAGCAAAATACATGATGGTGATTCCACACACTCTTGTGTTTGGATTAATCATGTATTCCATGGTATGTAAAAACAACTAGATATGTCCAATACTCCAAAGTCATTGCGAGTATAGATACCATTGTGATCAAAGTACTGATCATGGGACAACAGTGAAAGATGTCATTAAATACTAGAGCAGTACTGATGACATGTTTTCTCGCAAGCGGAGATCATGAAGAGTTCGTTGTAAAAGGTTACATCGATACAGTCTTCATCAATGCTCCATGCGATTTTTGATTTAAATTGAGGGTTTTGTGATACACAACATGGTGGCACGGTAGTTGGAAATTGTTCCAAACAAAATACTATGGCGAATTCTATAACAAAGGCTAAGTATGTTGACGCTTTAGAAGCGACAAAGAAGATGTTGAATCATATAGTTCATTCATGAAATTAGTATGCTTCCAAGATGGCTTTGGTCGATGGGACACTATTGCAGATAGTTGCTCCATAGCTCAGTCTGAGGAATCAAGGTTTGACCTGTGATTCACATATATACAAAACCAAATCCACACAAAATATGAATTTTGTGAAAGCGTGAAAACGCGAGGATATGCAAAGTTACACACGGAGCTGAAGTTGTCAGATCCGTTGGACATCAGGCTATACCACAAGCGAAGCATATTTTACACCAGTATGCCATAGGTGTAAAGTGCATTAGCATTGACTAGATTATTGACTCTAGTGCAAGTGGGAGATTGTAGGAGATATGCCCTAGAGGCAAAAATAAATGTTATTGATTATCTCCATGTTCATAATTAGGTTTATGTTCCATGCTATAACTGCTATGCTTCTCGAGTCTGCAATAACCACGAGGCTTGGAGGAAGACTCATATGCACGTGTGGAATAATAAACGGTAAAATGTATTCCTAGTCTGGCCTCTAAGACTGGCTCAAGTATTGCATGATGATCCTGTTTTCCTGATCATGGGCATGGCTATGCCGGCAATTTTGAGGGCACAATGTTAGAAGAACATTTGTGTTGAATCGACCCGAATTGATGTTATGCTATGAGATTCATTCGTCATAAGTTAATTGTTAATAACACAGAGATGGTTAATGTTTGCATAATTCCTTAGACCATGAGAGTATCGAGTTTCTTCATGCTTGCTTCATGAACTTTGGGGTTTGTTAAACGTCATCCGTAAATGGGTGGCTATTACGGCGGCTTACGGGTTCATGGAAAAGTATGTCAAGTAACTTGATAGCTCAAGATTGGGATTTGCTCCTCCGACAATAGAGAGATATCTCTGGGCCCTCTCGGTGTTACGGTATCCATCATCGCCTGGCCAGACACTTTGTGATTTGATCACAGGGGATGCCGGAACACGGGAACGAGAAAAGAGAACAATACCGGTAACGAGGTAACTGGCATAGTGGACAAGGTGTTGATCCACGGGGATGCCAACATGTCTCACCTCGGGTATTTGTAACATATCGCGAAGCAACAGGAATAGCACACGGCAACTGGAGGTTCACTCGAATATTCATTCGTGTGGGTATAGGGGTCAATATGGGTGTCCACGGCTCCGATGTTGATCATTGATCGGAAGGGGTTCCGGGTCATGTCTATACTTCACCGAACCTATAGGGTCACATGCTTAAGGGTCATCTATCTGCTGAATACTAGACAGGGAGTCTGAGAGAAAATCACCGAAAAAGTTTCGGACACCGGAAAAGTTTCGGACAGCGGAAAAGTTCCGCAGAGAGAACACCGAACAATTTCGGTAAAACTGAAAAGTTGTTTCAGGGGATACCATTAAGTCAAATTGGTTTCGGCACATGCCTGATAATTCTTGGAGGGTGCCAGAATCATTCTGGAAACTTCTGGGAATTTTCCGGAAGAAAAACCGGAAATGTTCCGGAGCTGCCGGAACCGCTTCGGATGCTTTTCGCAGATGAAAATCACTAATCCGGAATTGTTCTGGATGGCATTGAAAATTATTTTGTTGGGTACTGGAAATGTTCTATGCCCACATAAATATTTTCAGTTCGACCGGACGCTGAAAAATGTCGTCGTGAATAGTGAAAGTGCTTTTTGGGATATTTTTGGAAAGTCACCTTTTGGGATATTTTCCCAAAAGGCTTCTAGAAGGGATGGATGGATGAGGACCACCTTGGGGGGGCCCACAAGGGTTGTGGCCGGCCAAGAAGGGGGCTCCACCTTGGAGCCCCACTTGCCCACTTGCTTTCCCATTTTGCCCTTGGAAAGTGTTTCCTTCATGGGCAAGTTTTGGTATTTTGAATACCCATCCTACCCCTTGGTTTTCCTATAAATAGAGGTGAGTGGACTGCCCACAAAACTCAATCTCTTGCTCTCATACACAAGCCATGCATGATCTGGCATTCTCTCTCCCTCCCAGCGAAATAGTTTCGTAGAGCCGAAAGGCTGTCTGGGTTCCGGCAGGAACTAGTTCTGGACGGCGAAGCCCTACCGGATAGATGACACCGTATGTGTGCAACTCTGTAGAGAGATAGTAGTTTCGGTCTTAGTTCGAGAGTGCCTCCCGAAGGGCTGTCCGTGTGACCGTCCGAGTTTCGAAGGTCCTCCCGTAGGGCTGTCCGAGTGACTGTTCGAGTTTCGATGGTCCTCTCGAAGGGCTGTCCGCGACACCGTCCGGGGGACTGTCTGACCGCCTCCCGGAGGGCTGTCCGAGGGGCGGATGAGGGTATACATCCTCGCGGTTGGGAGGTTGTAAATCCTAGCTGCGGGGATCTGCACCGCCGATCGTCATTGACTCTACTTCCGCTGCGCTACGAGTCGGTAACGAAAAGATCAAACCTTGTATGCAGTCTCCATAGTGGTCCTGGGCTGGTGCGTAGGTCGGAAAAATTTTGTTTTCTGCTGCGTTACCCTACACCCACTACATGTTCGCTATGGTGGACATCACCAGCGATGTAAAGGTGCTCAAGAATACGGGCATTGCCTGCCAGAATCTTGTCGACATCCAGGGCCAATACAAGATCTAGGGTAGCAAGAAGCATGAGAAGGACTCACTGCATCACCTCGCCGAGGCCATCATCGACCCCTACTACAGAGACATGAAGGATTCCTGCAACAAGGACAAGCGTGCCTGGCACTCGGCCTGGATGGAGAAACTCGACGAAGCTCATGTCGTGTACGTGGCCAAGGAGGCGTACACGAGCTACGAGATGTACAGGCAGATCGTTGACATGAGGAAGTGCCTCCTTCCCCAAAATGGCCAGGGATCTAGCCGGAAGCAGAGCAATGGCAAGCGTCGTCACAACAAGAAGTAGATGATTAGATGATCGTTTCTCCTTGTTTAGTGCTCATGTAATTGTTTACTTTGGTGTGTGTAGTCACTTATGTAATTGGATGTTTTATTTGGTTATGCAACAATGTTCTTATAAGTATATATGTTGTTGTTGTGTAGACAGAGCATAGATGTTGTGCGGACAGAGCAAATCACATCGGCCACGGGCTAAACTAGGGAACCCGTCGGTGATGATTTCATCAATCGCTGACAATTGTATACTAGCAAGCGTTTGCCCACAACACACACGGGTTATTAGCAGGAATCATCTGTGTTGTTATCGGTCTTCCCACACATTTCTGATTATTGACCAGTTTGCCGTGTATCACACACATCTTGTTAAGTTGAACCATTTCTGTTGTGTTGGGTAATCGCAAACAGTTCATCCGAGTGAACCGCATGCCGTATATCGCTCACACCTTCATCTGCCTGATCGTTTCTGTTGTGTTGGGTAATCACAAACAGTTCATCCGAGTGAACTGTATGCCGTGTATCGCACACACCTCGAACTGGCTGCACGTTTCTACTGTGTTGGGTAATCACAAACAGTTCATCCGAGTGAACTGTATGCCGTGTATCGCACACACCTCGAACTGGCTGCCCGTTTTTGTTGTTCTGGCTCATCGCAAATAGTTCGTATGGATCTACTGTATGCCACGTATCGCACACGTGTTTCTAATCTGAATCATTTTTTATCTCTCCGGCATCGTAAACAGTTCGTCTTATTGGCGACGGTTTCATTATGACACCGTTTGCGATGCATGCATCGCACACAGTTTGGTCGTGGGGTCTCTGATTCATATGTCGCATTAGCGGTCGCCTGCAGTAGTGTTACATCAAAGTAGTCTTCGTCTGTATCATGCATCAATGAGTTATGCCGAGCCAATTTTATTCCTTTTCTTGTTCTTTTGACTTCAGAAGGCAATATCAAAAAAGAGGAAGGAAAAGAGTAAGTTAGGGGATGTTGGTGGTCCTCTGACCAACGCAAACGGAGGCTCTATAGATTTGCCACTGCTACTGCTACTGCAGTTGAAGTTCCAAGTCTATATGATGACTCCATCTCCCCTACTTCACCATCGCAGGTGCCTGCTCTAACTTGACAGTGTGATAATAGGTTGCATGTTGCATATGGTGTATAGCTTGTATTTCTTCTAATTTGATTAAATTGCAGCTGGTGAGTTTATACGTTATACATGTGAATATGACATGCCTTTTTGTATCTAGAATACATTGCATCTATCTATCACACCATGTTCTTACATTAAAGTACTGCTGTTGTGTATCCTGCATCAATTACTTATGATGAGACACCTTTAACTTGGCAGTGTGATATTGGTTGCATCTTGCATTGATTTCTAGCTTGTACTGCTTCTAATTTTTTGAAATTCCACTTATGACGAGACACTTTTAACTTGGCAGAGTGATATTGGTTGCATCTTTCATATGGTGTATAGCTTGCATTGCTTCTAATTTCTTGAAAATCCTTCTGCTTAGTTGACACATCATATGTGTGAATATATCATGCGGTGCTGCTTTCGTACATATTCCATCCTCATATCATGTGTTTGCCTTACATCAAAGTATTGTTCGTCAGTCATTCATGCATGAATGAGTTCTGAAGAGCGAATTTTATTCCTTTTTCTTGTCGGTTTGACTTCACAATGCAAAATCAATACATCGGAAGGAAATTAGTAAGGCAGTGGATGATGGTGGTCCTTCCGAGCAACTGAAACAAAGGGTCTCTACAGATTCTACTCAGCCATCCTACCAACAAGATTCGCAAGACAACGCAGGGCTAGACAGTCAACGTAGTTGTGTAGATGATGAACACATCTCACCTACTCCACCATCACAGGTGCTTGCTCTAACTTAGCACTGTTATATGTGGTTGCATGTTGCATATGATGTCTAGTTTGTATTGCTTCTAATTTTGTTGAGTTGCATCTGCTTAGTTTACACATTATACTTGTGAATATGACACGTGTTCCTATTTCTAGAACATACTAAATCTGTCTATCACACCATGTTCTTACATCAAAGTATTGTTGTGTATCCTGCAACAATCACTTACCATAAGACACATTTAACTTGGGAGTGCTATATACGTTGCATCTTGCATTGTCTTCTAGCTTGTGCTTCTTCAAATTTGTTGAAATGGCACTTATGACGAGACACTTTTAAGAGTGATATTGGTTGCATGTTCATATGGTGCCTAGCTTTCATTTCTTCTAATTTGTTGAAATGTCTTCTACTTAGTGTTTTTCATACATATTCCATCCTCCTATCATAGGTGTGAATATGCAATGATGTCCTTTTTTCGTACATACTCCGTCCTCCTATCATGCGCTTGCCTTACATCAAAGTAGTCTTCGTCTGTATCATGCATCAATGAGTTATGCAGAGCCAATTTTATTCCTTTTCTTGTGGTTTTGACTTCAGAAGGCAAAATCAAAAAAGAGGAAGGAAAAGAGTAAGTTAGGGGATGTTGGTGGTCCTCCGGACCAACGCAAATGGAGGCTCTCTAGATTTGCCACTGCTACTGCTACTGCAGTTGAAGTTCCAAGTCTATATGATGACTCCATCTCCCCTACTCCACCATCACAGGTGCTTGCTCTAACTTGATAGTGTAATAATTGGTTGCATCTTGCATATGGTGTATAGCTTGTATTTCTTCTAATTTGATTAAATTGCACCTGCTGAGTTTATACGGTATACATGTGAATATGACATGCCTTTCTGTATCTAGAATACACTGCATCTATCTATCACACCATGTTCTTACATCAAAGTACTACTGTTGTGTATCCTGCATCAATCACTTATGATGAGACACTTTTAACTTGGCAGTGTGATATTGGTTGCATCTTGCATTGATTTCTAGCTTGTACTGCTTCTAATTTTTTGAAATTTCACTTCAGACGAGACATTTTTAACTTGGCAGAGTGATATTGGTTGCATCTTTCATATGGTGTCTAGCTTGCATTGCTTCTAATTTCTTGAAAATCCTTCTACTTAGTTGACACATCATAGGTGTGAATATGTCATGTCGTCCTGTTTTTCGTACATATTCCATCCTCCTCATACGGTTGTCTTACATCAAAGTATTGCTCATCTCTATCATGCATCAATGAGTTCTCAAGAGCGAATTTTATTCTTTTGTGCTGTGTGTATGGCTTGACATGGCAAAGTCAAAAAAGAGCAAGGAAAAGAGTATGGTAGGGATGCAGTTAGTCGTCGGGTGCAACGAAAAAGGAGCTTCCCTCAAGATTCTGCTAGTACTTATAGTGCAGTAGAAGGTCAAAGTCCACCGGCTAAATCTACAAACACAGTATCCCCTGCCCCACCAGCTACAGCACCTCCTTCCACAGTACTGACATCTCAACGAGTTACTCGTTCGAATGCTCCACAAGTGGCATGTTCCCAAGCTGCCTTCCCACCTAACACTACTTCTGAAGCACTGCTGACACTACAGGACTTGGCAAGATCAGATGAACCTCATGAGCATGAACACCAAGACGGTACGTGACCGAGTCAAGTTGCAGTTGTGTGATCCTTTATATGTACTCTCACAGTTTGATGTGCACTAACAATTTCCATATTCGTTGTTGAACTAGCACCTCGGCGCAAGAGGAAACAGACATCAGGGATAATGCTTGACAGGTTAACAAAATCTAAAGGAGGAAGAATGGAGATCCATTTTGAGACAGGTTTAAAAAGGCCACGTGATGCTACAGAGTCAGCCAAGTTAGTATCAGAGGCAGCCATTGCTGTTAGGTGTCATGCACGTATCCTGCCAACGTGGATCCAGTATAGGAATGACAAAGATGAAACCCAGTTTAACACTTTCCTTGACCATTTATCCGTAAGTAATGTTATTCATCGCAATTTGTAATATTGTCTTGCTCTGTCCCATACTTTCTAGGTTGCTCCTAATGAGACTCCCATTCTTTTTTCAACAGATGAGGTTCAAGTTGGATCCGAAAGATGATGCAACAGAACAAGCATGCACTCATGTTTTTCAGTCTGCTCTGCGACAGTATCGGTATCACCTTAGAAAAACTCACTTTGAAGGCAAGCCTAACAATGAAATCGCCCAAATATCTCCAGTAGAATATATTAAGGACGAAGACTGAATAGCCCTTGTTAAACACTGGTCTGATCTGAATTATCAGGTAGGGTATATGTATGTGATCAGATCACATATTGAACTCGTATTTACGTATGTGCCTTACAAGTATATCTTCTTCTAGGCTAACTATTTGAAGAACAAGACCAACTGTTCTATAGTGAAATTCCAACAGACAACAGGATCTCGTAGCTATATTTTACACTGCGAGGCTCTTGTAAACAGCTGCTATTTCCTCCTTTTTGTTGTGCCATATTATCGTATCTGTATTGACTTGTTCCAAATACAGAGGAAAGCCTGTGCAGACCAAAAAGAACCTGAACCGAATGCAGTGCAAATCTTCAAGGATTGTCACACCCGCAAGATGAAGGGTATGACTACACCAGTCCAAGCCGCTGTTGTAAGTCCTTACTCCTCATGCCTTTGAACTGCTTGTTACTGTGACGTGTTCATTTAACTGCTTGGTTTGCAGCCAATGCCAGTTACTCTGTTCACTTTTATACACAGTTGTCTTAACATATCATTTCACCTTACATGGTTTAAAAGAAAGGAAGGATATTCTTTTGGTCTTGATCTGTAATATAGTTGTGATGTTCACGTGTCCACACAATGATACAATAGCCTGTTCGTTTGATATCTGTTTGCCTGTGATATGAATGATGTCATACTATGTTCATCGTATTTTAAACCGTGTCTCTTTATCCTTAGATAGATGTCAATAAATGTGAGGAAATATACAATTACTTACCACTAAAATACATGCTAAAGTATTGCAGTGGTTCACCAAAATAAGTTATGTATGTCTCATTAGTAACTTCTTATCTCATACACTAATCTACAAACTTCAAACTTTCAGCAAGCTATGGAACAAATGATTGAACAACCACAACCTCCTGAAGGTGACGAGGCTACCACAGGCACAGTGTCACCTCTTGCTGCAGTGCGTCAGTGTCTCTTCACTAACAGTGCAAAAAGCACCTTCCTGAGTAATTCTGGGTTGGTTGTTAAGGTAACCTCGTCTAAACCGCCTGTTCAACAAAATCCTCCGGCTAGACATAGTGATATATCTGTGCTCCAGACATAAGTCCAATCCCTAATGGAAGTCATTTCTGAAACAAGAATAGTGGTTGACAAATGTCGTCAAGATATGAATGGTTTTGAAACCAGACTATCAGACATTTGCTTCATTGTTCAAGAGGAATGGCGCAAAAAAGGGGAAGGTCTTGCTGCTCCATCAGATTCTACAGCCTGAAACATTACCACTCTGCTGAAATGATCTCTGCTTCTATACAACTCATGGTGCATTTATCTGCAAGGACTGTAAACTTTTATGCCAACATGCCTTTTGTTGTATGGCTGTAATTTATTTTGTTGCGATACAACATTTATCCTGCTGCCAAAGGCCGTAGAGATTAGCAAGCTATTTTTGTATAGTGTAGGTTTATTCTTAGTAATGTATTCGGCATCTTCGGCCTCCTTTAGGCTGAAAGCATCGTAGGAGCCCAAAGGGCCAATATTCGTCCGGCCCACAACTAGAATGGAGCTAAAAACGATTACGGGCCGCATTCCGTATTTAGCCCACAGAAAATAACTGGGCCAAAATCAGCGTAAGCTCTTCTTATTTTTGATCGTTCCATTGGTAGGCCCGTGACCATAGTGGGCCATTAACAGGCCTAAACATAATATTGTCCCATTGTATTAATGGGCCGTTAACATGTCTAAATATCACGCAGGCCTTATTTGGCCCATAAATGACCCTGACCGTTAACAGGCCGAATCGCAGTTTGGGCCTTTATTGGGCCAGTATATACCTAGGGCTTGTAGCAGGCCGAAAGATGATTGGGCCTAAAGTGTGCCAAATAGCCCACTGGTCATTAGCAGGCCAAAATTTAGCTCAGCCCAAGGTGGCCCATTTACATGGCGGATCGTTAATAGGCCAAAAGTCAGCACGGGCCGTAATTGCACCGACCTACTACACGGGCATTTAACAGGCCGAAAGTGCTGGTGGGCTGGATTTGTGTCATCAAGAATATGGGACGTTAGTAGGCCCGAAGTGACGTCGGGCTACATATGGCCCGTGGGTTGCGTCGGCCGTTAACAGGCCGAAAGTCAGCACGGGCCGTAATTGCACCGACCTACTACACGGGCCTTTAACAGGCCGAAAGTGCTGGCGGGCTAGATTTGTGTCATCGAGGATATGGGCCGTTAATAGGCCCGAAGTGACTACATATGGCCCATGGGTTGCGTCGGACGTTAACAGGCTGAAAGTCAGACCAGGCCGAAAATGGCCCAGTTCGGTCTGTTTATGGGCCGAAAGTTTCGTAGGGCCACATATGGGCCCAAATGTAGCAGGACCTTAAACAGGCCGGAAACACACCGGTCCGTAATTGGGCCCAAATACAAAGCGGACTGTTAACGGGCCAGAAGTGACCATGGGTTGCAATGATGAGAAATCCACAACGGGCCGGTGACGGGCCGATTTGACACTATTCAAATGGCCTTACCTGCAAATGGGTCGTGTGAAACCAGGCCGTTAATGGGCAAGCCCGCTAACTTTGACTGGGCCGGCCCTTTTAACCTAAATGGGCCACTGTTGGGCCTTGCCACGTGTCACTGTTCCATAGGCGCGTATCGTCCAGTGGATGGTTGACATCTGTCGCGACATCGAGCTGACACATGGATCTGTTGGCGAATGAGAATTTTACACGTGGAAAATCACCATTGGTCAGGGCTATTAACGGGTTATCGGATCCAAACCAGAACCCGATAGCTTAACGGCGACCCGTTACGGTCGATGCCACGTGTCGGTTACCCTTAACGAAAACACTTCCATGACACACCATTTATCGTCATGGAAGTGGACACTTCCATGATGATAATTTCAGTAGTCATGGAACACTTCTATGACAGCACAGGTATGACTATCTTAATTCTGTCATAAAATTGTCACGGATGTACATGCATGACAAAAAACGTGACATACTGTGACAAAGACGTATCATCAAGGAAGTGTTTTTTTTGTAGTGATTACAAGGGTGCGGAATCGCTAACCTAGCTCTCGAGAGATTGTAACTTAGTCTTTGGGTCCTAGGGACTCCCCTTTATATAATAGGTTCAGTCCCTAGTTTTACAGAAGATTCCGAGTCGTACTCTTAACCCGTATCCTACTCTAACTCTTATTAGCCTTGTTCTCCAAGTTAGGAAAGTTCTCCCTCCAGGCTTCTGCGTGAGTCAACCAACAGGGTTCACTTGAGAGTCGGCCTTTCGCCGGGTCTCGTTCTGGGCCTTTGGCCTTTCTTGTTATCCTGTCATGACTCAAAAATAGGATGACCCATTGGGCCTCCTGGCTCTTTGCCGGGTCAACCTGATGCCGGGTCTCAAATGTGGGGAACATCCCCAACATTAGCCCCCTAGTTTAGCTTGGATTTATCCATGGTAAACACCATCCTGAAAGTAAGATAAGAAAAATACATGAAGGGCTTTACTCCGGGTCTTGACTCCTTCAGAACCAGATATCACCGGGTCTCGCAGTGTTTCCACACTTAGTAGTTTTGCCATTTCTGGTCGTGACATCAATTTTTTGTGCACTGACACGTATACAAACCTCATAACGAATCTTTGTGTGGATAACGCCAAATCTTGATAATCGCGAGACTCGAGGCACCTTTTTAGCCAAAATTTACTGCAGCTCCCTGGGACTCCGCCTCGCCGCTTCGGTTTCTACCCTGCCTATAAATAGGCTTAGAAGGGCCCCAGATCTATTTTTCACTCCATGCGTGCGCACAACTTCTTCCTCCTCTCGCCTCTTCCCAAGCTCAAGCTTTTGACCTAGCCGCCGACCAAAGCCGTTTGTTCCATTGCTACCGTCATCGGGTCTCATCGGAATCCGCCGTAGTCGCCCATCGAAGCTCAAGCTCTTCTGCTCCATCACCGCAAATCTGTAAGATTTTCATCTTCTTCATCTCCGCTGTGTTTTGTATCTGTAGTTCATCACAGTTCATCACTAGTTCATCTGGATAATGACCGTATTTTGTCCATAGATCCACTGATCATTACATGCCATAGCGACTCCGTGGCCGATTTGCCTCTGCATTAAATCCTCTCCATCGCCTTAATAAACTCCATTCGCCATTGCACTTGGCTGTTGTGTAAAACCTACGTGTCCAATTTTCCTTTTACAGCCATTTCTTAGATCCATATTGATATTTCAATATGAACAGTAGTTGTTTATGACACCTTGACTCGGAATTTGCTTTATACACCCTTGCTGGGTCTCGGATTACCGTGGCATTTTTGCCGGCTTATACTTCCTCCATTTGGCCGGCTCTTGAATTGTAGTAATCCATAGCTATTCTATACTTGGTAGATATCTACTTAGTTAATACCCACGATCCATGTGCTCACCGCCGGCTTGTAATTTGTTTCCTCAAGTCGCAGCTAAGCTTTATTGCAACTGAACTCATGGCTCCCAAGATAAGCAAAGCCACCAACTGGACCAAGTCATGCATGACTGAGCTCATGCTCGATGAGTTGGTAAAGACCGACACTCTACCCACCAAAGACCAAATCGAATGGCGGGTCCCTGACGAAGAGACCTGGCTCCAACCGGGTCCCAATGAAATTGTCATCTTCGCGGATCACCTAGACATGGGGTTTTGCCCTCCAGGTTCCAAGTATCCTTCACTATTTTGACATTAGGCCACAAGATCTTTCTCCCAACTAGGTTCTTAAATTAAGCAACTTTCAAGTTTTTTGCGAAGTATATCTTGAGATTGAGCCAACTGTCAGTCTATTTCAAGAGTTCTTCTACTGCAACCATCAGACTGAGTACAGAGGAGGGTTGAGTCTAGAGTGTGGAGGAGTTATGATTCAATGGAGGAGGAATTTTGCATTTCCTGACATGGCGCTGGCGAGTCATCCTATAGGATGGCACAAGACTTGGTTTTACTGCAAGGCCACATCCCTGAGCCAGCAACACCCATTGTCGGGTTACAGATTAGAACGGCTCGAAGCCTCACAGCACTTTGCTGCTTATGCATCTAGGGAAGAGAGGAAAGCACTGGAACCCTTGTATTCCAGAATTAATGCCTTGATTGCTCATGGTCTCTCTAGGGTCGATCTGACCCGGTGCTGGATGAGCTGGCGGATTCAACCCCTCGGTCTCAGGGGCCGACTCATGCACGAGTACACTGGCGAGTTGGACGATGACTTGCGCTTCAGCAAGCATGACTTGTCTTCCAGTGACTTAATGAAGGCCATCAAGAAACTTCATGGTGAAACTCGTGACAAGATCACAATTGTGGGCCTTGCCCCTTTCTTTGCTGGTAAACCGGCACCCGAGGTGAGTCGCCCTTTGACTTCTATCTGTAAATGTTTGTGCAATTTTGTTCTTGCTTCATTTGATATGTTGGCTCTTGTTTTTCACAGAAGGACTTTAACTGGTGGAAAACTGAGCCCCAAACTCCCACCCCTCCCAAGGATGGCAATACGGAAGAAGTGGAAGAAGAGGATGAAAATGAGGTAGAAGAACTTGACTCCCTTGGTCGCCTTCATAATGAACTTGCTGATGCAGACTCTCCTCAGGAACAAACTAGGACCAGAAGAACCGCAGAGGCAGAGGTAAATCCATCTTCTTCTGACTTGAAAACAATTGATTAAAGAAGAACCCGGCTTGCGGTCCGTAAGGTACCATTTTCACACCCAGCAGCTTACTTAGACAAAAACTTATCTTTGAAGAAAACGCAGCACGCTGAAAGTTTGAAGAGGAAAACACAGAGAAGCTCAGGCGAACTTTCTGATGGTCTCTCATATGAGAGATCTCCACGACGAGCTCGCATTGAAGTGCCCACAAGCCCAACAGCCAGTCATCAACAAGCCGGTACTTTTAAGAAGCCGTTGGATCGCTCTGACCAGGAGTACCATACAACTTCGCCATCGTCTGACGAATCTAGCGCCAGCCAAATGCCGGCTTTCACCATCAACCTTGGGTAAGCCTTAAAAGTTAATAAATTTATACGTGCTTCCCTCATATATTGACTATCATGTCTTTTACTGATCCAGTGCCAAGGCATTTGTGAAAAAGAAAACTGGTGATTCTTCTGTCTTGGCAGATATTGGGATGGAAATCCCAACTTGTGATGCCACAGTAGATAACTCGGCCACCCAGGATGACTCGGTAATACATGATGACCTGGCAGTTCAAGATAACCTAGCGTCCCTAAATGATCGAGTGGTTCAGAGTGAGCCATCATGCCCTGGTGATATCATGGACCACCAACAAGCTCCTCCGAAATCCATTGTGGAGGAAGAGAAAAAAGATGACCCGGCCATGGAGGAAGGGACTGAACACCATGGCGCTGCCCCTGAAACTTCAACCACCTTGGCTAAAATTGTGGCCAAGGATGAGTCGCCCAGTTGGGGCAAAGGAAAAGCCGCCATTCCATTTCAGTTTTTTGAAGATTTAGACCTGAACTCCCTTCATGAAAGTTACTTGACCCGGCTAGCTGAGAACTGGGAGACTGAAGGAGCCATGGTGAACCTTCTGAAAAGAAAATATGAGGTATTCTTGTTGGTCCTTCCCATATATATTTATGTAGCCCCCAAGTCTGAAGTTTAAAAAGTAGTGATAACTTAAGACTTGTGAAATCCGGGTCTTTCAAACTGAGTTGCTTCGTAGTTTATCAATCATCTTTATTCAGACGTAGCCCCCAAGGACCGTCTCATTATTATGTGATGGGCCGGGTCTTTAATGGAACCTCAGATTGGAATGTTGTAGCCCCCAAGTGCCTGGTCGCATGCCTGCAGTGACTTGGGACTTTAGAAAAACTTTGAAGTTTCTTGAACTGAAAGGTAGCCCCCAAGTGCCAGGTCGCCTGCCTGCGGTGACTTGGGACTTCTACTTATAAAGAATTTAACCCATGTTTTTCTCATGTAGGAAATGATAAACCAGGCCGAGTTAGAAAATGCCGGGTTAAAGAAGCAAGTGGAAAGGGAGAAGAAATTGCGAGAGGCGGTTGAGACGATGTCTTCTGATTTTCAAGAATCCCTCATCAAATGCACAGACACCTTGGAGAAGGCCAAGATTGCTTTTGCTGATGAAAAGGCAACTTTGGCGAAATGTGCTGAAGAGGCTGAGTCAAACGCCGGCTCATCCTCCAATGTGCTTACCAAAGACATGGAATTTCAAGCCTTATTATCAATGCAGTGGGTGCCCGGAAGCCCCCGGATCGACGAGGACGAAGCTAAAGCTGAGAAGTCACCAGAATGGCCTGATGAGCCGGCTCAAGTCAACCCGGTACCGACCCAATCTGAAGGACCAGAAGGAGAATGTAACCTGGCAGTCCAGAACGTCGGGTCTCAACCATCAGGAGCTCGTAAAGTTTAAGTTTTATATGTAAAACTTGATGATGAATTAGCCCCGTGGCGGCTTGTAATAACTCTAGCCTTTTTTCTAAAACTTGCGTGAAGGTGTCAGCACTTTGAACATTATCTGAAACTGATGTTTCTTTTGCTGAAATATAAGTTTATGGCCATGATTGTAGTTCAACTCGGCAGTTTATCCTTGTTTGATGACTCCCAGAGTAGTGTTTATTATAAACAACTCATATGAGGGTATCTGAGACCCGGTCTTTTCATGAAAGCCGGATACTTCAAAAGAGAGAAAGTGTACATACATAGAGTATGATATATTTAACACCAAATAAGATGGAATAAATGTTTAACTGAGTTATAGTTAATAAAATGCCAGCTTTCGAGGCACGACAAAGAGACCGGCTTTCGAGGCTCGACTCGTTAAAATTTACTTCCAGTGGAAGCTGGCCTTGTAACCTATTTTGATTTGTCCTCGCTATCTAGAGAGCCAGCTCTCACGTGACTTAAACCGGTGTTTTAACTTTGATAAGTTCAGGGTCAACAAAGTTCATAATAGGCCTCAGTGTGATTGACTTATCAAGCGTTCAGCCGGGTCACCTTGTTGTGAGTAGCATCAAGCTAACAGGCAAGTATAACCAAATATTATAATGGCAAATGCCGGGTTAAAAGGGATGTTATAGCTGTACTTGATGAGTTAGAAGCCCCCCAGTAACCAATGATCAAAAAATAAAGATTCAACACACAACTTTTGAGGCGAAATGACAAACTCCAGGATTTAGAGATGTCGGCTTTATTTCATTGATCATAATGTATATACATGATAAAAGTATGTAAAAACAATAAGTACAACTAGGTGACTTAAGCATAATAAGGCCGGAGATGTGCAATGATCCAGGGTCGGCTGCCCTCTTCTTCAGAGGTACGTGATTTATTTGTTTCATGTATGTCAATGAGGTAATAGGACCCGTTGTTCAGATTCTTGCTAATGACGAAGGGTGTCGTGGTGTGCTCACGGCAGATGCCATGGGTAGGCTAATCGAACGTGGTTGGGGCCGGAGGACGTCGAAGGGTTCTGGAGGCGAGAATGGGGACAAGCGGTGGATGACACACGGTGTACCCAGGTTCGGGGCCCTCCGGGGGAGGTAACACCCCTAGTCCTACAAACTCAACTAGATGGATCACTAGACGAGCTACAATGGCGCTCCTTGAGCTGTATGGGTGGAGGAGGAAGGAGGACTAGCTCACTTCTCCTGGTGAAGTGGCGAGATACTTCGCGTGGGGATCAAGAACTCAGGGTTTCGACCCTCTACATGGAGGGCTCCTTGGGGGTCTTATAGGCCGGCTCCCCAGGGTTACAATGGTAATCTACTAGGGCGCGAGGCCCAGTTGTCATCGTCTCATGCCGGACAGTGGGACCCGCCGGCTGCTGGGGCCTGCCGGCTGCGGGCCCCGCCAGCCGTCCGGCCCTGCTGCACGTCTTGGCTTGCGTCATGAAGCGGCGGGCAATGTTCGGTTACAGCGCTACGCCGGGTCGCCGCCGCCGACCCCAGGCCACGGTTTCAGGGCGTACTGTCGCCACGCTCGCACGGTTTCCGGGGTGGCACGTACTGTAGCCACGCTTGCCCGGTCTTCGAGAAGGTTGTCTTGTCACATGGCCGGCTAGGGCTGATGCCGACACGGACATCCGCTGCCGGTTCGGCCTTCACTGCTGAGCTTGGCCGGGTCAAGGGCCTTCAGGCCGGCTGGTGAGCGGGCCGGGTCGAGCTTCATCATCACGCCTGGCCGGTCCTGGGCCTCCAGGCCGGCTGGAAAGAGGGCCGGGTTAAGGGGTGATGGCCGCCCCGTTGTTTTGAATATGGTTAAGTGCTGATGAGCCTACCCGCGGGTTATCCCCCTGACAGTAGTCCCCGAAGCTGGCGAGGCCGCCGGCTACCTGCTGGGGGCCCCGGCAGCTTTTCCCCCTTGAAGAGCGATGGGTCCGGCGTGGCTGGCCATGAAGGGTGCGTCCGGGTCCCCACGCATCCGGCCGGGATGGCGGAGGTGGGGGGCCTGTCGGTCCATCTTCTGGCGCGAAAAGTCGCGCCCGCAGCTCATCGGGAGCTCGCCACGTGGCGCCGTGGCCAGGCCTAGGCCTGCCAGGCCACGTGCGTGATGGGACGTCGCCGCAGGCCAGGCCCATCGGGCCGCGGGCTCGGCGCACGCGCGGGATCTTCTGCGGCGGCCCTGGACGCTTGCGCTTCCCGAGGTGATTAATGCGCCCGCACACCGCGGATGGGTTGGGGGAACGTGGGCGCAAAAGATCCAACTTCCCCCATGCCCCTGCGGGTTTTAAATGAGGGGGAGGGGGAGCCGAGGCACAAACGCCCCTCGCCAGCCTCGTTGCTTCTTCTTCCTCCTCTTCTCTTCCTCCGCGCGCCTGCATCCGCACGCTTGCCACCGCCGCTGCTTCGCGCGACAGGCCTACCGCAGCGCGTAGCTCCGTCGCCGCTCCCGTTCCTTTGCTGAGCCTGGCTATGGCGCGCCCCGCCGGATCCTGGGAGGGATTTGATGTCACCAAAGCCGACATCGAGTACCTCCGCCACACGCGGAGGCTGCCACCGGCGGACGTGCTGGAGGCGCGCGCGCCCGGCCCTAAGGAGGTCCCGGCGCCGCGTGATGGTGACGCCGTCGTCTTCCTCACGCACTTCGCTCATGGATTCGGCCTCCCGGCAAGTGCGTTCTTCCGCTGCTTCCTCGACTTCTTTAGCCTGCAACCGCACCATCACGGCGCCAACGCCGTCCTCCAGCTTGCCGCGTTCGTGACCTGTTGTGAGGGCTACATCGGCGTTGGGCCGGGAACTGACCTGTGGAGCCGGATGTTCTTCTTCAAGGAGCAGATGGCGGAGAAGGGCGTCATGTCCACCTGTGGGGCGGCGGTTATCTGCCGCCGCCCGTCCGGCGCGTGGCCCAAGCTGCCGGTCGTCGAGTCTGCCAAGAAATGGCAAAGGTCGTTCTTCTACGTGAAGAACGCCAACCCGGAGGTCGACCGCATCAATCTGCCGCCCTCCGTCAACAATCCACCGACCGAGCAGCTGAACTGGAAACACTATCCCCGGCAGCCGCCAGCAGAGATCTCGAACATCTGCACCCAGCTGGCGGAGATGCCGGGCGGCGAGGGGCTCCGAGCCTCTAACTTCATCGCGGCCTTCATCAGCCGTCGGGTGCTGCCTCTGTAGGAGCGGCCGCACCGGCTCTGCGATATGGGCGGCCGTCGCGATCCTTGCCGCATGTCGTCAAAGGAGCTGACGCCGGCCGAGGTCGCCTGCCGCGTCAACAACATTTCCGCTGCCAGGCTCGCCGAGAAGGGGTGGATTTTCGGCATGGTGCCGTACAGCTGGGACGCCCCCCGCCGGAGGTGAATCCTTGGACCCAATTTTTTGTGTGCTCCGTTCTCTTTTTCCACCTGATGTACGAGGCCGGCCGCAGCGCTCCTTGGGTCGGCAGGACATCGCGGGACCGGACTCCCGGGCCGCCTTGGCGCCAGACCGCGAGGCCTCCGACGAGAAGGAGGAGGCGGATCTCGAGGCCGTTGACGGGGGCGGCGCAGCCGCGAGCCCATCCGGCAGGGAGCCGTCGGAGGGGGACGCGGAGGAAACCGCCGGCGAGGATGACGCCGAGCAGCTGCACGTGCCGACCTCCCCCGTTCCCACGACTCAGAAACGGCTTCGCCGGGTGGGCGAACAGCCGGACGCAGCACGACCGCCCGAAAAGCGGCCGGCTATGAAACCGGGACCCTCGGCGCGCTTGGGGGAGAAACGGCCTGCGGAGCCGGCTGCGGCCAGCAGTCGGCCAGTAGCGAAGAAGGTACAGTCAGCCGTCCGGACATTCGAGGGGCGGCAGGCGGCCCTGAAGCCGCCGTCCCAGCGTGCCAAAATGACTATCCCCATGAGCTCGAGGTAAGTTGGGACCTTGAGCCTGATCTCACGGTCCTTTCGTCATCTTCGCGCGTTTTTTGACCGATGTTCGTTATGCAGAGCCCTGAGGGATGTCGCCAGGGCCGCCAACCCGTCCATGCTGAGGAGTGGTCCGGCACCGGTGAGGGCCACCCGACCGACCCGGCCTCGGCTGTGCGGGGTGCCGGAGTGGACAAACCTTGCGAGCGGGCCGGATCCTCCACCCGGACGGAAGCAAACCCTGCTGCCAAGGAACGGGAGAATGCCACCGCCGGGGAGCTGGAGGACGCCATGGGGAGGGCGCAGGCGGATGTCCACGCCAAGGTGCGAAGGGGCGCCGTGACCGAGGCGCCGGCGGGGGCGGACGAAATGGCCGACGCGGTCTCGAAGGCGCCTGCCAGGAACGTCGTGGTCGCGGCTGACTGGCCGGCGCCGGGTGGAGGGAAATCAGCGCTCGACCAGAAGGCCGCGCCGGAGAGCTCCCAAGCCTTGGTGCCCTGAGGGCCGGATGCGCGGATACCTGGGCGTGACCTCGAGCTGCGGGGGGGGAGATGACTCGACCTTCCCGCTGCAGCAGGACCGGCCGGATGCCGGAGGGATCACCAGCGATGCATCCTTGGAGGGCGCGGGACCTCTGGTGGGCTCGGAGGCGTCGGAGCTCGCCGAGTGCTGCAGGAGGGCGGAGGAACTCGTGGGCCAACTACGCCAGGCGGAGCGGTCCGTCGTGGTGAGTTTTTTGTTTTGGTCGGCTCGTGCTTTGATCAGTGGGGGCGCGCCAGCGCACCCTTTGGGTGTAGCCCCCGAGTCCAGGGCCGGCTGCCGCGCAGCCGGGTCGGGTCTCTCCGAAGTTCTTCCTTTACCTGAACTCTTGTCGCTTTTCTGCAGGCCGGGAGCGGTCGGCGAGCGGAGACATGGAGCCGGCTGCAGGCCCGTAATGACACGCTCCAGAACCACCTCCAAACCCGGGAGGCGGAGCTGCACCAAGTCCGAGGTATGGACCGGATCGGGCTGGATCTTCTTGAGCCCTAAATTTTGCCTTTCGTTGGTTTCTGAAAGTTGCCTCCGGGCTGCCGCAGCTCGCGCCGCATCCCTGCAGAACCGGCTGGACGAGGCCGAGTGGCAGTTCCACGAGAGCGAGCTCCAGCGTCGCCGTGCTACGGACGTGTGCGTTGGGCTACAGGCCGAGAAGGAGAAGCAGGAGGCCGAGCATCTCGCAGAGCTCTAGAAGCAGGCCGACACGTGCCGCGACCTGGAGGCTGCGGTGGAGGTGCAGACGGCTGATAACCCACAAGTATAGGGGATCAATTGTAGCTTTTTCGATAAATAAGAGTGTCGAACCCAATGAGGAGCTAAAGGTAGAATTAATATTCCCTTCAAGTTCTATCGACCACCGATACAACTCTACGCACACTTAACGTTTGCTTTACCTAGAACAAGGATAAAACTAGAAGTACTTTGTAGGTGTAAAGGGATAGGTTTGCATGATAATACAGAACACATAAATAAAAGTTAGAGGCTGTTAAGATAAAGAAACAATTAAATTAGTTTTAGTAGAGAGCTTTTTGTAACACAAAGAGAAAGATTTCTCCATAGGCAATCGATAACTAGACCGGTAATCATTATTGCAATTTTATATGAGGGAGAGGCATGAGCTAACATACTTTCCGTACTTGGATCATATGCACTTATGATTGGAACTCTAGCAAGCATCCGCAACTACCAAAGATCATTAAGGTAAAACCCAACCATAGCATTAAGTATCAAGTCCCCTTTACTCCCATACGCAACAACCCCCTTACTCGGGTGTAAGCTTCTGTCACTCTAGCCGCCCACTATAAGAGAATTATGAACGTATTGCAAACCCTACAGCGGGAATCCCTCGCGCTTGCACGACACGGAGGGCACCATAGGACAGCACCAAAATAAAACATACAACTCAAACCAGTCACGATCATCAATCAACCTATAGGACAAAACGAATCTACTCAAACATCATAGGATTGCCATACATCATTGGATAATAATATATAGCGTTAAGTACCATGTTTAAGTAGAGATTATAGTGGGGAGAAGAGGTGTTACACCGCTGCATAGAGGGGGAGAGAGTTGGTGTTGACGGCGGCGAAGTTGTTGGTGTAGATCGCCGTCACGATGGTTGCCCCGGCGGCGTTCCGGCGCCACCGGGAGAGAGGGGGAGAGAGCCCCCCGCCTTCTTCTTCTTGCTTGGCCTCCCCCCTAGATGGGAGGAGGTTTTCCCCTCTGGTCCTTGGCCTACATGGCACCCAGAGGGGCGGGAGCCCCTCCGAGATTGGATCTCTCTCTCTCTCTGTTCTCTTCTGTTTCGCGTTCCTGTTTTCTGGCCTTTCACTGTTTCTCAAATTCCCGGAGATCCGTAACTCCGATCGGGCTGAAATTTTAACATGATTTTTTTCCCGATATTATCTTTCTTGCGGCGAAAGAAGGGCGTCAACCGACTTACGAGAGGCTCATGAGGTACCACGGTGCGCCACCCCCCTAGGGCGCGCCCTGGTGCCTCGTGGGGCCCTCGAGCACCGTATTGCGTTGATTCTTCTTCCCAAAAATCACATATATTCCAAAATAAATCTTCATAAATTTTTATCGCGTTTGGACTTCGTTTGATATGGATATTCTGTGAAACAAAAACATGCAACAAACAGGAACTGGCACTGGGCACTGGATCAATATGTTACTCCCAAAAATAATATAAAATGTTGCCAAAAGTATATGAAAGTTGTAGAATATTGGCATGAAACAATCAAAAATTATAGATACGATGGAGACATATCAACGGCGGAGTGGGCGGCCAAGGAAGAGCAGCTGCAGCCGGAGATGCGACGGCTGGAGGGGCTCTTTGCTGGTAAGCTTTGCCATCGTCTCGACCGTTTTACCGCCTTCGGCGCTTGGGGCGGATGCCTGATCCCTGCTCCTGCTATCTCCAGCGAACTTCCCGGACCTGCAGGGCTCAGCCGAGGTGACCGTGGAGGAGCATCGCCAGTACCGGAGACGCCATGGACACGTCATCGAGGAAGGCGCCGCCTGGGAAGCGCGGGAGATCATTCTTGCCGCCAACGTCCGGGTGCTGCAGCTCGGACACTACATCAGACGACTCTGAGGGGCTGGTTTGAGGCTGGCAGCGGCGCTTTGGCCCGGAGCCGTCCTGCCTGAGACCACCCTTCGGATTCTCCGGTGGCTGGAGGCGGCGCCTGAACGCCTGGAGGCATGGAAAGCCTCCACCGCCCGGGCTGGCGCCCAAATGGCGCTGGGCTTCGTCAAGGTGTGGTATCCCGGCGTGGAGATGGTGCAGCTAGCCACCCGACGAGCCGAGGCGGACCTGACGCCGGCTGCGGAGGCCATTGCTTACGGCGCCAGCGCCCTTGCCTCCTACATCGACCTCGACGAGTTCGTCAGGGATCGCGCGGATGATGGGACGGAGCTACCGGAGGACACCCTTGGGTTGGCCCTTAACGGCGAGGAGGATGTGGAAGAGGAGACCAGCTCCAGCGACGGTGGTGATGACTCGAGGCAGTTGGCCGGCCAAGAGGACGACGCTGACTTCACGGGGCCAGAACCAGCCGCGTCCACCGATCAGCCCAAGGCCTAGGGGGCCGGCTTTTATGTGTTTCTTCTTTTTCCTGGACAATCGTAGTTAGATCGCAAGTCCACCCACTGGGGGTGTATATTCACGTAATGAACTCCTGGCCGTGGGCCTTTTGACGTGTATAATTGCGTAGCTTCTGCCAGTCATTGGCTCGCCTTTGCTTCTTCCTTCGACCCTCTTCCTGTGCCTCTTCCCTTTTGACCCTCTCCCCGCTAGCCGGAGAGCCGGGATCCGGTCTGTAGCTGGGTCGAGGAGTCGGCTTCGAAAGGGAGTGCACAATACTTAGGTTCTCAGGAGGTGAGCGCAAGTGGACCACCCTCTGGGCCAGCTGGCTATAGGCGGCGGAGCCGGCTGAAGCGCGGTCGGCCGGCGCAGCGTTGAATGTAAGTGGGGCCGGGTTGACCAAGCCGGACACTCTTACTTAGCTGTTTCTCCACGTAAGAGCGCTTTCGGCCCCTGGCTCTTGCCGGCCGAATAGCCGGGTGCCGGACTGTGGCGAGTGGCGAAGAGGGGGCTTAGGTGGTGCGCACGCGGGGTTACCGGCTATGGGGGGCGAGGTGCGGGCTAGCCAGCGAGCCCCCGAGCCCCCGAGCCGGACATGCCGACCCGACGGGGCGGGGGCAAGACATGCGGTATCATGCGCAAGAGATGGAAAGTTTGACAGAAATAAGGAGCAGCCCCCGAGCGTCGTTCGGGGGACCTGCTGATTTCATTAACTTCAAAGGATAGCGGTACATACATATAATGGCTTAACTGTAAAACGGGCGGAGGAGCTCCACGTTCTAGGGGCGTTCCGTCTCTTCACCAGAGGTATCTCTCTTGCGTTTGTTCGTTTTCTGTGCGTCGATGAGGAAGTACGCGTTGTTGTGCACGGCCTTGCTGATGATGAAGGAGCCCTCCCATGGGGAGGACAGTTTGTGCTGGCCGGCTGTCTGCTGGATCAGCCAGGGCAC
Organism: Elymus sibiricus; assembly: GCA_039707655.1. Taxonomy (NCBI): domain Eukaryota; kingdom Viridiplantae; phylum Streptophyta; class Magnoliopsida; order Poales; family Poaceae; genus Elymus; species Elymus sibiricus. The sequence goes on from CM077670.1 coordinate 32,219,566, forward strand.
CAAGTCGCCTTCGTGGAACGCGAGGGGCTTTATCTTCTTGCTGTGGTAGCGGTGCAGGCCCTGCTGGTAGATTGCCGACCGGCTCAAGGCCATCAGGCGTGCCTCTTCGAGTAGATCGACCGCGTCCTCGCGCGCCTCCTTTGCGTCTGCTTCCGTGAACAGGGTGCTCCGAGGCGAGTCGAACTCGATGTCCATAGGGATAACCGCCTCGGCCCCGTAGACGAGGAAGAAAGGCGTGAAGCCGGTCGACCGGTTCGCTGTGGTGCGCAGGCTCCATAAGATCGCCGGCAGCTCATCGATCCAGCTGCCGGGTGAGCGCACAAGTCGCTCGATGAGCCAGGGCTTGATGCCGGCCAGAATGAGGCCGTTTGCCCGCTCTGCTTGGCCATTCGACTGGGGTGCGCGACGGAGGCTAAATCTAGCCGGATGTCAGAGACGGAGTAGTGACACGCCAGCGCGCCCTTGGCGAAATTGGTGCCATTATCGGTGATGATGTTGTTGGGGATGTCGTACCGGACCACGATGTCTTTGATGAATTTGACAGCCGTTGGGCCGTCGAGCTTCCTGATTGGCTTCGCTTCGATCCACTTGGTGAACTTGTCAATTGCCACCAGCAGATGCATCATGCAGCCTCGGGCGGTCTTGAATGGCCCCACCATGTCGAGGCCCCAGACGGCGAAGGGCTACGTGATGGGAATGGTCCGGAGAGCCGCAGTTGGCTGGTGGCTCCGACTGCTGAAGTGCTGGCAACCCTTGCACTCGAGGACCAGCTGCTCCGCGTCCTTCAGAGCTGAGGGCCAATAAAAACCATGGCGGAAGGCCATTGGCCGGCTCGACGCAGCGCTGGAAGACGTCGGTCGTGCTACGCTTGACGAGCTCGTTGTTGATGATCGAGTAGGCGGAGGCCCGGCGTTGCACCTATCGGGCCGAGACCTCGTTGCTGGGAAACCCGCCGCTCATCAAGAAGGTGAGAATCGGTTGCGCCCACGTAGGCGCCTCCACTGTGGGAACAGCGACATGCCCGGGGGTGGCCAGATGAGAAGGCGGCGAACTTGAGTGGGTAGCTTCTGGAGCCGAAGCGGGTGCCCCTGAACTGAGACCGGCGGCCCCCGGCGCTAGGTCGAATACGGCGGTCACCGAGCTCGGAATGGCAGTCCCCGAGCCGGAGGCCGGAGGCGCCGGGTCGGCTGGGATGAAAATGGACTCTAAATCCAGAGATGGACTGATGGAAGGCTTGCGCAGGTGCTCGAGGGAGACGCCGCTGGGATGGCCTGCCAGCTGGAGCCAATCTTGGCTAGAGCGTCTGCCGCTTCGTTCTCAGTCCAGGGGACATGGAGGAATTCACAGCCGTCGAAATTGCCGGACAGCTACTGGACCAGGTTGCGGTATCTGGCCATGTTGGCATCCCTGGCGTCCCACTCGCCTGAGACCTGCTGGACCACCAGGTCGGAGTCGCCGTAACACAGGATGCGCCGGATGCCGATCTCCTTGGCCAGCCGGAGGCCGTGAACAAGGGCTTCGTACTCAGCGACGTTGTTGGAGGCAGCGAAGTGGATTTGGACAGCGTAGCGCAGCCGGTCGCTCTTCGGGGAGGAGAGCACGATGTCGGCTCCCAAGACGGTGAGCATCTTCGACCCGTCGAAGTGCATGCGCCAATGCGTTGAGTCGGGTGCCGGCGGCAAGTATTGGGTCTCTGCCCAGTCGACGAGGAAATCCGCCAAGGCTTGCGACTTGATGGCCGTGCGGGGCTCGTAGTGGATCGTGTACGCGGCTAGCTCGATAGCCCACTTGGCGACCCGGCCAATGGCATCCCGGCTGCCGATGATCTCCGAGAGGGGGGCCGTGCTCACCACGGTGATGAGATGCTCCTGGAAGTATGGCTTCAGCTTCTTCGCGGTGAAGTATACGCCTTAGCACATCTTCCGATAGTGAGGGTAGTTCTGCTTGGAGGCGGACAGGACCTCACTGAGGTAGTACACCGGGTGCTGGACCGGCAGCGGCTTGTCGGTCTCCGGCCGCTCTACCACCACGACTACACTCACCACCCGGGTAGTGGCCGCGATGTATAATAGGAGCGGCTCCTTCTCAGCTGGCGCGACCAAAATGAGTGCGGTGGAGAGCTTGCACTTGACGCGGAAAGCCTCGTCCGCCTGGTCGTTCCACTCGAACGGGGTCATCTTCTTCATCAGCTGGTACAGGGGCAGGGCCCTCTCCCCCAGCCGGCCGAGCAAATGGCTGAGGGATGCCAAGCAGCCAGTGAATTTTTGCACGTCGCGCAGCCGAGCCGCCTTGCGCATGTGCTCGATGGCCTTGATCTTCTCCGGGTTGGCCTTGATTCTGCGTTCGGAAACGAGAAAGCCGAGGAGCTACCCGGCTGGGACGCCGAACACGCACTTCTCTGGGTTGAGCTTGATCTGGTACGTACGCAGGTTGGCGAACGTCTCCGTGAGGTCGGCCAGCAAGGTGAGGCGCCTCTTGGTCTTGACCATGATATCATCCACGTACACATGGACGTTCCTGCCGATCTGGGGTAGAAGACACTTCTGCATGCAGCGCTGAAAAGTCACGCCGGCGTTCCTCAGGCCGAACGACATGGTGACGTAGCAGTAAGCTCCGAAGGGCATGATGAAGGAAGTCTTGAGCTGGTCAGCCGGGTCCAGCTTGATCTGGTGGTAGCCGGAGTAGGCGTCCAGGAACGACAGCAGCTCATAGCCGACCGTGGAATCGATCACTTGATCAATCCGTGGCAAGGCGAAGGGGTCCTTCGGGCATGCCTTGTTTAGGCTGGTGTAGTCGATGCACATGCGCCACTTGCCGTTTTTCTTCAGGACGAGGACCGGGTTCGCCAGCCACTCCGGATGAAAAACCTCCATGATGAAGCCGGCCGACAGCAACCGGGCGATCGCCTCCTCGATAGTTCTCTGCTTCTCCTCAAAAAAGCGGCGGAGCGGCTGTTTGACCGACTTGGCATCCGGCCGGACGTGCAGCTTGCGCTCGGCGAACTTCCTCGGAACTCCGGGCATGTCCATGGGGGACCACGCAAAGACGTCCCGGTTTTCGTGGAGGAAATCGATGAGCATGCCCTCCTGCTCGCTGCTGAGCCTGGTACTGATGGTGATGCACTGGGATGGATTGGCCGGATCCAGAGGGATCTGCTTGGTGTCCTTGGACGGCTGGAAGGATGCCTCAACATCCGGCTTCATGGACGGAGGGAGGGCCGGCACGGCCGGTTGCTCATTGGTCAAGGCCACGAGCCGGTCAAGCCAGCGCTTCGCCTCCGCCACGACCTGGGACTCGGCCAACCGAGAGGTGGCCTCCGCACACTCGATGGATTTTTTGTAGTCTCCGGCTATGGTGATGGCGCCTTCCGGACCTGGCATCTTGAGCTTGAGGTAGGCGTGATGAGGCGTCGCCATGAACTTGGCCAGCGTCGGCCGACCCAAAAGTGCATGGTAAGGGCCACTCAGATCGACCACCTCGAACTAGACCAGCTCGCGGCGGAAGTTGTGCGGGTCGCTGAAGAGCACGTCCAGCCGGATCTTGCCGATGGGAGAGCAGGAGAGCCCTGGCACAACGCCGTGGAAGGTCGTCCGGCTGGGCTGCAGATGTTTCTTCTCCAGACCCAGTCTGGCCATGGTGCTGCGGTAGAGGTTGTTGGTGCTGCTGCCACCATCGATGAGCACCCGTGAGAAACGGCAGCCACGCCTCTCGGACGCGAAGGTGGAGTCGATGACGAGGGCATGGTCTCCCGGTGGGGGCAGTGATGCCGGGTGATCCTCCCGGCCCCAACTGACTGGTTGCTTGGACCAGTGCATGAACTGGGGAATGGGAGGAGCGGTGGCGTTCACTTCGCGGGACCGCCTAACCTGGTTGCGCCTGTCAGACGCTTCACTGGTGAAGACGACGTAGGATGCGTCCGAGCGGAGGGAATCACCGCTAGGCTGAGGACCTGCCCGATCCAGCGCCGACGCTGAAGCGCGGATTGTTGGGGAACGTTGCATGGAAAACAAAAAATTTCTACGCACATGCAAGATCTATCCATGGAGATGCATAGCTACGAGAGGGGAGTGTGTCTACGTACCCTCGTAGACCGTAAGCGGAAGCATTAGAACAACGTGGTTGATGTCGTCGAACAACTTCACGATCCAACCGACCGAGCACCGAACGTACGGCACCTCCGCGTTCAGCACACGTTTAGCTCGGTGACATCCTCGACTTCTTGATCTAGCAAGACGGCGAGGTAGTGGATGAGTTCCGGCAGCACGACGGCGTGGTGACGGTGATGGTGATGCTATCTCCGCAGGGCTTCGCCCAAGCACTGCGAAAATATGACCGAGGGACGAAACTGTGGAGGGGGGCGCCGCACACGGCTAAGACAATGTTGTATCTCCTTTGGGGCGCCCCCTCTCCTCTATTTATATATGTGTAGGGGCTTGGAGAGAAGGAATAGTGCCACGTGAACAGTAACCGTGAATAGTACACATGTGGACTTGGACTCCAAAGTCCAATCCTATTCCTACTAGGACTCTCCCTTTTTTCCTTCCCTAGCTGCGTGGGCTTTTGAGGACTTGGTGCGCCTGGCCCAATAAGGCCAGGGTGCCTCCCCTTAGCCCATGCCAGCCCTTGGGACGTGGTGGACCCACTTGTGGACTTCCGGACCCCTCCGGAATCCTCCGGAACCTTCTGGAAGCTTCCCGGTACAATATCGAAAAAACTACACCTTTTTCCGGAACCCAAAATATGACTTCCCATATATAAATCTTTACCTCTCGGCCATTCCGAGACTCCTCGTGACGTCCGGGATCTCATCCGGGACTCCGAACAATATTCGGTTACCAATTCACATAACTCATATAACACTATATCGTCAACGAACGTTAAGCGTGCGGACCCTACGGGTTCGGGAAAGATGTAGACATGACTGAGACGCCTCTCCGGTCAATAACCAATAGCAGAACCTGGATGCTCATATTGGTTCCTACATATTCCACGAAGATCTTATCGGTCGAACCGCAATGACAACATACGTAATTCCCTTTGTCCGTCGGTATGTTACTTGCCCGAGATTCGATCGTCGGTATCTCCATACCTAGTTCAATCTCGTTACCAGCAAGTCTCTTTACTCGTTCCGTAATACATTATCCCGTAATTAACTCCTTAGTCACTTTGCTTGCAAGCTTCTTATGATGTGCATTACCGAGAGGGCCCAGAGAAACCTCTCCGAAACACGGAGTGACAAATCCCAGTCTCGATCCATGCCAACTCAACGGACACCTTCGGAGATACCTGTAGAGCATCTTTATGATCACCCAGTTACGTTGTGATGTTTGATAGCACACAAGGTATTCCTCTGGTATCCGGGAGTTGCATGATCTCATGGTCTGAGGAACATGTATTTGACATTCAAGAAAGCAGTAGCAATAAACAGAATGATCATATGCTAAGCTAACGGATGGGTCTTGTCCATCACATCATTCTCCTAATGATGTGATCCCGTTATCAAATGACAACTCATGTCTATGGTTAGGAAACCTTAACCATCTTTGATCAACGAGCTAGTCTAGTAGAGGCTCACTAGGGACACGGTATTTGTTTATGTATTCACACATGTATTTAAGTTTCCGGTCAATACAATTCTAGCATGAATAATAAACCTTTATCATGAACAAGGAAATATAAAATAATAACAACTTTATTATTGCCTCTAGGGCATATTTCCATCACGGATGGCATCAAATTCTCATCGCGCAATCTCGAGCCGGCACCGGGCGACCGCGAGCTCGGTGGCCTCGGCAAGCAACAACTTGTGCGATACATCGAGCTCAGCCGTGGTGAAGGCCGGACCGGTGCTGGGGGTGGCAAAGGCGCGAGCTTCTTCACCGGGCACTCGCAGACGACCGAAGGCGACAGGGAGCGACTCCATCCGGGGACGGGAAGTGCCGTCGCCGCCGGGCGGCGGTGGGACGGTAACGGCGAGCACCCTGCTGGGGCACTCGGCCGGAACGAGCGTGACAATGAAGCGCAACTCGCCGAAGGGGGTGACGGAGCCACCAGCGAGGAGGGCGGCATCATGCGCCGTGCCAGGGCCGGCACGCTCGATCGCGCCGAGCGGGCCAATCAAACCATGCACGATGTGCTCGCCGGTGGAAGTGAAGGGTCTCGTTCGGAACGAAACTCCGGCCGATGCCACGGACAGCCCCACGGTGGGCGCCAACTGTCGTGGTGTGCTCACAGCATATGCCATGGGTAGGCTAATCGAACGTGGTTGGGGCCGGAGGACGTCGGAGGGTTCCGGAGGCGAGAATGTGGACAAGCGGTGGATGACACACGGTGTACCCAGGTTTGGGGCCCTCCGGGGGAGGTAACACCCCTTGAGCTGTATGGGTGGAGGAGGAAGGAGGACTAGCTCACTTCTCCTGGTGAAGCGGCGAGATACTTCGCGTGGGGATCAAGAACTCAGGGTTTCCACCCTCTGCATGCAGGGCTCCCTGGGGGTCTTATATGCCGGCTCCCCAGGGTTACAATGGTAATCTACTAGGGCGCGGGGCCCAATTGTCATCATCTCATGCCGGACAGTGGGACCCGCCGGCTGCTGGGGCCTGCCGGCTGCGGGCCCCGCCGGCCGTCCGCCCCTGCTGCACATCTTGGCTTGCGTCATGAAGCGGCGGGCACTGTTCGGTTACAGCGCTACGCCGGGTCGCCGCCGCCGACCCCGGGCCACGGTTTCATGGCGTACTGTCGCCACGCTCGCACGGTTTCCGGGGCTGCGCGTACTATAGCCACGCTTGCCCGATCTTCAGGGAGGCTGTCTTGTCACATGGCCGACTAGGGCTGATGCCAGCACGGACGTCCGCCGCCGGGTCGGGCTTCACTGCTGAGCTTGGCCGGGTCAAGGGCCTTCAGGCCGGCTGGTGAGCGAGCCGGATCGAGTCTCATCGTCACGCCTGGCCGGTCCTGGGCCTCTAGGCCGGCTGGAGAGCGGGCCGGGTTAAGGGGTGCTGGCCGCCCCGTTGTTTTGAAAATGGTTAAGTGTTGATGAGCCTACCCGGGGGTTATCCCCCCGACAAAGGGCCCTTCCCAAGGAGGGGAGAGCTTATGCATCTCTGTCTAACCTTGTATCAGACAGAGCACTAAGTCACCTTCCTGAAAGGTACGACTTCGGACTCTACGGCTATGATAGCGACGTAGGTCTTGTTGATATATTGCTGATCTTGAAGCCGCGAGATCGCGTTCTTCTTCCAGAGCATCAAGAGAGTTTTGGTGAGCTATCTCATTATCAGCCTCAACATAAGTTGTAACTCTAGGAGAATCATGTCGGATATTGCTTGGTAGCACAGCTTCTGCACCATAGACCATAAAGAATGGCGTGTAGCCTGTTGGCCTGTTAGGAGTAGTCTGTATGCTCCAATTAAAGCACTGTCGGGAGTTCCTCTACCCAGCATTCGGGGGTACGCTCAAGAGGCACCATGAGTCTTGGTTTAATCCCTCGTAGTAACTCCTGATTAGCACTCTCCGCCTGTCCATTGGACTGAGGATGCACGACCGATGCCAAGTCAAGCCGAATATGTTATCGCTGACAAAACTATTTCATAGCACCTTTGGACAGATTAGTGCCATTGTCAGTAATAATGCCGTGCGGGTATTCGAAGTGATAGATTAACTTCTTCGAAAACTTGACTGCTGTGGCAGCATCACAGTGACTGACTAGCTCTACTTCAATCCACTTTCTAAACTTGTCAACTACGACCAATAAGTGGGTATTTTTGCACTTGGATCTTTTGAAAGTTCCAACCATATCGAGCCCCCAGACTGTGAACGGCCAAGTAATTGGGATCATCCAGAGTTCCTGAGCCGGCACATGAGCTTGACGTGCAAATTTCTGACAACCATCACACTTGCGAACGATATCCTCTGCATCTGCATGAGTTGTAAGCCAGTAGAAACCGTGCCGAAAAGCTTTTGCAACCAAAGATCTGGAGCCGACATGATGTCCACAGTCTCTAGAGTGGATCTCGTTAAGAATCTCACGGCCCTTTTCAGGAGAAACACAACGTTGAAAAATGCCTGAAACACTCCTCCTGTGCAACTCACCATTGACTATAGACATGGACTTGGACCTCCTGATAATTTGTCGAGCGATGATTTCCTCTATAGGGAGCTCGCCACGGGTAAGATACGCCAGATAAGGTACTGTCCAGTCTGCCGTGGCATGAACGGCAGCCACCAGTGCTGCTTCTGGGTCAGGAATAGCAATGTCTTCCTCTGTGGGTAACTTGACTGACGGACTATGCAAAACATCCAGAAAAATATTTGGTGGAACAGGCTTGCGCTGAGACCCCAAACGAGACAGTGCCTCGTCTGCCTCATTAAGCCGGCGATCTATATGATCAACCTGGTATCCTTTGAAGTGTCCAGCTATCACTATAACAGCATGCCTGTAAGCCGCCATAAGGGGGTCTTTGGAATCCCAAGTTCTAGAAACCTGTTGGGCCACCAAGTTTGAGTCGCCCAAGCACCTGACCCGGCTGAGGTTCATCTCCTTAGCCATACGAAGCCCATGGAGCAAAGCCTCATATTCTGCTCTATTGTTAGTACAAGAAAACATGAGTCTCAAAACATAACAAAATTTATCACCTCGCTGGGAAGTTATCACAACTCCAGCCCCCGAGCCTTCCAATTGTCTGGATCCATCAAAGTGTATCGTCCAGTATGTAGTGTCCGGCTTCTCTTACGGAGCTTGCAATTCAGTACAGTCATTGATGAAGTCCACCAAAGCTTGGGACTTGATGGCGGTCCATGACATATACTTGAGATGATGCGGACCAAGCTCGATAGCCCACTTTGCAACCCGACATGTCGCTTCTCTGTTCTGGAAGATATCTCCCAGAGGTGCTGAACTAACGACAGTGATGGGGTGTTCCTAAAAATAGTGTTTCAGTTTTCGACTTGCCATGAACACACCATAAACCAGTTTCTGCCAATGCGGGTATCGCTGCTTGGATGCCATTAAAACTACACTGACATAATACACTGGTCACTTAACTGGGTATTCCTTGCCCTCTTCCTTGCGCTCCACTACTATGGCCACACTGACTGCTTTATTGTTAGCAGCGATGTATAACAACATCGACTCTTTGAGCTGAGGGGCAGCAAGGATAGGCGCTTCAGACAACTGCTTCTTAAGGGACTCAAAAGTCGTGTTTGCCGCATCATTCCAGACGAAGTTATCTGTCTTTTTCGAAAGCTGATATAGAGGAATTGCCTTCTCACCAAGTCGGTTGATGAACCGGCTTAAAGCCGCAACACAACATGTGAGCTTCTGGACGGCATTGACATTGGCCGGCTTCTTCAAAGATGTGATAGCTGCGATTTTGTTCGGGTCAGCCTCAATGCCACGCTTAGAGACAAGAAAACCTAGCAACTTCCCAGCTAGAACTCCGAACACACATTTGGCCGGGTTTAACTTCATCTGGTAAACTCGCAAGTTATCAAATGTCTCCTTCAAATCATCAAGCAAAGTTTCTTTCTTCTGAGATTTGACCACAATATCATCAACATATATATGCATGAACATTGCGCCCAATCTGTTCGTGGAAACAGTTCTGAATGCAACGCTGATAAGTTGCACCTGCGCTCTTCAGACCAAATGGCATAGACGTGTAGCAAAATGCTCCAAAGGGTGTGATGAAAGCTGTCTTTTCCTGGTCTTCCTCCTTCATCTTGATCTGATGATAACCAGAGTAGGCATCTAGAAAACACACACTCTTACAACAGGCAGTGGAATCAATGATCTGATCAATGTGAGGCAGAGCAAACGGATCTTTAGGACAAGCTTTGTTAAGGTCAGTGTAATCGACGCACATCCGCCAAGTCCCATTCTTCTTCAGAACAAGCACTGGGTTAGCCAGCCACTCAGGATGGAATACTTCAACAATAAAACCGACAGCCAGGAGCCGGGCGAGTTCCTCACCAATAGCTTTGCGTCTCTCCTCGTTGAAATGACGGAGGTATTACCGGACAGGTTTCATCTTGGGATCAACATTTAGGCAGTGCTCAGCGAGTTCTCTCGGTACACCAGGCATGTCAGAAGGTTTCCATGCGAAGATGTCCCGATTCTCACGGATGAACTCGATGAGCACGCTTTCCTATTTAGGATCCATGTTCACCCCAATGGTGAACTGCTGAGAAGAGTCACCGGGAGTGAAATCAACTTGCTTGGTGTCTCTGGCCGACTTGAACTTGAGCAGGGGGTCGGACTCAGTAGTTGGCTTTTTCAAAGAGGCCATATCAGTTGGATCAACATTATCTTTGTAAAATTTCAACTCCTCAGCTTCGCAAGCCGACTTAGCATAAGTTGCATCCCCCTCCTCACATTTGAATGTAATTTTCCTATCACCATCGACTGTGATAGTTCCGTCAGGTCCTGGCATCTTTAACTTCAGATAAACATAACATGGACATGCCATGAACCGTGCATAAGCTAGCCGTCCAAAAAGGGCATGATAAGGACTTTTGATTTTGACCACTTCAAACATCAAGAACTCAGATCTGAAGTTGAATTCAGTACCAAAAGCAACTTCCAAAGAAATTTTGCCTATGGGATAAGCCAACTTGCCAGGAACAATGCCAAGAAAAACCGTAGATGACGGCTTTAGCTGTTTTTCTGACAGGTTCATCCTTTTAAAAGTATCATAATAGAGTATATTAATACTGCTTCCTCCATCCATGAGTACTTTGGTTAGCTTATAGCCGCCGACTTGAGGGGCAACCACCAAAGCAAGACTCCCTGGATTAACAACCCGGGGAGGGTGATCGGCCCGACTCCAAATCACAGGTTGCTCTGACCAGTTCAAATACTTAGGAACTGCCGGCTCAACGATGGTAACAGCTCATCTCTGGAGCTTCCGGTCGAGCTTGCACGTGTTGGTTGTAAACACATGATATTGCCCGATGTTCAACTGCTTGGGGTTGCTCTGAAACCCGGATTGACCTCCCTGGTTCTGATTTCCCTAGCCGGCTTGCTAATTATTGCCTCCGCCATTGCCAGTCCCCTGGAATCCAGAATTTTGACCACCAGCCCCCTGGAACCCGGTATTATGAAAGCCAGCACCGGAGCCGTCGGCTCTCGGATTTCCCGGATGGCCGCCGTTGCCACCGCCATTGTTGTTGCCTTGCACGGCTCTGCTCCAGAATTCCTGCATGATGAAATAGTTTTCCCAAGAGAGGTTTGCTGGCTTTTCATCCATACTATGTTTTGTGCATGGGCCTTTAAGAGCCTCCTCATAATTACGAGGACGATTTCCAGAAAACGTCTTTCAAAAGTTGCCCTTCTGACGCTGATTCTTGAAACCAGTTGTGGTATTGGCAACAAAATCTGAGCCGCCCTCAGTATTCTTGCGCTTGTTGTTGTTGTGATTGTTGTTTCCATTATTACCATTCTGAAACCATCGACCATTCCTTTTACCCTTCCCAGACTTGTCATCATCAGACTCCGGGTCTTTAGTTTTATCAGACTCGACATACTTCATCATGGCATCCATGAGCTGACCCATATCTTTGACATTCCTCTTGATACACACAAATTTTTGAATCAAGGGGTCAAACATGCAATTCTTTTCCAGGACAAGAACTGCTATTTGAGCCGTGATGCTATCAGTGGAGTGAATGATCTCGGTGACTCTACGAGCCCAATGGTGGGCCGACTCTCCGTCCTTTTGAACACAATGCTGCAAGTCGCAGATCGTGGTTGGGCGCTTGCAGGTCCCCTGGAAATTCTTGATGAAGAGGTCCTTCAATTCCTGCCATGTGTTGATTGAGTTGGGCGGTAGATTTTTCAACCACGTACGAGCCGGTCCTTCCAGCATCATAGTTAAATATCTGGCACATACCCCATCGCTGACCTCCAGCATATCCATGGCCAGCTCGTAACTCTCAATCCACGCGACAGGCTCCATGTCTGCGGTGTAATTGGGGATTTTACGTGGGCCATTGAAATCTCATGGCATGCGAGCACTTCGCATGGCCAGTGCTAAGCATTGAGTACCAATCGTCCTCCTGACGAAGCCGGTACCGTTTGATTCCTATTGGGGTGAGGTGGGTGGGACTCGTGCGGGGTAGGCATACCCAGCACCTACACCGGTATTGCGCAAAGCATGAGCATTATCAACTATGGCCTGTGCATTTACTAATTGGGGTTGGTCTTGTTGAGGCAGCAACTGCTCGTTCCGGTGTCGTGCACTGCTAGAGACAGCTGGTGACTCGGCGTGCCGGCTCTTATTGCAGCTCTGATGAGGAGTAGAATGAAGCCGGTGCTGACTATGACAGTAATTCGCCTGCTGCATCACTGCTGTTTTTAACATCTCGATAGCGTTCCTGGCCTCCTTCTCCATCGGGCTATCACCATTGATTGGTATTGAGGTAGGGTTATGTGTTGCTGCCAACACATTGCCAATCGGGTTTGAGTAATGACCGACTGGTGTGTGAAAATGCTCTGGCCGACTCTGAATCATCTGATGCTGCGCCTGCGTCAGTTGCTAATGAGCCGGTGGCTGCAACTGGGTCATTTGTGGAGGAAGATCCCGGGTCAACTGGGATATGACCATTCCTGCCCCTGGCATGGATGCTCCTACTCCTGGTGTTGCTGGGGGAGGCATGTCTGCTGGGGTCTAAAAAAAACTTTGCCGGCTCCAGCGAAATTGGGAGCCGGGTTTGGAACCTCCGTTGATGGACAGCCGACGCCTCGTTGTGACGGAAACCCAGATGAATTGCCTCCGCCTCCAAGCGGTTGGTTTCATCGAGGATTTGGGCCTATCTCTCCGCCAGATGTGCGTTCTCTGCATCGATGTCCTCCTGTATCTTTTTTAGCTCTTCGCGACACTTTGCAATCTTCGTATTGTGAGCGCCTGCGTTTTCTGGAGTTACCGGGTTTGCCAGGAGCGCGCTAAGGGTGGTCATCATCTCAGTAAGCGCCTGTGCCCCAGTCTTCCCAGAGCCGGCAGGGGCTGAAGCTGTTGCCGTGACCCTGGCTATTGTGGGATTCTGACCCGGCGCAACGTCTGTCGGGTTCCGGTTCACGGATGGATCTGTGATCAAGCGTCCATTCACATCATACTGGGGCTGATTCTGGTTTCCTGCCATATAGACCGCCGCGCGACGGGGTGACTCATAAGACTATGGGCAGATTTCATCGTCAGAGTAGACTCCTAGCCTCTCTTCAAAGAACGGAAGAATTGACTCGGTATCTCCAACCGAAGACTCGCCATCAGAATAGACGAGCGTGTCACCCCCGGACACCGAATTGCTCGACAGATCGGCTCCTTGCGTGAACCCAACAAAAGCATGAATCTGATCGGGTCTTGCCTGGCCGGGTTTGGTACGACGAGCAGACTCGATGACGTTGATGACGGCATCCGGCTCTGGCTCGGACCCGCCGATCATGCCGATGAAGGTGTGGAGCTTGCCAAAGGGGATCCGGTAACCAAACTCGATCGAGTCAGCCTCAGGGCCCCAGCCGAAGTCGTCGATGTAAAGCTTCCCGCGCCGGCTCTTCGTCATCTGGCCAACCGCGTATCCCTCGATCCCTGGGAGAGCTCTCTCCAAGAACTCAACACCACCGTGCGACAGCCCCATGGTGGGCACCAACAGTCATGGTATTGTCACGGCAGATGTCCCCGTGAAATGACTTAGTGGTGAGGCCATCGCAACTAGGTGGTAGCCTGAACGGGGTTAATCGAAATCAAGAGACTCGGGTTTACCCAGGTTCGACCCTTCACGGTGGAAGTAAAAGCCTACTCCTGCTTGATTGATATTGATGATGATCTCGATTACAAGGGTGCGGAATCACTAACCTAGCTCTCGAGAGATTGTAACTTAGTCTTTGGGTCCTAGGGACTCCCCTTTATATAATAGGTTGAGTCCCTGGTTTTACAGAAGATTCCGGGTTGTAATCTTAACCCGTATCCTACACTAACTCTTATTAGCCTTGTTCTCCAAGTTAGGAAAGTTCTCCCTCCAGGCTTCTGCGTGTATCTATAATTTTTTATTGTTCCATGCTATTATAGTATCAATCTTGAATGTTTTATATGTAATTATATGCAATTATATATAATTTTTAGGGACTAACCTATTAACCTAGTGCCCAGTGCCAGTTGCTATTTTCTGCTTGTTTTTGGCTTTTCAGGAAATCAATACCTGATGTCTACTACGCAACTTTATTCTTGTAGACTCTGTTGGGCCTCCAAGCGCAGAGTTTTGTAGGACAGTAGCAAATTTCCCTCAAGTGGATGACCCTAAGGTTTATCAATCCGTGGGAGGTGTAGGATGAAGATGCTCTCTCTCAAACAACATTGTAATCAAATACAAGAAATTTCTTGTGTCCCCAACACACCCAATACAATGGTAAATTGTATAGGTGCACTAGTTCGGCGAAGAGATGGTGATACAAGTGTAGTATGGATAGTAGATATAGGTTTTTGTAATCTGAAAATATAAAAACAGCAAGGTAGCAAGTAACAAAAGTGAGCACAAACGGTATTGCAATGCTTGAAAACAAGGCCTAGGGTTCATACTTTCACTAGTGCAATCTCTCAACAATGCTAACATAATTGAATCATATAACAATCCCTCAACGTGCGATAAAGAATCACTCCAAAGTTCCTATTAGCGGAGAACAGAAGATAGAAATTGTTTGTAGGGTACGAAACCACCTCAAAGTTATCCTTTCCGATCGATCTATTGAGCCATTCCTATAATTGTCACAAACAGCCCTAGAGTTCGTACTAAAATAACACCATATGATACACATCAACCAACTCTAATGTCACCTAGATACTCCGATGTCACCACAAGTATCCGTGAGTTGATTATACGATATGCATCAAACAACTTCATAATCATAATATTCAATCCACACAAAGAACTCCAAGGAGCACCCCAAAGTTTCTATCGGAGAAAAGATAATGAAAACGTGCATCAACCCCTATGCATAGATTACCCCAATGTCACCGCGGGAATCCGCGAGTTGAGTGCCAAAACATATATCAAGTGAATCAATATAATACCCCATTGTCACCACGGGTATTCATATGCAAGACATACATCAAGTGTTCTCAAATCTGAAATATTCAATCCGACAATAACGAAACCTCAAAGGGAAAAGATTCGATTCATCACAACAAGGATAGAGAGGGAAGAAACACCATATGATCCAACTATATTAACAAAGCTCGCGATACATCAAGATCGTGCCAAATCAAGAACACGAGAGAGAGAGAGAGAGAGAGAGAGAGAGAGAGAGAGAGATCAAACACATAGCTACTTGTACAAACCCTCAGCCCCGAGGGTGAACTACTCCCTCCTCGTCATGGAGACCGCCAGGATGATGAAGATGGCCTCCAATGATGATTCCCCCCTCCGGCAGGGTGCCGGAAAAGGGATGTAGATGAGACCATGGAGGTACAGAGGCTTGCGGCGGCGTAAAAACTCATCTAGGTTAACTTTCGGGGGTTTCTGAATATATAGGATTTTTAAGCATTGGAATCACGCAAAGAGGTGCCATAGGGGGGCCACGAGGCACCAGGGCGCGCCTGGGGGGTGGCGCGCCCTGGTGGCTTGTGGGGCCCCTGTGGGTCTTCTGCTGCTCCCCCGAAGCTTTCTGGGTCTGTTTCCTTCCAGAAAAAATCGTCAAAAAGTTTCGCTGCATTTGGACTTCATTTGATATGGATTTTCGAGAAAACCAAAAACAAGCAGAAAACAACAACTGGCACTGGGCACTAGGTCAATATGTTAGTCCATAAAAATCATATAAAAGCCATATAAAAGTGCACCAAAATCATACAAAACTATAATAAACATGGCATGAATACTGCATAAATTATAGATATGTTGGAGACATATCAGTATCCCCAAGCTTAATTCCTGCTCGTCCTCGAGTAGGTAAATGATAAAAGAAATAATTTATGAAGTGTGAATGTTAGCATAGTGCATAAGTTTGATCAATGATAATTTCAATCACTTTTCCTAGCATCATAACAACAACTCTTTCTCATAAAACTCATCATGATAAATTAGCAATCAATTCACATGTTATGGTTCAAACAATGCAATCTCTTGAAACATAACAACCTATCTTCTTAGTCACCAAACAATTGCAATTCAACTTAATTTTCAACAAAGTCTAAGTAAAAGCTCTGCATACTCAATTATCATATAGTCTTCTATGATTGCTGGTACTCAAAGCATATTTTTAGAACAAATGGCATCCATCGAACACAGATAAAGATAGGGGCTTAGTGTTTTGCCTCCCAACTTATTTATCATAGAGATAATTGTCAACAATAATAATTCATGATCAAATATATTTGACTGGCCATATGTGCCTGGATCTTTCCCCACCACATGATGCTTGCCAACTAGAGAATAATTAAGGTTGAAATGAGAATGAATACTTATTGACTCTTGCATAAAGGTAAATTCATAAAAGTAAATACATAAAAGTAAAAGATAGGCCCTTCGCAGAGGGAAGCAGAGGTTGTCATGCGCTTTTTATTTTTGGATGCACAAGCCCTTAATGCAAAGGAACGTCACGTTATATTGCCCCTTGTGATAGCAACCTTTATTATGCAGTCCATCGCTTTTATTTCTTTACCATCACAAGTTCGTACAATGCTTATTTTCTCTTGCAATAAAAGATCATACATATTTTAGGAGCAATTTTTATTGCTTTTTGCACCGATGACAACTTACTTGAAGGATCTTATTCAATCCATAGGTAGGTATTGTTGGGGAACGGAGCATGAATTTCAAAAAAATTCCTACGCTCACGCAAGATCTATCCATGGAGATGCATCGCTACGAGAGGGGAGAGTGTGTCTACGTACCCTCGTAGAACGTTAGCGGAAGCGTCTCACAACGCGGTTGATGTAGTCGAACAATCCTTCGAGCTCCACCGATCGAGTACCGAACGTACGGCACCTCCGAGTTCTACACACGTGCAGCTCGGTGACGTTCCTCGCCTTCTTGATCCAGCAAGACGTCGAGGTAGTAGATGAGTTCCGTCAGCACGACGGCGTGGCGACGGTGACGGTGAAGTGATTCCGGCAGGGCTTCGCCTAAGCTCTCCGAAAATATGACCGAGGTGGAAAACGGAAATCGGGGCACCGCACACGGCTATGGGACAATTGTGTGTCTCCAAGGGGTGCCCCTCCTCCGTATATAAAGGAGGAAAGAGGTGAGGAGGCTGGCCCTAGGGGCTGCGCCAAGAGTGAGGAGTCCTACTAGGACTCCTTAGTCCTAGTAAGATTCCACCTCCCATACGGAGTAGGAAAGGGGGAAGGGAGAGGGAAAGGAAAGAGGGGGCTGCGCCCCCTCCCCTAGTCCAATTCGGTTTGGGCAAGGGGGGGCGCGCGCCTCCTCACGTGGCCTGCCTCTCCTTTTCCCGTATGGCCCAATAAGGCTCATTACTTCTCCCGGTGAATTCCCGTAACTCCCCGGTACTCCGAAAAATACCCGAATCACTCGGAACCTTTCCGACGTCCGAATATAGCCTTCCAATATATGAATCTTTACCTCTCGACCATTTCGAGACTCCTCGTCATGTCCGTGATCTCATCCGGGACTCCGAACAAACTTCGGCCACCTGTCACATAACTCATATAATACTAAATCGTCATCGAACCTTAAGTGTGCGGACCCTACGGGTTCGGGAATGATGTAGACATGACCGAGACGACTCTCCGGTCAATAACCAACAGCGGAACCTGGATGCTCATATTGGTTCCTACATATTCCACGAAGATCTTTATCGGTGAACCTCATATGTCAACATACGTTGTTCCCTTTGTCTGGTGGTATGTTACTTGCCCGAGATTCGATCGTCGGTATCCAATACCTAGTTCAATCTCGTTACCGGCAAGTCTCTTTAATCGTTCCGTAATACATCATCTTGCAACTAACTCTTTAGTCACGGTGCTTGCAAGGCTTCTGTGATGCTGTATTACCGAGAGGGCCCGGAGATACCTCTCCGATAGTCAGAGTGACAAATCCCAATCTCGATCCATGCCAACTCAACAAACACTTTCGGAGATACCTGTAGTGCACCTTTATAATCACCCAGTTACGTTGTGACGTTTGATACACCCAAAGTATTCCTACGGTATCCGGGAGTTGCATGATCTCATGGTCAGAAGAACGTGTATTTGACATAGTGAAAGCAATAGCAATAAACTGAACGATCATTTGCTATGCTAACGGTTGGGTCAAGTCCATCACATCATTCTCCTAATGATGTGATCCCGTTATCAAATGACAACTCATGTCCATGGTCAGGAAATCTTGACCATCTTTTGATCAACGAGCTAGTCTAGTAGAGGCTTACTAGGGACTCAGTATTTGTCTATTATCCACACATGTATTAAGTTTCCGGTCAATACAATTCTAGCATGAATAATAAACCATTATCATGAACGGAGAAATATGATAATAAACACTTTATTAATTGCCTCTAGGGCATATTTCCAACAGTCTCCCACTTGCACTAGAGTCAATAATCTAGTTTACATCTCCATGTAATTAACATCCAACTAGTTCTAGGGCTGATCATGTTTTGCTTGTGAGAGAGGTTTTAGTCAACGGGTCTGCAATATTCAGATCCGTGTGTTCTTGGCAAATCTCTATGTCATATGTAGATGCTGCTACCACACTCTGCTTGGAGCTACTCCAAAAACGACTGTCCCACTTTACGTATCCGGTCTGAGACTCATAGTCTTCCGGATCGGTGTTTAAAGCTTGCATCGACGTAATCCTTTACGACGAACTCTTTATCACCTCTATTCCCGAGAAATTCTTCCTTAGTCCTTAGTTACTTCAGGATATTCTTGACCGCTGTCCAGTGATCTACTCCTGGATCACTTTGGTACCTCCCCACCAAGCTTATAGCGAGGCACACATCAGGTCTGGTAGACAGCATGGCATATATAATAGAGCCTATGGCTGAAGCATAGGGGATGACACTCATCTTCTCTTTATCTTCTGCGTGGTCGGGCATTGAGTCTTACTCAATCTCATACCTTGCAATACAGGCAAGAACCCTTTCTTTGACTGATCCATTTTGAACTTCTTCAAAATCTTGTCAAGGTATGTGCTTTGTGAAAGTCCAATGAGGAGTCTTGATCTATCCCTATAGATCTTGATGCCTAATATGTAAGCAGCTTCTCCGAGATCCTTCATCGAAAAACTTTTGTTCAAATAACCCTTTATGCTTTCCAGAAATTCTATGTCATTTCCCATCAACAATATGTCATCTACATATAATATGAGAAATGCCACAGAGCTCCCACTCACTTTCTTGTAAATACAAGCTTCTCCATAAGTTTGTATAAACCCAAACGCTTTGATCACTTCATCAAAGCGAGTATTCCAGCTCCGAGATGCTTGCACCAGTCCATAGATGGATCGCTGGAGCTTGCATACTTTGTTAGCGCCTTTAGGATCGACAAAACCTTCCGGCTGCATCATATACAATTCTTCCTTAAGGAATCCATTAAGGAATGCCGTTTTGACGTCCATTTGCCAGATTTCATAATCATAAAACGCGGCAATTGTTAACATAATTCTGACAGACTTTAGCATCGCTACGGGTGAGAAAGTCTCATCGTAGTCAACTCCTTGAACTTGTCGATAACCTTTAGCAACAAGTCGAGCTTTATAGACGGTGATATTACCATCAGCGTCCGCCTTCTTCTTAAAGATCCATTTATTTTCAATAGCTCGCCGTTCATCGGGCAAGTCTACCAAAGTCCACACTTTGTTCTTATACATGGATCCTATCTCGGATTTCATGGCCTAAGCCATTTCTCGGAATCCGGGCTCGCCATAGCTTCTTCATAATTCGAAGGTTCACCGTTGTCTAACAACATAACCTCCAAGACTGGATTTCCGTACCACTCTGGTGCGGAACGTGTCCTGGTTGACCTTCGAGGTTCAGTAGCAACTTGCTCCGAAGTTTCATGATCATCATCATTATCTTTCTTCTCTGGTCTGTGTTGGTGTCACAGAAATTTCTTTCTGTGGCGTACTACTATCAAGAGGAGGTACAATTACCTCATCAAGTTCTACTTTCCTCCCACTCACTTCTTTCGAGAGAAACTCCTTCTCTAGAAAGGATCCATTCTTAGCAACGAAAACTTTGCCTTCAGATCTGTGGTAGAAGGTATACCCAATAGTTTCTTTTGGGTATCCTATGAAGACGCACTTATCCGCTTTGGGTTCAAGCTTATCAGGCTGAAGCCTTTTGACATAAGCATCGCAGCCCCAAACTTTCAGAAACGACAGCTTAGGTTTCTTTCCAAACCACAGTTCATACGGTGTCATCTCAACGGATTTAGACGGTGCCCTATTTAAAGTGAATGCAGCTGTCTCTAATGCATAACCCCAAAACGATAGTGGCAAATCGGTAAGAGACATCATAGAACGTACCATATCCAATAGAGTACGATTACGATGTTCGGACACACCATCACGCTGTGGTGTTCCAGGTGGCGTTAACTGTGAAACAATTCCACATTGTCTTAAGTGAGTGCCAAACTCGTAACTCAAATATTCTCCTCCACGATCAGATCGTAAGAACTTTATTTTCTTGTTACGATGGTTCTCTACTTCACTCTGAAATTGTTTGAACTTTTCAAACGTTTCAGACTTATGTTTCATTAAGTAGACATAACCATATCTACTCAAATAGTCTGTGAACGTGAGAACATAACGATATCCACCGCGCGCCTCAATACTCATTGGACCGCATACATCGGTATTATTTCCAACAAGTCTGTTGCTCGCTCCATTGTTCCGGAGAACGGAGTTTTAGTCATCTTGCCCATAAGGCACGGTTCGCACGTCTCAAATGATTCATAGTCAAGTGATTCCAAAAGTCCATCAGCATGAAGTTTTTTCATGCGTTTAACACCAATATGACCTAAGCGGCAGTGCCACAAATATGTGGTACTATCATTATCAATTTTGCGTCTTTTGGCATCAATATTATGGATGTGAGTATCACCATGATCGAGATTCAACAAGAATAAACCATTCACAAGTGGTGCATGACCATAAAAGATATTATTCATCAAAATAGAACAACCTTTATTCTCTGATTTAAATGAATAACCGTCTCGCAATAAACAAGATCCAGATATAATGTTCATGCTCAACGCAGGCACCAAATAACAATTATTTAGGTTCATAACTAATCCCGAAGGTAGATGTAGAGGTAGCGTGCCGACGGCGATAACTTCAACTCTTGAACCGTTCCCGATGCGCATCGTCACCTCGTCCTTAGCCAATCTTCGTTTATTCCGTAGCTCCTGTTTCGAGTTACAAATATGAGCAACCGAACCAGTATCAAATACCCAGGTGCTACTACGAGCATTGGTGAGGTACACATCAATAACATGTATATCAAATATACCTTTCTTGACGTTGCCATCCTTCTTATCTGCCAAGTACTTGGGGCAGTTCCGCTTCCAGTGACCAGTTCCCTTGCAGTAGAAACACTCAGTCTCGGGTTTGGGTCCAGACTTGGGTTTCTTCGTGGGAGCAGCAACTGATTTGCCGTTCTTCTTGAAGTTCCCCTTCTTTCCCGTGCCCTTCTTGAAACTAGTGCTCTTCTTTACCATCAACACTTGATGCTCCTTCTTGACTTCTACCTCCGCAACTTTGAGCATAGCGAAGAGCTCGGAAATAGACTTTTCCATTCCTTGCATATTATAGTTCATCACAAAGCCCTTATAGCTTGGTGGCAGTGATTGGAGAATTCTGTAAATAACCGAATCATCTGGAAGATTAACTCCCAACTGAGTCAAGCGGTTATGCAACCCAGACATCTTGAGTATATGCTCACTGACAGAACTATTCTCCTCCATCTTACAGCTAAAGAACTTGTCGGAGACATCATATCTCTCGACCCGGGCATGAGCTTGAAATACAAGTTTCAGCTCTTGGAACATCTCATATGCTCCGTGATGCTCAAAACGTCTTTGGAGCCCCGGTTCTAAGCCGTAAAGCATGGCACACTGAACTATCGAGTAGTCATCAACACGTGTCTGCCAGGCGTTCATAACGTCAACAGACGAGGGAGGGGACGCGACACCTAGCGGTGCATCAAGGACATAAGCCTTCTGTGCAGCAATGAGGATGATCCTCAGATTACGGACCCAGTCCACATAGTTGCTTCCATCATCTTTCAACTTAGCTTTCTCTAGGAACGCATTAAAATTCAGTGGAACTACAGCGTGGGCCATTGATCTACAACATACAATTGCAAAGATTATTTAGACTATGTTCATGATAATTGAAGTTCAATTAATCAAATTACTTAAGAACTCCCACTTAGATTAACATCCCTCAAGTTGTCTAAGTGTAACATGATCCACATCAACTAAACCACGTCCGATCATCACGTGAGGTGGATTAGTTATCAATGGTGAACATCTTTCATGTTGATCATATCTACTATATGACTCATGTTCGACCTTTTAGTCTCTTGTGTTCCGAGGCCATATCTGTATATGCTAGGCTCGTCAAGTTTAACCCAAGTATTCCGCGTGTGTAAAACTGGCTTACACCCGTTGTATGCGAACGAAAGAATCCATCACACCCGATCATCACGTGGTGCTTACAAGCGTCGAACCTTCGCAACGGTGCATACTAGGGGAGAACACTTATCTTGAAATTTAGTGAAGGGATCATCTTATAATGCTACCGTCGTCCTAAGCAAAATAAGATGCATAAAAGGATTAACATCACATGCAATTCAATATATGTGACATGATATGGCCATCAACGTCTTGTGCCTTTGATCTCCATCAGCAAAGCACCGTCATGATCTCCATCGTCACCGGGTTGACACCTTGATCTCCATCGTAGCGTCGTGACACCTTGATCTCCATCGCAGCGTCGTGGTCGTCTCGCCGGCTATTGCAACTAATACTACTGCTAACTCATAGCGGTAAAGTAAAGCAATTACAGAGCGTTGGCATTGCATACAATAAAGAGACAACCATAAGGCTCCTGCCGGTTGCCTGATAACTTTACAAAACATGATCATCTCATACAACAACTTATATCACATCATGTCTTGACCATATCACATCACCAGCATACCCTGCAAAAACAAGTTAGACGTCCTCTACTTTGTTGTTGCAAGTTTTACGTGGCTGCTACGGGTTTGCAAGAACCGTTCTTACCTACGCAAAACCACAACGTGGTGTAGTGATTGCTTTTTGATCTTCTAAAAGAACCCTCTTCATTGAAACCGATTCAACTAAAATGAGAGAGACAGACACCCGCCAGTCACCTTTATGCAACGAGTGCACGTAGCGGTGAAACCTGTCTCGCGTAAGCGTACGCATAATGTCGGTCCGCGCCGCTTCATCTCACAATACCGCCGAATCAAGTATCAACTAGTAACGGCAAGCAATATGTATACACCCACGCCCACAACTCACTTGTGTTCTACTCGTGCAAAACACATCTACGCATAGACCTGGCTCTGATACCACTGTTGGGGAACGGAGCATGAATTTCAAAGATTTTCCTACGCTCACGCAAGATCTATCCATGGAGATGCATCTCTACGAGAGGGGAGAGTGTGTCTACGTACCCTCATAGACCATTAGCGGAAGCGTCTCACAACGCGGTTGATGTAGTCGAACAATCCTTCGAGCTCCACCGATCGAGTACCGAACGTACGGCACCTCCGAGTTCTACACACGTGCAGCTCGGTGACGTTCCTCACCTTCTTGATCCAGCAAGACGTCGAGGTAGTAGATAAGTTCCGTCAGCACGACGGCGTGGCGACGGTGACGGTGAAGTGATTCCGGCAGGGCTTCGCCTAAGCTCTCTGAAAATATGACCGAGGTGGAAAACGGAGATCGGGGCACCGCACATGGCTATGGGACAATTGTGTGTCTCCAAGGGGTGCCCCTCCTCCGTATATAAAGGAGAGAGAGGGGAGGAGGCTGGCCCTAGGGGCTGCGCCAAGAGTGAGGAGTCCTACTAGGACTCCTTAGTCCTAGTAGGATTCCACCTCCCATACGGAGTAGGAAAGGGGGAAGGGAGAGGGAAAGGAAAGAGGGGGCTGCGCCCCCTCCCCTAGTCCAATTTGGTTTGGGCAAGGGGGGGCGCGCGCCTCCTCACGTGGCCTGCCTCTCCTTTTCCCGTATGGCCCAATAAGGCCCATTACTTCTCCCGGTGAATTCCCGTAACTCCCCGGTACTCCGAAAAATACCCGAATCACTCGGAACCTTTCCGACGTCCGAATATAGCCTTCCAATATATGAATCTTTACCTCTCGACCATTTCGAGACTCCTCGTCATGTCCGTGATCTCATCCGGGACTCCGAACAAACTTCGGCCACCTGTCACATAACTCATATAATACTAAATCGTCATCGAACCTTAAGTGTGCGGACCCTACGGGTTTGGGAATGATGTAGACATGACCGAGACGACTCTCCGGTCAATAACCAACAGCGGAACTTGGATGCTCATATTGGTTCCTACATATTCCACGAAGATCTTTATCGGTGAACCTCATATGTCAACATACGTTGTTCCCTTTGTCTGGCGGTATGTTACTTGCCCGAGATTCGACCGTCGGTATCCAATACCTAATTCAATCTCGTTACTGGCAAGTCTCTTTACTCGTTCCGTAATACATCATCTTGCAACTAACTCTTTAGTCACGGTGCTTGCAAGGCTTCTGTGATGCTGTATTACCGAGAGGACCCAGAGATACCTCTCCGATAGTCGGAGTGACAAATCCCAATCTCGATCCATGCCAACTCAACAAACACTTTCGGAGATACCTGTAGTGCACCTTTATAATCACCCAGTTACGTTGTGACGTTTGATACACCCAAAGTATTCCTACGGTATCTGGGAGTTGCATGATCTCATGGTCAGAGGAACGTGTATTTGACATAGTGAAAGCAATAGCAATAAACTGAACGATCATTTGCTATGCTAACGGTTGGGTCAAGTCCATCACATCATTCTCCTAATGATGTGATCCCGTTATCAAATGACAACTCATGTCCATGGTCAGGAAATCTTGACCATCTTTTGATCAACGAGCTAGTCTAGTAGAGGCTTACTAGGGACTCAGTATTTGTCTATTATCCACACATGTATTAAGTTTCCGGTCAATACAATTCTAGCATGAATAATAAACCATTATCATGAATGGATAAATATGATAATAAACACTTTATTAATTGCCTCTAGGGCATATTTCCAACAGGTATGGTGGACACTCTTGGCAAGAAACTGGGTTTAAGGGTTTTTGGATCCACAAGTAGTATCTCTACTTAGTACGAATTTTTGGCTACCAAAAGATCCTAAGCAAGCACCACATGTTGGAGGATCCATAACAATATAACTTCTATGCAAATATACCCAAACATAACTCATTACGTTGTCTTCCTTGTCCAACTTCAACTAATTTGCTCAAGTTTGAAAATAATTAATGGGTATTCACAATCATAAAAGATGTCCAAGATAATATATTTATATGTGAAAGTTCTCTTCCTTATACTAATCATTCATGAATTTGCTTGTATGACCAATATTGTGATTGTCAAGCTTCAATAGATTTCACTTTCTAACCCAAATGTGAAACTACTACTAGACATGATACAAGCATATGAAGCACATATAATTTCAACTTTATGATATTCAATTCTTTCACAATTTACTCATAGGATATAAGTGAAGCACAAGAGTAAATGACAAACTACTCCAAAAAGATATAAGTGAAGATCAAATGAGTAGTTAAGTAAATAGGTAGCTATGTGAGGACTCTCTCTCATTTAAAAATTTCAGATATTTTTATTTTATTCAAACAGCAAGAAAAACAAAATAAAATGACATTCCAAGAATAGCACATATCATGTGAAGAAGCAAAAACTTAGGCTCAACCAAAACTGACCGATAATTGTTGATGAAGAAAGGTGGGATGCCTACCGGGGCATCCCCAAGCTTAGATGCTTGAGAATTCTTGAAATATTAATTTGGGATGCCTTGGGCATCCCCAAGCTTGAGCTCTCGTGTCTCCTTAATTCCTCTCATATCATGGCTTCTCCTAAATCTTTAAAAACTTCATCCACACAAAACTCAACAAGAACTCGTGAGATAAGTTAGTATAAATCAACTCAAAACCTTAACATTCTCTACTATAGAAAATCACTAAAATTATAATTTAACATTGCATACTAAATGTCTCTGCATATTTAATACTCCTATCCTCAAATAGAATCATTAAACAAGCAAACATACTCAAACAATGCAACTATAACAGCAATCTGCCAAAATAGAACAGTCTATAAAGGGGGCTTTAAAATTCATACTTCCCTAACTCCAAAAATTCTGAAAAATTACCACGTGACAGAGAACTCATGCATGCTTACTGTGTAAAATTTCAGATTTTTATCATGTTCTGACTATTCAGGAATATTCCGGACATAACAAAAAACTTTCTGTTTTCAAACAGCAACACATAAACTTGCAAACTGAGCATGGTAATGGCTATACTTGGCATTTTATTGAAATAAAAGATACAAAACATTATTATTGATAACAGCAAGCAAATCTCAACAAAAGAAAATGACGCTCCAAGCAAAACTCATATTATGTGACGAATAAAAATATAGCTCCGAGTGAGGTTACCGATAGTGTTGAAGACGAAAGAGGGGATGCCTTCCGGGGCATCCCCAAGCTTAGACGCTTGACTCTTCTTTGAGTATTACCTTGGGGTGCCTTGGGCATCCCCAAGCTTAGGGTCTTGCCACTCCTTATTCTCCTCATATCGACATCTCACCCAAAACTTGAAAACTTCAATCACATAAAACTTAACGGATCTTCTGAGATAGGTTAGTATGATAGAATTAAATCATCCACTTAGGTACTGTCAAGACAAGTTTCATAATTGTTCTCACATAATTCCTACTGTATTCTATCATTTCCACAATTTATATTACTCAATATAAGCTATGGAAACACTAAAACAAGCAAACTATGCATCGAAAACAGAATGTGTCAAAAACAGAACAGCATATAGTGAGTGATTTAAAAACCGTACTTATATACATCCAAAAATTCTTAAAAATTAGGACAACGTAAACAATTTGTAACCCAATACTTTGTAAAAATTTCAGAATTTTTTCACGCTCCAGTACAGAATAGAAATTCCAGCACTGGACGCAAAAGTTTCTGTTTTTGCAAAGAATCAAATCAACAAGCATCCACACTATCCCAAAGGCTTTACTTGGCACATTATTGAAAGAAAACATATAAAACATGATTACTACAGTAGCTTAATCATGTGAACACACAAAAACAGAAGGTATAAGTATTGGGTTGTCTCCCAACAAGCGTTTTTTTAAATGCCTTTTTAGCTAGGCATGATGATTTCATTGATGCTCACATAAAAGTAAAGAATTGAAACATAATGGGAGCATCATGAAGCATACGACAAGCACATTTAAGCCTAACCCACTTCCTATGCATAGGAATTTTGTGAGCAAATAGTTTATGGGAGTAAGAATCAACTAGCATAGGAAGGCAAAACAAGCATAACTTCAAAACTTTGAACATAAAGAGAGGAAACTTGATATTATTGAGAAACCTACAAGCATATGTTCCTCTCTCATAGTAATTTTTAGTAGCATCATGAAGAAATTCAACAATATACCCATCACACAAATCATTATTTTCATGATCTACAAGTATAGAAATTTTATTACTCTCCACATAAGCAAAATTATTCTCATGAATAGTAGTGGGAGCAAACTCAACAAAATAGCTATCATGTGATACTTGATTGGCTTAATCCAATTGAAAATTAAAATCATGATGACAAGTTTCATGGTTATCATTATTCTTTATAGCATACATGTCATCACAATAGATAGGAGGCATGCAATCATCATAATAATTTTTCTCATCAAAACTTGGGGGACTATAAATTTCATCTTCATCAAACATAGCATCCCCAAGCTTGTGGCTTTGCATATCATTAGCATCATGGATACTCATAGAATTCATACCAACAACATTGCAATCATGCTCATCATTCAAAGATTTTATGCCAAACATTTTATTGAATTCTTCTTCTCTCAATTGAGCAATATTTTCCGCTCCATCATTTTCAAGAAAGACATTATAAAGATGAATAATCTGAGGTAAACTCAATTCCATATTTTTTGTAGTTTTCTTTTATAAACCAAACTAGTGATAAAATAAGAAACTAAAAGATTC
The DNA here is from genome assembly GCA_039707655.1 of Elymus sibiricus. NCBI lineage: Eukaryota > Viridiplantae > Streptophyta > Magnoliopsida > Poales > Poaceae > Elymus > Elymus sibiricus. The sequence continues at coordinate 32,247,871 of CM077670.1, forward strand.
GATTGCAAGATCTAAAGATATACCTTCAAGCACTCACCTCCCCGGCAACGGCGCCAGAAAAGAGCTTGATGTCTACTACGTAACCTTATTCTTGTAGACTCTGTTGGGCCTCCAAGCGCAGAGTTTTGTAGGACAGTAGCAAATTTCCCTCAAGTGGATGACCTAAGGTTTATCAATCCGTGGGAGGTGTAGGATGAAGATGCTCTCTCTCAAACAACCCTGCAATCAAATACAAGAAATCTCTTGTGTCCCCAACACACCCAATACAATGGTAAATTGTATAGGTGCACTAGTTCGGCGAAGAGATGGTCATACAAGTGTAGTATGGATAGTAGATATAGGTTTTTGTAATCTGAAAATATAAAAACAGTAAGGTAGCAAGTAACAAAAGTGAGCACAAACGGTATTGCAATGCTTGAAAACAAGGCCTAGGGTTCATACTTTCACTAGTGCAATCTCTCAACAATGCTAACATAATTGAATCATATAACAATCCCTCAACGTGCAATAAAGAATCACTCCAAAGTTCCTATTAGCGGAGAACATAAGATAGAAATTATTTGTAGGGTATGAAACCACCTCAAAGTTATCCTTTTCGATCTATCTATTGAGCCATTCCTATAATTGTCACAAATAGCCCTAGAGTTCGTACTAAAATAACACCATATGATACACATCAACCAACTCTAATGTCACCTAGATACTCCGATGTCACCACAAGTATCCGTGAGTTGATTATACGATATGCATCAAACAACTTCATAATCATAATATTCAATCCACACAAAGAACTTCAAGGAGCACCCCAAAGTTTTTATTGGAGAAAAGATACTGAAAACATGCATCAACCCCTATGCATAGATTACCCCAATGTCACCGCGGGAATCCGCGAGTTGAGTGCCAAAACATATATCAAGTGAATAATTATAATACCCCATTGTCACCACGGGTATTCATATGCAAGACATACATCAAGTGTTCTCAAATCTGAAATATTCAATCCGACAATAACGAAACCTCAAAGGGAAAAGATTCGATTCATCACAACAAGGATAGAGAGGGAAGAAACACCATATGATCCAACTATATAAACAAAGCTCGTGATACATCAAGATCGTGCCAAATCAAGAACACAAGAGAGAGATCAAACACATAGCTACTCGTACAAACCCTCAGCCCCGAGGGTGAACTACTCCCTCCTCGTCATGGAGACCGCCGGGATGATGAAGATGGCCTCCGGTGATGATTCCCCCCTCCGGCAGGGTGCCGAAAAAGGGTTGTAGATGAGACCGTGGAGGTACAGAGGCTTGCGGTGGCGTAAAAACTCATCTAGGTTAACTTTCGGGGGTTTCTGAATATATAGGATTTTTCAGCGTTAGAATCACGCAAAGAGGTGCCACAGGGGGCCCACGAGGCACCAGGGCGCGCCCTGGTGGCTTGTGGGGCCCCTGTGGGTCTTCTGCTGCTCCCCCGAAGCTTCCTGGGTTTGTTTCCTTCCAGAAAAAATCGTCAAAAAGTTTTGCTGCATTTGGACTTCATTTGATATGGATTTTCTGGAAAACCAAAAACAAGCAGAAAACAGCAACTGGCACTGGGCACTAGGTCAATATGTTAGTCCATAAAAATCATATAAAAGCCATATAAAAGTGCACCAAAATCATACAAAACTATAATAAACATGGCATGAATACTTCATAAATTATAGATACGTTGGAGACGTATCAATACCAAACAAAGTTCAAATGCCACAAAACTTTTTTGAGATTTTTTTCTGGACGAAAGAGACCTTGGAAGCTTCGGGAGGAGGCCAGAGGCCTCACGGAGGCTTCACAAGGCAACAAGGCGCGCCCCAGGGGGGCCGCGGTGTTGCCTTGTGGGGCCCACGTGACTCCGTTTGACCTAATTCCACTTCTATAAATTCACAAATATTCGGGAACCATCAGAGAGCCAGAAGAAATGACCTTTCCACTGCCGCAAGCCTCTGTTCTTCTGCTATCCCATCTGGAGGCCTTTTCCGGTACTCTGCCGGAGGGGGATCGATCACGGAGGGCTTCTACATCAACCTTGTTGCCCTTCCGATGTCGTGTGAGTAGTTTACCACAGACCTACGGGTCCATAGCTAGTAGCTAGATGGCTTCTTCTCTCTCTTTGATTTTCAATACCATGTTCTCCTCGATGTTCTTGGAGTTCTATCCGATGTAATCTTCTTTTGCGGTGTGTTTGTTGGGATCTGATGAATTGTGAGTTTATGATCAGAATATTCATGAGAAATATTTGAGTCTTCGCTGAACTCTTTTATGCATGATTGTTATAGCTTTGTATTTCTCTCCGATCTATCGATTTGGTTTGGCCTACTAGATTGATTTATCTTGCAATGGGAGAGGTGCTTTGTGATGGGTTCAATCTTGCGGTGCTCAATCCCAGTGACAGAAAGGGGCATGATATGTATTTGTATTGTTGCCATTAAGGATAAAAAGATGGGGTTTAATCATATTGCTTGAGTTTACTTTGTCTATATCATGTCATCTTGCTTAAGGCGTTACTCTGTTTTCATGAACTTAATACTCTAGATGCATGCTGGATAGCGGTCGATGGGTGGAGTAATAGTAGTAGATGTAGAATCGTTTCGGTCTACTTGTCTCGGACGTGATGCCTATATACGTGATCATTGCCATGAATCCGTCATAATTATTTACTTTTCTATCAATTGCCCAACAGTAATTTGTTTACCCACCGTATGTTCTGCGCTCGAGAGAGAAGCCTCTAGTGAAAACTATGGCCCCCCGGGTTTATCTTTATCATTTATTAAAATACAAAAATACCTTGCTGCAATTTATTTACTTTCATTTTATTTAGTATTTTACTTTATCTATCTATCACTATCAGAATTAATCCTTGCAAATAACCGCTAAGAGGATTGACAACCCTCTTATTTGCGTTGGGTGCAAGTGTTTGCTTTTGTGTGTGTAGGTGCTGCTAAAGGGATTTTGCGTGGTTCTCCTATTGGATTGATAACCTTGGTTCTTAACTGAGGGAAATACTTATCTCTACTGTACTACATCATCCTCTCCTCTTCGGGGAAATACCAACGCAGACTACAAGTAGCAGGAAGAATTTATAGCGCCGTTGCCGGGGAGACATCACCAAAATTATCAAGTACCTTCACACAAACTATCATCCACTTGCATTTATTTTATTTGCCTTTTATTTGCATTTGCCTCTCGTTTTCATCTCCCCCACTTCTAATTTTTTTTACTAAAACACAAAAATATTTTTATTTGGTTGTTTGCAAGTTTGCTTGCTTTTATTACCTTCATGTCAAACACACAGAACAGAAAATAAAACAAAATTTTAAGATACTATGGATCCACTTAAATTTTTCTACTTGAATCATCTTCGATCCATTTGTGCTCGTGCTGAAATCCCAACTAGTTTAGTTGAGGGAAAATCATTAGATGAGCATGCTCATTTTGTGCGTCACCGTTTGTCTCAAAAAGGGAGAATCTTATGGCGTCAAATAAATTGTTTGCTATGTTATGCTTGGAATCTATGTGAAATATATGATTTTGCTTGTTGCTCTAAGAACCCTAAAAAACACCTTCCCTACCTGTGTGAGTTTAATGATAATGAAATCTTATCTTCTTATGCCAAGGGTGTTTATAGTTACTATGATATCGAACAAATTGAAGAATTTGTTGCTTTTAAGGGTGCTTATGAAGTTGCTTCTTTGATTGAAAAGTATGATATTACTCTCTACAAATCTGAAAATTTTGACATACTTAAATATTGCTATGAAAACTATGCTCCTAATGCCTATGTTAATGAATTTATTGAGAGAATGTCTGCCACTTTGGAAGAAAATAATGATATGCATGAATCCATAGATAATTATGATTCCGTTGATTCGATTGAAATATCATCTGTTGATGAATGTGATGCTTGCTATTCTTATGGCCATGATGCCAATATTAATGATGCTTATAGAGATGAATTTGCTATAGTTCCTTATGTTAAAAATGAAATTATTGCTATAGCACCCATACTTGATAGCTCTTTGAATGAAAAACATGATTGCAATGATGTTATTATAAATTCTATTAATGTCAATTTTGCTAACGATATGCAAAGCTACAAGCTTGGGGATGAAAATTTTGTTATGTCCACTACTTATTGCAATGATCATGATTGACGTGATGATGCTTCTTATGATCTTGAAAATTTATTTAAGCCTCGTGATGAATATGCTACTGATAATAATGTTTGCAATAGTATTGAAAGTGGGTTTGGGAGAGTGACAACTTTAGGTAAAAAGAATCCCACATATTTGGAGAGTGTTCAATCTTATGATTTTTTTTTGATAAAAGTGGGTTTGGAGAGGCCATGACTTTAGTTGATGATAATCCCACTATTTTGGAAGAGTGTCAACTTTGCATGCATGTGGATCATGTAGAGAATATGTTATGTGATAGCTATATTGTTGAATTTGAATATGATCCTACATGTAATTATTATGAGAGAGGAAAATATGGTTGTAGAAATTTTCATGTTACTCAATTACCTCTCTTGAAGTTTAAATTGTCAATGCTTTATTCTTCTTCCTTGCATATGCTAAATATTTATTGCCTCAATAATTTGTTTGCTTATAAAATGCCTATGCATAGGAAGTATGTTAGACATAAATGTGTTTGTCACATGTTTTATGGTGCTCTCTTTGCGTTTCAATTCTTATCTTTTATGTGAGCATCATTAATATTCCAATCCTATCTTAATGGCTATAAAGAAAGAACTTGTTGGGAGACAACCCAATACTTTACATTTTTGTGTGATTACATGATTATAGCCTCTGTTATTATTGTGTTTTTATGTTTTAATTAGTGTTTGTGCCAAGTAATGCCTTTGGGATGATTTGGAAGATAATATGATTGATGTTGTTGGAAAAAAGAAACTTTTGCGTCCAATGCTGGGATTTTGATTTTTTGCTGGAGCGTGATAGAACTATGAATTTTTTACACAGTATTGGAATATGAATTTCCCATGTTGTCCTAATTTTCATAATTTTTGGAGTTACAGAAGTATGACCATAATTCAGATCTTTACAGACTGGTCTGTTTTAGACAGATTCTGTTTTTGTTGCATAGTTTGCTTATTTTGATGAATCTATGGATCGTATCGGGGGGTATGAGTCATGGAGAAGTTGGAGTATAGTAGCATTATGCCAATATTAAATATGAATCAATTTACTATAGTACTTGAAGTTTAAGATTTATTTGTTATACTAATGGATCTCACGAGGTTTCTGTTGAGTTTTGTGTGCTGAAGTTTTCAAGTTTTGGGTGAGACTACGATGGACAAAGGAATAAGGAGTGGCAAGAGCCTAAGCTTGGGGATGCCCAAGGCACCCCAAGGTAATATTCAAGGAAGGCTCAAGCGTCTAAGCTTGGGGATGCCATCCGGGGCATCCCCTCTTTCGTCTACAATCTATCGGTAACTCACTTGGAGCTATATTTTTATTCATCACATGATATGTGTTTTACTTGGAGCGTCTTGTACTATAGTTTGCTTGATTTTATTTGTTTTTTAGTTTGTCACAATCATCTTTGCTGGACACACCTTTTTGAGAGGGACACACATTATTCGTGATTTGTTAGAATACTCAATATGCTTCACTTATATCTTTTGAGCTAGGCAGTTGCTCTAGTGCTTCACTTATATCTTTTAGAGCACGGCAGTGGTTATATTTTAAAGAAATAGTTGCACTCTCATACTTCACTTATATCTTTTTGAGAGTCTAATGAATAGCAATGGTAATATGCACGGGTTATGAATTTGGTCCTAATATGCACGGGTTATGAATTTGGTCCTCATGACCACAAATTTGAGATCTACCTTCCAGCTTCCCCTCTCGATCCAAGCACATGATGAGCTGAAACAAATCCAGGAAGATGTATCCACCACTGACTTAACTGAGACAAAAGATATCTGGACATACATATGGGGGGCTAGCAATTTTAAAACGACCGCGTACTACGCCTTCTATTTCAGAGACATCATCGCTCATGAAGCCTTCAAGTGGTTATGGAAGTCCAAATGCATACCCAAGATCAAGGTATTCGGTTGGTTCTTACTATCTGATTGCCTCAACACCCGAAACATGCTGAAGAGAAGACACTACAACATTGGGGATAACCTTGACTGCCTGTTGTGTGGAGAACATGTGGAAGAGACAGTAGAGCACCTCTTCTTTCAATGCAAATTCAGCAAAGAATGTTGGGATAAGCTTAACATCACCTGGGCGCCTCATGGGAACAGACTTGAACTCATCAGACAGATGAAGATATTACATCCTCGCAAGATGATCATGGACACCTTCCTTGTGGCTGCGTGGAGCTTATGGAAAGAACGCAACAACAACCATTTCAGACATGTGACCCCCTCTGTTCCTTCTTGGAAACAGAGATTCAAGGCTGACTTTGCTAACATAAATCTCAGAATTCCTGCTGATAAGAGGCGGTTTGTGACTGCCATCATTGAGGGTGTCACATAGTTTCATTAGACTAGCTAGTTCCTTCTTACAGCACCCCCCCCCCCCCGGGGTTGAAAATTTTTGTAACCACTCCCCCCCCCTTGTACACCCCCACCCCCCACACACCACTGTACATGTAACATATCTGTTTGATCTTTAATATACATGCAGTAGGAGCTCTTCCTACTGTTTTACTGTCAAAAAAAAACTTTCATGTAGATCACTGAATATGATAAGTTTGATTACTTGCAATAGTTTTGCGATATTAAGATGGTAATATGGGGGAGGTACTAGTAGATAACTGTGGTTTAGTAAGAATAATTGTGTTAAGGTTTGTGATTCCCGAAGCATGCACATATGGTCTGTCGTTATGCTAAGAAGTTGGAGCATGATATATTATTGATTGTCTACCTTATGAGTGGCGGTCGGGGATGAGCGATGGTCTTTTCCTACCAATCTATCCCCCTAGGGGCATGCGTAGTACTACTTTTCTTCGACGGCTAATAAACTTTCGCAATAAGTATGTGAGTTCTTTATGACTAATGTGAGTCCATGGATTATACGCACTCTCACCTTTCTGCAATTTGCTAGCCTCTTCGGTACCATGCACTACCCTTTCTCACATCAAGAGTCAGTGCAAACTCGCCGGTGCATCCAAACCCCGTGATATGATACACTCTATCACACATAAGCCTCTTTATATCTTCCTCAAAACAGCCACCGTACCGACCTATTATGGCATTTTCATAGCCATTCCGAGATATATTGCCATGCAACTTCCACCGTTCTTTTTCATGACACACATCGTCATTGTCATATTGCTTTGCATGATCATATAGCTGACATAGTATTTGTGGCTCAGCCACCGTTCATCATATTTTATACATGTTACGCTAGATCATTGCACATCCTGGTACACTGCCAGAGGCATTCATATAGAGTCATATTATGTTCTAGTTTCGAGTTGTAAGTAAATAGAAGTATGATGATCATCATTACTAGAGCATTGCCCCAGTGAGGAAATAAAAAAAGAGGCCGAAAAAGAGCCCACAAAAAAAATGAGAGAAAAAGAGAGAAGTGGCAGTGTTACTATCCTTTTCCATACTTGTGCTTCAAAGTAGCACCATGTTTTTCATATAGAGAGTCTCCCGTTTTGTCACTTTCATATACTAGTGGGATGTTTTCATTATAGAACTTGGCTTGTATATTCCAATGATGGGCTTCCTCAAATGCCCGAGATCTTCATGAGCAAGCAAGTTGGATGCACACCCACTTAGTTTTCATTGTTGAGCTTTCATACACTTATAGCTCTTAGTGCATCTGTTGCATGGCAATCCCTACTCCTCGCATTAACATCAATTGATGGGCATCTCCATAGCCCATTGATTAGCCGCGTTGATGTGAGACTATCTTCTTATTTTTGACTTCCCCTTATTATCTCTATCACCATATTCTATTCCACCCATAGTGCTATGTCCATGGCTTGCGCTCATATATTGCGTGGGGGTTGAAAAAGCTGAAGCGCGTTAAAAAGTATGAACCAATTGCTCGGCTTGTCATCGGGGTAGTGCATGATAAATATTTTATGTTAAGAAGATGGAGCATGACAGGATTATATGATTTTGTAGGGATATCTTGCTTTAGCATCGTTATTTTGAAAGGCATGATTGTTTGTTAGTATGCCTGAGTATTGATGTCTTTATATCAAATTATAGACTATTGCTTTGAATCACTCGGATCGTATTATTCATACCATAAGAGAGATGACATGATGACACATGATAGGTAGCATTCCACATCAAAAATTCTGTTTTTATCATTTACCTACTCAAGGACGAGCAGGAATTAAGCTTGGGGATGCTTGATACGTCTCCAACGTATCTATAATTTTTGATTGTTCCATGCTATTATAGTATCAATCTAGAATGTTTTTATATGCAATTATATATCATTTTTTGGGACTAACCTATTAACCTAGTGCCCAGTGCCAGTTGCTGTTTTCTGCTTGTTTTTGGCTTTTCAGGAAATCAATACCAAACAAAGTCCAAATGCCACGAAACTTTTTGCAGATTTTTTTTGGACGAAAGAGACCTTGGAAGCTTCGGGAGGAGGCCAGAAGCCTCACGAAGGCTTCACAAGGCAACAGGGCGCGCCCCAGGGGGGGCGCCATGTTGCCTTGTGGGGCCCACGTGACTCCGTTTGACCTAATTCCACTTCTATAAATTCACAAATATTCAGGAACCATCAGAGAGCCAGAAGAAAAAACCTTTCCGCCGCCGCAAGCCACTGTTCTTCCGCGATCCCATCTGGAGGCCTTTTCCGGTACTCTGCCGGAGGGGGAATCGATCACGGAGGGCTTCTACATCAACCTTGCTACCCTTCCGATGATGTGTGAGTATTTTACCACAGACCTACGGGTCCATAGCTAGTAGCTAGATGGCTTCTTCTCTCTCTTTGATCTTCAATACCATGTTCTCCTCGATGTTCTTGGAGTTATATCCGATGTAATCTTCTTTTGCGGTGTGTTTGTTGGGATCCGATGAATTGTGAGTTTATGATCAGATTATTCATGAGAAATATTTGAATCTTCTCTGAACTCTTTTATGCATGATTGTAATAGCTTTGTATTTTTCTCCGATCTATCGATTTGGTTTGGCCTACTAGATTGATTTATCTTGCAATGGGAGAGGTGCTTTGTGATGGGTTCAATCTTGCGGTGCTCAATCCCAGTGATAGAAGGAGACATGACACGTATTTGTATTGTTTCCATTAAGGATAAAAAGATGGGGTTTATCATATTGCTTGAGTTTACTTTGTCTACATCATGTCATCTTGCTTGAGGCGTTACTCTGTTTCCATTAACTTAATACCCTAGATGCATGCTGGATGGCGGTCGATGGGTGGAGTAATAGTAGTAGATACAGAATCGTTTCAGTCTACTTATCTCGGACGTGATGCCTATATACATGATCATTGCCATGAATCCGTCATAATTATTTGCTTTTCTATCAATTGCCCAACAGTAATTTGTTTACCCACCGTATGTTCTGCGCTCGAGAGAGAAGCCTCTAGTGAAAACTATGGCCCCCGGGTCTATCTTTATCATATATTAAAACACAAAAATACCTTACTGCAATTTATTTACTTTTATTTTATTTAGTATTTTACTTTATCTATCTATCACTATCAGAATTAATCCTTGCAAATAACCGCTAAGAGGATTGACAACCCTTTTATTTGTGTTGGGTGCAAGTATTTGCTTTTGTGTGTGTAGGTGCTGCTAAAGGGATTTGCGTGGTTCTCCTACTGGATTGATAACCTTGGTTCTTAACTGAGGGAAATACTTATCTCTCCTGTACTGCATCATCCTCTCCTCTTCGTGGAAATACCAACGCAGACTACAAGTAGCATGAGTGAACCCACAGGGTTCACGTGAGAGCCGGCCTTCCGCCGGGTCTCGTTCTGGGCCTTTGGCCTTTCTTGTTGTCCTGTCATGATTCGGAAATAGGTTGACCCATAGGGCCTCCTGGCTCTTTGCCGGGTCAACCTGATGCCGAGTCTCAAATGTGGGGAACATCCCCAACACATGTCCTCAAGAACTAATGGAACTACTCACAACCAATTATATGGATCATGATCAGAGGGTATGTATATATATATATACATCCCAGCTATTCTGCAACCCATTCCTGAATAAGCAATTCAGGAACCGTTCCTAACTGCTCGAAAACAGATAAGCTAACTGTGCGTCATATACTAGTTAACTGCCGGGCGGACTTTTCCTTGCACCTTTTTTGCACTGTTTTTTTATCCTAATTTTTGAACCGTTTATCACAATGATGCAAATGATATACCGTTGGATAGCTATTGAAAAGGAGGAAAAAACTCATGTTGATCGTTTTCCCAAAATCCTTATAGTTTTTAAAAAAAATTCAAAAAACTAAAAATCCATCAAACGAGTTTTCAATGTTTTTGTGAAAGGAATTTTCAAACTGTTTGTCGGAATGATACACCATTGGAAAGCTATGGATTAGCCCGAACTTTGGTATGTAGAACTCGTTTTCAGATTCGCTACGGTTTAAGAGCAGTTTTCAAAAAACTAACGTCATTTTCGTCATTTTTTCCCGAACTGCTACAGTACATGCTAATTGCTCACGCGGGATAGCTAACTGACATATGCTGAGAAGCTAACTGCTGAGACTGAAGAAATTATTTTTTTCCCTTCTATACTTTTATCGTCGGGTCAAGTTAACCGCCGGGAGTAAAATAGCTAACTGCCAGGAATCGCGGCAGTTAGCACCAAGTTAACTGCTGGGACTGATTTTTTTTTCCTTTTTTGATTGGGTCACACTAACTGCGGGTATGAAATACCTAACTGCCCGGCGATGAGAAAGCTAACTGCAAGGGCTGATAATACTTTTTGTGCTTCTTTTGTTTTTTATTATTTTTTTCTATTTTTTCCCTGGTCAAGTTAAACGCCGGGATTGAAATAGCTAACTGTCGGGGCTGCGACAGTTAACACTAAGTTAACTGCGAGGATTAAAAATACTTTTTTTCATACTTTTTTTGCCCGGTTCAAGCTAACGGCTGGGAGTAAAATAGCTAACTGCCGGGGATTGCGGCAGTTAACTGCCAGACTGAAGATTGTAATTTGTCGGGATCAAGGTAACCGTCGGGAATGAAATAGCTAACTGCACCAGGACTACGGCAATTAACACGTTATAAATAAAAAAAGTAGTACATTTTTCACAACACACAACTACTGAAAACCAAGGAGTTAAGTATGCCAAATTACAACAGCGGACTGAAGAAAAGCATTGAGCAAGCTAACTGCAGCAATGAATAGTTTTTTGTTACGCGGTCCACGAGCCACACGACCTCCGGCGACGGCGTCTTCCAATGGAGCAATGAGACGTGCGCATTGGGGGTAATGATAAGGTGACGTTGGGGCTCGCGGCATTTCACTTTTTCATGCCGCGCGCCTCTGCGGAGCAGCGTTGCCGTCGTGAGCGCTGGGCGCGGTGCTGCTAGTGGAGGAGAGGGGGTCTGGGACCATGTAGAGAGGACATCGGGTGGGTCACGTGCTCACCAGAGCAGTCTCCTGAAGAGTAGGACCGCGCCATGGCACCACGCAGGCAGGGTCTCTGCTCATAAATGACACAATAATTAACAAATTTTAGTAGTCCACAGCAATTAACAACAATCAACAACAGCAATTATCACCAATTAGCAGTTAAAGCAATTAGTGGCAGCAGTTAACAACAATTTTAGCGGTTAGTTGCAATTAGTGGCAGCAGTTAACTGCATCTACCTACAACAGTTACCAGCAGCAGTAGCGGACGGATCGAGGGAGAGGCTGGGGTGGGCAAAGGGGCCGTCGCCGATTGAGGAGGACGCCGGTGGCGTGGAAGTGGTCAGTGGAGAGTATGGAGGCGACAGTGGCATGGCTCTACTGCGGATGGCCATGGCGCGTGTCAGCGGTGCTCCGCGATGGGTGAGGTGCACGATGATGCTCGTCCTTGCACTAGTCTGGAGCAGGAAAGGAGGGGAGCTCACCGGGGAGGCCCATGGGACAGACCAGACCAGGGTCGCCAAGAGCGGCCATGGAGCAGCGCGGAAGAGCAGTAGGGCCAGATGCATTCACGATGAGTGGCGTAGCCGGCGAGTTCGTCGATGGCTGCGGCGGTGCTGAACGTTAGCGTGTTGGACCAAATCGGCGGCGTGGAGGTCGTGGTGGGCTACGGTGGCCGCCTAGATCGAGATAGAGATGCTGCTGGGCTTCCATCGGGGTGGCGCCGCAGCATGTAGGTTAGCTCCCAGAGGCAGCCCTCGTCACCGATCCAGATCTGAGGAGAGCTACCGCAGCGACCGGTTTCTTGCGGTGGGGTCTTGGTGGTTGTGCGTAGCGTGGCCGCGAGCTTGTGGGAGGTGGGGCAGCGCGCGGGGCTCGCGGTAGGGGCGCGCTGCCGCCGGTCGGGAATGAGGTTGGGGGAGGGGCGCGCTGCCGCCGGCCGGGAAGGAGGTTGGGGAGGGGCACGCTGCCGCCGGCCGGGAAGGAGGTTAGGGAGGGGCGCGCTGCCGCCGGCCGAGAAGGAGGTTGGGGAGGGGCGCCCTGCCGCCGGCCGGGAAGGAGGTTGGGGAGGTTGCCGGTCGGGAAGGAGGTGGAAGAAGAAGGTGGTGGAGTGGGGGAGTGCGCGCCGGAAGCCACTGACTCCGCTCCCTCCGCAGGTAGCTACAGGTAGGAGGGGGTGGGGTTCCTAAATAAGCTTATTTAGGAACTCTAGAGGGGGGTTGCAGAATAGTCCCGCCCTATATATATATATATATATATATATATATATATATATATATATATATATACATAAACAGTATTCTGATCACATGATTAGAATAATATTTTGATAAATGGTCAACCCGTCGCAGCAGCAGTAGTTGAACTGCACCAAGGGACAGATTGAATTTCGGCAAACAATGTCCAAATGGGGCTCGCGATATGCCATTGGAAAGCTATGGACACGAGGATCACAACCTATGTTGAAGTTTTTGCAAAATCTACATGGTTCAAGAGCAGTTTCACAAACCGTTTTTCTTCATACAAAAAAACGTGAATCGTATTTTTGAGCTCATTTCTAAACCATTTAACGGAATGAGGCAAATGATATGGCGTTGGAAAGCTAATGCAAATTTGCTCATTACACATAGAAAGTTTTTCCCAAATTCCCAATTGTTAAAGAGCAATTTGAAAAATGGTTGAATTTCTCAAATCGAACAACCGAGCTCGTATTTTTGGCTTTATTTCAAAACGGCTCATCCGATTGACGCAAATGATGTGGCGTTAGAAAGCTTATGAAAATGCGCTTCTTTTACATGTAGAAAGTTTGTTTCAACTTTTTTTGGTTTAAAAGTAATTTGAAAAACGACCGAAGTCGAGATAGTATTTTCGCGTACATTTCTCAAAGCTTTGTCCGAATGCAACAAATGATATGTCGTTCGAAGCTTGAACAGATGCGAAACTTTTTCGTATATAATGTTTCTCCCAATTCTTTATGGTTTTAGGTCAATTTTGAAAATGGCCAAAATCGCTTTTTTGTGTAACACCCCCATGTATTAGCTACAGTGATCACCTTTTTATAATGCCAAGTCACCATGCTTAATAGTGCTTGATCATCATTTGCATCATATCTCATTTCAAATTCCAATTCAAATAGAAATTCAAATTCAAAGTGAAAATAAAAGTTGTTCCAATTTGGAAAGTAAAATGTTCATTAAATAGCAAATAATCCATAACTAATTATGTTAAGAAAAACAACATCACCTAAATTACCTAGATGAAAACTGTACCAAACAGCAATATTTAATATCATTTTATTTAAATAAAATTCAAATGAAAACATATGGACTCCAAACCTTTTTTTGGCAGTGAGATATATTGCCTAGTATTTAAATGGACAAGAGTCATATTTTACAAAACTGCATTAGTGCTAAAAGAATTATAGAATAGAAATAAAGAAACAGAAAACAGAAAAAGAAAAGGGCCGCTGTAGCTGGGCCTTAGTCAGCCGCGCAGCCCAGCCCACCTCGCCATCTCCTCCTTCCTACTGCTCACGCGCGCGGTCGCCCGCGCCCGGCCAGCTCCCGCGTCGCTAGAGGAGGGCGGAGAGGATAAGAAGGCCCCCCTTAGAAACCCTAGCCGCCCCTGAGATCTTTCCCCCCTCCTCCCTTGCTCGCATTCGAGCTCGCCCGAGAGCTCCTCTCGTCGCCGCCGTCGATCCCGCGGCCACCGAGCCCCGATCGCCTCTCCGACGTGCCCATCGTGCTCGCCGTCATCGATTGCTTCGTCCCCGACCTCGAGCTCAACCTCTACGCCCTCGCATCGCCGTCGATGCCCTCTTCTTCTTCCTCGGGCGCCACCGTCTTCGCCGTCGATTCCGGCGCCACCGGACCTTCCTCGCGCACGCTTTGCTCACCTGCAGGATCCCGGTGAGCCCGCGCTCGTTTCCCCTCGCTTTCCCGCACGGATTCGTCCCCATTGCCGCCGCTGCCATCGCCGCCCGAAGCCTGCTCCGCCGCGCAGCTCGTCGTCGTCGCTGTAGTCGCCGTCAAGCCCATTTGAGCTCGTAGTCGAGCTCCGCACCGCCATAGGAGTCGAACGCACTAGCTCACGCGCCTCGCCGTGCCAGCAAACGCCGAATCCACCGTCACCCGAAAAGCTCCGCCGCTGACCTCGTCGCCGGCGATGATTTCGGCCGTCTCCGGCGACGCCACCGCCACCGTTGGACGCGCGAGCGAGCGCTCGTTCTAACACACCTAGCCGCGTGCCGAATGGCCGCCCGTAGCGCATTTCCGGCGAGCGCCAGAGGCCTCTGCCACGTTTTTGGTCGCCGGCGACTTGCCGTCGGCCACCGCCGACGTGGCATGGTTGGGCCCGCCTCTGGGTCGCTGACCATGGGCCCCACTGGCCCCAGTTAACCGAGTTGACCTGGTCAACTCGGCTGACTGGGCACTCAGTGTCACTGACATGCGGGTCCCACTCGCTTAATTAACCTAATTAAGTTTTTAAATTAATCTAATTACTAATCTGACACTGACATATGGGCCCCACTAGCTAATTAGGATAATTAGTTAAATTAACCTCTGTTTAATTAAATGAGTCACTGACCAGTGGGACCCACTGGTCAGGTTTGACTCTGGTCAGCCAGAGTTGACTGCTAACGTCACATTGACGTTATGCTGACGTCACCATTTACTGTTTCGGATAATTCGAATTTAATAATTAAATTAATTCCAAAAATTCGAGAAAATGATTAAAACTTTGAAAAATCATATAAAATAAACCGTGACTCGGATGAAAATAATTTATATATGAAAAATGATCAGAAAAATATGAAGAATCCGAATATGTGGTCAAAATGCTTGACCATCACTCCTATCTAGGTGAACATGGGACTTTTTCCCCGAATTCGATAGATGAATAGTGCATAACCTTAATAAAATAAATCCAAATAAATTCCTAAATTATCTAAAGTAGTTAGATAGGCGTTATATCACCTCTGCATGTCATTTAGGCATGTCATGCATCGCTGTTGCATTGTTGCCGTGAATTTATTGTTTCTTCCCCCCTCTTCTCTCCGGTAGGCCCCGAGATTGACGCTGCTGCCGAGTACGACTACACCGCAGAAGACCAGACCCTTTCAGCAGAGCTTCCAGGCAAGCAAAACCCCCTTGATCATCTAGATAGCGCCTATTCTTCCTCTCTATTGCTTGCATTAGAATTGCTTCTGTTGTGCTCCGATAGCTCCTATGCTGATGCATAGCCTGATTTTGTCGCCTGCAGTTTATACCTACTTGTTGTCCCATGATGCTTAGTTAGCTATGCTATTACTTCATCTGTGGCACTTCGCCTTGTCCGTATGCCATGCTTGTTTTTGGGTCGTGATCACTCTGGGTGATGATCACGGAAATGCTTACATATTGTAATACTTAAAATGTTAAAGTTGGGCTGGCCCCAAGGGTGCCCGTGAGAGAATACTACTAAAGACGGGTCGGCTCCAAGAGCACCCGTGCGTCATGTATTACGAACTCGGAGCGACAGGAACCCTATTCGTCTCTGCGAGTTACTAAATACGCCTAACGGATTTGGGTATTTGATCTGAGTGGGTCGTTGGCCCTATACGCACTACCACCACGTGGGATAATGGTTATGGGACCCTCTACGTCGTATGTATCAGCCGAAAGCTCTGTCAGACGTCCAGTTCAGCATTGTGAGCCGGTCGGGACAAGGCCATCCAGGACTGAGGTGGTGCTTGGACTCTGACCCACGACACAATGACCCGGAGTGCACAGGGCGATGGCCCAAGACCCCTGAGCGCTTAGGATGTAGACCGGCGGGGACCTCTCTGCTGAGCCTAGGTAGGGCTGCGGTGTGTCGATCAGCCGAGGCCGGGCATGACCCAGGAAAGTGTGTCCGGACAGAGTTAATCGAGCGTGTTGGGTAATAGTAGTGCACCCCTGCAGGGAAGTTATCTATTCGAATAGCCGTGTCCACGGTAACAGGACGCTCGGAATTGTATCCTGATCTGCCACAACTACAAATGGTTACTGATACAATGATAAACTGATGCTACTGCTCTCGAGATCGCTTTCTCGCAGGGAGTCGAGAAAGGATCTCAGGGCGATGTTATTATATAACCACTATGATATGCTACTGTGTTCTACTCTCTTCTGATGCTGCAAGATTGCTTCAAGATGCTAGTCTTCGATAGGCTAGGCCTTTCCCCCTCTATTCTGGCATTCTGCAGTTTAGCCCAAATATATAGCCCCATTCCTTTGATACCGATGCATAATTAGTATAGTTCTGATGTCAGTCTTGCGAGTACTTTGGATGAGTACTCACGGTTGCTTCGCTATTCTTTTCCCCCATACCCGATCGCTGCGACCAGATGACGGATCCCAGGAGTCAGCTGCTACCGCCAATGACTGCTACTACACTTCCAGTGGAGCCTACTACTACGTGGAGACCGATGACCAGGAGTAGTTCGGAGGCCCTAGGCAGGAGGCCTTCGCCTTTTCGATCAGTGTCGCTGTTTGTGCTAGCCTTCTTAAGGCACCCTTGTTTAACTTTGTGTCTGTACTCAGATACTTTTGCTTCCGATGATGCTTGTATGTCTTGAGCTTATGTATTCGAGCCCTCGAGGCCCCTGGCTTGTAATATAAAGCTTGTATTAATTTATTTTGTGTTTAGAGTTGTGTTGTGATATCTTCCCGTGAGTCTCTGATCTCGATCGTGTGCATTTGCGTGTATGATTAGTGCACGGTTGAGCAGAGGGCGTCACAAGTTGGTATCAGAGCCGACTGCCTATAGGAAGCCCCTTCCAACTCCTTGGCCGAAGTTGAGCCTAGTCTCCAAAAACTGTTTTACTAACATGGCTGTGTGGCTTACGGGCCCACGTTGTAAATGGGTGGTATTAGGATCTTTTATTCCTCTTCCTTACTTTGGGATTCTGATCTCTCTTCTATTCGGGGTTAAAGATTTTGCTAACACTAACATTAGGATCTCGTGATCACATCCACCCGGAGATTTCAATCAACCTTCTTTGAATTGTGGACCAGGATCTGCTTCACAGTGTTCATGGCCCGCAGGATCCTTTTATCGAGGGCGCCCATGCGTCGTCCCCTGCAGATTCCCTGCTCCAATAGTTTTCTCCGACGTTGGTGTAGCCTTTGCTATGTCCCGTTGTTGTATTCCTCACCGCGTGCCTGCGCGCCGCCTAGTTGGTCTAGCTGCGTGCGCTCCCGAACTCCTATTGCCGTTTGTGACCAACTTCGTGCATAGATTTGTATGTCTTTAATGACTACTATTATGTATCTAATGCACTTCTCGTTCATTGATCATGTTACATCATGAATAACTCCATACCCTTGCGGTTGTTCTTGCTAAACTGCCCCTATTGATTTGGCAGGATGGTCGACGATCCTCCACCTTATATTGCCGCAATGATGCAGCAATTTGAGCTGAATCGTTAGTTTATGACTGGAGTAATGGCTCAGTTTCCAACTCAGGATGCTCAGCAACAGTCTGCCCCAATAACTCTGCAAGAATTCATGCGCCTCAATCCGTCCACCTTCCGCAGCTCGACTGATCCAATGGATGCTGATGATTGGCTCCGTGACATCGCCTTTCAGATGGAGTCGGCTAAGGTTGTCCCTGACAGTTACGTCACCTATGCGACGTATCACCTGAGGGGTTCAGCTGCCCAATGGTGGGAAAGCCACAGGCGTATGCTGCCGGTAGGAACGGTAACCACTTGGCAAGAATTTCAGTCAGCCTTCCGAGCACGACACATTCCTCAAGGTCTGATCTACCAGAAGAAGAAGGAATTCCACAAACTCACACAGGGCAAGATGACTATTGATGAATATCAGAGGAAATTCCTTGATTTATCCCGCTATGCTGAGGATGACGTCTGCACTGACGCTCGCAAGCAGGAGAAATTCCGTGAAGGACTGCGGCCTGATATAAAGCTTGCACTTGTTGCCTATGATTGTGTAGACTTTGCGATGCTTGTCAGCCAAGCTTTCCGAACTGAAACTGGTCTGGCTGAGTACCAGGAATCGCTCAAGCGCACTCGTGATGTTGGTTCACCCTCAGGACAGCCTGCTCAGAAATGTCGGGTGTGGATTCCTCATAATATCCATCACCGGCCTGCCCCGGCACCGAGGCCTTCTTATGTTGCACCCCGTCTGCCTCCACTTCCACGACAACTGAATATCCCAAGTGGACAGCCCAATACTATGGCTCCTCCCCATAATGATGGTTTATGCCGCAAGTGTGGACAGCCAGGGCACCGTGCTTCTAGCTGTCGCCCGAACCAGAATCGGAATGCACCAGCTGGTCAACCCCGAAGACTTAAGTCAAGACTGCCTGCAGTCGGTCGTGTTCGTATCAATCATGTTAAGATCGAAGAAGCTCGACAGGACACCAAAATTGTGATGGGAACCCTTTCTGTTAATACCGTACCAGCTTCTGTTCTCTTTGATTCAGGAGCATCACATTCCTTTTTGTCTGAAGCATTTGCGCTCAAGCACGAAATGCAATTTGAAGAGCTGCATCCTCCCTTATCGGTTCAATCCCCCGGTGGGAGATGGAACACGGCTATGATAAGTCACAACAACCAGATCGAAATTGGAGGGCTACTATTCTCTGCACCTCTCATCGCCCTCAAGGCTACTAACATAGATGTTATTCTTGGTATGGATTGGCTGGAAGCCCATAATGCTATGATCAACTGTGCTGCTAAGAAAGTCCAACTTACACATCCCTCTGGCCAGACAGTCAGCAATTCAACCCAGATAGTCCAGAATGCCGAAAGCCAGATATATGCTCTGAATGCATTGAATGCCTCACCTCTTGAAGGAATAGAGAACGTCCCAGTCGTTCGCGATTTTCAAGATGTCTTTCCAGAGGAACTGCCAGGAATACCCCCTGCTAGAGCTGTCGAATTCGTCATCGACCTGAAACCGGGTACCACTCCTATTGCCAAGTGTCCGTACAAGATGCCGCCACATGAACTCCTTGAACTTAAGGAGGAAATCGACAAGTCACTTCAAAAGGGTTTCATTCGCCCCAGTTCTTCTGCTTGGGGGGCACCTTCTCTCTTTGTCAAGAAGAAGGATGGTACGAACCGTCTGGTCCAAGATTACCGACCTATCAACCAGGCAACAATTCAGAACAAGTATCCGCTTCCCAGAATCAACGATCTGTATGATCAGCTCGCTGGTTCCTCAGTATTCTCTAAACTTGATTTGAGATTGGGATACCACCAGATCCGGGTTCGTAAAGAGGATATTCCGAAGACAGCCTTCGTTACTCGCTATGGTTCTTACGAGTACACCGTCATGTCCTTTGGCTTAACCAATGCTCCAGCAACATTCTCTCGATTGATGAATACATCTTCATGGATTACCTCGACAAATTCCTCATGGTTTATTTGGATGATATCCTTATATTTTCCAAGAGTGAAGAAGAACACGCCGAACATCTTCGGCTTGTATTGGAGAAGCTGCGAGAACATCAACTGTATGCCAAGTATTCTAAGTGCGAGTTCTGGTTATCTGAAGTGACATATCTCGGCCATGTGATTTCCAAGGATGGCATTGCTGTAAACCCATAACGAGTTCAGGCTATTCTTGAATGGACTCCTCCGAAGAATGTCAAGCAAGTCAGAAGTTTTCTCGGACTCACTAGTTATTGCCGCCGTTTTGTCGAGAACTTCTCCAAGATTGCCAAGCCTCTGATTGATCTGCTTCACAAAGGCGTTAAGTTTGAGTGGACAGAAAAATGTCAGGAAAGTTTTCAAACACTCAAAGACAAGCTGACATCTGCACCAGTGCTTGCTCCTCCAGATTCTCGCAAGGACTTTGTGATCTACTGTGACGCGTCTCGTCAAGGATTTGGCTTTGTCCTAATGCAAGAGCGCAAGGTAATTGCTTATGGCTCTCGATAGTTGCGTCCTCATGAAGAGAACTATCCAACGCACGATCTCGAACTGGCAGCAGTTAATTATGCATTGAAGTTATGGCAACATTACCTACTTGGTAATCGTTGCGAGATCTCCACGGATCATAAAAGCTTGAAGTACTTGTTCACTCAGCCATCTCTGAACCTCCGTCAGCAAAGATGGATGGAGGACATTACGGACTATGATCTGGGTATTTCTTATACCCCTGGTAAGGCTAATGTAATGGCTGATGCGTTGAGCCGTAAATCCTACTATTGTGAACTTGAGGTTCAGTTGCAGCAGCCACTCTTGTATGAAGAGCTTCGAAAGCTGAACATCGAGATAGTTCCTCAAGGATATCTAAATACCTTGGTTGTTGAACCAGATCTCGAGGACCTCATCAAGCATATACAGAAAGCTGACTCTGAGGTCGAGAAGATTAAGCGCGATCTCAAAAGGGGAAGGCTCTCATTCTTCACTATTGATGCTGATGGCACCTTGTTCTTCAAAAATTGCTTACTGGTTCCTAGAAAGGACAACCTGGATCTGACCCCGCGTGTCATGAAAGAAGCTCATGATACACCTCTTTCAATTCATCCGGGTAGTACTAAGATGTACCAAGACATTCGTCAACGGTACTAGTGGCCTGATATGAAGCGAGACATTGCTCGCTATGTTGCTGAGTGTGACGTTTGCCATCGCATCAAGGCAGAACATCAAAGGCCTGCTGGAACTCTGCAACCCCTTGATATTCCTGAATGGAAATGGGACAAAGTCGAAATGGATTTCATTACTGGTTTTCCCAGATCACAGAAGGGTCATGATGCTATTTTTGTCATCATTGGCCGATTTTCAAAGGTTGCTCACTTTCTGCCAGTCAAGGAGACAATCACTACTAGTCAGTTAGCAGACTTGTATGTTTCCAGAATTGTGTCACTCCACGGTGTTTCGTTGGAGATCAGCTCAGACCATGGCAGCCTCTTTACCTCAAGGTTTTGGAACAGTTTCCAAGAAGCTATGGGAACTCATCTGTCCTTCAGCACCGCTTTTCACCCCCAGTCCTAGGGTCAAGTTGAACGAGTCAACCAAGTGCTTGAAGATATGCTTCGAGCTTGTGTCATCTCATTTGGTAAGAAATGGGAGGAATCTCTCCCGTATGCTGAATTCTCATACAACAATAGCTATCAGGCTAGTTTGAAGATGGCACCCTTTGAAGTTCTTTATGGACGTAAGTGCCAAACCCCTCTGAATTGGTCAGAAACTGGGGAACGGTCACTCATTGGTCCGGACATTATTCAACAAGCTGAAGAACAAGTCCGCATTGTCCGTGATCATTTGAAAGCTGCTCAGTCTCGTCAGAAGAGCAATTACGACCGAAAACACCAGGTAATGGTCTATCAACCGGGCGAGCAAGCTTACCTTCGCGTCACTCTGATGAAGGGCACTCGCTGCTTCGGAATCAAGGGCAAGTTAGCTCCTCGCTACATTGGCCCATTCCGTATTCTCGCCCGTCGAGGAGAAGTGGCATATCGATTGGAATTGCCGCCGAACCTTTCTCAAGTGCATGATGTCTTTCATGTGTCGCAACTCCGTCGCTGCTTTAAGGATCATATCCGAGCAGTGGATCATGAAGTGCTTGAGCTGCAAGGGGATCTTTCTTATCAAGAGTATCCGATCCGCATTCTTGATCAAGCTGAACGTCGAACCCGTCAGAAGGCAATCAAGTTCCTTAAAGTTCAGTGGTTGAATCATTCTGAAGATGAAGCCACTTGGGAACGCGAAGATCGTCTTCGTGAAGAATACCCCGCTCTCTTTCAGCCTACCTCTTAATTCTCGGGACGAGAATTTCTTTTAGAGGAGGAGAGTTGTAACACCCCCATGTATTAGCTACAGTGATCACCTTTTTATAATGCCAAGTCACCATGCTTAATAGTGCTTGATCATCATTTGCATCATATCTCATTTCAAATTCCAATTCAAATAGAAATTCAAATTCATAGTGAAAATAAAAGTTGTTCCAATTTGCAAACTAAAATGTTCATTAAATAGCAAATAATCCATAACTAATTATGTTAAGAAAAACAACATCACCTAAATTACCTAGATGACTCTAACATCATCAAAACAGTACCAAACAACAATATTTAATACCATTTTATTTAAATAAAACTCAAATGAAAACATATGGACTCCAAACCTTCTTCTATCAGTGAGATATATTGCCTAGTATTTAAATGGACAAGAGTCATATTTCACAAAACTGCATTAGTGCTAAAAGAATTACAGAATAGAAATAAAGAAACAGAAAACAGAAAAAGAAAAGAAGAAAAAGAAAAGGGCCGATGTAGCTGGGCCTTAGTCAGCCGCGCAGCCCAGCCCACCTCGCCATCTCCTCCTTCCTGCTGCTCACGCGCGCGGTCGCCCGCGCCCGGCCAGCTCCCGCGTCGCTACAGGAGGGCGGAGAGGATAAGAAGGGCCCCCTTGGAAACCCTAGCCGCCCCTGAGATCTTTCCCCCCACCTCCCTTGCTTGCATTCGAGCTCGCCCGAGAGCTCCTCTCGTCGCCGCCGTCGATCCCGCGGCCACCGAGCCCCGATCGCCTCTCCGACGTGCCCATCGCGCTCGCCGTCATCGACTGCTTCGTCCCCGACCTCGAGCTCAACCTCAACGCCGTCGATGCCCTCTTCTTCTTCCTCGGGCGCCGCCGTCTTCGCCGTCGATTCCGGCACCACCGGACCTTCCCCGCGCACGCTTTGCTCACCTGTAGGATCCCGGTGAGCCCGCGCTCGTTTCCCCTCGCTTTCCCGCACGGATTTGTCCCCATTGCCGCCGCTGCCATCGCCGCCCGAAGCCTGCTCCGCCGCGCAGCTCGTCGCCATCGTTGTAGTCGCCATCAAGCCCGTTTGAGCTCGTAGTCGAGCTCCGCGCCGCCGTAGGAGTCGAACACACTAGCTCACGCGCCTCGCCGTGCCCGCAAACGCCGAATCCACCGTCGCCCGAAAAGCTCCGCCGCTGACCTCGTCGCTGGCGATGATTCCGGCCGTCTCCGGCGACGCCACCGCCACCGTTGGACGCGCAAGCGAGCGCTCGTTCTAACGCACCTAGCCGCGTGCCAAATGGCCGCCCGTAGCGCATTTCCGACGAGCGCCAGAGGCCTCTGCCACGTTTTTGGTCGCCGGCGACTTGCCGCCGGCCACCGCCGACGTGGCACGGTCAGGCCCGCCTCTGGGTCGCTGACCATGGGCCCCACTGGCCCTAGTTGACCGAGTTGACCTGGTCAACTCGGCTGACTAGGCACTGAGTGTCACTGACATGAGGGTCCCACCCGCTTAATTAACCTAATTAAGTTTTGAAATTAATCTAATTACTAATCTGACAATGACATATGGGCCCCACTAGCTAATGAGGATAATTAGTTAAAATAACCTCTGTTTAATTAAATGAGTCACTGACCAATGGGACCCACTGGTCAGGTTTGACTCTGGTCAGCCAGAGTTGACTCCTGACGTCACATTGACGTTATGCTGACGTCACCATTTACTGTTTCGGATAATTCAAATTTAATAATTAAATTAATTCCAGAAATTCCAGAAAATGATTAAAACTTTGAAAAATCATATAAAATAAACCGTGACTCGGATGAAAATAATTTATATATGAAAAATGATCAGAAAAATATGAAGAATCCGAATATGTGGTCAAAATGCTTGACCATCACTCCTATTTAGGTGAACATGGGACTTTTTGCCCGAATTCGATAGATGAATAGTGCATAACCTTAATAAAATAAATCCAAATAAATTCCTAAATTATCTAAAGTAGTTAGATAGGCGTTATATCACCTCTGCATGTCATTTAGGCATGTCATGCATCGCTGTTGCATTGTTGCCGTGAATTTATTGTTTCTTCCCCCCTCTTCTCTCCGGTAGGCCCCGAGATTGACGTTGCTGCCGAGTACGACTACACCGCAGAAGACCAGCCCCTTTCAGCAGAGCTTCCACGCAAGCAAAACCCCCTTGATCATCCAAATAGCGCCTATTCTTCCTCTCTATTTCTTGCATTAGAATTGCTTCTGTTGTGCTCCGATAGCTCCTATGCTGATGCATAGCCCGATTTTGTCGCCTGCTGTTTATACCTACCAGTTGTCCCATGATGCTTAGTTAGCTATGCTATTACTTCATCTGTGGCACTTCACCTTGTCCGTATGCCATGCTTGTTATTGGGCCGTGATCACTCTGGGTGATGATCACGGAAATGCTTACATATTGTAATACTTAAAATGTTAAAGTCGGGTTGGCCCCAAGGGTGCCCGCGAGAGAATACTACTAAAGACGGGTCGGCTCCAAGAGCACCCGAACGTCATGTATTACCAAGTCGGAGCGACAGAAACCCTGTTCGTCTCTGCGAGTTACTAAATACGCCTAACGGATTTGGGTATTTGATCTGAGTGGGTCGTTGGCCCTATACGCACTACCACCACGTGGGATAATGGTTATGGGACCCTCTACGTCATATGTATCAGCTGAAAGCTCTATCAGACGTCCAGTTCAGCATTGTGAGCTGGTCGGGACAAGGCCATCCAGGACTGAGGTGGTGCTTGGACTCCGACCCGTGACACAACGACCCGGAGTGCACAGGGCGATGGCCCAAGACCCCTGAGCGCTTAGGATGTAGACCGGCGGGGACCTCTCTACTGAGCCTAGGTAGGGCTACGGTGTGTCGATCAGCCGAGGCCGGGCATGACCCAGGAAAGTGTGTCCGGCCAGAGTTAATCGAGCGTGTTGGGTAACAGTAGTGCACCCCTGCAGGGAAGTTATCTATTCGAATAGTCGTGTCCACGGTAACAGGACGCTCGGAATTGTATCCTGATCTGCCACAACTACAAATGGTTACTGATACAATGATAAACTGATGCTACTGCTCTCGAGATCGCTTTCTCGCAGGGAGTCAAGAAAGGATCTCAGGGCGACGTTATTATATAACTACTATGATATGCTACTGTGTTCTACTCTCTTCTGATGCTGCAAGATTGCTTCAAGATGCTAGTCTTCGATAGGCTAGGCCTTTCCCCCTCTATTCTGGCATTCTGCAGTTTAGCCCAAAGATATAGCCCCATTCCTTTGATACCGATGCATAATTAGTATAGTTCTGATGTCAGTCTTGCGAGTACTTTGGATGAGTACTCACGGTTGCTTTGCTATTCTTTTCCCCCATACCCGATCGCTGCGACCAGATGACGGATCCCAGGAGTCAGCTGCTACCGCCAACGACTGCTACTACACTTCCGGTGGAGCCTACTACTACGTGGAGACCGACGACCAGGAGTAGTTCGGAGGCCCTAGGCAGGAAGCCTTCGCCTTTTCGATCAGTGTCGCTGTTTGTGCTAGCCTTCTTAAGGCACCCTTGTTTAACTTTGTGTCTGTACTCAGATACTTTTGCTTCCGCTGATGCTTGTATGTCTCGAGCTTATGTATTCGAGCCCTCGAGGCCCCTGGCTTGTAATATAAAGCTTGTATTAATTTATTTTGTGTTTAGAGTTGTGTTGTGATATCTTCCCGTGAGTCTCTGATCTCGATCGTGTGCATTTGCATGTATGATTAGTGCACGGTCGAGCAGAGGGCGTCACATTTTGACCGCCATTTTTGCAAACTTTATCGTAATGGGGAAAATAATATATCGTTGGAAAGCTATAAAAAATGCAAAACTTTTTCATGCAGAGTTTTTTTCTAATTCCTAGCCGTTTTAAAGTAATTGTGCAAATGGTGAGATCATGCGTGTTGGCTTCATCGTGAAAACAGAGTCTTCGAAAACGCATTGCATGAAGGAGTTGAACTTCTGGGCATGTTTGTTCGAACTTCACTCTGTTTTTCACGTGATGTTCTTTGCCCATAACTCCCAATCCACTAATCGGAATTGAGCAAAATGATATGCGAATGGAAAGCTGTTGAAAAACGCACAACTTTTCCGTGTTCATCATTTTTCATATACGTGACGGTTCAAGAGATTTTTTTAAATACGTAAAAACTTGTTTTCAATGGTATACAAGAAACTTTTAAACGGTTTATCAGAATGAAGCATATAATATACCATTGGAAAGCTTATGAATAGGAGCAACTTTTTCATGTAGACAGTTGTTTCAAATTCGTTGCCATTTGCGAGCAGTTTTAAAAATGGTAGAAACAACGTCGTTTTTGCCTTTTTTTAACATATAAATGAACGATGGACGTCTCGCACTAGAAATTTTGAACTATGCCGAGAGGAGCATGTGAACTTCTTGCAACAAATCTTTTAGGCTTTTAGTTTTGTGTTCTTTTATTCTCATCTGAAACGCATTCCATGTAGTAGTTGAATTGCTCGCTATTTTCACTTTAAACTTCTGTCACATATTTTTGTTCGTAATTCCGCACCCGTTCGTCGGAGTTGCACAAATGATTTACCTTTAGAAACCTGTTGAGAAGATGCAACTTTTTCTAATTCAGTTAAACTTTTGTTTCGAACAACATACACCAATTTGTTTTAATCGTTTATTTTGGAATAGAACATACAATATACCCTTGGAAAGTTGTTCAATAGGAGGAACTTTTTTCCTGTAGAGCATTTTATTTCAAATTTTAATGGATTGAGAGAATTATTTTAAAACACCAAAAATAACATCTTTTTGTGTGTGTTTTTGAATATGTAAATACACGGGGAACCTCTCTCACAAGAATTTGTTTAACTTCCCGGGCCGAGCACTTGAACTTCTAGCAACAAAATTTTTAGACTTTGCCTTTTTATTATTATTTTTCTCATATGAAACACACACCATGCAGTACGTGAACTTCTGACTGTTATCACTTTGAACAGCTCTTTGTTTTTTTTTGCCCAAACTCCTAAAGCACTCATCAAAATTGAGCATGTAAATCCTAGATTTTTATAAACTCCAAACATCTCTGTTTTTTAAATTTGAACTTCTTATTTTTATTCTTAGGAAAGAAAAGAAATGATTTTTAAGTAAACATCGAACAACTTTTTAAGGAAGAGAAGGAAGATGTGATGGCTGACGATGTTGTCAGTTCCGGCCATGATGTCGAGGCATTTAACAATGAAGCCGGGAAGAACAAAAGGATGAAGTGGGCACAGGGAATGTGGGATAAAAAAAGGTCAGACAAGGATCTGAAGAAGAAGAAGAAGAGCAAGAGCAGCAACAGAAGAGAAGAAGCATCAGATGAGGAGAAGAAGAAGAAGAAGCCGAAGAAGAAGAAACAACAGCAGCAGAATAAGAAGAGGACGAGTATGGACTTGCCACTAGTTCAACATCGATGAACTTTCCCCTATTAAGCCACTTGACTGTTATAGTTGTACTGACATTTGTTAGTAGTTAGGATGAACTATGATTTGTTTCCTAACTAGGACTGAAACTGTGTTCAGATCGTGTGTGGTAAGGTCACCACTAATAAAAAATGGAGATAACACCTTATGCAGTTTGCAACAAAACAACGCGTGATTTTTTTTGCATCGTAATACGTGTCTCATTAATAAAATAAAGATTCAGTTACAAGCCACGTAAACGCCGACATTACATGACTGAAAAGATAGGATAATCCTATGCAAAAAACCAGCGCCTGTCCCTCTCCACCAAGGAAAAGGAGACAGATCATCTCTTCACCCGAACTCGACGCGGCTCCATCGCTGATCTGCAGCTTTACGGAGCTCCAAAGTAGTTTGCCTGAAGCAAACCCATTGTCGTTGAAAGAAACAGACCGGGGCAACGTGTCCCCGGACACGCCATCGAACTCCAGAACTGACACCCCCGCCCGACTACGACATCGGAGGAGAAAACCAGAACTGTCAACCTCCAACCACCAACCCAGCACAGGATGCACCTTCTTCCAACTGTCACCTATGTAGACAACCGTCTGCACGTACTCCCGGACGACAAAACCTCCCTGCTCCACCGTGACGTCGGGGACAACGTCACAACAACGGGGACAAAGCAGAAGGAGAGAGACACCTGAAGGGGTCGCTGTCGCCGCCCCGCCGACACCATCCAGTCGCCGATCTGAAGGATCGGCAAACACACGATGCCATCAACTCCGAGACGCTGCCATGAAGGACACCGCCGATGTGGGAGTGGAGCTGAGGCGGATTAATTCGTCCGGACGCCGCTTCCACCACCCCAACAACGTACCACGACCTACAAAACCAAACCCTAACTACAGAGCGGAGGAACGGGTCCCCCCTCCCTCCTACCGCTGGAGCAGCAGTCGGAGGGAGAGGGGACCAGCCCTGGCCGATGGAGATCAGAGGTAGAGGATCGCCTCCCTAGTCGCCTTCACGCAGTGGTGGAGATAGGCCCAGGGCTATGCCCTGGGCCTAGTAACGATAGCCCTTGCATTTTCTTCTTACAAAGTACAAAAAGTTGATGAAAGTGCATCACTTAAGGTATTTAGCCCTAGGCGTAATCTGATGCTAGCTCCGCTTCTGCCTTCACGTGACGGCGGCTAGGTTAGGGAAAATGGTGAATACCAACAGCGTGTGATTTATGCGCCTAGTGCAACGGCAGGCAACCGAATAACGGGTCAATATTGGTCCCCCGTACAGCCAGTCTGGATGCGGGCAAACAAACTAGGTGCAGATGCTCTGATTTTTGAGTTGTTCTAGCTCAGCCACGCCCATCTAAGGGATGCAACGCAGGCAAAATTGCAACCAAACACGCCCAAAGCGAAGCGGAACCGGTGTGCTGCTCTGCTCTCATCGTCCTCTCCCCTGCCGCCGCCGCGCCCCGCTTTCCCCGCCGCGCTCCACAAACCCTACCCCTCCTCGCCCCGCCCCCCGCGCTCCGCCGCCTCGCCATGAGGTACCCCTCCATCCTTTCCCCCTCTACCCGAATCACGCGCCGGTGTTTTCCCCCCTTCGAAGTCGTCTCCGCCCAATGCGGCGCGGGGCGGGGGCGGTTCCTTTCGCTCCGGCAACTTTCGTCTTCCGCCCCCAAATCGGGACGGAATCCCACCGCCTCCTAGTCCGTCAAATTCGCGCCGAATCGCCTTGGAGTCACGGGCGATGGGGCGTTTACGTTATTTTGGTGGTTCGGTTGATCGTGTGTGTACATACATGTGGAGTAGATCGATCGGATGTTGGAAGTGGCCGTAGGATCGGATGGCTTTCATGGATTCCTCCGCTAGCGCTAGGTGTTGTTTGGGACGTTATATTCAGCAAGCATTGGTCGTGGAAGCGCTTGAAACGGGTTCTTGCACATCCAGTGTCCCTTGACCCTTGCTCTGGTTACTGCACTGTTTAGTTGTTCCACACAAAAATAAGCTGTTTCATCGATGTTGAAAAGGATGCCTGCCATCTGTTGCTGCACACTGTTGCATTGAAATGGTTGCCAGTTTTAGTGTAGCATGTGGGCGGGCGTCTGTTGAACATGCCGGAGGTGCGCCTGGGATATTAATCTGGTTATCGTTAAGTAGTATGACCGCCTTTCGTTTGCAGTCCCACAGCGTTTCTTAACTCATCTTTTCCAGTAACATGGGCGAAATGTTTAGACTAGGCGTGCATTATATCACGGTGTACCTTGATGATTTGACTAGCACTATTTGAGCCTTACCTGTTAGTATGAGCTACATTTTCAGTTATGTTCTTGTTAGACTGATACACTTTCTTGCGACAGCCAATCTGTTATTTCTGACTAAGAAATGTTCAGCCAAATTACCTCTTTATAATACTCTATCACACTGAAGTATGCAAAAAAGAAGATAGTACGCCTCCCATCATACTTATTTTACTCCCTCCGTCCCATAATATAAGATTGTTTTGCAGTAGGTCATTTTTTATTTATGTTTTTCTACTGCAAGTAAGTGACTAGGTGTCTAGGTGCACACTGTTCTTTTTTGGGCGCTGTGGCACAACATGATGCATTTTCTATGGCATGCAGTCGTCAACCTGAGGTGCTATGGGCTCAACGCTCGGAAAAGGTTTACCTGACTATCTCAGTCCCAGATGCAGAAGATGTTGTGATCAAGACTGAACCTCAGGGCATCTTTAGCTTCTCAGCTGTTGCCCATGGGGAATCTTTTAGCCTCACTTTGGAGCTATTTGATTCCATACTGCCTGAGGTAAGTATTTGTGATTGTGGTTGCCAGTTCTGCATTGTAATAAGGGCTGGTTTCAGTTGATGTTAACTTCAGTTCAGTTTTTACTTCTGGGTTCTTGCTTGGATACATGTTAGAAAGCTACCAAATGGACATATATAATACTTGGAATGTTGCCACTCCTTTTCCAGTCTTTGTTAACAGAGCCAATCATAGGAACTTGAATCCACATATAGATGATCTACTTCGTAATATTTATATGCATGCCATACCCTGTTTGAAGGCACTCACTGATGCATGTTGTAAAGTGTCACCTGTGGCATCAATTAGAAATGGCAAATAAAAGACATTAAAAGAAGCTCAACGAATTGTCATTGAAGTGGGCCTTATATTTTGCTGTGCAATCTTGATGACGACGATCGGCACTTCATTTTGTGAACTGTTAGTGAAGTTAACCCATTTATTTACTTGTCTGTAGGGAAGCAAAACAAAGACAAAGGTGGGTTCGCGAAACATAATCTGTTCGATCCAGAAAGATAAGAAATGTTGGTGGAAGCGCTTGCTGAAGTCAGAGGCAAAACATCCATACATCAAAGTTGATTGGAACAAATGGTGCGATGAGGATGAAGAGTCTGGTATGTGTTTTTCATAATATGATATAAATGAACAATATAGACATTTTTCTTGTACCAACTTGTGGATTTCATCATAGAAAACGGATTTGAAAAGAAAGTGAGAGATGTAATTAAGTAGACTATATTTGGTTGTTATCTGCTTTAAGTATTATATGTTTTACACAAAATCAGGGTCCATTACATTTGCCATATCGGCGGGACATACCATTCTTCCTGAATGTCACATGTATACCATTTCCAGTTTCCTCAGATTGCAATGTATTATTACATGACAAGCAATTTGCTGATATGCTAACTAAGTTTATACTCTTTCTAAGTTGGTTTAATGATCATAAGTACTCTGGCTATTTAATCTGTGATCCCATCATGTAGCTGCTATGAAACTCTAATTTCTTCACTTTTATCTGGATTTTAGTTCATTATGCCTTGTACTTCGATCAATCTAACACATAATCCCTTGCAGAGAATTCAATGGGCTCGGACGATGACTTTGATGATGGGGTATGAACTATGATTAAGCTTGTGTGCCCCCTCGTTTTTTTTGCTTGGTTTATGTTGAATCCTCAGTGTAGAGTTACTTATTTGTCATCTTCACACTGTCGCAGGAAAATGACGAAAGCGATGCTGATGATGGAATGCTGTGTGAGTGCCCATCTTGTACTTGAATGCAACATACACCTGGCCTTTATGTTATGCTGTTTCTGAAAATCAAATTTGAACCTGATCAATTTACCAATATGGACACAACTTCCTGCATACAAACCTATATATATGCTTTGGTGGAGCGGGAGCTAATCTGTATTTGTGTAGCATCACGATAGGATTTTCGTTAGACTTCATTTTTTTTAAACTAATTCTGCACAGTAGAAGAGTTCCTTTGTTGACTTAACTTGAACTGTTGACCATTCACACACTTGACAAGGATCAGTTTCTGCCGACAGTCAAATTTCGTTATTTGCGTAAACAAAGTAGTGGTTCTGACATCCCCTCAGCAAGGAATCTTATTTTTTTTGCAATAAGAGAACATCTGAGCTCCTTGTAACTAACTCGGCGGCTTTGTACTTTTGGTTGCAGATCTCCCTGACCTTGAGAAGCTGAGAGGGAAATGAGCAGGCAGGTTGAGCTGGATATATGAAGGAAGTAGGTTGTGCTGCTGTAGCAAGTAGGCAATCGTTAACGCTATATAGCAAGTAAACGTTAGCGCTAAAAACCTGGGATGGTGGTACCGCCAGACTTGTGACATGGTGGCATATCTTTTTATCTACCGATCACTACTCTTTGGTCGTCGCTGAGTTAGGGTTCCGAATGTAGCTAGCTATGAGTTGTGGTTTGTTGCCGACTTGGTTATCCTTGTTATGTGGCAAGAAGATGTCGGACATGTATGCTGAGCACCTTGCGGTTTCTCTTTGACATGATGGCAGGATCACCCTCATTGGCACTTGAAGAATTAGTACTAGTATTATTATATACCGGTCGTTATTATTATTTAGGTTTGTGGAGGATATATGCTGGCTACGGATTGCCTAATGGAAACATGATATTTCGATGATTTTTACAGCAAGTTCTGGTTGGGTCCTGGGTGCCATTAGAAATTGCAAAAAAGTCAGAAAATTCTGAATTTTCTTGGAAACAAACATGATCTAGTGTTACACATGTTTTGTGAACGAATGACTTTGGGGGTATTTTGGGCAAAAGAAAACAAAATCAACACTGTATAAAAGTCACTATTCATGCTTTTTTACTCACAACTTCTTTTTCGGCCCTGAAGTCAATCGGAGTCATTCCTTCGTGACTTTTTATACCAGTATACCACTATCATGTAAAAAAAAATCATTTTCTAAACATTTTTGCAATTTATATATAATTTTTTAATCTAGGTTCATTGGGACCCGAGATCCACTAGTATTTCCGCGGCGCAGTACAGGCGCTACAAACATAGCAAACTTTTTCTGAGCAGAGGTTTTGGGGGCTTGCGGCTGTGGATGAGTGCTTTTCATCGTGCACGCATGTGGACATGGAATCCGATTCGATTCTATTCCCCGGTAATAATTGTGTTGTGTGAAAACGAATCTGAAAAAACGATAAGGGAAACGACAGGAGAAAACAGGAAGGGAATATGGAGAGGTGGTGGAGCCCAATTTGCATCTCGCTGAGTGTGTACGGGGACGACGATGATGGGAGCATTAGAGCACCTCTAACGGATATGCTAAATTTCCTACCCGCAAAATCGTTTTACGGTTCGCTCTAAAACAATTTTATGGGCAGTTTATCCCCGGCGCAGAACAGATACTGCAAATAGTATCACAAATTTGGAAACCTAAACTTAAACAAGTTCCCGCTACATAATCAGTCTAGACCTTGCCGGAGTTCATCACACACACATACAAACTAAACTTTAAAACATAGATCGACGGAGGGCCGGCGGCGGCTGACGACTTCACGTCGAGGAAGAACTCGCACGCCGAGCGGTAGAGGGTGTAGGCGAGCTCGTAGTCCGCCTTCGCCGCCTCGAGGCGTTCGGCGGCGCCGTCTTCGCTAGCCTCCACCGCCTCCTTCGCGGCGTGGCGCGCGATCTCCGTCTCGCGGATCTTCTTCGTCGTTGGCCAGAGCTGCTCATGGAGCTCGTTGAAGCGTTGCCACACGCGGTTGCCGCCGTTGCGGGAGAGGGCGCCACGGTTGCGCGCCACGGCTCGACGGCGGGCCGGCTAGAGCTGCCGGCCTTCGCGTTGTGCCGGCCGCGGCGGCGACCCGCGGTGGCCCCCACGTCCGCGACCTTCTCCCGCCATGGATCTACACTTGAGAGGGGAAAAACCGACCGGAATCGGTAGCCGGAGCTAAGAATGGAGGGTGGCGGAGGCCGGAGGAGGAGCAGATCTATCTGAGACGGGAACCCTAAAACGCCCCCCATACATATAGAGACGGTTTGCGTGGCGCCCGTATATTTTTTACGGGCCGGTGAAAATATAGCGCTTCTGTTCCGACCCGAAAAAGCCCTAAAACGCTAAACCAGACGCAAATATACAGGCCGACGACGGGATACGACACCTGCTAGAGTTGCTCTTATGGGCGTGGCCTCTGCTCGGCCACAGGGTGACCGCTATACCTATTATAGGAGCAACTTCAACAGCACACAAAAAAAATGCATTCAATTGGTAAAAACTGAAATTTCGGGCTTCTGGGATAAAAAAAAGGCTCCAAAAACAGACCAAACCTGCATTTCGACCAATTTTTTTCTAGGCTATAGCCTAAATTTTGCCGTAAGATAGAGAAATATGAGTAACAAAAAAATATATAATCCAAAACAGGGGCGCCAAGACCAGCCGCCACGCCATCTCACCCCGTCTCTGTATTGGCCAATTCCGTTCGCCGCCGCCCCGAGCCCCACCGCAACCCCCACGACCGTTGCCGAGCTCGCGCCGCCGCCGCCGAGTTTCGGCACTCCATAGTCGGATCCGCCCACACCGCCATCCCGAAGCTCCCGCTGCTGTTCCCGAGCACCACGCCGCCGTCCCTGAATTTCCTCACCGCCGGATTCCACCATCACTGCCACTGTGCTCGCCGAGCTCGTCCCCGCCGTCGGATCCGCATCCCGACCTCCCCGCCGCTGGATCGTCATGTTTCACGTGGTTTTGAAAATATGAGTATATCCGGTTTTAGGTCTGCTGTAAAAGCAGGCAATATTTTGGCTACCTAAAACTTTCTCGCTTCACAGCTATTAAGTTGTTTTTAGGTAGCCAATTTTTTGACCTACTAGTGTTGAAGATGCTCTAATCTGGGCTATATGTGTTTGTGAATGTGAAGCTATTTCTGATGGTTGGACACGTCGGTGAAGCGCCCTTCACCACAAACGGGGACGCCCCACTTGGCAGGCAGGCAAGCCTCCAAGCTGGTCCAATAGAGAGCGACACAAGTAGATGAACAAGGACGGACGGTGACGGTGACCAGTTGCTACCTGCACGATCCAGAACGTGGCCGGTGCGCCCTACCCTACTGGCCGGCCGGCACGCGGCACGACTCCCGAACTAGCCCAGGCAACTCGCTGTGCCGACAACGCCGTCCAAGTTTACTAGGCAAAAACGACAAATTTAACCCTGGGCGAAAACAATTCACAAACTGGACTGTCTCGAAAAAAATTTCACCCAGCTGACCCTTTTGTGTGGCGCCCGACAGCTAGGCGTCACACTACACTGTGTAGCACCTAGCTCTTAGGCGCTGCACATCTGGCCAGCGTGGCACCCCTGGCCCAGGCCCTGCCCCACACTCAGCATGTGCAGCGCCTAGCCCACAGGCGCCACACATGAGATGTGCAGCGCCTGATAGCTAGGCGCCACACTTGTAATATGCAGCGCCTAGCCGTTAGGCGCTGCACATTCTGTTACATGTAGGCTGGTCCCTCATCCCCCCTTCCCACACACCCCCCAACCCCCAACGCCTCTCTCCCCCTCTCTCCCCTCTCAAATCCTTCTCCAAATCTGAAGATTTTCTCCGTGGATTTCCAACCCAATCCCCCCCTCAAGGTAATCTCCTCCGATCCCCTCGTTTTCATCCAAAAAATGCTCACATTTGCTCATTTGTTGCTAGTTTGGGGAAACCCTAGTTTATTATGGATGTTGAAATTTGTATGGAGATATGAGATGTTTGTTTGCCAATTTGCTAGGGTTAGGCTTCTTAGTATGTTAGGGCTAGGGTTATGGGTGTTGTTATGTTGGGGTTAGGGTTAGGGTTGTTAGTATGTTAGGGTTATGCTTATGGTTATTGTTTAGTGGGGGTTAGGGTTATTGTTTCATATACATGTTAGGGCTTTTTATTTTGTGTTAATCTTCGGATGAGTACTTATGGAATCTATATTACGTTGTGTTGTTTTAATTATTCTAGGGATGGGAAGAACATGTGTTTATGTTCATCATGTGGACAAAGACGCCTTTTTGAAAGGCAATATTGAACCGGACCCGGATGAGCTTGACATGGTGTTTGAGAGTAGTCTTAGCTATGCCGAGGTGTTGAAACAAGTGAGGAAAGATTTTAATTGGATGGACCCAAGTGATATCGTTGAGTTGGAGGGAAGGCATACTGTGGGTTTTGGAATGCACATCCGTTGGAAGACCATGCGTGTGAACTCCGACCAACGTTGGGTTGCATACAAGGAGACGGTGGCCGAATCACTAGACAAGGCTCTTGAGTTATTGTTAACTAAGAAGGTTGAGTTTAGTTTGCATTTGGACTTGAACCGGAACGCCTCCCCGTTGGTTGCTAGTAGTCCCCCACCCATGAACGAAGATGAAATGAGTGAACCTCCTTTGAGTCAACAAGTGAGGCCAACATTGAGCCCGATTACAAACAACCAAAATGAAGCTTTGCAAGCGGAGAATGATGAGTATGAGGACGATGACAATGAAGTTGATCTCCATGACAACAATGTGGGTGATCTCAACAAATATCACGTGCAAGAGACAATGGACCATTCCATCCCTTATTCCCGTGGCTATGCATCGGAGTCGGATGACGAAGGTCCCGATGAAGAACTTGATGAGGAGGGGTTCACGGTGAAGGAGGCCGAAGCTTTCAAGAAGGTATTCGGGCGGGATCATCGGACACCATTGTTCAAGGATGTTAGTCTCGCAGATGAAGCTGTGGTGGACGGTGGCAAATGTGTATGTCTTGGAGTTAGGCCATCTTCTCACCGGGATTTGGAAGACGGCAAGAACGGGATTTCTCCCGGGTCAAAATTCGGAACCTTGTTGGAATTGAAGATGTGGCTCGACAACTACTCGGTCACGCATTATCGTCCACACAAGGTGGTTCACTCAGACGTCAATGTGCGTTACACGGTTGCATGTGAGGTTGACCGATGTCCATGGATTATGCGTGCAAGACCATGGAAAGGAGGGCCCACTTGGCACATAGTTAGTTGTGTACCAAGTCACATGTGTCGAGACAAGAAGGTGGATGGCAAGATTGTGTCCCAAGACCATAGACAACTCACGTCCGAGTTCATTGCTTACAGGCTTTCCAACACAATATCCACACTTCCAATCATGAGCATTTAGAGCGTCATGGACCTTGTGAAAGCCATCTTTCATTACAAGGTGAAATACGGCAAGGCATGGAAGGCGAAGCAAGCCGCATTCAAGATGTTGTATGGTAATTGGGAGGTAGCATATAACCGAATCCCTAGGTTGTTGTTAGCTATGGCCACCACTAACCCTGGCATGGTTCATGTGGTCGAGCCTCATGGGCAAAAAACAACGATTCACGATGGAAGGACCGTGCGAGTATTTGGCCGTGCATTTTGGGCGTTCGAGCAATGCGTGAGGGCTTTCGAACACTGTCGGCCGGTCATCGCCGTTGATGGCACGTTCTTGACCGGACAATACAAGGGCACCTTGTTGGTTGCAATAGCAAGTGATGCCAATAACCGGGTGTTGTTTTTGGCTTTTGCTTTGGTTGAGGTGGAGAACAATGATAACTGGGAGTGGTTCTTGCGTCTTTTGAGAACCAAGGTATTACCGGCTCAAAGGGAAATTTGTGTCATATCGGATCGCCATCAAGGAATTCTTAATGCGGTGGACATTGACATTCCCGGGCATGCTCCGTTGCACCATCGATGGTGCATGAGGCACTTTTGTTCAAACTTCTATAGGGCATGTGGCCTTAAGGAGTTGGCCGATGATCTTCAAGATTGTTGTCTCGCTTTCTCCGACAAGTGGTTTGCCAACTTGTACAACAAATTGCTCACACACACAAAACTTGATCCCGGGGGTCTTGACTTTCTCAATAGGAACATTCAAGAAAGGAATAAGTGGGCAACTAGGTCTTACAAGAGGCCGTGGTGGTGGTAGAGGCCGTGGTGGTGGTCTTGGACTTGGCGGTGGTAGAGGCCGTGGTGGCGGACTTGGCCTTGGGGGTGGTCTCGGCCAAGGTGGTGGTAGAGGAATGTTTGGATACCTAGATGGACCTTTTCCGTATGTGGCTTACTACCTATTTTGTTGCAGTATACATGTTTTTCATACTTTGTTCTTGTCCTTACTAACTATTATTTTACAATTTACATGTTTTTTAATATGTTCTTCTTGTCCTTACTAACTATTATGTTTTAATTTTTATAGGTATGGCGGCTTCTCAACCCAACAAACCAACAATGAAGGGGGTGGAGGAGAAGGATGGGGAAGGTGAGATGGCGGGGTGATGTGAGAAGGCTGCGAGGAAGCTGAGAGAGGAGGATGCAGCTGCACTAGAGAAGAAGAAGCAACATGAGTTCGAAGAGAAGATGAAGGAAAAAGAGAGAGGGATATTTGAGGAGATCACGGGGAGGGACAAGTTGAGGATTGCATGTGAGAAGGCAGCTGCGCAACGGCAAAAGGATTTTGAAGAAAAATGCAAGAAACTTTGGGCTTTTGAGAAGGAAAAGAAAGAGAGGGAGCATAAGCTATTCATAGAGAAGGTGGTTCATGAGTTTCATCTCATAAGGAAAAGGGAGGAGGAAGAAGAAGAGGAGAGGAAGAAGAAGAAGAAGGCAAAGGGAGCTTGCTCGACACAATAGAGCAATGTGACCTTGTTGTCTACTACGCTATGATCTTCGATTTGGTTGCCGACCAAAGTTTGTAGTATTATGTGCTATCACTCTTCTATGTGTACTTCCATGTCCGCCAACCTCCTCTATGTGTTCTAGTATGTCCTATGGACTCCTCCATGTGCTATGACTCTTGTAAG
The DNA here is from genome assembly GCA_039707655.1 of Elymus sibiricus. NCBI lineage: Eukaryota > Viridiplantae > Streptophyta > Magnoliopsida > Poales > Poaceae > Elymus > Elymus sibiricus. The sequence continues at coordinate 32,286,808 of CM077670.1, forward strand.
TCTACTACGATGTGCTATGACTCCTCTATGTCTACTAATATGTGGTATGGACTACTCTATGTGTATTTGTGCTATGTGTTGTGGACTAATCTATGTGTATTTGTGCTATGTGCTTCTTGATATAGGATTTGAACCTCAAAATGTATTTTTTTTCAGTTTTCTAAAAAAGCCAACCGTGCAGCGCCTGAGGGCTAGGCGCTGCACTACACAGTGTGACGCCTAGGAGTCAGGCGTCACATTGTGTAGTGCAGCGCCTGAGGCAAAGGCGTTGCACACACACTTAGACAAATATTTGGAGGAAAACCTAGGCGTTGCACATCTGGATATCAGCAACAGATAGGTTCCAATAGGAGGAGGGACCTATCTGTTGCTGATACCCAGATGTGCAACGCCTAAGTGTCAGGCGCTGCACTACACAGTGCAACGCCTGGCGCCTAGGCGTTGCACTGTGTAGTGCAGCGCCTGAGCCAAAGGCGTCACTCTTCTGTTCACTGCAGAAACAGCAGATTTGCTGTTCATTTCTTTTTCATCCAATATTTGTATTGATAATATATAACATGGATCTAACATAAAGCAATTTGGTCATACATTGACAATTTCAACATCACTTCAAGTTCAACATCACTTCAAACAGAAGTAGCACATTACTAAGAGTTCATCAACATCCTCTCAGCATCTTACATAACCTCACAAGTTCATCAACCAAATAAAACAACGACAAGTTCAGTTTGTTAAAAGTTCAACAAAGACTTAACGTCACTTCAAGTTCAACAAAGACAAGAAGTTCACAAAGAAACCGACGACTAGTTCTAAATGTTAGCAGATAGGTGGTTGCCTCCTTCCACAAACTCCATGCCCTCATCTGCAGATACTGTCCACTCCCTCAATCCGTTGCCGGCGGTGGTGAGCGGTATGGCAAGGGATCCACCGGCTCCGGGGGCGGCAGGGTGCGGGTAGGCATCAGACCTATGATGCAATCCCATCTCTCTGCACGACTCCGATCTGTTGACTTCGCTTCCTGCTTTGCCTAATGGATGAACGCTACTGGCGGCTCGGATGGATGCGGCATCCTGCGCTTCTCCTCCCTGTTGCCCTCGAAGTAAATTCTCCAGGCGAGATTCAGCAATTCTCGATCTGCATGATCCTTGCACACCCAAGCATATCTCCTGGCGACGGAATTCAAATCTGACCCCTCTTCCACCTCCTCCTCTGCTTCCTTCCACTCCCTCACGCACAGCGTCCATGAGAGAGCATCGTCTCTGATCCGCATCGCCCGCTCCCTCCAGCGCTGCGCCCTGGTCTCCGCTTGGGCCTCCGCTGAGATCGAATTGAGCGGTTGCAGGAGATCTGGAAACGCCTGGTAAACCAGAGGCAACGGGATTCGGTACCCCCTCCCCTCCCCCAATGGCACCCCGGTAGATCTGGAGGCGTGGGCCATGGGGAGGGGTATGCGGGAAGGAGATGGTCGGAGAAGCGGCGGCGGAGGAGGTGGTGGCGGCGGCGGTGGCGGTGGCGGCTGCGTAAGACAAACAATCAAAGCATACCAATAATCATCACAAAACACATATGCATCCAAAACAATATAAGGTTCCATAATGGTTTCATCTCACTCATCTCAAAAACATCTCAACATGTAGGGTTCCGGAACAAAAGCATCCTTGTCAATACAAATCTAGGGTTTCATCTCACTCATCTAAAAAAACATCAACACAAACATCTCAATATGTATAGGGTTCATCTCAACAATCTAGGTTTTCACTATGGAAGCATATATTGTCAATATAAATCAACTAAACTAGGGTTACAAAATGATTAAAAATCATCTACAAATCCTAGATTCCACAAATCTATTTCAAAATTTACATGCAAATTTCTAATCCAACCAAATAAGGGTTCCACAAATCTGAAAAATACGTAACATTTTCTGGTTATAAAGAAGGGGATCTGAGGAGAATACCTTCTAGGATGGATTGGTGAAGAAATGCACGCAACAAATCGTCAGATCTGAAGATTTTGGGAGAGAGGAGGAAGCCGCCGCCGCGCTCTGTTCTGTAACTGGAAGGAATGGGGTGGGGTGGGGGGAGGGCCAGCGCGCGGGCCGTTACAAAGTCACAGTGCAGGGCCTAAGAGCTAGGCACTGCACACAACTGTGCAACGCCTAGCTCAGAGGCGTTGCACATCTGGACAAACTTTCCAAAGGGCACCAGAAACTTTGTAGCCAGTTTGGAGGCAAAAATTTCGCTAAGTGTGGGTGTGGCGCCTGGGACCTAGGCGTTGCACTCACACTATGTACTGCAGAAACTAAACTGCTCCTGTTATACATTTTCATTCAATATTACTATAATTTCATAAACTAAACTGCTAAAATGAAGCAATCAGGATCAACATTATGATAAATTCAACATCACTTAAACTTAAACATCCCTTGAACTTAAACAAAGTCAACAAGTTCAACATTGCTACAAGTTCATCGACATAACAAGTTCAACAAAGGTAAGAAGTTCAACGTTCAACATTGCTACAAGTTCATCGACATACGAAAACGAGGAGTAGTTCAATTTCATAACAAAGAGACGACGACTAGTTCCTTCCGCGCGTATTCTTGCCGCCTCTCCCCCTCTTGATGGCTATCTTCTTCCTCTTAGGACGCTCAAGTGGCAAGGGTTCCTCCTCCTCCTCCTCCTCTTCCTCCTCATCGTTCACATCATCATCCAAGCTCGCCATCCGCGAGCTCCCACCGACCGCCCTCTTGCTTCTAGTGTTGAAGTCTTCCGGCGTGTACCGTTTGAAGTCCTTCCTAGGTTTCAACATGTATGCTGACCGAACTTGATAGCTCTCCAATGTCATCTCGTTAGAAACCTACGGTAAAGAACATGCGTCATAATGAAGTGATCAATGCATCAAATAGATGAATATGCGATATTGTCATACCTCTTGCGTGAGCACACCCTCATCATCCAGATGTGCTGTCGACGTAGTCTCATCCTCCAGATGAGCCCCATGGTCAGAAGTGGGATCTGATGATGTAGCCGACCTAGACCGCTCTGGTTCTACATATTCAGGGTCACGGCAACCGACAAGGTTTGCTAACCGCCTTAACCTAAGGCCCTGGCGCTGTAACATGTACAAGTGAATGAGATATCCAACTTAGCAACATATGTAACATGGACAATTGAAAGATATATGTACCTTGATGAATGCTCGAAGTGCACCTTCCCCATCACTTTTTCCAAACAGGGTTGTCTCCAGAATAGATTCGCTTTCATCAGCTGCTTTTTTGATATGGGTGCGCTGTGAACGGAAACGACATAAAGATGTTAGGCAAGCAAAGATGCGAATAGGGCCAATGGGAAAGCACAGAGGGGAAGTCTTTACCAGAAAGTTCATCACTGGAGCAGAAGGGACTCCGGTCCCTTCCCTGACAAGTTTGTTGTACTCCTGCTGGGTTAGCTCATCAAAGACGGTGGGTTCTTTCAGAATCTCCTCATTATACACCGGCTTGCATATCTCCACACGAGTACTTTCAAGATACCATTTAAGGTAGTTGTTGAACGCGAGTGGGCAGTACTCACGAAGTTTGGATCCTTTACTTCACTTTGTTTGCTCCACACTAAGCGCGAACATGGTCACACACTTCTTGTGATGTTTGTCCCAGTCCTTGATCTTTCGCTGCTTTCTCCTATCCAACCTGCATTGTAAAAAACCAAACATTAGCACTATCAGAAAGGACCTGACGATGCTAAGTGCACAAGGTTCATTCTCTCTTACCTGTGTAGCGCTTTGTCCGTGTCCTCCCATTCCGGCGGGTGAGGCTGGAACAAACCAAACTGGCGGTACACACGATGTGGCATGTGAAGCTCAACCGCCCAGTTGCATATGAGTGGGCACCGCATAAGCCAAAGATGCCTATCCCTCAGGCACATCGGATTCAGAACGAAATCTCCTACGATACCTAATCTATCCCCGGCGCCATACGGCTCCCATTCCACCTGGAACATAGCATATAACAAGGCAACATTGATGTCGAGTTTTCATAAAAGCATGAGAATGAATGAGTGATGCACTGTCAATGTTACCTGCTCAGCCGTAATCGTGTCCAACTCGCTCGTGTACTGCTTATACATGAGAGTGACATCGTTCGTCACCTCAGATACCACATCCCACTTGTAAGCCCAAGTGGGGAGCCGTAGTTCATCGTCTTTGTCGTCCCAGTCCTCGAAATTCATCTTCCTCGGGCGTCCATCCGGCAAGCGCTCCCAGCTCCATACCGAAAGTACGAGCATACAACCACCAATACATCCATCCTTTGAGATACTACAAGAGGCGTCGTCCAACTGCACATAAAATAAAACATTGTTCAATTAAGAGGAAGACGGCATTGATAATGTAGCAATGAAGTGAAAACAAACAACTGACTACCTGTCTATATAAGTAAGCGAGTGCCGCCGAACCCCAACTCCATTTGCTATCGAAGACGGTCAACGCCTTCAGCCACATCCATGGAGCATTCTTGCCTGTGGCGTCAGCAAACAAAGTCCTGGAGATAACGTACCACATGTAGACACGAGCATGTGTTTGGATCACTTCATCGGTAGCATCCTGAGGGCAATGCACAAAGTGCCATGCAATCCAGGTGAAAGGAGCACCGGCTGCGACCCTTTCCTTCTTCTCTCCGTCTCGTGGTTGAGGCTCTAGAGGAGACATACCGATAAGGGCCTCCATCTACTGGTGCCACCCATCAGAATCGGTGCTCATACAGAGAGGATTCCCCTCGATAGGAAGACCGGCGATCATAGAGATATCCTGGAGCGTCACGGTCATCTCCCCGGTCCGAAGATGGAAACTGTGCGTCTCCGTCCTCCACCGATCAACAAGCGCGGTGATTGCAGCAGCATTGAGGATTGGCGTCGAACGGCTGACCAGCTGAATGAAAGGGAGGAGTCATGTCTCCCTGATGTACGGTGTGTACCGCTCATCATAGGGCATGCCACCACCGGAGACCCCGTGAGACTGAATCTTCAGAGGTTGAAGCACCTACAAACAAGCAAATCAGAATATTACATATGGGGCATGTGTGTTTGAAATAAATAGAAAATTCAAAATACCAACTACTTTGATTCTTACCTGCTGCTTCTCCGACATAAAGTAGGCCCGGTGTCGAGTGTCATAGTAATCATCGAGAAGCCAAACCATCCTACAAATTTCAAACAATAAACATACATGAGCTAACTACCATACTTCCTACGCAATATTTCAACAATCGGTAGAAACTAAAAGAAAAATTGAATACTAATGTAAGACATACAATCAAAGCATACCAACAATCATCACAAAACACATATGCATCCAAAATAATATAAGGTTCCATAATTGTTTCATCTCACTCATCTCAAAAACATCTCAACATGTAGGGTTCCGGAACGAAAGCATTCTTGTCAATACAAATCTAGGATTTCATCTCACTCATCTAAAAAAACATCAACACAAACATCTCAACATGTATAGGGTTCATCTCAACAATCTAGGTTTTCACTATGGAAGCATATATTGTCAATACAAATCAACTATACTAGGGTTACAAAATGATTACAAATCATCTACAAATTCTAAATCCCACAAATCTATTTCAAAATTTACATGCAAATTTCTAATCCAACCAAACAAGGGTTCCACAAATCTAAAAATACGTAACATTTTCTGGATAGAAAGAAGGGGATCGGAGGAGAATACCTTCTAGGATGGATTGGTGAAGAAATGCACGCAACAAATCATCAGATCTGAAGATTTTGGGAGAGAGGATTGAGAGGGGGAGAGGAGGAAGCCGCCGCCGCGTCTATTCTGTAACTGAACGAATGGGGTGGGGTAGGGGGAGGGGCAGCGCGCGGGCATTACAAAGTCACAGTGCAGCGCCTAAGAGCTAGGCGCTGCACATGCATGTGTAGCGCCTAGCTCCAAGGCGTTGCACTACTCGGTGCGGGGCCCAGTTGTGCCACGCTGGCCAGACGTGCAGCGCCTGACAGCTAGGCGCTGCACAGTGGAGTGTGACGCCTAGCTATTGGGCGCCACACGAAAGGGTCAGCTGAGCGAATTTTTTTAAGGCAGTTCAGTTTGTGAATTCTTTTCGTCCTCAGGTCAATTTTGTCGTTTTTGCTAGTTTACTACTCCTACATGGAGCTATCCAGCTGCCGACATGACCGACCTCCCCCTCTCCTCCCGTCCCTGTATCATCACATCCAAGATGGTGAGAGATACTGCCACTTGGACTGCGTAAAACGCTAGGCGTCCCCCGAACGCTACCCGCTCGCGCATGCATGCAATTCTTCGGTTTCCACTAATAGTAAAAAATGGAAACTTTTTTAAGGGAATGCCATCATGGCTACTTTATGGCATTGGTAAAATCGTTACATCGTTTGCAAGGCCCCCCGCTAAGAAATCCTTAGGGCTCATCAACCCAATTACAAGAAGAATTATTGTATCAAAAGTAAATTTAGCTAAAAGATGGGCTGCTCCATCCGCTCCATGAAAACAATGAATAAAATGAATGCCGCCAATCATCCCAACCACCATGAAGCAATGGATACCAATTTGCTTCACGGCCGCAACAAGAGCCAATGGTCACAAGGTATTCCCATCGAATTACTAATACCATGGTCCATCGCAATTGATACTAGCACCATTTTTCCTCAGGAGAAGTGGCACGAATCCCACGTGTTCCTCGATACGTTGCTAGTCTCAGTTTTCATGTCAATTGACTCGTAAATCCTTCCATCATCATGCAACACTCTCGTCCGACCCAGCTTGCTGCAAAGTATCATCTTATGTTGTTTGACACACAAGGGCATGGTTAGTTCCCGAGACCTCTCATTTCAAGATAGTGTAATCCATTGGATAGAGCATTGGGCAACGAGATGACTGAAAGTACATGTAGTCCCCATGTGTGGTTTTGGTAATTAAATGACAATCCTAATGGACTAATGTTTGCATTGAGATATACATTTGAAGGAAAGTTCCATTTGCAATGCATGAAGAATATTGATTGAAATTGATGGATGAATTCCGTCAACATAAATATATGCATTGAGACTTGATAATGAATGACAATTCCTATGAAGAAATAATGATATCAAGTTATATAGGAAGGTTTGTTCCATGGGTGATGCAAGAAGGATATTGGATGGATTCGGAATGAATGCCATATACATATAGTTGTGCATCAAGATTAATCATGGAGCAAAGATAAATGTTGACCAAGATGAAGATCGAAGATTGAATTCAAAGATGGTCAACACACAAGCACAAATCATGTGCCACATGAGATCTTGTGGTATGGTAAGAATTTGTCAATTGTGCTTTGTGTACTAACCCATTCTATGTGTTTTCTATGTCTGTATGGGTTAGATGATTCTCATGGACTTACATCAAGAGAAAGATTTCAAGTGCCCATGAGAGGATGACATCAAGTGATGATGATCATGGTTTATAAGGGCAAGTTCAAGATAGGCATTCTGAAGAATTACATGCTTGAAGCTTGCAGATGATCATGTGATGGACACGTGAAGATGAATACAAAGCAAAGCTTCCCACATTGTGTATGGGGGAGCTACTTGAAGACTTCACCAATGTCTTGCCTTCAACTTGAGCCAAGAACAAACATCAACATCAAGCTCAAGTGAAAGGCTCGAGTCAAAGGTATTAGTTCCTTCGACGTTAGTGTTGTGGAGTGATGACCACCGAAGGAACACATACACTCAAGAATGGATTCTCGATAGCTATGTAGTGTAGCTCTTTTATGATTCTTGAGTTATAGGGATCCCGCACTATTAAGAGGGGATCAAAGGGGTTCGTGATAGATTTGCTCAAGTCAACATCTTCTCTACACAATTCCACTCCTATCCTATACACCAAAGAAAATCCAAAGCCAAATAGGTTTCCCAAATATATGATAAAACCTTTGCATATCTGGCATCCTCCATTTTGGTTGATCTTGGGTGGTTCTCTATGTGAGGACCTGGGGTTTTTCCATAGCTTCAAAACGAGCCCAAGATCATCAAAATCGGAGTTCGTATGAAAAAGTTGTGCATGTTTTACTATCTGGAGGGCCGGAAGTTCCGGGCTGCCCGGAAGTTCCGGGGTCCGAAAGTTCCGGGCTTCCCAGAGGTTCCGGGGTCCGGAAGTTCCGGGATGCCTGGAGGTTCCGGGGGCCGGAAGTTCCGGGGTATGTTCCGGGGTAAGATCCGGGCTTTCCAGAGTGTTGCGCTGATATTCTCCAAAGGGAGCCCGGAAGTTCCGGGCATGCCCGGAAGTTCCGGGCTGCGTTTTTCTGTGCATAACGGGCAGATTTGGTGGGGGCACTATATAAGGTACCCTTCTTCCCCAACGAGCTAGGGTTCCTCATCCAATATTTCCCCATTCTTGACAGCTCTCTCCTCCTCCCCCAAGCCTAAAAACTCCAATACATTTGGGGGAAAACTAGCCCATGGATCTAGGGTTCATTTGTTGACCTCCTCCATTGTTCCTCTCCTCTCCCATCCCTCCATAGCATTAGTTGCTTTTGTTGGGATTTGAGAGAGAGGGATTTGAGCATTCTTGTGTTAAATCCCGGAGAGATTTGTGAGAGTTCTTGAGAGAGATTTCATCCAAGCATACATCCACTCCTCCTCTCTCTTTTGACCAAAGCAATTTGTGATTTGAGCAAGTCTTGAGCATTTCCCCCTTGGTCTTGTTACTCTTGGAGGTTGGAGACTCCTAGGCGGTAGGAGTGCTCCGGTGAGGAATCAACTTGTGATTTGTCCCCCGGAAAGTTTGTGAAGGTTTGGAGGCCGCCTCAAGGTCTACCACTAGTGGTTGGGAATCGCCTTCGTGGTGATATCTCAAGGAGAATAGGGTGAGCCTTCGTGGTGTTGGTGTGCCTTCGTGGTAACACTCATCCCTCCAACGGTGACTAGCTTCCCTCCAAGGAAGTGAACATCGGGATACATCATCGTCTCCGTGACTTCGGTTATCCCTAACCCTATCTCCTTACTTGTGGTTTACTTTGGTCACTTGACCGTGCATTCACTATATCTTGTTGTCCTCATTATATTGTGTTGGCTATTCCCTTGTAGAGATTATTTAGGCCTTCACTTTATATTCCGCAATTCATACTTGTTACTATTGATATATCTTGTGCTTAGTGTGAATTGCTAGCTTATATCATTCATTTCCATATCTTGTGACATAACTTGTGTAAGCTTGTAGTGCTTACTTTAGTTTGCTTGTATCATTCAATTCCATATATTGTGATACAATTTGTGTAAGCTTGTATTGCTTACTTGTGGTTGTGTGTATTGTTCATTTCCATATCTTGTGATATACATTGAGTAAGTTTGTGTAACTTACTTGTGCTTACTCATATCCTCGTTGTTCTCATCTTGTTTATCCTAAGTTGTTGGTGCACTCAGTGAGCCTAGTATAGTTAGGATTTGTGCTTGAAAAGTATCCGCTTAGTTTATTTCCGCATTAGGATATAGCCAAATCCGTAAAAGATTTTAAAACGCCTATTCACCCCCCCTCTAGGCGACATCGTGGTCCTTTCAATGACAACGGAAGAGATGGCAATCCTTCAAAGCTAGCTAGTCATGCAATTGAAGCAGATGAAGGAGAGACAGATGGTATTATATATCCATGAGGGTAGAGGCTTAATTATTCCACAAAGATATATATGCAGTGTGGAATTGAATGTGGTGGGTGAAATTGTGATCGCGTATCTATGAAGTCTGCAAAATGAACTCAAATCAAGAAAGCTAGCTAATGTTGGGACAATAAATGACATATTGTTTGTTCTTTCCATTGTATAGAAGATATACATAATCATAGGAAGTGATTGAAAACATGATCTGGCAAGAACCTTCTCTCCTTTTATTGCTCTCTCGGTCTTTTGCAGTCATTAGCTGAGCATATCTATCGAACATCTCCAATGCATGCCCACTCCCCATTCCTTTCCGCATTCTTTCCACCTCACCGAAGGGGTTGTGTAGGACGTTGTGCATGCATGAAAGTGATCCAAATAACCAAGTGTTTGACATGAGAAAAATCTAAATGTGGACTCCGTAGAGAAGGGAAGAGAAGGAGTTTGATTTCTCTCATGCGCCGGGGAAAGAATGCGGGCGTGCCAGTGTACCGTAGTACACAAAGAAAAGTGTTATGGGAAACAAGTATTTCATTGTTCTCTTTGGATAAACAAAATTACAAGATCCCATAAAAAATGAATGCGCTCCGTAGCCTACTAGTGCGGCCAGCCTGACTGTAGCGATGTGCGGTCTCCTGGTTCCCGGGGCCTCGAAAGGCTCCCGGTTAATTACTCCCGCGAGTTGCTCCGCGAGATACCTCCGATTAAGCCGTGTGGTCGTCTTCGTCGTCTTCGCTTCGCTTTCTTCATGCATGATGATGGTGGTGTATGTGTAGGGTGTGGGCGGCGACAAAGCCCGTGTCCTCGTCAGTACACGTGCCGCTCAAAACGTGGCTTTGTGTTAGCCATGTTCGCTCTTGCCGTCGCGCCTCGTCGGTCTTGACAACATTGATGTAGTCGGTGTTGGAGTAGCATGGGTCCTGCTCAGCTCGGACTTCTTGACGATAGTTAGCTTCGTCGGGGTATGCAAGGGGTTCGCCTCGCGGGAGTATTCCTTGGTGGAGGCCAGCGTTGGCACGTATCCTGACTGCTCCTTGATACGCCACTCGTCTCAGCATTCATGCTAATTGGCTCGGACATCTCTCAACTGAAGTGCGATACTGTTGTCTCTATGAGCTATTTCTTGAGCAAGGTCCTATGTCGTTTGACACATAAGGGCATTGTTTGTTCCCAAGGCCTCTCATTGCAAGATAGTGTAAATGCATTGGATTGGGCATTGGACAACGAGATGCCAGCGGAAGATATGACATATCCTTCGAGTCTAGCTAGTCGTGTAGTTGAAGGAGATGAAGGGGAGGCGGATGATATTATATATCCATCATAAGAGTAGAGGCTTATTCCGTGTAGATATGTATGTAGTGTCGAATTGAATGTGGTGGGTGAAATTGTGATCCCATATCTATAAAGTCTGCACAACACATGAGAGTGTTGAAAAATGAACTCAAAGGAGGAACTATAGCTAATGTTGGGACAATAAATGACACATCGTTTGATTTCTTCCATTTTATAGAAGATATACATAATCATCCAAAAAGTGATTGAAAACATGATCTGGAGAGACCCTCTCTCTTTTTATTGCTCTCTCAGTCTCTTGTAGTTGTTAGCCGAGCATGTCTACCGAACATCTCCAATGTATGTCTACTCCAATTCCTTTCCACAATCTTTTCACCCCATCGAAGGGGTTGTGTAGGACGTTTTGCACACATACAGTAATCTAAAATAGCCAAGGTCAGCAAAGATTCATTTACGATTTCAAAAATTCAAAACATTATGTAGCTAAAAATATATGATAATATATGCCTTATTCACATTATATTTTTATCATTCGTTTTGTGTATAAATGAGGGTTTCAAAATTAGACCCCTTGGTATGTTTCGGCAAAAGAATCAAGATCAAAATTTACCAACATTAATATGTGAGTTATCAGACAATATATTCAGATATTCACAAAGTATTAATCATCTTAAAACTATATCTTACTTCAATATGTTATGAGCTAACAATTCGCAAGTTACCGGGTTATGCACAAGTAGTCATCAACTTTACAAGTAGGTACCTATGTCCGTGTCGTGGTAAAAACTATAGCATGGACAGTCGGGTGTCTGTATGAGTGCCATCATGGTAACTAGTAGCTTGAACCTAAATAATTAGGCAACTAAGCGAATGCTATTATGGTATTTTTAACTTGGGTAACTTATTAACTACCCCTGACTCCAAAACCAAGACGTAGTTTGACCGTTCAAATTCATGCTTTGACAGTAAATCTCTCTTACACTATTTAGTCAACACTTACAAAATCATAATCTTGCAGAAGTGCATTTGAGGATGAATTTAACGATGTCTATTTATGTTACGTAATAACATGTTGAAGGTTTGAGATGATGGCCTAGATGGGGTGTGGGAGGGGGGCGGGGAGTGAATATGTTTCTACATATTTTATCCTTTTCTTTTCAAGTTTTAAGGGCATGTGAGAAGAATTTATATCCTGATATCCACTTCCTTGGGAGGGAGCTAATCACCATTCAAGAGGTGTGGGAACCACAAAGGTTTCCCAAAGACACTAAGTCTCACCTTCTTTTCCTTGAGCCCCACAAACAAAGTAGAAACTCAATCACTAGTGGTTAGCGTTGAGGTGACCACACCCTTCACAAAAACTTCTCAAAGTTATTCCACATCTTGGAAGCTTTTAGAATGGACTCGTACCACCTACGAGCCCCAAAACTCCACGAGTAACAAGTTTGGCAGCACAAGTAGTGGAATTACGATTTGGCTTTGTTAAGCAATAGATCTAGGGTTCCTCTCTCTTTCCCAAAATTTTGAGCATGTTTGGTTGGAGGGGTAGACTCCAACCGTCATTCTCTCTCAGACTGGTGGCCTCGGAGTTTCGGTACAAGCCCCGGAGTTCTGGGACGTCCAGAGATGAACACCTGAGCCTGGAGTTCTGAGGATGATCTCCGGGTGTTCAATGGACATGCAAGTGTGGCATTGAGCCAGTAATTCTGGCATTAAACTCTGGGGTGTCCAGAGAAGATGCATGAGGAGCTTTAAAGGGGACTTTGACGTGGAGGCTATGTGTCTAACTTTTTACATAGGAAATGGTATGTGTGTATGTCATGATCCATAAATTTAAACACCACCTCAACCCCTCTGTACAGTGTGGCTTTTCCTATATCTCAATACACAAAATAATCTTTGATCTTTTGAATATGTCAACACCTTTCCCCCTTTTGATTGACTGGATAACTATCTCATTGCTATAGATGTTAGGAGGGTGGTTGTACACCCAAGGTACTAGGGATCAAAGCCTGGTCTTAATGCTTTGTGTATCTTATTAAGACATTTCTGGTGAATTCGTCAATCTTTAAGCTTCATTCAAACTCTTTTTTGCATGAAGTTTTTCCTCTGAAGCAAGAGCTAATGGTGTCATGCTACTCCCATCAAATTTCTATTAACATGGTCCATCACATTTAAATTTGGCAACATTTTTCCTCAAGAGAAGTGGCATGTATCTAGCTCGTTCTTCGATATGTTCCTTGTCTCAATAGTCAATATTCATGTTAATTGACTTGGACATGCCTCCATTACAGTGCAACACTCTCGTCCGATTGAGCATGATGCAAAGTAAAATCTTATGTTGCTTGACACACAAGGGCATGGTTAGTTCCCTAGGCCTCTCATTTCAAGATAGTGAAATGCATTGGATTGAGCACTGAAAAATGAGATGACAACGGAAGAGAGATATCATATGCTTCAAAGCTAGCCAGTCGTGTAGTTGAAGCAGACAAAGGAGAGGCAGATGATATTATATATCCATGAGAGTAGAGGCTTATTCAGCAAAGATATGCATGTAGCATCGAATTAAATGTGGTGGGTGAAATAGTGATACCATATCCATGAAGTCTGCACAACATGCGTGAGTGTTGAAAAATGAACTCAAATCAGGAATATAGCTAATGTTGGGACAATAAATGACATACGTTGATTCCTTCCATCTTATAGAAGATATACATAATCATCGGAAGTGATTGAAAAGATGATATGGCGAGAACTCTCTCTCTTTTTATGGTGTCTCGTTCTTTTGCAATCCTTAGCTAAGCATGCCTACCGAACATCTCCAATGTGTGTCTGCTCCAAATTCCTTTCCACATTCTTTTCTCCCCATCGAAGGGGTTTTGTAGCATGTTTTGCATGCATGAAAGTAATCCAAAATAGCCAGGCTCATCAAAGATTTACTATTTTAGAAATTCAAACGTTATGTAGGTCATAATATATATCTAATTCACACTGTATTTTTACCACTTTTTTTGTATGGACGAGGATTTCAAAATTAGATCCCATTTTGGTATCTTTCAACAAAAGATTCAAGGTCAGAAGTTACCAACATTAAGATGTGAGTTACCAGACAATAGGTTCACATGTTTACAAAGTATTTATCAACTTCAATATGTTACGAGCTAACAATTTGTGAGTTATTGGGTTATCCACGATTAGTTACGTGACTACATTAGTGCCATGGTGCACTACAAAACATAGATTATTGTGACGGCCCACTTGTGTCACGTAAAATCGGTTTTCTTCATAAAAAATGGTTTGGTGACGTTTTCCGGCCGTCATCCCCACCGTCAAAGAAGCACTGTCACAGAAAATAAATTTTTGATGGCATCACTTTTTTCTGTCACGGAAGATCGTGTCTTAGGTGACGAACCTAAAATTTTCACTAACGACCATTTTCGGCGACGGGCCAAAATGTCACCTATGATCATTTTTGGTGATGATAATCGGTTCGTGGGTTTGACACGTCAAATATTCTAACAAATGGGCAAAGCAGTTGCTGAAGTGGCAGCTTCCATGTGGGTCTGTCATAGGTTTTATCCCCAATGGTGCCCATTACTAATAAGTCGGGCATCAATTTTGATCGGCCAACGGTGCTGACATATGGGCCTAGAAAATGTTGATGTGTCTGCTTACATGTGGGACCATGCATCATTTTTTCTGTGATGGTGACCGTCACCAATAGTTACTATGTTGGTGTTTGACCAGTCAACGATTCTGACATGTTGGCCCAATGATGTGCTGACATGGATGCTGGCAAGCGGGTCAATACATGGATGATGTGGCTTCTTACATGTGGGTACATACGCTGGTGACGACGTGCATAACCGTCACAGTTTGTAGGCACGGTCAATTTGTTTTATATTATAATTGGCGGGCATATTCGATACAAAATCGTAATTTCTGACAATTTCATATGAATTTATGCAATTTGAATTTGAATGAAAACTCAGCTCTCGCTGCATTTATTAAACAACAAAGTTGACAATTGTCAAACAGTCCGTGTGAGACATTACAATAACCAACCACGGGACAAAGCCACAATATAAAATTAGACACATGACTAAGTTTCATGACCATCAAACAATGCACTAGTATCATGGGGGTGTTTCTTTAGATGTAGACATGGGATCCTAGCGATGAACTTAAGCATTCCATCAAGATCATCAAGCCTCTTTTCGAGAGCCAAACTTCTCTCTTCCTTCGCATTCTTGAAGACTTTAAGTTCTTCCCGCTGCTCTACAAGGGCAGTGTTGATAGATTCAAGACGGTTATGTAGATCTAATAGGCCCAATTTCAGATTTTTAATTTCATCATGCCACTCTGGCAGGGCCTTCTTGACATATTCAAGTACTTTTTACTGCTCTACAAGGGTAATCTTCACAGACTCAACTTCATGATGCGCATCTAGCAGGAGATGCTTCACAGCTTCACATTCTTGCCGCTGCTCTGCCCGAGCCTTCTTGACATCTTCAAGTTCTAACTATTGCCATGCCAGGGCCTTCTTCATAGCATCAAGTTTGCCATGTTGGTTTGCCATGGCATGCTGGATGGCTTCTGGTTCTTCCTGCTGCACTGCCAGAGCATTGATGACTGCTTCAGATTGTTGTTTCTGGGCCCCAAGTCTTGTAGTAAGGTCATCATTTGAGAATCCGAACTTTCCCTACAAAAAAATATATACAGTTTACAACATATGGAAGAATTCCAAAATGTAGATGCATCTGCCACAGTATATAGTGGTAGGGTGAACAAAGATAGTCCTACAAATTAAGGAAGTGTTTACAGAATAGAGTTTGCCTACTCACCGATTGAACCCGCTTTCTCTTCGACGCGCTTGAGCTTGCTACTACATCTGAAGTAAGAGACATGAGCCATTCGAACTCTTGATGTACCATTTGTATACCCTTAGTCAATACTTTAAGTTGATGATGATAATATTCGTGTCATAGTGTAGTTGAAGACATTAGATTGCAGTATACAATGTACATTATGTAGTATGCATGTTAAAGAAAGTAAACATATTCTAACCATAGGTGAAGAGTTTGTAATAACACTATCCTGTACATTTTTAGACATGACCAGATCTGCATCTTTTTGTTCGATTTAAGTGTCATAGTCTATCAAGTATTCTTGATGGTGTGGAGCTTCTATATCTGACAAAGCCCGAAAATCTGTGAAATGACCGGAATACCAAGCTACTAAGTTGAAAAACTATTCCTGATGATACATATTCTTCTTCTTCATGCATTCCCTAAGGTTCTCCCACTTAGTTGGTAACCTGTCAGCATCTGCTACGTAAAGATGATCACTAGTTGACACTAGGTACAATACGAGACGATGATAATATTAAATATTGGTCGGGAGCACCCTACCCTATTGGCTGGCCGGCACACGACACGACCCCCGAACTAGTCCAGGCAACTCCTTGTGCCAACAATCCCGTCCAAGTTTACTACTCCTCGAGGCTGAAGACATGACCGACCCCTCCTCTCCTCCCGTCCCCGTCGCAACACATCCAAGATAGAGAGAGATACTGCCTCCATTTCAAAAAAAGGTAAAGAGAGATACTGCCACTTGGACCGTGCAAAACGCTAGGCATCCCCCAGACGCTACTCGCTCAGGCATGCACTTCTTTGGTTTCTACTAATAGTAGAAACAAAAAGGAAGCTGATTTGATTCAGCAGGCTGTAGACACGGTCGCAAAAAGAGCCAATGGTCACATGGTATTCCCAACAAATTAGCAATAGTCTGGTCCATCACAATTAAAATTGGCACCATTTCTCCTCAAGAGAAGTGGCACGTATCCTAACTATTGTTTGAAACGTTGCTCATCTCAATATGTACACTAATTGACTCGGACATCCTGCCACTGAAGTGCGTCACTCTTATCTCTATGAGATATTTGGAGAGCAAGGTCTTATGTTGTTTGACAAACAAGAGTGTGGTTAGTTCCTGAGGCCTCCCATTTCAAGATAGTGTGTTGCACTGGATTGAGCATTGGACAACGAGATGACAACGAAAAAGAGAGATCATAACCTTCAAAGATAGCTAGTCGTGTAGTTGAAGCAGATGAAGGAGGGGTGTATGATATTATATATCCATGAGACTAGAGGCTCATTCCGCGAAGATATGTATGTAGTGTTGGATTTAATGTGGTGGGTGACATTGTGATCCCATATCTATGAAATCTGCGCAGCACACACGAGTTTGATTCCTTCCATTTCAAGAATATATACATAATCATTGGAAGTGAGTGAAAATATGATCTAGGGCAAACCCTCTCTCATTGTATTGCTCTCTCGGTCTTTTTGTAGTCATTAGCTGAGCATGTCTACCGAACATCTCCAATGCATGTCCACTCCCCATTCTTTTCCGCATTCTTTCCACCTCACCTAAGTGGTTGTGTAGGATGTTTTGCATGCATGAAAGTAATACAAATAGCCAAGGCCAGCAAAGATACATCTACTATTTAAAAAAAACATGTAGCTAATAATATATGACTGATTCACATTGTATTTTATCATTCATTTTGTACATATATGAGGGTTTCAAAATTAGATCCCACTTGGTATATGGCTCAACAAAAGAACAGAGATCAAAAGTCACCAATTTTAATATGTGAGTTCTCAAACAATTTATTAACATATTCACAAAGTATTTATCATCTTAAACACTATATCTCACTTCACTATGTTATGAGCCAACAACTCGCGAGTTACCGGGTTATCCACAAGTAGTCAATAACTTTACAACCAGACCATACTTGAACAACCACCTACCTATGTCGGTCTTGGTAAAAACTATAACACTGACAGTTGGGTGTCTGTATCAGTGCCATCATGGTAACTAGTAACTTGAACCTAAATAATTAGGCAACTAAATGAATGCTATTATGATATTTGTAACTTGAGTAACTTATTAACTACCCACTGACTCCAAAACCAAGGCGTAGTTTGACCGTACAAATTCATGCTTTGATAGTAAATCTCCCGTACAATATTTAGTCAATGGTTACATAATCATAATCTTGGGGAAGTGATTTTGAGGATGAATTTAATGCTTGATGAAGTTATCTCCCGCCAGGTAGGCCCACGGTGACCTGAAACCCAACATAGGCCCATGGATGCCCAATCCCACATCTAGCATGTATCAGGATAATATCAACGCATAAGGGTTTTAGTCACTCAGGATGGGTTACCTGTGTGGAGATTTCCCTCCCTCGGCTCAGATTGAAAAGGGCGTATCCTCACTCGGATCAAAGCAACCCCATGGCCAGAAGCATTAATTGAGAGCTACCGCTACTTGGACCGTGCAAAACGCTAGGCATCCCCAATACGCTACTCACTCGGGCATGCGATTCTTTGGTTTCTACTAATAGTAAAAAAAGGATTACTTGTCACAAGAAGAGCTAATGATCACATGGTATTCCCATCAAATTACTAATAACATGGTCCATCACAATTAAAATTGGCACCATTTTCCCTCAAGAAAAGCAGCAGATGTCCTTACTGTCCGTCGGTACGTTGTTTGTATCATTATTCATGTTAATTGACTCGTGCATTCTTCCATCACACTGCAACACTCTCGTCCGACTGAGCATGGTGCAAAGTATCATCTTATGTTGTTTGACACACAAGGGCATGTTTAGTTCCCGAGGCCTCTCATTTCAAGATGGTGTGTTGTGTTGAACACTGGACGACTGAGATGGCAGAGGAAGAGATATCATATCCTTCAAAGCTAGCTAGTTGTGTAGTTGAAGCAGATGGAGGATAGGCTAATTATATTATATATCCATGAGAGTAGAGGCTTATTCCGCGAAGATATGTATGTAGTGTCGAGTTGAATGTGGTGGGCGAAATTGTGATCCCATATCTATGAAGTCTGCACAACACGTAGAGTGTTAAAAAACAAACTCAAATCAAGAAATATAGCTATTGATGGGACAAGAAATACATATCGTTTGATTCCTTACATTTTCAAGAAGATATACTTAATCATCTGAACTGATTGAAAAGATGATCCGGCGAGAACTCTCTCTCTTTATTACTCTCTCGATCTTTTGTATTCATTAGCTGATCATTTCTACCGAACATGTCCAATGTATGTCCATTCTCCATTCCTTTCTGCATTCTTTTCACCCAACTGAAGGGGTTTTGTAGGACGTTTTGCACGCATGAAAGTAATCCAAATAGCCAAGGTCAACAAAGATACATCTGCTATTTCGAAAATTCAAAATGTTATTTAGCTAATAATACATGCCTTATTCACATTGTACTTTTATCATTCATTTTGTATAGATTAGATCCCACTTGATATGTTTCGGCAAAAGAATCAAGATCAAAAGTTCATTAATATGTGAGTTATTTGACAATATATTCAGATATTTACAAAGTATTTATCATCTTAAACATTATATCTCACTTCAATATGTTATGAGCCAACAATTCGTGAGTTACCCAGTTGTCCACAAGTTGGGTGCGGAGGACATCCGGCACCTACTATTCGTGTGTACACATGCCTCCGACTACTATGGACCCGTCTTGGGGTGATTCAGATTGTTGATCAAGCTCCGCGTGTGGACAGTTCGGGTTCGGCAATCTTCGAACACATCCTCTCTCTTCCGGATGAACATCGGAAGATGAACATCTGGCTATACATCCAAGGTTGAATTTCAAGCAAGTGATAGCAGTCGGAGGCCGGTACTTGTGGTGGATCCAGAGACAAATTACTCACAATGATTCGATCCCACCAGGAGACGAAGGGGTCGCTCTCGGTCAACCTCCGCAGATGCTTCTCGCCGTGGTTCGACCACTCTTGTGTTCTTGCTTGACGGTCAGATAGGACGTCCTGTAGTGTGCCCTCCCGGTGCATTGTTTTTGCACTGCTCTCTTTATTTGTCCGTTTTTATCTTATATAATATGCTTTGTAAGAAGATTTCCTTAACACCTTGTATCGCTCGATTGTCTAGCTTTATTTACAAATCGGGGCGCAAGACTATTTTTTGAGCATAAATGGTTAGAGAAGACAGTAAGGAAATAAGAAAATAATTCACTTACGGTAAAAAAAAAAGCTTTCATTGTTTATTTATAAAACGGTGCGAAAACCTATTTCGAGCATAAATGGATGGAGAAGATGTCTCCTAGGATTCATTCAGGAATAGTAGTCACATTTGTAGAGCAGAACGGTTGGTACGCTACTCGGGTGCACAAAGCTTGCCTCCCCCAATAATCGCTGTCGATCGCCAGCGCTTTCCTTGTTTGATTATTAGGCAGCGTGATCTGATCTCTTCCTCCTTATCCGCTGGTCCTCCCGTTTCTTCAGACACCCTCCACCTCAGGCCACGGGGCCGCGTCCCCTCGCCGATCTATAAATACCGGCCAAGGGGAGCCAAGCAAGATCACCGCAGCACCACCGTCGCATCCCACTAGCTAGCATTCTACTACCATTTGCCATTTTCCTTCGAGAGAAGTAGCAGCGCCATGGCCGGCATCATCCACAAGATCGAGGAGAAGCTCCACATGGGGGGCGGCAGCGACGAGCACAAGAAGGACGAGGAGCACAAGAAGGCGGAGGAGCACAAGAAGAAGGACGGCGAGCACAAGAAGGACGGCGAGCACAAGGAGGGCATGATGGAGAAGGTCAAGGACAAGATCAGCGGCGATGGCCACGGCGACGGCAAGAAGGACGGCGAGCACAAGGAGAAGAAGGACAAGAAGAAGAAGAAGGACAAGAAGCACGGCGAGGGCCACAAGGACGACGACGGCCACGGCAGCAGCAGCAGCGACAGCGACAGCGACTGAGCGAGCTCCGGCGGCGCTCCGGCAGCAAGCAGGTACGAATTGTGGTCGCCCTCTCCAAGTGTTCCTTTTCTTCTTTCCGTTGTGTTTGCGCTCTCATGTTCTTGTTGGATCTGATCTAATTAATTAAGAAGGTAAAGCTGTTGCTAATTTTTTTTTTTTTGATCTGTTCTTGCAGTGTAGGCGAGACCGATGAACGCTTGGGAGAAGTGTGACATACATATATGTTGCAGGGTTTGGTGCGTGTGGTAGCATATGTATGTAATGCGTGACATGTCTCATGGATCTTGTAATGTATAATAATTAGCCGGCTGCACTGCACTGCACGGTGCTTGTAATAATAACGTTAAGGAATCATGTTGGTATTGATGCATCTCCATTGGTAATTTGGTATCCCCATATTTTCCAAGCTTTTTGTGGATGTGGTGTCTCTGTTCATCTCTGGAAGCAGTTTTTGGTTTTGTTCTTGACAAACTGGACGCGGTTAGAAACATGTTGAATGGGTATTGGTGTTCTGTTTTCCTCTTTTCAGTTGCAGAAGTTGTGGTGCTCGGTTTTCAGTTTTAGAAGTTGTGTGGTGCTTTGTTTTCTTTCAGAGTTTTGCTTTGCAACTTTCCTCTGTAGTTCATTTTCGGATTTGTGCCTAATTCCAGGAATGCAAAAATCAAAGTTGTTTTCCTCACCAGAGCCAATCACCGTATGGTCTTCCTATCTATTTACTGAAAACATATCGCATCACATTTAGATTCAGCACCCATTCTAGATAAGCGGTACTAAATTTAGCCTCTTGTCATTCGGGCTAACAAGGTGCTAGCTGGAGGTGCCGCCATGTATCTCGACTGTTCTCCGAAGAAATCTTCTGTTTCTTAATATCTTCCAGCACGCCATTGTCTCCTGACACAACATCTTCCAGCGCATAGTCTTAAGCTATTTTACGCATAAGAAAAAGGTTAATTCCTGAGGCCTCTCATTTCTAGATAGTGTACCATTAGATGAGAAAATGAGAGAGTATGCCATTCAGAGCGCTAGCTAGTCCAGTAGTTGATGCAGATCGAGGAGAGGGAGATGATATTATATATACATGAGAGAGAGGAGTTGCTGATTTTGTGAAGATATCTAGTGTAGAATTGAACGTGGTGGGTGGAATTCTGATCTCATATCTATCATAGCTGCATAACCCATGTGAGTTTTCAAAAGACAACGGGTCAAGACAAATGAAAAATAACCAAGGTTGGGACCGGAAATGTCATGTAATTCTTTTTTTTTTGACGAACTAGCAGTAGCCCTGCTTTGCATTAAGGAGAAAAAGAGTATTACACAGTCAGTTACAGCAGAGTGAAAGACACTAGCTGCCAGACCTCCCCATTACACAGTCAGTTACAACATAGTATAGTAAAAGACACTGACTGTCAGACTTCCCATTACACAAATGTGCAGATCTTACATTACAACCTCTTGGCCTGAAGAAATAGCCCAATGTCAGCTCTTGCCTTGTCTGCCACTATGTTGCCTTGTCCGGCTCGGGCAGAGCACGCGCAGGAGCAGGGGCGAGCAGCACCTCCATAAACGTGGCGGGACCCGCGGGCGACATGGGCGGCGAGAGGAGATCAGCCATCGCGGTGGAGGGCTGCGTCGGCCGGGCGCCGTCGCCGAGGAGGCGACGGGAGCGGAGCAGGAGCGCGGGTGGATAAAGGCTCTCACAGCATAAATGTCATGTAATTCGATGGCCTCGATTTTCTAAAGATGTAAGTACTCACGGGAAGAGATAGGGAAGATGAGACAAAGGCTCTTTTCAAAAAACCTCTCAGACTTGGTGCCACACTAGATGGAACATGATATACAATTAAATCTGAATCATCGATTGATGGAGGGTTAGGCTCTCTTTTGCTGAAAAGAATTTTGGGGTTGTTTAGTGCTTACTATACTTGCCACGTGGTTATCGGGGCTAATTTTTGTCTAATCAAAATCATGTAGGTGAAACCGAGTTTTTGTCTATAGTGTTTAATTTCAATAGTTAGCGTCGACATTTTCCGTAGTGGCAAAATACATCATGGATAGTCACAGAAGATCGAATGGCTTCGTTGCAGGCGATCATCTCCACTCCACTTCCCCACCTCATTTGCATGTTGCTTTGTTCCCATCCGCGTCCTCACCTTCAAGTTGCTGCCTTTGAAACTCGTGCATTACAGAACCGCTAGTGCTCTCTTCACCACTGTAGAGAGGGCCATCAACATTTGAAGTGCCATTGTTTATTGTTATTGATACAACCAAAAAAGGATGTGACATTATTGTTCATGGTTAGGCAGGGGCAGAATCAGGATTTGGGCACGAGGGGGGGGGGGGGGGGGGAGGGGGCGGGGGCGGAAAAAATGATCACACATAAGACATAACATTTCACTTGTCACACCATGTTCAGAATTGGCACCCATGGTTTTTACATGACCCCACACTGAAGTATTACCATCGTTATAGGTCAACTCTCCAACACACGGGAAGGCACTGAACCGCTCAAAACACCATTTCTCCTAACATTTTTACAAAAGGGGAGCAATGGCATGGGAAACCATATTGGTTTGCCGCACTAATCTTAGAAATCTTCACATCATGTAACCGAACCAAAATCTCCATCACCCCCTTCTTCAAGTCAATGATTCATATTTGTCAAACTGAGCGGACACGAGAAATCTCAGAACATATAAGCAGTTTGTCTCAAGCGTTAAATGCATATGGATATCCAAACCAATAAGAAGACCCATGACACATGCTTGAAGTTCATCCTCCTCAACCGACCCATGGCTAGGCAATAACCCCCAAGTCGAAGTGATAATGATATATCTAAAACCCCGAGCCACCAGACCAATGGAACCAGAACAAAGGCAACCAACATCCACTTTAATTTTAGCCCATCTCATTGGAGGGGGAGACCAAACTTGATTACACTTCATACAGGGCAACAAATAACATGTCTATTCAAGGGACCTCATTTTTTGAGGGTTAGGAAGGGTATAAGGCCAATAATAGAGAAAAATGAGCAAAAAAAAACACCACACATAAGATAGAACAATCACAATATGTAAAGCTTTAGCATAGCATGCAGTGATACCATTGCGTCAGCAATATATCTCTGGCAATACCAAATGAGTTTCACTGCACCTGGCTCATTTTTTTCTCATGTAAGTTGTTGTGCTAGTCGTATGATCTAATCTTGATTCGGCGAAGATGCGATGATGTGAAAATGCTATCCAAATCTTCATTCCTTAACCCCCATGAGAATCTCAAGATAGATATATTAGACGACACTACTTAAACATAAGAAAGCTCAGACGACTTAGATTTAGAAAAAATGTGGAAAATATAATTTGATTAGATCATATTTGCCTTGATGACCATCAATGCATTGGCGTCTAGTCCTTGCTCTCATTTCCCTATATCTGCCATTGTGGCTACGCATGAGTGCGAGAAAACTATCAATGGATAATGGTTCGACATTTTTTTTGGCAATTCAAAGGTTTTTATTCATAAAACACAAAGTATAGATTGCAAAGTTGAAAAGAAGGCTCTGAAGTGCTAGCTCGGCGAGAAGAGCAAGAAAGGTAGTAATGAGATGGCAACAGGGAAAGCCCTAATGAGGTAATGTTTGTTTTCCTTGTAGCCACAAAGCACGAGCTTTCCTGTCACTAGACCCGTCCCTAGCGCCAGGGATTTTTTTTTCTGCTTAACGTCCCTGATACCGGAGGACTACTTCTAAGAAGACACACGTTTTGGATTTGGGCAAAAAGAGCAACGAAAGTGGTGCCACGCTTGTTGTAGGATGCCATCGCCGGAGTAGGTTTCTCTCACCAACTAGTTGCCTCGCTTTCTCACCGATGACGCAAATGTAGGTTGGCACATTGTTTTTCTCCCATCGAGTATAGCTCAGGGAACAATGCTACGTTTCAACAAACATAAGGACGGAGTTAGTTCCCAAGGCTTCTCATTTCTAATTAGTGTAATGCAATTGAGCATCAGATTAGGGGATGATATCGGAAGAGAGTTAGCTAGTCATGTACTTGAAGTAGATCGAGGAGAAGGGGATGATATTATATATCCATGAGGAGAGGCTGCTTTTCCAAAGATAAATATGTAGTGTAGAATTGAATGTGGTGGGGTGAAATTATGATCTCATGCCTATGAAAGTTGCACAACACGTGGGAGTACTAACAAGGCTACATGTCGATTCAATGACAGATACCTACCAATGGGATGAGAAATGACATATTGTTTGATGCCTTCCATTTTTTTTGAAGATGTACATAGGCATAGCCGCATAGGTAGAGATGAAAAAGATGACCCAACAAGATTTTAGGACCCTCAGTCTTACCACACTCCCTCGCATGCCGCTAGTACTCCTACCAGAATCATGCATTTCTAGTGTGTTGAATTGTTCCAGACAACACTTCTCCAGTACTAAATAAAGGTCTAAGACATCCTAGCATCACACCATCATCATCTGAAATGGCATCACTCAGTGTCAAATGATTCAATAGAAAGGGATGAGGCCAAGAATTACATGTAAAAAACCACCCATAGTTCATAACTTGGCAATATCCATTGCTATTCCATTGCGGATAAAATGGGTGTAGATAATAGTAACATGCACATTTAAATAAGGTGCACAACGCAATTAAAGCATCTTATAGTGCTTGAATACCATGATATTGTTTACAACTACAAGAACATGTACCAATCAATCCATTACCAAGTGCCCTTGCATGCCTTTTATAGTACATGCCGGACTAGATCAAAAGACACACTACTAGGGAAAACCCTAGTAGTAGCGCGGGGTTATGGGCTAGCAGTAACGTGGGGACCCGCGCTACTGCTAGGGCGCTACAGCTAATAGTTAGTTGTAGCGCGGGTATGACCCTGCGCTACTACTACTCTTGTTAGCAGTAGCGTGAGGTTGGACCAGTGCTACTGCTAAATAGCAGCAGCGCCTGTTGTTGCCCCACGCCACTACTATTCATGCGTATTTCATTTCTTTATATTTATACTGTATTTATACAATGTTATATAAATTTTTATACAGTAGCAATGAAGAGGTTGTGGAAGAAACACAGATTAGATTAAAGTGGATGTATCCAAGTGACCAAGTTGAATTAGTAGGACGATATGATGTTGGGACGGCACACAAGTGTCGAATGAAGGCAACATCATATCGTCCAAGTGAGCAAATTGGACTTGATAGGCATAAACTAAATATTTACTAATCAAAGTGTGTCCAATACTAATCAAAGGAAGGAGGGAGGAGGGAGGTGGATGGAGGAGGGAGGAGGGGCGACGGAGGAGGGAGGAGGGGTGGCGGCTGGGGGAGGGAGGAAGGTGGAGGAGGGAGGAGGAGTCTTACCGAGGCTGGGGACGGCGGCAATGGTGGACGGTGGCGGCGACGGTGGGAGGAAGAACGACGAGAGAGAGTGAGCAGAGGGAGAGTGAGGTTAACGGGCCGTGCAGGAAGATGATATGGTTGGCTTAGCTGTAGCGCGGGTCACGGGCCGGCGCTACTGGTAAGCCCATTAGCTGTAGCGCGGGTCACGGGCCGGCACTACTGCTAAGGCAGGCCCACCGCGGCCCCCGGGGCTAGCCATAGTAGCAGCGCGGGCCTCGAACCCAGCGCTGCTGCTATCACGTTAGTGGTAGCGCGGGCCCAATATCACGCGCTGCTACTATGGCTAGCCCCGGGGGCACTATGGGCCCCACTTAACAGTAGCGTGGGTCCCGTTAAGCAGCGCGGTGTCCCACAACCCGCTACTGCTAATTATCAGCAGCGCGTCCCACTTACCCCACGCTACAGCTAAGCATCTACCTATAGGCTTTTCCCTAGTAGTGATATCATGTACATGTTCTACTTGATCTGCTCCTACTTCTTACGTTTTCTTTTGATTATAGTACATCATGTCTTTTATAGTACATGCCCTTGCATTTTTTTTTTACAAACTGGATGCGGTTAAAAACACGTTGAATGGTTGTTGGTGTTTTGTTTTCCTTTTTCCAGTTTCAGAAGCTGTGTGGTGCTCGGTTTTCTTTCAGAGTTTTGTTTGCAACTTCCCTTTGTTTTACATTTTCAGATTTGTGCCCGGTATTAATTCTAGGAATGAAAAAATCAAAGTAGTTCCTCGCAAGAGCCAATCACCACATGGTCTTTCTACCTATTTACTGAAAACATATCACATCACATTTATAATTGTCTCCCATGTTGTCATCAAAAAGATGATTCAGCACCCATGCTAGATAAGCTATAGTACTAATTAAATTTAGCCTCTTGTCGCTGCGGTGCAGGAGATGCCATGTATCTTGTCTGTTCTCCGAAACCTCCTACTTCTAAATATTCATGTTTATTGACTTGGAGATCTCTGACCGCGGTACGTGATCCTCTTGTTCCTGAGCATCTTCTAGCGTATAGTCTTAAACTGTTTTACACATACGAAAAGGGCTAATTCCTGAGGCCTCTCATTTCTAGATAATGTAATGCATTGAGCATTAAATGAGAAGACGGTAGAAAATGAGAAAATATCCCATTCGATTCAAAGCTATCTAGTTCAGTAGTTGAGGCAGATCGAGGAGAGGGAGAGGATATTATATATGCATGAGAGGAGAGTCTGCTTTAGTGAAGATATCTAGTATAGAACTGAATGTGGTGGGTGAAAATCTGATCTCATATCTATCATAGCTGCATAACCCATGTGAGTTTTCAAAAGGATACGAGTCAAGGTAAATGGAAGATGGCCACGGTTGGGACCGGAAATGCCACGTAATTTGATGACCTTGATTTTCTAAAAGATGTACGTAGTCACAGGAAGAGATTGGAAAGATGAGATGAAGGCTCTTTTTAAAGAATCTCTCAGACTTAGTACTATTGGTGTTTGAGGTGTCCGGAGCCGAGAGAGAACGCGAGACACTTGGTTTTTGCGCCGCGTGCAACGTGCGGCTTTTCTGTTTCTCTTCATTTTATTCGGTGTTCAAAGCAAGAGTAATGCTACATCTACAAAGGCTTACTTAAAGATTTTACGTACAAACTGATGTGGAGGATTGTGATTGGTAATAGGGGGATGAGAGGGCCCACCCCACTTAAAATCGGGGTGGGGGGGGGGGATTAGTTTGGAAGGTTAAGTAAACCTTTGTAAGTCTTTGTAGGTGTAGCATGTCGTGGAGCTCGCCGAAAATCCTACACCTACAAAGAAAGCCTACGCATGGTTACGGAACCTTCCATCTAATCTAAACACCCCACCCCCCCTAAATTTCAGGCGGGTGGGCCCCAGCCTCACCCAACGACTAAATCGTGATATCCCACGACCATGTCCGTGTGCCAGACACATCTACAGTCACGACGAGGATCGCACAGACCGCGTCTTCCGGCTCTGCCTCACTGAATTTAACTGAAAACTGGCTAACTGAAACACACTACGAAAACGCTGCCATGGCAGCGTTTTCGGGCTGCCGTGGCAGAGAAAACAACTGCCATGGCAGGCTTATTTCCTGACAACGAAAAACAGTGCGGTTGGAGCGAGATTAGGCTAACATTTCACCCCCTTAAGCTCGATGCACCGCGATGACACGGAGTTTCTCCCTCATCTCCATGAACCTAATCTTCCCCAGCGTCTTGGTGAGGATGTCAGCGAGCTGGCCGTTGGTGCCGACGTGGTTAATGTGGAGTTTGCCTTCGTTGCTGCACCGACGGATGTATTGTTACATGATGTCGATGTGTTTGCTCCGGTCGTGGTGAACCGGATTTTTGCTGAGTGAGTCACGGATTTGTGGTTGACGAAGAGTTGGAACTTCACCGGCGATCGCCTCATCAGATCTTCCACGAGGTGGCTAAGCCAACCCCCCTGGCATGTTGCCGCCGCCGCGGCCACGCACTCTGCCTCGCATGAAGACTTCGCGATGACTTTCTTCTTCTGTGAGGACTAGGTGTCCATGCTGCCACCAAGGAAGAAAACCACGCTGGATGTGCTCTTGCGATCATTCACATCGCTGGCGAGGTCGCTGTCATTGTAGCCAACTAGTGCAGGCGTCCCGATCCCCTTCTTGTAGCAGCAGCAATAGCTCAGCGTGCCACCGACATATCTGAGAATCTGCTTCATCGCCGCCCAGTGGTGCGTGCTAGGCGCCTCCATGAAGCGGCTCACCACGCTGACGGCTAGAGAGATGCCAGGGCGCGTGTTGACGAAGTAACGGAGGCAGCCGATGATGCCGCAGTAATCGGTGGCGTACACTGCTCGGCGCCGTCCTCCTTGCTCAGCCGCACTTCCATCGGCGTGTGGCAGGCATTGGAGCCGCCCATGCCGGCGTGCTCGAGCACTTTTTCGGCATACCCCCTCCGACAGAAGGTGATCTCACAACGCTCCTAGTTCACTTCAATGCCAAGGTAGTATGACAGGGGCCCAAGATCGCTCATCTTGAACAGATGATGCATCTCGGCCTTGAATGCCAGGATGTCGCCGACGTTGGTGCCTGTGATGAGCAGGTCATCGACGTACACTCCCACGAGCAGAAAATTGGTGTCGTCACCGGGGCCGGTACACTGCATGCTCCAGTGGACTACGCACAAATCCAAGATCACAGAGTGAGGAGTCGAGCTTGGCGTACCATGAATCCAGCGCCTGTCGTAGACCATACAGGGCCTTGTTGAGCTTCAAGACAGAGTGTGGGTTGCCGGTATCGACGAAGCCGGGCGGCTGGTGCACATAAACCTCCTCGACAAGGTCTCCGTTGAGAAACACGAAACTTGACGTCCATATGGTGCACCTGCCAGCCGGCGTGCGCGGCGAGAGCGATCAGGATGCGCACCGTCTCCATGCGTGCCACCGAAGCGAAGACCTCGTCAAACTCCACCCCCTGGCGCTGGGCACACCCCTTCACGACGAGCCTCGCCTTGTGCTTTACGTTGTTGCCGTTGAGGTTCTTCAGCTTGAAGACCCACTTCAGCCTGATCGTGCGGTGACCGGCGGGGAGCATGGCGAGCTCCCACGTACTGTTGTCGGTGATCACCAGCATTTCCTCCTGCATCGAGTTCATCCAGTCAGGTGTGGCCAGGGCCTCTTTAATGATTGCTGGTTCTTTGGCAGACACGAGTCACATTGTCTCGAGCTCGTCATCGTAGTCCTTTGGTTCCGGCACCCCGTCGGCGCCTGCCCACCAGTAAGCACCGGTTTTGTGGTGTCATACACGTTGGCGAGGCGCCGGTAGCTCCACATCCCTTCACCATTGTCGGCGGCGTCAAGGGCGCTGACGTGAGACGGAAGTGAGCACCACTCCAGTGCAGGCTTCACCGTGGTGCCTGCCGACGTCGCGGGCTCGTGGGTCACTGCTATCGTGGATGGAGTGCGGTCGGTGCCGGGAGTCCCATCGTCGGTTACGGTGGCGCATGTCTCATTGGTGTATACCACGGAGAAACTGGACGAGGGTGGCGCATCTCCTTGAACTGGCGTTCCGTCCGGCGACCAGCCCACGCACTGCGCTCTTCAAACACAAATAGGGTGCGGCTAGATGTAAGTCGCCCGAAAAAATTATTTGACTCAGTCGATTCCTATGAGCCGTTGGATACAAAACAAACGGTCAAGATTGCACCTTCAACCTTCCGCCGCTTTCTTCTTCAACCTTGAACCGTCCCGCCGCCGCCGGCCTAGCCGCCTGCTTCCGCCGCCCGCGGCCGGTGGCGCTCCGGCGACCACCTCGCCACACCGCCCTCCCCTGAACCACCCCCCACTGCCGGTCTTGCCGTCGCCCACGGCCATCCCCTCTAAGCCCGACGACCACCCAAAAAACTCCGGCGAAGCAGCACCCCACCCGCCACCCTAAGATAGATAGTGGGGGTGGTTCTCCGGTGAACCTGCACCCGCCACCCTAAGATAGATAGTGGGTTGTTCTTCCCCGGCACCGGCGGCCTCCTTCTTCATCTCCGGCGCTTCCTTCTTCATTCTCCAAATCGACTGACCCAAATCCAAAAACCAGTCGACTGACATTTAGCTATTGTGATAATGTTAATCATGTTGGTATTGATGTATCTCCATTGGTAATTTGGTATCACTATATTTTTCCTAGTTTTTGTGTATGTGGTGTCTCTCTTCATCTTTGGATCTCTCGGCCAGAACATGATTAACGGCTGGGATTGTTTAAGAATGGTTACTGGTATTTTGTTTCCCTCTTTCAGCTTCAGAAGCTGTGCGGAGCTTGGTTTTATTTCACAGTTTTATTTGTTGCAACCTTCCTCTGTTTTTCGTTTTCGGATTTGTGCCCGGTATTAACTTTAGGAAAGCAAAAACCAAAGTTGTTCCTCACAAGAGCCAATCACCACATTGGTCTTCCTATCTATTTACTGAAAACATATCACATCACACTTAGGAATTGTTACCCACGTTATCATCAAAAAGACGATTGGGCACCCATACGCTAGATAAGCTGTACATACTAAATTTAGCCGCTTGTCGTTGAGGTGCAGGAGGTGCCATGTATGCCAGTGCAGGATGTGTCATGTATCTCGACAGTTCTCCGAAACCTTCTACCTCTAAATATTCATGATAGTTGACTTGGAGATCTCTGTACCGCGGCACGTCATCCTCTTATAGCTGAGCATCTTCCAGCATGAAGTCTTAAACTGTTTTATGCATAAGAAAAGGGTTAATTCTCGAGGCCTCTCATTTCTAGATAGTCTAATGCATTGAGCATTAGATGAGAATATGATAGAAAATGAGAGAGTATCCCATTCGATTCAAAGCTAGCTAGTCCAGTAGTTGATGCAGATCGAGGAGAGGGAGAGGATATTATATATATACACACGAGAGGACAGGCAGGTTTTGTGAAGATATCTAGTGTAGAGTTGAACGTGGTGGGTGGAATTCTGATCTCATATCTATCATAACTGCATCACCCATGTGAGTTTTCAAAAGGCTACGGGTCAAGATAAATGAAAGATATTTCTCGCAAAAAAAAGATAAATGAAAGATAGCAACGGTTGGGACCGGAGATGTCACGTAATTTGACGACCTCGGTTTTCTGAAATATGTACGTAGTCACAGGATGAGATAAGAAAGATGAGATGAAGGTTCTTTTTAGAAAACCTCTCAGACTTAGTACCACACTAGATGAAATAGGATGTACAATTAAATCTGAATCATCGATTGATGGAGGGTTAGGCCCTCTTTTGCCTAAAAGAATTTTAGGGTTGTTTAGTGCTTAATATGGTTGCCACATGGTGATCGGGGCTGATTTTCATCTAATCAAAATCATGTAGGTGAAACAGAGTTTTTAACTATGGCGTATAATTTCAAAAGTTAGCGTCGACATTTCCGTAGTGGCAATATACAAGATCGATAGTCATAGTAGATCGAATGACTTCGCCGCAGGACATCATCTCCACTCAACTTCCCCATCTCACTCGCATGCCGCTCCGTTCCCATCTGCGTCCTCGCCTCCACATTGACGCCTTTGCAACTCATGCATTACACAACCGCTAGTGCTTTCTTTAGGATCGTGTATTTCTAGTGTGTTGATTCATCTCGAACAACACTTCATCACTTTAGAGAGGGCCATCAACATCGGAAGTGCCATCGTTTACTGTCACTTATACAACCGAAAAAGGATGTGACATTATTGTTCATGGTTAGGCAGGGGGCAGAATTAGGGTTTGGGCATGAGGGGGACGGAAAAGATGATCATACATAAGACATAACTTGTCACACCACATTTAGAAATGTTAGGAGAAATGGTGTTTTGAGCTCCAACACACAGGACGGCACTGAACTGCTCACTGCTCAAAACACCATTTCTCCTAATATTTTTACAAAAGGGAACAGTGGCATGGGCAACCATATTGGTTTCCCGACTAATCTTACAAATCGTCACATCCTGTAACCGAACCAAAATTTCCTTCGCCTCCTTCTTCAAGTCAATGATTGCATATTTCTCAAACTGAGCGGTCATGAGATATCTCAGAACATATAAGCAGTTTGTCTCAAGCGTCAAATGCATACGAATATCCAAACCAATAAGAAGACCCATGACACACGCTTGAAGTTCATCCTCCTCAACTGACCCATGGCTAGGCAAGAACTCCCAAGCCGAGGTGATAATCATATATCTAGAACCCCGAGCCACCACACCAATGGAACCGGAATAAAGGCAACCAACATCCACTTTAATTTTAGCCCATCTCATTGGAGGGGGGGGGGGGGGGGGGGGGGATACCTGATCACACTTCGTAACGGGCAATACATAACATGTATATCCAAGGGGCCTAATGTTTTGGAGGGTTAGAAGGGTAATGAGGCCAATAATAGACGAAAAATGAGAAGAAGAAAAAACACCACACATAAGATAGAACAATCACAATATATTAAGTTTTAGCATAGCATGCTATGATACCATTGTGGCAACAATATATCTATGTCAATACAAAATGAGTTTCACTGCACCTGGCTCAGTTTTGTTTCATGTACAAGTTGTTGTGCTAGTCGTATGATCTAATCTTGATCCGGCGAAAATGTGATGATGTGAAAATGCTAGAAAAATCTTGGTTCCCTAATCCCCCATGAGAATCTCAACATAGATATATTAGAAGACTCTACTTAAACATAAGAAAGCTTAGACGACTTAGAATTAGAAAAAATATTGGAAAAAATATTTTGATTAGATCATATTTACCTCCATGACCGTCAAGCTCATCAACCAATTTGACAATTCACTCTTTTATATGTGCAAATGTACTAATTAGTTAGGCTAATAAATTCAATCCATTCAAAATAATTAATTTTTGGTAGCAATGTTTGTATTAATGTCATTTTACCTTGAGGTTTGAGTGATTGATGAGGCCTCTTCCAATGCATTGGTACTTAGGTGAGGTGCTAAGTGCATTAAAAGGCTTATCAACTAATCTCCCAATACATAGGTGCTTATATTTTGTAGCTAAACTACCTTCATTTAATTGTTTAACAACTAAACTCCTTCATGCATTGGTTGGTAGGCATTTTGCATAGGACCAAACGCTCAGCATCCTTTCTACCTGGGGTCACCATAATGCTCTCTCTCATTTTTAATTGCCTTGGCACATCAACTTGTTTGCCTATGTGGCACCCTTGGTACATGTACACCGTGGAGCACTGGGAAGGGCCCGAGTAAGTACGGTGACCAGCCACTGATAGCACATCATACCGGCACCGACAAGACGCAGTAGGATCCACAGAATGACAGAAGCAGCGTGAACTTGGCGAGCTCGACGAATCGACGGCACCATTGCACGTTCATGATCAAAGACGATGAGGAGACGCCAACCCCGAGCAAATAAATGGTCTAAAGGAGAAAACAATTTCCAAATTTCTAAGCAATGAGCTACCCCTACTTGCGGGTTATTTTGGAGGCTTAAGCACAACCATGCACATATATATCGAGGAGAACAGATACATGCCTTAAGTAATAATTTAAAATAGATTAATTATCTGATCAATTATCTTCAACCATTAACACACTTATATTGGTAGTGTACTATTGTAGTACCACTAACTAGTGTAAAAACTTGAGGGGGACCACTGGTGGAAGTCTAGCTCTTGCTCTCCTTTCCCTGTCTCTGCCCTTGTGGCTAGGCAATAGTGCAATAGAACTATATCAACGGTTAATGGCTAGGCATATTTTTTTGGCAATTCAGACGTTTTTATTCATAAAACACAAAGTATAGATTGCAGAGTTGAGAGGGGACTCCGAAGTGCTAGCTCGTTGAGAAGGGCAAGAAAGGTAGTAATGATTAAAGATGACAACGGGGAAAACCCTGACCAGGTAATGCTTCTTTTCCATGTAGCCACGAAGCACAAGCTTGCCTGTCAGCAGACCCGGTCCTAGCGCCGGGCAGTTTTTTCCGCCTGTCCCTGCTACCCAAGGTCTACTTCTTCACAACAAGGGTTTCAAGCATAGCTAAGAAGATACACGTTTGGGATTTGGGCAAAAAGAGCAACAAAAGTGGTGCCATGCTTATTGTAGTTGCAGGCTGCCCTTGCAGGAGTAGCTCGCTCTCGCCAACCAGATGCCCCACTTTCTCACCGATGACGCAAATGTAGGTTGGCACCCGGGGACAGGCTCTGTATTGCATCACATTGTTATGCTTTCGTCGAGCATAGGTTAAAGAAAACTGCTACATTTCGACACACATAAGGGTGGAGTTAGTTCCCGAGGCTTCTCATTTCTAATTAGTGTAATGCAATTCAGCATCAGACGAGGGGATGGTAGAGGAAGAGATATCAACTCATACAAAGCTAGCTAGCCATGTACTTGAAGTAGACCGAGGAGAAGGGGATGCTATTATATATCCATGACAAGAGGTTGTTTTCCAAAGAGAAATATGTAGTGTAGAGTTGAATGTGGTGGGTGAAATTATGATCTCATACCTATGAACACGTGGAGGTACTGAGAAGGCTGCATGTCGATTCAATGAAAGATACCTACCAATGGGACGAGAAATTACTTATTGTTTGATGCCTTCCTTTTTTCAAAGATGTACATAGCCATAGGTAGAGATGGAAAAGATGGCAGCAAGACTTTAGGACCCTCAGTCTTACCACACTCGCTCGCATGCTGCTAGTACTCCTACCAGCGTGCATTTCTAGTGTGTTGAATCGTTCCAGACAACACTTCTCCAGTACTAAATAAAGGTCTAAGACATCATAACATCACACCATCATCATCTGAAGTGGCATCACTCATTGTCAAATGATTCAACAGAAAGAGATGAGGCCAAGAATGATATGTAAAAAACCATTCATAGCACATAGCTTGAAAGTATCCATTGATATTCCATTGTGGATAAAATGGGTATAGATAAAAATAACATGCATGTTTAATTAAATAAGGTGCACAATACAATTAAAGCAACTTATAGTGCTTGAATACCATGAATATTGGTTACAATTACAAGAACATGGACCAATCAATTCATTATTAAAATGCCCTTGCATGCCTTTTATAGCACATGTCGGACTAGATTAAAAGACATCATGGAAACGTAAGAAGTAGGAGCATAATTACATAACTATATGTTGGATTGCACGATGCTGCTGGAATGGAACATACATGTAATGATATCATTTTTAAAAATAAAAGAGTTTCTATTTCTGTAGGTTATTCTCTTGGGTACACAGTAGATTCATACATGGTGCTTATTGCAGCGCGTAGAGGCGTGAGATTCTTTGGACTCGGGTTGCAACCACCTGGAGATAGTATCCTCGGGCTATGTTCAACTTATTTGGATACCAGTCTAGCAATAGGATTTCTGAGAAATGAGTTGTAGCATGTAATTTTTATTGCGGTTGTGTAGCCCCATGGAGTTGGCTCTTGATGTTTCACTTTCTTTTGCTTGTATAACTTGTAAATAATTGACAATAAATCGGTTGTGTGCACCACAGATGCAAAGGCTAGGTTTTTTCGTCATTTTCCAAAAAATAATCAAGTAGGTAAATACCATTGCCATCCAATTTCATAGATAGCTCGAGACACGAAGCATAATGCTTGATGATGCAGTGGCAATATGTTGATGGGCTGGATATCCTGACCTATTTGTTGTAGTGTGGACAAAATAGACCCGACATTGTTGATCGAGTTCTCCACATATAAAAGAGTTTATTAGAGACATAAAAAAGATGATATGTTTGGACCTTTAGTCGACCAGGGACATCTTCACCTCGCATGCAGCTATAATCTTGATTACCAAACAAGTTGATGCTATAGCTTTTTTTCAATAAAAGGTGTCTTTTATTGACTCATAATGTAGCATCAAGGGATACAATCATAACGAGTACACACCCGGCCTCTGCATAATCAGGATGCACACAGCCAACACAACGCACACACGCAAACAATCATGCCGGCAAATAGCAAAGTCATACAAGACCAAAGCTATGCGACGGATGGAGAAAAGAAAAACCCGAAGCAATGAAAACAACGATTGACGACATACAACAGTGGCCATCAGAGCCAAACATCTCTTGACGACATAAGGACTACGAGAAATGTTCTTAAAAACAATGCCTCTAAAAAAGAAACGACGTGTAAGCGCCGCCATCGCCGGATCCAACCACCGAGGTCAGATCTTAGGTTTTCACCCTGAAGATCAAATCCGAGCAAACTCCAGGCAATGCCTTCATCGGGTTAACGACTTTGGATTATTAGCCATAATTAAGGAGGTGGTTATACCTATGGTCTTCTATATATTACTCATTCGATGAGCAAGTCCATAATTTTGCAGCATATGTCCTCCTAGATGTTTTCACATATTTTCCAACGGGAATGAATATATTTATCAAGGTACATATTTTAAATCATCCAGAGAACTTAGCGCTAGCTCGTGGCAGGAGTTCAAGTTGTTGGATCCACCCACCGTGCTTGAATCTCAGGGGGTCTCCTATGGGGTGTTATCTGCGTTTATTCACGGAGAGGTCTCACTTCACCTAACAGGAGCAGAGAGTTAAGGGAGGGATCCTCCCCCTTTCTGTTTAATACTTCCTCCGTCCGGAAATATTTGTCGGATAAATGAGTAAAAATGGATGTATCTAGAACTAAAATATGTTTAGATACATCCATTCCTCCGACAAGTATTTCTGAATGGAGGGAGTAGTATTTTAAATCATCCGCATACATTTTAACTGCGGACATACTAGTGTACATTTTTATGAATAAAATGGTTCCAAATAAATAACAGTAGAAAACTTGCATTTTATCCATTATTCACGATTTATGCATTCCCACTTTACGTATATTTTTTGTATTTATTTAGATACGCATTCAACTAAGATTAAATAAATGTAGTAGATGGATTCGGATTTTCATGCAAAAAAAAAAAAATCAAAGCAGGCAACTTCTATGGTCTCGTGATTTCTAGAGGCTCAAAAGGATTCTAATTAATCCTATCTTAGATTCTTAAAAAGTTGATCACAATTCTCTCAACATGCAAAGTGTCCACCTCAACGTCCCCACTAAGCCTTGCATTTAAGTCTTCTCTCCCACTAAACCATGCAAATCTGCCACATAAGCGAACTTATAAATTATAATTATTTTTGCATTAGTCTATGCATGTAATGCTGCCACATCATACATGCATGTTAGTCATCCTTCACATTTTTGTTTGAAATGATATTTTTAACATTAATTCAAAAGTTTTTATTCTATTTTTAACATTTTTATTGATTTTAAAGATTATATTATCTTTTCATTAGATTTAGTTTTTTTTAGCAACTATTTACGCGTTTTTTTTAACAAAGTTACCGCAGCAACGCGTGGGGCATCATCTAATATTCTTAAAAAGTTCATCCCCACTATAAGCAATTCTCTCAACATGCAGCCTTCCACCTCACTAAGTGTGCCATGTTAGCATCCACCAACACTGTTTTCAGCCATGCACCACATCCACTATCTTTAATTTTTACAACATGCACTTTCCCACCTCACCAAGTCATGCACGTTTGCCACATCATAATTAGTTACATAATTATTCATGTCATGCATCTTAGACAAACCCATGTCATTAGCATGTCATCTTATTCGTGTGGTATTGAAAATTGACTGGAATTGGCGGTAGACATTGATACTTAGGATGGATTAAAGAGTAAAAATATTGAATTGAAGAAGGCAATACGTGCATACAAGTATTTGTTGGTATGTCATCTATTCGTAAATACTAAAGCATTTTTTTCTTGACAAACTCTACAATGCTACAATACTGTCTGGAGATACGTTTATGGAAACTAGAAAAAGGAATACCGAACATTAATCTGATAGTCTGACTTGAGATGTTTTTTCATTAGAAAAATTAATTTCATTTGTTTTGAAAATTCCTCAAACCGTTAAGTTGCTAACTTCACAAAATAAATATTATTCCTAGCTACATGTCGTCTCTTAGTGTTTCAGCACAATGCGCGGGTGATCTTCTAGTTACATATACGATCAAACACATAGAGGAGACATTAATGTGAAATCCCAACTAGCAGAAAAAACATAGCTAATTAACTACATATAAGTTGAAGCACATAAAGACACATTAATATATATGTAAAAGCCCAACTTGCAGGGAAAAGATTGCAGGATGGATGCCAAATCCACTATAAAAAGATTTACATGAATTCTGTAGGTGTTATAGTGATTTCTCTATGTTACAATGTCGTTGTTCTGTATCAACTTGCACAAATTTCATATAGCTATATAAAACAAGTTAACTGAGAACATCAACATTGGCTTGGCTACGTAGCGGTGTCAATCTGATCGCTCAAGTACCTCATAATTTTGTTCACATCTTGGCGGGCATGGGTTCAAAATAAAGCCAGTCAAACTAAATTTTGAATATTGATCCTCAAAGTCTCTAGTGATGAACTATATTTGATCCATGTTCATCGGTCCCATGCACATCTTTCCTACCCTCCTAGTTCTACAAGGGGTGAACCATTTCCTATCTAAGACCAGTGAGCGAGCATCATCTGCATAGTATATTTTGGTATGACTAATTAGCCAAATATACAAGGTTTTTTTGGGTCTGTGCCGCTACCGAACTGGGTATTCGAGGCCCGTCACTTAAACTTCGTGAATTCGGTCCTTGCCACTACCGTTTGCAAAGAAACTAGTTGCATGCCCCTGCGCCGTCTCCAGCAGTTGTCGTCACCTTGTCGTCTCATTTGCGTCATTTCCTTCCATATGGGACCTACCACTCGCCACATCAACTGCAACGACGAGGAGACCCGGTTGATCGGTCCGGCCGATGTGGTGCCCACCAATATTGACGAGGAGACTCGGTTGACCGTTCCTGCCTATGTGGGGGGCCAGCATTCACGGGACAAATTCCATAATTTTCATTTTACCCGATTTACACGCCTCGCTCGCTCATGCATTATATTCCGATGACGTGTCGCTCTACCTACCTGCCGCCTATAATTATTGGCTGCCCGGCGTGCGCCAGAGACAACTTCACCGCACCCACTCCACGCGTCTCTCTCGTCGCACGCCCTTCCCGCCACTTGCACTCGCCCTCGCAATGCCTGCCATGCCCGGCCACCGCAACATGCAAAACGAGCGCAGCACCGCGCCAGAGCCATTTCCCCTTGTGTTCGGTTTCTCGCCGGAGTGCATCCCCTCCGCTCATCGGGATCCTGGTGGGAACGCAATGGAGAGCAAGATGACCTCACGGAGAACATTGTCGTGCTGGAGCGCGAACGCGCGGAGGAGAAGACGCATGCCGTCACTTTGCTCGGCGAGGAGATTGCCCGCGAGTGGGCTCACTAGGTGGAGGGCAGAGCCCGACAAATAACCATAGATGCTCCATGTTTAATACTAATAGTCTAAGTTACATATCACATCATGTACGTTGACCTTTGATGCACACAACCAGGGATGACTACAATTGAAACAACATATGGGTGAAAGAATTGAAAAATTCGACCCGAGCCGTTGGATGGAGAGGAACCGGCATAAATAATTGTTTTGTAAGTCGTAATTTGTCGATGGAAAATTTATGACTCTCCCTAAATAAAACAACTTGTGCTATTGTCGCTGAAAAATACCTACATTTTGTAATTTGGCGGTGAAAATATTTGTGCACGCAGATCCCTCAGCCTGAATTTGTGCCATCCATCTCCAATCCAACAGTCCATGGGTTTTTTCTTCGTCCCCGCACAACCGGGTCCAGACATTTCTGAATACGAACACAAGTTAGTGGTACACATGCTACTTACTGAGAAGAAAAACGATGGGCTACCTGGATATCCACCAAACATATGAAACAATTAAGCATTTTATCATGTCACGCCTAGGAAAAACCATGCGTTCGTTGTTAGTACTTGTCTAAGCTCTGGCGCAACAATCGGTAACCGCTCACAAATGCATTACATTTGGAACCACAAACAAGAGTCTGCAGCTGTCCCTCACTGCAATCTTAGAAGTCCTTAGAGATGTGCAGCAGATACTCCAACCTCCTGGTGCGATTTGCGAAACCAAGGACACAATTTACTCTTCTTATGTAATTAATTAATACTCCCTCCATTTCAAAATGTTTGAAGTTTCCATGTAAATATTTCTAAGTTTGACCAGGTCTATAGAAAAGTATACTAATATCCACAACATCAAATTAGTCTCATTACATTCATCATAAAGTATATTTTCATACTATGTACAGTTGATGTTGTAGATAATGATATAGTTTCCTATAAACCTGGTCAAACTTAGAGATGTTTGACTTAGGACAAACCCAGAACTTTCAAATATTTTGAAACGGAGGTAGTAGCTAAAATGTAGATCAAACTGCTGAAAATTATTTCTCTCTCTTTAAATGAGCGGGAGAAAAGACAACAATGATGCATTGCAAGAAGTGTAAGTGCTTGATACGTACGCAGTTGAGGAGACAATCAAGGTAGCTGGCCCTGGCCTGGACACACACACACACACACACACACACACACACACACACATATGTACAATCTTAGCAATGAACAGCTATAGCTTAATCTGACATTACAATGATTAGGATCGAAGACTACACAATAGCGACGTGTACATCCATGCGAATATTGATTTAAGCAGCCTTTTCCGTACTTATTAGCTGGGATGCTCACTTGCTCGGCATGGCCTGGTACGGCTAGCTCGTACCAAGCTGCCATTAGCAGTCAATTAAGCAGGCAGCTGCATCCACCGTGTGGTTAACAGCTGAAAGCCATATCATATAAGAGTATATGCGTCTCAGTGGTCATCAAGTACGGATATACGGAATGTCCCAACATGAAACTGTCGCCTACCGCGACAGCGGAAGGCGGGCTAGCTCCATATGTCTGGATGTCAGGGCAGCTTGGTGATCTCAACGTCACTGACTGATTCTGTGTTGATGGTGCGCAGCTACTTAATTAGGAGGTATGAAGCATAGCTTAGTTTGCATAACCAGTTAGTTACTGAATGTGCTGGACATCAATTGCCGTGTTACTGGTCATTCGTTAAAGATAGTACCCTGATTCTTATTGACTTACAACTTGCTCTTTCTCTTGACAGCCCTTTAGTTCTTACTTCTTAATTTGCCATGTTTTTAATGGTTGACTTGGAGATTGAGCATATGTAGAACAACAAGCAAAGCAGCAAATGCAGTAAGTTTATTTAAAAAAAAATTGAAGGATCCAACAATTGCTTGGTTTTTCATTGATAAGCAGGTAGAATATTTACATGGAAATGCAGTAAGCCTTGTCTGTACAGCAGCATGCACTTCATAAAAAATGTTGGCAGAATCTTTAGCCTCACAAGGGAATCGTGTGGTCAAATTTCTTTGGTTTTCACTTTCAGTGAGATCGCGATGAATTTCACTAAATTTCAATAATTTCAGTAGGCACCGAAATATTTACCTTTTGGTCAAAATATTTCAGTCATTTTAGTTGTACACATGAATTCAAAAAAATCAAAACATTTTCGAATTTTCAAATATGTTTTTGAATTTGAAATGAGCATTTCAGTCCTTTGGCTGAAATGCCATTTCAGTCCTTTGGCTGAAATGCAAACCAAAATTACTGACAACAACAACAAACAACAAACAAAGCCTTTAGTCCCAAACAAGTTGGGGTAGGCTAGAGGTGAAACCCATAAGATCTCGCGACCAACTCATGGTTCTGGCACATGGATAGCAAGCTTCCACGCACCCCTGTCCATGGCTAGTTCTTTGGTGATGCTCCAATCCTTCAGGTCTCTCTTTACGGACTCTTCCCATGTCAAGTTCGGTCTACCCCGGCCTCTTTTGACAATATCAGCACGCTTTAGCCGTCCGCTATGTACTGGGGCTTCTGGAGGCCTGCGTTGAATATGTCCAAACCATCTCAGACGATGTTGGACAAGCTTCTCTTCAATTGGCGCTACCCCAACTCTATCTCGTATATCATCATTCCGGATTCGGTCCTTCCTTGTGTGGCCACACATCCATCTCAACATGCGCATCTCCGCCACACCTAACTGTTGCACATGTCGTCTTTTAGTCGGCCAACACTCAGCGCCATACAACATTGCGGGTCGAACCGCCGTCCTATAGAACTTGCCTTTTAGCTTTTGTGGCACCCTCTTGTCACAGAGAATGCTAGAAGCTTGGCGCCACTTCATCCATCCGGCTTTAATTCGATGGTTCACATCTTCATCGATATCCCCATCCTTCTGCAACATTGACCCCAAATATCGAAAGGTGTCCTTCTGCGGCACCACCTGCCCATCAAGGCTAACATCCTCCTCCTCGTGCCTAGTAGTACCGAAAGCGCACCTCATGTACTCGGTTTTAGTCCTACTAAGTCTAAAACCTTTCGATTCCAAAGTTTGCCTCCATAACTCCAACTTCCTGTTGACCCCCGTCCGACTCTCATTGACTAGCACCACATCGTCCGCAAAGAGCATACACCATGGGATATCTCCTTGTATATCCCTTGTGACCTCATCCATCACCAAGGCAAAAAGATAAGGGCTTAAAGCTGACCCTTGATGCAGTCCTATCTTAATCGGGAAGTCATCAGTGTCGCCATCACTTGTTCGAACACTTGTCACAACATTATCGTACATGTCCTTGATGAGGGTAATGTACTTTGCTGGGACTTTGTGTTTCTCCAAGGCCCACCACATAACATTCCGCGGTATCTTATCATAGGCCTTCTCCAAGTCAATGAACACCATATGCAGGTCCTTCTTTTGCTCCCTATATCTCTCCATAAGTTGTCGTACCAAGAAAATGGCTTCCATGGTCGACCTCCCTGGCATGAAACCAAACTGATTTTTGGTCACGCTTGTCATTCTTCTTAAGCGGTGCTCAATGACTCTCTCCCATAGCTTCATTGTATGGCTCATCAGTTTAATTCCACGGTAATTAGTACAACTCTGAACATCCCCCTTGTTCTTGAAGATTGGTACTAATATACTCCGTCTCCATTCTTCTGGCATCTTGTTTGCCCGAAAAATGAGGTTGAAAAGTTTGGTTAGCCATACTATCGCTATGTCCCCGAGGCCTCTCCACACCTCAATGGGGATACAATCAGGGCCCATCGCCTTGCCTCCTTTCATCCTCTTCAAAGCCTCCTTGACCTCCAACTCTTGGATTCGCCGCACAAAAAGCCTGCTAGTATCAGCAAAGGAGTCGTCCAGATCAATGGTAGAGCTCTCACTCTCCCCATTGAACAACTTGTCAAAGTACTCCCGCCATCTATGCTTAATCTCCTCGTTCTTCACCAGGAGTTGATCTGCTTCGTCCTTGATGCACTTGATTTGGTCAACATCCCTCGTCTTCCTCTCTCGGATCTTGGCCATCTTATAGATGTCCCTTTCGCCTTCCTTCGTGTCTAACCGTTGGTAGAGGTC
The DNA here is from genome assembly GCA_039707655.1 of Elymus sibiricus. NCBI lineage: Eukaryota > Viridiplantae > Streptophyta > Magnoliopsida > Poales > Poaceae > Elymus > Elymus sibiricus. The sequence continues at coordinate 32,330,959 of CM077670.1, forward strand.
CTCATACGCCCGACCCCTTGCTTCACTCACAGCTCGCTTTGCGGCCTTCTTTGCCATCTTGTACTTCTCTATGTTGTCTGCACTCCTATCCAGATATAGGCGTCTGAAACACTCTTTCTTCTCCTTAATTGCCTTCTGGACATCATCGTTCCACCACCAGGTATCTTTAGCTTCTCTTCTACTTCCCCTGGACACTCCAAACTCCTCTGAGGCCACCTTACGAATGCAAGTCGCCATCTTCATCCACATGTTGTCTACATCACCTCCTTCCTCCCAAGGGCCCTCCTTAATGACCCTCTCCTTGAACGCCTGAGATACCTCCCCCTTGAGCTTCCACCACTTCGTTCTAGCGACTTTGGCACGCTTGTACCGCTGGACACGAATCCGAAAGCGGAGGTCAGCAACCACAAGCTTATGCTGAGGGACAACACTCTCTCCAGGTATCACCTTACAGTCTAGGCATGCACGCCTGTATTCTCTTCTCGAGAGGATGAAATCAATCTGGCTAGAGTGTTGCCCACTACTGTAAGTCACTAGATGTGATTCTCTCTTCTTAAAGAGGGTGTTAGCTATGATCATGTTGTAGGCTAGCGCAAAGCTTAAGACATCTTCTCCTTCTTGGTTCCTGATGCCATAGCCAAAACCCCCATGCACCCCTTCAAAACCTGTGTTAGATGTGCCCACGTGGCCATTGAGGTCTCCTCCTATGAAGAGCCTCTCGCCAATCGGTACACTCCTAACCATGTCCTCTAGGCCTTCCCAGAACTCCCTCTTGGTGTTCTCATTGTGGCCTACTTGCGGGGCATACGCGCTGATAACGTTGAGAACTAAGTCCCCAACTACCAGCTTGACCAGGATAATTCGGTCCCCACGTCTCTTGACGTCTACCACTCCATCCTTGAGGCTCTTGCTGATCAAGATGCCTACTCCATTTCTGTTTGCAACCGTCCTCGTGTACCACAGCTTGAAGCCGATACCCTCCACCTCCTTCGCCTTTTGTCCCCTCCATTTGGTCTCTTGGACGCAAAGGATATCAACGCCTCTCCTCACCGCGGTATCAACTACCTCCCGAAGCTTACCTGTCAGAGACCCTACGTTCCAGCTACCTAAGCGAATCCTCCTAGGCTCGGCTAGCTTCCTTACCCTTCGCACTCGTCGAGTCAAATGCGAAGACCCTTGCTCAATTTCCACTACACCCGGGCGCCGATGTAGCGCGCCACTAAGGATGCGACGACCCGATCCTCGCTCACTTGCCACCGTATCCAGATCAAGATACGGCGCGCCACCTGGGGGGTGACGGCCCGGCCCTTGCCCATTTTCCACCACACCCGGGTTCCGATGTGGCGCGTCGCTGAGAGGGTTACGCCCCAACGAAAATCTTTTGGGTTTCATCTCCATAAGAGTGGCTGAGTTTTGATGTTGGCTCGCCAAGCCTATCACAACCCTCCTCCTTTATCCGGGCTTGGGACCGGCTATGTTGAGACAACATAGGCGGAGTTCAGTAATTTCGGTAGGTGCTGAAATATTTCTGAAACTGAAAATTAAAACCATATTCACTACACAATCAGCATGTGCGTCTCAACCATATTCCAAAACGTACAAACTGAACTCTTTTTGTCTTACTTGAGACGCACATCCCCACTGCAAAGTGCAAACACCCAAATGCTCACTTGCTCGGTCAATTGAAGCCACATCTGGACGGTTTCTGGACCTAGACATCATTATCTGCTTACCCAGTCGTCTGCAATTGGTTAAACCATCAGATAACTTCCTCGACAAATAAAGATACTAATTTGAAAAGGATGCTTGGACCAGTTCACCGGTAAATCTTGTCTCTAATCCGGATCGGGAGATTTTGGTTCTTAGATGTTTGTGGATTGGGAAGGAGATATGTTTGTGATCTAGGAAGGAGATTATTTAGGAAGAATATGTTTGTGAGAGAAGAACATTGAGAAAAGAGATACTCCTACGTATTTTATATGGGAAAGGAGATATTTATGCGGGGAAGATGTATCACGACGATACACAGACTTCCCTTTAATACTCCCTCCGTTCCACAATGTAGTGCGTATAGATTTTTTGAGAAGTCAAACTTTATAGACTTTGACCAACTTTGTAGAGTAAAACATATACATCTAGAATACTAAATACATATCCTTAGATACATCACAAGACGTATTTTCATATTGTATATATTTGGTATTGTAGATATAAATAGTTTTCTCAATAAACTTGGTCAAAGTTTGTAAAGTTTGACTTTCCAGAAAATCTATATGCACTATATTATGGAACGGAGGGAGTAGTAAAGAAGATGTGCAGACGTTTTTTCTATTCTCAAACTGTAGGGACCTAAAATATCCCTGTTTACAATGTTGCCCTATGTTAAATAGGACTAATAGACTAAGTTACACATCACACCGGGTACGTTGACCTTTGTTGCGCACAGCCGGATCTAGACATTTCACACTCTGACACATCACATTTGAACACGAGTTAGTTGTACGCAGGCTACTTCCTGAGAGAAAAAACTGATACTTGAATAATATCCACCAAACATATTAAACAAAGCACTTTATCATGCATGTCACGCGTAGGCAACAAAATCATGCGTTCGTTGTTAGTACTTGTCTAAGCTCTAGCGCAACAATCGGTAACCGTTCACGAATGCATTACATTTGGAAGCACAAACAAAGTCTGTGTGACGAGTTTAGCAAAGCAAGAAGAGCTATGGCTTAAACTGACATTACAATGATTAGGATCAAAGATTACCACACAATAATAGCGACGTGTGCATCCATGCACAGATTGATTAAGTAACCTTTCTCCCACTTAGCTGTGATGCTCATTTGCTCAGCATGGCCTGGTACGGCTAGCTTGTACCAAGCTGCCATTAGCAGCCAGTTAAGCTGCATCGACCAGGTGGTTAACAGCTGAATGGAAGCCATATCATACAGGAGTATATGCGTCTCACTGGTCATCAAGTACGGATATACGGACATGACAGTGTCGCCTATCGCGACAGCGAAAGATGAGCAGAAGAGGGAAATGGTAGTGCTGGCTCCATATGTTTGAATGTCAGGGCAGCTTGCTTGGTGATCTCAATCAACATCACTGACTGATTCACTCAGTGTTAATGGTGTGCAGCTACTTAATCAGGACTCAGGAGGTATAACCAGTTAGTTACTGAATGTGCTGGGCATCAATCGCCGTGTCTAACTAACGGGTCGTTCGTTGAAGATGGTACCCTGATTCTTATTGACTTGCAAACTTGGTCTTTCTCTTGACAGTCCTTTCGTTGTTAATTTGCCATGTCGTTGAACTTGAGGGTTCTCTTGGCTGTCATTCTTAAAGGTTTACTTGGAGATTTAGCATGTGTATGTACAACAGCAAGAAAGCAGTTGTGCGATGATGATGTGTTTAATTAAGGTTAAGCAAAGCATCAAATGCAACAAGCATTGGCTGTACTGCAGCTTGCACTTGATCATGAATGTTGATACACTGATGATGATGTACCGATCGAGCTCTCGTTTGCTACGATATGATCTTTAACCTCGCGAGAGAATCGCGTGATAAAGTTCATTATCACCACACACAATCAACTTGTCATGGATGGCTACTGGTTCTATATACCATTCTTCCTATCGTACAAACTGAGCTCTTGGTATCTTACTTGAGATGCCCATTCCCATTGCAAACGCCCAAATGCTCAATCTATTTTTAGGGCCAAATCAGGATCCGGATGGATGGTTTCTGGACCAAGCCAAACTTATCTGTTTACCCAGTCCTCTGCAATTGGTTAAACCATCAGATAACTTTCTCCACAAAGAAAGAAAGATACTACTGACCTGAAAATGACGCATGGACCGGTTCATCAATACAGTAACTCCGTCCCCTGATTAGGCTCAGCAGGAAGAGCAAGCAAAAACCATTACTACTTAACAAACAGAATGCCAGACATGACAATGTGCTACCCCATTCCCAGTAGGATAGGATAAGTGATGTGTCTAACGATGACAAGCAGATTGCAAATATTAAGATGACAGAAAGGATGGACAGATAAACATGAGTTCTTCCTCCCCATTGTAAATTCCAAGCTCTTGGCTGGCACTGTAAGTCCATTGCAAAAAAAAAAAACAAATCCACCTTCCTTGTAAATGCAGCAATGAGGGAGGATGCCACCAAAGCAATTTACAGCACCAGATCATAATTTCCACAAGGGTGAGTATTATTTTTAACTAAACGCCGGTGAGGCTTGCAATGTGTTGAGTAATTAACCGTAATTAGTCCGGAGCGGTACGTAGACGACAAGCGGTTTGGATTCGCCTTGTCCGTTTGGTTGGAGGGTGGTTAGTATGACAAATGCAAGAATTCTGATCAAGACATTCTACTGTCCTATACGGAAGGTTTCATGGGGAGCTAGCACATATTTTGTCATTATTGTGCCATTTTCTTACAAGAGGCAGGACCGTCTAAGAAATGCGTTAAGAGTTTTTTTATAAAGAGGGGAAACCCATGAAACATTGCCACCGAGTACGTACCGAACTTTAAAAAGAATTTAACTTGTCGTGAACCCCTCAAAAAAAATTAACTTGTCGTGAGGATTTCTAAGAAGACACTATGCACATAGAGAAGTAGACTGATCTTGTCTCTTACCATGACATAAATTAAAGACGGTCTGAAATTCAGAATACCAATTTGGTTGGTGACCATCAAAATAGACAGACACACAGCAAGGTTACCCGAGATTGAAGATGCATTACAGTGACATGATTGACTGGCCTTACTTGGATTATAACGCTTCTGGGATGTGACGCCCCCGACTTAATCATGCACTAATCATACACGCAAATGTACACAATCAAGCCTAAGGACTCACTCGAAGATACCACAACACAACTCTAAACACAAATAAAAGTCATACAAGCTTTATATTACAAGCCAGGGGCCGCGAGGGCTCGAATACATAAGCTCGAATCATACAAGCATCAGCGGAAGCATCAGATATCTGAGTACAGACATAAAAGTTAAACAGATAAGCCTTAAGAAGGTGGGGCAAAACAACGACAAAGATCGAAAAGGCGCAGGCCTCCTGCCTGGGTGACACCTCACGCTGGGCATAAAACCCGATACCCGAACCCGAACCCGAAAAACCCGAACCCGCATAACCCGAACACCATATCGGGTAGCAGATTTTAAAACCCGAATTTAATTCGGGTAATTCGGGTATCAGGCAACGGTACCCGAATAACCCGAATAACCCAAAATAACTAGTCAGCCCAGCAAAAATCCCGCACAGAGAGAGAAGGCCCAGCCCAAAATGCCCCCGCCCCGGCCCCCGCAAGCAAAACCACGCCCAGCCGGTCATTTCTTTGTTATGGTGCAGAAATACTGCTGTGTGCATCTGTTTAACACTTGAAATGCTGCCGAAATTTTGTGCAAAACTGAGCTTATGCTGGCATTTTTTGTCCCAATTTACTACTTCGGGTAGTACGGGTATTACCCGAACCCGAACCCGAATTTGCTGGTACCCGAATTTGCGGGTAGCAAATTTTCCACACAAAATTCGGGTATCATTTTTGGAAACCCGAAATATTTTTTACCCGAATTACCCGACCCGAATTTGCGGGTAAACCCGAACGCCCAGTGTGAGTGACACCTATCTACTCCTGGTCGTCGGTGGTCTCCACGTAGTAGTACTCCCCACCAGTGGGGTAGTAGTAGTCGTCGACTGGGGCAGCTGGCTCCGGGGCTCCGTCATCTGGTTGCAGCAATCGGATATGGGGAAAAGGGGAAGCAAAGCAACCGTGAGTACTCATCCAAAGTACTCGCAAGACTTACATCAGAACTATTCTACTTATGCATCGGTATCAATGAAGGGCTGTATATGTGCACTAGACTGCAAAAATGCCAGAATAGAGGGAAAGGCCTAGCCTATCGAAGACTAGCATCTTCAGCGTCTTGCAGCATTAGAAGAGTGAAGATTAGTACAAAAATATAGTAGTAACAATAAGTATAACAGTAGCCACACCCAGAGATCCTTCCTCGACTCCCTGCGACAAAGCGATCCCGGAGCTATACTATTCAAATCATTTCGAGTTGTAGAAGATCGGGATATTTTCCAAGCGTCCTGTTACCGTGGACACGGCTATTCGAATAGATATACTTCCCTGCAGGGGTGCACCATCTTACCCAACACGCTCGATTAACTCTGACCGGACACACTTGCTCGGTCCATGTCCGGCCTCGGCTGATCGACACGTTGTAGCCCTACTTAGGCTCCACAGAGAGGCCAGCACGCCGGTCTGCATCCTAAGCACTCAGGGGTCTTGGGCCCATCGCCCTTTGCACTCCTGCGTGTTGCGTACGCGGCCGGTGAGCAGACCTAGCCCCCTTAATACAAGCGCAGGCTTTCCCAGTCCAACCCGGCGCGCCGCTCAACTGCTGACGTCTGAAGAGCTTCGGCTGATACATACGACGCCGAGTGCCCATGCTTATTCCCGCGTGGTGGTTAGTGCGATAAGGCCAGAGGCCTACTCAGATTACATATCCTAACCCACTAGTGCGTTGGGAGCACGCGGGAACGAGCAGAGACTCACGATCCTGTGACCCCGTCGCCCCGTCTCGTGGACTTACGACAAGGGCTAAGAATGCCCGGCCGTGCCACGTAATCATCACTCGGGTACCCTCATGGTCAACCCGACTCCACATCTCTCGCGGGTACCCCTCGGGGCCGACCTGACTTTATCAGGTATCTGTAGTAAAGTCAAGGTAACCGTGTGTCCATAACATCAAGAAGGAATCCGAGGAATCACCCTCGTTGGATTCCCACTCGATGTATCCGTCAAGGTGAATCCGAAGGAATCACCCTCGATGGTATTCACACTTGCGGGGTTGCACGACAGAAGCTTCATCGGAGGTGGTGAAAGAGGAATCACCCTCGGTATCCCACAACCGACTAGCTGTACTACAGATGCAACATCAGGAGTGAGATAAGAGGTATCACCCTCGGCACTCGATATTAGCTCTGCAGAGTTGAGCAGCCTAGGGGGTGTGAGGTGATGTGCTGGTCTCAGCCCGTCGATCACATCGATCGGGGCACTGGTAACTAAGCGGGGCAACTGGGACAAGGAGGAGGGGCCACAGATGGTTCACTAACCAATCTATACTAAGCATTTAGGATACCAGGTAAAGTATCAATAGCAATTTACAAATACAGGCTATGCATCAGAATAGGTATTATCAGAACAATAATTGTAGCAGTTCTAATGCAAGCATGAGGGAGAAGGAATAGGCGATATAGGCATGCTCAAGGGGGGTTGCTTGCCTGGAAGCTCTGCGGCAAAGGAGGAGTCGTCAACGGTGTAGTCGGACTCCGGAGCTGCGTCGGTCTCGGGGTCTAACGGAGGAGAAGAGGGGGAAGAAACAATAAATAAAAGCAAACAAAGCAATACAAATGCATGACATGGCAATATGCAGTGCTGGTGGTGACCTAATGCAATGCTACACGTTGCAGACGAAGCGGGAAAATATCTGGGATATTTTCCCGGTCTTAGGCAGTTTTCGGTATACTGAACCGGAGGGGAAGGTTCCATGTACAGATAGTTAGGAGTGATGGTCAAGCATTTTGACCACATATTCGGATTCGTCTCGTTTTTCTGATCAACTTTCATGTTGAAAACTTCTCGATCCGAGCTACGGTTGAATTTCTACGAATTTTCAAAGATTTAAACCCTTTTCTGAAAATCCTGGAATTAATTTAAATTTGAAAATTATCCAGAAAAACTATTTGCACCCAGTGGCTGTCTAGCCACAGAGGCTGACATGTGGGCCCAGTCAACTGCTGACTCAGCAGTCAACATTGACCACGCTGACCAGTCAACTGACAGGTGGGGCCCACCTGTCATACACAGAGACTAACTAAATTAACTAACAGAGTTAATTAGCTAGGTGGGGCCCGATGTTAGTGACTAACAAATCTAACATTGTTAACTAATTAACCGTAAATAGTAATTAGGCACGCGGGTCCCACAGGTCAGCAGTAGCAGTGCCCAGTCAGCGCGTTGACCGCGGTCAACCGGGGCCAGGGGGCCCACTGGCAGTGACCCAGGTGGGCCCCAGGCCGTGCCACGCTGGCTGCCAGGTCAGAGCCGGCGTCGGGGCTGCTCCGGCGAGCCTCTCCCGTGGCGGAGCGAGCCGGCGAGCGTCGGAAAACGGCCACAGGGCGTCTCCCGTCGCGTGCGATAGCGCGTTGGAAAGAGGGGAGCGAGCCGCGTCCACTCGTGGGGGTTGCAGCGCCAGGGATGGACCGTGGCATCGACGGCGACCACCGCAGCAGATGCCGGAGCTCGGGCTTCTCCGAAAACAGCGCTACACGCCGCGTTCGAGCTAACTAACGACGCCAGCAGGCTCTAAGGACCTCCAGGAACATGACGGAGGCCCTGGCTTGGCTCGGAGGTGGCCGAAACGAGCACAACGAGCTTGCGGCCATGGCAGTACACGGCAATGGCGGCGGCAGCACGGAGAACTAGCTACGGCGCGAGGGGACGAACCAGAGGAAGGAGGGGGTGTAGGGGCTTACGGCGCGGCTCACAGTGGCCCTTGACAGCTTAGGAGCGCGGGGGGGGGTCGGATCGAGGCGGCGGAGCGGCGGGGATCCGAGGAGGACGATGACGGCGTTCCGGCGATGCTGAGCTCCTCGGCTCCAACGAGCTGCACCGGAGGACGTGGCGGTCCACGGCGAGGCCGCGTGGGAGGCACGGTGGCCGCGGTGGAGCAGCGGCGCGGCGACAGCGGCGTCGGGCAAGCTCGAGATCGAGCGAGGGAATGGGGGAGAGAGGTGCTAGGGTTCGCCAGAGGGGTCGGGTAGATGCTCTTATCCACCCCACTGCGGCGACGACGCCGAGGGATGGCCGACGCGTGGGGATCCACGGCCTCGGGTGCGCGCGCGGCGACACACAGGGGAGAGAGAGTGGGAGGAGGGAGAAAGGGGAAGTTGGGCTAGGCCAGTACTGTTTGAACTTAGGCCCATTTACACAGTAGCGCTTCGGCCTTTTTCCAATTTCCTTTTCTGTTTCTTTTTCCAGCAACTTTTGCATTTTCTTTTAGCCAACAAATGACTTTGCAAAAATGTGGGGCTGGTAGAAACAAATACTAGGGAATGTTGTGTACTGCCACAAAAAGTTTGGGAGAGATTTGAATCCATTTGAATTTTTCAAAAATGGAAAGGCATTTGAATTGCTGTTTTTGCACTGTATTAATTGCCCTAGTCCACATTTAGCTTGATGGTGATGTTGTTTTCCTGAACAATAGTTTGTTTTGGAATTTTTGCTAAATGACGAACTATTTTCCAGCAATTTTTGAGCAACTTCAAATTTCACTTTGAATTTGAATTGAATTCAGTGAAGGAATTTGAAATGAGATATTAATCCAATATGGTTAAACTTTGCAAAACAAGGTGACTTAGCTTAATCATGAGGGATTACTGTAGTGCATTATCTAGGGGTGTTACAATTCTCCTCCACTACAAGAAATCTCGTCCCGAGATTTAAAGGGTGGAGTAAGGGGTATCTTCGGGAGAACGGACCTTTGCAATGGTCGATTATCTGATGGACAACTCAGGGAAAGTGGCAGGAAGTATCCCTCGAGTTGAAACTTAAGAAAACATCGAGAGCAAGGTAAGAAGGTACAATAAGAAGTTTCAAGCGGATAGGCAATCGTTCGATGCCTGTAACAGAGTGTGAAAGGGGTTCAGAGCAACGGAATAAATCATCTCCCGAAAGGTGGCTCGTGATTTTCATACGAAGCCAGATGCAAAGGATACTTCGGAATCGAGGTTGTACGGGAGAGTCAGGTTTCGATCCTGTGGAATTGCAGTGAGTGTGGATTAATAGTAGGAAGGGCGGTGACATCTTGCATGGTCACAATAGCAAGGCATGTCAGAGGATAGCCTGTCAGCTAGGTCGGCAACAACATCGGTACCAAGGGCGAGGGACGAAGAGAACCATTTTCCTGCTCGCGAGGCGAGGCAGACCAATAGGCAAAGTTCTCGTCCACCGGCGGTTACCGGATTGCCATCAACAATACTAACAAGGGATTACTGACAGGGTGGTACACCGAGGTGTTTTCATAAGCAGAGAGTCATTACTGCTCAGATAAGTTAGATTACAAGAAAGGTTAAACAGACCAATGAAAAGGAAAATGTGATTATACACAAGTATTAAGTGTATATCCTTCCCAAGGAAAAGCAGAGCATGATATCCATGACAGGATAGCAAGTGGATCACCATTTAGGTAAAAGGAAGTATTACGAATTGAATTCATAACTTGGAATAAGTCAAAGATGTTGACAATGATCACAACACAATTTTATCGAAAGGTTTCAGGAAGATGTAATTGATCGGTCAAGGTATTATAGGGTGGATTTGATCCACTTATCGGTGTTCTCGGTTGACAACAAACCAGAACCCGTGGAATTACTATGATGGGGAAAGGTATCACCTTATCAAAGCTTCATAAGATGTAGTGCAATGGTACGATATCCTCGAGATACCAGAGGGTAATACTCGAAGGTAGAATAGAATAGAAGCTGAACTAGATCATTGATCTGCGGATGGCATGTGCTTTAACCTTGTTGAAGAATAGACGAGGCACGGAAATGGAGTTATCAAATGAGGTCAGCATGGTCAGAACCATTACTGCATGGAATCAAGTTAAGGAAACTGGAAGAATTATTCATATGAATAAATATTTTGCAAGAAGCTTCCGTGACGGTCTACATCGTTTCCATGGGCATGAACACAAAGTTCAAGGTCGACTCCCACTTCTTCAATGCATAACCTTCCATTCACTTCTCGCTTTCGAAGAAGTTGTGGTGTTAAAACTTAATCTGACGAAACGCCAGTAGATTATAACCCGCATAACTTTCGGGTTCACACAGATTAGGGAAGGCATAGGTTCAACCCATCGGGGCATCTTAGGAACATGTACCACAAACTTCAGGAGTAAATAATGCAAGCTCGGAAGCAGAGCATGGTTGACAAAAACAAAGGATACAATTTACCAAAGGCATTATGCATTAGGGGAAGAACCCACAAGGTTGTTGAATATGAAGGGCACGGTCGGATAACAGCCCAACAAAGGATCTGGCGGTCCACAAAAGAGCTTATGTGAGTATCGGTACTCAACCAGAAGAAGAAAGAATGCAAAGGCATCGGATTATAAAAACATCTGAATAATTCGATGCTTAAATATAAAGGAATTATGATTTCCAGATCGGTGTAACAGAATCAGATGCTCTGATCAAATATGAGTAGGTTGAATAGACTTAGAGGCACAATCGGTCAAGGTTTGATTGGCTGCCAGCTCATGCCCGAATGACGTCTGAGCCGAAAGGATAATTTCTAAGGATCATTTGATGGTTGCGAGTATTCGCAGACACATTGAATCATTAGGCCCAAAATGGCAACGACAAGGGATGTTAACGAAGATTACTAAACATATGGAATTTACCATAATGCAAGCAAGCAAGAATTTCAAGAGCAATAGGCTGCAGAGGATTTTCGGAAGATCAAATAGCATTTCGAAGAATTTTGAGAAACACATGAACAACTGGGGGTGAACGAATCCCCGGGAAGTGTGAGGCATTATTCGTAGGTGCGGAAAGGAGCTGCAAGGCAGTAGTCACAAGGATTCTCAGAATATCGGAGAGTATTTCAGTGTATCTTGTAATAACAAGAGCAATTGGGGATGAATATATGAACGACAAGCGTGGGTAGTTATCCATAAAGACTTATCGGTGGTAGAGAATTGCAAAGGCGGTGGGCACAAGGGCCTCGGGAAAACATCGAAGAGTATCTTCAGAATCTTCTGGTGAAGCAAGCGATCCTCTGGAGTGAAGGGGCTCTCCGGGATGAAGTGGTTACGAGAACCTAATGTTAGAGTTAGCAAAATCTTTAACCCGAATAGAAGAGAGATCAGAGTCCCAGAACAAGGAAGAGGAATAAAAGATCCTAATACCACCCATTGGCGACGTGGGCCCGTAAGCCACACAGCCATGTTAGTAAAATCAGTTTTTCAAAGACTAGACTCAACTTCGGCCAAGGAGTTAGAAAGGGGCTTCCTACAGGCAGTCGGCTCTGATACCAACTTGTGACGCCCCCGACTTAATCGTGCACTAATCATACACGCAAATGCACACGATCAAGCCTAAGGACTCACTCGAAGATACCACAACACAACTCTAAACACAAATAAAAGTCATACAAGCTTTATATTACAAGTCAGGGCCTCGAGGGCTCGAATACATAAGCTCGAGTCATACAAGCATCAGCAGAAGCATCAGATATCTGAGTACAGACATAAAAGTTAAACAGATAAGCCTTAAGAAGGTGGAGCAAAACAACGACAAAGATCGAAAAGGCGCAGGCCTCCTGCCTGCGTGCCACCTATCTACTCCTGGTCGTCGGTGGTCTCCACGTAGTAGTACTCCCCACCAGTGGGGTAGTAGTAGTCGTCGACTGGGCAGCTGGCTCCGGGGCTCCGTCATCTGGTTGCAGCAATCGGATATGGGGAAAAGGGGAAGCAAAGCAACCGTGAGTACTCATCCAAAGTACTCGCAAGACTTACATCAGAACTATTCTACTTATGCATCGGTATCAATGAAGGGCTGTATATGTGGACTAGACTGCAGAAAAGCCAGAATAGAGGGAAAGGCCTAGCCTATCGAAGACTAGCATCTTCAGCGTCTTGCAGCATTAGAAGAGTGCAGATTAGTACATAAATATAGTAGTAGCAATAAGTATAACAGTAGCCACGCCCAGAGATCCTTCCTCGACTCCCTGCGAGAAAGCGATCCCGGGGCTATACTATTCAAATCATTTCTAGTTGTAGAAGATCGGGATATTTTTCGAGCGTCCTGTTACCGTGGACACGGCTATTCGAATAGATATACTTCCCTGCAGGGGTGCACCATCTTACCCAACACGCTCGATTAACTCTGGCCGGACACACTTGCTCGGTCCATGTCCGGCCTCGGCTGATCGACACGTCGTAGCCCTACCTAGGCTCCACAGAGAGGCCAGCACACCGGTCTACATCCTAAGCACTCAGGGGTCTTGGGCCCATCGCCCTTTGCACTCCTGCGCGTTGCGTACGCGGCCGGTGAGCAGACCTAGCCCCCTTAATACAAGCGCAGGCTTTCCCTGTCCAACCCGGCGCGCGCCGCTCAACTGCTGACGTCTAAAGAGCTTCGGTTGATACATACGATGCCGAGTGCCCATACTTATTCTCGCGTGGTGGTTAGTGCGATAAGGCCAGAGGCCTACTCAGATTACATATCCTAACCCATTAGTGCGTTGGGAGCGCGCGGAAACGAGCAGAGACTCACGATCCTGTGACCCCGTCGCCCCGTCTCGTGGACTTACGGCAAGGGCTAAGAATGCCTGGCCGTGCCACGTAATCATCACTCGGGTACCCTCATGGTCAACCCGACTCCACATCTTTCGCGGGTACCCCTCGGGGCCGACCTGACTTTATCAGGTATCTGTAGTAAAGTCAAGGTAACCGTGTGTCCATAACATCAAGAAGGAATCCGAGGAATCACCCTCGTTGGATTCCCACTCGATGTATCCGTCAACGTGAATCCGGAGGAATCACCCTCGATGGTATTCACACTTGCGGGGTTGCACGACAGAAGCTTCATCGGAGGTGGTGAAAGAGGAATCACCCTCGGTATCCCACAACCGACTAGCTGTACTACAGAGGCAACATCAGGAGTGAGATAAGAGGTATCACCCTCGGCACTCGATATTAGCTCTGCAGAGTCGAGCAGCCTAGGGGGTGTGAGGTGATGTGCTGGTCTCAGCCCGTCGATCACATCGATCGGGGCACTGGTAACTAAGCGGGGCAACTGGGACAAGGAGGAGGGGCCACAGATGGTTCACTAACCAATCTATACTAAGCATTTAGGATATCAGGTAAAGTATCAATAGCAGTTTACAAAAATAGGCTATGCATCAGAATAGGTATTATCAGAACAATAACTGTAGCAGTTCTAATGCAAGCATGAGGGAGAAGGAATAGGCGATATAGGCATGCTCAAGGGGGGTTGCTTGCCTGGAAGCTCTGCGGCAAAGGAGGGGTCGTCAACGGTGTAGTCGGACTCCGGAGCTGCGTCGATCTCGGGTCTAACGGAGGAAAAGAGGGGGAAGAAACAATAAATAAAAGCAAACAAAGCAATACAAATGCATGACATGGCAATATGTAGTGCTGGTGGTGACCTAATGCAATGCTACACATTGCAGACGAAGCGGGAAAATATCTGGGATATTTTCCCTGTCTTAGGCAGTTTTCGGTATACTGAACCGGAGTGGAAGATTCCATGTTCAGATAGTTAGGAGTGATGGTCAAGCATTTTGACCACATATTCGGATTCGTCTCGTTTTTCTGATCAACTTTCATGTTGAAAACTTTTCGATACGAGCTACGGTTGAATTTCTACGAATTTTCAAAGATTTAAACCCTTTTCTGAAAATCCTGGAATTAATTTAAATTCAAAAATTATCCAGAAAAACTATTTGCACCCAGTGGCTGTCTAGCCACAGAGGCTGACATGTGGGCCCAGTCAACTGCTGACTCAGCAGTCAACATTGACCACGCTGACCAATCAAACTGACAGGTGGGGCCCACCTGTCATACACAGAGACTAACTAAATTAACTAACAGAGTTAATTAGCTAGGTGGGGCCCGATGTCAGTGACTAACTAATCTAACAGCGTTAACTAATTAACCGTAAATAGTAATTAGGCACGCGGGTCCCACAGGTCAGCAGTAGCAGTGCCCAGTCAGCGCGTTGACCGCGGTCAACGCGGTCAACCGGGGCCAGGGGGCCCACTGGCAGTGACCCAGGTGGGCCCCAGGCCGTGCCACGCTGGCTGCCAGGTCAGCGCCGGCGCCGGGGCTGCTCCGGCGAGCCTCTCCCGCGGCGGAGCGCGCCGGCGAGCGTCGGAAAATTGCCACAGGGCGTCTCCCGTCGCGTGTGATAGCGCGTTGGAAAGAGGGGAGCGAGCCGCGTCCACTCGTGGGGGTTGCAGCGCCGGGGATGGACCGTGGCGTCGACGGCGACCACTGCAGCGGACGCCGGAGCTCGGGCTTCTCTGAAAACAGCGCTACGCGCCGCGTTCGAGCTAACTAACGACGCTAGCGGGCTCTAAGGACATCCAGGAACACGACGGAGGCCCTGGCTTGGCTCGGAGGTGGCCGAAACGAGCACAACGAGCTCGTGGCCATGGCAGTATGCGGCAATGGCAGCGGCAGCACGGAGAACTAGCTACGGCGCGAGGGGACGAACCAGAGGAAGGAGGGGGGTGCAGGGGCTTACGGCGCGGCTCACGGTGACCCTTGACAGCTTTGGAGCGCGGGGGGGGGGGGTTCGGATCGAGGCGGCGGAGCGGCGGGGATTCGAGGAGGACGATGACGGCGTTCCGGTGATGCTGAGCTCCTTGGCTCCAACGAGCTGCACCGGAGGACGTGGCGGTCCACGGCGAGGCTGACAGACACGGCGAGGCCTCGTGGGAGGAACGGTGGCCGCGGTGGAGCAGCGGCGCGGCGACGGCGGCGTCGGGCAAGCTCGAGATCGAGCGAGGGAATGAGGGAGAGAGGTGCTAGGGTTCGCCAGAGGGGTCGAGTAGATGCTCTTATCCACCCCGCGACGGCGACGACGCCGAGGGATGGCCGACGCGTGGGGATCCACGGCCTCGGGTGCGCGCGCGGCGACACGCAGGGGAGAGAGAGCGGGAGGAGGGAGAAAGGGGAAGTTGGGCTGGGCCAGTACTGTTTGAACTTAGGCCCATTTACACAGTAGCGCTTCGGCCTTTTTCCAATTTCCTTTTCTGTTTCTTTTTCCAGCAACTTTTGCATTTTCTTTTAGCCAACAAATGACTTTGCAAAAATGTGGGGCTGGTAGAAACAAATACTAGGGAATGTTGTGTACTGCCACAAAAAGTTTGGGAGAGATTTGAATCCATTTGAATTTTTCAAAAATGGAAAGGCATTTGAATTGCTGTTTTTGCACTGTATTAATTACCCTAGTCCACATTTAGCTTGATGGTGATGTTGTTTTCCTGAACAATAATTTGTTTTGGAATTTTTGCTAAATGATGAACTATTTTCCAGCAATTTTTGAGCAACTTCAAATTTCACTTTGAATTTGAATTGAATTCAATGGGGGAATTTGAAATGAGATATTAATCCAATATGGTTAAGCTTTGCAAAACAAGGTGACTTAGCTTAATCATGAGGGATTACTGTAGTGCATTACCCAGGGGTGTTACAAGGGACAGTGAATTTTTATCCTGTTTATGTTCTCTTACACGCAGAGCACATGCCAGCACAAAAGCAAATTTTTGTGCAGTAATTTGTTCTCTTAATTTTTGAGAGGAATATCCATAGATCCTTTCGGAGGAGTAAATTGCAAAAAACCACCACAATTGTGCAAAATTCATCAAACACCCACCAAAATGCATGTTTTCTGGTGGTTTTTTTCTGAAGCATTGAAAACTTCGACCCAATTGCGGTGTTTTTTTGCAATTTACTCCCTTTCGGAGCATCTGGAGTTTTACACTCAGAAAGAACTTAATGGCAGTAGTAGTGATCTACTATTCTCTTCAAGCATGTTGTAAGTTAAGACTAAGGTAGTAATTAGTTACCACTTTAGATATATGTAAGTTGCTGATTTTAAGATCTGGGTAAATCAATTTTCTCACCATTGATTTTTTTTGTCAAGATTTGTGGTTTTTTTCATGTGTTGTTTCATGGCTTCTTAGTCTGATTTTTGACTTGCTCCTGTATGGGGTAACACAATTTTTCCTTGGGCTGAATTTTTTATTAGCCCCTGTTTGGGGTAAGTCAATTTTTTTATTGGGCTTGAAGCCCGTCACACATTATCTGTTTTTTCTTTGTATGTGTTTTTTGTTTTCGCTTTTATTTTTTTTGTCATTTTTTCAACATGGGTATTTTTGGCATATTGGATGAGTGTAAATGTATACACACACGTATTATATAGTATTTGTGTAAATTACACTAGAGTATGAAAATTGCACTATTATATGTTTATTCTTTGCATATTAAAAAGTGCAAATTTGTGTGCAAGTATTTTTAAGGTTTTTTTTCTTTCTTCTTAAAGGGTAATAATAATGCCACTAATTCATTCTTTCTTGGAAAACTTCATTCTTTTTATTTGTTTAGTTTTTATTTCATTTTCTTTCTTCTCAGGGTTAACACCAATGCCGATAATTCATCCTTTTTAGGATTTTTTTTTTGCAAAATTCCAATATTATATGCGTTTTCCTGCACATTATAAAAAAAAGTAATTTCTGTATAAATTATGTGCAATTTTGCATATCAATGCCACTAATTCATTCTCCATTAGAAAACTTTGTTATTTTGATTTTGATTTTGATGTTTGTTTTAGTTTTTATTTTCTTTCTTCTTCAAAGGTAATACCAATGTAACTAATTCATTCCTTCTTACAAAACTTTTTTTTGCGAAAATTCCACTATTATATGCTTGTTCTTGCATATGATCAAAAACGCAATTTCTATGTAAATTGTGTGAAAAAAAATCATTATTTTATTTATTTATTTGTTTCTTTTCTTCCTTAAGGGTAATACCAATGCCATTAATTCATTTTTTCTTAGAAAACTTTATTATTTTTATTTTATTTTCCTTCTTTAAGGGTAAAATACCAATGTCACTAATTCTTTCCTTCTTAGGAAACTTCCTTTTTTCTGAAAAAACAACTATTATTCTTGCATATTATGAAAAGGCGCAATTTCTGTGTAAATTTTATGCAAATTTTGTCATTATTTGTTTCATTATTTTTCTTCTAAAAGGGTAATATCAATGCCACTAATTCATTTTTCCTTAGAAACTTCATTATTTTGATTTTGTTTTAGTTTTTATCTTATTTTCTTCGTTTAGAAAACTACAGATATTACAGGCATACCTATGCCTTTGATCATCATCTTCATGTGAAGATTAATTGAAGTCTAACTTTATATTGACCTCGTACCATAATTAAGTTTCATTAGATCAATGGAATCAAAAATTACACATAGAAGATGTATCTATGAACTCCAACACTTGTGTGTAGTTTTCGGGATCTGCTCAACAAAATATAATACTATAGATAGCTAGCTTGTGCCGTGAGGCGAGGAAGATGTCCGTCTGAAACATGCACCACTCAGGTTGGTCGCCGCGGGCTAGTACCTTGGTACGTCCTCTCGTCAAAGAGAAAATAGTGACTGGTCGAAATTCTAAATTCATTATTTCTTAGGAAACTTTACTTTATTTTTATTTGTGTTCATTTATATTCGGTAGGTCTTGTGCGTTACCAGGTGTACAGTTTCTATTATGTTCCTGATCAACTTTTGTTTTGCGTTTGCAAAGAGCCGAGCGCTCCTTCAAAAAATCGATTTACCCAAATTGGTGCAAGTCGATTTTGATTCTAAGAAATATCAACTTGCCCAAATTATTATTTTTACGCAACTTGTCCCTAGCCGGTCCCAATGGTTACTCGTTTTCGTCTAAAACTACTACTCCCTCTGTACCAAAATAACTGACTCAACTTTGTACGTACTAAATAGTTGGCATAAAATGGACGACGCAAATATTCCAAATGTGACTCACAGTAGGAAATTTAACTGTTTTTGCTGTCAAACTTCCAACCTGCCACACTACAAAATTAAATGGAAATCTCATAATTTTTACCAGCCAATCACATCTGCTTTGTTCATATCATTAGTTTAAGGATCGCCCACACAACTAGAATGACGAGGGCAGACGGCGACCGGCAAGGCAGCCGGGAAGTTTCCGCCGCTACGCTCCAGCCTCGGACCCTCCCCATCCCCATCTCCATTGCCCCATGCGGACCAAACTCCACCTCCATTAAACAAAACAATGGCGCATGCCCAGGGCCAAGGCGGCCAGCATATAGAACAAGTCCGCCTTGTTGTTTACACCCACCATGTGGCACGCCTCCACGCCGCGCCGGCCATCCTTGGCGCCTACATAACGCCCCTTCACTGCTCTCACTCCCCTTGATGTCTTCTTCCCCCACCACAACCTCCACCAACACCTCGCCATTGCTGCACTAGGCTCGTGTTCGTCCTTAGCTCTATCTGCACTCTGTAGCAGCAAGCGAGAGCACGTGTAGGTTGAGAGAGGGTAGGTCGGGATGGACCGGCTGGTGATCCCGGAGCCGACGAACGAGGTGGTGGTGCGGGTGGAGCCGGGGCGGCCGGCCAGTGGGGAGCTCACGCTGCGCAACGCCATGCACACCATGCCCGTCGCCTTCAGGCTGCAGCCGGCCGTGAGGGGCCGCTTCGCCGTGCGCCCGCACACCGGGATCCTGGCGCCGCTCGCCGCGGTCACCGTGGAGGTCCTCTACATGGCCTCCGAGGCGCCCGACGGGCCTGGCGGGGGAGGCGGCAGCCGCGGGGAGGACGCCTTCCTGCTGCACAGCGTGGTGGCGCCCGGCGCCTCGGTCAGGGAGCCCGTCTCCGCCCTCGACTCTGTGAACCCGGAGTGGTTCTCGGCGAGGAAGAAGCAGGTGTTCGTCGACAGCGGCATCCGGGCGTCCTTCGTGGGAGCGGAGGTCGCGGCGCGCCTGATCACGACCGGGGCCGTAGAGGCGCTCAGGGAGGTGCTCGACCGCAGCGACCCCGCGTGGCGCGCCGCGGACGCCGCCGACGAGTCCGGGAGCACGCTGCTCGACCTCGCGGTCGGCCTCGGCCGCGCTGACATCGTGCAGGTGCTCCTCGAGTACGGCGCCGACGCCGACAAGCCCAGCCGCGGCCGGACCCCCCTCGAGATCGCCGCGGCGTCCGGCGAGTGCCTCATCGCGGAGCTCCTCCTCGCCAATGGAGCCAAGCACGCCGGCTCCGACGCGCTCCACGTGGCTGCCGCGGCCGGACATGACGATGTCTTGAAGCTGCTTCTTGGAAAGCCCGCGTCCGCTTCTCCCGGCTCCTCCTCCTCCGCTTCCTTCTCCGGTTCCTTCACGTCCATCGACGCGGCGGGGAGGGAGGGCAAGACCCCTCTGCGGCTGGCGGCAGAGGGTGGGCGGCGGGACGCAGTGAAGGCGCTCCTCGCGGCCGGCGCGAGGGCCGACGCGAGGTGCGGCACGGACGGCGGCACCGCCCTCCACGCGGCGGCTAGGCGGGGCGACGAGGCCGTCGCCCGCCTGATCCTAGCGCACGGCGTGGCCGGCACTGCCTCGGTACGCGACGCGAAAGGGAAGACGGCCTACGAGACCGCGGCCGAGGAGGGCCACACGGGGCGGATCATGGACTTCCTGGGGCTCGGCGAGGCGATCCTGGCGGCCGCGCGCAAGGGCGAGGCCCGGGCCGTCCGCCGGGCCGCGGACGGCGGCGCGTCCGTGGAAGGGCGGGACGCGCACGGGTGGACGCCGCTGATGCGCGCCGCGTTCAAGGGGCGGGCCGACGCGGTGCGCGACCTCATCGAGCGGGGCGCCGACGTGGAGGCGTGCGACGCCGAGGGCTACACGGCGCTGCACTGCGCCGCCGAGGCGGGGAGCACGGACGTGGTGGACGTCCTCCTCAAGGCCGGGGCCAACGCCAGGGCCGCGACGGCGAAGGGGAGGACGGCCGCGGCCTCCGCGGCGGTCACGGGCAAGGCCAAGGTGGTGCGGCTGCTGGAGAAGGCCGGCGGGGTCGGGCGGAAGGCCGCCGGCGAGAAGGCGGCGCCGGTGGTGGCCAAGGGCGGGAGCATGGACAGGCGGCGGAGGGGGAGGAAGGGGAGCAGCGGCGCCATACGGTTCGGTGGCGGGAAGGAGGGCTACGAAGCCGCCACGGTCACCGTCGGGTGGTCGCACTAGTGGTTTGGTAAATTTGGGGGTTTTGGTTGAAAAATGAAATGGCCCGTCGAGAGAAAATGCATGGGAAGTTGTGATTAGTCTTGGGTGAGATGGTGATTTATAATTTGTTTTCAAGGAAGCGATGTGTTTTTACCATGGTACTGTAGTGTAATGTATACACTTTGTATAAATGGAATTGTTCAAAGGTTTCATTGCTCTCATGTTGCAATAAGATGATGATTTTCTTTAGTTGTACTTTGGATCATGTTTTGAACTTTGGTTTCTGCTAATGGAACCACGAAGGGTTTTACCTCCCCGATTGC
This sequence comes from Elymus sibiricus, assembly GCA_039707655.1. Taxonomy (NCBI): domain Eukaryota; kingdom Viridiplantae; phylum Streptophyta; class Magnoliopsida; order Poales; family Poaceae; genus Elymus; species Elymus sibiricus. The sequence continues at coordinate 32,352,154 of CM077670.1, forward strand.
TTTAAAAAAAATAAGATGATGGCATCAGTAGTTCTGAGGTTGAGGTTAAGAGGCTTGCGCTCACAGTTCTATTTAAGCAGATTTGTGTTTTTTTAAAACAACAATGCAAAAGACGGAAAGGAAATCTCATGGCCGTATCTGTTCATCCCTACCGAGCAGTGGCGGAGCTTGATGGATAATGTTAGCGACAAGGGGGAGAAAACAAAGTTGAGGGGCGAAAGGAGACAATTTGTACTTGGAACTTGGATAACGTTTGTTTTTTAAGCTTGACAATTTAGGAGATCTGAAAGTGCATATTAATTAGAAACCTCAAGATTGATTTAGGTATTGAGAACCAACAACTAGTAAACTAATGTAATTGCTAACTGTCAAATCGGACTCAACATTCACGTTGATTTTTTTTTTTGCGGGGACACATTAAATTTCTAAGCTAGTTGGAAACATTGTCAAGCTTGACATTACACATGTATCTAATTGCTTCGGTTCTGGAACTTCGAATGTTCATAGGTTGAACTATGCTGTGATAGCCTTGTTACTTGAATTTTCGGGAGCCAATAAAATTCAACAATATGGACCCATTTATTTGCTGAGATGCATCTGTAAGTGGATTACTAAAACTCTGAACCTTAGACTTGATCCCTACCTGCTTTTTTTAGTGTTCATGAAAGTGTTGTTTTTTAACCAAAGACATGATCTTCATGGATGGTCTTTCATCCTTGTATGAAAATCTGCACCACACATGTGTGAAAGAACAAGTCGAGACCATTTTAAAATTGGATTTCGAAAAAACCTACGACAAAGTGAACTAGGGTTTTCTCTTGTGTTGTCATAGAGCTAGATGTTTGTGTGACAAATGATGTGATTAGTTAACTGTGTTTTGCATAATGGTACTGTGACTGTCATGGTTAACAATAAAGTGGGTTCCTATTTCCAAAGCGCGAAAGGTGTCAGGTAGGGTGACCTTTGTCATTGTTGATGTTTAGTGGCATGCTTGATTAAGATGGTCAAATCTGCACACAAAATTGTGGGCTTGGCTTTTGAGACAAAGGGTAGTTATATACTTATATTACAGTATTGCTCGTGACATGATGCTCTGCTTTTGTCATGATCTTGGAAAAGCTCTTAACCTGAAACTTCTCCTGTTGATTTTTGAAATTTTTAGTTCATATTTGTAAAATTTACCACAGAATGGTTTTTGAAATTAATGTTTTGTAGTTTTTTTTCATATTTATAAAATTTACCATACAACAATTGTTCTACAGTTCATTTTTTTAAACAGAGCATTAATTGAAAGTTGGATAAACACATAAGTCTAGGTGCTAGTAATTTGGGAAAAATAAAATATTAGCTTACTTTTAAAGTGGTGGGGGGTTATGCACTCAAAATGGGTTTTGGAAGGATTGCTTCTTCTATTAAAACAAGATTTAAGTAAACAAAACAAGCAGTGATTCGGTGCCGAGGCTCATCTGCACACACGATGAAGAAAAAATTCAAATTAAATACTAGAAAAATTCAAAAAATTCCAATTTTTTTTGCATGGTAGATAATTTGGTGCATGAGGTTCGATCCAAATTTCAGATCATTTGGACATTTGAGTAGCTCTCGGCTAACCCAATTTGTCTTTTTTGCTGAGAGCTACTCGTATGTCGAAATAATCTGAAATTTAGAACGCACCTCACGCACCAAATTATCTACCATGCAAAAAAAAAATAGATTTTTTTTTAATTTTTTTGTATTTTTTGTGAATTTTTTTCTTGACCGGGTGCAGATGAGCCTGGGCTCAAAAATGTATGTTCGTAAAAAACAGTTTTACTTTGCTAGTAGAAAGGTAAAGTTGGAAAGTGGCAACCTGATTAGAGTGTGAAAAGACCCTTGGCTGGGTGTTGAGTCCTTGTGTGATAATTACCTATTTCGTATGATATATCTCAAAAGCAGAATTGTAGTATTAAAGAATGTGTGGACTACAATTTTAACATCCCCATTCATAGGTGTCCTGAAAATGAAAGTTTGGAACAACGGAATCTTGTTGTTAGTTGTTGGGCGCTGCTACGCGTCCGCCGGCCGATGTTTTGTAGTTATCCGCCGCATCGATGGCCGTTGGATCCTCGCGCTGTTAGCAGTCCGATGTAGTACCCGCGCCCCGCATGGCCCCTCATTAACTCCCGCAACAAGCGTGCTGTTGCAGAAACAAAGAACCTTGCCCCCCGGTGCGCCCAGCGCGGCGCCGCCCCGCCCCAAAATCACCTGCCGCCGGCACGGGGGGCAGCCAAATATCCTCTCTGCAACACCATGGCTCACCACATCGCGAGGCAGATGCTTGGATCCGACGCAGATCGAGCTCACCGAGGGGCCCTGCTACGAGAACAGCCGTGGCCATCGTTCTAAGCTCCGACCGCCGCCGGGGAGCTTCCGCCGCGAGCAGGAGTTTCAGCCTGGTTCAGGAACCCACCGGTGGTGTTTCCTGAAGCTCCTTCGACCAGATCGCATCAGGAATCCTGGGTGAGACTCTGTTTCTGAAACACAAATTCTATTTAACTCTGAAGCATGAAACTTTGAAATACAACATATCAAACCCTGTGTGTGGATACAACAAGGCACATCCCCCTGTTTTACTTGTTCTGTCTCTGAAACATGAGCCCCTGTATTTGTAGTTGCAATCTCCAATGTTGCAAAAAAATAGAAAAATGGCTTTGATGTTCAGAAAAAACCACTCATGTGAGAGTGCCTCTGATGTGGTTTGATTTTGTATGTTGTTGTGAGAAAACCAAAGTGTTTCTGAATTCCTCAAAAAATGTAGGCCAGAAACAAATGTTGCATGTTAATTGACCTCTGTAAAAAAATGGTAAATTGTTCATTTGATATCTTCTGTGATTGATTTTCTGAAACAAGACAGAAATTGTTGATTCCATGGAGATAGAAAATGACTATTGCAAAAAAACTCTCTGATGCCAGGAAGCTGGGACTGAAAGGGAAGAGAGCTATGTCCAAGGCAATTTTCGCTATGTTTGATGCAGGAAGCTGGGACTGAAGGGGAAATGAACTGCTCCAGCGAGCTGTTCATTTTCTTTTCATCTCCTAAGCAAAATATGTACTTGCTCCCTATGTTTGAGCTACATTTATAACTTCTTTTTTGCAAGCTTGATAATGTATAAAGTTGAAATTTGCAACCTGTGTTACGCAAAAATACAGAAAATAAAGAGAGCTTAGTTTGTTATGTTTTCTTCATGTATTTGCTTGTGTTTGAGACATGCAACATCAATGTTTCTCTGCATAAGTGCAAAAACATGTGTCCAGTACTGCCAAAAAACAACATTTTGCTTGAAAAAAATGAGCTTTGTGTGGTGAGATTGCTCCAGGTTGCATGCATGAAAATATAGATCATGTATTCATGTTACAGGACACATGATCTTACAGGAAGGTATTTTCGTTTTGATGATGTTATAGGAACATCTATCCATGTATTCAAGTTGCAGGAACATGATGTTATAATGAGAAAATGTGTTCAACTGATGATTTCGCTATGGTTAATAAAGAGCAACATACCATGTTACATAGAAAACGATGATTATAGTATATTTCACCATTCAAAAATTCCTCATGCAACAAGAGCTCCAATACAAACAATATGATACACCAGTGGGCGAGAACATACAAAATGAACATACGCCAGCAAAATAATTTTCATTGGATTATCATCTCTACATCATATATAGGTGTGCAACACCAGAAACATTTGCGAGAATGGTTGCATGGATGATGCTCCAGCATACAAAATAGAGCAAAAAGGGGGGGGGGGCATGCCCCAGCATGACACATGCTTCTTCCAAGCTTCAGTTCCCTAGACTACTAGAGGTAATAGCTACAGTATACTTGATGTCTCGGTTACAAAACATGTCACACGCACATGCACCGGAAAAAGGCCCTTTCACCATCCTAATAAACGTCACGGAAATCTGCCTTGCCCCTCTTCCCGAATTGTAACGGCCTGCTACCAGATGGGACATTGAATATCTTCTTAACCATGTCTCTTGTAAAGCGGATCTTCTTCTGATCATTTATCCTGCGGTACACAAAAACATAGAAATCAATGGATGTTGCGAAAAAAAAGGAAAAAAGGGAATTATGCAACACAAATAGAGGAAACAAAAAAACATACTTGAGCAGACGCTTCTTAGGATCAATCCTCATAACTATGAAATCGAGAAGCCCTTCTGGAGGAGGAAGCAAAGGAGAGATGTGAAGCAAATCCCCGAAACTGGACTTGCTTATTACATCCCTCTTTTTCCCTTCGTTGGCATTGGCTATGTCGCGTAGCCGCTTTACCGACCATCGAGTTTGGTAAATGGGCATGCTACAAAAACAAAACAAGAATGACAAAAAGGGATCCTATGAGCATGCATAACTAGTTATGTAAACAGAAATGAAAAAAATTGGAACTATTGCAGATATATGCAAAGATTCAGAAACATTGGTTAATTCAAGCAGGCCTTGTTAATTTCAGAGAAAAACATGACTGATTCAAGCAGGCCTAGCTAATTCCAAACAGAAAATCATAACCTAATTACCCCTGTCTTTATGAGCTACAAGAAAATACAGAACCAAAAATTCAGAAAAAACATGAAGCTAGATCAAGTAAAAAGTCCACCTAATTTCAGAAGCATAAGCTTTTACTGTGCTATAAGCTACAGGAAATGCAGTACAAAAATCATGTACCTCATGAAATTTCTATACCATAAACTAAAAAAGGTAGTATGTGCTACAAAAGGTACTATCAACTGCATAACCTGTGAGCTACAAAAAGTACTATCATCTGCCCATTATTCAGAAAATTCAGAAAAATTTCTGAAGCTATGAGGTGCATAGATCCACAATATTCAGAAAATTCAGATAAGACGTTCCTGCAAACACATGCATGACTGCACATGATAGAAATTTCGCTACTACTTCCCTATTACGCAACACCATCTGCCGCTCACCCTTCTCTCTGAAAACGCAACACAACGCCGCCGAAACATCACCGCAAAAGGGGAGCGCCACAGCTAAAAAACTCCGCGTAGTCGCCGGCGTAGCCGCTGGAAGGCACAGAGGAGCACCACATCCCCACATCGCCGGAATAGCAAAGGAGCACCATATCGCCACATCGGCCAGAAAAAAATGGGGGGAAGGGATCTCTGATTCGTACCTGCTTGAGTCGTCGCCGGCCACCGCCGATCCCGAGCAAGTCGTCGTCGCCACCGCGGTGGATAAGGCCCGATCGCCCAACGCCTTGCGCCGCCGCGCCCGTCCGCTGGCTCCCAAATAAAGCCGCTCGCCCTCCCAGCCAGACGAGCCCCGAAACCCCCCTACTGTTACCCAGTTGCAGGAATGGCTGTCCTGAAACAACAAGTGAGTTGCAGGAAAACAGACTCGGCTTCGGCGGACGCGGCCACGCGGGGACGCTGTCCACCGTCTGATCAACACACGATCGAATGGCCATGGAGCCAGCGGACGGGCGGGCGCGATCGGCCGGTAGAAGGTAAGCTTTTTCCTTGTTGTTAACAACTTGCAATCCTTTTTTAGGCAAACATCGTAGAACAATAGTTCTATCGTAAATTTTCATTACTATAAAATAAGTATGTTACAAAGGGAGAGGGAAAAAAAGAGAGGAAAGCTAACAAAAGATCCTACAAAAAAGAAAAGCAGGACACTAATCCAACCCCGGTTTTTGGGAATGAGACCATCATTATTTCTGAATGTCTGAGCTAGCCAAGTCTTGAAATCTGCTGCATATTTTCTCTTTATCTTCATTTCTAGCAGTTGTAATTCATGTTTAAGAGTAAATCTCCAATTCTGGATTGTTGGCTGAATGTTCCTGAAGACCAGCCCATTTCTTTGAATCCAAATGCTCCAACGGCCTAGCATAACCACTTCCAGACCAAAGTGAGTTGGTAATTCGCCCTTGGCCAATAATTTTTCTTCAAAAATAGATGCGCCTCTCTTTTTTACTTGGTATCAAAGTGCTCCAACAATTTAAGTAAAAACACCTTTACTTTGTTGGTAGAAAGGTAAAGTTGGAAAGTGGTAACCTGATTAGAGTGTGACTTGGGCGAGTGTTGAGCCCTTGTGTGATAATTTTCTGTTTTGTACTCCCTCTGTTCCTAATGCAATGCATATAGATTTTTTGAAAAGTCACGCATCACAAACTTCGACCAAATTTATGGAGAAAAGCACTTACATCTAGAATGACAAACTTATATCATTAGATTCATTATAAGATGAACATTCATACTTTATATATTTGGTATTGTACATATAAATAATTATCTCTAAAAACTTGGTCAAAGTTTTCAAATTTGACGTTTCAAAAAATCTATATGCACTACAGAGGGAGTATGATATATCTCAGAAACAGAATTGTAGTACTCCCTCCGTTCCAAAATAAGTGTCGTGGTTTTAGTTTGAAGTATTAAAGAATGTGTGGACCATTGTTTAAAAAACTGGACAGGACCAGCGGTCGGATCGGAAAAAACCGGAACCTGCGATCCCAGCGGTTTTTTAAGCACAGCGGACCGTTCATAGGTGTCCTAAGAATGAAAGTTTAAAACAATGGAATCTTGTTGTTAACAACTTGCAAAAAAAATTGAACAGAAGAAGGGTCCCGAAGGACCCAGACTTGTACTAATAGATAACCATGCAACAATTTACATAAGGACCCAACAGAAAGTGAAAATTACAACTCAGTCCACACACTTTGCAGATAGGACCCCAAAGGACAAAACTGAAACGCAATCGAGTCCTTGTCGCCGGCTTCGTTCCTGGCCCTATCCCACCGCCACCGGGGACGAGACCACTTGGGGCGGAAGAATGGCTACAGCACCGCCGGCAAAGCACCGGAGGTAGACAGTGAAAATACCAGGCTGAAGCACCAACTAAGCTGCCTCCCTTCTGGCTCGACGGCCGGGAGGAAATAAAGGAGCCGGTCTCCATCGCCGGAACTCCGAGAGGTCGCCCTTCGACCATGAGATGCAGCAGCACAGTGATGAGAACCACGGAGGGCTCAGATCTGCATCGAAACCCCGTCCCAGTTGCTGCAAAAATTGGGCTCCAAGGACGAACATGGATAGTTCGGTAGTTTGATCCCCTCCCTCCCTCTTCTTTCTGTCCACCTCCATGGTAGCTCAAAGAGAAGCAGGAAAGAATGAAATCAAGCACCAGATCTGGGACTCCTGCGAGCTTATTTAGGGGAGGAACGCCGGCAAGAACTCCTTCCGCCTCCGGCTCCGGCCACCGGAGCACCACGAAGAGGAGCATCACCGCCGCAAGCCACTGGTTGCAGCTCGCCTGCACCAGCCGCATACCTCCCATCGGCATAACGCCAGTCCTAAAGACAACCTTACATCTACTCTGTACACGAGCAACCCAAGCTCTTCTCCCTGTCCTACTCTGGCCGGCAGTGCCGGCAGAGAGAAAAGGGGCCCGAGCCGGGCCTGCGCGTGAGACGACTCTCAAAGGGAGGAGGTGGAAGGAAAGGGGACTTGGTTTGAGGAATGAGACGTGGTTTCCTGGTTTTTCATGGTAAAGATGCATTCACTACTAAATCCATGTACCAATAGCTGAATAAAGATGTAGTTGGTACTCATAAGAGATGGGTTTCACGTGGTAACATTCCCCTTAGAAAGGTTTTCATGCGGCGCCTGTTTTAGACTATGTGATTACCAGGGATAACATGTGTAAATATAAATTGAGGTGGTTCCCTTCTTCGTTCCTTTAGAAATGAAGTGGATACCGCGAGACACATATTATTTTACTTGTCCTGCAGCTAGGATCATGAGATGATCTGTTGACACTGTTGTTAACACTAGTTGTCCTTCTGTGGCAAGGGTTATCCTAGTTTCATGAGTTCTAAGTTTTCACCACACCCCACTGCTCGTCGCTCCCTGCTTGGCATCCATTGTCCATGTACCACCTCGCTACACACGGAGGAGAGGAGGATGCCACACCCCTATTGGCGGGCGTTGTCTGGTCGCTTGTCCCTCGTCAAGTTGTCAACAACGAACCGTGCCTCGGTCGCGTCCACCCTGGTGATGGTTTGTTGTTGTTGGATGTTGGGTGTGTGCTTCGTTGTTATTGTGTGTTGGTGTCATGCAATAGTGGTTGCCTTGCGCCCTAGCGTGCTTGTTGACGCATTGTGTGCGCGATGGTGGTTGCTTACTTGCTTCTTTGTTGTTTGATTGTTGAACATTTGAACTTTGATATGTATTTTAGTCCTCCTCCCCAAGAAATTTGCTACTGATTTGAACGTCTTGTCTGTCTCCTGCATGTGTGTCTTGGTAGAAACCCAATACCGTATTGTATTAATCGACTAACGAATTTGTCTGTTCCATGTTCGTGTTAGTCATTTTCAGTTAGCATTGTAACTAAGCGAATTTACTTAAACACTGAATGGTAGTAATCCAATTTTTGGTTTATATCGAACTCCCAAACCTAGTTCCACACTCTTTGAGTCTTCAGTGAATTCAAGGGGAAGGCTCAAATAGCTATTAGGGAAAGAGCGAGGAGCTTTCATGTTGGGTCCGAGGAGTAGCATATAACTCAGACCGACCCTGAGGAGGGAACATGGGAGAGGGTACCAAGGTAAGTCACTAATCATTCCTACCCTATACCAACATCGCCGCTTCGTCCCACACCAAATTCTCCTTGCCTAGCCTGCCCCAGCAGTGCGCTTGGCGTCATTGGAGGCTGTGTGGAGGTGTGTCTCCGGCGGATCTTGCGGGACTCTGTCGATGTTTGTCTTCAGTGGATATTGTCTTCGTTCGTTTGCGTTTGTGTGTCTATAGGTTGGATCCTTCAGATCTACGCTTCTCTTCATTGGCGACAGTTGCTCTGGTGCGCTGGTGCTTTATGGCATTAGCATGACGACTTTCGGACTGTCTACTACAACAAGGTTTGTTCGCCTCCGACGAGGGAGAGACGATGTTGCGGTGCACCTTCGGCTCGCTCCTGTGGTTATAGTCGTCGCTAGCCGGTCTACGGACATGTATGTAATTTTTATCAACTTTGTTTTGGTACAACCCCTTAGAAAGTTTACAAATTTTGATGCAGATGAAATGTAGGGATTAGAAGTTGCCACTTTCAATATAAAAGGGTGATATAGTTTTTTTTTTTGAGTAAACTTCTTTTTTCCCCTATTTTGACATTTTTTACACTAATTACCCCATTTAGCGAGATTTTATCTGTTTTACCCCATTTAGCAAAAGTTTTTGCCACAATTTACCCTGTTTAAAAATTTGTGAGCGTTCTAACCGGTGGATCATAAATGTCAGGTCCAGCTTCCATGCCACGTTGGTGTTTTTTCCTAACTATTTTTCTCACTGTTGAACCGGGCCGCACAGCTTCTCCCGACCAGCTTGGCCCGATGGAGGTCGCTCACGTCGCATCCAACGCATAATGCCCGAGTCGACTGCGCACCACGTTCGCCTCCAGTCGCGTATCGCTTACGTTGCATCGCCCGTGCAGGCTTCTGACCGCACGCACCCATCAGGCTCGCTCGAACCTAGGGTAAGGGATTGTTTGGCAGCGGCGGCGACGATGCTGACGATAGCAGCAACGACGACGGCGGTTGCAGCGGGTGCTGAGGGGCCGGCAGTGCGATTTCATACCTCCAGCATGGTGCGAGTGGTGTTTGCCGTGAATATTGGAGGCCAGCATGGTGCGGCCTGACTCGGGTGTTGTTCGTTGGATGCTCTGGTGCGATCATATCGGGCCGGGCCGGTCGGGAGAAGTTGCGAGTACCGGTTCAGCATGGAGAAAAATAGGCAGGAAAAACCGTCGATGTGGCATGCCAGCTAGACCCTACAATTGGGACCTGCCGGTCAGAACGCTCACGAAATATTAAATATGATAAATTGTGGCAAAACTTTTGCTAAATGGGGTAAAATGCATGAAACCTCGTTAACTGGGGTAATTATTGTCAAAAAATGTTAAAATAGGGGGTAAAAACCGGAATTCAGTCTTTTTGATTTGAATCAATCTATTTAATACGTTTATTCTGCAGGCTAATATGGCGACCTTTTTAAGTAATTTCAAATAACTTATGATGTTCTTTGTAGTGACATGATGTGTCATGATGCTTGATGAATGTCTTGAAAGTTTTTCCAAAAAAAATGTCAAAGTGAACAAATGTTCTCTGGTTTTTACAGGTGGAGAGAGGCAGTAAACTCAAGGGCAAATAGTCAGCCACGCGGCATAACCCGCACCTGTGAACTACACGTGGAACAAAGGCAGAGTCATCGAGAAGAAGAGGCTCGCATTTCTCCTCTCTGTTTTGGTTTCTGGACATCTCTGCCTCGCTAGCTGCTGCGACTCCATCGGCCAAAATGGCGGCCGATGGCGTTCAACAACCGTTGTTGCTACCCGGCGGCGGCGACGACCCAGCTGGTGCCTTCCAACAGAAGCCGCCTGATGGGGTCAAGAGGTTTCGGCGCTGCCGGACGGCGCCTTCCTCCGACCTTGCTGCGTCGGAAGAGCCTCGTCTTCCTACTCCCCCCGGCAACGCCAGTCGGACCGCGAGCGCGGCCGCGCCGTCCAAGAAAGTCCTCGAGAGCGGCCGCCCTAGCTCGAGCTTCCGCCTGGTGGGCCTGCTCTTCCTTCGCCTACGTCGTCGCCGGCACCACCGTCTTCTACCTCGCCATGGACCACATGTCCGGGCACCGCAGCCGCAGCCGTGTGATCGACGCGGTCTACTTCTGCGTGGTCACCATGACCACCGTCGGCTACGGCGACCTCGTCCCCTCCAGCGACTTCGCCAAGCTGCTGGCGAGCGCGTTCGCCTTTGGAGGCGTCGCCGTGGTCGGCACCTTCCTCAGCAAGTCCGCCGACTACCTGGTCGAGAAGCAGGAGTCGCTCGTCTTCCGCGCGGTCCACGCCAACGGCAAGCACCCGGCGCGGGAGCTGCGCGCCATGGAGATGAACAAGACGTGGTACAAGCTTTACGCGGCCGCGGCGCTGCTGGCGGCGTCGGTGGCGTCGGGGACGCTGGTGCTGTGGAAGGCGGAGGGGATGCGGCCCGTGGACGCGCTGTACTGCGTGTGCGCGACGGTGACGACGCTGGGGTACGGCGACCGGAGCTTCGTGTCCACGGGCGGGCGCGCGTTCGCGGCGGCGTGGGTCACGGTGAGCACGGTGGTGGTGGCGCTCTTCTTCCTGTACGTGGTGGAGTTGTACGCGGAGCGGCGGCAGGGGGCGCTGGCGCGGTGGGTGCTGACGCGGCGGACGACCAACACGGACCTGGAGGCGGCCGACCTGGACGGCGACCGGCGCGTCGGGGCGGCGGAGTTCGTGCTGTACAAGCTCAAGGAGCTCGGGAAGGTCAGCCAGGAGGATATCTCCGAGTTCATGGAGGAGTTCGACATGCTCGACGCCGACCACAACGGCACGCTGTCCCCCTCTGACCTTGCCGTCGCGCAGGCCACCGCTTGATTAGTTGGACCATCGTCGTTGTTTTGTCCCGCCTTCTTAAGGCTTATCCGTTTAACTTTTATGTCTGTACTCTGATATCTGATGCTTCCGCTGATGCTTGTATGACTCGAGCTTATGTATTTGAGCTCTCGAGTCCTCTAGCTTGTAATATAAAATTTGGATGACTTTTATCTGTGTTTAGAGTTGTGTTGTGTTATCTTCAAGTGAGTCCTTAGGCTTGATCATGTGCATTTGCATGTATGATTAGTGCACGATTAAGTCGGGGGCGCCACAATTTGCCTTTTTATTTGCATTTGCCTCTCGTTTTATCTCCCTCACTTCTAATTTTTTTTACAAAAATATAAAAATATTTTTATTTGCTAGTTTGCTTGCTAAAAGTTGCTATCATGACTAAGTTTGGGAAAATTGGTAACTCTCCCGCCATTATAGCGGATTCTTTAGACAATCCTTCCGTACTTTTGAAGCTTATAAACGATAAAAAGAAAGGGGTTAAGTTGCTAAAGAAAAATTAGATAACCTCGCCAATGATGATCCTGATAAAGAACAACCCACTATCATGCATACTAAAAAACTCCGTATAGGTAGTGGTAATATTATTGGAAAAGGTGTTATTCAGGATTTCTTTACTTGTGCGGGCACGTTACCTATGTTAGGAGGATCAATTCTTAATAAAAATTCTAGCTTTGCGGATGCCATATCTTTGCTTATAGTTGAATTTGAGAGACAATTTGTGCATATGCATCCCGCCATACAAAGGATACTCCTAGAGTTTTCAAATATCCGTAATCCTTCCGTTAAACACGTAGCTACTTTATTCCTAGCTTATGAATTTGGCTAGATCATGAAAGACGCCCGTGAAATATTTGCTCATTACAATATAAATAGTGGATGTCCTCCTATAGAAGAAATCCTTTACAACCATGAGGCAATGAGGAGATTACAATCTCCAGATTATGCTGCTTATAATGAGAACCTTAGAAAAAAGGTTTCCCCATCTACTTTACTTGATAAAATTTCTGAACTCAATGATAATTTTGCTATACAAAATAATGGATTGGGACTTGTGCTTGAGAAAAAACTAAAGGAGCATATTCAAAGAAATATGCACAATGAAGAAATAGTCATCACTTACCAAGGGCCAAAGGAGGAATCCCCTCCTCCTAAACTTGATCTTACGGATCCTTATCCTATTTAGCCCTTTTGAGTACTTTTGCTTTCCACTGAGAAAACTTGCTGCTGAAAGAAGGGAGTATGAGATGAGCATGGATGATCTCCTTTACCTTTATGACAACACTTGAAACTATGCATTATGCCTAGCTAAGAGCATAAAACAATAGCGATTGTTGGGAGGTAACCCAATGAATAAAATAAATTTTTGTTTTTACCTTCTGTTCTTGAGTGTTTACACAATTATACCCTCTGTTATGATTGTGTTTTTATCTTTTAATTAGTGTTTGTGCCTGATACGTCCAATTTGCATCATGATTTCCTACTATTAATTAATATGTATTTAATCATTATTTCACTTTATTGTTCAATTCTTATGCCTTTTCTCTCTTACTTTGCAAGATTCACATGAAGAGGGAGATTGCCGGCAGCTGGAATTCTGGACCGAAAAGGGGTGAAACAGAGATAGCTATTCTGCACAACTCCAAATGACCTGAAAATTTACGGAGAATTATTTTGGAATATATAAAAAATACTGGTGAAAGAATTACCAGGAGGGGGCCCACCAGGAAGCCACAAGCCTGGGGGGGCGCCCTACCCCCCTGGGCGCGCCCCCCGAGCTTGTGGGGCCCCTGGCAGGCCTCCGGCCCCCTCCTTCTGCTATATGAAGCCATTTACCCTAGAAAAAACTAGAAGAAGACTTTCGGGACGAAGCGCCGCCGTCTCGAGGCGGAACCTGGGCAGGAGCTATTTTGCTCGCCGGCGGAGCGATTCCGCCAGGGAAACTTCCCTCCGAGAGGGGGAAATCGAAACCATCGACATCACCAACGATCCTCTCATCATGGGAGGACCAATCTTCACCAGCATCATCTCATCTCAAACCCTAGTTCATCTCTTGTATTCAATCTTTGTCTCAAAACCTCAGATTGATACATGTGGGTTGCTAGTAGTGTTGATTACATCTTGTAGTTGGTGCTATTTGGTTTATTTGGTGGAAGATTATATGTTCAGATCCTTAATGATATTCAATACCCCTCTGATCTTGAACATGAATATGATTTGTGAGTAGTAACTTTTGTTCTTGAGGACATGGAAGAAGTCTTGTCATAAGTAATCATGTGAATTTGGTATTCGTTCGATATTTTGATGATATGTATGTTGTTGCTTCCTTTAGTGGTGTCGTGTGAACGTCGACTACATGACACTTCACCATCTTTGGGCCTAAGGGAAGGCATTGTGGAGTAGTAATTAGATGATGGGTTGCTAGAGTGACAGAAGCTTAAACCCTAGTTTATGCGCTATTCCGTAAGGGGCTGATTTGGATCCATATGTTTCATGCTATGGTTAGAGTTATCTTAATTCTTCTTTCGTAGTTGCGGATGCATGCGAGAGGGGGTAATCATAAGTGGGAGGCTTGTTCAAGTAAGAACAGCACCCAAGCACCGGTCCACCCACATATCAAATTATCAAAGTAGCGAACGCGAATCAAACAAACCTGATGAAAATGGCTAGATGAAATTCCCATGTGTCCTCAAGAACGCTTTGCTTATTATACGAGTTTGTTCCGGCTTGTCCTTTGCTATAAAAAGGATTGGGCCACCTTGCTGCACTTTTGTTACCGTTACTACTTGTTACTTGTTACGAATTATCTTGCTACCAAACTATCTGTTACCTACAATTTCATTGCTTGCAGAGAATACCTTGCTGAAAACCGCTTGTCATTTCCTTCTGCTCCTCGTTGGGTTTGACACTCTTACTTATCGAAAGGACTATGATTGATCCCCTATACTTGTGGGTCATCAGTGCCAAGTAATGCCTTTGGGATGATTTGGAAGATAGTATGATTGATGTTGTTGAAAAATAGAAACTTTTGCGTCCAGTGCTGGAATTTTGATTTTTCTCTGGAATGTCATAACCTTCTGAATTTTTTACACAATATTGATATATGAATTGCCCACGTTTTTCTCATTTTAAGAATTTTTGGAGTTACAAAATTATGACATTAATTCATGTCTTTACAAACTGTTCTGTTTTAGACAGATTCTGTTTTTGTTGCATAGTTTGCTTATTTTGATGAATCTATGGATCGTATCGGGGGGTATGAGTCATGGAGAAGTTGGAGTACAGTAGCATTATGCCAATATTAAATATGAATCAATTTACAACAGTACCTAAATTTTAAGATTTGTTTGTTATACTAACGGATCTCACGAGGTTTCTGTTGAGTTTTGTGTGCTGAAGTTTTCAAGTTTTGGGTGAGACTACGATGGATAAAGGAATACGGAGTGGTAAGAGCCTAAGCTTGGGGATGCCCAAGGCACCCCAAGTTAATACTCAAGGAAGACTCGAGCGTCTAAGCTTGGGGATGCCCCGGAAGGCATCCCCTCTTTCGTCTACAGTCTATCGGTAACTCACTTGGAGCTATATTTTTATTCATCACATGATATGTGTTTTACTTGGAGTGTCTTGTGATATAGTTTGTTTGCTTTTTAGTTGTCACAATCATCTTTGCTGAACACACCTTTTTGAGAGGGACACACATTATTCGTGATTTGCTAGAATACTCTATCTGCTTCACTTATATCTTTTGAGCTAGGCAGTTGCTCTAGTGTTTCACTTATATCTTTTAGAGCACGGCGGTGGTTATATTTTAAAGAAATAGTTGCACTCTCATGCTTCACTTATATCTTTTTGAGAGTCTAATGATTAGCAATGGTAATATGCGCGGGTTATGAATTTGGTCCTAATATGATAGGTATTCAAGAGGGATATAATAAAAACCTTCATGTAGATCACTGAATATGATAAGTTTGATTCCTTGCAATAGTTTTGCGATATTAAGATGGTAACATGTGGGAGGTGCTAGTAGATAATTGTGGTTTAGTAAGAATATTGGTGTTAAGGTTTGTGATTCCCGAAGCATGCACGTATGATCTGTCGTTATGCTAAGAAGTTGGAGCATGATTTATTCTTGATTGTCTACCTTATGAGTGGCGGTCGGGGACGAGCGATGGTCTTTTCCTACCAATCTATCCCCCTAGGGGCATGCATATTAGTACTTTGCTTCGAGGGCTAATAAATTTTCGCAATAAATATATGAGTTCTTTATGACTAATGTGAGTCCATGGATTATACGCACTCTCACCTTTCCGCAATTTGCTAGCCTCTTCGGTACCGTGCATTGCCCTTTCTCACATCGAGAGTTGGTGCAAACTTCGCCAGTGCATCCAAACCCCGTGATATGATATGCTCTATCACACATAAGCCTCCTTATATCTTCCTCAAAATAGCAACCATACCTACCTATCATGGCATTTCCATAGTCATTCCGAGATATATTTCCATGCAACTTCCACCGTTCCATTTTTATGACACACATCATCATTGTCATATTGCTTTGCATGATCATATAGCTGACATAGCATTTGTGGCTCAGCCACCGTTCATCATTTTTTATACATGTTACGCTAGTATCATTGCATATCCTGGTACACCGCCAGAGGCATTCATATAGAGTCATATTTTTATTCTAGATTCGAGTTGTAATTTTCTTTTGAGTTGTAAGTAAATAGAAGTATGATGATCATCATTATTAGAGCATTGTCCCAGTGAGAAAAAAAAAGAGGCCAAAAAGAGCCGACCAAAAAAAATGTGAGAAAAAGAGAGAAGGGGCAATGTTACTATCCTTTTCCGTACTTGTGCTTCAAAGTAGCACTATGTTTTTCGTATAGAGAGTCTCCTATTTTGTCACTTTCATATACTAGTGGGAATTTTTCATTATAGAACTTGGCTTGTATATTCCGATGATGGGCTTCCTCAAATGCCCGAGGTCTTCATGAGCAAGCAAGTTGGATGCACACCCAATTATTTTTCATGTTGAGCTTTCATACACTTATAGCTCTTAGTGCATCCGTTGCATGGCAATCCCTACTCCTCGCATTGACATCAATTGATGGGCATCTCCATAGCCCGTTGATTAGCCTCATTGATGTGAGACTATCTTCTTATTTTTGACTTCCCCTTATTAATCTCTACCACCATACTCTATTCCACCCATAGTGATATATCCATGGCTTGCGCTCATGTATTGCGTGGGGGGTTGAAAAAGCTGAAGCGCGTTAAAAAGTATGAACCAATTGCTTGGCTTGTCATCAGGGTAGTGCATGATAAATATTTTGTTTTAAGAAGATGGAGCATGACAGGATTATATGATTTTGTAGGGATAACGTTCTTTAGCATTTTTATTTTGAAAGACATGATTGTTTATTAGTATGCCTGAGTATTGATGTCTTAATATCAGACTATAGAGTATTGCTTTGACTCATTCGGATCTTATTATTCATACCATAAGAGAGAGATTACATGATGAAACATGTTAGGTAGCATTCCACATCAAAAATTCTGTTTTATCATTTACCTACTCGAGGACGAGCAGGAATTAAGCTTGGGGATGCTTGATACGTCTCCAACGTATCTATAATTTTTGATTGTTCCATGCTATTACAGTATCAATCTTGGATGTTTTATATGCAATTATATGCCATTATATATCATTTTTTAGGACTAACCTATATTAACCCAGTGCCCAGTGCCAGTTGTTGTTTTTTGCTTGTTTTTGCCTTTTCAGAAAATCATTATCAAAAAGAGTCCAAACGAGAAAAAAAAACTTTGGATTAATTTTTTCTGGACCAGAAGAGACCCACGAAGCTTCGGGAGAAGACCAGAAGAGCCACGAGGAGGTGACAAGCCTGAAGGGCGCGCCCAGGGGGGGTAGACGCGCCCCCCAGGCCTGTGGGCCCCTCGTAGCCCCTCCTAACCTAATTCCAGCGCTATAAATTCCAAAATATTCCCAATATACCAGAGAGACAAAAGAGAAAACCTTTCCGCCGCCGCAAGCCTCTGTTCTTCCACGATCCCATCTGGAGGCCTTTTCCGGTACTCTGCCAGAGGGGGAATCGATCACGGAGGGCTTCTTCATCAACCTTGCTGCCCTTTCGATGATGTGTGAGTAGTTTACCACAGACCTACGGGTCCATAGCTAGTAGCTAGATGGCTTCTTCTCTCTCTTTGATCTTCAATACCATGTTCTCCTCGATGTTCTTGGAGTTCTATCTGATGTAATCTTCTTTTGCGGTGTGTTTGTTGGGATCTGATGAATTGTGAGTTTATGATCAGATTATTCATGAGAAATATTTGAGTCTCCTCTGAACTCTTTTATGCATGATTATTATAGGTTTGTATTTCTCTCCGATCTATCGATTTGGTTTGGCCAACTAGATTGGTTTATCTTGCAGTGGGAGAGGTGCTTTGTGATGGGTTTAATCTTGCGGTGTTCTACTTGTAGACTGCGTTGGTATTTCTCCGAAGAGGAGAGGATGATGCGGTATAGTAGAGATAAGTATTTCCCTCAGTTAAGAACCAAGGTTATCAATCCAGTAGGAAAACCACGCAAAATCCCTTTAGCAGCACCTGCACACACAAAAGCAAACACTTGCACCCAACGCAAATAAGAGGGTTGTCAATCCTCTTAGCGGTTATTTGCAAGGATTAATTCTGATAGTGGTAGATAGATAAACTAAAATACTAAATAAAATAAAAGTAAATAAATTGCAGCAAGGTATTTTTGGTTTTCAAGATATGATAAAAGTAGACCCGGGGGCCATAGTTTTCAATAGAGGCTTCTCTCTCGAGCGCAGAACATACGGTGGGTAAACAAATTACTATTGGGCAATTGATAGAAAAGCAAATAATTATGACGGATTCATGGCAATGATCATGTATATAGGCCCAATGCCAGTTACTGTTTTTTTCCTGTTTTTGCCTTTTATGACGGAATCAATCTTGCGGTGTTCTATATCCCAGTGACAGAAAGGGACAAGACACGTATTTGTATTGTTTCCATTAAGGATAAAAATATGGAGTTTAATCATATTGCTTGAGTTTACTTTGTCTACATCATGTCATCTTGCTTAAGGCGTTACTCTGTTTTATACTTAATACCCTAGATGCATGCTGGATAGCGGTCGATGGGTGGAGTAATAGTAGTAGATGCAGGCAGGAGTCGGTCTACTTGTCTCGGACGTGATGCCTATATACATGATCATTGCCATGAATCCGTCATAACTATGCGCTTTTCTATCACTTGCCCAACAGTAATTTATTTACCCACCGTATGCTATGTGTTCGAGAGAGAAGCCTCTAGTGAAAACTATGGGCCCCGGGTCTACTTTTATCATATATGAAAATCCAAAAATACCTTGCTGCAATTTATTTACTTTTATTTTCTTTTGCAATTTAATTTTCTACCTATCACTATCAGAATTAATCCTTGCAAGTAACCGCTAAGGGGATTGACAACCCTCTTATTTGCGTTGGGTGCAAGTGTTTGCTTTTGTGTGTGTAGGTGCTGCTAACGAGGTTCTGTGTGGTTCTCCTACTGGATTGATAACCTTGGTTCTTAACGGAGGGAAATACTTAGCTCTACTGTACTTCATCATCCTCTCATCTTCGGGGAAATCCCAACGCAGTTCACAAGTAGCAGAAAGAATTTCTGGCGACGCTGCCGGGGAGACATCACCAAAACCTATCAAGTATCTTCGCATAAACTATCATCCACTTGCATTTACTTTATTTGCCCTTTTATTTGCATTTGCCTCTCATTTTCATCTCCCCCGCTTCTAAAACAATTTTACAAAAATACAAAAATATTTTTACTTGCTTGCTTACTTGTTTGCTTGAATTTGTCATCATGTCTGAGTTTGTTATTGAGAAGAGTGAGGATGGTGAAATCCCTAAGATAGAAATTCCCGCAAATTTGGATGCTAAAATTTTTGTGACGGGAAGTGGGATATCATAGGAAAGAGTGTTATTCAAGAATTCTTTACTTGCACCGGAACTTTGGTTTGTAATGACATTCCCATTCTTAAAAGAACCAATAGTTATGTTGAGGCTATTTCTGCTCTTGTTCTCAAACTTGAAAGAAGGTTTATTCATACTCATCCCACCTTGCAAAGATTATTTTATGAGTTACCGGTTATAAACAACCCTAAAGCTAAAAAGATAGCCACGCTTATCCTTATGAATGAGTTTGATTACATAGTTCGAGAGGCTAGAGAAATCTTTGATTTTTATAATATGAGTCATGAACACCCTGTGATAGATGAAATCCTATATAACGAAGATTATATGTTAAGATTTATGTTTTGTGATGATCATACTTTTGATGAGAATACTAAGAAGGAAGTTCCTCCATTACATATTATCCAACAAGTTTTCAATGGTATTAATCAGAAATATTCTTGGATCGTAAAAGGGAACTAACAGGGATATGAGGAAAATTGCCTTAATAATGATAAAATCTTGATTGATGATGTGTTCCATATTGTTTTTGAAAAGCCTCCTGACAAACATACCTCTCAAGATGAAGAAACCAAGCATGACAACACTTGAAACTATGCATTATGCCTAGCTAGGGGTATAAAACAATAGCGCTTGTTGGGAGGCAACCCAATGTGTATCTTAAATTTTTGTTTTACTTTCTGTTTTTGTGTGTTTACACAATTATAGCTTCTGTTATGATCATGTTTTTATCTTTTAATTAGTGTTTGTGCTAAGTAATGCCTTTGGGATGATTTGGATGATAATATAATTGATGCTGTTTGAAAACAGAAACTTTTGCGCATAGTTTTGGAATTTTCATTCTGTACTGGAGCGTGATAAAATTCTGAATTTTTTACGCATTATTGATATATGAATTGCCCACGTTGTCCGTATTTTTTAGAATTTTTGGAGTTACAGAAGTATGACTTTAATTCAGATCTTTACAAACTGTTCTGTTTTAGACAGATTCTGTTTTTGTTGCAAAGTTTGCTTATTTTCTTGAATCTATGGAACGTATCGGGGGGTATGAGCCATAGGGAAGTTGGAGTACAGTAGCATTATGCCAATATTAAATATGAATCAATTTAAAACATCACCTAAAGTTTAAGATTTATTTGTCATACTAACGGATCTCACGAGGTTTCTGTTGAGTTTTGTGTGCTGAAGTTTTCAAGTTTTGGGTGAGACTACGATGGATAAAGGAATAAGGAGCGGCAAGAGCCTAAGCTTGGGGATGCCCAAGTCACCCCAAGGTAATATTCAAGGAAGACTCAAGCGTCTAAGCTTGGGGATGCCCCGGATGGCATCCCCTCTTTCGTCTATAATCTATCGGTATATCACTTGGAGCTATATTTTTATTCATCACCTGATATGTGTTCTTGTGCTATAGTTTGCTTGCTTTTGTTTGCTTTTTAGTTTGCCACAATCATCTTTGCTGAACACACCTTTTTGAGAGGGACACACATTATTCATGATTTGCTAGAATACTCTATATGCTTCACTTATATCATTTGAGCTAGGCAGTTGCTCTAGTGCTTCACTTATATCTTTTAGAGCACGGTGGTGGTTATATTTTAAAGGAATAGTTGCACTCTCATGCTTCACTTATATCTTTTTGAGAGTCTAATAAATAGCAATGGTAATATGCACGGGTTATGAATTTGGTCCTAATATGATAGGTATTCAAGAGGGATATAATAAAAACTTTCATGTAGATCACTGAATATGATAAGTTTGATTCCTTGCAATAGTTTTGCGATATTAAGATGGTAATATGTGGGTGATGCTAGTAGATAATTGTGGTTTAATAAGAATATTGGTGTTAAGGTTTGTGATTCCCAAAGCATGCACGTATGATCTGTCGTTATGCTAAGAAGTTGGAGCATGATTTATTCTTGATTGTCTACCTTATGAGTGGCGGTCGGGGACGAGCGATGGTCTTTTCCTACCAATCTATCCCCCTAGGGGCATGCGTAGTAGTACTTTGCTTCGAGGGCTAATAAACTTTTGCAATAAGTATGTGAGTTCTTTATGACTAATGTGAGTCCATGGATTATACGCACTCTCACCTTTCCGCAATTTGCTAGCCTCTTCGGTACCGTGCATTGCCCTTTCTCACCTCGAGAGTCGGTGCAAACTTCGCCGGTACATCCAAACCCCGTGATATGATACGCTCTATCACACATAAGCCTCCTTATATCTTCCTCAAAACAGCCACCATACCTACCTATTATGGCATTTCCATAGCCATTCCGAGATATATTGCCATGCAACTTCCACCGTTCTTTTTATATGATACACGTCATCATTGTCATATTGCTTTGCATGATCATATAGCTGACATAGTATTTGTGGCTCAGCCACCGTTCATCATTTTTCATACATGTTACGCTAGTATGATTGCACATCCTGGTACACTACGAGAGGCATTCATATAGAGTCATATTTGTTCTAGTATCGAGTTGTAATTTTTGAGTTGTAAGTAAATAGAAGTATGATGATCATCATTATTAGAGCATTGTCCCAGTGAGGAAATAAATAAATATAAAAAAAATAAAAAAAAGGCCAAAAAGAGCCCACGAAAAAAAGAGAAAAAACAAAGAAAGAAAAAAAGAGAAAAAAAATAAAGAGAGATGGGGCAGTGTTACTATCTTTTCCAATACTTGTGCTTCAAAGTAGCACCATGTTTTTCATATAGAGAGTCTCCTATGTTGTCACTTTCATATACTAGTGGGAATTTTTCATTATAGAACTTGGCTTGTATATTCCGATGATGGGCTTCCTCAAATGCCCGAGGTCTTGATGAGCAAGCAAGTTGGATGCACACCCACTTAGTTTTTATTTTGAGCTTTCATACACTTATAGCTCTTAGAGCATCCGTTGCATGGCAATCCCTACTCCTCGCATTGATATCAATTGATGGGCATCACCATAGCCCGTTGATTAGCCGCGTCGATGTGAGACTATCTTCTTCTTTTTGATTTTCCCTTATTAATCTCTACCACCACATTCTATTCCACCCATAGTGCTATATCCATGACTTGCGCTCATGTATTGTGTGGGGGTGGAAAAAGCTGAAGCGCGTTAAAAAGTATGAACCAATTGCTCGGCTTGTCATCGGGGTAGTGCATGATAAATACTTTGTGTTAAGAAGATGGAGCATGACAGGATTATATGATTTTGTAGGGATAACTTTCTTTAGCATTTTTATTTTGAAAGACATGATTGTTTGTTAGTATGCCTGAGTATTGATGTCTTTATATCAAATTATAGACTATTGCTTCGAATCATTCGGATCTTAATATTCATACCGTAAAAGAGAATTAGATGATGAAACATGTTAGGTAGCATTTCACGTAAAAAATTCTATTTTTATCATTTACCTACTCGAGGACGAGCAGGAATTAAGCTTGGGGATGCTTGATACGTCTCCAACGTATCTATAATTTTTTATTGTTCCATGCTATTATAGTATCAATCTTGGATGTTTATTATGCAATTATATATCATTTTTTTGGGACTAACCTATTAACCTAGTGCCCAGTGTCAGTTGTTGTTTTTTGCCTATTTTTGCCTTTTCAAAAAATCATTATCAAACGGAGTCCAAACGAAGAAAAAACTTTGGATTAATTTTTTCTAGACCAGAAGGGACCCTAGAAGCTTCGGGAGAAGACCAGACGAGTCACGAGGAGGCGGCAAGCTCGGGAGGCACGCCCAGGGGGGTAGGCGCGCCCCCAGGCTTGTGGGCCCCTTGTGGCACCTCTTGACCTAATTCCAGCGCTATAAATTCCAAAATATTCCCAATATACCAGAGAGACAGAAGAGAAAATCTTTCCGCCGCCGCAAGCCTCTGTTCTTCCGCGATCCCATCTGGAGGTCTTTTCCGGTACTCTGTCGGAGGTGGAATCGATCACGGAGGGCTTCTTCATCAACCTTGCTGCCCTTCCGATGATGTGTGAGTAGTTTACCACAGACCTACGGGTCCATAGCTAGTATCTAGATGGCTTCTTCTCTCTCTTTGATCTTCAATACCATGTTCTCCTCGATGTTCTTGGAGTTCTATTCGATGTAATCTTCTTTTGCGGTGTGTTTGTTGGGATCCGATGAATTGTGGGTTTATGATCAGATTATTCATGAGAAATATTTGATTCTTCTCTGAACTCTTTTATGCATGATTGTTATAGCTTTGTATTTCTCTCCGATCTATCCGTTTGGTTTGGCCAACTAGATTGATTTATCTTGCAATGGGAGAGGTGCTTTGTAATGGGTTTGATCTAAAGCTATAACAATCATGCATAAAAGAGTTCAGAGAAAACTCAAATAATATTCATGGATAATCTGATCATAAACTCACAATTCATCGGATCCCAACAAACACACCGCAAAAAATGATTACATCGGATAGAACTGCAAGAACATCGAGGAGAACATTGTATTGAAGATCAAAAAGAGAGAAGAAGCCATCTAGCTACTAACTATGGACCCGAAAGTCTATGGTAAACTACTCACGCATCATCGGAAGGTCAGCAAGGTTGATGTAGAGCCCCTCCGTGATCGAATCCCCCTCCGGCAGAGTGCCAGAAAAGGCCTCCAGATGGGATCTCTCGAGAACAGGAACTTGCGGCGGCGGAAAAAGTATTTTGTGGACTCCTCTATTGGTTTCCCGATTTTAGAGTATTTATAGAGGTGGAATTAGGTCAAACGGAGCCGAGGTGGGCCCACGAGGCACCAGGGGCGCCACCCCCCCTGGGGAGCACCCTGGTGGCTCGTGGCCACCTCCTTTGTCTTCTGGCCCTCTCCCGAAGCTTCTAGTGTCTCTTATGTCCAGAAAAAAATCTCCAAAAAGTTTCGTGGCATTTGGACTTCGTTTGGTACTGATATTCTGAAAAACCAAAAATAGGCAAAAAAAACAGCAACTGGCACTGGGCACTAAGTTAATAGGTTAGTCCCAAAAAATGATATATAATTGCTTGTAAGTGTATATAAAACATCCAAGATTAATACTATAATAGCATGGAACAATCAAAAATTATAGATATGTTGGAGACGTATCAAGCATCCCCAAGCTTAATTCATGCTCGTCCTCTAGTAGGTAAATGATAAAAACAGAATTTTTGATGTGGAATGCTACCTATCATATTCATCATATACTCTCTTCTTTTGTAGCATGGACATTTGGACTTGAATGATTCAAAGCAATAGTCTATAGTTTGACATGAAGACATAAATACTCAAGCATACTAACAAGCAACCATGTCTTTCAAAATATCAACGCTAAAGAAAGTTATCCCTAGCCCATTATGCTCAATCATTGATCCATTCATGAAACACGCTCAATATTAGCTACACACAATGCACAAGTATGACAATAGTGCTCTCTAGTTGGTGCTTTGTAAGAGAAGATGGAGACTCAAAATAAAAATAAAAATTGCATAAAAGTAAATAGATAGGCCCTTCGCAGAGGGAAGCAGAGATTTGCAGAGGTGCCAGAGCTCAAAGCTTAAATTAGAGAGATAAAATTATTTTGAGAGGCATGCTTTTCCTGTCAACGAAAACGACCGAGAATTCCCAATATCTTCCATGCTAGACACATTATAGGCGGTTCCCAAACAGAAAATGAAGTTTATTTCCTTTCCACCATTCTTCCACAATCCATGGCTAGCCGTATCCATGGGTGCCCTCCATACCAACACTTTCCAAGGAATTTATTATTACCATCATATTAAAGAAAAAATTCATTTCGGGACTGGGCATCCCTATTACCTGCCACTCTCTCGTGCAATGACAAGTGAATAAACACTCATCGTGAGAATAACACACCTAGTATGGAAAATATTGGCCACCCCCTGCCGCTTCATGAGCGGTACGGGCACACAAAACAGAATATTATTTTGAAAATTTAGAGTTGGCACATGCAAATTTAC
Organism: Elymus sibiricus; assembly: GCA_039707655.1. Classification (NCBI taxonomy): domain Eukaryota; kingdom Viridiplantae; phylum Streptophyta; class Magnoliopsida; order Poales; family Poaceae; genus Elymus; species Elymus sibiricus. The sequence goes on from CM077670.1 coordinate 32,377,581, forward strand.
TTGGAACGGCATGGAAATACCGCATATAGGTAGGTATGGTGGACTCATTTGGCACAACTTGGGTTTAAGGAGTTGGATGCACAAGCAGTATTCCCGCTTACTATAAATGAAGGCTAGCAAATAGATTGAGAAGCGACCAACCAAAAAGCGAAAACGGTCATAAACATGCATTGAACATAACTAACACCGAATAATGCACCATAAGTAGGATATAATTTCATTGCATAAATATTGACTTTATGTGCATGCATAGGGAATCACAAACCTTAACACCAATATTCTTACTAAAACACAATTACTCACAAGCATGACTCACATATTATCATCTCCATATCGCAAAACTATTGCAAGGAATCAAACTTATCATATCCAATGATCTTTCATGAAAGTTTTTATTATATCCCTCTTGAATATTCATCACTTTGGGACCAAATTCATATCTTGAGCAAATTACCATTACTATTATCAACTCTCAAAAAGATATAAGTGAAGCATGAGAGTGCAAATATTTCTTCAAAATTTAATCGTATCAACTCTCGAAATAATATAAGTGAAGCATGAGAGTTCAAATATTTCTTCAAAATATAGCCACCGTCGTGCTCAAAAAGATTTAAGTGAAGTACTAGAGCAACTGCCTAGCTCAAAAGATTTAAGTGAAGCACATAGAGTATTCTAACAAATCATGATAATGTGTGGCTCTCTCAGATAGGTGTGTCCAGCAAAGATGATTGTGACAAACTAAAAAGCAAACAAAGCAAAGACTCATATAATACACGACGCTCCAAGCAAAACTCATGATATGTGACGAATAAAAATATAGCTCCAAGTAAAATTACCGATAGTTGGTAGAGGAAAGAGGAGATGCCTTCCGGGGCATCCCCAAGCTTAGACGCTTGAGTCTTCCTTGAATATTACCTTGGGGTGCCTTGGGCATCCCCAAGCTTAGGCTCTTGCCACTCCTTATTCCTTCATCTATCGTGATCTCACCCAAAACTTGAAAACTCAATCACACAAAACTCAACAAAACATTCGTGAGATCCGTTAGTATAACAAATAAATCTTTAACTTTAAGTACTGTAGTAAATTGATTCATATTTAATATTGGCATAATGCTACTGTACTCCAACTTCTCCATGACTACCCCCCGATACGATCCATAGATTCATCAAAATAAGCAAACTATGCAACAAAAACAGAATCTGTCTAAAACAGAATAGTCTGTAAAGATCTATTTAAAAGCTATACTTATGTAACTCCAAAAATTCTGAAAACTTAGGAAAACGTGGAAAATTCATATACCAATAGTTTGTAAAAAATTCAGATTTTTCTGACGCTCCAGTACAGAATTAAAATTCCAGCACTGGACGCAAAACTTTCTGTTTTCCAAACAGCATCAATTATACTATCTTCCAAATCATCCCAAAGGCATTACCTAGCACAAACACTAATTAAAAATTAAAAACATAATCATAACAGAAGCTAAAATCATTCAAACACTCAAGAACTTATTTTATCCATTGGGTTGTCTCCCAACATGCTCTTTCTTTATAGCCATTAAGATAGGCTTGAGATTTCAATGATGCTCTCATGAAAGATAATAATAGAAACACGAAGAGAACATCATGTAGCATGTGAAAAACACATTTAAGTCTAACATACTTCCTATGCATAGGCATTTCATAAGCAAACTAATTATCAAGACAAGAAATATCTAGCATATGCAAGGTAGAAGAATAAAACATTGACGATCTCAACATAACGAGAGGTAATTTAGTAACATGAAAATTTCTACAACAATATTTTCCTCTCTCATAATAATTACATGTAGGATCATAATCAAATTCAACAATATAACTATCATATAAAATTTTCTCTTCATGATCCACATGCATACAAGTCTTATAATCTTCCAAGATAGTGGGATTAACATCAACTAAAGTCATGACCTCTCCAAACCCACGTTTATCAAAAATTTCATGAGATTGAACACTCTCCAAATATGTGGGATTCTTTTTACCTAAAGTTGACACTCTTCCAAACCCACTTTCAATATTATTGCAAACATTATTATCAATAGCATATTCATCATGAGGCTTAAATAAATTTTCAAGATCATAAGAAGCATTATCACCCCAATCATGATCATTGCAATAAGTAGTAGACATAACAAAATCATCATCCCCAAGCTTGGGGTTTTGCATATCATTAACACAATTAACATTAATAGAATTTATAATAACATCATTGCAATCATGCTTTTCATTCAAGGGGCTATCAAGTGTGGGTGCAATAGCAATAATTTCATGTTTAACATAAGGAACTATAGCAAGTTTGTCTCCATAAGCATCATTAATATTGGCATCATGGCCATAAGAATAGCAAGCCTCATGTTCATCAAGGGGGGATATTTCAATCAAATCAACGGAATCATAATTATCTATAGATTCATGCATATCATTATTCTCTTCCAAAGCAGCAGACATTCTCCTAATGAATTCACTAACATAGGCATTAGAAGCATAGTTTTCATAGCAATATTTAAGTATGGCAAAATTTTCAGATTTGTAGAGAGTAATATCATACTTTTCAATCAAGGAAGCAACTTCATAAGCACCCTTAAAAGCAACAAATTCTTCGATTTGTTCGATATCATAGTAACTATAAACACCTTTGGCATACGAAGATAAGATTTCATTATCATTAAACTCACATAGGTAGGGAAGGTGTTTTTTAGGGTTCTCCGAGCAACAAGTAAAATCATAAATTTCACATAGGTTCCAAGCATAGCATAGCAAACAATTTATTTGATGCCATAAGAGTCTCCCTTTCTGAGACAAACGGTGACGCACAAAATGAGCATGCTCATCGAAAGATTTTCCATCAACTAAGCTAGTTGGGGTTTCAGCACGAGCACAAATGGATCGAAGATGATCCAAGTAGAAAACTTTAAGTGGATCCATAGTTATCTTTATTTTTTTGTTTCTTTTCTGTTTTTGAGTCATGACATGAAGACAATAAAGGCAAGCAAACAAGCAAAAAGGCAAACGAAAAATATTTTTGTATTTTTGTGTCAAAACTTTTTAGAAGTGGGGGAGATGAAAACGAGAGGCAAAGGCAAATAAAATAAATGCAAGGATATGAAAGTTTATGCGTAGGTACTTGATAGATGTTGATGATGTCTCCCCGGCAACGGCGCCAGAAATTCTTCCTGCTACTTGTGAGCTGCGTTGGGATTTCCCCGAAGAGGAGGGGATGATGCAGTACAGTAGAGATAAGTATTTACCTCAGTAATGAAACCAAGGTTATCAATCCAGTAGGAGAATCACGCAACAACTCGTTAGCAGCACCTGCACACAAAATAACAAATCCTCGCACCCAACGCGAACAAGGGGTTGTCAATCCCTTGGCGGTTAATTGCAAGATTAAATTGTATGGTGATAGATAGATAGATCGAACAAAAATACAAAATAAAATAAATAAAGTAAAATTGCAGCAAGGTATTTTTAGGATTTTCAATATATGATAAAGGTAGACCCGGGGGCCATAGTTTTCACAAGAGGCTTCTCTCTTGAAAATAGCATACGGTGGGTGAACAAATTACTGTTGGGCAATTGATAGAAAAACAAATAATCATGACGATATCCAGGGCAATGATCATGTATATAGGCATCACGTCCAAGATTAGTAGACCGACTCCTGCCTGCATCTACTACTATTACTCCACACATCGATGGGCTATCCAGCATGCATCGATAGAAAAGTAAACAAATTACTGTTGGGCAATTGATAGAAAAGTAAATAATTATGATGGATTCATGGCAATGATCATGTATATAGGCATCACGTTCGAGACAAGTAGACCGAAACGATTCTGCATCTACTACTATTACTCCACACATCGACCGCTATCCAACATGCATCTAGAGTATTAAGTTCATAAAGAACGGAGTAACGCCTTAAGCAAGATGACATGATGTAGACAAAGTAAACTCATGCATGAATAAACCCCATCTTTTTACCCTTAATAGCAACGATACATACGTGTCATGTCCCTTTCTGTCACTGGGATTGAGCACCGCAAGATCGAACCCATTACAAAGCACCTCTCCCATTGCAAGATAAATCAAATTAGTTGGCCAAACCAAATCAATAGATCGGAGAGAAATACGAAGCTATAACAATCATGCATAAAATAGTTCAGAGAAAACTCAAATAATATTCATGGATAATCTGATCATAAACTCACAATTCATCGGATCCCAACAAACACACCGCAAAAAGTGATTACATCGGATAGAACTCCAAGAACATCGAGGAGAACATTGTATTGAAGATCAAAAAGAGAGAAGAAGCCATCTAGCTACTAACTATGGACCCGAAGGTCTGTGGTAAACTACTCACGCATCATCGGAAGGGCAGCAAGGTTGATGTAGAGCCCCTCCGTGATCGAATCCCCCTCCGGCAGAGTGCCGGAAAAGGCCTCCAGATGGGATCTCTTGAGAACAGGAACTTGTGGCGGCGGAAAAAGTATTTCGTGGACTCGTCTGTTAGTTTCCCGATTTTAGAGTATTTATAGAGGTGGAATTAGGTCAAACGGAGCAGAGGTGGGCCCACGAGGCACCAGGGGCGCCACCCCCCTAGGGCGCGCCCTGGTGGCTCGTGGCCACCTCCTCTGTCTTCTGGCCCTCTCCCAAAGCTTCTAGTGTCTCTTATGTCCAGAAAAAAATCTCCAAAAAGTTTCGTGGCATTTGGACTTCGTTTGGTACTGATATTCTGAAAAACCAAAAACAGGCAAAAAACAGCAACTGGCACTGGGCACTAAGTTAATAGGTTAGTCCCAAAAAATGATATATAATTGCTTGTAAGTGTATATAAAACATCCAAGATTAATACTATAATAGCATGGAACAATCAAAAATTATAGATACATTGGAGACGTATCACACGCCCTCCAACAGTAACAAAATATGGTTGATTAGTGATGAATATATTGCTTCTACTTCAATACTCCTGCACACTCAAACACACATATGATGGATCCTCGGAATTGGAGAGGTTGGGTGTCTGAACAACACATTTGAAAGAAGAGATGAGAAGAGAGATTCAAATGTCCGATGGATGTCGGAGTATAAGGGCATCTCCGATGCAGATCCTTAAACGGACCTAATCAAATGTTCATGGATACGTTTGGACGCGTCCGCAAACATACGGTCGGGCGTCGACCATACACCCCTATCCCTCAAATGTCTGCCTCTCCGTCTTTTCCTATACTCGGAATATTCAAAAAATCTCTACTATTAAAGGGGAGTCCGGACGTCGTTCGTCTGGTCCCCTGTAGTCACTAATGTGAAAACAATTTTGAAACCAAGCGCCAAATCAATTTGAAAATCAGGCTATTAATGCAATTAATTAGCAAGTTAGTTAATTATGCGTGCAATTAATTAGGAGTATGTTGAATAGGGATTTTTCATGATGTATCATTTTGGAAACCGAGACATTAATGCAATTAATTAGCTAAGCAATTAATTAGGGATGCAGTTAATTGGGTCCATCTACATATGATTTTTTTATTGGACCAATAATAAAAAGGGACACTACAATTCATGGCCCACTAGGCCTATAATCCCGGACGGAGGGAGTAACTTCAGTTATTGGAGTTTTTTGTTCACATACCCAAGTATGTCAACCGATTTGTCTACGTGTAATGAAATTAAGCTTTCCATTTAAATAATCAACAGATCAAGCAAGGGTTTCTACGCTAGGGCTTCTACGTCACTACCCCATCTCTCTCTACTCTATGTTGGCGCCGACGGCGTTGCGCTTATTGCTCATCGACCACAGACACAAAGGTGACTCCCCATGATGACTATGTGTGACGTCCCGGTTGTCTGCACTAGTGACCATGCTAGGTCGCCCGATCGCGTTTATTATCCATCAACGAGCAGGCGACATGACACGCTAGCATCCTCATTCTCTATCAGCATGCGACATGGCCCAAGAAGACCTGGGTGGTTGGGTCGGACAACAACCGTTGAGGATCGGATCTAAAACCCACCACACCTCTCATCTCGCCACCCTTCTCCAGACAGGACCTGGTAGCCATCAATGTCATCGTAGCACAGTCGACGCCACCATGGCCGAGGACAATTGGCCACATGCCACCACTCTTTAGATTTTGTTTCATTCCGTAGGAACGCATGGGTATTTAGCTAGTCAAAGATAAATATCACCATCAACTAAAGAAGATAAATGTCATGGAGCATCAATAAGTCAAAAGTAAAGATTCTAATGCAAATAATTCAAGTAAAAATGAAAATTCAAACACAAAGTTTTGAAATAAAATATTTCAAATTTGAATTCAACTTATTTGACACAAATTCTAATTGTCCATATGAAATGTTCATAAATGCTCAATCAGATCATTTTGAAGTTGTGCGTGAGTTCCTCGATTTGCGAATTTAATGATGCATTTGAGTTATTGATCCGGAAGTATGGCAGTGGTGTAGACCTAGGGGTGGAATGGTGGAGGTCTTGCAAGGCCTGGGCGACCTTCGGGGGGTACAACAATGGCGTCGGTCTCTGGGGGCCTGGACAGAGAGGAGAAGGAGGTTCAGACTGTGCAAAAACACGGTCTCCAGATGCGTTTTGGGTGGGACCGAGGCATCAAAATCTGATGTGACGGACATCTGAACTCCTCTAGAGCCCCCTCCCCCCCTCCGATTTAGGGGCGGTTTGGGGGATTTCAGACATCTGGACCGGTCCGACCTGATTTGTTGAGCCACATTAGAGGGCTAAAGTGTTTGGACCATCCGGTGTAGGCATTTGGGGCCGATTTGGTGAGCTGCATTTGAGATGCCCTAATTGTAGGGGAACGCGACAGAAAACAAATATTTTTGGTATAGCGAGCACGCCCAGGATCACTATGGAGATGCATACAAGGTTTGGATCCGATCGTTACCGACTCATAGCGCAGCGGAAGTAGAGTCGATGAAGATCGTTGGTGCAGATCCCCGCAGCTAGGATTTACAACCTCCCAACTACGAGGATGTACTCCCTCATCAGTCCCTGGGACAGCCCTTCGGGAGGCGGTCGGACAGTCCCCCGGACAGTGTCATGGACAGCCCTTCGGGAGGCACTCACAGAAACTTGGACGGTCACTCGGACAGCCCTTCGGGAGGCACTCTCGAACAACCCCTCGGGCAAAACGTGTTGGGGAACGTCGCATGGGAAACAAAAAATTTCCTACGCACACGCAAGATCTATCCATGGTGATGAGCATCTACGAGAGGGAGAGTGAATCTACATACCCTTGTAGATCGCTAAGCGGAAGCGTTAAGAAACGCGGTTGATGTAGTCGAATGTCTTCGCGATCCAAATCGCAAGTCGTCCCTAAATCCAAACACGATCTAGTGCCGAACGGACGGCACCTCCGCGTTCAACACACGTACGGCTTGATGACGCCTTCACCTCCTCGATCCAGCGAGCGATGGTGAAGTAGTGGATGAGTTCCGGCAGCACGACGGCGTGGTGATGGTGGTGAGGAACAATCTCTGCAGGGCTTCGCCAAGCACTACGGAGATTATGACGGAGGAACTAGAGGGTTAGGGTTGCCGGCACACAGCTTGGGAAATCTTGATGTATCCCGTGTGTTAGCCCTGCCCCTCTATTTATATGTTGAGTCCTGGGCTCTAAACTTGGAGAGAAAGCCTCCACAAGGTCGGTTTTGCCCGCACAAGGTCGGTTTGGCCCGCACGGAAAGAGTCAAACTCGGATTCCAGCAGTATCGCGTACAAGCGGTAGTACCGCTCACGAGCGGTAGTACCGCTTACGCGGTAGTACTGCCTTACCAGCGGTAGTACTGTAGGAGATATGCCCTAGAGGCAATAATAAATGTTATTGATTATCTCCCTGTTCATAATTAGGTTTATGTTCCATGCTATAACTGCTATGGTTCTCGAGTCTGCAATAACCACGAGGCTCGGAGGAAGACTCATATGCACGTGTGGGGTAATAAACGGTAAAATGTATTCCTAGTCAAGCCTCTATGACTGGCTCAAGTATTGCATGATGATCCTGTTTTCCTGATCATGGGCATGGCTATGCCGGCAATTTTGAGGGCACAATTGTTGGTAGAACACTTGTGTTGAATCGACCCGATTGATGTTATGCTATGAGATACATTCGTCATAAGTTAATGGTTAATAACACAGAGAAGTTAATGTTTGCATAATTCCTTAGACCATGAGAGTGTCGAGTTTCTTCATGCTTGCTTCATGAACTTTGGGGTTTGTTAAACGTCATCCGTAAATGGGTGGCTATTACGGCGGCTTACGGGTTCATGGAAAAGTATGTCAAGGGACTTGATAGCTCAAGATTGGGATTTGCTCCTCCGACGATGGAGAGATATCTCTGGGCCCTCTCGGTGTTACGGTATCCATCATCGTCTGGCCAGACACAGGGTGATTTGATCACAGGGATGCCGGAACACGGGAACGAGAAAAGAGAACAATACCGGTAACGAGGTAACTGGCATAGTGGACAAGTTGTTGATCCACGGGGATGCCTACATGTCTCACCTCGGGTATTTGTAACATATCGCGAAGCAACAGGAATAGCACACGGCAACTGGAGGTTCACTCGAATATTTATTCGTGTGGGTATAGGGATCGATATGGGTGTCCACGGCTCCGATGTTGATCATTGATCGGAAGGGGTTCCGGCTCATGTCTATGCTTCACCGAACCTATAGGGTCACACGCTTAAGGGTCATCTATCTGCTGAATACTAGACAGGGAGTCTGAGAGAAAAACACCGAAAAAGTTTCGGACGCCGGAAAAGTTTCGGACAGCGGAAAAGTTCCGCAGAGAGAGGTCACCGGATGAGTTTCGGTGAAACTGAAAAGTTGTTTCAGGGGATACCAAAAAGTCAAATTGGTTTTGGCACATGCCTGATAATTCTTGGAGGATGCCAGAATCATTCTGGAAACTTTCTGGAATTTTCCGGGATGAAAACCGGAAATGTTCCGGAGCTGCCGAAACCGCTTCAGATGCTTTTCGCAGATGAAAATCACTAAACCGGAATTGTTCCGGCTCGCGTTGAAAATTATTTTGGTGGGTACTAGAATTGTTCTAAGCCCACATGAATATTTTCAGTTCGATCAGACGCTGAAAAATGTCGTCGTGAATAGTGAAAGTGCTTTTTGGGATATTTATTGGAAAGCCACCTTTTAGGGCTTTTCCCAAAAGGCTTCTAGAAGGACTTGGGGATCAAGGAACCCCCTTTGGGGGGACCCCATGAAGGTGGGACGTTCACATGTGCAGCTCCTCCATGGAGCTCCACATGGCATCCCATTTTGCACTTAACACCCTCATGTGTGAGCTAGTGCATGGGAGTTTTTGGGTTTTATTGTAAAACCACCCTACCCCTTGGTTTTCCTATAAATAGGAGGTGAGTGGGCTGCCATCTCACACACTCTTGCTCTCATACACAAAGCCATGCATGATCTGGCATTCTTCTCTCCCTCCCAGCGAAATAGTTTCGTAGAGCCGAAAGGCTGTCTGGGTTCCGGCAGGAACTAGTTCTGGACGGCGAAGCCCTGCTGGATAGATGATACCGTATGTGTGCAACTCTGTAGAGAGATCGTAGTTTCGGTCTTAGTTCGAGAGTGCCTCCCGAAGGGCTGTCCGTGTGACCGTCCGAGTTTTGGAGGTCCTCCCGAAGGGCTGTCCGAGTGACAGTCCGAGTTTCGGAGGTCCTCCCGAAGGGCTGTCCGCGACACCGTCCGGGGGACTGTGTGACCGCCTCCCGGAGGGCTGTCCACGGGGCAGATGAGGGTATACATCCTCGCGGTTGGGAGGTTGTAAAATCCTAGCTGCGGGGATCTGCACCGCCGTTCGTCATCGACTCTACTTCCGCTGCGCTACGAGTCGGTAACGAAAGTGATCAAACCTTGTATGCAGTCTCCATAGTGGTCCTGGGCTGGTGCGTAGGTCGGAAAATTTTTGTTTTCTGCTACGTTTCCCAACAGTGGCATCAAGAGCCGTGCTATGCGTAGATGCAGGTTGCGATCTAGAATACATAGAGATGTATGGGTGTTGCACAATATAATTAGGTAGTAGATGAGATCTATTGCTGAAAATTATTTGTGCGGGTAGCAGATGAAGTCTGTTACCCGATGTTCTTATTGCTTCCCTAGAATTTGCGTTTGCTCAATCTCGAGACAGTATGGTGGAATTTCACAAAGTTCTGGCAATCCGCGATCCTGATTGATCAACGAAGTGCTTCAGTTCTTTGGGTTCCGCCATAGTCAAAAGAAAGATGAAATTCGCAGATGAAAGGGCAATGCAGATATGATCTGCACGGGGGTCACGCGTATGACGAAGTTTAGTATGGGGCTCGAGATTTTATTATCTCGTGTTTCATACACCCCGCAATGTTAATCTAGCGACTTGGATTATCATGCTTGATGATGGACGTTGGTAGCTTCGGTTTGTTTCGAAACCTTAGAAGCCACGTAAAATAAAATCTTTTATAAACCTATTAGAGGCGTCTAACTTGGTTTTGCAGGATGGTTTGCATGTGCATATGATGTGGTATAGCAGTGCTCATATTAATTCGATTATGTATGAGATGACTATATGATGTAAATTAACATGACCTGCGTGTCATGATTCGGCATGATGGCTGGAGCCATATGATTGTCACTTTAATGACCTGCGTGTCAACCTTAAGTAATGCACTTATTTTATTAGCTATAGAGATAGCAATATTATCTGGTGCATCGACAAGGTGGTGGCAATCTTCACGAAGGTGAACACCGACGCGAATGCCGGAGACAAAGAAATACAAGAGTTCTCCGTCAGAAAGGGCTATACCATATCTTGCTATTATGAATTGCCTGAGATGTTTATCCCTTATGACGCACCCTTTTGATTGCGCGGTAGTCGCTTTTATTAGGGTGATCTCTCACAAAAATATCAAGTAGTTAGTGTTCTCCCAAGTGTAGCACCGTCACGGCACCTAACTTTTCGGGGTATCACATGGATACATGGGTACGAACGATTAGGGATGTGTGAGGCGGGTGAGTTGAGACCTCGCAGCGAGATCACTTGGTTGTCTTGACGTTCAGGCATGAAAGTCATGAGCTCGGAACACACGCATCGAAAGATGAACAAGAGTCACATAGAGATGTGATTGGCAAGTTGGCCTACCGATTGCAATTCTCGTCACTTGAGATGGATACATCCTTGGCGTTTAATTGTAATTTGGATCTTGAATCGCTCACAATCAATTATGAGAGATATTGATTTGAGTGGGAGCGCACTGTAGAATTACCTTGTTTAATTCTCAGTGCAATTAATCTTGAACACTGTCTAAGTGTGATTTGCATAATAAGTAGAATAATGGCTCGCGTTTCCACCTTCCCTATTAAAATTGAATAGCTGTTAAATATCTGGTTAAAACTTTACGGTTGGTAACGTAATGTGAGGATTGTCCTCAAGAGTGCCGAGAAGGACTTTGTCCTATCGCATACTTTCGGTATTCTCCCGCTAATGCTATGGATGATATGACTCTCGTCCTTCGATCCAAAAGCTAAAATTCCGTTACGGTCAAGTGAAATATGTTTGCTTCCATGAGACCCGAACTTCGAAAGTTGTGGGATAGTTATGTGATATTCATGGAACTGAAAATTAATTTTCAGATACAAACAAAGGCTGAAAGATATGAGATATCTAAAGCCATGTTTGTTTGCAAACTATTAGTAAAAGTGTTTACTAGGCATTTGACTGATAAGAGGGGATCCAGAAGAACGCCTGTCATATGATGATGGTGAATAAAACGACAACTTAAAGAGAAAGGAAGTGTCCGAAGGGTGTTAGTGAAACTTTCACGCCTAGGAAGTCCGGGGCTAACGCCACTCTTAAGTTGGGTGCTTCTTCTGAGAGTAGGAGAAATACTGAAAGTGAAACTGTTAGAAGTATAATGGCAAAAGGAAAGAAGACTGGAATATCCAGCTCATGTATGAATGTCATACAAATTTTTGATGTATAGAAGGCTGGTCAGAGATATAGTTCTTTGGAATTATGGTTAAACATGTTAATCACTAATTCTTGGGTATTGTGAGTTAATCACAAAGATACCCGCTCGATTGCATTCTGTTGCAACTCGATGTAAGAACTACTATGGCTTGAAAGACTAGCCAGGAATGAGGTTTAGATACACGCAGGGAACATAGTAAATGTTACTATACCTTCCATAGGTGTATTCCCTATGTATTTACTTTCATAAATCATTTTAGAGTTTTACACACTCTAGCCCATTGCATAAAGTATCTTGCAAGAAGGTTGTTCATAAGAGAACTTTTAATGTTCGGAGTTATGAATAACAAAAGGGCCATACTTTCATTATGAATGAGAAGTATGTTATGAATATTGATAATAATACATTACCTCTGTATTTACTTTCATAATTCATTTAGAGTTTCAATACACTCTAGCCCTTTGCATAAGGTATCTTGCAAGGAGGTTATTCATAAGAGAACTTTTGATGTTCGGTGTTATGAATAACATGAAGGGCCATGCTTCCATCCAGGATGGGATGTATGTTATGAATATTGATGGTAATATGATACATCCATAACACTGACGCTAAATGTCGCAAGACTAAAAGAATACCACATATGTGTGGCACTGCATTTGGTCACTTTGGAGAAACCCGCATGGAAAATTCCATTATGATGGATTTTAAAGTCATTTGATTTTGAATCATCTGACACTTGCAACTTTCCTCCGAAAAGTGAAGTGACTGAAATACCGTTCACAGGCCATAAGGAATGAGCAAAGAACATATTGGTGATCATACATTATGATGTGTGTAGTCCAATAAATGTTGTTGCAAGTAGTGGATTTATCTATCTTCAGAAATGACTCAAGTTGATATATGGATATTTACTTGTTGAGACGTAAGTCTGGATCTTTTGAATTCATTCAGAAGGTTTTCAAAAATGAAGTAGAAGTTATTGTAACAAGAAAATTATGTTTCTACAATTCGATTGCAGAAAGGAATATTTGAGTTACAAGTTTAGCGAATGTCTGATGAGTTGTGAAAGGGGTTTCATAACTTGCACCTCCCGGAACACCACTGCAAGTGGAGAGTCTGTGTAGATGTAATCGAACCATTCATGACATGGTAAGATCAAAGATGACATAAATAAATTTGCCATTACCCCTTTTAAAAAGGTGATGCTTTAGAGACTGCGGCTTTTACACTGAAAAGAGCTCCATCGGGTCTGTTGAAATGATGCCATGGTATGGTACGCCCAACCATGTTATATCTTTTCTTAACATTTGGAATATGGGGCTTGTGTAAAAGGTTACAAACCTATTCCAAATCAGACAAGTGCTACTTTGTAAGGTTATCCCAAGTCATTGGGTATTTCCCCACCACAATACCGAGGCAAAGGGTTTTGCCGCAAAATGGTATGCTTTTAAAGAGAATAGTTCTTACAAAAGGTGAGTGGGAGGACAGTGCAACTCGACGAGATAACCAGTATCTTCGTCATCAGATCAAAGGAAAGGAACCTTGGAAGTGATTCCAGGGTTTCCTACTGCGACTGATACGGAAGTCTCTACAATAAAATGTATGGACTTCGGTCGAACTTGCAGCTGAACCCCGTAGGCAAGGCTCGTGCAAACCTCTCAGGTGCGCAAACGAGATATTGTTGTTGGACAACAATATACCTACGATACACAAGGAAGCGTTGATGGGCCCTGACTCCGGAATTGGCTAAATGCCAATACAATCCGAGATAGTTTCCATATAAATGTTTCAAGATTAAAACCTTGATACACCTTTCGGAAGACTTAGAGTCTAAACGAATATTTATGGAACTAAAAACTGATACGGATAAAAATGTTTTATCCATAAAGCTCGACTTGTTGAAATAACAAGTTCAAGGAGTTGACTGCGATGAGGTTGTTTCACCGTAGCGATGCTTGAAGTCGGTTCGGGTTGAACTAGCAATTAATACATATTTCAATCATGAGATATGAAACATGGATGACAAAAGGATTTCCATCTGATGGAAATGTAACCTAGGACTTGTATGTGATACAGTCCAAAGTAATTTGTCGATTCAAAGGATGCTAGTAAGTATGCAAACTTCAGAGTTCCAGCGATGGACAGAAGAGAGCAAAGTGGAGTTGGATTCTTCGTGTTTTGATGAAATGGTCAAAGGGTTTTGACTTCATCAATGGGTAACGAAGATGCTTGTAATTCAAGAAATTAAGTGGGAGCATAATAATATTTCTAAAAACCGTGTGTACATGACACATTGTTAATTGGAAATAAATTTCTTGACACGAATTAGGACTTCATTTAAAAATAGTTTTTTTTAATGAAGTGCTTAGGCTAAATAGCCTCAATATTAGGCATGATGATCTATGGAGATAGATTTACCTAATGGGGCTAAGCTATGAATACATATTGACAAGATGCTAAAACTTTTTAGCATTTAAAACGCCAAGGAGTGATTCTTGCCGAAGTCACATGGAAAGAGTTTTTGCAAGACTCGGTGTCCCAAAACACTGATGAGTAAAATACATGATGGAGATTCCACACACTCTTGTGTTTGGATTAATCATGTATTCCATGGTATGTAAAACAACCAGATATGTCCGATACTCCAAAGTTGTTGCGAGTATAGATACCAAAGTGATCAAAGTACTGATCATGGGACAACAGTGAAAGATGTCATTGAGTACTAGAGTAGTACTGATGACATGTTTTCTCGCAAGCAGAGATTATGAAGTGCTCGTTGTAAGTAATTACATCGATACAGTCTTCATCAATGCTCCATGCGATTTTCGATTTAAGTTAAGGGTTTTGTGTAATACACAATATGGTGGCACGGTAGTTGGAAATTGTTCCAAACAAGATACTGTGGCGAATTCTATAACAAAGGCTAAGTATGTTGACGCTTAAGAAGCGACAAAGAAGTTGTTGAATCATATAGTTCATTCATGAACTTAGTATGGTTCCAAGATGGCTTTGGTCTATGGGACACTATTGCAGATAGTTGCTCCATAGCTCAGTCTGAGGAATCAGGTTTCGACCAATGATTCACACATATGCAAAGCCAAGTCCACACAAAATATGAATTTTGTGAAAGCGTGAAAACGCGAGGATATGCAAAGTTACACACGGAGCTGAAGTCGTCAGATCCGTTGGACATCAGGCTATACCACATGCGAAGCATATTTTACACCAGTATGCCATAGGTGTAAAGTGCATTAGCATTGACTAGATTATTGACTCTAGTGCAAGTGGGAGTCTGTAGGAGATATGCCCTAGAGGCAATAATAAATGTTATTGATTATCTCCCTGTTCATAATTAGGTTTATGTTCCATGCTATAACTGCTATGGTTCTCGAGTCTGCAATAACCACGAGGCTCGGAGGAAGACTCATATGCACGTGTGGGATAATAAACGGTAAAATGTATTCCTAGTCAAGCCTCTATGACTGGCTCAAGTATTGCATGATGATCCTGTTTTCCTGATCATGGGCATGGCTATGCCGGCAATTTTGAGGGCACAATTGTTGGTAGAACACTTGTGTTGAATCGACCCGATTGATGTTATGCTATGAGATACATTCGTCATAAGTTAATGGTTAATAACACAGAGAAGTTAATGTTTGCATAATTCCTTAGACCATGAGAGTGTCGAGTTTCTTCATGCTTGCTTCATGAACTTTGGGGTTTGTTAAACGTCATCCGTAAATGGGTGGCTATTACGGCGGCTTACGGGTTCATGGAAAAGTATGTCAAGGGACTTGATAGCTCAAGATTGGGATTTGCTCCTCCGACGATGGAGAGATATCTCTGGGCCCTCTCGGTGTTACGGTATCCATCATCGTCTGGCCAGACACAGGGTGATTTGATCACAGGGATGCCGGAACACGGGAACGAGAAAAGAGAACAATACCGGTAACGAGGTAACTGGCATAGTGGACAAGTTGTTGATCCACGGGGATGCCTACATGTCTCACCTCGGGTATTTGTAACATATCGCGAAGCAACAGGAATAGCACACGGCAACTGGAGGTTCACTCGAATATTTATTCGTGTGGGTATAGGGATCGATATGGGTGTCCACGGCTCCGATGTTGATCATTGATCGGAAGGGGTTCCGGCTCATGTCTATGCTTCACCGAACCTATAGGGTCACACGCTTAAGGGTCATCTATCTGCTGAATACTAGACAGGGAGTCTGAGAGAAAAACACCGAAAAAGTTTCGGACGCCGGAAAAGTTTCGGACAGCGGAAAAGTTCTGCAGAGAGAGGTCACCGGATGAGTTTCGGTGAAACTGAAAAGTTGTTTCAGGGGATACCAAAAAGTCAAATTGGTTTTGGCACATGCCTGATAATTCTTGGAGGATGCCAGAATCATTCTGGAAACTTTCTGGAATTTTCCGGGATGAAAACCGGAAATGTTCCGGAGCTGCCGAAACCGCTTCAGATGCTTTTCGCAGATGAAAATCACTAAACCGGAATTGTTCCGGCTCGCGTCGAAAATTATTTTGGTGGGTACTAGAATTGTTCTAAGCCCACATGAATATTTTCAGTTCGATCAGACGCTGAAAAATGTCGTCGTGAATAGTGAAAGTGCTTTTTGGGATATTTATTGGAAAGCCACCTTTTAGGGCTTTTCCCAAAAGGCTTCTAGAAGGACTTGGGGATCAAGGAACCCCCTTTGGGGGGCCCCCATGAAGGTGGGACGTTCACATGTGCAGCTCCTCCATGGAGCTCCACATGGCATCCCATTTTGCACTTAACACCCTCATGTGTGAGCTAGTGCATGGGAGTTTTTGGGTTTTATTGTAAAACCACCCTACCCCTTGGTTTTCCTATAAATAGGAGGTGAGTGGGCTGCCATCTCACACACTCTTGCTCTCATACACAAAGCCATGCATGATCTGGCATTCTTCTCTCCCTCCCAGCGAAATAGTTTCGTAGAGCCGAAAGGCTGTCTGGGTTCCGGCAGGAACTAGTTCTCGACGGCGAAGCCCTGCTGGATAGATGATACCGTATGTGTGCAACTCTGTAGAGAGATCGTAGTTTCGGTCTTAGTTCGAGAGTGCCTCCCGAAGGGCTGTCCGTGTGACCGTCCGAGTTTTGGAGGTCCTCCCGAAGGGCTGTCCGAGTGACAGTCCGAGTTTCGGAGGTCCTCCCGAAGGGCTGTCCGCGACACCGTCCGGGGGACTGTGTGACCGCCTCCCGGAGGGCTGTCCGCGGGGCAGATGAGGGTATACATCCTCGCGGTTGGGAGGTTGTAAAATCCTAGCTGCGGGGATCTGCACCGCCGTTCGTCATCGACTCTACTTCCGCTGCGCTACGAGTCGGTAACGAAAGTGATCAAACCTTGTATGCAGTCTCCATAGTGGTCCTGGGCTGGTGCGTAGGTCGGAAATTTTTTGTTTTCTGCTGCGTTACCCTACAAGTACCGCTTAAGGCAGCAGCAAAACTTCCTTTTGCACTTTCCAATACCTCGTGTGCTTTACCCCTTTGGCCCATATAAAGTGTTGCTGCACCCGAACACTTCGGTAAACATCCGGAACCCCTTCCGGTGAATTCCGGAACCCTTCCGGAGATCAAAACACTATTATCACATATATCAATCTTTACCTCCGGACTCTTCCGGAGATCCTCGTCATGTCCGGGATCTTATCCGGGACTCCGAACAACCTTCGGTCACCAACACAATAACTCAACTATACTAATCGTCACCAAACGTTAAGTGTGTAGACCCTGCGGGTTCGAGAACTATGTAGACATGACCGAGACACCTCTACGGTCAATAACCAATAGCGGGACCTGGATGCCCATATTGGTTCCTACATATTCTACGAAGATCTATATCGGTCGAACCTCTATGTCAAGGATTCAGTTAATCCCGTATGCTATTCCCTTTGTTCTTCGGTATGTTACTTGCCCGAGATTCGATCGTCGGTATCTCTATACCTAGTTCAATCTCGTTACTGACAAGTCTCTTTACTCGTTCCGTAATACAAGATCATGTGGCTAACTCTTTAGTCACTTTGCTTGCAAGGCTCATTGTGATGTTGTATTACCGAGTGGGCCCTGAGATACCTCTCCGTCACACGGAGTAACAAATCCCAGTCTTGATCCATGCCAACTCAACAGACACCCTCGGAGATATCTGTAGAGCATCTTTATAGTCACCCAGTTACGTTGTGACGTTTGATACACACAAGGTATTCCTCCGGTGTCAGTGAGTTGCATGATCTCATGGTCATAGGAACAAATACTTGACATGCAGAAAACAATAGCAATAAACTGACACGATCATATGCTACGTTTATAGTTTGGGTCTTGTCCATCACATCATTCTCCTAATGATGTGATCCCGTTATCAAATGACATCTTATGTCCATGGCTAGGAAACCTTCACCATCTTTTGATCAACGAGCTAGTTAACTAGAGGCTTACTAGGGACACAGTGTTGTCTATGTACCCACACATGTATTTGAGTTTCCAATCAATACAATTATAGCATGGATAATAAACGATTATCATGAACAAGGAAATATAATAATAACTAATTTATTATTGCCTCTAGGGCATATTTCCAACAGTCTCCCACTTGCACTAGAGTCAATAATCTAGTTCACATCACTATGTGATTTACATTGTAATGAATCGAACACCCATGCAGTTCTGGTGTTGTTCATGTTTAGCCCTTGGAAGAGGTTTAGTCATCGGATCTGCAACATTCAGATCCGTGTGTACTTTGCAAATATTTATGTCGTCCTCCTTGATGTAATATCGGATGGAATTGAAACGTCGCTTTATGTGTCTGGTCCTCTTGTGAAATCTTGGTTCCTTGGCTAGAGCAATGGCACCAGTATTATCACAAAACAGAGTCATTGGGTTAAGCGCACTAGGCACTACTCCAAGATCTGTCATGAACTCCTTCATCCAGACACCTTCATTCGCCGCCTCCGAGGCAGCGATGTACTCCCCTTCGCATGTAGAATCAGCTACCACGCTTTGCTTGGAACTGCACCAGCTAACCGCACCCCCATTAAGAATAAATACGTATCCGGTTTGTGACTTAGAGTCATCTGGATCAGTGTCAAAGCTTGCATCGACGTAACCCTTTACGACGAGCTCTTGATCACCTCCATAAACGAGAAACATGTCCTTAGTCCTTTTCAGGTACTTCGGGATATTCTTGACCGCCGTCCAGTGTTCCACTCCTGGGTCACTTTGAAACCTTCCGGCCATACTTATGGCAAGACTGACATCGGGTCTTGTGCACAGCATTGCATACATGATAGAGCCTATGGCTGAGGCATAGGGGACGACACTCATATTTTCTCTATCTTCTGCAGTCACTGGGCATTGAGTCTTACTCAACTTCACACCTTGCAATACAGGCAAGAACCCCTTCTTGGACTGATCCATTTTGAACTTCTTCAAAACTTTGTCAAGGTATGTGCTTTGTGAAAGTCCTATTAAGCGTCTCGATCTATCTCTATAGATCTTGATGCCTAATATGAAAGCAGCTTCTCCTAGGTCCTTCATTGAAAAACTCTTGTTCAAATATTCCTTTACGCTTTCCAACATTTCTATATTGTTTCCAATCAGCAATATGTCATCCACATATAATATTAGAAACGCTATAGAGCTCCCACTCACTTTCTTGTAAATACAAGCTTCTCCGTAAACTTGTATAAACCCAAACGCTTTGATCACCTCATCAAAGCGAAGATTCCAACTCCGAGATGCTTGCACCAGTCCATAAATGGATCGCTGGAGTTTGCAAACTTTGTCAGCATTCTCTGGATCGACAAAACCTTCTGGTTGCATCATATACAACTCTTCCTTAAGGAAACCGTTAAGGAACGCTGTTTTGACATCCATCTGCCAAATTTCATAATCGAAAAAGGCAGCTATTGCTAACATGATTCTGACGGACTTAAGCATCGCTACGGGTGAGAAGGTCTCATCGTAGTCAACTCCTTGAACTTGTGAAAAACCCTTTGCCACAAGTCGAGCTTTATAGACGGTGACATTACCGTCCGCGTCCGTTTTCCTCTTAAAGATCCATTTGTTCTGAACGGCCTTACGCCCTTCAGGTAATACTTCCAAAGTCCACACTTTGTTTTCATACATGGATCCCATCTCGGATTTCATGGCCTCTAACCACTTCTCGGAATCCGGGCCCATCATCGCTTCTCCATAGCTCGTAGGTTCATCGTTGTCCAACAACATGACCTCTAAGACAGGGTTGCCGTACCACTCAGGAGTAGTACGCGTCCTTGTCGACCTACGAGGTTCGGTAGCAACTTGATCCGAAGCTTCATGATCATCATCATTAACTTCCTCTTCAGCTGATGTAGGCTCTACAGAAACATCTTTCTGCGCTGCGCTACTTTCAGGTTGAAGTAAAGGTTCAACAACCTCATCAAGTTCTATCTTCCTCCCACTCAATTCTTTCAAGAGAAACTCTTTCTCAAGAAATGTTCCGTTTTTAGCGACAAACACTTTGCCTTCGGATCTGAGGTAGAAGGTATACCCAACTGTCTCTTTTGGGTATCCTATGAAGATGCATTTCTCCGCTTTGGGTTCCAGCTTTTCAGGCTGAAGTTTTTTGACATAAGCATCACATCCCCAAACTTTAAGAAACGACAACTTTGGCTTCTTGCCAAACCAAAGTTCATATGGCGTCGTCTCAACGGATTTCGATGGTGCCCTATTTAAAGTGAATGAAGTTGTCTCTAATGCATAACCCCAAAACGATAGTGGCAAATCGGCAAGAGACATCATAGATCGCACCATATCCAATAAGGTTCGATTACGACGTTCGGACACACCATTACGCTGTGGTGTTCCAGGCGGTGTCAGTTGTGAAACAATTCCACATTGTCTTAAGTGACTGCCAAACTCATAACTCAGATATTCTCCTCCTCGATCAGATCGTAGGAATTTAATCTTCTTGTTACGATGATTCTCAACTTCACTCTGAAATTGTTTGAACTTTTCAAATGTTTCAGACTTGTGTTTCATTAAGTAAATATACCCATATCTACTTAAGTCATCAGTGAAGGTGAGAAAGTAACGATAACCACCGCGCGCCTCAATGCTCATCGGACCGCACACATCAGTATGTATGATTTCCAACAAGTCACTTGCCCATTCCATTGTTCCAGAGAACGGCGTTTTAGTCATCTTGCCCATGAGGCATGGCTCACATGTGTCAAGTGATTAAAAATCAAGTGACTCCAAAAGTCCATCAGCATGGAGCTTCCTCATGCGTTTTATGCCAATATGACCTAAACGGCAGTGCCACAAGAAAGTGGTATTATCATTATCAATTCTACATCTTTTGGCATCAATGTTATGAACATGTGTATCATTACTATCGAGATTCAATAAGAATAAACCCCTCACATCGGGTGCATGACCATAAAAGATATTACTCATATAAATAGAACAACCATTATTCTCTGATTTAAATGAGTAACCGTCTCGCAATAAACAAGATCCAGATATAATGTTCATGCTTAACGCAGGCACCAAATAACATTTATTCAGGTTCATCACTAATCCCGATGGTAATTGAAGAGCGAGCGTGCCGACGGCGATCACATCAACCTTGGAACCATTTCCCACGCGCATCGTCACTTCGTCCTTTGCCAGCCTCCGTCTATTCCGCAGTTCCTGTTTTGAGTTGCAAATATGAGCAACCGCACCGGTATCAAATACCCAGGCACTACAACGAGAGTTGGTAAGGTACACATCAATAACATGTATATCATATATACCTTGTTTGTTGTTGGCCGCCTTCTTGTCAGCCAAATACTTGGGGCAATTCCGCTTCCAGTGTCCAGTTCCCTTGCAATGAAAGCACACAGCTTCTGGTTTGGGTCCAGCCTTGGGTTTCTTCACGGGAGGAGCAACTGCTTTGCCACTCTTTTTGGAGTTACCCTTCTTACCCTTGCCATTTTTCTTGAAACTAGTGGTTTTATTGACCATCAACACTTGATGCTCCTTCTGAATTTCAGACTCAGCGGCTTTCAGCATCACAAACAGCTCGGCGACTGACTTGTTCATCCCGTGCATGTTATAGTTCAACACGAAGCTCTTGTAGCTAGGTGACAATGATTGAAGAACTCTGTCAGAGATAGCCTCTGGCGGAAGGGGCATCCCCAATTCAGCCAGACGAGTGGAGTACCTAGACATTCTGAGTATGTGATCACTAATAGACCCGTTCTCCTCCATCTTGCAAGCATAGAACTTATCGGAGGTCTCATACCTCTCGATCCGGGCATTCTTCTGAAAGATAAACCTCAACTCCTGGAACATCTCATATGCTCCATGACGTTCAAAACGTCTTTGAAGTCCCGGTTCTAAGCCATACAAAATTGCACATTGAACTATTGAGTAATCATCAGAGCGAGCCTGCCAGGCGTTCACAACGTCTAGAGACTCAACTGGAGCGGGTGGATCACCAAGCGGTGCATCAAGGACATAAGCCTTCTGGGAAGCCGTAAGGATAATCCTTAGATTACGGGCCCAGTCCACAAAGTTACTTCCATCATCTTTCAACTTAGCTTTCTCTAGGAACACATTAAAATTCAGGGGTGCTACTGCGCGAGCCATGATCTACAACATAAATATAGCAAAGACAACTTAGACTATTGTTCAAGATAATGAGTTTAGTTAATCATATTACTTAAAAACTCCCACTCAAATTGACATCCCTCCGATCATTCGAGTGACACATGATCCAAATCCACCAACTCAAGTCCGATCATCACGTGAGTTGAGGTGGTTTCAATGGTGAACATCTTCATGTTGATCATATCTACTATATGACTCATGTTCGACCTTTCGGTCTCTTGTGTTCTGAGGCCATGTCTGTACATGCTAGGCTCGTCAAGTTTAACCCGAGTGTTCCGCATGTGCAACACTGGCTTGCACCCGTTGTATGCGAACGTAGAGTCTATCACACCCGATCATCACGTGGTGTCTCGAAACGACGAACTTTCGCAACGGTGCACACTCGGGGAGAACACAATTTTATCTTGAAATTTAAGTGAGGGATCACCTTATAATGCTACCGTCGTCCTAAGCAAAATAAGATGCATAAAAGGATTAACATCACATGCAAATCATAAGTGACATGATATGGCCATGAACTTGTGCTTTTGATCTCCATCTTCAAAGCACCGGCATGATCTCCATCGTCACCGGCATGACACCATGATCTCCATCATCTTGATCTCCATCAACATGTCGCCATGAAGTTGTCGCGCCGACTGTTGCTTCCACGACTATTGCTAACTCATAGCGATAAAGTAAAGCAAAACGGCGAAAATAATTAAAGACAACTCTATGGCTCCTGCCAGTTGTCGTACTCATCGACATGCAAGTCGTGATATTCTATACAACACATGATCATCTCATACATCACATATATCTCATCATGAAATTGGCCATATCACATCACAACATACCCTGCAAAAACAAGTTAGACGTCCTCTAATTGTTGTTGCAAGTTTTACGTGGCTGCTACGGGTATCTAGCAAGAACGATTCTTACCTACGCAAAAACCACAACGGTGATATAAAAAATGCTTTTCAACCTTCTCAAGGACCGCCTTTGTCAAATCCGATCCGACTAAAGTGGGAGAAACAGACACCCGCTAGCCATCTTTATGCAACGAAGTTACATGTCAGTTGAAGGAACCGGTCTCTCGTAAGCGTACGAGTAATGTTGGTCCGAGCCGCTTCATCCCACAATACCGCCAAAACAAGAAAAGACCAAGGGAGGAAGCAATCTGAATATCAACGCCCACAAACTCCTTTGTGTTCTACTCGAGATCTCATCTACGCATAGACCTAGCTCAGATGCCACTGTTGGGGAACGTCGCATGGGAAACAAAAAATTTCCTACGCACACGCAAGATCTATCCATGGTGATGAGCATCTACGAGAGGGAGAGTGAATCTACATACCCTTGTAGATCGCTAAGCGGAAGCGTTAAGAAACGCGGTTGATGTAGTCGAACGTCTTCACGATCCAAATCGCAAGTCGTCCCTCGATCCAAACACGATCTAGTGTCGAACGGACGGCACCTCCGCGTTCAACACACGTACGGCTTGATGACGCCTTCACCTCCTCGATCCAGCGAGCGATGGTGAAGTAGTGGATGAGTTCCGGCAGCACGACGGCGTGGTGATGGTGGTGAGGAACAATCTCTGCAGGGCTTCGCCAAGCACTACGGAGATTATGACGGAGGAACTAGAGGGTTAGGGTTGCCGGCACACGGCTTGGGAAATCTTGATGTATCCCGTGTGTTAGCCCTGCCCCTCTATTTATATGTTGAGCCCTGGGGTCTAAACTTGGAGAGAAAGCCTCCACAAGGTCGGTTTTTCCCGCACAAGGTCGGTTTGGCCCGCACGGAAAGAGTCAAACTCGGATTCCAGCAGTATCGCGTACAAGCGGTAGTACCGCTCACGAGCGGTAGTACCGCTTACGCGGTAGTACTGCCTTACCAGCGGTAGTACCGCTTAAGGCAGCAGCAAAACTTCCTTTTGCACTTTCCAATACCTCGTGTGCTTTACCCCTTTGGCCTATATAAAGTGTTGCTGCACCCGAACACTTCGGTAAACATCCGGAACCCCTTCCGGTGAATTCCGGAACCCTTCCGGAGATCAAAACACTATTATCACATATATCAATCTTTACCTCCGGACTCTTCCGGAGATCCTCGTCATGTCCGGGATCTTATCCGGGACTCCGAACAACCTTCGGTCACCAACACAATAACTCAACTATACTAATCGTCACCAAACATTAAGTGTGTAGACCCTGCGGGTTCGAGAACTATGTAGACATGACCGAGACACCTCTACGGTCAATAACCAATAGCGGGAACTGGATGCCCATATTGGTTCCTACATATTCTACGAAGATCTATATCGGTCGAACCTCTATGTCAAGGATTCAGTTAATCCCGTATGCTATTCCCTTTGTTCTTCGGTATGTTACTTGCCCGAGATTCGATCGTCGGTATCTCTATACCTAGTTCAATCTCGTTACTGACAAGTCTCTTTACTCGTTCCGTAATACAAGATCCTGTGGCTAACTCTTTAGTCACTTTGCTTGCAAGGCTCATTGTGATGTTGTATTACCGAGTGGGCCCTGAGATACCTCTCCGTCACACGGAGTAACAAATCCCAGTCTTGATCCATGCCAACTCAACAGACACCCTCGGAGATATCTGTAGAGCATCTTTATAGTCACCCAGTTACGTTGTGACGTTTGATACACACAAGGTATTCCTCCGGTGTCAGTGAGTTGCATGATCTCATGGTCATAGGAACAAATACTTGACATGCAGAAAACAATAGCAATAAACTGACACGATCATATGCTACGTTTATAGTTTGGGTCTTGTCCATCACATCATTCTCCTAATGATGTGATCCCGTTATCAAATGACATCTTATGTCCATGGCTAGGAAACCTTCACCATCTTTTGATCAACGAGCTAGTTAACTAGAGGCTTACTAGGGACACAGTGTTGTCTATGTACCCACACATGTATTTGAGTTTCCAATCAATACAATTATAGCATGGATAATAAACGATTATCATGAACAAGGAAATATAATAATAACTAACTTATTATTGCCTCTAGGGCATATTTCCAACAAAAAGATCGAACCTACGACCTCTCTACGGGGTTGCACACATACGGTGTCATCTATCCGGCAGGGCTTCGCCGTACAGAACTAATTCCCACCGGAACCCAGACAGCCTTTCGGCTCTACGAAACTATTTCGCTGGGAGGGAAAGAGAAGGCCAGATCATGCATGGCATTTGTATGTGAGAAAGAGTGTGTTTGGAGAGTGCCTCTCCACCTCTATTTATAGGAAAAATCAAGGGGTAGGGTGGCACATGAAAAACCCAAAATGCCCATGCTTTATGTCACACATAAAGGGCATAATCGGGAGGTAAGAGGAGCCCCCTTGGCTGCCCACCCCAAGTTGGCCCCCCCCCCCCCAAAAAGGGGGTTCCCATCCATCCATGTCATCCCCTAGATCTTTTGGGACAAAGCCCAAAAAGGTGGCTTTCCAAAAAGCAACCATAAAGTGCTTTTCACTATTCATGAAAACATTTTTCCGTGACCGTTAAATCCGAAAATATTTATGTGGGCCTAGAACATTTCCAGTACCCCCTAAAATAATTTTGGACGCATTCCAAAACAATTCCGGATCAGTGATTTTCATCAGCGAAAAGCAACCAAAGCGGTTCCGGCAGCTCCGGAACATTTCCGGTTTTTTTCTCCGGAAAAATCCCAGAAGTTTTCAGAACAATTCTGGCACCCTCCAAGAATTTCCAGGCGTGTGCCAAAACCATTTTGACTTAATGGTATACTCCGAAACAACTTTTCGGTTTTACCGAATCTATTCCGGTGTTCTCTCTCCGGAACTCTTCCATTGTCTCCGAAACTTTTCCGGTGACTTTCTCTCAGACTCCCTGTCCAGTATTCAGCAGATAGATGACCCTTAAGCGTGTGACCCTATAGGTTCGGTGAAGTATAGACATGACCGGAACACTTTCCGATCAATGATCAACATTGGAGCCGTGGACACCCATATTGACCCCTATACCCACACGAATAAATATTCGAGTGAACATCCAGTTGCCGTGTGCTATTCCTGTTGCTTCGCGATATGTTACAAACACCCGAGGTGAGATTTATCGGCATCCCCGTGGATCAACAACTTTGTCCACTATGCCAGTTACCTCGTTACTGGTTTTGTTCTCTCTTCTCGTTTCCGCGTTCCGGCATCCCTGTGATCAAATCACATTGTGTCTGGCCAGACAATGATGGATACCATAACACCGAGAAGGCCCAAAGAATATCTCTCCATTGTCGGAGGAGCAAATCCCAATCTTGAGCTATCAAGTCCCTTGTCATACTTTTCCATGAACCCATAAGCCACCGTAATAGCCACCCATTTACGGATGACGTTTAACAAACCCCAAAGTTCATGAAGCAAGCATGAAGAAACTCGATACTCTCATGGTCTAAGGAATCATGCAAATGTTAACTTTATCTGTGTTATTAACCATTAACTTGTGACGAAGGTATCTCATAGCATAGCATCAATTCGGGTCGATTCAACACAAATGTTCTTCTAACATTGTGCCCTCAAAATTGCTGGCATAGTCATGCCCATGATCAGGAAAACAGGATTATCATGCAATACTTGAGCTAGTCTTAGAGGCATGACTAGGAATACATTTTTTGGTTTATTATTCCACACGTGCACATGAGTTTCCCTCCGAGCCTCGTGGATATTGTAGACTCGAGAACCATAGCAGTTATAGCACGGAATATAAACATAATTATGAACATGGAGATAAAAAATAACATTTATTATTGCCTCTAGGGCATATCTCCTACAGACTCCCACTTGCACTAGAGTCAATAATCTAGTCAATGTTAATGCACTTTACACCTATGGCATACTGGTGTAAAAAATGCTTCGCTTGTGGTATAGTCTACGTCTAACGGACCTGACAACTTCAGGGTCGTGTGTATCTTTGCATATCCTCGCGTTTTCATGCTTTCACAAAATATATATTTTGTGTGGACTTGGCTTTGTATATATGTGAATCACTGGTCGAACCTTGATTCCTCAGACTGAGTTATGGAGCAACTATCTACAATAGTGTCCCATTGACCAAAGCCATCTTGGAACCATACTAAGTTTATGAATGAACTATATGATTCAACATCTTCTTTGTCGCTTCTAAGGCGTCAACATACTTAGCCTTTGTTATAGAATTCGCCACAGTAACTTGTTTGGAACAATTTCCAACTACCGTGCCACCATATCGTGTATTACACAAAACCCTTAACTTAAATCGAAAATCGCTTGGAGCATTGATGAAGACTGTATCGATGTAATTACTCACAACGAGTACTTCATAATCTCAGCTTGCGAGAAAACATGTCATCGGTGCTACTCTAGTACACAATGACATTTTTCACTGTTGTCCCATGATCAGCACTTTGATCACTTTGGGATCTATACTCGCAACAACTTGGGAGTATTGGACATATCTGGTTGTCTTACATACCATGGAATACATGATTAATCCAAACACAAAAGTGTGTGCAATCTCCATCATGTATTTTGCTCATCAGTGTTTTAGGACACCGAGTCTTTCAAAACTCTTTCCATGTGACTTTGGCAAGAATCACTCCTTGACATTCTTATGCTAAACTGTTTTTAGCATCTTGTCAATATGTATTTTTGGCTTAGCCTATTAGGCAATTCTATCTCCGTAGATAAATATGCCTAATATCAAGGCTACTTAGCCCAAGCACTTCATCGAAAAACTATTTTCAATGAAGTCCTAATTCGTGTCAAGAAATTTATATTATTTCCAATCAACAATGTGTCAAGCACACAAGATTTTTAGACATATTATTATGCTCCCACTTACTTTCTTGTAACCACAAGCATCTTCGTTATCCATTGATGAAATCAAACTCTTTTGACTATTTTATCAAAAACGAAGATTCCAACTCCATTTTGCTCTCTTCTGTCCATCGCTGGAACTCTGAAGTTTGCATACTCACTAGCATCCTCTGGATTGACAAAACACCATGGACTGTATCACATGCAAGTCCTAGGTAGCATTTTCATCTCATGGAAATCCTTTTGGCATCCATGTATCATATCTCATGATTGAAATATGTATCAATTGCTAGTTTAACCCGAACCGACTTTAAGCATCGCTACGGAGAGACAATCTCACCGTAGTTAATTCCTTGAATTTGTTATAAGCAACAAGTCGAGGTTTATGGATAAAACATTTTTATCCGTATCAGTTTATAGTTCCATTAATATTCGTTAGACTTTAAGCCTTCCGAAGGGTTTATCAAGATCTAATCTTGAATCATTTATATGGATACTATCTCGGATTATATTGGTATTTAGCCAATTCCGGAGTCAGGGCCCATCACCGCTTCCTTGTGTATCGTAGGTATACTGTTGTCTAACAACAATATCTCGTTTGCGCACCTGAGAGGTTTGCACGAGTTTTGCCTATGTGGTTCAGCTGCAAGTTTGACCAAGTCCATACATCTCATGTAGAGGCTTCCGTATCAGGCGCAGTAGGAAACTCTGGAATTACTTCCAAGGTTTCTTTCCCTTGGCCTGATGACGAAGATACTGTTATCTCGTCGAGTTGCACTGTCCTCCCACTCACCTTTTTGCAAGAACCATTTTCTTCAAAATCATACCGCTCTTTGTGGCAAACCTTTTGCCTCGGTATAGTGATGGAGGAATACCCAATAAATTAGGATAACCTACAAAGTAGCACTTGTCTGATTTGGAATAGGTTTGTAAAAATTTTACACAAGCCCCATATTCCAAATGGTAAGAAAAGACATAACATGGTTGGGGTTACCATACCATGGCGTCATTTCAACAGATCCGATGGCGCTCTTTTCAGTGTAAAAGCCGCAGTCTCTAAAGCATTACTTTAAAAGGGATAATGGCAAATTGATTTATGTCATCTTTGATCTTACCATGTCATAAATGGTTTGATTACATCTTCACGGACATTCCACTCACAGTGGTGCTCCGGGAGGTGTAAGTTATGAAACTCTTTTCACAACTCATCAGACATTCGCTAAACTTGTAACTCAAACATTCCTTTCCGCAATCTAATTGCAGAAACATAATTTTCTTGTTACAATAATTCCTACTTCATTTTGAAAACCTTTTGAATTATTTCAAAAGATCCAGACTTACGTCTCATCAAGTAAATATCCATATATCTACTTGAGTCATTTCCGAAGATAGATAAATCCACTACTAGCAACAACATTTATTGGACTACACACATCAAAATGTATGATCACCAATAAGTTAGTTGCTCGTTCCTTATGGCCTGTGAACGGTATTTCAGTCACTTCACTTTTCAGACAAAAGTTGCAAGTGTCAGATGATTTATAATCAAATGACTTCAAAATCCATCATTATGGAATTTCTCCATGCGGGTTTCTCCAATGTGACCAAATGCAGTGCCACACATATGTGGTATTCTTTTAGTCTTGTGACATTTAGCATCAGTGTTATGGATGTATCATATTACCATCAATATTCATAACATACATCCCATCCATGATGGAAGCATGGTCCTTATGTTATTCATGATACTGAACAACAATTGTTCTTTTATGAACAACCCTCTTGCAACAAACATTATGCAATGGACTAGAGTGTATAAAACTCTAAAATGAATTATGAAAGTAAACACAGAGGTAATATATTTTTATCAATATTCATAACATACATCTCATTCATAATGAAAGTATGGCCCTTATGTTATTCATAACACCGAACATCAAAAGTTCTCTTATGAACAACCTTCTTGCAAGATACTTTATGCAATGGGCTAGAGTGTATAAAAACTCTAAAATGAATTATGAAAATAAATACATAGGTAATGTACCGAGTATAGCAACTTTTACTATGTTCCCAGCGCATATCTAAACCTCATTACTGGCAAGTCTTTTATGCCATAGTAGTTCTTGCATCGAGTCGCAACAGAATGCAATCGAGCGGGTATTTCTGTGATCAACTTTTAATCACCATACCCAAGAATCAGTGACTAACCGTTCAATCACAATTCCCAAGAACTATTTCTTTGACTAGCCTTCTATACATCAATAACTTGTATGACTTTCATACATGAGCTGGACATTCCAGTCTTCTCTCTTTCTTTGCCTTTATACTTCTAACAGTTTAACTTTCAGTATTTCTCCTACTCTCAGAAGAAGCACCCAACTTTAAGAGTGGCATTAGCCCCGGACTTCCTAGGGGTGTAAGTCACACTAACACCCTTTGGACAATTCCTTTCTCTTTAAGTTGTTGTTTTATTCACCTTCATCACAAGACAGTCGTTCTTCTGGATCCCTCTCTCATCGGTCAAATGCTTAGTAAATACTTTACTAATACTTTTCAAACAAACTTTGCTTTGGATATCTCATATCTTTTAGCCTTTGTCTGCATCTGAAAACAATTTTCAGTTCCATGAATATCACATAATTATCCCAAACTTTGAAGTTCGGGTCTTTATGGAAGCAAACATATTGCACTTGACCGTAACGGAATTCTAGCTTTTGGATCGAAGGACGAGAGTCTCATCATCCATAGCATTAGCGGGAGAATACCGAAAACATGCGATAGGACAAAGTCCTTCTCGACACTCTTGAGGACAATCCTCACATTATGTTACCAATCATAAAGATTAACCAGATAAATAACAGCTTATTCAATTTTAATATGGAAGGTGGAAACGCGAGCCATTATTCTACAACTATTATGCAAATTTCACTTAGACAATGTTCATAATTAATTGCACAGAGAATTAAACAAGTTAATTCTACAGTGCGCTCCCACTCAAATCAATATCTCTCATAATTGATTGTGAGTGATACAAGACCCGCATTTCAATTCAACGCCATTGATGTGGACATCACTGATGACGAGAATTTCAATCGGTAGGCAAACTTGCCGATCACATCTCTACGTGACTCTTATTCATCTTTCGATGCGTGTGTTCCGAGCTCAGGACGATCCTGCCATGAACGTCAAGACAACCAAGTGATCTCGCTGCGAGGTCTGACCTCACCCGCCTTACACCCGTACAATCGTTCATACCCATGTGGACATGGCGCACCCCGAAAAGAAAGATGCTGTGACGGTGCTACACTTGGGAGAACACTAACTACTTGATATTTTAAGTGAGAGATCACCCTAATAAAAGTGACTACCGCGCAATAAAAAAGGGTGCATCATAAGGGATAAATATCTCAGGCAATTCATAATAGCATGATATGGTATAGCCCTTTCTGACGGAGAAGTCTTTTATTTCTTCGTCTTCGGCATTCGCGTCGGTGTTCACCTCCGCGAAGTTTGCCACCACCTTGTTGATGCAATAAATAATACTGCTATCTCTATAGCTAATAAAATAATGCATTACAACAAGGTTGACATGCAGGTCATTTAAAGTGACAATCATATGGCTCCAGCCATCATGCCGAATCATGACACGCAAGTCATGTTAATTTACATTATATAGTCATCTCATACATAATCAAATTAAATATGAGCACTGCTATACCACATCATATGCACATCTCATGTCATCCTGCAAAACCAAGTTAGACGCCTCTAATTGGTTTATGCAAAAATTTATTTTACGTGGCTTCTAAGGTTTCAACCAAACCACAGCTACCAACGTTTATCATCAAGCATGATTATTCCAGTCGCTAGATTAACTTTGCGGGGCGTATGAAACACGAGATAATAAAATCTCGAGCCCCATACCAAACTTCATCATACGCATGACCCCCGTGCAGATCATATATGCATTGCCCTTTTCTCTGCGAAATTTCATCTTTCTTTTAACTATGGTGGAATTCAACGAACTGTTAGCACTTCGTTGATCAATCAGGATCGCGGATTGCCAGAACTTTGAAACTCCACCATGCCGTTATCAAGATCAGAAATACGCAAATTTCAGGGAAGCAACAAGAACATCGGGTAACAGATTTCATCTGCTACCCGCACAAATAATTTTCAGTAATAGAACTCATCTACTACAAATTATATTGTGCAACACCCATACATCTCTATGTATTCTAGATTGTAACATGCATCTATGCATAGCACGGCTCATGATGCCACTGTAGGGGAACACGACAGAAAACAAAAAAAATCGGTACAGCGAGCACGCCCAGGATCACTATGGAGATGCATACAAGGTTTGGATCTGATCATTACTGACTCGTAGCGCAGCGGAAGTAGAGTCGATGAAGATCGTCAGTGCAGATCCCCGCAACTAGGATTTACAACCTCCCAACCGCGAGGATGTACTCCCTCGTCAGTCCCTCGGACAACCCTTCGGGAGGCGGTCGGACAATCCCCCGGACGGTGTCACGGATAGCCCTTCGGGAGGCACTCATAGAAACTCGGACGGTCACTCGGACAGCCCTTTGGGAGGCACTCTCGAACAGCCCCTCGGGCAAAAAGATCGAACCTACGACCTCTCTACGGGGTTGCACACATACGGTGTCATCTATCCGGAAGGGCTTCGCCGTCCAGAACTAGTTCCCACCGGAACCCAGACAACCTTTCGGCTCTACGAAACTATTTCGCTGGGAGGGAGAGAGAAGGCCAGATCATGCATGGCATTTGTATGTGAGAAAGAGTGTGTGTGGAGAGTGCCTCTCCACCTCTATTTATAGGAAAAACCAAGGGGTAGGGTGGCACATGAAAAACCCAAAATGCCCATGCTTTATGTCACACATAAAGGGCATAATGGGGAGGTAAGAGGAGCCCCCTTGGCTGCCCACCCCATGTGGATCCCCCCCCCCCCCAAAAAAGGGGTTCCCATCCATCCATGTCATCCCCTAGATCTTTTGGGACAAAGCCCAAAAAGGTGGCTTTCCAAAAAGCAACCATAAAGTGCTTTTCACTATTCATGAAAGCATTTTTCCGCGACCGTTAAATTCGAAAATAATTTTGGACGCGTTCCGAAACAATTCCGGATCAGTGATTTTCATCAGCGAAAAGCAACCAAAGCGGTTCCTGCAGCTCCGGAACATTTCCGGTTTTTTTCTCCGGAAAAATCCCAGAAGTTCCCAGAACAATTCTGGCACCCTCCAAGAATTTACAGGCGTGTGCCGAAACCATTTTGACTTAATGGTATACTCCGAAACAACTTTTCGGTTTTACCGAAACTATTCCGGTGTTCTCTCTCCGGAACTCTTCCGTTGTCTCCGAAACTTTTCCGGTGACTTTCTCTCAGACTCCCTGTCCAGTATTCAGCAGATAGATGACCCTTAAGCGTGTGACCCTATAGGTTCGGTGAAGTATAGACATGACCGGAACACTTTCCGATCAATGATCAACATTGGAGCCGTGGACACCCATATTGACCCCTATACCCACACGAATAAATATTCGAGTGAACATCCAGTTGCCGTGTGCTATTCCTGTTGCTTCGCAATATGTTACAAACACCCGAGGTGAGATTTATCGGCATCCCCGTGGATCAACAACTTTGTCCACTATGCCAGTTACCTCGTTACCGGTTTTGTTCTCTCTTCTCGTTTCCGCGTTCCGGCATCCCTGTGATCAAATCACATTGTGTCTGGCCAGACGATGATGGATACCGTAACACCGAGAGGGCCCAAAGAATATCTCTCCATCGTCAGAGGAGCAAATCCCAATCTTGAGCTATCAAGTCCCTTGTCATACTTTTCCATGAACCCGTAAGCCGCCGTAATAGCCACCCATTTACGGATGATGTTTAACAAACCCCAAAGTTCATGAAGCAAGCATGAAGAAACTCGATACTCTCATGGTCTAAGGAATCATGCAAACGTTAACTTTCTCTGTGTGATTAACCATTAACTTGTGACGAAGGTATCTCATAGTATAACATCAATTCGGGTCGATTCAACACAAATGTTCTTCTAACATTGTGCCCTCAAAATTGCTCGCATAGTCATGCCCATGATCAGGAAAACAGGATCATCATGCAATACTTGAGCTAGTCTTAGAGGCATGACTAGGAATATATTTTTTCGGTTTATTATTCCACACGTGCACATGAGTTTCCCTCCGAGCCTCGTGGATATTGTAGACTCGAGAACCATAGCAATTATAGCACATAATATAAACATAATTATGAACATGGAGATAAAAAATAACATTTATTATTGCCTCTAGGGCATATCTCCTACACTAATGCCCTTTGAAGTTAGCACAAAACATTGGAACTCTCTCTTAGAAGTGAACATTTGAAAAGCGAGTCTCAAGCTTCTTTCGCAATTCTCAAAATTTCTTCGTAGTTGTAAAAAAACAAGTGACTCTAGTTCTCCTTCGTAGCTCCCCAGTAGAGTCGGAAATTGTGTTGTCCTCATCGATGAGTTTGAGCACGGATCTTCATGTGTCTCTGTGTGGCCTCTACGATGTGGTTTGGTTCGAGGACCGTCCGAGACAAAGTCGGAGTCGCTTGGTGGGAGATTAGAGATGACGATGACGCCTGCTGGGGGAGAAGTGATGACGAAGACACATGTGTCTCGACGGGGCTCTCTTGAGAAATATGTGTGTATGTGGTCTCCTATGTGTGTTGCTCAGCGGATTGTGACGGGTTTCGCTCAGTTTGTTGTTAATTAAACCAGACAATTCTCTTATGCTTAATTAATGAATGAGGCAAAAAATTAAGTTTTAAAATAAAATATTTCAAAATTTAATTGAATTTATCCGGACACATATTCTAATTGTCCATATGAAACATCCACGAATGCTCAATCGGATAATTCTGAAGTTATGTATGAGTTCCTCGATTGCGAATCTGATGATGCATTTGAGTTATTGATCCGGGGAGTACGGCGGCGGCATAGGCCTAGGGTAGAGCTTCGGAGGTCCAACAAGGCCTGGGTGGCCTCAGAGGGATACAACGGCGACAACGGTCCTTGGAGTAGAAGGAGGGTCGGGATGTGAAACTACGCGGGCTCCTGACAGGTTTTGGGTGGGACCGAGGTGTCGAAGTCTGACGCGACAGACGTCTAGACTCCCTTAGAATTCCCCTCGATTTGGTGCTGGTCTAGGGGTGTTCAGACGTCCGAACCGACCCGACCCGATTTGGTAAGCCACGTTAGATGGCTAAAAGTGTTCGGGCCGTCCAATCCAAACATTTGAGACCGATTTAATGAGCCCGTTTGAGATGCCCTAATGCCTTTTGAAGTCAGCACAGGACTATGGAGACTAGAGATGGTGATGACGTCGGCTTCGGGAGAAGTGATGACGATGATGCCTGTGCGTTGACTAGACGAGGCTCTCTTGGGAAAGATGTGTGTGTGTGGTACCCTATGTGTGCCGCTCAGTGGGTTGTGATGGAGCTTTTCGCTAACAGAACTGACAATTGTCCTCTGCATAATCAACCAAGGAGGCAAATCTTCAGCAAATATGTCCCGCCAACGGTTGTCTGCAACTGCTCTATCCAGCCTTACCCTCACATTCGTGCGACATTTCTGCTTATTATCATAAGTAAAAGGTAAGCCAGAAAAACCAAGATCCATTAGTTCACATACCTCAAGAGTACCCCGAAAGGAAAGCATCTGATTCTCATTTCATGACGTAGCTGAGAAATGCGCCCGAACGACCACATGGCCTCACTAAAAACACCCATGACACGCCACAGAAGATCAGACGACTGTTTCAGACTCGCATCGGAGCCCACATATCGTGTCGGTTTTCTGTACGTGGTTCGCCGTAGACACATGTCAACCGAATTCTTAATCCATTGTAGTGCATAGGTATAATTTGAGAACTAGCTAGTGTCAAAATTTAAGCTTTGACAATGACAAGTGTTATTAATGAACTTTAGTGCATAGGGATAATTTGCACTTGGAGTAGATGGTTCAGTCCTTTTCCTGAATATTTTGCACTTGGTGTAGTTAATTACTCTTGTAGGTACTCATCAGTCCTTGTTTGCACTAGAGTATGAATTAGATGATGAACTAGAGTATATGAACTGTTTTTGGCACTTTAGAACATATGCCTAGGATGGCCTAGAGTATATGAATGCAACTAAAAGAATATATGAACTAGAGTATATAAACTAGAGTATACGGATGCAAAAAAGTAAATTAACACTAGTTCATATAAGCTTTGGCAAACAAAAAAGTTTTGGAAGTGTCAAAGCTTGGGCACACTGTTTTGCAATCATCTATGTTCTAGTAGAATGCCACACTAGTTGACAATGTTATGACAATAGTTTTGACACTGATTTGGCATTGCTTACATTTTGACACACTAGTTTGCAATAATCTACATGGGCAAATCATGAACTCTAGCTAATTATGAGCTGCCAAAATTGGCAAGCTAATTCTACTACACCAAAATTCAGAGCTGCCAAAATTGGCAAAGAGAGAAAGAGAGGGAGAGAGAGTGAAGTACTCCAAAATTCAGTAATATTCAGTGAAGTACTCCTAAATGGC
Organism: Elymus sibiricus; assembly: GCA_039707655.1. Classification (NCBI taxonomy): domain Eukaryota; kingdom Viridiplantae; phylum Streptophyta; class Magnoliopsida; order Poales; family Poaceae; genus Elymus; species Elymus sibiricus. The sequence goes on from CM077670.1 coordinate 32,414,724, forward strand.
ATTTATAATTACTATTCAAAAATGATTTTCCTAGGGATTTGCAAAGATGAGAATACACATATAATGGCCTAATAATTGATGTTACAGAAACAGTGCAAGGAAAAATGTTCATCAGAAGGGGTATGAACTTAGAAGCATTTAGAAACATGATTCACCAAATTTGGTGATCAAATGATTCTGCTAGGAACTTTAGGAGCATCTAGGAATTTGAATCAACAAATTTGGATTTCATTTGAATTTCCTAGGAATTTATAAGCTCACTGAATAAAGATTAAAGGAAATAGCCACGACATGATTTCATCTCAAGCTCCGCGACTGAACCCTAGCTAATCAAAAGTGAAGCAAACAAATGGTGAGGGAGATGCTCACCGAAGATTGGTGCGCGGTGCGTCGTTGACCGCCTACGTCTTCGTCGCCGTCACCTGCCTTCGTCGTCGAAACCCTAACATTTTGGTGAAATAAATGAATCGCAGAAAATGGCCGGCAATGGGAGCGAGAGGGGAGGTGTGGATGTATGGCAACGAGAGGGGGGGGGTCTAGAAGAATACCTCAGCACTGGAAAATGGCCGGAATCGTCGGTAGAAGGGGGTCGATCGACGGCGGCAGCGGCAACGAGAAGGAAAGGGGATCGAGAGAGAGTGTCGAGTTTTTTTAGGGGTAAGAGAGAGTGTCGAGTGGGGGCGACGGGCCCGTGCCCACTTGGTTTTGACCCGGCCGCGACAGAAATGTTGGGCAAGGCCCAGTAGGCCGGTTTCGGGAATATTCAAAATAATAAAAGACTTTAAAACAATAAAAAGACACAAAATAATAAAAATCTCAAAATTATAAAAGATTCAAAATAATAAAAGACTTTAAAACAATAAAAAGACACAAAATAATACAAATCTCAAAATTATAAAAGATTCAAAATAATAGAAGACTTTAAAACAATAAAAATACTCAAAATAATAATATATTATAAATATTCAAAATTATAAAAAGATTCAAAATAATAAATAAATAACTCAAAATGATAAAAGATTCGGAATTATAAAAGATTCAAAATAATAAAAGACTTTAAAACAATATATAAAAAGACACAAAATAATAAAAATCTCTAAATTATAAAAGATTCAAAATAATAAAAGACTTTAAAACAATAAAAATACTCAAAAATAATAAAAAAATCAAAATTATAAAGATTCAAAATTATAAAAAGACTCAAAATTATAAAAGATTCAAAATAATAAATAAATAACTCAAAATGATAAAAGATTCAAAATAATAAAAGACTTTAAAACAATAAAAAGATTTAAAATAATAGAAAAACTCAAAATATAAAGATGCAAAATTATTAAATGACTCAAAATTATAAAGATTCAAGATAATAAATAAAAAAAACTCAAAACTACAAAAAGACTCAAATTTGTGGCGTATTATAAATTACTACCCCAGCACTAAACAAATTATCTACGGCGTGGCAGAAATACAATGCCAACATTAGCTTTTGCCTGGTCTGTACAAATGGGCCCACAAATTTGTGGCGCTTTAGAAAAAAGCAACGCCAGTACTAACTCTGTAAAGTTGGCTTACCAATCATGCCGACGCCAGCACTATTTGAAAAAAATAGTGCCGGCGTTGGTAAGAAATGGCGCGCCACCAACAAAAGTTGTGGCTAGCCATTCTCCACTAGTGTCCCCGTCGTAGCTCTCCGTCAAAGTCGGAGGTGCGCTGTCCTCGTCGCGGGTGGATGAGTTCGGGCACTGATCTTCATATGTCTCCATGTGGCCTCTACGATGTGGGTTGGGTCGACGACCGTTTGCGGCGAAGTCAGAGTCACTTGCTTGGAGACTAGAGATGGTGATGACGCTAGCTTCGGGAGAAGTGATGACGATGACGCCTGTGCGCTGACTAGACGAGGCTCTCTTGGGAAAGATGTGTGTGTGTGTGGTGCCCTATGTGTGCCGCTCAATGGGTTGTGTCGGAGCTTTTCATTAACTGAACTGACAATTCTCCTCTGCATAATCAACCAACGAGGCAAATCTTCAGCAAATATGCCCCGCCAACGGTTGTATGCATCTGCTCTATCCAGGCTTACCCTCACATTCTTGTGACAATTTCTAGTTATTATCACAAGTAAAAGGTAAGCCAGAAAAACCAAGATCGATCGGTTCACATACATCAAGAGTACCCCAAAAGGCAAGCATCCGATTCTCATTTCGTGGCGTGGCTGAGAAATGCCCGAACGGCCACATGGCCTCGCTAAAATCACCCATGACACGCCACAGAAGATGAGACGGCTGTTTCAGACTCTGCATCGGTGCCCACATATCGTGTCGGTTTTCTGTACGTGGTTCGCCATGCCATAGACACATGTCAACTGAATTCTTTTGCCTCGTTCACAAAAAAAAAAAGTTTGAAAAGCAGCAAAGCTTCAGTGTCTTGCAAAAAGGAAAGAACATAATAAAGGTATATAGAAGGGCATATCACTATTTCTGTCTGTTTTGCTTGTTTTGCAAAAAGGGGAAAAAAGGAGAGGCGCCGCACTATTTTGGGGCTTTTTGACCATCCGATGATCCCTCCATCCATCCCCACACAGCTCAGTTGCACGTCAAAGTACACACAGGGAATCGCGGCGGGCCACACCCCACCCCACAGCACAGGGGACGGGTCAGGAACAAACCCTAGCCAGCCAGCCGGACCCCCGCCCCGGTCAAACCCCAGACCGCCCCAGCCGGTCACTCCCGTCCCCTCTTCTTCCCCCACACCCCCTCCCCCCACTCGCACCTCGCCGGACCTCCGCCGCCGCAGCCCCCCCTCCCCCCCTTCCCCTCCACCTCCCCTCGCCTCGCCGTCTTCGCGCGCCGTATGCGGCTCGATCGCCCCCGCCCGCCCCTCCCCGCCCGCGAATAGGGCCCCGGGAGCCTGATCTCGCCGCCGCGGCCTCCGGGCGCGCCCGCGGGGGCCGACCATGGAGAGGGTGGCGGCGGGGAGCGAGCAGGGGACGCCCGACAGCGAAATGGGCGACGGGGACAACGACAGCGTCGGCTACGGCACGGAGATGGAGCTCGACGCCCCCGGCTCCGGCTCCGCCCCCGCCTACCCGGCACGCCCCAGCGTGCACGACGGCGTGGACCCGTTCGAGGGCATGGAGTTCGACGACGAGGAGGACGCGTGGACCTTCTACAACCTCTACGCGCACCGCGTCGGCTTCAGCACCAGGATCAGCGTGATGCACCGCTCCCGCCGCGACGGCTCCATCATGTCGCGCCAGTTCGTCTGCGCCAAGGAGGGCTTCCGCACCTACCGCGGCAAGCACGAGGCCGCCCTCGCCTCCAGCCCCGGCGCCGCCGGCGACGACGGCGGGCGGGGCCGCCGCACCCGCGCCGTCACCAGGGTCGGCTGCAAGGCCATGATCCGGGTCAAGAAGCAGGACGGCGGCAAGTGGGCCATCACCAAGCTGGAGACCGCGCACAACCACCCCCTGGTCCCGCAGAACCAGGCGCACTGCCTGCGCCCGCACAAGCCGCTCTCAGAGTGCGGCAAGCAGCGCTCCTCTTCCTACGGGGTTCGCCGAAATGGAGGTATGTTCCTCGCGATTGAGCCTCCACCGCCACCGCCTCCCACGCCGCCTGTTCCTCAGACCAGCATCATCGCTCAAGCAGTGGTTCCCCATTACATCGGGGATGGCATCGGAAATGCCACTCGAGTGATCCTGGATTATGTCAACCTCATGCAAGCTGAAGACCCGGCCTTCTTCTACGCCATGCAGTTTGTCGAGGGCCATCCGGTGGGGAATGTCTTTTGGTCCGATGCGAGAGCAAGGACGGCGTACAAGGACTTTGGGGATGCCATTTTCTTGGATGACTTCTGCAAAAGAAGCAAGTATGAGCTCCCGCTCGTCACATTCACTGGAGTCAATCACCATTGCCAGCCGGTCCTATTTGGTTGTGCGGTCATCAGGGATAACTCTGAGGCGTCGTTTGCTTGGCTGTTTGAAACACTTCTCCTGGCAATGTGTGGTCAGCACCCTGTCTCTCTTACCACGGAGTATGATGGCGCCATACAGTCAGCTGTCAACAAGGTTCTTCCTCAAACCAGGCACCGATTCTGCAGGTGGCACATCTTGAATGAAGCCCAGTGCAAGCTATCAGATTTCTTAAATGTGTTCCCGTCCTTTTATGATGAGTTTGTCAACTGTATCAACATGTCTGAAACAATTGATGAGTTTGAAACAAATTGGGAGGCATTGATTTCTAAGGTTGGGTCTGGACATAACGAGTGGCTTGATTCAATGTACAATTGCCGGCAGCAGTGGGTCCCGGTATACTTGAGGGATGCATTCTTTGGAGACGAGCCATCAAGGCAGGAGTGTATGAGCAGGAGCTCCTTTTTTGAGTCTCACATTACTGCTAAAACTAATTCACAGTCGTTCATTAAGCAGTATGAAAAAGCTCTCGACAGTTGTTATGAGAGGGAGGTGAAGGAAGAATTCGAAACAAAGTATTCGCTTCCAGATATCAAGACATCATCTCCTATTGAGAAGCAAGGGGCAGACTTGTACACAAGGACACTGTTTTTGAGGTTCCAACAGGAGGTGATTGGTGCCTCTGTTTCTACTTTGGAAGTGGCAGAGGAGGATGGCAAGGCTTGCATGTATAAAGTGACCACATCTCAAGGAAGTGAGAAGCCTCGTATGGTTCAATTCAATTCTTCTGAGTGTTCTGCGAAATGTACCTGTCAGATGTTCGAATATCTTGGCATTGTCTGTAGGCATGTTCTTACTGTCTTTGGTGCACAAGGTGTATCTACCTTTCCTTCTCAGTACATCATAAAAAGATGGACCAAAAGTGCCACAGATAGAAGCTCAGACAAGAAACCTGATGAAGTCACTAGAGTTAAAGAGCCCAAGGAGGAGCAAAGAAGTACTGCTGAAGATGGCGAGCAATCTCAGACATGGCGTTACAACAGTTTGTGTCGTGAAGCACTTAGGTATGCTGAAGAAGGAGCATCATCTGTAGAGGTTTATATTGTGGCAATGCAGGCTCTACAAGAGGCTGCTAACAAAGTCAATATGGCCAAGAGAGGGATTGGACAAGTAGCAGCACCATTGGCAGTGATGCCAATTACAGCGCAGCTACCAGAATGTTCTGGAAAAATCCAGGATAGTTTTGGTGAGCAAAAGAAGAGAAAAAGGAATTCAAACAACTCAAGAGAGAACTCCGCACCGAATCAATTTATGCATATGCAGCAACCTAGTAATTACCTCTTTGTTGGTCCCAGTACATCAGGTGGTTCACAAGGGCCTAGTCAGCTAGTTGCTGCAATTCCTGTTTCTTCCTGTGCACAACATGGGCAAACATCGGGTGCAAATAACTCAACCGATGGCAACATGGCAACTGCTTCTGTAGCTGTTGACAAGTTTCATGGATTCTTAGACCGAGATGCATCAACAACAGCACCTTCTTCAGGAAATGTTGTGCAAGCAGGAGAAACTAAATCTTCAGGGGTTGCTTCACAGATTAACGAGGTCATTAACTATACTGACTACCAAAAGTTTCATATTCGTATCTTCCTGTATTATCCTTTAATTGTTCATTGTGTGCTCCATTGAGTGAGGTGTTGCTCGCTTTGTTTGCTGGTTATTTAGACTAAACAGGGCAGGTCATTGGTAGATGAACGAATTTAACTGGGTATGTAGTTATGTTGTGCATTTTCTCAATATGTGTACATGCGTCTAAATTATCAGTTATAAAACATGGAAGGAATAGTATAATGTATGCAACGAAACTTGCAAAACTTCTCCACTTGATTGTGGACATTGTTTAGGAAGTTTAAAGAATAGGGGCCTGATAAACTAGAAGAGAATGAGGTTTCCCTTTATCTGTTAGCAAACAACATTTGTTGTCTATCTATTTGCTTGGAGGCCTTTTTTTTCTGTTATTAAGACCGTTCTTTTCAGATTAGCCTTCTTGTTTTCCGATAGTTGTGATCAATCAACTTGATTTTTTTTAAAGAACAGCAATAAGCAGATCATAGTGAACAATACTGTTTTCATGTTTCTCAACCTCCACCTCTTGTTTCTGTTTTTTTTTTCTGCTGAGTTCTGAATGAACACTAGTTTACCGTTCTTTTGTCTATCTCATCTGAGCATGCTACATGATTAATGATAATTCGTGTTGCTGTTCTCTTTATCTTTTTTGTTTCATGTCCTACATAATACCATATATGCTACCCTCTTCTAAACTTGCTGCTTGGCTGGATATTATAAATTTTGGCAATAATCATACAGTTTTTTTTTCCATTTTACATGTACGCACATAAACATATAATCAGTGTTTCCTTGTGGGGTGAAGTTCAATTATTATCCATTCTTCATCTGGCTCATAAACATATAATCTTTATTGATAAATTTTCCTGCATTGTTTCCTCAGTTGGCAGTGTGTGTAGGTGCTTTGAAAAAATCAATACAAAATTTTCTACTTCACATGTATAATTAAAGAAGATTACAGCATCATTAATTTCATGCTATCACTGCATTAAGAAATACAACTAAGTAAAATAAATATTGCTAGTTTGACTTGAGTATGGCATGATTCAAATCTGCTTAACTGCTTTGGTTGTACTTGAGTGCTGTCCACAGGAAGAAACACCTACCTAATTTCCTTCCCTTGTTCAGCTCTCCAGCAGGTAGCTAAAGAAAAATGAGTGATTATGTTCAGTTGCAAAGTAGTGTTGAAATATTCATTACAGTTTACTTTTGTATACAGATACAATTGCTAGTTTGTTGCTAGGAGTAAGGCTGTCTGATCATGATTGTTTATAGGATGCGCTGGTTTCAGTATTATTAGCTTCCTGCTTAATTATTTGAATAGAGACCTGACCATGTTCGGATTTATCTAGAATGATGATATCATGTTCTTGCTTGATGGCCAACATTCCATAATTTTGTTCTTTGTCTGAATACTAAATTTGTGTGAAGCTATATGGTATTGTGTGAAATAAGGATATGCGCTAATGTGGTATGGATAATTAGCAGGATTAATTGTGGGAGAGAACCAATGATTTAGATCATTTAGTATGTATTTAGTGTGCTAATGTGTAATTAAGCTTCTAAATAGTGGATATCTGGTTCATATCAGACTGGGTTTGGCAAGGGTCTGGGATACTGAGTGATATGCATTCGTACTGAGGAAACACTACAACAACAACAACAACAAAGCCTTTAGTCCCAAACAAGTTGGGGTAGGCTAGAGGTGAAACCCATAAGATCTCGCGACCAACTCATGGTTCTGGCACATGGATAGCAAGCTTCCACGCACCCCTGTCCATGGCTAGTTCTTTGGTGATGCTCCAATCCTTCAGGTCTCTCTTTACGGACTCTTCCCATGTCAAGTTCGGTCTACCCCGGCCTCTTTTGACATTATCAGCACGCTTTAGCCGTCCGCTATGTACTGGGGCTTCTGGAGGCCTGCGCTGAATATGTCCAAACCATCTCAGACTGTTGGACAAGCTTCTCTTCAATTGGCGCTACCCCAACTCTATCTCGTATATCATCATTCCGGATTCGGTCCTTCCTTGTGTGGCCACACATCCATCTCAACATGCGCATCTCCGCCACACCTAACTGTTGCACATGTCGCCTTTTAGTCGGCCAACACTCAGCGCCATACAACATTGCGGGTCGAACCGCCGTCCTATAGAACTTGCCTTTTAGCTTTTGTGGCACCCTCTTGTCACAGAGAATGCTAGAAGCTTGGTGCCACTTCATCCATCCGGCTTTAATTCGATGGTTCACATCTTCATCGATATCCCCATCCTTCTGCAACATTGACCCCAAATATCGAAAGGTGTCCTTCTGCGGCACCACCTGCCCATCAAGGCTAACATCCTCCTCCTCCTCGTGCCTAGTAGTACCGAAAGCGCACCTCATGTACTGAGGAAACACTATTCACTTTTAATTATTCATGTACATGACATTCCTTTCTCCAATAAATACAATGCGGAATACTCGTCATTGAGTATAACAAGCATGTAATTATAAGTTTCTGATAGTTTTGCATCAGAAGCAAAACACTATAGTAATGCTGTTTGCCGCCTATCCCTTTGTATGTCTTAAACGGGTGTTAACTACTTAGCTGTAGTCTTGTTTTCTTGATATCTAATCTCCTATTGTATTGTCTGTTATGTCAACAGTTGTATGTGTGTATTTTGGTTGTGCCATGCAACAACATTATATTTTTGGTCATCTCTTGTTGTGTACTAGGTTTTGGAAAGAGTAGGGGAGGGGCTCTCACCCAAGGGGCAAGATATAAGAACTATTATGTTTCTTGCCTTCTTTATTCATCATAGAGGGTCCTTTTTATATAGAGGCTTAACAATTCAAAAGTGAGAATTCATAGATCTTATCTCTAATTGGCTTAAGGCCCAAGCTAAAAGATGCCTTCTTAATTTGAAGGATAAACTACTGGACCTAGAGATTGGGGATCTTATCATAATTGGGAGCTGTACATGATATTCAAGTGTGTTGCCTTTATTTAAGAACAGGAGGAAGCGCAAGTTGCAACTAGTTAGAGATCCAACACTTGACTCGTCTCGTAAACATTGGCGTATTGATTAGTGTAGCATTGTACCTCATGTGGTATATCTTTGTAAACAGTGCCTATGGTTAGCTTTGATTTTCCTGTTAAATTATGGAGTGCTCTTCATTTCATTTATCTCGACTCTTCAACTCTACCTTCAAGGCTCTGACCATAATAAATCTTGATGACATGTGCAGAGTCATGAACTGTCCCAAGCTAATGGAAACAAGGGAAGCAGTGTAAATTCTACTGCTTCACCACAGCTTGTGACCGTTCCAATTGGATTCTGCCTGCCCTCCATGGACAACTCCAAGATGTCTACTGGTATGTATTGCCATGACTTTACGTTGCTATGAAAATCTATAAATTGTTCCAAACATCTGGGTGCAATCATGTTTATATATATGTTATTATTTGCTCCAGTTTCCTAAATAACCCTTGTCTCCTTTGCCGGTCGTTTTACTTAACACAGTCATTTTGACTTTACTGGTGATGCAGCTGGGATGAATTCTACAAACTCTGGCGGCATGATGAGTAATGGCAATGCATCATTTGGTCTGCGCCAATGTCAATCTTCTGCGCAAGTGCCTGCTACACACTCAGAGGCAAAAGCACTGGCAGAAAACACCGATTCACGGGCTACTACTGACAGCTCTTCTATAAGGGCTGCAGCCATCGCGGCGGGGGCACGCATTGCATCTCCATCTGATGCAGCTTCAATCATAAAAGCAGCAAAATCGAAAGATGCCATCCACATTAGGCCTGGGGAAAGCCTTCCAAATCAGCTGAAACCATTGGCCCCCAGACCACTGTCCTCACTAGCACCAGCCAGCGCACCCAGTTCAGCGCAGCATCTGCAGCAGCCTGGACAAAACAGCTTTGGCGATTCTACCGCAGCCAAGGAAGCAATTTTCGGCTCCACAGATGGCAGTGATGGTGACGAGTATGATGATGATGACGATGAAGACACTGACGACGACGGAGACGAGGGGCTAACCGGCGATGAAGGGGAGCAAGAATGATCTTTCAGCTGTTGAGCTGTCTCTCTCACTAACCTCTCCCAAGGCTTCCCCCAGCCCCTGCTGATATCTTGACAACATTTTTCACCAATGGAAATGGAGTCTCATAGAGCAATAGCTGTATACATACATGTTTATAGCCTGTATTTAATGTCCCAGCAGCCATCACCGTACCCCCCATGAGCCTAGGAGCCTTCTTTTTCTTTCTTATTAATCTAGAGATCCCTTTTTTGTTTAACCTAATCAGACATGAAGCTTCCTCAAGCTTATTTTTCACTGGCTCTTGCTAGGGTTTGGTCAAGTTGTCAGCTCCAACATGTGGTAGCTATGAGCTTATGATGTATGTAGTACAGCATGGCTGCATGAGTAGTAGTACAGTTTGCTGGTGAACTGCTCCAGGAGTTGGGTTTTTTCTTCATATTGGAAAGGACCCTGTTTTTTTTAGTTGGAAAGGAACATGTTAGGGCAACTCCAACACGGATCACCAAATGTACGACACCAAACCTCAGCGGACATGTCCGTGGATAGCAGGCTGGGTGTCCGTGGATAGCAGGCTGGGTGCCGGCCATCCAAGCGTGGACACAAAATGTCCGGGCTATTTGAAACGGACCGCGCTCAAACCCGAACGAAATTGAAGCGGAAGTTTAAACGAACTTAACTAAAACTAGACGAGGTCTCTTCTCGTAGGGGTGGTTTCCGAGGCGACCGTCGTTGTTCGATCTGGGGCATGTTGTCGCCGATATGAGGTGCATGAGCGAGGTCTCTTCTCCTTGTCACGCGGGATCAACACGTAGCCATGCTGGATATCCCACACAGTAGAGTGTGTTTTAGAATTTCAATCCGGGTGCACATCGAGGGTAGGATCCCCCTGCGGGGCCGATGATGCATAATAACGGTGATCCTTCTCCTCCTCCTCATACATCCGTACCTTCTCTTTGACCGACACCCAGCCCGTCTGCAGCGGAACCGGCACCCGGTCTAGGGAACTGCCCCTGGATCCGGCTTCTCTCGCCGGCGACAACTACTCGGCGTTGCACTTATTGTCCATCGCGGCGGTCGGAGGTGTGGCAGGTTGAGAAGTTTCTGGAGAAGAAACCAGCCCGCCCGGTGGACCGAAGATGGGGCCGATCCTGGGACCATCCCCATCCCGATTAACCAGGTGAAAGACCATCACCATCATCCGAGACGATTTAGCTGGTGGTAGCAGTCCTGAACCTTGAAACAATGGCCGTCTAACGATCTCTGCATTTGGTTATTCCGACAATGCATCTTGATATGTCTTTTCCTGGGCAAGACACTCACCGGAGAAGAGAAGATTCCCAAGATTGTTCCATTTTCCTTTTGTCAAATTGGAGCTCCTTGTTTGGTCAGATTGCCAGCTCTAACATGTGGTACTCCCTCTATTCCATATTCTAGTGCGTGTAAGGTTCTGGGTCATATTCCGCAATGTAATGCGCGTAAGCGCTTTTGGTCGAAAATAGCCCTCCGCTGGATGTACTGCGCCTCACTGCATGCATGCACGTGCATCACAGTATGAGCAGGCAAGGGGTAATTCTAGTCCAAAAAGAAGTGCCAGCCATGTCTTGGTATAAGTGCCACCAACAAGGCGTGCTATAAAAGGGAATGGAGGGAGTAGCTAATTAGTACTCCCTCCTATCCAAAAAAAAAAGTGTCGCGGTTTTGAACTAAAACAGTTTAAAACCGCGAGTCTTTTTTTTTTTGGATCGGAAGGAGCAGCAGTATGCATGGGGTGCGGAGTAAGTAGTTTGCTGGTGAAGTGCTCCATGAGCTGAGCTGGCAAGTTTTGCACTCCCTTTTCTCTTGGTATCATATTGGACAAGGACCTATTAAGACTCTGAGCTCCCCACGCCATTGACTTGCATTGCAAGGGTGATTGGTGAGTGAGAAGAAAAAGATTCCCAAGATTCTTGCACCAAACACACGTCCTTCCAGTTCCAGCTCCAGCTGCTGGTGAAGTGGAGTAGGAGTACGTACTACCTCCGTTCCAAAATATAGTGCGCCCGCGCTTCCCGAGGTTCAACTTTGACCATAAATTTAACCAACGAGACCGACTGCGGCGGGAGCAAAAAAATTATATAATTTTTTTGCTCCCGCCGCAGTCGGTCTCGTTGGTTAAATTTATGGTCAAAGTTGAAACGCGGAAACCGAGGACGCATTATATTTTGGAACGGAGGGAGTAGTATTTTTCTTTCTTTGTGGAACGGTGATGACATGGGAGCAGGAACTAGTCACTCGTTTCCTTAACATTAACGGAAAGCCATCGCTGTCTCGCTGATGCTTCTGCTGATCGTGCCGTTGCCTTGTCATTCAGATCCATGAACGAACGAACAAGAAGGGAGGTTTCCTACACACGGCCGGCCGGAGATCGATCGACGAACCGAAAAAAAATTCAGGTCCTGTTTGGATCACCGTTTCTCTTTTAAACACCCTTGTAAAAAAATAAGTACACGCCTGGGCCCGTCGCTTCACTTCCCGCTGGAATTTGCACGGCGGCCAGTAAGTTACACGTGTAAGTTATACACCTCGGTGAAAATAGTACTCGGGGCATCTCCAACAGTTTGTTTGTTAACTTATTGATAAAATATGCCATGTCATCAATCAACACCTTAACATACAACTACTCCAATAGGTTGTATTTAGCTTGCCCAATAGGATGTGAGATAATAAATAAGGTGCTCTCTCATTCTACATTGGAGCTTGTGCAAGGGTTGTTGGTTCATGTACATACAACCTTACTCTCTTTTCTCATTTATTGTATGACACATTATAAAAAATCTTATGTGGCAAAGTTTACCAACAACTACTCACTAGTAGTAGTGATGTTTGCAGGCAAGCAGGGGACTAGCGCCGTGAATGTGATTGCAACCGCAGACGGCCAGTCACCACCAAGTGTGATGTGGGCACGCGTATCTCGTCTCGTCCACCAACCCCCGGAGGCGGAGGTAGGGTAGGAGCACCTGCCATGCCCGCCTCTCCTCCTCGGTGGGTCCCACAGCCTGCAAGTGGGGGCACCAACCAACCTCTTCCAAAGGCATAGAAAAGATTCATGTTGAACGAGGAGACTCTTTTGCTGCTGCACTGCATGCTGTCTGCGTGTGGTGTGTTCGAGTGTGACGGAAACCAAACCACCAAACCGGACGAAAAGTAGATAGATAGCTCGACGGCGCTGTCACGGTTGGTGAGGTGAGGCACACATGGAGCTGCGCTGCATGCTACTCCACTTGGGGTGTTTGGGGGCGCACATCTCTGTAACTCTGTTGCCATTTGGAATGTCCTTGTCGTCCAATCAGGATTCCACACCCAACAAGGATTCCATCACCATGGAAATACTTTAACCCCCCACCACACCACCCTTCCGCACTACGGGAGCATTTCTCTTAGAATTGTTGCACGGACGATTTCACTCGCAGTTGACAATTGTCTTCACCGCCAGAGTACAAATTCGTAATTTGTAAGAGCATCCACAGCGGCCAAACTCAGCCCCTCAGACGTTCGTGGCCGTGGGTGTGACCGACCGGACGCGCCCACGGACAGCGCCGGCCGGGCCCGCGTTTTTCTCCCGCACAATCACACTTTTCATATGCCAACCCTTATATCCATGCAAATGCACGCACATTCATCATACATCCATCATATAGCACAGAATTCAAAACAAAATCAACGATTCGACGATACAAAATAAAAGACGATTCAACAATCCGTCACATGCCAAATTTTTTTCTTTCAACAATTCATATCGATACACGGATGAATCAAATGGGAATTGGTATACCCCATCTATCAAAATGCCAGATCTCTCTTGGCTTCACTGTCTTCTTCTTTCTAGTGTGCGATGTTTGCCCAACTTCAAACAAAGGGGAATTGATATCCCCCCCCCCCCCATGTCAAAACGCAAATGCTCTTGACCATCATTAATCATGTTTACATTATTTCGTCCTGCAATATGCACCGCGGTTAAACTATCGTCATACAAGATTGATCGAATGGTATGTGCAGCAAATGAATCAACCAATGCAAATGTCATATGGGGCAAAGAATGTACCGGGGTTTGTTGGGGCATATCGTCGAACAACACGTGGGCATGCCCGGCGCCGACCTTGCTCGATGTTGTCCGGTGCCTTTGGAGTTGTGGCCAGTCGCCAAACCTGGGCATGGGCAGCCCGGCCCGACGACCCGGCCCGAGCCCGGCCCGAAAAACCCAGGCCGGGCCGGGCCGGGCCTGTCATTCGGGCCGGGCTCGGGCCTCGTTTTCCAGCCCGAGAGATAGTTCGGGCCGGGCTCGGGCTTTGCTTTTTCAGGATTTCGGGCCGGGCTTTCGGGCCTCGTTTTCCAGCCCGAGAGATAGTTCGGGCCGGGTTCGGGCCTCGTTTTCCAGCCCGAGAGATAGTTCGGGCCGGGCTCGGGCTTTGCTTTTTCAGGATTTCGGGCTTCGGGCCGGGCTTGCACGTGTAACTGCTAGAAAATGGCATTCAGGTCGGGCTTTCGGGCTTCGGGCCGGGCTCGCGCTTGGGATTTTGAAGTCGGGCTTTTCAAAGCCCGGCCCGAAACCCGGCCCAGCCCGACAAATGCTCAGGTTTACCAGTCGGTATCGTCTCCTTGGCACTGGCGTCTTCCAGAAAGATATCTGGGATGCCCGACCACTAGTCAGTCGAAACGGAGTGGGGCTCTGCTGGCGAGTCTTTTTTCCCATGGTCACGGCGGACGGATCGGTCGGAGTCGCCAAACCACCCGCGCCCAAGTCCATCTCGTCATCACCGTCCCTCTCCGCACTGTCCCTCTCCGCAACTACCTTCTTCGCCGCTCCACGCTCGCGCTACTTCCAACGACGCTCACTCCAGGCGACATTCTCTGCCTTGCAACTGACCACCACGGTCGGGATCCCCACGGATTCTGCCGAGGCATCATCCATGCCGATGGTGGCAGACGAGGACAACAACGCGGACAGGGAGCAAGGGTGGAGGTGGGCGGCAGCACGGATGCAGGAGGAATACAGTCGATTTGCTGGACTAGTCAATTTGGAGCGAATTTGAGATGGGTCCGGTATGTCGGATTCGACATGGCGGACGCGTACGAGCGTACCCATATCCGCCGCATATATGGGTTGGGTATGGGGAGTGCCGATCAGCCCAGACGTTTGGACCGAGTTTGCCAGGTCCGGTTGGGTGGCAATTTTCTGTTCAGTCAGGCCGCCCGGGCGTCTAGGACAGATATGGGGGCTCCGGTTGTAGATGTTGTAATTAAGTCTCCGTTTTGAAAAAAAGTTGTTTGTACTTGTTCTAAACTTTGAACAATTTTGAGATAGTTAACCGCTCATGCTGAGCGGTAAGAACTTTGCATACTTGAGTTGCATTGTTTGAAGATATTTTTCATGAAAGTACAAGCCAGTGTCGAACAAGGCAAAGATACCAAAAACTGTTGTGTACATACTAGATTTTCTTCGACGGCAGTATATTTTTGAATTATCACCAAAAACTAGTCATGGACGGGGTTACGTGGAAGCTAACTATCCATGTGCCAGAACCATGAGTTGGTTGCGAGATCTTATGGGTTTTAACTCTTTTTTTTTGCATGGTAATACGTGTCTCATTTATAGAATAAAGATCAAGTTACAAGGCACGTAAGCACCGACCTTACATGACTGAAAAGATAGGAAAATCCTATACAAAATACCAGCGTCTGACCCTTTCCTTCGACACCACCGAAGCAGCCACCAAAGGGGAAGAATACAGATCACCTCTTTACCCAAGCTCGACGCGGCTCCATCGCTGATCTGCAGCTTTACGGACCTCCAAAGTAGTTTGCCAGAAGTAAAACCATTACCGTTGAAAGAATCAGACCGGTGCAACATGTCCCCGGACACGCCATCGAACTTCAGAACTGACACCCCCGCGTGACGACGACGTCGGAGGAGGAAACCAGAACTGTCAGCCTCCAACCACAAACCCAGCACAAGATGCTCCATTTTTCAGCTGTCACTTGCGTAGACAACCGTCTGCGTGTACTCCTGAACGACCAAACCTCCCTGCTCCACCATGACGTCGGAGACAACGCCACAGCAACGGGGACAGAGCAGAAGGAGAGACACACCTGATGGAGTCGCCGCCGCCGCCTCGCCAACACCATCCATGAACCCTAACGCCGCCGATCTGAAGGATCGGCAGACACACGATGCCATCAACTCCGAGACGCCGCCATGAAGGACACCGCCGGTGTGGGAGTGGGGCTGAGGCAGATTTATTCGTCCGGGCACCGCTCCCACCACCCCAACGACGCACCACGACCTACAAATTCAAACCCTAACTACAAAGCAGAGGAACGGGGTCCCCCCTCCCTCCTGCCGCCGGAGCAGCCGGAGGGAGAGGGGGCCAGCGCCCCGGCCGGTGGAGATCGGTGGAAGGAGATCGCCTCCCTAGTCGCCTGGCTCGTGGCGGCGGCTAGGGTAGGAAGACTCGCACCTTATGGGTTTTAGCTCTGGCCTGCCCCAACTTGTTTGAGACTAAAGGTTTTGTTGTTGTTGTTGTTGTTGACAGTATATATATTTTTGAAGATTGTTGTGTTTGCGTATGCTGCACATGTGACCAAAGCTAGCTAGAAAAAAAGCTTCATTTCCTCGTAGAAATGAGGACGTAGCAAATTACTGGGCACCATGACGCTAGCTAGCTAGGAATCTCCTACAAATAAAATGGTCGTACAGTACATGACAAGCATGCCCACCGACGAATATTCCAGCTAGCAGCACGGCCGCATCTCCGTTTCACGTCGTGCAACGGACCTTCACGTGAGCATCTCCTGTTTTTTTTTTCTCTTTTCTTTTTTGACTGGAGCAGAGCATCCTGCTGCAGTCAGGAGGTTTTGACGGCGATGAGACGAACAGAAAGCTTGGTGTGACGGAGATCGGTTATGAACTCCGAACCCGTGTAGGCACAGTCGGGTTGCCTAGCAGCCACCAGCTGCCTTCGAAGGGAGGTGAAGGAGGAAAAACAAGACGCTTCATAGGGTGCCTGAAATTCTGATTCCGCCGGTCGATTCATCAGGCCTTGTACAATGCTAGGTGCTTAGTGAGGTGCTTAGAAAAATAAATCGGATTTTTCTGAAGCTCCGGTGCCTATTTTTACAGGAGAGACGCCTAGATGCTTGAAGAAATAAACCAGGCTTGCCTTAAGCACCGGTGCCTATTTGTACAGGGTAGATGCCTAATTTCTTCAAGCATCTCCCCTGTACAAATAGGCACCGGTGCTTAAGGCAAGCCTGGTTTATTTCTTCAAGCATCTCTCCTAAGCACCTTGTATTGTACCAGACCTCAGGGGATAACGCGGCAACGACATCGTCGATGGAGGGAAGTTAGAGGTTGATGGGTTCGATGCCGCACGAGAGAGGAGGGGGGTCGCTGGCGGCAGAGATCGTGTCAGGGTTTTGAAGGGTGGTCAGGGCGGAGCAGCATGACGGAGGGGGGGGGGGGGGGGGGGGCGAAGGCATGCTGGTCGAAGATAAAAAAAATGAGAAACAAGCTAGAGGCTAAAGACGGCCAGGAGCTGTTGGATCTCAATATCGTACGGCCCAGAAAATCGAACGACGACAAATAGGTGTCCGTAGAAAAAAAAATAGTTAGAAGTTTTGATAGGTGGATGGTGTCTTTGCTAGTAGCAACTTTGAACGCTCAACAAAATGTTACTCCCTTCGTTCTAAAATAAGTGTCTCAACTTTATACAAAGTTGTATCAAAGTTGAGACACTTAGAGCATCTACAACTGAACTTGGCAAATCCGACCACTCAAACGCCCGTGGACGCAACCAGGCGCGTCCACGGACAGTGACCGCTCACGCCTCAAATTTGCTTCTCTGCATCCGAGTCTCTCATATTTCATCCCCTAAATCCATACAAACCATGCAAAAAAAAACCTACGTATCACGACACCTTAGCTACGATTCGTCATCGGAGATGTCCACGACATCGGTGCCGGGCGCCGGATGGACGGGCGCGTAGGGGGGCTCCGGCTCCTCCTCCTCCTCGACCTCATCCATGTACGCGAGCATCTCCTCCTCCTCCGCGGCATGCTCCGCCTCCATCTCCTTCCGACAACGGCGTCTGGCCTCCGCATCCGACTCGGAGCGGAGGGAATCGAGGTTGGCCTGCTGCTCCGCCTGCAGATCCGCGTCTCCAGTGTCTCCCACATCCTCCTACGGCTCCTCCTCAACCTCCTTCGGATCCACTGCATCCGGAGGTAGCCCCGCAGCGATCCGGGCTTCGCGCCTTGCCCGGATCTGCTTAAGGAGCTGCAGCCGGCGGCGTGGGGGCATGGCTACTAGTGGTGGCGGACGGGGAGTGGAAAGTGGCGGCGGCGGCGGACGGGAGGGGGAAAGTGCGGACGGGTAGGGTTTTGGTGCCGGCGGTCGGCGGTCGGCTTAAATAGCCGGGCTAGGCACTACGCGGCCCGCCGGAGCGTCGCCATCGGTCCGACGGAGGAGATGAGCTTTGGACCGCCGGGTTTCAGACTGTTTTCCTGTGGGACCCCAGCGTCAGTCTGACGTGGCGGACGCGCCCGAGCGCCCCATATTTGGTTTGGATATAAGGGGTGCCGGTTAGTCCGGATGTTTGAGGCATCCGTCTGGATCGCATTTTCGTGACCGGTCAGTGACCGGGCCGTCAGTCCGGACGTTTGAGGCGGATTTAGGGATTTTGAGACGGACGGAGTACTGTGAAGAGAGTTTTTCCTTTGAGCGAGTAAAGATAGATTGGTTGAGAGGGATCTCACCAGATCCCAACGCACCTACCGCCCTTCCCGTTTGTTTATACATTATAAATAAACACCCCCAAACCCCCGAATTCCCCGTGCCCACCGCCATCCTCCTCCTCTCTCTCGCTCGTCTTCCTCCTCCGCCTCATCTCCCGGCGCCACTCCCCCGCTCCGTCCACGACTCCGTCAGGGTAAGCAGCCTCCGACCCCCCCCTCTCCGCCGCCCGTCCCCTAGTCCTCGTTCTCCTCCCCTTCGCCCGTCTCGTGCCGTCACTCCGCCCCGAGCTCCCACCAGTGCCCGACCCAATGCGCACGCGCGCGCGCGGCTGTGAAACCCCCCCGCGCAGTCAGCCTGACGCCGCCGTAGTATAAGCGCCGACGCCGATCGCACGCCTCGCCGCCTAGTTCTCCAGAGGGCCCGAACTGAATTTCGGTTGTGCGGATCCGCCCCCTGCATGCCGGCGTCTGCGCAGAGTCAGATCCGAGCCTTTTGGTCACGCCCTCCGTGGATCTGGGATCGATGTGGTGGTTAGGTTCCTGGCATCAGATCCGTTGTGGTGGCGCTTAGCATTTTTTTTGGTGATAAATAGTTACGATCTGAGATTGCATTGGCTGTGCATATCTGCAGTAGGACTGTCAGGGACTGCTGGTTTTATGTTCTAATAATTATCATCATTTCTGATGATCAGTTTGTTTCCTCGGTAGTTCTAATCCGTCGGTTAATTTAATTTGCCTCTAGTTCTGATCAATTATGCATATCCGTAGTAGGGCATTTTCTGGTCAATGTTGTTACTATTTACTTTACATTTAAATTCTGTGTTTAACTTAAACTCTGCATGTCCTACTCGTCCTCAGACATTTTGATTCGAGCCATCTGTTCCCCTGAATGTTATGTTGTTTGTACTAGTATGATGCCTTCATGCCTGAGAGGGACCCTGCTTTCTTTCCGACCGATTTTAGCTGTCCTGTACCCACACCATGGAAGTTGGTTGGATCCTAAACGGAGGTCTTTAGTCCATATAGCCTGCCTTCGTGGCACGGTTAAACATTCCCAGTATAAAGAAACATCCTTGCTTAGCCAAAGGTATTTCTTAAGCCTCTTATTCTTACTGGAGGAGCTCATGCCGCAGTAATTAAAACAATTATGTACAAGAAAAGAACAAATAAGATTGCGTACTGATTTCGTGTGGAGAAATATGTTGTGATAATTTTGGATCCCTTGGCTGTTTGTTAACTTACAGATACTGTATATATTTTGCTAAAATATTTTGGAAAGTTTCTTAACAAAGAAATTGAATATCAATGTTCCTGCAAATTAATTGATTTAATATTTTGATGATGTAGAAAGATGGCGTCCCATATTGTTGGATACCCTCGCATGGGCCCCAAGAGGGAGCTCAAGTTTGCCTTGGAGTCTTTCTGGGATGGGAAGAGCAGCGCTGAGGATTTGGAGAAGGTTGCCACCGACCTCAGGGCCAGCATCTGGAAGCAGATGTCAGAGGCTGGGATTAAGTACATTCCCAGCAACACCTTCTCATACTATGACCAGGTGCTTGACACAACGGCCATGCTTGGTGCTGTCCCGGACCGCTACTCTTGGACTGGTGGAGAGATTGGTCACAGCACCTACTTCTCAATGGCCAGGGGCAATGCCACTGTCCCTGCTATGGAGATGACCAAGTGGTTTGACACCAACTAGTAAGTGAATCTGCATCTCTTGAATGGTGATCAGAGGTAGAAAAATTTGAGGGCATTGGTCATACAATTTTGCTTACTGGCTTTCTTACTCTTTTGCAGCCACTTCATTGTACCTGAATTGAGCCCAGCAACCAAGTTCTCATATGCTTCACACAAGGCTGTCTCTGAATACAAGGAGGCAAAGGCGGTATGTTTCTTCACCCACGGCATTGTCTCAGCCTCCTTTTCATAGTAGTTTCCTTGCACATGATTTGGTAGTAAAAATATCTTCTGATCTGTACTACCATTTTTGTGCTAGCTATCTAAATTCGATCCCACATACAGTGCTAGTTTAGTATGTCTTGCTTTGCCAGTTACATGTTCTTTGGTTAACATAGAGCCTTTAGCCACATCTGGATGAGACCCCATATCTTAGCAATCCCATACGGCAAAACGCTGACTAGTTGATTTTGTAACCTAGACCTGAAGTTGAAATATATAGTCCTGGAACAAGCATGTTTTTTCTATCGTGCAGACAATAATGCATTACCATTTGCATACCAAACTGAATATAGAAATTCATTTCAAGTATCTTCAGATTTTGTCTCCATTTGTTTCTAGAAAGCACCTTTTGCAACAATACTGTTAAATTCTTAACGGAATGGATTATGACAGTTCATTTGATTTCATTACCTGGGATGTTTGGTTGTTTAATTGCTGATTGACTTGTCTTAAAAACACCGACATGGAATTATCCTCTAATTTTTTGTGGCATAATGGTAGTGATACAGTATGACCCTATCTAGATCTATTCTTTGATGGTAATGTTTAACCCTGGAAGAGAAGTGGCTTGCCATGCTATTTGTCTTCAGAAAATGATGCCTGCATGCTTACATGTTCTTCCATGCAGCTTGGTGTTGACACTGTTCCAGTGCTTGTTGGACCAGTCTCATACTTGCTGCTCTCTAAGGCAGCGAAGGGTGTGGAGAAATCATTCTCTCTTCTTTCACTTCTTGATAGCATTCTTCCCATCTACAAGTAAGCATCGGCTGACGCAACCAACTCCTTTTGTTTTAACTTGAATCTTCAGTTGATAATGTCATATGTTATATAAATTGCAGGGAGGTTGTGGCTGAGCTGAAGGCAGCTGGTGCTTCATGGATTCAGTTTGATGAGCCCACCCTTGTTAAGGACCTTGCTGCTCACGAATTGGCCGCGTTCTCTTCAGCATATGCTGCACTCGAATCGGCACTCTCTGGATTGAATGTGCTTATTGAGACATACTTTGCCGATGTTCCTGCTGAATCTTACAAGTACGTTTCTCTAGTGCTAATCAATTCTACTTGCCATTTTATGTGTTTCAAGTTGTTCTATTGAAACAACAAAACACTAATTCTTTTGTGACCACAGGACCCTCACATCATTGAGTGGCGTGACTGCCTATGGTTTTGATCTTGTTCGTGGAACTAAGACACTTGACCTTATCAAGAGCACGGGTATCCCATCTGGGAAGTACCTATTTGCTGGTGTTGTAGATGGACGGAACATTTGGGCTGATGATCTTGCTGCATCTCTCAGCACTCTTCAGTCTCTTGAGTCAGTTGTTGGCAAGGGTAAGCAGTAAACCATATTTTTATTATCTACTATTTCCAGGTCACAATTTAGGACGTTTTCAACATTGACAGTTCTTTAGGCGAAACTTTGACCATCAGTTCCTATGAAAATATGTTGCTTCAAATAAAACCAAGTATTGATTATAAACATATATTTCATGATAATCTAGTAGTATTAATATGTTGCATATCTTGGTATTTGTTCTATACTGATAGTTGTGATCAAACCTTAAAATGTTTTATAGGCACATATTCTAAAACGACCTACTGTGTGACTCAGAGGTTGTATCTGTTATTCATTGTCATTGCTTTCTGTATTAAACAATTGTGAATACTTTCTTGCAGACAAGCTTGTGGTGTCCACCTCCTGCTCACTGATGCACACTGCTGTTGATCTTGTGAACGAGACTAAGCTTGACAGTGAGATCAAGTCATGGCTCGCATTTGCTGCCCAAAAGGTGGTTGAGGTGAATGCACTTGGCAAGGCTTTGGCTGGTCAAAAGGATGAGGTATGATATTCGTTTTTTTCTCTCACTATAGCCTGGTGCTTCTTTGCACCACTTTAATTGCAACTCCCAACTAACTTTACTGACATGTAATGTTGAATGTTGTCAAATACAGGCCTACTTTGCGGCCAATGCCGCTGCTCAGGCCTCAAGGAGGTCTTCACCCAGAGTGAACAATGAGGAGGTTCAGAAGGCTGTAAGTTCACTGAACTTCAGTCATATATACACACATTAAGAGTTCCCACATGCGAATTATTAACATGAAGTGCATTTCTTACAGGCGGCTGCTTTGAAGGGCTCTGACCACCGCCGTGCTACCCCTGTTTCTGCTAGACTGGACGCTCAGCAGAAGAAGCTCAACCTTCCTGTCCTTCCGACAACAACAATTGGTTCATTCCCTCAGACAATGGACCTCAGGAGGGTCCGCCGTGAGTACAAGGCGAAGAAGTGAGTGCCTCTACATGGACTTTTCTTATGATATTTCCTGCATTTTTTATTGAAAATTTGTGTCACTGCAGGATCTCTGAGGAGGCTTTTCTTGCAATATTTCCTGCATTTTTATTGAAAATTTGTGTCACTGCAGGATCTCTGAGGAGGAGTATGTCAGTGCTATCAAAGAAGAAATTAGCAAGGTTGTCAAGATCCAAGAGGAGCTTGACATTGATGTGCTCGTCCATGGAGAGCCTGAGGTGAGCAACAATAATTAATATACATTTTTTTGACTAATTTCAGCATATTCAAAAGATGTTTGGACTTTTTGAAATGAAGCTATATCTGTCTATGGATCATTGAAATGGAGATTTGTTTCAGCATATTGTATTTGTTCTCTAGTAACTTAGTGTATGTACGTTTTGGACTAATTTCTATGTATATTTCAGAGAAATGACATGGTTGAGTACTTTGGCGAGCAATTATCTGGTTTTGCATTTACTGCCAATGGATGGGTGCAATCTTATGGATCACGTTGTGTGAAGCCACCGATCATCTATGGTGATGTCAGCCGCCCCAACCCCATGACAGTCTTCTGGTCCAAGATGGCTCAGAGCATGACCCCTCGCCCAATGAAGGGAATGCTGACTGGTCCTGTCACAATCCTCAACTGGTCTTTTGTCAGGAACGACCAGCCGAGGTTGATACTGCTCCCTAGCTTCTTACATTTGTTTTGATTTGATAGCCTTCAAGTGGAGGTGTTTTAACTGCTACTAATCAGTATGCCACTTCTTGGTCTACAGGTTTGAGACATGCTACCAGATTGCTCTTGCCATTAAAAAGGAGGTTGAGGATCTCGAAGCTGGTGGTATTCAGGTTTGTATATAAGCTTTAGCTGTCTTGTCACCACATCATTACTATGTCCGTGTGGCATGTGTAACAGATACGCTTCGGTATTTGCAGGTGATCCAGATCGATGAGGCTGCTCTAAGGGAGGGTCTGCCCCTGCGCAAGTCGGAGCATGCTTTCTACTTGGACTGGGCTGTCCACTCATTCAGAATCACCAACTGCGGTGTGCAAGATACCACTCAGGTAATCTACTTGGAATGCCATGAAGGTATTCAGAAATCTTTGTTATCATCATCACCCCTTATATGAGAATTATTTTTCCTGGGCAGATTCACACTCACATGTGCTACTCCAACTTCAACGATATCATCCACTCCATCATCAACATGGACGCCGATGTCATCACCATTGAGAACTCCCGCTCTGACGAGAAGCTCCTCTCGGTCTTCCGCGAGGGCGTGACCTATGGAGCCGGCATTGGCCCTGGTGTCTACGACATCCACTCCCCCAGGATCCCCTCCACGGAGGAGATTGCCGACCGCGTCAACAAGATGCTTGCGGTGCTCGACACCAACATCCTCTGGGTGAACCCTGACTGCGGCCTCAAGACCCGCAAGTACACCGAGGTGAAGCCCGCCCTGACCAACATGGTTGCCGCGGCCAAGCTCATCCGCACCCAGCTCGCCAGCACAAAGTGAAGAGCCACAAAAGCGAACAGCCTGATACTAGTACCTATTGTTTTGCGGGAAACAGATCCCCAACCGAGCCATTTGTTTCGAATAATCCGATTCTTATCGTACCGCCGGTGTTTCGCTAGGTTAGTCTTGCTACTATGGTAAACTGTTACATGTTGACACGTTGTATTCTATGTTTGGTGGGTGGTTTCTTATTGTTTACAGGCTGTGGGTCTTGAGCTTGTGTCTCGCGGTTATAAAGAGTTGAAAATTGTTTTGCATCTCTCGGCTTCTCCTTGGTTTCCACAAGTTGTCTGCTTATTTGTGAACCTGTTCCCAGATGACAATTACAAACTCTAGTCTTTTCATTACACATGCTTCAGAGTAGCAGCATTGCATACAGTGCACCGACTCCTACCAGCGCTAGGACGAGGGCAACAAAGCCAACCACATGCAGAGGCCTAGGCTTCTCCCACCACCTCTTGTCATCACCATCACCACCATCGGTTCTTGGTGCATCCGGTGTGGCGATCTCCTCCTCCTCCTGTATCTGAATCCTGGTCTCCTTGGGCGCCACATTCTTCTCTTCAGCCCTGTTCTTCGGCAGAGCGCTTCCAGGCTGCTGTTCCTTCTGCGTGGCCATGGACGACGATGGAGGCGGTGGCGGTGGTGATCCCTTGGGCAGGATGACGTAGAGCACGGCCTGGTCCTTGTCCATCACGGCCCTGATGCCGCCTGTGCGGACGCTCCTCGGAACCGGGAACGACTTGAGAAACCGCGCCCATCGCGCGCTGCCACCATCGCCGACGGGGCGCTCGCCGGCCACCTTCAGCTTCCGGCTGGTGTTGTAGAGCACCTTCAGCTCCTCCTTCATGAACCCTGAGACCAGGGCAACAAATCTTGAGAAGACAGAAAGCCACAGGCTCACAATGCAGCAGTCAAGGCGTGGTGTGATGCGTACCGGAGACGTCGACGACGAGGGTGTCGGCGTCGGCCGTGCGCGCCCACTCGCACCGGGGCTCGACGGCCGTGTACACGCGGTGGCGCGGCGCCGGCGCCGAAGCGGCGGCTGCCTGCATGGCCAAACTGTTGATGATAGACGTACAGAGGGACGCTACTGCTCTGCCCCTTTGGGATCTTTCAGCGACAAGGATTGGTTAGGACGCAGGAAAGGGGTGCATGCATTATAGGGAAGATGACACGATATAAATATTGCGGCGGTGATGGTTGTCGCTAGGCAACTCCTTCCTTTTGCTTGTGCTGCTCTCGGATGTTTTGCTTTGGCCACAAGGTGCAATGCATGCTCCAAACTCTGGCATGCACTCATTCGATGCAGGGAGAACAAGGATGCAGGTAAATTTGTTAATAAGAAGCACCAGTCAGCCAGGTTGTTACCACGCAGCAGAGTTAACAAATTTATTTATTTAGCATTAATAAAAGAAGATACTGCACGAAGTTTCAGAGTCATGCATACAATGAAAATTAAAGAGCTTATAAGGTAGCCGAGAGCAACAATTTATATCAATCTTCTTGACATTCTTTTAACTTCAATCCAATCTCCCCCCCCCCCCCCCTCTTACTGCCCTTTTGTATTTTTTAAGCTTACATTTGATTCCCATTAGTTTTAGATGTTTTTAAGTAACATTTATGCATTTCCGACGTTCTGTTAGCAAGGTTCCACCAGCAACACGCGGGGCATCATCAGTTAACTTTAACATTCAAGAACGTAGAGAGTGGTAGAAATAAACCATACTGTGGATTTGGGATGTTCAATTGAAATGATCGATCGCAATCTTGATATTATTCAAAAAGTGTAGCAGGCCAGAAAA
This sequence comes from Elymus sibiricus, assembly GCA_039707655.1. Classification (NCBI taxonomy): domain Eukaryota; kingdom Viridiplantae; phylum Streptophyta; class Magnoliopsida; order Poales; family Poaceae; genus Elymus; species Elymus sibiricus. Next base: position 32,440,636 of record CM077670.1, read on the forward strand.
GATATTTTTTTTTCTTCCAAAACATTCTTATCGACACCGGTGATTGCTAATAAGAAAAAAATGGAAAATATAAAATGGACTCACCGAGTCTTATTGACACCGGTGATGTAGCTTTAAATGAGTTGCGTTATGATGATGAACACTCTGATGTTGAATTAGGAGAGGATTATTTTGGACAATAAAAAAAATATCTTCTGTAGTGGTGAAATGAAAAATGTAAGAGTCTTCAGCCATTAGTTATGTTGCTATTGGGGGTTTAAATAAAAAGAAATCTTAAAAAAACCTAACAATGAGAGGGGATTTCTGGAAAGCGAGGGGTTGGGGACAAGATGTTAAAAAAAGATTTGTGAGAGCGATGATTATTGACACCAAAAATGAAGTCAATTTCCTTTGTGAGGGGAGGAATCCTCTATAACCCCATGCTCCCTAGTGTTAAAGAGCCCACATTCAACTGAGGTCTCCAATTAGAATTGGGTCACCCGATTTTGACCGGGTCAACAATTTCTTAAAGATTTCTCATTCAATTCTTTTATACTATACACTGTGCTTTTAATGCCTCATAATTAATTGAGGTATTCAATTTAGAATTGGGTCACCCAATTTCGACCGGGTCAACAATTTCTCAAGCTCTCCCACCTAATTATTTTAATTCACTATGTTTCTTAATTTTGAAGATTCTTTCATTCAATTGAGGTATTCAATTTTGGATTTGCTTTACGATTTTGACCGGTGAAAGATCGTGGATGTCGCCTAGAGGGGGGGGGGGTGAATAGGCGCTTTAAAATAATTACGGTTTAGGCTTGAACAAATGCGGAATAAAACTAATGTTTACTTTGTCAAGCACAAAACCTAAATACACTAGGCTCACCTATGTGCACCAACAACTTATGCTAAGCAAGATAAACAACTTAGAGATAGCAAGATATATGACTTCAAGCTCGAAGGCTATCACAAAGTAAGTGCATAAGTAAAGGGCTCGGGTAAGAGATAACCGAGGGACGCGGAGACGACGATGTATCCCGAAGTTCACACCCTTGCGGATGCTAATCTCCGTTAGAGCGGTGTGGAGGCACAATGCTCCCCAACAATGCCACTAGGGCCACCGTATTCTCCTCACGCCCTCGCACAATGCAATGTGCCGTGATTCCACTAAGGGACCCTTGAGGGCGGTCACTGAACCCGTACAAATGGCAACCCTTGAGGGCGGTCACTGAACCCGTACACTTTGGCAACCCTTGGGGGCGGTCACCGGTACCCGTCAAATTGCTCGGGGCGATCTCCACAACCTAATTGGAGACCCCGACGCTTGCCCGGAGCTTTACACCACAATGATTGAGCTCCGAGGTACCACCAAGCCGTCTAGGGCGCCAAAGCACCCAAGAGGAACAAGCTCAAGGGTGCTCAAACACCCAAGAGTAATAAGCTCTCAACTTCTTACTTCCACGTATCACCGTGGAGAACTCAAACCGATGCACCTAATGCAATGGCTAGGGCACACGGAGTGCCCAAGTCCTTCTCTCTCAAATCCCACCAAAGCAACTAATGCTAGGGAGGAAAATGAGAGGAAGAACGAAGAAGAACACGAAGAACTCCAAGAACTAGATCCAAGGGGTTCCCCTCACTTAGAGGAGAAAGTGATTGGTGGAAATGTGGATCTAGATCTCCTCTCTCTTTTCCCCCAAAAACTAGCAAGAATCCATGGAGGGATTGAGAGATAGCAAAGCTCTAGAAGGTCAACAATGGAGGAGAGAGAGCTGCAAGGGATAAAAGAACCGTTGGGGGCAAGGGGGAAGAAGACCCCCTTTTAAAGGAGCCCCCAAATCCAACCGTTACCTGTCTCAGCCCGCACAGAGCGGTACTACCGCTCCTCAGAGCGGTACTACCGCTCGGGCGGTAGTAATTCAAAAAACAGCAGGCGAGAACACGGAACTGGAGCGGTAGTGCCGCACTTAGCGGTACTACCGTTCCAACCAAGCGGTACTACCGCTAAAGCGAAAAGAGCAACAGAAGCTTGCACACTCTGCGAAAAACAAGCGGTAGTAGCAGCGGTAGTGGAGGGCGGAAGTACCGCACCAAGCGGTACTACCGCCCAGCAGAGCGGTACTACCGCACTACTACCGTTTAACAGAAAACGATACCAGAAGAAATACCCCCAAGCGGTACACGCTGCGGTAGACCACAGCGGTACTACCGCATAAGCGGTACTACCGTGGTACCGAGCGGTACTACCGCTTGGGTGACAGGAAAACTGCCCAGAAAAGCTGCGGTCCCGGCAAGACCCGCTCCCGGCAAGGACTTGCCGGGAAAGCTCGCAAGCCAGCGGTACTACCGCGCTGGAGAGCGGTACTACCGCACAAGCGGTACTACCGCTGATCAGAGCGGTACTACCGCACAGAGAGCAACAGAGAATACAATAAAACCTGAACTGCCACAACTTCTGCAAATGAGCTCCGAATTGAGCAAACTCAAGCTTGTTGGATAGATGACGACAAATACTATCCAACAGCGACAGGGGAGATATGCCTAACATATAGAGATGAGAAACCTCTATGAATGAAGAACCGACATAAACTCCAACATCGAAAACATCATAGAAGATGCATAGATGAACTCCGTTTTCGATGACCTCGAGCTTGTCATGAAGATGACCAAAAGCTCAAAGACTCACAAAGAGAAACACCAAACACGAACCAAGAAATATGATGCAAGGATGCAATGGTTTGAGCTCTCTACGAAGATACGATAAAGCTACTCACTTGAGAGCCCCCCTTGATAGTACGGCTATCGATCCTATAACCCGGTCTCCCAACTACTACCATGAGACCGGTAAAATAGAAAACCTATCAAGGGCAAACCTTTGCCTTGCGCACAGTCCACTTGAGCTAGGTGATGACGATCTTGACCTCCTCAAGTTGGACCACCTTTCTTGATTGCGCCGGCTCGATGAAGACTAGTTGATTGCTCCCCCATACTCCACTATGGGTGAGCCACTCTTCGGCACATCTTCACAAGTCCATTGTCACCACAATGGACGGCAAGCTTCAAGCTTGTGATCTCTTCGTGATGCTCCACTTGAACTTGCACACCGCAATCTTGATGACGATCACCACTTGATGTCATCCTCCATGGGTTGAATGAGATCTTCCTCTTGACGCAAGCCCCTGGAAACATACCTAACCCCACATAGAACTCTCGCATAGAACATGGGTTAGTACACAAAGCGTAATGGACAATGCTTACCATACCGTGAGATCACTTGATCCCACTCGGTACATCTTCTACGCTTTGTGTGTTGATCAACTTGAATCACTCTTCATATTTAGTCTTGATCAACCTTGAATCTTTCCAACTCTCTTCATTAGGATGATGTCTTGAAGGTAAACATGAATGTTCACACAAACTTTTTCTTCAAGACATGCTTGCAATAGGTTCATCTCTTACATGACCAATCTTTGGATAAATCCTTGAATAGTACCTTGGTCAACACATATTATTCTTCTAATAACCTTGAAACCAACAAATGGTCTTCAAGCAATGCCTATGGACAAACCCTTCAAATATAACTCAAGGCAACCATTAGTCCATAGAGATTGTCATCAATTACCAAAACCAAACATGGGGGCAGCACATGTTCTTTCAACCGGGCCAACGATTTTTCAAATCAATCAGCAGCAACCGGCTATATAAACATATCAATCCTGCGCACCCTACCATCATCTAGAAAAAAACATGTGATGCTGTAGCACCAAATATAGTATATGCAACAACCCACGCATAAATTTCCCCATATAAATATAAGTTGGTTAGTGGATAACATAGAATCAACCATCAAAGGCCCACCAAATCATCGCATTATAAATAGAAATAAAACACATTCCATCATCTCCCCCACCCGTCAAACTAAATATTCCATCAATTTCAAACTATAAGGGTTATTAGTTTTTTAAAAAGTCAATTTTTTTTAAATTTTGACCAAGTTCAGAGCAAAAATATCGACATCCACAATATTAAACAAAAAAAGTATGGAAATTCATTTCATGATGAATCTAATCATACCTATATGATATTATGGATTTTGATATATTTCCTACAAATTTGATCAAGGTTTGACTTTTGAAAAAAGTAATACACATTATATTTTGAAACAAAGTGATTTTTTTAAGAAACCCAACAACACCAACAGCGCAGCAAAGCGCGCCTAACCCTTCTAGTTTTGGATGACGCAGGATCCCTCCTAGAGGTAGATCCGGTGGGATTTTAGTAGGAATTAACAATGATGCTTTTGATGTGATTCAAGTTGAAAAGGACAAATATCAGGCCAATGAAATTGGTTACCGTATATGGAGATGCACAATTAGAGGGCAAAGCTAGCTTTTGCTAGGAGGTATCTGATCATACTCCCTTGTTTCTGGATTAATTATGGAAATCATTGTACAACTCAAACCATTTTCAGATTTGAAAATGCTTCGATGCTTAGAGATGGGTTTAGAGAGTTTGTTACTTAAATCTGGAATGATAATTACTCTGGTTCTAACCTCGTAGATAGCAAAAGAGTTTGAAAATTCTTAGGAAGAAAGTCAAGGGTTGGAACAAAAATGTTGATGCTTGGTATAGGAAAGCAAGATGGAAATTCTGATCAAGTTACACAATATTGATAAGAATGCTGAGATTTTTGGCCTTTCTGCCTGCGATAGGCAAGAGTAGAAAGAGCTCATAGAACAATTGGCTAGGATTCTAAAGCAACTGGAATTAAAATGGCTCCAAAGATAAGGAAATTAAAGAGGGTGATTGCAATACTAGATATTACCATGCCAGGGCTATTGGTAGAAGAAGGAAAACTAAAATTACTAGTCTAGAACAAGAGCAAGGTTTGATTGAAGGCGAGGAGCAACTTATGACTTACATCACTGATTTCTATAAAAAAAAATCTTTGAACAAGCTGAGTGTTCCAGTATTTCTCTTCAAAATCAAAACATGCCACATATCCCTGGCAGTGTGGCAGATGAACTTTTGGAACCTTTTTCCATGGAAGAATTACATAAAGTAGTCATTCATATGGAAAAAGAATAAAAGCTCTGGACTTGATGGGTTCCTTGCTGATTTCTATCAGGAATGTTGGGAGGTTGTGAAGTGGGTTTTAAAAGGGTTGCTTGATGATTTTCATAATGGGAGTTTGGACATTGCCCGACTTAATAATTAGGGTATTATCACACATGTTCCCAAAACTAATGATGCTAAGCAAATTCAGGAATTCTGGCCTATCTGTCTTATGAATGTTTGTTTCAAAATAATTACTAAAGTCCTTATGAATAGGCTTAGTATGTTGGAAATATGCCCTAGAGGCAATAATAAATTGGTTATTATCATATTTCCTTGTTCATGATAAATGTTTATTATTCATGCTAGAATTGTATTGACCGGAAACTTAAATACATGTGTGGATACATAAACAATACCGTGTCCCTAGTGAGCCTCTACTAGACTAGCTCGTTGATCAAAGATGGTTAAGGTTTCCTAATCATAGACATGAGTTGTCATTTGATAACGGGATCACATCATTAGGAGAATGATGTGATGGACAAGACCCAACCATAAGCTTAGTATATGATCGTATCACTTAAGTTTATTGCTACAACTTTCTTCATGTCAAGTATCTATTCCTAAGACCATGAGATCATGCAACTCCCGGATACCGGAGGAATACCTTGTGTGCTATCAAACGTCACTTCGTGACTGGGTGATCATAAAGATGCTCTACAGGTATCTCCCAAGGTGTCTGTTGGGTTGGCATGGATCGAGACTGGGATTTGTCACTCCGTATGACGGAGAGATATCTCTGGGCCCTCTCGGTAATACAACATCGTAAGAGCTTGCAAGCAATGTGGCTAATGAGTAAGTCACGGGATCTTGTATTACGGAATGAGTAAAGAGACTTGCCGGTAACGAGATTGAACTAGGTATGGAGATACCGACGATCGAATCTCGGGCAAGTAACATATCGCTGGACAAAGGGAATTGCATACGGGATTAACTGAATCCTCGACATCGTGGTTCAACCGATAAAATATCTTCGTGGAATATGTCGGAACCAATATGGGCATCCAGGTTCCGCTATTGGTTATTGACCGGAGAGGTGTCTCGGTCATGACTACATAGTTCCCGAACCCGCAGGGTCGCACGCTTAACGTTCGTTGACGCTAGAGTAGTATTGGGATATTTTGATGTTGGTAACCGAATGTTGTTCGGAGTCCCGGATGAGATCCCGGACGTCACGAGGAGCTCCGGAATGGTCCGGAGGTAAAGATTTATATATGGAAAGTTGTTTTCAGGGTTACAGAAAAAGTTCGGTTTTTTCCGGTATTGTACCGGGAAGCTTTCAGAAGGTTCCAGAGACTTCCGGAGGAGTCCGGAAGTCCACCAAGGGTTCCACCACGTCCCACATGCCAGCATGGGCTGAAAGGGGGCGCCCTGGCCTTCATGGGCCAGGCGCACCAGCCCCTAAGAGTCCCATGTGGCTAGGAAAGTGGAAAGGGACTAGGAGTCCAACTCCTACTAGGAGTAGGATTCCCCCCCCCCTTGGCGCCAGCCTTAGGAGGAGAAGGGCTGGACTCCTAGCCCCTCCACACATATATAATGAGGGGAGGGGGCGCACCAAAGGGCATACAAACCCCTGGCCGCCTCTCTCTCCCGTTACTCCACCACCTCGTCCCGACGGCGCTTAGCGAAGCGCTGCCGGCACTCCACCACCACCATCACCACCACACCGTCGTGCTGGTTGTGATCTCATCTAATTCTCCTCTCCTGCTTGCTGGATCAAGAAGGAGGAGACGTCACCGAGCCGCACGTGTGTTAACTCGGAGGTGTCGTCCGTTCGGCACTAGATCGGTTGGATCGTGATTGGATCGCGAAGAGTACGACTACATCAACCACGTTATATACGCTTCCGCTTTCGGTCTACGAGGGTACGTAGACACACTCCCCTCTCGTTGCTATGCTTCTCATAGATAGATCTTGGGTGATTCGTAGGAATTTTTTTGATTTTCGTGCAACGTTCCCCATCATAGTAGAGTGGTGGATCCTATTATTTCTCAAACCCAAACTGCCTTTGTAAAAGGTAGATACATGCATCATGGAGGTGTTGGAAATATGCCGTAGAGGTAATAATAAATGTTATTATTTATTTCCAAGTTTATAATCAATTTTTATTTTTTGTGCTATAATTTCAATGGTTCTCGAGTCTGCAATATGAATGAGATTCAGAGGAAAACTCATGTGCATGTGTGGAATAATAAATGGTAAATAAATTCCTAGTCTCGCCTCTAAGACTAGCTCAAGTGTTGCATGATGGTTCTAAAACCATGACAATTATTTGTAAAGTGACATGGAATTTTTTTGTTTAAATATCATGGCAATATTCATATTTTTTTTGTGTACTCAAAACATGACAAGTTTTTTGATGGTTTGTTTGCCATGTTTTCTAAGTAATGTTTGCCAAATTTTGCCATGTTTGAAATTGTTAGTTATAGTCTATGGCAAAATTAAGAGAAAATGGTTTTAAGCCATGGCAATTTTTTTTGTAAAATGACATGGCATATTTTGTTTAAATAACATAGCTAATTTCATAATTTTTGTGTACTCAAAACATGGCAAAGTTTTGATATTATTTGCCATGCTTTGTAGACAGTTTGCCAAAGTTTTGACATCTTATCTACAAAACATGGCAATTTTCTGAAATTTGTTAGTAACATGAACTGTTATAAAAAAACATGGCAATTTTTTCCTTTTGCATCACGAAATTTTTGTTGTAATCACCATGGCAAATTTATTGTATTGACCATGACAATTTTATTGTATTGACCACGACAAATTTACTGTATTGACCTTTTGGCATTTCTAGTTGCGGCTTCCATGGCAATTTAACATTTTTTTTGAATTCATAAATCATTCCAAATTTTATAAATTTTTGTAACATTCACATGGAAAATATTTTGAGAAATTCTTTTTGTTTCACACGGAAATTTTATGAATTCTATTTTTCATATCTACCACCTTTTTTTAGCGTGGCAAGTTTCAGAAGAATGCCTTATGTTCACATGGCAAGTTTATAAAAAATCGTTATTGAAGTCTCTATGTACAACATAGCAATTTACTTTGAAGAGCATGACAATTTTATTATTAATAGCATATCAGTATTAAAAACATGCCATTTTGATCTATATCATGGTAAATTTGTTTTTAATTGCATGTAAATTTTAATATCTGGATCATGGCAAAATTTTCTTTTTGATTTTTTTTTTGTTATGGCAAAGAAAATATAGAGCCTGTCAATTTTAATATTTGGATCACGACATTTTATTTTTAAAGTCATGGAATTTTTATTATCTTGATCATGTCATTTTCCTTTTTTTGAACATTTTCAATTTTGAATCATTGTCATTGTAAAACTGAAAACTTGTTGCCATGGCAACCAAAATTTTCTTTTCATCGCAACTCAAATTATAAACCATGGCAAGTTAGTATACATTTTTGTGTATTTTTTCTATGTGTTTTTAGTGTACGATGGCAATTTTATATACGCCTTTTTCTAGTTAATACTCCCTCCGTTTTTAAATATAAGACCTTTTAGAGATTCCTCTATGGACTACATACGAAGCAAAATAAGTGAATCTACACTTTAAAATAGGACTATACATCTGTATGTAGTTCATAGTGCAATCTCTAAAAGGTCTTATATTTAGAAACGGAGGGAGTACACAAACCTACCATGTATGATTTTATCTGGTGGCATTTAATTAAATAATGTTTTTGTTCACACGGCAACTAGAAGGTTTTTTTATCCATTTTTTTAATTTGTGTTTTAGCTGTATGTTATATGAAACCCTAGAGATGTTGTAGTGTATATTTTTCTTCTTCTAAATTTTAGCGTGCCAACTTTCTACTTGTTTTTTGGATCTACAATAACTGTTCAATTTGATCATAATGGCAATTTTATTATGTACATGATGGAATTTTTGTGTTGTTCAACTATTTTCAAATGAGGTCGAAATGCCAGTTTTTAAAGTTTGATAGTGCGTCATGAGAAAATGGGCTTTTTTGGGCCCAACTGTTGGCTCATACACGTGGGGAGGCAGACGTTCGTTCGCTTGATCCCCACCCCTTGGCAAATGTATCGTTCGCTAGGGTAACTCCCGAGCTACTTTAGAAAAAAAAAGGGTAACTCCCGAGCTGACATACGGCGGATATCCGCGGGGCAGACTTTTTGTCTATGGGTGTACGTACACCCTATAAAAATAGCAATTAAATAAAAAGTCAAAAAATTAGAAAATATTTTTGAAATAAATTTGAACATCCATTGTACTTTTTTTTTGCGGATAAAACATCCATTGTACTTGTGAAGAAAGTTCCACAAAAAGAAAACCCCCCTTAACTTCTTTTCAAAAAAGACAAATTTCTGCCAAGATAGTGTGAATAGTGACCCTATAATAGCAAATAAATTTTGTTTTTTTTTGCCCTGAAGTCAACGCTGATTTTTTTGGGGAAAAATATATACGAGTGCAAAAAAATAAAAAAACTTCTGAACTATTTTGACTTTTTTTGTAACTAGCAAACATGCCCGTGCGTTGCAACGGAAGAGAAAAACGCATGCTTCTAGCACAATTAGCACGACTCGAGGCCCCTCCGCAGGTCCACATTATCTAATTCAACATAGCGCCTTAACCGTGTTTTTGCTTATCCTCATTCCCGCCTTCATCAACCATGACCACGGTGTTCACCTGATCGCATTGTGTCCGAACGTGGCTACTCCCAAGTTGACGATATGGGCCACCGCCTAAACCCTAAACCCATTCACACTTGCCACTTAACCACACCATCACAAGTGAATGTCTAATAGTTTTAAAACTAATCCCGGCGAGTTGGACGTGACGTCCGCTCTTCCCGCTACAACCTACACCTAGTCCATACATCATCTCTCATACGCCCACGCACTTTAAAATTGTATATTTGTTATTCAAAATGCATCAACATTTTTTTAAATACATAAGCTCTTTTTAAATCATGTGAACACTTTTTAGAAATACATAAGCTCGGCGAGATGGACTTCTTAAAAGAGAATGGATATTTTGTTAATTACGAAAAAGTTAAGCATGTGCACACTTTTTAGATTTACATGAACTTTTTGTTTTAGAAAAGGGTGAACAATTTTCAAATTATATGAATATTATTTTAATACCTTAAAACTTTTCTTAAAACTTCACAAAAGAAGTTAAAATACATGAACCATTTTTCGAAAGGCATTTTAAATAACACAAAAAAGTAAAACGCATGAAAATATTAATTGGAATTGACCATAAATTCTGATGTACATGGACCATAAATATTTCCTTTCCATCCATCTTAGGAAGGGGGGATGCTAATTCGCGCGCGCGCGTTGCAGCGATCACTTTCGGACATGTAGATTTGGGAAGTGTCGTTAGAGCATTAAGTGGGGTTGAATAATAAGAGTGCCCCCCCCCCCCCCCCCTGAAAATCAGGGGGCCGAAGAGATTAGAAGTCTGCATGCAGTCATTAAGCGATCGATTAGTGGTGGGGCCCAAGGATTCATCCAGCCGTATCATGCGCGCATACCTCATCCACGTGGTGGGGCCCAAGGGATTCAACCTGTTGGCTGAAAGACGGGTTTCAGATGGCTCGCTCGCTGGAGCGAGCGAGCGTGAAAGAGTTCTTTCGCTTAGGAAGAACGGATTCTCCTTAGTCACACGTTTGATTTTTATTTCTCTTAAGTGCTTTCCTTCCTTAGTCCTTCGTAGGCACATCTTTTCCTTCCAAGGCACACGCTAGATTATTATATTTTTCTTAATTGCCTCTTTCCTTCCTAGGCACATCTTTTCCTTCCTTAGGCACACAGCAGATTTTTTTTATTTCTGCTTAATTGATCATGCTTTCCTTCCTTAGCAGGCCAGATTTTCCCTTCCTACCATATTTGAGCGCAATCGGGACCTATGCTTTGATTCTCCTAATTCCTTCACCTTTGCTTTGATTCTTGAGGAGGCTTACTAATTTCAAATCATGGACGAATATAAATTGGTGGAGTGAGTTGCAAAAAAGCGAGGTGGGACTAATTAATAGGTGGACGAATCCTACCTTATACACACAATCATTAGGTGGCTTGGTGGATAGCAAGCTTTAAGATTGAATGTTGGTCGGGAGTTCGATCCCTTCTGGCAGCGTATATTTTTGGGTCTCTGGCCGTATGAATTTTTTGATCTACCACGGCAGCTGGCCCATATAACAGCGGCTGAGGCCCAGGTGTGCTCGCGAATCGTTTTTTGCGGGAAAAAATAATAATGACGGTGAACCCGACGGAAGCGATCCGTACTTTATTCTCTCTCTATATATATATACCTATAATAATAAAGCAGGGATAACTTCTGGTCGTCCGTCACGGAAATTACCCCTAAAGTTTGATGAATTTACCCACTATGCCACCGGTAAGTGAAGAAAACGATTGGATTTTTTTCCGTAGAAGTAGCCATCTTCTTTGGTTCTTATATGCCGCGAGACCCCAATGAATCATGTGGACACGCTGTCCGTAGTGGCCAGAGAACCTCTCCTCACCAAGGAGACCCAGGTTCGACTCCTGGCTCTCCCTATTTTCTTCTGCCGTTTCTTTCTTCTTTTGCTTATGCAGCAAAGCATGCACCTCCTCCTCCCTAGCACGGGTTCATGGGCCGGCCCATGTGTCCAAGTTTTATTATTTTAATTTGTTTTTCCTTTTAAAATTAATTTAGAATTTTTCGAAATTCCAAATTTAAAAAGTTGCAAGTTTTGAAAAAAAAAATGTTCGTGAAATCATAAAATGTTTAGGAATTCAAAAAAAGGTTTAGGGAATCATAAAATGTTCACCGATTCAAAAATGTTGATGATTTGAAAAAACAGTTCGCATATTATAAAAGAACTCACGATTTTGACAAAGTATAAAGTAAATATAAAACGTTCATGATTTTGAAAATAATCATTTATTCAAAACATATTCGTGAATTCGAAGAAAATGTCTATGCAATTTTAAAAAATGTACACAGAAACTCAAAGAAATCACGAATTTCAAAATTTGTTCCCCAATTTTGAAAAAGTCATCGATCCAAAAAATGTCCGCTGAGTAAAAAACTATCCATGCATTTCACAAAAAAGATAAATGGATGTCAATCAACAAAATTTGATTACATGAACACCGCAGCCATCATCAACGAGGGTCGGAACAAAAGATAAGCGACAACGTGATGGAGCAGTGTTAAAATAGAAAAATAGAAGACACCCATATGGCGGGGTATTTAGTCATATTTATTTGGTTAGGGTGTAATACTTTTGTCTCCCGTTGCAACGCACGGTCATACTAATAAAGGACCGATCGCTTCTTCTCTCCGTAATTTCGTAAGTTTTCGTACGTCGTCCTCGCTCGTCCAGTTCCGTCCGTTCGCTCGTCCGCAACATCGTAAGTCAACGGGCCAAAAAGTAAATATTATGGGCCGCTAAAAAAGTTTGATCTCACCACCTAGCCTCCCCTCCTCACGGCTGCAGCAAACAGAGTTTCCTTATGCCTGTGCAAAAATTCAGATTCTAATTATTAGTCCCACCCCACCTCTTTGCATCAAATCCTAGCAACTAATATACATTCAGACTTGCGAGAATCAACAAGCCAACAAAAGCCAATCGACAACAATGCTGAAGCCAGCCCGAGAGGAAGGTCATTCATGAATCCCAAAAGAAGCAACAAAGAGAGCCGATCTGAATAATCAGAAAAAATGGTGCAACCAGCCATGGGTGCCGATTCAGAACAAATCTAGCAACCGAGTACACCAGCACAATAGCGCCGGAGAGGGTCTCCACCACCACGGCACGGCCACCAGCCAACCCGTCGGAGAGGGTCTCGACCACCACGACATGGGGACACCGCAACAGCAAACCGCAACAGCAACATGCTGACGCTGCCAGAACCTCCCGCGCTCGGACCCGTCGCCGCAGCAGTGAGGGCCAACGGCCGCCGGCCGAGGTGACCTGCGTAGAGGGAAGTGGTCGCCGGCGCTAGCTTGTGTGTGGGGAGGGGGGTTGGGGGGATACATACGACGCTGGATGTCCGCGGGCGTGAAGGCAGCAGTTCTGAGATCAGCGGCGCCATTGTTGTGGTGGAGCTGCTTCTTCCTGTTCGAGAGAGAAGAGAGAAGGTGAGAAGAGAGAGAGAGGAGACCGAGGAGGTGCTCGCCGGCGCGAGTCGGGTTTGCCCGACTCACTCGGGTTCCAGCTGCGGGGGAGAGGCACCTGTGTGTGGCTGCTCTGCTTCCTGGAGGAGGGCGCGAGGAGGCGCTCGCGCTCGGGCGTGGTGAGGGGATCTGGGAGGGATTTCGCTGAGATGGGGAAATTGCCGACTATAAACAGCCGGGCCACGCGTCCACTACTGGGTCCCACGCAACGCTACCTCACCTATCTTCTGGTCACGTCGTTTCTTCACACCGATCCCTATCCACACACTCTCCACCATAGCACCAGTACACGCACACGTTTTTCTTTTAACCGGGAAAGGGCCCCAAACGCCCCGGAAAGACGGTGGTGATACAAGTTACATAGGTCCTTGCATTAAAAAAAAGTTACATAGGTTCTAAAAAAAGAAAAATAGAGCACAAGCATCACATTTTACTAAAAAGACTCTTAACATAAAAGTGGGAAAAGTAACCAGGTCCTCCACCACCCGTCTTGAACTGAAGCTCCAGAACATAGACATGCCTATGCTGTGAGGAGCACCACCCCGCGGGCCTATGATGCAGCAATGGTGTCTGAAAAAGCCATGACAGTGGATTTTGCAAGGCCAGCGACGGGCAAGACGAGTCGGCTACAGCAATGCCGACTGCTACGATGGGAGGTTGCAGCAAAGGTGGTCGACGACGAGCCAACTGCTGTGGGGATGCATGAGCGGTGACCGACAATGTTGGCCGATGACGAGTCGGCTGCAACAACGCCGGCTGCTGCGGCAAGGGGTTGTAGCAGTGGTTGTTGGTGTCGGTGAGCCGGCTGCAGCGACGAGGCACATAGGGATAAATGAGGAACGACAAGTGCGTGAGGTGGATAGCTATGTGAAGGGGAAAATTGCGTTCACTCAATTAACGGCTACAGAAAGACCGATCGAACGGTTGCGAACAAGCTTTTCTTTTTCCCCTCGCTGCATCTGAATGACGTCAAGCGTTGGCTTTATAGATGTCATGATGATGTCAACTATAATTAAAATGGGATTACAGGTTATGCATAATAATATATTGATAGTGCACTTGGGATTAACACGCATTAGCACATTGAATTACTCCCAGCCTAATAATAAATAACGGATAGAGGAATAATAACATTAAGTGTGATGACCTGTGCGGAAACAAGAACCAAAGTGTTGATGCACATACAACTCTCACTAAATTTGAATGCACGTCAATTTTTATTAGCATTGCAACGACGGGCCTATTTGCTAATTCTTATTAACATTGCAACGACGGACCTATTTGCTACCATTGCATTTTGATCAATTCTCAAATACTATCTCTATCCGGGATTAAAAGGCTCGTGAGTCAATTCTCTGAACCAAGGCACGGTGCAACTTTTCAAAGTATTTTTATCTCGTTGCAACGCACGGGTCATTTTCCTATATACGTGAAGGGGGAAGAGCTTTCTGTTCATCTGGCGTGCATTTTATTAAAAACTACTTGCCTTTGATGGTAATTAACATGTAGTTCACTTTTAATCAACTGCAATCTATGCTTGCCCATGTTAATTCCCTCCTTGCCAACGGCCCCCCTCGATGATCGCCTCCCATAAAAGCACTAACACTACCGCGGAGCCGGTTCTGCATCCTATCATTTTCTCCCGGAGCCGGTTCTGCATCCTATCATTTTCTCCCGTTGCAACGCACGGGCAATTTTCCTAGTAGTAGGTAAAGATTAGTAAAAAAAAAAAAAATCCCCATATAGGGTGTAGATACAACCAGGAACCAAGAGGTATTTCCTAGATATCCGCACCCTTCTTGTTTCCGATATATAGAGTCATAAACTAAAAAACAAAAATAAAATATAAAATTTATTCTAGGCAGAATGCATTAAGGCATTGATATTACGGTAATAAAAATGGTGCCACACGAACTCAACTCAACGCTTCATACATTAGTGTACAACCGAGGGAGTACATAAAGCGATCAGAGATAGAAAGATTAAAGGCGCGTGCATAACATTTTATTTCATGAAGTTTGATCAACCAACCATGTCTCTGTAATCTGTTACAAACCACAATACATACATATATATATACTTGCATTTTACTCGAGAGCCTCCCCACACGTATGAACTTTCACCCAGTCGTCTCACGCCTCAAATACCTCGCACCAGCTGCTCGACCGATCACATCTCGTCGCCGTAGCTCCCGGTTCCGGCATCCCCGCCGCCGCCGGCAGCGGTGCTCAGGTTGCGCCACACGTACACCGTGATCCCGACGAGCACCACCACCGCCACGGCCACGTTCACCAGCAGCCCACGGTTGGCGGGCATGGGCCTCCTCCGCCGCGCCATGTCCATCATCCTCTCCGTCTCCCTGTCCGTCTTCATCTCCTCCGCCATCTTCCTGTCCTCCTCCGTCTTGCCTCGCGCCTCCCTCTCCATCCTCCGCTTCTCCCCCTCCTCCTCGGCCGCCTCCTGCGGCGTCCTGGCCATGGCCTCCTCTTGCAGCTTCTTGGCGTCCTCCCTCACCCACTCCCCCGTCGGCTTCGGGAAGGCAGGCAGCTCGGGCCTCGCGGCTCCGTCGTGCTTCTTTGGGGACTCCGCCGCCGGCGCCGGTGCTGGCACGGGAGGCGCCGGCCTTGACGGCGCAGGAATGCCCGAAGGCTTCCGGGGCAGCGACGGCCTGCGGTCGGGGAAGGGCTTCGGAGAAGGGACGACGGGAGGCGGCGCCGTGGTGGACGGCTTCGCGGGCTCCGGGAGCGCCGGCGGCGGCTTCTGGGACGGCGCCGCGTAGGGCCTCCTGGGCTCGGGCACGGGCGTCGCCGGCGCGGCCTGCGGGGAAGGGTGCTTCTTGGGGAGCGTGATGGTGAGCGCCTCGTTCTCGAACTTGGCGCGGATGCCGTCGACGTTGCAGTCGGAGGGGAGCTGGAGGTCCTTCTGGAAGCGGCTCCACCTGCTGCCCTCCACCGGCCGCTCGCCGCGCGTGCGCAGGTGGCCGTGGTTGTCCACCAGCACCCGGATCTCCTCCCTCTTGAACCCTGCAAGAACCCATCACACATGATCGACACATACACATACACCCATCACACACACCCGCCATTGTTTGCGCATCAGTAATCATATGATGTGAGTTGCATGCATGGATGCTTGCCTGGGACGATGATCTTGACGAAGCTGGCGTCGGCGGAGTGGCTCCACTCGACGACGGGGGTGTACTCCTCGTAGGTGCGGTTGATGGCCCTGTCCATGGCTGCCGGCAGCTTCTTGATTTCCTCAACAATAATAAGCTTGAAGAATGCTTGTGGTGAGTGATGCCAGTCGCCTTTTGCTGTGGAGATGTATATATAGCTCCCTCACACAGCCTAGCTCAGGAGTCATGAGAGGAGGAGGAGAAGAATAGATTCTTGGAAGGATCAGACGATGGCTTGGCTTGGCGGACAAGTGATATTTTCCTCAGCTGGTGGGTGTTTCTCCCGGCGTCGGCGACGCAAACTACCAACAAAGAACAAAGTATTATTCCTTGCTTGGTTTTCGGCCGGGGTGAGGGAAAATCCATGTCCATGTGGATTTCCAGCAGAGGTTGGTCCAAGCCTCAAGGGAAGCATATTTTAGCTTTTTTTTTTGTTCTTGATTGATGAGTAATTAGGACCATGCACGATTTGATCAACTACTAGCACGGTCGAACCTTTCGAATTTTGATATGCCCATCTCTGAACCGGCAAATTCGTAGATTTTTCCAAATGTGTACTTACAGGAACTTGTTAACCCATATGTGTGGTTTCTCTGTTCTTCAGGTTCTTGAGATTCTAATTTGTCAATTTGGTCAGGTTCTTGAGATGGATTCTAATTTGTCGATTTGCGATCATTCATCCTAGACAGTGGCGCTGTACTGATATATGCACAATGTTTAGCTTGATGCTACAGATTAGCAAGTAGGTGATGCGTGCCTGCTGCTCTTGTTTCACTGTAGCACAAAGCGCTTTATCTGATTCAGCAAAAGGATGCATCGACGAGCACGCATGTCAAACAGTTGGGATCAGTACAGTGTCACAACTGAAACAATTTTTGATACAAAAGCAAAACGATGTCACACGCTCTAACACAAGTAGACTCACGGTACAACACCCGACTCAGCATCGAATCCTTTAGCACAGTGAAATTGTTCGTATGCCGTACGAGAAAATCAACTCTGAATATCTTTGCTTGTATACATGAGCAGAAACCCCGACCATCGTTCAACTATGAATCATCTCTTTGCATGTCTTCACAGCGGCAATGATGGGTCCCGCCAGATGTACACGAAGAGGATGCTACTCGAATTTCATTGCCTAGTTTGTGAGAAACATCAACAAACAATTCAGGTGTGTCCACGACCTCCACATGTGGAGCACATAATGCTTCCAGTTCCTCCGCAGCCTACAGTAATTGCGCAACAAACCATGTATCATCCATATAGCAGTATATAAAATGCACATAGATCACTACAGAAATGGCAGTCAAACTTGCTTACCTAGACATCTGACTTTTACGATGATTCCTTGGCTCTCCATTATCGAGTCGACGTACAAGCCTGAACCAGCACAAGTTGCACACAGCACAGCACCTTTAGTTTCACAGCGCACGCATGGAGGATTCTTCCCAACTTCCTTCTTTTCCAAATCTAGACCAGCTGATTTCCCAATATTCTCCTCTGGAACAGCTTTGTCATAGCAGAACAGTGCTTCCAGGCTACTCTTGCTTCTTTGCAGGTCATTAATTGCACTTGCCCTGATCTGCATTGGCTAATTTTTTTGTAAATATCTTAACATGAACTGCTACTATCAAATGGATGTCACTTAGCTAGTCAGGCCACATCATGCAACAGAACAGAGACGAATGAAGTAAGAGGAAAATCAACACACTTAGCTAGTCAAGCCACATCACGCAACAGAACAGAGACAAATGAAGTAAGAGGAAAATCAACACACTTAGCTAGTCAGGCTACATCACGCAACAGAACCGAGACGAATGAAGTAAGAGGAATATCAACACCCATATGGAAGTAAGAGGCTGAGAGCTATTAATCCAACTTCCTGGCTCCAGTAAGTAGATTGTTAGTAGACTGATGCTGGAATGGAGGACACTCACTATGAATATTTAACCAACAGAACTGGGTGGAATTATCTAGAAAAGGATGCTGTTGTTGTTGCTTTCCCAGTGTTTTCAATGTGGAGTATTATAGGTAACAAGGTCTAGCTAGGGTGAAGACAAGAAGTTAAGCATTATTTGCTACCGCAGAAGACAACAGAAATGGGTCCAGATTAGCCTGGCATAATAACTACACATTGACTTCCAAAACCGCAGATAATAGATTAGATCCTTTAAAGAGAAGGTTGCATCTTATATACTTACGCACCAACAATTAATGTTGGTTGCCACTGAATGGTACTTACATGCTGGATAAACTTGTTTGTCTACAAGAGAAACTTGCGAAAACAGAAAATCAGCTAGGTGGAAATGGGCCATGCTCACAAGGCATTCTAGTAATTGTCTCACACCCAAAAGCAGACAATCCAAGGTGATTCCATTTCCACCTGGATAAATCCAGATCTATCTCTGCTGCTAAGTCACCCACATTGTCATGTTTTCAATGCTACAACCTACTTATCACTCTTACCAGAATAGTTCTGATATTTCTTAGTACTGTATATGTGCATAAGATTCTATCATTAAAGGGAGCAGATGAATGCTTCACGGTTTTTGTCAATCAATTTGACAACACTTGACCAATCGACAAGCAAATGTAGTTATTTCAAATAAGCACCAGACAAATAGTTCATCCTCATAACTTGGTATCAAAACAGCTTTGATTGATTCTCCTTCCATCCTGTCCACACACGTACAAAGATAATTTCGTAGGGGTGCATGCTGCATAGGCACAAATTTTTCTTGGCAGCCAGGGCCAGCACGTAAGGCAGCAATTTTTTCTTGGCATTTTGACCATTCCGGAAAGTGCAGTGCATATGATGGAATGCACCAACTCCTAGCCTGTTCGACCATGGTCATTGCAAAAGCTTGCTCGTGCAGTCGTGCTCATTTCTGTAACTAGGTTTCATTACCACAGGCCACAAATTCAGAATGACCCCCTTCCTTAGAGTATACTAGCTAAGTGCTAAACCTATGGAGCACACAAGCCCTACCTTCTTCACCTCCATTTCCACTAAGAAGTCAGTGGAAAATTAGGGAGCAGAAGCTCAACAGAATGCGCCAAAATTCCAGCTACCTACTCCAGAAGCAGCAACCCATACACGCCCTGGCACGACACCTCGCGGAAAACAAGACAGGGGAGGAGGAAAGCACCGAGGATGTGGAGAGGGCACCTTGGCGGAGACCGCGCGGGCGGCGGGCCGAGCCGAAGGGAGCAGCCGCCCCAGGGACCCTCTGCTGCGGCGGGGCGGCGCCGTCGAGGCGGCGGGCGGCGGGCGGAGCCTGGCCGAGACCTCCATCGGCAGGCAAATCAGGCGCTCCGGTTGGTGGGGAATTTTCACCTCGCCTCCGTCGCCAGTGGGGGTGGGGGAGAAGAAGAGGAAGAGGAGGCGGAGCTCCTCGGATTGTTTGTCGCGTTCCCCAGATTTCTCCAAAGCCGAGCTTCGGTTTCGTCGCCCGCGTGTGGTGATGGGCCGGGGAAGCTCTTGGGCTGGCCTAGTTCCGACGTAAAGCTGGCCACATTACTAGTTTCTTGGCCCGGCCTGTCCTGATAATGTGAAATTGAAACGAAGCAAAACCGGGCGCGGCTATGTCACTTTATGCGCGACAAGTATTCTTTTTAGGGGTAAAGCTAAATTTGATTGATCATAATCCACATGACGTGTGATACGGATTGGATCATGGGGATCGATCAGCCACAGATGCCGCCCCGGATCAAGAGAACTCGAAAACTTAGCTAACCTATCTGCATCAATATTTGATGAACGGCCTTCATAAATGAAGTTACAGTTGAACAACCTTACCCTCTGGTTGATCTCACGAATGATGCTACCATAACTACTGGTTGTACCTCTATCAATATTCTTCGAAACCTGTTTTTAAGTCTGATGCAATTAGGAAATTTTGGAGCAGCAGGTCCTCAGTTAGAGACAATGCTTCCCGGCATGCCATTGATTCAAGAGTGGCAACACCAGTGACCCCTTGAACAACTAGGGAAGAGCTACCGAGATATAAACATGCATCATCACGGAAAACTGTTGCGGCCGATCCTCTCAGTCCCGACCTTGCTATGCTAGCATCAACATGTATTTTTGCAAAAACCCTGCCGCGGTGCCCTTGGTCTTGCTTCTGCCGCCCTTGCTTTAGTTGGTGCAGTTGGTGCTTTGACAACTTTTTGCGCAGTTATATCTGTTGAGTATATTGATTATTAGGAACTATAGGATAGACTAGGATTTGGTCCTGCCTTGTCTTGTACTCCAAGTTGATCATGTACTCCTATATATATGCCCACAAGGCTCAAACAATACACCATCAAATTCCAGCAAACCCTCTCTATCCCTTCTAACATGGTATCAGAGCTAACCGATCCAAACCCTAGCCGCCGCCCGCCGCTTTTGCCCCGTGCGCCGCCCCCGGGGCAGTCGGCCTCCATGACCGCCGCCGGGGGCCGCGCCGCTCGTACCTAGGGTTCGTTCGCCGGTCGTGTTGACCGGCTGCCCTAGAGAGTCTTTTTCCCGAGCCCTTGCTCCGGGTTTTTCTCTCTCGCCGTTCGTCTTGATCGGCGTTTTCTTTTTGGTTTTCCGATCTAAGATCAGTTTGCGTCGCCCGCCGCCGCCGTCGACCCCGCGCCTCTACTCCGACATCGGCGCGACCACCCGGCCTCCTCTCCGACCCGGCGGCCTCGCGCGACGCGGCGGCCCGTCACGGCTGTCGCTGCGCGCCCCCGCCCGTCGCTCTGCGCCGGGCGTCACCGCCCTGTCCCTGAGTTCAGCGCGCCCCTCTACCGATCCCGCGCGCTGCCGTTGCGTCGCCCCGTCGGGCCGCAGCGCCGCCGCCCCGTGGTTCTTCCTGTGGCTGCACCGATCCGCGCCGCCGCTGTGTCGTCCCTTCGGGCCGTAGCGCCGCGGCACGTGGTCCTCGCCGCCGCCCTGAGGCCGTCCCCGTGGTTGCACCATCCCGCGCGCTGCCGCTGCGTTGCCCCTTCGGTCCGTAGTGCTGCGGTCAACCGCCGCCCCGAGGCCGTCCACTCCAGGCCGTCCCCGAGGCTGCACCGACCCTCACGCTGCCGCTGCGTCGCCCCGTCGGGACGTAGCGAGCGTGGCACGCGGTCCCTGCAACCGCCCTGAGGTCTTCTCCACCGTCGCCCCAACCCGCGCGCTGCCGCTACGTCGTCCCTTCGGGCCGTAGCGTCGCGACGCGCGGTCCACTCCGCTGTCCCCGCGCGTCGACTTTCACGTGATATGCGCCGCGCCGCCTCCCTTAGCGCGGGAACGTCACCATCCGCGCCGGTCTTCGTCACGCCGTCGGGTTCTTCCTCGCCTACTTCGAGCACCGCCGCCGCGCTCCTTCCCTAGCCGCCGCCGCCGCCGCTCTTCTTCCGTGGCTCCACGGCGACTACCTCGACACCGGCAACCCCCGACTCGACATCGACCACGGCGTTCTTCGCACGACCACCTCGCCCATGGCTACACCACCCTACGCTCTCGGCTACATCGACATCGGCATAAAGGGCTACCGCCTTGCTTGAGCAACCTCGTCGGTTTCCACTCCAGCCACGACTTCCGCGATGCGTCGACCGTTACGACTGTGGGGGGATGTCCGTCGGCTCACTTTCGGATTCTTCTCCAGTCTCACTGTCTGCGTCGCTACCGTTGTGACTGCGGGGGGATGTTGAGTATATTGATTATTAGGAAGTATAGGATAGACTAGGATTTGGTCCTGCCTTGTCTTGTACTCCAAGTTGATCATGTACTCCTACATATATGCCCACGAGGCTCAAGCAATACACCATCAAATTCCACCAAACCCTCTCTATCCCTTCTAACAATATCGAGCTCCGATATGAACCTCTTTATGAATTCATGAGTAGCTGCGGGACTCTGATAGACCTCCTCATGTATCACTATTCTCCTTGCCCACCATATTGCTCACAACGTCACCGATAGCTTGACAAACGCCTCATGGGATAGCGTGTCCCTCGGTTCCATAATTTTGCAAAGGTGCTCTGCCAGTTCACCATCCACAAGAACCCATACGCACCTTGCCATTGTGCATTCAAGCAACACATGCATGTCTCCAAGAATCCGCAGCTCCACACAAGGCACAGGCACTGGTCGTTGACATTTTTCTTTGCGCCCCAACGTCCTCGGTTGGTATCGAATGCTTTGCTAATCTCCACAGGAACATGCGTATTTTAGCTGGCACTGGTGTTTTCCATAATAGGTTCCATGATGTTGAATATCTATCGATGCTTGAAGATCCAGAGGAACCATCTAACCAAGCTTTGCGTCTCAATTTCGTTGTAATCATCATCTTGTACGCCGACCTGACCGTGAAGCAACCGGTTTTTTCGAAGTTCCACGCCCAGCTATCTTTCAACCTCCCTCGTGCAAGGAGGAATGCTAAGAATGGCCGGGACATCAATATGCAGGAAGACTTCAGCGAGCCGCTCTGGATCCCATCTGGTTGATGTGTGGTCAACGAGTTCAGAAGCTGAAACCGGTGGGTTAGCTGATCGTCACCCGAAGGGACGCATCATAACATCCTTAGGATCCAGTTATCAGACCAGATGTGAGTTGAGGATCCATTGCCAATACGACATATTAAATCCTGCTTAAGTACATCGTGCCCCTCCACAACCGCTCTCCAAATCTGACTGGAATGATTGCCCAATTCTATACACTCAAAATAGAACAAGATGAGAAGTAGACAACCTTCAAGATTTATGTGAGACAGTAACTTGGCTTGCTTGTTGGGAGCCGGTAGTGGCCCGACTCAGTAGTCATGTGGTTTCGTCATGTTGACATCACGCACGTGTTTTTTTAACTTTTGTTTATATTTTGAAAAATACTAAATACATATATTACAAAAAATAATTTAGTTAATTTTTTAAAAGTATTCATCGTACATTAATGAATATTCACGCGGTGTAGAAAAATGATTGCTAAACTTTTTGAAAATGATTGTAGCACACAAAAAAATGTATGTGACATTTTAAAAAGGTTCACGTGTTTCAAAAAATATATAGGTGGCATTTTTATAAAATTATACAAGTTGAAAAATATTCATGTAATTAAAAATGGTTCATACAATTCAAAAAAAAAATGTAGGTTACATTTTAGAAAAATCATGTATTCTAAAAATTTATTTTTGAAATTTCAAAAATGTGTATACAATGTAAAAAAATGTTCCCATAGTTAAAAATATATTCCATATCATTCCAAAATATATTTCAGCGTGAATTTGCATTTTTTTAACACGTATTCAAAAAATTGTTCAAAACATGTATGTGACAAAATGTTAATCATGTATACCAAAAATGTACAATGTGTATGAAAAAAATAGACATCAAAAATATATTTGAGAAAATGATAACATTTATAAAAAAATATTCCTGATTTGTACAAAAAAATAATACAAGAAGAAAAAGAAAACGAAATGGAAAAAAGAAAAAGCATGATGAAAACCAAAGGAAGAAACAAAGAAGGCAAAAAAAGAAAAAGGAAAACCAAAAAAACCAGAGAAAAACGAAAAATCCCCAAAGAAAACCAATGCAAAAGAGTGAAAAAGGGATTAAAAGAACCAAAAGTACTCGTGTGCAACTACATTATTGGGACGACCCAGTAGCGTCGCGTTGTTGGTGAGACCTATTACTTCTCGCAACAAGGGAGAAATAGCATTTGCGCATGCACGGAGCCCACATCTTGCTGAGGCACTGTGAAGGGCCGGGAAGTTGCTTGGACGAGCCCAGTGTTCTTTTTTTTTTAGTCGGCATGGAGTGGCAAGTTTGGTCATAAAGCTCTGTAGGCTGTAGTTGGGCTTACGATGGCTACATTAGTTAGCTTCTTAGTCCGACCTCATAACGTGAAATTGAAACTGAATCAAAAAAGGGAAAGGATTTGAATCAAAAAAGAGAAAGGATCTGAATCGGGCGCGACACACGTCCTCGCATGGGGCCTGTGACACACGTCCTCACTTTTTGTGGTTCCCGGCAACGTGTGGAGGGTCGGGCGTTCACAGGTTTTGGGTGCAACAATTGGGAGATAGTCGCACGGCTATATCCAACATGTTTGAATGGCAGCCCAGTGATATGTTACGTGTATGAGTCATGTAATGTTATCATCCGTTGGTTGGATTTTTGTATTTGTAGTCGCTTATGTAACTTTGTCAGGTGTTTTTGTGATACTTCAATATAAATTGTTGTGCGCATCAATTGATATAGAGGGTAGGTGTTTAACCCCATTTTTGAAAAAATGTGCCTATGGACATTCACAATGTACCAACTATCATATTTCTATCTAGTCATCAGTGGGCACCCGCGTCAAATTTATGTGCAAGAAACATCTTTCTTGGTGCACTCGGGCTGGACTAGAAAAGAGGATAGAGAGAAATGGGAAGGGTGGAGCATGTTCATGCTAGAGATGAAGACGAGGTTGTGGGTTGGTCTGGTTGATTTCTGAAGGATGATGGATATAATGCGGGTGGGGATGAGGCCCGGTGGTGACAGCAAGATTCTCCATCAACTCCATTCTAATTAGATTGATGCAAATCCCACCATCAATGATGATTCAAACATCACATTCTTTGACAACTCCTCTTGTTTGGAACATGTTGTGGTGCTATTTATCTCAATGTGGCTCAACTGTACACTCAAAACATGATGTGAAACTAAAATTGTGTATTGATCAACGGCTTCTACTCCCATCAGTTCCATGTCATGATCTAAAATGGAGTCATCCAGGTCTTGTTCTTGTTCATGAACCAAAGCCAAAGTTGTCTCATCAAGGTTGTTATCGTACTCATAGCCCCTGACGAATGATCATAGCATGTCTGGAAGTATTGCTGACCCCGTGGAAGCAACCGAAGACGAAATGTTGGAGGAGACTTGAATAGAATCTGCCCTTAAGTGAGATCGTAGGATCAATAATAATAATCATCATATTTAGACATTTCAAAAAATTTGAAATTATTTGGCAACATATCTATGAGGTATTTCTACAACTCCAAAAAAATCAACTCAAAATTCGATCTAAAGTTAGAGAATATAAAAGGAATTTTTTGGCTATGAATAGTGTCATCTTTGGATGAATAGTGGTTGACACTATTCACATCCAATTTTGTCCTTTTTAGTTCTCTAAGTGTAGGTCGAATTTTGGGTTGAAACATTTTGAGGCTGTATATCAAACATGGATGTGTGTGTGCAAATAGTTTGCGATTTTTTAGCTTGTTTTGTATTTTTGAAAAAATTGATCTTATTGATCTCACCTAAAGCGAGAGCCTATACTAGTAGCCCCCACAAAATGTTTGCTCGAGCAGCACTAGAATGTTTTGATGTTGTTGGAATAGTCCTGGCTGAGTTGAGCTGTGTTGCACTTATGTTGTTATTAGAGGTGGATGGTTGCAGTGGGATGTGTTGAGGGGGCATCATAGGAACGCAGCGTCCATGAAGAAGTATGTCCTGCAGAAAATCTAGATCGTCTACACCTTTATTGCTCATGTACTTGTCGTTCAACTTTACACGCAAGATGAAATTATTGAGTAGGGTTATTCAATCTTCCTAGAAATCTAGTCCTCTATCCTCACTTTTCAATGGAACCACAACAAGTTAATCTTTTTTTTTCATTTCTTGATAATATTCTTGTAGCCTTGGTAGCTAGTTAAGCAAACACACACACAATAAGTAGGAACAAAGCAAGTATCACGTTCCAAAGCATCCCATATTGTAGGTATATTATTAGGATTAGCTTTACAAGTTATAAGGTGGTCCGATCTTTCGATGAGATAGTATTGATTTTGTTGGAGGGGACTTTGACGACTTGACTACACCAAACACTAGATGGTGTGCCAATTGCTAAACCAACTCCAGTATGGCTATTGACAACATGGAAACACTATCAACTTGATCACAAAGATCAATCCCTACATCCAACCAAATAACAGGCAAGAACTTAAGATATGCAATCGGAATTGCACATATAAGATGAAGTGCTTTGCTTGACACAGTGGGGTTTTGATGACACGTACTGCAAGAGGCTTCACCGACTCCTGTGTCTATGGTACAGAGTAGTGAACACAACTCAATCAAACAAAACCCAACCATTACCTCAACGCCCTGAGATGGGGGGGGGGGGGGGGCTATTCAAGGAGGGACAGATGGAGGATTCGGCCAATCCAAGGAGGTCGGGGGTGGTCGAATCCAATCTTAAGTTGGTATCCTCTCTAATATAATCTAAAAAATGCATGTGATCTTGTACTAAAAAAATACATGGTCCTAATTAACCCGAAGTGATGTGATTAATTCATACGCATGGAAGGTTCGCTTGATCGTTTGGTGGGAGGGGGGCAGCTCCAACTCGCCTCCTTGTCTCCACCACTGCTTCCCACCCAAGCCCAACTCCATGAGTCAACGTACCATGTAGCAACTTATGTACTAAACTGGGCGCCTTGATCAAGTTTATGGAGCCGCTTGTTGCGTCTGTGAGATGGTCGACTAAAGTGAGCATTGGAGACAAGTTCGTGTACCAATTCTACAATTAACTCGAGTAAGAAAACGAAGAAGAAATCATTGTTGCCAAGCTATGGCCGAATTGATTGGCATGAAGATTGTAGGAACTTAAAATCGAACAATATTGTGTTTAAATAGGAAAGGAATGAGTATGCACTTTTATATTTTGAGAACAATGTACAATCTTCCCCCAAAAAAGAAACAAGAACAACAAACGTTTTTCTTTTTGTTGATTGGTTGATGAAGAGAACAAACATACTACGTTTTACTCCCTCTGTTTCTTTTTAGTCTGCATATAAAATTTAGTCAAAGTCAAGCCTTGCAAAGTTTGACTAACTTTATATTAAAAAATATCAACATTCGCAATATGAAATTATCATTATCAATTGCATCGTGAAATGTATTTTCATACTTTATAGTTTAGTATTGTATATGTTCATATTTTTGATATAAATTTGGCCAAACTTTGTGTAGTTTGACTTCAAACAAATTTTATATGTGAACTAAAAAGAAACAGAGGGAATATTTTTGATGAGAGAGAGAGACAAACGTAGTATATAACAGGCCTAGTTGCCATTCGGGCTACGAGTAGATGGGCCTGGCTCGTTCATGCGAAAAGAAGGTTAGTCTACATGGGCCGGAGTAGAGACCGGGCGACACGGTACGTAGTTTTCGCGGGAATACAATGCCAGAAATCACTCGCTGTGGGGGAGTCCCTCGTCGTCCTGGTGCCTTCCAGAACGTTGTACGTGCTTCCACAGGGCCTATCAGCCGTCGGATCAGATTAGCACGAACATTGAAGCGCCGCGATATTTTCCCCAGCCTCCGCCTCGCACGACGACGCTGCACTGTATCGCCATTTCAAAATCGAAAACAGAAAAACTTTCTCTCATCCCGAGGAGAGGCGGTTACGAGCGCCAGAGGAGCACGAGAAAGGCCACCCACCCTCCCTCACGTGCCGCCCTCGCACCCCCGCGGCCGCATCTGCGCCGTCCACTCGGACAGCTGGCCGCTCCCTACCCGAACCGACGCTCATGATCGAGCGAGCGGGGCGCCAGTCGCATGGCTTCGCTCTCACGGCTCCTCCGGCTATATAACCCGCCACTCGCTCCCCTCCGGCTTCCATTCCTCCCTCCACCCCACCACCAGCAGCGCGCCACAAACCCTAGAGAGCGAGAGAGCCCACCCCGCCCCGCCCCGCCGATGGAAAGAACCCACCGCCTGCTGCTCGTGGCGGGCCTCCTCGCCGCGCTGCTCCCGGCGGCCGCCGCCGCCTTCGGGCCGCAGCCGGGGGCGCCGTGCGAGCCCACGTTGCTGGCGACGCAGGTCGCGCTCTTCTGCGCGCCCGACATGCCCACCGCGCTGTGCTGCGAGCCCGTCGTCACCGCCGTCGACCTCGGGGGCGGCGTTCCCTGCCTCTGCCGCGTCGCCGCGGAGCCGCAGCTCGTCATGGCGGGCCTCAACGCCACCCGCCTCCTCACGCTCTACAGCTCCTGCGGCGGTTTCCGTCCCGGTGGCGCCAACCTCGCCGCCGCCTGCGAAGGTACGTCGTGCACGCCGCCTCCTTCCCTCCCTCCCTCTCTCTCTACGTGCCGATTCAGTGTTCGCTGTAGCGTTTCCGTAGCAGCTTTTGATGGTTTCTCGACTCGCCCGTGCTCCGATTTAGGCTGGTTTCCTTGCGTTCTATACTTCTATGTTGGATCTACCGGTACGGCGCGCGGCGTCGGGTTCTCGCCGTTTCCCGTGGCGAGCAACCCCGCGCGCGCTCGGCTTAGCTTCATAATGCTTTACCTTGAGATATGGGGAGTGATTTAGGGTCTGCTTTGAGTAGTTCGTCGTGGAAGAGCATGTGGCACGCGCGATGGTTTCTCGGGTTGCTAGTGCTCCGATTTGGGTTGGTTTCCTTGCTGTTCTACTGGATCTGTCGGTACGGCGCGCGGTGTCGGGTTCTCGTCGTTTCCGTGGCGAGCAACCCGGCGGCGCGCGTGCGCACGGCTTAGCCTCTCAAGTCGGCGGCGGGTTCCCGTTGTTCCTCGTGGCGAGGAACCTCCGCCGCTCCGCGCACGGCTTAGCTTCTTCGTCAGCGGCGGGTTCCCGTCGTTTGTCGTAGCGACCAACCCCGCGTGGCTTAGCTTCTGTACGGCCGCGTTTGGTCCTCGTCATTTCCTGTACGGCTACCTTCTTAGTTCTTACGGCGGCGGCTTGTTCTTGTAGTTCCTCGTTCGCGAGCAACCAGCCGGCGCGCACGGCTTAGCATCTTACTGTTTAGGATCTGCGTCGAGGAGTTGTCGCAAATTTCCCGAGTTTCTCGACTTGGTAGCGTTCCGAATTGGGCTGGTTTCGCTGCCTTGTAGCACCGGATCTGCTGGCACGGCGCGGTGCCGGGTTCTCGTCGTTCCCATGGCGAGCAACCCCCGCGCGCGCACACCTTAGTTCTCAAGGCAGCGGTGGGTTGCCGACTTGCTGTCCATCCTCGTGGCGAGCAACTTCCGCGCGCTCGCCTTAGCTTCTTTGTCGCCGTCTGGTTCTCGTCGTTTCGGCGAGCAACCCCTCCGCGCGTGGCTTACCTTAGTTGTTACGGCGGTGTCTTGTTCTTATTGTTCCTCATCGCGAGCAACCAGCCGGCACTGTGGCGAGCAGCCCGCGCGCGCACGGCCTAGTTAGCTTCATACTGCTTTACCTTGAGATATGCTGAACGATTTAGGGTCTGACGAGGGCATGTACTAGGGATAGGGTAATAGGCCTGACCTATAGACTTTACCCTAGGACGCCACACGTCTTAGACTGGCCCAGGGCCATATCAGCAACCAAGAGTTCCGCAGTGTGACATTCACTCGGAGTTCATCAAACCACTCGGGAGGCAAGAGTTCACTCGACAGACTCGTTTCACTCGGAGCACCCGAAAGTCACTCGACCAGAGAAGACCAGGAGTCTCCAGGAGCGCAACGGTCAGGACACACGTTCTCCTGTATTAATTGTAATGAATGTGCCCGTTACCTGGCACCCTTAAACTCCCTCTTAACCCCTAGTAATGGCAGCGTTGATGGGAAGGCTAGGACTTGCTATATAAGCCGCCCCCTGCTCCATTCCAAGGTTTCGCATCTTTTGTAAACCTATACACTCAAGCAATACAGCTCCAGAGCACCGAGACGTAGGGCTATTACCTCCACCGCTGAGGGGCCTGAACTCGTAAATCCGAGTGTAACACCTGCGCCGTAGCTAGGCTCTGCCCTCTCATCCGTACCCCTACACACTACTGTCAGACTTGCACCCACGACAGTTGGCGCCCACCGTGGGGCAGGCGTCTAGCGACTTCCGGCGTAGTTGCATTTTTTCCGATCATCACCATGGTTTCCGACAGCGGACTGACTCTGGGCGGCGAGATCCGTTTCAGCGTCCTCAGCTTCATCGCCGACGATTCGGCGTGGCTCCAGGAAGCCTCGCTGGATGTCGAGGCGTTGCCCGTCCGCGGCGCGGCGCACTTCCGCGCGAGTTCCTTCGGCGTCCTACTTCGGCAACTATCGACTCCTTACCAGTCGACCTCTTCGCTCTCCACCAGCCGTCGTCGCAAGCGCTCCAGACGCTCGCGGCTTCAGCGGTGGATCAAGCACGCGGTGGCCCTTCAGGCTGCGGCCCCGCAGATCGCGGCAATCGAGCCCGATGAACCTATCTTCGATCTGTTGTTCGCCTCCGTGCACGAGCACTCGGAAAGTTTATCCGAGTGCGAGAGCAGTGATCCCGCTGCAGAGGTGCTGATGGCCGATTCCCCGCTCAGTCCGCCTGGGTACGGCCGCGGCGGCACGGAGAACGGCGACCCGTCGCGCGCCGATCTCGGCGGTGGCAGGGACCAGCACGACGGCGAGTACGACGAGTACATCCCGCAACCTCTCACTCGGCAGCAGAGGGAGGAGCTGCAGCGCAGGACCGAGCAGGCCCTCCGGACGCCCATCGTTGGGACGACCCCCGAGGCTCAGGCTTTGGAGGCCGTGCGCCAGGCCAACTTGGCTGAGCGCAATCGTCTGGAAGCGCTCCAGAAGTCACTCGACTATCGCGCCCGCAGACAGCACCAGCCCAGTTCCAGTCGGCGGCAACGGCAGTTGTTCTCGAATGACCAGCAACAGAATTTCCAGGTATTCCGCACTCCCGTCCAGAATCTGGCGGCGGCCACTCGGATAGCAGATTCCATTGAGCCGTCCCGATCCGAGGCGGGGGAGGGTCTTCGGCAGATCCGGGCCCTGCTCAAGGCGGCAGAGGAGCAAAATTCGGCGGTTTCCCAGTCGCGCAACAGGATACACAACAGATCCATTCGGGCTGACACCGTTTAGTCGGCCCACAACCCAGTGTCTCCCAGGAGAAACAGGCACTCGCCTCCGCGGCGAAACGACCAAGACCGCCACCGAGACCAGCACTCGGGGCAGGGTCGCAGTCGGAATACGCCTCCGCGGCGTCATGATGATCATCGCCGCATGCAGTCGCCCCCTCCGCGGGATGGCTCGTACGCGCCCCGGCCGTACGACGCCAGGCGTCCTTACGGCAACGATCGGAGGGCCATCCCTCCCCGTCATGGTGACGGTTATCGCCAGAGAGAGCCAGTCGAGTACCTTGACCCGCAGTTCAACGCGAGATCCGTTCTCGCTCAGAACCTGGTCAACAGAGGCAGAGCTTAGAGAGAAAAGTGGAGCATTCGTCTCCGGACCCGAGTGTTTCAGCAGGGCCATTCGGGCCGCTGACATCCCGCCCAACTTCAGATTGGCAGCTGGAGTAAGCAAGTTCACCGGTGAGTCCAAGCCAGAAACTTGGTTAGAGGATTACCAAGTGGCTGTACAGATTGGTGGAGGAAATGACTATGTGGCTATGAAACATTTGCCTTTGATGTTGGAAGGGTCTGCCCATGCCTGGCTCAACCAGCTCAGTCCGTCCAGCATATACTGCTGGGAAGATTTGACTCGAGTGTTCATCAAAACATTCGAGGGCACGTGCAAACGCCCGACTGGATTGTCTGAACTACAGCACTGCGTGCAGAAACCGAATGAAACGCTGAGAGAGTACATCCAGCGGTGGACAACCATGCATCATGTGGTGGAGAACATCACGGAGCATCAAGCAGTCTGTGCCTTCAAAGCAGGAGTCAGATTCGGGAGCTCATCCTGAAATTTGGTCGGTCAGGATCCTTGACCATGAGCCGAATGATGGAGATTGCCACTCGGTACGTAAACGGAGAAGAGGAAGACCGTCTCCGTAACGGCAAAGGGAAAACCAGCGAGCCCAACCTCGGAAACAGTAATCTCAATCGGAAGCCGAAGCGCAAGGCTGATGGTTCGACTCAGGACGAGGCTGCCGCTCTGGCCGGTCAAGCCAAGAACAAGGGGAAGGCTAAGGAAAAATGGATCCCAAAGAAAAAGAAAGATCAGTCGGGCCAAGATGTCCTCGATTTGCCGTGTCACATCCACACCAGGAAGGATGAAGAGGGCAATCTAATATTGCCCAAGCATACCACTCGACAGTGCAGGCTGTTGATTCAACAGTTCCGAGAGGGCCCGTCGAGTGAGAAGAGCCCAGAAGACGCTGATGATGGAGACAAAGACGAACCTTTTCCCAGTGTCAACGCAACCCTGATGATCTTTGCAGATGTACAGAGCAAGAGCCGATTGAAAGTCATCAATCGAGAAGTGAACATGGCCATGCCGGCGACGATGAAGTTTCTGAACTGGTCGAAGACTCCGATCACCTTTGATCAGTCGGACCACCCAGCCTACATAGCCACAGTGGGAGATCCAGTCGTGGGAGGCGTCCGACTGCGCAAGGTCCTCATGGACGGTGGAAGCGGACTGAACATACTGTACGCTGATACTCTGCAAGCGATGGGCATTCCGATGTCCCGACTCAGCGAGAGCAGCATGCAGTTCCACGGAGTGATCCCCGGCAAGAAGGCAAAGTCACTCGGGCAGATCGCCCTGGACGTGGTCTTTGGAGACGACAAGAACTTTCGGAAGGAAAGGCTGACCTTTGAAGTGGTCGACTTCCGCAACGCCTACCATGCCATCCTTGGTCGGCCGGCTTACGCACGTTTCATGGCCCGTCCATGTTATGTGTATCTCAAACTGAAGATGCCGGGCCCCAAAGGTGTGATCACAGTGGCTGGCAGTCGACAGCGCGCGGAAGAGTGCTTGCAGCAGGGGTCAAAGATCGCTGATGAGCAGATGGCTATGGTGGAGCTGGAAGAGTACAAGAAAAATGCCGATCCGAGTGATTTGCTACGCTCCAAGAAGCCGGCTGTAGAATCTGCGTTTCAGTCGGCCGGCGACACGAAGCCTGTGCACATCCACCCAGAGGATCCCAATGCTGTACCCACCAACATATCAACAACACTCGACAACAAATAGGAAGAAGCGCTCATCCAGTTCCTCCGTGAGAACTGGGACATCTTCGCATGGAAACCATCCGACATGCCAGGTGTACCCAGGGAGCTGGCTGAGCACCGTTTGCGAGTCGACCCAAATGCGAAACCTGTGAAGGAGCATCTCCGTCGCTCTGCCACTTAGAAGAGGAAGGCCATTGGCGAAGAAGTTGCTCGGCTCCTGGCAGCCGAGTTCATCCGTGAGGTGTACCACTCCGAGTGGCTCGCCAACGTCGTCATGGTCCCTAAGAAGGACACGTCTCTCCGAATGTGCATTGATTTTAAGCACATCAATCGGGTCTGCCCCAAGGATCATTTCCCGCTCCCCCGCATAGATCAAATCGTAGATTCCACTGCGGGGTGAGAGTGACTGTCTTTTCTGGATGCGTACTCCGGGTACCACCAGATCCGACTGTATGGGCCTGATGAAATAAAAACAACCTTCATCACCCCATTCGGGTGTTTCTGCTATATCACCATGCCATTCGGTCTCAAGAACGCCGGTGCCACTTTCATGCGCATGATCCAGAAGTGTTTGCAAAAACAGATCAGTCGGAATATTGAGGCGTACATGGATGACATAGTGGTTAAGTCTAGAAAAGGTTCCGACCTGCTGGCTGACTTAGCTGAAACTTTCGCAAATCTGCGGAAGTACGACATCAAACTGAATCCAGCGAAGTGCACTTTCAGAGTTCCTGGGGGCAAGTTACTCGGTTTCCTCGTTTCCGAACGAGGGATAGATGCTAATCCCGAGAAGATCGGGGCGATTGTACGAATGAAACGTCCTGAACGTCTTCATGATGTACAGAAGCTCACGGGTTGCCTCGCAGCTCTGAGCCGATTCATCTCCCGTCTCGGCGAGAAGGCACTGCCCCTGTACCGACTGATGAAGAAATCTGACTCGTTCGAGTGGACTGCTGAAGCACAAGCAGCGTTTGTCGAGCTCAAAGCCCTGCTTTCCACCCAGCCGGTGCTTGCCGCTCCGAATAGCATCGAGCCGTTGCTCTTGTACATTGCGGCCACTGGTCAAGTTGTCAGCACTGTCCTCACAGTCGAGCGAGAAGAACAGGGCAAGGCTTACAAAGTTCAGCGCCCAGTCTATTATATTTCTGAAGTTCTGACTCCGTCCAAGCAAAGATATCCTCATTATTAGAAGCTCGTCTATGGCATCTACCTGACTGCGAGGAAAGTAGCCCATTACTTCCAAGAGCACACTATGTCAGTCGTCAGCGACGCCCCACTGTCTGAGATCATGAACAATCGGGATGCGACTGGTCGAGTGGCGAAGTGGGCTATCGAGCTCCTACCTCTGGATATCAAGTTCGAGGCGAAAAAGGCGATCAAGTCCCAAGCATTAGCCGATTTCCTAGCCGAGTGGACTGAACAGCAGCAACCGACTCAGAGTCACCCGGAACACTGGACCATGTTCTTTGACGGTTCCAAGATGCTGAATGGTTCAGGAGCTGGAGTGGTGTTGATATCTCCGAAGGGCGATCGTCTCAGATATGTTCTGCAGATTCACTTTGATTCCTCCAACAACGAAGCCGAGTACGAGGCGCTCCTTTATGGTCTACGTATGGCCATCTCACTCGGCGTCCGGCACTTGATGGTCTACGGAGACTCGGATCTAGTTGTGAACCAAGTGATGAAGGAGTGGGACATCAGAAGGCCCGCTATGACAGGATACTGCAACGCAGTGAGAAAGTTGGAGAAGAAATTTGAAGGTTTGGAGCTGCATCACGTTCCCCGAGCCAAGAATCAGGAGGCAGACGATCTGGCAAAAATCGGGTCCACTCGGAAATCCATACCCAACAATGTTTGCTTCGAGCATTTACGCTCTCCGACAGTAAAAGAAGATCCCTTCATGGAAGAGCCCCCGCAAGCGGTCAGTCCGTCTGATCCGACTGAAGTCGAAGTCCCGGCAGTCATTGATTTGGTGATGGAGGTCCTGGCAATCACTCCCGAGTGGACAGTACCTTATATCGCATACCTGCTCAGGCAGGAACTTCCAGAAGATGAAGCTGAGGCCCACCAGATTGTTCGCAGGTCCAAAGCCTTTGAAGTGGTCGGTGATCAGTTGTATAGAAAGAGCGTCACCGGTGTGACTCAGCGCTGCATTTCTCCGGAAGAAGGTCGACTGATCCTGGAGGAGATTCACTCGGGAACTTGTGGACACCACGCGTCCTCTCGGACAATCGTGGCTAAAGCTTACCGAGCCGGTTTCTTCTGGCCCCGTGCCAATGAAGCTGTGCAGGAGATAGTCCAACACTGTGCCGGGTGCCAGTTCTATGCAAACTTATCCCACAAGCCTGCGTCTGCTCTGAAGACAATTCCACTCGTCTGGCCGTTTGCAGTCTGGGGACTCGACATGGTGGGACCTCTCCGGACAGGGGCGAGTGGATTCACCCACTTGCTGGTCGCAGTCGATAAATTCACCAAATGGGTTGAGGCCAAACCCATCAACAAGTTAGATTCCTGTACAGCGATCAAGTTCATGAAGGAGATAGTCTTCAGATACGGCGTGCCCCACAGCATCATCACTGACAACGGTTCAAACTTCGACTCGGAAGAGTTCAGGGCGTTCTGTGCCGCCCAAGGCACCCGAGTCGACTATGCATCCGTGGCGCACCCGCAGTC
Organism: Elymus sibiricus; assembly: GCA_039707655.1. Lineage (NCBI taxonomy): Eukaryota > Viridiplantae > Streptophyta > Magnoliopsida > Poales > Poaceae > Elymus > Elymus sibiricus. Next base: position 32,476,601 of record CM077670.1, read on the forward strand.
GAATGGACAAGCTGAGAGAGCAAACAGACTGATTCTGCAGGGGTTAAAGCCACGACTCATGCGCGATTTGGAGCACGCAGCTGGAGCTTGGGTCACCGAGTTGCCGTCAGTTCTTTGGGGCTTGAGGACGACCCCCAATCGGTCCACCAATCGCACTCCCTTCTTCATGGTGTACGGAGCTGAAGCTGTTCTGCCGAGTGACTTGCTCCATAATTCACCCCGAGTGGAATTGTACTCTGAAGCTGAAGCAGAGCAAGCACGGCAAGACGCCGTGGATCTCTTGGGGGAGGAAAGGGAGATGGCTCTCATCCGTTCGACCATTTATCAGCAAGATCTACGACGTTTTCACAGCAGGCACGTCAGGAGTCGGTCCTTTCAGGAAGGAGATCTTGTGCTCCGAGTGGATCAGCAGCGACCTCACAAGCTCGCTCCTGCGTGGGAAGGTCCTTTCGTCATTTCAAAGGTTCTGTGATATGGGGTGTCCCGATCTTCTCAGTAAGCGGCGGTGGTGATGATGATGGTGTAGGATAACTTGTATGTCGCCGATGAACTCTCCCTCTCTTGATCCCTGATGCCAATGCAAAAGGTCTCAACCCTTTGGATATTCACAACGTCACACACTTGCGCACGCAGCCGTCGACCACGAACGGTTAGAATTGCAATATACTAATTCCCAATGGAACAGCAGATCACACTTGACTTGCAGTATATAATCACCAGATCGATACGAATTGGTGATGAGGATTCAAGATGAATGCTTACAAGCAATCTCATGAACTAGGGTTTATCTTAAACGTGGTCTAACTCTAACTAACCCTAAGGAAGAGTATTTATATCCTAAGATAGATCGAAGGGGTACATGGGCTGTCAGCCCGAAACTCTGCGCGCAGGCAGCACGGTAGTACCGCTGATGTCATGCGGTACTACCGCTCCAAGCGGTACTACCGCTTCAGTACCGCTCTACTACCGGTTAGCGCCAAAAGATGCCAGTAGTTTTCACGGTAGTAGGGGCGGTAGTACCGTCTCAAGCGGTACTACCGCTGGTGTAGGGCGGTACTACCGCCCTGGAAACTCCAAGATCCTTTTCCCAGCCCAGCTGCATTGCCTCCTTGTTCTCCTCCTTGCTCCCTCGTGCCATGCCTTCCTCTCCAATGTACCTAATGACACATACACACAAGGATTTAGGCAGTATAAAGCTCTCATTAAAAGAAATAGCATTATCAACTAAGAGAGAATTCACCTGTTGTTCTAGTAACTTAGCACGAGCTCTTGTAGTTGGTCCAATCCTGATTTCATCATTGGACGTCTTCTTTGCAGCAACAGGTTGTTCATCTTCAAGGGATGGAACCATAGTAGGGATGTCCTCATCATTCTGCACAATAGAGCGTACCACCTGTACAATCTTCAGAAGCAAGCAGACGAGCCCCGTGCTTGGAACGCAGATTTGCTGCGACGATTTTATACTTGATGATGAGATGTAATAAAAGTACTCGAGTGACATTTGATGAATAAAAGCATGACTTTTCCAGTTCCACATTGAAGTTAACTCGTGCGCATTCTCTGGCTTACAACCCCCAGTGGGTGTACGCTGTTCAACTTAGCTGCAAACCAATTTTTGCCTAAGTTAAAACCTACTCCGAGTGAAGAGCATTCCTCTCACTCGGGGGCTTGGCTGCGAACCAGCTTTCGCCCAAGTTAAAACCTACTCCGAGTGAAGAGCGTTCCTCTCACTCGGGGGCTTGGCTGCAAACCAGCTTTCGCCCAAGTTAAAACCTACTCCGAGTGAAGAGCGTCCCTCTCACTCGGGGGCTTGGCTGCGAACCAGCTTTCGCCCAAGTTAAAACCTACTCCGAGTGAAGAGCGTCCCTCTCACTCGGGGGCTTGGCTGCGAACCAGCTTTCGCCCAAGTTAAAATCTACTCCGAGTGAAGAGCGTCCCTCTCACTCGAGGGCTTGGCTGCGAACCAGCTTTCACCCAAGTTAAAACCTACTCCGAGTGAAGAGCGTCCCTCTCACTCGGGGGCTTGGCTGCGAACCAGCTTTCGCCCAAGTTAAAACCTACTCTGAGTGAAGAGCGTCCCTCTCACTCGGGGGCTTGGCTGCGAACCAGCTTTCACCCAAGTTAAAACCCACTCCGAGTGAAGAGCGTCCCTCTCACTCGGGGGCTTGGCTGCGAACCAGCTTTTGCCCAAGTTAAAACCTACTCCGAGTGAAGAGCGATCCTCTCACTCGGGGGCTTGGCTGCGAACCAGCTTTCGCCCAAGTTAAAACCTACTCCGAGTGAAGACCGTCCCTCTCACTCGGGGGCTTGGCTGCGAACCAGCTTTCGCCCAAGTTAAAACCTACTCCGACTGAAGAGCGTCCCTCTCACTCGGGGGCTTGGCTGCGAACCAGCTTTCGCCCAAGTTAAAACCTACTCCGAGTGAAGAGCGTCCCTCTCACTCGGGGGCTTGGCTACGAACCAGCTTTCGCCCAAGTTAAAACCTACTCCGAGTGAAGAGCGTCCCTCTCACTCGGGGGCTTGGCTGCGAACCAGCTTTCGCCCAAGTTAAAACGCTACTCCGAGTGAAGAGCGATCCTCTCACTCAGGGGCTTGGCTGCGAACCAGTCTTCGCCCAAGTTAAAACGCTACTCTGAGTGAAGAGCGATCCTCTCACTCGGGGGCTTGGCTGCGAACCAGTCTTCGCCCAAGTTAGAACGCTACTCCGAGTGAAGAGCGATCCTCTCACTCGGGGGCTTGGCTGCGAACCAACTTCGCCCAAGTTAAATCCTACTCCGAGTGAAGAGCGATCCTCTCACTCGGAGGCTTAGCTGCGAACCGGCTTTCGCCTAAGTTGAAACACGTTTCAAAGAAAGACTCGAAGGAAATCATTCGATTAACTCCAGAAGTTCTAAAGTGGATACGAGTACGCGGGCCCAAGGCCCGAAAGAGTTTAACGATTACAATTTCACTCGGCATACCGAGGCTAATGAGAAAGACTTAAAGTTTTTTCATGCCCCTGTAGGGCTGGCTGGTTCAACAAAGGAATCCAAGTCAATGCCGTCCGTGATCCGAGTGGCAGCTTCGATGAATGTCTCCATGAAGTCCTCGAACTGGAGTTTCTTCGTGTTGGCAACTTGGAGAGTCTTCAGTTTCTCCTCCTTGGCCTCCTTGCAATGCACTCGGACCAGGGAGAGCGCCACGTCAGCCCCGCAGCCAGCAGCCGACTTCTTCCACGTCTGCACTCGGCTGGGAATGTCGTTGAGACGAGTCATCATGGCTTCCAGGTCGGTGTCGAAGGTGTCTTCGGGCCATAGCTCCTTTTCGATTCTGCCAAGTGCACCCCGCAGACGGATGATGTACCCTTGGACGTCTTCGATGCGGGTTTCCACCCGCAGGATGCCCATAGCAGCCTTATCACCGACGAGTGAAATGGAAGGATCCAGATCCCTCTCGATTATGTCAGTTTCCAGATCGAAGTCTCGGCAGTACTCTGCGAAGAAGAAAAGAGGAGAGTTGAACATCAGCATGCAAGAAGTTCACTTGGAGAAAAGTTGAAATGCACTCGGTCGATATAAGTTACCTGCAAGCTTGGTGTACATCTCCTCCGTGAACTCCTCTATATACTTCTCCAGGGCGTTCTTCTTCTCGATCAACTGGGCGACCTTCTCATTCAGAGTCTCCTTCTCTTTCTAGAAGGCTTCCGCCTGGACCTTGAGCTTGCTCTCCCACTCGGTTTACTGCTTCTTGAGCTCCAGTACCTCTTTCTTCAGTGATGCGTTCTCTGCTTCGAGCTTCCCGAGTGAGGCCAGCTTCTCTTCGGCGGCCTTAGTCTTCTCCTTCGCGATTTGCTACGCTCCAGCCAGTTCGTTGTCCTTGTTCTCGAGTGCCTGCTTCATGGTATCTAAAGAGATAGAAGTTCTGAGCCGCACTTGGAGTCGGTGGTTTTCACTACGCACATCTGTTCGAGTGAAGTCACTCGGTTCAAAGAATGAAAAAAGGTGAAGGCAGAATGCTCGACAATTGAAGCTTACCTCCCATGGTCTTGAGCTCTGCTTGAGCACGCGCAGTGTTCCTCCTCTCCACCTCCAAATTCACTCGGATCTGGACCGTTTCCTTCTCCAGTGCCACGTACTGAGTCCCAAGCTCGCAAGTTTTCGGAAACACAAAAAAGAGCAGATCAGTTAACGTTAAGAGATATTCCGAGTGTCCAAAGACTGGCGCTCCCGGAAGAAACAAGCTTGACCAGTATCAGATCCTGAAGTACCCTTTGACAGGGAGGAGCAAGCTTGACCAGTATCAGAACCTAAGTTCTAAGACTTCCGCCGACTGCCCGCAGTCGACGACAGTCTCGGGGACTACACCCAGTGGGTGCACTCAGCGTGCCCCCACTGGAATGGTACCCACTCGAACCGGTCCGTCCGATCTGAGTGACAGCCAAACAAAAAAAAAGAGAGACAAAAGTTCTAAGACTCCCGCCGACCGCCCGCGGCCGACGACAGCCTCGGGGACTACACCCAGTGGGTGCACTCAGCGTGCCCCCACTGGAACGGTATCCACTCGGAACGGTCCGCCCGATCCGAGTGATGGCCGAACACAAAAAAAACCCAGTGGGTGTACCGGATATTTTCCAACCGGAATTCCTACTGAAGAAAAAAGACTCAGAGATCAACTTACAAGGGCACTTACTCGAACGTTCTCCTGGAGAGCGGCACTGGCATCATACGCCAGCTTCCCAGCCGCGCACATCTCCCTGAGCCGTTGGGTCATCAGTTCCGCCTGGATCATCGCCTCCTTGCTGGCCCGAGTTTGGTCCTCCGGCACCTTGTACAGATTGAAGATGTTGACGGGAGGAGTCGGAACCGAAGCCAGAGCAGTCGACGGTGCCGCGGCAGGACCAACCCCAGCCTGAGAAGAACCCTGCCCCAGTGGCACGGTCAAGGCGGGTGCAGGTGGAGCTCAAGGCACTTCTTTCGGCGGCGTCTTCCGTGTGGTGGCTTGAGGAGCAGTCGGAACTGAGGTCTCCTTCTCAGTGTCCCTCCGCGGCGGCTCTTCATCATCATCTCCGACGTGGATGAACTCTGCAAGCATTACGTTCACTCGACACAATCAGTCGCAGTACTCGATTCAATCGGATGAAGACATTTCAGTCGAACGACAGGTCAAAGCAAAAATGAAGTCATTGTTACCTTTTCCAGAAGTAGCCGCGTCTGCCGATTCGGCCTCGGCGCGGTCCCCGTCAGTCTGCATGGGAGACGTCGTCGAGGTTGCAGCACTGGTTCATAAGATGCACTCGGTCAGAAGAATCAAGAAAGTTGACAAAGACAGAAAAGAAAAGCTGAGAAGGATACTCACGTTGAGGCGACAGGCACAGCGACCTTGATCCGGGGCAAAGCCTTCCGAGGCTTGGGGGAAGTGACCTTGGGCTGCTTGGCAGCCTTCTCAGTCGGCGCAGGCGATGACGTCCGAGTGCGCTTCGGGGCCTTGGCACTCGGAGCCGCCTCCTTCTCCGGGTCAACACTCGGATCTTGAGCTCGCTTGGAGCCATGCTCGAAGCGCAACTCCGGAGACAGAGAAGACTCGACGTCGTCGCTCCCTTCCGAGTCCTCGCTTTCCTCCGCGTAGCTGCCCCCGACGCTGCCATGTTCGCTCTCCGCACCTCCGACAGGTTGTTCTCCATTCGGCACAGGGGATAACATCTTCTGGAATTCCTGCAAGACACAAAGATCAGAGACAGTCGGTTCAGTCAGATTACTCAGTTCACTCGGAAAATTTGCGCATAAGTGATTCACTCGGAAATGCGTGTCATACCTCCAACGGCAGGTTATTGGCGTCGTAGGGCGGGATCCGTCTCGACCCTCGCGGATTGTCGAGCGCGCCAGTGATGCACCTGATCCACTGTTCCACCGTTTTCTCCTCGACATCTTCTGGATGCACCCGGGTCGAGTCGTTAGCCCCAGTGTAGCGCCACATGGGGTGAGCCCGCTCCTGCAGCGGCTGGATCCTCCGACCGAGGAAGACCTCCAGAAGGTCCAAACCAGTCAACCCACCCTGAATCAGGCTAACCACGACGGTCATCAAGATCCCTACATCCGTCTTCTCCTTTTTGTCAACCGTCAGCGAGGGAGGAGTCTGAACTCTCTCAGTCGTGTAAGGAGGAAGGCCAGTCGACGAGCCCGAGTATGGTAGGTCGTTGTAGTAGAACCATGTCGACTGCCAGCCCCTCACCGAGTCGGGAAAAGACATTGATGGGACGGCGCTCTTACCCCTCATCTGAATACCCAAGTCGCCGCACATCTGAATCACGTGCATCCTCTCTCCATCAGGGTCAACCTTCTTAACCGACTGGGATCGACACGTGAAAATATGTTTGAACAAGCCCCAGTGCGGCGGGCAACCCAGAAAGTTTTCGCACAAAGAAACGAATGCAGCAAGATACATGATGGCATTTGAAGGCAAGTGATGGAGTTGAGCACCGAAGAAATTCAGAAACCTGCGGAAAAAGGGGTGGGGTGGCATGGAGAAACCTCGCTCCACGTGTGTGGTGAGGAACACTCGCTCCCCGGGGCGCGGCGCGGGCTCGGTCTCTCCTTCTTCCGGCAACCTCCACGTCCCGTCGTGGATCAACCCGTCCACGACGAGCCCGCTGACGTCGTCGACCGTGGTGGTCGGTGTTGGGGAACGTTGCATGGGAAACAAAAATTTTCCTACGCACACACAAGATCTATCCATGGTGATGAGCATCTACGAGAGGGAGAGTGAATCTACATACCCTTGTAGATCGCTAAGCGGAAGCGTTAAGAAACGCGGTTGATGTAGTCGAACGTCTCCGCGATCCAAATCGCAAGTCGTCCCTCGATCCGATCACGAACTAGTGCCGAACGGACGGCACCTCCGCGTTCAACACACGTACGGCTTGATGACGCCTTCACCTCCTCGATCCAGCGAGCGATGATGAAGTAGTAGATGAGTTCCGGCAGCACGACGGCGTGGTGATGGTGGTGAGGAACAATCTCTGCAGGGCTTCGCCAAGCACTACGGAGATTATGACGGGAGAACTAGAGGGTTAGGGTTGACGACACACGGCTTGGGAAATCTTAATGTGTCCCGCGTGCTAGCCCTGCCCCTCTATTTATATGTTGAGCCTTGGGGTCTAAACTTGGAGTAAAAGCCTCCTCCAGGTCGGTTTTGACCGCACAAGGTCGGTTTGGCCCGCAGGGAAAGAGTCCAACTCGGATCCCTGCAGTACCGCGCACAAGCGGTAGTACCGCTTACGATAAGCGGTAGTACCGCCTGTAGCGGTAGTACCGCTTACGATAAGCGGTAGTACCGCCCGTAGCGGTAGTACCGCTTACGATAAGCGGTAGTACCGCCCCAGACGCCAACAAAACTTCCTTCTGCACTTTCCAATACCTCGTGGGCTTTACCTCTTTGGCTCATATAAAGTGTTGCTGCACCCGAACACTTCGGTAAACATCCGGAACCCCTTCTGGTGAATTCCGGAACCCTTCCGGAGATCAAAACACTATTATCACATATATCAATCTTTACCTCCGGACTCTTCCGGAGATCCTCGTCATGTCCGGGATCTTATCCGGGACTCCGAACAACCTTCGGTCACCAACAAAATAACTCAACTATACTAATCGTCACCAAACGTTAAGTGTGTAGACCCTGCGGGTTCGAGAACTATGTAGACATGACCGAGACACCTCTACGATCAATAACCAATAGCGGGACCTGGATGCCCATATTGGCTCCTACATATTCTACGAAGATCTTTATCGGTCGGACCTCTATGTCAAGGATTCAGTTAATCCCGTATACTGTTCCCTTTGTTCTTCGGTATGTTACTTGCCCGAGATTCGATCGTCGGTATCTCTATACATAGTTCAATCTCGTTACCGGCAAGTCTCTTTACTCGTTCCGCAATACAAGATCCTGTGGCTAACTCTTTAGTCACTTTGCTTGCAAGGCTTATTGTGATGTTGTATTACCGAGTGGGCCCTGAGATACCTCTCCGTCACACGGAGTAACAAATCCCAGTCTTGATCCATGCCAACCCAACAGACATCCTCGGAGATACCTGTAGAGCACCTTTATAGTCACCCAGTTACGTTGCGACGTTTGATACACACAAGGTACTCCTCCGATGTCAGGGAGTTGCATGATCTCATGGTCATAGGAACAGATACTTGACATGCAGAAAACAATAGCAATAAACTGACACGATCAAATGCTACGTTCTTAGTTTGGGTCTTGTCCATCACATCATTCTCCTAATGATGTGATCCCGTTATCAAATGACATCTCATGTCAATGGCTAGGAAACCTTAACCATCTTTGATCAACGAGCTAGTCAACTAGAGGCTTACTAGGGACACAGTGTTGTCTATGTACCCACACATGTATTTGAGTTTCCAATCAATACAATTATAGCATGGATAATAAACGATTATCATGAACAAGGAAATATAATAATAACCAATTTATTATTGCCTCTAGGGCATATTTCCAACAGTCTCCCACTTGCACTAGAGTCAATAATCTAGTTCACATCACTATGTGATTTACATTGTAATGAATCGAACACCCATGCAGTTCTGGTGTTGTTCATGTTTAGCCCTTGGAAGAGGTTTAGTCATCGGATCTGCAACATTCAGATCCGTGTGTACTTTGCAAATATTTATGTCGTCCTCCTTGATATAATCGCGGATGGAATTGAAACGTCGCTTTATGTGTCTGGTCCTCTTGTGAAATCTTGGTTCCTTGGCTAGAGCAATGGCACCAGTATTATCACAAAACAGAGTCATTGGGTTAAGCGCACTAGGCACTACTCCAAGATCTGTCATGAACTCCTTCATCCAGACACCTTCCTTCGCCGCCTCCGAGGCAGCGATGTACTCCGCTTTGCATGTAGAATCAGCTACCACGCTTTGCTTGGAACTGCACCAACTAACCGCACCCCCATTAAGAATAAATACGTATCCGGTTTTTGACTTAGAGTCATCCGGATCAGTGTCAAAGCTTGCATCGACGTAACCCTTTACGACGAGATCTTGATCACCTCCATAAACGAGAAACATGTCCTTAGTCCTTTTCAGGTACTTCAGGATATTCTTGACCGCCGTCCAGTGTTCCATTCCTGGATCACTTTGAAACCTTCCGACCATACTTATGGCAAGGCTGACATCGGGTCTTGTGCACAGCATTGCATACATGATAGAGCCTATGGATGAAGCATAGGGGATGACACTCATCTTTTCTCTATCTCCTGCAGTCACTGGGCATTGAGTCTTACTCAACTTCACACCTTGCAAAACAGGCAAGAACCCCTTCTTGGACCGATCCATTTTGAACTTCTTCAAAATCTTATCAAGGTATGTGCTTTGTGAAAGTCCTATTAAGCGTCTTGATCTATCTCTATAGATCTTGATGCCTAATATGAAAGCAGCTTCTTCTAGGTCCTTCATTGAAAAACTCTTGTTCAAATATTCCTTCACGCCTTCCAACATTTCTATATTGTTTCCAATCAGCAATATGTCATCCACATATAATATTAGAAACGCTATAGAGCTCCCACTCACTTTCTTGTAAATACAAGCTTCTCCGTAAACTTGTATAAACTCGAACGCTTTGATCACCTCATCAAAGCGAAGATTCCAACTCCGAGATGCTTGCACCAGTCCATAAATGGATCGCTGGAGTTTGCAAACTTTGTCAGCATTCTCTGGATCGACAAAACCTTCTGGTTGTATCATATACAACTCTTCCTTAAGGAAACCGTTAAGGAACGCTGTTTTGACATCCATCTGCCAAATTTCATAATCGAAAAAGGCAGCTATTGCTAACATGATTCTGACGGACTTAAGCATCGCTACGGGTGAGAAGGTCTCATCGTAGTCAACTCCTTGAACTTGTGAAAAACCCTTTGCCACAAGTCGAGCTTTATAGACGGTGACATTACCGTCCGCGTCCGTCTTCCTCTTAAAGATCCATTTGTTCTGAATGGCCTTACGCCCTTTAGATAATACTTCCAAAGTCCACACTTTGTTTTCATACATGGATCCCATCTCGGATTTCATGGCCTCCAACCATTTCTCGGAATCCGGGCCCATCATCGCTTCTCCATAGCTCGTAGGTTCATCGTTGTCCAACAACATGACCTCTAAGACAGGGTTGCCGTACCACTCAGGAGCAGTACGCGTCCTTGTCGACCTACGAGGTTCGATAGCAACTTGATCCAAAGCTTCATGATCATCATCATTAACTTCCTCTTCAGTTGATGTAGGCTCTACAGAAACATCTTTCTGCGCTGCGCTACTTTCAGGTTGAAGTAAAGGTTCAACAACCTCATCAAGTTCTATCTTCCTCCCACTCAATTCTTTCGAGAGAAACTCTTTCTCAAGAAATGTTCCGTTTTTAGCGACAAACACTTTGCCTTCGGATCTGAGATAGAAGGTATACCCAACTGTCTCTTTTGGGTATCCTATGAAGACGCATTTCTCCGCTTTGGGTTCCAGCTTTTCAGGCTGAAGCATTTTGACATAAGCATCACATCCCCAAACTTTAAGAAACGACAGCTTTGGCTTCTTGCCAAACCAAAGTTCATATGGAGTCGTCTCAACGGATTTCGATGGTGCCCTATTTAAAGTGAATGCAGCTGTCTCTAATGCATAACCCCAAAACGATAGTGGCAAATCGGCAAGAGACATCATAGATCGCACCATATCCAATAAGGTTTGATTACGACGTTCGGACAGACCATTACGCTGTGGTGTTCCAGACGGTGTCAATTGTGAAACAATTCCACATTGTCTTAAGTGACTGCCAAACTCATAACTCAGATATTCTCCTCCTCGATCAGATCGTAGGAATTTAATCTTCTTGTTACGATGATTCTCAACTTCACTCTGAAATTGTTTGAACTTTTCAAATGTTTCAGACTTGTGTTTCATTAAGTAAATATACCCATATCTACTTAAGTCATCAGTGAAGGTGAGAAAGTAACGATAACCACCGCGCGCCTCAATACTCATCGGACCGCACACATCAGTATGTATGATTTCCAATAAGTCACTTGCCCGTTCCATTGTTCCAGAGAACGGCGTTTTAGTCATCTTGCCCATGAGGCATGGCTCACATGTGTCAAGTGATTCAAAATCAAGTGACTCCAAAAGTCCATCAGCATGGAGCTTCCTCATGCGTTTTACGCCAATATGACCTAAACGGCAGTGCCACAAGAAAGTGGTATTATCATTATCAATTCTACATCTTTTGGCATCAATGTTATGAACATGTGTATCATTACTATCGAGATTCAATAAGAATAAACCCCTCACATTGGGTGCATGACCATAAAAGATATTACTCATATAAATAGAACAACCATTATTCTCTGATTTAAATGAGTAACCGTCTCGCAATAAACAAGATCCAGATATAATGTTCATGCTTAACGCAGGCACTAAATAACAATTATTCAGGTTCATCACTAATCCCTATGGTAATCGAAGAGCGAGCGTGCCGACGGCGATCACATCAACCTTGGAACCATTTCCCACGCGCATCGTCACTTCGTCCTTTGCCAGCCTCCGTCTATTCCGCAGTTCCTGTTTTGAGTTGCAAATATGAGCAACCGCACCGGTATCAAATACCCAGGCACTACAACGAGAGTTGGTAAGGTACACATCAATAACATGTATATCATATATACCTTGTTTGTTGTTGGCCGCCTTCTTGTCAGCCAAATACTTGGGGCAGTTCCGCTTCCAGTGTCCAGTTCCCTTGCAATGAAAGCACACAGTTTCTGGTTTGGGTCCAGCCTCGGGTTTTTTCACGAGAGGAGCAACTGCTTTGCCACTCTTCTTGGAGTTACCCTTCTTACCCTTGCCATTTTTCTTGAAACTAGTGGTTTTATTGACCATCAACACTTGATGCTCCTTCTGAATTTCAGACTCAGCGGCTTTCAGCATCGCAAACAGCTCGGCGACTGACTTGTTCATCCCGTGCATGTTATAGTTCAACACGAAGCTCTTGTAGCTAGGTGACAATGATTGAAGAACTCTGTCAGTGATAGCCTCTGGCGGAAGGGGCATCCCCAATTCAGCCAGACGGGTGGAGTATCCAGACATTCTGAGTACGTGATCACTGATAGACCCGTTCTCCTCCATCTTGCAAGCATAGAACTTATCGGAGATCTCATATCTCTCGATCCGGGCATTCTTCTGAAAGATAAACTTCAACTCCTGGAACATCTCATATGCTCCATGACGTTCAAAACGTCTTTGAAGTCCCGGTTCTAAGCCATACAATATTGCACATTAAACTATTGAGTAATCTTCAGAACGAGCCTGCCAGGCGTTCACAACGTCTAGAGACTCAACTGGAGCGGGTGGATCACCAAGTGGTGCATCAAGGACATAAGCCTTCTGGGAAGCCGTAAGGATAATCCTTAGATTACGGGCCCAGTCCACAAAGTTACTTCCATCATCTTTCAACTTAGCTTTCTCTAGGAACGCATTAAAATTCAGGGGTGCTACTGCGCGAGCCATGATCTACAACATAAATATAGCAAAGACAACTTAGACTATTGTTCTAGATAATGAGTTTAGTTAATCATATTACTTAAAAACTCCCACTCAAATTGACATCCCTCCGGTCATTTGAGTGTAACATGATCCAAATCCACCAACTCAAGTCCGATCATCACGTGAGTTGAGGTGGTTTCAATGGTGAACATCTTCATGTTGATCATATCTACTATATGACTCATGTTCGACCTTTCGGTCTCTTGTGTTCCGAGGCCATGTCTGTACATGCTAGGCTCGTCAAGTTTAACCCGAGTGTTTCCGCACGTGCAACATGGCTTACACCCGTTGTATGTGAACGTAGAGTCTATCACACCCGATCATCACGGCGTGTCTCGAAACGACGAACTTTCGCAACCGTGCACACTCGGGGAGAACACAATTTATCTTGAAATTTAAGTGAGGGATCACCTTATAATGCTACCGTCGTCCTAAGCAAAATAAGATGCATAAAAGGATTAACATCACATGCAATTCATAAGTGACATGATATGGCCATGAACTTGTGCTTCTGATCTCCATCTCCAAAGCACCGGCATGATCTCCATCGTCACCGGCATGACACCATGATCTCCATCATCTTGATCTCCATCAACGTGTCGCCATGAGGTTGTCGCGCCGACTGTTGCTTCCACGACTATTGCTAACGTTTAGCGATAAAGTAAAGCATTACATAGCGCTTAATGATTGACACGCAGGTCATACAATAATTAAAGACAACTCTATGGCTCCTGCCAGTTGCCGTACTCATCGACATGCAAGTCGTGATATTCTATACAACACATGATCATCTCATACATCACATATATCTCATCATGTAATTGGCCATATTACATCACAACATACCCTGCAAAAACAAGTTAGACGTCCTCTAATTGTTGTTGCAAATTTTACGTGGCTGCTACGGGTTTGCAAGAACCGTTCTTACCTACGCAAAACCACAACGTGGTGTAGTGATTGCTTTTTGATCTTCTAAAAGAACCCTCTTCATTGAAATCGATTCAACTAAAGTGAGAGGGACAGACACCCGCTAGCCATCTTTATGCAACAAAGTTACATGTCAGTTGAAGGAACCTGTCTCGCGTAAGCGTACGCGTAATGTCGGTCCGGGCCGCTTCATCTCACAATACCGCCGAATCAAGTATCAACTAGTAACGGCAAGCAATATCTATACACCCACGCCCACAACTCGTTTGTGTTCTACTCGAGATCTCATCTACGCATAGACCTAGCTCAGATGCCACTGTTGGGGAACGTTGCATGGGAAACAAAAATTTTCCTACGCACACACAAGATCTATCCATGGTGATGAGCATCTACGAGAGGGAGAGTGAATCTACACACCCTTGTAGATCGCTAAGCGGAAGCGTTAAGAAACGCGGTTGATGTAGTTGAACGTCTCCGCGATCCAAATCGCAAGTCGTCCCTCGATCCGATCACGAACTAGTGCCGAACGGACGGCACCTCCCCGTTCAACATACGTACGGCTTGATGACGCCTTCACCTCCTCGATCCAGCGAGCGATGATGAAGTTGTAGATGAGTTCCGGCAGCACGACGGCGTGGTGATGGTGGTGAGGAACAATCTCTGCAGGGCTTCGCCAAGCACTACGGAGATTATGACGGGAGAACTAGAGGGTTAGGGTTGCCGACACACGGCTTGGGAAATCTTAATGTGTCCCGCGTGCTAGCCCTGCCCCTCTATTTATATGTTGAGCCTTGGGGTCTAAACTTGGAGTAAAAGCCTCCTCCAGGTCGGTTTTGCCCGCACAAGGTCGGTTTGGCCCGCAGGGAAAGAGTCCAACTCGGATCCCTGCAGTACTGCGCACAAGCGGTAGTACCGCTTACGATAAGCGGTAGTACCGCCCGTAGCGGTAGTACCGCTTACGATAAGCGGTAGTACCGCCCGTAGCGGTAGTACCGCTTACGATAAGCGGTAGTACCGCCCCAGACGCCAGCAAAACTTCCTTCTGCACTTTCCAATACCTCGTGGGCTTTACCTCTTTGGCTCATATAAAGTGTTGCTGCACCCGAACACTTCGGTAAACATCCGGAACCCCTTCTGGTGAATTCTGGAACCCTTCCGGAGATCAAAACACTATTATCACATATATCAATCTTTACCTCCGGACTCTTCCGGAGATCCTCGTCATGTCCGGGATCTTATCCGGGACTCCGAACAACCTTCGGTCACCAACAAAATAACTCAACTATACTAATCGTCACCAAACGTTAAGTGTGTAGACCCTGCGGGTTCGAGAACTATGTAGACATGACCGAGACACCTCTACGATCAATAACCAATAGCGGGACCTGGATGCCCATATTGGCTCCTACATATTCTACGAAGATCTTTATCGGTCGGACCTCTATGTCAAGGATTCAGTTAATCCCGTATACTGTTCCCTTTGTTCTTCGGTATGTTACTTGCCCGAGATTCGATCGTCGGTATCTCTATACATAGTTCAATCTCGTTACCGGCAAGTCTCTTTACTCGTTCCGCAATACAAGATCCTGTGGCTAACTCTTTAGTCACTTTGCTTGCAAGGCTTATTGTGATGTTGTATTACCGAGTGGGCCCTGAGATACCTCTCCGTCACACGGAGTAACAAATCCCAGTCTTGATCCATGCCAACCCAACAGACATCCTCGGAGATACCTGTAGAGCACCTTTATAGTCACCCAGTTACGTTGCGACGTTTGATACACACAAGGTACTCCTCCGATGTCAGGGAGTTGCATGATCTCATGGTCATAGGAACAGATACTTGACATGCAGAAAACAATAGCAATAAACTGACACGATCAAATGCTACGTTCTTAGTTTGGGTCTTGTCCATCACATCATTCTCCTAATGATGTGATCCCGTTATCAAATGACATCTCATGTCAATGGCTAGGAAACCTTAACCATCTTTGATCAACGAGCTAGTCAACTAGAGGCTTACTAGGGACACAGTGTTGTCTATGTACCCACACATGTATTTGAGTTTCCAATCAATACAATTATAGCATGGATAATAAACGATTATCATGAACAAGGAAATATAATAATAACCAATTTATTATTGCCTCTAGGGCATATTTCCAACAGTCGGCGGGATCCAGTCGCCCTGGATCCACCCGGGCGGGAGCACGGCTTGGGAGCTCGATGCCTTCCTCCCCTTCGCCGCCTTCTTCGCTTTCTCGAGCTTCGCCGTCTTGTCCTTCACCATCACCGCCGAGTTCTCCAACGACCGAAGGGGATTCACGCAGAGTGGATCTCGGGAGAGAAGAGCGAGCGGGCTGGGAGGATAAGGGAAAAGGGGATCTGTCCTCTCTCCCCCCCCCCCAACGCGGCGGCCTCTTATGGCGTCGTCCGTTCCGCTCTCCAATCCTCTCCCGCATATCTCGGGCCCGCAGATTTTCTCGAATCTCGCTGGCAGAGTTGCAGCTGTACGTGGCAAAAAGTGGGGCGAAAATCGAGGCGTCACGCCCCACTTTCCCCTCTCACCGCGCCGCAACCGCTCGCGCGCACTCGTCGCCGATTTCAAATCCCGCAAGATCCGGATTCTAGTGATCCGATGACTCGCTTTTGAAGACGTTCCATAAACACGCGGATCCGCTCCGCCACTCAGATGAAGACTACTCATTTCACTCGGATGAGAAGTACACACTCGGATGGAAACTATCCATTCAGATGGAGACTACTCGTTTCACTCGGGCGTCATACGGTCCAGAATCCGTCAAGGTGCCGCTCGAAGACAAGGGCGTCTAAACGACCAGTAAGAGTTCTTGAGCGCCTCCGTAGCGCCCAACTCGCCTGGGAATTCGCCTTGGCTCGACCCGCCTAACCTCGACCGATTCGGGGGCTAATGACGAGGGCATGTACTAGGGATAGGGTAATAGGCCTGACCTATAGACCTTACCCTAGGACGCCACACGTCTTAGACTGGGCCCCAGGGCCATATCAGCAACCAAGAGTTCCGCAGAGTGACATTCACTCGGAGTTCATCAAACCACTCGGGAGGCAAGAGTTCACTCGACAGACTCGTTTCACTCGGAGCACCCGAAAGTCACTCGACCAGAGAAGACCAGGAGTCTTCAGGAGCGCAACGGTCGGGACACACGTTCTCCTGTATTAATTGTAATGAATGTGCCCGTTACCTGGCACCCTTAAACTCCCTCTTAACCCCTAGTAATGGCAGCGTTGATGGGAAGGCTAGGACTCGCTATATAAGCCGCCCCCATGCTCCATTCCAAGGGTTCGCATCTTTTGTAAACCTATACACTCAAGCAATACAGCTCCAGAGCACCGAGACGTAGGGCTATTATCTCCACCGCTGAGGGGCCTGAACTCGTAAATCCGAGTGTAACACCTGCGCCGTAGCTAGGCTCTGCCCTCTCATCCGTACCACTACACACTACTGTCAGACGTGCACCCACGACAGGGTCTGCTTTCAGTAGTTCGTCGTCGAAGATGCATGTAGCACGCGCGATTGTTTCATCGATTTTGGATCTGTGCGCGGTTTGATAGATAGACCTGCTTGTTCGCGCTAGTTATTGCGCAATTTTTTCTGTCCTTCTGATGGATCTAGTGTAGAGCCCTGTTCCATGATTTGTTGGGTTTAGTATACTCGATTACTTGTGTAAGAACTAGATGGATCTAGCGTCGTACGCAGATGCAGAGGTCATCTTATCTGCTGCCCTTCCAGATTTTTTTGACACTGTGCACGCGATTCTTCTTATTTTGAGAGCGGCGACCATCTTCCATGCATGCGTTTCCTGCAACTGTTTAATCGACTGCTCCACCCCGTTCGTGATAGCACTTTGTTTCGACGCAGCCTTTGCCTCCTGTGCAGTCTTGCTTGGTCAAAACTGAAAACGCTTGCAGCTGGTCGATCGACGGAGGCTAGAGAGGCAGAGCAAAAGCTTGCCGTGCTTTTGGCTCTGCAGTGCATCGTCTCCCCCTCTTTTGCCAAACATTTCCGCGTTGATCCGCTTGCAGTGCTGCTTTTTTGCATGCGGTTTTCGTAGCCTTCCCTTGTCGTGAAAAAAGGTTGGGTCAAATGGATCGCCTCTTGGCAGGCAGAGCAGCAGCAGCAGATAAGCTGGCTGCCTGTCGTCGCAGCCTTAACAGAATCAGTCTGTGGCCATCTGTGGCCTGGCACCGTTTTGCTGATATTTCTTTTCTTTTCTTGTTGCGCACGTCATCACCTCCTTCTTTTTTCCAATTTCGATTCCTTTTGAAATACGGACGAACAGTGGCGGAGGTAGAGGGTGGCCAGGGAGGGCCATGGCCCACCCTGAGATTTGAAAATAGCTAATATACCATAGGAGAAAGGCTAAAAAAATAATATATATGTACAGTAGCACTGCTGGCCCACCCTGGCCCAGTGGGCTAGGTCCGCCACTGCGGACGAACGGCTGGTAATTAACTTTGGTTGTTGTTACTGTGGATTTTTGGACGCAGGACCCGCTCCCCCGGCCGCCGTCGTCAGCAGCCCCCCACCCCCGCCACCGTCGCCCGCACCTCGCCGCAAGCAGCCAGCGCGTACGGACCTAAGTCTCTCTCTCTCTCTCTCTCTCTCTCTCTCTCTCTCTCTCTCTCTCTCTCTCTCTCTCTCTCTCTCTCTCTCTCTCTCTCTCTCTCTCTCTCTCTCTCTCTCTCTCTCTCTCTCTCTCTCTCTCTCTCTCTCTCTCTCTCTCTCTCTCTCTCTCTCTCTCTCTTCTGCACTGCATCTCGTACAGTATCTATTTATTGGGTTTATCTATCCATGTTCATATGATGGACATCGTTTCTTTTACTAATGTGTGCTTTGGATCGGTGTTCGCAGACGACGCACCTCCGCCACCGCCGTTGTCGAGCGACAAGCCGTCTTCCCCGTCGCCCCAGGAGCATGACGGCGCCGCCGCCCACGCCAAGGCCGTCCCCGTCCAGGCGGCTACTTCCCCGCTCGCGCCCGCTGCTGCCATCGCCCCGCCGCCCCAGGCGCCACACTCCGCCGCGGCGTCGTCCAAGCAGGGCCGGTCCTCAGCATGTGCAATTGGTGCGGTGGCACAGGGCCTCCCTAAGTCCAAGGGCCCTCATACAGGAGCAAAGCTACATGTATGAAGCGTTTACGCTGGTTTTATTTTATTTATTTTATTTTTTTTTGAACAGAGAAAGGCGCACAAAGCGCCAAAATTTCATTCAGCTCAGTAGCATCTTACAACATGAAGTACATAGCCCTGGGAACTATAATTAGAGAGAAGAGAAACTACAGGGCATGACAAGTTCCTGTGAGCTGAAGCGAAGCAACAAATGTCAGGTTCAGAAGCACTCCTAAGAACCTGATGAGCAACATTATGAGCTATGCCATTGATCTCCCTTGATATGTGGTACACCTGCGCTTGGAGTTCACGAGTAAGAGAGAAGAAATCAGCCAGAGTATTCCTAATGGTCCAAGGAATAGAAGCAGTCAAGATTTTCCGATCCGCCGCCGCTTTTGCCAAGGAGAGGCAATCTGTGAGAAACGTAGGTTGAGAAATCCGAAGCCGGTTGGAGACCTGGGCAGCAAGAAGTAAAGCAAGAGCTTCCGCTTGTAGAGGCGAGTTGGTGATTGGAGCAGAGGCTTGAATCCGCACATTAACTTGTGTTTGACCCTGAAAAAAATTGAGAAAAACTCCAACACCTGTAGCAGCTGCTCCATTAAGAAGTCCTGGAATTTTTTTTACATCTAAAAGCCGCATCAGAGTAAACTTTTGGTCCTGCAATAAGAAGATCAGTCCTGAGTGTGTGTCCTTGAGTAGGCATTTGATTGCTTGTCTCCTGCCTATGAGCTTGATCATCAACCTGTTCTTGATTGGAAGTATTTAGTACAATAGTAGTCTGGTCAGTCAAAGCCTTAGCAGCAATGTGAATATGATGAGGGAGAGAGTTTCGCCTAGCAAAAAGACAATCATTTCTAGATTTCCAAATGCACCACATAAAGTTTAAAATGTTGGGTATAGATGCATGGGGGTGATTCATATTAAGCAAGTTAAGAATAACACTTTGCATAGTGGGATGATTTTGAACCAGAAGATCAACTTTAATGTACCAAGGATGGGCAAACCATGCTGCTCTAGCAAAATCACAAAGAAAGAAAAGATGCATTTCATTTTCATCTTTACCACATCTACAACAGAATTTAGATATGTGAACTGAAAAACGACCAGCTCTCAAACCTGTTGGAAGTGCTTTTCGAATTAGTCTCCAAGCAAAAGTTTGGACTTGGGGTGCCATTAGTTTCTGCTTCCAAACCTGCTTAAGAAGATCTTTAACCTGCAAAGAGATCTGAGTAGGAGTATTCCTCGAATGACTATGAATGTCCTGTAAGCATAATTTGTAAGTAGACTTGGAAGTGCATTTCCCATTCGGAGTAAGATCCCAACAAAGAATATCAGGGCAGTCATCTTGAATAATTGTGATTTGAGTAATGGTAGAGGCCAACGGTTCTTGAAAGAGTGTGTGAATAAGAGTGTTGTTCCAAACCTTTTGCCCTGGGAGCCAGAAATCTTTAACCTGAGCGGGATAGATGAAGCCAGGAGACTGGATAATGAGTTGATTATGAATAGAGGCCCAGGAAGAGCACCAAGGAGTACTCCAAAGAGAGATATTCCCTTGAGTAATTTGATAGAAGGAATGGGCTTTTAGTTTAGGAATCATCTTGAGAATGGAAGACCAGAAAGCAGATTTTGGAGTAGTGGGAGTAGCAGTCCAAATAGATGAATCCGAAAAATACTTGGATTTTAGCACAAGATATAAATGGGAGTTTGGAGAGGCTGCAAGTCTCCAAGCCGCAGCAAGAATAAGACCTTCATTAATGGCTTGGAGATTTCTTATACCCAACCCTCCTTCTTGCTTGGACGTGCAAACATCCTTCCATGCTCTTAGGCAAAGACTTCTAGTCGAATTGTTCTCCCTGATGCCTGTCCACCAAAAGTTCCTAATGATAGCAGTGAGTTTAGCAATAATTTTTTTAGTAAACAAAATGTTTGACATATAGTAGACAAGGATGGCAGAAAAAACAGATCTGATGAGCTCCAATCTAGCTGCATGCGAAAGCATATTAGCCTTATAAGCAGGAAGCTTAGCTGTAAATTTATCAAGAACAAAGTTATAAGCAGCAACTCTATTTTTAGATGGAAGAATGAGAGGGTGGCCCAAATGAGTGAAGTTGCTATCCATATCAGAAACTGGGAAAATACTTTTAATATGAGCAATAACAGCTTGATTAACATGGGCACTAAAAAGAATTGCAGATTTGGACCAGTTCGGAGTTTGACCTGAAATAGCACAAAAATGTTGAATAATTTGGGCCATAGAGTTAGCTTCCTGTATAGTGGCTTGTCCACAAACCAGAAGATCATCTGCAAAGAGAAGAGAGTGGACAGGGGGGCAATTTGGACCAAGCTGAACACCCTGAAGATGGTTAGCAAACATGGCATCATTGAGAGCAAGAGACAACTCATTAATTACAAGAACAAAAAGGTATGGAGATAAAGGGCAGCCCTGGCGAATCCCTCTATGACTTTTAAATTTATGTGAAGGCTGGCCATTGATGATGACAGAGAAAGTAGGCGTAGAAACACAAGTGTAGATCAAATTAATGAAATGATCATGGAACCCTTTACGTATAAGAGCAGAGACAATGAAATTCCATTCTAGACAATCAAAAGCTTTAGCAAGATCAATTTTAAGCATGAAAGCATGGTGTTTCCAAGATCTAAACGCAAAAGTATGAGCGGTCTCTTGAGCAATAATAATGTTATCACTAATTCTGCGCCCCTCAATAAAAGCTTGTTGAGCAGGGTCAATATAATCAGGCAAACGAGGCTTTAGCCTATTAGCTAAAGATTTAGCTATGATCTTGTAAATGACATTACACAGGCTAATAGGTCTATAATCGGTGGGAACTTGAGGGACCAACTTCTTAGGAATGAGAGCAATATTAGTATCACTGATGTGGGGAGGCAAGATACCTGTTTTGTAGAAGTTGACAACCAAATCAGTGACTTCATCTCCAATCCAGTCCCAAGTAGCAAGATAAAACTCCACATTGAAGCCATCAGGACCAGGCGACGCATTCAACTTCATTTCCTTAAGAATCTGCAAAATTTCATGCTTGTCTGGAATAGAGTAAGTGGGGTCAGAATTAGTCAACGGTTGCGTACCAAGGAAAGGCCTGCCAACATTCATACTAGTAGAACTGAAAATGAATCTGAAGTAATTCACAAAGATATTGGCAATAAGACCAGGTTTGAAATGAATAACATCATTTTCATCCTTAATGGAATAGATAGTATTTCTCTTTCTTCTCTTAAGAACAGCTTGTTGAAAGAACCTCGTGTTTCTATCCCCATCTTTAGTCCAGCTTGTTTTACTTCTTTGTTTGTAGAATTTATTAAGCTTAGAAAGGTTTTGTTCATACCTGAGAATCAAATCGTTTTCCAAAGCATGGTTTTGCTGATGAAGAGGCTGCATTTGGATCTGGTTGATTTTGCTTTCCAACTCTTGTAGCTCCTGAATAGGTTTTTTCTTTTTGCACCATCTCTTTAAAGACCCTGCAAGAGAAGAGGTTTTGGCAGAAAAAGAAGTCGACCTGGTACTATTCCAGGCAGACTTAGCATAAGCATTGAAGTCTTTCTCAAGCAGCCACCAGTTTTCAAATTTGAAAGTTTGCTTAGGTTTGCAAAATTGACCATCAGTCGAGATCAAAATAGGAGCATGATCACTAAGGATGATAGGTAAATTAAGCACTTTTGTATTAGGATAAATAGCACACCAATCAGGATTAACTAGGCAGCGATCCAAACGTTGATAAATAGGGTTAGCCGTGTGCTGCCTATTGCGCCAAGTATAAGCCGGCCCACAATACCCAACGTCAAAGAAACCGCAGTTTTTAATCAAAGCACGAAAAGCGGACATACGATAAAAATTTACATTACCATTGCACCTGTCAACATTATATAGGATATCATTCAGATCACCCATACAGATCATAGGCTTACCTAAGTTATCATACACAAAATTGGAAACTTGATCCCAGATAGCCTTAGTTTGATGGTGATATGGGTCACCATAGATGCAAACTAAACCAAACTCAATACCCGAGGCCCTATGAACAACATTAGCTAAGATAGCATGGAAAGAAGCACTATGAACAGAAATTTGCAGCTCATCGTTCCACATCAGCCATAACCCTCCCGAGGATCCTCTTGAAGGAACCACAATGCTATCCGAGATGTCAAAACGATTCAAAAGATCAAAGGAAGTAACTTTGGAAGACTTAATTTCTGAAACAAAAACTACCTGAGCTTTGGTGGATCGGATGAGGTTTGCCAGGAACATCATGCGGTCATTACCGAGGCCCCGGCCCATACCTCGGCAATTCCAAACTATTGCTTTCATGGCGCCCGAGGCGCGTTAGGGCCATGCGCCGCTGCCCGATTTATAATCATAGCTTCTTCCAACTGATTCAGATTACCACCGCTACGAGTGAAGCACGACTCACCCTGTTCTTGAACATCGGTTGTAGCTCGGATGGCATGATTACAGCGATGGTCATCCAAACCCATGTAAATGTTGCTTTCAATTCCATGACAGAAAATCCCTCGACAAAAATTGACCGTGTCCGTGCTGCTGACAGCAGTAGTATCTCCACCGGCAGAATCCAGAGCACCATATGAAGCTGAGCCATCATGGGGATTAAAAGCAGGGGGCTGTACGTGGAGCAGAGAAAGTGAGAGGAGTGGCCACGATCTCCTTAGATCATCGATGATGGTGTGTGAGTCGGCAGTGGATGGCGAAAAAATGCGTCCCACCATGAGCCGGCCATCCACAGCGCGGCGAGACGCCTCCATGTCAACAAAGAGCGCCAGCTTATCCTTGGGGAAGGCATCCACCGTCACCTTGCCTGCATAACGCAGGAAAGGCGACACATCAATGGTGCACACCACCGCGTCGTCTCCCGTCTGCGTGGCGACACACCGCTCTACCGGCATGCAGTTGCCAGTCAGCTGCATCAAGGCTTTGCCTAGACCCCGCACGACCTCACCCGGGCAGCTGGCAGTTACTTCCTTCTCCTTCGAATCTGTTTCCAAAACATGCGAAATGAAGCCAAAGTCGCCATTACCTCTTCCTGAACAATCAGGAGAATGCTGATCCTCATTCATCACTCTGGCCTCCTCCTTTCCCAAATTTTCTTTCAAAATTCCAGGATTTGGAACAGTTGGCACCGATTTCTTGCCCTTGAGGACCAAATCGATACCAATCCCCTTAGAATTTCGGCCCAAGATTTCATCCACCCTACGCCGCATCAAATCCAAGCACCTCCTGGGGTTCCCTGAGCGCCGCAGAAGCTCAAGGGTCCTCCCACGCAGACTGCTCCACTCGCCTCCGAGCTCGCAGACCACCGGAGTCACCACCAGACCGTCGCCAGGGCTGTCCATAGCCACCTCCGCCGCCACCACTTACCAGCACCTCCGCGGGGCAGCCACCGTCAGAAAACCACCCGCCTACACCGCCGCCCGCAGACCTTGCTGGAATCGGTTGGGAAATCGCCTCTCCTTACTGTAGCAGGGGAAAAGGCGTTCCCGACTCAAGCTGAGGAAGATTTGGGATTGGATAGGAAAGGGTTCAGACTGGGAAAGATTTGGGGCTGGAGAGGAGAATATTTAGATAGGAAAAATTTGGAATTAGAGAGGGAAGGAAATGGGATGGATGGCGTCAGATGGGAAACTGGCCCATCCCTTGAAATTCAAAGGACAAGTTTAGTTAGTTGGAAGGAGCCCGTAGGATCCCCGTAATGAAACACAGGTCTAGCTTTTTTGCCCATACAGGTACTCCCTCCGTTTATTTCAAGTCTGCATATAAAATTTGTCTAGAGTCAAACTTCATAAAATTTGTCCAACTTTATAGAAAAAATAGCAACATGGACAATACGAAATTAATATCATTAGATGCATCATGAAATTATTTTTCATACTATATAACTTTAGTATTGTTGATGCTGATATTTTTTTAATATAATTGTTCTTCAAACTTTACGTGGTTTGACTTCAACATATCTTATTTGCGGAGTAAAAAGAAATAGAGGGAGTACATGAATGAATACTAACACCAAACACACACATTGCAATGCAATGTAGCCCATGGCTCAGTTCCCAACATTGCACACGGAAACCTAGAAAATACAAAGAAGGAATGATCCATGATGGTAGGAACAATAGACAAAACTCCATCTCAAAAGGAAATTAGGCCCAATTAAAGTGCATGTTCATCGCTTGCCCCACACGCGATAGACAAGCCGAGTGGCAATACATTTGAACTTTGAGCTTCTCAGACGATTGGTTTGAGCTTTTACCTCATGGTTTGAGCTTTAAACTTCTTCTGGTCGGACAAACAAGGTGACAAGCCCGGGCATGTGAGCTGAAGGCCCCTGCCCACATACTAATTGTGTATATTAATCATCTGAATACTACAATATTTCTTACATTTAAGGGCCTACTGAATATGTAACAAAAATTGAATATCTAGACAAAACAGACGAATCAATTTATAGTCCAAAATATAAATCAAGTTAAGTTAGGCTACTAGTGTTCCTCAAGTGAATGATTTACAAGTGGTACGGAGTAGACACACATAACCAATAGATTACCAAACCCATTATAATATGTATGACACATTTGACCAAAAATGATAAAGTAGTGTGTCAATGATTAAGTGACAAGGTCATCGTAAACATCTTGTGTAATCTAGATTTCTTTATTTGCGTAAGTCTAATCAAAGACCGCTATCAAGATATTTCATATACCATACACTATAGAGATCTATTTTTTAGGGATACACTATAGAGATCTATAATAAGACCTCGGGCTGAAAAAAGTGTGCTTCTTTTTAAGAATGCACACAAAAACATATATGCTATATTCATGCAATAGTCACAAATTAATCGGATAAAACATGTAAATTTTTAATTTATTATTTTCTAATATTTAAGTGGATTTGGTTCAATTACTTTTAAGGTGCAATATGTTAAAATTACATATAACTGTGATTTCACAAAAAGCTATTTATAAATAAGCACTACTGTTTAGTGTAAATGATTATATTTATTTTGATTCGCACCGGGCCTAATATTCGGTTGGACCGGCCCCGCGTCCAAGGCGGCCTTCATCTACGTCGCCACGGTCACGCGTACGAACCTCCTCCTCCCCTATCTCAACTCCATTGATCTGCGTCGAGAATGCTAATGTCGGTGGGAGACGTCCATATGACTCGATCGAGTTCTTCCAGTTCGCGTCTTGCAGTTTCTGTTTGCTGGAGTTAAAACTTCAAGTTCATTTCTATTCGCTACGTTGTGCTAGCCGTGCAGTAGTCATGTCCATGAGTTTTTATTTCGAGGCGACCATCGTCAGAGATAGGATAGCATGGCCGACATCTTCAGTGTTCCAAGCTGCTGTTTAAATCACCCGTTCCATGGATGCCGTAGCTCAGTTCTGCTTTCTGCGGTACCTGTTATTGTCTTTGTCGGCTTGCGTGTTCTTGCTTGGCCGAGGCCAGAGGCAGAGGAAAAGTTTGCCGTGCTTTGTATCTTTTGCCAAATTTTCCCATGCTGATTCTCGCATTACTAGTAGTAGTACTCTGGTTAGCCTCCTCTATGTGACAAATGTTTGGACCCAACTGGCAATAGATAGCGCTGTCGCAGTTTTAACATAAGCAGTTCTAATTTGTTACAACTGAGTGTTTGGAGGCACTTGCAGGACCCACTCCCCCGGCCGCAGCCGTCAGCAGCCCCCCACCTCCCTCGCGCCGCAAGCAGCCAGCAGCGCGTATGAACCTCCCCCCTTTCTCTTTTGCACTCCATTGACGCATAGCTGATTGGGTTTTATATCTATATATATTGTCAAGTTGGTCAGCCTTTTTACTCATATATATTATTACTAAGAGTACTCTATTACTAACGTGTGCTTTGGATGGATCGGTTTCGCAGTCGACGCACCATCGCCGTCGCCGTCTAGCGAGAAGCCCTCTGCGCCGCCGAGCGCCTCCGAGCGTGTCGTCCTTTTTTTCGGTTACATATTCACTGGTGGTCTCTACTTATCTGCAATGTAATATCTCGATTCTATTTGATTGTCACTGTTTTTCTTTTTCCTACAACATGGGTCTATCTAGTTGCTATTTTCTTCTACAGTAACTCAATTGCTTTTGGTGGCAGCCCGACAATTTGCCACATTTGCAGGGAGGGTAATGTGGGAAACTACAAAGTGGATATGTTTCTGGCGACCCTTACGAGTTGCATCGTTTGGACTTTTTACGGGCTACCGAACCCGATTAGTTTGCCTCTCGTGGTGATTAATGCTGTCGGCGTCGTAATCCAGGTAAATAAACTTGCCCTTTGCTTTTGTTATATATACTGCTTGCTTGGATCGCTTTCATCCTCTGCACTGTAGTATAGTGGGGCATGCATAGTACGTCCAAGCTTTAAACAAAACTGTCGATTTGAACCTGCTTGTGCAGTTGTGCTGCGTCAGAGCGGCAGAACCTAGTACTAGTATGTAGATTCCAGCATTAAAAAACCACGAGAATCAAGTCTATACCCATTTTACCTTAGTAGCAGTACTATACACATGTGTTGTACTTGTCAGTGCTAAAATATGTTGTCATATGCACTAGTTATTACTTGGTTGCCAGATTCAAAAAATATTTCTTTGTAGATTATAACGACTTGGTTAACTAATCAAAATTCTTAGTTGTCAAATTAAAATTATTCGGTGGTCAAGCTTAAAAACATGACAATATAGATGATCAATCTGTGTTATCTTGTTGCAGATTGCATATCTAGGCGTGTTTCTTTGGTACTCGCCACCTGAGGGCAGGGTCTGGATGACGATTGCCTTGGTGGTGATCGCTGGCGCCACCGGCGTCGCTGCTGCGGGCGCCTTTTGGTTGGCCACGGATCCGCGCTTCGTTCTTGGTTTCATGGGCGACGGAATGAGCATTCTGATGTACGCTGGGCCCATTCGTCAAGTGGTGATAGTCCTTTTCAATGCTTCAATGCTTAGATTAGATTCCGTTTTGCTAGTTCAGTAGTTGTGTGATCTTTTTCTAATATTTTTATTTCCTTGACCAGATATCTGTCTGGCGTACCCAGGACGTGGGCAACATGTCAGTGTTGGTAGCTGGGGCTGCCCTGGCCAATGGCATCTGCTGGACTGCCTATGGAGGCCTGCGTCGAGACTTTTTCATTATTGTGAGTACTCAGACCTTTTTTCCATTTGTTTGGGTACGTGGATGTGCTGCAGGTGCACATCTCAATTGTTCTGTGCTGCATTGCAGGTGCCTAACTGCGTCGGCATAATATCTGGCATCGGCCAGTCGGTTCTGTGGGTTAAGGTTAGGTTCTTCCATGAAGAGTGAAAGTTCTGCTGGTGCTGTTCTGCAATCCAAGTCCAAGACATAGCTTTTTAGCTGAACGTCTCTTATCGAACTAGTACTTAAGACCTGTAATGGATCGCTTTTTAGCTCAACAACATTTGTATGGCACCTCTTATCAGACATTGTTTTCTATATAAGCAGTACTGCTAAGTCTGTCTACTTGATTGAACGTTACCTTTTCTATATCTTAATCTGCCTGCCGCCGGTCGGTCAGCCGGCCGAAACTTTACGGCCGGTCCACTTTCAGCCGTTTGATTAAGCCAACAGAATGTCCACCAGGTGATCAATCAAATATACATGCTTTCTGTTTATTTGCCCGACAGAATGTCCATCAGGTGATCAATCAAATAGGAGGATATGGGGGATATTTCAAACTGAAACATCAAGTGCAGTATCTTTAAAGCCTCTGAATTATTTTGCTGCTACTCCACCAGGAAAGTGCAGGGCTTCAAGAACCAAAAGACACCTCTGGAGCTCTCTTCGCCGTGGGGGGCGTGCTACAGTCCGTTTGTGGAGTGAAACAACGGGTCAATAGATCATTTGCTTTTGCTCTGCCCCGGGCAAAATGCTCGGCGCATCAACGCAAACGCCGCAACCGTCTGCACCTCGAGCTCCCGACGTGTTTTACCATCCAACACGGACGTGTTTTACTATCCATCAATCGGTCCGGACGAGTCTGGACCGCCGCCATGTAGGACGCCGACACCCCTGGCCCACTCAAATCCCTCTCTTGGTTCTATTCTCTTCCACTCCGCCCCTGCTCCCACTTGCTTAGCATCCGCGCACTCCTTCTCCACCGCCGCCGATGTACCTCTCCGGCTGCGACCCAAGCATTGTTGGACGTCCGCATCCACCACTCACGCGCCTGCTCGCCTTGTACTACGGCGTCGTCCACCCAGCATCCGTCCGCAGTCAGGTACCCTCCGCCCCTGTCGACGAAGTCCATGGTGGACACCACGACCGGCAGGTGTTCGGTCAAATGCCATTGAGCTTATTTTCAAACTCCATGTCGCGTTTTTTAGAGTAAGAAGGATGGCGGGGTACTCGATCAAGGAGGATGAGTTCTTGAATACAGTAATTTGTGCAGTATATTCCTTGTTCTTGGATTACCACAAGATGATTTTTGTCTCATTATATTTGGTAGACCTTTCTTGAATACAGTAAATGCTAAAATTGATTGCAATAAAGAAACTATCAGTGTTAATTTTGGTGACGTGTCTCATGAATTTAATTTCTCCAAGTTTCGTAGACAACCTCATGATAAAGAATTACCCAATAAAGATGAAATTATTGGTCTTGCTTTTATTGCTGTGCCTCCTACTGATATTTTAGAACAATACTTGCTAGACCATGAAAATGATATGCATATGAATGAAAGAAATGAAATAGATGAGTTGTTCTTTAAGCAAGCACCTATCCTTAAACATAATTTGCCTGTTGAAACTTTGAGAGATCCTCTTCCACCGAAGAGTGATCCTGTGTTTGAATTAAAGCAACTACCTGATACTTAAATATGCTTATCTTGATGAAAAGATGATATATCCTGTTATTATTAGTGCTAACCTTTCAGAGCATGAAGAAAAGAGATTACTTAAAACTCTGAAGAAGCACCGTGCTGCTATTGGATATACTCTCGATGATCTTAAGGGCATCAGTCCCACTCTATGTCAGCACAAAATTCATATGGAGCCAGACGCTAAACCAGTTGTTGATCACCAAAGAAGGTTGAATCCTAAAATGAAGGATGTGGTAAGAACCGAAATATTAAAGCTTCTGGGGGCAGGTATAATTTATCCTATAGTTGATAGTAGATGGGTAAGTCTTGTTCATTGTGTTCCTAAGAAATGAGGTATTACTGTTGTTCCTAATGATAAAAACGAACTTATCCCATAAAGAATTGTAACCGGTTATAGAATGGTAATTGATTTCAGAAAATTAAATAAGGCTACTAGGAAAGATCATTATCCCTTGCCTTTTATTGATCAAATGCTAGAAAGATTATCTAAGCATACACACTTTTGCTTTCTAGATGGTTATTCTGGTTTCTCTCAAATACCTGTATCACCAGAAGATCAAGAGAAAACCACATTTTCTTGTCCTTTTGGAACTTATGCTTATCGTCGTATGCCTTTTGGTTTATGTAATGCACCTGCTACCTTTCAAAGATGTATGACTGCTATATTCTCTGATTTTTGTGAAAAGATTGTTGAGGTTTTCATGGATGATTTTTCTGTTTACGGAACTTCTTTTGATGATTGCTTAAGCAACCTTGATCGAGTTTTGTAGAGATGTCAAGAAACTAATCTTGTCTTGAATTGGGAGAAGTGCCACTTTATGGTAAATGAAGGTATAGTCCTTGGGCATAAAATTTCTGAAAGAGGTATTGAAGTTGATAAAGCTAAGGTTGATGCAATTGATAAAATGTCATGTCCTAAAGATATCAAAGGTATAAGAAGTTTCCTCGGTCATGCTGGTTTCTATAGAAGGTTTATAAAAGACTTCTCTAAAATTTCTAGGCCTCTTACTAATCTCTTGCAAAAAGATGTTCCATTTGTTTTTGATGATGATTGCGTAGAAGACTTTGAAATACTTAAGAAAGCCTTAATTTTTGCACCTATTGTTCAACCACCTGATTGGAACCTACCCTTTGAAATTATGTGTGATGCTAGTGATTATGCTATTGGTGCTGTTCTAGGTCAAAGAGTTGATAAGAAATTAAATGTTATCCATTATGCTAGTAAAACTCTAGACAGTGCTCAAATAAATTATGCTACTACTGAGAAAGAATTTTTAGCAGTTGTGTTTGCGTGTGATAAATTTAGATCTTACATTGTTGATTCCAAAGTAACTATTCACACCGATCATGCTGCTATTAAATACCTTATGGAAAAGAAAGATGCAAAACCTAGACTTATTAGGTGGGCTCTTTTGCTACAAGAATTTGATTTACATATTGTTGATAGAAAGGGAGCTGAAAATCCCGTAGTAGATAATTTGTCTAGAATAGAAAATGTTCTTGATGACCCACTTCCTATTAATGATGATTTTCCTGATGAACAATTAGCTGTGATAAATGCTTCTTGTAATACTCCTTGGTATACAGACTATGCTAATTACATTGTTGCTAAATATATACCAACAAAAGAAAAAGTTTTTCTTTGATTTAAGGCATTACTTTTGGGATGACCCACATCTATATAAAGGAGTAGATAATTTTATTAGACGTTGTGTACCTGAGCATGAACAGGAACAAATCCTACGGAAGTGTCACTCCGAGGCATACGGAGGACACCATGCGGGAGACAGAACTGCACATAAGGTATTACAATCTGGTTTTTATTGGCCTACTCTCTTCAAAGATGCACGTAAGTTTGTCCTTTCTTGTGATGAATGTCAAAGAATTGGTAATGTTGGTAGACGTCAGGAAATGCCTATGAATTATTCACTTGTTATTGAACCATTTGATGTTTGGGGTTTTGATTATATGAGACCTTTTCCTTCCTCTAATGGGTATACTCATATTTTAGTTGCTGTTGATTACGTTACTAAGTGGGTAGAAGCTATTCGAACTAGTAGTGCTGATCATAACACTTCTATTAAAATGCTTAAAGAAGTTATATTTCCGAGGTTTGGAGTCCCTAGATATTTGATGACTGATGGTGGCTCACATTTTATTCATGGTGCTTTTCGTAAATTGCTTGCTATATATAATGTTAATAATAGAATTGCATCTCCTTATCATCCTCAGTCTAGTGGTCAAGTTGAATTGAGTAATAGAGAAATAAAATTAATTTTGCAAAAGACTGTTAATAGATCTAGGAAAAATTGGTCTAAGAAACTTGATGATGCATTATGGGCTTACAAAACTGCTTATAAAAATCCTATGGGTATGTCCCCATATAAAATGGTTTAGGGAAAGGCATGTCATTTACCTCTTGAGTTAGAACATAAGGCATATTGGGAAATTAAAGAACTTAATTATGATTTTAAACTTGCCGGTGAAAGGAGGTTATTTGATATTAGCTCTCTGGATGAATGGAGAACCCAAGCACATGAAAATGCCAAGTTATTTAAAGAAAAGGTTAAAAGATGGCATGATAAAAGAATTAAAAAACGAGAATTTAAAGTGGGTGAGCAAGTTCTATTGTACAACTCTTGTTTCAGATTCTTTGCAGGAAAACTTCTCTCTAAATGGGAAGGACCATATATCATCGAAGAAGTTTACCGCTCTGGAGCTATCAAAATCAACAACTCCGAAGGCACTAATCCAAGAGTGGTTAATGGACAAAGAATTAAGCATTATATCTCAGGTACATCCATTAATGTTGAAACTAATGTTATTCAGACAATGACACCAGAGGAGCACATCAAAGAGTCCTTTCGGAATGCTCCAGAATCCTGAAAAGGGGTAGGTATGTGATACAGTAAGTAAACCGACTCCAAATATTCCATAAAAATTATTTCTGTCCGTTTTGGAATATTAGAAAAAATACAAAAATAAGAAACAGCCAAGGGGACCCACGAGTCGCCCACAAGGCAACAGGGCGCGACCCCCCTGGGGCGCACCGTGATGCCTTGTGGGCCCCTCGTGTGCCCTCCCGACTCTGTTTTCCTCTCGTATGCTTGTTTTGCAAGATAAAAAATCTTTATATATACTCATGGGTGTTTAGACCACCGCATCGCAAGTTTCTCCTCTGTTCTTGTTTTGGGCTGTTTTCTGTTAGGTTTTTAAGCTAGGCATCATGTCCTCCTCCTCTTCCAACAACGTGGGAGACGATGCTTGGTTGCTGCAGATGGAACTCAGGAGAGAAGGGGAGGAAGAGGTTACCATGGAAGAAGATGATGGAGATTCGTTGGAGGTCTAGCCCCCTGCTTCCGAGAGGGGTACCCTTGCCGGCATCTCCACAACTCCAAATCCTCATCAAGCTATGAGAAGCAGTACAAGCCATGGGAGTCTAGAGGTACAAGATGGGCTTCCTCCTAGGAGGCCCTTACACAGGTTACATCAGAACAACTTTCATAATTTGGTCCACAATTATGGGGTTGAAAACACTCCTCGTATGCACATACCTTCCCATTGGGATATTTCCCATCCAAGTGAGAATGATGCAGGAAAGGGCTCATGGTGGCCGGAAAATAAACATATTATGGCTGAAGTGCAAAAGAATGCCACCGCGATTCAGCAGTTGCTTCGGGAGGTCCAGAGTTTGAAGGATATCTTACTAAATATTTTGAAGGATAAGCCTATCACTTCATCACCACCATCACCAAAGAAGGAGACTTGAGTACATGGGTATGGGCACCACCCTTGGCTTATGCCAAGCTTGGGGGAGGTGCCCCGGTATCGTATCACCATCACTTTTATCATCATTATCTATCTTAGTTCGATCCTTAGTTATTTCGTGATTTAGAGGAATAAAGTTTTAGTATGATCTAGTTTCGAGTGCTTGCTTTGTGATCTATCTATCTATGTAATCGTGTGTGAAAGCTATATAATAAAGAGTAGTTTGAGTTGAGTGTTTTGCTTTTGTTGATCCAACCTTAGAAATAAATAAAGAGAATAAAAAGTAAGATCATATGCTAATCCCATGGGGAGTGATGACTTCACATAAAAGAAGTATAATTGATAAAACTTGTTGGAAGTTGACAAACATATCATTGGTCATTGTTGCAATTCATGAAAAAGTAATAAAGGAAGAGAGGTCTCACATATAGATATACTATCTTGGACATCTTTTATGATTGTGAGCCCCCATTAAATATTCTATATCAAATAGTCGACGTTGGACAAGGAAGACAGTGTAATGAGTTATGTTTGCTTATATTCACATAGAAGTTATATTGTTTTGGATCCTCTAACATGTGGTGCTTGCCCCCTATCTTTTGCTAGCCAAAAATTTCGTACTAAGTAGAGATACTACTTGTGCATCCAAAAAACCCTTAACCCAGTTTCATGCCATGAGAGTCCACTATATCTACCTATGGATTGAATAAGATCCTTCAACTAAGTTGTCATCGGTGCAAAAGCAATAAAAATTGCTCCTAAATATGTATGAACTTTTATTGTAAGGGAAAATAAGCTTTGTACGATCTTGTGATGGTGGAGAAATAAAAGCGACAGACTACATAATAAAGGTCGCTATCACAAGGGGCAATATAAAGTGTCGTTCCTTTGCATTAAGAATTTGCACATCCAAAAATAAAAAGCGCATGACAACCTCTGCTTCCCTCTGCGAAGGGCCTATCTTTTACTTTATGTATTTACTTTTATGCAAGAGTCAATAGTGTTCTCCTCTATTCCGTTTTTATTTTCTCTCTTGGCAAGCATCATGTGGTGGGGAAAGATCCAGACATATATATCCGGTTGAATGTAGGTGATCATGAGTTATTATTGTTGACATTACCCTTGAGGTAAATACGTTGGGAGGCGGAACTATGAGCCCCTATCTTTCTATGTGTCTGACTGAAACTTTTGCTCCATAAGTATGCCGTGTGTGTCAGCAATCATAGAAGACTAAATGATAGTTGAGTATGTGAACTTGCTAAACAAAGCTCTTACATAGACTCTTTCTGATAATATGATGAATTACAATTGCTTCAGTGACTGAGATCATAGTTTGTTAGTTTTCAATACGGTTTATGGTTCATACTTAACTTGTGAATGAATTGTCACTTTTTTATGAGAAGTTTTATGATGATATATTGTTGTTACAATAAAGATCATGATGCTTCATGTCCGTATTTTATTTTTATCGACGCCTCTCTCTCTAAACATGTGGTCATGATTATCGATTTCGGCTTTCGCTTGAGGACAAGCGAGGTCTAAGCTTGGGGGAGTTGATACGTCCAATTTGCATCATGATTTCCTACTGTTATTTATTATGTATTTGATCATTATTTCACTTTATATGCAATTCTTATGCCTTTTCTCTCTTAATTTGCAAGATTTATATGAAGAGGGAGAATATCGGCAAGCTCCTCGAGTGCACTATAATGTCAACGAGAAGGAATATCAACTTGGTTATTACCTTGTAGATGGAATATACCTCGAGTGGGCAGCATCCGTGAAGTCAAATACCGAGGGCTCAAACAAAAAAGCAGAGGTTGTTTGCTAAACATCAATAAGGTGCAAGGAAGGACATGGAACGTGCATTTGGTGTGCTCCACACGCGATGGTCTATTTTACGGCATCCGACACGTTTGACCGGGGTGATCTCTGATACGTCCATTTTGCATCATGTTTTCCTACTCTTATTTATTAAGTTTTGGGTCATTATTTCACTTTATGATGCAATCCTAATGCCTTTTCTCTCTTATTTTGCAAGTTTCACATGAAGAGGGAGATTACCGGCAGCTGGAATTTTGGACCTGAAAAGGCTATAGTAGAGATAGATATTCTCCACAACTCCAATTGACCTGAAAATTTACGGAGAATTATTTTGGAATATATAAAAAATATTGGCAGAAGAATTACCAGAAGGGGACCCGCCAGGGAGCGACAAGCTCAGGGGGCGCGCCCTACCCCCTGGGCTTGCCCTGTGAGCTTGTGGGCCCCCTAGCAGGCGTCTGATACGTCTCCAACGTATCTATAATTTTTGATTGTTCCATGCTATTATAGTATCAATCTTGGATGTTTTATATGCAATAATATGATATTTTATATCATTTTTCGGGACTAACCTATTAACCTAGTGCCCAGTGCCAGTTGCTGTTTTCTGCTTGTTTTTGGTTTTTCAGGAAATCAGTACCAACCGAAGTCCAAACGCTATGAAACTTTTTGATGATTTTTTCTGGACAAGAGAGACCCTGGAAGCTTCGGGAGGAGGCCATAAGCCTCATGAGGAGGTGACAAGGCAATAGGGCGCGACCCGGGGGGGCGCCCTGATGCCTTGTTGGCCCCTTGATACGTCCAATTTCCATCATGATTTCCTACTGTTATTTATTATGTATTTGATCATTATTTCACTTTATGATGCAATTCTTATGCCTTTTCTCTCTTAATTTGCAAGATTTATATGAAGAGGGAGAAGACCGGTAGCTGGAATTCTGGACCTGAAATAGCTACAGCAGAGATACCTATTCTACAGAGCTCCAATTGACTTGAAACTTCACGGAGATTTTTTATTGAATATATAAAAAATACTGGAGGGGACCCACCAGTTGCCCAAAAGACAACAGGGCGCGGCCCCCCTGGGCGCGCCCGGATGCCTTGTGGGGCCGCTGGCTGGCCTCTGGCCCCCTTCTTCTGCTATATAAGCTCATTTGCCCTAAAAAAATTATAGAGAAGACTTTCGGGATGAAGCGCCGCCGTCTCGAGGCGGAACCTGGGCAGGAGCAATTTTGCTCTCCGGCGGAGTGATTCCGCCGGGGATACTACCCTCCGGGAGGGGGAAATCGAAGCCATCGACATCACCAACGATCCTCTCATCGTGGGAGGACCAATCTTCATCAACATCTTCACCAGCACCATCTCATCTCAAACCCTAGTTCATCTCTTGTATTCAATCTTTGTCTCAAAACCTCAGATTGGTATCCGTGGGTTGCTTGTAGTGTTGATTACATCTTGTAGTTGATGCTAGTTGGTTTATTTGGTGGAAGATTATATGTTCAGATCCTTAATGATATTGAATACCCCTCTGATCTTAAACATGAATATGATTTGTGAGTAGTTACTTTTGTTCTTGAGGACATGAGAGAAGTCTTGTCATAAGTAATCATGTGAATTTGATATTCGTTCGATATTTTGATGATATGTATGTTGTTGCTTCCTTTAGTGGTGTCACGTGAACGTCGACTACATGACACTTCACCATCTTTGGGCCTAAGGGAAGGCATTGTGGAGTAGTAATTAGATGATGGGTTGCTAGAGTGACAGAAGCTTAAACCCTAGTTTATGCGCTATTCCGTAAGGGGCTGATTTGGATCCATATGTTTCATGCTATGGTTAGATTTATCTTAATTCTTCTTTCGTAGTTGCGGATGCTTGCGAGAGGGGGCAATCATAAGTGGGAGGCTTGTTCAAGTAAGAACAACACCCAAGCACCGGTCCACCCACATATCAAATTATCAAAGTAGCGAACGCGAATCAAACAAACATGATGAAAGTGACTAGATGAAATTCCCATGTGTCCTCGAGAACGCTTTGCTTATTATACGAGTTCATTCCGGCTTGTCCTTTGCTATAAAAAGGATTGGGCCACCTTGCTGCACTTTTTGTTACACTTGTTACTTGTTACGAATTATCTTGTTATCAAACTACTCGTTACCGCTACTTTCAGTGCTTGCAGATAATACCTTACTGAAAACCGCTTGTCATTTCCTTCTGCTCCTCGTTGGGTTCGACACTCTTACTTATCGAAAGGACTACGATTGATCCCCTATACTTGTTGGTCATCACCCCTCATGGCTCCGTTTGATCTAATTCCACTTCTGTAAATTCTCAAATATTGGGAAACCATCAGAGAACCACCTCGAATAACTTTTCCGCCACCGCAAGCTTCTGTTCTTCCGCGATCCCATCTGGAGGCCTTTTCCGGCACTCTTCGGAGGGGGAATCGATCACGGAGGGCTTCTACATCAACCTTGCTGCCCCTCCGATGATGTGTGAGTAGTTTACCACAGACCTACGGGTCCATAGCTAGTAGCTAGATGGCTTCTTCTCTCTCTTTGATCTTCAATACAATGTTCTCCTCGATCTCCTTGGAGTTCTATTCGATGTAATATTCTTTTGCGGTGTGTTTGTTGGGATCTGATGAATTGTGGATTTATGATCAGATTATTCATGAGAAATATTTGAGTCTTTTCTGAATTCTTATATGCATGATTGTTATAGCTTTGTATTTCTCTCCGATCTATCCGTTTGGTTTGGCCAACTAGATTGATTTATCTTGCAATGGGAGAGGTGCTTTGTGATGGGTTCAATCTTGCGGTGTTCTATATCCCAGTGACAAAGTAGGGGACAAGGCACGTATTTGTATTGTTGCCATTATGGATAAAACGACGGGGTTTATTCATATTGCTTGAGTTTACTTTGTCTACATCATGTAATGTTGCTTAAGGTGTTACTCCATTTTTATTAACTTAATACTCTAGATGCATGCTGGATAGCGGTCGATGGGTGGAGTAATATTAGTAGATGCAGGGAGGAGTCGGTTTACTTGTCTCGGACGTGATGCCTATTGATACGTCTCCAACGTATCTATAATTTATGAAGTATTCATGCCATGTTTATAACAATTCTATATGGTTCTCGTATGATTTGATTAGAACTAACCCGGACTGACGCTGTTTTCAGCAGAATTGCCATGGTGTTGTTTTTTGTGCAGAAATAAAAGTTCTTGGAATTGGATGAAACTTTTTGGAGATTTTTTATGGAACAAATAAAAAATACTGGAACCAAGACCCACTGGAGGGGGGCCACCCAGTGCCCACGAGGCACCAGGGCGCGCCACCCCCCCAGGCGCACCTTGGTACCTCGTGGGGCCCACGTGGCTCCGTCTGACGTGATTCCAATGCTGAAAAATCCTATATATTCAGAAACCCCCGAAAGTGAACCTAGATGAGTTTTTACGCCGCCGCAAGCCTCTGTACCTCCACGATCTCATCTACAGCCCTTTTCCGGCACACTGCCGGAGGGGGAAAGCATCACCGGAGGCCATCTTCATCATCCCGGCGGCCTCCATGACGAGGAGGGAGTAGTTCACCCTCGGGGCTGAGAGTTTGTACCAGTAGCTATGTGTTTTATCTCTCTCTCTCTTGCGCGTTCTTGATTTGGCACGATCTTGATGTACCGCGAGCTTTGTTAATATAGTTGGATCATATGGTGTTTCTTCCCTCTCTATCCTTGTTGTGATGAATCGAATCTTTTCCCTTTGAGGTTTCGTTATTGTCGGATTGGATATTTCAGATTTGAGAACACTTGCTGTATGTCTTGCATATGAATACCCGTGGTGACAATGGGTATTATATTGATTCACTTGATATATGTTTTGGCACTCAACTCGCGGATTCCCGAGGTGACATTGGGGTAATCTATGCATAGGGGTTGATGCACGTTTTCATTATCTTTTCTCCAATAGAAACTTTGGGGTGCTCCTTGGAGTTCTTTGTGTGGATTGAATATTATGATTATGAAGTTGTTTGATGCATATCGTATAATCAACTCACGGATACTTGTGGTGAGATTGGAGTATCTAGATGACATTAGAGTTGGTTGATGTGTATCATATGGTGTTATTTTAGTACGAACTCTAGGGCTGTTTGTGACACTTATAGGAATAGCTCAATAGATCGATCGGAAAAGATAACTTTGAGGTGGTTTCGTACCCTACAAACAATTTCTATCTTATGTTCTCCGCTAATAGGAACTTGGAAGTGATTCTTTATCGCACGTTGAGGGATGGTTATATGATCCAATTATGTTAGCATTGTTGAGAGATTGCACTAGTGAAAGTATGAACCCTAGGCCTTGTTTTTAAGCATTGCAATACCGTTTGTGCTCACTTTTGTTACTTGCTACCTTGCTGTTTTTATATTTTCAGATTACAAAAACCTATATCTACTATCCATACTACACTTTGATCACCATCTCTTCGCCGAACTAGTGCACCTATACAATTTACCATTGTATTGGGTGTGTTGGGGACACAAGAGATTTCTTGTATTTGGTTGCAGGGTTGTTTGAGAGATACCATCTTCAACCTACGCCTCCCACAGATTGATAAACCTTAGGTCATCCACTTGAGGGAAAATTGCTACTGTCCTACAAAACTCTGCGCTTGGAGGCCCAACACGAGTCTACAAGAATAAGTTGTTTAGTAGACATCAAGCTCTTTTCTGGCGCCGTTGCCGGGGAGGTGAGTGCTTGAAGGTATATCTTTAGATCTTGTAATTGAATCTTTTAGTTTCTTGTTTTATCACTAGTTTGGTTTTATAAAAGAAAACTTCAAAAAAAAATGGAATTGATGTGGCATCAAGTTCTTTATCTTTATGATGTCTATCTTGAAAATAGGGATTTCGATAATTGTGCTCAATTGCTTGAAGAAGAATTCAATAAAATTTATGGCATAGAACCTTTGAATGATGAGCATGATTGCAATGTTGCTAGTATGAATTCTTTGAATATCCATAATACTAATGATGATTACACTAGTCATGGGATGTCAATTTTTGTGGAGTGAATTGGGAGTGCAAATACATATCAAAAAAGGAAAACAGATTTTGTAAGAGGCATAAATATTTAGAAACTAAAAGGTTGCAAGAGAGGCTAGATGATTGTGCTGAAAGATTTAACTTTTCTCGCCATCCTTGTGAACTTTGCAATGAACGTGGTCATTTAAATCTCCAATGCAAATTGTTTCATGATCGAACCGTGTCCAAAAATTGTGACAACTTGATTACCCTTGTGCATCATAATGAACTTAGTCTGCTTTTGGGGTATGAAGAAATGAAACGTATAACTAGGGATATTCCAGAATATAATCTCGAGAGATTTCTCGATTTTGATCTAGAGGGAATTCATATGTATTGTGCGGTAAATTGCATTGAGAATCCTTATATTGCTAATTATTTAAAGACAAGAAAACAAATAGAATATAAAAGGAACACTAATGAAAGGGTAAAGATTTCCACTTTCCCTCCTATTGTCTCTCATGATGAAATAGGTGACGAGGAGGAGCTTCCCATTCAACCAATCTCATCAATAAGAAGCTCGGAAAAATTGATTAAACCCACACATGATGTGGTGAAGAAGAAGAAAAGAAGAAAAAGTAGAGGTAAAAAGGTATCTCTCCCAAATAATGTTGCTCATATTATTGTTGTGCCTCATGAGAATGAATCAAAAACAATTGTGGAAGATGATACAGTTGATGATGATATTGCTTCTTTGTCTTATGGTACAATGTGCGAAGGAACTATTGAGGATATTTTTATTATGCCTATTACTCATTATGATGATTATGATTGGGAAAATAATGATACTTCTTATAGTCTTGAAAATCTTTTTTGCACCATCATAGAAAATTATGATGATAATAATTGTTATACTATTGGTGCTATTCATACTATTGATGATAGTAGTGATTATGCTAATGATATGCCAAGCCACAAGCTTGGGGATGCTATGTTTGATGAGAATGACATGTTTGAGAATTTATTTGCTGCAATTAATGTTTGTCCCAAGCTTGGGGATGCTATGCTTAATGAAAATGATCTTTTTATTCCCCCTACTTTTGATGAGCAAATTTATTATGATGATGACATGCCTCCTATCTATGATGATTATTGTGATGATACTTATGTCATAAAAAGTAGCGATGATTATATTTATAAAAATTGTCATAATTATGATTACCCGTTTTCTGAACACTACTCTTTTAATGTGGAAACAATTTATAGTATTCGAGTTTCATATGATACTCCTACTCCTATTGATGAGAAGAAATGTGCTTATATGGAGAGTAATAAAAATTCTATGCTGGTGGATCATGAAAAGAATACTTTATGTGATAGCTATATTGATGAATCCATTCATGATGCTACTGAAAATTATTATGGGAGAGGAACATATGATTCATGATGCTCCCGTCATGTTTCAATTCTTTACTTCTATGTGAGCATCATCAAATCATCATGCCTAGCTAAAAAGACATTAAAGAAAAGCGCTTGTTGGGAGACAACCCAATTTATACCTACTGTTTTTGTGTGTTCACATGATTAATATACTGTAGTAATCATGTTTTATATGTTTTCTTTCAATAATGTGCCAAGTAAAGCCTTTGGGATAGTGTGGATGCTTGTTGATTTGATTCTGTGCAAAAACAGAAACTTTTGCGTCCAGTGCTGAAATTTCTATTCTGTACTGGAGCGTGAAAATATTCTGAAATTTTTACACTGTATTGGGTTACAAATTGTTTACGTTGTCCTAGTTTTTCATAATTTTTGGAGGTACATAAGTATGGTTTTTAAATCGCTTACTACACGCTGTTCTGTTTTTGACAGATTCTGTTTTCGATTCATAGTTTGCTTGTTTTAGTGTTTCCATAGCTTATATTGAGTAATATAAATTGTGGAAATGATAGAATACAGTAGGAATTATGTGATAACAATTATGAATCTTGTCTTGACATTACCTAAGTGTATGATTTATTTTTATCATACTAACCTATCTCACGAAGTTCCGTTAAGTTTTGTGTGATTGAAGTTTTCAAGTTTTGGGTGAGATATCGATATGAGGAGAATAAGGAGTGGCAAGAACCTAAGCTTGGAGATTCCCAAGTCACCCCAAGGTAAAATTCAAGGAAGACTCAAGCGTCTAAGCTTGGGGATGCCCCGGAAGGCATCCCCTCTTTCGTCTTCAACATTATCGGTAACCTCACTCGGAGCTATATTTTTATTCATCACATAATATGTGTTTTGCTTGGAGCATCATTTTATTTTGTTTGTGTTCGCTTGCTGTTACTTAGAGTCATGTTTTTTATCTTTTAGTTCAATAAAAATGTCAAGTATAGCCTTGACCATGCTTATTTTGCAAGTTCATGAGTTGCTGTTTCAAAACAGAAAGTTTGCTGCTATTGATTAAATTGCCTAGATATGTCAGAATGTGATAAAATCTTGAAATTTTGATACAGTCAACTTTGATAAATTATTTCCAGTGTGGTAAATTTTCTGAATTTTTTGAGTTATCTAAGTATGTATTCTTAATTATCCTTCACAGACTGTCCTGTTTAGGCAGATTGCTGTTATGGTTTCATTGTTTTCATATGTTGGCTTGTTTAATGATTCTATTTGATGATAGGAGTATTAAATATGCAGAGGAATTTAGTATTCAATGTTTAATTATAATTTTATTGATTTTCTACAGTAGAGAATGTTGAGGTTTTGAGTGGATTTATACTAACATATCTCACAAGTTCTTGTCAAGTTTTGTGTGGATGAAGTTTTTGAAACTTAGGGAAACTATTATATGAGAAGAATTAACGAGACACAAGAGTTCAAGCTTGGGGATGCCCAAGGCTCCCCAAGTTAATATTCCAAGAGGTATCAAGCATTCAAGCTTGGGGATGCCCCGGTAGGCATCCCATCACTTTTCTTCATCAACTATCGGTTAGTCTTGATTGAACCCAAGTTTTTACTCGTTCACATAATGTGTGCTATACTTGGTTGTGTCTTTGCTTTGCTTGCTGTTTGAATAAAATATCAAGATCTGAAACCTTTTAAATGAGAGAGAGTCCTCACATAGCTACTTAATTGTTTCACTACTCATTGATCTTCGCTTATATATTTTGGAGTAGTTTGTCATTAATTCTCATGCTTCACTTATATATTTTTGAGAGTTAATAATAGTAATGGTAATTTGCACAAGATATGAATTTGGTCCTAAGATGATGAATATTCGAGAGGGATATAATAAAAACTTTCATATAGATCATTGGATATGATAAGCATGATTCCTTGCAATGAAAATAATGAAAGAGATCATATGCTAATCTTATGGAAAGTAATGACATTACATAAAGAAAAGTATAAGTGGTAAAATTTATTGGAGGTTAACAAGCATAGCATTAGTCAATGATGCAATTCATGAAAAAATTAATAAGGGAAGAGAAGATTCACATGCAAATATACTATCTTGGACATCTTTTATGATTGTGAGCCCCCATTAAGTATTTTATGTCAAAGTGTTGACGTTGGACAAGGAAGACAACGTAATGAATTATGTTTGTTCATATTCACATAGAAGTTATATTGTTATAGATCCTCCAACATGTGGTGCTTGCCCAATATCTTTTCTAGCCAAAAATCCGCACCAAGTAGAGATACTACTTGTGCATCCAAAACCCTTAAACCCAGTTTCTTCCCATGAGTGTTCACCATATCTACCTATGGATTGAATAAGATCCTTCAAGTAAGTTGTCATCGGTGCAAAAAGCAATAAAAATTGCCTCTAAATATGTCTGAACTTTTATTGTAAGGGAGATAAGCGTTGTACGAACTTGTGATGGTAAAGAAATAAAAGCGACGGACTGCATAATAAAGGTTGCTATCACAAGGGGCAATATAACGTGACGTTCCTTTGCATTAAGGGCTTGTGCATCCAACAACAAAAAGCGCATGACAACCTCTGCTTCCCTCTGCGAAGGGCCTATCCTTTACTTTTATGTATTTACTTTTTATGCAAGAGTCAATAGTGTTCTCCTCTACTTCCTTTTTATTTTTCTCTTTTGCAAGCATCATGTGGTGGGGAAAGATCTAGGCACATATATCCAGTTGGATATGAGTGATCATGAGTTATTATTGTTGACATCACCCTTGAGGTGAATAAGTTGGGAGGCGAAATCACAAGCCCCTATCTTTCTATGTGTCTGGCTGAAACTTTTGCTCCATATATATGTCGTGAGTGTTAGCAATCATAGAAGACTAAATGATGGTTGAGTATGTGGACTTGCTAAAAAGCTCCTACATGAGACCCTTCCTGAAAATATGATGAATTGCAATTGCATTGTTGACTAGAATAGTTTGTTAGTTTCCAAGAAAGTTTATGCCTTATACTTCATTGTTGTGATGAATTGTTACTTGCTCATGAGAAGTTTTATGATAATAAATATTGATGTTATAATAATTATCTTGCTTTGAATCATTCAAGTCCAATGTCCATGCAACAAAAGAAAAGATTATATGATGATTATGATAGGTAGCATTCCACATCAAAATTTCTGTTTTTAATTGCTACTTTATCATGATGACTTTTATGAGAAAAAGTTGCTGTTATGATGCTAGGAAAAGTGATTGAAATTATC
This sequence comes from Elymus sibiricus, assembly GCA_039707655.1. Lineage (NCBI taxonomy): Eukaryota > Viridiplantae > Streptophyta > Magnoliopsida > Poales > Poaceae > Elymus > Elymus sibiricus. Next base: position 32,521,407 of record CM077670.1, read on the forward strand.
ATTGATCAAACTTATGCACTATGCTAGCATTCACACTTCATAAATTATTTCTTTTATCATTTACCTACTCGAGGACGAGCAGGAATTAAGCTTGGGGATGCTGATACGTCTCCAACGTATCTATAATTTATGAAGTATTCATGCCATGTTTATAACAATTCTATATGGTTTTGGTATGATTTGATTAGAACTAACCCGGACTGACGCTGTTTTCAGCAGAATTGCCATGGTGTTGTTTTTTGTGCAGAAATAAAAGTTCTTGGAATTGGATGAAACTTTTTGGAGATTTTTTATGGAACAAATAAAAAATACTGGAACCAAGACCCACTAGAGGGGGGCCACCCAGTGCCCACGAGGCACCAGGGCGCGCAACCCCCCCAGGTGTGCCCTGGTACCTCGTGGGGCCCACGTGGCTCCGTCTGACGTGATTCCAACGCTGAAAAATCCTATATATTCAGAAACCCCCGAAAGTTAACCTAGATGAGTTTTTACGCCGCCGCAAGCCTCTGTACCTCCACGATCTCATCTACAGCCCTTTTCCGGCACCCTGCCGGAGCGGGGAAAGCATCACCGGAGGCCATCTTCATCATCCCGGCGGTCTCCATGACGAGGAGGGAGTAGTTCACCCTCGGGGCTGAGGGTTTGTACCAGTAGCTATGTGTTTTATCTCTCTCTCTCTCTCTCTCTTGCGCGTTCTTGATTTGGCACGATCTTGATGTACCGCGAGCTTTGTTAATATAGTTGGATCATATGGTGTTTCTTCCCTCTCTATCCTTGTTGTGATGAATCGAATCTTTTCCCTTTGAGGTTTCGTTATTGTCGGATTGAATATTTCAGATTTGAGAACACTTGATGTATGTCTTGCATATGAATACCCATGGTGACAATGGGGTATTATATTGATTCACTTGATATATATTTTGGCACTCAACTCGCGGATTCCCGAGGTGACATTGGGGTAATCTATGCATAGGGGTTGATGCACGTTTTCATTATCTTTTCTCCGATAGAAACTTTGGGGTGCTCCTTGGAGTTCTTTGTGTGGATTGAATATTATGATTATGAAGTTGTTTGATGCATATCGTATAATCAACTCATGGATACTTATGGTGACATTGGAGTATCTAGATGACATTAGAGTTGGTTGATGTGTATCATATGGTGTTATTTTAGTACGAACTCTAGGGCTGTTTGTGACACTTATAGGAATAGCTCAATAGATCGATCGGAAAAGATAACTTTGAGGTGGTTTCGTACCCTACAAACAATTTCTATCTTATGTTCTCCGCTAATAGGAACTTGGAAGTGATTCTTTATCGCACGTTGAGGGATGGTTATATGATCCAATTATGTTAGCATTGTTGAGAGATTGCACTAGTGAAAGTATGAACCCTAGGCCTTGTTTTTAAGCATTGCAATACCGTTTGTGCTCACTTTTGTTACTTGCTACTTTGCTGTTTTTATATTTTCAGATTACAAAAACCTATATCTACTATCCATACTACACTTTGATCACCATCTCTTCGCCGAACTAGTGCACCTATACAATTTACCATTGTATTGGGTGTGTTGGGGACACAAGAGATTTCTTGTATTTGGTTGCAGGGTTGTTTGAGAGATACCATCTTCAACCTACGCCTCCCACAGATTGATAAACCTTAGGTCATCCACTTGAGGGAAAATTGCTACTGTCCTACAAAACTCTGCGCTTGGAGGCCCAACACGAGTCTACAAGAATAAGTTGTTTAGTAGACATCAAGCTCTTTTCTGGCGCCGTTGCCGGGGAGGTGAGTGCTTGAAGGTATATCTTTAGATCTTGTAATTGAATCTTTTAGTTTCTTGTTTTATCACTAGTTTGGTTTTATAAAAGAAAACTTCAAAAAAAAATGGAATTGATGTGGCATCAAGTTCTTTATCTTTATGATGTCTATCTTGAAAATAGGGATTTCGATAATTGTGCTCAATTGCTTGAAGAAGAATTCAATAAAATTTATGGCATAGAACCTTTGAATGATGAGCATGATTGCAATGTTGCTAGTATGAATTCTTTGAATATCCATAATACTAATGATGATTACACTAGTCATGGGATGTCAATTTTTGTGGAGTGAATTGGGAGTGCAAATACATATCAAAAAAGGAAAACAGATTTTGTAAGAGGCATAAATATTTAGAAACTAAAAGGTTGCAAGAGAGGCTAGATGATTGTGCTGAAAGATTTAACTTTTCTCGCCATCCTTGTGAACTTTGCAATGAACGTGGTCATTTAAATCTCCAATGCAAATTGCTTCATGATCGAACCGTGTCCAAAAATTGTGACAACTTGATTACCCTTGTGCATCATAATGAACTTAGTCTGCTTTTGGGGTATGAAGAAATGAAACGTATAACTAGGGATATTCCAGAATATAATCTCGAGAGATTTCTCGATTTTGATCTAGAGGGAATTTATATGTATTGTGCGGTAAATTGCATTGAGAATCCTTATATTGCTAATTATTTAAAGACAAGAAAACAAGTAGAATATAAAAGGAACACTAATGAAAGGGTAAAGATTTCCACTTTCCCTCCTATTGTCTCTCATGATGAAATAGGTGACGAGGAGGAGCTTCCCATTCAACCAATCTCATCAATAAGAAGCTCGGAAAAATTGATTAAACCCACACATGATGTGGTGAAGAAGAAGAAAAGAAGAAAAAGTAGAGGTAAAAAGGTATCTCTCCCAAATAATGTTGCTCATATTATTGTTGTGCCTCATGAGAATGAATCAAAAACAATTGTGGAAGATGATACAGTTGATGATGATATTGCTTCTTTGTCTTATGGTACAATGTGCGAAGGAACTATTGAGGATATTTTTATTATGCCTATTACTCATTATGATGATTATGATTGGGAAAATAATGATACTTCTTATAGTCTTGAAAATCTTTTTTGCACCAACATAGAAAATTATGATGATAATAAGTTCCGGCTTGTCCTTTGCTTATTATACGAGTTCATTCCGGCTTGTCCTTTGCTATAAAAAGGATTGGGCCACCTTGCTGCACTTTTTGTTACACTTGTTACTTGTTACGAATTATCTTGTTATCAAACTACTCGTTACCGCTACTTTCAGTGCTTGCAGATAATACCTTACTGAAAACCGCTTGTCATTTCCTTCTGCTCCTCGTTGGGTTCGACACTCTTACTTATCGAAAGGACTACGATTGATCCCATATACTTGTTGGTCATCACCCCTCATGGCTCCGTTTGATCTAATTCCACTTCTGTAAATTCTCAAATATTGGGAAACCATCAGAGAACCACCTCGAATAACTTTTCCGCCACCGCAAGCTTCTGTTCTTCCGCGATCCCATCTGGAGGCCTTTTCCGGCACTCTTCGGAGGGGGAATCGATCACGGAGGGCTTCTACATCAACCTTGCTGCCCCTCCGATGATGTGTGAGTAGTTTACCATAGACCTACGGGTCCATAGCTAGTAGCTAGATGGCTTCTTCTCTCTCTTTGATCTTCAATACAATGTTCTCCTCGATCTCCTTGGAGTTCTATTCGATGTAATATTCTTTTGCGGTGTGTTTGTTGGGATCTGATGAATTGTGGGTTTATGATCAGATTATTCATGAGAAATATTTGAGTCTTTTCTGAATTTTTATATGCATGATTGTTATAGCTTTGTATTTCCCTCCGATCTATCCGTTTGGTTTGGCCAACTAGATTGATTTATCTTGCAATGGGAGAGGTGCTTTGTGATGGGTTCAATCTTGCGGTGTTCCATATCACAGTGACAAAGTAGGGGACAAGGCACGTATTTGTATTGTTGCCATTATGGATAAAATGACGGGGTTTATTCATATTGCTTGAGTTTACTTTGTCTACATCATGTAATGTTGCTTAAGGTGTTACTCCATTTTTATTAACTTAATACTCTAGATGCATGCTGGATAGCGGTCGATGGGTGGAGTAATATTAGTAGATGCAGGGAGGAGTCGGTTTACTTGTCTCGGACGTGATGCCTATTGATACGTCTCCAACGTATCTATAATTTATGAAGTATTCATGCCATGTTTATAACAATTCTATATGGTTCTCGTATGATTTGATTAGAACTAACCCGGACTGACGCTGTTTTCAGCAGAATTGCCATGGTGTTGTTTTTTGTGCAGAAATAAAAGTTCTTGGAATTGGATGAAACTTTTTGGAGATTTTTTATGGAACAAACAAAAAATACTGGAACCAAGACCCACTGGAGGGGGGCCACCCAGTGCCCACGAGGCACCAGGGCGCGCCACCCCCCCAGGCGCACCTTGGTACCTCGTGGGGCCCACGTGGCTCCGTCTGACGTGATTCCAATGCTGAAAAATCCTATATATTCAGAAACCCCCGAAAGTGAACCTAGATGAGTTTTTACGCCGCCGCAAGCCTCTGTACCTCCACGATCTCATCTACAGCCCTTTTCCGGCACACTGCCGGAGGGGGGAAAGCATCACCGGAGGCCATCTTCATCATCCCGGCGGTCTCCATGATGAGGAGGGAGTAGTTCACCCCCGGGGCTGAGAGTTTGTACCAGTAGCTATGTGTTTTATCTCTCTCTCTCTCTTGCGCGTTCTTGATTTGGCACGATCTTGATGTACCGCGAGCTTTGTTAATATAGTTGGATCATATGGTGTTTCTTCCCTCTCTATCCTTGTTGTGATGAATCGAATCTTTTCCTTTTGAGGTTTCGTTATTGTCGGATTGGATATTTCAGATTTGAGAACACTTGCTGTATGTCTTGCATATGAATACCCGTGGTGACAATGGGTATTATATTGATTCACTTGATATATGTTTTGGCACTCAACTCGCGGATTCCCGAGGTGACATTGGGGTAATCTATGCATAGGGGTTGATGCACGTTTTCATTATCTTTTCTCCAATAGAAACTTTGGGGTGCTCCTTGGAGTTCTTTGTGTGGATTGAATATTATGATTATGAAGTTGTTTGATGCATATCGTATAATCAACTCACGGATACTTGTGGTGAGATTGGAGTATCTAGATGACATTAGAGTTGGTTGATGTGTATCATATGGTGTTATTTTAGTACGAACTCTAGGGCTGTTTGTGACACTTATAGGAATAGCTCAATAGATCGATCGGAAAAGATAACTTTGAGGTGGTTTCGTACCCTACAAACAATTTCTATCTTATGTTCTCCGCTAATAGGAACTTGGAAGTGATTCTTTATCGCACCTTGAGGGATGGTTATATGATCCAATTATGTTAGCATTGTTGAGAGATTGCACTAGTGAAAGTATGAACCCTAGGCCTTGTTTTTAAGCATTGCAATACCGTTTGTGCTCACTTTTGTTACTTGCTACCTTGCTGTTTTTATATTTTCAGATTACAAAAACCTATATCTACTATCCATACTACACTTTGATCACCATCTCTTCGCCGAACTAGTGCACCTATACAATTTACCATTGTATTGGGTGTGTTGGGGACACAAGAGATTTCTTGTATTTGGTTGCAGGGTTGTTTGAGAGATACCATCTTCAACCTACGCCTCCCACAGATTGATAAACCTTAGGTCATCCACTTGAGGGAAAATTGCTACTGTCCTACAAAACTCTGCGCTTGGAGGCCCAACACGAGTCTACAAGAATAAGTTGTTTAGTAGACATCAAGCTCTTTTCTGGCGCCGTTGCCGGGGAGGTGAGTGCTTGAAGGTATATCTTTAGATCTTGTAATTGAATCTTTTAGTTTCTTGTTTTATCACTAGTTTGGTTTTATAAAAGAAAACTTCAAAAAAAATGGAATTGATGTGGCATCAAGTTCTTTATCTTTATGATGTCTATCTTGAAAATAGGGATTTCGATAATTGTGCTCAATTGCTTGAAGAAGAATTCAATAAAATTTATGGCATAGAACCTTTGAATGATGAGCATGATTGCAATGTTGCTAGTATGAATTCTTTGAATATCCATAATACTAATGATGATTACACTAGTCATGGGATGTCAATTTTTGTGGAGTGAATTGGGAGTGCAAATACATATCAAAAAAGGAAAACAGATTTTGTAAGAGGCATAAATATTTAGAAACTAAAAGGTTGCAAGAGAGGCTAGATGATTGTGCTGAAAGATTTAACTTTTCTCGCCATCCTTGTGAACTTTGCAATGAACGTGGTCATTTAAATCTCCAATGCAAATTGTTTCATGATCGAACCGTGTCCAAAAATTGTGACAACTTGATTACCCTTGTGCATCATAATGAACTTAGTCTGCTTTTGGGGTATGAAGAAATGAAACGTATAACTAGGGATATTCCAGAATATAATCTCGAGAGATTTCTCGATTTTGATCTAGAGGGAATTCATATGTATTGTGCGGTAAATTGCATTGAGAATCCTTATATTGCTAATTATTTAAAGACAAGAAAACAAATAGAATATAAAAGGAACACTAATGAAAGGGTAAAGATTTCCACTTTCCCTCCTATTGTCTCTCATGATGAAATAGGTGACGAGGAGGAGCTTCCCATTCAACCAATCTCATCAATAAGAAGCTCGGAAAAATTGATTAAACCCACACATGATGTGGTGAAGAAGAAGAAAAGAAGAAAAAGTAGAGGTAAAAAGGTATCTCTCCCAAATAATGTTGCTCATATTATTGTTGTGCCTCATGAGAATGAATCAAAAACAATTGTGGAAGATGATACAGTTGATGATGATATTGCTTCTTTGTCTTATGGTACAATGTGCGAAGGAACTATTGAGGATATTTTTATTATGCCTATTACTCATTATGATGATTATGATTGGGAAAATAATGATACTTCTTATAGTCTTGAAAATCTTTTTTGCACCATCATAGAAAATTATGATGATAATAATTGTTATACTATTGGTGCTATTCATACTATTGATGATAGTAGTGATTATGCTAATGATATGCCAAGCCACAAGCTTGGGGATGCTATGTTTGATGAGAATGACATGTTTGAGAATTTATTTGCTGCAATTAATGTTTGTCCCAAGCTTGGGGATGCTATGCTTAATGAAAATGATCTTTTTATTCCCCCTACTTTTGATGAGCAAATTTATTATGATGATGACATGCCTCCTATCTATGATGATTATTGTGATGATACTTATGTCATAAAAAGTAGCGATGATTATATTTATAAAAATTGTCATAATTATGATTACCCGTTTTCTGAACACTACTCTTTTAATGTGGAAACAATTTATAGTATTCGAGTTTCATATGATACTCCTACTCCTATTGATGAGAAGAAATGTGCTTATATGGAGAGTAATAAAAATTCTATGCTGGTGGATCATGAAAAGAATACTTTATGTGATAGCTATATTGATGAATCCATTCATGATGCTACTGAAAATTATTATGGGAGAGGAACATATGATTCATGATGCTCCCGTCATGTTTCAATTCTTTACTTCTATGTGAGCATCATCAAATCATCATGCCTAGCTAAAAAGACATTAAAGAAAAGCGCTTGTTGGGAGACAACCCAATTTATACCTACTGTTTTTGTGTGTTCACATGATTAATATACTGTAGTAATCATGTTTTATATGTTTTCTTTCAATAATGTGCCAAGTAAAGCCTTTGGGATAGTGTGGATGCTTGTTGATTTGATTCTGTGCAAAAACAGAAACTTTTGCGTCCAGTGCTGAAATTTCTATTCTGTACTGGAGCGTGAAAATATTCTGAAATTTTTACACTGTATTGGGTTACAAATTGTTTACGTTGTCCTAGTTTTTCAGAATTTTTGGAGGTACATAAGTATGGTTTTTAAATCGCTTACTACACGCTGTTCTGTTTTTGACAGATTCTGTTTTCGATTCATAGTTTGCTTGTTTTAGTGTTTCCATAGCTTATATTGAGTAATATAAATTGTGGAAATGATAGAATACAGTAGGAATTATGTGATAACAATTATGAATCTTGTCTTGACATTACCTAAGTGTATGATTTATTTTTATCATACTAACCTATCTCACGAAGTTCCGTTAAGTTTTGTGTGATTGAAGTTTTCAAGTTTTGGGTGAGATATCGATATGAGGAGAATAAGGAGTGGCAAGAACCTAAGCTTGGAGATTCCCAAGTCACCCCAAGGTAAAATTCAAGGAAGACTCAAGCGTCTAAGCTTGGGGATGCCCCGGAAGGCATCCCCTCTTTCGTCTTCAACATTATCGGTAACCTCACTCGGAGCTATATTTTTATTCATCACATAATATGTGTTTTGCTTGGAGCATCATTTTATTTTGTTTGTGTTCGCTTGCTGTTACTTAGAGTCATGTTTTTTATCTTTTAGTTCAATAAAAATGTCAAGTATAGCCTTGACCATGCTTATTTTGCAAGTTCATGAGTTGCTGTTTCAAAACAGAAAGTTTGCTGCTATTGATTAAATTGCCTAGATATGTCAGAATGTGATAAAATCTTGAAATTTTGATACAGTCAACTTTGATAAATTATTTCCAGTGTGGTAAATTTTCTGAATTTTTTGAGTTATCTAAGTATGTATTCTTAATTATCCTTCACAGACTGTCCTGTTTAGGCAGATTGCTGTTATGGTTTCATTGTTTTCATATGTTGGCTTGTTTAATGATTCTATTTGATGATAGGAGTATTAAATATGCAGAGGAATTTAGTATTCAATGTTTAATTATAATTTTATTGATTTTCTACAGTAGAGAATGTTGAGGTTTTGAGTGGATTTATACTAACATATCTCACAAGTTCTTGTCAAGTTTTGTGTGGATGAAGTTTTTGAAACTTAGGGAAACTATTATATGAGAAGAATTAACGAGACACAAGAGTTCAAGCTTGGGGATGCCCAAGGCTCCCCAAGTTAATATTCCAAGAGGTATCAAGCATTCAAGCTTGGGGATGCCCCGGTAGGCATCCCATCACTTTTCTTCATCAACTATCGGTTAGTCTTGATTGAACCCAAGTTTTTACTCGTTCACATAATGTGTGCTATACTTGGTTGTGTCTTTGCTTTGCTTGCTGTTTGAATAAAATATCAAGATCTGAAACCTTTTAAATGAGAGAGAGTCCTCACATAGCTACTTAATTGTTTCACTACTCATTGATCTTCGCTTATATATTTTGGAGTAGTTTGTCATTAATTCTCATGCTTCACTTATATATTTTTGAGAGTTAATAATAGTAATGGTAATTTGCACAAGATATGAATTTGGTCCTAAGATGATGAATATTCGAGAGGGATATAATAAAAACTTTCATATAGATCATTGGATATGATAAGCATGATTCCTTGCAATGAAAATAATGAAAGAGATCATATGCTAATCTTATGGAAAGTAATGACATTACATAAAGAAAAGTATAAGTGGTAAAATTTATTGGAGGTTAACAAGCATAGCATTAGTCAATGATGCAATTCATGAAAAAATTAATAAGGGAAGAGAAGATTCACATGCAAATATACTATCTTGGACATCTTTTATGATTGTGAGCCCCCATTAAGTATTTTATGTCAAAGTGTTGACGTTGGACAAGGAAGACAACGTAATGAATTATGTTTGTTCATATTCACATAGAAGTTATATTGTTATAGATCCTCCAACATGTGGTGCTTGCCCAATATCTTTTCTAGCCAAAAATCCGCACCAAGTAGAGATACTACTTGTGCATCCAAAACCCTTAAACCCAGTTTCTTCCCATGAGTGTTCACCATATCTACCTATGGATTGAATAAGATCCTTCAAGTAAGTTGTCATCGGTGCAAAAAGCAATAAAAATTGCCTCTAAATATGTCTGAACTTTTATTGTAAGGGAGATAAGCGTTGTACGAACTTGTGATGGTAAAGAAATAAAAGCGACGGACTGCATAATAAAGGTTGCTATCACAAGGGGCAATATAACGTGACGTTCCTTTGCATTAAGGGCTTGTGCATCCAACAACAAAAAGCGCATGACAACCTCTGCTTCCCTCTGCGAAGGGCCTATCCTTTACTTTTATGTATTTACTTTTTATGCAAGAGTCAATAGTGTTCTCCTCTACTTCCTTTTTATTTTTCTCTTTTGCAAGCATCATGTGGTGGGGAAAGATCTAGGCACATATATCCAGTTGGATATGAGTGATCATGAGTTATTATTGTTGACATCACCCTTGAGGTGAATAAGTTGGGAGGCGAAATCACAAGCCCCTATCTTTCTATGTGTCTGGCTGAAACTTTTGCTCCATATATATGTCGTGAGTGTTAGCAATCATAGAAGACTAAATGATGGTTGAGTATGTGGACTTGCTAAAAAGCTCCTACATGAGACCCTTCCTGAAAATATGATGAATTGCAATTGCATTGTTGACTAGAATAGTTTGTTAGTTTCCAAGAAAGTTTATGCCTTATACTTCATTGTTGTGATGAATTGTTACTTGCTCATGAGAAGTTTTATGATAATAAATATTGATGTTATAATAATTATCTTGCTTTGAATCATTCAAGTCCAATGTCCATGCAACAAAAGAAAAGATTATATGATGATTATGATAGGTAGCATTCCACATCAAAATTTCTGTTTTTAATTGCTACTTTATCATGATGACTTTTATGAGAAAAAGTTGCTGTTATGATGCTAGGAAAAGTGATTGAAATTATCATTGATCAAACTTATGCACTATGCTAGCATTCACACTTCATAAATTATTTCTTTTATCATTTACCTACTCGAGGACGAGCAGGAATTAAGCTTGGGGATGCTGATACGTCTCCAACGTATCTATAATTTATGAAGTATTCATGCCATGTTTATAACAATTCTATATGGTTTTGGTATGATTTGATTAGAACTAACCCGGACTGACGCTGTTTTCAGCAGAATTGCCATGGTGTTGTTTTTTGTGCAGAAATAAAAGTTCTTGGAATTGGATGAAACTTTTTGGAGATTTTTTATGGAACAAATAAAAAATACTGGAACCAAGACCCACTAGAGGGGGGCCACCCAGTGCCCACGAGGCACCAGGGCGCGCAACCCCCCCAGGTGTGCCCTGGTACCTCGTGGGGCCCACGTGGCTCCGTCTGACGTGATTCCAACGCTGAAAAATCCTATATATTCAGAAACCCCCGAAAGTTAACCTAGATGAGTTTTTACGCCGCCGCAAGCCTCTGTACCTCCACGATCTCATCTACAGCCCTTTTCCGGCACCCTGCCGGAGCGGGGAAAGCATCACCGGAGGCCATCTTCATCATCCCGGCGGTCTCCATGACGAGGAGGGAGTAGTTCACCCTCGGGGCTGAGGGTTTGTACCAGTAGCTATGTGTTTTATCTCTCTCTCTCTCTCTCTCTCTTGCGCGTTCTTGATTTGGCACGATCTTGATGTACCGCGAGCTTTGTTAATATAGTTGGATCATATGGTGTTTCTTCCCTCTCTATCCTTGTTGTGATGAATCGAATCTTTTCCCTTTGAGGTTTCGTTATTGTCGGATTGAATATTTCAGATTTGAGAACACTTGATGTATGTCTTGCATATGAATACCCATGGTGACAATGGGGTATTATATTGATTCACTTGATATATATTTTGGCACTCAACTCGCGGATTCCCGAGGTGACATTGGGGTAATCTATGCATAGGGGTTGATGCACGTTTTCATTATCTTTTCTCCGATAGAAACTTTGGGGTGCTCCTTGGAGTTCTTTGTGTGGATTGAATATTATGATTATGAAGTTGTTTGATGCATATCGTATAATCAACTCATGGATACTTATGGTGACATTGGAGTATCTAGATGACATTAGAGTTGGTTGATGTGTATCATATGGTGTTATTTTAGTACGAACTCTAGGGCTGTTTGTGACACTTATAGGAATAGCTCAATAGATCGATCGGAAAAGATAACTTTGAGGTGGTTTCGTACCCTACAAACAATTTCTATCTTATGTTCTCCGCTAATAGGAACTTGGAAGTGATTCTTTATCGCACGTTGAGGGATGGTTATATGATCCAATTATGTTAGCATTGTTGAGAGATTGCACTAGTGAAAGTATGAACCCTAGGCCTTGTTTTTAAGCATTGCAATACCGTTTGTGCTCACTTTTGTTACTTGCTACTTTGCTGTTTTTATATTTTCAGATTACAAAAACCTATATCTACTATCCATACTACACTTTGATCACCATCTCTTCGCCGAACTAGTGCACCTATACAATTTACCATTGTATTGGGTGTGTTGGGGACACAAGAGATTTCTTGTATTTGGTTGCAGGGTTGTTTGAGAGATACCATCTTCAACCTACGCCTCCCACAGATTGATAAACCTTAGGTCATCCACTTGAGGGAAAATTGCTACTGTCCTACAAAACTCTGCGCTTGGAGGCCCAACACGAGTCTACAAGAATAAGTTGTTTAGTAGACATCAAGCTCTTTTCTGGCGCCGTTGCCGGGGAGGTGAGTGCTTGAAGGTATATCTTTAGATCTTGTAATTGAATCTTTTAGTTTCTTGTTTTATCACTAGTTTGGTTTTATAAAAGAAAACTTCAAAAAAAAATGGAATTGATGTGGCATCAAGTTCTTTATCTTTATGATGTCTATCTTGAAAATAGGGATTTCGATAATTGTGCTCAATTGCTTGAAGAAGAATTCAATAAAATTTATGGCATAGAACCTTTGAATGATGAGCATGATTGCAATGTTGCTAGTATGAATTCTTTGAATATCCATAATACTAATGATGATTACACTAGTCATGGGATGTCAATTTTTGTGGAGTGAATTGGGAGTGCAAATACATATCAAAAAAGGAAAACAGATTTTGTAAGAGGCATAAATATTTAGAAACTAAAAGGTTGCAAGAGAGGCTAGATGATTGTGCTGAAAGATTTAACTTTTCTCGCCATCCTTGTGAACTTTGCAATGAACGTGGTCATTTAAATCTCCAATGCAAATTGTTTCATGATCGAACCGTGTCCAAAAATTGTGACAACTTGATTACCCTTGTGCATCATAATGAACTTAGTCTGCTTTTGGGGTATGAAGAAATGAAACGTATAACTAGGGATATTCCAGAATATAATCTCGAGAGATTTCTCGATTTTGATCTAGAGGGAATTTATATGTATTGTGCGGTAAATTGCATTGAGAATCCTTATATTGCTAATTATTTAAAGACAAGAAAACAAATAGAATATAAAAGGAACACTAATGAAAGGGTAAAGATTTCCACTTTCCCTCCTATTGTCTCTCATGATGAAATAGGTGACGAGGAGGAGCTTCCCATTCAACCAATCTCATCAATAAGAAGCTCGGAAAAATTGATTAAACCCACACATGATGTGGTGAAGAAGAAGAAAAGAAGAAAAAGTAGAGGTAAAAAGGTATCTCTCCCAAATAATGTTGCTCATATTATTGTTGTGCCTCATGAGAATGAATCAAAAACAATTGTGGAAGATGATACAGTTGATGATGATATTGCTTCTTTGTCTTATGGTACAATGTGCGAAGGAACTATTGAGGATATTTTTATTATGCCTATTACTCATTATGATGATTATGATTGGGAAAATAATGATACTTCTTATAGTCTTGAAAATCTTTTTTGCACCAACATAGAAAATTATGATGATAATAATTGTTATACTATTGGTGCTATTCATACTATTGATGATAGTAGTGATTATGCTAATGATATGCCAAGCCACAAGCTTGGGGATGCTATGTTTGATGAGAATGACATGTTTGAGAATTTATTTGCTGCAATTAATGTTTGTACCAAGCTTGGGGATGCTATGCTTAATGAAAATGATCTTTTTATTCCCCCTACTTTTGATGAGCAAATTTATTATGATGATGACATGCCTCCTATCTATGATGATTATTGTGATGATACTTATGTCATAAAAAGTAGCGATGATTATATTTATAAAAATTGTCATAATTATGATTACCCGTTTTCTGAACACTACTCTTTTAATGTGGAAACAATTTATAGTATTCGAGTTTCATATGATACTCCTACTCCTATTGATGAGAAGAAATGTGCTTATGTGGAGAGTAATAAAAATTCTATGCTTGTGGATCATGAAAAGAATACTTTATGTGATAGCTATATTGATGAATCCATTCATGATGCTACTGAAAATTATTATGAGAGAGGAACATATGATTCATGATGCTCCCGTCATGTTTCAATTCTTTACTTCTATGTGAGCATCATCAAATCATCATGCCTAGCTAAAAAGACATTAAAGAAAAGCGCTTGTTGGGAGACAACCCAATTTATACCTACTGTTTTTGTGTGTTCACATGATTAATATACTGTAGTAATCATGTTTTATATGTTTTCTTTCAATAATGTGCCAAGTAAAGCCTTTGGGATAGTGTGGATGCTTGTTGATTTGATTCTGTGCAAAAACAGAAACTTTTGCGTCCAGTGCTGAAATTTCTATTCTGTACTGGAGCGTGAAAATATTCTGAAATTTTTACACTGTATTGGGTTACAAATTGTTTACGTTGTCCTTGTTTTTCAGAATTTTTGGAGGTACATAAGTATGGTTTTTAAATCGCTTACTACACGCTGTTCTGTTTTTGACAGATTCTGTTTTCGATTCATAGTTTGCTTGTTTTAGTGTTTCCATAGCTTATATTGAGTAATATAAATTGTGGAAATGATAGAATACAGTAGGAATTATGTGATAACAATTATGAATCTTGTCTTGACAGTACCTAAGTGTATGATTTATTTTTATCATACTAACCTATCTCACGAAGTTCCGTTAAGTTTTGTGTGATTGAAGTTTTCAAGTTTTGGGTGAGATATCGATATGAGGAGAATAAGGAGTGGCAAGAACCTAAGCTTGGAGATTCCCAAGTCACCCCAAGGTAAAATTCAAGGAAGACTCAAGCGTCTAAGCTTGGGGATGCCCCGGAAGGCATCCCCTCTTTCGTCTTCAACATTATCGGTAACCTCACTCGGAGCTATATTTTTATTCATCACATAATATGTGTTTTGCTTGGAGCATCATTTTATTTTGTTTGTGTTCGCTTGCTGTTACTTAGAGTCATGTTTTTTATCTTTTAGTTCAATAAAAATGTCAAGTATAGCCTTGACCATGC
Organism: Elymus sibiricus; assembly: GCA_039707655.1. Taxonomy (NCBI): domain Eukaryota; kingdom Viridiplantae; phylum Streptophyta; class Magnoliopsida; order Poales; family Poaceae; genus Elymus; species Elymus sibiricus. Next base: position 32,536,498 of record CM077670.1, read on the forward strand.
TTATTTTGCAAGTTCATGAGTTGCTGTTTCAAAACAGAAAGTTTGCTGCTATTGATTAAATTGCCTAGATATGTCAGAATGTGATAAAATCTTGAAATTTTGATACAGTCAACTTTGATAAATTATTTCCAGTGTGGTAAATTTTCAGAATTTTTTGAGTTATCTAAGTATGTATTCTTAATTATCCTTCACAGACTGTCCTGTTTAGGCAGATTGCTGTTATGGTTTCATTGTTTTCATATGTTGGCTTGTTTAATGATTCTATTTGATGATAGGAGTATTAAATATGCAGAGGAATTTAGTATTCAATGTTTAATTATAATTTTATTGATTTGCTACAGTAGAGAATGTTGAGGTTTTGAGTGGATTTATACTAACATATCTCACAAGTTCTTGTCAAGTTTTGTGTGGATGAAGTTTTTGAAACTTAGGGAAACTATTATATGAGAAGAATTAACGAGACACAAGAGTTCAAGCTTGGGGATGCCCAAGGCTCCCCAAGTTAATATTCCAAGAGGTATCAAGCATTCAAGCTTGGGGATGCCCCGGTAGGCATCCCATCACTTTTCTTCATCAACTATCGGTTAGTCTTGATTGAACCCAAGTTTTTACTCGTTCACATAATGTGTGCTATACTTGGTTGTGTCTTTGCTTTGCTTGCTGTTTGAATAAAATATCAAGATCTGAAACCTTTTAAATGAGAGAGAGTCCTCACATAGCTACTTAATTGTTTCACTACTCATTGATCTTCGCTTATATATTTTGGAGTAGTTTGTCATTAATTCTCATGCTTCACTTATATATTTTTGAGAGTTAATAATAGTAATGGTAATTTGCACAAGATATGAATTTGGTCCTAAGATGATGAATATTCGAGAGGGATATAATAAAAACTTTCATATAGATCATTGGATATGATAAGCATGATTCCTTGCAATGAAAATAATGAAAGAGATCATATGCTAATCTTATGGAAAGTAATGACATTACATAAAGAAAAGTATAAGTGGTAAAATTTATTGGAGGTTAACAAGCATAGCATTAGTCAATGATGCAATTCATGAAAAAATTAATAAGGGAAGAGAAGATTCACATGCAAATATACTATCTTGGACATCTTTTATGATTGTGAGCCCCCATTAAGTATTTTATGTCAAAGTGTTGACGTTGGACAAGGAAGACAACGTAATGAATTATGTTTGTTCATATTCACATAGAAGTTATATTGTTATAGATCCTCCAACATGTGGTGCTTGCCCAATATCTTTTCTAGCCAAAAATCCGCACCAAGTAGAGATACTACTTGTGCATCCAAAACCCTTAAACCCAGTTTCTTCCCATGAGTGTTCACCATATCTACCTATGGATTGAATAAGATCCTTCAAGTAAGTTGTCATCGGTGCAAAAAGCAATAAAAATTGCCTCTAAATATGTCTGAACTTTTATTGTAAGGGAGATAAGCGTTGTACGAACTTGTGATGGTAAAGAAATAAAAGCGACGGACTGCATAATAAAGGTTGCTATCACAAGGGGCAATATAACGTGACGTTCCTTTGCATTAAGGGCTTGTGCATCCAACAACAAAAAGCGCATGACAACCTCTGCTTCCCTCTGCGAAGGGCCTATCCTTTACTTTTATGTATTTACTTTTTATGCAAGAGTCAATAGTGTTCTCCTCTACTTCCTTTTTATTTTTCTCTTTTGCAAGCATCATGTGGTGGGGAAAGATCTAGGCACATATATCCAGTTGGATATGAGTGATCATGAGTTATTATTGTTGACATCACCCTTGAGGTGAATAAGTTGGGAGGCGAAATCACAAGCCCCTATCTTTCTATGTGTCTGGCTGAAACTTTTGCTCCATATATATGTCGTGAGTGTTAGCAATCATAGAAGACTAAATGATGGTTGAGTATGTGGACTTGCTAAAAAGCTCCTACATGAGACCCTTCCTGAAAATATGATGAATTGCAATTGCATTGTTGACTAGAATAGTTTGTTAGTTTCCAAGAAAGTTTATGCCTTATACTTCATTGTTGTGATGAATTGTTACTTGCTCATGAGAAGTTTTATGATAATAAATATTGTTGTTATAATAATTATCTTGCTTTGAATCATTCAAGTCCAATGTCCATTCAACAAAAGAAAAGATTATATGATGATTATGATAGGTAGCATTCCACATCAAAATTTCTGTTTTTAATTGCTACTTTATCATGATGACTTTTATGAGAAAAAGTTGCTGTTATGATGCTAGGAAAAGTGATTGAAATTATCATTGATCAAACTTATGCACTATGCTAGCATTCACACTTCATAAATTATTTCTTTTATCATTTACCTACTCGAGGACGAGCAGGAATTAAGCTTGGGGATGCTGATACGTCTCCAACGTATCTATAATTTATGAAGTATTCATGCCATGTTTATAACAATTCTATATGGTTTTGGTATGATTTGATTAGAACTAACCCGGACTGACGCTGTTTTCAGCAGAATTGCCATGGTGTTGTTTTTTGTGCAGAAATAAAAGTTCTTGGAATTGGATGAAACTTTTTGGAGATTTTTTATGGAACAAATAAAAAATACTGGAACCAAGACCCACTAGAGGGGGGCCACCCAGTGCCCACGAGGCACCAGGGCGCGCAACCCCCCCAGGTGTGCCCTGGTACCTCGTGGGGCCCACGTGGCTCCGTCTGACGTGATTCCAACGCTGAAAAATCCTATATATTCAGAAACCCCCGAAAGTTAACCTAGATGAGTTTTTACGCCGCCGCAAGCCTCTGTACCTCCACGATCTCATCTACAGCCCTTTTTCGGCACCCTGCCGGAGCGGGGAAAGCATCACCGGAGGCCATCTTCATCATCCCGGCGGTCTCCATGACGAGGAGGTAGTAGTTCACCCTCAGGGCTGAGGGTTTGTACCAGTAGCTATGTGTCTTATCTCTCTCTCTCTCTCTCTTGCGCGTTCTTGATTTGGCACGATCTTGATGTACCGCGAGCTTTGTTAATATAGTTGGATCATATGGTGTTTCTTCCCTCTCTATCCTTGTTGTGATGAATCGAATCTTTTCCCTTTGAGGTTTCGTTATTGTCGGATTGAATATTTCAGATTTGAGAACACTTGATGTATGTCTTGCATATGAATACCCATGGTGACAATGGGGTATTATATTGATTCACTTGATATATATTTTGGCACTCAACTCGCGGATTCCCGAGGTGACATTGGGGTAATCTATGCATAGGGGTTGATGCACGTTTTCATTATCTTTTCTCCGATAGAAACTTTGGGGTGCTCCTTGGAGTTCTTTGTGTGGATTGAATATTATGATTATGAAGTTGTTTGATGCATATCGTATAATCAACTCATGGATACTTATGGTGACATTGGAGTATCTAGATGACATTAGAGTTGGTTGATGTGTATCATATGGTGTTATTTTAGTACGAACTCTAGGGCTGTTTGTGACACTTATAGGAATAGCTCAATAGATCGATCGGAAAAGATAACTTTGAGGTGGTTTCGTACCCTACAAACAATTTCTATCTTATGTTCTCCGCTAATAGGAACTTGGAAGTGATTCTTTATCGCACGTTGAGGGATGGTTATATGATCCAATTATGTTAGCATTGTTGAGAGATTGCACTAGTGAAAGTATGAACCCTAGGCCTTGTTTTTAAGCATTGCAATACCGTTTGTGCTCACTTTTGTTACTTGCTACCTTGCTGTTTTTATATTTTCAGATTACAAAAACCTATATCTACTATCCATACTACACTTTGATCACCATCTCTTCGCCGAACTAGTGCACCTATACAATTTACCATTGTATTGGGTGTGTTGGGGACATAAGAGATTTCTTGTATTTGGTTGCAGGGTTGTTTGAGAGATACCATCTTCAACCTACGCCTCCCACAGATTGATAAACCTTAGGTCATCCACTTGAGGGAAAATTGCTACTGTCCTACAAAACTCTGCGCTTGGAGGCCCAACACGAGTCTACAAGAATAAGTTGTTTAGTAGACATCAAGCTCTTTTCTGGCGCCGTTGCCGGGGAGGTGAGTGCTTGAAGGTATATCTTTAGATCTTGTAATTAAATCTTTTAGTTTCTTGTTTTATCACTAGTTTGGTTTTATAAAAGAAAACTTCAAAAAAAAATGGAATTGATGTGGCATCAAGTTCTTTATCTTTATGATGTCTATCTTGAAAATAGGGATTTCGATAATTGTGCTCAATTGCTTGAAGAAGAATTCAATAAAATTTATGGCATAGAACCTTTGAATGATGAGCATGATTGAATGTTGCTAGTATGAATTCTTTGAATATCCATAATACTAATGATGATTACACTAGTCATGGGATGTCAATTTTTGTGGAGTGAATTGGGAGTGCAAATACATATCAAAAAAGGAAAACAGATTTTGTAAGAGGCATAAATATTTAGAAACTAAAAGGTTGCAAGAGAGGCTAGATGATTGTGCTGAAAGATTTAACTTTTCTCGCCATCCTTGTGAACTTTGCAATGAACGTGGTCATTTAAATCTCCAATGCAAATTGTTTCATGATCGAACCGTGTCCAAAAATTGTGACAACTTGATTACCCTTGTGCATCATAATGAACTTAGTCTGCTTTTGGGGTATGAAGAAATGAAACGTATAACTAGGGATATTCCAGAATATAATCTCGAGAGATTTCTCGATTTTGATCTAGAGGGAATTTATATGTATTGTGCGGTAAATTGCATTGAGAATCCTTATATTGCTAATTATTTAAAGACAAGAAAACAAATAGAATATAAAAGGAACACTAATGAAAGGGTAAAGATTTCCACTTTCCCTCCTATTGTCTCTCATGATGAAATAGGTGACGAGGAGGAGCTTCCCATTCAACCAATCTCATCAATAAGAAGCTCGGAAAAATTGATTAAACCCACACATGATGTGGTGAAGAAGAAGAAAAGAAGAAAAAGTAGAGGTAAAAAGGTATCTCTCCCAAATAATGTTGCTCATATTATTGTTGTGCCTCATGAGAATGAATCAAAAACAATTGTGGAAGATGATACAGTTGATGATGATATTGCTTCTTTGTCTTATGGTACAATGTGCGAAGGAACTATTGAGGATATTTTTATTATGCCTATTACTCATTATGATGATTATGATTGGGAAAATAATGATACTTCTTATAGTCTTGAAAATCTTTTTTGCACCAACATAGAAAATTATGATGATAATAAGTTCCGGCTTGTCCTTTGCTTATTATACGAGTTCATTCCGGCTTGTCCTTTGCTATAAAAAGGATTGGGCCACCTTGCTGCACTTTTTGTTACACTTGTTACTTGTTACGAATTATCTTGTTATCAAACTACTCGTTACCGCTACTTTCAGTGCTTGCAGATAATACCTTACTGAAAACCGCTTGTCATTTCCTTCTGCTCCTCGTTGGGTTCGACACTCTTACTTATCGAAAGGACTACGATTGATCCCCTATACTTGTTGGTCATCACCCCTCATGGCTCCGTTTGATCTAATTCCACTTCTGTAAATTCTCAAATATTGGGAAACCATCAGAGAACCACCTCGAATAACTTTTCCGCCACCGCAAGCTTCTGTTCTTCCGCGATCCCATCTGGAGGCCTTTTCCGGCACTCTTCGGAGGGGGAATCGATCACGGAGGGCTTCTACATCAACCTTGCTGCCCCTCCGATGATGTGTGAGTAGTTTACCACAGACCTACGGGTCCATAGCTAGTAGCTAGATGGCTTCTTCTCTCTCTTTGATCTACAATACAATGTTCTCCTCGATCTCCTTGGAGTTCTATTCGATGTAATATTCTTTTGCGGTGTGTTTGTTGGGATCTGATGAATTGTGGGTTTATGATCAGATTATTCATGAGAAATATTTGAGTCTTTTCTGAATTTTTATATGCATGATTGTTATAGCTTTGTATTTCCCTCTGATCTATCCGTTTGGTTTGGCCAACTAGATTGATTTATCTTGCAATGGGAGAGGTGCTTTGTGATGGGTTCAATCTTGCGGTGTTCCATATCACAGTGACAAAGTAGGGGACAAGGCACGTATTTGTATTGTTGCCATTATGGATAAAATGACGGGGTTTATTCATATTGCTTGAGTTTACTTTGTCTACATCATGTAATGTTGCTTAAGGTGTTACTCCATTTTTATTAACTTAATACTCTAGATGCATGCTGGATAGCGGTCGATGGGTGGAGTAATATTAGTAGATGCAGGGAGGAGTCGGTTTACTTGTCTCGGACGTGATGCCTATTGATACGTCTCCAACGTATCTATAATTTATGAAGTATTCATGCCATGTTTATAACAATTCTATATGGTTCTCGTATGATTTGATTAGAACTAACCCGGACTGACGCTGTTTTCAGCAGAATTGCCATGGTGTTGTTTTTTGTGCAGAAATAAAAGTTCTTGGAATTGGATGAAACTTTTTGGAGATTTTTTATGGAACAAACAAAAAATACTGGAACCAAGACCCACTGGAGGGGGGCCACCCAGTGCCCACGAGGCACCAGGGCGCGCCACCCCCCCAGGCGCACCTTGGTACCTCGTGGGGCCCACGTGGCTCCGTCTGACGTGATTCCAATGCTGAAAAATCCTATATATTCAGAAACCCCCGAAAGTGAACCTAGATGAGTTTTTACGCCGCCGCAAGCCTCTGTACCTCCACGATCTCATCTACAGCCCTTTTCCGGCACACTGCCGGAGGGGGGAAAGCATCACCGGAGGCCATCTTCATCATCCCGGCGGTCTCCATGATGAGGAGGGAGTAGTTCACCCTCGGGGCTGAGAGTTTGTACCAGTAGCTATGTGTTTTATCTCTCTCTCTCTCTTGCGCGTTCTTGATTTGGCACGATCTTGATGTACCGCGAGCTTTGTTAATATAGTTGGATCATATGGTGTTTCTTCCCTCTCTATCCTTGTTGTGATGAATCGAATCTTTTCCCTTTGAGGTTTCGTTATTGTCGGATTGGATATTTCAGATTTGAGAACACTTGCTGTATGTCTTGCATATGAATACCCGTGGTGACAATGGGTATTATATTGATTCACTTGATATATGTTTTGGCACTCAACTCGCGGATTCCCGAGGTGACATTGGGGTAATCTATGCATAGGGGTTGATGCACGTTTTCATTATCTTTTCTCCAATAGAAACTTTGGGGTGCTCCTTGGAGTTCTTTGTGTGGATTGAATATTATGATTATGAAGTTGTTTGATGCATATCGTATAATCAACTCACGGATACTTGTGGTGAGATTGGAGTATCTAGATGACATTAGAGTTGGTTGATGTGTATCATATGGTGTTATTTTAGTACGAACTCTAGGGCTGTTTGTGACACTTATAGGAATAGCTCAATAGATCGATCGGAAAAGATAACTTTGAGGTGGTTTCGTACCCTACAAACAATTTCTATCTTATGTTCTCCGCTAATAGGAACTTGGAAGTGATTCTTTATCGCACGTTGAGGGATGGTTATATGATCCAATTATGTTAGCATTGTTGAGAGATTGCACTAGTGAAAGTATGAACCCTAGGCCTTGTTTTTAAGCATTGCAATACCGTTTGTGCTCACTTTTGTTACTTGCTACCTTGCTGTTTTTATATTTTCAGATTACAAAAACCTATATCTACTATCCATACTACACTTTGATCACCATCTCTTCGCCGAACTAGTGCACCTATACAATTTACCATTGTATTGGGTGTGTTGGGGACACAAGAGATTTCTTGTATTTGGTTGCAGGGTTGTTTGAGAGATACCATCTTCAACCTACGCCTCCCACAGATTGATAAACCTTAGGTCATCCACTTGAGGGAAAATTGCTACTGTCCTACAAAACTCTGCGCTTGGAGGCCCAACATGAGTCTACAAGAATAAGTTGTTTAGTAGACATCAAGCTCTTTTCTGGCGCCGTTGCCGGGGAGGTGAGTGCTTTAAGGTATATCTTTAGATCTTGTAATTGAATCTTTTAGTTTCTTGTTTTATCACTAGTTTGGTTTTATAAAAGAAAACTTCAAAAAAAAATGGAATTGATGTGGCATCAAGTTCTTTATCTTTATGATGTCTATCTTGAAAATAGGGATTTCGATAATTGTGCTCAATTGCTTGAAGAAGAATTCAATAAAATTTATGGCATAGAACCTTTGAATGATGAGCATGATTGCAATGTTGCTAGTATGAATTCTTTGAATATCCATAATACTAATGATGATTACACTAGTCATGGGATGTCAATTTTTGTGGAGTGAATTGGGAGTGCAAATACATATCAAAAAAGGAAAACAGATTTTGTAAGAGGCATAAATATTTAGAAACTAAAAGGTTGCAAGAGAGGCTAGATGATTGTGCTGAAAGATTTAACTTTTCTCGCCATCCTTGTGAACTTTGCAATGAACGTGGTCATTTAAATCTCCAATGCAAATTGTTTCATGATCGAACCGTGTCCAAAAATTGTGACAACTTGATTACCCTTGTGCATCATAATGAACTTAGTCTGCTTTTGGGGTATGAAGAAATGAAACGTATAACTAGGGATATTCCAGAATATAATCTCGAGAGATTTCTCGATTTTGATCTAGAGGGAATTCATATGTATTGTGCGGTAAATTGCATTGAGAATCCTTATATTGCTAATTATTTAAAGACAAGAAAACAAATAGAATATAAAAGGAACACTAATGAAAGGGTAAAGATTTCCACTTTCCCTCCTATTGTCTCTCATGATGAAATAGGTGACGAGGAGGAGCTTCCCATTCAACCAATCTCATCAATAAGAAGCTCGGAAAAATTGATTAAACCCACACATGATGTGGTGAAGAAGAAGAAAAGAAGAAAAAGTAGAGGTAAAAAGGTATCTCTCCCAAATAATGTTGCTCATATTATTGTTGTGCCTCATGAGAATGAATCAAAAACAATTGTGGAAGATGATACAGTTGATGATGATATTGCTTCTTTGTCTTATGGTACAATGTGCGAAGGAACTATTGAGGATATTTTTATTATGCCTATTACTCATTATGATGATTATGATTGGGAAAATAATGATACTTCTTATAGTCTTGAAAATCTTTTTTGCACCATCATAGAAAATTATGATGATAATAATTGTTATACTATTGGTGCTATTCATACTATTGATGATAGTAGTGATTATGCTAATGATATGCCAAGCCACAAGCTTGGGGATGCTATGTTTGATGAGAATGACATGTTTGAGAATTTATTTGCTGCAATTAATGTTTGTCCCAAGCTTGGGGATGCTATGCTTAATGAAAATGATCTTTTTATTCCCCCTACTTTTGATGAGCAAATTTATTATGATGATGACATGCCTCCTATCTATGATGATTATTGTGATGATACTTATGTCATAAAAAGTAGCGATGATTATATTTATAAAAATTGTCATAATTATGATTACCCGTTTTCTGAACACTACTCTTTTAATGTGGAAACAATTTATAGTATTCGAGTTTCATATGATACTCCTACTCCTATTGATGAGAAGAAATGTGCTTATGTGGAGAGTAATAAAAATTCTATGCTGGTGGATCATGAAAAGAATACTTTATGTGATAGCTATATTGATGAATCCATTCATGATGCTACTGAAAATTATTATGAGAGAGGAACATATGATTCATGATGCTCCCGTCATGTTTCAATTCTTTACTTCTATGTGAGCATCATCAAATCATCATGCCTAGCTAAAAAGACATTAAAGAAAAGCGCTTGTTGGGAGACAACCCAATTTATACCTACTGTTTTTGTGTGTTCACATGATTAATATACTGTAGTAATCATGTTTTATATGTTTTCTTTCAATAATGTGCCAAGTAAAGCCTTTGGGATAGTGTGGATGCTTGTTGATTTGATTCTGTGCAAAAACAGAAACTTTTGCGTCCAGTGCTGAAATTTCTATTCTGTACTGGAGCGTGAAAATATTCTGAAATTTTTACACTGTATTGGGTTACAAATTGTTTACGTTGTCCTAGTTTTTCAGAATTTTTGGAGGTACATAAGTATGGTTTTTAAATCGCTTACTACACGCTGTTCTGTTTTTGACAGATTCTGTTTTCGATTCATAGTTTGCTTGTTTTAGTGTTTCCATAGCTTATATTGAGTAATATAAATTGTGGAAATGATAGAATACAGTAGGAATTATGTGATAACAATTATGAATCTTGTCTTGACATTACCTAAGTGTATGATTTATTTTTATCATACTAACCTATCTCACGAAGTTCCGTTAAGTTTTGTGTGATTGAAGTTTTCAAGTTTTGGGTGAGATATCGATATGAGGAGAATAAGGAGTGGCAAGAACCTAAGCTTGGATATTCCCAAGTCACCCCAAGGTAAAATTCAAGGAAGACTCAAGCGTCTAAGCTTGGGGATGCCCCGGAAGGCATCCCCTCTTTCGTCTTCAACATTATCGGTAACCTCACTCGGAGCTATATTTTTATTCATCACATAATATGTGTTTTGCTTGGAGCATCATTTTATTTTGTTTGTGTTCGCTTGCTGTTACTTAGAGTCATGTTTTTTATCTTTTAGTTCAATAAAAATGTCAAGTATAGCCTTGACCATGCTTATTTTGCAAGTTCATGAGTTGCTGTTTCAAAACAGAAAGTTTGCTGCTATTGATTAAATTGCCTAGATATGTCAGAATGTGATAAAATCTTGAAATTTTGATACAGTCAACTTTGATAAATTATTTCCAGTGTGGTAAATTTTCAGAATTTTTTGAGTTATCTAAGTATGTATTCTTAATTATCCTTCACAGACTGTCCTGTTTAGGCAGATTGCTGTTATGGTTTCATTGTTTTCATATGTTGGCTTGTTTAATGATTCTATTTGATGATAGGAGTATTAAATATGCAGAGGAATTTAGTATTCAATGTTTAATTATAATTTTATTGATTTGCTACAGTAGAGAATGTTGAGGTTTTGAGTGGATTTATACTAACATATCTCACAAGTTCTTGTCAAGTTTTGTGTGGATGAAGTTTTTGAAACTTAGGGAAACTATTATATGAGAAGAATTAACGAGACACAAGAGTTCAAGCTTGGGGATGCCCAAGGCTCCCCAAGTTAATATTCCAAGAGGTATCAAGCATTCAAGCTTGGGGATGCCCCGGTAGGCATCCCATCACTTTTCTTCATCAACTATCGGTTAGTCTTGATTGAACCCAAGTTTTTACTCGTTCACATAATGTGTGCTATACTTGGTTGTGTCTTTGCTTTGCTTGCTGTTTGAATAAAATATCAAGATCTGAAACCTTTTAAATGAGAGAGAGTCCTCACATAGCTACTTAATTGTTTCACTACTCATTGATCTTCGCTTATATATTTTGGAGTAGTTTGTCATTAATTCTCATGCTTCACTTATATATTTTTGAGAGTTAATAATAGTAATGGTAATTTGCACAAGATATGAATTTGGTCCTAAGATGATGAATATTCGAGAGGGATATAATAAAAACTTTCATATAGATCATTGGATATGATAAGCATGATTCCTTGCAATGAAAATAATGAAAGAGATCATATGCTAATCTTATGGAAAGTAATGACATTACATAAAGAAAAGTATAAGTGGTAAAATTTATTGGAGGTTAACAAGCATAGCATTAGTCAATGATGCAATTCATGAAAAAATTAATAAGGGAAGAGAAGATTCACATGCAAATATACTATCTTGGACATCTTTTATGATTGTGAGCCCCCATTAAGTATTTTATGTCAAAGTGTTGACGTTGGACAAGGAAGACAACGTAATGAATTATGTTTGTTCATATTCACATAGAAGTTATATTGTTATAGATCCTCCAACATGTGGTGCTTGCCCAATATCTTTTCTAGCCAAAAATCCGCACCAAGTAGAGATACTACTTGTGCATCCAAAACCCTTAAACCCAGTTTCTTCCCATGAGTGTTCACCATATCTACCTATGGATTGAATAAGATCCTTCAAGTAAGTTGTCATCGGTGCAAAAAGCAATAAAAATTGCCTCTAAATATGTCTGAACTTTTATTGTAAGGGAGATAAGCGTTGTACGAACTTGTGATGGTAAAGAAATAAAAGCGACGGACTGCATAATAAAGGTTGCTATCACAAGGGGCAATATAACGTGACGTTCCTTTGCATTAAGGGCTTGTGCATCCAACAACAAAAAGCGCATGACAACCTCTGCTTCCCTCTGCGAAGGGCCTATCCTTTACTTTTATGTATTTACTTTTTATGCAAGAGTCAATAGTGTTCTCCTCTACTTCCTTTTTATTTTTCTCTTTTGCAAGCATCATGTGGTGGGGAAAGATCTAGGCACATATATCCAGTTGGATATGAGTGATCATGAGTTATTATTGTTGACATCACCCTTGAGGTGAATAAGTTGGGAGGCGAAATCACAAGCCCCTATCTTTCTATGTGTCTGGCTGAAACTTTTGCTCCATATATATGTCGTGAGTGTTAGCAATCATAGAAGACTAAATGATGGTTGAGTATGTGGACTTGCTAAAAAGCTCCTACATGAGACCCTTCCTGAAAATATGATGAATTGCAATTGCATTGTTGACTAGAATAGTTTGTTAGTTTCCAAGAAAGTTTATGCCTTATACTTCATTGTTGTGATGAATTGTTACTTGCTCATGAGAAGTTTTATGATAATAAATATTGATGTTATAATAATTATCTTGCTTTGAATCATTCAAGTCCAATGTCCATTCAACAAAAGAAAAGATTATATGATGATTATGATAGGTAGCATTCCACATCAAAATTTCTGTTTTTAATTGCTACTTTATCATGATGACTTTTATGAGAAAAAGTTGCTGTTATGATGCTAGGAAAAGTGATTGAAATTATCATTGATCAAACTTATGCACTATGCTAGCATTCACACTTCATAAATTATTTCTTTTATCATTTACCTACTCGAGGACGAGCAGGAATTAAGCTTGGGGATGCTGATACGTCTCCAACGTATCTATAATTTATGAAGTATTCATGCCATGTTTATAACAATTCTATATGGTTTTGGTATGATTTGATTAGAACTAACCCGGACTGACGCTGTTTTCAGCAGAATTGCCATGGTGTTGTTTTTTGTGCAGAAATAAAAGTTCTTGGAATTGGATGAAACTTTTTGGAGATTTTTTATGGAACAAATAAAAAATACTGGAACCAAGACCCACTAGAGGGGGGCCACCCAGTGCCCACGAGGCACCAGGGCGCGCAACCCCCCCAGGTGTGCCCTGGTACCTCGTGGGGCCCACGTGGCTCCGTCTGACGTGATTCCAACGCTGAAAAATCCTATATATTCAGAAACCCCCGAAAGTTAACCTAGATGAGTTTTTACGCCGCCGCAAGCCTCTGTACCTCCACGATCTCATCTACAGCCCTTTTCCGGCACCCTGCCGGAGCGGGGAAAGCATCACCGGAGGCCATCTTCATCATCCCGGCGGTCTCCATGACGAGGAGGGAGTAGTTCACCCTCGGGGCTGAGGGTTTGTACCAGTAGCTATGTGTTTTATCTCTCTCTCTCTCTCTCTCTCTCTCTTGCGCGTTCTTGATTTGGCACGATCTTGATGTACCGCGAGCTTTGTTAATATAGTTGGATCATATGGTGTTTCTTCCCTCTCTATCCTTGTTGTGATGAATCGAATCTTTTCCCTTTGAGGTTTCGTTATTGTCGGATTGAATATTTCAGATTTGAGAACACTTGATGTATGTCTTGCATATGAATACCCATGGTGACAATGGGGTATTATATTGATTCACTTGATATATATTTTGGCACTCAACTCGCGGATTCCCGAGGTGACATTGGGGTAATCTATGCATAGGGGTTGATGCACGTTTTCATTATCTTTTCTCCGATAGAAACTTTGGGGTGCTCCTTGGAGTTCTTTGTGTGGATTGAATATTATGATTATGAAGTTGTTTGATGCATATCGTATAATCAACTCATGGATACTTATGGTGACATTGGAGTATCTAGATGACATTAGAGTTGGTTGATGTGTATCATATGGTGTTATTTTAGTACGAACTCTAGGGCTGTTTGTGACACTTATAGGAATAGCTCAATAGATCGATCGAAAAAGATAACTTTGAGGTGGTTTCGTACCCTACAAACAATTTCTATCTTATGTTCTCCGCTAATAGGAACTTGGAAGTGATTCTTTATCGCACGTTGAGGGATGGTTATATGATCCAATTATGTTAGCATTGTTGAGAGATTGCACTAGTGAAAGTATGAACCCTAGGCCTTGTTTTTAAGCATTGCAATACCGTTTGTGCTCACTTTTGTTACTTGCTACCTTGCTGTTTTTATATTTTCAGATTACAAAAACCTATATCTACTATCCATACTACACTTTTATCACCATCTCTTCGCCGAACTAGTGCACCTATACAATTTTCCATTGTATTGGGTGTGTTGGGGACACAAGAGATTTCTTGTATTTGGTTGCAGGGTTGTTTGAGAGATACCATCTTCAACCTACGCCTCCCACGGATTGATAAACCTTAGGTCATCCACTTGAGGGAAAATTGCTACTGTCCTACAAAACTCTGCGCTTGGAGGCCTAACACGAGTCTACAAGAATAAGTTGTGTAGTAGACATCACCTATATACATGATCATTGCCTTGAATATCGTCATAACTATGCGCTTTTCTATCAATTGCCCAACAGTAGTTTGTTTACCCACCGTATGCTATGTGTTCAGGAGAGAAGACTCTAGTGAAAACTATGGCCCGCGGGTCTACTTTTATCATATATAAAATCCAAAAATACCTTGCTGCAATTTTATTTACTTTATTTTATTTTGCAATTTACTTTATCTATCTATCACTATCATAATTTAATCCTTGCAAATAACGAGTTCATGGGGATTGACAACCCTCTTGCCCGCGTTGGGTGCAAGTATTAGCTTTTACGTGTGTAGGTGTTGTTCATGAGGTTTTGCGTGGTTCTCCTACTGGATTGATACCTTGGTTCTCACTGAGGGAAATACTTATCTCTACTGTGCTGCATTACCCCTCCTCTTCAGGGAAATCCCAACGCAGTTTACAAGTAGGAGGAAGAATTTCGGGCCCCTTTGCCGGGGAGACATCACCAAAACCTGTCAAGTACCTTCGGACAAACTATCATCTACTTGATCTACTTTTATTTGCCTTTTTATTTGCATTTGCCTCTTGTTTTCATCTCCCCCACTTCTAAAACAAAATTACAAATACACAAATGTTTTTGCTTGTTTGCTAGTTTGCTTGCTTGAAGTTTGTACTATGTCTGAGTTTGTTATTGAAAAAGGTGAGGATGGTAAAATCTCTAAGATAGAAATTCCTGCAAACTTGGATACTAAATTTTTTGTGACGGGAAGTGGGAATATCATAGGAAAAAGTGTTATCCAAGAATTCTTTACTTGTACGGGAACTTTGGTTTGTAATGACATTCCTATTCTTAAAAGAACCAATAGGTGCGCCAAATCTATTTTTGCACTAGTTCTTAAACTTGAAAGAAGATTTATTCGTACTCATCCCACTTTGCAAAGATTGTTCTACAAGTTACCCGTTATAAATAACCCTAAGGCTAAAAAGATAGCTACTCTTATCCTTATGAATGAATTCGATTACATAGTGCAAGAGGCTAGAGATATCTTTGATTTTTACAACATGAGTTGTGAACACCATGTGATAGATGAAATTTTATATAATGAAGATTATATGATGAGGTATGTATTTGGTGACGATCATACTTTTGATGAAAATACTAAAAAGGAAGTCCCTCCTTTACATATTATCCAACACGTTTTTAATGGTATTAATCAAAAATATTCTTGGATCGTAAAAGGGAATCAACAAGGATTTGAGGAAAATTGCCTTAATAATGATAAAATCTTGATTGATGATGTGTTCCCTATTGTTTTTGAAAAGCCTCCTGATAAACACACATCTCAAGATTCAAAAATGAAGGATGATAATACTTGAAACAATGCATCTCAAGATTCAAAAACGAAGGATGATAATACTTGAAACAAGGCATTATGCCTACCTAGGGGAATAAAACAATAACGCTTGTTGGGAGGCAACCCAATATGTATCTTAATTTTTTTTCTTTGTTTTCTGTTTTGTGTGTTTACACAATTATAGCCTCTGTTATGATCGTGATTTTTATCTTTTAATTAGTGTTTGTGCCAAGTAATGCCATTGGGATGATTTGGACGATAGTATAATTGATGCTGTTTGAAAACAGAAAGTTTTGAGTCCAGTGCTGGATTTTTGTTTCTGTACTGGAACGTGATAAATTCTGAATTTTTTACACAGTATTGGCAATTGAATTTGTTATGTTGTACTAATTTTTCAGAATTTTTGTTGTTACAGAAGTATAGTTTCTAAATAGATCTTTACAGACTGTTCTGTTTTAAACAGATTTTGTTTTTGTTGCATAGTTTGCTTATTTTGATGAATCTATGGATCGTATCGGGGGGTATGAGTCATGGATAAGTTGGAGTACAGTAGCATTATGCCAATCTTAAATATGTATCAATTATTAACAGTACTTAAAGTTTAAGATTTATTTGTTGTACTAACGGATCTCACGAGGTTTCTGTTGAGTTTTGTGTGCTGAAGTTTTCAAGTTTTGGGTGAGACCACGATGGATGAAGGAATAAGGAGCGGCAAGACCCTAAGCTTGGGGATGCCCAAGGCACCCCAAGGTAATATTCAAGGAAGACCCAAGCATCTAAGCTTGGGGATGCCCCGGATTGCATCCTCTCTTTCGTCTACAATCTATCAGTATATCACTTGAAGCTATATTTTTATTCATCACATGATATATGTTTTACTTGGAGCATCTTGTGCCATAGTTTTCTTTTATTTTGTTTGCTTTTTAGTTTGCCACAATCATCTTTTGAACACACCTTTTTGAGAGGGACACACATTTATCGTGATTTGTTAGAATACTCTATGTGCTTCACTTATATCTTTTGAGCTAGGCAGTTGCTCTAGTACTTCACTTATATCTTTTAGAGCACGGTGGTGGTTATATTTTAAAGAAATAGATGCACTCTCATGCTTCACTTATATATTTTTGAGAGTCTAATAAATAGTAATGGCAATATGGATGGGTTATGAAATTGGTCCTAATATGATAGGTATTCAAGAAGGATATAATAAAAACTTTCATGTAGATCACTGAATATGATAAGTTTGATTCCTTGCAATAGTTTTGCGATATTAAGATGGTAATATGTGGGAGGTACTAGTGGATAATTGTGGTTTAGTAAGAATATTGGTATTAAGGTTTGTGATTCCTGAAGCATGCACGTATGGTCTTTCGTTATGCTAAGAAGTTGGAGCATGATTTATTATTGATTGTCTTCCTTTGCGTGGCGGTCGGGGCGCGCGATGGTTAACTCCTACCAACCTCCCCCCTAGGGGCATGCGTAGTAGTACTTTGCTTCGAGGGCTAATAAACTTTCACAATAAGTATGTGAGTTCTTTATGACTAATGTGAGTCCATGGATTATACGCACTCTCACCTTTCCACAATTTGCTAGCCTCTTCGGTACCGTGCATTGCCCTTTCTCACCTCGAGAGTTGGTGCAAACTTCGCCGGTGCATCCAAACCCCCTGATATGATACGCTCTATCACACATAAGCCTCCTTATATCTTCCTCAAAACAGCCACCATACCTACCTATTATGGCATTTCCATAGCCATTCTCAGATATATTGCCATGCAACTTCCACCGTTCCGTTTATATGACACACATCATCATTGTCATATTGCTTTGCATGATCATATAGCTGACATAATATTTGTGGCTCAGCCACCGTTCATCATTTTTTTATACATGTTACGCTAGCATCATTGCACATCCTGGTACACTGCCAGAGGCATTCATATAGAGTCATATTTATTCTAGTATCGAGTTGTAATTTTGAGTTGTAAGTAAATAGAAGTGTGATGATCATCATTATTAGAGCATTGTCCCAGTGAGGAAATAAAAAGAAGAAGAAAAGAGAGGCCAAAAAGAGCCCAAGAAAAAAAAGGGAAAAAATGAGGGGAAAAGAGAGAAGGGGCAGTGTTACTATCCTTTTCCACACTTATGCTTCAAAGTAGCACCATGTTTTTCATATAGAGAGTCTTCTATACTTTCATTTTCATACACTAGTGGGAATTTTCATTATAGAACTTGGCTTGTATATTCCGATGATGGGCTTCCTCAAATGCCCGAGGTCTTCATGAGCAAGCAAGTTGGATGCACACCCACTTAGTTTTTATGTTGAGCTTTCATACACTTATAGCTCTTAGTGCATCCATTGCATGGCAATCCCTACTCCTCGCATTGACATCAATTGATGGGCATCTCCACAGCCCGTTGATTAGCCGCGTCGATGTGAGACTATCTTCCTTTTTTGACTTCCCCTTATTAATCTCTACCACCTCGCTCTATTCCACCCATAGTGCTATGTCCATGGCTTATGCTCATGTATTGCGTGGGGGTTGAAAAGGCTGAAGCGCGTTAAAAAGTATGAACCAATTGCTTGATTATCTCCGGGGTTGTACAGATAAATACTTTATGTTAAGAAGATGGAGCATGACAGGATTATATGATTTTGTAGGGATAACGTTCTTTAGCATTTTTATTTTGAAAGACATGATTGTTTGTTAGTATGCCTGAGTATTGATGTATTTATATCAAATTATAGACTATTGCTTTGAATCATTCGGATCTTAATATTCATACCTTGAAATAAGAATTACATGATAGACATGTTAGGTAGCATTCCACATCAAAAATTCTTTTTTTATCATTTACCTACTCGAGGACGAGCAGGAATTATGCTTGGGGATGCTGATCCGTCTCCAACGTATCTATAATTTTTGATTGCTCCATGCTATTATAGTATCAATCTTGGATATTTTATATGCAGTAATATGCTATTTTATATCATTTTTTGGGACTAACTGATAACCCACAAGTATAGGGGATCAATTGTAGCTTTTTCGATAAATAAGAGTGTCAAACCCAACGAGGAGCTAAAGGTAGAATTAATATTCCCTTCAAGTTCTATCGACCACCGATACAACTCTATGCGCACTTAACGTTCGCTTTACCTAGAACAAGTATAAAACTATTTTGTAGGTGATAGGATAGGTTTGCAAGAATAAAACTAGAAGTACTTTGCGAGAATAAAACTACGAGTAATTTGCAAGATAATAAAAGTTAGTTGTTTAGTAGAAAGCTTTTGTAACACAAGAGAATGATTTGTCCCTAAGCAATCGATAACTAGACCGGTAATCATTGTTGCAATTTTATATGAGGGAGAGGCATGAGCTAACATACTTTCCGTACTTGGATCATATGCACTTATGATTGGAACTCTAGCAAGCATCCGCAACTACCAAAGATCATTAAGGTAAAACCCAACCATAGCATTAAGTATCAAGTCCTCTTTACTCCCATACGCAACAACCCCCTTACTTGGGTGTAAGCTTCTGTCACTCTAGCCGCCCACCATAAGAGAATTATGAACATATTGCAAACCCTACAGTGGGAATCCCCCACATGTGCGCGGCATAGAGGGCACCATAGGACAGCACCAAAATAAAACATACAACTCAAACCAATCACGATCATCGATCAACCCATAGGACAAAAAGAATCTACTCAAACATCATAGGATGGCCACAAATCATTGGATAATAATATGTAGCATTAAGCACCATGTTTAAGTAGAGAATTACAGCTGGAATTGAGAGGTTACACCGCTGCATAGAGGGGGAGAGAGTCGGTGTTGACGGCGGCAAAGTTGTTGGTGTAGATCGCCGTCACGATGATTGCCCCGACGGCGTTCCGGCGCCACCGGGAGAGAGAGGGAGAGAGCCCCCCCTCCTTCTTCTTCTTCCTTGGCCTCCCCCCTAGATGGGAGGAGAGTTTCCCCTCTGGTCCATGGCTGCCATGGCGGCGGAGGGACAGGAGCCCCTCCTAGATTGGATCTCTCTCTCTCTGTTCTCTTCTGTTTTGCGTTCCTGTTTTCTGGCCTTTCACCGTTTCTTAAATTCCCGGAGATCCGTAACTCCGATTGCGCTGAAATTTTAACATGATTTTTTTCGGATATTAGCTTCCTTGCGCCCGAAGAATAGCACCAACCGACCTACGAGGGCCTCACGAGGCACCACGGCGCGCCTGGCCCCCCTGGCGCGCCCTGGTGCCTCGTGGGGCCCACGAGCACCACCTTGCGTTGATTCCACCTCCCAAAAATCACATATATTCCAAAATAATTCTCCGTCAAATTTTATTGCATTTGGACTTCGTTTGATATGGATTTTCTGTGAAACAAAAAACAAGCAGAAAACAGGAACTGGCACTGGGCACTAGATCAATATGTTAGTCCCAAAAATAATATAAAATGTTGCCAAAAATATATGAAAGTTGTAGAATATTGGCATGAAACAATCAAAAATTATAGATACGATGGAGATGTATCAGCATCCCCAAGCTTAATTCCTGCTCGTCCTCGAGTAGGTAGATGATAAAAAAGATAATTTTTGACGTGGAATGCCACCTAGCATAATCTTGATCATATAATCTAATCATGGCATGAATATTAAGACACGAGTGATTCAAAGCAATAGTCTATAATTTGATATAAAGACATCAATACTCAAGCATCCCAACAAACAATCATGCCTTTCAGAATAAAAATGCTAAAGAACGCTATCCCTACAAAATCATATAGCTTTGTCATGCTCCATCTTCTTAACACAAAATATAAATCATGCACTACCCCGGTGTCAGCCAAGCAATTGGTTCATACTTTTTAACGCGCTTCAGCTTTTTCAACCCCCACGCAATACATGAGTGCAAGCCATGGATATAGCACTATGGGTGGAATAGAATGCGGTGGTAGAGATTAATATGGAGAAGACAAAAAAAGAAGAAGAAAGTCTCACATCGACGCGGCTAATCAACGGGCTATGGAGATGCCCATCAATTGATGTCAATGCGGGGAGTAGGGATTGCCATGCAACGGATGCACTGAGAGCAAGTGTATGAAAGCTCAAACTGAAAACTAAGTGGGTGTGCATCCAACTTGCTTGCTCATGAAGACCTCGGGCATTTGAGGAAGCCCATCATCGGAATATACAAGCCAAGTTCTATAATGAAAATTCCCACTAGTGTATGAAAATGAAAGTATAGGAGACTCTCTATATGAAAAACATGGTGCTACTCTGAAGCACAAGTGTGGTAAAGGATAGTAACATTGCCCCTTCTCTCTTTTTCTCTCATTTCATTTTTTTTTGTTTTCTCTTTTTTTGTTTTTTCTTTTTTTTCTTGGGCTCTTTTTGGCCTCACGTTTTTTTCTTTCTCTTTTTTTTTTGTCCAAAGTCTCATCCCGACTTGTGGGGGAATCATAGTCTCCATCATCCTTTCCTCACTGGGACAATGCTCTAATAATGAATAATGATGATCATCACACTTCTATTTACTTACAACTCAAAAAATTACAACTCGATACTAGAACAAAGTATGACTCTATATGAATGCCTCTGGCAGTGTACCAGGATGTGCAATGATCTAGCATAGCAAAAGATATCAAAAAACGAACAAGCCATGAAAATATGATGCTAGCTATCTTACGATCATGCAAAGCAATATGACAATGAATGCTCAAGTCATGTATATGATGATGAGGGAAGTTGCATGGCAATATATCTCGGAATGGCTATGGAAATGCCATAATAGGTAGGTATGGTGGCTGTTTTGAGGAAGATATAAGGAGGCTTATGTGTGATAGAGCGTATCATATCACGGGGTTTGGATGCACCGGCGAAGTTTGCACCGACTCTCAAGGTGAGAAAGAGCAATGCACGGTACCGAAGAGGCTAGCAAATTGCGGAAAGGTGAGAGTGCGTATAATCCATGGACTCACATTAGTCATAAAGAACTCACATACTTATTGCAAAAGTTTATTAGCCCTCGAAGCAAAGTACTACTACGCATGCCCCTAGGGGGGAGGTTGGTAGGAGTTAACCATCGCGCGCCCCCGACCTCCACGCAAAGGAAGACAATCAATAATAAATCATGCTCCAACTTCTTATCATAATGAGAGACTATACATGCATGCTGCGGGAATCACAAACCATAACACCAATATTCTTACTAAAGCACAATCATTCACTAGTACCTCCCACATATTACCATCTCCATATCGCAAAACTATTGCAAGGAATCAAACATATCATATTCAGTGATCTACAAGGTTTATGTAGGATTTTCTGACTAACCATGTGAATGACCAATTCCTGTTGACTCTCTAAATAGATATAAGTGAAGCAAGAGAGTTTAATTCTTTCTATAAAAGACTACACTCTAATAAATATAAGTGAAGCAAAAGAGCATTCTACAAATAACGGTTTTCTATATGAAGAGAAACAGGCATCCAAACTTCAAATGATATAAGTGAAGCACATGAAGCATTCTATAAAACCATACTCAAAAGATATAAGTGAAGTGCAAAGAGCATTCTATAAATCAACCAAGGACTATCCCATACCAGCATGGTGCATTATTAAAAGAAAAATAAAAGGCACACGACGCTCCAAGAATTTACGCATATCATGTGAACAAAACAAAAACCGAGACATACCGATAATTGTTGAATAAAGATAGGATGCCTTCCGGGGCATCCCCAAGCTTGAGCTCTTGCCTCTCCTCATTCTTCTCATATCAATACCTCCTCGATCTTTGAACACTTAATCCACACAAAACTTAACAAAACCTTCGTGAGATCCGTTAGTATAATAAAGCAAATCACTACTTTAAGTACTGTTGCAAACCCATTCGTATTTTATTTTTGCATTATACCTACTGTATTCTAACTTCTCCATGGCTTATACCTTCCGATACAATCCATAGTTCCATCAAAACAAGCAAAACAATGCATCAAAAACAGAATCTGTCAAAAACAGAACAGTCTGTAGTAATATGAACATTGACCATACTTATGTAACTCCAAAAATTCTGAAAAATTAGGAAAAAATAAAAAAAATTGCATAGCAGTACTGTGTAAAAATTTCAGAATTTTTGCACATTCCAGTAAAAAATGTAAATTCACGCTCTACAGCAAAAGTTTCTGTTTTTGCACCGCACATACCAAACAAGCAATTTAAACATCCTAACGGTAAATCTTGGCACATTATTTTTATAATACAATGTATTTGTACAAGGGGATAATTATTTTAGTTGAAAAGTTTTTGTAATTCAAGATTCACAAAGTTTCCATGGGCATAAACAAAGTTCAAGGAACTCCCCCACTTCAACGGTGCTCGTCTTTCTTACTTTCACTTTCCTTTTTGAAAAGTTTTAGGTTCCCCTCTATATTTTTTTGTTTTTAAACTTTTTTTAAAAGCACTCAACAGAAATAAATGACTCTCTAAAACTTCCGGGTTGTCTCCCTGGCAGCGCTTTCTTTAAAGCCATTAAGCTAGGCATAAAGTGCTCAAGTAATTGATCCACCCGGATCCCAAGGTATATCAAAGCCAATTTTAATTAACAATGATTTGTATTTTAGTAGTGAGCACAAAGCAACATATATCATGCAATGACAAAGTCTAACTCTCTTCCTATGCATCGACATGTCATAAAAGAACAATTCATGCACACCAAGTAAAGGCCAATGCCTAGTATAAATAGTTTCTTGCAATTTTATCGTATTGGAAACATAGAGAGGCGAAGATGTAGTTCCTCTCTCATAATAATTGCTAGTAGGAGCAGCAAGCACATGCATATTATATTCATCAAAATCATCATGTGTAACGGAAATGCAATTCGGCTCCCAGGAGCACGTGCGCCTGCCTATGGAAAATGAATTTTGAAATGTCAAAAAAATTGGGACAAATTTTTTTGGTGATCTTTGTCACACACAAATGCTACATGTAAATTTTGAGGCAAAAAGGTTAAGCATTTTGGCCTGCGCAAAAAAAAAACAAATCGAAGACAAAATGTCACCACAAAATGACAACCCAAATTTGTTTTTTTCACCGACGAAACACCGCTGCTCCATTTCGCATGAAAATTTTCAAGCATGATTGCGACACCAACACGATCATCTACAAATTTTTTCAGAATTTTTTGAAAACATTTTCTACTTTTTTTGCGGTTACTGTTCATCCGGGTGCAAATGCACCCGGGAGCCAAAACGCCGCCCCCCATGTGTAATGGTAAAACGCAACCCATCAATATAATCCTTAATAAGCACAAACTACTCCGATATAGTGTAGTTGGGAGAATTCAAAAAGATAATAGGACTATCATTTGTGGGTGCAATAGAAATAATTTCATGTTTAACATAAGGAACTATAGCAAGTTCATCTCCATAAGCATCATTCATATTGGCATCATGGCCACAAGCATAACAAGCATCGAGTTTATCAAAAATGGATATTTCAAACAAATCAACGGGATCATAGCAATTATCATAGCATTCATCCTTCGGTAAGCACGAAGGAAAATTAAACAATGTATGAGTTGAAGAGTTACTCTAATTAGAAGGTGGGCACGGGTAGCTAATCCGCTCTTCCTCCCTTTGTTCTTCGCTCTCCTCGTCATCTTTTTCATCTAATGAGCTCACAGTGTCATCAATTTCTTCTTCCATAGATTCCTGCAAAATATTAGTCTCTTCTCGGACAGCGGAGACTTTCTCAATAAATTGATCAATATAGGCATTGTATTCATAATTCTCATAGCAATATTTAAGTATAGCAAAATTTTCAGATCGGTAAACAGCATCATCAAAATTTTCATACTTTTCAAACAAAGATTCAATTTCATAAGCACCCTTAAAAGCAACAAATTCTTCTATTTGTTCCACATCATAGTAGTCATATATACCATTAGCATAAGAAGCTAAGGTTTCATTATCATTAAATTCACATGAAAAGGGAAGGTATGGAGCCTTCATCCTATAGCAGCAAGTATAATCATATCTTAAGCATAAATTCCGAGCATACCAATGAAAATAATAAATTTGATCCCATAAGAGTTTCCCTTTTTGAGACAAGCGATAATCCCTAAAGTATTCCCGTTGATCCAAAGTAACTCCCATTATCAAGTTGAATGGAGTTTTATCAGGATTATCAAAGTAGTATTTAATGTTTTCCACATAACGAGCATCGAGGGTTTTAGGAGGTTCCCCATCTCCATGAGTAGCAAGTACAACTAATTTTTTTGGTGTTTCGTGTTCCATATCAATAACTAAAGATATAAAACAACTTAGAACAGAAAATAAAATCTACTTAGTGATAAAGCAAACAAGCACACAGGAGAATATCAACCCCACGCTATTGCTCCCCGGCAACGGCGCCAGAAAAAGGTCTTGATAACCCACAAGTATAGGGGATCAATTGTAGCTTTTTCGATAAATAAGAGTGTCGAACCCAACGAGGAGCTAAAGGTAGAATCAATATTCCCTTCAAGTTGTATCGACCACCGATACAACTCTACGCGCACTTAACGTTCGCTTTACCTAGAACAAGTATAAAACTATTTTGTAGGTGATAGGATAGGTTTGCAAGAATAAAACTAGAAGTACTTTGCGAGAATAAAACTATGAGTAATTTGCAAGATAATAAAAGTTAGTTGTTTAGTAGAAAGCTTTTGTAACACAAGAGAATGATTTGTCCCTAGGCAATCGATAACTAGACCGGTAATCATTATTACAATTTTATATGAGGGAGACGCATGAGCTAACATACTTTCCGTACTTGGATCATATGCACTTATGATTGGAACTCTAGCAAGCATCCGCAACTACCAAAGATCATTAAGGTAAAACCCAACCATAGCATTAAGTATCAAGTCCTCTTTACTCCCATACACAACAACCCCCTTACTCGGGTGTAAGCTTCTGTCACTCTAGCCGCCCACCATAAGAGAATTATGAACGTATTGCAAACCCTACAGCGGGAATCCCCCACATGTGTGCGACACGGAGGGCACCATAGGAGAGCACCAAAATAAAACATACAACTCAAACCAATCACGATCATCGATCAACCCATAGGACAAAAAGAATCTACTCAAACATCATAGGATGGCCACAAATCGTTGGATAATAATATGTAGCATTAAGCACCATGTTTAAGTAGAGAATTACAGCGGGAATTGAGAGGTTACACCATTGCATAGAGGGGGAGAGAGTTGGTGTTTACGGTGGCGAAGTTGTTGGTGTAGATCGCCGTCACGATGATTGCCCCGGCGGCGTTCCGGCGCCACCGGGAGAGAGGGGGAGAGAGCCCCCCTCCTCCTTCTTCTTCATTGGCCTCCCCCCTAGATGGGAGGAGAGTTTCCCCTCTGGTCCATGGCTGCCATGGCGGCGGAGGGGCAGGAGCCCCTCCTAGATTGGATCTCTCTCTCTGTTCTCTTCTGTTTCGCGTTCTTGTTTTCTGGCCTTTCACCGTTTCTTAAATTCCCGAAGATCCGTAACTCCGATTGCGCTGAAATTTTAACACGATTTTTTTTCAGATATTAGCTTCCTTGCGCCCGAAGAATAGCACCAACCACCTACGAGGTCCTCACGAGGCACCACGGCGCACCTGGCCCCCCCTGGCGCGCCCTGGTGCCTCGTGGGGCCCACGAGCACCGCCTTGCGTTGATTCCACCTCCCAAAAAACACATATATTCTAAAATAATTCTCCGTAAAATTTTATTGCATTTGGACTTCATTTGATATGGATTTTCTGTGAAACAAAAAACAAGCAGAAAACAGGAACTGGCACTGGGCACTGGATCAATATGTTAGTCCCAAAAATAATATAAAATGTTGCCAAAAATATATGATGTTGTAGAATATTTGCATGAAACAATCAAAAATTATAGATACGATGGAGACGTATCATTAACCTATTAAGCTAGTGCCCAGTGCCAGTTGCTGTTTTCTGCTTGTTTTTGGTTTTTCAGGAAATCAGTACCAAACGAAGTCCAAACGCTACGAAACTTTTTGACGATTTTTTTCTGGACAAAAGAGACACTGGAAGTTTCGGGAGGAGGCCAGAAGCCTCAAGAGGAGGTGACAAGGCAACAAGGCGTGACCCCAGGGGGGCGCCCTGATGCCTTGTGGCCCCTCGTGGCTCCGTTTGACCTAATTCCACTACTATAAATTTTCAAATATTGGGAAACCATCAGAGAACCACCTAAAATAACTTTTCCGCCGCTGCAAGCTTCTGTTCTTCCGCGATCCCATCTGGAGGCCTTTTTCGGCACTCTGCCGGAGGGGGAATCGATCACGGAGGGCTTCTACATCAACGTTGTTGCCCCTCCGATGATGTGTGAGTAGTTTACCACAGACCTACGGGTCCATAGCTAGTATCTAGATGGCTTTTTCTCTCTCTTTGATCTTCAATACAATGTTCTACTCGATCTCCTTGGAGTTATATTCGATGTAATCTTCTTTTGCGGTGTGTTTGTTGGGATCCGATGAATTGTGGGTTATGATCAGATTATTCATGAGAAATATTTGAGTCTTTTCTGAATTCTTATATGCATGATTGTTATAGCTTTGTATTTCTCTCTGATCTATCTGTTTGGTTTGGCCAACTAGATTGATTTATCTTGCAATGGGAGAGGTGCTTTGTGATGGGTTCAATCTTGCGGTGTTCTATATCCCAGTGATAAAGTAGGGGATAAGACACATATTTGTATTGTTGCCATTAAGGATAAAAAGATGGAGTTTAATCATATTGCTTGAGTTTACTTTGTCTACATCATGTCATCTTGCTTAAGGCGTTACTCTGTTTCATACTTAATACCCTAGATGCATGCTGGATAGCGGTCGATGGGTGGAGTAATAGTAGTAGATGCAGGCAGGAGTCAGTCTACTTGTCTCGGACGTGATGCCTATATACATGATCATTGCCATGAATCCGTCATAATTATTTGCTTTTCTATCAATTGCCCAACAATAATTTGTCTACCCACTGTATGCTATGTGTTCGAGAGAAGCCTCTAGTGAAAACTATGGCCCCCGGGTCTACTTTATCATATATAAAAAACCTAAAAAACCTTGCTGCAATTTATTTACTTTTATTTGATTTAGTATTTTAGTTTATCTATCTATCACTATAAGAATTAATCCTTGCAAATAACCGCTAAGAGGATTGACAACCCTCTTATTTGCGTTGGGTGCAAGTATTTGCTTTTGTGTGTGCATGTGCGCTTAACGAGATTTTGCTTGGTTCTCCAACTGGATTGATAACCTTGGTTCTTAACTGAGGGAAATACTTATCTCTACTATACTGCATCATCCTCTCCTCTTCGGGGAAATACCAACACAGTCTACAAGTAGCACCGACCACGGGTCACTGTAGATTCGGCACGAGCTGAGACCTTGGGGATGAAGGCCGGCAACTAGGCAAGGATCCTTGGTGTTGATACCGTCTTTTCTTTCCTCATTTTTTCTCTCTGAAAAATTTCTTTCCTCGAATTTTCTCTCTTAAGGTTTCCTGGAATTTTTTACCTCGACAACTCTGACACCCAATGGTGTTGAGATCGCCTTTTCTTTCCTCGTTTTTTCTCTGAAAATCTTCTTTCCTCGAATTTTATCTGTTAAGGTTTCCTAGAATTTTTTTGAGAACTACTTTTCTTTTCTCGTTTTTCTCTAAAGTTTTTCTTTCCTCGAATTTTCTCTCGTAAGGTTTCCTAGAATTTTTTGAGAACGTCTTTCCTTTCCTTGTTTTTTATCTAAAAAATTTCTTCCCTCGAATTTTCTCTCGGGGGTTTCCTAGAATTTTTGAGAACATCTTTTGTTTCCTCTTTTTTCTCTGAAAATTTTATTTCCTCGAATTTTCTCTCTGAGGTTTCCTGGATCTGAACTTTTTCTTTCCTCGAATTTTTCCTCTGAGGTTTCCAGGACTTTTGTTGTTGTACGATATCAGATTGTGGTGTTCAAAACTGTTTTTTGGACGGTGACAAATCTGGGAAATTCAGGGATTTTCTATAAGTCCCATTTGCAGTTTTCCCCTCCAGAATTTGGTATGAACTCTCCTGGTCTTATCTGAATTTTTGATGGTTAATCAATGCACATTTTATGAGTGAAATTCCACGGAGTGCTTTTTCGAGTAGTTATATTGCCTCATTAATGAGTTTTTGATGGATCTGTAATTATTATTATTTTCTGATGCATATCTACCGTTTTGGAATCTATTTGCTGATGAACCATGTTTTTGAGCTGTATGTTATGATGCTGAATCATGAAAAGTGAAAATGTAATTTCAAGTTATTTTTTGTGAATCATGTATGATGGGCAGTGAGCTTTATTGAGTTCGTTTTCACATGATTTTTTTTTCGGTAGTTAACAATGCCAAAGTTTTTCCATGTTGCCGATTTTTTTGGCCGGGGCTTGCTTGAATCCTGTCTCCGTGACTGTCTTCCATGCTTTATACAACTGCCATATTATTCATATTAAAGTTGTCATGGCAACTTTGACATCAATATTGTGACAACTTTGGTAGTGGCAAATTTATCAAAAACTGAATGGCAACTTTTATGATGATTTTTTCTCACTGAAACATAGTCATATGGATCTAGTCTCGAAGATCTCATCGGTGGTGAGAACGGATTGTGAATCAAGCAGTTTAAGTTGCCGAATAATTTTAATCATGTACGAACACAAAACCCATGAAACGTGCATGCTTTATTGAATTTTGATTGATTACTTCTTGCATGCTATTAGCGAATTAGAAAATTGACTTCCATGTACCACGAAGTGTGTACAGTACATGCAACGTGATGGATCGGATGGCAAGCACTGTGTCAGCACGTGAAAGAGATGGAGCGAACATTCGTTCTTAATAAGTTCCAAAAGGATATGGGATGTCCTCATGTTTATTGGATATTGCCTTAAAAATCAAGTGTTTGGCTTGAATCTAACCTTTTCTTGTTTGATTTAAGATTTCAAATCAACTCGACCAACGCAGAAGATATCCATCAACGAAGTAAATAAATAAAGGATAACAAAATAAAATTACTCTATTGGATCCAAAATAAATATCGTGGTATTTATGACATGAATTCGACACAGTGAAGGAATAAGTAGTACTAAATTAACTCTGGAAGGAACAGCGCACACATAGATGTTCTGATCGACCATGAACTTTGGATCGATCAGCAAACTATCACCTTAAAAAATCAACGTGGAATTGAACGAACCTATCTATGAGTCTCCCACGTCCCTTTGTATCTTCGAGGATGAGGTAGTCGTCAGTGAGACGGTAGGCAAGCAATATCCAAGTCCAGGCAACAGGCATGCCTATGATCCCTGCGACGAACGCAACGACGGCGAGCTTGGTCCCAGGATAGGTGTTCCGGAAGAGTATGAGCAGGAGGATTGAGATGAAATGTAACGCCAAACCAAAGAAGAGCAGCATGCACATGGCCGCGATCCTGACGAACTTGCTCCGCTCCGCCACCATCACCACGAGGCCCTGGCCATCCTTCTTGGGACCAGGATTCTCGAACCCGATGCACTCGCTCGGCTCCGCCACCACGAGCTCGTCGTCTTCCTTCTTGGGACCAGGATTCTCGACGTCGGCCATCGACCTCCTTCGTTTGCTAGGCTGACCCTCGATCGACGATCGATCCAGTAGGCAGTAGCGTCGATGATTAGTTGCGATCGATAAAGAAGCCTGCGTCCTCGGCCAATATATATATCCATTCACAAGCGAAGAGAAGATATATCCCTAACAACCTACTCCATTTTTCTGTTGTTGAAACCGATACTTTTGGGACTATATACGTAACTAAAAGGCGGGAGTTGTTACGGAAATCACGCGAGGGCAGCGATCGCGGCTGCCCTACTCTTCTACGTACTATACTCCCGTCCGTGCTCCAGCCGCTTAATTTTGATCCAACGGCCGCGTAAGTTTCCTGCCCTAGTGAATTCTCTAGAGTAAAATAAATGAAAACAAATAATCCATGCATGCATTTCCTCCTTCTCTTGTCATACATGGGCAACCGAGTCTGCAACTCCCAAAACAGAAAGGGAAACGTTCACTGCCGGTCGCACGGGAGGCGTTGGATCAACTTCGATCGAACCACACCACGTGAAGCTTCACATAGGCCACGCACATCGTCTCCTAATCCGGCGTGCAACAGTCAGGAAACGACGAGCTACAACCCGCGACGAAAAATGCTAGGACTGGCGATCTCCACTGCTGGAAACGACGACGGCACGCATGGCGAGCTACAACTGGCGGCAAAAATGTTGGAACCGGTGACCTGTTTTCATTGCCGTTTCCAGCAATGGGATGAGCTACAACTGGCAACGAAAAATGCTGGAACCGGCGAGACCTCCATTCCTAGAACCGGTGATGCGGTATGCTGCGATGCCGCGCGACGACAGCCTACTGGACCCGTGCATTTTTCTCCGGCGACGAAAAGTGTTGGAACTCGCATCTCGGCTTTTGTGTGCAGCTAATGACGCGACACGCTGCAACCCGTGTCTCGGCTTTTGTTGCAACCGGCGACGCCGTGTGCTGGAATGGTGTATCTACTTTGCTGGAACCGGCATCGGTTCCGGCATGCTGCGATGCTATGACGGTGAGCGATCATGATTTGATCGGCACTGCAGGGGGGGCTGTAGGGTCGTGCGACGGATCTTCGACGCAGACGGTATTTGCTGAGATGGCGTCAGGTGTTGTGATGGCGACGGGAGCTTCAAGCGCCTGACCGGGATGTTGCGATGCTGGTGCGGGTGCTGCTATGGCGAGCACGCGCGAGTCGTCCCTCGCTGAAGCTGCACCACGCGCGGCGCGCGAGTCGTCCCCTCGCCAGAGATGTACCCCGCGTGGGGCGCGCTGAGGGCATCTTCAATGGCGACCCGCAAATTCCCTCTGGTATCCGTCCGCGGACAGGGGGCCAGCACGCGGACACTGATGCGGGAGCCGGGCATCCAACGCTGCCCGCATACATTTCAAACACTTTTTCAACAAAACGGATGAATTTCATGCAAACACATCAGATTTCATATAAACTGGACGAAATTCATTACATTTTGGGCATATTTTAACTAAAATGGGTAAAACTATGTGCACGTCCGGCCGCGCGGAGCTTATTCCCACGACACGGATACACTACACTAGTCTACGGCCGGTCGCGGCGGATCTCTTTGTCTTCCCCATGTCCGGTAGCCCACTCATCGGACTGCCGGGACCCTCGGAGGTATATTCCTCCTCCTTTCCCTATCTCCGGATGCGCCGCTCGCCGGAGTGGCAAAGGGGGTGCTTCAGCAGGAGGGGAAGGGTTGCATCCGCTTTCGTGAAGCGCGAATCCATGCTGGTTATTGGGGCGGGGGAATACTGTCGCTCGCGAGAGAGGACGAGACACCGGCTGTGGATGCCGGCGAGTCGCCCGCAGTGGCCTTCCTGGGACCAAAGAGGCGGCGGCGTTCCCATGTTCTACTTTTCCTCGGTGTTGTTGGTGGACGCGGACATGCTGACCACCGACTCGTCGAGCTCCGCGTAGCCAGCTTCTTTGTCCATCGACCGGGCGCGGTTCCGCCAACGTTGACGGCGGAGGGCACAACGGATGGCCTCGTCCATGCCAGCCACGATGCCCGCTCCGCCATGCTCCCCCGCGTGCCTGCGTTGAGCAACTCGTCATTCCTCCGCGAGCTGGCTTGGAGCCACGAGTTGCTGAACCACGCGCCGACATGGAGCGGCAACTTCTTCGTCGGGCTAGGTGAGGGAGGTGGAGCCGCGAGTTGCCTGGCTCGTATCCGGCGGGCCACCCAGCCAACTTTTATGCCGGAGAACTGCTCCTCCTGCTCGTCGGATGCCATCGAAAGGGTGAAGAAATTGGTGAAAGAAGAAGATTGGGAGCGGAGGAGTGATGCGATTCTTGCTCTCCGTTTGGCCTCCATCAAATAGCGAGCGGGCGCGAGGAGCTTGCCCGGCGTTGTGTTTAATGTCGGTCGGCTCACGAACGAACGTGTGGCCGAAGTAGGTTTATCGGCACACGCGCGAGTTTAATGGAGGCGTTTGAATGCGGCGAGGAGGCGTGTTCAGCCAGGGTGTCGGAGTCCTATATGTCTGCTGTCCGGACTCCCGCAAAAGCCTCCCCCCCCTCCCAGTTTGTCTTGGGTTTGTAAAAGAAATGCATTCAGACCGCTCGAAGGACCGATACAGGACTGCATTGAATGGCTAAACACGTCCGGACCGCAGTCCGGACGGTTGTGGATGGTTTGAAGGTCCATGTTGGAGATGACCTAAATGTCAAATCGAGCGCCACGACGGCCAGAGCACCACCGCCACAAGACCACCCCAACAGAAACAAAGTACAGATTAAGTGATGGGAAAGAAACTTACATGGCCGTATGTTCGCCGGAACAGCCGAGGAAGCATGACCCAGAAACAATTCCCGCTCGTCACTCCGCCGGTGATCTCGTAATCTCAATGTAATTTTTATTATGTTTCAGATGATTTGTACTTTCATGAACTTCTTTTCGATTGCAACGCACGGTCATATGTGCTAGTAAAGACAATAATGAAATAGAGCGATTCTCAAGAATTCACTGGGGCAGAAAACTTACGCGGCCGTTCGATCAAATTTTTGGACGGAAAAGGGTTTCCCCCGTTGTTACGCGGCCGTTCGATCAAAATGAAGCGGCTGGAGCACGGGTGGGAATAGCACGTAGAAGAGCAGGGCAGAAACCGCGATCGCTGCCCTCGCGTGATCTCCGTAACAACTCCCGCCTTTTAGTTACGTGTTCCCAAAAGTATCGGTTTAACAGATAAATACAGGTTGTTAGGGATATACTACATCTTGTCTTCGCTTGCGAATGAATGAATATATATATCGAAGGAACCCTAGGACGCAGCCACGCAGGCTAATCAGCGATCGCATCTAATCATCGACGCCACTGGCTACTAGATCGATCGTCGATCGAGATTAAGCCTATCAAAAGAAGGAGGTCGATGGCCGACGTCGAGAATCCTTGTCCCAAGAAGGACGACGACGACGAGCTCGTGGTGGCTGAGCCGAGCGAGTTCATCGGGTTCGCGTGCAGGTGCATGCTGCTCTCCTTTGCTATCGCGTTACTCATCATCTCAGCCAGCCTCATGATATTCTTCCAGATCGACTGTCCTGGGAGCAAGCTCGCCGGCGTTGTGTTTGTCGCGGGGAGCATAGGCATGACTGTTGCCTGGACTTGTATTTTTCTTATTAAGGCCAAAGTTTGCTGATCGATCCAAAGTTCTGTGGTCGACCACCAACATCTATGTGTGCCCTGTTCCTTGTAGATTTAATTTAGTAGTATTCCTTAACTATGTCGAACGCATGTCATGTAATTTTATTCTGTAACTCTTTTTTTATTCTGTTGATGCGATATCTTCTTCTGCGTTGGTCGAGTTGATTCGAAATGGGTTTGTTTCAACCCAAATCACTTACTTTTCAAGTCAATCTATCGAATAAACATGAGGAAACCCCATGTCTTTTTGGAACTTATTAAGAACGAACGCCCGCTCCATCTCTTTCGTCGTGGGACACAATGCTTGCCATCCAATCCATCACGTTGCATGTACTGTACGCACATCGTGTTATGTTTTTCTAGCAATATGGATAAAAGAAAGTAAGTATTTATCCGGGCAGAACACTGGTATATGCTTCACCCTTCTCTTCCTTTAAGTTTAAGGGGCAGTTGAGCAACCAATCATACTACGTACTACGGGAATTGTAGTTCACAAGTGAAGCCTCCCATGAGTATACTCCCTCCGTCCGGGTTTATTAGGCCCCCTTTCATTTTGAGCCAAAGTTTGATCATGAATTTAACTAATAAAATATAAACTATATGTCATGAAAACTATACCATAGAAAACCTCTTTCAAATACAAATCCAACAATATACTTTGGGTAACATATACTTTATATATTTTTAGTTAAATACATGGTCAAACTTTGTGAGTACTCAAACTAGATCAAGCTATCATTCATGGAGATTCAACCAGAATTCAAGGATTACAAGCCAAATTCAATCAACCACTCACTCTCTATCCTATCCTCGTCCCTCGGCCGAAGCCGCCTATTCCTTCCAGCCTGTCGATGCCGTCCTCCAGCTGCTCCCCTTATAGTCGTTGCAGGTTCACGTGGCCCATTCGTCGCTGTGGACCCGTGCCGGCCTGGTGACTCTTCGCTTGGGCCTAGGTCGCGGCCCATCTTCCTGTGCCACTTCTTCTCTTGTCGAGGCGTCCTGTTCACCATCTCCGGTTGCCGCGTCAGTACCGCTGACAAACTTGGACCCAAAATACAATGAGGCCTAATAAACCCGGACGGAGGTAATATTATAAATGGATCAGTTATAAACAAATCCGTCTTTTACGGCCGATTGAGACTGTCTTTCCTAGAAATAGAACGCTCTTTCACGAGAAAGCCGTCTAGCACCTGTAGCTGGCTTGCTTCACGTCCCGCTGTTTGCTTAGGAGTTTGGTAGCGAGCCGAGGCAGACGTTTGTAGATCTTGCCTCTTTTTTCTTCACAGTTGATCGCATCACCTGCGAGGTATCAGCCTTGCCCTTCATCATTCTTTGAGAATCATAAGGACCCATTTTGGTAGTGCGAAAATCCGCTGAACTGTCTTCTTATTGAATTTGATTGATTACTTCTTGCATGCTATTAGGGAATTAGAAAATTGACTTCTACGTACCACGAAGTGCGTACAGTACATTCAACGTGAGACTACCCATAGTGGGAGTAACTTCAGGAGTAACTTCAGGTCCAACTCAGCAAATTTGCTTATATGAAAATGATTTAATGAGAAGAAAGATGATTTGAGTAACATAGCTAGTTACTCATACTATGAGTAACATCACACATATCAAGACAAGATGAGTCTAAAAGATAATAAATTAAGTGTTGTATGACACCACACTTATGTTACTCCTCACTGTAGAGATAGTAATATAGACTAGTAACAAATGCATGGGGAATTACACAGGAGCACCTAGGTGCTCCATCCCAAGACATCACCACCATTCCTTTGCATGCAGATTCGGATCGCTGGCTTTAAATGTTGTGTATTAAGTTCTGTATCCCTGAAGTATCTCTAAACGTATATTTATGTACCTGCCTACAAGCTGGACCCACCCCATTAATTGTCCATTCCCGTGTTAATATTTGCAGCCGTCGGAAGCAGTAGCGGCGGCAGGAAAAAGTCAAGACCCAGGCAGCCTTTGGGGCACTGTAGCACTGTAGCTACATTGCTGCTACAGTCTATAAAGGAAAAGCAACTCACGCCCCAGGTAGCGGCCCGGGCTGCCTGGGGCCTGTCTCCGCCACTGGTCGGAAGGACATGAGTCATTTAAAGATGGACCCACTAGTTCTTGCTATTTAGAAGATGTATCCGGGGCGTATCTCTGAATTGTAAAATGATTTCAGCATTCAATGACATGATCTGCCTAAAGTAATGTGAGTCGGAGCACCTCGGTGCCACAAATCCTCATCCCATATGCATGTTACTACTCTAAGTTACTCACCACTATGGATAGGTTGATAGATCGAATGGCAAGCACTGTGTCAGCACGCGAAAGAGATGGAGTGAACGGTTCGTTTTTATTTTTTTCTAGAATACGCATGAGTGTGTGTATCATATATTATAAAGAAAAGTCCATTTTTCTTCCCTCAATTCTTCGGTCAGATCACTTTTGGTCCCTCAACTCTAAAACCGTACAAATTGCACCATCAACACTCGAAACCAGTCATTTTTCGTCCTTGTCGGGTTTCGCTACAGAGTCAACCCGGTTTTGACCACGGCATAAACAGTACATTGATGAACAGTACATTCAAAAAAATATAGCAAAAAAAATGAAATTTTATTATATCGAAGATACTCAAGTGCGTGCAAATTTTCGTCATGTTTGGACGTTAGAGGAGCTCACGGCAAAAAAAACAAAACTAAATCTGTGGCACGCACATGTACGCTTTTTTTTTTGACATGAGCTCCTCGGATGTCATTTGACCACGAAAATTTGCGCGCACCTGAGTATCTTCGATGTCATAAAATTTCAGATTTTTTTGTTTTTGTTTTTGCTATTTTTTCGAATTTACTGGTCACCGGTGTATTGTTCATGCCGTGGTCAAAACCGGGTTGACTCTGCAGCGAAACCTCGTAGGGATGAAAAATGACTGGTTTCGAGAGTTCGTGGTGCACTCTATCCGGTTTTAGAGTTAAGGGACCAAAAGTGATCAGACCGAAAAACCGAGGGACGAAAAATGGACTTTTCTCTATATTAAAGGAGAGTGAACGTTCGTTTTTAATAATGTCCAAAAAGATATGGGTTTCCTCGGCATGTTTATTGGATATTGACTTGAGAAATCAAGTGTTTGGCTTGAATCTAACCTTTGCCTGTTTGGTTTGAGATTTCAAATCAACTCGACCAACGCAGAAGATATTGCATCAACAGAATAAATAAAGTTATATGGCATGCATTTGACCCAGTTAAAATTAAATCTGCAAAGGAACAGCGCACACATGGATGTTCGTGATCGACCACGAACGTTGGATCAATTAGTTGGTCGATCGATCAGCAAACTAGCTATTATCTTAAAAAAAATCAACGTGGAATTGGACGAACCTACTATATATCTACGAGTCTCCCACGTCCCTTTGCATTTCCGACGACGGGGTAGTACTCACGAAAAAATACAAGGCAAGGCAAAAACAAGTCCAGCCAACAGCTATGCCTATTCCCCCCGCGACGCGCGCACCATGTTCCTCCTGCTTGTGGATGAGGACCATTGAGATGACGAGCAACGCGGTAGCAAAGCAGAGCACCATGCACATGGCCGCGAACCTGATGAACTCGCTCGTCTCCGCCACCACGAGCTCGTCGTCCTCCTTCTCGGGACCAGGATTCTCGACGTCGGCCATCGATCTCCTTCTTTTCCTAGGCTGACTCACGATCGACGACGATCTACAGTAGCAGGCAGTGGCGTCGACGATGAGGTGCGATCGTCCAAAAAGAGAAGACTAGGAGGACATGGTCCTAGGGTTCCTTATATACTCAAATGCGAAGAGTAGATATATATCCCTAACCGATTTACCATCTGTTGTGTAAACCGATACTTTTGGGAACACGTAACTGGGAACGAGGAACAAAAGGCGGGAGCTGTTACGGAAATCACGCGAGGGCAGCGACCGCGGCTTGCCCTGCTCTTCTACGTGCTACTCCCATCGAGCAATGCTACACGCACGGGCATATTATTACGGGATCAACGGGCGTGCTTAGATGTGTTAGTTTGATTGGATAAAAATCAGTGTGAGGGGCCCACCCCCACTGAAAATCAGGGGGGGGGGGAGGGGGGAGAAGATTTTGTTATGGAAAGGTTCGTAAAACACCCCGTATTAACCCGTTGATGTAACTATAACACTTCTAAGCACATCTAAGCACGCCCGTCGATCCCGTAATAATATGCCCGTGCGTGTAGCATTGCTCCTCCCATCCGTGCTCCAGCGGCCTAATTTTTCATCCAACTGCCGCGTAAGTTTCCTGCCCTTGTGAATTCTTTGCAAAAATAAAAGGATAAAAATAAATGAAAACAAATAACCCATGCATTTCCATCTTCTCTTGCCATACATGGGCAACCGCCATATTTCGTCAGCGGTACGCTCGCCATCCTACAGCTGCTGGTAAGGCATCTATAGCCGGTCCCTTCAAATTTGACTCTCAAACGTCCACGACCCTTATTATTTGTGATATATGCAGCCATGTCTCTCACTTTGTCTTTAAATTGTCCAGTCATATATACGTGATTGGTGAGGATGGAAAGAGAAAAGAGAAAGAATAAAGAAAGAGAAAAGATGGTTCGGGGTGGAGCGCATCCTACGTGGCAGACTGAACGGGCCGGTCCGCGAGCCCTCATATCCTCGCCATATATGGTCTGAGTGTTTGTGGACTGACCAAACCTATGGAGACAAAGTGGGGAGCTCCGGTTGGGTCATATTTTTCCTTGAACGATACTACACACACAACGTCATCTGACCGATTTATGCATGATGTTGTTAATCAAGCCGTTGGTGTGAGAAAACAGCATCCAGAACATCGTCTGATTTTTCATCGTGCATAAATCAGGCATGCACCAGTCGTGCGTAAAGTAGTTTCTTTTTTCCATCTCTCTCCTGTACTGGCAGTGATCAGGCTATCCGCCCGAACGTTTTGGGAAAATTTGAGGGGCCCGGCTGTAAGTACTCTAAGCGTCGGGTCGTGCTCCTACCATCTCTTCCCCTCGCACCCTCTATCAACACTCTTCCATTCAACACGAGACAGAAGCGAGCACACCCATTCTTTGTCCCGCAACAAGTGACAACGGCCATGTGCAGCAACACTCTCCCAGCATGGATGGTCGGGCGCCATCCCTCCCCCCCCCCCCCAACATTGTCGGCCGGCTTCGAGTACCGTCAGACGCCGCTAGCAGCACGGCAGCAAAGCATCCCGCCACTTCCGGCCTTGCTTATAGCAGCGCACTTGACATCGTGCATGTCTCTAACACCAGGGTTTTTCTTAAAATATAAATTGATTGTTATTTTATTTTTACATTGCCATTGCACCATCCACATTGCATCAGCACCATATTGCATTAATTTGGATATTTTATTTTGTCTTTTTATTAAATGGTGAATAATGAAATCTTTCTAGCTTTTGATTTTCTACCTCAAGACACACCTCCAAACCTTGCACCTGGCCAGTTTGTGATATTTGGATCTACCTGAATTATTTCACAATTTTAGAACAAGCCTAGCAATCACTCGTAATTCTAAGCTCATTTATTGAATAAAAGGATTTATTTTCTAAATTGCAATTAAATGATCTTGAAATGGGTTGTTTATTATTTTTATAACCTCATTATAGTATAGAAAATTTTACATCAAACATATTCAAAATTTTAAATACGAGGGCCTTGTAGGTGGTCAATTAATAAATGAATTTGCAGATAAATTGCTAAACAAACCAATCCTTCCCTCTCATCTAGCCTAGCCCCACTTATCCCCTGGCTATATAAGGCGCCCCCTCTTTATTTTAGGGTGAACGACAAACACCTCCCCCCCCCCCACCTAAAACCAGCCGCCACCCTAGTCTCCCCTCCGATTTGAGCAACTCCTACTCCTCAAACCATAGTATGATCCAACCCCACTATATCTAAGCCGTCCAGATCAAGATCTGACGGCTAGCATGCCCCACAGCAGTCAGTGCCCCCGCAGGCCCATGCGGCCCGACGCAAGCCCCTGAAGCCCATTGCGAGCTCGACGCCGCTGCTCACGCCCGACCTAGAGGAGAGGCGCCTCCTCGCCGCCAGCACCCGAGCCGCACCTCGCGTACGCCTCGACACCGCCATGCTCCGTTGAGCCGCGCAACGCTGGCGAGACCCTACGCACCCGCCATGCCTCTTCTTTCCTTCTCCTTCCTTCATCCTCCCTCCCTCATTCTCTTTTCTATCTGCAGATCGCCATGGCCACCGCCCACTCGACCTTCGCAACCGCGGGAGGTGTGTGAATATTTTTGAATTTGTGAAGATTTTTTGAATATGTGTGAACATTTCTTCGAATTCGCAACATTTTGTTTTTGTATTCGTGATTTTTTTCCAAATTATAAATTAAGCTGACCAAACAAAAGATGAAATGAGAAAACAAAAAAACAGAACGTGCGCCATCTCACTGGGCCAGGCCCATCTCACCCTGGAGACGTGGGCGACATGCACGTATCGCTCGCAACAAGCGATGTGCATTAGCGCCCTTGTCAATTCCTATTCAGTGCTCGTTGCGCCACGTATAGGCAAATTGGTAAAAGGCGCACACCCCCCGCATGCACACAGGTTTCCTAAGTGGGCCGGCCCATCGGCGGAATAGCTTTATACATCAGTTATGTTTCTTTCTACCTTTTTTGTGTGGGGCTTTCTAGCGGTTTTTGTTCGGCATTTTTTGTTTTTTTTTTCAGTTTACTTTTTTCTGCTTATATATGTATTATTATTACTTTTAAACATCTCTCAAACTCATGATCTTTTTTACAATTCATGAACTTCTTCAAATTTGCAAAAAAAATCCAAATTCATAAACTTTATTCCAAATTCATGAATTTATTCAAATTTGTGAGCTTTCGTTCAAATCCGTGATTTTTTTCATATTCGTGAACTTTAAAAAAAAGTGAACTTTTTCAAATTCACATTTTTTTTGCCAAATCATGAACCTTTCAAATTTGAGACCACGTTTTCAAATCTGTTTCTAAAATTCATGAATTTTTTTAGGTTTTGTCAAATTTTTTCAAATTTCATGAACATTTTTGAGATTCGCAAAGATTTTTTAAAATTCGTGAACTTTTTCCAAATTCAAGAACTCAAGATTTTTTAAATTCACTAATATTTTTCAAATTCACCAACTTTTTTCAAATTCTTAGATATTTTAAAATTTTGTAAATATTTTTTGGATTTGTAAATTTTTGTGAACTATTTTATATAAGTCAATGGTCAAGGTCAACCAGCAACCAACGACCTGGATCGAGCGACCCTAGCAATGTGGGATCAAAACTACCTTTTTTTAGTGAAGGACACACATTATTAACTCAGAATGTTTTTAAGAGTTAGGCAATCGTTACTAAGCCGCGACCCATTATGGCGTCGGAGCGGGCGCTGGTTGGACGAAGCAGCGCTTGGAGCGCCGTGTATAGGACCTGGCACCAAATCATTGTGCCCAGAAGGATCAGTGCCCTGGAGCTACAGTAAGTTGAATCTTAGAATCGATAAGAACCTGACACCAAATCTCGTCATTGCATACGCAGGGTGAGAAACCCTAACCTCACACTACAGGAATCAGCTAATTTGCCGTCTGCCATAGCAGACGGCAAAGAACAAGGCCACCGACAGCAAACCTCTTTGCCGTCTGCCACGGACGGCAAACACTTCCGGCACTGAAAGTCACGGTAATGACTTTTTTTGCCATCTGCCTAACGACAGCGTACGGCAAAGAACTTTGCCGTCCGCTTTCCTGTCCAAGCTGACGGCAAAGATCATGGACGGCAAAGATTAGCTGTTAGCCCCGTTAGGTGGCTAACGGCAGACTTTGCCATCTGCCGGCGGACGGCAAACTTTGCCGTCAGCCCTATGACGTCAGCAGACCCGTGGCTAACCGTCACTTCTGCTTAGTGTTTGCCGTCTGCCAGGCTTGTCTTTGCCGTCTGCCAGGCTTTTCTTTGCCGTCTGCCAGCAGACGGCAGAATGACCAAATGGTCAGACCTGATGCTCCCAGATTGCACAGGTTGCTGCCACGTGGCACATTTGCCATCCGCTTACCGACGGCAAAGGGCTTTGCCGTCGGCTGGCAGACGGCAAAGTGCCTGTATTGCCACTGTTTTGTTTGTTTTCTGTTATTTCCCTGCATTTTCAAAACACAAATATGATATATATAGCAGTCCATCAATGCATAGGCCATGTATCCAACATCTAGCAGTCCATCAATGCAAGAGAACACATAGGGTATTAAAAGATCAAATACATACATAGTTTCACGGAGTTCATCCATATATACATACATAGTTTCACATTGTTCATCAATACAAATCAAAACAAAAACTAAACACTAGCAGTCCATCAATGCCAGCTTCCATGAAGTGAATCAAACCTGCAAAAATGGGAGTAAGAAAGTTAGAAGAAGAAGAAGAAGAAGAAGAAGACTAGAAGAAGAAGAAGAAGAAGAAGAAGAAGAAGACTAGAAGAAGAAGAAGAATAATAATAATAAGAAGAAGAAGAAGAAGAAGAAGACTAGAAGAAGAAGAAGACTAGAAGAAGAAGAAGAATAATAATAAGAAGAAGAAGAAGAAGAAGAAGAATAAGAAGAAGAAAGAAAGAATAAGAATAAGAATAAGAAGGAGTAGAAGATGGAGAAAAAGAAAGAAGAGAAAAAGGAAGAATAAGAATATATTTTCTTCTTCTTCTCTCCTTTTCTCATCTTTCTTCTTCTCTTCTATCTTTTTACCCTTTTCCTTCTCATTCTTCTTCTTTTATTCTTTCTTTTTCTTCTCTTTCTTCTTCCATTCTTTCTTTTTCTCCTCTTCCTTGTTTTTCTTCTTCTTATTCCTTATTTGTGTCATTTTAGAGCTAACTTAGGTAATTATGCCATTTTTGAGCTAACTAAGCTTATTATGTCAATTTGGAGGAAAATAAGGTAAGTATAGGTCATTTTTGTGCTAACCTAGGTAATTATGCCATTTTTGAGCTAACTTAGGTAAGTATAGGTCATTTTAGAGCTAACTTAGGTAATTTTGTCATTTTCGAGGAAAATAAGCTAAGTATATGACATTTATGAGCTAACCAAGGTTATTATGCCATTTTGGAGGAAAATAAGCTAAGTATATGAAATGAATAAGCTAATTATGTCATGAATGAACTAAATAAGCTAATTATGTCATTTTGGAGGATAATTAGCTAAGTATGTCTTTTTTGGGGAAAATAAGCTAAGTATGTGGCATAATAGGGCTAACAAGCATGTACGAAGCTAAGTATGCATTTGTTAAGCAAAACACTAGAGAAAACTTACCGTCTTAGCACTGGGGTTCCTCAAGCCGGTATCACCTGGAGAAGGGTTGTGTGATGCGGCTCCGGAGTTATGCTGCACCAAAGATCATTTGCAAAGTCTCGCTAGCATGATGACACTCAAATGTTACGACTAGTAAATAATGACCATTCAAATGAAACTCACCGTTCCCGCTCTAGTAATGACCGGCATCGGCGGAGGGGCCTGACCGGTCTTCTCGCACATAGACTGCACATTTGGTTT
Organism: Elymus sibiricus; assembly: GCA_039707655.1. NCBI lineage: Eukaryota > Viridiplantae > Streptophyta > Magnoliopsida > Poales > Poaceae > Elymus > Elymus sibiricus. The sequence goes on from CM077670.1 coordinate 32,580,367, forward strand.
TGACGAGTCAGTCATATTAGTTAGTAATGAAACGAACATTACGTGCATGATTTGGCTAATATGCAGAAGAAACCTACCACGAGGAGCTCGTACATGGCCCGGTGAGCCGCGTCATTCCGTGCCCTCTCCTCCTCCAACAACCTAGCCGTCTTCTCCTCCAAAAGCAGTTCCTTCTCCGCCGCCACCCGGTCCCTCTCCTCCAGAAGCGCCTCGGTTGTCGCTCTCTCTTTCTGAAGAGCAGCCTGCAACACCACTCCTCGTTAGCATTGTAATCATCGATGGCCACACACACAATGTAATGGAGGAGAGATATCTGAGTCCGTATAACTAACCTCGATTGCGAGATCGACTGGCCATGGACGAGTCCTTATCTCAGGACAGGGGCTCGTTTGGCGCGCCTTGATCTCCGGGAGAGTGAGAGGACAACGTATCAGTCCACCTCCAATGGCTAATGAGCCATGGGGCCTCCCGCCACCAGATATCATCACCAGCTCTGGATCAATAGGATTCTGGCTCGGGTTAAAGTCCTCCCCTTTCCTCGCCTTCCCCTCCTGGTTGTACCTCACGAGCTTGTGGTGGGAGGAGATGTTGGTGAAATTCTCTGGATGATCGAGGTCAGACTCAGAGAATGCCTTGGCCTTCTTGTACGAGGCAGTATGGGTCATGGCATAGAGGTCGTACACCTCAGGCACCTCCGTGTTATTGTGTCGCGCCTAAAAGAGAGGAACAAAGTATTAGTAAAGGGCTCAAGCTAGCATGAAGAATGAATTGCATGAATCATGAAGCGAACCACATACCCAGTTCCGCCCGAACTGATATAAGTTGGCGCTGCCTTGATGGTGTGGCACACCAACCATTTGGGCACGCCGGTCCTTGGCATTGTCGTGGACGGCTCGCCAGCGGCCTGTGCACCACTCATCCACCAACGCCTCCCAACAATCCATCTTATCCGCACACCATCTCGGGGGCACCTAAGTTAGTAAAGAGAAATTTGAGCGCTACGCCTACGAATCAAATCAAGGAAACTAAGTACAATGCCTTAAGAATAGGTAATTACCTTCATGTACTGATCCTTCTTAATACCACGCTTGGCGTAGTAGTCTCGAACAGCCTGCGGCCGAGCCTCGTGCCGTAAGTTTTGTAGTAGGCGCTTGCACTCGGTATCGATAACCTTTGCCGCGTCCTCCTCGTATCCCTCCTCACACCTGTAGAAGGTCTGCAATCAAACGAGACAACACGGATTATTACAATAACTAGCTATTGTTAATTTTTAATTGTGTAAAGGAGAAATTATCTAAAAGCTTCTGATCACCATCTCGGCCCTCCTGTGGCACAAGACACCGTCGATCATCTCCTCCGGCGGGGCCGGGGCAGCCAAGTAGTGCTCCCAGCTCAATCCTAGCTCTGGAAGCTGACCCTCACCGGGCAACGTGACAAACCCCGGGAAATTTTGCCGGCAAAGCACACCAAGGACGGTGTTGGGCCTGCGGATGTCACTGGCGTGTACCCAACCCCTGCAGTATGACAAGGCCAACGCATTAGAGATTTGAAGAAACGTGAAGGCAAAATGTACAAAAATAGTAAATGCACTTACTTCTCCCCATCAGGCCTAATCACCGGCCTCTGCTCGCGGGTCGCCGGCAGGGGCGGGAGCCGTGTACCACCACGCTGGTACACGGTGGCCCCCTCAACCACCTCGCCCTCACTATTAGTACACTCATCCCCGCCACCATCAGCATGACCACTCGGCCCCTCAGGCGGATCCGGCCAGGTACCCCATCCGAACGTCTCCTGGGACGTAGCCTGGTCCGAAGTCTCGTGGCCCAAAATCTCGTGGGCCGAAGCCTCTGGGACCGGAGTCTCATGGGCCGAAGGCCCGTCGACCCGAGGCTCGTGGTCCGGAGTCCCCGTAGCCTCCACCTCAGACGGGTCCACCCTAGCAGTCAGGTGCTCGGGTGAATCAGCTGGGGGTGGCGGCGAGGAAGGCGTAGCAGCCTGCCTACCTCTCCCGCGGCCACGTCCTGATCTACCTCCTCTCTTCTTCCCTCCCCGACCTCCTCTCCCGGTGGGCAATGACGCCGACGAAGAAGCGCCCGCCGGTGTCCCCAAACTGTCTAACAACGCTCTCCGGAGAGGTACGGGTGGAATGGAAGTACCCCTCTCGCAGGCCGCCGACGAAGTACCCGCGGAGCGCTCTAGACCCGCGCCCACCATCTTTCAACACCTGCCATGACAAAGAGTAAACGAAATTAGTACGACATAAAAAAATTGAATACATGACATGAATAATAATATGTATATAATTTAAGTTGGGATGCATACAAACTAATAGTCTGGATCGTCTATATATGCTTCGGGATCAATAGATGCATCATCATCATCACTATCACGCGTGTCGTCATGAATGACGTGCTCATCGGGTTCAGCGGCATCAACATGTGGAAGGCCTTTCTGTAATCGGTCAAGCATTGACTGGTCATCCGCAGCAGTAACCTCTTCTTGTTCCGGCTCTTCTTGTTCCGGCTCAGGGGTGAAGTCAGATTCACGGTCGCTGTCTACTTCCATGTTCTGGGGTGAAGTAGAGCGGTTCTTGAAACGTTTTTTTGGAAAGACGTGTTTCTTGGAAGAATTCTCCTTCATATGTGTCTGGGTTAATGTGAGGTTCATAATCCTCTTCATTGGGGGGAGGTGGTCTAACACGTGGCGGCACTTCATAAACGACATCCCAACCATTCAGATTTGCATTAGTTTGGCAGGCCCACGGTAGATAGAAAACTTGGGTCGCCTATTGAGCCGTAATATAGACATCGGGAACATCTAAATGGGTGCTTTGTTTGATTTCGACTAGCCCTATATGTTCATGAGTCCTTCTAGTCTCCTTCGGCTGGAACCAATAACATTTGAAGACTACGATGTTCGGTGGGTTTTCACCATAGAATAGAAGTTCATAAATTGCTTCAACTCTTCCATAATACTCGGTACCTCCTTCGCCGATAGCAGAGACACCATAATTTGTAGATTTTCGGTCGGCCATAGATAGCTCTTTGCCAAAGGTACGAAAGCGATACCCGTTGATGTCGTATTTCTCAAATGAACGGACCTTATAGTCAAAACCATTAGCGGCTTGTCTCAATTCGGCGTCCATAGAGTCTGAATTAGCCTACAAAAGTTTAATACGAAAGGATTGTTGCATTAGCCGCAAATTAGACCAAGAAATGAAATGGTCTATTAATGGTAATTACCGCTTGTTTGAACCAAGAGATGAAACCGGGATAGCCGCCTCCATGCTTTGCCAGAAGCTCATACTCTTCGATGGAATCCTTTTGGATCACCGCTCCATCCGAGAATTTGGCGACGTATCGACTGTATCAAATATCCGGGAATAAGAGCAGTTTAAAGGAATTAGAAGTTGCGAAACAATGTACCGAGAACTTACTCGATGTACGGTCGCACTTCTGTTAGGTTGTTGAAGATATACAACGAAATGGTCCGCCATTCTTCGACATCCAACCCTACTAGTTTCGAAGCACCGGCTGGTGCGAGCTTCCCTTTGAATAGGCTGAGGTTGGATCCACCTTTTTTAGGGTCACCAGCATTGTACCGAGGCTTCGGATTATGCAAATGACGATTTTTGGCTTCGTAGTGTGCTGTCACGAAGTTTGCCGCCTCCTCAGTAATGAATGCCTCGGCCATCGATGCTTCAATTCTACGTTTATTTTTACATTTTGCTCGAAGCGTCTTCTGCATCCTCTCAGTTGCATAGCACCAACGATTTTGCACGGGCCTCCCCAATCTTGCCTCGGTCGGGAGATGTAAAATCAAATGCTGCATTGGATTAAAGAAGCCCGGTGGAAAGATCTTCTCTAACTTGCAGAGCAACTCCGGTGCCAACTTTTCCATGTCAGCTATCACGGCAGGCGATAGTTCTTTCGTACAAAGAACACGGAAGAAATAGCTCAGCTCTGCCAGTACTATCCATTCATCCTCAGGGATAAAGCCACGCAACATCACCGGCATTACCTGCTCAAGCCATATGTGCCAATCATGACTCTTGAGACCAAATATTTTCAATTTTTCAAGACTCGCTCCCCTCTTTAGATTCGCTGCATACCCATCGGGGAAATCAACTGCATTTTCACCCACAAGATAATTTCCCTCATAGCTGGCCTTCCAAGATTGAACCAGGCCTTTGGCTTCGTCCAGTTCTGCTTTCCTTTCGGTTGTCGCATGTTTTGTAACGGTCTATCACATAGAGTCTGCAGATCGACTCTAGCCTTAGTATTATCCTTTGACTTCCCATCTATGCCGAACAATGTACCAAAAAGGGCCTCGCCGATATTCTTTTCAGTGTGCATCACGTCAATGTTGTGTGGAAGAAGGAGGTCTTTGAAGTAAGGCAGATCCCACAAGCATGTCTTGTGAGTCCAGGCGTGTTCCGAATTATACCCCTTGAAATACCCTGGACGCTCTGGATCAGGCTCGAGAGCGTTTAACTGATCCAGGATCTGTTGGCCAGTCAACGCAGGTGGTGCAGAGTTTTTGACAACTCTACCTTTGGTGAAGTTCTTCTTGTCTTTTCTGAACTTATGGCGAGGATCCAGGAACTGTCTATGCAAGTCGAAGCAAGAATACTTGCGACCCGCCTGCAGCCAATGAAACTGAAGAGCTGCCTTGCATGTGGGGCACAGGAACCTTCCATGCGTACACCAACCAACGAATAGCGCATACGCCGGCAAGTCATGCATCGAGTACATGTACCAGACACGCATTATGAAGTTTCGTTTGCTAGCGGCGTCGTATGTCTTGAACCCATTATCCCAAGCTTCTTGCAATTCATCCTTAAGCGGCTGCATGTACACATTCATATTCTTCCCCGGATAGTTGGGCCCTGGAATTATCAACGTCAGAAAAATGTTCTTTCTTTGCATAATCTGTCCGGGGGGGGGGGGGGGAGATTGAGTGGAATGACAAATACAGGCCAACAACTGTATTGGGTTGCCGTCATACCAAACGGATTGAACCCATCTGTGCCGATGCAGACTCGAGGATGCCTTGGATCTGCCGCTTTTTGCTCATGTAATGCATCGAAGTGCTTCCACGCAGAACCATCCGAAGTGTGTACCATCATCTGATTCCCATCTGCATCTAGTTCGGTTCTTTTGCCCATTTTGTGCCATGTCATCTGTCTGGCCGTCTCTTCAACCATGAAAAGACGTTGAAGTCTTGGTACGATTGGCAGATACCGAAGAACATTAACGGGGATTTTGGTCTGCCTCTTCTCACCCATACCATTGTCTACCACAACATACCTGGAAGAGTTGCAAATGGGACAATAGTTCAAGTCCGCATACTCAAGCCTAAATAAGGCACATCCTTTATCACATGCATCTATCTTCTCATAGGGCATCTTAAGTGCATGGAGGATTTTGTCCGACTGGTACAGGTTTGCAGGCATTACATGGCCTTTGGGTAGAAAGCGTCCAAATAGTGTCATCATAGCGTCGTAGCATTCTCTGCCCAAGTTGAATTGAGCCTTCAGAGCCATTACTTGTGCGATGGCATCCAGCTGACAAAGCTCAGTGTGCTCGTGGAGAGGACGTTTTGAAGACTCCAACATTTCATTGAAGGCCTTTGCAGATTCCTCCATCTCATCGTCTGAATCCCGAGCATCATCAAAGTCTTGCACCATGTCTTCGATCTCGGTACCATGCTCGTCGGTGTGACGACGAACCACCTCAGCTCTGGTACGTTGGGCAGACTCTCCATGAAATGTCCACACCGTATAATCGGGCGTAAACCCCCACTTCTGCAGGTGTTTACCCATTTCATCCTCTTTCCTCTGAGAAAAGTTGTCGCACCTAACACAGGGGCACCAGGTTTTTCTCTGGCCATTTGCAAATGCGGCTTTCACAAACCCCTTGGTTTTTGTTAACCATTCATTGGTCATGTCTTCCTGACTAGTGTGACCGGTGTACATCCACGCACGATCACTCATCTTGCCTACCTACTAAACACCCAAGAAATATATATATAATTCATCATATATATTCATCAGTTAATCAAGTTTTTCAATTTTATTACGTCCATGCAACCTACACGCTAATAGGTAAAGATAGGTCCTAATCCCACCCGAGTATGTGTAGATTGGGTTTGTTTTCCCATGCTCTGCTCCGGATCCGACGCAAAATTTCGGCAGCACCTCCCCGCTGTTCTCCTGATACACGTCTCGGCAATAAACAGAGAGGATGTGTACCCGGAGAACAACAGGGAGGCACTGACGAAATCCTGCATCGGATCCGGAACAGAGCATGGGAAAACAAACCCAATCTACACATACTCGGGCTATCCATGGATAACGTTGGACAATTCAAAAGAATCACGGTTATAAATATGCAAATGCATGCATATTTATAACTGTAACCCTTTCGAACGGGAGACGCATACTGGTTACACGACTGTAGTTACCTAGCTAGTGTTATCGGCACAAAGGCCGGAACAGAGCAAAGGAAGGGGGGAGGAGGAGGATATAGCTAGCTAACTGCTGCTGTCGGCGATGAGGGGATGGAGCCGAGGAGGGTAGCCGAGGGAGGAAGCAAGGGGCACCGGCGAGGATCTGCGAGGAGGGGGGATCCGGGGAGGGATAGGTTAGTGACCGGCGAGGGGAGAGATCTGGGGATCTCTACATTAACATTTTATTTTTCCTTTACATTTTCTACATCTTCTACTTCTTTCACCTAACTAACCTAACTAAATTTAACTAATAGTAGACCTAAAATTTAACTAATGCTAGACCTAACTAAATAAGCTAAGTAACCCTAATTCCTAAAATCTTACTAACTACAACTAAACTACATTTTTTACATCTTCTACAACTAACTACAGCTAATTAACTAACTACAACTAAACTAGATTTAACTAATACTAAAATAGAACACTAAAATTACTAAAACAGAGAAAAAAATTGAAAAAACAGAGAGGGGGAGGGGGCTCACCGGAGTGGGGGAGGTGGAGGCCGGTGTTGGTGGAGGTGGAGGAGGCCGACGCCGGCGGTGTAGGTGGAGGAGGCCGGCGGCGGCGGCGGTGGGTTGGAGGAGGCAGGGGGCAGCGACGGTGGAGGAGGGGGCCGTGCCGCCGACGGTGGAGGAGGGTGTGCCGCCGGCGATGCAGGAGGGCGACGCGCGGGGATGGGGTGGCGCCGGCGGACGGGGACGGCGGCACGGGGCGGGGTGGCGGCGCGAGACGGGGACGGCAGCGCGCGCGGGGCAGGAGAGTGTGGGAGAGAGAGTGGAGAGAGAGGGGATGGGGGCGGGGACGGTGGGGCGTCGGGGGCGCCGGGGAGAGACAGACTGAAAGAGAGAGAGGGGGGGAGGTGGGGGCGGGGGCGGCCATTAGATACGTTAGGTTAGTTTCTTTGCCGTCCGCTTTCGTGCTCTTTGCCGTCTGCTGGCAGACGGCAAAGAGTGAACAGACGGCAAAGAGTGTACTACCCAGCGCAGCGCTCCAGTGGGCCCCACGCCTGCTCTTTGCCGTCTGCTTTCGGGCTCTTTGCCGTCTGCCAGCGGACGGCAAAGAGTGCACTGACGGCAACCATGATCTTTGCCATCAGTCCGTTCTTTGGCGTCTGCTTTCTGGAAGCAAACGGGAAAGGTAGCCTTTGCCGTCCGCTAGCAGACATCAAAGATCAGACTGATGGCAAATTCTCTGATTCCTGTAGTGTCACCGCCCCAGGGACCTGGCAAGAATTTACGTCGGAGCTCCGTCTAATAGCCCCACGGAAGAAGCTGAGGAGGATCGGAGCCCGAGAGACTTACTCAAAGAAGAAGTGTCGCCATCCGTCCAAGCGTCACCCCTGCGAGGACTAGAACCCTACGTATCTACTAGCCAAGCCAAAGCACAAGGATTCTCCTCCCTGCCACCGGCCACTAGAGCGGCAGACGGAGGGAAGGAAAATCCACGGACTCGTCGGCGGATATCGAGGGGAGGAAGGTTTTTTCCTAGTTGCCTCGCGAGGGGGGAAAGAAAAGCTACGTTTATACTGCTACTTGTTGGTTGAAGCGGACCTCAGAATGCACTATAAGCTGAGGGGGTTGTGTTGTCCATATTTGACGTGTCAGTAAATTATTGTATCGTATGTTGCTATCCATTGCCCATTTGTGTGGGAGATAACAACGGTGTGGCCCCAATAATTATAATACTAAAGAAATAAAGAAAAAGTAAGTAGAACCACTGGTTGACAGATGTCTCGAAATGTTTATATTTTGAATATGCATGACTACAGGTAACCAGTTTAAATTTATCTCGAAAAAGGTTTATGCAATACTGCATATTTGCCGGGTTTATACGTATGTACACATCGGAGGAGTCGGCGACGAAGCATACCGCGGCGGAGCGACCAACGAGGAGGTAGGCGTAGGCGTGGTCAAAGACGAGGAGCGTCGAGGCCGCGCATCATTGACCGATGGACGCGACGATGTTGGAGGCGAGGTAGTGGGCTCCTCCATGTTTTCCCGCATCTCTCTCTCTCCTACAGCGCCGGTCGAGCAGGGGCGGCACGATGAGTATGGCACTAGAGCATGGGTGAGGTAACACGGGGTGCAGCCGCGTAGCACGCGTTGCTGCTGGAGACCGGGCAGCGAGACGGTGGCCATGGTCGTGACCAGTGGCGGAGCGTGACATGATACGTAGGCCGGGCCAGTTCAGCAAAGAGTGGGCCATAAGCTGGGCAGTGCTGCTAGTGGGCCAAATCAATGTTAAATCCTAAGAGAAAGCATGTAGAGAAGGGTGGGCCATGGCCCAGTATGGTCCACCCGACGCTCCGCCCCTGGTCGTGACCTCCATGACACCGAGCTCGAGGGGCAGACGTCGGGGGTCAAGGCTGTTGGAAATATGCCCTAGAGGCAATAATAAATTGGTTATTATTATATTTCCTTGTTCATGATAATCGTTTATTATCCATGCTATAATTGTATTGATTGGAAACTCAAATACATGTGTGGGTACATAGACAACACTGTGTCCCTAGTAAGCCTCTAGTTGACTAGCTCGTTGATCAAAGATGGTTAAGGTTTCCTAGCCATGGACATGAGATGTCATTTGATAACGGGATCACATCATTAGGAGAATGATGTGATGGACAAGACCCAAACTATAAACGTAGCATATGATCGTGTCAGTTTATTGCTATTGTTTTCTGCATGTCAAGTATCTGTTCCTTTGACCATGAGATCATGCAACACACTGACACCGGAGGAATACCTTGTGTGTATCAAACGTCGCAACGTAACTGGGTGACTATAAAGGTGCTCTACAGGTATCTCCGAGGGTGTCTGTTGAGTTGGCATGGATCAAGACTGGGATTTGTTACTCCGTATGACGGAGAGGTATCTCAGGGCCCACTCGGTAATACAACATCACAATGAGCCTTGCAAGCAATGTGACTAAAGTGTTAGCCACGAGATCTTGTATTACGGAACGAGTAAAGAGACTTGCCGGTAACGAGATTGAACTAGGTATAGAGATACCGACGATCGAATCTCGGGCAAGTAACATACCGAAGAACAAAGGGAACAGCATACGGGATTAACTGAATCCTTGACATAGAGGTTCGACCGATAAAGATCTTCGTAGAATATGTAGGAGCCAATATGGGCATCCAGGTCCCGCTATTGGTTATTGATCGTAGAGGTGTCTCGGTCATGTCTACATAGTTCTCGAACCCGCAGGGTCTACACACTTAACGTTTGGTGACGATTAGTATAGTTGAGTTATTTTGTTGGTGACTGAAAGTTGTTCGGAGTCCCGAATAAGATCCCGGACATGACGAGGATCTCCGGAATAGTCCGGAGGTAAAGATTGATATATGTGATAATAGTGTTTTGATCTCCGGAAGGGTTCCGGAATTCACCGGAAGGGGTTCCGGATGTTTACCGAAGTGTTCGGGTGCAGCAACACTTTATATGAGCCAAAGAGGTAAAGCCCACGAGGTATTGGAAAGTGCAAAAGGAAGTTTTGCTGGCGTCTGGGGCGGTACTACCGCTTATCGTAAGCGGTACTACCGCTACGGGCGGTACTACCGCTTATCGTAAGCGGTACTACCGCTACGGGCGGTACTACCGCTTATCGTAAGCGGTACTACCGCTACGGGCGGTACTACCGCTTATCGTAAGCGGTACTACCGCTACGGGCGGTACTACCGCTTATCGTAAGCGGTACTACCGTTTGTGCGTGGTACTGCAGGGATCCGAGTTGGACTCTTTCCCTGCGGGCCAAACCGACCTTGTGCGGGCAAAACCGACCTGGAGGAGGCTTTTACTCCAAGTTTAGACCCCAAGGCTCAACATATAAATAGAGGGGCAGGGCTAGCACGCGGGAGACATTAAGATTTCCCCAAGCCGTGTGCGGCAACCCTAAACCTCTAGTTCCTCCGTCATAATCTCCGTAGTGCTTGGCGAAGCCCTGCAGAGATTGTTCCTCACCAACATCACCACGCCGTCGTGCTGCCGGAACTCATCTACTACTTCATCATCGCTCGCTGGATCGAGGAGGTGAAGGCGTCATCAAGCCGTACGTGTGTTGAACGCGGAGGTGCCGTCCGTTCGGCACTAGTTCGTGATCGGTTCGAGGGACGACTTGCGATTTGGATCGCGGAGACGTTCGACTACATCAACCGCGTTTCTTAACGCTTCCGCTTAGCGATCTACAAGGGTATGTAGATTCACTCTCCCTCTCGTAGATCTTTATCACCATGGATAGATCTTGTGTGTGCGTAGGAAAATTTTTGTTTCCCATGCAACGTTCCCCAACAGTGGCATCATGAGCTAGGTCTATGCGTAGATGAGATCTCGAGTAGAACATAAACGAGTTGTGGGCGTGGGTGTATACATATTGCTTGCCGTTACTAGTTGATATTTGATTCGGCGGTACTGTGAGATGAAGCGGCCCGGACCGACATTACGCGTACGCTTACGCGAGACAGGTTCCTTCAACTAACATGTAACTTCGTTGCATAAAGATGGCTAGCGGGTGTCTGTCTCTCTCACTTTAGTTGAATCGATTTCAATGAAGAGGGTTCTTTTAGAAGATCAAAAAGCAATCACTACACCACGTTGTGGTTTTGCGTAGGTAAGAACGGTTCTTGCAAACCCGTAGCAGCCACGTAAAATTTGCAACAATAATTAGAGGACGTCTAACTTGTTTTTGCAGGGTATGTTGTGATGTGATATGGCCAATTACATGATGAGATATATGTGATGTATGAGATGATCATGTGTTGTATAGAATATCACGACTTGCATGTCGATGAGTACGGCAACTGGCAGGAGCCATAGAGTTGTCTTTAATTATTGTATGACCTGCGTGTCAATCATTAAGCGCTATGTAATGCTTTACTTTATCGCTAAACGTTAGCTATAGTCGTGGAAGCAACAGTCGGCGCGACAACCTCATGGCGACACGTTGATGGAGATCAAGATGATGGAGATCATGGTGTCATGCCGGTGACGATGGAGATCATGCCGGTGCTTTGGAGATGGAGATCAAAAGCACGAGTTCATGGCCATATCATGTCACTTATGATTTGCATGTGATGTTAATCCTTTTATGCATCTTATTTTGCTTAGGACGACGGTAGCATTATAAGGTGATCCCTCACTTAAATTTCAAGATAAAATTGTGTTCTCCCCGAGTGTGCACCGTTGCGAAAGTTCGTCGTTTCGAGACACGCCGTGATGATCGGGTGTGATAGACTCTACGTTCACATACAACGGGTGTAAGCCATGTTGCACGTGCGGAAACACTCGGGTTAAAATTGACGAGCCTAGCATGTACAGACATGGCCTCGGAACACAAGAGACCGAAAGGTCGAACATGAGTCATATAGTAGATATGATCAACATGAAGATGTTCACCATTGAAACCACCTCAACTCACGTGATGATCGGACTTGAGTTGGTGGATTTGGATCATGTTACACTCGAATGATCGGAGGGATGTCAATTTGAGTAGGAGTTTTTTTAAGTAATATGATTAACTAAACTCATTATCTAGAACAATAGTCTAAGTTGTCTTTGCAATATTTATGTTGTAGATCATGGCTCGCGCAGTAGCACCCCTGAATTTTAATGCGTTCCTAGAGAAAGCTAAGTTGAAAGATGATGGAAGTAACTTTGTGGACTGGGCCCGTAATCTAAGGATTATCCTTACGGCTTCCCAGAAGGCTTATGTCCTTGATGCACCGCTTGGTGATCCACCCGCTCCAGTTGAGTCTCTAGACGTTGTGAACGCCTGGCAGGCTCGTTCTGAAGATTACTCAATAGTTCAATGTGCAATATTGTATGGCTTAGAACCGGGACTTCAAAGACGTTTTGAACGTCATGGAGCATATGAGATGTTCCAGGAGTTGAAGTTTATCTTTCAGAAGAATGCCCGGATCAAGAGATATGAGATCTCCGATAAGTTCTATGCTTGCAAGATGGAGGAGAACGGGTCTATCAGTGATCACGTGCTCAGAATGTCTGGGTACTCTACCCGTCTGGCTGAATTGGGGATGCCCCTTCCGCCAGAGGCTATCACTGACAGAGTTCTTCAATCATTGCCACCTAGCTACAAGAGCTTCGTGTTGAACTATAACATGCACGGGATGAACAAGTCAGTCGCCGAGCTGTTTGCGATGCTGAAAGTCGCTGAGTCTGAAATTCAGAAGGAGCATCAAGTGTTGATGGTCAATAAAACCACTAGTTTCAAGAAAAATGGCAAGGGTAAGAAGGGTAACTCCAAGAAGAGTGGCAAACCAGTTGCTCCTCTCGTGAAGAAACCCAAGGCTGGACCCAAACCAGAAACTGTGTGTTTTCATTGCAAGGGAACTGGACACTGGAAGCGGAACTGCCCCAAGTATTTGGCTGACAAGAAGGCGGCCAACAAACAAGGTATATATGATATACATGTTATTGATGTGTACCTTACCAACTCTCGTTGTAGTGCCTGGGTATTTGATACCGGTGCGGTTGCTCATATTTGCAACTCAAAACAGGAAACTGCGGAATAGACGGAGGCTGGCAAAGGACGAAGTGACGATGCGCGTGGGAAATGGTTCCAAGGTTGATGTGATCGCCGTCGGCACGCTCGCTCTTCAATTACCATCGGGATTAATGATGAACCTGAATAATTGTTATTTAGTGCCTGCGTTAAGCATGAACATTATATCTGGATCTTGTTTATTGCGAGACGGTTACTCATTTAAATCAGAGAATAATGGTTGTTCTATTTATATGAGTAATATCTTTTATGGTCATGCACCCAATGTGAGGGGTTTATTCTTATTGAATCTCGATAGTAATGATACACATGTTCATAACATTGATGCCAAAAGATGTAGAATTGATAATGATAATACCACTTTCTTGTGGCACTGCCGTTTAGGTCATATTGGCGTAAAACGCATGAGGAAGCTCCATGCTGATGGACTTTTGGAGTCACTTGATTTTGAATCACTTGACACATGTGAGCCATGCCTCATGGGCAAGATGACTAAAACGCCGTTCTCTGGAATAATGGAACGGGCAAGTGACTTATTGGAAATCATACATACTGATGTGTGCGGTCCGATGAGCATTGAGGCGCGCGGTGGTTATCTTTACTTTCTCACCTTCACTGATGACTTAAGTAGATATGGGTATATTTACTTAATGAAACACAAGTCTGAAACATTTGAAAAGTTCAAACAATATCAGAGTGAAGTTGAGAATCATCGTAACAAGAAGATTAAATTCCTACGATCTGATCGAGGAGGAGAATATCTGAGTTATGAGTTTGGCAGTCACTTAAGACAATGTGGAATTGTTTCACAACTAACACCGCCTGGAACACCACAGCGTAATGGTGTGTCCGAACGTCGTAATCGAACCTTATTAGATATGGTGCGATCTATGATGTCTCTTGCCGATTTGCCACTATCGTTTTGGGGTTATGCATTAGAGACAGCTGCATTCACTTTAAATAGGGCACCATCGAAATCCGTTGAGACGACGCCATATGAACTTTGGTTTGACAAGAAGCCAAAGCTGTCGTTTCTTAAAGTTTGGGGATGTGATGCTTATGTCAAAAAGCTTCAGCCTGAAAAGCTGGAACCCAAAGCGGAGAAATGCGTCTTCATAGGATACCCAAAAGAGACAGTTGGGTATACCTTCTATCTCAGATCCGAAGGCAAAGTGTTTGTCGCTAAAAACGGAACATTTCTTGAGAAAGAGTTTCTCTCGAAAGAATTGAGTGGGAGGAAGATAGAACTTGATGAGGTTGTTGAACCTTTACTTCAACCTGAAAGTAGCGCAGCGCAGAAAGATGTTTCTGTAGAGCCTACAACAGCTGAAGAGGAAGTTAATGATGATGATCATGAAGCTTTGGATCAAGTTGCTATCGAACCTCGTAGGTCGACAAGGACGCGTACTGCTCCTGAGTGGTACGGCAACCCTGTCTTGGAGGTCATGTTGTTAGACAACGATGAACCTACGAGCTATGGAGAAGCGATGATGGGCCCGGATTCCGAGAAGTGGTTAGAGGCCATGAAATCCGAGATGGGATCCATGTATGAAAACAAAGTGTGGACTTTGGAAGTATTACCTGAAGGGCGTAAGGCCATTCAGAACAAATGGATCTTTAAGAGGAAGACGGACGCGGACGGTAATGTCACCGTCTATAAAGCTCGACTTGTGGCAAAGGGTTTTTCACAAGTTCAAGGAGTTGACTACGATGAGACCTTCTCACCCGTAGCGATGCTTAAGTCCGTCAGAATCATGTTAGCAATAGCTGCCTTTTTCGATTATGAAATTTGGCAGATGGATGTCAAAACAGCATTCCTTAACGGTTTCCTTAAGGAAGAGTTGTATATGATGCAACCAGAAGGTTTTTCCAGAGAATGCTGACAAAGTTTGCAAACTCCAGCGATCCATTTATGGACTGGTGCAAGCATCTCGGAGTTGGAATCTTCGCTTTGATGAGGTGATCAAAGCGTTCGAGTTTATACAAGTTTACGGAGAAGCTTGTATTTACAAGAAAGTGAGTGAGAGCTCTATAGCGTTTCTAATATTATATGTGGATGACATATTGCTAATTGGAAACAATATAGAAATGTTGGAAAGCGTAAAGGAATATTTGAACAAGAGTTTTTCAATGAAGGACCTAGGAGAAGCTGATTTCATATTAGGCATCAAGATCTATAGAGATAGATCAAGACGCTTAATAGGACTTTCACAAAGCACATACCTTGATAAGATTTTGAAGAAGTTCAAAATGGATCAGTCCAAGAAGGGGTTCTTGCCTGTTTTGCAAGGTGTGAAGTTGAGTAAGACTCAATGCCCAGTGACTGCAGGAGATAGAGAAAAGATGAGTGTCATCCCCTATGCTTCAGCCATAGGCTCTATCATGTATGCAATGCTGTGCACAAGACCCGATGTCAGCCTTGCCATAAGTATGGTCGGAAGGTTTCAAAGTGATCCAGGAATGGAACACTGGACGGCGGTCAAGAATATCCTGAAGTACCTGAAAAGGACTAAGGATATGTTTCTCGTTTATGGAGGTGATCACGAGCTCGTCGTAAAGGGTTACGTCGATGAAAGCTTTGACACTGATCCGGATGACTCTAAGTCACAAACCGGATACGTGTTTATTCTTAATGGGGGTGCGGTTAGCTAGTGCAGTTCCAAGCAAAGCGTGGTAGCTGATTCTACATGCGAAGCGGAGTACATCGCAGCCTCAGAGGCGGCGAAGGAAGGTGTCTGGATGAAGGAGTTCATGACAGATCTTGGAGTAGTGCCTAGTGCGCTTAACCCAATGACTCTGTTTTGTGATAATACTGGTGCCATTGCTCTAGCCAAGGAACCAAGATTTCACAAGAGGACCAGACACATAAAGCGACGTTTCAATTCCATCCGCGATTATATCAAGGAGGACGACATAAATATTTGCAAAGTACACACGGATCTGAATGTTACAGATCCGATGACTAAACCTCTTCCAAGGGCTAAACATGAACAACACCAGAACTGCATGGGTGTTCGATTCATTACAATGTAAATCACATAGTGATGTGAACTAGATTATTGACTCTAGTGCAAGTGGGAGACTGTTGGAAATATGCCCTAGAGGCAATAATAAATTGGTTATTATTATATTTCCTTGTTCATGATAATCGTTTATTATCCATGCTATAATTGTATTGATTGGAAACTCAAATACATGTGTGGGTACATAGACAACACTGTGTCCCTAGTAAGCCTCTAGTTGACTAGCTCGTTGATCAAAGATGGTTAAGGTTTCCTAGCCATGGACATGAGATGTCATTTGATAACGGGATCACATCATTAGGAGAATGATGTGATGGACAAGACCCAAACTATAAACGTAGCATATGATCGTGTCAGTTTATTGCTATTGTTTTCTGCATGTCAAGTATCTGTTCCTTTGACCATGAGATCATGCAACACACTGACACCGGAGGAATACCTTGTGTGTATCAAACGTCGCAACGTAACTGGGTGACTATAAAGGTGCTCTACAGGTATCTCCGAGGGTGTCTGTTGAGTTGGCATGGATCAAGACTGGGATTTGTTACTCCGTATGACGGAGAGGTATCTCAGGGCCCACTCGGTAATACAACATCACAATGAGCCTTGCAAGCAATGTGACTAAAGTGTTAGCCACGAGATCTTGTATTACGGAACGAGTAAAGAGACTTGCCGGTAACGAGATTGAACTAGGTATAGAGATACCGACGATCGAATCTCGGGCAAGTAACATACCGAAGAACAAAGGGAACAGCATACGGGATTAACTAAATCCTTGACATAGAGGTTCGACCGATAAAGATCTTCGTAGAATATGTAGGAGCCAATATGGGCATCCAGGTCCCGCTATTGGTTATTGATCGTAGAGGTGTCTCGGTCATGTCTACATAGTTCTCGAACCCGCAGGGTCTACACACTTAACGTTTGGTGACGATTAGTATAGTTGAGTTATTTTGTTGGTGACTGAAAGTTGTTCGGAGTCCCGAATAAGATCCCGGACATGACGAGGATCTCCGGAATAGTCCGGAGGTAAAGATTGATATATGTGATAATAGTGTTTTGATCTCCGGAAGGGTTCCGGAATTCACCGGAAGGGGTTCCGGATGTTTACCGAAGTGTTCGGGTGCAGCAACACTTTATATGAGCCAAAGAGGTAAAGCCCACGAGGTATTGGAAAGTGCAAAAGGAAGTTTTGCTGGCGTCTGGGGCGGTACTACCGCTTATCGTAAGCGGTACTACCGCTACGGGCGGTACTACCGCTTATCGTAAGCGGTACTACCGCTACGGGCGGTACTACCGCTTATCGTAAGCGGTACTACCGCTTGTGCGCGGTACTGCAGGGATCCGAGTTGGACTCTTTCCCTGCGGGCCAAACCGACCTTGTGCGGGCAAAACCGACCTGGAGGAGGCTTTTACTCCAAGTTTAGACCCCAAGGCTCAACATATAAATAGAGGGGCAGGGCTAGCACGCGGGAGACATTAAGATTTCCCCAAGCCGTGTGCGGCAACCCTAACCCTCTAGTTCCTCCGTCATAATCTCCGTAGTGCTTGGCGAAGCCCTGCAGAGATTGTTCCTCACCAACATCACCACGCCGTCGTGCTGCCGGAACTCATCTACTACTTCATCATCGCTCGCTGGATCGAGGAGGTGAAGGCGTCATCAAGCCGTACGTGTGTTGAACGCGGAGGAGGTGCCGTCCGTTCGGCACTAGTTCGTGATCGGTTCGAGGGACGACTTGCGATTTGGATCGCGGAGACGTTCGACTACATCAACCGCGTTTCTTAACGCTTCCGCTTAGCGATCTACAAGGGTATGTAGATTCACTCTCCCTCTCGTAGATCTTTATCACCATGGATAGATCTTGTGTGTGCGTAGGAAAATTTTTGTTTCCCATGCAACGTTCCCCAACAAAGGCACAGGGCATCTCTGTCTCATCTGGGAAGATGGCGTCCCCGAGCTCGATGGCCATGGTGGCGCCTGGCTGATACAGGCCTACATGGGTGGACTGCCTGTGATTCTCGAACATATGGGGAGGTGGACAAGCAAGCTGGATGCGGCGTTGCTCGGGCACCCCTGCCGCCATTGATCTCCTATTCACATCGCCGCTCCTGAGCGGAGCAAGCTCGGGAAGGCAGGGCACCTGTAGGCGGTGTGCTGTGAGGAGCTCGCAAAAAAAAAGGCCTATCAACGTGTCAATAGAAAGGAGAAAAAACCTGTGACACATGCATGGTTTTTCCTCTAATCTGGTTTTGGGCGAAAATTGTCCCGTTTTCAGACATAGGGACTAAATGTCACCCAAAAAAAACTTGAGGGGCCACATGTAGATTTTTGGTAAATTTGATGGACCAAAAACATATATTTTTTCAAAAAATTAATAGGCCGCTCATTTCATGATTAAAGGAGTGTGTGGAGAAGAAAAGAAAACTAAGGTTCATGCGAAGAACTGTGATGCCTACCAGGACACTAACTACAAACGAATTGATGGCGGCACTTTGTTTTACTCGGTTCGGGATCCAATCAATCACCTCCATTGCCACAAAAGATGACATTTGCGAACGTTCGTCTTGCAGTTCGAATGTATTTAGGAAACCTGAATGGCTTTTTCGCAAAACTGTCATTTGTATTTCTTTAATTTTGTGTGTAAAACGGTCATAGTATTTCTTTAATTTTGTGTGTAAAAAGGTCATCCAATCTGCACCATAGGATCAAGATCGTGTGGTAGCTTAGGCGTTCGCTGGCAGCTGCTCACTGGGAACATTCGCCAGTTACTATTTTTGAAAAACTGAGGTTCATGCAAAGAATTGTGATACATATCAGGATTTCTTTGGGGAAGATGCCTACCAGGATATCGACTCCAAACGAACTGATGGCGGCACTTTGTTTTACTCCGTTTGGGATCCAATCAATCACCTCGATTACCCTGAAGTCCCCATCATTTTTCCATCTGTGATGAAAATGGAGAACCTTGCGAAAACGCTGCCATTGGAGGTGCCGCTCGCCATCACATACATTCGGTCCTGACGAAAACACATGTGGAAAATTTCTTAATTGGCCGATGGGTGTTTAAATATGGCTAAATCGGTTATGTTCTAGTGTCCACCTACCTTCTATTCCGTTGCTTGAGCTCCATCTGGCATTTCTCAATCAGTTGGACAGTGACACACAATGTATTGCCTTTGAAAAATGATTAGATGGGCAAAATAAAATAAAATCGTACTACAAGCCAAAGGCCCAAGAAGAGCTGAGAATGCCTCGCTCGGTCGTGGGTGCAAATTGGTGCCCCGCCCGCTGCCGCTCGGCTGCTCCCACCGTACACAAGTTAATAGTATACGTCCATGCTACCATTTCACCTCATCCATGGGTGCACAACATATACTCCGTTTCCTCGCAAAAGGAAAAACATATAGTAGTATTCCGTTTCACCTGGACACGGTAACACGCACACACCCTTTGCACCCGTCGCGAGCAGTCTGTTTGCACAGTTGACCGTGACGTCGGACGGCTGCATGCGGCGGGCGGGGGGCCTGAACCGAACCGAACCAACCAACGACGCGCGCGCACCGGACGAGGGCCCCGGCCGGAAGGAACCAAAAGCCAACGGAACGGCCGTTTCCCCGCGCGTGACGATCGGTCGACACGCCAGAGCCCAAAAGCTCCGGGATGCAAAGTGCAAACAAACAAACAGAGCCCACGCCGACCAGACGCGTGCGACGGCACGTCGCCGTCGCGCCATCGCCACGGCGCCCTCCACTCTGGATGGGTCGATGGTCCTTCGGGTATCTATCTTCGGCGCGCCCGACTCCAAGGCTCGGTCGACTAGGTCGGAACCTCTTCCTGCCGTGACGGAGACGCGGGCCGACCGCCGACGGCACACACGGACGGATAGACGTGGGGACCTGAGTAGGTACCTGACTAGTGGCCGGTTTGGGCGCGCACGTCGCGTCGCGTCGCGGCGTCGGCGCTACATGGCACGGCTCTCCAGGTTTGGATCATCGGTTGGTGCCAAACATCGAATTGGCGACAAGTGCAGGCCGTGTGTGGCAGACGTTGAAGGGGTAGCATATCGTTGCCAACTCTGCTGCATCCAGTAACTTCTTTAGCGTCGAGTCCACGTTAAGCTGCTTTACATCATTATTATAGTACGTATTACACAAACAAAAACGCCAGCTAGTCCGTGTTCAGTAACCTTTACTTATTAGTCCACCGTTAAGCCTTTGTCATAGGGCTATTAAGTCCACTGCAAGCCAAGCCGTACGTGTTAAGACTTGAGACAGATGAAATGATACGATCCATGAAAGGTACATAAAGGTTCTGATCATATCTTAGGGCTCCCTCCAAAAAAAAAAGATGAAATGACCCTAGCACGTGTGGGCTCGTCTCCCTTTCTTATAAATATCCTTTTTATATGTGGGAAACCCTTTCTTATAATTCCACTATCGATAGGAGACAGTGCACTGGCCATCACATAACGTACGTATGTGTACATTAGTCACACAAGTTCAAAAGTACTCGCTCGTTACCCGTGACTAGGTGAAATGAGCACCCAAGATCACAACCGGTACACGTCGGACCAATTTGATAGTTGGCGTAATGGCAAGGCTGTATTTCCGCAAAAACAACTTGACATGATTGCTATTTTAGCTATGAACAAGCGTAACGATGATGCCGGTGGGGAACATGCAAAGTATTATCATCTTGTACGCCTTGTCAATTTTTTCATACATGATTACAATGGCTTTAAAGTGTTGAAATCACCAGTTGAAATTATGTACTCCATCCAATCCAAATTAATTGTCTCTACTTTGGTACAACTTTAGTATTTATTCTTGTGTGCTTGCTTCTGTTTTCATGTATAATCATGCTTCAATGCTCGTCTCTCTTGTCCATACTAGACTCTTCATTTCTGAGCTATACAAAAATCTGGTTTATGTATAGTCATATTCGCACAAACACATTAGAAGTAGTTCACATAAACGGAAAAGAGCCCGATAATAGAGTTGGCGCCACCCTATCCATTTCCCATCTTCTCTCCCTCTTGCCGCCGCCTGGCCCGATAATAGAGTTGGCGCCACCCTATCCATTTCCCATCTTCTCTCCCTCTCGCCGCCGCCTGGCAAAGCCCACGCGGTGGGTTCGGTTGTGAGATCATGTTCGGGGGTGGGCCGATGTGGACGCTCGGAGGGAGACGGCAAGATGGCGAAGGAGATGCGTGTTCAAGTGATCTGCGTAAGGCGGTGCTCAACGACGGTATTGGTGAAGCCGCCGACGGCGATCTTCAACGACGGCCCGCCCTGGTAAGTCACCGGAGAACAAGGCGTCGACGCATGTGTCCTTGACGGCGGCAAGCTCGACGCCATACCCAGACCTGTCGTGCACCGGCATGGATGATTATTTTTTTTATGTTTTCTTTAGGGAGACTTCATGTTTGGTTTGAGACGGCGAGGCGGCGACGTTGTCCCATAGAATAATTTCTCCCCGCTCTTTCCCCATTTCGTTGATGTGCTCGTCACCTGCGGAGGGCGTACAGAGTCATGTCTCCAATGGGTCTTCCGGCACCCGGTCGGTTTAGGTTTCCAATTGATTTGCCCAGCATTCGTGGTCTTGGCGTTTTCCTCTCTGGACAGTGATCTGTTTCGCATATCGTGATCGTCGGCGCCTCCTGGTCTGCATCAATGACTTCCCGGTTGTTGCTTCTACAAGCTCTTGTGTTTATAAAAGTTTGCTCCGATGAGGTACAGCCCCAGAGGCGGCATCAAGGCGCTCACGGCGCGCCGCTGGTGGATGCAGGAGGAAGAAGACTTCGGTCCCAAGAATTTGATTGTAATTTTATCTTTTTATATGCGTCTGTCTGCAGGGACACATGATACTTAATATATGGCCTTAGACATTTTTCCAAAGAAAAAAGTTGACGTGTACAAGCTCTAGTGACAAGTTCTTCTATATGTGAAACATGAATATGTGTTGTTGTGGGGGTGACATCCTCAACGTATATATACTTTTTGTAGCTTTCATGCTATAATCTTGTTAAATATGTGATGTTTTATCAATTATTTGGACTAACATATTAATAAAGTTGAAGTTTATTAGTTTAGTGTTTTTTAAGGTTTAGTGCTTTTGGTTTCAGGAAAAAAAGAGGTATTTTCTCGTCTGAGAAATCAAAGAACCTTAGGGGATAAATTTTACAATAAAAGGAGATTTGCGCCAGAAAACCACCTGGAGGGCCACCCCAAACCCACACATCCAAGCGACACACCCTAGGGATAGGTGTTGGGGAACGTTGCATGGAAAACAAAAAAAATTCTACGCACACGCAAGATCTATCCATGGAGATGCATAGCTACGAGAGGGGGAGTATGTCTACGTACCCTCGTAGACCGTAAGCGGAAGCGTTAGAACAACGCGGTTGATGTCGTCGAACAACTTCACGATCCAACCGACCGAGTACCGAACGTACGGCACCTCCGCGTTCAGCACACGTTCAGCTCGGTGACGTCCTCGACTTCTTGATCCAGCAAGACGGCGAGGTAGTGGATCAGTTCCGGCAGCACGACGGCGTGGTGACGGTGATGGTAATGCTATCTTCGCAGGGCTTCGCCCAAGCACTACGAAAATATGACCGAGGGACGGAACTGTGGAGGGGGGCGCCGCACACGGCTAAGACAATGTTGTGTATCCTTTGGGGCGCCCCCTCTCCTCTATTTATATATGTGTAGGGGCTTGGGGTAGAAGGAATAGTGCCACGTGAACAGTAACCATGAATAGTACACACGTGGACTTGGACTCCAAAGTCCAATCTTATTCCTACTAGGACTCTCTCTTTTTCCTTCCCTAGCTGCGTGGGCTTTTGAGGACTTGGTGCGCCTGGCCCAATAAGGCCAGGGCGCCTCCCCTTAGCCCATGTCAGTCCTTGGGACGTGGTGGACCCACTTGTGGACTTCCGGACCCCTCCGGAATCCTCCGAAACCTTCTGGAAGCTTCCCGGTACAATACCGAAAAAACTGCACTTTTTTCCGGAACCCAAAATATGACTTCCCATATATAAATCTTTACCTCTCGACCATTCCGAGACTCCTCGTGATGTCCGGGATCTCATCCGGGACTCCGAACAATATTCGGTTACCAATTCACATAACTCATATAACACTATATCGTCAACGAACATTAAGCGTGCGGACCCTACGGGTTCGGGAATGATGTAGACATGACCGAGATGCCTCTCCGGTCAATAACCAATAGCGGAACCTGGATGCCCATATTGGTTCCTACATATTCCACGAAGATCTTATCGGTCGAACCGCAATGACAACATACGTAATTCCCTTTGTCCGTCGGTATGTTACTTGCCCGAGATTCGATCGTCGGTACCTCCATACCTAGTTCAATCTCGTTACCGGCAAGTCTCTTTACTCGTTCCGTAATACATCATCCCGTAACTAACTCCTTAGTCACATTGCTTGCAAGCTTCTTATGATGTGCATTACCGAGAGGGCCCAGAGATACCTCTCCGAAACACGGAGTGACAAATCCCAGTCTCGATCCATGCCAACTCAACGGACACCTTCGGAGATACCTGTAGAGCATCTTTATGATCACCCAGTTACATTGCGACGTTTGATAGCACACAAGGTATTCCTCCGGTATCCGGGAGTTGCATGATCTCATGGTCTGAGGAACATGTATTTGACATTCAAGAAAGCAGTAGCAATAAATAGAATGATCATATGCTAAGCTAACGGATGGGTCTTATCCATCACATCATTCTCCTAATGATGTGATCCCGTTATCAAATGACAACTCATGTCTATGGTTAGGAAACCTTAACCATCTTTGATCAACGAGCTAGTCTAGTAGAGGCTCACTAGGGACACGGTATTTGTTTATGTATTCACACATGTATTTAAGTTTCCGGTCAATACAATTCTAGCATGAATAATAAACCTTTATCATGAACAAGGAAATATAAAATAATAACAACTTTATTATTGCCTCTAGGGCATATTTCCATCAGTCTCCCACTTGCACTAGAGTCAATAATCTAGATTACATAGTAATGAATCTAACACCCATGGAGTCTTGGTGCTGATCATGTTTTGCTCGTGGAAGAGGCTTAGTCAACGGGTCTGCCACATTCAGATCCGTGTGTACTTTAAAAAAAATTATGTCTCCATCCTTGACATATTCACGAATGGAGTTGAAGCGTCTCTTGATGAGTTTGGTCTTCTTGTGAAACCTGGGCTCCTTGGCTATGGCAATTGCTCCAGTGTTGTCACAAAAGATTGTCATTGGACCCGATGCACTAGGTATTACACCTAGATCGGATATGAACTCCTTCATCCAGACTCCTTCATGTGCTGCTTCCGAAGCAGCTATGTATTCCGCTTCACACGTAGATCCCGCCACGACGCTCTGCATGGAACTGCATCAACTGACAGCTCCACCATTTAGTATAAATACGTATCTGGTTTGTGACTTAGAGTCATCCGGATCAGTGTCGAAGCTTGCATCGACGTAACCCTTTACGACGAGCTCTTCGTCACCTCCATAAACGAGAAACATGTCCTTGGTCCTTTTCAGGTACTTCAGGATATTCTTGACCGCTGTCCAGTGATCCACTCCTGGATTACTCTGGTACCTCCCTGCCAAACTTATGGCAAGGCACACATCAGGTCTGGTACACAGCATGGCATACATAATAGAACCTATGGCTGAGGCATAAGGAATGACTTTCATTTTCTCTATATCTTCTGCCGTGGTCGGGCATTGAGTCTGACTCAACTTCACACCTTGCAAGACAGGCAAGAACCCTTTCTTTGACTGATCCATTTTGAACTTCTTCAAAACTTTGTCAAGGTATGTGCTTTGTGAAAGTCCTATCAAGCGTCTTGATCTATCCCTATATAAGCAGCTTCACCGAGGTCTTTCATTGAAAAATTCTTATTCAAGTATCCCTTTATGCCATCCAGAAATTCTATATCATTTCCAATCAACAATATGTCATCCACATATAATATTAGAAATGCTACAGAGCTCCCACTCACTTTCTTGTAAATACAGTCTTCACCGTAAGTCTGTACAAAACCATATGCTTTAATCACCTCATCAAAGCGTATATTCCAACTCCGAGATGCTTGCACCAGTCCATAGATGGATCGTTGGAGCTTGCACACTTTGTTAGCACCCTTAGGATCGAAAAAACCTTCTGGTTGCATCATATACAACTCTTCTTTGAGAAAACCATTAAGGAATGCAGTTTTGACATCCATTTGCCAGATTTCATAATCATAAAATACGGCAATTGCTAACATGATTCGGACAGACTTAAGCATCGCTACGGGTGAGAAAGTCTCATCGTAGTCAACCCCTTGAACTTGTCGAAAACCTTTCGCGACAAGTCGAGCTTTGTAGACAGTGATATTACCATGAGCATCCGTCTTCCTCTTAAAAATCCATTTATTCTCAATGGCTTGCCGATCATCGGGAAAGTGCACCAAAGTCCACACTTTGTTCTCATGCATGGATCCTATCTCGGATTTCATGGCCTCAAGCCATTTGTCAGAATCTGGGCTTATCATAGCTTCTTCATAGTTCGTATGTTCGCCGTTGTCTAACAACATAACTTCCAGAACAGGATTACCGTACCACTCTGGTGCGGAACGTACTCTGGTCGACCTACGAAGTTCAGTAGTAACTTGATCTGAAGTTTCATGATCTTTATCATTATCTTCCTCTCTTATTGGTGTAGGCATCACGGGAACGGTTTTCTCTGATGAGCTACTTTCCAATTCGAGAGAAGGTACAATTACCTCATCAAGTTCTACTTTCCTCCCACTCACTTCTTTCGAGAAAAACCCCTTCTCTAGAAAGGACCCATTCTTGGCAACAAAGACCTTGCCTTAGGATCTGTGGTAGAAGGTGTACCCAATTGTTTCTTTAGGGTATCCTATGAAGACGCACTTCTCCGCTTTGGGTTCGAGCTTATCAGGTTGAAGCTTATTCACATAAGCATTGCATCCCCAAACTTTAAGAAACGACAGCTTAGGTTTCTTGCCAAACCATAGTTCATACGGTGTCGTCTCAACGGATTTAGACGGTACCCTATTTAACGTGAATGCAGCTGTCTCTAATGCATAACCCCAAAACGATAGTGGCAAATCGGTAAGAGACATCATAGAACGCACCAAATCCAATAAAGTACGGTTATGACGTTCGGACACACCATTACGCTGTGGTGTTCCAGGTGGCGTGAGTTGTGAAACAATTCCACATTTTCTTAAATGAAGGCCAAACTCGTAACTCAAATATTCGCCTCCGCGATCAGATCGTAGAAACTTTATTTTCTTGTTACGATGATTCTCTACTTCACTCTGAAATTCTTTGAACTTTTCAAATGTTTCAGACTTGTGTTTCATCAAGTAGATATACCCATATCTACTCAAATCATCTGTGAAGGTTAGAAAATAACGATACCCGCCGCGTGCTTCAACATTCATCGGACCGCATACATCGGTATGTATTATTTTCAACAAATCAGTAGCTCGCTCCATTGTTCCGGAGAACGGAGTTTTAGTCATCTTGCCCATGAGGCATGGTTCGCAAGTATCAAATGATTCATAATCAAGAGATTCCAAAAGTCCATCCGCATGGAGTTTCTTCATGCGCTTTACAACAATATGACCTAAACGGCAGTGCCACAAGTATGTTGCACTATCATTATCAACTTTGCATCTTTTGGCATTAATATTATGAATATGTGTATTACTACGATCGAGATTCAACAAGAATAGACCATTCACAAAAGGTGCGTGACCATAAAAGATGTTACTCATATAAATAGAACAACCATTATTCTCTGACTTAAATGAATAACCGTCTCGCAATAAACAAGATCCAGATATAATGTTCATGCTCAACGCTGGCACCAAATAACAATTATTGAGGTCTAAAACTAATCCCGAAGGTAGATGTAGAGGTAGCGTGCCGACGGTGATCACATCAACCTTGGAACCATTCCCGACGCGCATCGTCACCTCGTCCTTAGCCAATATTCTCTTATTCCGTAGCTCCTGTTTCGAGTTACAAATATGAGCAACCGAACCAGTATCAAATACCCAGGCGCTACTGCGAGCATTAGTGAGGAACACATCAATAACATGTATATCAAATATACCTTTGCTCACTTTGCCACCCTTCTTATCTGCCAAATACTTGGGGCAGTTCCGCTTCCTGTGACCAGTCCCTTTGCAGTAGAAGCACTCTGTTTCAGGCCTGGGTCCAGCTTTGGGTTTCTTCGTGGGAGCGGCAACTTGCTTGCCGTTCTTCTTGAAGTTCCCCTTCTTTCCCTTGCCCTTTTTCTTGAAACTAGTGGTCTTGTTAACCATCAACACTTGATGCTCCTTCTTGATTTCTACCTTCGCTGATTTCAGCATCGCGAAGAGCTCGGGAATTGTCTTCTCCATCCCTTGCATATTATAGTTCATCACGAAGCCTTTATAGCTTGGTGGCAGTTACTGAAGAACTCTGTCAATAACACTCTCAACTGGAAGATCAATTCCCAGCTGAGTCAAGTGGTTGTGGTACCCAGACATTCTGAGTATGTGTTCACTGACAGAACTGTTCTCCTCCATTTTACAGCTAAAGAACTTGTTGGATACTTCATATCTCTCAACCCGGGCATTAGCTTGAAATATCAATTTCAGCTCTTGGAACATCTCATATGCTCCGTGGCGTTCAAAACGCTTTTGCAGTCCCGTTACTAAGCCGTAGAGCATGGCACACTGAATTATCGAGTAGTCATCAGATCGAGCCTGCCAGGCGTTCACAACGTCTGCAGCAGCTCCTGCAGCAGGTCCATCACCTAGCGGTGCATCAAGGACATAATTCTTCTGTGCAGCAATGAGGATAATCCTCAAGTTACGGACCCCGTCCGTGTAGTTGCTACCATCATCTTTCAACTTAGCTTTCTCTAGGAACGCATTAAAATTCAACGGAACAGTAGCACGGGCCATTTATCTACAACATAGATATGCAAAAACTATCAAGACTAAGTTCATGATAAATTAAGTTCAATTAATCAAATTACTAATGAACTCCCACTTAAATTAACATCCCTCAAGTTAACTAAGTGATACATGATCCAAATCAACTAGCCCATGTCCGATCATCACGTGAGATGGGATAGTCATCAATGGTGAACATCTCCATGTTGATCATATCTACTATATGACTCATGTTCGACCTTTCGGTCTCCAGTGTTCCGAGACCATGTCTGTACATGCTAGGCTCGTCAAGTTTAACCCAAGTATTCTGCTTGTGTAAAACTGGCTTACACCCGTTGTATGTGAACGTAGAATCTATCACACCCGATCATCACGAGGTGCTTCGAAACGACGAACTTTAGCAACGGTGCATACTCGGGGAGAACACTTTTATCTTGAAATTTAGTGAAGGGATCATCTTATAATGCTACCCTCGTTCTAAGCAAAATAAGATGCATAAAGGATAAACATCACATGCAATCAAAATATGTGACATGATATGGCCATCATCTTGTGCTTTTGATCTCCATCACCAAAGCATCGTCATGATCTCCATCGTCACTCGCTCGACACCTTGATCTCCATCGTTGCGTCGTGGTCGTCTCGCCAACTATTGCTTCTACAACTATTGCTAACGCATAGCGATAAAGTAAAGCAATTACATGGCGCTTGCATTTCATACAATAAAGAGACAACCATAAGGCTCCTGCCGGTTGCCGATAAATTACAAAACATGATCATCTCATACAACAACGTATATCACATCATGTCTTGACCATATCACATCACATCATACCCTGCAAAAACAAGTTAGACGACCTCTACTTTGTTGTTGCAAGTTTTACGTGGCTGCTACGGGCTTCTAGCAAGAACCATTCTTACCTACGGCACAAAACCACAACGGTGATTTATCAAGTTTGCTGTTTTAACCTTCAACAAGGACCGGCCGCAGTCAAATTCGATTCAACTAAAGTAGGAGAAACAGACACCCGCCAGCCACCTTTATGCAAAACAAGTTGCATGTCTGTCGGTGGAACCGGTCTCATGTACGTGGACATGTAAGGTTGGTCCGGGCTGCTTCATCTTACAATACCGCCGAATCAAAATAAGACGTTGGTGGTAAGCAGTATGATGATCACCGCCCACAACTCTTTGTGTTCTACTCGTGCATATCATCTACGCATAGACCTGGCTCATGATGCCACTGTTGGGGAACGTTGCATGGAAAACAAAAAAAATTCTACGCACACGCAAGATCTATCCATGGAGATGCATAGCTACGAGAGGGGGAGTGTGTCTACGTACCCTCGTAGACCGTAAGCGGACGCGTTAGAACAACGTGGTTGATGTCGTCGAACAACTTCACGATCCAACCGACCGAGTACCGAACGTACGGCACCTCCGCGTTCAGCACACGTTCAGCTCGGTGACGTCCTCGACTTCTTGATCCAGCAAGACGGCGAGGTAGTGGATGAGTTCCGGCAGCATGACGGCGTGGTGACGGTGATGGTAATGCTATCTCCGCACGGCTTCGCCCAAGCACTACGAAAATATGACCGAGGGACGGAACTGTGGAGGGGGGCGCCGCACACGGCTAAGACAATGTTGTGTGTCCTTTGGGGCGCCCCCTCTCCTCTATTTATATATGTGTAGGGGCTTGGAGTAGAAGGAATAGTGCCACGTGAACAGTGACCGTGAATAGTACACATGTGGACTTGGACTCCAAAGTCCAATCTTATTCCTACTAGGACTCTCCCTTTTTCCTTCCCTAGCTGCGTGGGCTTTTGAGGACTTGGTGCGCCTGGCCCAATAAGGCCAGGGCGCCTCCCCTTATCCCATGCCAGCCCTTGGGACGTGGTGGACCCACTTGTGGACTTCCGGACCCCTCCGGAATCCTCCGAAACCTTCTGGAAGCTTCCCGGTACAATACCGAAAAAACTGCACTTTTTTCCGGAACCCAAAATATGACTTCCCATATATAAATATTTACCTCTCGACCATTCCGAGACTCCTCGTGACGTCCGGGATCTCATCCGGGACTCCGAACAATATTCGGTTACCAATTCACATAACTCATATAACACTATATCGTCAACGAACGTTAAGCGTGCGGACCCTACGGGTTCGGGAATGATGTAGACATGACCGAGACGCCTCTCCGGTCAATAACCAATAGCGGAACCTGGATGCCCATATTGGCTCCTACATATTCCACGAAGATCTTATCGGTCGAACCGCAATGACAACATACGTAATTCCCTTTGTCCGTCGGTATGTTACTTGCCCGAGATTCGATCGTCGGTACCTCCATACCTAGTTCAATCTCGTTACCGGCAAGTCTCTTTACTCGTTCCGTAATACATCATCCCGTAACTAACTCCTTAGTCACATTGCTTGCAAGCTTCTTATGATGTGCATTACCGAGAGGGCCCAGAGATACCTCTCCGAAACACGGAGTGACAAATCCCAGTCTCGATCCATGCCAACTCAACGGACACCTTCGGAGATACCTGTAGAGCATCTTTATGATCACCCAGTTACATTGCGACGTTTGATAGCACATAAGGTATTCCTCCGGTATCCGGGAGTTGCATGATCTCATGGTCTGAGGAACATGTATTTGACATTCAAGAAAGCAGTAGCAATAAACAGAACGATCATATGCTAAGCTAACGGATGGGTCTTGTCCATCACATCATTATCCTAATGATGTGATCCCGTTATCAAATGACAACTCATGTCTATGGTTAGGAAACCTTAACCATCTTTGATCAACGAGCTAGTCTAGTAGAGGCTCACTAGGGACACGGTATTTGTTTATGTATTCACACATGTATTTAAGTTTCCGGTCAATACAATTCTAGCATGAATAATAAACCTTTATCATGAACAAGGAAATATAAAATAATAACAACTTTATTATTGCCTCTAGGGCATATTTCCATCAATAGGGGCGTGGGCCAGACATGCGGCACCCACAAGGGCGCCTGCCCCATGATTCTCGTTTTCCCGACTTTATATACCCTCAAAAACTTCACCAACATTTATCACGTATTTTAAAACCGCCGTCACTTCGCGTTTCGAGACAATCCAATCTAAAGCTACACTCTTGTACTCTATCGGTGAGGGGAATCGGCCCCTTGCTCATCTTCATCGCCCATGCTACTGATGAGTGATATTTTTACACTCATTTCAACTTTGTTAAAACCAAGATATTTCATTGAAAGAGTGATATTCGCTCCGATATTGCCACTTATAACTAATGAATGCAAAGGATTCCACAAATCCTCTCTTTGATATTTTCCACAAAAAATGGGCTAAAAAGGTAAGAAATCACGTGGGAGAAAGGAAAGGAAGGAAAATGGAGAAGGAATAAGTCACCAGGAGGCGCCAGGAGGCTACCAGGGTCAAAGACGGCGTTCCATGCGACCGCACGTGCTCGCATGAGCGGTCGTTTGGCATGGAAACCGAGGCAGATCGTCCACCTGAACAACTTTTATAAAGGGGACCCCGCCGAAATGTCAACAGAACAGCATCGAGCCCAGCCTTCATCATCTTCATCCACAAACCCTAGCCGCCGCCATTTTCATCTCCATAGCCATCTCCACCACCATAGTGCTCTCTCATCTAGTTCATACTTGTAATCGTGCATCGCACAAGGCATCCATTGTAAGACATATTGCAATCAATCAATCCCAAGATGTGTTCTTCAATTTTTTCTTCTCGCGATCTGATCTCCACGTGTGAGTAGTTCGGTAAGGTATGGGGTGAGGCATGAGCCTTGCAATCCCAGGTATTTGGTGAAGGGATCAATGGAAGCCTTTGACATAACGTCTCGTATGTGTGAAATAAAATTGTTTCGTGAAGTGTCTCTTGTCTTGTCCGCGATCTTCATCCCTGTAGGTACCCAGGATCATGGAGATTGAGCACCGGTGAGGCTAGGAGCAAGGGGACCGTGAAGCGTTATACCGAACACCGGTGACAGTAAGGTTTAGCAGGGTAACATGGATCATATCCTTGGGGATTCATGAGGTGTAGTCATTAAACACCCAATGCTTTTGTCTGATATTATTATCTTAATTATCGGGGCAACCCCGCGAGACAGATAGGGCCTTCAGTAGGACAACTGATTCTTGATGCAGGACTCGTGCCGGTCAAGATGTTATTTTGGACACTTCCCCCACTCCGTTACGAAGCAAGAACACCTCTTGATGGGTGACTTCCCGAGCACAAACTAATATCATTTTTGATCCCAACACCAATACATGGTTGTAAGCATTAATACCTCATCCCCGTACCTTCTTTTTATTATAAGTGTTTGAATCACAATTTCCTTGCTGATCCGGTCAAAAGCTGGATTTGACACTTTGGCAAAAGCTTGCTAGAGATCATTGCTTCAAGGGAGTCTTCCTCTCGTGGGTTTGATACCCAGGGTCACCTCTGGGGAAATAGGTGCGGGATACCCTTTCTTGTTCCAATACCGGACCAATAAAAAGGAGATATCAAGCCCTTTTTCTGGCACCGTTGCCCGGGAGGAGTTTAGTATTCCTAGTCTTTGTGTTTAGAGTTTTTGTTAAAGTTAATTTTTAGTTTTTGTTTTTTTAGTTTTTAAGTTTTTAGTCTAAGTTTTATTTTGTTGCAAGTTTTTTAGTTGAAAATACCAAAAAGTTACTATGGCTCGTAATCTAGGGAGTTTTGCTACTCCTAGCAACAATTTGATGCGTGAACCAATAGCACAACCTGATGTTGCAGCTGCAGAATACGAGATCAAACCGAACCTAGTTTCCATGGTTCAATAGGAACAATTTGGAGGCTCTGCTTCTGAAGATGCAGGTATGCATTTACATAATTTTACTGAATTGTGCAACATGACACGCATAAAGGATTATGACCCAGATGCTCTTAAACTCCGCTTATTTCCTTTCTCTTTGAGAGGAAAAGCTAAGGAATGGCTTTTAGCTTTGCCTAAAGATAGTATTACTTCTTGGGCTGCTTGTTGCAGAAATTTTTTATCTAAGTTTTGTCCACCTGCAAAAACAATGCAATTACGTTCTCAGATTACAGGTTTCAAGCAAGAGGAATGTGAGCTGATGTCTACTACATAACTTATTCTTGTAGACTCGTGTTGGGCCTCCAAGCGCAGAGTTTTGTAGGACAGTAGCAATTTTCCCTCAAGTGGATGACCTAAGGTTTATCAATCCGTGGGAGGCGTAGGATGAAGCTGGTCTCTCTCAAACAACCCTGCAATCAAATACAAGAAATCTCTTGTGTCCCCAACACACCCAATACAATGGTAAATTGTATAGATGCACTAGTTCGGCGAAGAGATGGTGATACAAGTGTAGTATGGATAATAGATATAGGTTTTTGTAATCTGAAAATATAAAAACAGCAAGGTAGCAAGTGATAAAACGGAGCACAAACGGTATTGCAGAAACAAGGCCTAGGGTTCATACTTTCACTAGTGCAATCTCTCAACAATGCTAACATAATTGGATCATATAACAATCCCTCAACGTGCGACAAAGAATCACTCCAAAGTTCCTATTAGCGGAGAACATAAGATAGAAATTGTTGTAGGGTACGAAACCACCTCAAAGTTATCCTTTCCGATCAATCTATTGAGCCATCCCTATAAGTGTCACAAACAGCCCTAGAGTTCGTACTAAAATAACACCATATGATACACATCAACCAACTCTAATGTCACATAGATACTCCAATGTCACCACAAGTATCCGTGAGTTGATTATACGATATGCATCAAACAAATTCAGATTCATAATATTCAATCCAACACAAAGAACTTCAAAGAGTGCCCCAAGATTTCTACCGGAGAAAGTAGGACGAAAACGTGCATCAACCCCTATGCAGAGATTACCCCAATGTCACCTCGGGAATCCGCGAGTTGAGTGCCAAAACATATATCAAGTGAATCAATATAATACCCCATTGTCACCACGGGTATTCATATGCAAGACATACATCAAGTGTTCTCAAATCCATAAAAGTATTCAATCCGATAATAGTGAAACCTCAAAGGTAAAAACTCAATTCATCACAACAAGACAAAGAGGGAGAAACACCATATGATCCAACTATATTAACAAAGCTCGCGATACATCAAGATCGTGCCAAATCAAGAACACGAGAGAGAGAGAGAGAGATCAAACACATAGCTACTAGTACATAGCCCTAGCCTCAAGGGAGAACTACTCCCTCCTCATCATGGAGACCGCCGGGATGATGAAGATGGCCTCCGGTGATGATTTCCCCCTCCGACAGGGTGCCGGAAAAGGGCTGTAGATGAGATCATGGAGGTATAGAGGCTTGAGGCGGCGTGGTCTAAATTCTAGGGTTATTTCTGGGGGTTTCTCTATTTATAAGAATTTTTGGCATTGGAATCACGCGAAGATGGGCTAAGATGGGCCCACGAGGTACCACGGCGCTCTTCCCCCCCCCCAAGCGCACGGTGGTGGCTTGTGTGCACCTCGTAAGGCTTCTGGTCCTTCCACGAAGCTTCGGGGGTCTCTTTTGGTCCAAAAAAATCGTCAAAAAGTTTTACTGCATTTGGACTTTGTTTGATATGGATTTTCTGGAAAACCAAAAACAAGCAGAAAACAGCAACTGGCACTAGGCACTAGGTCAATATGTTAGTCCATAACAATCATATAAAAGCCATATAAAAGTGCACCAAAATCATACAAAACTATAATAAACATGGAATAAATACTTCATAAATTATAGATACGTTGGAGACGTATCAGCATCCCCAAGCTTAATTCCTGCTCGTCCTCGAGTAGGTAAATGATAAAAGAAATAATTTATGAAGTGTGAATGCTAGCATAGTGCATAAGTTTGATCAATGATAATTTCAATCACTTTTCCTAGCATCATAACAACAACTCTTTCTCATAAAACTCGTCATGATCAAGTAGCAATCAATTCACATGTTATGGTTCAAACAATGCATTGTCTTGAAACTTAACAATCTATGTTCTTAGTCACCAAACAATTGCAATTCAACTTATTCAACAAAGTCTAAGTAAGAGCTCCACATACTCAATTATCATATAGTCTTCTATGATTGCTAGTACTCAAAGCATATTTTTAGAACAAATAGCATCCATCGAACACAGAGAAAGATAGGGGCTTAATGTTTCGCCTCCCAACTTATTTATCATAGAGATAATTGTCAACAATAATAATTCATGATCAAATATATTTGACCGGCCATATGTGCCTGGATCTTTCCCCACCACATGATGCTTGCCAACTAGAGAATAATTAAGGTTGAAATGAGAAGTAATACTATTGACTCTTGCATAAATGTAAATACATAAAGTAAAAGATAGGCCCTTCGCAGAGGGAAGCAGAGGTTGTCATGCGCTTTTTATTTTTGGATGTGGAAGCTCTTAATGCAAAGGAACGTCACGTTATATTGCCCCTTGTGATAGCAACCTTGTTGGGGAACGTTGCATGGGAAACAAAAAATTTCCTACGCACACACAAGATCTATCCATGGTGATGAGCATCTACGAGAGGGAGAGTGAATCTACATACCCTTGTAGATCGCTAAGCGGAAGCGTTAAGAAACGCGGTTGATGTAGTCGAACGTCTCCGCGATCCAAATCGCAAGTCGTCCCTCGATCCGATCACGAACTAGTGCCGAACGGACGACACCTCCGCGTTCAACACACGTACGGCTTGATGACGCCTTCACCTCCTCGATCCAGCGAGCGATGATGAAGTAGTAGATGAGTTCCGGCAGCACGACGGCGTGGTGATGGTGGTGAGGAACAATCTCTGCAGGGCTTCGCCAAGCACTACGGAGATTATGACGGGAGAACTAGAGGGTTAGGGTTGCCGACACACGACTTGGGAAATCTTGATGTGTCCCGTGTGCTAGCCCTGCCCCTCTATTTATATGTTGAGCCTTGGGGTCTAAACTTGGAGTAAAAGCCTCCTCCAGGTCGGTTTTGCCCGCACAAGGTCGGTTTGGCCCGCAGGGAAAGAGTCCAACTCGGATCCCTGCAGTATCGCGTACAAGCGGTA
Organism: Elymus sibiricus; assembly: GCA_039707655.1. NCBI lineage: Eukaryota > Viridiplantae > Streptophyta > Magnoliopsida > Poales > Poaceae > Elymus > Elymus sibiricus. The sequence continues at coordinate 32,616,513 of CM077670.1, forward strand.
GTACCGCTTACGATAAGCGGTAGTACCGCCCGTAGCGGTAGTACCGCTTACGATAAGCCGTAGTACCGCCCGTAGCGGTAGTACCGCCCCAGACGCCAGCAAAACTTCCTTTCGCACCTTGCCTAAGCCTCGTGGGCTTTACCCCTTGGCCCAAATAAAGTGTTCTCGTATCCGAACATTTCGGGAAACATCCGGAACCTCTTCCGGTGAATTCCGGAACCCTTCCGGAAACCAAAACACTATTATCACATATATCAATCTTTACCTCCGGACTATTCCGGAGATCCTCGTCATATCCGGGATCTTATCCGGGACTCCGAACAACCTTCGGTCACCAACAAAATAACTCAACTATACTAATCGTCACCAAACGTTAAGTGTGTAGACCCTGCGGGTTCGAGAACTATGTAGACATGACCAAGACACCTCTACGATCAATAACCAATAGCGGGACCTGGACGCCCATATTGGCTCCTACATATTCTACGAAGATCTTTATCGGTCGAACCTCTATGTCAAGGATTCAGTTAATCCCGTATACTGTTCCCTTTGTTCTTCGGTATGTTACTTGCCCGAGATTCGATCGTCGGTATCTCTATACCTAGTTCAATCTCGTTACCGGCAAGTCTCTTTACTCGTTCCGTAATACAAGATCTCGTGGCTAACACTTTAGTCACATTGCTTGCAAGTCTCATTGTGATGTTGTATTACCGAGTGGGCCCTGAGATACCTCTCCGTCACACGGAGTAACAAATCCCAGTCTTGATCCATGCCAACCCAACAGACACCCTCGGAGATACCTGTAGAGCACCTTTATAGTCACCCAGTTACGTTGCGACGTTTGATACACACAAGGTATTCCTCCGATGTCAGGGAGTTGCATGATCTCATGGTCAAAGGAAAAGATACTTGACATGCAGAAAACAATAGCAATAAACTGACACGATCATATGCTACGTTCGTAGTTTGGGTCTTGTCCATCACATAATTCTCCTAATGATGTGATCCCGTTATCAAATGACATCTCATGTCAATGGCTAGGAAACCTTAACCATCTTTGATCAACGAGCTAGTCAACTAGAGGCTTACTAGGGACACAGTGTTGTCTATGTACCCACACATGTATTTGAGTTTCCAATCAATACAATTATAGCATGGATAATAAACGATTATCATGAACAAGGAAATATAATAATAACCAATTTATTATTGCCTCTAGTAAAAGATAGGCCCTTCGCAGAGGGAAGCAGAGGTTGTCATGCGCTTTTTATTTTTGGATGTGCAAGCTCTTAATGCAAAGGAACGTCACGTTATATCGCCCCTTGTGATAGCAACCTTTATTATGCAGTCCATCGCTTTTATTTCTTTACCATCACAAGTTCGTACAACGCTTATTTTCCCTTGCAACAAAAGATCATACATATTTTAGAAGCAATTTTTTATTGCTTTTTGCACCGATGACAACTTACTTGAAGGATCTTATTCAATCCATAGGTAGATATGGTGGACACTCATGGCAAGAAACTGGGTTTATGGGTTTCTGTATGCACAAGTAGTATCTCTACTTAGTACGAATTTTTGGCTAGCAAAAGATCCTAAGCAAGCACCATATGTTGGAGGATCCATAACAATATAACTTCTATGCAAATATACCCAAACATAACTCATTACGTTGTCTTCCTTGTCCAACTTCAACTAATTTGGTCAAGTTTGAAAATAATTAATGGGTATTCACAATCATAAAAGATGTCCAAGATAATATATTTATATGTGAAAGCTCTCTTCCTTATACTAATCATTCATGAATTGCTTGTATGACCAGTATTGTGATTGTCAACTTCAATAGATTTCACTTTTGAACCCAAATGTGAAACTACTACTAGACATGATACAAGAATATGAAGCACATATAATTTCAATTTTATGATATTCAATTTCTTCAACAATTTACTCATAGGATATAAGTGAAGAACAAGAGTAAATGACAAACTACTCCAAAAAGATATAAGTGAAGACCAGATGAGTAGTTAAGTAAATAGGTAGCTATGTGAGGACTCTCTCTCATTTAAAATTTCAGATCTTGATAATTTTATTCAAAAAACAAACAAAACGAAAATAAAAGGACACTCCAAGAATAGCACATAACACGTGAACAAGTAAAAACTTAGGCTAACCGATAGGTGTTGATGAAGAAAGGTGGGATGCCAACCGGGGCATCCCCAAGCTTAGTTGCTTGAGACTTCTTGGAATGTTATCTTGGGGTGCCTTGGTAATCCCCAAGCTTGAGCTCTTGTGTCTCCTTAATTCCACTCATATCATGGCTTCTCCTAAATCTTAAAAACTTCATCCACACAAAATTCAACAACAACTCGTGAGATAAGTTAGTATAAATCAACTCAAAACCTTAACATTCTCTACTGTAACAAATCACTAAAATTATAATTTAACATTGCATACTAAATGCCTCTGCATATTTAATACTCCTATCTACAAATAGAAATATTAAACAAGCAACATATGCAAACAATGCAACTATAACCGAAATCTGTCTAAACAGAACAGTCTGTAAAGGGTGAATAAGAATTCATACTTCCCTAACTCCAAAAATTCTGAAAAATTACCACGTGACAGAGAACTCATGCATGCTTACTGTGTAACAATTTCAGATTTTTATCATGTTCTTACTATTCAGGAATATTCTGGACATAACAGAAAACTTTCTGTTTTCAAACAGCAACACATAAACTTGCAAACTGAGCATGGTAAAGGCTATAATTGGCATTTTATTGAACTAAAAGATACAAAAAATGATTATTAATAACACCAAGAAAATATCAATAGAACAAAATGACGCTCCAAGCAAAACTCATATTATGTGACAAATAAAAATATAGCTCCAAGTAAGGTTACCGATAATGTTGAAGACGAAAGAGGGGATGCCTTCCGGGGCATCCCCAAGCTTAGACGCTTGAGTCTTCCTTGAGTATTACCTTGGGGTGCCTTGGGAATCCCCAAGCTTAGGGTCTTGCCACTCCTTATTCTCCTCATATCGATATCTCACCCAAAACTTGAAAACTTCAATCACATAAAAATTAACGGATCTTGTGAGATAAGTTAGTATGATAGAAACAAATCATCCACTTAGGTAATGTCAAAACAAGTTTAATAATTGTTCTCACATAATTACTAATGTATTCTATCATTTCCAAAATTTATATTACTCAATATAAGCTATGGAAACACTAAAACAAGCAAACTATGCACCGAAAACAGAATCTGTCAAAAACAGAACAGCATGTAGTGAGCGATTTAAAAACCATTCTTCTGAACCTCCAGAAATTCTGAAAAATTAGGACAACGTAAACAATTTGTAACCCAATACTATGTAAAAATTTCAGAATTTTCTCATGCTCCATTACAGAATAGAAATTCCATCACTGGACGCAAAAGTTTCTGTTTTTGCACAGAATCGAATCAACAAGTATCCACACTATCCCAAAGGCTTTACTTGGCACATTATTGAAAGAAAACATATAAAACATGATTACCACAGTAGCTTAATCATGTGAACACACAAAAACAGAAGGTATAAGTATTGGGTTGTCTCCCAACAAGCGCCTTTCTTTAATGCCTTTTAACTAGGCATGATGATTTCAATGATGCTCACATAGAAGTAAAGAATTGAAACATAACGGGAGCATCATGAATCATATGTTCCTCTCTCATAATAATTTTCAGTAGCATCATGAATGGATTCATCAATATAGCTATCACATAAAGTACTCTTTTCATGATCCACAAACATAGAATTTTTATTACTCTCCACATAAGCAAATTTCTTCTCATCATTAGGAGTGGGAGTATCATATGAAACTCAAATACTATAAATTGTTTCCACATTAAAAGAGTAATGTTCAGTAAAAGGGTAATCATAATTATGACAAGTTTTATAAATATAATCATCACTACTTTTTATGACATAAGTATCATCACAATAATCATCATAGATAGGAGGCATGTCATCATCATAATAAATTTGCTCATCAAAAGTAGGGGGAATAAAAGGATCATTTTCATTAAGCATAGAATCCCCAACCTTAGGGCAAACCTTATTTGCAGCAAATAAATTCTCAAACATATCATTCCAATCAAACATAGCATCCCCAAGCTTGTTGGTTTGCATATCAATAGCATAATCACTCTTATCATCAATAGTATGAATAGCACCAATAGTATAACAATTATTATCATCATAATTTTCCAAATTGGCACCATAAATATTTTCAAAATTATAAGAAGTATCATTATCTTCCCAATCATAATTATCACTACAAGCAATAGGATAACAAAATCATCCTCAAGTGTATCATATTCCACAATTATTTTTGATTCATTCTCATGAGGCATATCAATAATAGGAGCAACGTTATTTGGGAGAGATACCTCTTTACCTCTACTTTTCCTTCTTTTCTTCTTCTTCACCACATTATGTGTGAGTTTATTTAATTTTTTTGAGCTTCTTATTTAAGAGATTGGTTGGATAGGAAGCTCGTCCTCATTACCTGTTTCATTACGAGAGACAATAGGAGGGTATTGGGAAATCTTTACCCTTCCGTTAGTATTACTTTTATATTCTATTTGTTTTCCCGTTTTTCTATAGTTGGCTATATAAGCATTCTCATTGCAATTTACCACACAAAACATATAGATTTCCTCTAAATTATTTTCAATGTCTTTTGTGAGAATGAATACTTCAAACCAACTATTTTTATATGTCAATTCTTCACACCCCAAAAATAAACAAAGTTCATTATAAAGTTCACGGGTGATCAAATTATTACAATATTTGGACACGATTCGATCATGGAAAAGCATGCATTGGAAATTAAGGTGACCAACTTTATTGCAAAGTTCACAAGTAATAGGATAAAGAGAACATAATTTTGTAGCAAATTCATCTATCACTTTGAGCAAAAAATTGGTTCTATCATGTTTATGCTTCTTACAAAATCTATCATCCCTATAAGGCATGTCTTCACAAAGTTTATGCACTCCACAAAAATTGACATGCTTATAAGAAACATTTTTGTCACGACTAGTGCAATCATCATTAGTATTTTGGATATTCATAGAATTCATACTAACAACATTGCAATCATGCTCATCATTCAAAGATTTTATGCCAAACATTTTATTGAATTCTTCTTCTATCAATTGAGCACAATTTCCGCTCCATCATTTTCAAGAAAAACATTATAAAGACGAATAATATGAGGCAACCTCGATTCCATTTTTTTGTAGTTTTCTTTTATAAACCAAACTAGTGATAAAACGAGAAACTAAAATATTCAATTGCAAGATCTAAAGATATACCTTCAAGCACTCACCTCCCCGGCAACGGCGCCAGAAAAGAGCTTGATGCCTACTACACAACTTATTCTTGTAGACTCGTGTTGGGCCTCCAAGCGCAGAGTTTTGTAGGACAGTAGCAATTTTCCCTCAAGTGGATGACCTAAGGTTTATCAATCCATGGGAGGCGTAGGATGAAGATGGTCTCTCTCAAACAACCCTGCAATCAAATACAAGAAATCTCTTGTGTCCCCAACACACCCAATACAATGATAAATTGTATAGGTGCACTAGTTCGGCGAAGAGATGGTGATACAAGTGTAGTATGGATAGTAGATATAGGTTTTTGTAATCTGAAAATATAAAAATGGCAAGGTAGCAAGTGATAAAACGGAGCACAAACGGTATTGCAATGCTTAGAACAAGGCCTAGGGTTCATACTTTCACTAGTGCCATCTCTCAACAATGCTAACATAATTGGATCATATAACAATCCCTCAACGTGCTACAAAGAATTACTCCAAAGTTCCCATTAGCGGAGAACATAAGATAGAAATTGTTGTAGGGTACGAAACCACCTCAAAGTTATCCTTTCCGATCAATCTATTGAGCCATCCCTATAAGTGTCACAAACAGCCCTAGAGTTCGTACGAAAATAACACCATATGATACACATCAACCAACTCTAATGTCACCTAGATACTCCAATGTCACCACAAGTATCCGTGAGTTGATTATACGATATACATCAAATAACTTCAGATTCATAATATTCAATCCAACACAAAGAACTTCAAAGAGTGCCCCAAGATTTCTACCAGAGAAAGTAGGACGAAAACATGCATCAACGCCTATGCATAGATTACCCAGTGTCACCTCAGAAATCCGCGAGTTGAGTGCCAAAACATATATCAAGCGAATCAATATAATACCCCATTGTCACCACGGGTATTCATATGCAAGTCATACATCAAGTGTTCTCAAATCCATAAAAGTATTCAATCCGATAATAGTGAAACCACAAAGGTAAAAACTCAATTCATCACAACAAGACAGAGAGGAAGAAACACCATATGATCCAACTATATTAACAAAGCTCGCGATACATTAAGATCGTGCCAAATCAAGAACACGAGAGAGAGATCAAACACATAGCTACTAGTACATACCCCTAGCCTCGAGGGTGAACTACTCCCTCCTCGTCATGGAGACCGTCGGGATGATGAAGATTGTAACATCCCCAGATCTGCACCCTCTCATTAAGCTAATTAATTAGCCATGTCATCATGATCATCCTAAATAAATTGCATTTAGAAAATAATCCAACTTCAAGTTCAAATTCAAAATTCAAAATGCAAGTCAAATAATTATTTCTTCAAACAGCAAAACAAAAATGTTCATAATATTGCAAAAGATCCCAAAACAATTATAAAAATAAAATCAACGTTAATTGAATTCCAAATTTGACCCTAACATCCAAAAAACAGTACCTAAAGAGCCCCATTTAATCCATTTTCATTTATGCAAAATTCAAGTGAAATCATCTTGGCTCCAAACTTTTTGTGGCAATGTAGGATAATGCAAGGTAATTAATTTGGCAAGTTGCACAATTTACTAAATTCGTTTGGACCAGGAGCTAGTGCAAAACTGTAGCTGTTCTATTTAACAGAAAAGAAAACAAAAGAAAAACGAAAAGCACCACTGTGCACTTACTGGCCCAGTGCTACAGTGGCCTTTCAGCCAGCCCAGCCCACACCCCTCATCGTCCTCCTCCCCATCGTGTTGCCTCCAGAAGCCATCGTCGTCGCCAGAGCCGCGCGATGGGCGGCACCGAGGCCACAGGAACTCACCAGGAGGGGATAAGACCGCCCCCGCATCCCTATCGAACCCTAGCCCCCTTCCATTCCCCCCTCGCGCCTTCCTCACTCCGGTCCGAGATCGCCCGAACGCGGCGTCGCCGCGCCATCATCACCAACGCGGCCGCCGGCCACCGTTCGTCTCCCCGTCGAGTCCAGGAGCACTGGCGCCCTCCTCTACACCCAGTGCGATCACCCATTCGAGCTGGAGCCTGCCCCAAGCCGGTGCAGTCATCGCCCCCGTCGTCTACATCCACCACGGCCGCGGCCTCGATCCGCCATTGTCTGAGCTCCCTCGGCCCCGTCGACCTCGCCATCGGCTCCCCTGTGAGCACCCGGTCCTCCCCGACCTCTTCCCTCTCTCCCCCGCGTCCCGTGGCCACCTCGCCGACCAAGCCCGTGGCCGCGCCGCCGCCCCATTCGCTGTTGTCGCCGACTCCGGCCATCCCCGCGTTGGCTACCACCACCATCGGGTGCGGCTCGACGCGCGAGTCACGTAGGACCAAACCCCGTCGCGAAGGGCCGCCGGAGGTGAGCGCACGGCCATCGCCGGCGCACGGCCTCGCCGGCGTTGATGGCGTTGACGTGGCGTCATTAGCCACTAACTAACCCAGCTAACCCACTGACTGACAGCCGGTCCCCGCATGTTTAATTAAGAGCTATTAAAACGGTTAAGTTAATCTAAATAAACTGACAAGCGGGGCCCACTGTCACTGTTGATTTGGATAAGAGGTGCACAGTCAACTGCTGACTGGACCCCCTGGCCCACCAGTCAGCCTCTGCTGACTCGGAGTTGACCCAGTCAACCTGCTGACTGGGCACCTCCAGTCTATGACAGGTGGGTCCCCCTGGGCCCATTGACCAGTCAACGTTGACCCAGTCAACTACTGACTGGGCAGTTGACTGGGCCCACATGTCAGCCTCTGTTGCACATTTCTGGGTACACTTCTGTGTACCCACACCATTTTCCTATTTTAATTTCGAATTTAAATTAAATTCCAGAAATTCCAGAAAATGATTAAAACTTTGAAAAAATCATATAAAATAAACCGTAACTCGGATGAAAATAATTTATATATGAAAAATGATCATAAAAATCCAACGAATCCGAATATGTCATCTGCACCCATGTTAGAACCCTCCAAGCAGATGAACATGTAAATTTTTGCCTGTTCGCGATAAATGAATAGTGCATGTTTGTGGTAAAATAATTCCAAATAAATCCCTAAATTAACTAAAATGGTTTAGGGATGTATTAGGTCACCCCTGCATTGCATATTGCCATGTCATGCTCTGTGAGTGCATTTGTTTGCTATGTATTTATCTGTTTCTTCCCCCTCTTCTTCTCCGGTAGACTCCGAGACCGCTGACGAACCAGGGATCGACTACACCGTTGCAGATTCCTTTTTGCCTGCAGAGCAACCAGGCAAGCAAACCCCCCTTGAGCATGCATATATCACCTATTCTTTCTCCCTCCTGCTTGCATTAGAATTGGCTACTGCTTTTGATTGATCCTATGCTGATGCATAACCTGTTTTTGTAAACTACTATTGATACCTTACCTGCTATCCTAAATGCTTAGTATAGGTTGATTGGAAAACCATCTGTGGCCCCTCTTCCTTGTCCTAGTTGCCGCGCTTAGTTACCAGTGCCCCGATCGAGGTGATCGACGGGCTGAGACCAGCACATCACCGCACACCGCGTAAGTTGCACGACTCTGTAGAGCTACCATCGAGTGCGGAGGGTGATACCTCTTATTTCACTCCCGATGTTGCCTCTGTAGTATAGCTAGTCGGATGTGGGTTACCAAGGGTGATTCCTCTTTCACCACCTCCGGTATAGCTTCTGTCGTGCAACTCTTCGAGTGTGAACCTATCGAGGGTGATTCCTACGGGTTCACCTTGACGGATACATCGAGAGGGAAACCCAATGAGGGTGATTCCTCGGATTCCTTCTTGACGTTATGGACACACATTTACCTTGATTTTACTATAGATACTGGATAAAGACGGGTTGACCCCGAGGGGTACCCGCGAGAGATGTGGAGTCGGGTTGACCGCGAGGGTACCCGCGGGATAATTACGTGGCACGGCCGGGCATTCCTGGCCCTTGCCGTAAGTCCACGAGACGGGGCGACGGGGTCACATGATCATGGATCTCTGCTCGTCTCCGCGAGCTCCTAATAACACGCTTAACAGATTTGGGTATTTGATCTAAGTTGGCCACTGGCCTATACGCACTACCACCACGCGGGATAATGGTTTAATGGGGCCCTCTGCGCCGTATGTATCAGTCAAAAGCTTTGTTAGACGTCCAGTTCAGCATTGTGGCACGGTCGGATCGTGCCATCCAGGAGAGGGATGGCGCTGGTATCCACCCTGCACACAACGACCCGGAGTGCAAAGGGCGATGAGCCCAAGACCCCTGAGCACTTAGGATGTAGACCGGCGGGGACCTCTCTGCTGAGCCTAGGTAGGACTACATCGTGTCGATCAGCCGAGGCCGGGCATGACCGAGAAAAGTGTGTCCGGCCAGAGTTAATCGAGCGTCTTGGGTAACAGTAGTGCACCCCTGCAGGGAAGATTATCTATTCGAATAGTCGTGTCCACGGTAACAGGACGCTTAGTGTAGTATCCCGATCTACTACAACTTGAACTGGATACATGTTACTTTAATTGGAAGCTCCGGGATCGCTCTCTCGCAGGGAGTCGAGGAAGGATCTCTAGGCTTTGCTACTACATACTTATTACTATATGTTATGCTACTAATCTGCACTCTTCTAATGCTGCAAGACATTGAAGATGCTAGTCTTCGATAGGCTAAGCCCTCTCTCTATTCTGGCATTCTGCAGTCTAGTCCACTGATACAGCCCTTCTTTGATACCGATGCATAAGTAGAATAGTTCTAATGTAAGTCTTGCGAGTACTTTGGATGAGTACTCACGGTTGCTTTGCTTTCCTTTTCCCCCATACCCGATTAATGCGACCAGATGACGGAGCCCCGGAGCCAGCCGCCCCAGTCGACGACTACTACTACCCCTCTGGAGGAGCCTACTACTACGTGGAGACCGCCGACGACCAGGAGTAGATAGGAGGCTCCCAGGCAGGAGGCATGCGCCTTTTCGATCAGTGTCATTGTTTTGCCCCGCCTTCTTAAGGCATATCTGTTTTAACTTTTGTGTCTGTACTCAGATATTGTTGTTGCTTCCGCTGATGCTTGTATGACACGAGCTTATGTATTCGAGCCCTCGAGGCCCTGGCTTGTAATATAAAGCTTGAATTACTTTATTTTGTGTCTAGAGTTGTGTTGTGATATCTTCTCGTGAGTCCCTGGGCTTGATCGTGCGCATTTGCGTGTATGATTATTGCACGGTCGGGCCGTGGGCGTCACAAAGATGGCCTCCGGTGATGATTTCCCACTCCGGCAGGGTGCCAGAAAAGGGTTGTAGATGAGATCGTGGTGGTACAGAGGCTTGCGGCGGCGTAGTCTAAGTTCTTGGGTTATTTCTAGGGGTTTCTCTATTTATAAGAATTTTTGGCGTTGGAATCACGCGAAGATGGACTAAGATGGGCCCACGAGGTACCACGGCGCTCTTGCCCCCCCCCCCAAGCGCGCGATGGTGGCTTGTGTGCACCTCGTAAGGCTTCTGGTCCTTCCACGAAGCTTCGGGGGGTCTCTTTTGGTCCCAAAAATATCGTCAAAAAGTTTTGCTGCATTTGGACTTCGTTTGATATGGATTTTCTGGAACACCAAAAACAAGCTGAAAATAGCAACTGGCACTCGGCACTAGGTCAATATGTTAGTCCATAAAAATCATATAAAAGCCATATAAAAGTGCACCAAAATCATACAAAACTATAATAAACATGGCATGAATACTTCATAAATTAAAATTATAGATACGTTGGAGACGTATCATGAGCCACTAGCGCTTGCGTGGGATAGAATGAAAGAAGCTATAAGAAACTGCCCAATCATGGAATGGAGGAGTGGTTAATCCTTCATATGTTTTATAATGGCTTGAATCACATGTCAAAAACTATGCTTGATACAGCTGCAGGAGGAACAATCATGGGAAAGCCCATAGAAGATGTCAAGAAGATACTAGATGATATGCAAGAGAACCATGCCCAATGGCATGTTGAGAGAACCACCACCAAGAAGGTGAATGCCATAGAAGAAAATAGCTCAGAGTTGACAACCAAGCTAGAAGAACTTATCTCTTTGATGAAAGGTAAAGAAGAGGTAAATGTCAATGCCATCACTAATGAAGATACTAGTGATGTGAATTTTATTGCTCGTAATAGCTATAATCCCAATTGGAAAAATAATGGATATGCTCCTAAACTTCCTTATCCTAATAATGGAGGAGCATCCAATAATTTTAATGGAGCTAATGGTAGCAATAGAAATACTCTTGAAGAAACTCTTAAAAGTTTTATTGCTAGCCAGACTGGGCAGAATGAAAACTTCAAGAATATCTTGAAGAATCATGATAACTTACTTGGTCAATTGACCGGTAAGGTTGTTGGACTAACAAATGATGTGCAGATACTTGAAGCCAGATCCAAGAATATGGAGGCACAAGTGGCAAAGATCGTAGAGAGCCAAACCTTGATTTTGGCTAAGTTTGTAGGTAAACCGGAGCGTAACCCGGTTGAAGAAGTTAAAATGGTGAGAAGCAACGAAGAGAAAGCTGAGGTACTTGACACAAGCCATGTGCCAGAGTACAATTATACCGTTGCAGATTTTGTCAAGATGATATCCATGAAGTATCCACTATCGGAGGTAACTAACGATGAGGCATATAATGTCTTTGTTGAACAAGTTGCAGCCAACGTACGTGAACTTGATGATGAAAGAAAAAAGTTATTCAGTAAGTTACCAGCTAAGCAAGAAGATACTTTTGAACCTACTATAGAGATTGAGATAGGATTTAATAAGTTCAGTGCTTTATGTGATCTAGGGGCAAGTGTTTCCACTATCCCCAAATCTGTTTATGAAAGTCTCAATCTTGGTCCTTATGCTAATACTGAGATTATATTGAATATGGCTAACTCTACTTTTACTCAGGCAGTAGGCATTAAGCATGGAGTTATAGTTCAATTAAATGATTGCCCTGTCATGATTGATCTTGTTATAGTAGATATGCCTGAAGATCCAATTGCTCCTATAATTCTCGGTAGCCCTTTTCTAAGGACCATCAAAGCTGTGATAAATGTGTTTGAGGGAAATGTTCGTTTTGATTTACCATCTAAAGACCCTTTATAAGGCATTTCCCCGGGAAAAAGAAATCGAAGACCTACACAAGAGGTGGCATCATTTTGAATGCCAGAAGCTATGGTCTCGGTGTTCTAGCACCACCTTGATCACCACTACGGTCGAGCTATCCGACTGAAAACAAGCGCTTCGTGGGAGGCAACCCACATGAATAAAGTAGACAAGTAAGTTTTTATTTTTGCTTTTAATAAAAGAGTGATTGAAGTTTCATATGAAGAAGTGAGTTTGGAAGAGTTGTTCTAATGAAGGCCTAGCCTTGTGCAAGATGATTTATACGCTAGATTGATGTTTGGATGCCTGGAAATATGTCTATGTATTGTCTTGGAACTAACCCCGCATGAGAGCAAATAAAAAGAAAAGTTTCGAAAGAAACAGATCAAAAGACGGCATTCAAAACGACCGCCAGCGGTCGTACGAGCGCTCGCATGACCTGCCGGAGGTTCCAGCGCAAAACAACCAGAGGTAGCAGGAGAAAAGACGGTGTTTCAAACGGGCACGAGCGCCCGTTCGAGCGGTCGTTTGACTTTTTGTAGAAAACGAAGAAAATTCCAGAGCATTTGACGACGTTCGAAATGGGCGCATGAGCCCGTTTGAGCGGTCGTTTGACATCTTCGACCAGAAGAACAAAAAGAACAGAATGAACGACGGCATTCAAAACAAACGCATGCGTCCATTTCAGCGGTCGTTTCATCTGCACGCAGGCGAAAGTGAATTAAACTGGGTTGAAGACGGCGTTCCATCGCGCCCGTCTGAGCGGTCGTTTTGCGCGCCGACGGCTCCAATAAGCCCGAGGAAGGAGGTATTTCGCCCCCATCTCTCTCTTTTCTTCTTCTTCTTCCTCCAAACCCTAGCAAAACTTCGCCCGATCTCTCTACTCGTTCGTTTTCAGTTCAAATCCTTCCGTGTGATCGATCTATGGTACGTTTCTCCTCCGATCCCCAACTTATTTTTCGCGAATCCACGTTCTACATACCTAGCATTGCCATGTCTAGGATATGCATATTTTTGATTCAAACTTGAGTTTGGCATGTATTTGTTGATGTTTTTAGAGGAGTATGATGGTGTGAGTACCCTAGGATCATTATTGTTTCATTGTATTGGACTTAAAAACTGTTTTCTAGATGTTTACATGGAGGTCTTCTCGCGTACACGGTGGTTCGAGTTCATCCACCGCACAACCGCAACAAGTTTTCACTCAGGGGATGGTCTTCACCGACCGTGGAGCAAGGAAGAAGTTCCAGAAGCTTACCACAAGGAAGATCAAAGCAACCAAATGGGCTTGTGCGAATACTCTCGCCAAGCTAGGTATCACTCATGATTTTAATTTGCTTTGTCATAATGCCGGGTTGCATCATTTTGTTTATCAGGGATGTGAGACTTATGAATGATTGACGCTTGAGTTTCTTAGTACTCTCTCGCACAATGTTGGTTTAATGCCAAATGCATATGAGGAGGAGAGGATCACTTTCCGTCTCCTTGATCAAGACTTTAACATCACTTTTGTTGAGTGGTGGAACTACTTTGGCTTCCCCAACAATGATGATGATATTAGATATGTTTATGATTTCACTGACCCGCACCCAAGGCAATCCTTTTACCAGATGAGTCACCAAGGTTCTACGCAAAGAGCCAGTTGCATTGAAAGTCCCGCTATACATTATTTCTACTATGTTATCACTAACTCGTTGTAGACACGAGGAGAAGTTTCTAAGGTGAATGACGAGAACATGCTAGTTCTCGGGAAAGCAGCAAACCTGGACGTCAGTTATTCACCCAACCTAGGGGCAATACTTTTGCTACACCTCGCGCATCAAGCAAATCATGCACAAGGAGATATCGTGTGTGGAGGAGTGATCACCATGTTGGCCAACTCCCTTGGCCTTAACTACAATCATCTCCGCCCCATTGTCGGTAACACCCTTGTTAACATTCGTGTTCTTACTAGCACTGGTATGGTAGTAGTTCGTAATGGCCGTCATTGTATCAAAATTCCTGGAGTGGCGTACTTTACCCACACCTATGCCTAACCGTTTCTCCATCGAGAATGGACAATTGCATTGTGTTGCACAGGAAGGAGATGCAACTTTTGACCAAGAAGGGCCAGAACCTGAACAAGTAGATGAAGAAGAAATCGCCACCGACGAAGAGGAGGAGCAGCCCCAGCAAGACTACACCACCTACGTGGACCTCAACAACCTCCAGGGCTCTATCCATGATATGAGCAACCTCACGTCATCCCTGAGAGGCACGGCCGCCAACATGAACATGGAATTCTCCAACTGGAGGCGGGAGTGGGCTCCTGACCAACCGCCACCATGATCTCGCCGGTTTGGGCTTGCAAGAGGCTAAGTTTGGGGGAGGTTATCACCATTTCTACATCAAGATGTGGCGGTATTTGAATAAGTTGCAATGAGGTTGTACTTATGCTCGAGGAGCTTCAAAACACTCGTGTTGGTTTGTTCCAACACTTTGCTTTTTATTTGCTTTTGCTTTTTATTTCTGCCTTTGCGATTTTCCAGTTGCAAGTTCGTTTTCAAAAACCCAAAAACCAAAAAAACTAGTAGAATGCCCATGCGTTGCTACGGGCTTCAATGCATATAAATGAATCAAACAAATCATTAAGATCGTCTCCAAGGCCAAAACTCATTTCTCCTTCAAACGTCTGGGCGTGTTCGCACAACAAACGGACACCCTGTGGGCTCCCCAAAATCCAACCATCTGGATAGTCCGGACTGCCCCAAATTCAGTCCATATGTGGGGGAGAAATGTGGTTGTTCGCGCTATCCGTCCCATAACCCACCCCCCCCCCCGATGCATCCTTCCCTTTTCCTACCAGACCCTCTCTTCACATTCCCTTTCCCGCCGTAGTGGGACATTTCTCGCTGGAGATCTCTCCTTTAAAACTGGATGACACCCACCCCACCTTTGCCATGATGCTCTCTCCCCTTCACATCGTACTTGCTGAAAAAGGCTTTTGCCCTACTTTATATATAAAGCAACGACCATCAGACAACCGGACAAAGCGATACAAACACACGCCACCACCAAACTCACCGCACACACCCAAGGCAAGATACAAAGGTGTCGAGCACCGCAACACCACCCCAACGACCCCAAGCAAACTACAGATACACAAGACGAACCGCTTGGAGCCGACGGAGACCACCACCAAGAGCTAGCCACCGTGGAGAGGTGAGTAGGACACCAACGGAGCATGGGCTCCAAGACGGTGCCTCCAAGAAGGGGACGACACCGGAGTGTCGCCACCGTCCGATCACGAAGATCATGTTTTCACCCAAAGAATTCTAATCTTAATAAAAGGAAGGGTTTGAATAGCATCTACTAATATTACCGAAAACTTTGTGAAAATACTTCTACGAGAAGGTTTTATTGAAAACGTTCGAAAACCATAGGGAAAGTAACAAATCTTTCTTGGCACGTGCCCCTGCTCCTGGTCTTCGAACTAGTCATTAATGGTCGGCAACATAGGTACCCTTTTTCGGTATGCATTGCGAACACTTTCATTTTTAGCGTCTCATCTTCTCTGGAGAAGCTCAAATCGAACGGATTTGGAAAAGAGGGCTCAGACACGGTCGCGAGAATTCTTCTTATTCCCGGTCAATGAAATTCCTGAATTCAAGTACCTCGACTTTCCAATATTGATAGTTCGTCAGCTACTTAGCCAACTTTCATAATTAAATACCGTCACTGTATGGATAACTCTGATTGTGAAAAGAGCTATTTACTCTATAATGGATAGGTAGAGCCAAAGAATTTGAACTATACAAGTTCGCAATACCTTTTGATGAAAGAAAGGGCTCCGGTGTATAGAGAGGGCCTCACCGTTTAAAAGGGAACCATAGAAACGATGGAACCCACTATTTTTTTTAGTATTATTAGAATGAATTTGTTATTTCGTATACAAATAACTGAAAGGAGTGGAATAAAAAATCGTGGTTGGGAACATCCATAGATCCTTTACTCATATTTTCAAAATTGGAATACTTAATCCAATGCAAAATTCTGTCCCCAATAATGAACTCTCGCTGACCGCGCCCTATAGGGATCATCGAATCGATAGCAATAAGCCCTGTTTGAAGAGGTTTGTATACGGAACACCTGGAAATTCTACTTGGAGCAGGAGATTCAATTAAGCGAGATTCGAAAGCTACAATTTCGCCTCTCCCATCAATAGGTTTAGCCAGAGCATTTATAACATGACCCAAGTTATATACGCTCACGAGTATCAAATGCCAGTTTGAGTGAGACAGTTTCTGTCTGGCCCCCCACTTTTAGGCTGTTCTTCCATTCTGCCTTTGTCTTGCCTGAACCATCCATTTGATCCCCACGGTCATGACACCACTTTCTAAACAAAAGTTTCCAAAATCCAATGCGGAACCAAGCAGTAAGAGAAATTCCCTTGGATCAGATAGGAAATCCTCACTTTTCCAAGACAGCATTGGAACTCACTGATGGAGAAGAACTGGAGAGCTCAGCTAGAGCTGGAGGCCGAAAGAAGTGGGAGCAATCGCGACGGAGCCTTCAAGAAGGGTAATGGCATCCACGGATGCCGCCACCGACGGCCAGTAACCGCGGACAAGTTATGGACCCCGACACTCACACCTTTCCGGCACACCCATGCTACACCGAACACCAATATACATGCCACCCGCGTGGCCATGGTTGCCCGCCCGCACCTGAGATGCACATTCCGCCCACGAACGTCGTGACTCCCGATGCCAGGGCCGCTGCCCTGCATCCAGACAGCCCCAAAACCAAAAAGACATCGACTTTGGTCCAAAAAGACTGCCCCAGCGACGATACAACAACATACGCCCTGCCTCAAACATCGCCGGAACTACGCCTGCATGCACTCGGCCGAGGAAAGGGGGAGGAGGGGGAGCGGACGGATCCATGACCGACACACCCCTGTACCATTGACGGGTGGGCCAACCACGTCGACGCCTCCCATCCCTCCAGCCTAGCTGCCCACCGGACAACCCCTGTGTCGCCCCACCATGGCTGCCGACGCCGATCCACACGAGGCCACCAACGCCGCCCGTCCGCTGACAGGGTAGACAAAAAATCGACCACCGCCATCAGCCTAGAAGGTCACCGAAACTATCCAACGCGCCACTTGCCGAAGTCCAGCCGCCGGAGCCGGCTAGAACCAGTCCAGCACGCCTGCCAGGTCCATCGCTGAAGCGCCGCCACCCCCACCAGCTGAACGCTGAGGTAGGGGTGGCCGCCCGCAGCCCATGTCGCCCCGACCCGCACCCCTGGATGGGATGGGGCTGGAGCAACCGGAGCCGCACCGGAGTAGCCGCCGTCGCCGTCCACCCAACTTGCGCTACCACCATCCACCGAAGCACCAGATCTAGTAGCAGCCAAACCAGACCTCCACCTCCAGCCCGAGCCCCTACCTCCAGCGACCCAGCCAGCCCGGAGCCAGATCTGGCCGGACCTAGCCAGGGATACACGCGCACGCAACCACCCGCGTGATACATCCAATTTGCATCATAATTTCCAACTAATAATTATTATGTTTTTGATCATTATTTCACTTTATGGTACAATTCTTATGCCTTTTCTCCCTTATTTTGCAAGATTCACATGAAGAGGGAGAATGCCGGTAGCTGGAATTCTGGACCGAAAAGGGGTGAAACAGAGATAGCTATTCTGCACAACTCCAAATGACCTGAAAATTCACGGAGAATTATTTTGGAATATATAAAAAATACTAGCAAAAGAATCAATAGAAGAGGGCCCACCAGGAAGCCACAAGCCTAGGGGGCGCGTCCCCTGGCTTGTGGGGCCCCTTGTAGGCCTCTGGCCCCTTCCTTCTGCTATATGAAGCCATTTGCCCTAGAAAAAATCAGAAGAAGACTTTCGGGATGAAGCGCCACCGTCTCGAGGTGGAACTTAGGCAGGAGCTATTTTGCTCTCCGGTGGAGCGATTCCGCCGGGGATACTTCCCTCTGGGAGGGGGAATTCGAAGCCATTGACATCACCAACGATCCTCTCATCATGGGAGGACCAATCTTCATCAACATCTTCACCAGCACCATCTCATCTCAAACCCTAGTTCATCTCTTCTATTCAATCTTTGTCTCAAAACCTCAGATTGGTACTTGTGGGTTGTTAGTAGTGTTGATTACATCTTGTAGTTGATGCTAGTTGGTTTATTTGATGGAAGATCATATGTTCAGATCCTTAATGCTATTCAATACCCCTCTGATCTTGAACATGAATATGATTTGTGAGTAGTTACTTTTGTTCTTGAGGACATGGGAGAAGTCTTGTCATAAGTAATCATGTGAATTTGGTATTCTTTCGATATTTTGATGCTATGTATGTTGTGCTTCCTTTAGTAGTGTCGTGTGAACGTCGACTACATGACACTTCGCCATCTTTGGGCCTAAGGGAAGGCATTGTGGAGTAGTAATTAGATGATGGGTTGCTAGAGTGACAGAAGCTTAAACCCTAGTTTATGCGCTATTCCGTAAGGGCCTGATTTGGATCCATATGTTTCATGCTATGGTTAGAGTTATCTTAATTCTTCTCTCGTAGTTGCGGATGCTTGCGAGAGGGGGTAATCAGAAGTGGGAGGCTTGTTCAAGTAAGAACAGCACCCAAGCACCAGTCCACCCATATATCAAATTATCAAAGTAGCGAACGTGAATCAAACAAACATGATGAAAGTGACTAGATGAAATTCCCACGTGTCCTCGAGAACGCTTTGCTTACTATAAGAGTTCGTTCCGGCTTGTCCTTTGCTATAAAAAGGATTGGGCCACCTTGCTGCACTTTATTATACTTGTTACTTGTTATGAATTATCTTTGCTATCAAAACTATCTGTTACCGCTACTTTCAGTACTTGCAGAGAATACCTTGCTGAAAACCGCTTGTCATTTCCTTCTGCTCCTCGTTGGGTTCGACACTCTTACTTATCGAAAGGACTACGATTGATCCCCTATACTTGTGGGTCATCAAGACTCTTTTCTGGCGCCGTTGCCGGGGAGTGAAGCGCCTTTGGTGAGTGGAATTTGGTAAGGAAACATTTATATTACGTGCTGAAATTTACTGTCACCTGTCACTATGGAAAGTAATCCTTTTAGGGGCTTGTTCGAGGTATCTTCACCTCGACGGGAAGCATTGAGTGTTGCTCCTCATCCTATTGAACCTACTGAAAATATTTATTATGAAATTCCTTTCGGTATGGTAGAGAAACTGCTAGCTAATCCTTATGCAGGAGATGGAACGGTACATCCTGATATGCACTTGATCTATGTGGATGAAATTTGTGGATTGTTTAAGCTTGCAGGTCTATCCGGAGATGGAGTTAAGAAGAAAGTATTCCCTTTATATTTGGAGGGAAAGGCATTGACATGGTATAGGCTATGTGATGATACTAAAACATGGGTCTGGAACCGGTTGAAGCTGGAATTCCACCAGAAATTTTATCCTATACATTTGGTTCATCGTGATCGGAACTATATATATAATTTTTGGCCTCGTGAAGGAGAAAGTATCTCTCAAGCTTGGGGGAGGCTTAAGTATATGTTGCACACATGCCCCAATAATGAGCTCTCAAGAGAAATAATTCTTCAAAACTTTTATGCTCGGCTTTCTCATAATGATCAATCCATGCTCGATACTTCTTCTGCTGGTTCCTTTATGAAGAGAACTATTGAATTCATATGGGATCTTCTGGAAAGAATTAAACGTAACTCCAAAGATTGGGAAATCGACAAAGGTAATGAGTCAGGTATAAATCTTGAGTTTGATTGTGTTAAATCTTTTATGGAAACTGATGCCTTTCATAAGTTTAGTACTAAATATGGACTTGACTCTGAGATAGTAGCTACCTTTTGTGAATCTTTTGCTGCTCATGTTGATCTACCTAAGGAGAAATGGTTTAAATATCATCCACCTATTGAATTGAATGCAGAATCTGTTAGTATTAAAGAAGAAACAATTGTTTACCATGTTGATCCAGTTGTGCCTACTGCTTATATTGAGAAACCTCCTTTCTCTGTTAGGATTAAGGAACATGCTAAAGCTTCAACTGTGGTTAATAAAAGTAATATTAGAGCACCTAGACCTTCTGAACAAATTAAAGTTGAACCTAATGTTGCAATGGTTAAAGATCTTTTGGTTGATAATATTGATGGACATGTCATATATTTCTGTGATGAAGCAACTAGAATTGCTAAACCAGACACTAAAGATAAAAACAAACTTGTAATTGGCATGCCTGTTATTTCTGTTTAAATTGGAGATCAGTGCTATCATGGTTTATGTGATATTGGTTCTAGTGTGAGTGCTATTCCGTTTACTCTCTATCAAGAAGTCATGAATGATATTGCACCTGTTGAGATTGAAGATATTGATGTTACTATTATGCTTGCAAATGGAGATACTATTTCACCACTTGGGATTGTTAGAGATGTTGAAGTCTTGTGTGGTAAGATCAAATATCCTACTGAATTTCTTGTTCTTGGATCACCACAAGATGATTTTTGTCCCATTATATTTGGTAGACCTTTCTTGAATACAGTTAATGCAAAGATTGATTGCAATAAAGAAATTGTCAGTGTTAATTTTGGTGAGGTGTCTCATGAGTTTAATTTCTCTAAGTTTCGTAGACAACCTCATGATAAAGAATTACCTAATAAGGATGAAATTATTGGTCTTGCTTCTATTGTTGTGCCTCCTACTGATCCTTTAGAACAATATTTGCTAGACCATGAGAATGATATGCATATGAATGAAAGAAATGAAATAGATGAGTTGTTCATTAAACAAGAACCTATCCTTAAACATAATTTGCCTGTTGAAACCTTGGGAGATCCACTTCCACCCAAGGGTGATCCTGTGTTTGAATTAAAGCAATTACATGATACTCTTAAATATGCTTATCTTGATGAAACGAAGATATATCCTGTTATTATTAGTGCTAACCTTTCAGAGCATGAAGAAAAGAGATTACTTAAGACTCTGAAGAAGCACCGGGCTGCCATTGGATATACTCTCGATGATCTTAAGGGCATTAGTCCCACTTTATGTCAACATGAAATTCATATGGAGCCAGATGCTAAACCCATTTTTGACCATCAAAGAAGGCTGAATCCTGGAATGAAGGATGTGGTAAGAACTGAAATAGTAAAGCTTCTGGAGGCAGGTATAATTTATCCCATAGCTGATAGTACATGGGTAAGTCCTGTTCATTGTGTTCCTAAGAAAGGAGGTATTACCGTTGTTCCTAATGATAAAAATGAACTTATCCCACAAAGAATTGTAACTGGTTATAGGATGGTAATTGATTTATGGAAATTAAATAAAGCTACTAGGAAAGATCATTATCCCTTACCTTTTATTGATCAAATGTTAGAAAGATTATCTAAGTATACACACTTTTGTTTCCTAGATGGTTATTCTGGTTTCTCTCAAATACCTGTATCACCTGAAGATCAAGAGAAAACCACCTTTACTTGTCCTTTTGAAACTTACGCTTATCGTCGTATGCCTTTTGGTTTATGTAATGCACTTGCTACCTTTCAAAGATGTATGACTACTATATTCTCTGACTTTTGTGAAAAGATTGTTGAGGTTTTCATGGATGATTTCTCCATTTACGGAACTTCTTTTGATGATTGCTTGAGCAACCTTGATCGAGTTTTGCAGAGATGTGAAGAAACTAATCTTGTCTTGAATTGGGAGAAGTGCCACTTTATGGTGAATGAAGGTATAGTTCTTGGGCATAAAATTTCTGAAAGAGGTATTGAAGTTGATAAAGCTAAAGTTGATGCTATTGAGAAAATGCCATGTCCTAAAGATATCAAAGGTATTAGAAATTTCCTCGGTCATGCTGGTTTTTACAGAAGGTTTATAAAAGACTTCTCTAAAATTTCTAGGCCTCTTACTAATCTCTTACAAAAAGATGTTCCATTTGTTTTTGATGATGATTGCGTAGAAGCCTTTGAAATACTTAAGAAAGCCTTAATTTCTGCACCTATTGTTCAACCACCTGACTGGAACCTACCCTTTGAAATTATGTGTGATGCTAGTGATTATGCTGTAGGTGTTGTTCTAGGACAAAGAGTTGATAAGAAATTAAATGTTATCCATTATGCTAGTAAAACTCTAGACAGTGCTCAAAGAAACCATGCTACTACTGAAAAATAATTTTTAGAAGTTGTGTTTGCATGTGATAAATTCCGATCTTACATTGTTGATTCCAAAGTTACTATTCATACCGATCATGCTGCTATTAAATATCTTATGAAAAAGAAAGATGCTAAACCTAGACTTATTAGGTGGGTTCTTTTGCTACAAGAATTTGATTTGCCTATTGTTGATAGAAAGGGAGCTGAGAATCCCGTAGCTGATAATTTGTCTAGAGTGGAAAATGTTCTTGATGACCCACTTCCTATTAATGATGATTTTCCTGATGAACAATTAGCTGTCATAAATGCTTCTCGTAATACTCCTTGGTATGCAGACTATGCTAATTACATTGTTTCTAAATATATACCACCTAGTTTTACATACCAACAAAAGAGAAAGTTTTTCTTTGATTTAAGACACTACTTTTGGGATGACCCACACTTATATAAAGAAGGAGTAGATGGTATTATTAGACGTTTTGTACCTGAGCATGAACAGGAACAAATCCTACGTAAGTGTCACTCCGAGGCATATGGAGGACACCATGCGGGAGACAGAACTACACACAAGGTATTACAATCTGGTTTTTATTGGCCTACTCTTTTCAAAGATGCACGTAAGTTTGTCCTTTCTTGTGATGAATGTCAAAGAATTGGTAATGTTGGTAGACGTCAGGAAATGCCTATGAATTATTCACTTGTTATTGAACCATTTGATGTTTGGGGTTTTGATTATATGGGACCTTTTCCTAGATCCAATGGATATACTCATATTTTAGTTGTTGTTGATTACGTTACTAAGTGGGTAGATGCTATTCCAACAAGTAGTGCTGATCATAACACTTCCATTAAAATGCTTAAAGAAGTTATATTTCCGAGGTTTGGAGTCCCTAGATATTTAATGACTGATGGTGGTTCACATTTTATTCATGGTGCTTTCCGTAAGTTGCTTGCTAAATATGATGTTAACCATAGAATTGCATCTCCTTATCATCCTCAATCTTGTGGTCAAGTTGAATTAACTAATAGAGAAATAAAATTGATATTGCAAAAGACCGTTAATAGATCCAGAAAGAATTGGTCTAAGAAACTTGATGATGCACTATGGGCTTATAGAACTGCTTATAAAAATCATATGGGTATGTCTCCATATAAAATGGTTTACTGAAAAGCATGTCATTTACCTCTTGAGTTAGAACATAAAGCATATTGGGCAATTAAAGAACTTGACTATGATTTTAAGCTTGCCGATGAAAAGAGGTTATTTGATATTAGTTCTTTAGATGAATGGAGAACCCAAGCTTATGAAAATGCCAAGTTGTTTAAAGAAAAAGTTAAAAGATGGCATGATAAGAGAATTCAAAAATGGGAATTCAAAGTAGGTGACCATGTTCTATTATACAATTCTTGTTTAAGATTTTTTGCAGGAAAACTTCTCTCTAAATGGGAAGGCCCATACATCATCGAAGAAGTTTATAGCTCCGGAGCCATTAAAATAAACAACTCCGAAGGCAATAATCCGAGAGTGGTTAATGGGCAAAGAATTAAACATTATATCTCAGGTACGCCCATTAATGTTGAAACTAATATTATTCAAACAATTACACCGGAAGAGCACATAGAGGAAACCTTCCGGAACGCTCCAGAATCCTGAAAAGGAGTAGGTATGTGGTACGGTAAGTAAACCGACTCCAAAACTTCCATCAAAGTACTTTCTGTCCGTTTTGGAATATATAAAAAATTAGGAAAATAATCAACAGTCCGAAAAGTGCACGAGGAGGCGACAAGCCTGGGGGGGCGCCCTACCCCCCAGGGCGCGCCTACCAGGCTTGTGGCGCCCTCGTGGACTTTTCCGACTCCGTTTTTCTTCCATATTACTTGTTATGCACGGGAAAAATTCATTATATATACTCACGGGTGTTTTGACCACCGCATCGCAAGTTTCTCCTCTGTTCTTGTTTCGGGCTATTTTTCTGACAGATCTAGATCGCCATGGCATCTCCAAGCTCGTCCAAGGACAAGTTCTACGAGAAGGTCATCAACCCATACCTACCGGAGGTGATGAAGCACCCTCAAGCCTCTGAGATGCGTGAGGGGGTGCTCCACATCTGGGACGTTCAAGGACCAAAGAAGACCGGGAGCAAGAAGGTCAGGCTGGAAGCGGTGTAACAGGAGATCTTCAAGTGCCAGGGGATGGTGGAGTGCGGACTTTGTGCTAACCACTCCATGATCACGGACTTCATCCGTGAGCACAAGGTGGATGGCAAGAATATTGGGGACGTCATCTTCAAGCTCAATGACCGGATTGATTATCTTCAGGCCCAAATATATGATCTATAAAACCAAAATTTTGAGTATGAGGCCAAGTTCAAAGGTATGAGTTTAGATACAAATTTCAGGACTCCGGAAACACGTTCGTCCTTTTATGATGGAGAGCCTATGCCTTGGAAGACGGAGGACAAGCCTATCACCTCATCACCACCATCACCCAAGAAGGAAATTTGAGTACATGGGTATGGGCACCACCCTTGGCTTGTGCCAAGCTTGGGGGAGGTGCCCCGGTATCGTATCACCATCACTATTTCATCATCATTATCTATCTTAGTTCGATCCTTAGTTATTTCGTGATTTAGAAGAATAAAGTTTTAGTATGATTTAGTTTCGAGTGCTTGCTTTGTGATCTATCTATCTATGTAATCGCGTGTGAAAGTTATATAATAAAGAGTAGTTTGAGTTGAGTGTTTTGCTTTTAATGATCCAATCTTAGAAATAAATAAAGAATAAAAAGTGAGATCATATGCTAATCCCATGGGGAGTGATGACTTCACATAAAATAAGTATAATTGATAAAACTTGTTGAAAGATGACAAACATAGCATTGGTCATTGTTGCAATTCATGAAAAAGTAATAAAGGAAGAGGTCTCACATGTAAATACACTATCTTGGACATCTTTTATGATTGTGATCCCCCATCTAATATTCTATGTCCATTAGTCGACGTTGGACAAGGAACACAACGTAATGGGTTATGTTTGCTCATATTCACATAGAAGTTATATTGTTTTGGATCCTCTAACATGTGGTGCTTGCCCCCTATCTTTTGCTAGCCAAAATTCCGCACTAAGTAGAGATACTACTTGTGCATCCAAAAACCCTGAAACCCAGTTTCATGTCATGAGAGTCCATTATATCTACCTATGGATTGAATAAGATCCTTCAAGTAAGTTGTCATCGGTGCAAAGCAATAAAAATTGCTCCTAAACATGTATGAACTTTTATTGTAAGGGAAAATAAGCTTTGTACGATCTTGTGATGGTGGAGTAATAAAAGCGACAGACTGCATAATAAAGGTCGCTATCACAAGGGGCAATATAAAGTGACGTTCCTTTACATTATTAGCTTGCACATCCAAAAACAAAAAGCGCATGACAACCTCTTCTTCCCTCTGCGAAGGGCCTATCTTTTACTTTATGTATTTACTTTCATGCAAGAGTCAATAGTATTCTCCTCTATTCCGTTTTTATTTTCTCTCTTGGCAAGCATCATGTGGTGGGGATTGAACCAGGCATATATATCCAGTTGGATGTAGGTGATCATGAGTTATTATTGTTGACATTACCCTTGAGGTAAATACGCTGGGAGGTGAAATTATAAGCCCTATCTTTCTATGTGTTCGACTGAAACTTTTGCTCCATAAATATGTCGTGAGTGTCAGCAATCATAGAAGACTATATGATAGTTGAGTATGTAAACTTGCTAAACAAAGCTCTTACATAGACTCTTTCTGATAATATGATGAATTGCAATTGCTTCAGTGACTGAGATCATAGTTTGTTAGTTTTCAATTTGGTTTATGGTTCATACTTTAACTTGTGGATGAATTGTCACTGTTTCATGAGAAGTTTTATGATGATATATTGCTGTTATAATAAAGATCATGATGCTCCATGTCCGTATTTTATTTTTATCGACGTCTCTCTCTCTAAACATGTGGTCATGATTATCGATTTTGACTTTCGCTTGAGGTCAAGCAAGGTCAAAGCTTGGGGGAGTTGATACGTCCAATTTGCATCATGATTTCCTACTAATAATTATTATGTTTTTGATCATTATTTCACTTTATGGTACAATTCTTATGCCTCTTCTCTCTTATTTTGCAAGATTCACATGAAGAGGGAGAATGCCGGTAGCTGGAATTCTGGACCGAAAAGGGGTGAAACAAAGATAGCTATTCTGCACAACTCCAAATGACCTGAAAATTCACGAAGAATTATTTTGGAATATATAAAAAATACTAGCGAAAGAATCAACAGAAGGGGGCCCACCAGGAAGCCACAAGCCTAGGGGCGAGCCCTACCCCCCTGGGCGCGCGCCCCTGGCTTGTGGGGCCCCTGGCAGGCCTCTGGCCCCTTCCTTCTGCTATATTAAGCCATTTGCCCTAGAAAAAATCAGAAGAAGACTTTCGGGACGAAGCGCTGCCGTCTCGAGGTGGAACTTGGGCTGGAGCTATTTTGCTCTCCGGCGGAGCGATTCCGCCGGGGATACTTCCCTCCGGGAGGGGGAAATCAAAGCCATCGACATCACCAACGATCCTCTCATCATGGGAGGACCAATCTTCATCAACATCTTCACCAGCACCATCTCATCTCAAACCCTAGTTCATCTCTTGTATTCAATCTTTGTCTGAAAACCTCATATTGGTACCTGTGGGTTGCTAGTAGTGTTGATTACATCTTGTAGTTGATGCTAGTTGGTTTATTTGGTGGAAGATTATATGTTCAGATCCTTAATGCTATTCAATACCCCTCTGATCTTGAACATGAATATGATTTGTGAGTAGTTACTTTTGTTCTTGAGGACATGGGAGAAGTCTTGTCATAAGTAATCATGTGAATTTGGTATTCGTTCGATATTTTGATGCTATGTATGTTGTGCATCCTTTACTGGTGTCGTGTGAACGTCGACTACATGACACTTCACCATCTTTGGGCCTAAGGGAAGGCATTGTGGAGTAGTAATTAGATGATGGGTTGCTAGAGTGACAGAAGCTTAAACCCTAGTTTATGCGCTATTCCGTAAGGTGCTGATTTGGATCCATATGTTTCATGCTATGGTTAGAGTTATCTTAATTCTTCTTTCATAGTTGCGGATGCTTGTGAGAGGGGGTAATCATAAGTGGGAGGCTTGTTCAACTAAGAACAGCACCCAAGCACCGGTCCACCCACATATCAAATTATCAAAGTAGCGAACGCGAATCAAACAAACATGATGAAAGTGACTAGATGAAATTCCCATGTGTCCTCGAGAACACTTTGCTTACTATAAGAGTTCGTTCCGGCTTGTCCTTTGCTATAAAAAGGATTGGGCCACCTTGCTGCACTTTACTATACTTGTTACTTGTTACTTGTTACGAATTATCTTGCTATCAAAACTATCTGTTACCGCTACTTTCAGTACTTGCAGAGAATACCTTGCTGAAAACCGGTTGTCATTTCCTTCTACTCCTCATTGGGTTCGACACTTTTACTTATCGAAAGGACTACGATTGATCCCCTATACTTGTGGGTCATCACCGCACAGCCGCCACGCCACGGGCGAGTTGCAGGCCGACACTGCGCTGCTAAAGCCACCCGCCGTCGTCCCTCGTGTCCGCCGCCACACCGGTGGGCCCCGCGCCAGCCCGCTGTCCCTGCCTGAGCCGTCGTTCCGCGATAGTAGCGCACCGCGCAGAGTGGAACCAAAGCCCCGCCGCTGCCTACGCCTGCCGGGCTTTGCCCGGCTGCTCCTCGCTGCAACGATAGGGGAGGAGAGCCAGGAAGGGAGGTGGAGGGTGGCCGCTGTTAGGGTTTGCCCCTGGTCACCCGCGGGGGCGACGCGGGGGTGGGAGGGGTCTCGGGTTTTTCTAAACGTTCATTTCTTCACACTGTACTTTCCCACGGACCACCAAGAAGGTGTCCCCCGCCAACCGCTCCGCTCTCCGTCCTGTCCCCGTGTTTGTGCCTATCTGCTACCGCCATCAAGAGGGACGAGACGTGCGCCACCCGTGACGTCCCCCAAGCTAAGAAGGCAGATCCGATGTCTTCTAAGCCATTGCCACGTTGTAACATACAATTGAATGTTGTGCATTATTAACTCTTGAAGTAACCAACCAATACATTTACCCTTTTATGCTAACCAAAAAATTATATGACTTGATAAAAATATGAACCGGTCGCCCATGCAATTCATTGCAAAGCCATCTCTAATAAAATGCAATTTGCGACATTTTCTAAAGTAAGAAAATTATCCTGCTCAGACAGCCATAACTGAACAGGCCAACTCCAACCCTCATCCCATTCACTCTCAACCCTCACTCTTATAAAAAAATTACTTACTCATGTTCTAAGAAAGCTATAAATAGAAATGTTCATTCAAAGCATGAAAAGTGTATGTTTTTCCTCTTCCTCCCTTGCATGCCTGATTTATGGTACAAATTTATGTATCCGTTAGAGAAGAGAAGAAGAAAAAAGATTCCCCTCACTTTCTATCTCCTATATCTAAACCTGCTTTTAGGTCACCAAATTTACCAATTATATGCTCCAATAAACTAGTTATGTTCACCTAACTTGGCTGCGGGTTGAAGACAAAATCCAAACTTAAACATAAACAACAAAATGACAACTTATAAGAAATGGAAAAGGAAGGAAGCACACGCCTACATGCCTAAACAGAATATAAGATGCAACTACACTATGATTTACTCATGACAGAGAGTTAAGAAAACACAACAATCAGGTGAAAAAGGCAACATCCCCTGTTGAAGTCTTTGATGTAATTTAGGTCTGACAATATTAATGCATTCACATCAAATTTAAGGTATTGACAAAACATTATGCACTTAGGAGTAATAGTTAATTGCCCATGCGTTGCAATGGTCATATATATATTCTTGGAGCCTGTGCGTTGCCACAGGGAAAAAATATTCAGCATCCTAATGTGCGTTCTATTTTCGATCATGTATTGAAAAATAAAATGTCCATCTGTTTTTCATCTTTAGTGGTCAAGGATAACCCATTGGCAGCCGGTGTTCACCAATTACTCCTCACAGGGGTTTTCCATTGTAAAAATAGAACTCAGAATGAAAGCCCACAAGGAAGACAAATAGGCTCAACCTTTTGTAACTCTAGCTGTTTACAAGATTGCAATAAAGCCAATCAAACAGAGTGCTTTTCTGGTCATCTGTGTCCCAGAAAGAATTTTCAACCTCTCATGTACAAGAGAAGACAAGGTTGACAAGTTTAGCTTGTAGTATCCAACCTGATCGGTGCAGTGAAAGGTCCTCCTTTCCCAATCCATATATTCTCGCCAGACACCTCAATGAGATCAGATAGTGAACTCTTGACCTGGCCTACATAAATAAATGGCTGTGCTACCACAACATCTGAAGGAAAGCATCCGAGTTAGTAAAAACAAGTAGCAAACAAAATGTTAAAACCGACTACATAATCATGTGTACAGGACTACAGGGTAGAACACATTAGCCTCACAAGTGGGTAATCTGAAATTCCCTTTTCTTGGAAGTAGTCTGAAACTCAAATAAAGTATTTACAAATTAGTGCGTGCAAACTACTTGTGTCTTCCACGATGAAAATTTATCGTCTAATATACATAGTTGTCACTGGTGTAGTTCCTCTTTGAAAGAAATGTATATGAGATTTGTCAGAAACCACATCGACAGAGTACATTAGCCAAACCTAGACAGTGTTTACCCGAAGTGAAATTTTCGTCCAAGACCAGAAATTATGTTGTGTCCATGCGAACAACAGGTTAACCTACATAGCTTAGAGGGAGTCTTTTATATAAAACAAATCTACTTGAGCTACCATCCCTCTCCTGATAGTAGCAAATCCAATAGCAATATGTCTGCAATAATGTGCCACATGAGAAAAGAAGTTGGTTTAGAAAGAACTGGTATCTAAACATATCCATAGCCATAACCACCTGGTCGTGTCCCAATTGGTGTTAGTTTCAAAAAAATGCTTCGAATGGTAGTTTTCTGGAGACACACACATGCTCAAGAATAAAAGAGTTCTTCGATTTCTTGACATGACAAGCAGACTGCGCTATGAAATGGAAAGGGGAATAACACCAGTTGGAAAAAAGCTACTCCATCCATTCCAAAATACTTAAGTTCTAGGTTTGTCCTACGTCAAACGCCCCTTAAGTTTGACCAATTTTATAGAAAAATATACAAACATCTACAACGTCAAATATGCACGGAGGGAGTACATAGTTGAATAGCTTAGGATGGAGGTTGTAAAAAGGGCCATTCCTACACAAAGAGGTCATCTAGTTAATTTTGTATGGTAGGATTTTGCCCGCTAATATTTTATAAGAGGGGTTGGCCATACATTAAGGCATGCCCTAACTTAAGTTCTCACTCCAGAGACAACATCCTTTTTCCCAACCCAACTATGCCAGTATGATGTTAAGTTTCAAGCAGTTTCTTGTGCCTCTGTCGTGATCCTTTTTCCAACCAACATTAACCAGCATCGAAGAACATTGTTTTTGATGGATAAAGAGGATGCAACAATCAGATGAAGAAAGCATATAATATTTAGTGTGTTATCCATTATTTCACTCTGAATCCATGTGAAGGAGAGATGCAAAAGTATTTAAAGTTAACAGAGGCTGGCATTGGTTGTACAGAGATGGCTCACATGAACGACCCAACAAGTGCGCCCTATGTACGTAAACTTGAAGTGGGTGAAAGAACACATGCCTGACAAGGATATCAGAGGAGGGCTTCACAGAGAAGTATTGTGCTCTTTCTTCTTATTCAAAACCTCCATCTCTTGCATTCAACATACACACACTTTCCTGAAACCTAGGTAGAACTGAAAGAAATAATTACGAACCAAGAATAACAGTGAAGATGAACCAAAGAAGAAAGTAATTTGGGATACAAGCACTCACCCCATGCATCCATGTTGTGGAGGATGTGGCGATGAGGTGGAGGATGACCTCCATGTCTAACGAGTTGTTGAAGATGGAGCCCTGCGCCTCCAGCTTGTGGTGCAGCGACATGTAGTTCACCAGGTTTCCGTTGTGCGCCACGGCGAGCTGCTGAACCGGTGCCCAGCAAGGAACAGCAGCACGTTGCACAGTTGGGCGTCGTTGCCGGAGGTGGAGTAGCTGATGCGGCCAATGGTGGCCTGACTGGGGTGGCTATTGAGGTGCGCCAGGTCCCTGAACACGACGCTGATGAGCCCTAGCCTCGTGATGGACTTGAGCTTGTCAAGAATCAACTCAACTAAAAACTTCATTCAACTTTATACATTATCATACATGTGCAATGTAAAATTTGCACAACAATAGAAAAAATGATCATAAATGTATGCAATATAATGACAGATGAGAAACCAAAAGGCAAAAGGATCAAGCTTCAATGTACCAAATGAATTGGCAAATCAGATAATTGTGTCAAGCTAAATTAGCAATAACAACAATTATTAAGTGATATAGCAAAAAAGCTAAAAGATAAAATAGGTTATCACTTGAAACTTTGCAATGTAGCTGCCCTGTAATTATTAAGCACGGGAAGAAACCCTTATTCCTCCTCTTTCATGCCATTCAAAGGGAACCATATCGATCATCAAAGGGCCAATGAGTCAGCAATAAAACAGAATAAATATTCAGCAGGCAATAAAACATATTTGAATTAATGGAACATGAGAAAGAAGAGGGGGAAATGACCTAAATATATGTCAAAGGAAACGAAAAAATTACCTTTCACTATCTTCAATGTTGAAGTTTCTTCATAATGCCTAAAGCCTGAAATCAAGGTTAGTGATTTAACACGACATGCTCATATTAGTGACCATGTAAGCTTCAAGATTTAAGACCTATAAGAAACCCCTTAAAGAATAAGTGTGAATGGAAGAGAAAATGTGTGGAAGTTCCTTGCCTATGTCAAGTCATTGCAACTTGAGCATGCTAATGTATTATCCGCGTCCTCGACGGGACAAAGGAAACATCTGCTACACAACGCATCAACAACAACACTATACCATCATAATCTTATTCAATTTAACACGCAGAAGAACAATAGGCTTGCAGATGTTTATACTTATGTCAAAGTATTGTGCAATGGGTGTGCAATACAACATGGAGGCATTTAACAGTTGTATTTCGCTTGCCTGAATTATGTGATGTTATCTGCAAGGCCTATTATATCTTCAGAGCTGAGTTGTGTTGGCATGGCAGACTCTTCATCGACTCGCTTGAACACCTCTGTTTCCATCCACCGGCATGTGGCATGGGGACCGATGATCTGCATAGGCACGGGCGTCGACTGGGTCAAGTGCAAGTACATGTATACTATATCTACGGTCAGGCAAGGGAGCTAGAGCTGATCAACGAAGACCTCACCGCAGACATGTAACCAAATTGACTGACTAAAATCATGGGCTGACATAAGTGAGGAAAACAGGATGGTAAAAGATAAACGATACTCGCAACTACAGATTTCAAGTAGTCAGAAAAAAAGGAGTTACACCAACTTCGGGTGTTTAAGCAATCCAAGAAGGTACCGTCACATAGTAACTCTAGCCTGTTTTGAGGGTTATGTGGACATACGGTGTTCCTTCCCTCATGCATGCATGTGGTAAATATGAGCTTGTAAGAAGCATCCAAATTTTCAGAGCATTGTGTTGGTATGCCTCCAACCTCATCTTTACAATAGAACATGTTCTAAAAATAATAATGCAATCTTCATGCAACTTCCTAATTGTGTATGAACTATTAAATTTTGCTAACTAAACGCAATACTCACTTGGTCATGCAAAGCAGTTGATTTCTAACATTTTGGGTAAAAAAATAAATTCATGTGATTAGGCAGATAAACCTGTAGTAATTCAGGGACTCGGGTATTAAGCAAAGTGTTTTGCAGTACGAAGTAATTGTTCAGTTACCATTTCTACGAATGCACAGAAAATATGTTGCGAGTCAAACACCGTACCAAGCATGATCAACCAAGGTCAAAACCGACATCTGCCATGAAATGAATTAACCCAGTTATGCAATCAAATACAACTGTCACTCAGTTAAGCGATGCTACAGTCCATTCAAGCTGAAACTAAAATTCGTAAACCCAACTTCTTTGAGATTGAGAACTCTAATCGAGGGCAAGATCCAAATCACTTAATTAGTGATACGTCCAATTTGCATCATGATTTTCTACTGTTAATTAATATGTTTTTGATCATTATTTCACTTCATGGTACAATTCTTATGCCTTTTCTCTCTTATTTTGCAAGATTCACATGAAGAGTGAGATTGCCGGCAGCTGGAATTCTGGACCGGAAAGGGGTGAATCAGAGATAGCTATTCTGCATAACTCCAAATGACCTGAAAATTTACAAAGAATTATTTTGGAATATATAAAAACTACTGGAGAAAGAATTACCAGCAGGGGGCCCACCAAGAAGCTAGCTACAAGCCTGGGGGGCGCGCCCTACCCCCCTGGGTGCGCCCCCCGAGCTTGTGGGGTCCCTGGCAGGCCTCCGGCCCCCTCCTTTTGCTATATGAAGCCATTTACCCTAGAAAAAATGAGAAGAAGACTTTCGGGACGAAGCGCCGCCGTCTCGAGGCGGAACCTAGGCAGGAGCTATTTTGCTCTCCGGCGGAGCGATTCCGCCGAGGAAACTTCCCTCCGGGAGGGGGAAATCGAAGCCATCGACACCACCAATGATCCTCTCATTGTGGGAGGACCAATCTTCATCAACATCTTCACCAGCACCATCTCATCTCAAACACTAGTTCATCTCTTGTATTCAATCTTTGTCTCAAAACCTCAGATTGGTACCTGTGGGTTGCTAGTAGTGTTGATTACATCTGGTAGTTGATGCTAGTTGGTTTATTTGGTGCAAGATTATATGTTCAGATCCTTAATGCTATTCAATACCCCTCTGATCTTGAACATGAATATGATTTGTGAGTAGTTACTTTTGTTCTTGAGGACATGGGAGAAGTCTTGTCATAAGTAATCATGTGAATTTGGTATTCGTTCGATATTTTGATGATATGTATGTTGTTGCTTCCTTTAGTGGTGTCGTGTGAACGTCGACTACATGACACTTCATCATCTTTGGGCCTAAGGAAAGGCATTGTGGAGTAGTAATTAGATGATGGGTTGCTAGAGTGACATAAACTTAAACCCTAGTTTATGCGCTATTCCGTAAGGGGCTGATTTGGATCCATATGTTTCATGCTATAGTTAGATTTATTTTAATTCTTCTTTCGTAGTTGCAGATGCTTGCGAGAGGGGGTAATCATAAGTGGGAGGCTTGTTCAAGTAAGAACAGCACCGGTCCACCCACATATCAAATTATCAAAGTAGCGAACGCGAATCAAACAAACATGATGAAAGTGACTAGATGAAATTCCCATGTGTCCTCGAGAACGCTTTGCTTATTATACGAGTTCATTCCGGCTTGTCCTTTGCTATAAAAAGGATTGGGCCACCTTGCTGCACTTTATCATACTTGTTACTTGTTACTTGTTACGAATTATCTTGCTACCGAAACTAGCTGTTACCGCTACTTTCAGTACTTGCAGAGAATACCTTGCTGAAAACCGCTTGTCATTTTCTTCTGCTCCTCGTTGGGTTCGACACTCTTACTTATCGAAAGGACTACGATTGATCCCCTATACTTGTGGGTCATCAATTAGCAACAAAACGCATCACTTAATTTGCAAAATCCCAATCCATATCTGCATCAAAATTGAGCTCATACCTACTCGCTGCCCACTTGAGAGATTGGTGGAGAGTAGAAGCAATCCAGCAGCGAATGGATAATAGCAGCACCGAACAACATGCTTGTTGTGCATGATCACGAGCCCCCGGAGCCAATTGCCCGCCGCGTCGGCCCCGGGATCGAGGCGAGAGGGGGGCAAGGAATTCAGGGGATGGAAAAGGGATCATGTGAGCCTACCCATCTTTAGGAGGGAGGATCACGGGAGCCTCCTCGCCATCATCGGGGATGACGCTGCCATCACAGGCTCCGCCTGTCCTCTAGGTCAGGACGGTGGGATCGAGGCATGTGGGGAGGAACCGGCGGCGATCTGGGCGTCGGTGCGAGCCAGCGGGGATCTGGGTGCCAGTACGATCCGTTGGCAACCTGGGCGTCGGTGCAAGGTGGCGATGGCTGAAGGCTGTGGTGTGAGGAGGCGATGTCGGCGGCGGAGCGTAACCCTACCCGCTCGCTCTCGTGAGGAGGCGACGGTTGCGGCGAAGCGTACCGTGGAAAATGGCTGTGTTCAATGGATGTACAAACATGCAGATGGGATCCGGGGGAAGGCGGACCTCGGCAGCGGTGTCCTGACGGTGACCCGGTCGCACGCAAGAAGGCGGCGGCGCCTCCTCTAGGACCTCGGCGCTGGCTCCTCGAGGAGCCCGCGGCGCCGGCGAAGGGATCGGCGGCGGATCGTTGGCGGCGAAGGGATCGGTGGCGCCTGGGGCGTGGTTCCGGTCGTGGTAGCGAATAGATCAAGGGCATCCTCCCTTGTTATATTTTTTTCATGCGACGGGTCCTCACTCCCAGGGTCGTGCGAGGGGGGCTCGCTCATCCGGTTTATTTTTGTGCGAGGGGGCCTAAGTCGTCGTCCGATTTTTTTTCATGCGAGGGAGCATTGCTACGTGGTCGGCGTCCGATTTTTTTTCGTTACATGCGACCGGATCGTTCGGGGGGGGGATCGTTACGAGGGAGGTGGGAGGAGGGATGAAAAAAACTAGATGAAGGTGGGAGGTTGAGACGGAAAAAAACCGGACGAAGCGGATACTACCAAGTCGTCCCTTAGGAGTAGAGATAGAATAAGCTTTGCTTTGCTCTTGTTCTTTATTTAGCCCCTTGGAGTTCGTTTGCATTTTGTTTTCAGAGGAGTTGATCTATGCCAGGACAACGAGGAAGGCAAGAGTAAGCAAGAGAAGTGTGTAAATTCGCAACTGTGAAGGTATATCCTACGACCCCCGTCTATTGCACTTGGATACTTAGAGTAGATGTAGTAGTAGTATGTGTGATATGTGTAGATGGGAGTAAGTCTTGATAGTTGATACAAAGGTTTTGCTCT
Organism: Elymus sibiricus; assembly: GCA_039707655.1. Taxonomy (NCBI): domain Eukaryota; kingdom Viridiplantae; phylum Streptophyta; class Magnoliopsida; order Poales; family Poaceae; genus Elymus; species Elymus sibiricus. Next base: position 32,653,278 of record CM077670.1, read on the forward strand.
AGTAGCTGAAATAATTTTGTAGCCTTTGTTTTCTTTAGTTTAGACAACTAAGACTTGCCGTGGGACAGTTTTTGAATGAAATGTTATTAACCAAGTATAACTTTGCACAAGAGAAAGTCTCTCAAGACTTGGGAGTTGAGAAATTGTAGTGGAAGTGATGTTTAACATGCTCAACCCCATGTTGTTAATTTTAATAGACTTGATAGCACATGTGGATTAAATTGTCTAGAGGAACTTAGTTGAAAGATGGATGAGATTATACCAAAAATCTGTGTTGTATATCTCAGCATGGTGTTACAGCCTCCGGCTGGTGCCATGGCCTTTGATACTATATACGCGTTTACGTGTATAAATGTGGCTTCGTCACCCTTCTTGATGTTATGCTGAGGACTTCGCTGGCCAATGAACGATCCACCAAGAGCGACAGCTCGGATTTCGGCTATGAGTTTGTTACCGTACGTAGTGGCTGTTGGGGAACGTTGCATGGGAAACAAAAATTTTCCTACGCACACACAAGATCTATCCATGGTGATGAGCATCTACGAGAGGGAGAGTGAATCTACATACCCTTGTAGATCGCTAAGCGGAAGCGTTTAAGAAACGCGGTTGATGTAGTCGAACGTCTCCGCGATCCAAATCGCAAGTCGTCCCTCGATCCGATCACGAACTAGCGCCGAACGGACGGCACCTCCGCGTTCAACACACGTACGGCTTGATGACGCCTTCACCTCCTCGATCCAGCGAGCGATGATGAAGTAGTGGTTGAGTTCCAGCAGCACGACGGCGTGGTGATGGTGGTGAGGAACAATCTCTGCAGGGCTTCGCCAAGCGCTACGGAGATTATGACGGAGGAACTAGAGGGTTAGGGTTGCCGCACACGGCTTGGGGAAATCTTGATGTGTCCCGTGTGCTAGCCCTGCCCCTCTATTTATATGTTGAGCCTTGGGGTCTAAACTTGGAGTAAAAGCCTCCTCCAGGTCGGTTTGGCCCGCAGGGAAAGAGTCCAACTCGGATCCCTGCAGTACCGCGCACAAGCGGTAGTACCGCTTCACACAAGCGGTAGTACCGCTTGGGCGGTAGTACCGCTTCACACAAGCGGTAGTACCGCTCGGGCGGTAGTACCGCTTCAACAAGCGGTAGTACCGCTTACGCGGCAGCAAAATTACTTTTGCACTTTCAAATACCTCGTGGGCTTTTATCCCTTGGCCCATATAAAGTGTTCTTGCACCCGAACACTTCGGTAAACATCCGAAACTTCTTCCGGCGAATTCCGGAACCCTTCCGGAGATCAAAACACTATTATCACATATATCAATCTTTACCTCCGGACTATTCCGGAGATCCTCGTCATGTCCGGGATCTTATCCGGGACTCCGAACAACCTTCGGTCACCAACATAATAACTCAACTATACTAATCGTCACCAAACGTTAAGTGTGTAGACCCTGCGGGTTCGAGAACTATGTAGACATGACCGAGACACCTCTACGATCAATAACCAATAGCGGGACCTGGATGCCCATATTGGCTCCTACATATTCTACGAAGATCTTTATCGGTCGAACCTCTATGTCAAGGATTCAGTTAATCCCGTATGCTATTCCCTTTGTTCTTCGGTATGTTACTTGCCCGAGATTCGATCGTCGGTATCTCTATACCTAGTTCAATCTCGTTACCGGCAAGTCTCTTTACTCGTTCCGTAATACAAGATCTCGTGGCTAACACTTTAGTCACATTGCTTGCAAGGCTCATTGTGATGTTGTATTACCGAGTGGGCCCTGAGATACCTCTCCGTCATACGGAGTAACAAATCCCAGTCTTGATCCATGCCAACCCAACAGACACCCTCGGAGATACCTTTAGAGCACCTTTATAGTCGCCCAGTTACGTTGCGACGTTTGATACACACAAGGTACTCCTCTGATGTCAGGGAGTTGCATGATCTCATGGTCATAGGAACAGATACTTGACATGCAGAAAACAATAGCAATAAACTGACACGATCATATGCTACGTTCGTAGTTTGGGTCTTGTCCATCACATCACTCTCCTAATGATGTGATCCCGTTATCAAATGACATCTCATGTCAATGGCTAGGAAACCTTAACCATCTTTGATCAACGAGCTAGTCAACTAGAGGCTTACTAGGGACACAGTGTTGTCTATGTACCCACACATGTATTTGAGTTTCCAATCAATACAATTATAGCATGGATAATAAACGATTATCATGAACAAGGAAATATAATAATAACCAATTTATTATTGCCTCTAGGGCATATTTCCAACAGTCTCCCACTTGCACTAGAGTCAATAATCTAGTTCACATCACTATGTGATTTACATTGTAATGAATCGAACACCCATGCAGTTCTGGTGTTGTTCATGTTTAGCCCTTGGAAGAGGTTTAGTCATCGGATCTGCAACATTCAGATCCGTGTGTACTTTGCAAATATTTATGTCGTCCTCCTTGATGTAATCGCGGATGGAATTGAAGCGTCGCTTTATGTGTCTGGTCCTCTTGTGAAATCTTGGTTCCTTTGCTAGAGCAATGGCACCAGTGTTATCACAAAACAGAGTCATTGGGTTAAGCGCACTAGGCACTACTCCAAGATCTGTCATGAACTCCTTCATCCAGACACCTTCCTTCGCCGCCTCCGAGGCTGCGATGTACTCCGCTTCGCATGTAGAATCAGCTACCACACTTTGCTTGGAACTGCACCAGCTAACCGCACCCCCATTAAGAATAAATACGTATCCGGTTTGAGACTTAGAGTCATCCGGATCAGTGTCAAAGCTTGCATCGACGTAACCCTTTACGACGAGCTCTTGATCACCTCCATAAACGAGAAACATGTCCTTAGTCCTTTTCAGGTATTTCAGGATATTCTTGACCGCCGTCCAGTGTTCCATTCCTGGATCACTTTGAAACCTTCCGACCATACTTATGGCAAGGCTGACATCGGGTCTTGTGCACAGCATTGCATACATGATAGAGCCTATGGCCGAAGCATAGGGGATGACACTCATCTTTTCTCTATCTTCTGCAGTCACTGGGCATTGAGTCTTACTCAACTTCACACCTTGCAATACAGGCAAGAACCCCTTCTTGGACTGATCCATTTTGAACTTCTTCAAAACTTTGTCAAGGTATGTGCTTTGTGAAAGTCCTATCAAACGTCTCGATCTATCTCTATAGATCTTGATGCCTAATATGAAAGCAGCTTCTCCTAGGTCCTTCATTGAAAAACTCTTGTTCAAATATTCCTTTACGCTTTCCAGCATTTCTATATTGTTTCCAATCAGTAATATGTCATCCACATATAATATTAGAAACGCTATAGAGCTCCCACTCACTTTCTTGTAAATACAAGCTTCTCCGTAAACTTGTATAAACTCGAACGCTTTGATCACCTCATCAAAACGAAGATTCCAACTCCGAGATGCTTGCACCAGTCCATAAATGGATCGCTAGAGTTTGCAAACTTTGTCAGCATTCTCTGGATCGACAAAACCTTCTGGTTGCATCATATACAACTCTTCCTTAATGTAACCGTTAAGGAACGCTGTTTTGACATCCATCTGCCAAATTTCATAATCGAAAAAGGCAGCTATTGCTAACATGATTCTGACGGACTTAAGCATCGCTACGGGTGAGAAGGTCTCATCGTAGTCAACTCCTTGAACTTGTGAAAAACCCTTTGCCACAAGTCGAGCTTTATAGACGGTGACATTACCGTCTGCGTCCGTCTTCCTCTTAAAGATCCATTTGTTCTGAGTGGCCTTACGCCCTTCAGGTAATACTTCCAAAGTCCATACTTTGTTTTCAGACATGGATCCCATCTCGGACTTCATGGCCTCTAACTATTTCTCGGAATCTGGGCCCATCATCGCTTCTCCATAGCTCGTAGGTTCATCGTTGTCTAACAACATGACCTCTAAGACAGGGTTGCCGTACCACTCGGGAGCAGTACGCGTCCTTGTCGACCTACGAGGTTCGATAGCAACTTGATCCAAAGCTTCATGATCATCATCATTAACTTCCTCTTCAGCTAATGTAGACTCCACAGAAACAACTTTCTGCGTTGCGCTACTCTCAGGTTGAAGTAAAGGTTCAACAACCTCATCAAGTTCTATCTTCCTCCCACTCAATTCTTTCGAGAGAAACTCTTTCTCAAGAAATGTTCCGTTTTTAGCGACAAACACTTTGCCTTCGGATCTGAGGTAGAAGGTATACCCAACTGTCTCTTTTGGGTATCCTATGAAGACGCATTTCTCCGCTTTGGGTTCCAGCTTTTCAGGCTGAAGCTTTTTGACATAAGCATCACATCCCCAAACTTTAAGAAACGACAGCTTTGGCTTCTTGCCAAACCAAAGTTCATATGGCGTCGTCTCAACGGATTTCGAAGGTGCCCTATTTAAAGTGAATGCAGCTGTCTCTAATGCATAACCCCAAAACGATAGTGGCAAATCGGCAAGAGACATCATAGATCGCACCATATCCAATAAGGTTCGATTACGACGTTCGGACACACCATTACGCTGTGGTGTTCCAGGCGGTGTCAATTGTGAAACAATTCCACACTGTCTTAAGTGACTGCCAAATTCATAACTCAGATATTCTCCTCCTCGATCAGATCGTAGGAATTTAATCTTCTTGTTACGATGATTCTCAACTTCACTCTGAAATTGTTTGAACTTTTCAAATGTTTCAGACTTGTGTTTCATTAAGTAAATATACCCATATCTACTTAAGTCATCAGTGAAGGTGAGAAAGTAACGATAACCACCGCGCGCCTCAATACTCATCGGACCACACACATCAGTATGTATGATTTCCAATAAGTCACTTGCCCGTTCCATTGTTCCAGAGAACGGCGTTTTAGTCATCTTGCCCATGAGGCATGGCTCACATGTGTCAAGTGATTCAAAATCAAGTGACTCCAAAAGTCCATCAGCATGGAGCTTCCTCATGCGTTTTACGCCAATATGACCTAAACGGCAGTGCCACAAGAAAGTGGTATTATCTTTATCAATTCCACATCTTTTGGCATCAATGTTATGAACATGTGTATCATTACTATCGAGATTCAATAAGAATAAACCCCTCACATTGGGTGCATGACCATAAAAGATATTACTCATATAAATAGAACAACCATTATTCTCTGATTTAAATGAGTAACTGTCTCGCAATAAACAAGATCCAGATATAATGTTCATGCTTAACGCAGGCACCAAATAACACTTATTTAGGTTCATCACTAATCCCGACGGTAATCGAAGAGCGAGCGTGCCGACGGCGATCACATCAACCTTGGAACCATTTCCCACGCGCATCGTCACTTCGTCCTTTGCCAGCCTCCGTCTATTCCGCAGTTCCTGTTTAGAGTTGCAAATATGAGCAACCGCACCGGTATCAAATACCCAGGCACTACAACGAGAGTTGGTAAGGTACACATCAATAACATGTATATCATATATACCTTGTTTGTTGTTGGCCGCCTTCTTGTCAGCCAAATACTTGGGGCAATTCCGCTTCTAGTGTCCAGTTCCCTTGCAATGAAAACACACAGTTTCTGGTTTGGGTCCAGCCTTGGGTTTCTTCACGAGAGGAGCAACTGTTTTGCCACTCTTCTTGGAGTTACCCTTCTTACCCTTGCCATTTTTCTTGAAACTAGTGGTTTTATTGACCATCAACACTTGATGCTCCTTCTGAATTTCAGACTCAGCGGCTTTTAGCATCGCAAACAGCTCGGCGACTGACTTGTTCATCCCGTGCATCTTATAGTTCAACACGAAGCTCTTGTAGCTAGGTGGCAATGATTGAAGAACTCTGTCAGTGATAGCCTCTGGCGGAAGGGGCATCCCTAACTCAGCCAGACGGGTGGAGTACCCAGACATTCTGAGCACGTGATCACTGATAGACCCGTTCTCCTCCATCTTGCAAGCATAGAACTTATCGGAGATCTCATATCTCTCGATCCGGGCATTCTTCTGAAAGATAAACTTCAACTCCTGGAACATCTCATATGCTCCATGACGTTCAAAACGTCTTTGAAGTCCCGGTTCTAAGCCATACAATAATGCACATTGAACTATTGAGTAATCATCAGAACGAGCCTGCCAGGCGTTCACAACGTCTAGAGACTCAACTGGAGCGGGTGGATCACCAAGCGGTGCATTAAGGACATAAGCCTTCTGGGAAGCCGTAAGGATAATCCTTAGATTACGGGCCCAGTCCACAAAGTTACTTCCATCATCTTTCAACTTAGCTTTCTCTAGGAACGCATTAAAATTCAGGGGTGCTACTGCGCGAGCCATGATCTACAACATAAATATAGCAAAGACAACTTAGACTATTGTTCTAGATAATGAGTTTAGTTAATCATATTACTTAAAAAACTCCCACTCAAATTGACATCCCTCCGGTCATTCGAGTGTAACATGATCCAAATCCACCAACTCAAGTCCGATCATCACGTGAGTCGAGGTGGTTTCAATGGTGAACATCTTCATGTTGATCATATCTACTATATGACTCATGTTCGACCTTTCGGTCTCTTGTGTTCCGAGGCCATGTCTGTACATGCTAGGCTCGTCAAGTTTAACCCGAGTGTTCCGCGTGTGCAACATGGCTTGCACCCATTGTATGTGAACGTGGAGTCTATCACACCCGATCATCACGGCGTGTCTCGAAACGACGAACTTTCGCAACGGTGCACACTCGGGGAGAACACAATTTATCTTGAAATTTAAGTGAGGGATCACCTTATAATGCTACCGTCGTCCTAAGCAAAATAAGATGCATAAAAGGATTAACATCACATGCAAATCATAAGTGACATGATATGGCCATGAACTTGTGCTTTTGATCTCCATCTCCAAAGCACCGGCATGATCTCCATCGTCACCGGCATGACACCATGATCTCCATCATCTTGATCTCTATCAACGTGTCGCCATGAGGTTGTCGCGCCGACTGTTGCTCCCACGACTATTGCTAACGTTTAGCGATAAAGTAAAGCATTACATAGCGCTTAATGATTGACACGCAGGTCATACAATAATTAAAGACAACTCTATGGCTCCTGCCAGTTGCCGTACTCATCGACATGCAAGTCGTGATATTCTATACAACACATGATCATCTCATACATCACATATATCTCATCATGTAATTGGCCATATCATATCACATCATACCCTGCAAAAACAAGTTAGACGTCCTCTAATTGTTGTTGCAAATTTTACGTGGCTGCTACGGGTTTGCAAGAACCGTTCTTACCTACGCAAAACCACAACGTGGTGTAGTGATTGCTTTTTGATCTTCTAAAAGGACCCTCTTCATTGAAATCGATTCAACTAAAGTGAGAGAGACAGACACCCGCTAGCCATCTTTATGCAACGAAGTTACATGTCAGTTGAAGGAACCTGTCTCGCGTAAGTGTACGCGTAATGTCGGTCCGGGCCGCTTCATCTCACAGTACCGCCGAATCAAATATCAACTAGTAACGGCACGCAATATGTATACACCCACGCCCACAACTCGTTTGTGTTCTACTCGAGATCTCATCTACGCATAGACCTGGCTCTGATACCACTGTTGGGGAACGTTGCATGGGAAACAAAAATTTTCCTATGCACACACAAGATCTATCCATGGTGATGAGCATCTACGAGAGGGAGAGTGAATCTACATACCCTTGTAGATCGCTAAGCGGAAGCGTTTAAGAAACGCGGTTGATGTAGTCGAACGTCTCCGCGATCCAAATCGCAAGTCGTCCCTCGATCCGATCACGAACTAGCGCCGAACGGACGGCACCTCCGCGTTCAACACACGTACGGCTTGATGACGCCTTCACCTCCTCGATCCAGCGAGCGATGATGAAGTAGTGGTTGAGTTCCAGCAGCACGACGGCGTGGTGATGGTGGTGAGGAACAATCTCTGCAGGGCTTTGCCAAGCGCTACGGAGATTATGATGGAGGAACTAGAGGGTTAGGGTTGCCGCACACGGCTTGGGGAAATCTTGATGTGTCCCGTGTGCTAGCCCTGCCCCTCTATTTATATGTTGAGCCTTGGGGTCTAAACTTGGAGTAAAAGCCTCCTCCAGGTCGGTTTTGCCCGCACAAGGTCGGTTTGGCCCGCAGGGAAAGAGTCCAACTCGGATCCCTGCAGTACCGCGCACAAGCGGTAGTACCGCTTCACACAAGCGGTAGTACCGCTTGGGCGGTAGTACCGCTTCACACAAGCGGTAGTACCGCTCGGGCGGTAGTACCGCTTCAACAAGCGGTAGTACCGCTTACGCGGCAGCAAAATTACTTTTGCACTTTCAAATACCTCGTGGGCTTTTATCCCTTGGCCCATATAAAGTGTTCTTGCACCCGAACACTTCGGTAAACATCCGAAACTTCTTCCGGCGAATTCCGGAACCCTTCCGGAGATCAAAACACTATTATCACATATATCAATCTTTACCTCCGGACTATTCCGGAGATCCTCGTCATGTCCGGGATCTTATCCGGGACTCCGAACAACCTTCGGTCACCAACATAATAACTCAACTATACTAATCGTCACCAAACGTTAAGTGTGTAGACCCTGCGGGTTCGAGAACTATGTAGACATGACCGAGACACCTCTACGATCAATAACCAATAGCGGGACCTGTATGCCCATATTGGCTCCTACATATTCTACGAAGATCTTTATCGGTCGAACCTCTATGTCAAGGATTCAATTAATCCCGTATGCTATTCCCTTTGTTCTTCGGTATGTTACTTGCCCGAGATTCGATCGTCGGTATCTCTATACCTAGTTCAATCTCGTTACCGGCAAGTCTCTTTACTCGTTCCGTAATACAAGATCTCGTGGCTAACACTTTAGTCACATTGCTTGCAAGGCTCATTGTGATGTTGTATTACCGAGTGGGCCCTGAGATACCTCTCCGTCATACGGAGTAACAAATCCCAGTCTTGATCCATGCCAACCCAACAGACACCCTCGGAGATACCTGTAGAGCACCTTTATAGTCGCCCAGTTACGTTGCGACGTTTGATACACACAAGGTACTCCTCTGATGTCAGGGAGTTGCATGATCTCATGGTCATAGGAACAGATACTTGACATGCAGAAAACAATAGCAATAAACTGACACGATCATATGCTACGTTCGTAGTTTGGGTCTTGTCCATCACATCACTCTCCTAATGATGTGATCCCGTTATCAAATGACATCTCATGTCAATGGCTAGGAAACCTTAACCATCTTTGATCAACGAGCTAGTCAACTAGAGGCTTACTAGGGACACAGTGTTGTCTATGTACCCACACATGTATTTGAGTTTCCAATCAATACAATTATAGCATGGATAATAAACGATTATCATGAACAAGGAAATATAATAATAACCAATTTATTATTGCCTCTAGGGCATATTTACAACAGTGGCAACACTACAAACGAATATTATTCGGCTTTCTCTTGAGTGGGTGTGTATGTGGTAAATAAAGGGGACTGATCAAAAGAGCTCGAAAGAGACATTATTGCTAAAGGTCCATAGTTCCCAAACATTAAGCCACAGCGAAAACCTATGCATGGTCACTTATTTGGCATAATCTCCTTCACGTGACAATCAAAGTTCCAGCAAACAATGATTGAAACAAAGTGTTTATTAGCCTAGAGGAGGAGACAATTGTGGGTGTGCTCATGAGCACTTGAGCATCATATTTTACTACATGCTTTCTACTCCCTAACTTAAGTTTTCATGGCTCTATCTATAGAAACTCTTCCGTGCATTCCTGGCAAGCAAGTGTTGCCTAGATTAAATGAAATGAAGTGTTAAGTTGTTTTATCTAGTAGATTAGAAACTTTGTGTTGATTATCTTTGCTTCACTAACACTTGCACTATAACCATGCCACCGCTATATCTATGATAAGTTTTCAGGTCAAGAAGTGGAGGGCTATCTAGGTATACCGATCGTAAGTGAACCAAAACCTTCTCGTTATTTCGGTTTAGACAACTGAGTTCCTTATGCTTCAGATTTCTCTCTATGTTGCTCGAGGACGATCAAGTTTAAGCTTGGGGGAGTTGATGAGTGATATTTTTACACGCATTTCAACCTTGTTTAAACCAAGATATTTCATTAAAAGAGAGATATTCCCTCAGATATTGCCACTTATAACTAATGAATGCAAAGGATTCCACTAATCCTCTCTTTGATATTTTTCCACAGGAAATGGGCTAAAAAGGGAAGAAATCACGTGGGATAAAGGAAAGGAAGGAAAATGGAGAAGGAATAAGTCACCAGGAGGCGCCAGGAGGCAACCAGGGTCAAAGACGGCGTTCCATGCGACCGCACGCGCTCGCATGAGCGGTCGTTTGGCATGCAAACCGAGGCAGGTCGTCCACCTGAACAACTTTTATAAAGGGGACCCCGTTGAAATGTCAACAGAACAGCGTCGAGCCCAGCCTTCATCATCTTCATCCACAAACCCTAGCCGCTGCCATTTTCATCTCCATAGCCATCTCCACCACCATAGTGCTCTCTCATCTAGTTCATACTTGTAATCGTGCATCGCACAAGGCATCCATTGTAAGACATATTGCAATCAATGAATCCCAAGATGTGTTCCTCAATGTTTTCTTCTCGCGATCTGATCTCCATGTGTGAGTTGTTCGGTAAGGTATGGGGTGAGGCATGAGCCTTGCAACCCCAGGTATTTGGTGAAGGGATCAATGGAAGCCTTTGACATAACATCTCGTATGTGTGAAATAAAATTGTTTCGTGAAGTGTCTCTTGTCTTGTCCGCGATCTTCATCCCTATAGGTACCCAGGATCATGGAGATTGAGCACCGGTGAGGCTAGGAGCAAGGGGACCGTGAAGTGTTATACCGAACACCGGTGACAGTAAGGTTTAGCAGGGTAACATGGATCATATCCTTGGGGATTCATGAGGTGTAGTCATTAAACACCCAATGCTTTTGTCTGATATTATTATCTTAATTATCGGGGCAACCCCGCGAGACGGATAGGGCCTTTGGTAGGACAACTTATTCTTGATGCAGGACCCGTGCCGGTCAAGATGTTATTTGGACACATCCCCCACTCCGATACGAAGCAAGCAACTCTTGATGGGTGACTTCCCGAGCACAAACTAATATCATTTTTTATCCCAACACCAATACATGGTTGTAAGCATTAAGACCTCATCCTCATACCTTCTTTTTATTATAAGTGTTTGAATCACAATTTGCTTGCTGATTCGGTCAAAAGTTGGATTTGACACTTTGGCAAAAGCTTGCTAGAGACCATTGCTTCAAGGGAGTCTTCCTCTCGTGGGTTCGATACCCAGGGTCACCTCTGGGGAAATAGGTGCAGGATACCCTTTCTTGTTCCAATACCGGATCAATAAAAAGGAGATATCAGCTACTCCCATGATGATTTTCAGGTAATCCACCTTTAGACTACGGGTTTGTATCAGTAGTTACATGGTATGTTTTCTCATGTTCTTCAATATAAGGATCACATGAGATTGTGATCCATATATGTAATTTGTGTAGTTACTTTCACTATATGATGAGGACCAAGACGTGGTTTAATTACACCCTCGTAAACATTTGTTATGTGGAAATAGCCAACTATCGCGCACGATAAATTGCTCTCTTAATTATCCCAATTAATACCAGATCTTTCGGTCTTCACACAAACCTAACCAGGCCACCTCCTAGTGCATGCATTGGCACTGCTTAATTTTAGCGAGCCATGCAAAGTGGAGTAACCGACCAAGGAGAAAAATAAGGAAAACACTTCGGATGCTTCCCCAAGTTAAGGATCACATGACTTACATAACAGGAATATCTGGTGCCAACGAACCAACTAAAATTCCCGTCTGGAGGGAGTAGTGGCGGTGGTGTGCTGTAGATGGGGTAAATCTTTAAGTGAAGTATTTTGGTGACAGTAAGAGGAAAAACACGTATAATTGTATCTGCCTCACCTCGAATAAAAGAAAATAATTCACTCGTTGTCTCCATGATGAGCTAGAGGTGAGGGAAATATTATTACCTATAATATATGTAAGATCAAGGTAACTGGCTAGAGGGAAGGTGAATAGCAAATTTTAAACTTTTCTACTGAAAAACAAAGTCCTCATTGGTAATGAAGAAACTATAAGGGAAGCACTACAAGTAACCTAATGAACATAGCCATTCTAGTACATAAGGTAAATCACGCATTGACACTCGAAGACATACATGAATATATAGAAGTAAATGCAACTTAGCAGTAAATGAACCTAGTGAAGAACTTGAATGAAGTAAGGAGCACAAAGCAAGAACAAAGGAGCAGAACGACTAAGTCTAGAAACAGAATAGAACAAATTTCCCTAACTCCTCAATGACGAAACTGATGTTGATGGAACTAAAGAACGAAGCACTTGAGTCCTTAGCCACTATTGACTCTTCAGACGCATTCAACTAGTCACTGAAGCTAGCAAATTCATCTGGAAAGAGATTTCCAAAGCGATCCTTGTGTATAAAATTTGTCAAAATCCTTCGGTTAAACCAATTCTTCAAGGGCTATCCATTTATGTACACTCAGTAAACATATTTGTCCCCTAATCGTCAACAATCATCAAAATCCACTACGGGGCACTAGGTGCGCTTACAATGTTCCCTCTTTTGGCGATTGTTGACGACAACATGACTAAAGCTTCATCGAGGAATAGTATCAAGGATTTTGAATTCCACTATATACGGTTAGCTCCCCCAAAATATGTGCACTATGAAAATTTTATGTTCGAATGCAAGTGCACGTGGCAGGAATTTGTGAACAGTCCCCCCTATATACTGAAATGTGTGGGTGTGTTGTGTATGAATATGAATGAAGAGATAACAATGCCCAACAAATGTGATCCCTTAGGAAATAGCAACATGCATATGATGAAACTTGACAAAGGCATGTCACAAGAAAAAGCGGCTGGAGAATACAGAAGACTTAGAGTTTACAAATCATTACAAAAATTGTCTGAAGAGCCAAGATTTGTAAGCGAACTTAAAACTACTGTCCAAAAACCCGATTGAAGGTTAATCATTGTGCCCTCCTGTCATCAAAGATAACTAAAAAGTTTGAGAACACCGGCACTAACCGTCCGTAGCTCCAGCTCGTGAAGAAGTTTTCGCACGCGCGGTTGGTGAAGCTTGTCGAGTCATCGCAGCTTTACGAAGAACTTCTGAAGATGTAGGCGAAGTAGTCGTGTTTTCAGAGAGGTTGCCTCTTGAAGCATGGAAGATATGCTGGATACTGAAGCGGAGACAGTTGGTGTTTGACGCCACTTGCATCTTTATAGACCATGGAACCCGTTGTACATTTCTTTGATTCCTTGTTGTTCCTGCTTTTTAGAGGTGAAGTGCTTCTTCGACAGAGTCCACATAAACTTCAGGGCTTATTAGCTATGTGACGATTGACTTTGGTCACGCTGTGTAGCCAGTTTAGCTCATAATTCACAAGAGTGCTTTCCTTGTCAAACTTCTCTTCTAAGCGCTTTTGGTTCTGAAAATTTGGACCAACATCTCTCTCTCTCTCCCTCTCCATCTCCCTCACAGAGGTGCCTCTAGATTTTCCAACTCAAAAAAGAAAAAAGAAGAGCAAAAGGGCATCCCTATCCTTTCACGTACGCTCATACGTTGGTCGACTCATCTTTCAAACCCGAACAACCGTTAGCTAAAGAGGGGAAGGAAATCTTCCTTTTTCCTTAACAAAACGGTCTGAAAGAGGACGTGGAGTTCCTGGGTGTGCCTACCCCTATGAACAAAATAATAATAATAATAATAATAATAATAAATGTATTAGAAAGACTGGTTTTCTTGTGATAAACATTGTTAAGATTTTCGTCAGCATTTGAAGTTTCATGATGCTCTGGAAAATGGGAAACAAAATCAATTTTTCGAAAAGGCCAATTTCGAAAGCATCTTGGGGCACTAATTTTGTGTTATCTTCTCACAATGCCATGAATGTATTCCATCGGGACAATATGCAAGTAGGTAGAAAACTAAGCAATGTTTTTCTTTTTTGTGCATAAATAAGCGATGTTTATTGCTGAAAAAATCATTTTTGTTTTGTTTTACAGGGATCAGAATTACACCTTCGGATAGTTGCACAAACCAACAAGAGCCCTATCCTCACACTTTATTTTAGGGAAAAGCCCTGTCAGTACTCCGTAGCAATGCGACGAGATAGGCTGAATTAGAGGCGTGCAAGTAGTATTCGCAAAGAGAGAGAGAGAGAGAGAGAGAGAGAGAGAGAGAGAGATAGACCTGCGTGTAGTAGAGCAAAAGTAAAGCTCATGTCTCATTTCTTCTGGGGGGGTCTTGGGGATAATGATAAATACCACCTTGCTAATTGGGAGTTTGTTTCTGAAAAAAAGACTTTTGGGGGCTTTGTGGTTCTTAACCTCAGGGATATTAATTTGGCTTTGTTGGCCTCTTGGCCTAAAATATTTTTTCTAGGTGGAGACAAAAATTGGATTTCTCTCGTCAATCATAAGTATAACACAAGTAAGCCCAAGCTTCTTTGGTCTAAAACTATATGGGTTCACCTTTCTGGAAAGGGGTCGCTTGGGCTTTTGCGGGAACCCGCCCCTCTATAAATGGCCTCTAGGGAATGGCAGAAATACCAACTTTTGGCATGATTCTTGGCTTGGGATACTACACTGAAAACAAAATTCGGGGATGTTTACGATCTATGTCAGCAGCAAAACTGCTCTGTTGCCCAGATTTGGGATGGTTGTACATTAAAACTTAAGTTCATATGATGTGTGGATGAGACCCTTTTAGCTAAATGGAAGGAGCTGCTAGGTGTTATTTCAGTTTACACCCCTAATTGTGATGATGATTGACCCATTTGGGTTCTGGGGCCTTCTAGCACCTATTCGGTCAGTTCCTTTTATAAAATGATCAAATGGGGTGGGGTTTGTACCCCTATTTGGTAAAACTTCTGGAAATTTTTGGTTCCCCATAGACATTTAGTGTTTATCTTGGCTGCTTTTAACAACAAGATCTCAACCAGGGATAACTTGAGTAAACGGTGACAAGTGAACGATCTGACATGTCTTTTTTGTGGAGAGGATGAGTCTGTTCAACATCTGCTTTTTGATAGCATTGTAGCTAAAGAGGTTAGGAAAGATGTAGCATATGCTTTTAGCTTCAAGTTTTCGTGCGATATGTCTGAAGTATCTACCTTGTGGTGTGTCGGTAATAAAAAGTCAGTGGTTGGCATTGCGTGTGTTGCTACCATTTGGAGCTTGTGGACTATGCCTAACGATCACCTTTGCTTTCGGGACGCGGTGTGGACAAACACCCGGATTCTTCTGGAAGAGTGAGTGCCTTAGTAATCCATCAATGGAAGATCTTGTATGTGGACACTGAGTCTGTACTGCTATGGCGATGTCTCCTGCTGCTCGGGCGGCGAAGATGAGAGCTACTTCGGATCGCGTGGAGATGAAGGACGTGTTCGGATCTCCTCTAGCTTCACAAAACTTCACATATCCAGCTTCTATTCGTGGCTTCTCACTTGAGGTAGCGATCCCAGATCCGTTCTGCTGCGTCGGCAGATTCTCCAGCGCTGCAGCCCACCTGGAAGAGCTGGGGCCTGTTCGGGGCAGAATGGGCCGATTGGAGGCAGCCCAATTAGGACTAGCAAGTGCACCGATTAGAAGGGGAGAGGGGTCAGCGAGGCGAGGGGATCGCTCCTGTAGCGAGGCGTTCTTTTTTTCGAGGGGGAGGCAACGAACCGGTATCTTTAGCGGTGGCAAGTGGATGTAAATTGGGTGAACTCCAACTTTTCCAATCCGTGGAGCTGGGAGCTGGGCCAAGCTTGCTCCAGATTTTTGTACTGCGGTTGGGCTCAGCTTCTGGAAGCCAGCTTCTTGGAGCCCAAACGTTCAGGTAAAAATCATCTGTGAAGTTTGTGGAGTTAGAAATTGGAGGAGATTCGAACACGCCCGAAGAGCAAGTAATTCCGGACGAAGGCTTAAGAGCAGCAGTTCGACTGTTGAGGCGCGTTCAGCGATCGCACCGTCCATCCGACGGTACAGATGCAGCGCAGGGCGGCACGTAGCACATCCCCGGAGTAGTACGTACTAGAAGAGCAAAAGAGCACCGGTGGCCTCCACGTACACGCGCAGAACCCACGCTCCCCACTCGCCCGTTCGCACCGCACACTTCCACTCCTTTACTTAACTCGCAAGGACCCGACCCAACACAAATCCCCTCCCCTCCCCTCTCCACTTCTCGACTTCGGCCAAGCATTCCCCGCCCGCCCGAGCCCGACACCCCAGCTCTCCCGGCTCCCGCCGCAGATCCCTCCCAGCCGCTCGCTCCTCTCCCCCTCACCATCGAGCTCGCTCAGCCTCAGCCCGCCACCGCCATGCCGTCGTAGCGCGCGTCCCCGCCGCCCGATTTAGCCCCCGGCCCCCTTCTTTTATGGAGTCCCCGCGCAGCCGGCGCACTCGCAATGCCGCCGTCCCCAGCGCATGCTTCATCCTGCTCCTCCTCGTCCTCACCCTCTCCCTCTCCGCTCGCCACCACGACTCCACCGCCGTGCCCATCCGTCACGTCGTGCACCGCGCGACCTATGCGTCCCCTTTCTACGCCGCCAGGCCGCGGGGGGACTGCCAGGAGCTGCAGGCGCTCCAGGGCGCGGAGGCCCGGTGCGCCTACCTGCTCGCGCACACCCCCTGCGCCCCGGCCGGCTACGTCGACTACCTCCGCCTCTTCTACTGCGGCTTCGCCGGGCAGCCGGCGGCGGGCTACGCCGCGTTCCTGCTCTGGCTCGTCGTCCTCTTCTACCTGCTCGGTGACACCGCGTCCGAGTACTTCTGCGCGTCCCTCGAGGGCCTCTCCGCCGCGCTGCGCCTGCCCCCCGCCGTCGCCGGCGTCACGCTCCTCTCGCTCGGCAACGGCGCGCCCGACGTCTTCGCCAGCGTCGTCTCCTTCGCGGCCGGCGACGGCGGGGACGGCGGCGGCGTCGGGCTCAACAGCGCGCTCGGCGGCGCGCTCTTCGTGTCCACCGTCGTGGCCGGCGTCGTCGCGCTCGCCGCTGCGGGCCGTGGCGGCGGGGGAGGGGCCGTCGTGGAGATGCGCGGGTTCGTGCGCGACCTCTGCTTCCTCTTCTTCGCGCTCTGCTATCTCGTGGGCGTGCTTGTGAGCGGCACCATCAACGTCTGGGTGGCCGCGTCCTTCGTGTCCATCTACGTCGCCTACGTCGTCCTCGTCTGGACCTCCCAGTGCTGCGCCGACCCGGGCAAGCCGCCGCACCCCGACCTCGCGGCGCCGCTCCTCCTTGACGACGACGACGACGTACCTCCCCTGCCGTCCTACTCCTCCAAGACCGCGCCAGGCTCCAGGACAACAGTCTGCCTGCATTACCTCGTGTGCGCGCTCCGCATGCCGCTGTACCTCCCTCGCCGGCTCACCATCCCGGACATCGCCGCGCACCGCTGGTCCCGGCCCTGCGCCGTGGCCTCCGCTGCGCTGGCGCCCGTCCTCCTTGCCACGACCTGGACCTCGCACAGCCCGGCAAAATCATCTTCGCGCCACCACAACAGCGACGGACACGCGATCCTCCTCGCGGGCGCCGTCCTCGGCCTCCTCCTCGCAGCCCTCGCCGCGGCCACAACGGACGCCGCCTCGCCCCCGCGCGGGCGCCGGCGCCGCGTGCCGTGGCTGGCCGCAGGGTTCCTGATGAGCGTGCTGTGGGCCTACACGCTGGCGCGCGAGCTGGTGGCGCTCCTGGTGGCCATCGGATACATGGTGGGCGTGAAGGCGAGCGTGCTGGGCGTGACGGTGCTGGCGTGGGGGGACTCGCTGGGCGACCTCGTCTCCAACGTGGCGATGGCGACGCACGGGGGCCCCGGCGGCGCGCAGACGGCGGTGTCGGCCTGCTACGCCGGGCCGCTGTTCAACACGGTGGTGGGGCTGGGGCTTTCGCTGACGCTGGCGGCCGGCGCGCAGTACCCGGCGCCGTTCACGCTCCCGGCGGACGCGGCGGTGTACGAGACGGTGGGGTTCCTGTGCGCCGGGCTGGCGTGGGCGCTGGTGGTGGTGCCGGCCAGGGGGATGCGGCTCGACCGGGTGTACGGGGCCGGGCTGATCACCATCTACCTCACCTTCTTCGGCGCCCGCGTCCTCGACAGCCTCGGGCTCTGGTTCGGGTAGCTCTCACGCCACAGCAGCAACACACAAGCTGCTCTGTCCCGTCAATGGCGGCACTGTGCGCCGATGTACGTAGGCTAGTGGACTCCTGATGGAGGGTGATGCATAGATCATCAGATGCTTGTACAGTGGTAGCAGTAGCGCTAGCGATTAGCCTGTAGGTGTTAATTACCGATGGATTAGCTAGTGGTGTAATTGTTGATTGTTTTGGCTGGCATCAAGATGATTTTCGCTCCACGGTACCGAGAAATGAATACAGGCAGAGTACGTATCGATCTGGATTGATTGCTCGGCCGGAGTTAGCTCGACGTTGCGATCGAGCGAGTGAGCTCGATCTCGGACCACGTTTGGTTGCTGGCGCCATCGATCATCTGTGGACGACGGACGACGGATCCCAGGATGTCGTCGTCTCACGAAAGCATGGCGGCCGTTTTGCTCGGCGGGTGTTGATAATTAGTGTATCTGCGTCGTCATGCACCCGTCCATCCCTAGGATGGATTTGCCGGCGCCGACAGACAAAATCTAGCTAGGACAAGAACACGGGATGGACCTGTCTTGGTCCGCTGCCTAATCAGCAACCAGTTGCCCGATTCCGTCGCTCCTAAATTAGACTTTGCCGTCCCCTCTAAAAAAAAAAAATTAGACTTTGCCGTCGCAAGGCCGCCGAATCTAGCACCGAAACTACCAACAGGTTCATTTTGTTTCCTTAAAAATAATTAATCAAGCATGGCTTTCCCTTCTTCATGCAGGCGATGGAATAGCAGTTAGTACCACTGTGCTGTGCTCGTTATGGCATGCATACACATATCCGGGGGGAGGGGACAGACACGATTTTGTGCTTTGCTCCGGTCGTACTACCCTGCTCACATGCTTTGGGTCCCCTTTGATTATGCGCCCGCAACGCAACGCGCTTACGCGGGATTGAATAAGGTTACGCGTTAGCACCAAGCCTCGATCCGATTCGTCGTCGTGTGTAGACAAAATTGCAGCGGTCGACCGTCGACGGGAAATGGTTCTTTTCCGTGCATCGCGGACTAGTTGGGAAAGCATCTCCAATATCAGCTGCAATTGCCCGACGAAAAAGGAAGATGATGATAATGCCATCCATAGCATCTGCTGCTTTTTTTTTTTTTGAACATTATAGCATCTGCTGCTTTGCTTGGAGCCGCAGCTTAATACTCCTAGCGAACGAGCTTCTGTTCGAGCCGATGACTTACTTTGGTTTATATGCCGGTAAAGTTGGCGCTGAGCTTTCCCATTTGTTGATGAGCTTTGCTACATCTACGTAAAAAGTATTGCGAAACTTACGTAGAAGCTTATGTGGCCTAATCTGGTTGGGAGTAAAAATGGCCCAGGCCCACCCCGTGAAAATCAGGGGGGCTGATTAGTTTATAGGAGGGAAAGTTACGTAACAACATTAAGTAAGAGCTTACGCAAAAAAAAAAAAAAGTAAGAGCTTACGTAGGTGTAGCATTTTTGTTTGTTGATGGAGCACCAAATCCAAACCCGCATCTATCTCTCGCCGTGGGAGGGAGGGAGGGCGGGAGGTCGACGTTGAGCTGACCATCTTCCCCAAGGAGACGACGGGACACGGCAGGCAGAGGCAGGGTCTCTCCCTCCCTCCTTTTCCTCCCACCCTTTGGCAATTTGCACGTCGCCGTCACGCGGTCACACGGTGAATGTACGTAGTATATACTGTACTACAATGGAGTAGGAGTAGCTTTCACGCGCTCTCTCTCACGGAAGAAAAGACGGCGCAATTTATTTGGGGTTACACACGTCGCGCGGGAGCAGGCCGGCGATCGCCAGCAACACTCGTAGATAGCCACGGCCGGCAGGGCGGTAGCAATCTACACCGTGCATGACCACGACGACGACGACGAAGCGGAGAAACTGCTGCGTGCGTTGGAGCGTTTCAAACCTCCTCCAGTGGGAGGACAATGACACAACGTTTTGCTCCTCCAGTGAATAGAGCAGCGCTAGTACATGAGTGATGTGACGTTTGCCGGAACAGCGAAGCCAAGACGATCACGGTGAGCCCGTGACGTCGTGTAGCCTCCGCTTTGCATCCAGGCGGCACGGCCCGTGTGGTCCAGGGCAGGGACTAGCCATTTTGTTTCTTGGCTGCTTCTTAGTAGTATTATTATTGTGGTCGCTTTCTCTCCGTTGCCGCGGGAGGGGAGGGCGTCTGTCCTTGTCACGGGCTCAGAGCACTGTGCCATCTTGTGCAAGGAAAAAGAAAGTTGTCGAGCTCGCTCAGTACGAGTGTGATTAATTAGCCTTAAACAATAAAGTTATGTGAGCATCATCCAAGCACCAGTGGTCTAGTGGTAGAATAGTACCCTGCCACGGTACAGACCCGGGTTCGATTCCCGGCTGGTGCAATATCTTTTTTTTTTACTTTGCCATTTTCGGCTTTTTTTCTCCTTCCGAAATGCTTTGCCATCTTTCTCCTCTTTGTTGTGTTTTCACCTCCTTTTCAGTGACACTGTTTTCACACGTTCTGGGGAATAACTTCATACACGAACTAGTATTTGTTTTGAGAGCCTGAGGAATACTAACCTGAAGCCTAATAAAAAAACCCAGCTGCGACCAGACGAACATGACTGACACCAAGCTGGGCCACGCTGCATCTGCAAAACCGAAACGCCCCGTGAAGGTACGGCCTGCAGAGCCCAAGCCCCACGACCAGATTCCCAGGCCCACCCGGTCTTGGCATCCTGTACTATCTAGAGTCTGCACTCTCAACGTGAACCACGCCCGCGCCTGACTCCTACTACAGTTCGTTCGACCTGGACAGTGCATGCCAACAACATACATGTACTACGTGCAGACGCGCAAATTTGAATGGATTTAAATGGATACACATCACCGTCCGATATGAATGTCACCGATCCAGTAGGTGCCAGGCGGCGGATTCGCAAAAAATGAGAGACCTCGCTGTAGGTGGCGCGCCATTTCGCAGTGCAGTACAGAGGTCGCTGGCAGCCAGGGACCTCGCTAGCTCTAGCTCTAGCTAGGTGGTTGGGTCCTCGGAAATCATCATTCCGGCGACAGGACGAACAAGCAGCCGGCCAGGCCAGTACTGACTCCGGCAAGACCGTCAGTGTCACTGACTGATCACCCGCAACAACAACCAACAAAAGTGTCACTGACTGATTCCGTCCTGCTCCGGCAATTCAAACTCGCCTCATCATCTTGTGTGCTGCGAATCCTGTGAGACTCCCGTGACTTTTTTGCTTTCGTTTGAATTTAACATCATACCCGCTCTCCTCTCGTGTTTGTTTCCATCAACGGAATCTAGCGGCATTTCGACCACTGTTTGGCTGTGCCCCTGCAGACAGGCTGCAGCGAACCTCAGCCTCGGGGTTTTTTTTTTTTTTTGAAACTCGGCAAAAGATTTGCCATTTTCATTGAATAAGGAAGAAGGTTTAGAGTTTGTGGCCAACGGCTGAATTACAAAACATCACTCTCGTGGCATTGAATTACGCAAATGCTTCGCTCCAGCGAGACACCACAAATTACACTCTTCTTTGATCCTAGCGACAATAACACCAACCGGCACCGCCAAGTTGCGGAAGACCCTTGCGTTCCGTTCCTTCCAAATTTCCCACGAAACGAGTAGCATGAGGGAGATGAGCGGCTTTCTGGACTGCGTCTTCCTGGTCGCGTTGAGGCTCCACCAATCTTTAACTGAATTCATGTGACCCCACTCCAGAAGGTTCACATCATGAAGGCCAAGTCAAACCTTGATCAAAGCCCAAACTCTAGTTGTGTATCTGCATTGGAAGAGAAGGTCTGCTGCCGATTCTTGGACTTGTTTACAAAGGGGCCAAAGGTTGCAATTAGGCCATCCACGTTGCTGTAGCCGGTCTGCCGTCCAAACCCTGTTGTTGATGACAAGCCAAGCGAAAAACTTGCATTTTGGGGGAGCCCAATTCTTCCAGACCGTTTGCACAAGCTCCGTGTCAACTAAGCCCATGAACTGGACCTCATATGCCGACGCGGCGGAGTAGTGGCCATCATTCGTTAGCTTCCAGGAGATGGTATCTGCCCTATCTCGGTTGAGGTGAATGGGGGAGAGCTTTTCCCATAGATTGACGAACTCAGTTAGATGATGAACGGAGATGCCCGCGCTGATGTTAATTTGGGAGACCCAAAAGTTGTTGTGAATCGCCTTTTGGACCGAGCAGTTCTTTCTTCTGGACAGCAAGAAGATGTGGGGAGCAATATCTTTGGGCCTCAGCCCCCCAAGCCAGGCTGACTCCCAGAAAGAAGCACGAAGACCATCACCAATCTCCACTTTGGTAGCAGCCGCAAAGATGTCGCGGTCAGCACTGTCACATGGGTTCCCCAGCCCCACCCAAGGCTTAATCGGATCCATCCATTCAAACCACAACCATCGAATACGGAGGGCAACGGCAAAAAAATTCAGATTTAAGATACCAAGGCCTCCCTGGAGCTTGGATCTGCACACTTGATCCCAGTTAATCTTGCATTTGCCTCCAGTTACCTTGTCGCACCCCGCCCACAGATAAGCCCGCCTTAGAGCATCAATCTTGTTCAACACTTCAACCAGAAGATTCAGCGCCGTCATGTAGTAGATGGCAATGGCAGTAAGGACGGATTTAACCAACATAACCCTTCTAGGGGAAGCAACATATTTTCCCATCCCAGGGGCAAGCTGGGCAGCAATCTTATCCTCAAGTGGTTGGAAGTGGATCCGCTTCAGCCTCTTGACCGACAGAGGGAGACCAAGATATTTCATCGGAAAGGAAGAGCGGTTGGCCGGAAAAGGTTGGAGGATGTCAGTGAGGTCCACGTTTTCACACCGGATCGGAGCGACAAGGCTTTTGTTGCAGTTTGTGATTAGTCCGATAACCTCTCCAAAGCGCCTCAAAGTGTCAGCAAAGAACTTGACGTCATCCTTAATGGGGGCAAGAAACACCGCTGCATCATCCGCCTAGAGGGAGGCCCTAATAGGAATGACTTGTCCACCAACAGGATGTAGCTTTGCATGCTCAGTGGCCTTTCGAAGGATGTGGTGTAACAGATCTATGGACAGCACAAAGAGGAGAGGGGAGAGAGGGTCCCCCTGCCTCAAACCACGCCCAAACTTTATTGGGGTACCAGGAACACCGTTGAGCAGAACACGCGAAGAAGCCGTAGACAAGAGAGCCGAGACCCAACCTCGGAATCGAGGGGGGAAACCAAGGTGTTGGAGCAGCTCAAGCAGGAAGTCCCATCTTACTGAGTCAAACGCTTTTTTGATGTCTAGTTTGAAAAGAAGCGCAGGGATTTTCTTGCGGTGGAGACGCCGCGCGAGGTTGCGCACATACATGAAGTTATCATGGATGCCCCTTCTTTTAATGAATGCGCTTTGGGCTTGTGAGACTAGGTCATTCATGTGAGGGGCAAGTCTGTTGGACATCAACTTGGCAATGATCTTAGCAACAGCATGGATAAGACTGATGGGGCGAAAGTCGGTGATGTCCTCGGCACCGTCTTTCTTCGGAATGAGGGCGACATTCGCGGAGTTAAACCAGTGGAAATGAGAGGTATGGAGGCTCGCAAAATGGTTGATGGCCATCATGATGTCACCTTTGACAATGTTTCAACAAGCTTTAAAGAAAGCACCAGTGAACCCATCCGGTCCCGGGGCTTTGTCGCCCGGCATATCAAACATGGCAGCCTTCACTTCTTCCTCTGAGAAAGGCTCATCAAGGCCCTGAAGATCACAATCAGGAGGAGGAAGGATATCCCAGTTGATGTCTATGTTGCGCGGGGGGGCTTTCTTAGCGATGTTAGTGAAATGTTGATGCACAATAGTTTCTTTCTGGTCATGCTCAGGAACCCAGCCATTGTTGTGCTTGAGGCGGTGGATAAAGTTTTTCCTCCTTCGATGATTGACCCGAAGGTGAAAATATCGAGTGTTGGCATCTCCCTTTTTCAGATTTGTAATTCTGGAGTTTTGACGTTTGCACGCCTTTTCAAGCACAGCCAAACCGATGACCTTTCTCTTAAGCCTTTTCCGAAGATCTCGCTCCGCCGGAGAGAGACCCTTTGCTCTTGAGCCAAGTCAAGGTGAAGAATAACCTCCAGGGCCATATGTAATTGAACTTTGGATTTAGCAAAAAGGGTTTTACTCCATTTGCGAAGGTTCTGGCTTGTTCACTTGAGCTTGTGGAAGAGTCTTTGGAAAGGCTCAACATGGGCAGATTGCTCATTCCAGGATGCACTCACCACATTTTGGAAACCTGGCATCTTGATCCAATGGTTCTCAAAGCGGAAGGTCTTTGGCCTCTTTGGTCCAGAGTCGTTGGCAAGCAACAGAGGACAATGATCAGAGAGCGACGAGGAGAGGGCATGGAGTATGTGGTTCGCGAATTCAATGTCCCAATCTTTGTTGCAAAAGAAGCTATCAAGCTTACAGAGAGTTGGATTACTTTGTTCATTGATCCAAGTGAATTTTCTGTTTTGGAGATGGATCTCCTTGAGCTTACAAGCATTGAGAGTGTTGCGGAACTGAACAAGCCGGTTGCGGTCCACGTTGGCACGGTTCTTGTCACAAGCACGGTAAATTTGGTTGAAATCGCCATTAACGAGCCATTTAGTACCTGGAGGCGGCTTTTGACATGTTAACTCAAGGAAAAAAGCATCTTTGTGGTTGCTGCGGGTCGGACCGTAGACCGTAGTAAGCTTGAATGTTTTTGGGTCGAAGGAGTTTCTGAAAGCCACAGTCGCGGAGAGAAAGTAGGCACCAAATTGAACGTCAGTGACCGAAAGAACAGTCTCATCCCAGAGAAGCAAGATTCCTCCTTTTGTGCCGTCGGCCGGCCTCTGAGCAAAGTTCTTTAGGCGCTGACCACCTAAATAGGCAGCGATGAACGGATCAACAGTCTGAAGTTTGGACTCCTGGATGCAAACCAAATGATAGGAAGAAGAGGCAATGGTCTGATGAACATCAGCTCTTCGATCTGGGCAGTTGAGCCCGCGCACATTCCAACAGAGGATTGAGAGGTTGTTTTCTAACATTTGGAGACCAAAGCTACATCATAACACACACAGGGTACACAATAGATCTCTGATGCTACAGGAAAGGCAACAAGCAGTCTCGCCAAGACCAACACCAGTGGCGCACAGGCGCAGCCACAAACAGGCGTACAGAACCTCACCACGGGCCAACTATTAAGGTTTACTAACATGTTAAACTAAGCTACTACATCAACAACATATAGAGCTTCAGGCCTCCCCGGCGGCTTGCTCGCTCACATCCGGCCCACCTTCTCCACCATGAAGCACCAGGGCGTCCTCGACAGCCATCGAGAGGTCGCAGTCCAGCTTGAACAGCTCCCACAGCGCAGTCTCATGAGGAACTTCAAGCTACTCATGCGGAGTCTGTAGTTTCTACATGCTCCTCTCATATTGATAATGATACTTGTGCTCCTAACTCGATCTTGTGTGAAGCATTGATATTGAAAGAAAATGTTGAGCTTAGGACTCAACTCGATTTGCTAACTAGCAATTATGCGAAATTGGAAGAAAGTCGTGAAAAGCTCTCGGGCACTCATGAGGATCTTCTAATCTCTCATGATGAGCTAAAGTTAGCTCATGAGGCTATGGTCACCAAGGTAAAATCGTGTGAGTCTCATGTGGATATTAGCACATCGTCTACTCGAAATGCCTTATTGCCATGTGCTAGTCCTTGCAATTCCTCTCTACATGATATTGGTACATCTCATGATGAATTGCTCACCTTGTCTTGTTGCTCTAACCATGAAGTTTTTACTTCCACTAGTTCCCTTGTTTGTAGTGTTGAAACTAACCATGTAGAGGAAATTAATGAGCTGAAGGCCCAAGTCACTAGTTTGAAGAAAGACTTAGAAAAGTGCGATGATGGACATAGTTTTCACTCCAACAAGGAGAAGTCCAAGAACAAGAAAAGGGGACAAGACAAGGCCAAGAATGAGTCCAACATTTCTTGCTTTAAGTGCAAAAATATTGGACATCATGTGAGATCTTGTCCATTGAAGAAAAGGGCTTATAAAGAGAAGCTACATGGGAAGCGGCCTCAAGCTCAATCTCAAGTTCAACCTCAAGTTGAAGAACGACCACTATCCATGATGAACCATGTTATTGCTCCCCAAGTTGAGAAAGTAAAGAAGAAGATAAGGGGGAGTACATGTTGCTATATTTGTCGTAAGAAGGGACACATAGCTTCATCATGTCCCAATGGTAACATCTCTAAGCCTCCAATTATCAATGATCATTATTCACTTAGGAAGGATAATGTTGGCAATTTGTTTGCCAAGTATGTTAGGACCCACAGTGGTTTGAGTAAAGAAAAGACCATTTGGGTTGCCAAGCCTATTGTGACTAATTTCTTAGAACCCAACTTGATTGGGGACCATCAAGCTCTAACTTGATCAATAGGTGTGTGTGGAGGGCATTGGAGACTTGGCTAGTTCATGGGAAAAGTGATATTCATCATCCATTGAGGTTCAAGCCAAGTCAAAAGGATTATCATCATATTTGTCATTCCAATGCTCCTCGTAGTGGTAACTTATACTTATTCTGTCCACATTGAAAGTTACTAGCCCCTTGCATGTTTAGGTTTTGTATCTTACATGTGATTGTATATGTTGTGCTTCCTAGAGTATGCTTGATATGTGTTATCTAGCATGATTAGGTTGCAGTACACTTCATATACTTGTGTGCTTTGGTTCGAGCCTTTATTGATTCTCAGTGAATCTTATTTGGCTCTTTTAAGATATTAATGAATCATCACATTATGGGGGAGTGATATGCTATGTGCACATCACAAACCTAGAATGTGTAAATATGCTTGATACCACCTAGTATGATTACTATGAGATTATCCAGTTACTATGTGGTATGTCAAGTTCATTTGAAATTCAAATTATCTTCCATTGATTAGTTTTAGTTGGATTTCATTTGCCTCTTGTGGATAATTCTCGGATTATCACACTATGGGGGAGTGATATGCTTTGTGCATATCACAATCCTTGTTAATGTGAACTATTGCGGGATGCCACTTAGAATATATATATTTGAGATTATCTTATATCTCTGTGGCATGCAATGACTTGTTTACATATGGCATTCTTGTGCGGTTTTGCCCATGGTTATCTTCAAAATCGTATTTGGAAAATCGTTTGATTAAAGCTATTCCAATTGTTGCTTTGCATGATGATCTATCTAATTGGAATGTTAATAATATGCTATCCAAGCATTGTGTTTATTTCTAAACTCTCATGTTATGCTTGTGGTAGTATAGATGGTCATGTACTTATTTGATTTCTACACCGAATGATAACCCGAAATACTATTTTGTTCGAATTCATCTTATTGGTTTGTATGGTGTTATGGGAGTTTGTTATCTCATTGCTTGCAATATATTATACCCGTTTGAGTGAGATTTTCCTATGAGAATGCGTGGAATGCATATCTTTTATGCTCGTTGGTTTTTGCTTAAGTTCATATGTTGAACTTTGTGTGCTATCATGTGTTTATTTGTCTCATTGATGCAATTTGGTAGATTTCAATGATTTGTGATAATATTGGAAGTATTCATGATGTATGTGGTCTTTTGTCCAAGTTGTATCTCCTTGGATCTTGATTGGCTTGTGCATGCATGTTCATATATGTATATCTTTATGCCTTGCTTAAATGATCCAATATATAAGGGCAACTCCATCATGTCCTTAATGGTTAATATGTGCACGACATTCAAAGTCATATCTATATGCACATAGTTAAGTGGAGTTTGCACTTTGTATTGTAGTTGTGCTAACTACTTTGGACCCAATAAGTTTGGGGACCATATTGAACTTAAAAGTGATTTAGGTACATTGAAGAAGCATCGTGTGCTTGGCTTATGCATGAAGAAGGTGGTGTCACCATGAGGGAATTAGAGCCAAGTTGGGTGACTCATTGATCTGCTACTTCATGCCAATGCTTTCTCGGTAACAAGTATTTACTTCATGCATACATTTCTTGCATTCAACCTTGTGTAGGTTGCATCATAGCATGAATTTCTTGACTCGTTCTTGTGATACTTGTTTCCATTCTCAAATCATCCCAATAATGATCTCTTGTTGCTAGTTGTGATGTCTTTGATGGTTGTGTGTTTGGAGTTCATTAATATACAATAAGATAATATTAAGCCATGTTCTATATTTTCAAGCAAAGATCTCATTGGTATATTTTATGTCTCCCGTTTGGATATCTTATTCTTTCCTTTTGTAACTATTTCATGTGTACATCCTTCTTTGTGGATATATATCATCATGATTGTCGTCTACCTAGAATCTTATACACGTGAGAGAAGTTACATCTCTAGTTGATATCCTTATTCTTTCATGTCCACCGTTTCATCCTCTTTTTATATCTTTAGTGGCTCCGTGGAAACATTTGTCGTATGAGTGCGTGTCTTACCTCTTTGCATCTTAGTGCACTCATGTTTGGTGAAGATTGTTGTCCTCGTGCTTGTCTTGACAAGCCTATTATTTTCTATCTTCACCATTGGTTGTCACAAGCTTTGATTTTTAAATTTGCATATTAGTGAGCTTGTGAACCCATTTGCTTGATGTGTGTGTGACCTGCTTAACTTCGTGTGTGTGGGAAGGATATGTCTTGCACCTTGTATCTCATTTACTCAAGACTATGTTGATGCTTAATTCTCATCCTTATATTAGTCTTCTCAAGTGCTTTGACGTGACTCATACAAATCATTTTGGTTGTGCCTATTCTTAGGTTGCCTCATTTACATGTTGCTCAACCATATGTTTGTTGCAAATGCTAGGCTTCTTTTCTTATCTATGCTTGCTTGCAATTGTTTTGTGTTCCTATTGATTTTGGGGGAGTGATGATCCTATTTTGTGCACTTGTATCCAAATACAAAAATTCTAAATAGTGCACAAATCATGGGGAGCTTCTCTATTTTCCTTAGAACACTCCTTTGCCGAAATCATAATATTCTTTTATCCTTTTTGTCTCGTCGGATCTTTTGATTGCTTGCTTCACTTTGTGTTAGGCAAATGAGATCAATTTGTGCCATGTGCTTTGTGCCATGTGCCTTGCTATTATGCCTAGGATCAAGTTGTATAATAATGGATTCACTTGTGGATATCATGTTCTTATCAATTGCGTCTATTTTGTGTATGCAAGTTTCGTTGTGGATACATATCATGATTATTATTGGCCACTTGGAAATTTTTATACATGAGAAAGTTAATATCTTTCCTTGGTATCATTTATTCCTTGTTGACCATTTTGTTTGTTTCCTTTTATTCTTATGATGGCTTCGGTAAGAGGTTGTGACGTGAGTGCTTGTATGTTTTGCATATAATCTTGCGCACTCATGTGTGTTGAATGTATTTTGGACCCATGCTTGACATGTTGATCACATTGGATATCTCTATTATATATTGTCCAAAATATGTTCTTCGGATCTTTTGAATGTTGTCCTCACATGTCTAACGCTTGTTTTCATATCTTTGTATCTGGTTGCATTCTATAGATTCTGAGCTCCTCCAATTGTTTATCATTTAATATGTGCATTTGATTTCACTCATATTTTCGTGATTTGCACACAATAAGGAGGATCTCACACTATATTGGCCTCTAGATTTTTCCCATTTTGGCATTTGTTGCCAATGGGGGAGAAGTTTAGAGGGTTTAAGATAAGATTTTAAGTATTTTAAGTGTTGTCATTCATGCTTATCTACCCTGATTATATATGTTTGTTGCATGAATGTATATATAGAGAAAACTTCACCTAGTTTATGTCAACCAATATATGCAATGGCATTCAAAATTCATTCACAGATGCATATATTGTGGGGGAGTTTGCTCTATATATTATGGGTGTGATATCATCAAATGCTTGTGTAGTGTTTGATGCTAGTACAACAGGTTTTGATAATCTCAAGTATGTTTGTGACACTTGATGCTGTCAAAACCACCTCAAGTATACAATTTATCCTCGGATGAATTGCATACTTGTTTTAAAATTTAATATATAAACCCTCTTGTTGAGATTGTCATCAACTACCAAAATGGGGGAGATTGAAAGTACATGTAGTCCCCATGTGTGGTTTTGGTAATTTATGACAATCTTTATGGACTAATGTTTGCATTGAGATATACAT
Organism: Elymus sibiricus; assembly: GCA_039707655.1. Classification (NCBI taxonomy): domain Eukaryota; kingdom Viridiplantae; phylum Streptophyta; class Magnoliopsida; order Poales; family Poaceae; genus Elymus; species Elymus sibiricus. The sequence goes on from CM077670.1 coordinate 32,683,665, forward strand.
TTGAAGGTTAGTCCCATTGGAAAATGATTGAAGAATAATGGAAGACAACTCCTTCGAAGCAACAATTACATCGAGATGATCAAAATGGAGTTCATTGGAGTATCTCAAGGGTTGCCATGCTTAGAGATATGGTTTGAGCCATAATGGATCAAGATCTTAAAAGGGAGTGGCTCGAAGATATGATCATAATGGACTCATGTGTTGAGTCATGATTGATCAAGTACTCAAGCAAGCTATTCAAGTGAAGAATTCAATATACCCTTCAAGATGTCAAGATTAAGCATGGAGTAGAGATATCGGTTGACCAAGATGAAGCTCGAAGATTGAAATCCAAATGGTCAACACACAAGTGCAAATAATGTACCACACGGGATCTTGTGGTATGGTAAGAAAGTGTCAATTGCACTTTGTGTACTAACCCATACTATGTCTTGTCCATGTTATGTGGGTTAGGTAATTCTCATGAGCTTGGTGCTTATGATAAAGCTTGGTGCTCATCAAAGGATGTCATCAAGTAATGATGATGGACAAGTGAAGATGAATACAAAGCAAAGCTTCCACATTGTGTATGGGGGAGCTACGTGAAGACTTCTCCAATGTCCTACCTTCAACTTGAGCCAAGAAGAAACATCAACATAAAGCTCAAGTGAAAGGCTCGAGTCAAAGGTATTAGTTCCTTTGGCGTTAGATGTGTGGATCATGACTACATAATCGTATATTGCTCAAGAACGAAGAAACAAGATAAAATAGCTTAGGATTTTCGGTTTGTTCTTGAGTATAGGGATCCCGCACTATTAAGAGGGGATCATCGGGGCTCGTGAAGGATTTGCTTCAAACTTCATTCTCTCTTTTATACACATGTGTCACATTCTTCATCCTCAAAACACCCCTAGGCACTTCACATATGTCCCACTTATTCGTGCCTAGGATGAACATCCCATTTGGTCTCTGTTCTCTCGGACGACCGACAGTGGTCGGACGTCCGGTCACTCATCGCCCTCCGGACGACCGGTATTCACCGGAAATCCGGTGTACACCGTGCTGAGCCAAAACGTCGGATTTCCGGTGAAGAGACCGGAAATCCGGTCTGGCCCCAACCGAACCAAATTGTCGGACATCCGGTCCCTGTCGGACGTTCGGTGCGCCGGTCGACCGGCGTGCGCCGGAAATCCGGTGCATCCTTTGCAGAACCGAATCGTCGGATATCCGGCATCTGTCCGATGTCCGGTGTCTCTTGGGACATCGGATGGCCGACACGTTCCGGATGGCCGGCGTTACCTCCTCACCACCAGTACACGCACACACGGTCCTGGTCTCCTCAGAGCTGTCGGACGACCGGTGATTTGTCGGCTGTCCGGTGTCTCACAAGACACCGGACGTCCGACATACGTCGGACGTCCGACGTCTGTGCAGTTTAAGTGGCTCCAACGGCCACTTATTGAGTGGCACTATAAATATCTCTCCCCCACCCCGTGAGAGTGTTGACCATTCACTTTGGAAGAACACAAGAACACACTCTACTCTCTCTCCCATCCTCATACACCAAATCCTAGATCCCGAAGGGATTTGGGAGAGTTCTCGAGAGGTTCTCCAATCAAGTGATAGATCCACTCCTTCCCCTTGTCTTGACCGAAGCAATTTGTGATTTGAGCAAGTCTTGAGCTTTCCCCTTTGTTCTTGTTACTCTTGGAGGTTGGAGACTCCTAGGCAGTAGGAGTGCTCCGGTGAGGAATCAACTTGTGATTTGTCCCCCCGGAAAGTTTGTGAAGGTTTGGAGGCTGCCTCAAGGTCTACCACTAGTGGTTGGGAATCGCCTTCGTGGTGATATCTCAAGGAGAATAGGGTGAGCCTTCGTGGCGTTGGTGTGCCTTCGTGGTAACATCCACCTCTCTAACGGTGACTAGCTTCCCTCCAAGGAAGTGAACATCGGGATACATCCTCGTCTCCGTGACTTTGGTTATCCCTAACCCTAACTCCTTACTTGTGGTTTACTTTGGTCACTTGACCGTGCATTCACTATATCTTGTTGTCCTCATTATATTGTGTTGGCCATTCCCTTGAAGAGATTATTTAGGCCTACACTTTATATTCGCAATTCATACTTGGTACTATTGATATATCTTGTGATTAGTGTGAATTGCTAACTTGTGTCATACACTCCCATATATTGTGATATTGCTCAAGTAAGTTTGTGTAACTTACTTGTGCTTGTTAGTATCCTTGTTGTCCTCATTATATTGTGTTGGTTACCATATCATAGAGATTATTTAGGCCAACACTTTATAGTCCGCAATTCATACTTCCTACTATTGTCCTATCTTGTGCTTAGTGTGAATTGCTAGCTTGTAACATTCATTTCCATATCTTATGACATAACTTGTGTAAGCTTGTAGTGCTTACTTGAGTTTGCTTGTATCATTCAATTCCATATATTGTGATACAATTTGTGTAAGCTTGTTTTGCTTACTTGTGGTTGTGTGTATTATTCATTTCCATATCTTGTGATATACATTGAGTAAGTTTGTGTAACTTACTTGTGCTTACTCATATCCTCGTTGTTCTCATCTTGTTTATCCTAAGTTGTTGGTGCACTTAGTGAGCCTAGTATATTTAGGATTTGTGCTTGAAAAGTATCCGCTTAGTTTATTTCCGCATTAGGATATAGCCAAATCCGTAAAAGATTTTAAAACGCCTATTCACCCCCCCCTCTAGGCGACATCGTGGTCCTTTCAACAAGTACCACTTCAGTGGTGGGGTAGCTCCAGCCATCACCAGTTACAGTAGGAGAGAGGGTTGAAGTTGTATCTCCATCAGGAATGGCTGGGCAAAAGAGGCATTGTTTGTCCAGCATCAGCCAGCATGGCCGACTCTTCCAGTACCAGCACGGCAGTGCTAGGCAGCGCTAGAGCTTGACAAAGCAATGGTGTGGCCTGGCACATAGGCGAATCAGGTGCAGCCGGTGCCTCCTGCACCAGTGTGGCCAGCCTGCTGCTCTCATGGTGGCCCTCCAGCGTGATGGATGGTTGCACTTTGGTCATGAGACGCGCAATACCACAGAGCCAACCCAAGCCTGGGCCGGACGGATTGATCTCGATCACGTCACTATACGTAGTACGCGGGGAAGGCGGTAGTGAGCGCCTCCTCCCTTCCCTTGGTTCTTGATGACCCACAAGTATAGGGGATCAATCGTAGTCCTTTCGATAAGTAAGAGTGTCGAACCCAACGAGGAGCAGAAGGAAATGACAAGCGGTTTTCAGCAAGATATTCTCTGCAAGTACTGAAAGTAGCGGTAACAGATAGTTTTGATAGCAAGATAATTCGTAACAAGTAACAAGTAGTAATGGTAACAAAAAGTGCAGCAAGGTGGCATAATCCTTTTTGTAGCAAAGGACAAGCCAGAAAGAACTCGTATAATAAGCAAAGCGTTCTCGAGGACACATGGGAACTTCATCCAGTCACTTTCATAATTTGATATGTGGGTGGACCGGTGCTTGGGTGCTGTTCTTACATGAACAAGCCTCCCACTTATGATTACCCCTCTCGCAAGCATCCACAACTATGAAAGAAGAATTGAGATAACTCTAACCATAGCATGAAACATATGGATCCAAATCAGCCCCTTACGGAATAGCGCATAAACTTGAGTTTAAGCTTCTGTCACTCTAGCAACCCATCATCTAATTACTACTCCACAATGCCTTCCCTTAGGCCCAAAGATGGTGAAGTGTCATGTAGTCGACGTTCACACGACACCACTAAAGGAAGCAACAACATACATATCATCACAATATCGAACGAATACCAAATTCACATGATTACTTATGACAAGACTACTCCCATGTCCTCAAGAACAAAAGTAATTACTCACAAATCATATTCATGTTCAAGATCAGAGGAGTATTGAATAGCATTAAGGATTTGAACATATAATCTTCCACCAAATAAACCAACTAGCATCAACTACAAGATGTAATCAACACTACTAGCAACCCACATGTACCAATCTGAGGTTTTGAGACAAAGATTGAATACAAGAGATGAACTAGGGTTTGAGATGAGATGGTGCTGGTGAATATGTTGATGAAGATTGGTCCTCCCACGATGAGAGGATCGTTGGTGATGTCAATGGCTTCGATTTCCCCCTCCCGGAGGGAAGTATCCCCGGCGGAATTGCTCCGCCGGAGAGCAAAATAGCTCCTGCCTAGGTTCCGCCTCGAGATGGCGGCGCTTCGTCCCGAAAGTCTTCTCTTGATTTTTTTTCTAGGGCAAATGGCTTCATATAGCAGAAGGAGGGGGCCAGACGCCAGCTGTGGCCCCCACAAGGCATTAGGGCGCGCCCAGGGGGGCCGCGCCCTTTTGCCTTGTGGGCAACTGGTGGGTCCCCTCTGGTATTTCTTTTCTCCAGTATTTTTTATATATTCAATAAAAAATCTCCGTGAAATTTTAGGTCAATTGGAGCTCTGCAGAATAGGTATCTCTGATGTGGCTATTTCAGGTCCAGAATTACAGCTGCCGGCATTCTCCCTCTTCATGTAAATCTTGCAAAATAAGAGAGAAAAGGCATAAGAATTGTACCATAAAGCGAAATAATGATAAAAAACATAATAAATAACAGTAGGAAATCGTGATGTAAATTGGACGTATCAGTTCTCCACCAACCACGCGCTCCAGAGAGCCATTCCGCGCGCGTCGCCTGTTGTCGCGACCACGATCGTCGCGCCCACGGTCCTCCCGACGTGAGCCATGGCCACGGTCATCGTCAGCACGGCGCTCAGGCGCCCGCGATATGCTTCTGAAGAATCGGTCCCTCCAAGAGTTGGAGGACCTGGGCCTATCGTTGTCGCGCCCCCGGCGGTCTTCCCTGTCTCGGTCATCATCTCGGCGGTGGCGATCATCGTCGTTGCGGCGTCGAGGCGGTGGCTGTTGCCTATCCCTTGCCCTTATCTCTCCGTCCACCACACCATAACGCCAAGTGAATGGGTCCGTGTGCGGGCGGCGAGGGATGTTGCCAGCACTGTCCGGCGAGTAATGTTCGAGCCGGTCCAGGTGCACAATGGCACACCGGCGAATGCCACGATGCCCAATGGCCGTGGACGGGGCGCCACCAACACCCGTGGCCTCGGTTTCAATCACGAGGGTTTTACCCGCGAACCTCACCCTCGGTTTTAATCATGTGGGTTTTACCCAAAAGACGGAGGATTCAAACTGAGAATCCTGTGAGTAACCTGGACCATCGAGGCTGCCGGTGACTTGCAATGCGAGCTAAGCTACGGGCATACAAAGATTCATGTGTAGTCTTTTCTTTTTCTTCTTCGAAAAGATCAAATCTTATAAAGATTCACCGAAAATACAAAACACCTCAAACATAATAAAAATTACTGCCTCTACAAAGAAATATAAGATCATTTAGATCAATACAAAGCACCTTAAACATAATACATGATCTTATATTTCTTTACAGAGGGAGTATATCGAGGACATCACTACTTGAATTTTTCTCTTTGCCGAGTGCATTATGTCGGGCACTCGGCAATAGTATCTTTGCCGAGTTCCAACCAAAAAAGTACTCGGCAAAAAAAGCGAAACTCGGCAAACAGGTACTTTGCCGAGTGTCATGGACAAAACGCTTGGTAAAACAACAAAACTCGGCAAACAAGGCTTTGCCGAGTGCTACACTCGGCAAAAGGGGGTCTTTACCGAGTGTCCCACTCGGCAAAAGGGGGTGTTCTCTACGTTGCACGGTTTTGGCTGTAGAGGTTGCATACGATCTCGGATGAAGATGGTCCAAAAATCAAAGTTGTTCATTTTGACATGACAGATAATTTTTATGTTGTGAACTTTTTCATTTGAGGCCGTATTAATTACTGTTTTTGCCATGTAAATTTTTTGTCTCAAATGACCAATGTGATGACCATATTCATTACATAGTTTATGATAATGTGGTGATTTGAGCATATAGGTGCATCTTGCCCCTCCAAACAATGTTGCCAAATAGAGTTTCCACCTTTTTTGTAAAAAAATAAATCATTTTGTAAGTATAAAAAATGGGTATTTTTTGTGAAGCAAGTACAAAAAATAAGGTGCAAAATGGCACCACTCCAATTTTCACAGTAATTAGACCTTATTTTGTGCAAAATTTCCCAAATTCATGGATTTTCTAGATTTGTAGCTACTTTCGCACATTTAAATGACTTTATGTCGATTTCCCGAAAGTAATTCAAATTTGAACTGTAAGTGTGTGATACCTCTGTCCTAAAACTTAGCAACAAATACGTAGTCATTATATGGAAGAACCACTTAGAGTTTTGAGAGATTCAACCCCTTGCCATGAATAGCCATGCCTACCATTTTGATCTGTTTTGAGAAAAAATGAAATAAAAAGAATAAAAGTTCAAAAAATGCAATCCTTTCGCATGGACCCTTTTTATGTGCACTATTTGCGAGGAAAAAATACCAAACTTGAAATATGGTAATTTTGAAAAAAAAATCTTCTTAAAACGGACAATCAAGTATGAATATTTATGACTTTCAAGCCAAATGACTAAGGTGATGACCATATTCATTTTATATTTCTGATAATGTGGTGAAATTGGTCACATAGGTGCATCTCACCATTACCAACAATGTTTCCAAATAGAGTTTCCAACTTTTTGTAAAAAAAGATATTTTTTTCATTTTCTAAATGTCGAAAATGAGTATTTTTGTGAAGCAAGTACAAAAAATAGGGTGCAAAATGGCACCACTCTAATTTTCACAGTAAGTAGACCTTATCTTATATACAATTCCCAAGTTTTATGGATTTTCTAGATTTGTAGCTAGTTCTGCACATTTAAATGACTTTATGTAGATTTTTCGAAAGTAATTCAAATTTGAATTGCAAGTGCGTGATAGCTTTGTCCTAAAAAATAGCAAATAGTATTTTTAGACACACAAGTAGTCATTATATGGATGAACCAATTATAGTTTTGAGAGATTCAACCCCTTGCCATGAATAGCCATGGCGGCCATTTTGACTCGTTTTGAAAAAACATGAAAGAAAAATAATAAAAGTTCAAAAGATGGAATCCTTTCGCATGGACCCCTTTTATATGTACTATTTGCGAGGAAAAATAGCAAACTTGCAATATGACAATTTTGAAAAAAAAATCTTAAAAAAACGGACTATCAAGTATGAACATTCATGACTTTCAAGACAAATGACTAAGGTGATGACTATATTCATTTTATATTTTATGATAATGTGGTGAAATTGGTCACACAAGTGCATCTCGCCTTTACAAACAATGTTGCCAAATAGAGTCCAAATTTTTCGTAAAAAAATATAATTTTCCATTTTTTAAGTGTCAAATATGAGTACTTTTTGTGAAGCAAATAAATTCAAATTTGAAATGCAAGTCTGTGATAGCTCTGTCCTAAACATTAGGTAAACAAATAGTCACTCTATGGAAGAACCCCTAGAGTTTTGGCAATTTTTGGTCTGTTCACAATATTTCTATTCATTTTTTGATATTTACCGAGTGTTACGCTCGGTAAAAGTCATCCTTTTTTCTGATTGGCTAAGAGAAAACACACTCTCAGCCAATCTGAGACTAGCACACGGATCGATGACGTGGCATCACGGCAGCCGCACATCTCGCTCACTCTCTCTTCCATCTCCCTCCTTCTCTCTTTTAAATCATGTGCCTGTGGACAGCAGCATTTGATTCTCCCTTCTCTTTCCTTATCTTCTCTTGCTCTAGCCACGGCAAGCACCACCGGCGGCCGACCACCAGCACCGCCGTGACATCACACGAGCGCACCGTGGAGGACAAGGACCGCTACAAGGCCCGCTGACGTTCGCCTCCTCCCGCCGCTGACCTCGCCCTTTCGACGACGCGCTAGACCGACCGATACATCGAGGTTGCGCGGGACGACCCAACGGGCTCCCGCCTGCACGTGCTCGCCTCCGCCGTCTTTGCTCCTCTTCCCTGTAAGCTGTTGTACGAGAGAAAGATTGAGGGATCGCACGCCTCAAAGGGCTGCGGTGCTTCTGTTTATATATCACAAGGATTAGTACAAGTACAAGCAGGTATGGTATGTTAAAAACCTAAGACGTATACAACACGGATTCTAACACCCTCCCTCAATCTTAACCAGTGTCAAGAAGGTTGAGATTGCGTCGACAGACTTCAAACAAGGGAAGTGGCAACGGCTTGGTAAAGATGTCAGCAAGTTGATCCTTAGATGAAATGAACTTGATCTGTAGTAGCTTCTGTGCAACGCGTTCCCTCACAAAATGAAAATCAACCTCGATATGCTTTGTCCGTGCGTGGAAGACAGGATTAGATGAAAGATAAGTGGCTCCAATATTGTCACACCAAAGAACCGGAGGCATGTCTTGAGGAATACCCAATTCTCGAAGCAAAGACTGTACCCAAATAAGTTCAGCAGTGGCATTGGCAACAGCTTTGTACTCAGCTTCTGTGAGAAACAGTGGCTTGCTTTCGAGCATTCCAGGCGATCAAATTTGGACCAATGAACACAGCATATCCCCCCGTGGATCGCCTATCATCCGGACACCCTGCCCAGTCCGCATCAGAGAAGGCAGACAACACCATAGAGGAAGCATGCCGAAGGTGCAAACCAAAAGAGACAGTGAGACGAACGTAACGCAGAATGCGCTTAACTGCAGACCAGTGTTTGTCACGAGGCGCATGAAGATACTGGTAGACACGGTTAACTGCGAAGGAAAGATCTGGTCGAGTGATAGTGAGGTACTGTAGACCACCAACAATACTGCGATACTCTGTAGCATCATCAGGAGTAAGAAGCACACCATCGTCAGCAGAAAGCTTCTCAGTCACAGTCATGGGTGTAGAGACAGGCTTACACTTCAGCATTCCAGCACGTCGAAGGAGATCCAAGGAATATTTTTTCTGAGTGAGTGAGAGACCAGCAGTAGTATGAGTAACTTCCAGGCCCAAAAAATAGTGAAGTTGACCGAGATCTTTGACGGCAAAGTCATGTCGAAGATTTAAGATCAGTTTATCAGCAGCAATAGGCGAAGAACTTATGAGAATAATATCATCAACATAAACCAAAAGATACATCGTGACCTCAGGGCGCTGTAGAAGAAACAACGATGTGTCTGCAGTAGATGGAACAAAACCATGTGACCGAAGAGCAGAACCAAGTCGAGCATGCCAGGCACGAGGGGCCTGTTTGAGACCATAGATCGCCTTGATCAGCCTACAAAGATGATGTGGCCGATCAGGATCAACAAAACCAGGAGGTTGCCGCATATAAACCTCTTCCTCCAAGACACCATGAAGGAATGCATTCTGGACATCCAACTGTCGAAGGGACCAACCACGAGTAATTGCCAATGAGAGAAGAAGACGAATAGTGGTAGGCTTGATGACAGGACTAAACGTGTCTTCGTAATCAAGACCATATCGTTGCTTAAATCCTTTGGCCACCAATCGCGCCTTGTAGCGTTCTACAGAGCCATCAGCATGCCTTTTCACCTTAAATATCCATTTAGAATCGATCACATTGACCCCGGAAGGAGGAGGAACAAGTTGCCAGGTCTCATTTTTCTGTAATGCAAGGAATTCCTGTTCCATGGCAGTTCGCCAGTGAGGTATGCTCATGGCCGCTTGAAAATGTCGTGGTTCGGATGTCGGATCAGACGCGGCATGAGCCATGCAAGTAGTGAGCCAAGCAACAGTACCGTCAGTTCGTTGCTTCGGCTGGAAAATCCCACTTTGACTGCGCGTGTGCACTCGACGAGTAACAGCGGGAGCTGGTGGCTGAACAGGGGATGGCAATTGTTCAGAAGATGCTGACACTGGCGAAACCACTCTGCAATCATGGATAAATCCAGTCTGACGCGTAGTCGCGGGCGTCGACGACGCAACGGTGGCCGGCTCGGTTTCGTCACCAGCCGAGGGGGAGCGCGACTTAGTCTCTGGTGCAGACGAGCCAGCGGTCTCCGAAGCCATGCGCGGCTCGGCGTGCAGCTCGGCTGGCTCTGTCTCGACGCGAGGCGCTGATGCATGGCGCTGCATGCTATCAACGTGAGGTGCATGCACGTGAGGAGCGTCCATAGCTTTTGTATCATCTAGTACGTGAGGAGCGTCCATAGCTTCTGTATACACCAAGTAGCTCAAGCAAAACAGGGGAGTATGCAACATCTACAAATTGGTCAGACAAAGGAAGTGATGTTGAACTAGAGGTGGGTGGATTTTGTGATGCAGGGAAGTTAGAAAAAGGATAACTATTCTCATCAAAGACAACATCTCGAGATATATAGACACGATTAGACGGAACATGGAGACACTTATACCCTTTATGAAGAGAACTATACCCAAGAAACACACATTTTTTTGACCAAAACTCGAGTTTGTGACGGTTATATGGCCGAAGGTGTGGCCAGCAAGCACATCCAAAAACCTTGAGGAATGTATAGTCAGGTGTCTCTTGGAGTAGGCACTCAATGGGTGTTTGCATGTCTAGAACTCGTGTGGGAAGCCTGTTGATGAGGAAGCAAGCTGTAGAAAAGGCATCAGTCCAAAAACGAAAAGGTACAGATGCATGTGCTAAGAGAGTTAGACCGGTCTCTACTATGTGGCGATGCTTACGTTCAGCGGAGCCATTCTGCTGATGTGTATGTGGACATGACACACGGTGTGTAATCCCGAGTTTCCCAAAAAATGTGTTGAGGTTGCGATATTCACCCCCCAATCTGATTGAACATGAATGATTTTATGGTTAAGTAGACGCTCAACATGAGTTTGGAATTGGAGAAATACGTTGAACACATCCGCCTTGCGCTTAAGAAAATAAAGCTAAGTAAAGCGACTATACGCATCAATAAAACTGACATAATAGTTATGACCACTAACTGAAGTTTGGGCAGGGCCCCATACATCCGAAAACACAATTTCAAGAGGAGCTGTAACTATACGACTTGATAAAGAAAATGGGAGCTGATGACTTTTGCCTTGCTGACAGGCATCACACACAGACTCATCTTTATTGCTAGACTCAACTGGAAGTTGATGACGACGAATGACATGACGCACAACGGGAGTAGCTGGATGACCAAGACGCGAGTGCCACTGAGACGGCTTGACACGAACACTGCTGAAAACGCTGAAACCTGAAGGTGCATCAAGCGGATAGAGACCACGGTGGAAGTGACCTCTAAGAAGTACGTCCCTCGTTGCGCGATCCTTAACAAAGACATCAAAAGGGTGAAATTCAACAAGGACATCATTGTCATGAGTAAGTCTAGGAACAGATAGGAGATTACGTGTAACATCGGGAACATGAAGAACATTGCGAAGTTGAAGCTCCCTAGATGTACTAGTTGGAAGAGAAGATTGACCAATATGTGTGATGTGCATACCTGACCCATTTGCAGTGTGAACCTTGTCGTGGCCGAGGTACGGTTGGCTCGAGTGTAGCTTGTCCATCTCATTAGTCATGTGATCGGTAGCTGCTGTATCCATGTACCAGCTCGCATCAATGGGATAAGAGGGAGTGTGCCCGTGCACAGAACCACTCGAGCCAATAGGACCTTGAGTGGCCATGGCGGCCTGCCTTTCATTATTGCGCCCGTCGTTGCCGATCCCCAGAAAATCACGCTTAAAGCGTTTGTGGCAGCGAGATGCAATATGCCCCTGGAAACCGCAAAGCTGGCACGTAGGGCGACCGCCGTTAGGACGACCGCAGGTAGGGCACGAGTGTCTAGACTTGTTGTTGTTGGTGTAGTTCTGATGCTGCTGTGACGGCGAGGGAAGGATCGCCTTACCACCAGAAGAGGAAGTGTTACTGCTGGTGCGGTAGGGCTGTCGTGGACCGCCACGAGTCACGGCGTTAGCCGAGGAGAAACCACCATGGACCTCAACCGAGCGGCGAGACTCGATGCGTTGCTCAGTCTGGAGAAGTCGAGCATAAAGATCGCGAGGAGGCATCGGAGTGTCGCGTCCTTGGACAACCTCAACCAGTGAGTCGTAATCACCATCCAATCCACCCAAAATAAATCCGGTGAATTCCTCATCGGAGAGGGGTTTCCCGATGGCAGCAAGAGTATCAGCTAGTGTTTTAGCTTTGTTGAAATAAACCGTGGCAGATAGATCCAACTTCTTGTATCCTGAAGTTGTCGACGGAGCGCCATCAAGCGAGCTGTGGATTGAGAGGAGAAACTGCTCTCTAGGGTTGTCCAGGCGTCTTGAGAAGTTGCAGCAAACAAAATCATGCCGGCCACCCCCTCCGTCAACGATGATTGGATCGCCGAGAGGATGGCTTGGTCCTGCTGCACCCAGATTGTGTCTGCCTTGTTGGGAACCAGGTGCTGCGTGCCATCGGTAGCGGTGGCGACGACGGTCGGCGACGGACACGGCAGCGATCCATCAACATAGCCAAGAAGATTGTGGCTACGGAGGAGAGGAAGAACCTGCGCGCGCGAGTAGAGAAAATTTTCCGCCGACAACTTGATCGTCAGCAGATGAGCGAAGTGAAACGGCGCCGGAGTGGGCACATCGGCCATCATGGGCGGGACGACGGGATCGGGCCGGACAGCAGCGGCCGAAGTAACGAAAGGAGCAGGGGGCATCACCCCGGCCATGAAGGAGCCGAGGTTGTTGCCGATGCTGGATGGGCCAGCGGTGGTGCTGACGACGAGGGCGTTCTGGACGCTGTTGGTGCTGGCGAGAAGAGCAGCGAAGGTAGGAGGAATCCCCATCGCGGGGGCAGTAGCTGAGAGCGTGGCGGCGGCTGCAGTCGAAGGGACGGCGGCGGCGGCCGAAGGAGCAGCGGAAGACATGTTTTGATCGTATCCAAAGCTGATACCATGTAAGCTATTGTACGAGAGAATGATTGAGGGATCGCACGCCTCAAAGGGCTGCGGTGCTTCTGTTTATATATCACAAGGATTAGTACAAGTACAAGCAGGTATGGTATGTTAAAAACCTAAGACGTATACAACACGGATTCTAACATTCCCGGCCTAGCTGCTGATCCTCTTCCGCGATTCCATCTCTTCGTCGACCAAGCAAGCAGCAGCACCAGCGGTGTAGCTAGCTAGCTAGTACGTCGATGTCGTGGCTAGCCGGTGCACTAGTAGCTCGGGAGGATGGCGAGGATCAAGAGCAGCAACACCGCATGGGACAAGCAGCAGCGCGGCACGCGATGGCAAGCAGCAGTAGGGGTCAGCGCCTGCATCTGACCACCATTGGATTTAGGACGGGGTTGGGCGGCGCTATTTTTTTTTTCTATTTACTCTCTTTACCGAGTGGTGCTCTCAGCAAACCACCTCACCACGTGGCTACGGCGCTGTTTGCTCCGTCTTGTCTGATCACTTTTTTTTGCCGAGTGCATGTATTTGAATCTCGGCAAACTCTTTGCCGAGTGCCCGATGGTTGACTCTCGGCAAAGTTTTGTTTGCCTGAGAGGTGTACGCCGGGTGGTCTTTGCCGAGAACAATTCTCGGCAAAGGCTTTGCCGAGTGTTTTAGGCCCTTTGCCGAGTGTTTCTGGCATTCGACATAGGTGTCGATTCCAGTAATGCATGGACCAGTGAATGACCATTGCCGCCCGCCGGAACGAGTCGCCGACGCGCCACTATCGCTGTTTCCCTATTGGAGTGGGTCTGACCTTGTCAATGATAGCCGGAAAGTCTTCGTGCACAAGCCCCTAAGGACCAGCGACCTGGAGCCGCAGTCGTCGTCGTTGAATCGATCTGAAGACCTTGATACCAAATCTCATCGTTGCATACGCATGGTGAGAAATCCTAACCTCGCCGCCCCGATGAGCTGGCAGGAATTTACGCCGAACCTCCGTCTAATCCGACCCAATGGACGAACTAGAGAAGGATTGGAGCCCGGAAGACTGCCTCGATGAAAAAAAACACCGCCATCCGTGTGAACGACGCCCCTGCAAAGACTAAAACCTACCTATCTACTAGCCGTAGCCGAGGCACCAAAATTTTCCACCCTGCCAACGGCCGTTGGAACGGCAGTCGAACCCTCGGACTTGCCGACGGAGATCGGGGAAGGAAGGCTTTGCCTAATAGCCTTGTGAAAGTGAAAGAAAAGAAGGAAACAATGATTCGTGTGTTGTTATTGTTCTATAGTTTTTGCTGTGCTCCTCTGTGCCTTCGATGATTTTTATTCTTCAAAAATGAGGATAACACCCAACGTTGAATGTTATTTTACATGTACACACAACAATATACTATTAATGACTGAATAATACCATCCGTTGTTGATGTTGAATAAATTGGTTTGAAAGAAGAAAAAAATGTCCACATTGAGCGTTTTTTAAAACAGTACAGACGTAGACGCTCACACATACGCACATACACTTACCCAATGAACGCACGCACGCACACCTTACCCTATGAGCACCTCCGAGAGAATGAGGCGGCACATCATCTTTAAGATTGACGAAGTCGCCACAGAATCCTTCATAGTCACGGGAACTTCTACTCCTACTTAACGCACATCGCCGTGAGGCTTTTAATAAATTCAGAAAAATGCGAGAGCATCAGTGTCAGTCTAGGACTTGAACCCTGGTAGGCTGGGCATACCACTGTCCTCCTAACCATACAATCACAGGTTGGTTCGCCACATTGAGCGTCTTTTAGCAGCACTAGCTCCATATGTGGGAGATCAAATCCTTATAGCTGATGTCCCGGCCGGCCTACGACCGCTTGTGATCTCTAAATGTAACCATCGTGCTTGAGTGTTTTTACGCAGGTTTCCTAAACAAAAAACGTTAGACCTTCCGCATTGGATCAGCCCAGCGATAGCATATGTCACATTTCACTCGTCGAGTGGCATGTTACCGAAGAAAATCGCATGTCTCCACCGCAAAACACCTTCAAGAAGCAAAATCCAGCCGCATGCTCGCGTTGGCTAGTCCAACCAAAAGTCAAGCCTGAGCCTATCACCATCGAAGTACAGCTATGAGCCAACCCCTCCATCAGGAAACAACGCTCAGCATCGACGATACATGATCTAACCAAAGACTAAAATAATGATTCTTGCCCCCGAAGTGAATATTTCCTCCATGTAAACCCCAATACCATCACCCCTGTTTTCTTCTCCGGCCGGAGCTTTATGTATCCTGATATATCTCGATGTGCTTGGATTTCATTTTGTTACTCGCTGAACTGCTCCTATATTGAGCTGATGTAAGAACTAGTCCGTTTGGTTTCGTTCTTGTAATGGAACCGGGGAGGGTCTCCCTATTCTTCTAAAAAATACCATCACCCATCTCTACCAGCCAAATGACACATAACTAGCCGTCCAAAAGATATACAGCGGAAGAGAATACGCCATCACTTCGCTTTCGGACGCTCTCGCACATCAAATCGCATGGGTAAACTATGTTGTTGTGTTGTGTTTGATTTACAAATTGGCTATACAAGTGGGCAAAAAAACGATGAAATAAATACTGAAATACATAAAAACAAAAGCAAAATGGATTATCATAATCCATAGTGGTGCTAAACGAGCCTAAAATTGAGATAAACATAGAAAATAAATGCTGAAGGCAATCAGCATAGATTAGGCAAACATGATTGTCATAATGCACAGCAATACAAATGTAGCCTACTTTTTTTTTTGAGATTTATTAAAATGTAGCCTACATAAATGAAATGAAAGAAGGCCACCACACTCATAGGCCGGCCCAAAAAAAGCGCTCCGTGTGTGTCTCCCTTTCCTCCTCCTGGCGCACAGAGCATCCCGACTGCGCCAGCCCATTTGCGCAGTACTGTAGCGGGGTTAACGTACTGTTTCGTCTCATACTGTAGCGATTTTAGTCAGTGTAGCGTCACAAGGTACTGTACCGGTTCAAAAAAAGTTCGCTCATATGTTCTTTCTCACGAATTTGAATTTTTTTCATCAATTTGATTTCAAGAATTTTAGAAATTGTTCACGAATTTGGGAAAGAGCTCGTTAAAATTGAAAAGGTTCACGATCTTGAAAAAAGAGTTTACTATTTCAAAATTGTTCATGAATTTGAGGAAAACACGCGAATTTGAAAAAAATTCACTTACTTCTATAAGATGTTCACGAATTTGAGAAAAATATTCACCAATTTTTAAAAAGTTCACGAATTTTAAAAAGGTTCACGGATTTCAAATGTGTTCATGAATTTTAAAAGGTTCAAGGATTTAAAAATTATTCATGAAAATTGAGAACAAAATCTCAAATAATATCATGAATTTTTTTAAAAAGTTTACGGATTTGAAAAGTTCACGGGTTTGAAAAAGTTCACGGAAATTGATTTTTGTTCATGAAATTTTAAATAAAAACAAATAAAAACTTAAAACGCACACGTTAAAGGTAAAAAAAGAATGAAAAACTGAAGAAACCAGAGAAAACCCAGCCCCCAAACCGGAAGGAACTGGGAGTAATGGGCCGACAGCACACTAATGTCCTAGCAAAGAGAGGGGGGTGGGGGAGGGGGGGGGGGCTGCGCTTTTTACCCGTAATGCTATAAGTAGCTTCTTAAGCGCTAAATAGGATCTGGCGGAAAATCTAGTGTTGTTTTGCTCATGAAGAAAACTGGTTTGCAGGCTTCGAAAGAAAAACCAAAAATCCTTTTTTTTTCTTAGATTCTGAAAGTGTATCATTGCAAAACTAAAAGTTTCACACATTTGAAAAAAATTCAAATATTAATAATGTATTCTTGATATTTTAGAAATATTAATAAATTTCATAATGTTCAGATTTGTTTGAAAAATATTCAAGGTTTTCAGAATGTCCATAAATTATTGAAGGACACGTCTACAGAGTGGCCGGCTGCTCCCTAGCGTTCCGGAGCGGCCGGCCAAATATGGAAAAATCTGGTCCTTATAGTCTATAAAAGGAAATGATTTGTCCCTCCTAATTTATAAGGAAAATTTTAATCCATAGTAGTAGGGAAAATACCTGTGCAAACAGAAAAAGAAAAAGGAATTACAGAACACACTTGTGAGCAGGTGTGAACGCATTTAATTCGGGGTTTGAATTTTTTTTAAAGCCATAACTTTCAAACTACGCGTCGGAATTAAGATCCGTTTTCACCATTGAAACCCTCGCGACGTGCTCTTCGAAACTAGATCCCGCATGGGTATATTTCGACGAAATTTTTTGTGTGCAATGTATTCCCCGTTTGGTGCAACTGTCTAATAGTCGATGTGCAACTTCCCCCTATTCGTGGACATGCAGTTTTCAGTGATGCGAACAGGTGTGAACGCATTTAATGCAGATTCTATTTTTCTAACAAAATGCCATAACTTTTGAACTGAATATCGAAATTAAGATCCGCTTTCACCATTGGAATCCTCACGACGTGCTCTTCGAAACTAGGTCCCACATGGGTATGTTCCGACGAACTTTTTTGTGTGAAATTTACTCTCCATTTGGTGCAACTGCTTAGCAGTCTATGTGCAACTTTTCCTCATACGTGGGGATTGCGGTTTTCAATTATAACGCCTCTACCCCAAACTATCCCCCTACTAGTGAGATATGTAACTTCGTCTGCTGCCCTAGTCAACTGCCTGGTTGTCGATGTGCAACTTTCCTTCTGCCTGCGGATGTGCAATTTTCATTGTTCGCTACCTTGGCCAGCTGACTAGTAGTGGATGTGCAACTTCATCTATTGCCCCAGCCAACTATGCCAATGAGAGTGTGCAACTCCGCGACTGTGCATGTGTGACTATGACACTACGTGTGTGCAACTCTTTCAACCGTGATTGTACGACTATGCCGCCGCCCGTGTGCAACTCCCACACCCATGCATGAACTACTATCCGACGGGAGTGTGCAACCCCTGTAGTCTGTGTGTAAGCAACTATGTTGACGAGAGCATGCAACACCATGGCTGTGCGTGTGGGACTATGCGCCGCGCGTGTGCTACTCCCACGGCCGTGCATGAGCTACTATGCCAACGAGAGTGTGCAACTCTGCATCCGCGCGTGAGAAACTGTCGAACGAGAGTGTGCAACTCCGCAGTACGTGCGTGAGCACTACGTCGACCAAGGTATGTGTCGGTGTATAAAACATGGGTATTTTATACACTGACTTATGCACAGACAGTGGTAGCTTCCCTGCTGGCCAAAGCTTGCCGGAAACTGCCAAACATCAAGATTCAAGACCCAGTTGCAGAAGCCACTGAAGAGAAGATCAAGACGAAGCATCAAGTTCTACACCAAAGATAACCTTTGCCGGCAAGGCCGAGCCGGCAAGGTGAAGGCCCGGCAAGCTCCGTGCCGGCAAGCTCTCGCTAGTTGTTAGCGCTCCACCTCATCGAGCAGCCAGTCGCTAATCGATGAGGTGTCGAGCTCACAGGCAGTTAGGTGAGATTTGTCAGGCACGTGTCAGCATGCTGGAAGGAAATTTGCCTTTAATGACACCCGTCCAGAAGGCGTGTCAAGTTAATAGGTGGTAGCTGGGTGAGCGGTGCAGAAACCTTGCCGAGGCTATTCCTCTACATGACACCTAACGGACCATTTATTGCTTTTGTCCTAAACTGGCAGAGTTAGGTATGATAGTACTGTTTGCTATCTAATCAACTTGTAATGACTGTTTTGCCACTGTGGTAACCCCTTGAGCTATAAAAGGAGGGCCAGGGCAACCTTTAGAGGGATCGCCCGATCGACCTTTTGCACAACTTGCATGCATAGCTGCTCTCTCTGCACCTTGCCGGGAGAAGCGTTCCTTGTACTTGTGCTCATACACATCCAATATACAAAGCAGGAGTAGGGTTTTACACCTCACGGTGGCCCGAACCTGGGTAAATCCCATGCGCCCTTCTGCTGGTTCTGCTCTTTGTGCTCGTCGATCTCCCTAGCCGAACTGCAAAAAGGGGCTAGATGGCCCCATAGATGGTCGTACGCACGACATCTTTGGCGCACCAGCTAGGGGGATCGCTTGCGCGAACCTGGGTAAATCCCTTGCGCCCTTCTGCTGGTTCTGCTCTTTGTGCTCGTCGATCTCCCTAGCCGAACTGCAAAAAGGGTGGAGCGGTGGAGTGGTGGAGAGGGCTTGCCGGTACGGAGCTTGCCGGATCTTCTCAGCTTGGCGGCTTGAGACTTGCCGATCTTGATCTTGAGCTTGCCGGGTCTTGCTTTTGACGGCTCTGCCTTGCTGGGAAGTGGCTTCTCCCCAGCGCATATTTTTCCCTTGTTGAATGACTCAGTGCTTGCCGGGCGTATTGCTTGCCGGGCGGACTGGTTCCTTGTCGGGGCCGCCTTATGGCAACCCTAATCTGGCGCAACCCCAAGTCCAGAAGGTTGGTGAGGCCCTGGTTCTCACTACATGCGTACGACCATCTATGGGGCCATCTAGCCCCTTTGCAATTCGGCTAGGGAGATCAACGAGCACAAAGAGCAGAACCAGCAGAAGGGCGCAAGAAATTTACCCAGGTTCGGGCCACCGTGAGGTGTAAAACCCTACTCCTCCTTTGTATATTGGATGTGTATGAGCACAAGTACAAGGAGCGCTTCTCCCGGCAAGGTGTAGAGAGAGCAGCTACGCATGCAAGTTGTGCAAAAGGTCGATCGGGCGATCCCCGTAATGGTTGCCCTGGCCCTCCTTTTATAGCTCAAGGGGTCACCACAGTGGCAAACTGGTGGTTACAGAGGATAAATATCCGCTTGACACGCACTAGCACGGGTGTCAATAAAGCTAGTCTTTAGGTGGCGAGCTTGACACGTGTCCCGACAACCTCTACCTAACTACCTGCCCTCTCGAGACTTGTCGGTAGATCCCTGACGGCCGCCACGGTGGAGCGGTGGAGTGGTGGAGAGGGCTTGCCGGTATGGAGCTTGTCTGTCAAAGTGTGCCGCTCAAAAGCTACCCGTGGAACCGGGAACTTTTGTGCTCCATTTGAATCAACCATCAGTCACTCCATCAACGCAGGCCAGTAAAAGAAGAAAGTTGAATACCGGCAAATATTTTCTGGCAGGGCTCCCAGAAGCCGACGGCAAGAATGTTGCCGGGAACAACGACACGACCGTTGGTGAGCGGCGGCTTCGCGCAGAACCTCAGGGTCTTGCCGCTGAGGCAAGCGCTCCCACGGTAGAAGAGATGCCTTTAGTGCTTGTCGTCGAGCCGCAGGCTCCGGCATGAGCACAGCAGATAGTTCATTTCCTTCAAACAGGAGAACTTCCCGATGACCAAGAAGAAGCTGAGAAAGTAGCCCGTCATTCAAGTATGTATCAGTTTATGGATAACATGCTATATAGAAAGAGACCAAATGGTGTGAAATTGAAGTGTATTTGCCGGGAAGATGGACTAAAGCTGTTGGCGGAGATACATGGAGGCATATGTGGCTCTCACATAGGATCAAGAGCACTTGCCGGCAAAGCTTTCCGGCAAGGCTTCTATTGGCCCACTGTCCTCCAGGATGCAACTGAGCTAGTAACCAAGTGTGAAGCATGCCACTTCCATTCGAAGAACATACATCAGCCAGCTCAAGCTCTTCAAACAATCCCTCTCTCCTGGCCTTTCTCAGTCTCGGGGCTTGATATTTTGGGCCCCTTCCCCCGTGCTACCGGGGGCTTTGAGTTCTTGTACGTTGCAATTGACAAGTTCACAAAGTGGCCTGAAGTGGAGAGAGTGAGGAAGGTGGCAGCACAGTCAGCCGTCAAGTTTTTCAAAGGATTAGTTTGCCGTTTTGGTATCCCTAACAGGATCATCACCAACAACGGCACACAATTCACGAGCCGCACCTTCATGCAGTACACCCAAGACCTTGGCAGCAAAATCTGTTTCGCATCTGTTGCTCACCCGAGAAGCAACGGTCAAGCGGAAAGAACAAATGTTGAAGTGCTGCGAGGCCTCAAGACAAGAACTTTTGATAGGCTGCGCAAGTGTGGAAGACGCTAGATTGATGAGTTGCCGGCGGTTCTTTGGTCACTCAGAACGACACTAAATCGAGCTACCGGCCAAACACCCTTCTCCCTAGTCTATGGTGCAGAAGCGGTGCTCCCCATGGAACTCATATACGGGTCACCTCGAGTGCTTGCCTATGATGAGGCAGAGCAAGAGCAGCTGCGGCAAGATGACACAGTGCTCCTTGAGGAAGATCATCTTCGGGCGGCTGTGCGAGCTGCACGCTACCAGCAAGCCTTGCGCCGCTATCATAGCCGCAAAGTGCATACCCGAAGCCTTGAGGAAGGCGACCTTGTTCTTCGGCGCATTCAGTCCGCCAAGAAATCAAACAAGTTGACGCCAAAGTGGGAAGGCCCTTATCGGGCAGCACGAGTCACCAGACCTGGCGCAGTCCCTCTGGAGACCGAAGATGGCATCCCAGTGCAAAACTCATGGAATATCGAACATCTTCGCAAGTTCTACCCATAAGGCGCAGTTGCCGGGCCTCCCGGCAACCCCTTTTGTACAAGCTTTGTCGGCAAGACATGTAACCCTTCGTACAAAGCCAGGCGCAGATCCTGTGCATAAAATAAAGCTAAGTGTTTCGCAACTTTTTGTACATATTCATTTATGTATAAATGCATGTGATGTCGTGATTACGCTTTGATTTGTATGAAATGGCTGATGAACCGTCAAGGTTCCCAAACCACTCTTTTCTCTTCTTCCTTTTTCTCAAAGGACAGAAGGATCCCTCGCGTGCAAGTTTCCCGGGGGAGTGATGGGGTTACCATCTAAAAGGCATTCAAGTGTTCATTTCGTACGACAAGAAGGACAGTACAAGGAAATGCTAAGTTGAAAAACTTTGAAACAATTTCCTTGTTACGATTGCAGTTTCCCTTGAATAATTTCATGTTTGTATGAAAAACCTGCACGCGAAGGAACCTTGTCGCGATCGGATTGCGCTCTTGTCTTGCCTCGAGTCCGCTCGGCAAGATTTGCGGTTGCATTATGACCGTCAAGCTACCTTGACGGAGGCGGCACTTCCAGCAGGCTGCTAAGGATCCGTTCCTCAAAGCGCTCGCGGCAAGTGTGCGCACCGGCAAGTTTCCGAACAGCGTAGGGAACACAATCATACAAAGACAAAGAGAAACAAGGGGGACGGCACGCATTCATCTGAGCATAACAAATAATAGATATTCATTAAAGAGTGCTCAATAGCATTTTCTTAGCCCTTCCCCGCAGGGTTAACATTGAGTGCAATACAGGGGCAAAAGGAGTGCCTAGGCGAAACCCGACTCGCTCCCGGAAGACCAGATGATGATGCTGCCAGCGTTCAGCTAGAGTCAGAGCCATCGTCCTCGATCTTGATGTTTGGAGAACCGTCGTCGTCGTCCTTGGTCTCGCTGGAGGAAGCGGTGTCGCTGTCACTCGAGCTCTTTGCGCAGCACTCCAGGCGAGCGCCTGAAGCCTCGAAGAACTTCACGACGAGCGTGTCAGATCCGACCAACCTGAAGTGAAGGAGGTGTCCCTGCCCCAAGCAGCGAGCACGGACGAAGGACTTCCATCCACGCGTGAAGTACATGATGCCGTTGGTGGAGGTCTCGACGGTCACCCAGACAGGGCCGTTGCAGCAGCCATCCACACGCAGCCACAAGCTGCGCAGATGACTGTCTTCCATCGCCCTAGCGAAAGGACGAGGAATCCGCAGCCAGCTCCGCGGCCGATCACGCAGTTCCATGACGAACTCATGCGCCGTGTCCTCCGTATGGCCTTCTGCTTGGGATGGAGTGGCCGGAGATTAAACGACGAGCGCTCCGCCACGGCTGCCCCGGGCACCACATTTTCCGTGACCACGAACTGCGGCCCCTCTTCGGGCGCTCGGGCCGGCTTCCGCAGCCGTGGCCGAGACGTGGGCGTGGCGCCGAGGGGAAGCTCTCGTAGCAACGGCAGATGCACGAGCTCGACCTTTTCCCCTCGCCATAATGGTGGCAGATGCGGGGGAAAGGTAGAAGAAGACGACGACGGTGGCTGAGAGATTGGAATGGGAAGAGGTGGATGAGCATCGCCCTCTGCGGCCCCCTCTTTATAGGGAGGGGGCGAGGGCTGGCTCTTCACTGTTTTGGGCAACTGCCCAGCTTCTCCAATCCCGTGCCCTGCATTCCTAACCGGGCACACTACTCCAGCGACCGCCCAGTTTCGCCAATCCCGCGCCCTGCATCCCTTGCCAGGCGCACCACTCCAACGACCACCCTTCTTCCCCAATCCATTGCCTCGCATTCGAATACGCGTGGTGGAAGGGCGTAGGAAAGGGAGAAGTAATGACATATACGGCAGTTGTTTCTTGCCACGCGTGGCCATGCACCTATTCGAGTCTGGCCCAACGGCGCCTCGCGTACGTGCATACTCCTGGCTTGTGCGCGGGCAATAGCTACCCACCCGACGGCAAGATTTGCCGGAGGATGGCCGAGAGCAGACGCAAATCCAGATTAATGAAGAAGCAAAGAAGATCTCAGAAGACATAAACTATCATGATTGAAATTACGGCGGCAGTTTTCCCGCCATGTGTCTATGCATTGTTTGGGCCTAGCCCAACGATGCTTCGGACGCGCGTATGGCCCAGGCCCAGGGGCTCCTGTCGGTGTATAAAACATGGGTATTTTATACCCTGACTTATGCACAGACAGTGGTAGCTTCCCTGCTGGCCAAAGCTTGCCGGAAACTGCCAAACATCAAGATTCAAGACCCAGTTGCAGAAGCCACTCAAGAGAAAATCAAGACGAAGCATCAAGTTCTACACCAAAGATAACTTTTGCCGGCAAGGTGAAGGCCCGGCAAGCTCCGTGCCGGCAAGCTCTCGCTAGCTGTTAGCGCTCCACCTCATCGAGCAGCCAGTCGCTAATCGATGAGGTGTCGAGCTCGCAGGTAGTTAGGTGAGATTTGTCGGGCACGTGTCAGCATGCTGGAAGGAAATTTGCCTTTAATGACACCCGTCCAGAAGGCGTGTCAAGTTAATAGGAGGTAGCTGGGCGAGTGGTGCAGAAACCTTGCCGGGGCTACTCCTCTACATGACACCTAACGGAGCATTTATTGCTTTTGTCCTAAACTGGCAGAGTTAGGTATGATAGTACTGTTTGCTATCTAATCAACTTGTAATGACTGTTTTGCCACTGTGGTAACCCCTTGAGCTATAAAAGGAGGGACAGGGCAATCTTTAGAGGGATCGCCCGATCGACCTTTTGCACAACTTGCGTGCGTAGCTGCTCTCTCTGCACCTTGCCAGGAGAAGCGCTCCTTGTACTTGTGCTCATACACATCCAATATACAAAGCTGGAGTAGGGTTTTACACCTCACGGTGGCCCGAACCTGGGTAAATCCCTTGCGCCCTTCTGCTCGTTCTGCTCTTTGTGCTCGTCGATCTCCCTAGCCGAACTGCAAAGGGGCTAGATGGCCCCATAGATGGTCGTACGCACGACAGTATGCAACTCCGCAACCGCGTGTGAGCAAGTACTCCACCGCGCTTGTGCAACTCCTACAGAAAACGAGAGTGTGCACCTATGCCGACGAGAGTGTGCAACTCCCGCAACCAACAAGAGAGGACACCTATGCCGACGAGTAGGGCTGGAATTTTAACTCGAAACTCGTGAGCTAAACAAGTAGCTCGTGACTCGGCTCGACTCGGCTCGAACTCGATGTCTAACGAGTCGAGCCGAGTTTTAATTTGAGCTCGTTAGCAGAACGAGTTTAACGAGCCGAGCTAACGAGTTACTCGTTTAGCTCATTAAGCTTGTAAATCAAAGGGGCACAAGATAATGACCAATATTATTGTTGATTGTTGTCATTTATTCAGTGTGCCAAGTGTTCCTTTAGTGTAAAATGTTGATTGTTGTGATTTTTGTAGAGAAGTATGTGTCTATAAATCTATTTTCATAGATTAATTGCATACATAATATGCGTATTTTACTAATCATGTCTATAGCGAGCTTGACGAGTTAAACAAGCTAGCTCGCGAGTTACACGAGTAGTCGAGCCGAGTTTGAATCTAAGCTCGTTATGTTAACGAGTCGAGCCGAGCTAACTCGTTATCTTAACGAGCTCTAACGAGTCGAGCCGAGCTGGCTCGACTCGACTTGAATTCCACCCCTACCGACGAGAGTGTGCAACTCCGCGGCCGCGCGTGTGCGACTATGCGAGCGAGATTGTGCAACTCCCGCAGTCGTGCGTGAGCTACTATGCCGACGAGAGTGTGCACCTCCGTGGCCGCGCGTGTGCGACTATGCCGATGAGAGTGTGCAACTCCATGGTCGTGCATGTGTGACTATGTCGACAGGAGTGTGCAACTCCGCGACAGTGCATGAGGTGCTACGCAAACTAGAGTGTGCAGCTCTATTGTCCTGAGTGTGCGACTATGCCGTCACGCGTGTGCAACTTCCACAGTCGCGCGAGAAGTAATATGCCGACGAGACTGTGCAACTCCCGCAGCCAACATGAGTGGAACCTATGCCGACGAGAGTGTGCAACTATGGGGGCGAGATTGTGCGACTCCGCTGGCACATGTGTGCGACTATGCCGATAAAAGTGTGCAACTCTGCAGCCGTGCGTGAGCTACTACGCCGACGAGAGTGTGCAGCTCCATGATCGTGCGTGTGTGACTATGCTGCCGCACGTGTGCAATTCCCACAGTCGTGCGTGAGCTACTATGCCGACAAGGATGTGCATCTTCGCGGTCGCGCTTGTGCGACTATGCCGATGAGAGTGTGCAATTCCGTGGTCGTGCCTATGCGACATTGTTTCAATTTTCAGGAGTAGTTGGTCGAGCTTACAACGCCACGCATCTAGCTATACTTGATTAAGCGTGAGATATCATCTAACCATCTTAATACCGTCGTGTTGTGTAACTTTCTAAGTTGTGTAACTTTCTAATGGTCGTATCCAACTGAGAGCTACTATGTGTACAAATACTACTACAATGTCAACCAAAAATGTGACTAGCAAAAATAGATCAACTTAAGCAAACACATCATCTAGCCAACTTAGTATCACCGTGTTGTGGAACTTTTCAATAATCATATACAACAAAGAACTACTATGTGTGCAACTACAACTGGTATTTGACAATTTACTCAAGCAAAAAAGCACTACAAAATAAGATCGTGATATCCAATGTACCATTCCTAATCAGGCAACGGCGGTTGATTGATCTCATCTTCAGCTCCTAGAAAAAGGGGTCGAGGAGACAGTGGCACTGCTGCTTCGGCTCCCCCGGTTGACTGCTCCCTGGGCTCCTCCGGTCCGCCGCCAGATCCATCGGCTGGAGCAAATATGCTGCCTAACCAGCTGTTTTTGTAGTGCGTCCTTAGCCTGCACCTCATCGATGTTCGCCCCAGCCGGCGTGGGGCTCGCGGCGACCAAATCTGCCCCTCATCCATGCCGCCACCTTCCCCTCCGCTCAGGCCACAGCCGCATCACCCCGCTCCCTTTCTACCACAGCCTCCACCACCGGGGAGGACGGCCGCGTGCCATGGCAATGACAACCGATGGTTTGTCCGCATCTGCTGGATCTCGCCGTCACCGGGATCCGGGAAGGAGTGGACCCCCGGCCTCAAGTCGCTGCCTGCTGGTTGCTGCTCGGGACGGGCCATCCATGGCAACAAAGCGCAGGCGCCGGTGCTCTCTGCTGCTCGGGGCGGGTGGAGGAGGGGATTGACATGGAGGATGGGGCGCGGCCGCAGAGGAGGAGAGGATGGGCATTTGTCCTGTAGCGGGGGCGCTCGCGACCGCCTCCCCGACCAGGTAACACCTGGCGTCGCGGGCCGCACGATCTGAGTTGATCCAGTGGCTAGTATTCCGCCGCTCAATTCTACCAGAAAGTGCACGCACTAATAAGGTTTTAGGATTATTGAATGTGCATGATTTTTAAAAATATTCATAAATTATCAAAATAATTGTGTTCTTTTTTCAAAATGGCCTTGAACAGAATAAGATTTGCGATGTAGCGCTGCACTGTGCAATTTCTACCAACTAGTAAGCGTGCACGTGTCTCTACAAAACACATAAGTTTAATTTGAATTTGTATTCTATTTTTACTTTGAAAAATAGAAGATATGCAGTCCAAGAAGAAATCACAATCATACAGTTTATGGCAGTCAATAAGCAGTTCAATTTGTTGTCCCACGATTTGCCTATTTGGGGATGGCATGCGAAGTTCGAGCAGGCCAAGAAGAAATCACAATCATACAGTATGTGTCACACATCCAGGACAATTCTATTTAACCTAGTGTATAACAAAAATGGAATTAAATATGTCATGAATATTTCAGAATGTCTTTATGAACTTGATATGACTTATGACAAACATAAGCATTGTCCAAGTGAACATGTAAGAGATACAAACTTGGAACAAAGAGAGAAAAATAACGGTCTTTGAAAGAACTGAATCCGTCCCCTCTTTGGTTTGAGATGCTTGTTATCTTCAGAAGTTTAGGCTCAGCGATGACCGAGAGGCTGTCCGTGGAATAACAGAGGGCACTGATGGGGTCACCTACCCCTGGTAGGGACAAAGACCTGACATTTAGGGCCCACCTAAGTCCCACGTCATCATTCAGAAACCCTAGGGTCATGATTACGGTCGGATACATACCATGGGAGATCCACTCGGACCTTGCAAGGACAACACTCGGACATCCACCCTCCAGTCGGCCAGTCGTCGTCACTCGGACAATGGAGGCGTCGGGACAGCGTGGGAACTTGTGGCACCCCGATAGAGGGCCGACGCACGCCAGTCCCAGGATAAGACCTGGCGCACGCCTGAGACATGATACAACAATTCCAGGCACAAAAATGGCTTTATTATATGAAATGGAGTTTTACAATACTGTTGCTTACAACAATATTACATGGCTCCAAGGGTAACTAAATGGCAGCGGAGGTCTTGGTTCAGTGGCAACGACGTCTCTGGCTGGGCTCCACAACGCACAGGACTGGCTGGGTTACGATCTAGCACGACGGATCTTCTCCTGCAACTGGCCACGTGCAAGGCCATGTGAGTACTTTGAATGTACTCGCAAGACAACCAAATACATAACATCCAAACAAGCAGATGGCAAAGCAAGCCCTATGCTTACATAAGAATTTAATCTAAACATGGTATGGAATTAACTGGAAAACATGAATCAAGCATGGCATAACATGGATCAGGCATAACAACTACATATCATGGCATGGCATGGCTATCCTTATGAGGCATGGCATCCAAGATTAAACTGAAGCCTACACTACACTTACCCCCTGTGAAGCATTAAAATACCATGTTGTGATATCACTCAGTTTTACTGCCCTGCTGGGCTAACTCATGACTCACCGAGATCTCATCTCGTGATCATATCATGGTGACTGCTCACAATTATCCAAATTACCACATTCACTTAGTAGCACATTCCTTAACAAGTTTATAATAACAGGTTTGTCCTCCAGATCGACTAAGACCAAATAGTGTGACCTAATACGAACTGTGTCCAATACCGTGGACGCGGCTATTCGAATAGATTCTTACACTCTGCAGAGGTTGCGCACTTTACCCACACCATGGAGCTCCTGGCCTCGTGCTCCCATTCGGGTGGACCGGTGCTGCTCCAACGAAACTTGCCTAACCCGTGACTCCCCCACCGTACCACCGACAATCATCCTCCCCCGGAGTCATGCCCTGGGTGGCCCCTGTGTCACCCCGTGACACCTGCCACCGTCGTGGCCAAACAAAACTGTCCCAAACGGGGACTCCCGGGCTAAACAAACAACTGGGCTCACAAGGTTATCGCCGCCTACCGGGCCAGGGTAGCACGCGCGCATAACCTTCCCTCTTTGGTGGTACCGGTAAGAGAGCACAAAGCTAGACCAAGTCAAGGCCGTCCCATACCGGCAAATGTGGCTGCACGGGTAAGCTCGGTTCGGTGGCACTATGACTCGATCCCATCGATGACAGAGGAGGTTTAATTTTATAAGTTCAATTTAACATCTCCATCATCTCATCATAACATCAACATTTATGAGCAAGAACAATTACTTAACAACAACATAGCAAAATCATAACAGTACTGACAATCATGGCATGAGATCAAATCATAGCACTAACATGATAATGGTACTAAAATATTGTTACTAGCATGGGAAAATATGACATGACAGCAATTCATGATATCACATGGTAAATAACACTAGCATCAGGTACAGATGAAATAACAGGGCTACGGCAGCACAGCCTATCAGATGATCTGAAATATAATGCAACACACACACATGGTGCAAGCAAAGTCATCACGCAATTCTGTAGCTCATGATAAGAGGTTGGCTTGCCTTAGGGTTGACGGAGTCACCAGAAAGAAGTGCGATGAGCTCGCAGAAAGATTTGCCGGAAAAGTTTCCCTCCCGAAGGGGGCTGAATGAGGGCAAGGGCAAAATGGTCATTTTCACAGTGTGAAAACATTATGAAAATGATGCCATCGGAACGGGCTCGACGAGCTGAAAACGTGGGCGCTGGATTTACCTCAATCGGAGTTACGGTCGCGGAGAAACGGCCGTTCGTTCGTTAAGTGGAGAAACGGATAGAAAACTGTGCATTTCGGCCCTTAACGAATGAACGTTCGCAAAGTAGCTGTTTCAGCCGCCGGCTGAAAAAAAACGAAAGCGCACTTTAGGAAATACGCTTTCAGTGAACAGAAAGCGCAATGCATTGAGTGCGCTTCCACTTACAGCCGATGGGCCCGGGTTGACTATTCTCCTCTGGCTGACGGGCG
Organism: Elymus sibiricus; assembly: GCA_039707655.1. Lineage (NCBI taxonomy): Eukaryota > Viridiplantae > Streptophyta > Magnoliopsida > Poales > Poaceae > Elymus > Elymus sibiricus. Next base: position 32,713,305 of record CM077670.1, read on the forward strand.
GGCCCCGCCTTATCCTTTCCTCTCTCTCCACCTGGTCGTCCTCTTCCCCGAGCTGAAATAGAGGAGGGCGCCGCGGCCGCTCGGTCGTGCTTGCCGCCGGCGACTGGCAGCGAGAGAGGGCCCGCTGCGGGGCTCATCGGAACCGGCACTTCGTACCGCGTCCGAGGGTAGCCGTAGGGCTGCCCGAGCTGGCCGGTAGCGCTGCAGCCAATGACCGGGAAGCGGCGGCGGACGGGCACCAGAGGAGTTGATCCGGCCGCACTTCCCCGGAGGAATGGAGGGCGGCGGCGGCTCGCGGGCGCTTAGAAGAGGCCGAGGGCGAGGATGGAGAGGAAGGGGTAGGCCAGGGCGGGGTTGGCTCGAGGGGGATGGGCGGCGGGAGAGCTTCGGCATGGGAGAGGAGAGGGAGCTCCTCGAGCTCGGGGAGGGGCTGCGGACTCGCTGGTGAGGAGGAGATCTCAGGGCACCCTTAAATAGGCGAGGGGAGGGGCTAGCCGACGACGGCCGAGGCTCCGAGAAGCTCGTCGCTGTGGCGGAGCTCGAGCGGGGAATCCATGTCGGCAGAGGCGTCCGTGGGCTAGGGGACGAGGGGAGAGGGCTCCAGAAGGCACACGCGTGCGGTGGGCAGCTCGCCGGCGCTCGCGGACAAGCTGGAGCCCGCCGGAGAGGGCTCCCGAAGCCTCTTGGCACGCGGTGCACTGCCTTGGCGTGCACTACACGTGGTCACCGCGTGGCCACGACGTTGCCATGCCGCACTCGATGCCAAACTATGTCTACCGTGTTCTCCACGAATCACTGAGTTGACCTATGCGGCTGGAAGATACGGGAGAGCTCTGAGGTGACTGCACCCTGGTCAAACAGGTTCCAGCAGCAAAGTTTGCACACGTGGTGTGGCCACCACAGTGCTCCTCTTGGCCTGATCTTGGGCAAGGGTCAATCATCTACCAAGGTAGTCATGCTGGCAAACTTTCAGCACAAATGGACAACTCTAGATGGTACTTCCTTCACAAAGCACCAAACTGGCCAGAAATGAAGATGATGATGCTGGGGTCAAATGGCTAAATGGAATTAGCTGATTTTTGGTGTAAAGTGATGATTTGGTCATGAGAGATAGCTGGAAAAGTTTCAGCTCAAATTGATCATCCATGAGGGTACTTCCTTCACAGAGATTCAATCTGAACATAAACTTAGATAGTTCAGTGAGGAAAATTGGTTAGATGAAATGGGCTGGTTTTTGGTATCCAGAGGTGATTTATCATTGTTAACCACCCTGAAAAATTTCAGCCCAAAAAGATTAAGGGTACAAGCACTTCCTTTGCAAACTGGAAATCTGAACAGAATTTGCAAATGGATGTTGTGCTCAAAATTTGAATTGTGGAACTTGAGATTTTGATGAAATGGTGAATATATGGATAGAAGAAGCTCCACCAATTATTTGGGATTTTTCCTAGCTACCAAAATGGTAGTTTCTTTGGAAAGGCCCCAAATTGAAATATTGGCTTTAAATAGGAAAATGCAATTTCCCTTATTTAATTATGTCCAATATTTTTGTGAGATCTCAATATGATCACAAAGAATATCTCCACAAGTTTTCACGAACTTTGGAGATGGATAGATATTTTTCTGGATTTAATTCCTCAGAAAGAGAAAGGAATTAATTCTAGATGAAAAATATTGCATATGACTTGGCAATATTTTTGCACATCTAGGGTTTATGGATGAAGGAGGGTCTCTAGAAATTTTGGGAGGATTAACAAAGCAAGGAAAATGATAGCTCCTTTGTAAACACAAAGGCAGGATTTCCAGTTCCAATATTTTGAAACTAGGGTTTGAATGGGATTCGGGGTTTACTGACGGAAGCTTGGCTGGCACCTGAGCATGAGAAAGATATGGAGAGGCTAAGGATTGTCTGGATTCACCTGGTCACTTACCAGATTCCAGAGGAAAAATTTGGGAGAGGAAAGCTAAGAAGGAATAACAGCACAAAAATCGATAACCCGATTTTTAGGGTGTTACAGAACTGCAACGGTCAAGTGATCTTCAATTAGGCTTAAAGTGCTGTTATGTCTACTGTTACCTGTAACTGCTGTAGTCATAGCCGTGTTAAGCACCTGTAACTGCTGTAGTTAATATCATAATTACCCCGCGACGCGGTGGCTGAGGGGCTGCGGTGGACACCTATATAAACCGCCCTCTCCCTCCGCCGTTGGGGTTAAGCACTCATTGTAATCAGATACCCCCAGAGAAAACAAGCCTCATGGCCCGAGACGTAGGGCTATTACCTCCTCCGAGAGGGGCCTGAACTCGTTAAATCCGAGTGTTACACATGCGCTGTAGCTAGGCTCTGCTCCTCTTACGTACCCTCCGTACTCACTATCAGACTAGTAACCACGACAGTTGGCGCCCACCGTGGGGCAGAGCGTCTAGCGACTTTAGCAGTTCATGTGAAATTTCATCATCACCATGTTAGTCGGTGGCGAGATCCGTTTCGGAGCTCTTAGCTTCATCGCCGACGATTCAGCGTGGCTCCCGGAAGCCCTGCTGGACGTGGAGTCACTGCCCATCCGTGGCGCGGCGCACTTCCGCGCATCTTCATTCGGAGTTCTCCTCCGCCAGCCATCGGTTCTGTACCGAGTGGCTTCAGTCCTTCCCGCTGGACGCCGTCGCAAGCACTCCGGACGTTCTCGGCTCCAGCGCTGGATCAAGCACGCGGTGGCTATCCAGGCCGCAACGCTACATGTGGTGGCTCTTGACCCTGACGAGCCTGCCCTAGACCTCTCCGCTCAGCTCCACGAGGACTCTGCCAGCGAGTCCGACTGTGAGAGCGTTGAGTCCACCGCCAAGGTTCTCATGGCCGGCACAGAGCCGCGTGGCCCTCCGGGTTATTACGGTGCTCACGACGGGCACTTGGGCAGTTCGCGCGGGAACAACAACGATGATCATGGGAACGACTGTTCACCTCACCACGATCCTTACGTCCCGCAGGCTCTCACTCGGGAGTAGAGTGACGAGCTCCGGCGGATAAACGAGCAAGCTCTACACACTCCCATCACCGGGACGACTCCCGAGGCCCTGGCCATGGAGTCGGCGCGTTTGGCCACTCTGGCCGAACGAGACCGCTTAGAGCAACTGCGGAGGGAGTTGGACGACCGCGCTCGCCAACAACCTAGTTCGGCACAAGCGTCGGCTGTTCCCGAGTGATCAACCTCGTAAGTACCAGGTGCTGAACACTCCCCTGCAGAACCTGGCAGTGGCTACCAGGATCGCTGATTCCAGTCAGCCCTCCGATTCCGCGGCCGGGGAAGGGATCCGACAGATCCAAGCGCTCCTGAAGACGGCCCTGTTGCAGAATGTGGCGGTGTCGCAGTCCCGCGATCGCATACACAGCGCATCGGTGCGCGCCGAGACTATCCAGTCATCGCATAACCCGCTGGGTTCAGGAAGACGCCGAACGTCGCCCTCTTCCCGAGATCATCACGGGGAGCGGAGGCGTGACCGAATCATTTCGCCCCGGCGATACGATGATGTGACGCCCCGAGACCGAAGCTCCAGATGTCTTCCATTTATTCGTCGTCGTTGCCATGTCATTCGCTTGCGTGTTGCACTTGGCCATGTCATCATGTGCATTTCATCCGCATGTTTTTCAAAACTTGCATCTGTTTGTAGTTGCCGGCTCCTTCCCGTTCCTTCTGTTGTCCGTTTCGAGACCCGACACACTCGCACGCGCCCGCGGCACCTCCGAAATATTATTTTATAAGTGGGATAAAAATGTTCTCGGAATGGGTTGAAAGTTGGCGTGCAGTCTTGTTATATTGTAGGTAGACCACCTGCCAAATTTCGTTCCATTCGGAGGTCGTTTGATGCCCCAACGGATAACTATAGCGGCACTATAGCCGGTCAAAACGTCGGATGTTTCGGTGTTCCGAAACTTGTGCCGGGCCTCTCTTCTTCCCTCTCATCCCAGCCCAAGACTCTCTTCATAGCCCACCTAGCCCAGCTAACCCCTCCTCCGTTCTGTGCCGTCCGATCGCGATCGTACGGTCCAAAACAGTCTCAAATCCCCTAATCCCTAGCCCCTGTCTATAAATAGACAGCCTACCCCCCTGCCTAATATGAAAAACCCTAGCCTCGCCTCGAAATCCACGCCGCTGCCAGCTCCCTCCACCCCCCAGCCGCCACCCATGCCCTTGTCTTCCACCTCCAGCCGCCGGCCCTTACAAGCCCATCCGCGGCCCGCCGAGCCCATCTGGGCCCGGACGAGCCCGCGCGCTCCTCCGCCCGCGAAGCCGCCACCCGAGTGCTCCCTGCCTCGCGCCCGCGACACCCCATCGCCGGCCGCCCCGCACCGCCTCGCCTCCTCCCACTCCGCCGACCACCGCCGCCACCGCCTGGGCCCGCCTGAGCCCGTCCGCCGCCGAGCTCCGCCGCCCGTGAACAGCTGCGTCACCGCCTCCACGCCCAAGGGTGGAGCCCCTCGCGCCCGACCCGTCCTCTGCGGCTCCTCGTCCGGCCGCCAGAGCGCGCCCGCCGGCGACCACCGGATCTTCCCCGAGCGTGCCCGAACCCTAGCTGCCGTCTCCGCGCCGTCCCGCCTCGCCGGCCAACGTCCTTGCCGCCGCCATGGACTGCCTCATCCGCGCCTGGATCCCTCCATCCACTCCCGTCCCAGATCTGCCTCGTCCCGGATCCAGCGAACCAAACACGATTCGGAACCGCGCCGTCCCGTTTTCGCGCTGGGTAATTTTCACGAAGCCCTCAGATTTTCAACAGCATATGTGCATTTTGTGTGGGCGCTATCTTTGTGCATGTTTGTCCGATGATGATGAACTTTATATGTAAAATGATCTACTCTTCGTGCTCTACATGATGGTTGCTGTTGCATTCATGTTAGGATTCATCTACATGTCATAATTCCTATTGCAAAAGTACCTCATGATGTTACTGCAGAAAACTGTTAATATTTGTCACTTTGTCATTTTTGTGTGATTTAATACATGCACCATATAAGCAACTTGTCAACATGACTTTGGAGCATTTTCATGTCTTCTTGCTGCTAGTATTTATTTCATGCCATGATATGCCTTGATGTGAGTGATATGAGCTTGTAAACATGCCTAGTCAATGTTGCTGTTTTAAGTTAAACTGCCTGTGCTAAAACTTGCCAACTTTGCTTGATGGTTGCCACTAATCTAGAGCTCATATGCATATGATTCCTTCGTGTGTTTTGGTCCATGTAATGTGTACTTTGATGCCATGCCTTTGGTTGCCATGTAAAGTTCCTGTAGCATGTCTCTTTCTTGCTCTCAAGTTGCCATCATGTTAAATCTGTCAACCTGTCAACAGAATGTTCCATTTTGCAAAGATCATGGTAATTAATCTATTGCTCCTATGATTATGCCCATGTTGTATGATTTCATCTACATGTTATGTACTACCATGATGTACCATTTGCTGCCATGTTCTAGCACTGTAGCATATTTATTTCATGCCTCCAACATGTCATCATATTAACTTTGCTCATGTATATGCCCTGTTTAGCAGAACATTGCATTTTGCATGGATCATATTGACTTAACTTTGTTGCCTATGAACTTGAACCTTTAAGATAAATTGGAGTATATCATGCCTACTTTAGGTGCATATCATGATGATGCCCATCATGTTACTGTAGCTTGCTGTTTTGATGCTTGCAAAGTGCTATGTTGCTGTTCTGGGCAGATTGTTAGTACCACTTGTGTTGATTGTATTTGTTGAACCGTTGCTCCGTTTTGATCATGTCCTATATGAAACTTACTTAGAATTGTGTGTAGCTTCATATTGTCATGTTGCATCCTTGATTTGGGAGTGTGTTGTTGATGTTTCCATGCATTTTGTCCCATATGCCATGTTAAACTTGTTTAGCTCATATCTTCTAGACCGTAGCTCCGAATTAAATGTTTTACATATGTAACTTGACTAGAAAAAACGTGTAGATCATCATGGTGCAAGTTAACTTGCTGTTTAACAACTTTAACATTGTGTTTAATTCAGATCAGTACTATTTTCAAAATTTGCATATGGGGATTTTTCGGAATTGTTATTTGTGTTTCCGGCCTCATTTAAACTTGCCTAGTTGTATGGATTGCTTATGCTTCATCTCCTGCCATGTTTAACAACATTTAATCTTGTCATGCATCATATTTGGATTGTGCATCATGCCATGTTTATGCTTGTGTGTTTACCGTGCTGTTTGCTTCTTTCCGGTTGTGCTTCTTCTCGATAGTTCCGGTTTCGTTGCGATTGTGAGGATTCGTTCGACTACGCTTGTTCGTCTTCTTCATGGACTCGTTCTTCTTCCAAGCGAGATTTCAGGCAAGATGATCATGACCTTGGATATCTTTACTATCTTTGCTTGCTAGTTGTCTCGCTGCTATCGCTATGTCGCGCTTCCTACCACATATTTGTCAGCCTCCCATATGCCATGATACAGCCTCTAACCACCCTTACCCAGCAAACCGTTGTTTGGCTATGTTACCGCTTTGCTCAGCCCCTTTCTTATAGCGTTGCTAGTTGCAGGTGCTCTTGCAGGTTGTTCCATGTTGGGACATGGATATGTTGGGATATCACAATATCTCTTATTTAATTAATGCATCTATATACTTGGTATTGGGTGGAAGGCTCGGCCTTTTGCCTAGTGTTTTGTTCCACTCAAGCCGCCCTAGTTTCCGTAATGCTGGTGTTATGATCCATGTTTAGCGTTCCTAACATGCTCAGGGGAATGGGACCCTCTTGACAGTTCGCTTTGAATAACCGCTTCCAGCAAGGCCCAACTTTGGTTTTAACATTTGCCAACATAATAATACTGAATGAATAATTAATTTTGCATAGGGGGTCGCGTCCCCGGGGATTCTTAATTCAACATAATACAGGTGGGCCAGTGCTGATGGTGCTGGTCCAAAACAGAGCCACTTGCGGTACCTCCTTGGGCAACTGGGGTCTTTGGTAACCGTACGTAGTGTTCATCCGGTCGTGGCCTGAGACGAGATACGCGCGGCTACTATCAGGGTGTCGGCACGCTGGGAGGTCTTGCTGGAATTGTGTTACCATTGTCGAAATGTCTTGTGCACCGGGATTCTGAGGATACTTCGGGCTATCTTGAGGTTGAGGTATTTCCACCGCAGCTTGTGTAGGCTTATGATGGGCCAGGTTGGAACACCCCTGCAGGGTTAAATCTTACGCGAAGCCGTGCCCGCGGTTATGTGGCACTTGGATATTTATAACCTCCGGTTGTAGAGAACTTGACACTAAATCCTAACTAAAATACACCAACCGTGTGCGTAACCGTGACTGTCTCTTTTCGAGGAAGTTCGAGAAGAGAACACGGTGGGGTTATGTTTGACTCGTAAGTAGGTGTTCAGGATCACTTAGTGATCATTTGTAGTTTGCGACCGTTTTGCGTAGATGCTCTTCTTATTCTTGTACTCGTAAGTTAGCCACCATATAATGCTTAGTGCTTGCTGCAACCTCACCACTTTACCCTTCCATACCCATTTAAGCTTTGATAGTCTTGCTACCCATGGTTCTGGGATTGCTGAGTCCTCGTGGCTCACAGATTACTTCAACAACAGTTGCAGGTACAGGTAATGCGATGTCTTGACGTGAGAGTGATGCTTGTTTGCTTTGGAGTTCTTCTTCTGCTTCTTCTTCTTCGTCGATCTGGGGATAGGTTCCTGGTCGGCATCCTGGGCTAGCAGGGTGGATGTCATTCTTCTTTTCGTTTGATTTCATCCGTAGTCGGATGCTGCCCTTCTGTATGATGTTTGTTATGTATTGATGTATTCATGTGATGATTGTATGTATTTGTTTGTATCCCCAACTATTATGTATGTGGTACGATGTAATGATATCCACCTTGCAAGCGTCTCCAATATGCGTTTCTACTCTTGGTGGGGCCTCCGAGTTCCTCGAGAATAGGATCACATATTGGGCATGACAGATGATTATGATCGGACCCGGATGCCCCCTCTACGGGACGTCCCATACGGGCGCCAGCCCTATGGTGACAGGCGTTCTCACGGGAATGATCGCCGGCCGAGTCCCTCGTACCGTCCGGGTAACCTCCGGGACCCCCAGTTCAATGCGAGATCTGTCCTCGCTCAGAACTTGGTCGACAGAGGACGGGCTCTGAGAGAAGGCCTCGACACCGACGTCCCGAGTGGTTTCGCACCCTCCGGACCCGAGTGTTTCAGTCGTTACATTCGGGCAACAGATATCCGGCATAACTTCAGGTTAGCTGCTGGCATCAGCAAGTTCACTGGCGAGTCGAAGCCAGAGATTTGGTTGAAGGACTACCGAGTGGCCATTCAAATCGGCGGTGGCAACGACAGTGTGGCTATGAAACATCTGCCACTTAGGCAGTATTTACTGTTGGGATGATTTGGCCCGGGTCTTCATCAAGACTTTCGAGGGCACGTACAAGCGCCCGGGTGGATTGTCAGAGCTATAGCATTGTGTCCAGAAGCAGAATGAAACTCTCCGAGAGTACATCCAGCGTTGGACCACCCTTCATAACACGGTGGAAAACGTCACTGAGCACTAGGCGATCTGCGCCTTCAAAGCCGGCGTCAGGTACCGTGAGTTGTCCCTGAAGTTCGGCCGCACTGAGATCTCGACTCTCAGTCGGGCGATGGAAATAGCCACCCGGTACGCCAACGGCGAAGAGGAAGACCGGCTGAGAAGCAGCAAAGGCCACGCTGGAGATGCGAATCAGTCAGACCACAACAAGAACAAGAAGCAAAAGCGCAAAGCCGAGGTGGCCAGCAATGTGGAGGCTGCGGCTCTGGCCGGCCAAAGCAAAGGCAAGGGCCCGCCGAAGCATAAGAAGGAGTGGGTCGGCAAAAAGAAAGCCGCCCCAAAAAATGACATCCTTGATCAGCCCTGCCAGATTCACACGAAGAAAGATGAAGAGGGCAACTTGATCCTGCCGAAGCATACCACTCGGGAATGCCGGCTACTCAAGCAAGAGATGCGTCAAGACCCCTCCGAGGGGAAGGATGAAGACGAGGACGATGATGGGGATAAAGGCACCTCCGGGTACCCTCATGCCGAGAAGGTTCTCATGATTTTTGCCGACGTAGAAAGCAAGAGTCGCCTCAAGGTGATAAACCAAGAGGTCAACATGGCAGTTCCGACTGTCACCAAGCTCTTGGACTGGGCCCAGACCCCGGTCACCTTCAATCAGTCGGATCACAGAGCTCACATACCGACCCCCGGGCAGCAAGCGCTGGTGGTCGATCTTGCTGTCGGAGGAGTCCGACTGCGTAAAGTCCTCATGGACGGAGGCAGCGGTCTCAACATCATTTACGCCGATACTCTGGAGGCGATGGGCATTCCGATGTCCCGACTGAGCAAGAGCAACATGCAGTTCCACGGGGTTATTCCCAGGAAGAAAGCAAAGTCACTCGGGCAAATTGCCCTCGACGTCGTATTCGGCGGAGAAAAGAACTTCAGAAAGGAGAGGTTAACCTTTGAGGTGGTGGACTTCAAGAGTGCTTATCACGCCATCCTGGGTAGGCCAGCCTACGCACGGTTCATGGCCCGACCATGTTACGTGTATCTTAAGCTTAAGATGCCAGGCCCGAAAGGCGTGATCACCATCACGGGGAATCGGAAGATAGCTGAAGAGTGCTTGCAGAAAGGCTCTCAGATTGCTAACGAGTAAATGGCATTGGCGGAGTTAGACGAGTACAAGAAGACGGTTGATTCGAGTGACCTGCTCAAGAGCAAGAAGCCGACTGTGGAATCTGCTTTCCAGTCGGCTGGCGACTCGAAGTAGGTTCATATTCACCCGGAAGACCCAAACGCCGCCCCGACCAATATATCAACGACACTCGACAGCAAATAGGAAAGTGAGCTCATCCAGTTCCTCCGTGAGAACTGGGACATCTTCGCATGGAAACCCTCTGACATGCCGGGTGTTCCCAGGGGACTGGCTGAGCATCGTCTCAGAGTGGACCCGAAAGCGAAGCCTGTCAAAGAGCATCTCCGACGCTCCACTACGGAGAAACGCAAGGCAATTGGCGAGGAGATCACACAGCTCTTGGCCGTTGAGTTCATCCGTGAAATATACCACTCCGAGTGGCTCGCCAACGCCGTGTTAGTCCCCAAGAAAGATAAGTCTCTCCAAATATGTATTGACTTCAAACACATCAATCGGGCCTGCCCGAAGGACCACTTTCCTCTTCCCCGCATAGATCAGATCGTAGACTCTACTGCGGGGTGCGAGCGCTTATCATTTCTGGATGCGTACTCCGGGTACCACTAGATCCGAATGTATGGTCCGGATGAAATAAAGACTGCTTTCAACACCCCATTCGGGTGTTTCTGTTACACCACGATGCCATTCGGGTTGAAGAATGCTGGCGCAACTTTCATGCGCATGATCCAAAAATGCTTGCAGTAACAAATTAGTCAGAACGTGGAGGCTTATATGGATGACATCGTGGTGAAGTCACGGAAGAGTTCCGACCTCCTGACTGACCTCGCTGAAACCTTCGCGAACTTACACCAGTACGGCATCAAGCTCAATCTGGCTAAGTGTACTTTCGGGGTGCCCATCGGCAAGTTACTCGGCTTCCTTGTTTCCAAACGAGAGATCAATGCTAACCCCGAAAAGATCGGCACGATAGTCCGAATGAAACAGCCACAACGTTTGCACGATGTTCAGAAGCTCACGGGCTGTCTGGCAGCCCTGCCACTCTACCGACTCATGAAGAAGTCAGAGAAGTTCGAGTGGACGACAGAAGCGTAGGCCGCGTTCCAGGAACTCAAAGCCCTGCTTTCCACCCAGCCGGTGCTTGCTGCTCCGGGCAGCCAAGAGCCCTTGCTCTTGTACATCGCGGCTACAGGCCAAGTTGTTAGCACTGTGCTCACCATGGAACGGGAAGAACAAGGCAAAGCCTACAAGGTTCAGAGGCCAGTTTACTACATCTCTGAAGTTCTGACCCCTTCCAAGCAAAGATATCCACACTACCAGAAAGTTGGTATACGGGATTTACCTGACGGCGAAGAAGGTGGCTTATTACTTCCAAGAGCACTCGGTCACGGTGTTAAGCGATGCTCCCCTGTCGGAGATCCTGAACAACAGAGACGCCACGGGCCGAGTGGCCAAGTGGGCCATCGAACTCCTTCCTTTGGACATAGTGTTTGAAGCTAAGAAAGCCATCAAGTCACAAGCTCTGGTAGATTTCCTGGCCGAATGGATTGAACAGGAACAACCAGCCCTGAGTGTTCCCGAACAGTGGACTATGTTCTTCGATGGTTCCAAGATGCTGAATGGTTCGGGGGCTGGTGTTGTCCTAGTGTCCCCCAAAGGTGACAGGCTCAGCTATGTTCTTCAGATTCACTTCGACTCCTCAAACAATGAGGCAGAATATGAAGCCCTCCTGCACGGGTTGCATATGGCGATCTCCCTGGGAATCCGCCGACTGATGGTCTACGGTGACTCAGACATAGTGGTGAACCAGGTGATGAAGGAGTGGGATATCCGGAGCCCAGCTATGACAGGCTACTGCAATGCCATCAGAAAACTGGAAAAGAACTTTGAAGGTCTGGAGCTCCACCATATCCCCCATGTCAAGAATCAAGCAGTTGATGACTTAGCCAAGATCGGTTCCACTCGGAAGCCAGTCCCGAAGTATGTGCTCCTGGAGCACTTGCACTCGCCCACAATCAAGGAAGATCCTTTTGTGGAGGAGCCCCCACAACCAGTCGGACCATCGAATCCAACTGAAGTTGACATCCCAGCGGTGGTAGATCTTGTCCAAGAGGTGCTCGTCATCACTCCCGAGTGGACCGAGCCGTACCTCGCGTATCTGCTCAGGTAGGAGCTCCCAGAAGACGAAGAAGAGGCCCGTCAGATCGTCCACCGATCTAAAGCCTTTACCGTCATGGGGGATCAACTTTACAAGAAGAGCACCACTGGCGTTACTCAGCGTTGCATCACGCCGGAGGAAGGGCAACAGATCCTGCAGGAGATCCATTCGGGAACTTGCGGTCACCATGCCTCCTCTCGGACCTTGGTCGCCAAAGCGTTCCGGGCGGGTTTCTATTGGCCCAGAGCCAACGAAGCTGCTCATGATATCGTTGGGTGTCAATTCTATGCAAATCAATCGCACAACCCAGCGTCCGCGCTGAAGACAATTCCATTCGCCTGGCCGTTAGCGGTTTGGGGACTCGACATGGTCGGTCCACTCCGGACCGAGGCCAGTGGGTTCACGCATCTGTTGGTCGTTGTGGATAAGTTCACTAAGTGGATCGAAGCGAAGCCCATAAAGAAGCTAGACTCCTCAACTGCGATCAAGTTCATCAAGGAAATAGTCTTCCGGTTTGAAGTTCCCCACATCATCATCACGGATAATGGGTCGAACTTTGACTCGGACGAATTACGTGAGTTCTGTTATTCCCAGGGCACTCGGGTCGATTACGCCTCCGTGGCTCACCCACAGTCGAATGGACAAGCGAAGCGGGCAAATGGACTGATACTCCAAGGGCTCAAGCCGCGTCTCATGCGGGAACTCAAGCATGCAGCAGGAGCCTGGGTCACTGAACTACCGTCGGTCCTCTGGGGCTTGCGGATGACCCCAAACCGGTCCACGAAGCGCACTCCGTTCTTCTTGGTGTATGGCTCGGAGGATGTTCTGCCGAGTGATCTGCTCCACAACTCCCCCCGAGTGGATCTCTATTCGGAGGTGGAGGCGGAGGAAGCGCGTCAAGACGGCCTCGACCTGCTGGAGGAAGAGCGCGAGTTGGCTCTGATCAGGACGATTGTATATCAGCAAGATATGCACCGCTATCACGATAGACACGTCAGGGGACGCGCTTTCCAGGAAGGCGACCTGGTCCTCCGACTAGATTAGCAGAAGCCTCACAAGCTAGCGCCTCCATGGCAGGGACCCTACGCGATATCAAATGTGCTGAATAACGGAGCCTATCGGCTCTACAACTTCACCAAGAGTGAGGAAGAGCCCCGAGCTTGGAACGCGGATCTGCTCCGCAAATTCTTTACTTAGAATAAATTTCTCCCCATTGTAATAGTATTCCGAATGAAATTAGATGAATAAAAGTCTTACTTTCCCTGTATTTCGTCCAATTTGGATCAAACGCCATGTTTTCACTCCGGTGGCTAACAGCATTCGGAATCTAACAATACGCCCCCAGTGGGTGACTTAGCGGTGAACCAGATTTCGCATAAGTTAAAAAACTATCCGAGTGCAGACTCGCTCCACACTCGGCGACTTAGCTGCGAACCAGATTTCGCCTAAGTTAAAAACTATCCGAGTGCGGACCCGCTCCACACTCAAGGGCTTAGCTGTGAACCAGATTCCGCCTAAGTTAAAAACTATTCGAGTGCGGACACACTCCGCACTCGGAGGCTTAGCTGCGAACCAGATTTTGCCTAAGTTAAAAACTATCCGAGTGCGGACACGCTCCACACTCGGGGGATTAGCTGCGAACCAGGTTTCGCCAAAGTTAAAAATTATCCGAGTGCGGACACGCTCCACACTCGGGGGCTTAGCTACGAACCAGATTTCGCCTAAGTTAAAAACTATCCGAGTGCGGACACGCTCCACACTCGGGGGCTTAGCTGCGAACCAGATTTCGCCTAAGTTAAAAACTATCTGAGTGCGGACATGCTCCACACTCGGGGGCTTAGCTGCGAACTAGATTTCGCCTAGGATAAAAAACTATCCGAGTGCGGACACGCTCCACACTCGGAGGCTTAGCTGCGAACCAGCTTTCACCTAAGCCAAAAAACTATCCGAGTGCGGACACGCTCCACACTCGGGGACTTAGCTGCGAGCAAGTCTTCGCCTAAGTCAAAAAAACTCTCCGAGTGTGGACACGCTCCACACTCGGGGGCTTAGCTGCGAACCAGACTTTGCCTAAGTTAGAAAAATAATAGCACTGGCAAATGGTGTAAGCATTCAAGCGTTCGAGTAAACTCCGATTCGTTCGAGTTCACATAGCCACAGCAAAGTACGCGAGCCCAAGGCTCGTTAAAGTTCAACGGTTACAGCAACCACTCGGCATTCCGAGGCAAATCAAGACTAAAATGTTTTTCACTCCGCTGCGGGAGGATTGGCCGGCTCGACGAAGGTGTCCAGATCGATGCCGTCTGCGATCCGAGTCGCGGCCTCGATGAACATCTCCATGAAGTCCTCAAACTTGAGCTTCTTCCTGTTGGCGACCTTCAACGACTTTAGCTTCTCCTCGTCCGCATCCTTGCAGTGGACGCGGACGAGTGCAAGAGCCACATCAGCACCACAGCGAGCAGCAGACTTCTTCCAGGCTTGCACGCGGCTTGGGATATCCTTCAGCCGAGTCATCATGGACTCCACGTCATTCTGAAGTTCTTCGCCGGGGAGCAGTTCTTGATCGATCTTGGACAAGGCCGACCGCAGTCGGACGATATACCCCACTGCGCTCTTGAGATGCTCCTCCAGTCGGAGAATGGACAAGGCGGCGCGGTCGTTGAGAATCAGCCTGGAGGGGTCCAAGTCTTTTTCGACCCTGTCGGTCTCTAGCTCAAAGTCATAGCAGAACTCAGTTGTGAAAAATGACTCGGGATCAGAGACATAAAACTCATGAGCAAAGCAGACAAAATTCAGTCGGCGAGACGGTTTACCTTCAAGCTTCTTGCCCATGCCCTCACTGAATTCTTGAACGTACTCCTCGAGTGCACCTTTCTTCTCAAGGAGCTTGGCAATCTGGTCGTTCAGCTTCTTCTTCTCCTCTTCAAAGATGTTCACCTGGGTGCTGTGTGATACGTCTCCAACGTATCTATAATTTTTGATTGTTCCATGCTATTATAGTATCAAGCTTGGATGTTTTATATACATTTACAAGCAATTATATATTATTTTTTGAGACTAACCTATTAACTTAGTGCCCAGTGCCAGTTGCTGTTTTTTGCCTGTTTTTGGTTTTTCAGAATATCAGTACCAAACGAAGTCCAAATGCCACGAAACTTTTTAGAGATTTTTTCTAGACATAAGAGACACTAGAAGCTTCGGGAGAGGGCCAGAAGACAGGAGGTGTCCACGAGCCACCAGGGCGCGCCCTGGTGCTTTGTGGGCCCACCTCTGCTCCGTTTGACCTAATTCCACCTCTATAAATTCTCTAAAATCTAGAAACCAACAGAGGAGTCCACGAAATACTTTTTCCGCCGCCGCAAGTTCCTGTTCTCGAGAGATCCCATCTGGAGGCCTTTTTCGGCACTCTGCCGGACGGGGATTCGATCGCGGAGGGGCTCTCCATCAACCTTGCTGCCCTTCCGATGATGCGTGAGTAGTTTACCACAGACCTTCGGGTCCATAGTTAGTAGCTAGATGGCTTCTTCTCTCTTTTTGATCTTCAATACAATGTTCTCCTCGATGTTCTTGGAGTTCTATCCGATGTAATCACTTTTTGCGGTGTGTTTGTTGGGATCTGATGAATTGTGAGTTTATGATCAGATTATCCATGAATATTATTTGAGTTTTCTCTGAACTCTTTTATGCATGATTGTTATAGCTTCGTATTTCTCTCCGATCTATTGATTTGGTTTGGCCAACTAGTTGATTTATCCTGCAATGGGAGAGGTGCTTTGTAATGGATTCGATCTTGCGGTGCTCAATCCTAGTGACAGAAAGGGACATGACACATATGTATCGTTACTATTAAGGGTAAAAAGATGGGGTTTATTCATGCGTGAGTTTACTTTGTCTACATCATGTCATCTTGCTTAAGGCGTTACTCCGTTCTTTATGAACTTAATACACTAGATGCATGCTGGATAGAGGTCGATGTGTGGAGTAATAGTAGTAGATGCAGAATCATTTCGGTCTACTTGTCTCGGACGTGATGCCTATATACATGATCATTGCCTTGGATATCGTCATGATTATTTGCTTTTCTATCAATTGCCCAACAGTAATTTGTTCACCCACCGTATGCTCTTTTCAAGAGAGAAGCCTCTAGTGAAAACTATGGCCCCCGGGTCTACCTTTATCATATATTGAAAATCCTAAAAATACCTTGCTGCAATTTTACTTTATTTATTTTATTTTGTATTTTTGTTCGATCTATCTATCTATCACCATACAATTTAATCTTGCAATTATCCGCCAAGGGATTGACAACCCCTTGTTCGCGTTGGGTGCGAGGATTTGTTATTTTGTGTGCAGGTGCTGCTAACGAGTTGTTGCGTGATTCTCCTACTGGATTGATAACCTTGGTTTCATAACTGAGGGAAATACTTATCTCTACTCTACTGCATCATCCCCTCCTCTTCGGGGAAATCCCAACGCAGCTCACAAGTAGCACTGTGCTTCACTTCCCACTCGGCGTTGGACTTCTTATGCTCAGAAACCTCGTTCTTGGCAGTCTCGGCGGTGGCCTTCAATGTCTCGATCTCCTTCTCAAGCTTACCGACTGAAGCCAGCTTCTCTTCGGCAGCCTTGGTCTTGCTCCTAGCCTCCTTCTGCGCCAGCGCCAGCTCCTTGTCCTTGTTCTCCAAGGCCTGCTTCATGGTGTCTAAAGAAATAGAAGTCCTCAGCCTCATTACGAGTTGGGTGTTCTCTCCATGGACATCTGTTGAAATGAATTGACTCAGATCAAAAGAAAATACGACTCGGCAAACAATAGAGTGGTGGAACGTACCTCCCAGGGCGTTCTTCTCCTTCTCCAGACGGCCGCTCTTGTGCTTCTCCGCGTCCAAGTCCACTCGGAGTTGCATCACTTCCTTCTCCAAGGCAGCATAGTGAGAGCCCAGCTCGCAAGCCCTTGCTACTTGTGAGCTGCGTTGGGATTTCCCCGAAGAGGAGGGGATGATGCAGTACAGTAGAGATAAGTATTTCCCTCAGTTATGAAACCAAGGTTATCAATCCAGTAGGGGAATCATGCAACAACTCGTTAGCAGTACCTGCACACAAAACAAGAAATCCTTGCACCCAACACGAACAAGGGGTTGTCAATCCCTTGGCCGTTAATTGCAAGATTAAATTGTATGGTGATAGATAGATAGATCAAACTAAAATACAAAATAAAATAAATAAAGTAAAAGTGCAGCAAGGTATTTTTAGGATTTTCAATATATGATTAAGATAGACCCGGGGGCCATAGTTTTCACTAGAGGCTTCTCTCTTGAAAATAGCATACGGTGGGTAAACAAATTACTGTTGGCAATTGATAGAAAAACAAATAATCATGACGATATCCAAGGCAATGATCATGTATATAGGCATCACGTTCAAGACAAGTAGACCGACTCCTGCCTGCATCTACTACTATTACTCCACACATCGACCGCTATCCAGCATGCATCTAGTGTATTAAGTCCATAAAGAACGAAGTAACACCTTAAGCAAGATGACATGATGTAGACAAAGTAAACTCACGCATGAATAAACCCCATATTTTTACCCTTAATAGCAATGATACATACGTGTCATGTCCCCTTCTGTCACTGGGATTGAGCACCGCAAGATCGAACCCATTACAAAGCACCTCTCCCATTGCAAGATAAATCAATCTAGTTGGCCAAACCAAATCAATAGATCGGAGAGAAATACGAAGCTATAATAATCATGCATAAAAGAGTTTAGAGAAGACTCAAATAATATTCATGGATAATCTGATCATAAACTCACAATTCATCGGATCCCAACAAACACACCGCAAAAAGTGATTACATCGGATAGAACTCCAAGAACATCGAGGAGAATATTGTATTGAAGATGAAAAAGAGAGAAGAAGCCATCTAGCTACTAACTATGGACCCGGAGGTCTGTGGTAAACTACTCATGCATCATCGGAAGGGCAGTAAGGATGATGTAGAGCCCCTCCGTGATCGATTTCCCCTCCGGCAGAGTGCCGGAAAAGGCCTCCAGATGGGATCTCTCGAGAACAGGAACTTGCGGCGGTGGCCACCTCCTCTAGCTTCTGGCCCTCTCCCGAAGCTTCTAGTGTCTCTTATGTCCAGAAAAAAAATCTCCAAAGAGTTTCGTGGCATTTGGACTTCGTTTGGTACTGATATTCTGGAAAACCAAAAACAGGCAAAAAACAGCAACTGGCACTGGGCACTAAGTTAATAGGTTAGTCCCAAAAAATGATATATAATTGCTGTAAATGTATATAAAAAACATCCAAGATTGATACTATAATAGCATGGAACAATCAAAAATTATAGATACGTTGGAGACGTATCAGCCCTCTGTGGCAAAACAAAGAGTATGATCAGTCAGTCATAATAACAAGCTACCTCCTCCAAGGAGGAACAAGCTCGATCAGTACCAGATCCTGAAATACCCTCTCACAACTGAGTCGGCAATGAAGAAGATCGAAGACAACAATATTCTAACCTTCATAGTCGACCTCAAGGCAGACAAAGCTCGATCAGTTCGAAGCTTCCTAGTCTACCAAGCCTTCCACTCGGTAAGCCGAGTGAGAGGTCGCACTCTGAGTGCAATCGAATAAACAACTCTAAGACTTCCGCCGACTGCTTTCAGTCAACGGTAGTCTCGGGGACTACACCCAGTGGGTGCACTCAGCGTGCCCCCGCTGGAAAGTGACTTGTGTTGAGCTAAAAAAGAGAGCCTGTGTGTGAGTTCTATCAGACTCCCACCGATTGCCCACAATCGATGGCAGTCTCGGGGACTACACCCAGTGGGTGCACTCAGCGTGCCCCCACCGGAGAAAACACACTCGACACAGACTCCAGTCAACCCGAGTGGACTTAATGATGGTACATAGTTCTAAAGACTCCCGCCGACTGTCTCCAGTCAACAGGAGCCTCGGGGACTACACCCAGTGGGTGCACTCAGCGTGCCCCCACTGGAGAAAAACGAACACCCAGTGGGTGTGCCCCGTGCAAACCCACTAACGGAAGTCCAGTTTCAAATCCAAAACAAAAACTTCAAACAACACTTACAATGGTACTTACTCAGACGTTGGTCCTCAGGGCCTCGCTGGCGTCGTACGCCTCCTTCAGTCGGATGTTCATCACCACCACTTGGACCAAGGCCTCCTTGCTCGCTCCCACCTGGTCCTCTGGGACCCTGTGGAGGGCGAAATCGGTGGCAAGAGCCGAGTGCTGCATGGGTGTAGGTTTAGGAGGCGGCGCCGTAAGCATCAACGAAGAGCTGGCCTGCGCCGGAGTACTCGGACCAGCGGGCTCCCTGGCGGCCTTGGCAGGTGAAACTCGAGTCTTCTGGCCGGGTGAAGCCTCCCGCATCACGATGTCCGTTCCAGTCGGCACCACCTTGTCGACCTCCGGGTTTGGTGGTTCGGCCTTGTCGTCCTTGTCCAGATGGATGACTTCGGTCGGCACTGTGAGAACATTCGGAAGATAGTGTCAAGTTATAAACCACTCGGTCGAAGCTCAAGTCGAACGACAATCGGGAAAACCTTACCCTTGGAAGTAGCAGCATCGGCAACATCGCCTTCAGTCTGGCCCTGCTTTGGAGCGTCCGGGTCTGGAGAAGTCGTCGAGGTCTCATTACTACTACAAGATAGGAGATCACTCGGTAAATCAAACAGATAGAAATTACGCAGGAGAGAGAGCTAGTCTCAAGTGCTTACGTTGAAGCCAATGGCACCGCCACTTTGATCTTTGGCACCGCCGCCTTCCGGGGCTTCGCAGTGACTTGCTTCGGCTTCTTGGGTTGTTTCTCTGCCGAGTCAACAGCCTCCGCCCTCAGGCGCTTCGCTCCGCGCGACCAGGCCGAAGCAGTCGGCCTCGAATCACTCGGCACCCGAGCGCTCTTCGCTTTGGGACTTGGGTCGTTCCTCTCCTTGGTGCGGCGCTCCCGAGGAACGTTCTCGGACGGGGAAGACTCGGCCTCCTCGCCCTCCTCCGTGTCACTCGCGTCTATGCCACTCTCTTCCTCGTCCTCGTCGCTGTCCTCTTCCTCCTCATCGCTGTCTTCTGGGTGCTGGTGCTCCGTTTCACTCTTCACGTCCTCTGGGTCGTGTTCGACCGCTGGCACCTGCGAAAGCATCTTCTGGAAACTCTGCAAGACGACATCACTCGTCAAGACACAAACATACACGAGAGAATTGCCATATGGAACACTCGGATGGAGTACAAACTTACATCAATGGGCTGGTTGTCAAGATCATAGGGGGGAACCCTCCTGGCCCCACGTGGGTTGTCGCGCGCAGATGTGATCGCCTTGATTTTGCCCTCGAAGGCCTTCACCGACAAGACACCGGGGTGCATCCGAGTGGGATCACTCGGCCCCTGGTACATCCACATGGGGTGCGCCCTGTCCTGCAGTGGCTAGATCCGCCGACTGAGGAACGCCTCCAACAGATCCATCCCGTCAACTCCGGCCCGCACCACTCCCACCAGAGCATCCACTGATGTCTAATACACAACTTATTCTTGTAGACTCGTGTTGGGCCTCCAAGCGCAGAGTTTTGTAGGACAGTAGCAATTTTCCTTCAAGTGGATGTGATGACCCACAAGTATAGGGGATCAATCATAGTCCTTTCGATAAGTAAGAGTGTCGAACCCAACGAGGAGCAGAAGGAAATGACAAGCGGTTTTCAGCAAGGTATTTTCTGCAAGCACTGAAATTATCGGTAACGAGTAGTTTGATAGCAAGATAATTTGTAACAAGTGACAAGTAGCAATAGTAACAAAGAGTGCAGCAAAGTAGCCCAATCCTTTTTGTAGCAAAGGACAAGCCGGAATGATCTCTTATAATAAGCAAAGTGTTCTCGAGGATGTAGGAGATATGCCCTAGAGGCAGTAATATCAGTTACTTTGTATCTTCGAGTTTGTAATGAATGTTTATGTTCCATGCTATAACTGCAATGATTCTCGAGTCTGCAATAACCACGAGGCTCGGAGGGAAACTCATGTGCACGTGTGGTATAATAAACGGTAAAATGTATTCCTAGTCTTGCCTCTAAGACTGGCTCAAGTATTGCATGATGATCCTGTTTTCCTGATCATGGGCATGTCTATGCTGGCAATTTTGAGGGCACAATGTTAGTAGAACACTTGTGTTGAATCGACCCGATTGATGTTATGCTATGAGATACATTCGTCATGAGTTAATGGTTAATAACACAGAGATAGTTAATGTTTGCATAATTCCTTAGACTATAAGAGTGTCGAGTTTCTTCATACTTGCTTCATGAACTTTGGGGTTTGTTAAACGTCATCCGTAAATGGGTGGCTATTACGGCGGCTTACGGGTTCATGGAAAAGTATGTCAAGTAACTTGATAGCTCAAGATTGGGATTTCCTCCTCCGGGGATGGAGAGATATTCTCAGGCCCTCTCGGTGTTACGGTATCCATCATCGTCTGGCCAGACACATTGTGATTTGATCACTGGGATGCCGGAACACGGAAACGAGTAAAGAGAACAAAACCGGTAACGAGGTAACTTGCATAGTGGACAAGTTGTTGATCCACGAGGATGCAATAAATCTCACCTCGGGTATTTGTAATATATCGTGAAGCAACAGGAATAGCACACGGCAACTGGAGGTTCACTCGAATATTCATTCGTGTGGGTATAGGGGTCAATATGGGTGTCCACGGCTCCGATGTTGATCATTGATCGGAAAGAGTTCCGGGTCATGTCTATACTTCACCGAACCTATAGGGTCACACGCTTAAGGGTCATCTATCTACTGAATACTAGACGGGGAGTCTGAGAGAAAATCACCGAAAAAGTTTCGGACGAAACGGAAACGTTACGGAGAGAACACCGGAATAGTTCTGGTGAAACTGAAAAGTTGTTTCAGGGTATTCCATTAAGTCAAATTGGTTCCGGCACATGTCTGGAAATTCTTGGAGGGTGCCAGAATCATTCTGGTAAATTCTAGAATTTTTCCGGAGAGAAAACCGAAAATGTTCCGGAGCAGCCGGAACCGCTATGATAGCTTTTCGCTGAAGAAAAAATTGTTTCGGAATGCGTTCAAAATTGTTTGTGTGGGTACTGGAATTGTTCTAGGCACACAGAAATAATTTGGGATTTATCGGACGCAGAAAAATGTTTTCGTGAATAGTGAAAGTGCTTTTTGGATATTTTTGGGAAAGCACCTTTTTGGATATTTCCAATAAGGCTTCTAGATGGACTTGGTGGCCAAGGAAGCCCCCCATGGGGGGGCCCCCAAGATGTGGCCTGCCAAGGGAGGTGGGGCTCCATGGAGCTCCACTTGCCACCCTTCTTTGCTTTATTCTTTTTTAAAAAGGCATAAACTGGGGGTACTTTGGTATTTTTTGTATACCACTTTTACCCCTTGGCTATCCTATAAATAGAGATGGGGAGGCAGCTCCATATCTCATCCTTGCTCTCATACACATGCCATTTGACTTGTCTGGCTTTTCTCTCCCTCCCACGAAATAGTTTCGTAGAGCCGAAAGGTTGTCTGGGTTCCGGCAGGAACTAGCTCTGGACGGCGAAGCCCTGCCGGATAGCTGACACCGTATGTGTGCAACCCCGTAGAGAGATTGTAATTTCGATCTTTTGCCTGAGGGGCTGTTTTCGAGTGTCCTCCCGAAGGGCTGTTCGAGTTACCGTTCGAGTTTCCGGCGTCCTCCCGAAGGGCTGTCCGGGTTACTGTTCGGGTTCCGAGGGTCCTCCCGAAGGGCTGTCCGCGACATCGTCCGGGGGACTGTCCGACCGCCTCCCGAAGGGCTGTCCGAAGTGGGAGTACATCCTTGCGGTTGGGAGGTTGTAAATCCTAGCTGCAGGGATCTGCACCGACGATCTACACCGACTCTTCTTCCGCTGCGTTTCGAGTCGATACGGATCAGATCAAACCTTGTATGCAGTCTCCATAGTGATCCTGGGCGTGCTCGCTTTACCGAATTTTTTTGTTTTCTGTCGCGTTCCCCTATAGTGGCATCAAGAGCCGTGCTATGCGTAGATGCATGTTACGATCTAGAATACATGAAGATGTATGGGTATTGCATAATATAATTTTGGAGTAGATGAGATCTATTGCTGAAAATTATTTATGCGGGTGACAGATGAAATCTGTTACCCGATGTTCTTGTTGCTTCCTTGAAATTTGCGTTTGCTCAATATCGAGACAGCATGGTGGAATTTCACAAAGTTCTGGCAATCCGCGATCCTGATTGATCAACGAAGTGCAATCAGTTCTTTGGGCTCCGCCATAGTCAAAAGAAAGATGAAATTCGCAGATGAAAGGGCATTGTAGATATGATCTGCACGGGGGTCATGCGTATGACGAAGTTTAGTATGGGGCTCGAGATTTAATTATCTCGTGTTTCATACACCCCGAGATGTTAATCTAGCAATTTGAATTATCATACTTAATGATAAAACATTGGTAGTTGCGGTTTAAGTCAAAACCTAAGAAGCCACGTAAAATAAAATTTTGCATAAACCGATTAGAGTCGTCTAACTTGGTTTTGCAGGATGTGCATGTGATGTGATATGGTATAGCAATGCTCATATTAATTCTATTATGTATGAGATGACTATATGATGTAAATTTGTTAACATGACCTGCGTGTCATGATTCGGCATGATGGCTGGAGCCATATGATTGTCACTTTAATGACCTGCGTGTCAACCTTAAGTAATGCACTTATTTTATTAGCTATAGAGATAGCAAATATTATCTGGTGCATCGACAAGGTGGTGGCAATCTTCGCGAAGGTGAACTCCGACGCAAATGCCAAAGACGAAGAAATACTTGACTTCTCCGTCTGAAGGGGCTATACCATATCATGCTAATTATGAATTGCCTGAGATGTTCATCCCTTATGATGCACCCTTTTGATTGCGCGGTAGTCGCTTTTTATTAGGGTGATCTCTCACTAAAAATATCAAGTAGATAGTGTTCTCCCAAGTGTAGCACCGTCACGGCACCAATCTTTTCGGGGTGCACCGTGTCACACGGGTACGAACGATTAGAGAAGTGTGAGGCGGGTGAGTTGAGACCTCGCAGCAAGATCACTTGGTTGTCTTGACGTTCAGGCATGACCATCATGAGCTCGGAACACACGCATCGAAAGATGAACAAGAATCACATAGAGATGTGATTGGCATGTTGACCTACCGGTTAAGATTTTCGTCATCAGTGGTGTTACACCAATGGCGAACAATCAAGACACGGATCTTGAATCACTCATAATCAATTTTGAGAGATATTGATTTGAGTGGGAGCGCACTTTAGAATAAAATTGTTTATTCACTAGTGCCAAAAATCATTATGAACAAAGTCTAAGTGAAACTTGTGTTTTCCGTTGTAGATCAAATGGCTCGCAACACCGCGTTCAACTTAGGCCCGATGTTAGAGAAAGAGAAGTTAGCTGCGACTGGAAACAACTATGCGGACTGGGTCCGTAACCTGAGGATTGTCCTCAGGAGCGCTAGGAAAATGTATGTGCTTGAAACTGCTCTTCCAGCTAAACCGGCGGCAGATGCCCCGGAAGTTGAGCAGAATGTCTGGGCCACTAAGGATGATGATCACAACTTAGTGCAGTGCCTCATGTTAGCTTGCATGAGTGCAGGGCTTCAAAAACGTTTTGAATTCCATAAACCCCGCGATATGATCCGGGATTTGGATGCCCTGTACAAGGAAACCGCAAGGTCTGAACGATTTGATGTCATGAAGGCCTTGATGGATTGCAAGATGGCTGAGGGTAGTTCAGTTGGCGAACACGTAGTCAAAATGATTGGCTATGCTGAAAGGCTTAAAACCCTGGAGTTTCCACTTCCACCTGACCATATGATGGACATGCTGCTTTCTTCACTCCCCCCGTCTTACGACGGTTTTATCATGAACTACAACATGAGTGGGATGGAGAAGACACCGGAAGAGGTGCTCGCCATGCTAAAAACTACGGAAGGAGGACTGCGGAAAAATCGCAAGCAAGTGTTGCTTGTGAATAAAACCGCCAGTTTCAAAAAGAAAGGCAAGCCAAAGAAAGGCAAGGGCGCCGGTAAGACCGGCTCCCAAAGCAATTCTAAGGGCGGAGCCAAGAATGAAACTGAGTGCTTCTACTGCAAGGGCACAGTACACTGGAAGAGAAACTGCAAGAAGTATCTGGAAGAAAAGAAGTCCGGGAAAACCGGAAAAGGTATAATTGTTATACAAGTTAATGTCATTGACGTTTTGCTTGCTAGCAAAAATTCTAAGTCTTGGGTATTTGATACCGGATCGGTTGCTCACATTTGCAACTTGATACAGGGACTTCAGAAGGTGCGCAAACTAGCAAAGAATGAAGTCGTGATGTGCGTCGGGAACGGCAATGGGATCGCCGCTCAAGCCGTCGGCATTATGCCTCTACGTCTCCCTTCGGGATTTATCTTAGAACTAAATAACTATTATTTTGTTCCACTGTTGTGTAGAAACATTATCTCCGGATCATGTTTAGTACACGATGGGTATTCGTACAAGTCTGAGAACAATGGTTGTTCACTTTATTGTAAGGATATGTTTTATGGATTTGCACCCATTGTTGGGGGCCTTTTCATTCTAAATCTTGAATGTGAAAATGATGTCTTTAACGTAAATGCTAAACGCCTTAAGAAGGCTGACACCACCACCACTTTCATGTGGCACTGTCGGCTTGGCCACATCGGAAAGAAACGCATGCAAAGACTCCATAAGATGGAGTTTTACCGTCCCTTGATTTTGAATCATTTGACACATGTGAAGCTTGCTTGATGGGGAAAATGACCAAGACGCCGTTCACGGGTCATCCTGAACGGGCGGGTGAATTATTGGAAATAATACATAGTGATGTATGTGGTCCAATGAACACAGCCGCACGGGGTGGGTATTTCTACTTCGTGACTTTTACTGATGATTTAAGTCGGTATGGCTATATCTACTTAATGAAGCATAAGTCGGAAACCTTTGAAAAGTTCAAAGAATTTCAGAATGAGGTAGAAAATCATCGTGACAAAAGGATTAAGTTTCTACGGTCTGATCGCGGAGGCGAATATCTTAGTCATGAGTTTGGCCAACATCTGAGTGACCGTGGAATCGTTTCACAACTTACGCCTCCCGGAACTCCACAGAGAAACGGAGTATCGGAAAGACGTAACCGAACCCTGTTAGACATGGTAAGGTCGATGATGTCTCTTACAGATCTACCGATATCTTTTTGGGGTCACGCACTAGAAACTGCCGCTCACACACTAAACAAAGCACCGTCTAAGTCTGTTGAGACGACGCCATATGAGATATGGCACGGGAAGAAACCCGACCCGTCGTTTCTCAAAATCTGGGGTTGTGAAGCTTATGTAAAACGTTTACAACCAAGCAAACTCAATCCTAGATCAGACAAATGTTACTTTGTAGGTTATCCCAAGGAAACAGTTGGGTATTCTTTCTACCACGCCTCCGAGAACAAAGTGTTTGTTGCAAAATACGGAGTCTTTCTCGAGAAAGAGTTTCTCGCTAAAGAAGTGACTGGGAGGACAGTACAACTTAATGAGATTAGTGAATCTTTGGCAACCGTTGATATGGCTAAGGAACCGGAAGAAATTCCGCTAATTATCCCTACAACCGAGCCGGAAGTTGTCGCATATGATGCGGAAACTTCAGACAATGTTGTAACTGAACCGCGCAGATCAGGTAGGGCTATCCAGCCACCTGAGTGGTTTCATAACGAAATCTTCATTCTTGAAGACGATGAACCTGCGCACTAAAAGGAAGTGATGGCGGGGCCCAGCTCAAAAGAATGGCACAAGGCCATGAAATCCGAGATG
Organism: Elymus sibiricus; assembly: GCA_039707655.1. Classification (NCBI taxonomy): domain Eukaryota; kingdom Viridiplantae; phylum Streptophyta; class Magnoliopsida; order Poales; family Poaceae; genus Elymus; species Elymus sibiricus. The sequence goes on from CM077670.1 coordinate 32,740,038, forward strand.
GAATCCATGTACGAAAACCAAGTTTGGAACTTGGAAGAACTTCCAGAGGGCGTTAAGCCCATTGGTTGTAAATGGATTTTCAAAAGAAAGACGGACGCGGATGGTAACATTACTATCCACAAAGCTAGACTTGTCGCGAAATGGTTCACGCAAGTTCCAGGAGTGGACTACGACGAGACTTTCTCGCCCGTGGCTATGCTTAGGTCTGTTCAGATATTACTAGCAATTGTTGCTTATTTCGATTATGAAATATGGCAGATGGACGTCAAAACGGCTTTCCTAAATGGAAACCTCAAAGAGGATGTATACATGATACAGCCAGAAGGTTTTGTCGTCCATAAGGATGCTGGAAAGGTATGCAAGCTTCAGAAAGCCATTTATGGTCTGAAGCAAGCGTCAAGGAGCTGGAACATTCGTTTTGATGAAGTGGTCAAATAGTTTGGCTTCATCAGGAATGACGAAGAATCTTGTGTTTACAAGAAGTTTAGTGGGAGGGCAAAAGCATTTCTAATCTTGTATGTGGATGACATATTGTTGATTGGAAATGACGTGAATTTTCTTAACGAAATAAAAGACTCATTGAAGAAAAGTTTTTCAATGAAAGACTTAGGCGAAGCGGCATATGTATTGGGCATCAGAATCTATAGAGATAGATCAAGACGCCTAATAGCGCTTAGCCAGAGCACGTACATTGACAAGGTGTTGAAAAGGTTCAACATGGAGAACTCCAAGAAAGGCCTTCTCCCCATGTCACCTGGCACAGTACTTTGCAAGAATCAGTGTCCTCGGACTCTCGATGAGCGAGTACAGATGAATGATGTTCCCTATGCTTCGGCAGTTGGTTCTATTATGTATGCCATGCTATGTACAAGACCGGACGTTTCCTATGCGCTAAGTGTTAGCAGTCGGTACCAAAGTGATCCAGGATTGGAACACTGGGCCGCAGTCAAGGGTATTCTTAAGTACCTCAGAAGGACCAAGGATTTACTCCTTGTGTATGGAGGTGATGAAGAGCTATTTGTAAATGGTTACACTGATGAAGGCTTCATGACTGACCCAGATGACTTCAAATCTCAATCAGGCTATGTTTTCATATTGAACGGCGGCGCAGTTGATTGGAAAAGTTCCAAACAAAAGACTGTAGCGGATTCGACGACGGAGGCGGAATATGTTGCTGCTTCAGAAGCCTCCAAGGAGGTGGTATGGATCAAGCAATTTCTTGAAGACCTTGTGTGGTTCCAAGTGCTTTGGACCCGGTGGAGATCTATTGTGATAATAGTGGCGCCATGGCTCAGGCAAGGGAGCCAAGTTCGCACCATAAGACAAGACATATTGAACGCAAATATAAACTCATTCGACATCATGTCGAAGCGGGTTTAGTGAAAGTACGCAAAGTTCACACGGATCTGAACGTGTCAGACCCGATGACAAAGCCTCTACCATGAGCAAAGCATGAGCAGCACCGGATTGCCATTGGTGTTAGGGAAGCCATGTAACTAGATTATGACTCTAGTGCAAGTGGGAGTCTGTAGGAGATATGCCCTAGAGGCAGTAATATCAGTTACTTTGTATCTCCGAGTTTGTAATGAATGTTTATGTTCCATGCTATAACTGCAATGATTCTCGAGTCTGCAATAACCACGAGGCTCGGAGGGAAACTCATCTGCACGTGTGGTATAATAAACGGTAAAATGTATTCCTAGTCTTGCCTCTAAGACTGGCTCAAGTATTGCATGATGATCCTGTTTTCCTGATCATGGGCATGTCTATGCCGGCAATTTTGAGGGCACAATGTTAGTAGAACACTTGTGTTGAATCGACCCGATTGATGTTATGCTATGAGATACATTCGTCATGAGTTAATGGTTAATAACACAGAGATAGTTAATGTTTGCATAATTCCTTAGACCATGAGAGTGTCGAGTTTCTTCATACTTGCTTCATGAACTTTGGGGTTTGTTAAACGTCCTCCGTAAATGGGTGGCTATTACGGCGGCTTACGGGTTCATGGAAAAGTATGTCAAGTAACTTGATAGCTCAAGATTGGGATTTGCTCCTCCGATGATGGAGAGATATTCTCGGGCCCTCTCGGTGTTACGGTATCCATCATCGTCTGGCCAGACACATTGTGATTTGATCACTGGGATGCCGGAACACGGAAACGAGTAAAGAGAACAAAACCGGTAACGAGGTAACTTGCATAGTGGACAAGTTGTTGATCCACGAGGATGCAATAAATCTCACCTCGGGTATTTGTAATATATCGTGAAGCAACAGGAATAGCACACGGCAACTGGAGGTTCACTCGAATATTCATTCGTGTGGGTATAGGGGTCAATATGGGTGTCCACGGCTCCGATGTTGATCATTGATCGGAAAGAGTTCCGGGTCATGTCTATACTTCACCGAACCTATAGGGTCACACGCTTAAGGGTCATCTATCTACTGAATACTAGACGGGGAGTCTGAGAGAAAATCACCGAAAAAGTTTCGGACGAAACGGAAACGTTCCGGAGAGAACACCAGAATAGTTCTGGTGAAACTGAAAAGTTGTTTCAGGGTATTCCATTAAGTCAAATTGGTTCCGGCACATGTCTGGAAATTCTTGGAGGGTGCCAGAATCGTTCTGGTAAATTCTAGAATTTTTCCGGAGAGAAAACCGAAAATGTTCCGGAGCAGCCGGAACCGCTATGATAGCTTTTCGCTGAAGAAAACATTGTTCCGAAATTGTTTCGGAATGCGTTCAAAATTGTTTGTGTGGGTACTGGAATTGTTCTAGGCACACAGAAATAATTTGGGATTTATCGGATGCAGAAAAATGTTTTCGTGAATAGTGAAAGTGCTTTTTGGATATTTTTGGGAAAGCACCTTTTTGGATATTTCCAAAAAGGCTTCTAGATGGACTTGGTGTCCAAGGAAGCCCCCCATGGGGGGGCCCCCAAGATGTGGCCGGCCAAGGGAGGTGGGGCTCCATGGAGCTCCACTTGCCACCCTTCTTTGCTTTATTCTTTTTTGAAAAGGCATAAAGTGGGGGTACTTTGGTATTTTTTGTATACCACTTTTACCCCTTGGCTATCCTATAAATAGAGGTGGGGAGGCAGCCCCATATCTCATCCTTGCTCTCATACACATGCCATTTGACTTGTCTCGCTTCTCTCTCCCTCCCACAAAATAGTTTCGTAGAGCCGAAAGGCTGTCTGGGTTCCGGCAGGAACTAGCTCTGGACGGCGAAGCCCTGCCGGATAGCTGACACCGTATGTGTGCAACCCCGTAGAGAGATTGTAGTTTCGATCTTTTTCCCGAGGGGCTGTTTTTGAGTGTCCTCCCGAAGGGCTGTTCGAGTTACCGTTCGAGTTTCCGGCGTCCTCCCGAAGGGCTGTCCGGGTTACTGTTCGAGTTCCGAGGGTCCTCCCGAAGGGCTGTCCGCGACATCGTCCGGAGGACTGTCCGACCACCTCCCGAAGGGCTGTCCGAAGTGGGAGTACATCCTTGCGGTTGGGAGGTTGTAAATCCTAGCTGCAGGGATCTGCACCGACGATCTATACCGACTCTTCTTCCGCTGCGTTTCGAGTCGGTACGGATCAGATCAAACCTTGTATGCAGTCTCCATAGTGATCCTGGGCGTGCTCGCTGTACCGAAATTTTTTGTTTTCTGTTGCGTTCCCCTACTTTCATCATGTTTGTTTGATTCGCGTTCGCTACTTTGATAATTTGATATGTGGGTGGACCGGTGCTTGGGTGCTGTTCTTATTTGAACAAGCCTCCCACTTATGATTACCCCCTCTCGCAAGCATCCGCAACTACGAAAGAAGAATTAAGATAACTCTAACCATAGCATTAAACATATGGATCCAAATCAGCCCCTTACAGAATAGCGCATAAACTAGGGTTTAAGCTTCTGTCACTTTAGCAACCCATCATCTAATTACTACTCCACAATGCATTCCCTTAGGCCCAAAGATGGTGAAGTGTCATGTAGTGAACGTTCACACGACACCACTAAGAGAATCAACAACATACATATCATCAAAATATCGAACGAATACCAAATTCACATGATTACTTATGACAAGACTTCTCCCATGTCCTCAAGAACAAAAGTAACTACTCACAAATCATAATCATGTCCAAGATCAGAGGGGTATTGAATAGCATAATAGATCTGAACAAATATTCTTCCACCAAATAAACCAACTAGCATCAACTGCAAGATGTAATCAACACTACTAGCAACCCACAGGTACCAATCTGAGGTTTTGAGACAAAGATTGAATACAAGAGATGAACTAGGGTTTGAGATGAGATGGTGCTGGTGAAGATGTTGATGAAGATTGGTCCTCCCACGATGAGAGGATCTCTGGTGATGTCGATGGCGACGATTTCCCCCTCCCAGAGGGAAGTATCCCCGGCAGAATCTCTCCGCCAGAGAGCAAAAGTGCTCCTGCCCAAGTTCCGCCTCGAGACGGCGGCGCACCATCCCGAAAGTCTTCTCTATATTTTTTCTAGGGCAAATGGACTTATATACCAGAAAATGGGGGCCAGAGGCTGTCCAGGGGCCCCACGAGCCACCAGGTGCCTCGTGGGCACCTGGGTGGCCCCCTCTGGTACTTCTTGCTTCCTGTATTTTTTATTTATTCCAAAATAAATCTCCATAAAATTTCAGCTCATTTGGAGATGTGCAGAATAGGTATCTCTGACATAGCTTTTTCAGGTCCAAAATTCCAGTTGCCGACAATCTCCCTCCTTGTGTAAATCTTCCATATTAAGAGAGAAAAGGATTAGAATTGCTCCACAAAGTGTTATATTGATTAAAAACACTATAAATAACAGTAGCAAAACATGATGCAAAATGGATCTATCAGGATGACCTAAGGTTTATCAATCCGTGGGAGGCGTAGGATGAAGATGGTCTCTCTCAAACAACCCTGCAACCAAATACAAGAAATCTCTTGTGTCCCCAACACACCCAATACAATGGTAAATTGTATAGGTGCACTAGTTCGGCGAAGAGATGGTGATACAAGTGTAGTATGGATAGTAGATATAGGTTTTTGTAATCTGAAAATAAAAAAAAATAGCAAGGTAGCAAGTGATAAAACGGAGCACAAACGGTATTGCAATGCTTGAAAACAAGGCCTAGGGTTCATACTTTCACTAGTGCAATCTCTCAACAATTCTAACATAATTGGATCATATAACAATCCCTCAACGTGCGATAAAGAATCTCTCCAAAGTTCCTATTAGCGGAGAACATAAGATAGAAATTGTTGTAGGGTACGAAATCACCTCAAAGTTATTCTTTCCGATCAATCTATTGAGCTATTCCTATAAGTGTCACAAACAGCCCTAGAGTTCGTACTAAAATAACACCATATGATGCACATCAACCAACTCTAATGTCACCTAGATACTCCAATGTCACCACAAGTATCCGTGAGTTGATTATTCGATATGCATCAAACAACTTCAGATTCATAATATTCAATCCACACAAAGAACTTCAAAGAGTGCCCCAAGATTTCTACCAGAGAAAGTAGGACGAGAACGTGCATCAACCCCTATGCATAGATTACCCCAATGTCACCTCGGGAATCCGCGAGTTGAGTGCCAAAACATACATCAAGTGAATCAATATAATACCCCATTGTCACCACGGGTATTCATATGCAAGACATACATCAAGTGTTCTCAAATCCATAAAAGTATTCAATCCGATAATAGTGAAACCTCAAAGGTAAAAACTCAATTCATCACAACGAGATAGAGAGGGGGAAAACACCATATGATCCAACTATATTAACAAAGCTCGCGGTACATCAAGATCGTGCCAATTCCAGAACACGAGAGAGAGAGAGAGATCAAACACATAGCTACCAGTACATACCCTCAGCCCCGAGGGTGAACTACTCCCTCCTCGTCATGGAGACCGTCGGGATGATGAAGATGGCCTCCGGTGATGATTCCCCCCTCTGGCAGGGTGCCGGAAAAGGGCTGTAGATGAGATCGTGGAGGTACATAGGCTTGCGGCGGCGTAGTCTAAATTCTAGGGTTATTTCTGGGGGTTTTGGTATTTATAGGATTTTTTGGCGTTGGAATCACGCGAAGATGGGCTAAGATGGGCCCACGAGGCACCACGGCGCTCTTGCCCCCCCAAGCGCGCGGTGGTGGCTTGTGTGCACCTCGTAAGGCTTTTGGTCCTTCCATGAAGCTTCGGGGGTCTCTTTTGGTTCAAAAAAATCATCAAAAAATTTGGCTGTATTTGGACTTCGTTTGATATGGATTTTTTGGAAAACCAAAAACAAGCAGAAAATAGCAACTGGCACTGGGCACTAGGTCAATATGTTAGTCCATAAAAATCATATAAAATCCATATAAAAGTGCACCAAAATCATACAAAACTATAATAAACATGGCATGAATACTTCATAAATTATAGATACGTTGGAGACGTATCAGCATCCCCAAGCTTAATTCCTGCTCGTCCTCAAGTAGGTAAATGATAAAAGAAATAATTTATGAAGTGTGAATGCTAGCATAATGCATAAGTTTGATCAATGATAATTCCAATCACTTTTTCTAGCATCATAACAGCAACTTTTTGCCATAAAACTCATCATGATAAAGTAGCAATTAAAAACAGAAATTTTGATGTGGAATGCTACCTTTCATAATCATCATATAATCTTTTCTTTTATTGCATGTGACACTTGGACTTGAATGATTCAAAGCAATAGCCTATAATTTGACATGAAGACATAAATACTCAAGCATACTAACAAGCAACCATGTCTTTCAAAATATCAACGCTAAAGAAAGTTATCCCTAGACCATTATGCTCAATCATTGATCCGTTCATGAAACACACTCAATATTAGCTACATCCAACGCACAAGTATTACAATAGTGCTCTCCAATTGATGCTTTATAAGAGAAGATGGAGACTCAAAATAAAAAATAAAAATTGCATAAAAGTAAAGTAGATAGGCCCTTCGCAGAGAGAAGCAGAGATTCGCAGAGGTGCCAGAGCTCAAGGTTTAAAATAGAGAGATAAAATTATTTTGAGAGGCATACTTTTCCTGTTAACGAAAACGACCGAGAATTCCCAATATCTTCCATGCTAGACACATTATAGGCGGTTCCCAAACAGAAAATAAAGTTTATTTCCTTTCCACCATTCTTTCACAATCCATGGCTAGCCGTATCCACGGGTGCCCTCCATACCAACACTTTTCAAGGAATTTATTATTATCATCATATTAAATTTTTCTTTGCATTTCGAGACTGGGCATCCCTAATACCTGTCACTCTCTCGTGCAATGACAAGTGAATAAACACTCATCGTGAGAATAACACACCTAGCATGGAAAATATTGGCCACCCCCTGCCGCTTCATGAGCGGTACGGGCACACAAAACGGAAAAATTATTTTGAAAAATTAGAGCTGGCACATGCAAATTTACTTGGAACGGCATGGAAATACCGCATATAGGTAGGTATGGTGGACTCATTTGGCACAACTTTGGGTTTAAGGAATTGGATGCACAAGCAGTATTCCCGCTTAGTACAAATGAAGGCTAGCAAATAGATTGAGAAGCAACCAACCAAAAAGCGAAAACGGTCATAAACATGCATTGAACATAACTAACATTGAATAATGCACCATAAGTAGGATATAATTTCGTTGCATAACTATTGACTTTACGTGCATGCATAGGGAATAACAAACCTTAACACAAATATTCTTACTAAACCATAATTACTCACTAACATGACTCACATATTATCATCTCCATATCGCAAAACTATTGCAAGGAATCAAACTTATCATATCCAATGATCTATATAAATGTTTTTATTATATCCCTCTTGAATATTCATCACTTTGGGATCAAATTCATATCTTGTGCAAATTACCATTACTACTGTCTACTCTCAAAATAATATAAGTGAAGCATGAGAGTGTATGTATTTCTTCAAAATATAATCACCACCGTGCTCAAAAAGATATAAGTGAAGTACTAGAGCAACTGCCTAGCTCAAAAGATATAAGTGAAGCACAAGAGTAAATGACAAACTACTCCAAAAAGATATAAGTGAAGATCAAATGAGTAGTTAAGTAAATAGGTAGCTATGTGAGGACTCTCTCTCATTTAAAAATTTCAGATCTCAAGTATTTTATTCAAACAGCAAAGAAAACAAAATAAAATGACATTCCAAGAATAGCACATCTCATGCGAAGAAGCAAAAACTTAGGCTCAACCGATACTAACCGATAATTGTTGATGAAGAAAGGTGGGATGCCTACCGGGGCATCCCCAAGCTTAGATGCTTGAGACTTCTTGAAATATTAACTTTGGATGCCTTGGGCATCCCCAAGCTTGAGCTCTTGTGTCTCCTTAATTCCTCTCATATCATGGCTTCTCCTAAATCTTAAAAACTTCATCCACACAAAACTCAACAAGAACTCGTGAGATAAGTTAGTATAAATCAACTCAAAACCTTAACATTCTCTACTGTAGCAAATCACTAACATTATAATTAAACATTGCATACTAAATGCCTCTGCATATTTAATACTCCTATCCTCAAATAGAATCATTAAACAAGCAAACATATGCAAACAATGCAACCATAACCAAAATCTACCAAAACAGAACAGTCTGTAAAGGGGAATAAGAATCCATACTTCCCTAACTCCAAAAATTCTGAAAAATTACCATGTTACAGAGAACTCATGCATGCTTACTTTGTAAAAATTTCAGATTTTTATCATGTTCTGACTATTCAGGAATATTCTGGACATAACCCTCAGCCGCGCCTCCGTCACTCGCGACGGGACCCAGTCTCCCTGGGTGCAGCCGGCTGTCGCGTCGCCGCTCGAGGACGCGCCCTTCCCGGCCTTCTTCGCCCTCTCCAACCTGGCTGTCGTCTCCTTCACCATTGCTGCGAGTGCTCGAGAGCTCGGAGTGGAGAAGCGAGAGGGAGAAGAGAGCAGACGATGCGGGGAGGGGGGGAAGGAGATCTACGATTTACCCTAGCCCGCATCGACTTTATACCACGGGTAAAACCTCGCCAGGCGTGATCTCAGCCGCGAATCCCTGGATCGGACGGCGCCCGCGCCGGATGCGCCCGCAGATAAGACGGGACACGTGTCAGCGGTTAGGGCGAAAATAGAGTCGCCACGCCCCACTTTCCCCACTAGCCGCGGCGTAACCGCTTCTGCGCGCGCACGCCTGATTTCGAATCCCGGAAATCCCGCGACGAATCGGCCTGACAGATTGTGCTCACATCGTTTCCTAAGAAACACCTGTCGGTCCGACCGACTGCCTTCCGCAGGCCCCCGTGCACTCGGACACGTTAAACACCCGACTGGAGCCCGCTCCAGGATCACGAAAGGACGAGCTCGATGCTCCCCCGCGGATTGACTTGGCCCTTCCACTAGGCTCCAAGGCGTGTGTCTCGTAAATTCGGACTCGGAGCTGGCCCGCGTTGGTGTTCCCCAGGGATATGGAGTGGCATCTCTCCGGAGAGTCAGCCCACGCGTCGGCATCGCCACTCGAGTTTCATGGCATGCCTCACTCGGGCCTCAAGTCCATCTCTCCCGAGAGACATGTGAATGCCACCGAATTTTGCCTAGCGATCACCACTACCTGATCACTCGGGAAACCTCAAGTCCAGAATCCGCTGCGGCTTCTCCTAAGGACAATCATGGGAAAGCGGACACCGAATGCACCCTGGGACACTCGGATTGCTCCGAAGGCTCGACCAATTCATCCTGTGAAGACTCAACCGATTCGGGGGCTAATGATGGGGTCACCTATCCCTGGTAGGGACAAAGACCTGACGTCTAGGGCCCACCTAAGGCCCACGTCATCATTCAAAGACCCCAGGGTCATGATTAATTTGGGAATGAAGAAATTCATGTTTCAGAATGTCAGCTCTTCCAATCGCCTGGTTCAAGAGTTAATAACAAGTGAGGTGATATACATTCAATACAAGAATCCTTTAAACCTCGAGGATGTAAAACAATTTCACTGCAACTGTTATTTGTCGGACATGGTTTCTATTCTAATTATTGTACCATTCCTAGATGTGACTGTAGCTAAAACAGAACAGGAAACACTAATGAACTTTTGCAACTATTATTTGTTGGACATGCTTTCCATTCCACTCCCTCCGTTTCTAAATATAAGACTTTTTAGAGATTTCAATAGAAATCTCTAAAAAGTCTTATATTTAGAACGGAGGGTGTAATTATTGTACCATTCCTATAGAAAAACAGAATAGGGAAAACTAATTAACTTTTTGTCCCATCACAACTATCACTAACTACTTGAAAACCTCATCGATACATAGCCCTTTCCCAGGGCCTACATATTTGATCACTTCGCGCATCTGTAACATGTTACATATATTTATTCTAGCGCTACCACTACTGCAAATTGGCAACACAACAATTATTCTATGTTTATCCCGTCCTTCAGGTGTTTTTCTTGCTCCCTCCAATCCAACTTCTTGATCTGCCAACCATCATCTCAATCATGACTGAACACAAGAAAACATCCACCAAACGCTCACAGATATGTACACGCTCGGATGCAAACGCAACAACTGTGCGCGCAAATGCAATAATCTAGAGAACAGGTTGCAGGTTCTCTGATTATGCAAAAGCTCATAGTAAACCCAAATTGGCAGGTTCTCAGATTATGCATAGCTCATATATAAAGCAAATCCGCAGGTTCTCATACTATGGTAACTCAAGAAACTCAGACATTATACAAAGTTCCCTGTACATCTCCGATAACAGAAAGTATCTTCTATAACTCACTTTTATCTGTCTATCTCTTGACAGCAAGATATTGAACAGACTAAATAAACATTGCAGAAGTGTTAATGAAACATTGCAATAGAAATAAAAATAACTAATCAAAGCTACATCAATCTGACCCAAGGCATGTTGGATGATCTTGTGAGATTACTGAACAACATAGTCAGTTCACTAAATGCACAGAATCTTAGGTCAATTTCGTCTCCCTTGTTTGTGATAATGTCCAGAAGGGAATAAGCCCACCGATTTCTATTGGCCTAAGGATTTCTCCGAAGAAACCTAAGAGGCGCTATCAGTGAAGCTACATATATAGAACAGTAAATTGTGCTCAAGCAATGGGATAACTCACATTTTAGCAAGTAGGAACTCGAGATTCAAACCTGGCACCGCAGTGGTGAAGACAAAGAAATAAAATGCTCAAACATAATTGCAGTGTCGCAAACAAACTATTCGAACTTGAAAATGGCATGAGCATCCAATCCCAAAAAACATTAAATTATACCCCCACCCCCACCCCCCCGTCCAAAAATAAGTGCCGCTGATTAGCGACACTTATTTTTGAGACAGAGGGAGTAATAGTCATGTGTAACCACTAAAAGTGGCATATACGATGCAGAATAAAGTAAGAAGAGCGATTGCTGATGGGCTTGCTTCATATGCAAATAAAAGCAGACAATGAATTCTTTGCACTTTCCCAAAACCAATTTGGTTTGCATCTTGTATTTCAATTAAAATACTTTGGAGGGCAGAATCTAAATGAAGTATAAACTGGAATTTCTACTAACAAATCACAAAATGGGAAATAAGAAAGAACCTACAAGATACAAAATGAGAATAATCTTTAAGGTAATGAACGGAAAAAGAATGGAAAATAAGAAAGAACTGATAGATTTTATGTAATGGCTAAAAATAAACTTAATGGGGGTATGTACCTTACAGAATGCATATTTTTCAAGGATATGAAAACTATGTAAGATTGCAGGCAGCAAGACAGGACCAAGGCCCTAAGGGGGAGAGAACAACAAGTGAATATGAGAGGGCACGGGCGAAACCCTAGTCGCCGCCGCCCCCGTCTCCCCTCTCCTCCTTCCACCCCGCTGCCGCCGGAGGAAGCCGACGGGTAAATCCTGATCGGTGGACGGCGGTGGCGGGCTCTCCTCTTCCACTGAGGGGACCTCCGGCCTAGCGCGGGGTGCGGCCCTAGACGACCTTGCGTTCTGCGGAGTTCGGATTCGGGACGGCGACCCCGAAGCTTTTTGGTGGTGGCAGGCTGCGGTGGTTGCGAGGGCAGCCCGGCGGCCGCCTATGGATCTGGGCAGTGGTGGCCACGGCGACTTATGCGGCGGTGGTTCAAGAAACGAAGATGGAGATGTCATGCACGGCGGCGGCTGTTACTTGAGGTTCGACTATGCCCCGATCTGAAACAGAACACTACAGATCAGGGGTGTGCGCGGCCATGAGTGCAGCTGGACAACTGTAGGGATTCATTTTCCCAAGTTCGTCATCAGCTAATGCAAGGACGGCATGGGTCTGCCGGAGGTGCCCTTAACATGGGTTTCGGTGCTGCTTGGCAGTCACGGCGTCGCCCGTCAGCAAGCTCATATGAGCACAGCATTTGGTTGCGTTGATCAACTGTGCGCGTGAGTAGTTCAGGCTGGAGACATTTTGAGATGTCATGTTCCATGGCCCTCGTGCACGAGATGCATATTCGTTGCCGAGTGGTCTGGTCGGCATTGTCAAGGATACAAGGAATGAAGGTGGTGGTCAAGCGGATGCGACAACACATTGTGCTTGCGTTTTGGTGGTGCTAATTCAGTACCAGGACTGGAGTTTCAGGGTGAAAACCCTTGGTGAGACCTTCGTCGGTCATACCTGGCAATGGCGGTGTGTCGACATCGTTACCTTGTTGAAGGCATTGCATGGAATTTTGCTCAGTTCTGCTCTCAGGGTGAAAACTCAGGATTTAGTCTTTGGCGGATTCCGGCAACGGTGACACTTGTGTGTCCTTATCTTCCTGAAGACGTTGCTTTTGGAGAACCTTCTCGCAGCCTGTGTGTTGTCACGGTAGTGGTTCATGTTGCTGTTGGTTACTGCGTGCCTTAGATCTTGGTTTTTTCTTTCTTTCTTTTGTTCTTGTTTTATTTTTTGGCTGTGTGCATCCTCGATGCCTCGGCTTGATCGTGGCATTGTGTTGTTGCAGAGGCCGGGTGTACTTGATATCGTCTTGATATTAATCTATTACCCTTTGTCGGAAAAAAAGTGAATATGAGAGAGGCCTGTCAAGCCAACACGAAGCCTGTGAATTATAGAATGACATTTGATACTACTTCCACAATCATTCTCTGGTGAAGAAGATATTTATCAGCAACACACAATGCAACATGCAGCAGGAACCATTTTGCATGATGATATTTGTCTGGTAGGGCAATGACGAAGCAAAAAAGGCAATTATCATTTAACTACTATTATCCTATATATTTCACATCCATAGAATATGTGTAGGGGAAATAATAATAATCAGACATGTACTCTACAGAGTAGTATTCAATGTGAATCCTTGTCCATGCCAAAAGAAAAAAAATAGAAGAGGCTCTGCAATACTGGAATAAATTCAGAAAAGGACATATTGCCTTAGAGTAATGTAAGCAGAGGCGGCAGAACAAGATTCCTGATAATGTTCAACGTAAATAAGAAACCTAAAGTGCCCCTTTAACAGTCCATAGTAAAAATAAAATAAGAAACTGAAAATTCTACTCTTCCATATGTAACTTTCAATTACCATAACCGAAAGAATATCCTCTCACCTTCACCATAAGCCATAAATTAAATTGTTTATTTAGATACAATAAAAACCATAACTAAAACTGAGCCAACTTTTAGAAATAAGGACCTGATAGCATGTCCGATTTGGTCCAAGTGTCCAACTGACCATGAATCATGGCTGCGAGCATCAATCGACTGAATCTCGCAACTATGAAAAACATGTAGTGGGATTGGTGAAGAATTACCTATGTATTTAGTCAACTAGTTGATGCCCCGCGCGTTGCTGCGGGACATTGGTGCAGGATAGCATTATTTTTTCTAAGCATGTTAGCATGAAACATGTCAGATGAAACACGAATTAACGGCTGGTAATTGTTAGTAATTGAAATTATTATTATTATATAACAACAAACCTTGTAGTTTTTTCATGTCTGGCAAACATGGGGAACTATTGTCATAATTTGGCTATCTTCATATCAATATATCATTGGATATAACTCTATAAAACAAATAAACATATGAAGTTTTTCTAGCTCGAAAGATTATATGTACATCTTGGTTAACATACACGCTCGTATACATGCGCCCTTGCTTCAATCTTTATCTCTAAAAGTGAAAATTATCAAATAAAAATGTCAGATAAAGACGGAACAAATAAGGGAATGGATAATAACTGAGAGATGGGTATAGGAGAGAAAAGAGATGCAACCACAGAATTAGGAGGGGAAAACTTAGGCTCAACTCGCTTAGTAGTGTATTCAGAAGATAGCACATGGAAAAATGATTCTTTTGCAAGAAGTTTATGTTCTCCTTTAACAGGGTAAGAGCATCTCCAACAGCCTTTGTATATTTGGCTAGGATTGCTAAAAACTGAAAATATAGCATTTTGGCCCAAAAACGTTGCTCCAATAGCCTTTGTATAAGTGGTCCCCCCACAATTTTTTTTACAAAGCTTGCTATATTTAAACCCACACTTGGTATATATGCAAAGTGGAGAGGCACTTGCTATAATTTTTAGCAGCCCAGTTTTTTGGTCCCCTGCATCCCTTTGTTCCAATGACAAGTGGACCACACCGCCCCCTAGATTCCTGCTGACCCACGCCTGGCACCGGTCCCCACGTGTCATTGAGAGGATTGCTAAATTTTATAGCAATGTTGTTGGAGCAAAAAACTTTTGAGGTTGCTAAATCTTCTCTCTCCTCTTGCTATACCCAGTTTTTAGCAATTCAGAATAGCAATGCTGTTGGAGATGCTCTAACAAATGATAGAATTGTGTATTAGGCCTAATAGGCAATAATTTTCATGAGATAATATCAGTAACAAATTGACAGAGAATGGAAATCATATTATCTCAGCACAAACCTCGAGACCATAGTTGGTCCAACAATATGTTATTGGACATTGTCGCTGCTTAAAACATCAAGAATGCTTATCCTACAAAAATTCATAACGTACCTTCTTGTGTAAGCTGTCATATCGAGCAGTTCCTACACGTTCCAATAATCTAGATATCGAACATAGAGTATTTGCTGCAAGATCAAATTTGTTTCTATAAATTATGCACCAACAATAATATATAAGAAAAAACATATGCAGAAAAGCAACCTAAAAAATTATAATAGTAGAGTCGAGATCGGGAACGGACCTACCGGATCGAACCATGACCATCGGGCATTCAGTCATGTCATGCTCCGCAACCACGCTGCTTCGTGGGTTGGGAGTCATTCAGATCGCTGCCACTCAATGCAGCCTACAGATGGGAAACTTCGATGTTTTCAGGCCCAGCGAAAAAACAAATTGAAACTTAGATCATAGCATACAGATCATCCCCATACATATAGCATAGCACCAGCGGAGGCTTTCCTAATTGGTAATCAAATAGGAAAAATGTAAAAAGAAGCGGGTGGCCCAAAGGATAGAATCGAAGGGTGGTCTCTCCTTTTGGCTTCTTGGCAAATTTAAGGAAGAAAATGAAGGGGTTGTGGTGCTGTTTGTATATCATGTTGCGCCGCAAAAAGAGACAAACAGGGGGAGCGTCTGCAAACCCTAGATCAGATCCAATCGGGCCAGCCTAGGCATGGCCGGAGGGAGGCGGAGAGAGAGGCGACTTACCTGTAGAGAATCACAGGTACTCGGAGCTGAACTGCGGCTCCAGCTTGCCCTCAAGGATGTTGATGAGCTTGTTGATGCGGCTGAACTGCGGCTCCACCCATCCTCTAGATCGATCGCCTTGCGATCTTGTCACGCCATCGCCGCCGTAGCCGTCGGTTCTACCCCTGACGGTGGCTGCAGACCCTAGATGAAGCTGCGTTCTGCTGCGTCCGTCCCTGCATGGGGTTTTGTGTCGTTGGGGAGAGAAAGGGACGGGGAATGGGAGACGCCGAGGGATTCATTCTGCACGAAGGACGTTTCCACTGGAGGAGGACGGTTCGCTTCTGCGCGCTTCCGCTTCCGTGGGATCGAGGGAGGAGTCAACCCGAGAGGTGTGACCGCGTGAAGCACCGGGATCAATTCGAGCTGCAGATCTGAGCCATTCGTGGTGAATCAAATGGCCGAAAATAATTATGATGACGTGGATGCATGAGAACGCAGAGAAATCAAGTAGTGGGGGGCTCTTATTTATATATAATAGATATCATGCAACGGAGATGTCAGCGAAGGGAGACGTAGTCTCGTATGGGTAGCACAAAAGCCACAACGGTGCTGACGTTCTCCACCATGGCTCCGTTCTGTTCCTCCTCACGCGTACATCGCTAGCAGCATGGACGATGTTCGCCGCAGCACCTACTATGGCTGGCATTAGAGAATACTTGCAGAACAAACAGTCACACAAATAAATGAGCCACGAGTGTACAGGCATCTTCTCTTGAATGCAGATTAGCGTTTGCCCGCCCGCAGAAGCTACTGTTGCTGCTGCAGATTGACGTCCGCCTGCAGATTAGCGAGGCCGGCGGGGGCGGGGGGCACAACGGCGACCCGGGGGGGGGGGGGGGGGGGGGGGGGCGGCGCCGGGGAGCGTGCCAGGTCCAGCGAGGGGGTGAGGAGGCCCGCCGAGAACGCGCTGGCGAGGGCGTCGGGAAGGCGGCGAGGAGGCCGGCAGAGACGGCGCCCGTGAGGAGTGGTGGGCAGTTCGGGAGAGGGGAGTGCGGAGCGGGTGAAAGGTCGTGGTGCGGGTGTGGCGTGAGGAGCGGTTTTTTTCTTTTTCCGAAGGTGTCGGGGATTAGTGATCGAGGATTAGTGGTTTAAATTGCGTGGCTTGTTGCGTTAACTATCAGAGGATTTGGGGCCTTTAGATCTTGTAGATGGACGGACCTGATTGTTTGGATCTGCCCCTTCTCGTGCTTTTATAAGGGTAGTAGATTGGCCACTATTCTTCGCAGGCGCGAAGAATAAGATTTTCCGGAAGAAGTGGAATATGACCGCCAAAAGTTGTCAACATGGGCTATGGCGTACGGGCCATGACAATGCCAGCACGCTGGCTGAGATACCCCCGCTCAAGCTGAACCAGAAAAGCATATGCCTGTTCTGTTTGTGGTATCTGAAGTTTTCTAGTGAAGTCGAGGCTGCGGAGTATCTAGTCCCGAGCTCATATGCTCTATTTGTTTTCCTTTTCACCCAGGGTTGCATGGCCCTTACAAAAAGACAGCCCAGTTAAATCTTCAGAATCCCCTAAAAAAAGTTAATCTTCAGAATATGAGTACACCTCAGCACTTACTGACACACATGCGTCTCATTATCGACAATCAATCTGCACAATGCTTACTATATATGCTGTAAAATCTGCACAATTAGTCTACACAACGCTAAGTACCAATGCTGTAAAATTCACACGTTCAATCATTATCAACACCACCATTCGTCCTTTTCGGGACATGAGCAGCATGACCATCTTTGCTATCGTGAAGCAACCAACCAGTCTGGCCGGTTCACTGTCCAACTCTTCCCAACAAACAATCCAACGAACTGCGACGCCTACGAATGGCCACACGCAAGGCAAGCCAGCATCTTGGAAGCGAAGCCACCCCTCTTCTTCGACGGCGGCAACGGCGACGGCGACGGCGGCATGGTGGGGATGTGGGACCCGTCCTTGCCGCACTTCTTGCACCGCTCGCACTCGTCCTGGAAGGCCTTGAAGGCGCCGTTGCAGTAGCTTGCCGCGTCAGCCACCGTCATGCCCTCCACCAGCTTGTGCGGGTACACGTCCTTGGCGTGGTCACCGTTGAGCGCCGCGCCCAGCTGCACCAGCTCCGCCTGGAACTCCGAGATCTGCACGTGCTCCGCCGCCTCTGTTGGCCGCATCTTCACCGGCTCAGGCAGCGTGGCTGCAATGCATGCGACCCCGACATAACATCCAATTAACACGCGTCAGGACGACGTCGGTGCTTGGAGGGACGGAGATGGACAGAAACTGAGACATACCAGGGCAGTCGGTGCGCGGGGTGTCGCGCGTGAGGACGACGTCGAATGTGCCGGCCCACGCGTCGCGCTTGGTCAGGAAGCTCCCGAGGTTGAAGATCTTCTTCACGGTGGCCGGGATGGAGGAGTGCTCGAACTCGGACGTCGGGTGCGGCCCCGACGGCCTGTGCACCACCGTCCCGGGCTCGATCCAAGGGGAGACGAAGAAGGCCGGGACGCGGACGCCGAGGCGGTCAAAGTTGAAGAAGAAGGGCGCGTCGCTGACGATGCCGTCGGGGCTGGGGACGCCCACGGGGGTGGGCACGTGGTCGTAGAAGCCTCCGTGCTCGTCGTAGGTGACGACGAGGAGCGTTTCCTCCCACTGCGGCCCCGAGCGCAGCGCCTCGTAGACCTCCTTGACGAACCTCTGCCCCTCGGACACGTCGTGCGATGGGTGGTCGTCGTTGCCGGGGAGGATCTTGAGGTCGAAGTAGCGCTGCTCCACGACGACGTAGTTGGGCAGCCTGCCCTCCCGGCAGTGGCGCCGGAACTCGAGGTCGAACGGGTGAAAGTTGCCGATGTACTTGAGCTGGCGGAGGTTCCGGTAGAAGAGCACGGACGGCGGGTACTGGTAGTAGACCCCGAAGGAGTGGCCGGCGTCGTGGAGGGAGTCGAAGATGGTGGTCTGCGGCAGGCCGGCGACGAGCGCCTTGGTGTTGTTGCTGACCAGGCCGTGCGACGTGGCCGAGTGCACGAAGAGACGGTTGGGCTGCGTGGACGCCGGGTTGGACGCGAACCAGCGGTCGCACACGGCGAACTCCCGCGCCAGCTCGCGGTACACCGGCACGGCGTCCGGCCTGAACCCGTTCATGACTGTCTCAGCCATGCCCGGCTTCTCCTTCTCGGCCTGCTGCGCGAAGCCGCTCATGGGCGGCACGGGGACGCCGGGCGGGGTGATGGGCGTGGCCTGGGCGTCGACGAAGGGCGTGCCGTAGACCTGCTCGTAGATGGCCTGGATGGAGTGGCCGGGGTCCGGGTCCACGTACTCGGAGCCGTCGCCGAAGGTGATGATTTTGGATTGAGGGTCGGCGACGACGACGCGGTTGGCCTCGGCGCCGGTGACGCCGTCGATGTCCGGGTTGAGGGATTTCATCCAGCCCAGCATGTGGTCGAAGGAGCGGTTCTCTTGCACCACCACCACCACCGTCTTGATCTTGCCCGCCATTATTGCTACTGACCTCTAGCGAGCTAGCTGTGAGATGGAGAGAATTGGGGACGAGCACTGTGTATAAATACTACGATCGAACATACAGAGTGTAGTTGAGTGTGGGGATGGAAGAGTTCCAAAAAGAGGCTCAATTTTGTTCCAGTGGGATATTCCTTTCATTGGCAGAGAAACCCATCAATCAACAAGAAAGAAATGAACTGAAAATGAAAGGGGGACAAGAGGCTTGCCTGACACCTCAACGCATGAAAAATCTTTGCGGGAAGGGAAAAATATAGTTGAGGCTTGGCGGCAAAGCGTTCGACAGCGCTGTGCTACCTAATTAAGAATTTATTTAAGCTGCAACTGTGTATTTTTTAACACTGCACAATCGCAAATGTCCACATACACGCACATAATTCATCTATATGCACGCACACACTGCACCGCATGCTGAAAATTTAGTTAGGTACGTAGATGCTAGCACATTTTGCCTTTCTGGAAGTATTTGAAATACAATAATCCTAGACGCACGGAAGATTACGGGCCTCCCATGGGATACTCAATGCTAATTAATCTCCGCCCCCGATTTTTATGGGGGTGGGCCACACCTCCCTCCTAAGGCTGGTCGTAGTGGGAAGTATCATATACTACTCCCCTGTACCGGTGTATTAGTCACATTACGAAAACCAAATAATCCCAAAACACATAGGCGCGATGCATTAACTCCTACCTCGTTCCTTGTTTCTTGACATGAATAAATGAATCAACTAATAAGAGACGTGGGGCATGTATGTTTTCAATGACTTGAGACTACCTAGCACGGCATGCAGTGGTCAGTTCATTGCATGCAATAGTATTAATTAGCAAATAGACATTAACTTCTCTCGTTTTCCCCTCCACCTTGGTCGCGGAGTGGTATCATGGATATGATACTAGTGTGTGATACTACATCTGTAGTGCATAGTACTCCCTCCTTTCCGGTTTATAGGGCTCAATTTCAAAATCTCTCCAACCAAGGTACATGGTGAATGGTGGAATAAGTTTCGTAGTTTGCATAAATAGTTAACTAGTACGCTCGTTTTTCTCAAAAAGTTATGTTTACCGATGTATTAATTACACCGCATGCATGCATGAACACTAAATATCCATGAACTTCTACATGCATTGGTTAGTTTTTTCTTGGTACTTGCATTGGGTGATTTAATGCGCCTCGAAATACAAACATGTGGTTGTAAGTAGTAGAATTGAGACTTATAAAACGGAAAAACGAAAATTTTGAGATGAGCCCTATAAACCGGAAAGGAGGGAGTATCATATGTTAGTATCATAGATGACTTCATTTATTGCCATGCATGACACATACTAGTAGCACAACATTTAATATGATACAATATTATGATATGATACTCAATCCTCTCTTTCTTCATTTAATTTTATGCCACCTCATCAAAATTGTTTAGTTGGCATGCACTACGGTACCCTGTTACGACCAACCTAATCTCGAATCAAAACCTGCCACATAATCTCAGCCCGTTGAATCCGTAAAATCCACCCGTGCGTGTAGCATTACTCTTTGAAATAATGTTAATTAGCTCCTGCGTCACGCAAATTCGTGACATGCACGCAAGCTTGCCGTCCCAGACAAACCGTGTTAAACACTTAAACATTTTAGAGATCGATGCCGGTGACACCGTCGATGTCCGGGTTGAGGGATTTCATCCAGCCCAGCATGTGGTCGAAGGACCGGTTCTCCTGCACCACCACCACCACCGTCTTGATCTTCCCCGCCATTTTCACTAGTTTTTTTTTTTTGCGAGAAAAGGAGGTGATATTAAAACGGCCAAATTACAGAAAGGTCCACACAGAAAATGAAAGGTGTATTCTGCCGATCGATAGCTCTTGATCTGTGGCCAGGCTTGCTAGCTCGCTGCGAGATGGAGGGAACCAAGACGAACAGTGAGCTTAAATATGAATATATTGAGTAGCTGAGAGTGGAGTTGAGTGTGGAAATGGAAGAGTTCCAATTTTGTTCCCGTGGGATATTCCTTGGCAGATAAACCCATCAATCTTTTTTTTTGCGAAAAGGCCCTCAGATCTATTAAGCAACAACAGCGGTACAAAGAACCTCAAACGTAAAGAAAATTACAAAGAGGTCCAGAGACCACCAAGCAGCAGCTACGAACGCCGAGACGAGCTCCGGACGCGCCGCCGTCTTCGCCCCTCTGATGCCGGGCCACCGATGTTGAAGCAGACGGCCGGGAAGTCGCGAAGCTACCGGCCACAAGGACCGACGCACCAGAATTGAAGCCACCGCCGATGAAGCTCGAAGAAGATCGAAGAAGGCCTTCTCCAGGACAGAATCCACCGGATTCCCACCGGCGTCGGAGAAGGAGCAGGGGCGAATCCGAGGAACAAAATCCCACAGCTTGACCCTCGCCACCGCCTCGCCGGTCAAGCCCAGGAAACCTAGCCTCGCCGCTCCGGAGGAGTGGCAGGAATCTACCCCCACGAGCCCAACGGCGCTGCCGCAGAGGACAGAGCCGGGAGGAGCACCCAACCAGCCAACGGGATTCGTCGCCGGCGCCGCGTCTGAGGGAGCCCACCGCGCCGGTGTTGATGGTTAATCTTGTCGTCCAAGTTTCAGAGTCTAAAGATTAGGAAGTTTACGTTTAAGTTTAGGAAAGGTTTGAAGAGTCTAAACCGAGTACGATCTGTGTACCGGGTCACGTCGTGTTGGGTTCGGCCTTGCTGTTCCGTGTTGGGCGTGGAGGCTATCTTGTAAACGCCTATAAGTTTAACAGAAAAGAACCAGAAAAGGTGCGATCAGTTTGCACCACCAAATTCGTTTTTCCTCTCTCACGTAAGGTTTGCTTGAGTTCTTGTTTTCGATCTAGTTTTGCTCGTAACGAACCAGGGTAAGAACCAACAAGTGGTATTCAGAGTCTGGGCGAGCTAGAGGTGCTAGTCGAACGAGAAAAGATGTCAAGCGACGACGAGGATACGAAGAAGGCGAAGGCGGCGGCGGCAAAGCAGGCGCTGGTGGCGGCCGAAACAAGCGGCAAGCCTCTCATGATGATGCCAAGGACAAGTTCAGTGCCGATTCAGTATCCAATGCTTACCGACACAAATTATGTGGTTTGGGCCACGAAGATGAAGTTTATCCTCCGAAATCTCCAAGTCTGGAAGGCTATAGAAGGCGATGGCGCAGTGGACGACGAGGTTGACGAGGGTGCCATGGCTGCTCTCTCGCAGTCCGTACCAGATTCCATGGTGATGACTCTTGCCAATTACGAGACGGCGAGGGAAGCGTGGGAAGCAATACGGGAGATGCGAGTAGGCGAAGATAAGGTGAAGCGTGCCCGTGCACAAGTGCTTAAGCGGCAGCTTAACAAGTTGGAGATATCCCGAGGAGAAACGATCGCCGAGTACTCCGTGAAAATCACAAACTTGGTGAGTGAGATTAAATCTCTCGGAGGATCCGTCACGGATACAGAGGTCGTCGAGAAGCTGTTTTCATCGGTTACAGATAAATTCACAGATATTATCGGGACGATCGAGCAGTTCAGCGACGTTACGAAGATGACAGTGCCTGAAGCGATTGGAAGACTGCGGACGCACGAAGAAAATCAGAAGGGGAGGAAAGAGGTCAAGGACAATGGCGAGAAACTTCTGTACTCTCACGCTGATCTTGAAGCTCGAGTTGCTAAAGAGCGGAAGAAATTTGATGGCTCTAAGAGCAATAATACCGACAGCCATGGAGGCGGCAGAGGCCGCGGACGAGGTCGTTCGCAAGGGGCTGGTCGGGGAAAGGGCAACAGTGATAGCTTCGTCGACGAAAGGAGGCCACGTGATTATGACATATCAAAGGTGAAGTGTTTTAATTGCAACGAAACAGGTCACTTTGCAAAGGAGTGCAAGAAGCCAGATAGAAGACTGAAAGCAAATTTGGCAAAGAAAGGAGATGACGAAGAGGCACATCTGCTTTTGATGGAATCATGTGTTTTAACTCTGGACGCCCCAGACCTGCAGCAAAGGGTATTATTGAATGAGAAAAAGGTGATTCCCAAGCTGCACGGTAGCCAAATCTTGTCATGGTATCTTGATACTGGGGCGAGTAATCATATGACGGGCTGCAGAGAAAAGTTCATCGAGTTGGACACCAAGGTAACTGGTTCGGTCAAGTTTGGTGATGGCTCCACCGTAGAAATCTTGGGAAAAGGGTCTGTCCTGTTTGAGTGTCACAACGGCGAGCACCGTGTACTCACTGAAGTGTATTATATACCTCGGTTGAGGAGCAATATCATCAGCATCGGTCAACTAGATGAGTATGGGTGCAAAACGTTGGTAGAAGATGGCATCATGACACTCTGGGATAGAGGAGGAAAGGTGATCGCAAAGGTAAAACGGTCTTTCAATCGTTTGTATATTCTCAATATCAAGGAGACCAAACCTGAGTGCTGGTTAGCAAAATCAGCAGAAGATGCTTGGTTGTGGCATGCAAGGTACGGACATGTAAATTTTTCATGCCCTTAAGAAGCTGTCTGACAAGGAGATGGTGAACGGGATGCCGCAGATCGATCACATTCAGCGTGTGTGTGATGGTTGTCTCGTAGGAAAACAGCATAGGGTGGCGTTTCCGGCCGCGTCGAGTTTCCGAGCTGTTGCTCCGTTGGAACTGCTGCATGGTGATCTTTGTGGACCAATTACACCGGCCACAAATGCAGGGAAGAAGTATTTTCTCCTTCTAGTCGATGACTACTCAAGGTTCATGTGGATTGTCTTGATAAGAAGCAAAGATGAAGCGTTCGAGGCGTTCTTGAAGGTGAAGGCAGCCACAGAGATGGAACTGAAGCTACAAGTGTGTTCGCTACGCACTGACAGAGGAGGAGAATTTATTTCAAACGAGTTCAATAGCTACTGTGAAGAGAAGGGAATAAAGCGTTTCATCACCGCTCCTTATTCACCGCAGCAAAACGGAGTTGTCGAAAGAAGGAATCAGACTGTTGTAGCAATGGCTCGCAGTTTGCTTAAAGGTAAGAACATGCCTAATGTGTTTTGGGGAGAGGCTGTCACTACTGCAGTTTATATCCTGAACCGGGCACCGACGAAAAGTGTGTGTGACAAAACTCCTTATGAAGCTCTGCATGGGAGGAAGCCAAATGTGGCACACTTCAGGACTTTCGGTTGTATTGGGCATGTAAAGAAGGCAACTCCACACCTCACCAAGCTACAAGACCGCAGCACGAAGATGGTTTTCATTGGCTATGAAACTAATGTTCACTCGAAGGCTTACCGGATGTATGACCCGGTGGCGAAGAAAGTACATATCTCTCGTGATGTGGTGTTCGAGGAAGATAAAGCTTGGGCATGGAGCAGCGAATCAGAAAGTGAAGCAACTACTGGTGAGCCATTCATTGTTGAGTATTCAACTCACATTGATGCAGGTGAAGTAGAGCATGGGGATAGCACACAATGCAGCGGACATCAAGGCGTCGACGGCATGCTGGACGCACGCTATGATAGTGGCCAGATTGATCAGGATGACAGGGGCGTCGATCATGACACCGAGCCACCAGAAGAGGGTTCGGTATCACCGGAACCTGCGTTTTCCCCGGCAGCGTCTGCACCAGCCACGTCGGTTTCACCAAAGACGCCGGTTGCAAGCGCGACTACAGATGCGTCCTCGGAGGGTGAACCACGACGGTTTCGCAGCATCTCATCCATCTACAGGGACACCGTTCCTATAGACCTCCAGTACTCCGGGCTTTGTCTTCTCGGAGTCGAGGAACCGGCCCATTTCAAAGAAGCAAATGACGTACCAAGTTGGCGGCGTGCAATGGAAGAAGAGCTGACATCCATAGAGGACAACAAGACATGGACTTTGACCACGTTGCCTGCTGGTCACAAAGCAATTGGTCTGAAGTGGGTGTTTAAATTGAAGAAGGACAGCAAAGGAGAAGTTGTGAAACACAAGGCGCGCTTAGTAGCAAAAGGATACATACAGAGGCAGGGTATTGACTTCGAGGAAGTTTTTGCTCCTGTCGCTCGGCTTGAAACAGTGAGACTGCTGATTGCTCTTGCAGCTCAAGAAGGATGGCAAGTCCATCATATGGACGTGAAGTCAGCGTTTCTAAACGGAGATCTAGTCGAGGAGGTGTACGTAACTCAAGCGCCCGGATTTGAGAAAGAAGGAGAAGAGCACAAGGTGCTGAAATTGCACAAGGCGTTATATGGACTCCGACAAGCGCCTAGAGCATGGAATTCCAAACTCGATAAGTCACTCGTTGCTCTTGGTTTTGAGAAGTGTCCGCTAGAGCATGCTGTGTACAAGAGAAGCCGAAGAGGAGACCGACTCTTGGTTGGGGTGTACGTGGATGATTTAATTATCACCGGAGGAAGTACAAGAGAGATTGAAGCCTTCAAAAACGAGATGAAGCAGATGTTTAGCATGAGCGACCTTGGTTTGCTTAGCTATTATCTTGGTATTGAAGTGCGTCAAAACTCCGGCACAATTTCCTTGAGTCAATCGGCATACGCAGCGAAGGTGCTGGACAAGTGTGGGATGAAAGATTGTAATCCAACTCTGATTCCCATGGATCCACTAGCGAAGTTGAGCAAGGAGAGCTCAAATCCTCCCGTGGACAGTACTCAATACCGAAGCATTGTGGGCAGCCTACGTTATTTGATCCATACACGACCAGATATAGCTCACTCCGTTGGGATTGTGAGTCGTTTCATGGAGAAGCCTACTACCGAACATCTTGCTGCTTTGAAACAAGTGTTGCGGTATGTCAAAGGGACGTTGGATCATGGCTGTGTGTATAAGAAAGGAGATGAAGGGATGAAGCTTCATGGTTACACGGACAATGACATGGCAGGTGATATAGATGATCGGAAAAGTACTTCGGGGATGATATTCTATCTTGGCTCCAATCCGATCAGCTGGTGTTCTCAGAAACAGCCGGTGGTGGCACTCTCCTCTTGCGAGGCGGAGTACATTGCAGCAAGCACGGCGGCGTGCCAAGGCATATGGTTAGGGAGGCTTCTAGCTGATCTGATGATGAAGACGGAGGTGGAACCGGTGGTGCTACGAATTGACTACCAATCAGCTATTTCACTATGCAAGAATCCAGTACTCCATGAGCGCAGCAAGCACATTGAAACTCGTTTTCATTTTATACGAGAATGTGTGGACGCTGGTAGAATTGACGTGCGGTATGTCTGCACAAACGAGCAACTCGCTGATATCCTGACTAAGCCATTGAGGCGGCCAAAGTTCCAGGAAATGCGGGACAAGATCGGCATTCAAGCAATGAAGGAAGGAAGAAAACGACAAGCTTAAGGAGGTGATTGTTGATGGTTAATCTTGTCGTCCAAGTTTCAGAGTCTAAAGATTAGGAAGTTTACGTTTAAGTTTAGGAAAGGTTTGAAGAGTCTAAACCGAGTACGATCTGTGTACCGGGTCACGTCGTGTTGGGTTCGGCCTTGCTGTTCCGTGTTGGGCGTGGAGTCTATCTTGTAAACGCCTATAAGTTTAACAGAAAAGAACCAAAAAAGGTGCGATCAGTTTGCACCACCAAATTCGTTTTTCCTCTCTCACGTAAGGTTTGCTTGAGTTCTTGTTTTCGATCTAGTTTTGCTCGTAACGAACCAGGGTAAGAACCAACAGCCGGAAAGGAAGCCCGAGGCAGACAAATCGCGAGCGCCGCCGGGACGACCGCTCCGAAGACCAAGCCACCAGATCAAGGAAAAGCCCTCGATCCAGAGCACAAAAGCGTACCTGAGCTGCAGCCGCCGCCGCCGACGGAGCCCACGAGGCGGAGCAGCACCAGGACGAACTCAGAAACGCGAGCAGCACCACCATCGCGCCTCCCAAGTCGGAGGCAAGAACGACGCCGGCGAGCCCGCAGCTACACCCCTACAGCCTAGCTACAGCTACCTGTACAAGATCCGGCCGGTGAGTCGACCCCCCTCCCACTCCGGCGGCACCGAGGCCGTCGCGAGGGGAGGGAGAGAGGACCTCGCCGGCGGAAACGCAAACGCCTGTCCTGTCGCCTCTCTCTACTGTAGTTGGGGATAGGGACGAGCCTGTGTGGCCAAACCCGTCGCATTTATATAAATAAAGAGGAAATGAAAGGGGGACAAGGCTTGCCTGACATCTCAACGCCTGAAAAGAACATAGTTGAGGCTTGGTTGCAAAGTGTTCGATCGAGTGACTGCGCTCTGCATTCTAGCGCTAATTAAGCATTTATTGAAGCTGCACGTGCATGCTGGAAATTAAGTTAGGTACAAACGAGTGCATGTTTGACCGAGTTTTTAGAAAAATATATAAGGTGTATTTATTTTTTCAAAAGTCAAACGAGTGCATGTTTGACCGAGTTTTTTAAAAAATATATCGATATCCACAATACGAAATTTATATCATTTGATCCATCATGAAAAGTAGTTTCATATTTTATCTATTAGGTATTGTAGATGTTGTTATTTTATTATATAATCTTGGTTAAACATTCAAATGGTTGACTTGCATGGAAATTAATACACTTTATATTCTGGAACGGAGTAGATGCTAGCACATTTTGCCTTTCCAGAAAAAATATTTGAAATGATGTTAATTACTTAGCTCCCGCGTCACGCAAATCCATGACATGCATGCATGCTTGCAGTCCCAGCAGACATGCCGTGTTAAACAGGTCAGAGATTGATGCTCAGCCCCAGACTAGTCATCGTCACGCCCCTTTAAATTTTCCTTGGCTTTGCTTCGCAGTGATCCTTGCATACCAAATAGAGATACACA
The DNA here is from genome assembly GCA_039707655.1 of Elymus sibiricus. NCBI lineage: Eukaryota > Viridiplantae > Streptophyta > Magnoliopsida > Poales > Poaceae > Elymus > Elymus sibiricus. The sequence goes on from CM077670.1 coordinate 32,768,028, forward strand.
CCACTAGTTGCCTGAGTAGAGCAGCAACACATCCAACGGCACCAACTAACTAACCTGCTGTCTAGCTAGCTAGATCCTTCCTATTTCGTGCCTGATCGTATCTCCGGTCGATCCATGAACCACGTGCAAAAAAATAAAATAAAATGCAATGCAGTTCAAAGTTTGCTCTTGCTTATGCGTCCGGGATCTGCAGACTGCAGAGTATCGTTATCGATCAGTTTGGTAGTTCCCGTTGATACAAGTATATCAGCTATTGTCATACATCACCGTGTTAACAAGACATGGGTGTGAGTGATAAATATGAAGACCACAACCAGTCGATAGTGAAATTACATGACTACACATGTCACCTAGTATTACTTACTTGTAAGCCACAAACTTTTCACTCAGATGTGCCGCCGCCTCAACATTAGGATCTCAGCAATCCTACCTCCGCCACTGTAGGTTGGACGAAATATGGGAAGCGCCGCAGCAAGGCGGCAATGGAGAGTGTGGCGTCAAGGTCAAGCGGCGAGGCGACATCGAAGGGCCACGACGTGATTGTGTGAAGCATGGTTGATCGGTTCTAGATCGATAGGAATCCAAAGGCAAAGGTTGCATACAAACAAATAAGGGAGCTCCTCCTCAGCGCTTCAAGCGCCAGCTGGTGAAACAACGCTCATGGCATGCTCCCGCAGGCCGCGGCTCAAATAAAATTATGCTCAATTGTTAGCTAGCTTCATTGGTTTGATCTTTTTTTCGCTCACTCGCTCAATTGTTGGAGCTCCTGGTCAGCTCGTTCCCATACTATTCAGATGCTGGTTTTCAGGAGAAAAAAAACGACCCTCCGGTTTTCTCTAGATTAAACAATTCAGAAATTCAATAAATGTTCGTAGATTTGAAGAGAGTTCATAAATTTTAAAAAATGTTCATTAATGTGAAAAAATTTCACAAATTTGAAAAATGTTCATGAATTTGAAAATTTATTCATGAATTTGAATTTTCTTGCCAGTTTAAATTTCAAATGTGTACGGTCATATCAGTGATCGCTCCCTAGCTAGTCTCTGCTTGGCCACTCACTCCCACCCTAGGACTACTACTACTAGCTGCATTTGGTACCAGCAAGTCAGCAACAAATCAGCTAGCACGCCATGTTTGTTTGTTGCATTTGGCTCCCTCGCATCTGTCGGAGACGGCCAACGCGATGTCTACGCGTTCGCTGTTCTACTCCTAGCTAGATCGGCATGAGCGAGCTCTCGACACGTTCGTTCTGGGGGCGGACGTTGACGGCGACGAAAGCAACTGGAAAACACACACCACGCTCCCTCTTAGCCGTTCGTTCGTTCATTCCGATGGTCGTGTCCTGTCTTTCTTACTTAGGGCATTTCTAACCGATCCTCTATAACCGGTCAGAGGAGTAAAAACTTGGTTTTACTCCTTTAACTGGGACCTAGTCGATCCCTAATAACTGTTAGTGGAGGAAAAATTATCCTCAGCTGCGCACCCCGCCCCTATATTTACTCTTCCGCTCGACGACGGAGTAAAACATGGCCACTCGTCTCTCCGCCTCATCTGCCTCTTCTCCTTCCCCACCCCCGCCCTTGGCGACCTTCTCCTGCCGTTCCCCGACGCCCCCTCCTCCCAATGGCCGGACCCCATGGCCGGCGCTCCCCGGCGTGGATCCGCGCCGCGCCGCCATGCCCGCCGCGCGTCTTCAAGCGGGGCCTCCTCAAGCCGCCGCCGCCGCCCAGCCGATGCGGCCCCCCGCCCACCGCATCTTCGACTTCCCCGACCTCCCTCCGCCGCCGCAGCCGCAGAGGAATTACCTCGGCGTCCGCCAGCGACCGTGGGGGACGTGGGTGGCGGATATAACGAACCGCGAGACCCACAACAGAAAGTGGCTCGGGTCCTTCCACATGGCGGAGCTCGCCGCGCTCGAATACGACCGGTGGCAGGTCCGGTTGCACGGCGCGGCGGCGCGCCTAAACTTCCCGTGGGGGGCGGCGCTCGTCGACCTCGTCCCGACGCCGCCCGGAGTGGTGAATGCGGCCATGGCTCGGGAGCACCGGGAGGCGAGGGAGTGCCTCGAGGCGGACCGACGAGAAGTACATGGCGGACCTCCGCCACCAGTACCTTGAGCTTGTGGAGGCTGAGCGGGCGATCTTCGCGGAGCGTGCGGTTGACAGGGTGGTCATCGTCATCTTCGATGACGAGGAGCAAGGCGGGGACAACGGCGGCAAGGACGAGGAGGAGTTCGACGTTGAAGAGTGGCGGCGCATCTTCCCCGACTCTGGCGACGACGGCACCAACCCGGACCCAATGGGCGGTGGAATGTCAAGGCAAGATTGGCCCGACCTCTACAAGGGTGACGATGATGATAATGAAGAGTAGTTTAGTTTTAAGTTTAAGTTTATGTTTAAATTTCGGTTGTCAAGACAATGTGTCTAATTTAGGTTGTCAAGACAATGTGTCCAATTTTGATTGTTTAAATCAAAACTAGGTTTAACTTATGCAAATTTGGTTTTACTCCGCTAAATTTAGGAGTTCGGCTAGGTCCGACCAAAAGTTAGCGGAGTAAAAATCCGAGGTAAATACACCAGTGGTGCTTGAACTTGCCACGAATGTTCAATTTAGTGCCTGAACTTGAAAAATACACCGAACTGGTTCTAAAACTTGGCATGAATGTGCAAATATGGTGCTAATGACATCCGTAGACGTAAAGTGCGCCGACGTGGCATCGACATGGCGTGGGGCCCACTTGTAAGACAAAACAGGGTAATTGTTGTATAGTAGATGGCTCAATGACTAGTGGGTCCCACCTACTAGTATCGGAAATTAAAACGAAAATGGGGTGCCGTACGGTAATCGAACAGGAAACCTGATGCTAGCCTGAAGACCGTGCTGACCAACGCACAAAAATGCTTCTCATGGCAAAACCGTCTCCTCCCTCTAATTGTAGTCAAATCAAAACGCTTCTGGTACTTAAATGGGTTGTAGTCACTACGGCCCATTTAGCACATGTTGCTTTTCGTAAAAAGTGTAATAAAAAAGTCTGTGAATTATAATCACAGTAACACAAATAAAATTCAAATATTAATGTGTTATAAATACTCTACACAAAAATAAAATAACTAACTTAAAAAAATGTTCGTGTAATTTTAAAAATATTCACGTATTATCTTAAAAACATTAATATTATTGCAATAATATATATGAATTATAGCAATGTCTGGACGATATAAAAAGAAAAAAAAGTTTTAATCTTAGTTTGTGAATATTATTTTATAATTCAAACATTTGAGTAAATGTATGTATATTTATATAATTATGTAATTTTAAAATTTAATTTTTTCATATGTATATTCACTCATCTATTATATTTAAATGATGTAATAATTATGAATATAAGCCACGAGTGAAATTATACACCAGTGAATATTTGTAAATATATAGTAAATGTTGTTATCCGTAATTTTGTATAGTTTAAATATAAGCCATGTGTGTATAATTTTATTTGTATTCACTAAACATTTTTTATTTAATAAACATTTTTAAATATAATCCCTGAGTGTATATTTGAAATGTTTGTATTTACTAAACATTTTTAAACACTTATGGATTATATTAAAAATTCTATTTTGTAGATAATAAGTGAATGTTTCTAAAAATTACAGGAACATTTTAGTAATTTTTTATTGCATACCTCTATATATTTATTTTGTGTGCACACAGATATTTGTGTACCACAATTATTTGCACAGTGTGGCATGGGTCCTTGTTTATAGGTTGTTTTTAAAATAATACGTGCACACAAATACTTGTATACCACAAGGTAATTATTAATAGCATACGAATATTTTGATCTAATTCTCTAAAAATAAGAATATTCTGATCTAACTTTTATTATTATGATTAGAATTTACAGACTTTTACACTTTTTAAGAAAAAACAAGATGTGCTAAATGGGCCGCCGTTACTGCAGCCCACTTAAGTACCACAAGCATTTTCATTTGCACTACATTAAGAACCAGGAGCCACACATGTCGTCCGTGACAACTTGGCGTGTTAGTTAGAGCCGATGGCTCGCAAGCTTCACGTCGCTGGTTCGAGTTCCTCGCTCTGCAGCTTTTTACATTTTAATTCACGATACTGAGAATCGGGACCCACTAGTCATTGAGCCATATAGTATACAAGTAATCCTGTTTCATCGCTACAAGTGGGCCCCATGCCACGTCAGCGATATACGGTGTCACGTCGGCTCATTTTAGGTCTACGGATGAGATTAGCACCGTATTTGCACGTCCCTGCCAAGTTTTAGAACAAGTTCGATGTATTTTTCAAGTTCAGGCACTAAACAGAACATTCATGGCAAGTTCAAGCACCACCAGTGTATTTACCTCTAAAAATCCTTCGCTAAGCTTTGCTCGGCCGGATCCTCCTCTATTTTATAAGGGATCGGTTAGAGTTGCCCTTAGAAGTTCGAAGAGACCAGCAACGCTGTGCGAGCACGAACAACACAACATTTTCTTCTAATGGAGAAGATTTTGCCTCGTCGATTAATTAAGCAGAAGAGGGAGTAAATTGCAAAAAAAACATCACATTTGTGGACCCTAAATCAAAAAACCACCATCATTCATTTTATTTTTACAAAATCCCACTACCATTTTACATTTTGCGAAAAACCATGATCGTATGATTAGAGTCGTTTGACGCAGAAACTGCTCGGTCCCACCATAACTGATGACGTGGCATGAAAACAACTCACACCGTTTGACTAAAATATTAGGCCGGCGTAGAGCCCACACGTCATCCTCTATCCCACCCATCTTCCTCCTCAGGTCAACACGAATGCACGCAATGCATTGAAGCCGACCTGCACCCTGTCCTCGTCGGCGTCGTCCCAGTCACCGGTGCTCCCTCGAGCGGATGCAGCACATTCTGCCATGGACCCCAAGTCCTCCATGTTCCCTCTGAGCTCGAGTCTGTGGTCAGCCCAGGTGGAGACGAGGCTGCTCGCGCGGAGCTCACCGTCGGGGCGTACAAGCCGATGAGGTGCGCCAGGTGAGACGCCTACTCGCCTCGCACAGCGCGCACAGACGCTCTCCGCCGCCGCCACGGCTGGTTGGTGTGGACGCGCTCGGGATGGTCTCCATGGCGGCATGGTGGAGGAGCTCCAGGAGTCCACCTCCTGCCTCCTGGGAGCGCGACGTCCGCGGCCCGGGCCTTGCCACCGTCCGGCCTGCTACCTATTGTGTCTCAAGGCAACACCACCTGACGCCACGCAGACCGACAACACCGACCGCCGCGCCAAAGATGCAGACCCTCCACGGCTGGGCGGCGTGGTCTTGGCACGAGAAGGACAATGACTGCGCCTCCCTCACGCACCGCATACTGCCGGCGTGCGCTCGGGTGAGCTCGGCCCCGGACAGAGCGACCGACGGGATGAGCACAGGCGAGCAGGACGGCCGGCGGGATGCACCAGATTGCCAGTCTAGTGCGCCTGCTAGGTGTTTGGCGAAATGCCAAGGAGGCAGAGGAGGGGTTGACCAGTCACTTAACGTCCGTCTATTTTCTTCGTGCCACGTTGGTCCAACAATGGGACCCACTAGTCAGATTTAGTATCAAATGCTGCTAATCGAACGATCAGTGTTTTTCGCAAATTGTCAGTACAATGGTGGTGGGTTTAAAAAAAAACCAATGGTGGTGGTTTTTTGATTTAGGGTCCAGAAATGTGGTGATTTTCTGCAATTTACTCCAGAAGAGACCTATGACCATATGATGAACATGCCAAACATATCCAATGCGCAACGACCTAATACCCCGCACTTGTACATCACAAAGAAACACCAAACGAGAATGGTCCGGCTGAACATTGGATGCCGACAAATCCTCTGAGACAAGCCAAGCCACGAGGACGGTACAAGAGACTGATGCTCATCCATTAGTCAATCGCGGACGCCTTTTCTATGACGTTATCGTCATCCACATCAACATCATCAACCACAGAGGTCTCTAGTTACTCACATGACAGAGACGAAAATGCCCCTCACATGATGAGGTCGCTGGTGAATCCGACTTCATATGCTCCATTGACAAAGAAGAACATACATAACTCCCGAAGCTCGGGCATGATCCGCAACACCGGAGCCATGAGCATGGCGATAGACCGAGCCTTGAGAGGTGAGGTAGACAACACAGGGACAAGCCAAACCGTGACGTGCACATGAGTGCAGCTCAATCTTTTTTACTATACATCTAAATGAACCCTTGGATCTGAGGTCCATGGGCTCCTGTGATCATACTCGTAAGTCATAACGTAATGCGTATACAAACCAAAAGAATATCTACAACTACAAGTGTGTAACCTCTAGCTCCTTGTGCTTCCCGCGAGGGTGACTAGGGTTTCCTCGCCTCCCGCCAGCGCTGCTGCCGATCTACCTCGTTCGTCTGTGGTCTTAGGGCCATGGAGGCACGGTGGATCCTTGCCCTTTCCGGCGGGAGAGATCCTGGCTCCTGCTTCATTGTAGGTGTTTTTTTTTGTATGTTCGTTTGGGGTTTGTGTCCTGCTCAGAAAGACAAGGCGGCAACGATTTCTTGAAGATGAAATAAGGTTCTTCCCATCCAGCCCCCGTTCCGGTGGTGTATTTAGCGCCATCGAAGGGCGTGTGGAGGTGTGACTACGATGTATTTCGCGGGATTCGGTCGGCGTTTGTTTTCAATGGATCCATTTGGATCCAGTCTTCATTCATCTACGTTCGTGTGTCTACAGATTGCTAATCTGGTGTGCTCGTCCTATTGGACCTTAGGACGACGACTTTCCGAGTGTCTACTACAATAAGGTTTGGCAGATTTCAGTGAGCGAGGGGCGATGATGACGGCGTGTCTTCGACTCGCTCCTGTGCTCGTAGTCGTCGCTCGGAGGTCTACGAATCTAGATGCAATTTCTATTTCTAGTGTACTTTTTACTACCTTAATAGTTGATGAATAGATCCAAAGTTTTTCCTAAAAAATAAATCAAACAGTAATGTCTATAGTCCGATTAGTCATCGTTCCCTCCTCCCTAGCTAGTCCCTGCTTGACCACTCACTCACTCCCACCCGAGGGCGAGTTGCATTTGGTACCGGCAAGTGACCAACAAATCAGCTAACACGCCATGTTTGTTGCATTTGGCTACGTCGCAGCTAGCTGTCGGAGACGACCAACGCCATGTTTACACGTTGGCTAGCTGTTCTACTCCTAGATCGGCATGAGCGAGCTCTGGACACGTTCGTTCCGGGGGAAGCGACGGACGTCGACGGCGACGAAAGCAACAGGAAAAAACGTATCGTTCGTTCTTATGGTCATGTCATGTCGTTCTTGCTACTCAAAAAAAAAAAAATGTCCTGTCGTTCTCGGAACTTCGGAAGTTGGAAGAGACCAGCTGCGCTGTGCGTAAACGTGGCCTCTTCGAGACACAGTGCAAGCAAGCACGCGCAGCTATTTTTTAAACAGAAACAAAATATTTTTCTAATTAATTAATTTAAGCAGAAGAAAATTGCTCAGTTAATCGATAAAAATCAGGCAAAAAATCGGTATAAACAAACCACATGCAGACTAACTTTTTTATGAGAAGAAAGCATGAAACTCATGATCACACGATCAACCTGACAAATATAACCTGCGGGGAATGACCACATAGCTCACACTTGAACATCGCAAGAAACCCCCCAACAAGAATGCCTCGGCTGAAAGCAGCGGACACTACCAAATCCACGAGAGGAGCCAAGCCATGAGGTCGCCGACAAGTCCACATAGATATACTCCCCCGACAAAGGCGAAGCAAGCTCAGACATAGCTCCCGAAGCACAGGCATGATCCGGAGCACCGGAGCCATGAGCATGGCGATAGACTAAGCCCTCGGAAAAAGAAAGAAAGAAAAGACTAAGCCCTCATAGGTAAGGGCATCTTCAAGGCGGACCCTCAAACCGCCCGCAATTGTCCGGACCGCGCGGTTCGGACGCGGTTTGCCATCCAACGCGGGCCTGTATCGGTCCGCCGAGCGGCCCGGACGTACTTTTTCGGGCAAACCCGAGACAAAATTGGGGGGGCTTTGCGGGAGTCCGGACAGCAGTCACGTAGGCCTCCGACACCCCCGGCCCACCCAAAACCCTTCCCGGACCCCGCGCCTCCATCCTACCCATTTTCTCTCCTTCCTTCTTTCTCTCTTGCCTTCGCCGCTGCTCCACCACCCCGGCCGCCACGCCACACCCCTGCCGGAACTCTACGTCTCTATCACCTCCAGCGTTCCAGTCGGGCTCCACCCCGCTTCTCCTCCGTCGCCGTTCAACCCCTCTCCTCCTACCGCCCCGCCAGGTACCATCCGCTACTGCTATACTCACCATGCCCGGCAACTGTTCGATGAATTACTGGAGCTAAAAAAGTTGTTCCTTCTTCTTTCAAGCAATGGATTCCGATTTGGAGTACATATACGAGCACTATGTTGAGTCGTCCGACAGCTCGTCCGACGAGGAGGACTACACGGATGAGACGGCGATGATGCAGGCGGTCCTTGAAGACGCAGAGCGTGCAGAGGAGCATGTTCTCAATTTCAAGGGATCGATCAAGGGTGGCCGACTACTTTGCCCCCGATGCACTCTTCGCTGGCCATTTTCGCCGGCGTTTTCGGATGCGCAAGACTGTCTTTGATCGTTTGTACCATAGCGTCCGGTCCTATGATGACTACTTCGTCTTGAAAAAGGACGTCGTGGGAACGATTGTGTTCTCTGGTTACCAGAAGTGCACGGCCATACTCCGGATGCTTGCATATGGCACGACCGCTGATTCGTGGGACGAGTACCTACGGATGTCTGAGAGCACATGTGGAGATGCCACGATCAGGTTTGCAACTGCCGTGATCGAGGTGTTTGGACCTCAGTACTTGAAAGAACCAACTGTGGCAGACAGGCCTGGGCATTCGGTTAGACAGAAGAGATCGGTTCGGTACCTCGGTTTAGTTTAAAATTCGGTTTCCTAATTTTCCTAACCGATCGGTTCTCAGACAAATCAATAACCGAGACTTCGGTGGACCAAAAATTCGGTCCAGTCCTCGGTTATACCCGAAGAGACCCGATATGCTGGGAGGAAGGAATCGGCAGTCACATTTTGGGCAAGAAAACACGAACGGCCGAACAGAAATCAATCGAAACATGCATAGAACTGGAGAAATGGTAGGAGGAAATGAGGCATCGTTGGAATCGGGCAGCAGGCCATGAAGGAGTGATGGCCGCGAGCCCACGACTGCGAGATGGCGAGGGACGTCGTCGGCCACCGCTGTGCGGGGGCCATGGGCGCCGCCTGCCGCCACCGCGCAGGACCTATTGATGCAAGCGCGCGCAGCTAGCGGCCGCAGGGACTGAAATGGGAAACGGAGGCGGCGGCCGGCCATGCGTCATGCGCCTGCGCGAAGCCTCTCGAGCGAGCCCAGCCAGGATAAGCTTGGGCTGCGTGTGCATTTTTTTAGTGGAGCTGCATGTGTTGTTGGATTATTTTATTTATTTATTGAGGAAAGCATGTGCTGTTGGAGGAATATCCTATTTGACGCTCTTTGCGTCAAACTGCTGGCGCTTCGCACAGGCGAGCGACCGAGCAGCGACGCGATGGGCCGGCCTAGTTTTGCGTAACTAGCCAGCCGGTTTTGGGAACCTTTTAAAAGGTTCCCTGAACCGGTTTTTTGTTTCTTTCTTTTTTCGTTTTTCAGTTACTGTTTCTGTTTCTATTTCTTCTTTTTTTCTGTTTCTTTCTCTCTTTTTTTTATTTTTATTTTTTATTATTTTTTCTTTTTTTCTTTTTTTATTTTTCAAGTTCATTTTTCTTTCTCAAATTTTGTTTAGATTTTATTTAAAAACATGTTTTTCAAAAAATGTTCACGTTTTCAAAAACAAATGTTCATAAAATTAAAAAAAATGTTCTTTTTTCAAAAAATGTTTGATTTTCAAAAATTTGTTCACGTTTTCAAATTTTGTTCCGGAGTTTCAGAAAATGTTCACATATTCAAAAAATGTTTGCATTTTTTTTTGTGTTTTCAATTTTTGTTCGGTTGTTTCAAAAAATGTTTCCGATTTCAATAAAAATTCATATATTCAAAAAATGTTCGCTTTTTTAAAAATTGTTCTCGTTTTGAAATTTTGTTCGGGAGTTTCAAAATATGTTCCCTTTTTCCCAAGAAAATAACATATTTGATTTTTTTCCATGTTTTTAAATTTGAGAACATTTTTTGAATTTGAGAACTTTGTTTTAGTTTGTGAACAATTTTTAAATTTTGGAACATTTATTCTATTTTTTTGAACAATTTTTAACATTTGAAATATTCATTTTTCAAAAAATGTTCGAAATAGGAAGAACACAGAAAACATGTTCGCTATAGTAACTGGCCGCTACAGTGCGCCGGTCTGTACAGGGTGCGGCCCGCTGCAGTGCCAGGTCGCTACAATTAACCGGCTCGCTACAGTGTCGTTCGCTGAATGCGCTGTGGCTGAATGGGCCGGCCCAGAGGCATGCCCTGTGCGAAGCGTGTCCTTTTGGACGCAACGAGCGTCCTATAGGTGTTCCCGTTGTTGGATGGTGCATATTAACGTGGATTGGGCTTCGTTGGCTGGGCTTTAGTACGGTACATATTATTTCGGTTAGTTCGGAGGATTCGGTCAACATGCTCCAACAACCGAATGCACCGAAGTAATTTCGGTTTCTGATGTTAGCTAACCGAGCGAACAACCGAAGATTCGGTCCTCGGCTTTTTCCGGTTCGGTCTCGGTTTTTTCGGATCCGGTCTTCGGTTCTTGGTTTTTATGCCCACCCCTAGCAGACACCGAGAGGCTTTTGGCAATCTCAAAAGCAAGAGGGTGGCTAAGTTTGCTTGGATCTCTTGACTGCATGCATTGAAAATGGAAGAGCTGCCCGAAGGCTTTACAAGGGCAATATGAGGGTCATGTTAAGAAGCCCACCATCATTCTTGAAGCAGTTGCATCACATGATCTTTGAATTTGGCACGCTTTCTTTGGCATGCCCGGGTCTCACAATGACATCAATGTGCTGCAGCGATCACCGTTGTTTGCGAGGCTGACTGAAGAAAAAGCTTCCCCTTGCCACTATACTATCAATGGACATGAGTACAACATGAGCTACTATCTGGTTGACGGTATCTATCCTTCGTGGGCTACCTTTGTCAGCACCATCTCTAACACAGTTGGCCAGAAAAAGTCTCACTTTGCCCAAAGACAAGAAGCAACTAGAAAGGATGTCGAGAGGGCATTTGGAGTTCTGCAGGACTATTTTGCAGTTGTTCGTGGGCCTGCTAAACAATGGGATTCGGAGACCTTGTGGGAGGTGATGACATGTTATGTGATCATGCACAACATGATCATCGAGGATGAGGGTGAGGATGTTGCCGCGGCTCTAGAATTTGAGAAGATGGGTGATCCTATCGAACTTCCAGACCAGAATCCGGCCACATTTGAAGAGTTTATTCAAATGCATCAACAAATTCGGCATCGACCAACTCACGAGCAGCTGAAGGAAGATTCGATTGAGCATCAGTAGGTGGTTAAAGGGGACAACAATGTTGGAATGTAATATTTGAACTTTTTAAAATTTGAACTACTGCTGCATGCGGCTATTTGAACGTCTGAACTCTATGTATGCGGCTATTTGAACGTCTGAACTCTATGTATGCGGCTATTTGAATGTGCGGGCTTTAAAAAAATTAGGGAGGCCGGATGTATGCGGGCAGCGTTAGATGGCCGCCTCCCGCATTCGTGTCCGCAGACTGGTCCCCCCTGTCCGCGGATGGATGCGGGAGGAAATTTGCGGGTCGACGTTGGAGATGCCGTAAGGCAGACAACACAGGGGAGACAAACCACATAGCGACGTGCACAATAGTACAGCTCAATCTTTCAACTATACATCTAAATAAACCCTTGGAATCAGAGGTCCATGGGCTGTGAATCTTGTGATCGTACTACAGTAAACACCTCCGAACAACCTCAAGACCGTAACGTAACGCGTATACAAACCAAAAGAATATCTACAACTACAAGTGTGTAAGGGCATCTCCAACGGCGACCCTCAAACCGCCCGCATCCGTCCGGACCGCGCTGTCCGGACTGCGGAAGCCATCCAACGCTGGCCTGTATCGGTCCGCCGAGCGGTCCGGATGTGTTTTCTCCCGCAAACTAGAACCAAACGTGGGGGGGGGGGGGGTGTTGCGGGAGTCCGGACACGCGAAATGTCGCTCTCTGCCCCTCCGGCCCACCCAAAAGGAAGGCGGAGCCCACGCTTTTGTAGCAACCCGCACTGTTTCCGTGCCAAAATCCCCCACTCTCTTCTTCCATCCCCCGCCGCTCTTCACCCAATTCCCTCTCTTTTCTCCCTCCCTCTCCTTCCTTCCGCCACTGACGCATGGAACCGTCGAAGAACCTGTCGGAGATGGACGCGGCGGAGGTGCCGGAGGATCCGAGCATCACGCTCGCCCGGAAGATCAGCTCGGCTACGCGGCAAACTCGCCGCGTCAAAGCGAAGGCCGCAAAGGAGGAGAAGCTCAAGAAGTGGTTGGACGCCGGTGGGCCTGGTGGTGGCGTTGGGCGTGGTGGTCCGGTGGTCGTCGCGGACGTGGCGGATGCCGCTAGACGGGCGCGCCCACAGTACAGACGACGTCATGGCCGGAGCATTACAAGCTTCCGTACTACTACGCCGCCAAACAGCTCGGAACCCCCATCGGTAAGGTGCCTTACATCGGCGACGTAAACACGGCGCCACTCTTCTCCGAGTATTCTTCGCCGCAGCTCGTCCGGGCGTGGACGGTGGCCGGGGAGCAGATGGGTGCCCGCACGCTGTTCGCTACAATGCCTAGAGCAGGGGAGCCTGCGTACTACGATCCGGACAGGGAGATGCTCGACATCATCCAGGACGGAGGTGACAAAGGAGGAGCAGGCTATGAGGACGGGCAGGTGAATGACTCGGATCCCACCCAGTCTGGCAACTACTAGCAGCAGTCCTACACCCAGACGGCCACGCAGCAGTCCGACACCCAGACCGGCGTGGACACACAGCAACAGCAGCATTGGGCTGCCGGACAGTAGCAGCCGGAGGGGGAGGAGGGGGAGGATGGCGAGGACGATGATCCGGCTGATACAGTCGGCGATCCGAAGAAGAAGGGTAGAGGAGAAAGCTTCAACATGCGGGAGGACGAGCTGTTGTGCAATGCATGGTTGGCCACTAGCCTTGATCCTCTCCATGGCATGGAGCAAAAGGGCACAACCTTTTGGAACAACATTCACATATGGTTCCATGAACACAAGCATTTTGCGCCCTACTCTGACGCGGTCATCCGCAACCATGAATGGAAGTCCCTCAACCATCGATGGTACACCATCCAAGAGGCCGTGTCCAAGTATTGCGGGCACTTGAAGCATCTCATCGCACGGTGGCCTAGTGGTGCACAAATCACCGAGCAAGTAAGTTGATCACTAGTCGGGCATGCATAGTTTTGTTGATCACTAGCCGGACATGCATTTGTTTTGTTGCTCACTAGCCAGATATGCATTGTTTTGTAGCCTTCTCATGCTTGTTTGGTGTACAAGAAGTTGGAGAAGAAAAACTTCACCGTCATGCATTGTTGGTTGAAGTTGAATGGGCAACTGAAGTGGAACCTTTTCATAGCCAAGACCGCTGCGCAAGCCAACGAGGAAGAAACCGGTGACCCTACCGACCCAACCCAAGAACCGCCGAAGAAGGTTAGAAGAAATTTACGGGGGAAGAAGTGGGAGGAGGAGAGGGCGAAGCGAGAAGGTGCGGCAGCCAAGCTGATGGAGAGGTACGAGGACATCTTGGCGAAGAAGGAGAAGGCATGCGTGAAGCGCTCGGACCTCAAGGAGGAGAAAAAGGCACAGAGGTTCAAATTGTTGATGGAGGCGACAGACAAGAAGCTCAAGCTCGAAGATAGGAGGACCATGATCGAAGAGAGGAAGGCCGTGCTCGAGGAAAAGAAGGTGAAGATCGCCACCAATGCGGAGGACACCAAGATGTCGACCTTGAATGTGGACTCTTTGGATGCCGATGCAAGAATGATCGTGCAATCCGTCCGCTACCAGATGTTGCAGCGGCAGAAAGATCAGTTGGCGACGGCGGACAATGAGGACGCGGCGGAGGCGGACGCCGAGGCGGAGGCTGCCTACGCAGTGGCGACTGTAGGGTAACGCAGCAGAAAACAAAAAATTTCCGCACTACGAACAAACCCAGGATCACTATGGAGATGCATACAAGGTTTTTGATCTGATCGTTACCGACTCGTAGCGCAGCGGAAGTAGAGTCGATGTAGATCGTCGGTGCAGACCCCTGCAGCTAAGATTTACAACCTCCCAACCGCGAGGATGTTCTCCCTCATCTGCTCCTCGAACAGCCCTCCGGGAGGCAGTCAGACAGTCCCTCGGACGGTGTCTCGGATAGCCCTTCGGAAGGACCCTCAAAACTCAGACTGTAACTCGGACAGCCCTTCGGGAGGACCCTCAAAACTCAGACTGTAACTCGGACAGCCCTTCGGGAGGCACTCTCGAACTAAGATCGAAACTACGATCTCTCTACGGGGTTGCACACATACGGTGTCAGCTATCCGGCAGGGCTTCGTCGTCCAGAACTAGTTCCCACCGAAACCCAGACAGCCTTTCGGCTCTACGAAACTATTTCGTGGGAGGCAGAGAGAGAGCCAGATAAATCTATGGCATGTGTATGAGAGCAAGGGGTAAGTGTGGAGAGCACCTCTCCACATCTATTTATAGGAAAACCCAAGGGGTTGGGTGACACTTGATAATACCAAAATGCCCATGCCATGTGACCTTCACAAGGGCATAAAAGGAAGGATGGAGGAGCTCCAAGGAGGAGCTCCTCCCTTGGCCGGCCAAGCATGTGGGGGCCCCCCAAAAGGGGTTCCTTCCTTCCCAAGCCATCCCTAAGATCTTTTGAGCAAAGCCCAAAAAAGTGGCTTTCCAAAAAGTAACCCAAAAGGCACTTTCACTATTGACGAAGACATTTTTCCGCGACCGTTAATTCCGAAAATATTTCTGTAGGCCTAGAACATTTCCAGTACCCACTAAAATAATTCTGGACGCGTTCCGAAAACATTTTCCGATCAATGATCTTCTTCAGCGAAAAGCAACCAAGACGTTTCCGGCTGCTCCGGAACATTTCCGGTTTTCTCTCCGGAAAAATTCCAGAAGTCCCCAGAACAATTCTGGCACCTCCAAAAAGTTCCAGACGCTTGCCGAAACCTCTCTGGCTTAATGGTTTACTCCGAAACAACTTTTCGGTTTTACCGAAACTTTTCCGGTGTTCTATCCCGAACTTTTCCGTTGTCTCCGAAACTTTTCCGGTGACATACTCGTTGTCTCCGAAACTTTTCCGGTGACATTCTCGTTGTCTCCGAAACTTTTCCGGTGACATTCTCTCAGACTCCCTGTCTAGTAATCAGCAGATAGATGACCCTTAAGCGTGTGACCCTATAGGTTCGGTGAAGTATAGACATGACCGGAACACCTTCCGATCAATGATCAATAGCGGAACCTTGGACACCCATATTGATCCCTATACCCACACGAATGAATATTCGAGTGAACCTCTAGTTGCCGTGTGCTATTCCTGTTGCTTCGCGATATGTTACAAAACCCGAGGTGAGACTTATCGGCATCCCCGTGGATCAACAACTTGTCCACTATGCCAGTTACCTCATTACCGGTTTTGTTCTCTTATCTCGTTTCCGCGTTCCGGCATCCCTGTGATCAAATCACATTGTGTCTGGCCAGACGATGATGGATACTGTAACACCGAGAGGGCCCAAAGAATATCTCTCCATTTCTGAGGAGCAAATCCCAATCTTGAGCTATCAAGTTACTTGTCACACTTTTCCATGAACCCGTAAGCCGCCGTAATAGCCACCCATTTACGGATGACGTTTAACAAACCCCAAAGTTCATGAAGCAAGTGCGAAGGAACTCAATACTCTCATGGTCTAAGGAATTATGCAAATTTAACTTTCTCTGTGTTATTAACCATTAACTTTGTGACGAATGTATCTCATAGCATAACATCCATTCGGGTCGATTCAACACAAATGTTCTTCTAACATTGTGCCCTCAAAAGTTGCCTGGCATAGACATGCCCATGATCAGGAAAACATGATCATCATGCAATACTTGAGCTAGTCTTAGAGGCCAGACTAGGAATACATTTTACCGTTTATTATTCCACACATGCTTATGAGTTTTCCTCCGAGCCTCGTGGTTATTGCAGACTCGAGAACCATAGCAGTTATAGCACGGAATATAAACATAATTACGAACACGGAGATAATAATAACATTAATTAGTGCCTCTAGGGCATATCTCCTACAGACTCCCACTTGCACTAGAGTCAATAATCTAGTCAATGCTAATGCACTTTACACCTATGGCATGTCGGTGTAAAATATGCTTCGCTTGTGGTATAGTCCTTATCCAACGGATCTGACAACTTCAGTTCCGTGTGTAGCTTTGCATATCCTCGCGTTTTCACGCTTTCACAAAATTCATATTTTGTGTGGACTTGGCTTTGTATATATGTGAATCACAGGTCGAACCTGGATTCCTCAGACTGAGCTATGGAGCAACTATCTTCAATAGTGTCCCATTGACCAAAGCCATCTTGGAACCTTACTAAGTTCATGAATGAACTATACGATTCAACATATTCTTTGTCGCTTCTAAAACGTCAACATACTTAGCCTTTGTTTATAGAATTCGCCATAGTAACCTGTTTTGGAATAATTCCAACTCACTGTGCCACCATATCGTGTATTACACAAAACCCTTAACTTAAATAAAAAATTGCATGGAGCATGGATGAAGACTGTATCGATGTAATTTCTTACAACGAGCACTTCATAATCTCCGCTTGCGAGAAAACATGTCATCAGTGCTACTATAGTACTCAATGACATTTTTCACTGTTGTCCCATGATGAGTACTTTGATCATTTTGGTATCTATACTCGCAACTGCTTGGGAGTACCGGACATATCTGGTTGTTTTACACACCATGGAATACATGATTAATCCAAACACAAAAGTGTGTGGAATCTCCATCATGTATTTTTCTCATCAGTGTTTTAGGACACCGAGTCTTGCAAAAAACTCTTTCCATGTGACATCTGCAAGAAACACTTCTTGGTGTTCTCACGCTAAAACATTTTAGCATCTTGTCAATATGTATTCTTGGCTTAGCCTATTAGGCAATTTTATCTCCATAGATAATTATGCCCAATATCGAGGCTACCTAGCCCAAGCACTTCATCGAAAAACTATTTTCCAATGAAGTCCTAATTCGTGTCAAGAAATTTATATTATTTCCAATCAACAATGTGTCAAGCACACAAGGTTTTTAGAAACATTATTATGCTCCCACTTACTTTCTTGTTTCCACAACCATCTTTGCTTTCCATTAATGAAATCAAAACTATTTTGACTATTTTATCAAAACGAAGATTCCAACTCCATTTTGCTCTCTTCTGTCCATTGCTGGAACTCCAAAGTTTGCACACTCACTAGCATCCTCTGGAATGACAAAATACCTCGGACTGTATCATCTATAAGTCCTTGGTTGTATTTCCATCTCATGAAAATCCTTTTGGCATCCATGTATCAATTGCTAGTTTAACCCGAACCGACTTTAAGCATCGCTATGGAGAGACAATCTCGCCGTAGTTAATTCCTTGAATTTGTTATAAGCAACAAGTCTAGCTTTATGGATAAAACACTTTTATCCATATCAGTTTATAGTTCCATTAATATTCGTTAGACTCTAAGTCTTCCGAAGGGATTATCAAGACCTAGTCTTGAATCATTTATGGAAACTATCTTGGATTATTTTGGCATTTAGCCAATTCCGGAGTCAGGGCCCATCAACGCTTCCTTGTGTCTCGTAGGTATACTGTTGTCTAACAACAATATCTCGTTTGCGCACCTGAGAGGTTTGCACGAGTTTTGCCTACGTGGTTCAGCTGCAAGTTCGATCGAAGTCCATACATCTCATGTAGAGGCTTCCGTATCAGTCGCAGTAGGAAACACTGGAATTTCTTCCAAGGTTTCTGTCCTTTGACCTGATGACGAAGATACTGTTATCTCATCGAATTGTACTGTCCTCCCACTCACCTTTTTGAAAGAAACATTTTCTTCAAAATCATACCGTTCTTTGTGGCAAACTTTTGCCTCGGTATAGTGATGGAGAAATACCCAATAATTTGGGATAACCTACAAAGTAGCACTTGTCTGATTTGGAATAGGTTTGTAAAATACTTTACACAAGCCCCATATTCCAAATGTTAAGAAAAGACATAACATGGTTGGGCGTACCATACCATGGCTTCTTTTCAATAGATCTTATGGCGCTCTTTTCAGTGTAAAAGCCGCAGTCTCTAAAGCATTACTTTAAAAGGGATAATGGCAAATTGATTTATGTCATCTTTGATCTTACCATGTCATAAATGGTTTGATTACATCTTCACGGACATTCCACTCACAGTGGTGTTCCGGGAGGTGTAAGTTATGAAATTCTTTTCACAACTCATCAGACATTCGCTAAACTTGTAACTCAAATATTCTTTTCCGCAATCCAATTGCAGAAACATAATTTTCTTGTTACAATAATTTCTACTTCATTTTGAAAACCTTTTGAATGATTTCAAAAGATCCAGACTTATGTCTCATCAAGTAAATATCCATATATCTAGTTGAGTCATTTCTGAAGATAGACAAATCCACTGCCAGCAACAACCTTTATCGGACTACACACATCAAAATGTATGATTACCAATAAGTTTGTTTGCTCGTTCCTTATGGCCTGTGAACGGTATTTCAGTCACTTCACTTTTCGGACGAAAGTTGAAAGTGTCAGATGATTCATAATCAAATGACTTAAAAAATCCATCATTATGGAATTTCTCCATGCGGGTTTCTCCAATGTGACCAAATGCAGTGCCACACATATGTGGTATTCTTTTAGTCTTGCGACATTTAGCGTCAGTGTCACGGATGTATTATATTATTATCAATATTCATAACATACATCTCATTCATAATGAGAGTATGGCCCTTGTGTTATTCATAACATCGAAGAACAAAAGTTCTCTCATGAACAACCTTCTTGCAACAAACATTATGCAATGGGCTAGAGTGAATAAAACTCTAAAATGAATTATGAAAATAAATGCAGAGGTAATACGCCGATGGAAGGTGTAGTAACTTTTACTAAGTTCCATCATGTATCTTAACCTCATTCCTGGCTAGTCCTTTTAGGTCGTAGTAGTTCTTGCATCGAGTTGCAATAGAATGCAATCGAACGGGTATTCCTGTGAGTAATCACAATACCGAAGAATTAGTGACTAACTGTTTAATCACAATTCCCAAGAACTATTTCTTTGACCAGCCTTTTATACATCTATAACTTGTATGACATTCATACATGAGCTGGACATTTCAGTCTCCTCTCCTTTTGCCTTTATACTTCTAACAGTTTTACTTCCAATATTTCTCCTACTCTCAGAAGAAGCACCCAACTTTAAGAGTGGCGTTAGCCCTGGACTTCCTAGGCGTGTAAGTCTTACTGACACCCTTTGGACACTTCCTTTCTCTTTAAGTTGTTTGTTTTATTCACCTTCATCACATGACAGGCGTTCTTCTGGATCCCTCTCTTAACAGTCCAATGCATAGTAAACACTTCACTAATACTTTGCAAATAAACACTGCTTTGGATATTTCATATCTTTTAGCCTTTGTCTGTATCTGAAAATAATTTTCAGTTCCATGAATATCACATAACTATCCCAAATCTTTTGAAGTTCGGGTCTCATGGAAGCAAACTTATTGCACTTGACCATAACAGAATTCTAGCTTTTGGATCGAAGGACGAGAGTCACATCATCCATAGCATTAGCGGGAGAATACCGAAAGCATGCGATAGGACAAAGTCCTTCTCAGCACTCTTGAGGACAATCCTCACATTACGTTACCAATCGTAAAGTTTTAACCAGATATTTAACAGCTTATTCAACTTTAATAGGGAAGGTGGAAACGCGAGCCATTATTCTAGAACTTTTATGCAAATCACACTTAGACAAAGTTCATAATTAATTGCACTGAGAATTAAACAAGTTAATTCTAAAGTGCACTCCCACTCAAATCAATATCTCTCATAATTGATTTGTGAGTGATACAAAATCCATATATCAATTCAATGTCATAGAATCATCATCTCATGACGCGAATTTCCATCGGTAGGCCAACTTGCCGATCACATCTCTATGTGACTCTTGTTCATCTTTCGATGGGCGTGTTCCGAGATCAGGACGATCCTGCCATGAACGTCAAGACAACCAAGTGATCTTGCTGCGAGGTCTGACCTCACCC
The DNA here is from genome assembly GCA_039707655.1 of Elymus sibiricus. Lineage (NCBI taxonomy): Eukaryota > Viridiplantae > Streptophyta > Magnoliopsida > Poales > Poaceae > Elymus > Elymus sibiricus. Next base: position 32,788,468 of record CM077670.1, read on the forward strand.
GCCTCACACTTCTCCAATCGTTCGTACCCATGCATCCATGGCGCACCCGGAAAGGATAGATGCCGTGACGGTGCTACACTTGGGAGAACACTAACTACTTGATATTTTTGTGAGAGATCACCCTAATAAAAAGTGACTACCGCGCAATCAAAAAGGGTGCATCATAAGGGATAAACATCTCAGGCAATTCATAATAGCATGATATGGTATAGCCCTTTCTGACGGAGAAGTCTTCTTCATCTTTGCGAAGTCGGTCAAGGAAAAACGCTGCCGTGGCAGAACCCATTTGCCAAGGCTTGTTTCCTTTCCTTTTCTCCGTCTTCGGCTTTTGCGTTGGTCTCCACCTTCACAGAGCTTGTCACTGCCTTGTCGATGCAATAAATAATACTGCTATCTCTATAGCTAATAAAATAATGCATTTCAACAAGGTTGACACGCAGGTCATTTAAAGTGGCAATCATATGGCTCCAGCCATCATGCCGAATCATGACACGCAGGTCATGTTAATTAATTTACATAATATAGTCATCTCATACATAATCAAATTAAATATGATGAAGACTATACCACATCTCATGCACATCTCATGTCATCCTGCAAAACCAAGTTAGACGCCTCTAATCGGTTTATGCAAAATTTTATTTTACGTGGCTTCTAAGGTTTCGAAACAAACCGAAGCTACCAATGTCCATCATCAAGTATGATTATTCAAGTCGCTAGATTAACTTTGCGGGGCGTATGAAACACGAGATAATAAAATCTCGAGCCCCATACTGAACTTCGTCATACGCAAGAACCCCGTGCAGATCATATCTGCATTGCCCTTTAGTCTGCGAAAGATCCATCTTTCTTTAACTATGGTAGAACCCAAAGACACTGAAGCACTTCGTTGATCTGTCAACCAGCATACTCAGGAGCAGCATGGAAGGATCGCGGATTGCAAGAACTTTGTCAGATTCTACCATGCTGTCAAGATCAGGACTACGCAAATTCAAGGGAAGCAACAAGAACATCGGGTAATAGATTTCATCTGCTGCCCGCACAAATAATTTTCAGCAATAGATCTCATCTACTCCAAAATTATATTGTGCAACACCCATACATCTCATGTATTCTATATCGTAACCTGCATCTACGCATAGCACGGCTCATGATGCCACTGTAGGGTAACGCAGCAGAAAACAAAAAAATTCCGCACTACGAACAAGCCCAGGATCACTATGGAGATGCATACAAGGTTTTTGATCTGATCGTTACCGACTCGTAGCGCAGCGGAAGTAGAGTCGATGTAGATCGTCGGTGCAGACCCCCGCGACTAGGATTTAAAACCTCCCAACCGCGAGGATGTTCTCCCTCATCTGATCATCGGACAGTCCCTCGGACAGCCCTCCGGGAGGCAGTCAGACAGTCCCCCGGACGGTGTCTCGGACAGCCCTTCGGGAGGACCCTCAAAACTCAGACTATAACTCGGACAGCCCTTCGGGAGGACCCTCAAAACTCAGACTGTAACTCGGACAGCCCTTCGGTAGGCACTCTTGAACTAAGATCAAAACTATGATCTCTCTACGGGGTTGCACACATACGGTGTTAGCTATCCGGCAGGGCTTCGCCGTCCAGAACTAGTTCCCACCGGAACCCAGACAGCCTTCCGGCTCTACGATACTATTTCGTGGGAGGGAGAGAGAGCCAGATAAATCTATGGCATGTGTATGAGAGCAAGGGGTGAGTGTGGAGAGCACCTCTCCACATCTATTTATAGGAAAACCCAAGGGGTTCGGTGACACTTGATAATACCAAAATGCCCATGCCATGTGACCTTCACGATGGAAATGTGCCCTAGAGGCAATAATAAAGTTGTTATTATTTTATATTTCCTTGTTCATGATAAAGGTTTATTATTCATGCTAGAATTGTATTGACCGGAAACTTAAATACATGTGTGAATACATAAACAAATACCGTGTCCCTAGTGAGCCTCTACTAGACTAGCTCGTTGATCAAAGATGGTTAAGGTTTCCTAACCATAGACATGAGTTGTCATTTGATAACGGGATCACATCATTAGGAGAATGATGTGATGGACAAGACCCATCTGTTAGCTTAGCATATGATCGTTCTGTTTATTGCTACTGCTTTCTTGAATGTCAAATACATGTTCCTCCGACCATGAGATCATGCAACTCCCGGATACCGGAGGAATACCTTGTGTGCTATCAAACGTCACAACGTAACTGGGTGATCATAAAGATGCTCTACAGGTATCTCCGAAGGTGTCTGTTGAGTTGGCATGGATCAAGACTGGGATTTGTCACTCCGTGTTTCGGAGAGGTATCTCTGGGGCCTCTCGGTAATGCACATCATAAGAAGCTTGCAAGCAAAGTGACTAAGGAGTTAGTTACGGGATGATGTATTACGGAATGAGTAAAGAGACTTGCCGGTAATGATATTGAACTAGGTATGGAGATACCGACGATCGAATCTCGGGCAAGTAACATACCGACGGACAAAGGGAATTACGCATGTTGTCATTTCGGTTCGACCGATAAGATCTTCGTGGAATATGTAGGAACCAATATGAGCATCCAGGTTCCGCTATTGGTTATTGACCGGAGAGGCGTCTCAGCCATGTCTACATCATTCCCGAACCCGTAGGGTCCGCACGCTTAACGTTCGTTGACGATATAGTGTTATATGAGTTATGTGAATTGGTAACCGAATATTGTTCGGAGTCCCGGATGAGATCCCGGACGTCACGAGGAGTCTCGGAATGGTCGAGAGGTAAAGATTTATATATGGGAAGTCATATTTTGGGTTCCGGAAAAAGATACAGTTTTTTCGGTTTTGTACCGGGAAGCTTCCAGAAGGTTCCGGAGGATTCCGGAGGGGTCCGGAAGTCCACAAGTGAGTCCACCACGTCCCAAGGGCTGTCATGGGCTAAGGGGAGGCGCCCTGGCCTTATTGGGCCAGGCGCATCAAGTCCTCAAAAGCCTACGCAGCTAGGGAAGGAAAAAAGGAGAGTCCTAGTAGGAATAGGATTGGACTTTGGAGTCCAAGTCCACTTGTGTACTATTCACGTGGTACTGTTCACGTGGTACTGTTCACATGGCACTATTCCTTCTACTCCAAGCCCCTACACATATATAAATAGAGGAGAGGGGGCGCCCCAAACAAGACACAACATTGTCTTAGCCGTGTGCGGCGCCCCCCTCCACAGTTCCGTCCCTCGGTCATATTTTCGCAGTGCTTGGGTGAAGCCCTGCGGAGATAGCATCACCATCACCGTCACCACGCCATCGTGCTGCCGGAACTGATCCACTACCTCGCCGTCTTGCTGGATCAAGAAGTCGAGGACGTCACCGAGCTGAACATGTGCTGAACGCGGAGGTGCCGTACGTTCGGTACTCGGTTGGTTGGATCGTGAAGTTGTTCGACGACATCAACCGCGTTGTTCTAACGCTTCCGCTTACGGTCTACAAGGGTACGTAGACACACTCCCCCTCTCGTAGCTATGCATCTCCATGGATAGATCTTGCGTGTGCGTAGAATTTTTTATATTTTCCATGCAACGTTCCCCAACAGTGGCATCATGAGCCAGGTCTATGCGTGGATGATATGCACGAGTAGAACACAAAGAGTTGTGGGCGGTGATTGTCATACTGCTTACCACCAACGTCTTATTTTGATTCGGCGGTATTGTAAGATGAAGCGGCCCGGACCAACCTTACATGTCCACATACATGAGACCGGTTCCACCGACAGACATGCAACTTGTTTTGCATAAAGGTGGCTGGCGGGTGTCTGTTTCTCCTACTTTAGTTGAACCGAATTTGACTGCGGCCGGTCCTTGTTGAAGGTTAAAACAACAAACTTGATAAATCACCGTTGTGGTTTTGTGCCGTAGGTAAGAACGGTTCTTGCTAGAAGCCCGTAGCAGCCACGTAAAACTTGCAACAACAAAGTAGAGGACGTCTAACTTGTTTTTGCAGGGTATGCTGTGATGTGATATGGTCAAGACATGATGTGATATACATTATTGTATGAGATGATCATGTTTTGTAATTTATCGGCAACCAGCAGGAGCCTTATGGTTGTCTCTTTATTGTATGAAATGCAAGCGCCATGTAATTGCTTTACTGTATCGCTATGCGTTAGCAATAGTTGTAGAAGCAATAGTTGGCGAGACAACCACGATGCAACGATGGAGATCAAGGTGTCGAGCCGGTGACGATGGAGATCATGACGATGCTTTGGAGATGGAGATCAAAAGCACAAGATGATGATGGCCATATCATGTCACATATTTTGATTGCATGTGATGTTTATCCTTTATGCATCTTATTTTGCTTAGAACGACGGTAGCGTTATAAGATGATCCCTTCACTAAATTTCAAGATAAAAGTGTTCTCCCCGAGTATGCACCGTTGCTAAAGTTCATCGTTTCGAAGCACCTCGTGATGATCGGGTGTGATAGATTCTACGTTCACATACAACGGGTGTAAGCCAATTTTACACAAGCAGAATACTTGGGTTAAACTTGACGAGCCTAGCATGTACAGACATGGTCCCGGAACACTGGATACCGAAAGGTCGAACATGAGTCATATAGTAGATATGATCAACATGGAGATGTTCACCATTGATGACTATCCCATCTCACGTGATGATCGGACATGGGCTAGTTGATTTGGATCATGTATCACTTAGTTAACTTGAGGGATGTTAATTTAAGTGGGAGTTCATTAGTAATTTGATTAATTGAACTTAATTTATCATGAACTTAGTCCTGATAGTCTTTGAAAATTATGTTGTAGATCAATAGCTCGCGTTGTAGCTCCCCTGTTTTTGATACGTTCTTAGAGAAAGCTTAGTTGAAAGATGATGGTAGCAATTACACGGATTGGGTCCGTAACTTGAGGATTATCCTCATTGCTACACAGAAGGATTATGTCCTTGATGCACCGCTAGGTGATGGACCTGCTGCAGGAGCTGCTGCAGACGTTGTGAACGCCTGGCAGGCTCGATCTGATGACTACTCGATAGTTCAGTGTGCCATGCTCTACGGCTTAGAACCGGGACTGCAAAAGCGTTTTGAACGCCACGGAGCATATGAGATGTTCCAAGAGATGAAATTGATAATTCAAGCTAATGCCCGGGTTGAGAGATATGAAGTCTCCAACATGTTCTTTAGGTGTAAGATGGAGAAGAACAGTTCTGTCAGTGAACACATACTCAGAATGTTTGGGTACCACAACCACTTGACTCAGCTGGGAATTGATCTTCCAGTTGAGAGTGTTATTGACAGAGTTCTTCAGTCACTGCCACCAAGCTATAAAGGCTTCATGATGAACTACAAAATGCAAGGGATGGAGAAGACAATTCCCGAGCTCTTCGCGATGCTGAAATCGGCGGAGGTAGAAATCAAGAAGGAGCATCAAGTGTTGATGGTTAACAAGACCACTAGTTTCAAGAAAAAGGGCAAGGGAAAGAAGGGGAACTTCAAGAAGAACGGCAAGCAAGCTGCCGCTCCCACGAAGAAACCCAAAGTTGGACCCAAGCCTAAAACTGAGTGCTTCTACTGCAAAGGAACTGGTCACTGGAAGCGGAACTGCCCCAAGTATTTAGCGGATAAGAAGGATGGCAAAGTGAACAAAGGTATATTTGATATACATGTTATTGATATGTACCTCACTAGTGCTCGTAGCAGCGTCTGGGTATTTGATACCGATTCAGTTGCTAAATATTAGTAACTTGAAGCAGGAGCTACAGAGTAACGGCGACTAGCTGAGGGCGAGGTGACGATATGTGTTGGAAGTGTGTCCAAGATTGATATGATCAATATCGACACGCTCGTAATACCTTCGGGATTAGTATTAAACCTAAATAATGGTTATTTGGTGCTTGCGTTGAGCATAAAACATTATATCTGGATATTGTTTATTGCAAGACGGTTATTCATTTAAGTCAGAGAATAATGGTTATTCTGTTTATATGAATAATATCCCTCGTGATCATGCACCCTTGTGAATGGTTTATTCTTGTTGAATCTCGATCGTAGTGATACACATATTCATAATATTGATGCCAAAAGATGCAAAGTTGATAATGATAGTGCAACATACTTGTGGCACTGCCGTTTAGGTCATATTGGTGTAAAGCGCATGAAGAAACTCCATGCTGATGGACTTTTGGAATCTCTTGATTATGAATCATTTGATACTTGCGAACCATGCCTCATGGGCAAGATGACTAAAACTCCATTCTCCGGAACAATGGAGTGAGCTACTGATTTGTTGGAAATAATACATACCGATGTATGCGGTCCGATGAATGTTGAAGCACGCGGCGGGTATCATTATTTTCTAACCTTCACAGATGATTTGAGTAGATATGGGTATATCTACTTGATGAAACACAAGTCTGAAACATTTGAAAAGTTCAAAGAATTTCAGAGTGAAGTAGAGAATCATCGTAACAAGAAAATAAAGTTTCTACAATCTGATCGCGGAGGCGAATATTTGAGTTACGAGTTTGGCCTTCATTTAAGAAAATGTGGGATTGTTTCACAACTCACGCCACCTGGAACACCACAGCGTAATGGTGTGTCCGAACGTCGTAACCGTACTTTATTGGATATGGTGCGTTCTATGATGTCTCTTACCGATTTGCCACTATCGTTTTGGGGTTATGCATTAGAGACAGCTGCATTCACGTTAAATAGGGCACCGTCTAAATCCGTTGAGACGACACCATATGAACTATGGTTTGGCAAGAAACCTAAGCTGTCGTTTCTTAAAGTTTGTGGATGCGATGCTTATATGAAAAAGCTTCAACCTGATAAGCTCGAAACCAAAGCGGAGAAGTGTGTCTTCATAGGATACCCTAAAGAAACAATTGGGTACACCTTCTACCACAGATCCGAAGGCAAGGTCTTTGTTGCCAAGAATGGGTCCTTTCTAGAGAAGGAGTTTCTCTCGAAAGAAGTGAGTGGGAGGAAAGTAGAACTTGATGAGGTAATTGTACCTTCTCTCGAATTGGAAAGTAGCTCATCAGAGAAAACCGTTCCCGTGATGCCTACACCAATAAGAGAGGAAGATAATGGTGAAGATCATGAAACTTTAGATCAAGTTACTACTGAACCTCGTAGGTCGACCAGAGTACGTTCCGCACCAGAGTGGTACGGTAATCCTGTTCTGGAAGTCATGTTGTTAGACAACGGCGAACGTACGAACTATGAAGAAGCTATGATGAGCCCAGATTCTGACAAATGGCTTGAGGCCATGAAATCTGAGATAGGATCCATGTATGAGAACAAAGTATGGACTTTGGTGGACTTGCCCGATGATCGGCAAGCCATTGAGAATAAATGGATTTTAAGAGGAAGACAAACGCTGATGGTAATATCATTGTCTACAAAGCTCGACTTGTCGCAAAAGGTTTTCGACAAGTTCAAGGGGTTGACTACGATGAGACTTTCTCACCCGTAGCGATGCTTAAGTCTGTCCGAATCATGTTAGCAATTGCCGCATTTTATGATCTGGTAAATGGATGTCAAAACTGCATTCCTTAATGGTTTTCTCAAAGAAGAGTTGTATATGATGCAACCAGAAGGTTTTGTCGATCCTAAGGGTGCTAACAAAGTGTGCAAGCTCCAGCGATCCATCTATGGACTGGTGCAAGCATCTCGGAGTTGGAATATACGCTTTGATGAGGTGATCAAAGCATATGGTTTTGTACAGACTTACGGTGAAGCCTGTATTTACAATAAAGTGAGTGGGAGCTCTGTAGCATTTCTAGTATTATATGTGGATGACATATTGTTGATTGGAAATGATATAGAATTTCTGGATGGCATAAAAGGATACTTGAATGAAAGACCTCGGTGAAGCTACTTATATATTGGGCATCAAGATCTATAGAGATAGATCAAGACGCTTGATAAGACTTTCAATGAGTACATACCTTGACAAGATTTTGAAGGAGTTCAAAATGGATAAGTCAAAGAAGTAGTTCTTGCCTGTATTGTAAGGTGTAAAGTTGAGTAAGACTCAAAGCTCGACCACGGCAGAAGATAGAGAGAGAATGAAAGTCATTACCTATGCCTCAGCCATAGGTTCTATAATGTATGCCATGCTGTGTACCACACCTAATGTGTGCCTTGCCACGTGTCTGGCAAAAGGGGTACAAGAGTGATCCAGGAGTGGATCACTGGACAGCGGTCAAAATTATCCTTAGTAACTAAAGGACTAAGGAAATGTTTCTCGATTATGGAGGTGATAAAGAGTTCGTCATAAAGGGTTACGTCGATGCAAGCTTTGACACCAATCTGGATATCTCTGAGTAGCAAACCGGATACGTATAATGGAGCAGTCATTTGGAATAGCTCCAAGTAAAGCGTGATAGCAGCATCTACAGTATGACATAAGGATTTGCAAAGTACACATGGGTCTGAATATTGCAGACCCATTGACTAAAATTCTCTCTCACGAGCAAAACATGATCACACCTTAGAACTCTTTGAGTGTTAATCACATGGTGATGTGAAATAGATTATTGACTCTAGTGAACTCTTGGGTGTTAATCACATGGCGATGTGAACTAGATTATTTACTCTAGTGCAAGTGGGAGACTGATGGAAATATGACCTAGAGGCAATAATAAAGTTGTTATTATTTTATATTTCCTTGTTCATGATAAAGGTTTATTATTCATGCTAGAATTGTATTGACCGGAAACTTAAATACATGTGTGAATACATAAACAAATACCGTGTCCCTAGTGAGCCTCTACTAGACTAGCTCGTTGATCAAAGATGGTTAAGGTTTCCTAACCATAGACATGAGTTGTCATTTGATAATGGGATCACATCATTAGGAGAATGATGTGATGGACAAGACCCATCTGTTAGCTTAGCATATGATCGTTCTGTTTATTGCTACTGCTTTCTTGAATGTCAAATACATGTTCCTCCGACCATGAGATCATGCAACTCCCGGATACCGGAGGAATACCTTGTGTGCTATCAAACGTCACAATGTAACTGGGTGATCATAAAGATGCTCTACAGGTATCTCCGAAGGTGTCTGTTGAGTTGGCATGGATCAAGACTGGGATTTGTCACTCCGTGTTTCGGAGAGGTATCTCTGGGGCCTCTCGGTAATGCACATCATAAGAAGCTTGCAAGCAAAGTGACTAAGGAGTTAGTTACGGGATGATGTATTACGGAACGAGTAAAGAGACTTGCCGGTAACGAGATTGAACTAGGTATGGAGATACCGACGATCGAATCTCGGGCAAGTAACATACCGACGGACAAAGGGAATTACGTATGTTGTCATTGCGGTTCGACCGATAAGATCTTCATGGAATATGTAGGAACCAATATGAGCATCCAGGTTTCGCTATTGGTTATTGACCGGAGAGGTGTCTCAGTCATGTCTACATCATTCCCGAACCCGTAGGGTCCGCACGCTTAACGTTCGTTGACGATATAGTGTTATATGAGTTATGTGAATTGGTAACCGAATATTGTTCGGAGTCCTGGATGAGATCCCGGACGTCATGAGGAGTCTCCGAATGGTCGAGAGGTAAAGATTTATATATGGGAAGTCATATTTTGGGTTCCGGAAAAAGGTGCAGTTTTTTCGGTATTGTACCGGGAAGCTTCCAGAAGGTTCCGGAGGATTCCGGAGGGGTCCGAAAGTCCACAAGTGGGTCCACCACGTCCCAAGGGCTGGCATGGGCTAAGAGGAGGCGCCCTGGCCTTATTGGGCCAGGCGCACCAAGTCCTCAAAAGCCCACGCAGCTAGGGAAGGAAAAAAGGAGAGTCCTAGTAGGAATAGGATTGGACTTTGGAGTCCAAGTCCACTTGTGTACTATTCACGTGGACTGTTCACGTGGTACTGTTCACATGGCACTATTCCTTCTACTCCAAGCCCCTACACATATATAAATAGAGGAGAGGGGGCGCTCCAAACAAGACACAACATTGTCTTAGCCGTGTGCGGCGCCCCCCTCCACAGTTCCGTCCCTCGGTCATATTTTCGCAGTGCTTGGGCGAAGCCCTGCGGAGATAGCATCACCATCACCGTCACCACGCCGTCGTGCTGCCGGAACTGATCCACTACCTCTCCATCTTGCTGGATCAAGAAGTCAAGGACGTCACCGAGCTGAACATGTGCTGAACGCGGAGGTGCCGTACGTTCGGTAGTCGGTCGGTTGGATCGTGAAGTTGTTCGACGACATCAACCGCATTGTTCTAACACTTCCACTTACGGTCTACGAGGGTACGTAGACACAGTCCCCCTCTCGTAGCTATGCATCTCCATGGATAGATCTTGCGTGTGGGTAGAAATTTTTTTGTTTTCCATGCAACGTTCCCCAACACTTCACAAGGGCATAAAAGGAAGGATGGAGGAGCTCCAAGGAGGAGCTCCTCCCTTGGCCGGCCAAGCATGTGGGTCCCCCCCAAAAGGGGTTCCTTCCTTCGCAAGCCATCCCTAAGATCTTTTGAGCAAAGCCCAAAAAAGTGGCTTTCCAAAAAGCAACCCAAAAAGCACTTTCACTATTCACGAAGTCATTTTTCCGTGACCGTTAATTCTGAAAATATTTCTGTAGGCCTAGAACATTTCCAGTACCCACTAAAATAATTCTGGACGCGTTCCGAAAACATTTTCGGATCAATGATCTTCTTCAGCGAAAAGCAACCAAGACGTTTCCGGCTACTCCTGAACATTTCCGGTTTTCTCTCCGGAAAAATTCCAGAAGTCCCCAGAACAATTCTGGCACCTCCAAAAAGTTCCAGACGCTTGCCGAAACCTCTCTGGCTTAATGGTTTACTCCGAAACAACTTTTCGGTTTTACCAAAACTTTTCCGGTGTTCTCTCCCGAACTTTTCCGTTGTCTCCGAAACTTTTCCGGTGACATACTCGTTGTCTCCGAAACTTTTCCAGTGACATTCTCGTTGTCTCCGAAACTTTTCCGGTGACATTCTCTTAGACTCCTTGTCTAGTATTAAGCAGATAGATGACCCTTAAGCGTGTGACCCTATAGGTTCGGTGAAGTATAGACATGACCGGAACACCTTCCGATCAATGATCAATAGCGGGACCTTGGACACCCATATTGATCCCTATACCCACACGAATGAATATTCGAGTGAACCTCTAGTTGCCGTGTGCTATTCCTGTTGCTTCGCGATATGTTACAAAACCCGAGGTGAGACTTATCGGCATCCCCGTGGATCAACAACTTGTCCACTATGCCAGTTACCTCGTTACCGGTTTTGTTCTCTTATCTCGTTTCGTCGTTCCGGCATCCCTGTGATCAAATCACATTGTGTCTGGCCAGACGATGATGGATACCGTAACACCGAGAGGGCCCAAATAATATCTCTCCATCGTCGGAGGAGCAAATCCCAATCTTGAGCTATCAAGTTACTTGTCACACTTTTCCATGAACCCGTAAGCCGCCGTAATTGCCACCCATTTATGGATGACGTTTAACAAACCCCAAAGTTCATGAAGCAAGTGCGAAGGAACTTAATACTCTCATGGTCTAAGGAATTATGCAAACGTTAACTTTCTCTATGTTATTAACCATTAACTTTGTGACGAATGTATCTCATAGCATAACATCAATTCGGGTCGATTCAACACAAATGTTCTTCTAACATTGTGCCCTCAAAAGTTGCCTGGCATAGACATGCCCATGATCAGGAAAACATGATCATCATGCAATACGTGAGCTAGTCTTAGAGGCCAGACTAGGAATACATTTTACCGTTTATTATTCCACACGTGCATATGAGTTTTCCTCCGAGCCTCGTGGTTATTGCAGACTCGACAACCATAGCAGTTATAGCACGGAATATAAACATAATTACGAACACGGAGATAATAATAACATTTATTATTGCCTCTAGGGCATATCTCCTACAGCGACGACACCTTGATCGGGGAACAGACGGCTGGGATTGCCGGTCTGGTAGGGCAGAAAATATCACGGACTGCCCAACTGATGTTCTTTTTGGATTCAGGCATTTCAAAACTAAGCATACTTGGCTCTTTTTGGCTGTGATCGGGCATGCGATCCGGCGCTGGTGTGATCCGGCGCACTGTGTGGGTCGGACTAAATTTGAATTTGAAATTTCCCTTTATTGGCGGACATATACAGGATAGCGTTGGATGGTGGCCTCCCGCATCCGTGTCCGTGGACTGGCCCCCCCTGTCCGTGGACGGATGTGGGAGGAAATTTACGGGTTGCCGTTGGAGATGCCCTAACCTCTAGCTTCTTCCTATAATTAATTGCTCCAATCACTACTAACTAGCACCGCATCAATCAGATTCGGACTCAGAGCATGACCATGCCCGTAAGAACCGAGGCCACCAGTAGGGCCGTCGTCAAGGCCATTGCCGGCCGCCCCGCCTCGGAGGTGGTCTCGAGCTGTATGGTGAAGTTGCAGGTGCCCGTGGAGGGGTCCTGGCACGTGCGCCCGGCGAGCCCCTCGAAGCCGCACGCCTCCTTCTGCTGGTCCTGCACCTGGAAGTAGGCGTTGAACGCGTAGGATGCCTCCTCCTGCTGGACCTGCACCTGGAAGCCGCACGCCTCCTTCTGCTGGTCCTACTTAGACCAACAACAGCAAGTTCATGCTGAATACAAATGTTCAGAAACGCTGGCACCTGGTAGAACTAGGCACACTCAGGCGAGGAGCTAGAAGCATGTTTATCAGTTAAATGGGCAGCTAAATTTAACTCATGCCTTACAAAGTTGAACTGGAAATAGGAGAAATGACTGTTGAGATCTTGGATTTCAAGAAGAACAGGCAGAACTGAAGCACGATTCTTCTTGCGGCTTTTCCATAGCTCAATCAGGCCCTCACAATCTATTTCAGGTGAACATTTTCAACATTTAGTTGTTGGCACAGGAGTAAGCTATCCCTGCAAGCGATGGCTTCTGTAGCAAAGCATTTGCCATGAACTATTACCACTTTAAACCTCCAGAATGAAACTCGCCCTTATCATTGCGGATAACACACCCAGTTGCTCCAACATGAGTGTTAGCATCAAAAGCTGCATCAGAGTTAATCTTGACAGCACCCATTGGAGGTGGAGACCAGCAGATCAAATACATCACACTTGTACATCGTAAAGAAATCCTAAATGAGAATGCCCTGGCCGAAGACATCGCACGCCAAAAAAATCCTCAAAGACAAGCCAAGCCACAAGGATGGCACAGGCGACTGATGTCCATCCATTAGGCAGTTGCAGGCGCCTTTCCTATGGCGTTGTTGTTGTCGTCAACCAAGCGGCACGCAAGAACATGCATCAACACACCGGTTGCATCAACCACAGGGGCCTTCAGTTGCTCACATGACAGAGATGAATCTTGCCCCTCACATGACAAGGTCGCGGCAAGTCCACCTTCATATGCTCCACTGACAAAGGCAAACATACATAGCCCCTGAAGATCGCGCATGATCCACAGTACCGGAGCCATGACCATGGCGACAGAGGAAACCCTCAGAGGTGAGGTAGACAACATAGGGGACATGCTAGGCAGCGACGTGCACATCAGTGCAGCTCAATTTTCTTACTATGCATCTAAATAAACCCTTGAGGACCCTAATTCAGAAAATCACCACCTTTTGTTTTTTTCAAAAACCCACCACCATTGTACTGACAGTTTGCAAAAAAACGCTGATCAGCCGATTAGAACTGTTTGACGAAAAAACTGACAGCTAGGTCCCTCCATAAATGATGATGTGGCATGAGCACAACTCACACCGTTTGAATCAAATATTAGGATGGCGTAGGGCCACCTGTCATCCTCACTCGCACCCCTCTTCCTCCTCTGGTGAATATCAACACTCATCACGAACGCACCGGTGCCCTCGCCGGGATCGTCCCAGCCACGGGTGCTTGCCAGGAGACTCAGGAGAGCGGGAGAAGGGGAAGGAGGTGTTGGAAATATTCCCTGGAGGTAATAATATTGTATTATTATATTTCCATATTCATAATTAAGATTTTATATTCTATGCTATAACTGCTATGATCCTAGAATATGCGATTCAGTGGAAAATTCATATGCACGTGTGGAATGATAAACGGTAAAAATAGGTTCTGGTCTTGCCTCTAAGACTGGCTCAAGTGTTGTTAGTGATCATGTTTTCCGAATCTTAGGATATCGTTATGTGTAACGATAGTCCTAAAACAATATTGATAGTATGACGTTAGAAGAATGATCATATTGAATCGACCCAAACTTGTTTGTTATACTTTGAGATAATATCGTCTAAAATCAATTGTTATAACACAGAGTGTTTACATGTGTTTTAGTTACTTAGACCATGAGAGTATCGTAGCAGTTCTTACCATACGGTGGACTTTGGGGTTGCTCAAACGTCATCTGTAACACAGTGATCATAACGACAACTTACTGGTTCATCGGAAAGTTTGACAAGGGACTAGATAGCTCAAGAGTGGGATTTGCTCCTCCGACGATGGAGAGATATTCTTAGGGCCCTCTCGGTGTGACGGCATCCATCATCGTCTGGCCAGACACAAGTGACTATCTCACGGGGATGCCGAAACATATCAATGAGAAAGAAGAACAAAACCGGTAACAAGGATAACGGTATAATGAGCATGTGTATGACTCAAGAGGATACCGATACATCTCAAGTTTTGTAAAGTATCGCAAAGCAAAGGGAATATCACATGATAACCAAAGGTTCACTCGAATATTATTCGTGTACTCATAGGGATCGATATGAACGTCCACGGTTCCGCTACCGGTCATTGAACAAAGGGGTTTTGTTCATGTCTATGTTTTACCCAACCTACAGGGTCACAAGTTTAAGGTAATCATGATCTACTGAGTGTTAGTAGGATGGGAGTAACGAGGATTTATTTGAGAAATTGTTTCATTAATATTCGAAATAGTTTCGAGAGGAACCGAAAGCGTTTCGGGGTCACCGGAAGGGTTTCAGAGTTTATCGGGTAATACCGGTATTACTGATAAATAATATATAGGTGGAAAATGTTTCCAGAGAAATACTAAATTAATAATAAAAGGCTCTAGTAATTGTTAGGAGGCTTTTATAATTAATTAAATATCAATAGGCATTAAAAGGCCAAGATGTGGAAGGCAACTTGGGCCACAAGGGCCCAAAAGGAGTGGCACCCCCCTTTCCTATAGGGGAGGCCGAATTGGACTAGGGGGAGGACTCCTCCTCCCCCTCTTGGCCGACGCAAGGGGGAAACCCTTTCCCCCCTTGTGTGGCGCCCCTCCTCTCCCCTCAAACCTATATATACTAGAGGCTTTTGCACCTTTGAGCAACACAAGTTTTGGAGCCTCCTCTAGTTGTCTAGTTCTAGTCCTAGTTGGTCCTAGTTGATCAATTAGAGCTTGACCTAGATCCTCTAATCCTCATAATTAGAAGCCCAGTGTATTTCTAATCTCCTCCCTCTAATTCTCCGGCAACGATTAGCTCTGGACGGCGAACCACTGCCGGATCGTGAAGACCGTACGCTTGCAACTCGTAGAGAGGCCGTGCTTTCGGTCTTCCGTTCAAGGGACTGTTCATGGGCGGTTCGTGGGATCATTCATCTATAGTTCAAGGGACTCCAAGTACGATCTACACCGACTTGTCTTCTTCCGCTGCAACTCGGAGTCAGTAACGATCGAATCCAAACCGTTAATGCATCTTCATATTGTTCCTGGGTGATCGTAGGGCAAATTTTTTTTGTTTTCTACTACGTTTCCCAAATGTGGCATCATGAGCGGTTCTATGAGTAGATGCAGGTTTCGATCTAGATCACATGTGGGTGTGAGGGTTTGATGTTGTTGCTATGCTTCACTCGAGTGTTGCTTCGGTTCAGTTCATTGACGGCATGATGTAGCTTTGCACAAAGTTCTGACAATCGATCGGCTCTAGCTGTCGACGATCTGCTAACAGTTCTTTGGGCTTCATCATAGTCAAGAATAGTGAACCGTCGCAAACACAAGAGGGCGATGAAGATGTTCGATCTTCTAGGGGGTCACGCGTATTGACAAATTTTAGTGTGGGGCTAGAGATTTTTAATTAAGTCTCTTCCCTCACACACCCCGAAAGTTAATCTAGCAACAAGAATTATCGCCTTGGTGGTGGACGTAGGTAGCTAGTGTTATCTAGAAACCCTAGAAACCACGTAATTAATATTTGCCAAACCGATTAGAGGACGTCTAACTTGGTTTTACAGGTTGCATGTGATATGGTATAGCCTTCGTCATGATAATGAGTTTATGTATGAGATGGTTATATATTCTAATGTTAAGTGACCTGCCCGTCACAGTACGGCATGATGGCTGGAGCCACGGGATTGTCACTTTAATGTAATAGATGTAGAGATAGCCTATAGATTACAGGTGATGGTGGCAAGTGTACACGAAGGACTCCGGCATGGAGAAGGTGTACAGGCGCAGGGAGGAAGGGCTGAAAATTTTTCGTGCCATGGCAGCGTGTTCTGAATTTGGTGCCACGGCAACGTTTTTGAAATGGTCACCACGGCAACAATTTCTGAAATTGCCGCCACGGCAGCATTTTTGAAACGGCTGCCATGACAACGTTTCGTCTGAAGATTCAAGAAGACCGTGAAGGCTTTCCGGTGCCCAGGGCTATACCATATCATGCCTTTATGAATTGCCTGAGATGTTTATCCCTTTGTTGTTTGCACCCTTTGATTGCGCAGTAGTCAATTATTAGGGTGATCTCTCACAGTAAATATCAAGTTAAAAGGTGCTCTTCCCAGTGTTGCAACCATCTATAACACATAGTCTTCTGGAGTGCGTCATGTCCACATGAGTACCAACGGATTGTGAGGTGTAAGACGGGTGGATGGTCAGACCATGTAAGCAGATAACACTCGGTTGTCTCGAAGTTCTAGCAAAATCATTCTGAGCTCGGGGCACGAAAGCATTGAAAGTTGAACAAGAGTGATATGGAGATATGATTAGCAAAAGTTTGCCTACCGGTCAAAATTCTCATCATCAGTGATGTCCACATCAATGGCCGAGAATAAGATCGGGGTCTTGAATCACTCACTTTCAACTATGAGAGATATTGATTTGAGTGGGAGTGCACTTTATATTAAAATTTGTTTAATCACTAGTGCAAATTAATTATGAACCAATGTCTAAGTGAATTTGTGTTTATCGTTGTAGATCAATGGCTTGTAATATGTTCCACTTAGCCCCTATGTTAGAGAAAGAAAAGTTGGCTGCAAATGGTGGAAACTATGCGGATTGGATCCGGAACCTGAGATTTGTTCTCAGGAGTGCTAAGAAGGAGTATGTGCTGGATCATCCCCTAGGTGATCCTCCTGCAAAGGATGCACCACAAGAAGTTGTAGCTGCTTTCGCTGCTCGTAATGATGATTATGAGTCAGTCCAGTGCCTCGTGTTGACTTGCATGGATCCTGAACTACAGAAACGTTTCGAATGGTCTAGTACTCAATTTATAATTGGGTCACTGAAAGTTCTGTACAAGAAACAGGCAAGGACCGAACGTTTTGAAATAACCAAGGCCTTGATTGAATGCAAGATGGCAGAAGGTTCCTCAATGAGTGAGCATATAGTGAAGCTTGCTGGCTATTTTGATAGACTGGCTTCTCTGGAATTTGGAATTACTCCAACACTCGGTATAGATATTGTGCTTGCTTCACTCCCCAATGCTACGTGTGAGCTGCGTTGGGATTTTCCCCGAAGAGGAAGGGAGATGCAATATAGTAGCGGATAGTATTTCCCTCAGTAGAGAACCAAGGTTATCGAACCAGTAGGAGATTCACGCAAACAACTGTGGACAACACCTACACACACAAGAGCAAATACTTGCACCCAATGCGGGCAAGAGGGTTGTCAATCCCCTTGTACTCGTTAATTGCAAGGATTAAATCTGATAGTTGTAGATAGATAAAATGCAAAGTAAAATAAAAGTAAATAAATTGCAGCAAGGTATTTAGGGTTTTAGTAATATGATTAAAGTAGACCCGGGGGCCATAGTTTTCACTAGAGGCATCTCTCGCATAAGCATGTCATACGGTGGGTAAACAAATTACTGTTGGGCAATTGATAGAAAAGCGCATAGTTACGACGTTGTTCATGGCATGATCATGTGTATAGGCATTACGTCCAAGACAAGTAGACCGACTCCTGCCTACATCTACTACTATTACTCCACTTCGAGAGCGCTTCTATGCTTGCCTCTCTAGGTATTAAGTTCATGACAAACAGAGTAATGCATGAAGTATGATGACATAATCTAGACAGAATAAAATCAAGCAATATGATTGAACCCTGTCGTTTTACCCTTAGTAGCAACAATACAAATACGTGCCTCACTACCCCTTCTGTCACGAGGTGAGGACACTGCAAGATTGAACCTACTACTATGCACCACTTCCACCGAAGATCTAATCATCAACTTGGCCAAAGAAAACTCATAGATCGGAAAGCATTACATAGCTATAACAATCATACATAATAAAGTTCAGAATATAACTCAATTACTTTCAATGAATAATCTGATCATAAACCCACAATTCATCGGATCCCAACAGACACACCGCACAAAAGTATTACATCATATCGATCTCCGAAGAGAACATTGTATTGAAGATCAAAGAGAGAGAGAGAGAGCCATCTAGCTAATCACTATGGACCCATAGGTCCTCTAGGAACTACTCACACATCATCGGAAGGGCAGCAAGGTTGATGAAGAACCCCTCCATGATCGATTCCCCCTCCGGCAGAGTACCGGCGGAGGCCTCCAGATGGGATCGCGAAAGAATAGAGCCTTGCGGCGGCAGAAGAATTGTTTCGGGTCTTGCTCTGGTGGTTTTGGGATTTTAGGGAATTTATAGAAGTGGAATTAGGGCAAAAGGAGCTACGAGGGGCCCACAAGCTCAGGTGGCGTGCCCCCCTGGGGCGTGCGGGGTGAGCTTGTGGCTCCCTCGTAAGGCTTCTGGCCTCCTCCCGAAGCTTCCTGGGTGTCTTCTGGTTTAGAAAAAATCACCGTAAATTTTCATCGCGTTTGGACTTCGTTTGGTATAGTTTTTCCCTGAAACAATAAAATAGCCAAAAACAGGAACTGGCACTGGGCACTGGATTAATAGGTTAGTTCCCAAAAATGATATAAAATTGCATATAAAGTATGTAATATTGATAAAATAATAGCATGAAATGATAAAAAATTGATAGATACGTCGGAGACGTATCAGCATCCCCAAGCTTAATTCCTGCTCGTCCTCGAGTAGGTAAATGATAAAACAAAATAATTTTTGATGTTGAATGCTACCTAGTATGTCTATCATGTAATCTTCTTGCGGTATGAATGTTGAGAAACGATGAAGTAATTGACATCAACATAATAATATCCATGAATACTAGAACATAATCATTACTCTTCAAGATATACGATGCTTAACGAATGTTACCCAAACTCATTGAATTATGCATGCATGGCATGACTCCGTCTTCTTCACATAAGTACAAATCATGAGCAACCCGGTGTCAAATCAGGCAATTGTATCATACTTTTTCACGCGCTTCAGCATTTTCAACTTCACTCAATATATAAGCGTGAGTCATGGACTTAGCACTACAGGTGGAATAGAATATGTTGGTAGAGATATAAGGGAAGACAAAAAGTGGAGAAAGTCTCGCATCAACTCAGCGGATCGTTAGGCAATGGAGAGGCCTTTCAATTGATATCAATATGAGGAGTAGGGATTGCCATGCAACTGATGCACTAGAGCTATAAGTGTATGAAAGCTCGCTACTGAAACTAAGTGGGTGTGCATCCAACTTGCTTGCTCATGAAGACCTCGGGCATTTGAGGAAGCTTGTCATCGGAATATACAAGCCAAGTTCTATAATGTAAAAATCACACTAGTATATGAAAGTGACAAATCATGGAGACTCTCTATATGAAGAACATGGTGCTACTTTGAAGCACAAGTGTGGTAAAAGGATAGTAGCATTGTCCCTTCTCTCTTTTTCTCTCATTTTTTTCTTTTTTTCTTTTTCCTCCTTTTTTCCTTTTTTCCTTTTTTTAGAACAATATCATGAACCTCATCCCCGCTTTTGCAAGGACTCATTAGTCTCCATCAGTCTTTACCTCACTGGGACAATGCTCTAATAATGATGATCATCACACTTTTATTTACTTACAACTCGATAAAACTGAAACAATATGACTCTATATGAATGCTTCTGGCAGTGTACCAGGATGTGCAATGATCTAGCGTAACATGTATTACAATGATGAACGGTGGCTTTGCCACAAATATCATGTCAGCTCTATATGATCACGCAAAGCAATATGACGATGAACACACAAGTCATGTGGATAGTAACCGTGGAAGTTGCATGGCAATATATCTCGGAATGGCTACGGAAATGCCATGATAGGTAGGTATGGTGGCTGTTTTGAGGAAGGATATAATGAGGCTTATGTGTGATAGAGCGTATCATATCAAGGGATTTGGATGCACCGGCGAAGTTTGCACCGACTCTCGAGGTGAGAAAGGGCAATGCACGGTACCGAAGAGGCTAGCAAAATATGGATAGGTGGGAGTACCGTATTAGTCCATGAACTCACATTAGTCATAAAGAACTTATATATTTATTGTGAAAGTTTTATTAGCCCTCGAAGTAAAGTACTACTCGCATGCCCCTAGGGAGGAGGTTGGTAGGAGTTAACCATCGCGCACCCCCAATTCAAACAGCACAAATGATTTGAACGAGGAATAACAACATCCCCGTCATGCAATGTCGGACACTTAAATGAGTAATACATAACACGCTTTAATACCGATATCTTTACTAACTAATGATCATTAAATAATACCCTTTCATATTATCACATTGATATAATTAAATCACACGTTTCATATTCAGTGATCTACATGAATTTTTTTATCATATCACTTTTATATACCTATCATTCTTAGACTAGTCTCATAACCCGTGCACATTACCACTTCCTATTTAAGAGACTCTCAAAAAGATTTAAGTGAAGCATGAGAGTGCAAATGATTTCTATAAAATATGCCTACCGCCGTGCTCTAAAGATTTAAGTGAAGCACATGAGCAACTGCCTAGCTCAAAAGATATAAGTGAAGCACATAGAGTATTCTAATAAATCATGATGAATGTGTGTCTCTCTCAAAAGGTGTGTCCAGCAAATAATGATTGTGTAAAACTAACAAGAAAAATAAAACTATAGCACAAGACGCTCCAAGTAAAACTCATATCATGTGAAATATAGCTCCGAGTAAACATACCGATGAATTGTGGACGAAAGAGGGGATGCCATCCGGGGGCATCCCCAAGCTTAGACGCTTGTGTCTTCCTTGAATATTACCTTGGGGTGCCTTGGGAATCCCCAATCTTAGGGTCTTGCCACTCCTTATTCCGTTCTCCATCGTAAACTCACCTAAAACTTGAAAACTTCAGCACACAAAACTCAACAGAAACTTCGTGAGATCCGTTAG
Source organism: Elymus sibiricus (assembly GCA_039707655.1). Classification (NCBI taxonomy): domain Eukaryota; kingdom Viridiplantae; phylum Streptophyta; class Magnoliopsida; order Poales; family Poaceae; genus Elymus; species Elymus sibiricus. The sequence continues at coordinate 32,809,998 of CM077670.1, forward strand.
TATAATCGGTAAACCATAAACTTAGATACTGTTATAAATTGATTCACAATTGTTCTTGCATAATACCTACTGTATTATAAGTTCTCCATGACTTATACCCCCCGATATAATCCATAGCATCATTAAAACAAGCACACTATGCAATAAAAAACAGAATCTGTCTAAAACAGAACATTCTGTAATGATCTGAACTAAAACCATACTTCTAGAACTCCAAAAATTCTGAAAAATTAGGAAAACGTAGACAATTTGTATTTCAATACTGTGTACAAATTTCAGATCAGAATCACGTTCCAGTAAAATATAGAATTTTCTGCACTGGGCGCAAAAGTTTCTGTTTTTGCATAGAATCAATTCAACTATCATCCAAATTATGCCAAAGGCATTACTTGGCACAAACACTAATTAAAAAAATAAAAACACAATCATTACAGTAGCAATAATCATGTCATCACACCAAAATAGAAAAGAAAAACTATTGGGTTGTGTCCCAACAAGCTCTTTCTTTATAGCCATTAAGATAGGCTTGAGATTTCAATGATACTCACATGAAAGATAATAATTGAAACACATAGAGGGCATCATATAGCATGTGAAAAACACATTTAAGTCTAACGTACTTCCTATGCATAGGCATTTTATAAGTAAACAAATTATCAAGACAAGCAATATCTAGCGTATGCAAATAGGAAGAATGAAGTATTAATAATTTCAACACAAAGAGAGGTAATTTAGTGACATGAAGATTTTTATCACCATATTTGCCTCTCTCAAAATAATTATATGTAGGATCATAATCAAACTCAACAATATAACTATCATGTAAAACATTCTCTTTATGATCCATATGCATGCAAATCTTACAATCTTTCAAGATAGTGGGATTAACATCAACTAAAGTCATGACCTCTGCAGACCCACTTTTATCAAAAATTCATAAGATTGATCATTCTCCAAAGTAGTGGGATCATTATTACCTAAATTTGATGCTCTTCCAAACCCATTTTTAGTAGTATTGCAATTATCATTATCAATAATAGATTCATCATGAAGTTTAAACGAATTTTCAAGATCACAAGAAGCATCATAATTATCACCCCAATCATGATCATTAGCACAATGAACATTCATAGAATCTATCTATCTATCTATCTATTCTATTCTATCTATTATATATTAAAAGTAATATACGGTGGAACCAGAAGCAAGAAAATTAGTCTAGAAAATCTCACATTAATTAGAAAATACTAGCCCTTGATCTGGTGGGTCTCTTAAAATTAAGATTATGTGACCGTTCAATTTGTGTAACATATATAACACATGGTGGGCCTAAGAGCACTTACGTGACACATGTATAAGTACACATATCTTCAAGGGGAAAAATTGGGAAGGAAGAAAAGGTACAGCCAGCACGTACAGCCCTAGGAAAGATAATATTTCTACTCAAATAACGTGCACCACCTCACGTACACCCCTAGGAAAGAAAAAAAATTGGGAAGGAAGAAAAGGTATAGCCCCTACATACAGCCCTAGGAAAGATAATATTTGTACTCAAATAACGTGCACTACCTCACGTACACCCCTAGGAAAGAAAAAAACTTGTATGAAAAAAAAACTAAACGTGCTGCCTGGGAAAATACCACCACGAGTCCATACCATATATAGGATTGTGTTGTTCAAAAGAAAAAATATATGATATTGTTGGAACCAAGCGGAAGTCTCCAACTTGCCTACCATGGTCTCTCACAAAAAAAACTCAAACTTGACCTGTCCATCGTCTCTTTCCGAAGGGTCTCTCCAGCCTAAAACCAAGCAGAATTACATATACAATCTTTTGGGGACAGCTGCAACAAGGCAACGGAGACCTCCTCTCTCGCTGGAATGATCGGATGCATCAGGGACTGAGAAGCTCCAAGACACACAGCTTGTGGTCTTGCGGAGCTGCCATCACGGGTGCCCTAGCGTGGAAACAAGAGGCAATCGTCTATGCTCATAGGCTGCATGATGGTGCTTCAAGGACGCCTATGTTGCGAAGCTGGGGTCTTTATAATCGCTCGGGCGTCATCGGCAGACGAGGCCACAACGACCCAGACCTTGCCAAGCTACAGGTACATCGGTGGCATGGTGAGTATTGCCTGCCAAGCTCCAAGATGCAGAACTCGCCAAGCTGCAAGATTGAAGCATAGCTTACGCCGCTAGCCGCTGCATCTAGCTAAGATGAACGGAGACATATCCGTGGTAATTCCTCCCTGCATGCTTTAATTTTAGCAATAGTTGACATGAACACATGTATGTTGGAAGAATGATGAGTCATTAACTGTTCGCCTTGCAAATACCTGCTAAAAGGATCGTGAAAGCTCTACCAACGATTCCACATAGTATATAGTCTTCTAAATGATGTAGACATCTGAGAAGCATGAGCATCCCAGCTGCATGCATCCGCACATCAAGAGGCAATTTATCATCAGCATGCAAGTATGATATCTGCACAATGTACAGTAAAACAGGGACATATTTCTCCTTTTACAGGTACGAACAAGTATATATACGAGTCGCCTCAGAGGCGCCGAGGAGACAAAATGAACCAAAGCCTAATTTTCTATGTACTACTACATCATAGAACCGAACGAGTTATAAACATAGCTGCACACTGATGGAAATTAGCACATCAATTAGCCTTTGGGGCTGGCTGCTTTGTGCGTCCGTATGTTGAAGATTTACTGGGAGTGGATCGATAGTTTAAGTTCCGGCGGACCGTGGGAATCAATTAGCATTGCGGCTAGCTGCAGTGTATGTGTGTATGTTGAAGATTGATTGGGAGCCAATCAATTTTTTGCCGTTCAAGATTACCCTAATTTTACCTATTAAAATAATAGTATATAACTAATTTATATTTTCTATTTTAACAGTTCTTTATTGTGCTTGGAGTACATAGATTATATATCTCAATTTTAATTTATTCCATGGAGTTGGTTTAATAATTTTAAGATCATATCACTTAATATTGATTTCAGGAAATTTTACATTGTGATTGCTAATCCGAAAAAACTAAGTTGTCCCTATCGATGATATGAATTGTTTTTTAGTAGTCCAAAGATATGATTAACCATAGTTGAGGAAGCATTTGCGAGTTTCATCTTAAAAGGTAGAATCTGAAGTTTCTTATTTTTCTCTGCTATTAGTTTAATATTTATTGGATATATTTTTGCGAAATAAACACTAGCTTCGCCACAGTTGTGAGCAAACCAATATGTATATCATAGGGTTAAGCTTGATTTCATACTATAACTTTACTGGAATTTTGAACCTCTTCATCGAGAACCTTGAAGAGCAAGCACTATCCTAAAATATAGTTTGTATATACGTATGCATAATTTCCCCTCTCAGTTATATAAAAAATAGCTTATTTTTTAAGAAATTCTTTAAGTTCTTACCGATCCATGGGTGGCAAAAATGAACATAAAATTTGATGGGAGAAGGACTATTGAAAGTATAATTATTAAATGAGTCAGTGATGCTACATTCAAAGACTATTTCATTTTTTCCTATAATCAAATAATGAAATATAAAAATCAGTTCTAGATGGATCGTCGGTGAGAGTTTCAGCAAGTGTACAATGTACATGCCCTCTAATTTTATATTCATGACCTATGAATAAGAAAAACTCATGATTCAAAAACACTAGGATTCAACAATCCTCTATTTTTTCATCCTCTAAGCTGCCCCCTTTCTAATCCAGATTTTTTTTCATCCACCCATCATTGGTCTGTAAGGTTTATGAGATGTGCTGATTTCTGCAAATTAGAATTTGTGTTGTTGTTGACCTTTTTCATGCAGTGTTCATCTAGCGTGCAATCGAAACATACAGTTTTATAATTTCCTTTACTACGTTAGTTTAGGTTCACTAAATGGGCAAAGAAAATCCATGAAAATGTAGGGTATATGCAGTTTTGATTTCCTTTTGTCGAAAGGATCAAGTCTTTCCAAGAAAAACTGAATTTGTGGCTAACCAAGTAAACCAAGTAAAGATGTGAGAAGGGGTTGACTGAAACAAATGTGTGCTTATATTATCCTTTGTAGGAGCAAATTAACTAATTATACAGGGCAAAAGGTAGTGAGATGATCCACACATCGTTATATTTTATATGGAGAATGCAATGACAACTATTTTCATAATCAGTTATTAAAACATAATATGGGAAATAATAAAACTATAGATAATCACAAGTACACTAATCCTATATACCTAAATAGTTGATCCCCACTATCTCAATTCTCTCAACGTGCACACATGCCACCTCACCAGACATGCACCTCATCACCCCACTACCTATTTCTCCTGACATGCATGTAAATTGCTATTTATATTCTCTCTCAACATGCACATATCCCAACTTAAATCATTCAAATTATGTTTCGCTCAACGTGCATGAAAAATAGTAGTGATATTATATATATATATATATTTAAAACTATATAATAATAAAATACAATATATTATATCTATTTTAATTTTTATTTAAATTTCATCAAAAAGTATTGCAACCAATCCCCGTAGCATTTCTTTAGTTTGTTGCACATTAATGTGGGTAGGGGGCCTAACACTGCCAATGTTGATCCCAAGCCAGGTAATAAAGTGGAGGAGGCAGAAACAAAATAAAACTACACCTTAAGTTGTATTTGACATTTAAAACTTGATATCATCATTTAGTTCTTTGATGATTATAAGTCAACCAGTTGAAAATGCATATCAACCAATACACAAGATAATAAAAATAACATGCTTATTATTAAACTTTTTAAAGTTCTAGCCCGCGCATTGAGCGGGCCACTTTGCTAGTTTATACTAACAACATTGCAATCATGCTTTTCATTCAACAAAAGCATCCCAATAGCATTTTCTTTTATCACTTCTTCATTGTTAGCTATTGGTTTACAATATGCAGCAAGTTTGAAAATATTAGCAAGCGGATGAGGATCCATATATCTTTATTGCTATTTTTATTTTATGTTTTTGTGAGTCAATGATAAGGATAACATAACTAGGCAAGTAAAAAGTAGAACAAGTAAATTATAATGTATATGAAGGTACTTTGAGTTGTTTGATAAACCTCTCCGGCAACGGCGCCAGAAATTCTTTCTGCTACTTGTGAGCTGCGTTGGGATTTTCCCCGAAGAGGAAGGGAGATGCAATATAGTAGCGGATAGTATTTCCCTCAGTAGAGAACCAAGGTTATCGAACCAGTTGGAGATTCACGCAAACAACCGTCGACAAGGATTAAATCCCCTTGCACCCAACGCGGGCAAGAGGGTTGTCAATCCCCTTGAACTCGTGAATTGCAAGGATTAAATCTTATAGTTGTAGATAGATAATTTGCAAAGTAAAATAAAAGTAAATAAATTGCAGCAAGGTATTTTTGGTTTTTATAATTGTAGGGAGCGCTTCTATGCTTGCCTCTCTAGGTATTAAGTTCATGACAAACAGAGTAATGCATCAAGTATGATGACATAATGTAGACAGAATAAAATCAAGCAATATGATTGAACCCCGTCGTTTTACCCTTAGTAGCAACAATACAAATATGTGCCTCGCTACCCCTTCTGTCACGAGGTGAGGACACCGCAAGATTGAACCTACTACTATGCACCACTTCCACCAAAGATCTAATCATCAACTTGGCCAAAGAAAATTCATAGATTAGAAAGCATTACATAGCTATAACAATCATACATAATAAAGTTCAAAATATAACTCAATTACTTTCAATGAATAATCTGATCATAAACCCACAATTCATCGGATCCCAACAAACACACCGCACAAAAGTATTACATCATATCGATCTCTGAAGAGAACATTGTATTGAAGATCAAAGAGAGAGAGAGAGCCATCTAGCTAATCACTATGGACCCATAGGTCCTGTAGGAACTACTCACACATCATCGGAAGGGCAGCAAGGTTGATGAAGAACCCCTCCGTGATCGATTCCCCCTCTGGCAGAGTACCGGCGGAGGCCTCCAGATGGGATCGCGGAAGAACAGACGCTTGCGACGGTGGAACAATTGTTTCGGGTCTCGCTCTAGTGGTTTTGGGATTTTAGGGAATTTATAGAAGTGGAATTAGGGCAAAAGGAGCTATGAGGGGCCCACAAGCTCAGGTGGCGCCCCCGCGGGGCGCGCGGGGTAAGCTTGTGGCTCTCTCGTAAGGCTTCTGGCCTCCTCCCGAAGCTTCTTGGGTGTCTTCTGGTCCAGCAAAAATCACCGTAAAATTTCATCGCGTTTGGACTTCGTTTGGTATAGTTTTTCCCTAAAACAATAAAATAGGCAAAAACAGGAACTGGCACTGGGCTCTGGATTAATAGGTTAGTTCCCAAAAATGATATAAAATTGCATATAAAGTATGTAAGATTGATAAAATAATAGCATGAAACAATCAAAAAATGTACATACGTCAGAGACGTATCACCCCATCTTACGATGGCTTTATCATGAATTACAACTTGAACGGGATGGAGAAAAGTGCAACCGAGTTGTTTGCTATGCTCAAAACTGCGGAAGCTGGAATGCAGAAGAACAAACAAGTGTTGATGGTCAATAAGACCGCCAGTTTCAAGAAGAAGGGAAAGTCCAAGAAGAAGTCTACTGGTGCCGGTAAGACCGTGTCTCAGAACAGGAACAAGGGCGGAAACACTAAAGAGACTGAATGTTTCTACGGCAAGTAGAAAATACACTGGAAGCGCAACTGCAAGAAGTACTTAGCGGATAAGAAGAAGAAGGGTTCTTCCGGTAAAGGTATAAAAGTTATACAAAGTTAATGTTATTCTACTTGTTGATTTCCTGTATTTCATGAGTATTTGATACTGATCGGTTGCTCTCATTTGCAAACCGATGCAGGGACAACAGAAAGCTCACAAGTTGAGAAGGAATGAAGTCGTGATGCAAATCGGGAATGGTGACGGAAATATGATGAATTGTAATTGCTTTGATGACTGAGAACATAGTTTGTTAGTTTTGAAGAAAGTTTATGGTCTATACTTTAACATGTGAATAGCTTGCTACTTGATCATTAGAAGTTTTATGAGAAATGAGCTACTGTTTATGATATATAATGATGCTAGAAAAAGTGATTGAAATTATCATTGATCAAACTTATGCACTATGCTAGCATTTACACTTCATAAATTATTTCTTTTATCATTTACCTACTCGAGGACGAGCAGGAATTAAGCTTGGGGACACTTGATACGTCTCCAACGTATCTATAATTTATGAAGTATTCATGCCATGTTTACAATAATTTTATATGGTTTTGGTGCACTTTTATACTATTTTTATGGACTAACATATTAATCTAGTGCCTAGTGCCAGTTGTCATTTTCTGCTTGTTTTTGGTTTTCCAGAAAATCCGTACCAAACGAAGTCCAAACGCGACGAAACTTTTTGATGATTTTTTTGGAACATAAGAGACCCCCGAAGCTTCGTGGGAGGACCAGAAGACCCATGAGGTGGTGACAAGGCACCAGGGCGCGCCCTAGGGGGTAGGGAGGGTGCTCATGCCTTGTGGGGCCCTCGTAACTCCTATTGGCGTGAAACCAATGCTGAAAATTCTTATAAATAGAAAAAACCCCAAAAATAAACCTAGAACTTTGACTCCGCCACTGCAAGCCTTTGTTTCAAAGCGATCCCATCTGGAGGCCTTTTCCGGTGCCCTGCCGGAGGGGGAAGCCATCATCGGAGGCCATCTTCATCATCCCCGCTGCCTCCATGATGAGGAGGGAGTAGTTCACCCCCGGGGCTGAGGGTATGTACCAGTAGCTATGTGTTTGATCACTCTCTCTCATGATCTTGATAGGGCACGCTCTTGATGTACCATGAGCTTTGTTAATATAGTGGAATCATATGGTGTTCTTCCCTCTCTATCTTTGTTGTGATGAATTGAGTCTTGCTCTTTGAGGTTTCATTGTTATCGGATTGAATATTTTGGATTTGAGACCACTTGATGTATGTCTTGCATGTGGATACCCGTGGTGACAATGGGGTATTCTATTGAGATCACTTGATATATGTTTTGGTAATCAACTTGTTGATTCCCGTGGTGACATTGGGGTAATCTAGGCACAAAGGTTGATACATGTTTTCATCCTACTTTCTCCGATAGGAACTTTGGAGTGATTCTTTATCGCACGTTGAGGGATTATTATATGATTCAATTATTTTAGCACTATTGAGAGATTGCACTAGTGAAAGTATTAACCCTAGGCCTTGTTTCTAAGCATTGAGACACCATTTTTATTCACTTTTATCACTTGCTACCTTGCTGTTTTTATTATTTTAGATTACAAAAACCTATATCTCTATACATACTACACTTGTATCACCATCTCTTCGCCGAACTAGTGCACCTATACAATTTACCATTGTATTGGGTGTGTTGGGGACACAAGAGATTTCTTGTATTTGATTGCAGGGTTGTTTGAGAGAGACCATCTTCATCCTACACCTCCCACGGATTGATAAACCTTAGGTAATCCACTTGAGGGAAATTTGCTGCTGTCCTACAAAACTCTGCGCTTGGAGGCCCAACAGAGTCTACAAGAATAAAGTTGCATAGTAGACATCAAGCTATTTCTGGCGCCGTTGCCGTGGAGGTGAGTGCTTGAATGTAACTCTTTAAATCTTGCAATTGAATCTTTTAGTTTCTTGTTTATTCACTAGTTTGGTTTATTAAAAAAACTACAAAAGAATGGAAGTGAAGTTGCATCAAATTCTTTATCTTTATGAAGTCTTTCTTGAAAATATGGATTTCGATAATTGCTATGAAGTGTTAAAAGAAGAATTTAACACAATGTTTGGTGTGAGTTCCTTGAATGATAAGAATGATTGCAATGATATTAGTATGAATTCTTTGAATATCCATGATGCTAATGATATGCAAAGCCATGAGCTTGGGGATGCTATGTTTGATGAAGATGGTCTTTTTAGTCCCCCTACTATTGATGAGCAAATTTATTATGATGATAGCATGCCTCCTATTTATGATGATTACAATGATAAAAGTGGGTTTGGAAGAGTATCAACTCTAGGTAGTAATGATCCCACTATTTTGGAGGGTGTTGAATCTTATTACAATATTGATAAAAGTGGATTTGGAGAGGTCATGACTTTATTTAGTGATGAATCCACTACTTTGGAAGATGTGTCAATTGATTATTATGACAACAAAGTTGCTATCTATGATGATTATTGTGATGACATGTATGCTATAAAGAGTAACGATAACCATGAAACTTGTCATCATGATTTTAATGCTCAAATTGATTATGTCAATCAAGTTTCATATGATAGTTATTTTGTTGAGTTTGCTCCCGCTATTATTAATGAGAAGAAACTTGCTCATGTGGAGAGTAATAAAAATTTTATGCATGTGGATCATGAAAAGAATGCTTTATGTGATATTTATATTGTTGAATTTATTCATGATGCTACTGAAAATTATTATGAGAGAGGAAGATATGCATATATATATTTCAACAATATCAAGTTTCCTCTCTATATGTTGAAAGTTTTAAAGTTACACTTGTTTTGCCTTCCTATGCTAGTTGATTCTTACTACAATAAATTGGTTGCTTATAAAATCCTATGCATAGGAAGTGGGTTAGGCTTAAATGTGTTTGCCATATGATTCATGATGCTCTCTTTATGTTTCAATTCTTACTTCTATGTGAGCATCATTAAAATCATCATGCCTAGCTAAAAAGGCACTTAAGAAAGGCGCTTGTTGGGAGACAACCCAATATTTATACCTACTGTTTTTGTGTGTTTACATGATTAAGCTACTATAGCAATCATGTTTTGTGTCTTTTATTTCAATAAAGTGCCAAGTAAAGCCATTAGGATGATATGGATGATTGTTGAATTGATGCTGTGCAGAAACACAAACTTTTGCTCCCAGTGCTGGAATTTTAATTCTGTACTAGTACATGATCAATTGCTGAATTTTTTAAAAAGTGTTGGTATACAAATTGTCTACTTTTTCCTAATTTTTCAGAATTTTAAGAGCTGTAGAAGTATGGATAATAATGCGTCATTTACAAACTGTTCAGTTTTTGACAGATTCTGTTTTTATTGCATAGTTTGCTTGTTTTAGCATTTCCATAGCTTATATTAAGTGATATAAATTGTGGAAATGATATAGTATAGTAGGAATTATGTGGAAAAATTATGAATCTTGTCTTGACAGTACTTAAGTGAATGATTTATTTTTATTATACTAACCCATCTCACGAAGTTCCATTAATTTTTATGTGATTGACAGTACTTAAGTGAATGATTTATTTTTATTATACTAACCCATCTCACGAAGTTCCGTTAAATTTTATGTGATTGAAGTTTTCAAGTTTTGGGTGAGATATCGATATGACAAGAATAAGGAGCAGCAAGACCCTAAGCTTGGGGATTCCCAAGGCACCCCAAGGTAATATCTAAGGAAGACTCAAGCGTCTAAGCTTGGGGATGCCTCGGAAGGCATCCCCTCTTTCGTCTTCAACATTATCGATATACCTCACTTGGAACTATATTTTTATTCTTCACATAATATGAGTTTTGCTTGGAGCGTCATTTTCTTTTATTTGGCTTTGCTTGCTGTTATTAAAAAAAATCATATTTTGTATCTTGTATTTCAGTAAAAGTGTCAAGTATAGCCTTTACCATGCTCAGTTTGCAAGTTTATGAGTTGCTGTTTGAAAACAGAAAGTTTTCTGTTATGTCCTGAATATTCCTGAATAGTCAGAACATGATTAATTCTTGAAATTTTTACACAGTAAGCATGCATGAGTTCTCTATCACATGGTAATTTTTCAGAATTTTTTGAGTTAAATAAATATGGATTCTTATTCATCCTTTTTAGACTATTCTGTTTAGACAGATTGTTGTTATAATTGCATTGTTTGCATATGTTTGCTTGTTTAATATTTCTATTAGTGGATAGGAGTATTAAATATGCAGAGGTATTTGGTATGAAATATTTAATTATAATTTTAGTAATTTGCTACAGTAGATAATGTTAAGGTTTTGAATTTATTTATACTAACTTATCTCACGAGTTCTTGTTAAGTTTTGTGTGGATGAAGTTTTTAAGACTTAGGGGAAGTCGTAATATGAGAGGAATTGAGGAGACACAAGAGCTCAAGCTTGGGGATGCCCAAGGCTCCCCAAGTTAATATTCCAAGAAGTCTCAAGCATCTAAGCTTGGGGATGTCCCGGTAGGCCTCCCACCTCTCTTCATCACCAACTATCGGTCAGTTTTGGTTGAGCCTAAGTTTTTATTTGTTCACATGATAAGTGCTATTCTTGGAGTGTCCTTTTATTTTTGTTTTGTTTGTTGTTTGAATAAAATACTTAGATCTGAAAGTTTTAAATTGGAGAGAGTCCTCACATAGATACTTAATTGTTTAACTACTCATTGATCTTCACTTATATCTTTTTGGAGTAGTTTGTTGTTTACTCTTGTGCTTCACTTACATCTTAAGAGTAAAATTTTGAATGAATTGAATATCATAAATTTGAAATTATATATGTTTCATATGCTTGTCCCATGGGGAGTAATGACTTCATATATAAGAAGTATAAGTGGTAAAATTTATTGGAAGTTAACAAACATAGCATTGGTCACTTGAGCAATTCATGAAAGAATAGTAAAGGAAGAGAGATTTCACATATAAATATACTATCTTGGACATCTTCTATGATTGTGAGCCCCCATTAATTATTTTCAAGCTTGATCAAGTAGTTGATGTTGGACAAGGAAGACAACGTAATGGGTTATGTTTGTTTATATTCACATAGAAGTTATATTGTCATGGATCCTCTAACATGTGGTGCTTGCTCATAATCTTTTGCTAGCCAAAATTTCGTACTAAGTAGAGATACTACTTGTGCATCCAAAAACCCTTAAACCCAGTTTCTTGTCATGAGAGTCGACCATATCTACCTATGGATTGAATAAGATCCTTCAAGTAAGTTGTCATCGGTGCAAAGCAATAAAAAAATTGCTCCTAAATATGTATGATCTTTTATTGTAAGGGAAAATAAGCTTTGTACGAACTTGTGATGGTAACGCAATAAAAGCGACGAACTTCATAATAAAGGTTGCTATCATAAGGGGCAATATAAAGTGACGCTCCATTACATTAAGAGTTTGCACATCCAAATAAAAAGCGCATGACAACCTCTGCTTCCCTCTGCGAAGGGCCTATCTTGTAAGATTTAGTCTTTCCTTTTATGCAAGAGTCAATAGTATTCATTCTCATTCCGACCTCAATTATTCTCCACTTGGCAAGCATCATGTGGTAAGGAATGATCCAGGCACATATTTCCAGTTGAATATAGGTAATCATGAGTTATTATTGTTGACATTATCCCTGAGATAAATAAGTTGGGAGGTGAAACATTAAACCCCTATCTTCCTTTGTGTCTGATTGAAACGGTTTGTTCTAAAAATATGCTTTGAGTGTCAGCAATCATAGAAGACTATATGATAGTTGAGTATGTGGAGTTTGCTAAAACAAAAGCTCTTACATAGACCCTTCCTGGAAATATGATGAATCGTAATTGCTTTGATGACTGAGAACATAGTTTGTTAGTTTTCAAGAAAGTTTATGGTCTATACTTTAACATGTGAATAGCTTGCTACTTGATCATGAGAAGTTTTATGAGAAATGAGCTACTGTTTATGATATATAATGATGCTAGAAAAAGTGATTGAAATTATCATTGATCAAACTTATGAACTATGCTAGCATTAACACTTCATAAATTATTTCTTTTATCATTTACCTACTCGAGGATGAGCGGGAATTAAGCTTGGGAATGCTGATACGTCTCCAACGTATCTATAATTTATGAAGTATTCATGCCATGTTTACAATAATTCTATATGGTTTTGGTGCACTTTTATACTATTTTTATGGACTAACATATTAATCAAGTGCCCAGCGCCAGTTGCTGTTTTCTGCTTGTTTTTGGTTTTCTAGAAAATCCATACCAAACGAAGTCCAAACGCGACGAAACTTTTCGACGATTTTTTTGGAACATAAGAGACCCCCGAAGCTTCGTGGGAGGTCCGGAAGACCCACGAGGTGGTGACAAGGCACCAGGGTGCGCCCTAGGGGGTAGGGAGGGTGCTCCTGCCTTGTGGGGCCCTCGTAACTCCTATTGGCATGAAACCAATGCTGAAAATTCTTATAAATAGAGAAACCCCCAGAAATAAACCTAGAACTTTGACTCCGCCATCGCAAGCCTCTGTTCCGAAGTGATCCCATCTGGAGGCCTTTTCCGGCGCCCTGCCGGAGGGGGAAGCCATCACCGGAGGCCATCTTCATCATCCCCGCTGCTTCCATGACGAGGAGGGAGTAGTTCACCCCCGGGGCTGAGGGTATGTACCAGTAGCTATGTGTTTGATCTCTCTCTCTCATGATCTTGATAGGGCACGATCTTGATGTACCATGTGCTTTGTTAATATAGTGGAATCATATGGTGTTCTTCACTCTCTATCTTTGTTGTGATGAATTGAGTCTTGCACTTTGAGGTTCATTGTTATCGGATTGAATATTTTGGATTTGAGATCACTTGATGTATGTCTTGCATGTGGATACCCGTGGTGACAATGGGGTATTCTATTGAGATCACTTGATATTTGTTTTGGCAATCAACTTGCGGATTCCCGTGGTGACATTGGGGTAATCTAGGCACAAAGGTTGATACACGTTTTCATCCTACTTTCTCCGATAGAAACTTTGGAGTGATTCTTTATCGCACGTTGAGGGATTATTATATGATTCAATTATGTTAGCACTATTGAGAGATTGCACTAGTGAAAGTATGAACCCTAGGCCTTGTTTCTAAGCATTGAGACACCATTTTTATTCACTTTTATCACTTGCTACCTTGCTATTTTTATTATTTCAGATTACAAAAACCTATATCTACTATACATACTACACTTGTATCACCATCTCTTCGCCGAACTAGTGCACCTATACAATTTACCATTGTATTGGGTGTGTTGGGGATGCAAGAGATTTCTTGTATTTGATTGCAGGGTTGTTTGAGAGAGACCATCTTCATCCTACACCTCCCACGGATTGATAAACCTTAGGTCATCCACTTGATGGAAATTTGCTGCTGTCCTACAAAACTCCGCGCTTGGAGGTCCAACAGAGTCTACAAGAATAAAGTTGCATAGTAGACATCAGAGCTGGAATCAACATTTTAATGAAATAGTTAAAAAGTTTAACTTTGTTAAAATGATGAAGAAACTTGTGTATATAAGAAGTTTAGTGGGAGCTCTATAGCATTTCTAATTTTATATGTAAATGACATATTGATTGGAAATAATGAAGCTTCTTAGCACAATGAAAGGTTTTGAAGAATATGTTTCCAATGAAAGACTAAGGCAAAGCAACTTATTGGTCATAAAGGTCTATATATATAGATCAAGATGTCTGATTGCGCTAAGCCAAAATGAGTACGTTGACAAAATTTTAAAAGGTTTAAAATAGAGAATGTGTTTTCTCTTAATGTCACATAGCATGATGCTGAGTAAAATCAATATCCTAAGACAGTTGATAAGCATGTGCAGATGAGAGGAGTTCATTATGCCTTGATAATTGAATCCATCATGAATGCTATGATATGTATAAAGCCAAATGTTTCTTATCTACCAAGTGTTAGTAGCAGGTACCATAGTGATCCTGGATTAGCTCACCAGGTAGTTGTTAATATAATTAAGTACCTCAGAAGGACAAAGGACATGCTCCTTGTATATAGAGGAGATGAAGAGCTCGTTATAAATGGTTACACGAGCATCAGCTTCATGACTGATATAAATAATTACAGAACTATGATAGGATAATAATTTGGAATAGTTTCAAGCATGAACACTATTGTTGATTCCATAGCGAAAGAAGAATATGTTGAAGCTTCAGATGCTTCAAAGAAAGATGTTTGGATCAAGAAGTGTCTTGATATAGTTGGTGTGATCCTATGTGCAATGAAACCAATGACACTATATTGTGAATAAGTAGTGCCATTGCTCAAAGCAAGAGGAATCTAGATCCCACGTATAGACCCGACATATCAATCGCAAGGTTCACACGGATTTGAATGTGTCAGACCCGATGACGAAGGCTTTACCACAAGCAAAGCATGAGCAACACCAGATAGCCATAGGTGTTAGAGAAACCATGTAACTAGATTATTGACTCTAGTGCAAGTGGGAGACTGTTGGAAATATGCCCTAGAGGCAATAATATTGTATTATTATATTTCCATATTCATAATTAAGAATTTATATTTTATGCTATAACTGCTATGATCCTAGAATATGCGATTCAGTGAAAAACTCATATGCACATGTGGAATGATAAACGGTAAAAATAGGTTCCTGGTCTTGCATCTAAGACTGGCTCAAGTGTTGTTAGTGATCATGTTTTCCAGATCTTAGGATATCGTTAAGTGTAACGATAGTCCTAAAACAACATTGAGAGTATGACGTTAGAAGAACAATCATATTGAATCGACCCAAACTTGTTTGTTATACTTTGAGATAATATCGTCTGAAATCAATTGTTATAACACGGAGTGTTTACATGTGTTTTAGTTCCTTAGACCATGAGAGTATCATAGTCACTTCTTACCATACAGTGGACTTTGGGATTGCTCAAACGTCATCTGTAACACGATGATCATAACGATAACTTACAGGTTCATCGAAAAGTTTGACAAGGGACTAGATAGCTCAAGAGTGGGATTTGCTCCTTCGATGATGGAGAGATATTCTTAGGGCCCTCTCGGTGTGACGGCATCCATCATCGTCTGGCCAGACATAGGTGACTATCTCACGGGGATGCCGGAACATTTCAACGAGAAAGAAGAACAAAACCGGTAACGAGGATAACGGTATAATGAGCATGTGTATGACTCAAGAGGATACCGATACATCTCGGGTTTTGTAAAGTATCATGAAGAAAAGGCAATATCACATGATAACCAAAGGTTCACTCGAATATTATTTGTGTACTCATAGGGATCTATATGGACGTCCATGGTTCCGCTATCGGTCATTGAACAAAGGGGTTTTGTTCATGTCTATGTTTTACCGAACCTACAGGGTCACAAGCTTAAGGTAATCACGATCTACTGAGTGTTAGTAGGACAGGAGTAATGGGGATTTATTTGAGAAATATTTTTGTTAATATTCGAAATAGTTTCGTTAATATTCGAAATAGTTTCGAGAGGAACCGGAAGTGTTTCGGGGTCACCAGAAGGGTTTCGAAGTTTATCGGGTAATACCGGGTATTACCGATAAATAATATATAAGTGGAAAATGTTTCCGGAGATGTTAAATTAATAATAAAAGGCTCTAGTAATTGTTAGAAGGCTTTTATAATTAATTAAATATCAACGGGCCTTAAAAGGCCAAGAGGTGGAAGGCAACTTGGGCCACAAGAGCCCAAAAGGAGTGGCGCCCCCCCTTTCCTATAGGGGAGGACGAATTGGGGGCGGGGGAGGACTCCTCCTCCCCTCTTGGCCGGTGCAAGGGGGGGAACCCTTTCCCCCCTTGTGTGGCGCCCCTCCTCTCCCCTCAAACCTATATATACTAGAGGCTTTTGCACCTTTGAGCTACACAAGTTTTGGAGCCTCCTCTAGTTCTCTAGTTCTAGTTCTAGTTGGTCCTAGTTAATCAATTAGAGCTCGACCTAGATCCTCTAATCCTCATAATTAGAAGCCCAGTGTGGTTCTAATCTCCTTCCTCTAATTCTCCGGCGACGATTAGCTCTGGACGACGAAGCGCTGCCGGATCGTGAAGACCGTACGCTTGCAACTCGTAGAGCGGTCGTGCTTTCGGTCTTCCGTTCGAGGGACAATTCATGGGCGGTTCGCGGGATCGTTCATCTATGGTTTGAGGGATTCCAAGTACGATCTACACCAACTCATCTTCTTTCGTTGCAACTCGGAGTCGGTAACGATCGAATCCAAACCATTAATGCATCTTCATATTGTTCCTGGGAGATCGTAGGGTGATTTTTTTGTTTTCTACTGCGTTTCCCAACAGGAGGAGCTCACCAGGAGCTTGTACATGACACGGGGTGGTTGGGGAGCTCCAGGACGATGTCTTGGCACGCGGCGGTTGTTGCTGGAGCAGGGCGACGACGGGAGGTAGGAGGAGGTTGCAGGGCTCGTCGTGAAGATGCGCTGCGGCACCGGGCCGTTCATGCAAAGTCGCTGGGGGCGATGGCGAGGTCTGGCGCTCGACCTCCTGACCAAATCGAGCTCGGCCTCGCCGAGCGGGCAGGGGTGCGGGCGCACTGGAGCTCAGCCTCGCCGGAGCGCTCGAACGCCAGATTTTGCACCTGCAAGTGCCACGCAGAGCAAAGGATGTCACGGAGGGGCAAGTGGGTGGTGGCGCACCGGGGTGGCCGGTCGGATGCACCGGGCTACCACTCTGATGCGCCCGCTACGTGTTTGGCAAAATGCCAAGGAGGCAGAGGAGGGGTTGACTGTCGCTTAATGCCCGACTGTTCCATCCATTTCCCCCTTCCACGTGGCACCTGACAGTGGGACCTACCCGTCAGGTTTTCACTTAAACTACTTTAATCAACTGATCAACGTTTTTTGAAAACTGTCAATACAATGGTGGTGTGTTTTTGAAAGAAAAAAAGGTGATGGTTTTCTGAATTTGGGTCCCGAGTTGTGGTGTTTTTGCAATTTACTCGAATCGGAGTCCATGGACTGTGATTATCATACTCGTAACGTAATGCGTATACAAACCAAAAGAATAACTACAAGTGTGTAACCTCTAGCTAGCTAGCTGCTGCTATTAATTGCTCCAGTCACTATTAACTATCACCTTCTTGATTTTTCCCTTGGTACATAGCCTTCCCATCAGGAGGCGGGCACTCGACTTGTCAGATTCAGCGGCCTCCGAGCAAATGAGCAAGTGGCAAAGCTCTTTCGCGAATGTAGCCTCGGTATTAGGTGCCGACGCACCCGCCTCATCAACCTCGTCGCCCATGGACTCTCTGATTGATTTCTCCTCCAGGAGGTAGCCACCTGTCCTGCCAGATCCAGGGTGACCAGCCTCCCATTTGGCAAAGAATCGCAAAACTTGTTGTAGTGGTCGATGTAGTTGTCGTCAAGCAACCGACTCACAGAAACATGCACCAACACACCGGCAGCATCAACATCATCACCCTCACAAAAAAGCATCAACATCATCAACCACATGTGCCACCGGCACGATGTTCTCACGTGCCTGATACGTCTCCAACGTATCTATAATTTTTGATGTTTTCATGCTATTATATTATCAATCTTATATACTTTACATGAAATTTTATATCATTTTTGGGAACTAACCTATTAACCTAGTGCCCAGTGCCAGTTGCTGTTTTCTTCTTGTTTTTGGTTTTTCAGGAAATCCCTATCAAACGGAGTCCAAACGCTACAAAAAAAATTGTGATTTTTTCTGGACCAAAAGGGACCATAAAAGCTTTGGGGGAGGACCAGAAGCCAGACGAGGAGGTGAGAAGGCAACAGGGCGTGCCCTGATGTCTTGTGGGCCCCATGTCTCTCCGATTGACCTAATTCCAACGCTATAAATTCACAAATATTCCAAAACCGCCAGAAGAGAAGACGAAACAAGTTCTCCGCTGCCGCAAGTCTCTGTTCTTCCGTGATCCCATCTGGAGGCCTTTTCCGGTACTCTGCCAGAGGGGGAATCGAACACGGAGGGCCTCTTCATCACCCTTGCTGCCTCTCCCATGATGTGTGAGTAGTTCCTCACAGGACCTACAGGTCCATAGCAGTAGCTAGATGACTCTCTCTCTCTCTCTCTCTCTCTCTCTCTCTCTCTCTTTGATCTTCAATACAATGTTCTCTTCGGAGTTCTATCCGATGTAATCTTCTTTTGAGGTGTGTTTGTTGGGATCCATTGAATTGTGGGTTTATGATCAGATTATTCATTGAAAGTAATTGAGTCAATTCTGAACTTTATTATGCGTGATTGTTATATCTATGTAATGCTTTCCGATCTATGAGTTTTCTTTGGCCAAGTTGATGAGTAGATCTTCAGTGAAAGTGGTGCATAGTAGTAGGTTCAATCTTGCGGTGTCCTCACCCAGTGATAGAAAGGGTAGCGAGGCACGTATTTGTATTGTCGCTACTAAGAGGAAAACGATGGGGTTTAATCATATTGCTTGGTTTTATTCTGTCTATATTATGTCATCTTGCTTAAAGCGTTACTCTGTTTGTCATGAACTTAATACCATAGATGCATGCTGGATAGCGGTCGATTGGTGGAGTAATAGTAGTAGATGCAGGCAGGAGTCAGTCTACTTGTCACGGACGTAATGCCTATATACATGATCATGCCATGAATAACATCATAACTATGCACTATTCTATCAATTGCCCAACAGTAATTTGTCTACCCACCGTATGCTATGTTCTTGAGAGAGATGCCTCTAGTGAATGCTATGGCCCCCGGGTCCATCCAAATCATATTACTAAAACCCTAGTTACCTTGTTGCAATTTATTTACTTTTATTTTATTTTGTAATTTATATATCTACAACTATCAGATTTAATCCTTGCAATTAACAAGTACAAGGGGATTTTTTCGCAAAAAAACACGAGTACAAGGGCATTGACAACCCTCTTGCCCGCGTTGGGTGCAAGTATTTGCTCTTTTGTGTGTAGGTGTTGTTGACCGTTATTTGGCATGTTCTCCTATTGGTTCAATAAACCTTGGTTCTTAACTAAGGGAAATACTTTTCGCTACTATATTACTTCACCCTTCCTCTTCGGGGAAATCCCAACGCATTCACAAGTAGCAAGAAGAATTTCTGGCGCCGTTGCCGGGGAGATCATCCAAACAACCTGAAGGTTCCTTCATACAAATTATCATTTACTTGTTCTAATTTTTATTTGCCTTTATTTTCTCTTGCTAGTTTCCGTTAAAAAAATCAAAAATACCAAAAATATCTTGTGTGCTATCTTGCTTGAGTTGCTAGCATGTCTGAATTTGAGAAAGTTATTGTTGAAAGTGCTAGTGAAGATAGTCCTAGCGAGTCTTATGAGGAAAAACCTAAATCACATGATCTTGATAATGATCCTCTTGATGATGAATATCATAATGATGAAGCCCCTCCTTTTCTAAAAACTAAAATTCATCATGTGGGGAGCGGGAATATTATCGGAAAGAATGTTATTCAAGAATTTTTTACCTGCACGGGAGTCATACCACTTATTGGTGGGTCTATTCTTGAAAAAACAAATAGTTATGTGGATGCTATTATTATGCTTGTGATTAAGCTTGAAAGGAATTTTTTGCATATTCATCCTGTACTACTACATCATAGAACCGAACGAGTTATAAACATAGCTGCACACTGATGGAAATTAGCACATCAATTAGCCTTTGGGGCTGGCTGCTTTGTGCGTCCGTATGTTGAAGATTTACTGGGAGTGGATCGGTAGTTTAAGTTCCGGCGGACCGTGGGAATCAATTAGCATTGCGGCTAGCTGCAGTGTATGTGTGTATGTTGAAGATTGATTGGGAGCCAATCAATTTTTTGCCGTTCAAGATTACCCTAATTTTACCTATTAAAATAATAGTATATAACTAATTTATATTTTCTATTTTAACAGTTCTTTATTGTGCTTGGCGTACATAGATTATATATCTCAATTTTAATTTATTCCATGGAGTTGGTTTAATAATTTTAAGATCATATCACTTAATATTGATTTCAGGAAATTTTACATTGTGATTGCTAATCCGAAAAAACTAAGTTGTCCCTATCGATGATATGAATTGTTTTTTAGTAGTCCAAAGATATGATTAACCATAGTTGAGGAAGCATTTGCGAGTTTCATCTTAAAAGGTAGAATCTGAAGTTTCTTATTTTTCTCTGCTATTAGTTTAATATTTATTGGATATATTTTTGAGAAATAAACACTAGCTTCGCCACAGTTGTGAGCAAACCAATATGTATATCATAGGGTTAAGCTTGATTTCATACTATAACTTTACTGGAATTTTGAACCTCTTCATCGAGAACCTTGAAGAGCAAGCACTATCCTAAAATATAGTTTGTATATACGTATGCATAATTTCCCCTCTCAGTTATATAAAAAATAGCTTATTTTTTAAGAAATTCTTTAAGTTCTTACCGATCCATGGGTGGCAAAAATGAACATAAAATTTGATGGGAGAAGGACTATTGAAAGTATAATTATTAAATGAGTCAGTGATGCTACATTCAAAGACTATTTCATTTTTTTCCTATAATAAAATAATGAAATATAAAAATCAGTTCTAGATGGATCGTCGGTGAGAGTTTCAGCAAGTGTACAATGTACATGCCCTCTAATTTTATATTCATGACCTATGAAGAAGAAAAACTCATGATTCAAAAAAACTAGGATTCAACAATCCTCTATTTTTTCATCCTCTAAGCTGCCCCCTTTCTAATCCAGATTTTTTTCATCCGCCCATCATTGGTCTGTAAGGTTTATGAGATGTGCTGATTTCTGCAAATTAGAATTTGTGTTGTTGTTGACCTTTTTCATGCAGTGTTCATCTGGCATGCAATCGAAACATACAGGTTTATAATTTCCTTTACTACGTTAGTTTAGGTTCACTAAATGGGCAAAGAAAATCCATGAAAATGTAGGGTATATGCAGTTTTGATTTCCTTTTGTCGAAAGGATCAAGTCTTTCCAAGCAAAACTGAATTTGTGGCTAACCAAGTAAACCAAGTAAAGATGTGAGAAGGGGTTGACTGAAACAAATGTGTGCTTATATTATCCTTTGTAGGAGCAAATTAACTAATTATACAGGGCAAAAGGTAGTGAGATGATCCACACATCGTTATATTTTATATGGAGAATGCAATGACAACTATTTTCATAATCAGTTATTAAAACATAATATGGGAAATAATAAAACTATAGATAATCACAAGTACACTAATCCTATATACCTAAATAGTTGATCCCCACTATCTCAATTCTCTCAACATGCACACATGCCACCTCACCAGACATGCACCTCATCACCCCACTACCTATTTCTCCTGACATGCATGTAAATTGCTATTTATATTCTCTCTCAACATGCACATATCCCAACTTAAATCATTCAAATTATATTTCGCTCAACGTGCATGAAAAATAGTAGTGATATTATATATATTTATTTAAAACTATATAATAATAAAATACAATATATTATATCTATTTTAATTTTTATTTAAATTTCATCAAAAAGTATTGCAACCAATCCCCGTAGCATTTCTTTAGTTTGTTGCACATTAATGTGGGTAGGGGGCCTAAGACTGCCAATGTTGATCCCAAGCCAGGTAATAAAGTGTTGGAGGCAGAAACAAAATAAAACTACACCTTAAGTTGTATTTGACATTTAAAACTTGATATCATCATTTAGTTCTTTGATGATTATAAGTCAACCAGTTGAAAATGCATATCAACCAATACACAAGATAATAAAAATAACATGCTTATTATTAAACTTTTTAAAGTTCTAGCCCGCGCATTGAGCGGGCCACTTTGCTAGTTTATACTAACAACATTGCAATCATGCTTTTCATTCAACAAAAGCATCCCAATAGCATTTTCTTTTATCACTTCTTCATTGTTAGCTATTGGTTTACAATATGCAGCAAGTTTGAAAAGCAAGAGGATGAGGATCCATATATCTTTATTGCTATTTTTATTTTATGTTTTTGTGAGTCAATGATAAGGATAACATAACTAGGCAAGTAAAAAGTAGAACAAGTAAATTATAATGTATATGAAGGTACTTTGAGTTGTTTGATAAACCTCTCCGGCAACGGCGCCAGAAATTCTTTCTGCTACTTGTGAGCTGCGTTGGGATTTTCCCCGAAGAGGAAGGGAGATGCAATATAGTAGCGGATAGTATTTCCCTCAGTAGAGAACCAAGGTTATCGAACCAGTTGGAGATTCACGCAAACAACCGTCGACAAGGATTAAATCCCCTTGCACCCAACGCACACACAAGAGCAAATACTTGCACCCAACGCGGGCAAGAGGGTTGTCAATCCCCTTGAACTCGTTAATTGCAAGGATTAAATCTTATAGTTGTAGATAGATAATTTGCAAAGTAAAATAAAAGTAAATAAATTGCAGCAAGGTATTTTTGGTTTTTATAATTGTAGGGAGCGCTTCTATGCTTGCCTCTCTAGGTATTAAGTTCATGACAAACAGAGTAATGCATCAAGTATGATGACATAATGTAGACAGAATAAAATCAAGCAATATGATTGAACCCCGTCGTTTTACCCTTAGTATCAACAATACAAATATGTGCCTCACTACCCCTTCTATCACGAGGTGAGGACACCGCAAGATTGAACCTACTACTATGCACCACTTCCACCAAAGATCTAATCATCAACTTGGCCAAAGAAAATTCATAGATTAGAAAGCATTACATAGCTATAACAATCATACATAATAAAGTTCAAAATATAACTCAATTACTTTAAATGAATAATCTGATCATAAACCCACAATTCATCGGATCCCAACAAACACACCGCACAAAAGTATTACATCATATCGATCTCTGAAGAGAACATTGTATTGAAGATCAAAGAGAGAGAGAGAGAGCCATCTAGCTAATCACTATGGACACATAGGTCCTGTAGGAACTACTCACACATCATCGGAAGGGCAGCAAGGTTGATGAAGAACCCCTCCGTGATCGATTCCCCCTCCGGCAGAGTACCGGCGGAGGCCTCCAGATGGGATCGCGGAAGAACAGACGCTTGCGACGGTGGAACAATTGTTTCGGGTCTCGCTCTGGTGGTTTTGGGATTTTAGGGAATTTATAGAAGTGGAATTAGGGCAAAAGGAGCTATGAGGGGCCCACAATCTCAGGTGGCGCCCCCGCGGGGCGCGCGGGGTGAGCTTGTGGCTCTCTCGTAAGGCTTCTGGCCTCCTCCCGAAGCTTCTTGGGTGTCTTCTGGTCCAGCAAAAATCACCGTAAAATTTCATCGCGTTTGGACTTCGTTTGGTATAGTTTTTCCCTGAAACAATAAAATAGGCAAAAACAGGAACTGGCACTGGGCTCTGGATTAATAGGTTAGTTCCCAAAAATGATATAAAATTGCATATAAAGTATGTAAGATTGATAAAATAATAGCATGAAACAATCAAAAAATGTACATACGTCAGAGACGTATCACCCCATCTTACGATGGCTTTATCATGAATTACAACTTGAACGGGATGGAGAAAAGTGCAAACGAGTTGTTTGCTATGCTCAAAACTGCGGAAGCTGGAATGCAGAAGAACAAACAAGTGTTGATGGTCAATAAGACCGCCAGTTTCAAGAAGAAGGGAAAGTCCAAGAAGAAGTCTACTGGTGCCGGTAAGACCGTGTCTCAGAACAGGAACAAGGGCGGAAACACTAAAGAGACTGAATGTTTCTACGGCAAGTAGAAAAGACACTGGAAGCGCAACTGCAAGAAGTACTTAGCGGATAAGAAGAAGAAGGGTTCTTCCGGTAAAGGTATAAAAGTTATACAAAGTTAATGTTATTCTACTTGTTGATTTCCTGTATTTCATGAGTATTTGATACTGATCGGTTGCTCTCATTTGCAAACCGATGCAGGGACAACAGAAAGCTCACAAGTTGAGAAGGAATGAAGTCGTGATGCAAATCGGGAATGGTGACAGAAATATGATGAATTGTAATTGCTTTGATGACTGAGAACATAGTTTGTTAGTTTTCAAGAAAG
The DNA here is from genome assembly GCA_039707655.1 of Elymus sibiricus. Classification (NCBI taxonomy): domain Eukaryota; kingdom Viridiplantae; phylum Streptophyta; class Magnoliopsida; order Poales; family Poaceae; genus Elymus; species Elymus sibiricus. The sequence goes on from CM077670.1 coordinate 32,834,843, forward strand.
TTATTGTCTATACTTTAACATGTGAATAGCTTGCTACTTGATCATTAGAAGTTTTAGGAGAAATGAGCTACTGTTTATGATATATAATGATGCTAGAAAAAGTGATTGAAATTATCATTGATCAAACTTATGCACTATGCTAGCATTTACACTTCATAAATTATTTCTTTTATCATTTACCTACTCGAGGACGAGCAGGAATTAAGCTTGGGGACACTTGATACGTCTCCAACGTATCTATAATTTATGAAGTATTCATGCCATGTTTACAATAATTTTATATGGTTTTGGTGCACTTTTATACTATTTTTATGGACTAACATATTAATCTAGTGCCTAGTGCCAGTTGTCATTTTCTGCTTGTTTTTGGTTTTCCAGAAAATCCGTACCAAACGAAGTCCAAACGCGACGAAACTTTTTGATGATTTTTTTGGAACATAAGAGACCCCCGAAGCTTCGTGGGAGGACCAGAAGACCCATGAGGTGGTGACAAGGCACCAGGGCGCGCCCTAGGGGGTAGGGAGGGTGCTCATGCCTTGTGGGGCCCTCGTAACTCCTATTGGCGTGAAACCAATGCTGAAAATTCTTATAAATAGAAAAAACCCCAAAAATAAACCCGCCGCTGCAAGCCTTTGTTTCAAAGCGATCCCATCTGGAGGCCTTTTTCGGTGCCCTGCCGGAGGGGGAAGCCATCACCGGAGGCCATCTTCATCATCCCCGCTGCCTCCATGATGAGGAGGGAGTAGTTCACCCCCGGGGCTGAGGGTATGTACCAGTAGCTATGTGTTTGATCACTCTCTCTCATGATCTTGATAGGGCACGCTCTTGATGTACCATGAGCTTTGTTAATATAGTGGAATCATATGGTGTTCTTCCCTCTCTATCTTTGTTGTGATGAATTGAGTCTTGCTCTTTGAGGTTTCATTGTTATCGGATTGAATATTTTGGATTTGAGATCACTTGATGTATGTCTTGCATGTGGATACCCGTGGTGACAATGGGGTATTCTATTGAGATCACTTGATATATGTTTTGGTAATCAACTTGCTGATTCCCGTGGTGACATTGGGGTAATCTAGGCACAAAGGTTGATACATGTTTTCATCCTACTTTCTCCGATAGGAACTTTGGAGTGATTCTTTATCGCACGTTGAGGGATTATTATATGATTCAATTATGTTAGCACTATTGAGAGATTGCACTAGTGAAAGTATTAACCCTAGGCCTTGTTTCTAAGCAATGAGACACCATTTTTATTCACTTTTATCACTTGCTACCTTGCTGTTTTTATTATTTTAGATTACAAAAACCTATATCTCTATACATACTACACTTGTATCACCATCTCTTCGCCGAACTAGTGCACCTATACAATTTACCATTGTATTGGGTGTGTTGGGGACACAAGAGATTTCTTGTATTTGATTGCAGGGTTGTTTGAGAGAGACCATCTTCATCCTACACCTCCCACGGATTGATAAACCTTAGGTAATCCACTTGAGGGAAATTTGCTGCTGTCCTACAAAACTCTGCGCTTGGAGGCCCAACAGAGTCTACAAGAATAAAGTTGCATAGTACACATCAAGCTATTTCTGGCGCCGTTGCCGTGGAAGTGAGTGCTTGAATGTAACTCTTTAGATCTTGCAATTGAATCTTTTAGTTTCTTGTTTATTCACTAGTTTGGTTTATAAAAAAAAACTACAAAAGAATGGAAGTGAAGTTGCATCAAATTCTTTATCTTTATGAAGTCTTTCTTGAAAATATGGATTTCGATAATTGCTATGAAGTGTTAAAAGAAGAATTTAACACAATGTTTGGTGTGAGTTCCTTGAATGATAAGAATGATTGCAATGATATTAGTATGAATTCTTTGAATATCCATGATGCTAATGATATGCAAAGCCATGAGCTTGGGGATGCTATGTTTGATGAAGATGGTCTTTTTAGTCCCCCTACTATTGATGAGAAAATTTATTATGATGATAGCATACCTCCTATTTATGATGATTACAATGATAAAAGTGGGTTTGGAAGAGTATCAACTCTAGGTAGTAATGATCCCACTATTTTGGAGGGTGTTGAATCTTATTACAATATTGATAAAAGTGGATTTGGAGAGGTCATGACTTTATTTAGTGATGAATCCACTACTTTGGAAGATGTGTCAATTGATTATTATGACAACAAAGTTGCTATCTATGATGATTATTGTGATGACATGTATGCTATAAAGAGTAATGATAACCATGAAACTTGTCATCATGATTTTAATGCTCAAATTGATTATGTCAATCAAGTTTCATATGATAGTTATTTTGTTGAGTTTGCTCCCGCTATTATTAATGAGAAGAAACTTGCTCATGTGGAGAGTAATAAAAATTTTATGCATGTGGATCATGAAAAGAATGCTTTATGTGATATTTATATTGTTGAATTTATTCATGATGCTACTGAAAATTATTATGAGAGAGGAAGATATGCATATATATATTTCAACAATATCAAGTTTCCTCTCTATATGTTGAAAGTTTTAAAGTTACACTTGTTTTGCCTTCCTATGCTAGTTGATTCTTACTACAATAAATTGGTTGCTTATAAAATCCTATGCATAGGAAGTGGGTTAGGCTTAAATGTGTTTGCCATATGATTCATGATGCTCTCTTTATGTTTCAATTCTTACTTCTATGTGAGCATCATTAAAATCATCATGCCTAGCTAAAAAGGCACTAAAGAAAGGCGCTTGTTGGGAGACAACCCAATATTTATACCTACTGTTTTTGTGTGTTTACATGATTAAGCTACTATAGCAATCATGTTTTGTGTCTTTTATTTCAATAAAGTGCCAAGTAAAGCCATTAGGATGATATGGATGATTGTTGAATTGATGCTGTGCAGAAACACAAACTTTTGCTCCCAGTGCTGGAATTTTAATTCTGTACTAGTACATGATCAATTGCTGAATTTTTTAAAAAGTGTTGGTATACAAATTGTCTACTTTTTCCTAATTTTTCAGAATTTTAAGAGCTGTAGAAGTATGGATAATAATGCGTCATTTACAAACTGTTCAGTTTTTGACAGATTCTGTTTTTATTGCATAGTTTGCTTGTTTTAGCATTTCCATAGCTTATATTAAGTGATATAAATTGTGGAAATGATATAGTATAGTAGGAATTATGTGGAAAAATTATGAATCTTGTCTTGACAGTACTTAAGTGAATGATTTATTTTTATTATACTAACCCATCTCACGAAGTTCCATTAATTTTTATGTGATTGACAGTACTTAAGTGAATGATTTATTTTTATTATACTAACCCATCTCACGAAGTTCCGTTAAATTTTATGTGATTGAAGTTTTCAAGTTTTGGGTGAGATATCGATATGACAAGAATAAGGAGCAGCAAGACCCTAAGCTTGGGGATTCCCAAGGCACCCCAAGGTAATATCTAAGGAAGACTCAAGCGTCTAAGCTTGGGGATGCCTCGGAAGGCATCCCCTCTTTCGTCTTCAACATTATCGATATACCTCACTTGGAACTATATTTTTATTCTTCACATAATATGAGTTTTGCTTGGAGCGTCATTTTCTTTTATTTGGCTTTGCTTGCTGTTATTAAAAAAAATCATATTTTGTATCTTGTATTTCAGTAAAAGTGTCAAGTATAGCCTTTACCATGCTCAGTTTGCAAGTTTATGAGTTGCTGTTTGAAAACAGAAAGTTTTCTGTTATGTCCTGAATATTCCTGAATAGTCAGAACATGATTAATTCTTGAAATTTTTACACAGTAAGCATGCATGAGTTCTCTATCACATGGTAATTTTTCAGAATTTTTTGAGTTAAATAAATATGGATTCTTATTCATCCTTTTTAGACTATTCTGTTTAGACAGATTGTTGTTATAATTGCATTGTTTGCATATGTTTGCTTGTTTAATATTTCTATTAGTGGATAGGAGTATTAAATATGCAGAGGTATTTGGTATGAAATATTTAATTATAATTTTAGTAATTTGCTACAGTAGATAATGTTAAGGTTTTGAATTTATTTATACTAACTTATCTCACGAGTTCTTGTTAAGTTTTGTGTGGATGAAGTTTTTAAGACTTAGGGGAAGTCGTAATATGAGAGGAATTGAGGAGACACAAGAGCTCAAGCTTGGGGATGCCCAAGGCTCCCCAAGTTAATATTCCAAGAAGTCTCAAGCATCTAAGCTTGGGGATGTCCCGGTAGGCCTCCCACCTCTCTTCATCACCAACTATCGGTCAGTTTTGGTTGAGCCTAAGTTTTTATTTGTTCACATGATAAGTGCTATTCTTGGAGTGTCCTTTTATTTTTGTTTTGTTTGTTGTTTGAATAAAATACTTAGATCTGAAAGTTTTAAATTGGAGAGAGTCCTCACATAGATACTTAATTGTTTAACTACTCATTGATCTTCACTTATATCTTTTTGGAGTAGTTTGTTGTTTACTCTTGTGCTTCACTTACATCTTAAGAGTAAAATTTTGAATGAATTGAATATCATAAATTTGAAATTATATATGTTTCATATGCTTGTCCCATGGGGAGTAATGACTTCATATATAAGAAGTATAAGTGGTAAAATTTATTGGAAGTTAACAAACATAGCATTGGTCACTTGAGCAATTCATGAAAGAATAGTAAAGGAAGAGAGATTTCACATATAAATATACTATCTTGGACATCTTCTATGATTGTGAGCCCCCATTAATTATTTTCAAGCTTGATCAAGTAGTTGATGTTGGACAAGGAAGACAACGTAATGGGTTATGTTTGTTTATATTCACATAGAAGTTATATTGTCATGGATCCTCTAACATGTGGTGCTTGCTCATAATCTTTTGCTAGCCAAAATTTCGTACTAAGTAGAGATACTACTTGTGCATCCAAAAACCCTTAAACCCAGTTTCTTGTCATGAGAGTCGACCATATCTACCTATGGATTGAATAAGATCCTTCAAGTAAGTTGTCATCGGTGCAAAGCAATAAAAAAATTGCTCCTAAATATGTATGATCTTTTATTGTAAGGGAAAATAAGCTTTGTACGAACTTGTGATGGTAACGCAATAAAAGCGACGAACTTCATAATAAAGGTTGCTATCATAAGGGGCAATATAAAGTGACGCTCCATTACATTAAGAGTTTGCACATCCAAATAAAAAGCGCATGACAACCTCTGCTTCCCTCTGCGAAGGGCCTATCTTGTAAGATTTAGTCTTTCCTTTTATGCAAGAGTCAATAGTATTCATTCTCATTCCGACCTCAATTATTCTCCACTTGGCAAGCATCATGTGGTAAGGAATGATCCAGGCACATATTTCCAGTTGAATATAGGTAATCATGAGTTATTATTGTTGACATTATCCCTGAGATAAATAAGTTGGGAGGTGAAACATTAAACCCCTATCTTCCTTTGTGTCTGATTGAAACGGTTTGTTCTAAAAATATGCTTTGAGTGTCAGCAATCATAGAAGACTATATGATAGTTGAGTATGTGGAGTTTGCTAAAACAAAAGCTCTTACATAGACCCTTCCTGGAAATATGATGAATCGTAATTGCTTTGATGACTGAGAACATAGTTTGTTAGTTTTCAAGAAAGTTTATGGTCTATACTTTAACATGTGAATAGCTTGCTACTTGATCATGAGAAGTTTTATGAGAAATGAGCTACTGTTTATGATATATAATGATGCTAGAAAAAGTGATTGAAATTATCATTGATCAAACTTATGAACTATGCTAGCATTAACACTTCATAAATTATTTCTTTTATCATTTACCTACTCGAGGATGAGCGGGAATTAAGCTTGGGAATGCTGATACGTCTCCAACGTATCTATAATTTATGAAGTATTCATGCCATGTTTACAATAATTCTATATGGTTTTGGTGCACTTTTATACTATTTTTATGGACTAACATATTAATCAAGTGCCCAGCGCCAGTTGCTGTTTTCTGCTTGTTTTTGGTTTTCTAGAAAATCCATACCAAACGAAGTCCAAACGCGACGAAACTTTTCGACGATTTTTTTGGAACATAAGAGACCCCCGAAGCTTCGTGGGAGGTCCGGAAGACCCACGAGGTGGTGACAAGGCACCAGGGTGCGCCCTAGGGGGTAGGGAGGGTGCTCCTGCCTTGTGGGGCCCTCGTAACTCCTATTGGCATGAAACCAATGCTGAAAATTCTTATAAATAGAGAAACCCCCAGAAATAAACCTAGAACTTTGACTCCGCCGTCGCAAGCCTCTGTTCCGAAGTGATCCCATCTGGAGGCCTTTTCCGGCGCCCTGCCGGAGGGGGAAGCCATCACCGGAGGCCATCTTCATCATCCCCGCTGCTTCCATGACGAGGAGGGAGTAGTTCACCCCTGGGGCTGAGGGTATGTACCAGTAGCTATGTGTTTGATCTCTCTCTCTCATGATCTTGATAGGGCACGATCTTGATGTACCATGTGCTTTGTTAATATAGTGGAATCATATGGTGTTCTTCACTCTCTATCTTTGTTGTGATGAATTGAGTCTTGCACTTTGAGGTTCATTGTTATCGGATTGAATATTTTGGATTTGAGATCACTTGATGTATGTCTTGCATGTGGATACCCGTGGTGACAATGGGGTATTCTATTGAGATCACTTGATATTTGTTTTGGCAATCAACTTGCGGATTCCCGTGGTGACATTGGGGTAATCTAGGCACAAAGGTTGATACACGTTTTCATCCTACTTTCTCCGATAGAAACTTTGGAGTGATTCTTTATCGCACGTTGAGGGATTATTATATGATTCAATTATGTTAGCACTATTGAGAGATTGCACTAGTGAAAGTATGAACCCTAGGCCTTGTTTCTAAGCATTGAGACACCATTTTTATTCACTTTTATCACTTGATACCTTGCTATTTTTATTATTTCAGATTACAAAAACCTATATCTACTATACATACTACACTTGTATCACCATCTCTTCGCTGAACTAGTGCACCTATACAATTTACCATTGTATTGGGTGTGTTGGGGATACAAGAGATTTCTTGTATTTGATTGCAGGGTTGTTTGAGAGAGACCATCTTCATCCTACACCTCCCACGGATTGATAAACCTTAGGTCATCCACTTGATGGAAATTTGCTGCTGTCCTACAAAACTCCGCGCTTGGAGGTCCAACAGAGTCTACAAGAATAAAGTTGCATAGTAGACATCAGAGCTGGAATCAACATTTTAATGAAATAGTTAAAAAGTTTAACTTTGTTAAAATGATGAAGAAACTTGTGTATATAAGAAGTTTAGTGGGAGCTCTATAGCATTTCTAATTTTATATGTAAATGACATATTGATTGGAAATAATGAAGCTTCTTAGCACAATGAAAGGTTTTGAAGAATATGTTTCCAATGAAAGACTAAGGCAAAGCAACTTATTGGTCATAAAGGTCTATATAGATAGATCAAGATGTCTGATTGCGCTAAGCCAAAATGAGTACGTTGACAAGATTTTAAAAGGTTTAAAATGGAGAATGTGTTTTCTCTTAATGTCACATAGCATGATGCTGAGTAAAATCAATATCCTAAGACAGTTGATAAGCATGTGCAGATGAGAGGAGTTCAATATGCCTTGATAATTGAATCCATCATGAATGCTATGATATGTATAAAGCCAAATGTTTCTTATCTACCAAGTGTTAGTAGCAGGTACCATAGTGATCCTGGATTAGCTCACCAGGTAGTTGTTAATATAATTAAGTACCTCAGAAGGACAAAGGACATGCTCCTTGTCTATAGAGGAGATGAAGAGCTCGTTATAAATGGTTACACGAGCATCAGCTTCATGACTGATATAAATAATTACAGAACTATGATAGGATAATAATTTGGAATAGTTTCAAGCATGAACACTATTGTTGATTCCATAGCGAAAGAAGAATATGTTGAAGCTTCAGATGCTTCAAAGAAAGATGTTTGGATCAAGAAGTGTCTTGATATAGTTGGTGTGATCCTATGTGCAATGAAACCAATGACACTATATTGTGAATAAGTAGTGCCATTGCTCAAAGCAAGAGGAATCTAGATCCCACGTATAGACCCGACATATCAATCGCAAGGTTCACACAGATTTGAATGTGTCAGACCCGATGACGAAGGCTTTACCACAAGCAAAGCATGAGCAACACCAGATAGCCATAGGTGTTAGAGAAACCATGTAACTAGATTATTGACTCTAGTTCAAGTGGGAGACTGTTGGAAATATGCCCTAGAGGCAATAATATTGTATTATTATATTTCCATATTCATAATTAAGAATTTATATTTTATGCTATAACTGCTATGATCCTAGAATATGCGATTCAGTGGAAAACTCATATGAACATGTGGAATGATAAACGGTAAAAATAGGTTCCTGGTCTTGCATCTAAGACTGGCTCAAGTGTTGTTAGTGATCATGTTTTCCAGATCTTAGGATATCGTTAAGTGTAACGATAGTCCTAAAACAACATTGAGAGTATGACGTTAGAAGAACAATCATATTGAATCGACCCAAACTTGTTTGTTATACTTTCAGATAATATCGTCTGAAATCAATTGTTATAACACGGAGTGTTTACATGTGTTTTAGTTCCTTAGACCATGAGAGTATCATAGTCACTTCTTACCATACAGTGAACTTTGGGATTGCTCAAACGTCATCTGTAACACGATGATCATAACGATAACTTACAGGTTCATCGAAAAGTTTGACAAGGGACTAGATAGCTCAAGAGTGGGATTTGCTCCTTCGATGATGGAGAGATATTCTTAGGGCCCTCTCGGTGTGACGGCATCCATCATCGTCTGGCCAGACATAGGTGACTATCTCACGGGGATGCCGGAACATTTCAACGAGAAAGAAGAACAAAACCGGTAACGAGGATAACGGTATAATGAGCATGTGTATGACTCAAGAGCATACCGATACATCTCGGGTTTTGTAAAGTATCATGAAGAAAAGGCAATATCACATGATAACCAAAGGTTCACTCGAATATTATTTGTGTACTCATAGGGATCTATATGGACGTCCATGGTTCCGCTATCGGTCATTGAACAAAGGCGTTTTGTTCATGTCTATGTTTTATTGAACCTACAGGGTCACAAGCTTAAGGTAATCACGATCTACTGAGTGTTAGTAGGACAGGAGTAATGGGGATTTATTTGAGAAATATTTTTGTTAATATTCGAAATAGTTTCGTTAATATTCGAAATAGTTTCGAGAGGAACCGGAAGTGTTTCGGGGTCACCAGAAGGGTTGCAGGGCTCGTCGTGAAGATGCGCTGCGGCACCGGGCCGTTCATGCAAAGCCGCTGGGGGCGATGGCGAGGTCTGGCGCTCGACCTCCTGACCAAATCGAGCTCGGCCTCGCCGAGCGGGCAGGGGTGTGGGCGCACTGGAGCTCAGCCTCGCCGGAGCGCTCGAACGCCAGATTTTGCACCTGCAAGTGCCACGCAGAGCAAAGGATGTCACGGAGGGGCAAGTGGGTGGTGGCGCACCGGGGTGGCCGGTCGGATGCACCGGGCTACCACTCTGATGCGCCCGCTACGTGTTTGGCAAAATGCCAAGGAGGCAGAGGAGGGGTTGACTGTCGCTTAATGCCCGACTGTTCCATCCATTTCCCCCTTCCACGTGGCACCTGACAGTGGGACCTACCCGTCAGGTTTTCACTTAAACTACTTTAATCAACTGATCAACGTTTTTTGAAAACTGTCAATACAATGGTGGTGTGTTTTTGAAAGAAAAAAAGGTGATGGTTTTCTGAATTTGGGTCCCGAGTTGTGGTGTTTTTGCAATTTACTAGAATCGGAGTCCATGGACTGTGATTATCATACTCGTAACGTAATGCGTATACAAACCAAAAGAATAACTACAAGTGTGTAACCTCTAGCTAGCTAGCTGCTGCTATTAATTGCTCCAGTCACTATTAACTATCACCTTCTTGATTTTTCCCTTGGTACATAGCCTTCCCATCAGGAGGCGGGCACTCGACTTGTCAGATTCAGCGGCCTCCGAGCAAATGAGCAAGTGGCAAAGCTCTTTCGCGAATGTAGCCTCGGTATTAGGTGCCGACGCACCCGCCTCATCAACCTCGTCGCCCATGGACTCTCTAATTGATTTCTCCTCCAGGAGGTAGCCACCTGTCCTGCCAGATCCAGGGTGACCAGCCTCCCATTTGGCAAAGAATCGCAAAACTCGTTGTAGTGGTCGATGTAGTTGTCGTCAAGCAACCGACTCACAGAAACATGCACCAACACACCGGCAGCATCAACATCATCACCCTCACAAAAAAGCATCAACATCATCAACCACATGTGCCACCGGCACGATGTTCTCACGTGCCTGATACGTCTCCAACGTATCTATAATTTTTGATGTTTTCATGCTATTATATTATCAATCTTATATACTTTACATGAAATTTTATATCATTTTTGGGAACTAACCTATTAACCTAGTGCCCAGTGCCAGTTGCTGTTTTCTGCTTGCTTTTGGTTTTTCAGGAAATCCCTATCAAACGGAGTCCAAACGCTACAAAAAAAATTGTGATTTTTTCTGGACCAAAAGGGACTATAAAAGCTTCGGGGGAGGACCAGAAGCTAGACGAGGAGGTGACAAGGCAACAGGGCGCGCCCTGATGTCTTGTGGGCCCCATGTCTCTCCGATTGACCTAATTCCAACGCTATAAATTCACAAATATTCCAAAACCGCCAGAAGAGAAGACGAAACAAGTTCTCCGCTGCTGCAAGTCTCTGTTCTTCCGTGATCCCATCTGGAGGCCTTTTCCGGTACTCTGCCAGAGAAGGAATCGAACACGGAGGGCCTCTTCATCACCCTTGCTACCTCTCCCATGATGTGTGAGTAGTTCCTCACAGGACCTACAGGTCCATAGCAGTAGCTAGATGACTCTCTCTCTCTCTCTCTCTCTCTCTCTCTCTCTCTCTCTCTCTTTGATCTTCAATACAGTGTTCTCTTCGGAGTTCTATCCGATGTAATCTTCTTTTGAGGTGTGTTTGTTGGGATCCATTGAATTGTGGGTTTATGATCAAATTATTCATTGAAAGTAATTGAGTCAATTCTGAACTTTATTATGTGTGATTGTTATATCTATGTAATGCTTTCCGATCTATGAGTTTTCTTTGGCCAAGTTGATGAGTAGATCTTCAGTGAAAGTGGTGCATAGTAGTAGGTTCAATCTTGCGGTGTCCTCACCCAGTGATAGAAAGGGTAGCGAGGCACGTATTTGTATTGTCGCTACTAAGAGGAAAACGATGGGGTTTAATCATATTGCTTGGTTTTATTCTGTCTATATTATGTCATCTTGCTTAAAGCGTTACTCTGTTTGTCATGAACTTAATACCATAGATGCATGCTGGATAGCGGTCGATTGGTGGAGTAATAGTAGTAGATGCAGGCAGGAGTCAGTCTACTTGTCACGGACGTAATGCCTATATACATGATCATGCCATGAATAACATCATAACTATGCACTATTCTATCAATTGCCCAACAGTAATTTGTCTACCCACCGTATGCTATGTTCTTGAGAGAGATGCCTCTAGTGAATGCTATGGCCCCCGGGTCCATCCAAATCATATTACTAAAACCCTAGTTACCTTGTTGCAATTTATTTACTTTTATTTTATTTTGTAATTTATATATCTACAACTATCAGATTTAATCCTTGCAATTAGCAAGTACAAGGGGATTTTTTCGCAAAAAAACACGAGTACAAGGGCATTGACAACCCTCTTGCCCGCGTTGGGTGCAAGTATTTGCTCTTTTGTGTGTAGGTGTTGTTGACCGTTGTTTGGCGTGTTCTCCTATTGGTTCAATAAACCTTGGTTCTTAACTAAGGGAAATACTTTTCGCTACTATATTACTTCACCCTTCCTCTTCGGGGAAATCCCAACGCATTCACAAGTAGCAAGAAGAATTTCTGGCGCCGTTGCCGGGGAGATCATCCAAACAACGTGAAGGTTCCTTCATACAAATTATCATTTACTTGTTCTAATTTTTATTTGCCTTTATTTTCTCTTGCTAGTTTCCGTTAAAAAAATCAAAAATACCAAAAATATCTTGTGTGCTATCTTGCTTGAGTTGCTACCATGTCTGAATTTGAGAAAGTTATTGTTGAAAGTGCTAGTGAAGATAGTCCTAGCGAGTCTTATGAGGAAAAACCTAAATCACATGATCTTGATAATGATCCTCTTGATGATGAATATCATAATGATGAAGCCCCTCCTTTTCTAAAAACTAAAATTCATCATGTGGGGAGCGGGAATATTATCGGAAAGAATGTTATTCAAGAATTTTTTACCTGCACGGGAGTCATACCACTTATTGGTGGGTCTATTCTTGAAAAAACAAATAGTTATGTGGATGCTATTATTATGCTTGTGATTAAGCTTGAAAGGAATTTTTTGCATATTCATCCTGTATTACAAAAAATGTTCTTTGAGCTCCCCAATGTTCATGATCCTAGAATTAAAAAGATGGCCACCATTATCCTTATGCATGAATTTGACTACATAATCTGAGAAGCTTGGGATATATTTGCCTTCTATAAAATAGATTTTGAGCATCCTCCTATAGAAGAGATCCTTCATGATCAAGACACCATGCGTAGAATGGAATCCAATGATTATTATGCCTTCGGTGAAAATGCTAGGAAAAGAGTTCCACATATAGATTTGATTAGAGTATTATTCAGTAATACTTATGATAAATTTGGATGGGTTACCAAAGGAATGAATGAAGGATTTAGTGAGGAGTGGTTTAAAAGTACCTCTAGAGATCCTATTGATAATGAGATCATTGTTTTATATAAGGATCTTTATAAGGCCCTAGGCGCTCGCTCATCACAGGCTGTGCAGCCGGACCTGCGAACGCCGGCCGGTCCCGCCACGCAGTTGGGGGTTGCTGTGCCGGCTGGGGGCGGGATCCGCCAGCCGGCGCGCCCTCCCGGCTGTTGACAGTCGGCGGGTCGCGGTTGCTCCTGCCCCGGCTGCCCTACAGCCGGCTTCCGCGGTGACCGTCGCCGTGCAGGGAAGACGCCTGTTGCGTTTGTCGAGGCCCCCCAGCCAGCAACCGGTTGGCCAGCTGGAGAGGGGGTGTCCCCGAGTCGAAAGCGGCCGGTTGAGGCGGCTCTTACCGCGCCTGCTGATGGTTCGCAGCGGCCAGAAGGTCGCGAACGCGCTGCTGCTGCTGCTGCTCCTCGCCCTCCAGGTGCTCCAGCTCGGCTGCGGCTGCCTCCGCCGCCCTCATGTTCTTGACGAGGGAGCTGTAGGTGGGCCGGTTCAGGCCCAGCATCTGGCCGACAGCCCTGCCTCGGCACCGCACCTCCTCTCGCCGGCTGGGCCCGTCGCCAGCAGGGGTGAGGCCGTGGGCAGTGTTGTACTCGCGCATCACGGACTCCATCCGGCACTGCGTGGCGGCAAGCTCCGTGGCCTCGTCGAGCAGGCGCTTGCGCGTCTCCTCGAGCTCGGTTGTGGCGGCGTTGGGGTCGGTGCCGAGCACGATGGGTGCACGCAGGCTCTGCACCGCCGCACGCAGCGGGTTCTCCGCTGCGGTCGCGTGCTGCTCCATGACAGGGCGCTTGCTGCGGTGGCTGCCGGTGCTAGAGCCGGTGGTCAGCACCTCCACGCGGGTGCAAAGGTCTGCAACGTCACGGGAGATGCCGCAGCCAGCGGCAAGCGGCGGGTCGGCGAAGATGAGCACCTTGCGAGGGTACTCGTCGGAGACGACCGCGACGTAGATGCGGTGATCGCCGAAGGGGATGATGGAGCCGCCCGTAGGGAAAGCGGCGCCTGTGAAGTGCGTCGCGTTGTCGTTGACGCAGTCGAATGCTCCGAACCTGCTGACCAGGCCGTGCGCTACGCGCTCGCCGGAGGGGGTCAAGGATCCCGTCCGGAGCGTGACTCCGGTCGGCGCCGCGGGAGGCCCCACGGTGGGCGCCAACTGTCGTGGTATTTGCACGGCAGATGCCATGGGGTGGCTTATCTCGTGTGGTTAGGGGCCGACGAGCACCGACGGTGTCCGGATGCGGGATTAGGCACAAGCATTGACGGACACAGTGATGTACCCTGGTTCAGGGCCCTCGTATGGAGGTAACACCCCTACTCCTGCAAGGATCTCGATGATGAACTCATGGATTACAAGGTTGCTCCTGGAGCTGTATCAGTGGAGGGGGAAGAGGGCTCTAGGCTCTGCTCTCTTCCTCGAATGTGTGTGTGTGTGGAGCGAATGAATGATCGATCGTCCCCTCCTTAGGAGGGCTCCTGGGAGGCCTTATACTTGGTCCTCCCAAGTTACAAAACGTCTGAAAAAGAGGGGTGGGCCTCGACTGCCAGCGTCTCCGGCCTCTAGTGGGACCCGCCGGCTGTGGGGCCCTGATGGCCGTGGGGCCCGCCGACTGCCGGGTCCTGTCGGCCGTGGGGCCTGTCGGCTGCTTGGTACTGCAGCCCGTAGGCTATGGCGTCACTGGGTGGGTGGCACGACGCTTCCACAGTGCCGGGCTGACCCTGACGCGGGCTGTCACGGTCAGCGGCACCGGCGGCACTGGAGCCACGCATCAACGACGCAGAGGATGTCTTGCCCCTGTACCTAGTACGGTTGGATTTGACGGGCACTGACCCCGTCGGCTACCGGCTGCCGCCGGCCGGCCCGGGCGGTCTACCCCATCCAGCCGGCCTCCAGCGGGGGGAGCCGGCCGAGGGGTCAGTCGGCTGAGGGAGTTGAGCCGTCCCGATTGTTTTGAAATGCCGATCTGCCTCCTTGAGCCTACCCGGGGGTCATCCCCCCGACAGTAACCTAGCAATAAGTATTTTCCTCGATTGAGAACCAAGGTTTATCGAACCAGTAGAAATTATCTCTGCAATGACTAATGATCGGTACCTGCACACAACACACAAAACAAACTTGCACCCAACGATTCAAGAAGGTTGTCAACCTTCTTGTCTTGCTAGTTACAAGGATAAATTGTATGGTATGGTAGGAAGTGATAAATAGATGCAATAAATAAAACGGGACAGCGAGAGCACCGGAAAGCACGGCGATAGACTCGCCAAAGAAGGTGAGCAAATGCAAGGCGTCTCTGGCTGCTTGATAGATGATCTTCGGTCTCTCGACCCGTCCTCTTGGATTGATTTGTTGTTGTGGGTTGGGAGGTGCCTGATGTCTTATGTTGAGGTGTTCTCGTCGGGGGTCACTTGGCGCAGTAACAGTGTCGGGTTTTGTGGATGTTGTGTATTTGGAGAGTTTTGACGGGCCGCCTGTGCGGTTGTGGGGTTTAATGCCATGTGATTAGTTCGTCTATGCTCTGTTTGTATTGGTTTCCACCCAGTTTTTCATAAATTAACTGAGCAATTCTCTTCTTCTTAATTAATCGATGATGCAAAACTTTTGCCTCCGTTTCGAAGAAAAAAAAGATAGACTCACCCTCAAAGGTATACAACACAAGGGACAAGTCAGACAGCGACGTGGACACCAGTGTAGCTCAATATTTCTTTCTACATATCTAAATATAAACCCTTGGAATCTGAGGTCCATGGGCTCCTGTGAACACATCTGAACAATCTCAGGACCGTAACGTAATACATATACAAACCAAAAGAATATCTACAACTACAAGTGTGTAACCTCTAGCTCCTTCCTGTAGTTAATTGCTCCAATCACTACTAACTAGCACCGCATATCAATCAGATTCGGACTCAGAGCATTGTCACCATGGCCGCAAGAACCAAGGCCAGCAGGGCTGTCGTCATGAGTATTGCTGGCCGCCCCGCCGCGGAGGTGGTCTCGAGCTGTATGGTGAAGTTGCAGGTGCCCGTGGAGGGGTTCTGGCGCGTGCGCACGGCGAGCCCGTCGAAGCCGCACGCCTCCTCGTCCTGGTCCTGCACCTGGAAGTAGGCGTTGAACGCGTAGGAGGCGTTGCCGGCGGCGTCCATGCCGTTGCACGTCGACCCGTAGCCGAGCGAGGTGCAGTCGGCGTAGGAGCACGCGTAGCCCACGTTGTCCGCTAGCCTGCTCATGTTCTCCGGCGGCGAGTTGGTGTTGAGCACGCACCACACCTGCGGGAGGTACTCCACGCCCCTGGCCCCCACCAGCGCCGTGTTCCGGCCCTGCCCGGTCGGATCGATGGCGTACTTGGGCTGGCCGTCGTACCGCATCATGCCCCAGTGCCGCTCGAAGTTGCCCGGATCCACGCTCTTGACGTCCTCGTCGATCAGGCTGAAGAGGTAGATCTCGATGTACTGGTTCGGACGCAGCGGCGTGCCGGCGTTGCCCGCCAGCTTCCGGAACAGCCCCGTGTAGAAGCGCTGCGCGTAGGCGGCCGTGGCGTGCTTTTCGCCGTCGGTCGGCCAGCCGACCTCGCCGACGAACACCGGCAGGCCGCCCACGCCGGCCGCCGTGAGGGCCGACACCAGCGTGTCGAAGTTGGCGTCGAACACGTTGGTGTACTGGATGTTGCCGTCGACCACGGGGCTGCTGGCGCCGTCGAAGAAGGCGAAGTCCAACGGGAAGCCGTCGTTGCCGTAGAGGCTGAGGTACGGGTAGATGTTGACCGTGAAGGGCGCGCCGCTCTGGTTCAGGAACTGCACAATCTCCGTCATCAGTCCAGAGATCTCCGCCCGGAACCGCCCGGCCGACGGCACCGGGTTGTCCTTTGGGGACTCGTAGACGTCGGCGTTCAGCGGCACGGTGGCCTTGACGGTGTCGCCGACGCCGGCCTCGTCGAGGGCGCGCTGGATGTTCTGCAGGGCCGGGAACGTGACGTTCAGGAAGGTGCCATTCAGGGACGACAGAAACGGCTCATTCCCGACGGCAACATATCTGCAGGTAGGGGAATGCATAATTAGTTTTCATACCATGGTTATCAAAACAAATTTGAATACATGCTGTTATTAACCCAGATGATTTTTTTCTTCTTATAAAATGCGCTTTTATTAACTCAAAATGTGGCATCAAGCAGACACAAAAGCATGATCAAGCGGTCACCCGGCCTCTGCATAGCAAAGATGCACACAAGCAACACTAACAGATGATAGTTTTCAGTCACGACGGGTAATTCACCCGCAAACAAATTTTCAGGCATGATACAGGGTCAGGGCAAATTGCATGATGTGTGAAGATTCTTCTCCAACTGATCACCATTATGGAAGAAATAAAGCAGTTCTTAAAAAACTTTGCACTAAACAGTTTGTGCCCATGTTGTAGGAAAAAGAAATGTGTCAAGGACTTGGTGGATGTCTAGTGGGCGCCAAGAAGGGCCACTGAAATCAGATCAAGGGCCCTGCTTTTTAGTAATAAGATAACTATCCCTTTTAGGCGACAAGAATTCAGTGGGATGATCGATCCATGTGGCTTCACTAGTGCGCATGACAGATCGTTTTCAGAAATTTCTATCGATCTTTCAAAAAAAAAAAAGAATTTTCTATCCAAGAACAACTTAGCAGATAAGTGCCGAAAGTTAGATTCTTCACGCATCAACTGGGCAGGACAAATGCAAATATGCGATGGATATGTGTAGGTAGCTTTATGTTGCAATAAGCTGCTGCATGCCAAGGTTGCCACTTTGCTGACAAGAAAGCTTCCAATGAATTGAGTCAGGTAGGGACAATCAGCAAATTGGATATCCACATCATCCTATACCTATGGTCAGTGGCGAATCTAAGGGTGGTGCTTCAACAGGCTTGAGCCCCCCCTCCAAAACTTGGAATTTTTCTTTACTAGTATTCAGCCCAACCTCATAACAAAAATTTAACCTTATTTGAACTAAAAAACTGAGAGTTAGTGGTTTTTTCTTCACACAGTTAACTTTGAGCCCCCCTTCATTTTCTTCCAAGATTCGCCACTGCCTATGGTAAGTAGTTTATATAGGCACCCACTGTGAATTATCAAACAAGATAAAGGTTTTGGACTGCATGCTTCAGACTCAAGTTTTTGGAAGAAGAAAAAATAAGCTGAGATCTAGAATCAGGACATAAATAGTTCTATCATTGTACACAAATCAAGAAGGTTAGTAAATTCGTAAACTCACAATATGTACATTTAAAGGAAGAAGACTAATATAAACATCACGATCAAAAGTAATGGAAACTGCAATTATAACATGATGACAACTGAAGCATCGATCAACAGCATGAAAACATAATAAGCGAATTGCATCCGAGATTCTGAATCAAACAGAGGGAGAGAGAGAAGAGGATCATATATACTAGGCACCTGATATTCACGCCGCCGTCGAAGTTGTAGGCGCTGACGTTCTTGTGCACCCACTCCCTGGCGGTGTCGTAGTCCGTCATCATGTCGAGCATGTTGTTGGGGATGGCCACCATGACCTCGATGCCGGAGCCGGCGAGCGCGCCCAGCGGCTCCGCGTCGGCGTCGAACAGCTTCACCTTCTTGATGCCATTGTCCTGCAGCATCCGCACCACGGTGCTGGGCGGCAGCTGGTGCGACGCCATCGTGCCCCAGTTCACCCCGAGCCCCCCGGCCGCTGGAAGCCCGACGAGGGCGAGCAACAGAACCAGCAGCGGCAGCGCCACGCCCGCCATGATCGAAGCACCAGAGCTAAGCTAAGCTCTGAGCCACACAACCACGCACGCACGCAGAAGACTTGAGGAATGATCGAAGCAAGCACCAGAGCTAAGCTTTCACCCTTTCAGGCCACAGACGCACGCACGCACGCAAATGAATTATGAATTCACGAATTTAACGCGGTTTTTAGTTCCAGCTGGGGGACGTACGTGTAGGAGGAGGAGAAGGGATGCGATTTGGATGATGGAGAGGTGGGAACGATTTGATTATTTCTAGTGCGCTACTTTTGTGAGGCGGGACAAGGACAGGCGGGTTTTTTTTTTAACACAGTACAGACGCAAGCGCTCATACATACGCGCTGCACCTGGACGTGTTTTTTTTTTTTGATCAAAAGAGGGGGGGCCCTCCGATTTCATTAACAAAACCATCGAAAGCAACCAGCCGCACCTGGACGTGTGTGTGATCTGTGATGACGAAGAACCACATAGACATCGCAGGCCGGTGATGGTGAAGGAAAGGCAGCTCTACAAAGTTTCGGTCTTCTCCATTCCACTTCAAAGGTAACAAAGTAGGCAGTAAGCAACACGTACTGGTGTTAACATGTGCATGCAGTGTGTTCTCCAAGTTAATTCGTTCCTTGAGAGCCAACTAACTGAAATATTTTACTAGCGTCTCTCTCCTTTTCTTCTTCTTCAGAGGATCGGAACATCGCAACAATTTTTACAGTTAGAACAGGACGCGGGACCGGAGTGCATCCTACTTGAACGTGAACGTCAACGCTCTTTATGTTTATGTAAAGAACACTCGCACCTGAACCCAAGCAAAATAGCTATTTTTTCCCCATACGATCCTATAAAAGATCGGATTCCACTATCAAAAGATAACGGGCTTCTTCGCCGACCCGATGGATCTAGCTCCACTCTGCCGGCCGCTTAGGCGTCCGGTGGCGGGGAGGGGATCCCGTTGCCTCGACTCCGGCTGGTAGTTTGAGCTAGGTTTCCTTTTTTCCGTAGAGTCTTTCGGGCAGATGGCGGCGTTTCATGCATATTCAAGCCGGTCTTCCGAAGTTTGTTCCACTTCGAGTTCGTCCATCAGGACGGAGTTCACGTAGATTTGTGCCGTCTTGTTGAAGCAGCGAGGTTAGGATTTCTTGTCGCGTGTACCTGACGATAAAATTTGATGTCAGGCGCTTTAGATCGTTTCAAGGGTTTAATGGCGACGAATGCAGCTCTGGAACGCCGGTCCTTAGAGGCACATGCACAAAGAATTGCCGACTGTCACCTACAAGGTCAAGCGGGCTCCGGTAGGGGAGCGACCACAAAGGTGCTTTGACGGCTCGTTCTGGCAACGGTAGTGATCGTTCGGTGGCGCAGGGTCCTCGGTGTAATTTCTACTATATTTTTGGTGCTTTGTAATTCTTATTAATCTTTGTAATAGATCTGGGTCCTTTTTCGCAGAAAGAAAAAGATAACGGAACAAAGACGCAATAAAACACCCTGGTGCAAAACCAACAGCAAAAGCAACGTCTAGGAGTAATACTTGTCAACCCGGTGCTCAATCGTTCAACGACGTGACGCTTGTCAATCCTTAAGATCGATCTGTGGGTGTGGGTACATCATCCTCGTGGCGCGCGCGAGAAGCATCGATCCCCCGATGGGATGGAGTTTTTTCGCCTGGTTTGACCGCACACGACAGCCAGCCAGCACGATCACGAGCTTCGTCGTAGCGTCCCACTACGACTCTGCTGCTGAGGCCGGCCGAGAGGACACGCGACAACTGACTGAATAAACGGTCGCCAGACGGACAGCTGCTTCGAAACAGTAGGATAGGTCCGCCCGTAGGAGTGGCTGCTCCCATCACGCCCGTCGCTGTTATAGCCTGTGCTGTGCAACGCCTCGGTCAGAAAGAAAAACGAACAACTTTTTAAAAAAATCGTCCGGCTGAGATGGTTCGATGTGGAAGGAAGAAAGAACAGAGGCTCAGGGATGGCCGGGAATCTGAAATGAGAATGGGGGCGTGGCATCTGTTGTTATCGTGACTAGGACCAAGGGTGCGTGAATCACGTCGACTTGCTGTCTTGATCCCTTCCTTCCTTCCTTCCTTCCCTAATTAAAATCAGCATCTGATTCTGACATCGGTCGTGGCCGTTTGCAACTTGGTCTGTGTTTGCCCAGCCGGTGGTTGGACCTGGGCGGGCAGGTCGGCAGGCAGGCAGGGGTCGCTGTCTGCACGAACGCAAGTGTTCTAGAAGACTAGGACGTTTTGTGTTGGGTTCTCACCAAAGAGTCTAGTTTTTGCAAACCAAATGCAATAACCTATTATTATTCATCCTGTTTATAAGTATGTGACGTAGCAACAACTATAAAAAATGGTACTATATGTGGCGCATTTTAATCTGTTAAGACAAGATTTTTGCCTAATAGTCCACGGAATGATGTCGCCCGCTGCCACGGCTATATATGGTGGTCCCCACCCCCGCGAGCCGCAGCATTATAAAACCTTGCAGCGCGGCGGCGGCACCGGGTGGCAACAGATGGCACGGCCGTTGCCGACGGGGATGCGGTGGCGAAAGCGTTTTGTGGCGCCAAGCAGAGCGCAATCTCAGCGCTCCTGCGGGTAGATGCCCCATACAAACCTTTTGTTTCTTTCTTGACTCGTGTATCGTCCTATTTAAATCATATTATTTGGTGTAGCTATGAGGAAGAATGTTGGGAATGTTGAAGTGTCTGTTAGGGCTCTCGACCATGTCAAGATCGACTACCTGGTGGTTTCTCCGAAATGCTCGAGCCCTCCGACAAACCTCAAAACCGAGGACAAAGTGGATGTCATATATATGATGGCCAACTTCTCTCTCACTTGGTTAACGTGGTTTCGAAAGTGTGTTTGG
Source organism: Elymus sibiricus (assembly GCA_039707655.1). Lineage (NCBI taxonomy): Eukaryota > Viridiplantae > Streptophyta > Magnoliopsida > Poales > Poaceae > Elymus > Elymus sibiricus. Next base: position 32,856,306 of record CM077670.1, read on the forward strand.
ATGACCCGAAGCTTGAGTCCATATTTTGTGAACTAAAAGCTTCTGCCCGTACATCCAAATCACACTCGTTGAAAAAGAAGCAAAAGACGTCTAAAACACGAAGATAACCCCATTTCCCCACATGAAAGAACATTTTATTCCCTAAGTGGATTTTGGTGTACATAAAACTTGATTAGAGGATTAGTATGGTTACAAAGCATATAGACATAGGTGGAAGTCGACCCCTCCCCCCCCCCCCCCCCCCCCCCCAAGTTCTAAATGAGAGAATAATGACCGCACATTCAAATTATGCATCTCTTTTTTCCTTCGACTGAGTCTTAGGAAACACTAACTACAAAGAGGGGCCACATTATGAATTTGGAGTGGAACACTATTTCCTGATAAACCGGTACCACGTTTAGAGTTCCACCCAAAAGTGCCACTGAGAAAGCCAAGACAAAGCCCTTAAGCAATTATCCCAACCATTTTTTTCTATGTGGCCTAGAGGCCCCTTCGGAAGTTTCGGACTGAATCTAATCTAATGCATCCAAAATCTGGTATACCCTCCATCCAGCTGAAGCCTCCACGTAGTGGCGGAGTTAAGAAGGGACGAGCACCCCCCCACCCCCCCACCCCCCCACATCACCTAACAATTTGCTGCGTAGCCGAATACTTGTACATGACAAACGCACATGGTGCACCACCGACCGGGCCGGCCCATTCGCAATACAGTGAAGCGAGCAATTGCTGAGCGGGGAGAACAAGGCGCTGAAGCGACTGAAGACGGTAGCAGACATGCACACAGTACTGGCACGGACTGTACACAAAGCAACACTGTAGCGAACTGTTACTGTAGTGAATATTTTTGAAGAACAAGTTTTGAAAGTCCAAACATATTTAAAAAAATTCAATTTTTTTTTGAAATTTCAAATGTTTGTTTTGAAAAGCAAAGAATTATAAAAAATTTGATTTTTTTTGAAGATTTTTGAAATTACGAACATTTTGGGATAGCGAGATCAAATTTGAATTTTTTGAATTTTTTTTTAAAATTTCAAACCTTTCTTTGGAAAAAGCAATAATCATAATTTGAAATTCCAAACATGTTTTAAAAAAATGGAAAACGTTTCAATATTTTGATATTCCATTATTTTAAAAAAATGCAAACTAATTTGCAATAATTTTTGACATTTATAGTTTTTTTTAAAAAAACACGATTTTGGAAATGACTTTCATTTTTTTAAATATGAACAAACTTGACAATTTTTGAACATCTTTTTAAAAGCACAATTTTTTTGGAATTTTTTTAAAACATAATTATGAAAAAGCCCCGCAAAACCAGTAAAGAAAAACAAAAAGAAAAATAGCCTCTCAGGAACCTTCAAGAAGGTTTTCAAAAGAAAAAAAAAGGAATGGTATTTTCTTCAAAGCCAGGATTAATATAACATTTAATGGGCAAGCCCAGTTCGATCGGCAGCTCGCCTACTCTGTTTAGTAGAGCGACAATCCGCCGCACAGAGCAACATATAGGAAATGCAGAGTACTTACACTGTTAATTAGGGCGAGAGCTATGTCTCGCTTATAGCGAGACGATAACTTCTCTCCCGTGGAGCGTGGAAGCTCCTCTCACTGAAGGTGCTTGCATAAGGTCCGGCCCATTAGTGTAGGTTCGCTGCTGCCGCTCACGCGCTGGAGGTTCGGTCGCTGTAAGTTCGGTAGCTATAGGTTCTCCGTGTTTTTGTTTTTATTTTTTTATTTTTTGGATTACTTATTTCTTCTTCGGTTTTCTTTGTTTTTTTTGTCGTTAAACTCTGGTTTTTCTGTTTTTTCTTTCATTTTTCTTTGGGTTCTCTTTGTTTCATTCATGGTATCATCGGTTTTTTCTTTTCTTTCTCCCTTTTCTTCTTTTTTCTTCCGTTTTTTGTTTCTTTCTTGGTTTCCAGCGGTTTTTTGTTTTTGTTTCTTTATCGGTTTTCACAATTTTCCCATTCTTTTTGCACTTATTTCTTCGGTTTTCTTTTTTGTTTGGGTTCTTTTGTTTATTTTTTGGTTTTTTTTGTTTCTTTTGGTTTTCATTCTACATTTTTCGTATTCGTCAAGAAAATTATTCTAATACACGTCTAACATTTTTTAAACACAAGTTTAACATTTTCTGAATACATGGTCAACATTTTTTCTATACACATTTTGTTCATTTCTCTAATGTTTGAGAACATTTTTCAAATACAAGATTAACATTTTTTTAATACATGGTCAACAGTTTTTCTATACACATTTTAAATATATTTAAATGCATGATTGACAATTTTCAAATATTTAACATTTTCTAATACATGGTCAACATTTTTTCTATACACATTTAACAATTTTCAAGTACTTGATTAAGATTTTTTCAAATGCAAGATTAACATTTTCAAATATATGGTCAAGATTTTCTCTATATACATTTAACATTTTTCAAATGCTTGATTAACATTTTACAAATACATGTTTAACAATTTTTGAATACAATACAAGATCCACTTTTTGCGGAAACACATTTATCATTTTTCAAATGCTTGATTAACATTTTTCAAGTACTTGTTTAACATTTTTTAAATACATGATCGACTTTTTTCACACACATTGTATATTTTTTGTATATATTTTTCGTATACATGAGAAACATTTCCCTATGCACATTTAACATTTTTTAAATGCTTGGTTAACATTTTTCCAAATGTTTTAAATAAAGTGTTTTTGGAATATATTATTAGAATATTTGGAAGTATAAATGGAAGTAAAAAAAGAAAGAAAAAAATGAAATGAAAAAACGTGAAAAAACAAAGAAACGAGGCCGTGGCCTCCCACCTGCCTGGGCTGACCCATCTGGCGCTCCCGTGACGCGAGGCTTCCCTACGTCTTGCTATAAGCGAGACATAGGGGCCCCCATTAATTAGATCGTTGCTTAATTGCCCTCCCTGGCCTGGACATGCCCTCAAAGCTTGTAGCAAGCCCATCAACGTGAAAAAGAGAAAGACTTAACTTCAAAGCCCAACTAGTAGTTAGTCAGCCTACTATTGAAGAGAAACAACTAGTTTCGTCTTGGAAGCTAACCAAAGATTTCTACCCCTAAGAAAAACCCCAAAGATTTCTTATTTCGCCACCGACGCATGACTCGACAAGTCTAGGGCAATTTACCGGTTCAGCAAAGTACGGGCGGCACCGTACTGCGCAACGATCAACATCGACGACAAAATCTATTATGCTGCCCCCGTGACCACAGATGAGTACATTTTGCATATGAGTGTAACAAAGAGATTAAAATACAAAAATTGCCATTGGATATGTATACAATTTGCCATGCTAATAGTCATATTAAGTTGTCATCAAAAGGTTTGCCATGATCCATGGCAAACACACAAGCACACATCAAGGGATTTGTAGTAGTGACATGGCATTTATTTTCCCAGAAAATTCCATGCCACTAGATCAAATTGTCTTTTAATTTATCATGTCGCAAAACACAAAATTACCTACATTTTTATTAGATGGAGACAAAAAATGCCATAGTACACGGGTTATGTAAATCAAATTTTCCATGATCTATTGCAAAAAATAACTATAAAAAGTGATGGCAAAAATTAGATTTGCCATGGCGCGTACAAAAAGTCGTCAAATTTGTCATGGTATGTTTGAAACATTGCCATAGTTCAATAAGAGTGTCGTGGTATGTACAACACAATTGCCATGGTACATATAAAAAACAATTGCCATGGCATATAAAGTACAAATGCCATGGCATGAACAATAAAATTGCCATGGTATGTATGATACATTTTCATGTGGTGTGTATTGTAAAAAAAAATGCAAATTTTTGAAAATTTGTAGTTCTGACATGGCAAATTTAGAGATTTATATTGTAGTGAAATAGTCATGGGACCTTGTTGGAAACTTTAAGAAATTTGTTTTCTAAGTGATGGCAAAATTATAATGTCAAATGTTGTTTGCATGGCTAGTTTTCGAGGAAAATGCCATGGTATTGAAAAAAAATTAGATTGGCATTGAAATTTAGGAAATTGTATTTTGAAAATCAAAAAAAAAATCCTGGCAAATTAGCTATGTAGAATGTGGCAAATGAGGAATAAAAACCAACTTATATCATGGCAAAATGTTGATTTGCAAAGGCTACTTTAAAAAAACATGGTATTGGCAAAGAAGCTAATTTTCCATGAATTGGCAAAATTGCCATGACTTATGGAGCAAATTTCCCTAAAATTGCCATGTTCAAAACAATACAATTAAGTTATAGAAATGGCCACGAGACTATGAAGATACAATTCCAAAAATTGACATGATTTAGAGGAACATAAAGGATTATATTTGCCATGAGAAACAAAAAATATACAATTGCATGTTATGGAAAAAATATATTATCTTCAATTTGCCATGGGGAAAATTTCAATAGATTTTTACAATTTGCCATGGGATTAATCAATTTCCAATCCTACCAAAATCTACCGTTCAGCATCTGAGCCTGAAAACCAACTGAGCCTAAACACAATCTGAGCTTAATCAATTATGCAATTCATACAAATAGCCGCGTGAGTAATTTCAACATATTGCTACATGAAACATGGCAAATGAACATAATAGTAACCATATTTTAGCTGTTTTAGTTGGCACACACCATCTGAATGAAATTTTGCCATGTTTGTGAATTGGAGGAACTGCAAATTGCCATGAGCTTAAACAATTTCAAATTATGAATGTGTAAAAATTGCCCACTCTATTGTATACTTGTATTGAATGCAGAGCCAAAAAATTGAGATGGCAATACTGAACCAAAAATTGAGATAGACTCGATCCATCGATCAGATTTGATGCATAATGTTGCAATACTGAACCAAAAATCATGCGCGTTGCGGAGCCGCCACTCGCACGGCTACTAGGGAGGTAGCAGGGTACCTGGGCGCGTGGCGAATATCGGCGAGCAGGTCTCCCGTCGGCGCGGTGCAAGAACCGCAGCGGTGTGACAAAGCGCCACAACGAACCGCCGCTTCTCCTCCTCGAGAACCGTCGCATCAGCGCATGACTCCGCATGACGAGACACATCGGGGAGGGGCGAGAGCACCCTGGAGCGCCGCGACCACCTCGCGCCCGCCCTTGGCGACAGGAAGCACCGAACCTCTCCTCCTCGTCTACCTAATGAGGCTTCGTCCGTGGCCGCACGAGGAGATGGGGAGGAGCTCACAGCACCACACGGTGTGGAGGCGAGCGAGACAGCGGGGATGGCCGCCACCTCATCCCGGACCACACACACCTTAGCGCTCATCAGTGGCACGCCCCGTGCAACCCGCCTTAACCTCATGTCCGCTACGGCCCGCCTCATCGTCGTTGGTGCCACCCGCCTCGTCGCCGGAGATGTGAGTGATATGGGCAACCGAGAGTGAGAGAGGAGGAGAAGTGAGTGAGATGGGAACTAGTATTAGAGTATAGGTCGGTTACGTTACCATATCCGGCAAGGTTTAAAATTGTAATCTATCTCTATTAGTCTTGGAGCCCAAGTCTTATAATCTATATAAACAGCCCTTTGAGGCCCCAATCAATACAAGTTATTATTCTCCAAACTATCATGGTATCAGACGCCTAGGTTTTCCGCACCTGGCATGGCACCGCCACCCGTGCCGCCGCCCCGGCCGACTCGGCCCCTCTTCTCCATGACCGAGTTCCGTGCCGCCGGCGCCCCCACTTCTTCTTCCTCCTCCACAACTACCCACATACCTCCCCCTCAATTCCCAATTATCTCCCTCGCCGACACCATTGCCGACGTCTCCCCCTTCATCCCGATCTCGTTAGATCTTGGCGCCCACAACTACTACCATTGGCGCCACCTCTTCACCATCCATCTCGGCCGCTGCGGCCTCCGCCACCACATAGATCCATCCTGCCCTCCGCAGCACGCCGATCCTCGCTGGGTGAAAGATGATCTCACCATCATCCAGTGGATTTACACACGCATCTCCACGGAGCTCTTCAATCTGATCTCCTCCGACGACGCCACCGCCGCCGAGCTTTGGGCGTCACTTCAGCAGCTGTTCCAGGACAACTCCGACGCGCGCATCAACGCCCTCAACACCGAGCTCCGTACGATCGTCCAAGGAGACGCCCCGGTCACCGTTTTCTGCTAGCGAATCAAGGCGATCGGCGACGAACTTCGTGAACTCGGCGATCACGTCGACGATCGCGCCCTCATCAACGCTCTCCTCGTCGGCCTCGGCGAGCAGTTCGAGAAGCAGCAGTCATTCATCCCCATGCTCAAGCCCTACCCCACCTTCAAGGAGGTTCGCTCCCTCCTCCAGCAAGAAGAGAAGAATCAAGCTCGCAAGGCGCAACGGCCGCCGCAGGTGTTTCACGCTGCCGCTTCTGCCGCGGCCAGGCTTGTCGGGGTCGGGCTTGCCGGGGCCGCGCCTGGCGTGCCGCACCAATCTGCCGCACCCTCCCCTCCTACCGCGGCGGCAGCAGCTACTCCACCGCCTCCAGGCTGGCGCACGAGCCCGAACTACCGGGGCAAGAATCCGATCTACCGGCCCCCTGCATCTTGCTCTGCCGGCACTGCCCAAGCTCCGCCATCGGCCTCTCCATCGCCACCGGCCCCCTCCACGTGGCAGCCTCCGCACGATCCCTGGACTGGTCTTGTTCAAGCTTGGTCGATGCCCTGGTCGGCTCCTTCGCCGTACGGTGCCCCGCCTGCTTACACGGGCACGTGGAGCCCTGGCCTCCGCTCGGCAACCGGCTCTCCTGGACTCCTTGGGCCCAAGCCGCCGGCGCATGTCTACACCGCCACTCCTACGCCACCTTCCAGCGCGCCAGGACTACCGCCACCCTACTATACCTTGCCGGCTTCTTACGGCACCTTGTCGGGCTTGCCGGGCTTGCCGGCCTCTTACGGCACCTTGCCGGGCTTGCCGGGCTTGCCGGGCTTGCCGGCCCCGACGGCATACTACCAGTCGCCGACCCTGCCCTACGCTCCCATGCACGCTCCTGGCCCCTCTGCTCCTCCCCAGCAGCCGGCCTGGGATCAAGCCGCCTTCCTCAACGCCATGAACACCTTTACACTCAATAACGAAGGTACGGATTGGATTTTCGATTCTGGTGCATCCTCGCATATGTCTTCAAATATGAATTTGTTGTCAGCTTGCTCTCCTATTTTTTCTACGATCACCATTGGTGATGGTTCCACCATACCTGTTTCCGGCACCGGTCACTCTTACATCCCTTCCTCTTTCGGCAATTTTCTTCTTCGCAATATTCTTGTTTCTCCTTCCCTCATCAAAAATCTTATTTCTGTTCGCCAATTTTGTATTGACAATCGAGTAATTTTGGCTTTTGACCCTTTTGGTTTGTCTGTGAAGGATCTGGCAACGGGGAGGTACTCGCTCGGTACAATAGCACGGGCGATCTTTATCCGCTTCATGGCACACCTACGTCCACTCCCCGCGCCATGCTTGCTTCAGTGGACTTGTGGCATCGTCGTCTAGGACACCCCAATAAATCAACCTTGTCATCTTTGCTGCAAGAATTTTGTATCCCTAGTTCTAGTGTTCCTCATACTCCCTCTCTTTGTACTGCCTGTCAATGCGGCAAACATGTTAGATTACCTTTTGGAACCTCTACTACCATTAGCACTTTTCCTTTTGAGTTAATTCACTGTGATTTATGGACTTCTCCCGTTCCTAGTGTCTCTGGTTACAAATATTATCTTGTGCTTTTGGATGACTACTCTCATTATATTTGGACTTTTCCTCTCCGTGCTAAATCTGAAGTACATGCCATCTTTCTCAATTTTCGACAATATGTTCTTACACACTTTGGCTTGCCCCTTAGATTTATTCAATGTGATAATGGTCGAGAATTTGACAACACTCAAAACCGCACCTTCTTTCTCTCTCAAGGCATTCTTCTTCGTTTTTCTTGTCCTTATACCTCCCCTCAAAACGGTAAAGCTGAACGTTCTCTTCGCTCCATTAATGATATTCTTCGCACCTTGCTCCTACAAGCTTCTCTACCCTCTCATTTTTGGGCCGAAGCCCTCCGCACTGCCACTTTACTTCTAAATATTCGTCCCACTAAGACTTGTCCTCTTTATTCGCCTTTTCAATCTCTTTTTCTCTCTCATCCCGATTATTCTTTTTTACGTGTTTTTGGCTGTCTTTGTTTCCCGAACACTGCCTCTACCGCCTCCAACAAACTCGAACCCCGTTCACTTCCTTGCATTCATCTTGGTCTTTCTGATGATCACAAAGGATATCGCTGTTTTGATCCATCTTCTGGTCGCGTGTTTGTCTCTCGCCACGTCACATTTGATGAAAACACGTTTCCTTTTTCTGTCACTCACACCGCATCAATCCCTACCACCACTCCCTCTCCCGCGGCAAGGCCGGCAAGCCTGGGCAGCCTGGCACCGGCCCGACCGGCAAGCCCAAACCCGGCAAGTCCGGCCAGCTCGACAATCACAGCACCGACAGGCCCGGCAAGCCCGGACCCGGCAAGCCAGGAACCGGCAAGTCCGGACCCTGCAAGTCCGGCAAGCCTGGCAACCACGCCACCAGCAGACCCGGCAAGCCCGGTCCCGGCAAGCCCGGCACGCCAGACAAGTCCGGCAACCCCGGCAACCTCGGCACCACCAACCTCCCCGCCACCACTACCACCCAACGCCGTCCCCATTCCACCACCCACTAATGATCACGTCATGTGCACCCGCGGCAAACGCGGATTTCTTCTACCCACCAAACGCCTCAACCTCACAGCCACCCCAACCCCGGCAAGTCCGTCCAGTCCGGCAACCCCGGCAACCACGGCTTCGCCAAGCACGGCAACCCCGGCAACCTCGGCCCTTTCTCCTATTCCCTCTTCTTACAAACGAGCTCTTCTTGATCCTCTTTGGCTCTCAGCTATGCGCGATGAATTTAACGCTCTTCAGCAAAATAACACATGGACTCTTGTTCCCACACCTCCTGGCGTTAATGTTGTTTCTGGAAAATGGGTTTTTCGTCATAAATTTCATTCTGATGGCACTCTTGCTCGTTACAAAGCCAGATGGGTGTGTTGTGGTTTCTCTCAGCAACAGGGCATTGATTTTGATGAAACTTTTTCTCCTGTTGTTAAACCCAGTACTATTCGAGTTGTTCTTAGTCTTGTTGTTTCCTCCTCTTGGCCCATTCATCAGCTAGACGTTAAAAATGCTTTTCTTCACGGCACTCTTAATGAAACTGTTTATTGTCAGCAACCATCTGGTTTTGAGGATCCCTCTTCTCCCCATTCTGTTTGCCTTCTTCACAAATCTCTTTATGGTCTTAAACAAGCTCCTCGTGCATGGTTTCAACGTTTTGCTACCTTTATTCAAACAGTAGGCTTCATTCCCTCCAAATCTGATTCTTCCTTATTTATTTTTCGCTCATCTTCCCACATTGCCTATCTCTTGCTTTATGTTGATGATATCGTTCTCACGGCTAGCTCTGACTCTTTTCTTCAACATATAATCTCTTCTCTTAATCATGAATTTTCCATGACTGATCTTGGTTCTCTTCATCATTTTCTTGGCGTTACCGTTTCTCGTACAAAATCTTCTCTTTTTCTCTCTCAACGATCCTATCTTTTAGACTTGCTTTCTCATGCTGGTATGTGTGATTGTCAACCCACTCGTACACCGGCCGACGTTGGTGCCAAGTTGTCGGTTGATGGTGATCCAGTTTCTGATTCCACTTTGTATCGTAGCATCACTGGTGCTCTCCAATATGCCACTCTCACTAGGCCCGACATTTCCTACTCCGTTCAGCAAGCCTGTCTTTTTATGCATGATCCTCGTGCTCCTCACCTTGCTCACGTCCACCGCATTCTTCGCTATTTAAAAGGAACTCTTGATCATGGTCTTCTCATTAATTCCTCTTCCCCGACAAGCTTGACAGTTTATTCTGATGCAGACTGGGCAGGTTGTCCAGATACTCGACGGTCCACATCCGGATTTTGTGTTTATTTGGGTGATAATCTTGTTTCTTGGTGTTCTAAAAGGCAGGCAACAGTTTCCAGGTCTTCTGCTGAGGCTGAGTATAGGTCGGTTGCTCATGTTGTGGCTGAAGCGGTGTGGTTGCGTCAGCTTCTCGTGGAACTTCATCGCCCACTGGATCGTGCCACCATCGTTTATTGTGATAACATCTTCGCAGTATACATGGCTTCCAATCCAGTTCAGCATCGTCGCACCAAGCATATTGAGATTGACATACACTTCGTTCGAGAGAAGGTGGCTCTTGGCGAGGTTCGCGTTCTTCATGTACCTACCAGTGCTCAATTTGCTGACATTTTCACCAAAGGACTTCCGACTGCCTCTTTCACCGACATACGCTCCAGTCTCAACATCGTTACTCCTGACGCTGAGACTGCGGGGGGATATTAGAGTATAGGTCGGTTACGTTACCATATCCGGCAAGGTTTGGAATTGTAATCTATCTCTATTAGTCTTGGAGCCCAAGTCTTGTAATCTATATAAACAGCCCTTTGAGGCCCCAATCAATACAAGTTATTATTCTCCAAACTATCAACTAGGAGTGAGAGAGAAGCTGCACAAGTTTTCGTTCGCATCGATGTGTAGTTCCGGCTAACTATTCCCTAGAGCTGACTCCGTGCCCTACTTCAAGATTTGTGTGTGTTATCCAACGACAACGTGTCCATTCGCGTGAGATGGTCATAAATCTGATGCCAGATGTATAAGGTTCTCGTTTATAAGGTTCGCGTGAGAAGTGCGAACCAACCTGTGGTTGGACGGTTAGGAGGACAATAGTATCCCCGCCCACCAGAGTTCGAGTCCCAAACTTGACATTGGTGCTAGCATTTTTCTAGATTTATTTCAGGCCTTTTCGACGATGTGCGTTCAGTGGGATGAGATGTTTCCGCCTATGACGACTTCCTCAGGTGATGTGCTGGTTCAGTCTCTCGGAGGTGCTCATAGAGGAAGGATGTGCATGCGTTCGTTCATTGGGATGAGTGTGTTGTATGAGCGTGTGCGTCTGTACTGTGTAAAAAAAAAGATAAAAGAAGACCTAAACCTACACGATATTTTTTAGGATGTACACGATTTTAGGGCACGTCGTTATTATTCTCTACACGAACGACTCACGAAAATATCTCTACTCCTCAGTAAGTAGGTCTGTTCGTTGGTTTCGTTCGTTTCCCACCCTTCCATCGATTGATATATGGCCCTACCCCGCGATCTCCCTCCCACCGATTTTCCCCCTCCCTCTGAAAACCAACACCGGTTTTAATTCATCACCAGACCCACACGTCCCATGCCCAGAAAAACCGAACCAACCCTTCCATCCTTCTAGCAATCCCACCCTTCCATATAACACACCAATCCTTCCATCGATCCCACCCTTCCGTATATCTCTACTCCTAATGTCTCAGTACGTAGGTCGTTTGTTGGTTTCGTTCATTTCCCACCCTTCCATCGATCGATATATGGCCCTACCCCGCGATCTCCCTCCCACCGATTTTCCCCCTCCCTCCGAAAACCAACACCGGTTTTAATTCATCACCACACCCACACGTCCCATGCCCAGAAAAACCGAACCATCCCTTCCATCCTTCCAGCGATCCCACCCTTCCATGTAACACACCAATCCTTCCATCCTTCCAGCGATCCCACCCTTCCATATAAGACACCAATCAAATCATATCGAAGGGTAGGTTTAAAACCTTCCATCCAAAACATATCGCATCACAAAAAGCTTCCATAAACAACAACAATCAAATCGCATCGCAATCAAATCTTTTCGCTCTTTCCATGTCACACCTACGATGCCCAAACATATACCGATCAAACATACTCTTTTCATAAACAGCAAACAATTTTCAAATCTTATCTTCTGAGCGGGGCGGGCGAGGCCTGTTTCTCCACGCTTCCAAGTTTGCCATCAGAGCAGGTGGGCACGGGTGCCGCCGCGGATGCGAGCCACAGGTCAGTAACCTGTACACAGTTTAGTCCGCAGACAATCAGCAAACTGGAAGAACTAATGCGGGAAGAGACATTCAGGACATACTTTAGCTCCTCCGATTGGAGGTGTGACATGGCCCCAACTGTTCGTCCAATTCGTACATGGCCCCGACTGTTCTTGTGTGCTAGCGATGCATACAACTGTTAAAAATAAGGAATAAACGGAGTTAAGTATACAACCAGTACGTACCAAGGCTTGACATAGGTATACATTCAACCCTTTTGTAATCTTATTACGTCAAGCCATGTCGCTGCTCTCTCCAGCGTTAGTATTTTTTTTTTATACAAGTACAACAAAATTTAACAGAAAAATACAGCAGCCATGGGGGAATTCATATGTAGCAGCAACTACAGCACGAGAAAATATAGTACCTATCATTCCCCTGGAAACCAGCAGTTTAATGCTATGCTCGCATAATATTCTGAATGGATTCCACCGTTGCACAATTCTCGAGAGGTATCCTAACCACGGCTATAATTTTTCTCACATTCTACCAAATTTATAAAACAAGGACATGGCTCAGAGAGGATAATTTGCTATATACATGATTTATAATCAACAAGCAACGCTATCAGAGTAATAGCAGCACGAATATCCTTGTGTGGTTTCAGATTAGCTCCATAGTGTTCCTTTTTTGAATTATCAAGAGCTTGTTTACATTGCACACAAATCTCATTGAAACCATTGGCTACATGGTCATCCCATTTTTACCTTTGCTTTTCTGCCTGCTTTTTTCTACTGTCTCCATCTATACAGACAACACAGATAAAACATTATTTATCTAACAGACTTTGTGCTTTTCTGTGTGATTTTTTCTACTGTCTCCTATATTTTTTTGCTTTTCTTAATCCAGACCAGCCGAGGAAGACGAAAACTTGAATCAAAGTAGTTAATCCATTGCGCAACTCAATCCATTTCAAATTGTTCTGTTTCCTCCACCAAAATCGTGCAGATATAAAGATAATACAAGAAGGTAAGTTACCTTACTTTGGGCAGGACAAGAGGATGGCCAACGCCAGCTTGGGGCCTTGGCTACTCGTCCCGCGGGCTTGGGTTCAATGGCGGGATCTTGTACAGCCGGCAGACGTATGAGGCGGGGCAAGCACCGTCAGGCTGGGGCGGCTCGAGTAGACAGTAGTTCTCAAATTATGTTTCCGATAAAATCACACACTATATACATAATTTGAAGAACTCTAACCGCTGCCATTTTACGGAACCTGTAGCAAGCAATGCATTAGATGACAATGCTGGTTATTGGACAGAAAAACTGTTGAGAAGCATTATTGTAACAAACATGCCAAGAGCTTACATCCTTGACATCATCATCCCCATCCCTCTTCCTTTTATAAATTTGTTCAGGACATACTTTACTTCTGTACATTGTAGATTAAAGTAGGTTAAATATAGTAGACGGTACTTATTGATCTGTTTTTCCAATGACAATTGTCTATGACAGTGATGTCCTCAAACGACTTGACCCCATTTGGTTCTCGTTGGGAAAGGGTGAATCTTGCTAAGCAACACCGACAGCGACAAATGGAGGCGACAACTGGGCTCCGACAACCTCTTGGTGATATCACCAATGTTGATAGACTCCCGAAAGAGGGTCCAGGTATATGGAATTGATAAATAATTGGTTTTTGGTAATTTGGCTTCAATATTGTTTTTTACTAATTTGAACAATCCCTTTCGCAAGCCATGGGATCTGGCCCACAACCATCGAGCGGCTTGTTTATTCGTGAAGCAAATATCCCATCTCCCTCGACCATGGAACTCCCCAAAGGGAGTCTAGGTATAACTCATCAGCAATATTTAAATGCCTTCGATATTGGTGATTACTAATTTGAACAATCCCTTTCGCAAGCCATTGCATCTGACCCACGACCATCGAGCAGCCTGATTATACATGAAGCAACAATCCCCTCTGCGTCAACCATAGAACTCCCCAAAGGTAGTCCAGGTATAACTTCTGAACTCACACCTCCTTTGAATTTCTAAAAATATTGTATCAGTAAATTTAATCCATCGGATGGCAAACTTGCGAGTAATCTGGTTTGGTATATAATTAATATATTGCAACCCTGATGGTGCATGATTGTAGCGGTAAATACTATTACTGTTCTACCTCCAGTCAACCGTGAGATCATTGAACTTGATTGTTCTGGTTCGGATGCTAATGTGTATAGACCTACAACAACAGTTCCAGCTACGAGGGGCCGGGATGGCCAACGTAAAGGGACCTTATCAAAGGAAGAAAGGGATGTCATAAACGCATGGAGAAGAGCAGCTTATAAGAAGAAAAAAGAAGAGGAAGGGTACCAAGAACAAATCGATGAAGTTGAACACACAGAGACGAGAATCTTATCAGAAGAAGAAACAACAGGAACACCGACAGCGACAAATGGATGCGACAAATGGCCTCCGACACCCTCTTGGTGAAAACACCAATGTTAATAGACTCCCCAAAGAGGGTCCGGGTATATGGAATTTGTCCAATATTGGTTTTTAGTAATTTGGCTTCAATATTGTTTTTTACTAATATGAAAAATCCCTTTCGCAAGCCATGGGATCTGGCCCACAACCATCAAGCGGTCTGTTTATTCGTGAAGCACCAATCCCATCTCCCTCAACCATTGAACTACTCAAAGGGAGTCTAGGTATAACTCATCCGCAATCTTTAAATGCCTTTGATATTGGTTTTTTACTAATTTGAACAATCCCTTTCGCAAGCCATTGCATCTGACCCACAACCATCGAGCGGCCTGATTATACATGAAGCAACAATCCCCTCTGCGTCAACCATAGAACTCCCCAAAGGTAGTCCAGGTATAACTTCCGAACTCACACCTCCTTCGAATTTCTAAAAAAATTGTAGCGGTAAATTTAATCCACCTCACTGCCCACTTGCTCGTAATCTGGTTTGGTATATAATTAGTATATTGCAGCCCTGATGGTGCATGATTGTAGCGGTAAATACTATTACTGTTCTAGCTCCAGTCAACCATGAGAACTTTGAACTTGATTGTTCTGGTTCGGATGCTAATGTGTATAGACCTACAACAACAGGTCCAGCTACGAGGGGCCGTGATGGCCAACGTAAAGGGACCTTATCAACGGAAGAAAGGGATGTCATAAACGCACGGAGAAGAGCATCTTATAAAAAGAAAAAAGAAGAGGAAGGGTACCAAGAACAAATCGATAAGTTGAATACACAAAGACGAGCAGCTTATCAGATGAAGACACCAGAGGACACAAACACAAGAGATATTATAAACGCAAAGAGGCGAGCCGCTTACAAGAAGAAGAAGGAACAAATAAACACGCAAAGACGGGAAACAGCTCAGAAACATCGAGATAGCTTAACACCAGAGCAGAAAGTGGTGATGAGTGCTCAGCGCCGACAACGGGAGAAAGCTATCCGGAACACCCCGTGTGCTGAATCCATTGCGATGCCTCGTCCTGATTTAGCAACCTCAGCTACAGCGAGCACATGCGGTCACACCTTCAAAACTTACGGTATTTCTCGCATGTGTACTCCACATCTTATGTTCATGTGTACTCCACATCTTATGTTCGTATGCATTAAACAAATATTTACTTGCTCCGTAACGGTGCAGCCGCCTACAATTGCAGTATGATGGACGATAATATCGTCATGTTGGATCCTGGGCAACAATCCGACAGTGAACAAATAGATTGCGCTCCTACCGTCACGTCGGCCCCCACATACATTCGCAACATCGAAACCGATGGCAGTTATCCTATCAACGATCAGCTTTCATTTTGTAATCATTCAACAGTTATTTATGATAATTCGAAAATGTTGCAGGTGCCTACCTAAGCAGAACCATAGGTGATGGTGCTGTAGAGGGCAACCTCATCGAAATCAATGAGCACCTAAAAAGTGCCGACCAGCAAACCAGTGATCCGCTAACAATAGCGGATAATGGAGCTGACGAGCAGAGGCATGAGTCCAGAGCTCAGCGTACGACGAGAGAGCGAGCTTGCAAGAGAAGTATGGCGGCGAAGAAGCGTCAGGAGAAAATTGGCAAGCGAAAATCATGTACGCAAATACCACGTGGTGTGAGGAAGGCTCTGCTAGATCGTCGTAATGAAAGCTTTGCAGGTAGGGTGAAGACCCCAACCGTGAGGTCCATCACCATACCGGGAACGAGCTCAACGGGACAACCTACCGGAGTTGAAGCACACGGTGCCTCAACCTCATCTAGCACGCCGGAGTACACAATCAGAACTGAAGGTAACACTCCCATCCTTACTCTCCTTGTGTCCCTTGAGACTGAACCCTCATTTATTGGCTTGGCACCTGGGCAGACGACATGGACGCTTACCTTAGTGGTCTCATGAATGATAATGCCAACCCTGACAACCTCTTTGACGATGAGTATTACCTGTTTGCTAGTGAAGGTATGTACACCCGCTTGAGCAAGATCCACACTGTTACCATTTAACATTCACGTTGGGAGTATCACACTAATTAGAAACATTGCCTGCAGGCTCAGATGCTGATGACATGGAGCACGACGAAGTGGAAGACTCAAGTGACAATACCTATATCGACCATGATCCATTGGACTATGTCTACTCAAACCTCCCAGACAACACACACATCCTGAAGCACGCCGCGAACTACGACCACTGCAAGGCCAAGAAGTTTGAGTCCGAGGCCCCGGGATTCTGCTGTCGCAATGGGCAGATCGAGATGAAGGAACCGGAGCCCATCCCAGAGCTAATGAGGCTTTGGTCCAGCACGGATGCGGACTCTAGGCATTTTCGGGAGAACATACGGTTCTTCAACGGTCACTTCTCCTTCACAACCCTCGGCGTCAGCCTCGATGAAAACTACACAAACATGAAGTCTGGGGTGTACACGTTCCGAGCGCACGGCACCATCTACCACAACGTTCATTCCTTCGGGCCAACATCCCGTCCAGAGCATCTACAGTTGTACTTCTACGACGACGACCCAGGCCTAACCCATCGCAAGGCTGCCACCAAGCAATTGGACTAGAATGTCGTCAGAAAGTTAGTGGACATACTCAGGGAAAACCCGTACTCCCAGCAGTTTAGGAGTTTGGGTGCGCACAGGGACAACCTCGACGATTACAGGATAGACCTCAACACGGACCAGAGGCTAGACCAACGGAAGTATAATAGACCGGTGTCATCTGAGGTCGCTGCAATCTGGGTGGAGGGCACTGACCTAGCGAAGAGGTTCGATCGTAGAATTACACTTTGCAGGAACGACAACCAGAGGCACAGTATACATGTGACGGATGGCTCATATGACCCGCTCTCTTACCCACTCTTCTACCCAAGGGGGGAGCTCGGTTGGCATCCGAAACTACCTAAACGTGATGTCCCTTGGCTGGTTGTGCAACAACCAAGAGGTAGCCGTGATGATGATGATGAGGATGCAGGTATGCCTTATGCGTATTCTGTCGTTTCGATGAATAGTATAATTCTCATATGAATCCTAATTTCCGCGTTACTCATCCATGTGCAGAGGGGAATAGCAGGTTATGCGTCTCCGTGAGAGACTACTACTGTTACAGGCTGCAGACACGGCCTGCGATATTCAATCCCATACTCTGTGGAGCACGATTGCTCCAGCAATGGGGGGTGGACATGTACATCAAGATTGAGAGTTGTAGGTTGAAATGGTACAGGAAGAAACAGACGAAGATCCGTGCCGACCTATATAAAGGAGTTGTTGATGCAATCACATCCGGGGAGACCCGAGCAAGCGCTGTTGGAGTAAGGACAGTGCTCCCTGGAACGTACCCAGGTGGCGACCGCGACATGAAGCAGGGCATATGGATGCCATGGCAATTGTCCATACCTACGGGAAGCCTGACATCTTCTTGACCATTACCTGCAACCCTAACTGGGAAGAGATATTGAATGAGTTGTTTCCTGGTCAGACAGCGCAAGACCGACCTGATCTTGTGGCTCGTGTGTTCCATGGCAAGCTAGAGGCTATGAAAGAGATGTTGTTCAAGAAGAATATCCTGGGTGTTGTTGTCACATATGTATATGTAGTCGAGTTCCAGAAGAGGGGTCTCCCCCACGCACACTTTCTGTTGATCATGGATTCTGCCTATAAGCTTGTCGTTCCGGAGCAGTACGACCGACTCATTTCCGCCGAGCTCCCAGACAAGCAGAAGTATCCTGAACTCCACGCCTTGGTGGTCAAACATATGATGCACGGACCATGCGGTGCTCTCAACCCCAAAAATGTGTACATGCAATAGAACGAGTGCAAGTGCAAATACCCGCGGCCATTCAATGAAAACACGGCACAGGGCAAGGACTCATACCCAGTTTATCGTCGTCGAGACGATGGTCGGCAGGCTAAGGCCCGGGGTAAAATGTTGGACAACAGATGGGTTGTGCCTTATAACCCTTACCTTCTGTGGATGTTCAATTGCCACATCAACGTTGAGGTCTGCTCCAGCATAAAGGCCGTCAAATACCTTTACAAGTACATATACAAGGGCCATGATAGGGCTTCTTTCAGCATCGACCAGCCCGACGCCGATTGTAACATTGATGAGATCAAAAGATACGTAGATGCGAGGTGGGTTACTCCTCCGGAGGCGATGTGGAGGATATTTGGCTTCCCCTTGTGTGCCAACTCCCCGTCTCCTACAGTTGCCTCTTCATCTCCCGAATATGCACAGGGTGGCATTCAATGAGCAAGCTCACTTGACCGACGTCGTCGCCTCTGAGAATGCTTCCAAATCCATGTTGACAGAGTTTTTCAAGGCTAACCAGGACCACCCGTGGGCTAGGCACATATTGTACAAGGATTTTCCTGGAAGCTTCACATGGCAGAAGGGTAAGAAGTATTGGAAGCCGCGGGTGGAGCGTTATCAAATAGGTCGAATCGTGTCTGCCAATCCTGCCGAGGGGGAGCGATACTATCTGCGTGTGTTGCTAAACCATGTTCCGGACAAGACATCCTTTGAGGACCTGCTCACCGTGGACGGCAGGCTATGTGGGAGCTTTCAAGAGGCTGCTGAGAGGTTGGGACTCATCGAGGCAGACAACACGCTCGACAATTGTCTTACTGAGGCAGAGCAGTGGGCGATGCCATGTTCACTCAGGAGGCTCTTCGCAACAATCTTGGTGCATTGCGAGCCAGGCGACATGCACGGTTTATGGGATAGGCACCTCGAGCCTATGTCTGATGACTATTGTCGATCACACACATGCCCGAATGAGGTGGAGCAGATGGTGTTGCTTGACATTAGGGGTATGTTGCAGTCCATGGGCAAAGACATAGTTGACTTCGCTCTTCCAAGCATCGACGATGCGTTCGACCCAACCAGGGGCGAGGCCAGAGAGGTGATCGAGGAATCCACCGTCGAGTTTGATGTGAACGACACTAAATTGGCATCGTCGCTAAACTTCGAGCAGAGGGTTGCATACGACGAGATACTAGCGGCAGTTGACCGCGGTGATGGGGGTGTATTCTTTGTTGATGGCCCGGGAGGTACAGGGAAGACCTTCCTGTATAGGGCGCTACTCGCCAAGGTTCGAAGCGAGGGCAACATCGCTATTGCTACCGCGACGTCGGGCGTCGCCGCTTCTATCATGCCTGGAGGCAGGACTGCCCACTCGAGGTTCAAGATCCCATTGAGCTGCAACGATGGTGCCTCATGCAGCTTCACCAAGCAGAGTGGGACCGCCAAGCTGCTAAGGATGGCCTCATTGATACTATGGGACGAGGCCACCATGACTAAGCAACAGGCGATCGAGGCACTGGACAACAGCTTGCGCGACATCATGGGAAGACGGGACCGACCCTTTGGAGGAAAGACTGTTGTTTTTGGCGGAGACTTCAGGCAGGTGCTTCCGGTCGTCAGGAGGGGGTCCCGGGGTCAGATAATCGATGCAACCCTTCGAAGTTCTCATCTCTGGAAGGGTATGCGCCAGCTAAGGCTCGTCACCAACATGAGGGCTCATAATGACACGTGGTTTGCGGATTACTTGCTAAGGGTTGGCAATGGCACCGAGGAAGCTGACGATCAAGGCAACATACGACTCCCTGAAGATATTTGTGTGCCGTCTACAAGCGAGGTTGACGACCTGGAGAAGCTGATTGACCATGTATTTCCGAGTCTAGATGACAACATGACTGATCCGAATTACATGACTTCTCGCGCAATCCTCTCCACGACAAACGACAACGTCGACAAGATAAACATACGCATGATAGAGCGTTTTCAGGGAGAAGTAATCTACCATAGCTTTGACAGTGCGGAGGACGACCCATATGGCTACTACGCTCCCGAGTTCCTGAACGGATTGACTCCCAACGGTCTGCCTCCGCATGCACTCAAACTGAAGCTGAACTGCCCTGTCATACTTCTAAGGAACATTGATCCGGCTAATGGACTGTGTAACGGGACGAGGCTTGTGGTCCGAGGTTTCGAGAGGAACGCCATTGACGCAGAAATCGTGATTGGACAACACGCGGGTAGGAGGGTCTTCCTTCCTCGAATACCCCTATGCCCATCTGACAACGACATGTTTCCATTCAAGTTCAAGAGGAAGTAATTTCCTGTAAGGCTTAGCTTTGCTATGACAATTAACAAGGCTCAAGGGCAGACCATCCCGATTGTTGGCGTGTACCTACCTAATCCGGTTTTCTCTCATGGTCAACTCTATGTCGCGTTGTCTCGAGCCACCGCGAAGAGAAACATAAAGATCCTCATTGAGAAGGAGAAGGAGAAGGAGAAGGGCAAGAAGCAAAACAGTAATCCAAAGAAGCGAAAAAGACCGACCGTGTCCTTACAGACCTCGATGAAGAACATCGTCTATAAGGAAGTCCTTACAGGCTGAAGTCCGCACTTAATAAACTGGCGGGATTTGAATATGACAGAGCATTTACTCTTATGCTACAGATAATTTGCTGCTCTTCGGGGGTTTTGTACAGATCTTTTTCTTTGGTTTGTTTTTTTTACTGAAATCTTTATCTTTGGTTGTTAGCAACTGAGCTTTATTATGTTTATACAAAAAGTCAAATATTAATAATATTGCCTCGGAGTATTACTTGTAGTTTATATTATTTTTCCTTTTGGTAGATTGCTTATGTATATTATTCTTTTGCTGTTTTGTAATTAATCAACTACTACATCTAAGTAAAACGTTGTTGCGTACATGTAACACACTACAGCATTCATTCTTTGCTTAACATTAGCGGACGATATAAAATAACCAAGCTCATAGCATTCTGAAGCGATCTATTAGCTACTTCAGCATACAACAGCCAGAGAAAAGGAAGCAATATTTGATTTGCTCATACCAGTGGAGCAGCGAATTCTGCCCAAGGTTTCTCGCAGCACTTGTGGTCAGCGGCGAGGATGTGCACCCACACCCGCTCCTTGATGCTGGCCTCTGTGTCCTCCCTCGACGCGGGTCTATGCGGGGAGTTGATCTAGAAAATCCTATTGTTAGATATAACAAATAGGTGACAAGAAATAAACAAGAACTATGTAGTGCAATATATGTGTCACACAGTATACTTTGAAATGTGTAATATGAGATTCTGATATAATTGTTGGCCTATAACACACCTTGAACACACCTGTAACACATCTCTTACATTCCCTGAGATATAGAGTATATACTATCTCTACTTCCTAATCTTTTTATCGAACAGTGGGGCATCAAGCAGTGGCGATGGCAAACAAATCTAGGTAGAAGACTTGCCATTTTACTTTGTTTTCAACTTTTCATTTTTTGTACTAATTTCTATCTTCAGACAATGGAACATGTGGGTAGATCAAAACTATAGGTGCAAAGCATGCATGATATATGTCAATGTCCGAATACATTTCATACAGTGAAGTACAAGAACAAATGTAGGCTCTAAAGACTCAAAGTATACATGCTCCTGAGAAGGAGAAGTACTTTATTATCTTGCATGTACTTTCACCAGAACGGTTATTTTGGTTATACCTCACTGACCAATGATAAAATATATTGAACATTGCAATATTGAATTTTCCTTCTCCCTTTTATTGGGTTATAATATGTTCATGGACATAATTTTGAAGATTATATGATGGTTTTTTTTTCATAATTCCCCAATACTCTGCCCCTCTTAATTTTGCATAAGATTGCATTATTTCAACGTTGTGGTCTACTATATCAAGTTCTGTTATTGCCTTTCCAGCCAGATGCTTTGTTTTCCACTAGGATCCAGAGTTTGCCACGAGCAGTGCGAGTGTCTAATATTTGGTTTCCTCCATTCAGTTTGATACACTGTTAGTATATATACTCGTGTGTGTTCTACTGCAGAATGATACAATAAAACAGCATAAATGAATTCAGGCCTTTCTTGCTATATTCACCGGCGAGCCCTTGTTCCGGATATACACATGTAAATCAGGTCTGCACCACCCTTTCTCTGAGCAGAAATGCTTGTAGCGTCTCTCCTTGTTTTATTAGGAGTAGAAAAATTAGAATAAGAAGGTGTGAACCGTTCTTGGGCTTGTGTGGTCAAAGAACTGAATTTTTTTTTCTTATGTAAGGGCAGTGAATTCACTGCGTTAGGCTGGATGGTTCGATATTTATGCGCAAACCGTTCAATAATTGTCCAAAAAAAACAGCAACCGTACAATATTAGATGGGGCCCACTTGCAAAGTCTCTGCATTTATACATTCAAAGTATTCTTTTTTTCTTTCGTGTGCTTAAATTACCATTGTAGTGCTCAGATTAATGTGTGTGCTTAAATTAACATAATGAAAGAAATCAAATAATGGGTCTAATATTATTAACTTCGCTGGTGAAATACAAATGGAAAGCTCCCATAATAAAAGGGAAAAAGGAAATAACTTAATGTGAATATCGGTAAGGTTAAGAAATATCCAGAAAGAAGAAAGTCAAAATCCCCTATTTAATATATTACGGAAACAAATAAGAAATTTAGATTGTAGACGCATGTGATAAATCTGATGCCTTTTGGTAAGGCAAGTGATCATACGAATCACAAATTTGCTTTCATCAAAAGAATCGTTGATAATGCATAATCAGAAGTATATCGCCAGCCTTAAAGTGCGTTTCCTTATAAACTCCTACTGGGTTTATCACGGTGGATTTCGTACTGTGCGTTTCCTTATAAACTCCCTTTTCAATTTTCAGGACTACGGTTCTCAGCGCCACGGCTCCAGTCATAGCAGACCTGCTCTCCAGGAGTGATATTTTTATTTTATGGTCATATAACCCCTATAAGTCATATTCATAAATTGGAACTCAAATAAAACCATGACCAGACAATGCATTTCAAAAATAAAAGTTCAAATGGAACATTAATTATTTATTCAAGCTGCAACATCAGGAACTTATTTCTTCCGCATATTCAACAAGGTGCAGAAAAAATGACAGACGTATCACATATGTGTAAACTCGACCCAATTGAAAAACATGGTGATGAAATTCAAAATTCTACATGAATGTCCCCGAGTCTTGCAAACTATAGAAAGACAGTAGAGCATCACTTGACTTACCCCTTAAGCAAATATTGAGGCATCATTGCTGAAGGTACTGCAAGGAATGGGTTGAGGACACCGACTAAATGCCTGTACAGAAGCAGTGTAGGGAAAATGTAAGAATAAGTTATCTGCACATACAGGAAGGTATGTGATAAGTGAGAGAACCTAAGCAATAAACTTGGGCACACGAAGACAGCCCTCAAAGCTAAGCAAGTAAGCAACTGTCAGAATGCAACACTGAGTACGCTATGTCTACAGGCTAAAATGTTATCTGATGACAAATTACACAGATGCCTCTTACTGCACAGGTTTCATGATTGACTAAATATGTATCATGCTTTTAGAAAGAATAAAAATAAGCACGTACTAAATGCCAAAAAGAGCAGGAAGACAAGGCTGGGAAAATTGGAATTGATGATAATATTATGAACTAATACTTTTCTTGCTCAAGACCATGATGCTATAGCTTGAGTCGGGTTGATTTCCTTAAATGCATGCACATCAACAAAGAATTTATATGCAGGCCATCAATATGTCCACAAACCAACTAACAAGAGTGAAAAACGCACACAAAAAAGGAAAAGACAAACCTTCAGTCTGTGCTTGCTATCCTAATCCAAAACTGGCAGCCAGTGGACGACGGAAGAGCACTGTTGTTGTGCAGCTTGGTGGGGGAACGCACCGCAGAGGGGGAATGGGGTGCCAAGAGGGTGAGCAGAAGGACTAGTGGGACGACGTCGCGGCAGAGGCGGAGGACGGCGCCGGGGGATGGGGCACGGACCGCGCGTTCACAGCTCTGAGCCAGGAGGGGAGCTAGGGAAAAGCTGCGGGTCGACGCAGCAGAGGTGGCTGCTAGCGGGGGCAAGGAGCCACGAACGCACCGGAAATCGGCCGGGATGGCCAGATCGACGGCGCGGCTCGGCTGATGTAGAAGACCGTCCATCCAGCTCAACGCGACACACCTCATGCCCGAGGTCATCTTCACCCAAATCTGGACGGGCCAACTATGAGGCCTTATGCACCTCCCGTCCGACGGCTGAATCCGGCTATTCACCGCTGCTCACCGGATCCGACCGGAACGGATAACCGTGGCTGGGAGTGGAGGGGACGAGCGACCTCGCGGTTGGGGGATGGGGGGTGGCGGTGAGCGTGGATGTAAGGCGGCAGGGACAAGCCACGGCGCGGAGATATGGCGACGGGGACGCCGTGGCAGGGGAAGATGGCGGCGGCGACCCGTGCGGGAGAGGCAAAAACGACAAATCTGACCTATGGACGAAATCAATTCACATACTAAAATGTCTCCGAAAAAATTTCACTCGGCTGACCCTTTTGTGTGACGCCCGACAGCTAGGCATCACACTACACTATGCAGCGCCTAGCTATTAGGCGCCACACTTCTGGCCAGCATGGCACCCCTGGGCCAGGCCCTGCCGCCGTGCAGCGTCTAGCCGACAGGCGCCACACTTGTAATGTGCAGCGCCTAGCCGTTAGACGCTGCACATTTTGTTACATGTAGGCTGGTCCCCCCTCCCCTACCCCTCCCCACACACACACCCCACCTCATCTCACCCGCCTATTCCCCTCTCCCTTTCTCCCCCTCTCAAATCCTTCCCCAAATCTACTAGATCTGAAGATTTTCTCCGTGGATTTGGAACTCAATCCCTCCCTCAAGGTAATCTCCTCGGATCCCTTCGTTTTCATCCAAAAAATGCTCACATTTGCTCATTTTCTTGCTAGTTTGGGCAAACCCTAGTTTTTTATGGCTTTTGAAATTTGTATTGAAATATGAGATGTTTGTTTGCCAATTTGCTAGGGTTAGGCTTCTTAGTATGTTAGGGTTAGGGTTATGGGTGTTGTTATGTTGGGGTTTGGGTTAGGGTTGTTAGTATGTTAGGGTTATGCTTATGGCTATTGTTAAGTGGATGTTAGGGTTATTGTTTCCTATCTATGGTAGGGCTTTGTATTGTGTGTTAATCTTCGGATGAGTACTTATGGAATATATGTAACATTGTGTTGTTTTAATTATTATAGGGATGAGAAGAACATGTGTTTATGTTCATCATGTGGACAAAGATGCCTTTTTGAAAGGCAATATTGAATTGGACCCGGATGAGGTTGACATGGTGTTTGAGAGTAGTCCTAGCTATGCCGAGGTCTTGGAACAAGTTAGAAAAGATTTGAATTGGATGGACCCAAGTGATAATGTTGAGTTGGAGGGAAGGCACAATGTGGCTTTTGAAATGCACATCCGTTGGAAGACCATGCGTGTGAACTCCGAGCAACGTTGGGTTGCATACAAGGAGACGGTGGCCGAATCACTAGACAAGGCTCTTGAGTTATTTGCAACGAAGAAGGTTGAGTCTAGTTTGCATTTGGATTTGAACCGAAATGCCTCCCCGTTGGTTGCTAGTAGTCCCCCACCCATGAACGAAGATGAAATGAGTGAACCTCCTTTGACTCAACAAGTGAGGCCAACATTGAGCCCGATTACAAACAAGCAAAATGAAGCTTTGCAAGAGGAGAATGATAAGTATGAGGACGATGAGAATGAAGTTGATCTCCATGACAACAATGTGGGTGATCTCGACAAATATAATGTGCAAGAGACAATGGACCATTCCATCCCTTATTCTCGTGCCTATGCATCAGAGTTGGATGACGAAGGTCCCGATGAAGAAGTTGATGAGGAGGGGTTCACGGTGAAGGAGGCCGAAGCTTTCGAGAAGGTATTACGGCGGGATCATAGGACACCATTGTTCAAGGATGTTAGTCTCACGGATGAAGCCGTGGTAGACGGTGGCAAAGGTATACATCTTGGAGTTAGGCCATCTTCTCACCGGGATTTGGAAGACAGCAAGAACGGGATTTCTCCCGGGTCTAAGTTTGGAACATTCTTGGAATTGAAGATGTGGCTCGACAACTACTCGGTTACACATTATCGTCCACACAAGGTGGTTCACTCGGACGTCAATGTGCGTTACACGGTTGCATGTGAGGTGGAGCGATGTCCATGGATTGTGCGTGCAAGACCATGGAAAGGAGGGCCCAGTTGGCACATAGTGAGTTGTGTACCAAGTCACATGTGCCGAGGCAAGAAGGTGGATGGCAAGATTGTGTCCCAAGACCACAGACAACTCACGTCCGAGTTCATCGCTTACAGGCTTTCCAACTTAATATCCTCACTTCCAACCATGAGCATTCAACAAGTCATGGACCTTGTGAAAGCCGTCTTTCATTAATTACAAGGTGAAATACGGCAAGGCATGGAAGGCGAAGCAAGCCGCATTCAAGATGTTGTGTGGTAATTGGGAGGAAGCATACAACCAAATCACTAGGTTGTTGGGAGCTATGGCCAGCACTAACCCAGGCATGGTTCATGTGGTCGAGCCTCATGGGCACAAAACAATGATTCACAACGGGAGGACCGTCCGAGTATTTGGCCGTGCATTTTGGGCTTTTGAGCAATGCGTGAGGGCTTTCGAGCATTGTCGGCCGATCATCACCATTGATGGCACGTTCTTGACCGGACAATACAAGGGCACTCTATTGGTTGCAATAGCAAGTGATGCCAATAACCGGGTCTTGCCTTTGGCTTTCGCTTTGGTTGAGGTAGAAAACAATGATAACTGGGAGTGGTTCTTGCGTCAATTGAGAACCAGGGTATTACCGGCTGCAAGGGAAATTTGTGTCATATCGGATCGCCATCCAGGAATTCTTAACGCGGTGGACGTTGACATTCCCGGGCATGCTCCGTTGCACCATCGATGGTGCATGAGGCACTTTTATTCAAACTTCTATAGGGCATGTGGCCTTAAGGAGTTGGCCGATGATCTTCAAGATTGTTGTCTCGCTTTCTCCGACAAGCGGTTCGCCAACTTGTACAACCAATTGCTCACACACAAGAAACTTGATTCCGAGGGTCTTGACTTTCTCAATAGGAACATTCAAGAAAGGAATAAGTGGGCACGTGCTTTTGATGAAGATGGCCGGAGGTACGGTCAAATGACAAGCAACATGGCAGAATGCTTCAATAAGGTGCTCAAGGGTGTACGTGCATTACCCGTGACGGCAATAGTTCAATACACATTCGACAAGATGAATGCGTACTTTCTAAAGCACTCAATGGAAACGGATAAGCAGATTGCGGGTGAGAACAAGAAGAAGTACAAGTACAAGTTCCCACCAAAGGTTGATGAATGGTTGGAATTTCAATCACGGAAGGCGAACTCCCAAGAAGCCGTACTATATAACGATAACGATTGGTTGTACGAAGTGAAAGAGCCAGGAGGAACCACAAACGATGGCCGCCAACACGGAGGCCGGGCTTTCAAGGTCTGCCTAACACGTTGTGATTGCTCTTGCGGGAGGCCATCGTTACTTCATCTCCCATGCTCGCACTTGTATACCGCAGCTCGCGTTAGGAATGTGGACGTCAATCACCCGCTCACTGTGCGGGAGTCCGAGTTCTCAATCATGACGGTTAATAAAACATGGGCTCCCCGATTTCACCCATACTTGGACCAATCACAATGGCCAGAGTACCATGGAGTTCAACTATGGCCCGATCCCGAATTGAAGGTCATTACACAGGGAAGACGTAAGACAAAGCGTCTTAGAGGTGACATGGACGGATGGGGCTGTGGTGGCGGTCGAGAATCGGGCAACGGCCAATTCCAAGAGCCTCGTGAGAGATCCCGTTGTGGGGAGTGCAAAGATGAGGGACACAACACAAGAACTTGTACCAAACCAAGAAAGAGATCAAAAAAATGATGCAAACACAAGCCAACAAGGAGATACACAAGTTCCTAGCCAAGCAAGTAGTAGTCAACGTGGTCATATGCAACAAGGGCCAAGCCAAGCAAGTGGTAGCCAACCAAGTACAAGCCAACAAGTGCCAAACCAACCAAACCAAGTAAGGAGTAGCCAACGAGGAACTAGGCAACAAAGAGGGAGCCAACTAGGTCTTACAAGAGGCCGTGGTGGTGGTAGAGGCTGTGGTGGTGGTAGAGGCCTTGGTGGTGGTCTTGGCCTTGGTGGTGGTCGTGGTAGAGGAATGTTTTCATACTTAGATGGACCATTTCCGTATGTGACTAACTATTATCTTTGAATTTACATGTTTTTTCATAGTACACTATTGTTATTTATGGTTACATGTTGTTCTTGTCCTTACTAACTATTATGTTGCAATTTTCGTAGGTATGGCGGCA
The DNA here is from genome assembly GCA_039707655.1 of Elymus sibiricus. Classification (NCBI taxonomy): domain Eukaryota; kingdom Viridiplantae; phylum Streptophyta; class Magnoliopsida; order Poales; family Poaceae; genus Elymus; species Elymus sibiricus. The sequence continues at coordinate 32,885,041 of CM077670.1, forward strand.
TCTCAACCCAACAAAGCAACAATGAAGGGGGTGGAGGACAAGGATGGGGAAGGTGAGATGCCGGGGTGGTGGGAGAAGGCTGCGAAGAAGGTGAGAGAGGAGGAGGCAGCCGCTCTAGAGAAGAAGAAGCAAAAGGAGTTTGAAGAGAAGATGAAGGAAAAATAGAGAGGGATATTTGAGGAGATCACGAGGAGGGACAAGTTGAGGATTGCATGTGAGAAGGCAGTTGCGCAACGGCAAAAGGATTTTGAAGAGAAAACTAAGAAACTTTGGGCTTTTGAGAAGGCAAAGAAAGAGAGGGAGAATTCTCTATTCATAGAGAGGGTGGTTCACGAGGCTCATCTCATAAGGAAAAGGGAGGAGGAAGAAGAAGAAGGGAAAGGGACCTTGCTCGACACAATAGAGCAATGTGACCTTCTTGTCTTCATCACTATGATCTTTGATTTGGTTGTGGACCAAAATGTGTTCTACTATGTGCTAGGACTCTTCTATGTCTACTACTATGTGCTATGACTCGTTTATGTGTACTAATATGTGTATGACTATGTGTTTTGTACTACTCTATGTGTACTACTATGTGCTAGACAGGATTGTGTATGTGTGCTAAGTGCTGGACATGCTTTGTGTTATACGATGTGAACCAAAAAATGTAATTTTTCACGGTTTTGAAATAGAAGACAGTGCAACGCCTAAGGTCCAGGCGTCACACTGTGTAGTGCAGCGCCTGAGCCAAAGGCGTTGCACCCACACTTAGACAATTTTTTTGTCGTAAAACCTACTGGAACCTTTCTGTTGCACACTGGAGATGATATCCAGATGTGCAACGCCTAGGCGTCAGGCGCTGCACTACATAGTGTGACGCCTTACGCCTAGGCGTTGCACATCTGGATAACATCTCCCCTGAGCAACAGAAAGGTTCCAGTAGGTTTTTCGGCAACAAATTTGTCTAAGTGTGGGTGCAACGCCTTTGGCTCAGGCGCTGCACTGCACAGTGTGACGCCTGGACCTCAGGCGCTGCACTGTGTAGGGCAGCGCCTGATCCAAAGGCGTTGCACGCACACTTAGACAAATTTTTGGCCGATAAACCTACTGGAACCTTTCTGTTGCACACTGGAGATGATATCCAGATGAGCAACGCCTAGGCGTCAGGCGCTGCACTACACAGTGTGACGCCTGGCCCGCAGGCGCTGCACTGTGTAGTGCAGCGCCTGATGCCTAGGCGTTGCACATCTGTTCACTGCAGAAACAGCAGATTTGCTGCTCATTTTATTTTCATCCAAAAAATTTATTGATAATACATAACATGAATCTCACATAAAGCAGTTTGGTCATACATTAAGACAATTTCAACATCACTTCAAGTTCAACATCACTTCAAACACAAGTAGCACATTACTAAGAGTTCATCAACATCCTCTCAACATCTTACATAACCTCACAAGTTCATCAACCAAATAAAACGACGACTAGTTCAGTTTCTTAAGGAAACGACGACGACTAGTTCCTTCCGCCCGTGTTCTTCGCGCCTCTTCCCCTCTTGCTGGCTATCTTCTTCCGGTGTGAAGGACGAACCGGATGCGGTGCCTCCTCTTCCTCCTCCTCCGCCTCATCATCCAAGCTTGCCATGCGCGAGCTCCCTTCGACCACCCTCTTGCCTTTGGTGGTGAAGTCGTCGGGCGTGAACCGTTTGAAGTTCCTCCTAGGCTTCAACATGTATGCGGACCGAACTTGATAATCCTCCAGCGTCATGTCATCATCAACATCAAGCTATCATAAAAACAAACGATATGGTCAAGACCGTGCGTCATAATAAAGTGAGAAAAGCATCAAAAAGATGAATATGTGCTATTGTCATACCGCTTGGGTGACCACACCCTCATCCTCCAGATGATCTGTCGAGGTAGTCTCGTCCTCCAGATGAGCCCCATGGTCAGTTGAGGGATTAGATGGTGTACCGGACCTAGACAAAGATGGTTCTGAATATTCTGGGTCACGGCAACCGATAAGGTTCGATAACCGCCTTAACCTCAGGCCCTGACGCTGTAACATGGACAAGTGTATGCGATATCAAACTTAGCAACATATGTAACATGGACACCCAATTGAGATATGTACCTTAATGAATGCTCGAAGTGCACCTTCCTCGTTGCCTTTTCCAATCGATGTTATCTCCAGAATAGTCTGGTTTTCATCAGCTGCTTCTTTGATCTGTTTGCGCTGTGGATGAGAATGACATAAACACGTTAGGCAATGAAAGATGTGTAATAGGGCCAACGGGAAAGTGCAGAGGGGAAGCCTTACCAAATAGTTGATCACTGGAGCATTAGGGATTCGGTGCCCTTCCCTGACAAGTTTGTTGTACTCGTTCTTGGATAGCCCATCAAAGGCGGCGGGATCTTCCAAAATATCATCATGGTATGCCGCCTTGCATATCTCAACTCGAGTACTTTGAAGAAACCATTTAAGGTAGTTGTTGAACGCCAGTGGGCAGAACTCACGAAGCTTGGCTGCAGCAGAAGTCTGAGCTTGCTCCACACTAAGATGGAACATGGTCACATACTTGGAATGATGTTTGTCCCATTCCTTGATCTTTCGCTGCCTTCTCCTATCCAACCTGCATTGTAAAAAACCAAACATTAGCACTATCAGAAAGGACCTGATGATGCTAAGTGCACACGGTTCATTCTCTCTTACTTGTGAAGTGCTTTGTTGGTGTCCACCCATTCCGGCGGGTGAGGCTGGAACAAACTAAACTGTCGATGGACACGATGTGGCATGTGAAACTCAACCGCCCAGTTGCATATTAGTGGGCACCGCATAAGCCAAAGATGCCTATCCCTCAAGCACATCGGATTCAGGACGAAGTCTTGTGCATTACCGAATGTATCCTTGCCGCCATATGGCTCCCATTCCACCTGGAACATAGCACAAAAACACAACATTTATGTTCAGTTTTCATAAAAGCATGAGAATTAGTGATGTAATATCCGTGTTTACCTGCTCAGCCGTAATCGTGTCCAACTCGGCGGTGTACTGCCGGTACATGAGATTCACATCGTTCGTCATCTCGGATACCACATCCCACTTGTAAGCCCAGGTGGGGAGCCGTAGTTCATCCTCTTTGTCGTCCCATGCATTGTACTTTACACCCTTCGGGTGTCCAACCGGGAGGCGCTCCTAGCTCCATACCGAAAGTAGGAGCATATTACCACCAATACAGCCATCCCTCGAGATCCTGCAACAAGCATCGTCCAGCAGCACATAAAAGAAAACATGGTTCACTTAATAGCAAGGTTGCATTGTAAATGTAGAAATGAAGTGAAAACAAACCAACCAACTACCTGTCGGTACAAGTAGGCCAGTGCCGCTGAACCCCAACTCCATTGGTTGTCGAAGACGGTCAACGCCTTAAGCCACATCCATGGAGCGTTCTTGCCTGTGGCGTGAGCAAACAAAGTCCTCGAGATAACGTACCACATGTAGACACGAGCATATGTCTGGACCACATCATCAGTAGCATCCTCAGGGCAATGCGCAAAGTTCACTGTAATCCACGTGAAAGGAGCTCCAGCTGCGACTCTTTCCTTCCTCTTCTCTCCCTCTTGTAACGGAGCCTCTGCAGGAGCCATACCGATAAGGGCCTCCATCTGCTGGCGCCACCCATCAGAGTCGATGCTCATACAGAGAGGCTTCCCCTCGATAGGAAGCCCGGTGATCAAGGAGACATCCTGGAGCGTCACGGTCATCTCCCCGGTCCGAAGATGGAAACTGTGCGTCTCCGGCCTCCACCGATCAGCAAGCGAGGTGACTAGTGGAGCATTGAGGTTCGGCGTGGACCGGCTGACCAACTGAATCCATGAGAGGAGTCCTGTCGCCTTGATGTACGGTGTGTACCGCTCATCGTAGGGCATGGCACCACCCGAGACCCCGTGAGACCGAATCTTCAGAGGTTCAAGGTTCTGCAAACAACCATGTCATGTCAAATCTTTCGGCATGTCAATTTCAACTAAAGGCAAATTTGAAAATACCAACTACTATGATTATTGATAATTACCATCTCCTTCTCCCTCATCATGTAGGCCCGGTGTTGTGTGTCATAGAAATCATCGAGAAGCCAAACCATCCTACATATTTCAAACAATAAACATACATTAGCTAACTACCATACTCCCTATGCATTATTTAATATGCGAGCATTATTTCATATGTATTCATCTCAACAATCGGTAAACACTAAAATGAAATTTGAATACTAATCTAAGATATACAATGAAAGCACATCAACAATCATCACAAAAATCTTATGTATTCACAATATAGGGTTCCACATTGCAAACATTATTGTCAATACCCATCACATTGTTGGGGAACGTCGCATGGGAAACAAATTTTTTTCCTATGCACACGCAAGATCTATCCATGGTGATGAGCATCTATGAGAGGGAGAGTGAATCTACATACCCTTGTAGATCGCTAAGCGGAAGCGTTAAGAAACGTGGTTGATGTAGTCGAACGTCTTCGCGATCCAAATCGCAAGTCGTCCCTCGATCCGATCACGAACTAGTGCCGAACGGACGGCACCTCCGCGTTCAACACACGTACGGCTTGATGACGCCTTCACCTCCTCGATCCAGCGAGCGATGGTGAAGTAGTAGACGAGTTCCGGCAGCACGACGGCGTGATGACGGTGTTGGTGAAGAACAATCTCCGCAGGGCTTCGCCAAGCACTACGGAAACTATGACGGAAGAGGAACTAGAGGGTTAGGGTTGCCGGCACACGGCTTGGGGAAATCTTGATCTCTCCCGTGTGCTAGCCCTGGCCCTCTATTTATATGTTGAGCCTTGGGGTCTAAACTTGGACAAAAAGCCTTCACAAGGTCGGTTTGGCCCGCACAAGGTCGGTTTGGCCCGCAAGGCAAGAGTCCCACTCGGATTCCAGCAGTACCGCGTACAAGCGGTAGTACCGCTCACGAGCGGTAGTACCGCTAAGGCGGTAGTACTGCCTTACCGGCGGTAGTACCGCTTAAGGCAGTAGCAAAACTTCCTTTTGCAATTCCAAAACCTCGTGGGCTTTACCCCTTGGCTCATATAAAGTGTTCTCGTACCCGAACATTTCGGGAAACGTCCGAAACCCTTTCCGGTGAATTCTGGAACCCTTCCGGAGACCAAACACCATTATCACATATATCAATCTTTACCTCCGGACTATTCCGGAGATCCTCGTCATGTCCGGGATCTTATCCGGGACTCCGAACAACCTTCGGTCACCAACACAATAACTCAACTATACTAATCGTCACCAAACGTTAAGTGTGTAGACCCTGCGGGTTCGAGAACTATGTAGACATGACCGAGAGACCTCTACGGTCAATAACCAATAGCGGGACCTGGATGCCCATATTGGCTCCTACATATTGTACGAAGATCTTTATCAGTCGAACCTCTATGTCAAGGATTCAGTTAATCCCGTATGCTGTTCCCTTTGTTCTTCGGTATGTTTACTTGCCCGAGATTTGATCGTCGGTATCTCTATACCTAGTTCAATCTCGTTATCGGCAAGTCTCTTTACTCGTTCCGTAATACAAGATCCTGTGGCTAACTCTTTAGTCACTTTGCTTGCAAGGCTCGTTGTGATGTTGTATTACCGAGTGGGCCCTGAGATACCTCTCCGTCACACGGAGTAACAAATCCCAGTCTTGATCCATGCCAACTCAACAGACACCCTCGGAGATACCTGTAGAGCATCTTTATAGTCACCCAGTTACGTTGTGACGTTTGATGCACACAAGGTATTCCTCCGGTGTCAGTGAGTTGCATGATCTCATGGTCATAGGAACAGATACTTGACATGCAGAAAACAATAGCAATAAACTGACACGATCATATGCTACGTTTATAGTTTGGGTCTTGTCCATCATATCATTCTCCTAATGATGTAATCCCGTTATCAAATGACATCTCATGTCCATGGCCAGGAAACCTTAACCATCTTTGATCAACGAGCTAGTTAACTAGAGGCATACTAGGGACACATTGTTTGTCTATGTATCCACACATGTATTTAAGTTTCCAATCAACACAATTATAGCATGGATAATAAACGATTGTCATGAACAAGGAAATATAATAATAACCAATTTATTATTGCCTCTAGGGCATATTTCCAACAGTCTCCCACTTGTACTAGAGTCAATAATCTAGCTCACATCACTATGTGATTTACATTGTAATGAATCGAACACCCATGCAGTTCTGGTGTTGTTCATGTTTAGCCCTTGGAAGAGGTTTAGTCATCGGATCTGCAACATTCAGATCTGTGTGTACTTTGCAAATATTTATGTCGTCCTCCTTGATGTAATCGCGGATGGAATTGAAGCGTCGCTTTATGTGTCTGGTCCTCTTGTGAAACCTTGGTTCCTTGGCTAGAGCAATGGCACCAGTGTTATCACAGAACAAAGTCATTGGCTTTAGTGCACTAGGCACTACTCCAAGATCTGTCATGAACTCCTTCATCCAGACGCCCTCCTTCGCCGCCTCTGAGGCTGCGATGTACTCCGCTTCGCATGTAGAATCAGCTACTACGCTTTGCTTGGAACTGCACCAGCTAACCGCACCCCCATTGAGAATAAATACGTATCCGGTTTGCGACTTAGAGTCATCCGGATCAGTGTCAAAGCTTGCATCGACGTAACCCTTTACGACGAGCTCTTGATCACCTCCATAAACGAGAACCATGTCCTTAGTCCTTTTCAGGTACTTCAGGATATTCTTGACCGCCGTCTAGTGTTCCATTCCTGGATCACTTTGAAACCTTCCGACCATACTTATGGCAAGGCTGACATCGGGTCTTGTGCACAGCATTGCATACATGATAGAGCCTATGGCTGAAGCATAGGGGACGACACTCATCTTTTCTCTATCTTCTGCAGTCACTGGGCATTGAGTCTTACTCAACTTCACACCTTGCAAAACAGGCAAGAACCCCTTCTTGGACTGATCCATTTTGAACTTCTTCAAAAATCTTATCAAGGTATGTGCTTTGTGAAAGTCCTATTAAGCGTCTCGATCTATCTCTATAGATCTTGATGCCTAATATGAAAGCAGCTTCTCCTAGGCCCTTCAATGAAAAACTCTTGTTCAAATATTCCTTCACACTTTCCAACATTTCTATATTGTTTCCAATCAGTAATATGTCATCCACATATAATATTAGAAACGCTATAGAGCTCCCACTCACTTTCTTGTAAATACAAGCTTCTCCGTAAACTTGTATAAACTCGAACGCTTTGATCACCTCATCAAAGCGAAGAGATTCCAACTCCGAGATGCTTGCACCAGTCCATAAATGGATCGCTGGAGTTTGCAAACTTTGTCAGCATTCTCTGGATCGACAAAACCTTCTGGTTGCATCATATACAACTCTTCCTTAAGGAAACCGTTAAGGAACGATGTTTTGACATCCATCTGCCAAATTTCGTAATCGAAAAAGGCAGCTATTGCTAACATGATTCTGACGGACTTAAGCATCGCTACGGGTGAGAAGGTCTCATCGTAGTCAACTCCTTGAACTTGTGAAAAACCCTTTGCCATAAGTCGAGCTTTATAGACGGTGACATTACCGTCCGCGTCCGTCTTCCTCTTAAAGATCCATTTATTCTGAATGGCCTTACGCCCTTCAGGTAATACTTCCAAAGTCCATACTTTGTTTTCATACATGGATCCCATCTCGGATTTCATGGCCTCTAACCACTTCTCGGAATCCGGGCCCATCATCGCTTCTCCATAGCTCGTAGGTTCATCGTTGTCTAACAACATGACCTCTAAGACAGGGTTGCCGTACCACTCAGGAGCAGTACGCGTCCTTGTCGACCTACGAGGTTTGATAGCAACTTGATTCGAAGCTTCATGATCATCATCATTAGCTTCCTCCTCAACTGATGTAGGCTTTACAGAAACATCTTTCTGTACTGCGCTACTCTCAGGTTGAAGTAAAGGTTCAACAACCTCATCAAGTTCTATCTTCCTCCCACTCAATTCTTTCGAGAGAAACTCTTTCTCAAGAAATATTCCGTTTTTAGCGACAAACACTTTGCCTTCGGATCTGAGGTAGAAGGTATACCCAACTGTCTCTTTTGGGTATCCTATGAAGACGCATTTCTCCGCTTTGGGTTCCATCTTTTCAGGCTGAAGCTTTTTGACATAAGCATCACATCCCCAAACTTTAAGAAACGACAGCTTTGGCTTCTTGCCAAACCAAAGTTCATATGGCGTCGTCTCAACGGATTTCGATGATGCCCTATTTAAAGTGAATGTAGTTGTCTCTAATGCATAACCCCAAAACGATAGTGGCAAATCGGCAAGAGACATCATAGATCGCACCATATCTAATAAGGTTCGATTACGACGTTCGGACACACCATTACGATGTGGTGTTCCAGGCGGTGTCAGTTGTGAAACAATTCCACATTGTCTTAAGTGACTGCCAAACTCATAACTCAGATATTCTCCTCCTCGATCAGATCGTAGGAATTTAATCTTCTTGTTACGACGATTCTCAACTTCACTCTGAAATTGCTTGAACTTTTCAAACGTTTCAGACTTGTGTTTCATTAAGTAAATATACCCATATCTACTTAAGTCATCAGTGAAGGTGAGAAAGTAACGATAACCACCGCGCGCCTCAATGCTCATCGGACCGCACACATCAGTATGTATGATTTCCAACAAGTCACTTGCCCGTTCCATTGTTCCAGAGAACGGCGTTTTAGTCATCTTGCCCATGAGGCATGGCTCACATGTGTCAAGTGATTCAAAATCAAGTGACTCCAAAAGTCCATCAGCATGGAGCTTCCTCATGCGTTTTACGCCAATATGACCTAAACGGCAGTGCCACAAGAAAGTGGTATTATCATTATCAATTCTACATCTTTTGGCATCAATGTTATGAACATGTGTATCATCACTATCGAGATTCAATAAGAATAAACCCCTCACTTCGGGTGCATGACCATAAAAGATATTACTCATATAAATAGAACAACCATTATTCTCTGATTTAAATGAGTAACCGTCTCGCAATAAACAAGATCCAGATATAATGTTCATGCTTAACGCAGGCACTAAATAACATTTATTCAGGTTCATCACTAATCCCGATGGTAATCGAAGAGCGAGCGTGCCGACGGCGATCACATCAACCTTGGAACCATTTCCCACGCGCATCGTCACTTCGTCCTTTGCTAGCCTCCGTCTATTCCGCAGTTCCTGTTTTGAGTTGCAAATGTGAGCAACTGCACCGGTATCAAATACCCAGGCACTACAACGAGAGTTGGTAAGGTACACATCAATAACATGTATATCATATATACCTTGTTTGTTGTTGGCCGCCTTCTTGTCAGCCAAATACTTGGGGCAGTTCCGCTTCCAGTGACCAGTTCCCTTGCAATGAAAACACACAGTTTCTGGTTTGGGTCCAGCCTTGGGTTTCTTCACGGGAGGAGCAACTGCTTTGCCACTCTTCTTGGAGTTACCCTTCTTACCCTTGCCATTTTTCTTGAAACTAGTGGTTTATTGACCATCAACACTTGATGCTCCTTCTGAATTTCAGACTCAGCGGCTTTCAGCATCGCAAACAGCTCGGCGACTGACTTGTTCATCCCGTGCATGTTATAGTTCAACACGAAGCTCTTGTAGCTAGGTGGCAATGATTGAAGAACTCTGTCAGTGATAGCCTCTGGCGGAAGGGGCATCCCCAATTCAGCCAGACGGGTGGAGTACCCAGACATTCTGAGTATGTGATCACTAACAGACCCGTTCTCCTCCATCTTGCAAGCATAAAATTTATCGGAGGTCTCATACCTCTCGATCCGGGCATTCTTCTGAAAGATAAACTTCAACTCCTGGAACATCTCATATGCTCCATGACGTTCAAGACGTTTTTGAAGTCCCGGTTCTAAGCCATACAATATTGCACATTGAACTATTGAGTAATCATCAGAACGAGCCTGCCAGGCGTTCACAACGTCTAGAGACTCAACTGGAGCGGGTGGATCACCAAGCGGTGCATCAAGGACATAAGCCTTCTGGGAAGCCGTAAGGATAATCCTTAGATTACGGGCCCAGTCCATAAAGTTACTTCCATCATCTTTCAACTTAGCTTTCTCTAGGAACGCATTAAAATTCAGGGATGCTACTGCGCGAGCCATGATCTACAACATAAATATTGCAAAGACAATTTAGACTATTGTTCAAGATAATGAGTTTAGTTAATCATATTACTTAAAACTCCCACTCAAATTGACATCCCTCCGGTCATTCGAGTGTAACATGATCCAAATCCACCAACTCAAGTCCGATCATCACGTGAGTTGAGGTGGTTTCAATGGTGAACATCTTCATGTTGATCATATCTACTATATGACTCATGTTCGACCTTTCGGACTCTTGTGTTCCGAGACCATGTCTGTACATGCTAGGCTCGTCAAGTTTAACCAGAGTGTTCTGCACGTGCAACACTGGCTTGCACCCGTTGTATGTGAACGTAGAGTCTATCACACCCGATCATCACGTGGTGTCTCGAAACGACGAACTTTCGCAACGGTGCACACTCGGGGAGAACACAATTTATCTTGAAATTTAAGTGAGGGGTCACCTTATAATGCTACCGTCGTCCTAAGCAAAATAAGATGCATAAAAGGATTAACATCACATGCAAATCATAAGTGACATGATATGGCCATGAACTTGTGCTTTTGATCTCCATCTCCAAAGCACCAGCATGATCTCCATCGTCACCGGCATAACACCATGATCTCCATCATCTTGATCTCCATCAACGTGTCGCCATGAGGTTGTCGCGCTTACTGTTGCTTCCACGACTATTGCTAACTCATAGCGATAAAGTAAAGCAAAAACGGCGAAAATAATTAAAGACAACTCTATGGCTCCTGCCAGTTGCCGTACTCATCGACATGCAAGTCGTGATATTCTATACAATACATGATCATCTCATACATCACATATATCTCATCATGTAATTGGCCATATCACATCACAACATACCCTGTAAAAACAAGTTAGACGTCCTCTAATTGTTGTTGCAAGTTTTACGTGGCTGCTACGGGTATCTAGCAAGAACGATTCTTACCTATGCAAAAACCACAACGGTGATATAAAAATTGCTATTTAACCTTCTCAAGGACCGCCTTTGTCAAATCCGATCCGACTAAAGTGGGAGAAACAGACACCCGCTAGCCATCTTTATGCAACGAAGTTACATGTCAATTGAAGGAACCGGTCTCTCGTAAGTGTACGAGTAATGTTGGTCCGAGCCGCTTCATCCCACAATACCGCCGCAACAAGAAAAGACCAAGGGAGGAAGCAATCTGAATATCAACGCCCACAAAACCCTTTTGTGTTCTACTCGAGATCTCATCTACGCATAGACCTAGCTCAGATGCCACTGTTGGGGAACGGCGCATGGGAAACAAAATTTTTTCCTACGCACACGCAAGATCTATCCATGGTGATGAGCATCTACGAGAGCGAGAGTGAATCTACATACCCTTGTAGATCGCTAAGCGGAAGCGTTAAGAAACACGGTTGATGTAGTCGAACGTCTTCGCGATCCAAATCGCAAGTCGTCCCTCGATCCGATCACGAACTAGTGCCGAACGGACGGCACCTCCGCGTTCAACACACGTACGGCTTGATGACGCCTTCACCTCCTCGATCCAGCGAGCGATGGTGAAGTAGTAGACGAGTTCCGGCAGCACGCGGCGTGATGACGGTGTTGGTGAAGAACAATCTCCGCAGGGCTTCGCCAAGCACTACGGAAACTATGACGGAAGAGGAACTAGAGGGTTAGGGTTGCCGGCACACGGCTTGGGGAAATCTTGATCTCTCCCGTGTGCTAGCCCTGCCCCTCTATTTATATGTTGAGCCTTGGGGTCTAAACTTGGACAAAAAGCCTTCACAAGGTCGGTTTGGCCCGCACAAGGTCGGTTTGGCCCGCAAGGCAAGAGTCCCACTCGGATTCCAGCAGTACCGCGTACAAGCGGTAGTACCGCTCACGAGCGATAGTACCGCTTCACACAAGCGGTAGTACCGCTTACGCGGTAGTACTGCCTTACCGGCGGTAGTACCGCTTAAGGCAGTAGCAAAACTTCCTTTTGCAATTCCAAAACCTCATGGGCTTTACCCCTTGGCCCATATAAAGTGTTCTCGTACCCGAACATTTCGGGAAACGTCCGAAACCCTTTCCGGTGAATTCCGGAACCCTTCCGGAGACCAAACACCATTATCACATATATCAATCTTTACCTCCGGACTATTCCGGAGATCCTCGTCATGTCCGGGATCTTATCCGGGACTCTGAACAACCTTCGGTCACCAACACAATAACTCAACTATACTAATCGTCACCAAACATTAAGTGTGTAGACCCTGCGGGTTCGAGAACTATGTAGACATGACCGAGACACCTCTACGGTCAATAACCAATAGCGGGACCTGGATGCCCATATTGGCTCCTACATATTCTACGAAGATCTTTATCAGTTCAACCTCTATGTCAAGGATTCAGTTAATCCCGTATGCTGTTCCCTTTGTTCTTCGGTATGTTTACTTGCCCGAGATTTGATCATCGGTATCTCTATACCTAGTTCAATCTCGTTATCGGCAAGTCTCTTTACTCGTTCCGTAATACAAGATCCTGTGGCTAACTCTTTAGTCACTTTGCTTGCAAGGCTCGTTGTGATGTTGTATTACCGAGTGGGCCCTGAGATACCTCTCCGTCACACGGAGTAACAAATCCCAGTCTTGATCCATGCCAACTCAACAGACACCCTCGGAGATACCTGTAGAGCATCTTTATAGTCACCGAGTTACGTTGTGACGTTTGATGCACACAAGGTATTCCTCCGGTGTCAGTGAGTTGCATGATCTCATGGTCATAGGAACAGATACTTGACATGCAGAAAACAATAGCAATAAACTGACACGATCATATGGTACGTTTATAGTTTGGGTCTTGTCCATCATATCATTCTCCTAATGATGTGATCCCGTTATCAAATGACATCTCATGTCCATGGCCAGGAAACCTTAACCATCTTTGATCAACGAGCTAGTTAACTAGAGGCATACTAGGGACACATTGTTTGTCTATGTATCCACACATGTATTTAAGTTTCCAATCAACACAATTATAGCATGGATAATAAACGTTTATCATGAACAAGGAAATATAATAATAACCAATTTATTATTGCCTCTAGGGCATATTTCCAACACACATTACAATACTCACTCAATAAGCTAGGGTTCCGCAACGAAAGCATTGACAATACTCAACTCAAAAATCTTCTACACAAGCATCTCAACATGTATTGTCAATACCCATCACATAGGGTTTCATCTCAACAATCTAGGGTTTCACTATGAAACCATATATTGTCAATACCCATCATAAATACTACGGTCCCACAAAGATTACAAATCATGTACTAATCCTAATCACACAAATCTATATCAATATTACATACAAATTTTTAATCCAACCAAAACAAGGGTTCCACCAAAACTTGAACAATCTAGGGTTCCATAATGACTACAAATCCTAAATCACACCTCACTATTTTAATTTTTCATATGAATTTCGAATCCAAGCAAATCAAGGGTTCCACCATAACTTGGATATATGTGAATAATGTGAACGAATTAAAGAGGAAAAGAAAGGGATCGGAGGAGTTTACCTTGTAGGAGGGATTAGGGAAGAAACCCAAGGCCAAAAACTTTAGATCTGTTGGATTTTGCAGAGGGGATGTAGGGGGAGAGGAGAGGGCCACCGCCGCCGCTCTCTGTAGGGGGAGAGGGAAGGGATAACTGTTGCTTCGAATTGGGGAGGGTAGGCCTGAGTGCCTTAAGTCAATGTGCAGCGCCTAACGGCTAGGCGCTGCACTTACAAGTGTGGCACCTAGCTCTCAGGCGTTGCACTGTGCAGTGCGGCGCCTCGGACAAAGGCGCTGCACCAACACTTAGACAAAATTTTGGACGAAAAACTACTGGAACCTTTCTGTTGCTGATATCCAAATATGCAACGCCTAGGAGTCAGGCGCTGCACTACACAGTGTGACGCCTGGAGCCTAGGCGTTGCACTGTGTAGTGCAGCGCCTAGGCCAAAGGCGTTGCACATCTGTTCACTGCAGAAATAGCAGATTTGCTGTTCATTTCATTTTCATCCAATATTTTTATTGATAATACATAACATGAATCCCACATAAAGCAATTTGGTCATACATTAAGACAATTTCAACATCACTTCAAACACAAGTAGCACATTACTAAGAGTTCATCAACATCCTCTCAACATCTTACATAACCTCACAAGTTCATCAACCAAATAAAACGATGACAAGTTCAGTTTCTTAAGCAAACAACGATGACAATCCCATCTCTCTCAATCCGTTGCCGGCGGTGGTGAGCGGTACGACAAGGGATCCACCGGCTCCGGGGGCGGTGGGGTGCGGGTAGGCATCAGACCTATGATGCAATCCCATCTCTCTGCACGACTCCGATCTGTTGACTTCGCTTCCTGCTTTGCCCAATGGACGAACGCTACTGGCGGCTCGGATGGATGCGGCATCCTGCGCTTCTCCTCCATGTTGCCCTCGAACCAAATTCTCCAGGCGAGATTCAGCAATTCTCGATCTGCACGATCCTTGCACACCCGAGCATGTCTCCTAGCGATGGAATTCAGATCTGACCCCTCTTCCACCTCCTCATCTGCTTCCTTCCACTCCCTCACGCACAACGTCCATGAGAGAGCATCGTCTCTGATCCGCATCGCCCGCTCCCTCCAGCGCTGCGCCCTGGTCTCCGCTTGGGCCTCCTCCGAGATCGAATCGAGCGGCTGCAGGAGATCTGGAAACGCCTGGTAAACCAAAGGCAGCGGGATTCGGTACCCCTCCCCTCCCCCAATGGCACCCCGGTAGATTTGGAGGCGTGGGCCATGGGGAGGGGTATGCGGGAAGGAGATGGTTGGAGAAGCGGCGGCGGAGGAGGTGGTGGCGGCGGCGGTGGCGGTGGCGGCTGCGTAAGACATACAATCAAAGCATATCAATAATCATCACAAAACACATATGCATCCAAAACAATATAAGGTTCCATAATGGTTTCATCTCACTCATCTCAAAAACATCTCAACATGTAGGGTTCCGGAACGAAAGCATCCTTGTCAATACAAATCTAGGATTTCATCTCACTCATCTAAAAAAACATCAACACAAACATCTCAATATGTATAGGGTTCATCTCAACAATCTAGGGTTTCACTATGAAACCATATATTGTCAATACCCATCATAAATACTATGGTCCCACAGAGATTACAAATCATCTACTAATCCTAATCACACAAATCTATATCAATATTACATACAAATTTCTAATCCAACCAAAACAAGGGTTCCACCAAAACTTGAACAATATAGGGTTCCATAATGAATACAAATCCTAAATCACACCTCACTATTTCAATTTTTCATATCAAATTCGAATCCAAGCAAATCAAGGGTTCCACCATAACTTGGATATATGTGAAAAATGTGAACGAATTTACGGAGGAAAAGAAAGGGATCGGAGGAGTTTACCTTGTAGGAGGGATTAGGGAATAAACCCAAGGCCAAAAACTTCAGATTTGTTGGATTTTGGAGAGGGGATGTAGGGGGGAGAGGAGAGGGCCGCCGCCGCTGCTCTTTGTAAGGGGGAGAGGGGAGGGATAACTGCTGGGTCGGATGTGGGAGGGCAGGCCTGATTGCCTTAAGACAATGTGCAGCGCCTAACGGCTAGGTGCTGCACATTACAAGTGTGGCGCCTAGCTCTTAGGCGCTGCACATTACAAGTGTGGAGCCTGTCGGCTAGGCGCTGCACGACTGGGTGTGGGGCAGGGCCTGGCCCAGGGGTGCCACGCTAGCCAGAAGTGTGGCACCTAATAGCTAGACGCTGCACAGTCGCCTAGCTGTCGGGCGCCACACAAAAGGGTCAGGTGGGTGAAATTTTTTACGGGACAGTTCAGTTTGTGAATTGATTTCGTCCAGAGGTCAGATTTGTCGTTTTTGCCTGCGGGAGATTTGAGATGTGTGAGGGCCGCGGTGCGGTGAGAGAGTAAGAGAGTGAAGTGTGTTTCCGTTCTTTTTTATTTGAAGTTAAGAAGGAAAGGAGAAGCTGGCTACGTTTTCTTTTTAGGATTATTTGGAAAAGCCGCTGATTTTTCAGTTATATACTATGGCTGCTGGAGAAATGTAATGAATTCTTTTACAATGAAAAATACTCCCTCCGTCTTAAAAACTTGTCTTAAATTTGTCTAGATACGAATATATCTAGACACGTTTTAGTGTTAACATCCGTATCTAGATAAATCTAAGACAAACTTTTTGGGATGAAGGTAATATAATACGAAGTATAACCTAAATAGTAAAGGAGTAAATTCCCGAGAATAATCATCAACAATTGATTTATAGATGAGGGGTAGTTTATTAATATTGGGATACCACTCACTCTACAAGAAAACACTATCCTGCCCCCTTGGTTAAAAACAGTCACAGCTCGACCCTAACAGTTGACCAATGAATATATATTTTACATACCATCATATTTAATTTTTTGTTATAATATTTGTTTGTGCTTTTCATTTTTGCAGGTAGATATAAAAACTGCTGGATTTGGATGATGCTTTGAAAATGTCTGA
Organism: Elymus sibiricus; assembly: GCA_039707655.1. Taxonomy (NCBI): domain Eukaryota; kingdom Viridiplantae; phylum Streptophyta; class Magnoliopsida; order Poales; family Poaceae; genus Elymus; species Elymus sibiricus. The sequence continues at coordinate 32,901,788 of CM077670.1, forward strand.
CTGGCATAGACAGTGACATAGCCATGATGGACCGGACTGAAAACTCAACGAGTTTTATCCAATTAGAAGAGGTGTATGCAAATAATTATTTTTCTTTGTATATGTAGCACATGATATATAATACTCAAAAGATGTATTTTCATATATGTTTAATTTTGTAGAATGTGAGAGAGATTGAGATGGATTTTATCGATGTTCAAAAAAAATCAATCAACAAGGGTCCCGAGGTGACGTGGTTGGAAGGGGACAAAAAATCACCAAGTTTTATACAACAAAAAGATGTGATGGCAATGATAGCCCACAACAAACCCAAGAAAGCAAATGTAAATGTTATCTCGCAAGGTTTTCACTTTCATCGTGATTATTGTACCTTTCATCAAATTGTTATCTTAACATATTTGCCTCGTTGTTATATCATGACGACCGATTATGTCTGCACGACTGAAGATATTACCATCATTGAATCAATCATGTCTGCCAGTGCCCCCCTCCCCCTCCCCCAAAAAAACCAAGTACTGGACATAGAAGATGCCTTGCTATCAAACGACAAGTTGGAATGTCGTCTAAAAGATGACATGTTCTTGTACGATGATATAAGATCAATCGCATAAACTTTGTACTTAATAATATAAATCATAATATATAATATCATTATTATATTCTATATGTGAAATTATAGGTGATAAATGCTTACATATAGTGTATGCATGCTCACCACCAACTACGAGACATGGCGGGTGAAAAGGTACATATTGTTAGCACATTCGTATTTGGCCAGCTAAAACATGATGGAGAAACCGATAGACCCATCAAGCTATACATATATTGTTTGTGCAGGATGGGTACGAGTTGAGAAATAAGTTTTTATTATACTTGCTCAAATATCGTGCGAATGAAGTTAGAAATGACATTTCTGATATTTTGCGAGAATTTTTTAAATGCATCAAGTAGATTTTAGTTTGTAACAGACTTTTAGTTGGATCATCGCTCTATATGTATACATCATCAAATGGGTCTTTTATCAATTTAGGTTGCAAGTGAAGTGGACTTCAATTATTAGTTTATTACCCGATTGTACTAGTGTTATCTTTTCTCTACATGTGAAATTTAACATGCATTATGTTTATATTACTTAGCAAAATATTTTAAAAGCCCGTGGCAGCGCACGGGCATTCTACTAGTATACTCCCAAGTTGCCACGAAATAAGCCAGAAGCACCTTAATCAGGGTTTGCTTGGTGGTTCCAAGATGCAGAAAACGGCCGGTGGCGATGCCGCGACCACCTGGGCATGCCTCCCGCGACACGTCCAATCCGAGATCCTGCTGCTCCTCCCGGCTTTCCAGCTCCGTCGGTTGCGCCGTGTGTGCAAGCTCTGGCGGGCTAATTTTTGTGTTTTTACCTTTTGGTGAAGTTTAGTCGGAATTGACCCCGGTCGGAAAGTATTTCGGGATCTGACCCTTTTCCTACCGCCGGGGTCCATGGCGGCGGTAGGTTAACGGCAGCCGCCGTCACCAGCTGTTCTTAGACTGACGTGTCGTAACGGCACTACCGCCAGTGCGGATGGCGGTAGGGTAGCTAAAGCTACCGCCACACCCCGCGGCGGTAGGGTGCCAGGCCCTGCGCGTGCGCCAGGGCTCTGTAACAGAAAGCCGGCTTTTTTTACGGTAGGTTTTCATGCCTTACCACCAGGGCCTCTGGCGGTAGGGTCTTCTGTAACGGGAAATCGCAAATATTTTGCGGTAGGCTGTGTGAACCTACCTCCATAGTCCCTGATGGTAGGGTCCTCTGTCACTTATTTTTTTAGAAAGATCTTGACCATTTGAATTACAAATATGATTGATAGCAAAGAGTCTTTGTATATGAAAGTATAAATGATAGTTCAACACAACACAACACATTATAGGTAGCAAACCGATAACACGAAATAGATAGGTAGCAAATCGACATATCAAATAGGTTCAACATAGTAAATAAGTAGCAAATCGGCAACACCAAGTAGTTCGACATAGGAAACAAGTTCTCGTTTACAACTAGTTTAACTAAGCGAGTTCAACACGATCATATCACTTGTTCCTCCCTCTCTTGGCGGTACGATCCTCGTTTCTCTTCGAGCGGGTTTCATCTGGCTTCTTCGTGCGACGATGACGGTCTTTCTAAAATGGGGATGGACTCTTCCAATCCTTCTTCGGCTGTCTCCCCCTCTTGTCCTGGGTTGGCTGAGTTGGCTGAGTCGCTGGAGGTCCGTCATCGTCGTCGTACTCCTCCTCCTCATCACCTCCTTCCTCGTCTTCTTCTTCCTCTTCCTCCTCAACAACGCGAGACGACGAGGCGGCATGGGTAGAGGAAGCTCCGTCGGCATGGCTCGAGGAAGCGATGGCATGCATGGACCCTCCATGAGCAGGAACATGGACATCGGCCGCGTGAGCGCACCCAAGCATGCCCACTATCTTACGACAACGGGTCATGAACTTCTGCAATAACAAACAACCAAGAACATAATACGGATCAAATTTAGTGTTACAATTAAACTATAACATGGCTAGAAGGCTCGATGTTACCTTCACCTTTTCCCTCAGCTTGCTGTCAGATTCCACGGTGCCGGGGTCATATGCAAGCGCGTTCGAGCCATCAAGAATGCTTCTGTTTAGCTCCGAAGCCTGCACATGTAAGCATCATTTGTAAGTCAGTTTCCATCCAACCGCTGACAGCTCAAAACAATAGAGAACACCACTTACCACTATGTTCATCAGGGGTGCATACTCCCTGAATTCACCTTTGAGCTCTCTGAGGTGGTCACGGTAAGCTTCATCCTCGGAGTCATCCTCCTCCAATGATGCGATATCGGCTGACGTCCACTGTGGCCTCAGGCGCAGACGGTGCTTCACGCCATCGTCATACCACTTCATGTGGTCATGGTACGCGTCCCAGTCAACCGTTCTCCTCTCGTCGTCTTTGCGATACCTCCTCTCGTCCCACGCTTTCACGTAATCCGCGTGCTCGTGGCCCCAGTCTGTGATCGACTGACAATTCTTCCTACTCTTCCCGCAAGGCATAAGAAACAATAAAACATAGAACATCATGATAACGTTGAACAGAACGAAAACATGGCAATAGAGAACAAAGTCCTCACCAGTGAAGATCGAAGCCACCGGTGTCGGTTGGGCGCGCCTGTGGGGTATTTTGGAAGACACCAAATTGCGTGGCCACACGTTGTGGTAAGTGCCACTCCACGGCGTACACACATATCAATGGCACAATGGACCGCCAGACAAGCTTGTCCTCGTAGCACATCGCATTGAGCTCGAACCCCCATTCTCGGTCGTGGTACGGCCACCAGTTGACCTACAAAAAGATTGGTAAGAATCGTGAAAGTGGCTACAAAACGATTGGTAAGTTAGTTCGTATACCTGGTAAGCTGACAGGTTGTCCAGCTCGTTGGTGAAGACCTTGTACAGCGCACTAGCCTTGCCAGTGTAGACCTTCACCTTGTCCCAAGCGTATGCGGCGGTCAGGTATCGAGCACTATCGCCTTCTTCGCCATACTCCGTCCATGTACGCCGGACATCTCTCTCAGGACGGCCGACCGGCAACCGCTCCCACATCCAAATAGGGAGGGCCCAGACAAATCCACACATGCCGGACCTCTCTTCGGTCCTCTGCGTTGCGCCGTCTAGCTACAAACACCAAATGATGATCAGATAACACAATCTAAAGTAGCATACATACGTACATAAACGAATATTGAGATATTTATCGTACCGAGCGGTATAGGTACACGAGGCCGGCGGACCCCCAGCTGTACCCTGCATCCCAGTCGGCCAGGAAGTCCAGATACATCCATAGGGCGGTGCCCCCCCCCGGTCGGGAAACACGACCTCCGTCAGAAGGTACCACGGGTAGGCCCTCGCGTACTCCTCCACGGTCCGCTCATCGGCATCTTCCGGGCATATTGATACGTCTCTAACGTATCTATAATTTTTGATTGTTCCATGCTATTATAGTATCAATCTTGGATGTTTTTATATGCAATTATATATCATTTTTTGAGACTAATCTATTAACCTAGTGCCCAGTGCCAGTTGCTGTTTTTTGCTTGTTTTTGGCATTTCAGAGAAACAGTACCAAATGAAGTCCAAATGCCATGAAACTTTTTGGAGATTTTTTTCTGGACAAAAGAACCCTTGGAAGCTTCGGGAGGAGGCCAGAAGCCTCACGAGGACTCCACAAGGCACTAGGGCGCGCCCCGGGGGAGCGCGCCGTGCTGCCTTGTGGGGCCCACGTGACTCCGTTTGACCTAATTCCACTTCTATAAATTCACAAATATTGGGAAACCCCGAGAGAGCTAGAAGAAACAACCTTTATGCCGCCACAAGGCTCTGTTCTTCCGCGATCCCATCTGGAGGCCTTTTCCGGTACTCTGCCGGAGGGGGAATCGATCACGGAGGGCTTCTACATCAACCTTGCTGCCCTTCCGATGATGTGTGACTAGTTTACCACAGACCTACGGGTCCATAGCTAGTAGCTAGATGACTTTTTCTCTCTCTTTGATCTTCAATACAATGTTCTCCTTGATGTTCTTGGAGTTCTATCCGATGTAATCTTCTTTTGCGGTGTGTTTGTTGGGATCCGATGAATTGTGAGTTTATGATCAGATTATTCATGAGAAATATTTGAGTCTTCTCTGAACTCTTTTATGCATGATTGTTATAGCTTTGTATTTCTCTCCGATCTATCGGTTTAGTTTGGCCTACTAGATTGATTTATTTTGCAATGGGAGAGGTGCTTTGTGATGGGTTCAATCTTGCGATGCTCAATCCCAGTGACAGAAAAGGACATGACACGTATTTGTATTGTTGCCATTAAGGATAAAAAGATGGGGTTTATTCATATTGCTTGAATTTGCTTCTCTACATGTCATCTTGCTTAAGGCGTTACTCTGTTTCATACTTAATACCCTAGATGCATGCTGGATAGCAGTCGATGGGTGGATTAATAGTAGTAGATGCAGGCAGGAGTCGGTCTACTTGTATCGGACGTGATGCCTATATACATGATCATTACCATGAATCCTTCATAATTATTTGCTATTCTGTCAATTGCCCAACAGTAATTTGTTTACCCACCGTATGTTTCTGCGCTCGAGGGAGAAGCCTCTAGTGAAAACTATGGCCCCCGGGTCTATCTTTATCATGTTAAAAACCCAAAAAATACCTTGTTGTAATTTATTTACTTTTATTTTTATTAGTATTTTAGTTTAGCTATTTATCTCTATAAGATTTAATCCTTGCAAGTAACCGCTAAGGGGATTGACAACCCTCTTATTTGCATTGGGTGCAAGTGTTTGCTCTTGTGTGTGCAGGTGCGTTTTAACGGAATTTTGCTTGGTTCTCCTACTGGATTGATAACCTTGGTTCTTAACTGAGGGAAATACTTATCTCTACTGTATTGCATCATCCTCTCCTCTTTGGGGAAATACCAACGCAGACTACAAGTAGCACATATGGCCCGGTTGTTCTGGATCCACATGAGTGGTACACCGGATGTTCGGTTATCTCGGGTGGCGGGGCAGTCGCCGATGAGGCCGATGACCCTCTCCTTCCAATTGGTCTTGTCCACTCGCCCAGTGAGAGCCTAGCCCTCGATCGGTAGGGCCGTGATCATGGCGAAATCCTCGAGTGTCACCGTCATCTCACCACATGGGAGATGGAAACTATGCGTCTCGGGGCGCCACCGGTCGACCAATGCTGTGAGAGCTGAGTGGACGAGCATCGGCGGCTTTCGTTTGAACTGAAGCACGAAACCCAGCAGCCATGCTCTCGTGAAGTACGACGTGTAGCGTTCATCATACTGCATCTGAACGGCCTTGGTGTGGCCCCTCATCCGCAATGGGGGTAGCATCTATCAAAATGTAAACGGAAATAGTTAGTAACTTCATTTCTCATAACAACCAATAACTTCTACAACAACTTGATCATAGGTATTACCACTCCATTCTCCATAAAACGGGCACGATGACCGTTGTCGAAAGCATGGTCAATCATGGTGTACTTGTTGCCGATGTTGGGCGCAAGGGGGGCCTCCTGAAAAAATTTCAAATGAATTATGTCATATTAAACCAACATGCATCATATCATATTAATCAATTCTAGCATATTCAACTTACATCAATCAATAAAAATATCATAAAAGATATAATCAACAATGGAATATGCAAATGAATCGTGTTATGTAAACTAAAAAAATAACATGATATTGAATCAAACTAATGCGAATGAATCGTATTTAATCAAACTAAAAAAATCATATTGAATCAACAATCATATATATATCCATCATATTCAACCACATCAAATAGCATATTCAACCACATCAGACATCAATGAACAAATCAAAAAAAAATTATGAACATGACTAGGGTTTATCTGCTAGATGAAATAGGGTTCTATCATATTCAACCACATCAAACATCATATTACTCCTAACTAAACAAACCTAAAAACAACAAAAATCAAAATCTACTAGATGAAATAGGGTTCATCTTGTGCCAAATAATGCATCGAATCGAAAGCTTTTTAACTAAAACGAATTGGAGGGATTGAGAGGGCTTACTTTTCTCGTTTCGGAGCCATCTCGATCCGCAAAAATGGTGGAAAAACAAAGAAGATCGGAGGGGGGAGTGGAGGGGATGAGAGAGGACTTGTGCTCTCTGTTCTTGCGGCGCCGCGCGACTGGGGAGAAGATGGGGGCTAGGGTTCGTCGGTGGGCCCCGAGCCCCGGCCCGCGTGGGGTTATAATTTTTTTGCACCTACCGCCAAAATCTTTGGCGGTAGGATTGCATAGCCTACCGCCGAGGACTCTGGCGGTAGGGTGGACGGCAGGAGACGATTGCCGTTTACCGATGCTGACGTGGATGAGTGGGCTACCGCCGTGGCCTCCGGCGGTAGCCTGTTCTACCCTTCCGCCAGCATACCCGGCGGTAGTAAAAAGGGTCAGATCCCGAAATGATTTCGAATAAGGGTCAGATTCGGCTAAACTTCACCAAAAGGGTCAAAACACAAAAATTAGCCACTCTAGCGCGACATCATCACTGATGCGCCCAAGCTCCGCTCGGGGCGCGCCCCAACCCACACCATCGCGTTCTATAAGGGATGTGACGTGGGGGCCGGCGGTGTCGCGGAGACCCTCGGCCATGGCTTCCTCTTCGATGAGCAGTGGAGACTCGCGGCTAGGTTCACGGTGGATAGATCGGCGATATTGTTGGGCACTTGCAACAGCCTGCTCTGCTTCTTCCTCGAGCATGCTGGCATCAAGGTGGTAGATCCCTTGTCCGGCGCGTCGATCCACGTGCCGCAGTCGCCAGCGAAACATGGGAGCAAGACCAAGAGGGAGTACTGCTTCGGCTTCGATTCCATGAGAGGCAGTACAAGATCGTGCACATGAACCGTTATAAGCTGGGCACTCCTGTGAGAAGCAAGGACGGCGTGTTTGTGAAGGAGTTGTACATGCACACCATGGGAGCGGACAAACAGAGGTGGAGGGTCGTGCGTATCGACACCACGCTGCACGGGGTGCCATACAACAAGAGGACGACGGCTTTGTGGAGAAGAACCCGACATGTGGCGAGGGCACGGTGTACTGGCTCGGCATAACGGCAGGTGGGGTGTCCAAGAACGCACGCTTGGACCTGGCGACGGAGTGTTGAATATGTGATTGCATGTATTACTTGCACTAGTAGAAAACAGGGCTTTGGTCCTGGCCAGATCAGAGCATTAGTCCCGGTCGTGTTACGAACCGGGACTAATGGGAGCATCAGTCCCGGTTCGAGAGGCTAGGACGCCGGCCGGGCCTCGGCAGGCATCAGTCCCGGTTCGGCTGGGACCTTTAGTCCTGGTTCCATCCACCAACCGGGACTAAAGGGGTTGCTGCCCTTTAGTCCCGGTTGGTGTCTGGAACTGGGACTAAAGGGAAGGTCATTAGTCCCGGTTTTAGACACAAACCGGGACTAAAGTTTTGCCTATATATATCCACGCCCCCCATCTCCTCTGTTTTTTGGCCGTGGAAGGGTGGAGGTGTGGGCTACTCTGTTTTTTGCCTATATATGCACATGAGGTGTTAGATGAAATGTCGGAGCCACACTTAAGCTTTCTCCTCTGTTCTTCCTCCAGGCTCGACCTCCAAGCTCCATTTTCCCCAAGATTTGTCTAGGTTTGGCGGTGCACCAACTATTCAAGTGTTCTAAAAAGGTTAGCAACTTCATCCTTTCATCTCTCACTGCTAGTTTAGCTCATTTCAAACGCTCTAGAAGTAGTGTGGTTTGTGGGTTTTAGTGGAGGAGTGTATGTGTGAGTTTATTTGATTTAGATGCACAATTTGAGCTCAAATTAACTTCTTAGTTTGCACATGTGTAGGGTTCCGTCCCGTCCCCGTCCCCGTCCTCACCGCCGTCGATCGCCCGCGCCGATCTCGTCGCCGGCACCACCGTGGTGAGCCTCTTGTTCTTATGTTTTTTTAAGAAAAAATTCTTACTTGTATGATTTATATAGCTACTTGTATAATTTTCTTACTTGTATTATTGTATGTTATTATATAGTGCCATGGTTTTGGTATCCGCCCCCGTCGGCTCTCGTCCGGTCTATGATTCGGATGTGGTATATTATCTTTTATAACTATTTGTTTCATTTAGTGTTTATGACAATTATGCCGACCAACTTGACATAGATGTCTTTATCTAGGAGGTATGTGAACCGGAAATTCCAACCGACCCTCTTGTCGAGAGGTTAAATTTAGCTCAAAAAGAAAACAATTATTTGAAAGAAAAATTGAAAAGAGTTGAAGAAGAGAAGATGAAATTGGAGTTGCATGTTGCCGATGTCGTCGATCTACACAAGATCCAGATGGATGCAATGCGCTTGAAGATTAGAAAATATGCCATTGATAATGAGGCTTGGTATCATTATGCTGTTGGATCAATTGTTACCTTAGTTGCGATTTTGATCGCATTTGTTGTTGCATTTAAATGTTTTACATAGTTGTATGTGTTCACACACGAACACGTCACGTGTACCCTCGACGCCGGGGGAGATGCTCCGCAGCTCATGTCGAAGGAGGCCCGACCGACAGCGCGATACGCAAGACAGTCGGCAGGTGCTTTTGTAGACCAGACGCCCCAGTTACTCGGGAGGGACCCCGTCAGAGTACCCGGCGATGATTGGCTGCTCCAAGTCGTCCTGAACGCCCCTGGAGCCTCGTGGATCGCTGCCCTGCAAAAACAAGAACAGACGAAGAACGAGGAAGAAGAACAACTAGGGTTAGGGTTTGGATGTAGATGTGTTTTGTTCGATTGTGTGTTGTTGTTCAATCGGCCATCACCTCTTCTATTTAAGAGGGGGTTGGACTTCCCGTACAAGGCATGGACCCAAATTTCCTTCCAAAGGATCCAAAAAACGCTAGCCAAATTCGGACTCTCCAATATCTGCCCGAATCTGCATGCCGGCAAGCGGTAGTACCACTTCTGGGCACGGTAGTACCGCTTCAAGCGGTAGTACCGCTCTGAGTACCGTGCTACTACCGCTTGGGGGTCTCGGGATTCCAGAAGAATTTTCATAAGCGGTAGTAAGCGCGGTAGTAAAATATGGTACTACCGCTAAGCGGTACTTCCGCTCTGGGCAAGCGGTAGTACCGCTTCACAGCGGTAGTACCGCCCTGGATACGGCTTAGTGCCGCGCCACTTCCGCTTGGGGGTCCTCGGGGTTCCAGAAGTATTCTCGTAAGCGGTACTAGAGCGGTAGTAAAGGCACGGTAGTACCGCTCGAGCGGTACTACCGCTTATTGGAGCGGTACTACCGCTTTGGGGCTTTGTGCCAAAAATGGTTATCAACACATGCCCCCCTGTTTTTCGGCAAAACTTGTGTGCCGAAAAATAATTTGCATGAGGCTTGTTCTAAGGACGATGTCAACACTCCATGGGCCATTTATATTCTTAGGGCGATAATCATATATCGGCCATGTCTTTTCTTAGGGCGATAGTCATATACCGGCCATGTTTGCTCTTAGGGCGATAATTATATATCGGCCATGTTTGTTCTTAGGGCGATAATCATATATCGGCCATTGCCTATTTAGGCTTCTTGCCACACACTTGGGTGGTACTTTTTCAAATATTTGCCATTGAGAGCTCGAGGTAGCAATGTTCCTTGCATGGATTCCACCAAATATGAATTTCCGGGAACTATTCTTGCAATCTTGAAAGGACCTTCCCAGCTTGGAGACCACTTCCCGAACTTCTTATCCTTTGAACCAATCGGTAAAATCACCTTCCACACAAGATCACCAATCTGAAAATTCTTCAACTTGACCTTTTTATTGTAAGCTCTTGCTACCCTCAACTTGTCCCTTTCTATGGCCTTTAATGCAGCCAAACGCTTATCGGCAACCTCGTCAATATTGTCCATCATCAAGTTATAAAAGTCCACTGCCGATAAATCATTTTGTTTGGCTATTCTCAAAGCATTCAAATTAACTTCCACCGGTAAAACGGCCTCTTGACCATATACGAGCTCATATGGAGTTACCTTCGTCGCACCATGCCTTGAGATTCTATGTGCCCACAAAGCCTCGGACAATAACTCATGCCATCTTCTTGGATTATCTTCAATCTTCTTCTTGATGAGCTTGATCAAAATTTTATTGCTAGACTCAGCTTGTCCATTGGCTTGAGCATAATAAGGAGAGGAATTGAGCAATCTTATCTTGTATGATTCGGCAAATTCTCTAACTTGATGTGACATGAAAGATGAACCTTGATCCATAGTTAATGTCTGCGGGATGCCGAATCTATGAATAATGTGCTCACTTATGAATTGAATTACCTCCGTATGTGTCATATTCTTGAGAGGTACTGCTTCAGACCATTTAGTGAAATAATCAGTTGCCACCAACACGAACCGATGCCCCTTTGAAGAGGAAGGATGAATCTCTCCAATAAAGTCTAATCCCCAACCTCTAAAGGGCCACGGCTTGATAATAGGATGTAACATAGCAGCAGGAGCTAACTGAATATCACAAAACTTTTGACAAGCTTCACATCCTTTATAATACCCGAAGCAATCATTGATCATCGTCGGCCAATAAAATCCAGCACGTCGTAATAACCACTTCATCTTGGGGGCCGACTGATGAGTGCCACAAATTCCTTCATGAACCTCTCCCATAGCAATTCTCGCTTGGTCTTCGTCCAAACACTTCAAAAGAACATCTTCAACCGTTCGGCGATAAAGACCACCGTCTCTCATTGTATATTTGAAAGCCATGCGCCGAACAGCCCTGTCCACCCTTCCACTCGGATTGCACAAGTAATCAATAATGGGCTTCCTCCAGTCATGATTTTCACCTGCACTAGATTTATTGTTAGTGACCGAATCAGTGGGCTCTGGTTCGGCCTCTCCTATATTAGCAAGACAAGACATCGGCTTTTGAGAGATATGAAACATGCCATGATCAACATGATAGCCGGATGCTTGTTGTGCCAACTCGTTTGCTCTCCAATTATCATGTCTAGATATATGAGCAATGCTAAAGTGATCCAAAGTAGAAATTATATCTAGACATTTATCAAGATAAACATTAAGTGATTCGTCTAAACATTGAAAAACTTTGGATACTTGTTGTACTACTAATAACGAATCACCAAAAGCCTCAATATGTGTAGCACCTATAGCAAGCAACATCTCTAAGCCGAATAACAATGCTTCGTATTCGGCCTGATTATTTGTGCAAAAATATTCTAAGCGGCATGAGGCTTCAAAAACAGCACCATGAGGATATATATAAGCAATACCAACACCTTGGCCGTTGCTACAAACTGAACCGTCAAAATATAATCTCCATGGTACTAACGAGACAAGGTTTATATCAATATCTTGCTTGTCATTAATCCGATGCTCAACGATAAAATTAGCAACAATTTGGCCTTTCATGGATTTTAGAGACTCATAAGCCAAATCATACTCAATTAAAGCATAAGCCCATTTACCAATTCTACCACTAAGAATTGGTCTATGCAACATGTATTTAACGACATCAGTTTGACAAGCTACTATGCAAGCACTTGGTACTAGATAATGTCTCAATTTTGTGCAAGCATAGGCATAATTTTTCAATAAATGTATACCTTGTCTCGGCATCCAATAGGCGTTGGCTCAAATAAGTGATAACATGCTCTTTTCCTTCGGTTTCCTGAGTCAAAACAGCTCTAGTAACGCCTTCCTCGGCTGCAATGTAAAGTCTAAAGGGCTCTCTATGCTTGGGCGCCTTCATCACCGGAGGAGTGCACAAATAATTCTTGATCATATCAAATGCTTCTTGCTGCTTTGCCCCCCAAGTAAAATCAACATCATTCTTCAACCAAAGGATATGAGTAAATGCATCAACCTTCCCCGACAAATTAGCTATGAATCTCCTCAAATAATTGACCTTGCCAAGGAATTTTTGCATATCTCTCTTGCATGTTGGAGCCTCCACTTTTTGTATAGCTTCTATCTTTTTGGGATCAATCTCTATGCCATCTTCATGAATAATGAAACCCAAAAACTTGCCAGCCGACACGCCAAACGCACACTTCAAAGGATTCATCTTCAGCCCATATTTCTTCATCCTCTCAAAAGCTAAACGCAAATCGGCTAAGTGAGATTCAAAGGCATCCGATTTGACAACAATATCATCAATGTAGACTTCAAGTATAACACCGAGTAAATCATGAAAAATTAAATTCATAGCCCTTTGATATGTGGCACCGGCATTCTTCAATCCAAAGGTCATCACTGTCCACTCAAATAATCCAAGGAAACCGGGGCACCGAAAAGCCGTTTTGGACATGTCCTCTTCGGCCATGAAAATTTGGTTGTACCCCGCATTGCCATCAAGAAAGCTAATAACCTTATGTCCAGAAGCATCATTAATAAGCATGTCGGCTATAGGCATAGGATACTCATCTTTGGGTGTAGCTCTATTCAAATCTCTGAAATCAATGCACACCCTCAATTTGCCGGAGCCTTTCTTTTCCACTAGCACAATATTAGAAATCCACTCGGCATACCTGCAAGGTCTAATAAAATTAGCTTTAAGCAAACGACCGATCTCTTCCTTGATCCGGTCATATATTTTTGGATTGAACTTTCTAGCCGATTGTTTATACGGTCTAAAACCGGCTTTTATAGGTAACTGATGCTCCACTAGCTCTCTGCTTAAACCTCGCATTTCATGATATTCCCATGCAAAGCAACAAACATATTCTTTCAATAGCTTGATTAACTTGACTTTACAATCGGCTTTCAAATTTTTGTTTACATATGTCGGCCTAGAAATTGAGCCATCTCCGATATCTATTTCTTCTAATGGATCGGCCGATGTAAAACCTTGTCCAAGTTTATCCATATCATCTAACTCTTCTATAGACTCATACATATCATTCCCATTGGACCGATATTCTGCAAGCCGCTTTTGTAACCACTCAGAGTTAGCATCCATTTCAATACATTATGCTTTGGAGCCGATTGCTACCAACCGGTTTTAGAGAAACAGGCACGAAACCACTTTTGGTGGCGCTGAGAAAATCAAACTCTGATAAGTCTCGTCCCGTCAAGCAAGCAGCATTGGGGTGTTGCCAATCCACCGGTGCATCGGCTAAAGCAACGCAAGCCGAATTATCCACATGAACGACCTCCACTTCATCATCAACCCACTGAATTAAAAACTGGTGCATAGTGGATGGCACGCATTGGTTTGCATGAACCCAATCACGGCCTAGGATGATGTTGTAGTTACCTTGTACCTCGGCGACAAAGAATGCAGTAGCCAAAGTTTTGCTCCCAACCGTAAGCTCCACGTACATCACACCTTTGGCTTCGGTTTTCTCTTTGCCTCCAAATCCACTAAGCACCATATTGGTCTTCATCAATCCTTCATCGGGCAAATCCAATTTCTTGAAGACTGAATAGGGCATGAGATTCACCACAGCACCACCATCAACAAGCATTCGAGTAATTGGTGATCCATTGATATGGCCTCTGAGGTACAACGGTTTCAAGTGTGTCACTGGTTCTTTTGGCTTCTCAAATATTGCATTCTTAGGGCCAAAATCCAGCTGAGCCACCTCCCCTTCTTCATCTATAGCACGAAACTCAGCGGGTAAGTAAAACACCATGTTGATATCCATACCTTCATGCACCGGTGTAGGCTCAGAATCCACCATATCGCCTTCCTCCTCGGGCGTGTTCATTGGTTCTGAAATCTGCTCGGGTGGAGCGGAATTGATAGGCACCGCGGACGATGTAATAACAGTGGCATCGTCCTCCTTTAGTGGCACAGGTGCTGATGTGACGGATGAAGAAGCTACCGCACTTTGTATTTGCTTGGGCACCCATACTTGCTTCGTAGGTACCATGGGCCGAATGTCATTGAACCAGTTATCTCTTTGCTTTTCGGCCTCCTATTCAGCCATCTCGTGACTCCTCAGCCTCTGTAGTTTTCTCTTTTGTGTTTTTGTTAGCCCTGGAGGACACCACTTAGGTTGCATATATTTTGGATCTTTGGGCTTGGCTTTGCTTGTGCTAGCTTCATGATCATTAGCCGAGTGCTTTGGCACGATAGCAAGTATCGGCTCAGTAGGATTGCTATGCACAGTCGGCTGTTGTATGGCGAATGTTTCAGTGCCCAAGATGAGTGAGTCGCATCAACTTTTTCTTTGCCCTTTCCAGACTCAACCGCTGCACTTGGTGATTTGGCACGCCACACCTGCTTGTTGATCCCTTCTTGATTATTCTGCATCGGCCGATTGACTCCATTGTTCAAACGGCCTCGTGTGGGATAAGAACGCCTCTCACGCATAGGCCTCCTTGGTTCTGCCCATCCTAGATGAAAAGCATAAGGGGCCATTGGGGGCTGCCCCCATCCTCCATTGAATCCTCCCATGTAGTATGGTGCATAGGGAGGTGGCGCCATCCACGGTCCTGGCGCCCATGACCCATATGGCCTTGTGTGATGCTGCAACTCTTGCCTCTGAGGTGATCTTGGGTGCTTCAAATCTGATGACCGGTTAGAGCTAGATCCGGCTGCTTGATTAGCATACTTGGACAGCAACATATCAAAAGTTGGCTTGGCTCTCTTGCGCTGCACTTTGGCTTCATTCAGCTTCCACTTGCCAACTTCCGGACTCTTGGGCTTGACAAATTTGACACGGGTATTCTCTTGCTCTTGTGGTTGCCCCCCGAGTGCAGGATTCTTGACGGTGATCTTGATTATCTCCCCACCATCGGGTTGCTTGTCAAGCACCATTTGCCTTCCCAGGACATTGTTGCCATCTCTGTTTTTCCTGGACTCACCAATGACAACATTAGTTTTATTAGCAGATTCGGCCACCTCCGGCCGAATGAGTAACTTCTTCCCCTCCAAATCCAGAGTGTTCATTGGGAAGGGCTGCTTATCAACTTGCATTTCAGAAAAGTTCAATCGTCCGTCATTAATGGCCGATTGTATCTGTCGTCGGAAAACATTGCAATCATTAGTCGCATGAGAAAAAGAATTATGATACTTGCAATAAGCACGCCGTTTCAGCTCTTCAAACGGCGGTAAAGTATGAGATATTCTAATAATCTTAGCTTGTAGCAAAGCATCAAATATTCTATCACATTTAGCAATATTAAAAGTGAACTTCATTTCATCATCACGATTCTTATGAATCGGCTTTAGATCATGACAAGTAAAAGGTTTGGCCTTCGAGGGCCAAACAAACTCAGCAGCATAAATATCACCCTCATCGTCCGAATGATCACTATCATATTCAACCATATTCATCTTTGGACGATCAGTTTTATATCTATGCACTTCTTTGAGGTCCTTGCTTCGGCTTTCATGAGCCAAAGCCCTCTGTAAGACTTGGTTGATACTTATAAATTCATAACCTTCTAGCTTTTCTCTAATATGAGTTCTCAAACCATTGAGCACAAGATCAGCCAAGTCTCTCTCAGTTATCACTAAACTATAGCACCGGTTTTTTGTCTCTCTAAATCTCTTGACGTAATCGGAGACTGATTCATCATGCTTCTGCTTAACCGATGTAAGATGTGACAACTTGAGTTCATTGTCGCCGCTATAAAAATGATCATGAAATTTTTGCTCTAGTTGTGACCAAACACGAATAGAGCCATGCGGCAAAGAAGAAAACCATGAAAATGCAGTACCAGTTAATGACAAAGGAAATAAACGCACTTTCAATTCATTTATCGAGCCTGCTTCACCCAATTGTGCTAGGTATTGGCTAACATGCTCCCATGTGGTTTTCGTGCCCTCTCCATTAAACTTAACAAAATCTGGAATTTTATATCCTTGAGGGCACGGAATTGCATCAAAGTACTCAGGATACAGCTTTTGATAAATCTGATTCCTAGGTAATTCAACACCAAAATTCTCTCGAAGTGTTTTAGCCATCTCCTCTCTAAAATTAGCTAAAGCATCGTCCATAGTAGACGATGAAGCTTGTGGCACTGGCATAGGAGGATTAGGGTTAGCAACCATGGGTGTAAATTGTGGCATGTTTGCCGAACCATAGTTCGGCAATGATCTAGCAGTGTTTCCACCTATAGGTAAAGTTTGGTTCGGCGTTGCCACCGAACTCTGCATGAAAGGATTAAGTGGTGCATCAACAATTTGATTGGTATGGGTGGGAAAATAATTCATCGGCATGGGGGGTGCCGATGAGATAGGCAAAGCTGAATTAGGGTTTCCCATACTAGCAGGCATATTAAGCATATTCTTCTGAGCATTAGTACTTTCTAAGAAAGCTCGATAGATCAGATTATTGCTATCAGAAATACGGCTCTCAATTTCAGCCCATTGCTCAGGAGAAAAGGTAGTACTCACAGAAGGTTTAACCTGCTCGGCTTGAAGAGGAGGGAACTTGATTTCTCCAACCGGAGTGATATTGCCTTGGCGATCCTTCTTGAAGTTTCCAAGGAACTCCTACAACTCCTTCTCTTCACGTGCCTTCTTGTACTCCTCATAAGCTTGGCGATGCTCGGCCGATAACTCCCCCAGATTGGGCTTGATGATGTTATCGGCGTCAACTTCCGATGGCTTGGGAAGATTGGACATGATGGATGTTGATGATGATGGATCAAAAGTCCCCAACGGAGTCGCCAAAAAGTGTGTTGACACACGAACACGTCACGTGTACCCTCGACACAGGGGGAGATGCTCCGCAGCTCACGTCGAAGGAGGCCCGACCGACAGCGCGATACGCAAGACAGTCGGCAGGCGCTTTTGTAGACCAGATGCCCCGGTTACTCGGGAGGGACCCCGTCAGAGTACCCGGCGACGATTGGCTGCTCCAAGTCGTCCTGAATGCCCCTGGAGCCTCGTGGATCACTGCCCTGCAAAAACAAGAACAGACGAAGAACGAGGAAGAAGAACAAATAGGGTTAGGGTTTGGATGTAGATGTGTTTTGTTTGATTGTGTGTTGTTGTTCAATCGGCCATCACCTCTTCTATTTAAGAGGGGGTTGGACTTCCCGTACAAGGCATGGACCTAAATTTCCTTCCAAAGGATCCAAAAAACTCTAGCCAAATTTGGACTCTCCAATATCTGCCCGAATCTGCATGCCGGCAAGCGGTAGTACCGCTCTGAGTACCGTGCTACTACCGCTTGGGGGTCTCGGGATTCCAGAAGAATTTTCATAAGCGGTAGTAAGCGCGGTAGTAAAATACGGTACTACCGCTAAGCGGTACTTCCGCTCTGGGCAAGCGGTAGTACCGCTTCACAGCGGTAGTACCGCCCTGGATACGGCTTAGTGCCGCGCCACTTCCCCTTGGGGGTCCTCGGGGTTCCAGAAGTATTCTCGTAAGCGGTACTAGAGCGGTAGTAAAGGCACGGTAGTACCGCTCGAGCGGTACTATCGCTTTGGGGCTTTGCGCCAAAAATGGCTGTCAACAGTATGTTAGTTTGAATGTATGTTTTAATTAGATGCTCTAGAGAGCTGTATGTTGTTCTATGATAACTATGTATGAACTTATGTATTTATTTTTTTAGTAATAACATTTGATCACTACTGTACTTTGGTTTTAATGTGAATATGTGATGATGAACTTGTATTAATTTGGTCATTTCTCTATTCATGATGTTCTGTAATGGTTTTTGATATACTTAACTATATAATGCACGCAGATGAACCGGCAATGGATGTACGGTGACCGACGCACCTCCGACTACATTACGGGCCTGCATAATTTTCTCGATGTGGCTGAGGCAAACAAGCAGAATGGTTTTATGTATTGTCCATGTACTGTCTGTGAGAATACGAAGGATTACTCTGACTCGAAAACCCTTCACTTCCACCTGCTTAAGAAGGGTTTCATGCCACACTATAATGTTTGGACCAAGCACGGAGAAAGAGGGGTTATGATGGAAGACAACGAAGAAGAAGAGGATGATGACAACTATCCTATGTTCCCTGAATACGGTGATACTGTAACGGGGGAAGCTGAAGATCAAGAGGCACCAGATGTGCCCGATGATGATCTTCGCCGGGTCATTGTTGATGCACAGTGAGGATGCGAAAGTGAAAGGGAGAAGTTGAAGTTCGATTTCATGTTAGAGGATAAACAAAAAAGGGTTGTACCCAAATTGTGAAGATGGCAACACAAAGCTCGGTACCGCACTGGAATTGCTGCAATGGAAGGCAGAGAATGGTGTATCTGACAAGGGATTTGGGAAGCTACTGAAAATAATGAAGAAGAAGCTTCTAAAGGATAATGAATTGCCTGACAGTACGTACGAAGCAAAGAAGGTTCTCTTCCCTCTAGGATTAGAGGTGCAGAAGATACATGCATGCCCTAATGACTGCATCCTCTACCGCGGTGAGGAGTACGAGAATTTGAATGCATGCCCGGTATGCGGTGCATTGCGGTATAAGATCAGACAAGATGACCCTGGTGATGTTGAGGGCGAGCGCCCCAGGAAGAGGGTTCCTGCCAAGGTGATGTGGTATGCTCCTATAATACCACGGATGAAATGTCTGTTCAGAAACAAAGAGCATGCCAAGTTGTTGCGATGGCACAAAGAAGACCGTAAGAAAGACGGGAAGTTGAGAGTACCCGCTGATGGGTCGCAGTGGAGAAAAATCGAGAGAAAGTGGCCGGACTTTGCAGGTGACGCAAGGAACTTATGGTTTGGTTTAAGTGTAGATGGCATTAATCCCTTTGGGGAGCAGAGTAGCAATCATAGCACCTGGCCTTTGACTCTATGTATTTATAACCTTCCTCCTTGGTTGTGCATGAAGCGGAAGTTCATTATGATGCCAGTGCTCATCCAAGGCCCTAAGCAACCCGGCAATGACATTGATGTGTACCTAAGGCCATTAGTTGAAGAACTTTTACAGCTGTGGGACATAAAAGGTGTACGTGTGTGGGATGAGCACAAACAGCAGGAATTTGACCTACGAGCGTTGCTGTCTGTAACCATCAATGATTGGCCTGCTCTTAGTAACCTTTCAGGACAGACAAACAAGGGATACCACGCATGCACCCACTGTTTAGATGAGACCGAAAGTATATATTTGGATAAATGTAAGAAGAATGTGTACCTGAGACATCGTCGATTTCTTCTGGCCAAGCATGCCATAAGAAAGAAAGGCAAGCATTTCAAAGGTGAGGTAGATCACCGGAAGAAGCCTGCCCTCCGTACTGGTGATGATATACTTGATATGGTCAAGGATTTACAAGTAATCTTTGGAAAGGGTCCTGGCGGACAATCTGTTCCGAATGACGCTGACGGACACGCACCCATGTGGAAGAAGAAATCTATATTTTGGGACCTGCCCTATTGGAAAGACCTAGAGGTCCGCTCTGCAATCAACGTGATGCACGTGACGAAGAATCTTTGCGTGAACCTGCTAGGCTTCTTGGGCGTGTATGGGAAGACCAAAGATACACCGGAGGCACACGAGGACCAGCAACGTATGAACGAAAAAGACGGCATGCATCCAAAGCAGTATGAAGGTCCTGCCAGCCACGCTCTTACCAAAGCAGAGAAGGAAATCTTTTTTGAATGCCTGCTCAGTATCAAGGTCCCGTCTGGCTTCTCGTCGAATATAAAGGGAATAATAAATATGGCAGAGGAAAAATTCCAGAACCTAAAGTCTCATGACTGCCACGTGATTATGACGCAACTGCTTCCGGTTGCATTGAGGGGGCTTCTACCAGAAAATGTTTGATTAGCCATTATGAAGCTATGTGCATTCCTCAATGCAATTTCTCAGAAGGTAATCGATCCAGAAATCCTACCAAGGTTACAGAATGATTTGGTCCAATGTCTTGTCAGTTTCGAGTTGGTGTTTCCACCATCCTTCTTCAATATTATGACGCACGTCCTAGTTCACCTAGTCGACGAGATTGCAATTCGGGGTCCTATATTTCTACACAATATGTTCCCATTTGAGAGGTTCATGGGAGTCTTAAAGAAATATGTTCGTAACCGTACTAGGCCAGAAGGAAGCATCTCCACGGGCCATCAAACAAAGGAGGTCATTGAGTTTTGTGTTGACTTTATTCCTGACCTTAAGACGATTGGTGTTCCTGAATCGCGGCATGAGGGGAGACTGGGTGGAAAAGGCACGCTAGGACCGAACTCAATAATATGTAGGGACGGGCATTCTTGGGCGCAAGCACACTACAGAGTTCTACAGAATTCTACCTTGGTGGCCCCGTATATCAATGAACACAAGAATATTCTACGCTCCAAACACCCGGAGCAGTCTAACGACTGGATTACACATGAACACATGGGGACTTTCGGCGGTTGGTTGCAAACACATCTCATGGGTAACACCACTGTTGGAGATGAGCTATACTTGTTGGCCAGGACACCATCTTTGACTGTATTGACTTTCCAAGGGTACGAGATAAATGGGAATACATTTTACACGATCGCCCAAGATAAAAAGAGCACCAACCAAAATATTGGTGTCCGCTTTGATGCAGCAAACACCAATAGGGCAAAGGACACATATTATGGTTACATAGAGGACATATGGGAACTTGACTATGGACGTGATTTAAGGTCCCTTTGTTTCGATCCAAATGGGTCAATCTATCAGGAGGCGGAGTACAGGTAGACCCGCAGTACGGAATGACAACAGTGGATCTCAACAATCTTGGGTACACTGACGAACCATTCGTCCTAGCCAATGATGTGGCGCAGGTTTTCTATGTGAAGGACATGTCTACCAAACCGAGAAAAAGAAAAGATAAGGAAGCGAATACATCATACGATGAGCCAAAGCGCCACATAGTTCTTTCAGGGAAAAGAAACATCGTGGGAGTGGAGGACAAGACAGGCATGTCAGAAGATTATGAAAAGTTTCATGAAATTTCTCCCTTCAGAGTGAAGACTGACCCAAGCATCCTGTTAAATGATGAAGATTATCCATGGTTACGGCGCAATAAGCAAGGGACACATGCGAAGAAATAGTTTTATACCCCAAGATCCCACTCTGGGATGTGACCGGCTTCACCGCCATCACTTTCTCTCTAGTGTGAGTTTCCGGACTTATAGCTGGAAAGTGCCACTTCGGACAAACCGGAGGGAATCTTTGTAAGAGCTAGCTAGGGCATTTTGGCATTTGAAACATGATTTTATAATAATTATTTATTAAGTTATGAAATTTCAATTATTCCTATCCTTTCAGTCACATGTTTTGCAAGGTTGATCATACGCGGTTAGTCCCGGTTGGTGGCTCCATATATAATAACAAGGTTAATATAGACATGGCTTAAACGTCTTGACATAGATGAATACAGCAGAAGCATCGGAGATGATAAGAGAGAAACGTTGTATGACATAAAGTTGGAGGTACCATGTGGTTTCTCTAATCGGAGATGATAAGAGAGAAACGTTGTATGACATAAAGAAAATATAACATTATTAGGTTAACAGAAAAATACTATGAATCTTCTAGAAGATTCATAGTAAGGGTCTATCTCCTTCACATAGGGAACATTGGTGTCGGCTTTTTTTGAATCACTATGTGTCTATGCATCAAAATAAATTAGGTTAACAAAAAGTATCAGAATTTATGGTGAATATGTTGCGGCAATGGTACATATGAAAATAACTTGATAGAACTAGCTATTTTGTCACTATCTGATGAAAATCTATATCATGAAATAAAGTTATATAAAATTCTAGTTATGATCAACTAAAACAAAACTATAATATTCTTCAATAGCAAAAAGAATCAACTAAAAAGCTTTTATAAAACTCTAGTTATGATCAAAATAATATTAACTTAAAATTATATAAAATTTATGCAACTCAAATTTTCATAAAGTATTTTTTGTTAAAAACTTTAATAGCAAAAAGAATTAAATGAAAACTAGGCATGTATGCATCTGTTTAAAAGAAAACTTTAGAATTAAAACCCAAAATAGGCATGATCTCTTTCATTAATACAGAAAGAATATGAAAGTTTTGCATTTTTTAGAATTTCATATATTTTGTTGAAATTATTTGATAATCATGTGTATTACACATAAGTGAGTATGTATAAAAATTAGGATGTGATTTGAAGAAGGTCAAAAAATTGACATAACATATGCAAAAAATAAAAAAAATAAAAAAATGCCCGCCTACTAGCAGGAGAATTCACACACCACGGCCTGCATACGACTAGAAACCCAACTATATATGGGCCAGGATGCAGGCCCGCGGGGCACGAATTTCTGCTGTCAGTAGGACCCACAGGGCAGAGAGGGGCCAGGTCAGACGATGAGCTGTCTGTGCTTTGAGAGGAGCTTGCAACGGTAGCCGCAGGCGGGCTTATAAACCGCTGCGAGCGCCTCTCGCTTGGCGACGTGGTACTAAACTCCCACCGCCCCTCGGCTGTGGCAGGACCAACCCTTTAGTCCCGGTTGGTGGCTCCAACCGGGATTAAAGGCCCCCCTTTAGTCCCGGTCCGAGCCACCAACCAGGACTAAAGGGTTGGGTTTCGCGCCCTTTGGGCTGGTGAAATTCACCTTTAGTCCCGGTTGGTGGCTCGGACCGGGACTAAAGGTAGGCCTTTAGTCCCGGTTGGAGCCACCAACCGGGACTAAAGCTCGGGCTATATAAACCGCGCGCTGCCTTCTTCCTCCCCAATCTTCTTTCTCTCTCGCTCCTCTGCCCTGACGCCGAACCACCGCACGCCGCCGCCAGGCTGCCGCGACACCCTGCCCCGAGCCGTCCCCGAGCCCGCTGACCGTCGCCGGACCTTCTCGCCATCCTCCCCGAGCATCGCCGCCCCCGAGCCCGCTCCTCGTCGCCGCCCCCGATCGAGCCTCCTCGTCGTCGCCGCCCCACGGTGAGCACCCTTTCCCCCTCCTCCCCCTCTTCCCCAAATGGATGGATGGATGGATTCATGGATGGATGTATTGATCGATCCCTCCAAATATTTTTTGTCAGATCCTTTTAGTTTTGATGCATTATTTGGCAGTAGGTGAACCCTAGTTCATCACTTTGTTTGAAATTTTGTGATGTTAAATTTGTTTAGTATGGATATGAGGTAGTAATAGAGGTGTGTTGATGAATGTATGGATAGATTGTATGGATATGTTGTAGTTAATTTTTTTAATTTGTATGGATGAATAAATTGTATGGATATGTTGGACTTGGTTTTTTCTCAATGTGTATGGATAGATGCATATTGCAAAATGCATATGTATGCATATATATAGATTGCAATGTGTGTGCAATGTGTATGGATATATATAGATTGCAATTAGTGAGCATATAAACAAATTGAAGAACATTTTTTTTGCATTAGAGTTCATTTTGTCTTTTTTGTATGTTTTAATGCAAGCATCTTTTGGGCAATCTTTGAACATGAAGTAGGAGCATTTTGATGTCATCTTGCTAGTAGATTTTAGTTCATGCCATGTTAGGACCTGTAGTGAGTGCTACAAGCTTGTAAACTTGCTATCTATTCATTTCTGCCATATATGCCATGCTATTTTTCTCTAAGTCTGAAACTGGCAGTATTAATACTTTGCATTTTGCCTTGAGGTTTGCAACAAATCTGTGCATCTTTGGATCATGATCAGTAAGGGTGTTTTGTTGAGGGTAATTAGTACATGCTTGCCATGCTCTTTGTTGCCATGAAAAACTGTTGTAGCATATATTTTACTTGCCTCAAAGGTTGCATCATGAATCTGTTTTCTGCCACTCTATGCAAATATCACTAAGTCTGAAAATCTAGGGGTCATTTGAATTAGTTCAGTAATTAAGCATGTTTTGCCATGTGTTACATCTCCGTGGAATTACATGTTGTGGTGTTGCATCTCTGTGGAGTTGGTCCCTGATCGTCCCTCCGCTGTTCGACAAAAGGTGTCCATTTGTTGTATGTTGAGTTTTGTTCATAGGAGGATGGTTGGTTCATTTGTTGAGTTGTGTATTCATCTTGTGTATAAATCTTGTATTCATCTTGTACAAATATCGTCGTAACTTCGACATGAGGGGGGGGGGGGTCGTTAAAACATAACCCCGATAACTTTGATTTTGAGGCATATGAAAACCTGATTTGCACGTCGGACAGGCATGAGAGAGGCGGTCCGCAAAGTATCCTCTCCCAAAAGATAGGACGACTCATCAGATATGATTCTAGATAATGTCCAATGCCTCATATCACGAACATAGTTATATTGGATAATTGATCTTCATATAAATGAAGCATAAAAGTTTAGCAATCACTTACAAATTTTCATGTTGTTCATTGACTTCGACATGAGGGGGGGGGGGGGTCGTTAAAACATAACCCCGATAATTTCGGTATAACTTCGACATGAGGGGGGAGGGGGTCGTTAAAACATAACCCCGATAATCCACTAATCCATTGCTCATATGCATATGATTCCTTGTTGTGATTAGGTCTATGTTTGCCACTAATCCATCTCTCATGGTTGTATATTGCCATGTTGTAATATTTGCAGAAACTATGGAACACGACAGAGACTTAGAACAAGAAGAGGCGTTGGAGGAAATAATCCGCGACGGAGATGATGATATCATCACCTCACAGTTTCTCAACAACTCCGATGGTGAGGGAAGAGAAGATGACGGCTCCGCCAGTGTTGGAGCCTTAACTGTTGCAAAGTCCGGCGAGGTATATATATTAATTAAGCCTCTGCTGACTAGATGCATTAATTGTTTTGTATGTACATATATTAACATTTCTTTCTTCTTTTAGCCCTCCGGATCGAGCCAAACTTCTATAAGGAGACGAGGCCCTAAGAAAAGGTTGGGCGAGAATGAAAGGTTCACGATCGAAGAAGTCGATCCAGATGGCAAACCGACTGTTCCCAAGCGGACCCAAGACCGATTTATACATCAGTGCGGAGTTGTTGTTAGGGACAGTGTCCCGATCAGCATCCAAGAATGGAATAAGAAGAAGGACGATGGAGTTTCTTATGTCGACGATAGATGCAAAGATCAGCTTTGGAACTCGCTCATGATAAATTTCAGCCTACCGCCAGAGGAGGATCCAAATAACCTAGTTATACAACGAAAAGTCAAAAAATGGGCTCTTAAGAAGATGGCAGAACAATTCAAGAACTGGAAGAAAAGATTGAACGAACAGTTTGTTGAGAAAGACGAGACTCCAGAATTCACCGGTCAATATGCGAAGATAAAAGATCACTGGCCCGCATTTGTGGCGTACAAGAAATCGGAGAAAGCTAAGAACAGGTCACAGACAAATAAGCTAAATGTTGCAAAGAAGCAGTATCACCATGTTATGGGGTCAGGTGGCTACAAGGTTGCCCGGCCTACGTGAGACAAAGCTGAGAATGACCTGCTTGCTAAAGGGATCCAACCAGCGACATTGAACTGGCCCGAACGGGCAAGGACTTGGTTCTTCGGGCATGGGGGAACTTTGGACCCAGAAACAGGGAAGTGTGTTTACACGAAAGAACAACTTGAAACACCCGTCATAAAGATTCAGGAAGCAATCAAGGACGTGCAGGAAGGGAGGTTCCATCCCGACAGAGAGAAGGATGAGCTGTCACGCGCCCTCGGGAATCCTGAACACCCTGGACGAACACGAGGCACATCAGGCTCCGTTCCGGGGTGCATGGGTTTCCCGACAGCACTGGTTATAGAAGCCGACGGAGAAAGAAGAAAGAGAATGCAGACCGGATGCAGAAGGTAGAAGAAAGATTAGCGTTGCAGGAGAAGAAACTAGAGGCACTTACCGGTCAGCGAGCTACCGGCCCACCATCTCAGCAGCACAAAAATCCTTCATTCGATACTGCCCACGAAGCTACCCCACCATCTCAGCGAAAAAGCAACGTGGCTTCCACGGAGCTCGTTCGGCCTGATATCACGGCTCCTTGCTACCCCGTGGATGATATCACGGAGAGGGAACATTGTGAGCTAATGGCGAAATACAGCAACCTAACCTTGAAGGTGGCGGTCGGCTATGTCTTACCTCCTAGACCTGATGGAACTTTCCATTGCAATCCGATTCCAGATGGCTATGCTATTGTCGGGGTGGATGAAGTTACCAACGGATTCGAGGGGCTGGACCTTGAGTACCCTACAGGTGAAGGGGAGACTCATCTGGTAGATGCCGTAAGGACTACCATTCTATGGAGAAAGGAAAACATCGTGCTTCCACAATGGACACCGCATCAGCAGACTCAGCCGGAGGAGGCCCCTCAGCAGACTCCTCACAGTCCAGCTCTATCTCCGCTGCCTCAGTCGTCTCCGCCGCGTCAGCACACTCCGCCGCCTCAGCTATCTCCGCCGCGTCAGCGAACTCCGCCGGAGGAGGCCCCTTAGCAGAATCCTCCGCCGCCTCAGTTGTCTCCGCCGCGTTAGCGGACTCCGCCTCCTCCGTCGCGTCAGCTGACTCCACCTCCTACGCCGCCTCAGCAACGGCGGAAGAGACCCGCCGCCGCTCCGGCGGCTAGCAGTACAACAACGAAGAAATCCAGAGCAGGTCCAAGTGTCAAGAAGGCTCCTGCCAAGTTACCATACGACATGACTGAGGAGGAAAACAACGAGATCGTGGCTGCCGATGTGAAACGTCAGCTTGCACCGAAACGTCTAGATCCAAAGGAGAAAATAGATTCGGTAAAAGCAAAGCGCTATCTGGATGCCCTTAAGCGACCACCACCTCCTCCACTGCTCTCACACTATGACCGCTGTATTGTAAAGACATTTCATGAAGCAAAAAGGTCGGGAAGTACTAGCAGTCCTGCAAGAAGTGGGAAAACAATTCCCCAGCTCGATGAACAGGAAAAACAATCGTGCCCCCCGCTCAAGGTGTTTCCCGATATCGCTAATGATCCAGGGGTAGCGGCCGCTCATCCTGGTTACACTCTTGGTGATTACTTAGGCGATGAGGTACAGTTCGAAATGGCTGAGGTAGCCTTTAGATACGAGCACGGGAAGCCTCTCGTCAGACCTGAGCAGCTCCCGCATCTATCAACGATGATGCGAACATTGCATGACTGGTACTTGAAAGCCTGCAAGGAAGGGACCGACAGTATCTTAGTGGGAATTAAAAATGAGCACTACTTCAATGGAGTCGAGGCGTTGTACATTGAATTTGAAGAATTATTTCAGTTATACAATCAAGACGCCCTCGACAAAACTATCGTCAGTTGCTATTGTCTGTAAGTATTTTTTCTGTAATTAAGTCTCTAGCTCAGCTCGTTCATTGCATGTATAATTATCCTCACACTATATTATGCAGATTGAAGATCTGCGAATGCAGAGGAAAAATCTATGACATTGGTTTCATTAACCCAAATACCGTAAATGAATATACGGTACAAAAAAAACCCGATGATACAGAGAAAAACTTGCTAAAGGCGTTACTTGGACAACAAAACAAAAGGGAAATATTATTTCCTTACAATTTCCAGTGAGTGTTACTATCTTGTGCATATTCTGTTTCGCTTACTCGAGGTTAAGTGTAATTGATGAGTTATGCGTGCGCAGGTTCCACTTTATTCTGCTAGCCATTCAGCTTGACGCGGCACTAGTAATTGTCTTGGACTCGAGACGTAAAGAGGCTAAGGAGTGGACGGACATGAGTCAAATGCTCCATAAGTAAGTTCAATCATTATCGCACCATATCGGCAACTTTCGTTCATTTCCTGATATCAAGTAATCATTTTCTTTGCCAGGCAGAGTTTGGAAAAAGTTCACCAACCAGGTTAGGGGTGAATGGAAAAAGGAGCTGCGATTTTAACACCCCAAAGTAAGTACTACTAGTTAGTTCCGCGCATATCTCATTGATTCTAGTTTCAATACCATTATCAGGATTGATTATCATTTTGCTTGAACTATATTCTCGTAAAATGCTTGTGGCAGGCACCGGGAATAATTTATGTGGATACTACTTTGCGAGTTCATTCGCCACAAGACCTCTGAGCGGGGCAGATCTTCAGAACAATTTGAAGTACGTAAACAATATTCACATTTTTATTTTATTACCATCAATTGTGTTGAGTTCCATTCATATATATATATATATTGACCTCCTTCTTTAAATTAGATCTGGCGGAAGCGGAACGAACTCCTACCAACTGATCGCATACGAGCAATTCAAGAGGAATTGGCGGGATTCTTTGTTGACCATGTCATACCTACAGACGGAGAATACCATCGGGATTGACAATGCGATTTTGGTAATTAGATATTAGGGATCGTAAGAGATGTTATATTGTATATATGCATGAACGTGTACTATATGTAGTAGCGTCGAATAGATATACGAAAACTTGTCGTTCGACCAAGCACGGAGAAAGAGAGGTCACTTCTCTCTATATATTGATCATGACGATGTTGTGTAATGGTTTCTTCATTGCTATATGTAGTAGCTAGCGTCGAGTTGAATGAAAAGCATAAAATAAAAATGAAAATCCTAAATGTAAAATAATTGAATGGTAAACACAAAAAGAAAAGGGGAAACACAATATGAAACCCCTAAAGCCTCCAAAACCCCTAAACCCCTCCTTTCAAAAAACAAAAACTCCAGCGCCTGTCAGGTGCTGACGCGTGGTTGCCTTCTAGTCCCGGTTGGTATTACCAACCGGGACTAGAGGTCCTCCTGCTTGGGCGCCCACAGCGGCCACGTGGAGCTCCTTTAGTCCCGGTTCGTTACCCAACCGGGACTAAAAGTGGGGGCCTTTAGTCCCGATTGTTCAGTCCCGGTTACGGAACCGGGACTAAAGGCTCTCTGGAACCAGGACTGATGCCCTGTTTTCTACTAGTGTTGTACGTCAGGCCAACCTCATATTTCATATATAGTTGAGGACTTGACTGCCTTTATACATCATATATACGTGCTTATGCACCCGATAAATACATCAAGAATTGTATTGCCAAACTACATGGTATCAGACTAATTCGATCTAACCAGCCGCCGCCGCCGCCTACCCAAGCCGCAGCCACCGCTTCCTCCCCGCTCGCGCCTGCTGGCCCGCGCCCGCTAGGTACCGATTGCTCGCGCGCCCGCGCCAGCCCGCCGATCGCTAGCGTTATATAGCTAGCTTAGCTAGCTGCTGCTGCTCGCCGCGCTGCATAGCTAGCTAGTTGCTGCCGCTGTTGCCGTTTCGTTCATTTACGGTACGCCACAACCCATCCGATGAACAGAACCCTATTTTATGAAGTGTCTGAGATCCGTCAGATCTTTCAAGACATTGTAATAAAAAAACTCTCCACGCCACGTTGATAAGCTTCACGGTTTGTGCAGAAAGTACAAAGCTTCTCGGATAGGCAAGACCACCATGTGTCACCGATCTCGCTTTCCCGCGCTCAAGATCCATCGATGATCTACAACAGTTAATCATCCATCCATGTTACATGACACATATTATAAATTGATTAATTATGGAGTATACGTTATGCATGCATGCATGTATCTTCAATCCAAACGTGAAGTAGGAGTACCTTATCTTCTCTGAATACATTTATTTATTACTAACGGTACTCCTGCTTTTATCTGCTCTCCTGCATGCAATTCTTTCTCTGAATTTTTCGTCTTTCGTCAAAAATGCCTCTAAAGTTGAAGTAAATTACCCACCCGCCATCCGTAAAAGTAAAAAAAATAAGCATTCCTCTGAATTATTCGTATGTCATAGGACCTTCAGTTTTGTATCCATGGTGAGACTGGTCTTTTCTTTTCTTTCTCATACACGCATCAAGGATGTACCCAAAAAAATAAGACATGCATCAAGGATCATGTCCAACATTGATCCATTGTGAGCATGTTAGAATGCACGTGTCTTATGTCTGCATGCACGCCGGTTGGTGCACAAATATTCAAATACTTGTATATACATGGAGTGCGAATATTTGAAACTTGATTTAAAGACCATGATTTTATTATCCCGTTGCAACGCACAGACCCTTTTGCTAGTCAGTCTAAAGTTAGAAAGTCTAAACGGTCAAGATTTGGTGATATGTACTCCTAGAAAGATGCATAGACAAAACAAATGATAGATCATGCAAAAAAAAACATGTTTTTAAGGGGTAACATATCAGTACATTTTAGGGAGCAATTAACTAGTCTCGATAAAAAAAGATGTAGAAATGAATCATCTCTCAGTATTGTTTTGCATACAAAAATCACAACCGCAAATTAAACAAGATTAGCCAGCCTAAATTGTAAATTAAGGCGGTGCTTCTAGTAATTGGAATATATGGTAATGGAATCACCATATATGGCAATGGAACGCATGGTTTTCACGGTAAAAACACTGACATCTCTACCTATTAATAATAATAATAAATAATAATAATAATAATAATAATAATAATAATAATAAATATTAAATATATATAAATATAAATATAAATATATATATATATATTATATTATATATATATATATATATAGGGATCGACTATTCATCACCCTGGGTGAGGAATTCTTATTCCTCACCCCAGCCACCCCCCCACGGCCAGAATACTTGAGGTAAGATTACCATGGGGAGGAAGGAAACCATTCCTCCACCGTATAAAAGGGAGCGAGGTAATCTTACAGCAGCATGCCACTAAGTTATGTCCTGCATGTGAGAAACTATTATGGCGCCATCATAAGAAATAAAGCTTATGAAATAAATCTACCTCACGCATGCTAAATTTATCCTATACTGCCGTAAGAAACAATGGGCTCATAAAGTAAATTTACCTGACGCATCAACCTATCTCCATGTGCACGAGCTGCATCACATCACACTCAATTTCTTTAAAAATATCTTTTCTGCTTCGGAAGAAACAGAGAGATAGTGGTGCATACAATTTTGCTCTCTACTTTTCGCTCTACATTTTTACAGAGGCAAATCCATGAGGCACCATGGATTTGCTGTAGTGCAAATCTCAGTTGGATTTTTCTATATCACGAGGCTTACAGTTAACCCTCTTCGACATTTTCGCACGTTTGCGTTCCTCCCCGGGCTTGTAAAATGTACCGGCACCTCTCCGAGAGCATGCATAGAGACGAGACATCGGCTTCCGCTTGAGCTTCGTAATACCAAAACCTGCTGCTCTTGCATACTGTTGATAGAAGTCATACCCTCCTCATCGGTGACGAAAGCCATATTTTCCTTCGGGACAAAATCTTCACGGACTTGGTTACCCTGATATCATAATCATTGCGTACATTAGATACTCTCTGTCATTCATCAGAATGCCCATGCAGATGACTATATATCTCATAAAGAAGCATAATACTAGGCAAATCGGGCTCCTCCTTCTACAGAATAACAAAAAAAATAGAAGAAGACATCTACAGATCTGGACAAGTTTTGTTAGTTGCTCATATTGATCATTAGAATGGTCTAAAGAAGCCATTCAGCAGAGTGTGCTAGCAAACAATAGAATGGCGCCACATCCTAAGAATGAATAAAATTGAATCATGATATATACTAGAAGCATAAGCGCGCCTTGCCGCGCCTTTTTCGCTAACCATTAGACAGTGATGACGCTACAATTTGAACAAAAATTCTTTGAACTGAACATAAATAAAAAGCAGCATGAAGCCAATTCCAAATTCCAAATGACAGTGCAGGGGAAAATAAAGTCCGATCTGTTTATCTAAGCTATCCTAATTGATTTCAATCCTTGAAACATCATCCTGCCCCGTTGTCTTATTTATATTATTGGATTACATTGGAGTTCTTCTCCATGTTCTATTTGCAAATTTTTGTCTTCCTGAAACATCCAAAAATAACAAATTAGCAAAGCCACTATGAAGTCAATTAAATTGCAATACTGAGGTGATGAATAGGAATCTTGCTAAACCGTGAACTCTAGTTTGCCATGAACCCAAACTTTGAAATGCACAATGAAGTGTGGTTGAAAGTTTAGAAGGAAATGCAGAGTTTAGAGTGATATGATATATATTTATTCGGCCAACTATATGCAAATACCATAGATCACAAATAGGAGCATTTTGTCCTACAACCAAATTTCAGCGTCTTAGATACTGAAGGCTGAAACCTGCAGAAAACACATTTAGTAATAATACCACAAGTTACCAACTGAAGCTACAAGTCGGGCTGGTTTTTCACTATATAGCTTATTTGCACAACGACTCTGGCACTTCTTTACCAATGCTCTGTAGCAAGCAATGCTACAATCTAGTCAAAACATAGGTAGTTGAAGTGTAACAGGGGACAAAATAAAAGTTCATCTCTTCAACCTTGAGCTAATAGTATTTCTGTAACAGAGTGTGGCTCGCGAGCTCAATGGCGTGCAGAGTGCAGAGTCAACATAGCCGGTCTGAACAAACCGACTATTGGGTGTGTTGGAAATATGCCCTAGAGGCAATAATAAATTGGTTATTATTATATTTCCTTGTTAATGATAATTGTTTATTATCCATGCTATAATTGTATTGATTGGAAACTCAAATACATGTGTGGGTACATAGACAACACTGTGTCCCTAGTAAGCCTCTAGTTGACTAGCTTGTTGATCAAAGATGGTTAAGGTTTCCTAGCCATGGACATGAGATGTCATTTGATAACGGGATCACATCATTAGGAGAATGATGTGATGGACAAGACCCAAACTGTAAACGTAGCATTTGATCGTGTCAGTTTATTGCTATTGTTTTCTGCATGTCAAGTATCTGTTCCTTTGACCATGAGATCATGCAACTCACTGACACCGGAGGAATACCTTGTGTGTATCAAACGTCGCAACGTAACTGGGTGACTATAAAGGTGCTCTACAGGTATCTCCGAGGGTGTCTGTTGGGTTGGCATGGATCAAGACTGGGATTTGTTACTCCGTGTGACGGAGAGGTATCTCAGGGCCCACTCGGTAATACAACATCACATTGAGCCTTGCAAACAAAGTGACTAAATAGTTAGCCACAGGATCTTGTATTACGGAACGAGTAAAGAGACTTGCCGGTAACGAGATTGAACTAGGTATAGTGATACCGACGATCGAATCTCGGGCAAGTAACATACCGAAGAACAAAGGGAACAGCATACGGGATTAACTGAATCCTTGACATAGAGGTTCGACCGATAAAGATCTTCGTAGAATATGTAGGAGCCAATATGGGCATCCAGGTCCCGCTATTGGTTATTGGCCGTAGAGGTGTCTCGGTCATGTCTACATAGTTCTCGAACCCGCAGGGTCTACACACTTAACGTTTGGTGACGATTAGTATAATTGAGTTATTATGTTGGTGACCGAAAGTTGTTCGGAGTCCCGGATAAGATCCCGGACATGACGAGGATCTCCGGAATAGTCCGGAGGTAAAGATTGATATATGTGATAATAGTGTTTTGATCTCTGGAAGGGTTCCGAAGTTCACCGGAAGGGGTTCCGGATGTTTACCGAAGTGTTCGGGTGCAGCAACACTTTATATGAGCCAAAAGGATAAAACCCACAAGGTATTGGAAAGTGCAAAAGTAGTTTTGCTGCCGCGTAAGCGGTACTACCGCTTGGTGAAGCGGTACTACCGCCGGAGCGGTACTACCGCTTGTGTGAAGCGGTACTACCGCCGGAGCGGTACTACCGCTTGTGTGAAGCGGTACTACCGCCCAAGCGGTACTACCGCTTGTGTGAAGCGGTACTACCGCTTGTGTGCGGCTGTGCACGATTCGGCAGGGGTCCGAGTTGGACTCTTTCCCTGCGGGCCAAACCGACCTTGTGCGGGCAAAACCGACCTGGAGGAGGCTTTTACTCCAAGTTTAGACCCCAAGGCTCAACATATAAATAGAGGGGCAGGGCTAGCACACGGGACACATCAGGATTTCCCAAGCCGTGTGCCGGCAACCCTAGCCCTCTAGTTCCTCCGTCATAATCTCCGTAGCGCTTGGCGAAGCCCTGCAGAGATTGTTCCTCACCACCATCACCACGCCGTCGTGCTGCTGGAACTCAACCACTACTTCACCATCGCTCGCTGGATCGAGGAGGTGAAGGCGTCATCAAGCCGTACGTGTGTTGAACGCGGAGGTGCCGTCCGTTCGGCACTAGATCGGAAGGATCGTGATTGGATCGCGGGACGCTCGGCGATTTGGATCGCGAAGACGTTCGACTACATCAACCGCGTTTATTAACGCTTCCGCTTAGCGATCTACAAGGGTATGTAGATTCACTCTCCCTCTCGTAGATGCTCATCACCATGGATAGATCTTGTGTGTGCGTAGGAAAATTTTTGTTCCCATGCAACGTTCCCCAACAGTGGTATCAGAGCTAGGTCTATGCGTAGATGAGATCTCGAGTAGAACACAAACGAGTTGTGGGCGTGGGTGTATACATATTGCTTGCCGTTACTAGTTGATATTTGATTCAGCGGTACTGTGAGATGAAGCGGCCCGGACCGACATTACGCGTACACTTACGCGAGACAGGTTCCTTCAACTAACATGTAACTTCGTTGCATAAAGATGGCTAGCGGGTGTCTGTCTCTCTCACTTTAGTTGAATCGATTTCAATGAAGAGGGTTCTTTTAGAAGATCAAAAAGCAATCACTACACCACGTTGTGGTTTTGCGTAGGTAAGAACGGTTCTTGCAAACCCATAGCAGCCACGTAAAATTTGCAACAACAATTAGAGGACGTCTAACTTGTTTTTGCAGGGTATGTTGTGATGTGATATGGCCAATTACATGATGAGATATATGTGATGTATGAGATGATCATGTGTTGTATAGAATATCACGACTTGCATGTCGATGAATATGGCAACTGGCAGGAGCCATAGAGTTGTCTTTAATTATTGTATGACCTGCGTGTCAATCATTAAGCGCTATGTAATGCTTTACTTTATCGCTAAACGTTAGCAATAGTCGTGGAAGCAACAGTCGGCGCGACAACCTTATGGCGACACGTTGATGGAGATCAAGATGATGGAGATCATGGTGTCATGCCGGTGACGATGGAGATCATGCCGGTGCTTTGTAGATGGAGATCAAAAGCACAAGTTCATGGCCATATCATGTCACTTATGATTTGCATGTGATGTTAATCCTTTTATGCATCTTATTTTGCTTAGGACGACGGTAGCATTATAAGGTGATCCCTCACTTAAATTTCAAGATAAAATTGTGTTCTCCCCAAGTGTGCACCGTTGCGAAAGTTCGTCGTTTCGAGACACGCCGTGACGATCGGGTGTGATAGACTCTACGTTCGCATACAACGGGTGTAAGCCATGTTACACGTGCGGAACACTCGGGTTAAACTTGACGAGCCTAGCATGTACAGACATGGCCTCGGAACACAAGAGACCGAAAGGTCGAACATGAGTCATATAGTAGATATGATCAACATGAAGATGTTCACCATTGAAACCACCTCAACTCACGTGATGATCGGACTTGAGTTGGTGGATTTGGATCATGTTACACTCGAATGATCGGAGGGATGTCAATTTGAGTGGGAGTTTTTTAAAATATGATTAACTAAACTCATTATCTAAGAACAATAGTCTAAGTTGTCTTTGCTATATTTATGTTGTAGATCATGGCTCGCGCAGTAGCACCCCTGAATTTTAATGCGTTCCTAGAGAAAGCTAAGTTGAAAGATGATGGAAGTAACTTTGTGGACTGGGCCCGTAATCTAAGGATTATCCTTACGGCTTCCCAGAAGGCTTATGTCCTTGATGCACCGCTTGGTGATCCACCTGCTCCAGTTGAGTCTCTAGACGTTGTGAACGCCTGGCAGGCTCGTTCTGATGATTACTCAATAGTTCAATGTGCAATGTTGTATGGCTTAGAACCGGGACTTCAAAGATGTTTTGAACGTCATGGAGCATATGAGATGTTCCAGGAGTTGAAGTTTATCTTTCAGAAGAATGCCCGGATCGAGAGATATGAGATCTCCGATAAGTTCTATGCTTGCAAGATGGAGGAGAACGGGTCTATCAGTGATCACGTGCTCAGAATGTCTGGGTACTCCACCCGTCTGGCTGAGTTAGGGATGCCCCTTCCGCCAGAGGCTATCACTGACAGAGTTCTTCAATCATTGCCACCTAGCTACAAGAGCTTCGTGTTGAACTATAACATGCACGGGATGAACAAGTCAGTCGCCGAGCTGTTTGCGATGCTGAAAATCGCTGAGTCTGAAATTCAGAAGGAGCATCAAGTGTTGATGGTCAATAAAACCACTAGTTTCAAGAAAAATGGCAAGGGTAAGAAGGGTAACTCCAAGCAGAGTGGCAAAGCAGTTGCTCCTCTCGTGAAGAAACCCAAGGCTGGACCCAAACCAGAAACTGTGTGTTTTCATTGCAAGGGAACTGGACACTGGAAGCGGAATTGCCCCAAGTATTTGGCTGACAAGAAGGCGGCCAACAACAAACAAGGTATATATGATATACATGTTATTGATGTGTACCTTACCAACTCT
Organism: Elymus sibiricus; assembly: GCA_039707655.1. Lineage (NCBI taxonomy): Eukaryota > Viridiplantae > Streptophyta > Magnoliopsida > Poales > Poaceae > Elymus > Elymus sibiricus. The sequence continues at coordinate 32,938,689 of CM077670.1, forward strand.
CGTTGTAGTGCCTGGGTATTTGATACCGGTGCGGTTGCTCATATTTGCAACTCAAAACAGGAACTGCGGAATAGACGGAGGCTGGCAAAGGACGAAGTGACGATGCGCGTGGGAAATGGTTCCAAGGTTGATGTGATCGCCGTCGGCACGCTCGCTCTTCGATTACCGTCGGGATTAGTGATGAACCTAAATAAGTGTTATTTGGTGCCTGCGTTAAGCATGAACATTATATCTGGATCTTGTTTATTGCGAGACGGTTACTCATTTAAATCAGAGAATAATGGTTGTTCTATTTATATGAGTAATATCTTTTATGGTCATGCACCCAATGTGAGGGGTTTATTCTTATTGAATCTCGATAGTAATAATACACATGTTCATAACATTGATGCCAAAAGATGTAGAATTGATAATGATAATACCACTTTCTTGTGGCACTGCCGTTTAGGTCATATTGGCGTAAAACGCATGAGGAAGCTCCATGCTGATGGACTTTTGGAGTCACTTGATTTTGAATCACTTGACACATGTGAGCCATGCCTCATGGGCAAGATGACTAAAACGCCGTTCTCTGGAATAATGGAACGGGCAAGTGACTTATTGGAAATCATACATACTGATGTGTGCGGTCCAATGAGTATTGAGGCGCGCGGTGGTTATCGTTACTTTCTCACCTTCACTGATGACTTAAGTAGATATGGGTATATTTACTTAATGAAACACAAGTCTGAAACATTTGAAAAGTTCAAACAATTTCAGAGTGAAGTTGAGAATCATCGTAACAAGAAGATTAAATTCCTACGATCTGATCGAGGAGGAGAATATCTGAGTTATGAGTTTGGCAGTCACTTAAGACAGTGTGGAATTGTTTCACAATTGACACCGCCTGGAACACCACAGCGTAATGGTGTGTCCGAACGTCGTAATCGAACCTTATTAGATATGGTGCGATCTATGATGTCTCTTGCCGATTTGCCACTATCGTTTTGGGGTTATGCATTAGAGACAGCTGCATTCACTTTAAATAGGGCACCATCGAAATCCGTTGAGACGACGCCATATGAACTTTGGTTTGGCAAGAAGCCAAAGCTGTCGTTTCTTAAAGTTTGGGGATGTGATGCTTATGTCAAAAAGCTTCAGCCTGAAAAGCTGGAACCCAAAGCGGAGAAATGCGTCTTCATAGGATACCCAAAAGAGACAGTTGGGTATACCTTCTATCTCAGATCCGAAGGCAAAATGTTTGTCGCTAAAAACGGAACATTTCTTGAGAAAGAGTTTCTCTCGAAAGAATTGAGTGGGAGGAAGATAGAACTTGATGAGGTTATTGAACCTTTACTTCAACCTGAGAGTAGCGCAGCGCAGAAAGTTGTTTCTGTGGAGCCTACATTAGCTGAAGAGAAAGTTAATGATGATGATCATGAAGCTTTGGATCAAGTTGCTATCGAACCTCGTAGGTCGACAAGGACGCGTACTACTCCTGAGTGGTACGGCAACCCTGTCTTAGAGGTCATGTTGTTAAACAACGATGAACCTACGAGCTATGGAGAAGCGATGATGGGCCCGGATTCCGAGAAGTGGTTAGAGGCCATGAAATCCGAGATGGGATCCATGTATGAAAACAAAGTATGGACTTTGGAAGTATTACCTGAAGGGCGTAAGGCCATTCAGAACAAATGGATCTTTAAGAGGAAGACGGACGCGGACGGTAATGTCACCGTCTATAAAGCTCGACTTGTGGCAAAGGGTTTTTCACAAGTTCAAGGAGTTGACTACGATGAGACCTTCTCACCCGTAGCGATGCTTAAGTCCGTCAGAATCATGTTAGCAATAGCTGCCTTTTTCGATTATGAAATTTGGCAGATGGATGTCAAAACAGCGTTCCTTAACGGTTACCTTAAGGAAGAGTTGTATATGATGCAGCCAGAAGGTTTTGCCGATCCAGAGAATGCTGACAAAGTTTGCAAACTCCAGCGATCCATTTATGGACTGGTGCAAGCATCTCGGAGTTGGAATCTTCGCTTTGATGAAGTGATCAAAGCGTTCGAGTTTATACAAGTTTACGGAGAAGCTTGTATTTACAAGAAAGTGAGTGGGAGCTCTATAGCGTTTCTAATATTATATGTGGATGACATATTGCTGATTGGAAACAATATAGAAATGCTGGAAAGCGTAAAGGAATATTTGAACAAGAGTTTTTCAATGAAGGACCTAGGAGAAGCTGCTTTCATATTAGGCATAAAGATCTATAGAGATAGATCAAGACGCTTAATAGGACTTTCACAAAGCACATACCTTGATAAGATTTTGAAGAAGTTCAAAATGGATCAGTCCAAGAAGGGGTTCTTGCCTGTTTTACAAGGTGTGAAGTTGAGTAAGACTCAATGCCCAGTGACTGCAGAAGATAGAGAAAAGATGAGTGTCATCCCCTATGCTTCGGCCATAGGCTCTATCATGTATGCAATGCTGTGCACAAGACCCGATGTCAGCCTTGCCATAAGTATGGTCGGAAGGTTTCAAAGTGATCCAGGAATGGAACACTGGACGGCGGTCAAGAATATCCTGAAATACCTGAAAAGGACTAAGGACATGTTTCTCGTTTATGGAGGTGATCAAGAGCTCGTCGTAAAGGGTTACGTCGATGCAAGCTTTGACACTGATCCGGATGACTCTAAGTCGCAAACCGGATACGTATTTATTCTTAATGGGGGTGCGGTTAGCTGGTGCAGTTCCAAGCAAAGCGTGGTAGCAGATTCTACATGCGAAGCGGAGTACATCGCTGCCTCGGAGGCGGCGAAGGAAGGTGTCTGGATGAAGGAGTTCATGACAGATCTTGGAGTAGTGCCTAGTGCACTTAACCCAATGACTCTGTTTTGTGATAATACTGGTGCCATTGCTCTAGCCAAGGAACCAAGATTTCACAAGAGGACCAGACACATAAAGCGACGTTTCAATTCCATCCACGATTACATCAAGGAGGACGACATAAATATTTGCAAAGTACACACGGATCTAAATGTTGCAGATCCGATGACTAAACCTCTTCCAAAGGCTAAACATGAACAACACCAGAACTGCATGGGTGTTCGATTCATTACAATGTAAATCACATAGTGATGTGAACTAGATTATTGACTCTAGTGCAAGTGGGAGACTGTTGGAAATATGCCCTAGAGGCAATAATAAATTGGTTATTATTATATTTCCTTGTTAATGATAATTGTTTATTATCCATGCTATAATTGTATTGATTGGAAACTCAAATACATGTGTGGGTACATAGACAACACTGTGTCCCTAGTAAGCCTCTAGTTGACTAGCTTGTTGATCAAAGATGGTTAAGGTTTCCTAGCCATGGACATGAGATGTCATTTGATAACGGGATCACATCATTAGGAGAATGATGTGATGGACAAGACCCAAACTGTAAACGTAGCATTTGATCGTGTCAGTTTATTGCTATTGTTTTCTGCATGTCAAGTATCTGTTCCTTTGACCATGAGATCATGCAACTCACTGACACCGGAGGAATACCTTGTGTGTATCAAACGTCGCAACGTAACTGGGTGACTATAAAGGTGCTCTACAGGTATCTCCGAGGGTGTCTGTTGGGTTGGCATGGATCAAGACTGGGATTTGTTACTCCGTGTGACGGAGAGGTATCTCAGGGCCCACTCGGTAATACAACATCACATTGAGCCTTGCAAGCAAAGTGACTAAATAGTTAGCCACAGGATCTTGTATTACGGAACGAGTAAAGAGACTTGCCGGTAACGAGATTGAACTAGGTATAGTGATACCGACGATCGAATCTCGGGCAAGTAACATACCGAAGAACAAAGGGAACAGCATACGGGATTAACTGAATCCTTGACATAGAGGTTCGACCGATAAAGATCTTCGTAGAATATGTAGGAGCCAATATGGGCATCCAGGTCCCGCTATTGGTTATTGGCCGTAGAGGTGTCTCGGTCATGTCTACATAGTTCTCGAACCCGCAGGGTCTACACACTTAACGTTTGGTGACGATTAGTATAATTGAGTTATTATGTTGGTGACCGAAAGTTGTTCGGAGTCCCGGATAAGATCCCGGACATGACGAGGATCTCCGGAATAGTCCGGAGGTAAAGATTGATATATGTGATAATAGTGTTTTGATCTCTGGAAGGGTTCCGAAGTTCACCGGAAGGGGTTCCGGATGTTTACCGAAGTGTTCGGGTGCAGCAACACTTTATATGAGCCAAAAGGATAAAACCCACAAGGTATTGGAAAGTGCAAAAGTAGTTTTGCTGCCGCGTAAGCGGTACTACCGCTTGGTGAAGCGGTACTACCGCCGGAGCGGTACTACCGCTTGTGTGAAGCGGTACTACCGCCGGAGCGGTACTACCGCTTGTGTGAAGCGGTACTACCGCCCAAGCGGTACTACCGCTTGTGTGAAGCGGTACTACCGCTTGTGTGCGGCTGTGCACGATTCGGCAGGGGTCCGAGTTGGACTCTTTCCCTGCGGGCCAAACCGACCTTGTGCGGGCAAAACCGACCTGGAGGAGGCTTTTACTCCAAGTTTAGACCCCAAGGCTCAACATATAAATAGAGGGGCAGGGCTAGCACACGGGACACATCAGGATTTCCCAAGCCGTGTGCCGGCAACCCTAGCCCTCTAGTTCCTCCGTCATAATCTCCGTAGCGCTTGGCGAAGCCCTGCAGAGATTGTTCCTCACCACCATCACCACGCCGTCGTGCTGCTGGAACTCAACCACTACTTCACCATCGCTCGCTGGATCGAGGAGGTGAAGGCGTCATCAAGCCGTACGTGTGTTGAACGCGGAGGTGCCGTCCGTTCGGCACTAGATCGGAAGGATCGTGATTGGATCGCGGGACGCTCGGCGATTTGGATCGCGAAGACGTTCGACTACATCAACCGCGTTTATTAACGCTTCCGCTTAGCGATCTACAAGGGTATGTAGATTCACTCTCCCTCTCGTAGATGCTCATCACCATGGATAGATCTTGTGTGTGCGTAGGAAAATTTTTGTTTCCCATGCAACGTTCCCCAACAGGGTGGCCAGCCGTTGGTTGCGACTTCGCGTCCATGGTCTTTAGCTGACTAACATGGTGCACTTCTGGAAAAAAAACGCTCGAGCGCTCCCATGGCACTAATTCCTGGGAGTTTAGAAACTTTTTTTTTGAAACTGTACTGATGCTATCTAGTTCCTACACTTACTGAAGTTCAATCAAACTACAAGGCATCTTCCGTCGATCCGACGGCCCCGAAAGTACTCGGCAACTAACACTGGATACTGAAACTACAGCAAGATATGTACATCAGAAAATTCAGATACATATGTTCAGTGGTATAGCAAGATCAATCCATGCCAAGGGCCAACCTATAGGTACAGTACCAAATACTGATCAACAGTAGTCAACAAAGGAATTTATGTTCACGCCCCAGGCCATGGCCTGGAGCCCCGGGCTTGTCTACACCACATCATAAGTTGGATACTGAAATTAAGAGGGAACGTACATATGTGTATCTTGAACTGGGATCTGGCGTCATCATCTCCCTTGGTTCAACAGCACACGGCGGCATCAGCGTGGATGAGTGCATCGCCGGATGACGCACAGTGGCGTTCTCGCCAGCACTCGGAAAATTTGAGCCGCTGCCGGACGAAGTTCCAACACCATGGTGTGGCGTCGAGAAAGATGTTGGAGGAGGCGCACTATCAGGCAGGACAAAGCTGATCGGAGAAGGCTCGTTGTTCTCGGATTCTCACCGACGGAAGCTTGGAGACGAGTCCATGAGCGAAACCGCCAGGTGCGAACCCCCTCCCGCCCCCCTTGAAAACTGAAACAATGCCACGCGCACGTCGTGGGTCAGCAAATGCCACTCACAGCAATATGGATTTTGGCAGGAACGTAAGTTTTTGGAAGAGTCTTACGGCTGGAAAATTTCAGCAAACACTTCTAATTAAACAAATCCAAAAAATTTAGATAATTGGGGATGCAATTCCACAACTTATCACTACCAAACTGAAGAAAAAAAATCCCAAATCGGGGGAAGAAACAGAGGCAAATAATGTCAATATTAACAAGCAGACATGGCTGCTCGCCCATGGTAGACGCTCCCATCCCCGGCTACTTCGGGTGACACGGTGGGATCCCGCGGAGGTGCCTGGTCTCCGGGATGGTGACTCACCTCGTCGGAAGAGATCTCCCTCCGCCCGCCGATCCGCACCCTCGTCGGGGAGGGCTCTCCATGGCAGCCTCCTTAGGCCCTGTCGCCGGGAAGAGCTCTGCCTCCATCCGCCGATTCGCTTCCTCATCAGGACGGCCTCGCCGGTGTCAGCCTCCCTGCGGCGATGGCAATGATGCGGCTCTCCCATGGCAGCCACCCGCGAGAGTACAACAGGGGAGGGAGCGGGTAAAATTACCTCAGAGGAGGTGCGTAAGATTTGACCCGTTTAGGGTGTGGGGACAAAAGTAAATTTACCTCAGCAGGGACAAATCTTACGGCAGAGCGGTATCGATGGGGTGGGGTGCGATTCAGCGTATACTGGCTCGGTCGTTAGACTGGGGTGAAGGATACCTTATTCTTCACCCAGGGTCTTAAATAGACGTTCTATATATATATATATATATCTTTATCTTTACCTAATATTAAAGGGAGGAGTGTTTCTCCACTTTTTTTCGTCATCTGGTCCGTTCGGTACGTCGTCCTATTTTTTTTCCGTCCGTCCTTCTTTGTGTTTAAAATTTATTAGAGAGAAAGAGGGAAAGCTTCATGAATTTGTTACTTAAGAATTTTCAGCAGCCCTCATGCATATTGTGCATAGCAACGCAAGTTTTATAAGAATTGACGACGGAGCAGATCCAACAATTTTCCTTTTAGCTTTTCCTTTTTTCCTTTGTCCTTTTTTTATTTTTAAAAAGTTCCTTTCTAACAAATGTGAAGAAACTTTCATAAATTATTTGAAATTTTAAAAAAATTATCACGATATAAAAAATGTGTTTTTGAAAATTTTCTTTGAAATTCCAAATACTATTCTCATGAAATTTGTTCACAAATTCAAACAGTGTTCATGTTTTTGAAAATTGTTCGTATTTTTCAGAACAGTTGAAAAACTTCAGAAATTCTTCGATTCTTTGGAAAAATGTTCGGGATTACCAAAAATATCATGTTTACAAAAACCCGATTTGATTTTTCAAAAAATTAATGTTTTATGATCACAAACACGTATCAAATGTTTGGTGTGGAATGGCATGGTAAGAAAATCCGAGATGACCAGATAAAGATGTGAAGTGGGCTCTATAAATAAATAAAAAAGAGGACACGTGGCACAAAAGAGATCCGATAAAAGATGAGATGTGCGTCGTAAAAGAAATAAAAGACACGACAATAGTGCCCCGATAAAGGATGGCAAGAAGTAGATATGGTTGATGCTAAATGTGATATTTTTTTCCGTTGCAACGCACGGGCCTTTTGCTAGTATATATATAAAGCACGGATAACTTCTGGTCATCCGTCATTAAATCTAACTCCGAAGTTGACACAAATTACCCACCAATGCTACCCGTAAGTTAAAAAACGATTCGCTTTTTCTTCGGTTAAAGCGGTAGTACCGCTTACGAGCGGTAGTACTGCTCGTCCGTCCCCACGCCTCGATCCCCTTTTTTCGCCCAAGCAAATCGCCGCCCGCTGCAGCCGCACCTCTCGCCGCTCGCCACCGCCGCTGACGTAAACCTCCCCCAAGTCGTTGCTGCCTCCGCGGATGGCGCCACTCCCGACCAATCCGACGAGGCCGGTGCGCCACCTCCCGGCTCCTCCCATGCCCGATCTGGAGCACCAGTCTCTTCTCCTCCCTCCACCCCGATCTGGCAGCAGCGCCAGGAGCTAGGCCACCGGCGCCGGCCGCGTCCACGAGGAGGAGCTGCCGCCATCGCCTGTCGTTTCCCTGAGCCGCACAAGATCGGCCATGCCCGCCTCATGTTCGTCTCGCGAGAAGATGCTCGCCCGCTTTGTTCGTTGACCCCCTGCAGCCGTCCGCCAGCGGGGCAACGCGTGCGGAATCGGCACGGATGGCGCCAGCTTTGTTCACGCCGAGTCTCTGCAGGGCGTCAAACTGCACGAGGGACATAGACAAGGAGTGGGGGGTCTGCGTTGAGTTCAACAAAAACAGGGGTGAGAACAAGAACCTGATCGCCTCACATATTTTGAATCAACCGTCAGTAAATTTCTTGTTCATAAGTTCAGTTTCGAATAATGGGTGACAATGGATTATGAATCCTGCAGGAAGACGCCTATCACCCACACTCCCGGCTGCAAGAATGCTTGTCTGACTGCCTTTACAGTTTTGGTGAACCTTTTCTGGCACGGTGGCCGGTTTCCTACATTAGAAGAAAAGCTCTACGACAAATTGCCGAGTTCCTGAAATACGAAGATGATAATTCATGGTATATCTACATCGGCGCTGTACAAAAGGCAACACTTACGGAGGTCTTCTCAAAATAATTCACTGCTGGGTTTTCACTGAGCTGTAAATGGACATCATTTCCTTACAAAGAATAAACATCATTACAGGCATTATCCATGTTATGCTGCTGGTCTGAGAATCCCAATTCAGATGCATTGAAGCTACTTGGCTAGAGTTGCTGATTTCCTATGGCTCGGAGAAGATGGCATGAAAGTGCGGGTAAATTTTACATGCCTGAATAACTCTTGATTCTCTGAACACAGAATATATCCTTCCATTTATGTATCTCATTCAAAGAGAAATTTAATCGCCCAACTCTGATAGAGCTGACAGAAGAAGGCTGTAATATTGAGAGTTCAATTAAACACAAGTGTTGTGTCGTTGCTTATATTCATTATCTGTTGCTTTGGTTGCTGATAAATAAGGGAATCCTGGAATATGCTATAAATCTTGTTATAAGGAACATCGAGGTGATCAGGGTATGGAATCTTCAGCATAGAAACACAGTAGACTCTTAGGTGAAAGCTTGGTCAAGAATGAAGGAAGGATGCCAAGTAACACTTCCTATAGGATTCTGATCCACTTTAAAGCTTCTGAATATAGGATATCAATATCAAGTGATTCTGTTCACACAATATTTTAATGTGTACTCCAGATGTTACATAAGGTAGTGAGAGTGTGATTCCCTCCTGATTCTCTAAAAGAAGGAATCTTTAAAATCCTTTGGATTTAGGTTGAGTGCCTGATTTGCTCGAGGAGTATCCTGCCCGATGAAAGGACGCGATGTTCAAGTCATCACTGTGAAGTAACCTTGCATAAGGTTTGTTCGGAAAAAAGTGATGGAACAATGGTATACTATAGATATAAATGCCTATCTGTGCATCCAATGAGTAATAATTACGAGTACCTATTTTGTTTCGTTGAAGTCTTTGTTAGTTTCAACAATTTATGATTATTTATCCCCTCATATTTTTGTTAACTGTGCAGTTATGTTTTCACTGTAAAAGGAGAACCACTTGGCACCGGCTGAAACATGTAGTAGTGCCTGCATGTACACAATGTTCGCTGCATCAAAACAGAATGGCTGAGTCCGTTGATCCTTCAAAGCTAATGATAAGTTGGAGTATTTGGCAATCAACGAGTGAGGTTGATGCTATGCTTCATCCACCCTATTTGGTGCTTCTCTGTCAGTTTCTTATATAAACTGTATCTTCAGTGCCTACAAAAATATAGCAGTGTGGATAATTGGGTTTTTAACTGGCATCATGGCAGTTTATCCTAGATAATAGCGACTGAGTGTTTACAGTTTTCTACTTAATAGGCAAGAGCTGATAACATGATCGTGCAATTTTTAGTGACTAAAACAGGTTGGTGAGGTATTTTTACTCCCGTTGCAACGCACGGGCATTTGTGCTAGTATATGGTAATGGAATTAATTCTCGTTACCGGCTGCCACCTTTCGTACGTCCGGTAATGGAATTAACTAGCGCTAAAGACGCGCGGCGCACGCCGCGCCCGTGACTGATTCCGAAGATGTCTTTATATTTGCACCCGTGCATGGTGGGAGGGGGGTGTCATTTTTTGCAGCATAAAACAAAAGAAACCAAAAATAAGAATAGTGAGAAAACATAAAAATGCCGGCTGCAATCCCTTTGATGGTCCATGTTTTTTATATGTAATTTTCGGTTTCTTGCTGCACTTATTATATGTGATTTTCTGTTTCTTGCTGCACTTATGCCACTGTTACTCATTTGTTTCTTAACCACGGAGCACAAGGGAAACCGAAATATTATTTTTGGCATTGTTGGATTCTAGCAAAGCTGACAGTGTAGCATGCCACTGATATCTGTGTCTCAAAGAAAACAATAGGTGATCTATATAATTGGATTCTAAAATATGAACACTGAAACATCGGCAAGAAGAGAAAGAGAAGAATATCACTGGTTTGAGAACCGAAACTCTAGTATTCGGTGCACTCATACAGTAGAAGTGCCTTCTCCATATTTAATGGGACAAAACAAAAATACACGGATGTAAAATGAAGAAACAACCATGTTTCTCCAGAACAAAATGAATGAATGTAAATAGACACTGAGTTGACAGAGCCAGCATGACTATTAAAACAGCCAATCTTCAGTTCAACTCCTATGTTGCCAACCTGAAAACATAGTTTCTTAAGGGAAATGAGAGTACAAAGAAATGGAAAGAAAATAATTAAGCATGATAATTTGCACAACCCTGTATTTTAATCCCGAGTAATGGATGATTACTATTTATGCAGTAATGACACCTGAAAGTTGGTTCACCAGCATGCCCAGGAACATGACTACAACAACCTCATCATTCTACCAATTTTTCCCATGGTGTTACGAACGCACACTCGCTGTAACTGTTTCATATTCATTTCACGCAGGATAATGGTGTGGAATATATGACATGATAATTTCTGAACAATATATCCTATCATGCCCTACAGCCTATAGTTGTTCAATAGAGAACAATCTATCTGCTCCTGATTTAGGTGAAAAACTACCATGCATATATAGAACTGCAGCCATTAAGAATTGAAGAGAAGCAAACAAATCACAATCAATCCACCTCCATTTTCCATGATGTAAGTGTTAGCTTAGAAATATATGGAATGTGTGTTCAACTCAAAGCACCGAGAGTCGCAAGTTTTCATATTAGTTTATCAACACAAGAAACAGTACTGTCAAAGTAAAATGTTGCAAGTCAGAAAATTTTCAGATAACTTATAGGCATCACAATGTATATGTTGGCACATTCCTTGCATACCCCTTTTCCTTCATTTTCAACAAACTGATATGGCAAACCTTCGCCATGAAATTGGTCTCACAAACATGGAAGTGCATCTCAAATATGTACTTCAGATAGGAGCAATAATTGGCGGTCAAAATAGGGCATGGCGTTCATTACCTTAATTATTTCTGGGAATCTGAGCAATGCAGCGGCAATACTGAACATTGTCATGTTCACAGCCTCACAACCTTAGGAAGCTCTGCGTTAGTTGTCCCTCCCTCGTGGCACTTTGTTCTGCAGGTTGTTTCTAACCTGAAATGCAACCCGAGGCATGCTTATAATAAAATCGAAGGAAACGTATAATTTAGTTAGACATAATTCATCCATTTGTTCGATCAAATCAAGATAAAATCAATTTGATCAGCAAGGTTGAGAAGCAAAGTGGCTGTCAGAATATATTTTCACTAATTTATTTCGAAGAGACCTTAGTGGCAGCAGAGGTCAGTGTGTTGGCATGAGTCCACTCAAGTTGCTTTCAATGTTATTTCTGTGGCTTCTTCTGACATATAACAGAATGATAAAAGCAAACCACACAAACCCACTTTTAGGTATGATTGACTACTTCCAATTAAATCAGGAAAGCATAGATAGATAAAAAAAACCTGGAGGTATATTTGGTGTCCCCTTTCTTGCTTCTTCATGAGACCCTGGACCAAGCAAAAATAACATACATGGGCAATGGAGTGTTAATTAACTTTGTGTTCAAAGCGTAATGTAAAATCAAGCTACACATGTTTACACAGGGACTAAGTGATTTAGCAAACATGTGAATTTGTATTGAACAAAACTGGATCATAGCAAGATGGTTGCCAATTAGCATAGAGGTAGAAGGAGCATTGATTCTGAAAATTCCTAAAAACGATGAAGAGGCCCGCTCACCATGTAGGACAGTTGTATGTGCGTCTCATGGTCGTACCTTTGTACGGCAAGGACGGCCGCGGCCGCCGCTCGCCAAGGAACGCGGACGGCCCTGGGTGTGAGAGAAGGGAGGGACAGGCCATGGGCGTGGTGAGCCGACACCAAGCAATCGGGCGGAGGACGACACAGCTAAGTGTTGCCCCGTGGAAGTCGCCCCGCGCACTGGCTGTTCTCCGCCTTCGCCGCGCGGCGGCGTGCTGCCGCATTGTAGAACGGAAAAATGGCGAGGTGGATGGGGGTGGAAGCGCAGCCGGGGAGTTGCGTCGACGACGGCCGGTAGAGGACTGCAGCGGCGAACGATGGGGGTAGCGTGGTAGGGATGGACTGGTGGAGGCGAACAGCCGGCTTCCCTTTTTCTTTGTCCTTCTCTGGCTCTCTCGTTATCTCTTTCGGAATGGATAAGGAAGGAGCAAAGATCAGCGGTGAGTACTGGGCCCAGCTGAAGATATTTACGTCGTCTTAAGCGGTAAATCTCACCGGACAGTAAAAAAAATGTCAAAAAAGAAGAAAATGCAAATGCTTCCCGCTTTAGTATTGTTATATACTTACTAGAAAAATGCCCGTGCGTTGCAACGGGTAAATAGAATACATAGACCTAACCCAATGTGATGTCACATAGTAATTAGAATATCCGACTGATTGGAATACCTGCACTTGAACGTTAATTAACACGCGATTGCGAAAGTCCTAATGTGATAAAGAACCACATCAGTTACTTCTCTCATCTCACACATGGCACCCTCTATTCTTTCACGTCGTGAAAAGGGGATTAGTCTTTTTGTTAGTAAGATTGAACACAATCAATCCGTATAATTGACGACACAAAGGTCTGTTCTAACTTTCTAGCACACAATCAACTATCATAAATTCATAACCACAACTGAGTATAATTTAAGAACTTCAAGCAGTAAGAATAAGGAAAACTTTAAGCAAACATGGAGAAAGTCGGACGCATTTGAGAAGAATTGGAGAGAAGGGGCAGGGCGGACTTGCGCTATTCCAGGCGCATGTACTCCTGGTTCTCCCCAGAGGTGACAGCTAATCTAGCCAGAAGAACATAGATAATGACTCACGTTCTGAACCAAACTGAGCTTTACTTTTACTGAGACTTCTGTCCAGTTGCGTCGTACTTTCCGGTGAAAGCGATCTGCTTCGTTTGCTCGGTGATTCAATGTCGCCGGAACCAATCTGCAAGTACAAAGCTAGCTTGTGCAACCAGATCAATCCACTTGCAATGAGCCAGTACATCATGCCGGAATAAATCAATGGTCAAGGGAACAAAACGATCTGTATACATGCATGCGTTGTATGATGAATCAATCAGCTAGCTCCTATGTACTTGCGTATCTTGCCGCGTCCGGTAAGTTCGGAAAGTAGTCCAGCTAACCTCCAGAGGTTAGTGATCTCTAGAAAACACTTTGTATGTCGCATCGGCGAGGTCAGGCTGTGCCAACAACACTCCAATTATAAGTGTTTACATGGCCTCGTGCACCCCGGCAACAGCGACGCGCTCGGCAGTGGCTCCCTGGAAGTCCCGCGTGTTGCATCCGAGCACCTCGCGGAGTGGGTAGCCCATGAAGGAGGCAGGAGGTCCTGCAGCGGCTGCGGTGACATGGTCGGACGTTGGAAGCCTGCCGGTCCCTGTTCAGGCCCAAGCATGAGGATGCCGTTGCGCGCACGATCGAACACTTCGAGGCTTTTTTTCCCAGTGGAGCTTACATGTCGTGCGTGCATGCCGAGGAACAGCTCTATGGGCAGCGTGAGGAACCACCATCGGGCTCAGGCGGCGGCCATGGCCACACCTCGCATCTGGCGTTGGCCCAACAGCTCTTCCTCGCAATCGCCTCATGTCGACCGTCGACGGTCATGGGGATCCGCCTCCAGCCGGAGGCTTAGCAGCAGAGCATCGTCGTCTTCTAACAAGCTGGCAGCGAGCCTCAGGTCTGTGGCTCGAGGCTGCGTCCGCTGCCGATTTGTTTCTATTCTTGTGGCGCAGTTTGAGGAGCAAATCTGTGGGATTAGCTTACCTTGACGTTCTTTTTATAGCAGCAGATTCGTTTTGAAGTTAGAATTGTAGTTGTATGCAAGACGGACTAATAATGCACAGCGATGGATCAAGAAACGTTTGGCGAACGAAAAAAAATAGGACAACACGCATAGCCTGGGTGGAACTGCGGCTTCAATTGTCAAGAAGTAAAGGGATGTTTTTACAAAATCGTCGCGACGGTGAACCCACATAGTCAATCCGTGCTTTATTATTAGGGAAAGATTCTCGTTACCGGCTGCCACCTTTCGTACGTCCGCCCCGCGGCTCCTGTCGCTTGGCATGGTAAAAAGAGATAGCTTATGTGGTAACGTGATTAACATGCATGCACCTTTTCCTCGCTGGTTTTGTCAATAACTTGAGTAATGGTTCTTCTAACTAGTCAATGCGTGAGTGGTGTGGCACGTGTGCATGGGAGGGCACAGGCTAATAATACTTAAATGCATCAAGGACGGAGCAGACCAACTTCTGATGAAGGACGAGGAGACTAAGCATAGATGGCGGGAGTACTTTGACAAGTTGTTCAATGGGGAGAACGAGAGTTATACCATTGAGCTGGACGACTCCTTTGATGATACCAGCATGCGTTTTGTGCGGCGAATCCAAGAGTCTGATGCCAAGGAGGCTTTAAAAAGGATGAAAGGAGGCAAGGCGATGGGCCCTGATTGTATCCCCATTAAAGTGTGAAGAGGCGTCGGGGACATAGCAATAGTATGGCTAACCAAACTTTTCAATCTCATTTTTCAGGCAAACAAGATGCCAGAAGAATGGAGACGGAGTATATTAGTACCAATCTTCAAGAACAAATGGATGTTCAGAGTTGTACTAATTACCGTGGAATTAAGCTGATGAACCATACAATGAAGCTATGGGGAGAGTCATTGAGCACCGCTTAAGAAGAATGACAAGCGTGACCAAACATCAGTTTGGTTTAATGCCTGGGAGGTCGATGTGACGCCCCCGGCCCGACCGTGCACTAATCATACGCGCAAATGCACACGATCAAGCCCAGGGACTCACGGGAAGATATCACAACACAACTCTAAACACAAAATAAAATAATACAAGCTTAATATTACAAGCCAGGGGCCTCGATGGCTCGAATACATAAGCTCGAGATCAAGCGTCAGCGGAAACAACATAATATCTGAGTACAGACATAAAAGGGAAACACGTTGCCTTAAGAAGGCAAAAACAAACGACGGCTCTGATCGAAAGAGGCAAGGCCTCCTGCCTGGGAGCCTCCTAAACTACTCTTGGTCGTCGGTCTCCACGTAGTAGTAGGGGCCTCCAGGGATCTCCTGCTCCTGGACTCCGTCGTCTGATCGCAGCAATCGGGTATGGAGAAAAAGAATAGCAAAGCAACCGTGAGTACTCATCCAAAGTACTCGCAAGACTGACATCAGATCTATGCTAAATATGCATCGGTATCAAAGGAATGGGGCTATATCTTTGGACTAAACTGCAGAAATGTCAGAACAGAGGGGGAAAGGCCTAGCCTATCGTAGACTAGCATCTTCAGCGTCTTGCAGCATTAGAAGAGTGCAGATTAGCATAATATAAAGTAACAAGCATGTAGAAGCAAAGCCGAGAGATCCTTCCTCGACCCCCTGCGAGAAAGCAATCCCGGAGCTTACATATTATTTAACATGTATCCAGTTCAAGTTGTAGTAGATCGGGATACAACACTGAGCGTCCTGTTACTGTGGACACGGCTATTCGAATAGATAACTTCCCTGCAGGGGTGCACTACTGTTACCCAACACGCTCGATTAACTCTGGCCGGACACACTTTCTTGGGTCATGCCCGGCCTCGGTTGATCGACACACCGCAGCCCTACCTAGGCTCAGCAGAGAGGTCCCCGCCGGTCTACATCCTACACTACTGGAATAAGCTTCTTTGCCGTCTGCCATGGCAGACGGCAAAGGACCATAAAGCGGACGGCAAAGGTGTTTGCCGTCAGCCGCAGACGGCAAACATATCCGGCACTGTAAGTTCCGGTAAAGAGCTTCTTTGCCGTCTGCTCTCTCACAGCGGACGGCAAAGACCTTTGCCGTCAGCTTTCCTAGGCAAGCTGACGGCAAAGAAAGTGGACGGCAAAAAATAGACGTTAGCCACGTTAGGTATCTAACGGGAGGGTTTGCCGTCTGCCAGCGGACGGCAAAGTACCACTCTCCTTTGTCATCTGCCAGCGGACGGCAAAGTGACCAAATGGGTCAGCCCCAGTGCCCCCAGGTTGCACATGTTGCTGCCACGTGTCATCTTTGCCGTCTGCCAGCAGACGGCAAAGGGCTTTGCCATCCGCTGGCAGATGGCAAAGTGCCTGCACTGCCACTGTTTTTACTGTTTTCTGTTATTTCCCTGCATTTTCAACAAACAAATATGATATATATATATAGTTTCACCATAGAAGTACACCAATGCATAGGCCATGTATCAAACATCTAGCAGTCCATCAATGCAACACATCCACGTCACCATCGAAGTACACCAATGCATAGGGTATTAAAAGATCCAATACATACAAAGTTTCACCATGTTCATCCATATATACAAATCAAAACAAAAAACTAAATAGTAGCATTCTGCCCTAGCCAGCTTCCATGAAGTGAATCAAACCTGCAAAAGTGGGAGTAAGAAAGTTAGAAGAAGAAGAAGAAGACTACAAGAAGAATAAGAAGAAGAAGAAGAAGAAGAGGAGGAAGAAGAAGAAGAAGAAGAAGAAGACTAGAAGAAGAAGAATAAGGTAAGTATAGGTCATTTTTGTGCTAACCTAGGTGATTATGCCATTTTTTAGCCAACTTAGGTAAGTATAGTTGTCCTCTCCTCCATCTCCTTCTCCTTCGCTGCCATAAGCGTCTGTGTTGCCTCTCTCTCTTTCTGAATAGCAGCCTGCAACACAACTCCTCGTTAGCATTGTAATCATCTTTGTTCACACACACAACGTAATGAGGAAAGATATCTGAGTCCGTATAACTAACCTCGATGGCGAGCTCGACTGGCCGTGGAATGACATGAATTAATAATAATCTTGATCGTCTATATATTCTCCGGGATCAATAAATGCATCATCATCATCACTATCATCAATAAATGCATGATCATCATCACTATCAGGAACAACGTGAGGAAGGCCTCCTTCATGTAATCGGTTAAGCATTGACAGGTCATCCGCATCAGTAACCTCTTCTTGTTTCGGCTCTTCCTGTTCCGGCTCAGGGGTTAAGTCGGATTCATTGTCGCTGTCTACTTCAATGTTCCGGGGTGAAGTAGAGCGGTTCTTGAAACGTTTTTTGGAAATACGTGTTTCTTGGAAGAATTCTCCTTCATATGTGTCTTGGTTAATGTGAGGTTCATAATCCTCTTCATTGAGGGGAGGTGGTCTAAAATGTGGCGGCACTTCATAAACGACATCCCAACCTTTCAGATTTGGATCAGTTTGGCACGCCCACGGTAGATAGAAAACTTGGGTCGCCTGTTGAGCCATAATATAGACATCAGACACATCTAAATGGGTGGTTTGTTTGATTTCGACTAGCCCTACATGTTCATGAGTCCTTCTAGTCTCCTTCGGCTGGAACCAATGACATTTGAAGACTACGACGTTCGGTGGGTTTTCACCATAGAATAGAAGTTCATAAATTGCTTCAACTCTTCCATAGTACTCTGTACCTCCTTCGCCGATAGCAGAGACACAACAATTTGTAGTCTTTAGGTCGGGCATAGATAGCTCTTTGTCAAAGATACGAAAGCGATACCCGTTGATGTCGTATCTGTCAAATGAACGGACCTTATAGTCAAAACCATTAGCGACTTGTCTCAGCTCGGCGTCCATAGACTCTGAATTAGCCTACAAGGTTAATACGAAAGGATTTTTGCATTAGCCGCAAATAAGACGAAGAAATGAAATGGTCCATTAATGGTAATTACCATTTGTTTGAACCAAGAGATGAAACCGGGATAGCCGCCTCCATGCTTCGCCAGGAGCTCATACTCTTCGACGGAATTCTTTTGGATGACCACTCCATCCGAGAATTTGGCGACGTATCAACTATATAAAATATCCGGGAATAAGAGCAGTTCTAAGGAATTACAAGTTGCGAAACAATAATGTACCGACAACTTACTCGATGTACGGCCGCACTTCTGTTAGGTTGTTGAAGATATACAACGAAATGGTCCGCCATTCATCGACATCCAACGCTTTTGCTTTAGAAGCACCGGCTGGTGCGAGCCTCCCTTTGAATAGGCTGAGGTTGGATCGGTTTTTTTTGGGTCGCCATCATTGTACCGAGGCTTCGGATTATGCAAATGACGATTTTTGGCTTCGTAGTGTGCTGTCACGAAGTTTGACGCCTCCTCAGTAATGAATGCCTCGACCATCGATGCTTCAATTCTATGTTTATTTTTACATTTTGCTCGAAGCGTCTTCTGCATCCTCTCAGTTGCGAAGCACCAACGATTTTGCACGGGCCCCCCCAATCTTGCCTCAGTCGCGAGATGCAAAATCAAATATTGCATTGGATTAAAGAAGCCCGGTGGAAAGATCTTCTCCAACTTGCAGATCAACTCCGATGCCAACTCTTCCATTTCATCTAGCACGCCAGGCGATAGTTCTTTCGCACAAAGAGAACGGAAGAAATAGCTAAGCTCTGCCAGTACTAGCCATTCATCCTCAGGGATAAAGCCACGCAGCATCACCGACATTACTCGCTCAAGCCATATGTGCCAATCATGACTCTTGAGACCAAATATCTTCTGTTTGTCAAGACTCGCTCCCCTCTTTAGATTCGCTGCATAACCATCGGGGAACATCAACTGCATTTTCACCCACAAGATCATTTCCCTCATAGCCGGCCTTCCAAGATTGAACCATGCCTTTGGCTTTGTCCAGTTCTGCTTTCCTTTCGCTTGTCGCATGTTTTGTAACGGTCTGTCATATAGAGCCTCCTGATCGATTCTAGTCTTAGGATTATCCTTTGACTTTCCCTCTATGCCGAACAATGTACCAAAAATGACCTCGGCGATATTCTTTTCAGTGTGCATCACGTCGATGTTGTGTGGGCAAAGGAGGTCTTTGAAGTAAGGCAGATCCCATAAGCATGACTTGTGAGTCCATGCGTGTTCCGTATTATACCCTTTGAAATACCCAGGACGATTTGGATCCGGCTCGAGAGCGTTTAACTGATCCAGAAGTTGTTGGCCTGTCAACGCGGGTGGTGCAGAGTTTTTGACAACTCTACCTTTGATGAAATTCTTCTTATCTTTTCTGAACTTATGGCGAGGATCCAGAAAATGTCTATGCATGTCTAAGCAAGAATACTTGCGACCTGCCTGCAGCCAACGGAACTGAAGAGCTGCCTTGCATGTGGGGCACGGGAACCTTCCATGCACACACCAGCCAACGAATAGGGCATACGCCGGCACGTCATGCGTCGAGTACATGTACCACACATGCATTTTGAAGGTTTTTTTGGTAGCGGCGTCGTATGTCTTGATCCCATTATCCCAAGCTTGTTGCAATTCATCCTTAAGCGGCTGCATGTACACATTCATATTCTTCCCCGGATAGTTGGGCCCTGGAATTATCAACGTCAGGAAAATGTTCTTTCTTTTCATAATCTCTCCGGGGGGGAGATTGAGTGGAATGACAAATACAGGCCAACAACTGTATTGGGTTGCCGTCATACCGAACACATTGAACCCATCCGTGCTGATGGCGACTCGAGGATGCCTTGGATCTGCCGCTTTATCGTTATGTAATGCATCGAAATGCTTCCACGCAAAAGCGTCTGAAGTGTGTACCAACATCTGATTCCCATCTGCATCTAGTTCGGTTCTTTTGCCCAATTTGTGCCATGTCATCTGTCTGGCCGTCTCTTCGACCATGAAAAGACGTTGAAGTCTTGGTACGATTGGCATATAGCGAAGAACATTAACAGGGATTTTTGTCTGCATCTTCTCACCCATACCGTTGTCTACGAAAACATACCTGGAACACTTACAAATGGGACAATAGTTCAAGTCCGCATACTCAAGCCTAAATAAGGCACATCCATTCTCACATGCATCTATCTTTTCATAGGGCATCTTAAGTACACGGAGGATTTTGTCCGACTGGTATAGGTTAGCAGGCAGTACATGGCCTTTGGGTAGAAAGCGTCCAAATATTGTCATCATCGTGTCGTAGAATTCTCTGCCCAGGTTGAATTGAGCCTTCAGAGCCATTACTTGCGCGATGGCATCGAGCTGACAAAGCTTAGTGTGCTCGTGGAGAGGACGTTTTGAAGACTCCAACATTTCATAGAATGCCTTTGCAGATTCCTCCATCTCATCGTCCGAATCCCGAGCATCATCAAAGTCTTGCACCATGTCTTCGATCCCGGTACCATGCTCGTCGGTGCGACGACGAACCCCCTCAGCTCTGGCACATTGGGCAGACTCACCATGAAAAGTCCACACCGTATAATTAGGCTTAAAACCTCACTTCTGCAGGTGCTTAACCATTTCACCCTCTGTCTGCCTTTTAAAGTCGTCGCACCGGGGACAGGGACACCATGTTTTTTCCTGGCCATTTGCAAATGCGGCTCTCACAAACCCCTTGGTATTTGTTAACCATTCTTTGGTCATGTCTTTCTGACTGGTGTGACCGGTGTACATCCACGCACGATCAGTCATCTTGCCTAGCTACTAGACACACAAGAAATATATATATATAATTCAGCGGTTAATCAACTTTGTCAGTTTTATTACGTCCATGCAACCTACACGCTAATAGGTTAAGATAGGTCCTAATCCCACCCGAGTATGTGTAGATTGGGTTCGTTTTCCCATGCATTGCCCCAGATCCGACGCAGAATTTTGACAGCACCTCCCCGCTGTTCTCCCGATACACGTCTCGGCAATAAGCAGAGAGGATGTGTACCCGGAGAACAACAGGGAGGCACTGACGAAATTCTGCGTAGGATCCGGAGCAGAGCATACGGGAAAACAAACCCAATCTACACATACTCGGGCTGTCCATGGATAACGTTGGACAATTCGAAAGGACGGCGGTTATAAATATGCAAAGACATGCTTATTTATAGATGTCGTCCTTTCGAACGGGAGACGCCTAGGTTACGAAACTTGACATGAAAATAAAATTAAGTGACAATGGCATGACAACCGGAATAGAGCAAATAGGGGAGGGTCGGGGAGGAGATGACAGTAGTGCTCACCACTAGACCGTGTAGGGGACGTAGTCGCACGGGGAGGCCGTCGAACACCAGACCCTTCAAGCGACGAAAAACTGCACATTTAGATCCACACGATCAAAACGAATATTCAATCCCGATAGAAAAATCTCTCTATGTATGACTACTTTTCCACTTCTATTTTCATCTTTTTCTCCTCTATTTCTTCTTCTTCTCCTCTTCTTCTTCCTTTTCTTCTCTTCTTCTTCTTCTTCTTCTTCTTCTTCTTCTTCTCTTCTTCTTCTTCTTTTCTTCTCCTCTTCTTCTTCTCCTCTTTTTCTTCTACTTTCTCCTCTTCTTCTGTTTTTCCTTTTCATCTCCTCCTCCTCCTCCTCCTCCTCCTCTACTTCTTCTTCTTCTTCTTCTTCTTCTTCTTCTTCTTCTTCTTCTTTTCATTTGTCATTTTTCCTTCTTCTTTTCTTCTTCTAACAGTAGCTAGCTAGCTAATTACTAATCTAAAAAATGAAAAAAACAGAAAAAATGCGGAAGAGGGGGGAAGGGAGGAGGCACAGAGAACTCACCGGAGCAGGCGTCCAGGCGGCGGGGGCGTCTGGGGTGCCGGGGCGGCGGGGCGGCGGTGCGTAGGGGCACGGGGGCGGGGGGCGTCCGGTGGGTGGGGGCGTCCGGTGGGTGGTGGCGGTGGGTGGGTGGGGGTGGCGGGGCGGCGGGTGGGTGGGGGTGGCGGGGCGGGGGAGCGGCCGGTGGGTGGGGCGGCGGGGCAGCCGGTGGGTGGGGGCGGCTGATGGGGATATGTACCTAGGGTAGGGTCATAGGCCTGACCTACGTACCCTACCTAAGGACACTACTTTGGAAGATTACAAGACTACAAGGAAGATTCCGACTGGAGTAACTCGACATCCAGCTCACTCGGAAGATTCTACATCCACTCGACGGTTACCTTTCACTCAGTCGTATGGTTCACTCGAATATGCGAAGACCGACAGTCGACAAGGCAGACGAAGAACCATCTGGCATTACGGCATCAATGCCCCACTTTGTAACATAGGAGGTGAAGGGGTGGCGTACTCTATATAAGCCACCCCCCACCACGTAGCGAGGGGGGCTCTCGTTTCCTCCATCCCTCTCTCTCAAACTCTCTCACACACTCTGTAACCCCGTGTTCATACGCAGAGAAAAGAACCCTCTCCGGAGGACAGGACGTAGGGCTTGTTACTCTTCCGAGAGGGGCCCGAACCTGCTAAAAATACTCGTGTCACCCATATGCATCTCGGTAGATCATGCTCCTTTACCCTACCCCTTCGTACTGTCGGAGTCATTCCCACGACAGTTGGCGCCCACCTTGGGGCTTGGCGTCTATCGTGCCATGATGCATATGGTTTTTCATTCATATATGTTTAATCTTCTGTGCATCTCGTTCATCGTTCATCGCCGAAACGAGTAGTGAAACTTCACAAAAAATGGAGGAGAAAAGATACATCTCTATTCGATGCCACGGAGGCACTGGTCTGGCCGGCGACGCAAGGCTCCTCTACCCAGTCGCTTGCCCGACGACGGCTTCCGCGCTACGGAAGCACTGGCCTGGCTGACAGTGCAGGGCTCCTTCGACAGCTCGCCTGCCCGACAGCAACCTCCACGCCGCGGGGTTTCCCCGGCCGATCGCCTGCTCGACGGCGGCGTCCGTGCCGTGGGGCTCTTCGGCCCGGTCGTGCGTTCGGCAGTGAGCTTCATGGTGGAGGCGCACCTCCCGCGTGGTGCTCTCCGACGCTGCTGGCTAGATGACGGTCCCTACAGGGGAGCGCGTCCTTCCGGCGTCGCCTGCACTATCATGCTGCATTGCAATAAATTGCATGCCCAAAATAATCCACGGAAGAAGGAAACTTCCATCACATTTAGCTCTTGCCTAATTACCCTAATTAATACCTCTTGCATGCAGGTCATGCGTTCAGATTTTGGACGTGAGCAAATCCTCCGTCAATGCATTGGGGCGTTTGGATCCGGAGAAAGTACATCTTGCATTGACTGGCTGGGTGGCTCGCGGGATCCCAGGGTCGAGTGGCTGGAAGACGATGACTTCCCCGGTAACTCGAACCCCTTGACGCGGCGGCGAAGACGAGGCCGGCTACGCCCTAGTGCACAATCACGCATAGACGCTGACGCCGTTCGCCTGTCCTGAACGCGCTTGCTGGCCATCGCCGCGCTCGCGGACGTGCTCGCTGGTGCCTGCCAGCGGCGCGCTCGCTCGGTGCCGCCTCGCGACGTGCTCGCCGGCCCTCGCTTACATCGCTGGCAGTACGACTTCGGACGGTACGTAGCCTGCTATCCCAATCGCATAATGAGGCCCTCATAATCCTTCGTAAAGAGGGCTGGCTGCTTCATCCATTTAACCACGTCATTAAGTGCCTCATCAGGTGGTATTTTTCGCGTGAGTTAAGTGTGCATGCATGCATGCATAACCGACCGTCATCATGGTCGTCCGTCATCATGCATAACCGGGCCATCAGTGGTCTTTAATCCATGCAGGCAGCATCCGTGCATGAGACTTAGTTATGCTTGCTACTAACTTGCAGGGACATTTGTCTGTCTGTCGTTGTAACCGGACAGCGGTTTATTCAGACGGACATTCCGTTCAAGCTACTTACAGAATGACATACAGATAAAATTTGCGTTCAGACGATCAACATGCATATCACTTAGCCGCCCCGCGCGACGTCACTCGGCAAGACACATCGTCATCACTCGGAGTTGTTGGCTCGACGCGCGACGACTGCACAGCTGCAACCTCCACCATGGAGTTGTTGGCTCGACGGGCGACGACGGACTCCATGGCGATGGCATGGCTACTACACGACGCGGATGACGGAGCCGGCCACGCCCTAGTGCGCGCGGCCGCCGGCGCCATCCGCACGTCGTCTCCGGCCACGCGTGTGACGCTGACGTCGCGCCCCCGCGCACAGCCACCGAGGAAGCGCAGGTCGCGGCATCCGGCGAGACGGAGCTCTTCTTTCCGATCGACTGCATGGCCGAAGCCTCCGCGATGGAACTGCCGACCCAACCGGCGGTCTGTTCCCCCAAGCGGCGAGGCGCAGGTCCGGCACGTTGCTGGCATGCGGCGTTTCCTCCGCCGACACCAACTACTCGGCAGCTAGCCCCACCAGCATCAACTACTCAGCACCCACCGAGAACCACTCTCCATTAAATCTCGATTCCTTCCCAGGGAGTAAACGGCATGCAGGGAGATAAATGACCCATGGAAGAAGGAAACTTCCATTGCATGCAGTCCCGTCTTAAACTCTTGCTTAATTACCGCTAATTAAGCCTCTTGCATGCGCGTACAGGTTTTGGATGTGGTCAACAACATCAATGCATGGTAACGGCATCTGAAGCGGCAGGCGTTGGCGAATCCCCGCGACCGATGGCCTCAGGCACGACGCCCCGGCAGTTCCTTCGTCCGACGCCAAGCGCTCGCCGATGGCCTGTGCGATGGAGTCAACACCACACCGCCGCAACCGGAAGCTGGCTCTGCCCTCGCACACGACAGCGTCTCCCGCGTTGGGGGCACAAACCAGGAGTTGGCCATGCCGCCATTCTCAGCAGTTTTTCCCTCCGGCATTATTCACCCGGCAGCAACTCCCTCCAGTTGGCATGATCACTCGGACGGGACTAGCTCGCTCGGACCCAACCGGATCATTGGCACTCGGCCGCCTGTGTGCCACCACTCGGCCGCCCGTGCGCCGTCGCTCGGCTGGACATGTCCGCATCACTCGGCCGCCCCGCACGTGGTCACGGGGCTGCTTGCGTCATCATCAACGTGCCCACGCGACCGCCTCGCACGGCGTCACTCGATCGGCTGGACGCGTCTTCATCACTCGACCGCCCGCGCGTTGTCCCTCAGCTGGACGCGTCTACATCATTCTGCCGCCCGCGCACCGTCGCTCAGCTATACGCGTCTTCAACACTCGGCCGCCCCGCGCGCCGTTGCTCAGTTGGACGCGTCCTCATCCTTCGGCTGCCCTGCGCGTCGCCATCAGCTGGACACGTCCTCACCACTCGGATGCCCCCATGCGTCGCCATTCGGAGGACACGTCTTCATCGGCTTGCCCGACAAGCTAAGTATTTTTTCATATTTCATCCACATACATTTTACATACGGACAACTAAACGTCCAGCATCATTCGGATGAATACTGCACTCGGACAAGCAATGTGCAGGTTTTCTCGGAGAACTAAACGTCCGGGCATTCGGCCGCCCCGCGCGACGTCACTCGGCGAGACACGTCTTCGTCACTTGGCCGCTCCGCAAATCGCCACTCAGCCGGACGCTCCGTCATCACTCGGCAGCTCCGCGCATTGCCACTCGGCGAGGAACGTCTTCGTCACTCGGCAGCTGCGCGCATCGCCACTCAGCCGGACGCTCCATCGTCACTCGGCCGCTCCGCGCGCCGTCACTCTACTGGACGCGTCGTCATCACTCGGCAGCTGCGCGCATCGCCACTCGGTCGGACGCTCCATCGTCACTCGGCCGCTCCGCGCGCTGTCACTCTACTGGACGCGTCGTCATCACTCGGCAGCGCCGCGCATCGCCACTCGGCGAGACGCTCCATCATTCGACTGGACGCTCCTTCGTCACTCGGTCGCTCCGCGCACCGTTACTCGGCGAGACGCTCCTTCGTCACTCGGCAGCTCCGCGCGCCATCATTCGACTGGACGCTCCTTCGTCACTCGGTCGCTCCGCGCACCGTTACTCGGGGACTACACCCACTGGGTGTAGAGGCGATGCGCGGAACTGTCCGGATGATGAAGGAGCGTCTGGCGGAGGACACCCACTTCATCACTCGGTCGCCCCGCGCGCGCCGTCACTCAACTGGACGCTCCTTCGTCACTCGGTCGCTCCGCGCGCCATCATTCGACTGGACGCTCCTTCGTTACTCGGTCGCTCCGCGCACCGTTACTCAGCTCGACGCTCCTTCGCCACTCGGCCGCTCCTGCGCCGTCAGACAGCTAAGTCATTCTTCACACCCTGCATTCAATTAAATAGTTATTTTAGCATTACCAAGTGTCAAGTAAGTCGCATATGGCATTCACTCGAAGGCCACGCCACCGAGTGTACCCCTGCGCTCGGTTCTTTATCTTCACGTCGGATCCTTCACTTTCACAAGTTCACTCGGATCCTTCACTCTTTAGACTCTTGCTGGTTCCGGACCAGCAAGCACCTGGCACACCCAGCGGGTGTCTATGGGTGAAATTTACACGAATCATTTCAACAAACATCAAATTACTTCGAGAATTTTTTATGTTAGCGTGTGTTATTTTTCATACACAGGTTACCTGGACGCCTCTGTGCGCCATTCTCGACGACATGCTCGACTCGGTCGCCCCGCGCGCCGTCACCTAGTCGGACACCTCCGCGACAACATTCTCGACTCGGCTGCCCCACGCGCCGTTACTCGGCCGCTCCGCGCGCCGTCACTCAGCCAGAGACATCTACTTCACTCAGATGCCCCGCGCATCGACACTCGGCGAGACACGTCTTCGTCACTTGGCCGCTCCGCGCATCGCCACTCCGCCGGACACGCCTACATCAGTCGGACGCCCTGCGAGTCGCCACGCCGACGGATGCGTCTACATCACTTGACCGCCTCGCGCGTCGCCGCTCCGACGGATGCGTCTACAACACTCGACCACCCCGCGCGTCGCCACTCCGCTGGATCCGTCTTCCCGACTTGGCCGCCCCGCGCGTCGCCACTCCGACGGATGCGTCTACAGCACTCGACCGCCCCGCGCGTCGCCACTCCGCAGGATCCGTCTTCCCGACTTGGCCGCCCCGCGCGTCGCCACTCCGACGGATGCGTCTACAGCACTCGACCGCCCCGCGCGTCGCCACTCCGCTGGGTCTGTCTTCCCGACTTGGCCGCCCCGCGCGTCGCCACTTCGACGGAGGCGTCTTCATCACTCGACCACCCCGCGCGTCGCCACTCCGCTGGATCCGTCTTCCCGACTTGGCCGCCCCGCGCGTCGCCACTCCGACGGATGCGTCTACAGCACTCGACCGCCCCGCGTGTCGCCACTCCGCTGGATCCGTCTTCCCGACTTGGCCGCCCCGCGCGTCGCCACTTCGACGGACGCGTCTTCATCACTCGACTGCCCCGCGCGTCGCCATTTCGACGGATGCGTCTTCATCACTCGGCCGCCCCGCGCATCGCCACTCCGACGGATGCGTCTACAGCACTCGACCGCCCCGCGCGTCGCCACTCCGCTGGATCCGTCTTCCCGACTTGGCCGCCCCGCGCGTCGCCACTTCGACGGAGGCGTCTTCATCACTCGACCACCCCGCGCGTCGCCACTCCGCTGGATCCGTCTTCCCGACTTAGCCGCCCCGCGCGTCGCCACTCCGACGGATGCGTCTACAGCACTCGACCGCCCCGCGCGTCGCCACTCCGCTGGATCCGTCTTCCCGACTTGGCCGCCCCGCGCGTCGCCACTTCGACGGATGCGTCTTCATCACTCGACCACCCCGCGCGTCGCCACTCCGTTGGATCCGTCTTCCCGACTTGGCCGCCCCGCGCGTCGCCACTCCGACGGATGCGTCTACAGCACTCGACCGCCCCGCGCGTCGCCACTCCGCTGGATCCGTCTTCCCGACTTGGCCGCCCCGCGCGTCGCCACTTCGACGGAGGCGTCTTCATCACTCGACCACCCCGCGCGTCGTCACTCCGCTGGATCCGTCTTCCCGACTTGGCCGCCCCGCGTGTCGCCACTCCGACGGATGCGTCTACAGCACTCGACCGCCCCGCGCGTCGCCACTCCGCTGGATCCGTCTTCCCGACTTGGCCGCCCCGCGCGTCGCCACTTCGACGGATGCGTCTTCATCACTCGACCGCCCCGCGCGTCGCCACTCCGCTGGATGCGTCTTCATCACTCGTCCGCCCCGCGCGTCGCCATTCCGCTGGATGCGTCTTCATCACTCGGCCGCCCCGCGCGTCGCCACTTCGACGGATACGTCTACATCATTTGGACGCTCCGCGCGTCGCTACTCCGCGCGGCACGTCTTCATCACTTGGCCGTCGCACGCGCCATCGCTCAGCTACACACATCTACACCACAACCCTCAGTGGGTGAACGACTTAGCTGTGATTCCGTATCACCTAAGTTAAAAACCACTCCGAGTGAGGACATCATCCACACTCGGAGGCTTAGCTGTGATTCCGTATCGCCTAAGTTAAAAACCACTCCGAGTGAGGACATCATCCACACTCGGGGCTTACCTGTGATTCCGTATCACCTAAGTTAAAAACCATTCTGAGTGAGGACATCATCCACACTCGAAGGCTTAGCTGCGATTCCGTATCGCCTAAGTTAAAAACCACTCCGAGTGAGGATATCATCCACACTCGGGGGCTTAGCTGTGATTCCGTATCACCTAAGTTAAAAACCATTCTGAGTGAGGACATCATCCACACTCGAAGGCTTAGCTGCGATTCCGTATCGCCTAAGTTAAAAACCACTCCGAGTGAGGACATCATCCACACTCGGGGGCTTAGCTGTGATTCCGTATCACCTAAGTTAAAAACCATTCCGAGTGAGGACATCATCCACACTCGAAGGCTTAGCTGCGATTCCATATCGCCTAAGTTAAAAACCACTCCGAGTGAGGACATCATCCACACTCGGGGGCTTAGCTGTGATTCCGTGTCACCTAAGTTAAAAACCATTCCGAGTGAGGACATCATCCACACTCGAAGGCTTAGCTGCGATTCCGTATCGCCTAAGTTAAAAACCACTCCGAGTGAGGACATCATCCACACTCGGAGGCTTAGCTGTGATTCCGTATCACCTAAGTTAAAAATCATTCCGAGTGAGAACATCATCCACACTCGGGGGCTTAGCTGTGATTCCGTATCACCTAAGTTAAAAACCATTCCGGGTGAGGACATCATCCACACTCGGGGGCTTAGCTGCGATTCCGTATCGCCTAAGTTAAAAAACTACTCCGAGTGAGGACATCATCCACACTCGGGGGCTTAGCTGCGATTCCGTATCGCCTAAGTTAAAAACCATTCCGAGTGAGGGCATCATCCGCACTCGAGGGGCTTAGCTGCGATTCCGTATCGCCTAAGTTAAAAAACTACTCCGAGTGAGGACATCATCCACACTCGGGGGCTTAGCTGCGATTCCGTATCGCATAAGTTAAAAACCACTCCGAGTGAGGACATCATCCACACTCGGGGACTTAGCTGCGATTCCGTATCGCCTAAGTTAAAAAACATTCCGAGTGAGGACATCATCCACACTCGGGGGCTTAGCTGCGATTCCGTATCGCCTAAGTTAAAAAACTACTCCGAGTGAGGACATCATCCACACTCGGGGGCTTAGCTGCGATTCCGTATCGCCTAAGTTAAAAACCATTCCGAGTGAGGGCATCATCCGCACTCGAGGGGCTTAGCTGCGATTCCGTATCGCCTAAGTTAAAAAACTACTCCGAGTGAGGACATCATCCACACTCGGAGGCTTAGCCGCGATTCCGTATCGCCTAAGTTAAAAACCACTCCGAGTGAGGACATCATCCACACTCGGGGACTTAGCTGCGATTCCGTATCGCCTAAGTTAAAAAACATTCCGAGTGAGGACAACATCCGCACTCGAGGGGCTTAGCTGCGATTCCGTATCACCTAAGTTAAAAAACTACTCCGAGTGAGGACATCATCCACACTCGGGGGCTTAGCTGCGATTCCGTATCGCCTAAGTTAAAAACCATTCCGAGTGAGGGCATCATCCGCACTCGAGGGGCTTAGCTGTGATTCTGTATCGCCTAAGTTAAAAAACTACTCCGAGTGAGGACATCATCCACACTCGGGGGCTTAGCTGCGATTCCGTATCGCCTAAGATAAAAATCACTCCGAGTGAGGACATCATCAACACTCGGGGACTTAGCTGCGATTCCGTATCGCCTAAGTTAAAAACCACTCCGAGTGAGGACATCATCCACACTCGGGGACTTAGCTACGATTCCGTATCGCCTAAGTTAAAAAACTACTCCGAGTGAGGACATCATCCACACTCGGGGGCTTAGCTGCGATTCCGTATCGCCTAAGTTAAAACCATTCCGAGTGAGGACATCATCCACACTCGGAGGCTTAGCTGTGATTCCGTATCACCTAAGTTAAAAACCCCTCCGAGTGAGGATATCGTCCACACTCGGGGGCTTAGCTGCGATTCCGTATCGCCTAAGTTGAAAACTCTGCCGAGTGAATAGCATCCCTTTCACTCGGAAACTTAGCTGCGAACCAGTCTTCGCCTAAGTTAAAAACTCTCCCGAGTGACGAGCACTCCTCTCACTCGGGGACTTAGCCGCGAGTCAGACCTCGTTTAAGATAAAGGCTGTTCCGAGTGCCAGGCAACACTTTCACTTGGAAGCTTAGTTGCGAACCAGTTCTTCGCCTAAGTTCAAATTCTTCTGAGTAATGAGCTTCCATCTCACTCGGAAACCAAACAAACGTAGCCAAGCAAAGTATTGAAAAGCAAACATGCAAACATTGCCTCTATCAGACCCCCGCCGATGCAAGCACTCGACGGCGGTCTCGGGGACTACACCCAGTGGGTGCACTCAGCGTGCCCCCACTGGACCTACAATCAAAACAAATCTAAGACCCCTGCCGATGACTCCGCGCATCGCCACTCTGCTGGACGCGTCGTCATCACTCGGCGGCTCCGCGCATCCACACTCAACGGGACGCTCCATCGTCACTCGGCAGCTCCGCGCATCACCACTCGACGAGACACGTCTTCGTCACTCGGCAGCTCCGCGCATCGGCACTCAGCCAGACGCTCCTTCGTCACTCGGCAGCTCCGCGCATCGCCACTCTACTGGACGCGTCGTCATCACTCGGCGGCTCCGCGCATCGCCACTCAACGGGACGCTCCATCGTCACTTGGCAGCTCCGCGCATCGCCACTCAGCCAGACGCTCCTTCGTCACTCGGCAGCTCCGCGCATCGCCACTCTACGGGACACGTCGTCATCACTCGGCAGCTCCGCGCATCGCCACTCGGCGAGACACGTCGTCCTCACTCGGCATCTCTGCGCATCGCCACTCGGCGAGACACGTCTTCGTCACTTCGCCGCTCCGCGCATAACCACTCGACTAAGACTTGCTCTACTCGAGGGAAAATCAAGCAAGTATGCACCAAAAGAAAACGCATATCAAGACAGAATCGATCAGGGAGAATGACAAAGACTCCAATCGACGAAGACTTCTGTGAAGCCCAACAATGCATTCGGAATTTTTGTGTCATATCAGAACCTGCATCGATCCCTTTTTCACTCGAACCCTGATCCATTCGGGGGCTAATGATGGGGATATGTACCTAGGGTAGGGTCATAGGCCTGACCTACGTACCCTACCTAAGGACACTACTTTGGAAGATTACAAGACTACAAGGAAGATTCCGACTGGAGTAAGCAAAGCTTACTCCACTCGACATCCAGCTCACTCGGAAGATTCTACATCCACTCGACGGTTACCTTTCACTCGGTCGTATGGTTCACTCGAATATGCGAAGACCGACAGTCGACAAGGCAGACGAAGAACCATCTGGCATTACGGCATCAATGCCCCACTTTGTAACATAGGAGGTGAAGGGGTGGCGTACTCTATATAAGCCACCCCCACCACGTAGCGAGGGGGTCTCTCGTTTCCTCCATCCCTCTCTCTCAAACTCTCTCACACACTCTGTAACCCCGTGTTCATACGCAGAGAAAAGAACCCTCTCCGGAGGACAGGACGTAGGGCTTGTTACTCTTCCGAGAGGGGCCCGAACCTGCTAAAAATACTCGTGTCACCCATATGCATCTCGGTAGATCATGCTCCTTTACCCTACCCCCTTCGTACTATCGGAGTCGTTCCCACGACAGCGGCATCCGGTGGGCGTCGGGGAGAGGGAGGGAGGGAGGCGAGGGTGGGCGTCGGGGCAGCGGGTGGGTGGGGGTGGCGGGGCGGCGGCGGTCACGTCGGGGAGAGGGAGGGGAGGGATGAGGGAGGAAGGGAGAGAGGGAGAGGACAGAGGGGTGGGGGACGGTCGTTATTAGGGCGTCGCCTTTGCCGTCTGCTGGCAGACGGCAAAGAACTGACCTAAGCGGCGCAAGGGCCCGATGGGCCCAGATGACCCTTTGCCGTCTGCCAGCTACCCTTTGCCGTGGGCCGTTTCTTTGCCGTCTGCCCTGGTGGACCTTTGCTGTCAGCTGGCGGACGGCAAAGAACCAGCGTACGGCAAATTCGTTCTTTGCCGTCAGCTCACCCTTTGCCGTTCGCTTTCTGCCAGCAAACGGCAATGACTTTCTTTGCCGTCCGCTGGCTGACGGCAAAGAATCGGCTGACGGCAAAATCTCTGATTCCAGTAGTGCTAAGAGCTCAGGGGTCTTGGGCCATCGCCCTGTGCCCTCCGGGTCGTTGTGAGCAGGGTGGATACTTATATAAAGCGCCAACTCTACCTGGATGGCACGATCCGGCCCGGCCACAATGCTGAACTGGACGTCTGACAGAGCTTTTGGCTAATACATACGGCGCCGAGGGTCCCATAAACCATTATCCCGCGTGGTGGTAGTGCGTATAGGCCAGTGGCCAACTCAGATAAATACCCAAAACCGTTAGCGAATTATTAGGAGCTCGCGGTGACGATCAGTACTCCTGTCGTCCCGTCTCGAGGAAGTGCAACAAGGGCCAGGCCCATCCCTCTCTAGGGCGGTCTCTGCCTGCCCAGCCGCGCCTCGTAATTATCTCGCGGGTACCCTTCAGGTCAACCCGACTTCACATCTCTCGCGGGTACCCCTCGGGGTCGACCCGACTTTACCCAGTAACTGTAGTAAAATTCCGGTAACTGTGTGTTCGGAACATCAAGAAGGAATCCGAGGAATCACCCTCGTTGGATTCCTACTCGATGTACCCGTCAAGATGAACCCGTAGGAATCACCCTCGATGGTATTCACACTTACGGGGTTGCACGACAGAAGCTTCATCGGAGGTGGTGAAAGAGGAATCACCCTCGGTAACCCACGTCCAACTAGCTGTACTACAGAGGCAATATCGGGAGTGGGATAAGAGGTATCATCCTCGGCACTCGATATTAGCTCTGCAGAGTCGAGCAACTTAGGGGAGTGTGCATAGTGCTGTGCTGGTCTCAGCCCGACGATCACATCGATCGGGGCACTAGTAGCTAAGCGGGGCAACTAGGACAAAGAAGAGGGGCCACAGATGGATTACCAACCAAACTATACTAAGTATCTCGGATAGTAGGCAGGTATCAATAACAGTTACAAAAATAGGCTATGCAGCAGATTAGGATAAAACAGAGCAGTAGCAAATTCTAATGCAAGCAGGAAGGGGAAAGAATAGGTGATATAGGCATGCTCAAGGGGGTTTGCTTGCCTGGTTGCTCTGCGGCAAAGGAGGGGTCGTCGACGGAGAAGCGGTCCTGCGGGGCAGCGTCGGTCTCGGGGTCTAACGGAAGAGAAGAGGTAGAAGAAACAATAAATAAAAGCAATCAAAATGCAGTGCCGGTGGTGCCCTAATACAATGCTACACGTATCAGACGAAGCGGGAAAATATCTGGGGTATTTTCCTGGCCGTAGGCAGTTTTCGGACAGGTGATCCGGAGGGGAAGGTTCCATGTTTGCATGGTTGTGGGCATGTGACAGGTAAACGGAGGGCATATTCAGATTCGTTGGATTTTTCTGAGCAACTTTCATGTAGAAAACTTTTCCATCCGAGTTACGGATTAATTTCTACGATTTTCCGAAGTTTTAATCATTTTCTGAAATATCTGGAATTAATTTAATTCAAAAACTATTTAAATATTAATTTGCTATGGGTACACAGAAGTGTACCCAGGGGTTGCTACTGTGGCTGACATGTGGGGCCAGTCAACTGCCCAGTCAGCAGTTGACTGGTCCACGTTGACTGGTCAAGGGGGTCCACTGGACCCACCTGCCAGTGACTGGGCTTGCCCAGTCAACTGGGTCCAGTGGGACCCGGTGGTCAGTCTCTGGTTATTTTAACAATGTTTAGATTAATCTAATTAATCTAATTAAGTCGTGGGCCCGCTCTGTCAGTGACTTAACTAAACAGAGGGTTAATTAGAGCCTAATCTAAACGCAACAGTAGCATGGCCCACTGTCAGTGGCTGGTTAGTGTGCTAATAGGCTCCTAATGAGCTGACGGCGGGACCCACCGGAGTTTAAACCCGCCGGCGCGCGCGGAGGCACTCCGGCGAGCAAGCCGCACGGCGGCGACCGGCGGAACCGAGGCTTCCGGCCACCATTTGGTCCGGCGCGGCGATCTACGAGTCGAGCACGACGCGCTGCGTCGAGCTATGCTAGCGGTACGAGCTGGGGAGCTCGGGATCGACGGCAACGACGAGCTCCCGCGGCGGCGACGGGCGGCGTTCGACCGAAACGACAGCTAGGGGGAGGGGCCGAGGCCAGAAGAAGGTGCAGGGGGTACGCCAGCTCACATCGATGCGGAAGAGGAGCTCGAGGGGGACGGGGCTGCTCGAGGTGGCGCGAATCCGACGAGGACGACCATCGGACAGAGGCGACGGGGATGGCGTCGATGGCGAGGCTGCGAGGCAGCCGTGGGCTTGTCTCTGCCCCAGGAGGACGAGGTAGACGTGGGCGACCTCCTGGACGTGCTGGCCCGGCGAGGGCTGGCCAGTGACAACGGCAATGGCGAGCGGCGGCGACGATGGTTTCGGGAGGGTGTGCTGCGAGAGAGAGAGAGAGCGACGAAAGAGGAAGAAGGGAAGCTAGGGGGTCCAGAGGGGGAGTGAGGGGGCGTCGGGACGGCCTTATCTTCCCGGCTAACTGCCCCGTCACCATGGCGCGCTGTGGGCGACGCGGCGCGCGTCGGCCGCGGGGGAGATGACACGGAGGAGGGGAGCAGGTGAGGAGGAGGGAGAAGGCCTCGGTGGGCTGGGCCGGCTCTGCGGCGACTGCTTCGTGGGCTAAAGTGCACAGGAGGGTTTCTCCTTTTCTTTTTCTGTAAAAAGGATTAGCTCCCGTTTGTAATTAGCTGAGCTTCCCAATGATTTTTGTCATCTGAGAAACTTGCCACAAAAATGCAGGGCAATACTCTGGACCTGCACAAAAAGTTTCAGGGCAGTTGGAATTGCCTATCCATTTTTGGAAATTGAAAAGGCAAATTTAATTGCTGCTGGACCACTCAAATAATTCCCAGGGGCATTTTGGAAATTTAGATGTGGTTGTTTTCAACATGACAAATACTTAGGGAATATTTGCCAAAATATGAACTATTTTAATTGCATGACAGAAGAAGTAAATATTTGACATGCAATTTAAATTTGAATTGGGCTTTGATTTTGGACAAGTGGCAAAGGGGCTTAGTAAAGCATGATGATAAGGCCACCATTAGAGGGAGATTACTGTAGTGTGATGCTGGGGATGTTACAGTCAACCATGGAAGCCATTTTCTTGGCACGGCAATTTATGGAGAGATACAGGGAGCAACAGAAGGACCTGCATATGGTCTTCATTGACTTGGAGAAGGCCTATGATAAGATATCGCGAAATGTCATGTGGTGGGCCTTGGAGAAATACAAAGTCTCAGCAAAGTACATTACCCTCATCAAGGACATGTACGATAATGTTGTGACAAGTGTTCGAACAAGTGATGGCGACACTAATGACTTCCTGATTAAAATAGGACTACACCGGGGGTCAGCATTCAGCCCTTATCTTTTTTGCTTTGGTGATGGATGAGGTCACAAGGGATATACAAGGAGACATGCCGTGGTGTATGCTCTTTGCGGATGATGTGGTGCTAGTCGACGATAGTCAAACGGGGTCAATAGGAAGTTAGAGTTATGAAGACAAATCTTAGAATCGAAAGGTTTTAGGCTTAGTAGAAGTAAAACCGAGTACATGAGGTGCGGTTTCAGTACTACTAGGCACGAGGAGGAGGAGGTTAGCCTGGATAGGTAGGTAGTGCCTCTGAAGGACACCTTTCAATATTTGGGGTTAATGCTGCAGAAGGATGGGGGTATTGATGAAGATGTGAACCATCGAATCAAAGCCGAATGGATGAAGTGGCGCCAAGCTTCTGGCATTCTCTGTGACAAGAGAGTGCCACAAAAGCTAAAAGGCAAATTCTATCGGACGGCGGTTCGAGCCGCAATGTTGTATGGCGCTGAGTGTTGGCCGACTAAAAGGCGACATGTTCAATAGTTAGGTGTGACGGAGATGCGCATGTTGAGATGGATGTCTGGCCACATGAGGAAGGATCGAGTCCAGAATGATGATATGCGAGATAGAGTTGGGGTAGCACCGATTGAAGAGAAGCTTGTCCAACATCGTCTGAGATGGTTTGGGCATATTCAACGCAGGCCTCCAGAAGCTCCAGTGCATAGCGGACGGCTAAAGTGTGCTGATAATGTTAAGAGAGGCCGGGATAGACCGAACTTGACATGAGAGGAGTCCGTAAAGAGAGATCTAAAGGATTGGAGTATCACCAAATAACTGGCCATGGACATGGGTGCGTGGAAGCTTGCTATTCATGTGCCAGAACCATGAGTTGGTCGCGAGATCTTATGGGTTTCACCTCTAGCCTATCCCAACTTGTTTGGGACTAAAGACTTTGTTGTTGTTGTTGATGCGGAAGCTTGGAAGGAGAGACTGCGAGTGAGACGATAGGAAATACCTGTGTGGGCCTCCGCTTCAGTCGGCCTTGCCTCGTCAGGGAGACGGAATCACACGTGTTGGAGCCGAGCCAACGTTTCTGAGCCGACGCAAGCGACGAACGGAGCGGAACGAGCAGCGGTCGTTGGCAAAGCTGGCCAAACGGGTCGGGCCTGGCATGCTGGCCCGCGAGCACGGCACGTCACGAGCCAGGCCCGACACGCTCTAATCCGGTCGTGCCAGGCACGCGGCACGCCTTTGGCCATGCCTGGGCCAAAAGGTTGGGCACATGTGCCAGCACGCACGACCCGTTTACTTTTTTGTTTAGATTTTTTTAAATATATCTCGCATAAAGAACAACCCAGTAGGCTAAAATCGGCCCAAAAAACAGCCTAGCAGGCCAATAGCCTAGCGGGCTAGCGGGCCTGGCATGCCACTGGCAGAGCTGGCCAAACAGGCCGGCCCGTCGTAATCATGCCTGGCATGGCACGACCCGCCATGGCACGGTTATTAGCCGGGCCATGCCATGTCGCCCCGCGTGTTGGCCCCTCCATCCTAGGCACAACCCAGGAGCTATGCGGGTCGGCCCGGTGGCACGCCAGGCCCGCTAGGCTGTTTTTGGGCCGATTTCAGCCTATTAGGCTATTTTTATGCCATATATATAATCTAAATAAAAAATAAAAAAAAGGTAAACGGGCCGTGACGCGCCGACCCGCATGCCCAGCCTTCAGGCCCAGGCACAACCCAAGCGCGTGTCGCGTGCCTGGCACAACCCAATTAGAGCGTGCCAGGCCTGGCCCGCCACGTGTCGTTCCAGCGTGCTCGCGGCCCGGCATGCCAGGCGCAGCCCGTTTGGGCAGCTTTGGCCGCCGGGCCGGCCCGCATAGCTCCTGGGCCATGCCTGGGCTGGAGGAGACAGCACGCGGGCCGGCACGGCATGGCCCGA
Organism: Elymus sibiricus; assembly: GCA_039707655.1. Classification (NCBI taxonomy): domain Eukaryota; kingdom Viridiplantae; phylum Streptophyta; class Magnoliopsida; order Poales; family Poaceae; genus Elymus; species Elymus sibiricus. Next base: position 32,976,758 of record CM077670.1, read on the forward strand.
CTAATAATCGTGCTACGGCGGGCCGTGCCGTGCCAGGCACGACTATGATGGGCCGGGCCGTGCCATGCCGGGCCGGCCCGTTTGGTCAGCTCTGGTCGTTGGATGGAAAGACAGGAGACGTGGGCGCATCTGGGCAAGGGTATGCACGGGATCGAGTTGGCTACCCGTATCCAGGAATTTTTTTTCCCTCCTCGCGCGAGACCTGGCGACGACTCCTCCCCACGCCAGACCTGGCGACGACTCCTCCCCGCGCGAGAAGCTTCAGGCGGCGGCGGCGGCGGCGCAGGTAGGGTTTTCCCACTCCCTGGTCCTCATCCTCCCCGTCCTCTCTCCGCCGGCTGCGGATCTTTAACCCCCGGCGGCGGCGGATCTTCAACTCCCGGCGGTGGCGCAGGTAGGGTTCCCACTCCCTGGCCCTCCGACTCCGATCTCCGGCGGCGGCGGATCTTCAAGCCCCCGCGGCCTATGTCGCCGGCCGGCGCAGCCCCTCCTCCCGCCCCGTCTCGCTGGCCGGCGCAGCCCCTCCACCCGCCCATCTCGCTGCCCGGCGCGGCCCCCATCCGGACCATCTTGCTGGCCGACGCTGCCCCTCCATCCCGCCCTTCTTCTTCCCCTTCTCGACATCTTCTTCTTCCCCTTCCTCTTCCATGTTCTTCTTCCCCTTCTTTCTCTTCTTTTCCTTGCCCAGCCAGTCCCCTTCTAAGTTCCCCCTCTTCCCTTGTTCCTATTCTTCCCCTTCTCTCCATTTTCCCATTAATTTACTAACCACAGATTCATGTTTTGCAGGTCTTGCAGGTCATGCTGATAAGGGGAACCCCGGGAGGCCAGAGTTAAGGTACGAGCTGCTCATTGATTTAATGAAGGGAGCCATGCTAAATTGCCATAGATTGAATGATGCATGTTGATATATGTTCTATATTGTTGTGTGCTGGTCATGGATTGAATGATGCATGCTTATGTGATGTGATGGTGAAAAATTGTGTGAACTTCATATGGTGTTCTATGTTGTATTGAGTATTGAATTTAGCATAAAACTGACATGATGTGTATGCATTGTAGTTGCATCATGTCTCAAGTGGATTTGGTTGCTTCTATTACCAAAGAAAACAAAAGAAGAAAAAGAAAAAGGATTATATTTCTCTTCAGTCACTTTCATTCAATCTTGTCTGCCTTTTTTATTATTCAGTTAGTTATGTGATTTTTTGAAAAACACAACATGGTGGATGCAGTGGAGTGTCATTCTTTAGTTTCATCCATGGTTTTTAAGGCGTCGGTATATCGTCGCTATAGCGACGATATAACGCTGTGGCGCGGTCCCAGCCCATGGCGTCCAGGCTCGCAATACTTTTGGCCCGCGGCGGGAGAGAGACAGAGAGAGGCAGCCGTGGCAGAGAAAATCAGCCGCATACCTCATCCTCTCCGGCGGCGAGGACGAAGAGCCAAGGAGTCTGTGGTGGATGAGATGCTACGGGGAGACGGAGGAGAGGACCAGCACGGCCCGGGGAGGTGGGGGAGCACTGGCCAGCCATGGTTGAGGTGCTTGGTGTCGCCGGTGTGGAGGGAGGGTGTGCCGGCCGGCTGGATCGAGGGAGAGGCTGGGTCTGGATCTGGATCGAGGAGAGGGGAGATATTTGGGGTGGGGGAGAGAGATCGATAAGTTGTGGGTGGCGGCGGCATGGTGCTAGGTCAGGGAAAGACCAAAGGGCTGAAACATATACTGCCAGGGAAATAAGCATTATGCCCCTTATACAATGGGGTATATACACAGTGCACTATATACGACTCATACAGATTACAGATTTAGATAGATTATATCTATGAAGTTGTGATCTAATTTGCTATCATTCGCCATAAGGTCGTGTCTATGATGTCGCCACGCCATACGCCATAAGCGTTATAATGTTATGAAGGGGGTCGGTCGCCATAAAATGCGTTACGCCATAAAAACATTGGTTTCATCAGTCAGTTTTCTTTGGTTCCTCGTTCTCATTCTTCAGTCATCTCCCTTGGTCAGTGTGACTTGTCATTCTTCAGTCTTTCACCTGCTGATTTTGGATAATGTAGCTGATCAACTTGTTTCATTATCAGATGTGTTGCATATACTAATGCTACTGTAATTTATGAATTTGCTTCAGTCCTAGTCCTATCAGGCCAGCAGCTCCAGCAGCAACTTTCCCGAGTTGCCAGGTCCACAACACTTGCAGAAGGTATGCTCTCCGGTGCAGGTGTTCCTGCTCTTCCTCCCCATTTCGTTCTTTATCAAATTAAGATGAGAATTACATCCACAGACTTACATGGTCTTTATTACTTGTCATCTAGGATGAGGGCCAAGTTTCTGACCGGAATGTTGTATTCAATGTTTCGCCTGGGTCGTTATCCTGTGCACCCCGGCTGGCATGGACGAACTACAAGAAAATTCTCACCCCAGGCATTTGGTCCAGTGACCCAAAGAATGTACGTACACTCAGCCACGAAATTATCTTTCTGTCCCAATTGTAGCTGATATATAGCTTCCATGTCACATATTGTGACAACATCATCAACTAAATCATTTCATTGTTGCACAAGGTCACCGCCCAGAAACTTATGTCACTCTCTCTAGCTGCCACTCCCAACAACACCGACCACCGCTGTCCCCTCCTACCCACAATCCTCCTTCCTTGCCCTCCTCCGATCCCTCTCTCTGTTCCTCTACATGCCCAAGTAGCTATGCCCACAGCTACCTCTCCCATGCCCTTACATGTGAAGGCTATTGCACTGGCAGCTTTGCAGCAGCATCGCCGCAGAACGTGCTGCTGGGAAAAGGTACACTAAGCTGGTACAGACCATGCCAGTCAAAGTAGTATACATGGCACCACGTCAGCTGGAGTCAAGGGCGCACTTTGTCCAGTTTTAGCGTCAATGAGTGAAATTTAGACTTTGCGAAGAGTTGAACGAAAAATTGGCACCTGCGGCTTCAACACCCCATCTCCATGGGAACGCCGACTGATTCAGAGAATGGTGGGTCTGTGTAGCGTGTAGAAGCGTCCTAGAGGGTGATACAGCTGAGTGCAGCAAGTCAAATGCCATATAGAAGTTGAACAATGCATGTGTTGTTGCAATTTCGGAGTAAGGGGATTACTGCGAACCTTTGTGGTGTTTGTCTACACAGTTCATGTGTTACTTTGATTGGATTGTGAGTATTCACTATGCACTGCGGACCTTTGTGTTGTTAGTATACACAATATACATGTTACTCTGTTTATCATTGATATTCGCAGCATTACAATTATGAAGACAGGTTTGACTTGATAGATGCTAGCTTGGCCGTATCTTGCTAGCTAGCAGGTGATCAAGTACCATACATCATTACCTTAGCAAGTACAGTACTGGAAGATATCAGTACATTATTGCATAGATGTCATGCAGTATTTCGTTTTGCTGTTTGCTCTTTCTTTTGCACTATACGTGATGCCTGATGCATTTGCATGATCAAACTGCATGTGTTCTTTATTGCTGTAGCTTTGGTGATGACATAGTTCTAACACCATTTGTCTCTCGTGTTGCAGGCAATTTACCAAGAAGTGTGACCAGCCTGAAGATTTGGTTTGTCCAATAAAGTACTTTAAAGAAGAGTTAGGATTTCTAAGATCTCTTGATGGAAATGAACTCCTAGAAGCACCTAACAAGAAGAGCAGGTTTAAGGTAGAAGCAGCTAACAAAAAGGGCAGGTTTGAGGTAAGGATGGAGGTAACAAGAGCAGCAAGATCGTTGGCTGAGCTCATCTTAAACAACCATGCCATCGGAATAGCCTGTGGTGACAGCCTTAATCTCAGCAACATCAGGATTTCAAGATCGATTGGCAAATTTGAATTTCTTGAACCCCCAAAGCCCACAGACGGACGCGCTAGGCTCGTAGATGACTTCAGCCGTGGGGCAGACTTGCTAGAGGAGATAGCGAGCTCAGTTTTGGGCCCTGGTGTTCAGATGCCAAAGGTCTGGGATGATTTCCTTGGGAAGCTAAGAGAGCAATGCCCAAGAGTTCACATTATCATGTATCATTCACTGTTTTTTCCACTGAATCTGCGGTATTGCCTGAGGGTCATCGTGGATCAGCGGTTCCGCAAGGACTTCGATTCACTCAAAAAGGAGCAGAAGGACGCGATCCGTAAGTTCATTCAAGAGCTTGGCATGAGGCGCAAGGAGGATCTGCCCTCGCTCCTGCTCAAGAGCGAATTTCTGAAATTTGTCTCGTTAAGGTCAAGGAAGGGTTCAAAAGGAAGACGCGGGAAATCAAATTCTCAGCTGAGCAACCAGGAGGCAGTTTGGAGTGACAAAGGCAGAGACATCATAGCCTTGAACAGAGATGGCGTCGTTCATGGTTGTAAACAAGATCTGGATGATAAGGAGAGAAAAGCTATGCCCAACATCAAGAAGCATTGGAGGACACAAGAGAATGTCATCGAGTTATTGGCAGAGGAGTTTGAGCTGCTGGACCAGTCATATATCGAGCTGCTACGACACTAAAAAGATTCTGTGGAAACTTGTGAGGATATGGGAGCTCTTTGGCGAGACCGAAGACTCCTGGCAGGCTGCCGTGGTTGCATTACAGAAAGAGTTACAAGCTTCAGGGCAAACGGTTTGACCAAGTGCGAGGGAGAGTAGGTTCTTTGCTGGTGTTGAGTGCCTTGTAAGCAGGCGCGTGGCTTTTTTGATCAGGATAGATGGGAAAGTTACCTGCTGTTCTTTCGTCATGTGTGTGTAGGTGGCTCTTTGCATGTAAGAGCAGCAGTCTAGTCTCAGTTTAGATTGTTCCCACTAGTCTAGTACAAGAACTCGCCTGTGAGAGTTGCAAGTAGGTTCGGGTCATTTGCCGAGCTGACTCTGTTGAGCTGTGTTCTGATGGTGGTATTTTGGTGCACTCTTGAACCTGTCCTGTCGATGAGGATATGTTGGTTGACTCTGTTGAGTTGTGTTCTGAAGGTGATATTTTGGTGCACTGTTGAACCTGGCCTGACGATGAGGATATGTTGGTGCACGAAATAAGTTACAATTTGTGTGTTTGTGGTTAAGCCATTTTCAGTTTGGCCGGTTGTCTCTTTTGCCGTGTGAAGTCGAAAACCAAACTCTGTTGTAGTAGAGTAAACTATTCATTCTACTTTATGATGAGAGTATAAGAAATGCACCTGCGCAAGAGCTCTTTTATGCCAGCCTATGAGTTCCGATATTTCAGCCTGGACATGCGTGATTGTAGTTTTGAGACACTAGCTTATCAATGTAGACGAAAATATATCAGTTCATGAATGAACGCATATATAGGCGAACATCTCTTGCGCAGGCTTGTTTGCAAACTGACACGCAGATGTTCGTTGCCCTCTCACCACAATACAACAGGACAGGTCAAACCGGATGCAGCAAGTAATTACGTTAACCTAGAATCAACAATTTAAGTACTTTTTTTTTGAAGCTAATATCTGGATTATATTAAGGAAAAACAAGCGTACAGGAAACATCCAGAAACAGCACAGCTGTTCTAAAGATTGCAGAAAGGACCCTATAGAACAACAAATTACACCCGAGCCCCCGGACCCAACTCTGCACAGCCGATTCCGCCGCTGCTCGAACAGCCGCCGTCGCGCCGCCCGAAGGAGAGACGAAGACGACCCAAGCCGCAGCTATGTCGCCGGAACGAACCTTTAGAGGTAACCACCTCGTTGAAATCGCCGCAATAACCACCCGACGCGGACGCCGAGATCTGAAGACGGAGGGGGGCACATCGGCGGGGGCGACACCCCGATTCGATCCGACAGTCAGGCCGCTCATCCTGGCCAGAGCCAGCTCGCAAGCCCGCAAGCACGGACCGAAGAACAGCTGAAGAAGACCACCACGTCGGCGCTCCGAGGCCGGCAACCACCTCCTCCTACACACAACCTCACCAACCCCACACCACCGCTGGAGGAGACGGCGGAGCAACGCCGAAAGGGCCGGAGGACAGAAGCCCCACAACAAACAGCCGGCATCAGCGCCTCGTCGGCTGCCCAGGAGGCACAAAAACTCGCCGGACCTATAGATCCGCGAGCACCGAGCGTTGCCAACTCCCTGACGAAGCAAAAGACCACGCCGGAGAGGGGAAGGAGTGGCGGCGACATTATTCCCCACCGGCAGCACCTCCGCCTCCAAAGCACCACCGGACAGCGCACACACCCCACACCTAATATACACCAAAGACGAGATCCATGGTTCCCCCACCCTCACGCGGCCATACCGGCCGGTGAGGGGGAGGGAACCACCGGAACTGCCGGCGAAATTGGGTGGGGAAGAACGCCTTCTCCTTTCTCCTCGCAGCACTGCTTTGACACTTGTATATTTGGACGATTACCAATCCCAGCTTTTTGACAAACCATATGTAACAATTTAAGTACTGGAAAATGGTTTCATGCAGTCCTCCATAACGAGGCCGAAGAGCGCCGTGAGAGTGGAGAGATGAATGCGGCGACGCGAGCTCGACGAACGTGGCGGAACGGGGCAGCTAGTGCGGCCACAGCGGTGGCCGATGGCAAGAACGACGATGGGAGAAGCCCGCCTGCGGGGGACGAGACAAGTAAACTGGGCGTGCATGGTCACACACACCGGCCGAAATTATTAGACCATTATTTTAGTATAAAGGCCGACCGTAATAGTTTTTACAAGAAAAGTCTAAAGTACCCTTATGTAACATCCTGATTTTCGCTCCTCGATTTTTCCTTCGCGAGATTGGACTCCCGTCTTTTTCTTTCGGTGTTCTTGGATTTTCTCTTGATCTTGGGCGTAGGAAGATGGTTACATGGCAATGCCTTTCCTATCAAACCAAAGATTCTTCTCATTCCATCCTTGCAACCAAAAATATATTCTCAGGGTTTTGCCGCCAAACCCTACTTTCCAAAATATCGGGAAGAAAACCCTAATTTTCAGAGTTACAAAGGAACCCCAACTTCCTTTGATCCATTGCCTCCCAAAATTCTCCCAGAGACTCTCCTGCATCTATAAACCCTGGATATGCAAAAATATTGCAAGTCATATGCAATATTTCTCATTTCAAATTAATTCCTTTTCTTGCCCTGTGAAGGAATTAATTTTAGGAAAATATCTATCCATCTATGAAGTTTATGGAAACTTGTGGATATATTCCTTGTGCCTATCTTGATTTTCCTTTATAGACTAAATATTCCATTACTGCCCATTTCTAAAGGAGCTACCATTTTAGTTGCTCTAAAAATTTCCAATTAATTTGTGGAGCTTCTCTTGGACCAACCTTCACCATTTTGATCAATATATCAAGATCCATAGTTCAAATTCTGAGCATAGCATCCATTTGTAAATTCTGTCCAGATTCCCAATTAGTGAAGGAAGTGCTTGAACCCTTGATCCATTTGAGCTGAAATTTTGCACAGTGATTCACATTGATAAACCTCTCATGAAAACCAAAATCCAGCCCAATCCATCTAGCCAATCCTCCACAAATATTTTCCAAAGTTTCTGTACAGACTTCAACCTTGTGAAGGAAGCATCCTAAAGGCTTTCCCATTTACCCTCAAAATTTACCAGGGGATTTATCTTGGTAAATGATTGCTATCCTCCAAAAATGAGCTCATAGGCCCTGTTTGATAGCAAAGTATTTTCAAAGTATTTTGATAATACCACAGTATTTTTAGTCAGTGTAGTTTTAATTACTGTGACCTGTTTGGCCACCAATGAAAACTGTGGTATTAAAACTAGAGTATTCCCAAAACCAAAGAATTTTCTCTGTCTAAAAAAAAGAACAGGTTAATATACTGTAGTTTCCAATACTTTGGTTTTTTACAATACTTCACTGCCAAACACAGCCTAAGCCATTTATTCTCAGATAATTATCAAAGCAATCTGTCCAGATTGGACTTTTGTGAAGCAAGTATTATTTCCCCTTATCCTTTCGCAGTAAACCATCACAGGGTGATGGACCTTTCTGAAGTCTTGCTAGACACCCAAAATCACATCTTTTGACCAAGCTAATCTTCCCCAGTACACCACAAACACCTGCTGTTCATCATCTAAGTCATCTCAAATCAGTCCATTCTTGACTCCACTTCCATCCAAGACATGACAGATCGACTCATGGATTACTGAACGCACCAAAGAACGCAATGCACGTGGTGACCGCGTATGTGGCGTGCGTTAATGGCGCTCTGCGCCGTGCCTCGCCTCGGCCGACAGCTCCGGCCAGCCTCCTCTTGTCCCTGCGTGCCGAACCCCTTCTCCATCGTAGACGCGCCCCCTCCGGACCCCTCTCCCCCTCGGCCACTTCCTCGCCGCGCCCCGGCAGGCTCCACCGGAGCACTGTGCCCCCGTGATTCCCCATGTCCGCTTCCCCGCGGCCTCTCCTTCCCCCGTGCTGGCGCGTCGCATTGATTGCGTCGTCAGGTCGGCAGAGCGCGTCCAAATCCAGCTCACCGGAGCACTGGATCTCCGGCCAGCTCATCGCCGCGGCTACCCTTATCGCTTCCCGCCGCTCTGCTATAAAAGGGCCTCCCCCGAGCCCCCATCATCCACCGCAGCTCCTCCTCTCCATCCTAGACCCCCCCCTGAACGAAGCATTCGAGCTCCCTTGCTCGAATTGTTGCTCCACGACAGCCATGGCCGCCTCCCCTCCGCTCAATTCGAGCAACCAGCCACCCCCGCGCCGCGTTCGACTAACCACCGGACGCGCTGCACCCCGGAGAGTACTCTCGTGCCCTCGCCTGGCCTCCCCACCCACCGGAGCGCCACAATTCGCCCGGAGCCACCGCCCACTGCCACCACACGCAACCGCACCACCGGCCACCCCCGAAACCCCTGCGACCACCCGAGGGATGAGCCACTCGCCGGCGACATCAACTGCACCCTCGACCGCCCCCACAACCCACCGGAGCACCGCGATTCAACCGGAGCCGTGCTCCCCAGCCGCGGCCGACGAGAGGAAGAAGAAGGTGGGAGGGAGGAGAGAGAAGACCTGACGTGTGGGTCCAGGGACCCACCTGTCAGCAAACCACGCGACGCCCCGGCCCCGCGCGTCGAGTTAAGTGGAGGCGCTTTTCGTGTAATCCGGCTCTCGGGGCGGAAGGCGGATTAATACAACTACACCTCGGCCAGGCATTGGCCGCAGCGAAATGGGCCGGCCAAGTAGCAGCGCCAGCTGCCTCGGCCAGATTCGGCCCGAAAGAAGTCCACATCACCCCCTAGACTTTCAAAAACCGGCTAATCCACCCCCTCAGCTCTAAAACCGGTTAATTAACCCCCTGAAGTCTCTAATACCAGCCAAAGCACACCCTAATCCCAATTAAAGTGGTTTCTGCCGATGGTTTTGCTTGCGTGGCTCTCCACGATTGCCAGCTCGGCTTGGTGGTGTGGGTCTCGGACTTAACTGCTCCTATTGTTTAGGCCTCATCCCGCTTCTTTCCTTTTGACAACGCGGCCACAGGGCAAGACGTTATGATCGGCGTTTGAGAGCGGCCATAGGGAAAGATAAGAGCAAGCCATGGATTGGCATGGGAGTGCCGTGCACGGAAGACGACCGCCTTTTCTTCGCGGCTGCCACCACAGTCACCGTGGGAAATGGAAGGACTGCGAGGTTCTGGAATTCATCTTGGCTAGGAGGATTGTGCCCTCGTGACATCGCTCCCTGTATCTACGACCTCTCTCGCAAGAAAAACTCCTCGGTTCAACAAGCTATGACCAACAACCAGTGGATTGCGAATATTGACAGCTCAAATGGCCTCTCCCTGGAACACATCCAACAGTTTGCTAACCTTTGGGACAAACTAACAACGGTGGCCCTCGATGACGACGTTGAAGACTCGATTATATGGAAGTTCACCAAAGATGGGGTATATTCTGCATCCTCGGCTTACAAGGCTCAATTTGAAGGCCGCACCAACTCGGACCTTGTCCATTCAGTGTGGACGGTGTGGGCGCCCCCTCGGTGCAAGTTTTTTGTTTGGCTTGTTCTTCAAGATAGGATTTGGACTTCGGACCGCTTGAGCCGCCGTGGTTGGCCTAATTGCGGCCTATGCCCTCTTTGCAAGCAAACCCAAGAAACCGCGGCTCATCTACTCTTCCAGTGTCGCTACACCGTGCGCATTTGGAATGACATCCTCCCATGGCTCGGCATGCATCACATCATCACATCTACTTGGGTGACGAGGTCTTCGGTCAGAGAATGGTGGAATGGAAACCTTCAGATCCGTCTCGGCTCGCCCAAGGCGCTTGCCTCTCTTACGATGCTCATCTCTTGGGAGGTTTGGTCGGAGCGCAATGCTAGAGTCTTCCGCAACTCGGCGGCTCCTTTCATGGTCATCATCAACAAAATCAAACAGGAGGTGTTACTTTGGGCTATGGCTGGAGCGAAACATTTGGGTGTTGTAATGCCGCGAGAGTAGTCCTTTTATTCGCCGCTTTGCGGTTTCTGTCTAAAACTTTCCCCCTTAATCAATGAAATGGCAAGTCTTTTGCCTTGTTTCAAAAAAAAAAATTAAAAAAAATGATCGGCGTTTGACGGGAGGCGGCGCGACGACGAGCAGGTCAGTCCCAAGCTTCCGATGACTCCAGTGCTTGTGCGTCAAAGTCGTTTTTTTGGAAGATCAGAGAGGGGTTTGGAGCTGGGTTTGAGGTGCTCTGTTTCTGTGTAATATAAGATTGCATTCCGATTACATATATGTGTCCATATGCAACAGATTGCAGACTCGGAAGTACATTCACTAAAAAAGTTGTTTTCTCTGAATTCTCTCTTCTCAACTAAACTGAGACAACCGTAGCAGCAACAAAAGCTGACACTTTTTATGCATACTAATTCTCAACTAAACCGAATTCTCTCTTCTTAGAGCATCAGTACATGCTTACAAAGAGTATAATGTACACCATTGGGCCCTGTGTTGTTTTCCTGCAAGTACTAATGCTCTGAGCATGCTTCACTTTGGAGCGGTGCCAAATCCTGGTCTATTAGGAACATCTAGGAGGAACGACTTGATGCAACTGTTGACTGCCTTGCCCCCCTCAAACTGCAACGTGTGCCCTGCGTCCTTGATCATCTCCCCTGTATTCCTGGAGGTGGATTGCTCTGCAGTGGGTCGAGACCTGCTTTTGGAGGAGACCTGCAGATCGGCCTGCTATGCAGTTGTAGCTGACATAAAAAAGTCAGTTGCTGCCTTCTCAAAGGTTGACATCAAGGTAATCAGCAGAGGCCAAAATGATCTGGCTCACCAGATTGCTGCTACAGCAAGAGCATCCGGCGACCACATGTTGGTGGCAAATGTGCATGCCACCGTGAGGAAACAAATGATCGCCGAGTGTATTCCTACCAGTGCATAGTTTGTATGCATGGTTCTCAAAAAAAAAAAAAAGAAAACAGGACGAGTGTTGTACTCTTCTCTTTCCAAAGAAAAGCTCTGTTGTCAATGTTGTCAGTATGCACTTCTCGCCTTTTATCTTTGCAGTTTGTAGCCAAGATCGATCGACGAGGAATACCTGACCTTGTCTCCGAGACAACTAATGTTTTCTACAGAGCACAAACTGAACCAACGACCCATCATACTCGTCAAAAAAAATAATTCAAAACAAAGTGAAAGTGGATGTATGTTGTTTCGAATTTGCAGCTAGTTGACCTGATTGAGAGCCGGGAGAGGGTCGATGCCAGCTCCGCTCTTGAGTAGTTCTCGCAGCAGCTCTACCATCTCCTTCCTCTCGTCCACGAACAGCTGTTGCAGCAAAACATTGCATGGACTTCAGAAATGGCGTAAAGTTCAGTACATATGCATCTGTACTGTCCCAAACTAACACACGTGATGTACATCGAACAAGAACTCTAAGACGAGCTTGTTCGTTGCTACCTTGAGCCATGACGAGGGTGGTCCTTGTCCTGGGCGTTTTCAGGTCCCGGGAGAATGTGGGATCGGGGGAGGAGAGGAACTAGGGAGGTGGGGCGGCCATGGCGACTAGCAGGGGAGGAGAGGAACTAGAGAACAAGGAAGGGCAATTCATTCAAAAAAAAACAAGGAAGGGCAAGCTTCAGCTGGCGTCCATGGCGACGAACAGGGGAGGAGGAATATATGAACTAGGGATTTGGATTGGGGATTGGATATTGGGTGAAACTTCACGCGCCTTCCCTAAGCCGAGCTTGGCGATCGTGGAGAGCCACGCAAGCAAAACCATTGGCAAGAAACCACTTTAATTGGGATTAGGGGGTGCTTTGGCTGGTATTAGAGACTTTAGGGGGTTAATTAACCGGTTTTAGAGTTGAGGGGGTGGATTAGCCGGTTTCTGAAAGTCCAGGGGGTGATGTGGACTTCTTTCGATTCGGCCCATGCGGCAAGGTTTATTCTTTTCCGCGGAAAAACTGTCTAGGACTCATATGCAAATAAAATAATTGCAGAAAGGTCCCTAGCAGTCCAACCTCCACATCTTTTCAACCGTAACTCCGAATCAGGTGAATCCAAAGCCCACGTTCATATTTTTCCGAGCCCGATCCAGTGGTATCACTTTCCTGATGTTTTCACATTCTTAAAAGGACATTTTTGCCCTTGCCCTATCTTCGAGCCTCTCCGAAGAAGATCCCTTCCGACGAATTGTTCCTCGAGTTGATCGACCCTCTTTCCGGAGAATTCCTTCACCCCAAGGCAAGCCAACCATCTGATATATGCCCTAAAGCATTGTTCCTATGTTATTCCCGTGTGTTTAAATTAATGAACATGTTTATGTTAGAAGTAAATGGATAAGTGAACTCCTGTTAGTTTAAACTTATTGTTTACATTATGCACTAATGCTATCATGAATATTATCACATTAGTGACTCGTAGGCAACATTAACATGGAGATAGCTTGTTATGCTTTTAAGTTAATGCATCTGCCTTTTATCATAGTTTATTGCATGTTGCTATGATAAGAAATATGATTTAATGATAACAGCCTCCTCCATCGGCTAGATCGAGTCATAGTGCCACTGAACCGAACTTACTAGTGCAACCTCATTTTCCTTTTATGAGAAGGCCCTGACTTGGTATACTGTTATGCCTTTTATCGGTATCACCAAAGAGGGGAGATTATGCGTGCGTGCTACCTTGGCCCGGTAGGTGGCGATAATCTTGTGAGTCTGGTTTGTTTATATGGATCCCGATCCTGACGGGGACAGTTTTAGCCACGAGGTGGCAGGTGTCGAGTGATGACACAGGGGACACCCAGGACATGACCTGAGGGTATGTCAGTGATACGGTAAGAGTGTCATAAGGTAGACGGGTTTTGTTGGAGCAGCACTAGTCCACCTCTGTGGGACGGAGTCCCGAGGTAATGGATGAAGAGCTCCATAGTGTGGGTAAAGTGCGATACCTCTTGCATAGGTGGAGCCATGTAGATTGTCGGGGGGGGGGGGGGGGGGTAACCCCCCAGTTACCCCCAACCTTAGATAAAATTGTGAAGGTGTTTTTTTAGGAGGGTTTAGATTATATTTTTAAAATTTGGCCCCACCCCCCCAAACACCGATGGGTTGTGCCCCCACCCCCCGGGGAGAATATCAGGTGCTCCCACCTTAGATGCTATATGGTGATACGAGTTCTTGTGTGCCATTAGATCTGAGATCCAACGGCTCACACGAGGTCTGAATATTTTTGCAAAAAAATGTTAATGAGTTTGGGAATTACACACAATTAGTACAAAAACTACTTAGATGCCATTGGATCCTAGATCCAATGGCCTCGAAGCTCATATCACCATAGCATCTAAGATGCAGGAGCACCTAATATTCTCTCGTCTATAAGAATATCACGTGCTACCAAACCTTAGATGCTGTGGTGATACGAGCTCCTTAGAGCCGTTGGATCTGAGATCCTTCCTAGTAGGTCCGAATGGTTTTTGCAAAAAAAAACCTCAAAGAGTTTGGGAATTGGTCACAAGTACAAAGACTATACTCATATGCCATTGGATATCAGATCGAACCACCTCGAAGCTCGTATCACCATAGCATCCAAGCAGCGAGAGCACCTGATGTTCTCTCATGTGGGAGAATATGAGGTGCTCCCATACCGTAGATACTACGGTGATACGAGCTCCCGAGAGATCTAATGGCTCCCATTAGGAGGTCTGAATATTTTTACAATATAGGCCTCAAAGAGTTTGGGAACTATGCAGAAGTACAAATACTACGCACATGGCATTGGATCTCAGATCCAACGGCTGCTAGAAGCTCGTATCGTGTAGCGGCTAAGCTGTGGGGAGCACCTTATATTCTCTCGTACGTGAGAATATCGGGTTCTCCCACACCTTAGATGCTACCGTGATACGAGATCCTGGGAGCCGTTGGATCCAAGATCGAGCGGCTCACAGAGGTCTGTATGTTTTTTTTTGCAAAAAAGCCCTCGAAGAGTTTGGGAATTGCACAAAAGTAGAAAGACTACTCACATGCCATTGGATATCAGATCCAACGACGTAGAATCTCGTATCACCGTAGCATCTAAGCCGCGGGGAGCACGTGATATTATTCGCCGCTGTCACTTTTGTTCCTAAACTTGTAAAATACGTGTAACTGGTGCCGTAACTTGTCTAACCGCGCAAAGTGTTTGTGCAAAAAATCCCTCGTACACAGAAATATCGGAACAACACACGGGGGCTCCACTCATCATGGAACAAATTTGGACCTAAAAATAAAAAATCAGAAGGACGAGATTCGAGCCGGCAACCTGGACTACAAAGTGTACGTCGATAGCCAGAAATAGCAACGGTTATTGGCTTTGTCGCATAACTTGATTTTATATTGTATCACGTTGAGTAGAGTAGAGGGAGTGGCTCGTCAGCACGTGCATGAACGTTGACTCACTTACTGCCTGGTCCCATGTCTACGATCTCTCTCTCCTCTCCATCTACAACCTTTAGACGCACAGGCAAACACGAAGAGCGGCGCGAGCTGGCCGCAGTGTTATTATAACTAAAAAATGCTTGGAAAATAGATGAATCGCCTAGGAACAAGAGACCTCGTGGCTGGTCGAGACGGAGCTAACTGTAGGGGAACGCGACAGAAAACAAAAAAAATTGGTACAGCGAGCACGCCCAGGACCACTATGGAGACTGCATACAAGGTTTGATCTGATCATTACCGACTCGTAGCGCAGCGGGAGTAGAGTCGATGTAGATCATCGGTGCAGATCCCCGCAGCTAGGATTTACAACCTCCAAACCTCGAGGATGTACTCTCTCATCGGACAGCCCTTCGGGAGGACCCTCTAACAGCCATTGGGCAAAAGATCGAACCTACAACCTCTCTACGGGGTTGCACACATACGGTGTCAGCTATCTGGCAGGGCTTCGCCGTCCAGAACTAGTTCCTGCCGGAACCCAGACAGCCTTTCGGCTCTACGAAACTATTTCGCTGGGAGGGAGAGAGAAAGCCAGAAATGTCATGGCATGTGTATGAGAGCAAGGGATGATTGTGTGGAGAGCACCTCTCCACCTCTATTTATAGGAAAGCCAAGGGGTAGGGTTGGCACACAAAATACCAAACACCCTCACTTTATGTCACACATAAAGGGAATAAAAGGCAAAAAAGAATGGCATGTGGAGCTCCACCTTGGCCGGCCACCCTCATGCCCCCCCAAAGGGAGTTCCTTAGTCCCTAAGTCTTTCCAGAAGCCTTTTGGGAAAAAACCCAAAAGGTGGCTTTCCAAAAATTAACCATAAAGTGATTTTCACTATTCAAGGAAACATTTTTCCGCGACCGTTAAATCCGAAAATATTTCTGTGGGTCTTAGAATAATTCCAGTACCCACACAAATGATTTTGGACGCGTTCCAAAACAATTCCGGATTAGTGATTTTCATCTGCGAAAAGCAACCAAACCGGTTCCGACAGCTCCGGAACATTTCCGGTTTTTATCCCGAAAAAATCCCAGAAGTTTCTAGAACAATTCTGGCACCCTCCAAGAATTTCTAGGCGTGTGTCGAAACCAATTTGACTTAATGAAATACCCCGAAACAACTTTCCAGTTTTACCGAAACTATTTTGGTGTTCTCTCTGAAACGTTTCCGTTGTCTCCGAAACTTTTCCGATGACTTTCTCTCAGACTCCCTGTCTAGTATTCAGCAGATAGATGACCCTTAAGCATGTGACCCTATAGGTTCGGTGAAGTATAGACATGACCGGAACACTTTCCGATCAATGATCAACATCGGAGCCGTGGACACCCATATTGACCCCTATACCCACACGAATAATTATTCGAGTGAACCTCCAGTTGTCGTGTGCTATTCCTGTTGCTTCGCGATATGTTACAAACACCTGAGGTGAGATTTTCTTCATCCCTGTGGATCAACAACTTGTCCACTATGCAAGTTACCTCGTTACCGGTTTTGTTCTCTTTTCTCGTTTCTGTGTTCCGGCATCCCTGTGATCAAATCACCCTGTGTCTGGCTAGACGATGATGGATACCGTAACACCGAGAGGGCCTGAGAATATCTCTCCATGGTCGGAGAAGAAAATCCCAATCTTGAGCTATCTCGTTTCTTGCCATACTTTTTCGTGAACCCGTAAGCCGCCGTAATAGCCACCTAGTTACGGATGACGTTTAACAAACCCCAAAGTTCACGAAGCAAGTACGAAGGAACTCGATACTCTCATGGTCTAAGGAATTATGCAAACATTAACTATCTCTGTGTTATTAACCATTAAGTTGTGATGAATGTATCTCATAGCATAACATCAATTCAGGTCGATTCAACACAAGTGTTCTACCAACAATGTGCCTTCAAAATGGCCGGCATGGTCATGCCCATGATCAGGAAAACAGGATCATCATGCAATACTTGAGCCAGTCTTAGAGGCAAGACTAGGAATACATTTTACCGTTTATTATACCACACGTGCATATGAGTTTCCCACCGAGCCTCGTGGATATTGTAGACTCGAGAATCATTGCAGTTATAGCATGGATCATAAACATTCATTACAAACTTGGAGATACAAAATAACTGTTATTACTGCCTCTAGGGCATATCTCCTACACTAACCACACCTATCCTCCGTGCCACGTTAGCATGATGAAGCTGTGTGGCTAGTGGGGTGTTGTCGACCCACTGGCTGGGTCCCGAGTTCTTACCATAGCTACGACTCATATATTTTTACACGCACATTTTCCTCCGTGTTGAGACATGGCACACCCTACCGCGCGGTTTCTGGGTCCTCCCAGGTGGTGCACGCATATTTTCTTCCTTACTGAGACGTGGGACAGTGAGAGTGTGGGACGCCCTACCGCGTGGTTTCTGGGTCCGGCTCGGTCATAGCGCTGAAGTAATGAGTCGTCAAATCACAAAACCCCACCTTTCCCGCCGAGTACAAGCACGATGGCTAGCTAGTTGGGCTAGTGCGACCAATCAGCTAGGCCGCTGCCACATTTGTTTTTTCAAGCATTTTTTCCCTCCTTGCTGCTAGGTAAATTAAAATACTATCCACCGCTGCATTGCTTTGGTCCCTTGGCACGGCAAGATTCTTTTTTTGTTTGACGGGAGCAGGCGCGGCAGGAATTAGTCATGATGACTCCGCCAGTAAAACCCACTGCTCCCTGATGTGAAAAGGCATCGACTGGGGTTTCCCATGGTGAAAACCAAAAGATTTACCCCGATCCCTCCGCCTTCCCGTAGATTGGATTGCCTTCCAGCCATTTCGCCCCCTTTTCTTCCTTTCCCCATTGCTTCTATCGGGTTCCATGGTGGCGCACCAGATCATGGAGTCTGAGGTGAGGCACCTGACAGAGGAGCGCCAGGCCAAGGATGCGGAGCTCAGGGCCAAGGACGTGGAGAGCCATGAGCTTGGGGAGGAGAAGAGTGCCATGCTCCTCCATTATTAGCGGGAGTTCATGGAGCTTCAAAAGCAGCAGGAGTCCACCACAAATATGCTTGAGGCGTCAGCGGTGTTGTTGCAGAAAGCGGGAGATACCCTAGGCGGCCAGGTTGCCCTGATGTGACAAGGTCCAGGATTGCGTCAACCACTTGCTGGACCATGTTGCCACGCAAGTGTTGCAGCTGCGCGATGCCTACCATCGTGCCAGCGCGACCATGCCGGCCGTCGGGATAAACCAGTTCGACCAGCCCATCGACTTCAATGAGCTGCGGCTTCCTGACCTAGTCTCCTTCTTCACCTATATCTCTGAGTAGCTGAACCGTCTCCGTGTGGTGGTGGGGGCGGCGCTGGACAAGGAGGGAGTGCGGGCGGCCGTCACCGTTGCTGGGCGAATCCTCTCCAGGCTACGTCACCGGAATCCATTTGTGCCATTGGACGCCGTCTTTGACGAGCTGGCTCCCATCGACCGAGAGCGGGCTCTATGGGCGGTGGCACCCTGCATCACCACCGTCGTGCGCCTGGAGAAGCAGAGGGACTTTGGTGCTGTTTAGGCGTCCTCTGCATGGGCATATCACGGTGTAACATGACCGTTGGATCAAATTCAGACGGTCCAGAATAGTCACTATAGCACAGAGCACTATAGAGGCGTGCTTCGTATGGTTCCTGTTCGGCCGAGCACTGTAGCAGCATACTCTCCATGCACTGTACCCCGAGTACTGTTGACATTAATCTCACCATTCAGTCTCGATCGGAAATTAAAAAAATGGGCATGTTACACTACTGTTCATAGGTGACTTGCGCACAGCATGCCACTGGATGTCAATCCTCCGGAGACACCCTTCCGGAGCGGCTGCCACCTCCATCCCTTTATTCTACTTCTCTGGTTGCCTTGTCTGCTAAAAATAATAGTACTCCACCACAGGTCCACTGTACGCTGAGGTAGCACGGGATAGAAGGCACGTACACGCAGGGGACCCACCCAGGACCGTATTCATGAATACTAGCTGCGATATAAACCAAAAATATGCTGAAACACTCGCAACAATATCCCTCACAATATATTTATTTATAATCAGTTACTTTTCTTCGGGTGGCATAATCAGTTTACTATACATAATTTTTTATCGTCATATCTTACTACACTGGCAACAAGATAAGACTGCTATATGAACACTGCACATGCCTAGTAGTAGGAGTACTAGTAGTGTAAGTTCAAGTGGCTGCCGTGTTTCGCACTCCTCCATCATAAGAGTGGAAATGCTTGATGTAATCAAAAAAATATTTTTTTAAGAAATAGTGGACACGCTCTACCGCGTGGATCCTCCTTCACGGCCATCGGGAACCTTGCTACTCACTTTCGCCGACGTGTGGGACAGCCAGCATCGGAGTCCACTTGCCATGCACCAAATTACTCCGCACTAGAGTGCACAACTACACGGTGGACTTACCGTGGTCGTAGCGCCGCAGTAATGCCCCATGAGGCGTCAAATCACAAAACCCCATCTTTCCAGCAGTAAGTTGGACGGACGAAGCAACCATCATTTCACTCTTCTTCGTCATCTTCCTCTCTTCAAGAAAACCCCACTCGCTTCTCCCTCATCTTGTTCCTCATTTCTTCAAGAAAACCCCAACTCGCTCCTGCCATTGTTCTTCTCTCCCAAAGAAGGAAAGGTGAGCGCATCAATGGTGATGCTATACTTCCATTCTAGTCATCTTTTGCAACCCCGCGGCCGATCCTAACTCCCTCTCTGTTCTTCTTTTGGGTTTCTAATTATTGTTTTCTTTCCTTTTATTTCTATTTGACAGTTTCTTGATGGACCCTGGAGCACCGGCCAAAGTGATGTCTATGGCTCTGGCCAAAACCGTCGAGGCTCAGAGTCTGAAGAAGTGCAAGCACCCTGCCGAGATGACCACAGACAAGCTCAAGGCCATCGCCTTGGCCAAGGCCACCTCTCCCGGATCCCTCGTTAAGCCGGTCGAGGTAATATCTCTTGTTGACGATCTTTTTGGCGATCTTGATCATGTTTTCTGATCTAACTTGCAAAGTGCTTGCTAATATGCAATGTTTGTGCAATGTACATGTAGTACTAGTAGTATAACTTCTGGGTGATCTTTCATGTGGTTTTTGTGTGCCAAATGACGGTTCTAAATATCTCTTTTGACCAAAACATGTGAGAGGTTGACATGCATATGATTTTTGCACATAACACATATTTCTTATAGATTACTTTCAACTACTTTATGAACATCAACGCTAGCTGTAGGAAGAGAATATAGTACCCTCAGTAACTTGTGTTATGGGTATTGTAAGTAATCGCTCTGTTCACAGATATAAGATGTTCTAACTTTTTTTTGTGTATCTGATGTAGACATGTTTTAGTGTCTTTCTTCACTCATCTCTGTGCTTATATGTAGTCGTATATGGAGTAAAATATAGAAAATCATCTTATAGTTGTTAACGGAGGTAGTAATAAAATATTAGTTTCTGTTTGGATTAGAACCAGGTCCGCTGTGGAGATGAAGTTCTGAAAGTCATGCCGTGTGAACTGGAAGACCTGAGGATGTGCACTACTAAACTATCCAGCTGCCTTGTCCTTGTAGCCACATGTCGTGAACAAGTGTTTTCCTATAGCATTGTTGGCAGGCGTGTTCTCGAGGGTGTACTTCACCACAACAATTTCGTAGCTGTGCCTGCGATTACGAAGGGTGTGGTTCTTGT
Organism: Elymus sibiricus; assembly: GCA_039707655.1. Classification (NCBI taxonomy): domain Eukaryota; kingdom Viridiplantae; phylum Streptophyta; class Magnoliopsida; order Poales; family Poaceae; genus Elymus; species Elymus sibiricus. The sequence continues at coordinate 32,997,317 of CM077670.1, forward strand.
AAAGCTTCCCAACAAATCTGACGCGGCCTGTCTTCATTGGCATGTTTATGAGTTGAAAGACCACACTGTTAGGTTCTCCAAGGTTGACGGGATGGCGAAGGTGCCGACAGACATCTCTCACGATGTCCATGGCCTAGTCAGTTATGTGGGGCACATCCCATAGGTCGGTGGCAAGAAATAGTCTGCAGAGTTTAATTAGTGCAACTTGGCTGTGTGTAGTAAGTAAGTAATATTGTTCAGTACTTGATTTGTGTGTGTGTGTGAACCCTGTATGGGTTAGTACTGCCGCTTTTGTTTTGTGGTGAATCCTGAGAACACTCAATGTTAATGTTTTACAAATGGTGAACCTATAATACCAATTTTGGTTGTTTGATATCTGTGTTTTTTCTTGCCAGTACAGTACTCCCTCTGTTCAAAGACATAAGATGTTTACATTTTTTACGAATCAGATGTATATAGAGTTAGACCTGTTTGGGTGTGTTTGTCCACTCAATTCAGTCCGTATATTTTGAAATATCCAGATCATCTTATTTTTGTGGACGGTGGGAGTATACATCAGTTATGGTTACACTCCAATATATGTATGCATTGCAGGGTTTATCGCACCCACCAGGATTTCCATTCCCGCGGATGTTCGCTCCATACGAGTTGTCACGACCTTTGGACTGTCCTGCTTGTGGGAGTAAGGAGGGGCCCTGCATGCCACCCGTAATTGGACGAACAACCTTCAATTTAGAACTTGAAGATAGTGATTTCCTGGTAAGGATTAAGTCGTGTCACATAAAGTAAATCTCATTGATTAACTGTCATGTTTTCTTACTTTTGCTGCAATTTTACGATGCAGGTTTTGCCATGTCACATTCGTTAAAGAATAAACCGTTTGGTTTGCTCTATGATGGTTATTTTAGCAGGTTTCACTTCTTATGATGTGTCAATAACGAAGGCACTGTCCATCACTTATGTTAGTGGACACAATTGGATCCGTCTGTTGTCTGAGTACAATCTGAAGCCCTCTGATCAACTGCAGTTTACTTTAACAAACACGCCAGAATTAGTCCTTGTCGCCTTTAAAAGAAGGAAAGAAAAGGACTGGATCCGGGTCACGGAGCCGGAGGAAGTTCGAATTGCTCATGTGCACTCTCGCTTAAGAAGGATGCGTAGCAAAGTTACAAAGCTGCAGTCTGAAATCAAAGCAGACCAAAGACGAGCGCTGTTGTCTTGCACATCGGTACCACCTCCAGCATCGGCAGCCGCAGCGGATCGAGCACCGGCACCTGCTCCGACACCGGCACTGGCTCTAGCACTGACAGTGTTAGCATCTCAGTCTGATCCAGCATAGGATTGGGCACCGACCGCGTCAGCGGATCAGGCTGATGTACCAGAGGATCGAGCACCGACACCGGCACCAGCTCCAGAAAAAGCACCGTCTCCGGCAGCAGCAGCGGCACTACCAGTCGCACCTCCACAGGCACCAGAAACAGCTCCGACACCTGCACCAACACTTGAACTTGCACTTGCATCTGCTCTGGCCCGTGCAGCGGCAACGGAACCAGCACTTGCACCGGCAACAGACTGGGCTGCAGTTCGCACTACATATTCCAAAGTCCTTACAAAAACCGACATTTCCACCTTTTTGGTAAGCACTGGCAGCCCAAGTGCTTCGTTCTTTTGTCTTTCCATGTTGTTTCACATGATTCACCGTGTTGATCTAACTGTTTGCGTTTGTCCTCTTGTTTGCAAACAGAAAATTCCTAGAGCAATGAGGGAGTCGTTCAATAATCCGGGCGACCATGGCCAAGTTTCTCTTACCATGCGCAGCCTTGGTGTGAATGAACCTGCGCAATATACTGTAAGTAGAAAGGATGGTCGCATAATGATTGATGCTAAAGGATGGTCAAGGTTCAAAACTCAATTAAATCTTACGGTTGGGGATGATGTCAGAATCAAAGTTTCTCTGCAAGGAGATCTGGTCCTAATCAACTTTCAAATTCTTCAGTAGCAGCACGCAACTGCCGAACTGATCTATCCTCTAAGAGCTTTTGATGTAATATATGCCATGGTGAAACAAGTGTCCTGTGTGTATAAGTAGTACTAGCATATATCATGTTGGACATCCTGAAAGAATTGCAACTCTGATTGCTAGTTAGGAACTGTCGTTCGATTTCAGTCTAACAGCTGCTGTGCTTTATTCGATTTTCTGTCTTCTCCTTGCGACAGCATCTAAAACCAGCGTCGTCCCTATCGGATGCAATATTTATGGGATGAAATGCACTGACTTAGAACACATGGGCCCCCAAACATGCATGCCCACCGGCCTGTGGCCCAAAGTCAAGAGCCGTCAGCCTATTTGAGTATTTTATTCTAAAAAACACATATATATATCCGAACCCCATATTTATGTATATATATTCCCCTTGATTTTTCTTTACAGAGGGAGTATCTCTCTTATCAAAAAAATATTTATGTGTAACTAGTTACTCCTGCCTTTCTACTTCATTTCGCTGATATGCGGGACATCCAGCAACCAGGTCCACGTGCCATGCACCAAATTAGAGTGCACAACTACACGGTAGACTCACCTCGGTCGTAGCGCCGCAGTAATGCTCAATGAGCCATCAAATCACAAAACCCCACCTTTCCAGCATTAGCAGCAAGCTCGACGGACGAAGCAACATTATTTCACTCGACCTGAATCCCCTTCTCCCCCGTCTGCTTGTTCAGAGAAAACCACCTCTCGGTGATTGCTTAGGGCTTTCTCATGGAGAACCAGGTACGAAATCTTCATCGATCCCTGATAAATCGTTCTCCCTTTGTCGCCGGTAATCTTAGGATGGCAACCGCCGCTGTTGATGCATTTTTCTTTGTACTGAATCTAGTGTGTTTCATTTGCAGTGCCCAAAGTGCGAGGACCCTATAGGTTTCTAGGCCCTTGGCGAGACGCCAGAATTGTTCCTTCTCATCCTAACACAGGATTTCAAAAATCGCACGGTATGTTCCTAGAATCCTCTTTTCTATCTGGTAGGGTTGGGGTTTTTGAACATGTTGTCGACTAATTTGGAAATTTGGATTGCTATATTTGGATAAAAGGTACTAGTACTGTCATGGTTTTATCACGGCAGATGCCCTTGTGAAAGGACTTAGAGATGAGGCCATCGCACGAGTGTGGAGGCTTAACGGGGTTGATCGGGAACGAGAAGATGCCGGGTTACCCAGGTTTGGCCCCTCACGGTGGAGGTAAAAGCCTATGTCCTGCTTGATTATATTGCTGTAGATCTCGATTACAAGGATGCGGATTCGCTAACCTAGCTCTCGAGGAGATTGCAACTTGGTCTTTTTTCGTATAGGTGCTCCCCTTTATATATACAGGTGGAACCCTAGATTACATGAGAGTCCGGGTCATTATCCTAACCCGGCTCCTACTCCTCGCTTGTTCTCCAAGATGGCCTTCACACCACTTATCTTCCTCGTAAGCCGGCCCATTGCCTAAGCCGGCCGTTCCCGCTAGGCCTTCTCAAGCCGGCCCACCAAGAGTCCTTCGAGCCTGCCGTGAGTTGACCCGCTGAGCCTGCTCTATGGCCGGGTTAACACCCTGTCGGGTCTACACGCTGGTAAACATCCCCAACATTAGCCCTCGGTTTGACTTGAATTTATTCACGTTAAACTTCATCCTGAAAAAGCAAAACATTAGTAAGAGGCTCTCCAAGCGCCTCCCAAGCCGGTCCTTTAGAACGCTGTCCTTGGCCGGCTCAAATTGCCGGGTTAGTAGATCGATGGGTCATTCCTTAAGGTTTAGACTTAGCATTTTGTATTTCCTTTTCCTGATGATGTCGCAATCCATTCCCACAAAATACAGGATGACATCATGGCGTATCTCTCAGTGGGTTTGTATGGTCCTGTCAGGCACAAAAATCGAGGAGCTCCTTTCGCCACTGTTTACTGTGTCGCCTTGGCTTTCGTGCTTGCCCTTTGAGAGTCTAGTGGCGCCCATAAATAAACCGTCGTCTTCCTCTTTCTCTTCTACTGCTTCTCATCCCTTCCTCTTCTACAATGCCATCGCACCCGCTCGAGCCTGTCGCCGCCGGAACCAGCCCTTCGCCGCGCCTCTTCTTCGTCGCCGGAGCCCTTCCTCGCCGCCGGCCACACCACCGCACTTCATCGCCTACAAGGCTTTCTTCCAATCCAGATCTGTAAGTCACGCACACCATTACCATGGCTCTTTACTGTTCTTCATGTTCTTCATTGCGGCCATGATAGATCTCAAACGCCTTTGGTCCCTTTCAGTTTCAGTTTCCGCAGCCATCCCGCAGCATTTTCCATATTTAGTAGATCCATCGTGCTACCGTAGCTAAACCCACTATGGTTCTTCTTACAATACGAAGAACACGTCTAACCTTTTGTTTCTTCATTTTTATCTATTTTGTAGATCCGTAAAATCTCCTCACCTCGTATAACTCTATTTTTGGACTCGTAGCCCAAGTCGTGCCTCAACACTTGTAAAAATGTGTAGCCTGCAGTTTTCGGCTTAACCTTTCTAGGAATGTTGACCCGGAGCCTTATCTGTATCCTCTGTTGCAACCCGGCCACATATCTTGACTGTCAGCTCATTTGTATCACTCATACCTCATTAAATGTTTTATATTACCGGCTTATGACATTTGTTTTTCCTTTTTCAGAACATGCCTCCCAAGCCCAAGATCGTCAACTGGGCCAAGTCCAGTATGTCCGAACTGAGTCTACAAGCTCTGACAGACACCGGGTTGCTGCCAGCTAAGGAGATAATCTCATGGCGAGCTCCTGAAGAAGAAATCCACCCTGAACCCGACGAAAATGTAGTTGTATTTGCTGATCATGTCTCATGGGGTTTTCGTCCTCCCGGCTCAAAGTTTTTCAGGGATGTATTACATTTGTTCAACATCAGGCCCCAATACTTGGCCCCCAATTCCATCTTCAATCTGTGCCAATTCCAAGTGTTTTGCGAAATCTACCTGCAGCTCGAGCCATCTCTTACCTTGTTCCGAGAACTCTTTTATCTAAACCGCCAAACTGAGCACAAGGACGACCCAAGCATTGAACTCGGCGGGATTTCTATCCAACGCCGAAAGAATATTATCTTCCCCTATGCTAAGCCGGCCAGTCATCCGAAGGGGTGGTAGAGGACTTGGTTCTATTGCAAAGACACCTCTCCCGAAGGTCAGAACCCTTTGTCGGGTTATTGTGCAACCTGGCTTACCAACGCAACCTTCCCGGGTCTTGCTCCTCAAGAAGAGAGGGAGAATCTAGAGCCGCTATATCCAAAGATGAACACATTACTTGCTCACGGCCTCACCGGTGTCGATTTGACCCGGACTTGGGTCGAGTGGAGGATTCAGCCGCTTAGCTCCAGGACCTGGCTGATGCACACCTACACCAGCCATCATGAAGACCCACTCCGGTTCAGCCGGGTCAACCTCAAGGATAAGGAGGTTCTAAAACTAGCCAAGAAACTGCTTGGCGAGACGAAGGAAGACATCAAGATTGTGGGGCTCGCCCCATTTAGTGCCGACAAGCCGGCTCCTCCGGTAAGCCGTCTCTGCCATTTAACATTATCAATACTGCATTGTCCTTATTTTCATTTTGTCAATCTGCCTCGGCAGAGGGAAAGGATGACTGGTGGCGGGTCGAGCCTGTAGACCCTACCCCTCCCCGAGAGGACGATGAAGAGGAGTCGGATAACAACGAAGACAATGAGGTAGAACTTGACTCTCTAGGCCGCCTTTTTAATCAGATTGCTGATGCTTACTCATCTCAGGAGGAAGCTGAAGTTAGTCATACAGTTGAGCCAGAGGTAACTTTAAACTCCTTAGATTCAGACTCCCCAGTACCTATTCAAAAGAAAACCACGGTTGCAATCGGCAAAGTTCGAAGAAAACCCCGGGTTGCCGTCCGTAAAATCCCTTTCTCACATCAAGATGCTCATTTGGATCCCCAATTTGTTTTGAAGAAAGCACAACAAGCCGACACCTCCAAACGGAAGACTCGAAGCAGTGAGGGCGAGTTGAGTGGCAGGCTTCCATATGAGCTGCCATCCCGTAGAGCATGGGCAGAGGTGCTTCTCAGTCCAACTCCTTCCTTTCCTCTAGCTGGTTGCTTCAAAGAACCCTTACATTTAAATGACTCGGCATACCAGACACCCCCCTCCTCGGATGAATCAAGCGCCACTCAGGCGTCGTCTTTCAACATCAACCCGGGGTGAGCATATTGATTATTCCTTTATTGCACAATTCTTCACCTTATAACCCTTAACTGAATTAAATCTTTGCTCCTTTCAGTGCCAAGGCCATCAAGAAGAAAGCAGCTGCCGGGTCATCTGACCCGGTCATTCCAACAGACCCTCGAGAAGAGGCCACCTTGGTCACTCAGGATGAGCCGGTATTCCGGAACAGCCCGCCACCCCTGGACACAACAAGCCCGGCTCGCGCATCCTCTCCTGCTCAGGAGAGGGAAAATGTAATTGAAGGCCAACCCGCACCGCAGCTCGAGGTGCCGGCTCAAGAAGAAGTAGTGGTGATGAGTGAGCAGCAAACTGCTGCACCAGACTCCTCCACCGCTCTTACCAAAGTTCCGGCCAAACCTGAGCCGGCCCCGAAGGACAAGGGGAAGACGGCTCTTGAGTTTTCCACATTTGAAGACCAAGATGACAGTAGCCTGCACCAGGCTGTGCTAACCCGGCTTTTTGAAAGCCGGGACACAGAGATCGCCATGATAAGGTCTTTGAAGCAGAAGTATGAGGTAATTTGCTCCCTTCGTTCTGTACCATACATATATGTAGCCCCCAAGGGCCGGGTCATTATAGAATGATAACCCAGGACTTCAAAATTTGACTTGTATGCATAACTTCAATCAATGACCCCAAAGGCCGGCTCACCATTCATGATGGGCGGGTATTCATAACTGAGCAGAATAGATCAATTTATGCATTAGCCCCCAAGTGCCATGTAGATTGCCTGCAGCTGCATGGAACTTGCCTTGCTGTATGCTTTAAACTCGAAAACATGTAGCCCCCATGTGTTAGGTTGCCCTTTAGGGCGGCTCGGGTCATGCGTATATGATGTATAACAGACTGCCCTGCAGGATATGCTGGATCAAGTAGAGGCCCAGGCTTCCTTCTTCCGAAAGGAAGCAATGAAAGAGAGAAGCCTGCGCAAAGAAGCTGAGGAATCCGCTGTTGAGGCCAACAAGTCTTTGGTCATTGTGAGGAACACCTTGCAAGAGACTGAAGCTGCAAGAGCCGCTCAAGCCGCGCGAGCTGAGGCGGCCGAAGCCAAACATGAGCCAGCAACTCAAGAGCTGACGACTCTAAAGGGCCAGATCACCACCATGTGATGGGCTATCTTTGGTAAGCAAAACACACCGCCATGCCCCAATAGTTCCGGCTTGAATACGTCAAGCCGGCTTGACTGATCGTGTATACTTATGTTTGCAGGTCGGAAAAATCAAACTCGTGTGCAGAAACCAGTGGTAAAATTGAAGGCGGTCTACACCCTTGTAGAACAATTGTATATAGGCGGCTGCCGTTGCATAATGGCCGCCAAGAACACCAAGGCGCCGCCGCAGGTGATTGCTGACACTTTGAAAGAACTGGCAATCGTGCCCAGGTGGTTCAATGACAGGAAAAGGGCGGCTTGCCGCACTAGGGCCCTAACAGCTCTTGCGCGAGCCAAGGCCTATGTGCCAGAACTCGACCCGGCTCAGATCGTGGGCGGGTACCCAGAATTCAATGTCGACGACTCGCCGTTCACAAAGAAGGACTTCCAACGCTGTATCAAAGAAACTCGGGTTCCAGCCACCGCGAACGTAGAAGAAGCCGATCTGACCAAGTACCAGACGCCCTACTCAAAGGAGAATGAGCGGATAGAGCCGCCAAACCATGAGCCGGTGGCCCTGACCCGTACGCGTAAGCCATCCTTTGCTCCTGAAGTCGACCCTTCATCCCTGATATCCGCCGATGCCCTATTTGAAGCGTTGCGCTCAATTCAGTGGTTGATCGGCGACTTAAGTCAAGAGGTGGAGGATGACGACGGCCACGAAGAGCCGGCACATGGTGCTTCATCGGGCGCTGGCGCCAGCTCTGATGCGGCGGCATAAACGCTGGCTTATCCCTTGTAGGCCGAACTTTGTAAAAATCTTCTGTCATGGCCGCAGTTGATAGGCGGCTTGTAATAGTTTAGCATGAAGCACTTGCTGCTGATGCCAGTGCCATCGTGTACTAAGCTTGTTTATTGCCTATACCAATACTATGGATGCTTTGCTTCTGTAAATCCTCTTTTGGGCTTCAAGAGCCGGTGTTTGCAATAGAATGATTCTGCTGAAACAATAACAATTGCATGTGATGGTTATTGATGAAATCATATAAACGAGTAATCTTTGTTACTATTTGCAATGAATCAAAAATATCTAAGTAACTAAAGTAAATGCGATGCATGGATGTATGCATGTATGCAGAGATGAGATGAGTGCAAAAAGAACTTAATCGAAATTAGCCAGAATATGCTTGAAACGGCTGGCTGATAAAGCGCAAGCCGACTGCTAAACACAACTTGAAACGGCCGGCTCATAAAGCGCAAGACGGAATATGCTTTCATGAAGCTGGCACTTTGGCCTGTTGGTTTGTCCTTTCTCTCTGAAAGCCGGCTCTCACACAACAATCAGACGTTTTAACTCGGACGAATTCAGGGTCACCTATGTGATTGACTCGTCAGATGTTCGCCGGGTCATTTTCTAGGGAGTAGCATCTTGCTAACAGGCAGGTTTAACCAACTTTGTGGCATCTCGCCAGGTTAAAGGGTTTTGTAAGCTAAACTCAATAGAGTTGGAAGCCCCCAAGTAACCAAGATCAACAAATAAACATCCAGCACACAAATTTTGAAGCAAAACCACAATTTTTTATGCAGTGCTGCTGGTCGTTATTTTATTTGATCGAAAAAGAGGTATATACATGATAGAAGGTATGTACAAAGATGTGACCTAGTCAATGACTTAGGTGTAGTATGGCCGGAGCTGGGCAATGTTCCAGGGCCGGCTTGTTTCCTCCTCAGAGGTACGTGACTTATCTGCCTCACGTATATCAATCAGGTAATATGACCCATTGTTGAGATTCTTGCTGACCACAAAGGGCCCTTCCCAAGGTGGTGAAAGCTTATGCATGCCTGTCTGGTCTTGTATCAGACGGAGCACTAAGTCACCTTCCTGAAAAGTGCGGCTTCGAACTCTAAGGCTGTGATAGCGATGTAGGTCTTGCTGATAAATTGCTGATCGGGATGCGGCCAGGTCACGTTCTTCCTCCAGAGCATCAAGAGTGTCTTGGCGAGCCTGCTCATTATCTGATTCCATATAAGCCACCACTCGAGGGGAGTCATGACGAATATCGCTTGGAAGTACAGCTTCTGCACCGTAGACCAGGAAAAATGGCGTATAGCCTGTTGACCTGTTGGGAGTAGTCCGTATGCTCCAAAGCACCGAAGGTAATTCTTCTTCCCAGCAACCCGGCATGCACTACAAAGGCACCATGAGCCGGGGTTTGATACCACACAGCAATTTCTGATTAGCCCTTTCTGCCTGTCCGTTGGACTGAGGATGCGCAACCGATGCTAGATCAAGCCGGATGTGCTCCTGTTGACAGAACTGTTCCATGACTCCCTTGGATAGATTGGTTCCATTGTCTGTAATGATACTGTGTGGGTAGCCAAATCGGAATATCAGCTTTTTCAGAAACTTGACAGCTGTAGCCGCATCGTAGTTGCTGGCCGGCTCTGCTTCCACCCACTTGGTAAACTTGTCCACAGCCACCAGTAGGTGCGTGTGCTTGTTCTTAGAACGTTTGAAGGGTCCCACCATGTCAAGCCCCCAGACCGCGAACGGCCAAGTAATCGGGATCATCCTCAACTCTTGAGCCGGCACATGGGCCTGGCGAGCATATTTCTGGCAACCATTACACTTACAAACAATGTCCTCTGCGTCAGCATGAGCCGTGAGCCAGTAAAAACCGTACCGGAAAGCCTTCGCGACCAGTGATCTTGAGCCGTCATGGTGTCCACAATCGCCAGAATGAATCTCATTGAGAATTGCGTGGCCTTCTTCAGGTGAAACACAACGCTGAAAAACACCAGTGACACTTCGTCGGTGCAACTCGCCATTGACAATAGTCATAGACTTGGATCGTCTGATGATCTGCCGAGCGAGGATTTCCTCTATTGGCAGTTCTCCCCGGCTTAGGTAAGCCAAATAGGGGACCGTCCAATCAGGGATAACGTGGACAGCAGCCACTAGAGCCGCCTTCGGGTCAGGAACAGCCAAGTCCTCCTCTGTTGGTAACTTGATAGACGGGTTGTGCAAAACATCCAGGAACACATTGGGTGGCACTGGCTTGCGCTGAGAACCCAAGCTAGAGAGTGCGTCTACCGCCTCGTTCTGCCGGCGATCAATATAGTCAACTTGATAACCTTTGAAGTTTCCAGCAATATTTGTGACTGCCTGCCGATAAGCCACCATAAGGGGATCCTTGGAATCCCATGTACCTGAAACTTGTTGGGCCACTAAGTCTGAGTCGCCCAAACACCTGACCCGGCTTAGGTTCATCTCCTTGGCCATCCAAAGCCCATGAAGCAAGGCCTCATATTCTGCTGCATTGTTAGTGCAGGGGAACATGAGTCTCAAAACATAACAGAACTTATCTCCTCATGGGGAAGTAATCACAACACCAACCAACGAGCCTTCGAGCTGCCTTGAGCCGTCGAAGTGTATGGACCAGTATGTTGTGTCAGGCTTCTCTTTGGGAGCCTGCAGCTCTGTCCAATCATTAATGAAATCCACCAATGCCTGAGATTTGATTGCTGTGCAGGGCACGTATTTGAGATGATGCGGACCAAGCTCGATGGCCCACTTAGCAACCCGGCCTGTCGCCTCCCGGTTCTGGATTATATCCCCAAGAGGTGCTAAGCTGACCACAGTAATTGGATGTTCGTGAAAGTAATGCTTCAGCTTGCGGCTAGCCATAAACACTCCGTAGACCAGCTTCTGCCAATGTGGATATCGCTGGTTGGACTCGGTTAACACCTCGCTGATATAATACACAGGGTGCTGGACTGGATATTCCGTGCTGTCCTCCTTACGCTCTACCACAACTGCCACGCTTACCGCTTTGTTATTGGCAGCAATATATAGCAACATTGGTTCCTTCTCATGAGGGGCAGCAAGGACAGGCGGCTCAGACAACTGCTCCTTAAAGGCCTCAAAGGCCTGATCTGCAGCATCACTCCAGATGAAGTTATCTGACTTCTTAAGCAATTGATACAACGGAATTGCCTTCTCCCCGAGCCGGCTTATGAACCGGCTTAGTGCTGCCACCCGCCCGGCCAGTTTCTGCACGTCATTCAGTTTGGCCGGCTTAGCCAGGGTCGTAATTGCTTTGATCTTTTCCGGGTTAGCTTCGATCCCACGCTCAAAAACAAGAAATCCCAAGAGCTTTCCTGCAGGGACACCAAAGACACACTTCTCCGAGTTAAGCTTCATCTGGTAGGCACGGAGATTGTCAAATGTCTCCTTGAGATCCTCCAATAGAGTTTCTTTCTTCCAGGACTTAACCACAATGTCGTCAACATAAGCATGAACGTTCCGCCTGATCTGTTTATGAAAACAGTTCTGGACACAACGCTGGTAAGTCGCCTGTGCACACTTCAGACCGAACGGCGTGGTTGTGTAACAGAAAGCTCCAAAGGGTGTGATGAAAGCCGTCCTTTCCTGGTCTTCCAGCTTCATTTTGATCTGATGATAGCCAGAGTAAGCATCCAGGAAGCATAAGTTCTCACAATCAGCCGTAGCATTGATGATCTGGTCAATACGGGGTAAGGCGAAGGGGTCACTGGGACAAGCCTTATTCAGGTCTGTGTAATCAACACACATCCACCAAGTCCCATTTTTCTTCAGAATAAGCACTGGGTTAGCCAGCCATTCAGGATGGAAGACTTCGAAGATGAACCCGGCAGCTAGGAGTCGAGCCACTTCTTCACTAATAGCTTTCCGCCTTTCCTCATTAAAACGACGGAGATACTGGCGAACTGGTTTGAACTTGGGATCCACATTAAGGGAGTGCTCGGCGAGTTCTCTCGGTACACCTAGCATGTCAGAAGGTTTCCATTCAATGATGTCCCGGTTCTCACGGATGAACTTGATGAGCGCGCTTTCCTATTTGGGATCCATATTTGCCCCGATGGTGAACTGCTCAAAAGAATTGCCTGGGGTGAAATTAACTTGCTTCGTATCTCTGGCCGACTTAAATTTGAGCAGAGGGTCAGACTCCGTGGTGGGCTTCTTCAGGGATGTCCTGTCAGACGGGTCAACATTGTCCTTGTAGTACCACAACTCCTCTGCGGCGCAAGCCGTCTCAGCATAAGCTGCATCTCCTTCCTCACACTCAAGTGCAATCTTCCGGTTGCCTTCCACTGTGATGGTTCCCCTTGGTCCTGGCATCTTCACTTTCAAGTAAACATAGCACGGCCGTGCCATGAAGCGCGCATAAGCCGGACGGCCAAATAAGGCGTGGTATGGGCTCTTAAGCTTAACCACCTAAAAGGACAGGAACTCAGAACGCCAGTTATCCTCTGAGCCAAAGGCCACCTCAAGGGAAATTCTTCCCATGGGATAGGTCGACTTGCCAGGAACAATGCCGTGAAAGACTGTAGAGGACGGAGTTAACTGTTTATCGGACAGATTCATCCGCCTAAACGTGTCATAGTACAGAATGTTGATGCTGCTGCCTCCGTCCATGAACACCTTAGTCAGGGTGTAGCCGCCGACTTGTGTCGCAACCACCAGAGCCAGGTGGCCAGGGTGATCGAGGAGGACAGGATGATCTGCCCTGCTCCAGGTAACCGGCTGTTCAGACCAGTTGAGATAGTAAGGAGTTGCCGGCTCAACTGTGTGGGTGGCTCGTCGCTGCACCTTCCTATCCCGCTTGTAGGTACTGGTGGTGAAAACATGATACTGTCCGCTATTTAATAGTTTTGGGTTACTCTAAAATCCTGCCGCACCAGCTTGATGCTAATTTCCCTGGTTGTTTCTCTGATTTCCACCTCTAGTATTGCCAGCCCCCTGAAACCCGCCGCCCTGGCCACTGTTCCCCTGGAAGCCGGATCCTACGAAGGGCCCTTGCAAGCCGGCTCCTGAGAAGCCGGGTCCTTGGTTGGCGGGTTGTCCACCATTGCCGCCCCCATTATGATGATTCTGGAAGACCCGCTTGGCAAACTCTTGCATCACATAGCAATTTTCCCAGGAGTGACTAGATGGTTTACCATTGTAACTATGTTTCGGACAGGGAGCTTTGAGAGCTTCCTCGTAAGTGAGAGGGCGATTACCAGACTGCCTCCTAGAACTGTCATTCTGGCGCTGACCCTTGTTCTTTGTGTTTGTGTCCGCCACCAGATCGGAATTGCCGTCATAACCCTTGCGTTTACCTCCATTGTTGTTCTGCCCGTTACCGTTGTCCTGCTGGTGGCCCTTGCCACCACCCTTCTTGTCCTTGCCAGCTTTCTCCTCATCAGACGACGGGTCTTCAGTGTTGTCAGACTCCGCGTACCGGGTCAAGACATCCATCAGATCACCCATATCCTGGGTTTTCCTCTTGAGTCGCCCGAGCTTCTGGACCAGTGGCTAAAACTTGCATGTTCATTCTAGAACAAGTACTGTCTGAGCCGCCGAGATGCTGTCAGAACTGTGTATCACCTCTGCAACCCAGCGAGCCCAATGGTGTGCCGACTCATCCTCGCGCTGAACACATCATTCCAGATCAACAATGGTGGTTGGCCTTTTACAGGTTCCCTAGAAGTTTTTGATGAAGCGCTCCTTCAGCTCCTACCACGTGTTGACGGAATTCACCGGTAGTTTTTTCATCCAAGTGCGAGCGGGGCCCTCTAACATCAGAGGCAGGTAATGTGCACACACGGACTCGCTTGCGCCCAACAAGTCCATTGCCAACTCATAACTCTCGATCCACTCGGTGGGATCCAGATTTGCCGTATAGTTAGGAACCTTGCGAGGCCCTTTGAAATCGGGGGGTATGCGCGCCTCTCGCAGCGCTGGTATTAAGCATGGAGTTCCGATCATGTGGCTTGAAGAGACCCCAAGTCGGCCATCTGTCTGGGCTGCGACGGACGAGTTGACGTTCGGCGGCGGGTTGCCATCCGGCGGCTGGTTGACTCGCGTCGGCGTGTTGACGTGCGCCGGCGGGTTACGCCCTGCACGCGCGTTTTCTTCCTCCCAAGCTCGCAGAATCCGGGCAGCGTCTGCAACGTCTTGCGGGATCCTGGGCTGGTGCTGCTCCACCAGCGGCTGGGCGGCTCTCCTGCGGGGCTCGCTGCTGGAGACCGCAGGCGACTCAGGGCGCTGGCTCCTGGTGCGGCTCTGATGAGGGGTCGAGTGAAGCCGATGTTGGCTATGGGAGTAGTTGGCTTGCTGCACTACTACCGTTTTAAGCATTGCAATGGCGTTCCTGGCCTCGGTCTGAATTGGGCCGTCCCCCTCGATCAGAATAGCCACCAAGTTGTGGGTTGCAGCCAGCACGTTATCGACCGGGTTGGAGTAGTGTCCAATTGGGGTCTGGAACCGGTGAGACGGTGGCTGCTGTTGCTGATCTGGCGTACGATGTCGGGCCGGCTCTCGCTGCTGAACAGGCTGCTGCAGGGGCAGCTCTCCCATGGGGATGACTCCAGCCCCCAGGTTCATCGGAGCCAGCGGTGTGGTGAACAGCTGAGTTGGCTCGAGATTAGCCGGAAGCCGGCTCTGATGACGCCTCCTATGAACGAGCTCCGACTCGGCCTGTCGACGGTTCAGGTAATGTGCCTCCTCTTCCAGGCGCTGCCTCTCATCGGCAATCCGGGCCTGTTCCTGTACCATGCGAGCATTCTCCGCGTTGATGTCCTCTTGGATCTTGGCCATCTGCTCGCGACTCCTCGTGATCTCCGTGTTGCGCGCCGCTGCATTCTCCGTGGTGACCGGCTCGGCCAACAGGGCTGCCAGCGTAGTCATCAAGTCCACGAGCGCCTGAACCCCAGTTTTCTGTGAGTCGGCAGCCGACGCGCCGTCTCCTCCTGAGCCGGCAAGGAGGTTCTGCCCCGCCGTTGGATTGGCCGGGTCACGCACCGGATCTTTCCTACTCGCCATGTATACCGCCGTGAAGCGAGGCGGAATAGGGCTCTCTGGAAAGGCGTCCGCATGCCCGAGCCCTCCATCATGCGGAGGCAGGATTGACTCGGTTTCTCCCATCGAGGACTTGCCATCAGATTGCACGAGCGTGTCATCTCCAGACAGGGAGTTCGATGAAGCCACCCCTTGGGTGAAACCCACGAAGACATGGTTCCGGGCGGCTGGACGCGGGCCGGGCCTCTCCTGACTTGGCCCAGCGCGGCGGGCTGACTCAACACCGGTAATGCTCTCCAACCCGGCAGCCGACTCGCCGACCATGCCGATGAAGGTATGGATTTTGCCAAAGGTGACCCGATACCCGTACTCGATCGAGTCGGCGTCGGGGCCCCAGTATGAATCGTCGATGTAGTACTTCCCACGGCGGCTTTTTGTCATCATGCCAACCGCGTACTTCCCGAACCCTGGGAGAGATCCCGCTAAGAACTCAACTCCACCATGCGTAGGCCCCACGATGGGCGCCAACTGTCATGGTTTTCTCATGGCACATGCCCTTGTGAAAGGACTTAGAGATGAGCCCATCGCACGAGTGTGGTAGCGTAACGGGGTTGATCGGGAACGAGAAGATGTTGGGTTACCCAGGTTTGGCCCCTCACGGTGGAGGTAAAAGCCTACGTCCTGCTTGATTATATTGCTGTAGATCTTGATTACAAGGATGCGGATTCGCTAACCTAGCTCTCGAGGAGATTGCAACTTGGTCTTTTTTCGTATAGGTGCTCCCCTTTATATATACAGGTGGAACCCTAGATTACATGAGAGTCCGGGTCGTTATCCTAACCCGGCTCCTACTCCTCCTCGCTTGTTCTCCAAGATGGCCTTCACACCACTTATCTTCCTCATAAGCCGGCCCATTTCCTAAGCCGGCCGTTCCCGCTAGGCCTTCTCAAGCCGGCCCACCAAGAGTCCTTCGACCCTGCCATGAGTTGACCCGATGAGCCTGCTCTATGGTCGGGTTAACACCCTGCCGGGTCTACACGCTGGTAAACATCCCCAACAAGTACCATGCTGAACACTGACATGAAAGAGGAAATTATTTCTACATTTGGATAGAGAATAAATTGTGTTCTCATATTATTTTTCCTACAGTGCATCCCTTGCTCTGCCAGAACACATGTACTCAAGAAGGTCGGCCTTGCCATAACTGAATACACCAGTATAATGGTCACATTGGAGACATGCCATGGATATAAGTTCATAGTTGGGTTCATTAACCAAGAACGTCACTCCTTTTTTTATGGCCAAACTTGGATAAACTTTGTCAAGTGTTACGGACTGAAAGTTGGCACACCAATGTTCATGGAAATAGCAGAACCTGGTCTTATCTTACCTGTGACCTTCCACCCCGACGTCGTTCCAGTGGTTCATCCATGTTAGTATTGTATCTGGTTCTTGCATGTGGCCTCTTTTACTTTGTAATCCACCTATTATGTCTAACTGATCACAATTTGACTTTAGAAGTAGCAACAATTTGTGATTCCCTTCTCTCACAATGATGCTACTTCTAACTAATATTTCTTATAATTGGTGACACGCGTAGGTTATTACAAAGTGTAGGACATTACTCGTCTATTATTTGATAAGAACTCGATGGTTACTGATGGCACCGAAGTCGACTGGGACGACATCCACCAATTCCTAGACTTTATTGATCATCTTGAGGACCTTGTGGGGCATTTCAATGGTGGAAGGCCACGTGGGATATGTGTGCCACTGGTGCACACGTTGAACATATCCAACTGTGTCAAGAAACTAATGGTACGAGCTGTTTTCTGTTATATATGTTGTTCATAAACTCTTGCTTATACATAGTTTTACAGCTGTGTTCTTCTTCTTGAAACAGAAACTGCCCAGTTTTATTGTTCCTATACAAATGCCTGGCCATGGTCGACTCAGACTTGCGCTTGGTCACAACATGATGTTTATGTCGACCTACTCCATTTCCCTTAGAGGTGAAAAGATAATTATTCATGGGTGGTCTCAAATCATGAAGGCCCGTCGATCTTGGAGAATAGGACAGAAGGTTATGTTCATGCTTTTCCATGGCTCTGAAGCGAATATCCTGTTTATTGACCACATTGCGAGATAAAGCCGCTTTCAGAAAGTTGTGGATGAGCGGGGTGGCACCTGGGCCTTGTCCTGGGGCTTGGTGGCCTCACCCTTCGTTAACAATAGGCAAAGTAGCACTGTTCGAGGCGTGCCTTGTACAGTTGAACATGTATCAGTACTCATACTGCTTTCAGCTTTGGTTGTTAAGTGCTCCTACTGCTTTCAGTTAACATTGTTAAGTACTCCTGCTGCTTGTATAGTTTGTCGTGTTTCTTCAGTCTCTTCTTCCTCTAGCTGCCAAAACCAAACCAGCGCCGGCGGGGCCGCCTGCTCCCGCCTCCCATGGCTGGCTGCGCCTCCACGCACGCATCGCCGTCCTACCATCTCCTAAATCGTTAACGGCAACGTCATCCCCACCACGCACCCAAACCAGTCAACCCTCGTACTCCCCTTTGCCCACGACTTCACTGCCGCATCTTCCTCGGCTCTTGTTCGTTCCCGTCCGAGGCCTCGCCGTCGTCCACCGCGCGCCTTGGTGCGCTCGCCGTCTGGCGTTGTCAACATGGTCAACAAACGAGAGGAATCGGGAGAGGACTGTGCGTGGAGAGGATGACAGTAGGGACCCACCATGTCCATGGCCGTACGCAAGCAAAAAAGAAAATGCTTCCTCCTAGTGGTTTGCTGACATCTGGGACCCACGACATTGTCAGTGTATAGTCAATAGACAAGAGTGTTGGAGATATGCCCTAGAGGCAATCATGTATGATGATATTTCCTTTGTGTTTATGAATAAAGATAGTCCTTGGACATGATCAATGATGTGTATAAGGAAGTACGTGACTTGTTTGTGGGACTATGCATTGTATGATGACTGTCCTAAAAGGTCCCGAGTCAAAAGGCCTGTGGACGCGCAGCCGACTAGACTAGCATATGACACGGTAGATGGCTTGGTCTCACTAGCCAAGAAGCATTGGATGCTAACCGGATAATATGGACTTGGAAGAATCTGGTCGGATTCGACATAGTCGGATCCGAGTCGAGATAAGGTCTGAATCGGACAAACCCAACTATGAGACGTAGCGATATGTCATCTGTGAGTCTCTAGTACAACATACGTTCTATGTCCTAAGACCTGAGCTAACGCATGCACTCGGGATGGTGACTGACCTGCTTTGGGCCGACCAAACACTACTTCGTGACTGGGTAGTTATAAAGGTAGGTTTCGGGCTTGTCCAGACCCATGTTGGGAGACATGGTCGAGCAAGATGGGATTTGCCCCTCCGATCAGGAGAGATATACTCTGGGCCCCTCGTGTGATCCGACCAGGATAAGCATGGCCATGCGACAAGGATTATGATATAATCCGGTTTGTGGTCGGCATCACTAGAACGAGAAAGAGGTCGGGCTAGCACAAGGAAGACAGACTTGCCTTGAGCCCGACAACATATATCATGTGGCAAAGGGAACAGAAGTGTGATGTACAGGTTCACCTAACCAGCTTCATAGTCTACTTGGTGGTCGGCACGCCTTGCTAGAGGCCGCTGTCGATACCAAAACCAGCAAATCTCGGGTAGGGGGTCCGAGCTGTGGATCGTGGAAGCAATGGGTAATAGGGAACGCAGAAGCAGCGATTACCCAGGTTCGGGCCCTCTTGAGGAGGTAAAACCCTACGTCCTGCTTGATTGTATTGATGTGAGAATATGATGATTACAGAGTTGATCTACCTCGAGATCGAATAGGCTAAGCCCTAGGTGGGTATGATGGTGATTCTCCCCCTGCTACAGACTAAACCCTCTAGTTTATATAGACACCAGAGGGACCTAGGGTTACATATGGTCGGTTGCCATTAGGGCATAAACATGCCGGTCACGCTAATTATTCTTTGGAGGAGACGCCAAGTCTTCGGAGGTTTTTTTCTGGTGCACGGGGTCGCCCACAATCCGGCCTTCCCTTGATGAGTAAAGAGCAGCCCACTAGTCCGGCCTACGAGAGATAGGCCGGCAGCCCGAGTACCCCCTAATCCGGGACACCCTCAGTAGCCCCCGAACTAGTCTTCGAAGCCGAGGTATACGCCGAACACCATCGGTTTTGTGGACCAGTTCCCTTCCTTCCGTGTTACTGGTGACAGGCCTGCATCCCCTCTGAATCGAGTTCTCAAGTGTTGCCCACCCGCACATGCCCCGAACTATGCTTCGGTCGCCGCGGTGTACCGATAACTTAGCCCCGAAGGCTAGTCACTTCGGTGTGAACAGTACCCCCCATCTGACAACTTTTACCGAAGGGTCACAACCCGCCACGACCGCGAGTTGGTTTATGAAAAACTCGATTCGTGGTTCGAGGCGGTTCTTTCATTGGCATGTCCCATCGATATGGAGATTGTGCCCTATTTTTAAGGGATATGATGAATAATTTGCTCTATCCCACGCGCGCATAATGGCATGATTTATATGGGGAAACGGCGAAGCATGTGGCGCAGTAAAGGAACCTTAGTTTTTACAGCCCATAAAAGGGGAACGGCCTCCATTTTCTCTGCACGCCTTCACCTCTTGCCTCGCCGTTGCCTTCCCCATCCCTTGAGCTCCAGCACCCAGATCTCCTCTCCCTTTCAAGAACCCCTCCAGCCATCCGCCCACTCTCGCAATGGCCGGTTCTGGGTCCAAGGGCAAGTGGGAGGCGTCCATCGTCACTGAAAGCGCCATCTTGGAGCTGAAGAGCACAGGCTATCTCCCTGCCAACATCGCCCACCGCGCTCCAGAGGCTGGCCAAGTCGTCCCCACGCCGCGGCAGGGCGAGAGGGTGGTGTTCCTCCCCCATTTCATTCGTGGTTTGGGTTTTCCCCTCCACCCCTTCGTCAGGGGCCTCATGTTCTTCTATGGGCTTGATTTCCATGATCTCGCCCCAAACTCCTTCCTGCACATCTTGGCCTTCATCATCATCTGCGAGGCCTTTCTTCGGGTCCGACCACACTTTGGCCTGTGGCTAAAGATCTTCAACATCAAGCCGAAGATCATTGATGGCCAGCAGGCAGACTGCGGGGGACCGATGGTCAGCAAGCTTCCCCGAGTGGAGTGGCCAGAGGGCACCTTCATCGAGACCGTCAAGATCTGGCAGAAGGAATGGTTCTACATCTCAGAGCCAAGGAGCGCGAATTGGGGGGCGATCCCTGCCTTCAGATCCGGACCCCCCACGAGGCTGGTCTTATGGACCAAGAAAGGCCTCGACTGGGAGTCGAACAAGAAGGTGGCATTGCTGTAGAGCCGGATTGCCAAGATGATAGAGCGGGGTGTCAAACTGCCCAACGTGATCCAGATCATGCTCTGCTGCCGAATCTTCCCCTTCCAAGACCGGGCTTCCCCCATGTGGGCCTACAAGCCCGAAGACCCGGCCACCATGCTCAGCATCTTCCGCACTTCCCACGCTCAACTGTGGAAGGTGTTGTTTAAGCCGCAAAAGGACTGGCCGGCCGAGGCGGAAGACATCGGCCTCGATGCCGCACACCCCCTCGGGAGGTACGTTAAGCTTTACTCTTGTATCCGGATTATTCCCTTTTGATAAGGACCTCAATTCCCTTGTTCCTCATCCACAGAACTGGCTGAAGAAGGCCGAGCGGATCAACAGCCCGGCCCCGCTGCCCGAGGGTCCCCGGACGGCCTTGCTAACGGCCATGCTGGCGGAGGAGCCGTACGAGGCGCCAGAGAGGAAGGACAAGAAGAAGGAGAAGAAGAGGGAGGCCAGAGAGGGCCTCCGCTCCCGAGGACCCCCAGACACTAGATCCGGGGACACCCATGATCCCTCCACACAAGAAGAGGAGAAGGAGCAGGGAGATGAAGGGGAGGAAAGTGATTCCTCCCGAACAAAGAAGAGGGCGGTGTCCGAGGACGCCGAGGAGGAGCCGCTTCGTCCCTCTCCCAAGAGACCATGCAGGGACAAGGTGGCCCTGTCCGACAATAGCTCGGCTTCTGCCGAATACTTCGAGCCCTCCGAAGAGGTTCCTCGGAGGGCCCCCAGGGTCAAACCGCAGGCCCAAAGGTATGCATCCTAATATCCGCTTAAGTGTTTTCGGCCGAACTGGGTTTGATATTGATCACATTTTTGCTTCTAACATCGCAGCCTACTGCGCGACCTCCCCACTGACCGAGTCTCGGAGGGGGATTCTCCACCGGCCGCGATGGCGGAGAGCGGGACCAAATCACGTGCCTCGCCTCCCCCAATCGTTGAGGAGGCCGAGGAGGTCCTTTCGAGGAGTACCCCTCCAGTGCCACACACAGGGGGAGGGGGCGACACCGTCATGGCCGAGGTATGACCAGGAGGGGAGGGCCCCTCTGGTAAACAAAGAGGAGAAGCCCGGATGATCCGAGCTCTCTCCGAGGCTCCGGAGTCGTCAAGGCATCCGGAGTTGGGCACTCCGGTCTTCGAGAGGGGAGAAGCCAAAGTGCCCCCACCACCCCCGCCCGCCCCAGAGCGGGCGTCGAGTGGGTGGCTGGACGAGATGGAGGATGCTTTAACAAGCTTCTCTATCGCTGAAGAGCACCGTGCCCTTATGGGCACGGTGTTGCAAAGTCTTCGGTCCGTGGATAACGGACTGAAGGAGGCCTTCAATGGCCTTCTCACAGGCTTCAAGGTGAGCCAAGTAATGTTTTTCCCTTAGAAAATTTCTTTTGCATAAATGTATAGCCTCATACACAGTAGCCCCCAAGATTCTGACTGGCTTGAACAAAGCCGGTCAGAGGATCGAAAATTGATATCTCGGATCTTAATGTGCGTAGAGTGATGTGCAGGCGTCATCTTCGGCAGCAGCCACCAACGCTGAGGAGTTGGTCGAGCTGAATCGGAAGCTCAAGAGCTCCGAGGACGACCTCAGCCTAGTGAACAAGAGGTTCGACGAAGCGCAAGGCAAGTCCGGACTGTAGTGTTTATTTCAGTTGTTTCTTTTTTTTTAAGTAAGGTTTAAAGTAGCCTGACGGAGTCAACTGATTTTACTACAGCTGCTGCCGTGGAGGTGGAGAACCTCAAGGCCGTGCTGAGGACGGCTCAGCTGGACACGGCGGAGCAGAGGTCGGCGGTCGAACAAGCAGCTTCCGAACTGGCTACGGTGAGAACCGCTAGCCAAAAGCACGAGGCCAGAATGCTGGAAGTGCAGCAAGATCCCAAAGATGCCGTCACGAATTGTGAGGCTCTTGAGCAGAAGAATAAAGAGCAGGCTGTCGAGCTATCCTCATTGGGGACGGTGGACAAGGAAGCGTGGACGGAGGCGCGCGGCTGCCAAGAAGAACTCCGCCAAGTCAAACTCATTGCGGATGGTAAGCCGTACTTGCTGCAAAGTGTTTTTGGTGGTAACAGGTTCACTTTGCTCACGCGAGTGTGGCATTCCCCAGGCGCCTTTGTGGAGCTCCCGAGGAGTGCGGCTGCTGCGGCTAGGTTCTTCGCCACCTAGGAGGGCCGGGCCGAGCAGAGGTTATTTTGGGCACAATTTCAAGCGCCCGGACATCCTCCCCTCCTTAACAACCAGATGAAGCAGCTGATGGAGTTGCATCGGATGGCAGAGCCGGCGATGAAGGACCTCTGCGTCAAGTTATGGCCTTCGGAGCTGCTACCGAGCAGCTACTTCGGTTTGGTCCAGAGGCTGTATGACGCCACTCCCCGGATCGATGCTTGGAAGCGCTCTGTGTGCATTGAGGGGGCTCGGATGGCCTTCGGCAAAACAATGGTGCACTGGCCGAAGATCAAGCCAGTCGAAGTGGCCACCGGGCCTCCGCCTCCTGGGAAGGAGCATAGGCGCCCCGAGCAGTACTTTCCCATCGTGATGGATGGTGCTCGGGCGATAGAGGCCCAATGCTCAAAGGATGTAATTTATGAGTAGATTTATTTTCCTTGTACCCGAGGAGTTGAAACTTTTGTTTTGCTGAAATGCAATGTGTTGGCTGTACATATAATGCCTGCTATGTTAATTTTGACTCCTGTGCGGCCGTTTCTTAACTGAAAGTTACCAGTCGTCGGCTTCAGCCACCTTTGCAGATGCTGCATGGGTTGTTTCCTCGTCATACCTTAACCCTTAGCCGACGTCTCAGTGCCCGGAGGCGGTTATATGTACGGAAAACAAGGCAACCAGACTATGCGGTTTTAGTGCTTTCACTTAGCCATAGGAGCTTGACGGTGGGGGCTGGTGACTAGCCCCCAGTGTATGTGATATCCGGGTATACCGAGGTTGATACCATTATCACGTGGTTTTTGTGACAACAAACCCTTCATGTAACACAGATTAACCTCCACCGATTTTTAGTTTGACACTTGTCATCGGATCGCCGACCAGTTCTCGCTTATTATGACGGTCGGTTTTCTGCTTTATCCACTGAGGTACTTAACCAGGCTAGCTAGAAGTACAATCGCAGTGGTTCTCCCTTTACCCTCCTAGCCAAACAAATCAGAACGTAGGGGGGCAAACACAGGAGCCGGGCAACCTAACCATGGACCAAAGACATAATTCAGAACTGATTCATATAATGCAATATCTGTGACGCCGAGCACATGTAATAATATTGGTGCCGGGATGATGTTTTAGGGCTAGATTAAGGTGCGAGCCCCCGGTCTATTAGCCGATCACATTGACCAAAGGAAACGTATCATAAATAGTTTACTTTGGCCGAAAAGCAGAAAGGAAAGTGCAACATAAGTACTCACGGTATGACCGAAAAAGATGGTCATTATTTCCTTTAAATTCGTGACATCTATCCGTACAATCCGAACTGCCAAAGTAACTTTTACAGATACTTTAAGAAAGAAATACGTAAGAGGGAAGGTTTACACAGGGTCTTCGTGAGTGGTTTGACGTCCCTACTACGCCCTACTGCACGTCTGCGCCTTCGCTCTTTATGAAGCTTCCGTGTGAGTGAAGTTGTCGACTGTATGCTCGGCGGAAGTAGTAATGTTCGGCAGACGAGCCCTTGGGGAAGGGTTTCGAGAAGTCGCCGCAGTATATCAGTTTGACGCTGATCAGGCCCTAGATGGTGCCCGTTGTTGATGTTGATCCGAAAACATCTTTTGGTCGAACCGAGCTCTCGGCCGTTGTGTCATGTGCCCCCACAACTGCCCATGGAATTTTGAGGCGATAATTAGTTTTATGCCCCTAGTTGTGTCCCACTCGGTTGTTTTACCCCTAATTTCCAAAAGCCATCGGTTCTGTCCAAGTCACTTCGCTCCTCTTATGCTTTTGCCCTTTGTCCGTTTGACCATCACTTTGAAAACTTCATAACAAATTCATACTAAATTAGAAAAATGCAAATAAGACACCAAAATGTTCGAAAAAACATCACCTATATATCAATGTCATTTGCATTCATGACAAAAGTGTTGGAAAGTTCCCATCTGACTTTTAGCTCTTATGAAACCACCATGAATTGTAAAATCTAAAAAAATTCAAAAAATTCAAACAAAAATTGGTGGCAAAGAATGACAAATGTTTTAAGTGCTTGTCAAGTTTCATCAGGGAATGACATTCCTGGAAGTCATGGCAAAAAAAAACAATCTATTTTGGAGTGTTGATTGTCTTTTTTGCCATGACTTCCACGAATGTCATTCCCTGATGAAACTTATTAAGCACTTAAAACATTTGTCATTCTTTGCCATCAATTTTTGTTTGATTTTTTTGAACTTTTTCGAATTTTACTGTTCATGGTGGTACCATAAGAGCTAAAAGTCAGATGGGCACTTTATAACACTTTTGTCATGAATGCAAATGACATTGACATATAGGTGATGTTTTTCCGAACATTTTGGTATCTTATTTGCATTTTTCTGATTTAGTATGAATTTGTTATGAAGTTTTCAAAGTGACGGTCAAAGGGCAAAAGCATAAGAGGAGCGAAGTGACTTGGACAGAATCGATGGCTTTTGGAAATTAGGGGTAAAATAGCCGAGTGGGACACAACTAGGGGCATAAAACTAATTATCCCAATTTTGAGTGCAAAATTGTGCACTCGAGGCACGTATTTCGTGACTAGGTGGGCCGTGCTGTGGGGTGCGTACCCCTATTTAAGGTGAGCACGGGAGTGCTCCGAGACCGAGGCTGTAGCTCGGGCGCATTTGCGTGCGTCCAGTGTCTTGACAGTAGATTGGGCTTGCGACGCTTATTCGGCGGCTTGGACTTCGGTGGCTAGAGCCGCCGTATGTTCCTCTGCTCGGAGCGAGCGCTCGGTATTACCATTGACGGTAATAACACCCTTTGGTCCTGGCATCTTGGGCTTCAGGTATGCGTAGTGTGGGATGGCGTTAAAGCGGGCGAACGCTGTCCGGCCGAGGAGTGCGTGGTAACCGCTGCGAAAGGGGACAATATTGAAGATCAAGTCCTTGCTGCGGAAGTTATCGGGCGAACCGAAGACTACTTCCAATGTCACGGATCCCGAGCAGCGTGCGTCGACACCTGGGATTACACCTTTAAAGGTGGTGCTACTGGGTTTGATCCTTGACGGGTCAATCCCCATTTTCCTCACTGTATCTGAGTAAATCAGGTTGAGGCTACTGCCTTCGTCCATAAGGACTCTGGTGAGGTGAAATCCGTCCATGATGGGATCGAGCACCAGAGCTGCCGTTCCTACATGACGTATACTGGTCGGATGGTCCCGACGGTCGAAAGTGATCGGACAAGCCGACCATGGGTTGAATTTCGGGGCTACCGGCTCTAAGGCGTAGACATCCTGAAGTGCGCATTTCCGCTCCTTCTTCGGTATATGCGTGACGTAAATCATGTTCATGGTTTTTACCTCTGGAGGGAACTGCTTTTGGCCTCCATTGTTCGGCTCACGAGGTTCGTCGTCATCCTCGCTGCGGGGACCCTTGCCCTATTCCTCGGCTGTGATCTTGCCGGCCTATTTGATTACCAACAGTTATGGTTGGTGTGGTTGGCGGGCTTATCCGGGGTGCCATGAATCTGGCAGGGTCTATCCAA
Organism: Elymus sibiricus; assembly: GCA_039707655.1. NCBI lineage: Eukaryota > Viridiplantae > Streptophyta > Magnoliopsida > Poales > Poaceae > Elymus > Elymus sibiricus. The sequence continues at coordinate 33,023,535 of CM077670.1, forward strand.
TATTCTATCCAGTGCAGACAGGCCGTCCCGGTTTCCTTTAGAGGGTTTTTTCTGCGGTCCCAATTTCGAGCCGCTGAATCCGGCGTTTACCGCTGCATCATCGGCTTCACTACCATTGTTTGTGTGTCGGCGCTTATTGTTCTTGTTGTGCCGGGGCTTCCCATTCCCGTCTCGGGCCTCTGAAGTACTGGGGTCTTCGGGGTGGTTGCTTCGACGAGCTAACCAGCTATCCTCACCCGCGCAAAAGCGGGTCATTAGGGAGGTGAGGGCCAACATTGTTCTCGGCTTGTCCTGGCCAAGCTGGCGGGCGAGCCACTCGTCCTGAATACTGTGCTTGAATGCAGCAATTGCTTCGGCATCCGGACAATCGACGATCTGGTTCTTCTTGGTCAAGAACCTGTTCCAAAATTGCCGGGCTGACTCCCCGGACTGCTAAACGACATGGCTCAGGTCGTCGGCGTCCGGTGGCCGAACGTAGGTGCCTTGAAAGTTAGCTCGGAATGCATCCTCGAGCTCTTCCCAGATCCTGATGGAGTTTTCGGGTAGGCTGTTCAGCCAATGCCTTGCTGGTCCTTTGAGTTTCAACGGTAAGTATTTAATGGCGTGGAGGTCATCTCCTCGGGCCATATGAATGTGGAGAAGAAAATCTTTGATCCACATGGCTGGGTCAGTTGTCCCATCATATGGTTCTATATTCACGGGTTTAAACCCCTCGGGGAACTGATGCTGCATCACCTCATCAGTGAAACACATTGGGTGTGCAGCGCCCCTGACCCGGGCCACGTCGTGCCAGAGATTAGTTGTCATCCGGGCACGGTGCTGCTCCCGAGCTCTATCGTTCCTATCGCGCCAGGCTTAGTATCCGTCCTGTCCAGTGGGCGTGTGTCCTTTGGATCCATAGATGGATCTTGACTGGATCCCTCTGGCGTTCAAGTCGCGGCGTAGATCATATTGGTCATCCGATTGAACCGGGTCTTTGCCTGCTCGGCGAGGAGGCGCGGGTGGGTATTCGGTTTCTCCAGCCGCCTTGTCCCGTCCTCGAGGGGGCGGTCGGGCTGGTTTGCTTGAGTTCGTCTGGGAGGAATGGGCTCGCGGGCCTCATCCTCAAATTCCGGGAGCAAGCGCCGCCGCGGGTAACTCTTGTATTGACCCGGATCGTCGAGGCCTTCTTCAGCTGCTAAGACCATCGTCCATCTGTCGTTGAGTGTATCATGTTCAGCTTTTAGCTACTGTTACTTCCTCTTCAAGCTTCAGGCAGTGGCAATGAGTTGCTGCTTGAATCTCTCCTGCTCCAGGGGGTCCTCTGGGACGACGAAGTCCTCGGGTCTGAGGCTATCCTCCTCTTTAGATGGAGGGAGGTAATTACTGTCCTCGGAGTCCTCGGGGTCCTCAGGGCCGCCCTGGTCCTCGTGCCCTTTAGGGGCGTCGTGGTGCTGCTCGAGGGTGTTGTCACCTAGCTCCCCCAAGTTGTCCGGAGTCTCGTTATCTCCGGTGCCGTTCATGTCTGTGTTGTTTTCCTTGCCCTTTCCTCACCCTCTGGGTCGCCGTCGTCGGCGTCTGGGCGGTTCTTCGGCGGGGCCGTCGCCGCCCTTCTTGGTCGTGTCGCCATCCTTCTTAGGGGTATCGACCATATAAACATTGTAGGTGGAGGTGGCGGTCCACTTTCCGGTGTTGGAGGTGGCAAGGGAGGGAGCCATATAAGGCGGGACATCGATATCCTCGTCCATGTCGTCAGCCTCCTCGGAGGCGTAGTCTGCTACTTGTAGCTTGCGTTGGTATTTCCCCAAAGAGGAAGGGATGATGCAGCATAGTAGAGATAAGTATTTCCCTCAGTTATGAAACCAAGGTTATCGAACCATTAGGAGAATCACACAACACCTCGTTAGCAGCACCTGCACACAAACAACAAATCCTTGCACCCAACGCAAACGAGAGGTTTTCAATCTCTCGGCGGTAAATTGCAAGATTAAATTGTATGTGATAGATAGATAGATTGAAACAAAAATACAAAATAAAATAAATAAAAGAAAATGGCAGCAATATTTTTAGGGTTTTAGTAATATGATTTTGATAGACCCGGGGGCCATAGATTTCACTAGAGGCTTCTCTCGAGAAAATAGCATACGGTGGGTAGACAAATTACTGTTGGGCAATTGATAGAAAAGCAAATAATCATGATGATATCCAAGGCAATGATCATGTATATAGGCATCATGTCCAAGATTAGTAGACCGACTCCTGCCTGCATGTACTACTATTACTCCACACATCGACCGCTATCCAGCATGCATCTAGTGTATTAAGTCCATAAGAATGGAGTAATGCCTTAAGAACGATGACATGATGTAGACAAAGTAAAACCCATGAGTGAATACACACATGAATAAACCCTATCTTTTTACCCTTAGTAGCAACGATACATACGTGTCATGTCCCTTTCTGTCACTGGGATTGAGCACCGCAAGATCGAACCCACTACAAAGCACCTCTTCCCATGTCAATCTAGTTGGCCAAACCAAATCAATAGATCGGAGAAGAAATACGAGGCTATAATAATCATGCATAAAAGAGTGTAGCAAAGACTCAAATAATTTCATGGATAATCTGATCATAAACTCACAATTCATCGGATCCCAACAGACACACCGCCAAAAGTGATTACATCGGATAGAACTCCAAGAACATCGAGGAGAACATTGTATTGAAGATCAAAAAGAGAGAAGAAGCCATCTAGCTACTGCCTATGGACCCGAAGGTCTGTGGTAAACTACTCACGCATCATTGGAAGGGCAGCAAGGTTGATGTAGAACCCCTCCGTGATCGATTCCCCCTCCGGCAGATCACCGGAGAAGGACCCCAGATGGGATCTCTCAGGAACAGAAACTTGCGGCGGCGTAAAAAGTATTTAGTGGACTCCCCTGAGGGTTTCTGATTTTTCTGGAATTTATAGTGCTGGAATTAGGCCAAACAGAGCTGGGTGGGCCCCACGAGGTACCAGGGCGTGCCCTGGTGCCTCGTGGCCCACTGCTGCATCTTCTGGCCCTCTCCTGAAGCTTCTAGTGTTTATCTTGTCCAATAAAAATTCTCCAAAAAGTTTCGTGGCATTTGGACTTCGTTTGGTATTGATTTTCTGTAAAACAAAAACAGGGCAGAAAACAGCAACTGGCACTGGGCACTAGGTTAATAGGTTAGTCTCCAAAAATGATATAAAATTGCTGTAAATGATTATAAAAACATCCAAGATTGATATTATAACAGCATGGAACAATCAAAAATTATAGATACGTTAGAGACGTATCAGCATCCCCAAGCTTAATTCCTGCTCGTCCTCGAGTAGGTAAATGATAAAAACAGAATTTTTTGATGTGGAATGCTGCCTATCATATTCATCACATATTATTTTCTTTTTAAGCATGGACATTGGACTTGAATGATGTTGGGTAACGTAGCATGGGAAACAAAAAATTTCCTACGCACACGCAAGATCTATCCATGGTGATGAGCACCTACGGTGGGAGAGTGAATCTACATACCCTTGTAGATCGCTAAGCGGAAGCGTTAAGCAACGCGGTTGATGTAGTCGAACATCTCCGCTATCCAAATCGCAAGTCGTCCCTCGATCCGATCACGAACTAGTGCCGAACGGAGGGCACCTCCGCGTTCAACACACGTATGGCTTGATGACGCCTTCACCTCCTCGATCCAGCGAGCGATGGTGAAGTAGTAGATGAGTTCCGGCAGCACGACGGCGTGGTGATGGTGGTGAGGAACAATCTCTATAGGGCTTCGCCAAGCACTATGGAGATTATGACGGGAGTAACTAGAGGGTTAGGGTTGCCGGCACACGGCTTGGGAAATCTTGATGTGTCCCGTGTGCTAGCCCTGCCCCTCTATTTATATGTTGAGCCCTGGGGTCTAAACTTGGAGAGAAAGCCTCCACAAGGTCGGTTTTGCCCGCACAAGGTCGGTTTGGCCCGCACGGAAAGAGTCCCACTCGGATTCCAGCAGTACCGCGTACAAGCGGTAGTACCGCTCACGAGCGGTAGTACCGCTTCACACAAGCGGTAGTACCGCTTACGCGGTAGTACTGCCTTACCAGCGGTAGTACCGCTTAAGGCAGCAGCAAAACTTCCTTTTGCACTTTCCAATACCTCGTGGGCTTTACCCCTTTGACCCATATAAAGTGTTGCTGCACCCGAACACTTCGGTAAACATCCGGAAACCCTTCTGGTGAATTCCGGAACCCTTCCGGAGATCAAAACACTATTATCACATATATCAATCTTTACCTCCGGACTCTTCCGGAGATCCTCGTCATGTCCGGGATCTTATACGGGACTCCGAACAACCTTCGGTCACTAACACAATAACTCAACTATACTAATCGTCACCAAACGTTAAGTGTGTAGACCCTGCGGGTTCGAGAACTATGTAGACATGACCGAGACACCTCTACGGTCAATAACCAATAGCGGGACCTGGATGCCCATATTGGCTCCTACATATTCTACGAAGATCTTTTATCGTTTGAACCTCTATGTCAAGGATTCAGTTAATCCCGTATGCTGTTCCCTTTGTTCTTCGGTATGTTACTTGCCCGAGATTCGATCGTCGGTATCTCTATACCTAGTTCAATCTCGTTACCGACAAGTCTCTTTACTCGTTCCGTAATACAAGATCTTGTGGCTAACTCTTTAGTCACTTTGCTTGCAAGGCTCATTGTGATGTTGTATTACCGAGTGGGCCCTGAGATACCTCTCCGTCACACGGAGTAACAAATCCCAGTCTTGATCCATGCCAACCCAACAGACACCCTCGGAGATACCTGTAGAGCACCTTTATAGTCACCCAGTTACATTGCGACGTTTGATACACACAAGTTATTCCTCCGGTGTCAGTGAGTTGCATGATCTCATGGTCATAGGAACAGATACTTGACATGCAGAAAACAATAGCAATAAACTGACATGATCATATGCTACGTTCATAGTTTGGGTCTTGTCCATCACATCATTCTCCTAATGATGTGATCCCGTTATCAAATGATATCTTATGTCCATGGCTAGGAAACCTTCACCGTCTTTTGATCAACGAGCTAGTTAACTAGAGGCTTACTAGGGACACAGTGTTGTCTATGTACCCACACATGTATTTGAGTTTCCAATCAATACAATTATAGCATGGATAATAAATGATTGTCATGAACAAGGAAATATAATAATAACCAATTTATTATTGCCTCTAGGGCATATTTCCAACAGTCTCCCACTTGCACTAGAGTCAATAATCTAGTTCACATCACTATGTGATTTACATTGTAACGAATCGAACACCCATGCAGTTCTGGTGTTGTTCATGTTTATCCCTTGGAAGAGGTTTAGTCATTGGATCTGCAACATTCAGATCTGTGTGTACTTTGCAAATATTTATGTCGTCCTCCTTGATGTAATCACGGATGGAATTGAAGCGAGTCATTGGCTAGAGCAATAGCACCAGTGTTATCACAGAACAGAGTCATTGGGTTTAGTGCACTAGGCACCACTCCAAGATCTGTCATGAACTCCTTCATCCAGACACCTTCCTTCGCCGCCTCCGAGGCAGCGATGTACTCCGCTTCGCATGTAGAATCAGCTACCACGCTTTGCTTGGAACTGCACCAGCTAACCGCACCCCCATTAAGAATAAATACGTAGCCGGTTTGCGACTTAGAGTCATCCGGATCAGTGTCAAAGCTTGCATCGACGTAACCCTTTACGACGAGCTCTTGATCACCTCCATATACGAGAAACATGTCCTTAGTCCTTTTCAGGTACTTCAGGATATTCTTGACCGCCGTCCAGTGTTCCATTCCTAGATCACTTTGAAACCTTCCGACCATACTTATGGCAAGGCTGACATCGGGTCTTGTGCACAGCATTGCATACATGATAGAGCCTATGGCTGAAGCATAGGGGACGACACTCATCTTTTCTCTATCTTCTGCAGTCACTGGGAATTGAGTCTTACTCAACTTCACACCTTGTAATACAGGCAAGAACCCCTTCTTGGAATGATCCATTTTGAACTTCTTCAAAATCTTATCAAGGTATGTGCTTTGTGAAAGTCCTATTGAGCGTCTCGATCTATCTCTATAGATCTTGATGCCTAATATGAAAGCAGCTTCTCCTAGGTCCTTCATTGAAAAACTCTTGTTCAAATATTCCTTCATGCTTTCCAACATTTCTATATTGTTTCCAATCAGTAATATGTCATCCACATATAATATTAGAAACGCTATAGAGCTCCCACTCACTTTCTTGTAAATACAAGCTTCTCCGTAAACTTGTATAAACTCGAACGCTTTGATCACCTCATCAAAGCAAAGATTCCAACTCCGAGATGCTTGCACCAGTCCATAAAAGGATCGCTGGAGTTTGCAAACTTTGTCAGCATTCTCTGGATCGAGAAAACCTTCCGGTTGCATCATATACAACTCTTCCTTAAGGAAACCGTTAAGGAATGCTGTTTTGACATCCATCTGCCAAATTTCATAATCGAAAAAGGCAGCTATTGCTAACATGATTCTGACGGACTTAAGCATCGCTACGGGTGAGAAGGTCTCATCGTAGTCAACTCCTTGAACTTGTGAAAAACCCTTTGCCACAAGTCGAGCTTTATAGACGGTGACATTACTGTCTGCGTCCGTCTTCCTCTTAAAGATCCATTTATTCTGAATGGCCTTACGCCCTTCAGGTAATACTTCCAAAGTCCATACTTTGTTTTCATACATGGATCCCATCTCGAATTTCTCTAACCACTTCTCGGAATCCGGGCCCATCATCGCTTCTCCATAGCTCGTAGGTTCATCGTTGTCTAACAACATGATCTTTAAGACAGGGTTGCTGTACCACTCAGGAGCAGCACGCGTTCTTGTCGACCTACGAGGTTCGATAGCAACTTGATTCGAAGCTTCATGATCATCATCATTAACTTCCTTCTCCACTGATGTAGGCTCTACAGAAACATCTTTCTGTACTGTGCTACTCTCAGGTTGAAGTAAAGGTTCAATAACCTCATCAAGTTCTATCTTCCTCCCACTCAATTCTTTCGAGAGAAACTCTTTCTCAAGAAATGTTCCGTTTTTAGCGACAAACACTTTGCCTTCGGATCTGAGGTAGAAGGTATACCCAACTGTCTCTTTTGGGTATCCTATGAAGACGCATTTCTCCGCTTTGGGTTCCAGCTTTTCAGGCTGAAGCTTTTTGACATAAGCATCACATCCCCAAACTTTAAGAAACGACAGCTTTGGCTTCTTGCCAAACCAAAGTTCATATGGCGTCGTCTCAATAGATTTCGATGGTGCCCTATTTAAAGTGAATGCAGCTGTCTCTAATGCATAACCCCAAAATGTTAGTGGCAAATCGGCAAGAGACATCATAGATCGCACCATATCCAATAAGGTTCGATTACGACGTTCGGACACACCATTACGCTGTGGTGTTCCAGGCGGTGTTAGTTGTGAAACAATTCCACATTGTCTTAAGTGACTGCCAAACTCATAACTCAGATATTCTCCTCCTCGATCAGATCGTAAGAATTTAATCTTCTTGTTACGATGATTCTCAACTTCACTCTGAAATTGCTTGAACTTTTCAAACGTTTCAGACTTGAGTTTCATTAAGAAAATATACCCATATCTACTTAAGTCATCAGTGAAGGTGAGAAAGTAACGATAACCACCGCGCGCCTCAATGCTCATTGGACCGCATACATCAGTATGTATGATTTCCAACAAGTCACTTGCCCGTTCCATTGTTCCAGAGAACGGCGTTTTAGTCATCTTGCCCATGAGGCATGGCTCACATGTGTCAAGTGATTCAAAATCAAGTGACTCCAAAAGTCCATCAGCATGGAGCTTCCTCATGCGTTTTACGCCAATATGACCTAAACGGCAGTGCCACAAGAAAGTGGTATTATCATTATCAAATCTACATCTTTTGGCATCAATGTTATGAACATGTGTATCATTACTATCGAGATTCAATAAGAATAAACCCCTCACATCGGGTGCATGACCATAAAAGATATTACTCATATAAATAGAACAACCATTATTCTCGGATTTAAATGAGTAACCGTCTCGCAATAAACAAGATCCAGATATAATGTTCATGCTTAACGCAGGCACTAAATAACAATTATTCAGGTTCATCACTAATCCCGACGGTAATCGAAGAGCGAGCGTGCCGACGGCGATCATATCAACCTTGGAACCATTTCCCACGCGCATCGTCACTTTGTCCTTTGCCAGCCTCCGTCTATTCCGCAGTTCCTGTTTTGAGTTGCAAGTATGAGCAACCGCACCGGTATCAAATACCCAGGCACTACAACGAGAGTTGGTAAGGTACACATCAATAACATGTATATCATATATACCTTGTTTGTTGTTGGCCGCCTTCTTGTCAGCCAAATACTTGGGGCAGTTCCGCTTCCAGTGTCCAGTTCCCTTGCAATGAAAGCACACAGTTTCTGGTTTGGGTCCAGCCTTGGGTTTCTTCACGGGAGGAGCAACTGCTTTGCCACTCTTCTTGGAGTTACCCTTCTTACCATTGCCATTTATCTTGAAACTAGTGGTTTTATTGACCATCAACACTTGATGCTCCTTCTGAATTTCAGACTCAGCTGCTTCAGCATCGCAAATAGCTCGGCGACTGACTTGTTCATCCCGTGCATGTTATAGTTCAACACGAAGCTCTTGTAGCTAGGTGGCAATGATTGAAAAACTCTGTCAGTGATAGCCTCTGGCGGAAGGGGCATCCCCAATTTAGCCAGATGGGTGGAGTACCCGGACATTCTGAGTATGTGATCACTGATAGACCCGTTCTCCTCCATCTTGCAAGCATAGAACTTATCGGAGATCTCATACCTCTCGATCCGGGCATTCTTCTGAAAGATAAACTTCAACTCCTGGAACATCTCATATGCTCCATGACGTTCAAAACGTCTTTGAAGTCCCGGTTCTAAGCCATACAATATTGCACATTGAGCTATTGAGTAATCTTCAGAACGAGCCTGCCAGGCGTTCACAACGTCTAGAGACTCAACTGGAGCGAGTGGATCACCAAGCGGTGCATCAAGGACATAAGCCTTCTGGGAAGCCGTAAGGATAATCCTTAGATTACAGGCCCAGTCCACAAAGTTACTTCCATCATCTTTCAACTTAGCTTTCTCTAGGAACGCATTAAAATTCAGGGGTGGTATTGCGCGAGCCATGATCTACAACATAAATATTGCAAAGACATTTTAGACTATTGTTCAAGATAATGAGTTTAGTTAATCATATTACTTAAAAACTCCCACTCAAATTGACATCCCTCCGGTCATTCGAGTGTAACATGATCCAAATCCACCAACTCCAGTCCGATCATCACGTGAGTTGAGGTGGTTTCAATGGTGAACATCTTCATGTTGATCATATCTACTATATGACTCATGTTCGACCTTTCGGTCTCTTGTGTTCCGAGGCCATGTCTGTACATGCTAGGCTCATCAAGTTTAACCCGAGTGTTCCGCATGTGCAACACTGGCTTGCACCCGTTGTATGTGAACGTAGAGTCTATCACACCCGATCATCACGTGGTGTCTCGAAACGACGAACTTTCGCAACGGTGCACACTCGGGGAGAACACAATTTATCTTGAAATTTAAGTGAGGGATCACCTTATAATGCTACCATCGTCCTAAGCAAAATAAGATGCATAAAAGGATTAACATCACATGCAATTCATAAGTGACATGATATGGCCATGAACTTGTGCTTTTGATCTCCATCTCCAAAGCACCGGCATGATCTCCATCGTCACCGGCATGACACCATGATCTCCATCATCTTGATCTCCATCAACGTGTCGCCATGAGGTTGTCGCGCCGACTGTTGCTTCCACGACTATTGCTAACTCATAGCGATAAAGTAAAGCAAAAATGGCGAAAATAATTAAAGACAACTCTATGGCTCCTGCCAGTTGCCGGACTCATCGACATGCAAGTCGTGATATTCTATACAACACATGATCATCTCATACATCACATATATCTCATCATGTAATTGGCCATATCACATCACAACATACCCTGCAAAAACAAGTTAGACGTCCTCTAATTGTTGTTGCAAGTTTTACGTGGCTGCTACGGGTATCTAGCAAGAACGATTCTTACCTACGCAAAAACCACAACGGTGATATAAAAATTGCTTTTCAACCTTCTCAAGGACCGCCTTTGTCAAATCCGATCCGACTAAAGTGGGAGAGACAGACACCCGCCAGCCATCTTTATGCAACGAAGTTACATGTCAGTTGATGGAACCGGTCTCTCGTAAGCATACGAGTAATGTTGGTCCGAGCCGCTTCATCCCACAATACCGCCGAAACAAGAAAAGACCAAGGGAGGAAGCAATCTGAATATCAACGCCCACAAAACCCTTTTGTGTTCTACTCGAGATCTCATCTACGCATAGACCTAGCTCAGATGCCACTGTTGGGTAACGTAGCATGGGAAACAAAAATTTTCCTACGCACACGCAAGATCTATCCATGGTGATGAGCATCTACGGAGGGAGAGTGAATCTACATACCCTTGTAGATCGCTAAGCGGAAGCGTTAAGCAACGCGGTTGATGTAGTCGAACGTCTCCGCGATCCAAATCGCAAGTCGTCCCTCGATCAGATCACGAACTAGTGCCGAACGGACGGCACCTCCGCGTTCAACACACGTACGGCTTGATGACGCCTTCACCTCCTCGATCCAGCGAGCGATGGTGAAGTAGTAGATGAGTTCCGGCAGCACGACGGCGTGGTGATGGTGGTGAGGAACAATCTCTGCAGGGCTTCGTCAAGCACTACGGAGATTATGACGGGAGGAACTAGAGGGTTAGGGTTGCCGGCACACGGCTTGGGAAATCTTGATGTGTCCCGTGTGCTAGCCCTGCCCCTCTATTTATATGTTGAGCCCTGGGGTCTAAACTTGGAGAAAAAGCCTCCACAAGGTTGGTTTTGCCCGCACAAGGTCGGTTTGGCCCGCACGGAAAGAGTCCCACTCGGATTCCAACAGTACCGCGTACAAGCGGTAGTACCGCTCACGAGCGGTAGTACCGCTTGAGCGGTAGTACTGCCTTACCAGCGGTAGTACCGCTTAAGGCAGCAGCAAAACTTCCTTTTGCACTTTCCAATACCTCGTGGGCTTTACCCCTTTGACCCATATAAAGTGTTGCTGCACCCGAACACTTCGGTAAACATCCGGAACCCCTTCTGGTGAATTCCGGAACCCTTCCGGAGATCAAAACACTATTATCACATATATCAATCTTTACCTCCGGACTCTTCCGGAGATCCTCGTCATGTCCGGGATCTTATCCGGGACTCCGAACAACCTTCGGTCACCAACACAATAACTCAACTATACTAATCATCACCAAACGTTAAGTGTGTAGACCCTGCGGGTTCGAGAACTATGTAGACATGACCGAGACACCTCTACGGTCAATAACCAATAGCGGGACCTGGATGCCCATATTGGCTCCTACATATTCTACAAAGATCTTTTATCGTTTGAACCTCTATGTCAAGGATTCAGTTAATCCCGTATGCTGTTCCCTTTGTTCTTCGGTATGTTACTTGTCCGAGATTCGATCATCGGTATCTCTATACCTAGTTCAATCTCGTTACCGGCAAGTCTCTTTACTCGTTCCGTAATACAAGATCCTGTGGCTAACTCTTTAGTCACTTTGCTTGCAAGGCTCATTGTGATGTTGTATTACCGAGTGGGCCCTGAGATACCTCTCCGTCACACGGAGTAACAAATCCCAGTCTTGATCCATGCCAACCCAACAGACACCCTCGGAGATACCTGTAGAGCACCTTTATAGTCACCCAGTTACGTTGCGACGTTTGATACACACAAGGTATTCCTCCGGTGTCAGTGAGTTGCATGATCTCATGGTCATAGGAACAGATACTTGACATGCAGAAAACAATAGCAATAAACTGACACGATCATATGCTACGTTCATAGTTTGGGTCTTGTCCATCACATCATTCTCCTAATGATGTGATCCCGTTATCAAATGACATCTTATGTCCATGGCTAGTAAACCTTCACCATCTTTTGATCAACGAGCTAGTTAACTAGAGGCTTACTAGGGACACAGTGTTGTCTATGTACCCACACATGTATTTGAGTTTCCAATCAATACAATTATAGCATGGATAATAAACGATTATCATGAACAAGGAAATATAATAATAACCAATTTATTATTGCCTCTAGGGCATATTTCCAACAAATGATTCAAAGAAATAGTCTATAATTTGACATGAAGATATAAATACTCAAGCATGCTAACAAGCAACCATGTCTTTCAAAATACCAACGCTAAAGAAAGTTATCCCTAGCCCATTATGCTCAATCATTGATCCATTCATGAAACACACTCAAATATTAGCTATATCCAATGCACAAGTATGACAATAGTGCTCTCTAGTTGGTGCTTTTGTAAGAGAAGATGGAGACTCAAATAAAAAATAAAAATTGCATAAAAGTAAATAGATAGGCCCTTCGCAGAGGGAAGCAGAGATCTGTCAAATGTGCTAGAGCTCAAAGCTGAAATTAAAGAGATAAAAATATTTTGAGAGGCATGCTTTTCCTGTCAACAAAAACGACCGAGAATTCCCAATATTTTCCATGCTAGACACATCATAGGTGGTTCCCAAACAGAAAGTAAAGTTTATTTCCTTTCCACCATTCTTTCACAATCCATGGTTAGTCGTATCCACGGGTGCTCTCCATACCAACACTTTCCAAGGAATTTTGTTGTCATTAATTTGATTTCATGTGGGACTGGACATCCCTATTACCAACCATTCTCTCGTGCAATGACAAGTGAATAAACACTCATCATGAGAATAACACACCTAGCATGGAAAATAATGGCCACCCCCTACCGCTTCATGAGCGGTACGGGCACACAAACTGGAAAATTATTTTGAAAATTAGAGTTGGCACACGCAAATTTACTTGGAACGGCATTGAAATACCGCATATAGGTAGATATAGTGGACTCATTTGGCACAACTTGGGTTTAAGGAATTTGGATGCACAAGCAGTATTTCTGCTTAGTACAAATGAAGGCTAGCAAAAGGTTGAGAAGCAACCAACCAAAAAACGAAAACGGTCATAAACATGCATTGAACATAACTAACACCGAATAATGCAATATAAGTAGGATATAATTTCGTTGCATAACTATTCACTTAACGTGCATGCATAGGGAATCACAAACCTTAACACTAATATTCTTACTAAATCACAATTACTCACTAACATGACTCACATATTATCATTTCCATATCGCAAAACTATTGCAAGGAATCACACTTATCATATCCAATGATCTATATGAAAGTTTTTATTTATATCCCTCTTGAATATTCATCACTTTGGGACCAACTTCATGTCTTGTGCAAATTACCGTTACTATTAATCACCATGTCAACTCTCAAAAAGATTTAAGTGAAGAATGAGAGTGCAAATATTTCTTCAAAATTTCAATCTTATCAATTCTCAAAATAATATAAGTGAAGCATGAGAATTCATTTCTTCAAAATTTTAATCTTGACAATTCTCAAAATAATATAAGTGAAGCATGAGAATTCATTTCTTCAAAATTTTAGTCAACTCTCAAAATAATATAAGTGAAGCATGAGAGTTTATTTCTTCAAAATTTAGCCACCACCGTGCTAAAAAAGATTTAAGTGAAGCACTAGAGCAATTGCCTAGCTCAAAAAATTTAAGTGGAGCACATAGAGTATTCTAACAAATTATGATGATTGTGTGGCTCTCTCAAGATAGGTGTGTTCAGCAAAGATGATTGTGACAAACTAAAAAACAAACAAAGCAAAGAATCATATAATACAATACGCTCCAAGCAAAACTCATATCATGTGACGAATAAAAATATAGCTCCAAGTAAAATTACCGATGGTTGGTAGAAGAAAGAGGGGATGCCTTCCGGGGCATCCCCAAGCTTAGACGCTTGAGTCTTCCTTGAATATTACCTTGGGGTGCCATGGGCATCCCCAAGCTTAGGCTTTTACTACTCCTTATTCCTTCATCCATCGTGATCTCACCCAAAACTTGAAAACTTCAATCACACAAAACTCAACAAAACCTTCGTGAGATCCGTTAGTATAACAAAATAAATCACTACTATAAGTACTGTTGCAAACCCATTCATATTTTATTTTTGCATTATACCTACTGTACTCTAACTTCACCATGGCTTATACCCCCCGATACAATCCATAGATTCATCAAAACAAGCAAGTAGTGCATCAAAAACAGAATCTGTCAAAAACAGAATCTGTCAAAAACAGAACAGTCTGTAGAGATCTAAATTATGGTCATACTTCTGTAACTCTAAAAATTCTGAAAAATTAGGAACACATGGGCAATTCATATATCAATATTGTGTAAAACATTCATAAGGTTCTGACATTCCAGAGAAAAACCAAAATTCCAGCACTGGACGCAAAACTTTTTGTTTTCAAACAGCATCAATTATACTATCTTCCAAATCATCCCAAAAGCTTTACCTGGCACAAACACTAATTAAAAACACAAAAACACAATCATACTAGTGGCATGACAGTTAAAACACACAATAACATAAATTTTTTATTTTATTCATTGGGTTGCCTCCCAACAAGCGCTATTGTTTTATGCCCCTAGCTAGGCATAATGCATAATTTGAAGTGTTGTCATCTTTCAAGTTGATTCCATAAGTGGCCCTCATAATTGATTCATATGGTGCTTTAATATTTTCCTAGGGAAATGCTCCATACCCTTCTTTAATGGAAATTGAAATTTTATATTCCCTTCTTTCATATCAATAACGGCACCTATAGTTCGTAAGAATGGTCTACCAAGTATTATGGGGCAAGAAGAATTGCATTCAATATCAAGAACAATAAAATCAACGGGCACATAATTTCTATTTGCAAGAATAAGAACATCATTAATTCTACCCATTGGCTTTTTAATAGTAGAATCCGCAAGATGCAAATTAAGAGAACATTCATCTATATTGGTAAAACCTAGCACATCACATAAAGATTTTGGAATTGTGGAAACGCTAGCACCCAAATCACATAAAGCATTGCACTCATAATTCTTAATTTTAACTTTAATGGTGGGTTCCCATTCATCATACAATTTTCTAGGAATTGAAACTTCTAGTTCTAGCTTTTCTTCTAACGCTTTCATCATTGCTTCTACGATGTGTTTAGTAAAAGCCTTATTTTGCTCATAAGCATTGGGTGAATTTAACATGGATTGTAACAAAGAAATGAACTCAATCAAAGAACAATTATCATAATTAAAATATTTGTAATCCAAGAGAGTGGGCACATCACTATTTAAAGTTTTTACCTCTCCAAACCCACTTTTAGCAATTTTCTTATCAAGATTTTCACCCTCCGAATTATGGGGACGCTCTTTAGCTAAAGTTGACTCTTCTTTAGTCCCTTTTTAATCAATTTTAATATTGCTAAACAAAGAATCAATAGATGAAACACCAATCATTATAATATCCTCATCATTACTACGATAAAAACTAGCAGGAATCGCTTTTTCTAAAAATTCTCGTTTAGCTTTTAGCATGGAGGTTCTTTTCTTACTCTCATCCATGGATACATATAAAGCTTTAATTGATTCACTAATATCAATTTTAGGTGGCAAGATTTTAGTCTTAAGATTTTCCACATCATGAATAATTCTATCAATGCTCCTAGACATATCATCAATTTTACTCAACTTTTCTTCTATCGTAGTGTTGAAAACTTTTTGAGCATTAATAAATTCTTTAATATTACTTTCATGATCATAAGGCATCCTATTATTATTATAAGAATTACCATAAGGATTGCCATAATTATTAGAGGAATTTCCAGGAAACGGTCTAGCATTGAAATTACCTCTATAAGCATTATTATTAAAATTGTTTCGCGAGACAAAATTCACATCTACGGGATCATTATTTTGCTCAATCAAAGTAGACAAAGGCACATCATTAGGATCAATAGGAGAATTTTTGCTAGCAACCAATTTCATAAGCGCATCAACTTTATCACTCAAAGTATTAATTTCTTTAATAGAATTCACCTTTTTACTAGTAGGAGTTCTTTCAGTATGCCATTGTGAATAATTTTCCATAATATTATCAAACAATTTAGTAGCTTCACCCAAAGTAATTTCCATACAGGTACCACCCGCGGCGGAGTCTAAAAGATTTCTAGAAAAAAAATTCAATCCCGCATAAATTTTTTGTATGATCATCCATAAATTTAAACCATGAGTAGGGAAATTTCTTATAATTAATTTCATCCTCTCCCAAGATTGGGCAACATGTTCATGATCAAGTTGCTTGAAATTCATAATTTGATTTCTAAGAGAAATAATTTTTGTGGGAGGAAAGTACTTAGTAATAAAAGCATCTTTACACTTATCCCAAGAATCAATACTATTTCATGGTAAAGATGAAAACCAAATTTTTGCACGATCCCGCAATGAGAACGGGAATAATTTTAATTTCACAATATCATTTTCCACATCTTTTTTCTTTTGCATGTCACACAATTCTACGAAAGTGTTAAGATGGGATGCGGCATCTTCATTAGGACTACCGGAAAATTGATCTTTCATGACAAGATTTAGCAAAGCGGCATTAATATCACAAGTCTCCGCACTAGCGGTGGGAGGAGCAATCGGAGTAGTAATAAAATCATTATTATTAGTATTGGAAAAATCACACAATTTTGTATTTTCTTGAGACATCGTGACTACGCAAACAAGATAACAAGCAAGCAAATAAGCAAACAAGAAAAAGGCAAACGAAAAATATTTTTGTATTTTTGTAAAAACATTTTAGAAGTGGGGGAGATGAAAACGAGAGGCAAATGGCAAATAAAGTAAATGCAAGGAGATGAGAGTTTATGCAAAGCTACTTGATAGATGTTGATGATGTCTCCCCGGCAACGGCGCCAGAAATTCTTCCTGTTACTTGTAGTTTGCGTTGGTATTTGCCCGAAGAGGAAGGGATGATGCAGCATAGAAGAGATAAGTATTTCCCTCAGTTATGAAACCAAGGTTATCGAACCAGTAGGAGAATTACACAACACCTCGTTAGCAGCACCTGCACACAAACAACAAATCCTTGCACCCAACGCAAACAAGAGGTTGTCAATCTCTCGGCGGTAAATTGCAAGATTAAATTGTATGTGATAGATAGATATATTGAAACAAAAATACAAAATAAAATAAATAAAAGAAAATGGCAGCAATATTTTTAGGGTTTTAGTAATATGATTTTGATAGACCCGGGGGCTATAGATTTCACTAGAGGCTTCTCTCGAGAAAATAGCATACGGTGGGTAGACAAATTACTGTTGGGCAATTGATAGAAAAGCAAATAATCATGACGATATCCAAGGCAATGATCATGTATATAGGCATCACGTCCAAGATTAGTAGACCGACTCCTGCCTGCATCTACTACTATTACTCCACACATCGACCGCTATCCAGCATGTATCTAGTGTATTAAGTCCATAAGAACGGAGTAATGCCTTAAGAATGATGACATGATGTAGACAAAGTAAAACCCATGAGTGAATACACACATGAATAAACCCTATATTTTTACCCTTAGTAGCAATGATACATACGTGTCATGTCCCTTTCTGTCACTGGGATTGAGCACCGCAAGATCGAACCCACTACAAAGCACCTCTTCCCATGGAAAGATAAATCAATCTAGTTGGCCAAACCAAATCAATAGATCGGAGAACAAATACGAGGCTATAATAATCATGCATAAAAGAGTGCAGCAAAGACTTTCATGGATAATCTGATCATAAACTCACAATTCATCGGATCCCAACAAACACACCGCAAAAAGTGATTACATCGGATAGAACTCCAAGAACATCTAGGAGAACATTGTATTGAAGATCAAAAAGAGAGAAGAAGCCATCTAGCTACTGCCTATGGACCCGAAGGTCTGTGATAAACTACTCACGCATCATCAGAAGGGCAGCAAGGTTGATGTAGAACCCCTCCGTGATCGATTCCCCCTCCGGCAGATCACCGAAGTAGGACCCCAGATGGGATCTCTTTGGAACAGAAACTTGCGGCAGTGTAAAAAGTATTTCATGGACTCCCCTGAGGGTTTCTGATTTTTTTGGAATTTATAGTGCTGTAATTAGGTCAAAAGGAGCTAGGTGGGGCCCACAAGGTACCAGGGCGCGCCACCCCCCTGGGGCGCACCCTGGTGCCTCGTGGCCCTCTTCTGCATCTTATGGCCCTCTTCCGAAGCTTCTAGTGTTTATCTTGTCCAATAAAAACTCTCCAAAAAGTTTCGTGGCATTTGGACTTCGTTTGGTATTGATTTTCTGTAAAACAAAAACAGGGCAGAAAACAGCAACTGGCACTGGGCACTAGGTTAATAGGTTAGTCTCCAAAAATGATATAAAATTGTTGTAAATGAGTATAAAAACATCCAAGATTGATATTATAACAGCATGGAACAATCAAAAATTATAGATACGTTGGAGACGTATCATAGTACAGCATGTCGGTTAAATCTTCGACAGTGGCTACCAAGTGGGTGGTCGGTGGGACGCAAAATTCCCTGCGGTTGGCCTCCTGTCCGACCTACTTCCGGTCTGATGACGGGCCATCCGCGATACTCATCTTCTGGATCCGATCTAACATCTCGCTTAAAAAGGAGAGGTCCACCGGATTCATGCTCGGGCAACCATCGAAGTCAAACTCCGGTGCGCCGATACTGGGAGTGTGTTCGGCCGAGGGCGGCCCCTGGCTCTCTGGCTCCGGGACCGGGTCCGAACTCAAGGCCGGATCCGAGCTGAGGACCGGCCCGGAGGCAGGGTCGAGGAGAGAATCCGAAGTTAAGGCCTCGAAATTGTTAGGCTCCTCGGGTGAAGCCGAGAACCCGGTAAAGACCAGATCGCCCCGGGAGTCGGTGACGTACTCCAAGTTGCCGAACCTAATTTCCTGCTCAGGGACGAAGCTAGTGACCTGGTCAAGGATACCGGTTGGATCATTGTGCAGTACGATGCTGCCAAACGCAAAAGGCTGACCGGGGACTAAGATGTCCCCGCTGCGGATGCCAGCGCTGATGACGAGGCGAGCCATTGATCCTTGGTGACCCAGCGACGGAACTCTCAATGAAAGCACCAATGTCAGTACCAAAACCGGCAGATCTCGGGTAGGGGATCCGAGTTGTGGATCGTGGAATCAATGGGCAACAGGGAACGCAGAGGCAGCGATTACCCAGGTTCGGGCCCTCTTGAGGAGGTAAAACCCTACGTCCTGCTTGATTGTATTGATGTGAGAATATGATGATTACAGAGTTGATCTACCTCGAGATCGAATAGGCTAAGCCCTAGGTGGGTATGATGATGATTTTCCCCCTGCTATAGACTAAACCCTCTGGTTTATATAGACACCAGAGGGACCTAGGGTTACATATGGTCGGTTGCCATCAGGGGATAAACATGCCGGTCACACTAATTATTCCTTGGAGGAGACGCCAAGTCTTCGGAGGTTTCCTTCTGGTGCACGGGGTCGCCCACAATCCGGCCTTCCCTTGATGAGTAAAGAGCGGCCCACTAGTCTGACCTACGAGAGATAGGCCGGCAGCCCGAGTACCCCCTAATTCGGGACACCCTCAGCCACTACCAACCGAGCAGGTCGGAGGTGATCCAAACTGCGACCAAGCCGACTTGAACCTAAGGGGTCGCGCGCTTAAGGGAAGGAACCTACGAGGTCGGATCCGAGGACACTTGTCGGATGTGATCCGAGCTGGACTTGGATCGTGACCGAGTAGACTTTGGCCTTTAGGGTCCATGCGGGGCCCAAGTGTTGAGCCCACGATGGATGCCTATATAAGTGGAGGTACGGCACACTCATTAGGGTTAATCGCCTCGGCGCCGTCATTAGGGCTTTGCATGTGTTGCAACTAGCCACCACCACTCGCCGCCAGTTGTGTGACCGGACCTAGCAGTCCACCGCACGACGTTCCTCCTGCACGTGCGGATACCATTAGAGGCAGTGCACTTGCGCCGCTCCAGCGAACCTATTCGTGGGATCCGATCAGCAGAGATCGACGAGGAGACAACTCCGAAGACGCGCTGCCCCAACTCTTCTTCCGCTGCACGGCACTGCGCGTCTAGTGGTAACGATATATGCTCCACCTCCCTTAGCATGTTCTTGGATGTTCTGCGGGTAGGAATTTTAATTTGCAGTCGACACACCCTACCTTAGATCCCAACAGTGGTATCAGAGCCTCTGCTATAGGATTTGGATTCAGATCGGATGCATATTTGATATGTGGAGGTGGCAGATGAGATCTGTTGTCCTTGAGGAGATCGGCTATGTGCGCGGTTGATGAGATCAACTGCACATGGGGATCGATGTGGCTATGTTTTCTGTCAATCGGAATCGATGAGGTCGTGCCACAACTTACCCCTACCGGTGAAACGTAAATCCGATTCGGATTCGCGATGATCGATGAGATCGGTCAGATCAGAAAATTCGGCGTGACCGGAGTACAGATGCGATCTGTGATTTCTGAAAACGTCGGGCACTGCCCGCACCCACAAGGGGCGCTGCCCCTTCAAACCCCACCCGCTAACCGGCTAGCAGGACCGCCGTATGCGTAGCGCCTTGTATTTCGTACACGATCACTCAAACCGGTAGTATGCGATTCTATGCATAACTTTGTTTTGCAGGTTTGATGTGAATAGTATGGCTCATGTGTATGTGATGCATGTGTGTAAATTATACATGGCCTGCGCGTCATGATTTGTCAGCCAGCAGGAGCCAAAGCACTGTCATTATAATGTATAATGACTTGCGTGTTGGCTTGTGATTCTCTGTAAAATTCATTACTAGTTGTAGTAGTTGGAGGACAGAGATCAAGTTCGTGGCTTGGCGTCCCGGTGTGATGAACAAGATGGAGTTCCTAGATGGTCATCGGAGTCGGAGCTGACCTGGAAGAATGTCCATGAAGGAGCCATACTATTTCACAATATATGTTTATTTGTGATTGTTATGCTTCTTGTTTCTATGCATGTTAAAATGGTAGAAAGATCCCTCATAAATATCAAGTTTATTTGCCGTCCCAGATGTTGCACCTTCGCACGTCAAGTACATCTAGTAGTGGGCTCATAAAATTGGGGTGCTGCTAGATTTCCTTGAACTGAAGGGTTCGTGTCGGACACGGACATGCACTGCATCAGGTTGACTTGACAAGGCTATCAAAACGGTTTTGGGCCTTGTGACAAAGAAGGTTGGGAGCCGGGGTATGAGATACCTTCCCGACCGATAGGAGTCGTATAGAGATACGATTAGCAAGGAGTTGCTTACCGGATAGGCACGTTGCCTAGCAGTGATGCTAAAGCTCACTAGTCGCATGTGCTAGTCGGATCCTGAATCACTGAGAGTTTGCAGAGGGATGCCGACTTCAGTGGGAGTAATATCTGTTAAGGCTTGAATTACTCTACATAAACACATTGCTTAGTGATTGCATATTTTCTGTTGTAGATCAATGGCACCACCTGCTCAACCCAACTTTGTATTGAAATCAATCTTGGAAAAGGATAAAGTTAATGGAACAAACTTTACCACCTGGTATAGAAATTTGAGAATTGTTCTCAAGCATGATAAGAAGGAACATGTTCTAGAGGATCCACTTCCAGAGGAACCTGCCGATAATGCTAATGCCACAACCAAGAATGCCTACCAAATACTCGTTGATGAATCAACGGAGATCAGCTGTCTGATGCTGGCTTGTATGGAGCCCGATATGCAACAGCATTTCGAAAACGTTGAGGCTTACGATATGATCGAGAGTCTCAAGAGCATGTTTCAGACACAGGCTAGGACCAAAAGGTTCAACGTCTGGCGATCCTTGATGGATTGCAAGCTGAAGGAAGGTGGTCCACTAAGCCCGCATGTGATCAAGATGATCGGATATGTGCAAGCTTTGGATCGGTTAGGCTTCCCGCTCTTGGATGAGCTGGCTACAGATGCAGTTCTGGGTTCTCTTCCACCTAGCTATGGGATGTTCATTTTGAACTATCATATGCACGGTATGGATAAGAAGCTCACTGAATTGCATGGGGTGCTCAAGGTGGCAGAGAAGGATATTAAGAAAGGCACGCATCAAGTGCTGATGGTGCAGAAATTGGCTAAGTTCAAGAAGAGTTGGTCCAAGAAGAAGGCTAAGGCAAAGGGCACGGAGAAGGTAATCTCCGCAGTTGTGCCAAAGTCTGGACTAGACTTAGGGACCGTTTGCTATCATTGCAAGGAAACTGGTCACTGGAAGAGGAACTATAGCAAGTGGCTTGCCGAGCATGGCAAGAAGGCCGGAAGTGCGACTTCGGGCAAAGGTACACTTGTTACATATGTTATAGACATTTACCTTGCCGACATACCTAGCAGCTCTTGGGTATTTGATACTGGATCGGTTGTTCATATTTGCAACTCGATGCAGGGGCTAGTAAGAACTAGGCGTGTGGCACAAGGGGAGATTGACATCAGGGTCGGCAACAAAGCAAGAGTTGCTGCATTGGAAGTCGTCACGATGCAGCTCCAGCTTCCTTCCAGATTCATTATGGAATTAAATAATTGTTATTATATTCCAGCACTTAGTCGGAACATTATATCTACCTCATGTTTGATGAGTCAGGGTTATGAATTCAATTTAAAGGACAATGGTTGTTCGATATCTTTGAATGGTATGTTCCACGGCTATGCACCCATTGTTGATGGGCTCTTTATATTGAATTTGGAAACGGAGCCTGTCTATAATATGAATGTCAAGAGGCATAAGCCTAATGTGATAAATCCGACATATTTCTGGCATTGCCGACTTGGACACATTAGTCTGAAACGCATGAAGAAGCTCCATGATGATGGACTCCTAACTTCGTCCGACCTCGGGTTGTTCGAGACATGCGAATCATGCTTGCTCAGCAAGATGACTAAGTCTCCTTTCACAAAGAGTTGCAAGAGGGCGTCCGAGCTGTTGGAGCTTATACACAGTGATGTGTGTGGTCCAATGAGCACAACTGCCAGAGGTGGCTATCAGTACTTCGTGACTTTTACCGGTGACTTGAGTAGATATGGATATATCTATTCGATGAGGGACAAGTCGGAAACTTTTGAAAAGTTCAAGGAGTTTCAGAATGAGGTTGAAAATCAGCTCGGCAGGAACTATAAAGCTTCTACGATCTGATCGTGGAGGTGAGTACATGAGCCAGGAGTTTGATGATCATCTGAAAAGCCGAGGTATAGTACCTCAGCTTACACCTCCGGGTACACCACAGAGCAATTGCATGTCAGAACGGAGGAATCGTACCTTGTTAGACATGGTTCGATCTATGATGAGTAAATCAGATTTACCCTTGTCATTCTGGGGATACGCTCTAGAAACTGCAGTTTTTACACTCAACAGAGTACCATCAAAATCCGTAGACAAGACACCACATGAGATGTGGACTGGGAAGAGTCTCAAGTTGTCTTTTCTAAAGATTTGGGGTTGTGAATCATTTGTCAAGCGACTTATGTCGGACAAGCTTATACCCAAGTCAGATAAGTGCATATTCATGGGATATCCGAGGGAAACCTTGGGATATAGCTTCTACAACCATGAAGACAACAAAGTGTTTGTTGCTCGGAACGGGGTCTTCCTTGAGAAAGAGTTTCTCGGGCGGGAGGCCAGTGGGAGGCAGGTGCAACTCGAGGAAGTTTGAGAACCACTTGGGGACAACTCGACTAGTGATGCGATCATACCGGAGTCTGTCAGGGAACCCAAAGTGGAAGCGGCACCGGAACCATGGACGTCGGAAAGATTGCGCAAAGTGCGTGATGTGTTGTTGCTAGAAAGCAACGAGCCGACTACGTATGCGGAAGCGATGGTGAGCCCGGATTCTGAGGCATGGCTGGAGGCCATGAGATCCGAGTTAAAGTCCATGGATGAAAATCAAGTCTGGGACTTGGTTGATCCGCCGCCTGGCGTCACTGCCATTGGTTGCAAATGGGTCTTTAAGAAGAAAACCGATGTGGATGGAAATGTTCAGATCCACAAAGCTCGGCTTGTTGCTAAAGGTTATGGACAAGTTCAAGGAATTGACTATGACGAGACCTACTCACCGGTAGCGATGCTGAAGTCGGTGAGGATCGTACGCACATTTCGATTACGAGATATGGCAGATGGATGTCAAAACGGCTTTCCTTCACGGAAATTTAACCGAGGACATGTATATGATACAGCCCGAGGGTTTTGTCGATCCGACTAGCACTAGTAAGGTATGCAAGCTCAAGAGGTCCATTTATGGATTGAGGCAAGCATCTTAGAGCTGGAATATTCATTTTGATGAGGTCGTCACTGGTCTCGGTTTCATCAAAAGCGAAGAGGACGCTTGTTTATACAAGCAGTTGAGTGGGAGCTCGGTAGTGTTTTTGATCCTGTATGTGGATGACATATTGCTGATCAGAAATGATGTTTCGATGCTGAACTTGGTCAAGGAATCATTGAATGGAAAGTTTTCGATGAAGGACCTCGGTGAAGCAGTTTACATATTGGGCATTAAGATCTATAGAGATAGATCGAGGAGGCTGCTCGGCTTAAGCCAGAGCACATACATACACAAAGTGTTGAAACGGTTCAACATGAGTGAGGCCAAGAAGGGGTTCTTGCCTGTCTCACATGGTATAAAGCAAAGCGAGACTCAGAGTCCTTCAACATCTGATGAGCGAAGCAGAATGAGTCGGATTCCGTATGCCTCTGCAATCATATCGATCATGTATGCCATGATATGTACTCGGCCCGATGTTGCTTTTGCAATAAGCTTAACAAGCAGATACCAGGCCAACCCAGGTGAGAGTCACTGGGCGGCGGTAAAGACTATTCTGAAGTACCTGAAAAGGACTAAGGAGATGTTCCTAGTTTATGGAGGTGAGGAAGAGCTCTGCGTAAAGGGTTACACCGATGCTAGTTTCCAAACCGACAGAGATGATTGTCAATCACAGTCTGGATTCATGTATGTCATGAATGGAGGAGCAGTGAGCTGGATGAGTTCCAAGCAAGATACGGTGGCCGATTCTACCACAGAAGCCGAATACATTGAGGCTTGTGAAGCTGCAAAGGAAGGTGTTTGGATCCGGAACTTTCTGGATGATCTTGGTGTTTTCCCAGCCTCGGTAAAACTGGTGGACCTTTATTGTGATAATTCAGGTGCCATCGCACAGGCCCAGGAGCCGAGGAATCACCACAAGACCAGACACATAGATCGTAAATATCACCTGATACGAAAGATCTTAAAGGGTGGTAATGTAGAGTTATGCAAAATTCACACGGATGCAAATGTTGCAGATCCATTTAAGCCGCTTCCACAACCCAAGCATGAGGGGCACGTTAGAGCTATGGGCATACGATGTCTATTTGATTGACTCTAGTGCAAGTGGGAGACTGTTGGAGATATGCCCTAGAGGCAATCATGTATGATGATATTTCCTATGTGTTTATGAATAAAGATAGTCCTTGGACATTATCAATGATGTGTATAAGCAAGTACGTGACTTGTTTGTCGGACTATGCATTGTATGATGACTGTCCTAAAAGGTCCCTAGTAGAAAGGGCTGTGTGGACGCGCAGCCGACTAGACTAGCATATGACACGGTAGATGGCTCGGTCTCACTAGCCATGAAGAATTGTATGCTAACCGGATAATATGGACTTGGAAGGATCTGGTCGGATCCGAGTCGAGATAAGGTCTAAGTCGGACAGACCCAACTATGAGACGCAGCGATATGTCATCTGTGAGTCTCTAGTACAACATACGTTCTATGTCCTAAGACCTAATCTGACGCATGTACTCGGGATGGTGACAGACCTGCTTTGGGCCGACCAAATGCTACTCCATGACTGGGTAATT
The DNA here is from genome assembly GCA_039707655.1 of Elymus sibiricus. Classification (NCBI taxonomy): domain Eukaryota; kingdom Viridiplantae; phylum Streptophyta; class Magnoliopsida; order Poales; family Poaceae; genus Elymus; species Elymus sibiricus. The sequence continues at coordinate 33,049,585 of CM077670.1, forward strand.
ATAAAGGTAGGTTTCGGGCTTGTCCAGACCCATGTTGCGAGACATGGTCGAGCAAGATGGGATTTTGCCCCTCCGATCAGGAGAGATATACTCTGGGCCCCTCGTGTGATCCGACCAGGATAAGCATGGCCATGTGACAAGGATTATGAGATAATCCAGTTTGTGGTCAGCATCACTGGAACGAGAAAGAGGACTGGCTAGCACAAGGATGACAGACTCGCCTTGAGCCCGACAACATATATCATGTGGCAAAGGGAACAGAAGTATGATGTACAGGTTCGCCTAACCAGCTTCATAGTCTAGTTGGTGGTTGGCACGCCTAGCTAGAGGCCGCTACCAACCGAGCAGGTCGGAGGTGATCCGAACTGCGACCAAGCCGACTTGAACCTAAGCGGTCGTACGCTTAAGGGAAGGAACCTACGAGGTCGGATCCGAGGACACTTGCCGGATGTGATCCGAGCTGGACTTGGATCATGACCGAGTAGACTTTGGGCTTTAGGTTCCATGCGGGGCCCAAGTGTTGAGCCCACGATGGATGCCTATATAAGTGGAGGCACGGCACAATCATTAGGGTTAATTGCCTCGGTGCCATCATTAGGGCTTTGCATGTGTTGAAACTAGTCACCTCCACTCGCCGCCGGTTGTGTGACCGGACCTAGAAGTCCGCCGCATGACGTTCCTCCTGCACGCGCAGATACCGTTAGAGGCAGTGCACTTGCGCCGCTCCGGCAAACTTGTTCGTGGGATCCGATCGGCTACGTGGGAGATTGACGAGGAGGAGACAACTCCGGAGACGCGCTGCCCCAACTCTTCTTCCGCTACACGGCACTGCGTGTCTAGTGGTAATGATCTGTGATCCACCTCCCTTAGCATGTTCTTGGATGTTCTGCGGGTAGGAATTTTAATTTGCAGTCAATGCACCCTACCGTAGATCCCAACAAAGAGAACTGCACAAGAGCGGCTGACACCTGGGACCTAGCAGCTCGAGCAGTTTTTTTTGTTATTGTTCAGATGGAGCAGGGTATCAACTGGGTTGTGGCCCATCTAGCCCAGGCTTCTATTTTATGTTTACCACATGACCAGCCGAGCTATTTTTTTCTTTGTGAAAATGGCTAGCCCAGTTTTTTTCTGATGAATACCCAATCGAGGCCAACCCAACCCAGGCCAACTTGTTTTTCTCCACCCTGCTGGGCTGCAAATCTTTCAAGACGGCTGCAAATCTTAAAAGTAATATGAAATGGGCTGTAAATATAAAAAACACACAACAAATTGGCAATTACTTTCAAATTTCTATTTTTTTTCACATTTTCAGATTTCAAATTTCATTGGTTTTTAACCTAATTTAAATATATTTTGAAATTACTTTAAATCTGGCTCGACATTTTGGGATTAAAAATAGTTTGGACCCCACCAAAATATGCAAAATTTCGTTTAAATTTTTAGCCCTGGTCCTGGCCAACAAAAAGAAAATGAACTGCAATAAATTGCATAAGAATTTGCAAATGAGCTGTAAATTATTTTAAAAAATAGCAAATGGGATGTATGATGTCCGCCACAGATTGGGAGGCTGACTTGTGGGCCTATTAAGTTGACGCGTATGCAAGAATTCTTTACATATTATATATTAGTCAACACACGATTCTCGTAGAAGTGACTGTTGGATGTCAATCCAATGGCCGTCATGCTTCTTCAATCTCTGATCTTCTTGCTCCAGCTGCCCAATCCAGCGCCGGCGGGGCCGCCTGCTCCCGCCTCCCGTGGCCGGCTGTGTTGCCACGCAGGCCTCACCGCCCCCTCCTACTCGCACCGCTGACCAGGCCATCCCTCTACTCACCCACACCTCCTGTTATTCTCCGACGACATAGGCCTCACACCGCAGTCGAACCAGTCAACCCTCGTACTCCCCTCAGCGTGGGCATCCACTGTTGTGGCTTCGCCGGCTCCGAGTCGTTCCCTTCCTGGGCCTTGCCGTCGTCCACCGCGTTGGTGCTCTTGGCGCGGCGTGGTCAACGTGGTCAACAAATGACAGCCATCGGAAGAGGGATGTACATGGAGAGGCTGACAGTAGGGACCCACATGGTCCATGGCCGCACGCAAGCAAGTGCCTCCTTATTATGCAAAAAAATTATTCCTCCCCCTGACAGCTGGGACCCACCAGCTATATCTTCGCACGGAAGGAAGTGCCTCCTTATTACGCGAAAAAAACGATTCCTACCCATGACAACTGGGACCCACCAGATTGAGAGGTTGATTTGTGGGCCTACTAGGTTGACACGTACGCAGGGCTTCGTCAACTTAGTCAACAAACGATTCTAGCAATAGTGGCCATTGGATCCGTGTTGCTTCTTCAATCTCTGATCTTCTTGCTCCAGCCGCCCAAACCAGCGCCGGCGGGACCGCCTGCTCCTGCCTCCCGTGGCCGGCTGTGCTGCCATGTAGGCCTCACCACCCTACCCTACTCCCAGCACTGGCCAGGCCTTCCCTCTACTCACTCACATCCCCTGTTATTCTCCGGCGATGGCAGCATCACACCGCAGCCGAACCAGTCAACCCTCGTACTCCCATCCGCGTCGGCATCCACTGCCGTGTCTTCCCCGGCTCTGAGTCGTTCCCTTCCTAGACCTCGCCGTCGTCCACCACCTTGGTGCTCTCGACGCGGCGTAGTCAACGTGGTCAATGAACGACAGCCATCGGAAGAGCACTGTACGCGGTGATGCTTATAGCTGGACCCACCAGCTACAACTTCGCAAGCAAGGAAGAGCCTCCTTATTACACGCAAAAAAAATGATTCCTCCCCCTTACAGCTGGGACCCATCAGCTATATCTTCGCACGCAAGGAAGTGCCTCCTTATCCACTAACAGCTGGGACCCACCAGGTCGAAGCGTACGTAGCGTTGTCTATCTGGTCGCGAACGTGTACGTACATACTGGTCGATCGGTCACTCTGCAAGGATAAACCGTGGCCGAGTAAGTAGCGGCACATGTCGTAGTAGAGCCCCCAACGTGGCAGTTCAGACAGTCCCGTCTAAATCTTGTACACGTACATACAGCCACACGGCAAAGAATACGGCCATGTACGTACATACAGGTGGGGTCTCGAACACGTACTCGCGCATACGTACGGCCAGGGCTCGTGTACATGGAGAGGCAACGGACGGCAGCAACGGCCTCTTGTTCATCGGCAGCCAACCGGCTGGGTCGGAACGGAGGAAATAGCGTCATGTTCATCGGGAGCCAAGCGACTGGGTCGGAACGCGTCCTCTTCATCGGGAGCCAACCGGCTTGGATGGAACAGCCGAAACGGGGTCCTGCTCATCGACTCGGGGTGTGGCGTACCGCAAAATGGAGGAAACGGCCTTCTGTTCGATCGCCTGGGGGTCTGGTGTACCGCAAAATGAAGGAAACCAACTTCTGTTCAAGCGCCTATGGTCGAAACGGGATCCTGTTGATCGGGAGGGCTCTGGCGTACCGCAAAACAGAGGAAACGGACTTCTTCCCAACTGCCTACGCTCAAAACAGAGGTCTTGTTCATCAGGAGGGGTGTGGCGTAACGCAAAACGGGACTCCACAGGCTACTGTTCATCCACGGGTCGACCTCCTCCAGCCTCCACCAGCTATTGTTCATCCACCGTCGACTTCCTCCAGCCTCCACGGGGTCCTGTTCATCCACCCCCAACCGGATGGGGTGTGGCAGCCTCCTCGGGGTCCTGTTCATCCAAGCGCCAACCACCTTCACACGGCCAGGGTACTGTTCATCCACAGCCAACCCACCGGCTGGGGTGGGGAGTACGAGCGGGAGGCAGCAATGGGAACTGTTCATCCACAGCCAACCAACCGGCTCGATCGATGCATCTCGACTTGTGTCTACGTGTATCACACGCGCGGCAGCAACGGGCACTGTTAATCGAGAGGCAACCCAACACTGGCGGGCTACGTCTCGCACGGGCGCTCGATCGGCTTCCGTAAGCAGCGAGAAGGATCGATCGGGTTCAGTTAGTAGCGAAGGGATCGCTCGGGTTCGGTTAGCAGCGAAGGGATCACTCGGGTTCAGTTAGCAGCGAAGGGATCGCTCGGCTTCAGTACGCAGTGGGATCGATCGCTCGGGTTCAGTACGTGTAGTAGTGCGAGGGATCGATCGATCGCTCGGGTTCAGTAAGCGAACGCCTCGCTCGGGTTCAGTTAGCAAACGCCTCGTACACGCGCGCGCGTACGAGAGAAACGCGCAAACCACACTGCATCGCTCGGCCCGACCACCCATCGTAACCGGGAACTCCCCGAAAATTTCCTCGCCCTCACTTCTATGATGATTTTTTACGTTATGGACGGCCCAAAGAATGTCATGCGGGTGCGTCTCCGGCCCGCCCAGGACGAAAAGCCCATTTTCTGTCATAATTTTTTTTCATAGAAGTAGGAGCCCACCACATCTATGATGATACGTGTATTTGTCACAATTATTGTCATAGAAGTGTCACAACCATGACAGAAAAAGTTTTTGTTCGGGCCATAATGTCACGGATGTGTCTTTTTTTTGTAGTGATAATTTGATGTTTAAGCACAAGCTACGTTCTATGCAATTTCAATAATACCACTATGAATGACTATATTTGGTTGTTGTTAAGCCTGTTGTAGCGAGCATATGCCTCTTTTAACGGTTTGTGGTTGTTCGATTGTTTGTAGCTAGCATATGTCCAGTTTCAATTGCTATATTTGGTTGTTTGTAGTATGTCTTGTTTATTTTAGTTATTCACAATGTGATGCTACATATGGGCAAGTATTGACTGTGCAGTACAATTTCATCAATACCACTTCATCGACCATATTTGTTTCCTGTTAAGCCTGGTGTAGGTAATACGCCCCCTGTTTTTTCACATTGTGATGTTCAATTATACAATTTGATGTTTAAGTGCAAGCTACGTTCTATGCAATTTCAACAATACCACTATGAATGACTATATTTGGTTGCTGTTAAGACTTTTGTAGCGAGCATATGCCTCTTTTAACGGTTTGTGGTTGTTCGGTTGTTTGTAGTTAGCATATGTCCAGTTTCAATTGCTATATTTGGTTGTTCGTAGTATACCTTGTTTATTTCAGTTATTCAGAATGTGATGTTCTATATGTGCAAGTATGAACTGTGCAATTCAATTTCATCATTACCAGGTTTAACGGCCATATTTGGTTCATGTTTAGCCTGGTGTAGTTAACACGCCCGCTGTTTATTTCAGTCTTTTTGCAACGTGATGTTCAATTATACAATTTGATGTTTAAGCACAAGCTACGATCTATGCAATTTCAACAATACCCTTATGAATAACTATATTTGGTTGTTGTTAAGCCTGTTGTAGTTAACACCCCTTTCCATTTTTATTTAACAATAACTAGTGTGCTTAAACCTGCACAATACCAGTTTGAATGACTATATTTGGTTGTTTTTAATTGTTAGGCCTGTTGCAGTTAACACACCTTTCCACTTCTTGTTTGCTTAACTAGCGTGCTTAAACCTGCACACTGAAGCTATCATTTGGAGATTATATTGTTCACCATGGATATATTTGGTTGATGTTTAGCCTGTTGTGCTTAACATGCCTTTCGATGTACTTACACAGGACAATATTGTGAACGACTGTTGTTTTCCATCAAGGTTAGTTTCATCCCATGGCTTATATGTACTCCCTCTGCCCCATAATATAAGATGTTAATTCATCCAATATGTGAGTATATTGAATGTAATAAGATCTTATATAATGCGATGGAGGGAGATTTGTACTACATCAATGTGCAATTGTAGTTTAGCTTCTAATATTAACTTGGTGCTTGTAGGTACATATGTCATTGGCAAGGATCCGCGCTTCGACCCTTTTTGTGTATGGGGCAATGAGATATTCATGAACCAGTATCAAATGAGGAAACTGATAAAGATTGGTAGTAAAATGGGCCAAAAGATGGCAATTAAACTATTTGTTTATACTTTATACAAGACAATAGTGAACTACAGAATGATAAGTTAGAACTCTGTAGGCTTCTTTTTACTGCCCATAATGAGTTGTTACATGACAATGTGTGAATCTTTTCCTTTGCAGTGGTTCCCAAAGCAGTTTACTCAAGATTACCTATCAAACTACATGATTGGTGGACATGCAAAGGTTTAAGTAATTCTACTAGACTACAATGACTATCTAGAAGTCCTCATGAAAACAGTGAAGGATGGGCAGTCCGCCATCACAAGGGGTTGGACTAGAGTCGTGCGTGCATTCGACATGGAGGAGGGCACGATATGGGCATTCCGCTTCACCTTGTTCAGCAACCAGAATGTCTTTCGCCTCTTTCTTTACCGTCTTTCATACAAGTATACAACCCTGGTTCATCATTCTTTATTTGGTGCCTGTGTAATTATTTTTAAATGTAATTCTTGAACATATGTACCTGTGAATCAAATAATGCATTGGTTGTTGAACCTGATTGATATGAATAAAGTTACTGCCTACTTTCAAATTCAAATTCTATACAATTTTAGATTGCAGCGATTAAATTAGGGAGAGAATACGCTCAGCAGGTCATTACGCCGCACACGGTCTGTAAAGCACAACGTGTGTGATATACCTCATAATCCGATACGTTTCACAGAGAGAAAACATGTGCGACCAGGCACATAATTCCCGTTTGCAAAGCGTGTGTGATGTCAGACAATATCACAAACGGTGCGACCAAATGAAATGTCTGTGATAGTCACCCTATCATACACGCTTTACAATCATGAACTGTTTGTGATGTCGTATGCATCGTAAATATTGCACCATAGAATAGCATGTGCGATAGTTATCCCATCCGACACGAGTACGACAGTCAGACGTTTCCTAAACTCATACGACACACGCACGATGGTCAAGTTATCTTCTTAATTATATATATCGCATACAGTTCGGGAAAAGAGAATGTGTGTGATAGTCTCGTTATCATACACGCTTTATAATCGTGAACTGTTTGTGATGGGGAGCGCATCGCAAACGTTGCAGCATATAATAGCGTGTGCGATGGTAATGCCATCCCACACGAATAGCAAGGACGGAGTGTTTGGGAAAGATGCGGGCATCGCATACGCTTAGTTCTGCCAAACGTATGCTTGTGTGCTCCCTATCACCGACGGTTTCTGGGTCATGTGGGATGGACCCCCCCCCCCCTATCGCACACACAGGCAAGCGACGGTTTAAAACTCTGTCGCGGAAAGGGGTTAAAAACCATTTGTATAGCACGTCGTTGCACCAGTACAAGATTAAAAGCAAATAGTGGGAGATTTAAATTGCAAGAAAGTAAAGAGCAAATTGTTGTAGGAACTTTTGTATCAATGGAGAAAATAGAACCAGGGGGCATAGGTTCACTAGTGGCATCTCTCTCGAAAACAGGTAATGGCATGGTAACAAATTACAGTTGGGCAATTGACAGAATAGTAGCAATTTATAACTATGATCATTCATGGCATAATCTCACATAGGCATTACGTCCGTGATAAGTAGACCGTTAAACTTACTGATGTCTACAACTATTACTCCACCCCAAGACCGCTATCCAGCATGCATCTCAAAGTACTAAGTTTGCAAGAAACAGAATAACGCAATAAGCAAGATGACATAATGTAGACAGAAAGTAACCTATCAATAAGATTAATCCCTACCATTTTATCCTTAGTAGCAACAATACAATACGCGCCTTCGTCCTTTTTGTCACTTGACAAGATCAACGCAAGATTGAACCCACTACTATGCACCACTCCCTCTAAAGATCTACTCATCTATCTTGGTCAAAGAAAAATCATAGATCGGAAAGCATACATAGCTATGAAATTACAGCAAAGAGACATCAAAATTTTCAAATAAATTATATGAATAATCTAATCATAAATCCACAATTCATCGGCTCCCAACAAATACACCACAAGAATTACATCGGCTTGATCTCAGAGGAGATCATTGTATTGAAGATCCAAAAGAGATAGAGAAAGCCATCTAGCTACTACTATGTACCCGTAGGTTCTGGTGGAACTACTCACACATCATCATAGAGGCAGCAAGGTTGATGAAGATGGCCTCCCCAATGATTTACCCCTCCGGCAAGGTGCCGGAACAGGGCTTCAAATGGGATTGCTTCAGAACAAAGGCTTGCGGTAGCGATAAAATTCTTTCCGGCTCCTCTCTGAGGGTTTTGGAATATTTGGGAATTTATAGGCTAAGAATTAGGTCAAGGGGCATCCTTGGGGGGAACACAGACACCCCATGGCGCGCCAGCTGTCCGTGTGGTTGCCTGGTGGGGCCCCTCGACCTCTCCCGAAACTTCTAGGGTCTCTTATTGTCCAGAAAAAATTGTCAAAAAGTTTCATCATGTTTGGACTTCTTTAGGTATGGATTTTTTTGTGAAACAAAAAACATGCAAAAAAACAGGAACTGGTATTGGGCACTAAATTAATAGGTTAGTCCACAAAAATAAAATAAAATAAAATGATATCAAAAGCATGCAAAAGTGATGACATAATAGCATTTAACAATCAAAATTATAGATAGGTTGGAGACGTATCAACTGGCCATCAACGTGGAGAGAAGAAGCTCATCCAAGACAGGAAACTTGAGGTTGCGCAACTCGTCGGAAAGGGTCTTGAGGCGCATGCATAATTCGTCGATGGAAGAGTTGTCTTGGTGCAAACCAAAAATCTATTATTGGAGGAAGACGATACGTTGCAGCCGATTGTCGGTGTAGAGGCTGATGATCTTGTTCAACACGGTGAAGGCATTATCACCGTCATGCATGATGGTGCGGAAGATCTCGTCAGAGATGGTGAGGAAGAACCACTGTGTGATGGCGGCGTCGACGGCCATCCATTCGGCATCGGCGCAGATGGCGAAGAGGTCGACAATGCCATCAAGATGGTCGCGAAGATTGTATTTGCGAAAGAAAAGGTTGAAGTAGGTCTTCCACGTGTAGAAGTTGGCGGCAGTGTGAGACAGCTTCACGGGAACATGATCGACGATGGGAACATCACGGATGGTGGCCACCGTTGGAGGAGGAGGGCCAGCGAAGGGGTTGCTAAGGTTGGGGGAGGTGCCAGAGAGAGACGAGATGGGCGAGTCCGTGTAGTTCATAGCGGCGGTGGTGTGAGTGGTGGCGAAAGCAGTTAGATTTAGGGTTTTGTGGAGGCTGCGGCGGTTATAGGAGAGTAGCGGCATGTCAGGACCGGTTTTCCAGGATGTTAATCTCCCAGTAAATGGCCTTTGTGCTCACCAGCCCCAGGATTACTGTTAGCTGATGAGACACAATCTTGATACAGAAATTCCAAGAAAAAATACAATATTTGAAGTACACGACCAAAGAGGTCTCTGAGTACAACAAAAATTTCTAGTGGTTGATGGCGGAAGCGGTTTGCGGATCATCAGCGTCTATGGGACTCCATTTCCCACAGGAACAGCTGACCTGGATAACTCCTACCTTCGCGAGGCTGCTATCATCGTTGCCTAGGTTCCGAGCTGTCGTCGTTGCTCTCCTCTCCAAGCAAGAAATCTGGCCAAGACAATAGCCAGGGACAAGCCAGTGAGTACTTTGAATGTACTCGCAAACATTAAGAACACAGGTAAACATAACAGATGATAATCATGCACTGAAATATTCCATGATCACTTAGTTAGTCGCGAAATAAAATTCATGATGCACGCAAGCAGTTTGTTCTTACAAAACATGAATAAACAATCAGAGAATAAAAATCAAATGCACCGATCGGGTGTCTGAAGCGATGCCTCGAAAGGATAATAATAAGAAACATGCCTCAGTCGGGCGTCTGAGCGACACCACATAAAGGGCTTATAAGGGAAAATAAATAACAAGTATGCCATAGTCGGGCGTCTGAGCGACACCACATAAAGGGCTTATAAGGGAAAATAAATAACAAGTATGCCACAGTCGGGCGTCTGAGCGACACCACATAAAGGGCTTATAAGGAAAAAATATAACAAGCATGCCACAGTCGGGCGTCTGAGCGACACCACATAAAGGGCTTATAAGGGAAAATAAATAACAAGCATGCCACAGTCGGGCGTCTGAGCGACACCACATAAAGGGCTTATAAGGGAAAATAAATAACAAGCATGCCACAGTCGGGCGTCTGAGCGACACCACAAAAAGGGCTTATAAGGGAAAATAAATAACAAGTATGCCACAGTCGGGCGTCTGAGCGACACCACATAAAGGGCTTATAAGGGAAAATAAATAAAAAGTATGCCACAGTCAGGCGTCTGAGCGACACCACATAAAGGGCTTATAAGGGAAAATAAATAACAAGCATGCCACAGTCGGGCGTCTGAGCGACACCACATAAAGGGCTTATAAGGGAAAATAAATAACAAGCATGCCACAGTCGGGCGTCTGAGCGACACCACATAAAGGTCTTATATAAGAATAATCACAACGAATATCAAGGAGGTAGAACCATCCCAGGGATACTCAACAATTCAAATAATATAAATGGTTAGTCCACAACAATGATAATAATCATAATCATCATTTGTCACACGTCATGATCAATGTTCCGGTTTAGATGTTTTCCTCCGAAGACCGACACTAAGACCGACACTTGACCCATCCCAGACTGTAGTCCTTAACCGCGGACACGGCTATTCGAATAGATATAAACTCTGCAGAGGGTGTACTCTTTACCCACGAGTAACGGATTCCGTTAGTCCATCGGGACTAATTCCGTTTACGGTGTTTGAATTGAAAACACACCTGACCCGCACACACCAGCTGAACTTACCGGTGTCTGGAATCACCCACGACACTCGTTAAGCCAAACTCTAAGTGGGAAGGCTCCAACCTCGATTAGCATGGGATCACAAAATTTATATTGCGCGCAAAACAGGGGAGCAACCCCCTCGGACTCACCGGAACACCCATGCCCCCGGACCAAGTGACATGCCTACCAGGGGCCACTGGTATCTTTCACTATGGCCTCTCTGTACGGTGTGTGCTAAGAAAGGAGTTGACAACTTACTGAACCATACCCTACCTGTGGCAGGGACGAGTGGTAGCACGAAACAAGAATGGGGGTTACTGGCACAAGACTCGATCTATGGTCAACTCAGGAGGTTTAAGTGTTTCCTGCATGATTAGCATAACAAATATATTCCACACCAACAGACAGAAACACCATTCATCATGCCTCACCATGCCTTACTGAATATACTCGTCTCAACGAAATATCAGTATCAAGCTCATGTCTACACAAGACAGAGACTTTCTGGATTCCTTCCGGTAGGCATGAAAGGCATACGAGGGTGAATACTGTCACACGCATATTAATTCCAACAGCAAGGAATCTTCATCATGCACTCATGAGCATGATCATATCTTCACATGAAATCATACTTACTTCATGTCAACATGGAATGAAGTTTTATTTGTCACAACACACAACATATGTTATACCAAGGTTCAGAATGCTTGCCTTCAATGTGTAGGTAGTTGAGGTGCACTCCAAAACTTTTGAAAGTCTTTATCTTCACTCCAAATTCCTATTTTTGAAAATATTCTAATTAACACCCAATTCAAAAACAGTACAAAAAGTTGTCTTGGAAAATTTTCAAATAAATATGAAAATAAACTAGGTGTAATTTGAGAAACACCAGAAAAAGAATCAGGTCCATCGGAGTTATATTTTAAAAGATATAGCCAGTCAAAGTCTGGTCAAAACTCTGTTTTTAAATAAATTAGAAAAGAAAACGTTTCGGGCCAGAATACGCTTTCGAGAGGGAGAGACGTACTTCGGGCTTTACGCTTTCCTGCTAGCGAAGACGCAATCGGTGGAATACGCTTCCACTTATCCAGCGCATGCGTGACTGGCTAGCCACTGACAATGGGCCCGCCTGGCCCACCGGCCAGGTTTGACTTGTCGTCGCGCGCTCCCTGTCCCTTGCCGATGGCAGAGGCGGAGCTCCGGCGATCGCCGCCGGAGATTGGCGGCTCCTTTCGGGGAACTGGCTGCGGGGATGGATGGATGCGATCTGGCCGGTCCTTTCGGTGGTGTCCATCGCCGGAGAGGAGGGCAGGGTCACCGGCGGCGAGCTTTGGGGCGGACGGCGGCTTCGGGATCAATTGGGGTTTCGGGCTACGGTGGCTCCCGATCGAGTTTGAGAGGTGGGACGACTTCGCGGGGCCGAGGGAGAACTAGCGGTGGCGATGGAGACACTAGGGAGGCCCCGGTCATGATGAATTTGACCGGAGTGTGGCAGCAGCAACAGCTACCGGAGACGAAGAGGATGACCTCTTGGTCTCAGTTGGCTCCTTCGGTGGGCTCCTGCGGGACACTGGAGAGCTCGTGCTCTGGCTGGAGGCTCGGGATGCTCTATTTATAGCACGGCTAGGTCGGTTCCGCGGCGGCAGAGGATAAGAACGGCGGCGGCCGAGGATAAGATCGGCGAACCGCCTTGCTGTTGCTTGCAGGGCGACGTGGCGGCGACGGGCGCTAGCGGACGACAGCGGCGCTGCTCCAGGGGGCGAGTTGGAGAGCGAGAGTGGCTCGGTCGGCGCCGTCCATGGCAGAGCCGGTCACGGGCGTCGGGTGCCGCCAAAAGGGCCATTGCTGCCGCTCTGAGAGGAGCAAGGCGCGACGGGGCAGTACTAGGAGACAGGGGAGAGGCTTGGAACGAGCGGGGGAGGCAGCAACTGGTCGCGGCGACTCGGGCGCACGCACGTGCAAAACGCGCGTTCTGCTCGCGCCCTGGACACGCACTCCAGGTGCTCGACGAAATGCCAGTGCTCGCTAGGTGGCTCAGGTTAAGCTACAAATTAACAGGGTGGCTGGGTGGGTTGCTATAGCTCTAGTGGACATTGTGGTTGGAGCAGAATAGCAAGTTCATAATACAATCTTATCCCCATGCCAAATCTGGCCATGCACTCCTGGTGTTTGACAAAATGCCAAGGCCACCTAGGGGACTATTCTGGCCACCAAAATTTCCAGGTTGAGGTCTCTTTAGGTGTAGGTGATGATGGCAAAGTTAGTTTAGGCAGAACAAAACCTTCCTAGTGCAAGTTTTGCAAAACCACAGTTCTGGACAGAAAACAAAGGCTATTATTGCATGCACCAAAAATATTCCAATGCGTCCAATCTCCTGGACTTAAGGGTTTGGTAGGGTGGACTAGAAGTAGGAAAAATCTCATGGGCAATAGGGCAAGATAAAATGGGGTTGCAGTAGAAAATACCAAACTGGACCCGAGAGCAAAAGAGGATGGTTTTGCTCAAATTTTCCAAAACACAAGGCTGGGTTTTTGCACAAAAGTGATCCAGAAGCATCACATGTCATCCCCAAATTTTTGTGGAATTTTTAAATGAAGTTATCCAATGGTTGTAGTGCAAATGAGGCCCTTAAAAGGGTTAAAAAGTTATCAAATGAATTAAAAACTTGGCAAATTTTATTATAAAAATTATTCCATTGGTTTTACTAAATGTAATTAACTTTCTTAGTAAAACATTCAAGCCACCCAACAAAATTCAAAAGTTCCAGATAGAAGGGAAGAATTTTTGAAATTCAGACAACAAGAGTGGCCATGAAATCAAATAGAAAATCCAGAACTAGAAAATCATTATTACTGGCAACATTTTTTTTAATAAAACAATATTAAATTTTTGGGGTGTTACACGGCGGCGGCTATATGTGTGGATCGAGAGAAGGCTGATGGCATGTAGAAAAAATATTTGGTGGAAGACAATTGTATTGACCTCATGGGGTGCGTGTATATATATATATGTCACGCCCAATATGCGGTCCTATCCTTGAGGAACTTGGAAGTCTCGCCAAGGATAGAAGCGCATATCAGAGACGCTTCGCAAGGTGGATATCATTACAACATACCATGTACTGAATAGATGAGAATACCAGATAAAGGCTTACACTCGCCACAAGCTATGGCATGAATAAATCAATACATCAATACATAGAAATCATCATACATAAGAGCAGGATCCGACTACGGATGAAATCAAACGAAAAAGAAGAACGACATCCACCCTGCTAATCCCAGGATGCCAACCAGGAACCCATCCTATGATCGATGAAGAAGAAGAAGTAGGAGAAGAACTCCAAATAGAACAAGCATCGCTCTCACGTCAAATCATCGCTTTACCTGTACCTGCAACTGTTGTTGTAGTAATCTGTGAGCCACGAGGACTCAGCAATCTCATTACCATGGGTATCAAGACTAGCAAAGCTTAATGGGTATGGAATGGTTAAGTAGTGAGGTTGCAGCAAGCACTAAGCATTGTATGGTGGCTAACTTATGAGTACAAAAATAAGAAGAGTAACTACGCATGAACGGGCGCAAAATAATATGATCAAGAAGTGATCCTGAACACCTACTTACGAGTCAAACATAACCCCACCGTGTTCTCTTCCCGAACTCCCTCGAGAAGAGACGATCACGGTTACGCACGCGGTTGGTGTATTTTATTTGAATTTAGTGTCAAGTTCTCTACAACTGGAGGTTATAAATTTCCAAGTCGCCACATAACCGCGGGCACGGCTTTCCGAAAGATTTAACCCTGTAGGGGTGTCCCAACTAGTCCATCACAAACTATCACAAGCCGCGGTGGAAAGATCTCAACCTCGAGATAGCCCGATAACCTCGAGATAGCCCGAAGTATCCTCGGAATCCCGGTGCGCAAGACATTTCAACAATGGTGAAACAAAACCAGCAAGACCTTCCGACGTGCCGACACCCCGATTGGAGCCACGTGTATCTCGAAATCAGGCCACGATCGGATGAGCACAGCGTATATCAACTGAGACCCGAGTTGCCCCGGGGGAAGCCGCAAACGACTCCGTCACTCATGAGGAGCACTGGCCCGGGTTGTTCATTAATGGGACATTTACATTTATGCCCCTAATTTGCGCCCACTCTCAGATTTACCCCTAACTTTTTGATGTGCTCAAATTTGCCCCTAAAAAGCATTTTAGGTCACAAGAATGCCCTTCCAGCTGGTCAAAGTTGTTTGACCAAAACTTTGAAAATTCATAACAAATTCATATGAACTCAGAATAATGCAAATAAGATATCAAAATGTTCATAAAAATATCACCTATACGCGCATGTCACTTACGCTCGACACCTACATGTGCATTTATTTGCAATCACCCTAAATAGTTTTTAAATGTTATAAACCCTAAAACGCTTTAAAGACTATTTTTGTCATGAACGTAAATGACATGTGCATATAGATGATGTTTTTACGAACATTTTGATATCTTATTTTCCATTCGTCTGAGTTCAGATGAATTTGTTATGAATTTTCAAAGTTTTGGTCAAACAACTTTGACCAGATGGAAGGGCATTCTTGCGACTTAAAATGCTTTTTAGGGGCAAATTTGAACACATCAAAAAGTTATGGGTAAATTAGAGTAGTGGGTTCGAGTTAGGGGCACAAATGTGAATGTCCCTTGATTAATTATCCACGGTGTCCGGAAAGTCCCTATGCAAGTTTTTGTTGTTATTAGGCAAATGTAAAACCAAAGTTGGGCCTTGCTGGAAGAGTTTCATTCAAAGCGAACTATCAGGGGGGCATAAACCCCGAACATGTTAGGAACGCTCATCAAGGAACATAACACCGGTATTACGGAAACTAGGGCGGCATGAATGGAACAAAACACCAGGCAAAAGGCCGAACCTTCCACACACAACCAAGTATATAGATGCATTAATTAAATAAGAGATATTGTGATATCCCATGATATCCATGTCCCAACATGGAACAACCTGCAACTGCTCCTGCAACTAGCAACGCTATAAGAGGGGCTGAGCAAAGCGGTAACATAGCCAAACAACGGTTTGCTGGGAAGGTGGAAGGTTAGAGGCTGTATCATGGCAATTTGGGAGGCTGACAAAGAAGTGGTAGGTAGCGAGACATAGTGATAGCATCGAGACAACTAGCAAGCAAAGATAGTACTGATATCCAAGGTAATGGTCATCTTGCCTGAAATCCCGCTTGGAAGAAGATCGAATCCATGAAGTAGTCGAACAAGCGTAGTTGAACGAAACCTCACACTTCGCAACAAGAACTAACGAGAAGAAGCAAACGACACGGTAAATAAACAAGGCATGGCAATAATCATATTCTACACTCAATTCTACCACAAATGCATATAAAAAACGTCCGAACGGAGTTACGGTTCTACCGGAACGGAAGAAATGATATCGGTGATGAAAAGATAGATATGGGAAAAATCTTGACAACCCAAGCATGCCACTGGAAAGGATCGGAAATTTTAGATGAAATGGATATAAAGATCATGGCAATCGGATGCATAGAACTCAAACGGTGAACAAAACAAAAACACTATGCAATCTGCCACTAACTGCAACATGCCAACTTGCAAGCATCAAAACAACATGCTACAGGAAGATAATATGCTCAAACATGATATGTGGCTGTAGTATGCTGGAAGTACAACATTTCATCCAAAAGGTTCAAGTTCATTAGCATCATGGATTAATTGATATGGAGGCTACAAGATGCAAAGATGTTGTTACAGATTATGACTTAGTGAGAAAAACAGAGATGCTGAACTAGTAACATTGACATGGAAGGTTCACAAGAAAATAACAGCAAGCATAGCAATTTTAATATTCACCAAAATGGTATGCACTAGAAGTAGACATGGCAATTTTTAGAGACTGGAAATTTAAACAAGTTTGAATTTAGTTCAAACTTGAGGAAATTTCGAATCCAACTAAAACATGACCAAGTGAGCTGAAAATTGGAGGAGTGAGTCTTGGCATGGTCTAGGATTTTTTAGAAAAGGTTGAAGTAGGTCTTCCACGCGTAGAAGTTGGCGGCAGTGTGAGAGAGTTTCACGGGAACATGATCGACGATGGGAACATCGCGGATGGTGGCCACCGTTGGAGGAGGAGGGCCAACGAAGGGGTTGCTAAGGTTGGGGGAGGCGCCAGAGAGAGACGAGATGGGCGAGTCCATGTAGTTCATAGCGGCGGTGGTGTGAGTGGTGGCGAAAGCAGTTAGGTTTAGGGTTTGGTGGAGGCTGCGGTGGCTACAGGAGAGTAGCGGCGGCGGCTATATGTGTGGATCGAGAGAAGGCTGATGGCATGTAGAAAAAATATTTGGTGGAAGACAATTGTATTGACCTCATGGGGTGCGTGTATATATACTACTAGCATGTCTCATATACTAGCATGTAGTATTATATATACTCTTTTATCATTGTAAGTATGTTCATATACCATGCAAAAAAAAGTATGTTCATATACTATATATAAGATACTTCAAAGTGAGTTACATGAAAAAATTACAAGTTGGCCCATGATTTTTATTATATTTGTAAAATACGTATATATTTGTACGTAAAAAGGAGCATACTCAAAATACGATACATACTATCAAAAAAGTAGTATATATACTACCTAAACATTCTTATATACTACATACTACACGTACATACTCTCCGATTTGATAGATACTACATACAATATACAAAACGCAAGTATACAATATACAAAACGCAAGTGATGATAACTACCACTAGGTGGTTCCGTCCACAGCTAGACTTGAAAAACAAGCGGGGCTTCTACACCTAATCAATAGGTATGGACATAGGATTACACAATTATCTCTCAACAGTGCCTAATGTCCTTGGATTGTTGTTACTGTTTGTACCAGGGAATTGTACCCGATTTATGTTTGCCGATTTTATACAATAATACGATGAACAACCGGTATGCATAAAATCTGGACACATAAAATTTGGTGATACTAAAAATTTCTGTTTCATTTTCAGCAATATGGCAAGTCCAGGAAGAACAAACTGTCACCGGATCCTCAGTTTGTTCCTTCGGGGAAGAGCTATTTTGTTTGTCTTCAGTTGGACCTTCTACCTTTTTTTTTCGAGCAGTAGTTGGACCTTCTACCTGCCTTGTACTTTTTCTATGTGATTTTTGGTCGGGCCATATTAGTGTCATTTGTCGGTTTCATGAGATGATATCATTTTTTGGTTCCTTGTTCTCATTCTTCAAGTCTTTCACGGTCAGTCTAATGCATTCCTTATTCTTGGTTATTCCTAGTCCGCCAAGGGCATCCGACTGTCCGTGCGTGTCGCGGCACAAGCACAGGCATGGGCGTCATAGTCAACTACATGGCGGTCGACGCGCAGCAGCGCTCTGGCACCTCTGGATCATGCCTATCCCCAGCACTATGTGCATTTTTTTTTCACAAACATGTATGAGGCTTTTTTTTCTTCTTCTTTTGGTACACGATTTAGGGGTGCACATTTGACTAAATATATTTTTTCCTGTTGTTCAGACTAACTGACTAAACGGGTTCAAAACAGATAAGCTTTTTTTAGGCAATCTCGCGAAACTCTTTCTTAAATTGCACGATGTTTATAGGAATGAACGTAAGATCACTGGGATGGCCCAACCATACATGACGGCCGGCTCCCAGTGTAAGAGCATGTTTCGCTAAATTGTGAGCCTCGACATTCGAGCTCCTATACTCATGACTAAAAAGACAAGTAGTAATAAATAAACTAGAGTGGTCTAAAATCTCTTGAAGAATGGCACCATAAACTGGGAGCACCTATCTCCCGCTCTTTGCGGCAAATTGTCGGCCGCACGCACAGGTGGATATCTGACTGGGCCGGCCCAAGCTAGCGACCAACAGGGAACAGGTACTGTAGCATGAGTCTGTTGACCTAAAAAAAATCGCTTTCTGGACGGATCGAACGCAGGAGCTCCAGTTCTCGAAGACCTGCATTTACCAGTCGAGCTAACGTGCGGATATGAATATTTTACTGTGCGACACAATTAAGAATCAAAACAATCGTAGATCCCGAGTATTTTTCAAATTTCAAACGCAAAACATATGTTTGAAAAATGGGGAATATTTTATGAAACGCGAACACTTTTAAATTTGTGAACAAAATTTTAAAAAACTCAAACAATTTCCAAAAACGGGAACATTTTTTAAAATACTGAAGAATTTTTTGAAACTCCGGCAAAAAATGAATAGGTGAGCATTTTTTCAAATTCCAATTTTTTTGGAAAACACGAACATTTTTTGAAACTTTGGAACAAAATTTTGAAAACACAAACATTTTTTCAAAACAGGAACATTTTCTGAAATTCCAAAACAAATTTCAGAACGCCAACAGTTTTTGAAACTCCAGAACAAAATTTGGAAACATGAACATTCTTCGAAACTGCTGAACAAATATTTAAAACATGAACAAATTATGAAATTTGTGAAAAAAAAATAAAAACGAGAACATTTTTTGAATCTTCTAAATAAAATTTGGAAACAATAACATTCTTTGAAATTAGTGAACAAGTTTTGAAACGGAAATATTTATTGAAATCGCCAAAAAGTTGTGAAAATTTTGAACAAAAACATAAAGAATAGAAAAGGAACAAAAAAGATAAAAGAAAAGAAAAGGAAGCAGAAATAAGAAAAAGAAAAAGAATAATGAATAATAATAAAACCATTAGAAAGCGAAAAACCAGTAAAAAAACTGTTCTGGAACCTTCTAAAATGTTCCCAAAATCGAAAAACCAGGCTGGAACCTTCCAGAATGGTCCCAAAACCGGATGCGATGTACGTACTTGTTAGCTTATAAGATGGGCCGGCCCAGTTGGATCGCTAGCTTGATCGTGTCTGTGCGAAGGATCGACTAGTTGACGCAGAATGCGTGAAATAGGAAAAGCGCCATAAACTGCTGCACTCCCCTGCACTCCTATACTCAAAACACATACCCAAAAGAGTCCAGGGGAAGACAAGGCTTTGCGTGGGCTGATGCTTGGTAATGTGGCCCAGTCGGCCCATGGTTAATTATCATCCACCATATAAGACGAGAAGAAAGGCGCGGCTCGTTCCCTTCCCCAATCTCGCCGCCGCCGCCGCCGCCGCCGCCGCCGCCGCGCCTGCTTCGATTCGTCGAGTCCCGCTGCAGGTATTGCTTAATCTTTCCCGTTCGATTCGTCCAGTTTCCTGGAGTTGTTGTTTGTTCTTGGAGAACTAACTGGCCCGTTCTGATTGATTTTCCGTCTTTTTGTCTAGTTGGTCCGGATCCAGAGGAAAGAAGAGGAGGAGCAAATTCGGACAGATGAAGGCACGGCAGTTCGTGAACGTGGTGATGCGGAGGTACGGCATGGGCAGCAGCCACTATTCGGTGAGCCGCATCAAGCCCGAGGAGCAGCTCTTCTACCCATCAACCAAGGAGGCGCAAGCATCCAGCACGGGGGAGATGGAGATCTCCAGGATGCCCGCGCCCAACCTGAGCCTGGTACGCTCAGCGGTCCTGGTGGAGAGGCTGGATTTCCTGCCTTTCTACGAGCGCGGCAGCGGCGGGTACAGCAAGATCCTCTGCGTCGACGCCCAGGGCCGCACCGTCCTATACGACACCGACGCCGGCCTCCTCCACTCGGTGCCCTGCCTCAGGGGTCCCAAGGGGCCCAACCCCGTCTCCTTCTCCATCATGGACAGGAAGCCCTTGGACCCCGGGCGGGCCAACGTCTTGTACGTCATGGGCAGGGACCCTGGGTGGTACGACTACTACAACTTCGAGGCCCTCATGTACAGCGACCCCTCCAACGGCAGGAAAGGCTGGCGGTGGCACCGGCTCCCGCCTCCGCCCGCCTCCGCCGACGGGTGCCACGCGCTCATTGACAACGACGGCGATCCCACCCGCGACCCCATCCTCGTCGTCTCGTCCGCCGACGGCACCCACTGCTTCCACACGTTCACCAACAGTTGGTTCAAGGCTGGAGGCTGCCGTTCGTCGGCCGTGCCGAGCGTGTTCCCGAGCTCGACAACCTCTGGTTTGGCATCGCCCGCGGCTGGCCCTATGACCTTTGCGCGATGGACCTCTACTCCCTCTGCGGCCTATGCGCCGAGGCTCCGCGGCTGGCGTACAGCTGGGGAGACCTTAGCCTGCCGGACGACTGGGAGATGATGGACTCCAGCATGGTGTACCTGGGCGGCGGCAGGTTCTGCGTCGCCAAAATCTTTGAATTCTGCCTCGGCGATTACCGCAAGCGGATGGGTGTCATCTCTGGCTTGGAGGTGGTGCGCCAAGGCGAGCCATCCAAACTCGTGATGGTCAAGCACAAGTCCAAGTTCTACAAGTTTACCAGGTATGAGATCCAGTGTATCCTCTAGAACAATGCTAAGTAGCAGGGGAGCAAACAATTTCTAGAGGAGTGCTATGTGATGTGAGGGTTGGCTAGTTTCTTGGACAGCAGCAGTTGTGTGCGTTTTGATTTGGTTGTAATGTAAATTTCCTCCTGGTCCGTTTGCTGTCACAAATGTAACTTGTAACTGTTTAAAAATATATTTATCTTAGTTTTAGCTAATTATGGTGATACATTTGTTAGCGAGGAAAATACTAATCCTGGCCTGCACCAAGATTGTGTGTATTTTGTTAAGCTTGTCTCTATATGCACTTGAGTCATCAGGCTCCTTTGTATATTTAGTTGTGCCTGTACTTCCCAACAGATTTCTTGCAAACTGTGAAGATGGTCCTCTTTGCTCTACTAATTTAAATTCGTCATATATTAGAAATATCTGCTCCAAAAAGTTCACTTCTCCAACAAAGGAGTTCAATTAGCAGAGAGATTTGCTTCACACTTGTAACTGTTTAAAAAAAAATCATCTTAGTCTTATAGCTAATTATGTTGATACATTTGTTAGTGTGGAAAATGTAAAGCCTGGCCTGCATCCCTCAACATGTGTGCCTGTGGCTGTGGGGAACCTCGTCTTCAGTTCCTCGGTTGCTTGTCAGCCTGAATAATACAATGAGTTCGGAAAAATCTACAATCCCAAAATTGCCTGAATAATACAATGAGTTCGGAAAAATCTACAATCCCAAAATTGATTTTCTCGAGTTGAGGAGCTCAAAACGCATACCAGCTACCTGGAAAATTCAAAAACTGAAAAGCACAAGTACCAAGTTTTCACCATACATCCATAACACTCGACTTTTATTTTTCATCTGACTCCCAATTTGCATACTCAGTTTTTTCCGGAACACCTCTCTTGTTCGAACCTGTGGATTCTTCCTACTGCTCCAACTATAGGAAGGCGTTCATCAATCCTAAAATTGATAATTTGAGCAACTTGCACACGTATGATGTAGGGCCTGTATTATTACAACTAGTTCACTTGAACAACTTGTACAGAGTAACAGCAGCTGATCCGATGAGCTGGAATTCCCGCTTCAATTGGACTGGAAACAAAGTCATCTGAGATCTACCCATCTATTTACACGATTCAAATCCTGCACAACCCAACTTACCCACCCAATCCATCTAAACAAAAAGCTCGAAAAGAAAAAAAACACTCCTCTGGGTCGTCACCCTCACGCGGTGCCCAAACATCCATATCGAGCTCCTCACGCGGTGCAGCTGTCAGGGGTCCTCCGCCTCCACACTCGCGCCCACCCTCGATTCTGCTTTCAGTTTCTGCTTGAGGCCTACGGATCGATGCCTATAAAGATAAATCAACATTTCTGAATGTCAGCAAATGACAAGTACTGCACCATAGTGACAGACAGAAACAAACATATGAAGAATAGCCATCCATACTTGAATTCCAATATGGAAGTGCTCCATCGTTAGCGCTGCTAGGTTACTCAAACTAGCTCTGCACCATCAAAAAATAATATGTGAAGTAGCAACTGGCATTAACATGCAAACAGTACAAGTATGCCTAAACAAGTGTCTTGTTGTGCTGCTTCTCATGCCATTGAATAAAACAGTTGTTACGGAACACTGTAGGCATTTGTACCAACATTAAAAGTATCTAATATGGTGCCTTTATCAGGAAAAAATGTAACATGCTGCCAAGCATTCATACATCAGAACCTAAAGTTGGCAGATGCATGGTAAACTTGGACAAGAAAAGAAAGTGATGAAAATATGAGATACTTAATTACCCTCAAAACATGGTTGATTTGAGAATGAATAAACCTAGCCTTCAGCTCCTTAACTTTCACGCAAGTCAGCCATACTATCATTGTTAACACGCCTGTTCCAGGAAGTTCATTGTGTTACTTACAGTTGAACATTGATAAAGCTGCCAGCTGCTAGAGGGACTCTTCAAAATAGCGCTGATATTCACACAACAGAATTTCCAAACATAAAGGTATTTGTTTATCTCTAATTTCAAATTGACACTTGTGCTGTATTTTTTTCCTCTCCTCTATATTGAGCTAATCCATGCTATCATGTTATTAGTGTGTATTGGACTATCTACCTTAGCAAAATAACTGGCTTTTAGCGATGGAGGAACGTTCCCCATTTAAAGACCTAACAAACATTGCTCACGATGGGACTTCAGGCTCCACGAGTATTTGCTCATGATAGTAAGAAAGCACCGATCGGTAAAGAAGGATGGTATGCCCGAATGTCAGATGAGAAGAAAGCTGGCATATCCCGACATCAAAAGAAAGCTGCAGCAGCTCTGAGTGTTAATGTCAATGAACCATCATCATCTTCTTTGCTAGGGTCTGTTGACCCTACCCCTTTTAAAAGATGTAACAAACATATCAACAAATGGTAATTCGACCCACATGTTTTTCCTTTTACTCGTATACTACGTAGTATCCCTCGAATGCTCACATGTCTAACATGGTTGGCTATTGTGTACAGGTGATAACACAAGTGGAGCTGCAAACCCCACTGTTGTTGATGTACCGTTGCCACAAAAACGTAAAGGAAAGAGTGGTCAAGGATGGTATGCCCGGCTTTCCGACGAGAAGAAAGCAGCATGCTTGGAGAAGCTGTGAATATCCTGCCAACATTGCTGACAATGGGCCTTCAGGCTCCACGAGTCTCTCTAGGACGCATGGGCACGAATTTAGGGGTTTGTCGTGGATTTGTCACGGCAGATGCCCGAAGGCTTAGGTTCGAGGCCAACGCCATGGAAGTGGACTCAAAGGGGTTAAACGGGACAAGGGACACGAGTTTACCCAGGTTCGGCCCCTCACGGTGGAGGTAAAAGCCTACGTCCTGCTTATGCTGTATTAACTGGTGTATCGATTATAAGGGGCGGCTTGCTTGCCCTAGCTCTCGACTGCTTGGTCTCTCTCGCCGTAAGGCTTGTCTGTCTCAACTTGTCTAACTTGCCGCCAGGTCTCGCCTTTATATACATAGGCTGAGGTCCGGCGGCTTACACGAGTCCGGGTCGGTTTATACAACGTAACCGATCCTGGTTCCAACTCCTTAGTCTTACAGAACAAGTCATCTTATGGCGGCTTACATCTTCTGGCCCATGAGTCGCCTCATGCCTCTTGGGCCTTGACCTCAGCCCATCTGGCAAGCCGCCATATGGCCTGGTCTTCATGTCTTGTCTTCCTCTTGGCCCACTTGGTAACCCGCCATGTGGCTTGGTCTCCGTCTTCTGGCCCACCTTATGGGTCTTGACTACGAACCGCCAAGCTGGTTTCCGGGTCTTCAGTGAATCGCCAAGTCCTGGTCGGGTTATACTCCGGCCGGGTTATATCGCGGGGTTATATCCCTGACATTAGCCCCCAGGTTAGCTTGAATTTATTCATGCTAAGCTCCTGAAATAAGAATAAATATGTTAAGTGACCGGCTCGCCCCATCAGCCGGCTTTAATAAGGTAATTCCTTTCAGAATCCGGGTTTCATGTGTACGAGCCGTCTTCTCAATCGTCTTGCTTGTCAGTGTCCTTTGAAGTAAAATTCTGGGAATACAACACCCATATGCCATTGAGTCGGCCTCCAATACTCTCGGCGGGTTATCACCGCCGGGTTATAATCTTTGCATCGCCGGGTCATGTAATGTTGGTGACGCCGGGTCAGATAACCAGACTCCAGCTGACTTTGATAACTCTTTTCAACTTTCCTTGCTGATATATCCATATTACCTGTAGCCCCCAAGCTCCAAGTGTATCCATGATGACTTGGCGCTTTGCAATAATATCTTTGACTGTGCAGCCCCCAAGTACCAGGTTGTCTCGCCTGCAGCAGCCTGGGACTTATAACTGTCTTATACCTTATAAAGCTTCAACTGGTGTAGCCCCCAAGAGCCGGCTCTTCAGTATATGATGGGCCGGGTCTTAAATGGGAACTTTATAATCTGCTTTGAACAGCTGAATACTGTAGCCCCCAAGTGCCGGGTCGCATGCCTGCGGCGACTTGGGATTTTAGAGAATTTGATCTGAGCGGTGTAGCCCCCAAGTGCCGGGTCAGTAATATGTACTGGGCCGGGACTTTAGAAAGATTGTAGAAAACCGGTCATCTCCTTGAAATAACAGGGTCTTGCTTGATAATGTACTGTCTTGAAAACCGGCTTGCATTAGCCCCCAAGTGCTGTGGCGCATGCTTGCAGCGACATGGGACTTGCGTACTTGATATAAGCCGGATTTGAATAATGTAGCCCCCAAGTGCCGGGTTGTCTGCCTGCGGCGACTCGGGACTGTATAAGAGTAACATGATTCCTTGACCGTGGTTGTAACCCGGTTATGAATAATGAAATCCCTGCTCGTGGTTGCGGTGCAACCCGGCAAATATATGCTTGAGAAATCCATGAATGTTGTAGTATACTACATAGCACTGGTTGAAGAAATCCAAGAGCCGGTCGATCTAGATAACCCGGCATTATAATCAATAGGACGGCTCTTCAAGAATAGCCAGCCATGTCGGCTATTTAGTGTCTTTATTTATGCTTGCGGAGGTTACGGTGTAACCCGGTATGGTTGCCACTCATGTGCCGGCTCTCACATGGCACAGATTCGTCGTTTTAACCTTAACCAGCTCAGGGTCTTATTGCGAGATTAACTGTCAAGAGACAAGTTCAGGGTCTCTAAAGATTGACTGTTTAAGAGTACAACAATTTATAAAACCGACTCTTTTGACAAGTTCAGTGTCTTATAGATTGACTGTCAAAGAGAGGTAAATCATAATCCGGCTCTTGACAGCTCAGTGTCTTATAGAAGCTGCGAATATCCTGCCAACATTGCTGACAATGGGCCTTCAGGCTCCACGAGTCTCTCTAGGACGCATGGGCACGAATTTAGGGGTTGGCATGTAAAAGTTAAAGATTACAGTCATATGAAGTTGGAACAGCAAACTGTATCATACATATAAGAAGGAACTGAGCACAATTAATATACATGTTGCTGTGAACTGCTGCAGTCTAAGAACATGGTTAGAGAGAAAGAAGAAAACAACTCATATGGTAGGAGCCACTATTGATCTAAAGGATACACTGGATGCCTGCATAGCTGACACAGGACTTGTGCTTGATCAGCTGTAGTTGGGCTGTTTCATCATGCACCACCTCCACACCGGTAATGACAGCAGCCTGCTTGTCACTCTTGGCCCTGCCCTCGTCCCCAATGTCGAAAACTTTGTTGATGCAAAACCTGCCAGCTCCCAGGTAGAGCAGGCAGCCCCTTATTTGCACCCAGCCCTGAGGCGGGTCGAGGACTTGCCACTCGCGTAGCATCCTGGGAGCCCCGCCGTCGAGGCTGGAGAGGTCCGACGCGCACAGGTTGTTGGGGCTGCTGTCAGCCATGCCGAACCAGAGGTTGCCAAGCTCAGGGACATGCTCGGCCCGGCCGTAGAAGGGCAGCGCCCAGCGGCCAGCCTTCCTCCACTGGTGGCTAGCCGTGTCGAAGCAGTAGGTCCCGACGGGGCTGCGCCCGGAGGAGGATACGCAGATGGTGGAGCCTGCATTGAGCAGCGTGTAGGAGTGGATAGCGGTGCAGTCGTAGGCCGGGTCGTTGACGTAGGGCGGCGGAGGGAGCCGGCTCCACTCCCAGCAACTGTTCTCGCCGTCGTAGGCGAGGGACTCGAAGCTGCAGGAGCTGCGGCCGGTGGGGAACCTGTCCATGACGTACAGAGCCACGGCGACGCTGGGGTCGGGGGCGCCGACGCGAGCGATGGTGAACGAGATGGGGCTGTCCCCCTTGGGCTCGCCGAGGCTGGGGGCAGGCTGGACGCAGCCCGAGCTCGCGTCGCACATGATGGTGTGGCCTGCCGAGTCGACGGAGAGGATCTCGCTGCTGCTGTCGCCGCCCCGCCCGTACAAGGACAGGAAATCGAGCCGCATGTCGTCCAGGCGGTACGCCTCGAGCCTGAGATTGGGCTCGGGCATCCTCGACAGGGCCGGAATCTTCTTCTTGGGCGGCGCCGCGGCTCGCGCTTCCTCTACGGATGCGTAGAAGAGCTTCTCCTCGGGCTTGATGCGGCTCACCGAGTAGGTGGTGCCTGTGCGCATCACCACGTTCACCAACTGCCGCGCCGCCCTCATTTACCTGCCCTCTCATAGAAAGAGGGACCCCCGATCAGATTCTTTCTGATATTGTGACAAGATCTCCAGAGAAACGAGAAAAATCGAACAGGAAAGATTAAATTTTGGGAGCAACAATACCTGCAGCAGGGGAGGACTCGACGAATCGAAGCGGGCGCGGCTACTGCGGCGGCGGCGGCGGCGGCGGAGAGAATTGGAATGGAAAGATGGGATCTAGGTCTTGCCCCCTTTCATCTGATCTTAAATGGATCAAACACATGGGTAGACAATGGGCCGACTGGGCCGCATTACCACGAAAAATTCATAGAACCAAGTCATGATGATCCACCGCTCAAAAAATAAAAAAAGTCATGATGATCCAGTAGCGATTTCCACTATGTTTCATTTTCCCAGAATCTATCTATCTATCGTCTCAAAAAAAAAAATCTATCTATCTATACCCTATACTAATCATAGACTCCCAAAAAATTACCACGTTAATCTGGTGGGGCCGAGTTATAACGGTGTAGATCCACCCATACAATCTTTGCAATCTAAGAAAAAAAAACATAGTGTAGCTGTAAAAAAAACAATCCAGGGTACGACTGTGGACCAGTTTCCCTCGGGGACGCCAGAACTCTTACGTGCGTTGTTGCATCTCTTCTGTAACACGACAATTGTTCTGGAAAAGCCACGGCATAATCTAGCTTCTCGGTTGGCCCCTTGCCATCCAGCCAAGGATTCTCCTCCAAGAAAAAGAGGATCGCTCGAGAATACCTCACCGTCCTCTCCTCCGCTGCTTGCCCCGTGTGCAGCGCCACGGCCGCATCATTATGGCGAGCAAGGTGTTCTTCTCCTTGCCAGGTATCCATGGCCTCCCTCAATTCATAAGAGCAGCCCTGGGCGAGGTCGGCGGGAAACTGGTCGTCGCTGATGTCGAACTCTCCGTGGGATCATGATCCAACTACGAGTCCTTCCAACCATCTCATTGTGGACTCTTCTCTCTGCGTCATCCGTCCCAACCAAGTAAACCATGAGATAATTAATTAATTCTCCTCGATCTGATGAAGGTGCCCAATTTTGTGTGATTTTTTTGTGTGGAGTTCATGCATGATGATGATGGTCTTGAGCTTGGATTGAAGTTGGTTGGCTGCTTGAAGCTGAGAAGATCGGGTTGTGCTGATTTTTTAAATTTCTGTTCTTTGTGCAGCCGAGTTCTTGGTCATAGAGGTCAACATTCAGCAGGAGTATTGAATGTTTTTCACAAAGGTCGCAGAGGTCAACATTCAGCAAGATTATGTATGGTTTAGGCCATTGATGTGGCCATGTACACTGGTCTGGAGCCAAGAACAACGATGACATTCTCAACTGATTGTTGTCACATTCCAACCCAGACGCGAAGCCATGAAGTCACATGCTACAAATTTTCTAGGGATGGCGTTCAAGTGGCGTCCATGTTCTTGATTCCGCTGATGGTGATTATCCTCATGGCGCTCTTCATACCCCATGGAGTCCGGAAAATGTCCAATGCCTACCGGAGTTCAAGATCAACAAGGTTACAAGGATGTTAAGATGTCTTCTTCAACAAAACCGGTAGCAGCGATTTCATGAAGAGCGGCGGCTGTAATGAGGTTAGACATGCCGTGTTAGGCAAAAGTTTCCCTATACGGTTTAGAACTTTCTTAGTTTTAATCTTGGTACAATAATTAAGATTTGGGACAACATAGTAATTAAGATACACCCTCGCTTCCATTATCCCAGTATATTAGTTTGATGTCAACCGAGGAAGAGGCACTAGGAGTACATGGTTGCTAGCTACCACCTACTGTACTTGGAAACAAGGTATGAAAAATTCTGTTTTTCCATAATCTACAAATGGATGAGTGGGCCTTTCATTCATTAGCATTTTTCAAGGTTCATGTACGAAGAAAGAAGAAACGATAATAAACATTATAGCCACATGCGTAGTTGGTGGAGCATGCTCCTCGGACATACCAGGCTAATTGATGTTCAAAAGAACTTATGGCAAATGACTTGATGGAAGTAAACAACATGGCAGCAAGGTGATTCGATTTTCTATTAATTTTGCACGGTTCATTTACGTTTATTTTAAATAATAACAAATGACACATGAAAAAGAAGTGCAAATCTTATGTTTGCTAGCTACACACGTTTTTCATACTTTGGTGTTCTTTTTTCTTGTGCTTTAATGAGTGCTAGCCGTATGCGATTGAGACCAGATTGATTTCAATCTAAGAGGCAACATCTTCCAGCTTATATCATTATCAGTTATGTGCTAACACATAAAATTCACCAAGTATACTTCCGTAACCACCTTAGCCTAGACATATATCTTCCTGCAGTTATGACACACCCTACTCCAAGTTTCCTGTAGAGTGCTATCTAATATTCTTTTTGCTCCTTTTTTACGAAGTTGTCTATATTCTCCGTGATCTTATTTTTATTTCGATGGGAGAGAGAAAGAAAGGATTATGACCCAAGACAAGTCTAAAAGATTTGGAAAGCATAATAGTAGGTACTCTGGCACAAGGTACAAAGTATGATAAAACATTATTGTTTATTTGGTTGTCTATAGGAATACAAACACAATTATTCCCTCAAAAATTTATCACGCACAATGTTTCATGAATTTATAAACTATCATAAATATGTGAATATTGTATTAGCTCCTACATGTATTGATGTCATTAGTTTTTAGTAAACATAGTGTAGTTATAAAAAAACAATCCAGGGTACGACTGTGGACCAGTTTCCCTCGGGGACGCTAGAACTCTTACGTGCGTTGTTGCATCTCTTCTGTAACATGACAATTGTTCTGGAAAAGCCACGGCATAATCTAGCTTCTCGGTAGGCCCCTTTCCCTCCAGCCATGGATTCTCCTCCAAGAAAAAGAGGATCGCTCGAGAATACCTCACCGTCCTCTCCTCCGTTGCTTGCCCCGTGTGCAGTGCCTCGGCCGCATCATTATGGCGAGCAAGGTGTTACTTCTCCTTGCCAGGTATCCATGACCTCCCTCAATTCATAAGAGTAGCCCCAAGCGAGGTCGGCGGGAAACTGGTCGTCGCTGATGTCGAACTCTCCGTGGGAACATGATCCAACTACGAGTCCTTCCAGCCATCTCATTGTGGACTCTTCTCTCGGCTTCATCCGTCTCAACCAAGTAAACCATGAGATAATTAATTAATTCTCCTCGATCTGATGAAGGTGCCCAATTTTGTGTGATTTATTTGTGTGGAGTTCATGCATGATGATGATGGTCTTGAGCTTGGATTGAAGTTTCTTGGCTGCTTGAAGCTGAGAAGATCGGGTCGTGCTGATTTTTTAAATTTCTGTTCTTTGTGCAGCCAAGTTCATGGTCACAAAGGTCAACATTCCGCAGGAGTATTGAATGTTTTTCACAAAGGTCACAGAGGTCAACATCTAGCAAGATTATGTATGGTTTAGGCCATTGATGTGGCCATGTACACTTGTCTGGAGCCAAGAACAGCGATGACATTCTCAACTGATTGCTGCCACATTCCAACCCAGACGCATGAAGGCATGAAATCCCATGCTACAAATTTTCTAGGGATGGCGTTCAAGTGGCGTCCATGTTCTAATTACGCTGATGGTGATTATCCTCATGGCGCTCTTCATACCTCATGGAGTCCGGAAAATGTCCAATGCCTACCGGAGTTCAAGATCAACAAGGTTACAAGGATGTTAGCATGTCTTCTTCAACAAAACCGGTAGCAGCGATTTCATGGAGAGCGGCGGCTGTAATGAGGTTAGACATGCCGTGTTAGGCAAAAGTTTCCCTATACGGTTTAGAATTTTCTTAGTTTTAATCTTGGTACAATAATTAAGATTTGGGACAGCATAGTAATTAAGATACACCCTCGCTTCCATTATCCCAGTATATTAGTTTGATGTCAACTGAGAAAGAGGCACTAGGATTACATGGTTGCTAGCTACCACCTACTGTACCTTTAAACAAGGTATGAAAAATTCTGTTTTTCCATAATCTGCAAATGGATGAGTGGGCCTTTCATTCATGAGCATTTTTCAAGGTTCATGCATGAAGAAAGAAGAAACGATAATCAACATTATAGCCACATGCGTAGTTGGTGGAGCATGCTCCTCGGACATACCAGGCTAATTGATGTTCAAAAGAACTTATGGCAAATGACTTGATGGAAGTAAATAACATGCCGGCCAGGTGATTCGATTTTCTATTAATTTTGGACAGTTCATTTACGTTTATTTTAAATAATAACAAATGACACGTGAAAAAGAAGTGCAAATCTTATGTTTGCTAGCTACACACGTTTTTCATACTTTGGTGTTCTTTTTTTTCTTGTGCTTTAATGAGTGCTAGCCGTGTGCGTTGAGACCAGATTGATTTCAATCTAAGAGGCAACATCTTCCAGCATATATCATTATCAATTATGTGCTAACACATAAAATTCACCAAGTATACTTCCGTAACCACCTTAGCCTAGACATATATCTTCCTGCAGCTATGACACACCCTACTCCAAGTTTCCTGTAGAGTGCTATCTTTTATTATTTTTGCTCCTTTTTTACGAAGTTGTCTATATTCTCCGTGATCTTATTTTTATTTCGATGGGAGAGAGGAAGAAAGGATTATGACCCAGGCCAAGTCTAAAAGATTTGGAAAGCATAATAGTAGGTACTCTGGCACAAGGTACAAAGTATGATAAAACATTATTGTTTATTTGGTTGTCAATAGGAATACAAACACAATTATTCCCTAAAAAATTTATCACGCACAATGTTTCATGAATTTATAAACTATCATAAACATGTGAATATTGTATTAGCTCCTACATGTATTGATGTCATTAGTTTTTAGTAAACATAGTGTAGCTGTAAAAAAACAATCCAGGGTACGATTGTGGACCAGTTTCCCTCGGGGACGCCAGAACTCTTACGTGCGTTGTTGCATCTCTTCTGTAACACGACAATTGTTCTGGAAAAGCCACGGCATAATCTAGCTTCTCGGTTGGCCCCTTGCCCTCCAGCCATGGATTCTCCTCCAAGAAAAAGAGGATCGCTCGAGAATACCTCACCGTCCTATCCTCCGCTGCTTACCCCGTGTGCAGCGCCTCGGCCGCATCATTATGGCGAGCAAGGTGTTACTTCTCCTTGCCAGGTATCCATGGCCTCCCTCAATTCAAAAGAGTAGCCCCAGGCGAGGTCGGCGGGAAACTGGTCGTCGCTGATGTCGAACTCTCCGTGGGATCACGATCCAACTACGAGTCCTTAAAACCATCTCATTGTGGACTCTTCTCTCTGCGTCATCCGTCTCAACAAAGTAAACCATGAGATAATTAATTAATTCACCTCGATCTGATAAAGGTGCCCAATTTTGTGTGATTTATTTGTGTGGAGTTCATGCATGATGATGATGGTCTTGAGCTTGGATTGAAGTTGGTTGGCTGCATGAAGCTGAGAAGATCGGGTCGTGCTGATTTTTTAAATTTCTGTTCTTTGTGCAGCCAAGTTCATGGTCACAGAGGTCAACATTCAGCAAGAGTATTGAATGTTTTTCACAAAGGTCATAGAGGTATATCTAGCAAGATTATGTATGGTTTAGGCCATTGATGTGGCCATGTACACTGGTCTGGAACCAAGAACAGCGATGACATTCTCAACTGATTGTTGTCACATTCCAACACAGACGCATGAAGGCATGAAATCACATGCTACAAATTTTCTAGGGATGGCGTTCAAGTGGCGTCCATGTTCTTGATTACGCTGATTGTCGTGGATTTGTCACGGCAGATGCCCGAAGGCTTAGGTTCAAGGCCATCGCTAAAGAGGTGGACTCAAGGGGGTTAAACGGGACAAGGGACACGAGTTTACCCAGGTTCGGCCCCTCACGGTGGAGGTAAAAGCCTACGTCCTGCTTGTATTGTATTGATTGTAGTATCGATTACAAAGGGGTGGCTTGCTTGCCCTAGCTCTCGATTACTTGGTCTCTCTCGCCGTAAGGCTTGTCTGTCGGTCTTCACCCCTCTAACTCGCCGCCGGGTCTCGCCTTTATATACATAGGCTGAGGTCTGGCGGTCTACAAGAGTCCGGGTCGGGTTACACAACGTAACCGACTCTGGTTCTAACTTCTTAGTCTTACAAGGCAAGTCATCCTACGGCGGCTTACACCTTCAGGCCCACAAGTCGCCTCCTGCCTCTTGGTCCTTGGCCTTGGCCCATCTGGTAAGCCGCCATATGGCCTGGTCTTCATGTCTTGTCTTCCTCTTGGCCCACTTGGTAACCCGTCATGTGGCTTGGTCTCCGTCTTCTGGCCCACCTTATGGGTCTTGACTATGAGCCGCCAGGCTGGCCGCCGGGTCTTCAGTGAATCGCCAAGTCCTGGCCGGGTTATACTCCGGCCGGGTTATATCGCGGGGTTATATCCCTGACACTTATGGTGATTATCCTCATGGCGCTCTTCATACCCAATGGAGTCCAGAAAATGTCCAATGCCTACCGGAGTTCAAGATCAACAAGATTACAAGAATGTTAGCATGTCTTCTTCTACAAAACCGGTAGCAGTGATTTCATGGAGAGCGGCGGCTGTAATGAGGTTAGACATGCCGTGTTAGGAAAAAGTTTCCCTATACGGTTTAGAACTTTCTTAATTTTAATCTTGGTACAAAAATTAAGATTTGGGAATACATAGTAATTAAGATACACCCTCGCTTCCATTATCCCAGTATATTAGTTTGATGTCAACCGAGGAAGGGCACTAGGATTACATGGTTGCTAGCTACCACCTACTGTACCTGGAAACAAGGTATGAAAAATTCTGTTTTTCCGTAATCTACAAATGGATGAGTGGGCCTTTCATTCGTGAGCATTTTTCATGGTTCATGTACGAAGAAAGAAGAAACGATAATAAACATTATAGCCACATGCGTATTTGGTGGAGCATGCTCCTCGGACATACCAGGGTAATTGATGTTCAAAAGAACTTATGGCAAATGACTTGATGGAAGTAAACAACATGGCAGCAAGGTGATTCGATTTTCTATTAATTTTGCGCAGTTCATTTACGTTTATTTTAAATAAGTAACAAATGACACGTGAAAAAGAAGTGCAAATCTTATGTTTGGTAGCTACACACGTTTTCATACTTTGGTGTTCTTTTTTCTTGTGCTTTAATGAGTGCTAGCCGTGTGCATTGAGACCAGATTGATTTCAATCTAAGAGGCAACATCTTCCAGCTTATATCATTATCAATTATGTGCTAACACAGAAAATTCACCAAGTATACTTCCGTAACCACCTTAGCCTAGACATATATCTTCCTGCAGTTATGACACACCCTACTCCAAGTTTCCTGTAGAGTGCTATCTTTTATTCTTTTTGCTCCTTTTTTTAGGAAGTTGTCTATATTCTCCGTGATCTTATTTTTATTTCGATGGGAGAGAGGAAGAATGGATTATGACCCAGGCCAAGTCTAAAAGATTTGGAAAGCATAATAGTAGGTACTCTGGCACAAGGTACAAAGTATGATAAAACATTATTGTTTATTTGGTTGTCTATAGGAATACAAACACAATTATTCCCTCAAAAATTTATCACGCACAATGTTTCATGAATTTGTAAACTATCATAAATATCTGAATATTGTATTAGCTCTTACATGTATTGGTATCATTAGTTTTTAGTAATATTTGTTAGAGACATAATCTTCACACTGTATTTATAGATGTACTTCATATGTACAAAATAAAGGAAATACCATAGTTGCTCCCTAATTTTCACTAAAATTGAAATAGTTAAGAGAGAGAGAGAGAGAGAGAGATCAGAAATAGATTAATCACTATATTATAAGGCAAGAGAGATCTAAGACCAAATATTACGATGGTGTACATTGAAATGGAAGTCCTATGTGCTACAACATGACATGTTTGCATCAGTACTACAATTAATTCTTCTATGCAATTATAAAAAAGATTTACCATGTTTTGAATAACTAACTAGATAAAATACCAATGAGTAATGCTTGAAAAAATAGAAGACAACTAAAGGATGAGAATACAAAAACATAGTTGCAATGCATACATATATCGTCCAATCTATACCTATACTAATCATAGACTCCAAAGAAATTACCACCTTAATTAGAAATTACCGACCGTTAATCTGGTGGGGCCGAGTTATAACGGTGTAGATCGACCCATACAATCTTTGCAATCTAAGAAAAAAAACATAATGTAGGTGTAAAAAAAACAATCCAGGGTACGGCTGTGGAAAAGTTTCCCTCGGGGACGCCAGAACTCTTACGTGCGTTGTTGGATCTCTTCTATAACACGACAATTGTTCTGGAAAACCACAGCATAATCTAGCTTCTCGGTTGGCCCCTTGCCCTCCAGCCATGGATTCTCCTCCAAGAAAAAGAGGATCGCTCGAGAATACCTCACCGTCCTCTCCTCCGTTGCTTGCCCCGTGTGGAGCGCCTCGGCCACAACATTATGGCAAGCAAGGTGTTCTTCTCCTTGCTAGGTATCCATGGCCTCCCTCAATTCATAAGAGCATCCCCAGGCGAGGTCGGCCGGAAACTGGTCGTCGCTGATGTCGAACTCTCCGTGGGATCATGATCCAACTACGAGTCCTTCCAACCATCTCATTGTGGACTCTTCTCTCTCCGTCAATCGTCTCAACCAAGTAAACCATGAGATAATTAATTAATTCTCCTCGATTTGATGAAGGTGCCCAATTTTGTGTGATTTATTTGTGTGGAGTTCATGCATGATGATGATGGTCTTGAGCTTGGATTGAAGTTGCCTGGCTGCTTGAACCTGAGAAGATCGGGTTGTGCGGATTTTTTAAATTTATGTTCTTTGTGCAGCCGAGTTCATGGTCACAGAGGTCAACTTTCAGCAGGAGTATTGAATGTTTTTCACAAAGGGCACAGAGGTCAACATTCAGCAAGATTATGTATGGTTTAGGCCATTGATGTGGCCATGCACACTGGTCTGGAGCCAAGAACAACGATGACATTCTCAACTGATTGATGTCACATTCCAACCCAGACGCATGAAGCCATGAAATCACATGCTACAAATTTTCTAGGGATGGCGTTCAAGTGGCGTCCATGTTCTTGATTATGCTGATGGTGATTATCCTCATGGCGCTCTTCATACCCCATGGAGTCCGGAAAATGTCCAATGCCTACCGGAGTTCAAGATCAACACGGTTTACAAGGATGTTAGCATGTCTTCTTCAACAAAACCGGTAGCAGCGATTTCATGGAGAGCGGCGGCTATAACGAGGTTAGACATGCCGTGTTAGGCAAAAGTTTCCCTACACGGTTTAGAATTACTTAGTTTTAATCTTGGTACAATAATTAAGCTTGGGGACAACATAGTAATTAAGATACACCCTCGCTTCCATTATCCCAGAAATATTAGTTTGATGTCAACCGAGGAAGAGGCACTAGGATTACATGGTCGCTAGCTACCACCTACCGTACCTGCAAATAAGGTATGAAAAATTCTATTTTTCCATAATCTACAAATGGATGAGTGGGCCTTTCATTCATGAGCATTTTTCAAGGTTCATGTACGAAGAAAGAAGAAACGATAATAAACATTATAGCCACATGCGTAGTTGCTGGAGCATGCTCCTCGGACATACCAGGCTAATTGATGTTCAAAAGAACTTATGGCAAATGACTTGATGGAAGTAAACAACATGGCAGCAAGGTGCTTCGATTCTCTATTAATTTTGCACAGTTCATTTATGTTTATTTTAAATAAGTAACAAATGACACGTGAAAAAGAAGTGCAAATCTTATGTTTGGTAGCTACACACGTTTTTCATACCTTGGTGTTCTTGACCAGTTTCCCTCGGGCACACCAGAACTCTTACGTGCGTTATTGCATCTCTTCTGTAACACGACAATTGTTCTAGAAAAGCCACGGCATAATTTAGCTTTTCGGTTGGCCCCTTGCCCTCCAGCCATGGATTCTCCTCCAAGAACTAGAGGATCGCTCGAGAATACCTCACCGTCCTCTCCTCTGCTGCTTGCCCCGTGGGTAGCGCCTCGGCCGCATCATTATGGCGAGCAAGGCGTTCATCTCCTTGCCAGGTATCCATGGCCTCCCTCAATTCATAAGAGCAGCCCCAGGCGATGTCGGCGGGAAACTGGTCGTCGCTGATGTCGAACTCTCCGTGGGATCATGATCCAACTATGAGTCCTTCCAACCATCTCATTGTGGACTCTTCTCTCTGCGTCATCCGTCTCAACCAAGTAAACCATGAGATAATTAATTAATTCTCCTCGATCTGATGAAGGTGCCCAATTTTGTGTGATTTATTTGTGTGGAGTTCATGCATGATGATGATGGTCTTGAGCTTGGATTGAAGTTGATTGGCTGCTTGAAGCTGAGAAGATTGGGTTGTGCTGATTTTTTAAATTTCTGTTTTTTGTGTATCCGAGTTCCTGGTCACAGAGATCAACATTCAGCAGGAGTATTGAATGTTTTTCACAAAGGTCACAGAGGTCAACATTCAGCAAGATTATGTAGGGTTTAGGCCATTGGTGTGACCATGTACACTAGTCTGGAGCCAAGAATAGCAATGACATTCTCAACTGATTGCTGTCACATTCCAACCCAGACGCATGAAGCCATGAAATCACATGCTACAAATTTTCTAGGGATGGCGTTCAAGTAGCGTCCATGTTCTTGATTACGCTGATGGTGATTATCCTCACGGCGCTCTTCATACCCCATGGAGTCCAGAAAATGTCCAATGCCTACCGGAGTTCAAGATCAACAAGGTTACAATGATGTTAACATGTCTTCTTCAACAAAACCGGTAGCTGCGATTTCATGGAGAGCGGCGGCCGTAATGAGGTTAGACATGCCGTGTTAGGCAAAAGTTTCCCTATACGGTTTAGAACTTTCTTAGTTTTAATCATGGTACAATAATGAAGATTTGGGACAACATAGTAAATAAGATACACCCTCGCTTCCATTATCCCAATATATTAGTTTGATGTCAACCGAGGAAGAGGCACTAGGATTACATGGTTGCTAGCTACCACCTATTGTACCTGGAAACAAGGTATGAAAAATTCTGTTTTTCCATAATCTACAAATGGATGAGTGGGCCTTTCATTCATGAGAATTTTTCAAGGTTCATGTACGAAGAAAGAAGAAACGATAATAAACATTATAGCCACATGCGTAGTTGGTGGAGCATGCTCCTCGGACATACCAGGCTAATTGATGTTCAAAAGAACTTATGGCAAATGACTTGATGGAAGTAAACAACATGGCAGCAAGGTGATTCGATTTTCTATTAATTTTGCATGGTTCATTTATTTTTATTTTAAATAAGTAACAAATGACACATGAAAAAGAAGTGCAAATCTTATGTTTGCTAGCTACACACGTTTTTCATACTTTGGTGTTCTTTTTTCTTGTGCTTTAATAAGTGCTAGCCGTGTGCGCTGAGACCAGATTGATTTCAATCTAAGAGGCAACATCTTCCAGCTTATATCATTATCAATTATGTGCTAACACATAAAACTCACCAAGTATACTTCCATAACCACCTTTGCCTAGACATATATCTTCCTGCAGCTATGACACACCCTACTCCAAGTTTTCTGTAGAGTGCTATCTTTTATTCTTTTTGCTCCTTTTTACGAAGTTGTCTATATTCTCCGTGATCATATTTTTATTTCGATGGGAGAGAGGAAGAAAGGATTATGACCAAGACCAAGTCTAAAAATTTTGGAAATCATAATAGTAGGTACTCTGGCGCAAGGTACAAAGTATGATAAAACATTATTGTTTGTTTGGTGGTCTGTAGGTATACAAACACAATTATTCCCTCGAAAATTTATCATGTACAATGTTTCATGAATTTATAAACTATCATAAATATGTGAATATTGTATTAGCTCCTACATGTATTGATGTCATTAGTTTTTAGTAAACATAGTGTAGCTGTAAAAAAACAATCCAGGGTATGACTGTGGACCAGTTTCCCTCTGGTATGCCGGAACTCTTACGTGCGTTGTTGCATCTATTCTGTAACACGACAATTGTTTCGGAAAAGCCACGGCATAATCTAGCTTCTCGGTTGGCCCCTTGCCCTCCAGCCATGGATTCTCCTCCAAGAATAAGAGGATCGCTCAAGAATACCTCACCGTCCTCTCCTCTGCTGCTTGCGCCGTGTGCAGCGCCTCATCCGCCTCATTATGGCGAGCAAGGTGTTCTTCACCTTGCTTGGTATCCACGGCCTCCCTCAATTCATCAGAGCAGCCCCAGGCGAGGTCGGCGGGAAAATGGTTGTCGCGGATGTCGAACTCTCCGTGGGATCATGATCCAACTATGAGTCCTTCCAACCATCTCATTGTGGACTCTTCTCTCTGTGTCATCCGTCTCAACCAAGTAAACCATGAGATAAATAATTAATTCTCCTCGATCTGATGAAGGTGCCCAATTTTGTGTAATTTTTTTGTGTGGAGTTCATGCATGATGATGATGGTCTTGAGCTTGGATTGAAGTTGGTTGGCTGCTAGAAGCTGAGAAGATCAGGTCGTGCTGATTTTTTAAATTTCTGTTCTTTGTGTAGCCGAGTTCATGGTCACAGAGGTCAACGTTCAGCAGGAGTATTGAATATTTTTCACAAAGGTCATAGAGGTCAATATTCTGCAAGATTATGTATGGTTTAGGCCATTGATGTGGCCATGTACACTGGACTGGAGCCAAGAACAGCGATGACATTCTCAACTAATTGCTGTCACATTCCAACCCAGACGCATGAAGCCATGGCATCACATGCTACAAATTTTCTAGGGATGGCGTTCAAGTGGCATCCAAGTTCTTGATTACGCTGATGGTGATTATCCTGATGGCGCTCTTCATACCCCATGAAGTCCGGAAAATGTCCAATGCCTACCGGAGTTCAAGATCAACAAGGTTACAAGGATGTTAGCATGTCTTCTTTAACAAAACCGGTAGCAGCGATTTCATGGAGAGCGGCGGCTGTAATGAGGTTAGACATGCCGTGTTAGGCAAAAGTTTCCCTATACGGTTTAGAACTTTCTTAGTTTTAATCTTGGTACAATAATTAAGATTTGGGACAACATAGTAATTAAGATACACCCTCGGTTCCATTATCCTAGTATATTAGTTTGATTTCAACTGAGGAAGAGGCACTAGGATTACATGGTTGCTAGCTACCACCTACTGTACCTGGAAACAAGGTATGAAAATTCTGTTTTTCCATAATCTACAAATGGATGAGTGGGCCTTTCATTCATGAGCATTTTTCAAGGTTCATGTACGACGAAAAAAGAAATAATAATAAACATTATAGCCACATGCGTAGTTGGTGGAGCATGCTCCTCGGACATACCAGGCTAATTGATGTTCAAAAGAACTTATGGCAAATGACTTGATGGATGTAAACAACATGGCAGCAAGGTTATTTGATTTTCTATTTATTTTGCACAGTTCAATTACGTTTATTTTAAATAAGAAACAAACGACACGTGAAAAAGAAGTGCAAATCTTATGTTTGCTAGCTACACACGTTTTTCATACATTGGTATTCTTTTTTCTTGTGCTTTAATGAGTGCTAGCTGTGTGCGTTTAGACCAGATTGGTTTCAATCTAAGAGGCAACATCTTCTAGCTTATATCATTATCAATTAAGTGCTAACACATAAAATTCACCAAGTATACTTCCGTAACCACCTTAGCCTAGACATATATGTTCCTGCAGCTATGACACACCCTACTCCAAGTTTCTTGTAGAGTGCTATCTTTTATTCTTTTTGCTCCTTTTTTACGAAGTTGTCTATATTCTCCGTGATCTTATTTTTATTTCGATTACTTGGTCTCTCTCGCCGTAAGGCTTGTCTGTCGGTCTTCACCCCTCTAACTCGCCGCCGGGTCTCGCCTTTATATACATAGGCTGAGGTCTGGCGGTCTACAAGAGTCCGGGTCGGGTTACACAACGTAACCGACTCTGGTTCTAACTTCTTAGTCTTACAAGGCAAGTCATCCTACGGCGGCTTACACCTTCAGGCCCACAAGTCGCCTCCTGCCTCTTGGTCCTTGGCCTTGGCCCATCTGGTAAGCCGCCATATGGCCTGGTCTTCATGTCTTGTCTTCCTCTTGGCCCACTTGGTAACCCGCCATGTGGCTTGGTCTCTGTCTTCTGGCCCACCTTATGGGTCTTGACTATGAGCCGCCAGGCTGGCCGCCGGGTCTTCAGTGAATCGCCAAGTCCTGGCCGGGTTATACTCCGGCCGGGTTATATCGCGGGGTTATATCCCTGACACTGATGGTGATTATCCTCATGGCGCTCTTCATACCCAATGGAGTCCAGAAGATGTCCAATGCCTACCGGAGTTCAAGATCAACAAGGTTACAAGAATGTTCGCATGTCTTCTTCTACAAAACCGGTAGCAGCGATTTCATGGAGAGCGACGGCTGTAATGAGGTTAGACATGCCGTGTTAGGCAAAAGTTTCCCTATATGGTTTAGAACTTTCTTAATTTTAATCTTGGTACAAAAATTAAGATTTGGGAATACATAGTAATTAAGATACACCCTCGCTTCCATTATCCCAGTATATTAGTTTGATGTCAACCGAGGAAGAGGCACTAGGATTACATGGTTGCTAGCTACCACCTACTGTACCTGGAAACAAGGTATGAAAAATTCTGTTTTTCCGTAATCTACAAATGGATGAGTGGGCCTTTCATTCGTGAGCATTTTTCAAGGTTCATGTACGAAGAAAGAAGAAACGACAATAAACATTATAGCCACATGCGTAGTTGGTGGAGCATGCTCCTCGGACATACCAGGGTAATTGATGTTCAAAAGAACTTATGGCAAATGACTTGATGGAAGTAAACAACATGGCAGCAAGGTGATTCGATTTTCTATTAATTTTGCGCAGTTCATTTACGTTTATTTTAAATAAGTAACAAATGACACGTGAAAAAGAAGTGCAAATCTTATGTTTGGTAGCTACACACGTTTTTCATACTTTGGTGTTCTTTTTTCTTGTGCTTTAATGAGTGCTAGCCGTGTGCGTTGAGACCAGATTGATTTCAATCTAAGAGGCAACATCTTCCAGCTTATATCATTATCAATTATGTGCTAACACAGAAAATTCACCAAGTATACTTCCGTAACCACCTTAGCCTAGACATATATCTTCCTGCAGTTATGACACACCCTACTCCAAGTTTCCTGTAGAGTGCTATCTTTTATTCTTTTTGCTCAATTTTTACGAAGTTGTCTATATTCTCCGTGATCTTATTTTTATTTTGATGGGAGAGAGGAAGAATGGATTATGACCCAGGCCAAGTCTAAAAGATTTGGAAAGCATAATAGTAGGTACTCTGGCACAAGGTAC
The DNA here is from genome assembly GCA_039707655.1 of Elymus sibiricus. Lineage (NCBI taxonomy): Eukaryota > Viridiplantae > Streptophyta > Magnoliopsida > Poales > Poaceae > Elymus > Elymus sibiricus. The sequence goes on from CM077670.1 coordinate 33,092,295, forward strand.
AAAGTATGATAAAACATTATTGTTTATTTGGTTGTCTATAGGAATACAAACACAATTATTCCCTCAAAAATTTATCACGCACAATGTTTCATGAATTTATAAACTATCATAAATATCTGAATATTGTATTAGCTCTCACATGTATTGGTATCATTTGTTTTTAGTAATATTTGTTAGAGACATAATCTTCACACTGTATTTATAGATGTACTTCATATGTACAAAATAAAGGAAATACCATAGTTGCTCCCTAATTTTCACTAAAATTGAAATAGTTGAGAGAGAGAGAGAGAGAGATCAGAAACAGATTAATCAATATATTATAAGGCAAGAAAGATCTAAGACCAAATATTACGATGGTGTACATTGAAATGGAAGTCCTATGTGCTACAACATGACATGTTTGCATCAGTACTACAATTAATTCTTCTATGCAATTATAAAAAAGATTTACCATGTTTCGAATAACTAACCAGATAAAATACCAATGAGTAATGCTTGAAAAAATAGAAGACAACTAAAGGATGAGAATACAAAAACATAGTTGCAATGCATACATATATCGTCCAATCTATACCTATACTAATCATAGACTCCAAAGAAATTACCACCTTAATTAGAAATTACCGGCCGTTAATCTGGTGGGGCCGAGTTATAACGGTGTAGATCGACCCATACAATCTTTGCAATCTAAGAAAAAAACATAATGTAGGTGTAAAAAAAAACAATCCAGGGTACGGCTGTGGACCAGTTTCCCTCGGGGACGCCAGAACTCTTACGTGCGTTGTTGGATCTCTTCTGTAACACGACAATTGTTCTGGAAAAGCCACAGCATAATCTAGCTTCTCGGTTGGCCCCTTGCCCTCTAGCCATGGATTCTCCTCCAAGAAAAAGAGGATCGCTCGAGAATACCTCACCGTCCTCTCCTCCGTTGCTTGCCCCGTGTGGAGCGCCTCAGCCACAACATTATGGCAAGCAAGGTGTTCTTCTCCTTGCTAGGTATCCATGGCCTCCCTCAATTCATAAGAGCATTCCCAGGCGAGGTCAGCCGGAAACTGGTCGTCGCTGATGTCGAACTCTCCGTGGGATCATGATCCAACAACGAGTCCTTCCAACCATCTCATTGTGGACTCTTCTCTCTGCGTCAATCGTCTCAACCAAGTAAACCATGAGATAATTAATTAATTCTCCTCGATTTGATGAAGGTGCCCAATTTTGTGTGATTTATTTGTGTGGAGTTCATGCATGATGATGATGGCCTTGAGCTTGGATTGAAGTTGCTTGGCTGCTTGAACCTGAGAAGATCGGGTTGTGCGGATTTTTTAAATTTATGTTCTTTGTGCAGCCGAGTTCATGGTCACAGAGGTCAACATTCAGCAGGAGTATTGAATGTTTTTCACAAAGGTCACAGAGGTCAACATTCAGCAAGATTATGCTGGGTTTAGGCCATTGGTGTGACCATGTACACTAGTCTGGAGCCAAGAATAGCAATGACATTCTCAACTGATTGCTGTCACATTCCAACCCAGACGCATGAAGCCATGAAATCACATGCTACAAATTTTCTAGGGATGGTGTTCAAGTAGCGTCCATGTTCTTGATTACGCTGATGGTAATTATCCTCACGGCGCTCTTCATACCCCATGGAGTCCGGAAAATGTCCAATGCCTACCGGAGTTCAAGATCAACAAGGTTACAATGATGTTAACATGTCTTCTTCAACAAAACCGGTAGCTGCGATTTCATGGAGAGCGGCGGCCGTAATGAGGTTAGACATGCCGTGTTAGGCAAAAGTTTTCCTATACGGTTTAGAACTTTCTTAGTTTTAATCATGGGACAATAATGAAGATTTGGGACAACATAGTAAATAAGATACACCCTCGCTTCCATTATCCCAATATATTAGTTTGATGTCAACCGAGGAAGAGGCACTAGGATTACATGGTTGCTAGCTACCACCTATTGTACCTGGAAACAAGGTATGAAAAATTCTGTTTTTCCATAATCTACAAATGGATGAGTGGGCCTTTCATTCATGAGCATTTTTCAAGGTTCATGTACGAAGAAAGAAGAAACGATAATAAACATTATAGCCACATGCGTAGTTGGTGGAGCATGCTCCTCGGACATACCAGGCTAATTGATGTTCAAAAGAACTTATGGCAAATGACTTGATGGAAGTAAACAACATGGTAGCAAGGTGATTCGATTTTCTATTAATTTTGCATGGTTCATTTATGTTTATTTTAAATAAGTAACAAATGACACATGAAAAAGAAGTGCAAATCTTATGTTTGCTAGCTACACACGTTTTTCATACTTTGGTGTTCTTTTTTCTTGTGCTTTAATAAGTGCTAGCCGTGTGCGCTGAGACCAGATTGATTTCAATCTAAGAGGCAACATCTTCCAGCTTATATCATTATCAATTATGTGCTAACACATAAAACTCACCAAGTATACTTCCGTAACCACCTTTGCCTAGACATATATCTTCCTGCAGCTATGACACACCTACTCCAAGTTTTCTGTACAGTGCTATCTTTTATTCTTTTTGCTCCTTTTTACGAAGTTGTCTATATTCTCCGTGATCATATTTTTATTTCGATGGGAGAGAGGAAGAAAGGATTATGACCAAGACCAAGTCTAAAAGATTTGGAAAGCATAATAGTAGGTACTCTGGCGCAAGGTACAAAGTATGATAAAACATTATTGTTTGTTTGGTGGTCTATAGGTATACAAACACAATTATTCCCTCGAAAATTTATCACGCACAATGTTTCATGAATTTATAAACTATCATAAATATGTGAATATTGTATTAGCTCCTACATGTATTGATGTCATTAGTTTTTAGTAAACATAGTGTAGCTGTAAAAAAACAATCCAGGGTATGACTGTGGACCAGTTTCCCTCTGGGATGCCGGAACTCTTACGTGCGTTGTTGCATCTATTCTGTAACACGACAATTGTTTTGGAAAAGCCACGGCATAATCTAGCTTCTCGGTTGGCCCCTTGCCCTCCAGCCATGGATTCTCCTCCAAGAATAAGAGGATCGCTCAAGAATACCTCACCGTCCTCTCCTCTGCTGCTTGCGCCGTGTGCAGCGCCTCATCCGCCTCATTATGGCGAGCAAGGTGTTCTTCACCTTGCTTGGTATCCATGGCCTCCCTCAATTCATCAGAGCAGCCCCAGGCGAGGTCGGCGGGAAACTGGTTGTCGCGGATGTCGAACTCTCCGTGGGATCATGATCCAACTATGAGTCCTTCCAACCATCTCATTGTGGACTCTTCTCTCTATGTCATCCGTCTCAACCAAGTAAACCATGAGATAAATAATTAATTCTCCTCGATCTGATGAAGGTGCCCAATTTTGTGTGATTTTTTTGTGTGGAGTTCATGCATGATGATGATGGTCTTGAGCTTGGATTGAAGTTGGTTGTCTGCTAGAAGCTGAGAAGATCAGGTCGTGCTGATTTTTTAAATTTCTGTTCTTTGTGTAGCCGAGTTCATGGTCACAGAGGTCAACATTTAGTAGGAGTATTGAATATTTTTCACAAAGGTCATAGAGGTCAACATTCTGCAAGATTATGTATGGTTTAGGCCATTGATGTGGCCATGCACACTGGTCTGGAGCCAAGAACAGCGATGACATTCTCAACTAATTGCTGTCACATTCCAACCCAGACGCATGAAGCCAGGACATCACATGCTACAAATTTTCTAGGGATGGCGTTCAAGTGGCATCCAAGTTCTTGATTACACTGATGGTGATTATCCTGATGGCGCTCTTCATACCCCATGAAGTCCGGAAAATGTCCAATGCCTACCGGAGTTCAAGATCAACAAGGTTACAAGGATGTTAGCATGTCTTCTTTAACAAAACCGGTAGCAGCGATTTCATGGAGAGCGGCGGCTGTAATGAGGTTAGACATGCCGTGTTAGGCAAAAGTTTCCTTATACGGTTTAGAACTTTCTTAGTTTTAATCTTGGTACAATACTTAAGATTTCGGACAACATAGTAATTAAGATACACCCTCGCTTCCATTATCCCAGTATATTAGTTTGATTTCAACTGAGGAAGAGGCACTAGGATTACATGGTTGCTAGCTACCACCTACTGTACCTGGAAACAAGGTATGAAAATTCTGTTTTTCCATAATCTACAAATGGATGAGTGGGCCTTTCATTCATGAGCATTTTTCAAGGTTCATGTACGAAGAAAAAAGAAATAATAATAAGCATTATAGCCACATGCGTAGTTGGTGGAGCATGCTCCTCGGACATACCAGGCTAATTGATGTTCAAAAGAACTTATGGCAAATGACTTGATGGATGTAAACAACATGGCAGCAAGGTTATTTGATTTTCTATTTATTTTGCACAGTTCATTTACGTTTATTTTAAATAAGAAACAAACGACACGTGAAAAAGAAGTGCAAATCTTATGTTTGCTAGCTACACACGTTTTTCATACTTTGGTATTCTTTTTTCTTGTGCTTTAATGAGTGCTAGCTGTGTGCGTTTAGACCAGATTGGTTTCAATCTAAGAGGCAACATCTTCTAGCTTATATCATTATCAATTAAGTGCTAACACATAAAATTCACCAAGTATACTTCCGTAACCACCTTAGCCTAGACATATATGTTCCTGCAGCTATGACACACCCTACTCCAAGTTTCTTGTAGAGTGCTATCTTTTATTCTTTTTGCTCCTTTTTTACGAAGTTGTCTATATTCTCCGTGATCTTATTTTTATTTCGATGGGAGAGAGGAAGAACGGATTATGCCCCAGGCCAAGTCTAAAAGATTTGGAAAGCATAATAGTAGGTACTCTGGCGCAAGGTACAAAGTATGATAAAACATTATTGTTTATTTGGTTGTCTATAGGAATACAAACACAATTATTCCCTCAAAGATTTATCACGCACAATGTTTCATGAATTTATAAACTATCATAAATATGTGAATATTGTATTAGCTCCTACATGTATTGATGTCATTAGTTTTTAGTAATATTTGGTAGAGACATAATCTTCACAATGTATTTATAGATGTACTTCATATGTACAAAATAAAGGAAATACCATAGTTGCTCCCTAATTTTCACTAAAATTGAAATAGTTAAGAGAGAGAGAGAGATCAGAAACAGAATAATCAATATATTATAAGGCAAGAGAGATCTAAGACCAAATATTATGACGGTGTACAATGAAATGGAAGTCCTATGTGCTACAACATGACATGTTTGCATCTGTACTACAATTAACTCTTCTATGCAATTATAAAAAAGATTTACCATGTTTCTAATAACTAACCAGATAAAATACCAATGAGTAATGCTTAAAAAAATAGAAGACAACTAAGAGATGAGAATACAAAAACATAGTTGCAATGCATACATATATCATCCAATCTATACCTATACTAATCATAGACTCCCAAGAAATTACCACGTTAATTAGAAATTACTGGCCGTTAATCTGGTGGGGCCAAGTTATAATGGTGTAGATCCACCCATACAATCTTTGCAATATAAGAAAAAAAACATAGTGTTGCTGTAAAAAAAAAACAATCCAGGGTACGACTGTGGACCAGTTTCCCTCGAGGACGCCAGAACTCTTACGTGCGTTGTTAGCTACCACCTACTATACCTGGCAAGGGGCCCACCAAGAAGCTAGATTATGCCGTGGCTTTTCCAGAACAATTGTTGTGTTACAGAAGAGATGCAACAACGCACTAGGATTAGATGGTTGCTAGCTACCACCTACTGTACCTGGAAACAAGGTATGAAAAAATCTATTTTTCCATAATCTACAAATGGATGAGTGGGCCTTTCATTCATGAGCATTTTTCAAGGTTCATGTACAAAGAAAGAAGAAATGATAATAAACATTATAGCCACATGCGTAGTTGGTGGAGCATGCTCCTCGGACATACCAGGCTAATTGATGTTCAAAAGAACTTATGGCAAATGACTTGATGGAAGAAAACAACATGGCAGCAAGGTGATTCGATTTTCTATTAATTTTGCGTAGTTCATTTATGTTTATTTTAAATAAGTAACAAATGACACATGAAAAAGAAGTGCAAATCTTATGTTTGCTAGCTACACACATTTTTCATACTTTGGTGTTCTTTTTTCTTGTGCTTTAATGAGTGCTAGCCGTGTGCGTTGAGACCAGATTGATATCAATCTAAGAGGCAACATCTTCCAACTTATATCATTATCAATTATGTGCTAACACATAAAATTCACCAAGTATACTTCCGTAACCACCTTAGCCTAGACATATATCTTCCTGTAGCTATGACACACCCTACTCCAAGTTTCCTGTAGAGTGCTATCTTTTATTCTTTTTGCACCTTTTTTACGAAGTTGTCTATATTCTCCGTGATCTTATTTTTATTTTGATGGGAGAGAGGAAGAATGGATGATGACCCAGGCCAAGTCTAAAAGATTTGGAAAGCATAATTGTAGGTACTCTGGCACAAGGTACAAAGTATGATAAAACATTATTGTTTATTTGGTTGTCTATAGGAATACAAACACAATTATTCCCTCAAAATTTATCACGCACAATGTTTCATGAATTTATAAACTATCATAAATATGTGAATATTATATTAGCTCCTACATGTATTGATGTCATTATTTTTAGTAATATTTGTTAGAGACATAATCTTCACGCTGTATTTATAGATGTACTTCATATGTACAAAATAAAGGAAATACCATAGTTGCTCCCCAATTTTCACTAAAATTGAAATAGTTAAGAGAGAGAGAGAGATCAAAAATAGACTAGTCAATATATTATAAGGCAAGAGAGATCTAAGACCAAATATTATGACGGTGTACGTCGAAATGGAAGTCCTATGTGCTACAACATGACATGTTTGCATCAGTACTTCAATTAATTCTTCTATGCAATTATAAGAAAGATTTACCATGTTTCAAATAACTAACCAGATAAAATACCAATGAGTAATGCTTAAAAAAATAGAAGACAACTAAGAGATGAGAATACAAAAACATGGTTGCAATGCATACATATATCGTCCAATCCATTAACTATTGAAGAAAATGTTCCCTAGAAAATCTATCAGTATAACTCCATACTTCAAAGACATATTTATATAGTTTCTCTCCGTTTTTATTAGCCCGTGCGAATTCACGGGTGGACGACTAGTGTATCCTAATTTTTGGCCTAATTCTTCTGAGAGATGATCGATTCAACCTCTAATCAAAAAGATAGACCTTGGTTCTATTTCATTTCTTCAACAAATTTAGTAATTAGCATAAGGGCCCTATTGTTTTGATGGAGAGAAGAACATATAATTAGCTTTTCGGGAAATTTCCAAACGAACAATTTCTCATTTTATTATGTTCAAATTTATGTATTCCTCTATCTGTAGAGTACATTGAATATACAGAAGTGGCTATAACAGAGTTTCTGTTATTCGTATTAACAACCACTCTAGGGAGAATGTTTTTATGTGGTGCTAACTATTTAATAACTATCTTTGTAGCTCCAGAATGTTTCAGTTTATGTTCCTACCTATTGTCTGGATATACCAAGAAAGATCTATGGTCTAATGAGGCTACTATGAAATATTCACACATGGGTGGGGCAAGCTCTTCTATTTTGCTTCATGGTTTCTCTTGGCTATATGGTTCATCTGGGTGGGGGGGGGGGGGGAGATCGAGCTTCAAGAAATTGTGAACGGTATTATCAATACACAAATGTATAACTCCCTAGGAATTTCAATTGCGCTTATATCCATCACTATAGGACTTGGGTTCAAGCTTTCCCCAACCCCTTTTCATCAATGGACTCCTGACGTCTATGAAGGAGTGTGGTTCGTTCGACAAATTCCTACCTCTATATCTATCTCTGAGGTGTTTGCGTTTTGCAAAACTCCATAGACAAGCAGAAGAGAAATGCTATCCCCACTCCGACCAAGATATAACTTTTACCAAAAGTTTATTGTGATCATGTTGTTTAAATAATAATTAAGGTGAAGTAGGGTCAGGAACAATGAATCTCTTTGTGATGAACAGATCCATTTTGCAAGTTCGTTATTACGGGTAGTTCCTACAAAGAATTGGACTAATGACATATACGATGCTTGAATTATCAATGTAGATGCTACATAGTGGATTCTCATCCTTCAGAGACTACGAGTGTAACAGGAGCATCCGTTGACAAAAGGATCACCCTAAGATGATCATCTCATGGCTATTAGGAACGAATCAAATCAGATGGTTCTATTTCTCAACCTTTCTGACTTGCTCCTACGGAACCAAGGTCGAAAGGATTGAAAAAGTCAGTCATTTACAACCACTGATGAAGGATTCCTCGAAAAGTTAAGGATTGGTAGTTCTTTTTCAAAATCAAATTCGAAAAAGAATGGATTCAGCCTTATACATATGCGAGGAAGGTAATCAATAAAGAGAGAAGATGAGTTCTTCTTTTTTATCACTTAGGAGCCGTGCGAGATGAAAGTCTCATGCATGGTTTTGCATGAGAGAAAGAAGCGAGGAATCCTCTTTTTGACTCTGACTCCCCCACTCCAGCCGTTGCTTTCTTTATGTTACTTCGAAAGTAGCTGCTTCAGCTTCATCCACGCGAATTATTGATATTCCTTTTTATTTCTCATCAAACAAATGGCATCTTCTGCTAGAAATCCTAGCTATTCTTAGCAAGATTTTGGGGAATCTCCTTGCTATTACTCAAACAAGCATGAAACGTATGCTTGCATATTCATCCATAGGGCAAATCGGATATGTAATTATTGGAATAATTGTTGGAGACACAAATGATGGATATGCAAGCATGACAACTTATATGATGTTCTATATCTCCATGAATCTAGGAACTTTTGCTTGCATTGTATTATTTGGTCTACGTACCAGAACGGGGAGCTCTCCCCTTGTCAGGGGTGCATGTGCAGAACACACCCGTGACACCATGGACCGGAAACGTCTTTTGCTTGTTTGCGAGCAGGGCGTGAAGGTGAGGACCTACACTAATGAAATGCACGAAGTTGACACGATGATTTACCCAGGTTTGGGCTGCATGGTTGCATAATACCCTACTCCCTGCTTTTTGTGTGTTTATGTTGGATGGAAGATGAGCTACAAGTACTTCTCGGGAACGGGAAGTGATGGGTGGATTTTATGCATACTTTTTAGAGTATATTCTAGTGCAAAAATCCCTCATAACGTATCCATCTAACACTTATACATGTCCCCAATGCATAGTTTTCGGTGTTTACTCGTTTTACCAAGTTCATTGCACAACTTTTATTTTTATTTAGTTTTCCTTTGTTTTGTGGTCTTTGTAGGTGTATTGGCATGTTCATGGACTTGGCACATCAAAATAAGCAAGTTGGCAGTCAAATCGGAGAAGTTCTAGGCACCAGATGAATGCCCTATAGAGTATTTGATGATTTGACATTTATTAAAGTGTCCAAATTGAAGATCCAAGGCCACAGACACATCGGGCTTTTCTCTAGAAATCCAACAATCCCAAGAACGTCAAAATCGGAGTTCGTATGAAGAAATGGCGACCAAAATATGAAAGTGCTCCCAGAGTCTAGAACGGATGATGGCCTTCCATGCGAGCATAGCCGCTCGTATGGGCGCCCGTATGATCTCCAGACAGCTTCATAAATTGGCCAGAACTTTCCCGATCTTGCTCTGATTTCGTCCCGGTTTGTTCCTATAGGATCCTTGGTAGATAAGGCATCATTTGGGCATGGATTTGACTCCCATAGAGCCCTTGGATGAAGGGGAGGAGACTACATTAACGGAGGAGACCCGAGGAGGCCTCCTATATGAAGAGTTCCAACCCTAGCAGCCGGGATCATCATCCTCATTCCACCACAAGTTCACACAGCCACCGAGAGGCTCTCCCATCTCATCTAGGGGGAGGCCTCTCCCTCCATCACCATCACCATGAAGGCCACGCAAGAGGAGGAGAAGGAGGTGCCGCCACCATCACCGGACACCGGCTATAGGCCGGGCGCGCCGGTGCTCATCTCCATCTCCATCTCCATCCTCGCACTTGTATTTTGTAAGGTTGAACATGTTGATGGCAGCAATAAATCATTCCTTCTTGTGTGTCCATTCATCTATGTTTGAGTAATTGATCCGGTTCTAGGCTCAGGTATGATCTAGTACGCACAACTAGTCTCCGTGGCTTCGTTTATTATTTACTCTCTTTCGCGTTGCATGTATGTTACTTGCACGTGCATGAAGTAGATAGATGAACTTCATGATCCTTTGGTTCCGTTGTGTATTATTGACAGCCGCGTGTGACCTTGACGCGATGTTATGTCTAGTACACCTAGGGGTGACAGACCGCGGATGCAAACCATAGGAGAACGTTTAGTAGTCTATAATACTTGTATGCCACTAAGACGCTCCTCTAGTATTAGTGATACCGAATGCCTAGATACCGCCTTTTTCTCTATTCAATCCTACAAGTACAACCCCTTTTACTTTGTGTTCTAGTTTAGTATATTTTCTGTCCAAGTTTGTAGTCTAGTTAAATCCCCCTTTTATTACTGTTCCGGTAGCAACCGATAGAATAGGCTATTTCCAAACTACGGTTTGGGTGCGAACGTAGATACGCAGACAACGTAGTTGCGGGGTTGGTAGTGTCTTCCTATTTGCTCCCTGTGGGTTCGACACTCTACTTATCACACAAAAGTGCTACAACAGCCATGTGCCCTTGCAGGACATCAAGCATTTTCTGGCGCCGTTGCCGAGGAGCATAGTGCTTGACGTTACCTTCCTACTCACAAATAGTTTATTTTGTTAGTTGTTATCTTACTATTTTTACTCAAAAGAAAATTACTCATCATGTCTACCAGTATGTCTATACATGACTATGACAGACTCATGAGAGAGTCTACCAAGATGTCTATGCAGGACTTTGACATGTTCTTAAGAAGGGAGACACTGAAGAGAATGAGTAAACCCTTGGGACCCGAAGGGAGTTGGGAAATTGATCCAAGCATACTTGATATGCTGCATAGTAAGCCATTCACAGGTGATGATACGGAGGATCTGTATAAACATTTGCAGCAATTTCAAGAGTTATGCACGGTCTTTAAATTAAAAGTTTTTACTCTTGATAAAATGAAACTTAAACTTTTCTGTTATTCATTGTTTGGCAAAGCAGAAGATTGGTTATTAAATTACCATGCAGGTACTTTCGACACTTGGGAAAAATTGTCTAGCGCATTCTTGGATCACTTCTACTCGCAATGGAAGGCTTATGGAGCGAGGCGCATGATTGTGAACTTCAGCCAAAAACCAGGTGAAAGTCTTGTTAAGGCTTATTGAAGGTACCGCTCTCTAATACGTACTTGTCCTCATCATGATTTTTCTTCATCGCTGCTTATACATTTCTTTTATGGAGGACTACATAATGAATGTAAAGAGATATTATATCTTACTACCCAAGGAGCTTTTATGGATCAAACTGTTGAACAATGTTGGAAATTATTAGATGAAATTGATGAGAATGTTGAGCAGTGGGAATTAGATATATGAGGTGACGGAGGACTAGAGCTTGAATATGATTGTATTAAAAGTTACTCCAAGTATGAAAATGTCAAAAAACCTGAGTGAAAAACTTCATCTTGATCCTAACACTATCTTGCATATTGTCAAAGATTATACTGAGCATTTGCAGGTACCAAAAAAAGGATGGGAGCAATACACCAAGCAAATGGAAATGCCGGTGGCTGATACGTCTCCAACGTATCGACTTTTCCAAACACTTTTGCTCTTGTTTTGGACTCTAATTTGCATGATTAGGATGAAACTAACCTGGACCGACGATGTTTTCAGCAGAACTACCATGGTGTTGCTTTTGTGCAGAAACAAAAGTTCTCAGAATTGGCTAAAAATTTATAGAGAATTATTTTGGATTAATAAAAAAATACTGGCGAAAAGATCTGCTGGAGGGGGGCCACCACAGGGTCACAAGCTCAGGTGGCGCACCCCCCTAGGGCATGCCACCCAGGCTTGTGGGCCCCTTGAGCCTCCGTTTGCCCTACCTCCGGTCCTATAAGTTCCGTCTCGCGGAGAAAAAAACCAGAGAGAAAGAATCATCATGTTTTACGATACAGAGCTACCGCCACCTCCTATTCTTCATCGGGAGGGCTGATTTGGAGTCCGTTCGGGGCTCCGGAGAAGAGGATTCGTCACCATCGTCATCAACAACCTTTCTCCATCAACAATTCCATGATGCTCACCACCGGGAGTGAGTAATTCCTTCGTAGCCTTGCTGGACGGTGATACGTCTCCAACGTATCTATAATTTTTTATTGTTCCATGCTATTATAGTATCAATCCTAGATGTTTTTATATGCAATTATATATCATTTTTTGGGACTAACCTATTAACCTAGTGCCCAGTGCCAGTTGCTGTTTTCTGCTTGTTTTTGGTTTTTCAGGAAATCAGTACCAAACGAAGTCCAAATGCCACGAAACTTTTTGACGATTTTTTTCTAGACAAAAGAGACCTCGGAAGCTTAGGGAGGAGGTCAGAAGCCTCAGGAGGAAGCCACAAGGCAACTGGGCGTGGCCCCGGGGGGGGGGGGGGGGGCGCTGTGACACCCTGGTTTTTCAAACTTTTTCTTCTCAAAACCTTTTCTGGTTTTATTTGCAATTTGCTGGTTTTTGAAATCAATTCATTGGACTCTGGACTTGAGCACACTTTCATTTCTTTTCCCAAGTGTTCCAAGGCTCTCATAATCTCTCTAAAACCCTGCTGGACCAAACCCTAATTTTTATTCCTCCAAAATAATTAATTTTCTCCTTTGTAAATGCTTAGTTTCACTATGGGTTGTGAAGCAACCTATAGCTCTGTTGATCAGAAAATTCCCAAAATAATACCACACCTTCTTGACATCATCTACTCCCACAATACCCAAAAATATTTCATTATGCAGTATAAAATTTTGCCCAGAAAATTCCTTTTATTCTCTGGACAGAATTGGCCTTTGTGAAGCAACCTATATCTCCATACCTCAGAAAATTCCCAACTTAATATCTGAGATACTAGGAGCTATATATTTCCACAATGTCCAAAAATACTCCATAGCCCAGTACAATTTTTCAGCAAAATTATTCTTTTCAGCTTCTGGTCATTTCAAACCTTTGTGAAGGAAGTACCAGCTAGATGTGTCCATTTGCTCTGAAATTTTTATAGCATCTTATCACCACCAAATAACCTCCCAACACCAAATTTCAGCTCAAGGAGTGAATCCATGTGAGTGCATCATCCTCAACAAGTTTCTGGACCAGGTTGTGAGTTGTACATGAGCTATGCTCAAATCTTTGCAAAAATTTCTCAAACCTCTCCAGCATGTAGTCCTTCCAACCTAGAATACCCCAGGCAACTCTTTTGGATCAGTCCCCAGTTCATCTCTTCTCTATATCTCTCCTAAGTTTCTGACCAGAAACTGTTCTTGATGCTATCATTCAGCTCAGGGTGTATCTGGCCAGATCAGTGGCACGGGGAGGCTACTGGACCCAGGGTCGGCACCCCAGACATGGTTTGGCAGGCCAGCTCACACCGCATGCGCCAGTGCACGCGGTGACCACACGGCCAGCGCTGCCAAATGCGTGCTCTGAGCGCCGACCGGCACGGGTCTCATCGGAGCGGGACGACCGCGTCTTCGTACCTTGTCCGCTCGCGCCAACAACCCCCCCATCGTCCACGTAGCCGCTCTGGAGCCTTCCCCTCACGGGAGGCGCCCTTGCTGTACGACACCAAGAGCCGCCACTGTTGCGCCCGTGCGGCCACTGTGGCCGCGCTGCCTGTCTTCTTCCCCGCGAGCCGTCGCCTCACGCTTTTACTCCACTGGCCTCCTCCGTCACTTCCCCTCGCTCCGCGATGGCCAGCGTAACACGGTGCTCCGGCCGTTTCCTCCACGGTGGCACCTGTGCCCGTACCCCTCCTCCGCCTATAAAAGGCATCGCCCGGCCTCTCCGCACCTCACCACCCCACTCCGCCAGCACCTAATCGTCCCCAGAGCGCCCCAGTGAGGGCTGGGAGCCTGTCTCCCTCAGCCCCGGCCGCAGCTCCGCCGCCCGACCCCCACTCTGCCCTAGCAAGCTCCACTCCATCCCAGCCTCGACTGACTCCACCCTCGAGTCCAGCAAGCTGACCCTTCCTGACCCCTTTCCTGGCCGAGGCACTGCCGGAATCGCTATTTCCGATGACTACCGAAGCTAGCCGCCGCTGGAGAGGAAGGGGGCGATGCCGTCCGACCACCTCTCGTCGAGCTACAGGTACGTACGGCCTCGTCTCCGAGCACTCGATCCATCTCCGCCATCTCCTGACCTCGCCGCCGTCTCCATCGCCGGCAACCACCACCGGTGAGCCGCCCGCCTCTGCTTCTCTCCCCCTCTTTGTTTAAATCCAGCCGAGGCCCCACCTGTTAGCGACCCAGCCCCACGGCCAAAGCGGTAAGTGGAGGCGCCCCTCCACTTTACGCCTTCGACGTGGCCCGCTGGAGGATTTTCTATTTTCTGTTTAATTTCAGATTTGACCAGAAACTTTGAATCGGACTCGAAGGAATCGGACTTCTTCATCAATCGGTACAGGGGCAGTGCCTTCTCACCAAGGCGGGAGATGAATCGGCTTAGAACTGCGAGGCAACCCGTGAGCTTCTGTACATCATGAATCCATTCTAGACATTTCATTCGTACTATAGCACTGATCTTCTCAGGATTGGCATCTATCCCTCGTTCGGAAACGAGGAATCCAAGTAGCTTGCCTCCTGGCACTCCGAAAGTGCATTTTGCTGGATTCAACTTAATATCATACCTCCGTAGGTTTGCGAAAGTCTCAGCTAGGTCAGCCAGCAAGTCGGAACCTTTTCTGGACTTGACCACTATGTCGTCCATGTATGCCTCGATGTTCTGACTGATCTGCGTATGCAAACATTTTTGGACCATGCACATGAAAGTGGCACCGGCATTCTTGAGACCGAATGGCATGGTGATATAGCAGAAGCACCCGAATGGGGTGATAAAAGTTGTTTTTATTTCATCTGGCCCATACAGTCGGATCTGGTGGTACCCGGAGTACGCATCCAGAAAAGACAATCGCTCACACCTCGTGGTGGAATCTATCTGATCTATACGGGGGAGCAGGAAATGATCCATGGGACAGACCCGATTGATGTGCTTGAAATCGATGCACATCCAGAGAGACTTATCTTTCTTAGGAACCATGACGATGTTGGTGAGCCAGTCGGAGTGGTACACCTCACGGATGAACTCGGCTGCGAGGAGCCGAGCAACTTCTTCGCCAATGGCTTTCGTCTTTTGTGTAGCGGAACGACGAAGATGTTCCTTCAGAGGTTTTGCCTTCTGGTCGACTCGCAAACGGTGCTCAGCCAGTTCCCTGGGTACACCAAGTTCTCACGGAGGAACTGGACGAGTGCAGCTTCCTATTTGCTGTCGAGTGTCGTCAAGATGTTGGTGGGTGCGGCATTGGGATCCTTCGGATGAACGTGCACAGGCTTCGTCTCAACAACCGACTGGAACGCAAACTCCGCAGCTGGTTGCTTGGAGCGCAGCAGATCACTCGGATCGACGCTTTTCTTGTATTCTTCCAACTCCACCATAGCCATCTGTTCATCAGCAATCTTGGACCCTTGCTGCAAACACTCTTCCATGCGCTGCCTATCGCCAGTGACTGTGATCATGCCTTTGGGGCCGGGCATCTTCAGCTTAAGATACACATAACATGGGCGGGCCATGAAGCGTGCGTAGGCCGGCCGACCAAGGATGGCATGGTAGGCGCTCCGAAAGTCGACCACTTCGAAGGTTGGCCTTTCCTTCCTAAAATTCTTATCATCTCCAAACACCACATCCAAGGCGATCTGCCCGAGTGACTTTGCTTTCTTGCCAGGGACCACTCCGTGGAACTGCATACTGCTCTTGCTGAGATGGGACATCGGAATGCCCATCCCCTTCAGGGTCTCAGCGTAGAGTATGTTCAGGCCGCTTCCACCGTCCATGAGGACCTTACGCAACCAAATGCTTCCCACTACAGGATCGACCACCAGCGCCTGCCGCCCAGGGGTGGCAATGTAGGCCGGGTGGTCCGACTGATCAAAGGTGATCGGAGTCTTCGACCAGTTTAGAAACTTTGTCGTCATCGGCATGGCCATGTTTACTTCGTGGTTGATTACTTTCAGTCGGCTCTTGCTCTGAACATCCGCAAAGATCATCAGAGTTGCGTTGACACTAGGATAAGCTTCATTTTTGTCTTCATCATCAACATCGTCTGGACTTTTCTCACTCGACTGACCATCCCGGAATTGCTGTATCAGCAATCTGCACTGTCGAGTGGTATGCTTGGGCAATATCAGATTGCCCTCTTCATCTTTTTTGGTGTGAATGTGGCACGGCAAATCGAGGACATCTTGAACCGACTGATCTTTTTTCCTCTGGATCCACTTCTCTTTTACCTTCCCTTTGTTTTTGGCTTGACCGGCCAGTGCGGCAGCCTCGGCCTGAGCCGATCCGTCAGCTTTGCGCTTCGGCTTCCGACTGGGGTTGTTGTTTCCAGGGCTGGGCTCATTGGCTTTTCCCTTGCCGTTATGGAGACGGTCTTCCTCTTCTCCATTCTCATACCGAGTGGCGATCTCCATCATTTGGCTCATGGTCAAAGATCCCGACCGACCGAATTTCAGGATGAGCTCCCGATATCTGACTCCTGCCTTAAAGGCGCAGACGGCTAGGTGTTCAGTGACGTTCTCAACCACATGATGCAAAGTTGTCCAATGCTGAATGTACTCCCTCAAGGTTTCATTCGGCTTCTGCACACAATGCTGCAACTCAGTCAATCCGGTCGGGCGTTGCACCCAATGCAAACAAGGGGTTGTCAATCCCTCGGCGGTAAATTGCAAGATTAAATTGTATGTGATAGATAGATAGATAGAAACAAAAATACAAAATAAAATAAATAAAGAAAAAGTGCAGCAAGTATTTTTTAGGTTTTAGTAAATGATTTAGATAGACCCGGGGGCCATAGTTTTCACTAGAGGCTTCTCTCAAGAAAATAGCATACGGTGGGTAAACAAATTACTGTTGGGCAACTGATAGAAAAGCAAATAATCATGACGATATCCAAGGCAATTATCATGTATATAGGCATCACGTCCGAGACAAGTAGACCGACTCCTGCCTGCATCTACTACTATTACTCTACACATCGACCGCTATCCAGCATGCATCTAGTGTATTAAGTCCATAAAGAACGGAGTAACGCCTTAAGCAAGATGAGATGATGTAGACAAAGTAAACTCACGTATGAATAAACCCCATCTTTTTACCCTTAATAGTAACGATACATACGTGTCATGTCCCTTTCTGTCACTGGGATTGAGCACCGCAAGATCGAACCCATTACAATGCACCTCTTCCCATGGCATGATAAATCAATCTAGTCGGCCAAACCAAATCAATAGATTGGAGAAGAAATACGAAGCTATAATAATCATGCATAAAAGGGATCAAAGAAGACTCAAATAATATTCATGGATAATCTGATCATAAACTCACAATTCATCGGATCCCAACAAACACACCGCAAAAAGTGATTACATCGGATCGAACACCAAGAACATCGAGGAGAACATTGTATTGAAGATCAAAAAGAGAGAAGAAGCCATCTAGCTACTAACTATGGACCCAAAGGTCTGTGGTAAACTACTCATGCATCATCGGAAGGGTAGCAAGGTTGATGTAGAGCCCCTTCGTGATCGATTCCCCCACTGGCGGAGTACCGCATAAGGCCTCCAGATGGGATCTCTCGAGAACTGAAACTTGCGGCAGCGGAAAAAGTATTTTGTGGACTCCCCTGTTGGTTTCCCTATTTTAGAGAATTTATAGTGGTGGAATTAGGTCAAACGGAGCTGAGGTGGGCCCACGAGGCACCAGGGCACGCCTGCCCTCCCCCCCAGGCGCGCCCTGGTGGCTCGTGGCCACCTCCTCTGGCGTCTGGTCTTCTCCCAAAGCTTGTAGTGTTTCTCTGGTCCAATAAAAAATCTCCAAAAAGTTTCGTGGCAATTGGACTTCGTTTGGTACTGATATTCTGGAAAACAAAAAACAGGCAGAAAACAGCAACTGGCACTGGGCACTAAGTTAATAGGTTAGTCCCGAAAATTATATATAATTGCTGTAAATTTATATAAAAACATCCAATATTGATAATATAGTAGCATGGAACAATCAAAATTATAGATACATTGGAGACGTATCAGCATCCCCAAGCTTAATTCCTGCTCGTCCTTGAGTAGGTAAATGATAAAAACAATTTTTTTGATGTGGAATGCTACCTATCATATTCATCATATATTCTTTTCTTTTGTAGCATGGACATTTGAACTTGAATGATTCAAAGCAATAGTCTATAATTTGACATGAAGATATAAATACTCAAGCATGCTAACAAGCAATAGTCTATGATTCAAAATTGCAACGCTAAAGAAAGTTATCCCTAGCCCATTTGTAACACCCTGGTTTTCGATCCTTGTTTTTTTTCCTTCGCGGGATTTGACTCCCGTCTTTTTTTTATGTTATTGGATTTTCTCTCGCTCTTGGGTATAGAAAGATGGTCGTTTAGCCTTGCCTTTCCTATCCAACCAGAGATTCTCTCCGATTCAACCTTGCCACCCAAATTAAATTCTCAGGGTTTTACCGCCAAAACCCTACCTTCTGAGTCACCGGAAGGGAACCCTAATACCTTCAGTTACAAAGGAACCCCAATTTCCTTTGATCTATTGCCTCCCAAACTTTTCCCAGTGATCACCCCATATCTATAAACCCTGGATATGGAAAAATATTGCCAAGTCATTTGCAATATTTTTCATTTAAAATTAATTCCTTTTTCTGGTGTTTAAAGGAATTAAATCCAGGAAAATATCTATCCATCTCCAAAGTTCATGAAAACTTGTGGAGATATTATTTGTGATCATATTAAGCTCTCATAAAAATATTGGCTATAATTAAATAAGGGAAATTGCATTTTCCTATTTAAAGCCAATATCGCACTTTGGGCACTTTCCAAAGGAGCTACCATCTTGGTAGCCAGGAAAAATCCCAAATAATTTGTGGAGCTTCTCCTGTCCATATATTCACCATTTCCATCAAGAACCCAAGTTCCATAGATCAAATTTTGAGCACATCATCCAATTCTGGTTTCTGGATTTATTTTGACGTTGTGAAGCAACTATATTTTATATTGCTTCAAAATTCTTGAAATTAATCCCGGACCTCATACTCCCTATATGATTTGAGCATGCAAAAATTCACATCAATTTATCTAGCCAATTTCTCTCAAAAATTCCATCTAGTTTCTGTCCAGGAGAAAGCTCTGTGAAGGAAGTACCATTCTGGTATATCCAAATGAGCTGAAATTTTGCCAGTATCTCCATGTATCTAAATAACCCCTCTACACCAAATTTCAGCCCAATAAATTCAGCCATTTGAGCAAAACATCAAAACCTATGTTTCTGGACCAAATTTAGCATTTCAAAGGAAGTGCATTCAAACTTGGTCCAAATGACCTCAACTTTTGCCAGAACATAGTCCTTCCTACCATATTTTATTTTGACAAAGGCTCAGATCCCCACTCTCATTCATTTCTCCACAAGAGTCCACCCAAGTTTGCTGTCAAAATCTTTTTCTGCAAGTTTTACTCACCTCAGAGCTACCTAGCTGGTTCCAGCCCCTTCTTCTATCTATTTGAGCAGTGATACACTTGTTGGACAAGCTTGGACATGCAAGAGCCTTCCAGAGCAAGCCATGCATGTGGTGACCGCATGGACAACAGGCAGAAGCGGCGCTCCGCGTGCTGTCCTTGTCGGCCAGCTAGTTCCGGCCAGCTAGTTCCGGCCAGCTTTGGCTTGTCTTGGCATGTCTAGTGGCTCTGAGGAGTCCACCTGCCCCTCCCTAGACCCTTCTCCCCTCCAGTTCCTTCCTCCTCGCGCCATGGCGATCGCCGCCATGGTCATTGTTGCCTCATGATCCGCTGTCGTCTTCCTCTCCGTTGGCCTCTTCCCTCCCGAGCCGTCCCGTCCATCTGAAGCTCGTCAGGTCGGCACCTCCCATTGTTTGCCACCTCATCGGAGCTCCAGGACGGTGATAAGCTCGCCACGGCGGCCGTCCTCATCCGCACGCCACGGCCGGCTATAAATAGCCACGGGCGTGCCCTCTCCGAGCCACTCAACCTCACCCACAGCCTCTCCTCCCTCCCAGCTCCCTCATCACTCCAGTAGTTCGAGCCCCCGTGATCGATTTCCCTCTCCTGGCCGAAACTCTGCCGCCGGCCCTTTGCTAAAATTCGGGCACTCCGGTCGGTCCCGGCTCTGTCCGAGCTCATCATCGAGCGCGCCATGCTCTGGCGACCTCGCCCACACCCGCGCCCCGCCTCCCCGGCCACTGGAGCTCCCACCTCGACCGGAGCCGCCCCACCTCCAGCCCTCCCTGGCGGCCCTGCTACCCACCACTAGAACCATGGCTCGCCGGCAACCCCAGTCATGCCATCGATGGCCGGAGAAGCTCATCGGAATGCCAAGGCCTCGCCGGAGCTGAGCCTTCTACAACCGGCGTCGGGGGGAGGAGAGATGAGGAAGAAGGAGAGGGAGGAGAGAGAAAAGTGCCCTGGCAGATGGGCCCCGACCCCACCTGTCGGTGGGAGGAGCAGCGCCACGCGGGATAAGTGGAAACGGCTTCTGAGGAAGTCGCCTTCCCGCGGTGAAAGCGCATTTCCCCAAATACGCCATCTGTTTTCAGCCGCCGGCACTGAAACCCTTAAATTGTGAACGTTCGTCGACTAAGGGCAAAAATGAACAGTTTCTGTTTATTTTTTGCCTAAACAACGAACGGCCACAACTTTTCGATCGTAACTCCGATTCAGGGGAATCCAAAGCCCACTTTCTCAGTTCATCGAGCCCGTTCTGATGATGTCACTTCCACCATGTTGACACTTTCTGAAAATGACCATTTTGCCGCTGCCCTATATTCAGCCC
Source organism: Elymus sibiricus (assembly GCA_039707655.1). Taxonomy (NCBI): domain Eukaryota; kingdom Viridiplantae; phylum Streptophyta; class Magnoliopsida; order Poales; family Poaceae; genus Elymus; species Elymus sibiricus. The sequence continues at coordinate 33,113,366 of CM077670.1, forward strand.
CTCCGAGGGAGAATCTTTTCCGGCGAATTTTTCCGCGAGGTGATCGCACTTCTCTCGGGTGTATTCCTCGACCCCCAGGCAAGCCGACCATCTGATATGTGCCCTAAAGCATTGCTCTGTGTTATTCTTGCGTGTTTAAATTAATATGCTTATGCTTGTATGCGTAGTGGTGAGTTGTATGTGACGCTAATGAACCCTTGCCTGCCTTTCTTTGGTGACGGCACCACGCCTGTGTTCTGAGCTGCTTCCGGCCGTCCGGGGTGGATGCCGACTTTATGTTTCTCTTTTCAACAACTGGCCCATGTTCTGAGCTGCTTTTCGACCGTCTCGGGCAGCTATTGAATTTCTTTCTATAGCGGTAACCCTATGCTCTGAGCTGTTCTTCGGCCGTCTTAGGGAACCGCTACACTCTTTTTATCAACACCGTCTCATGCTCCGAGCTGCTTTTCAGCCGTCTTGAGCCGGGGTTGAGTTATTCTGGTAATGTCCCAGATCTGAGTTGTAAAGACCGTTCTGGTGGCTACTGGTTTAATTGCCGGTTTCATGCAAGGGTTTAGATGGTCGTAACTTACAGCTAGGACTTGTAAAGTGATAACTTGCCATTTAAATATTGTCTCACTAATGACTCATTGTGACATTGTATGGAGATAGGTTGTTATGTTTTTCATAATTGTTACATCATGCATTGTTACTGTTGTTGCAATAATAAAGAATGTGATTTGATAAAACAACCTCCTTCGTCGGCTGGATCGAGTCATGGTGCCACCGAACTGAACTTTCCAGTGCAGCCACATCTGCCGGTATGGGACGACCTTAGCTTGGTCTAACAGCGTGCTCTTTTATCGGTACCACCAAAGAGGGAAGGTTATGCGTGCGCGCTACCCTGGACCGGTAGGCGGCGATAACCTTGTGAGCCCAGTTGAGTTATTTGCCAGCGTCTCCGTTTGGGACAGCTTAGTTGGCCACGACGGTGGCAGGTGTGACGGGGTGACACAGGGGCCACCCAGGGCATGACTCCGGGGGAGGATGATTTTCGGTGGTACGGTGGAGGAGTCACGGGTTAGGCAAGTTTCGTTGGAGCAGGACTGGTCCACCCGAATGGGAACATGTACTAAGTACGAGGCCGGGAGCTCCATGGTGTGGGTAAAGTGCGCAACCTCTACAGAGTGTAAATATATTCGAATAGCCGCATCCTCGGTCATGGGACACAGTTCGTACTAGGTCACACTATTTGGTCTGTGTCGAGTCTGGAGGAACAAACTATATACTTTTATTGCTAAGACTGAACCCGAGAATGGTAAGGTTTATTAGACTTGCAGTACGGATGCAGGGACATCAGATGATGTCAGGGGTATGAATGTTAGCCATGTGATGGCTATGAGCTAAAGGGTCAGATGACCACAAGACTTGGATTGGATTTGGTTTGGATTATGACATATTTGGAGTATGGATTATTTACTTGATGTGTTTTACTTTGGTAGTTATCATGCTGAATAATCTTGTTATGACATGATAATTGATATTGCTAGATAAGTATGCTATGCCATGATAATTAATATTGCTCTAATAATTATTGCATGCTTGAATGCCATGGATTGCTTTGCTTGGTGTATATGTTGGTTTGGTTGCTTGCAAGTACATTCAAAAGTACTCAGCGGCCTTCAATGTGGCCAGGTTCACCTAAGGATTCGACGTCCACTAGCGAGGAGCCGGAGTGTTCGCGGGCTAGAAGAGTAACCCAGTCAGATCCCTGTGGATTGGAGCCGCACCAAGACCCTGTTGCCTTAGATAGAGCTTTTCCGCTGCCATCATCCTTGTAAAATATATCATGTAAGACTAATATATCCATTAATAGAAATGCTTGTGTTCATGATACTTGTTGTAAAAGCGCATGCCAGAGTGATCTCCTGGGCTGGTGTGTGCGGCGACCTTCTGGCTACAGTGGTATTCAGGCAGGGTGCCACAACGGATGGTATCAGAGCCAGGCTGACTGTAGGTTACCCTAGCCGGATTTCATTGCCTCCTGACCAGTAGAAAGCCCCAATGGGTTTCAGCCATCTTTGCCAAATCGGCACGGCTACTATTGATCATAAGGCAACCCCATAGGTTTTGGCTCCAGCAGACCCCAACTCCTGTGGCCTTTGCCTCCGGTGTGAAATGTCCGCACCAGGCAACGACCCGTGAGCCCTGAACCCCTAGGTAAACCAGATATCCTTACCCTGCTTGCTAATCATGCCATTTCTCTCCTTAAATCTAGTTTCCTTTGGGAAACGCATATAAATTCCATCTTTTCCCCGACAACCCTAGGATCGTTAAGTAAGCCACTTTGGCTATGGTCATGCGTCGAGTTTAATGTTCCCTAAGGAAGTAGTAGGAGCTTGACCTCAATTGCTTCCAGGAGCATTGTGTGGTTTCGCTTCTAAGTCCTTAGAGGTGCATCGAGTGCGCTAGGTTAGTTATACTAGTGGATCTTCGGCCACATTTGTAAGGTCCGCAAAATTTGAGCTTTATTTGCCTTTTTAGTATTTTTGGGTTTTCGCGGTTCTTGTTTGTTTTATCGATTCTATTCTGCCGCTCCGACTAGATCCATCTGCAAGCACTGCCAAAGAAGACCAGCATACAACTTGGATAATACCCAATAATCCAAATTCAGTAAGAGTCATCCCAAGCTAACTGCCCGATATTCAGAACATTATCATCGGATCTATCAAGAATGAAGAATGGGTCAGAAGCAGACTCTGCGTGGCACAGACAAGGCTCGAATATACCTGAGAGAGTTTTCCCCAGAACAAATCATACTTAAGGAATAGTCAGATAAGCCACCGAGAATAGACACCAGCTAGAGCAAATGATTCCGTCCTTGATACGAGGACTATTTCAGGCAGTGGGGTGAACCTTGAGTCTTTTCTCAATGGACTCAAGAATCATTTATTTCCCACAGAAGACATATTACAAGAATGTGAAGGTGCCGAGAGCAACAGCAGAACTCTGGTATGTGGATACAAATTTCAAAGCATATTCTGGAAATTTTCAATGCATATACAAATTTTCTGGGCATGATGAACAAGGTCTGCGAGAAATATGGATGAGTTCATGGCTGCCCAGAATCAATGAGGACTCCAAACACCTGGAAGCTCAGCTAAACCGAATGGAATTATCTGTCAACTGCTCACTACCAGCAACACTTGGTTTGAATGCAAAGGGTATTCCGAATTAATTATCAACACGAAGTCTGCATCAGTTGTGCAACCTCTATAGCAGCAATGATCAGACCAGCAGAAGGACAAGCGGTATACATGACCAACGGAATATCTTCAGACAAGGTATGGCCTATGCCAAGTTTTGGCTCCGCTATGGGTAAATTTTGCCTACTTCGGAAGGAAACCAGAATCGACCACAGGTCCGACTGCGTATCACAGTGCAAGGCTTTTGGAACAAGGAACCCAACCTTCCTCCGCAAGCTACCAGAAGGAGCTTCTAACGCAAGACTCCCAATCTTCCTTAGCAAGCTATCGTGAAAAGCTTCCAGCATAAGGCACCTGGCCTTCCACAGTAAGCCACATGAGGGAAAGCTTCTGAGATACGATACCTAGCCTTCTTTGACACGCTACCTTGATAGAAGCTTCGAGTATAAGGTATTCAGCCTTCTTCAGCATGCCGTCATGGCCACAACAATCCTGTCAGAAGCACGAACTAGTCTGGACACACATCCACCTCAGAACTCAGTGGTTATGAAAGGATTCAATACGGCTGTGTGAGAAGACAACACCTGAGCCATCAGAACAGGCTGTTAAAAGGCTAGTGAACTAATGAAGACAAGACAGCTGATGGATCCAACTCGCACAGGTATGTTCCCCTTAGCCGGGAGGTAAGCCCGGAAATCTCGAGGACGAGATTTTCTTAAGGGGGGTAGGTTTGTAACACCCTGGTTTTCGCTCCTTGTTTTTTTTCCTTCACGGGATTTGACTCCCGTCTTTTTTTTGATGTTATTGGATTTTCTCTCACTCTTGGGTATATAAAGATGGTCATTTAGCCTTGCCTTTCCTATCCAACCAGAGATTCTCTCCGATTCAACCTTGCCACCCAAATTAAATTCTCAGGGTTTTACCGCCAAAACCCTACCTTTTGAGTCACCGGAAGGGAACCCTAATTCCTTCAGTTACAAAGGAACCACAATTTCCTTTGATCTATTGCCTCCCAAACTTTTCCCAGTGATCACCCCACATCTATAAACCCTGGATATGCAAAAATATTTCCAAGTCATTTGCAATATTTTTCATTTAAAATTAATTCCATTTTCTGCTGTATAAAGGAATTAAATCCAGGAAAATATCTATCCATCTCCAAAGTTCATGAAAACTTGTGGAGATATTCTTTGTGATCATATTAAGCTCTCATAAAAATATTGGCTATAATTAAATAAGGGAAATTGCATTTTCCTATTTAAAGCCAATATTGCATTTTGGGCACTTTTCAAAGGAGCTACCATCTTGGTAGCCAGGAAAAATTCCAAATAATTTGTGGAGCTTCTCCTGTCCATATATTCACCATTTCCATCAAGAACCCAAGTTCCATAGATCAAATTTTGAGCACATCATCCAATTCTGGTTTCTGGATTTATTTTGACGTTGTGAAGCAACTATATTTTATATTGCTTCAAAATTCTTGAAATTAATCCAGGACCTCATATCCCTATATGATGTGAGCATGCAAAAATTCACATCAATTTATCTAGCCAATTTCTCTCAAAAATTCCATCTAGTTTCTGTCCAGCAGAAAGCTCTGTGAAGGAAGTACCATTCTGGTATATCCAAATGAGCTGAAATTTTGCCAGTATCTCCATGTATCTAAATAACCCCTCTACACCAAATTTAAGCCCAATCCATTCAGCCATTTGAGAAAAACATCAAAACCTAGTTTCTGGACCAAATTTAGCATTTCAAAGGAAGTGCATTCAAACTTGGTCCAAAAGACCTCAACTTTTGCCAGAACCTAGTCTTTCCTACCATATTTCATTTTGACAAAGGTTCAGCTCCCCACTCTCATTGATTTCTCCACAAGAGTCCACCCAAGTTTGCTGTCAAAATCTTTTTCTGCAAGTATTACTCACCTCAGAGCTACCTAGCTGGTTCCAGCCCCTTCTCCTATCTATTTGAGCAGTGATACACTTGTTGGACAAGCTTGGATATGCAGGAGCCTTCCAGAGCAAGCCATGCACGTGGTGACCGCGTGGACATCAGGTAGAAGCGGCGCTCCGCATGCTGTCCTCGTCGGCCTGCTAGCTACGGCCAGCTTCGGCTTGTCTTGGCATGTCTAGTGGCTCTGAGGAGTCCACCTGCCCCTCCCTAGACCCTTCTCCCCTCCAGTTCCTTCCTCTTCGCGCCACGGTGATCGCCGCCATGGTCACTATTGCCTCGTGATCCGCTGTCGTCTTCCTCTCCGTTGGCCTCTTCCCTCCCGAGCCGTCCCCTCCATCTGAAGCTCGTCAGGTCGGCACCTCCCTTCGTTTGCCACCTCGCGGGAGATCCAGGACGGTGATAAGCTCGCCACGGCGGCCGTCCTCATCCGCACGCCACCGCCGGCTATAAATAGCCACGGGCGTGCCCTCCCCGAGCCACTCAACCTCACCCGCAGCCTCTCCTCCCTCCCCATGCTCGATTTCCCTCTCCTGGCCGAAACTCTGCCGCCGGCCCTTTGCTAAAATTCGGGCACTCCGGTCAGTCCCAGCTCTGTCCGAGCTCATCATCGAGCGCGCCATGCTCCGACGACCTCGTCCACACCCGCGCCCCGCCTCCCCGGCCACTGGAGCTCCCACCTCGACCGAAGCCGCCGCCCTCGGCCGCATCTCGCTGCCCCACCTCCAGCCCTCCCTGGCGGCCCTGCTACCCACCACTAGAACCACGGCTCGCCGGCGACCCTAGTCGTGGCATCGATGGCCGCAGAAGCTCACCGGAACGCCCGGGCCTCGCCGGAGCCGAGCCCTCTACAGCCGGCGTCGGGGAGAGGAGAGACGAGGAAGAAGGAGAGGGAGGAGAGAGAAAAGTGCCCTGGTGGATGGGCCCCGACCCAACCCGTTGGTGGGAGGAGCAGCGCCACGCGGGATAAGTGGAAACGGCTTCTAAGGAAGTTGCCTTCCCGCGGTGAAAGCGCGTTTCCCCAAATACACCATCTATTTTCAGCCGCCGGCGCTGAAACCCTTAAATTGTGAACGTTCGTCGACTAAGGGCAAAAATGAACAGTTTCTGTTTATTTTCTGCCTAAACAACGAACGGCCACAACTTTTCCCTCGTAACTCCGATTCAGCTGAATCCAAAGCCCACTTTCTCAGTTCATCGAGCCCGTTCCGATGATGTCACTTCCATCATGTTGACACTTTCTAAAAATTACCATTTTGCCCCTGCCCTATATTCAGCCCCTCCGAGGGAGAATCTTTTCCGGCGAATTTTTCCGCGAGGTGATCGCACTTCTCTCCGGTGTATTCCTCGACCCCCAGGCAAGCCGACCATCTCATATGTGCCCTAAAGCATTGCTCTGTGTTATTCTTGCATGTTTAAATTAATATGCTTATGCCTGTATGCGTAGTGGTGAGCTGTATGTGACGCTAATGAACCCTTGCCTACCTTTCTTTGGTGACGGCACCACGCCTGTGATCTGAGCTTCTTCCGGCCGTTCAGGGTGGATGCCAACTTTATGTTTCTCTTTTCAACAACTTGTCCATATTCTGAGCTGCTTTTCGGCCGTCTCGGGCAGCTGTTGAATTTCTTTCTGTAGCGGTAACCCTATGCTCTGAGCTGTTCTTCGGCCGTCTTAGGGAACCGCTACACTCTCTTTATCAACACCGTCTCATGCTCTGAGCTGCTTTTCAGCCGTCTTGAGCCGGGGTTGAGTTATTCCGGTAACGTCCTAGATCTGAGTTGTAAAGACCGTTCTGGTGGCTACTGGTTTAATTGCCGGTTTCATGCAAGGGTTCAGATGGTCGTAACTTACAGCTAGAACTTGTAAAGTGATAACTTGCCATTTAAATACTGTCTCACTAATGACTCGTTGTAACATTGTATGGAGATAGGTTTTTATGTTTTTCATAATTGTTACATCATGCATTGTTACTGTTGTTGCAATAATAAAGAATGTGATTTGATAAAAACAACCTCCTCTGTCGGCTGGATCGATTCATAGTGCCACCGAACTGAACTTTCCAGTGCAGCCACATCTGCCGGTATGGGACGGCCTTAGCTTGGCCTAACAGTGTGCTCTTTTATCGGTACCACCAAAGAGGGAAGGTTATGCATGCGCGCTACCCTGGCCCGGTAGGCGGCGATAACCTTGTGAGCCCAGTTGAGTTATTTGCCGGCGTCCCCGTTTGGGACAGCTTAGTTGGCCACGACGGTGGCAGGTGTCACGGGGTGACACAGGGGCCACCCAGGGCATGACTCCGGGGGAGGATGATTGTCGGTGGTACGGTGGAGGAGTCACGGGTTAGGCAAGTTTCATTGGAGCAGCACCGGTCCACCCGAATGGGAACATGTACTAAGTACGAGGCCGGGAGCTCCATGGTGTGGGTAAAGTGCGCAACCTCTGCAGAGTGTAAATCTATTCGAATAGCCGCGTCCTCGGTTATGGGACACAGTTCGTACTAGGTCACACTATTTGGTCTGTGTTGAGTCTGGAGGAACAAACTATATAATGTTATTGCTAAGACTAAACCCGAGAATGGTAAGGTTTATCAGACTTGCAGTACGGATGCAGGGACATCAGATGATGTCAGGGGTATGAATGTTAGCCATGCGATGGCTATGAGCTAAAGGGTCGGATGACCACAAGACTTGGATTGGATTTGGATCGGATTTGGTTTGGATCATGACATATTTGGAGTACAGATTATTTACTTGATGTGTTTTACTTTGGTAGTTATCATGCTGCATAATCTTGTTATGACATGATAATTGATATTGCTAGATAAGTATGCTATGCCATGATAATTAATATTGCTCTAATAATTGATGCATGCTTGAATGCCATGGATTGCTTTGCTTTGTGTATATGTTGGTTTGGTTGCTTGCGAGTACATTCAAAAGTACTCAGCGGCCTTCAATGTGGCCAGGTTCACCTAAGGATTCGACGTCCACTAGCGAGGAGCCGGAGTGTTCGCGGGCTAGAAGAGTAACCCAGTCAGATCCCTATGGATTGGATCCGCACCAAGACCCTGTTGCCTTAGATAGAGCTTTTCCGCTGCCATCATCCTTGTAAAATATATCATGTAAGACTGATATATCCATTAATAGAAATTCTTGTGTTCATGACACTTGTTGTAAAAGCGCATGCCAGAGTGATCTCCTGGGCTGGTGTGTGCGGCGACCGTCTGGCTACAGTGGTATTCAGGCGGGGCGCCACACCATTATGCTCAATCATTGATCCATTCATGAAACACACTCCATATTAGCTACATCCAATGCAGAAGTATGACAATAGTGCTCTCTAGTTGGTGCTTTATAAGAGAAGATGGAGACTCAAAATAATTTTTTTTTGCATAAAAGTAAATAGATAGGCCCTTCGCAGAGGGAAGTAGAGATTTGCTAATGTGCCAGAGCTCAAAGCTTAAATTAGAGAGATACAATTATTTTGAGAGGCATGCTTTTCCTGTCAACGAAAATGACCGAGAATTCCCAATATCTTCCATGCTAGACACATCATAGGCGATTCCCAAATAGAAAGTAAAGTTTATTTCCTTTCCACCATTCTTTCACAATCCATGGCTAGCCGTATCCACGGGTGCCCTCCATACCAACACTTTCCAAGGAATTTTGTTGTTATTAATTTTTGATTTCATTGTGGGACTGGGCATCCCTATTACCAGCCACTCTGTCGTGTAATGACAAGTGAATAAACACTCATCATGAGAATAACACACCTAGCATGGAAACTATTGGCTACCCCCTGCCGCTTCATGAGCGGTACGGGCACACAAAATGGAAAAATTATTTTGAAAATTAGAGTTGGCACATGCAAATTTACTTGGAACGGCATGGAAATACCACATATAGGTAGATATAGTGGACTCATTTGGCACAACTTGGGTTTAAGGAATTTGGATGCACAAGCAGTATTTCCGCTTAGTACAAATGAAGGCTAGCAAATAGATTGAGAAGCAACCAACCAAAAAACGAAAATGGTCATAAACATGCATTAAACATAACTACCACCGAATAATGCACCATAAGTAGGATATAATTTCGTTGCATAACTATTGACTTAATGTGCATGCATAGGGAATCACAAACCTTAACACTAATATTCTTACTAAATCACAATTACTCACTAACATGACTCACATATCATCATCTCCATATCGCAAAACTATTGCAAGGAATCACACTTATCATATCCAATGATCTATATGATTTTTTTTATTATATCCCTCTTGAATATTCATCACTTTGAGACCAAATTCATATCTTGTGCAAATTACCGTTACTTTTATGAACTCTCAAAAAGATATAAGTGAAGCATTAGAGCGCAAATATTTCTTCAAGTTTTTTTTTCAACTCTCAAAATAATATAAGTGAAGCATGAGAGTTCATTTCTTCAAAATTTTAATCTTATAAACTCTCAAAATAATATAAGTGAAGCATGAGAGTTCATTACTTCAAAATATAGCCACCTCCGTGCTCAAAAAGATTTAAGTGAAGCACTAGAGCAACTGCCTAGCTCAAAAAAATTTAAGTGAAGCACATAGAGTATTCTAACAAATTATGATGAACGTGTGGCTCTCTCAAATTGGTGTGTCCAGCAAAGATGATTGTGACAAACTAAAAAGAAAACAAAGCAAAGACTCATATAATACACGATGCTCCAAGCAAAACACATATGATGTGACAAATAAAAATATAGCTCCAAGTAAAATTACCGATGGTTGGTAGAAGAAAGAGGGGATGCCTTCCGGGGCATCCCCAAGGTTAGACACTTGAGTCTTCCTTGAATATTACCTTGGGGTGCCTCGGGCATCCCCAAGCTTAGGCTCTTGCTACTCCTTATTCCTTCATCCATCGTGATCTCACCCAAAACTTGAAAACATCAATCACACAAAACTCAACAAAACCTTCGTGAGATCCGTTAGTATAACAAAATAAATCACTACTTTAAGTACTGTTGCAAACCCATTCATATTTTATTTTTGCATTATACCTACTGTATTCTAACTTCTCCATGGCTTATACCCCCCGATACAATCCATAGTTTCATCAAAACAAGCAAGTAGTGCATCAAAAACAGAATCAGTCAAAAACAGAACAGTCTGTAGCAATCTATTTAAAAGTGATACTTCTATAAGTCCAAAAATTCTGAAAAATTTGGACAACGTGGGAAATTCATATACTAATACTGTGTATAAATTTCAGATTTTTCTGACGCTCCAGTACAGAAACAAAATTCCAGCACTGGACGCAAAACTTTCTGTTTTCCAAACAGCATCAATTATACTATCTTCCAAATCATCCCAATGGCTTTACTTGGCCCAAACACTAATTAAAAACACAAAAACACACTCATAACAGTAGGAAAACACACAATAACATAAACAATTTTTTTTTATTCATTGGGTTGCCTCCCAACAAGCGCTATTGTTTTATGCCCCTGGATAGGCATAATGCATAGTTTCAAGTGTCGTCATCTTTCAAGTTGATTCCATAAGTGGCCCTCATAATGGATTGATATGGTGCTTTAATTTTCTTCCTAGGGAAATGTTCCATACCCTTCTTTAGTGGAAACTGAAATTTTATATTCCCTTCTTTCATGTCAATAACGGCACCTATGGTTCGTAAGAACGGTCTACCAAGTATTATGGGGCAGGAAGGATTGCAATCAATGTCAAGTACAATAAAATCAATGGGCACATAGTTCCTATTTGCAAGAATAAGAACATCATTAATTCTTCCCAAAGGCTTTTTAATAGTAGAATCTGCAAGATGCAAATTAAGAGAACATTCATCTATATTGGTAAAACCTAACACATCACATAGAGATTTTGGAATTGTGGAAACGCTAGCACCCAAATCACATAAAGCATTGCACTCATAATTTTTAATTTTAACTTTAATGGTGGGTTCCCATTCATCATATAATTTTCTAGGAATTGAAATTTCTAGTTCTAACTTTTCTCCTAACGCTTTCATCATTGCTTCTACTATGTGTTTAGTAAAAGCCATATTTTGCACATTAGCGTTGGGTGAATTTAGCATAGATTGTACCAAAGAAATGCACTCAACCAAAGAACAATTGTGATAATTAAAATCTTTGTAATCCAAGAGAGTGGGCACATCGCTCGTTAAAGTTTTTACCTCTCCAAACCCACTTTTTTCAATTTTCTTATCAAGATTTTCACCCTCCGATTTATGGGGACGCCTACTAGTTAAAGTTGACTCTTCTTCAGTCCCCTTTTCATAAAGTTTTATATTGCTAAACAAGGAATCAATAGATGAAACACCAATCATTTTAATATCCTCATCATTACTACGATAAAAACCAGGAGGAATCACTTTTTCTAAAAATTCTCGTTTAGCTTTTAACATAGCGGTTCTTTTCTTACTCTCATCCATGGAGACATATAAAGCTTTAATTGATTCATTAATATCAATTTTGGGTGGCAAAATTTTAGTCTTAAGATTTTCCACATCATGAATAATTCTATCGATACTCCTAGACATATCATCAAGTTTACTCAATTTTTCTTGTATCGTAGTGTTGAAAACTTTTTGAGCATTAATAAATTATTTAATATTACTTTCAAGATCAGAGGTTATCCTATTATTATTATAAGAATTACCATAGGGATTGCCATAATTATTAGAGGAATTTCCAGGAAACGGTCTAGGATTGAAATTACCTCTATAAGCATTACTATTAAAATTGTTTCGCGAGACAAAATTCACATCTACGGGATCATTATTTTGCTCAATCAAAGTGGACAAAGGCACATCATTAGGATCAATAGGAGTATTTTTGCTAGCAACCAATTTCATGAGCACATCAACTTTATCACTCAAAGTACTAATTTCTTCAATAGAATTCACTTTTTTACTAGTAGGAACTTTTTCAGTATGCCATTGTGAATAATTTGCCACAATATTACCAAGCAATTTAGTAGCTTCTCCCAAAGTAATTTCCATAAAAGTACCACCCGCGGCGGAATCTAAAAGATTTCTAGAAACAAAATTTAATCCCGCATAAATTTTTTGTATGATCATTCATAAATTTAAGCCATGAGTAGGGCATTTTCTTATCATTAATTTCATCCTCTCCCAAGATTGGGCAACATGTTCATGATCAAGTTGCTTAAAATTCATAATTTGATTTCTAAGGGAAATAATTTTCGCGGGAGGAAAATACTTGGTAATAAAAGCATCTTTACACCTATCCCAAGAATCGATACTATTTCGTGGTAAAGATGAAAACCAAATTTTTGCACGATCCCGCAATGAGAACGGGAATAATTTTAATTTCACAATATCATTATCCACATCTTTTTTCTTTTGCATATCTTCATTAGGACTACCAGAAAATTGTTCTGTCATAACAAGATTTAGCAAAGCGCCATTAATATCACAAGTCTCCGCACTAGTGGCGGGAGGAGCAATCAAAGTACTAATAAAATCAATATTATTAGTATTGGAAAAATCACACAATTTTGTATTTTCTTGAGACATCGTGGCTACGCAAACAAGATAACAAGCAAGCAAACAAGCAAACAAGAAAAAGCAAACGGAAAATATTTTTGTAATTTTGTAAAAACCTTTTAGAAGTGGGGGAGATGAAAATGAGAGGTAAATGCAAATAAAAGGTAAATAAAGTAAATGCATGGAGATGTAAGTTTTATGCGTAGGTACTTGATAGATGTTGATGATGTCTCCCCGTCAACGGCGCCAGAAATTCTTCCTGCTACTTGTGAGCTGCGTTGGTAATTCACTGAAGAGGAAGGGAGATGCAGTACAGTAGAGATAAGTATTTCCCTTAGTTATGAAACCAAGGTTATCAATCCAGTAAGAGAATCACGCAACACCTCGTTAACAGCACCTGCACACAAAACAACAATTCCTTGCACCCAACGCAAACAAGGGGTTGTCAATCCCTCTGCGGTAAATTGCAAGATTAAATTGTATGTGATAGATAGATAGATTGAAACAAAAATACAAAATAAAGAAAAAGTGCAGCAGGTATTTTTAGGGTTTTAGTAAATGATTTAGATAGACCCGGGGCCATAGTTTTCACTACAGGCTTCTCTCAAGAAAATAGCATACGATGGGAAACCAATTACTGTTGGACAATTGATAGAAAAGCAAATAATCATGATGATATCCAAGGCAGTGATCATGTATATAGGCATCACGTCCGAGACAAGTAGACCGACTCCTGCCTGCATCTACTACTATTACTCTACACATCGACCGCTATCCAGCATGCATCTAGTGTATTAAGTCCATAAAGAACGGAGTAACGCCTTAAGCAAGATGAGATGATGTAGACAAAGTAAACTCACATATGAATAAACCCCATCTTTTTACCCTTAATAGTAATGATACATATGTGTCATGTCCCTTTCTGTCACTGGGATTGAGCACCGCAAGATCGAACCCATTACAAAGCACCTCTTCCCATGGCAAGATAAATCAATCTAGTCGGCCAAACCAAATCAATAGATTGGAGAAGAAATACGAAGATATAATAATCATTCATAAAAGAGAACAGAAAAGACTCAAATAATATTCATGGATAATCTGATCATAAACTCACAATTCATCGGATCCCAACAAACACACCGCAAAAAGTGATTACATCGGATAGAACTCCAAGAACATCGAGGAGAACATGGTATTGAAGATCAAAAAGAGAGAAGAAGCCATCTAGCTACTAACTATGGACCCGAAGGTCTGTGGTAAACTACTCACGCATCATCGGAAGGGCAGCAAGGTTGATGTAGAGCCCCTCCGTGATCGATTCCCCCTCCGACGGAGTACCGAAGAAGGCATCCAGATGGGATCTCTCGGGAACAGAAACTTGCGGCAGCGGAAAAAGTATTTCATGGACTCCCCTGTTGGTTTCCCGATTTTAGAGAATTTGTAGTGGTGGAATTAGGTCAAACGGAGCTGAGGTGGGCCCACGCGGCACCAGGGCGCGCCTGCCCCCCCCCCCCCAGGCGCGCCCTGGTGGCTCGTGGCCTCCTCCTCCGGCGTCTGGTCTTCTCCCGAAGCTTTTAGTGTTTCTCTGGTCCAATAAAAAATCTCCAAAAAGTTTCATGGCATTTGGACTTCGTTTGGTACTGATATTCTGGAAAACCAAAAACTGGCAAAAAACAGCAACTGACACTGGGCACTAAGTTAATAGGTTAGTCCCAAAAAATGATATATAATTGCTATAAATGTATATAAAAACATCCAAGATTGATAATATAATAGCATGGAACAATCAAAATTTATAGATACGTTGGAGACGTATCAGGCGTTTACACGTGCCCTCGAACATTTTGATGAACACTCGAGCCAAATCTTCCCAGCAGTAGATGCTAGCCGGAGTGAGCTGCTTGAGCCAGGCCTGGGCTGACCCTTCCAGCATCAAGGGCAAATGTTTCATAGCCACATAATCGTTACTCCCTCCAATCTAAACAGCCACTCGGTAATCTTCAAGCCATGTCTCTGGTTTGGACTCACCGGTGAATTTGCTCACTCTAGTTGCCAATCTGAAGTTAGGTGGAATCTCTGCGGCCCTGATTGCTCTGCTAATACACTCGGGCCCAGAGACGAAGACTCCACTTCCACTCGGAGGATCTCTATCCAAGCTCTCTCTGACTAGGTTCTGAGCGAGTACGGATCTCGCATTGAACTGTGGGTCATGGAGGTCGACTGGTTCTCTCTGGCGATAACCGTCACCATGGCGAGGAGGGTTGGCCCTCCGATCATTGCCGTAAGTACGTCTGACATCGTACGGCCGGGGCGCGTACGAGCCATCCCGTGGAGGGGGCGTCAACATACGGCGATGATCATCCTGATGCCGCCGAGGCGTATTCCGACTGCGACCCTGCTCCGAGTACTGATCTTGGTGGTGGCCTTGGTCATTTCGCCACTGAGGCGAGTGTCTGTTTCTTCTTAGGGTCACCGGGTTGTGGGCCGACTGGACGGTGTCAGCTCTGACGGATCTGTTGTGAATCCTGTGGCGCGACTGGGACACCGCTGAATTCTGCTCTTCAGCCGCCTTGAGTAAGGCCTGGATCTACCGTAGGCCCTCTCCTTCCTCGGATCGGGACGGCTGGATGGAATCTGCTATCCGAGTGGCCGCCGCCAAATTCTGAACGGGAGTGCGAAATACCTGGAAGTTTTGCTGTCGGTCATTCGAGAACAAATGCCGCTATCAACGACTTGAACTGGGCTGATGCTGTCGGTGGACACGTTCATCGAGTGATTTCTGGAGTGCCTCCAGATGATTGCGCTCAGCCAAATTGGCCTGGCGCATGGCCTCCAAAGCCTGAGCCGTCCCAATGATGGGCGTCCGGAGGGCCTGCTCATTTCTGCGCTGTAGTTCCTCCCTCTGCTGCTGAGTGAGAGTTTGGTTGAAGTACTCGTCGTCATGGCGGTCTCCACCACCGTTGAAGTCGTCATCCGATGGGTCCCCGACTCCCGCACCGCTGCGGGTGTACCCAGGCGGACTAGGCGAGGAATCGGCCATCAGCACCTCCGCAGCGGGATCGCTGCTCTCGCACTCGGATAAGCTTTCCGTGTCCTCATGCAAGGAGGTGAATGAATCGAAGGCGGGCTCATCGGGCTCGATCGCCGTGACTTGCGGGGCCGCAACCTGAAGGGCCACCGCGTGCTTGATCCACCGCTGAAGCCGCGAACGTCCGGAACGCTTGCGACGGTGGCTGGTGAAGCGAGGAGGCGCCGACTGGTACGGTGTTGAAGGTTGTCGAAGAAGAACGCCGAAGGTACTCGCGCGGAAGTGCGCTGCGCCATGGATGGGCAACGCCTCGACATCCAGTGGGGCTTCCTGAAGCCACGCTGAGTTGTCAGCAACGAAACTGAGGACGCCAAACCGGATCTCGCCGCCAACAGTCAATACGCCACCGGAAACCATGATGAAGGTGGGAAAATCGCAACTACGCTGAAAGTCGCTAGACGCCTGCCCCACGGTGGGCGCCAACTGTCGTGGGTATAAGTCTGACAGTAGTGTATAGGGGTACGGATTCGAGGGCATAGCCTAGATACGACGCAGTTGTTACACTCGGATTTACGAGTTCAAGCCCCTCACGGTGGAGGTAATAGCCCTACGTCTCGGTGCTCTGGCCCCATGAATGCCGCCATTACCAAGGGTTAAACAGGGGGTTTAAGGGCGCCAGTTACTGGTAACAGGCGTAATAACTATACTTGATGAGGGTGGACGCACGTCCTGACCGTTGCTTTCCTGAAGAGTGTCCTGGTCTTCTCTGGCCGAGTGATGACAGGTACTCCGAGTGAAATAGGCCAGTCGAGTGAAGCGTTGCCCTCCGAGTGGTCTATTACTTTCCGAGTGAGTGTCAGGTTGCAGAACATCTGACTCCTGGTCTGGCCCTGGGGTCCAGTATTAGGTGTATGGCGTCTTAGGGTAGGGTCCGTAGGTCAGGCCTGTTACCCTATCCCTAGTGTATGCCGTCGTCAACTAGTTCAGCCTGAGTACAAGACTACCTGGAATAGTGGCAATAATAACAACAAGCCAAGTAACCAGGACAAGACCTATGGTAAGCAGCCAGTGCTGGAAGACTGCCGACGCAACAACACTTGTTTCACTTGTGGTCAAGGTGGGCATTATTCCAAGCAATGCCCCACAAGGGCTGGCATGCAGCAGTCCGACTTTAAGCCACAAGTCAACAATATTGGATGCCACCCCAACTAGAACTTCCGTCGCAGCCAAGTCCATCATATCTTTGCTGAGGAAGCCCGCGAAGCACCAGATGTGGTCCTCGGTATGTTTCCTATTAACGACATACCTGCAATAATTTTATTTGATTCCGGGGCTTCCCATTCGTTTATTTCGCGGAGTTATGCCACCATACACAAATTTCCTCCTTCTCTTTTGGACAAAATCATGGTACAATCCCCTGGCTCCATGCTCAGAACAAATGTCATATATAAGGACCTGGAAATCCTGATACATGGAGTTAAGTTTCTGGCTACCCTTATTGCCATTGAATCCCCCGGATTGGACATAATACTGGGGATGGATTGGCTGACTCCGCACCAGGTCTGCATTAACTGCGCCACCAGGACAGTGACATTGGTTAACCCGGCAGGCCAAACAGTTCAGTTCACCGCTAGCAAAATGATGTCAAAGAAAGGAATGGCATTCAAGACCACCGCTACAGATATGAACTTGATTCCGATAGTCAGTGAATTTCCGGACGTGTTCCCTGAGGAACTACCAGGAATGCTACCCGACCAGGAATTGGAGTTTGCTATTGATGTTATTCCCAGAACCGCTCCAATATACAAGAAGTACTATCGCATGCCGTCCACCGAGCTGGTGGAATTGAAGAAGCAGTTGGATGAACTACTACAGAAGGGGTATATTCGCCCAAGTGTTTCACCGTGGGGATCACCCATGCTATTTGTTAAGAAGAAGGATGGCAGTCTACGAATGTGCGTGGACTATCGCCCACTGAATGAGGTCACTATTAAAAATAAGTACCCACTTCCCCGCAATGATGACTTGTTCGACCAGTTGAATGGGGCCCGGGTATTTTCCTAGATCGACCTCCGAACATGGTATCACCAACTAAAAATTAAGAAAGAGGATATCCCCAAGACAGCCTTCACCACCCGATATGGTCTGTATGAATTTACAGTCATGTCGTTTGGGCTGACCAATGCTCCAGCTTACTTCATGAGCATGATGAACAAGGTCTTCATGGACTTCCTGGACAAGTTTGTGGTCATGTTCATCGACGACATCCTTATATACTCCAAAAGTGAAGAGGAGCACAAACAACATCTCCGTGCTGTCCTAGAGAAATTAAGGACCCACCGCTTGTATGCCAAGTTCAGCAAGTGTGAATTTTGGCTAAGAGAGGTGGGATTTCTGGGGCACGTTCTGTCAGAACAAGGTGTGGCCGTCGACCCCAGCAAGGTGACTGCTGTGTTAAATTGGAAGACGCCAGCCATGGTAACTGATGTTCGCAGTTTCCTGGGTATGGCAGGCTACTACCGTCGTTTCATTGAAGGCTTCTCAAAGATAGCCAAACCACTGACGGAATTGTTGAAAAAGAATCACAAGTTTGTCTGGACGGAGGAATGTGATAGCAGCTTTATGGAGCTAAAGACGAGGCTAACCACGGCCCCTGTCCTAATTCTTCCAGATATCCACAAGAGCTTTGACATATACTGTGATGCTTCCAGGCATGGAATCGGCTGCATATTAATGCAGGAAGGAAAGGTTGTAGCGTATGCATCTAGACAACTACGACCTCATGAGGAAAATTACCCCACCCATGACCTGGAATTAGCAGCCATATTTCATGCCCTAAAAATTTGGAGGCACTATCTCATTGGGCAGCGATGTGAGATACATACGGACTATAAGAGTCTCAAGTACATTTTCACACAACCCGATCTCAACCTCAGGTAGAGAAGATGGCTTGAACTGGTCAAGGACTATAACCTCAGGATCAACTATCATCCAGGAAAAGCCAATGTGGTCGCAGATGCCCTCAGTACGAAACCAGGCACCGTGAATGAAATAACTGAAGGTATCCATCCAGAGTTACAGGAAGAGTTTGCCAAGCTTAACTTGGTACTTTGTGGTCCGATTAACCCGGATACATTGGAAATCACTCCAACACTTATGGCGGAAATTAAGGAAGCCTAGAAAGCAGACGGGAGCATACAAGGGATCAAGGAGAACATACAATAAGGAAAGGCCAAGTCCTTCCGTGTTGACGGCCAGGGAACATTGTGGTTTGATAACCGAATATGCGTACCTGACCAAGAAAATCTGAGACAACAGATACTCCGAGAGACACATGAATCTGCATATTCCATTAACCCGGGAGGAACAAAAATGTACCAGGACCTAAGGGAAACTTTCTGGTGGCCAGGAATGCGAAGAGACATCGCCTACTACGTCGCATGTTGCGATGTATGCAACAAGGTTAAAGCTGAGCACTAGAAACCAGCTAGATTTTTATAACCTTTACAGGTTCCCCAGTGGAAATGGGATGACGTATGCATGGAATTCATTGTTGGGTTACCCAAGTCAACGAGAGGCCATGATGTCATCTGGGTTATCGTGGATATACTCACCAGTAAAGACTACCTTCAGGGCCGACCAGCTTGCACAGCTCTATATGTCCCGGATTGTTAGTCTTCATGGAGTACCCAAGTCCATCACATCAGATAGAGGATCCTTGCTCACTTCAGCATTCTGGCTACGTTTGCACCAGGCTCTAGGAACCGTGTTAAAGCATAGCACGGCATATCACCCATAGACAGACGGGCAGACCGAACGAGTGAACCAGATATTGGAAGATATGCTTCGGTCTTGTGCCCTCACCCATGGACCCAAGTGGGAGGATAGCCTACCCTATGCAGAATTTTCTTACAACAACAGTTATCAGGCAAGTCTCGAAATGTCACCGTTTGAAGCATTGTATGGGCGTAAATGTCGTACCCCCTTAAATTGGTCACAGACTAGAGACAGCCGTATCTTTGGCACAGATTTGACGCTCGAGGCTGAGAAGCTAGTTAAGGAAATTCAAGAGCATCTTCAGGCAGCTAAGTCTCGTCAAAAGAGTTACTATGACCCTAAACACCGAGAAGTAACTTTTGAGCCTGGAGAGTATGCTTACCTTCGAGTAACCCCCATGAAAGGGATCAAAAGGTTTCATACTAGAGGAAAACTTTCACCCAGATATATCAGCCCCTTTCCAATGGTGGCTAGAAGAGGCCGAGTAGCCTATCAGTTGGAGCTACCGCCAGAATTGTCCGATGTTCATGATGTCTTTCACATCTCACAGCTAAGAAAGTGCATTGCACCTCCAATCAAACAAGCAGATATGAGTGAACTCGAGTTAACCAGAGATTTGACATATGAGGAAAAGCCTGTCAGAATCTTGGATGAGATGGAAAGAACCACTAGGAGTAAGGTGATCAGGTTTTACAAGGTACCGTGGGATCACCATACCGAAGAAGAGGCTACCTGGGAAAGTGAGGATTTTCGGAGATCAGCATATCTGTATTTGTTCCCTGAGCAACCGAATCTCGAGGACGAGATTCATCCTAAGGGGGGTAGGTTTGTGACACCCTGGTTTTTCAAACTTTTTCTTCTCGAAACCTTTTCTGGTTTTATTTGCAATTTTCTGGTTTTTGAAATCAATTCATTGGACTCTGGACTTGAGCACACTTTCATTTCTTTTCCCAAGTGTGCCAAGGCTCTCAAAATCTCTCTAAAACCCTGCTAGATCAAACCCTAATTTTTATTCTTCCAAAATAATTCATTTTCTCCTTTGTAAATGCTTAGTTTCACTATGGGTTGTGAAGCAACCTATAGCTCTGTTGATCAAAAAATTCCCAAAATAATACCACCCCTTCTTAACATCATCTACTCCCACAATACCCAAAAATATTTCATTGTGCAGTATAAAATTTTGCCCAGAAAATTCCTTTTATTCTCTGGACAGAATTGGCCTTTGTGAAGCAACCTATATCTCCATACCTCAGAAAATTCCCAAATTAATCTCTGAGATACTAGGAGCTATATATTTCCACAATGTCCAAAAATACTCCATAGCCCAGTACAATTTTTCAGCAAAATTATCCTTTTCAGCTTCTGGTCATTTCAAACCTTTGTGAAGGAAGTACCAGCTAGAAGTGTCAATTTGCTCTAAATTTTTTATAGCATCTTATCCCCACCAAATAACCTCCCAACACCAAATTTCAGCTCAAGGAGTGAATCCATGTGAGTGCATCATCCTCAACAAGTTTCTGTACCAGGTTGTGAGTTGTACATGAGCTATGCTCAAATCTTTGCAAAAATTTCTCAAACCTCTCCAGCATGTAGTCCTTCCAACCTAGAATACCCCAGGCAACTCTTTTGGCTCAGTCCCCAGTTCATCTCTTCTCTAGATCTCTCCTAAGTTTCTGACCAGAAACTGTTCTTGATGCTATCATTCAGCTCAGGGTGTATCTGGCCAGATCAGTGGGACGGGGAGGCTACAGGACCCAGGGTCGGTACCCCAGACACGGTTTGGCAGGCCAACTCGCACCGCATGCACCAGTACACGTGGTGACCAGGCGGCCAGCGCTGCCAAACACGCGCTCTGAGCGCCGACGGGCTGGGTCTTGTCGGAGCGGGACGAACGCGTCGCCGTACCTTGTCCGCTCGCGCCGACAACCCCTCCACCGTCCACGTAGCCGCTCTGGAGCCTTCCCCTCGCCGGAGGCGCCCTTGTCGGACGACACCGAGAGCCGCCACTGTTGCGCCCGTTCGGCCACTGTGGCCGCGCTGGCTATCTTCTTCCTTGTGAGCCGTCTCCTCGCGCATTTACTCCACTGGCCTCCTCCGTCACTTCCCCTCGCTCCGCGACGGCCAGCGCAACACGGTGCTCCGGCCGTTTCCGCCACGGTGGCACTCGTGCACGTACCCCTCCTCTGCCTATAAAAGGCCTCGCCCGGCCTCTTCGCACCTCACCACCCCACTCCGCCAGCACCCAATCGTCCCTAGAGCGCCCCAGTGAGGGCTGGGAGCCTATCTCCCTTAGCTCCGGCCGCAGCTTCGCCGCCCGACCCCCACTCTGCCCTAGCAAGTTCCACTCCGTCCCAGCCTCGACTGACTCCACCCTCGAGTCCAACAAGCTCCCCTGACCCTTCCTGACCCCTTTCCTGGCCGACGCACTGCCGGAATCGCCGTTTCCGATGACCACCGAAGCCAGCCACCGCAGGAGAGGAAGGGGGCGATGCTGTCCGACCACCTCCCGTCAAGCTGCAGGTACGTACGGCCTCGTCTCCGAGCGCTCGATCCATTTCCGCCATCTCCTGACCTCGCCGCCGTCTCCATCGCCGGCAACCACTGCTGGTGAGCCGCCCGCCTCAGCTTCTCTCCTCCTCTTTGTTTAAATCCAGCCGAGGCCCCACCTATCAGCGACCCAGGCCCGTGGCCGAAGCGGTAAGTGGAGGCGCCCCTCCACTTTACGCCTTCGACGTGGCCCGATGGAAGATTTTCTATTTTCTGTTTTAATTTCAGATTTGACCAGAAACTTTGACCAGCTCTTATTTTTATACCATGAGTCCAAATGAAGTGATTCTTTTTGTTGTGGTTTTTTCTTGAGCTCCTCTATTTTCTGGCAAGAGTTGGTATTTTTCTAGTAAGTATAGAATTTTTGGCCAGTAGAAATGATTTATGTGACATTTTCTTTTGCCATTTAAAAATATTTTCAGAAGGAAATTGCTTTGGTATTGAAGACCAGTAGTTTATTGATACCCCACTTGAGCAAGGCAAGCCACATCATCCATTGCATAAGGCATTACAATAGTGTTGTCTCTATGTTGGATGCTTTTTGCATTAATTGTCGTGGTGAAATCACGGCAGATGCCACGAGATGGCTAAAAGTAGGGGGCTGCATGAGGACGCCGGTGGGTTCTGGAGGCGAGGTTGGTACACGCGTGCGCGGGACACAAGGCGTAACGAGGTTCGGGGCCCTTCGGAGAGGTAACACCCCTAGTCCTGCCGAAATGGATGATATGCACAAGGGTTACAATGGCGCTCCTGGAGCTGTTTGGGCGGAGGAGGAAGAAGGGGCTAGGCCGCCGTTCTTCCTCTCCTGTGAGTGTGTGTGTGCTATGAGTGGAGCTAGGTGAAGGCGATGCTAGTGACGACCCCCCTGCATGGGGGCCTCCTGGGGGGTCTTATAGCCCGACCCCCAGGGTTACATGGGTAAAAACCTGCGCGGGCGGGACCCGGATGTCTGCATCTGGAGCCGGCTGCGGGGCCCGTCGGCCGCTGGGACCCGCCGGTTGTGGGACCCGCCGGCTGCCCGGCACTGTGTCTGCCGGCCCATGCGTCACGGAGTGCTTAGCGTCATCGGGATGCAGTGGCGCGCTGGTGCTGACGTCGGCCACCCCGGTCAGCGGGGCTGGCGGCCCTGTCGCCGCGCCTTTCCAAGACGGGTTACACTGCAGCCACGTTCTTCCGTCGTGGGGAGCCGTCTTATCATTGGGAACGATGGGACGACCATTGACCCACTGCCAGCTGGCTAGCAGACAGCCGGACCTGGCCCGGGGCCGGGCCTAGCCGGCTCGTGATGGGAAGCCGGCCGGACGGCCAGCCGGCGGGGAGGGGCACGGGCTGCCCTGATGTTTTGAAAAGGGGCTCCGGGTCTGCCTGCCTACCCGGGGGTTATCCCCCCGTCAATAGTCCCTGAAGCTGTAAAGGCTCGCCGGCTCCAAGCGGGGAAGGCTTTGCAGCTTATCCCCCCCGAAGGAGTGGTCGTGTGGCAAAGAAGAGCCGGCTTGAGGCCTCCGTCCGCCAGCTGTCGGGAGCCGGGTCGCGGCACTTAGTCGTTGTAGAGTCCGAACGGTCCGGCCAGCTAGTTCAGCTGATACGGGGGAGCGCGCCAGCCGCCCGACGAAGCCCCGCCATTTGCAGCCCAGCGGCCGATGAGGCCTGCCAGGCCACGCGC
This sequence comes from Elymus sibiricus, assembly GCA_039707655.1. Taxonomy (NCBI): domain Eukaryota; kingdom Viridiplantae; phylum Streptophyta; class Magnoliopsida; order Poales; family Poaceae; genus Elymus; species Elymus sibiricus. The sequence continues at coordinate 33,137,049 of CM077670.1, forward strand.
GCGACGGGACGTCGCGGTGGGCTGGGTCCCACCAGGCCGCGGCCTTGGCCCGCGCGCGGGATTTACTGCGGCCGCGTGCGCCTGTTGGAATTCTCGGGGCAGTTAAGGCACGTCTTAATGCGCCCGTGTATTGCGGGGGAGTGGGGATCGTGGGAGTAGATGATCCCACTCCCACACGTTCCGCCGTGGTCTTAAATGGGAAGGGAGGGGGAGAGGCCAAGGCATTCGCTCCCTTGCCCCAGCCCGTTGCTTCGTCTCCACCCTCCCGCATTCCATCTCGCGCACACCATCGCCGTACACCGTCGCTCGCATGGCATCGCCGTACGCCGTCGCCCGCTCGGGCTGCAACCGTGCCGCGCAGCGACCCACGGGCAGCTTTTCTTCCCCCGCTTTGCCGCCGCCGTTCTCTCCTCTTGGACCGTGCTCCTCCCGCTCTCGCCAATGGCGCCGCCGAAAGGCTCTTGGGAGGGGTCGGTAGTGACTGACGATGACATCGAGTACCTGCGCCGCACGCGACGGCTGCCGCCGGTGGAGCAGGTGGAGGCGCGCGTGCCCGGCGAGGAGGTGGCGCCGGCGCCGCGGAATGGCGAGGTGGTGGTGTTCTACACCCACTTCCTCCGCGGTCTTGGGCTCCCCACGAGCATCTTCTTCAGACGCTTACTCATGTATTTCGGCCTCCAACCGCATCACTTAGGGCTGAACGCCATCTTGCAGCTCACCGGCTTCGTGACGCTGTGCGAGGGCTACGTCGGCCTCCTCCCGTACGTGGAGTTGTGGTGCCGCACGTTTTATTTGAAGCAGCAAGGAGCAGCAGCCGACATCATGTCCACGTGCGGGGCGGCCATGCCGGTTACCCAGACGGCGGGCCCCTTCCCGAAGCTCCCACTCGAGGACTGCACCAAGAAGCGGCAGAAATCCCTCTTCTACGTGAAGAACGTCGACCCGGCCAACGATCGCATCAACCTCCCCCCTTCATCGACGTGCCCCCAGCTGAGAAGCTAAACTGGGGTCACAACCCAAAGAACCCATCCGTGGAGATCTTAGGTGTCTGCCGCCGGGTCAGGGAGATGACGAACCGTGAGGGGCTCACCGCCGCGGCCCTCATCGCCGCCTTCATCAGCCGCCGGGTGCTGCCGCTGCAGCGGCGGCCGCATCGGATCTGCGACATGAGCGGCCGGCGCGACCCCTGCCGGCTGTCGACGAAGGAGCTGACGCCGACCGAGATCGCCCAGTGCGTCAACGACGTCTCCGCCGCCGGGCTCGCGGTGGAGGAGTGGGGATTCGGCAAGGAGCCATACAGCCGGGATTCCCCGGCACCAGCGATGAGTCTCTGGTCCCTATTCTTTGCAGCATCTGCCGGCCTCCTCATGCGCCCTGACACTGTGGGCTAGCTGCAACGCTTCCCGAGCCAGCTGGTGCATGACGGCCCAAATCCCATGGTTCTGCAGCCGGATCGGGAAGACTCGGACCCAGAGGACGAGGGAGACGGCGACGTGGGAGCCTGAGGCGGAGAGGAGTGCCTCGCGGATGCGGAAGCCAGCGGCTCTGATCAAGCTGGTAAGTCTTTAATTCCGGATGTTTTGCACGAGTGGCCGGATGACGACGAAGATGACGAGGGCGGGGCGGGCGATGCAGCTCCTTAGGATGCAGAGGCGGGCGATGGGGCCGCCCCCAGGGGGCGGCAGTGGAGGGTGACCGGGGAGCCGGCGGGCCCAAGCCGGCCACACGGGCAGTAGCCAGTCGAGGCGCGGCCGGCTGCGAAGCGCCCTGCTACGGCGCAGCCGGGTGCCATGAAGAGGTCCGTCAAGAAGGCGCGCCGGACGGCGCCGCCAGCGGGCCCGACGCGGGTGGTTCCTGTGGTCATAGGGTGAGTCTTTCTTTGTTGCTAAGTTATTACCTTTTTTGCCGCTGCTGCTATTGTGTTTTCTTCTCTTTTCTTCTTCTTCTTCTTCTTCTTCTTCTTCTTCTTCTTCTTCTTCTTCTTCTTCTTCCTTATCTTACTCGTGCACCGTCCAGGAGCGCGCTCGAGCTGGTGGAGGCGGCTGCGGCGGCGGCAGCCGCAGCGGAGGCCGACCGGCGGAGGGGCCAGGGCGGCGTAGAGTGGCGCGAGGCGACGGAGACCGCCCTAGAGGTGCTCGCGGCCCGCCAGTCCGGCACCACCATGGAGGACGCCGAGAGGGACGCCTGGAGGGCGCGGGCCGAGGCCAAGAAGGAGATGGCCAAGGCGTCAGCCAAGGCGTGGGGCGATGCCGTGGCCGAGGTGGTGGCGAGGCGGCAGAGGGTCGCGGAGGAGTCCGCGTGGCCGGAATGGATGGCGTCATCGCCACCGCCGTTGCCGGTTGCGGAGCATCGCTCCAAGTCGGTGCACGACCCGGCGCGCCGGGCGGAGGCGGATGGCCGTGCTGCCGCCAGGGAGGTGCCGCCGGCTGTCGACCCGGCCGACGGGGCCGGAGGCGGAGATGGAGGGAGCTGTGAGCCGGAGGCCGCGCCAGGCGGAGGAGGAGCGCCGCCCCCGAGGACGGAGACCACGCTAGGGAGCTCACGTGCCCTGGTGACCGCGGAGTAGCGGGCCGCGGGGCGCAGCCTCGAGCTGAGGCTGGCCGGCAGCGGAACCAGTGCCGGGTCCGCGGTTCAGCCGCAGTGGGCCTAGGCGGCGAGCTCCAGCAAGGCAACGAGCGACGCCCCTCGGAGCCAACTGGACGCGGCGGTGGACTCCCTGCGGCTGCAGATCGCCAACCACCACAGCCAGTGGCAGAGCTTCGCCCAGGTGGAGACCGGCTGGCTGTAGCAGCTGGAGCAGACCTTCGTGGTAAGTTCGTTTGTCCTTCGTACTTCTTGCATCTCGTTTCCTCTTTCTTTTTCTTTGACCGGCTTGGTCGCTTCCCAGTGGGGGCGCGCCAGCGCACCCACAGGGTGTAGCCCCCGAGGCCCGGGCCGGCTGCGCAGCAGGCGGGTCGGGCCTTCTCAAGCGTTTGCATGCTAACTTCTCTATCCTTGCAGTCCATCTATGACCAGCGGGTGGCGGCGTACAACCGTCTCCTGGGCCGGTACCGCACGGCCAGGGATCAGCTAGCGGCCAAGGAGGAGGAGCTTCGCCAGGCCAGAGGTATTTCTTCAAGCTTTTTCTTGCATTTCTCCAGTGGGGGCGCGCCAGCGCTCCCACTGGGTGTAGCCCCTGAGATCCGGGCTGGCTGCGCAGCAGCCGGGTCGGATCTTCTTTGCTTCGTACTTCGCTTTCTTGTTCGGCTTCTGACCGGAATCCGAATCCGGATGCGCAGCCGCCGCCGTCGATCTGGCGGAAGTGGAGGGGCTTCAGCACCAGCTGGCGGAGGCCATCCGGCTTCATGATCAAGCGGTCGCGGAGCGCGACTGGTTGCAGGAGGAGGCGGCCCGGGCGGTCCAGGAGAGGAACGAGGCCACCGTTGCCCACAAGGCCGAGCTGGGCCGGCCTGCCGAGGAGCGCCAGCAGGTGGCGGCGCGGAACGAGGAGGTGGTGAAGAAGGCCGCCGAGGAGGTCGCCCAGCTCAAGGCGGACCGCGATCGCAGCGCTGGCGGCGAGGGAGCGGGAGGCACTGTACATCGACGAGCTCCTCACGCGTAAGTGTTTCTACTCGCTTGTGTCTTTGTTTCTTTCTGTTTTCGGCCCTTCGGCCTTTTGATCGATCTTCTTCCCCTTCTTTTCTAGGGGTCTTACCCGAGACCCAAGAGCAGGCCGAGGAGGCGGTGCACGCCCACCGGCAAGAGCAGATGGTGGTGGGGGCCGCCATCGAGGAGTACGCCGCCTGGTCGGTGACGGAGATCACCATGGCCGCCAAGGCCCGCCTGGAGGTGGTGGAGCGTGACATAAACCGGCTTGTCAAAGCCGGTTTATCGATGGTGGCCGCCCTTTGGCTGGGCGCGGTGGTGCCGACCACCATGAGCCGGCTGGCGCATTGGCTTGAAACCTGGGCGGCGTGTCTTGGCGTGTGGAGGGCTTCCGCGGCCCGAGCCGGCGTGGAGATGGCGCATGGGCTTGTGGTGTCTTGGTACCCGGGCGTCCGACTGGACTGGCTGCAGGCGCGGAGGGCCAGGGCGGAGGCGGACTTGGCGGAGCGAGCGACGCCGATCGCCATGCAGGCCATCGACATTGCGTCGTTCACCCCGCACGGTGAGTTCATGCCAGAGCGGGCGTCGGACGGCGTGGAGCTTCCTGCCGACGACTTCGGTCTGGCGCTCGAGGACCCGGAGGGTAGCTCAGCCGAGACGGGAGCCAGCGCGGATGACGACGCCGCCGACTTGGACGACACCGCCGCCGCGGAGGAGCCGACTCAGAGCGATGCCGAAGAGGCCGCCGTCTAGGGTGCTTTTTTGCTTTTCCTGTATTTTGTTCTTTCTTGAACTTGGTTCGCTTATTAGTCGGCAAGTCCACCCACTGGTGGGGTGTAGGTTATTGTAATGAACTATCGGCCATGGGCCTTGCTGTATATAAATGCATGTTTGCTTTTCTGTATGCTTGTGTCTGCCGTTTGGCGGTTTGCTCTTGCTTTTTTCCCTTAGCCGTCTTCTTGTTCCCTCCCCTTCTCGTCCTCCTCCCCGCCAGCCGGACAGCGGGGAGCCGGTCTGTAGCTGGGACGGGGAGCCGGACTCGGAAGAGAGCGATCAGTACTTAGGCCTTAGGATTTGAGTGCAAGCGAACCACCCACTGGGCCGGCTGGCTGCAGGCGGCGAAGCCGGCTTGAGCCAGCCGGTCCGTGCGGCAGAGTAAACGAGAGAGGGAGAGAGCCGGGTTGGCCAAGCCGGTCGTTCGTACTTAGCCATTTTTCGTGTGAGGATGCTTGCAGCCTTTGGCTCTTGCCAGCATGAATAGCCGGGGCTTATGGCAGAGAGGGGGCTTTTAGCGGGGCGCACGTTACTGGCCGGGTTCAGAAGAGCGGGGCGCGGGCTAGCCGACGAGCCCCCGAGCCGGCCATGCCGACCCGGCGGGAGGGAGGCGAATGCGGTAAAGTGCACAAGAACTTGATGGAGATGAAAAGGTAGCCGCCGAGTGTCGTTCGGGGGACCTGCTGCTTTCATTAATTTCCAAAAGGGGATAGGGATACATACATACATGATTCAACTGTAAAATGGACGGAGGAGCTCCGCATTCCAAGGGCATTCTGTCTCTTCGCCGGAGGTGTCTCTCTTGCGCTTGTTTTGCTTTTGCGCGTCGATGAGGTAGTACGCATTGTTGCGTAGGGCCTTGCTGATGATGAAGGGGCTCTCCCATGGGGAGGATAGCTTGTGCTGGCCGGCTGTTCGCTGGATTAGCCAGAGGACGAGGTCGCCCTCGCGGAAAGCGAGGGGCTTGATCTTCTTGCTGTGGTAGTGGCGTAGGTTTTGCTGGTAAATGGCTGACCGGCTGAGGGCCAGCAGGCGCGCCTCCTTCAGCAGGTCGACGCCGTCTTCGCGTGCTGCTTTGGCTTCCACTTCCGTGTACAGGGTGACCCGAGGCGAGTCGAACTTGAGATCCATGGGGATGACCGCCTCGACCCCGTAGACGAGGAAGAATGGGGTGAAGCCGGTCAAGCGGTTGGGGATGGTCCGGAGGCTCCAGAGGACGGCCGGCAGCTCGTCGATCCAGCTGCCGGGTGATCGCACAAGCGGCTCGACGAGTCGTGGCTTGATGCCGGCCAAGATGAGGCCGTTTGCCCGCTCCACCTGGCCGTTGGACTGAGGGTGTGCGACAGACGCCAGGTCAAGCCGGATGCCGAAGACGGAGCAGTAGCGCGCCAGCCCGCCTTTGGCGAATTTGGTGCCGTTATCGGTGATGATGCTGTTGGGGACGCCATAGCGGACAGCGATGTCTTTGATGAACTTGATGGCTGTGGGGCCGTCGAGTTTCTTGATCGGCCTTGCCTCGATCCACTTGGTGAACTTGTCGACGGCCACTAGCAGGTGCGTCATGCCACCTCGAGCGGTTTTGAAGGGTCCCACCATGTCGAGGCCCCAGACGGCAAAGGGCCATGTGATGGGGATGATCTGGAGAGCCGCATCCGGCTGGTGGCTCTGAGCCTTGAAGTGTTGGCAGCCCTTGCATTTGAGGACTAGCTCCTCGGCGTCTTTTAGGGCAGTTGGCTAGTAGAAGCCATGGTGGAATGCTTTGGCCACCAAAGATCGGGAGGCGGCGTGATGCCCGCACTCGCCCTGGTGGATATCGAGCAAGATGTCGAGGCCCCTGGCCGTCTCGACGCAGCGCTGAAAATGCCGGTTGTGCTGCGCTTGACGAGCTCGTGGTTGATGATGCTATAGGTAGAGGCCCGGCGCTGCACCTGCCGAGCCTCGACCTCGTTCGCCGGTTACTCGCCACTTATCAGGAAAGTGAGGATTGGTTGGGCCCAAGACGGTGCCTCCAGCGCTGTGAGGACAGCCACTTGCGCAGGTTTGGACGGGTCAGGAGGCGGCGAGCCGGAGCCGGCAGCCCCTAGGACCGGGATGGCAGCCCCTGGGGTTGGGTCAGAGACGGCAGCCCTCGGGACCGGGATGGCAGCCCCCGGGCCGGAACCGGCAGCCCCCCAAGCCAGAAGCAGGGACTGACAGGTCGGCCGGGACGAAGATGGACTCTGAATCCAGAGACGGCTTGATGGAGGGCTTGCTCAAGTGCTCGAGGGAGATGCCGATTGGGATCGCTTGCCGGCTGGAGCCAAGCTTGGCTAGAGTGTCCGCCGCCTCGTTCTCGCTTTGGGGGACGTGGAGGAACTCGCAACCGTCGAAGCTGCCGGTTATCTGCTGGACCAGGTTGCGGTAGCTGGCCATGTTGGAGTCCCTGGCGTCCCACTCACCGGAGACCTGCTGGACCACTAGGTCAGAGTCGCCATAGCAGAGGATACGCCGAATGCCGACTTCTTTGGCCAGCCGGAGGCCATGGACGAGGGCTTCGTATTCGGCAACGTTGTTGGAGGCGGTGAAGTGGATTTGGAGCATGTAGCGCAGCCGGTCACCCTTGGGGGAGGAGAGCACGATGCTGGCTCCCAAACCGGAGGCCATCTTTGAGCCGTCGAAGTGCATGCGCCAGTGCGTCGCGTCGGGAGCCGGTGGCAAGTACTGGGTCTCCGCCCAATTGACGAGGAAGTCAACCAATGCCTGCGACTTGATGGCGTTGCGGGGGTCGTAGAGGATGGTGTGGCTGGCTAGCTCGATGGCCCATTTGGCGATCTGGCCGGAGGCGTCCCGGCATCCCATGACCTCGCCGATGGGGGCCGTGCTTGCCACGGTGATGACATGCTCCTGGAAATACTGCTTCAGCTTCTTGGCGGCCAGGTACACGCCGTAGCACATCTTCTGGTAGTGGGGGTAGTTCTGCTTGGAGGTGGAAAGGACCTCGCTCAGGTAGTACACAGGGCGCTGGACCGGCTGTGCCTTGCCTTCCTCGAGGGGCTCTACCACCAGCACCACACTGACCACGCGGGTGGTTGCCGCGATGTACATCAGGAATGGTTCCTTCTCAGCCGGCGCGGATAAGACGGGTGCGGTGGAGAGCATGCACTTGAGGTCGCAGAAAGCTTCGTCCGCCTGGTCGGACCACTCGAATGGCGTCATCTTCTTCATCAGCTGATACAGGGGCAGGGCCATTTCCCCTAGCCGGTTAACGAACCGGCTGAGAGAGGCCAAACCGCCGGTGAATTTCTGGACATCGCGTAGCCGAGCCGGCTTGCGCATGCGCTCGATGGCCTTGATCTTCTCCGGATTGGCCTCGATGCCGCGCTCCGAGATGAGGAAACCAAGGAGTTGGCCAGCCGGCACACCAAAGATGCATTTCTCCGGGTTGAGCTTGATCTGGAACTGACGTAGGTTGGCGAACGTCTCCCTGAGATCCTCGAGGAGGGTGAGGTGCTGCTTGGTCTTCACCACGATGTCGTCGACATAGACGTGCATGTTCCGGCCGATCTGTGGCAGGAGGCATTTTTGCATGCAGCGCTAGAATGTGGCGCCGGTGTTCTTCAACCCGAACGACATGGTGATGTAGCAATACGCCCCGAAGGGAGTGATGAAGGACGTCTTGAGGGCATCCGCCGGGACCAGCTTGATCTGGTGGTAGCCGGAGTAGGCGTCCAAGAAGGACAGGAGCTCGCAGCCGGCGGTGGAGTCGATGACCTGGTTGATCCAGGGTAGGGCAAATGGGTCCTTGGGGCAGGCCTTGTTTAGGCTGGTGTACTCGATGCACATGCGCCAAGTGCCATTCTTCTTCAGGACGAGGACCGGGTTGGCCAGCCACTCGGGGTGGAACACTTCCATTATGAACCCGGCCTTGAGCAGCCGGGTGATCTCTTCGCCAATGGTTGTTCGCTTCTCCTCTGAGAAGCGGTGCAGCGGCTGCCAGACCGGCTTGGCATCCGGCCGGATGTGGAGTTTGTGCTCGACGAACTTCCTCGGAACACCCGGCATGTCTTTGGGGGACCAGGCGAAGATATCCCAATTCTCACGGAGGAAGTCAATGAGCTCGCCTTCCTATTTGCTGTCGAGGCCGGCGCCCATGACAACGTACTCGCTGGAGTTGGGGTTGGATGGGTCAAGCGAAACTTTGATCATGCCCTTGGCCGGCTTGAAGGACCCCTCGCTGGCCGGCTGCTTGGGCTGAGCCGGCATGACTGACTGCTCGCCGGCCAGCGCAACGAGACGGTCCAGCTGGCGCCTCTCCTTGGCGATGACCAGCGACTCGGCCAGCTTAGAGCCGGCTCTGGCGCATTCCAGGGATTTCTTGTAGTCACTGGTGATGGTGATGATGCCTTTCGCACCCGCCAGCTTCATCTTGAGGTAGGCGTAGTGGGTAGACCGCCATGAATTTGGCCATGGCGGGCCGGCCCAAAAGTGCGTGGTAGGGGCTGGCCAGGTCGACCACCTCAAACCAGATCGGCTCGCGGCGGAAGTGGGCGCTGGTGCCGAACATCACGTCCAGCCGCACCCTGCCGATGGGGGAGCACCAGGCGCCCGACACGATGCGGTGGAACACCGTCTGGGTAGGCTGCAGCTGGCCTTCCTCGATGCCGAGCTTGACCATGGTGTGGCGGTAGAGGATATTGATGCTGCTGCCGCCATCGATCAGCACCCGCGAAAAGTGGCAGGTGCGCTTCTCAGCGACGAAGGTGGGGTCGAGGACGTGCGCGTAGCCACCCGGCGTGGGCATCACGGTCGGGTGGTCCTCTCGGGTCCAGCTGACGGGACGGTCGGACCAGTGCATGTACTGGGGGACCGGGAGGACGACGGCATTCACCTTGTGCTGGTACTTGCGCTTGCTATGCTTCTCGTCGCCTTCGCTGGAGAAGACAACGTAGGCCGCGTCCCGCTGTGGGTAGGTGTTGTTGGCGAGGGCGCCGGCTGCCGGAGGTGGCGGGGGAGGCGGCGGGAGCTGCGTGTCGGGACTGGGCTGTGGCGGTGGGAAGTAGCCTCGCATCAGGCGCTGGGTGATGCTGCAGTTCCAGAGCGTGTGCGTGGATGGCTTCACGCCGCTGTGGTGCTTGCAGGGGGCATCCAGCATCTGCTCGAAAGAGAATTTGGGCTGCCAGGCCATCTTGCCGGTGCGCGGGCGCTTTACACCGCCTTGCTCGGCCGGTTGTTCCTCCGCCACGACGGCCACTTGCTGGTTGTTGTAGCGAGGAGCCGGCTGCTCGGCCTTCCGCTTGTTGTTGTTGTTGTTGTTGTCTTGCTGGCGCTGGTTGGTTTCGCCAGCCGGCTTCGGGGTGGCCGGCTAGACCGGGACCGGCTTGCCGTCTGTGTCGATGGTGATCTTAACGCGCATTGCGGAGTCGGCCATGGCGTACTTGTCCGCCAACGCCATGAGCTCCGCCAAGGTGTCTGGCTCATCACACATCAGGCGGTGCTTGAGCAAGGTGCCGTCTCGGCACCCGTCGACGAAATACTGGACGGCTTGCACTTCATGGACCCCTTCGCAGGAGTTGCGCAGCTCGTTCCATTGCGTGAGGAAGTCGCGGAGAGGCTTGCCCGGGCCCTGGACGCACATGGAGAGCTGGCGAGGCCGACCCGGTCGCTTGTATGTGCTGGTGAAGTTGCGCACGAACGCATCCTCGAAGTCCAACCAGGAATTGACGTTGCCGGCCCTCAGGCTGTTAAGCCATGTCCGGGCCGAGCCGAGCAGCATGAGGGGGACGTAACGGACCGCCACACGTCGGTTGCTGCCGGCAATGCCGACAGCCGTGGTGTAGTCGGTTAGCCAGTCTTCCGGCTTGGTGATGCCGCTGTACTTGGGGTTGTCGCGGGCCAGCGTAAACCCTTTGGGGAAGGGCTCCTCGTGGATACAGGGCCCGAAACAGGCGGGGCCAATGAAGGTCTCGTCCTCGAGGACCGTGGACCGCGCCAGCTGGTCGATGCGATGGCGGGCGTCGGTTTTGATGTAGGGCTCACGGGGGCCCAGCCGGCTCGTGACTGGGCCGCATGGCACCGCGCCAGCGGAGGCTGGCCGGGGCCGTCAAGGCGGCGGTGGGGGCACTTCCGGCTATTGGGCCCGGTCGTTGCCGGCAGTCTCGTCAGCTATGCCGTCTCCGGCCGTCGTGGCGCGGTTGTGACGGCTCCGGCTTTCCTGGCGCTGGCCAGAGCGGCTGGCGCTGCCGGCAGGGGAAGACGCCTGTTGCGTGTCCCGAAGGGCCCTCTCCGGGTTCGCGGTGTTTCCTGAAGCGGAGGCGGATGGCGGGGCCGGGTCGAAACGCTTCTGTTGCTCGTTTGCCGCGGTGATGAGGTCGCGGATGCGCTGCTGCTGTTGGAGCTCCTCGCCCTCCAGGAACTCGAGATCTGCCATGGCCGCCTGTGCCGCGCGCATGTTCTTGACGGGGGTGTCGTAGACAGGCTGACCTGTGCCTAGCGCACAACCGATCGCGCCCCCATGGATTCGCACCTCCGCAACCCGGCTAGGCTCAGCGGCGGCCGGCGTGAAGCCGTGAATGCTGTCAAACTCCCGCTGGGCGCACTCCAGCCGGCGCCGTGTTACCGCGAGCGCCGTGGCCTCGGCCAACAGTTGCTGACGGTCCTTGTTGAGCTGACCTGCTGCGGCCGCCGTGTCGGCGTTGGGCGTGATGGGGGCTTGTAGGCTCCGGATCGTCTCACGAAGCGGGTCGACCCGGCGGGATTGGGCCGCAGTCACGGCAGTGGTAGCCGCAGCGGCCTTCTCCTTGCTGCGCGAGGAGCCGGAGCTAGCACCAATAGTCAGCACCTCCGCACGGGCGCAGAGAGCCGCGAAGTCGTCGAAGACGGCGTAGCCAACAGGGACGGGTGAGTCGGTGAAGCTGTGTACCTCGCTAGGGTACTCGTCAGGGGTGAGCACGACGAAGACGTGCAGCACGCTGAAAGGGATGACGAGGCAGCCTGCGGGGCAGGTGGCATCCACGCCTGGCGCTGCATCGCAGCCGGCCAGGTTGGCCGCGCAAGGCGCGTGGGCCAAACCGTGCGCGATGCACTCACCGGAGCTAGTGAAGGGCCTCGTCCAGAACTTGATTCCGGCCGACGCCGCGAGCAGCCCCACGGTGGGCGCCAACTGTCGTGGTGAAATTACGGCAGATGCCATGAGATGGCTAAAAGTGGGGGGCTGCGTGAGGATGCCGGTGGGTTCCAGAGGCGAGGTTGGTACACGCGTGCACGGGACACAAGGCGTACCCAGGTTCGGGGCCCTCCGGAGAGGTAACACCCCTAGTCCTGCCGAAATGGATGATATGCACAAGGGTTACAATGGCGCACCTGGAGCTATTTGGGCGGAGGAGGAAGAAGGGGCTAGGCCGCCGTTCCGCCACTCCTGTGAGTGTGTGTGTGTGTGTGTGCTATGAGTGGAGCTAGGTGAATGCGATGCTAGTGACGACCCCCCTGCATGGGGGCCTCCTGGGGGTCTTATAGCCCTACCCCCCAGGGTTACATGGGTAAAAACATGCGCGGGCGGGACCCGGATGTCGGCGTCTAGAGCCGGCTGCGGGGCTCGCCGGCCGCTGGCACATGCCGGCTGCCCGACACTGTGGTCTGCCGGCCCATGCGTCACGGAGTGGTTGGCGTCGTGGGGCTGCAGTGGCGTGCTGGTGCTGACGTCGGCCACCCCGGTCAGTAGGGCTGGCGGCCCTGTCGCCGTGCCTTCCCGAGACGGGTTACACTGCAGCCACGTTCTTTCGTCGTGGGGTGCCGTCTTGTCGTTGGGAGCGATGGGACGGCTGTTGACCCACCGCCAGCCAGCTAGCGGACAGCCGGACCTGGCTCGGGGCCGGGCCTAGCCGGCTCGTGATGGGAAGCCGGCCGGACGGCCAGCCGGCGGGGAGGGGCACGGGCTGCCCCGAAGTTTTGGAAAGGGGCTCCGGGTCCGCCTGCCTACCCAGGGGTCATCCCCCTGTCATTAATTGAATTAAAGATAATAAATAACCTAGCTCATATTGTTTTATGTCATGAAAAGAATTAGCAAATATAATAGGATAACTTTGTCTGTTGCATACTATGTTATTCTCTAAACCTTAAATTTGTTGGTTGATCAAGTGCCACCGACCCGGACTTACCCGTGCAGCCACATCTGCCAGAATGGGACAGCCATGACTTTGTCTAACCTCGTGCTCTTTTACCGGTACCACCAAAGAGGGAAGGTTACGTGCGTGCTACCCTGATCAGGTAGGCGACGATAACCTTGTGAGCCCAAGTTAAGTTATTTGCCGGCGTCTCCGTTTGGGACAGTTTAGTTTGGCCACGACGATGGCAGGTGTCAGGAGTGACACAGGGGCCACCCAGGGCATGACCCGGAAGGGGAATGATTGTCGGTGGTACGATAGAGGAGTCATGGGTTAGGCAAGTTTCGTTGGACGAATGTCCATGGTGTGGGTAAAGTGTGCAACTTTGCAGAGTGTAAGAATCTACTCGAATAGCCGTGTCCACGGTATTGGACACAGTCCGCACTAGGTCACACTGTGTGGTCAGCATTAATGATGGAAGAACTCATCTTAAGCTCAGACGTGACCGATGGGTCACGAGTGCTCCGGGGGTCATGATGTGAACCCGGAGGAGAGTAAGTTGATAACTGATACAGTAAGTTGAGCATTGCAATGTATGACAATTTCCTATGCATTTATTCTGGTCACTGCCATACTGTTGTTTGCTGCACTGTTTTGGTTGTTGTGAGCTTGCGAGTACATTCCAAGTACTCACCTGGCGTATCATGCCAGATGCAGGAGAAGCCGACGATGGAGATCCCAATGGTTCGTGCTACGCTAACTAGGTCGTGTCCCAGCAGTGTCCCTTTGGGATGGAGTGTCTCACTCGATGTTCCGCTACGCCGTAGTATTAGCCACCAGTATTGAGGCCCTTGAGATGTTTCATAAATAATGTAGATACTGTCATAGCACGAGTAGTGCTCCTGGCCTCACTATCCTATGCAAACGTCCGAGCTTGTACCTATATCATATCAATAAAGATCAGTTCCGTTCTGTTCCAAGTTGTTGTGTGTTTCCAGAAGACATGATCTCTGGGTTGGGAACACAGGTAAACCGGTTCTCTAAGCCGGGGTGCCACACGCGCCCTGATGCCTTGTGGGCCCCTCGTGGATCCTTTTGACCTAATTCCACTTCTATAAATTCTCAAATATTGGGAAACCAACAGAGAGCCACCACGAATAATTTTTCTGCCGCCGCAAGCTTCTGTTCTTCCGCGATCCCATCTGGAGGCCTTTTCCGGCAATCTGCCAGAGGGGGAATCGATACGGAGGGCTTCTTCATCAACCTTGCTGCCCCTCCGATGATGTGTTGGTAGTTTACCACAGACCTACGGGTCCATAGCTAGTAGCTAGATGGCTCCTTTCTCTCTCTTTGATCTTCAATACCATGTTCTCCTCGATGTTCTTGGAGTTCTATCCGATGTAATCTTCTTTTGCGGTGTGTTTGTTGGGATCCGATGAATTGTGGGTTTATGATTAGATTATTCTTGAGAAATATTTAAGTCTTCTATGAACTCTTTTATGCCTGATTGTTATAGATTTGTATTTCTCTCTGATCTATCCGTTTGGTTTGGCCAACTAGATTGATTTATCTTGCAATGGGAGAGGTGCTTTGTGATGGGTTCAATCTTGCGGTGTTCTATATCCCAGTGATAGAAAGGGACAAGATACGTATTTGTATTGTTGCCATTAAGGATAAAAAGATGGGGTTTAATCATATTGCTTGAGTTTACTTTGTCTACATCATGTCATCTTGCTTAAGGCGTTACTCCGTTTTATACTTAATACTCTAGATGCATGCTGTATAGCGGTTGATGAGTGGAGTAATAGTAGTAGATACAAGCAGGAGTCAGTCTACTTGTCTAGGATGTGATGCCTATATACATGATCATTGCCATGAATACGTCATAACTATGTTTACCCACCGTATGCTATGTGTTCAAGAGAGAAGCCTCTAGTGAAAACTATGGCTCCCGGGTCTACTTTTATCATATATTAAAATCCAAAAATACCTTGCTGCAATTTATTTACTTTTATTTTCTTCCGCAATTTACTTTTCAATCTATCACTATCAGAATTAATCCTTGCAAGTGACCGCTAAGGGGATTGGCAATCCTCTTATTTGCGTTGGGTGCAAGTGTTTGCTTTTGTGTGTGTCGGTGCTGGTAACGAGGTTCTGTGTGGTTCTCCTACTGGATTGATAACCTTGGATCTTAACTGAGGGAAATACTTATCTCTACTGTACTGCATCATCCTCTCATCTTCAGGGAAATCCCAACGCAGTTCACAAGTAGCAGACGGTGATGGAGATGGATGAGATTTGTCATGTAATCGAGTCAATTTGTTAGGGCTTGATCCCTAGTATCCACTATGTTCTGAGATTGATGTTGCTATGACTTTGCTATGCTTAATGCTTGTCACTAGGGCCAGAGTGCTATGATTTCAGATCTGAACCCTTTATGTTTTCATCAATATATTTGATTTCTTGATCCTATCTGCTAGTCGTATGCACTTGTTATTGTTCTGAACCGTAGACCCCAAGGTGACAATAATTGGGATACTCTCCAGGGATGACTGTAATTCGAGGAGTTCATGTATTCACCATGTGTTAATACTTTGATCCGATTCTCTATTAAAAGGAGACCTTAATTACCCTTAGATTTCCTTATGGACCCCGCTGCCACGGGAGGGTAGGACAAAAGATGGCATACAAGTTCTTATTATAAGCACGTATGACTATATATGGAATACATGCCTACATTGAATTGATGAATTGGAGCTATTGTGTATCGCTCTAGGTTGTGACTGTTATATGATGAATGCCATCCATACAAATATCCATCGTTGATCCAATGCCTACGCTTTGCTGATACTGTCTTTGCTAAGTTACTATTCTTTTTTTGCTGCTGTTACAACCACTACAAAACTGCTACTGTTACTGTTACGGCTACTACTACTACTACTATCAAAACTATCAAACTACTGTGCTACTAAACACTTTGCTGCAGATAAATAACTTTTCAGGTGTGATTGAATTGACAACTCAACTGCTGAGGCTTATAAATATTCTTTGGCTCCCCTTGTGTCGAATCAATAAATTGGGTCAAATACTACCCTCGAAGACTGTTGCGATCCCCTATACTTGTGGGTCATCAATACTATTTTCTGGCACCGTTGCCGGGGAGTATAGCTCTATTTATTAAGTTCACTTGAGAGTTAAATATTTGCTGATCACTATGAAGAATCTGAAGGACTCTAAGACCAAGATTGTACCCTCTAAGATGAGGGGAGGTAAGGAACTGCCATCTAGCTCTGCACTTGATTCACCTTCTATTTTGAGTCGACTTGCGACACCACCACCTGCTATTCAATCTGATATGTCGCAAATAATAGACATTGCTTCTGCTATTGATGATACGCATGATGATGCTACTACTTTGCTTGATGAAACTGTGTCACTTGGTGAATTTCTTGATGCTCAAATTGTTAAAGCTAAAGAATTTGAAAATGATGAAACTCATGAAGATTATGATTCACCTGCTACACCTAGCACTCCTACTAGAACTAAGATGCTTAATATACCTGAGGGTTATGTTATGGATGGGGAAATTGCTAAGGAATTTCTTGCTTGTAAGGATAGGGATGATCTTAAGAAACTACTGAGTAAGCTTAAAGAAAAATCTATGAACGAAATGATGAAACATGATTCTAAGTTTGCAACTTCACCTATCTTTGTTACTTATAAGGATTATGAATGCCTTGTTAATCCTGAACTTATTACTTTAGTATAATCTGATCCCTTTCATGGTTATGAATCTGAAACTGTTGTGGCACATCTTACTAAACTGAATGATATTGCTACCCTATTTTCTCAAGAGGAAAAGATTCGCTATTACTATATTCTTAAGTTGTTTCCTTTCTCATTAAAGGGTGATGCTAAAGAATGGTTTAATACCCTTGCTCCTGGTTGTGTGCGTAGTCCCGAGGATATGATTTAGTACTTTACTGAGAAATATTTTCCTGCTCATAAGAAACAAGCTGCCTTACAGGAAATATATAACTTTGTGCAACTTGAGGAAGAGCATGTCCCTCAAGCTTGGGGTAGGCTTCTCCAATTACTGAATGCTTTGTTTGATCATCCTCTTAAGAAGAATGAAATACTTGATATCTTTTATAATAGACTAACTCATGCTTCTAGGGACTACCTAGATAGTTGTGCTGGTTGTATTTTGAGGGAACGAACTGTTGAACAGGCTCAGGAATTATTGAATAACTTATTGGAAAATGCCGATGATTGGACACTTCCTGAACCACCACCCAGGCCAACTCTGAAGAAAAGAGGTATTCTATTCCTCAGTCCGAGCGCACGTACGACCACTCGCGGTTGTATGGTCTGCCGTCTTTCACTCTGTTATGGTACACAATGTCAACACCCAGCCATACGAGCTCACGTACGAGTGCTTGCATTCGTACGAAACACCGTCTTGCGCTCTGGATCTCCGATCACTTCTGCCCAAGCATCATACGAGCGCTCATACGAGCATGCACGCTCGTATGGAACATCGTCGTTGGCTCTGTTGCCTCTAGACATTTTTGTTGGCTCCTCCCTTGCTTGATACGACCGCGCATACGACCATGGGCGGTCATATAAAATGTCGTCTTTTACTCCGATTCATCTGGAACTTCATTTTCTTTGGAAATTCCTGCGGGGTTAGTTCCAACACTTGTACTAGGCAAATATTTAAGAAGATCAAATAGTGCAATGGTACCACATATAAATTTTGAGCAGCAAAAAAATTCACCTAATGAAGACTAAACCAAACCAACTTTAATAGCAATTCATGCATAGTGCCAATGCAAAAATATGAATGCATACTAAACTCAAAAGACACAAAACTAATAAAGACTCCTACTTACTTCCGGGTTGCCTCCCGACAGCACTTTCTTTAGAGCCATATAACTAGGATTTGATGCTCCACTTATTTCCTCCGACCATGTTTCATAGCACCTCATAGCAAATTTTGTCGAAGTCGTACCCGCTTGCGGTGCATCGGCATTATGTGGATTAATAAGTCTTTGCTCTCAAGCCAGAGTTGATGCACCGGATGAGATAAGCATGTCTCCTCAATTTTCTGCAGCAAGAGGGTTAGAGGATTATATTTAAACTTCAAATTTTTACCTTGGGTACTGTTGTGCGCAAACACTCTATGAAATTCTTTTGAAGCCGAGAACACACCCTTCTCTGGTGGGATTTCCTGCAAAAAATTACTGAAGATGTGCAAGGCTTTACTTCTAGTTCATCAGGATTGCTAATACTAGAATCCTTAAATAAGAAATCTAGTGACTCATAATAATTGTCATCCTCATTTTGAGTATGACATTCATGCACGTAAATGTCATTAGCATCATATTCATCCAAACTAGAGAAATCATAATAATTAGGATTATTATAAAAAACATCTTTGTTAGCAAAGATAAGATCCCAACGTTGATCTTCCCATGAACGAGTGTCAATATTAAAGAGCTCATTATTTGTGTGCGAAGAATTACTAACAAAGGTGGAAGGTGTGGACGGGTGATCAATCCGTTCCTCCTCGTCTTCCTTATTGCACACTTCCTTCTCCGCGCACATTCATTCACGTTGGATATTTTGCCCTTTGTAGACCTTATCTCTTCCACTCTTTGGAGCTATATCAATCTTGCAAACAGCAACTGTTGTTGGAGTGGTGCAGTCATGTTTCTTTGTATGTGAAGCTTTGTCAACACATTTCTTCTTCTGTCTCCTGCTAGGAGAAAAATTTCTCACTATGTCCTGCACCAACCTGTTTCCTACATGGGAAGGTTTACAATTTGTTGGTACATCCAAAGAAGTGTTTATGGATGCCACTAATGACCCACAAGTATAGGGGATCACAACAGTCTTCGAGGGTAGTATTTCACCCAATTTATTGATTCGACACAAGGGGAGCCAAAGAATATTTATAAGCCTTAGCAGTTGAGTTGTCAATTTAACCACACCTGAAAAGTTATTTATCTGCAGCAAAGTGTTTAGTAGCACAATAGTTTGATAGTTTTGATAGTAGCAGTAGTAACGGTAACAGTAATAGTAGCAGTTTTGTAGTGGTTGTTGATACATCTCCAACGTATCTATAATTTATGAAGTATTCATGCCATGTTTATAACAATTCTATATGGTTTTGGTATGATTTGATTAGAACTAACCCGGACAGACGCTGTTTTCAGCAGAAGTACCGTGGTGTTGTTTTTTGTGCAGAAATAAAAGTTCTCAGAATTGGACGAAACTTTTTGACAATTTTTTTTGGACCAAAAGAGACCCCCGAAGCTTCGTGGAAAGACCAGAAGCCTTACAAGGTGCTCACAAGGCATCACCGCGCAGCCTGGGGGTGGGTCGTGTGCTATTGCCTTATGGGGCCCTCGTAGCTCCTTTTCGGGTGATTCCAACGCTGAAAAATCCTATAAATAGAGAAACCCCTAGAAATAAACCTAGAACTTCGATGCCGCCGCCGCATGCCTTTGTACTGAAGAAATACCATCTGGAGCCCTGTTTCGACACCCTGCCGGAGGGGGGAATCATCACCGGTGACCATCTTCATCAGCCCGGTGGTCTCCATGACGAGGAGGGAGTAGTTCACCCTCGGGGATGAGGGTATGTACTAGTAGCTATGTGTTTGATCTCTCGCTATCGTATTCTTGATTTGGCACGATCTTGATGTACCGCGAGCTTTGTTAATATAGTTCGATCATATGGTGTTTCTTCCCTCTCTCTATCTTGCTGTGATGAATTAAGTCTTGCTCTATGAGGTTTCGTTATGTTGGAATGAATATTGGATTTGAGATCACTTGATGTATGTCTTGCATGTGGATACCCGTGGTGACAATGGGGTATTCTTTGGCGTCACTTGATGTATGTTTTGGTATTCAACTCGCGGATTCCCAAGGTGACATTAGGGTAATCTATGCATAGGGGTTGATACACGTTTTCGTCCTACGTTATCCGATAGAAACTTTGGAGTGATTCTTTGTCGCACGTTGAGGGATTGTTATATGATTCAATTATGTTAGCACTGTTGAGAGATTGCACTAGTGAAAGTATGAACC
The DNA here is from genome assembly GCA_039707655.1 of Elymus sibiricus. Taxonomy (NCBI): domain Eukaryota; kingdom Viridiplantae; phylum Streptophyta; class Magnoliopsida; order Poales; family Poaceae; genus Elymus; species Elymus sibiricus. Next base: position 33,156,583 of record CM077670.1, read on the forward strand.
CTAGGCCTTGTTTTCAAGCATTCCAATACCGTTTGTGCTCACTTTTATCACTTGCTACCTTGTTGTTTTTATATTTTCAGATTACAAAAACCTATATCTACTATTCATACTACACTTGTATTACCATCTCTTCGCCGAACTAGTGCACCTATACAATTTACCATTGTATTGGGTGTGTTGGGGACACAAGAGATTTCTTGTATTTGATTGCAGGGTTGTTTGAGAGAGACCATCTTCATCCTACGCCTCCCATGGATTGATAAACCTTAGGTCATCCACTTGAGGGAAAATTGCTACTGTCCTACAAAACTCTACACTTGGAGGCCCAACAACGTCTACAAGAATAAAAGTTGCGTAGTAGACATCAAGCTCTTTTCTGGCGCCGTTGCCGGGGAGGTGAGTGCTTGAAGGTATATCTTTAGATCTTGCAATTGAATCTTTTAGTTTATTGTTTTATCGCTAGTTTGGTTTATAAAAATAAAATTACAAAAAATGGAATTGAGATTGCCTCACATGCTTCATATTTATAATGTCTTTCTTGAAAATAAGGATTTCGATAATTGTGCTCGATTGTTAGAGGAAGAATTTAGTAAAATGTTTAATGTGACTCCTTTGAATGATGAGCATGATTGCAATGTTGTTAGTATGCTTGCTATGAATATCCTTGATACTAATGATGATTGCACTAGCCATGATAAAATCTCTGAAAAAAGGGTTTCTTATAAGCATGTCAATTATTGTGGTGAGCATAGATCTTGTGAAAACATGCCAATAAGGGATGATAGATTTTGTACGAAGCATAAATATCAAAGAACCCAATGGTTGCTTAAGATATTAGATGGTTATGCTAGAGAATTATGTTCCATTCTTCCCATTACTTGTGAACTTTGCAATGAAGGTGGTCATCTTAATTTTCAATGCATGCAATTTTATTATCGAGTTACGTTCAAATATTGTGATGACATGATCACCCTTGAACATTATAATGAACTTACTCTATTTTTGGGGTATGAAAAAGTCACAAATAGAAATAATTGGTTTGAAGTATTAATTCCCTCAAAAACTTTTGAGCTTGATCTAAGGGAAATTTATATGTATTGTGTGGTAAATTGCAATGAGAATGCTTATCTTGCCAATTATATAAAGACGGGGAAACCAATAGAATATGAAGAGGATACTAATGAAAGGGAAAAGATTTCCCAATACCCTCCTATTGTTTCTCATGATGAATTAGGTGACGAAGAGGAGGTTCCTATCCAACCTATCTCTTTAATAAGAAGGTCAGAAGAATTAATTAAGCCCACACACAATGTGGTGAAGAAGAAGAAAAGAAGGAGAAGCAAAGGTAAAAAGGTATCTCTCCTAAATAATGTTGCTCCTATTATTGTTGTGCCTTATGAGAATGAATCAAAAATAATTGTGGGAGATGATACACTTGATGATGATATTGTTTTTTGGTTAGATGGCACAATGTCCGAAGGAACTATTGAGGATGATTTTGTTATGCCTATTACTTGTTGTGATAATTATGATTGGGAAGATAGTGACACTTCCTATAATCTTGAGAATCTTTTTGGCACCAACTAGGAAAATTATGATGATAACAATTGCTATACTATTGGTGCTATTCATACTATTAATGATAATAGTGATTATGTTAATGATATGCAAAACCACAAGCTTGGGGATGCTATGTTTGATGAGAATGACATGTTTGAGAATTTATTTGCTGCAATTAATGTTTGTCCCAAGCTTGGGGATGCTATGCCTAATGAAGATGATCTTTTTTGCCCCCCTACTTTGAATGATCAAATTTGTTATGATAATTGCATGCCTCCTATTTATGATGATTGTAGTATTTACGAAAGTGGGTTTGGAAGAGTTTCAACCTTAGATAATAATTATCCCACTATTTTGGAGGGTGTTGAATCTTATTATAATGATAAAAGTGGATTTGGAGAGGTCATGAATTTATTTAGTGTTGAATCCAGTACTTTGGAAGAGGTTTCAATCGATTATGATGAGAACAAAGTTGCTACTTATGATGATTATTGTGATGATACTTATGTTATAAAAATTAGTGATAATTATTGTCATAATTATGAATATCCTTTTACTGAACATTACTCTTTTAATGTGGAAACAATTTATAGTATTCAAGTTTCATATGATACTCCCACTATTATGAATGAGAAGAAATTTGCTTATGTGGAGAGTAATAAATTTTCTATGCTTGTGGATCATGAAAAGAATGCTCTATGTGAAAGTTATATTGTTGAATTCCTTCATTATGCTACTGAAAATTATTATGAGAGAGGAACATAAGCTTGTAGGTGTTGCAATAATATCAAGTTTCCTCTCTATGTGTCGAAAGTTTCAAAGTTATACTTGTTTTGCAATCCTATGCTAGTTGATTCTTGCTCCCGTAAATTGTTTTATCACAAAATCCCTATGCATAGGAAGTGATTTAGGCTTAAATGTGCTTGCCATATGTTTCATGATGCTCCCATTGTGTTTCAATTCTTTACTTTTATGTGAGCATTATTGAAATCATCATGCCTAGCTAAAAAGGCTTTAAAGAAAAGCGCTTGCTGGGAGACAACCCAATGTTTATACCTACTGTTTTTGTGAGTTAACATGATTAAGTAACTGTAGTAATCATGTTTTATATGTTTTCTTTCAATAATGTGCCAAGTAAAGCCCTTGGGATAGTGTGGATACTAGTTGAATTGATTCTGTGCAAAAACAGAAACTTTTAGGCCAAGTACTAGAATTACTATAATTCACTGGGATGTGATAAAATTCTGAATTTTTTACACCTGATTATTATGAAAATTTCCTACGTTTTCCAAATTTTTCAGAATTTTTGGAGTTACATAAGTATGGTCCTAGTTCAGATCATTACAGACTGTTCTGTTTTTGACAGATTCTGTTTTCAATGCATAGTTTGCTTGTTTTATAGTTTCTATGGCTTATTTTGGTCAATATAAATTGTAGAGATGATATAGTACAGTAGGAATTATATGGGAACAATTATGAATCTTGTCCTGACAGTACCAAAGTGATGGTTTATTCTTTATCATACTAATCTATCTCACAAGTCCCGTTAAGTTTTATGTGATTGAAGTTTTCAAGTTTTGGGTGAGATAACGATATGAGGAGAATAAGGAGCGGCAAAACCCTAAGCTTGGGGATGCCCAAGGAACCCCAAGGTGATATTCAAGGAAGACTCAAGCTTCTAAGCTTGGGGATGCCCCGGAAGGCACCCCCTCTTTCGTCTTCAACATTATCGGTATACCTTACTCGGAGATATATTTTTATTCGTCACATAATATGAGTTTTGCTTGGAGCGTCATTTTATTTTGTTTGGGTTTGCTTTCTGTTATCAATAATCATGTTTTGTATCTTTTAGTTCAATAAAATGCCAAGTATAGTCTTTACCATGATCAGTTTGCAAGTTTATGTGTTGCTGTTTGAAAATAGAAAGTTTTCTGTTATGTCCAGAATATTCCTGAATAGTCAGAACATGATTAAAATCTGAAATTTTTACACAGTAAGAATGCATGAGTTCTCTATCACATGGTCATTTTTCAGAATTTTTGGAGTTAGGGAAGTATGAATTCTTATTCACCCTTTACAGACGGTCCTGTTTAGACAGATTTCGATTATAGTTGCATTGTTTGCATATGTTTGCTTGTTTAATGTTTCTATTTGTGGATAGGAGTATTAAATATGCAGAGGTATTTAGTATGCAATGTTTAATTACAGTAGAGAATGTTAAGGTTTTGAGTTGATTTATACTAACTTATCTCACGAGTTCTTGTTGAGTTTTGTGTGGATGAAGTTTTTAAGATTTAGGAAAAGCCATGATATGAGAGGAATTAAGGAGACACAAGAGCTTAAGCTTGGGGATGCCCAAGGCACCCCAAGAGAACATTCCAAGAAGTCTCAAGCAACTAAGCTTGGGGATGCCCCGGTGTTGGTGCAATAATTTGCCTTCTTATGTTTTGGAGATAGTTGACAAACAGTGAGGGACTGATGTGTTTGCTAGTGCACACAGAGTAACAGGTCCCTGGAGTTAAGAGGAATTTGGATTCACAACTCCGAAGAATATCCCCTGCGTGGCAGTGAAAGTTATCACCGAAGGATATAACGACAAGAGTGACCCTCAAAAATTGCTGACGTAAAGCAATTTGTTCGGTGCCTATCCGAAGGAAGTGACTGCAGCCGAGGAAATCGAAGACGAAGAGAAGATGCAGCATTCTTTTCGTTGTTTCTTTTCACTTTATTGAGTCACAGGACCACCGTACTATTAAGAGGGGTGTAGCGTTCGAAGCTTTGATTCTCTGATGCTAAACCCAAATCTTATGAAAGATGCGAGAGAAATCTCTTTGTGTTCTGAGCAAATACTTGTCAGCAAGAGACTGTGATCTTCTTCGCTGCGAGAGATTTGTCTCTGACCGAGGAGTTAGCATTACTTGCTCCTCAAGTAATGTTACCGTTGCTCCCAAAACCAACCGTTGTGAACATGTCGGTTGGCCATTGGCTGGACCGCATGTCCAAAATGGTCATTTCCCATCAGGGAAGGCTGTGGCTATAAATAGCCACCCCGCACTGGCGCTGTCCGGTGGCTGCTCCGTTTGATTCTGAGAAGATTGTTGAGCAACCCCCTCTCCGATTGATTTGAGTTTAAAATCCACCGAGAGAAAACCCCATAGCCGAAAAATTAGATAGTGGTTCAGCATCACTCGAATCTAAGTCCAGTACGCCCCGCCTATTACTCTTGAGAGCTACGAACTCTCTAGACGGTTAGGTGTCCATTTCTTCAGAGACCAAGAGTAATTGTGGTTCTCGAAGAAGAAGTCTGTAAAGGTTCGGAGACCGCCTTCAAGCATCTACCACGAGTAATCGGCATTGGTTGACGAACCAATTGTCGAGGAGAAAAGGGCGAAGAGAGTTTATCTTCTGTGTTAAATCACAACCCCTCCAACCAGACGTAGTCCTTTTGCAGAAGGGCGAACTGGTCTACCAAATACCTTGTCGCCATCGAGCATCACTGGTCATATCTGTTCCTCTCATTTACATTCGAATGATGCCATGTGATCTGTTTTAGTTATGTGATTTACCTCGATGCATGTTTTAAGTTTCCATTCGGTAGTTTGTTTTCGCTTACTGTTTACTGTTTTCATTCATTCCGCTGCTGGGTTTCGAGAGTTTTGATATTTCCGAAGAAAATTTAAAACTCCCATTCACCCCCCTCTGGTAGACATACTTCGTTCCTACAATTAGTATCAGAGCAAGGTACTCCTTGACTCTACTCATTTTGGTCTAACCACCTTGGAGTTTAAGTATGTCTTCAGTGAGCTACAAGTCGCACCTCAAGATTCCCATCTTTGATGGTACGGACTATCCCTTCTGGAAGGAGAAGATGAAGTTCCGTCTCCGAGCTATTGATGATGATATGTGGAATGTGGTGCAGAATGGATTCACGCTTGAAGTGCCCCAGGTCCCCACTGACCACGAGAAGAAACTCATTCAGATGGATGCTCAAGCCAAAGATGAAATTGGTGGCCATCTCTCTCGTGCTCAATTTCTTCGCTATCGTCAGTGCGAAACTGCAAAGGAATTGTGGGACATTCTCAAAAAGATAAACGAGGGTGTTTCAACTCAGAAATAAGCTCACATTGATACACTTAGGGCTAAGTTCAAACGGTTCAAGCGAATTGGAAATGAAAGCTGCCAGCAAAACTTTGATCGCCTGAGCGACATCGCAAACGAGCTACAAGGTCTCGGCACCAAAGACATCACTGACCATGAAGTTGTGAAGAAACTGCTCTGATCCCTTGACAGTTCGTTCGACACTCTAGTTCTGATGATTCGGGAATGAGCTGATTTCAAAGTTCTCGACTCTGCTGATATCATGGAAAGGCTAAACACTCACGAAGAACAAGAAGAAGAAAAGAGAGATCTCTATGGATCAAATCACCGAAAAAGTCATGCTCTCAAGGCTGCGGCTGATTCTTCCTCAGAAGGAAATGCCGATGAAGATTCAGATGACCCAGAGAGGATCAACAAGGACCTTGCATTGATCACGAAAAGATTTCAACGCTTTCAGATGAAAAATCATTTTCAGAAGAAAGGATCCAGCAACTCAGGCGGCTCCAAATCTTCATCAAAACCTACTGGAGATTACACCTGCTTCAAGTGCAAAAAGCCAGGACATTTCATCTTGGACTGCCCTCTCTGGGAAGCTGAAATCCGTGCTAGTGGAAGATTTGATTCAGGACACAAAAGCAAGAGCAAAAGCTACGACTCCGACGATAAGAAGAAAACGAAGAAGTTCTTCAAGAAGAAGGATAGCTCTTCCAAGTCATCGTCGAGATCTTCCTCAAGGAATCCCTCCAAGTCCTCATCCAACCGCAAGAACACTTCTCGCAAGGCCAAGGCGTACATCGGCAAGGAGGTGGATTCCAATGAAGAAGCGTCATCTGACTCCGAAGAAGTTGATGAATCCGATGAGGATTCCGATTCTGGCATGGCTGGCATAACATGTGCTTCTACTCCTGCATCGAACTTCTTCGAGAATCATTCGAGCGACAAAGAGTCTCCTACTTATTGCTTCGTGGCCAAAGCTTCAAAAGAAAAGGTATCCTCTAAACATCACAAGGTTCAATCTAGTGATCAATATTCTTCTGATGAGGATGACCATGCTAAACTGATCAAAATTGCTAATATGCAACAAAATTCTCTCGAGAAAATTGAGAAAACCCTCAGGAAATCTGAAGGGTTGTTGGTTGAGGAGATGGAGAAAAATCAATCGTTGACCGAAGAGTATTCCGCTCTCGAGTCTCGAATGAAAGAACTATCAGATCATCATGATTTTCTCTTAGCTGACCACGAAAGATTGACTTATGATTACCTGAAACGAAAACAGGAACTCGAGTCGCTGAGAGAGGCTCATGATGACTTGATCAGAGAAAATTCTCTTCTCACCCAACAACTCAAAGAGAAACCTGAAGTGTTTGTACCTCCCTGCTTAAAATGCCTTGAACGTAGTAACGCTAAATCAAATGATGAATCTTCTGTGAATGCTAACCCCTCTGTCGAGGAAAATGGTTCTATTTCTGATGAAAATGCCAGGTTGAAGGATCTTCTTCAAACAGGAATGTTCAAGTCTCTCAAAGGGCATCAAACCCTGTGTGATGTTCTGAAGAAATCCATTCTTCACAAAAATCCCAGAAAGGAAGGTGTCGGTTTCGAAAGGAAACTGAATGAGAATGGCTCCTACTGGGAACCCGATCAATATCCTCGCACTGTGTGGGTACCTGCTAAGAGCAAAACGCTCGATCCAACTTTACTTTCGGGATATGAATCTCCTATCCCTGAGTACTCATATGATGATTCTCTGGACAACTATAAGTTGTTCAAAAACCAACGTGGTGAGGCTGTTGCTCGCTATATTGGACCAAACAGCAGGAATGCCCCCCCCCAAAGGAATCAATCTGGGTTCCCAGGAAAACTATCGAAGCCTTACCTGTTACTAGACTACTAACCATGCAGGAAGAAAATGCTCGATATATCCTTGAAAAGATTCGACGGAATGAGTACATACTTGCCTCACCCAACCACTATACTCATTCGTCTAGAAGGAATTTCAATGCATACTCATTTGATTATGCTCGTACGCGTTCAAGTTACAATTCGCATAATTATCGAAAGAAATCATATCCTGCTCGCTCATATGTTTCGAAGCCACCTACAATGATGTGGGTGGTTAAGAAAGCCTAATTTCTCTGCAGGACAATGTCTCCGAGTGTACCGAATGGATAATGGATAGTGGATGCACTAGTCATATGACCGGAGACAAGTCGTTGTTTGTCGACCCCAACTTAACTACTTCATCTGAGAAGTACATTACTTTCGGCGACAACAACAAAGGAAACGTAATTGGGTTAGGTAAAATTGCTATATCCAAGGACAAGAACATCGATGATGTTTTACTTGTTTAGTCTCTTGGATTCAATCTCATGTCAGTTGGCAAGCTTTGTGATCTAGGCATGCTTGTTCTATTTTCTAAAACCAAATGCATCGTTTTTATGGCCACTAACAATTCCTTCGTTTTCGAGGGAAATAGAAAAGGTGATTTATATATTGTGGATTTCTCTAAGGGTCCCTCAGTCCGAACTTGTTTGCTTGCAAAAGCAACTGAAGGATGGCTGTGGCACCGAAGACTTGGTCATGCAGGTATGAGAAATTTGCAGACTCTCATGAAGAAAAATCATCTCCGTGGTATTCCTGATGTAAAATTCGACAAGGATCGTCCTTGTGCTGCGTGTGAAGCCGGTAAATTGGCAAAGAAGCACCATTCATCAAAAACAGTCATGACCACAACAAGACCACTGGAAATTCTTCATATGGATTTATTCGGGCCTCAAAATTATGCAAGCTTCGGAGGCAGTCATTATGGTCTGGTTATTGTTGATGATTTCTCTCGATACACTTGGGTATTCTTTCTCGAAGATAAAACCTGCACCCAAGACATCTTCAAAAGATTCGCTAAGAAGGCTCAGAATGAATATGATGTGCGAATTAAGCATGTCAGAAGTGACAATGGCTCTGAGTTCACAAATACTCATATCGAAGATTTTCTCGATGATAATGGTATCACTCACGAGTTCTCTGCCGCATACACTCCCCAACAGAATGGAGTTGTTGAGCGAAAGAATAGAACCCTCATTGAAATGGTGAGAACAATGCTTAGTGAGTATAAAACTCCCATTCGTTTCTGGGCTGATGCTATTAACACTGCTTGCCATGTTGTGAATCGTGTTTATCTTCATAAATTCCTTAAGAAAACTTCATATGAGCTTATCACTAGCAAGAAACCGAATGTTTCTTATCTACGTGTTTTTGGTGCACCATGCTATATTCATGACATGAATCATAATTCTAAGTTTGCACCCAAAGCACATGAAGGTTTTCTTCTTGGTTATGGCTCGAACTCGCATACTTATCGTGTCTATAACTCTCACCACGGGAAAGTTATGCAAATGGTAAATGTGCGGTTTGATGAATCTAACGGCTCTCAAAAGGAGCACCTGCCTAATGTGATAGATGAACCTCCGATTTCGGATGCTATTCGGCAAATGGCTATTGGGGACGTCAGGCCAGTCGAAGGAAACGTACCTGACTCTTCCGATGATGATGCTCCCATTGCTAGTCGTACACGCCAATCCACTGCCGAAGAAAATGCAACACTGAACACAAATGGCAACCCAAATGCAAATGCCGATCAAAATGGCAGTCAATATGAAAATGGCGATACTAATGCCAATCTGGACGCTGATACTGGAGAAAATGAAAATGACCATCAAGGAGGAAATCCTCTTCCACGAGTGGCAAATCGAGTTGACCCTGCTTTAATCCTCGAAGATCTCGAGAATCCAGGTTACGGACCCACAACTCGCTCTTGCACTCGTTTGGCTAACTACTATGGCAGTTTCTCTTTTGTCTCATTGACATAACCTACAAAATATGATGAAGCTATGAATGATCCCGATTGGATGAATGCCATGCAAGAAGAGTTGGTGCAATTCGAACTAAATGATGTGTGGGAATTGGTTGACAAACCGAATCCTAAGAAGCACAATATCATTGGCACAAAATGGATTTTCCGGAACAAGCAAGATGAAAATGGCATTGTTGTGAGAAACAAAGCACGTCTTGTCGCTCAAGGGTATACACAGGTAGAAGGTATCGATTTTGGTGAAACTTATGCTCCTGTTGCTCTCCTTGAGGCAATTCGTATTCTTCTCGCCTATGCAAATTACAATGATATTCTGCTTTATCAAATGGATGTGAAAAGTGCTTTCCTCAATGGTGAAATTGATGAGGAAGTATATGTTAGGCAGCCACCTGGCTTTGAAAATCCTCAGTTTCCTAACAAAGTTTTCAGGTTGAAAAAGGCGCTATATGGGCTAAAGCAAGCCCCTCGAGCTTGGTATGACACTCTGAAGAGGTTTTTGCTCGATAAAGGGTTCAAGCCAGGATCCACTGATTCCACTCTTTTCACTCGTGCTATTGATGGTGATCTATTCGTGTGTCAAACTTATGTGGATGATATTATTTTCGGCTGTACTAACAATGCTTGCAGCATGGAATTCGGGCGAATGATGTCCGAGAAGTATCAAATGTCCATGATGGGTGAACTTAAATTCTTTCTCGGACTACAAATTCATCAACAGGACAATGGAATTTTCATATCTCAGGAGAAATATCTGAGAGACTGTCTTAAGAAGTTCAAAATGCAAGATTGCAAACAGAAGGGTTACAAAACTCCCATGCCAACAAATGGCCAGCTGGACGCAGATGTGTACGGTAAAGATTACGATCAGAAAGCTTTTCGTTCGATGATTGGTTCTTTCCTTTACCTATGTGCATCCAAACCTGATATTATGTTGAGTGTTTGTATGTGTGCTCATTTTCAAGCTGCACCGAAAGAATCGCATCACCAAGCGGTCAAGCGTATTCTGAGATATTTGGCTCACACCCCCACCTTAGGTTTATGGTATCCTAAGGGAGCACAGTTTGACCTCATTGGCTATTCAGACTCAGATTATGCAGGTGACCGGGTTGACAGGAAATCTACTTCGGGGACATGCCATTTCCTCGGTAGATCATTGGTATGTTGGTCGTCAAGGAAGAAGAATTGCGTCTCACTCTCTATGGCTGAGGCCGAATATATTGCTGCTGGTGCTTGTTGTACTCAGTTATTATGGATGAAGCAGACTCTGAAGGATTATGGCATCAAGGTCAAGAAGATCCCTCTATTGTGCGATAATGAGAGTGCGATCAAAATTGCACATAATCCTGTGCAGCACTCTCGCACCAAGCATATTGAGATCAGACATCATTTCCTACATGATCATGTTGCTCGGGAAGATATTGTTATCAGTCATATCAACACAGAAGAAAATATCGTCAATATCTTCACCAAGCCTCTCGATGAGAAAAGATTCTGTGCGTTATGGTGTGAGCTAAATATCCTAGATTCCGCAAACGTCCAGTAAGCTGGACTCGGCACCCGTACCAACACTTCCACATCTTTGAAGGAATGGGTGCATAACACTCGAAGAGTTTGAAAATTTCGACAAAGTGAAATTTTCTTTCTGAGAGTGAATACATTAACGAAGAACTAGACTAACTGGGTGCCACGATAATTGTGCGACGCTCGGGGTCATACAGTTCTTATACGGTGGGTAACGCCACCACAATTTCTCTTCGCTGAATTGCAATTGAAACCTTTCGTGTTTGTCCGAATGTATTTCACTCATAGCTTGTTTTTCGGGTATTTGTGTTTCTTCGTCTGAGTGAAGTGCCTAGGATCCTGTTTTTCCCTCTATTCTATCTCTTCCAGTCTATGCTGCTCTGTTATGAATGCACAAATTTCATCTGTGAACGAAACTTTATCTGGTGTCCTTGACCACGTTAAAGTTTCGGTCCGAACTTAATCTGTTTTGGCGAAAGCCGTCCAAAATTTGGGGTTTCCCGCCCAGGTCTGGACCACGTTCTTTGATGACGGTTGCCACGTGCTCATCATCAACTACCAGCTTATCTCATCCATTGAATCGCAATAGTCCATTAAATCTGGCTGTCCGATCAGATTCACCAGGGTGCGGTTGTTTCCTCCTCGCATATAAATGCTCATCCGCCACCCTTTCTTGTTTCACTTCGCATCTCTCACCATCGCCACCTTACGAAGCCCTACGGCACTGCTCCTCCTTGAGCTCGACGACGCCGACCATCTTCGCCGCTTCACTGCCGGAAAGAGGTCGCCGAAGTCCTTCCTCGCCGCCGCGGATCATCTTTGTCTCTGCGCCGCCGTAGCTGCTGCATATCACCGAGTTAGGGTATGTGCAGCACGAACTTGCTCTTCCGTTTATCCAGTTCAAGTTCGTCCACGGTAGAAATAGCCTTGTTTTTACTACAATTTCTTAGATCCTTACTGCTAGGTAACTTCTGTGGATGTGGTTTGTAGTTGTCCCTCGCATCCGAAAAACTTCAGATCTAGGGTTTATGTTTTGTCTCGTCCGAACGGAATGCTTAGCACGCTTACTAGTATTTTCTTCGATCCTACTAGTTCGTTCTACACATTTCCTTCGCCCGAAACATTTCTCAAAGTCTGCATCTACTTCATCAAAAATGATTTTTTTGATCTTCGCTGTGTGCATTCGTAACCCTGTGCCCACCTTCCCTCGCATCTATCTCTGTTCACAGGAAAATGCAGTCAGTTGCGGATTCAACTCAGCGTAGCTTGGCTGACAAAGATGATATTGTATTGGGAACCGCTGATGAATCAAAAGCTCCAAATGCTAAGGGCCCAACGGTAGGCCCGTCAACCAGCAAGAGAAAAAGGACCGAACAGAATGCCGACGAGCAAGTAGAAACTGCTCCGAAGAAGAAGAGAGGTGGCAGACAAGCTCTCACAAACACAGCAGAATATATTTCTCATGACCGGTACAACACAGTTCCAGGCGAATCAAAACACGATTGAGATACACGACAGCAATGGATTCGACGCCACTGGGTGTGAAAATGGTTCAACTATGAGTTCGTTGCTCCTCGTTTTGCTCAGAACTTTGCTTTTCATCCACCATGGGGTGATTGCCAAGAAATTTCTCTCATCAAGCCCAATGGTCCTCAAGTGAGACCGCCTCCTCCTGAAAATGTGCATGAGTCTTCCCTTCGCACTCCTGCCTCATATCCCGATGAGCTCGCTAAGCGTCAGCGCAATGCCGTAAAAAGAGCTGAGAGGGCTGAAAACAAAAAGGCTCGTGAAGCAGAAAACCTTCGTCTTCTCAAAGATGATCTGGAAAAGAAAAAGGCCGAAGAAATGTCTGAAGGACACACCAAACATAAGCATGATCCCAATGCTACTGCTTCGAAGAGAAAGCATGCACCGAAGAAGAAAAAGGCTGTACCAGCAGATGAAGAAAATATGGATGATTCCTCTGCTGATGAAGATGATCCTCCTCTCACCAAAGAAGAGGTTTCTGCTACTCTCAGCGAGGATGTGAACATTACCACTTCCACCGTGCTGCCTGATCTTTGGGTCAATCTAGCCCCATCGAAGAAGATGCCTGCCAGAAAAATGCCAGCTACCACTGTCACCATGAAACAGCACGTGAACACAACTCCTCATCCAGATGCAATTAACTTGAAGGATTTGGTAGTTGATGCTCCAGTGAATGCTGCGAATCCTGGCAAAAACATTCCCAAACCTGAAATGAAGAAAATCAAGGCACCTACCGAGCAAGATGCTCCTCAATCCTCTGCTCCGAAGGAAAAGGTTGCTAAATTTGCTCCTACGCTGACTCAACCATTGGCTTCTAAGCCGCCCTCCGAGCAAGTTCCTGTCCCTGTTCCGACTGCTCCCTCTGTCAAGTCAGATGCACCTCATTATTATGATCACATATTCATCATGGAGCAGCTCGATAAGTTTGTGGAGAATCCTTTCGATGGAGAGGTAGCATCTTTGCCAATCCCTGCCGAATTTATTACTCAAGAAACTTCTGTAGTGCAAGAACTGAGAGATGATGCAGTTGAGATTAATTCTCTCTCTCCCGAACTAATGGATCTTAATGAGCGAATGAAAACTGCCTCATCAAAGTTTATCATCAACACACTCGAAGATTCCTACAAGGATATCAACCGAGCCATGAGTCTTCTACGTAGCCAAAGGTTGCGTTTTCACATAGATCTCGATGAAATTGTTCGGAAAATTTGTGATGAACATCAAGCCAAAGTCACTGGCTACAATGATCTGGTCAAGGGGCATATTGATCAAGTTGCGAAGCAAAAGATCAAACAAAGAAAGAAAATGGCAAAGAAAAATGTACCCCTGTCCTGATGGAACCGTTGCATGTCCGTCAAGATGCTCAGTCTCAGAAAGAAAAATCTCCTGAGCCTGCTATTCCTTCGCCACCACCTGTTAAGGACTCGGATGCTCCTCCCTAGCCAAGGCCAACTGAATCAGTGCCTGTGGCCTCCACTGCTCGGACTGAAATTCCCTCGCAACACGTTGTTTCAGAGGAAGGTGAAATTCCTCGCTTCGAACGCCAAGCCTCTCCAGCTCATGAAGTGTCACAAGTCCCAGTGCCATCTGTCGACGAGCAAAAACATTTTACTGTGGAACAGTCTCAGCCTCCTCCAATGGATGTTTCGGCATCGGTGCCCAAAGTTGATGAACCTGCTCGAGTGCCAAGCGCCCCTGCTGCACCATCTGTTGTGCCTCATACTCCCTCTCCACTCAAATTATCCATCGATACAGTCGCACGGATGCCTAATGTTGGTCCCTCCGAGCGCAAATCTGTCTCTGCCCGCCGGTCTGACTCAGTTGTATATGGTGATGAGTATCTTTCTCCTGAAGAAGAACTCAAATATCCATATCCCCGCGAAGAATTGCCATTGTTCTCGACAGGCACAGGCGCAAAAGGACCGCTTTTTAATCGGAATGCGCATCCAAAATTCTTTCAGGCCAGTCCGTATGATGGCCCGCGCACCTCTGAATCGCCTCGTTTCTGGACCAAGGAACAAGCTATTTATTATTCTCGGGTCCTTTATGAGAGCAAGAAGATTTTTCCTCATGAATTTCTGGACGTTCCTGCTATGCGAAATATTGGCTGTTTTAATCAATTGCTTCAGGATCTGGATGATTTCTGCCTCACAAAAGTCTTTGATTTCGAGCACCCATGGAACAGAGAAATTATTCTTCAATTCTATGCAACATTGTACATCTCTGGTGATGAAACAGATAGCTCAAAATGGATCATGGAATGGATGACCGAAGGAAAACGCATCAAGTGCACTTAGACAGATTTTGTCTCGCACTTCCATTTCCCTCGCTTTGAGCACGGTAACACTAACATTCAAGTTCACAACATTGATGTCATATCAGATGAACTTTTTCGATGCACAATGGATCCCGAAAAGATTCGTGACTACACTGGTCCTCCTCGTCCTGAGCATTTATCATTCGACAATCAGACGCTATTCCATATGCTCTCATACACCATTTGCCCATTGGCTGGTATGAATCCGGACAAGTCCATCTCAGATGTTCTTCGCAATGCAATATATGCAATCTCTGAGCGATACATTTTCGATGTGGAAGACATGTTCCTACGCATTCTGAAGGATTCTACTCAATATCCCTTTTGCATCAAAGTGTTTGCGCCATGGATCCAGAAAGTTGTTGATCATGCCATGCGCACAGTGTATCTTGCAAAGGAAAGCCACAAAAGCTTTATTCCTCCTGTTCGCGATACTTTGCAAGTTATGACTGATCTTTCTTCGGGCAAGTCGCCTGCTTCAAGCTCCCGCTATTATCACAAGCAATTTGATGGGCCTCGTCTGCCTTAGCGCAACCGAAAGATTACACCTCAACCTCCATCGCAACTCGAAGTGAGTTTGCGTACACAACAGCTGCTCATGCAACATATTGCAGAAGATAGACGCGAGAAAGAACATCTTGCCTCCGAGCTCAATGCAATTAACAATCGCACGAGGATTATGCATCTGATCGCTGATGAAAATAAGAAGAGACTCTGGAAATTGCTTCGGAAGTTCTTTACCGAGAAACAACTACTGAATGTCAATCTCCAAGAGCTCTATGACTATATTGACAAAGGCTTTACTATCGAAGATTTTCAAGATAGGACTCCTTCTCTACCTGCTCGTGAGCCTACAACTGATCTTCTTCATCTAAAGCTGCGTAAATTGCTTGATGAATCTGAAGCCACATCACCAACAGAGAAACCTACCGAAGGCAATGTGCAGTCTCGTGTTCCTCCTGTGGCCACTCCAGTTATTCCTTCGTCTGCTCAGCCTCAAGCTCTTATTCTTGAAGGAAAATCTGTTGCTGCTGAAGACGAAGCTATTCCAGTCACTTCCGAAGATGAAATCACCTCGGACAGCTCATCTGGCAATGCCACCGATTGATCCAAGATCTACGTTTCTTCACTCATGTTATTCGTCACCTTTTTGACACTTGTTGACAAAAAGTGGGAGAATTACATCGAGTCTCGATAGATTTGCTTTTGGTGTTTCATTTGTTTTCGTTTCGTGTGGGTTGGCAACTTCTGGTTTAAGTCTATATGCTCCTTGTTGTCAAACTCGATTAACTTTTGTGCTGTAATGTCAATAACCCCTGCAGCTGCACCATTTCTCTTGTAGTATTTGTCTTGCAGGTGGAATTATTATCAGAAGTTTTCTTTGATTGCACTATGATCTCGATGGATTATATCTCATCAGTGCGAATCAAATGTCTCGAATGATTGAAATTTCCTCCATATACTTCCATTATTGCAGGAGAATCTATCTCTTATCTTTCGTCCCTGCATACGTTTAGGGGGAGTTCATTTCATATTCGAGCAAGTAACTCGTACTCACTCTTGTTTGATTCATTTTACAATTATCTATCTTCACTTCGATGATTATCTGTTTTGTCATCAATCGTCCAAAAAGGGGGAGATTGTTGGTGCAATAATTTGCCTCCTTATGTTTTGGAGATTGTTGACAAACAGTGAGGGACTGATGTGTTTGCTAGTGCACACAGAGTAACAGGTCCCTGGAGTTAAGAGGAATTTGGAATCACAACTCCGAAGAATATCCCCTGCGTTGCAGTGAAAGTTATCACCGAAGGATATAATGACAAGAGTGACCCTAAAAAATTGCTGACGTAAAGCAATTTGTTCGGTGCCTGTCCGAAGGAAGTGACTGCAGCCGAGGAAATCGAAGACGAAGAGAAGACGTAGCATTCTTTTCGTTGTTTCTTTTCTCTTTATTGAGTCACAGGACCACCGTACTATTAAGAGGGGTGTAGCGTTCGAAGCTTTGATTCTCTGATGCTAAACCCAAATCCTATGAAAGATGCGAGAGAAATCTCTTTGTGTTCCGAGCAAATACTTGTCAGCAAGAGACTGTGATCTTCTTCGCTGCGAGAGATTTGTCTCTGACCGAGGAGTTAGCATTACTTGCTCCTCAAGTAATGTTACCGTTGCTCCCAAAATCCGACCGTTGTGAACATGTCGGTTGGCCATTGGCTGGACCACATGTCCAAAATGGTCATTTCCCATCAGGGAAGGCTGCGGCTATAAATAGCCACCCCGCACCGGCGCTGTCCAGTGGCTGCTCCGTTTGATTCTAAGAAGATTGTTGAGCACCACCCTCTCCGATTGATTTGAGTTTAAAATCCACCGAGAGAAAACCCCAGAGCCGAAAAATTAGATAGTGGTTCAGCATCACTCGAATCTAAGTCCAGTACGCTCCGCCTATTACTCTTGAGAGCTGCGAACTCTCTAGACGGTTAGGTGTCCATTTCTTCAGAGACCAAGAGTAATTGTGGCTCTCGAAGAAGAAGTCTGTAAAGGTTCGGAGATCGCCTTCAAGCATCTACCACGAGTAATCGGCATTGGTTGACGAACAAATTGTCGAGGAGAAAAGGGCGAAGAGAGTTTATCTTCTATGTTAAATCACAACCCCTCCAACCAGACGTAGTCCTTTTGCAGAAGGGCAAACTGGTCTACCAAATACCTTGTCGCCATCGAGCATCACTAGTCATCTCTGTTCCTCTCCTTTACATTCGAATGATGCCATGTGATCTGTTTCAGTTATGTGATTTACCTCGATGCATGTTTTAAGTTTCCATTCGGTAGTTTATTTTCGCTCACTGTTTACTGTTTTTATTCATTCCGCTGCTAGGTTCCGAGAGTTTTGATATTTCCGAAGAAAATTTAAAACTCCCATTCACCCCCCCTCTGGTAGACATACTTCGTTCCTACACCCGGTAGGCATCCCACCTTTCTTCATCAACACCTATCGGTTAGCCTAAGTTTTTACTTGTTCACATGATATGTGCTATTCTTGGAGTGTCCTTTTATTTTCATTTTGTGTGCTGTTTGAATAAAATTATCAAGATCTGAAATCTTTATTTGGATAGAGTCTTCACATAGCTACTTAATTGTTTAACTACTCATTGATCTTCACTTATATCTTTTGGAGTAGTTTGTCATTTGTTCTTGTGCTTCACTTATATCCTAAGAGAAAATGTTTGAATAAATTGAATAGCATAAAGTTGAAATTATATGTTCTTCATATGATTGTCTCATGCTTAGAAATATTTCACATTTGGTTTAGAAAGTAAAATCTATTGAAGTTTGACAATCACAATATTAGTTATATGAGCAATTCATGAAAGATAGTATATGGAAGAGAACTTTCACATATAAATATATTATTTTGGGCATCTTTTATGATTGTGAATACCCATTAATTATTTTCAAACTTGAGCAAATTGATTGAAGTTAGACAAGGAAGACAACGTAATGAGTTATGTTTGGGTATATTTGCATAGAAGTTATATTGTTATGGATCCTCCAACATGTGGTGCTTGTGTAGAATCTTTTGCTAGCCAAAATTTCTGTACTAAGCGGGAATACTGCTTGTGCACCCAAAATCCTTGAGCCAAGTTTCTTTCATGAGTGTCCACCATAACTACCTATATACGGTATTACTCCACCGTTCCAAGTAAATTTGCATGTGCCACCTCTAATCATTCAAATAAGCATCTGTTTTGTGTGCCCATACCGCTCACGAAGCGGCAGGGGGTGGTCAATATCTTCCATGCTAAGCAGGTTATTCTCAGATGAGTATTTATTCACTTGTCATTGCACAAGAGAGGCTAGTATTTGGGATGCCCAGTCTTGTGGTCAAAATCGAAATTATATAATGCAACAAACTCCCCCGGAAAGTTGATTGTATGGAGGGCACCCGAGGATTCGGCTAGCCATGGCTTGTTTTTGAATGGTTGAGGGGGAGTAAACTTTACCTTTCTGCTTGGGAACCGCCTATAATGTGTTTAGCATGGAAGATATTGAGAACTCTCGGTCGTGACGTTGATAGGAAAGGCACGCCACTCAAAATGTATTCATCTCTGTTTTAAGCTATGAGCTCTGGCACCTCTGCAAATCCCTGCTTCCCTCTGCGAAGGGGCATTCTATTTACTTTTATGCTATTTACTTTCATGTTATTTATTTTTGTTGAGTCAACTTCTTATTCCAACCTATTCTCTAGTTGGCAAGCATCATGTGGTGGGGATAGATCCAGAGACATATAGCCATTCAAATATATTTGATCATGATTTATTATTGTTGACGATTATCTCTATGATAAATGAGTTGGGAGGCGAAACATTAAGGCCCTATCTTTCTCTGTGTTCGATGGATGCCATTTGTTCTAAAAATATGCTTTGAGTACTAGCAATCATAGAAGACTATATGATAATTGAGTATGTGGAGCTCTTACTTAGACTCTGTTGAAGATAAGTTGAATTGTAATTGTTTGGTGACTAAGAACATAGGTTGTTAAGTTTCAAGAGAATGCATTGTTTAAACCATAAACATGTGAATTGGTTGCTACTTTATCATGATGAGTTTTATGAGAAAGAGTTGCTATTATGATGCTAGGAAAAGTGATTGAAATTATCATTGATCAAACTTGTGTAATATGCTAGCATTCACACTTCATAGATTATTTCTTTTATCATTTACCTACTCGAGGACGAGCAGGAATTAAGCTTGGGGATGCTGATACATCTCCAACGTATCTATAATTTATGAAGTATTCATGCCATGTTTACAACAATTTTATATGATTTTGATATGATTTGAATGGAACTAACCCGGACTGACGCTGTTTTCAGCAGATCTACCGTGGTGTTGTTTTTTGTGCAGAAATAAAAGTTCTCGGAATTGGCTAAAACTTTTTGGTGATTTTTTGGAACATAAGAGACCCCCGAAGCTTCGTGGAAGGACCAGAAGAGTCACGAGGAAGAGACAAGCCTGCTAGGCACGCCCTGGAGGGGGGGGGGGTAGGGAGGGCCTAGCGAGCTTGTCGCTCCGTCGTGGGCCCCCTTGACGTGAAACCAACGCCAATAATTCCTATAAATACCAAAAACCCCAGAAAGAAACCTAGAACTCCCACGCCGCCTCCGCAAGCCTCTGTACCGAAGCGATCTCATCCGGAGCCCTGTTCCGGCACTCTGCCGGAGGGGGGAATCATCACCGGAGCCATCTTCATCATCCCGGTGGTCTCCATGACGAGGAGGGAGTAGTTCACCCTCGGGGCTGAGGGTATGTACCAGTAGCTCTGTGTTTGATCTCTCTCTCTCGTATTCTTGATTTGGCACGATCTTGATGTACCACGAGCTTTGTTAATATAGTTGGATCATATGGTGTTTCTTCCCTCTCTATCTTCTTGTGATGAATTGAGTCTTTCCCTTTGAGGTTTCGTTATTGTCGGATTGAATATTTTAGATTTGAGAACACTTGATGTATGTCTTGCATGTGGATACCCGTGGTGACAATGGGGTATTCTATTGGTTCACTTGATTTATGTTTTGGTGATCTACTCGCGGATTGCCGTGACCTTCGGGTAATCTAGGCATAGGGGTTGGTTGCACGTTTTCATTATCTTTTCTCTGATACGAAACTTTGGGGTACTCTTTGAAGTTCTTTGTGTGGATTGAATATTATGAATCTGAAGTTGTTTGATGCATATCGAGTAATCAACTCATGGATACTTGTGGTGACATTGGAGTATCTAGGTGACATTAGGGTTGGTTGATGTGTTTAATATGGTGTTAT
Organism: Elymus sibiricus; assembly: GCA_039707655.1. Classification (NCBI taxonomy): domain Eukaryota; kingdom Viridiplantae; phylum Streptophyta; class Magnoliopsida; order Poales; family Poaceae; genus Elymus; species Elymus sibiricus. The sequence continues at coordinate 33,177,285 of CM077670.1, forward strand.
TTTAGTACGAACTCTAGGGCTGTTTGTGACACGTATAGGAATGGCTCAATAGATTGATCGGAAAGGATAACTTTGAGCTGGTTTCATACCCTACAACAATTTCTATCTTATGTTCTCCGCTAATAGGAACTTTGGAGTGATTCTTTATCACACGTTGAGGGATTGTTATATGATTCAATTATGTTAGCACTGTTGAGAGATTGCACTAGTGAAAGTATGAACCCTAGGCCTTGTTTCTAAGCATTGCAATACCGTTTGTGCTCACTTTTATCACTTGCTACCTTGCTGTTTTTATTATTTCAGATTATAAAAACCTATATGTACTATCCATACTACACTTGTATCACCATCTCTTCGCCGAACTAGTGCACCTATACAATTTACCATTGTATTGGGTGTGTTGGGGACACAAGAGATTTCTTGTATTTGATTGTAGGGTTGTCTGAGAGAGACCATCTTCATCCTACGCCTCCCACGGATTGATAAACCTTAGGTCATCCACTTGAGGGAAATTTGTTACTGTCCTAAAAAATTCTGCACTTGGAGGCCCAACTACGTCTACAAGAATAAAAGTTGCGTAGTAGACATCATTGTTCCCTAGAATGGGCTGCCGCAGTGAGCCGGTCGCCGCCGTTGCCGCACCTGAGACTCAGCCACCGCTGGGTTAAGCCCCAGTCAAACCCAAAACATGGGCCCAGTTGCCTGCGTGGCTGGTCCACGTGGCCTCTGACCCACCCGTCAATGGGTGTGCCTAGGGTGGCTATAGGTATAAGAACTTTCTAGTCTCTTTCCTAATTTGAAGAAAAACTTGGCTAGTTAACCATTTTAAGATTTTTTTAAGCAAGTACCATAGATAAGATTGAAAATTGAACCTTTGCAATTTTCACATGAAATGGACCATATTGGAGGCCTACTGCCAAAAGATTTTGCGATTTTGAGCTTTTTTGCTATATTCCATTGATTAAATGAATTTCTGGACATTTACCAAAGTAATTCAAAATTGAACTACAAGTGTGTTATAGTTTGGTTACAAAAAGTGGAAAAAATCATTTTAAGGTACTTAGGTAGGATTATATGCTGTATTCACAAAAAAAGTTGAAAGATTCAACCCTTTTCTATGAATAGCCATGCTAACAATGTTGACCCCATTTTGCAAAAAGTGAAAGAAAATGAAAAAAGAGTCAAAAAATGCAAGACTTTTGCATGGAGTCCTTTTATTTGTACTAATTTCCAGGAAAAATAATAAACTAGGAATACAATGATTATCTTTAAAAAGTGTTCACAAAATGGACTACCATCTATGAAGGTTCATGGTTTTCAAGCTAAAATACCAACTTCATGGCTATATCCATGTCATATTTTCATATAAGGTGACGATATTTGGCACAAACATGGGGCTTACCATGCCAAACAAGATTGCCAAAGGGAGATTCCAAAATTTTGTTATAAAAGTAAATAAATCATTTTTCAAGTGTCAAAAAAGTTTCTTTTGTGAAGCAAGTACCACAAATTAGATTGAAAATTGAACCTTTGCAATTTTCACATGAAATGGACCATATTGGAGGCCTACTGCCGAAAGATTTTGAGTTTTTGAGCTTTTTTGCTATATTCCATTGCTTAAATGAATTTCTGGACATTTTCCAAAAGTAATTCAAAATTGAACTACAAGTGTGTTATAGTTTGGTTACAAAAAGTGAAAAAAATCATTTTAAGGTACTTAGGTAGGATTATATGCAGTATTCACAAAAATGGTTGAAAAAAATCATTTTTGAGTTTTTAGTTTTTCTATAGAAAGCAAACGAAAGAAGAAAACCGAAAAGAAAGGAAAACTATTTACACCGAACAACTCCCAACAAACAGCAAAAGAATAAATGGGAAATCTTTTTGGGTTTTCTTTTAATACTACGAACTAACTAAACAAGAAAGAAAAACCGAAAAGAAGTGAGAAATATTTTTGTATTTTTCAAAGTTTTTCAAACACACAAAAGCAACAAGTAAAAGCGAATACACAAAGGAAACGATGAACACCGACAAATGGAATGAAAGCGTGATGCATGAATGTAATGCCGGTGAGAATACGTACTCTCCCAAGCTTAGGCTTTTGGCCTAACTTGGTCTACGGCCACTGCTGGAAATCGTAACAATAGTTTGGATCATACTCCAGTGCAGTGGCCACCGCCTGGTGAGCGGCCTCCTCAGCTGCCCTATATGCCTCGGCCTCCTCCAAATATATATAATGTTTCTGTTTGTCTTGAATTTCTGCACAAATGAATCAGTAAGATTACGGTACTGTGGACACTTATCGGAGAGGAAATCCGTCAACTCGACATTTTGTATGAACATGCCAAATTCTTCATTAATGCCGACATTAGTCATGAAGATTTCGGAAGGCCACTCACATGCCTTCAGAATGGCATCGCGAGGAAGGTCATCATCAGGTTCACAATATGCAGGTCTTGGGGAGCTCTTGCTCGAAGAACCCCCTGAGAAAACCTTCCTAAACATATTTCCTTCTATGAAAAAATTCTGAAATTGTTAGTCCCCAAATAGAAAGTGAACAAAACTCAACAAAATTGATAGCAACTACTCCCACAAGTGCATAGAGGCTATATCCAGCATCAAAACTACTTAGAACCAAGTAAATTCAACATGCAAGCTCATATTCATGGTCACCAATAGTAGCAAAATATGCAAAATATAATCCACTAGAACAAAAACTAATTGGAGCATCGAAGGAGTCACATACCAAGGAGCAATTCCTCCGAACAGTTTCGGAAACGGAGCTCCGAGCTAGGAGATCGAAAATCTCATGAAAATGAGCAAGAACAGGGGAATGGAAGCAAGCATGATTTTTCTAGAGGTAGGAGAAGCAGTGGGCAAGTGCACCAAGTGAGTGGGTCCCTGTGGGGACCATGATGTCTACTACGCAACTTTTATTCTTGTAGACTCTATTTGGCCTCCAAGCGCAGAGTTTTGTAGGACAACAATAAATTTCCCTCAAGTGGATGACCTAAGGTTTATCAATCCATGGGAGGTGTAGGATGAACATGGTCTCTCTCAAATAACTCTGCAATCAAATATAAACAATCTATCGTGTCCCCAACACACCCAATAAAATGTAAACTGTATAGGTGCACTAGTTCGGTGAAGAGATGGTGATACAAGTGTAGTATGGATAGTAGATATAGGTTTTTGTAATCTGAAATAATAAAAACAGCAAGGTAGCAAGTAACAAAAGTGAGCACAAACGGTATTGTAATGCTTGGAAACAAGGCCTAGGGTTCATACTTTCACTAGTGCAATCTCTCAACAGTGCTAACATAATTGAATCATATAACAATCCCTCAACGTGCCACAAAGAATCACTCCAAAGTTCCTAGCAAATGGAGAACATAAGAAGAAATTTTTGTACGTAGCAAAACCACCTCAAAGTTATCCTTTCCGATCAATCTATTGAGCCATCCCTATAAGTGTCACAAATAGCCCTAGAGTTCATACTAAAATAACACCATATGATACGCATCCATCAACTCTAATGTCACCTAGTTACTCCAATGTCACCACAAGTATTCGTGAGTCAATTATTCGATATGCATCAAGCAATTTCAGATTCATAATATTCAATCCAACACAAAGAACTTCAAAGATTACCCCAAAGTTTCTATCGGAGAAAGTAGGATGAAAACGTGTATCAACCTATGTGCCTAGATTACCCCAATGTCACCTCGGGAAGCCACAAGTTGATTACCAAAACATACATCAAGTGACTCAATAGAATACCCCATTGTCACCGCGGGTATCCACATGCAAGACATACATCAAGTGTTCTCAAATCCAGAATATTCAATTCGATAAAAATGAAACCTCAAAGGGAAAGACTCAATTCATCACAACAAGATAGAGAGGGAAGAACTCCATATGATCCAACTATATTAACAAAGCTCGCGGTACATCAAGATCGTGCCAAATCAAGAACACGAGAGAGATAGAGAGAGAGAGAGAGTGTCAGTGTATAAAACATGGATATTTTATACCCTGACTTATGCACAGACAGTAGCAGCCTCCTTGCCGGCCGAGGCTTGCCGGAACTTGCCAAATAACAAGATTCGAGGTCCAGTCGTAGAAGCTACTGGAAAGAAGTCCAAGATGAAGCACCAACGATCACTCCACTAGTACTGAAGGTGAAGACATTACTTGCCGGCAAGGCTGAACCGGCAAGACAAAGACCCGGCAAGATCCGTGCCGCAAGCTTTAGCCAGCCCTCCAGCGCTCCATGTCACCAGACAGCTGGTCGCTAATCGGTGAGATGTCGACCGCGCAGGCTGGTTGGTGAGGTTTGTCGGGCATGTGTCAGCATGCAGGGATATGATTTGCCTCTAATGACACCCGTCCAGGAGGCGTGTCAGGCTAATAGGAGGTAGCTGGGCGAGCGGTGCAGGAATCTTGCCGGAGCTCCTCCTCCACATGACACCTAACGGAGCATTTAATGCTTTTATCTTAAACTGGCAGAGTTAGGTATGATAGCACTGTGGCTGTCTAATCGACTTGTAATTACTGTTTTGCCACTGTGGTAACCCCTTGTGCTATAAAAGAAGGACCAGGGCAACGTTTACAGAGGCTGATCGATCGATCTCTCACACAACTTGCATGCATAGCTGCTCCTTCCGCACCTTGCCGGGGAAGCACTCCTTGTACTTGTGCTCACACCCATCCAATACATCAAAGTAGGAGTAGGGTTTTACGCTTCTCAGCGGCCCGAACTTGGGTAAAAATCCCCGCGCCCTCCATTGATTCCGCTCTTTGTGCACGTTGATCTCCCCTACCGAACCACAAAGGGGCTAGATGGCCCCATAGATGGTAGTACCACCACGACATCTTTGGCGTGCCAGGTAGGGGAGTCGCTTGCGCGAACCCGAATTAGTGGATTGCGCGCCAGCTTCATCAACTTCATCACCGTCGTTCTCGTCGCCGATGGCCCCCAAGAAGAAGGGCATCACGATGGCGGCCCCTTCGTGCGTATCCGCAGGCGGCGTAGGTGGCGCAGCCAATGCGGGTGGTGTGGACACCATGGTTGGCATGACCAACGCAGGTGGCTCGATCGCCATGCCCACCGTGGTCGGTGCAGGAGATGAGCGCACTGGAGGCGGTCGACTTCCTCGACCCTCTGGTGAACAAAGTCGAGACGGCGGAGGCGGAGCAGACAGACGTCCTCCTCCTCCTCCTCGCCGCGCCGACGAACATAGCCACCGGAGCAGCATTGCTCGGGCCGGCGCGAGTCAAGTTCCTACCGTAGCGGCATCCAAAGATTCTGCTTCAGGACAGACGCCGCACCCCTCGCACAATGGGCGCGATGTGACTCCGAGCGGCGCCAACAACTCTGGGCAGCGGCTGCCGCACGGCAAGACCCCAGTTGATCAAGTTCCAGATCCCCAGGCTTCACCCCCGCCACGGCAACCTGCTGTTGGTCATGTGCCACGGCAGCTGGACCGCGTTGGCGCTCCGACTGGCTCTGCCAGGAGTAGAGCGACATCACGCTCTTGGCTTCCGACCATGCTAGCCACAGCAGCAGAGGCAATGGCGCGAGCCCAAATGTCGCTGAACTTCCCTCCGGCAGCAGAAAAGATGGATGAGTGGAGAGCCACCATCCAATGCTTGATTGGGTTTGGTGAGGCCAGCAAGTCACAGCAAGCGGAGCCCTCATGGCATCCGCAAATAGCACCAGTAGCTCCGACTGGTGGCCACGTTGCCGGTGCTGCACTAACGGTGCAATCACCTCCACGGCAACAGTCTCAACAGCAGCAACGCCAGCAACCGCGGCAAACTCAAAGATCTTTTGAGCCCTATGAGATATTGATGGCCTCTTTAGATCCGCAAGCGCAGCAGGATCAGCGGCAAGTGCTGCGAGACAGGCGGGTGGAGGATGCCCGCACCACCATTGAACGGCGCTGGGAGGCGCGCCATCAATCCGACGCGCGCAACGGCCCCATCGTTGATGAGCCAGCGCCAGGGGTTGGCGGGTGTCGGTGTATAAAACATGGGTATTTTATACCCTGACTTATGCACAGACGGTGGCGGCTTCCCTACCAGCCAGGGCTTGCAGGGGTTCACCGAATAACCAGATCCAAGACCCAGATGCAGAAGCTGCTGGACAAAAGCTCAAAACAAAGCATCGACAAGCAGTCAACTAGTAACGAAGATGAAGACATTCCTTGCCGGCAAGCTCTAGACCGGCAAGGCGAAGACCCGGCAAGCTCCGTACCGGCAAGCTTCCGACAGCGCGCCAGCGCTCCACCTCACCAGACAGCTGGTCGCTAATCGGTGAGGTGTTGACCGCGCAGGCTGGTTGGCGAGGTTTGTCGAGCACGTGTCAGCATGCAGGGAGAAGATTTGCCTTTAATGACACCCGTCCAGGAGGCGTGTCAAAATAATACGAGGTAGCTGGGCGAGCGGTGCAGGAACTTTGCCGGGGCTGCCTCTCCACAGGACACCTGACAGTGCATTTAATGCCTTTGTCCTAAACTGGCAGAGTTAGGTACGATAGCACTGTTTGCTATCTAATCGGATTGTAATTACCGTTTTGCCACTGTGGTGATCCCTTGAGCTATATAAGGAGGGCCAAGGCAACGTTTACAGGGATCGATCTTTTGCACAACTCGCATGCGTAGCTGCTCCGTCCGCACCTTGCCAGGGAAGCGCTCCTTGTTCTTGTGCTCACACCCATCCAATACAACCAAGCAGGAGTAGGGTTTTACGCTTCTCAGCGGCCCGAACCTGTGTAAAATCCTTGCTCCATCCATTGATTTTTCTCTTTGTGCATGTCGATCCCCTGCCGAACCACAAAGGGGCTAGATGGCCCCATAGATGGTCGTTCCCACGACAGCGGGTATCTGCCTTACGAGGTTGGATGTCCTGCCTTCACCCGTGAGCTGTGGCAAGTCCGATGGCCGTCCGTCCGGGCCTTCAAGCCAAAAGTACCAGAAAAGTATGACGGCAAGCTGAACCCGGCAGAGTTCCTGGGCATCTACACGATTGCCGTGCAAGTTGCCGGAGGAAGAGATGAGAAAATCGTCGCCAACTACTTTCCGTTGGTGCTAAAGCCCAACATGAGATCTTAGCTGATGAACTTGCCAGAGAACTCCATTTCCTCATGGGCAGATCTCTGCAATGAGTTTGTTGGTGCCTTTACCGGAGGCCACAAGGCCCCTGGACAGCCCAGCGACCTGCAGGTGATTCAACAAAGAAATGGTGAAACTTTGCGCAACTACATCCAGAGGTTCAGCCGTGTGCACTGCAACATCCCAGATGTGCACCCCGCAGCCGTCATTGCCGCCTTTCACATGAATGTGCGCAATCAGAGGATGCGGGAGAAGATGAACGTCAAGCTCCCCAAAACCGTCAATGAGCTCTATACGTTGGCGGATAAGTGCGCACGCGCTGAGGAAGGAAGAAGGCTTCCCGGGGAGGACACTGGTCCCAAGGTAGATTCCGAGGACGACGATGCCGCCACCCCAGGGAAGAAGGGCCGAAAGCGCAACAGAAAGCGCAAAGGCAAAACTGTCATGGCCATTGAGGGCTCCGGCAACTCTCAGTCTGCCAAGAAAGCTAAGACTGAGAGCTTTGGCAAGGAGGCTACTATATGTGCCGCTTGTTAGGAGGCGGTGGCAAATGAGAAGGCCAGCAAGTCTGATGAGCCGTACTGCAAGATTCACCGCACCAAGGGCCACGATCTCCAAGTGTGCCGACAAGTCGAGCACCTTGTTGAAAAACAGAAAGCTGAATATGAGAAGCGTGACAAAGAGAAGGGTCAAGATGGTGCTGGTAGATCTGGCAAAAAGGGCCGTGGTGGTCAAGGAGTCCGCCGTGGCAAGGCCAAGCAGCAGAAGGAAAAGCCTGCTAGAGGCCGCGAAAAGAAAGGGGAAGATGATGGAAGTGAAGAGGAAGAGGACGATGAATAGTCCAATGAACAGGAATTCCAGAAGGCAACCGAGGCCATGTGCGTTGATGGAGGACCATCCTTGCACTCCTCTCAGCGCCAACTTAAGCAGTGGGCACGTGAGGTTAATGTAGCAGAACCGGCAATGGGCTCTCAAAAGCCACTCAAGTGGTCACACACGCCTATCATTTTCGATGCCGAGGATCACCCTGATCGCACAACCACGGTCGGGTGTTTGCCGTTGTTGGTTTCACCAACAATTCGCAACCTCCAGGTCACAAAAATGTTAGTTGATGGTGGGGCCGGCCTAAACTTGATTTCTCCAGAAGTAATCAAGAGGCTGTAGATTCCCGACGAGGAGCTCGAGAAAACAGGCACGTTTCAAGGAGTAAACCCGGGAAGAAGCCAGCCCAAGGGAAAGATCGCATTGCCGGTGACGTTTTGCGGGGAACTGAACTACAAAACAGAAAAGATTGTGTTTGATGTTGTCAAGATCCCTTTGCCATACAATGGAATTCTTGGCCGCCCAGCCTTGGCAAAATTCATGGCAGCATCTCATTATGCTTACAACACGTTGAAGATGCCAGGGCCGATGTGTGTCATTTCCATCAACTCCAACAAGAAAGATGCAGTTATTTGCATCGATAAGATGTACAAAGATGCGGTTGCAGCTGAGGCCGCCAAGGCGCCTGCTCCCGCCAAGAAGAAGGAAAACAAGAAGTCCGGCAAGACCTCTGGCGAGGGCTTCGGGAAGCGCGCCTCTTTGGAGTGCTGCGCGCCTGTTGAGAACTTGCCGGAGTGCTCTGCCAGTAAGAAATCCAAAGCTACTTCACCAGCAACAAAAAAGGTGCCGGCGAGGGAGGACGGCATTGACGGTACCTTCACCATCAGTGCCACCCTTGACAGCAAATAGTAAAGCGCGCTCATTGCCTTCCTGCGGGCGAATGTCGATGTGTTTGCATGGCGACCGTCTGACATCCCCGGTGTTCCCAGGGAGGTAATTGAGCACCACCTTGCTGTCTGTCCCCACACTCGGCCCGTCAAGCAGAAAATCAGGAAGCAAGCTTTGGAGCGGCAACAGTTCATTGTCGAGGAAATCAAGAAGCTCGAAGCAGCAGGTTTGGTTAGAGGAGTACTACATCCGACTTGGTTGGCAAATCCAGTAGTGGTGCGCAAAGCAAATGGGAAGTGGAGACTTTGTATTGACTACACCGATATTAACAAAGCATGTCCAAAGGATCCTTTCCCTTTGCCGTGCATTGATCAAATTGTAGACTCTACTTCCGGCTGTGATTTGCTCTCCTTCCTAGATGCATATTCTGGGTACCATCAGATATTCATGGTCAAGGAGGATGAGGAGAAAACCGCATTCATTACTCCATGTGGCACGTACCGCTTCGTGCGTATGCCTTTCGGGTTAAAGAGTGCTGGTTCAATGTTCGCAAGAGCAGTCCAGATTGGTTTTGAGCCCCAGCTGCATAGGAATGTGGAAGCGTATATGGATGATATAGTGGTTAAAACCAAGGACAAATCAACCCTCATTCAAGATTTAGAAGAAACATTTGCAAACTTGTGCAAGATCAATTTGAAGCTCAACCCCGAGAAGTGTGTGTTTGGCATTCCATCCGGCAAACTCCTCGGGTTCTTTGTATCTCAACGAGGAATTGAAGCAAATCCCAACAAGATCAAAGCAATTGAGCAGATCCGAGCACCGAAAGAGCGTCAAGGATGTACGGCATCTTGCCGGCTATGTTGCTGCCTTGAGTAGGTTCATTTCAAGATCTGCTGAGAGCGCCTTGCCGTTTTTCAAGATCTTGAAAAAGGCAGGTCCAATGAAATGGACTCCGGAAGCGGAGGCCGCACTGCAGGACTTGAAAAGACACCTCTCCTCCGCGCCAACACTAGTTGCGCCTAAACCACAAGAGCCGTTGCTGCTATACGTAGCAGCGACGAATCAAGTGGCCAGTTCTGCATTAGTGGCGCGAAGGGAAGTCGATGGCGAGGAAGCAGCCGCGGCAAGCCCGTCCAGCGACAAACCAGAATCTTCTCCAGCAAAGTCAGCACAGACAAATGAAGCTAATCAACAAGTGGTGTCGAAGAAGAAAGTGGTGTAGCGGCCCATGTATTTTGTTAGTTTCCTTCTGCAGGGGGCTAGATCAAGATACTCTGGGGTGCAGAAGTTACTTTTCGGCCTTCTTATGGCTTCGAGAAAGCTGCGCCACTACTTCCAAGCACACGAGATCACTGTCATCACTCGCTTTCATTGCAACGCATCTTGAGAAATCCAGAGGCAAATGGCAGGGTAGTGGAGTGGGCGTTGGAATTGTCAAGCTTTGCACTTAAGTTTTAAATCACTTCAACCTTTCAGAGCAGAGCCTTGGCGGAGTTCATTGCAGAATGGACGCCAACGCAGGACGAAGAAATTCAAGAAACAGCTCTCCCCGGCAAAGAGACAGTTAAATAATGGATCATGTACTTTAACGGTGCCTTCTCGCTGCAAGGCGCCGGTGCCGGAGTGCTGCTTGTCGCCCCCACCAGAGAGCACCTCAAGTATGTGATTCAAATGCACTTTCCCAGGGAGCAGTCTACGAACAACACTTCTGAGTACGACGGGCTCCTTGCTGGTCTTAGGATTGCAGTGGACCTTGGTATCAGAAAATTGATCGTCCGCGGTGACTCGCAGCTTGTTGTGAAGCAAGTAAACAAAGATTACTAGAGCCCGTTGATGGAAGCGTATGTGGAAGAAGTGAGGAAATTGGAAGAACACTTTGACGGATTGCAAACAGAGCACACCCCTCATCCGGAAAACAGCATCGCTGACCATCTGTCAAAGTGCGCCGCTCAAAAGCTACCTGTGGAACCAAGAACTTTTGTGCTCCATTTAACTCAACCAACAGTCACTCCATCAACGCAGGCCGGTAAGAGAAGAAAGTTGAACACCGGCAAGCATTTTCCAGCAGAGCTCCCAGAAGCCACCGGCAAGAAAGTTGCCGGGAACAACGACACGACCGCTGGTGAGCAGCGGCTTCGCACTGAACCTCAGGTTCTTGCCGCTGAAGCAAGCGCTCCCACGGCCGAAGAGATGCCTTTAATCCTTGTCGTCGAGCCACAGGCTCCGGCATGGGCACAACAGATAGTTCATTTCCTTCAAACAGGGGAACTTCCCGATAAGCAAGAAGAAGCTGAGAAAGTAGCCCGTCAGTCAAGTATGTATCAGTTTGTGGATAACACGCTATACAGAAAGAGACCAAATGGTGTGAAATTGAAGTGTATTTGCCGGGAAGACGGACTAAAGTTGTTGGCGGAGATACATGGAGGCATATGTGGCTCTCACATAGGATCAAGAGCGCTTGTCGGCAAAGCTTTCCGGCAAGGCTTCTAATTGGCCCACTGCCCTTCAGGATGCAACTGAGCTAGTAACCAAGTGTGAAGCATGCCAGTTCCATTCGAAGAATATACATTAGCCAGCTCAAGCTCTTCAAACAATCCCTCTGTCCTGGCCCTTTTTGGTCTGGGGGCTCGATATCTTGGGCCCCTTCCCTCGTGCTACCGGGGGCTTTGAGGTCTTGTACATTGCCATCGACAAGTTCATAAAGTGGCCTGAAGTGGAGCCAGTGAGGAAGGTGACAACGCAATCAGCCGTCAAGTTCTTCAAAGGATTAGTTTGCCATTTCGGGGTGCCTAACAGAATCATCACCGACAATGGCACACAATTCATGAGCCGCACCTTCATGCAGTATGTCCAGGACCTTGGTGGCAAAATCTATTTTGCATCTGTTGCTCACCCGAGAAGCAACGGCCAAGTGAAAAGGAAGAACGCCGAAGTGTTGCGTGGCCTCAAGACAAGAACCTTTGACAGGCTGCGCAAATGTGGAAGACGCTGGATTGATGAGTTGCCGGCGGTTCTTTGGTCACTCAGGACGACACCAAATCGAGCTACCGGCCAAACACCCTCCTCCCTAGTCTATGGTGCAGAAGCAGTGCTCCCCACGGAACTCATATACGGGTCACCTCGAGTGCTCGCTTATGATGAAGCTGAGCAAGAGCAGTTGCGGTAAGATGACGCGACGCTCCTTGAGGAAGATCATCTTCGGGCGGCTGTGCAAGCTGCACGCTACCAGCAAGCCTTGCGCCGCTATCATAGATGCAAAGTGCATGCCCGGAGCCTTGAGGAAGGCGACCTTGTTCTTCAGAGCATTCAGTCTGCCAAGAAATCAAACAAGTTGACGCCGAAGTGGGAAGGCCTTTATCGGGTAGCGTGAGTCACCAGACCTGGTGCAGTCCGTCTGGAGAACGAAGATGGCATTCCAGTGCAAAACTCATGGAATATTGAGCATCTTCGCAAGTTCTACCCATAAGGCGCAGTTGCCGGGCCTCCCGGCAACCCCTTTTCTAAAAGACTTGTCGGCAAGACATGTAACCCTTTGTACAAAGCCAGGCGCAGATCCTGTGCATAATAAAGCTAAGTGTTTCGCAACTCTTCGTACATATTCATTTGTATATGGATACATATGATGTTGTGATTACACTTTAGTCTGTATGGAATGACTAATGAACCTTCAAGGTTCCGAACCACTCTTTTCTCTTCTTTCTTTTTCTTAAAGGACAGAAGGATCTCTCACGTACAAGTTTCTCGGGGGGAGTGGTGATGGGGTACCATTTTAAATGACGTTCAACTGACCATTTCGTACAACGAGGAAGACAGTACAAGGAAAAGCTAAGTTGAAGAACTTTGAAACAATTTCCTTGTTACATTTGCAATTTCCCTTGAACGATTCTGTGTTTGTATGAGAAACCTGCACGCGAAGGAACCTTGTTGTGATCAGATTGCACTCTCGTTTTGCCTCGAGTCCGCTCGGCAAGACGTGCAGCTGCATTATGATGGCAAGCTGCCTTGCCGGTGGCAGCGCTTCCAGCAGGCTGCTAAGGAACCGTTCCTCAAAGCGCCCACGGCAAGTGTCTGTTCCGGCAAGGTTGCTGCACTGTGATCGACAAGTTATCTTGCCGGTGGCAACAGTACCAGCAGGCTACTAAGGATCCGTTCCTCAAGCGCTCGCGGCAAGTGCATACACCGGCAAGTTTCCGGCAAGCGTAGGGAACACAATCATACAAAGACGAAAGAAAGCAAGGGGAATAGCACACATTCATTCCGCAACACAAGTTATATTACACCACAAAAGCGGTACATATCTAACGTGAGATCAAATATATTTTTTACATGACAGCCCAGCAATGGATATAACTGCAAGCTCAGTCCCGGCGATCGCCCTGGACTCTGGGAATTTGGAGAACCTTGTCGGCAAGAGGAGCAGCGATCTTGTCGGCCGTGGAAACATCGGCATTCATCAGTAGCTTCCTGAAGACCCCGGAGAGGTCGAGACCGGGATTGCGATGAGCGAATGAGCAGCGCCTCCTCACAGTTGCCTTTTTATGGGGAAGGCGCGAGGGGGCTGGCTCTTCACTATTTACCCCAGCGGCGCTTTTTACAGGCGCACTACCGCGAGATAACCGCAACAGTCCAAGTTCCCATGACCCGCATTTAATGCGTGGATTGGACGTGCGTCAGGATAACCATCATGACCAAAGATTATAGCGGCAATTTTCCCACCGCGTGTCTATGCATTGTTTGGGCGTAGCCCAATGACGCTTCAGACACGCGTATGGCCCAGGCCCCGGGACTCCTGTCGGTGTATAAAACATGGGTATTTTATACCCTGACTTATGCACAGACAGTAGCAGCCTCCTTGCCGGCCGAGGCTTGCACTAGCAGCATCCTTATAACAAGATTCGAGGCCCAGTCGCAGAAGCTACTGGAAAGAAGTTCAGGACGAAGGACCAACGAGCACTCCACTAGTACTGAAGGTGAAGACATTCCTTGCCGGCAAGGCTGAACCGGCAAGACAAAGACCCGGCAAGATCCGTGCCAGCAAGCTATAGCCAGCACTCCAGCGCTCCACCTCACCAGACAGCTGGTCGCTAATCGGTGAGGTGTCGACCGCGCAGGCCGGTTGGTGAGGTTTGTCTGGCACGTGTCAGCATGCAGGGATAGGATTTGCCTCTAATGACACCCGTCCAGGAGGCGTGTCAGGAAAATAGGAGGTAGCTGGGCAAGCGGTGCAGGAACCTTGCCGGAGCTCCTCCTCCACATGACACCTAACGGAGCATTTAATGCTTTTGTCTTAAACTGGCAAAGTTTGGTATGATAACACTGTTTGCTGTCTAATCAACTTGTAATTACTGTTTTACCACTATTGTAACCCCTTGAGCTATAAAAGGAGGACTAGGGCAACGTTTACAGAGGCTGATCGATTGATCTCTCGCACAACTTGCATGTGTAGCTGCTCCTTCCGCACCTTGCCGGGGAAGCACTCCTTGTACTTGTGCTCACACCCATCCAATACATCAAAGCAGGAGTACGGTTTTACGCTTCTCAGCGGCCCGAACCTGGGTAAAAATCCCCGCGCCCTCCATTGATTCCGCTCTTTGTGCACGTTGATCTCCCCTGCCGAACCACAAAGGGGCTAGATGGCCCCATAGATGGTCTTACCACCACGACAGAGAGAGAGAGAGAGAGAGAGATCAAACACATAGCTACTGGTACATACCCTCAGCCCCGAGGTTGAACTACACCCTCCTCGTCATGGAGACCACCGAGATGATGAAGTTGGCCTCCGGTGATGATTTCCCCCTCCGGCAGGGTGCCGAAACAGGGCTTCGTATGAGATCGCTTTGGAACAAAGGCTTGCGGCAGCGGCGTGGAAGGTCTAGGTTTCTTTTTGGGGGTTTCCCTATTTATTAGAATTTTTTGCGTCGGTTTCACGTCAGGGGGGCCCACGAGAGAACGACAAGCTCAACCCACACGCCTTGGGGGTAGGGCGCGCCCTGTGAGCATGTTGTATCCTTGTGGGTCTTCTGGTCCTTTCTCGAAGCTTCAGGGGTCTCTTTTGGTCCATAAAAAATCACCGTAAATTTTCAGCCCAATCCGAGAACTTTTATTTCTGCACAAAAAACAACACCACGGTAGTTCTACTGAAAATGGCGTCAGTCCGGGTTAGTTCCATTCAAGTCATATAAAAGTTCACCAAAACCATATAAAATTGTTGTGAACATGGCATGAATACTTCATAAATTATAGATACATTGTAGACGTATCAGCCCACAAGCTCACATGGCGCGCCCAGGGGGTAGGCGCGCCGTGTGAGCTTGTGGCTCACTGGTGCACCCCCTGGGTTGTGTTCAGTGCCAAAAATTCTTATATATTCTAGAAAAAATCATACTGAATTTTTAGGACATTCTGAGAACTTTTATTTTTGGGACATTTTTATGCAAAGATAATTCAGAAAATAGGCTAAACATGGCATTTTACTTTATTAAACTTAAAATAATAGAGGACAAACTATAAGAACAGAAGGTTGTGATTACGGAATTCATTGACCAAATGCCCCTCAGAAAGGATCCATTAACAAGGTTGATCAGATCTTGTTAACAAACCATTTCCGAGTGACATAAAACCGAAGAATTTTTGTATAACACTATGTTACCTCAACTGGAATATGCATTGTCCCAACAATAAGAGATTGATATTTCTTTTCGGGAACCGAAAGAGGAAACTTGAAATCCCCAATAGTAATTGTCATAACCTTTTCAAAAGAATTGAGACTATTCACTTTATTTCTATTCTTCGGAAAATATACCGTATGCTCATTGCCATTAACATGAAAAGTGACCTTGATTTGTTGCAATCAATAACAGCCCCTGCAGTCTTCAGAAAAGGTCTATCGAGAATAACTGACATGTTGTCGTCCTCGGGCATATCAAGAATAACAAAGTCCGTTAAGATGGTAGCGTTAGCAACAACTATTGGAACATCCTCACAAATACTGATAGGTATTGCAGTCGATTAATTAGCCATTTTCAAAGAAATTTCAGTAGGTGTCAATTTATTCAAGTCAAGTCTTTTATATAGAGAAAAAGGCATAACACTAACACCAGCTCCTAAATCACATAAAGCAGTTTTGACATACTTATTTTTAATGGAGCATGGTATAGTAGATATTCCTAGGTCACCTAGCTTCTGAGGTATTTTTCCTTTGAATGAATAATTTGCAAGCATGGTGGAAATTTCAGTTTCAGGTATTTTCCTTTTATTGGTAATAATATCTTTCATATACTTAACATAAGGAGGCATTTTCATAATATCAGTCAAGGGCATTCGCAGATACAAGGGTCTAAGTAATTCAACAAAGCAATTGAAAGCATCTTCGTCCCTGGTTTTTAAAGCTTTGCTAGGAAATGGCATAGGTTTTTGAACCCAAGGTTCTCTTTCTTTGCCATGTTTTCTAGCAAAAAAAATTATTTTTATTGTATATTTTATTCTTAGGAGGCGGGTCATCAAGCTCAACTTCAGGTTCTATTTCTTCATCATTATGAAATTCTTTATTATTGTCTGGTTGAGTATCAATATGATCATAATTAGCATCTGATACATCTCCAACGTATCTATAACTTTTTATTGTTTCATGCTATTATTATATCAATCCTACATACTTTATATGCAATTTTATATCATTTTTGGGAACTAACCTATTAACCTAGTGCCCAGTGCCAGTTTCTGTTTTTGCTTGTTTTATTGTTTTAGGGAAAAACTATACCAAACGATTTACCGTGGTTTTTTCTGGACCAGAAGACACCCCAGATAGCTTCGGAAGGAGGCCAAAAGACCTACGGGTGAGCCACAACCTCACACGGCGCACCCCTGGGGGGCGCGCCACCTAAGCTTATGGGCCCACCATAGATCCCCCTGACCTAAATCCACTTCTAGAAATTCCCTAAAATCACAAAACCATCAGAGAGCCAGACGAAACAACTTTTCCACTGCCGCAAGCCTCTGTTCTTCAGAGATCCCATCTGGAGGCCTTTTACGGTACTCTGCTAGAGGGGGAATCGATCACGGACGGTCTCTACATCAACCTTGTTGCCCTTCTGATGATGCATGAGTAGTTCACCACAGACCTACGGGTCCATAGCTAGTAGCTAGATGGCTTTCTCTCTCTCTTTGTTCTTCAATACCATGTTCTCTTGGGAGATCAATCCGATGTAATCCTGTTTTGCGGTGTGTTTGTTGGGATCCGATGAATTGTGGGTTTATGATCAGATTATTCATTGAAAGTAATTGAGTCTTTTCTGAACTTTATTATGTATGATTGTTATAGCTATGTAATGCTTTCCGATCTATGGGTTTTCTTTGGCAAAGTTGATCTATCGATCTTCAGTGGTAGTGGTGCATAGTGGCAGGTTCAATATTGCGGTGTCCTCACCCAGTGACAGAAGGGGTAGTGAGGGACATATTGTATTGTTTCTACTAAGGATAAAATGAAGGGGTTTAATCATATTGATTTGTTTAATTCTATCTACATTATGTCATCTTTCTTAAAGTGTTACTTTGTTTGTCATGAACTTAATACCATAGATGTAGGAAGGAGTCGGTCGATTGGTGGAGTAACAGTAGTAGATGCAGGCAGGAGTCGGTCTACTTGTCACGGACGTAATGCCTATATACAATACATGATCATACCATGTATAACGTCATAACTATGCGCATTTCTATCAATTGCCCAACAGTAATTTGTCTACACACCGTATGCTATTCTTATGAGAGAGATGCCTCTAGTGAAAACTATGCCCCCCGGGTCTACTTTAATCATATTACTAAAACCAAATTTACCCTGCTGCAATTTATTTACTTTTTATTTACTTTGCAATTTATCTATCTACCACTATCAGATTTAGTCCTTGCAATCACCGAGTTCAAGGGGATTGACAACCTCCTCTTGCCCGCGTTGGGTGCAAGTATTTGCTCTTGTGTGTGCGGGTACTGTTTACTAGGTGTTTGCGTGGTTCTCCTATTGGTTCGATAAACCTTGGTTCTCTACTGAGGGAAATACTTATCAGCTACTATATTGCGTCACCCTTCCTCTTCAGGGAAAATCCCAACGCAGCTCACAAGTAGCACCATCATCATTATCATTATCACTAGGCACATGCTCATTACTAGACTGTGTCTCATCGTCAGAAATAGAAACATGATTAGGATTCTCAGAAGGTTTTTCTATAGGTGGTTCACTAGAAGCATGCGAAGTTTTATCCTTATTCTTTTTCTTTTTCTTCTTCCTAGGTGAAATAGGTGCAACGTTAACATCATTAATTATCTGAGAATCTTGTTTAATTCTTTTAGGATGACCCTTAGGATACAAGGGTTCCTGAGTCATTCTACCACCTCTAGTACCCTAACAGCATGATCATTGATTTTATTGTTCATTTCATTAAGCAAATCATTTTGTGATTTAGCGACTTGTTCCAGCAATGTTTGAACCATAGATGAGTGTTTACACAAGCCTTTAGCAGCATTAGCATTTCTAAACATCAAATAACTCAAGCATTCAATCATAATAGCATTGTGTTTCAATTGATCACTCATATACCTATTAAAGTTCTCTTGCTTAATAATGAAATTATCAAATTCATCCAAACACTGACTAGGAGATTTATTATAAGGAATATCACAAACATCAAACCTATAAAGAGAATTTACCTCTACTACCCGTGTCGGGATATCGAGTCCATGTATTTCTTCAATAGGTGGTAGATTCTTAATATCTTCAGAATTAATACCTTTCTCTTTCATAGATTTCTTGGCTTCTTGCATATCTTCTGGACTGAGGAATAGAATACCTCTTTTCTTCGGAGTTGGCCGGGGTGGTGGTTCAGGAAGCGTCACTACTGAGAAAGGGCTTATAGGTGAACCCCCATTAGTGGCAGGCGCAGTCTAGCATCCGCCACCACTAATCTGAAAAATTAACAGTGGCGGGTTATAAGAACAGCCCGCCGCTGCTATTGGCTTACCAGCGGCGGGCACCAGTTTGCGCCCGTCACTGGTAACAGCTGTCCAGATTTATCGTGGGACAAATGTTACTAGTGACGGGCACAAACTAGCGCCTGCCACTGCTAGTTGAGTTACTTGTGGCGGGCTAAAATACGTACCCATCATTGTTATTTGTTGGTCCCGTGTCAAACCTGTCCAAAAATACTAGTGACGGGCGCTGGTCTTTGCCCACCAATATTAACACAAATTGTAGTGGCGGGCTATTTCTTGTGTCCGCCACTATATATTTGTTGCTACTTGTGAACTGCGTTGGGATTTCCCCGAAGAGGAGAGGATGATGCAGTACAGTAGAAATAAGTATTTCCCTCAGTTAAGAACCAAGGTTATCAATCTAGTAGGAGAACCACACAGAACCTCGTTAGCAGCACCTACACACACAAAAGCAAACACTTGCACCCAACGCAAATAAGAGGGTTGTCAATCCCCTTAGCGGTTACTTGCAAGGATTAATTCTGATAATGATAGATAGAAAAGTAAATTGCAAAATAAAATAAAAGTAAATAAATTGCAGCAAGGCATTTTTGGATTTTTAATATATGATAAAGTAGACCCGGGGGCCATAGTTTTCACTAGAGGATTCTCTCTCGAACACATAGCATACGGTGGGTAAACAAATTACTGTTGGGCAATTGATAGAAAAGCGCATAGTTATGATTGATTCATGGCAATGATCACGTATATAGGCATCACGTCCTAAACAAGTAGACCGACTCCTGCCTGCATCTACTACTATTACTCCACTCATCGACCGCTATCCAGCATGCATCTAGAGTATTAAGTATAAAACAGAGTAATGCCTTAAGCAAGATGACATGATGTAGACAAAGTAAATTCAAGCAATATGATTAAACCCCATCTTTTTATCCTTAATGGCAACAATACAAATACATGTCCTGTCCCTTTCTGTCACTGGGATATAGAACACCGCAAGATTGAACCCATCACAAAGCACCTCTCCCATTGCAAGATAAATCAATCTAATTGGCAAAACCAAACGGATAGATCGGAGAGAAATACAAAGCTATAAAAATCATGCATAAAAGAGTTTAGAGAAGACTCAAATATTTCTCATGAATAATCTAATCATAAACCCACAATTCATCGGATTCCAACAAACACACCGCAAAAGAAGATTACATCGGATAGAACTCCAAGAACATCTAGGAGAACATGGTATTGAAGATCTAAGAGAGAGAAGAAGCCATCTAGCTACTAGCTATGGACCCGTAGGTCTATGGTAAACTACTCGCACATCATCGAAGGGGCAGCAAGGTTGATGAAGAAGCCCTCCATGATCGATTCCCCCTCCGGTAGATTGCCGGAAAAGGCCTCCAGATGGGATCGCGGAAAACAGAAGCTTGCGGCGGCAGAAAAGTTATTTGTGGTTGCTCTCTGTTGGTTTCTAATACGTCTCCAACGTATCTATAATTTTTGATTGTTCCATGCTGTTATATTATCAATCTTGGATGTTTTTATAAGCATTTATAGCAATTATATATCATTTTTTGGGACTAACCTATTAACTTAGTGCCAAGTGCCAGTTGCTGTTTACTGCCCTGTTTTTGTTTTACAAAAAATCAATACCAAACGAAGTCCAAATGCAACGAAACTTTTTGGAGATTTTTTATTGGACCAGAAGAACACTAGAAGCTTGGGGAGAGGGCCAGAAGACCCAGGAGGTGGCCACGAGCCACCAGGGCGCGCCTGGGGGGGCAGGCGCGCCCTGGTGCCTCATGGCCCCCCTGAGCTCCGTTTGACCTAATTACAACACTATAAATTCTAGAAAAATCAGAAACCCTTAGGGGAGTCCACGAAATACTTTTTCCGCCGCCGCAAGTTTCTGTTCCAGAGAGATCACATCTGGAGGCCTTCTCCGGTACTCCGCCGGAGGGGGAATCGATCACGGAGGGGCTCTACATCAACCTTGCTGCCTCTCTGATGATGCGTGAGTAGTTTAACATAGACCTTCGGGTCCATAGTTAGTAGCTAAATGGCTTCTTCTCTCTTTTTGATCTTCAATACAATGTTCTCCTCGATGTTCTTGAAGTTCTATCCGATGTAATCACTTTTTGCGGTGTGTTTGTTGGGATCCGATAAATTGTGAGTTTATGATCAGATTATCCATGAAATTATTTGAGTCTTTGCTGGTCTCTTTTTTGCATGATTATTATAGCCTCGTATTTCTTCTCCGATCTATTGATTTGGTTTGGCCAACTAGATTGATTTATCTTCCCATAGGAAGAGGTGCTTTGTAATGGGTTCGATCTTGCGGTGCTCAATCCCAGTGACAGAAAGGGTCATGACACGTATGTATCATTGCTATTAAGGGTAAAAAGATGGGGTTTATTCATACATGAGTTTATCTTGTCTACATCATGTCATCGTTCTTAAGGCGTTACTCCGTTCTTTATGGACTTAATACACTAGATGCATGCTGGATAGCGGTCGATGTGTGGAGTAATAGTAGTAGATGCAGGCAGGAATCGGTCTACTTGTCTCGGACGTGATGCCTATATACATGATCATTGCCTTGGATATCGTCCTGATTATCTGCCTTTCTATCAATTGCCCAACAGTAATTTGTCTACCCACCGTATGCTATTTCTATGAGAGAAGCCTCTAGTGAAAACTATGGCCCCCGGCTCTATCTAAATCATTTTACTAAAACCCTAAAAATATTGCTGCCATTTTCTTTTATTTATTTTATTTTTTATTTTTGTTTCAATCTATCTATCTATCAAATACAATTTAATCTTGCAGCTTACCACCGAGGGATTGACAACCCCTCGTTTGCGTTGGGTGCAAGGATTTGTTGTTTGTGTGCAGGTACTGCTAACGAGGTGTTGCGTGATTCTCCTACTAGATTGATAACCTTGGTTTCATAACTGAGGAAAATACTTACCTCTGCTGTGTGGCATCATCCCTTCCTCTTCGGGGATAATACCAACGCAAGCTACAAGTAGCAGGAAGAATTTCTGGCGCCGTTGCCGGGGAGACATCATCAACATCTATCAAGTACCTTTGCATAAACTCTCATCTCCTTGCATTTAATTTATTTGCATTTGCCTCTCGTTTTCATCTCCCCCACTTCTAAAACATTTTTACAAAAATACAAAAATATTTTCCGTTTGCCTTTTTGCATGTTTTCTTGTTCGTTTGCTTGAAACTGCTATCATGGCTGATTTTGGTATGGAAAAAAGTGAGGATGGGAAGACTCCTAAAATTGAAATTCCTACCAATTTAGATGCTAAAACATTCGTGATGGGACACAGGAATATTATTGGAAAAAGTGTCATCCAAGAATTCTTTAATTGTATCGGGACCTTGGCTTGTGATGATGCTCCTATACTTAAAGAAACTAAAAATTATGCCGATGCTATTCCTGCACTTGTTCTTAAACTTGAGAGAAGATTTATTTGTACCCATCCTACTTTGCAAAGATTGTTTTTTGAGTTACCGGTTATAAAAGATCCTAGAGCTAAGAAAATAGCTACCCTTGTCCTCATGAATGAATTTGATCACATAGTACGAGAAGCTAGATAAATCTTTGATTTTTATGGTATGAACCATGAAAAACCGGTAATAGATGTGATCCTTTATAATAATGATTACTTGTTGAGGTATTTTCTTCACAATGACCACATCTTTGATGAGAATATTAAAAAGGAAGTTCCACATTTGAATATAATCCAACAAGTTTTCAATAGTGTTAATAGACAATACTCTTGGATTGTAGCCGGTAATCAGGAGGGATATGAAGATGGACAACTTGCTAATGCTAAAATTTCTATGGATGATGTGTTTTATATTACTTTTGAAAAACCTCCTGATTAAAGTGCATCTTTGGATAAGAAGAAGAAGGATGACAATACTTGAAACTATGCATTATGCCTAGCTAGGGGCATAAAACAATAGCGCTTGTTGGGAGGCAACCCAATGAATAAAATAATTTTTTTCTGTTATTGTGTGTTTTCACATTTATACTACTGTTATGAGTGTGTTTTTGTGTTTTTAATTAGTGTTTGTGCCAAGTAGAACCTTTGGGATGATTTGGAAGATAGTATAATTGATGCTGTTTGGAAAACTGAAAGTTTTGCGTCCAGTGCAGGAATTTTGTTTCTGTACTGGAGCATGAAAAAAATATGAAATTTTTACACAGTATTGGTATATAAATTTCACACGTTTTCCTAATTTTTCAGAAATTTTGGAGTTACAGAATTATGGCTTCCAAATAGATTGCTACCGACTGTTCTGTTTTTGACAGATTCTGTTTTTGATGTGTTGCTTGCTTGTTTTGATGAAACTATGGATTGTATCGGGGGGTATAAGCCATGGAGAAGTTAGAATACAGTAGGTTTAATGAAAAAATAAAATATGAATGGGTTTGCAACAGTACTTATAGTAGTGATTTATTTTGTTATACTAACGGATCTCACGAAGGTTTTGTTGAGTTTTGTGTGATTGAAGTTTTCAAGTTTTGGGTGAGATCACGATGGATGAAGGAATAAGGATGTAACACCCCTAGGTAATGAGCATAGTGATCATCTGTTAATCATGCCAAGTCATCATCAATTAGAATGCTTGATCACATTTGAATCATATCTCATTTCAAATCCAATTCAAATTTAAATTCAAATCTGAGGTGAAAATAAAAGTTGTTCAAATTTGGAAACTAAATAGTTCATAATTTTGGAAATATTCCATAACTATTTATGTTCAGGAAAACAACATCACCCAAAATTCCTAGATGACTCTTAACATCATGAAAACAGTGCCAACAACAAGATTTTGGCACTTTAAATGCAATACAAAATTCAAATGGAATTATATTGCCCCCAAACCTTTTTATGGCACTGCCAAATATTGCAACATAATTATTTGGCTAGGTTGCACATTTTTCAAAAGTGTTTTGGTGGCCAAACATTTTGCAAAGCAGAAAGGTAATGTAAGGCAGAAAAAGAAAATGGAGAAAAAGGCCGAAGCCACTGTGCACTCAAGCCTGTGGGCAACAGTGCCCGGCCCAGCCCAGCACCGGCCTCCCCTAACCTCTCGCGCTCTCTCTCCTGTCTGTCGCCGCGCGCGCACTCGCCGCGCCTGGCCCCCACCCTCTCCTCGATCGACAGCGGCTCGCTACAGAGCCCCTGGAGGGGATAAGGATATCTTCTCGCCCCCGAGGACAAACCCTAACCCTCTCCCCCTCTCTCTGCCTCGCTCTCCACCCTCACCCGAACGCCGCCATGGCCTCTCCACCGAGCTCCGTTCGCCTCCCCGACGTGTCCACCGGCCTCCCCGTCCTCGGCTACATCTCCTACGCCACCACATTTGAGTCGGGAGCCCCTGCTTCGTCCCCGGCGCGGTCTTCCCCAACTTCGGTCGCCGGAGATCGCCGCCTCCACGCCGTCGTCTCCAAGCCTCCCCGAGCCCACTGCCTCTCCCTACGGCTCCGCTGTGAGCTCCGCTCCCCTCCCCTCTCTTCTACAGCTCCTTTAGCTGCCGCTGTTGCTCGCCGCCATGCCTGTGCTCCGCTCGCCGCCATTGCCACAAACGTCGTGCTCCCGAGCCCCTATGGCCTAGCCCATCCGCTCTAGCGCGCTCCTGGTGAGCACCTGACCTCGCCTAGCCACTTAGCCCGCTCGTTTTTGACTCGTAGCCGCGCGCCCGAACTCAGCCGACGACCGCCGCCGCCCGACGCCGTTGCACTGCTCGACTCCAGCCACCCCCGCCAGCGAGAACGCCACCATCGGACGCGCGGCGAAGTGCACGTTCCAAAGAACCCACCCGCACGCGTTTTGGACCACCGTACGCGTTTTCCGGCCACCTCCCGACGCGTGCCGCCATGTATCAGCTCGCAGGAGCTGTTCCGGCACCGTCTGCTGGTGTGGCGCCGACGTGGCGCCCACGTGGCCCTCCGCTGAGCCACTGACCACTGGGCCCCACGGCCACGTTGACTGGGTTGACCCAGTCAACTCTGCTGACTGGGCAGCCCAGTGTCACTGACATGTGGCCCCGAACTGTTTAAACATTTTTATAAATAAATAAAACTGCTAATTATTCTGCTAATTAAATCAGTTAATTAATCAGTCACTAACAGTGGGTCCCACTAGCTAATTAGATTAATTAATTAATTTAATCTTCTGTTTAAACTAACCAGTCTATGACAGAGGGGCCCAACCTATCAGGTTGACCAGTCAAAAGTCAAAGTTGACTGCTGACATCACCCTGACCTCATGCTGACGTCATATTTCTTTTTCTGTCAAATTTATTAATTAAAACTATTCCAGAAAATGTTTAAAACTTTGAAAAATCATAGAATTTAAACCGTAGCTCGGATCAACAAGTTTTCTACATGAAAGTTGATCAGAAAAATGAGAAGAACCCGAATATGCCCTCCGTGTTGCTGTCACATGCCCACAACCATGCAAACATGGAACCTTCCCCTCCGGTTCATCTGTCTGATAGATGCCCGAAGCAGGGAAAATATCCCAGATATTTTCCTGCTTCATCTGCAATGTGCAGTACTGCGATAGGTCACCACCAACACTGCATATTGCCATGCCATGCATCTGTGTTGCATTGTTTGCTTTTATTTATTGTTTCTTCCCCCTCTTCTCCTCTAGTAGACCCCAAGACCGACGCTGCTGCCGAGTACGACTACGCCCCTGACGACCAAACCTTTTCAGCAGAGCTTTCAGGCAAGCAAACCCCCCTTGATCATACCTATATCGCCCATTCTTTCCCTCTTAAGCTTGCATTAGATTTTGCTACTGTATTAAATAGCTCCTATTCTGATGCATAGCCTGCTTTTGTAACCTGCTGTTGTTACCTTACCTGTTATCCTATATGCTTAGCATAGATTGGGTAGTGAACCACCTGTGGCCCCTCATCCTATCCCTGTTGCCCCGCTTTGTTACCAGTGCCTCGATCATTGTGATCGACGGGCGGAGACTGACACATCACCACACACCCCTATAGTTGTATGACTCTGCAGGGCTACTATCAAGTGCCGAGGGTGATACCTCGTACTGCACTCCTGATGATATCTCTGTAGTATAGCACAACGGTGGTGATTGCAGAGGGTGATTCCTCGCTCTCCCTTTCCCGATGATGACTCTGTCGTGTAACCCCTCAAGTGTGAACCCATTGAGGTTGATCCCTTCGATTTCACCTTGACGGATACATCGAGTAGGAATCCAACGAGGGTGATTCCTCGGATTCCCCCTTGATATGATAAACACACGGTTACCTCCACTTTACTACAGTACTTTGTTGGAGGCGGGTCGACCCCGAGGGGTACCCGCGAGAAATGTGGAGTCGGGTTGACCGTGAGGGTACCCACGAGACAATTACGAGGCACGGCCGGGCATTCTTGGCCCTTGCCGTAAGTCCTCGAGACGGGGCGACGGGACCACAGATCGTGGATCGTTGATTGTCACCGCGTGCTACCAACGCAACAATGGGTTTGGATATGAGATCTGAGTAGGCCTCTGGCCTTTTCGCTCTAACCACCACGCGGAAATAAGTATGGGCACTCAGCGTCGTGTGCATCAGCCAAAGTTCTTCAGACGTCAGCAGTTGAGCGGCGCACGCCGGGTTGGACCGTGTATGCCTGCGCTTGTATAAGGGGGCTAGGTCTGCTCCCGACCATGTACGCAACGCGCAGGAGTGCAAAGGGCGATGGGCTCAAGACCCGTGAGCGCTTAGGAGGTAGACCGGCGTGCTGGCCTCTCTGTTGAGCCTAGGTAGGGCTACGATGTGTCGATCAGCCGAGGTCGGGCATGACCCGAAAAAGTGTGTCCGGCCTGAGTTAATCGAGCGTGTTGGGTAAATTAGTGCACATGTGACACCCTGGTTTTCGGCAACTTTTTGTTTTCAAAATTTTCTTGGTTTTATTTGCAAATTGGTTGGCTTTTGAATCTTTTCAGTTGACTTCGGACTTGGGAAACCTTTAAATTTTCTCCCTAAGTGATCCAAAGCCCTCAACATCTTGCCAAAATCTTGTCACACACCTTCTGGATCAAACTCCAATTTTCATTTCTTTCAAAACAATCCATCTTCTTGTTTGGGAAAATTTGTCTTCACTATGGGTTGTGAAGCAACCTATAGTTCTGATGATCAGAAAAATCCCAAATTAATACCACACCTTCTTGTCATCATCTATTCCCCCAATCTTCAAAAACATTTCATGGTCCAGTATAAAATTTTGTCCAGAATATTCCATTTACCTTCTGGACAGCACTGGTCCTTTGTGAAGCAACTCATATTTCCTCAACTCAGAAAATTCTCAAATAAATCTCAGAGATACTAGGAGTCATATCATCCCACAATATCCAAAGATATCTCCTAGCCCAGTATAAATTTCTAGCAAAAATATTCTGGCAAGTTTCTGCTCATTTCAAACCTCTGTGAAGGAAGTACCAGCTAAAGGTATCCATTTGAGCTGATATTTTATGACATCTTGGCATTATCAAATAACTCCCACACACCAAATTTCAGCTCAAGAAGATCACTCATGTGAGTGCAACAACCTCACTAAGTTTTTGGTCCAGTATAGCATTTGTACATGAACCATGTTCAAATCTTGGCCAAAGTTTCTCCAATCTTGCCAGCTTATAGTCCTTCCAACATAGATCACTCCAGACATCTCCATTGGTTTCATATCCAGCTCATCTTCTCTCCAGATCCCTCCTAAGTTGCTGACAGCAAACTGTTGCTGATGCTCCACTTCGGTTCGGTGAGTCTCTGGGCGAACTAGTGCCACGAGAGGGTTCCAGTATGCAATGTCGACACACCAGACACGGCCTGACAGGCTGGCTCACGCCGCGTGTGCCTGTGCACGTGGTGACCGTGTGGCCAGCCCTGCCAAAACCGCGCTCTGGGCGACGACAGGCATGGGTCACGTCGGCGCGCGACGACCGCATCGCCGTACATTGTCTCCGCGCGCCGACGAGCTCCCCTCCGTCCACCTGGCCGCCCTAGACCCTTCCGCCTCGCTGGAATCGCCCTCGCCGGATACGGCCACCGTGTGCCACGGGCGGCACAGTAGCCGTACGGGAGGTGAGGTGGCTGGCGGCTTCCCAGCGAGCCGTCTCTTCGTGCATTTACTACTCCTGCCTCCTCCATCACGTCGCCCGCACTACGCCAGCCAGCTTGCCATCCTCACTCCGGCGACGTGGCCGCGGCACCGCCCGACTCCAGAAGCTCCACCCGTGCCTATAAAAGGCCCTCCTCGGCCTCTGCCAACTCCTCGCCCCACTCCCTCCGCCTCCTATCGATCACCAGGGCACCGAGCGATGGCCGAGAGGCCCTCTGGCCCCGTAGTTCGCCGGCGTTCTACCGCCAACCCAACTCCACCACCAGCCCGATTCACTCCACCCCAGCTCTGCCCAACCGGATACTCGAGCTCAGTGCACTCCCACGACCTCCCCAGACCTCTTGCCCAGCCGAAACTCTACCGGATTCGCCGTCGCCGACGACCCCGAAAACCAGCCGCCGCCGGAGAAGAAGGGGGCGATGCCATTAGGCCATCCCCGAAGACGCTGCTGGTACAGGGAGGACCATCGTCGTATGGCCGATCCATCTCTGCCATCTCCCGACCTCGCCGCCGTCGCTAACTCCGGCTATCGCCGTCGATGAGCCGCCCTCTTACTGTTCCTCTATTTTTCCTTTTAAATATGATAGCTGGGCCCCGCACGTCAGTGACCCAGCCGCGCCCGAAATGGTACCTAAGTGGAAGCGTATTCGGGAAATACGCTTTCGACGTGGCCCTTCCAGAGATTTTCAAATTTCTATTAAATTTCAAATTTGACCAGTAACTTTGACTGTCCATTACTTTCTATCCACAAGTCCAAATCATTTGATTCTTTTTGCATTGTCTTTGTCTTGAGCCCCTCTATTTTTCTGGTAAATTTTGGTATTTTTCTAACATGTACATAATTTCTGGTTAACAGAAATGTATTACGTGACATTTTCTTTTGCTATTTTAAAGTATTTTCAGAGGGAAATCATTTTGGTTCTGAGGACCAGGAGTTTGTGGACAACCCAACTGAGCAAGGCAAGCCACATCATCCATTACATGAAGCATTTCAATAGTATTGGTTTATTAGTTGAATTACTTGCATTATTTTAGTATGTGATAATTCATAGTAAATTATATTGCTGCATAACTACTGCCATTGTAATTTATTCATGATAAACCACCTTGCTTGACATGTAATTATTAAAACTAAGCTTAAAGGTTGATCAAGCGCCACCGACCCGGACTTACCCGTGCAGCCACATCTGCCGGAATGGGACGACCTTGACTTGGTCTGACCGCGTGCTCTTTTATCGGTACCACCAAAGAGGGAGGGTTATGCGAGCATGTTACCCTGATCAGGTAGGCGACGATAACCCTGTGAGCCAGTTGAGTTATTTGCCGGCGTCCCCGTTTGGGACTGTTTAGTTGCCCATGATGGTGGCAAGTGTCATGGGGTGACACAGGGGCCACCCAGGGCATGACTCCGGGGGAGGATGATTGTCGGTGGTACGATGGAGGGGTCACGGGTTAGGCAAGTTTCGTTGGAGCAGCACCGGTCCACCCGGAAGGGAAGTGTATCGAGGTACGGGACAAGGAGCTCCATGGTGTGGGAAAAGTCCGCAACCTCTGCAGAGTGTAAGAATCTATTCGAATAGCCACGTCCACGGTATTGGACACAGTCCGCTCTAGGTCACACTGAGTGGTCAACCGTAATAATAATGATGGAAGAACTTGTCTCATGCTCGGAAGTGACCGATGGGTCACGAATGTTTCGGGGGTCACGTGTGAACCCGGAAGATAGTAAGTTGATATTCGGTTACAGTTAGTAAGCAACTTAAGCACTTAACATGTTCATTGCCATGCTGTTGTGTGCTGCATTGTGTGGTTGCTGTGAGCTTGCGAGTACATTCCAAGTACTCACGTGGCGTATCATGCAGATGCAGGAGAAGCTGTTGACGGAGACTCAGAATGTTCATGCTATGCTAACTAGGCCGTGTCCCAGCAGTGTCCCTATGGGATGGAGAGTTTCACCCATTGTTCTGCTATGCCGTAGAATGACCTAGTAGTGCTGAGGCCTTTGATGTTCCATAAATAATGTAGATAGTGTCATAGCACGTCTAGTGCTTCTGGCCTCGCTGCCTGATGTAATTCCCAAGCTTGTACTTGTACAATATTAATAAAGATTAGTTCTGTTCTGTTCCAAGTTGTTGTGTGTTTCCAGAAGACATGATCTCTGTGTTGGAAACACTGGGTAAACCGGTCCTCTGAGACGGGGTGCCAAAATGCTTGGTATCAAAGCCGTGCTGATAGTAGGACACCCTAGTTAACCCCGCGTTAGAACCACGATTAGCTTAGAGCCTTGGAACGCTTGGTATCACTTTTCCAGTACTGCTTCATAGCGTCTGGCTTCGGCTATATCCCAATGGCGAAGACCCAGTGTACCAGGTGTTCTGAGAGAAGCTTGCCGGTTTATTGTACGAGTATCACGCGGAGGCCTTTCTTACTGCGAGTTCGGATATTGGCAGCTACTCCCGCTCTTCCAAGGGCGGAACTGCTTCTACTCCGGAGCTGGCAATCCAGTTTGCTGCGATGGAGGCTCTCACTGACTTGCGTTTCCACGAGGTTGAGATGCCGACACATCCAGGTTTCTTTCACTACCCCACCCTATCGCCTACGACAGGGCGAGTCCTATTCGCACCTGTTGACCCGGCGAGTGATCGTGCTACTGGTGTTTTATCTCGTTATCTGAACGTCAGTTATCGTATGATCACTTCACTGGCTGAGGAGCTGACCCATGCCCGTGAGGCACTTGCAGCTATTGCGGCAGCACAATCTCCTCTTCCTCCTGCATTTTCACCTGTGTATACTCCACCAGTTCCACCTTCACTAGCACCTGAGACTCCTTCTAGCTCGTTCAGACCGCCAGGCTTTTCATCTGGTAGCCGACGTGAGACCCCGGTAGAATGGGCCTCACTTCTAGCTACTCCAGCTACTCCGATGCTGCAGCGTCGTGCTTCTTCTCCTTCAGAGGGAGAACCTTCCCGTCAGTGTCGCCGTGTTTCCTTTGATCCGGAGGCCGAGATTCACATCATCAGCTCAGATTCCGAGACAGGATTAGACGACGAGGAGTCTTCAGTCTGCCAGTGTCCGTGCCACCCGCGCTACTAGAGTGGAGGTTTGAGTTTCAGTGCATGCATCGTAGCATCCCTGCATGTGTCAACTGCCGTATGAGCCGTTCTAGTCATGATAACCCCCCTACTAGCTTGTCATGTATGATGTTGGGTTGCCTTGTATAATTATGTGGTTCGCTTTGTTCTCCCTTTTTATTTGGTTTCTTTTCCTGGTGTCATATTGTTGTATTTCCCTTATGGATGTTGCTCATCGATTCGGTATTTTGCAATGGGAACAAATTTAGGATGAAGAGGTGTAGTAATCAAGGCAGCGATGGAACTCCCGTTCGTTGATCCGCCAGACAAGCAGGACAATCACCAGAAAGATTTGCCACCTCCACCACCTCAATCACCGACCACTGATCAAATCATGAGAATGTTCGAGGAGAAAAGAAATCAAGACCTCATGGAATTTCTAAAAAGTATGCAGACTATGGTGGGTCAGAATAACAACAATGGGACACACTCTAAATTGTCTGATTTTCAGCGTACCAGGCCACCCAGTTTTGGTCAAGTTGTGGATCCTATGGAAGCTGATGACTGGCTGAGGACCATGGAAAAGAAGTTAGAAATAGCCCGCTGTGATGAGTCGGACAAGGTTCCTTTTGTTACTCACTACTTGGAAGGAGCAGCAGCTATATGGTGGGACAATACAAAAATCATGTGGCCTCCTGGGGAAGATATTTCCTGGGAGAAATTCACAGAGGTATTTCTCAAGTATCATATTCCTACCGACATAATGAAGGTGAAATAGAGGGAATTTCTTGCTCTTACTTAAGGGAATATGTCAGTGGGTGAGTATCTGAACAAGTTTAATAATCTGGCATGGTACTCCACCCATGACCTGTCCACAGAAGAAAGAAAGATAGACCGGTTCCTAGGAGGGCTTAATCATACCCTCCATTGTCAGCATTGTATGTTGGATTTTCCTGACTTCCAGACTTTGGTGAACAAGGATTTCATAGCTGAACGAGAGCATAAGTCAGGATATGACGATCGCAAGCGAAAGTTTGAACCCAAGAAGGATAACCATGAGCAGTTTGTGCAAAAGCCACATATCTGGCAACCAGGTCCATCTGAGTACAAGCCTGCCTAGAGCAACGGTAACAATAATAATAAGCCAGGCAGCCAGGACAAGACCTTTGGCAAACAGCCAATGCTGGAGGACTGCCACCGCAACAACACTTGCTTTACTTGTGGTCAGGGCGGGCATTACTCTAGGCAGTGCCCCACAAGAAATGGGAAGCCATCGTCCGACTACAAGCCTCAAGTCAACAATGTTGAACGCCGCCCCAATAAGAACTTCTACCGCGGCCAAGTCCATCATATCTCCGCTGAGGAAGCCCGTGAAGCACCAGATGTGGTCCTTGGTATGTTTTCTATTAACGACATACCCACAATAATTTTATTTTATTCTGGGGCTTCTCATTCATTTATTTCACGGAGTTTTGCCACCATACACAAACTTTCTCCTTCTCTTTTGGACAAAATCATGGTGGTACAATCCCTTGTCTCCATGCTCAGAACAAATGTTATATATAAGGATCTGGAAATCTTGATACGTGGAGTTAAGTTTCCAGCTACCCTTGTCGCCATTGAATCCCCTGGACAGGATATAATACTGGGGATGGATTGGTTGACACCACATCAGGTTTGTATCAACTGTGCCACCAGGACAGTGACATTGGTTAACCCGGCAGGCCAAACAGTACAATTCACTGCTAGCAGAATGATGTCAAAGAAAGGAATGGCATTCAAAGCCACCGCTACAGATATAAATCTGATTCCAGTAGTTAGTGAATTTCCGGACGTATTTCCGAAAGAACTACCAGGAATGCCACCTGATCGGGAATTAGAGTATGCTATTGATGTTATTCCCAGAACCGCTCCAATTTATAAGAAGTATTACCGCATGCCTTCCCCAGAGCTGGTGGAATTAAAGAAACAACTGGATGAATTATTACAAAAAGGGTACATTCGTCCAAGCACCTCGCCATGGGGATCACCTGTGATATTTATTAAGAAGAAGGATGGCAGCCTACGGATGTGCGTGGACTACCGCCAATTGAATGAGGTTACCATTAAAAATAAATATCCGCTTCCCCGCATTAATGATCTGTTCGACCAGTTAAACGGGGCCCATGTATTTTCCAAGATTGATCTTCGAACGGGGTATCATCAGCTAAAAATTAGGAAAGAGGATATCCCCAAGACAGCTTTCACTACCCGAAATGGTCTGTATGAATTAACAGTCATGTCATTCGGGCTGACGAATGCTCTAGCCTACTTCATGAGCATGATGAGCAAGGTCTTCATGGACTTCTTGGACAAGTTTGTGGTAGTATACATCGATGATATCCTTATCTATTCCAAAGATGAAGAAGAACATACGCAACACCTCCGTACTGTCCTGGAAAGACTAAGGACCCATCGCTTGTATGCCAAGTTCAGTAAGTGTGAATTTTGGCTAAGAGAGGTGGGATTTTTGGGACATGTTCTGTAAGAATAGGGTGTGGCCGTTGACCCCAGCAAAGTGACTTCTGTATTAAATTGGAAGACACCATCCACAGTAACTGAAGTTCGCAGCTTTCTGGGATTGGCATGTTACTACTGTCGTTTCATTGAAGGCTTCTCAAAAATAGCCAAGCCATTGACAGAACTGTTGAAAAAGAATCACAAATTTGTCTGGACGGAAGAATGTGATAGCAGTTTCATGGAGTTAAAGACGAGGCTAACTACGGCCCCTGTCTTAGTTCTTCCAGATATCCACAA
Source organism: Elymus sibiricus (assembly GCA_039707655.1). Lineage (NCBI taxonomy): Eukaryota > Viridiplantae > Streptophyta > Magnoliopsida > Poales > Poaceae > Elymus > Elymus sibiricus. The sequence continues at coordinate 33,211,118 of CM077670.1, forward strand.
GAGCTTTGATATATACTGCGATGCTTCCAGGCATGGAATTGGCTCCGTTCTAATGCAAGAAGGAAGGGTTGTAGAATATGCATCCAGACAGCTACGACCCCATGAAGAGAACTATCCCACTAATGATTTGGAATTGGCAGCCGTGGTTCATGCATTAATGATTTGAAGGCATTATCTCATTGGGCAGCGATGTGAAATATACACAGACCACAAGAGCCTCAAGTATATTTTCACCAAACCCGACCTTAATCTCAGGCAGAGAAGATGGCTTGAACTGGTCAAGGACTATGACATTGGAATTAATTATCATCCGGGAAAAGCCAATGTGGTTGCTAATGCTCTCAGCAGAAAACAAGGCACCATGAATGCCATAGCTAAGGGTATCCAACCAAGGCTACAAGATGAGTTTGCCAAGCTTAATATGGTGCTATGCGGCCCAATTAGCCTGGATACATTGGAAATTACTCCAACACTTATGGAAGAAATTAAGACAGCTCAGAAATTAGATAAAAGTGTACGAGAGATCAAGGAGAACATTCAGCAAGGAAAGACCAAGTCCTTCCGTGTTGATGACCAGGGCACCTTATGGTTTGAGAACCGAATATGCGTGCCTGATCTAGAAAACTTGAGATAGCAAATACTTAGGGAGGCACATGAATCCGCAAAGTGTGTTCATCCGGGAGGAACAAAAATGTACCAGGACTTAAAGGAAACCTTTTGGTGGATAGGAATGCGAAGGGACATTGCGTACTATGTCGCCTGTTGTGATGTCTGCAATATAGTCAAGGCTGAACACCAAAAACCCGCTGGACTACTGCAACCTTTACAGGTTCCCCAGTGGAAATGGGATGACATATGCATGGACTTCATTGTTGGACTACCCAAGTCAACAAGAGGCCATGATGCTATCTGGGTCATCGTGGATATACTTACCAAAGTGGCTCACTTCATTCCAGTGAAGACTACCTTCAGAGCCGATCAGCTTGCACAGCTATACATGTCCCAAATTGTTAGTCTTCATGGAGCACCCAAGTCTATCACATCAGATAGAGGATCCTTGTTCACTTCAGCATTCTGGCTACGATTGCACCAAGCCCTGGGAACCGTGCTAAAGCATAGCACGGCATATCATCCACAGACAGACGAACAGACCGAATGAGCGAACCAGATATTGGAAGATATGCTTCGGTCTTGTACCCTCACCTATGGACCCAAATGGGAGGATAGCCTACCCTACGAGGAATTCTCTTACAATAACAGTTATCAGTCAAGTCTCAAGATGTCACCATTCGAAGCCCTGTATGGACGGAAATGTCGCACCCCTTTAAATTGGTCCTAGACAGGAGACAGTCATATTTTCGGCACGGATTTGATGCTCGAGGCTGAGAAGCAAGTTAAGGATATTCAGGAACGTTTTCGAGCAGCCAAGTCCCATCAAAAGAGTTACTATGACCCTAAGCATCGAGAAGTAACTTTTGAGCCTGGAGAGTATGCTTATCTTTGAGTCACCCCCATGAAAGGAATAAAAAGGTTTCACACCCGAGGAAAGCTTGCACCGAGATATATCGGTCCCTTTCCAGTAAAGGTTAGAAGAGGCAGAGTGGCATATCAGTTAGAGTTACCACCGGAGTTGTCTGATGTTCATGATGTCTTCCACATATCACAATTGAGAAAGTGCATTGCACCTCCGATCAAGTAGGCAGATATGAGTGAGCTAGAGCTGACTAAGGATTTGACCTACGAGGAAAAGCCTGTCAGAATCCTGGACGAGATGGAAAGAACTACCAGGAGTAAAATAATCAAATTTTACAAAGTATTATGGGATCATCATACTGAGGAAGAAGCTACTTGGGAAAGAGAGAATTTTCTGAGATCAGCATATCTGCATTTGTTCCCTGAGCAACCGAATCTCGAGGACGAGATTCATCCTAAGGGGGGTACGTTTGTGACACCCTGGTTTTCGGCAACCTTTTATTTTCAAAATTTTCTTGGTTTTATTTGCAAATTGGTTGGTTTTTGAATCTTTTTAGTTCACTTTGGACTTGGGACACCTTTAAATTTTCTCCCTAAGTGATCCAAAGCCCTCAACATCTGGCCAAAATCTTGTCACACACCTTCTGGATCAAACTCCAATTTTCATTTCTTTCAAAACAATCCATTTTCTTCTTTGGGAAAATTTGTCTTCACTATGGGTTGTGAAGCAACCTATAGTTCCGATGATCAGAAAAATCCCAAATTAACCACACCTTCTTGTCATCATCTATTCCCACAATCTTCAAAAACATTTCATGGTCTAGTATAAAATTTTGTCCAGAATATTCCATTTACCTTCTGGACAGCACTGGTCCTTTGTGAAGCAACTCATATTTCCTCAACTCAGAAAATTCTCAAATAAATCTCAGAGATACTAGTCATATCTTCCCACAATATCCAAAGATATCTCCTAGCCCAGTACAAATTTCTAGCAAAAATATTCTGGCAATTTTCTGCTCATTTCAAACCTCTGTGAAGGAAGTACCAGCTAAATGTATCCATTTGAGCTGAAATTTTTATGACATCTTGGCATAATCAAATAACTCCCACACACCAAATTTCAGCTCTAGAAGATCACCCATGTGAGTGCAACAACCTCACTAAGTTTCTGATCCAGTATAGCATTTGTAAATGAACCATGTTCAAATCTTGGCCAAAGTTTCTCAAATCTTGCCAACTTGTAGTCCTTCCAACATAGATCACTCCAAACATCTCCATTGGTTTCATCTCCAGCTCATCTTCTCTCCAGATCCCTCCTAAGTTGCTGACAGCAAATTGTTGCTGATGGTCCACTTCGGTTCAGTGAGTCTCTGGGCGAACTAGTGCGACGAGAGGGTTCCAATATGCAATGTCGACCACCAGACATGGCCTGACAGGCTGGCTCACGCCGCGTGTGCCTGTGCACATGGTGATCGCGTGGCCAGCCTTGCCAAAACCGCGCTCTGGGCGCCGGCAGGGACGGGTCACGTCGGAGCGCGACCACCGCGTTGCCGTACATTGTCTCCACGCGCCGACAAGCTCCCCTCCGTCCACCTGGCCGCCCTAGACCCTTCCCCCTCGCCGGAATCGCCCTCGCCGGATATGGCCACCATGTGCCATGGGCGGCACAGTAGCCATACGGGAGGTGAGGTGGCTGGCGGCTTCCCAGCGAGCCGTCTCTTCGTGCATTTACTCCTCCTGCCTCCTCCATCACGTCGCCCGTGCCACGCCAGCCAGCTAGCCGTCCTCACTCCGGCGACGTGGCCGCGGCGCCGCCTGACTCCTGAAGCTCCGCCCCCGCCTATAAAAGGCCCTCCCCAGCCTCTCCCAGCTCCTCACCCCACTCACTCCGCCTCCTATCGATCACCAGGGCACCGAGCCAAGGCCGAGAGGCCCTCTGGCCTCGTAGTTCGCCGGTGTTCTGCCGCCAACCGAACTCCACCACCAGCCCGATTCACTCCACTCCAGCTCTGCCCAACCGCATACTCGAGCTCAGTGCACTCCCACGACCTCCCAGGACCTCTTGCCCAGCCGAAACTCTGCCGGATTCGCCATCGCCGATGACCCCCGAAACGTGCCGCCGCCGGAGAAGAAGGGGGGCGACGCCGTCAGGCCGTCCCCAGAGACGCTGCTAGTACAGGGAGGACCGCCGTAGTGTGGCCGATCCATCTCCTCCATCTCCCGACCTCGCCGCCGTCGCTAACTCCGGCTATCGCCGTCGGTGAGCCGCCCTCTTACTGTTCCTCTCTTTTCCTTTTAAATATGACAGCTGGGCCCCGCACGTCAGTGACCCAGCCACGCCCGAAACGGTACCTAAGTGGAAGCATATTCGGTAAATACGCTTTGGACGTGGCCCTTCCAGAGATTTTCAAATTTCTGTTAAATTTTAACTTTGACCAGTAACTTTGACTGTCCATTACTTTTTATCCACAAGTCCAAATCAATTGATTCTTTTTGCATTGTCTTTGTCTTGAGCCCCTCTATTTTCTGGTAAATTTTAGTATTTTTCTCACATGTACAGAATTTCTGGTTAACAAAAATGTATTATGTGACATTTTCTTTTGCTATTTTAAAGTATTTTCAGAGGGAAATCATTTTGGTTCTGAGGACCAGGAGTTTGTGGACAACCCAACTGAGCAAGGCAAGCCACATCATCCATTACATGAAGCATTTCAATAGTATTGGTTTATTAGTTGAATTACTTGCATTATTTTAGTATGTGATAATTCATAGTAAATTATATTGTTGCATAACTACTGCCATAGTAATGTATTCATGATAAACCACCTTGCTTGACATGTAATTATTAAAACTAAGCTTAATGGTTGATCAAGTGCCACCGACCCAGACTTACCCGTGTAGCCACATCTGCCGGAATGGGACGGCCTTGACTTGGTCTGACCACATGCTCTTTTATCGGTACCACCAAAGAGGGAGGGTTATGCGTGCGTGCTACCCTGATCAGGTAGGCGACGATAACCCTATGAGCCAGTTGAGTTATTTGCCGGCGTCCCCATTTGGGACAGTTTAGTTGGCCACGATGGTGGCAGGTGTCACGGGGTGACACAGGGGCCACCCAGGGCATGACTCCGGGGGAGGATGATTATTGGTGGTACGATGGAGGGGTCACGGGGTAGGCAAGTTTCGTTGGAGCAGCACCGGTCCACCCGGAAGGGAAGTGTACCGAGGTACGGGACAAGGAGCTCCATGGTGTGGGAAAAGTGCGCAACCTCTGCAGAGTGTAAGAATCTATTCGAATAGCCGCGTCCACGGTATTGGACACAGTCCGCACTAGGTCACACTAAGTGGTCAACTATAATAATAATAATGATGGAAGAACTCGTCTCATGTTCGGAAGTGACCGATGGGTCACGAATGTTCCGGGGGTCACGTGTGAACCCGGAAGAGACTAAGTTGATATTCGGTAACAGTTAGTAAATAACTTAGGCACTTAACATGTTCATTGCCATGCTGTTGTGTGCTGCATTGTTGTGGTTGCTGTGAGCTCGCGAGTACATTCCAAGTACTCACCTGGCGTATCATGCTAGATGCAGGAGAAGCCGTTGACGGAGACCCGGAAGGTTCGTGCTACGCTAACTAGGCCGTGTCCCAGCAGTGTCCCTATGGGACGGAGAGTTTCACCCGTTGTTCCGCTACGCCGTAGAATCAACTAGTAGTGCTGAGACCTTTGATGTTCCATAAATAACGTAGATATTGTCATAGCACGTGTAGTGCTTCTAGCCTCGCTACCTGATGTAATTCCCGAGCTTGTACTTGTACAATATTAATAAAGATCAGTTATGTTCTGTTCCAAGTTGTTGTGTGTTTCCAGAAGACATGATCTCTGGGTTGGAAACACTGGGTAAACCGGTCCTCTGAGCCGGGGTGCCACAGCACCCCTGTAGGGAAGTTTATCTATTCGAATAGCCGTGTCCACGGTAACGGATGCTCAGAGAGTATCCCGATCTACTACAATTAGAACTGGATACTTGTGATGTTTAAATATGTTGGCTCCGGGATCGCTTTCTCGCAGGGGTCGAGAAAGGATCTCTGGGCGTTGTTACTACTTGCTTACTACTTTACTATGTACTAATCTACACTCTTCTAATGTTGCAAGATGCTACAAGTTGCTAGTCTTCTATAGGCTAGGCCCTTCCCCCTGTTCTGGCATTCTGCAGTTTAGTCCACAGATACAGCCCCTTCTTCGATAATGTTGCATACATAGAATAGTTCTGATGTAAGTCTTGCGAGTACTTTGGATGAGTACTCACGGTTGCGTTGCTCCTTCTTCCCCTATACCCGTTTGCTGTGACCAGATGACGGAGCCAGCTGCCCCAGCCGACGACTACTACTATCCCTCCGGAGGCGCCTACTACTACGTGGAGACCGCCGATGACCAGGAGTAGTTAGGAGGCACCCAGGCAGGAGGCCTGCGCCTTTTGATCCTGTGTTATCGTTTTGCCCCGCCTTTTAAGGCCTATCTGTTTTACTTTTATGTCTGTACTCAGATATCTGATGGTTCCGCTACCGCTTGTATGCGCAAGCTTATGTATTCGAGCCCTCGAGGCCCTAGCTTGTAATATAAAGCTTGTATGACTTTTATTTGTGTTTAGAGTTGTGTTGTGATATCTTCAAGTGAGTCCTTAGGCTTGATCGTGTGCATTTGTGTGTATGATTAGTGCACGATTAAGTCGGGGGCGTCACAAAGGAGTAGCAAAAGCCTATGCTTGGGGATGCCCGAGGCACCCCAAGGTAATATTCTAGGAAGACTCAAGCGTCTAAGCTTGGGGATGCCCCGGAAGGCATCCCCTCTTTCTTCTAACAACCATCGGTAATTTTACTTGGAGCTATATTTTTATTCGTCACATGATATGTGTTTTGCTTGGAGCGTCGTGTATTATATGAGTCTTTGCTTTGCTTGCTTTTTAGTTTGTCACAATCATCTTTTGCTGGACACACCAATTTGAGAGAGCCACACGTTCATCATAATTTTCTAGAATACTCTATGTGCTTCACTTAAATTTTTTGAGCTAGGCAGTTGCTCTAGTACATCACTTAAATCTTTTTGAGCATGGTGGTTGCTAAATTTTGAAGAAATAAACTCTCGTGCTTCACTTATATCTTTTTGAGAGTTGATAAAAGTAACGGTAATTTGCACAAGATATGAATTTGGTCCCAAAGTGATGAATATTCAAGGGGGATATAATAAAAACTTTCATATAGATCATTGGATATGATAAGTGCGATTCCTTGCAATAGTTTTGCGATATGGAGATGATAATATGTGAGTCATGTTAGTGAGTAATTGTGATTTAGTAAGAATATTAGTGTTAAGGTTTGTGATTCCCTATGCATGCACGTTAAGTCAATAGTTATGCAACGAAATTATATCCTACTTATGGTGCATTATTCGGTGTTAGTTATGTTCATTGTATGTTTATGACCATTTTCACTTTTTGGTTGGTTGCTTCTCAATCTATTTGCTAGCCTTCATTTGTACTAAGCGGAAATACTGCTTGTGCATCCAAAATCCTTAAACCCAAGTTGTGCCAAATGAGTCCACCATATCTACCTATATGCGGTATTTCGATGCCGTTCCAAATAAATTTGTGTGTGCCAACTCTAATTTTCAAAATAATTTTATGTTTTGTGTGCTCGTACCGCTCATGAAGCGGAAGGGGGTGGCCAATATTTTCCATGCTAGGTGTGTTATTCTCACGATGAGTGTTTATTCACTTGTCATTGCACGAGAGTGTGGTTGGTAATAGGGATGCCCAGATCCACATTGAAATCAAAAATTAATAACAACAAAATTCCTTGGAAAGTGATGGTATGGAGGGCACCCGTGGATATGGCTAGCCATGGATTGTGAAAGAATGGTGGAAAGGAAATAAACTTTACTTTCTGTTTGGGAACCACCTATGATGTATCTAGCATGGAAGATATTGGGAATTCTCGTTCGTTTTCATTGACAGGAAAGGCATGCCTCCCAAAATATTTTTATCTCTCTAATTTAAGCTTTGAGCTCTGGCACATTTGACAAATCTCTGCTTAACTCTGTGAAGGGCCTATCTATTTACTTTTATGCAATTTTTACTTTTATGCAATTTTTTTTATTTGAGTCTCCATCTTCTCTTACAAAATCACCAACTAGAGAGCACTATTGTCATACTTGTGCATTGTGTGTAGCTAATATTTGAGTGTGTTTCATGAATGGATCAATGATTGAGCATAATGGGCTAGGGATAACTTTCTTTAGCATTCATATTTTAAAAGACATGGTTGCTTGTTAGCATGCTTGAGTATTTATATTTTCAAGTCAAATTATAGACTATTGCTTTGAATCATTCTAGTCCAATGTCCATGCTACAAAGAAAAGAATATGTGATGAATATGATAGGCAGCATTCCACATTAAAAATTCTGTTTTTATCATTTACCTACTCGAGGACGAGCAGGAATTAAGCTTCGGGATGCTGATATGTCTCCAACGTATCTATAATTTTTTATTGTTCCATGCTGTTATATTATCAATCTTGGATGTTTTTATAAGCATTTACAACAATTATATATCATTTTTTGGGACTAACCTAATAACTTAGTGCCCAGTGCCAGTTGCTGTTTTCTGCCCTGTTTTTGTTTTACAGAAAATCAATACCAAACGAAGTCCAAATGCAACGAAACTTTTTGGAGATTTTTTATTGGACCAGAAGAACACTAGAAGCTTCGGGAGAGGGCCAGAAGACCCAAGAGGTGGCCACGAGCCACCAGGGCATGCCTAGGGGGGGCAGGTGCGCCCTGGTGCCTTGTGGGCCCCCCCTGAGCTCCGTTTGACCTAATTCCAGCACTATAAATTCAAAAAAAATGAGATACCCTTAGGGGAGTCCACGAAATACATTTTCCGCTGCCGCAAGTTTCTGTTCCAGAAAGATCCCATCTGGAGGCCTTCTCCGGTACTCTGCCAGAGGGGGAATCGATCACGGAGGGGCTCTACATCAACCTTGCTGCCTCTCCGATGATGCATGAGTAGTTTACCACAGACCTTCGGGTCCATTGTTAGTAGCTAGATGGCTTTTTCTCTTTTTTTGATCTTCAATACAATGTTCTCCTCGATGTTCTTGGAGTTCTATCCGATGTAATCACTTTTTGCGGTGTGTTTGTTGGGATCCGATGAATTTTGAGTTTATGATCAGATTATCCATGAAATTATTTGAGTCTTTGCTGGTCTCTTTTATGCATGATTATTATAGCCTTGTATTTCTTCTCCGATCTATTGATTTGGTTTGGCCAACTAGATTGATTTATCTTGCCATGGGAAGAGGTGCTTTGTAATGGGTTCGATCTTGCGGTGCTCAATCCCAGTGACAGAAAGGGACATGACATGTATGTATCATTGCTATTAAGGGTAAAAAGATGGGGTTTATTCATACGTGAGTTTATCTTGTCCACATCATGTCATCGTTCTTAAGGCGTTACTCCGTTCTTTATGGACTTAATACACTAGATGCATGCTGGATAGCGGTCGATGTGTGGAGTAATAGTAGTAGATGCACGCAAGAGTTGGTCTACTTGTCTCGGATGTGATGCCTATATACATGATCATTGCCTTGGATATCGTCATGATTATTTGCTTTTCTATCAATTGCCCAATAGTAATTTGTCTACCCACCGTATGGTATTTCTATGAGAGAAGCCTCTAGTGAAAACTATGGCCCCCGGGTCTATCTAAGTCATATTACTAAAACCCTAAACATATTGCTGCCATTTTCTTTTATTTATTTTATTTTGTATTTTGTTTCAATCTATCTATCTATCAAATACAATTTAATCTTGCAACTTACCGCCGAGGGATTGACAACCCCTCGTTTGCGTTGGGTGCAAGGATTTGTTGTTTGTGTGCAGGTACTGCTAACGAGGTGTTGTGTGATTCTCCTACTGGATTGATAACCTTGGTTTCATAACTGAGGGAAATACTTACCTCTGCTATGCTGCATCATCCCTTCCTCTTCGGGGATAATACCAACGCAAGCTACAAGTAGCACTTTCCCAATATTTGAGAATTTATAGAGGTGGAATTAGGTCAAAAGGAGCCACGAGGGGCCCACAATGCATTAGGGTGCGCCCCCTGGGGCCGCACCCTATTGCCTTGTGGCTTCCTCCTGAGGATTCTATCCTCCTCCCGAAGCTTCCAGGGTCTCTTTTGTCCAGAAAAAAATTGTCAAAAAGTTTGGTGGCATTTGGACTTCGTTTGGTACTGATTTCCTGAAAAACCAAAAACAGGCAAAAAACAGAAACTGACATTGGGCACTAGGTCAATAGGTTAGTCCCAAAATATGATAGATAATTGCATATAATTAAATATAAAACATCCAAGATTGATACTATAATAGCATGGAACAAAAAAAATTATAGATATGTTGGAGACGTATCAAGCATCCCCAAGCTTAATTCCCGCTCGTCCTCGAGTTGGTAAATCATAAAAACAGAATTTTTGATGTGGAATGCTACCCAACATGTTTCATCATGTAATTCTCTTTTACGGTATGAATATTAAGATCCGAATGATTCAAAGCAATCGTCTATAATTTGATATAAAGACATCAATACTCAGGCATACTAACAAACAATCATGCCTTTCAAAATAAAAATGCTAAAGGAAGTTATCCCTATAAAATAATATAATCCTGTCATGCTCCGCTTCTTAACACAAAGTATTTATCATGCACTACCCCGATGACAAACCGAGCAATTGGTACATACTTTTTAATGCGCTTCAGCTTTTTCAACCCTCACGCAATACATGAGCGCAAGCCATGGATATAGCACTATGGGTGGAATAGAATGTGGTGGTAGGTGTCAAATAATGGAATGGAGAAGAAGAACGTCTCGCATCAACTCGGCGGATCAACGGGCTATGGAGATGCCCATCAATCGATATCAATGCGAGGAGTAGGGATTGCCATGCAACGGATGCACTAAGAGCTATAAGTGTATGAAAGCTGAAAAACAAAACTAAGTGGGTGTGCATCCAACTTGCTTGCTCATGAAGACCTCATGCATTTGTGGAAGCCCATCATCGGAATATACAAGCCAAGTTTGCCGGAAGTCGGGCTCCGGGGACCCAAAGGTTTGAACACTGGGGTGAGCCCGTTCTACCACTTCGTCTCCTACCACGGCTAAGCGACGGCGAGGCTACGGCGAGAGCGTGCTAGCGAGGGACAGACCATGGACTCAGTGGTTTACCCAGGTTCAGGCCACCTTGCGGTGTAAGACCATACTCCTGCTTGGTTGGTATTGCTCTGGTGCGAGAGAGAGAGTACAAGGTCGAGGGCGATGGGAACCGGAGCCGATCTCCTCTACAAAGGCAGCACTGTCCCTTTATACCAGCCTTGGTCCTCTTTCCCCTCGAAACCTTAGGCGGGAAGGGTTGCCACACTTGGCGGGTTTTGAAAGGGGACAGGCGCTCAGGCTATCCTGACTAAAGGCGGTCTTCGCCTGCCAAAGCATGATCCATGACCCGCCGGTGGGCTCGGTGATGACCTCCGCCCTGCGCGCCCGCCGTCTTGGTCTTCCTTCGCCGATCGGGCAGCCATTGGGGTTGCTTTGGGGAGTAGATAGCTGGCCTTGCTCCCTTAACACAAAAGAGGAAACCATCTTCATCCGCACCTGCTGGCGCGGCCTTTGTCGTCGTTCGTCGCCGCGCGCGTCACCCACGTGATGGGCCCCAGAACGCACGGCTGCGCCGAACGGCCTTGCCTTGTAAGCCATCGGGAGGATGCCTCGGGAGGCAGCCTCGGGGGACCGCCTCATGAGGGGGCCTCGGGAGGCAGCCTCGGGGGACCGCCTCATGAGCGGGCCTCGTGAGGCGGCCTTGTGAGGGGGCCTCGGGTGGAGCCGCTGCTGAGTCCTGCTTGCCCGCCCCCTGAGGAGGGGTCCTCGGGAGGCCGGAGCCGTCGGGAGGCCGAAGCCTCATGAGAGGGCTTCGCGAGGGGGCCGTCGGGAGGCCGGAGCCTCGTGAAGGGGCCTCGCGAGGGGGCTGTCGGGAGGCCGGAGCCTCGTGAGGTGACTTTGCTCTGGGGCGCCCATTGGTGGGCCGCCTATCTGGGCCTCCGCCAGGTGCCGCGCCTTGGGCCGCGGGCAGACGGGTCATGGTACCCCAGGTTCCACAACCCCGACAGTAGCCCCCGGGCATTCGGCGCGCACGTTCCCGCCTAAGGGGGCGAAACGGCACGGGCCCTAACCGCCTGCGGGCCAGGCGCGACGCGTGGCGCACGATGTGACGAAAGCCGCCTCCACTTCCCCGCGACGCCTCGGCAACTGCCCAGGCTGACATAAAGCCTGTTCGCGCTCGGCGTGGGGCCATCATTGCCTCGCCCGTGTGTTACGCCTTGATTCCTTGTGTGCATTGAAGGCGAGGCGGCGCCGAGGGCACCCTTCTTCCTTTTATTCCTGTAACAAGTCAACGTAGCCACTGATGGCGTGAGAAAAAACGAAGTCCTTTGCATTAAGTATCTTATGACTTGCTGTAATGCATGCTTATTTACTCTTGAAGTCCTCTCGTGAGGCCTCGCTTTTCTTTCTTGTTTGCCTTGGTGGTCTACGCCGTCAGGACCCAGCCCCCGAGCGGGCCTACAGCCATCGCTGGTATGTCCAGTCGCGATGCCTGGACAAGGCCAGGAGGTGAGGGGCCCGGGAGCTAGTAAGGGCTCCTGGGGCGCGATGCCCAGGAAGCCCCCCTTTGGCGTGCAAGCGGCTCGCGCAAAAGAGAAAACGTGGGCGCTCGGTGAGATCGCAAAAATAAAGAGAGAGCTTGAAAAACGATGAGAGCGGCTCACGAGACCTCCTCGCTGACGAGGATATGTACCTAGGGTAGGGTCTTAGGCCTGACCTACATACCCTACCTATGGACACCACATTGGAGAACTTAAAGATTACAAGATTACAAGGAAGACTCCGACTGAAATCACCACGGCGCATGAGTCACTCGACGGAAATCCACTCGGAAGTCCCAGCATTCGACAGTCGCCTTTTCACTCGGAAGAACCAGAAGTCAGTCGACCGCAGAAGACCAGAAGCCACTCCAGGGAGGCCAACGGGCAGGCGTTCGACTGGTCGCCATAAGTAGCATTTATTACATACGTTACCAGTAACGTTTACCTTTATTACCACGATCGAACCCTTGGTTGCCTGGCGTTTATGAGGGGCAGCGCACTCTATATAATCCTCCCCTCCCCTCTGGCACAAGGGTTCGCATCCTCTGTAACACGCATACATTCCACTCGACAGAAGCCTCTCCGGAGCACCTGAGACGTAGGGCTGTTACCTCCACGAGAGGGGCCTGAACTCATACATCCATGTGTACATCCTCGCCATAGCTAGGACTCTGCCCTCTCCTTTCGTACCCCTACCTTCTACTGTCAGGCTCGTTCCCACGATAGTTGGCGCCCACCTTGGGCAGGTGTCTAAGCGACTTCCGGCGAGGTTGCGATTTTTCATCTTCATCATGTCTTCCGGTGGCGGTTTGGTCCTGGGCCGTGAGATCCATCTCGGTGCGCTTACCTTCGTCGCCGACGACTCCGCATGGCTCCAGGAATCCCCTCTCGATGTTGAGGCTCTCCCTGTTCGCGGGGCGACGCACTTCAGCGCGAGTTCATGCGGTGTTCTTCTTCGGCAGCCGTCGACCCTGTACGTATCGGCTCCAGCATCATTCACTCTCCCCGCTGTGCGCCGCTGCAAGCGATCTGGTCGCTCGCGGCTCCAGCAATGGGTGAGGCATGCGGCGGCGCGCCAGGCGTCGACTCCGCAGATTGCGGCAATCGAGCCCGCCGAGTCACTTCACGGTGCGTTCGATTCGGCGTCAGATCAATCTGAGTTCCCTTCCGAGTGTGAAAGCTTGGATCCGGCAGCAGAAGTTTTCATGGCGGGTTCTCTTCAGACCCCACCCGGCTACGGCCATGGCGGCCGCGAGCGCGGCGGCCCGTCGAATGATCAGCAGTGCAGGGATGAGGAGGTCCTCCAAACCCCCATCGTCGGCGCGACTGCAGAGGCCCAGGCTCTGGAGGCTGCGCGTCTGGCCACTTTGGCGGAGCGCACGCGCCTCGAAGAGATGCAGAGGACACTCGACGAGCGCACTCGACAGCGTCAGTTATTCCCTCCAGTCGACGACAACCTTCAGGTATACCGTACTCCAATCCAGAACGTTGCGGCAGCGGCTAGGATTGCAGATTCTATTCAGCCGTCCGATTCTGAGGCTGGCAGAGGTCTTGAGCAGATCCAAGCTCTGCTTGGGGCTGCTCGGCAGCAGAACTCCGCTGTTTCTCAGTCACGCAACAGGATACACAGCAGATCAGCTAGAGCAGACACAGTCCAATTGGCCCACAGTCCAGGGTCACCTCTGCGTCGCAGAGGCGGAGATTATCGTAATGATCAGTTCAGAGATTAGAGGCGAGATCAGTTTGCTCCTCGACATCACCGTGATGACCACCGTCGAGTGCCCACTCCTCCGCGGAGTGGTACGTACGTGCCCCGGCACTAAGATGATAGGCGCCCGTATGGTGATGAGCGGGACCCTGGGTTTGACGCGAGATCTGTGCTCGTACAGAACCGGGTCGATAGGGGCAGGTATAACAGAAATGGCTATGACGGAGGTTTTCCGAGTGGAAGCGGTGCAGTTGTTTCTGGTCCAGAGTGTTTTAGCAGAGCCATTCGATCTGCTGAGATTCCCCCCAACTTCAGGTTGGTAGCTAGGGTTAGCAAATTCACCGGCGAGTCGAAGCCAGAAACTTGGCTAGATGATTACCGAGTGGCTGTACAGATCAGTGGAGGCAACGACAACGTAGCTATGAAGCAACTGTCTCTGATGTTGGATGGTTCGGCCCGAGCATGGCTGAATCAGTTGGCTCCTTCTAGCATCAATTGCTGGGAGGATCTTGCCCGAGTATTCATAAAAACTTTCGAAGGCACTTGCAAGCGTCCTGCTGGTTTGTCCGAGTTGCAGCATTGTGTTCAGAAACCGAATGAAACTTTGAGGGATTACATTCAGCGTTGGACCACTCTTCACCACACAGTGGAAGGTGTTTCCTAGCACCAAGCTGTTTGCGCCTTCAAGGCCGGCGTTAGATACAGAGAGCTCTACTTGAAGTTTGGTCAGACAGGTGATATGTCTCTTAGCAAGATGATGGAAATTGCCACTAGATACGCCAATGGCGAAGAATAGGATCGCCTCCGTAGTGGCAAGGGAAAAACAGTCGACAATGGCACCGGCGGCGGAAATTCCAGTCGAAAGCAAAAGCGTAAAGCTGATGGTTCTGCTCAGGCAGAAGCAGCCGCTCTGGCAGCGAAAGGGAAAAGAAAGCCCAAGGGGCAGTTTACTCAAAAGAATTCGAAGAATCAGTCGACAGATGTCCTGGATATGCCTTGTGCCATTCACACGAAGAAAGACGAAGAAGGCAACTTGATTTTGCCGAAACACACCACTCGACAGTGCAGATTACTGATCCAGCAGTTCAAGGAAGGACAGTCGAGTGAGAAAGATCCTGAGAAGGAAGAAGACGAAGACAAAGATGACTTCCCTGAGGTTAATGCCACTTTGATGATTTTTGCTGATGTAGAAAGCAAGAGTCGACTGAAGGTCATAAACAGGGAGGTCAACATGGCTGTTCCTGCCACCCCCACGTACCTCAAGTGGTCCCAAACTCCTATCACCTTTGATCAGTCTGACCACCCCGCTCATGTTGCTACCCCAGGTCGGCAGGCTTTAGTGGTGGATCCGGTGGTAGGAGGCACTCGACTTCGCAAAGTTCTCATGGACGGAGGGAGTGGCCTGAACATTTTATACGCTGATACCCTCAAGGGGATGGGCATTCCGATGTCCAGGCTCAGCGAGAGCAATATGCAATTCGACGGGGTCATCCCTGGAAAGAAGGCCAAGTCACTCGGTCAGATTGCATTGGATGTGGTGTTCGGCACCGACAAGAATTTTCGCAAGGAAAAGTTGACGTTTGAAGTTGTAGACTTCCAGAGTGCATATCACGCCATCCTTGGTCGTCCGGCTTATGCACGTTTCATGGCCCGTCCATGTTACATGTATCTCAAGCTGAAGATGCCCAGGCCCAAGGGTGTGATCACAGTCACTGGGAATCGACAGAGGGCTGAGGAGTGCCTCCAGCAGGGCTCCAAGATCGCCGACCAGCAAATGGCTGTGGTCGAGTTGGAAGAATACAAGAAGAATGTTGATCCCACCGATCTGTTGCGTTCTAAGAAGCCCGCCACTGAGTCTGCATTTCAGTCGGCAGGAGACGTGAAATCAGTGCACATTCACCCGACGGATCCTAATGCTGCTCCAACCAACATTTCAACAACACTCGACAGCAAATAGGAAGCCGCGCTCATCCAGTTCCTCCGTGAGAACTGGGAAATCTTTGCATGGAAGCCTTCTGACATGCCGGGTGTACCCAGGGGACTGGATGAGCACCGTCTGAGAGTTGACCCCAAGGCCAAGCCCGTAAAGGAGCACTTGCGTCGGTCGGCAACAGAGAAGCGGAAGGCAATCGGCGAAGAAGTGGCTCGACTCTTGGCGGCTGAGTTCATACGCGAGGTTTACCACTCCGAGTGGCTCGCGAATGTCGTCATGGTCCCCAAGAAGGACAAGTCACTCCACATGTGTATAGACTTTAAACATATCAATCAGGCCTGCCCGAAAGATCATTTCCCGCTCCCCCGCATCGACCAGATTGTGGACTCGACGGCAGGATGTGAGCGTTTATCTTTTCTCGATGCATACTCTGGCTACCATCAGATCCGTCTGTTTGGCCCAGATGAAATAAAGATGGCCTTCATCACCCCTTTCGGGTGTTTCTGTTACATCACCATGCCTTTTGGTCTGAAAAATGCTGGCGCTACTTTCATGCGCATGATTCAGAAATGTCTCCTCGACCAGATCAGTCGGAATGTCGAGGCCTATATGGATGATATTGTAGTCAAGTCTCGCAAAGGATCCGACCTGATGACTGACTTGGCTGAAACATTCGCCAACTTAAGGAAATATGACATCAAGTTGAATCCAACCAAGTGTACTTTTGGAGTTCCTGGTGGAAAGTTACTCGTTTTTCTCGTTTCCGAACGAGGGATCGACATTAATCCTGAGAAGATCAGTGCCATCGTCCGAATGCAACGCCCCGAGTGTATACACGATGTCCAGAAGCTCACTGGCTGCCTGGCGGCGCTGAGCAGGTTCATTTCTCGTCTCGGAGAGAAGGCACTGCCCTTATATCGACTGATGAAGAAATCTGATACGTTCGAATGGACTCCAGAGGCAGAAGCAGCGTTTGGCGATCTCAAAGCCCTGCTCTCCACCCAGCCGGTGCTTGCTGCTCCACACAGCAAAGAACCCCTGCTCCTGTACATTGCAGCCACCAATCAAGTCGTCAGTACGGTTCTCACTGTCGAGCGAGAAGAAAAGGGCAAGGCCTATAAGGTCCAGCACCCAGTATAGTACATCTCTGAAGTGTTGACTCCTTCAAAGCAAAGGTACCCACATTACGAGAAGCTTGTCTATGGTATATATCTATCAGCGAAGAAGGTGGCGCATTACTTCCAAGATCACTCAGTTTCAGTCGTCAGTGATGCTCCATTGAACGAGATCCTCAACAATCGAGACGCGACTGGTCGAGTGGCCAAATGGGCCATCGAGCTCCTTTATTTTGATATCAAGTTTGAAGCAAAGAAGGCCATCAAATCTCAAGCACTTGCTGACTTCATGGCCGAGTGGATAGAACAGTAGCAGCCAATCCAAATCCACTCGACAATGTTCTTTGACGGCTCGAAGATGCTGAATGGTTCTGGTGCTGGGGTAGTTTTGGTGTCCCCAAAGGGCGATAAGCTCAGTTATGTCCTCCAGATTCACTTCGATTCCTCCAATAATGAAGCTGAGTATGAGGCACTCCTCTACAGGTTGCGTATGGCCATCTCACTCGGCGTCCGTCGCTTGATGGTATACGGTGATTCGGATTTGGTGGTTAATCAGGTGATGAAGGAATGGGACGTCAGGAACCCCGCCATGACTGGATATTGCAATGCAGTAAGGAAGCTCGAGAAAAAGTTTGAGGGTTTGGAACTCCACCATGTTCCCTGAGTGAAGAATCAGGCAGCTGACGAGCTAGCAAAAATCGGATCCACTCGGAAACCTGTACCCAGCAACGTGTTTCTAGAACATTTGCACTCTCCTTCGGTGCAGGAGGACCCCTTCACCGAAGAGCCCCCGCAGCCTATAAGCGCCTCCAATCCGACTGAAGTTGATGTCCAAGTAGTCATAGATCTGGTCAGCGAGATTCTGGTGATTACTCCCGATTGGACGGTGCCCTATATCGCGTACATTCTCAGACGAGAACTCCCGGAAGATGAGGTTGAGGCTCGACAGATTGTCCGCAGGTCCAAGGCATTCACTGTTATGAATGGACAGCTCTACAGAGAGAGCGTAACCGGCGTGGCTCAGTGATGCATCTCTCCCGAAGAAGGTCGACTGATACTGGAGGAAGTTCAATCGGGGACTTGCGGTCATCATGCGTCCTCTCGGACGATTGTTGCGAAGGCATACCGAGCTGGTTTCTTCTGGCCGCGCGCCAATGAAATGGCAAAGAGATTGTTCAGCACTGTGAAGGATGCCAATTCTATGCGAACTTGTCACACAAGCCTGCGTCTGCTTTGAAGACTATTCCACTCGTCTGGCCATTCGTTGTATGGGGATTGGATATGGTCAGACCTCTCCGGACGGGCCAGAGTGGTTTCACGCATCTACTGGTAGCAGTCGACAAGTTCACCAAATGGATTGAGGCCAAACCTATTAGGAAGCTGAACTCACGCACGGCCATCAAATTCATGAGAGAGATAATATTCAGATACGGAGTTCCCCACAGTATCATCACAGACAATGGTTCTAATTTTGACTCAGAAGAGTTCAGAAACTTTTGCTCTTCTCAAGGCACTCGGGTGGATTACGCATCCGTTGCGCACCCCCAGTCTAACGGTCAGGCCGAGCGAGCAAATGGCCTTATCCTTCAAGGATTGAAGCCTCGACTCATGCGTGAACTCGATCATCCAGCTGGAGCTTGGGTTACTGAATTACCGTCAGTTCTGTGGGGCTTGAGGACGACTCCAAATCGGTCGACTGAACGCACTCCCTTCTTTATGGTGTATGGAGCCGAAGCTGTCTTGCCGAGTGATCTCCTTCACAATTCTCCTCGTGTGGATCTTTACTCGGAGGCTGAGGCTGAACAAGCGCGTCAGGACGCTGTGGATCTCCTTGAAGAAGAGCGAGAAATGGCTTTGATTCGGTCGACTGTGTACCAGCAAGATCTGCGTCGCTTTCATGCAAGGCACGTCAGGAGTCGGACGTTCCATGAAGGTGACCTCGTGCTCCGAGTGGATCAGCAGCGGCCTCACAAGCTCGCCCCCGCATGGGAAGGTCCTTTCGTCGTCACCAAAGTACTGAACAATGGAGCCTACCACCTTTTCAATCTCAAGAAGAACATTGACGAGCCGCGGGCTTGGAACGCGTATTTACTTCGACGATTTTATACCTGAAGACTGAGTTGTTTGATGTTATAAGAGTAAACAGTTTTGCTTATCAAGGATACGACTCCTGCAGTATTTTGTCGATTCCGATCGCACAATTCTAAGTTCAAAAATACTCCGAGCGACGAGCGATCCTCTCACTCGGGGGCTTAGCTGCGAACCAGATTTCGCCTAAGTTAAAAACCTCGTCGAGTGAATAGCATCCCATTCACTCGAAAGCTTAGCTGCGAACAAGTTTTCGCCTAAGTTAAAAATACTCCGAGTGACGAGCGATCCTCTCACTCGGGGGCTTAGCTGCGAACCAGATTTCGCCTAAGTTAAAAACCTCATCGAGTGAATAGGATCCCATTCACTCGAAAGCTTAGCTGCGAACAAGTTTTCGCCTAAGTTAAAAATACTTCGAGTGACGAGCGATCCTCTCACTCGGGGGCTTAGCTGCGAACCAGATTTCGCCTAAGTTAAAAACCTCGTCGAGTGAATAGCATCTCATTCACTTGAAAGCTTAGCTGCGAACAAGTTTTCGCCTAAGTTAAAAATATTCCGAGTGACGAGCGATCCTCTCACTCGGGGGCTTAGCTGCGAACCAGATTTCGCCTAAGTTAAAAACCTCGTCGAGTGAATAGCATCCCATTCACTCGAAACTTAGCTGCGAACAAGTTTTCGCCTAAGTTAAAAATACTCCGAGTGACGAGCGATCCAATCACTTGGGGGCTTAGCTGCGAACCAGATTTCGCCTAAGTTAAAAAACCTCGTCGAGTGTATAGCGTCCCGTTCACTCGAAAGCTTAGCTGCGAACGAGTTTTCGCCTAAGTTAAAAGCTCTCCCGAGTGACGAGCGATTCTCTCACTCGGGGGCTTAGCTGCGAACCAGATTTCGCCTAAGTTAAAAATCCTACCGAGTGTCGAGTGATACACACTCCAGAGTGTTGAGCGTTCTTCCCACTCGGAGACATAGCTGCGAGTCAGTTCTCTCCTAAGTCCAAAATTCTTTCGAGTGATGAAAATTCGTCTCACTCGGGAAGCAAACAAAATCAACCAAGCAAAAGACTGGGAAGCAAAATACAGATAAATCCAGAATATCCAACACGGATAAAAGTTGCCCATGCAAACAGAAAGTACTCGGGCTTAAGGCCCGAACGAAGTTTTAAACGGTTACACCTTCACTCGGCATACCGAGGCAAAATAAACTTTCGACTACCAGCAAAGTTTTTCTCAAGCTCCGGTGGGACTCGCGGGCTCGACGAAAGTGTCCAGAAAAATCCCATCGGCGATCCGAGTGGCTGCTGCGATGAAGGTCTCCATGAAGTCCTGGAACTGAAGTTTCTTCATGTTGGCTACTTGAAGAGCCTTCAGTCTGTCCTCCTTGGCCTCCTTACAATGGATCCGGACGAGTGAGAGCGCTACGTCAGCTCCGCAGCGCGCCGCAGATTTTTTCCACGCCTGCACTCGATCGGGGAGATCATCAAGGCGAGTCATCATCGACTCGAGGTCAGTCTGAAGGGAGTCCTCTGGCCATAATTCCTTGTCGATCTTCTTCATCGCGCCTCTCAGTCGAGTGACATACCCCCGGACACCTCCGAGTCGAGCTTCAAGCCGAAAAATATTCATGGCTACGGCATCCCCGACGGGTGACTTGGTAGGGACCAGATTGGGCTCAATCTCTTCAGTCTCCTTCTCAAAGTCTTGGCAGAATTCTACACGAAGAAGAAGGGAAAGATTGGTCATGCTGCTATTCTCTGGGAATTAACGGAATTCACTCGACTGGAGAAAGTTACCTTCAAGCAAAATATACATCTTCTTCGCGAAGTCCCCCAGATATTTCTCCAGGCCCTTCGCCCTCTTGGTCGCCTGTTCAACCCTCTTGCCCCAGTCGGCCCGCTCCTGCTTGAGTTTGGTGTTCTCCTCCTCCAACTTACTGGTTATGGCGAGTTTCTTCTCTGCGGCTTCAGCTTTCTCCCTCGCTGTCTTCTGAGCATCGGCGAGTGATTTGTCCTTGTCTTCAAGCGCCTTCTTCATGGTATCTAAGGAAACAGCATTGTTGAGTCGCGCTTGGAGTCGTCGATTCTCACCACGCACGTCTGCTCGAGTGGAGTCACTCGGTTCAAAGATAAAAGAAACAAGTAATGTTGCATTCGGTCAACGAAGTTTACCTCCCGAAGCCTTCAGGTCAGCCTGCACACGCTCCAGGTCCTTCCTCGCCACTTCCAGGTCCAGTTGAAGCTGGTTCTTCTCTTTCTCCAAGTTACCATATTGAGTCCTGAGTTCGCAAGTCTTCTGAGATCAACAACAAACACAATTCAGTCGACAGAAATATTCTTCCGCACCCAAGTGGAGAGTGACAAGACATCCGCTCGGCATGCCGAGTGGAGAGTGTGTTTCAAACACAAATTTGGGCTCCGAGTCCAAGTTCTTAAGACTACTACCGATCGTAAACGATCGACAGTAGTCTCGGGGACTACACCCAGTGGGTGCACTCAGCGTGCCCCCACGGGACTCAACCTCACTCGAACAGGCCCGACCTGTCCGAGTAAAAAAAACAATATACAATGTCTCTTTCAGACCCCCGCCGATGCAAGCATCCGACGGCGGTCTCGGGGACTACACCCAGTGGGTGCAGTCAGCGTGCCCCCACTGGACAAATGTTCACTCGACCAGGTCAGCCCTGGCCGAGTGCGTGACAAGCGATTACCACTCGACCAGGTCAGCCCTGGCCAAGTGCGTGACAAGCGATTACCACTCGACCAGGTCAGCCCTGGCCGAGCGAGTGACAGGCGACTACACATCGACGGACAGAAAACACCCAGTTGGTGTAGAGTCAAGTCAAGGTAAACGGAAAGCGACACAATCAAAAACGCACTTACATGTGCACTTACTCGGACGTTCGCTCGAAGCGCCGAACTGGCGTCGTAAGCCAACTTGCTGGCCTCGTACGCCTCCTTCGTGTGCCGCATCATGTGCTCGGCTTGGATCATCGCCTCCTTTGCAGCTCCAGTCTGATTTTCTGGAACATGATGCAGAGAAAAGATAGTCTGTGGAGGGAGCGGTGATACAGCCAGAAGGACTGGCGCTTGAGAAGTTGGCGCTTGAGAGACCGGCGCTTGAGGAAGATTGGCGAGCTCCACAGTCGTCAGATTTGGTGCTAAAATTGGTTCAGTCGGAGAAGGAGCTGTGGGGTCGGTACTCCTCTGAAGCCCATCTTCACCGTCATCAGCGATCTGGAGGACATCCCTTGACTCTGCAGTCACTAGACAACATTTCACACGACTGTCGAATGGTTTGAGAAAAATGTTGAATGGCAATATGTCATACCTCGGCGGGAAGTAGCTGCGTCGGACGTATCCTTCTCCGCACCTTCCTCAGCCCGCACCGGTGAGGTCATTGAGGTAGCAGCCCTGACATTCAAGTTTCACTCGGTCAGCAAAAATACGAAGTTCAGCAACAAGTTAAGCGAGGAGCAAGAATACTTACGTCGAAACAATCGGCACGACAACCTTTATCCTGGGAAG
The DNA here is from genome assembly GCA_039707655.1 of Elymus sibiricus. Taxonomy (NCBI): domain Eukaryota; kingdom Viridiplantae; phylum Streptophyta; class Magnoliopsida; order Poales; family Poaceae; genus Elymus; species Elymus sibiricus. Next base: position 33,233,705 of record CM077670.1, read on the forward strand.
AGCCTTCCGGGGCTTTGTAGTAGTAACCTTGGGCTGTTTGGCGACCTTTTCGGTCGGTTCCGGCGTCGGCGTCCGATTGCGCTTCGAGCTCCTGGTGGTCGACCCCACGGTCCGACCTTGGACGATTGTAGGGTCTTGTTGCTGCTTGGAACGTCCCTCGGTACGCGGAGGAGATTGAACTTCGACTTCTTCGCTCTCTTCCGAGTCGTCACCGCTGCCTTCGCTGTCCTCGGCATAACTGATGTTGTCGCTATCGCCTTCACTCTCCACCCCTTCAACGTTCTGTTCTCCATTCGGCACTGGTGAATACATGCTTGTGAGCTCCTGCAAAGATTCAAGTCAGTCAGTTGAAGACCCATTCACTCGACAAGATATAAAAGCAATCGACAATGACATGACTCACCACGTTTGGTGGGTGCTCAGTAGAGAAGGGCAAGACTCTTTTGGAACCTCGGGGGTTGTCACGCGCTCCAGTGATGCCGCGCAGACATTGAGCGACCGTTTCCTCTGAGACATCCTCCGGATGGGTACGAGTGGTGTCGTCGACTCCCAAGTAATGCCACACGGGATGGTCCCGCGCCTGGAGCGGCTAGATCCGTCGACCGAGGAACACCTCCAGCAGATCCAGACCAGTCACTCCACCACGAATCAGATTCACTACACCATTCATCAAGATTCCTACGTTGGCCTTCTCTTCCTCGGTCACAGTCAGAGATTTGGGCACAGCGGGTCGAGCCAGTGTGAAGGGAGGAAGACCAGTCGACATATTTGGGGATGCGACATCGTTGCAATAGAACCAAGTCGACTGCCAGCCCCGCACCGACTCCGGAAAGGTTAACGCTGGGAATGCACTCCCCGTCCTCTTTTGGAGGCCCAAACCCCCACATAACAGGATAACGTTAGTCTTGCTATCACTAGTGTGGGCTTTCTTGACCGACTGGGAGCGTATGGTGAAAATATGCTTGAACAAACCCCAGTGAGGGGGACAACCCAGGAAACACTCGCACATCGTCACAAATGCGGCAAGGTACGTGATAGCATTGGGAGGAAAGTGATGAAGTTGTGCCCCGAAGAAATTCAAGAAACCACGGAAGAAGGGATGAGGAGGCAGAGAAAAACCTCTCTCCAAGTGAGTGGTCAGGAGGACCCGCTCACCCTCGCGCGGCTCCGGCTCAGCTTCCGCCCCAGGCAACCTCCACGACCCGGCCGCAACCAGGCCGTCGGCGACAAGCTTCTCAACGTCCACCTCCGTGACGGTTGACGGCAAGAAGTCGCCCTGGATCCATCCGGGCGGCGCCGCGGCTCGAGCGCTCGATGGCTTCTTCCCCCTCGCCGTCTTCTTGGCACGCTCCAACTTTGCCGTCTTCTCTTTCACCATTGTTGCGGCGGCGGGCGGATTCGAGATGAGAGGCGCAGTGGCAGAGCAGAGGAAGCGGAGGAGACGGGGGGAAATGGGCGCACTGTTGCAAATTCCCCCCCCCCCCCCCGCTCTCGTTTCTTATATCTGTCGACCCGAGTCACTGACTCGTGGGCCCGCTGAATCCCTGCTTATCCCATTAACAGAGGAGGCACGATACGTGGCGCTAAAAGCGACGCGAGGATCGAGGGGCCGTATCCCCGTCTGTTGCGTCATCCCCGCGCGGCGCGCACCCCCCGAAATTTCGAACCCCGCGAAATCTGGACCAGGTGGAGCGTCCTGTCACATCTAAAGATCCTGCTGGACATTCGGACTTGAACCTGCATCCAAGTTCACTCGGAAGAGCTGGTAAGCTGAATAGATCAAGGCGGATGCTAGAAGGCCCAGTCGTCACAGGTATCAGTAAAATCTCGAAGCCCATTCGGAACGTTGAGTTCGGCAGAACCTGCACTGTCCCTTCCCCACTCGAACCCTAATCCATTCGGGGGCTAATGACGAGGATATGTACCTAGGGTAGGGTCTTAGGCCTGACCTACATACCCTACCTAAGGAGACCACATTGGAGAACTTAAAGATTACAAGATTACAAGGAAGACTCCGACTGAAATCACCACGGCGCATCAGTCACTCAACGGAAATCCACTCGGAAGTCCCAGCATTCGACAGTCGCCTTTTCACTCGGAAGAACCAGAAGTCAGTCGACCGCAGAAGACCAGAAGCCACTCCAGGGAGGCCAACGGGCAGGCGTTCGACTGGTCGCCATAAGTAGCATTTATTACATACGTTACCAGTAACGTTTACCTTTATTACCACGATCGAACCCTTGGTTGCCTGGCGTTTATGAGGGGCAGCGCACTCTATATAAGCCGCCCCTCCCCTCTGGCACAAGGGTTCGCATCCTCTGTAACACGCATACATTCCACTCGACAGAAGCCTCTCCGGAGCACCTGAGACGTAGGGCTGTTACCTCCACGAGAGGGGCCTGAACTCATACATCCGTGTGTACATCCTCGCCGTAGCTAGGACTCTGCCCTCTCCTTTCGTACCCCTACCTTCTACTGTCAGGCTCGTTCCCACGACACTCGCGAGGCTTATCTCCTTTTCTTTGCTTGCCTTGTCGCTCCACGTCGTCAGGTCCAAGCCCCCGGGCAGGCTACAGCCGTCGCTGGTATGTCCGGTCGCGATGCCTGGACAAGGCCAGGAGGTGTAGGGCACTGCGAGGGGGTAAGAGCTCCTGAGGCGCGATGCTCAAGAAGCCCCCCTTTGACGTGCAAGCGGCTCGCACAGAAGAAGGAAACTCAGCGCTCAGTGCGGTAGCGGTGAGAGGAGAGCTTGAGGGGCGGTGAAAATATCTCGTGAGGTGTTTATGATACTTAGCTTTTTAGGAGGGCGGCGTCGGGCGAGCCGCCACTTGTAGGGTGTGCCTCGCGAGGTCTCCGCTCGTGAGGCCTCCGGCTGGCGTGGCTCTGTCAGGCTTGGCTCCAGATGCCATGCTCCTGAGGCCTCCTGAGGCTCCGGGGGGGCATCCTGCCACCGGGTTACCTCACGAGGCACTCTCGCGAGGCCTTCCGTGTGACCTGCTCCTGAGACAATTGCAAGGCGCAAGGTCTCGTGACGGGGGAGCCGCGCGCGCTCGCTGACCCACTCATGGGCATCACGCGAAAAGATAAGGCACCAAGGACCTTGGTGAGGTGGCGTGCATGGGAGCTGGCCCGCGAGCCAGAGCTCGATCACTTGGGTTTAGCGGTGCTACAGGGACGGACCCGAGCACAAGCACCGTGCCTATCGTGCGAGAAGATGAGACACCAAGGACCTTGGTGAGGTGACGTGCACGAGAGCAGGCCCGCGAGCCAGAGCTCGATCACTTGGGTTTTTCAGCGCTGCTGGGACTGACCCGAGCACATACCCCGTGTCCATCCCCCATTCGCGTGAAGCTCAAGAGGGATGCCATGAGCGCGCACGGCTCGCCATCAAAGAACTGATGAAATAATAAGGTTGATTACACAACGAGAAGGAGATGCGGCTGCCGTGTCCGGCACGGGTCAGCTTGAGGTTGGTGCAGCCCGTGGGGCGCCCTCAGTTGATTGTTCCGCTAGCGCGGAGCATGGGGCTTCCACTTGGGCTTGGGCATGATCGCGGCTCGATCGTTCCGCCAGCGCGGAGCATGGGGCTTCCACTTGGATGTGGGCTGGAGCTCTCGCGGGCCCATCAAGCTTACGCAATGAGAGTCTCCGGGGCGTGTACAACCGTGTTTCGTTCATACTCATGGGGGCCACGAGCAGAGCTTGCGGAGGGGTCGGATGTTCTGCATGTCATACGCTGAAAATCCTTCCTCCGTCCCCAGCGCGGAGCATGGGGCTTCCACTTGGGCGTGGGCATGATCGCGGTTCGATCGTTCCGCCAGCGCGGAGCATGGGGCTTTCACTTGGGCGTGGGCTGGAGCTCTCACGGGCCCATCAGGCTAACGCAATGAGAGGCTCCGGGGCGTGTACAACCCTGTTTCGTTTGTACTCGTGGGGGCCACGAGCAGAACTTGCGGAGGAGTCGGACGTTCCGCGCGTCATAGGCTAAAACTCCTTCATCCGTCCCCAGCACGGACGACGCCGGCCCTGGAGACATGAGCAACCCTAAAAGGGCCTTCCCACATGGGTGAGAGTTTGCGGAGTCCCTCTCTGGAGAGGGTCCTGCATAGGACGAGGTCGCCGACCTCGAGAGTGCGAGGGCATATGTTGCGGCCGAGGTAGCGACGCAGGGACTGCGGGTACCTCGCGGCGCAGAGAGCGGCCTGGCGGCAGCCCTCCTCGAGGAGCAGCAGATCAGTCTCCCGCGAGCCATCCTGACGCGCCTCGTCGAAGGCAACGACTCGCGGGGAGCTGTACTTCAGCTCTGAAGGAAGGACCGCCTCAGCTCCGTAAATGAGGACACGAGAGCCTGAGCCCCACCGAGGATGCAGGCAACCGCACGAGGCTCCTGGTAGCCCCCAGCGCCCTCGTTAGGCTGGTTGATGTCGTTCTTCCGGGGCGGCAGTGGCAGTGGTGGGAGAGCGGTGTTGGCCTGCGGGTTTACCTCACGAGGCTGATCGCGCCAGGCAGCCTCATGAGGCTGGTCGCACCAGACGGCCTCACGAGGCTGGTCGCACCAGGCGGCCTCACGAGGCTGGTCACACCAGACTGCCTCACGAGGCTGGTTGTGCCAGGTGGCCTCATGAGGCTGGTCACGCCAGACGGCCTCACGAGGCTGGTCGCGCCAGACAGCGTCACGAGGCTGGTCGCGCCGGACGGCCTCAAGAGGCTGGTCACGTCAGCCCTGGCGGAAGTTGTCATTGCTGTTGCGGCCGTCCTAACGGTTGCTACCGCGGCCACCTCCACGGCCGGCGCCGCGGCCATCGCGATCGTCTCGGCGGCCCTGGCGCTTGTCGTGGAGCAGATTGAGCTCCTGACACTCTTCGGTGCTGTGGGAGCGCACGTTGCGGAAGGCGCAGAGCGGCCGACCGTCCTTCCTGGGCTCGTCACGGTCACGGCCGCGCTTCTGCTCGGGCTCCGCCGCGAGCACAGCCAGGCCCTTACGCTTGACGTCCTTGCTCTTGGCCTTGGCGGCATCGAGCGCCGCGTCGGGGTCGTTGTGGATGAAGAGGCGGCCTTGCTCAGCCTTGGCGCACTTGTCGGCGAGATCGAGCAGCTCTACCATGGAGTCGAGCTCATCGTTGATGGCGAGCTTCTCACGCATCTTGACGTCCATGACGCCGGTGGAGAATGCAGAGATGACGACCGCGTCGAAGCCGCGTGGGATCTTGTTGCGCACCTGGCTGAAGCGCTGGATGTACTTGCGGAGGGTCTCGTCCGAGTGCTGCCGCAAACGCCGTAGGTCGTTGATGGTGAGGGAGCGGTCCTGTGTGCCCTTGAAGTTGGTGACAAACTGGCTGCACAGCTCGGCCCATGAGGAGATGGACGCCTCGGGGAGGTTCATGAGCCAGGAGCGCGGCCGGTCCTTGAGGGCCATGGGGAACCAGTTTGCCATGACCTTGTCATCGCCGTTCGGCAACTCGACGCTCAGCGCGTAGAGCTGAAGGAACTCCACGGGGTTGGGGGTGCCGTCGTAGCGCGGAGGCAGCTCAGGCTTGAACTTCGCAGGCCAGACCACGCGACGTAGCTCGCGGGTGAAGGCACGGCAGCCCACACTGCTTGAGGGGACACCACCGGCGAGGGCAGCGTGGTTTTGATGCCCAGCCGTCGCAACGTCTTGAACGGCCCAGTCCTGGCACCGGCGCTGCCGCTCGAGGAGCACACGCGCGTCAGGGGGCGTGCTGCAAATGATCTCGCATCTGGCCTCGTCTCGGTCCGGCGAGGACGCGCCGCGAGACGGCTCGCAAGCCCGCGCGCCACGCTGAGGCTCGCCGTGCTCATCGTGTAGAGGAGGCGGCGGGGGAGCGCCGTGCGCCAGGTCCCCAGCACGAGACGGCGGAGGGCGAAGTGAGTGGGAAGGCGCCGGAGCGTCCCCGGCGGCGTTGACGAGCTTGGTGATGCGACCTAGCCAGGCGTCGTAGCCGGCCTCAGCTGGACGGTAACGGAGCAGCTCGCGTGCCATGAGCAACGCGGCCTGCGGGTTCGGCGGCCCGCGGTGGGCGAGGGAGGAGGCAGTAGCGGCGTGGTCGTTCGCCTACACGGAGGGGTGCAGGGAGGAGTCTCGCTGCTCGTGGGCAGCGGGGTCGGTGGCGGCAGCAGCCTCGGCTTCGGGGCGGCGGCGATTGCCGCGGGCCACTAGCTCCGTCTGAGCCACGTTGCCAGCCCTGCGCTCGGCGTGCTCGCGACATGCGTCGGCCATGGGGTTGGTGGAGCAGAGGGCGGAGTGGAAGAACAGTAGCGCACCCCTACCTGGCGCGCCAAATGCCGGAAGTCATGTTCCGGGGACCCAAAGGTTCGAACACTGGGGTGAGCTCGTTCTACCACTTCGTCTCCGACCACGGCTAAGTGACGGCGAGGCTACGGCGAGAGCATGCTAGTGAGGTACATACCGTGGACTCAGCGGTTTACCCAGGTTCGGGCCACCTTGCGGTGTAAGACCCTACTCCTGCTTGGTTGGTATTGCTTTGGTGCGAGAGAGAGAGAGTACAAGGTCGAGGGTGATGGGAACCGGAGCCGAGCTCCTCTACAAAGGCAGCACTGTCCCTTTATACCAGCCTTGGTCCTCTTTCCCCTCGAAAACTTAGGTGGGAAGGGTTGCCACACTTGGCGGGTTTTGAAAGGGGACGGGCGCTCAGGCTATCCTAACTAAAGGCGGTCTTTGCCTGCCAAAGCATTATCCATGACGCGCCGGTGGGCTCGGTGATGACCTCCGCCCTGCGCGCCTGCCGTCTTGGTCTTCCTTCGCCGATCGGGCAACCTTTGGGGTCGCTTTGGGGAGTATATAGCTGGCCCTGCTCCCTTAACACAAAAGAGGAAACCATCTTCATCCGCGCCTGCTGGCGCGGCCTCTATCGTCGTTCGTCGCCGCGTGTGTCACCCACGTGATGGGCCCCAGACCGCGCGGCTGCGCCGAACGGCCTTGCCTTGTAAGCCATCGGGAGGATGCCTCAGGAAGCAGCCTCGGGGGACCGCCTCGTGAGGGGGCCTCAGGAGGCAGCCTCAGGGGACCGCCTCGTGAGGGGGCCTCGGGTGGAGCCGCTGCTGAGTCCTGCTTGCCCGCTCCCTGAGGAGGGGACCTTGGGAGGCCGGAGCCATCAGGAGGCCAGAGCCTCGTGAGAGGGCCTCACGAGGGGGCCATCGGGAGGCCGGAGCCTCGTGAGGGGGCCGTCGCGAGACCGGAGCCTCGTGAGGTGACTTTGCTCTAGGGCGCCCGTTGGTGGGCCGCCTATCTGGGCCTCCGCCAGGTGCCGCGCCCTGGGCCGCGGGCAGACGGGTCGTGGTACCCCGGGTTCCACAACCCCGACAAAGTTTTATAATGAAAAATTCCCGCTAGTATATGAAAGTGACAACATAGGAGAGTCTCTATGTGAAAAACATGGTGCTACTCTGAAGCACAAGTGTTGAAAGGGATAGTAACATTGCCCCTTCTCTCTTTTTCTCTCATTTTTTTTCCTGGGTTCTTTTTGGCCTCTTTTCTTTTCGTCCAGAGCCTTATCCCGACTTGTGGGGGAATCATAGCCTCCATCATCCTTTCCTCACTGGGACAATGCTCTAATAATGATGATCATCACACTTTTATTTACTTACAACTCGAAATTACAACTCGATACTAGAACAATTATGACTTTATATGAATGCCTCTGGCAGTGTACCAGGATGTGCAATGATCTAGTGCAACATGTATGAAAAATGATGAACAGTGGCTTTGCCACAAATACTATGTTAGCTATATGATCAGGCAAAGCAATATGACAATGATGATGTGTATCATATAAATGGAACGGTGGAAGTTCCATGGCAATATATCTCGGAATGGCTATGGAAATGCCATAATAGGTAGGTATGGTGGCTGTTTTAAGGAAGGTAAAGGGGGTTTATGTTTGATAGAGCCTGCCATATCACGGGGTTTGGATGCACCGGCAAAGTTTGCGCCAACTCTCGAGGTGATAAAGGGCAATGCACGGTACCGAAGAGGCTAGCAAATTGCGGAAAGGTGAGAGTGTGTATAATCCATGGACTCACATTAGTCATAAAGAACTCACATACTTATTGCAAAAGTTTATTAGCCCTCGAAGCAAAGTACTACAATGCATGCCCCTAGGGGGATAGATTGGTAGGAAAAGACCATCGCTCGTCCCCGACCGCTACTCATAAGGTAGACAATCAATAATAAATCATGCTCCAACTTCCTAGCATAACGACAGATCATACGTGCATGCTTCGGGAATCACAAACCTTAACACCAATATTCTCACTAAACCACAATCATCTACGAGCACCTCCCACATATTACCATCTTAATATCGCAAAACTATTGTAAGGAATCAAACTTATCCTATTCAGTGATCTACATGAAAGTTTTTATTATATCCCTCTTGAATACCTAGCATATTAGGACCAAATTCATAACCCGTGCATATTACCATTGCCATTTATTAGACTCTAAAAAATATAGAAGTTAAGCATGAGAGTGCAACTATTTCTTTAAAATATAACCACCACCGTGCTCTAAAAGATATAAGTGAAGCACTAGAGTAACTGCCTAGCTCAAATGGTTTAAGTGAAGCACATAGAGTATTCTAACAAATCACGAATAATGTGTGTCCCTCTCAAAAAGGTGTGTTCAACAAAGATGATTGTGGCAAACTAAAAAGCAAACAAAGAAAATAAAACTATAGCACAAGACGCTCCAAGCAAAACACATATCATGTGATCAATAAAAATATAGTTCCAAGTGAGTTACCGATAGATTGTAGACGAAAGAGGGGATGCCTTCCGGGGCATCCCCAAGCTTAGACGCTTGAGACTTCCTTGAATATTACCTTGGGGTGCCTTGGGCATCCCCAAGCTTAGGCTCTTGCCACTCCTTATTCCTTTATCCATCGTAGTCTCACCCAAAACTTGACAACTTCAGCACACAAAACTCAATAGAAACCTCGTGAGATCCGTTAGTATAACAAATAAATCTTAAACTTTAGGTAGTGTTGTCAATTGATTCATATTTAATATTGGCATAATTCTACTGTACTTTAACTTCCCCATGGCTTATACCCCCCGATACAATCCATAGATTCATCAAAATAAGCAAACTATGCAACAAAAACAGAATCTGTCTAAAACAGAACAGTCTATAAAGATCTATTTAGGAGCCATACTTCTGTAACTCCAATTTTTTTGAAAAATTAGGACAACGTAAACAATTCATATACCAATACTGTGTAAAAAATTCAGAATTTTATCACGCTCCAGTACAGAACCAAAAATCTAGCAATGGACTCAAAACTTTCTGTTTTCAAACATCATCAATTATACTATCATCCAAATCATCCCAAAGGCATTACTTGGCACAAACACTAATTAAAAGATAAAAAAACAATCAGAACAGAGGATACAATTGTGTAAACACACAAAAACAGAAGTAAAACAAAAATTTAAGATAAATATTGGGTTGCCTCCCAACAAGCGATATTGTTTTATGCCCCTAGCTAGGCATAATGCATTGTTTCAAGTATTGTCATCCTTTGTTTTTGAATCTTGGGGTGTGTGCTTATCAGGAGGCTTTTTAAAAACAATGGGAAACACATCATCAATAAATATTTTATCATTATTAAGGTAACTTTCATCAAATCCTTGTTGATTCCCTTTTACGATCCAAGAATATTTTTGATTAATACCATTAAAAACTTGTTGAATAATATGTAAAGGAGGGACTTCCTTTTTAGTATTTTCATCATAAGCATGATCATCCCCAAACACATATCTCAACATATAATCTTCATCATATAAAATTTCATCTATCACAAGGTGTTCATGACTCATATTATAAAAACCAAAGATTTCTCTAGGTTCTCGAACTATGTAATCAAATTCATTCATAAGGATAAGAGTAGCTATCTTTTTAGCCTTTGGGTTGTGTATAATGGGTAACTCATAGAACAATCTTTGCAAACTGGGATGAGTTTGTACAAATCTTCTTTCAAGTTTAAGAACAAGTGCGGAAATAGCTTCGGCATAATTATTGGTTCTTTTATGAATGGGAATGTCATTACAAACCAAAGTTCCTGTACAACTAAAGAATTCTTGGATAACACTTTTTCCTATGATATTCCTACTTCCCGTCACAAAACATTTAGTATCCAAATTAGAGGGAATTTCAATCTTAGGGATTTTACCATCCTCTCCTTTTTCAATAACAAACTCAGACATGGTAGCAGTTTCAAGCAAGCAAACTAGCAAACAAGCAAACGAAAATATTTTTGTGTTTTTGTAAAAAAAATAATTAGAAGTGGGGGAGATGAAAACGAGAGGCAAATGCAAATTAAAGACAAATGAAAATAAGAACAGGTGGATGATAGTTTATGCGAAGGTACTTGATAGGTTTTGGTGATGTCTCCCCGGCAACGGCGCCAGAAATTCTTCCTGCTACTTGTGAATTGCATTGGGATTTCCCCGAAGAGGAGAGGATGATGCACTACAGTAGAGATAAGTATTTCCCTCAGTTAAGAACCAAGGTTATCAATCCAGTAGGAGAACCATACAGAACCTCGTTAGCAGCACCTACACACACAAAAGCAAACACTTGCACCGAACGCAAATAAGAGGGTTGTCAATCCCCTTAGCGGTTATTTGCAAGGATTAATTCAGATAATGATAGATAGAAAAGTAAATCGCAAAATAAAATAAAAGTAAATAAATTGCAGCGAGGTACTTTTGTATTTTAATATATGATAAAGTAGACCCGGGGGCCATAGTTTTCACTAGATGCTTCTCTCTCGAACACATAGCATACGGTGGGTAAACAAATTACTGTGGGCAATTGATAGAAAAGCGCATAGTTGTGACGGATTCATGGCAATGATCATGTATATAGGCATCACATCCAAAACAAGTAGACCGACTCCTTCCTGCATCTACTACTATTACTCCACTCATCGACCGCTATCCAGCATGCATCTAGAGTATTAAGTATAAAACAGAGTAACGCCTTAAGCAAGATGACATGATGTAGATAAAGTAAACTCAAGCAATATGATTAAAATCCATCTTTTTATCCTTAATGGCAACAATACAAATACGTGTCTTGTCCCTTTCTGTCACTGGGATATAGAACACCGCAAGATTGAACCCATCACAAAGCACCTCTCACATTGCAAGATAAATCCATCTAGTTGGCCAAACCAAACGGCTAGATCGGAGAGAAATACAAAGCTATAACAATCATGGATAAAAGAGTTCAGAGACGACTCAATATTTTTCATGAATAATCTGATCATAAACCCACAATTCATTGGATCCCAACAAACACACCACAAAAGAAGATTACATCAGATAGAACTCCAAGAACATCGAGGAGAACATTGTATTGAAGATCAAAGAGAGAGAAGAAGACATCTAGCTACTAGCCATCGACCCGTAGGTCTATGGTAAACTACTCACACATCATCAGAGGGGTAGCAAGGTTGATGAAGAAGTCCTCCGTGATCGATTCCCCCTCCTGCAGATTGCCGGAAAAGGCCTCCAGATGGGATCGTGGAAGAACAGAAGCTTGCGGCGGCGGAAAAGTTATTCGTGGAGGCTCTCTGTTGGTTTCCCAATATTTGAGAATTATAGAAGTGGAATTAGGTCAAAAGGAGCCACGAGGGGCCCACAAGGTGTGACACCCTGATTTTGGCCACTTTTTCTTTTCAAAATTCTTCTGGCTTTATTTGCAATTTGTTGGTTTTTGAGTCAAATCATTTGACTTTGGACTTGAGGGATCTTTGAATTTCTTCCTAAATGATCCAGAATTCTGAACACTTTGCCAATACCTTGTCTCACACTCTCTGGACCAAACTCTAATTTTTATCCTTCCAAAATAATCCATTTCCTTCTCTGAAAATACTATTCTCACTATGGGTTGTGAAGCAACCTATAGTACTGTTGGTCAGAAAAATCCCAATTTAATCCCACACCTTCTTGACATCATCTACTCCCACAATGTCCAAAAATATTTCATTGCTTAGTACAAAATTTTGTCCAGAATATTCCTTTTTCCTTCTGGACAATATTGACCCTTTGTGAAGCAACCTATATTTCCATGCCTCAGAAAATTGTCAAATAAATCCTAGAGATACTAGGAGCCATATCTTTCCACAATATCTAAAAATATCTCCTAGCCCAGTTATTTTCCAGCAAAGAAATTCTTCCCAGCTACTGGTCATTTCAGACCTTTGTGAAGGAAGTACCAGCTAGGGGTATCCATTTGCTCTGAAATTTTTATGACATCTTCTCATCACAAAATTACTCTCAAGTACCAAATTTCATTATTTGAAGCCAACCTATGTGAGTGCAACATCCTCAGCTAGTTTTTGGACCAGAAACTGGTTTGTACATGAGCTATGCTCAAATCTTTGCAAAAGTTGCTCAATTTGCTCCAGCATGTACTCCTTCCTACCCAGAACACTCCAGACAACTCATTTGGCTTGGAGCACAACTCATCCTCTCTCTAGACTTCTCCTAAGTTCCTGACCAGAAACTATGCTTGATGTTACCCATCAACTCAGGGTGTATCTAGCCAAACCAGTGGCACGGGGGGGGGGGGGGGGGCTACGTGACCTAGGGTCGATGCACCAGACACGGTTTGGCAGGCCAGCTCACGCCGTGTGCACTAGTGCACACCGAGACCACGCGGCCAGTGCTACCAAACGCGCGCTCTGGGCGCCGGCAGGCTCGGGTCCCGTCGGAAAGCGACGACCGCGTCGCCGTACCGTGTCCCCGTGCACCAATGACCTCTCCGCCGTCCACTTGGCCCCTCTAGACTCTTCCCCCTCGCCGGCAGCGAGCTCGCCGGATACGGCCACCGTGCGTCACGGGCGGCACCGTAGCCGTACGATGGCTGAGGTGGCTGGAGTCTTCCCCGCGTGCCGTCGCTTCGAGCATTAAGTGTTGTGCCCTCCTCCATCACTTTGCCCTATGCCACGACAGCCAGCTCACCGTCCTCGCTCCGGCGACGTGGCCACGGCGCCGCTCGGCTCCAGAAGCCTATCCCCGCCTATAAATAGGACGCCCGGCCTCTCCCAGCTCCTCACCGGACTGCATCCACCTCCAACCGAGCCCCAGCTCGCCGAGCCAAGGCCGAGAGGCCCTCTGTCCTCGCATCTCACCGGCGTTCTCTAGGAGATATGCCCTAGAGGCAATAATAAATGTTATTATTTATCTCCATGTTTGTAGTTAAGTTTATATTCCGTGCTATAACTGCTATGGTTCTCGAGTCTGCAATAACCACGAGGCTCGGAGGAAGACTCATATGCACGTGTGGAATAATAAACGGTAAAATGTATTCCTAGTCTGGCCTCTAAGACTAGCTCAAGTGTTGCATGATGGTTCTATTTTCCTGATCATGGGCATGCCTATGCTGGCAACTTTGAGGGCACAATGTTAGGAGAACACTTGTGTTGAATCGACCCGATTGATGTTATGCTATGAGATACATTCATCACAAGTTAATGGTTAATAACACAGAGAAAGTTAACGTTTGCATAATTCCTTAGACCATGAGAGTATCGAGTTTCTTCATGCTTGCTTCATGAACTTTGGGGTTTGTTAAACGTCATCCGTAAATGGGTGGCTATTACGGCGGCTTACGGGTTCATGGAAAAGTATGTCAAGTAACTTGATAGCTCAAGATTGGAATTTGCCCCTCCGACGATGGAGAGATATCTCTGGGCCCTCTCGGTGTTACGGTATCCACCATCGTCTGGCCAGACATATTGTGATTTGATCACAGGGATGCCGAAACACGGAAACGAGAAAAGAGAACAAAACCGGCAACGAGGTAACTGGCATAGTGGACAAGTTGTTGATCCACGGGGATGCCGATAAATCTCACCTCGGGTTTTGTAACATATCGCGAAGCAAAAGGAATAGCACACGGCAACTGGAGGTTCACTCGAATATTCATTCGTGTGGGTATAGGGGTCAATATGGGTGTCCACGGCTCCGATGTTGATCATTGATCGGAAAGAGTTCCGGTCATGTCTATGCTTTACCGAACCTATAGGGTCACACACTTAAGGGTCATCTATCTGCTGAATACTAGACAGGGAGTCTGAGAGAAAGTCACCGGAAAAGTTTCGGAGACAGCGGAAAAGTTCCGGAGAGAGAGCACCGGAATAGTTTCGGTAAAACTGAAAAGTTGTTTCAGGGTATACCATTGAGTCAAATTGGTTTCGGCACACGTTTGGAAATTCTTGGAGGGTGCCAGAGTTGGTCTGGGAACTTCTGGGAGAAAAATCCCAGAAATGTTCCGGAGCTGCTGGAACCGGTTTGGTTGCTTTTCGCAGATGAAAATCACTAATCCGGAATTGTTTCGGAACGTGTCCAAAATCATTTTAGTGGGTGCTGGAATTATTCTAAGACCCACAGAAATATTTTCGGATTTAACGGTCGCGGAAAAATGTTTCCCTGAATAGTGAAAATGCTTTTTGGGTGGCTTCTTGGAGAAGCCACCTTGAGGGCCTTTTGGTAATTTCCCCCTTGGCTTCTTGGAGAAGCCACCCTTGGGCTTGGCCTATAAATAGGGGTGGAGGGGGCTGCCTAAAGACACACTCTTTCTCAACATACACAAGCCATGCATGATCTGGCCTTCTCTCTCCATCCTCGCGAAATAGTTTCGTAGAGCCAAAAGGTTGTCTGGGTTCCGGCAGGAACTAGTTCTGGACGGCGAAGCCCTGCCAAATAGCTGACATTGTATGTGTGCAACCCCGTAGAGAGGTCGTAGTTTCGATCCTTTGCCCGTGGGGCTTTTCGAGTAACTGCCCGGAGGGCTGTCCGAGTGACCCGCCCGAAGTGCTGTCCGTGAGGCCTCCCGAAGGACTATCCGAGGGACTGTCCAGAGGCATCCCGGAGGACTGTCCGAGGATCCGTCCGGTGGGACTATCCGAGGGACTGTCCAGAGGCCTCCCGGAGGGCTGTCCGAGGATCCGTCCGGTGGGACTATCCAAGGGACTGTCGAGAGGCCTCCCGAAGGGCTGTCCGAGGATCCGTCCGGTGGGACTATCCGAGGGACTGTCCCGAGGCCTCTCGAAGGGCTGCCCGGAGATCCGTCCGGTGAGCTGACGAGGGAGTACATCCTCGCAGTTGGGAGATTGTAAATCCTAGCTGCGGGGATCTACACCGCCGATCGTCATCGACCCTATTTCCGCTGCGCTATGAGTCGGTAACGAAAAGATCAAACCTTGTATGCAGTCTCCATAGTGGTCCTCGGCTGGTGCGTAGGTCGGAAATTTTTTGTTTTCTGCTGCGTTCCCCTACAGTGGCATCATGAGCCGTGCTATGCGTAGATGCAGGTTACGATCTAGAATACATGAGATGTATGGGTGTTGCACAATATAATTTGTAGTAGATGAGTTCTACTGCTGTAAATTATTTGTGCGGGTAGCAGATGAAATCTGTTACCCGATGTTCTTGTTGCTTCCCTGGAATTTGCATATTTCTGATCTTGATAACAGCATGGTTAATTTTCAAAGTTCTGGCAATCTGCGATCCTGATTGATCAACGAAGTGCTAACAGTTTGTTGAATTCCACCATAGTTAAAAAGAAAGATGAAATTTAGCAGATGAAAGGGCAATGCAGATATGATCTGCACGGGGGTCATGCGTATGACAAAGTTCAGTATGGGGCTCGAGATTTTATTATCTCGTGTTTCATAGACCCCGTAAAGTTAATCTAGTGACTTGAATAATCATACTTGATGATGGACGTTGGTAGCTTTGGTTTGCTTCGAAACCTTAGAAGCCACGTAAAATGAAATTTTGTATGAACCGATTAGAGGTGTCTAACTTGGTTTTGCAGGATGTGCATGTGATGTGGTATAGCAGTTCTCATATTAATTCGATTATGTATGAGATGACTATACAATGTAAATTAACATGACCTGCGTGTCATGATTCGGCATGATGGCTGGAGCCATATGATTCTCACTTTAATGACCTGCGTGTCAACCTTAAGTAATGCACTTATTTTATTAGCTATAGAGATAGCAATATTATCTGGTGCATCGACAAGGTGGTGGCAAACTTCGCGAAGGTGAACACCGATGCGAATGCCAAAGACGAAGAAATAAAAGACTTCTCCGTCAGAAAGGGCTATACCATATCATGCTATTATGAATTGCCTGAGATGTTTATCCCTTATGATGCACCCTTCTTGATTGCGCGGTAGTCGCTTTTATTAGGGTGATCTCTCACTTAAAATATCAAAGTAGTTAGTGTTCACCCAAGTTAGCACCGTCTGAAATTCGTATCTTTTCGGGGTGCGCCATGTACACATGAGCACAAACGAATCAAGAGGAATGAGGCGGGTGAGGTCAGACCTCGCAGCAAGATCACTTGGTTGTCTTTGATGTTCAGGCAGGAGAGTCCTGAGCTCGGAACACGCCCATTGAAAGATGAACAAGAATCACATAGAGATGTGATCGGCAAGTTGGCCTACCGATTGAAATTCGCGTCATCAGTGATGAACCCGTCAATGCCGTCGAATTGAAATACGGATCTTGTATCACTCGCAATCAATTTTGAGAGATATTGATTTGAGTGGGAGCGCACTATAGAATTAACTTGTTTAATTCTCGGTGCAATTAATTATGAACACTTGTCTAAGTGAAATTTGCATAATAGTTAGAGAATAATGGCTCGCGTTTCCACCTTCCCCTTAAAATTGAATAGCTGTTAAATATCTGGTTAAAACTTTACGGTTGGTAACGTAATGTGAGGATTGTCCTCAAAAGTGCCGAGAAGGACTTTGTCCTATCGCATGCTTTTGGTATTCTCCCGCTAATGCTATGGATAATGTGACTCTCGTCCTTCGATCCAAAAGCTAGAATTCCGTTACGGTTAAGTGCAATATGTTTGCTTCCATGAGACCCGAACTTCAAAAGTTTGGGATAGTTACGTGATATTCATGGAACTGAAAATCATTTTCAGACACAAACAAAGGCTAAAAGATATGGGATATCCAAAGCAATGTTTGTTTTGCAAACTATTAGTAAAAGTGTTTACTATGCATTTGACTAATAACAGAGGGATCCAGTAGAACGCCAGTCATATGATGATGGTGAGTAAAACAACAACTTAAGAGAAAGGAAATGTCCGAAGGGTGTTAGTATGACTTACACACCTAGGAAGTCCGGGGCTGATGCTGCTCTTCAAGTTGGTGCTTCTTCTAAGAGTAGGAGAATTATTGGAAGTAAAACTGTTAGAAGTATAAAGGCAAAAAGAAAGAAGACTGGAATGTCCAGCTCATGTATGAAAGTCATACAAGTTATTGATGTATGGAAGGCTGGTCAAAAGAAATAGTTCTTGAGAATTGTGATTAAATTGTTAGTCACTAATTCATGGGTATTGTGAGTTGATCACAAAGATACCCGCTCGATTGCATTCTATTGCGACTCGATGCAAGAACTACTACGGCCTAAAAGGCTTACCGGGAATGAGGTTAAGATATGCGATGGGAATATAGTAAATGCTACTATACATTCCATCAGTGTATTACCTATGTATTTATTTTCATAAATTCATTTTAGAGTTTTACACACTCTAGCCCATTGCATAAGGTATCTTGCAAGAAGGTTGTTCATAAGAGAACTTTTGATGTTCGATGTTATGAATAACTTAAGGGCCATACTTTCATTATGAATGAGATGTATGTTATGAATATTGATAATAATACATTACTTCTGTATTTACTTTCATAATTCATTTTAGAGTTTTACACACTCTAGCCCGTTGGATAATGTTTTTTGCAAAAGTGTTGTTCATAAAAGAACAATTGTTGTTCAGAATTATGAATAACATAAAGGCCATACTTCCATCAGGGATGGGATGTATGTTATGAATATTGATGGTAATATGATACATCCATAACACTGACGCTAAATGTCGCAAGACTAAAAGAATACCACACATGTGTGGCACTGCATTTGGTCGCATTGGAGAAACCCGCATGGAGAAATTCCATAATGATGGATTTTGAGGTCGTTTGATTATGAATCATCTGACACTTGCAACTTTCCTCTGAAAAGTGAAGTGACTGAAATACCGTTCACAAGCCATAAGGAACGAGCAATGAACTTATTGGTGATCATACATTTTGATGTATGTAGTCCGATAAATGTTGTTGCTAGCAGTGGATTTTATCTATCTTCAGAAATGACTCAAGTAGATATATGGATATTTACTTGATGAGACGTAAGTCTGAATCTTTTGAAATCATTCGAAAGGTTTTCAACATGAAGTAGAAATTATTGTAACAAGAAATATTATGTTTCTGCAAACTAGATTGCAGAAAGGAATTTTTGAGTTGCAAGTTTAGCGAATGTCTGCTGAGTTGTGAAAAGAGTTTCATAACTTACACCTCCCGGAACACCACTGTGAGTGGAATGTCCGTGAAGATGTAATCAAACCATTTATGACATGGTAAGATCAAAGATGACATAAATCAATTTGCCATTATCCCTTTTAAAGTAATGCTTTAGAGACTGCGGCTTTTACACTGAAAAGAGCGCCATCAGATCTGTTGAAATGACGCCATGGTATGGTACACCCAACCATGTTACATCTTTTCTTAACATTTGGAATATGGGGCTTGTGTAAAATATTTACAAACCTATTCCAAATCAGACAAGTGCTACTTTGTAGGTTATCCCAAGTTATTGGGAATTCCTCCACCACTATACCGAGGCAAAAAGGTTTGCCACCAAGAACGGTATGCTTTTAAAGAAAATGGTTCTTGCAAAAAGGTGAGTGGGAGGACAGTGCAACTCGACGAGATAACAGTATCTTCGTCATCAGATCAAAGGAAAGAAGCCTTGGAAGTAATTCTAGAGTTTCCTACCGCGACTGATATGGAAGCCTCTACATGAGATGTATGGACTTCGGTCGAACTTGCAACTGAACCACATAGGCAAAACTCGTGCAAACCTCTCAGGTGCGCAAGCGAGATATTGTTGTTAGACAATTGTATACCTATGATACACAAGGAAGCGTTGATGGGCCCTGACTCCGGAATTGGCTAAATGCCAATATAATCCGAGATAGTTTCCATAAATGATTCAAGATTATATCTTGATAAACCCTTTGGAAGACTTAGAGTCTAACGAACATTAATGGAACTATAAACTGATGTGGATAAAATGTTTTATCCATAAAGCTCGACTTGTTGCAATAACAAGTTCAAGGAGTTGACTACGATGAGGTTGTCTCACCATAGCAATACTTAAAGTCAGATCGGCTTAAACTAGCAATTAATACATATTTCAATCTTGAGATATGATACATGGATGCCAAAAGGATTTCCATGTGATGGAAATGCAACCTAGGACTTACATGTGATACATTCTGAAGTATTTTGTCAATCCAGAGGATGCTAGTAAGTATGCAAACTTCAGAGTTCCAGCGATGGACAGAAGAGAGCAAAATGGAGTTGGAATCTTCGTTTTTTATGAAATAGTCAAAAGAGTTTGATTTCATCAATGGATAACGAAGATGCTTGTGGTTACAAGAAATTAAGTGGGAGCATAATAATATTTCTAAAAACCTTGTGTGCTTGACACATTGTTGATTGGAAATTTCTTGACATGAATTAGGACTTCATTGAAAATAGAATAAGAGCGCCAAGGAGTGATTAGGCTAAATAGCCTTGATATTTGGCATAAAATTTCTTGACACATTGTTGATTGGAAATTTCGATGAAGTGCTTAGGCTAAATAGCCTTGATATTTGGCATATTTATCTACGAAATAGAATTGCCTAATAGGCTAAGCCAAAAATACATATTGACAAGATGCTAAAACAGTTTAGCATAAGAGCGCCAAGGAGTGATTCTTGCCGAAGTCACATGGAAAGAGTTTTGCAAGACTCGGTGTCCCAAAACACAACGAGATATGTCCAATACTCCCAAGCTGTTGCGAGTATAGATACCAAAGTGATCAAAGTACTGATCATGGGACAACAGTGAAAAATGTCATTGAGTACTAAAGTAGCACTGATGACATGTTTTCTCGCAAGCAGAGATTATGAAGTGCTCGTTGTAAGTAATTACATCGATACAGTCTTCATCAATGCTCCATGCGATTTTCGATTTAAGTTAAGGGTTTTGTGTAATACACAATATGGTGGCACGGTGTTTGGAAATCGTTCCAAATAGGTTACTATGGCAAATTCTATAACAAAGGCTAAGTATGTTGCCGCTTTCAAAGCGACATAGAAGATGTTGATGTTGGGTAACGTTGCATGGGAAACAAAAATTTTCCTACGCACACACAAGATCTATCCATGGTGATGAGCATCTACGAGAGGGAGAGTGAATCTACATACCCTTGTAGATCGCTAAGCGGAAGCGTTAATAAACGCGGTTGATGTAGTCGAACGTCTTCGCGATCCAAATCGCCGAGCGTCCCGCGATCCAATCACGATCCTTCCGATCTAGTGCCGAACGGACGGCACCTCCGCGTTCAACACACGTACGGCTTGATGACGCCTTCACCTCCTCGATCCAGCGAGCGATGGTGAAGTAGTGGTTGAGTTCCAGCAGCACGACGGCGTGGTGATGGTGGTGAGGAACAATCTCTGCAGGGCTTCGCCAAGCGCTACGGAGATTATGACGGAGGAACTAGAGGGCTAGGGTTGCCGGCACACGGCTTGGGAAATCCTGATGTGTCCCGTGTGCTAGCCCTGCCCCTCTATTTATATGTTGAGCCTTGGGGTCTAAACTTGGAGTAAAAGCCTCCTCCGGGTCGGTTTTGCCCGCACAAGGTCGGTTTGGCCCGCAGGAAAAGAGTCCAATTCGGATCCCTGCCGAACCGTGCACAGCCGCGCACAAGCGGTAGTACCGCTTCACACAAGCGGTAGTACCGCTTGGGCGGTAGTACCGCTTCACACAAGCGGTAGTACCGCTCGGGCGGTAGTACCGCTTCACCAAGCGGTAGTACCGCTTACGCGGCAGCAAAACTACTTTTTGCACTTTCCAATACCTTGTGGGCTTTATCCCTTTGGCCCATATAAAGTGTTGCTGCACCCGAACACTTCGGCAAACATCCGGAACCCATTCCGGTGAACTCTGGAACTCTTCCGAAGATCGAAACACTATTATCACATATATCAATCTTTACCTCCGGACTCTTCCGGAGATCCTCGTCATGTCCGGGATCTTATCCGGGACTCCGAACAATTTTCGGTCACCAACATAATAACTCAATTATACTAATCGTCACCAAACGTTAAGTGTGTAGACCCTGCGGGTTCGAGAACTATGTAGACATGACCGAGACACCTCTACGGCCAATAACCAATAGCGGGACCTGGATGCCCATATTGGCTCCTACATATTCTACGAAGATCTTTATCGGTCGAACCTCTATGTCAAGGATTCAGTTAATCCCGTATGCTGTTCCCTTTGTTCTTCGGTATGTTACTTGCCCGAGATTCGATCGTCGGTATCTCTATACCTAGTTCAATCTCGTTACCGGCAAGTCTCTTTACTCGTTCCGTAATACAAGATCTCGTGGCTAACACTTTAGTCACATTGCTTGCAAGGCTCATTGTGATGTTGTATTACCGAGTGGGCCCTGAGATACCTCTCCGTCATACGGAGTAACAAATCCCAGTCTTGATCCATGCCAACCCAACAGACACCCTCGGAGATACCTGTAGAGCACCTTTATAGTCACCCAGTTACGTTGCGACGTTTGATACACACAAGGTATTCCTCCGGTGTCAGTAAGTTGCATGATCTCATGGTCAAAGGAACAGATACTTGACATGCAGAAAACAATAGCAATAAACTGACACGATCAAATGCTACGTTTACAGTTTGGGTCTTGTCCATCACATCATTCTCCTAATGATGTGATCCCGTTATCAAATGACATCTCATGTCCATGGCTAGGAAACCTTAACCATCTTTGATCAACAAGCTAGTCAACTAGAGGCTTACTAGGGACACAGTGTTGTCTATGTACCCACACATGTATTTGAGTTTCCAATCAATACAATTATAGCATGGATAATAAACGATTATCATGAACAAGGAAATATAATAATAACCAATTTATTATTGCCTCTAGGGCATATTTCCAACAGTCTCCCACTTGCACTAGAGTCAATAATCTAGTTCACATCACTATGTGATTTACATTGTAATGAATCGAACACCCATGCAGTTCTGGTGTTGTTCATGTTTAGCCCTTGGAAGAGGTTTAGTCATCGGATCTGCAACATTTAGATCCGTGTGCACTTTGCAAATATTTATGTCGTCCTCCTTGATGTAATCGCGGATGGAATTGAAACGTCGCTTTATGTGTCTGGTCCTCTTGTGAAATCTTGGTTCCTTGGCTAGAGCAATGGCACCAGTATTATCACAAAACAGAGTCATTGGGTTAAGTGCACTAGGCACTACTCCAAGATCTGTCATGAACTCCTTCATCCAGACACTTTCCTTCGCCGCCTCCGAGGCAGCGATGTACTCCGCTTCGCATGTAGAATCAGCTACCACGCTTTGCTTGGAACTGTACCAGCTAACCGCACCCCCATTAAGAATAAATACGTATCCGGTTTGCGACTTAGAGTCATCCGGATCAGTGTCAAAGCTTGCATCGACGTAACCCTTTACGACGAGCTCTTGATCACCTCCATAAACGAGAAACATGTCCTTAGTCCTTTTCAGGTACTTCAGGATATTCTTGACCGCCGTCCAGTGTTCCATTCCTGGATCACTTTGAAACCTTCCGACCATACTTATGGCAAGGCTGACATCGGGTCTTGTGCACAGCATTGCATACATGATAGAGCCTATGGCCGAAGCATAGGGGATGACACTCATCTTTTCTCTATCTTCTGCAGTCACTGGGCATTGAGTCTTACTCAACTTCACACCTTGCAAAACAGGCAAGAACCCCTTCTTGGACTGATCCATTTTGAACTTCTTCAAAATCTTATCAAGGTATGTGCTTTGTGAAAGTCCTATTAAACGTCTTGATCTATCTCTATAGATCTTGATGCCTAATATGAAAGCAGCTTCTCCTAGGTCCTTCATTGAAAAACTCTTGTTCAAATATTCCTTTACGCTTTCCAGCATTTCTATATTGTTTCCAATCAGCAATATGTCATCCACATATAATATTAGAAACGCTATAGAGCTCCCACTCACTTTCTTGTAAATACAAGCTTCTCCGTAAACTTGTATAAACTCGAACGCTTTGATCACCTCATCAAAACGAAGATTCCAACTCCGAGATGCTTGCACCAGTCCATAAATGGATCGCTGGAGTTTGCAAACTTTGTCAGCATTCTCTGGATCGACAAAACCTTCTGGCTGCATCATATACAACTCTTCCTTAAGGTAACCGTTAAGGAACGCTGTTTTGACATCCATCTGCCAAATTTCATAATCGAAAAAGGCAGCTATTGCTAACATGATTCTGACGGACTTAAGCATCGCTACGGGTGAGAAGGTCTCATCGTAGTCAACTCCTTGAACTTGTGAAAAACCCTTTGCCACAAGTCGAGCTTTATAGACGGTGACATTACCGTCCGCGTCCGTCTTCCTCTTAAAGATCCATTTGTTCTGAATGGCCTTACGCCCTTCAGGTAATACTTCCAAAGTCCACACTTTGTTTTCATACATGGATCCCATCTCAGATTTCATGGCCTCTAACCATTTCTCGGAATCCGGGCCCACCATCGCTTCTCCATAGCTCGTAGGTTCATCGTTGTTTAACAACATGACCTCTAAGACAGGGTTGCCGTACCACTCAGGAGTAGTACGCGTCCTTGTCGACCTACGAGGTTCGATAGCAACTTGATCCAAAGCTTCATGATCATCATCATTAACTTCCTCTTCAGCTAATGTAGGCTCCACAGAAACAACTTTCTGCGCTGCGCTACTCTCAGGTTGAAGTAAAGGTTCAACAACCTCATC
This sequence comes from Elymus sibiricus, assembly GCA_039707655.1. Classification (NCBI taxonomy): domain Eukaryota; kingdom Viridiplantae; phylum Streptophyta; class Magnoliopsida; order Poales; family Poaceae; genus Elymus; species Elymus sibiricus. The sequence goes on from CM077670.1 coordinate 33,257,697, forward strand.
AAGTTCTATCTTCCTCCCACTCAATTCTTTCGAGAGAAACTCTTTCTCAAGAAATGTTCCGTTTTTAGCGACAAACATTTTGCCTTCGGATCTGAGATAGAAGGTATACCCAACTGTCTCTTTTGGGTATCCTATGAAGACGCATTTCTCCGCTTTGGGTTCCAGCTTTTCAGGCTGAAGCTTTTTGACATAAGCATCACATCCCCAAACTTTAAGAAACGACAGTTTTGGCTTCTTGCCAAACCAAAGTTCATATGGCGTCGTCTCAACGGATTTCGATGGTGCCCTATTTAAAGTGAATGCAGCTGTCTCTAATGCATAACCCCAAAATGATAGTGGCAAATCGGCAAGAGACATCATAGATCGCACCATATCTAATAAGGTTCGATTACGACGTTCGGACACACCATTACGCTGTGGTGTTCCAGGCGGTGTCAATTGTGAAACAATTCCACACTGTCTTAAGTGACTGCCAAACTCATAACTCAGATATTCTCCTCCTCGATCAGATCGTAGGAATTTAATCTTCTTGTTACGATGATTCTCAACTTCACTCTGAAATTGTTTGAACTTTTCAAATGTTTCAGACTTGTGTTTCATTAAGTAAATATACCCATATCTACTTAAGTCATCAGTGAAGGTGAGAAAGTAACGATAACCACCGCGCGCCTCAATACTCATCGGACCGCACACATCAGTATGTATGATTTCCAACAAGTCACTTGCCCGTTCCATTATTCCAGAGAACGGCGTTTTAGTCATCTTGCCCATGAGGCATGGCTCACATGTGTCAAGTGATTCAAAATCAAGTGACTCCAAAAGTCCATCAGCATGGAGCTTCTTCATGCGTTTTACGCCAATATGACCTAAACGGCAGTGCCACAAGAAAGTGGTATTATCATTATCAATTCTATATCTTTTGGCATCAATGTTATGAACATGTGTATCATTACTATCGAGATTCAACAAGAATAAACCCCTCACATTGGGTGCATGACCATAAAAGATATTACTCATATAAATAGAACAACCATTATTCTCTGATTTAAATGAGTAACCGTCTCGCAATAAACAAGATCCAGATATAATGTTCATGCTTAACGCAGGCACCAAATAACACTTATTTAGGTTCATCACTAATCCCGACGGTAATCGAAGAGCGAGCGTGCCGACGGCGATCACATCAACCTTGGAACCATTTCCCACGCGCATCGTCACTTCGTCCTTTGCCAGCCTCCGTCTATTCCGCAGTTCCTGTTTTGAGTTGCAAATATGAGCAACCGCACCGGTATCAAATACCCAGGCACTACAACGAGAGTTGGTAAGGTACACATCAATAACATGTATATCATATATACCTTGTTTGTTGTTGGCCGCCTTCTTGTCAGCCAAATACTTGGGGCAATTCCGCTTCCAGTGTCCAGTTCCCTTGCAATGAAAACACATAGTTTCTGGTTTGGGTCCAGCCTTGGGTTTCTTCACGAGAGGAGCAACTGCTTTGCCACTCTGCTTGGAGTTACCCTTCTTACCCTTGCCATTTTTCTTGAAACTAGTGGTTTTATTGACCATCAACACTTGATGCTCCTTCTGAATTTCAGACTCAGCGGCTTTCAGCATCGCAAACAGCTCGGCGACTGACTTGTTCATCCCGTGCATGTTATAGTTCAACACGAAGCTCTTGTAGCTAGGTGGCAATGATTGAAGAACTCTGTCAGTGATAGCCTCTGGCGGAAGGGGCATCCCTAACTCAGCCAGACGGGTGGAGTACCCAGACATTCTGAGCACGTGATCACTGATAGACCCGTTCTCCTCCATCTTGCAAGCATAGAACTTATCGGAGATCTCATATCTCTCGATTCGGGCATTCTTCTGAAAGATAAACTTCAACTCCTGGAACATCTCATATGCTCCATGACGTTCAAAACGTCTTTGAAGTCCCGGTTCTAAGCCATACAACATTGCACATTGAACTATTGAGTAATCATCAGAACGAGCCTGCCAGGCGTTCACAACGTCTAGAGACTCAACTGGAGCGGGTGGATCACCAAGCGGTGCATCAAGGACATAAGCCTTCTGGGAAGCCGTAAGGATAATTCTTAGATTACGGGCCCAGTCCACAAAGTTACTTCCATCATCTTTCAACTTAGCTTTCTCTAGGAACGCATTAAAATTCAGGGGTGCTACTGCGCGAGCCATGATCTACAACATAAATATAGCAAAGACAACTTAGACTATTGTTCTTAGATAATGAGTTTAGTTAATCATATTTAAAAAAACTCCCACTCAAATTGACATCCCTCCGATCATTCGAGTGTAACATGATCCAAATCCACCAACTCAAGTCCGATCATCACGTGAGTTGAGGTGGTTTCAATGGTGAACATCTTCATGTTGATCATATCTACTATATGACTCATGTTCGACCTTTCGGTCTCTTGTGTTCCGAGGCCATGTCTGTACATGCTAGGCTCGTCAAGTTTAACCCGAGTGTTCCGCACGTGCAACATGGCTTGCACCCGTTGTATGCGAACGTAGAGTCTATCACACCCGATCATCACGGCGTGTCTCGAAACGACGAACTTTCGCAACGGTGCACACTTGGGGAGAACACAATTTATCTTGAAATTTAAGTGAGGGATCACCTTATAATGCTACCGTCGTCCTAAGCAAAATAAGATGCATAAAAGGATTAACATCACATGCAAATCATAAGTGACATGATATGGCCATGAACTTGTGCTTTTGATCTCCATCTCCAAAGCACCGGCATGATCTCCATCGTCACCGGCATGACACCATGATCTCCATCATCTTGATCTCCATCAACGTGTCGCCATAAGGTTGTCGCGCCGACTGTTGCTTCCACGACTATAGCTAACGTTTAGCGATAAAGTAAAGCATTACATAGCGCTTAATGATTGACACGCAGGTCATACAATAATTAAAGACAACTCTATGGCTCCTGCCAGTTGCCGTACTCATCGACATGCAAGTCGTGATATTCTATACAATACATGATCATCTCATACATCACATATATCTCATCATGTAATTGGCCATATCACATCACAACATACCCTGCAAAAACAAGTTAGACATCCTCTAATTGTTGTTGCAAATTTTACGTGGCTGCTACGGGTTTGCAAGAACCGTTCTTACCTACGCAAAACCACAACGTGGTGTAGTGATTGCTTTTTGATCTTCTAAAAGAACCCTCTTCATTGAACCGATTCAACTAAAGTGAGAGAGACAGACACCCGCCAGTCACCTTTATGCAACAAGTGCACGCAGCGGTAAAACCAGTCTCGCGTAAGCGTACGCGTAATGTCGGTCCGGGCCGCTTCATCTCACAATGCCGCTGAATCAAGTATCAACTAGTAACGGCAAGCAATATGTATACACCCACGCCCACAACTCGTTTGTGTTCTACTCGAGATCTCATCTACGCATAGACCTAGCTCTGATACCACTGTTGGGTAACGTTGCATGGGAAACAAAAATTTTCCTACGCACACACAAGATCTATCCATGGTGATGAGCATCTACGAGAGGGAGAGTGAATCTACATACCCTTGTAGATCGCTAAGCGGAAGCGTTAATAAACGCGGTTGATGTAGTCGAACGTCTTCGCGATCCAAATCGCCGAGCGTCCCGCGATCCAATCACGATCCTTCCGATCTAGTGCCGAACGGACGGCACCTCCGCGTTCAACACACGTACGGCTTGATGACGCCTTCACCTCCTCGATCCAGCGAGCGATGGTGAAGTAGTGGTTGAGTTCCAGCAGCACGACGGCGTGGTGATGGTGGTGAGGAACAATCTCTGCAGGGCTTCGCCAAGCGCTACGGAGATTATGACGGAGGAACTAGAGGGCTAGGGTTGCCGGCACACGGCTTGGGAAATCCTGATGTGTCCCGTGTGCTAGCCCTGCCCCTCTATTTATATGTTGAGCCTTGGGGTCTAAACTTGGAGTAAAAGCCTCCTCCGGGTCGGTTTTGCCCGCACAAGGTCGGTTTGGCCCGCAGGAAAAGAGTCCAATTCGGATCCCTGCCGAACCGTGCACAGCCGCGCACAAGCGGTAGTACCGCTTCACACAAGCGGTAGTACCGCTTGGGCGGTAGTACCGCTTCACACAAGCGGTAGTACCGCTCGGGCGGTAGTACCGCTTCACCAAGCGGTAGTACCGCTTACGCGGCAGCAAAACTACTTTTTGCACTTTCCAATACCTTGTGGGCTTTATCCCTTTGGCCCATATAAAGTGTTGCTGCACCCGAACACTTCGGCAAACATCCGGAACCCATTCCGGTGAACTCTGGAACTCTTCCGAAGATCGAAACACTATTATCACATATATCAATCTTTACCTCCGGACTCTTCCGGAGATCCTCGTCATGTCCGGGATCTTATCCGGGACTCCGAACAATTTTCGGTCACCAACATAATAACTCAATTATACTAATCGTCACCAAACGTTAAGTGTGTAGACCCTGCGGGTTCGAGAACTATGTAGACATGACCGAGACACCTCTACGGCCAATAACCAATAGCGGGACCTGGATGCCCATATTGGCTCCTACATATTCTACGAAGATCTTTATCGGTCGAACCTCTATGTCAAGGATTCAGTTAATCCCGTATGCTGTTCCCTTTGTTCTTCGGTATGTTACTTGCCCGAGATTCGATCGTCGGTATCTCTATACCTAGTTCAATCTCGTTACCGGCAAGTCTCTTTACTCGTTCCGTAATACAAGATCTCGTGGCTAACACTTTAGTCACATTGCTTGCAAGGCTCATTGTGATGTTGTATTACCGAGTGGGCCCTGAGATACCTCTCCGTCATACGGAGTAACAAATCCCAGTCTTGATCCATGCCAACCCAACAGACACCCTCGGAGATACCTGTAGAGCACCTTTATAGTCACCCAGTTACGTTGCGACGTTTGATACACACAAGGTATTCCTCCGGTGTCAGTAAGTTGCATGATCTCATGGTCAAAGGAACAGATACTTGACATGCAGAAAACAATAGCAATAAACTGACACGATCAAATGCTACGTTTACAGTTTGGGTCTTGTCCATCACATCATTCTCCTAATGATGTGATCCCGTTATCAAATGACATCTCATGTCCATGGCTAGGAAACCTTAACCATCTTTGATCAACAAGCTAGTCAACTAGAGGCTTACTAGGGACACAGTGTTGTCTATGTACCCACACATGTATTTGAGTTTCCAATCAATACAATTATAGCATGGATAATAAACGATTATCATGAACAAGGAAATATAATAATAACCAATTTATTATTGCCTCTAGGGCATATTTCCAACAGTTGAATCGTACAGCTCGTTCATGAACTTAGTATGATTCCAAGATGGCTTTGGTCAATGGAACACTATTGAAGATAGTTGCTCCATGGCTCAGTCTGAGGAATCAAGGTTTGACCAGTGATTCACATATATACGAAGCCAAGTACACACAAAATATGAATTTTGTGAAAGCGTGAAACCGCGAGGATATGCAGAGATACACACGGAACTGAAGTTGTCAGATCCGTTGGACATCAGACTATACCACAAGCGAAGCATGTTTTACACCGGTATGCCATAGGTGTAAAGTGAATCAGCATTGACTAGATTATTGACTCTAGAGCAAGTGGAAGTCTGTAGGAGATATGCCCTAGAGGCAATAATAAATGTTATTATTTATCTCCATGTTTGTAGTTAAGTTTATATTCCGTGCAATAACTGCTATGGTTCTCGAGTCTGTAATAACCACGAGGCTCGGAGGAAGACTCATATGCACATGTGGAATAATAAACGGTAAAATGTATTCCTAGTCTGGCCTCTAAGACTAGCTCAAGTGTTGCATGATGTTTCTATTTTCCTGATCATGGGCATGCCTATGCTGGCAACTTTGAGGGCACAATGTTAGGAGAACACTTGTGTTGAATCGACCCGATTGATGTTATGCTATGAGATACATTCATCACAAGTTAATGGTTAATAACACAGAGAAAGTTAACGTTTGCATAATTCCTTAGACCATGAGAGTATCGAGTTTCTTCATGCTTGCTTCATGAACTTTGGGGTTTGTTAAACGTCATCCGTAAATGGGTGGCTATTACAGCGGCTTACGGGTTCATGGAAAAGTATGTCAAGTAACTTGCTAGCTCAAGATTGGGATTTGCTCCTCCGACGATGGAGAGATATCTCTGGGCCCTCTTAGTGTTACGGTATCCACCATCGTCTGGCCAGACACATTGTGATTTGATCACAGGGATGCTGAAACACGGAAACGAGAAAAGAGAACAAAACCGGCAAAGAGGTAACTGGCATAGTGGACAAGTTGTTAATCCACGGGGATGCCGATAAATCTCACCTCGGGTTTTGTAACATATCGCGAAGCAACAGGAATAGCACACGACAACTGGAGGTTCACTCGAATATTCATTCGTGTGGGTATAGGGGTCAATATGGGTGTCCACGGCTCCGATGTTGATCATTGATCGAAAAGAGTTCCGGTCATGTCTATGCTTCACCGAACCTATAGGGTCACATGCTTAAGGGTCATCTATCTGCTGAATACTAGACAGGGAGTCTGAGAGAAAGTCACCGGAAAAGTTTCGGAGACAGCGGAAAAGTTCCGGAGAGAGAGCACCGGAATAGTTTCGGTAAAACTGAAAAGTTGTTTCAGGGTATACCATTGAGTCAAATTGGTTTCGGCACACATCTGGAAATTCTTGGAGGGTGCCAGAATTGGTCTGGGAACTTCTGGGATTTTTCGGAGAAAAAACCCGGAAATGTTCCGGAGCTGCCGGAACCGGTTTGGTTGCTTTTCGCAGATGAAAATCACTAATCCGGAATTGTTTTGGAACGCATCCAAAATCATTTTAGTGGGTGCTGGAATTATTCTAAGACCCACAGAAATATTTTTGGATTTAACGATCACGGAAAAATGTTTCCGTGAATAGTGAAAGTGCTTTTTGGGTGGCTTCTTGGAGAAGCCACCTTGAGGGCCTTTTGGTAATTTTCCCCTTGGCTTCTTGGAGAAACCACCCTTGGGCTTGGCCTATAAATAGGGCTGGAGGGGGCTGCCTAAAGACACACTCTTTCTCAACATACACAAGCCATGCATGATCTGGCCTTCTCTCTCCCTCCTCGCGAAATAGTTTCGTAGAGCCGAAAGGCTGTCTGGGTTCCTGCAGGAACTAGTTCTGGACGGCGAAGCCCTGCCGGATAGTTGACACCATATGTGTGCAACGCGTAGAGAGGTCGTAGTTTCGATCCTTTGCCCGTGGGGCTGTTCGAGTACCTGCCCGGAGGGCTGTCCGAGTGACCCGCCCGAAGGGCTGTCCGTGAGGCCTCCCGGAGGACTATCCGAGGGACTGTCCAGAGGCCTCCCGGAGGGCTGTCCGAGGATCCGTCCGGTGGGACTATCCGAGGGACTATCCAGAGGCCTCCCGAAGGGCTGTCCGAGGATCCATCCGGTGGGACTATCCAAGGGACTGTCCAGAGGCCTCCCGAAGGACTGTCCGAGGATCCGTACGGTGGGACTATCCGAGGGACTGTCCCAAGGCCTTCCGAAGGGCTGCCCGGAGATCCGTCCGGTGAGCTGACGAGGGAGTACATCCTCGCGGTTCGGAGGTTGTAAATCCTAGCTGCGGGGATCTGCACCGCCGATCGTCATCGACTCTACTTCCGTTGCGCTATGAGTCGGTAACGAAAAGATCAAACCTTGTATGCAGTCTCCATAGTGGTCCTAGGCTGGTGCGTAGGTCGGAAATTTTTTGTTTTCTGCTGCGTTCCCCTACACGTTCTGTCGCCAAGCGAGCTCCGCCACCCACCAGCTCCACCGCATCCTAGCCTCAACCGACCACACCCACGAGCTCAGCACACTTCCATGACCCTCCCTGACCTCTTTCCCGACCAAACCGCTGCCGGAATCGCCATCTTCGGTGATCACCGTACCTGTTCGCCGCCCGCGAGGAAGAAAGCGACGCCGTCCGACCACCCCTCGCCAAGCTGCGGGTATGTATGGCTCCATCTCCACCTGCTCGACTCATCCCCGCCATCTCCCGACCTCGCCACCGTCTATATCGCCGGCGACCATCACCGGAGAGCCGCGGTGCTCTGTTCTCTCCCTCCCTCCTTTTAAATCTAACAGAGGGCCCCACCCATTAGCGGCACAGGCCCGCGGCCGAAGCGGTATAAGTGGAGGCGCCCCTCCACTTTACGCCTTCGACGTGGCCCCTCCCAGGATTTTCTATTTTCTATTTAAATTCCAGATTTGACCAGCAACTTTGACTGCCCATTAGTTTTAAACCATAAGTCCAAATCAATTGATTATTTTTGCTGTGGTTTTGTCTTGAGCCCCTCTATTTTCTGGCAAAAGTTGGTATTTTTCCAATGTGTACTGAATATTTGGCAACCAGAAATGCTTTATGTAACATTTTCTTTTGCTGTTTAAAAATATTTTCAGAAGGAAATTACCTTGGTGTTGAAGACCAGGACTTTGTAGACACCCCACTTGAGCAGGGCAAGCCACATCATCCATTGCATAAAGCATTGCATTATTATTGGTTTTATCATGAGTTATTTTTACATTTAATTCAATGTAGAAATGCCACAATTCATATTGCTTGATATTTGCATAAGTTACTGCCATGTTAGTTCATTTATCCAACATAGCTAATATGACAAACAAATTTACATGATGTATGAAATGTTGATGGTTGATCAAGTGCCACCGACCCGGACTCACCCGTGCAGCCACATCTGCCGGAATGGGACGGCCTTGACTCGGTCTAACCACGTGCTCTTTTACCGGTACCACCAAAGAGGGAAGGTTATGCGTGCGTGCTACCCTGATCAGGTAGACGATGATAACCTTCTGAGCCAGTTAAGTTATTTGCCGGTGTCCCCGTTTGGGACAGTTTAGTTGGCCACGACGGTGGCAGGTGTCAGGAGTGACACAGGGGCCACCCAGGGCATGACCCAGAAAGGGGAATGATTGTCGGTGGTACGATAAGAGGGTCACGGGTTAGGCAAGTTTCGTTGGACGAATGTCCATGGTTGTAACAGTCCGGAACCGACGCTCCAGAAGATTCCCCTTTTATTCCATTGTCGTCATGTGATTCTTGTGTTTGTCGCATTCATCATCGCATCATTTGCATCATCCGCATTGCATCGGCACTTCGTTGTCATCATTTTCAAAACTTGCATTCGTTTCTAGTTGTCGGTTCTCCCCGTGGAGCGTTTCGAGACCAACCACACACACACGTGCCCGCGGCATCGAAAAAAAAGTTGTTTTAAAAGTGCGTGAAAAATATTCTCGGATTGGGTCGAGACTTGGTGTGTGGTCTTGTTATATTATAGGTAGACCGCCTGCCAAATTTCGTCGCGTTCCGAGTTCGTTTGATACCCGAACGGTCGGCCGTAGCGGCACCGTCATCGGTTTATTTCGGACATTTTCGGTTTTCTAAAACTCGATGCCGGGCCACCATTCTCCCTCTCATCTCAGCCCAACACCACCCTACACAGCCCATCTAAACCCACCTAGTGCCTAGCCATCGCCGGAGCCGTCCGATTTCGATCGAAGGGTCGAAAATCGGACAAAAAAACCCCTCTAACCTAGCCTCCCTTGCTATTTAAAGCAACCCTACCCTACCTAATTGGGCAAACCCAGCCTCCCCTCGAAATCCGCGCCGCCGCCAGCCTCCCCAACCCGCAGCCGCCAGCTCCACCCCTCCAGCCGCCGCCGCAGTCTGCTCCCTCCCACCTACTGGACATGTCCGCGGCCAACCCGGACATGTCCGGGCGACCGCAGCCTCCCGCTCCCCCGAGCCCGAGCTTCCCCGAGCTCCCATGGCCGCCTCGACCAAGCCGCCGGAGCGCCCCGCCTCACCTCGCCGCCGCCCGCCGTGGCCGCTGCAGCCTGGCCCCGCCGCCGCGCCCCTCCGACGACCCCGCCGCCGGCCGGTTTGCCTCGCCTCGCCACCGGTCGAGCCGTGCCCGCCTCTACCCGCAGCTCCGCCCCCTCCATGGACGCCGCATCGGAGCTCGCCCAGCCGCACCTTCGCCCGGATCCGACGCCGGTCGGCCGGATCTGCACGCCGCCGCCTGGATCTGGCCTTCCACGTCGCCTCCGGCCGCCCGTCGTCGCCAGGTCTCGCCGCCTCCCTGCTTCGGCCTCGACTCAGGAGGACGAGCGCCGCGCCCGTTGACCCGCTCGCCGCTCCAGCGCCCTCGCATGGGCCAGCCGAAGCCGGCCCAGTCAGCCTCAGCCAGGCCACCGCATGGGCTAAGCCCACTATGGTGAGCGCGCCCCACCGCTATTCTTCGCCCTGGGCGACTCGTTGTTATTCTGCGCGCATCTGTTTTGCAGAAAAACCATTAAATTGCAATGCTAATAAATAAATAACCGTGCACCGGATCGAAATGTTTTATATATGTAAAATGCTTAGAAGAATGCATAGATTGTGAATATGTCGTTTTCATCCATGTTTAAAATGCCTAAGCTCGCTGTTGGCATCATTTGCATAATTGCCATCATTTTTGCATTGCCATATTTATTTATCCATGCATTGAAATTAATCCAACAATATATTAAAAATGTTCATATTATCGGCATCGCATTTTCATACATGACAAATGGTTCATTGTAATATTTGCATTTAACTTGCATTTATAATTGCTAAAAGGGGATTAGGCCATAAACTTGCATAATTAATTGTGACATATTTCCCTACATGAACCTATGCATATTATATGTGTTTTCGGGGTAGGAAAATCCATAGAAATTGACTGTGCATTTAGTTTTGTCATTGGAGGAAGTGTGAGTGCATGTCATTTTTGCCATGATGCCCTTTTGTCTATTTCGTGTGATTTAATCCATGCATGATATGAAATAATTTTGTACATGAGATATGCCCTTGAACATGTGTGCTAGGCCCTGGTATTTTTGGTTGTCATAGATATGCATGTTTAGGTGTTGTTTTCTTGTTGCCAACATGCTATAAAAATCTGATGTTTTGAGGGTCCAAAATATTTCTAAGTCTGGAAATCTGTTATTTTGTTGCTATGTTGTCATGTGATTTGCTAGTGTTCTAGGAGTCTTTTGGTGATGCCACCATGGAGTCTTTTATTAAGCATGTTATGCTCTACCATGTTGTGTCAATAGCTTGCATGAATAGGTTTTGCATCATAATTAAATCTGTTGCTCAATATGTCAATCTGTTAAAAAACTGCTGCACATGCCCACTCTAATTTTTACTAAGTCTGAGAATCTGTTTTCTTCAATATGCCATGTTGTGTTGATGGTTGCCATGAATCTGAGCATAATTTGATGTTGCCCTAATGTAATGATTTGTAGTGCATCATGTCTACTACCATGCTGTTAATTTTCATGCCATTATATGCCCTGTAGCATATAGTTTTACTGCTGTCAATATGCCTCCGTGAAATCTGCTATGCTAAAAACCTGTTATTTTCACTAAGTCCTAATCTGCTATATTTTGTTGCCATGTTGTGAGCTTCCTACCATGTGTTCCATAACTATTTTGAGTATGATATGTGAAGATGAAATGAAGTGTGTGTCTTATGCTACTGCCCCATGTTTAGTTTGTGCATTTTAGAATCTGTAGCTTGTTGTTTTCATGTGTGCAAAACGCTATGTTGCTGTTTTGGACAGATTTAATTAAACTCTTGCATTGATGATTGTGGTTGATCCGTAGCTCCGTTTTGAACATGTTGCACATGAAACTTGCTTAGGATTTCATGTAGCATCATAATAACTTGCTGCATTCATGATTCGAAGTGTTGTGGTTGTCATTTTCATGCATTTTGCATTCATGTCACGTGCATCTTGTGAATGTCATATCTTTTAAACCGTAGCTCCGTTTCAAATGTTCTATATATGTAAATCGACTAGAATGACGTGTAGAATTGCATGGTTCACTTTATTTTGCTGTTTAACAAATATAAAACCTGATTAATTCAGATCTGGACCAATTTCGAAATTAACATATGGGGTCGTTTCGGAAATGCTATATGTTGTTTCCGGCCTCATTTAATATGCCTAGGTGTGTAGTTTACTTATGCTTCACCTCTTGCCATGTTTAACAACATTTAATATTCTTGTGTACCTAAACGAGAGTGAACTAAATATTCAAATGTGGAGTTTCGTCAATATGCAACTCGTTGCATATTGAGCTTCACTTAATGTGTAGTATTTGATTGTTGTGATTGCCATGCCTTGCATATTTAAACCGGACATGCATCATATTTGTTGCGCATCATGTCATGCATTTGTTGTGGTGTTCTCGTGTGTTGATTGTTGTTTCCGATTGCTTCTTCTCGATAGAGTTCCGAAACCGCTTCGGAGTGTGAGGATTCGTTCGTCTACGTTGGCTCGTCTTCTTCATGGATTCGTTCTTCTTCCAAGCGGGATCTCAGGCAAGATGATCATTTCCCTAGATACCATTACTATCATTGCCATGCTAGATGTCTCGTTTCTATCGCTGTCTCGCTACCTACCACTTGTATGTTAAGCCTCCTAAATTGCCATGAAAAGCCTCTAACCCCTCCACGTCCCAGCAAAACATTGTTTGGCTATGTTACCGCTTGCTCAGCCCTTCTTATAGCGTTGCTAGTTGCAGGTGCAAGCTCTTTCCATGTGCAACATGGATATCCTTTTGTTATATCACAATATTATTGCTATTTAATTTAATGCACATATATACTTGGTAAAGGGTGGAAGGCTTGGCCTTTTGCTCGGTGTTTTGTTCCACTCTTGCCGCCCTAGTTACTTGTGTACCGGTGTTATGTTCCATAAATGAGCGCTCCTTACATGCGCGGGGTTGTTATGGGGACCCCCTTGATTTTTGTTTTAGGATAAAACTTGTCTGGCAAGGCCCAACATTGGTACTACATTTGCCTAATAACTAATAAACCTGCATAGGGAGTAATTACCCCGAGGATCTTTAATCAACAACCCGGGCCAGTGCTCCTCATGAGTGTTGGTCCAAACTAGAGTCGTGTGCGGGGCCAACCCGGGGCAACTCGGGTGATGTCTATCAGGCCATTGTACGCTGCGCTCATCTGGTCGTGTCCTGAGAACGAGATACGCGGCTCCTATCGGGTTATGTCGACACGCCGGGCGGTCTTGCTGGACTTGTTTTACCTTTCTCGAACGTCTTGTGCGAGGAATTCCGAAAATACTTCGGGCTATCTCGAGGTTGAGGTTTTCCATTGGAATTGACTAGGAAGATCACGAGATTCGTGGTCGAGGTTATTCTCGCTGCGTGTGGTTAGTTTGTGATGGATGAGTTGGAGCACCCCTGCAGGGTTAAATCTTTCGGAAAGCCATGCCCGCGGTTATGCGGCAAACTTGGAAACTTTGTTTAACACCCGGTCATAGCAAACTTGGAGTAAACTCAAATAAAATACACCAACCGTGTGCGTAACCGTGACTGTCTCTTCTCGTGAGTCCTTATCCGAGAGAGAACACGGTGGGGTTATGTTTGACGTAAGTAGGTGCTCAGGATCTTTTAGAGATCATTACTAGTTTACGTCCGTTTATTCGACAATCATCCCCCTTTATTCTTGTACTCGTAAGTTAGCCACCCAAATAAATGCTTAGTGCTTGCTGCAGCCTCACCACTTAACCTTACCTCACCCATTAAGCTTTAATAGTCTTGATACCCTTGGAAATGAGATTGCTGAGTCCCCGTGGCTCACAGATTACTACAACAACAGTTGCAGGTACAGGTAATGCGATGATATGACCTGAGCGCGATGCTTTGTTTGATTTGGAGTTCTTCTTCTTCTTCTTCATCGATCTAGGATGGGTTCCAGGCGGCAGCCTGGGATAGCAAGGATGGATGTCATTTTATCGTTTGTTTTCGTCCGTAGTCGGACCCTGCTCTTCTGTATGATGTTTGTATTTGTTGTTGTATTGATGTGATGTTGATGTAGCTTGTGGCGAGTGTAAGCCAATTCCATATACTCACCTCTTCTGTACATGTACTTGTAATGATATCCATTCTTGCAACACGACGAGATGCGCTTCTATCCCTGTCGAGGCCCTCGTGCCAAAATAAGGATAGGATCGCATCTTGGGCGTGACAAGTTGGTATCAGAGCCTGTACCGACCTAGGAGCCCCCTGGATTGATCGAACTTGGCCGAGTCGAGTCTAGTTAAAACTATTTTGAGTCTAGTTATATCGGAGAGTAGGATTCTTTTACTCCTCTTCTATACTCTGGTGAGGTGTTCGACTTAGGAATTTTCATTCTACTCCTCTTCTCGCTCAAAAAATTTTTAGGATCACGCGGGTATTTTGGAATCTATATGATACCGATGTGACGGAGTTCTGTCTTGGTGCCTCCTGTCTGACTTGATTTCTTCCGGGGAGTTGAGCTCCAGGGGATTCTTGTGCACATCGTTATCATTCAGTTTCCTTAGTATCTCAGGACGGAGGATATTCGAAATTGCTTCAATACTGGTAGTGGCGAGAGGAGTCCGGCATCCCCAGTACTGGTGGAGAGAGTTCGGATGTACTGCCATACTTAGTATCGTTGTGATTACGAGTGTCTGAGGTAGATGATTTTGCGGAGTTTCTTGGATTATGGTGTGGAAGGTTGCGGGTGCAGTTGTAGCTGATTACCTTGGGTACGTTCCTGGGTCCGCAACCCGAATCGCATAAACAAGAAAGACTTCGGGAATTCTTAGGTGGGAATTCAAGTAGCTTACCTAGGATTATCCTTCCAACAAATGCAAATGGGTTTGTATTTGTTTCCGGCTTAATTTGCAAGCCTCATCCTTTGTTTTGTTGGAGTATGGTTATTCGAGTTGCTTCGATGTCAAGTGGTGAATTCATATCTTTCTAAATGGTGTTCTCACATTTTTATGGGAATGCTAATCCTTTTGTTCAACCGGAGTTGTCATGTCAATTCTTTCCAACCGGTGTGCTTCTCTTCTAGATGATTCAATCCCTTCCAATTTTGTTTGCAAGATCAATCCTCATATTTCTTTCTGGAGTTCGTCTCATCTGTCTCAAGTTGTATTTGTTTTTCCCACCCTCCCGCCCTTTTTCTTCAATAATTAAATTCTCATGCAAGTGCTTTTCTTTTCATGTCATGCTTCTGCTATTTCTTTTCTTCCATTTGATATCCGGTGATTCATTATGGAGATGCTCAAGTGATTCAAAGTTCATCATTCCTTGTATTGTTTTCTTTCCCGGTGGATTCAATTCAAGCTTTCGGTGCTCATCATTTCCTTTTCATTCTCTAAATGCTTTCCCATGTTGGAAGTTCTTATCCAAGCCTCTCTGTTTGTTCGTTTCTATTCTATCCGGTGTGGCAAGATATCTCAGAAGACTTTCATTTCCATTCAGATCCTCTTAAATTATTTTGAGGTTCTCACCTCATCAAGTTCTCAATTTGTACCGGTGCAATCTCTCTTTCTAAGCAATCATTTCAACGGTGTTTCCTTCAGTGGGCTCATAACCCACAGGTGTTCCCCAGGATCTTACCTGACTCTTCTAATCTTTTCCGGAGATCTCCTCAAGTTCTTTTCAATATGACGTAAGAATGAATTCCATCAGTCATATTCCTTCCCGAAGATCGCTTCTAAATCATTCTCATCATTGGCTCAACCTTTTTTTATTCATTATTCCGGAGTATCTCAGTAATTCTTGGTGGTGTTTCTCGCCATCATTCTCAGCATGAAGACCAAAGGAGTGTTTCTCTTAAATCTTATTCCGTTATCCTAGAGATTCATGGTTTCAGCTTCGTGCTATCCTCTTAATTGTTTTTGATAATGAGGAATTCCTTCCATATCTATCCGGAGCATTTCAGAGTTGTTATCATTTCTCGATCCTCCGAAGGCCATCATTTCAGAAGATTTCTTCGTTCTCAGCTTTCAGCTTTCGTTCTCCAAGTCTTCTCAATTGTTGTCCCTTCGTTCGTATCTCAATTAGTTCGGCGCTTCGTTTAAGTTTTCCATTAGGCGGATCATGATCTCTTCATTCCCATGTATCTTATTCATTCATAATATCCTCATTCATTTGCAATTCTTACCGGTGCTCTCGTTCAAGTCTTCTTTCAGTTCGTGCTTTATATCTCTCTCTTCAATTCTTTTCAAGAAGAATAAGTCGTATGCTAAATCCGTGCTTGTCATCAATTTAACTTGATGAAGGGTAGGCATAACATAATTCTTATTCTTTTCTGATCAATCGAGTCAATCCTTCTTCCGGAGTTGTTCATCTTTTCTTTTCCGGAGTTCCAAGTTTCTCAAATATCTCTTCGTGAAGCTTCATCTAAATCTCTGCAAGACCTCAACCTTGTTCATTTTGCATCCTTCAATTCTTTCTATCATCCTTTCGTTTCAGAGTTCTTTACGGAGGTCCTCATGGTGGTTCTTCAAGGATTTAATTCCTTCTCAAAGTGTTCTTCAAGATTTTGTTGGAGGTCCTCAAGCATTCTCATCTTGCATTTCAAAGTGCAATTCATTCTCCCTTATCTTTGAGATGGTGTTTTAGCATTCTTGAGTCATGAGGAGTCTCGAAGAGAAGTTATCAAGAATGAGATATTAAATCCATCATTCCTTTCTTAGAGTTATCTTGGATTGGATTTCACCTAAAGCTCTTCCTAAAGATTGTTGCTATCATGGTGTTTATCAATGATCCAAGTTCTCAATGTATCCTCTCGGTGAAAGAAGTTTTCATCTCTTTGTTGATCTCAAACAAATCAATTGTTTCCGTTAGTGGCAGGTTGTCACCTCATAATTTTGAGATGCTTTCCATAAGCCCACAACAAGCCTGTTCTTTTCGTTGTTGGTTTTTCAACAACTCTGTTCAACCTATGTTTTTCACATTCAATGGTGGTAGAAAATGTCATCTTCTTCTCCATTCCTTGTTTTTTTCAAAGATCGAGCTTTTATTCCTTGTTCCGGAGGCATTGTATTGTTGCTCTCTTCGGCTCATCATCTCGCTTGTCAAGATCATGTTCTTTCCAGGCTTTCATTTAACCAGAGTGTTGTGTTCTCTTTTCAAGTTCTCCCATCTTATCAATTTTGCCTCTCTATACTACCGGAGTGCTGCCGAAATTTCTTGTGAATTCTTGCTTGTTCCTCATATCATTCTTCATCTCTTCCAACCTTCATGTTTTTATGGTTTCTCTCGTTTGTCAAAGAAGCAACTAAGTTTTACCCTCCATTCTCTTCTCTTCCCCTTCTCATTCTAAGATCTCGGGGCGAGATCTCTTGTAAGTGGAGGAGAGTTGTAACAGCCCGGAACCGACGCTCCAGAAGATTCCCCTTTTATTCCATTGTCGTCGTGTGATTCTTGTGTTTGTCGCATTCATCATCGCATCATTTGCATCATCCGCATTGCATCGGCACTTCGTTGTCATCGTTTTCAAAACTTGCATTCGTTTCTAGTTGTCGGTTCTCCCCGTGGAGCGTTTCGAGACCAACCACACACGCACGTGCCCGCGGCATCGAAAAAAATGTTGTTTTAAAAGTGCGTGAAAAATATTCTCGGATTGGGTCGAGACTTGGCGTGTGGTCTTGTTATATTATAGGTAGACCGCCTGCCAAATTTCGTCGCGTTCCGAGTTCGTTTGATACCCGAACGGTCGGCCGTAGCGGCACCGTCATCGGTTTATTTCGGACATTTTCGGTTTTCTAAAACTCGATGCCGGGCCACCATTCTCCCTCTCATCTCAGCCCAACACCACCCTACACAGCCCATCTAAACCCACCTAGTGCCTAGCCATCGCCGGAGCCGTCCGATTTCGATCGAAGGGTCGAAAATCGGACAAAAAAACCCCTCTAACCTAGCCTCCCTTGCTATTTAAAGCAACCCTACCCTGCCTAATTGGGCAAACCCAGCCTCCCCTCGAAATCCGCGCCGCCGCCAGCCTCCCCAACCCGCAGCCGCCAGCTCCACCCCTCCAGCCGCCGCCGCAGTCTGCTCCCCCCCACCTACTGGACATGTCCGCGGCCAACCCGGACATGTCCGGGCGACCGCAGCCTCCCGCTCCCCCGAGCCAGAGCTTCCCCGAGCTCCCATGGCCGCCTCGACCAAGCCGCCGGAGCGCCCCGCCTCACCTCGCCGCCGCCCGCCGTGGCCGCTGCAGCCTGGCCCCACCGCCGTGCCCCTCCGACAACCCCGCCGCCGGCCGGTTTGCCTCGCCTCGCCACCGGTCGAGCCGTGCCCGCCTCTGCCCGCAGCTCCGCCCCCTCCATGGACGCCGCATCGGAGCTCGCCCAGCCGCACCTTCGCCCGGATCCGACGCCGGTCGGCCGGATCTGCACGCCGCCGCCTGGATCTGGCCTTCCACGTCGCCTCCGGCCGCCCGTCGTCACCAGGTCTCGCCGCCTCCCTGCTTCGGCCTCGACTCAGGAGGACAAGCGCCTCGTCCGTTGACCCGCTCGCCGCTCCAGCGCCCTCGCATGGGCTAGCCGAAGCCGGCCCAGTCAGCCTCAGCCAGGCCACCGCATGGGCTAAGCCCACTATGGTGAGCGCGCCCCACCGCTATTCTTCGCCCTGGGCGACTCGTTGTTATTCTGCGCGCATCTGTTTTGCAGAAAAACCATTAAATTGCAATGCTAATAAATAAATAACCGTGCACCGGATCGAAATGTTTTATATATGTAAAATGCTTAGAAGAATGCATAGATTGTGAATATGTCGTTTTCATCCATGTTTAAAATGCCTAAGCTCGCTGTTGGCATCATTTGCATAATTGCCATCATTTTTGCATTGCCATATTTATTTATCCATGCATTGAAATTAATCCAACAATATATTAAAAATGTTCATATTATCGGCATCGCATTTTCATACATGACAAATGGTTCATTGTAATATTTGCATTTAACTTGCATTTATAATTGCTAAAAGGGGATTAGGCCATAAACTTGCATAATTAATTGTGACATATTTCCCTACATGAACCTATGCATATTATATGTGTTTTCGGGGTAGGAAAATCCATAGAAATTGACTGTGCATTTAGTTTTGTCATTGGAGGAAGTGTGAGTGCATGTCATTTTTGCCATGATGCCCTTTTGTCTATTTCGTGTGATTTAATCCATGCATGATATGAAATAATTTTGAACATGAGATATGCCCTTGAACATGTGTGCTAGGCCCTGGTATTTTTGGTTGTCATAGAAATGCATGTTTAGGTGTTGTTTTCTTGTTGCCAACATGCTATAAAAATCTGATGTTTTGAGGGTCCAAAATATTTCTAAGTCTGGAAATCTGTTATTTTGTTGCTATGTTGTCATGTGATTTGCTAGTGTTCTAGGAGTCTTTTGGTGATGCCACCATGGAGTATTTTATTAAGCATGTTATGCTCTACCATGTTGTGTCAATAGCTTGCATGAATAGGTTTTGCATCATAATTAAATCTGTTGCTCAATATGTCAATCTGTTAAAAAACTGCTGCACATGCCCACTCTAATTTTTACTAAGTCTGAGAATCTGTTTTCTTCAATATGCCATGTTGTGTTGATGGTTGCCATGAATTTGAGCATAATTTGATGTTGCCCTAATGTAATGATTTGTAGTGCATCATGTCTACTACCAAGCTGTTAATTTTCATGCCATTATATGCCCTGTAGCATATAGTTTTACTGCTGTCAATATGCCTCCGTGAAATCTGCTATGCTAAAAACCTGTTATTTTCACTAAGTCCTAATCTGCTATATTTTGTTGCCATGTTGTGAGCTTCCTACCATGTGTTCCATAACTATTTTGAGTATGATATGTGAAGATGAAATGAAGTGTGTGTCTTATGCTACTGCCCCATGTTTAGTTTGTGCATTTTAGAATCTGTAGCTTGTTGTTTTCATGTGTGCAAAACGCTATGTTGCTGTTTTGGACAGATTTAATTAAACTCTTGCATTGATGATTGTGGTTGATCCGTAGCTCCGTTTTGAACATGTTGCACATGAAACTTGCTTAGGATTTCATGTAGCATCATAATAACTTGCTGCATTCATGATTCGAAGTGTTGTGGTTGTCATTTTCATGCATTTTGCATTCATGTCACGTGCATCTTGTGAATGTCATATCTTTTAAACCGTAGCTCCGTTTCAAATGTTCTATATATGTAAATCGACTAGAATGACGTGTAGAATTGCATGGTTCACTTTATTTTGCTGTTTAACAAATATAAAACCTGATTAATTCAGATCTGGACCAATTTCGAAATTAACATATGGGGTCATTTCGGAAATGCTATATGTTGTTTCCGGCCTCATTTAATATGCCTAGGTGTGTAGTTTACTTATGCTTCACCTCTTGCCATGTTTAACAACATTTAATATTCTTGTGTACCTAAACGAGAGTGAACTAAATATTCAAATGTGGAGTTTCGTCAATATGCAACTCGTTGCATATTGAGCTTCACTTAATGTGTAGTATTTGATTGTTGTGATTGCCATGCCTTGCATATTTAAACCGGACATGCATCATATTTGTTGCGCATAATGTCATGCATTTGTTGTGGTGTTCTCGTGTGTTGATTGTTGTTTCCGATTGCTTCTTCTCGATAGAGTTCCGAAACCGCTTCGGAGTGTGAGGATTCGTTCGTCTACGTTGGCTCGTCTTCTTCATGGATTCGTTCTTCTTCCAAGCGGGATCTCAGGCAAGATGATCATTTCCCTGGATACCATTACTATCATTGCCATGCTAGATGTCTCGTTTCTATCGCTGTCTCGCTACCTACCACTTGTATGTTAAGCCTCCTAAATTGCCATGAAAAGCCTCTAACCCCTCCACGTCCCAGCAAAACATTGTTTGGCTATGTTACCGCTTGCTCAGCCCTTCTTATAGCGTTGCTAGTTGCAGGTGCAAGCTCTTTCCATGTGCAACATGGATATCCTTTTGTTATATCACAATATTATTGCTATTTAATTTAATGCACATATATACTTGGTAAAGGGTGGAAGGCTTGGCCTTTTGCTCGGTGTTTTGTTCCACTCTTGCCGCCCTAGTTACTTGTGTACCGGTGTTATGTTCCATAAATGAGCGCTCCTTACATGCGCGGGGTTGTTATGGGGACCCCCTTGATTTTCGTTTTAGGATAAAACTTGTCTGGCAAGGCCCAACATTGGTACTATATTTGCCTAATAACTAATAAACCTGCATAGGGAGTAATTACCCCGAGGATCTTTAATCAACAACCCGGGCCAGTGCTCCTCATGAGTGTTGGTCCAAACTAAAGTCGTGTGCGGGGCCAACCCGGGGCAACTCGGGTGATGTCTATCAGGCCATTGTACGCTGCGCTCATCTGGTCGTGTCCTGAGAACGAGATACGCGGCTCCTATCGGGTTATGTCGACACGCCGGGCGGTCTTGCTGGACTTGTTTTACCTTTCTCGAACGTCTTGTGCGAGGAATTCCGAAAATACTTCGGGCTATCTCGAGGTTGAGGTTTTCCATTGGAATTGCCTAGGAAGATCACGAGATTCGTGGTCGAGGTTATTCTCGCTGCGTGTGGTTAGTTTGTGATGGATGAGTTGGAGCACCCCTGCAGGGTTAAATCTTTCGGAAAGCCGTGCCCGCGGTTATGCGGCAAACTTGGAAACTTTGTTTAACACCCGGTCATAGCAAACTTGGAGTAAACTCAAATAAAATACACCAACCGTGTGCGTAACCGTGACTGTCTCTTCTCGTGAGTCCTTATCCGAGAGAGAACACGGTGGGGTTATGTTTGACGTAAGTAGATGCTCAGGATCTTTTAGAGATCATTACTAGTTTACGTCCGTTTATTCGACAATCATCCCCCTTTATTCTTGTACTCGTAAGTTAGCCACCCAAATAAATGCTTAGTGCTTGCTGCAGCCTCACCACTTAACCTTACCTCACCCATTAAGCTTTAATAGTCTTGATACCCTTGGAAATGAGATTGCTGAGTCCCCGTGGCTCACAGATTACTACAACAACAGTTGCAGGTACAGGTAATGCGATGATATGACCTGAGCGCGATGCTTTGTTTGATTTGGAGTTCTTCTTCTTCTTCTTCATCGATCTAGGATGGGTTCCAGGCGGCAGCCTGGGATAGCAAGGATGGATGTCATTTTATCGTTTGTTTTCGTACGTAGTCGGACCCTGCTCTTCTGTATGATGTTTGTATTTGTTGTTGTATTGATGTGATGTTGATGTAGCTTGTGGCGAGTGTAAGCCAATTCCATATACTCACCTCTTCTGTACATGTACTTGTAATGATATCCATTCTTGCAACACGACGAGATGCGCTTCTATCCCTGTCGAGGCCCTCGTGCGAAAATAAGGATAGGATCGCATCTTGGGCGTGACAATGGTGTGGGTAAAGTGTGCAACCTCTGCAGAGTGTAAGAACCTATTTGAATAGCCGCGTCCACGGTAATGGACACAATCCGCACTAGGTCACACTGTGTGGTCAACCATAATAATGATGGAAGAACTTGTCTTAAGCTCAGATGTGAGTTATGAATCATGAGTGCTCTGGGGGTCATGAGATGAACCCGGAGAGGGGTAAGTTGATTATCAGTAACAGTAAGTAAGCACCTGAAAGTATTTAATATATTCCTTGCCATGCTGTTGTTTGCTGCACTGTTCTAGTTGTTGTGAGCTTGCGAGTACATTCCAAGTACTCACCTGGCGTATCATGCCAGATGCAGGAGAAGCCGAGGACGGAGGTCCCGGTGGTTCATGCGTCCCAGCAGTGTCCCTATGGGATGGAGTATCCCACCCGTTGTTCCGCTACGCCATAATGTTTCCCACTAGTACTGAGGCCCTTGAGATGTGTCATAAATAATGTAGATACTGTCATAGCATGAGTAGTGCTTCTGGCCTCACTATCTTCTAACATCTGAGCTTGTGCTTGTAACATGTTAATAAAGATCAGTTCTATTCTATTCCAAGTTGGTGTGTGTTTCCAGAAGACATGATCTCTGGGTTGGAAACACAGGGTAAACCGGTCCACTAAGCCGGGGTGCCACACAAGGCATCAGGGCGCCCCCCCGGGGCCGCGCCCTGTTGCCTTGTCACCTCCTCATGAGGCTTCTGGCATCCTCCCGAAGCTTCCAGGGTCTCTTTTGTCCAGAAAAAAATCGTCAAAAAGTTTCGTGGCATTTAGACTTCGTTTAGTACTGATTTCCTGAAAAACCAAAAACAGGCAGAAAACAGCAACTGGCACTGGGCACTAGGTCAATAGGTTAGTCCCAAAAAATGATATATAATTGCATATAATTGCATATAAAAACATCCAAGATTGATACTATAATAGCATGGAACAATAAAAAATTATAGATATGTTGAAGACGTATCACCCGCCACTGGCGCCGACAGGCGAAAATTTTGGTTTCGGGCCACAGCAGCGCGCACATTTGGCTCAGCCCGCCGAAGCAATCCAAGGAAAAGGAAGAAAAAGAAAAGAAAATAAGAAACATAGAGAGAAAGAGACCCACAGACTCATTCCTGTAAGTGCCTCAAGTGCCCCCTTAGTGGTTTTGGAGTATTGAAGACAAATAGGTTGAGGAACTAATGTGTTTGTGAGTATACACAGGAGACAGAGTCCCTGAAGATTTGGTTTAACACATGGAAGTCGACCCCTAAAAATAGATTTCTTCAAGTGAAGAATTTGATGATGAATTTGGTATGGCCTTTGAAGAAATTGATGTGAAGACTTTGAAGCTTGAAGACTTTGGTTTTTGTAGTTTCTTTTCTTCTTATTTGAGTCATAGGAAAAACCGTACTGTTAAAGGGGGTCTAGGTGAAACATATTTCACATTTCCAAAGTGATGCTCAAACTTACTGAAACCCATACACAAGCCGCTTCGAGTGAAGCCTTTGGAAATCTCCAGTACAACTGGCGCATTTGCTAGCGACATTGACGAAGTTCATCTGGTCGCTGATGCATTTGGTCAGGCTGAGGAGTTAGGAGTTTGCCAGTGCGAGCTGCCTATCGTGAGGAAATTGAGTGCCCTGACGAAATTGAGGGTACAATTTTCCGACCATTGCTGCGCCGCGTGCCAGCTGTCGAGTGGATCCTTATCCTGACAACGGTCGAATCAGACAAGGGCATTTTTGACAATTTATGTCGGGTTGCCCCCTGGCTATAAATAGCCACCCCCCTAACCAGTTGTTGGTTGGCTGCTCCGAGAGAACTTGACACTTGTCATTTGAGAGCAACCCATCCTCTGACGACTTTGTGAGAACCCAAGTGAGGAAAAAACCAACCAGACCCTAAGTGACTGAGCATCACTGAAGAGATTGATCTGTGTGATCCGACGCTTGTTACCTTTGAGGATTGTCATTCCTCCAGACGGTTAGGCGTCATGTTCTGAGAACCCAAGAGTAATTGTGGAGTGCCGGTGAACAAGTCTATGAAGGTTTTGGAAGTCTACCTTGAAGACTTACCACGAGTGATCGGGAGAGGTCTAAGTGACCTTAGCTCAAGAGGAATACGGTGAGGACTAAGTGTTCTCTGAGTTGCGACTCCGCCGCCTCAACCAGACGTACAGTTGATGCAGCAACTGGAACTGGTCTACCAAATTCCATTGTCTTCACCGAGCCAACCTGGTTTCAAATTCCTCACCCTCCTTTACTTTATTCCGCTCCTGAAGAATTTGTGATCTATCCTCTGACGAATTTGAACTGAAGTATTTGATCATGCTATCGTTTATTTCCTCAGTTCATATTCCTCATGCTTGTATGATTGCATATTCTTCACCCTTATGTATCGTGTTAGCATGTACTCTGATTCTGTGATGACTTAGTTTCCCATGCGTTTCTATTTCTTCACCCTGATCTTCGTCAAATTCATCAGAGATTGACGAATTTCGAATAATCTCCCATTCACCTCCCTCTGGGAGATAACCTGCGCTTTCAATTGGTATCAGAGCAAGGTGCTCCCTTGTTCTGTGTGATTTTGGTTTAACCACCTGGAGTTTTAGTTATGTCGACCGCAGGTATGATCAAGGTCTCCGCTGTGTTCCCTATCTTCGATGGCACAGACTATCCTTACTGGAAGAACAAGATGCGAAAGCATTTTGAGGCTATTGACAATGATCTTTGGTTCGTCGTTGAGAACGGCGTCCCCACCATTTCACCAAGTATCAATGCTGCTGATGTGAAGAGATTCAAGCAACTGGACTCTCAAGCGAAGATCATCATTTGTGGTCATCTCAACAAAGGACAGTATGGCAGAGTGAGTGCACTGGAAACCTCAAAGCTTATCTGGGACTGGCTTTCAAAAGTGAATGAGGGTGTTTCTACTCAACGTGATTCCCGAGTTGATGTTCTGCGCAATCTCTTCAATCGCTTCAAAAGACTCGACAATGAAAATGTGCAGCAAACCTTTGACAGCCTCACTGATATATCCAATGAGCTTCAAGCTCTTGGTGCTGCTGACATTCTTGAGAGGCTCAACACACATGAATTTCAGCAAGCTGAGAAGAGAGATATGTATGGACCCAGCTATGGTCGCCCTCGCGCTCTGAAGGTTAAAGCAAAAGCCAAGGCTATTTCTTCATCTGAAGAAGAAGAAGAGGAATATTAGAGCAGTTCTGATGGTGCTGAGGAAATTGGCAGAGAACTGGCTATGCTGGTGAAGAAGTTCCAGAAGTTTTCCAAGAAGAACAGATTTCTTCGGAAAGTCTTCAAAGTATGACTGGAAGAACACTGGAGAAGCATCTGCTCGAGACTACAACAAAAGAACCTGTCACAAATGCAAGAAGCCAGGCCACTACATCGCCGACTGCCCTCTCTGGCAAAAGAAGAAGAAGAAGGGCAGGGATGATGATGAATCTGATGGCAAGAAGAAGAAGTCCTCAAAGTCTTCATCAAAGTCCTCATCTCACAAGAAGTCTAGTTCTAGCAAATCTCGTGCGTTTCTTGGGAAGGAAATGGATTCTGAAGAGGAATCTGATGATCAGCCAGCTGAGGAATCTGAGGAGGATTCAGACATTGGTGTGGCAAGTCTCGCTCTCTCCACTGAATACGTCAGCAAGTCTATCTTCAACACTAAGGATAATGGTATCTCCACCAACCATGATGACTGTGCTGATGACTACACTCCCACCTATTGCTTCATGGCTTGAGGTGCTAAGGTAACATCATGAGAAGCTTACTTTGAAACTCCAGTGATGATGACTCTGAGTGTGAATCTAAACCAAGCTATAAGAAACTTGCTAAAATTGCAACTGAACAGCAACATGCCATGGAAAAGATTCAAAAACTGCTAGACAAAAGCGATGACCTGTTGGACGAGGAAATGGATCGTAGTCAAGCCTTGTCTGAGGATCTCAGAATGCTCAAGTCTCAATATGAAGAACTTGAAAGTCGTCATGTGTCCCTCTTAGCCGAACATGAGAAGTTGTCCTATGAATTTCTTCAAAGGAAGCAAGATCTCGAAAAGCTGAGAGCGTCTCATGATGATCTTCAAAAGGAAAATGATTCACTCCTCGCTCAACAGATCAGTACTGCTCAGGAAGAATTTGTTGATAATGCTAATTCTTCAGATGAATGTTCAAATGCTTCTGTACTTGCAATTGCTTCAACTGCTATGGTGGCCACTAACCCCTCATCTGAGGAAGCCACCTGTGATACTGATGAAAATGCAGGGCTGAAGGAATTGTATGTCACTGGCATGTACAAAAGCCTCAAAGGGCATCAAACCCTGTGTGACGTGCTCAAAAAGCAAATTCTTCACAGGAACCCTAGGAAAGAGGGTATTGCCTTTGAGAGAAAGCTCAATGCTGATGGTTCATATTGGAAGCCTGAGCAGTATCCCAAAACCACATGGGTTGCTGCAAAGGGACCTCCAGTAGACCCATCCACTTTATCTGGCTATACTTGTGATTCTTCATATTCTTCAGATGAGTCATTTGACTCCAATTATAAACTGTTCAAGAATCAGAATGGTGAGGTCTTTGCCAGATTCATTGGTACTAACTGCAGGAACGGTCCACCTATGAAGAAAATCTGGGTTCCCAAAAGCCTTCTGGAAAATCTTCAGGTGAATGTCAGCATGACACCACTGTTGAAGAAGAAACTTCCCAGGGCAAATTCTTCACAGGGATCAAAGTCGTCAAATGGACGCAGACCCACTTATGGTCGCATTAATGCCTCTGTTTCATAGGGAAACAGACAGCGAGTTGATGAATATGAGCATTATTCTTCAAACCACTATGTTCACAAATCTTCAAGCAATTTCTCTGCTTATTCATTCAATTACTATAACCCTCCCGTGAAGAGAAATGCAAATTCTTCAATGCCTAAGTTCTCCATCAATGCACTTCGTCACATTGCTTCTCAGCCACCCATTCAGATGTGGGTGGTTAAGAAGAAGAACTAATCTCTTCTGCAGTTTCAGGTCTTCAGACAACTAAATGTCTGATGAATTTGCTGAAGACCTGACATAATGCCTGTTGGGATGTAGGCTAATCATGCTGGAATGAATGCTTCATTTCACACATCCCTTATGCTGCTTGATATTATTCATTGATGAAATTGTCTGACGAAATTGATCATCATCATATTCTTCGCTTTGAAGCATATGAATTTGTAAGTCAGACTAATGCTTCTACAGGATGATACACCTTCAGCCACTGAATGGGGCTTGGACAGTGGCTGCACGAATCATATGACTGGAGATAGGAATCTCCTCATTGATGCTCCCCTTACTCCATCTCATCGGAAGCATATCATTTACGCTGACAAAGGAAAAAGCAAGGTATTGTGTCTAGGTAAGGTAGCCATTTCAAAGGATCGACACAAGGAAAAGGTGATGCTTGTCGAGTCCCTTGGATTCAACCTCATGTCTGTCTCAATGCTTTGTGATCTTGATATGATTGTCATCTTTGGCAAATATAGATGCATTGTGCTGTTGGAATCTGACAAATCCAAAGTCTTCGACGGCTTTAGGAGAGGTGACTTGTATATTGTAGATTTCTCTACAGGTCCTCAGCCCGCAACATGTCTAATGGCAAAAGCTTCAGAATGTTGGCTATCGCATCGATGACTTGGACATGCTAGAATGAGGAATTTGAGCACTCTCGTCAAGAAGAAGCATATCATTGGCGTCGAGGGTGTCAAATTCATCAAGGATCACCTCTGTGGCACTTGTGAGTCTGGAAAGATGACCAGAGCCAAGCACCAGGCGAAGACAATCATGACCACTATTGATCCTTTTGAATTACTTCATATGGATTTGTTTGGTCCTACACATTATGCCACACTAACCAATGCAGCATCTCTCTACGGATTCGTCATTGTTGATGACTACTCTCGCTACACCTGAGTGCACATTATTACCTACAAGACCGAAGTTCAGAATGTCTTCAGACGATTCTCCAATCGGGCCATGACGAATTATGGTCTCAAGATCAAGCACATCAGGAGTGACAACGGCACCGAGTTCAAGAACACTGGCCTCGATGACTATCTTGATGAACTTGGTATTACTCATGAGCTCTCTGCTCCCTACACTCCTCAGCAGAATGGAGTCGTGGAGCGCAAGAACAGAACCCTCATCGAGATGGCGCGTACTATGCTTGATGAATACAAGACTCCTCGTCACTTCTGGCCTGAAGTAATTGACACTGCATGCCACATCATCAACCGGGTATATCTTCACAAATTCCTCAAGAAAACTTCATATGAACTCCTCACTGACAAGAAACCCAATGTGAGTTATTTCAAAGTCTTCGGTGCAAAATGTTGGATTAGAGATCCTCATCACAGTTCTAAATTTGCACCGAAAGCACATGAAGGTTTTATGCTTGGTTACGGAAAGGACTCGCACACCTACAGAGTCTTCAACTCCTTCCACCACAAGGTTGTTGAAACTGTAGTTGTGCGGTTCGATGAAATTAACGGCTCGCAAAGAGAGCACCTGCCTCCTGTGCTAGATGAAATTCCACCTGAGGAATCTATCACGCTGATGGGCACTGGAGAAATTGTGCCCAGTGAAGAAATAGCTGCTGATGAAGAAGTGGTCGTTCCTCGTTGTGAAGAAAGTGAACATTCTGAAGAAAATGATGCTGAGGACTCTGCACGGCAACAACAACAACAAGGCCCTCGTCCAGCACATCCACGAGTGGCGAATGAAGTGCATATTGAGAAAATCCTCGACAACATCAATGCATCTGGTCCCCTCACTCGCACAAGAGCTTCACATTTAGCTAACTTTTGTGGGCATTACGCGTTTGTCTCTATTTCAGAACCCACCAAAGTTGATGAAGCCTTTCTGGAACCTGAATGGATTCAAGCAATGCAAGATGAATTGCGTCAATTCGAGCTCAACAATGTGTGGGAGCTAGTTAAGCGTCCTGACCCACGCAAGCACAATATCATCGGCACTAAGTGGATCTACCGCAACAAACAAGACGAAAATGGCCAAGTGGTGAGGAATAAGGCCCGTCTTGTAGCTCAAGGCTACACACAGGTTGAGGGTATTGATTTCGATGAAACATTTGCACCTGTTGCTAGGCTTGAAGCCATTCGTATATTGCTTGCATATGCTAACCATCATGATATCCTCTTATATCAAATGGATGTGAAAAGTGCATTCCGCAATGGTAAGCTTGAGGAAGAAGTATATGTTGCTCAACCACCAGGTTTTGAGGACCCAAAGCATCCTAACAAAGTCTTTAGACTCAACAAGGCTCTCTATGGCCTCAAGCAGACCCCTAGGGCTTGGTATGATACACTGAAGGAATTCCTGAAGAAAAAGGGGTTCAAACCCGGTTCACTTGACCCCACTATCTTTACTAAGTCTTATGATGGTGAACTGTTCATATGCCAAATATATGTTGATGATATTATCTTTGGTTGCACTAAAAAGAAATATAGTGACGAATTTGCTCATATGATGCAAGAAGAATATCAGATGTCTATGATGGGGAAGTTAAAATTCTTCCTCGGGCTTCAAATTCGTCAACACCCAAATGGCATCTTTATATCTCAGGAGAAATACCTCAGAGACTGCCTAAAGAAATTCGGAATGCAAGACTGCAAAGGCCTCAAGATACCAATGCCAACAAATGGCCAACTCAACACTGAAGAAAATGGTAAAGATTTCGATTAGAAGGTATAACGCTCCATCATTGGTTCGCTGCTTTACCTATGTGCATCTAGGCCAGATATTATGCTTAGCGTTTGCATGTGTTCCCACTTTCAAGCTTCACCAAAGGAATCACACCACCAGGCTGTGAAACGAATTCTTTGATATTTGGCTCACACCCCAATGCTTGGATTATGGTATCCCAAGGGCTCATCACTTGATCTTGCTGGATATTCCGATTCTGATTATGCTGGTGACCGAGTGGATCGCAAGTCAACATTAGGCACATGCCATTTCCTCGAACAATCTCTTCTATGTTGGTCCTCGAAGAAGCAGAACCGCGTCTCACTTTCTACTGCCGAGGCTGAGTACATTGTTGCTGGTGCCTGCTGCTCTCAGTTACTATGGATGAAGCAAACTCTCAAGGACTATGGCGTCAACGTGAAGAAAGTGCCACTCTACTACGACAATGAGAGCGCCATCAAGATTGCCCACAACCTAGTGCAACACTCAATGACGAAGCATATTGGGATTCGTCACCATTTTCTTCGTGATCATGTGCTGAAGGGAGACATCGTCATCGATCACGTGAAGACTGAAGACCAGCTTGCAGATATCTTCACAAAGCCCTTGGATGAGAGAAGGTTTTGCATGTTGCGGTGTGAGCTAAACATCTTAGAATCTTTGAATGTCATTTGAAATGGACACACATCCTAACGCTTATGCATTCTTGTTGACTTTGATGCACAACACACGAAGTAACGTTTTTCTTCAATCAATGAAGACTAACCCTCTAAGTGTGAAGAAATTAATGAAGAACTTGATTGTCAGAACCCTAGAACAATTGTACGCGGTGTCTGAAATCATCATAGTTCTTATACGGTGGGTAACGCCACCACCTCTTCTGACGTTCTTCAAATTTGAGTTTTTTTTGTCATTTGCAATTTCGTCAAACCTTTCAAATTCGTCGTTTAAGGTTTCTCTTCATTGCTTTTGGTTCTATACCTATATATGTATGTTTGAGTTTGTCATGTCCTCAACAGCATCCACATATAGCTAATTCTTCAATCGTGTTTTCGTCATCTATGTGGATGTGATCGGACCCGCTCCCCTCTGTGCTAAGCTCAACCCACTCTGTTCACAAATTCTTCATATGCGTTCTACTTGACACTGTTCAAAGTCTTCATTGTGTCCTTGACAGCTGAAGAAATTGCGAACACCTTTTGAAAATTTTCTAATCATTTTTGGCAGTTGCCACAGTAACTTCATCCCGTGCTTCGCACGCGAGGATAGAGATGAAAATGCATGTGTGACGCGTGTCACTCAGATGCGAATCGCCAGGGGCTTATCCGTCCAAAATTTTCAGACCGCTCGGTTTTTACCGTGCCTATATAAAGGCTTGACCCCGTCAACCTCAACTCCTTTCACTCTCGCCCTTGTCGCTCTCAAACCCTAGCGCCGCCGCTGGATCTCATCGTCGCCGGAGAGGAAGAGCTTCACTTCCTCGACTTCTTCGCCGTCGTACTTGCGCCGGCCGCGGATTTCTTGACCTCCGCCGCCGCTGTAGACGTCTTTCGTTGCCAAGTTAGGGCACGAAAGATCTGAACTTACGATTTCCTTCGCCTCGTCGTCCAGTTCGACGAGTTCAT
The DNA here is from genome assembly GCA_039707655.1 of Elymus sibiricus. Classification (NCBI taxonomy): domain Eukaryota; kingdom Viridiplantae; phylum Streptophyta; class Magnoliopsida; order Poales; family Poaceae; genus Elymus; species Elymus sibiricus. Next base: position 33,289,412 of record CM077670.1, read on the forward strand.
CCTTGGGGTAAATAAATTTATTTTTACTGCCCAAGTTTGATCTTTTTACTGCCACAAAATCTTCAAGTGTTGTTTTTACCAATCTTCCAATTCTTCAGCACTTCCTTCTGGCCAGTCTTGAGTATTTACATCTAAGTTACACTTAACAACAAGATTCCTCAATTGTGCAATTGCTTCAATCTGTACAACTCTGGAATCTTTGTCAAGAATACTTAGTGAAATGCGTCAAGACGATAAGGGTCAATTTCTTCACCTGGTTTATTTTGAAAAATCTCTGAGAACGCATGTGACTCTTCCCTATTTCCTCGCAACTATATTCTATTCACAGGTACAATGTCTGCAGACGAATCACTAGGTTCTCATCAAATTAATTCATTTGCAGCATTGCTTGAGGAAAATCTTCAAACATCTTCAGAGTCCTCAAAAGTTCAAAAACCTCAGCTGAAGAAAATGGTTGATGGGAAAAGGCCTCAGAAGGGAGGCAAGCGGAAAGAAGAACATACAGCTTTTGAGATTCCTGACGACTTGTATGATGGATATTGCACTCCAGATGAGGAAACACATGGAAAGGAAACAAAGGAGCAGCGCAAAATGTGCAGGCAAAAGATCAAGAGGTACTGGACATACCAGTGGAGAGACTACAATTTCGTCACCTCCAAGTACATGAAGGACTTTGCTGTAAAGCCACCATGCAATAGGCCACCTCTTGCTGAAGGCCAAACTGCTCATCCAACTAGCATCCGTAGGGGTGAAGAATTCCCCAAAGAATGGGCAAAGCAACAGGCTAAATTGCAGAAACAGGCCAAAAAGGTTGTTGATGAATTCAAAAAGGCCTCAAAGGCCTCAGCTGAAGCTGGTGCTAGTGGCAGTGCAAGTGCACCGAAGAAGGCCATGCAGAAGAAGCCTGCCAGCAAGCCAAAGCCGTTAGTGCCAAAGGCTTCGGCACCCAAGGCATCAAAATCTTCAGTGCCTCCTCCTGCTACAAGTTCTTCAGTGGCAGCAGCAAAATCTTCAACACCGGTCGAGCTCGCCTCTTGCCAGCGCACCGAGGGCTTTGCAACAGCCTCAATAGCTGCATAAAGTGCCTCAGCTTGTGGGCAGTCATCATCTTCATTGCCCACGCTGAAGAAAAAGGCAACTGCTGGCCGTGGAAGTTGGCCAAGTCCCAAGAGCAAGGCCTTCGTGCCTCAGGCTGATGAACACGGGCTGGCTGACGAAAATGAGATGGCGGAGTTCCTCAGAAGAAAGCAAGAGCAAGCTGCCATTGCTAAGAATTCTTCAGTTCCAATGATGCTTGATCCCAAGAAGCTGCTAGATTTCATTGACATCTGGTGCACCAAGCCAGACACGCCTCTTGACGAATTGAACCTGCCTTCTGGTCCAAGTCATGTGCTGTCTGCCTTCATCTTGAATGAGAAGCACAAAATTGCACAAGCTAAACTGGTGAGGAAACAGCAGCTGTAGAAAGAGAAAGAGCTGCGGCAGAATATGCTTTCCATTTCCCCTCAGCAGCTTGTAGCTTTACAGATTGAGATTCAACAGCTCTCTGAGGAATTTGAAAGACAGTCTAGTCACTGCTGTGGTGTGCATAACAGATTCATCACTGCAACCAACCAGGTTGTTGAAGACCACAACAAGCGCGAAGCCGCGAAGTTTGGTACAGTGACACCCACAAGTTCTTCAGCTTCACCACCACCTGCTCCAGCCAGTGAGACTGTGCCCTTATCTCCACAAGAACCAGACAGGACAACTGAAGAAGTTGTTCCTGAAGAAACAGCCAGGGCGACGGCATCAGTCGTTCCTGAAGAAACTGAACCAACAAACTCCTCAGCAGCAGTACCACCAGCGTCCTCACCTGTGAGGCATATCACACTTCCTTCTGCATCAGAAGTGAAGAAAACCAAAGCTGCTGAGAAGGAAGCAAAGAAGAGAAAAGCTTCAGCTCCTCCAACCATCACAACATCTGTGAAGAAAGTGAAGACGGCACCATTGTCTTCAGAAGATCCGATTGATGTCGTACCACTCTCATCAGCGCCCCCTACTCCTACCACTGCAAATCTTCAACTTGTTCTATATGGGGTGGAATATGAAATTCCTCAGGCTGATGTAGATGTCACTGAAACCCACTCTGCTGCTACCACAGAGCAAGTGGATGAAGAGATTGAAGTCGAAGATGATGCTTCGCTTCACCAAGTTGTGTCACAGAAGCCCTCACAGGTTCCGTTGACTGAAGAAAATGTCACTGCTTCATCTGCACGCAGTGAAGCAACTGAAGAGGATGTGGATATCGATGGTGCTACAACCCCACCGATCGTTGATGACTTTTGGGAAGCCTTCCATCCAAACTGGCCTCTCACCACACCTCTGACGCTAGTGCCACAGTCACCTGCCGTCACTGAAGAAATTCATACGGGCTCTGAGGAGAAATAACCATCACCCCTCCAGAGCATTCCTGAAGAAATACCAGCTGCAGCAGCTGATGAAACTGCTCAAGATGAGCCCACTGTTGATGTCGTCCATGCATCCCCTCCTCATGCAGACTCAATTCCTTCAGCTGACACAGATACAGTTCCTACCGCCACTGCTGAAGAAATTGCCAAGTCTCTTGTAGTAACAGATCCCAATGATTCCACTGGGTCCCCATGACCAGTGTTTGATGTTTGCAAGAAGGTGCATAACCTTCAGCCAGTGCCAGTGATGCCCAAGATAGGCAGAACCCTCAGGTGGCCTCAGTTCGACAATGCCAAATTCTTCGAAGAGAAGAATTTCTTCGTAGGCGAGTCCCCTTATGACTCAGCCAAGATCAGGCGCCTACGATTCTGGACAAGGACGCAGATGAATTTCTATGCATCTCTACTGTTTGACAAGAAGAAAGTATTTCCTCATCGACATATTCCTCACGTGGATATGGAGTCCCTACCGTGCTTTCAGCCAGTCCTGGCTGTTCTTCACGATGCAAGATTACTTAGCTTCTGCTCTGATGTGTGCGATTGGAATGAAGAACTCATTCTTCAGTTCTACGCTACTGTGCATTTTTCTGGAGAGGCTGAAGACATTGCAACATGGGCACTGGATTGGATGAGTGAAGACACTCACTATAAAGCACCAATTGAAGAACTTCTTCGTGCTCTCCCAGTTGATCCGCCCCAAGATGACGCGAAGAGAATTTATGAAGAACCTGACCTGCCTGACCACCTGATGCAAGTGCTGATGAAGCCAATGGCTGAAGGAGATGCTCCTAGGACAACCTTCCTCGTGAAGGACTTGCTCTATGTGCCAAAGACTGTTTTTCGCATTCTATCCAAAACCCTCAGTCCAATTAAGGGTCACAACTCCAACACTAAAGAAGTTGTGGGAATTATGAAGAACTTGCTGTTCCACATAATTCATGGCACTCCCATCAACATTCATGACTTCTTTCTGAGGACTTTGGTCACAGTGGCATAGTCGCCTTTTGATCTGAAGCCATATGCTCCATGGATCATGAGATTCATCAGATCCTGATCTGCTATTCACTACAAGGCTGAACGTCAGAATCACTTGAGCTATTTGCCTGAAGTAGAAGTTCTTTAGAGCACCATCTCCACAGTACCTGGCAAGGGCAAGACACCCATAGATGAAGGCTTACGTCCTCTGGATGGACATTTTCGTCAACCAATCTCCAGCTCCAATGCTGATGAATCTGCTAGCCAGGATACAACAACAAAAGCTTCAAGGCCAACTACTTCACCAGAAGCACCACGCGTCATGACGGACCATGAGCTGCTTATAAGCCTTCACCAGAAAGTGGACAAGAATCACCGATGGGTTAAGCGTCAGTTTGCTGTAGTTCAAGCCAACATCACTATGACGAATAACTCAGTCCGCAAAAACCGCTACTATCTTCATGAGATATTTGACAGATCATGGGCCATCCTTTCGCATCTCAAGACCGATGAAGAACTTGCTGATTTGGACTTCCAGATGAACTTTGACTGGGCAGAACCGCCAAGGAAGAAGTACAAGAAAGTCCAAGTTCCTCCTCTTATGCCGAGCTCAGAGTCTTCATCACGCTCCACTGATGAAAATGAAGCTGTTGAAGATGATACGACTGGTCCATCTGCTTCACACGACCCCGACACTGCTGGCGCTCCCTAGTCTTCTCTTCGATGTTTTTCTTCAGGGGCGTTAGTCCTCGCCTTGTCTCCTTTTGGTCATCTGATGACAAAGGGGGAGAAGTGTGAGTTAGTCTTCAAGCGGGTCAATATATGGGCTGTTTTTTTTTGCTTAAGTTCCAACTCTTGGACTTTGCTGGATTTGCTCTTTGATGAGTTGTAACTTAAATACTATTGGTCGTCTGACTCTTTTGCTACATTTATGATGCGTGCTCTGATCCTAATATATCTGTTCATAATGCATGCACAATTTCGTCAGAAACCAATTTTCATCATGCATTCATATTCCTCAAATATCTTATGATCATGCATGATTGGATTCCAAGATATAGGGGGAGATCTCCACAATTTCAACCTGCCATGTGCATTTGCAATCCAAAGCAAATTCCTCATATGCACATCTTCAGGGGGAGTTCCTCAATATCGTGTAACCAATTTCTTCAAACTCTGTACTTCCTTTTCAATTATTTGTACTCCTGTTGAAAGCCTAACCAATTTGTCATCAATCACCAAAAAGGGGGAGATTGTAAGTGCATCAAGTGCCCCCTTAGTGGTTTTGGAGTATTGAAGACAAATAGGTTAAGGAACTAATGTGTTTGTGAGTATACACAGGAGATAGAGTCCCCGAAGATTTGGTTTAATACATGGAAGTCGACCCCTAAAAATATATTTCTTCAAGTGAAGAAATTGATGTGAAGACTTTCAAGCTTGAAGACTTTGGTTTTCGTAGTTTCTTTTCTTCTTATTTGAGTCATAGGAAAAACCGTACTGTTAAAGTGGGTCTAGGTGAAACATATTTCACATTTCCAAAGTGATGCTCAAACTTACTGAAACCCATACACAAGCCGCTTCGAGTGAAGCCTTTGGAAATCTCCAGTGCAACTGATGCATTTGCTAGCGACAGTGACAAAGTTCATCTGGTCGCTGACGAATTTGGTTAGGCTGAGGAGTTAGGAGTTCACCAGTGCGAGCTGCCTATCGTGAGGAAATTGAGTGCCCTGATGAAATTGAGAGTACAATTTTCCGACCGTTGTTGCGCCGCGTGCCAGCTGTCGAGTGGATCCTTATCCTGACAACGGTCGAATCAGACAAGGGCATTTATGACAATTTATGTCGGGTTGCCCCCTGGCTATAAATAGCCACCCCCTAACCAGTTGTTGGTTGGCTGCTCTGAGAGAACTTGACACTTGTCATTTGAGAGCAACCCATCCTCTGACGACTTTGTGAGAACCCAAGTGAGGAAAAACCCAACCAGAGCCTAAGTGACTGAGCATCACTGAAGAGATTGATCTGTGTGGTCCGACGCTTGTTACCTTTGAGGACTGTCATTCCTCCAGACGGTTAGGCGTCATGTTCTGAGCACCCAAGAGTAATTGTGGAGTGCCGGTGAACAAGTCTGTGAAGGTTTTGGAAGTCTACCTTGAAGACTTACCATGAGTGATTGGGCGAGGTCTAAGTGACCTTAGCTCAAGAGGAATATGGTGAGGACTAAGTGTTCTCTGAGTTGCGACTCAGCCGCCTCAACCAGACGTACAGTTGATGCAGCAACTGGAACTGGTCTACCAAATTCCATTGTCTTCACCGAGCCAACCTGGTTTCAAATTCCTCACCCTCCTTTACTTTATTCCACTGCTGAAGAATTTGTGATCTATTCTCTGACGTATTTGAACTGAAGTATTTGATCATGCTATCGTTTATTTCCTCAGTTCATGTTCCTCATGCTTGTATGATTGCATGTTCTTCACCCTTATGTATCGTGTTAGCATGTACTCTGATTCTGTGATGACTTAGTTTCCCATGCGTTTCTATTTCATCACCCTGATCTTCGTCAAATTCATCAGAGATTGATGAATTTCGAATAATCTCCCATTCACCCCCCTCTGGGAGATAACATGCGCTTTCAATTGGTATCAGAGCAAGGTGCTCCCTTGTTCTGTGTGATTTTGGTTTAACCACCTGGAGTTTTAGTTATGTCGACCGCAGGTATGATCAAGGTCTCCGCTGCGTGCCATATCTTTGATGACACAGACTATCCTTACTGGAAGAACAAGATGCAAATGCATCTTGAGGCTATTGACAATGATCTCTGGTCCGTCGTTGAGAACGGCGTCCCCACCATTTCACCAAGTATCAATGCTGCTGATGTGAAGAGATTCAAGCAACTGGACTCTCAAGCGAAGAACATCATTTGTGGTCATCTCAACAAAGGACAGTATGGCAGAGTGAGTGCACTGGAAACCTCAAAGCTTATCTGGGACTGGCTTTCAAAAGTGAATGAGGGTGTTTCTACTCAACGTGACTCCCGAGTTGATGTTCTGCGCAATCTCTTTAATCGCTTCAAAAGACTCGACAATGAAAATGTGCAGCAAACCTTCGACCACCTCACTGATATATCCAATGAGCTTCAAGCTCTTGGTGCTGGTGACATTCTTGAGAGGCTCAACACACATGAATTTCAGCAAGCTGAGAAGAGAGATATGTATGGACCCAGCTATGGTCGCCCTCGCGCTCTGAAGGTTAAAGCAAAAGCAAAGGCTATTTCTTCATCTGAAGAAGAAGAAGAGGAATATGAGAGCAGTTCTGATGGTGCTGAGGAAATTGGCGGAGAACTGGCTATGCTAGTGAAGAAGTTCCAGAAGTTTTCCAAGAAAAACAGATTCGGAAGGTCTTCAAAGTATGACTCGAAGAACACTGGAGAAGCGTCTGCTTGAGACTACAACAAAGGAACCTGTAACAAATGCAAGAAGCCAGGCCACTACATCGCCGACTGCCCTCTCTGGCAAAAGAAGAAGAAGAAGAGCAGGGATGATGATGAATCTGATGGCAAGAAGAAGAAGTCCTCAAAGTCTTTCTCAAAGTCTTCATCAAAGTCCTCATCTCACAAGAAGTCTAGTTCTAGCAAAGCTCGTGCGTTTCTTGGGAAGGAAATGGATTCTGAAGAGGAATCTGATGATCAGCCAGCTGAGGAATCTGAGGAGTCAGACATTGGTGTGGCAAGTCTCGCTCTCGCCACTGAATATGTCAGCAAGTCTATCTTCAACACTGAGGATAATGGTATCTCCACCAACCATGATGACTGTGCTGATGACTACACTCCCACCTATTGCTTTATGGATCGAGGTGCTAAGGTAACATCATGAGAAGCTTACTTTGAAACCTCTAGTGATGATGACTCTGAGTGTGAATCTAAACCAAGCTATAAGAAACTTGCTAAATTTGCAACTGAACAGCAACATGCCATGGAAAAGATTCAAAAACTGCTAGACAAAAGCGATGACCTGTTGGACAAGGAAATGGGTCGTAGTCAAGCCTTGTCTAAGGATCTCAGAAGGCTCAAGTCTCAATATGACGAACTTAAAAGTCATCATGTGTCCCTCTCAGCTGAACATGAGAAGTTGTCCTATGAATTTCTTCAAAGGAAGCAAAATCTCGAGAAGCTGAGAGCGTCTCATGATGATCTTCAAAAGGAAAATGATTCACTCCTTGCTCAATAGATCAGTACCACTCAGGAAGAATTTGTTGCACCATGCCTAAAATGCCTTGAATGTGATAATGCTAATTCTTCAGCTGAATGTTCAAATGCTTCTGTACTTGGAATTGCTTCAACTGCTACGGTGGCCACTAACCCCTCATCTAAGGAAGCCACCAGTGATACTGATGAAAATGCAGGGCTGAAGGAATTGTATGTCACTGGCATGTACAAAAGCCTCAAAGGGCATCAAACCCTGTGTGACGTGCTCAAAAAGCAAATTCTTCACAGGAACCCTAGGAAAGAGGGTATTGCCTTTGAGAGAAAGCTCAATGCTGATGGTTCGTATTGGAAGCCTGAGCAGTATCCCAAAACCACATGGGTTGCTGCAAAGGGACCTCCAATAGACCCATCCATTCACCCCCTCTGGGAGATAACCTGCGCTTTCAATTCCCCTCCCACACAGCTCTCTCTCTCTCTCTCTCTCTCGCTAACCCTAGCTCTCCCCGACCCAACGCCGTCGCCGCCGCCGCCATGAATGCCGACCGATTCGGTGAGCCCCGCCCACCATGGCCGGCGCATAGTACAGCTCCCCACCTCCCTCAGCTACGTCATCCCATCCAGCCAGATCCGTCGCTCCTGGCCCTTAGCACTTGGCCGTGACCCCTGCCCCGTGCCTAGGGTTTCGGGCAGACATCACCTCGAACACCGGCGCGACTCCGGCGACCTTGGCTGGTCCTTTCTATCGCCTACAACGGCCTGTCACGCGTCCAAATTCCCGGCGGTGGCTGCATGGCCCATGACGGCGGCTACGGCTCCGAGGATAACGCCACCTCGCGCTGCGTTCGCGGACCCATGGATGCCGCGGTGCCTAGATCTGCCACGTCCACATCACTGCTTCCGCTGTCATGAAGGGCTTCAAGGAGGTTCTCGAGGTCCGCCCTCCTCCTCTCTCACCATCTCCTCTTACAATTTTGTGTTGTTCTAGGCCGATTCAGTTACAATAGGTGATACTAGGTTGATGAACAAACAAATGCATACTAAGTGCTTAATTTAGTTAGAGAGAAGGCTAAGATGAAATTGCATTTTAGATGTGTTCTCACTGTAAGGTCAACATTCAAATACATCTTGTTTATTGAGACCTCAAATATATCTTAGTTGCAGGTAACGAAATCAGGTATCAACTGGTCTGCAGTTGCAAGGGCAACAAGCGCAGTCAGCAGGTAAATCACCCAAGTCCAATCCATTTTCTTCTCATTGTGAATTGCTGACCATCTATGAGATTCTCCTGTTTCTGTCCACGTTTGTCTCAAATTCAAGGCCGTGAGGATGAGTAGATTGCTTCGAGTAAGAAGATCAAGCATGTAATTAAAAACATATTTTCACTCATATGTTCTCAAGTTTGTTTTAGTAATTCCAATCATACATACTTCTCTATAGTTTCTAATTTCTCCGCACACAAACATTGTTGGTTGTACCACGGACCAAAGCAATTCATCACGTTAAACTTCTCATTTCTCATAACGTTAAACTTTTGAACCTGTAATTTGTGACCTATTTTATTGCAAACAACAAACTGTGCTACTATCAACTTCAATTAGTGTGTCCTGTATGAAATACATGTATTATGTCTTCTGCTAAATTGTCACAATAAAAAGTCGTGGAGTCTTAAATTAATGATTTGGACCACTGCAAGGCAGGTCCTTATATGCTCTAGAAATCAAAACTATCTGTGTTTTTATACCAAATTGTTGTTGTTTTGCAGTTGTTTATATACCTGAGTCTATCTACAAATTTCTTCTTCTAATCCAAAATGCAACTCTTTTGGGATATGACGCAGTCTTCAAGATGGCGCTTGGACCATCAATTTCTGTGCTAGCATGTTGCCTTACATAAAAAAAATAGTTAAATGTTATAAAAATGTAATTCATGATAAATCTACTGGTTTTAATTAGATAATTTAGATGCTAGTAGTTCTTTCTTTATAGATGGTCGAACTTAGAAAGGTTTTGATCAATACAATCCTAAATTGACTTACATTTTAGGTCTGAGGTAGTGTGCGTGGACGCAAAATTTCTACTACCACTTTGCAGTTGTTTGAAAAAAATGAGCTTAGTTTAAAGTGCACACAACAGAAACTTCACAAAATGTCATATAGAAACCTCATTTACTATATACTACTCCCTCCATTCACTATTATAAGATGTTTTTGATATTTCGATGTTGACTACATAATTGAAGGTTGGGAGTGATGGCTTGTTTTTCTGCAATCTGCAGGTCTCATGGTGGAGCGGCTGGAGTGTATTTGGTCGCTGCTGGATCTGGACTTGGGAGCACGATCATTAGGTGAGTGAGTTGGCGTGAATTCTGTTAGTAGTGCTGGTTATTGGGTAACTGAGGCTTATTTCACTCTAGGATGCAATGCCATCTAGACACATACTATTTCGACAACTATAATACACAGTAGAAATACCACACATATGCTTTCTTTGTTTAATTAATTAATGTTATCTCTATTTGCGCTGTATCCAAAAGATCTTTTATCGGATCCATGGCAGATATGATTCGTTCAGTTATACAGACAGTGGTTAGATGTTCTGTATTTCTTTTATTCTGTATCCCATTTACTTCCTTTTTTTCTTTCTATATGCGCATACCTACATGTTTTCTTTTACCAGTACTAATTGTACTACTGTATACATGCGTAGATTTCTAGTACTTGTGAGGAAGGATTGCTTATGGTTATTTTTGCTAGTATGTACTGATAGCTGTAATTGTTTCAGAATACAACTAGCTTCCATTGTTGGTCAAAGTTGCTGCTGAAATAATCTAGTCTGAACTGAACTACAGGTTCGGGGGATTTGGGTGCCGATGCTAATTCCTTGGTGCACCGTCGAGGTTAAGGAAAGTGCATTGATGAACTTGTTATATGCAGTGCTGTGATGATAGTGGTGTGACTGGATTTAATTTATCCAGTGCTGCTGCTACTACTTTTTTACTTGATAGTTCAGATAGAGGCATGTCGAACGCTTGCTGCTACTGCAATTTTTGCTATTATATGATGCCTGTATCATTTATGCGTGGAAGAAGATAAAAGTTTTCTGAACATGATGAGTATTGATGTTTCACAATAGCAAGTGGATAGTCCAGTAACTAAAAATACACACAGCTGTAGATTATTAACCCAATAAGTATTATGTATTAAATATTCTGTAGTTCATAGTGTAACTTTTCAAGCTTGTAGGAGTTTACATGCTAAGAAATGATTTCTCCTCCTGTACCTAAGATGTTAAATGTGCAACATTACCTTGTCTTTATCTGGAAGTTCTTTCTCTTATAGCAGTTGTCGGGGGGATTACCCGCGGTCAAGACCCGGCCTGCTATAGGACCTGGCCTCAAGGATGACCCGGCCTGCTAGAGGACCTGGCCTCAAGGATGACCCCGCCTGCTACAGGACCTGGCCTCAAGGATGACCCGGCCTGCTACAGGGCCTGGCCTCAAGGATGACCCGGCCTGCTACAGGACCTGGCCTCATGGATGACCCGGCCTGCTACAGGACCTGGCCTCATGGATGACCCGGCCTACTACAGGACCTGGCCTCAGGGATGACCCGGCCTACTACAGGGCCAGACCTGGCCTGCTACAGGGCCTGGCCTCAAGGATGACCCGGCCTGCTATAGGGCTTGGCCTCAAGCATGACCCGGCCTGCTACAGGACCTGGGCACAAGCATGACCCCGGTCTGCTACAGGACCTGGCCTCAAGGATGACCCGGCCTACTATAGGACCTGGACTTAGACGAAATTCCACCAAGGAGTCCAAATACAAGACGGAGACTCCAAACTTGGAAGACACGAAGGACTTAGAGGACATAGAGTAGGATTCCGACTATGTGTATAACCAGGAATCTCTTGTAACCCCAAGGACTCAGCTATTATATAAAGCGAGTCCCTGGGTCATCAGAAGGGAGAGGTTTTTAGACAGCCATGTCTCGAGACAGATGTTTTGATAGGTCTCAAGATAGATGTTTTGATAAGTCTCGAGACAGAGGTAGCGAAATAGCGCCCTTGTAATTGAGACCATCATAATCAATAGCAATCAAGTAGGATGTAGGCTTTTACCTCCACCGTGAGGGGCCGAACCTGGGTAAACTCGCGTCTTCTCGTTTCCGATCAACGCCATCCAAGCCTCCACCTAGCAGCGATGGCCTCAAAACTTAGTCTTCTCACGAAGACATCTGCTATGACAAAACCATGACAGTTGATGCATACATCTCTTCTAAAAATAATCCAGAATGAACAAGATAAAATGCTAGATTCATTCTTTGTTAGATCCACATCAGGTGGATTCTCACCCGTGGATGAGCATTTTATTCACAGCTTCATGGGTTCATATTCGTTTTCTTTTGCAGGTGTGATCCAACCAGGAAAGAACTAGTGAGAAGAAGGCTACTAGGAGGAGCAACACCTACCCTATTCGCGGCCCTTCCATTCTTCCTATTTTATTTCTTGTCGATTAGAACAACATTGATATGTGTGCCCTCCATGCTAGCCTATGTAAATTTGTATATCAAAGATGATGAATGTAAATTTATATAATCCATGCAACCAATATGTTATGAGTATGTATATATGATAATACTATGTATTACAGAAACTGTACTCTGTACATCATAGTACAAGTACAGTATTTTTTTAAATCCTAAAACAACTAGCAGTGGCGGGCAGGACTAGGTGCATGCCACAGGTATAAAGTAAAACCGCTAGTGGTATTCGAGTTACTAGTGGCGGGCAAGCTTTTGCGCCCGCCACGGGTGGCCTTTTACCACGGAGGTCGGTGGCGGGCTTGCTTGGGCCCGTAGCTCACCACTGATGGCCATTTTGCACCCGCCACTGCTAGCCATTTCTGCAGTAGTGTGTCCAATCATCGACATTTTCCATTAAGTTATTCAATAATTCCTGAGCCTGTTCAATAGTTCGTTCCCTCAAAACACAACCAACACACCTATCTAGGTAGTCCCTAGAAGCGGCAGTTAGTCCATTATAAAAGATATCAAGTATTTTGTTCTTCTTAAGAGGATGATCAGACAAAGCATTCAGTAATTGGAGAAGCCTACCCCAAGCTTGAGGGAGATGCTCTTCCTCAAGTTGCATAAAGTTATATATTTCCTGTAAGGCAGCTTGTTTCTTATGAGCAGGAAAATATTTCTCAGTAAAGCAGTAAATCATATCCTCGGGACTACGCACACAACCAAGAGCAAGGGAATTAAACAATTCTTTTGCATCACCCTGTAATGAGAAAGGAAACAACTTAAGAATATAGTAATAACGAATCTTTTCCTCTTGAGCAAATAGGGTAGCAATATCATTCAGTTTAGTAATATGTGCCACAATAGTTTCAGATTCATAACCATGAAATTGATCATATTGTACTAAAGTAATAAGTTCAAGATCAACAGAGAATTTATAATCCTTATCAGTAACAAAGATAGGTGAAGTTGCAAACTTAGAATCATGTTTCCTCATTTCGTTCATAGATTTTTCTTTAAGCTTACTCAGTAGTTTCTTAAGATCACCCCTATCCTTACAAGCAAGAAATTCCTTAGCAATTTCCCCATCCATAACATAACCCTCAGGTATATTAAGCATCTTAGTTCTAGGAGGAGTGCTAGGTGTTACAGGTAAATCATAATCTTCATTAGTTTCATCATTTTCAAATTCTTTAGCTTTAGCAATTTGAGCATCAAGAAATTCACCAAGTGACATAGTTTCATCAAGCAAAGTAGTAGCATCATCATGAGTATCATCAAAAGCAGAAGCAATGTCTATCATTTGCGACATATCAGATTGACTATCAGGTGGTGGTGTGGCAAGTCGACTCAAAACAGAAGGTGAATCAAGTGCAGAGCTAGATGGTAGTTCCTTACCTCCCCTCATCTTAGAGGGTATGATCTTGGTCTTAGAGTCCTTCAGATTCTTCATAGTGATCAGTGGATATTTAACTCTCAAGTGAACTTAAGAAATAGAGCTATGCTCCCCGGCAATGATGCCAGAAAATAGTCTTGATGACCCACAAGTATAGGGGATCGTAACAATCTTCGAGGGTAGTATTTGACCCAATTTATTGATTCGACACAAGGGGAGCCAAAGAATATTTATAAGACTCAGCAGTTGAGTTGTCAATTCAACCACACCTAAAAAGTTATTTATCTACAGCAAAGTGTTTAGTAGCATAGTAGTTTGACAGTTTTGATAGTAGCAGTAGTAGCCATAACAGTAACAGTAGCAGTTTCGGAGCAGTTGTAACAGCAGCAGCAAACAATAGTAACTTAGCAAAGATAGTATGAGCAAAGCGTAGGCATTGGATCAGCGATGGATATTTGTATGGATGGCATTCATCATATAATAGTCACAACCTAGAGTGATACATAACAGCTCCAATTCATCAATTCAATGTAGGCATGTATTCCGTATATAGCCATACGTGCTTATAGTAAGAACTTGTATGCCATCTTTTGTCCTACCCACCCGTGGCAGTGGGGTCCATAAAGAAATCTAAGGGTAATTAAGGCCTCCTTTTAATAGAGAACCGGAGCAAAGTATTAACACATGGTGAATACATGAACTCCTCGAATTACAGTCATTCCCGGAGAGTATCCCAATTATTGTCACCTTGGAGTCTACGGTTCAGAGCAATAACAAGTGCATACGTGTAACGCCCCCATGTAATAGCTACAGTAATCACCCTTTTGATAATGCCATGTCATCATGATTAACCATGCTTGAGCATCATTTGCATCATACTTCATTTCAAATCCATTTAAAATTGTAATTCAAATTTAAAGTAGAAATAAAAGTTGTTCAAGACCAGAAACTAAAATGTTCAAAATATTGTAAATAATCCAGAGGCAATTATAAAAATATGATCAACATTTATTAAATTAGATAAGTGACTCTATCAACCTCAAACAGCAGCTAACAGCAACATTTAACATCACTTTATTTAACAAGAATTACAAATGAAATTATATTTTGTCCAAACCAATTTTTGGTGGTAAAGAATATTGCACTGTAATATTTGAACTAAGTCACACAATTTATAAAGCTCATTTAGTGGTCAAGCAATTTGCAAATCTGAGATAAAGACAGAAAACGGAAAAGAAAAAGAAAAGGGGCAATGGCCTACTGTGCACTTGGGCCGCAAGTGCACAGTAGCCAGCCCAGCCCGCCACCCCGGCCGTCATCCTCCTCCCGCACGCGTCGCCTGGCGCGCGCGCCCGGCCGCCGTTCGCCACGCACCGACGATCCCGCGGCTCCCCGACGCCGATAAGACCGCCACCGAGCCCCTCTCGTCCTCCCCGAACCCTAGTCCCTCTCCCTCGCCCCCCACGCGCCCTCTCTCTCTCTGTCTCGTGCCTCACCCGAGAGCTCGCCGCCGCCGTCGCTCGATCCCGCGGCCACCGTGCCCCGATTGCCGCTCCGCCAGGCCCGACGTCCTCGCCATCCTCGACTACGTCGCCTGGACCCAGCCATTGGAGCCGGGAGCCCCCACCGACGCCGCATCGACCTCTTCTTCCCCGACGCCGTCCGCCGCTATCGTCGTCGAATACGCCGCCCCGAGCCTCCCCCGAGCTCACTCTCGCACAACTACAGGCTCCTAGTGAGCCTCGCCACCTTCTCATCCTCTTCCCCACACGGATTCGTTGCCGTAGCTCGCCGCATTAGAGATGCCCGATCGCGCCGCCGCATAGCTCGTCACCGGCATCATTTTGGCGACCATTTGGTCATGTGCTGCTGCCCGCTCGCTTCGCCGCATCTCGCTGACCTCGCCCAGCCTCTTTGCTCCCTCGCTCGCGCGCCGCATCGCCGTTTGCCACCACCGCCCAAAATCGCCGTCCGCCATCGCCGTCATAGCCCTCGTTTCCGGCCGCCCCGCCTCGTGCCGATGGGCTAGATCGACGCGGCCTCTTCCTCTCGTTCGAACGAGCCCGAGAACGCTCGATTTGGTGCATCACAGGAGAAACCCGGGCTCCCCGGAGTTGCCGCCGTCTCGGGCTCGCCGGTGAGCGCTCCGCGCGACTCCGGTGGCCGGCGTCTAGCTGGCTGACCTGGCACCGCTGGGTCCCGCCTTTGTGTCATTGACACTGGGTCCCACTGGACCCAGTTGACCGGTCAGCGCGGCCCCGCCCGCTGACATGTGGGGTCCAGTCGATTAAATGATTTAATTAAAATAGATAATCTGTTAATTGTAACACCCCAAAAATTTAACCATGTTTTGTTAATTAAAATGTTGCCAGGAAATTGAAATTTTTCTGTCTGGATTTTCTTGTGATCTCAGAGCCACTTCTTTTGTCTGAATTTTCAAAAAATTCTTCTTTCCTATCTGAAACTTTTGAATGGTGTTGTGTGGATTGAGTGTTTTATTAAATCATTTAATTACATTTAGTAAAACCAGTGGAATATTTTTATAATAAAAATTTGCCAAGTTTTTAATTCATTTAAGAGCATTTTACCCCTTTTTAGGGCCTCGGTTGCACTACAACTATGTTATAACTTCATCTATAAATTCCACAAAAATTTGTAGATGTCATGTGATATCCCTGGATCACTTTTATGCAAAAACCCAGCTTAGCCATTTGTAAATTTTGAGCTCCACTTCAAACTTTCAAATCTGGTTCAGTTTGTAGTTTGCACTGCAACCTAATTAAATAATTCTTTATAAATTCCATAAAAATTTGGGGATGTCAGTAGGGGTATATAACTCAGGTTTATGCAAAAATCCATTTGGGTTCTTTGAAAAATTTGAGCAAACCATCCTCATCTTCATTCTGGTCCAATTTGGTAGTTTGTACTGCAACCTCATTTTAATTTGCTCTATTGCCCTTGAGATTTTTCCTGCTTATAGTCCACCCTAGCAAACCCTTAAGTCCAGGAGATTGGACCCTTTGGAATATTTTTGACACATGTAATTACAGTCTACAGTTTCTGTCCAGAACTGTAGTTTTGCAAATCTTGCATTAACAATTTTCTTGTCTTCATATAACAACCATGCCATCATCACCAGCATCTAAAGAGACTCTGATCTGGAAAGTTTGGTCACTAGCAAAACCTTCTGGATGCCCCTAGCATTTTGTCGAGCAGTTGGAGTGCATGAACTGTCTTGTCATGATTCTAACTTTGCATTGGAGGTTATCTTATCTGGCTATATCAGCTTGTCCTTTAGCTTTGCCTTGGCCAGCAATCCACCCTAGTAGATCCCCGTGGGCAGAGGAGCCTTTTGGCACATCCTGGCATTTCAGCAAGCACCTTGCGTGCGTGCTCTGGGCGCGTCCAGAGCGCACGTTTTGCACGAGCGCGCCCGAGCCGCCGCGACCAGTGCCGCCTCCCCCGCTAGCTCCAATTCATCTCCCCTGGCTCCTGGTTCTGCCGCAGCGCGCCAAGACCAGCCCAGCCTTTCCCCTCTGCCGCTCGTCGCCGCCCCCGCAAGCCGCCATTGCCTCTGCCGCCGCCAGCAGCAGTCTGCCATGGACGGCACCGCCCAAGCCTTCCCAGCGCGCCAGCTGCCCCCTGGACCAGCCCGTTCTCATCCTCGAACTCGTCCGCTAGCGCCCGTCGCCGCCCCGTCGCCCTACAGCAACAGAACGTCGGTTCGCCGGTGATCTTATCCATGGCCGCCGCGGAACCGACCTCGCCTGCCTATATAAGGACCTCCCCCGGCTCGTTCTAGTCCACCAGTAGCCTCACCCCAGCTGTAGCAAGCCGCCCCTAGCTCCAATTCGACCGGAGGCCGTCATCCTCCCCAACTCCGGTAGCTTCGGCCGCCGCCGTGTTCCGGTCAAATTCGTCGTGACCAGGGTCCCGTAGCCCATCCATCGCCGCCATTAGCTTCGCCTAGCCCCCACGAAGCCTCCCCACCTCTCAGCCTCGACTGGGTGCCGCCGTAGGCCTCTGCCCCAATTTGTTCCCGAACCACCGTCCGCCTCGGAGCTCGTCGCCGACGAGCCTGCCCACGTCTTCGGCCATGGCGACCACTGGGAGGGCCGCCCTGAAGCGGCGGATCCATCCCCGCCATCGGAGCCCCGTGAGGAGCCGCCATTCGCCGGCGGCAATCGCCGGAGACGCTCCCCCGTCTCTGCCATAAGGGAAGAGAGGGAAGGGGCGACTGGTCAAACCTGACCAGTGGGCCCGAGGGACCCACTGTCAGTGACCCAGCGTCGGCCCACGCTGGCTTAAGTGAAGACGTAAACCCTGAAGTACGTCTCTCCCCCTCGCAGGCGTGTTTCAGTGCATGTGGTTTCTGTTTCGGGAAAACGTATTCTGCTTCAGTACGTTTCCCTGTTACGAAAACGTATCGGGTTCTCAAACGTTTTGTTTTCTGATTTTATTAAAAACAGAGTTTTGACCAGACTTTGACTGGCTATATCTTTTAAAATAAAACTCCGATTGATTTGATTCTTTTTCCTACCTCTCTCAAATTTCATCTAGTTTATTTTCATATTTATTTGAAAATTTTCCGAGACAACTTTTTGTACTGCTTTCAATTTATGTGTTAATTGGAATATTTCTCAAAATAGGAATTAAAGAGAGGAGAAAACTTTCGAAAGTTTTAAGATGCACTCTACCTCTCCACAACCTGAAGGCAAGCATTCTGAACCCCGGTATAATATTGGTTGTGTGTTATTTGATGTGACTACAACATCAAGATAATTTGAAGCATGCATTATTTTATGTGATGTCGTGATCATGCTCTTGAGTGCATGATAGAAATTCCTTGCTGTTGGAATTTAAATGCTTTTGGCAGTATTCATCCTCTTATACCTCTCATGCCTACCGGAAGGAATCCGGAAAAGTCTCTGTCTCGGGTAGACACGAGCTTGGTGTTGACATCTCGTTGAAGCGAGAACGGTTAGTGAGGCATGAAGGAGTATGATGAGTGGTGATCCCTGTCTGATGTCGTGAAATATATTTTTATTGTGCTAATCATGCAGGGAACACTTAAACCTCCTGAGTCGACCGTAGATCGAGTCTTGCTCCAGTAACCCCCATACTTGTTCCGTACTACCACTTGTCCCTGCCGCAGGTAGGGTACGGTCCAGTAAGTTGTCAACCCCTTTCTTAGCACACACCGTACAGAGAGGCCATAGTGAAAGATACCAGTGGCCCCTGGTAGGCATGTCACATGGTCCGGGGGCATGGGTGTTCGGTTGGAGCCGAAGGGGTAGCTCCCCTAGTTTGCGCGCGGTATAAATTTTGTTATCCCATGCTAGTCGAGGTTGTAGCCTCCCCACTTAGAGTTTTGCTTAGCGGGTGTCGTGGGTGATTCCAGACTCCGGTAAGTGAAGCTGGTGTGTGTGGGTCAGGTGTGTTTTCAATTCAAAGACTGTAATCGGAATTAGTCCCGGTGGACTAAAGGAATCCGTTACTTGTGGGTAAAGAGTACACCCTCTGCAGAGTTTATATCTATTCGAATAGTCGTGTCCGCAGTTAAGGACTACAGTCTGGGATGGGTCAAGTGTCGGTCTTAGTGTCGGTCTTCGGAGGAAAAACTTCTAAACCGGAACATTGATCCTGACGTATGACAAATGATGATTATGATTATTATTATTATGGACTAACCATTTATATTATTTGGAATATCGAGTATCCCTGGGATGGTTCTACCTCCTGGATACTCGTTGTGATTATTCTTATAAGCCCTTTATGTGGCGTCGCTCAGACGCCCGACTGTGGCATGCTTGTTATTTATTTTCCTTATAAGCCCTTTATGTGGTGTCGCTCAGACGCCCGACTGTGGCATGCTTGTTATTTATTTTCCTTATAAGCCCTTTATGTGGTGTCGCTCAGACGCCCGACTGTGGCATGCTTGTTATTTATTTTCCTTATAAGCCCTTTATGTGGTGTCGCTCAGACGCCCGACTGTGGCATGCTTGTTATTTATTTTCCTTATAAGCCCTTTATGTGGTGTCGCTCAGACGCCCGACTGTGGCATGCTTGTTATTTATTTTCCTTATAAGCCCTTTATGTGGTGTCGCTCAGACGCCCGACTGAGGCATGCCTTGTATTATTATCCTTTCGAGGCGTCGCTTCAGACACCCGATTGGTTTATTTTATTTCTATTATCTGATTCCTTATTCATGTTTTATATGAATAACCTGCTTGCGTGCGTCATGAATTTTATTTCATGACTAACTATGATATGGGGTGTCCCGATCTTCTCAGTAAGCGGCGGTGGTGATGATGATGGTGTAGGATAACTTGTATGTCGCCGATGAACTCTCCCTCGCTTGATCCCTGATGCCAATGCAAAAGGTCTCAACCCTTTGGATATTCACAACGTCACACACTTGCGCACGCAGCCGTCGACCACGAACGGTATAATTGCGATATACTAATTCCCAATGGAACAGCAGATCACACTCAAACTTGCAGTATACTTCACCAGATCGATACGAATTGGTGAAGGGGAATTCAAGATGAATGCTTACAAGGCAATTCTCATGAACTAGGGTTTATCTTAAACGTGGTCTGCCTCTAACTAACCCTAAGGAAGGGTATTTATATCCTAAGATAGATCGAAGGGGTACACGAGCCGTCAGCCCCAAAATCTGCGCGCAGGCAGCACGGTTGTACCGCTTATAGCAAGCGGTACTACCGCTCTAAGCGGTACTTCCGCTCTAAAAATGCTTACTGCCGCTTTAGTACCGTTCGGGGATCGCATGGGTTCCAGAAGAAATTCCTAAGCGGTACTTCGGGCGGTAGTGCTGGGCCGGTAGTACCGCCTAAGCAGTACTACCGCTCTGGCAGGCGGTACTACCGCCTGGGAACTGCAGAATCTTCTTGCTCCCTTGTGCTATGCCTTCCTCCTTGCTCCCTTGTGCCATGCCTTCCTATCCAATGTACCTAATGACACATACACACAAGGATTTAGGCAGTATAAAGCTCTCATCAAAAGAAATAGCATTATCCACTAAGAGAGAATTCACCTGTTGTTCTAGTAACTTAGCACGAGCTCTTGTAGTTGGTCCAATCCTGATTTCATCATTGGATATCTTCTTTGCAGCAACAGGTTGTTCATCTTCATGAGGTGGAGATGGAACCATAGTAGGGATATCCTCATCAAACTAAGTGATCATGGAATATTTCAGTGCATGATTATCATCTGTTAGATTAGGCTTGTGTTCTTAATGTTTGCGAGTACATTCAAAGTACTCACTGGCTTGTCCCTGGCTATTGTCTTGGCCAGATTTCTTGCTTGGAGAGGAGCGTAACGACGACAGCCCGGAACCTAGGCAACGATGATAGCAGTCTCGCGAAGATAGGAGTTATCCAGGTCAGTTGTTCCTGTGGGACATGGAGTCCCATAGACGCCGATGAACCGCAAACCGCTTCCGCCTTCAACCACTAGAAACCATTTGTTGTACTCATAGACCAGAATGGTCTTGTACTACATATTTTGTATTTTGCTTAGAATTTCTGTATCAAGATTGTGCCTCATCAGCTAACAGTAATCCTGGGGCTGATGAGCACAAGGACCATTTACTGGGAATTAATATCCCGAAAAACCGGTCCTGACATTAATTAATTAAATTAGTTAATTAAAACGTTAATTAGTCCCGCCCCCCTGGGCCTCGGTCCAGCCGTCCCACCCGCTGCCCCCTAGCCTCGGCCCCGCCCCCCGGGCCTCGGCCCAGCCGTCCGGTCCAAGCCGGCCCACCCGCTGCCCCCTAGCCTATTTAGGCCACAGCCACCCGAACCCTAGCCCTTCCCCGATCCCCTTCTCCCCTCGTTCCCCGACACCGCCGCCCGTCGCCCGTCGACGCCGTCGCCGCTTCCCCGCTCGCCGCCTGCATCGAGCCGCGCTCGTGCACAACCGCTCGGCCGCGCCCGCGCCACTGCCGCACGCGCCCGCTGCCGCGCTGCTGCCACTGCTTGCTACTGCCGCTGCTCGCCTGCGCTCCCGCGGCCACTGCTGCTGCTCTGCTGCTACTCACGGTGGCTGGCTGCGCTGCTCCTCTGCTAGTTGCTGCTCCCTGTGCTGCGCTAGCTGCCGCCGCAGCTGCCTTGCTTGCTGCTACTCGCTGGCTGCCGCTGCCGCCTTCCTGTTGCCACTGCTTACTGCTGCCGCGTCGCGCCGCTGCCCTACTGCTGCTCTGCTCGCTGCACTACTGCTACTACAGTAACTGAAAGTAGACGTAACAAGCTTTATTTCATAGCTTCTGTAGCAGTAGCTAGCTTTGCTGCTGCTACGATGACTACCTCTTTTGACAGCAACAAAACAACGACAAGACGAGTCCTAAAATGAGTAAAAAAATATTTGAACAGAAAGTAGACGTAACAAGCTTCATTTTGTTCCATTGGACCAGTTTCAGATAGTGCGTGGATTAATTCCTACGAAAATCACAAAATGCTAAGTTCTGTTAAGTGAAAACTGAAAAACAGCTTTATTTTCATAGCTACTTTAGAGCTGTTGATGATCAAGCAAATGAACTCTAATATGGATGAAAGTGATACTAACATGTAGATCGTAGAAAAATGCTCACAATTGATATAATTCACAAAATCATAGGATGTGCAGAACAATAGCAATAGCCTTCGGAAAACAGCTAAGTGATGTTTAAAACTGAGGGCTTCTCAGACTTAGGAGAATTTCGGAGATTTTCAGAAAACTTCAAAAATTCATAGAAATTCATCCGTAGCTCGGATCGAAAAACTTTCTACATGAAAGTTGCTCAGAACGACGAGACGAACTCAGATACGCTAACCACATACCCGTCGGACACCTCTAACTACCCGAACGTGGAACATTCCCCTCTCCGTTCATCTGTCTGACAGATATCCGGATCCGGGAAAACTTTCCCGGATGGGTTCCCCCTTCATTGGTATCGTGTAGCACTGCGTTAGGACACACCCGGCACTGCGTATCGCCATGTCATACTTTGTGTTACAATTGTCCGCTTCATATTTACTGTTTCTTCCCCCTCCTTCTCTCTCGATAGCCCCTGAGACCGCCGACGACACCGCCGTGTACGACGACGTTGCCGACGACCAGGCCCCTTCAGCAGAGCAACCAGGCAAGCAAAACCCCCTTGATCATCAGATATCACCCATTCCCTTCTCTATTATGCTTGCATTAGAATTGCCCTGCTACTGGTCTGATAGCACCTAATCCGATGCATAGCCTGATTTTGTAGTCTGTTATTGATACCCCACCTGTTGTCGCACAATACTTAGTTATGCTACTTCTTCATCGGTGTCCCATCACCCTTGTCCGTATGCCATGCTTGATATCGGGCCGTGATCACTCTGGGTGAGGATCGCGGAAACATTTACATTCTGCAAATACTTAAACTGTTAAAGTCGGGCTGGCCCCAAGGGTGCCCGCGAGTGGATATCATTAAAGACGGGTCGGCTCCAAGAGCACCCGCGCGATATGTCTTACCAAGTCGGAGCGACAGGAACCCTGTTCGACTCTGCGAGTTACTAAACCTGATTAACGGATTTGGGTATTTGATATGAGTGGGTCGTCGTGCCCTTTACGCACTACCACCACGTGGGATAATGGTTTAATTGGGCCCTCTACGCCATATGTATCAGCCGAAGGCTCTGTCAGACGTCCAGTTCATCATTGTGGCCGGGTCAGATCGTGCCATCGGCGCTGGTATCCACCCTGCACACAACGACCCAGAGTGCACAGGGTGATGGCCCAAGACCCCTGGGCGCTTAGGATGTAGACCGACGGGGACCTCTCTGCTTAGCTCTAGGTAGGATTGCGGTGTGTCGATCAGCTGAGGCCGGATATCACCAGGAACAAGGGTGTGCGGCCGGAGTTAATCGAGCATGTTGGGTAACAGTAGTGCACCCCTGCAGGCAAGATATCTATTCGAATAACCGTGTCCATGGTAACAGGACGCTCGGAGTTGTGCCCGGATCTATGACAACTATAAAGTGATGATGATACATGTTAAACTATTACTACCGCTCTCGGGATCGCTTTCTCGTGGGTTAGTCGAGAAAGGATCTCAGGGAGTTGCTACCATACAACCACTATTATATGCTACTATATTCTACTCTCTTCTGATGCTGCAAGATTGCTTCAAGATGCTAGTCTTCGTTAGGCTAGGCCTTCCCCCTTTATTCCAGCATTTCTGCAGTACAGCCCACAGATATAGTCCCATTCCTTTGATACAATGCATTTAGCATAGTTCTGATGTCAGTCTTGCGAGTACTTTGGATGAGTACTCATGGTTGCTTTGCTATTCTTTTCCCCCATATCCATTTGATGAAATCAGCCGATGGAGTCCAGGAGCCAGACGCCACCGCAGACTGCTACTACCAGGAGAGTCCCGGAGGCCACTAATGTTGCGTTGAGCCAGCCGACCAGGAGTAGTTTAGGAGGCTCCCAGGCAGGAGGCCTCGCCTCTTTCGATCAGAGTCGTTGTTTGTTTTCGCCTTCTTAAGGCACCTTGTTTAACTTTGTGTCTGTACTCAGATACTTTTTGCTTCCGCTGATGCTTGTATAACTCGAGCTTTTGTATTCGAGCCCTCGAGGCCCCTGGCTTGTAATATAAAGCTTGTATTATTTTATTTTGTGTCTAGAGTTGTGTTGTGATATCTTCAAGTGAGTCCCTAGGCTTGATCGTGTGCATTTGCGTGTATGATTAGTGCACGATTAAGTCGGGGGCATCACAGGTTGGTATCAGAGCCGACTGCCTGTAGGAAGCCCCTTTCCAACTCCTTGGCCGCAGTTGAGTCTAGTATTTCCGAAAACTATTTTACTAACATGGCTCTGTGGGTTACGGGCCCACATCGCCAACTGGATGGGATTAGGATCTTTTATTTCGCCCCTTTACTCTGGGACTCTGATCTCTCTTCTATTCGGGTTAAGATCTTACTAACTCTAACTTTAGGATCTCGTGACCATATTCTCCCGGAGAGCCACTCGATACAGATGATCGCCTATTTCACCAGAAGATCCCGAAGATACTCTCCAATAAATTTCGAGACCCTATGTGCCCACCGCTTTTGCAGTTCCCTACCACCGGTAAGTCCTGATGGATAACTACATACACTTGTCGTACATATATTCATTCCAGATACTCTCTTGCTCCATCCGACATATCGAAATACTCTTCGATATTTCGAGAATCCTTTGTCCCTACTGCCTTGCAGTCCTTTGTCGCACGAATACATTTGCGAATAATTCCTCACACTTATCTGGGATTCGTTCATCCCTAGTTGTTCAGGCGATTCACAATATACTTCGAAACGATATCCGATCTTCCGGAATTCCTCTGCAGCCTACTGCTTTTGAGATTTCTCTTACCTGCTTGTATTATGGATAATTCCATATGCCTAGCAATTTTCATTGACATCCCTTGTCATTGCCATCCTGATCCTATTGATTCCACATGCATGCGAATACTCGCAATCATCAGTTGATTCCTGTGAATTCATCCTTCCGGCTCAGACGTCATTCCGGACATGAGCTGGATCTCGACAAATCAAACCTTCATTGATTGTCCATCTAATTCTATTCAACTTACTTATCTTTGATCAGAGCGTTTGCCTCTGATCCCCCGATTTGGAAATCATATTTCCTTCGTAAATAAGCTTCGAATTATTCAGATGTTCCTATACTCTGATGCCCTTATATTCTTTCTTCTTCTGGTTGAGCACCGATACTCGCTTGAGATCCTTTGCGGACCACCTGATCTTTTGGTGGATTTCTAACCGACAGTTCCCTTGTATTATCTGCTCTGAGTCGTCAGCCCTCTGCTTTCGAGCTTGTATCCATTGCTTTTATAATTGTGTTGTATAGGTTTCTAAAATATCCCGATGGGTTGAACCTATGCTTTCCCTAATTTGTGTGAACCCGGAAACTTCTATGAGTTATACTTTACTAGTGTTTCGCCAGATAAATTTTCAGCACTACAACTTCATCGAAAGCGAGAAGTGACTGAAAGGTTAAGCATTGGAGAAGTGGGAGTCAACCTTGAACTTTGTGTTCATGCCCATGGAAATGATGTAGACCGTTACGGAAGCTTCTTGCAACATATTTATTCATTTGTATAACTCTTCCGGTATCATTAAATTTGATCCATTGCTGTTATGGTTCCGACCTTGCTGTCCTTAATAGATATATCTGAAAGGAATCCATTCCCGTACCTCGTTTATTTATCGACAAGGTTAAAATATCTGCTGCTCGCAGCTCAACGATCCAGATCAGTTTCTATGCTGTTCCACCCTTGAGTATTACTGTCTGGTATCTCAAGGATATCGTGCCATCGCATTACCTCTTATGTATTCTTGTTGGAATAATAATTCTCACCGTTTTAGTCACTCCGCAGGTTTGCATTGTCCGTCACTCGAGAGCTCTGACAAGTGACTTGGATCCACACTATGATTCAGTACTCCTAGTAATTTGTTGCTCATAAATTTAAACTCAATCATGACATTCCTAGCCTAATCGGCTACATCATTATCATCCTAATTTTAACTGTGCTACCTGGTCCTTCTTCCCGGAGCACCATTTTCGATGAAGAGCTAGACTTACGTCGAGCTTCTTTGTCATACCGTTTCGTCTTGAACAGCAAGATTGATTCTGAGCTTGCATCTTATCCGTGGTTCCAATAACCTTTCGCTTCACCATCCTTTTACTTGATGTCGTCGCTGATCGACTACGTCTTCATGAAACCTTTCGACAAAATGTGACCTGATCATCGTCAACTTTTGACTTCATTAAAAGTTGTGAATTAAATTCATGATGAGTATTGCCATCCTTGCCCCTCAATGATTTGTGTTATCATCGACAACACTCTTGTCTTCTTTCCAACACATGTTTGATCATGTCTTGGGTATACTTTGAGCTCCTTGCTATTCTTGCAATTGTTCTTTGTGTACTTCTTGTGTTCTCCAAACCCAGCCCTTACTTAACACCCCATGTCATTGCTACCCCGGGGCTTGACTGTGGTATTTCGAACATTAACCAGAACATTGGAAGCGCAATGCTAAATGTTTCTTGATCGATTATCCGAACACTGTTGTATGGATGAACATCATGATTTTCCTGGCCTTTTTGTCTAAAGGGAAACATACTCATTGTCCTGCCATGTATATCATGCTCTGCTTGCTCCTGAGGAGGATATACCTGTGTATATTCACATTTTCCTTTCCATTGATTTGTTTAACCTTTCTTATGATCTATATGATCTAAGCAGTAATAATTCCCTGCTTATGTAAACACCCCAGTGTACAACTTAGTCAGAAAAACCCTGTTACTATTGTTGTTAACATTTCGGTAACCATAGATGGACGAGAACTTTGCCTATTGGTCCGCCTCGTCTTAACGAGCAGGAAAATGGTTCTCTTCGTCCCCCGCCCTTGGTACCCACGTTGTTGCCAACATAGCTGACAAACTATCCTCTGGCATACCCTGCTATCGTGGCCATGCCAAATGTCACCGCCCTTCCTACTCTTAATCCACCCTTACCACAGTTCCACAGGACCGAAACCTGACTCTCCTGTGCACCCCCTGTTTCCAAAGTTATTCCTCGTGCTTGGCTTCATTCGTATTTCACGAGTCATCTTCCTTAACATGTCCTATCCGGTATCAGATGCAATATCTATTCTCGTTGCTCTGAACCCCCTTTTGCTTCTGATTAGGCATCGAACGATTGCCTACCCATTTGAAACTTTTCTACCTACCTATATTGCTCTCGATGAATTCCCTAAGTTCCGAAACTCGAGAGATACCTATGAATTTCGTTCGTGAGTTAACCCCAGTTGATTTCCCCTTGTAAAATTCCATTGTTGCCGAGATACCCATTATCTTTTTCGTAAGTACGATGAAGATTCCGAAGGAAGAATGACAACTTCGTCATGACACCCTGATGCAGAGAAATGAAGACATCAACCAGATGGATCAACCTCTTCGATGAGAGTAACAAGATCGAGAAGACTCGTTAGAATTTCGTAACCAGACATTTTCCCCTTACTCTACCTATTAAATCTCGGGACGAGATTTCTTCGAGTGGAGGATTTGTGACATCCCCATGTTACCCCACCTCAATTAACCTAATTAAATTGCCATGTCATTATGATTATCCTAAGTAAATTGCATTTAGGAAATAATCCAACTCAAATTCAAATTTCAAATGCAAGTCAAATTAATATTTCTTCAAACTGCAAAACTAAAGTATTCATTATTTTGCAAATAATCATTAAGTAATTGAAAAATAGAAACCAACGTTAATTGAAATATTTAGATGACCTTAATTAATTAAAACATCACCCTAAATAGCTCATTAAACCCCTTTTCTTTTAATACAAAGTTCTAATGAAATTTTATTGGCTCCAAACTTTTGTGTGGCAGTACTATATATTACAGGGTATTTAAATTGACCAATGGCATATTTTATAAAAGTCAAATACTAGCTAAAGAAAATGTAAGACAGAAATAAAAAGAGAAAACCGAAAAGAGAAAATTTAAAA
This sequence comes from Elymus sibiricus, assembly GCA_039707655.1. Classification (NCBI taxonomy): domain Eukaryota; kingdom Viridiplantae; phylum Streptophyta; class Magnoliopsida; order Poales; family Poaceae; genus Elymus; species Elymus sibiricus. The sequence goes on from CM077670.1 coordinate 33,317,522, forward strand.
AAATAAAAAGAAAACCCCCGCCCCCCCCCCCCCCCCCCCCCCGGGCCTCGGCCCAGCCGTCCGGTCCAAGCCGGCCCACCCGCTGCCCCCTGGCCTATTTAGGCCACAGCCACCCGAACCCTAACCCTTCCCCGATCCCCTTCTCCCCTCGTTCCCCGACGCCGCCGCCCGTCGCCCGTCGACGCCGTCGCCGCCTCGTCGCTCGTCGCCGCCCTCGTCCTCCTCCCCGACCGCCTCCTCGACCGGCATCGTCAAGCCTCGCCGCCCCTCTCCCCTTCACCGTGGGTGAGCCGCGCCCCATCACCTCCCTCCCTCTGTTGCCGCACGTCGCCGCCGTCCCCGACCGCTCGCCGCCGTGCGCTCGCCCGCTCTGGCCTGCCCCTCGCCCCGCTCTCTACCTCGTGCGTTCGCGCGCGCGCTCGCACGCCCGCCTCCCCGCTCGCCGCCTGCATCCGAGCCGCGCTCGTGCGCGACCGCTCGGCCGCTGCCGCACGCGCCCGCTGCCGCGCTGCTGCCACTGCTTGCTACTGCCGCTGCTCGCCCGCACTCCCGCGGCCACTGCTGCTGCTCTGCTGCTACTCACGGTGGCTGGCTGCGCTGCTCCTCTGCTAGTTGCTGCTCCCTGTGCTGCGCTAGCTGCTGCCGCAGCTGCCTTGCTTGCTGCTGCTCGCTGGCTGTCGCTGCCGCCTTCCTGTTGCCGCTGCTTACTGCTGCCCGCGCCGCGCCGCTGCCCTACTGCTGCTCTGCTCGCTGCACTACTGCTGCTACAGCAACTAAATATTACTGTAGCAGTAGCTAGCTTTGCTGCTGCTACGATGACTACCTCTTTTGACAGCAACAAAACAGCGACAAGACGAGTCCTAAAATGAGTAAAAATTATATGAACAGAAAGTAGACGTAACAAGCTTCATTTTGTTCCATTGGACCAGTTTCAGATAGTGCGTGGATTAATTCCTACGAAAATCACAAAATGCTAAGTTATGTTAAGTGAAAACTGAAAAACAGCTTTATTTTCATAGCTACTTTAGAGCTGTTGATGATCAAGCAAATGAACTCTAATATGGATGAAAGTGATACTAACATGTAGATCGCAGAAAAATGCTAACAATTGATATAAGGCACAAAATCATAGGATGTGCAGAAGAATAGCAATAGCCTCCGGAAAACACCTAAGTGATGTTTAAAACTGAGGGCTTCTCAGACTTAGCAGAATTTCGAAGATTTTCAGAAAACTTCGGAAATTCGTAGAAATTCATCCGTAACTCGGATCGGAAAACTTTCTACATGAAAGTTGCTCAGAACGACGAGACGAACTCAGATACGCGAACCACATTCCCGCCGGACACCTCTAACTACCCGAACGTGGAACATTCCCCTCTCCGGTCATCTGTCTGACAGATATCCGGAACCGGGAAAACTTTTCCGGATGGGTTCCCCCTTCATTGGTATCGTGTAGCACTGCGTTAGGACACACCCGGCACTACGTATCGCCATGTCATACTTTGGGTTACAATTGTCTGCTTTATATTTACTGTTTCTTCGCCCTCCTCTCTCGATAGCCCCTGAGACCGCCGACGACACCGCCGTGTACGACGACGTTGCCGACGACCAGGCCCCTTCAGCAGAGCAACCAGGCAAGACAAACCCCCTTGATCATCAGATATCACCCATTCCCTTCTCTCTTATGCTTGCATTAGAATTGCCCCTGCTATTGTTCCGATAGCACCTAATCCGATGCATAGCCTGATTTTGTAGTCTGTTATTGATACCCCACCTGTTGTCCCACAATACTTAGCTGTGCTACTTCTTCATCGGTGGCCCATCACCCTTGTCCGTATGCCATGCTTGATATCGAGCCGTGATCACTCTGAGTGAGGATCGCGGAAACATTTACATTCTGCAAATACTTAAACTGTTAAAGTCGGGCTGGCCCCAAGGGTGCCCGCGAGTGGATATCATTAAAGACGGGTCGGCTCCAAGAGCACCCGCGCGATATGTCTTACCAAGTCGGAGCGACATGAACCCTATTCGACTCTGCGAGTTACTAAACCTGATTAACGGATTTGGGTATTTGATCTGAGTGGGTCGTCGTGCCCTTTATGCACTACCACCACGTGGGATAATGGTTTAATGGGGCCCTCTACGCCGTATGTATCAGCCGAAGGCTCTGTCAGACGTTCAGCTCATCATTGTGGTCGGGTCGGATCGTGCCATCGGCGCTGGTATCCACCCTGCACACAACGACCCGGAGTGCACAGGGCGATGGCCCAAGACCCCTGGGCGCTTAGGATGTAGACCGGCGGGGACCTCTCTGCTTAGCTCTAGGTAGGGCTGCGGTGTGTCGATCAGCCGAGGCCGGACATCACCAGGAACAAGGGTGTGCGGCCGGAGTTAATCGAGCGTGTTGGGTAACAGTAGTGCACCCCTGCAGGCAAGATATCTATTCGAATAGCCGTGTCCACGGTAACAGGACGCTCGGAGTTGTGCCCGGATCTATGACAACTATAAAGTGATGATGATACATGTTAAACTGTTACTACCGCTCTCGGGATCGCTTTCTCGTGGGTTAGTCGAGAAAGGATCTCAGGGAGTTGCTACCATACAACCACTATTATATGCTACTATATTATACTCTCTTCTGATGCTGCAAGATTGCTTCAAGATGCTAGTCTTTGTTAGGCTAGGCCTTCCCCCTTTATTCCAGCATTTCTGCAGGACAGCCCACAGATATAGTCCCATTCCTTTGATACAATGCATTTAGCATAGTTCTGATGTCAGTCATGCGAGTACTTTGGATGAGTACTCACGGTTGCTTTGCTATTCTTTTCCCCCATATCCATTTGATGAAATCAGCCGATGGAGTCCAGGAGCCAGACGCCACCGCAGACTGCTACTACCAGGAGAGTCCCGGAGGCCACTAATGCTGCGTTGAGCCAGCCGACCAGGAGTAGTTTAGGAGGCTCCCAGGCAGGAGGCCTCGCCTCTTTCGATCAGAGTCGTTGTTTGTTTTCGCCTTCTTAAGGCACCTTGTTTAACTTTGTGTCTGTACTCAGATATTTTTTGCTTTCGCTGATGCTTGTATAACTCGAGCTTTTGTATTCGAGCCCTCGAGGCCCCTGGCTTGTAATATAAAGCTTGTATTATTTTATTTTGTGTCTAGAGTTGTGTTGTGATATCTTCAAGTGAGTCCCTAGGCTTGATCATGTGCATTTGCGTGTATGATTAGTGCACGATTAAGTCGGGGGCGTCACACATCGTGCCCCGATTGCCGCTCCGCCAGGCCCGACGTCCTCGACATCCTCGACTACGTCGCCTGGACCCAGCCATTGGAGCCGGGAGCCCCGACCGACGCCGCCTCGACCTCTTCTTCCCCGATGCCGTCCGTCGCTGTCGCCGTCGAATACGCCGCCCCGAGCCTCCCCCGAGCTCAGTCTCGCACAACTACAGGCCCCTGGTGAGCCTCGCCGCCTTCTCATCCTCTTCCCCGCATGGATTCGTCGTCGTAGCTCGCCGCATTAGAGATGCCCGATCACGCCGCCGCATAGCTCGTCGCCGGCATCATTCCGGCGACCATTTGGTCATGTGCTGCTGCCCGCTCGCTTCGTCGCATCTCGCTGACCTCGCCCAGCCTCTTTGCTCCCTCGCTCGCGCGCCGCATCGCCGTTTGCCACCACCGCCCGAAATCGCCGTCCGCCATCGCCGTCGTAGCCCTCGTTTCCGGCCGCCCCGCCTCGTGCCGATGGGCTAGATCGACGCGGCCTCTTCCTCTCGTTCGAACGAGCCCGAGAACGCTCGATTTGGTGCATCACAGGAGAAACCCGGGCTCGCCGGAGTTGCCGCCGTCTCGGGCTCGCCGGTGAGCGCTCCGGCGCGACTCCGGTGGCCGGCGTCCAGCTGGCGCTGACCTGGCACCGCTGGGTCCCGCCTTTGTGTCGCTGACACTGGGTCCCACTGGACCCAGTTGACCGGTCAGCGTGGCCCCGCCCGCTGACATGTGGGGCCCAGTCGATTAAATGATTTAATTAAAATAGATAATCTGTTAATTAATTAAATTAGTTAATTAAAACGTTAATTAGTCACTGACAGGGCGAACCCACCTGCTAATTAAGTTAGTTAGTTTAAACTCTGTTTAATTAGTCCAGTCACTAACCAGTGGGTCCCATCCGTCAGGTTGACTCTGGTCAGCGGTCTGTTGACTGCTGATGTCACCTCTGCGTCATGCTGACGTCATCAATCACTATTCTGGATAATTCGGGTTTAATTAATTAAAATATTTCCAGAAAATTGATAAAACTTTGAAAATTCATATCTTTTAAACCGTAAGTCAGATGAAAATAATTTATATATGTAAAATGATCAGAAAAATATGTAGATTCCGAATATGTGATCAAAACATCTGTCCAACACTCCTAGCTAGCTAAACATGGAACATTTTGACTGATTTCGATAAATGAATAGTGCTCTACTTTAATAGAATAAATCCAAATAAATTCCTAAATTAGCTAAATCATTTAGTTAGGCAGTAAAACACCTCTGCACATCATTTAGGCATGTCATGCATAGTGATTGCATTTTTGCCGTGAATTTATTGTTTCTTCCCCCTCCTCTCTCGATAGACGCCGAGACCGACGCCGACGCACCTCAGTTCGACTACACTCCCGACGAGCAGCCGACAGACGACCAGCCCCTCTCTGCAGAGCTTCCAGGCAAGCAAACCCCCTTGACGCATGCTTATATCACCTATTCTCTCCCTCCTGCTTGCATTAGAAATTGCCGCTATTTTGTTTTATCCTAATCTGATGCATAGCCTGTCCTTGTAACTGCTATTGATACCCGCCTATTATCCAAACTGCTTAGTATAGGCTGGATGATAAACCATCTGTGGCCTCTCTCCTTTGCTGTAGTTGCTCCGCTTTGGAACCAGTGCCCCGATCGATGTGATCGAACGGGCTGAGAACGGCACATCACTGCACACCCCCTAAATTGCTCGACACTGCAGAGCTGGCATCGAGTGCTGAGGGTGATACCTCTTAGTTCACTTCCGATGATGTCTCTGTAGAACAGCTATACGGTGGTGAGTTACCGAGGGTGATTCCTCTTTCATCACCTCCGCTAAGCTACCGTCGTGCAACTCCTCGAGTGGGAATCCATCGAGGGAGATTCCTCGGATTCTTACTCGATACTTGGACACACAGTTACTTTGGTCTTTGTCGCAGGCGGGTCCACCTTGAGAGGTACCCGCGAGGAAATGTAAAGTCGGGCTGGCCCCAAGGGTGCCCGCGAGTGAACATCATTAAAGACGGGTCGGCTCCAAGAGTACCCGCGCGTCATGCAATACCAAGTCGGAGCGACAGGAACCCTGTTCGTCTCTGCGAGTTACTAAACGAGCCTAACGGAACTGGGTATTTGATCTGAGTGGGTCGTCGTGCCCTTTACGTACTACCACCACCTGGGATAATGGTTTAATGGGGCCCTCTACGTCGTAGTATCAGCCGAAAGCTCTTCAGACGTCACAGTTCAGAGAAGCGGCCTGATTGTCGGGGTTGGGCTGGTTACGTCACTGGTGTATTCAGTGTCGCTCCTGCTCCCCGTCCAGCCACGCAACGTGCAGGAGTGCAAAGGGTGATGGGCCCAAGACCCCTTCGCACTTAGGATTTAGACCGGCGTGATGACCTCTCTGCTGAGCTCTAGGTCAGGCTGCGATGTGTCGATCAGCCGAGGCCGGGCATTACCCAGCCAGTGTGTCCGGCCGGAGTTAATCGAGCGTGTTGGGTAACAGTAGTGCACCCCTGCAGGGAAGATATCTATTCGAATAGCCGTGTCCACGGTAACAGGACGCTCAGAGTTGTGCCCGGATCTATGACAACTACAAAGTGATGATGATACATGTTAAACTGTTAATAACGCTCTCGGGACCGCTTTCTCGCGGGTTAGTCAAGAAAGGATCCCAGGGCATTGCTACTATACAACCACTATTAATTGCTACTATACTCTACTCTCTTCTGATGCTGCAGGATTGCTTGAAGATGCTAGTCTTCGATAGGCTAGGCCTCTCCCCCCTCTACTCTGGCATTCTGCAGTTCAGTCCAAAGATATAGCCCCATTCCTTTGATACCAATGCATAACTAGCATAGTTCTGATGTCAGTCTTGCGAGTACTTTGGATGAGTACTCACGGTTGCTCTGCTATTCTTTTTCCCCCATATCCATTTGATGATACATCAGACGACGGAGCCCAGGAGCCAGATGCCACCGCAGGAGCTTACTACCAGGAGGGTCCCGACGGCACTTACTACTGGATCGAGCCAGCCGACCAGGAGTAGTTAGGAGGCCCTAGGCAGGAGGCCTTCGCCTTTTCGATCTGTATCGTTGTTTGTGCTAGCCTTCTTAAGGCAAAACTTGACTAACTATGTCTGTACTCAGATATCATTTGTGTGTATGACTTATGTATTTGGGCCTCTGTGCCCCCGGTTTGTAATGTGATGTTTTATGTTTAATTTGAGTTTAGAGTTGTGTTGTGATATCTTCCCGTGAGTCCCTGTGCTTGATCGTGCATGTTTGCGTGTATGATTAGTGCACGATTAAGTTGGGGGTGTCACAATACAACTAGCAGATAGGATCAAGAACTCAAATATATTGATGAAAACATAAAGGGTTCAGATCTGAAATCATGGCACTCTGGCCCTAGTGACAAGCATTAAGCATAGCAAAGTCATAGCAACATCAATCTTAGAACATAGTGGATACTAGGGATCAAGCCCTAACAAATTGAGTTGATTACATGACAAATCTCATCCATCTTCATCACTGTCCAGCAAGCCTACGAAGGAATTACTCACTCCCGGTGGTGAGCATCATGGAATTGTTGATGGAGAAAGGTTGTTGATGACGATGGTGACGAATCCCCCTCTCCGGAGCCCCGAACGGACTCCAAATCAGCCCTCCCGATGAAGAACAGGAGGTGGCGGCGGCTCCGTATCATAAAACGCGATGATTCTTTCTCTCTGGTTTTTTTCTCCACGGGACAAAACTTATAGGACCGGAGGTAGGGAAAATTGAGGCTCGAGGGACCCACAAGCCTGGGTGGCACGCCCTAGGGGGGGCGCGCCTCCTGAGCTTGTGGCCCTGTGGTGGCCCCCCTCTAGCAGATCTTTTCGCCAGTTTTTTTAATTCCAAAATAATTCTCCATAAATTTTTAGCCAATTCCGAGAACTTTTGTTTCTACACAAAAACAACACCATGGTAGTTCTGCTGAAAACATCGTCAGTCCAGGTTAGTTTCATCCAAATCATGCAAATTAGAGTCCAAAACAAGAGCAAAAGTGTTTGGAAAAGTCGATACGTTGGAGACGTATCAGCCACCAGCATTTCCATTTGCTTGGTGTATTGCTCCCATCCTTTTTTTGGTACTTGCAAATGCTCAGTATAATGATATGCAAGATATTGTCAGGATCAAGATGAAAATTTTCACTCAGGTTTTTGACATTTTCATACTTGGAGTAACTTTTAATACAATCATATTCAAGCTCTAGTCCTCCGTCGCCTCATATATCTAATTCCCACTGCTCAACATTCTCATCAATTTCATCTAATAATTTTCAACATTGTTCAACAGTTTGATCCATAAAAGCTCCTTTGGTAGTAAGATCTAATCTCTCTACATTCATTATGTAGTCCTCCATAAAAGAAATGTATAAACAGCGATGAAAAAAATCATGATGAGGACAAGTACGTATTAGAGAGCGGTACCTTCAATAAGCCTTAACAAGACTTTCACATGGTTTTTGGCTGAAGTTCACAATCATGCGCCTCGCTCCATAAGTCTTCCATTGCGAGTAGAAGCGATCCAAGAATGCGCTAGACAATTTTTCCCAAGTGTCAAAAGTACCTGCATGGTAATTTAATAGCCAATCTTCTGCTTTGCTAGACAATGAATAATAGGAAAAGCTTAAGTTTCATTTCATCAAGAATAAAAACTTTTAATTTAAACACCATGCATAACTCTTGAAATTGCTGCAAATGTTTATACAGATCCTTCGTATCATCACCTGTGAATGGCTTACTGTGCATCATATCAAGTATTCTCGGATCGATTTCCCATCTCCCTTCGGGTCCCAAGGGTTTACTCATTCTCTTCAGTGTCTCCCTTCTTAAGAACATGTCAAAGTCCTACATAGACATCTTGGTAGACTCTCTCGTGAGTCTGTCATAGTCATGTATAGACATCCTGGTATACATGATGAGTAATTTTTTTGAGTAAAAATAGTAAGATAACAACTAACAAAATAAACTATGTGCGAGTAGGAAGTTAATGTCAAGCGCTATGCTCCCCAGCAACGGTGCCAGAAAATGCTTGATGTCCTGCAAGGGCACATGGCTGTTGTAGCACTTTTGTGTGATAAGTAGAGTGTCGAACCCACAGGGAGCAAATAGGAAGACACTACCAACCCCGCAACTACATTGTCTGCATAGCTACGTTTGCACCCAAACCGTAGTTTGGAAATAGCCTATTCTATCAGTTGCTACCGGAACAATAATAAAAGGGGGATTTAACTAGACAACAAACTTGGACAGAAAATATACTAAACTAGAACACAAAGTAAAAGGGGTTGTACTTGTAGGATTCAATAGAGAAAAAGGTGGTATCTAGGCATTCGGTATCACTAGTACTAGAGGAGCTTCTTAGTGGCATACAAGTATTATAGACTACTAAAGGTTCTCCTATGGTTTTCATCCGCGGTCTGTCACTCCTAGGTGTACTAGACATAACATCGCGTCAAGGTCATGATACGTCTCCGTCGTATCTACTTTTCCAAACACTTCTGCTCTTGTTTTGGACTCTCATTTGCATGATTTGAATGAAACTAACCCGGACTGACGCTGTTTTCAACAGAACTACCATGGTGTTGTTTTTGTGCAGAAGTAAAAGTTCTCAGAATTGGGCAAAACTTTTTGGAGACTTTTTATGGAATAAATAAAAATACTGGAACGAAGATCCACTGGAGGGGGGCCACCAGTTGTCCACAAGGCAACAGGGCACGCCTACCCCCAGGGCGTGCCCTGAAGCCTTGTGGGGCCCACGAGGCTCCTTCTAACCTAATTCCAGCGCTATAAATTCTGTTTCCCTGAGAAAAAAATAGAGAAGAAGTTTCATCGTGTTTTACGATACGGAGCCGCCGCCACCTCCTGTTCTTCATTGGGTGGGCTGATCTGGAGTTCGTTCGGGGCTTCGGAGAGGGGGGGGGGGTTCGTCACCATCATCATCATCAACCTTTCTCCATCAACATTCCATGATGCTCACCATCGGAAGTGAATTATTCCTTCATAGGCTTGCTGGACGGTGATGGAGATGGATGAGATTTGTCATGTAATCGAGTCAATTTGTTAGGGCTTGTTCCCTACTATCCACTATGTTCTTAGATTGATGTTGCTATGACTTTGCTATGCTTAATGCTTGTCACTAGGGCCAGAGTGCCATGATTTCAGTTCTGAACCCTTTATGTTTTCATCAATATATTTGAGTTCTTGATCCTATCTTGCAAGTTGTATGCACTTATTACGTGTTATGATCCGCATACCCCAAGGTGACAATAATAGGGATTCTTTCTGGTGATTACCGTAGTTTGAGGAGTTCATGTATTCACTAAGTGTTAATGCTTTGTTCCGGTTCTCTATTAAAAGGAGGCCTTAATATCCCTTAGTTTCCTTATGGACCCCGCTGCCACGGGAGGATAGGACAAAATATGTCATGCAAGTTCTTATTATCAACACGTATGACTATATACGAATACATGCCTACATTACATTGATGAATTGGAGCCATTGTGTGTCGCTCTAGGTTGTGACTGTTATATGGTGAATGTCATCCAACATAATTATCCATCACTGATCCAATGCCTACACTTCTTGCACATTGATCTTTGCTAAGTTACTACCGTTGCTGCTGATGTTACAATCACTACAAAACTGCTACTGTTACTGTTTCTGTTACTATTGCTATTGTTACTACTACTATCAAACTATGATACTACTGTGCTACTAAACAATTTGCTACAGATATTTAGTTCACTAGGTGTGGTTGAATTGAAAACTCAACTGCTAATACTCATATATATTCTTTGGCTCCCCTTGTGTCGAATCAATAAATTTGGGTGAAATCCTACCCACGAAGACTGTCGCGATCCCCTATACTTGTGGGTTATCAAGACCTTTTTTGGCGCCGTTGCTGGGGAGCATAGCTCTATTTGTTGAGTCACTTGGGAATTATATGTGTTGATCACTATGAAGAATCTGAAAGATGCTAAGACCTTGATCATACCCTCTAAGACGAGGGGAGGTAAGGAACTGCCATCTAGCTCCACACTTGATTTACCATCGGTTTTGAGTAAGCTTGCGACACGGCCACATGCTATTCATTTTGATATGTCGTAAGTAATTGATGATACTACTTCTACGATAAATGAAACTTGTGATGATGCTAGTACTCTTCTTAATAATACTGTGCCACTAGGTGAATTTCTTGATGAACAAATTGCTAAAGCTAAAGAAATTGAGAATGCTGAAATTGATGAAAATTATGATTCACCTATTATGCCTTGCTCTCCTACTAGAGTTGAAATGCCTTAGATACCTGATGATTATGTTATAGATGGAGAGATAGCTAGGGAAATTCTTGCTTGTAATGATAGAGATGATGTTAGAAAATTACAGAGTAAGCTAAAAGAAAAGTCGATTATGGAGAGAATGAAATATGATCCCAAGTTTGCTACCTCTCCTATCTTTGTTACCGATAAGGATTATGAATTCTCTGTCGACCCTGAGTGAATTACTTTGGTTGAATCCCATCCTTTTCATGGTTATGAAACTGAAACTGTTGTCGCACACCTTACTAAATTGAATGATATAGCCACCCTATTTGCTCATGAGGAAAAAATTTGTTACAATTACATTCTTAAGTTGTTTCCATTCTCATTAAATGGTGATGCTAAGAAATGGTTTAATACTCTTGCTCCTAGTTGTGTGCGTAGTTGCTACTTTTAGTCTGCGTTCGTATTTCCCCAAAGAGGAGAGGATGATGCAGTACAGTAGAGATAAGTATTTCCCTCAGTTAAGAACCAAGGTTATCAATCCAGTAGGAGAACCAAGCAAAATTCCGTTAAGCGCACCTGCACACACAAAAGCAAACACTTGCACCCAACGCAAATAAGAGGGTTGTCAATCCTCTTAGCGGTTATTTACAAGGATTAAATCTTATCAAGGTAAATCGATAAACTAAAATACTAATTAAAATAAAAGTAAATAAATTGCAGCAAGGTATTTTTAGGTTTTTTTTATATGATAAAGATAGACCCGGGGACCATAGTTTTAACTAGAGGCTTCTCTCTTGAGCGCAGAAACATACGGTGGGTAAACAAATTACTGTTGGGCAATTGATAGAAAAGCAAATAATTATGATGGATTCATGGCAATGATCATGTATATAGGCATCACATCCGAGACAAGTAGACCGACTCCTGCCTGCATCTACTACTATTACTCCACTCATCGACCGCTATCCAGCATGCATCTAGAGTATTAAGTAAGAAACAGAGTAAAGCAGTAAGCAAGATGACATGATGTAGAGAAGCAAATTCAAGCAATATGAATAAACCCCATATTTTTTATCCTTGGGATTGAGCACCGCAAGATTGAACCCATCACAAAGCACCCCTCCCATTGCAAGATAAATCAATCTAGTAGGCCAAACCAAATCGATAGATCGGAGAGAAATACAAAGCTATATTTAATCATGCATAAAAGAGTGCAGAAAAGAACTCAAATATTTCTCATGAATACTCTGATCATAAACTCACAATTCATTGGATCCCAACAAACACACCGCAAAAGAAGGTTACACCGGATAGAACTCCAAGAATATCGAGGAGAACATTGTATTGAAGATCAAAGAGAGAGAAGAAGCCATCTAGCTACTAACTATGGACCCGTAGGTCTGTGGTAAACTACTCACACATCATCGGAAGGTCAGCAAGGTTGATGTAGAAGCCCTCCGTGATCGATTCCCCCTCCGGCAGAGTACCGAGAAAGGCCTCCAGATGGGATCGCGGAAGAACAGAGGCTTGCGGTGTTGGAAAGGTTTTTTCTTCTGGCTCTCTTGGGGTTTCCCAATATTTGTGAATTTGTAGAAGTGGAATTAGGTCAAACGGAGTCACGTGGGCCCCACAAGACAACATGGCGCGCCCCCCTGGGCACGCCCTGGTGCCTTGTGAATCCTCCGTGAGGCTTTTGGCCTCCTCCCGAAGCTTCCCAGGTTTCTTTTGTCCAGAAAAAAATCTCCAAAAAGTTTCATGGCATTTGGACTTCATTTGGTACTGTTTCTCTGAAAAGCCAAAAACAAGCAGAAAACAACAACTGGCACTGGGCACTAGGTTAATAGGTTAGTCCCAAAAAATGATATATAATTGCATATAAAAATATCCAAGATTGATACTATACTAGCATGGAACAATCAAAAATTATAGATACATTGGAGACGTATCAAGCATCCCCAAGCTTAATTCCTGCTCGTCCTCGAGTAGGTAAATGATAAAAAACAGAATTTTTGATGTGGAATGCTACCTATCATGTTTCATCATGTAATCTCTCTCTTACCGTATGAATAATAAGATCCAAATGATTCAAAGCAATAGTCTATAGTTTGATATAAAGACATCAATACTCATGCATACTAGCAAACAATCATGCCTTTCAAAATAAAAATGCTAAAGAACATTATCCCTACAAAATCAAACAATCCTGTCATGCTCCATCTTCTTCACACAAAGTATTTATCATGCACTATCCCGATGACAAGCCGAGCAATTGGTTCATACCTTTTAACGCGCTTCAGCTTTTTCAACCCCCACTCAATACATGAGCGCAAGCCATGGATATAGCACTATGGGTGGAATAGAGTATGGTGGTAGAGATAAATAGGAGAAGTCAAAAAATGGAGAAAGTCTCACATCAATGAGGCTAATCAACGGGCTATGGAGATGCCCATCAATTGATATTAATGTGAGGAGTAGGGATTGCCATGCAACGGATGCACTAAGAGCTATAAGTGTATGAAGGCTCAACATGAAAACTAAGTGGGTGTGCATCCAACTTGATTGCTCATGAAGACCTCGGGCATTTGAGGAAGCCCGTCATCGGAATATACAAGCCAAGTTCTATAATGAAAAATTCCCACTAGTATATGAAAGTGACAAAATAGGAGACTCTCTATATGAAAAACATGGTGCTACTCTGAAGCACAAGTGTGGAAAAGGATAGTAACATTGCCCCTTCTCTCTTTTTCTCTCATTTATTTTATTTCTTTTTTTTCATGGCTCTTTTTCGCCGCTTTTTTTTAGAACGATCTCATGGACCTCATCCCTACTTTTTCGAGGACTCATTAGTCTCCATCATTCTTACCTCACTGGGACAATGCTTTAATAATGATGATCATCACACCTCTAATTACTTACAACTCAATGTTACAACTCGATACTAGAACAAAGGTATGACTCTATACGAATGCCTCTCGCAGTGTACCAGGATGTGCAATGATGCTAGCATAACATGTATAACAATGATGAACGGTGGTTGAGCCACAAATACTATGTCAGCTATATGATCATGCAAAGCAATATGACAATGATGATGTATGCCATAAAAATGGAACCGTGGAAGTTGCATGGCAATATATCTCAGAATGGCTATGGAAATGCCATGATAGGTAGGTATGGTGGCTGTGTTGAGGAAGATATAAGGAGGCTTATGTGTGATAGAGCGTATCATATCACGAGGTTTGGATGCACCGGCGAAATTTGCACCAACTCTCGATGTGAGAAAGGGCAATGCACGGTACTGAAGAGGCTAGCAAATTGCGGAAAGGTGAGAGTGCATATAATCCATGGACTCACATTAGTCATAAAGAACTCACATACTTATTGCGAAAGTTTATTAACCCTCGAAGCAAAGTACTACTATGCATGCCCCGAGAGGGATAGATTGGTAGGACAAGGTCCATCGCTCATCCTTGACCGCCACTCATAAGGTAGACAATCAATAAAAAATCATGCTCCAACTTCTTAGCATAACGATAGATCATACGTGCATGCTTCGGGAATCACAAACCTTAACACAACTATTCTTACTAAACCACAATTATCTACTAATACCACCCCCATATTACCATCTTAATATTGCAAAACTATTGTAAGGAATCAAGTTTATCATATTCAATGATCTACATGAAAGTTTTTATTATATCCCTCTTGAATACCTATCATATCAGGATCAAATTCATAAACCGTGCATATTACCGTTACTATCATGAGACTCTCAAAAAGGTATAAGTGAAGCATGAGAGTGCAACTATTTCTTTAAAATATAAACACCGCTGTGCTCTAAAAGATATAAGTGAAGCACTAGAGCAACTGCCTAGATCAGAAGGTATAAGTGAAGCACATAGAGTATTCTAACAAATCACGAATAATGTGTGTCCTTCTCAAAAAGGTGTGTTCGACAAAGATGATTGTGGCAAACTAAAAAGAAAACAAAGAAAATAAAACTATAGCACAAGACACTCCAAGCAAAACACATATCATGTGATGAATAAAAATATAGCTCCAAGTGATTTACCGATAGATTGTAGACGAAAGAGGGGATGCCTTCTGGGGCATCTCCAAGCTTAGACGCTTGAGTCTTCCTTGAATATTACCTTGGGGTGTGATGACCCACAAGTATAGGGGATCAATCATAGTCCTTTCAATAAGTAAGAGTGTCGAACCCAACTAGGAGCAGAAGGAAATGACAAGCGGTTTTCAGCAAGGTGTTTTCTGCAGGCACTGAAATTATCGGTAACGAGTAGTTTGACAGCAAGATAATTTGTAACAAGTGACAAGTAGCAATATTAACTTAAGGTGCAGCAAGGTAGCCCAATCCTTTTTGTAACAAAGGACAGGCTGAAACGATCTCTTATAATAAGCAAAGCATTCTCGAGGACACATGGGAATTTCATCTACTCCCTTTCATCATGTTTGTTTGATTCGCGTTCGCTACTTTGATAATTTGATATGTGGGTGGACCGGTGCTTGGGTGCTGTTCTTACTTGAACAAGCCTCCCACTTATGATTAACCCCTCTCGCAAGCATCCGCAACTATGAAAGAAGAATTAAGATAAATCTAACTGTAGCATTAAACATATGGATCCAAATCAGTCCCTTACGGAATAGCGCATAAACTAGGGTTTAAGCTTCTGTCACTCTAGCAGCCCATCATCTAATTACTACTCCACAATGCATTCTCTTAGGCCCAAAGATGGTGAAGTGCCATGTAGTCGATGTTCAGATGACACCACTAAGAGAATCAACAACATACATATCATCAAAATATCGAACGAATACCAAATTCACATGATTACTTATGACAAGACTTCTCCCATGTCCTCAAGAAAAAAAGTAACTACTCACACATCATATTCATGTCCAAGATCAGAGGAGTATTGAATAGCATTAAGGATCTGAACATATAATCTTCCACCAAATAAACCAACTAGCATCAACTACAAGACGTAATCAACACTACTAGCAACCCACAGGTACCAATCTGAGGTTTTGTGACAAAGATTGAATACAAGAGATGAACTAGAGTTTGAGATGAGATGGTGCTGGTGAAGATGTTGATGAAGATTGGTCCTCCCACGATGAGAGGATCGTTGGTGATGTCGATGGCTTCAATTTCCCCCTCCCGGAGGGAAGTATCCCCGGCGGGATTGCTCCGCCGGAGAGCAAAAGTGCTCCTGTCCAAGTTCCTCCTCGAGACGGCGGCGCACCATCCCAAAAGTCTTCTCCTTATTTTTTCTAGGGAAAATGGGCTTATATACTAGAAAATGGGCACTGGAGGCTGGCCAGGGGCCCCACAAGCCACCAGGGCGCGCCTGGGGGGGGGGGTGGTGGTGGTGGCGCGCCCTGGTGCCTCGTGGGCACCTGGGTGGCCCCTCTGGTACTTCTTTTCTCCAGTATTTTTTATTTATTCCAAAATAAATCTCCATGAAATTTCAGCTCATTTGGAGATGTGCAGAATAGGTATCTCTGATATAGCTTTTTTAGGTCCAAAATTCCAGCTACTAGCAATCTCCCTCTTTGTGTAGATCTTGCATATTAAGAGAGAAAAGGCATTAGAATTGCTTCACAAAGTGTTATATTGACTAAAAACATTATAAATAACAGTAGGAAAACATGATGCAAAATGGACGTATCAACTCCCCCAAGCTTAGACGTCGCTTGTCCTCAAGCGAAAGCCGATATCGATAATCATGACCACATGTTTAGAGAGAGAGGTGTCGATAAAAACAAAATATGGACATAGTAGCATCATGATCATTATTATCACAGCAATATTCATTATCATAGAACTTCTCATGAGCAAGTAACAATTCATCACAACAACGAAGTATAAGACATAAACTTTCTTGAAAACTAACAAACTATGTTCTCAGTCAACAATGCAATTGCAATTCATCATATTTTCAGGAAGGGTCTCCTGTAGGAGCTTTTTAGCAAGTCCACATACTCAACCATCATTTAGTCTTCCATGATTGCTAACACTCACAACATATATATGGAGCAAAAAGTTTCAGCCAGACACATAGAAAGATAGGGGCTTATAATTTTGCCTCCCAACTTATTCACCTCGAGGGTGATGTCAACAATAATAACTCATGATCACTCATATCCAACTGGATATATATACCTAGATCTTTCCCCACCACATGATGCTTGCAAAAGAGAAAAATAAAAAGGAATAGAGGAGAACACTATTGACTCTTGCATGAAAAGTAAATACATAAAAAGTAAAAGATAGGTCCTTCGCAGAGGGAATCAGAGGTTGTCATGCACTTTTTGTTTTTGGATGCACAAGCTCTTAATGCGAAGGAACGTCACTTTATATTGCCCCTTGTGATAGCAACCTTTATTATGCAGTCCGTCGCTTTTATTTCTTTACCATCACAAGATCGTACAAAGCTTATTTTCCCTTACAATAAAATATCATACATATTTAGGAGCAATTTTTATTGCTTTATGCACCGATGACAACTTACTTGAAGGATATTATTCAATCCATAGGTAGGTATAGTGGACTCTCATGAAATGAAATTGGGTTCAAGGTTTCTGGATGCACAAGTAGTATCTCTACTTGGTGCGGATTTTTGGCTAGCAAAGATATTGGGCAAGCACCACATGTTGGAGGATCTAGGACAATATAACTTCTATGTGAATATAAGCAAACATAATTCATTACGTTGTCTTCCTTGTCCAACATCAAAAATTTGACATAAAATACTCAATGGGGGCTCACAATCAGAAAAGATGTCCAAGATAGTCTATTTGCATGTGAATCTTCTCTTCCCTTATTAATTTTTCATGAATTGCATCATTGACCAATGCTATGTTTGTTAACTTTCAATAAATTTTACCACTTATACTTTTCTTTATGTAATGTCAATACTTTCCATAAGATTAGCATATGATCTTTTTTCATTATTTTCATTGCTAGGATTGAAACATAAAAGTAAAGAAGCAAAAACTCAAACTACTCTTTATTATATAGCTCTCAACTCAATTACATAGATAGATAAATCACGAAACTAGCACTCAAAAATAGATCATGCTAAACTTTTATTCAACTAAATCATGAAATAACTAAGGATCGAACTAAAAATAGGTAAAGATAATAAAAGTGATGGTGATACGATACCGGGGCACCTCCCCCAAGCTTGGCACAAGCCAAGGGGAGTGCCCATACCCATGTGCTCAAATCTCTTTCTTTGGTGATGATGGTGGTGATGAAGTGGTGGGCTTGGCTTTCAGCTTTAGCAGAAACTCCAATTTACGGTTGATGCTCCGAAGGGCGATGTTTTGTTCTTCCAACAAAATAACCTCACGAGTGAGAGATGTATTCTGAGCACAAATTGTTTCAAAGACTCTTGGGGATTCAATTACGGATGGGGAGAGATGATCATATAAGGGTTGAAGGATATCTCCCTTCTCCGTGGTCACCTCCATGGGAACGGCTTGCTCTTCTCCTGGAGCCTGGGCTCCCGATACTTCCTCGACCTTGTCCTCATTGCCATTGTCTTCCTCTCTCGAAGACAACTCATAGTAAACCTCACTGCAGGGGCGTTTGCCCGGCAATGGTTGCACAATATGGTGCTTGGCACGGAGCTTTTGAGGGGCCATGGAGATCTAGATCTGTCAGAAAAATAGCACGAAAAAAGAACAAAAGGTTTTTCTATGATACGGTGGTCAAAATGTTCAGGAGTATATATAAAGAATTTTTATCTTGCAAAACAAGTATTCCAGAAGAAAACGGAGTCGGGAAGGCTCACGAGGGGCCCACAAGCCACCAGGCGCGCCCTGGTGCCTTGTGTGCACCTCATGGGTCCCCTCGGCTTGTTTCTTATTTTTGTATTTTTTCTAATATTCCAAAACTGACAGAAAGTATTTTTATGGAATTTTTGGAGTCGGTTTACTTACCGTATCACATACCTACCCCTTTTAGGGTTCTGGAGCGTTCTGAAAGGACTCTTTAATGTGCTCTTCCGGTGTAATTGTTTCAATGATGTTAGTTTCAACGTTAATGGGAGTACCTGAAATATAATGCTTGATTCTTTGTCCATTCACTACTCTTGGATTATTGCCTTCGGAGTTATTTATTTTTATGGCTCCGGAGTGATAAACTTCTTCGATGACATAATGCCCCTCCCATTTAGAGAGAAGTTTTCCTGCAAAAAATCTTAAACGAGAATTGTATAATAAAACATGATCGCCTACTTTAAATTCCCGTTTTTGAATTCTTTATCATGCCATCTTTTAACCTTTTCTTTAAGCAATTTGGCATTTTCATAGGCTTGGGTTCTCCATTCATCTAACGAGCTAATATCAAATAACCTCTTTTCACCGGCAAGTTTAAAATCATAATTGAGTTCTTTAATTTCCCAATATGCTTTATGTTCCAACTCAAGAGGTAAATGACATGCTTTTCCATAAACCATTTTATAGGGAGACATACCCATAGGATTTTTATAAGCAGCTCTATAAACCCATAATGCATCGTCAAGTTTCTTAGACCAATTATTTCTAGATCTATTGACGGTCTTTTGCAAATTTAACTTTATTTCTCTATTGCTCAATTCAACTTGACCACTAGATTGAGGATGATAGGGGGATGCAATTCTATGGTTGACATCATATTTACCAAGCAGTTTACGGAATGCACCATGAATAAAATGTGAACCACCATCAGTCATTAAATATCTAGGGACTCCAAATCTCGGGAAAATAACTTCTTTAAGCATTTTAATAGAAGTGTTATGATCAGCACTACTAGTTGGAATAGCTTCTACCCACTTAGTAACATAATCAATAGCAACTAAAATATGAGTATACCCATTGGATTTAGGAAAAGGTCCCATATAATCAAAACCCCAAACATCAAATGGTTCAATGACAAGTGAATAATTCATAGGCATTTCCTGACATCTACCAACATTACCAATTCTTTAACATTCATCACAAGAAAGAACAAACTTACGTGCGTCCTTGAAAAGAGTAGGCCAATAAAAACCAGATTGTAATACCTTATGTGCAGTTCTGTCTCCCGCATGGTGTCCTCCATAAGCCTCGGAATGACACTTCCGTAGGATTTGTTCCTATTCATGCTCAGGTATACAACATCTAATAATACCATCTACTCCTTCTTTATAAAGATGTGGGTCATCCCAGAAGTAATGTCTTAAATCAAAGAAGAACTTTTTCTTTTGTTGGTATGTGAAACTAGGTGGTATAAATTTAGCAACAATATAATTAGCATAGTTTGCATACCAAGGAGTATTATGAGAAGCATTTATGACAGCTAATTGCACATCGGGAAAGCTATCATCAATAGGCAGTGGGTCATCAAGAATATTTTCCAACCTAGACAAGTTATCAGCTACGGGATTCTCAGCTCCCTTCCTATCAGTAATATGCAAGTCAAATTCTTGTAACAATAGAACCCACCTAATGAGTCTAGGTTTAGCATCTTTCTTTTCCATAAGGTATTTAATAGCAGCATGATCGGTGTGAACAATTACTTTAGAATCAACTATGTAGGATCTGAATTTATCACAAGCAAACACAACTGCTAGAAATTCTTTCTCAGTAGTAGCATAATTTCTTTGAGCACTGTCTAGAGTTTTACTAGCATAATGGATAACATTTAATTTCTTATCAACTCTTTGTCCTAGAACAGCACCAACCGCATAATCACTAGCATCACACGTAATTTCAAAAGGCAAGTTCCAATCAGGTGGTTGAACAATAGGTGCAGAGGTTAATGCTTGCTTAAGTGTTTCAAAGGCTTCTACACAATCGTCATCAAAAACAAATGGAACATCTTTTTGCAAGAGATTAGTAAGAGGCCGAGAAATTTTAGAGAAGTCCTTAATAAACCTCCTATAGAAACCAGCATGACCAAAGAAACTTCTTATACCTTTAATATATTTAGGACATGGCATTTTCTCAATTGCATCAACTTTAGCCTTATCTACTTCAATACCTCATTCAAAAATTTTATGTCCCAAGACAATACCTTCATTCACCATAAAGTGGCACTTTTCCCAATTCAAGACAAGGTTAGTTTGTTCACATCTCTGCAAAACTCGATCAAGGTTGCTTAAGCAATTATCAAAAGTTCTTCCATAAACGGAAAAATCATCCATGAAAACCTTAACAATCTTTTCACAAAAGTCAGAGAATATAGCAGTCATACATCTTTGAAAGGTAGCAGGTGCATTGCATAAACCAAAAGGCATACGTCTATAAGCATAAGTTCCAAAAGGACAAGTAAAGTTGGTTTTCTCTTGACTGGCTTGTGATACAGGTATTTGAGAGAAACCAGAATATCCATCAAGAAAGCAAAAGTGTGTATGCTTGGACAATCTTTCTAACATTTGATCGATAAAAGGTAAGGGGTAATGATCTTTTCTAGTAGCTTTGTTTAATTTTCTAAAATCAATTACCATCCTATAACCAGTTACAATTCTTTGTGGAATAAGATTATTTTTATCGTTAGGAACAATAGTAATGCCTCCTTTCTTAGGGACACAATGAACGGGACTTACCCATCTACTATCAGCTATGGGATAGATTATACCTGCTTTCAAAAGTTTTAATATTTCAGTTCTTACCACCTCCTTCATCTTAGGATTTAATCGCCGTTGGTGGTCGACAGCTGGTTTAGCATCAGGCTCCATATTAATTTTGTGCTGAGATAGAGTGGGACTAATGCCCTTAAGATCATCAAGAGTATATCCAATAGCAGCATGGTGCTTCCTTAGAGTTTTTAGTAATCTCTTTTCTTCATGCTCTGAAAGGTTAGCACTAATAATAACAGGATATATCTTCTTTTCATCTAGATAAGCATATTTCAATGTCTCAGGCAATTGTTTCAATTCAAATACAGGGTCACCCTTAGGTGGAGGAGGACCTCCCAAAGTTTCAACAGGCAAATTGTGCTTAAGGATAGGCGGTTGATTTTCATTCATGTGCATATGATTTTCATGGTCTAGTGATAACTCACAAGTATAGGGGATCACAACAGTTTTCGAGGGTAGAGTATTCAACCCAAATTTATTGATTCGACACAAGGGGAGCCAAAGAATATTCGCAAGTATTAGCAATTGAGTTGTCAATTCAACCACACCTGGAAACTAAATATCCGCAGCAGAGTGATCAGTAGCACAGTAGTATGATAGTTTGAGAGCAGTAGCAATAATAGTAACAGTAGCAGTAACGGTAACAGCAGTAGCAGTAGTAATTGTAACAGCAGCAGCAACATTAGTAACTTAGCAAGATTCAATATATGAAAAGCTCGTAGGCATTGGATCGGTGATATTCATTGGCTAACATTCATCATATAACAGTTATAACCTAGGGCGACACAGAACTAGTTCCAATTCATCAATGTAATGTAGGCATGTATTCCGTATATAGTCATAAGTGCTTGCGATAAGAACTTGCATGACATCTTTTGTCCTACCCTCCCGTGGCAGCGGGGTCCATAAGGAAACTAAGGGATATTAAGGCCTCCTTTTAATAGAGAACCGGAACAAAGCATTAACACTTAGTGAATACATGAACTCCTCAAACTACGACAATCACCGAAAAGAATCCCAATTATTGTCACCTTGGGGTATGCGGATCATAACACATAGCAGGTGCATACAGCTTGCAAGATCGGATCAAGAACACAAATATATTGATGAAAACATAAAGGGTTCAGATCTGGAATCATGGCACTCGGGCCCTAGTGACAAGCATTAAGCATAGCAAAGTCATAGCAACATCAATCTCAGAACATAGTGGGTACTAGGGATCAAGCCCTAAAAAAACTAACTCGCTTACATGATGAATCTCATCCAACTCATCACCGTCCAACAAATCTACGAAGGAATTACTCACTCCCGGCGGTGAGCATCATGAAATTGGTGAGGAAGGATGGTTGATGATGACGATGCCGGAAGATCCCCCTCTCCGGAGCCCTTAACGGACTCCAGATCTGGCCTCCCGATGAAGAACAGGAGGTGGCGGCGGCTCCGTATCATGAAACGCAATAAAACTTCCTCTCTTATTTTTTCTCTGCAAAACTGAATTTATAGCGTTGGAAATAGGTCAAACGGAGCCACATGGGCCCCACGAGGTATGAGGGCGCGCCAGGGGGGTGGCGCGCCCTGGTGCCTCATGGGCACTGGGTGGCCCCCCTCCAGTAGTTCTTGATGCCAATATTTTTTATATATTCAATAAAAAATCTCCGGAAAGTTTCATCCAATTCCAAGAACTTTGATTTTCTGCACAAAAACAACATCATGGCAATTCTGCTGAAAACAGCGCCAGTCCGGGTTAGTTCCATTCAAATCATGCAAATTAGGGGCCAAAACAAGAGCAAAAGTGTTTGGAAAAGTAGATACGATGGAGACGTATCAACTTCTCCAAGCTTAACTCATTGCTTGTCCTCAAGCAATTCAGTTGACAAACTGAAAGTGATAAAGAAAAACTTTTACAAACTCTTTTGTTCTTGTGTCTATATATATGCTTAAGCAGTGTCCAAGTTTTCAGCAAAGATTATGACTAACCAAGCAAATGATAACTCTTAGAATTTATATTCACTCATATCGATGGCATAATCAACTAGCGAGCAATAATAAAATATCTCAAATGCCAAGACTTTGTCAAAACAATCATGATATAATATGATAACATGGTATCTCGCTAGCCCTTTCTGAGACCGCAAAACATAAATGCAGAGCACCTCCAAAGTTCAAGCCGCGACTAAACGTTGCAATTCATGGTAGAAGAGATCCAGTCATGATGCACACAACATTAACTATACACGATGCATGAGAATGACAATAGTGCTCTCAGGTCCGATGCTTGTTTGAGAAGGTGATGACTCAACAATAAAAGTAAACTAACATAAAAGTAAATAGATAGGCCCTTCGCAGAGGGAAGCATGGATTTGCAGAGGTGCCAGAGCTCGAAGCTTAATTCAGAGGTAAATAAATTTTGGGAGGCATGCCTTTCCTGTCAACGTCACGACCAAGAGTTTTCAATATTTTCCATGCTAAACACATTAGTGGCGGTTCCCAAGCGGTAAAGTAAAGTTTACTCCCCCTCCACCATCAATCACAAGCCATGGCTAGCCGAATCCTCGGGTGCCCTCCATACTAACAACTTTCCGGGGGAGTTTGTTTTATTATTTTGCTTTTTTAATGATGGGACTGGGCATCCCGATTACCCGCCCCTCTCGTGCAAGGACAAGTGAGTAAACACTCATCATGAGAATAACCCGCTTAGCATGGAAGATACTGACCGCCCCCTATCGCTCCATGAGCGGTACGGGCACACAAAACAGATGTTCGTTTGAATATTGGAGTTGGCACATGCAAATTTACTTAGGACGGCAAGATAATACCGCATATATGTAGATATTGTGGACTCATCTGGAATAACTTTGGTTTAAAGGGTTTTGATGCACAAACAGCATTCCCGCTTAGTACAGGCGGAGGCTAGCAAATAGGTTGAGAAGCGACCAGCTAGAGAGCGAAAATGGTCATAACCAAGCATTATGAATAATCAACATTGAATACTAGCATGAGTAGGATATAAACACCGTGAACATAAATATCGTGGAGGCTATGTTGGTTTTGATTCAACTACATGCGTGAACATGTGCCAAGTCAAGCCACTTGAAACATTCAGAGGAGGATACCGTATCATCATACTACATCATGAACATTTTAATGCATGTTGACACTCAAGATAAATCATTATCCACTCCTAGCTACTTAAGCATGGTATGAGCAACTATAATCTCTAATTGTCATCACAAACATGTTTAATCATAATATGCTGAATCATGGATACTGAGTTAAACATATTTACAAAAACAAAGAACAAATTGAGTTCATACCCGCTTTTCCTTGCCACAGTCACTTCATCAAATCATCGTCATTATTGCCTTTCACTTGCACGACCGAATGATATAAAAATAATAATAGTGCAAGTGTGCCGTGGACTAAGCTGGAATCTGCAAGCATTTTATTCAAAGGAGGAGACAAGGTAATATGGGCTCTTTGTTAAATCAACAATAATGCATATGAGAGCCACTCATCATTTTCATCGTGTTCTTCTCCTTGCAATGACTCAACAAAAGAAAAGAAAAGAAATTCAGAGAAACAAACTGAAATATTTTTGGAGTTTTTAGTTTTCCGAAGAAAGCAAATTAAAGAAGAAAACAAAAAATGAGAGAAGAAAACTATTTACACGGGAAAACTCCCAACAAGCAAAAGAAGAAACGGGAAATCTTTTTGGGTTTTCTTTTACTATTACGAAGCTACAGCTAATTAAACTAGAAAGATAAACTGAAAAGAGATGAGGAATGTTTTTGGATTTTCTCAAAGTTTTTCAAACACACAAAAAGAAGGCGAGAAAATAAAACTAACATAGATTATACAATGAAAAAGTATGAACACCGACAACTGGAGTAAAATGTGTGAACATGAATGTAATGTCGGTGAGAAATACATACTCCCCCAAGCTTAGGCTTTTGCCTAGCTTGGTCTACTATCATGGCTGTCCTAGATAGTGATCGAAATGGTAGCTCATAGAGGGGTTCTGAGCTGCCCCTTTAGCCTGACGAGCAGCCTCAGCGGACACATTGTACTCGTGCACCTCACTCTCATGAAGGAAATGTCTCTGTTTGTTATGAAAATCAAAGAGGGCAGGAGCAGGCAAAGCAACATACACCGAGTGATATTTATTAAAAACTAAGTTATATTCGTAACCCTGTGCGTTGCGCTTTAAGAACCTATGTTCTCGCATTGCTTCAAAATTTAAATATTTATAAGGCAAAAGGGGATCATTGAATTTAAACGACACCCCTAACCTTGCCGCTAAACGGGAGGCATAGATTCCTCCATAGAAATCACCATTACCTGCATTAAGCTGCAGCCTACGTGCAACAATAGCCCCAAGATTATAAAGTTTGCTACCAGTCAAAGCTGTATGGATAAGACTCAGATCAGGGGTACATAGTGCACTACAGTCTTGCTTACCAACAACGCATTTACCATTAAAAAGCGCAAAATACCGGATAGCGGGAAATTGAATGCTAACTATTCTAGCATGCGTGATTCCCCTATCTTCACCGTTGAAAAGGCTAGTAAGAAACAACTCATAATCAAATCTTGGCGGTTCATCTAACAAACCCCAATATGGAATTTTACATGCATCACAAAATTCTTCTAGAGATATATTGTAGGAATTGTCATAGAGGTGAAATAAAATTCTAGAAGTGCACGGATGATAAGCAAAGTTCTAAGTAAAGGAGTGGGTGAGATTGTAATGCTGTGGTAGCTTATCTGCAATGAAGGCGGAGAGCTCGGCATTGTGAATGTATTGGTCAAATTCTTCTTTGATACATGCTCTCAACATGAATTAGTTGCACGGCCACCGACATGACTTTGCTTCTGCACCTCGTACTGAACTTGTCCTTGGTTCCTCATATGCTTGGCATGCCGAGCTTTCACTTAATGACGCCTCCGAGGACCTCCTCCTCGAAGAACTTCTCCGGAGAAAATTCATTTTCCTATGAACAAATTTCTGAAAATTTTTGGACCACAAAATGATGTCAATAAAACTTCACAAGATTGATAGCAACTACTCATATGGATGTCTAGAGGCTATATTAAGCATTCAAACTACTTGGAACTCAAAGGATTCAACATGCAAGCTCATTTTCTATAGCACCAACAGTAGCTAATTATGCAAGATATAATCCACTAAAACAAAAACTAATTGGAGCAATGGAGGAGTCACATACCAAGGAACAATTCCCCAAAACAGTTTCGGAAAAGGAGCTCCGAGCAAAGAGATCAAAAATTTCAGTGTTGTGAGCAAGAACACGAGAGAGAGAGAGCTACCATGAATTTTTTCTAGAGGTAGGATACAAAGTGAGCTAAGGGAATAAGTGAGGGAGCCTCTATGGGGCCCACGAGGTAGCAGGGCGCTCCAGGGGGGGTGGCGCGCCCTGGTGCCTCGTGAGCACCTGGGGCACCCCCCTGATATGATTTTTATTCCAAAAATTCTTAAATATTCAATAAAAAATCATGTTAAAATTTTATTTCATTCTGAGCACTTTTATTTTTGGGCATTTTTTATTGCACGGGTAATTCAGAAAATAGAATAATCATGGCATTTTATTATATTTGAATAAAAATAACAGCAAACTAAGAGTGGGTACGGAAGGTTATGCCTACTAAATTCATCGACCACATGCCTCTCAAGAAGAATCCATTAATAAGGTTGATCAGGTCTTATTAACAAACCATTTTCGAGTGACATGAAACCGAAGAACTTTCGTATAACACTAAGTTACCTCAACGGGGATATGCATCTCCCCAACAATAAAAGTTTCATATCTCTTTTTAACAGTAGGAAGAGGAATTTGGAAACTCCCAATAGTAATTGTCGGAGTCTTTTCAATAATATGAATACCATTCACTTGAAATTGTTTCTTTGGAAAGTGCACCGTATGTTCATTACCATTGATATGAAAAGTGACCTTGCTTTTGTTGCAATCAATAACAGCCCCTGCAGTATTCAGAAAGGGTCTACCAAGGATAATTGACATGTTGTCATCCTCGGGCATATCAAGTATAACAAAGTCTGTTAGAATAGTGACATTTGCAACTACGACAGGCACATCCTCACAAACACTGATAGGTATGACAGTTGATTTGTCAGCCATTTGCAATGATATTTCGGTGGGAGTGAGTTTATTCAAATCAAGTCTTTTATATAAGGAGAAAGGCATGACACTAACACCAGATCCTAAATCACACAAAGTAGTTTTGAAATAATTTTTCTTAATGGAGCATGGTATAGTTGGTATTCCTGGATCTCCTAGTTTCTTAGGTACTCCATCTTTAAAAGAATAATTTGCAAGCATGGTGGAGATTTCAGCTTCAGGTATCTTTCTTTTATTTGTGACAATGTCTTTTATATATTTAGCATAAGGAGGCATCTTTATAATATCAGTTAAACGAGTAGGCAAAAAGACTGGCCTAAGCATTTCAGCAAAGCGTTCAAATTCTTCCTCATCTTTTTTCTAAGATGGTTTAGGAGGAAAGGGCATGGGTTTTTGGACCCATGGTTCTCTTTCTTTACCATGTTTTCTAGCAACGAAATCTTTTGTATCATAACGTTTATTTTTAGTAGGTGGGTTATCAAGATCAACTTCCGGTTCAATTTCAACATCATTATCAAGTTCTTTATCATTATCTGGTTGGGTATCCATATGAACATCATCATTATTATTATCATCAAGTGGTTGTTCATTACCAGATTGTGTTTCAGCATCAGAGATAGAAACATCATTACTATTCTCCAAGGGTTTTTCTACCTCGGGTTCACTAGAAGTATGCAAAGTCCTATCATTTTTCTTTTTCTTTTTCTTTTTCTTTTTAGAAGGACTAGGTGCATCAGCATTAATTCTTTGAGAGTCTTGTTCAATTCTTTTTGAGTGACCTTCAGGATATAGTGGCTCCTGAGTCATTCTTCCTCCTCTAGTCATTACTCTAACAGCATGATCATTCATATTGTTGTTCATTTCATTAAGCAATTCACTTTGAGATTTTGCAACTTGTTCTAATTGAGTTTGAACCATAGATGCATGTTTACTAACACCTTTAACATCATTAGCAATTCTAAATAACAAGTCACTCAGGCGATCAATCATATAAGAGTTTCGTTTCAATTGTTTCATAACGTTTGCATTAAAATGATCTTGCTTCATAATATAATTGTCGAATTCATACAAGCATTGACTAGGCGGTTTGTTATAAGGAATATCACTTTCATTAAATTTTATAAGAGAATTTACCTCTACTACCTGTGTCGGTTTGTCAAGACCATGTATCTCTTCAATAGGTGGTAAATTCTTAACATCCTCAACTTTAATACCTTTCTCTTTCTGACATTTCTTTGCTTCTTGCATATCTTTTGGACTGAGATATAAGATACCCCTCTTCTTCGGAGTGGGTTTAGGCGGTGGTTCAGGAAGTGTCCAATCATTATCATTCTTCAATATATTATTCAATAATTCCTCGGCTTGTTCAATAGTCCTTTCCCTGAAAACACAACTCGCACAACTATCTAGGTAATCCCTAGAAGCACCAGTTAGTCCATTATAGAAGATATCAAGTATTTCATTTTTCTTGAGAGGATGATCAGGCAAAGCGTTAAGTAATTGGAGAAGCCTCCCCCAAGCTTGTGGGAGACTCTCTTCTTCAATTTGCACAAAATTAAATATTTCCTGTAAGGCAGCTTGTTTCTTATGAGCAGGAAAATATTTTTCAGAGAAGTAGTAAATCATATCCTGGGGACTACGCACACATCCAGGAGCAAGAGTATTATACCAATCTTTAGCATCACCCTTTAATGAGAAAGGAAACAACTTAAGAATATAATAGTGGCGGATTTTTTCCTCATGAGTAAACAGGGTGGCTATATCATTTAATTTAGTAAGATGTGCCACAACGGTTTCAGTTTCATATCCATGGAAAGGATCAGATTCTACCAACTTAATCAATTCCGGATCAACAGAGAATTCATAATCCTTATCAGTAACAAATATGGGAGAGGTTGCAAATTTAGGATCATATTTCATTTTCTCTCTCATAGATTTTTCTTCCATATCAGCAATTAATTTTATAACTTCATATCTATCATTGCAAGCAAGAATGGCTCTAGCGGTCTCCCTATCAAAACATTGTTCATCAGGTGTTTCAACTCTAGTAGGAGAGCTAGGCATAACAGGTGAATCATCGTTCTCAGCAGTTTCAGCATTTTCAATTTCTTTGGCTTTTGCAATTTGTTCAGTAAGAAATTCACTAAGTGGCACAACATTCTCAAGCATAGTACTAGCATCATCATGAGTATCATTCATAGCAGAAGTGGTATCATCAATAACTTGCGACATATCAGAATTAATAGCATGTTGTGGTGTTGCAAGTTTATTCAAAACAGAAGGTGAATCAAGTGCAGAGCTAGATGGTAGTTCCTTACCTCCCCTCGTCTTAGGGGAACGATCTTGGTTCTAGTATCCTTCAGATTCTTCATAGTGATCAACAGATATAAATCCCAACTGACTTAGCAAACAAAGCTATGCTCCCCGGCAACGGCGCCAGAAAAAGGTCTTGATAACCCACAAGTATAGGGGATCGCAACAGTTTTTCAGGGTAGAGTATTCAACCCAAATTTGTTGATTCGACACAAGGGGAGCCAAAGAATATTCACAAGTATTAGCAGTTGAGTTGTCAATTCAACCACACCTGGAAACTAAATATCTGTAGTAGAGTGATCAGTAGCACAGTAGTATGACAGTTTGATAGCAGTAGCAATAATAGTAACAGTAGCATTAACGGTAACAGCAGTAGCAGTAGTAATTGTAACAACAGTAGCAACTGTAGTAACTTAGCAAGATTCAATATATGAAAAGCCCGTAGGCATTGGATCGGTGATATTCGTTGGATAACATTCATCATATAACAGTTATAACCTAGGGCGACATAGAACTAGTTCCAATTCATCAATGTAATGTAGGCATGTATTCCGTATATAGTCATACGTGCTTGCGATAAGAACTTGCATGACATCTTTTGTCCTACCCTCCCATGGCAGCGGGGTCCATAAGGAAACTAAGGGATATTAAGGCCTCCTTTTAATAGAGATTCGGAACAAAGCATTAACACTTAGTGAATACATGAACTCCTCAAACTACGGCAATCACCGGAAAGAATCCCAATTATTGTCACCGTGGGGTATGCGGATCATAACACATAGCAGGTGCATATAGCTTGCAAGATCAGATCAAGAACACAAATATATTGATGAAAACATAAAGGGTTCAGATCTGGAATCATGGCACTCGGGCCCTAGTGGCAAGCATTAAGCATAGCAAAGTCATAGCAACATCAATCTCAGAACATAGTGGGTACTAGGGATCAAGCCCTAACAAAACTAACTCGATTACATGATGAATCTCATCCAACTCACCACCGTCCAGCAAGCCTACGAAGGAATTTGTGACGCCCCTGCTCGACCGTGCACTAATCATACACGCAAATGCACACGATTGAGATCAGAGACTCACGGGAAGATATCACAACAAAACTCTAAACACAAATAAAAATAATACAAGCTTTATATTACAAGCCAGGGCCCTCGAGGGCTCGAATACATAAGCTTGCGCATACAAGCGTCAGCGAAAGCATTAGATATCTGAGTACAGATATAAAAGTAAAACACATATGCCCTAACAGGCGGGGCAAAACATCAACAACGATCGAAAAGGCGCAGGCCTCCTGCCTGGGAGCCTCCTAACTACTCCTGGTCGGCTGGCTCAACGTAGTAGTAGTGGCCTCCGGGACTCTCCTGGTAGTAGCAGTCTGTGGTGGCGTCTGGCTCCTGGGCTCCATCGTCTGATTTATCATCAATTGGGTATGGGGAAAAGAATAGCAGAGCAACCGTGAGTACTCATCCAAAGTACTCGCAAGACTGACATCAGAACTATGCTAATTATGCATTGGTATCAAATGATAAAGGCTGTATCTGTGGACTATATAGCAGAAATGGTAGAATAGAGAGAAAGACCTAGCCTATCGAAGACTAGCATCTTCAAGCAATCTTGCAGCATCAGAAGAGAGTAGATAATAGTAGTATACATGTGGATATACAACAGCAATGCCCTGAGATCCTTTCTCGACTCCCTGCGAGAAAGCGGTCCTGAGAGCATTATTAACAGTTTAATATGAATCATCATTAATTTGTAGTTGTCATAGATCCGGATACAACTCTGAGCATCCTGTTACCGTGGACACGGCTATTCGAATAGATAACTTCCCTGCAGGGGTGCACTACTGTTACCCAACACGCTCGATTACCTCCGGCCGGACACACTGGCTGGGTAATACCCGACCTCGGGTGATCGACACGACGCAGTCCTACCTAGGCTCAGCAGAGAGGTCAACACGCCGGTCTAAATCCTAAGTGCGAAGGGGTCTTGGGCCCATCACCCTTTGCACTCCTGCACGTTGCGTGGCTAGACGGGGAGCAGGCGCGACACTGAATACACCAGTGACGTAACCTGCCCGACCCCGACGATCAGCCCGCATCTCTGAGCTGTGACGTCTGAAGAGCTTTCGGCTGATACATACTACGTAGAGGGCCCCATTAAACCATTATCCCACGTGGTGGTAGTGCGTATAGGGCACGACGACCCACTCAGATCAAATACCCAGTTCCGTTAGGCGTATTTAGTAACTCGCAGAGACGATCAGACTACCTGTCGCTCTGACTTGGTTACACACGGATATCGAACAGGGTGGTCTCCGCCTGCCCTGTCGTTCCGCCACAGTATCACTCGCGGGTGCCCTCCTGTCAAGCCCGGCTTCACATTTCCCTACGGGTACCCCTCGGTGTCAACCCGCCTGTAATAAAGGTCAAAGTAACAGTGTGTCCAAGTATCGAGAAGGAATCCGGGGAATCACCCTCGATGGATTCCCACTCGAGGAGTTGCACGA
This sequence comes from Elymus sibiricus, assembly GCA_039707655.1. Lineage (NCBI taxonomy): Eukaryota > Viridiplantae > Streptophyta > Magnoliopsida > Poales > Poaceae > Elymus > Elymus sibiricus. The sequence goes on from CM077670.1 coordinate 33,349,726, forward strand.
CGGGAGCTTATCGGAGGTGATGAAAGAGGAATCACCCTCGGTAACACACATCCGTATAGCTATTCCACAGAGGCATCATCGGAAGTGAGCTAAGAGGTATCACCCTCGGCACTCGATGCCAGCTCTGCAGAGTTGAGCAATTTAGGGGGGGTGTGCAGTGAGGTGCTGTTCTCAGCCCGTCGATCATTCGATCGGGGCACAGATACTAAAGCGGAGCAACTACAGAAAGGGAGAGAGGCCATAGATGGTTTACCATCCAACCTATACTAAGCAGTTTAGGATAGCAGGCCTGTATCAAATAACAGTAACAAGGACAGGCTATGCATCAGAATAGGATAAAGCAAAGCAGCAACAGTTTCTAATGCAAGCAGGAGGGAGAAAGAATAGGAGATATCGGCATGCGTCAAGGGGGGTTGCTTGCCTGGAAGCTCTGCTGAGAGAGGCTGGTCGTCAGTGGGCTGCTCGTCGGGGGTGTAGTCGAACTCTGAGGCAACGGCGTCAGTCTCGGCGTATATTTGGAGAGAAAGGAGGGGGAAGAAACAATAAATTCACGGCAAAAATGCAATCACTGTGCATGACATACCTAAATGATATGCAGAAGTGTTTTACTGCCCAACTAAATGATTTAGTTAATTTAGAAATTTATTTAGATTTATTTTATTAAAGTTGAGCACTATTCATATACCGGATACGGGCAAAATGTCCCATGTTCGGTATGTTAGAGGGCTGTGGCAAGTATGTGGGTGGCATATTCGGATTCTACACATTTTTCTGATCGTTTTACATATATAAATTATTTTAATCCAAGTTACGGTTTATTTTATATTAATTTTCAAAGTTTAAATGGATTTCTGGAATTTATTTATTTATTTATTTCGAATTATCCAAAACAATAGCAGGGTGACGTCATCATGATGTCAGCGGTCAACTCTGACCGTTGACTTGTCAAACAGGGCAGTGGGTCCCGTCTGTCATTGTCACATTAACCTAATTAACAGTTTAATTAGGTAATTAGGTTAATTAAGCAAAATTAATTAAGTTAATTATCTATTTATTTTAATTCTAATTTCTTTTTCTTTTTCTTTTGTTTTAAAAGGGGGCGGGCCCCATCTGTCATTGGCCCAAGGCCAGGCTGTGCGGGCGTGCACGCGCACGAGCGCGGCAGGGGCCGTGGCGCGGCCGCGGCCGCGGGCGCCTGCGACGGGCGCCAGCGCCGGGCACGGGAGGGCCAGAGGGGGCGCAGCCGTGGACGGTGTCGGCCGGCAGCAGCGGCGAGTGGCGGCGAGCGGAGACGCGCGCGCGGGCGGGGCGGCGCGGGCCAGGCGGAGGCGGGGCGCGCGGGAGCGGGCGAGCGAGCGGGCCAGCGTGCGCGGCGCTGCGAGGCGTGGACGGGCGCGGGGCGCGTGCGGGGCCACAGCGAACGGCGGTGACAGAAGGGGAAAACGGCGGGGGGGAAGCTCACGGGCGGCGTCAAGGCACGGGACGGCGAGGCTCGATGTGGTCCGGTGGGGGAGAGGACGAGGAGGCGACGGCGGGGACGAGGACGAGGCGGCGGCGAGCTCAGGCGCGGCGTCGGGCGCCGGGGCGGAGAGCGAGAGGCGGGGGGGGGGGGGAAGTGGGGGTTAGGGTTAGGGTTCAGTGGGTGGAGGCCTAAATAGGCCAGGGGCGTGGGGTGGGCCGGCTGGGCTAGCTGGCAGCAGCCAGCTGGGCCGAGGCCCGAGGGGCTTTTCTTTTTATTTTTATTTGCTTTTACTATTTTATTTCATTTTCCAAATTATTTTAGTTTTATAAAATATATAATTAGCACCTAAATTAGTATTATTAATTATAACACTGCCACAATAACTTTGGCACCTAAATAATTTAGTTTAATATTTTATAATTTATAAAAGGCAATTAATTAATTGTTTTAGCTACTGTTTTAATTAGCTTAGTGGCATTTTGGGAATTTTAAAAATGTTGATTTTATTTTTATAATTGCTTATGGATTATTTGCAAAATTATGAACTATTTAGTTCTACTATTTGGATAACTTTTAATTTTCACTTTATATTTAAATTTCAATTTGAATTGGATTTGAACCAAAGTGGCAATTAGCAAGATTAATAAGATGACATGGCAAGTTAATTAGCTTAATGACAGGGCTAAGATCTGGGGATGTTACAGAATTACTCACTCCCGGTGGTGAGCATCATGAAATTGGTGATGAAGGATGGTTGATGATGACGATGCCGGAAGATCCCCATCTCCGGAGCCCTGAACGGACTCTAGATCTGGCCTCCCGATGAAGAACAGGAGGTGGTGGTGGCTCCGTATCATGAAACGCAATAAAACTTCCTCTTTTATTTTTTTCTCTAGAAAACTGAATTTATAGCGTTGGAAATAGGTCAAACGGAGCCACGTGGGCCCCACGAGGTACTAGGGCGTGCCAGGGGGGTGGCGCGCGCTGGTGCCTCGTGGGCATTGGGTGCCCCCCCTCCAGTAGTTCTTGATGCCAATATTTTTTATATATTCAATAAAAAATCTCTAGAAAGTTTCATCCAATTCCAAAAACTTTGATTTTCTGCACAAAAACAACATCATGGCATTTCTGCTGAAAACAACGTCAGTCTGGGTTAGTTCCATTCAAATCATGCAAATTAGGGGCAAAAACAAGAGCAAAAATGTTTGGAAAAGTAGATACGACGGAGACGTATCATCTAGCAAATATTGTTCTAACGGATCGGTAGGAGGTACGGCAATAGAAGCAAGACCAATAATTTCATCTTTACTAGGCAATTCTTTATCATGAGGTTGTCTACGAAACATGGAGAAATTAAACTCATGAGATATATCACCAAAGTTAACACTGACAGTTTCTTTAGCGCAATCAATCTTAGCATTAACAGTATTCAAGAAAGGTCTACCAAATATAATGGGACAAAAATCATCTTGTGGTGATCCAAGAACAAGAAAATCAGTAGGGTATTTGATCTTACCACACAAGACTTCCACATCTCTGACAATCCCAACTGGTGAAATAGTATCTCTATTTGCGAGTTTAATAGTAACATCAATATCTTCAATCTCAACAGGTGCAATATCATTCATAATTTCTTGATATAAGGTAAACGGAATAGCACTCACACTAGCACCCAAATCACATAAGCCATAATAACAATGATCTCCTATTTTAACAGAGACAACAGGCATGCCAACAACAGGTCTATTCTTATCTTTAGGGCCTGGCTTAGCAATTCTAGTAACTTCATCACAAAAGTAAATAACATCCCCATCTATATTATCGACAAAGAGATCTTTAACCATAGCAACATTAGGTTCAACTTTAATTTGTTCAGAGGGTCTAGGTGCTCTAATTTTTCTTTTGTTAACCATAGTTGAAATTTAGCATGTTCCCTAATCCTAACAGGAAAAGGAGGTTTCTCAATGTAAACAGTAGGCACAACTGGATCAACATGGTAAACAATTGTTTCTTCTTTAACACTAGTAGGTTCATCAATCTTTTCTTTAATAGGTGGATGATATTTAAACCACTTCTCCTTAGGTAGATCAACATGAGTAGCAAATGATTCACAAAAGGAGGCTACTATCTCAAAGTCAAGTCCATATTTAGTGCTAAACTTATGAAAAGCATCGGTATCCATAAAAGATTTAACACAATCGAACTCAAGTATTATACCTGACTCATTACCTTTGTCGAGTTCCCAATCTTTAGAGTTGCATTTAATTCTTTCCAGAAGATCCCATCTGAATTCAACAGTTTTCTTCATAAAGGAGCCAGTCGAAGAAGAATCGAGCATGGTTTGATCATCATGAGAAAGCCGAGCATAAAAGTTTTGAAGAATTATTTCTCTCGAGAGCTCATGATTGGGGCATGTATGCAACATATACTTAAGCCACCCCCAAGCTTGAGCGATACTTTCTGCTTCACGAGGCCAAAAATTATATATATAATTCCTATCACGATGAACCAAATGCATAGGATAAAATTTCTGGTGGAATTCCAGCTTCAACCGGTTCCAATCCCATGTGTCAGTATCATGACATAGCCTATACCATGTCAATGCCTTTCCCTCCAAAGATAAAGGGAATACTTTCTTCTTAACTCCATCTCCGGATAGACCTGCAAGCTTAAATAATCCACAAATTTCATCCACATAGATCAAGTGAATATCAGGATGTACTGTTCCATCTCCTGCATAAGGATTAGCTAGCAGTTTCTCTATCATACCCGAAGGAATTTCATAATAAATATTTTCAGTAGGTTCAATAGGTTGAGGCGCAACTCTTATTGCTTCTGGTCGAGTTGAAGATACACCGAACAAGCCCCTCAAAGGATTACTTTCCAAAGTGACAAGTGATAGTAAATTTTAGCACGTAATATAAATGTTTCCTTACCAAATTCCACTCACCAAAGGCGCTTCACTCCCCGACAACGGCGCCAGAAAAGATTTTTGATTACCCACAAGTATAGGGGATCAATCATAGTCCTTTCGATAAGTAAGAGTGTCGAACCCAACGAGGAGCAGAAGGAAATGACAAGCGGTTTTCAGCAAGGTGTTTTCTGCAGCAAGATAATTTGTAACAAGTGACAAGTAGCAATAGTAACTTAAGGTGTAGCAAGGTAGCCCAATCCTTTTTGTAACAAAGGACAGGCTGAAACGATCTCTTATAATAATCAAAGTGTTCTCGAGGACACATGGGAATATCATCTAGTCACTTTCATCATGTTTGTTTGATTCGCGTTCGCTACTTTGATAATTTGATATGTGGGTGGACCGATACTTGGGTGGTATTCTTACTTGAACAAACCTCCCACTTATGATTAACCCCTCTCGCAAGCATCCGCAACTACGAAAGAAGAATTAAGATAAATCTAACCATAGCATTAAACATATGGATCCAAATCAGTCCCTTACGGAATAGCGCATAAACTAGGGTTTAAGCTTCTGTCACTCTAGCAACCCATCATCTAATTACTACTCCACAATGCATTCCCTTAGGCCCAAAGATGGTGAAGTGCCATGTAGTCGACATTCACATGACACCACTAAGAGAATCAACAACATACATATCATCAAAATATCGAACGAATACCAAATTCACATGATTACTTATGACAAGACTTCTCCCATGTCCTCAAGAACAAAAGTAACTACTCACACATCATATTCATGTCAAAGATCAGAGGAGTATTGAATAGCATTAAGGATCTAAACATGTAATCTTCCGCCAAATAAACCAACTAGAATCAACTACAAGATGTAATCAACACTACTAGCAACCCACAGGTACCAATCTGAGGTTTTGAGACAAAGATTGAATACAAGAGATGAACTATGGTTTGAGATGCGATGGTGCTGGTGAAGATGTTGATGAAGATTGGTCCTCCCACGATGAGAGGATCGTTGGTGATGTCGATGGCTTCAATTTCCCCCTCCCAGAGGGAAGTATCCCCGGCGGGATCGCTCCGCCGGAGAGCAAAAGTGCTCCTACCCAAGTTCCGCCTCGAGACGGCGGCACACTGTCCCAAAAGTCTTCTCCTTATTTTTTCTAGGGAAAATGGGCTTATATACCAGAAAATGGGCACCGGAGGCTGGCCAGGGGCCCCACAAGCCACCAGGGCAAGCCTGGGGGGTGGCGCGCCCTGGTGCGTCGTGGGCACCTGGGTGGCCCCCTCTGGTACTTCTTTTCTCTAGTATTTTTTATTTATTCCAAAATAAATCTCTGTGAAATTTCAGCTCATTTGGAGATGTGCAGAATAGGTATCTCTGACATAGCTTTTTCTGGTCCAGAATTCCAGCTGCCGGAAATCTCCCTCTTTGTGTAGATCTTGCATATTAAGAGAGAAAATGCATTAGAATTGCTTCACAAAGTGTTATATTGATTAAAAACATTATAAATAACAGTAGGAAAACATGATGCAAAAGGGACGTATCAGGGTGCCTTGGACGTCCCCAAGCTTAGGCTCTTGCAGCTCCTTATTCCTTTATCCATCGTAGTCTCACCCAAAACTTGAAAACTTCAGCACACAAAACTGAACAGAAACCTTCGTGAGATCCGTTAGTACAACAAACAAATCTTTAACTTTAGGTACTGTAGTAAATTGATTCATATTTAATATTGGCATAATGCTACTGTACTCCAACTTCTCCATGACTCATAGCCCCCGATACGATCCATAGATTCATCAAAATAAGAAAACTATGCAACAAAAACAGAATCTGTCTAAAACAGAACAGTCTGTAAAGATCTGAATTATGGTCATACTTTTGTAACTCTGAACTGTAAAATTAGGACAATGTGGGCAATTCATATATCAATACTGTGTAAAAAATTCAGAAGGTTCTGATTTTCCAGCGAAAAAACAAAATTCCAGCACTGGGCGCAAAAGTTTCTGTTTTCAAACAGCATCTATCATACTATCTTCCAAATCATCCCAAAGGCATTACTTGGCACAAACACTAATTAAAACATAAAAATACAATCATAACAGTAGCTATAATTGTGTAAACACTCAAAAACAGTAGGTATTGGGTTGTCTCCCAAGAAGCTCTTTCTTTATAGCCATTAAGATGGGCTTGGAGTATTAATGATGCTCACATAAAAGATAAGAATTGAAGCACAAAGAGAGCACCATAAAACATGTGACAAACACATTTAAGTCTAACATACTTCCTATGCATAGGCATTTTATAAGCAAACAAATTAATGAGACAATAAATATTTAGCATATGCAAGGAAGAAGAATAAAACATTGACAATTTAAACTTCAAGGGAGGTAATTGAGTAACATGAAAATTTCTACAACCATATTTTCCTCTCTCATAATAATTACATGTAGGATCATATTCAAATTCAACAATATAGCCATCACATAACACATTCTCTACATGATCCACATGCATGCAAAGTTGACACTCTTCCAAAATAGTGGGATTATCATCAACTAAAGTCATGACCTCTCCAAACCCACTTTTATCAAAAATTTCATAAGATTGAACACTCTCCAAATATGTGGGATTCTTTTTACCTAAAGTTGATGCTCTCCCAAACCCACTTTCAATACTATTGCAAACATTATTGTCAACAGCATATTCATCATGAGTCTTAAATAAATTTTCAGGATCATAAGAAGCATCATCACCCCAATCATGATCATTGCAATAAGTAGTGGACATAACAAAAATTTCATCCCCAAGCTTGTAGCTTTGCATATCATTAGCACAATTGACATTAATAGAGTTTATAATAACATCATTGCAATCAGGCTTTTGTGACGCCCCCGACTTAATCGTGCACTAATCATACTCGCAAATGCACACGATCAAGCCTAGGGACTCACGGGAAGATATCACAACACAACTCTAGACACAATTTAAAATAATTCAAGCTTATTATTACAAGCCAGGGGCCTCGAGGGCTCGAATACATAAGCTCGATGTCATACAAGCATCAGCGGAAGCAAAAGTATCTGAGTACAGACACAAAGTTAAACAAGATGCCTTAAGAAGGCGAAAACAAACAACGACTCTGATCGAAAGAGGCAAGGCCTCTTGCCTGGGGGCATACTAAACTACTCCTGGTCGACTGGCTCAACGAAGAAGAAGTGGTCTCCGGGGCTCTCGAGGTAGAAGTCTCCTGTGGTGGCGTTTGGCTCTTGGGCTCCATCGTCTGATGTATCATCAATTGGGCATGGGGAAAGAATAGCAAAGCAACCGTGAGTACTCATCCAAAGTACTCGCAAGACTGACATCAGAACTATGCTAAATGCATTGTATCAAAGGAATGGGGCTATATCTATGGACTGTACTGCAGAATGCTGGAATAAAGGGGGAGAGGTCTAGCCTATCGAAGACTAGCATCTTGAAGCAGTTCTTGCAGCATCAGAAGAGAGTAGAGCAAGATATAATATTTAGCAAACATAGTTTAGTAACTCCCTGAGATCCTTCCTCGACTATCCCGCGAGAAAGTAATCCCGAGAGCAGTAGTAACAGTTTAACATGTATCATCAACAGTTTATAGTTGTCATAGATCCGGGCACAACTCCAAGCGTCCTGTTACCGTGGACACGGCTATTCGAATAGATATCTTCCCTGCAGGGGTGCACTACTGTTACCCAACACGCTCGATTAACTCCGGCCGCACACCCTTGTTCCTGGTGATGTCCGGCCTCGGCTGATCGACACACCGCAACCCTACCTAGAACTCAGCAGAGAGGTCCCCGCCGGTCTACATCCTAAGCGCTCAGGGTTCTTGGGCACATCCCCCTTTGCACTCCGGGTCGTTGCGCACATGGCTAGATCCAAGCAGCACCTCTGTCATGGATGGCGCCAATCATGCCGTGCCGCAAGGCTGAACTGGACGTCTGACAAAGCTTTCGGCTGATACATACGGTGTAGAGGGCCCCATTAAACCATTATCCCAGGTGGTGGTAGTGCGTAAAGGGCACGACGACCCACTCAGATCAAACACCCAAATCCGTTAAGTTCGGTTATTTCCCAACACGTTCGATTTCCTCCGGCCGCACATCCTTGTTCCTGGTGATGTCCGGCCTCGGGTGATCGACACGTACAGGGTTCCTGTCTTCTGACATGGTATTGCGTGACGCGCGGGTACTCTTGGAGCCGACCCGTCTTTAGTGATATTTCACTCGCGAGCACCCTTGGGGCCAGCCCGACTTTACAGTTTTAGCATTGCAGTAGTTTAAACATTTCCGCGATCACACCCAGAGTGATCACGGCCCGGTAATAAGCATGGCATACGGACAAGGGTGATGGCCATCGATGAAGAAGTAGCACAGCTAGGTTTGGTGGGTCAACTGGTGGGGTATCAACAAAGGTCTACAACATTAGGCTATGCATTGGATAGGTGCTATCGGAACAGTAGCAGGGCATTTCTAATGCAAGAATAAGAGAGAAGAGAGTGGGCGATATATGATGGTCAAGAGGGTTTTTCTTGCCTGGTTGCTCGACTGAAGGGGCCTGGTCGTCGGCGACGTAGTCGTACACAGCAACGTCGTCGGCGGACTCAAGAGCTAATGAGAGAGAAGGGGGAGAGGAAACAATGAATACATGGCAAAATGCAACATCGATGCATGACATGCCTAAAATGATTGCATATTCAGATTCTACACATTTTTCTGATCGATTTGCCTATATAATTCATTTTAATCTGAGCTACGGTTTAATAGATATGAATTGTCAAAGTTTTATCAATATTGGAATTATTTTATTTAATTAAATTCGAATTATTCATCACAGCACACTGACATGTGGGTCCCATAAGCGGTAGTACCGCTGCTACCAGCGGTAGTACCGCACTGGATACCAGTAGGGTTTTATAAGCGGTAGTACCGCGCATTAGAGCGGCAGTACCGCCTAAGCCCGGTAGTACCGCGGGGTACTACCGGGCCAGTACCGGTTGTCAAAACGGTACTGGTGTCTATTTGATTTCAAACGGTACTAGGGCGGTAGTGGGGCGGTAGTGCAGCATTAAGCGGTAGTACCGCTTAATCAGCGCGGTACTGGAACGGGTTTTGGCGCGGCAGCAGCGGCAGCAGCGTGCAGCGCAGCAAGCAGAGGAGCAGCAGGGGGGGCAGTGTTGGAAATATGCCCTAGAGGCAATAATAAATTGGTTATTATTATATTTCCTTGTTCATGATAATCGTTTATTATCCATGCTATAATTGTATTGATTGGAAACTCAAATACATGTGTGGGTACATAGACAACACTATGTCCCTAGTAAGCCTCTAGTTAACTAGCTCGTTGATCAAAAGATGGTGAAGGTTTCCTAGCCATGGACCTGAGATGTCATTTGATAACGGGATCACATCATTAGGAGAATGATGTGATGGACAAGACCCAAACTATAAACGTAGCATATGATCATGTCAGTTTATTGCCATTGTTTTCTGCATGTCAAGTATCTGTTCCTATGACCATGAGATCATGCAACTCACTGACACCAGAGGAATACCTTGTGTGTATCAAACGTCGCAACATAACTGGGTGACTATAAAGATGCTCTACAGGTATCTCCGAGGGTGTCTGTTGGGTTGGCATGGATCAAGACTGGAATTTGTTACTCCGTGTGACGGAGAGGTATCTTAGGGCCCACTCGGTAATACAACATCACAATGAGCCTTGCAAGCAATGTGACTAAAGTGTTAGCCACGAGATCTTGTATTACAGAACGAGTAAAGAGACTTGCCGGTAACGAGATTGAACTAGGTATAGAGATACCGACAATCGAATCTCGGGCAAGTAACATACCGAAGGACAAAGGGAACATCATACGGGATTAACTGAATCCTTGACATAGATGTTCGACTGATAAAGATCTTCGTAGAATATGTAGGAGCCAATATGGGCATCCAGGTCCCGCTATTGGTTATTGACCGTAGAGGTGTCTCGGTCATGTCTACATAGTTCTCGAACCCGCAGGGTCTACACACTTAAACGTTTGGTGACGATTAGTATAGTTGAGTTATTGTGTTGGTGACCGAAGGTTGTTCGGAGTCCCGGATAAGATCCTGGACATGACGAGGATCTCCGGAATAGTCCGGAGGTAAAGATTGATATATGTGATAATAGTGTTTTGATCTCCGGAAGGGTTCCGGAATTCAACGGAAGGGGTTCCGGATGTTTACCGAAGTGTTCGGGTGCAACAACACTTTATATGGGCAAAAGGGGTAAAGCCCACGAGGTATTGGAAAGTGCAAAAGGAAGTTTTGCTGCGGCGTTAAGCGGTACTACCGCTTGTGTGAAGCGGTACTACCGCTCAAGCAGTACTACTGCTCGTGAGCGGTACTAGCGCTTGTACGCGGTACTGCTGGAATCCGAGTGGGACTCTTTCCGTGCGGGCCAAACCGACCTTGTGCGGGCAAAACCAACCTTGTGGAGGCTTTCTCTCCAAGTTTAGACCCCAGGGCTCAACATATAAATAGAGGGGCAGGGCTAGCACACGGGACACATCAAGATTTCCCCAAGCCGTGTGCCGGCAACCTCTAGTTCCCCCTACGTCATAATTTCAGTAGTGCTTGGCGAAGCCCTGCTGAAATTGTTCCTCACCACCATCACCACGCCATCGTGCTGCTGGAACTCGTCTACTACTTCACCATCGCTCGCTGGATCGAGGAGGTGAAGGCGTCATCAAGCCGTACGTGTGTTGAACGCGGAGGTGCCGTCCGTTTGGCACTAGATCGTGATTGGATCGAGGGACGACTTGCGATTTGGATCGCGGAGACGTTCGACTACATCAACCGCATTTTTAACGCTTCCGCTTAGCGATCTACAAGGGTATGTAGATTCACTCTCCCTCTCGTAGATGCTCATCACCATGGATAGATCTTGCGTGTGCGTAGGAAATTTTTTGTTTCCCATGCTATGTTCCCCAACAGTGGTATCAGAGCTAGGTCTATGCGTAGATGAGATCTCGAGTAGAACACAAAAGGGTTTTGTGGGCGTTGATATTCAGATTGCTTCCTCCCTTGGCCTTTTCTTGTTTCGACGGTATTGTGGGATGAAGCGGCTCGGACCAACATTACTCGTACGCTTACGAGAGACCGGTTCCTTCAACTGACATGTAACTTCGTTGCATAAAGATGGCTAGCCGGTGTCAGTTTCTCCCACTTTAGTCGGATCGGATTTGACAAAGGCGGTCCTTGAGAAGGTTGAAAAGCAATTTTTATATCACCGTTGTGGTTTTTGCGTAGGTAAGAATCGTTCTTGCTAGATACCCGTAGCAGCCACGTAAAACTTGCAACAACAATTAGAGGACGTCTAACTTGTTTTTGCAGGGTATGTTGTGATGTGATATGGCCAATTACATGATGAGATATATGTGATGTATGAGATGATCATGTATTGTATAGAATATCACGACTTGCATGTCGATGAGTACGGCAACTGGCAGGAGCCATAGAGTTGTCTTTAATTATTTTCACCGTTTTGCTTTACTTTATCGCTATGAGTTAGCAATAGTCGTGGAAGCAACAGTCGGCGCGACAACCTCATGGCGACACGTTGATGGAGATCAAGATGATGGAGATCATGGTGTTATGCCGGTGACGATGGAGATCATGCCGGTGCTTTGGAGATGGAGATCAAAAGCACAAGTTCATGGCCATATCATGTCACTTATGATTTGCATGTGATGTTAATCCTTTTATGCATCTTATTTTGCTTAGGACGACGGTAGCATTATAAGGTGATCCCTCACTTAAATTTCAAGATAAAATTGTGTTCTCCCCGAGTGTGCACCGTTGCGAAAGTTCGTCGTTTCGAGACACCACGTGATGATCGGGTGTGATAGACTCTACGTTCACATACAACGGGTGCAAGCCAGTGTTGCACGTGCGGAACACTCGGGTTAAACTTGACGAGCCTAGCATGTACAGACATGGCCTCGGAACACAAGAGACCGAAAGGTCGAACATGAATCATATAGTAGATATGATCAACATGAAGATGTTCACCATTGAAACCACCTCAACTCACGTGATGATCGGACTTGAGTTGATGGATTTGGATCATGTGACACTCAAATGACCGGAGGGATGTCAATTTGAGTGGGAGTTTTAAGTAATATGATTAACTAAACTCATTATCTTGAACAGTAGTCTAAATTGTCTTTGCAATATTTATGTTGTAGATCATGGCTCGCGCAGTAGCACCCCTGAATTTTAACGTGTTCCTAGAGAAAGCTAATTTGAAAGATGATGGAAGTAACTTTATGGACTGGGCCCGTAATCTAAGGATTATCCTTACGGCTTCCCAGAAGGCTTATGTCCTTGATGCACCGCTTGGTGATCCACCCGCTCCAGTAACAATTCTCCTCCACCAACAAGAATTCTCGTCCCGAGAATTAAGAGGTAGAGCAAGGGGGAAAAAGTTTGGTCGCTAAATTCTAGCGAGTCTTCTCGATCTTGTTGCTCTCATCGAAGAGGTTGATCCCCTATAATTGAAGTCTTCATTTCTTTGCACCATTGCTTCGTGATAAGGTTGTCGTTCTTCCTTCTGGATCTTCATCGTACGTACGAAAAGGATAAGGGGTAACTTGGCATCGATGGGGTTTCACAAGGGGAAATTAACTGGGGTTACCTCATGAATGAAACACATAGATATCTCTCGAGTTTCGGAACTTAGGGAAATTCATAGAGAGCAATATAGGCAGGTAGAAAAGTTTCAAATTGGTAGGCAATCGTTCGATGCCTAACTAGAAGTAAAAGGGGTTCAGAGCAACGAGATTAGATATTGCGTCTGATACCGGATAGGACATGTTAGGGAAGATGGCTCGTGAAATACAAGCGAAGCCAAGCACGAGGAATAACCTTTAGAAACAGGGGGTGCACAGGAGAGTAAGGTTTCGATCATGTGGAACTGTGGTAAGGACGGATTAAGTGTAGGAAGGGCGGTGGCATTTTGCATGTTCACGATAGCAAGGCATGTCAGAGGGTAGTCTGTCAACTATGTCGGCAACAACATTGGTACCAAGGGCGGGGAACGAAGAGAACCATCTTCCTGCTCGTCGAAATGAGGCGGACCAATAGGCAAAGTTCTCGTCCACCGGCGGTTACCGAAATGTTAACAACAATAGTAACAGGGTCTTACTGTCAGAGCAGTACACCGAGGTATTTATCTAAGCAGGGAATCATCACTGCTCAGATCAAATAATTCTCAAGAAAGGTTTAAATAGACCAATAGAAAGGAAACGGTGATTATCACATTAAACAGACCAATGGAAAGGAAAATGTGTTTATACACAAGTATTAGGTGTATATCCTTCCCAAGGAAAAACAGAGCTTGATATCCATGACAAGATAGCAAGTGGAGCACCATTTAGATAAAAGAAAGGAATACGAATTAAATCCATAACTTGGGGCAAGTCAAAGATGTTTAACAATGATCACAACACAATTTATCGAAAGGTTTCAGGAAGATATAATTGATCAATAACATGATCAAGCAGAAGAAATGGGGAAGCAGAAGGTCAATGTGTTACAGGTGGACTAGATTCACTTATCGGTGTGCTCGGTTGACAACAAACCAAAACCCGTGGAATTACTATGATGGGGAAAGGTATCACCTCATCAAAGCTTCATAAGATGTAGTGCAATGATACGGTATCCTCGAGATACCAGAGGGTAAAATTCGAAGGTAGAACATGATAGAAGTAGAACTGGGTCATTGACCTATGACAATAGATACTTTAACCTTGTCAAAATTGATGAGGCCTGAAATGGATTCCTTTCAGACACATTGGAAAAGGACAGCCTGGTTGGAACCATAACTGCAAGGGCCAAACTAGGGATACCGAAAGAATTATTCAGATGACAAATCATTTTGCAAGAAGCTCGCGAGACAGTCTACATCGTTTCCATGGGCATGAACACAAGTTCAAGGTCGACTCCCACTTCATCAATGCATCACCTCCCAGTTACTCCTCGCCTTTGATAAAGTTGTAGTTTCGAAAGTTTAACTGGCAAAACACTAGAGAGTAAGACGCGTGAAAATTGTCGGGTTCACACGAATTAAGGAAGGCATAGGTCCAACCCATCGGGGCATCTTAGGATCATATGCCTCAAGTTTCAAGAATAATTAACACATGCTTGACAACAGAGCACGGCTGACAAAAGCATAGGATACAACTTACCAGAGGAAGAAGACACAATTTTCCAATAGCATCAAGTAACAGGGGAAGACCACCACAATAATTTTGAATGCGAAGGATGCTATCGGATAATAACCCAACAATGGGTCTGGCATTCCACAACGGGGCTGAAGTGAGTAACGGTACTCAATCAGAGACGGAGGTGTGGATGTGAAGGCGGTTACTTTTTATTGTGGGGAGGTCACCGGGGGAAAGACATTTGATTCTTATCTGCGCGAGGACGAGACGGTAAACTCCACCCATCCACAGACGGACCGACCCACGAGCTAGGAAAAAGGGTTTCACTATGCGCGCCATTATTGCATGCATGGCACGAAGGGGCCATGCGCTGGCTGGCTTCTTCGCTCGAGGGACACGGGTGACACGTACCGTACCGGCGCATGCATGGACAGACTGACGAGGCCGTGTTTAACAGTGGCGCCTCTCCACTTTCGATAAGAACAGCCGAGAGGCCTCCGTGGACGATAGACTTGGGACTGACCACTGATCGACGAGGGCATATGGCACGTGGCCCGTTCAAATACAAACAAGTTGAATAGGCTTAGCTGGACAATCAATCAAGGTTGATTTGTCGGGAACCACCTCATGTTTAGAAAGACGTCTGAGCCGGATGGATAACTTATGATAAACAACTGATGACTAGATGCATTCACACACAGGTTGAATCAATAAAATCAAATGAAAATCATAGAGGATTTTAATGGATATTGCTTGACATAAGGAATTAACCATAATGCAAGCAGGTAAGACTTTCCAGAGCAATAGGCTGCAGAGGATTTTTGGAAGATCGAATAGCATTATGAAGTATATCGTGAATCACATGAACAATTGGGGATGAACGAATCCCAGATAAGTGTGATGAATTATTCGCAAATGTACTCTTGTGACCTAGGGCTGTAAGGCAGTAGGGGCAAAGGATTCTCGTAATATCGGAGAGTATTTCGATATGCCGGATGGAACAGGAGAGTAACTGGAATGAATATATGCACGACAAGTGTATGTAGTTACCCGTCAGGATTTATCGGTGATAGAGAATTGCAAAAGCAGTGGGCACCAGGGTCTTGGGGAATCATCGGAGAGTGTCTTCGGGATCTTCTGGCGAAACAAGCGATCATCTGTACCGAGTGGCTCTCCGGGAGAATATGGTCACGAGATCCTAGTTAGCGTTAGTAAAATCTTTAACCCGAAAAGAAGAGAGGTCAGAGTCCCAGAGTATAGAAGAGGAATAAAAGATCCTAATACCACCCAGTTGGCTACGTGGGCCCGTAAGCCACACAACCATGTTTGTAAATTAGTTTTTCATCGTCTAGACTCAATAGCGGCCAAGGAGTTGGAAAGGGGCTTCCTACAGGAAGTCGGCTCTGATACCAACTTGTGACGTCCCCGACTTAATCGTGCACTAATCATACACGCAAATGCACACAATCAAGCCTAGGGACTAACGGGAAGATATCACAACACAACTCTAGACACAATTTAAAATAATTCAAGCTTATTATTACAAGCCAGGGGCCTCGAGGGCTCGAATACATAAGCTCGATGTCATACAAGCATCAGCGGAAGCAAAAGTATCTGAGTACAGACACAAAGTTAAACAAGATGCCTTAAGAAGGCGAAAACAAACAACGACTCTGATCGAAAGAGGCAAGGCCTCCTGCCTGGGGGCCTCCTAAACTACTCCTGGTCGACTGGCTCAACGAAGAAGAAGTGGTCTCCGAGGCTCTCGAGGTAGAAGTCTCCTGTGGTGGCGTCTGGCTCCTGGGCTCGTCTGATGTATCATCAATTGGGCATGGGGAAAGAATAGCAAAGCAACTGTGAGTACTCATCCAAAGTACTCGCAAGACTGACATCAGAACTATGCTAAATGCATTGTATCAAAGGAATGGGGCTATATCTGTGGACTGTACTACAGAATGCTGGAATAAAGGGGGAGAGGTCTAGCCTATCGAAGACTAGCATCTTGAAGCAGTTCTTGCAGCATCAGAAGAGAGTAGAGCAAGATATAATATTTAGCAAACATAGTTTAGTAACTCCGTGAGATCCTTCCTCGACTATCCCGCGACAAAGTAATCCCGAGAGCAGTAGTAACAGTTTAACATGTATCATCAACAGTTTATAGTTGTCATAGATCCGGGCACAACTCCAAGCATCCTGTTACCGTGGACACGGCTAGTCGAATAGATATCTTCCCCGCAGGGGTGCACTACTGTTACCCAACACGCTCGATTAACTCCGGCCGCACACCCTTGTTCCTGGTGATGTCCGGCCTCGGCTGATCGACACACCGCAGCCCTACCTAGAACTCAGCAGAGAGGTCCCCGCCGGTCTACATCCTAAGCGCTTAGGGTTCTTGGGCCCATCGCCCTTTGCACTCCGGGTCGTTGCGCACATGGCTAGATCCAAGCACCATCTCTGTCATGGATGGCGCCAATCATGCCGTGCCGCAAGGCTGAACTGGACGTCTGACAAAGCTTTCGGCTAATACATACGGTGTAGAGGGACCCATTAAACCATTATCCCACGTGGTGGTAGTGCGTAAAGGGCACGACGACCCACTCAGATCAAACACCCAAATCCGTTAAGTTCGGTTATTTCCCAACACGTTCGATTTCCTCCGGCCACACACCCTTGTTCCTGGTGATGTCCGGCCTCGGGTGATCGACACGTACAGGGTTCCTGTCTTCTGACTTGGTATTGCGTGACGCGCGGGTACTCTTGGAGCCGACCCGTCTTTAGTGATATTTCACTCGCGGGCACCCTTGGGGCCAGCCCGACTTTACAGTTTTAGCATTGCAGTAGTTTAAACATTTCCGCGATCACACCCAGAGTGATCACGGCCCGGTAATAAGTATGGCATACGGACAAGGGTGATGGCCACCGATGAAGAAGTAGCACAGCTAGGTTTGGTGGGTCAACTGGTGGGGTATCAACAAAGGTCTACAAAATTAGGCTATGCATTGGATAGGTGCTATCGGAACAGTAGCATGGCATTTCTAATGCAAGAATAAGAGAGAAGAGAGTGGGCGATATATGATGGTCAAGAGGGTTTTGCTTGCCTGGTTGCTCGACTGAAGGGGCCTGGTCGTCGGCGACGTAGTCGTACACAACAATGTCGTCGGCGGACTCAAGAGCTAACGAGAGAGAAGGGGGAGAGGAAACAATGAATACATGGCAAAATGCAACATCGATGCATGACATGCCTAAAATGATTGCATATTCAGATTCTACACATTTTTCTGATAGATTTGCCTATATAATTCATTTTAATCTGAGCTACGGTTTAATAGATATGAATTGTCAAAGTTTTATCAATATTGGAATTATTTTATTTAATTAAATTCGAATTATTCATCACAGCACACTGACATGTGGGTCCCATAAGCGGTAGTACCGCTGCTACCAGCGCTAGTACCGCACTGGATACCAGTAGGGTTTTATAAGCGGTAGTACCGCGCATTAGAGCAGTAGTACCGCCTAAGCGCGGTAGTACCGCGGGGTACTACCGGGCCAGTACCGCTTGTCAAAATGGTACTGGTGTCTATTTGATTTCAAACGGTACTAGGGCGGTAGTGGGGCGGTAGTGCAGCATTAAGCGGTAGTACCGCTGGTCTCAGCGGTAGTACCGCTTAATCAGCGCGGTACTGGATCGGGTTTTGGCGCGGCAGCAGCACGCAGCGCTGCAAGCAAAGGAGCAGCAGGGGGGGCAGCAGTGCATCAGCAGCAGCAGGGCACACAGCGGCAGCAGTGGGCGCGCGAGAGCGTGGCCACGCGCGAGCAGACGTGGCGAGGGCGCGGCCAGGCGACGGTGAGCGCGCGCGCGGGCGCGCGCGTGCGCGTGCGAGCACACAGCAGCAGCAGGGCTACGGGGAGCGAGAGAGGGAGAGGGGAGCTCACGGGGAGCCGGGTGGAGGAGGGCAGCGGGCTCGGGGAAGGCTTGACGGCGACGGAGACGACGACGAACGGCGATGGCAGCAGGTTGAAGACGACGACGTGGGGCTTGATGCAGCGGCGCCCGGCTTCGACTCTTCGGCGTAGACGACGCAGCAGACGACGGTGGAGCTGGTGGACTCGACGGTGAGGTGAGGCGGGCGCGGTGGCCGAGGGATCGAGCGGCGGCGACAGCGAGCGCGTCGGGCGAGAGGGGGAGAGAGAGCAACGAGTCGAGAGGGGGGGAAATATCCAGGGGAGGTCTAGGGTTTGCGGGGCTAGCGTTCTTATCGTCCCAGGGGCAGCAGGTGCGGCAGAGACGACGAGCGGCGTCGACGCGGTCGGGCGCGGGCGCGACCGAGCGCGGGAGCAGTGCGAAGAAGGCGACCGAGGGGCTAGCAAGCGGTAGTACCGGACAGGGGCACGGTACTACCGGAGGGCGGTAGTACCGCATGCCGGGCGGTAGTACCACTTAAACTACTTTTAGTTTTCACTTTTAATTTGATTTTGCAATTTAATTTGAATTTGAATTTTGAAAGGTGGTACGATGCAAATGATGATCATGCAACATTAAACACAGTGACATGGCACTATTATCAGGGGTTACTGTAGTGGCAAATACAGGGGGTGTTACAGCTTTTCATTCAAGGAGCTATCAAGTATGGGTGTTATAGCAATAATTTCATTTTTAACATAAGGAACTATAGCAAATTCATCTCTATAAGCATCATTAATATTGGCATCATGGCCATAAGAATAGCAAGCATCACATTCATCAACAGGGGATATTTCCATCGAATCAACGGAATCATAATTATTTATGGATTCATGCATATCATTATTTTCTTCCAAAGTAGCAGACATTCTCTCAATAAATTCATTAACACAGGCATTAGGAGCATAGTTTTCATAGCAATATTTAAGTATGTCAAAATTTTCAGATTTGTAGAGAGTAATATCATACTTTTCAATCAAAGAAGCAACTTCATAAGCACACTTAAAAGCAACAAATTCTTCAATTTGTTCGATATCATAGTAACTATAAACACCCTTGGCATAAGAAGATAAGATTTCATTATCATTAAACTCACATAGGTAGGGAAGGTGTTTTTCAGGGTTCTCAGAGAAACAAGTAAAATCATATATTTCACATAGATTCCAAGCATAACATAGCAAACAATTTATTTGACGCCATAAGAGTCTCCCCTTCTGAGACAAACGGTGACGCACAAAATGAGCATGCTCATCTAATAATTTTCCCTCAACTAAACTAGTTGGGGTTTCATCACGAGAACAAATGGATCAAACATGATCCAAGTAGAAAACTTTAAGTGGATCCATAGTACCTAATTTTTTTTTTCGTTTTCTGTTCTTGTGTGTTTGACATGAAGGTAATACAAGCAAGGAAACTAGCAAACAAGCAAATATAAATATTTTTGTGTTTTTGTAAAAAAAATTAGTAGTGATGGAGATGAAAACGAGAAGCAAATGCAAATAAAAGATAAATAAAGTAAATGCAAGTGAATGATAATTTGTGCGAAGGTACTTGGTAATTTTGAAGATGTCTCCCCGGCAACGGTGCCAGAAATTCTTCCTGCTACTTGTAGTCTATGTTGGTATTTCCCCAAAGAGGAGAGGATGATGCAGTACAGTAGAGATAAGTATTTCCCTCAGTTAAGAACCAAGGTTATCAATCCAGTAGGAGAACCATGCAAAATTCCGTTAAGTGCGCCTGCACACACAAAAGCAAACATTTCACCCAACACAAATAAGAGGGTTGTCAATCCTCTTAGCGGTTATTTGCAAGGATTAAATCTTATCGTGGTAAATAGATAAACTAAAATAATAATTAAAATAAAAGTAAATAAATTGCAGCAAGGTATTTTTAGGATTTTTATATGATAAAGATAGACCCGGGGACCATAGTTTTCGATCACTAGAGGCTTCTCTCTTGAGCGTAGAAACATGAGGTGGGTAAACAAATTACTGTTGGGCAATTGATTGAAAAGCAAATAATTATGATGGATTCGTGGCAATGATCATGTATATAGGCATCATGTTCGAGACAAGTAGACCGACTCCTGCTTGCATCTAATACTATTACTCCACTCATCGACCGCTATCCAGCATGCATCTAGAGTATTAAGTATGAAACAGAGTAATGCCTTAAGCAAGATGACATGATGTAGAGAAGCAAATTCAAGCAACATGAATAAACCCCATCTTTTTATCCTTAATGGCAACAATACAAATATGTGTCATGTCTCCTTCTGTCACTGGGATTGAGCACTGCAAGATTGAACCCATCTCAAAGCACCTCTCCCATTGCAAGATAAATCAATCTAGTAGGCCAAACCAAATCGATAGATCGGAGAGAAATACAAAGCTATATTTAATCATGCATAAAAGAGTGCAGCAAAGAACTCAAATATTTCTCATGAATAATCTGATCATAAACTCACAATTCATCGGATCCCAACAAACACACCACAAAAGAAGATTACATCGGATAGAACTCCAAGAACATCGAGGAGAACATTGTATTGAAGATCAAAGAGAGAGAAGAAGCCATCTAGCTACTAGCTATGGACCCGTAGGTCTGTGATAAAGAACTCACACATCATCGGAAGGGCAGCAAGGTTGATGTAGAAGCCCTCCGTGATCGATTCCCCCTCTGGCAGAGTACTGGAAAAGGCCTCCAGATGGGATCACAGAAGAACAGAGGCTTGCGGCGACGGAAAGGTTTTTTCTTCTGGCTCTCTGGGGGTTTCCCAATATTTGTGAATTTATAGAAGTGGAATTAGGTCAAACGGAGTCACGTGGGCCCCACAAGGCAGCACGGCTCGCCCCCCTGGGGCGCGCCCTGGTGCCTTATGAAGCCTCCGTGAGGCTTCTGGCCTCCTCCCGAAGCTTCCCAGGTTTCTTTTGTCCAGAAAAAATCTCCAAAAAGTTTCATGGCATTTGGACTTCATTTGGTATTGTTTCTCTAAAAAGCCAAAAACAAGCAGAAAACAGCAACTGGCACTGGGCACTAGGTTAATAGGTTAGTCCCAAAAAATGAAATATAATTGCATATAAAAACATCCAAGATTGATACTATAATAGCATGGAACAATAAAAAATTATAGATACATTGGAGACGTATCAGTAGTCCCCAGGATATGAT
This sequence comes from Elymus sibiricus, assembly GCA_039707655.1. Classification (NCBI taxonomy): domain Eukaryota; kingdom Viridiplantae; phylum Streptophyta; class Magnoliopsida; order Poales; family Poaceae; genus Elymus; species Elymus sibiricus. The sequence continues at coordinate 33,371,495 of CM077670.1, forward strand.
ATATTACTTCTCTGAAAAATATTTTCCAGCTCATAAGAAGCAAGCTGCCTTGCAGGAAATATTTAACTTTGTGCAAATTGAGGAAGAGAACCCCCCTCGAGCTTGGGGGAGGCTTCTCCAATTACTTAATGCTTTGCCTGATCATCCTCTTAAGAAAAATGAAATACTTGATATCTTTTACAATGGACTAATCGATGCTTCTAGGGACTACCTAGATAGTTGTGCTGGTTGTGTTATCAGGGAACGAACTGTTGAACAGGCTGAAGAACTATTGAATAATATATTAAAGAATGCCAATGATTGGACACTTCCTGAACCACCACCCAAACCAACTCCAAAGAAGAGAGGTATTCTATTCCTCAGTCCTGAAGATATGCAAGAGGCAAATAAATCTATGAAAGAAAAAGGTATTAAGTCTGAAGATGTTAAGAATTTACCACCTATTGTGGAAATACATGGGCTCGACACCCCGACACAGGTAGTAGAGGTAAATTCTCTTATTAGATTTGATGAAGGTGATATTCCTTATAATAAATCTGCTAGTCAATGCCTGGATGAATTTGATAATTACATTGTTAAGCAAGAACATTTTAATATGTATGTTAGCAAGCAATTAAAACGTAATGCTTTCATGATAGATCATTTGAGTGATTTGATGTTTAGAGTTGCTAATGATGTTAAAGGCTTAAGTAAACATTCATCCATGGTTCGTAGCTAGTTAGAACAAATTGCTAAGTCACAAAATTATTTGCTTAATGAGATGAATTATAAAATGAATGATCATGATGTTAGGGTAATGACTAGAGGAGGTAGAATGACTCAGGAACATCTGTATCCTGAAGGTCATCCTAAAAGAATTGAGCAAGATTCTTAGAGAAATAATATTGATGTGCCTAGTTCATTTAAGAAGAAAAAGAAAAAGAAAAATGATAGGACTTTGCATGTTTCTAGTGAACCTGAGATAGAAAAACCTCCTGAGAATCATAATGATGTTTCTATTTCTGATGCTAAGACACAATTTGGTAATGAACACCCACCTAATAATAATAATGATGATAATGATGTTCATGTTGATGCTCAACCAGATAATGATGTAGAAATAGAACCTGCTGTTGATCTTCATAACCCACCTCCTAAGAATAAAAGATAAGGTAAAAGTGATTTCATTGCTAGAAAACATGGAAAAGAATGAGAACCATGGGATAAAAAACCCATGACTTTTCCTACTAAGCCACCTAGAAATAAAGATGAGGAAGACTTTGAGCGCTTTGTTGAAATGCTTAGACCTGTCTTTTTGCGCACTCGCTTGACTGATATTTTGAAAATGCCTCCATATGCTAAATACATGAAAGATATTGTCACCAATAAAAGGAAGATACCCGAGGCTGAAATTTCCACCATGCTAGCAAATTATTCTTTTAAGGGTGGAGTGCCTAAAAAGTTAGGAGATCCGGGGATACCCACTATACCATGCTCCATTAAAAGAAGTTTTGTCAAAACTGCTTTATGTGATTTAGGAGCCGGTGTTAGTGTTATGCCTTTCTCTTTCTATAGAAGATTTGATTTGAATAAGTTGACACCTACTGAAATATCTCTGCAAATGGCTAATAAATCAACTGCTATACCTATTGGAATTTGCGAGGATGTGCCCATTGTTGTTGCAAATGTTACTATCTTAATAGACTTTGTTATACTTGATATGCCTGAGGACGACAACATGTCGATTATCCTTGGTAGACCCTTTTTGAATACTGCAGGGGCTGTTATTGATTGCAACAAAAGCAAAGTCACTTTTCATGTCAATGGTAATGAGCATACAGTTTATTTTCCAAAGAAACAAAGTTCGGTGAATGGTATCAACTATATTGAAAAAGTTTCGACAATCACTATTGGAGGTTTCAAATTTCCTCTTCCTACCATCAAAAAGAAATATGAAACTCTTATTGTTGGGGATATGCATATCCCCATTGAGGTAACTTAGTGTTATACGAAAGTTCTTCGGTTTCATGTTACTCGGAAATAGTTTGTTAATTAGACTTGATCTACCTTATTAATGGATTCTTTTTGAGGGGCATGTGGTCGATGAATTTAGTAAGCACAACTCTCTGTAATTATAGTTTGCTCTCTGTTATTCATAGTTTAATAAAGTAAAATGCCATGATTATCCTGTTTTCTGAATTATCCGTGCAATAAAAATGGCCCAAAAATAAAAGTGCTTAGAATGTTGTAAAATTTTAACATGATTTTTTCTGGAATATTAAAAAAAATGGCACTGAATACATCCCAGGGGGGTGCCCCTGTTGCTCACAAGGCAACAGGGCGCGCCTACTCCCCCTAGGCGCACCATGATGCCTTGTGTGTCCCACAGGGACCCACTCACTTAGTGCTTCAGCCCACTTCATCTCCAACCTCTAGAAAAAATCGTGGTTGCTCTCATTCTCGTGTTGTTGCTCCCAAACCTGAGATTTTCGATCTCTTTGCTCGGAGCTCTGTTTCCAAACTGCTTTGGGGGATTGCTCCTTGATATGTGAGTCCTCCATTACTCCAATTAGTTTTTGTTTTAGTGATTATATTTTGCATAATTTTTTGCTATTGGTTCTACTGAAAATGTTCTTGCATGTTGAATTTAGTTGGTTCTAAGTAGTTTGAATGCTTGATATAGCCTCTAGGCACTTTGTATGAGTAGTTGCTATCAATCTTGTGAAGTTTTGTTAACATCTTTTTGTGGTCCAAAAATTTCAGAAATTTGCTCTTAGGAAAATGAACTTCCTCCGTGGAGGTTCTTTGAGCCGGAGTCCCAAGGGAGTCACCGGAGGTGCCCCGGACCTTCACCTTCTGCGTAGGACGTAGGTTCGGCCGTGTGAATGGCCACACAACGCCTTCATGAACGAAGCCGGGTTTCACCAAGAGTTTGCGCAATTTTTTGTGAATGCCGGGCTTACCGACTTCCTCGCAGATGAGTGTGACCAATACCACCTCCTCACAAATTCCTTTGTGCAAAATTTTTATTTCATGCCTAGGCTCGATATTCCCATGGTATGTTTTGATTTATATGCTGAACATCATGAGATACCACTTGCTGAGTTTTGTGAGATACTGCTACTTGTGAATTGCGTTGGGATTTCCCCGAAGAGGAGAGGATGATGTAGTACAGTAGAGATAAGTATTTCCTTTAGTTAAGAACCAAGGTTATCAATCCAGTAGGAGAACCACACAGAACCTCGTTAGCAACACCTACACACTCAAAAGCAAATACTTGCACCCAATGCAAACAAGAGGGCTGTCAATGCCCTTCACAGTTACTTGCAAGGATTAATTCTGATAGTGATAGATAGATAAATAAATTGCAAACTAAAATAAAGGAAATAAAATTGCAGCAAGGTATTTTTGGATTTTATATATGATCAAAATAGACCCGGGGGCCATAGTTTTCACTAGAGGCTTCTCTCTTGAACGCATAGCATACGGTGGGTAAACAAATTACTGTTAGGCAATTGATAGAAAAGCGCATAGTTATGACGGATTCATGGCAATGATCATGTATATAGGCATCACGTCCGAGACAAGTAGACCGACTCCTGCCTGCATCTACTACTATTACTCCACCCATCGACCGCTATACAACATGCATCTAGGGTATTAAGTTAATGAAAACAGAGTAATGCCCTAAGCAAGATGACATGATGTAGACAAAGTAAACTCAAATAATATGATTAAACTCCATCATTTTATCCTTAATGGCAACAATACAAATACCTGTCTTGTCCCTTTATGTCAATGGGATAGAGCACCGTAAGATTGAACCCATCACAAACCACCTCTCCCATTGCAAGATAAATCAATCTAGTTGGCCAAACCAAACGGATAGCTCAGAGAGAAATACAAAGCTATAACAATCATGCATAAATACGTTCAGAAAAGACTCAAATATTTCTCATGAATAATCTGATCATATGTGGCACCCCGGCTCAGAGCAACCAGTTTACCTTGCATTGCCAGCCCAGAGATCAAGTCTTCTGGCAACACACAACAACTTGGTACAAAAAACAACTGCTTTATTGATCTCTAGCGGATACATAGGTTCAGATGTTACATGATAAACGAGGCCAAGCGGCACCCATGGTGCGGCTGCACTTATGTACATTATTTAGTAGACATCTCGGGCCTCGATGATAAGGGAAACTCCTACACGGCAGTGGAACGACGAGGTAGCGGAACTCCATTCCACAGGGACACTGTTGGGACACGGCCTAGATCACGACATACTGCTCGACATCGACGCCTTGCACGGCTTCTCCTCCATCTGGCATGATAAGCCAGGTGAGTACTTTGAATGTACTCGCAAGCTCACAGCAAACAACAGCAAATATGACAAACAATAACAAGGCATTTAACTAGTGTAATGCATGAACAAGTACATGATACTTCCAGTCATGATGTGTGCGTGGAATGATGTCGTGGTCCCTTGGACCAACTTACCAGTTCGGGGTTACCTCGTAACCACCGTCAACAACTTACCAACGTGATCCTGGCACGATCACAGTAGCACCAATCATAGTGATCTTCACACATTCACCAACTTCTGTCTGTGCCATCTGGTGGTTCATAGTGTGCAGGTTTATTATTTCTGTTGACCCACGGTGTGACCTACTAAGAACTATGTCCATGACTGAGGACGTGGCTATCGATAGATTAAACACTCTGTAGAGGTTAGTACACTGTACCCACACCACGGAATTCATGGCCTCGTGCTCCCATTCGGGTGGACCAACGATATTCCGACAAAACCAATCTATTGCATGACACTCTCCCGGCCACTCCGACACACTCCCCTCTGGGCTATGTCATGGGTGGCCCCGATGTCAACTCGTGACATCCTGCCACCTCGTGGCTGCCACCGTCGTGGCCAAAACAAATCGTCCCAAACCGGGACATCGGTACTGTAAAACTCGGGCACACAAGGTTATGACTGCCTACCAGGCCAGGGTAGCGCAAGCGCATAACCTTCCCTAGTAGGAGGCACCAGCGAGAGGCATGACAATAGACCAAATTAGGGCCTCCCCATCCAGGCAAGTGTGGTTGCACTGGTGAGCTCGATTCGGTGGCACCATGACTCAATCAACAGTTTGTTCAAATAGAATTATTATCAGGTTTAACTTGAAGTAAAATGATTCGAGCCATTGTATGCAATGAGGTGCACGGGTCATGATTATATGTAAATGAGTAATAAATGCATCATGCTACCATAAGAGTATATGACATGATCTCTGCTGCACATCTTAGCAAGGTAACATATCCTCTACTGCATAATATCAAAATGATATGCAACAACTATAATGCAATAGCAAATTATTTTAATGGTGGAATAAATATGAATTTAGTTCAAATAAACCAATGTTGTAGCAATGCCATCCTTGCATATGAATGTTGTGGCTTGCCTTGGTTCAGAGGAGTGTAACAATACTCCTGGTCTTCTCCACCACAACTAGGAGCTTCTGAAAATATTTTAAATGCAAAAAGGAAATGTCACATAAAGCATTTTATTTCACCAGAAATTCCAAACAGCAAGGAAAATTATGAAATTTGTCATACATAAACTTTAGCTCAATATAAAATAGTAGCAAAAAGAATTAACTCATTTGGACTTATAGAATAGAAATTAGAGCTGGTCAAAGTTGGGGTCAAAATCTAAATTTAAATGAATTTAACCGAATTTCCAGAACAGGCCACGTCGAAGGCGTATTTCCAGAATACGCCTCCACTTAGAAAACGATTTGGGAGTGAGAGAGAGGCTGGCAGTGGGACCCGCTATCAGGGTTAAAAGGGAGAGAGAGATGGAAATAGGGGAGGCAGCTCTGTCGCCGGTGATTCTCCAGCGAGGAGACCACGGCGGTCGCCGACGATGGTCGGGATGGAATCAGCACATCATGGCGAACACGCACGTACCCGAGGCGATGGCGGGGTGGACGGACGGCGTTGGAACAGTCCTCTCCAGAGACGGCGATGGTGGAGCTCGTCGGATATGGCGATTCCGGCGACTATCCGATGAACCAACGGTACCGTTGAGCTCAGGAGATCACCATGACCTCGAGGGGAGCAGAGGACGGAACTGGGGATGGCTAGATCGAGTGAATGCTCAAGGTGGATCCGTGGCAGATTCTGGCGATGATCGGCAGCAGGAGGCCCTCCCGGCCTTGCCGCGCTTGCTGGGGAGCGATTTGTGGCCAGAGGAGGTGAGAGCGATGGCTAGATGGACTCGGGGATGGCCGTATTTATAGATGGAGGGTGACCGTGCACTGGACTCCACTGGCGACGAGCTGCAGAAGAAGAGAGAGGTAGAGGATATCAGGCGCGACATGGAGGAGAAGTAGTGGAGCACAATAACACGGTGCACACACGCGGGCACAGTGCGGCGCACTGGGTGGAGCAGGTGGCACACGCGTGCACACTGTTCCGCCTAGTAGCGCTCGGCTGCTTCTGGCGAGCTGCTTGTCGGCATTGGGGAGGAGCAGGGCGAGGCCAGGTGGAGGCTAGGGAGGCTGCCGAGGGGTGGGGGCACGCTGTGGTGGTGAGAGGAGGCGAAACGGGTGGCGGCAGAGGGGCCCGATGCATAGAGCGCGGCGAGCGCACGCTGGACACCTCGCGCCCGCATGGTCACCGCGTGCTCTGGCATACGCGGTGCTTCAGGAGGAGGTGGACCGTGTCTGGTGAGAAGTCCCTTCAACGCGGTGCCTTGCTATGCGCTTGGATTGCCATCTGGCTCAGTGGATATGACATGAGCATGTTGCAAAGTTTCTGGACAGAAACTTGGTACAATTGCTGGGGACAAACGGCTAGGAATTTAAGGTTGAAATTTGCAGGTTAAGCATCTCGTAGGAGGGTAGTCATGTGGTAAAAATTTCAGCTCCAACAGATCAAGGAAAAATATACTTGCTTCACAAAGTGCCATTTCTGACCAGAAGCAAAAATATTTTCCTTAGCTGAAAATTTCCAAATGACTATGGGATATTTTTGCATGGGGAGGTCAGCCATGATCCAAAAAATATTTGGGAATTTCCTTGGAATTTTTGGAGCAATAAAAATGAGGGTTGCTTCATAGCTCATTGAGAAAATAGTTATTTTCAGGAAGAAAAAGAATATAATGCCATTAAATAAAATTACCCAATGGCATTATGGTGAGAGGGATGAGGTCTTGGGAAGGTTTATGGATGATAGAACCCACTTGGAAGAAAATCAAAAATAATTCCAGGTGGTAAGTCCAAAAGAATTGACTGAAAATCCAAATGCAAATTCAAATATTCAATAAATCCAAATAAAAGAAAATGCAAAAAATCCAGGGTGTTACATCATAAACCCACAATTCATCAGATCCCAACAAACACACCGCAAAACAAGATTACATCGGATAGAACTCCAAAGAGACCGAGGAGAACATTGTATTGAAGATCAAAGAGAGAGAAGAAGCCATCTAGCTACTAGCTATGGACCCGTAGGTCTGTGGTAAACTACTCACACATCATCGGAAGGGCAGCAAGGTTAATGAAGAAGCCATCCGTGATCGATTCCCCCTCTGGCAGATTGCCAGAAAAGGCCTCCATATGGGATCGCGGAAGAACAGAAGCTTGCGGCGGCGGAAAAGTTATTCTAGGTGGCTCTCTGGTATATGGGGAATATTTGAGAATTTATAGCAGTGGAATTAGGTCAAGAAGTGCCACGAGGGGCCCACAAGCCTGGGGGCGCGCCTGCTGAGGTTGTCGCTCCCTCGTGACTCCTCTGGTCTTCTCCCGAACCTTCTAGGGTACCTTCTGGTCTAGAAAAAATTAATCCAAAGTTTTTTCTCCGTTTGGACTCTGTTTGATATTGATTTTATGAAAAGCCAAAAACAAGCAAATAACAACAACTGGCACTGGGCACTAGGTTAATAGGTTAGTCCCAAAAAATGATATATAATTGCATATAAAACATCCAAGATTGATACTATAATAGCATGGAACGATAACAAATTATAGATACGTTGGAGACGTATCAAGCATCCCCAAGCTTAATTCCTGCTCGTCCTCGAGTAAGTAAATGATAAAAATAGAATTTTTGATGTGGAATGCTACCTAACATGTTCATCATGTAATTCTTCTTCTACGGTATGAATATTAAGATCCGAATGATTCAAAGCAATAGTCTATAATTTGATATAAAGACATCAATACTCAGGCATACTAACAAACAATCATGTCTTTCAAAATAAAAATGCTAAAGAAAGTTACCCCTACAAAATCATATAATCCTGTCATGCTCCATCTTCTTAACATAAAGTATTTATCATGCACTACCCCAATGACAAGCCGAGCAATTGGTTGATACTTTTTAACGCGCTTCAGCTTTTTCAACCCCCACGCAATACATGAGCACAAGCCAGGGATATAGAACTATGGGTGGAATAGAATATGAGGATAGGGATTAATAAGGGGTAGTCAAAAAAAAGATAGTCTCACATCGATGAGGCTAATCAACGGGCTATGGAGATGCCCATCAATTGATGTCAATGCGAGGAGTAGGGATTGCCATGCAACGGATGCACTAAGAGCTATAAGTGTATGAAAGCTCAAAATAAAAACTAAGTGGGTGTGCATCCAACTTTCTTGCTCATGAAGACCTCAGGCATTTGAGGAAGCACATCATTGGAATATACAAGCCAAGTTCTATAATGAAAAATTCCCACTAGTATATGAAAGTGACAACATAGGAGACTCTCTATATGAAAAGCATGGTGCTACTTTGAAGCACAAGTATGGAAAAAGATAGTAACACTGCCCCTTCTCTCTTTTTCTCTCATTTTTTTATTTTTGCTGGGCTCTTTTTTGCCTCTTTTTTTTCACTGGGACAATGCTCTAACAATGATGATCATCACACTTCTATTTACTTACAACTCAAAATTAGAACTCGATACTAGAACAAATATGACCCTATATGAATGCCTCTGGCAGTGTACCAGGATGTGCAATGATGCTAGCGTAACATGTATGAAAATGATGAACAGTGGCTGAGCCACAAATACTATGTCAGCTATATGATCATGTAAAGCAATATGACAATGATGATGTGTGTCATATAAACGGAATGGTGGAAGTTGCATGGCAATATATCTCGGAATGGCTATGGAAATGCCATGATAGGTAGGTATGGTGGCTGTTTTGAGGAAGATATAAAGAGGCTTATGTGTGATAGAGTGTATCATATCATGGGGTTTGGATGCACCAGCGAAGTTTGCACTGACTCTCGAGGTGACAAAGGGCAATGCACGGTACCGAAGAGGCTAGCATATTGCGGAAAGGTGAGAGTGCGTATAATCCATGAACTCACATTAGTCATAAAGAACTCACATACTTATTGTGAAAGTTTATTAGCCCTCAAAGCAAAGTACTACTATGCATGCCCCTAGGGGGATAGATTGGTAGGAAAAGACTATCGCTCGTCCCCGACCGCCACACATAAGGTAGACAATCAATAATAAATCATGCTCCAACTTCTTAGCATAACAACAGACCATACGTGCATGCTTCGGGAATCACAAACCTTAACACTAATATTCTTACTAAACCACAAATATCTACTAGTACCTCCCACATATTACCATCTTAATATGTCAAAACTATTGCAAGGAATCAAACTTATCATATTCAGTGATCTACATGAAAGTTTTTATTATATCCCTCTTGAATACCTATCATATTAGGACCAAATTTATAACCCGTGCATATTACCATTACTATTTATTAGACTCGCAAAAAGATATAAGTGAAGCATGAGAGTGCAACTATTTCTTTAAAATATAACCACCGCCGTGCTCTAAAAGATATAAGTGAAGCACTAGAGCAACTGCCTAGCTCAAAAGATATAACTAAAGCACATAGAGTATTCTAACAAATCACGAATAATGTGTGTCCCTCTCAAAAAGGTGTGCTCAGCAAAGATAATTGTGGCAAACTAAAAAGAAAACAAAGAAAAGAAAACTATGGCACAAGACGCTCCAAGTAAAACACATATCATGTGATGAATAAAAATATAGCTCCAAGTGGTATACCGATAGATTGTAGACGAAAGAGGGGATGCCATTCGGGGCATCCGCAAGCTTTGACGCTTGGGTCTTCCTTGAATATTACCTTGGGGTGCCTAGGGCATCCCCAAGCTTAGGGTCTTGCCGCACCTTATTCCTTCATCCATCGTGGTCTCACCCAAAATTTGAAAACTTCAGCACACAAAACTCAACAGAAACTTCATGAGATCTGTTAGTATAACAAACAAATCTTAAACTTTAGGTACTGTTATAAATTGATTCATATTTAATATTGGAATAATGCTACTGTACTCCAACTTCCCCATGGCTCATACCCCCCGATACAATCCATAGATTCATCAAAATAAGCAAACTATGCAACAAAAACATAATCTGTCTAAAACAGAACAATCTGTATAGATCTATTTAAAAGCTACACTTCTGTAACTCCAAAAATTGTAAAAACTTAGGACAACATAAAAAATTCATACACCAATACTTTGTAAAACATTCATAATTTTATCACCCTCCAGTACAGAACCAAAAATCCAGCACTTGACTCAAAACTTTCTGTTTTCAAACAGCATCAACTATACTATCATCCAAATCATCCCAAAGGCATTACTTGGCACAAACACTAATTAAAAGATAAAATCACAATAATGAAAGAAGCTAAAATTGTGTGACACACAAAACAGAAGGTAAAAGCAAAAAATTTAAGATAACTATTGGGTTGCCTCCCAACAAGCTCTTTCTTTATAGCCATTAAGATAGCCTTGAGATTTCAATGATGCTCACATGGAAGATAAATTTGAAACACAAAGAGAGCATCATAAAACATGTGGCAAATACATTTAAGTCTAACATACTTCCTATGCATAGGCATTTTATAGGAAAACAAATTGTCAAGACAAGCAATAGGTAGCATATGCAAATAGGAAGAATGAAGCATTAATAATTTCAGCACAAAGAAAGGTAATTTAATAACATGAAGATTTCTATAACCATATTTTCATCTCTCATAATAATTACATGTAGTATCATAATCAAATTCAATAATATAGCTATCATATGAAATATTCTCTTCATGATCCACATGCATAAAAGTTTTATAATCTTCCAAGATAGTGGGATTAACATCAACTAAAGTCATGACCTCTCCAAACCCACATTTATCAAAAATCTCATAAGATTGAACACTCTCCGAATATGTGGGATTCTTTTTACCTAAAGTTGACACTCTTCCAAACCCACTTTCAATATTATTGCAAATATTATTATCAATGACATATTCATCATGAGGCTTAAATAAATTTTCAAGATCATAAGAAACATTATCAACCCAATCATGATCATTGTAATAAGTAGTGGACATGACAACATTATCATCCCCAAGCTTGTATCTTTGCATAGTATTAGCATGATTGACATTAATATAATTTATAATAACATCATTGCAATCATGCTTTTCATTCAAGGAGCTATCATGAATCACTTTATAAACTTCTTTTAGCACTTCATCACAATTTTTAGATTCATGATTTTCAAGCAAAACTTAATAAAGATAATCAAGTACACTCAACTCACTAGCAATTGGTTCATAATAATTGGATTGTTTGAAAAGATTAGCAAGTGGATGAGGATCCATATGTCTATATTTGTATTTTCATTGAGTCACACAATTACAGCAAGCAAACGAGCAAACAGGCAAATAAAAAATTATTTTTTGTGTTTTAGTAATTTTTGTTTTAGAAGTGGGGGAGATGAAAATGAGAGGCAAATGCAAATAAAAAGGCAAATGAAAATAAGAGCAAGTAGATGATAGTTTATGCGAAGGTACTTGATAGGTTTTGGTGATGTCTCCCTGGCAACGGCGCCAGAAATTCTTCCTGCTACTTGTGAACTGCGTTGGGATTTCCCCGAAGAGGAGAGGATGATGCAGTACAGTAGAGATAAGTATTTCCCTCAGTTAAGAACCAAGGTTATCAATCCAGTAGGAGAACCACACAGAACCTCGTTAGCAGCACCTACACACACAAAAGCAAATACTTGCACCCAACGCAAACAAGAGGGTTGTCAATCCCCTTGGCGGTTACTTGCAAGGATTAATTCTGATTGTGATAGATAGATAAATAAATTGCAAAGTAAAATAAAGGAAATAAAATTGCAGCAAGGTATTTTTGGATTTTATATAAGATAAAGTAGACCCGGGGGCCATAGTTTTCACTTGAGGCTTCTCTCTCGAACGCATAGCATACGGTGGGTAAACAAATTACTGTTGAGCAATTGATAGAAAATCGCATAGTTATGACAGATTCATGGCAATGACCATGTATATAGGCATCATGTCTGAGACAAGTAGACCGACTCCTGCCTGCATCTACTACTATTACTCCACCCATTGATCGCTATCTAGCATGCATCTAGGGTATTAAGTTAATGAAAACAGAGTAACGCCTTAAGCAAGATGACATGATGTAGACAAAGTAAACTGAAATAATATGATTAAGCCCCATTGTTTTATCCTTAATAGCAACAATACAAATACGTGTCTTGTCCCTTTCTGTCACTGGGATAGAGCACCGTAAGATTGAACCCATCACAAAGCACCTCTCCCATTGCAAGATAAATCAATCTAGTTGACCAAACCAAACGAATGTATCGGAGAGAAATAAAAAGCTATAACAATCATGCATAAATAAGTTTCGAAAAGACTCAAATATTTCTCATGAATAACTGATCATAAACCCACAATTCATCGGATCCCAACAAACACACCGCAAAAGAAGATTACATCGGATAGAACTCCAAATAGATCGAGGAGAACATTGTATTGAAGATCAAAGAGAGAGAAGAAGCCATCTAGCTACAAGCTATGGACCCATAGGTCTGTGGTAAACTACTCACACATCGTCGAAAGGGCAGCAAGGTTGACGAAGAAGCCTTCCATGATTGATTCCCCCTCTGGCAGATTGCCAGAAAAGGCCTCGAGATGGGATCGTGAAAGAATAGAAGCTTGCGGCGACGGAAAAGTTATTCGAGGTGGCTCTCTGGTATATGGGTAATATTTACGAATTTATAGCAGACGAATTAGGTCAAGAGGTGCCACGAGGGGCCCACAAGCCTGGGGGCGTGCCTACCCCCCTGGGCGCGCCTCCCGAGCTTGTCGCTCCCTCATTACTCATCTGGTCTTCTCCCGAACCTTCTAGGGTCCCTTCTGGTCCAGAAAAAATAATCCAAAGTTTTTTCTCCGTTTGGGCTCTGTTTGATATTGATTTTCTGATAAGCCAAAGACAAGCAAAAAACAACAACTGGTACTAGGCACTAGGTTAAAGGTTAGTCCCAAAAAATGATATATAATTACATATAAAACATCCAAGATTGATAATATAATAGGATGGAACGATAAAAAATTATAGATACGTTGGAGACGTATCAGATATGCCTGATTCCCTCTGATGGGGAGTTGAGGGAACCTCGACCTGAGGAGTTCGAGGACTTCCTTCTCACTTTGACCGTTGGTGAATTTAGGGGCGTGTCAAGAGCCTGAGTTACTAGCTTGCATTTTCCCGATGTGCACTACTTTGCTTTATTTATAGGGAAATGTTTGACCGCCAGGGAGGAAGGTGGTACGCTCAGTGCCCTTGACCTCGCCATTTTATGTCATGCGCTTTACGGCGATAACACTTTTACTATGGGAGCTATCATTGCACATCGCTTGCACACTGATAGAACTAGGGTTAAAATTCATGGCGTTATCTATGCTACTCGCCTTGCGAGACGCTTTAGCGTTGCTATCCGTCATGATGATTATGCGCTGCCTAAGATTTATTTAGACCAACAACCCATGATTGATCACCACTTTATTGGTGACCCTGAGCCTACTCACCATATTCGTTATAACTTGGTATTTAGTGAGAAGACTCGTGAGGTTATTTCGGTGATTGCACCCTCTTTGTTTGACTTTCATGCCAGGCATGGACATGCTATCAAGCCCAATGACATCATTGCTTACAAGAACGAGTTGGCCGCGGAGGAGAATGAGGCCCAACCTTGGGACGCTCGAGTTCGGCCACCGACCCAGTACCCGCCTAGGCCTGACGGATTCTACGGATGGTGATTACCAAGTTAGGCCAAAAGCCTAAGCTTGGGGGAGTACATATTCTCACCGACATTACATTCATGTTCACACATTCATTCCAGTTGTCGGTGTTCATCCTCTTTCATTGTATGATCCATGTTAGTTTTTATTCTTTTGCTTTCTTTTTGTGTGTTTGAAAAACTTTGAAAATCCAAAAATATTTCTTGCTTCTTTTTGGTTTTTCTTTCTCGTTAGTTACTTCGTAGAATTAAAAGAAAACCCAAAAAGGTTTCTCGTTTCTTCTTTTCTTGTTTGTTGGGAGTTCTCCCGTGTAAATAGTTTTTCTTGCTTTTCTTTTTTCTTCTTTAATTTGCTTTCTTCAGAAAAACTAAAAAATCCAAAAATATTTCAGTGTGTTTCCCTGAATTTCTTTTCTTTTCGTTGAGTCGTCATAGGGAGAAGACCATGATGAAATTGTTGAGTGGCTCTCACGTGATTTGTGGTTGATCTAATGAAGAGCCAATATTAGCTTGTCTTCTCCCTTGAATGAATTGTTTGCAGATTCTAGCTTAGTCCATGGCACTCTTGCACTATTATTATTTTCACATCATTCGGTCATGCAAGTGAAAGGCAATAATGACGATGATTTGATGAAGTGACTGTGGCAAGGAAAAGTTGGTATGAACTCTTTTTGTTTTTGTTTTTGTAAATATGTTTAACTCAGTATCCATGGTTTAGCATATTATGAGTAAACATGTTTGTGATGAAAATTAGATATTATAGTTGCTCATGCCATGCTTAAGTAGCTACACTACAAAAAAAAGACACATTCGTGACATTATGGCCCGAGCGAAAACTTTTTCTGTCATGGTTGTGACACTTCTATGACGATAATTGTGACAAAAACACGTATCATCATAGATGTGGTGGGCTCCTACTTCTATGACAAAAAATTATGACAGAAAATGGGCTTTTCATCCTAGGCGGGCCGGAGATGCACCCGCATGACATTCTTTGGGCCGTCCATGACGTAAAAAATTGTGGTAGAAGTGAGGGCAAGGAAATTTTTGGGGAGTTCCCGGTTACGGTGGGTGGTCGGGGCCGAGCGATGCAGTGTGGTTTGCACATTTCTCCCGTACACACGTGTGTGTGAGGCATTTGCTAACTGAACCCGAGCGAGGCATTCGCTTAATGAACCCGAGCGATCGATCGATCCCTCGCACTACTACACGTACTAAACCCGAGTGATCGATCCCACTGCGTACTGAAGCCGAGCGATCACTTCGCTGCTAACTGAACCCGAGCGATTCCTTCGCTGCTAACAGAACCCGATCGATCCTTTTCGCTGCTTACAGAAGCCGATCGAGCCCCCGAGCGAGACATAGCCAGCCGGTGTTGGGTTGCCTCTCGATGAACAGTGTCCATTGCTGCCGCACGCGTGATACGTAGAACAAGTCGAGATGCGTCGATCGAGCCCCTTGTGCGAGATGTGGTAAGTTGACCTAGCCGGTTGGTTGTGGATGAACAGTTCCCGTTGCTGCCGCCCGCTCGTACGCCCCACCCGAGCCGGTGCATTGGCTGTGGATGACCAATACCCTGGCCATGTGAAGGTGGTTTGCGCTGGATGAATAGGACCTCGAGGAGGCTGCCACACCCCAGCCGGTTGGGGGTGGATGAATAGGACCTCGTGAAGGCTAGATGATCAGTAGTCAGTGGAGGCTGGTGGAAGTCAATGGTGGATGAACAGTAGCTGGTGGAGGCTGGAGGAAGTCGACCGTGGATGAACAGTAGCTCGTGGAGTCCTGTTTTGCGGTACGCCACACCCCTCCCAATGAACAGGACCCCGTTTCAACCGTAGGCACTCGAGGAGAAGTCTGTTTCCTACGTTTTGCGGTATGCCACACCCCTCCTGATCAATAGGACCCTGTTTCGACTGTAGTCGGTCGAACAAAAGTCCGTTTCCTCCGTTTTGCGGTATGCCACACCCCTCCCGATGAACATGACCCCTTTTCGACCATAGCCGGTAGAACAAAAGGCCGTTTCCTCCGTTTTGCGGTACGCCAGACCCCGAGTTAATGAACAGGACCTTGTTTCGGCTGTTTCGTCCAAGCCGGTTGGCTCCCGTTGAACAAGATGTGTTCCGACCCAGTCGCTTGGCTCCCGATGAACACAACGCTGTTTCCTCCGTTCCGACCCAGCCGGTTGGCTGCCGATGAACAAGAGGCCATTGCTGCCGTCCATTGCCTCTCCATGTACACGAGCCCTGGCCGTACGTATGCCTGAGTACGCATTTGACACCCCGCCCGTATGTACGTACGTGGCCGTATTTTTTGCCATGTGGCTGTACGTACGTGTACACGATTTAGACGGGGCTGCCTGAACCGTTACGTCGGGGGATCTACTATGACACGTGCCGCTTGATACGTCTCCAACATATCTATAATTTTTTATTGTTCCATGCTATTGTACTATCAATCTTGGATGTTTTTATATGCATCTATATATCATTTTTTGGGACTAACCTATTAACCTAGTGCCCAGTGCCAGTTGTTGTTTTCTGCTTGTTTTTGGTTTTTTAGGAAATCAGTACCAAACGAAGTCCAAATGCCACAAAAAAATTTGGAGATTTTTTTCTGGACAAAAGCGACCCTGGAGACTTGGAGAGGAGGCCAGAAGCTTCACGAGGCCTCCACAAGTCAACAGTTCGCGGCCCCAGGGGGTGCCCTGATGCCTTGTGGGCCCCTCGTGGCTCCTTTTGACCTAATTCCACTTCTATAAATTTTCAAATATTCGGAAACCAACAGAGAGCGACCCCGAATAACTTTTATGCCACCGCAAGCCTCTGTTCTTCTGCGATCCCATCTGGAGTCCTTTTCCGGTACTCTGCCAGAGGGGGAATCGATCACGGAGGGCTTTTACATCAACCTTGCTGCCCTTCCGATGATGTGTGAGTAGTTTACCACAGACCTACGTGTCCATAGCTAGTAGCTAGATGGCTTCTTCTCTCTCTTCGATCTTCAATACCATGTTCTCCTCGATATTCTTGGAGTTCTATCCGATGTAATCTTCTTTTGTGTGTGTTTGTTGGGATCCGATGAATTGTGAGTTTATGATTAGATTATTCATGGGAAATATTTGAGTCTTATCTGAACTCTTTTATGCATGATTATTATAGCTTTGTATTTCTCTCCGATCTATCGATTTGGTTTGGCCAACTAGATTGGTTTATCTTGCAATGGGAGAGGTGCTTTGTGATGGGTTCAATCTTGCGGTGCTCAATCCTAGTGACAAAAAGGGACATGACATGTATCTGTATTGTTTCCATTAAGGATAAAAATATGTGGTTTATTCATATTGCTTGAGTTCACTTTGTCTACATCATGGCATCTTGCTTAAGGCGTTACTCTGTTTCATACTTAATACCCTAGATGCATGTTGGATATCGGTCGATGGGTGGAGTAATAGTAGTAGATGTAGGCAGGAGTCGGTCTACTTGTCTCGGACGTGATTCCTATATACATGATCATTTCCTTGAATCCATCATAATTATTTGCTTTTCTATCAATTGCCCAACAGTAATTTGTTTACCCACCGTATGTTCTGCACTCGAGAGAGAAGCCTCTAGTGAAAACTATGGCCCCAGGTCTAGTTCTATCATATATTAAAAACCAAAAATACCTTGCTGCAATTTATTTACTTTTATTTTATTTTGCAATTTATATTTCTATCTATCACTATCAGAATTAATCCTTGCAAATAACCGCTAAGAGGATTGACAACCCTCTTATTTGCGTTGGGTGCATGTGTTTGCTTTTGTGTGTGTAGGTGCTGCTAAAGGGATTTTGCGTGGTTCTCCTACTAGATTGATAACCTTGGTTCTTAACTAAGGGAAATACTTATCTCTACCATACTGCATCATCCTCTCCTCTTCGGGGAAATACCAACGCAGTCTACATGTAGCAGGAAGAATTTCTGGCGCCGTTGCCCGGGAGACATCACCAAAATTTATCAAGTACCTTCGCATAAAATATCATCCACTTGCTCTTATTTTCATTTGCCTTTTATTTGCATTTGCCTCTCGTTTTCATCTCCCCCACTTCTCTACAAGAATAATACCAAAAATATTTTGTGTGCTATCTTTGCTTGTGTTGCCATGTGCCTTCTATTTGCTTGCATCTTCGCTTGCTAAAAATCTATTGATATGGTTCCTCATCCACTTGCTAATCTTTTCAAAAAAATCCAATTATGATGAACCAATTGCTAGTGAGTTGAGTGCTCTAGATTATCTTTATGAAGTTTTGCTTGAAAATCATGAATCTGAAAATTGTGATGAAGTGTTAAAAGAAGAAATTTATAAAGTGATTCATGGTAGCTCTTTGAATGAAAAGCATGATTGCAATGATTTTATTATAAATTCTATGAATGTCAATTGTGTTAATTATATGCAAAACTACAATCTTGGGGATGATGATTTTGTTACGTCCACTACTCATTGTAATGATCATGATTGGGGTGATGCTTCTTATGATCTTGAAAATTTATTTAAGCCTCATGATGAATATGATATTGGATATAATGTTTGTAGTAATATTGAAAGTGGGGTTGGAAGAGTGTCAACTTTAAGTAAAAATAATCCCACATATTTGGAGAGTGTTCAATCTTATGATTTTTTTTATAAAAGTGGGTTTGGAGAGGTCATGATTTTAGTTGATGTTAATCCCACTATCTTGGAAGATTATAAAACTTTTATGCATGTCGATCATGAAGATAAAATTTTATATGATATCTATGTTGTAGAATTTGATTATGATCCTACATGTAATTATTATGAGAGAGGAAAATATGGTTGTAGAAACTTTCATGTCAGTAAATTACCTCTCTTTGTGCTAAAATTATTAATACTCCATTCTTCCTATTTGCATATGCTAGATATTGCTTGTCTTGATAATTTCTTTTCCTATAAAATTCCTATGCATAGGAAGTATGTTAGACTTAAATGTGTTTTTCACATGCTACATGATGCTCTCTTTGTGTTTCAATTATTATCTTTCATGAGAGCATCATTGAAATCTCAAGCCTATCTTAATGGCTATAAAGAAAGAGCTTGTTGGGAGAGAACCCAATAAACTTTTTTACTTTCTATTTTTGTGTGTTTACACAATTGTAGCCTCTGTTATGATTGTGTTTTTATCTTTTAATTAGTGTTTGTGACAAGTAATGCCTTTGGGATGATTTAGATGATAGTATAATTGATGCTGTTATGAAAACAGAAAGTTTTACGTCCAGTATTTGATTTTTTATTATGTACTCGAGCGTCAGAAAAATCTGAAATTTTTATACAGTATTGATATATGAATTTTTTACGTGGTCCTAATTTTTAAGATTTTTTGGAGTTACAGAAGTATGGCTTCTAAATAGATCTTTACATACTGTTCTGTTTTAGACAGATTCTGTATTTGTTGCATAGTTTGGTTGTTTTGATGAATCTATGGATCGTATCGGGGGGTATGTGTGGCACCCTGGCTCAGAGGACCGGTTTACCCTGTGTTCCCAACCCAGAGATCATGTCTTCTGGAAACACACAACAACTTGGAACAGAACAGAACTGATCTTTATTGATATGGTACAAGTACAACCTTGGATGTGACTAGAATAAATGCACATGAAATCATCATGCATTGATATACTCCACTTGTTGTTGTTGATTATCAACTTACTCTCCTCCGAGTCCACACCATGACCCCCGGAGCACTCGTGACCCCTCGGTCACATCTGAGCTTAAGATGAGTTCTTCCATCATTAATGTTGACCACACAGTGTGACCTAGTGCGGATTGTGTCCAATACCGTGGACGCGGCTATTCGAATAGATTCTTACACTCTGCAGAGGTTGCGCACTTTACCCACACCATGGACATTCATCCAACGAAACTTGCCTAACCCGTGACTCTTCTATCATACCACCGACAATCATTCCCCTTCCAGGTCACGTCCTGGGTGGCCCCTGTGTCACTCCTGACACCTGCCATCGTCGTGGCCAAACTAAACTGTCCCAAACGGGGATGCCGGCAAACAACTCAACTTGGGCTCACAAGGTTATCGTCGCCTACCTGATCAGGGTAGCACGCACACATAACCTTCCCTCTTTGGTGGTACCGGTAAAAGAGCACGAAGTTAGACCAAGTCAAGGCCATCGCAATCCAGCAGATGTGGCTGCACGGGTAAGTCCGGGTCGGTGGCACTTGATCAACCATCGAATTGACATTCATCATGTAAAGTTGCTTGTCATATTGGTGATGCTGAATAAATGAACTAACATGGCAGGGTTCATGCAATATATCAAGCAATATGAAATATGACATATTTATATTGGATTAAATGCTAAAGAATTTAACATAAAGACAATACTATTGTAATGCCTTATGCAATGGATGATGTGGCTTGCCTTGCTCAAGTGGGGTGTCAATAAACTCCTGGTCTTCAGCTTCAAAGCAATTTCCTTCTGAAAATGTATTTAAATAGCAAAAGAAAATGTCACATAAAGCATTTCTGTTAACCAGAAATTCTGTACATATTGGAAAGATACCAACTTTTGCCAGAAAATAAAGGAGCTCAAGACAAAACCACTGCAAAAAGAATCAATTGATTTGGACTTGTGGTTTAAAAGTTAGAGCTGGTCAAAGTTTGGTCAAAATTCTGGATTAAAATGAATTTAAACAGAAAATAGAAAAAAAAAACTCCAGCGGTCACGTCGAAGGCGTAAACCCGGAGTACGCCTCCACTTATACCGCTGCGGGCACGAGCTGAGTCGCTGACGGGTGGGGCCCAGCTATCTGTTTTAAAAAGAAAAAGGGGAAGCAAAGAGAGGGCGGCTCACCAACGGCGGTTGCCGATGATAGAGACGGTGGCAGGTCCGGGAGATGGGCGGAATGGATTCGCCGGACGGAGACGAAGCCGTAGGTACCAGTAGCTCGCCGGGAGGTAACCTAACGGCATCGCTTCCTTCCTCTCGAGCGGCGGACAGGTATGGTGATCACCGGAGCGGCGGGTTCCGGCAACAACCCGAGCAGGGGCGGGGTTGGGGAGGATCAGAGGAGTGCCAGGAACTACGAGCAGTGGTTGGCTCAAGCTGGGGGTGGCCGGAGATGGCAGGGGACAGTGGGGATCGGGCGACGGGGTGGTGCGGTGATACGATTGCAAGATTAAATTGTATGTGATAGATAGATAGATTGAAACAAAAATACAAAATAAATAAATAAATAAAAAGTGCAGCAAGTATTTTGAGGGTTTTAGTAAATGATTTGGATAGACGCGGGGGCCATAGTTTTCACTATAGGCTTCTCTCAAGAAAATAGCATACGGTGGGTAAACAAATTACTGTTGGGCAATTGATAGAAAAGCAAATAATCATGATGATATCCAAGGCAAGGATCATGTATATAGGCATCACGTCCGAGACAAGTAGACCTACTCCTGCCTGCATCTACTACTATTACTCCACACATTGACCGCTATCCAGCATGCATCTAGTGTATTAAGTCCATAAAGAACGGAGTAATGCCTTAAGCAAGATGACATGATGTAGACAAAGTAAACTCACGCATGAATAAACCCCATATTTTTACCCTTAATAGCAATGATACATACGTGTCATGTCCCTTTCTGTCACTGGGATTAAGCACCGCAAGATCGAACCCATTACAAAGCACCTCTTCCCATGGCAAGATAAATCAATCTAGGCAGCCAAACCAAATCAATAGATCAGAGAAGAAATACGAAGCTATAATAATCATGCATAAAAGAGATCAGAAAAGATTCAAATAATATTCTTGGATAATCTGATCATAAACTCACAATTCATCGAATCCCAACAAACACACCGCAAAAAGTGATTACATCGGATAGAACTCCAAGAACATCGAGGAGAACATTGTATTGAAGATCAAAAAGAGAGAAGAAGCCATCTAGCTACTAACTATGGACCCGAAGGTCTGTGGTAAACTACTCACGCATCATCGGAGAGGCAGCAAGGTTGACGTAGAGCCCCTCCGTGATCGATTCCCCCTCCGACGGAGTACCGGATAAGGCCCCCAGATGGGATCTCTCGAGAACAGAAACTTGCGGCGGTGGAAAAACTATTTCGTGGACTCCTCTGTCGGTTTCCCGATTTTAGAGAATTTATAGTGGTGGAATTAGGTCAAAATAGCCAGAGGTGGGCCCACGAGGCACCAGGGCGCGCCTGCCCCCCAGGCGCGCCCTGGTGGCTCGTGGCCACCTCCAGGATCTTCTGGCCTCCTCCCGATGCTTCTAGTGTTCCTCTGGTCCAATAAAAAATCTCCAAAAAGTTTCGATGCATTTGGACTTCGTTTGGTACTGATTTTCTGGAAAACCAAAAACAGGCAGAAAACAGCAACTGGCACTGGCACTAAGTTAATAGGTTAGTCCCAAAAAATGATATATAATTGCTGTAAATGCATATAAAAACTTCCAAGATTGATAATATAATAGCATAGAACAATCAAAAATTATAGATACGTTGGAGACATCATGAGGGGAGGTGATGGAGGAGAGCAAAGGAGTAAATGCGCGAAGCGATGGGTCGCCGGGAAGCCTCCAGCCAGCTCATCCCTCGTATGACTACTGTGTGCCCCGTGGCGCACGGTGTCCGTATCCGGCGAGCCCACTGCCGGCGAGGGGGGAAGGGCCTAGAGGGGCTACGTGGGTGGTGGAGAGGTCGTCGGCGCGCGGGGACAAAGTACGGCGACACATGCCATCTGTCTGAGGATGATATGTCGTGCTATGCTTTAATATGGTTCCTAGAGTCTGGTGCAAACGTAGCCAGAATGCTGATGTAAACAAGGATCCTCTATCCGATGTGATGGACTTAGGTACTCCATGAAGGCTAACTATCCGGTACATATAGAGCTGCGCGAGCTGGTCAGCCCTGAAGGTGTTTTTTACTGGAATGAAGTGAGCCACTTTGGTGAGTATATCCACGATGACCCAGATGGCATCGTGGCCTCTTGTTGACTTGGGTAGCCCAACAATGAAGTCCATACATATGTCATCCCATTTCCACTGGGGAGCCTGTAAGGGTTGTAGCAATCCAATTGGTTTTTGGTGCTCAGCTTTAAACTTGTTGCATACATCGCAACATGCGACATAGTACGCAATGTCTCTTCGCATTCCTGGCCACCAGAAAGTTTCTTTTAGATCCTGGTTCATTTTTGTTCCTCCCGGATGAATGGAATATGCGGATTCATGCGCCTCTCAGAGTATCTGTTATCTCAGACTCTCTTGGTTAGGCACGCATATTCGGTTTTCAAACCATAATGTTCCCTGACCGTCAATACGGAAGGACTTGGCCTTTCCTTGTTGTATGTTCTCCTTGATCCCTTGTATATTCTTGTCTACTTTTTGAGCTTCTTTAATTTCGTCCATAAGGATTGGATTGATTTCCAAGGTATCCGAGTTAATCGGGCCACAAAGTACCAAATTAAGCTTGGCAAACTCTTCTTGTAACCTTGGATGGATACCCTTAGTTATTGCACTCACGATGGCTGGTTTCCTACTGAGGGCATCTACGACCACATTGGCTTTTCTCGGATGATAATTGATCCTGAGGTCATAGTCCTTGACCAGTTCAAGCCATCTTCTCTGCCTGAGGTTGGGATCGGGTTGTGTGAAAATATACTTAAGACTTTTATGGTCCGTGTATATCTCACATCATTTCCCAATGAGATAATGCCTCCAAATTTAGGGCATGAACCACGGCTGCTAATTCCAGGTCATGGGTGGGGTAGTTCTCCTCATGTGGTCGTAGCTGTCTGGATGCATATGCTACAACCTTTCCTTCCTACATTAATACGCAGCCAATTCCATGCCTGGAAGCATCACAGTATATGTCAAAGCTCTTGTGGATATCCGAAAGAATTAGGACAGGGGCCGTGGTTAGCCTCGTCTTTAGCTCCATAAAGCTGCTATCACATTCCTCCATCCAGGCAAACTTGTGATTCTTTTTTAATAGTTCTGCCAGTGGCTTGGTTATCTTTGAGAAGCCTTCAATGAAACGACGGTAGTAACCTGCCATTCCCAGGAAACTGTGAACTTCAGTTACTGTGGCTGGTGTCTTCCAATTTAATACAACAGTCACCTTGCTGGGGTCGACGGCCACACCCTGTTCTGACAAAACGTGCCCCAGAAATCCCACCTTTCTTAGCCAAAACTCACACTTGCTGAACTTGGCGTACAAGCGGTGGGTCCTTAGTCTTTCTAGGATGGCACGGAGGTGTTGTTTGTGCTCCTCTTCATTTTTGGAGTATATAAGGATACCATTGATGAACACTATAACAAACTTGTCTAGGAAGTCCATGAAGACCTTGTTCATCATGCTCATGAAGTAAGCTGGAGCATTGGTCAGCCCAAACGACATGACTGTAAATTCATACATACCATATCGGGTGGTAAAGGCTGTCTTGGGGATATCCTCTTTTTTGATTTTTAGCTGGTGATACCCCGTTCGGAGGTCAATCTTGGAAAATATCCGGGCCCTGTTAAACTGATCAAACAAGTCATCAATGAGGGGTAGCGGGTACTTATTTTTAATAGTGACCTCATTCAGTGGGCGATAGTCCACACACATTCGTAGACTGCCATCCTTCTTCTTAACAAACAACATGGGTGATCCCCACGGTGAGATGCTTGGGCGAATATACCCTTTCTGTAGCAATTCATCCAACTGCTTCTTCAATTCCACCAGCTCGGTGGACGGCATGCGGCAGTATTTCTTGTATATTGGAGCGGTCCCGGCAAAATCCAGTTCCCGGTCAGGTGGCATTCTTGGTAGTTCCTCAGGGAACACGTCTGGAAATTCACTGACTACCAGAATCAAATTCATATCTGCAGTGGTGGTCTTGAATGCCATTCCTTTCTTTGACATCATTTTGCTAGAGGTGAACTGAACTGTTTGGCCTGCCGGGTTAACCAATGTCACTGTCCATCCCTAGTATTATGTCCAATCTGGGGGATTCAATGGCGATAAGGGTAGCTAGAAACTTAACTTCATGTATAAGGATTTCCAGGTCCTTATATATGACATTTGTTCTGAGCATGGAGCCAGGGGATTGTACCACCATGATTTTGTCTAAAAGAGAGGGGGCAAATTTGTGTATGGTGGCAAAACTCCGCGAAATAAACGAATGGGAAGCCCCGGAATCAAATAAAATTATTGCAGGTATGTCGTTAGTAGGAAACATACCGAGGACCACATCTGGTGCTTCGCGGACTTCCTCAGTGGAAATATTATGAACTTGGCCGCGACGGAAGTTTTGATTGGGGCGGCGTCCAATATTGTTGACTTGTGGCTTGAAGTTAGATTGTGGCTTTTCGGCCCTCGTAGGGCATTGCTTGGAATAATGCCCGCCTTGTCCACAAGTGAAACAAGTGTTGTTGCGTCGACAGTCCTCCAGTACTGGCTGCTTGCCATAGGTCTTGTCCTGGTGGCCTGACTTATTGTTGTTATTGCCGCCATTCCAGGTGAGCTTGTACTCAGACTGAACCGGTTGCCAGATACGTGGCTTCTGCGTGAACTGCTCGTGGGTGTCCTTCTTGGGTTCAAACTTACATTTGCGGTCATCATATCCAGACTTATGCTCCCGTTCAGTGATGAGAGCTTTGTTTACCAGAGTCTGAAAATTAGGAAAATCCAGCATGCACAGCTGACAACGGAGGGCATGGTTGAGTCCTCCTAGGAACCGGTCTACCTTTCTTTCCTCCGTGGACACGTCATGGATGGAGTACCGTGCCAGATTATTGAATTTGTTCAGATACTCACCAACTGTCATGTTTCCCTGAGTAAGGGCAAGGAACTCCCTTTGTTTCACCTTCATTATGCCAATGGGAATGTGGTACCTGCGGAACAGCTCCTTGAATTTCTCCCAGGAAATGTATTCCCCAGGAGGCCATACCATTTTTGCATTATCCCACCAGATGGCTGCCGGCCCTTCCAGGTAGTGAGTAACAAAAGGAACCTTGTCTGACTCATCACAGCGAGCTATTTCTAGCTTCTTTTCCATAGTCCTTAGCCAGTCACCAGCTTCAACTGGATCAACAGCTTGACTAAAATTGGGTGGCTTGGTTCGCTAAAAATCAGACAGCCTGGAGTGCGTCCCATTGTTCTGATTTTGTCCTACCACGGTTTGCATACTCTTCAAAAATTCCATCAAATCCTGATTCCTTTTCTCCTCAAACATCCTCATAATCTGATCAGTGGTCATTGGCTGTGGTGGTGGAGGTGGTAAATCTTCTGGTGGCTGTCCTGCTTGTCTAGCGGATCGACGAACAGGAGTTCCATCGCCGCCTTGATTACTACACCTTTTCATCCTATATCCGTTCCCATTGCAAAATACTGAATTGATGAGCTACATCCATAAGGGAAATACAGCAATGTGACACCAAGAAAACGAAATCAAGAAAAATTAAATAAGCAACATAATTATACAAGGCAACCCATCATCATACATGGAAAACTAGTAGAGGCTATCATGGCTAGTACTGCTCATACGGCAGTTGACATATGCAAAGATGCTACGATGCATACACATGCTCAAACTCGATATCCACTCAAGTCACGCGGGTGGCATGGACACTGGCAGACTGAAGACTCCTCGTCTTCTGATTCTGCATCAGAATCGGAACGGATGATGTGGACCACGTCCTCCAGAACAAAGGAGACACGGTGACGCTGACGGGAAGGCTCTCCGTCTGAAGAGGAAGTAGCACGACGCCTCAGCATCGGAGCAGCTACAGTGGCTAGCAACGAAGCCCACTCAGCTGGGGACTCACGCCGGATACCAGACGAAGTGCCTAGCGGTCCGAACGAGCTAGAAGGAGTCTTAGGCATACGTGGAGGTGGAACAGGCGGTATACATAGGCGAAAACGCAGGGGGAGGAGGAGACTGTGCTGCAGTAGCACCTGCAAGTGCCTCTTGGGCACGGGACAGCTCCTCAGCCAGGGAGATGATCATACGATAACTGGTGTTCAGATAACGGGACAACACACCAGTATCCCGATCACTCACCGGATTAACAGGTGCAAAAAGGACTCGCCCTGTCGTAGGCGACAGGGTGGGGTAGTGAAAGAAACCTGGATGTGTCTGTATCTTGACCTCATTGAAGTGCAAGTCAGTGAGAGCCTCCATAGCAGCAAACTGAATCGCCAGATCGGGAGTAGAAGAAGTTCTGCCCTTGGAAGAGCGGGAATAGCTGCCGATCTCCGAACTCGCAGTAAGGAAGGCCTTAGCGTGATACTTGTACATTGAACCTGCAGGCTGCTCTCGGAACACCTGATACACTGGATCTTCGTCGTTGGGATAAAGTCAGAGCTAAACGCTGCGAAGTAGTACTAGAAAAGTGAATGGTGCCGGCTCATGGTTGTAGTGGTACGGAACCGGTGCCATCTACACTCATAAGACCAACGGTTAGCGAAACAAATAAATCTAGATGCATGCTATGCAACAGGCAAATGCAGCAAGCAAAACACACCCCAAGACTCTAGACCAATCGGAATTCTAGCATGAGGTTAACTAGGGTGTCCAACAGTCAGCGCGGCTCTGATACCAAGCATTGTGATACCCTGGCTCAGAGGACCGGTTTACCCTGTGTTCCCAACCCAGAGATCATGTCTTCTGGAAACACACAACAACTTGGAACAGAACAAAACTGATCTTTATTGATATGGTACAAGTACAAGCTTCGATGTTACATATGATGGTGAGGCCAGGAGCACTACTCGTGCCATGACAATATCTACATTATTTATGAAACATCTCAAGGGCCTCAATCCTAGTGGCTGATACTACGGCGTAGCGGAACATCGGGTGAGACACTCCATCCCATAGGGACACTGCTGGGAGACGACCTAGTTAGCATAGCCCGAACCATCGGGATCTCCATCCTCGGCTTCTCCTGCATCTGGCATGATATGCCAGGTGAGTACTTGGAATGTACTCGCAAGCTCAAAACAACCCAAAACAGTGCAGCAAACAACAGTATGGCAGTGACTAGAATAAATGCACAGGAAATCATCACACATTGATATACTCCACTTGCTGTTGTTGATTATCAACTTACTCTCCACTGGGTCCACACCATGACCCCCAGAGCACTCCTGACCCCTCGGTCACGTCTGAGCTTAAGATGAGTTCTTCCATCATTAATGTTGACCACACAGTGTGACCTAGTGCGGACTGTGTCCAATACCGTGGACGCGGCTATTCGAATAGATTCTTACACTCTGCAGAGGTTGCACACTTTACCCATACCATGGACATTCGTCCAACGAAACTTGCCTAACCCGTGACTCCTCTATCGTACCACCGACAATCATTCCCCTTCCGGGTCACGTCTTGGGTGGCCCCTGTGTCACTCCTAACACCTGCCACCGTCGTAGCCAAACTAAACTGTCCCAAACGGGGATGCCGGCAAACAACTCAACTTGTGCTCACAAGGTTATCGTCGCCTACCTGATCAGGGTAGCACGCACGCATAACCTTCCCTCTCTGGTGGTACCGGTAAAAGAGCATGAAGTTAGACCAAGCCAAGGCCGTCTCGTTTTGGCAGATGTGGCTGCATGGGTAAGTCTGGGTCGGTGGCACTTGATCAACCATCGAATTGACATTCGTCATGTAAAGTTGCTTGTCATATTGGTGATGCTGAATAAATGAACTAACATGGCAAGGTTCATGCAATATATCAAGCAATATGAATTATGACATATTTATATTGGATTAAATGCTAAAGAATTTAACATAAGGCCAATACTATTGTAATGCCTTATGCAATGGATGATGTGGCTTGCCTTGCTCAAGTGGGGTGTTAATAAACTCCTGGTCTTCAGCTTCAAAGCAATTTCCTTCTTAAAATGTTTTTAAATAGCAAAAGAAAATGTCACATAAAGCATTTCTGTTAACTAGAAATTCTATACATGTTGGAAAGATACCAACTTTTGCCAGAAAATAAAGGAGCTCAAGACAAAACCACTGCAAAAAGAATCAATTGATTTGGACTTGTGGTTTAAATGTTAGAGCTGGTCAAAGTTTGGTAAAAATTCTGGATTAAAATGAATTTAAACAGAAAACAGAAAAAAAAACCGGCATACGCCTCCACTTATACCGCTTCGGGCGCGAGCTGAGTCGCTGATGGGTGGGGCCCAGCTGTCTGTTTTAAAAGAAAAAAAGGGGAAGCAGAGAGAGGGCGGCTCACCGATGGTGGTTGCCGACGATAGAGACGGCGGCAGGTCCGGGAGATGGGCGGAATGGATTCGCCGGACGGAGATGAAGCCATAGGTACTAGTAGCTCACCGAGAGGTGACCTAACGGCGTCGCTTCCTTCCTCTTGAGCGGCGGACAGGTATGGTGATCACCAGAGCTGGGGGGTTCCGGCAACAACCCGAGCAGGGGCAGGGTTGGGGAAGATCAGAGGAGTGCCAGGAACTCCGAGCGGTGGCTGGCTCGAGCTGGGGGTGGCCGAAGATGACAGGGGACAGTGGGGTTCTGGCGGCGGGGTGGTGCGGTGATCCGAGGCTAGAGGCCCTCCCGGCCTTGCCCCGGGGTCTCGGTGATCAATAGGAGATGGGTGGAGTGGGTTGTGGTGCTGGGATGAGCTGGGCATCTCCTTTTATAGGAAAGTGGCGTCGACAGTGGCTGGAAGCCGCCATGGATGTGCTGGCATCGGGAGGACGACGAGTTGGCCGTCGTGGAGTGAGGGGAGGTGATGGAGGAGAGCAGAGGAGTAAATGCATGAAGCGATGGGTCGCCAGGAAGCCTCCAGCCATCTCATCCCCTGTACGGCTACTGTGCCGCCCGTGGCCCACGGTGGCCGTATCCGGCGAGCCCCCTGCCGGCAAGGGAGAAGGCCTAGACTGGCTACGTGGGTGGTGGAGAGGTCATCGGCGCGCGGGGACAAAGTACGGCGACGCGGGCATCGCGCTCTGTCGAGACCCGAGCCGGTCGGCGCTCAGAGCACGCGTTTGGCAGCGCTGGCAGGATGGTCACCGTGTGCACTAGTGCACAGGGCGCGAGCTGACCTGCCAAACCGTGTCTGGTGTGCCAACCCTGGGTCGCGTAGCCCCCCCCCCCCCCCCCCGTGCCA
This sequence comes from Elymus sibiricus, assembly GCA_039707655.1. NCBI lineage: Eukaryota > Viridiplantae > Streptophyta > Magnoliopsida > Poales > Poaceae > Elymus > Elymus sibiricus. The sequence continues at coordinate 33,401,775 of CM077670.1, forward strand.
CTCATCTAGCCAGATACACCTTGAGCCGAATGGTAGCATCAAGAACAGTTTCTGGTCAGAAAGTTGGGAGAGATCTAGAGAAGAGATGAGCTGGGGACTGAGCCAAAAGTGTTGCCTGGAGTATTCTAGGTTGGAAGGAGTACATGCTGGAGAGATTTGAGCAACTTTCAACAAGTTTTGAACATGGTTCATGTTCAAACCACAATCTGGTCCAGAAACTTGTTGAGGATGATACACTCAGATGGATTGGTGTGGCACCCTGGCTCAGAGTCACCGGAGCACCCCGTATTCTAGCCCAGAGATCAAGTCTTCTGGAATACGGCACTGCTTGGCATAGAACAAATCAACTCTTTATTACTAATAGTTGGAATACAAGGGTTTACAAAGAGTTTACAAAAGGTTACAATGATGCTACTCCAGCTATGGTGGCTCTATGCTTGCAGTGGCATGATTTATAACAGCGGAACTATGACGCCGAAGATGGGTTCCACTCCGCACGGACTCTGGCGGGGACACGCTCTAGCTCGCAACTCGGAATCCTCGGCTATGCAAACATGTCGGCACCTGCAAACTGGCATGACACGCCAGGTGAGTACTTTGAATGTACTCGCAAGCTCACAACAAACACAAGCATCAAAACACAACAACATCATAGCGAGTACGATTATAACCGATTCCAATGTTATTAAAAAGGGTGGAAGAAAAATAATGACAGGCTATTGCTATACTATCCACCAAAAGTCACCCTTGTTAAAGTTACAGGAGCCACTATGCTCTTGGATACTGGGTTCAACCACTTACTCTCATGACCAATTCTTGGCTAGCTCAGGATCTTCGGACAATCATCCCCGAGATTGCCTACAAACATTACTAGCGGTCCTTCCACCAAGTGAATACCTCACCATACTGAGACGAGTTCTTACAACATTTTAAAGTCATTCCATCATGGGTGTTGATCGGACAGTGTGACTTAGTACAAACTATGTCCAATACCGTGGACGTGGCTATTCGAATAGATTCTTACACTCTGCAGAGGTTGCGCACTTTACCCACACTATGGAGCTCCTGGTCCCGTACCTCGGTACACTTCCCTTCCGGGTGGACCGGTGCTGCTCCAACAAAACTTCCTAACCCGTGACGAGTCCACCGTACCACCGACAATCATTCCCCCTTTCGGGTCATGCCCTGGGTGGCCCCTGTGTTACTTCTGACACCTGCCACCGTCAAGGCCAAACAAACTATCCCAAACGGGGACCTGAGCTCAATAACCAAACTGGGCTCACAAGGTTATCGTCGTCTACCTGATCAGGGCAGCACGTATGCATAACCTCCCCTCTTTGGTGGTACCGATAAAAGAGCACGTGGCTAGACCAAGTCAAGGCCGTCCCATTCCGGCAGATGTGGCTGCACTAGAAAGTTCGGTTCAGTGGCACTTGATCAACAATGAAGGAATTTATCCCCGAGTGACCTTTTCTGGCATAACTGGTAATCCAAGATCACAATAGCCCAAGAAGCAACATGGCTAAGCTGCTGCTACGAACTACTCCATTACTGTGCCAGACGGAGTCACAAAGTAATCATAGACGGTAATCTCACATCCCAACAATGTCATGGCATCACCTAGCTTGTAGACTACTCGCCAAACATAATCCTAATTATCAACATGACAGTAGCATATCCAAGGAATTTTCCCAAGTATTCTATAAATAAACCATTTATGAATATTTCAAATTCTAATATGAAAATAATTATTTAAACCATGATATTGCAATGCAATCATGCAAATGAAAGTTGTGGCTTGCCTTGCACCAAGGAAGTGTGAGAATACTCCTGTTCCTCACCAACTAGTCAAACTCTGAAAAATATTTTGAACACATTTGTAAATTCCACATAAATCATTTTCCTCTGTCTAGAAATTCAAGACAAGAGAGAAAAATACCAAAATTTACCAGCAAATAGAGGAGCTCATAAGAAAAATAATGCAAAAAGAATGAACTCATTTGGACTTAGGGTTTAAAAGATATTGCTGGTCAAAGTTTAGTCAAAATCCTGGATTTAAATCGAATTTAAACCGACTTTCAGAAAACCCTGAAGCAGCCACGTCGATAGCATACCGCTTCGGCGTGCCCAAAGTCGCTGACATGCAGGGCCCGCTATCAGTTTTAAAAGAGAAAGAGGGAGAGAACAGAGGACGGCGGCTGACCGGCGATGGCTGACCGGCGAGGTGGCTGCGATGGTATTGGGAGATGGTCGGGATGGATCGGGTGCTCGACGGCGAGCACGCCCATACTCGCAGCTGGTCAGGAGGTGGCCGGACGGCGTCGGCCACTTCTTCTCAGGCGGCGACCGACTACGGGCGTCGGCGGATCTGGTGATTCCGGCGAGCTCTCGGGCAGAGGAAGGGCTGTGGAGGATCAGTGAAGCACTATGAGCTTACTGGTGGGCTTGGTTGGAGCTCGGGTGGACAGAGGGGAGCGGGTGGAGTTGGGGCAGAGCGGCGGAGCTTCTCACCGGAGACGGGGAAGGAGAGCCTCCTGGCTGGCTCCGACGCTTCTGAGCGAAGATTGGGAGAGGGAGAGCTCGAGTGGTGAAGAGAGGGAGTGCCAGGGAGCTCCTTCTGTAGGCGGGCGAGGCTGCGGTGGCCAAATGCCACCATGGATGCGCTGGCATGGCGAGGAGGAGCGGGGAGGGGGCGTGAGCTCGCAGAGGACGACAAGATAGGTCCGGGGCATTGATGAGAGCACGGACAACGGCGGTGACCATGGCGCACTGTGCGACCCGTGCATGAACTTGGCCGTGTGTGGCAGCAAGCTTTGCCGGCGAGGGTAGAGGGTTCTGGAGAGGGTACGTGGGTGGTGGTGACGACGTCGGCACGACAGGACAAGGAGGGGCAGCATAGGGTGGCCGGAGTGGTCGTGTCCGAGGTGCTCGGCATGCAGAGCACGACTTTGGCTCGGGCAGCTGAATGGACACCACGTGCACTGGCGCACGCGGTGCGCTCTGGCCTGTTCAGTCATGTCTACGCGGTAGTCTATTCAGCCAGGGACCCCCCTATGCCCTTGGTTTGACAAGAGATGGCCTGGACAGCTCTGGAGCGTCCAGACAAGTTTCTGGATAGAAGCTTGGGCAAGAAGCTGAGAAAAAGTGGCTCGGGTTTTGGAAGTGAGAGTTTGCCATTCTGAGATGTAGTAAGAGGGTGCCCATGCAAGGAAAATTTCAGACCAAACGGACAAGTTTTGAGCATAGTTGCTTCACAACTGCCTCTCTGGTCCATAAATTTGCTAATGATGTTGCACTCCCATAGATAGGCTCCTGGGGTTGAAACTTGGTATAGGTGGGTTATTTGGTGGTGGCAAGCTGCTATAAAAATTTCAGCCCATTTGGGTAAGTGTAAATGGTACTTCCTTCACAACACTTCCCACTGGACAGAAACTTGGAGGAAGTTTTGAGAAACAATGGCTAAATGAAATGGTCCCAAATTTGATGGAGTATGCTAATATGGATAGGAGAATGCCTTGGATTAATTTCAGAATTTTTGGAGTAATATAAAATATAGTTGCCTCACAAACTAAAATTATGACCAGAAACAAGGATTGGATGTTGTGCTCACCATGAGCATGAAATCTTGAATATTTTCACATATCCAAGGTTCATATGGTCCAAATAATTTATGAGAATTTGTTGGAATTTTTGGAAGGACAGAAATATAGGTTGCTTCACAACCTAGGGCTCAAAGGGTTATTCCTTTAATAGGAAAAGGAATACTTACTTGGAATAAAAATTGAAATGGGGCAAGAATAGAGATGACATGTCTTGGTAGAAGTTTTTGGAAGGTTGAGTTACTTGGGAAAGGAAGGAGAAAATATTCCCATGCTTAAGTCCATAGAGCCATTCAAAACAAAATCCAAACCAAATTCCGAATGAAATTCAAATGGGTTTTTGAAAAGAAAAGTTGGTAAAAATCAGGGTGTCATAATTGGCTCCTTGAGCTGAAATTTGGTGTTGGGAGGTCATTTGGTGGTGATAAGATGCTATAAAAATTTTGGAGCAAATAAACACTTCTAGCTAGTACTTCCTTCACAAAGGTTTGAAATGACCAGAAGCTTGTCAGAATATTTTTGCTGAGAATTTGCACTGGACTAGATGATATTTTTGGATATTGTGGAAAGATATGGCTTCTAGTATCTCAGGGATTAATTTGGGAATTTCCTAAGGCATGGAGACATAGGTTGCTTCACAAAGGCCAATTCTGTCCAGAAAATAAAAGGAATTTTCTGGGAAGATTTTGTACTGCACAACAGGATATTTTTAGGTATTGTGGGAGTAGATGATGTCAAGAATGTGTGGTATTAATTTAGGAATTTTCTGATCAGCAAGGCTATAGGTTGCTTCACAACCCATAGTGACGATAGGCATTTCCAAAGGAGAAAATGAATTATTTTGAAAAGATAAAAATTAGGGTTTGATCCAGAGGGTGTGAGACAAGATATTAGCAAGAGGTTGAGGATGTTGGATCATTTAGAAAGAAATTCAAAGAACCCTCAAGTCCAAAGTCAATAAAATAGCTTGAAATTCACTCAAAAAGCAAATAAAACCAGGAAAATATTTGCAAAGAAAAAGCGGCCAAAACTAGGGTGTGACAGTATGAGTCATGGAGAAGTTGGAGTACAGTAGCATTACCAATATTAAATATGAATCAATTTGCAACAGTACTTAAAGTTTAAGATTTATTTGTTATACTAACGGATCTCACGAGGTTTCTGTTGAGTTTTGTGTGCTAAAGTTTTCAAGTTTTGGGTGAGACTACGATGGATAAAGGAATAAGGAGCAGCAAGAGCCTAAGCTTGGGGATGCCCAAGGAACCCCAAGTTAATATTCAAGGAAGACTCAAGCGTCTAAGCTTGGGGATGCCCCGGATGGCATCCCCTCTTTCGTCTACAATCTATCGGTATATCACTTGGTGCTATATTTTTGTTCATCACATGATATGTGTTTTACTTGGAGTGTCTTGTGCTATAGTTTGTTTACTTTTTAGTTTGTCACAATCATCTTTGGTGAACACACCTTTTTGAGAGGGACACACATTATTCGTGATTTGTTAGAATACTCTATGTGCTTCATTTATATCTTTTGAGTTACGCAGTTGCTCTAGTGCTTCACTTATATCTTTTAGAGCACGGCGGTGGTTATATTTTAAAGAAATAGGTGCACTCTCATGCTTCACTTATATCTTTTTGAGAGTCTAATGAATAGCAATGGTAATATGCACAGGTTATGAATTTGGTCCTAATATGATAGGTATTCAAGAGGGATATAATAAAAACTTTCATGTAGATCACTGAATATGATAGGTTTGAATCCTTGCAATAGTTTTGCAATATTAAGATGGTAATATGTGGGAGGTGCTAGTAGATAATTGTGGTTTAGTAAGAATATTGGTGTTAAGGTTTGTGATTCCCGAAGCATGCACGTATGGTCTGTCGTTATGCTAAGAAGTTGGAGCATGATTTATTATTGATTGTCTTCCTTTGTGTGGCAGTCGGGGTGCGCGATGGTTAACTCCTACCAACCTCCCCCCTAGGAGCATGCGTAGTAGTACTTTGCTTCGAGGGCTAATAAACTTTCGCAATAATTATATGAGTTCTTTATGACTAATGTGAGTCCATGGATTATACGCACTTTCACCTTTCTGCAATTTGCTAGCCTCTTCGGTACCGTGCATTGCCCTTCTCACATCGAGAGTTAGTGCAAACTATGCCGGTGCATCCAAACCCCGTGATATGATACGCTCTATCACACATAAGCCTCCTTATATCTTCCTCAAAACAGCCACCATACCTACCTATTATGGCATTTCCATAGCCATTCCGAGATATATTGCCAAGTAACTTCCACCATTCCGTTTGTATGACACGCATCGTCATTGTCATATTGCTTTGCATGATCATATAGCTGACATAGTATTTGTGGCTCAGCCACCGTTCATCATTTTGATACATGTTACGCTAGTATCATTTCACATCCTGGTACACCACCAGAGGCATTCATATAGAGTCATATTTTTGTTCTAGTTTCGAGTTGTAATTTTATTTTGAGTTGTAAGTAAATAGAAGTATGATGATCATCATTATTAGAGCATTGTCCCAGTGAGGAAATAAAAAAAAGGAAAAAAAGAGGCCAAAAAGAGCCCACGAAACAAAAGAAAGAAAGAAAAAATGAGAGAAAAACAGAGAAGGGGCAGTGTTACTATCCTTTTCCATACTTGTGCTTCAAAGTAGCACCATGTTTTTCATATAGAGAGTCTCCTGTTTAGTCACTTTCATATACTAGTGGGAATTTTTCATTATAGAACTTGGCTTGTATATTCCGATGAAGGGCTTCCTCAAATGCCCGAGGTCTTCATGAGCAAGCAAGTTGGATGCACACCCGCTTAGTTTTCATATTGAGCTTTCATACACTTATAGCTCTTAGTGCACCCGTTACATGGCAATCCCTAGTGCTCGTATTGACATCAATTGATGGGCATCTCCATAGCCCGCTGATTAGCTGCATCGATGTGAGACTATCTTCTTATTTTTGACTTCCCCTTATTAATCTCTACCACCATACTCTATTCCACCCATAGTGGTATATCCATGGCTTGCGCTCATGTATTGCGTGGGGGTTGAGAAAGCTGAAGCGCGTTAAAAAGTATGAACCAATTGCTTGGCTAAAACCGGGGTAGTGCATGATAAATATTTTGTGTTAAGAAGATGGAGCATGACAGGATTATATGATTTTGTAGGGATAACTTTCTTTAGCATTTTTATTTTGAAAGACATGATTGTTTATTAGTATGCCTGAATATTGATGTCTTTATATCAAACTATAGACTATTGCTTTGAATCATTCGGATCTTCTTATTCATACCGTAAAAGAGATTACATGATGAAACATGTTAGGTAGCATTCCGCATCAAAAAATTTGTTTTTATCATTTACCTACTCGAGGACGAGCAGGAATTAAGCTTGGGGATGCTTGATACGTCTCCAACGTATCTATAATTTTTGATTGTTCCATGCTATTATAGTATCAATCTTGGATGTTTTTATATGCAATTATATATCATTTTTTGGGACTAACCTATTAACCTAGTGCCCAGTGCCAATTGCTGTTTTCTGCTATTTTTGGTTTTTCAGGAAATCAGTACCAAACAAAGTCCAAATGCCACGAAATTTTTTGGAGATTTTTTTCTAGACAAAAGAGACCCTGGAGACTTGGAGAGGAGGCCAGAAGCTTCACGAGGCCTCCACAAGGCAACAGGGCGCGGCCCCAGGGGGCGCGCCATGATGCCTTGTGGGCCCCTCATGGCTCCTTTTGACCTAATTCCACTTCTATAAATTCTCAAATATTCGGAAACCAATAGAGAGCCACCCCGAATAACTTCTACGCCGCCGCAAGCCTCTGTTCTTCCGCGATCCCATCTGGAGGACTTTTTCGGTACTCTGCCGGAGGGGGAATCGATCACGAAGGGCTTCTACATCGACCTTGCTGCCCTTCCGATGATGTGTGAGTAGTTTACCACAGACCTACGGGTCCATATCTAGTAGCTTGATGGCTTCTTCTCTCTCTTTGATCTTCAATACCATGTTCTCCTCGATGTTCTTGGAGTTCTATCCGATGTAATCTTCTTTTGCGGTGTGTTTGTTGGGATCCGATGAATTGTGAGTTTATGATCAGATTATTCATGAGAAATATTTGAGTCTTCTCTGAACTCTTTTATGCATGATTTTTATAGCTTTGTATTTCTCTCTGATCTATCGATTTGGTTTGGCCAACTAGATTGGTTTATCTTGCAATGGGAGAGGTGCTTTGTGATGGGTTCAATCTTGCGGTGCTCAATCCCAGTGACAGAAAGGGACATGACACATATTTGTATTGTTGCCATTAAGGATAAAAAGATGGGGTTTAATCATATTTCTTGAGTTTACTTTGTCTACATCATGTCATCTTGCTTAAGGCGTTACTCTGTTTCATACTTAATACCCTAGATGCATGCTGGATAGCAGTCGATGGGTGGAGTAATAGTAGTAGATGCAGGCAGGAGTTGGTCTACTTGTCTCGGATGTGATGCCTATATACATGATCATTGCCATGAATCCATCATAATTATTTGCTTTTCTATCAATTGCCCAACAGTAATTTGTTTACCCACCGTATGTTCTGCGCTCGAGAGAGAAGCCTCTAGTGAAAACTATGGCCCCCGGGTCTACTTTTATCATATATTAAAAACCAAAAATACCTTGCCACTATTTATTTACTTTTATTTTATTTTGCATTTTATATTTCTATCTATCACTATCAGAATTAATCCTTGCAAATAACCGCTAAGAGGATTGACAACCCTCTTATTTGCGTTGGGTGCAAGTGTTTGCTTTTGTGTGTGTAGGTGTTGTTAAAGGGGTTTTGCGTGGTTCTCCTACTGGATTGATAACCTTGGTTCTTAACTGAGGGAAATACTTATCTCTACTATACTGCATCATCCTCTCCTCTTAGGGGAAATACCAACACAGTCTACAAGTAGCACCGCTCCTTACACGGCCACAGTTCATCATGGCAGAGAGACCGATCGACCAATATGTACGTACATGCTTGTGACCAGACAGATAACGCTATGTATGCTTCGACCTGGTGGGTCCCAGCTGTCAGGGGGAATAAGGAGGCACTTCCTTGCGTGCAAAGATATAGCTGGTGGGTCCCAGCTGTCAGGGGGAGGAATCATTTTTTTGTGCATAATAAGGAGGCACTTCCTTGCATGCGAAGATGTAGTTGGTGGGTCCCAGCTGTCAGGGGGAGGAAACATTTTTTCCGCAAAATAAGGAGGCACTTCCTTGCATGCGACCATGGACCTCGTGGGTCCCAGCTGTCAGGCTCTCCACGTACAGTCCTCTTCCGGTGGCTGTCGTTCATGGACCGCGTTGACGACGCCGTACCGAGTGCAGCAAGGCGGTGGACGACAGTGAGGCCTAGGAAGGGAACAACCTGGAGCCAGGGAAGACGAGGTAGTGGTTGCCCACGTGGAGGGAAGTACGAGGGTTTACTGGTTCGGCTGCGGTGTGTGAGGCTATCATCGCCGGAGAATAACAGGAGGTGTGGGTGAGTAGAGGGATGGCCTGGCCAGCGGTGAGAGTAGGGTGGGGCGGTGAGGTCTGCGTGATAGCACAGCCGGCCATGGGAGGCAGGAGCAGGCGGTCCCGCCGGCGCTGGTTTGGGTGGTTGGAGCAAGAAGATCTGAGATTGAAGAAGCAGCACGGCCGTTGGATTTGTTTGTTGACTGAATTGACAAAGCCCTGCGCACGCGTCAACTTAGTAGGCCCACAAGTCAGCCTCCAAATCAGGTGGGTCTCAGCTAGTAGGGGAGGAATCATTTTTCTTGCGCGTAATAAGGAGGCACTGCCTTGCATGCGACCATGGACCTCGTAGGTCCTAGCTGTCAGCCTCTCCACGTACAGTCCTCTTCCGATGGCTGCCGTTCATTGACTGCGTTGACGACACCGTGCCGAGAGCACCAAGGCAATGGACAACGGCGAGGCCTAGTAAGGGAATGATACGTCTCCAATGTATCTATAATTTTTTATTATTCCATGCTATTATATTATCAATCTTTGATGTTTTTATATACATTTATAGCAATTATATATCATTTTTTGGGAATAACCTATTAACTTAGTGCCAAGTGCAAGTTGCTGTTTTTGGTTTTCCAAAATATCAGTACCAAACGAAGTCCAAATGCCACGAAACTTTTTGGATATTTTTTCTGGACATAACCAACACTAGAAGCTTCGGGAGAAGGTCAGAAGCCCCAGGAGGTGGCCACGAGCCACCAGGGCGCGCCTGGGGGGGGGGGGGGGGGGGCGCAGGCGCACCCTGGTGCCTCGTGGGCCCACCTCTGCCTCTTTTGACCTAATTCCACCACTATAAATTCTCTAAAATCAGGAAACCAACAGAGGAGTCCACAAAATACTTTTTCCGCCGCCGCAAGTTTCTGTTCTCGAGAGAACCCATCTGAAGGCCTTTTCTGGTACTCCGTCAGAGGGGGAATCGATCACGGAGGGGCTCTACATCAACCTTGATGCCCTTCCAATGATGCGTGAGTAGTTTACCACAGACCTTCGGGTCCATAGTTAGTAGCTAGATGGCTTCTTCTCTCTTTTTGATCTTCAATACATTGTTGTCCTTGATGTTCTTGGAGTTCTATCCGATGTAATCACTTTTTGCGGTGTGTTTGTTCGGATCCGATGAATTGTGAGTTTATGATCAGATTATCCATGAATATTATTTGAGTCTTCTATGATCTCTTTTATGCATGATTATTATAGCTTCGTATTTCTTCTCTGATCTATTGATTTGGTTTGGCCGACTAGATTGATTTATCTTGCCATGGGAAGAGGTGCTTTGTAATGGGTTCGATCTTGCGGTGCTCAATCCCAGTGACAGAAAGGGACATGACACATGTGTATTGTTGCTATTAAGGGTAAAAAGATGGGGTTTATTCATACGTGAGTTTGCTTTGTCTACATCATGTCATAGCTTAAGGCGTTACTCCGTTCTTTATGGACTTAATACACTAGATGCATGCTGGATAGCGGTCGATGTGTGGAGTAATAGTAGTAGATGCAGAATCGTTTCGGTCTACTTGTCTCGGACGTGATGTCTATATACATGATCATTGCCTTGGATATCATCATGATTATTTGCTTTTCTATCAATTGCCCAACAGTAATTTGTTTACCCACTGTTGGTGTATAAAACATGGGTATTTTATACCCTGACTTATGCACAGACGGTGGCGGCTTCCCTGCCGGCCAGGGCTTGCCGGGGTTCGCCAAATAACTAGATCCAAGACCCAGATGCGGAAGCTGCTGGAGAAAAGCTCAAAACAAATCATCGACAAGCACTCAACTAGTAACGAAGATGAAGGCATTCCTTGCTGGCAAGCTCCAGACCGGCAAGGCGAAGACCCGGCAAGCTTCCGCCAGCGCGCCAGCGCTCCACCTCACCAGACAGCTGGTCGCTAATCGATGAGGTGTCGACCGCGCAGGATGGTTGGCGAGGTTTGTCAAGCACATGTCAGCACGCAGGGAGAAGATTTGCCTTTAATGACACCCATCCAGGAGGCGTGTCAAAATAATACGAGGTAGCTGGGCGAGCGGTGCCGGAACTTTGCCGGGGCTACCTCTCCACAGGACACCTGACGGTGCATTTAATGCCTTTGTCCTAAACTGGCAGAGTTAGGTATGATAGCACTGTTTGCTATCTAACCGGATTGTAATTACTGTTTTGCCACTGTGGTGACCCCTTGAGCCATAAAAGGTGGGACAAGGCAACGTTTACAGGGATCGATCTTTTGCACAACTCGCATGCGTAGCTGCTCCTTCCGCACCTTGCCGGGGAAGCGCTCCTTGTTCTTGTGCTCACACCCATCCAATACAACCAAGCAGGAGTAGGGTTTTACGCTTCTCAGCGGCCCGAACCTGGGTAAAAATTCTTGCACCATCCATTGATTCTGCTCTTTGTGCACGTTGATCCCCTGCCGAACCACAAAGGGGCTAGATGGCCCCATAGATGGTCGTTCCCACGACACCCACCGTATGCTATTTTCTTAAGAGAAGCCTCTAGTGAAAACTATGGCCCCCGGGTCTATCTTTATCATTTACTAAAACCCTAAAAATACTTGCTGCAATTTTATCTTATTTATTTTATTTTATATTTTTAGTTCAATCTATCTATCTATCACATACAATTTAATCTTGCAATTTACCGCCGAGGGATTGACAACCCCTTGTTTGCGTTGGGTGCAAGGATTTGTTGTTTTGTGTGCAGGTGCTGTTAATGAGTTGTTGTGTGATTCTCCTAGTGGATTGATAACCTTGGTTTCATAACTGAGGGAAATACTTATCTCTACTGTACTGCATCTCCCTTCCTCTTCAGGGAAATACAAATGCAACTCACAAGTAGCAGGAAGAATTTCTGGCGCCGTTGCCGGGGAGACATCATCAACATCTATCTAATCAGAGTTAGGTATGATAGCACTGTTTGCTATCTAATCAGATTGTAATTACTGTTTTGCCACTGTGGTGACCCCTTGAGCTATAAAAGGAGGGCCAAGGCAATTTTTACAGGGATCGATCTTTTGCACAACTCGCATGCGTAGCTGCTCCTTCCACACCTTTTTTTGCCGGGGAAGCGATCCTTGTTCTTGTGCTCACACCCATCCAATACAACCAAACAGGAGTAGTGTTTTACGCTTCTCAGCAGCCCGAACCTGGGTAAAAATCCTTGCGCCATCCATTGATTTTGCTCTTTGTGCACGTCAATCCCCTGCCGAACCACAAAGGGCTAGATGGCCCCATAGATGGTCATTCCCACGACATCTTTGGCGCGCCAGGTAGGGGATTCGCTTGCGCGAACCTGAATCAGTGGATTGCGCGTCATCTTCATCAACTTCGTCATCGTCCTCCTCATCGTCAATGGCCCCAAAGAAGAAGGGCATCATGATGGCGGCGCCATCGCGCGCATCCGCAAGCGGCGCAGGCGGCGCAGCCAATGTGGAAGGCGCGAACACCGCGGTTGGCACGACCAACGCAGGCGGTGCGGTTGCCATGCCCACCGCGGTCGGCACAGGAGACGAGCACGCTGGAGGCGGTCGACTTCTTCGATCCTCTGGTGAACGAAGCCTAGACGGCGTGGGAGGAGCGGATGGATGACCTCCTCCTCCTCCGCCTCGCCGCGCAGACGAACGCAGCCACCGGAGTAGCAATGCCCGGACCGGCGCGAGCCAAGATCCTGCCGCAGCGGCGTCCAAAGATGTTGCTTCAGGACAGACGCCGCGCCCCTCGCACAATGGGCGCGGTATAACTCCAAACGGCGTCAACGACCCCGAGCAGCGGCGACCTCACGGCAAGACTCCTGTTGATCAAATCCCAGATCCTCAGGCACCACCTCTGCCACAGCAACCCGCTGCTGACCATGCACTGCGATGCCAAGACCATGATGGTGCTCCTGCTGGCTCTACCAGGAGTAGAGCGACGTCACACTCTTCGCTTCCAGCCATGCCAGCCACAGCGACAGAAGCGATGGCGCGAGCCCAGATGTTGCTGGACTTCCCTCCAGCGGTAGAGAAGATGGTTGAGTGGAGAGCCACCATCCAAAGCTTGATTGGGTTTGCTGAGGCCAGCAAATCATAGCAAGTGGAGCCCTCACGACATCCGCAAATAGCACCAATAGCTCCAACTGGTGACCGCGTTGACGGTCCTGCGCTAACGGTGCAATCACCCCAGCGGCAACAGTCTCAACAACAGCAACGCCAACAACTATGACAAACTCAGCGATCTTTCGAGCCTGACGAGATGTCGATAGCCTCTTTGGATCCGCGAGTGCAGCAAGACCAGCGGCAAGTGCTGGGAGACAGGTGGGTAGAAGACACCCACACCACCATTGAACGGCGCTGGGAGGCGCACCGTCAATCCGACGCACGCAACGGCCCCATCATTGATGAGCCTGCGCCAGGGGTTGGCGGATATCTACCTTACGAGGTTGGGTGTCTTGCCTTCACCCGTGAGCTGCGGAAAGTCCGTTGGCCGTCCGTCCGGGCCTTTAAGCCAGAAGTACCAGAGAAGTATGACGACAAGCTAAACCCGGCATAATTTCTGGGCATCTACACGACCGCCATGCAAGCTGCCGGGTAAGAGATGAGAAAATCCTCGCCAACTACTTTCCGTTAGTGCTGAAGCCCAACGTGAGATCTTGGCTGATGAACTTGCCGGAGAACTCCATTTCTTCGTGGGCAGACCTCTATAATGAGTTTGTTTGTGCCTTTACCGAAGGCCACAAGGCCCCTGGACAGCCCAGCGACTTGCAAGTGATCCTGCAAAGAGATGGAGAAACTTCGCGCAAGTACATCCAGAGGTTCAGCCGTGTGCACCATAACATTCCAGATGTGCATCCTACAGCCGTCATTGCCGCCTTTCACACAAATGTGTGCAATCGGAGGATGCGGGAGAAGATGAACGTCAAGCTACCCAAAACCGTCAACGAGCTACGTTGGCGGATAAATGCACACGTGCAGAGGAAGGAAGAAGGCTTCTCGGGGAGGATGCTGGTGCCGAGGTAGATTCCGAGGACGACAATGCTGCCACCCCGAGGAAGAAGGGCCGAAAGCGCAATAGGAAGCGCAAAGGAAAAACTGTTATGGCTATCGAGGGCTCCGGCAACTCTGAGTCCGCCAAGAAGGCCAAGACTGAGAAATCCGGCAAGGAGGCAGCTGTATGCGCCGCTTGCCAGGAGGCGGTGGAAAATGAGAAGGCCGGCAAATCTGATGGGCCATACTGCAAGATTCACTGCACCAAGGGCCATCATCTCCAAGAGTGCCGACAAGTCGAGCACCTTGTTGAGAAATAGAAGGCTGAATATGAGAAACGTGACAAAGAGAAGGGTCAAGACGGTGTTGGTGGGTCTGACAAAAATGGCCGTGGCGGTCGAGGAGGCCATCGCGGCAAGGCCAAGCAGCAAAAATAGAAACGTGCTAGAGGCCGCGAAAAGAAAGAGGGAGATGATGGAAGTGAAGAGGAAGAGGACAATGGAGAGTCCAGTGAACATGAATTCCAGAAGGCAACTGATGCCATGTGCGTTGACGGAGGAGCATCTTTGCACTCCTCTCACCGCCAACTTAAGCAGTGGGATTGTGAGGTTAATGTGGCAGAACCGGCGATAGGCTCTCAAAAGCCACTCAAATGGTCACACACACCTATCATTTTCGATGCCGAGGACCACCCTGATCGCACAACCGTGGTTGGGTGTTTGCCGTTGTTGGTTTCACCAACAATTCGCAACCTCCAGGTCACGAAAATGTTAGTTGACGGTGGGGCCAGCCTGAACTTGATTTCTCCAGAGGTAATCAGGAGGCTGCAGATTCCCGACGAGGAGCTCGAGAAGACAGTCACTTTTCAAGGAGTAAACCCGGGAAGAATCCAGCCCAAGGGAAAGATCACGTTGCCGGTAACATTTGCGGGGAACTGAACTACAAAACAGAAAGGATTGTATTTGATGTTGTCAAGATCCCCTTGCCGTATAATGGAATTCTTGGCTGCCCAGCCTTGGCAAAATTCATGGCAGCATCTCACTATGCTTACAACACGTTGAAAATGCCAGGGCCGATGGGTGTCATTTCCATCAACTCCGACAAGAAAGATGCAGTCATTTGCGTCGATAAGATGTACAGAGATGCGGTTGCAGTGGAGGCCGCCAAGACGCCAGTTCCTGCCAAGAAGAAGGAAAGCAAGAAGTCTGGCAAGACCTCTAGCAACGATTCCGGGAAGCGCACCTCTTTGGAGTGCTGCGCGCCTGTTGAAGACTTGCCGGAGTACTCTGCCGGTAAGAAATCCAAAGCTACTTCACCGGCGACCAAAAAGGTGCCGACGAGGGAGGGCGGCACTGACGGTACCTTCACCATCAGTGCCACCCTTGATAGCAAATAGGAAAGCGTGCTCATTGCCTTCCTGCGGGCGAATGTCGATGTGTTTGCATGGCGACCATCCGACATCCCCGGTGTTCCCAGGGAGGTAATTCAGCATGACCTTGTCGTCTGTCCCCATGCTCGGCCCGTCAAGCAGAAGGTCGGGAAGCAAGCTTTGGAGTGACAACAATTAATTACCGAGGAAATCAAGAAACTTGAAGCAGCAGGCCTGACCAGAGGTGTACTACATCCAACTTGGTTAGCAAATCCAGTTGTGGTGCGCAAAGCTAACGGGAAGTGGAGAATTTGTATTGACTACACCAATATTAACACAAAGCATGTCCAAAGGATCCTTTCCCCTTGCCGCGCATTGATCAAATTGTAGACTCTACTTTTGGCTGTGATTTACTCTCCTTCCTTAATGCATATTCTGGGTACCATCAGATATTCATGGTCAAGGAGGATGAGGAGAAAACCGCATTCATTACTCCATGTGGCACGTACTGCTTCGTACGTATGCCCTTCGGGATAAAGAGTGCTGGTTCAACCTTTGCAAGGGCAGTCTAGATTGGTTTCGAGCCCCAGCTGCACAGGAATGTGGAAGCATATATGGACGATATAGTGGTCAAAACCAAGGACAAGTCAACCCTCATTCAAGATTTGGAAGAAACGTTTGCAAACTTGCGCAAGATCAACTTGAAGCTCAATCCCGAGAAGTGTGTGTTCGGCGTCCCATCCGGCAAACTTCTTGGGTTCTTTGTATCCCAACGTGGAATTGAAGCAAATCCCGACAAGATCAAAGCAATTGAGCAGATTCAAGCACCAAAAAGCGTCAAGGATGTGCGGCGTCTTGCCGGCTGTGTTGCTGCCTTGAGTAGGTTCATTTCAAGATCTGCTGAGCGTGCCCTGCCATTTTTCAAAATTTTGAAAAAGGCAGGACCAATGAAATGGACTCCGAAAGTGGAGGCCGCGCTGTAGGACTTGAAAAGATACCTCTCCTCCACGCCAACGCTAGTTGTGCCTAGGCCACAAGAGCCGTTGCTGCTATATGTAGCGGCAACAAATCAAGTGGCTAGTGCTGCATTAGTAGTGCAGAGGGAAGTCGATGATGAGGAAGCAGCCGCAGCAAGCCCGTCCAGCGACAAACCGGAATCTTCTCCGGCAAGGTCCGACGCCGACAAGTTAGAAACGACGCAGTCAAATGAAGCTAACCCACAAGTGATGCCAAAGAAGAAGGTGGTGCATCGGCCCGTATATTTTGTTAGTTCCCTTCTACAGGGGGCTAGATCAAGATACTCGAGCGAGCAGAAATTGCTTTTCGGCCTTCTGATGGCCTCGAGAAAGCTGCGTCACTACTTCCAAACACACGAGATCACCGTCATCACTCGCTTTCCGGTGCAACACATCTTGAGAAATCCAAAGGCAACTGGCAGGATAGTGGAGTGGGTGTTGGAATTGTCAAGCTTTGCACTTAAGTTTGAAAGCACTTCAACCATCCAGAGCAGAGCCTTGGCGGAGTTCATTGCAGAATGGACGCCAACACAAGACGAAGAAGTTAAAGAAACAGCTCTCCCCGGCAAGGAGATAGTCAAAGAATGGATCATGTACTTTGACGGTGCCTTCTTACTGCAAGGCGCCGGTGCCAGAGTGCTGCTTGTCGCACCCACTAGAGAGCACCTCAGGTATGTGGTTCAAATGCACTTTCCCAGGGAGCAAGCTACAAACAACACTGCTGAGTACGAAGGACTCCTTGCCGGTCTTAGGATCGCAGTGGACCTTGGGATCAGGAAACTGGTCATCCGCGGTGATTCACAGCTTGTTGTGAAACAAGTAAACAAAGATTACCAGAGCCCGTTGATGGAAGCGTATGTGGAAGAAGTGAGAAAATTGGAGGAACACTTTGATGGTTTACAAACAGAGCACATCCCTCGTGCGGAAAACAGCATTGCTGATATGCTGTCAAAGTGTGCCGCTCAAAAGCTACCTGGGGAACCAGGAACTTTTGTGCTCCATTTGAATCAACCAACCGTCATTCCATCAACGCAGGCCAGTAAGAGAAGAAAGTTGAATACCGACAAGTACTTTCTGATGAGGGCATGTACTAGGTTTAGGGTAATAGGCCTGACCTATAGACCCTACCCTAGGACACCACACGTCTTATACTGGGCCCCAGGGCTAGATCAACAACCCAGAGTTCTGCAAACTGACACTCACTCGGAGTTCGACGAACCACTCGGGAGGCAAGAGTTCACTCGACCAACTTGTTTCACTCAGAGAACCCGAAAGTCACTCGACCAGAGAAGACCAGGAGACCCCGGGAGCGCAACGGTCGGGACGCACGTTCTCCTGTATTAATTGTAATCAATGCGCCCATTACCTGGCACCCTTAAAACCCCTCTTAACCCCTGGTAATGGCAGGCATTCATGGGAGGGCTGGCAAGACTATATAAGCCACCCCCAGCTCCATTCCAAGGGTTCGCATCTTTTGTAACCTATACACTCAATCAACAGCTCCAGAGCATCGAGACGTAGGGCTATTACCTCCACCGCGAGGGGTCTGAACTCGTAAATCCGAGTGTAACACCTGCGCCATAGCTAGGCTCTGCCCTCTCATCCGTACCCCTACACACTACTGTCAGACTTGCACCGACGACAGTTGGCGCCCACCGTGGGGCAGGCGTCTAGTGACTTCTAGCGTAGTTGCATTTTTTCCACCATCACCGTGGTTTCCAGCGGCGGACTGACTCTGGCCAGCGAGATCCCTTTCAGCGTCCTTAGCTTCACCGCCGACGATTCGGCGTGGCTCCAAGAAGTCCCGCTGGATGTCGAGGCGTTGCCCGTCCACGGCGCAGCGCACTTCCACGCGAGTTCCTTAGGCGTCCTTCTTTGGCAACCATCGACTCCATACCAGTCGACGTCTTCGCTCTCCACCAGCCGTCGTCGCAGGCGCTCTAGACGCTTGGGGCTTCAGCGGTGGATCGGGCACGCGGTGGCCCTTCAGGCTGCGGCTTCACAGATCGCGGCAATCGAGCCCGATGAACCCGTCTTCGATCTGTTTGCCTCCGTGCACGAGCACTCGGAAAGTTTATCCGAGTGCGAGAGCAGCGATCCCGCTACGGAGGTGCTGATGGCCGATTCCCCGCCCAGTCCGCCTGGGTACGGCCGCGGCGGCACGGAGAACGGCGACCCGTCGCGCGCTGATCTTGGCGGCGGCAGGGACCGGCATGACGACGAGTATGACGAGTACATCCCCCGACCTCTCACTCAGCAGCAGAGGGAGGAACAGCAGCGCAGGACCGAGCAGGCCCTCCAGACGCCCATCGCTGGGATGACCCTCGAGGCTCAGGCTTTGGAGGCCGTGCGCCAGGCCAACTTGGCTGAGCGCAATCGTCTGGAAGCGCTCCATAAGGCACTCGATGATCGCGCCCACAGACAGCATCAGCCCAGTTCCAGTCGGCGACAGCGGTAGTTGTTCTCGAATGACCAGCAGCAGAGTTTCCAGGTATTCTGCACTCCCGTCCAGAATCTGGCGGTGGCCACTCGGATAGCAGATTCCATTGAGCCGTCCTGATCCGAGGCGGGGGAGGGTCTTCGGCAGATCCATGCCCTGCTCAAGGTGGCTGAGGAGCAAAATTCAGCGGTATCCCAGTCGCGCAACCGGATTCAAAGCAGATCCGTTAGGGCTGAAACAGTTCAGTCGGCTCACAGCCCAGTGTCTCCAAGGAGAAATCGGCACTCGCCTCCGCGGCGAAACGACCAAGACCGCCACCGGGACCAGTACTCGGGGTAGGGTCGCAGTCGGAATACACCTCCGTGGTGTCAGGACGATCGTCGCCACATGCAGTCGCCCCCTTCGCGGGATGGCTCGTACGCGCCCCGGCCGTACGACGCCAGGCGTCCTTATGGCAATGATCGGAGGGCCAGCCCTCCCCATCAAGGTGAGGGTTATACCCTCCCCGTCATGGTGACGGTTATCGCCAGAGAGAGCCAGTCGACTACCGTGACCCGTAGTTCAATGCGAGATCCGTTCTCGCTCAGAACCTGGTCAACAGAGGTAGTGCTCAGAGAGAAAACTTGGACAGAGATCGTCCGAGTGGAAGTGGAGCATTCGTCTCCGGGCCCGAGTGTTTCAGCAGAGCCATCAGGGCCGCCGAGATTCTGCCAAACTTCAGATTGGCGGCTGGAGTAAGCAAGTTCACCGGGGATTCCAAGCCAGAAACTTGGTTAGAGGATTACCGAGTGGCTGTGCAGATTGGAGGAGGAAATGACTATGTGGCTATGAAGCATTTGCCATTGATGCTTGAAGGGTCCGCCCGCGCCTGGCTCAATCAGCTCGCTCCGGCCAGCATATACTGCTGGGAAGATTTGACCCGAGTGTTCATCAAAACATTCGAGGGCACGTGCAAACGCCCGGCTGGATTGTCTTAGCTACAGCATTGTGTACAGAAACCGAATGAAACATTGAGGGAGTACATCCAGCGGTGGACAACCTTGCATCACATGGTGGAGAACGTCACAGAGCATCAAGCCGTATGCGCCTTCAAGGCAGGAGTCACATATCGGGAGCTCATCTTGAAATTTGGTCAGTCAGAATCTTTGACCATGAGCCGAATGATGGGGATAGCCACTCGGTACGCAAACGGAGAAGAGGAAGACCGTCTCCATAACGGCAAAGGGAAAACCAATGAGCCCAACCCCGGAAACAGTAATCCCAGTCGGAAGCCGAAGCGCAAGGGTGATGGTTCGGCTCAGGCTGAGGCTGCCGCTCTGGCCGGTCAAGCCAAGAACAAGGGGAAGGCCAAGGATAAATGGATCCCGAAGAAAAAGAAAGATCAGTCGGGCCAAGATGTCCTCGATTTGCTGTGTCACATCCACACCAGGAAAGATGAAGAGGGCAATCTGATATTGCCCAAGCATACCACTCGATAGTGCAGACTATTGATTCAGCAGTTCCGAGAGGGCCCGTCGAGTGAGAAGAGCCCAGAAGACGCTGATGACAGAGACAAAGATGAACCTTTTCCCAGTGTCAACGCAACCTTGATGATCTTCGCAGATGTAGAGAGCATGAGCCGGTTGAAAGTTATCAACCGAGAAGTGAACATGGCAGCGCCGGCGATGACAAAGTTTCTGAACTGGTCGAAGACTCCGATCACCTTCGATCAGTCGGACCACCCAGCCTATATTGCCACCCCTGGGCGGCAGGCGCTGGTGGTCGATCCAGTCATGGGAGGCATCCGATTGTGTAAGGTCCTCATGGACAGAGGAAGCGGACTGAACATACTGTACGCTGATACTCTGCAAGCGATGGGCATTCCGATGTCCCGACTCAGCGAGAGCAGCATGCAGTTCCACGAAGTGATCCCCGGCAAGAAAGCAAAGTCACTCGGGCAAATCGCCCTGGATGTGGTCTTTGGAGACGACAAGAACTTCCAGAAGGAAAGGTTGACCTTCGAAGTGGTCGACTTCCGCAGCGCCTACCATGCCATCCTTGGTCGGCCGGCTTATGCACGTTTCATGGCCCGTCCATGTTATGTGTATCTCAAGCTGAAGATGCCCGGCCCCAAAGGTGTGATCACAGTCACTGGCAGTCGACAGCGCATGGAAGAGTGTTTGCAGCAAGGGTCCAAGATAGCAGATGAGCAGATGGCCATGGTGGAGCTGGAGGAGTACAAGAAGAATGCCGATCCGAGTGATCTGCTGCGCTCCAAGAAGCCAGCCGCAGAATCTGCATTTCAGTCGGCCGGTGACACGAAGCCTGTGCACGTCCACCCAGAAGATCCCAATGCTGCTCCCACCAACATATCAACAACACTCGACAGCAAATAGGAAGAAGCGTTCATCTAGTTCCTACGTGAGAACTGGGACATCTTCGCATGGAAACCATCTGACATGCCGGGTGTACCCAGGGAGCTGGCTGAGCACCATTTGCGAGTCGACCCGAAGGCGAAACCTATGAAGGAGCATCTCCGTCGCTCTGCTACACAGAAGAGGAAGGCCATTGGCGAAGAAGTTGCTCGGCTCCTGGCAGCTGAGTTCATCCGTGAGGTGTACTACTCCGAGTGGCTCGCCAATGTCGTCATGGTCCCTAAGAAGGACAAGTCTCTCCGAATGTGCATTGATTTCAAGCACATCAATCGGGTCTGCCCCAAGGATCACTTCCCGCTCCCCCGCATAGATCAAATCGTGGATTCCACCGCGGGCTGCGAGCGACTGTCTTTTCTGGATGCGTACTCCGGGTACCACCAGATCCGACTGTATGGGCCAGATGAAATAAAAACAGCCTTTATCACCCCATTCGGGTGTTTCTGCTATATCACCATGCCATTCGGTCTTAAAAATGCTGGTGCCACTTTCATGCGCATGTGCAAAAGTGTTTGCATAAACAGATCAGTCGGAACATCAAAGCATACATGGATGACATAGTGGTTAAGTCCAGAAAAGGTTCCGACCTGCTGGCTGACCTAGCCGAAACTTTCACAAATCTACGGAAGTATGATATCAAGCTGAATCCGACGAAGTGCACTTTCGGGGTTCCTGGGGGCAAGTTACTCGGTTTCCTCGTTTCCGAACGAGGGATAGATGCCAATCCTGAGAAGATCGACGCGATTGTACGAATGAAGCGTCCTGAACATCCTCATGATGTGCAAAAGCTCACGGGTTGCCTCGCGGCTCTGAGCCGATTCATCTCCCATCTCGGTGAGAAGGCACTGCCCCTGTACCGATTGATAAAGAAATCTGATTCATTCGAGTGGACTGCTGAGGCACAAGCAGCATTTGTCGAGCTCAAAGCCCTGCTTTCCACCCAGCCGGTGCTTGCCGCTCCGAATAGCAAAGAGCCGTTGCTCTTGTACATTGCGGCCACTGGTCAAGTTGTTAGCACTGTCCTCACAGTCGAGCGAGAAGAACAGGGCAAGGCTTACAAAGTTCAGCGCCCAGTCTATTATATTTCTGAAGTTCTGACTCCGTCCAAGCATAGGTATCCTCATTACCAGAAGCTCATCTACGGCATTTACCTGACTGCGAAGAAAGTAGCCCATTACTTCCAAGAGCATACTGTGTCAGTCGTCAGCGACGCCCCGCTGTCTGAGATCATGAACAATCAGGATGCGACCGGTCGAGTGGCGAAGTGGGCTATCGAGCTCCTGCCCCTGGACATCAAGTTCGAGGCGAAAAAGGCGATCAAGTCCCTAGCATTAGCCGATTTCCTAGCCGAGTGGACTGAACAACAGCAACCGACTCAGAGTCACCCGGAACACTGGACCATGTTCTTTGACGGTTCCAAGATGCTGAATGGTTCAGGAGCTGGAGTTGTGTTAGTATCTCCGAAGGGCGATCGTCTCAGATATGTTCTGTAGATTCACTTTGATTCCTCCAACAACGAAGCCGAGTACAAAGCGCTCCTTTATGGTCTACGTATGGCCGTCTCACTCGGCGTCCGGTGCCTGATGGTCTACGGAGACTCGGATCTAGTTGTGAACCAAGTGATGAAGGAGTGGGATATCAGAAGCCCCGCTATGACAGGATATTGCAACGTAGTGAGAAAGTTGGAAAAAAAATTTGAAGGTCTGGAGCTGCATCACGTTCCCCGAGCTAAGAATTAGGAGGCAGACGATCTGGCAAAAATCGGGTCCACTCAGAAATCCATACCCAGCAATGTGTGCCTCGAGCATTTACGTTCTCCGATGGTAAAAGAAGATCCCTTCACGGAAGAGCCCCCGCAGGTGGTCAGTCCCTCCGATCCGACTGAAGTCGAGGTCCCGGCAGTCATTGATTTGGTCATGGAGATCCTAGCAATCACACCCGAGTGGACAGTGCCTTACATTGCATACCTGCCCAGGCAAGAACTTCCAGAAGATGAAGCTGAAGCCTGCCAAATTGTTCGCAGGCCCAAGGCCTTTACAGTGATGGGCGATCAGTTATACAGGAAGAGTGTCACCGGTGTGACTCAGCGCTGCATTTCGCCGGAAGAAGGTCAATTGATCCTGGAGGAGATTCACTCGGGAACTTGTGGACACCACGCGTCCTCTCGGACGATCGTGGCTAAAGCTTACCGAGCTGGTTTCTTCTGGCCCCGTGCCAATGAAACTGCGCAAGAGATAGTCCAACACTGTGCCGGGTGCCAGTTTTATGCAAACTTATCCCACAAGCCTGCGTCTGCTCTGAAGACAATCACACTCGTCTGGCCATTTGCAGTCTGGGGACTTGACATGGTGGGACCCCTCCGGACAGGGGCGAGTGGATTCACCCACTTGCTGGTCGCAGTCGATAAATTCACCAAATGGATTGAGGCCAAACCCATCAAGAAGCTAGATTCTCGTACATCGATCAATTTCATGAAGGAGATAGTCTTCAGATACGGCGTGCCTCACAGTATCATCACTGACAACGGTTCAATCTTCGACTCATAAGAGTTCAGGGCATTCTATGCCGCCCAAGGTACCCGAGTCGACTATGAATCTGTGGCGCACCCGCAGTCGAATGGACAAGCTGAGAGAGCAAATGGACTGATACTTCAGGGGTTAAAGTCGCGACTCATGCGCAATTTGGAACATGCAGCTGGAGCCTGGGTCACCGAGTTGCCATCGGTTTTGTGGGGCTTCAGGATGACCCCCAATCGGTCCACCAATCGCACTCCCTTCTTCATGGTGTACGGAGCTGAAGCTGTCTTACCGAGTGACTTGCTCCACAATTCGCCCCAAGTGGAACTATAATCTGAAGCTGAAGCAGAGCAGGCGCGGCAACATGCGGTTGATCTCTTGGAAGAGGAGAGAGAGATGGCTCTTATTCGTTCGACCATTTATCAGCAATATCTACGATGTTTTCACAGCAGACACGTCAGAAGTCGGACCTTTCAGGAAGGAGATCTTGTGCTCTGAGTGCATCAGCAGCGACCTCACAAGCTCGCTCCTGCGTGGGAAGGTCCTTTCGTCATTTCAAAACTTCTGCACAATGGAGCGTACCACCTGTACAACCTTCGAAAGCAAGCAGACGGGCCCCGTGCTTGGAATGCGGATTTGTTGCGACGATTTTATACTTGATGATGAGATGTAATAAAAGTACTCGAGTGTTATTCGGTGAATAAAAGCATGACTTTTCTAGTTCTGCATTGAAGTTCACTCGTACGCATTCTCTGGCTTACAACCCCCAGTGGGTATGCGCCGTTCAGCTTGGCTGCGAACCAGCTTTCGCCCAAGTTAAAACTCTACCCCGAGTGAAGAGCATCCCTCCCACTCGGGGGCTTGGCTACGAACCAGCTTTTGCCCAAGATAAAATCCTACTCCGAGTGAAGAGCGTCCCTCCCACACGGGGGCTTGGCTGCGAACCAGCTTTCACCCAAGTTAAAACGCTACTCCGAGTGAAGAGCGTCCCTCTCGCTCGGGGGCTTGGCTGCGAACCAGCTTTAGCCCAAGTTAAAACGCTACTCCGAGTGAAGAGCGATCCTCTCACTCGAGGGCTTGGCTGCGAACCAGCTTTCGCCCAAGTTAAAACGCTACTCCGAGTGAAGAGCGATCCTCTCACTCGGGGGCTTGGCTGCGAACCAGCTTTCGCCCAAGCTAAAACGCTACTCCGAGTGAAGAGCGATCCTCTCACTCGGGGGCTTGGCTGCGAACCAGCTTTTGCCCAAGTTAAAACGCTACTCCGAGTGAAGAGCGTCTCTCTCACTCGGGGCTTGGTTGCGAACCAGCTTTCGCCCAAGTTAAAACGCTACTCCGAGTGAAGAGCGATCCTCTCACTCGGGGGCTTGGCTGCAAACCAGCTTTCGCCCAAGTTAAAACGCTACTCCGAGTGAAGAGCGACGCTCTCACTCGGGGACTTGGCTGCGAACCAGCTTTTGCACAAGTTAAAATGCTACTCCGAGTGAGACCGTCCCTTACACTCGCGGGCTTGGCTGCGAACCGGCTTTCGCCCAAGTTAAAACGCTACTCCGAGTGAGACCGTCCCTTACTCTCGGGGGCTTGGCTGCGAACCGGCTTTCGCCCAAGTTAAAACTCTACTCCGAGTGAAGAGAGATCCTCTCACACGGGGGCTTGGCTGCGAACCAGCTTTCGCCCAAGTTAAAATCCTACTCCGAGTAAAGAGCATCCCTCTCACTTGGAGGCTTCGCTGCGAACCAGCTTTCGCCCAAGTCAAAACGTCGCTCCGAGTGAAGAGCTTCCCCCTCACTCGGAGGCTTAGCAGTGAACCAGCTTTCGCCTAAGTTGAAACACGTTTCAAAGAAAGACTCGAAGGAAAGCATTCAGATAACTCCTGAAGTTCAAAAGCAAATGCGAGTACGCGGGCCCAAAGCCCGAAAGAGTTTAACGGTTACAGTTCCACTCGGCATACCGAGGATAATGGTTCAGACTTAAAGTTTTTTCATGCTCCTATGGGGCTGGCGCTCAACGAAGGAATCCAGGTCGATGCCGTCCGCGATCCAAGTGGCCGCTTCGATGAACGTCTCCATGAAATCCTCAAACTGGAGTTTCTTCGTGTTGGCGACTTGGAGAGACTTCAGCTTCTCCTCCTTGGCGTCCTTGCAGTGCACTCAGACGAGAGAGAGAGAGCCACGTCAGCCCCGCAGTGAGCAGCCGACTTCTTCCACGCTTGCACTCGGCTGGGGATCTCGTTGAGGCGAGCCATCATGGCTTCCAGATCGGTGTCGAGGGTGTCTTCAGGCCATAGCTCCTTGTCGATCCTCCTGAGTGCACCCCACAGATGGATGATGTACCCTTGGACGTCTTCAATGCGAGATTCGACCCGCAGGACTCCTAGAGAAGCCTTGTCACCGACGAGTGACCTGGATGGATCCAGATCCCTCTCAATCCTGTCAGTCTCAAGCTCAAAATCCCGGCAGTACTCTGTAAACAAGGAAAGAAGAGTGTCGAGCATCAGCATGCGTGAAGTTCACTCGGAGTTAAGTTGAAATGCACTCGGGTGCAATAAGTTACCTGCAAGCTTGGTACACATCTCCTCCGTGAACTCTTCAATGTACCTCTCTAGAGCGTTCTTCTTCTCGATCAGCTGGGCGATCTTCTCGTTCAGAGTTTTCTTCTCTTGCTCGAAGACTTCCGCCTAGGCCTTGAGCTTGCTCTCCCACTCGGTCTGCTGCTTCTTGAGCTCAATCACCTCCTTCTTCAGCGACGTGTTCTCTGCTTCAAGCTTCCCGAATGAGACCAGCTTTTCTTCAGTGGCCTTGGTCTTTTCCTTCGCCACCTGCTGAGCCCCCGCCAGTTCCTGGTCTATATTCTCGAGTGCCTGCTTCATAGTTTCTAAAGAGACAGAGGTTCTGAGCCGCACTTGGAGTCGGTGGTTTTAACTACGCACATCTGTTCGAGTGAAGTCACTCGGTTCAAAGAATGTAAAAAGGTGAAAGCAGAATGCTCGGTAATCGAAGCTCACCTCCCATAGTCTTGAGCTCTGCATGTGCTCGCGTTGTGTTTCTCCTCTCCACCTCCAAATTCACTCTAAGCTGGGCCATTTCCTTCTCCAGTGCCACGTACTGAGTCCCAAGCTTGCATGTTTTCTAAAACACAAGAAAGAGCAGATCAGTTAACGTTAAGAGATATTCCGAGTGCCCAAAGACTGACGCTCCCGGAAGAAACAAGCTTGACCAGTACCAGATCCTGAAGTACCCTTTGACAGGGAGGAGCAAGCTTGACCAGTATCAGATTCTAAGTTCTAAGACTTCCGCCGACTGCCCGCAGTCAACGGCAGTCTCGGGGACTACACCCAGTGGGTGCACTCAGCATGCCCCCACTAGACTGGTATCCACTCGGAACGGTCCGCCCGATCCGAGTGACGGCCAAACACAAAAAAAAAGACAAAAGGTTCTAAGACTCCCGGCTACCGCCCGCGGCCGACGGCAGTCTTGGGGACTACACCCAGTGGGTGCACTCAGCGTGCCCCCACTGGAATGGTATCCACTCGGAACCGGTCCGCCCGGTCCGAGTGATGGCCAAACACAAAAAAAAATATAACAACAGCAACAACAACAGAACAGGTTCTAAACTCTAAGACTCCCGCCGACTACCTGCAGTCGACGGCAGTCTCGGGGACTACACCCAGTGGGTGCACTCAGCGTGCCCCCACTGGAACGGTATCCACTCGGAACGGTCCGCCCGATCCGAGTGACGGCCAAACACAAAAAACACCCAGTGGGTGTACCGGATATTTTCCAACTGGAATTCCTACTGAAGAAAAAAGACTCGGAGATCAACTTACAAGGGCACTTACTCGAACGTTCTCCTGGAGAGCGGCACTGGCATCAAATGCCAGCTTCCCAGCCGCGCACATCTCCCCGAGCCGTTGGGTCATCAGTTCCGCCTGGATCATCGCCTCCTTGCTGGACCCGGTTTGGTCCTCCGGCACCTTGTACAGGTTGAAGATGTTGACGGGAGGAGTCGGAACTGAAGCCAGAGCACTCGAGGGAGCCGCGGCAGGACCAGCCCCAGCCTGAGAAGAACCCTGTTCCAACGGCACGGTCAAGGCAGGTGCAGGTAGAGCTCGAGGCACTTCGTTCGGCGGCTCTTCATCATCATCTCCGATGTGGATGACCTCTGCAAGCACTACGTTCACTCGACACAATCAGTCGCAATACACGATTCAATCGGATGAAGGCATTTCGGTCGAATGATAGGCCGAAGCAAAAATGAAGTCATTGTTACCTTTTCAAGAAGTGGCTGCGTCTGCCGACTCGGCCTCGCTGCGGTCCTCATTAGTCTGCATGGGAGATGTCGTCGAGGTTGCAGCACTGGTTCATAAGATGCACTCGGTTGTTAACACCTGATTTTGGCACAATGCAAAATGCAGTAAAGGTGGACTCAAGGCAAGGAGACAGCCCGGCAAGGAGATGATCCGGCAAGGCAACCCAGGCAAGATACCCTGATGATAGTCCCGGGAAGGTGGCAGCCCGTCGAAGACCGAAGATCAAGATGGACGTGAGGAGACGTAAGCCAGCCCATCAAGCCAGCCTCCAGGGCGGTAGTACCGCGCCTCCGGAGTGGAAGTACCGCTTGTAAGCGGCAGTACCGCTGCCTCCAGAGTGGTAGTACCGCCTATAAGCGGCAGTGCCGCTGCCAGTACCGCTCGTACTACCGCTTCGATTCGGGACGCGATTTTTCGTGTCGGGTTCAAGCGGCAGTCTAGCGGTAGTACACCGCCCTCCAGAGCGGAAGTACCGCTTGTAAGCGGTAGTACCGCTGCCTCTAGAGCGGAAGTACCACTTATAATACCGCTGCCACAGAGCGGAAGTACCCCTTGTAAGCGGTAGTGCCGTGACGTGTTCGCGCAGATTCAGGCAGATGTTGGAAAGTCCGAGTTTAGATAGCGGTTTTGACCCTTTGGAAGGAAATCTGAGTCCTTTACTTGTACGGGAAGTCCAGCCGCCCTTTATATATGTTGGGGTGACGGCCGAATGAACAACACGCAATCGAACAAACACATCTACTACTTTTTCGTATTTTTACTTTCGTTTACCGTCTTCATCTTTGTTGCTTTTCTCGAAAAGCATCCGTCCTTCCTCTCCGAAATTGAGGAACCCTCTTTGTTGCTTTGCTCGAAAAGCATCCGCCCCTCGGCGCGAAAGTGCGAGGATCATCGTTGTGTTTGCGCGGTGCCAAATTTCCGCACCAACACAAATTGGCGACTCCGCTGGGGAACGAAGAACGCTGAGTACTTCCAATCTACTCGGCGACGAGAAGAACTAGGGCAACATCCACTCAAGACAAGATGACCACCGATCCCAATAACAATAGATACATCAACCCAGACAACATCATCCCTGCCGCAATGGAAGATCTCTCGGAGGAAGACCGCCTGGAGGTTGAGCGTGAACTTGAAGAACGGAGGAAGATGATACTGGCAGGATTCCAGAAGACTCGGAACGGTTTCGTCAAGAAAGTGGCTACGCCAGGTGCTATGCCGAGTAATTCAAATTCACTCGGCACTGAGGTAAAACAATCAACTGAAGAAATTGCTCATTTAATTGATGCGTCCGTAGCTAGCAAATTTGGATCCTGCATAACAGATGCGATGGACACAATTTCCAAATCTGTGGCCGATAAATTTGAAGAGCTTAAAAAGCAATTTAACAAAGATTTAGGGATTGGCTCATCTCATCATGTTCAATCATTAGGGCAACATGTTGAAAGTGCATCGGCTAACATAGATCAAATTCATGTTGTACTAAATAATGATCAAAGTGGCCGGAACCATACTAGTGGTTCGGCCCATAATTTTATTCCTAGTGTTGCTCCTCCCATTGTTTCTACTTCGGTTGCACAAAATTATGACAGCAATAACCGAAGTAGGGTTTTGAATTCAAATTTGTAGTAACCCTATTATCAAACAGTAGCGTATACCACGCCACCGAGTTACAATCAACTCGGAGCAAACTCACCACCGAGTTACAACCAACTCGGTGTAAACCCGCTGGGTTACAATCAATTCGGTACGAACCCTCACCGAATTGTAAATAATTCGGAGACTATGCCGCCAGCTGCCAGTACCGGGATTCCATATGGGCCGGTACTTGATTCACATGTTAATGATTCTCCGTTGCAAACTTCATATGCTCAGACCGTATTGCCGGAGAATCCACCACATGCTGCTGTTCCACAAACATATATTAGTGTGAAAGATCAGGTAACTGAGATACTGAGTCAATACGGTTTAGCGCCGAAAGGTACAACACGTACCTATCGGAAACCATACCCCGAGTACTTTGAATCTACTCCTTATCCTCGAGGTGTTAGGATCCCTGAGTTTGTTAAATTCACCGGGGAAGGTGGTAGATCTACTGTTGAACATGTGGCACAGTTCTTAGCACAATGCAGTGAGTTTGGTAATTCAGATATTTATAGAGTTAGACTGTTTCCTTTGTCTTTAACCGGCACTGCATTTACTTGGTTTTCATCCCTTGCTCCTAACTCTATTTCTTCATGGGTACAATTAGAGCAGCGATTTCATGAGTACTTCTATAGCGGTGAAGCTGAGCTTCGGCTTTCTGACTTAACTATGGTTAGGCAGAAGTATAATGAGCCGGTGCATGATTACATTAGAAGGTTTAGGGATGTAAAGATTCGCTGCTACAGCTTAACTATAGCCAAAAAGGACTTGGCTGATCTAGCCTTTTCGGGTTTGCTTGCTCACATTAAAGATAAGCTAGAAGGGCAAGAATTTTTAGATGTAAACCAAGTATTACAAAAGGCTTTGGCGCAGGAAAACCGAGTTAGGGAAGTTAAGCAATCTAATTGGTTTAGAGATAACAAAAACAAAGATAAAGTTATTCCTGCTGTTAACACTTTAGAGTGTGAAAGTGATTCGGCTAGTGATGATGAGTTAGACATATGTGTAGCCGAATGGATTCAAACGCCAAAGTCCAAACCTTTTGTGTGTCCTGCTTTAAAACCTACACCTGCTAAGAAAGATGAGATTAAATATACTTTTGATGTTAGCAAGTGTGATAAGATCTTTGACATGTTATTGCAAGGGAAACAAATAAGATTGAGAGGAGGTCATGTGATCCCATCTCCGGAAGAATTGGGACGAAGAGCTTACTATAAGTGGCATCATTCTTTTTCACATGCTACTAATGATTGTAATATTTTTCGTCGACAGGTGCAATCGGCCATTAATGAAGGACGATTAATATTCACAGAGGATGCCAAGATGAAGCTCGATAGTTATCCTTTCCCTGTTAATGTGATCGAGTTTGAAGGCAAAAAGATGCTAATTCGGTCGGATCAGGCCGAGTCAGCCAAGGAGAAAAATACTGTTGATGAGGATGCTCCACCAAAAATGATTAAACCCAAGAATCCAGAGGTCGGAGTATGGAAAGTCAATGGAAGGAAAAAGCAAGGTCCAAGACCAAAGCCGACTGTTAACATGCTGTTGGAGAAATACACTTCACGTAGAAACAGCAGTGTGTTCAATCGGCTTGGAGGAGTTAAGCGTCCGAGGTCCCCTCCTAGACTTAACGATCATGAGCATTGGGGGAGAAATACATATGAGCAACAGCCATGTTTCCCAATGCAACCGGCTTATTGGGGATGCCCACCTCCTATGCATCCATATCTTCCTCCGTGTCCTCCGTGGGGGTTTAATCCTTGGGCACCACACCCTATGGGGCCACCGGGTTATTTTCAGCCAGAATGGAATCAGCCGAGTAATATGCACAGGGGGCAGTGCGTCAGAAAAGGACTCGTTTTGATGAAGACATGTTTCGAAGGGATCGGTCACCGGTGCGCCAAGTGGCTGGCAGAAATAGTAATGGTCGTGGGCTCACTTGGGTGCGTAAGTCTGCAAAAGAACTCGGCGAAGATCAACCGGCTGGAGTTGAAAAGAAGAGTCCAGGAAAAGAGGACATTGCCGAGTTGAAAGATAATTCTGTTCAGGGAAAAGATGCCAATGCACATACTGAATCTTCCGGCGTAACTCGGAAAGTTGGAGCGGTTGGTGTGATAATTGATCCACTCATCGAGGAGAACAACTCACGTACATCCCCTGGCCAGTCTCCAGTTATTTTTGGCTCGCTCAATCAGCATGGGAATCCAAGTACTAGAGGAAGCCAGAAATTTGCAGCAGGGGCTGTGTCGCATCAGCAGCAGGGTGTTTCGGCTACTCGGAACAGGCCGAGCTACGTGAGAGGCAACATGCCGAGATACTCAGGAGGCAGTCAGTACAGGCCGGGTTACTCGGGGGGCAATAGGACAGTACGTCAGAATATGCCGAGTAATTCGGGGGGCAGCCAATCTGTCGCTCGAGGGACCAAGCCGGAACCTCAATGGTGTCTGACAGGACTAAATCACACTCAGAAACGCCGAGTGCAGCGGCTGCGAGCATTAGAAATCGAAAAAGAGATAGCCGAGAAGAAGCGGGATGAGCTGTTCAATAAGGATAGACCAATGATACCCCGACTGGTGTGGAGAGAAAAGCGCACGTTGAAAGAGGAAGGTGCAGTTGCCGATAACTCGGTTGATGCTCCCACAGGCTCGGTTGATGCAGTCACCATTTATTTGGAAGATGCCGCCCACAATCCGGAAGATGGTGGTGATTACTCGGAAGATGATGGCAAGTACTCAGATGATGACATGGCAGATGATAAGGCTGACGGCGTCAACTCGGAGAATGGCAACAATACGTTCAATGATATGGATATTAACATGGTTTTGGCATTGCCCACCGAGTTCCGCGTGCCTAAGTCTGAGGTTGCTGAGTTAGTTCTTGGGCCGAGTAAGGCTATGTTTGAGAAACCAGATAAGCCCGACCAGCACTTGAAGCCGCTATTCATCAAGGGACATATTGATGGCAAGCCCATTGGGCGCATGCTTGTTGATGGCGGCGCAGGTGTTAATATCATGCCTCTTTCGGTGTTTTCCATGCTGAACCGAAAGGAGAGCGAGCTAATGAAGACCAACATGGCACTTAGTGGGTTTTCAGGAGAGCTATCTGAAGCCAAAGGCGTTATATCTATGGAGCTTACAGTCGGAAGCAAGACATTGCCGACTGCTTTCTTTGTAGTTGATGTCAAAGGCCGATACAATATTCTGTTAGGGCGTGACTGGATCCATGCGAATTGTTGCATCCCATCTACTTTGCATCAGTGCTTAATTCAATGGGTAGATGATGATGTGGAGGTGATTGGGGCAGACAACTCAACTTGCATAGCCTTGACAGAAGCGCCGGTTGATTGGCAACTCGGTGATATGCAATGCTTGACCGGTAGAGATCTATCGGACTATGATTACAATAGTACAGGTCGAGATGGTTTTGTGCCTATAAATGTACAGCCGGTTGATGTAGCTCGGCTTAATGATCTATCTATGTAAATGATGAATAAAGAAGATAGCATTAAATGGTTACAAAAACGTACAGAAGAGTATCGTTCTGGAAAGAACGATATGCATGAAACTATTGAAGAATTTGAAGATATGGAAAAGCTTGGGCATGGATTCTCATCGGCTGATCCACTTGAAGAAATAGACATTGGTGATGGGAGCACTCCGATACCTACATTTATCAATACTAATTTAAAGGCCGATCAGAAAAGCAAGGTAACCGTGTTACTTAAAGAATTTGTTGATTGCTTTGCTTGGAACTATACCGAAATGCCTGACTTAAATAGAGATTTAGTGGAACATAGATTACCTATCAAACCTGGTTTTAGGCCGTATAAGCAACCTCGTAGAAATTTTAATCCTAACATGTATGACCGCATCAAAGAAGAAGTTGATCGGTTGATAAAAGCAAGGTTTATTCGGCCATGTAGATATGCGGATTGGGTGTCTAATATTGTTCCTGTTGAAAAGAAGAACACTAGCAAAATTAGAATATGTGTTGATTTTAGGGACCTGAATAAGGCTACTCCAAAAGATGAATATCCTATGCCTATTGCCGACATCCTTATTAATAATGCTTCGGGACATAGAATAATCAGTTTTTTAGATGGCAATGCTGGTTATAATCAAATATTTATGGCCGAAAAGGACATGTCTAAGACTGCTTTTCGGTGCCCTGGCTTTGTCGGTTTGTTTGAGTGGGTAGTCATGACTTTTGGGTTCAAGAATGCCGGTGCTACATATCAATGTGCCATGAATCTAATATTTCATGATCTTCTAGGCATTATATTAGAAATATACATTGATGATATAGTTGTTAAATCAGATGGGTTTGAACATCATCTTGCCGATTTGCGACTCGGTTTTGAAAGAATGCGCCGGTATGGGTTGAAGATGAATCCCCTTAAATGTGCTTTTGGTGTGTCGGTAGGAAAATTCTTAGGATTTATAATTCATGAAGGTGGTATAGAGATTGACCCTAAGAAAGTAGAGGCAATTAAAAATCTGGAACAGCCAACTTGCAAAAGAGATGTGCAAAAGATTTTGGGGAAAATCAATTACTTGAGACGATTCATATCTAACTTGGCAGGGAAGATTGAATCGTTTGCTCCAATACTTCGGCTAAAGAATGAAACCGAATTCACTTGGGGGGCAGAACAACAGGAAGCTTCTAATAACATAAAGAAATATTTGTTGAATCCTCTGGTGTTGCGTGCACCCAAATCTGGTGCGCCGTTCAAATTATACATTTCTGCACAAGATAAAGTGATCGGCGCGGTGTTGGCACAAGAAGATGGCGGGAAGGAGTATATCATAGCATATTTAAGTCGTCGTTTGATTGACGCCGAAACTCGGTATGTGTTTATTGAAAAGTTATGCTTATCCTTATATTATGCATGTACCAAGTTTCGACCTTATTTGCTGTCCAGTACTTGTGTGGTTGCTTGTCAAGCCGACGTAGTTAAACACATGTTGCAAAAACCGATTCTTAGTGGTAGGATTGGTAAATGGGCTTATGCACTAATAGAGTATGATTTGACATATGAGTCATTGCGTGCTATGAAAGGTCAAATTATCACCGATTTCATTGTTGATCATAGAGTTAAAGATGAGGAAGATATTAATTATGTTAACATATGCCCATGGAAACTTTATTTTGATGGATCGGTTTGTAGAGAGGGACAAGGCGTCGGCAATGTTCTGATTTCTCCTAATAATGTTATATATGAAACATCGGTTCGCTTAGAATATCCTTGCACAAATAACCAAGCTGAGTATGAGGCTCTTTTATTTGGGTTACAAAATTTACTGGATATGGGTGTTAAGGATGTAGATGCTTTTGGTGATTCGCTTCTGGTAGTGCAACAAATTAAAGGCGAATTTCAGTGTTTTGACGGGTTGTTAAATAGTTATTTGGACCGATGTTTGGACATAATTAAATCTCTAGATACATTCACCATCCATCATATACCTAGAGAAGAAAATTCTAGAGCTACTTCTTTGTCACAGCAGGCATCCGGTTACAATATCAGTAGAGGAAAGTTCTTCATCTTAGAAAAACCGATGTTGAATGCTGCAAAGGGTGAGACCGAGTTACAAATAAACGAATTATCACCAGTGACCGAATTAGCTAATAATTCGGAAATTGTAGATTGGAGGGTTACTTTGATTAATCATTTAAAAGATCCAAGTCAAACGAGAGATAGAAAAATTCGGTGACAGGCTTTGAAGTATACTCTGTTTAAGGACGAGTTACATCGCCGAACTATAGATTGGTTACTATTAAAATGCTTGGATTCTGACCAATCTAGATTAGCCATGGGTGAAGTGCATGAGGGCATATGTGGGACTCACCAGTCGGCTCATAAGATGCGGTGGTTGATAAAAAGAGCAGGTTTTTATTGGCCGACTTTGTTAG
Organism: Elymus sibiricus; assembly: GCA_039707655.1. Taxonomy (NCBI): domain Eukaryota; kingdom Viridiplantae; phylum Streptophyta; class Magnoliopsida; order Poales; family Poaceae; genus Elymus; species Elymus sibiricus. The sequence goes on from CM077670.1 coordinate 33,437,503, forward strand.
AAGATTGCTTCCGTTATTATAAAGGCTGTGAGGCTTGTCAGAAGTTTGGCAACATACAATTAGCACCCGCGGCTATGTTGAATCCCATAATTAAGCCATGGCCGTTTAGAGGATGGGGCTTGGATTTTATTGGTGAGATACATCCTTCGTCTTCGAAACAACATCGCTTCGTCCTGGTAGCCACTGATTATTTCACCAAGTGGACAGAAGTGATTCCTTTGAGAAATATGACTCATAGAGAAGTAATTAATTTTGTTTTGGAGCATATTATTCATAGATTCGGTATTCCTCAAACTTTAACTACAGATCAAGGTGCTTCTTTTATGTCCCATCAATTTCGTGAATTTGCGGAATCTTATGGAATTAAGTTGTTGAATTCGTCGCCTTATTATGCTCAAGCTAATGGACAGGCCGAATCTAGCAATAAGACCTTGATCAAGCTTATAAAGAAGAAGGTTGAAGAACATCCGAGAAGATGGCACGAGGTGCTTTCGGAAGCTTTATGGGCTCATAGAATATCTAAGCATGGAGCTACTCAAGTATCACCTTTTGAGCTAGTGTATGGCCAGGAGGCGGTGTTACCTATGGAAGTTAAGTTGCAAGCTCTTAGGGTAGCCAGACAAAATGATTTGTCGGCTGTGGAGTACACTGATTTGATGATGGACAAAATAGATGGTGTTCCAGAAGAAAGATTAAAAGCTTTGAGAGAAATTGAGAAAGAAAAATTAAGAGTAGCCAAGGCTTATAACAAAAGGGTGAAAGAAAAATCGTTTCAAATAGGAGATTTAGTATGGAAAAGGATTTTACCCATTGGAACTAAAGATAGAAAATTCGGCAAGTGGTCGCCGAGTTGGGAAGGTCCATATAAAGTGGTAGAGATTGTCCCTGGCAATTCATATTTTGTGCAATCTTTACGAGGAGAGAAGTTGTCTAAAGCCCTCAATGGAAAATATCTGAAGAAGTACCACCCAAGTGTGTGGCAAGAAGCCTAAATAGGCAATGGCCGATATATGATTATCGCCCTAAGAACAAACATGGCCGATATATGATTATCGCCCTAAGAGTATAAATGGCCGATGGAGTGTTGACATCGTCCTTAGAGCCAATATAGTGCAAATTATTTTTCGGTACACAAGTTTTACTGAAAAATAGGGGGGCATGTGTTGACACCTGATTTTGGCACAATGCAAAATGCAGTAAAGGTGGACTCAAGGCAAGGAGACAGCCCAGCAAGGAGATGATCCGGCAAGGCGACCCAGGCAAGATACCCTGATGATAGTCCCGGGAAGGCGGCAGCCCGTCGAAGACCGAAGATCAAGATGGACATGAGGAGACGTAAGCCAGCCCATCAAGCCAGCCTCCAGGGCGGTAGTACAGTGCCTCCGGAGCGGAAGTACCGCTTGTAAGCGGCAGTACCGCTGCCTCCAGAGCGGTAGTACCGCCTGTAAGCGGCAGTGCCGCTGCCAGTACCGCTCATACTACCGCTTCGATTCGGGACGCGATTTTTCGTGTCGGGTTCAAGCGGCAGTCCAGCGGTAGTACACCGCCCTCCAGAGCGGAAGTACCGCTTGTAAGCGGTAGTACCGCTGCCTCCAGAGCGGAAGTACCGCTTATAAGCGGTAGTACCGCTGCCTCCAGAGCGGAAGTACCGCTTGTAAGCGGTAGTACCGCTGCCACAGAGCAGAAGTACCGCTTGTAAGCGGTAGTGCCATGACGTGTTCGCGCAGATTCGGGCAGATGTTGGAAAGTCCGAGTTTAGATAGCGTTTTTGACCCTTTGGAAGGAAATCTGAGTCATTTACTTGTACGGGAAGTCCAGCCGCCCTTTATATATGTTGGGGTGACGGCCGATTGAACAACACGCAATCGAACAAACACATCTACTACTTTTTCGTATTTTTACTTTCGTTTACCCTCTTCATCTTTGTTGCTTTGCTCGAAAAGCATCCGTCCTTCCTCTCCGAAATTGAGGAACCCTCTTTGTTGCTTTGCTCGAAAAGCATCCGCCCCTCGCCGCGAAAGTGCGAGGATCATCGTTGTGTTTGCGCGGTGCCAAATTTCCGCGCCAACATCGGTCAGAAGAATCACGAAAGTTGACAAAGACAGAAAAGAAAAGCTGAGAAGGATACTCATGTTGAGGCGATAGGCACAGTGACCTTGATCCGGGGCAGAGCCTTCCGAGGCTTGGGGGAAGTGACCTTGGCCTGCTTGGCGGCCTTCTCAGTCGGCGCAGGCGACGACGTCCGAGTGCGCTTCGGAGCCTTAGCACTCGGAACCGCCTCTTTCTCCGGGTCGGCATTCGGATCATGAATTCGTTTTGAGCGGTGCTCGGAGCGCAACTCCGGTGATAGAGAAGACTCGACCTCGTCGCTCCCTTCCGAGTCCTCACTTTCCTCCTCGCTGTCCTCCACGTAGCTGCCCCCGGCGCTGCCATGTTCGCTCTCCACGCCTCCAGCAAGTTGTCCTCCATTCGGCACAGGCAATAACATCTTCTGGAACTCCTGCAAAACATGAAGGATAAAGACAGACAGTTCAGTCAGTTCACTCGGATCGTTCAGTTGGTAATCCACTCAGAAATTCACTCGGAAATTCGTGCCTCACCTCCAATGGTTGGTTGTTGGCATCGTAGGGCGGGACCCGTCTCGACCCTCACGGATTGTCACGTGTGCCAGTGATGCACCTGATCCACTGTTCCACCGTTTTCTCCTTGACGTCTTCCGGATGCGCTCGAGTCGGATCACCAGCTCCAGTGTAGAGCCACATGGGGTGAGCCCGCTCCTGCAGCAGTTGGATTCTCCGACTGAGGAAGGCTTCCAGAAGGTCCAGGCCAGTCAATCCACCCTGAATCAGACTGACCATGGCGGTCACCAAGATCCCTACATCCATCTTCTCCTTTTTATCAACCGTCAGCGAGGGAGGAATCTGAACTCTCTCAGTCGTGTAAGGAGGAAGGCCAGTCGATGAGCCAGAGCACGGCAGGTCATTGCAGTAGGACTAGGTCGACTGCCAACCCCTCACCGAATCGGGAAAGGACATAGATGGGAATGCACTCTTACCCCTCATCTGGATGCCTAAGCCACCACACATCTGAATCACGTGCGTCCTCTCTCCATCAGGGTCAACCTTCTTAACTGATTGAGATCGACACGTGAATATATTTGAACAAACCCAGTGCGGCGGACAACCCAGAAAGTTTTTGCACAAAGAAATGAATGCAGCAAGATACATGATGGCATTTGGAGGCAGGTGATGGAGCTGAGCACCGAAGAAGTTCAAGAATCCACGGAAAAAGGGGTGGGGTGGCATGGAGAAACCTCTCTCCACGTGTGTGGTGAGGAGCACTTGCTCCCCGGGGCGCGGCGTGGGCTCGGTCTCCCCTTCTTCCGGCAACCTCCACGTCCCATCGCGGATCAGCCCGTCCACGACGAGCCCGTTGACGTCGTCGATCGAGGTGGTCAGCGGAAGCCAGTCGCCCTGGATCCACCCGGGCGGGAGCTCGATGCCTTCCTTCCCTCCGCCTCCTTCTTCGCTTTCTCGAGCTTCGCCGTCTTGTCCTTCGCCATCGCTGCCGAGCTCTCCAATGACCAAAGGGGATTCGCGTAGAGTGGATCTCGGGAGAGAAGATTGAGCGGGCTGGGAGAATAAGGGAAAAGGGGATCTGTCCTCACTCCCTCTCCAACGTGGCGGCCTCTTATGGCATCATCCGTTCCACTCCCCAATCCTCTTCCACGTATCCCGGGCCCGCAGATTTCCTCGAATCACGCTGGCGGAGTTGCAGCTGTACGTGGCGAAAAGTGGGGCGAAAATCGAGGCATCACGCTCCACTTTCCCCACTCACCGCGCCGCAACCGCTCGCGCGTGCTCGTCGCCGATTTCAAATCCCGCAAGATCCGGATTCCAGCGATCCGATAACTCGCCTTTGAAGACATTCCATAAACACGCGGATTCGCTCCGCCACTCGGATGAAGACTACCCATTTCACTCGGATGGGAACTACACACTCGGACGGAAACTACCCATTCGGATGGAGACTACTCATTTCACTCGGACGTCATATGGTCCAGAATCCGTCAAGGTGCCGCACGAAGACAAGGGCGTCTAAAGAACCAGTGAGAGTTCTTGAGCGCCTCCGTAGCGCTCAACTCGCCTGGGAATTCGCCTTGACTCGACCCGCCTAACCTCGACCGATTCGGGGGATAATGACGAGGGCATGTACTAGGGATAGGGTAATAGGCCTGACCTATAGACCCTACCCTAGGACACCACACGTCTTATACTGGGCCCCAGGGCCAGATCAGCAACCCAGAGTTCTGCAAATTGACACTCACTCGGAGTTCGACGAACCACTCGGGAGGCAAGAGTTCACTCGACCAACTTGTTTCACTCGGAGCACCAGAAAGTCACTCGACCAGAGAAGACCAGGAGACCCCGGGAGCGCAACGATCGGGACGCATGTTCTCCTGTATTAATTGTAATCAATGCGCCCATTATCTGGCGCCCTTAAAACCCGTCTTAACCCCTGGTAATGGAAGGCATTCATGGGAGGGTTGGCGAGACTATATAAGCCACCCCCAGCTCCATTCCAAGGGTTCGCATCTTTTGTAACCTATACACTCAATCAACAGCTCCAGAGCATCGAGATGTAGGGCTATTACCTCCACCGCGAGGGGTCTGAACTCATAAATCCGAGTGTAACACCTGCGCCGTAGCTAGGCTTTGCCCTCTCATCCGTACCCCTACACACTACTGTCAGACTTGCACCCACGACACTTTTCGGCAGAGCTCCCAGAAGCCGACGGCAAGAAGGTTGCCGGGAACAACGACATGACCACTGGTGAGCAGCAGCTTCACGCAGAACCTCAGGTTCTTGCCGCTGAAGCAAGTGCTCCCATGGCCGAAGAGATGCCTTTAGTCCTTGTCGTCGAGCCACAGGCTCCGGCATGGGCGCAGCAGATAGTTCGTTTCCTTCAAACATGAGAACTTCCCGATGAGCAAGAAGAAGCTGAGAAAGTAGCTCGTCAGTCAAGTATGTATCAGTTTGTGGATGACACGCTATACAGAAAAAGGCCAAACGGTGTGAAATTAAGGTGTATTTGCCGAGAAGATGGACAGAAGCTGTTGGCAGAGATACATGGAGGCATATGTGGCTCTCACATAGGATCAAGAGCACTTGTCGGCAAAGCTTTCTGGCAAGGCTTCTATTGGCCCACTGCCCTCCAGGATGCAACTAAGCTAGTAACCAAGTGTGAAGCATGCCAGTTTCATTCGATGAATATACATCAGCCAGCCCAAAATCTTCAAACGATCCCTCTCTCCTGGCCCTTTTCGGTCTGGGGGCTCGATATTTTGGATCCCTTCCCCCATGCTACCGGGGGCTTTGAGTTCTTGTACGTCGCCATCGACAAGTTCAAAAAGTGGCCTGAAGTGGAGCTGGTGAGAAAGGTGACAGCGCAATCAGCCGTCAAATTCTTCAAGGGATTAGTTTGCCATTTTGGGGTTCCTAACAGAATCATCACCGACAACGGCACACAATTCACGAGCCGCACATTCATGCAGTATATCCAAGACCTTGGCAGCAAAATCTGTTTTGCATCTGTCGCTCACCCGAGAAGCTATGGTCAAGCAGAAAGGATGAATGCTGAACTGCTGCATGGCCTCAAGACAAAAACCTTTGATAGGCTGTGCAAATGTGGAAGGCGCTGGATTGATGAGTTGCCGACAGTTCTTTGGTCACTTAGAATGACACCAAATCGAGCTACCGGCCAAACACCCTTCCCCCTAGTCTATGGTGCAGAAGCGGTGCTCCCCACGGAACTCATATACGGGTCACCTCGAGTGCTTGCTTATGATGAAACTGAGCAAGAGTAGTTGCGGCAAGACGACGCGATGCTCCTTGAGGAAGATCGTCTTCGGGCGGTTGTGCGAGCTGCACGCTACCAGCAAGCCTTACGCCGCTATCATAGCCGCAAGGTGCATGCCCGAAGCCTTGAGGAAGGCGACCTTGTTCTTCGGCGCGCTCAGTCTGCCAAGAGATCAAACAAGTTGACGCCGAAGTGGGAAGGCCCTTATCGGGTAGTATGAGTCACCAGACCTGGCGCAGTCCGTCTAGAGACCGAAGATGGCACCCCAGTGTAGAACTCATGGAATATTGAGCATCTTCGCAAGTTCTACCCATAAGGCGCGGTTGCCGGGCCTCCCGGCAACCCCTATTGTACAAGCTTTGTCGGCAAGACTTGTAACCCTTTGTACAAAGCCGGGCGCATAACCTGTGCATAATAAAGCTAAGTGTTTTGCAACTCTTCGTACATATTCATTTATATGCGAATGCATGTGGTGTTGTGGTTTACACTTTAGTTTGTATGAAATGACTGATAAACCGTCAAGGTTCACAAACCACTCTTTTCTCTTCTTTCATTTTCTTAAAAGGACAGAAGAATTCCTCGCATACAAGTTTCCCGGGGGGAGTGGAGATGGCGGATACCATTTTATTGACGTTCAAGTGATCATTCCATACAGCAAGAAAAACAGTGCAAGGAAAAGCTAAGTTGAAAACTTTGCAATTTTTCCTTGTTACATTTGTGATTTCCCTTGAACGATTCTGTGTTTGTATCAAAAACCTACATGCGAAGGAGTCTTGTCGTGATCGGATTGCGCTCTTGTTTTGCCTCGAGTTCGCTTGGCAAGATATGCAGCTGCATTGTGACGGCAAGTTGTCTTGCCGGTGACAGTACTTCCAGCAGGCTGCTAAGGACTTGTTCCTCTAAGCGCTTGCGGCAAGTGTCTGTACCGGCAAGTTGCCGTGCTTTGATCGACAAGTTACCTTGCCGGCAGCGGCACTTCCAGCAGGCTGCTAAGGACCTGTTCCTCGGAGTGCTCGCGGCAAGTGTTCTCACCGGCAAGTTTCCCAACAGTGTAGGGAGCACAATCATACAAAAACAAAATTAAACAAGGGGGACAGCACGCATTCATTCCATCAGCATAAGTTATGTTACATCGCAAGGAAAAAAGCGCAGATCTAACATAAGGTCAAATGTATCCTTTACATGCAGCACAGTGATGGATATAGTGGCAAACTCAGTCCCGACGATCACCCTGGACTCTGGAAATTTGGAGAACCTTGTCGGCAAGAGGGGCAGCGATCTTTTTGGCAGCAGTAATGTCGGTGTTCGCCGGCAGCCTCCTAAAGACCCCGGAGAGATCAACGCTGGGATTGCGATGAGCGATTTTGAGCAGCACCCTGTATAGAACTTCACACGCAAACTTCCGGGATTCGTCAGCAAATGAAGCAGACCTGTCCTCATGATACGTCTTCAAGGCGTCGATAAGGCCCTCGAAGAACTTGGTCAGTCTGACGCTGGTGGCCTCCTTGTCATTGACAGTGATACCCCAGCTCTTCATGTCCATCACGGCAATTTCGGAGCTGATACGCTTGGCAGCATCAACAAACCTGCCGGTCCAGAGGGAGAGGTTCTCATGCAATTGGGCATAATTGTTCTCGGCATCGTTCTTCAAGGCCTCTTCCCTCTCCAGTTTCTCCGTCAAGACCCTCTCCCTCTCCTTGGCGGATTTTGAAGTTGTTACCACGGTGGCCAGTTGGGATTTCAGATCTCCGATTGTCTTGGCGGTGGCACCAAGATCTTGGTTCTTGGACGATAGCTACGTTTGCATGTCTCCTAGAGTGCGGGCTGCCTTCAGCGCTTCATCCTTGAGAGCCTCGATTTCTTTGCTGCTGCCGACAAGGTCTTCCTTTAATTTGGCCACTTGAGACTCCAGTTCTGTCTTGGCGGAGGCGGCGGCAGCAGCCTTATCAGCAACCTCCTTAAGTTTGGCGGCATTCTCCAGGGCCTGGGCTTCAATGGATTTCTTGTGCCCGTCTTCCAGCTCTTGAGTCCACCGCTTAAGGAGCATTTCAATCTCCCCATCCTTGCCACGGAGAGTGGCAGCAAGGGCTCCTTCTCGTGTAGCAAGGTCTTTCTCCTTGCTATTGAGCAGCGCCTCGCACTCCGCCAACTTGCCGTCATGGATTGCCGCTTCGTCCTTGGCGGTATTAAGCTTTTCCTCCTACCTTACAAGATTGCAGGCCTACTCGTTATACCATGCGCGCAGTTCATCCGCTTTCTTCTTCAGTTTCTGCTCAACCAAATCCGCGACTTTGTGCTCTTCCTGGACTCTGTCCCATCTTCTGCTGTACCTCTCTTGGACGCCCTTGAAACCAACGGCCATGATCTCCATGAAAGTGAGATCATTGGTGCTGTCAGTTGCATCAGTGGCCTCGCCGGTTCTCTGAGTCAAGGGGAGCAGAATCCAGGCTATTTCTTCATCAAAGTTCGTACCCACAGTGCCAGATGAGCTTGGGGCTCCAGGTTCGCGCTGAGAAGTGATCAGCGCCAAGCTGCTTGATAGGATCTATGAGGTAGGCATTGCTGGTTGGTTGTCGGGGTTCGGCGTGTCAATATTGATTGACGCCTTATCCGCGTCCGCCCTAGCGGGGTCGAGCGTGTTGCCGGAGGACTTCTCGGATACTTCGAGGAGTACTCTGGTCTCCTCGACAATTTGCACGAGGCCCTCTTCGGCGGCAATCTTGGCAGCTTCATCGGTGGCATCCTTTGCGATATTAGCCACCTCCACAAGGACTTCACCTTCTTCGGGGGAGGCTAGAGCTGTGGATGGGAGCAGGAACAAGGGCGGAATAAGATTCGGAATCATAGGTCACATTCAAGAAAAACAAAAAAGGAATTTTCCGTGAAAAATGTTCAAAAGACAAGAGGATTACCCACTGGTGTTTGCTGAGGAAGGGCGTCTCTTTCCCCGGCAACTCGCGTTGCCCAAGCACGGTCATCAGCAGCCTCACTTGTTGCTACTTGTAGCTTGCGTTGGTATTTCCCCGAAGAGGAAGGGATGATGCAGCACAGTAGAGATAAGTATTTCCCTTAGTTATGAAACCAAGGTTATTGAACCAGTAGGAGAATCACACAACACCTCGTTAGCAGGACCTGACACAAACAACAAATCCTTGCACCCAATGCAAACCAAGGTTGTCAATCTCTCGGCGGTATATTGCAAGATTAAATTGTATGTGATAGATAGATAGATAGAAACAAAAATACAAAATAAAATAAATAAAATAAAATGGCAGCAATATTTTTAGGGTTTTAGTAATATGATTTTGATAGACCCGGGGGCCATAGATTTCTCTAGAGGCTTCTCTCGAGAAAATAGCATACGGTGGGTAGACAAATTACTATTGGGCAATTGATAGAAAAGAAAATAATCATGACGATATCCAAGGCAATGATCATGTATATAGGCATCACGTCCAAGATTAGTAGACCGACTCCTGCCTGCATCTACTACTATTACTCCACACATCGACCGCTATCCAGCATGCATCTAGTGTATTAAGTCCATAAGAATGGAGTAATGCCTTAAGAACGATGACATGATGTAGACAAGATAAACTCACGTATGAATAAACCCCATCTTTTTACTCTTAGTAGCAATGAAACATATGTGTCATGTCCCTTTCTGTCACTAGGATTGAGCACCGCAAGATCGAACCCACTACAAAGCACCTCTTCCCATGGCAAGATAAATCAATCTAGTTGGCCAAACCAAATCAATAGATCGAAGAAGAAATAGGAGGCTATAATAATCATGCATAAAAGAGTGCAGCAAAGACTCAAATAATTTCATGGATAATCTGATCATAAACTCACAATTCATCGGATCCCAATGAACACACCGCAAAAAGTGATTACATCGGATAGAACTCCAAGAACATCGAGGAGAACATTGTATTGAAGATGAAAAAGAGAGAAGAAGCTTTGTGGGCCCCACGAGGCACCAGGGCGCGCCTGCCCCCCCCCCCCGGCACGCACTGGTGGCTCGTGGCCCCCACCAGGGTCTTCTGGCTTCCTCTCGAAGTTTCTAGTGTTCTTCTAGTCCAATAAAAAATCTCCAAAAAGTTTCGTTGCATTTGGACTTTGTTTGGTATTGATTTTCTGTAAAACAAAAACAGGGCAGAAAACAGCAACTGGCACTGGGCACTAGGCTAATAGGTTAGTCTCTAAAAATGATATATAATTGCTGTAAATGATTATAAAAACATCCAAGATTGATATTATAACCGCATGGAACAACCAAAAATTATAGATACGTTGGAGACGTATCACTTGTCGGGGCGGCCTCCGTGCAGGAAGGATCGTCGGTGGAGGCCCTTGTTGGAGAAACGCTCTCCGGAACGGTGGTTGACGGGGGAGCCACAGCGGGGTCTGCCTCTTGGCGTTCTTCTTTTTGGTGGGCCTCTCCCACCTCTCTGCCTGGCTCAGAAGAAGGAACTTTAGTGCTGGCGCCAGTAGGCGGGATCTGCACCACATCCCCGCGCAGGGGGCTGAGCTGGGGGCTGATGACGATGTTTTCAGCCATCCCGACCCCCTGCCCAGCACTTGCCGAGGGGTCCTATTCTGTTGCAGGTCTGGCCTGCTTCGACCGATGCACAAGTGGTTCTGGGTCCTTGTCAAGACAGAAGAAATCAAGTTAAAACGGCAACCAGATGGAATCCAGGCTTGATGGAGATAAGCGAAATCACATACTCCTCCTCCTCCTCGGACTCGCCAAGGACGTCGACTGAGTGGATTTGACTTCCTCGACTTCTTCTTGGCGGCCGGTCTTCGTGGTCGTCTTCTTCACCATAGGGTCAACTCTTAGCGAAGAGGCACGCACCGGCTCTTGACTGGCCGCCCTCCGAAGACAGCGCCTCCTCTTCGGGCTTCGAGGGCCTTCTTCTTCTTCGGGCTCTCCGGTAGCCTCAGTCCCAACAACCTCGGACCCGGCAACCTCAGCTTCAGCAGTCTCATCCCCGGCAGGCTCTTGTTGTTGCTCGTCAGCAACCTCTTCCTCCGATTGCTCTTCGTCATCGTCCTCAGCTGCCGCGGCACCAGAGCCGCCTGCCGCATTGATCCTCATGATCTCTGCGGCCTTGCCAGCGATATACGCCAGTTCTTCATCCTTGGTGGCCCGGATGAGATCCTTTTCCTATCGGGAAGCTTTCTCCATTAGGTTGGAAGCCCAATCCATCTCATTCACCAAGGTGGGCACGGGCCAGTCAGCTTTAACTCCATGGGCATCACAATCCGGCATCATCGACAGGATGGAGTCCTTGGCGGAGTTGATATGCAGTGGGATAATTCCATCCGGCAGATGGAACACACCAGTTTTTCGGAACAACTGTTCGTAGAGGCAGGCATGCTCCATGACCGTCAAGTTGTTGCCGGTCCCAGGATACAATCTCATAATATCAGCGGTGTTCTAGTATTGCCAGGTCAATCTTTGTCTCTTCTGCAGTAGCGCGATGCGTCGTCGGAGGAAATCAGCGCCAACCATTTCTATAGTCAGCTTGGCGGCCTTGAGGCGGGCAATTCTGGTTAGCGCCGGGCGAAGTTTCGCATCGGTGGCGCCAAAACTGCTCCAATTCTGGTCGCGTTGGACCTTCACTATGCGCGGTATGCAGAACTGAGGAAAATCCTTTTCCTAGATCCAGTACCACTCTACCCTCCACTCGTCCCACTTGAGGTGCAGTTGCCCGAGAATGTATTGGCCCTTGGTTTTTGTCCTAGGGATCCATGTCATGCTGTCAGATAGCGATTTGTCCTCGATGCGGGGGACAAAGAAGTGGCGGAACAAATCCATGTTGGGGGCAACTCCGACGAAGTTCTCGCACAGATGAGCAAAAACCGCCATACAAGTCATCGTGTTTGGAGTAAAATCCAGCAATCTGAACCCGTAGCTGAACATCATCGCGCTGAAGATATCTGAGAATAGGGGAACCAGACCACAATAAAAATAGGCACATAAGAATGGATAGGAATCTGTGGGATCCTTGTCGCCTTCAGGAAGCACCACTGGGGCCTTATGATCCTTGGTGTCCCTTCCCCACATGTACGCGTACCTCCTGATCAACTCGTTGCCATCCAAGGAGCACGGTGAGAAGATCGCATTTTCCCTCCGCCGCTTCTCCAGCTCTTCCAACGCCTTCTTCTTCTCCTCCGCCTTGGGGTCGAGCCGCTTGGCAGGCTTCTTCCCCGCTGCGTCGGCTCTCTTGGGCGCCATCGGAGCTCGGGGAGGAGGAAAGAAGTTGAGCTTGGAATGCGGGTCGGTGGTGGCGGCGACGGCGGGAGCGGTTCTGGCGAGAGGAAGAAGATGAAGCAGGGGAAAGGTAGGGGCGAATGAGCAGCGCCTCCTCGCGGTTGCCTTTTTATGGGGAAGGCGCGAGGGGGCTGGCTCTTCACTGTTTACCCCTGTGGCGCTTTTTACAGGCGCACTATCGCGAAATAACCGCAACAGTCCACGTTCCCACGCCCCGCATTTAATGCGTGGATTGGACGTGCGTCAGGATAACCATCATGATGAAAATTACAGCGGCAGTTTTCCTGCCGCGTGTCTGTGCATTGTTAGGGCCTAGCCCAACGACGCTTCGGACGCGCGTATGGCCTAGGCCCGGGGGCTCCTGTCGGTATATAAAACATGGGTATTTACCCTGACTTATGCACAGACGGTGGCGGCTTACCTGCCGGCCAGGGCTTGCCGGGGTTTGCCAAATAACCAGATCCAAGACCCAGATGCAGAAGCTGCTGGAGAAAAGCTCAAAACAAAGCATCGACAAGCACTCAACTAGTAACGAAGATGAAGACATTCCTTGCCGGCAAGCTCCAGACCGGCAAGGCGAAGACCCGGCAAGCTCCGTACCGGCAAGCTTCCACCAGCGCGCCAGCACTCCACCTCGCCAGACAGCTGGTCGTTAATCGGTGAGGTGTCGACCGCACAGGCTGGTTGGCGAGGTTTGTCGAGCATGTGTCAGCACGCAGGGAGAAGATTTGCCTTTAATGACACCCGTCCAGGAGGCGTGTCAAAATAATACGAGGTAGCTGGGCGAGTGGTGCAGGAACTTTGCCGGAGCTGCCTCTCCACAGGACACCTGACGATGCATTTAATGCCTTTGTCCTAAACTAGCAGAGTTAGGTATGATAGCACTGTTTGCTATCTAATCGGATTGTAATTACAGTTTTGCCACTGTGGTGACCCCTTGAGCTATAAAACGAGGGCCAAGGCAATTTTTACAGGGATCGATCTTTTGCACAACTCGCATGCGTAGCTGCTCCTTCCACTCCTTTTTTTGCTGGGGAAGCGATCCTTGTTCTTGTGCTCACACCCATCCAATACAACCAAGCAGGAGTAGGGTTTGACGCTTCTTAGCGGCCCGAACCTGGGTAAGAATCCTTGCACCATCCATTGATTCTGCTCTTTGTGCACGTCGATCCCCTGCCGAACCACAAAGGGGCTAGATGGCCCCATAGATGGTCGTTCCCACGACACCCACCGTATGCTATTTTCTTAAGAGAAGCCTCTAGTGAAAACTATGGCCCCCGGGTCTATCTTTATCATTTACTAAAACCCTAAAAATACTAGCTGCAATTTTATCTTATTTATTTTATTTTATATTTTTAGTTCAATCTATCTATGTATCACAAACAATTTAATCTTGCAATTTACCGCCGAGGGATTGACAACCCCTTGTTTGCGTTGGGTGCAAGGATTTGTTGTTTTGTGTGCAGGTGCTGTTAACGAGGTGTTGTGTGATTCTCCTACTGGATTGATAACCTTGGTTTCATAACTGAGGGAAATACTTATCTCTATTGTACTGCATCTCCCTTCCTCTTCAGAGAATTACCAATGCAGCTCACAAGTAGCAAGAAGAATTTCTGGCACCGTTGCCGGGGAGACATCATCAACATCTATCAAGTACCTACGCATAAAACTTACATCTCCTTGCATTTACTTTATTTACCTTTTATTTGCATTTGCCTGTCATTTTCATCTCCCCCACTTCTAAAAACTTTTTACAAAAATACAAAAATATTTTTCGTTTGCCTTTTTCTTGTTTGCTTGATTGCTTGCTTGCTTTACCATTATGGCTAGTTCTTCGCTCATCACTATTACCACTAAAAATGAAGTGCTTAATTTTAAACAAAGGGGAGGAGAGAATTTAAAAGATGCTTGGTATAGGATTTGTGATGCTCATAATTGATCAACTCGTAAACAATCCACCACTATCCTTCTTTGCAATTTTTATGTGGGTATTACTACTTGGTATAGATTCGTACTTGATACTATTACTGGAGGGAATTTCTTGATGTGTCCCTCTATGGATGCTTTCAAAGCTATGGGAAATTTAGTGGGATCACCACCTATCACTGTTAATGAAACAGCTTTGACTTTGGAACATGTTATGCAAAGGTTAGAGGCTATTGAAAGTGAAATGTCTACTACTGAACATCTTGACAATTTAGATAAGAAATTTCATAATCATATCACTCAATTTGGTTCTAAGGTAGGAATCGCATTGAAAACCTTAAAAGAAAAGGAACCGATAGTTAATGAAAGGATGGAACAAAGTCCCGCTAGGATTGATAAGTTGGAAGAAATTATTAATAACTTGGGTTCCACTTTTTCTTCCATGAAAGCTATTGAAAAGACTCCTCCTAGAAAGAATTGCAAATTTATATATGTTCCTAAAAACAAGGGTGCCACGTCTAGCAACGATGAAGATCTTAAAAAAGAATTGCAGATTCTGTTTTTGATGCACTACTTGCTTGTTTTGATGAAACTATGGATTGTATCGGCGGGTATAATCCATGGAGAAGTTAGAATACAGTAGTTATAATGCAAAAATAAAATATGAATGGGTTTGCAACAGTACTTAAAGTAGTGATTTATTTTGTTATACTAACAGATCTCACGAAGGTTTTGTTGAGTTTTGTGTGATTGAAGTTTTCAAGTTTTGGGTGAGATCACGATGGATGAAGGAATAAGGAGTGGCAAGAGCCTAAGCTTGGGGATGCCCAAGGCACGCCAAGGTAATATTCAAGGAAGACTCAAGCGTCTATGCTTGGGGATGCCCCAGAAGGCATCCCCTCTTTCTTCTACCAACCATCGGTAATTTTACTTGGAGCTATATTTTTATTCGTCATATGATATGTGTTTTGCTTGGAGCGTCATGTATTATATGAGTCTTTGCTTTGTTTACTTTTTAGTTTGTCACAATCATCTTTGCTGGACACACCCATTTGAGAGAGCCACACGTTCATCATAATTTGTTAGAATACTCTATGTGCTTCACTTAAATTTTTTGAGCTAGGCAGTTGCTCTAGTGCTTCACTTAAATCTTTTTGATCACGGTGGTGGCTAAATTTTGAAGAAATATTTAAACTCCCATGCTTCACTTATATTATTTTGAGAGTTGATAAGATTAAAATTTTGAAGAAATGTTTACACTCTCATGCTTCACTTATATCTTTTTGAGAGTTGATAATAGTAATGGTAATTTGCACAAGATATGAATTTGGTCCCAAAGTGATGAATATTCAAGAGGGATATAATAAAAACTTTCATATAGATCATTGGATATGATAAGTGTGATTCCTTGCAATAGTTTTGCGATATGGAGATGATAATATGTGAGTCATGTTAGTGAGCAATTCTGATTTAGTAAGAATATTAGTGTTAAGGTTTGTGATTCCCTATGCATGCACATTAAGTTAATAGTTATGCAACGAAATTATATCCTACTTATGGTACATTATTCGGTGTTAGTTATGTTAAATGCATGTTTATGACCGTTTTTTGCTTTTTGGTTGGTTGCTTCACAATCTATTTGCTAGCCTTCATTTGTACTAAGTGGAAATACTGCTTGTGCATCGAAACTCCTTAAACCCAAGTTGTGCCAAATGAGTCCACCATATCTACCTATATGCTGTATTTCCATGCCGTTTCAAGTAAATTTGCGTGTCCCAACTCTAATTTTCAAAATAATTTTTCTGTTTTGTGTGCCTGTACCGCTCATGAAGCGGCCGGGGGTGGCCAATATTTTCCATGCTAGGTGTGTTATTCTCATGATGAGTGTTTATTCACTTGTCATTGCACGAGAGAGTGTCTGGTAATAGGGATGCCCAGTCCCACAATGAAATAAAAAATTAATAACAACAAAATTCCTTGGAAAGTGTTGGTATGGAGGGCACCCGTGGATACGGCTAGCCATGGATTGTGAAAGAATGGTGGACAGGAAATAAACTTTACTTTCTATTTGGCAACCGCCTATGATATGTCTAGCATGGAAGATATTGGGAATTCTAGGTCGTTTTCGTTGACAGGAAAAGCATGCCTCTCAAAACAATTTTATCTCTCTAATTTAAGCCTTTGAGCTCTGGCACATTTGCAAATCTCTGCTTCCCTCTGCGAAGGGCCTATCTATTTACTTTTATGCAATTTTTATTTTTATTTTGAGTCTCCATCTTCTCTTATAAAGCACCAACTAGAGAGCACTATTGTCATACTTGTGCATTGTGTGTAGCTAATATTGATGGTGTTTCATGAATGGATCAATGATTGAGCATAATGGGCTAGGGATAACTTTCTTTAGCGTTGATATTTTGAAAGACATGGTTGCTTGTTAGCATGCTTGAGTATTTATATCTTCATATCAAATTATAGACTATTGCTTTGAATCATCCAAGTACAAATGTCCATGCTATAAAGGAAAAGAATACATGATGAATATGATAGGTAGCATTCCACATCAAAAATTCTGTTTTTATCATTTACCTACTCGAGGACAAGCAGGAATTAAGCTTGGCGTTGCTGATACGTCTCCAACGTATCTATAATTTTTGATTGTTCCATGCTATTATATTATCAATCTTGTATGTTTTTATATACATTTATAGCAATTATATATCATTTTTTGGGACTAAGCTAAGTGCCAGTTGCTGTTTTCTGCCTGTTTTTGGTTTTCCAGAATATCAGTACCAAACGAAGTCCAGATGCCACGAAACTTTTTGGAGATTTTTTTCTGGACATAACCAACACTAGAAGCTTTGGGAGAAGGCCAGAAGCCCCAGGAGGTAGCCACGAGCCACCAGGGCGCGCTTGGGGGGGCAGGCGCGCCCTGGTGCCTCGTGGGCCCACCTCTGCCTCTTTTGATCTAATTCCACCACTATAAATTCTCTAAAATTGGGAAACCAACAAAGGAGTCCACGAAATACTTTTTCCACCGCCGCAAGTTTCTGTTCTCGAGAGATCCCACCTGGAGGCCTTTTCCGGTACTCCGCCGGAGGGGGAATCGATCATGGAGGGGCTCTACATCAACCTTGCTGCCCTTCCGATGATGCGTGAGTAGTTTACCACACACCTTTGGGTCCATAGTTAGTAGCTAGATGGCTTCTTCTCTCTTTTTGATCTTCAATACAATGTTCTCCTCGATGTTCTTGGAGTTCTATCCGATGTAATCACTTTTTGCGGTGTGTTTGTTGGGATCCGATGAATTGTGAGTTTATGATCAGATTATCCATGAATATTATTTGAGTCTTCTCTGATCTCTTTTATTCATGATTATTATAGCCTCCTATTTCTTCTTCGATCTATTGATTTGGTTTGGCCGACTAGATTGATTTATCTTGCCATGGGAAGAGGTGCTTTGTAATGGGTTCGATCTTGCGGTGCTCAATCCCAGTGATAGAAAGGGACATGACACGTATGAATCATTGCTATTAAGGGTAAAAAGATGGGGTTTATTCATGCGTGAGTTTACTTTGTCTACATCATGTCATGTTGCTTAAGGCGTCACTCCGTTCTTTATGGACTTAATACACTAGATGCATGCTGGATAGTGGTCGATGTGTGGAGTAATAGTAGTAGATGCAGAATCGTTTCGGTCTACTTGTCTCAGAAGTGATGCCTATATATATGATCACTGCCTTGGATATCGTCATGATTATTTGCTTTTCTATCAATTGCCCAACAGTAATTTGTTTATCCACCTATGCTATTTTCTTGAGAGAAGCCTCTAGTGAAAACTATGGCCCCCGGGTCTATCTTTATCATTTACTAAAACCCTAAAAATACTTGCTGCAATTTTATCTTATTTATTTTATTTTATATTTTTACTTCAATCTATCTATCTATCACATACAATTTAATCTTGCAATACCGCCGAGGGATTGACAACCCCTTGTTTGCGTTTGGTGGAAGGATTTGTTGTTTTGTGTGCATGTGCTGTTAACGAGGTGTTGTGTGATTCTCCTACTGGATTGAGAACCTTGGTTTCATAACTAAGGCAAATACTTATCTCTACTATACTGCATCACCCTTCCTCTTCAGCGAATTACCAACGCAGCTCACAAGTAGCAGGGAATGACCCGGAGATGGGGAAGACTTGGTAGTGGTTGCCCAAGCGGAGGGGAGTATGAGGGTTTACTGGGTCGGCTGCGGTGTGAGGCTTCCGTCGCCGGAGATTAACAGGAGGTGTGGGTGAGTAGAGTGATGGCCTGGCCAGCGATGGGAGTAGTGTGGGGCGGTGAGGCCTGCGCGGCAGCACAGCCGGCCACGGGAGGCGGGAGCAAGCGGTCCGGCCGGTGCTGGTTTGGGCAGCTGGAGCAAGAAGATCAGAGATTGAAGAAGTAGCACGACTGTTGGATTAACATCCAATGGTCACTGCTGCTAGAATCGTTTGTTGGCTAAGTTGACAAAGCCCTGCGTACGCGTCAACTTAGTAGGCCCAATTCAGCCTCCAAATCTGTGGCAAAAATCATACAGGACATTTCCTATTATTTTTAATAATTTACAGCCATTTGCTCATTCTTAAGGAATTTTTTGCAGCAAATATTCTTTTTGTTAGCATTACAGCCAATATTCTGGCAACGGTTAAAAATTTCAATCAAAGTTTGCATATTTTGGTGGGCTCCGAACTATTTTTAAACCTGATGTTTCGAGTCTGATTCAGAGTAATTTGAAAAATAAAATTATATTAATTTAAAATCCAATGATATTTTCACCACAGAAAAATCCAATGAAATTTCAAATTTCAAAATCCGGATAAAATGAAATTTGAAACTAATTACTCGTTTGCTGTGTTTTTTAAAATTTACAGCCCATTTCTTATTACTTATAGGCCATTTTCTTTTTTTAGGGGTACAGGCCATTTTGTGGGCAAGCCGAATGCATCCCTCCTCGCCTTGAAACATTTGAAGCCCAGCTGGGCTGAGAAAAGCATGTAGGCCTCGGTTGGGTATTGTGCAAAAAAAAAATAGAACTGGGCTAGCCATTTCAAGAAAGAAAAAAATAGAACTGGACTGGTCATGTGGTAAACATAAAATAAAAGACTTGTCATTGAAATTTTTGAACTATTTTTAATCCCAAAATTTTGAGCCTGATAAAAACTAATTTTAAAATATATTTAGATTGTGTTAAAATCCAATGAAATATGAAATATCAAAAAATAAAATAAAATCCACAATTTGAAACTAATTGCCCATTTGATGTGTTTGTTATATATTTACACCCCACTTCATATTACTCATAGATTTTACAACCTTTTTTTTATGGCCAGGACGAATGTATCCCTCATTGTCTTAAAAGATTTGCAGCCCAGTAGGGCGGGGAAAAGGAAATCGGCATGTGTAGGGTATTCTACAAAAAAAAGGTGCGCTATGTGGCGCCCTGCCTGATTACCACTGTAGCCAGACGGTCGCTGCACACACCAGCCCAGGAAATCACTCTGGCATGCACGTTTACAACAAGTATCATGAACATAGACATTTCTATTAATGAATATATCAGTCTTACATGATATATTGCAGAGGTGATGGCAGCAGAAAAGCTCTATCTAAGGCAGCATGGTCTTGGGTCGGCTCCAATCCACAGGGATCTGACTGGGTTACTCTTCTAGCGCGCGAACGCTCCGGCTCCTCAACGGATCCTTAGGTGAACCTGGCCACATTGAAGGCCGCTGAGTACTTTTGAATGTACTCGCAAGCAAACCAAACCGACGTATACACCAAACAAATCAATCCATGGCATTCAAGCATGCATGTGTTAATTAACATGGTTTAACCATTTAGCATTATTAATTATCATGGCATAGCTATCTAGCAATATTAATCATTAGAATGTAGCAGGATTATCCAGCAATATATCTACTAAAATGAAGACAATAAGGTAAAGCATAACAGTAAATGTAATTGATCAAGTTTATTCATATGATCCCTCCAGATCCAAGTTCTTCTCATAGCCATCCCTTGGCTACACTCCAAACTTTGGACATCGCTCGATGTCCGGGCACCTGCACCGCAGGTCTGACAACTCTTACCATTCTCGGGTTCAATACTGGCAATAAGTTTATATGGTTTATTCCTCCAGACTCGACACAGACCAAATAGTGTGACCTAGTACGAACTGTGTCCCATGACCGAGGACGCGGCTATTCAAATAGATTTACACTCTGCAGAGCTCACGCACTTTACCCACATGATGGAGCTCCTGCCCTCGTACATCAGTACCTGTTCCAATTCGGGTGGACCGGTGTTGCTCCAACAAAACTTGTCTATTGCCCGGCACTCTTACGGTCCCATCGACAATCATACCCCTTCCGGGTCAAGTCTTGGGTGGCCCGTGTGTCACTCCTGACACCTGCCACCGTTGTGGCCAAACAAAACTGTCCCAAACGGGGACCCCGGGCTAAACAGACAACTGGGCTCACAAGGTTATCATCGCCTACCGGGCCAGGGTAGCACGCGTGCATAACCTTCTGTTGACACCAGATTTTGGCATGGCCAAAGACATTATTAAGATGGCCTAAAATGAAGAAGTGATCTTGTCGTGGTGAAATCACGGCAGATGCCATGAGATGGCTAAAAGTGGGGGGCTGCATGAGGATGCCGGTGGGTTCCGGAAGCGAGGTTGGCACACGCATGCGAGAGACACAAGACGTACCCAGGTTCGGGGCCCTCCTGAGAGGTAACACCCCTAGTCCTGCCGAGTGGGTTGATAGGCTCAGCGGCCACAATGGTTACAATGGTGCTCCTGGAGCTGTTTGAGTGGAGGAGGCAGAAAGAGCTAGGTCTCCGTTCAGCCTCTCCCGTGTGTGTGGGTGTGTGTCGGGGAAGAAGGAGTGAACCAAGTAGCCAACCGATATCAACCCCCCTGCATGGAGGCCTCCTGGGGGGTCTTATAGCTCGACCCCCCAGGGTAACAACGGTAAGGTTGAGAGAGGCAGGAACGAGCGTCCGCGAGCATGCTAGTGCGAGGAGTCCCCTGGGATCTTTTATCGACAGATGCCCAGGGGACAAGGGGACAAGGGGCACTGTAGACTGTGCAGATGCAGTGTAGATGAACAGCGCGCTGACGAGCGAACAATGCACCACTATTCGCCAATAGTGCGCTGCCACCGGGTACGGCCGTCGCGTCTGCGTGTGTCCGATGGGACGCCGTAGTTGACTTTGGGCAGCCGGCTGGCTGGAGCAGCTGGCCACGGGCGCGAGCCGGAGTGGCCGGCTGGCTTGAGAAGCCGGCTGGCTGGAGAAGCCGGCTGGCTAGAGCAGCCGGCTGTGGGCGCGAGCTAGAGCAGCCGGCCCGGGCGGGCAGGCACCCCGTCCGGCTCGCCGTCTTGGGACCACCCGGGGGTCATCCCCCTGACACATCTACATGAAGAAGTTTCGTATTATCGACATGAATATCTTTAAAGTTTGGGTCATCGCCATCCGATCTCAGCTCGAGGGCCAAAATTGTGCTCAAAGTACTAAGATTTTATATTCAGAGTACTAGTCAGCTGATTACACCTCCAAGACGGCTTCCTATGAGAAAATGATCTACATGGATTGTCTTCGTCTCGTCGAATCGGTTGATTTTGATATAAAAATCGTCTCAATCCGAGATCGTATGCAAAAGTTACAGCTGCTACACGGATGGCCGGACCCTCCGGGTTTCAGATTTCTCTGCTGCAGGCCGGACACTCCGGGGGCAACCATCCGGGTTTCGGATTTCTCTGCTGCAGACTTCAGAAAACAGCCGAAAAACCACTCAAGATCGCCTCAAATCGAAAAACGTTCAACATGAAAGTTGTTCGTCTCGTCGAAACGGTTAAAATTGCTTTTGGGCACATTTCCATCCGAGATCATTTACTGCCTCAAAAGTGACCCGCAAGGTGCAGCCAGCTTTTAAACCGAATAGTTTTGGAAAGTTTGGACTCCGAGTTGGACCCAAATTAGGGTTTTGGATGTGAATCCAAACCTTTCCTTGCACGGGAAGTCCAGCCGCCTCTTATATACAAGAGGGGTGACGGCCGATTGAACAACACACAATCGACAAATCAATTTATCATCTTTTACCTTTACTTTTACCTTCTCCCTTGTTCTTCTTTTTCCTCGTTCTTCGTTCGTTCTTCTAATTGCAGGGCGGCGATCCACGAGGCCCTAGGGGTGATCAGGTCGACCTAGAGCAGCCCATAGCTGTCGCGTGCCCTGACGGGGTCCCTCCCGGGCGTGTGGGGTTTCGGGTCTACAAAAGCACCCGCCGGACTGCTTGCGTACCGCGCTTCCGGCAGGGTCTCCTTCGACGTGAGCTGCGGTGCATCACCCCAGGCGTCGAGGGTACACGGTGACGTGTTCGTGTGCGAACACCTTCCCTCTTTGGTGGTACTGATAAGAGGCAAGACAATAGACCAAGCTAGGGCCTCCCCATCCAGGCAAGTGTGGTTGCACTTAATGAGCTCGGTTCGGTGGCACTATGACTCGATCCAGCCGACGGAGGAGGTTGTTGATATTAAGTCACATTCATTATCACGCGATAACAATAATAATGTATGATGGACACATAACAACCTATCTCCATATTGTCACATACGAGTCACTAGTGCAATAGCATGATGAGCATCAACGGGTAATGTAAACAGTAATTGCAATCTAGCAGAAGTTTAATTATTTCAAACATAGGCATATTCATGAATTAAACACCAAGAATAACACAGAGCGATGCTTTAGGGCATATATCAGAAGGTCGGCTTGCCAGAGGGCGAAGGAATACTCCGGGAAAAGTTGCGATCACCTCACGGAAAAATTCGCCGGAAAAGATCCTCCCTCGAACGAGCTGATTATAGGGCAGGGGCAAGATGGTCATTTTCAGAATGTTTCAACATGGTGAAAGTAGTATCATCGGAACGGGCTCAACGAACAGAGAACATGGGCTTTGGAATCACCTAATTCGGAGTTACGGTCGTGGAGAAATGACTGTTCGTTCGTTAGGCAGAAGACAAATAAAACCTATTCGTTTCTGCACTTAACTAACGAACGTCCGTAAAGTAAGGTTTTTGGCCGGCGAGGTAAAACAGAAAGCATACTTCGCGGGAATACGCTTTCAGAGTAGTGAAAGCGCACTTTCGGCCGAAGAACCACCAGAGTACGCTTTCGGGGTAGGAAGACGTATTCTGCCGAATACGCCTCCACTTAATCTGACGTGGCAGGGCGAGCCCGGAGTGCTGCCGGTGACAGGTGGGTCCCACACTATCCTCTCTCTCCCCTCCCGCCTCCTTCCTCTTCCCCGCAACGCTGGAGGCAGAGGAGCTCGGCCGAGCTCGTTCCGGCGCTCGCCCCGGCAGCTCCGGCCAGCTCCAGCGACGCTCCGGCCACCGAAGAACTCAGCGCGGTGAGTCGCACCCGCCGGTGCACAACACGGCTGTGAGAGAGCCCAGAGGCGAGCGGGGCTTGGCCGTGGTGGACGGAGGTGATGGAGAGCTCGGGGTCGAGGCCGTGGCCATCCCCGAGGCAAAACGAGGGCGAGGATGGTGTCTTGAAGATGGCGGTGGTCTGCCGGCAGAGCTGGGGAAGCAATGGAGGCTCGGGTGAGGGGAATTTAGGCTGGAATGGGTGGCAGCCATGGCGACCATGGAGGAGCAGGAGAGGCTCCGGCGACGAATGGAGAGGTCTAGGAGGGCTCTGAGAGGGAGGGGAGGAGGTGTGGGTGCTCGGAGTGGCTCGGCCGTTGCGTATATAGCCGCCCGGTGGCGAGGGGATGGGCACGGCCACCGCGGAGGCCTTATCGGCACACTGGAGCTCAGGGAGGACGTGGCTGGCTCGTTGCGGGCGTCGGGCGACTTCACGGGGAGTGGAGAGGTCTCGGGAGCGCTCGAGAGAGCTCGGGAAAGAAGAGGACAGAGAGGAAGGGGACGACGGTGAGTCACGGGCGGAGCAGTACCGCGGCGGCGCTCGCCGTAGCATGAGGAAGAGGAGACGATGGACATGGCCGGACGAGCCAGAGCTGGCCAGAGGTGACCGAACGGGGCTGGCAGTGCGCAGAGCGTGCTGTTTGGCTCGGCCGCCATGCAGTCACCATGTCAAAATGTGCTCTGGCGCACGTCTTGATCCAAAATCTTGTCTCACGCATGACTCAGTGGTCGGAAAGATCCTAGGAGTGGCTGGAATCAACTGGAAGGCCATGAGATGAGAGGTACTTGCAGAAACAGCTTCTGACATGAAACTTGGAGGGACTCTTGTGGAGAAATGGATGAGGAGTTTGACCTGGTTCCTTGTCACAACAAGATGTGGTAGGAAGGAGTAGATTCTGGAAGAATTTGAGGTCATTTGGACCTAATTTGCATATACTTCCTTTGGAATGCAAAATTTGGTCCAGAAATTAAATTTTGATGTTGTGCTCAATTGACTTGATTGAATGAGCTGCATTTTTGTGGGTGGCAACTATATAGGCATAATTGTAGCCTGGTAAAATTTCAGCTCATTTGGATGCCCTATGAAGGTACTTCCTTCATAGAGCTTCCTGCTGGACAGAAACTAGATGGAATTTTTGGGAGAAAATGGCTAGATAAAATGACATGAATTTTTGCATGCTCACATCATATAGGGAATGTGAGGTCCTCGGTTAATTTCAAGAATTTTGAAGCAATATAACATATAGTTGCTTCACAAACTCAAAATAGGTCCAGAGACAAGAATTGGATGATGCTCTCAAACTTTGAACTGTGGAACTTGGGTTCTTGATGGAAATGGTGAAGATATGGATAGAAGAAGCTCCACAAATTATTTTGGATTTTTCCAGACTACCAAAATGGTAGTTCCTTTGGAAAGTGCCCAAAATGCAATATTGGCTTAAAATAGGAAAATGCAATTTCCCTTATTTATTTATGGCCAATATTTTTATGGGAGCTCAATATGATCACAAAGAATATCTCCACAAGTTTTTATGAACTTTGGAGATGGATAGATATTTTCTTGGATTTAATTCCTTAAACTGGCAGAAAAAGGAATTAATTTTAAATGAAAAATATTGCAAATGACTTGGCAATATTTTTGCATATCCAGGATTGATTGATATAGGAGAGTCTCTGGGAAAAGTTTGGGAGGCAACAGATCAAGGAAAATTGGGGTTCCTTTGTAACGGAAGGAATTAGGGTTTCCCTTCCGATAACTCGGAAGGTAGGGTTTCGGTGGCAAAATCCTGAGAAAATATCTTGGGTGGCAAGGTTGGACTGGAGAGAATCTCTGGTAGGATAAGAAAGGCAAGGCTAAATGATCATCTTCATGTACCCAAGAGCGAGAGAAAATCGATAACACCGGAAAAAAATACGAGAGTCAAATCCCGTGAAGGAAAAAAAAGGAGCAAAAACCAGGGTGTCACAAACCTACCCCCCTTAAGAAAATCTCGTCCTCGAGATTTCTGGGCTTACCTTCCGACAAAGGGGGACATACCTGTGTGTGACTTGGATCCATCAGCTGTCTTGTCTTTATCAGTTCACTGACCTTTTACCTGCCTCTTTTAATGACTCAGGTGCTGCATTCTCAAGCGGCTTTATTGAATCCACCTCTTTCCTGCCAGGCAATCCTTCTGTCCTGATGGTTTGCTGCCTGGGGTTGACGGGTAGCAAGTAGCATCGACAGATAACTTGGTTCCAAAGGCCTGGAGCTAGCTACTTCGGGTTTTGCTGCAATACTCCGTATCCTGACTATCATGGGCAAGATATCCTTCCTTGGTGCATGGTATTTGTGGCGCCCCGCCTGAATACCACTGTAGCCAGACGGTCGCTGCACACGCCAGCCCAGGAGATCACTCTGGCATGCGTGTTTACAACAAGTATCATGAACATAGACATTTCTATTAAAGAATATATCAGTCTTACATGATATGTTGCAGGGGTGATGGCAGCGGAAAAGCTCTATCTAAGGCAGCATGGTCCTGGTGTGGCTCCAATCCACAGGGATCTGACTGGGTTACTCTTCTAGCCCGCGAACACTCCGGCTCCTCGCTAGAGGGCGTCGAATCCTTAGGTGAACCTGGCCATATTGAAGGCCGCTGAGTACTTTTGAATGTACTCGCAAGCAAACCAAACCAACATATACACCAAGCAATGCAATCCATGGCATTCAAGCATGCATTCGTTATCTTAACAGTATTAACTATTATATTATGGTGGGGTTATCTAGCAATGTTAAGCATCTAGCAGCATTAATCATCAAGTTATAACAGTATCATCTAGCATAATAATTACTGAAGTAAATGCAGTAAAGTAAAGCATATCAAGTAAAATCCAAACTCCGAATATTCTTATGATCCAATCCAAATCCGATCCAAATCCAAATCCGAATCCGAATCCGATCCAAATCCAATCCAAACCTTTTGGTCATACGACCGTTTCTCTCCTACCCACCCCATGGCTAACATTCATATCCCTGACATCATCTGATGTCCATGCATCTGCACTGCAAGTCTCACCAACCTTACTATTCTCTGGTTTAGTCTTAGCAATAACATTATATAGTTTGTTCCTCCAGACTCGACACAGACCAAATAGGGGCCTACGAACTGTACATGACCGAGGATGCGGCTATTCGAATAGTTTTACACTCTGTAGAGGTTGCGCACTTTACCCACACCATGGAGCCTCTGGCCTCGTGATCCCATTCGGGTGGACCAGTGGTGCTCCAACAAAACTCGGTCTATTGCCCGACACTCTTATGGTCCCACCGACAATCATACCCTCCTAGGGTCATGTCCTGGGTGGCCCTTGTGTCACCCCGTGACACCTGCCACCGTCGTGGCGAAACAAAACTGTCCCAAACGGGGACGTGCGCACATAACTCAACTAGGCTCACAAGGTTATCGCCGCCTACCGGGCCAAGGTAGCGCGCACGCATAACCTTCCCTATTTGGTGGTACCGACAAGACGCAAGACAATAGACCAAGCTAGGGCCGTCCCATACCGGCAAATGTGGTTGCACGGGTAAGTCCGGATAGGTGACACTATGACTCGATCCAGTCGACGGAGGAGGTTGTTGTCATTAAATCACATTTCATAATCATTTCAACAATAACGATAATCCAAGATGTAAACTAGTATATCAACATAACAACCTATCTCCAGATTGTCATCTACGAGTCACTAGTGCGATAATATGATGAGCATTAGCAGGTAATGTAAATAGCAAGTTCAACCTAGCAGGAGTTTAATTACTTTACAAGTCTTAGCTGTAAGTGACAACCATCTAAACCCTTGTATGAAACCGGCAAATAAACCAGTAGCCACCAGAACGGTCTTTACAACTCAGATCTGGGACGTTACTAGAATAACTCAACCCCGGCTCAACATGGCTGAAAAGCAGCTCAGAGCATGAGACGGTGTTGATAAAAAGAGTGTAGCAGTTCCCTAAGACGGCTGAAGATCAGCTCAGAGCATAGGGGCACCGCTACAGAGAGAAATTCAACAGCTGCCCGAGACGGCCGAAAAGCAGCTTAGAACATGGGCCAGTTGTTGAGAAGAGAAATATACAGTCGGCATCCACCCCGGACGACCGAAAGTAGCTCAGAACACAGGCGTGGTGCCATCATCAAAGAAAGGCAGACAAGGGTTCGACAGAGTCACATACAGCCCACTACTATGCACACGAGCATCAACATATTAATTTAAACACACAATAATAACACAGAGCAATGCTTTAGGGCATATATCAGATGGTCGGCTTAACTGGGGGTCGAGGAATACTCCGGGAAGAAATGGGATCGCCTCGCGGAAGAATTCGCCGGAAAGGATTCCCTCTCGGAGGGGCTGAATAGAGGGCAGGGGAAAAATGGGCATTTCAGAAAGTGTTACCATGGTGAAAGTGCTGGCATCGAAACGGGCTCGACGAACTGAAGAAGTGGGCTTTGGAATCACCTGAATCGGAGTTACGATTGCGGAGTTACGGCCATTCGTTCGTTAGACGGAAATCAAACAGAAAACTCTCCGTTCCTGTGCTTAACGAGTGAACGTCCGCAAAATAGGGGTTTCGGCGCCGGCTGAAAAAAACAGAAAGCGTATTTCAGAAAGTACGTTTTCAGTACAGGGAGGCGACTTCCACCGAAGCCGTTTCCACTTATCCAGCGTGGCAGTGCCCCTCTCGCCGACAGCCGGGCCCCACGCAGCCTTCTCTCTCCTCCCTTCCCTTCTTATTCCTCTCTCTCCCCTCCTTCCCGATGTGGTGACAGAGAGCTCCGGCGAGCTGGCGAGCGAGGAGTGGTGCCGACCTGACGAGCTCAGAGGGAGGCGACGGCTCAGGGAGGAAGGGGTCAAGGAGGAAGGCGACGGCGGCAGGTCACGGACGTACAGAGTTCCATTCGTCAGCGTCCGCATCGGCAGAAATGGTCACCGGGCTCGGATGTGACACCTCCGGCGCCTGGCGCCGTCGTGAAGCTTCGCGAGGGTTGCAGAGGAGTGAGTTGGCGCGCTGGGCTGGCTGCATACGGCAGTTCTAGCCGTTTCCGGCGTCTGTTGCCGCAGTGCACGGCGACTGCCGACTAAACTCGCGGTCACCACCGGCACCACGTGGCAAACCTGCCAGGAGCTGTCAAAGTATGTCTAGTCGACGCGGTGAGGTGCAGGAAATTCATTTATGCACTCTTGGATGGGTATGGAGGCAAGAGATGACTGATTTGAGCTCACAATGGTCCTAACATGAAACTTGGACGGATTCCTTAGGACAAATGGATGAGAGTGGGGAGCTGAATCCTTGTCACAGTGCAATGGGGTAGGAAGGACTAGATGCCTGCCAAATTTGAGGTCATTTGGACAAGTTTTGCATACACTTCCTTTGTAATGCAAATTCTGGTCCAGAAACTTGACCTTGAAGCTGCACTCATTTGGCTTGATGAAATGAGCTGAATTTTGGTGGAGAGTGATGATTTGGATATATGAAGGTGCTGAAAAAATTTCAGCTCAATTGGAATTGCCAAAGTGGTACTTCCTTCACAGGGGTTGGGTCTGGACAGAAACTAGATGGAATTTTTGGGAGAAATTGGCTAGATGAAATGATGTGAATTTTGCATGCTCACATCATATATGAAATTTGAGGTCCTGGATTAATTTGAGAATTTTTGAAGCAATATAAAATATAGTTGCTTCACAACCTCAAAATAAATCCAGAAACAAGAATTGGATGATGCTCTCAAAATTTGATCTGTGGAACTTGGGATCTTGATGGAAATGGTGAAGATATGGATAGGAGAAGCTCCACAAATTATTTGGGATTTTTCCTGGCTACCAAAATGGTAGCTCCTTTGGAAAGTGCCCAAGGTGCAATATTGGCTTTAAATAGGAAAAGGCAATTTCCCTTATTTAATTGTGGCCAATATTTTTATGGGAGCTCAATATGATCACAAAGAATATCTCCACAAGTTTTCATGAACTTTGGAGATGGATAGATATTTTCCTGGATTTAATTCCTTTAAACAGCAGAAAAAGGAATTAATTTTAAATGAAAAATATTGCAAATGACTTGGCAATATTTTTGCATATCCAGGGTTTATAGAGATAGGATGATCACTGAGAAAAGTTTGGGAGGCAACAGGTCAAAGGAAATTGGGGTTCCTTTGTAACGGAAGGAATTGGAGTTTCCCTTCCGGTAATTCGGAAGGTAGGGTTTCGGCGTTGAAATCCTGAGAATAAATCTGGGATAGCAAGGTTGGGTTGGAGAGAGTCTCTGGTTGGATAGGGAAGGCAAGGCTAAATGACCATCTTCATATACCCAAAGGCAAGAGAAAACCCAAGAACATCGAAAAAGACGGGAGTCAAATCCCGCGAAGGAAAAAAAACAAGGAGCGAAATCCAGGGTGTCACAGTATTGCATGCATACATCCACTATTCCTCCTGAGTATCTTTGGATAATTGTCCCTGTGTCTTGCTCATGACAAATCCTTAGTCTGGCTGTGGGTTCTGTATGAGTGCTTTCTTCATGGCATCTACAAACTGTCAATGTTGATGTGCATGTGCTTTCAGCTATTATATCTGAATGTCTTGTTTCGATGTGACTTCAGATAGTTACACTCTGTCGCTTGTTGAGGTGGCTCTGCCTTATATATCCTCTGCAGTCCTTATTATGACCACTGAGCTGAACATAGTATGGCTAGCATCATGTGTATCTTTCGGAGCGTAGCCTCTTATCTTGGTTGATGGCCCATATTCATGATGGGTATGACATGCTCACTTACAACTGTTAGTAGTGCATTGTTGCAGCCGCATACGCAAGAGTCTGACAAGGATCGGTAATATCACCTTGTCTGTGAGGCTTTACTTAACTTTCATGGATGTGGTTTCTTCGACACTTCTTTATGCTTGGGGGTTCCTTTTGGGAACCCGTCATGACCTGCCAACACGGCTCCTTGGTCATATCTTAGCTTGTCGGGCTTGTACACACAACTTACTCTTGCATATCTCGTAGGGGTTGCTGCATTCATATCCTTCTGTGAGGTATGGGGCCAATGTTTCTCCTAACACGGTGTGACAGCCCAAGATCGAGATCTCCACTATTTTATGTTATGTCCATGCTTGGTTGGTATGTTGTTGTGTTGTGGCTCCATGTTATTGTCATTTTGCATCATGCATCATGATCATCTTTCCATTGGTGTTTGCATATTTATTTATTTTGTGTTTGTGATCTTATGAACAACTCCATCCTCTCCTCTTCTTCATTCATCTTGCACCTTGATCATGTCAGCCATAACCTTGATCTATGCAAACCCCAGCCATTCTTATGCTCCCTCCATCCTCTCGGTTCTGATGCAATGGCAGCATCACGTCTCTGCGGGGTGCCTTCCTCTCCCGTGCCGCAGGACCTCCAAGCTCCAAGCTCGGCCATGCCCGACCACCGTGATTACCCATCTGCACTGCCTTGCCGATTTGCCTCCAAGACACGCCCCAACGCCTCTGGATCGCGCCAAGTACCACGACATCAAAATGAACGACTACACGACCGTGAACCTTCACTGCCATCGACAGAATCGCGAAGACTACTTCAAGTTCGACTACACGGAACCACCAAGTGCCCCAAACGATCTCCGTCAATGTTCCACTATGTCGCGTGAACATTTAAACCGCCAAGACCGGACCGACAAGTACCCCAACAACGTGGCACCACTACCGCCGTCCCCGTGGGTTTCGTCAAGTTCAACGACGACCCCCGAAGAGCTCGGATTCGTCAAGTTCCTCTCTGTAGATGTATGACTACTGTCGCCAAAGACCCGTGTACCACTACCGTCACGAGTAAGACTACTTCCGCTACGATCCATGAAAAACTGCACCGCAATGGACTCGAACCGTCCCGACTGCACGCTTCGAAGGTATAACCCCAAGACGACGGCCCGTGGACGAATGCATGTTTTGTATGAGATGTCCGTATTTGCACCGTGTCCGAATTCTCTCTTACATGTTCCTCATATGCCTCACCACCGCACGTGGGAACCCGGTAACCGGAATCACCCCATCATCGCTGGCCTGTTCCGGACATCCGCACACTTGCTCTTTTGCACCGGTGTCTCAATGAGTTGCCGGATCTTCGGAATGTTGCCAAGGCACCATTTCCGTTTTCGCCGCCGTGGCACCCATATCTTTCCGACATGGCGACCAAATGCTCCATATCATTTATGCCATCATTTTCATAAAATTTGCATCAACTTGAAATGCCATCCTCATGCATATAATAACTCACAAACCGTGCATCGGATTAAAGTGACTCCTATATGTAAAATGCTTAGAATTTCATGTAGTTTAATAATTTGCAACTTTCATCCATGTTAAAAATGTTTAAAATTGTTGTTTGCATTAATTTGCATAAATGACATGCTAAAATGATTTATTTCGTAACTAAATAACCGTAGCTCCGAATTAAATGAACTTTATATGTAAATGGTCTAGAAAAATGTGTAGACTAACATGGTGCACTTACTTTGCATGTTTAACAACATTAAAATTGTGTTTTAATCAAAACAGTACCAAATTCGAAAATTACATATGGGGATTTTTCGGAATTGTTATTTGTGCTTCCGGCCTCAATTAAAATTGCCTAAATAGATAATTTAATTATGCTTCATCTCTTGTGATGTTAACCAACATTTAACATTGATGGGTAGCTAAAATGGGAGTGAACTAAATAATTGTTGTGGAGTTTCGTTTTGAGCTTCACTTAATATGTAGTATTGTTTGTTGCACTCTTGCCATGTCATGCATCTTTAAACTTGACATGCATCATACTTGGTTGTGCATCATGTCATGATTATGCTTGGTTGTTTACCATGTTGTTTCCTTCTTTCCAGTTGTGCTTCTTCTCGATAGTTCTCAGTAACATTTTGAAGTGAGGATTCGCTCGTCTACTTCATGGATTCGGTCTTCTTCCTAGCGGGATTCCAGGCAAGATGATCATTACCTTGGATATCTCTACTATCTTTGCTTGCTAGTTGTCTCGTTGCTATCTCTATATCGCGCTTCCTACCACATATAGGTCAGCCTCCCATATGCCATAATACAGCCTCTAACCACCCTTACCCAGCAAACAGTTGTTTGTCTATGTTACCGCTTTGCTCAGCCCCTCTTATAGCGTTGCTAGTTGCAGGTGCAGTTGCAGGTTGTTCCATGTTGGGACATGGATATCATGGGATATCATAATATCTCTTATTTAATTAATGCATCTATATACTTGGTAAAGGGTGGAAGGCTCGGCCTTTTTCTTGGGGTTTTGTTCCACTCTTGCAGCCCTAGTTTCCGTAATACCGGTATTATGTTCCATGATGAGTGCTTCTAACACATGTGGGGTATTATGGGCCCCCCTTGATCATTCGTTTTAGCATAAGATTTCTCCAGCAAGGCCCAACATTGGTACTCCATTTGTCTAATAACAACTAAAACTTGCATAGGGACTTTCTGGACCCCGTGTATAATTTAATCAACAACCCGGGCCAGTGTTCCTCATGAGTGTTGGTCCAAAACAAGAGCACTGTGTGGGGCCGCCCCTAGGCAACTTGGGGTCTTTGGTACCTGTACGCATAGCTTATCCGCCGTGTCCTGAGAATGAGATATGCGGCTCCTATCGGGATCGTCGACACGTCGGGAGGTCTTGCTGGTTTAGTTTTGCCTTTGACGAGTGGCTTGTTCACCGGGACTCCTTATCGTAAGCATCGTGTTATCATGGTGTGAGGATGTTTCATCGGATGCGTGTGGTAATTTATAATGGACTACTTGGAGCACCCCTGCAGGGTTATATCTTTCGGAGAGCCGTGACCACGATTATGTGGTGACTTGGAAATTTATAACCTCCGGTTGTAGAGAACTTGACACTAAAATCTAATTAAAATACACCAACCGCGTGCGTAACCATGATCGTCTATTTTCGAGGGAGTTCGGGAAGAGAACATGGCGGGGTTATGTTTGTACTCGTAAGTAGGTGTTCAGGATCACTTCTTGATCATTATTAGTTTGCGACCGTTATGCGTAGTTTACTCTTCTTATTCTTGTACTTGTAAGTTAACCACCATACAATGCTTAGTGCTTGCTGCAACCTCACCACTTATCCATTCCATACCCATTAAGCTTTGCTAGTCTTGATACCCATGGTAATGGGATTGCTGAGTCCTCGTGGCTCACAGATTACTACAACAACAGGTGCAGGTACGGGTAAGGCGATGATTTGATGTGAGCGCGATGCATGTTGGCTTTTGGAGTTCTTCTTCCGCTTCTTCTTCTTCGTCGATCATAGGATGGGTTCCTGGTTGGCAGCCTGGGACTAGCAGGGTGGATGTCATTCTTGTTTTTCGTTTAATTTTCATCCGTAGTCGGATCCTGCTCTTCTGTATGATGATTGCTATGTATTGTTGTATTGATGTATTCATGCTGTAGCTTGTGGCGAGTTCAAGCCTTTATCTGGTATTCTCATCTATTCAGTACATGGCCTGTTGTAATGATATCCACCTTGCGAAGCGTCTTCGATATTCGCTTCTATCCTTAGCGGGACTTCCGAGTTGCTTGAGGATAGGACCACATATTGGGCATGACAAGTTGGTATCAGAGCATCTACCGACCACAGGAGCCTCCTTGATTGATCGAACCGTTGGCGAGTCTACAAGAAAAACTATTTTGAGTCTAGCTATATATCGGAGAGTAGGAATTATTTTTACTCCTTATCCCCTTTGTCGCTCTGGTGAGGAATTGTGACGTAGGTGTTTTGATTCTACTACTCTTCTCACTGAATTTTTTTTAGGATCACGCGGGTATTTTCGGAATCATTGCGACGTCGGTGTGACAGAATTATGTTCTTGATGCCTCCTGACCGTATGGATTGGACCCGGGGAGTTGAGCTCCAAGGGGTTCTTGTCACATTCGCTATCGTTTCAGTTCCTGAATACCAGAGGACGCCGACATCGAAATGCTTCTATACTTTTTGTGGTGGCAAATAGTGTCGTGACATTCCCCAGTACTGGAGGAGATAGCTCGGATGATCCACCATGACTAGTATCGCTGTGTTTTCGAAGGTCTAAGGTAGATCTATTTGCGAAATTTCTTGGTTGTGTGTTAAGGTTTGCGGATGCAGTTGCAGCTAATTAGGATGTTGTTTGCTGAGTAGGTTCCTGGACCCGCAACCTGTTCGCATAACCAAGACATTTCGGGAGTTGTTAGGTGGGAATTCAAGTAGTTACCTAGGATATCTTTCCGACAGATGCATCATATGAGATTGGGGTTCGACGTCTAGTGGTCCGCCTGCTCACAGTCGTTTTTACAGTGGTGTTCGTTGCGTCTTAAAGAATCCTTTTAGCTTCGCTACGATTTGGAGATGCTTCGTAGTCTCGTACACTACCTTGTACGGATGGCCACTGTAAGATTGAGCCCGTGTGGGCCCCACCATGAAAATTTCGGACGAAATTTCTATCAAATGTTTGTTCCATCTTATTCTGCAAGCCAAATCCTTGTTTCGTTTTGGTTGTGGTATTCGAGTTGCTTCGAAGTCAAGTGTTGATTCCATATCTTTCCTAAGCGGCGTTCTCATATTTCTATGGGAGTGCTAATCCTTCTTGATCATCGAGATTGTCATGTTAATTCTTTTCACCCGGTGTGCTTCTCTTCAGTTAATCTGATCCTTTCAACATTTACAACATCAATTCTCAGTTTTCTCAATGGCGTCGTTTCATCCATCCGAAGTTGTCTTTGTTTTTACCCACCCTCCCACCATTTTTCTTCGCGGAGTCAAAAGTCTCAAATCAAGTACCCGTTTCATTCATGAGAAGTCTCTCCATTATTTTCATTCAATGTTCTTAGCCGGTGATTTCTCATGAAGATGCTCAGGACCTACAAGTTCATCATTCTTCGTTCTCGTTTTCTTCTCCGGTGGTCTAAATGTAAGCTTTCAGTGTGGATCATACCCCTTCTGTTGGTTCAAATATTTTCCCATGTTGAAAATTCTTACCCAAGCCTCTCTTGTTTATTCACCTCTCTCTATTTCTTCTCTGGAGTGCGGAAGATATGATCTCAGAAGATTCATCTTTCCATTCAAGATCCGTTGGTTCTATCTCGAGGTTGTTATTTCATTCGAGCCATTTAAATCCTTCCGGTACATTACCTCTTTTCAAGCAATCGTTACAATGGTGTTCTTTTCAGTGGGTCCATAACCCACAGGTCTTTTCCCAGGATCTTACCTGGCTCTCTAATTTTTCCCCGGAGCTATTCTCAAATTCTTTCAAACTTTGACGTAAGAATGGATTCCATCAGTCAATTGCCTTCTCCAAGTTCGCTTTCAAATAATTTTCATCTTTGGCTCAACCTTTCTATTCTTCATTGTTCCGGAGTGTCTCAACAATTTTGGTGGTGTTCCTTGTCGTCATTCTCAGCGTTGAAGACCGAAGAAGAGTTCCTCTTAAATCTTGTCCGTTCTCTTGAAGATTCGTGGTGCAAGCTTGTTGCCATCCTCTCAATTGTTTTCATTCGTGAGAAATTCTTTTCATACCCATCCGGAGTATTTCAGGAGTCATTTTCATTTTGATTCTCCGAAGGCCATCATTTCAGAAGATTTATTAGTTCTCAGCTTCCACCTCTCCTTCTCCAAATCTTCCGGTGCATCGTTCAAAGTATCCTCTAATCAGCTCGGGATCTCTTCGTTCTCTTTTATCTAAATTCCCTCAAGTATCTTCATTCGTTTTCTAATTCTTCCCAGCAATTCGTTCTCTTTTTATCCGTTCTTTTTCATTTCTTACGGTGATTCGTTCAAGATTCCTCTTCCTTTGTTATCATATCAATTCATTTGTTCTTTCCAAAATTCTACCTGTGGTTCGTTGAAGACCTTCCCAAGGTTGCGCAATATCTCTTCTCAATCGATTTCAAAAAGAATAAGTAGTATGACAAATCCATTGCTTGTCATTAATTTAAGTTGATGGAGGATAAACATACAATAAATCTTATTCTGGTTTTCCATCGAGGTGATTTAATTCTTTCTTCCGGAGTTCGTTCATGATATCAAATTCTCAGTTCTAAGTTGTTCATCTTTTCTTTTACGGAGTTCCAAGTTTTCTCGGTTATCTCGTCACGAAGCTCCATCTAAATCATTGCAAGGCTTCATCTTGTTCTTTTCAATTATTCTTTTGTTTCGATCATCTTGTTATCTATTCGGAGTCCTTCGAGAGTTTCTTCATGGTGGTACATTAAGGATTTAATTCATTCTCGAAGTGTTCATCAAGATTCTTGTTGGAGGAGACCAAACGTTCTTTATCGTGCATCCCGAAGTGCAATTCCTTCCCCTTATCTTTTGTGGTTGTCATATATCATTCTTGATTCATGACGAGTCACTAAGAGAAGATGATGGGTTGACAACTTTTCTTTGGTCAGGAGATCTTTTCAATCCATCCTTTTATTCGTTGGAATTATCTTGGTATAGATTTCACCTAAAGCCTATCCTCAGGATTGTTGCTAATGTGGTGCTTATCAATGATCCAAGTTTCTCCTTCTCTTCTCGGTGAAAGAAGTTTTCATCTCTTTGTTGATCTCAACCAATCGATTGTTCCGTTAGTGGCAAAAATTCACCTCAAGCAATGAGATGTTTTCCATAAGCCCACAACAAGCTTACTATTTTCGTTGTTGAGTTTCCAACAACTCCGTTCAATCCTTCTTGTGAGGATGCTTTTCAAATTCAATGGTGAGAGAAGTTCTCATTTTCTTCTCCGTTCTTTTCTTTCCAACGACCTAGCTTCTATAATTTTGTTCCGGAGGCATTGTGATGTCGCTCTCTTCGACCATCATCTCGTTTTGTCAAGATCATGTTCTTTTCTTGCTTATCTATTTTATCGGAGTGCTGCCTGAATTCTTTCTTTCTCATTCTTTGTCTATCTCGTCTCATCCGGAGTGTGTTCAACTTCATTCATCTCCATTGTGTACCTTCTTTCAAGTTTTTTTCCAACATCTCAAGGCTCGTTGGTTTCACTCATTTGTCAAAGAAGCAACTTAGTTTTACCACTTCCTCTTGCTCTTTTCTTTTTCGCTTCTCATTCTAAGATCTTGGGGCGAGATCTCTTGTAAGTGGGGGAGTGTTGTGACAGCCCAAGATCGAGATCTCCACTATTTTATGTTATGTCCATGCTTGGTTGGTATGTTGTTGTGTTGTGGCTCCATGTTATTGTCATTTTGCATCATGCATCATGATCATCTTTCCATTGGTGTTTGCATATTTATTTATTTTGTGTTTGTGATTTTGTGAGCAAGTCCATCCTCTCCTCTTCTTCATTCATCTTGCACCTTGATCATGTCAGCCATAACCTTGATCTATGCAAACCCCATCATCTAGCTTCTTCATTCCATTTACCCAATTTATTTTTCAAGTGGCATTTTTCCTTTCACATAAAAATGTTCACTATATTCCTAAAATCTCTAAACCCTGCCAAGAACCTCTCCTCAAATTTTCAGCTCATTTGGACATGTTCTGGTTCGACTTTCAATTTATTCAAGTTTAAATTATTTTCAAACTTGGCTAAATTTACAGTCTCTAAAAATTTCCAGACCATTTTATTCAAATAGCACATTAATCCAGGAGTCCAGGAATATTTTCAAATCTTCCATTTTCTTCCTCAAACTCCCTGACCTTTTCCTTTTCTAAACCTGGAGATTCAAATTTTCAGATAAGAAAGAAAAGGAAGAAGGGCCTCCAGCAGCGCACCTTGGGCCTCCTGGGCATTTTGCCTCTCCACCGCGGCCCAAGACCCACCTAAACCCCTATAACCCTAGACCGATCCCCATCCACCGATCCTTCTCTCGATCCCCTCCCGGTCCTCCCAACAGTGCTGCCACCTCGCTCCCTGTCGATCCCCATCTCCCTCCTCTCGATCGTCTCCTCCCTCGCGCTGCCAGGAGGAGGCCACCAGCGCACACGGTCTCCCGCTCGACCCTGCGGCCAGCGAGACCAGCGCCGCCCCTTCGGGCCTCCTTCCTCTCCTCCATGCCGGCGAGCACCACCACCTCCAGCCGCCAGAGCCTCCCCGCATCAGCCGCGCCTCACCCCTCTCCACTCGCGCTGCCCGCGGGCTCCGACAAGCGCTGCGTCGGCGAGCCACAACGACCGCGCCTTCTTCTCCTCCCTATTTTCCTCCACGCGCCATGCCTGTCCCGCCTCTGCTCCGTGCTTGCCTCCCTTCCTCTCCCACGCCTCCTCGTGGTCGCCTGCGCCATAATCGCCGCCCCTTGAGCTTCTGCCTCGCGAGAGCTGCGTGTTGCTGTCACGACGCCCGTGCATCCACTCTGCCGCTGCTAGCTTGCCGTCCCTGCGGGCTCCCTTCCCGAGCCATTCGCGCCGCCCCAGCCATTCCTCTGCTCGACTCCATCCTCTCGGTTCTGATGCAATGGCAGCATCATGTCTCTGCGGGGTGCCTTCCTCTCCCGTGCCACGGGACCTCCAAGCTCCAAGCTCGGCCATGCCCGACCACCGTGATTGCCCATCTGCATTGCCTTGCCGATTTGCCTCCAAGACACGCCCCAACGCCTCTGGATCACGCCAAGTACCACGACATCAAAATGAACGACTACACGACCGTGAACCTTCACTGCCATCTACGGAATCGCCAAGACTACTTCAAGTTCGACTACACGGAACCACCAAGTGCCCCGAACGATCTCCGTCAACGTTCCATTACGTCGCGTGAACATTTAAACCGCCAAGACCATACGGACAAGTACCCGAACAACGTGGCACCACTACCATCGTCCCCGTGGGTTTCGTCAAGTTCAACGACGACCCCCAAAGAGCTTGGATTCATAAAGTTCCTCTCCGAAGATGTATGACTACCATCGCCAAAGACCCGTGTACCACTACCATCATGAGTACGACTACTTCCGCTACAATCCATGAACAACTGCACCGCAATGGACTCGAACCGTCCCAACTGCACGCTTCAAAGGTATAACCCCAAGACGACGGCATGTGGACGAATGCATGTTTTGAATGAGATGTCCGCATTTGCACCATGTCCGAATTCTCTCTTGCACGTTCCTCGTATGCCTCGCCACCGCACGTGGGAACCCGGTATCCGGAATCATCCCATCATCTCTTGCATGTTCCGCACATCCGCACACTTGCTCTTTTGCTCCGGTGTCTCAATGGGTTGCCGGATCTTCGGAATGTTGCCATGGCACCATTTCCGTATTCACCGCCGTGGCACCCATATCTTTCCATCATGGCGACTGATATGTCTCCAACATATCTATAATTTTTTATTGTTCCATGCTGTTATAATATCAATCTTGGATATTTTTATAATCATTTACAACAATTTTATATCATTTTTGGACACTAACCTATTAACCTAGTGCCCAGTGCCAATTGCTGTTTTCTACCCTGTTTTTGTTTTACAGAAAATCGATACCAAACAAAGTCCAAATGCAACGAAACTTTTTGGAGATTTTTTATTGGACCAGAAGAACACTAGAAGCTTCGGAAGGAGGCCAGAAGACCCTCGTGGGGCCCACCAAGCTCCGTTTGACCTACTTCCAGCACTATAAATTCCAGACAAATCAGAAACCCTCAGGGGAGTCCACGAAATACTTTTTCCGCCACCGCAAGTTTCTGTTCCAGAGAGATCCCATCTGGGGTCCTTCTTCGGTGATCTGCCGGAGGGGGAATCGATCACGGAGGGGTTCTACATCAACCCTGTTGCCCTTGCGATGATGCGTGAGTAGTTTACCACAGACCTTCGGGTCCATAGGCAGTAGCTAGATGGCTTCTTCTCTCTTTTTGATCTTCAATACAATGTTCTCCTCGATGTTCTTGGAGTTCTATCCGATGTAATCACTTTTTGCGGTGTGTTTGTCGGGATCCAATGAATTGTGAGTTTATGATCAGATTATCCATGAAATTATTTGAGTCTTTGCTGCACTCTTTTATGCATGATTATTATAGCCTCGTATTTCTTCTCCGATCTATTGATTTGGTTTGGCCAACTGGATTGATTTATCTTGCCATGGGAAGAGATGCTTTGTAGTGGGTTCGATCTTGCGGTGCTCAATCCCAGTGACAGAAAGGGACATGACACGTATGTATCGTTGCTACTAAGGGTAACAAGATGGGATTTATTCATTGGGTTTATTAATTCGTGAGTTTATCTTGTCTACATCATGTCATCGTTCTTAAGGCATTACTCCGTTCTTATGGACTTAATAAACTAGATGCATGCTGGATAGCAGTCGATGTGTGGAGTAGTAGTAGTAGATGCAGGCTGGAGTTGGTCTACTAATCTTGGATGTGATACCTATATACATGATCATTGCCTTGGATATCGTCATGATTATTTGCTTTTCTATCAATTGCCCAACAGTAATTTGTCCACCCACCGTATGCTATTTTCTCGAGAGAAGCCTCTAGTGAAATCCATGGCCCCCGGGTCTATCAAAATCATATTACTAAAACCCTAAAAATATTGCTGCCATTTTCTTTTATTTATTTTATTTTGTATTTTTGTTTCAATCTATCTATCTATCACATACAATTTAATCTTGCAATTTACCGCCGAGAGATTGACAACCTCTCGTTTGCGTTGGGTGCAAGGATTTGTTGTTTGTGTGCAGGTGCTGCTAACGAGGTGTTGTGTGATTCTCCTACTGGTTCGATAACCTTGGTTTCATTCTGAGGGAAATACTTATCTCTACTGTGCTGCATCATCCCTTCCTCTTCAGGGAAATACCAACGCAAGCTACAAGTAGCAGGAAGAATTTCTGGCGCCGTTGTCGGGGAGACATCATCAACATCTATCAAGTACCTTTGCATGAACTCTCATCTCCTTGCATTTACTTTATTTGCCATTTGCCTCTCATTTTCATCCCCCCCCCCCACTTCTAAAACGTTTTACAAAAATACAAAAATATTTTTTGTTTGCCTTTTCCTTGTTTGCTTGTTTGCTTGCTTGCCTTATCGTTATGGCTAGTTCTATTCCTGTTATGCCTTTCCCTCCGTACTTAGGAGACGATCCAGGAATTTTAAACTTTAAATATTTTGGTGACAAATCTTTAAAAGAAGCATGGGATAGATTATTAAAAATACAAGTAAGCGCTAGGCATCAGTTTCACCTTAAATTATTCCTTAAAGGTTTTTATGTTGGTCTACCCCTTGCTCATAGACGTGTCTTAGATTCTATATTTGAAAACGATTTTCTTGGGGGTGATGCCTTTGCAACCTACGAAAAGATGAAAAGTATATTTGGACAACCAAAAGCTGAAACTATCGAACCTATTATTCTAGAATACTCTCATCAAAATGAGCAAATTAAGGAAGTAAAGGCTAGTATCGATTCCAAAATTCAAGGAGTATTAATCTTGCCTCTATGATAAATAGCAATGTGGTGTCACAAGATAAGAGGGTTGATGTTTTAGATCATAAAGTCTCTTTTGGTGTTTTGAGAGAAATGAAAATCCTTCGCACTAAGCTTGATCATCTAGTGCATATTATTGGTAATGGCAAAGAAAGTGAAAAAAGGGTTGCGAGGACTAAAACCAAACATGACAACACTTGAAATTATGCATTATGCCTAGCTAGGGGCATAAAACAATAGCGCTTGTTGGGAGGCAACCCAATGAATGAAATAAATTTTTTCTGTTATTTTGTGTTTTCACTGTCATGCTGGTATGATTGTGTTTTTTGTGTTTTTAATTAATGTTTGTACCAAGTAAAGCCTTTGGGATGATTTGGGAGATAGTATAATTGATGCTGTTTGAAAACCAAAAGTATTGAGTCCAGTGCTGGAATTTTGGTTTTTCTATGGAATATCAGAACCTTCTGAATTTTTTACACAATATTGATATATGAATTGCAAACGTCGTCCTAATTTTTCAGATTTTTAGAGTTACAGAAGTATGACCATAGTTCAGATCTCTACATACTATTCTGTTTTTGATGCACTACTTGCTTGTTTTGATGAATCTATGGATTGTATCGGGGCGTATAATCCATGGTGAAGTTAGAGTGCAGTAGGTATAATGCAAAAATAAAATATGAATGGGTTTGCAACAGTACTTATAGTAGTGATTTATTTTGTTATACTAACGGATCTCATGAAGGTTTTGTTAAGTTTTGTGTGATTGAAGTTTTTAAGTTTTGGGTGAGATCACGATGGATGAAGGAATAAGGAGTAGTAAAAGCCTAAGCTTGGGGATGCCCGAGGCACCCCAAGGTAATATTCTAGGAAGACTCAAGCGTCTAAGCTTGGGGATGCCCCTCTTTCTTCTACCAACCATCGGTAATTTTACTTGGAGCTATATTTTTATTCATCACATGATATGAGTTTTTCTTGGAGCGTCTTGTATTATATGAGTCTTTGCTTTGTTTGCTTTTTAGTTTGTCACAATCATCTTTGCTGAACACACCTATCTTGAGAGAGCGACATGATCATCATAATTTGTTAGAATACTCTATGTGCTTCACTTAATTTTTTTTGAGATAGGCAGTTGCTCTAGTGCTTCACGTAAATCTTTTTGAGCATGGTGGTGGCTAAATTTTGAAGAAATAAACTCTCATGCTTCACTTATATTATTTTGAGAGTTGATTAAAATTTTGAAAAAATGAATTCTCACGCTTCACTTATATTATTTTGAGAATTGATAAGATTGAAATTTTGAAGAAATATTTGCACTCTCATGCTTCACTTAAATCTTTTTGAGAGTTGACATGGTGATTAATAGTAACGGTAATTTGCACAAGATATGAAGTTGGTCCCAAAGTGATGAATATTCAAGAGCGATATAAATAAAAACTTTCATATAGATCATTGGATATGATAAGTGTGATTCCTTGCAATAGTTTTGCGATATGGAAATGATAATATGTGAGTCATGTTAGTGAGTAATTGTGATTTAGTAAGAATATTAGTGTTAAGGTTTGTGATTCCCTATGCATGCACATTAAGTCAATAGTTATGCAATGAA
Organism: Elymus sibiricus; assembly: GCA_039707655.1. Classification (NCBI taxonomy): domain Eukaryota; kingdom Viridiplantae; phylum Streptophyta; class Magnoliopsida; order Poales; family Poaceae; genus Elymus; species Elymus sibiricus. The sequence continues at coordinate 33,481,069 of CM077670.1, forward strand.
ATTACATCCTACTTATGGTGCATTATTCGGTGTTAGTTGTGTTCAATGCATGTTTATGACCGTTTTCATTTTTCGGTTGGTTGCTTCTCAATCTATTTGCTAGCCTTCATTTGTACTAAGCAGAAATACTGCTGGTGCATCCAAAATCCTTAAACCCAAGTTGTGCCAATGAGTCCACTATATCTACCTATATGCGGTATTTCAGTGCCGTTCCAAGTAAATTTGCGTGTGCCAACTCTAATTTTCAAAATTATTTTCCGGTTTGTGTGCCCGTACCGCTCATGAAGCGGCAGGGGGTAGCCATTATTTTCCATGCTAGGTGTGTTATTCTCACGATGAGTGTTTATTCAGTTGTCATTGCATGAGAGAATGGTTGGTAATGGGGATGCCCAGTCCCACATGAAATCAAATTAATAACAACAAAATTCCTTGGAAAGTGTTTCTATGGAGGGCACCCGTGGATACGGCTAGCCATGGATTGTGAAAGAATGATGGAAAGGAAATAAACTTTACTTTCTATTTGGGAACCACCTATGATGTGTCTAGCATGGAAAATATTGGGAATTCTCGGTCGTTTTCGTTGACAAGAAAAGCATGCCTCTGAAAATATTTTTATCTCTTTAATTTCAGCTTTGAGCTCTGGCACATTTGACAAATCTCTGCTTCCCTCTGCGAAGGGCCTATCTATTTACTTTTATGCAATTTTTATTTTTATTTGAGTCTCCATCTTCTCTTACAAAAGCACCAACTAGATTGTTCGATGTTGTTATAATATCAATCTTGGATGTTTTTATAATCATTTACAGCAATTTTATATCATTTTTGGAGACTAACCTATTAACCTAGTGCCCAGTGCCAGTTGCTGTTTACTACCCTGTTTTTGTTTTACAGAAAATCAATACCAAACGAAGTCCAAATGCAACAAAACTTTTTGGAGATTTTTTATTGGACCAGGAGAACACTAGAAGCTTCGGGAGGAGGCCAGAAGACCCTCGTGGGGCCCACCAAGCTCCGTTTGACCTAATTCCAACACTATAAATTCCAGAAAAATCAGAAACCCTCAGGGGAGTCCATGAAATACTTTTTCCGCCGCCGCAAGTTTTTGTTCCAGAGAGATCCCATCTGGGGTCCTTCTCCGGTGATCTGCCGGAGGGGGAATCGATCACGGAGGGGTTCTACATCAACCCTGCTGCCGTTCCGATGATGCGTGACTAGTTTACCACAGACCTTCGGGTCCATAGGCAGTAGCTAGATGGCTTCTTCTCTCTTTTTCATCTTCAATACAATGTTCTCCTCGATGTTCTTGGAGTTCTATCCGATGTAATCACTTTTTGCGGTGTGTTCATTGGGATCCGATGAATTGTGAGTTTATGATCAGATTATCCATGAAATTATTTGAGTCTTTGCTGCACTCTTTTATGCATAATTATTATAGCCTCGTATTTCTTCTCCGATCTATTGATTTGGTTTGGCTAACTAGATTGATTTATCTTGCCATGGGAAGAGGTGCTTTGTAGTGGGTTCGATCTTGCGGTGCTCAATCCCAGCGATAGAAAGGGACATGACATGTATGTATCGTTGCTACTAAGGGTAACAAGATGGGATTTATTCATTGGGTTTATTAATTCGTGAGTTTATCTTGTCTACATCATGTCATCGTTCTTAAGGCATAACTCCGTTCTTATGGACTTAATACACTAGATGCATGCTGGATAGCGGTCGATGTGTGGAGTAGTAGTAGTAGATGCAGGCTGGAGTTGGTCTACTAATCTTGGACGTGATGCCTATATACATGATCATTGCCTTGGATATCGTCATGATTATTTGCTTTTCTATCAATTGCCCAACAGTAATTTGTCCACCCACCGTATGCTATTTTCTCGAGAGAAGCCTCTAGTGGAATCCATGGCCCCCGGGTCTATCAAAATCATATTACTAAAACCCTAAAAATATTGCTGCCATTTTCTTTTATTTATTTTATTTTGTATTTTTGTTTCAATCTATCTATCTATCACATACAATTTAATCTTGCAATTTACCACCGAGAGATTGACAACCTCTCGTTTGCGTTGGGTGCAAGGATTTGGTGTTTGTGTGCAGGTGCTGCTAACGAGGTGTTGTGTGATTCTCCTACTGGTTCGATAACCTTGGTTTCATAACTGAGGGAAATACTTATCTCTACTGTGCTGCATCATCCCTTCCTTTTGAGGGAAATGCCATCCTCATGCATATAATAACTCACAAACCGTGCATCGGATTAAAGTGACTCCTGTATGTAAAATGCTTAGAATTTCATGTAGTTTAATAATTTGCAACTTTCATCCATGTTAAAAATGTTTAAAATTGTTGTTTGCATTAATTTGCAAAAATGACATGCTAAAATGATTTATTTCCTAACTAAATAACCGTAGCTCCGAATTAAATGAACTTTATATGTAAATGGTCTAGAAAAATGTGTAGATTAACATGGTGCATTTACTTTACATGTTTAACAACATTAAAATTGTGTTTTAATCAAAACAGTACCAAACTCGAAAATTACATATGGGGATTTTCCGGAATTGGTATTTGTGTTTCCGGCCTCATTTAAAATTGCATAAATAGATAATTTAATTATGCTTCATCTCTTGCCATGTTAGCCAAAATTTAACATTGATGAGTGGCTAAAATGGGAGTGAACTAAATAATTGTTGTGGAGTTTCGTTTTGAGCTTCACTTAATATGTAGTATTGTTTGTTGCACTCTTGCCATGCCATGCATCTTTAAACTTGACATGCATCATACTTGGTTGTGCATCATGTCATGATTATACTTGGTTGTTTACCATGTTGTTTGATTCTTTCCGGTTGTGCTTCTTCTCGACAGTTCTCGGTAACATTTCAATGTGAGGATTCGTTCGTCTACTTCATGGATTCGGTCTTCTTCCTAGCGGGATTCCAGGCAAGATGATCATTACCTTGGATATCTCCACTATCTTTGCTTGCTAGTTGTCTCAGTGCTATCGCTATGTCATGCTTCCTACCACATATATGTCAGCCTCCCATATGCCATGATACAGCCTCTAACCACCCTTACCCAGCAAACCGTTGTTTGGCTATGTTACCCCTTTGCTCAGCCCCTCTTATAGCGTTGCTAGTTGCAGGTGCAGTTGCAGGTTGTTCCATGTTGGGACATGGATATCATGGGATATCATAATATCTCTTATTTAATTAATGCATCTATATACTTGGAAAAGGGTGGAAGGCTCGGCCTTTTTCTTGGTGTTTTGTTCCACTCTTGCTGGCCTACTTTCCGTAATACTGGTGTTATGTTCCATGATGAGCGCTTCTAACACATGTGGGGTATTATGGGCCCCCCTGATCATTCGTTTTAGGATAAGACTTCTCCAGCAAGGCCCAACATTGGTACTCAATTTACCTAATAACAACTAAAACTTGCATAGGGACTTTCTGGACCCCGTGGAAAATTTAATCAACAACCCAGGCCAGTGCTCCTCATGAGTGTTGGTCCAAAACTAGAGCACTGTGCGGGGCTGCCCCTAGGCAACTTGGGGTCTTTGGTACCTGTATGCGTAGCTTATCCACCGTGTCCTGAGAACGAGATACGCTGCTCCTATCGGGATCGTTGACACGTCGGGAGGTCTTGCTGGTTTAGTTTTGCCTTTGACGAGTGGCTTGTCCACGGGGACTCCTTATCGTAAGCATCGTGTTATCATGGTGTGAGGATGTTTCATCAGATGCGTGTGGTAATTTATAATGGACTACTTGGAGCACCCCTGTAGAGTTAAATCTTTCGGAGAGCCGTGCCCACGGTTATGTGGCGACTTGGAAATTTATAACCTCCGGTTGTAGAGAACTTGACACTAAAATCTAATTAAAATACACCAACCACGTGCGTAACCATGATCATCGCTTTTCGAGGGAGTTCGGGGAGACAACACGGTGGGGTTATGTTTGTACTCGTAAGTAGGTGCTCAGGATCACTTCTTGATCATTATTAGTTTGCGACCGTTATGCGTAGTTTACTCTTCTTATTCTTGTACTCGTAAGTTAGCCACCATACAATGCTTAGTGCTTGCTGCAACCTCACCACTTATCCATTCCATACCCATTAAGCTTTGCTAGTCTTGATACCCATGGTAATGGGATTGCTGTGTCCTCGTGGCTCACAGATTATTACAACAACAGGTGCAGGTACAGGTAAGGCGATGATTTGACGTGAGCGCGATGCATGTTTGCTTTTGGAGTTCTTCTTCTGCTGCTTCTTCTTCGTCGATCATAGGATGGGTTCCTAGTTGGCAGCCTGGGACTAGCAGGGTGGATGTCGTTCTTCTTTTTCGTTTAATTTTCATCCGTAGTCGGATCCTGCTCTTATGTATGATGATTGCTATGTATTGTTGTATTGATGTATTCATGATGTAGCTTGTGGCGAGTGTAAGCCTTTATCTGGTATTCTCATCTATTCAGTACATGGTATGTTGTAATGATATCCACCTTGCGAAGCGTCTTCGATATGCGCTTCTATCCTTAGCGGGACTTCCGGGTTCCTTGAGGATAGGACCGCATATTGGGCATGACACACAGTCATTCCCACGTACGAGTAGGTCACAGGAACTAATGAATTGGACTGCATGCTCACAACACATGCAAGGTAGGATGGATCCTCTCATAACCATTGTGTTCTGAGGCAGACGTATGTCTGGGCTAGTTCGTGCTTCTGACAAGACTATCGCGGGCAAGTTGGCATGTTGAAGAAGGCTGATTTCTTTATGCTCGAAACTTCTGCCAAGGAAGCGTGCCAAAGAAGGCTGGGTATCGTACCCCGGAAGCTTTCCCTCATGTTGCTTACTGAGGAAGGTCGAATACCTTATGCTGGAAGCTTTTCGCGGTAGCACGCTGTGGAAGATGGGTGTGCCGTACCCCAGAAGATTGTCTCACCAAGTGATGTAGCGAGGACGATTGGGAGTCTTGCGTCGTAAGCTCCTCCCGATAGCTTGTGGAGGAAGGCTGGGTTCCTTGTACCAAAGGCCTTGCACTAGAATATGTGGTCAGATCTATGGCCGATTCTGTGACACCCTAGTTTTTCCCAACCTTTCTTTTCCAGAAACCCATTTGAATTTTTGGAGTTTGGCATGGATTTGAATGGCTCTATGGACTTAAAAACTTGGGAGTAATTTTTACTTTCCTTTCCCAAGTGACTCAAGCCTCCAAAAACTTTTCCCAAGTCATGGCATTTCCATTCCCACCCAATCTCAACTTTTATTCCAATTTAATATTCCTTTTTCCTACTAAAGGAATAGCTCTTTTGCTCTAGGTTGTGAAGCAACCTATATTTCTGTTCTCTTCAAAATTCTAAGAAAATTCTCATAAATTCTTTGAACCATGTGAACCTTGGATATGTGAAGATATTCAAGATTCCATCCTCATGGTAAGCACACCATCCAATTCTTATTTCTGGTCATAACTTCAGTTTGTGAAGCAACTATATTTTATATTGCTCCAAAAATTCTAAGATTAATCCAGGACCTTCTCCTACCTATATGAACACACTCCACCAAATTTTGGTCCATTTCATTTAGCCATTTTTTGTAAAAAAATCCCTCAAGTTTCTGTCCAGTGGCAAACATTGTGAAGGAAGTATCATTTTCACTCACCCAAGTGGTATGAAATTTTTATAGCATCTTGCCACCATCAGATAACTCACAAATACTAAGTTTCATCTCAAGGAGCCCCTCTATGTGAGTGCAACATCTTCAACAATGTTTTTGGACCAAAGAGGAAGTTGTGAAGCAACTACCTCCAAAACTTGTCCATTTGGTCTAAATTTTCTCCAGCATGGGCACCTTCCTATCATAGATCAGTGTGACAAACTCCCTCTCTCATTTGCATAGCATTTTTACCTCAGCTTGCTGCTCAAGTTTCTATCGAGAAACTTGTCTGGAAGCTCTAGTGCTGTCCAGGCCACCTCTTGCCAAACCAGCAGCACAAGGAGACCACTGGATGGAGGGACTACAGCATGGACAAGGCCGTATGGGCCAGAGCGCACCGCGTGCACCAGTGCACGTGGTGACCACGCGTCTGGCTGGGCAAACTCGCGCTCTGAGCGCCAAACCCTCTCGGGTCTCGCTGGTGCTGCACGTCCGCGCCACCTCGCCGTGTCCCTTAGTGCCGACGTCGTTGCCACCGTCCACGTACCCCCTCCAGAACCCTCTCCCACCTCCGGCGAAGCTCGCCGCTGCACATGGCCAAGTTCACCCACGGGCCGCACAGTGCGCCGCGGTCGCCGCCGTTGTCCGTGCTCTCATCAATGCCCCGTACCCATCCCGTCATCCTCTGCGGGCTCACATCCCCTCCTCACATGCTCCGCAGGCCAGCGTGACGGCCAGCTCACCCCGGAGCTCGTCTGCATCCCCACGACGCTGATCGGTGCGGCCACCTCCCGTCCGGCTATAAAAGCCGCACCCCAGCCCTCCCTCTCCTCACCCATTGCTCTCCCCAACTCCCAATCGCTGCCCGTGCTTAGCAGCAGAGCCGGGGAGCCCTCCTTCCCCATCTCCGGCAAGGTGCTTCCCCGCTCTGCTCCTGCCTCTCCAGCTCGTTCCCATCCACCTCAGCCCAACCACGGCCACCGTTGAACTCGTGGAGCTCCACTGGTCCTCCCCAGCCACTCCTATGCTCGAATGCTCGCCGGAATCGCCAGGTCAGTTGATGCCTGTACCTCGCCGCCGCCTGAGAAGAAGGGGCCGACGCCGTCCGGCTATCTCCCGCCGAGCTACGGGTACAGACGTGTTCACCGTTGAGTGCTCGTTCCATCCCCGCCCTCTTCCAGCCTCTCCGCCATCTCTACGCCGGTGAGCGCCGCCGATGAGCTCCACCGCCCTCTGTTATCTCTCTCCCTCCATTCAAAACTGACACTGGGGCCCACCTGTCAGCGACCCCATGCGCGCCCGAAGCGGTACGTAAGTGGAGGCGTATTCCCACTTTACACCTTCGACGTGGCCGCTCCAGGGTTTTCTGATTTTTCAGTTAAATTCAATTAAATCCAAAGTTTTGACTAAACTTTGACCAGCAATATCTTTTAAACCATAAGTTCAAATAAGTTCATTCCTTTTGCATTATTTTTCTTATGAGCTCCTTTAACTGCTGTAAAATTTTGGTATTTTTCTCTGCTGTTTAGAATTTCTGGTTTAAAAAGAAAATGCTCTATGTGATGTTTGAAAATGATTTCAAAAATGTTTTTCAGATTGTTTTGATCAGTGGGTGAAGACTAGGAGTACTCCCACACTTCTTGGGTGCCAGGCAAGCCACAACTCTCATTTGCATAATTGCATTGCAACACCATGGTTTAAATAATTAATTATGCTAAAATTGGAGTTATTCATAGTTAATTTATTCATGCAACACTTGGATGAATTCTTGGATATGGGACTGCCATGTTGATGACTAAGTTATTTGTGGCTAGTAGAGCACATGCTTGATGATGCCATGATGCTGTTGGATTAATAGATTACCGTCTATGATTATTTTGTGACTCCGTCCGGCAATCTTGATTATGGGGTTAGTAGCAGTAGCTTAGTCATATCGTTTATGGGGTTACTAGTTGGTTATTGTTTTAACGTGGATTACTATGATATCGGAGTATCAATTATGACAAAGAGGATAGTTGGGGATAAATTCTTTCATTGTTGATCAAGTGCCACTGAACCGAGCTTTCCAGTGCAGCCACATCAGCCGGAATGGGACGACCTTAACTTGGTCTAACCGCGTGCTCTTTTACCGGTACCACCAAATAGGGAAGGTTATGCGTGCGTGCTACCCTGATCAGGTAAACGACGATAACCTTGTGAGCCCAGTTTGGTTATTGAGCTCAGGTCCCTGTTTGGGACAGTCTGTTTAGCCACGATGGTCGTAGGTGTCAAAGGTGACACAGGGGCCACCCAGGGCATGACTCGAAAGGGGAATGATTGTCAGTGGTACAATAGAGGGGTCATGGGTTAGACAGGTTTCGTTGGACGAATGTCCATGGTGTGGGTAAAGAGCGCAACCTCTGCAGAGTGTGAGAATCTATTCGAATAGCCGCGTCCAGGGTATTGGACACAGTTCGTACTAAGTGACACTGTCTAATCAACACCTATGAGGGAATGACTTGATAATGATGGAAGAACTCGTCTTGGTTTGGTATGGCAATTTCTTGGCAAAAAGGCTGTTGATGATCTCGATAAGGATCGTCGAATGATCTTGAGGTGGCCATGAATTGGTCACAAAAGTGGATGGTTCGACTGGATAGCCAAGGGCAAGAGGGTTCTGGTAACCCTAAACAGTGGGGACTATTGCAAGTAGAGATAACCTGAATAATATTTTCTTCCACCCTTCTAGTAACTAATTCTGATATAATCATGATTGCTGTGATGTTGCTTTGCCTTGATGCTTTTGTTTGTTCTGAGCTTGCGAGTACATTCAAAGTACTCACCTGGCGTGTCATGCCAGTTTGCAGGAGCTGCCAGGTTTGCGTAGCCCGAAGATCCTGAGTTGCGAGTTAGGACATGTCCCAGCCAGAGTCCCTGTGGAGTGGAGTTCACCACCATCCCCATTGTTCCGCTGCTAGAAGTTGTGCCGCTGCTAGCATAGATCTACCTTAGCAGGCGTGGCATCGTTGTGCCGGTGCAATCTGTTGTAATACCATAACCTTTGTAACCTAAGTTAATATAATGAAGAGCTGATTTGTTCTATGCCAAGCAGTGCCGTATTCCAGAAGACTTGATCTCTGGGCTGGAATACGGGGCGTTCCGGTTCCTCTGAGCCAGGGTGCCATAGATTCTGACTTCCTTCCGAAGTATCCAAAATTTCCCATAGCGAAGCCCAAACTCGGTATAGGCCATATCCTGTTGGGCATGCACACCGCTAGTGCTTCTGCTGGTCTGCTCATTGCTGCTGTAAAGGTTACGCAATGATTGCAGACTTCGTGTTGAGAATTAATCCAGGATACCAGATGTTGCTGGTAGTAAGCAGTTGGCGGATAATTCCATTCAATTTAGCTGAGCTTCCAGGTGTTTGGAATTCTCATTGATTCTGGTAGTCATGAACTCATCCATATTTCTCGCAAACCTCGTTCACAATGCCCAGAAATTTTATATATGCACCAGTAAATTTCAAAATATGCTTTGAAATGTGTATCCACATACCAGAGTGTTGTTGTTGCTCTCGGCACCTTCACATTCTTGAAATATGTCTTCTGTGGGAAATAAATGATTCTTGAGTCCATTGTGAAAAGACTCAAGGTTCACCCCACTGACTGAAATAATCCTTGTGTCGAGGACGGAATCATTTGTCACTACTGGTGTCCATTCCTGATAGCTCATCTGACCGTTCCTTAGGTGTGATCTATTCTGAGGTAAACACCCTTGGATATATTCTGGCCTTGTCTGTTGCACGCAGATTCTGCTTCTGACCCATCCTTCATTCTTGACAGATCCGGTGATAATGTTCTGAATATCGGGCAGTTGGCTTGGCTAGACTCTTACTGAATTTGGATTATTGGGTATTATCCAAGTTGTGTGTTGGTCTTCTTTGGTAGCTCTTGCGGATGGATCCAATCGGAGCAAAAGAATGGAAATGACAAAAGAGGCAAGAACCACGAAAAACCAAAAATACTAAAGACAAATAAAGCTCAAATTTTGCGGACTTTTCACACGTGGCCAAAGATTCACTAGTATAACTATCCTAGCGCACTCAATTCACCTCTAAGGAATTAGAAGCAAAACCACACAATGCTCCTGGTAGCAATTAGTGTCAACCTTCTACTACTTCCTTAGGGAACATCAAACTCGACGCATAACCATAGCCAAAGTGGCTTAGTCAACGATCCTAGGGTTGTCGGGGAAAGATGGAATTTATAGGCATTTCCCAAAGGAAACTGGATTTAAGGAGAGAAATGCCCTGGTTAGCAAGCAAGGTAGGGATATCTAGCTCACCTAGGGGTTCAGGGCTCACAGGTTATCGCCTAGTGCGGACGTTTCCCACCGGTGGCGAGGGCCATGAGAGTTGGGGTCTGATGGAGCCAAAAACCTATGGGGTTGCCTTATGATCAATAGTAGCTATGCCTGTTTGGCAAAGATGTCTGAAATCCATCTGGGCTTTCTACTGATCAAGGGGGCAATGAAGTTTGGCTAGGGTAACCTAGAGTCAACCTAGCTCTGATACCATCCGCTGTGGCGCCCCGCCTGATTACCATTGTAGCCAGACGGTCGCCGCACACACCATCCCAGGAAATCACTCTGGCATGCGCGTTTACAACATGTATCATGAACACATACATTTCTATTAATGGATACATACCTCTTACATGATATTTTACAAGGGTGATGGCAGCGGAAAAGCTCTATCTAAGGCAGCATGGTCTTGGTGCAGCTCCAATCCACAGGGATCTGACTGGGTTACTCTTCTAGCACGCGAACGCTCCAGCTCCTCGACGGATCCTTAGGTGAACCTGGCCACATTGAAGGCCGCTGAGTACTTTTGAATGTACTCGCAAGAAAACCAAACCGACGTATACACCAAGTAAAGCAATCCATGGCATTCAAGCATTCATGTGTTAATTAACATGGTTTAACCATCTAGAATTATTAACTATAATGGCATAGCTATCTAGCAATATTAATCATCAGAATGTAGCAGGATTATCCAGCAATATATCTACTAAAATGAAGACAATAAGGTAAAGCATAACAGTAAATGTAATTGATCAAGTTTATTCATATGATCCCTCCGTATCCAAGTTCTTCTCGTAGCCATCCCTTGGCTACACTCCAAACTTTGGACATCGCTCGATGTCCGGGCACCTGCACCGCAGGTCTGACAACTCTTACCTTTCTCTAGTTCAATACTGGCAATAACTTTATTTGGTTTATTCCTCCAGACTCGACACAGACCAAATAGTGTGACTTAGTACGAACTATGTCCCATGACCGAGGATGTGGCTATTTGAATAGATTTACACTCTGTAGAGGTCGCACACTTTGCCCACACCATGGAGCTCCTGGCCTCGTACATCAGTACCTGTTCCCATTCGGGTGGACCGGTGCTGCTCAAACAAAACTTATCTATTGCCTGACACTCTTATGGTCCCACCAACAATGATACCCCTTCCGGGTCAAGTCCTGGGTGGCCCCTGTGTCACTCCTGACACCTGCTACCGTCGTGGCCAAACCAAACTGTCCCAAACGGGGACCCTGGGTTAAATAAACAACTGGGCTTACAAGGTTATCGCCGCCTATCAGGCCAGGGTAGCACGCGCGCATAACCTTCCCTCTTTGGTGGTACTGATAAGAGGCAAGACAATAGACCAAGCTAGGGCCTCCCCATCCAAGCAAGTGTGGTTGCACTTGATGAGCTCGGTTCGGTGGCACTATGACTCGATCCAGCCGATGGAGGAGGTTGCTGATATTTAGTCACATTCTTTATCACGCGATAACAATAATAATGTATGATGGACACATAACAACCTATCTCCATATTGTCACATACGAGTCACTAGTGCAATAGCATGATGAGCATCAACGGGTAATGTAAACAGTAATTGCAATCTAGTAGAAGTTTAATTATTTCTAACACAGGTATATTCATTAATTAAACACGCAAGAATAACACAGAGCAATGCTTCAGGGCATATATCAGATGGTCGGCTTGCCTGAGGGCGAAGGAATACTCCGGGAAAAGTTGCGATCACCTCACGGAAAAATTTGCCGGAAAAGACCCTCCCTCGAACGGGCTGATTATAGGGCAGGCGCAAGATGGCCATTTTCAGAATGTGTCAACATGGTGAAAGTATTATCATCGGAACGGGCTCAACAAACAGAGAACGTGGGCTTTGGAATCACCTGATTCGGAGTTACGGTCGCGGAGAAATGACTGTTCGTTCGTTAGGCAGAAAACAAATAAAACCTATCCGTTTCTGCGTTTAACTGACGGACGTCCGCAAAGTAAGGTTTTCGGCCGGCGAGGTAAAATAGAAAGCGTACTTCGCTGGAATACGCTTTCAGAGTAGTGAAAGCGCACTTTCGGCCAAAGAACCACCAGAGTACGCTTTCGGGGTAGGAAGACGTATTCTGCTGAATATGCCTCCACTTAATCTGACGTGGTGGGGCGGGGCCGGAGTGCTTCCGGTGACAGGCGGGTCCCACACTATCCTCTCTCTCTCTCCTCCCGCCTCCTTCCTCTTCCCCGCGATGCTGGAGGCAGAGGAGCTCGGTCGAGCTCATTCCGGTGCTCGCCCCGGCAGCTCCGGCAGCTCCGGCGATGCTCCGGCCACCGGAGAGCTCAGCGAGGCGAGGCGCACCCACCGGTGCACAGTATGGCTGCGAGAGAGCTCGGAGGCGAGCGGGGATTGGCCGTGGCGGACGGCGGTGATGGAGAGCTCGGGGTCGAGGCCGTGGCCATCCCCGAGGCAAAATGAGGGCGATGATGGCATCTCGAAGATGGTGGTGGTCTGCCGGTGGAGCCGGGGAAGCAATGGAGGCTCGGGTGAGGGGAATTTAGGCTGGGATGGGCGGCGGCCATGGCGACCGTGGATGAGCAGGAGATGTTCCGGCGATGAATGGAGAGGTCCAGGAGGGCTCTGAGAGGGAGGGGAGGAGGTGTGGGTGCTCGGAGAGGCTCGGCCACGGCTTATATAGCCGCCCGGTGGCGAGGGGATGGGCACGACCACCGCAGTGGCCTTATAGGCACACTGGAGCTCGGGGAGGATGTGGCTGGCTGGTTGCGGGCATCGGGCGACTTCACGGGGAGTGGAGAGGTCTCGGGAGCGCTCGGGGAAGAAGAGGACGGAGAGGAAGGCGACGACGGTGAGTCACGGGCGAAGAAGTACTGAGGCAGCGCTCGCCACGGTGTGAGGAAGAGGATTCCGGAGGGGAGAAAGGTCTAGAGTGGGGCGCGTGAACGCTGCAGAGACGATGGACATGGCCGGACGAGCCAGAGCTGGCCAGAGGTGACCGAACGGGGCTGGCAGTGCGCAGAGTGTGCTGTTTGGCTTGGCTGCCACGCGGTCACCACATCAAAACACGCTCTGGCGCATGTCTTGATCCAAAATCTTGTCTCACGCATGACTCAGTGGTCAGATAGATCCTAGGAGTGGCTGGAATCAACTGGAAGGCCATGAGATGAGAGGTACTTGCAGAAACAACTTCTGACATGAAACTTGGAGGGACTCTTGTGGAGAAATGGATGAGGAGTTTGACCTAGTTCCTTGTCACAACAAGATGTGGTAGGCAGGAGTAGATTCTGGAAGAATTTGAGGTCATTTGGACCTAACTTGCATATACTTCCTTTGGAATGCAAAATTTGGTCCAGATACTAAATTTTGATGTTGTGCTCAATTGACTTGATGGAATGAGCTGAATTTTTGTGGGTGGCAACTATATAGGCATAATTGTAGCCTGGAATGAGCTGAATTTTTGTGAGCTCCCACACTTCCTTCCAGAGCTTCGTGCTGGACAGAAACTAGAAGGAATTTCTGGGAGAAAATGGCTAGATAAAATGACATGAATTTTGCATGCTCACATCATATAGGGAATTTGAGGTCCTGGGTTAATTTCAAGAATTTTAAAGTAATATAACATATAGTTGCTTCACAAACTCAAAATAGGTCCAGAGACAAGAATTGGATGATGCTCTCAAACATTGAACTGTGGAACTTGAGTTCTTGATGGAAATGGTGAAGATATGGATAGAAGAAGCACCACAAATTATTTGGGATTTTCCCTGGCTACCAAAATGGTAGTTCCTTTGGAAAGTGCCCAAAATGCAATATTGGCTTAAAATAGGAAAATGCAATTTCCCTTATTTATTTATGGCCAATATTTTTATGGGAGCTCAATATGATCACAAAGAATATCTCCACAAGTTTTATGAACTTTGGAGATGGATAGATATTTTCCTGGATTTAATTCTTTAAACTGGCAAAAAAAGGAATTAATTTTAAATGAAAAATATTGCAAATGACTTGGCAATATTTTTGCATATCTAGGATTGATTGATATAGGAGAGTCACTAGGAAAAGTTTGGGAGGCAACAGATGAAGGAAAATTGGGGTTCCTTTGTAACGGAAGGAATTAGGGTTTCTCTTCCGATAACTCGAAAGGTAGGGTTTCGGTGGCAAAATCCTGAGAAAATATCTTGGGTGGCAAGGTTCGACTGGAGAGAATCTCTGGTCAGATAAGAAAGGCAAGGCTAAATGACTATCTTCATGTACCCAAGAGCGGGAGAAAATCCGATAACACCGGAAATAAAAGACCTGGAGTCAAATCCCGCGAAGGAAAAAAAACAAGGAGCAAAAACCAGGGTCTCACACGCTATTCATTTTCACACACAAGAAAAAAACAGTTGGGCTCGTCATGTTGTAAACATAAAATAAAGCCTGGGCTAGATGGGCCACAGACACCGCACAACCCAGTTGATACCCTGCTCCGTCTCAACAACAACAACAAAATAGCTCGAGCTACTGGGTCCCAGGTGTCAGCCGCTCCTTGTGCAATTCTTTCGTTTATTGGCTACATTGACAATGTCGTAGGTGCTGGATGTCAGCAAACCATTAGGAGGAAGCATTTTTTTCATGTAATAAGGAGGAACTTGCTTGCATACGGCTATGGACCTGGGGGTCCCTACTGTCATCCTCTCCATGTACAGTCCTCATCGATTCCTGTTGTTTGTGGACAGTCGCTCGTTGTGCAATTCACTTGTTTATTGACTATGTTGACAATGGGGTGCAACCAAGATGTCAGGAAACCATTAGGAGGAAGCATTTTTTTGGCTTGTAATAAGGAGGCACTTGCTTGCGTACTGCCATGACCCTGGTGGGTCCCTACTGTCATCCTCTCCACATACAATCATCTCCTGATTCCTCTCAGTTGTTGACGATGTTGACAACGCCAGAAGGCGGTGCCGTGGCGATGGAACCAAAGCGGAGGACGATGGCGAGGCCTCAGACGGGAACAAAAAGGAGCCGTGGAAGATGAGGTAGTGTGGTCGGAAGCGGAGGGGAGTAAGAGGGTTGGTGCGGGGTGGGGATGCCGTCGCCGGAGAATAACAGGAGGTGGGGGTGGGTGGGTGGGGTGTAGAGGGATGGCCTGGCACCGGTTAGGGTATGGTGGGACAGTGATGTGTGCGCAGCTGCGCAGCAGGCCGCGGAAGGCGGGAGCAGGCGATCCCGCTGGCGCTGGTTTGGTTTGGGTGGCTGGAGCCTAAAGGAAGAAGACAAGAGATAGAAAAAGCACGACATACGTTGGATTGACATCCAACGGCTTAGGCTGCCACAATCATTTGTTGACTAAGTTGACAGAGCCTTATGTACGCGTCAACCTAGTAGGCCCACAAGTTAGCCTCTGAATCCGTGGCGGACAAATACAACCCATTTAAAAAAAGGGATTTCCATTTATGTGCCCCTGCTTGCTAAGTTCTCCTCAGTTTTGCCCCGCCCCACTAACGCTGCTCAATTTTGCCCTCCCTCCTCCACCACCCGCTCACAAAAGCCCAAACGGAGCACTTTCGTCCGGTCATAGCCTTTGACCGTTACCTCCTGACTAGTGGGGCCGCGTGATATCCTGACAGGTGGGGTCGTTCCACTCTCTCTCACCACAATGCTGACGCGGTAGAATCCTGACATGTGGGGTCGAGGCAACTAATGACATGTGGGGCCGCGTGATACCCTGGCAGGTGGGGTCGAGCCCCTCTCTCTCCCCACAGTGCTGTCTTGGTAGAATCCGGACATGTGGGGTCGAGGCAACTTATGACATGTGGGGCCGCTTGATACTCTGGCCGGTGGGGTCTGGCCACTCTCTCCCCACAGTGCAGACACGGTAAAATCCTGACTTGTGGGGCCGAGGCAGCTTATGACAGGTGGGGCCGAGGCAGCTTATGACAGGTGGGCCGGCATTGCATATGACAGGTGGGGTATATTCTCTCTATCATTTTGTCAATGGATGACCGCACATAGCCCCGAGCACCATCCCCACAGAGCAACCATAGCCATGGCCGTAGCTTGCTCGCATCACCGGATTTGATTCCGGCGGTGACCAGCAGCCTGCGGCGGTGCACGTCCGCCACGGCACCAGCAATATTTCTATGCCCACATTGTCCCTCTAGGCCAACATACCGCACGCAGAGCTATCGCCGCCATACCCCCATTCCCCACCATCTGGATTTGCTCTTTCGTCGAAGACAACCACTGACAGCTGCGCGGCATTTCTTAGTGAGCTATCGGATCCTGATCTGCCTTATTCAAGTGCTTCTGAACCCTTTCCCTTAATCTCGTCTGAACACCTAATTTTAGGGGCGCTGCCACGGTTAATGTGCGGTTGCAGCGGTTACAGCGGCGAGGGTGGTGATTCGATCATGTCTTGGCCACGCTCACCTACATCAGATTCGGAGGAGGTTCAGGTAGTTAGTGCTCATGGCCTATCTGAATGATCCCTTGTTTAATTTGTAGTGTTAATTTACTTTTGGATGGATTATTACAATTTAACAGGCAGGCTGATGATCCTTGGTATATTGCATACCAAGATGAGTTAATCCAGTGGGGTAGAGAGAAGATGGCATTGGAGGAGGTGGTGGCTAATTTGGGTGTTGAATTAGCTAGTAAAAACAGATTGACTGTTGAGCTAAAGCATACTATTGTGGAAGAAAGGAAAATTGCTCACAATGATAAGTTGAAACTAGAGACTGATCTGGCCATATTTGATCATGTGGTAGAGGAGCTGCAAATGGATGGAGAGGAGAAAGCAAGAGTCATACAAGGACTTGAAGTGAAGGCAGAGGAGAAAAACAGATACATGGTGGCACATACAATAGTTGTCATCTCTTTACTAGCTCTTTACTATGTAGTTAAGGTAAATTGAAATAAATTAATGTAGAGATCTCCAAATATGATGGGCTGTTGAGCAAGTTTGTACCCGTGCAATCTGGGCAAGATGTGACATCTTGTTATCCCCTTGGAATTTAGTCCACATGATATGCAACTTTGTTTGTAAAAGTTTCAGGCAAAAGATGCCCTTCCCTTCTTTGTAGGGCTCCCATCCCTTATTTTTATTAGGCGTCCACATGATATCCAGTTTCAATACAAATCATATGCTATTTTGTGTCTACAAATTGGAAACTTAAGGAATTGAAAACATCGTGGTTTGTGAACTGGTCCACTGATACGTCTCCAACGTATCTATAATTTTTTATTGTTCCATGCTATTATATTATCAATCTTGGATGTTTTTATATGCATTTACAGCAATTATATATCATTTTTTGGGACTAACCTATTAACTTAGTGCCCAGTGCCAGTTGCTGTTTTCTGCCTATTTTTGGTTTTCCTGAAAATCAGTACCAAACGAAGTCCAAATGCAACAAAACTTTTTGGAGATTTTTTATTGGACCAGAGGAACACTAGAGGCTTCAGGAGGAGGCCAGAAGACCCTGGAGGTGGCCACGAGCCACCAGGGCGTGCCTGGGGGGGGGGGGCAGGCACGCCCTGGTGCCTCGTGGGCCCACCTCTGGCTATTTTGACCTAATTCCACCACTATAAATTCTCTAAAATCGGGAAACCAACAAAGGAGTCCACGAAATACTTTTTCCGCCGCCGCAAGTTTCTGTTCACGAGAGATCCCATCTGGGGGCCTTCTCCGGTACTCCGCCGGAGGGGGAATCGATCACGGAGGGGCTCTACATCAACCTTGCTGCCTCTCCGATGATGCGTGAGTAGTTTACCACAGACCTTCGGGTCCATAGTTAGTAGCTAGATGGCTTCTTCTCTCTTTTTGATCTTCGATACAATGTTCTCCTCGATGTTCTTGGAGTTCTATCCGATGTAATCACTTTTTGCGATGTGTTTGTTGGGATCTGATGAATTGTGAGTTTATGATCAGATTATATATGAATATTATTTGAGTCTTTTCTGATCTCTTTTATGCATGATTATTATAGCTTCGTATTTCTTCTCCGATCTATTGATTTGGTTTGGCCAACTAGATTGATTTATCTTGCCATGGGAAGAGGTGCTTTGTAATGGGATCGATCTTGCGGTGCTCAATCCCAGTGACAGAAAGGGACATGCACGTATGTATCGTTGCTATTAAGGGTAAAAATATGGGGTTTATTCATGCGTGAGTTTACTTTGTCTACATCATGTCATCTTGCTTAAGGCGTTACTCTGTTCTTTATGGACTTAATACACTAGATGCATGCTGGATAGCGGTCGATGTGTGGAGTAATAGTAGTAGATGCAGGCAGGAGTCGGTCTACTTGTCTCGGATGTGATGCCTATATACATGATCATTGCCTTGGATATTGTCATTATTACTTGCTTTTCTATCAAGTGCCCAACAGTAATTTGTTTACCCACCGTATGCTATTTTCTTGAGAGAAGCCTCTAGTGAAAACTATGGCCCTCGGGTCTATCCAAATCATTTACTAAAACCCTAAAAATACTTACTAAAATTTTCTTTTATTTATTTTTTTTTGTATTTTTGTTTCAATCTATCTATCTATCACATACAATTTAATATTGCAACTTACCGCTGAGGGATTGACAACCCCTCGTTTGCGTTGGGTGCAAGGGTTTGTTGTTTTGTGTGCAGGTGTTGTTAACGAGGTGTTGTGTGATTCTCCTACTGGATTGATAACCTTGGTTTCATAACTGAGGGAAATACTTATCTCTACTGTACTGCATCTCCCTTCCTCTTCAGGGAATTACCAACGCAGCTCACAAGTAGCAGGAAGAATTTCTGGCGCCGTTCCCGGGGAGACATCATCAACATCTATCAAGTACTTACGCATAAAACTTACATCTCCTTGCATTTACTTTATTTACCTTTTATTTGCATTTGCCTCTCGTTTTCATCTCCCCCACTTCTAAAAAGTTTTTTACAAAAACACAAAAATATTTTATTTGTTTGCTTGCTTGCTTTTATTGCCTTCATGAAAACACACAAGAACAGAAAGTAAAAAAAAATTAAGATCACTATGGATCCTCATCCACTTGCTAATCTTTTCAAAAGATCCAATTATAATGAACCAATTGCTAGTGATTTGAGTGCTCTTGATTTTCTCTATGAAGTTTTGCTTGAAAATCATGAATCCGAAAATTGTGATGAAGTGCAAAAGAAGAAATTTATAAAGTAATTGATGATAGCTCCTTGATTGAAAATCATGATTGCAATGATGTTACTATAAATTCTATTAATGTAAATTATGCTAATAATATGCAAAACTACAAGCTTGGGGATAATTTTGTTATGTCCACTACTGTCGGGCCCATGGAACCCGGGGTATCCAGGCCCGTCTGCCTTTGGCCCAGGGCGCGATGCCTGGAGTGTGCCCGGCAGGCCGTCGCCACCAAGTGTCTCGCCATGCCCCCTCATGGGGCCCTAGCCTCCTGAGGCCCCCTCCTCAGGGAGTAGCAAGCAACGCTCAGCACCACCATAAACGGCCTCGCGAGGTCCCCTCACGAGGCGGCTTCCCAAGTCCCCTCACGAGGCGGCTTCCCGAGTGGCCTCACGAGGCGGCTTCCCGAGGTGGCCTTCCGAGGCCCCCTCCCGCAGGCGCTCGAGGAGAAGACCATTCGGCGTGTTGCGCGGACTGGAGCCCATCACGTGGGTGACGCGCGCGGCGACGAGCAGCAGCAGAGGCCGCGCCAGCAGGCGCGGATGCAGATGGTTTCCTCTTTTGTGCTAAGGAAGCAGGGCCAGCTATCTACTCCCCAAATCAACCAGAAAGGTTGCCCGATCGGCGAAGAAAGACCAAGACGGCGGGCGCGCAGGGCGGAGGTCATCACCGAGCCCACCGGCGCTTCATGGATCATGCTTTGGCAGGCGAAGACCACCTTTAGTCAGGATAGCCTGAGCGCCTGTCCCCTTTCAAAGCCGCCAAGTGTGGCAACCCTTCCCGCCTAAGTTTCGAGGGGGAAGATGGGGTTTATTCATGCGTGAGTTTACTTTGTCTACATCATGTCATTTTGCTTAAGGCGTTACTCCGTTCTTTATGGACTTCATACACTAGATGCATGCTAGATAGCGGTCGATGTGTGGAGTAATAGTAGTAGATGCAGGCGGGAGTCGGTCTACTTGTCTTGGACATGATGCCTATATACATGATCATTGCCTTGGATATCGTCATGATTATTTGCTTTTCTATCAATTGCCCAACAGTAATTTGTTTACCCACCGTATGCCATTTTCTTGAGAGAAGCCTCTAGTGAAAACTATGGCCCCCGGGTCTATCCAAATCATTTACTAAAACCCTAAAAATACTTGCTGCAATTTTCTTTTATTTATTTTATTTTGTATTTTTGTTTCTATCTATCTATCTATCACATACAATTTAATCTTGCAACTTACTGCCGAGGGATTGACAACCCCTCATTTGCGTTGGGTGCAAGGGTCTGTTGTTTTGTGTGCAGGTGCTGTTAACGAGGTGTTGCGTGATTCTCCTACTGGATTGATAACCTTGGTTTCATAACTGAGGGATATACTTATCTCTACTGTACTGCATCTCCCTTCCTCTTCAGGGAATTACCAACGCAGCTCACAAGTAGCATCCACTTCAAATTAGCCTTGCATCCAAATGTTTAGGGATCCCAAATGTTTATTACACCAGCATGTTCAAGACAGCAGCTTGACAAACATAGCAAATAATCCTACTACTAAAACACATTTCATCACAAATTTCTCTCCCTCTAATTTCTTCTGCTTAACCCTTAGCTGGTTAATAGTAGCAGAATTTTTAGCATGTTTCGTTAATAACACCTCAATTTGCATATCCTTCCTCTTGATCAAATCATCTATCCAAGCCTTCTTCTGCAGCAACTCTTGATTCCATTCTTTGTAGGCCTGTAATTTAGTAAGAACTCGGGGATCCTTTTCTCTTTTGAGCCGACGCACCATGTCACGCAAATCAATCAAGTGCTGCTTCAAGAACTTGGGCACTTCCGAATCAGCCCATTCGAAGAACTTACAGCCACCTACCTATGATATTAACACTATTTAGAGTCAATATTATATATTCATTTAATGGCCAAAAAACTTGGGAAATGAGAAGAAATAGGAAATCACCCGAACTCTTGTGCAGCAGTAATATCTCCGTCCTGGGTTGGAATCGCTCCAGGAAATCCACCTGGAAGCCTTCTCCTTGCACCAACAAGGTACATCTGGCCAATACTGCAGCGGCTTTTCTCTGTACGGCATTGGGGAAGAGGAGGATTCCTCGTGGATGTACCATGTAGTGTTGTTGACGCTAGAACTAGACATGTCCTGGCTTTGTGCAGACTTATGAAATTAAACCAAAATGTCAATGGTCATAAAGCAGATCATGGAGCAGCTCAATGTGTAGTAGTAGCGGTGGTGATAAACTAGCTCAATGTGTAGTGGCATTGGTGAAAGACTAGCTAAATGTGTAGTAGCAGTGGTGATAAACTAGCTCAAAAAACTAGGCATGTACCAAATCTAATCGCAAAATACTCTAACGTTCTTACCGGCGCCAAACGCTCAGATCCGCAGAGATCCTCACCGCGACGCCCCACTTTGATCCGTGGAGATCCTCACTGCGACGCCCCGCCCAGATCCGTCCAGTTCCGTCTAGCCGACACGAGGCAGCGAGGAGGACGGGGGGGGGGGGGGTGAGGAGGAGGTCGAACTCACCGTCACCGACCGGGATTTAGGGTTCGAGTAGAGAGGGGGGAAGGGGGAAATGCGGTGGCGTGAGTGAGATTCGGTGGCTTATATGTCGCTTGTCCCTCTTCTGCCGCTGGCCACAGAACACCCAACGAATCCAGCCAATCAGGTCACCTCTCGCGGATCAACCATGTCTAACCCTAGCGCCTGATCCAAACCATCCCTGAACAGTGATCCAATGGCTCGGATGGTGCGGGATTTTGAGCGGGCTTTGAGGGGTTTCGAGAGGGGTTTGAGGGGTTTTGAGAGGGGTTTGAGGGGTTTTGAGAGGGTTTCAGTGATTAGGGTTGAGCATAACTACTTTAAAAATAATCAAAATAATATGAAACTTGCGCACATCATTGTTTTATGTTACTAGGTTGCTAAGAAAAATAAGAAACCACGTCTACGGATATTTTCATGAAATTCCCTTCACATAACTTAGCTATCACCAATAAGGTTGCATGGTTTTCAAGGGAAATGAGCTAGGGTTTAGGGTTAAACATAACATAGTTTGTCCAAACGATCCCATATTGGGAATGGGCCCTATATTTGCAAACTAGACGTCAAGGTTTTTTTAGCTGATTTAGAGAAGGTAAAAAAAATTGCTTAGAAATGGGGTTGTCTATCCTAGCTTTGGAGCACAGTTTTCATGCCCCAAAAGAGATGTCTTCAAAGTACTTCACAAAAGAGACATCTTGAAAGTACTTTACAAAAGTAGCATTACATTATACAAAATGGCATGCCAATATCCAATTATTCCTACTGAAATCCAAATTCACAACATTACAAATTTCAAACTCAAGTTCAGAACATCGAAAGGTACATAACATTACAAAGTTCAAGCTCAAGTTCACATGATTTCAAAGTTCAAACTCAATTTCACATCATTTCAAAGTTCAAACTCAAATTCCAATCCTTTTCTAGCTCCTTGTGTTTCTTGCTGGATTCACCACCTTGCTCGTTGTGTTCCTTGCTAGGTTACTATGTACATTCGCTGGCTTTGTTCTTTTGCTCTTCACAACAGGTTCTGGCGGTGGAGGTGGTGAAGGAGTACTTCCAGTAACAGAACATGTGATGGCCAATGGGCAAACAACTTCAGGTGCCACAGGTTGAACTGGTCTTTCTTCGGCTTCTAGTGCTTGAAAACCATCGAGAGCCATTCTTTGAAAGTCATCATCAGATGTGGCTTCAACAGTTGGTTCATCTTCTGTTGATGTCAAATCAACTTGTGCTATGTTCCTTTTAGTCCCTTTCTTTGCCTTTGTTATATTCTTCTATGTGCTTATCCTAGAGCTATTGATAGAGAGAACATTAAAATCTGTTTCCATTAAAAAAATGAGAACAAATGCATAAAGAGAAGGCAGACATACCAAGTTGTACTTGCAACCAATGAAAGCTCAAGTGACTCAAGTTGTGTTTTTTCTAGTTCTTCTAGTTGTTCTACAGTTGCTTGTCCTTCTGCCCCTTCTTCTAGTGCTTCGTGATCCTCTGCATTTTCGGCGCCCCATTGATCATTCTCTCCAAATGATGGATCAACTGGATTGGTACAAATCCTAGCAATGTGGCGTAGTCCTCCACATCTTTTGCACTTGCGCCTCCTACGTGTACCTCCCTCTGCACTTGATATTATCATGTTCTTCCTTGGCCTTCCTAGTGGTCTAACTAAAACTGGAGTGTGAAGCTTTAAACCTGGATCGATGATGGTCCATTGGTCTTTTCCCAACAATGCAGGCACGTTCTCAGCATATGTTGCCTTAAACTTCATGACAGAGAAGTATTCAAACACATACTGATCAACCTCACCAATTCCACCCCCGATGAGTGTCATGAAAAACAGGGCATGTATGCATGGCTGCCCATGGATCTGCCATTGTCTACAGCTACATGTCTTACTACTTAAATCCACTGGGTACCTCCATTCCCTGTTTTTAGTGTCAGTATATGTTACCTCAGCCTCGTGTGTTGATCGTCTAATGCATTTCATCCTCAATCCTCTTGCCCTAGCATGCAATGCCTTTATCACAGACGGGATTAAGACATGGCCAACATATTGTGTATCTGCAATTCTTCTACGCAAATCCATCTTTATCATGATCATCTGCCTAATCTTGTCAAATGCTTGCCACAACATAAGCCCTTTCACTGACTTAATTTTTGAATTGAAACACTCAGCAAGGTTATTGGTCACATAGTCTACCTTGCATATTTCATTGAATTTGCTTCTTGACCACACCATTCCATGATGCGCTTCCATGTATTCCCGCACAGCAGAATTTTCAGCATACACAACTCTCAAGTGGTGTTCATGTTTCCTCAAGCTGCAAGTGTATGATGCTGGCCATAGGTTCTCATCATACACTTTACCCCTGAATTTCTTTGTGAAATTAGTAGCTAGGTGTCTCATACATTCCCTATGCTCAACTCCAGGGAAAACTACACCTACCGCGGTCTCTAAACCCTTGCAAACATCTGTGTGTATAGCCAATCCTGGTGGATGCCCTATAATGTTGCGCAAATTCTTCAAAAACCACACCCAACTTTCCTCCGACTCCATCTCCAACACACCATATGCCTCTGGGAAAAGCCAGTTGTGTGCATCAATTGCACAAGTAGCTACTAGCTGTCCCCTAAATCTTCCATTCAAAGCTGTTGCATCCACAGCCAAATAAATCCTGCAACCGTCCAGAAACCCCTTCCAGCAAGCCTTGAAACAAACAAAAGCCCTCCTGAAACATTCCTTCTCAAATGTCTTCCCCCTAATTTTGTACTGTACAGTATGCTTTTCAAGCTCTACAACACTGCCTGGACTTGCCATCTCCCCTTCAGCTTTGTAGGTGTACAACAAAGCAAAACTTTCATTCCATGGACCATTAATTCTGTCAAGAGCCATTGCCTTTGCATAAAAAATCCTCATGTACGGTATGTTCATCTTATACTTGTCAAACAACAACTTGTGTAGTGCTGTAGGACCAAGTGTTGGTGCCTCTCTAAGCATATCCATGATTGCATCTGCCACCAACCTAGTTTTTGCTAATTTTGTTGTTTGGGCCTTCCGCTCCAGGTGGGCAAGTGTGCTTCTATGGGTTCAGTTTGACCTAAAATTCAATGAAACAAGTGTATCAAACAAAAGGGATCAAACATCACTGAAACTAATGTTCTGTTAAAAATTAAATACAACAACAACAACAACAAAGCCTTTAGTCCCAAACAAGTTGGGGTAGGCTAGAGGTGAAACCCATAAGATCTCGCGACCAACTCATGGTTCTGGCACATGGATAGCAAGCTTCCACGCACCCCTGTCCATGGCTAGTTCTTTGGTGATGCTCCAATCCTTCAGGTCTCTCTTTACGGACTCTTCCCATGTCAAGTTCAGTCTACCCCGGCCTCTTTTGACATTATCAGCACGCTTTAGCCGTCCGCTATGTACTGGGGCTTCTGGAGGACTGCGCTGAATATGTCCAAACCATCTCAGACGATGTTGGACAAGCTTCTCTTCAATTGGCGCTACCCCAACTCTATCTCGTATATCATCATTCCGGATTCGGTCCTTCCTTGTGTGGCCACACATCCATCTCAACATGCGCATCTCCGCCACACCTAACTGTTGCACATGTCGCCTTTTAGTCGGCCAACACTCAGCGCCATACAACATTGCGGGTCGAACCGCCGTCCTATAGAACTTGCCTTTTAGCTTTTGTGGCACCCTCTTGTCATAGAGAATGCTAGAAGCTTGGTGCCACTTCATCCATCCGGCTTTAATTCGATGGTTCACATCTTCATCGATATCCCCATCCTTCTGCAACATTGACCCCAAATATCGAAAGGTGTCCTTCTGCGGCACCACCTGCCCATCAAGGCTAACATCCTCCTCCTCCTCGTGCCTAGTAGTACCGAAAGCGCACCTCATGTACTCGGTTTTAGTCCTACTAAGTCTAAAACCTTTCGATTCCAAAGTTTTCCTCCATAACTCCAACTTCCTGTTGACCCCCTTCCGACTCTCATCGACTAGCACCACATCGTCCGCAAAGAGCATACACCATGGGATATCTCCTTGTATATCCCTTGTGACCTCATCCATCACCAAGGCAAAAAGATAAGGGCTCAAAGCTGACCCTTGATGCAGTCCTATCTTAATCGGGAAGTCATCAGTGTCGCCATCACTTGTTCGAACACTTGTGACAACATTATCGTACATGTCCTTGATGAGGGTAATGTACTTTGCTGGGACTTTGTGTTTCTCCAAGGCCCACCACATAACATTCCGCGGTATCTTATCATAGTCCTTCTCCAAGTCAATGAACACCATATGCAGGTCCTTCTTTTGCTCCCTATATCTCTCCATAAGTTGTCGTACCAAGAAAATGGCTTCCATGGTCGACCTCCCAGGCATGAAACCAAACTGATTTTTGGTCACGCTTGTCATTCTTCTTAAGCGGTGCTCAATGACTCTCTCCCATAGCTTCATTGTATGGCTCATCAGTTTAATTCCACGGTAATTAGTACAACTCTGAACATCCCCCTTGTTCTTGAAGATTGGTACTAATATACTCCGTCTCCATTCTTCTGGCATCTTGTTTGCCCGAAAAATGAGGTTGAAAAGTTTGGTTAGCCATACTATCGCTATGTCCCCGAGGCCTCTCCACACCTCAATGGGGATACAATCAGGGCCCATCGCCTTGCCTCCTTTCATCCTCTTCAAAGCCTCCTTGACCTCCGAATCCTGGATTCGCCGCACAAAAAGCCTGCTAGTATCAGCAAAGGAGTCGTCCAGATCAATGGTAGAGCTCTCACTCTCCCCATTGAACAGCTTGTCAAAGTACTCCTGCCATCTATGCTTAATATCCTTGTTCTTCACCAGGAGTCGATCTGCTCCGTCCTTGATGCACTTAATTTGGTCAACATCCCTCGTCTTCCTCTCTCGGATCTTGGCCATCTTATAGATGTCCCTTTCGCCTTCCTTTGTGTCTAACCGTTGGTAGAGGTCCTCATACGCCCGGCCCCTTGCTTCACTCACAGCTCGCTTTGCGGCCTTCTTTGCCATCTTGTACTTCTCTATGTTGTCTGCACTCCTATCCAGATATAGGCGTCTGAAACACTCTTTCTTCTCCTTAATTGCCTTCTGGACATCATCGTTCCACCACCAGGTATCTTTAGCTTCTCTTCTACTTCCCCTGGACACTCCAAACTCCTCTGAGGCCACCTTACGAATGCAAGTCGCCATCTTCATCCACATGTTGTCTACATCACCTCCTTCCTCCCAAGGGCCCTCCTTAATGACCCTCTCCTTGAACGCCTGAGCTACCTCCCCCTTGAGCTTCCACCACTTCGTTCTAGCGACTTTGGCACGCTTGTCCCGCTGGACACGAATCCGAAAGCGGAGGTCAGCAACCACAAGCTTATGCTGAGGGACAACACTCTCTCCAGGTATCACCTTACAGTCTAGGCATGCACGCCTGTCTTCTCTTCTCGAGAGGATGAAATCAATCTGGCTAGAGTGTTGCCCACTACTGTAAGTCACTAGATGTGATTCTCTCTTCTTAAAGAGGGTGTTAGCTATGATCATGTTGTAGGCTAGCGCAAAGCTTAAGACATCTTCTCCTTCTTGGTTCCTGATGCCATAGCCAAAACCCCCATGCACCCCTTCAAAACCTGTGTTAGATGTGCCCACGTGGCCATTGAGGTCTCCTCCTATGAAGAGCCTCTCGCCAATCTGTACACTCCTAACCATGTCCTCTAGGCCTTCCCAGAACTCCCTCTTGGTGTTCTCATTGTGGCCTACTTGCGGGGCATACGCGCTGATAACGTTGAGAACTAAGTCCCCAACTACCAGCTTGACCAGGATAATCCGGTCCCCACGTCTCTCGACGTCTACCACTCCATCCTTGAGGCTCTTGCTGATCAAGATGCCTACTCCATTTCTGTTTGCAACCGTCCCCGTGTACCACAGCTTGAAGCCGGTACCCTCCACCTCCTTCGCCTTTTGTCCCCTCCATTTGGTCTCTTGGACGCAAAGGATATCAACGCCTCTCCTCACCGCGGTATCAACTACCTCCCGAAGCTTACCTGTCAGAGACCCTACGTTCCAGCTACCTAAGCGAATCCTCCTAGGCTCGGCTAGCTTCCTTACCCTTCGCACTCGTCGAGTCAAATGCGAAGACCCTTGCTCAATTTCCACTACACCCGGGCGCCGATGTAGCGCGCCACTAAGGATGCGACGACCCGATCCTCGCTCACTTGCCACCGTATCCAGATCAAGATACGGCGCGCCACCTGGGGGGTGACGGCCCGGCCCTTGCCCATTTTCCACCACACCCAGGTTCCGATGTGGCGCGTCGCTGAGAGGGTTACGCCCCAACGAAAATCTTTTGGGTTTCATCTCCATAAGAGTGGCTGAGTTTTGACGTTGGCTCGCCAAGCCTATCACAACCCTCCTCCTTTATCCGGGCTTGGGACCGGCTATGTTGAGACAACATAGGCGGAGTTCTGTTAAAAATTAAATACCTGAATATATTTACTTGTATGCATACGAGAGGCATGCAACCTCCACCTACACCTCTCATATGGACAGTGAACTATCAACCTTCTAGGTTCACTCTTGTAAATCACAAAATCATTTTGAGTGAGAATTTATTATGTAGTCAGTGCATTCCGACAGTCCATCATCAATTAGAATATTGTTCCCGGAGTAAGCTTAGGATCGTTCCTATCCCACTCAATTGTTGGCACATGTCCTCACCATCGTAATCTTCTGGCACCAACATGTCAGCATTCTCTTCCATCTCTTCATCATCAATGTCATCAAATCTAGCAAGGCTGCTTGGCTCCTCCTAGTATTCATCCTCCATTGCTTGTTTGCTGAATTCATCAACCAATTCAGGGTACATCCTCTCATCCTTGTCATTGTTTCGAGGCACTACCTCGTCAGGCTGTGCATCATCTTCAACACCCACTGCAGCACTCGCCTGTCTTTCACTCCCAGTAGGTTTAGCCGGTCCTGACCTATGAGGAGTGTGGGGCCGTTCACTATTAGCAGAGTTATCAGGGGCCGCACCCTTTCCCTTTTCCAATTTTTTTGGAGGCTGGAGCACATCGATTTGAATTTTTCTGAAATAGCTAGGAGCATTCATAGCAAAAATATTTTCTACATGCTCGTCGCAAGTTAGTGGCACGAATTTTTGCTCACTACTATCAAATTATTTCAGTTCAACAACATCGGCTTGGCTCTAGGGATTATCAGAACAGAGGGATTTGCATAAATCTTTAAACAAAATAATTGTTTGTACCACCTTTTGATGTAGGGTGGAACCCTAGTGGTGTCGATCTTTCACGGTTGGAGCGGATCCCGCGAAGAACACGAAGAACACGAGAGGGAAAACGAGAGGAATCACTCAAATAGACAAGAAACAATAACACATGTGCTAAATCCACATACATACGGAGAGATACACGATCCAAATCCAACAAAGGACGATACAAACGGTAGCTAGTTCATCCCGATCCAGAGAGGAGTCGAGGTCTTGGATATCCCGGAGGATCTTCTCACATGGAGGTCTTGAACTCCATGGGAGTGGTCTCTCTCCCTCAAGAGTAGAGGTAGGAGCACAGCTCAACTAATGAGCTATCATGTTTGCTAACCCTAGAATGGAGGTGGAGGTGGTCTATTTATAGTACAAGGGCGAATGGGTAGGTAGGAGAGGGATACATGGGCCTCTGGCCCGGCTGTGCACGCGCAGGTGCCGGATGTCCGGGCTGGGGGCCGGATGTCCGGCTCTTCACGAGGCGCCGGATGTCCGGGGTCGATGCCGGATGTCCGGCCAAGTGATGGCCAAACTTCGGGTGTCTTCTGTTGGGAGGTGCCGGATTTCCGAGCGGGGGCCCGGATGTTCGGGGTGGACGGGCCGGATGTCCGGCGTCGGGGCCGGATGTCCGGGGCCTGGAGGGTTCTCTGTTGTAGGGCTGCTGCTGCTGCTGTTGCTCCCAGGGGCCGGATGTCCGGGCTTGGGGCCGGATGTCCGGGCCCTGTAGGCCTCCGGTGACCGTCTTCGCTGGTCCTTTTCATCCGTGAACTTGCCGACTTCTTCCGTCCCCGCTTCCGTGCTTCCCTCGCGGATGGTGTAGTTGCTCCTTGGCGCTTGTACTCCTCCTCGTCATCCGTGAAGCTCCAACAATACATATGCATGCACACGAGAGGAGTGTCAAGTAGTATACCATCCTCGAAGGGGTCAAGTGAACACGTGTAAAAGAGATGATTCATCTTTATGTATGTGAAGTAGATGTCGCGCGTGTCACTTGCCAAACGGACTCTTGACATGGTGATGTCCGTAGGATGCTCCGCATCATCCCCTCCCCCCTTGGAAAATATCCGTCCTCGGATCGAAAACCAAATCACCATGGGAAAGAGATGTCGTCGCCATGTAGAAGTGGACGATCACCAAGCACTCTTCATCTTGAAGCTCGAAATGGGCACTCTCCAATGTCGCACCGTCTTGTGATTCCTTCAAAAGGAGCAAGGACAACAAACACTTGGAAAAACAAATGTGGTTAGCGTTTGTGCAAAACCAAGCATTCAAGCGGTGATTCACCCAACAAGTGTTGTCGTCATGTACATCATAAGGTGTGACAAAGGAATGAGACATGACATGTAAGCACATAAATTGAGCACAAGCAAACTCATCATGGAAACAAGCATGCAAAGGTGAGGTAGAGATGCTAATATGTGTGACAACTGAACAAGCATCTACCTCGAAGTCATAGCAAGCATGCATCAAGCGTTCAACAAATGGTCTATGGTAGGCATAGGAATCATTCACAACACCAAATAAAATGAAGTGTCTAAACACATGGGTCAAGTGCAAGACAATCCAAGCATAATGTGCATAGGGTGTAGTGAAAATAGTGTGGCACTCAACACAATAGAAATAGCAAGTGTTCATCATGTGTGAGGCAATCAAGTCAATCATGTGACAATATATGGGACATGACATATGTGGAGTGATGACATTGTTGCAACCAAGCATATTATAGGAGCGAGTAGGCAACAAGTTGGATGCAACACACAAGGCATATATGTCATGAGGCATGGAAAGGTGAAAATGACAAGTCGAAGCAAGATCTCGAACATGTGCGCAATAAAGTTGTGCAAGATGACCAATAAGTCTCAAGGTGCAAGCAACACAAGTAGTATGATCCACAATATCCATGCTCAAGAAGGATGTCACCTCAAAAGCGTGTCCTTGTGCGTCCTTCACACTGACGAAGCACAAGCAAGTGCGATGTAGAAGCGAGTCGGTCGAAAGTGTACTAGGCTCGCTCTCGAGAGCTCAGATGGTCAACTCGCGTGAAGTGGAAGTTGACACGATGTCGAAGGATCCTACACATGCACACAACCAAGCAAAGAACGTATGTGCACGGTAGATAAACACATCATCCATCATGATGGTTCTCTTCTCTTGCACATAACCATTAGAAGGAAAAGTGCATGAATAATATGATGCCACAATCTTAATGTTCATGGCACTATGCATATGGTGCAAAGAGGTAAGACAAGCATGCTTCACATGAAAGATGTCAAAAGCTCCAATAATATGGGAGAAAGCTATGGGGGCGATCTCATTAGCAAGACTAAAAGCATAGTTGCACTCAAGACATGGCAAATCATCTAGCATGAGAGATGCAACATATGGAGATATATGACAAGAAGCAATATCAATCATGTGCAAAGCATGTGAATGGATGCCATCAACCGCATGAAACGAGCAATTATGAATCATCGGTGATGCAACAAGGCAAGCAATCATAGTAATCATGTCGTGCAAACTAGTGAAGCGAAGATGCAACACACTAGAGGAAATCATGGCAATCATGTCATGTGAGCAAATAATAGATATAGGCAATGCACATGACATGTCGTAAGCACAAACATAAACCAATATCAAAGTATCATCATAGACATGGGGTACAAAGCAAACATGGCAATAACAAGTGATATCTCCACCAAGCATGCAAATACACATACAAGTAGTAGAATCATGAATCAGGTGTAATGCAAAGCATGGGTCACCAAAGCATGTCATCCAAATGGAAATGAGCATATCATGCAAAGTGAACATGGCAATATGGGCACAGGATATATATTGTACAATAACCCATAACCATGTGAGGGCCATGTAGAAGAAATGCGCAAAGGCTCGTCGCATAGAGGGTGGGTGGAGGGTAAGCACTCCATGGTGGCGCACATCTTCATTGCTCTCTAGAGCTCGTTTCGTCAACTCGTGCGCTTGCGAGGTTGACAAGTAAGCATGGGTACCTACACAACAAATAGGCAAACAAAACAAAGTGTGTACGTGGTAAATGTACACATCATCCATCATGATGTGTATGTGCATGTTAGAGTTAGCACAAAACAAGCATCGCTCAAAGAAATTTGAGGCATGGTATATGAACATGTCATCCATCATGAAAGAATAGTTGTTATGTATGACACGATGGGGACACAAATTGAGCATGCAAGTATATGGCAAAACAATAGCATTGTTATTCATGGGGATCATTTTGTGCACATAATTATTGGGATCATGCAATGTAAAGGAGTGATCAAAATCTCCTAATATAGATGAGGAAACTATGGGGGTCTCCTCATGAGCAATAGCGGAAGCATAATATGGAGAAAACGAACAACATCCAAAACAATGCATGTTCGAAGCTAGGTGGTCATGGCATGGCATATGATGGCAATGATGCAAAGGGAGCATATCAATATTATCACAAGAAAAACAAATGCCAATAACCATGGGCTTGCCATCTATGCCATATGTGCAAATTGGGTTCATTTTAATGGCATATGCATAGTCACTACGATGAGATTGCAAATATGACATATGGGAGATCTCATTCATAGCATATGACAAGTCAAGAGGTATTGCAAACATGATGTGACCGAGAGAATTATCACAAGATATCCTATGCAACATGGCATCACAACTAATAGACTCCACATGGCAATCATCATACTCATCATAAATGGGTAAATCATCGCATGGTGAAATCACACTAGCATCAAGCATGTTAATAGGAGGATCGACATCATGCCAGCAATCAATGTCAAGAATGTCCACTAATGGGACAAGAGCATCACCTTCACCTATGTTACCTTTCTCATTCCAGTCATGTGGTGTAGGTGAGGTGGCAAGGACCAATTCGTGGTAGGCAACAATTCACGCGCCCATTGGTCAAATGCTAGGAGTTAGATCACACATTGCAAAGGGGTTTGAGGCTTACCCAGCCGGAATCCATGAGTTCCCTTCTGCTCCTGGTTCGACCCAATCCTCCCCACGGTTGATGGGACGGACGCCGGTGTCCATCAACATTGCAGCTCGAGCTGCTACCGCAGGTCCACCCTCCAGATCCCCTCGAACCACTACAACCCTAGGGCACGAAATGCGGCGGATCAATGCACCGTGGGCGAGGGTTCCTGTCGATTGCAGGCTAGATTGGGCGACGGTGGTGGGCTGGGTGGGTAGGGGTTGGTGGGGGCCGGGCGGTGCAGCCTTTCTACGGCTGCCCCGCCGGCTATCGGCGGATGGTCCGGCGGCGGCAGCGGTGTGGGGAATGGCTCGGGTACTAGCTGCTCAAAATGAGGTAAGAGAGAGACCCATCTGCAGTAAGCTGCCTCCGCCCCACCTGTCAAGATATCAGGCGGCCCCACTAGATAGGAGGAGACCAAAAAATGAAAAAAACTAGTCGGGAGGTAACGGTCAAACGCTTTGACCGGATGGCAGTGCAATGTTTGGGCTTTTGTGAGCTGGTGGTAGAGGGGGAGGGCAAAAGTGAGCAAAAATAGTTGTGCTGGGCAAAACTAAGCACAACTAAGCAACCAAGGGCACAGAAATAGAAATCCCTTTAAAAAATAACAGCCCATTCCAAACGTTCACACGGAAAGTTCAACATTCAGAGCAAAGTAACAGGTCTGATTCAGAGATAGAGTACTGAACTTCCACGTTTTCAACTATCATAGCCAACTTAACTATCTACTCCCACTAATACTCGAGTTTAGGACTACTAACATACTCTTAGATAACTAGACGATGTCGGCCACCATCTGCGGCACACGCTAAACGCCGGCACCGACGTCCTCCTCCTCGCCTTGGACTTGGCAGAGGTGCGATAGGGCATGTTGCTCATGCCCGTTGGCCCTTTCCATGCCGGTGTGGTCCACCGAAGCTTCGGCTTCTAAGTGGGAAACCCACTTGATGAGCTGGTAGTAAAATTTAGCATCGCGCATGCATGCATGCCCGACAGGCTCTACGGCTATCCACCGGGCGCCAGCCTCAACATAGTCGGCCCAGTTGCGGGTGCTCTGCTCGCGACACAGAGCGGTGGTGTGCCGCTCCTCCTCCATGCTCGGCTAGCGGCGTAAATCAGCGGTACGCTGCTCCTCTGCCATGCGGTCGCGCTCCAACGCATCCTCATACTCGGCATTGCCATCTAAAGACCGCTAGAATGCCTCCTCCCTCCGTCTGCTTTCCCATGAAAAACCAAACACTAACTCTGGCGGTGATCGCCAATAGCGTCGCCTATTGCTGCCGTGCGGGGGCATGACGGACGTGGCGAGAGCGAGGGCAAGTGGCGAGCGACGTCGGGCCAGTGGGGTCTTGTGAGGATAGGGTGCGTTGGGTGAAGGTGGCACCGGAGCATGCCAGGAACCAGTAATTATAGGCGGACGATAGGTAAACCGGTGTGTCACGGGAAACGCGACGGTCATCGGAATTCAATGCATAAGTAGGCATGGCTTAGCACGCCAGCTTGCTGTGGAAAACTGGAAAAAATAAAATTATGACTGTGCCGTACTCCCGTCCCGTCCCGTCAGTGCTGGGTCGCACATCAGCATGACGGTTAAACGAGTGGACTCGATTCATCCAGATGACGTACGTGCGTGATCCGCTGGTTATTCGTGTAGGATCAAGTCGGTCAGATAGTGTACGTGTAGGATCACAATAGCTGATGAACGTTCGCTGGGAGAGAAGGCATTTGCGAACGTTTTTGCTGGCAGTTTCTTCAGATTCGCATGGCATTTTCTTCAGAACAGCATGTCAGTTTCTTCAGAGGAAGGCATTTTTATTCTACCTTGCGCCAAAGTACCTACTATTATGCTTTCCAAATCTTTTAGACTTGGCCTGGGTCATCATCCTTTCTTCCTCTCTCCCATCGAAAAAATAAGATCACGGAGAATATAGACAACTTCGTAAAAAAAGGTGCAAAAAGAATAAAAGATAGCACTCTACAGGAAACTTGGAGTAGGGTGTGTCATAGCTGCAGGAAGATATATGTCTAGGCTAAGGTGGTTACGGAAGTATACTTGGTGAATTTTATGTGTTAGCACATAATTGATAATGATATAAGCTGGAAGATGTTGCCTCTTAGATTGAAATCAATCTGGTCTCAACGCACACGGCTAGCACTCATTAAAGCACAAGAAAAAAGAACACCAAAGTATGAAAAACGTGTGTAGCTAGCAAACATAAGATTTGCACTTCTTTTTCACGTGCCATTTGTTACTTATTTAAAATAAACATAAATGAACCATGCAAAATTAATAGAAAATCGAATCACCTTGCTGCCATGTTGTTTACTTCCATCAAGTCATTTGCCATAAGTTCTTTTGAACATCAATTAGCCTGGTATGTCCGAGGAGCATGCTCCACCAACTACGCATGTGGCTATAATGTTTATTATCGTTTCTTCTTTCTTCGTACATGAACCTTGAAAAATGCTCATAAATGAAAGGCCCACTCATCCATTTGTAGATTATGGAAAATAGAATTTTTCAAATGTAACACCCTGATTTTCGCTCCTTGTTTTTTTCTTTTGCGGGATTTGACTCCCGTCTTTTTTTTCCGGTGTTATTGGATTTTCTCTCGCTCTTGGTTATATGAAGATGGTCATATAGCCTTGCCTTTCCTATCTGACCAGAGATTCTCTCTAGACCAACTTTGCCACCCAAGTTATATTCTCAGGATTTTGCCGTCGAAACCCTACCTTCCGAGTTACCGGAAGGGAAACCCTAATTTCTTCCGTTACAAAGTAACCCCAATTTTCTTTGCTCTGTTGTCCCCCAAAATTTTCCTAGAGACTCTCCTACATCTATAAACCCTGGATATGCAAAAATATTGCCAAGTTATTTGCAATATTTTTCAGTTAAAATTAATTCCTTTTTCTGCCAGTTAAAGGAATTAAATCCAGAAAAATATCTATCCATCTCCAAAGCACATGAAAACTTGTGGAGATATTCTTTGTGATAATATTGAGCTCTCATAAAAACATTGGCTATAATCAAATAAGGGAAATTACATTTTCCTATTTAAAGCCAATATTGCATTTTGGGCACTTTCCAAAGGAGCTACCATTTTGGAAGCCAGGAAAAATCCCAAATAATTTGTGGAGCTTCTCATATCCATATATTCACCATTTCGAGCAAGAACCCAAGTTCCACAGTTCAAATTTTGAGCACAACATCCATTTGCAAATTCTGTCCAGATTTCCAGTTTGCAAAGGAAGTGCTTGTTCCCTTAATCTTTTTGGGCTGAAATTTTTCAGGGTGGTTAACATTGATAAATCACCCAGGTAAGCCAAACACCAGCCCATTTAATCCAGCCAATTTTCCCTAGTAAATTCACTAAGTTTCTGTCCAGATTGCATCTTTGTGAAGGAAGTACCTTCATATATGATCAGATTGAGCTGAAATTTTTCCAACTATCTCTCATGACCAAATCATCACCCTATACAAAAGTTCATCTCATTTCATCAAGCCATCTGAGCACAGCTTCCAAGTTTAGTTTCTGGACCAAAACATGCATTGCAAAGGAAGTATATGCAAATGAGGTCCAAGTGGCTTCAAATTTGGCAAGAATCTAGTCCTTCCTACCACAGTTCAGTATGACATAGATCCAGCTCCTTTGCCTCATCCATATTGCCTCATCCAAAGCCCACGTTCTCTGTTCGTCGAGACCGTTCTGATGACATCACTTTCACCATGTTGACACATTCTGAAAATACCCATTTTGCCCCTGCCCTATATTAGCCCCTCCGAGAGGGAATCTTCTCCGATAAATTTTTCCGCGAGGCGACCACACTTCTCCCCAGTGCATTCCTCGACCCCCAGGCAAGCCAACCATCTGATATATGCTCTCAAGCATTGCTCTGTGTTATTCTTGTGTGTTTAATTAATGAATATGCATGTGTTAGAAATAATTAAACTCCTGTTAGTTTGAATTTGCTATTTACATTACCTGCTAATGCTCATCATATTATCGCACTAGTGACTCGTAGATGACCAAATGGAGATAGGTTGTTATGTTTTCATGCATTACTATTGTTTTTGCAATGACAAATAATGTGATATAATGACAACAAACTGCTCCGTCGGCTGGATCGAGTCATAGTGCCACCGAACCGAGCTCAACGAATGCAACCACACTTGCCTAGATGGGGAGGCCCTAGCTTGGTCTATTGTCTTGCCTTTTACCGGTACCACCAAAGAGGGAACGTTATGTGTGCGTGCTACCCTGGCCCGGTAGGCGGCGATAACCTTGTGAGCCCAGTTAAGTTATATGCGCATGGGTCTCCATTTGAGACAGTTTTGTTTGGCCACGACGGTGGCAGGTGTCACGGGGTGACACAGGGGCCACCCAGGACATGACCCTGGGAGGGTATGATTGTCGGTGGGGCCGTAAGAGTGCCGGGCAATAGACAAGTTTTGTTGGACCAGCACCGGTCCACCCGAATGGGAGCACGAGGCCAGGAGCTCCATAGTGTGGGTAAAGTGCGCAACCTCTGTAGAGTGTAAATCTATTCGAATAGCCATGTCCTCGGTCATGGGACACAGTTCGTACTAGGTCACACTATTTGGTCTGTGTCGAGTCTGGAGGAACAAACCATATGATGTTAATAATGAACCAGAGAAAGGTATGATTTGTCAGATTTATGGTACAGATGCAGGGACATCGGATGATGTCAGGTATATGGGATGTTAACCAAGCGATGGCTATGAGATGAGTGGTCGGATGACCGCATGACTTGGATATGATTTGGATCGGGTTTGGATTGGATCCTAAGATTATTCGAAGTATGGATTAATTACTTGATATGCTTTATCTTCATCATACTGCAGTTACTTTGATAGTTTACATGCTAGATAATACTGTTAGGACATGATCCGTAAAAATGATGTTAGATAATCCTGCTATGACATGATGATTAATACTGCTAGATGATTAATCTTGCTAGATAATCCGATCATAATATGATGGTTAATACTATTGAGATAACAAGTGCATGCTTGAATGCCATGGATTGCTTTGCTTGGCGTATATGTTGGTTTGGTTTGCTTGCGAGTACATTCAAAAGTACTCAGCGGCCTTCAATGTGGCCAGGTTCACCTAAGGATTCGACGACCCCTAGCGAGGAGCCTGAGTGTTCGCGGGCTAGACTAGTAACCCAGTCAGATCCCTGTGGATTGGAGCCGCACAAGGACCATGCTGCCTTAGATAGAGCTTTTCCGCTGCCATCACACTTGTAAAATACCATTTAAGACTTGTATATCCATTAATAGAAACGCATGTGTTCATGATACTTGTTGTAAAAGCGCATGCCAGAGTGATTTCCTGGGCTGGTGTGTGCGGCGACCGTCTGGCTACAGTGGTATTCTGGCTGGATGCCACAACGAATGGTATCAAAGCCAGGCTGACTGTAGGTTACCCTAGCTGGATTTCATTGCCTCCTGACCAGTAGAAAGCCCCGATGGGTTTCAGCCATCTTTGCCAAATCGGCACGGCTACTACTGATCATAAGGCAACCCCATAGGTTTTTGGCTCCATCAGACCCCAACTCTCATGGCCTTTGCCTCTTGTGTGAAATGTCCGCACCTGGCAACGACTCGTGAGCCCTGAACCCCTAGGTAAACCAGATATCCTTACCCTGCTTGCTAACCATGCCAATTCTCACCTCAAATCTAGTTTCCTTCGGGAAACACCTATAAATTCTATCTTTCCCCAACAACCCTAGGACCGTTGACTAAGGCACTTTGGCTATGGTCGTGCGTCGAGTTTGATGTTCCCTAAGGAAGTAGTAGGAGCTTGACACCAACTGCTACCAGGAGCGTTGTGTGGTTCTGCTTCTAAATCCTTAGAGGTGCATCGAGGGCGCTATAATAGTTATACTAGTGAATCTTCGGCCACATGTGTAAAGTCTGCAAAATTTGAGCTTTATTTGCTTTTTGGTTTTTCGCGGTTCTTGTTTCTTTCTCGATTCCATTCTGTCGCTTCGACTGGATCCATCTGCAAGAGCAGCTAAGAAGATCATCCCACAACCCGGATAATACCCAATAATTCAAATTCAGTAAGAATCAAGTCAAGCCAATTGCCTGATATTCAGAACATTATCACTGGATCGGTCAAGAATGAAGAATGGGTCAGAAGCAGAATCTATGTGCAACAGTCAAGGCCAGAATATACCTGAGAGAATTTGCCACAGAAGAGATTACACCTAAGGAGCAAATGATTCCGTCCTCGACACAAGGATTATTTCAGCCACTGCGGTGAACCTTGAGTCTTTTTCAACGGACTCAAGAATTATTTATTACCCACAAAAGACATATTTCGAGAATGTGGAGGTGCCGAGAGCAACAACAAAACCCTGGTATGTTGATACAAATTTCAAAGCATATTTTGGGATTTATCAGTGCACATACAAAATTTTCTGAGCAAAGTGAACAAGGTTTGCGAGAAATATGGATAAGCTCACGGCTGCCCGGAATTAATGAGAATTTCAAGTTCAGTTAAATAGAATGGAATTATCCGTCAACTGCTCACCACCAGCAACACTTGGTTTAGATGCAAAGGGTATTCCGAATTAATTATCAACACGAAGTCTGCATCAGTAGTGCAACCTCTATAGCAGCAATGATCAGACCAGCAGAAGGACAAGTGGTGTGCATGAATAACGGAATATCTCCAGTCAAGGTACGGCCTACACCAAGTTTTGGCTCCGCTATGGATAAATTCCGGATATCTCAGAAGGAAGCCAGAACCGGCCACAGGACCGACTGCATATCACGGTAAAAGGGCTTCTGGTATAAGCAACCCAGCCTTCCTCCGCAAGCTATCGGAAGGAGCTTACAACGCAAGACTCCCAATCTTCCTTGCTACGCCACTAGGGAGAAAATCTTCTGGGATACGGTACTCCAATCTTCCTCAGCCCGCTATCGCGGAAAGCTTCCAGCATAAGGCACCTGACCTTCCGCAGTAAGCCACATGAGGGAAAGCTTCTGAGGTACGATATCCAACCTTCTTCGACACACTACCCCGGCAGAAGCTTCGAGCGTAAGGAATTCAGCTTTCTTCAACACACCATCGTGTTCGCAATAATCTTGTCAGAAGCATGAACTAGTCCAGGCACACGTCCGCCTCAGAGCTCATTTAAAGGATTTATCCTACACTTGCATATGTTGTGAGCATGAAGTCTAGTGGATCAGTTCATGCGAGCCACTCGTACACGGGAATGACTGTGTTTAGAGAAACATTGGCCCCATACTTCAAAGAAGGATATGAACACAGCAATCCCTATGAGATATGCAAGAGTAAGTTGTGAGTACAAGCCCAACAAGCTGGGATATGACCAAGGAGCCGTGTTGGCTGGTCATGACCAGTTCCCCAAAAGGAACCCCCAAGAACAAGGAAGTTTCGGACAAACCACCTTCGCGATGGTCAATAAAATAAGGCTTCACAGACAAGGTAATATTACCAATTCTTGTCAGACTCTTGCATATACGGACACAACAATGCAGCAAGCAAGTTGTACCCTTCCTGAGCATGGGCCATTAACCAAGATAAGAGGCTATGCTCCGTGAGATGCGCCGAATGATAGCCAAACTATGTTCAGCTCAGTGATCATAGTAAGGACTGCGAAGGATATATAATACAGAGCTACCTCAGCCATCGATAGAGTTTGACTGTCTATATGGAAGCAAGACCTCTAAACAAAGCAGCTAACTCCAGGCCATGGAAACCAAGCTAGTTGTCAACATTACGCGCTACTCACCAAGCCTCACTACTGGAATCAGAGAATTTGCCATCAGCCAGTTCTTTGCCGTCTGCTAGCGGACGGCACAGAAGGTATTTGCCGTCCGCTTACAAAAAGCAGACGGCAAAGAGCGGACTCATGGCAAAGATATAGTTTGCCATCAGTGCATTCTTTGCCGTCTGCCAGTAGACGGCAAAGGGCTTAAAGGCAGACGGCAAAGAGACCAGCTGGGCCCCACTGGACCGTGGAGCTGGCTAGGTCAGATGAACGGGCTAACCCCCATCACTCTCTCTCCCCCCTCTCTCTCTCCCCCTCACCTCACCCACCCCACCCGCCGCCCCAGCCCCGCCGTTCCCGACGCCGCCCAGCACCGCCGCCGGCCCCTGCACCCACCCCGCCCCCCGGCCCCTGCGCCCGCGACGCCCCACCGCCGGAGCCAGGCTACGGCGAGCCCCGCGACGCCCCACCGCCGGAGCCAGGCCGCGGCGCCATCCCCCTCCCCGCGGCCCTTCTCCACCACCGCGGTGCCACCTTCCTCCCTGCGCCGGCCCTCCTCCACCACCGCGGCCCTCCTCCAAGGTGAGCTTTTTTCTGTTTTTTGCTGTTTAGGTTTAGGTTAATTAGTGCTAGGTTTAGGTTAGTGCTAGGTTTAGGTTTAGGTTTAGGTTTAGATAATTATAAGAAGAAGAAGAAGAAAGATGAAAAAAAAGAAGGAATAAGAAGAAGAAGAAGAAGAAGAAGAAGAGGAGGAGGAGAAGAGAAGAAGAAGAAGAAGAAGAAGAAGAAGAAGAAGAGGAGGAGGAGAACAAAAGAAGAAGAAGAAGAAGAAGAAGGAGGAGAAGAAGAAGAGGAGAAGAACAAGAGGAGAAGTATAGGAAGAAGAAGAAAAAGAGGAGAAGAGGAGAAGAAGAGGAAAAACAGAAGATGGTCTGAAGAAGAAGAAAAAAGGAGAAGAAGAAGGAATAGAGGAGAATAGAAAAGTAGTTATATATATATATTTTTTATCGGGATTGAATATTCGTGTTGATCGGGTGGATTTAAATGTGCAGTTGTTTCGTCGCTGTGAGGGTCTGGTGTTCGACGACCTCCCCGTGCGTTTGACGAGCTCCCCTGCGTTCGTGGGTGAGCACAAATGACATCTCCTCCTCCCCCCTTAATTTGGTCTGTTCCGGTTTTCGTGTCGATGAAACTTGCTAGCTATAGGTGTCTTCAATCATCAGTATGCGTAACCAGTATGCGTCTCCCGTTCAAAAGGGCGGCATCTATAAATATGCATGTCTTTGCATATTGATAACCGCCATCCTTTCGAATTGTCCACGTTATCCATGGACAGCCCAAGTATGTGGAGATTGGGTTCGTTTCCCATGCTCTGCTCTGGATCCGATGCAGAATTTTGTCAGTGCCTCACTGTTGTTCTCCGGGTACACATCCTCTCTGTTTATTGCCGAGACGTGTATCAGGAGAACATCAGGGAGGTGCTGCCGAAATTTTGCGTTGAATCCGGAGCAGAGCATGGGAAAACGAACCCAATCTACGCATACTCAGGTGGGATTAGGACCTGTCTTTACCTATTAGCGTGTAGGTTGCATGGACGTAATAAAAATTGACAAACTTCATTAACTGATGAATATATATGATGAATTATATATATATATATATATATATATATATATATATATATATATATATATTTCTTGGGTGTTTAGTAGGTAGGCAAGATGAGTGATCGTGCATGGATGTACACCGGTCACACTAGTCAGGAATACATGAGCAATGAATGGTTAACAAAAACCAAGGGGTTTGTGAAAGCCGCATTTGCAAATAGCCAGAGAAAAACCTGGTGCCCCTGTGTTAGGTGTGACAACTTTTCTCAAAGGAAAGAGGATGAAATGGGTAAACACCTGCAGAAGTGGGGGTTTACGCCCGATTATACGGTGTGGACATTTCATGGAGAGTCTGCCCAACGTACCAGAGGTGAGGTGGTTCGTCGTCGCACCGACGAGCATGGTACCGGGATCGAAGACATGGTGCTAGGCTTTGATGATGCTCGGGATTTGGACGATGAGATGGAGGAATCTGCAAAGGCCTTCAATGAAATGTTGGAGTCTTCAAAACGTCCTCTCCACGAGCACACTGAGCTTTGTCAGCTGGATGCCATCGCACAAGTAATGGCTCTGAAGGCTCAATTCAACTTGGGCAGAGAATGCTACGACGCGATGATGACACTATTTGGACGCTTTCTACCCAAAGGTCATGTAATGCCTGCAAACCTGTACTAGTCGGACAAAATCCTCCGTGCACTTAATATGCCCTATGAGAAGATAGATGCCTGTGAGAAAGGATGTGCCTTATTTAGGCTTGAGTATGCGGACTTGAACTATTGTCCCATTTGCAACTCTTCCAGGTATGTCGTGGTAGACAACGGTATGGGTGAGAAGAGGCAGACCAAAATCCCCGTTAATGTTCTTCGGTATCTGCCAATCGTACCAAGACATCAACGTCTTTTCATGGTCGAAGAGACGGCCAGACAGATGACATGGCACAAAATGGGCAAAAGAACCGAACTAGATGCAGATGGGAATCAGATGATGGTACACACATCGGATGGTTCTGCGTGGAAGCACTTCGATGCAATACATGAGCAAAAAGGGGCAGATCCAAGGCATCCTCGAGTCTACATCGGCACGGATGGGTTCAATCCGTTTGGTATGACGGAAACCCAATACAGTTGTTGGCCTGTATTTGTCATTCCACTCAATCTCCCCCCACCGGACAGATTATGCAAAGAAAGAACATTTTCCTGACGTTGATAATTCCAGGGCCCAACTATCCGGGGAAGAATATGAATGTGTACATGCAGCCGCTTAAGGATGAATTGCAAGAAGCTTGGGATAATGGGTTCAAGACATACGACGCCGCTAGCAAATGAAACTTCATAATGCGTGTCTGGTACATGTACTCGATGCATGACTTGCCGGCATATGCGCTATTCGTTGGTTGGTGTACGCATGGAAGGTTCCCATGCCCCACATGCAAGGCAGCTCTTCAGTTTCATTGGCTGCAGGCGGGTCACAAGTATTCTTGCTTCGACTTGAATAGATAGTTCCTGGATCCTCGCCATAAGTTCGGAAAAGACAAGAAGAACTTCACCAAAGGTAGAGTTGTCAAAAACTCTGCACCACCTGCGTTGACTGGCCAACAGATCCTGGATCAGTTAAACGCTCTCGAGCCTGATCCAGAGCGTCTAGGGTATTTCAAGGGGTATAATTCGGAACACGCCTGGACTCACAAGACATGCTTGTGGGATCTGCCTTACTTCAAAGACCTCCTTCTTCCACACAACATCGACGTGATGCACACTGAAAAGAATATCGGTGAGGCCCTTTTTGGTACATTGTTCAGCATAGATGGGAAGTCAAAGGATAATACTAAGGCTAGAGTCGATCTGCAGGCTCTATGTGATAGACCGTTAAAAAACATGCGACAACCGAAAGGAAAGCAGAACTGGACAAGGCCAAAGGCTTGGATCAATCTTGGAAGGCCATCTATGAGGGAAATTATCTTGTGGGTGAAAATGCAGTTGAGGTTCCCCGATGGGTATGCAGCGCATCTAAAGAGGGGAGCGAGTCTTGAAAAATTGAAAATATTTGGTCTCAAGAGTCATGATTGGCACATATGGCTTGAGCGGGTAATGCCG
Source organism: Elymus sibiricus (assembly GCA_039707655.1). Lineage (NCBI taxonomy): Eukaryota > Viridiplantae > Streptophyta > Magnoliopsida > Poales > Poaceae > Elymus > Elymus sibiricus. The sequence goes on from CM077670.1 coordinate 33,525,525, forward strand.
GTGATGTTGCGTGGCTTTATCCCTGAGGATGAATGGCTAGTACTGGCAGAGCTGAGCTATTTCTTCCGTGTTCTTTGTGCAAAATAACTATCGCCTGCCGTGATAGATGACATGGAAAAGTTGGCGCCGGAGTTGCTCTGCAAGTTAGAGAAGATCTTTCCACCGGGCTTCTTTAATCCAATGCAGCATTTGATTTTACATCTCCCGACCGAGGCAAGATTGGGGGGGCCCGTGCAAAATCGTTGGTGCTATGCAACTGAGAGGATGCAGAAGACGCTTTGAGCAAAATGTAAAAATAAACGTAGAATTGAAGCATCGATGGCTGAGGCATTCCTTACTTCGGGCCACGAGACTTCGAACCAGGCTACGTCCCAGGAGACGTCCGGATGGGGTACCTGGCTGGATCCGCCTGAGGGGCCGAGTGGCCATGCTGATGGTGGCAGGGATGAGTGTACTGATAGTGAGGGCGAGGTGGTTGAGGGGGCCACCGTGTACCAGCGTGGTGGTACACGGCTCCCGCCCGTGCCGGCGACCCGCGAGCAGAGGCCGGTGATTAGGCCTGATGGGGAGAAGTAAGTGCATTTACTATTTTTGTACATTTTTCCTTCACGTTTCTTCAAATATCTAATGTGTTGGCCTTGTCATACTACAGGGGTTTGGTACATGCCAGTGACGTCCGCAGGCCCAACACCGTCCTTGGTGTGCTTTGCTGGCAAAATTTCCCGGGGTTTGTCACGTTGCCTGGTGAGGGTCAGCTTCTAGAGCTAGGATTGAGCTGGGAGCACTACTTGGCTGCCCCGGCCCCGCCGGAGGAGATGATCGATGGTGTCTTGTGCCACACGAGGGCCGAGATGGTGATCAGAAGCTTTTAGGTAATTTCTCCTTTACACAATTAAAAATTAACAATAGCTAGTTATTGTACTAATCAGTGTTGTCTCGTTTGATTGCAGACCTTCTACAGGTGTGAGGAGGGATACGAGGAGGACGCGACAAAGGTTATCGATACCGAGTGCAAGCGCCTAATACAAAACTTACGGCACGAGGCTCGGCCGCAGGCTGCTCGAGACTATTACGCCAAGCGTGGTATTAAGAAGGACAAGCCGTCGTGCCGGGCTAAGTTTCTGAAGAAGGATCAGTACATGAAGGTAATTACCTATTCTTAAGGCATTGTACTTAGTTTGAATTTGCTATTTACATTACCTGCTAATGCTCATCATATTATCGCACTAGTGACTCATAGATGACCATATGGAGATTGGTTGTAATGTTTTCATGCATTACTGTTGTTATTGCAATGATAAAGAATGTGATATAATGACAACAACCTCCTCCGTTGGCTGGATGGAGTCATAGTGCCACCGAACCGAGCTCATCGAGTGCAACCACACTTGCCTGGACGGGGAAGCCCTGGCTTGGTCTATTGTCTTGCCTTTTGCCGGTACCACCAAAGAGGGAAGGTTATGCGTGCGTGCTACCCTGGCCCGGTAGGCGGCGATAACCTTGTGAGCCCAGTTAAGTTATATGTGCATGGGTCCCCATTTGGGACAGTTTTGTTTGGCCACGACGATGGCAGGTGTCACGGGGTGACACAGGGGCCACCTAGGACATGACCCTGGGAGGGTATGATTATCGGTGGGGCCGTAAGAGTGCTGGGCAATAGACAAGTTTTGTTGGAGCAGCACCGGTCCACCCGAATGGGAGCACGAGGCCAGGAGCTCCATAGTGTGGGTAAAGTGCGCAACTTCTGCAGAGTGTAAATCTATTCGAATAGCCGCGTCCTCGGTCATGGAACACAGTTTGTACTAGGTCACACTATTTGGCATGTGTCGAGTCTGGAGGAACAAACCATATGATGTTAATAATGAACCAGAGAAAGGTATGATTTGTCAGATTTATGGTACAGATGCAGGGACATCGGATGATGTCAGGTATATGGGATGTTAGCCAAGCGATGGCTATGAGATGAGTGGTCAGATGACCGCATGACTTGGATATGATTTGGATCGGGTTTGGATTAGATCCTAAGATTATTCAGAGTATGGATTAATTACTTGATACGCTTTATCTTCGTCATACTGCAGTTACTTTGATAGTTTACATGCTAGATAATACTGTTAGGACATGATCCATAAAAATGATGTTAGATAATCCCGCTATGACATGATGATTAATGCTGCTAGATGATTAATCTTGCTAGATAATCTGATCATAATGTGATGGTTAATACTATTGAGATAACAAGTGCATGCTTGAATGCCACGGATTGCTTTGCTTGGTGTATATGTTGGTTTGGTTTGCTTGCGAGTACATTCAAAAGTACTCAGCGGCCTTCAATGTGGCTAGGTTCACCTAAGGATTCGACGACCCCTAGCGAGGAGCCGGAGTGTTCGCGGGCTAGAAGAGTAACCCAGTCAGATCCCTGTGGATTGGAGCCGCACCAAGACCATGCTGCCTTAGATAGAGCTTTTCCGCTGCCATCACCCTTGTAAAATACCATGTAAGACTTATGTATCCATTAATAGAAATGCCTGTGTTCATGATACTAGTTGTAAAAGCGCATGCCAGAGTGATTTCCTGGGCTGGTGTGTGCGGCGACCGTCTGGCTACAGTGGTATTCAGGCGGTGTGCATCCTACTTGTAGCTTGCGTTGGTATTTCCCCGAAGAGGAAGGGATGATGCAGCACAGTAGAGATAAGTATTTCCCTCGATTATCAAACCAAGGTTATCAAACCAGTAGGAGAATCACACAGCACCTAGTAAGCAGTACCTGCACAAAAGCAACAAATCCTTGCACCCAACGCAAACAAGGGGTTGTCAATCCCTTGGCGGTAAGATTGCAAGATTAAATTGTATTTGATAGATTGATAGATTGCAGCAAAAATACTAAATAAAATAAATAAAATAAAATGGCAGAAATAGTTTTTAGGGTTTTAGTAATATGATTTTGATAGACCCGGGGGCCATAGATTTCACTAGAGGCTTCTCTCGAGAAAATAGCATACGGTGGGTAGACAAATTACTGTTGGGCAATTGATAGAAAAGAAAATAATCATGACGATATCCAAGGCAATGATCATGTATATAGGCATCATGACCAAGATTAGTAGACTGACTCCTACCTGCATCTACTACTATTACTCCACACATCGATGGGCTATCCAGCATGCATCTAGTGAATTAAGTCCATAAGAACGGAGTAATGCCTTAAGAACGATGACATGATGTAGACAAGACAAACTCACGAATTAATAAACCCAATGAATAGATCCCATCTTTTTACCCTTAGTAGCAACGATACATACGTGTCATGTCCCTTTCTGTCACTGGGATTGAGCACCGCAAGATCGATCCCATTACAAAGCACCTCTTCCCATGGCAAGATAAATCAATCTAGTTGGCCAAACCAAATCAATAGATCGGAGAAGAAATACGAGGCTATAATAATCATGCATAAAAGAGATCAGAGAAGACTCAAATAATATTCATGGATAATCTGATCATAAACTCACAATTCATCGGATCCCAACAAACACACCGCAAAGAAAGATTACATCGGATAGATCTCCAAGAACATCACGGAGAACATTGTATTGAACATCAAAAAGAGAGAAGAAGCCATCTAGCTACTGCCTATGGACCCGAAGGTCTGTGGTAGACTACTCACGCATCATCAGAGAAGCAACAAGGTTGATGTAGAGCCCCTCCGTGATCGATTCCCCCTCCGGTAGATTACCGCAGAAGGACCCCAGATGGGATCTCTCTGGAACAGAGGCTTGTGGCGGCGTAAAAAGTATTTTGTGGACTCTTCTGAGGGTTTCTGATTTTTCTGGAATTTATAGTGCTGGAATTAGGTCAAACGGAGCTTGGTGGGGCCCACGAGGCATCAGGGCGCGCCTGCCCCCCCAGGCGCGCCCTGGTGGCTCGTGGGGCCCACCAAGGTCTTCTGGCCTCCCCTCGAAGCTTCTGGTATTCTTCTTGCCCAAGAAAAAATCTCAAAAAAGTTTCACTATATTTGGACTTCATTTGATATTGATTTTCTGTGAAACAAAAACAGGGCAGAAAACAGCAACTGGCATTGGGCACTAGGTTAATAGGTTAGTCTCCAAAAATGATATAAAATTGCTATAAATGATTATAAAAACATCCAAGATTGATATTATAACAGCATGGAACAATCAAAAATTATAGATACGTTGGAGACGTATCAGCATCCCCAAGCTTAATTCCTGCTCGTCCTCGAGTAGGTAAATGATAAAAACAGAATTTTTGATGTGGAATGCTGCCTAACATATTTATCACATATTCTTTTTCTTTTTGTAGCATGGACATTGGACTTGATTGATTCAAAGCAATAGTCTATAATTTGACATGAAAACATAGATACTCAAGCATACTAACAAGCAACCATGTCTTTCAAAATATCAACGCTAAAGAAAGTTATCCCTAGCCCATTATGCTCAATCATTGATCCATTTATGAAACACACTCAAATATTAGCTACAACCAATGCACAAGTATGACAATAGTGTTCTCTAGTTGGTGCTTTTGGAAGAGAAGATGGAGACTCAAGAAAAATAAAAAATGCATAAAAGTAAATAGATAGGCCCTTCGCAGAGGGAAGCAGAGATTTGTCAAATGTGCCAGAGCTCAAAGCTGAAATTAAAGAGAAATTTTTTGGGAGGCATGCTTTTCTTGTCAACGAAAACGAATGAGAATTCCCAATATCTTCCATGGTACATACATCATAGGCGGTTCCCAAACAGAAAATAAAGTTTATTCCTTTCCACCAATTCTTTCACAATCCATGGCTAGCCGTATCCACGGGTGCCCTCCATACCATCACTTTCCAAGGAATTTATTATTGTGATCTCATTAGATTTTTCATTTCATTTCATTTCACAATTCGGGACTGTGCATCCCTATTATCGCCACACTCTCGTGCAATGACAAGTGAATAAACACTCATCTTGAGAATAACACACCTAGCATGGAAGATATTTGCTAACCCGTTCTGCTTCATGAGCGGTATGGGCACACAAAACAAAAAAATTATTTTGAAATTTAGAGTTGGCACACGCAAATTTACTTGGAACGGCATTGGAATACCGCATATAGGTAGATATAGTGGACTCATAAGGCAAAACTGGTTTTAAGGATTTTGGATGCACAAGCAGTATTTCCGCTTAGTACAAATGAAGGCTAGCAAAAGATTGAGAAGCAACCAACCAAAAAATAAAAACGGTCATAAACATGCATTGAACATAACTAACACCGAATAATGCACCATAGTAGGATATAACTTCATTGCATAACTATTGACTTAACGTGCTTGCATAGGGAATCACAAACCTTAACACTAATATTCTTACTTAAGCACAATTACTCACTAACATGGCATCACATATCATCATTTCCATATCGTAAAACTATTGCAAGGAATCACGCTTGTCATATCCAATGATCTATATGAAAGTTTTTATCTATATCCCTCTTGAATATTCATCACTTTGGGACCAATTGCATAACATGTGCAAATTACCGTTACTATCGCCATCTCTCAAAAAGATTTAAGTGAAGCATGAGAGTGCAAATATTTCTTCAAAATTTCAGTCTTAACAATTCTCAAAATAATATAAGTGAAGCATGAGAATTCATTTCTTGAAAATTTCAATCAACTCTCAAAATAATATAAGTGAAGCATGAGAGTTTATTTCTACAAAATTTCAGCCACCACCGTGCTCAAAAGGATTTAAGTGAAGCACTAGAGCAACTGCCTAGCTCAAAAAAATTAAGTGAAGCACATAGAGTATTCTACAAATTATGATGATAACGTGTGGCTCTCTCAAAATAGGTGTGTGCAGAAATGATGATTGTGACAAACTAAAAAGCAAACAAAGCAAAGACTCTTATCATACAAGACACTCCAAGCAAAACACATATCATGTGACGAATAAAAATATAGCTCCAAGTAAAATTACCGATGGTCGGTAGAATAAAGAGGGGATGCCTTCCGGGGCATCCCCAAGCTTAGACACTTGAGTCTTCCTTGAATATTACCTTGGGGTGACTTGGGAATCCCCAAGCTTAGGATTTTTCTACTCCGTATTCCTTCATCCATCGTGATCTCACCCAAAACTTGAAAACTTCAATCACACAAAACTCAACAAAACCTTCGTGAGATCCGTTAGTATAACAAAACAAATCACTACTATAAGTACTGTTGCAAACCCATTCATATTTTATTTTTGCATTATACCTACTGTACTCTAACTTCACCATGGCTTATACCCCCCGATACAATCCATAGATTCATCAAAACAAGCAAGTAGTGCATCAAAAACAGAATCTGTCAAAAACAGATCAGTCTGAAGCAATCTATTTAAAAGCCATACTTCTGTAACTCCAAAAATTCTGAAAAATTAGGACAACGTGGGAAATTCATATACCAATACTGTGTAAAAAAATTCAGATTTTTCTGACTCTCCAGTACAGAAACAAAATTCGGGCACTGGACGCAAAACTTTCTGTTTTCCAAACAGCATCAATTATACTATCTTCCAAATCGTCCCAAAGGCTTTACTTGGCACAAACACTAATTAAAAACATAAAAATACTATCATACGAGTAGCATGACAGTAAAAACACACCATAACAGAAACTTATAACAAAAAATTATTTTATTCATTGGGTTGCCTCCCAACAAGCGCTATTGTTTTATGCCCCTAGCTAGGCATAATGCATAATCTCAAGTATTGTCATCTTTGGTTTCCAACTCCTCAATCACACATCCATTTTTTCTAATAGATTCAACATAAGTGTTTCTCATCCTCATACTTCTAGGCACAAAATCAAGAATTTCACTTTTGTGAATAGGTTCCTTAATCATGTCAATGAAATTGGGGTGCACGCAAATCATTTTAAGATCCTCATTTCCCTTACTGGAAGTAGCACCATTGGTTTTAGGAACAAACACGAACTTGAAATTTTTATTGGGAGGAGTTTTATCAATATTTTTAATGGAGGAAGAAGCCGATCCCAAATTGATAATAATTTCTTCTATCTTATCGATTCTAGCGGGACCTTGTTCTATTCTTTCAGTAACTACCGGTTCCTTTTATTTTAATGTTTTCAATGCCCTACCTTAGAACCAAATTGAGTGATATGATTATGCAATTTTTTATCCAAATTCTCAAGGTGTTCATTAGTAGACATCTTACTTTCAATAGCCTCTAGCCTTTGCATAACATGTTCCAAAGTTAAAGTTGTTTCATTAATAGTGATAGGTGGTGATCCCACTAAATTTCCCATAGCATTAAAAGCATCCGTAGAGGGACACATCAAGAAATTCCCTCCAGTAATAGTGTCAAGCACAAATCTATACCAAGTAGTGATTCCCACATAAAAATTGCGAAGGAGAATAGTGGAGGATTGCTTACAAGTTGATCTATTATGAGCATCGCAAATCCTATACCAAGCATCTTTTAAGTACTTCATTTTTAGGGGTAATAGTAACGAGCGAAGAACTAGCCATAACGATAAGCAAGCAAAAAGCAAACAAGCAAACTAGAAAAAAAGGCAAAAAGGCAAAGGAAAATATTTTTGTATTTTTGTAAAAACGTTTTAGAAGTGGGGGAGATGAAAACGAGAAGCAAATGGCAAATAAAGTAAATGCAAGGAGATGAGAGTTTGTGCAAAGGTTGTTGATAAATCGAGATGATGTCTCCCCGGCAACGGTGCCAGAAATTCTTCCTGCTACTTGTAGCTTGCGTTGGTATTTCCCCGAAGAGGAAGGGATGATGCAGCACAGTAGAGATAAGTATTTCCCTCGATTATGAAACCAAGGTTATCGAACCTGTAGGAGAATCACAAAACACCTAGTAAGCAGTACCTGCACACAAGCAACAAATCCTTGCACCCAACGCAAACAAGGGGTTGTCAATCCCTTGGCGGTAAGATTGCAAGATTAAATTGTATTTGATAGATTGATAGATTTCAGCAAAAATACTAAATAAAATAAATAAAATAAAATGGTAGCAATATTTTTAGGGTTTTAGTAATATAATTTTGATAGACCCGGGGGCCATAGATTTCACTAGAGGCTTCTCTCGAGAAAATAGCATACGGTGGGTAGACAAATTACTGTTGGGCAATTGATAGAAAAGAAAATAATCATGACAATATCCAAGGCAATGATCATGTATATAGGCATCACGTCCAAGATTAGTAGACCGACTCCTGCCTGCATCTACTACTATTACTCCACACATCGATGGGCTATCCAGCATGCATCTAGTGAATTAAGTCCATAAGAATGGAGTAATGCCTTAAGAACGATGACATGATGTAGACAAGACAAACTCACGAATTAATAAACCCAATGAATAGATCCCATCTTTTTACCCTTAGTAGCAACGATACATACGTGTCATGTCCCTTTCTGTCACTGGGATTGAGCACCGCAAGATCGAACCCACTACAAAGCACCTCTTCCCATGGCAAGATAAATCAACTTGGTTGGCCAAACCAAATCAATAGATCGGAGAAGAAATACGAGGCTATAATAATCATGCATAAAAGAGATCCGAGAAGACTCAAATAATATTCATGGATAATCTGATCATAAACTCACAATTCATCGGATCCCAACAAACACACCGCAAAGAAAGATTACATCGGATAGATCTCCAAGAACATCAAGGAGAACATTGTATTGAACATCAAAAAGAGAGAAGAAGCCATCTAGCTACTGCCTATGGACCCGAAGGTCTATGGTAGAATACTGAAGCATCATCGGAGAAGTAGCAAGGTTGATGTAGAGCCCCTCCGTGATCGATTCCCCCTCCGGCAGATTATCGGAGAAGGACCCCAGATGGGATCTCTCTGGAACAGAGGATTGCGGCGGCGTAAAAAGTATTTCGTGGACTCTTCTGAGGGTTTCTGATTTTTCTAGAATTTATAGTGCTGGAATTAGGTCAAACGGAGCTTGGTGGGGCCCACGAGGCATCAGGGCACGCCTGCCCCCCCCCAGGCGCGCCCTGGTGGCTCGTGGGGCCCACCAAGGTCTTTGGCCTCCCCTCAAAGCTTCTGGCATTCTTCTTGCCCAAGAAAAAATCTCCAAAAAGTTTCACTGTATTTGGACTTCGTTTGATATTTATTTTCTGTGAAACAAAAACAGGGCAGAAAGCAGCAACTGGCACTGGGCACTAGGTTAATAGGTTAGTCTCCAAAAATGATATAAAATGGCTGTAAATGATTATAAAAACATCCAAGATTGATATTATAACAACATGGAACAATCAAAAATTATAGATACATTGGAGACGTATCAGTGCCACATCATACCTTGTTTCCAAGTACAGTAGGTGGTAGCTAGCAACCATGTAATCCTAGTGCCTCTTCCTCGGTTGACATCAAACTAATATACTGGGATAATGGAAGCGAGGGTGTATCTTAATTACTATGTTGTCCCAAATCTTAATTATTGTACCAAGATTAAAACTAAGAAAGTTCTAAACCGTATAGGGAAACTTTTGCCTAACACGGCATGTCTAACCTCATTACAACTGCCGCTCTCCATGAAATTGCTGCTACCAGTTTTGTCGAACAAGACTTGCTAACATCCTTGTAACCTTGTTGATCTTGAACTCCGATAGGCATTGGACATTTTCTGGACTCCATGGGGTATGAAGAGCGCCATGAGGATAATCACAATCAGCGTAATCAAGAACATGGATGCCACTTGAACACCATGTGATTTCATGGCTTCATGCGTCTGGGTTGGAATGTGATAGCAATCAGTTGAGAATGTCATCGCTGTTCTTGGCTCCAGACCAGTGTACATGGCCACATCAATGGCCTAAACCATACATAATCTTGCTGAATGTTGACCTCTGTGACCTTTGTGAAAAACATTCAATACTCCTACTGAATGTTGACCTCTGTGACCATGAACTCGGCTGCACAAAGAACAAAAATTTTAAAAAATAGCACAACCCGATCTTCTCAGCTTTAAGCAGCCAACCAACTTCAATCCAAGCTCAAGACCATCATCATCATGCATGAACTCCACACAAATAAATCACACAAAATTGGGCACCTTCATCAGATCAAGGAGAATTAATTAATTATCTCATGGTTTACTTGGTTGACACGGATGACGCAGAGAGAAGAGTCCACAATGAGATGGTTGGAAGGACTCGTAGTTGGATCATGATCCCACGGAGAGTTCGACATCAGTGACGACCAGTTTCCCGCCGACCTCGCCTGGGGCTGCTCTTATGAATTGAGGGAGGCCATGGATACCTGGCAAGGAGAAGAACACCTTGCTCGCCAAAATGATGCGACCGAGGCGCTGCACACACGGCAAGCAACGGAGGAGAGGACGGTGAGGTATTCTCGAGCGATCCTCTTTTTCTTGGAGGAGAATCCATGGCTGGAGGGCAAGGGGCCAACCGAGAAGCTAGATTATGCCATGGCTTTTCTAGAACAATTGTCGTGTTACAGAAGAGATTCAACAACACACGTAAGAGTTCTGTCGTCCCCGAGGGAAACTGGTCCACAGCCGTACCCTGGATTGTTTTTTTTTACAGCTACACTATGTTTTTTTCTTAGATTGCCAAAGATTGTATGGGTGGATCTACACCGTTATAACTCGGCCCCACCTGATTAACGGCCGGTAATTTCTAATTAAAGTGGTAATTTCCTGGGAGTCTATGACTAGTATAGGTATAGATGCCTTTCGGGCTGAAAAACGCCGGGGCAACATATCAGCGCATGATTCAAACATGCCTTGAGAAACACATCGGGAAAACCGTCGACTGATACGTCTCCAACGTATCTATAATTTTTGATTGTTCCATGCTATTATAGTATCAATCTTGGATGTTTTATATACACTTACAAGCAACTATATATCATTTTTTGGGACTAACCTATTAACTTAGTGCCCAGTGCCAGTTGCTGTTTTTTTTGCCTGTTTTTGGTTTTTCAGAATATCAGTACGAAACGAACTCCAAATGCCACGAAACTTTTTAGAGATTTTTTTCTCGACATAAGAGACACTAGAAGCTTTGAGAGAGGGCCAGAAGACAGAGGAGGTGGCCACGAGCCACCAGGGCGCGCCCCGAGGCGGGTGGCGCGCCCTGGTGCCTCGTGGGCCCACCTCTGCTCTGTTTGACCTAATTCCACCTCTATAAATACTCTAAAATCAGGAAACCAACAGGGGAGTCCACGAAATACTTTTTCCGCCGCCGCAAGTCTCTGTTCTTGAGAGAACCCATCTGGAGGCCTTTTTCGGCACTCTGCCAGAGGGGGATTCGATCATGGAGGGGCTCTACATCAACCTTGCTGCCCTTCTGATGATGCGTGAGTAGTTTACCACAGACCTTCGGGTCCATAGTTAGTAGCTAGATGGCTTCTTCTCTCTTTTTGATCTTCAATACAATGTTCTCCTCGATGTTCTTGGAGTTCTATCCGATGTAATCACTTTTTGCGGTGTGTTTGTTGGGATCCGATGAATTGTGAGTTTATGATCAGATTATCCATGAATATTATTTGAGTTTTCTCTGAACTCTTTTATGCATGATTGTTATAGCTTCGTATTTCTCTCTGATCTATTGATTTGGTTTGGCCAACTAGATTGATTTATGTTGCAATGGGAGAGGTGCTTTGTAATGGGTTTGATCTTGCGGTGCTCAATCCCAGTGACAGAAAGGGACATGACACGTATGTATCATTGCTCTTAAGGGTAAAAAGATGGGGTTTATTCATGCATGAGTTTACTTTGTCTACATCATGTCATCTTGGTTAAGGCGTTACTCCGTTCTTTATGAACTTAATAATCTAGATGCATGCTGGATAGCGGTCGATGTGTGGAGAAATAGTAGTAGATGCAGAATCGTTTCGGTCTACTTGTCTCGGACATGATGCCTATATACATGATCATTGCCTTGGATATCATCATGATTATTTGCTTTTCTGTCAATTGCCCAACAGTAATTTGTATACCCACCGTATGCTATTTTCAAGAGAGAAGCCTCTAGTGAAACCTATGGCCCCCGGGTCTACCTTTATCATATATTGAAAATCCCAAAAATACCTTGCTGCAATTTTACTTTATTTATTTTATTTTGTATTTTTGGTCGATCTATCTATCTATCTGTAGGAGATATGCCCTAGAGGCAATAACAAATGTTATTATTTATCTCCATGATCATAATTATGTTTATGTTCCATGCAATAACTGCTATGGTTCTCGAGTCTCCAATAACCACGAGGCTTGAAGGAAGACTCATATGCACGTGTGGAATAATAAACGGTAAAATGTATTCCTAGTCTGGCCTCTAAGACTAGCTCAAGTGTTGCATGATGGTTCTGTTTTCCTGATCATGGGCATGACTATGCCGGCAACTTTGAGGGCACAATGTTAGTAGAACACTTGTGTTGAATCGACCCGATTGATGTTATGCTATGAGATTCATTTTTCATAAGTTAATGGTTAATAACACAGAGAAGTTAATGTTTGCATAATTCCTTAGACCATGAGAGTGTCGAGATTCTTCATGCTTGCTTCATGAACTTTGGGGTTTGTTAAACGTCATCCGTAAATGGGTGACTATTACGGCGGTTTACGGGTTCATGGAAAAGTATGTCAAGTAACTAGATAGCTCAAGATTGGGATTTGCTCCTCCGACGATGGAGAGATATCTCTGGGCCCTCTCGGTGTTACGGTATCCATCATCGTCTGGCAAGACACAAGTGTGATTTGATCACAGGGATGCCGGAACACAGAAATGAGAAAAGAGAACAAAAACCGGCAACGAGGTAACTGGCATTGTGGACAAGTGTTGATCCACGAGGATGCCGATGTTTCTTACCTCGGGTATTTGTAACATATCGTGAAGCAACAGGAATAGCACACGGCAACTGGAGGTTCACTCGAATATTCATTCGTGTGGGTATAGGGGTCAATATGGGTGTCCACGGCTCCGATGTTGATCATTGATCGGAAAGAGTTCCGGTCATGTCTATACTTCACCGAACCTATACGCTTAAGGGTCATCTATCTACTGAATACTAGACAAGGAGTCTGAGAGAAAAACACCGAAAAAGTTTCGGACGAAACGGAAACGTTCCGGAGAGGACATCGGAATAGTTCCGGTGAAACTGAAAAGTTGTTTCAGGGTATTCCATTAAGTCAAATTGGTTCTGGCACATGCTTGGAAATTCTTGGAGGATGCCAGAAGTGTTCTGGAAACTTCTAGGAATTTCCGGGACAAAAACCGAAAATGTTCCGGAGCAGCCGGAACCGATTTGGTTGCTTTTCGCTGAAGAAACATTGTTCCGAAATTGTTTCGGAATGCGTTCAAAATTATTTTGGTGGGTACTAGAATTGTTCTAGGCACACAGAAATAATTTGGGTTTTAACGGACGCAGAAAAATGTCTTCGTGAATAGTGAAAGTGCTTTTTGGATATTTTTGGGAAAGCACCTTTTTGGATATTTCCAAAAAGGTTTCTAGAAGAACTTGGGAGCCAAGGAAGCCCCCCTTGGGGGGCCCCCATGAGGGCTTGGCCGGCCACATTGTGGGCACCTCCATGGAGCCCCACTTGCTCCAAACTTTCCTAATATGCCCTTGTGGAAAGTGTTCCTTCATGGGCATTTTTGTGTTTTTGGAATGGCAACTTTACCCCTTGGTTTTCCTATAAATAGGAGGTGAGGGGGCTGCCCCAAACCTCATCCCTTCTCACATACAAGTGCCATGACATTTCTGGCTTCTCTCTCCCTCCCAGCAATATAGTTTCGTAGAGCCGAAAGGCTGTCTAGTTTCCGGCAGGAACTAGTTCTGTACGGCGAAGCCCTGCCGGATAGATGACACCGTATGTGTGCAACTCTATAGAGAGATCGCAGTTTCGGTCTTAGTTCGAGAGTGCCTCCCGAAGGGCTGTCCAAGTGACCGTCTTAGTTTCGAGGGTCCTCCCGAAGGGCTGTCCGAGTTTAGAAGGTCCTCCCGAAGGGCTGTCCGCGACACCGTCCGAGGGACTGTCCGACCGCCTCGCGGAGGGCTGTCCGAGGGGCAGATGAGGGAGTACATCCTCGTGGTTGGGAGGTTGTAAATCCTAGCTGCGGGGATCTGCACCGCCGATCGTCATCGACTCTACTTCCGCTGCGCTACGAGTCGGTAACGAAAGAGATCAAAACCTTGTATGCAGTCTCCATAGTGATCCTGGGCTGGTGCGTAGGTCGGATTTTTTTTGTTTTCTGCTGCGTTACCCTACAATGGCATCATGAGCTGTGCTATGTGTAGATGCAGTTTGCGATCTAGAATACATGAGTTGTATGGGTGTTGCACAATATAATTAGGTAGTAGATGAGTTCTATTGCTCAAAATTATTTGTGCGGGTAGCAGATGAAATCTTTTACCCGATGTTGTTGTTGCTTCCCTAGAATTTGCATATTTCTGATCTTGATAACGGTATGGTGGAGTTTCAAAGTTCTGGCAATCCGCGATCCTGATTGATCAACGAAGTGCTAATAGTTCTTTGAATTCCACCGTAGTTAAAAAGAAAGATGAAATTTCGCAGACGAAAGGGCAATGCAGATATGATCTGCACGGGGGTCATGCGTATGACGAAGTTTAGTATGGGGCTCGAGATTTAATTATCTCGTGTTTCATACACCCCGCGATGTTAATCTAGCGACTTGAATTATCATACTTGATGATGAACGTAGGTAGCTTCAGTTTGTTTCGAAACCTTAGAAGCCACGTAAAATGAAATTTGCATAAACCGATTAGAGGCGTCTAACTTGGTTTTCCAGGATGGTTTGCATGTGCATGTGATGTGGTATAGCAAGTGCTCATATTAATTTGATTATGTATGAGATGACTATATGATGTAAATTAACATGACATGCGTGTCATGATTCGGCATGATGGCTAGAGCCATATGATTGTCACTTTAATGACCTATGTGTCAACCTTAAGTAATGCACTTATTTTATTAGCTATAGAGATAGCAATATTATCTGGTGCATCGACAAGGTGGTGGCAATCTTCGCGAAGGTCAACACCGATGCAAATGCCGAAGACAAAGAAATACAAGACTTCTCCGTCAGAAAGGGCTATACCATATCATGCTATTATGAATTTCCTGAGATGTTTATCCCTTATGATGCACCCTTCTTGATTGCGTTGTAGTCGCTTTTTATTAGGGTGATCTCTCACAAAAAATATCAAGTAGTTAGTGTTCTCCCAAGTGTATCACCGTCACGGCACCTAACTTCTCGGAGTGCATCATGCATACATGAGTACAAACGATTAGGGAAGTGTGAGGCGGGTGAGGTCAGACCTCGCAGCGAGATCACTTGGTTGTCTTGATGTTCAGGCAGGACAGTCCTGAGCTCGGAACACACACATCGAAAGATGAACAAGAGTCACATAGAGATGTGATCGGCAAGTTGGCCTACCGATTAAAATTCCCGTCATGAGATGATGATTCTATGGCGATGAATTGAAGTATGGATCTTGTATCACTCACAATCAATTATGAGAGATATTGATTTGAGTGGGAGCGCACTTTAGAATTAATTCTTTTAATTCTTAGTGCAATTAATTATGAACTTTGTCTAAGTGAAATTTGCATAAAAGTTGTAGAATAATGGCTCGCGTTTCCACCTTCCCTATTAAAATTGAATAGTTGTTAAATATCTGGTTAAAACTTTACGGTTGGTAACGTAATGTGAGGATTGTCCTCAAGAGTGCCGAGAAGGACTTTGTCCTATCACATGCTTTTAGTATTCTCCCGCTAATGCTATGGAAAATGTGACTCTCATCCTTCCATCCAAAAGCTAGAATTCCGTTACGGTCAAGTGCAATATGTTTGCTTCCATGAGACCCGGACTTCAAAACTTTGGGATAGCTATGTGATATTCATGGAACTGAAAATCATTTTTCAGACACAAAAAAAGGCTAAAAGATATGGGATATCCAAAGCAATGTTTGTTTTGCAAACTGTTAGTAAAAGGTGTTTACTATGCATTTGACTAATGACAGAGGGATCCAGTAGAACGCCTGTCATATGATGAAGGTGAACAAAACAAACAACTTAAAGGAAATATCCAAAGGGTGTAAGTATGACTTACACGCCTAGGAAATACGGGGCTAACACCACTCTTAAGTTGGGTGCTTCTTCTGAGAATAGGAGAATTATTGGAAGTAAAACTATTAGAAGTATAAAGGCAAAAAGAGGGAAGACTGGAATATCCAGCTCATGTATGAAAGTCATACAAGTTATTGATGTATGGAAGGCTGGTCAAAGAAATAGTTCTTGAGAATTATGATTAAATTGTTAATCACTGATTCTTGGGTAATGTGAGTTTATCACAGAGATACCCGCTCGATTGCACTCTGTTGCGACTCGATGCAAGAAATACTATGGCTTGAAAGACTAGCCAGGAATGAGGTTTAAATACATGCTGGGAATATAGTAAAAGTTACTAAACCTTCCATCGGTGTATTACCTATGTATTTATTTTCATAATTCATTATAGAGTTTTACACACTCTAGCCCATTGCATAAGGTATCTTGCAAGAAGGTTGTTCATAAGAGAACTTTTGATGTTCGGTGTTATGAATAACATAAGGGCCATACTTTCATTATGAATGAGATGTATGTTATGAATATTGATAATAATACATTACCTCTGTATTTACTTTCATAAATCATTTTAGACTTTTATACACTCTAGCCCATTTGCATAATGTTTGTTGCAAGAGTGTTGTTCATGAAAGAACAATTGTTGTTCGGAATCATGAATAACATAAGGGCCATGCTTCCATAGTGGATGGAACATATGTTATGAATATTGATGGTAATATGATACATCCATAACACTGACGCTAAATGTCGCAAGACTAAAAGAATACCACACAAGTGTGGCACTGCATTTGGTCACATTGGAGAAACCCGCATGGAAAATTCCATTATGATGGATTTTGAAGTCGTTTGATTTTGAATCATCTGACACTTGCAACTTTCCTATGAAAAGTGAAGTGACTGAAATACCATTCATAGGCCATAAGGAACGAGCAATGAACTTATTGGGAATCATACATTTTGATGTGTGCAGTCCGATAAATGTTGTTGAAAACAATGGATTTATCTATCTTCAAAAATTGACTCAAGTAGATATATGGATATTTGCTTGATGAGACGTAAGTCTGGATCTTTTGAAATCATTCATAAGGTTTTCAACATGAAGTAGAAATTATTGTAACAAGAAAGATTATGTTTCTGCAAACTAGATTGCAAAAAGGAATATCTGAGTTACAAGTTTAGCGAATGTCTGATGAGTTGTGAAAGGAGTTTCATAACTTACACCTCCCGGAACACCACTGTGTGTGGTATGTCTGTGAAGATGTAATCAAACCATTTTTGACATGGTAAGATCAAAGATGACATAAATCAATTTGCCATTATCCCTTTTAAAAGTAATGCTTTAGAGACTGCGGCTTTTACACTGAAAAGAGCGCCATCAGGTCTGTTGAAATGACGCCATGGTATGGTACGCCCAGCCATGCTCTGTCCTTTCTTAACATTTTGGAATATGGGGCTTGTGTAAAATATTAATAGACCTATTCCAAATCAGACAAGTACTACTTTGTAGGTTATCCCAAGTAATTGGGTATTCCCCCAGCACTATACCGAGGCAAAAGGTTTGCCACAGAGAACGGTATGCTTTTAAAGAGGATAGTTCTTGCAAAAAGGTGAGTGGGAGAACAGTGTAACTCAACAAGATAAGCAGTATCTTCGTCATCAGATCAAAGGAAAGGAACCTTGGAAGTGATTCCAGAGTTTCCTATTGCGACTGATACGGAAGTCTCTACAATAAAATGTATGGACTTCGGTCGAACTTGCAGCTGAACCACGTAGGCAAAACTCATGCAAACCTCTCAGGTGCGCAAGCGAGATATTGTTGTTAGAAAACAGTATACCTACGATATACAAGGAAGCGTTGATGGGCCCTGACTCCGGAATTGGCTAAATGCCAATACAATCTGAGATAGTTTCCATATAAGTGATTCAAGATTAAAATCTTATTACACCTTTCAGAAGACTTAGAGTCTAATGAATATTTATGGAACTGTAAACTGATGTGGATAAAAAGTTTTATCCATAAAGCTCGACTTGTTGCAATAACAAGTTCAAGGAGTTGACTATGATGAGATTGTCTCACCGTAGCGATCCTAAAAGTCGGTTCGGATTGAACTAGCAATTAATACATATTTCAACATGAGATATGAAACATGGATGCCAAAAGGATTTCCATCTGATGAAAATGCAACCTAGGACTTGTATGAGATACAGTCCAAAGTATTTTGTCGATTCAGAGGATGCTAGTAAGTATGCAAACTTCAGAGTTCCAGCGATGGACAGAAGAGAGCAAAATGGAGTTGGAATCTTTGTTTTTGATGAAATAGTTTGATTTCATCAATGGATAATGAAGATGCTTGTGGTTTCAAGAAAGTAAGTGGGAGCATAATAATATTTCTAAAAACTTTGTGTGCTTGACACATTGTTGATTGGAAATTTCTTGACACGAATTAGGACTTCATTGAAAATAGTTTTTCAATGAAGTGCTTGGGCTAAATAGCCTTGACATTAGGCATATTTATCTACGAGATAGAATTGCCTAATAGGCTAAAGCCAAAAAATACATATTGACAAGATGTTAAACATTTTAGCATTAAAACACCAAGGAGTGATTCTTGCTGAAGTCACATGGAAAGGGTTTTTGCAAGACTCGGTGTCTCAAAACACTGATGAGCGAAATACATGATGGAAATTCCACACACTTTCGTGTTTGGATTAGTCATGTATTCCATGGTATGTAAAACAACCAAATATGTCCGATACTCCCAAGGTGTTGCGAGTATAGATACCGAAGTGATCAAAAGTACTGATCATGGGACAACAGTGAAAAATGTCATTGAGTACTATAGTAGCACTGATGACATGTTTTCCCGCAAGCAGAGATTATGAAGTGCTCGTTGTAAGTAATTACATCGATACAGTCTTCATCAATGCTCCATGCGATTTTCGATTTAAGTTAAGGGTTTTTTGTGTGATACACAATATGGTTGCACGGTGTTTGGAAATCGTTTCTAAACAGGTTACTGTGGCGAATTCTATAACTAAGGCTAAGTATGTTGCCACTTTCGAAGTGACATAGAAGATGTTGAATCATACAGTTCGTTCATGAAGTTAGTATGATTCCAAGATGGCTTTGGTCAATGGAACACTATTGAAGATTGTTGCTCCATAGCTCAGTCTAAGGAATCAAGGTTTGACCAGTGATTCACATATATACGAAGCCAAGTCCACACAAAATATGAATTTTGTGAAAGTGTGAAAACGCGAGGACGTGCAAAGATACACACGGAACTGAAGTTGTCAGATCCGTTGGACATCAGGCTATACCACATGCGAAGCAGTTTTACACCGATGTGCCACAGGTGTAATGTGCATTAGCATTGACTAGATTATTGACTCTAGTGCAAGTGGGAGTCTGTAGGAGATATGCCCTAGAGGCAATAACAAATGTTATTATTTATCTCCATGATCATAATTATGTTTATGTTCCATGCTATAACTGCTATGGTTCTCGAGTCTGCAATAACCACGAGGCTTGAAGGAAGACTCATATGCACGTGTGGAATAATAAATGGTAAAATGTATTCCTAGTCTGGCCTCTAAGACTAGCTCAAGTGTTGCATGATGGTTCTGTTTTCCTGATCATGGGCATGGCTATGCCGGCAACTTTGACGGCACAATGTTAGTAGAACACTTGTGTTGAATCGACCCGATTGATGTTATGCTATGAGATTCATTCGTCATAAGTTAATGGTTAATAACACAGAGAAGTTAATGTTTGCATAATTCCTTAGACCATGAGAGTGTCGAGTTTCTTCATGCTTGCTTCATGAACTTTGGGGTTTGTTAAACGTCATCTGTAAATGGGTGACTATTACGGCGGCTTACGGGTTCATGGAAAAGTATGTCAAGTAACTTGATAGCTCAAGATTAGGATTTACTCCTCAGACGATGGAGAGATATCTCTGGGCCCTCTCGGTGTTACGGTATCCATCATTGTCTAGCCAGACACAAGTGTGATTTGATCACAGGGATGCCGGAACACAGAAACGAGAAAAGAGAACAAAAACCGGCAACGAGGTAACTAGCATTGTGGACAAGTGTTGATCCACGAGGATGCTGATGTTTCTCACCTCGGGTATTTGTAACATATCGTGAAACAACAGGAATAGCACACGGCAACTGGAGGTTCACTCGAATATTCATTCGTGTGGGTATAGGGGTCAATATGGGTGTCCACGGCTCCGATGTTGATCATTGATTGGAAAGAGTTCCGGTCATGTCTATACTTCACCGAACCTATAGGGTCACACGCTTAAGGGTCATCCATCTGCTGAATACTAGACAAGGAGTCTGAGAGAAAAACACCGAAAAAGTTTCGGACGAAACGGAAACGTTCCGGAGAGGACATCGAAATAGTTCCGGTGAAACTGAAAAGTTGTTTCAAGGTATTCCATTAAGTCAAATTGGTTCTGGCACACGCCTAGAAATTCTTGGAGGATGCCAAAAGTGTTCTGGAAACTTCTGGGAATTTTCAGGGACAAAAACCGAAAATGTTCCGGAGCAGCCGGAACCGATTTGGTTGCTTTTCGCTGAAGAAACATTGTTCTGAAATTGTTTTGGAATGCGTTCAAAATTATTTTGGTGGGTACTGGAATTGTTCTAGGCACACAGAAATAATTTGGGTTTTAACGGACGCAGAAAAATGTCTTCGTGAATAGTGAAAGTGCTTTTTGGATATTTTTGGGAAAGCACCTTTTTGGATATTTCCAAAAAGGTTTCTAGAAGAGCTTGGGAGCCAAGGAAGCCCCCCTTGGGGGCCCCCCATGAGGGCTTGGCCGGCCACATTGTGGGCACCTCCATGGAGCCCCGCTTGCTCCATACTTCCCTAATATGCCCTTGTGGAAAGTGTTCCTTCATGGGCATTTTTGGGTTTTTGGAATGGCAACTTTACCCCTTGGTTTTCCTATAAATAGGAGGTGAGGGGGCTGCCCCAAACCTCATCCCTTCTCACATACAAGTGCCATGACATTTCTGGCTTGTCTCTCTCTCTCTCCCAGCGAAATAGTTTCGTAGAGCCGAAAGGCTGTCTAGTTTCCGGCAGGAACTAGTTCTGTACGGCGAAGCCCTGCCGGATAGATGACACCGTATGTGTGCAACTCTATAGAGAGATCGTAGTTTCGGTCTTAGTTCGAGAGTTCCTCCCGAAGGGCTGTCCAAGTGACCGTCTTAGTTTCGAGGGTCCTCCCGAAGGGCTGTCCGAGTGACTGTCCGAGTTTCGAAGGTCCTCCCGAAGGGCTGTCCGCGACACCGTCCGAGGGACTATCCGACCGCCTCCCGGAGGGCTGTCCGAGGGGCAGATGAGGGAGTACATCCTCGTGGTTGGGAGGTTGTAAATCCTAGCTGCGGGGATCTGCACCGCGGATCGTCATCGACTCTACTTCCGCTGCGCTACGAGTCGGTAACGAAACATATCAAAACCTTGAATGCAGTCTCCATAGTGATCGTGGGCTGGTGCGTAGGTTGGAAATTTTTTGTTTTCTGCTGCGTTACCCTACGCTATCACCATACAATTTAATCTTGCAATTAACCGCCAAGGGATTGACAACCCCTTGTTCGCGTTGGGTGCGAGGATTTGTTATTTTGTGTGCAGGTGCTGCTAACGAGTTGTTGCGTGATTCTCCTACTGGATTGATAACCTTGGTTTCATAACTAAGGGAAATACTTATCTCTACTATACTGCATCATCCCCTCCTCTTCGGGGAAATCCCAACGCAGCTCACAAGTAGCATCGAGGCCTACGTCGACGACGTGGTGGTCAAAACTAAGCCCCTCGGACAGTTGGTAGACAACCTCCGAGACACATTTCACAGCCTGCAGGAGTACCAGATCAAACTCAACCCAGAAAATTGTGTTTTTGGCGTACCCGCAGGCAAACTCCTCAGCTTTATCGTGTCTATTCGAGCTAGGTATCGAGTCCAATCCGGCAAAAATAAGAGCCCTGGCCCGACTAGAGGTGCCTACCGAGCTCAAGCATGTCCAGAAGTTAGCTGGCTGTGTGGCCGCCTTAAGCCGCTTTATTTCAAGACTGCGGGAAAAAACTTTACCCCTATACAGGCTACTAAAACAAACCAAGAATTTTAAATGGACTGAAGAGGCAACAGCCATCCTGGAAGACATTAAATCCCTCCTCGCCACAAACCCCATCTTAGCCGCACCAGGCATAGGTCAGCCGATGATACTGTACATCTCGGCCACCAACCAGGTGGTCAGTGCAGTACTCGTGGTCGAACGAGACATGGAGGGCCATAAGTTCCAGGTGCAAAAACTAGTCTATTATATTTCCGAGGTCTTAACCCTGTGTAAAACACGTTACCCGCACTATCAGAAGTTAGCCTATGCCGTATTTATGGCATCACGAAAACTTCAGCACTACTTTCAAGAGTGCTCGATCACTGTGGCATCCGAAGTCCCTTTAAGCGATATAATCAACAATAGAGATGCTCCAGGACGTATAGCCAAGTGGACCATAGAGCTCTTACCCTTCGAAATAACATACCAGCCGCGTCGAGCCATTAAATCTCAGGTGCTGGCAGACTTTGTGGCCGAATGGACAGAGGCCAAGCTCTCTAAAGAGTACAGCACATATTCGCACTGGACCATGTATTTTGATGGTTCAAAAATGCTCGCTAGGCTAGGGGCTGGAGTTGTACTCACATCGCCAACATGCGATAATATTCGCTACGTGCTGCATGATCATGTACACAGACTCCAATAACGCGGCCGAATACGAAGCCCTTCTACATGGGCTCCGGATAGCAGTCTCGATGGGTGTTAGAGGCCTCAAGGTCCGAGGAGATTCCAACCTCGCCATCTCCCAAGTAAATGGCGAGTTTGATGCAAAGGACCCTTAAATGACAGCTAATACATCTCTGTCGTATCTACTTTTCCAAACAATTTTGCTCTTGTTGTGGACTCTAATTTGCATGATTTGAATGAAACTAACCTAGACTGGCGCTGTTTTCAGCAGAACTACCATGGTGTTGTTTTTGTGCAGAAATCAAAGTTCTCAGAATTGGATGAAACTTTTTGGAAATTTTTTATGGAATAAATAAAAATTACTGGCACAAGAATCAATAGAAGAGGGGCCACCGATTGCCCACAAGGCAACAGGGCGTGACCCCCCCTAGAGCGGCCCTGATGCCTTGTGGGGCCCACAGGCGGCCGTCTGACCTAATTCCAACGCTATAAATTCACTTTCCCCGAGAAAAAAAATAGGAGAAGAAGTTTCATTGCGTTTTACGATACGGAGCTGCCGCCACCTCCTGTTCTTCATCGGGAGGGCTGATCTGGAGTCCGTTCGGGGCTTCGGAGAGGGGGATCGATGCCATCGTCATCATCAACCATCCTCTATCACCAATTTCATGATGCTCACCACCGGGCATGAGTAATCCCTTCGTAGGCTTGTTGGACGGTGATGGGTTGGATGAGATTTATCATGTAATCGAGTCAATTTGTTAGGGCTTTGATCCCTAGTCTCCACTATGTTCTGCGATTGATGTTGCTATGACTTTGCTATGCTTAATGCTTGTCACTAGGGTCTGAGTGCCATGATTTCAGATCTGAACCCTTTATGTTTTCATGAATATATTTGTGTTCTTGATCCTATCTTGCAAGTTATATGCACCTATTACGTGTTATGATCCGCATACCCCAAGGTGACAATAATTGCGATTCTTTCTGGTGATTGCCGTAGTTAGAGGAGTTCATGTATTCACTAAGTGCTAATGCTTTATTCTGGTTCTCTATTAAAAGGAGGCCTTAATATCCCTTAGTTTCCTTAAGGACCCCGCTGCCACAGGAGGGTAGGACAAAAGATGTCATGCAAGTTCTTATTATAAGCACGTATGACTATATACGGAATACATGTCTACATTACATTGATGAATTGGAGCTATTGTGTATCGCCTTAGGTTGTGACTGTTATATGATGAATATCATCCAACATAATTATCATCACCGATCCAATGCCTACGACTTTCTCATATTGGTTTTTGCTAAGTTACTTTGTTGCTACTGCTTTACACTTGCTACGAAACTGCTACAGTTACTGTTGCCGTTACTATTGTTACTGTTGCTACTGCTATCAAAACTATCATATTACTATGCTACTAAATATTCTGCTACAGATATTTTATCTACAGGTGTGGTTGAATTGACAACTCAACTGCTAATACTTGCAAATATTCTTTGGCTCCCCTTGTGTCGAATCAATAAATCTGGGTGAAATACTACCCGCGAAAACTGTTGCGATCCCCTATACTTGTGGGTTATCAACAGCCTACCGGAACGCAGTTCTAAAATTCTCGGCCAGGTTCGAGGGGCTTGAATTTCATCATATCCCCCGTGACAGCAACTAGGCCGCCGATATCCTAGCCCGGATGGGCGCCAAGCGGGATAAGGTACCAGAAAACACCTTCCTCGAACGGCTCTTCAAGCCATCCGTAACCTGGTAGGATGACACAGAGACGTCGGTGTCAAACGACGCGAGGCAATTTGCCCCACCCAAAAATGAAACAAAGGAAGAAGTAATCGGAGGATCTGCTGTTCAGGAAACGGCCTCGGCCCACGAGGTCTGGCAGTCATTGCACCCTGGACCGAGCCCATCCTCGCTTACCTACTTCGGAAAGAGCTCCCTGAGGACCAAACCGATGCACATCGGATCGTAAGGCAGTCTAAAGCCTACAAAATCCATGAGGGGGAGCTCTACAAGCAAAGTACCATAGGCGTCCTCCAGCGGTGTATATCCGAAGAGGAAGGAAGATCGCTACTCAGCGAAATACACTTCGGCATGAGCGGACATCATGCCGCTGCTCGGACCTTGGTAAGCAAGGCATTCCGTGCTGGCTTTTACTGGCCAACGGCAGGGGCCGATGCCAAAATTCTGGTACAACGATGCCCCGGCTGCCAAGTGTTCGCCCAACAAAGCCACATGCCCCCTACATCCCTCAGGACTATTCCAATCACTTGGCCTTTTGCGGTCTGGGGGCTAGACATGGTTGACCCACTTAAAGGAGGGTCACGCAAAAACAAATATCTACTCGTCATGGTAGACAAGTTCACAAAGTGGATCGAAGCAAAACTAGTCACCTCGGCGGGGGCAGTCCCAGTAATCGAGTTCATTTCCGAAGTGGTGCACCATTACGGTATACCCACAGCATCATAATGGACAACGGGACAAATTTCATTGCCAAAGAGGTGAAGGAATGGTGCGTAAAGATGGGCATCAAGCTCGACAACGCGTCAGTCTACCACCCGCAGTCAAACGAGCAGGTAGAACGCGCCAACGGATTAATTCTCAGCGGCATTAAGCCAAGGCCAGTACGCTCCATCAAAGAGGCGGACTGCAAATGGGTGGAGGAACTCGACTCCGTCCTATGGGGTTTACGCACCACACAGAACCGATCCACGGGGTACACCCCGTTTTTTATGGTATATGGCACCGAGATGGTACTCCCCTGCGACATAATACACGACACACCTGGGGTACGCATGTATGAGGAACAGGAGGCCGAGCTAGATCGGCAGGTCGCTTTGGATGCCTCAGAAGAAGAACGCAATGTAGCCAGGGAGCGCTCCGCAATCTATCAGCAGCAAGCGAGATGCTACCATAATAGGGAGGTTCGTGGAAAGGATTTCAACATCGGGGATCTGGTCATGAGGCGCCACCCGGAGAAGCAGAAACATAAACTTTCGCCCAAATGGGACGGACCATTCATCATCGACCAGATCCTTGTTGGAGGCGCTGATACGTCTCCAACGTATCTATAATTTTTGATTGTTCCATGCTATTATATTATCAATCTTGGATGTTTTAATACACATTTACAGCAATTATATATCATTTTTTGGGACTAACCTATTAACTTAGTGCCCAGTGCCAGTTGCTGTTTTCTGCCTGCTTTTGGTTTTCCAGAAAATCAGTACCAAACGAAGTCCAAATGCAACGAAACTTTTTGGAGATTTTATATTGGTCCAGAGAAACACTAGAAGCTTTCGGAGGAGGCCAGAAGACCCTGGAGGTGGCCACGAGCCACCAGGGCACGCCTGGGGGGGGCAGGTGCCCCCTGGTGCCTCGTGGGCCCACCTCTGACTATTTCGACCTAATTCCACCACTATAAATTCTCTAAAATCGGGAAACCAACAGAGGAGTCCACAAAATACTTTTTCCACCGCCACAAGTTTCTGTTCTCAAGAGATCCCATCTGGAGGCCTTCTCCGATACTCTGCCAGAGGGGGAATCGATCACGGAGGGGCTCTACATCAACCTTGCTGCCCTTTCGATGATGCGTGAGTAGTTTACCATAGACCTTTAGGTCCATAGTTAGTAGCTAGATGGCTTCTTCTCTCTTTTTGATCTTCAATACAATGTTCTCCTCGATGTTCTTGGAGTTCTATCCGATGTAATCACTTTTTGCGGTGTGTTTGTTTGGATCCGATGAATTGTGAGTTTATGCTCAGATTATCCATGAATATTATTTGAGTCTTCTCTGATCTCTTTTATGCATGATTATTATAACTTCATATTTCTTCTCCGATCTATTGATTTGGTTTGGCCGACTAGATTGATTTATCTTGCCATGGGAAGAGGTGCTTTGTAATGGATTCAATCTTGCGGTGCTCAATACCAGTGACAGAAAGGGACATGACACGTATGTATCGTTCCTATTAAGGGTAAAAATATGGGGTTTATTCATGCATTAGTTTACTTTGTCTACATCATGTCATCTTGCTTAAGGCGTTACTTCGTTCTTTATGGACTTAATACACTAGATGCATGCTGGATAGCGGTCGATGTGTGGAGTAATAGTAGTAGATGCAGGCAGGAGTCAGTCTACTTGTCTTGGACGTGATGCCTATATACATGATCATTGCCTTGGATATCGTCATGATTATTTGCTTTTCTATCAATTGCCCAACAGTAATTTGTTTACCCACCGTATGCTATTTTCTTGAGAGAAGCCTCTAGTGAAAACTATGGCCCCCGGGTCTATCCAAATCATTTACTAAAACCCTAAAAATACTGGCTGCAATTTTATCTTATTTATTTTATTTTGTATTTTTTTCTATCTATCTATCTATCACATACAATTTAATCTTGCAACTTACCGCCGAGGGATTGACAACCCCTTGTTTGCGTTGGGTGCAAGGATTTGTTGTTTTGTGTGCAGGTGTTGTTCACGAGGTGTTGCATGATTCTCCTACTAGATTGATAACCTTGGTTTCATAACAGAGGGAAATACTTATCTCTACTGTACTGCATCTCCCTTCCTCTTCACGGAATAACCAACGCAGCTCACAAGTAGCAGGAAGAATTTCTGGCGCCGTTGCCGGGGAGACATCATCAACATCTATCAAGTACCTTCGCATAAAACTTACATCTCCTTGCATTTACTTTATTTACCTTTTATTTGCATTTTCCTCACATTTTCATCTCCCCCACTTCTAAAAAAAGGGTTTTTTACAAAAATACCAAAATATTTTCCGTTTGCCTTTTTCTTGTTTGCTTCTTTGCATGCTTGCTTTTATTGCCATGTCAACACTCAAGAACAAAAAGTGAAAGCAAAAATTTAAGATCACTATGGATCCTCATCCACTTGCTAATCTTTTCAAAAGATCCAATTATAATGAACCAATAGCTAGTGATTTGAGTGCTCTTGATTTTCTCTATGAAGTTTTGCTTGAAAATCATGAATCTGAAAATTGTGATGAAGTGTTAGAAGAAGAAATTTATAAAGTGATTCATGATAGCTCCTTGATTGAAAAGCATGATTGCAATGATGTTACTATAAATTCTATTAATGTGAATTGTGCTAATAATATGCAAAACTACATGCTTGGGGATGATAATTTTATTATGTCCACTACTTGTTGCAATGATCATGATTGGGGTGATAATGCTTCTTATGATCTTGAAAATTTATTTAAGCCTCATGATGAATATGTTATTGATAATACTGTTTGCAATACTATTAAAAGTGGGTTCGGAGAGGTCATGACTTTAGTTGATGTTAATCCCACTATCTTGGAAGATTATAAGTTTTTTATGCATGTGGATCATAGAGAGAATATTGTTTATGATAGCTATATTGTTGAGTTTGATTATGATCCTACATGTAATTATTATGAGAGAGGAAAATATGGTTGTAGAAATCTTCATGTTAGTAAATTGTCTCTCATTATGTTGAAATTATTAATGGTCCATTCTTGCTATTGGCATATGCTAGATATTGCTTGTCTTGATAATTTGTTTGCTTATAAAATGCCTATGCATAGGAAGTATGTTAGACTTAAATGTGTTTTTCACATGTTTCATGGTGCTCTCTTCGTGTTTAAATTACTATCTTTCATGTGAGCATCATTGAAATATCAAGCCTATCTTAATGGCTATAAAGAAAGAGCTTGTTGGGAGACAACCCAATGAATAAAATAAATTTTTACTTTTTGTTTCTGTTATTGTGTGTTTTCATATTTATGCTACTGTTATGATAGTGTTTTTGTGTTTTTAATTAGTGTTTGTGCCAAGTAAATCCTTTGGGATGATTTGTAAGATAGTATAATTGATGCTGTTTGGAAAACAGAAAGTTTTGCGTCCAGTGCTGGAATTTTAGTTCTGTATTGGAGCATCAGAAAAATCTGAAATTTTTACACAGTATTGGTATATGAATTGCCCACGTTTTTATAATTTATCATAATTTTTGGAGTTACATAAGTATATGTTTTAAATAGATTGCTACAGACTGTTCTGTTTTTGACAGATTCTGTTTTTGATGCACTACTTGCTTGTTTTGATGAAACTATGGATTGTATAGGGGGGGTATAAGCCATGGAGAGGTTAGAATACAGTAGGTATAATGCAAAAATAAAATATAATGGGTTTGCAACAGTACTTAAAGTAGTGATTTATTTTGTTATACTAACGGATCTCACGAAGGTTTTGTTGAGTTTGGTGTGATTGAAGTTTTCAAGTTCTGGGTGAGATCACCATGGATGAAGGAATAAGGAGTGGCAAGAGCCTAAGCTTGGGGATACCCGAGGCACCCCAAGGTAATATTCAAGGAATACTCAAGCGTCTAAGCTTGGGGATGCCCCGGAAGGCATCCCCTCTTTCTTCTACCAACCATCGGTAATTTTACTTGGAGCTATATTTTTATTCATCACATGATATGTGTTTTGCTTGGAGCGTCGTGTATTATATGAGTCTTTGCTTTGTTTGCTTTTTAGTTTGTCACAATCATCTTTTCTGGACACACCAATTTGAGAGAGCCACACGTTCATCATAATTTGTTAGAATACTCTATGTGCTTCACTTATATCTTTTGAGCTAGGCAGTTGCTCTAGTGCTTCCCTTAAATCTTTTTGAGCACGGCGGTGGCAATATTTTGAAGAAATGAACTCTCATGCTTCACTTATATTATTTTAAGAGTTGATAAAATTTTTTAAGAAATGTTTGCACTCTCATGCTTCACTTATATCTTTTTGAGAGTTGATAAAAGTAACGGTAATTTGCACAAGATATGAATTTGGTCCCAAAGTGATGAATATTCAAGAGGGATATAATAAAAACTTTCATATAGATCATTGGATATGATAAGTGTGATTCCTTGCAATAGTTTTGCGATATGGAGATGATAATATGTGAGTCATGTTAGTGAGTAATTGTGATTTAGTAAGAATATTAGTGTTAAGGTTTGTGATTCCCTGTGCATGCACATTAAGTCAATAGTTATGCAACGAAATTATATCCTACTTATGGTGCATTATTCAGTGTTAGTTATGTTCAATGCATGTTTATGACCATTTTCGTTTTTTGGTTGGTTGCCTCTCAATCTATTTGCTAGCCTTCATTTGTACTAAACGGAAATACTGCTTGTGCATCCAAACTCCTTAAACCCAAGTTGTGAGAAATGGGTGCACCATATCTACCTATATGCGGTATTACCATGCCAGTCCAAGTAAATTTGCATGTGCCAACTCTAATTCTCAAAATAATTTTTCTGTTTTGTGTGCCCGTACAGCTCATGAAGCGGCAGGGGGTGGCCGATATTTTCCATGCTAGGTGTGTTATTCTCACGATGAGTGTTTATTCACTTGTCATTGCATGAGAGAGTGGCTGGTAATAGGGATGCCTAGTCCCACAATGAAATCAAAAATTAATAACAACAAAATTCCTTGAAAAGTGATGGTATGGAGGGCACCCGTGGATACGGCTAGCCATGGATTGTGAAAGAATGGTGGAAAGGAAATAAACTTTACTTTCTGTTTGGGAACCGCCTATGATGTGTCTAGCATGGAAGATATTGGGAATTCTCGGTCGCTTTCGTTGACAGGAAAAGCATGCCTCTCAAAATAATTTTATCTCTCTAATTTAAGCTTTGAGCTCTGGCACATTAGCAAATCTCTGCTTCCCTCTGCGAAGGGCCTATCTATTTACTTTTATGCAATTTTTATTTGAGTCTCCATCTTCTCTTATAAAGCACCAACTAGAGAGCACTATTGTCATACTTATGCTTTGAATGTAGCTAATATGGAGTGTGTTTCATGAATGGATCAATGATTGAGCATAATGGGCTAGGGATAACTTTCTTTAGCATTGATAATTTGAAAGACATGGTTGCTTGTTAGCATGCTTGAGTAATTATATTTTCATGTCAAATTATAGACTATTGCTTTGAATCATTCTAGTCCAATGTCCATGCTACAAAAGAAAAGAATATATTATGAATATGATGGGTAGCATTCCACATCAAAAATTCTGTTTTTATCATTTACCTACTCGAGGACGAGCAGGAATTAAGCTTGGGGATGAAGATACGTCTCCAACGTATCTATAATTTTTGATTGTTCCATGCTATTATATTATCAATCTTGGATGTTTTTATATACATTTGCAGCAATTATATATCATTTTTTGGGACTAACCTATTAACTTAGTGCCCAGTGCCTGTTGCTGTTTTCTGCCTGTTTTTTGGTTTTCCAGAAAATCAGTACCAAACGAAGTCCAAATGCAATGAAACTTTTTGGAGATTTTTTTATTGGACCACAGAAACACTAGAAGCTTCGGGAGGAGGCCAGAAGACCCTAGAGGTGGCCATGAGTCACCAGGGCATGCCTGGGGGGGCAGGCGCGCCCTGGTGCCTCGTGGGCCCACCTCTGACTATTTTGACCTAATTCCACCACTACAAATTCTCAAAAATCGGGAAACCAATAGAGGAGTCCACGAAATACTTTTTCCGCCGCCGCAAGTTTCTGTACTCGAGAGATCCCATCTGGAGGCCTTCTCCGGTACTTCGCTAGAGGGGGAATCGATCACGGAGGGGCTCTACATCAACCTTGCTGCCCTTCCGATGATGCGTGAGTAGTTTACCACAGACCTTCGGGTCCATAGTTAGTAGCTAGATGGCTTCTTCTCTCTTTTTGATCTTCATTACAATGTTCTCCTCGATGTTCTTGGAGTTCTATCCGATGTAATCACTTTTTGTGGTGTGTTTGTTGGGATCCGATGAATTGTGAGTTTATGATCAGATTATCCATGAATATTATTTGAGTCTTCTCTGATCTCTTTTATGCATGATTATTATAGCGTCGTATTTCTTCTCCGGTCTATTGATTTGGTTTGGCCGACTAGATTGATTTATCTTGCCATGGGAAGAGGTGCTTTGTAATGGGTTTGATCTTATGGCTCTCAATCCCAGTGATAGAAAGGGACATGACACATATGTATCATTGCTATTAAGGGTAAAAAGATTGGGTTTATTCATGCATGAGTTTACTTTGTGTACATCATGTCATCTTGCTTAAGGCGTTACTCCGTTCTTTATGGATTTAATACACTAGATGCATGCTGGATAGCGGTCGATGTGTAGAGTAATAGTAGTAGATGCAGGCAGGAGTCGGTCTACTTGTCTCGAACGTGATGCCTATATAAAGGATCATTGCCTTGGATATCATCATGATTATTTGCTTTTCTATCAATTGCCCAACAGTAATTTGTTTACCCACCGTATGCTATTTTCTTGAGAGAAGCCTCTAGTGAAAACTATGGCCCCCGGGTCTATCCAAATCATTTACTAAAACCCTAAAAATACTTGCTACAATTTTATCTTATTTATTTTATTTTGTATTTTTGTTTCAATCTAGCTATCTGTCACATACAATTTAATCTTGCAACTTACCGCCGAGGGATTGACAACCCCTTGTTTGCGTTGGGTGCAAGGATTTGTTGTTTTGTGTGCAGGTGTTGTTCATGAGGTGTTGCGTGATTCTCCTACTAGATTAATAACCTTGGTTTCATAACTGAGGGAAATACTTATCTCTACTGTATTGCATCTCCCTTCCTCTTTAGGGAATAACCAGCGCAGCTCACAAGTAGCAGGCGCATATCGGATCCGAGATCCCGCGGACGGACGCCTCGAGCCCAACCCTTGGAATGCCGCGCTACTTTGGCATTTCTATGGATAAAAAGCCGAGCATGTTCTTCCCATATACATACGTTGTGTTTTCTCACATTACTTTACCCTTTGCTCACCTCGTTGATATTTTTTACATACCTTTTCCTGCGGAACATGTTAACATGCTGCACATTCTTTGTAACTTGCGCCGTTCCCACTTCCTTTATCCTATCGCCTATAAAGCCAACGTATGCACCAAATTTGACTTAAGATTTGGCCAAGCTGGGTTGCCTGGCTCCTGTGTTTGCCCTTTACGTTCCCGACTATTCGGCTAAAGGGCAAAGGGAGCACCGCTATGATTGTTACTCCCGGGTCATCCGGAGCAGTAACTCAGACGGACAAAGCCGAAAGCTAGCGGTCTTAAATGTACAAATTGATTGGCCATGGCTTCAGAAATTAGTGGAATGGGTCTTTACACCCTGACTAGGGGCTTTACCCCTGAAGTCGCTCGTCTTCGGACACAAGTGCTTGACACAATTACCCAAGGAAAGGAACTGTTGGAAGAACTATTTTTCTTGGATGATGTTTCTTACGTTAAAAAGTAATATAACATAACTTTTTGCCCAGCCCTTGTCGTTTGAACCATATAGCCAGATTGCCTGGTCGCCCGAAGTAGCTGGTCCGACTAGTTCGGCCAGTAGTAAGGGACACTCCTCAATGGACGAGGAGGTCGAAGCCGATGGCTGGTTGACAGGGTTTTGATGCGCAGATTGATTCATGACGTAAAGTCCTTTGATACATAGAGTCATACACAAATTCAATTACGCCCGATCTAGCCCATCTATTAAGGTATCTAGGGTACAATCCTTCTGAGAAAAGTGAGCCGCCGGCATGACATCTTCATACACTAGACTGGTGGGGATTTCCTCCCCGTCAGGCCCCATCGGCCCTACCTCGGCCAGGCGAGTTTTCTCCACTTTGGTGTATCGGGTCTTGACCGTGGCCCAGGCCTCCCTCGCTCCTTTGCGGCATGCCGATACCTTCTAGGCTTGAATCCGGTGCCGAGCTCTTTTTAGACGCTCAGCCAGAATGGACATGTCTTCGGGCACATGTTCCTCCTCGGGCCATTAGGCATTTAACACCACCTTCATGGACGTCCATGCACTTTCGTGCACCTTGACTAGACGAGTTGCGGTGTCTTCGGGCAGTGCGCCAGGGGCTTCCAAGGGTTGACCTGTTAATGAAGCTGCCAGGAATTAAACATTAGTCTGCTGACCAACTCTAGAAATCCTGCGACCAAGAAGCCATCTTCAAATGGAAATGCAAGGGTTACCGAATATCGCCTCGCTTGTTTGCTGGTTCTTCGCCTTGGCGGCGGCCAGACGAGCTTTCAGGGTCTCAATCTCCTAAGCCTGCCGGATATTCTCCGCCTTCAGCGCGTTCGAGTCATCCCTCCTTTGGGATAACACATGCTGGCTGGCCTGCCGGTGCGACTCCGTCTAGAGTAACTCCTCGCGGGCCTGCTTAAGATCCCTCTCTAGATGGCCAACGGCTTCCGCTACTACAATATACCAAGGTGTTATATGGCCCGAGGATTCTCACCAAGACAGCAACATCTAAAATGGAAGCACTTACCGTGCGCCTCTCCGGTGAAAGTTTTCACCTGCTCTACCTCGGCTAGAGCAGCGCTCAATTTCCCTTCAGTCCAGGAAAGCAGCTCGGCAAAGTGTTCATTCTTCTCCTGAGCTGTTGGCAATATGCCCTAGGGGCAATAATAAATTAGTTATTATCATATTTCCTCGTTCATGATAAATGTTTATTATTCATGCTAGAATTGTATTGACTGGAAACTTAAATACATGTGTGAATACATATACAACACCGTGTCCCTAGTGAGCCTCTACTAGACTAGCTCGTTGATCAAAGATGGTTAAGGTTTCCTAACCATAGCCATGAGTTGTCATTTCATAATGGGATCACATCATTAGGAGAATGATGTGTTGGACAAGACCCAACCGTAAGCTTAGCATCAGATCGTTTAGTTACTTGCTACAGATTTCTTCATGTCAAGTATCTGTTCCTTAGACCATGAGATCATGTCACTCTTAGATACCAGAGGAATGCCTTATGTGCTATCAAACATCACTTCATAATAGGGTGATCATAAAGGTGCTCTACAGGTATCTCCGAAGGTGTCTGTTGGGTTGCATGGATCGAGGCTGGGATTTGTCACTCCGTATGATGGAGGGATATCTGTGGGCCCTCTCGGTAATACGGTATCGTAAAGAGCTTGCAAGCAATGTGGATAATGAGTTAGTTACGGGATCTTGTATTATGGAACAAGTAAAGAGACTTGCCGGTAACGAGATTGAACTAGGTATGGAGATACCGACGATCGAATCTCGGGCAAGTAACATATCGCCGGACAAAGGGAATTGCATACGGGGTTAACTGAATCCTCAACATCGTGGTTCAACCGATAAAGATCTTCATTGAATATGTAGGAATCAATATGGGTATCCAGATCCCGCTATTGGTTATTGACTGGAGAGGAGTCTCGGTCATGTCTGCATGTTCCGAACCCGTAGGGTCGCACGCTTAACGTTCAGTAGCGCTAGGGTAGTATTGAGATATTAACAGTGGAAAGTCCGAAGGTGTTCGGAGTCTCGGATGGGTTCCAGGATATCATGAGGAGCTCCGGAATGGTCTCGAGGTAAATATTTATATATGGGAAGTCCTGTTTTAGCTATCGGAAAAGTTCGGGGGCATGCCGGCAAGTGTATCGGAGGCACCGAAGGGTTTCGGGGGTCCACCAGCCCCGGGGATGCACGTGGGCTGTAGGGGTCACCCTGGCCTAGTTGGGCCAGGCGCATCAGCCCCTCCCACTTGGCCCATGCGCCAAAGGGGTAAAACCCTAGGGGTGGAGGCGCCCCACTTGCCTTGGGGGGCACTCCACCCCACTAGGCCGCCGCCTCCTCCCTTGGAGGAGGGGCTAGGGCCGGCGCCCCCTCCCCCTCACCCCTATATATAGTGGGGAGGGGCGCAGGGGGCTGCACCCTTCCGCCCGGTGCCTCTCTCTCTGCCGTATACTCCTCCACCACCTTCCGGTACGCGCTTGGTGAAGCCCTGCCGGAATTCCACTGTTGCCACCACCACCATACCGCCATGCTCATTCCGATCTCATCTACCTACTCCCCCACTCTTGCTGGATCAAGAAGAAGAGGACGCCATTGAGCTGAACGTGTGCTAATCTCGGAGGTGCCGTCCGTTCGGCACTAGATCAGATTGGATCGGGATTGGATCGTGAAGAGTACGACTACATCAACCGCGTTACGACGCTAACGCTTTCGGTCTACAAGGGTATGTAGACACACTTCCCTCTCATTGCTTTGCATCTCCTAGATTAGATCTTGGGTGTTTCATAGGAATTTTTTTGATTTTTCATGCAACGTTCCCCATCAGTGGCATCATCAGCTATGTCTATGCGTAGATGCATTTGCACGAGTAGAACACAAAGAAGTTGTGGGCATTGATGTTCAAATTGCTTATTTCCTTTGTCTTATTTGGATTCGGTGGTATTGTGGGATGAAGTGGCTCGGACCAACCTTACTTGTTCACGCACAAGAGACCGGTTCCACTGACTGACATGCAACTTGTATTGCATAAAAGTGGCTTTGCGGGTGTCTGTCTCTCCCACTTTAGTTGAATCTGATTTCACGAGGGCGGTCCTTGTAGAAGGTTAAAAGGCGACTTGTATATCACTGTTGTGGTTTTGCGTAGATAAGAACGGTTCTTATAGTTTGCCCTAGTAGCCATGTAAAAATAGCAACAACAAAGTAGAGGACGTCTAACTTGTTTTTGCAGGGCATGTTGTGATGTGGTATGGCCAAAACATGATGTGATATATGTTGATGTATGAGATGATCATGTTTTGTAATAGGTTCACGACTTGCATGTCGATGAGTATGGCAACCGGCAGGAGCCATAGGGTTGTCTTTAATTTATTGTATGACCTGTGTGTCAATCATTAAACGCCATGTAATTGCTTTACTTTATCGCTATGTGTCATGGTTTTAACACGTCAGATGCCCTTGTGAAAGGACTTAGAGATGAGGCCATCGCACAAGTGTGGAAGCTTAACGGGGTTGATCGGGAACGAGAAGACACCGGGTTACCCAAGTTCGGCCCCTCACAGTGGAGGTAAAAGCCTACGCCCTGCTTGTGTATATTACTATGGTTTTCGATTACAAGGATGTGGATTCGCTAACCTAGCTCTCGATGAGATTGCCACTTCGTCCTTTTCGTATAGGTGCTCCCCTTTATATATATAGGTGGAACCCTATATTACACGAGAGTCCGGGTCGTTCTTTGACCTGCCTCCTACTCTTTCCTACTTGTTCTCCAAGACGGTCTTCTTGCCATCTATCTTCTCGTGAGCCGGCCCACTGCTTAAGTCGGCCTATCCTTGCCAGGCCTCGTTAAGCTCGCCCACACAGAGTCTTCAGCCCCGCGGTGAGTTGACCCGCTAAGCTTGCGTTATGGCCGGGTTAACACCCTGCCGAGTCACCATGCTGGTAAACATCCCCAACATTAGCCCTCAGCTTGACTTGAATTTATTCACGTTAAACTTCAACCTGAAAAAGCAAAACATCAGTAATATACTCTCCAAGTGCTTCCCAAGCCGGTCTTTTAGAACACCGTCCTTGACCGGCTCAAGTTGCCGAGTTAAGTGGATCGATGGGTCTGCTCTTCAGGTTCAGACATGGTATTTTCAGCTCTCTTTCCTTCATGACATCATAACGCACTTCCGCAAAATCTGGGATGACATCACCTCGAATCTTTTGAGTGGGCATGTATCATCTTGTCAGGCGCGAAAATCGAGGAGCCCGTAGCCAAAAATTACTGCGCCGCATGGGGTTCCGCCCCTGCCGTTTCAATTTTTACCGTGCCTATATATGGGCCAGCTCACCCCCACTATCACTTTTTACTTCTCCCTCAACTTCCTCCTCGCCTCCACCGCTCTCGCAACCAAAGCGCCGCCGCCTCCGAGCTATTCAGCCATCTCGACCGCGTCTCCTCCGTCGTGCTGTCGCCACCGGAGCTCACTCAAAGTACTCCGGCCACCTCTGCCGTGCATAGGTACACTTAAATCCCTCTCTTTTAGATCTATGCCGCCCCCATTTTCTGCACAGTCCGTCGGGGTTCAACCGTGTTCATCGTTCTTCGCACCAGTAGATCTCAAATGCCCTTGGTCCCTTGCGGTTTTAGTTTTCGTAACCATCCCGCAGCATTTCCCATATTTAGTAGATCCATCGCGCTATCATGGCTAAGCCCATTGTGGTTCTTCTTTCAGTACGAAGAACACGTTTAATCTTTTATTTCTTCATTTTTACCCATTTTATAGATCCATAAAATCTCCTCACTTTGTATAACTCTATTTGCGGACTCGTAGCCCAAGTCATGCCTCAACACTTGTAAACATGTGTAGCCTCCAGTTTTGACTCATGGGCGCTAATAATCTTGACCCGGCAATTTGCCTGCATCCTCTTTTCTAACCCGGCTGAAGTTTCTTACTCTCCGGTTTGTTTATATCATTCGTACTTTATCAAAAAGCTCATATTGCTGGCTTGTGACACCTTTTCCTTTTCAGAACAGCTGACATCATGCCTCCCAAGCCCAAGATCGTCAACTGGGCTAAGTCCAGTATATCCGAACTGACCCTGCAAGCTCTGACAGACACCGGGTTGCTGCCAGCAAAGGAGATAATCTCATGGCGAGCTCCTGAAGAGGAAATCCACCCGCAACCCGGCGAAAATGAAGTAGTCATATTTGCTGATCATGTATCAAGGGGTTTTCGTCCTCCTGGCTCATAGTTTTTCAGGGACGTGCTACACTTATTCAACATCAGGCCCCAAGACTTGGCCCCCAACTCCATCTTCAATCTTTGCCAATTCCAAGTATTTTGCAAAGTCTATTTGCAGCTCGAGCCGTCTCTTACCTTGTTCCGGGAACTCTTTTATCTAAACCGCCAAACTGAGCACAAGGACGGCCCCAACATTGAACTCGGTGGGATTTCTATCCAACGCCGAAAGGACATTATCTTCCCCAATGCCAAGCCGGCCAGTCATCCAAAGGGGTGGCAGAGTACTTGGTTCTATTGCAAAGACACTTCTCTCGCAGGTCAGAACCCCTTGCCGGGTTACCGGGCAACCCGGCTTACCAACGCAACCTTCCCGGGTCTTGCTCCCCAAGAAGAGAGGGAGAATCTAGAGCCACTATATCCAAAGATGAATGCTTTACTTGCTCACGGCCTCACCGGTGTCGATTTGACCCGGATTTGGGTCGAATGAAGGATTCAACCGCTGAGCTCCAGGACTCGGCTGATGCACACCTACACCGACCACCGTGAAGACCCACTCCGGTTCAGCCGGGTCAACCTCAAGGAGAAGGAGGTTATAAAACTAGCCAAGAAACTGCTTGGCGAGACGATGGAAGACATCAAGACTATGGGGCTTGCCCCATTTAGCGCCAACAAGCCGGCCCCTCCAGTAATCCGTCTCTTCCCTTAAACAGTATCAATACTACATTGTCCTTGTTTTCATTTCGCCAATCTGCCCCGGTGCAGGAAAACGACAACTGGTGGCGGGTCGAGCCTGTAGATCCTACCCCTCCGCGAGAGGACGA
Organism: Elymus sibiricus; assembly: GCA_039707655.1. Lineage (NCBI taxonomy): Eukaryota > Viridiplantae > Streptophyta > Magnoliopsida > Poales > Poaceae > Elymus > Elymus sibiricus. The sequence continues at coordinate 33,564,810 of CM077670.1, forward strand.
TGAAGAGGAGTCGGATAACGACGAAGACAATGAGGTAGAACTTGACTCTCTATCCTGCCTTTTTAATCAGATTGCTGATGCCTACTCATCTCAGGAGGAAGCTGAAACTTGTCACCACGCCGAGCCAGAGGTAACTTTGATCTCCTCAGGTTCTGATTCCCCAATACCAATTCGAAAGAAAACCCGGGCTGCAATCCGCAAAGTCTGAAGGAAACCCCAGGTTGCCGTCCATAAAGTCCCCTTTTCACATCAAGACACTCATCTGGATCCCAAATTTGTTTTGAAGAAAACTCAGCAAGTCGGCACCTCCAAACGGAAGACTCGGAGCAGCGAGGGCGAGTTGAGTGGCGGGCTTCCGTATGAGCCGCCATCCCATAGAGCACGGGCAGAGGTGCTTCTCAGTCCAACTCCTTCCTTTCCTCTAGCTGGTTGCTTTAAAGAACCCTTACATTTAAATGACTCGGCATACCAGACGTCCCCCTCCTCGGATGAATCAAGCGCCACTCAGGCGCCAGCTTTAAACATCAACCCGGGGTAAGCATACTGATTATCCTTTATTTGCACAGCTCTCCATCTTATAACCCTTAACTGAATTAAATCTTTGCTCTTTTCAGTGCCATGGCCATCAAGAAGAAAACAGCCGCTGGGTCATCTGACCCAGTCATTCCAACTAAGCCGCAAGAAGAGGCCACCTTGGTCATCCACGATGAGCCGGCATTCCAAAACAACCCGCCGCCCCAGGACCCAACAAGCCCGGCTCGCACAACCTCTCCTATAGCTGAGGAGAGGGAAAATGTAATTGAAGATCAACCCGCACAGCAACCCGAGGCGCCGGCTCAAGAAGAAGTAGTAGTGATGAGCGAGCAGCAAACTGCCGCACCAGAATCCTCCACCGCTCTTACAAAGGTTCCGGCCAAGCCTGAGCCGGCCCCGAAGGACAAGGGGAAGTCGGCTCTTGAGTTTTCTACATTTGAAGACCAAGATGCCAGTACCCTGCACCGGGCCGTGCTGACCCGGCTGTCCGAGAGCCGGGACACAGTGATCTCCATGATCACGTCTTTGAAGCAGAAGTATGAGGTAATTTGCTCCCTTTGGTCTGTACCATATATATATGTAGCCCCCAAGGGCCGGGTCATTATGAAATGAGGACCTGGGACTTCAAAATTTTGACTTGTAAACAGAGCTTCAACCAGCGACCCCAAAGGCCAGCTCGTCATTCATGACGGGCGGGTCTTCATCACGTAGCAGGATAGACCAATTTATGCATTAGCCCCCAAGTGCCATGTAGAGTGCCTGCAGATGCATGGAACTTGCCTTGCTATTTGTTTTAAGCTCGAAAGCATGTAGCCCCCATGTGTCGGGTTGTCCTTTAGGGCGGCTCGGGTCATGCATATATGATGTATAATAGACTGCACTGCAGGAAATGCTGGATGAAGTAGAGGCCCAGGCTTCCGCCTTCCGAAAGGAAGCACGAAAGGAGAGGAAATTGTGCAAGGAAGCTGAAGAAGCCGCTGCTGAAGCCAATAAGTCCTTAGGCATTGTACGGACCACTTTGCAAGAGACAGAGGCCGCAAGAGCCGCCCTGGCCATACGTACTGAAGAGGCTGAAGCCAAGCTTGAGCCGGCAACTCAGGAGCTGGTAACTCTTAAGGGTTAGATTACCGCCATGTGCCGAGCCATCTTTGGTAAGACTATTTTAAGTAACTATTCCGTCTAAAATATGCTAAGTCGGCTTTGCTGATCATGTATACTAACTTGTGCAGGCCGTAAGAATCAAACTCTTGTGCAGCAACCAGTGGTGAAATTGAAGGCGGTCTACACCCTGGTAGAATAACTGTATATAGGCAACTGCCGTTGTATACTGGCTGCAAAGAACACCAAGGCGCCGCCGCAGTTGATTTCCTATACTTTGAAAGAACTGTCCATCGTGCCCAGGTGGTTCAATGACTGGAAAAAGGTGGCTTGGCGCACTGGAGCCCTAACGGCGCTTGCGCAAGCCAAGGTTTACGTACCAGAGCTCGACCCGGCTCAGATCGTGGGCAGGTACCCAGAGTTCAATGTTGATGACTCGCCATTTACCAAGAAGGACTTACAGCGTTGTATCAAAGAAACCCGGGTTGCCGCCACCGACATCGCAGAAGAGGCAGACCTGACCAGGCACCAGGCGCCGTACTCAAAGGCGAATGATAGAGCCGCCTAACCAAGAGCCGGTGGCATTAACCCACACACGTAAGCCATCTTTTCCTCCTGAAGTCGACCCTTCCTCCCTGATATCCGATGATGCTCTATTTGAGGCGTTGCGCTCAATTCAGTGGTCGACTGGCGACTCAAGCCAAGAAGCGAAGGATGACAAAGGCCGCGAAGAGCCGGCTCATGGCGCTTCATCGGCCGCTGGCGCCAGCTCTGACCCGGCGACATAAACGCCGGCTTATCTTTTGTAGACCGAACTTTGTAAAAAAGTATGTCATGGCCGCAGTTGATGGGCGGCTTGTAATATGGTAGTATGAAACACTTGATGCTGATGCCAGTGCCGTCGTGTACTGAGCTTTGTTTTCCTGTACAAATACTTTGCGCTTTTGCGAATCCTCCTTTTGGCCTTGAGAGCCGGTTTTGCAATAGAGTGATTCTGCCGAAACAATAACAATTGCATGTAATGGTTACTGATGAAATCATATTGAACGAGTAATCCTTGTTACTATTTGCAATGAATCAAGTATTTAAATGGAACTAAGCAAATGATATGCATGGATGTATGTATGTATGCAGAGATGATATGTATGGATGTATGTATGTAGAATAGTCGCAAGTCGGGATATGCTTGAAACGGCCGGCTTATAAAGCACAAGCCGGAATATGCTTTTATGAAGCTGGCACTTTGGCATGTTGGTTTGTCCTTGCTCTCTAAAAGCCGGCTCTCACACAACCAATCGAACATTTTAACTCTGATGAGTTCAGGGTCACCTATATGATTGACTCATCAGATGTACGCCGGGTCATTTTCAAGGAGTAGCATCTTGCTAACAGGCAGGTTTAACCAACTTTGTGGCATCTCGCTGGGTTAAAAGGGTTTTGTAAGCTAAACTCGATGAGTTGGAAGCCCCCAAGTAACCATATGATCCTGGAAAAGCTCAGCATAGGATATACAGGAGATAATGCTACTACTGCAAAACATCTGGGGTCCAGATAAGCCAGCTTTAGTCCATTGATCATTACTGATCTGCGCATCGTGGCAGCTAGACTTCTTGGTCAACCCTTACTTTTTCGCCAATAAGGCAGGATACCTATGTTTGAACCGCGCATCATGGTAGCTAGTCCTCTTTGGCAACCTGTACCTTTTCACAAATAAAGCAGCAGTCCCCAAGACCGGGTTGTCTTATATTTGTAAAACCCGGCCAAATCCACCGAGTCACATCTGTGCAGCCCCCAAGTTTTAAGTCGACTCGAGGAGCCGGCTTGAGATTCTTTGGGCTTGGCTATGGTGTAAACCGGCGTACAGTTGACAGCTGGAAACTGGAATTTATCGGAGCCGAAGGCGATATGGCGAGTCGATGATCTTGTAGGGACATTTTTGCCCAAGGTGATTTTCGTACGCCTCTTGGTCCGGCTCTCCTAGCTCCTCCAGGGCCGTTTCTCTTTTCTGTTTCTTTGCTACCGGCTTTAGAATTTGCCGGTTTTACCAAGATCGGCTTTCTTTGTTCTTCCGGCGCGGGCACATGAGTCGGCCGCGGCGTTATAAGCCGGCGCGGACACGTGGGTCGGCCACGGTGTTTGTAAGCTGGCGCAGACGAGGGAGTCGCCTGGCGTGTTGATGCAGACTGAAACGCGGAAGCGGCGTGGCAAGGACGAATGCCAGTGTAAATGATGCTGGTGCGCGCTCTGTATCCATGGTATAACGCCACTTTTGTCCTGCGCAAAATATTACAGGTCAGAGTAATTGTTCTCGGATGAATTAATATGTGCTGATGGAACACATAGGAAGGATAACACCTGATGTTTTTTTAGACGACATGGTTCCGACCAGCTTGAGCCAGGTCCGGTCCTGCCTGATTTGGACTGGCATGGCATGCCGACTCGACCCCGGCGATGTTCTCCAACCCGGCGGCCGACTCGCCAACCGCGCCGATGAAAGTGTGAAACTTGCCGAAGGGGACCCGATACCCGCACTCTATTGAGCCGGCATCGGGGCCCCCAGTAGGAATCGTTGATGTAGAACTTCCCGTGGTGGCTCTTCATCATCAAGCCGACCGCGTACCTTCCGAACCCTAGGAGAGATCCCACTAAGAACTCAACTCCATCGTGCGTAGGCCCCACGGTGGGCGCCAACTGTCGTGGTTTTAACACGGCAGATGCCCTTGTGAAAGGACTTAGAGATGAGGCCATCGCACAAGTGTGGAAGCTTAACGGGGTTGATCGGGAACGAGAAGATGTCGGGTTACCCAGGTTCGGCCCCTCACGGTGGAGGTAAAAGCCTACGTCCTGCTTGTGTATATTACTGTGGTTTTCGATTACAAGGATGCGGATTCGCTAACCTAGCTCTCGATGAGATTGCCACTTCGTCCTTTTCGTATAGGTGCTCCCCTTTATATATATAGGTGGAACCCTATATTACATGAGAGTTCGGGTTGTTCTTTTACCCGCTTCCTACTCTTTCCTACTTGTTCTCCAAGACGGTCTTCTTGCCATCTATCTTCTCATGATCCAGCCCACTGCTTAAGCCGGCCTATCCTTGCCAGGCCTCGTTAAGCCGGCCCACACAGAGTCTTCAGCCCCACGGTGAGTTGACCCGCTAAGCTTGCGTTATGGCCGGGTTAACACCCTACCGAGTCACCATGCTGGTAAACATACCCAACACTATGCGTTAGCAATAGTTGTAGAAGCAATAGGTTGCGAGACAACCACGTGATGACACGATGATGGAGATCATGGTGTCATGCCGGTGATGATGGAGATCATGCCGGTGCTTTGGAGATGGAGATCAAAGGCACAAGATGATGATGGCCATATCATGTCACACATTGATTGCATGTGATGTTTATCTTTTTATGCATCTTATTTTGCTTAGGACGATGGTTGCATTATAAGATGATCCCTTCACTTAACTTGAAGATAAAAGTGTTCTCCCTAAAGTTGCGGAAGTTCATCGTTTCGAAGCACCTCGTGATGATCGGGTGTGATAGACTGCGTTCGCATACAACGGGTGTAAGCCAGTTTTACACATGCCGAATACTTGGGTTAAACTTGACGAGCCTATCATGTACAGACATGGCCTCGGAACACGGAGGACTGAAAGGTCGAACATGAGTCATATAGTAGATATAATCAACATGGAGATGTTCACCATTGATGACTGCCCCATCTCACGTGATGATCGGACCTGGGTCAGTTGATGTGGATCATGTAACACTTAGATAACTTGAGGGATGTTGATTTAAGTGGGAGTTATTTAGTAACTTGATTAGAAGAACCAATTATCATGAGCTTAGTCTAATTGTCTCTGCAAATTAATGTTGTAGATCAATGGCTCGCGCTGTAGATCCCCTGAATTTTAATGTGTTCCTAGAGAAAGAAAAGTTGAAAGATGATGGTAGCAACTATGCGGACTGGGTCCGTAATCTGAGGATTATCATCACTGCTGCACAGAAAGTATATGTCCTTGATGCACCGCTAGGTGATCCACCCGCTCCCGCAAATCTGGACGCTATGAACGTCTGGCAAACAAGGAATGATGACTACATGATAGTGCAGTGCGCCATGCTTTACGGCTTAGAACCAGGGCTCCAAAGACTTTTGAGCACCACGGAGCATATGAGATGTTCCAGGAGCTGAAATTGGTATTTCAGGCTCATGACCGGGTTGAGAGGTATGACACCTCTGACAAGTTCTTTAGCTGTAAGATGGAGGAGAACAGCTCCGTTAGTGAGCACGTACTCAAAATGTCTGGGTACTATAATCGCTTGAATCAGTTGGGAGTTAATCTTCCGGATGAAGTAGCGATTGACAGAGTTCTCCAGTCAATGCCACCGAGCAAAAAAGGCTTCGTGATGAACTATAATATGCAAGGGATGGAGAAAACGATCCCTGAGCTTTCTGCGATGCTAAAGGCCGTGGAAGTAGAAATCATGAAAGAGCATCAAGTGTTGATGGTTAACAAGACCACCAGTTTCAAGAAGAAAGGCAAGGGAAAGAAAGGGAACTTCAAAAAGAATGGCAAGCCAGTTGCCGCTCCAGTGAAGAAACCCAAGGCTGGACCCAAACCTGAGACTGAGTGCTTCTATTGCATAGGGAATGGTCACTGGAAGCGGAACTGCCCCAAGTACTTGGGAGATAACAAGGCTGGCAACATCAACAAAGGTATATTTGATATACGTGTTATTGATGTGTACCTTACTACTGCTTGTAGTAGCGCCTGGGTATTTGATACCGGTTCGGTTGCTAATATTTGTAACTCAAAACAGGAGCTGCAGAATAAATAGAGACTAGCTAAGGACGAGGTGATGATGCGCGTCGGAAATGGTTCCAAGGTTGATGTGATCGCCGTCGGCACGCTCCCTCTATGTTTACCTTCGGGATTAGTTTTGAACCTGAATAATTGTTATTTGGTGCCTGCGTTAAGCATGAACATTATATCTGGATCTTGTTTATTGCGAGACGGTTATTCATTTAAGTCAGAGAATAATGGTTGTTCTATTTATATGGATAATATCTTTTATGATCATGCACCCTTGGTGAATGGTTTATTTCTATTGAATCTCAATCGTAGTGATACACATATTCATAATATCGATGCCAAAAAATGCAAAGTTAATGATGATAGTACCACATACTTGTGGAACTGCCGCTTAGGTCATATTGGTGTAAACCGCATGAAGAAACTCCATGCTGATGGACTTTTGGAATCTCTTGATTATGAATCATTTGAGACATTCACAAACGTGCACTCACAACACCTGAATGTAATTTTCGGTGCATTCTCAAAGCCCACCTTCTCCGACTCCTAAACCATCAGAAAGAGTATTGGAAGAAACGCTGCAAGATAAGATGGATTCGGTTTGGTGATGAAAACTCAAAACTTCTTCAAGATATTACCACAGAGAGGTACAGAAAAAATTCCATTGCCACCCTTATATCATCTGATGGAACGGTGACCGAGGATCATTTGGGAAAAGAGTCAGTCCTGTTTGAAGCCTTCCAGGAAAGGCTGGGCACCTCCACCCCACACAATATGAGATTTGACTTGCCATCAATCATCAAACAGTGTGATGACCCACACCAACTGACTACCCCCTTCACCAAAGCTGAGATAGATGAGGTCATCAAAGAAATGCCTGCAGATAGAGCCCCTGGCCCAGACGGATTCAGTGGAACTTTCCTCAAAGCTTGCTGGTCTATCATCAGAGAGGATTTCTACAAATTGTGCTCTGAATTCCATGATGGATCTCTGCAGCTAGATAGCCTAAATTATGGATTCGTCACTCTCATTCCTAAGGTGAATGCCCCGGCCTCTGTTAATGATTACACGTCGATCACACTGCTGAACTGCTGTCTGAAAGTCCTCACAAAATTACTCGCTAACCGACTGCAAAAAATAATCTTGAAGCTCATTCACCGTAACCAATACGGTTTCATCAAAGGGCGCTCGATACAGGACTGTCTTCCTTGGGCTTTCGAGTACATACATCAATGTCAAGCCTCTAAACGGGAAATTTTCTTACTCAAATTAGACTTCGCCAAGGCGTTTGATACAATTGATCATTCGGCTATGCTGAATATTATGAAACATATGGGATTCAATGACAAATGGATTGGCTAGATCCAGTGTATCTTCTCATCGGGGAAATCTTCAGTACTTCTAAATGAAATCCCCAGCCGGCAATTCCCCTATCGATGCGGGGTTAGACAGGGGGACCCTTTGTCACTGCTCATCTTCGTCCTCGCAGCTGATCTTCTATAGTCAGCGATTAACGATGCCTTCAAAAAGAACCAACTACAGCTCCCTATTGAGACTCGTGGAAACACGGACTACCCGGTTATACAGTATGCTGACGACACGATCATCGTGATGCCAGCGTGCACGAAGCAAGCCGAAATCATGAGGCAAATTCTCACTGATTACGCTGACTCCATTGGTCTGAAGATCAACTTCCACAAATCCACTTTGATCCCAATAAATACACCAGATGATCTCTGCTAAACCATCGCCAATATTTTTGGTTGCACTACGGGTGGCATGCCATTTACCTACCTAGGGCTCCCCCTAGGCACTACCAGACCCACGGTTCAAGACCTCATGCCCCTGGTTTGTAGAGCCGAACGCCATGTGACCGCCACCATGTCGATGTTATCTTACGGCGCCAAACTATCACTGCTCAATTCAATCATCACCTCCCTGGCCATGTTTGCAATGTGCACAATCAAGATCAATCCAAAAATAATAGCCCAGCTGGATAAAATTAGAAGACACTGCCTTTGGAACAAGAAAACAGATAATGGAGACCATTGTAACTCCCTGGCAGCCTGGGATCTGGTCTGCCGCCCCAAAAAACATGGAGGGCTCGGTGTCTTGGATCTGCAAGTTCAGAACGATGCCCTTCTGCTGAAATTTTTACACAAGTTCTACAATCACCATGACACACCTTGGGTCGAGCTTGTATGGAATACATACTACCCGGATGCAATCCCCCACGCCTCTGATCCTTGTTACTCCTTTTGGTGGAGAGATGCTATGCAGCTCAGCCCATTATTTCGAGGGGTCTCCACGGTCCAAATCAGAAATGGATCATCTACTCTATTTTGGAAGGACTTATGGCATGAAGAGCTTGCATCATCGGCCTTCCCGCATGCCTACTCCTACACAACAGATGAAGATATCTCAGTTAAAAACTTCCTAGGCTCGACGGTGCTAAGCTCTGTCTTTCAGTTGCCCCTCTCACCACAAGCCCATGATGAGGTCAAAAGGATCCAGCAACTGCTCATAGAAATTAACATACCCGAGCAAGGTGAAGACAAATGGACATATGTGTGGGGAGCCTCGGACTTCAAGGCCAGCAGATATTATGCATTCTGCTTCAGGGATGTTCAAGCCCACAAAGCTTACAAGTGGCTTTGGAAATCCAAGTGCATGCTCAGGATCAAAGTCTTTGGGTGGTTGCTGCTCTCTGATCGGTTAAACACCAGCAACATGCTTAAGCGACGGCACTATAACATAGGCGACAACTTGGACTATCTATTGTGTGGCAACCACGTGGAGGAAACTATCGAGCATATGATATTCAAATGCACTTTCAGCCAGCAATGTTGGAATAAGTTGGGGATACAATGGAATGATGCAACCCACAGACTAAATCTACTTGAACATGCCAAGAAGGAATGGGGCAGACCACTGTTCATGGACACCTTCTTGCTTGCTGCCTGGAGCCTATGGAAGGAAAGGAACAATAACTTCTTTAGAGGTGTCACGCCAACAGTTGGAGCCTGGGAGCTACGATTCAAGACTGACTTCTCCAACCTGATCTACAGAGTGCCAGAAAAGGTGAAACCCAGCATCTCTGCTTTGGTGAATTCTATTGACTAGAACACCCCCTGTAATAACCCTCACCAAACACTAATTGTAACTTTTACCCCCATCTGCCAGTTGGATCTAGGGACACCATGTAAATCATTGTACATTATCTTTTATATATAAAATATAAGCAGTAGGAGCCTCTCCTACTATTTCAACCCTCAAAAAAATCATTTGAGACATGTGAACCATGCCTCATGGGCAAGATGACTAAAACCCCATTTTCTGGAACAATGGAGCGGGCAAGTGACTTATTGGAAATAACACATACCGATGTATGCGGTTCGATGAGTGTTGAAGCACGTGGTGGATATCGTTATTTTCTTACCTTCACAGATGATTTGAGTAGATATGGGTATATTTCCTTGATGAAACACAAGTCTGAAACATTTGAAAAGTTCAAGGAGTTTCAGAGTGAAGTGGAGAATCATCGTAATAAGAAAATTAAATTTCTATGCTCTAATTGTGGAGGTGAATATTTGAGTTATGAGTTTGGTATGCATTTAAGACAATGTGGAATTGTTTCACAGCTCACGCCACCTGGAACACCACAGCGTAATGGTGTGTCCGAACGTCGTAATCGTACTCTATTGGATATGGTGCATTCTATGATGTCACTACAAAAAAAACACTTCCGTGATGATACATCTTTGTCACAGTAGGTCAAGTTTTCTGTCATGCATGTACATCCGTGACAAATTTATGACAAAATCAAGATAGTCATACCTGTGCTGTCGTAGAAGTGTTCCATGACAATACTGAAATTATCATCACGGAAGTGTCCACTTCCATGACGATAAATGTCGCGTCATGGAAGTGTTTTCGTCAAGGGTGACCGACATGTGGCATCCACCGTAACGGGTCACCATTAAGCTATCGGGTTCCGGTTTGGATCCGATAACCCGTTAACAGCCCTGACCAATGGCGATTTTCCACGTGTAAAATTCTCATTCGCCAACAGATCCACATGTCAGCTCGATGTCGTGACAGATGTCAACCAACCACTGGACGATACGCGCCTATGGAACAGTGACAAGTGGCGCGGCCCAACAGTGGCCCATTTAACCTAAATGGGCCGGTTCATCTAATGGCCCACAAGATTTTGTCAGACACTAGTGGACCGGCCCGTTAACAGCCTGCCATGGTTTGGACCAAATTACGGCCCATATAGATCATGTTTTGGGCCAAATTACGGCCCATATAGGATCATGTTTTGGGCCAAATTACGGTCCATAACTGATCCGGCCCGTTAATAGGCCACTGTTCTTTGGGGCCCACTGTAGGCCCGGTTTGTATCTCGGCTTGTTAAAGGCCCGTTTAACAGTTCGGCCCGATATTCATTTCGGCCTGTTAGCCGCCGTTGTTGTAAGTGGGCTGTTTTTGGCCTGGTTTAACTTTCAGCCATTTAACGGCCCGTGCTGCACCTAGGCCTATTTCTAGGCCTAAGAGATTTTCGGCCTCTTAACGGCCCGTACTCATCGTGGATAAATTTCAGCCCAACCTGACTAACGGCCTGTTAAAGGCCCGTCACATAGTTGGGCCAAATTATGGCCTACTTTCCATCCGGCCTGCTTACAGCCCATAATTTTATTGGGCCAACCAAGGCCCGTGAGAAATTTTGGCCTGTTAACGGCTCGTATGAAATTGGGCCAATCATGGGCCTACGGTAGTTTCGGTCTGCTATCGGCCCATGAATTGTTTGGCTCAATACAGGCCCAATCTACTTTTCAGCCTGTTAAAAGCCCAGGGAAATTTCTGGCCCAACTGAGGGCCACGTTTTACTTGGCCTGTTAAAGGCCCAAAACTACTTTACGTTTAGGCCTAATAATGGCCAGAAATGATTATAGGCTAACTTTCTGACCCATATATAACTAGTTACGGACCGGCCCATTTTGGTAGCGTAATTTCTTTTTATATACCGCTGACAGACCGATAACGTATTGGGCCGTTTAGCTCTGTTGAAGCTACCGGCCTAAATTACAGCATACCGACAAAGAATAAACCTCTTCTAAAAAAAGACTAAGAATAAACCTAGACTATACAATAATGAAATTACGGAATATTACATCCACTGGGCATCAAAGTTTGCCACCAATGATAATAAAGGGCAACCAGACCGCAGATTACATACACTGGGCATCAATGGTCGCCACCAGTGCAAAAAAATGTGCTGACAAAATAATATGCAAAACCAACAGCACTTCAACACAGTTCAAGAAATGTTAGTCCGACCTCGGTGCTGTAGCGCAACCAGCTGAACAAGCTGACGAGACCTCAGTTGTCTGAATGTTAAATCCTCTAGCTCTAGCCGCATAGCTATAAAGCATGCACAGGTGTCCTCTTTGATCTTCGTTAGAGATTGTACTTCAAGTCAGACCTGAGCTGCACCAAGTCTTTCAGCTTGAAGTTGAGACTGAAGAAGTTGAACTGATGCTGGCAGCAACTTAACCAAGGTTGTGTCACACCTGCTGGTGAGTAGCTTGAACTCACTGTCTTCATCAAGACATAACCTTGATGTCATCTCTCTCTCTTCAAGATTGTTTACCTTCTTCGCTGCAATATAAGTGATAGGTACCAGCAATGGGTTTGGCTCACTATCTTCCCTAAAGTTCTGCCTGGCGTCAGAGATATTAATCTGAAAGAGAAAGGAGACAGAACAAGTTTCACAAATATATAATCAACGATGGTCAGTGTGTGACAATTCCATCCCTTTTTATATTGGGAAATTCAGAGATACAATTTAAAATAGCATTAACATAATACGGCATTGTCCGTATCATCGACAAAATCAGTTAAGACAAAGCAGCAAATGAGATGATGCAGGCATGGGCAGCTTCACCACACCACCAGATTAGAGATCTAGAACACAGGCATACATGCAGGGCTAAAGAAAATCAATGCATTTGTTCTGATTAATGTGAATGGTATGAATAAGGAACATGTTTTTACAACTACAATTTGAAACTGGCAGTTGTTGCAAACATGCAATCTGATGCAAACACCAAAGTAAAAAACTGTGGAGGAAATGATGCCTATCCAAATCTATACTAGAACAAAGTTTGAAGGCTTGAGAAGGATGGACTTACATTACATGTTAACATAGGCTCGGCAAAGCCCTTCTCCCACTACTAGGAAAACGGCTATAGCTAATATGGACATTAATGGCGCACCATGTATGTGGTGCGCCACTGCTATATAGCAGTGGCGCACCAGATATGGGTGTGCCATTAATGGCCATATTACTAATGGCGCACCTGGTGTGTGGTGCGCCATTACTAGTTTTGTCCTGGCCCCACACCCCTCCCCAGACTTAGCAGTGGCGCACCAGGGGAAAGTGCGCCATTACTAGTTTTAACTAGTAATGGCGCACCACACCCACGGTGCGCCACTACTAAGTTTGTCCTGGCCCCACACCCCTCCCCAGACTTAGCAGTGGCGCACCAGGGGAAAGTGCGCCATTACTAGTTTTAACTAGTAATGGCGCACCACACCCACGGTGCGCCACTACTAAAATTTTTTTTTTCAAAACTAGTAATGGCGCACCACACACCAGGTGCGCCATTAGTAACCCTGGTTACCAATGGCGCATTCTTAGGAGGTGCGCCATTGGTAACCTGAGAGCAGCTAGATATTTTTGAGAGCCACCTACCACACTCACTTTCCCCACTTCATTCTCTCCACCTCTACCAAGCTTGGTCTCGGCTGCCTCCTCCTCCTCACCTCATTTGCACCATAGATTCACCAAATTAAGTGGTTAAATTTCCTTTTTTTGATAGGTAAGTAAGGGGAAAGCTTTCTTTATGTTCTAGATCTACTTTTTCTCCCTCCAACGTACACACTTTTTATGGCCTAGATCTACACTTTTCTCATTGAGCTAGATCTACGTATGTTTGTGGTGTTGCATATGTTTGTGTTTGCAGGTACCGGTATTTGAAATGCGATAGTTGCCAATATTTTGCCGGAATGTTGATTCATTTCCGTTTCGGCGAGAATTTGGCACTATGCATTCTTTTTGGTCCTATTTTTAGGCAAAGTCATGCCAAAAAAAATTTGGTTCTAAAATATCGTTTTGCTCTACCCCGCAGGCAACCATGGTCCGCACGATGACCGAAGGCATCGTGAATAGGTTTTTGAGCTCCGCGAAGGCCGAGATGCTTCAAAAGAACGAGACGGAGATAAGATGTCCGTGTCGAAGATGCAAGCTGAAGAGCCTTATGGACCCGGATTCCAGACAGGTGCGGGACCACCTGCTCGTGCGTGGTTTCATGGATGGCTATCGGTGGTAAGGTGATGAAGATGATTATGAAGTCGTCCATGGGGGCCGGGCAAGAAATAAGGAAGGGCAGCAAGACAATAGCGGCGAGGGCGGGCGAGAAGACGAAGAATCTCCAGGACATGATCACGAAGTAGATGCAGGACACAGTCATCATGTAGAAGATGCCGGACATGATGATGAGGAAGATCAAGACGAAGGGCATGATCATGAAGATGAAGATGCCGGAGCAGACGACAATGGACCATCGATGGGCTGGGTGCAGGACCCTCATATTCAAGAGCTGCTTCTCAAGCAGACGGGTAACGCAAGAGCTGCCGCCCGAGAGAAAGCCAAGCTAGATCAACTGGAGATAGACGCGGTTACTCCATTGTATGAAGGATGTAGGCCTGAGGATACCCGCCTGAAAGTAACGCTCATGGCTCTGGAGATGAAGGTAAAACACAAAATGACCGACGCATGCTTCGACGAGAACATGTCATTCTGGCATGAACGTCTTCGAAAGGGGAACAAGTGCCCGACCAGTTTCGAGGAGGCGAAGAAAATCGTGTGTCCTCTAGATTTACCGCACGTGAAATACCATGTGTGCATGAACGATTGCATCATTTATCGGGACGAGCACGCGGAGTCTACCATATGTCCGGTGTGCGGCGTCACTCGATACAAGAAGAGGAAGAAAGCTCCTCGAAAAGTGGTGTGATACTTTCCGATCACTCCTCGTCTGCAGTGGTATTTCGCGGACCCTAAGCTAGCAGAGCTCCTGTGTTGGCACGCGGATAGGGAGGAGAAGAAGCGAGAAGATGACGGAAATGATCCGGAGATAAATAAAAAAGGCAAGATGCTGAGTCACCCTAAGGATGCGAGCTAGTGGCAAGCGTTGAACTTCGAACACCCAGAAGTTGGAGACGATCCAAGGAACATCATGCTGGGCGCGAGCACCGATGGAGTCAATCCGTTTGGCAGCCAGAGAAGCACACATAGCACCTGGCCTGTGTTTGTGTGGATGTACAACCTTCCCCCCTGGATGTGCATGGATCCATGTCAATGGAATGATAATTCAAGAAATTCCCCAAAGAAACTTCTTCATAAGCGTTGCCTTTATTCTACATTTTTTAAAGAGTAAATATAGATCTAATAATAGTGGAAGAAATAGAGGATAATGAAGCTCAGATGCAGAGTGATGATACATAATCAAATAGCTATCAATTAAGTACAGCGTTACAAGGCAAAATGTACTGACTAGAGGAATGCAGACCTCAACTTGTGCAGTGGCATTGGCTTTATTCAACATTTTGGTAATAGTAAATGTAGATCTGATAATTTGGAATGGAGGGCAGGGCAGATAAGATGCAGAGTAATGCCAAACAATCAACTATCTCTCAATGTATGTACAGTAATACTACCTCCATCCGGAATTACTTGTCGCTGAAATGAATGTATCTAGCACTATTTTAGTTCTAAATACATCCAATTGAGCAACAAGTAATTCGATACGGAGGGAGTACATGACAACAGGTAATTACAAGAGCAATCCAAAACTTCATAACCATTGGGATTATTCTACATTTATGTAAGAGTAAATATAGATCTTATAATTTCGAGCAAACCATGGATAAGGAAACTAACATGCACAGTGATGCTACATAATCAAGCAGCAATGAGTGTAAGTATGGTGATAAAGGGCAAGAGGTACTGACAAGAGCAATGCAGTGCGCAGTATTTTTATGAGATCCTATGATCCTTTGAGAATGGATCACTGCCTTTTGCAAATACTTTGTTTGAACTCCTTGAGGATCTGCAATCACCCTCTTCCTTTTGGACATCTATTACGAAAGAACAACATTTGAGTGGAAAAACCTAATATGATGACACATGGTATAGGTACAGAAAATGGGTAGGCATGGCATATTCTCATATATGATGTGTAAACTAAGCAGATGGTGGTGTAACAAAGTAGAAGTTATGCAAGATACGTGCGACCAATACAACCTTGCCAAGTTAGAGCAAGCACCTTGATGGGTGAATAAGATAGGCCATCTGACTCTGACTCATCTGGAGAGCTAAATAGACTTGGGTCTCTATCTAGGTCAGAATCGTCTTTATGATGATATTCTGCAATGGAATCTGTAGATGGGGAGCGTGTGTGTTCCATTGCATCCAGACAGGATCTCAATCCCTTGATGCCAAGTTTGGTAGCCAGTGGATTGTTCCGCAATATTCCTCTGGTGCGCCCATTGTCATATTCATTATGATTATGTTCAATACCTAACATGCATGAAAACATAAAAATAAGTGAGATTATCTTTGTAATGCATATGGGATTCTAATCCAATAGTGCCTCCCTGTAAACCCCTATGTGCTATCTCTGTGCAATTGTTTCGGGAGATGCCATGTGTGCTGTAATTTGGTGAGTGCATTAATATAGTATGGCTTGCTACTCAAAATATAGGCTCCCTGTTGAGAGCTCCATAAGTAATGATACTTCGCAGATGACAGCTTCAAAATATACTAAGGAAGAACAACTCGACCTGACCTGTCGACCGCAAATGTCTCTGCTCCTCTTCCCAAAGAAGGAACATACTGTACTTATTAAAGAACAAGAGAAGATGATCATGTTAAAGAAGAGCAGAAGAGCAAGCAGATTGTAGATATTACAAGTCTTTCTATACAATGTTTGTTGCCCACCCATGAAGAACCAGAGCGCACAGAGAAATACTATTCCATTATGTTTCTCTATATGTGGCTCACATGCATTTTGAAACTAAAGTAGGAACATTTAGCTGACCAATTAAACCAGTCTCTATCTTACAAATATCAGCATCATATTAGATTCGAATTTGTATAACTAAGCTTGTTTAGCTTGATGGGTGGAGCAGTGCTCTTATGACACGAATCACGTAGGCTGATCGTAGTGATCATAAAAGGGGGAAACCCGAAGCATGATGAGTATAGTGTTGACCGTGGCATGGCAGATCTAAAGCTGCAAACCGCACAAAGGCTACTTAGCAACCGATGTTTGCTTTCAACTAACTAAGATTTGGTATGGACAAGATAGTACAGTAAACAAGTGACAAAGAAATGTAATTCCCTGCTGTCTCTCTATATGTTGCCACATGCATTTGGAAACTCAAGTGGGAGCATTAGCTGACCAATTAAATGTGTGTCTGTTAACTAGTATCAGTATCATATCACATTCGTATTTGAACAACTAAGCTTTGGAATTATGAGGGTGTGTTGTTTAGCTTGAAGGGTGGAATGCTGCTAGTACGACACAAAGCACCTCCGCAGATCATAGTAGTGTAGATAAAAGGGGAAAAACACTAAGCATCACGAGTAAAATCGGCAAAGTGGAACTAGCTAGAACATATGGGCTTGTATTGTCGGTACGGCTGGAAATGCTTCGGATCCCCTACAGGAGCAGCTCTATTCAACTGAAGGCGCAATACTGTTACTATCAGTCTAGACTCTCAAAGGCGACACAGCTCCAAGCATTTCTTGGATATTATGGCAGACCAACTAGAATAGTTGAAAGCATCCATCAGAAACGACACAATATAACTGTCGACTACAAATGTCCCTGCTCCAGTTCCTGACAAGGAACATACTGTACTACTATACTTATTAAGAAGAACAGAAGAGGAGCATGTTAAAGAAGAGCAAGCGGATTTTGGATAATAGAATGTGTGTTGCCCACCCATGATGAACCAGAGCGCACAGAGAAATACTCGTCCTTCGTGTCTCTCTATATGTGGCTCACATGCATTTCAAAACTAAAGTAGGAACATTTAGCTGACCAATTAAACCTGTCTCTGTCTTACTAATATCAGCATCATATCAGATTCAAATTTGTACAACTATAAGCTTATTTAGCTTGATGGGTGGAGCAGTGCTCTTATGACACGAATCACGTAGGCTGATTGTAGTGATCATAAAAGGGAGCAACCCTAAGCATGATGAGCATAGTGTTGACCGTGGCATGGCAGATCTGAAGCTGCAAACCACACAAAGGCTACTTAGCAACCGATGTTTGCTTTCAACTAACAACTAAGATTTGGTATGGACAAGATAGTACAGTAAACAAGTGACAAAGAAATGCAATTCCCTGCTGTCTCTCTATATGTTGCCACATGCATTTCGAAACTCAAGTGGGAGCATTAGCTGACAAATTAAATGTGTGTCTGTTAACTAATATCAGTATCATATCACATTCATATTTGAACAACTAAGCTTTGGAACTATGAGTGGTGTGTTGTTTAGCTTGAAGGGTGGAGTGCTGCTAGTACGACACAAAGCACCTACGCAGATCATAGTAGTGTAGATAAAAGGGGAAAACCCTAAGCATCACGAGTGAAATCGGGAAAGTGGAACTAGATGGAACATATGGGATTGTATTGCCGGTACGGCTGGAAACGTTTTGGATCCCCTACAGGGGCAGCTCTATTCAACTGAAGGTGCAATACTGTTACTATCAGTCTAGACTCTCAAAGGCGACACAGCTCCCAGCATTTCCTGGATATTATGGCAGACCAACTAGAATAGTTGAAAGCATCCATCATAAGCGACCCAATATACATGTCGACTGCAAATGTCCCTGCTCCAGTTCCCTACAAGGAACATACTGTACTACTATACTTATTAAGAAGAACAGAAGAGGAACATGTTAAAGAAGAGCAAGCAGATTTTGGATAATACAATGTGTGTTGCCCACCCATGATGAACCAGAGCACAGAAAGATATGCAATACCCTGCTGTCTCTCCATATGTGGCGCACATGCTTTTCGAAACTAATATAGGAACATTAGCAGACCAATTAAACGTTCTCTGTTTTAGTAATATCAGCATCATATCAGATTCGTATTGGAACAACTAAGCTTTGGAATTATGAGTGGCATGTTGTTTCGCTTGATGGGTTGAGGAGCAGTGCTAGCACGACATGAAGCATCTAGGATGATGGTAGTGAATATAAAAGGGGAAAACCATAAGCATTGCGAGTATAGTATTGACCGTGCCATGGCAAATCTGAAGGTGCTAACCAGACAAAGGCTACTTCGCAACCAATGTTTGCTTTCAACTAACAAATAAAGAATAGGTATGGACAAGAAAGTACAGTAAACAAGTGAAGATCTATTTTCCGGGTGAGATCAAAAACTTAAGCAGATATGAAAGAGTACCACCTCTCTTGCGACGCCGTGTAGGCCTCTGCTGATACATTGAGGGTGTTGCGGGTGCTATGGCTGTCAGTGGCACGGAAGCAAATCTGAGATGGCAGACAGTGGCATCGGGGGATAAGTCCTGTTGTTGTGGACGAGACGGTCGTAGGAGCGGCCATAGTAGGATGGACGACGGCGCGGATGAAGAGAGAGGACGCGATGCTAGGATCCTGATCCGGCGCGGTGGATGAGTGACATCGATCTCTTGTAATGGACGACGGCGTCGGGGTAGCTGCTCTAGCATGGTGGAGGAGGCCAGCGGTGAATGGGGTGGCGGACGGAGGAGACTGGGATGGAGAGTGTGTTTTGGCGCCCACGGAGTATGAATGGGGAAATGGAGCGAGAGAGGAGGGGGGAACCATGTCTTTGGGACGCGCTTGTCTGAAATGTGGGGAAGTTACCAACTTAGCCCCCGTTTAAAATTTCGGACGTCTCGTCGGTTGGGGATAGGACGGTAATCTCGCATCTCCCCAATATTTGCTGGGAGCGATTTCGGGCGAGGAGAGGGTGTTTTGGTGCCCACGGTTGGCGCCCGCGGTGTATGAACGGGGCTGACAGGTAGGGCGGTTGTGTCACGTATGAGTGAAGTTACAAACCTGCCCCTACTTAAAATATTAGCCTAGATCGATTTTGGCCGAGGAGAGTTTGTTTTGCCGCCCACCATGTATGAATGGGGAAATGGAGGGGGAGAGAGAGGTCTTTGGGACGAGCTTGAATCAAATGTGTTTTGCCACCCATGTTTGGCGCCCACCGTGTCTGAATGGGGTGAGAGGCGGTCGTGTCAAGTCTGAGTGAAGTTACAAACCTACGCCTATTTAGAGCAGTGGAAATCGGGCAGATAGGTTGTGCGTGTCAGGGGTACACAATAATTTCCATCTCCCAAACACTGGTTTCGGATAGCCGACGTGGGAGTGGGTGTTTTGCCGCTTCTTTCGAATTTTGGGAGAATAAGCATTCAAGTTTACCCGGGCATCTAAATTCGAACCCATTTTGTATTCGATTATGAATCTTTATAAATCATTCTATGTTTTTTTAGATATCTTCAAAAGCACAAGAAAGATGTATTCCACCTTTATACATGAATATGATTTACAAATGCCATGATACTCGAATTCAGAAGGTTGAATCCACTTTGAGTCAAACAGTTATTTCATCCAACACAATCTGGTCACACGAAAAACAGTTCACCTTATGTCCACTCCTACAAGTACTGAGGATTTCCTCGCCTAAGAAAATCATATCATTACAAGCCATGGACAACAAATAAGGGGTCTTACAACATAATCCATTCACAAACATGACACAACATGCAAATATACAAATCTAATGACAATTTCAACTGGTATCTAAAGAAGAACTAGGATTAGCCTGGGCTTCAGATAGCAAAAGCAGTAGGACCTTCTCCATCTCCAAATGCAACTGTCTTACTTGCTCCACATCTTAGTTTGCTTGCATAATGCGTGCAGCTAATTGCATAATTTCCAGCCTCATGATCAGGATTACCTCATTCATGGCAGCCACTCCCTCTCTTTCTGCCTCTAGTAGAGCCTCAAGAACTATATCTCTCCAACGGGGTTGCCTCTTAACTGCTACCATCTGGTAACATGGATGGCACACTGCTTCCACAAATAGATCCTGGGGGTGTACATTGTGTCCTAGTTTGAACTGCATCCAGAAAGGTTTCCGCTGGACATAAGTAACAGATAGTTATCGCATGATCCAGGCAGTCGGCTTACATGGTAAACTACATACGAATTATTGCCGAGCATGGCAAGCTATATTTAAATGGTTCAAAGTTGCATCAGCCGAAAACAAATTAAAATGGTTAGCTGAAAGGCAGTGTGCCATAGCTATATTTAGTTACCCAAGCATATAAACAGTTGAAATATTCTGAGAAAGAACTTAAATAGTGTGGCCTCATATAAACTAGCAAGACAGTCTTGTGATGGAGTTCATAGGAAAAGTTAAGGAGTCAAATGAAGTATGCATGCATTTCTTTACAATAGTACAACAGGCACTTCTGACACATTGGCCAACTCAGGTATAGGGGATACATATGGAATGAAGGCAATTAATCAGTGGCTTGGTGCGCTAGGGGATACATATGGAATGAAGGTAATTAATCTACCAAACCACAGAATACTTCGCACATGCATGACCGACTTGGAATGATTCCAACGAAGCAAAACAAGCTTTCTCGAATCCACGGTGGCAACTTGCACCAAATGCACGTGAATAAAAGGAAGTCACTTCTTTCATCAAACATATACTTCATGGGCTAGCACGAAGATAATGCTTTCGAAAGTTTCCAACACTAGCTTGGTATTCAACAAAATCATGGAGAAGATAAAAATGTTGCCGATGGGCTCAACAACAATTCATCTAGGTTTCCATATAGGTGGAATTCCACAATTAAGTGAACAAAGTGATGGCATTGGTCAGACCAGAAGATATAATGGCGCATGCTTGAGGAGACAACCATGAGTAAAACAACATTACGAATATCGTTGGTTCTGATTTTGATTTGACGATAGCCCACACTCAAATCAAAGATTGGACAAGACAATAGCTCCAACAATTGATCATGAGGATCAATCGATGAAGATATCATGTTTCTTCAATACACACACAAACACAAAGATATCCCTTTGGAACGAACTAAGTTAGACAAAGCTTTTATCTTCCAACTCCCCAAGTTGTTGTTTAAGCTTAACCAACTAGTTCAGGGTATCCAACACAGAATCTTGGAGAAAGGGTGGTTTAGCGATAAACCAACTTGATCACGAACTGAACATAACGGTTAGGGGACAACCTGGTAATACTTCTGAGAAGATATTCGGAAAATCCCGAACCACCGATATGTTATTAAGCTCGAGAACAATCTTGCCTTTTAGGGCAGGATGATATGATCACCAGAGCGAGGGATTGACACAATCCTAACTCATTGATCGAAGAGTGCACCAGGAAAGATAGACTAGGTAGCACGATCAATCTTAGAATGGTGATTCTATAACCAACACGCTAAAAATGAAATTATCGTCCATTACTACCAAGCAACGGGGTTGCTAGGAGTATTGATTTCACACATCACAGTTCACTTGTCGGCATTCCGGTTGCAATAACACGGGGACCGAGAAATGGATGATGATGGTAAGGAGTATCACTGTATCAATTATTCATAAGATGATGTGCAATTCCCATGACATTCTTGACATAAGGATGGTAACACTCCAACGTAGAATAGACTAGAAGCTGGATTGGCTTCCTTGGTCTGGGGAATACAAGTACTTTGACCCAAACCAAGAAAAGGATGAGTACTGGAGTTTGTTTCTCCTAGTCATTCCGAAATAGAATGGCTTGACGGACCACAAGACTAATAGGCATCGTGAATGCATGACATACTCTTGACTATCAATTGATAGACGAAGGTCGGAATACAGCTAAAAAGGGACAACTCAAAGGAACACATGATTTTTCTGAGTTGTGGATGCATAGATCAGCTCGTCGAACAAGTTCAACATATTTCTTCTGGATAACCCATGTAGAATAGGAAGGATTGGCAGATTCACAATGTAGGATGGAGAACTCATCAAAAGCACTCTTGTTGTGATCTTTTGGCTCAAAAGAACTTCTACCATACTGATTCATGGTATTGGA
This sequence comes from Elymus sibiricus, assembly GCA_039707655.1. NCBI lineage: Eukaryota > Viridiplantae > Streptophyta > Magnoliopsida > Poales > Poaceae > Elymus > Elymus sibiricus. The sequence continues at coordinate 33,587,509 of CM077670.1, forward strand.
AGAATAATATACCACGGACCTTGAGGACTAAGCAAGGCTACTAACCAACCTAAAGGAGCTACAATCTCTATCAACATGACATAAGTAGAGTGGATCTTGGGTTCATGAACCCAGGAATGGAATACCTACTAACTAAATGGCATCACGAGATGCTTTCGAGAATGATGGCCAGAATTATCACACTGGGGATATAACACAAAGGCTGAACCTCTGGGTGGTTCACTTAACATGACATGGTTTCCCATTAACTTTGACAGACATGTTAAGGTAATGGAATACCTCAACACAATGATTTGTGTGTCTAGTCTGGCCAAAAGAAATTGGAACAGGAAGAAATGTTTTGCAAATGCATCAGACTATTTAGAAACCTTGGATAACTCAGACAGCATAATGGCTATACGGGCATGAATATGAGACAACCTGCAAGACAACTGACAACACAACAAATGGATTCTTATGGAGATACCGATCCGAGAGGACAACACCTATCCTATACGTCTCCAGCATAGTAACTCATCATCCTAATAGATAGATAAGAAGCCTAGTTCTTAAACCCCATACAAAAGAAGAGGGTGACTCAGAATCAGAGGGACACAAGGATAAGGAGTAAAAGAGCCTTACGTTCCCTTCCATAATCAATTCCCTTATATAACCAAAACATTTATGGACACGACTTCGACCAGTTTGGCTTGGTAATCCTACAGGCAGTCAGGCTCTGATACCAACGCTGTCAGGACCCCGATTCTAAGTCACACCGATGTAGCATGTAACATATCATATCACTTTGCGGCCTCACGCACGGTAACACACGGCTGACGCCTTTACCTGGGACGGGACCCTTTGCGCCTTTTGGCCCACGTATATGATTGTGTCGCTAGCATCCATGTGACAGAGAACCTGGGCCGACATGACTAGTCGTAAACCAAGGTGGAACAAACTTACAGGGACAGGCATACATGTAACACCCCAAAAAAATTATTTGGATTTTTGCCAATTCTTTATTTGATTTGGAGGAGGTTATTTGAATTTTTTCTAAAAAAAAGACTCTCCTCCTAAAAACTTTTGATGACAAATCTTTTATGAAACCTTCTCAATCTTGATTCTGGTCTTGAGGGTTTTTCAACATGTGTTGATTCAACTCAATTGCTTTGGGGGTGTTTTGCTATTTATTTTATTAAAAAGAATTCTTATGAAATTGGAATTTTTGTCTTTCCCATTCAAGGATACTCTTCTGCTACTCTCTTGTCATAACCTTCATTGCAAATTTCTTTTCCTAAACCCTCCTCCCTACTTTGGATCAAACCAAGCATCCAACTCCAGCAAGTTTCAACCTCTTTTAGATTTTTATTCTATTTATTTCTTCATCAAATCATTTTCTATCTTTTATTTGGACCCTTGGGATTTACAAAGGAAGTGCCAAATTCCTTTGAGCTTTGACCCCAAGAAAATTATCCTAGCTTCTCTTTAGTACCCTCAACCTATATCACCGAAGATCTGCTGGTCCACAGTTCAAAAAATTTAAAATTTGTTTACTGCAAATTTGGACCAGATTGGCCATTTTTGATGGAAACCATTCTTTCTCCTTTCCAAAAATTCGGAGAAAATTCAGGGAGCCTCTGGATGCATCAAGAGGCCACCCCTCCAAGTTTCAGCTCAAAATAAATTTTCCACGTGCGTCAATCATTTCATCGAGCAGCTGGTGTGCACTGTTTTTGTCAGGTTCAGTCAAAAATTCAGAGTTTCAGGTGGCAGTGTCATTTCCGGCGAGGTTCAGTGTCAATCTCGCCAGTGGCCATCTTGGCACCTTGCTCCCTGCTCCTCCTTCTTATCCTGGGTGCCGCACGGTCGGTTGGCCACTTGTGGGCGTCGATGGTGAGCTGGCACGCCAGCCCCGACCTCTTCTGCGGCAACAGGGCCGTCGCCCGCCCTCGCCAGAAGTCTCCTCTGCAGAACGCCGTTCTCCAGCGCCGCCCAAAACACCAGCAAGCTACGCGTGGTCGTCCTCACCTCTGTGCGCGCTGCAGAACCGTCGCCATGGCCTGGAGCCAGAGAGTGCGCCCTCTGCCGCCGGTGCGCGCCCATGAAGCCGTTCCATCATGGCCGTGGTTGCAAGCCATCTTTGACCGAGCTTAAGCCATGAAAGGAACCAGGGGACCAATCCGAAGCTGCCCAATCGCCTTAACCACCCGTCCGACCTCTGCCTCACCGTAATTGCTTGCCGGAGTAATCCTGCCTTCGGTAACCGCCTTGCCCGCCTATAAATAGGAGACCCCCGAGCCACCCATCGACCTAGCACCTCACCTCCTTTCCTCAGAACCACCCCACGCTCGTCAGAGGGCCTCGGGAGGGCCTTCTTCCTCGGCTCCGGCCGCCCCGATCCGCTTCAGGCTCCGGCAAAATTCCCTCTGGTGAGTGTGCCCCCGCAGCTCAAATTTGGTCAGTAGCCTTCTAGTCCACCCCCTCTTCTAACCCAAGCTTCAATTCGGTGTTGGCAGCTCTCTCCGGTGAGATCCTTCATCTCCCGAAGCCGCCGTCCGCCGTAGAGGAAGTGGTCGTCGACGTGGTGCTCTCCGACGACCCCTTCCACCTCTCGCCGACGCGGGCCACCTCCCTGAGCACGCCGGTACTCCTCTCCCTCTCTGTCTCACAGCAGTTCATCGCCGACGATCACCGCTAGTCCCTGGCGCCGGCAAGCTCTCTTTTTAAACCTGACATGAGGGACCCCCTCGTCAGCCTCTGTTCTTTTTTCGAACCGTTTTCTGAAGACGCCTTCGGGCAGAATACATTTTCTTTCTAGGTTGACCTATTCTTTCTAAAGCGTTTTCTGTTTATTCAATCTAACCCTTGGAAAATTTTCTGTTTCTAATAGATTAGTCCCTGGACTAAAACCTCTATAACTTTTAAACTAAAGATGATTTTGAGTTGATTCTTTTTCTGTCATCTTTATTTTTCTGTCAAGTTTTTTTTAATATTTATTTGAAAAAAAATTGGAACAATTTTTATGCACACATGACATTTATGTTAGTATTCGAATATTTGCATAACGTAGATACCGAAGGAAGAGACGCTGCTATCAACTTCGCCGAGCTAGACTCCGACTACTCCGAACTAGGCAAGCATGTTTGAACCTTTGATATGACGAGTGTTTTTCATGTTTGCTTGAGTGGTGTTTTCTCATGGCAGGTTCATATAGGCATTTGAAGAATGTTATATTTCATGCATGATAAGTTGCAAGTGAGCTACAAACTTGATGTGATCATGAAGTATGAGACAACCTAGTCACGTGGTGACATGATAGATTGTATGCTGGTATTGTTGGAGCATGCCGGTATTATCAAAGAAACTGTTTAACTCCAGTATTGACACAGATCGAGTCTTGTTTCTGTTCACCTTCTTTTCGTACTGCCACATGTTTTCTGCAAAGAATACGGTTTAGTAAGTTGCAAACCTCTTTCCATGTACACACCAAATAGAGGAGCCGTGATGAGGGTTCCATGGCCCTGGATTAAAGCCCGTCATCCAGTCAGGGGGCATGGGTGTTTCCGGTTGGGACCGAGAGGGGGGCACCCCATAGAGCGCGCGATATAAATTTGATCCGATGCTATTCGAGGTATTGGCCTCCCCGCCTCAAAGTTTTTCTTGAACGTTACCTAGGGTGATACCTGGCATCGGGATGTGAAATGGGTGTGTACTGGTTAGTTGTGTTTTCTTCTAAAATACCGTAGACGGAACTAGTCCTTTGTGACTACTGAAATCCGTTGGCTGTGGGTAAAGAGTACAACCTCTGCAGAGTCAAAACTATTCGAGTAGCCGTGTCCACGGTCAAGGACGTTGGTTAACAGGTCAAGTGTCGGTCTCAGTGTTAGTCCCTGGAGAACTAATATGTTAAATGATAGAAGTAAACCTGGCTGAATATTATTCCTATGGATGGACTAACCTATTTGTTATTGTGATATGCCCAGTATTCCTTGGGATGGTGTTACCTCCTGGATTACTCGTGTTTGAATGTTGAATTATAAGCCCTTTATGTGATGTTGCTCAGACGTCCGACTGTGGCATTCTTGTTATTTACTTTTGATATAAGCCCTTTATGTGATGTCGCTCAGACGTCCGACTGTGGCATTCTTGTTATTTACTTTTGATATAAGCCCTTTATGTGATGTCGCTCAGACGTCCAACTGTGGCATTCTTGTTATTTACTTTTGATATAAGCCCTTTATGTGATGTCGCTCAGACGTCCGACTGTGGCATTCTTGTTATTTACTTTTGATATAAGCCCTTTATGTGATGTCGCTCAGACGTCCGACTGTGGCATTCTTGTTATTTACTTTTGGATATAAGCCCTTTATGTGATGTCGCACAGACGTCCGACTGTGGCATTCTTGTTATTTACTTTCAATATAATCCCTTTATGTGATGTCGCTCAGACGTCCGACTGTGGCGCGCACTGTTATTAATTTTTCAGTATAATCCCTTTATGTGGTGTCGCCCTGACGCCCGACTGAGGCATGTTTAATTCATTCTTACCATTCGAGGCGTCGCTCCAGACACCCGATCGGTCTTCTTCTATTTTATTGGGATTTCGGGAGGACTACCGCCCGACTTCCTTTTTATTTATCTTGCTGTGCAGACTTAATGCCTATGTGTGTATTGCTAATCTACTCATGTGCATCATGTTTACAGTTGTTATATCTTATGTCCAAACTGTCTTGCGAGTACATTCAAAGTACTCACCTGGCTTGTTGATTTGGCCAGATGTTGACGAAGGCGATCTTATGGATTAAGAGTACGATAGCGAGTCCGACGCCTAGAGGAGTCCTAGTCAGTCCCTTGCGATCCTGGAGTTTGCCACTTGTATTATATACGCTTCCACTACTCAAATAAAATCATCAAGCCTCTCTACGACGCCTGATGAGCTGTATGATATTAGAGTCATGTCACCCACTCCACTGTGACATACCCACCGCTCTTTTATTGCGAATCAGTAGTTATGCCACCATATCCTTTGTAGCATATCTGCCTTTATGTGTACTATTGGCGTGCTTGTAATAAATTGTTGAGCAGCCTCAGCTCAACCCTGTATAATATTAAATACTACTGGATTTCTGTATCAAGGATTTGTCTACCAGTAAGAAGGATTTTCTGTACTGGTCTGACTGAAGGGGCGATTTTTCAATAAATGTTTTATTGGAAAATCGGTCCTGACAACCTTGGTACCAGAGCCAGGCTGACTATAGGAAGCCACTAGGTGTGATCGCTAATCGGTTATTAGCGTAATAATATTGTTTTAGCATTTTGCAAATTGTAGCAATTTTTCTGTTAGTCATCATAAATTTATGATTTGACTATCTGGAATTTTTGTCTACTTTTGTAGATGGCTAGCGGCGACTGTGAGTCTCAGGTGTTCGCCAATGTGCCCGAGGGGTTTATCAAGCTCCTCGTTTCCATCGCCAAGATCGCGATTGGGCCATCGACTCGTCCAGAGTTCACACTCTACCAGCACAAGCTCAGCGACAACGTGTCTATGCACCAGTCCGCGGTGCAGTTTAAGGGAGGGCGTGCTGAATCACGCCACTCCTGATTTGTTGGGAGGGCCATGCCTACGAAGAGGCATGCTATGCAGATGGCTGCTCGTGAGGCAATTGCACGTCTTCGGGATGCTCTTCCTTCGATGAAGGCTCGTCGCTACCGCTACCTTCCATGCCACGTGCCATACACTTGTCACTATGCATTTGCTTGCACTAGGGGAGAGAGAGATGAGGCTATTGAGATGATTGTTGAGTATCTCAAATCTCTTGAGGCAGCTTTTGATAACCTCGTGGACGACTTTGTGGCTGCTCGTATGGACTCAGTTCAGGGCTGTGTCGCCAGCAGGAGGGAGCTCCTCCATACAACACCACCAATGTCGTACATCTCGTCCGCAGCATCTTATGCACCTGCCATCTTAGCCACCGCACGCCGCCTGCCTACCACTGAGGAGTTTGACCAAGTCATTGCTCCTACCCCAGTTAGCGCTGCACCACCTGCCACACCCACAGCAGCTCCACAGCCCAGTACTCCATGCTTAGAGCCTATTCGTGAGGAGGAGGTTGAGTCTCCAGCACCTCTGGGACTTACCCTCGGCAGGCCAAGGGAAGTTTTTACCATCTCCGACTGAGTGCGCCAAGCAGTGATGTGATGTAGCAGCTTGTATGATATGTTTATATGTATATAGGCTTGGTGAGAAGTAGTTTATATGCGCATCATGTAGGAATTCGGAAAAGTGCACTAGCCTAAATAACATGTCAGAAGTGTGTACGCGCATCCTGAGTGATGTACTGTATAATTATGGCTTGCTTGTAAGATATGTACTGTGCGGTCCTTCTCCATGCGCAATCAAATATTTTCTTGAAAAATCTTGGAGTATTTTAATTTCTGCCTTTGCAAAATTATTTATTTTGCTATTTAGATTTTTCTCTTGTGTTCTGCAAAAAAAATACCCCAGAGTGGAAAATGCCTCGTCCCTGGACTCATTCTATGCCAAGTCCACTAGAAGAAAATTATGGTACCAAACAGGCAACAATTTCACACAGGGACAGTAAAGTCAGCAAGACAGTGAAGCAGCATTTTCTCAGGTATGCCGCCTTCATGAGCAAAGCTAGCAGCAGCATCAGGAAATGATGAATCGTATTATCAATATGGGAAATCACCGCGAACCATACCATCAGCATTCCAAATTATCTGAGCTACAAAAGACACGTCCCCCAACTTTCTCTCACACTGACAAACCTCTTGAGGCCAATGATTGGCTTCGCGACATTGAGAGGAAATTAATTATTGCACAATGTTCAGATCGTGGGAAGGTACTTTATGCACCTCACTACCTCATAGGAACAGCTGCATCATGGTGGGAAAATTTCCTACACATGCACCCCAATGAAAACAACATCACCTGGGAGGAATTTAAGGAAAATTTTCGTGGGGCGCACATTCCCAAAAGTGTTATGAAGATCAAGAAAAGGGAGTTTGATGACCTCAAGCAGAGGAGCATGACAGTGACTGAGTACAACAATCAGTTTACTCAATTATCTCGCTATGCCAATGAAGAACTTATGACTGAGAGTAAAAGATGGAAAAATTTCTGGACGGTCTGGCACCAGCACTAAAATGCCAGCTGGTCGTTCACACCTTCCCAGATTTCAAGACGCTTGTGGACAAGGCGATTACACTGGAAAATGAGTGCCGCAGCTTGGATGATATTCGCAAGCGCAAAAGGGACAAGACTGCTCATTCTCGCAACAACAAGAACAAGAATGATTTCCAGAGAAATGGGGCGAACAAATCCTCAACCAATGTTCCTCGCCCAAATAAAAATTTCCATGCAAGGGACAAGGAATTTACGTATCGCCCAGGCGTTACCTGCTTCGCCTGTGGAGAGGAAGGACATTACGCCAAGCAGTGCCCAAAGCCAAGAAACTCGGCTCCCAAGCCGAACAACAATGGAAATCATTCAGCTCCCAAGCGCAACAACTTCTACCCCAATAACAACCACAGGAAGGGTCACGTGAACCATGTGACCAAGGATGGAGCACAGAATGCCCCAGACATCGTACTCGGTACGTTCCCTATCAACACAATACCTGCCACGGTTTTGTTTGATTCTGGAGCCTCTCACTCGTTCATTTCCAAGAAATTTGCTTTGCAACATGATTTTCTGATTCTCCCCTTGGAAAATTCTATGACTATCAAGTCCCCGGGGATTAAGCAAATCACTCAAAGTTACTACCAAGGTGTGGTTATGGAGATTGAAGGATTAAAGTTTTGGGCAAACCTCATTGTATTGGAAAATAAGGGATTGGATGTTATCCTAGGAATGGACTGGTTAACCACCAACAAGGGATTTATTGACTGCTTCAATCGGACAATGACTCTCACTCATCATCACGGGAAGACCATAAGAATTGCAGCTCTAGAAAGACCAATATCACTTCAACCAAGATTGAACAAGGTGGATATTTCTAAATTAAGTAAAGTTCCGGTGGTCTGTGAATTTCCGGATGTATTTCCAGAAGAGCTACCAGGTATGCCACCAGACCGTGAAATAGAGTTCATCATTGAACTAGCACCTGGCACCAAGCCCATCTACAAGAAACCATACAGGATGGCACCATCCGAGTTGGTAGAACTAAAGAAGCAGATAAAAGAATTACTGGACAAAGGTTATATCAGGACCAGCTCCTCACCTTGGGGTTCACCAGTATTATTTGCCAAGAAAAGAGATGGAACTCTGAGATTATGTGTGGACTATCGAGCCCTGAACATGGTCACCATCAAAAACAAATATACGATGCCACAGATAAATGATTTATTTGACCAGCTCGCACAAGCCAAGGTTTTCTCAAAAATTGATTTGAGGTTAGGATATCATCAATTAAAGATACGGACAGAAGATATTCCTAAGACAGCATTCACCTCCCGATACGATTTATATGAATTTACAGTAATGCCGTTCGGACTGACAAATGCCCCTGCATATTTTGTGCATCTCATGAATAAGGTGTTTATGAAATATATGGACAAATTTGTGGTGGTGTTCATTGACGATATTTTGGTATATTCCAAGACACCTGAAGAACATGCTGAACATCTCAGAATTGTACGCCAAATTCAGCAAATGTGAATTCTGGTTAAAACAAGTTGGTTTTCTAGGCCACGTACTAACCCAAGAAGGTGTTGCCGTGGATCCAGAAAAGGTCAAGGATATACTTGAGTGGAAACAACCAGCCAACGTATCAGATATACGAAGCTTTCTGGGAATGGCTGGATATTATAGAAGATTTATTGAAGGATTTTCTATCATAGCAAAACCCATGACACAATTACTCAAGAAGGATAAGAAATTTGTGTGGACTGATGCCTGCGAGAAAAGTTTCCAAGAGTTGAATAAGAGATTAACAACAGCACCAGTATTAGTCATGCCAGACATACACAAAAAATTTGAAGTATATTGCGACGCGTCCAGGAAAGGTCTTGGATGTGTACTAATGCAAGAAGGTAAAGTGGTCGCTTATGCCTCAAGACAGCTCCGACGACATGAAGAAAATTATCCTACTCATGACTTGGAATTGGCAGCAGTTATTCATGCACTCAACGAATGGTGGCACTTTTTGCTGGGGAATCGTTGTGAAATATATACGGACCATAAAAGTCTCAAATATATTTTCACACAGCCAGAACTCAATTTACGGCAACGACGTTGGTTGGAATTAGTGAAGGATTATGATGTTGGTATTCACTACCACCCAGGCAAGGCAAATGTCATGGCAGATGCTCTCAGTCGAAACCCAAGCTCGAACAACGGCAGTCTACAAAATCTAAGACCTGAGTTTCAACGTGAATTTGCAAAACTGAACATGGTTTTAGTCACAGAAGGCACTGTGGCAAATTTGGAAATTCAGCCCACCTTGATGGAGCAAATTAAAGAAGCTCAGCACGGACACCCCAGCATCGAAGACATAAAAAAGAAAAGTGAGTATGGGCAAGGCCTCAGAATTTGTCATAGACGACAAGGGAATATTATGGTACGGGGACGGGCTATGCGTACCAAATATAGAGGATCACAAACAACAAATTTTGGCCGAAGCCCACACCGCTCCATATTCCATCCACCCAGGAGGAACCAAAATGTACAAGGACATTCAGGAAAAAAATTGGTGGCACGGTATGAAAAGGGATATAGCCACATTCATTGCATGTTGTGATTCATGTCAGCGCATTAAAGCCGAACACCAAAAACCAGTAGAACTATTACAGCCAAACATGATACCTGAATGGAAGTGGGACGAAATTGGAATGGATTTTATTGTCGGACTACCTCGGTCACGACACGGAAATGATGCCATATGGGTCATCACCGATAGGTTAACCAAAGTGGCACATTTTATTCTAGTAAAGACAACCCACACCACACAGAAACTTGCCAGACTTTATCTCGCCCGTATTGTTTGTCAACATGGGGTTCCAAAGACTATAATATCCGACAGAGGCACTCAATTTGTCTCCAGATTTTGGGATCATTTACAACAAGCTCTGGGAACTCAACTAGTATTCAGTACAGCATACCACCCCCAGACTGGAGGACAGACGGAACGTGTGAACCAAATTCTAGAGGACATGTTAAGAGCATGTGTCCTCACCTATGGAACCAGTTGGGAAGAAAGCTTGCCGTACACCGAGTTCGCGTACAACAACAGTTACCAAGCCAGTCTACAAATGGCACCTTTTGAAGCCTTGTATGGGCGAAGATGCCGTACCCCACTAAATTGGTCAGAGACAGGAGACAGACGTATCTTCGGCCCAGACAGGCTCAAGGAGGCCGAGGAAAAAGTTAAACTAATCAGGGATCGACTCAAGACAGCCCAGAGCCGACAAAAGAGTTATTATGATCAAAAACACCGTGAAGTTAGTTTTGAACCAGGTGAATATGTGTACCTACGAGTATCCCCAATGAGAGGTCTGCAAAGATTCAAAGTTAAAGGAAACCTGGCACCGCGATTTATTGGGCCTTTCAGGATAATTGCTAGAAGAGGCAGAGTAGCCTACCAGCTAGACCTACCCGCAGAACTGTCAGACGTCCATGACGTATTTCACATCTCACAGTTGAGGAAGTGTGTAAGCAACCCAGAGAAGCATGTATCTCATGAGAGTATTGACGTTCAACCAGACCTCACATACCGAGAACATCCAATAAAAGTATTGGAAGAGTCTGAAAGAATGACCCGTCAGAATACAATCAAATTTTTGAAAGTTCAGTGGAGCAATCACACCAAAGATGAGACAACTTGGGAAAGAGAGGATTTTCTTCGGGCAGAGCACCCACACCTGTTTGAGGATCAGCTGAAATCTCGGGGACGAGATTTTTCCTAAGGGGGTAGGTGTTGTAACACCCCAAAAAATTTATTTGGATTTTTGCCAATTCTTTATTTGATTTGGAGGAGGTTATTTGAATTTTTTCTAAAAAAAAGACTCTCCTCCTAAAAACTTTTGATGACAAATCTTTTATGAAACCTTCTCAATCTTGATTCTGGTCTTGAGGGTTTTTCAACATGTGTTGATTCAACTCAATTGCTTTGGGGGTGTTTTGCTATTTATTTTATTAAAAAGAATTCTTATGAAATTGGAATTTTGTCTTTCCCATTCAAGGATACTCTTCTGCTACTGTCTTGTCATAACCTTCATTGCAAATTTCTTTTCCTAAACCCTCCTCCCTACTTTGGATCAAACCAAGCATCCAACTCCAGCAAGTTTCAACCTCTTTTAGATTTTTATTCTATTTATTTCTTCATCAAATCATTTTCTGTCTTTTATTTGAACCCTTGGGATTTACAAAGGAAGTGCCAAATTCCTTTGAGCTTTGACCCTAAGAAAATTATCCTAGATTCTCTTTAGTACCCTCAACCTATATCACCAAAGATCTGCTGGTCCACAGTTCAAAAATTTCAAAATTTGTTTACTGCAAATTTGGACCAGATTTGCCATTTTTGATGGAAACCATTCTTTCTCCTTTCCAAAAATTCTGAGAAAATTCAAGGAGCCTCTGGATGCATCAAGAACCCACCCCTCCAAGTTTCAGCTCAAAATAAATTTTCCACGTGCGTCAATCATTTCATCGAGCAGCTGGTGTGCACTGTTTTCGTCAGGTTCAGTCAAAAATTCAGAGTTTCAGGTGGAAGTGTCGTTTCCGGCGAGGTTCAACGTCAATCTCGCCAGTGGCCGTCTTGGCGCCTTGCTCCCTGCTCCTCCTTCTTATCCTGGGCGCCGCACGGTCGGTTGGCCGCTTCTGGGTGTCGGTGGTGAGCTGGCACGCCGGCCCCGACCTCTTCCGCGGCAACAGGGCCGTCGCCCGCCCTCGCCAGAAGTCTCCTCTGCAGAACGCCGTTCTCCAGCGCCGCCCAAACCACCAGCAAGCTACGCGTGGCAGTCCTCACCTCTGTGCGCGCTGCAGAACCGTCACCGTCGCCTGGAGCCAGAGAGCGCGCCCTCTGCCGCCGGTGCGCGCCCGTGAAGCCGTTCCATCATGGCCGTGGTTGCAAGCCATCTTTGACCGAGCTTAAGCCATGAAAGGAACCAGTGGACCAATCCGAAGTTGCCCAGTCGCCTTAACCACCCATCCGACCTCTGCCTCGCCGTAATTGCTCGCCGGAGTAATCATGCCTTCGGTAACCGCCTTGCCTGCCTATAAATAGGAGACCCCCAAGCCACCCATCGACCCAGCACCTCACCTCCTTTCCTCAGAACCACCCCACGCTCGTCAGAGGGCCTCGGGAGGGCCTTCTTCCTCGGCTCCGGCCGCCCCGATCCACTTCAGGCTCCGGCAAAATTCCCTCTGGTGAGTGTGCCCCCGCAGCTCAAATTTGGTCAGTTGCCTTCTAGTCCACCCCCTCTTCTAACCCAAGCTTCAATTCGGTGTTGGCAGCTCTCTCCGGTGAGATCCTTCATCTCCCGAAGCCGCCGTCCACCGTAGAGGAAGTGGCCATCGACGTGGTGCTCTCCGACGACCCCTTCCACCTCTCGCCAATTCGGGCCACCTCCCTGAGCACGCCGGTACTCCTCTCCCTCTCTGTCTCGCAGCAGTTCATCGCCGACGACCACCGTGAGTCCCTGGCGCCGGCAAGCTCTCTTTTTAAACCTGACATGCGGGACCCCCTCGTCAGCCGTTGTTCTTTTTTCGAACCGTTTTCTGAAGACGCCTTCAGGCAGAATACGTTTTCTTTCTGGGTTGACGTATTCTTTCTAAAGCATTTTCTGTTTATTCAATCTAGCCCCTGGAAAATTTTCTGTTTCTAACAGATTAGTCCCTGGACTAAAACCTCTATAACTTTTAAACTAAAGATGATTTTGAATTGATTCTTTTTCTGTCATCTTTATTTTTCTGTCTAGTTTTTTGTCATATTTATTTGAAAAATATTTGGAACAATTTTTACGCACGCACGGCTTTTACATTAGTATTCGAATATTTGCATAACGTAGATACCGAAGGAGGAGACGCTGCCGTTTTTCATGTTTGCTTGAGTGGTGTTTTCTCATGGCATGTTCATATAAGCATTTGAAGAATGTTATATTTCATGCATGATAAGTTGTAAGTGAGCTACAAACTTGATGTGATCATGAAGTATGAGACAACCTAGTCACGTGGTGACATGATAGGTTGTATGCTGGTATTGTTGGAGCATGCCGGTATTATCAAAGAAACTGTTTAACTCCAGTATTGACACAGATCGAGTCTTGTTTCCGTTCACCTTCTTTTCGTACTACCACATGTTTTCTGCAAAGAATACGGTTTAGTAAGTAGCAAACCTCTTTCCATGTACACACCAAATAGAGGGGCCGTGATGAGGGTTCCATGGCCCTGGTTTAAAGCCCGTCATCCGGTCAGGGGGCATGGGTGTTTTCGGTTGGGACCGAGAGGGGGCCACCCCTTAGAGCGCGCGATATAAATTTGATCCCATGCTATTCGAGGTATTGGCCTCCCCGCCTTAAAGTTTTTCTTGAACGTTGCCTAGGGTGATACCTGGCATCGGGATGTGAAATGGGTGTGTACTTGTTAGTTGAGTTTTCTTCTAAAATACCGTAGACGGAACTAGTCCTTTGTGACTACTGAAATCCGTTGGCTGTGGGTAAAGAGTACAACCTCTGCAGAGTCAAAACTATTTGAGTAGCCGTGTCCACGGTCAAGGACGTTGGTTAACAGGTCAAGTGTCGGTCTCAGTGTCAGCCCCTGGAGAACAAATATGTTAAATGACAGAAGTAAACTTGGCTGAATATTATTCCTGTGGATGGACTAACCTATTTGTTATTGTGATATGCTGAGTATTCCTTGGGATGGTGTTACCTCCTGGATTACTCGTGTTTGAATGTAGAATTATAAGCCCTTTATGTGATGTCGCTCAGACGTCCGACTGTGGCATTCTTGTTATTTACTTTTGATATAAGCCCTTTATGTGATGTCGCTCAGACGTCCGACTGTGGCATTCTTGTCATTTACTTTTGATATAAGCCCTTTATGTGATGTCGCTCAGACGTCCGACTGTGGCATTCTTGTTATTTACTTTTGATATAAGCCCTTTATGTGATGTCGCTCAGACGTCCGACTGTGGTATTCTTGTTATTTACTTTTGGATATAAGCCCTTTATGTGATGTCGCTCAGACGTCCCACTGTGGCATTCTTGTTATTTACTTTCGATATAAGCCCTTTATGTGATGTCGCTCAAACGTCCGACTATGGTGCGCACTGTTATTTATTTTTTAGTATAAGCCCTTTATGTGGTGTCGCCCTGACGCCCGACTGAGGCATGTTTAATTCATTCTTACCTTTCTAGGCGTCGCTCCAGACACCCGATCGGTCTTCTTCTATTTTATTGGGATTTCGGGAGGACTACCGCCCGACTTCCTTTTTAATTATCTTGTTGTGCAGACTTAATGCCTATGTGTGTATTGCTAATCTGCTCATGTGCATCATGTTTACAGTTGTTATATCTTATGTCCAAACTGTCTTGCGAGTACATTCAAAGTACTCACCTGGCTTGTTGATTTGGCCAGATGTTTACGAAGGCGATCTTATGGATGAAGAGTACGATAGCGAGTCTGACGCCTAGAGGAGTCCCAGTCAGTCCCTTGCGATCCTGGAGTTTGCCACTTGTATTATATACACTTCCGCTACTCAAATAAAATCATCGAGCCTCTCTAGGACTCTTGATGAGCTGTATGATATTAGAGTCATGTCACCCACTCCACTATGACATACCCGCCGCTCTTTTATTGCGAGTCAGTAGTTATGCCACCATATCCTTTGTAGCATATCCGCCTTTATGTGTACTATTGGCGTGCTTGTAATAAATTGTTGAGCAGCTTCAGCTCAACCCTGTATAATATAAAATACTACTGGATTTCTGTATCAAGGATTTGTCTACCAGTAAGAAGGATTTTCTATACTGGTCTGACTGAAGGGGCGATTTTTCAATAAATGTTTTATTGGAAAATCGGTCCTGACAATACATGACCCAACAATGCACGTGTCGGTCAGCAGCGAGTGTAACCGAGTCGTAGCAAGCTACAAGGACTCCAGTAAAACACCGCGTGACATTTCACCATAGGGACAGACACAAGAGCAAAGAAGGATACATGCCGGTCAATCCATGTGTTCCACATGGAAGCACTAGGAGGCATTTCCCCTACCGGAGAAAGTAGGACGAAAATGTGCATCAACCCCTATCCATAGATTACCCCAATGTCACCTCGGGAATACGCGAGTTGAGTGCCAAAACATACATCAAGTGAATCAATATAATACCCCATTGTCACCACGGGTATTCATATGCAAGACATACATCAAGTGTTCTCAAATCCAACAAAGTATTTAATCCGATAATAGTGAAACCTCAAAGGTAAAAACTCAATTCATCACAACAAGATAGAGAGGGAGAAACACCATATGATCCAACTATATTAACAAAGCTCGTGGTACATCAAGATCGTGCCAAATCAAGAACACGAGAGAGAGAGAGAGAGAGAGAGAGAGATAAAACACATAGCTACTGGTACAAACCCTTAGCCCCGAGGGTGAACTACTCCCTCCTCGTCATGGAGACCACCGGGATGATGAAGATGGCCTCCGGTGATGATTCCTCCCACTGACAGGGTGTCGTAAAAGGGCTATAGATGAGATCATGGAGGTACAGAGGCTTGCGGCGGCATAAAAACTCATTTAGGTTAACTTTCGGGGGTTTCTGAATATATATATATGATTTTTCAGCGTTGGAATCATGCAAAGAGGTGCCATAGGGGGCCCACGAGGCACCAGGGCGCGCCTGGGGGGGTTGCGTGCCCTGGTGGCTTGTGGGGCCCCTGTGGCTCTTCTGCTAGAAGCTTCCTGTGTCTATTTCCTTCCAAAAAAAATCGTCAAAAAATTTCGCTGCATTTTAACTTCATTTGATATGGATTTTCTGGAAAACCAAAAACAAGCAAAAAACAGCAACTGGCACTGGGCACTAGGTCAATATGTTAGTCCATAAAAATCATATAAAATCCATATAAAAGTGCACCAAAATCATACAAAACTATAATAAACATGGCATGAATACTTCATAAATTATAGATACGTTGGAGACGTATCACGGCCTCACGCACGGTAACCCACGGCTGCCGCCTTTACCTGGGTCGTGAACATTTGCGCCTTTTGGCTCACGTATATGATTGTGTCACTAGCATCCATGTGACAGAAAACTCGGGCCGACATGACTAGTCGTAAACCAAGGTGGCACAAACTTACAGGGACAAGCATACATGACCCAACAATGCACGTGTCGGTCAGCAATGAGTGTAACCGAGTCGTAGAAAGCTACAAGGACTCCAGTAAAACACCGCGTGACATTTCCCCGTAGGGACAGACACAGGAGCAAAGAAGGACACATGCCGGTCAATCCATGTGTTCCGGATGGAAGCACTAGGAGGCATTTCTCCATAAGGAAGACTACCAAGAATAAACAACTAGGTGTCAGATCCCACACATACCAGTGCATTTCAGACATACACACAATATGCACAATATGTGTAAATACAACATGGCATCACAACATAACTCTATGACTCAAAGTATTTATTTAAAAGGGCTCCGAGGAGCCTTACATAGAATGATATTACAAACATGGGTCTCATGACCCAACATTCAAGTCATACAAGCAACAAGCGGAAGCATAAACCTGTCTGAGTACAGACAGCTAAAGAGAAAGAAGGCTGGAAAGCCTGACTATCTACAAGACCCTCCAGAGGAACCAGACCTCTATCTGGGATTCCCAAACTAATCGGTCAAAATCAAACTTGTCGTGGAAAGCACTAGTGAGACTAATGTCTCCTCTGCAAAAACATAGATAAGCAACCGTGAGTACAAAGGTACTCAGCAAGACATACATCAGAACTATCTACATATGCATCAGTATCAACAATGGGGTTGTGGAGTTTAACTGCAGCAAGCCAGCTTTGACTCAGTGGCTATCCTATACTACGACTACCAGTATTTTCCTTGAGGTGAGAAAACGCACACGAGTCCACATATTCACCATAACAATACACCACTATGGATCCGCTCCCAATTCCCTACGAGAAGGCCATCCATAGCACTCACACTTATCTTGCGCATTTTAGAGTATCCATTTCAACTTGTCTATGAACAACTTAAGCTTTCCAAGTAGTCCATATCCACGGACGCGGCTATTCGAATAGATCATTAACCCTGCAGGGGTGTACTTCTTCACACACGCTCCCACCACTTATCGCTGTTTACACGACATGTACTCAGCAACCTTCAAGCGGAAGCCCAGCGAGGGTGTCGACCATGACCTGACTAACCACACAAGTCTCTAGTCCAGGTTTATCGCCTATTTGAGTTCACTCCGCACGGAAGTCCGGCCGAAGTTTCCAGTACAGCCCCAAACGATGAGTGCAGGGTTCCCAAGAGCACCATTCGGGTGTCACTTGGTACACCGTGCCTCGGTGACTCTACCGCATCATAGCCCACCCCTAGGGTCAGCGCTACGCATGGCCGCCAACACATATCCTACAAACACTAGAAACTAGTTGCAACTCCTGGACAGAGATCAAGGCGATTAATAAGTCAAGAGAGTCAATTAAGGATCCCAATGTGTGCTAGTATCTGTCTTGGATCACAAACACGGAACTCAGTTCCTGAGGACGGTCCCAATGAGACAACCCACCATGTACTCCTACATGGCCTCTCATCGCTACCTTTACCAAATCGTGTTCACACACTTAGCTCTCACACAGTGGGACATGTTCACCACCATTCCAATCCATCCCAGATGAATCAGACCTGACACAACTCTAAGCATAGCAGGCATAACAAGCAAGCATGAATGAGTAGGCACATCATGGCTCAAACAACTCCTACTCATGCTAGTGGGTTTCAACTATTTACTATGACAAAGACAGGTCATGCAGAGGAATGGGTTCAACTACCGCAACAGTAACAGTTGAATCATTGTTGTCCTAATGCAGTAAAAGAGAGCAAGAGCGAGAGAGTGGGATTGTATTGAAATGTTCAATGGGGGTTGCTTGCCTGGCACTTCTGAAGATAGTATAGCTATTAGTTCTTCATCCGTGTCAACGATCACAACGTCGGAACCGTCTTCTACCGAGAGGGAACAACACCGGCAAACAGGAAAGGAATACAATCAATGCAATGCAACAATATGATGCATGATCATGACATGGCAATATGATGTTGATTGTGCTAATGCAACTAGCAACAATTTAAATGAAGTTGGTTTGAACACAAGGTTCAAATTCAAACTCCATATAAGACATTTCAAATGCCATTTATTCAAATGGTCAAGTACAGCAACTTTAAGTTGTTCAAACATGCATGAAAATGCCATAAACAGATTCTTCATATTTTTCTAATAATTTTTCATATATAAATTATTTCATTTGGAGTTACGGTTGATTTTCTATGATTTTTCAAAGTTTTGGCTGTTTTCTGAAATTAATAAATCATTTCTGATTTAATTAAAATCCAGAAAACATTTATGACATCAGCACAGCATCATGCTTATGTCATCTAGTCAACAGGGCTGGTCCAGGTCAAACCTGACCAGTAGGTCCCACTGGTCAGTGTCATAGTGCTGGCTAGGGTCATAGACAGGTGGGCCCGGTCAAAGGCCACGTCAGCAAAGTCAATGCTGATGAGTGGGTCCCACTGGGTTAACTAATCTAAACAAAAATTAAACTAACCTAAACAGGCACAAGGGCCCACATGGCAGTGTCTCTAGGGAGTGATTTGCGGCTCATTAGCAACTAATGATGCTGCCACGTCAGCGTCGCCGGAATTAGACGCCGGCGACGTCCAGCCGCGGCGGAGGCTCGCCGGAAATGCGCTACGGGGCATCATTTCGCGTGCGGCTTGCGGCTATAGAAAGCTGGGAGTGAGGCGCATCTGGTGGAGCAAGTGGGATGAGCTGGGGTAGCCGGAGCTCACCGAAAACGAGCTCGCGGCGGCGGCCGGAATTCGGGCATCGACCGAATCAACGCCACAGAGCACGGTAGGAGCAGTGGTTGGGTGTTTTGGGTTCCTGGAGACGCGCTAAGCACATTGGTATGCTCGGCTGCGCGTGGGAGAGCTCAGGAGCACGGGGCTTGCCGGCCATGGCGGCGGCTGGAGTTCGGCCACGCTCGGAATCGGCGCTAGGGGAAGTGGTGGACAACGGGGCAAGGGGGTGACGCCTCAGTGGCTCACCATGGGTCTTCCGGTGCTGCTGGAGAGGCCTGGGAGGCACGGGGTGACGACCCACAAGTATAGGGGATCAATCGTAGTCCTTTCGATAAGTAAGAGTGTCGAACCCAACGAGGAGTAGAAGGAAATGACAAGCGGTTTTCAGCAAGGTGTTTTCTGCAAGCACTGAAATTATCGGTAACGAGTAGTTTGATAGCAAGATAATTTGTAACAAGTGACAAGTAGCAATAGTAACAAAGAGTGCAGCAAGGTGGCCCAATCCTTTTTGTATCAAAGGACAAGCCGGAACGATCTCTTATAATAAGCAAACCGTTCTCGAGGACACATGGGAATTTCATCTTGTCACTTTCATCATGTTTGTTTGATTCACGTTCACTACTTTGATAATTTAATATGTGGGTGGACCAGTGCTTGGGTGTTGTTCTTACTTGAACAAGCCTCCCACTTATGATTACCCCCTCTCGCAAGCATCCGCAACTATGAAAGAAGAATTAAGATAACTCTAACCATAGCATTAAACATATGGATCCAAATCAGCCCCTTACGGAGTAGCGCATAAACTAGGGTTTAAGCTTCTGTCACTCTAGCAACCCATCATCTAATTACTACTCCACAATGCATTCCCTTAGGCCCAAAGATGGTGAAGTGTCATGTAGTCGACGTTCACATAACACCACTAAGGGAATCAACAACATACATATCATCAAAATATCGAACGAATACCAAATCCACATGATTACTTATGACAAGACTTCTCCCATGTCCTCAAGAACAAAAGTAACTACTCACAAATCATATTCATGTCCATGATCAGAGAGGTATCAAATAGCATATTGGATCTGAACATATATCTTCCACCAAATAAACCAACAAGCATCAACTACAAGATGTAATCAACACTACCAGCAACCCACAGGTACCAATCTGAGGTTTTGAGACAAAGATTGAATACAAGAGATGAACTAGGGTTTGAGATGACATGGTGCGGGTGAATATGTTGATGAAGATTGGTCCTCCCACGATGAGAGGATCATTGGTGATGTCGATGGCAATGATATCCCCCTCAAGGAGGGAAGTATCCCCGGCAGAATCTCTCCGCCAGAGAGCAAAATTGCTCCTGCCCAAGTTCCACCTCGAGACGGCGGTGCACCATCCCAAAAGTCTTCTCCTCATTTTTTCTAGGGCAAATGGGCTTATATACCAGAAAATGGGGGCCAGAGGCTGGCCAGGGCCCCACGAGGTACCAGGGCGCGCCTGGGGGGGTGGCGTGCCCTGGTACCTCGTGGGCACCTGGGTGGCCCCCTCTGGTACTTCCTGATTCCAGTATTTTTTATATATTTGAAAATAATTCTTTGTGAAATTTTAGCTCATTTGGAGATGTGCAGAATAGGTATCTCTGGCATAGCTTTTTCAGGTCCAGAATTCCAGCTGCCGGCATTCTCCCTCCTTGTGTATATCTTGCATATTAAGAGAGAAAAGGCATTAGAATCGCCCCATAAAGTGTTATACTGATCAAAAACATTATAAATAACAGTAGTAAAACATGATGCAAAATGAACGTATCAACTCCCCCAAGCATAGACCTTGGCACTTGAAGATCTCCTGCTCCACCGCTTCGAGCCTGGACTCCACGCCCCCGGTCTTCTTGGGTCCTTGAACATCCCGGATGTGAAGCACCCCCTCACGCATCTCAATGGCTTGAGGGTGTTTCATCACCTTCGGTAGGTAGGGGTTGATGACCTTCTTGTAGAACTTGTCCTTGGAAGAGCTTGGTGGAGCCATAGCGATCTTG
This sequence comes from Elymus sibiricus, assembly GCA_039707655.1. Taxonomy (NCBI): domain Eukaryota; kingdom Viridiplantae; phylum Streptophyta; class Magnoliopsida; order Poales; family Poaceae; genus Elymus; species Elymus sibiricus. The sequence continues at coordinate 33,608,584 of CM077670.1, forward strand.
ATCTGTCAGAAAAATAGCACGAAACAAGAACAGAAGAAATTTCTGCGATACGGTGGTCAAAACATCTGGGAGTATATATAAAGAATTTTTATCTTGCAAAACAAGTAATGCATAAGAAAAACGGAGTCGGGAAGGCTCACGAGGGGCCCACGAGGTAAAAGGGCGCGCCTGGGGGGTGGCGCGCCCTGGTGCCTCGTGGGCACCAGGTGGGTCCCCCCGGCTATTTCTTATTTTTGTAATTTTTTAAATATTCCAAAACTGACAGAAAATATTCTTATGGAATTTTTGGAGTCGGTTTACTTACCGTATCACATACCTCTTCCTTTTCAGGGTTCCGGAGTGTTCTCGAAGGTCTCTCTTATGTATTCCTCCAGTGTAATTGTTTCAATAATATTACTTTCAACATTAATGGGAGTACCTGAAATATAATGCTTAATTCTTTGCCCATTCACCACTCTCGGATGAGTGCCTTCGGAGTTGTTTATTTTGATGGCTCCGGAGCGATAAACTTCTTCGATGATATAAGGTCCTTCCCATTTAGAGAGAAGTTTTCCTGCAAAGAATCTCAAACAAGAATTGTATAATAGAACTTGCTCACCTACTTCAAATTCCCATTTTTTTAATTCTTCTATCATGCCATCTTTTAACTTTTTCTTTAAATAATTTGGCATTTTCATAAGCTTGGGTTCTCCATTCATCTAACGAGCTAATATCAAATAACCTCTTTTCACCGGCAAGTTTAAAATCATAATTAAGTTCTTTAATTGCCCAATATGCTTTATGTTCTAACTCAAGAGGTAAATGGCATGCTTTCCATAAACCATTTTATAAGGAGACATAACAATCAGATTTTTATAAGCAGTTCTATAAGCCCACAATGCATCGTCAAGTTTCTTAGACCAATTCTTTCTAGATCTATTGACAGTTTTCTGCAAAATTAATTTTATTTACCTATTGCTCAATTCTACTTGACCACTAGTTTGGGGGTGATAGGGAGATGCAATTCTATTGTTGACATCATATTTAGCAAGCAACTTACGGAAAGCACCATGAATAAAATGTGAACCACCATCAGTCATTAAATATCTTGGGACTCCGAACCTTTGGAAAATAACTTTTTAAGCATTTTAATAGAAGTGTTATGATCAGCACTACTAGTTGGAATAGCTTCTACCCACTTAGTAACGTAATCAACAACAACTAAAATATGTGTATACCCATTGGATTTAGGAAAGGGTCCCATATAATCAAATCCCCAAACATCAAATGGTTCAACAGCGAGTGAATAATTCATAGGCATTTCCTGACGTCTAACAATATTACCAATTCTTTGACATTCATCACAAGATAAGACAAACTTACAAGCATCTTTGAAAAGAGTAGGCCAATAAAAACCAGATTGTAATGCCTTATGTGCAGTTCTGTCTCCCGCATGGTGTCCTCCATAAGCCTCAGAATGACACTTCCGTAGGATTTGTTCCTGTCCATGCTCAGGTATACAACGTCTAATAATACCATCTATTCCTTCTTTATAAAGATGTGGGTCATCCCAAAAGTAGTGTCTTAAATCATAGAAAAACTTTTTCTTTTGTTGGTATGTGAAACTAGGTGGTATAAATTTAACAACAATATAATTAGCATAGTCTGCATACCAAGGAGTATTACGAGAAGCATTTATGGAAGCTAATTGTTCATCAGGAAAATCATCATTAATAGGAAGTGGGTCATCAAGAACATTTTCCATTCTAGACAAATTATCTGCTACGGGATTCTCAACTCCCTTTCTATCAATAATATGCAAGTCAAACTCTTGTAGCAATAGAACCCACCTAATGAGTCTAGGTTTAGCATCCTTCTTTTCCATAAGATATTTAATAGCAGCATGATCGGTGTGAATAGTTACTTTAGAATCAACAATATAAGATCTGAATTTACCACATGCAAACACAACTGCTAAAAATTCTTTCTCAGTAGTAGCATAATTTCTTTGGGCACTGTCTAAGGCTTTACTAGCATAATGGATAACATTTAATTTCTTATCAACTCTCTGTCCTAGAACAGCACCAACAGCATAATCACTAGCATCACACATAATTTCAAAAGGCAAGTTCCAATCAGGTGGTTGAACAATAGGTGCAGTGGTTAAGGCTTTCTTAAGTGTTTCAAAGGCTTCTACACAATCATCATCAAAAACAAATCAAACATCTTTTTGCAAGAGATTGGTAAGAGGCCTAGAAATTTTAGAGAAGTCTTTAATAAATCTCCTATAGAAACCAGCATGACCAAGGAAACTTCTTATACCTTTAATATCTTTAGGACATGGCATTTTCTCAATAGCATCAACCTTGGCTTTGTCAACTTCAATACCTCTTTCAGAGATTTTATGCCCCAAGACAATACCTTCATTCACCATAAAGTGGCACTTCTCCCAATTCAAGACAAGATTAGTTTCTTCACATCTCTGCAAAACTCGATCAAGGTTGCTTAGGCAATCATCAAAAGAGGTTCCGTAAACGGAAAAATCATCCATGAAAACCTCAACAATCTTTTCACAAAAGTTAGAGAATATAGCAGTCATACATCTTTGAAAGGTAGCAGGTGCATTGCATAAACCAAAATGCATATGTCTATAAGCATAAGTTCCAAAAGGACAAGTAAAGGTGGTTTTCTCTTGATCTCCAGGTGATACAGGTATTTGAGAGAAACCAGAATAACCATCTAGAAAGCAAAAGTGTGTATGCTTAGACAATCTTTCTAACATTTGATCAATAAAAGGTAAGGGGTAATGATCTTTTCTAGTAGCTTTATTTAATTTTCTAAAATCAATTACCATCCTATAACCAGTTACAATTCTTTGTGGAATGAGTTCATTTTTATCATTAGGAACAACGGTAATACCTCCTTTCTTAGGGACACAATGAACTGGACTTACCCATCTACTATCAGCTACGGGATAGATTATACCTGCTTCCAAAAGCTTTAATATTTTAGTTCTTACCACCTCTTTCATCTTAGGATTTAACCGTCGTTGGTGGTCGACAACTGGTTTAGCATCAGGCTCCATATTAATTTTGTGCTGACATAGAGTGGGACTAATGCCCTTAAGATCATCAAGAGTATATCCAATAGTAGCTCTGTGCTTCCTCGGAGTTTTTAGTAGTCTCTTTTCTTCGTACGCTGAAAGGTTAGCACTAATAATAACAGGATATATCTTCTTTTCATCAAGATAAGCATATTTCAATGTATCAGGCAATTGCTTCAATTCAAATACAGGATCACCCTTAAGTGGAGGAGGACCTCCAAGAGTTTCAACAGGCAAATTGTGTTTAAGGATAGGTGGTTGATCAAAGAACATCTTATCTATTTCATTTCTTTCATTCATATGCATATCATTTTCATGATCTAGCAAATATTGTTCTAACGGATCAATAGGAGGTACGGCAATAGAAGCAAGACCAATAATTTCATCTTTATTAGGCAGTTCTTTATCATGAGGTTGTCTACGAAACTTGGAGAAATTAAACTCATGAGACATACCACCAAAATCAACACTAACAGTTTCTTTAGCGCAATCAATCTTAGCATTAACAGTGTTCAAGAAAGGTCTACCAAATATAATGGGACAAAAGTCATCTTGTGGAGAACCGAGGACTAAAAAATTAGTAGGGTATTTTATTTTTCCACACAAGACTTCAACATCTCTAACAATCCCAAGTGGTGTAATGGTATCTCTGTTTGCAAGCTTAATAGTAACATCAATGTCCTCTATTTCAACTGGTGCAATATCATTCATAATTTCTTGATATAAGGTAAAGGGAATAGCACTCACACTAGCACCCAAGTCACATAAGCCATGATAACAATGATCTCCTACTTTAACAGAGACAACAGGCATGCCTACCACAGGTCTGTTTTTATCTTTAGAAACTGGTTTACCAATTCTAGCAGCTTCATCACAGAAGTAAATAACATGCCCATCTATATTATCGACCAAGATATCTTTAACCCTAGCAACATTAGGTTCAACTTTAATTTGTTCAGAGGGTCTAGGTGCTCTAATATTGCTTTCGTTAACCATAGTTGAAACTTTAGCATGTTCCTTAATCCTAACAGGAAAAGGTGGTTTCTCAATATAAGCAGTAGGTACAAGTGGATCAACATGGTAAACAGTTGTTTCTTCTTTAACATTAATGGGTTCCTCAATATTTTCTTTAATAGGGGGATGATATTTAAACCACTTCTCCTTAGGGAGATCAACATGAGTAGCAAATGATTCACAAAAGGGAGCTACTATCTCAGAGTCAAGTCCATATTTAGTGCTAAACTTATGAAAAGTATCGGTAGTCATAAAAGATTTAACACAATCGAACTCAAGTATTATACCTGACTCATTACCTTTGTCGAGTTCCCAATCTTCAGAGTTGCGTTTCATTCTTTCCAGAAGATCCCATCTGAATTCAATAGTTTTCTTCATAAAGGAGCCAGTCGAAGAAGAATCAAGCATGGTGCGATTATCATCAGAAAGCCGAGCATAAAAGTTCTCTAGGATAATTTTTCTTGAGAGCTCATGATTGGGGCATGTGTACATCATGTACTTAAGCCTCCCCCAAGCTTGAGCGATGCTTTCTCCTTCACGAGGCCAAAAATTGTATATATAATTCCGATCACGATGAACCAAATGCATAGGATAAAATTTCTGGTGGAATTCCAGCTTCAATCGGTTCCAGTCCCATGTATCGGTATCATCACATAGCCTATACCATATTGATGCCTTTCATTCCAAAGATAAAGGGAATACTTTCTTCTTTGCTTCATCTCTGGATAAACCTGCAAGCTTAAACAATCCACAAATTTCATCCACATAGATCAAGTGCATATCAGGATGTACCGTTCCATCTCCTGCATAAGGATTAGCTAGCAGTTTCTCTATCATACCCAGAGGAATCTCATAATAAATATTTTCAGTAGGTGCAGTAGGTTGAGGAGCAACTATTGGTGCTTCCGGTCGAGGTGAAGATACCCCGAACAAACCTCTCAAAACATTACTTTCCATAGTGACAAGTGACAGTAAATTTCAGCACGTAATATAAATGTTTACTTACCAAATTCCACTCACCAAAGGCGCTTCACTCCCCGGCAACGGCGCCAGAAAAGAGTCTTGATGACCCACAGGTATAGGGATCAATCGTAGTCCTTTCAATAAGTAAGAGTGTCAAACCCAACGAGGAGCAGAAGGAAATGACAAGCGGTTTTCAGCAAGGTACTTTCTGCAAGCACTGAAATTATCGGTAACGAGTAGTTTGATAGCAAGATAATTTGTAACAAGTGACAAGTAGCAATAGTAACAAATAGTGCAGCAAGGTGGCCTAATCCTTTTTATAGCAAATGACAAGCCGGAACAATCTCTTATAGTAAGTAATGCATTCTCGAGGACACATGGGAATTTCATCTAGTCAGTTTCATCATGTTGGTTTGATTCGCGTTCACTACTTTGATAATTTGATATGTGGGTGGACCGGTGCTTGGGTGCTGCCCTTACTTGGACAAGCCTCCCACTTATGATTACCCCCTCTCGCAAGCATCCGCAACTATGAAAGAAGAATTAAGATAACTCTAACCATAGCATTAAACATATGGATCCAAATCAGCCCCTTACAGAGTAGCGCATAAACTATGGTTTAAGCTTCTGTCACTCTAGCAACCCATCATCTAATTACTACTCCACAATGCATTCCCTTAGGCCCAAATATGGTGAAGTGTCTTGTAGTCGACGTTCACATAACACCACTAAGGGAATCAACAACATACATATCATCAAAATATCAAACGAATACCAAATTCACATGATTACTTGTGACAAGACTTCCCCCATGTCCTCAAGAACAAAAGTAACTACACACAACTCATATTCATGTCCATGATTAGAGAGGTATCAAATAGCATATTGGATCTGAACATATATCTTCCACCAAATAAACCAACAAGCATCAACTACAAGATGTAGTCAACACTACTAGCAACCCACAGGTACCAATCTAAGGTTTTGAGACAAAGATTGAATACAAGAGATGAACTAGGGTGTGACGCCCCTGCTCGACCGTGCACTAATCCTACACGCAAACGTGCACGCTCGAGATCAGAGACTCACGGGAAGATATCACAACACAACTCTAAACTCAAATTTAAACATAAATCTTCATATTACAAACTAGGGGTCTCGAGGACCCGAATACATAAGTCATACACACAATTAATATCTGGGTACAGACATAGTTAGTCAAGTTTGCCTTAAGAAGGCTAGCACAAACAGCGACACTGATCGAAAAGGCGAAGGCCTCCTGCCTAGGGCCTCCGAACTACTCCTGGTCGGCTGGCTCAACCCAGTACTACGTGCCTCCGGGACTCTCCTGGTAGTAAGCTCCTGCGGTGGCGTCTGGCTCCGGGTCTCCGTCGTCTGATCGCAGCAACCGGGTATTGGGAAAAAGAAGTAGCAAACCAACCGTGAGTACTCATCCAAAGTACTCGCAAGACTGACATCAGAACTATACTAATATGCATTGGTATCAAAGGAATGGGGCCATATCTTGGACTAAACTGCAGAAATGCTGGAACAGAGGGGGATAGGCCTAGCCTATCGAAGACTAGCATCTTGAAGCAATCTTGCAGCATCAGAAGAGAGTAGAGCAAGATAATATATAATCAATCATATTTAGTAAAACCCTGAGATCCTTCCTCGACTACCCTGCAAGAAAGTGATCCCAAGAGCAGTAGTAACAGTTTAGTATTGTGACAGTATCCATTTGTAGTTGTAGCAGATCAAGATACAACTCTGAGCGTCCAATTACCGTGGACACGGCTATTCGAATAGATAACTTCCTTGCAGGGGTGCACTACTGTTACCCAACACGCTCGATCACATCTGGCCGGACACACTTGCTGGGTAATACCCGGCCTCGGGTGATCGACACGACGCAGTCCTACCTAGGCTTAGGAGAGAGGTCAACACGCCGGTCTAAATCCTAAGCGCAAAGGGGTCTTGGGCCCATCGCCCTCTACACTCCTGCACGTTGCGTGACTGGCCGGGGCCCAGGCGCGACACTGTATACACCAGTGACGTAACCAGCCCACCCCAGCAATCAGCCCGCATGTCTGACCTGTGACATCTGAAGAACTTTCGGCTGATACATACGACGTAGAGGGCACCATTAAACCATTATCCAACATGGTGGTAGTGCGTATAGGCCAGCGGCCAACTCACATCAAATACCGAAATCCATTAGGCGTGTTTAGTAACTTGTAGAGACGAACAGGGTTCCTGTCGTTTCGACTTGGTAACATACGCCACGCGGGTGCTCTTGGAGCCGACCCGTCTTTAATATTATTCTCTCGCAGACACCCTTGGGGTCAGCTCGACTTTAACAGTTTAAAATATTGCATTATGTAAACATTTCCGCGATCATCACCCAGAGTGATCACGGCACGCTTTCAAGAATGGCAAACGGACAAGGTGAAGGGCCACCGATGAAACATAGCATATCTAACTAAGCATCATAGGATAGCAGGTAATGTATCAGTAGCAGGCGACAAAATCAGGCTATGCATCAGAATAGGAGCTATCGGAGCAACAACAGAAGCAATACTAATGCAAGCATAAGAGGGAAGGAATGGGCGATATCTGATGATCAAGGGGGTTTTGCTTGCCTGGAAGCTCAGCTGAAGGGGTCTGGTCATCGGCGACGTCGTCGTACACTACACTGTCATCGGCAGTCTCGAGGGTTATCGGTAGAGAAGGAGGGGGAAGAAACAATAAATACACGGCAACAATGCAACAGGGATGCATGACATGCCTAATGTATATGCAGGGGTGATATAATGCATCTGAAATTATTTTAGATGATTTAGGGATTTATCTGGAATTATTTTACCAAGGTCATGCACTATTCATTTATTGGAAACAGGCAAAAAGTTCCATGTTCAGTATGTTTGAGGGGTGTGGCAGGCATGTGGATAGGTTATTCAGATTCTTCATATTTTTCTGATCATTTTTCATATATAAATTATTTTCATCCGAGTTACGGTTTATTTTATATGATTTTTCAAAGTTTTATTAATTTCTGGAATTATTTTAATTATTAAATTCGAATTATCCAAAACAGTATTTGCTACAGGTACCCGAAATCATACCCAGCCAGTTGCTATTGGACTGATAGTGGGGCCGGGTCAACGCACATGTCAGCACAGCCAAAGCTGACGTGTGGGCCCCTGTGACTTAATTAACTCCTTTTGTTTTAAACCACCGGCTAAACTAATCCAGTGGGGCCCGCCTGTCATAGGGCCAGGGTTAAGTTAATTACGCGATTAGGTTGATTAATGACGGCCACGTCGGCAGCCATTACCGGCGTTAAGCCAGAGCGGCGGAGGTGCTCCGTCCGGTCGATTCCGGCCACGGGAGCTCACGCCGCTGGGTTCGGTGAAACCAGCGTGCTGCAGCGCGTCGAGGGGTGGCCTCAGTTCGGCCGGGGGTGGTCAGAATCAGCGGCAACAGCGTGCACGAGCGCGAGCATGCGAGGAGCATGCGAGCTAACTAATAGGCTTGCTGGACTACTGGGAGTGCCAGGAGCACAGTCCTCTGCTCGTCATCGACAGGCGTGGCCTCTGGACATGGCAGCAACAAGCCACAGCGGAGTCGAGCTCGGGCATTCATGAAGGCAACGGCTAGAGGATGCAAATGATCGCGAGGAGAGGGGGAAGAGGTAGAGGAGCTCACAGCCATCGCAGAGAAGCACTCAGGGAGGCCGGGGGTGGTCGGAGAAGCTCGAATCGATGACAATGGTAAAGCGGCCATGGCGGAGGGGAACGACTTGCAGGCGGCGTTGTAGGGCTCCTCGGCTTGCGTAGCTTGACGGAGAGGACGAGGGAATCGCGGCGAAGCTGTGGACACGAAAGCGAGGTGGGAGGGGCCCGGTGGCCGCGTCAATGGCGAAGCGCAACCATGACAGCGCTCAGGAGCTTTTCTTCCAGAGGACAGCGACGATGGGAGGAAGAGAAAAGAGGGTTGGCTTCGTCCAGGGGTGCGCGGGGGGATCTTTATCCTGTCCCGGCGCTCTATAGTAGCGTGGGGGCTGAGACGGCAACGAAGAACGTGGCTCGGGCACGGGCTTGTCCAGTGCCAGCTGGAGGTAGACGATGGCGAGGTGACGGGCTGGGCTGTGGGAACTGTTTGACTGAAGCCCAGCAGTGCAGTGCCGGCTACCTTTTTCCTTTTTCCTTTTTCTTTTCTGTTTTGTTTTTATTTCTTTCTCTTTGCAAAATGTTTGGCTACCAATTTGACTTTTGTAAATTATGTGACTTAGCTCAATAATTACTGTGCAATATTAACTTCTACCAGAAAATGGTTTGGAGATGAAATAATCTCATCTGTAATTTTATTAAATAAAATGGGATCAAATATTGCTGTTTGGTACTGTTTTTGGATGATAGAGTCATTTAACTAATCCAATTAATGTTGAGCTTATTTTTATAATTGCTTTGAGAATATTTGCAATATTGTGAACTATTTAGTTCCTGGATTTGAACAACTTTTAAATTCACTTTATATTTGAATTTCAATTTGAACTGGAATTCAGAAATGAGATATGATGCAAATGATGATCAAGCACTGTTAATCATGATGACTTGGCATTATCAAAAGGGTGATCACTGTAGCTTAGTACATGGGGATGTTACAATTCTCCTCCTCTAAAAGAAATTCTCATCCCGAGAATTAAGAGGTAGGCTGGAAGAGAGTGAGGTATTCTTCATGAAGACAATCTTCGCGTTCCCTAGTGGCTTCATCTTCATAATGATTCGACCACTAAACTTTAAGGAACTTGATTGCCTTCTGGCGGGTTCGACGTTCAGCTTGATCAAGAATGCGGATCGGATACTCTTGATAAGAAAGATCCTCTTGTAGCTCAAGCATTTCATGATCCACTGCTCAGATAGGATCCTTGAAGCTGCGACGAAGTTGCGATACATGGAAGACATCAGGCACTTGAGAAAGGTTCGGCGGCAATTCCAATTGATATGCCACTTCTCCACATCGGGCGAGGATGCGGAACGGGCCAATGTAGCGAGGGGCTAACTTGCCCTTGATTTCGAACCGATGAGTGCCCTTCATTGGAGTGACACGAAGGTAAGCTTGCTCGCCAGGTTGATAGATCATTACCTGGTGTTTGCGGTCATAATTGCTCTTCTGACGAGACTGAGCAGCTTTCAAATGTTCACGGACAATGCGGACTTGTTCCTCAGCTTGTTGGATAATGTCCGGACCGAAAAGTGACCGTTCCCCAGTTTCTGACCAATTCAGAGGAGTCCAGCACTTACGTCCATAGAGAACTTCAAAGGGTGCCATCTTCAGACTAGACTGATAGCTATTGTTGTATGAGAATTCAGCATATGGGAGAGATTCTTCCCATTTCTTACCGAATGAGATGACACAAGCTCGAAGCATATCTTCAAGCACTTGATTGACTCGTTCAACTTGTCCCTGGGACTAGGGGTGAAATGCGGTGCTGAAGGACAGATGAGTTCCCATAGCTTCTTGGAAACTGTTCCAAAATCTTGAGGTAAAGAGGCTGCCACGGTCTGAACAGATCTCCAATGGAACACCGTGGAGTGACACGATTCTGGAAACATACAAGTCTGCTAACTGACTAGCAGTGATTGTCTCCTTGACTGGAAGAAAGTGAGAAACCTTCGAGAATCGGTCAATGACGACAAAGATAGCATCATGACCCTTCTGCCATCTGGGAAAACCAGTAATGAAATCCATTTCGACCTTGTCCCATTTCCATTCAGGAATAGCGAGTGGTTGCAGAGTTCCAGCAGGCCTTTGATGTTCTGCTTTGATGCGATGGCAAACGTCACACTCAGCAACATAGCGAGCAATGTCTTGCTTCATATCAGGCCACCAGTACCGTTGACGAATGTCTTGGTACATCTTAGTACTACCCGGATGAATAGACAAAGGTGTGTCGTGTGCTTCTTTCATGACATCCGAGCGAGAGTCCAGATTGTGCCTTCTGGGGACCACTAGGCGACCTTTGAAGAACAAGGCACCATCATCACCAACATGGTAGAATGAAGAATTTCCCTTGGAGAGGTATTTCTTAACCTTCTCGACTTTAGAGTCATATTTCTGCCTTGTCTTGATGTTGCACTTGAGGTCTGGTTCAACAACCAGGGTATTGAGATATCCCTGTGGGACAATGTGAAGGTTCAACTTGCGAAGTTCTTCATGGAGAAGGGGTTGTGCTTGCTGAACCGTGAGGTTGTTGCAATAAGACTTGCGACTCAAAGCATCGGCCATTACATTAGCCTTGCCAGGGGTATGAGAGATATCCATGTCATAGTCAGCTATTGTCTCGAGCCATCTTTGTTGACAGAGGTTCAAATCTGGTGGAGTATACAGATACTTCAGACTTTGGTGGTCCGTGTATATCTCGCAATGATTACCAAGAAGGTAATGTCGCCACAGCTTCAGAGCATAGATAACTACTGCTAACTCAAGATCATGTGTTGGATACTTATCTTCGTGAGGGCGCAACTGACGAGAGCCATACGCAATCACCTTGCGCTCTTGCATTAGGACACAGCCTAATCCTTGACGAGACGCATCACAGTATATCACAAAGTTCTTGTGAGTATCTGGGGGTGCTAGGACTGGGGCAGATGTCAACTTATCTTTAAGTGTCTGGAAACTTTCTTGGCACTTGTCCGTCCACTCAAACTTCTTGCCTTTGTGGAGCAGATCAGTCAGTGGCTTTGCAATCTTGGAAAAGTTCTCAACGAATCGGCGGCAATAGCTAGCAAGACCGAGAAAACTTCTAACTTGTTTGACATTCTTCGGAGGAGTCTAGTCAAGAATAGCTTAAACTCTCTCTGGGTTAACAGCAATGCCATCTTTGGAAATCACATGACCAAGATAGGTCACCTCGGATAACCAGAATTGACACTTGGAAAACTTGGCGTACAGTTGATGTTCTCGATGTTTCTCCAATACAAGCCGAAGATGTTCGGCGTGTTCTTCTTCATTCTTGGAAAATATAAGGATATCATCCAAATAAACCACGATGAATTTGTTGAGGTAGTCCATGAAGATATAGTTCATCAATCGAGAGAAGGTTGCTGGAGCATTAGTTAATCCGAAGGACATAACGGTGTACTCGTATGATCCATAGCGAGTAACGAAAGTGGTTTTCAGAATATCCTCCTTACGAACTCGGATCTGATGATAACCCAACCTTAAGTCGAGTTTACAAAACACGGAGGATCCTGCAAGTTGATCATAAAGATCGTTGATCCAGGGAAGTGGATATTTGTTCTGGATTGTTGCTTGGTTAATAGGCCGATAGTCCTCGACCAATCGGTTTGTTCCATCCTTCTTCTTAACAAAGAGAGAAGGTGCCCCCCAAGCAGAAGAACTGGGGCGGATGAAACCCTTTTTAAGTGACTTGTCTATTTCCTCCGTAAGCTCAAGGAGTTCATGCGGCGGCATCTTGTATGGGCGCTTAGCAATAGGGGTGGTGCCTGGTTTCAAGTCGATGACGATCTCAATGGCTCTAACAGGGGGTATTCCTGGAAGTTCTTCTGGAAAGACATCCGGAAAATCACGAACGACTGGAACGTTCTCAATTCCCTCAGGAGGTGAAGCGTTCAATGCATTCAGAGCATATATCTAAGCTTCGGCATTCCGGGTAATTCGGGCGGTGTAGTTCACTATCTCATCGGAGGGGTGAAGTAGTTGGACGACTTTGGTGGCACAATTGATCGAAGCAATGTGAGCTTTCAACCAATCCATTCCCAGAATGAGGTCTATGGTGGAAGTTTTTAAGATGATGGGGGAAACAAGGAATTCAAGTCCTTCGATTTCAACAGTGACATTGTGTGCCATCATGGAGGTGTGACAATGGCCTCCAGGGGTGCAGACAACTATAGGTATGTTCATCTTTGCAAATGCAATGTCATGTGCTAATGCAAATGCTTCTGTCATGAATGAATGCGATGCTCCTGAATCAAATAAAACAGAAGTAGTAGTAACAGTTTAGTATTGTGACAGTATCCATTTGTAGTAGCAGATCAAGATACAACTCTAAGCGTCCTGTTACCGTGGACACGGCTATTCGAATAGATAACTTCCCTGCAGGGGTGCACTACTGTTACCCAACACGCTCGATCACATCTGGCCAGACACACTTGCTGGGTAATACCCGGCCTCGGGTGATCGACACGATGCGGTCCTACCTAGGCTCAGCAAAGAGGTCAACATGTCGGTCTAAATCCTAAGCGCAAAGGGGTCTTGGGCCCATCGCCCTCTGCACTCCTGCACATTGCGTGACTGGCCGGGGCCCAGGCGCGACACTGTATACACCAGTGACGTAACTAGCTCACCCCTGCAATCAGCCCGCATGTCTGAGTTGTGACATCTGAAGAACTTTCGGCTGATACATACGACGTAGAGGGCCCCATTAAACCATTATCCTACGTGGTGGTAGTGTGTATAGGCCAGCGGCCAACTCAGATCAAATACCCAAATCCGTTAGGCGTGTTTAGTAACTCGCAGACACGAACAGGGTTCCTGTCGTTCCGACTTGGTAACATATGATGCGCGGGTGCTCTTGGAGCCGACCCGTCTTTAATATTATTCTCTCACGGGCACCCTTGGGGCCAGCCTGACTTTAACAGTTTAAAGTATTGCATTATGTAAACATTTCCGCGATCATCACCCAGAGTGATCACGGCCCGCTTTCAAGCATGGCAAACGGACAAGGTGAAGGGCCACCGATGAAACATAGCATATCTAACTAAGCATCATAGGATAGCAGGTAATGTATTAGTAGCAGGCAACAAAATCAGGCTATGCATGAGAATAGTAGCTATCGGAGCAAAAACAAAAGCAATACTAATGCAAGCATAAGAGAGAAGGAATGGGCGATATCTGATGATCAAGGGGGTTTTGCTTGCCTGGAAGCTCAGCTGAAGGGGTCTGGTCGTCGGCGACGTCGTCGTACACTGCCGTGTCATCGGCAGTCTCGGGGGCTATTGGGAGAGAACGAGGGGGAAGAAACAATAAATACACGGCAACAATGCAACAGGGATGCATGACATGCCTAATTGATATGCAGGGGTGATATAATGCATCTCAAATTATTTTAGATGATTTAGGGATTTATTTGGAATTATTTTACCAAGGTCGTGCACTGTTCATTTATTGGAAACAGGTAAAAAGTTCCATGTTCAGTATGTTAGAGGGGTGTGGCAGGCATGTGGATAGGTTATTCGGATTCTTCATATTTTTCTGATCATTTTTCATATATAAATTATTTTCATCCGAGTTACGGTTTATTTTATATGATTTTTCAAAGTTTTATCAATTTCTGGAATTATTTTAATTATTAAATTCGAATTATCCAAAACAGTATTTGCTACGGGTACCCGAAATCGTACCCAGCCAGTTGCTATTGGACTGATAGTGGGGCCGGGTCAACGCACATGTCAGCACAGTCAAAGCTGACGTGTGGGCCCCTGTGACTTAATTAACTCCTTTTGTTTTAAACCACCGGCTAAACTAATCCAGTGGGGCCCGCCTATCATAGGGCCAGGGTTAAGTTAATTACGCGATTAGGTTGATTAATGACGGCCACGTCGGCAGCCATTACCGGCGTTAAGCCGGAGCGGCGGAGGTGATCCGTCCAGTCGATTCCGGCCACGGGAGCTCGCGCGGCTGGGTTCGGTGTAACCAGCGTGCTGCGGCGCGTCGAGGGGTGGCCTCAGTTCGGCCGGGGGTGGTCGGAATCAGCGGCAAAGGCAAGCAGAGCGGCGGCGGCGCTACGGGCGTGCACGGGCACGAGCATGCGAGGCGCAAGCGAGCTAACTAATAGGCTTGCTGGACTACTGGGAGTGCCAAGAGCGCAGTGCTCTGCTCGTCATCGACAGGCGTGGCCTCTGGACATGGCAGCAACAAGGCACAGCGGAGTCGAGCTCGGGCATTCATGGCGGCAATGGCTAGAGGATGCAAACAATCGTGAGGAGATGGGGAAGAGGTAGAGGAGCTCACAGCGGTCGCAGAGAAGCGCTCAGGGAGGCCGGGGGTGGTCGGAGAAGCTCGAATCGATGACAATGGCGAAGCGGCCGTGGCGGAGGGGAACGACTTGCAGGCGGCGTTGTACGGCTCCTCGGCTTGCGAAGCTCGACGGAGAGGACGAGGGAATCGTGGCGAAGCAGTGGACACGAAAGCGAGGCGGGAGGGGCCCGGTGGCCGCGTCAATGGCGAGGCGCAACCATGACAGCGCTCGGGAGCTTTTCTTCCAGAGGAGAGCGACGATGGGAGGAAGAGAAAAGAGGGTTTGCTTCGTCGAGGGGTGCGCGAGGGGATCTTTATCATGTCCCGGCGCTCTGTAGCAGCGCGGGGGCCGAGACGGCTCGATGGCAATGAAGAACGCGGCTCGGGCGCGGGCTTGTCCAGTGCGAGTTGGAGGTCGACGATGGCGAGGTGACGGGCTGGGCTGCAGGAGCTGTTTGACTGAAGCCCAGCAGTGCAGTGCCGGCTACCTTTTTCCTTTTTCCTTTTTCTTTTCTGTTTTGTTTTTATTTTTTTCTCTTTGCAAAATGTTTGGCCACCAATTTGACTTTTGTAAATTATGTGACTTAGCTCAATACATACAGTGTAATATTAACTTCTACCAGAAAATGGTTTGGAGATGAAATGATCTCATCTGCAATTTTATTAAATAAAATGGGATCAAATATTACTGTTTGGTACTGTTTTTGGATGATAGAGTCATTTAACTAATCCAATTAATGTTGAGCTTATTTTTATAATTGCTTTGAGAATATTTGCAATATTGTGAACTATTTAGTTCCTGGATTTGAACAACTTTTAAATTCACTTTATATTTGAATTTCAATTTGAACTGGATTTAAGAAATGAGATATGATGCAAATGATGATCAAGCACTGTTAATCATGATGACTTGGCATTATCAAAAGGGTGATCACTGTAGCTTAGTGCATGGGGATGTTACATGGGGTTTGAGATGAGATGGTGATGGTGAAGATGTTGATGAAGACTGGTCCTCCCACGATGAGAGGATTGTTGGTGATGTCGATGGCGACGATTTCCCCCTCCCGGAGGGAAGTATCCCCGGCAGAATCTCTCCGCCGGAGAGCAAAATTGCTCCTGCCCAAGTTTCGCCTCGAGACGGCGGCGCACCGTCCCAAAAGTCTTCTCCTCATTTTTTCTAGGGTAAATGGGCTTATATACCAGAAAATGGGGGCCAGAGGCTGGCCAGGGGCCCCACGAGGTACTAGGGCACTCCTGGGGGGGTGGCGCGCCCTGGTGCCTCGTGGGCACCTGGGTGGCCCCCTCTGGTACTTCTTGATTCCAGTATTTTTTATATATTCCAAAAGAATTCTCCGTGAAATTTCAGCTCATTTGGAGATGTGCAGAATAGGTATCTCTGACATAGCTTTTTCAGGTCCAGAATTCCTGCTGCCGGCATTCTCCCTCCTTGTGTATATCTTGCATATTAAGAAAGAAAAGACATTAGAATTGCTCCATAAAGTGTTATATTGATCAAAAACATTATAAATAACAGTAGTAAAACATGATGCAAAATGGACGTATCACGGGGTCAGGCAAATCATCGCCGAGGTCCATCGTCTGTGGCGGGGAAGATGAGCTCGATGGCGTCGCTGCGGAGGGTCCAAGCTCGGGATCTTCCGCGTAGAGATGCAGCACTCGACGGCGGGGTCGATGGAACAGACGGCGAGGCGCGTGGTGCACAGGGGCTACATGAACAAAGAGCGGCGTGCTCATGGCAGCTCGGCCATGGCGAAGAACAGGCGAGGGAGCGAGGGAGAGAGCAAAAGGGGGGGGTCTGCCCGATCTAGATGGAGGCGGCGAGGTTATCCGCGGCATCAACGTGGCATGGGACAAGCAGGAGGTGGCACAACACTTGCGCGCGCGCTCTGGCCACGCGCCCCTGTCCTCCTGGCGCGAGGAAGGGGACGATTGGCATCGCCAGTGGGCTGGGCCGGCTAGGTGAGCGCCTGGTAAGCCTCTTCCTCTCTTCTCTTTTCCTTTTTCTTTCTGTTTTTCTTTTCTGTAGTTTGTTTTAATTTGGTTTTTTAAACCAAATCAATTTTGTTACTTTTGATAAATTTTGCAGGGACTAAATGGATTATTCCAAAGCCCCTCACAGATTTCCAGAATTTTTGAAGCATTAAAAATATTTATAGGATATATTTGCTCCAATTCAAATACAATATGAATTAATTCAAAGCCCATTTTGGTCCTGCAAAAATGTGCACCATTTATGGTTAGGGTTTTCACCTTTTTCCCTAAATCATGAACATTTTTAAAGGGCGTTTTGGGTTCATTGAAAATATTTTTATTTTGATCCTGGTTGAAATTCATTTTAATATAAACATGATGCATGGATGCAGATGCAACTAATTACAAGCAATTTCTAGGGCTGTGATAGCTCACCCCTCTAAACAAGAATCTCGTCCCGAGATTCAAGACGTGAGGTGAGAGGAAGGGAGGTCACGGAACTGACACAGTCTTCATGATCCATTTGCCCTCCTCGAAGATGCGGATTCATTGCATCATGTTGATCTTGACATCTATACCTTTGGGAGCTTCACCCAACACGATGACGACAGAAGGAACTCTACAGGAATCGATCTTCTCGAAGATCGAGCAACTCACGATCAACTCATGGAATGAGACATAATAACATCTCTCGAGCTGAGACACAAACACACATCAGGAATGATGGAAGAGAGCAGATGACGAAGGTTCAATTTGATAGGCAACAATTCCACGCTTAGGTAAGATGGTGCACGGTTTCAACGTAGCGAGGAGTTAATTGCCATGATTCCATGACGGCGCACCTTAGGGAAGGTGACTCGTAGAATTATTCCCTTAAGTGGCAAAAAGAATTACTTTTGATACATAGATCATTGAAACTCTCTATACTAGCCTAAGGCAAATCACAAATGATCGTTTGAAGGAGTTCAAAAGAATGGCATACTCAGACAAGAATGGATGATGTGGGCTATCTTGTTGAAGACAACGCAATGGATGATTTTTTTTGCTTATCATCGAAAATGGATGGGACCCATGATAAGCCCACTTTTGAAGGTGATCTAGAACAACAATTACTGAGAAGAGCAGCCCATGGAAAAAATGGCACAATGGCGGGTGCAAGCTGGGAACAAGATGCAAATACTGGGAATGATTCTAGTAACTGGGGAGAAGGCTCAACAGTAGGGCGTGATTCCACTGTTTGAATGGCTATAGAATAATCAAAAAAAAAACTGAGGGCACATTCCAACTAATGCTGACGATAAAACCTAGTGCCTGAGCGTGCTCTCAAGAACTTGAGTATTCCATACTCATTAGGGTTTTACCAGCAACTATGCCAAGGACGCTGGTAACACCTCATACTACCACGATGGATATAGATGGAGGATGCAGATGCAAAGGAAGACAACACTTTCTCAGATTTCACCTTAGCGAAGCCAAGGGAACAAAATTTGGATGATCGAACGAGAGACATTTAGCACTCCGTTTATAATGTTCTCCTTGATGTACTAGCGTAACCCAACTATAGGTACTGTTTGGTATCTAGAACATCAAGTAAAAGTCGGACTTTGGGAACACAAAGAATCCATAAGGAACAACTTCTAGAATAAGCCGCACGGAAGTCCTCATGGAGAAGATGGTCAAATTGCTCAATCAAGATACTAGAATAATAGATCTTTCGGCTAGGTGTGTCGGCCAAAACATCAACCTTGCTGGGACCTACACCATAGATCTTGGGAAAATTCCAACAATCATATCTGCCTAAGATTCAGATCTGGTTGGTGTCAGGATAGTCCAGACACAACATGTTGGAAAAGGAAAGTTTGCAACACAAATCGATGAGAAGACGTTGCGAGATTCTCGAGAAATGATCTACGGCAGCAAGCCCCAAAACATGAGCTGATTTTGCAAGATACATGTGAACAGAATGTCCAGGACAATCGTGGCCACATAGAAATCTCACAACAAAATACCACCGAGTTCTGGTTGGGAACCATCATCGAGGATATCGAAGTCCTTGTGCACTTATCGATGAACTTCTTGTCCTTGAACAAATCAATCAGTGGCTTGGTGCGCTAGGGGATACATATGGAATGAAGGTAATTAATCTACCAAACAACAGAATACTTTGCACATGCATGACCGACTTGGAATGATTCCAAGGAAGCAAAACAAGCTTTCTCGAATCCATGGTGGCAACTTGCACCAAATGCACGTGAATCAAAGGAAGTCACTTCTTTCATCAAACATATACTTCATGGGCTAGCATGAAGATAATGCTTTCGAAAGTTTCCAAAACTAGCTTGGTATTCAACAAAATCATGGAGAAGATAAAAATGTTGCCGATGGGCTCAACAACAATTCATCTAGTTTTCCATATAGATGGAATTCCACAATTAAGTGAACAAAGTGATAGCATTGATCAGACCAGAAGATATAATGGTGCATGCTCGAGGAGACAACCACGAGTAAAACAACATTATGAATATCGTTGGTTCTGATTTTGATTTGACGATAGCCCACACTCAAATCAAAGATTGGACAAGACAATAGCTCCAACAATTGATCACGAGGATCAATCGATGAAGATATCATCTTTCTTCAATACACACACAAACACAAAGATATCCCTTTGGAACGAACTAAGTTAGACAAAGCTTTTATCTTCCAGCTCTCCAAGTTGTTGTTTAAGGTTAACCAACTAGTTTAGGGTATCCAACACAGAATCTTGGAGAAGGGGTGGTTTAGGGATAAACCAACTTGATCATGAACTAAACATAACGGTCAGGGGACAACCAGCTGGTAATACGTTCGAGAAGATATTAGAAAAATCCCGAACCACCAATATGTTATTAAGCTCGAGAACAATCTTGCCTTTTAGGGCAGGATGATATGATCAACAGAGCGAGGGATTGACACAATCCTAACTCATTGATCGAAGAGTGCACCAGGAAAGATAGACTAGGTAGCACAATCAATCTTAGAATGGTGATTCTATAACCAACACGCTAAGAATGAAATTATCGTCCATTACTACCAAGCAACGGGGTTGCTAGGAGTATTGATTTCACACATCACAGTTCACTTGTCGGCATTCTGGTTGCAATAACACGGGGACCGAGAAATGGATGATGATGGCAAGGAGTATCACTGTATCAAGAATCCATAAGATGATGTGCAATTCCCATGACATTCTTGACATAAGGATGTTAACACTCCAAGGTAGAACAGACTAGAAGCTGGATTGGCTTCCTTTGTCTGCGGAATACAAGTACTTTGACCGAATCCAAGAAAAGGATGAGTACTGGAGTTTGTTTCTCCTAGTCATTCCGAAATAGAATGACTTGACGGACCACAAGAGTAATAGGCATCGTGAATGCATGACATACTCTTGACAATCAATTGATAGACGAAGGTCGGAATACAGCTGAAAAGGGACAACTCAAGGGAACACATGATTTTTCTGAGTTGTGGATGCATAGATCAGCACGTCGAACAAGTTCAGCATATTTCTTCCGGATAACCCATGCAGAATAGGAAGGATTGGCAGATTCACAATGTAGGATGGAGAACTCATCAAGAGCACTCTTGTTGTGATCTTTTGGCTCAAAAGAACTTCTGCCATACTGATTTATGGTATTGGAAGAATGATATACCACGGACCTTGAGGACTAAGCAAGGCTACTAACCAACCTAAAGGAGCTACAATCTCTATCAACATGACATAAGTAGAGTGGATCTTGGGTTCAGGAACCCTGGAATGGAATACCTACTAACTAAATGGCATCACGAGATGCTTTCGAGAATGATGGCTAGAATTATCACACTAGGGATATAACACAAAGGCTGAACCTCTGGGTGGTTCACTTAACATGACATGGTTTCCCATTAACTTTGACAGACATGTTAAGGTAATGGAATACCTCAACACAACAATTTGTGTGTCTAGTCTGGCCAAAAGAAATCAGAACAGGAAGAAATGTTTTGCAAATGCATCAGACTATTTAGAAACCTTGGATAACTCGGACAGCATAACGGCTGTACGGGCATGAATATGAGACAACCTGCAAGACAACTGACAACACAACAAATGGATTCTTATGGAGATACCGATCCGACAGGACAACACCTATCCTATAGGTCTCCAGCATAGTAACTCGTCATCCTAATAGATAGATAAGAAGCCTAGTTCTTAAACCCCGTAGAAAAGAAGAGGGTATCTCAGAATCAGAGGGACACAAGGATAAGGAGTAAAAGAGCCTTACGTTCCTTTCCACAATCAATTCCCTTATATAACCAAAGCATTTCTAGACATGACTTCGACCAGTTTGGCTTGGTAATCCTACAGGCAGTCAGGCTCTGATACCAACGCTGTCAGGACCCCGATCCTAAGTCACACCGATCTAGCATGTAACATATCACATCACTTTGCGGCCTGATGTCTACTACGCAACTTTATTCTTGTAGACTCGTGTTGGGCCTCCAAGCGCGGAGTTTTGCAGGACAGCGGCAATTTTCCCTCAAGTGGATGACCTAAGTTTTATCAATACGTGGGAGGCGTAGGATGAAGATGGTCTCTCTCAAAAACCCTACAATCAAATACAAGAAATCTCTTGTGTCCCCAACACACCAAATACAATGGTAAATTGTATAGGTGCACTAGTTCGGCGAAGAGATGGTGATACAAGTGTAGTATGGATAGTAGATATAGGTTTTTGTAATCTGAAAATATAAAAACAGCAAGGTAGCAAGTGATAAAATGGAGCACAAACGGTATTGCAATGCTTGAAAACAAGGCCTAGGGTTCATACTTTCACTAGTGCAATCTCTCAACAATGCTAACATAATTGGATCATATAACAATCCCTCAACGTGCGACAAAGAATCACTCCAAAGTTCCTATTAGCGGAGAACGTAAGATAGAAATTGTTGTAGGGTATGAAACCACCTCAAAGTTATCCTTTCCGATCAATCTATTGAGCCATCCCTATAAGTGTCACAAACAGCCCTTGAGTTCGTACTAAAATAACACCATATGACATGCATCAACCAACTCTAATGTCACCTAGATACTCCAATGTCACCACAAGTATCCGTGAGTTGATTATTCGATATGCATCAAACAACTTCAGATTCAAAATATTCAATCCAACACAAAGAACTTCAAAGAGTGCCCCAAGATTTCTACCGGAGAAAGTAGGACGAAAACGTGCATCAACCCCTATGCATAGATTACCCCAATGTCACCTCGGGAATCCGTGAGTTGAGTGCCAAAACATACATCAAGTGAATCAATATAATACCCCATTGTCACCACGGGTATTCATATGCAAGACATACATCAAGTGTTCTCAAATCCAAAAAAGTATTCAATCCGATAATAGTGAAACCTCAAAGGTAAAAACTCAATTCATCACAACAAGATAGAGAGGGAGAAACACCATATGATCCAACTATATTAACAAAGCTCGCGGTACATCAAGATCGTGCCAAATCAAGAACACGAGAGAGAGAGAGAGAGAGAGAGAGAGAGAGAGATAAAACACATAGCTACTGGTACAAACCCTCAGCCCCGAGGGTGAACTACTCCCTCCTCATCATGGAGACCGCCGGGATGATGAAGATGGCCTCCGGTGATGATTCCCCCCTCCGACAGGGTGCCAGAAAAGGGCTGTAGATGAGATCGTGGAGGTACAGAGGCTTGCGGCGGCGTAAAAACTCATCTAGGTTAACTTTCGGGGGGTTCTGAATATATATGATTTTTTAGCATTGGAATCACGCAAAGAGGTGCCACAGGGGGCCCACGAGGTACCAGGGCGCGCCCTGGTGGCTTGTGGGGCCCCTGTGGCTCTTCTGCTGCTCCCCCAAAGCTTCCCGGGTCTATTTCCTTCCAGAAAAAATCGTCAAAAAGTTTTGCTGCATTTGGACTTCATTTGATATGGATTTTCTGGAAAACCAAAAACAAGCAGAAAACAGCAACTGGCACTGGGCACTAGGTTAATATGTTAGTCCATAAAAATCATATAAAAGCCATATAAAAGTGCACCAAAATCATACAAAACTATAATAAACATGGCATGAATACTTCATAAATTATAGATACGTTGGAGACGTATCAGCATCCCCAAGCTTAATTCCTGCTCGTCCTCGAGTTGGTAAATGATAAAAGAAAATAATTTATGAAGTATGAATGCTAGCATAGTGCATAAGTTTGATCAATGATAATTTCAATCACTTTTTCTAGCATCAATATATATCATAATCAGTAGCTCATCTCATAAAACTTCTCATGATCAAGTAGCAAGCTATTCACATGTTTAAAGTATAGGCCATTAACTTTCTTGAAAACTAACAAACTATGTTCTCAGTCATCAAACAATTGCAATTCATCTTATTTTCAGGAAGGGTCTATGTAAGAGCTTTGATCTAGCAAATTCCACATACTCAACCATCATTTAGTCTTCCATGATTGCTGACACTCAAAGCATATTTTTAGAACAAACCGTTTCAGTCAAACACATAGGAAGATAGGGGCTTAATGTTTTGCCTCCCAACTTATTTATCTCAGGGATAATGTCAACAATAATAACTCATGATCACCTATATTCAACTGGATATATGTGCCTGGATCTTTCCCTACCACATAATGCTTGCCAACTAAAGAACAAATAGAGCAGAATAGGGATGAACATTAATGACTCTTGCATAAAAGTAAATACAGAAAAGTAAAAGATAGGCCCTTCGCAGAGGGAAGCAGAGGTTGTCATGCACTTTTTGTTGTTGGATGCACAAGCCCTTAATGCAAAGGAACATCACGTTATATTGCCCCTTGTGATAGCAACCTTTATTATGCAGTCTGTCGCTTTTATTTCTTTACCATCACAAGTTCATACAACACTTATTTTCCCTTGCAATAAAAGATCATACATATTTTAGGAGCAATTGTTATTACTTTTTGCACCGATGACAACTTACTTGAAGGATCTTATTCAATCCATAGGTAGATATAGTGGACTCTCATGGCAAGAAACTGGGTTTAAGGGTTTTTGGATGCACAAGTAGTATCTCTACTTAGTATGAATTTTTGGCTAGCAAAAGTTCCTAAGCAAGCACCACATGTTAGAGGATCCATGACAATATAACTTCTATGTGAATATAAACAAACATAACTCATTACATTGTCTTCCTTGTCCAACGTCAACTACTTGATCAAGCTTGAAAATAATTAATGGGGGCTCACAATCATACAAGATGTCCAAGATAGTATATTTATATGTGAAATTTCTCTTCCTTCAAAATTCTTTCATGAATTGTTCAAGTGACCAATGCTATGTTTGTTAACTTTCAATAAATTTTACCACCTATACTTCTTGTATGTGAAGTCACTACTCCCCATGGGACAAGCATATGAAGCATATAAATTTCAACTTTATGATATTCAATTCATTTCAACAATTTACTCATAGGATATAAGTGAAGAACAAGAGTAAATGACAAACTACTCCAAAAAGATATAAGTGAAGACCAAATGAGTAGTTAAGTAAATAGGTTGCTATGTGAGGACTCTCTCTCATTTAAAAATTTCAGATCTTAAGTATTTTATTCAAACAGCAAAGAAAACAAAATAAAATGACATTCCAAGAATAGCACATCTCATATGAAGAAGCAAAAAACTTAGGCTAACCGATAGGTTTTGATGAAGAAAGGTGGGATGCCAACCAGGGCATCCCCAAGCTTAGTTGCTTGAGACTTATTGGAAAAATAACTTGCTTGTGTCTCCTTAATTCCTCTCATATCACGGTTTCTCCTAAATCTTAAAAACTTCATCCACACAAAACTCAACAAGAACTCGTGAGATAAGTTAGTATAAATCAACTCAAAACCTTAACATTCTCTACTGTAACAAATCACTAAAATTATAATTGAACATTGCATACTAAATGCCTCTGCATATTTAATACTCCTATCCACAAATAAAAACACATATGCAAACAATGCAACTATAACAGCAATCTGCCAAAACAGAATAGTCTGTAAAGGGGGATTTAAACTTCATACTTCCCTAACTCCAAAAATTCTGAAAAATTACCAAGTGACATAGAACTCACGCATTCTTACTGTGTAAAAATTTCAGATTTTTATCATGTTCTGACTATTCAGGAATATTCTGGACATAACAGAAAACTTTCTGTTTTCAAACAGCAACACATAAACTTGCAAACTGAGCATGGTAAAGGCTATAATTGGCATTTTATTGAACTAAAAGATACAAAACATGATTATTCATAACACCAAGCAAATATCAACAAAATAAAATGATGCTCCAAGAAAAACTCATATTATTTGACGAATAAAAATATAGCTCCAAGTGAGGTTAACGATAATGTTGAAGACGAAAGAGGGGATGCCTTCCGGGGCATCCCCATGCTTAAACGCTTGAGTCTTCCTTGAATATTAACTTGGGGTGCCTTGGGAGTTCCTAAGCTTAGGGTCTTGCCACTCCTTATTCTCCTCATATCGATATCTCACCCAAAACTTGAAAACTTCAATCACACAAAACTTAACGGAACTTGTGAGATAGGTTAGTATGATAAATATAAATCACCCACTTAGGTACTGCCAAGACCAGATTCATAATTGTTCTCACATAATTCCTACTGTATTCTATCATTTCCACAATTTATATCTCATAATATAAGCTATGGAAACACTAAAACAAGCAAACTATGCAATAAAAACAGAATCTGTCAAAAACAGAACAGCATGTAGTGAGCGATTTAAAAACCATACTTCTGTACCTCCAAAAATTCTGAAAAATTAGGAAAACGTAAAGAATTTGTAACCCAATACTGTTTAAAAATTTCAGAATTTTCTCACACTCCAGTACAGAATAGAAATTCCAGCACTGGACGCAAAAGTTTCTGTTTTTTGCACAGAATCAAATCAATGAATCATATGTTCCTCTCTCATAATAATTTTGAGTAGCATCCCCAAGCTTAGGACAAACGTTATTTACAGAAAATAAATTCTCAAACATATTATTCCAATCAAACATAGCATCCCCAAGCTTGTTGGTTTGCATATCATTAGCATTATCACTATTATCATCAATAGAATGAATAGCAACCATAGTATAACAATTATTATCATATTCCTTCAAGTTGGTGCCATAAAGATTTTCAAGATCATAAGAAGTATCATTATCTTCCCAATCATAATCATCACAACAAGCACTAGGCATACCAAAATCATCATCAAGTGTATCATCTTCCACAATTATTTTTGATTCATTCTCACGAGGCACAACAATAATAGGAGCAACATTATTTGGGAGAGATACATTTTTTACTCTACTTTTTATTCTTTTCTTCTTCTTCACCACATCATGTGTGGGTTTAATCAATTTTTCCAAGCTTCTTATTGATGAGATTGGTTGAATAGGAAGCTCCTCCCCGTCACCTATTTCATCATGAGAGACAATAGGAGGGAAAGTGGAAATCTTTACCCTTTCATTAGTGTTCCTTTTATATTCTATTTGTTTTCCCGTCTTTCTATAGTTGGCAATATAAGCATTCTCATTGCAATTTACCATACAAAACATATAGATTTCCTTTAGATTAGTTTCAATGTCATCCGTGAGAATGAATACTTCAAACCAACTATTTTTATGTGACAATTCCTCACACCCCAAAAATAAACAAAGTTCATTATAAAGTTCAAGGGCGGTCAAGTCACTACAATATTTGGCCATGATTCGATCATGAAAAAGTATGCATTGAAAATTAAGATGACCAACTTTATTGCAAAGTTCACAAGTAATAGGATAAAGAGAACATAATTTTGTAGCAAATTCATCTATCAATTTGAGCAAAAAATTGGTTCTATCATGTTTAGGCTTCTTACAAAATCTATCATCCCTATAAGGCAGGTCTTCACAAACTTTATGCACTCCACAAAAATTGACATGCTTATAAGAAACATTTTTGTCATGACTAGTGCAATAATCTTTAGTATTTTGGATATTCATAGAATTCATACTAACAACATTGCAATCATACTCATCATTCAAAGATTTTATGCCAAACATTTTATTGAATTCTTCTTCTATCAATTGAGCACAATTTTCTGATCCATCATTTTCAAGAAAGACATTATACAGATGAATAATATGAGGCAACCTCAATTCCATTTTTTTGTAGTTTTCTTTTTATAAAACCAAACTAGTGATAAACAAGAAACTAGAAGATTCAATTGCAAGATCTAAAGATATACCTTCAAGCACTCACCTCCCCGGCAACAGCGCCAGAAAAGAGCTTGATGTCTACTACGCAACTTTATTCGTGTAGACTCGTGTTGGGCCTCCAAGCGCAGAGTTCTGTAGGACAGCGGCAATTTTCCCTCAAGTGGATGACCTAAGGTTTATCAATCCGTGGGAGGTGTAGGATGAAGATGGTCTCTCTCAAACAACCCTGCAATCAAATACAAGAAATCTCTTGTGTCCCCAACACACCAAATACAATGGTAAATTGTATAGGTGCACTAGTTCAGCGAAGAGATGATGATACAAGTGTAGTATGGATAGTAGATATAGGTTTTTGTAATCTGAAAATATAAAACCAGCAAGGTAGCAAGTGATAAAACGGAGCATAAACGGTATTGCAATGCTTGAAAACAAGGCCTAGGGTTCATACTTTCACTAGTGCAATCTCTCAACAATGCTAACATAATTGGATCATATAACAATCCCTCAACGTGCGACAAAGAATCACTCCAAAGTTCCTATTAGTGGAGAACATAAGATAGAAATTGTTGTAGGGTACGAAACCACCTCAAAGTTATCCTTTCCGATCAATCTATTGAGCCATCCCTATAAGTGTCACAAACAGCGAGTTCGTACTAAAATAACACCATATGATACGCATCAACCAACTCTAATGTCACCTAGATACTCCAATGTCACCACAAGTATCCGTGAGTTGATTATTCGATATGCATCAAACAACTTCAGATTCATAATATTCAATCCAACACAAAGAACTTCAAAGAGTGCCCCAAGATTTCTACCGGAGAAAGTAGGACGAAAACGTGCATCAACCCCTATGCATATATTACCCCAATGTCACCTCGGGAATCAGCGAGTTGAGTGCCAAAACATACATCAAGTGAATCAATATAATGCCCCATTGTCACCACGGGTATTCATATGCAAGACATACATCAAGTGTTCTCAAATCCAACAAAGTATTCAATCCGATAATAGTGAAACCTCAAAGATAAAAACTCAATTCATCACAACAAGATAGAGAGGGAGAAACACCATATGATCCAACTATATTAACAAAGCTCACGGTACATCAAGATCGTGCCAAATCAAGAACACGAGAGAGAGAGAGAGATAAAACACATAGCTACTGGTACAAACCCTCAGCCCCGAGGGTGAACTACTCCCTCCTCGTCATGGAGACCGCCGGGATGATGAAGATGGCCTCCGGTGATGATTCCCCCCTCCGGCAGGGTGCCGGAAAAGGGCTGTAGATGAGATCGTGGAGGTATAGAGGCTTGCGGCGGCATAAAAACTCATCTAGGTTAACTTTCGGGGGTTTCTAAATATATATGATTTTTCAGCATTGGAATCATGCAAAGAGGTGCCACAGGGTGTCCACGAGGCACCAGGGCGCGCCTGGGGGGTGGCGCACCTTGGTGGCTTGTGGGGACCCTATGGCTCTTCTGCTGCTCCCCCGAAGCTTCTTGGGTCTATTTCCTTCCAGAAAAAATCGTCAAAAAGTTTTGCTGCATTTTGACTTTATTTGATATGGATTTTCTGGAAAACCAAAAACAAGCAGAAAACAGGAACTGGCACTGGGCACTAGGTCAATATGTCAGTCTATAAAAATCATATAAAAGCCATATAAAAGTGCACCAAAATCATACAAAAATATAATAAGCAAGGCATGAATACTTCATAAATTATAGATACGTTGGAGACGTATCACGTCCTCGCGCATGATAACCCACGGCTGCCGCCTTTACCTGGGCCGTGAACATTTGCGCCTTTTGGCTCACGTATATGATTGTATCGCTAGCATCCATGTGACAGAGAACCCGGGCCGACATGACTAGTCATAAACCAAGGTGGCACAAACTTACAGGGATAGGCATACATGACCCAACAATGCACGTGTCGGTCAGCAGCGAGTGTAACCGAGTCATAGCAAGCTACAAGGACTCCAGTAAAACAACGCGTGACATTTCCCCGTAGGGACAGACACAGGAGCAAAGAAGGACACATGCCGGTCAATCCATGTGTTCCGGATGGAAGCACTAGGAGGCATTTCCCCATAAGGAAGGCTACCAAGAATAAACAACTAGGTGTCGGATCCCACACATACCAGTGCATTTCAGACGTACACACAATATGCACGATATGTGTAAATACAACATGGCATCACAACGTAACTCTATGACTCAAAGTATTTATTTAAAAGGGCTCCGAGGAGCCTTACATAGCATGATATTACAAACATGGGTCTCATGACCCAACATTCAAGTCATACAAGCAACAAGCGGAAGCATAAACCTGTCTGAGTACAGACAGCTGAAGAGAAAGAAGGCTGGAAAGCCAGACTATCTACAAGACCCTCCAGAGGAGCCAGACCTCTGTCTGGGATTCCCAAACTAATCAGTCAAAATCGAACTTGTCGTGGAAAGCACTAGTGAGACTAACATCTCCTCTGCAAAAACATAGATAAGCAACCGTGAGTACAAAGGTACTCAGCAAGACTTACATCAGAACTATCTACATATGCATCAGTATCAACAATGGGGTTGTGGAGTTTAACTGCAGCAAGCCAGCTTTGACTCAGTGGCTATACTATACTACGACTACCAGTATTTTCCTTGAGGTGAGAAAACGCACACGAGTCCTCATATTCACCATAACAAGGCACCACTATGGATCCGCTCTCTTTTCCCTACGAGAAGGCCATCCATAGCACTCACACTTATCTTGTGCATTTTAGAGTATCCATTTCAACTTGTATATGAACAACGTAAGCTTTCCAAGTAGTCCATATCCTGCAGGGGTGTACTTCTTCACACACGCTCCCACCACTTATCGCCGTTTACACGACATGTACTCGGCAACCTTCAAGCGGAAGCCCAGCGAGGTGTCGGCCACGACCTGACTAACCACACAAGTCTCTAGTCCAAGTTTATCGCCTATTTGAGTCCACTCCACAAGGAAGTCCGGCCGATGTTTCCAGTACGGCCCCAAACGATGAGTGCAGGGTTCCCAAGAGCACCATTCGGGTGTCACTTGGTACACCGTGCCTCGGTGTCTCTACCGCATCATAGCCCACCCCTAGGGTCAGCGCTACGCATGGCCGCCAACACATATCCTACAAACACCTTAAACTAGTTGCGACTCCTGGACAGAGATCAAGGCGATTAATAAGTCGAGAGAGTCAATTAAGGATCCCAATGTGTGGTAGTATCTGTCTTGGATCACAAACACATAACTCAGTTCCTGAGGATGGTCCCAATGAGACAACCCACCATGTACTCCTACATGGCCTCTCGTCGCTACCTTTACCAAATCGTGTTCACACACTTAGCTCTCACACAGTGGGACATGTTCACCACCATTCCAATCCATCCCAGATGAATCAGACCTGACACAACTCTAAGCATAGTAGGCATAACAAGCAAGCATGAATGAGTAGGCACATCATGGCTCAAACAACTCCAACTCATGCTAGTGGGTTTCAACTATTTACCGTGGCAAAGATAGGTCATGCAGAGGAATGGGTTCAACTACCGCAACAAGTAATAGTTGAATCGTTGTTGTCCTAATGAAGTAAAACAGAGCAAGAGCGAGAGAGTGGGATTGTATCAGAATGTTCAATGGGGGTTGCTGGCCTGGCACTTCTGAAGATAGTATAGCTATTAGTTCTTCATCGGTGTCAACGATCACAACGTCGGAACTGTCTTCTACCGAGAGGGAACAACACCGGCAAACAGGAAAGGAATACAATCAATGCAATGAAACAATATGATGCATGATCATGACATGGCAATATATTGTGGATTATCCTAATGCAACTAGCAACAATTTAAATGAAGTTGGTTTGAACACAAGGTTCAAATCCAAACTCCATATAAGACATTTCAAATGCCATTTACTAAAATGGTCAAGTACAGCAACTTTAAGTTATTCAAACATGCATGAAAATGCCATAAACAGATTCTTCATATTTTTCTGATAATTTTTAATATATAAATTATTTCATTTGGAGTTACGGTTGATTTTCTATGATTTTCAAAGTTTTGGCTATTTTCTGAAATTAATAAATCATTTCTGATTTAATTAAAATCCAGAAAACATTTATGACGTCAGCACTGCATCATGCTTACATCATCTAGTCAACAGGGCCGGTCCAGGTCAAACCTGACCAGTGGGTCCCACTGGTCAGTGTCACAGTGCTGGCTAGGGTCACAAACAGGTGGGCCCGATCAAAGGCCACGTCAGCAAAGTCAATGCTGACGCGTGTGTCCCACTGGGTTATAAACTAATCTAAACAGAAATTAAACTAACCTAAACAGGCATAGGGGCCCACATGGCAGTGGCTCTAGGGGGTGATTTGCGGGGTCATTAGCAACTAATGACGCTGCCACGTCAGCGTCGCCGGAACTAGACGCCGGCGACGTCCAGCCGCGGCGGAGGCTCGCCGGAAACGCGCTGTGGTGCATCATTTAGCTCGCGGCTTGTGGCTACGGAGAGCTGGGAGCGAGGCGCATCTAGTGGAGCAAGTGGGGTGAGCTGGGGTGGCCGGAGCTCGCCGGAAACAAGCTCGCGGCGGCGGCTAGAATTCGGGCATCGACCGAATCAACGCCACAGAGCACTGTAGGAGCAGTGGTTGGGTGTGTTGGGTTCCTGGAGACGCGCTGAGCGTGTTGGTATGCTCGGTTGCACGCAGGAGAGCTCAGAAACATGGGGCTTGCTAGCCATGGCAGCGGCCGGAGTTTGGCAATGCTCGGAATCGACGCTAGGGGGCGTGATGGACAACGGGGCAAGGGGGTGACGGCTCAGCGGCTCACCACGGGTATTCCGGTGCTGCTGCAGAGGCCGGGGAGGCATGGGGTCCGGCAAAACGTCGGCGAGGTCCATCGGCTGTGGCAGGGAAGATGAGCTCGATGCGTCGCTGCGGAGCGTCCAAGCTTGGGATCTTCCACGTAGAGATGCAGCACTCGACGGCGGGGTCGATGGAACAGACGGCGAGGTGCGGGGTGCACAGGGGCTACGCGAACAGAGAGCGGCGTGCTCATGGCGGCTCGGCCATGGCGAAGAACAGGCAAGGGAGTGAGGGAGAGAGCGAAAGAGGGGGTTTGCCCGATCCAGACGGAGGCGGCGAGGTTATCCGCGGCATCGACGTGGCATGGGACAAGCAGGAGGTGGCACAACGCGTGCGCGCGCGCTCTGGTCACGCGCCCCTGTCCTCCTGGTGCGAGGAAGGGGACGATTGGCATCGCCAGTGGGCTGGGCCGGCTAGGTGAGAGCCAGGTAAGCCTCTTCCTCTCTTCTCTTTTCCTTTTTCTTTCTATTTTTCTTTTCTATACTTTGTTTTAATTTGGTTTTTGAAACCAAATCAATTTTGTTGCTTCTGATAAATTTTGCAGGGACTAAATGGATTATTCCAAAGCCCCTCATAGATTTCCAGAATTTTTGAAGCATTAAAAATATTTATAGGATATATTTGCTCCAATTCAAATACAATATGAATTAATTCAAAGCCCATTTTGGTCCTGCAAAAATGTGCACCATTTATGGTTAGGGTTTTCACCTTTTTCCCTAAATCATGAACATTTTTAAAGGGCATTTTGGGTTCATTGAAAATATTTTTATTTTGATCCTGGTTGAAATTCATTTTAATTTAAACATGATGCATGGATGCAGATGCAACTAATTACAAGCAATTTCTAGGGTTGTGGCATAGTCCCTCTGTAAACTAATATAAGAGCATTTAGTTTACAAAAGTAGTGATCTAATTCTCTTATATTAGTTTACGGAGGGAGTAACAAACAAGCATTCTAATCAAGCAATACAGCAAAGCAGGCAGCTGAACTATTTGTAATTCAGTAGGATTACAGGTTGAGGGCACAAGCCAAGAAAGCAGCCCACACGCATGACATTTCACAGTAACTAAAACACACTGGCTTACCATATGTCGCTGTGAAGGCTCGCTGCT
Source organism: Elymus sibiricus (assembly GCA_039707655.1). Lineage (NCBI taxonomy): Eukaryota > Viridiplantae > Streptophyta > Magnoliopsida > Poales > Poaceae > Elymus > Elymus sibiricus. Next base: position 33,641,959 of record CM077670.1, read on the forward strand.
GTTGCAATGTTCTTTGAAGATGTCTTCAGCATCCCGTGCATGCAAATCTAGTCGTTGTAGTTTATTCTTCCCACTCTATTTTGGTAAAACTAATTTTAATCACATGAACTGTTCAAATTGAACATCAATGATTCATCTAAATTAATGAAAGAAGGGTGTGTGCTTACACGACAATATGTGTGCTTCACTCTATTTTTGTGCTTGTTCGAGGTGCCAGCCCCAAAAAAAAGCATTTTGCTTGATGCGGTTGGCAGCTCCATAATGAATAAAAGCAACAAATTAGTCATGCAACTTGGGAAGATCAATAACGCACAAAAAAGTTATGAACAGAGGCTTGGAGCAGTGCGGTAATAGCTAGCATTGAAAATGTAGGTTAAGACAAACCAAAAGAAGCGGAACTACAAGCTAGTTTGCTGATGTGTAATTTAGCATAGAGAACATAAAAGCAGTCCAGTACAATAATTGTAACCAAGAGGTGACATCAGAACAACACCATTATCATAAATATAGCATGCAAGAAGTAAAATAGGAGGTAGAAATATCTAGAAAGTACAGTAATACTTAGGACAAAGAAAAAGCATTGTAACTACAGGTGCACTGATTTGTAATTTAGCACATAACCTGTTCACTACCACACGTTTGGACCTACAGGTGCAAGCAGAATAACACCTCTCATAAAAAATTGAATGATGCCCTGAAGAAATTTGAAGGTGCGGTGCTAATTCTAAGAAGGTGAACGTAGGTGCCGGCCGTTGGAGAATAGTACCTGATTCTCGGCAGCGTATGTGCATCGTTGTCATACGTGAAAGCTAAGTGTCTTCGATGGTGCTCGTGTTGCGGTTGAGTTGGGTTGGCTGTCGTCGTTGGTCAAGCAGCTCCGGTGCTTAGGTGCGGCGCGTGTCGACATCCAAAAAAGCTGATCTATGGTAAGTGAACTGTTGTACAATAAAGATGAGAAAAACCAAAGGAGTACTAATTGAAATAACCTGATGAGGCAGCGGCGGCAGTAAAGCTGGGCCGGTGGAGTTGAATATGGCATCCGTGGAGCGGGTCCGGTGCAGTGGACGAAGGCATCGGCGATGCACATCCGGGGCGGTGTACAGTGCTTTCGGTCAGGCAGATCTGTTGCGGCGGACGAGGGCTTCTATGAAGGGCCAGCGATGTGGCAGACGAGGGCGTCGGCGAAGGGCCTACAGTGTGGTGGATGAGGGCGCCAGTGAAGCAGATCCGGTGCGCTGGACCATGATGGCGGTCAAGGAGATCTGGTGCGGTGGACAAGCCAGTCGCTGAAGCGGCTCCGGTGCAGTGGTGAGTTGGCAGTTGGGGGTTCCAAGGTGCGGAAGGTAGATCCGGTGGGGTGTGAGGTGCACCGCCGCGGCGGAGGGCTAGATTCGGCAGCTTGGGGAGGGGAATGGTTCTGGGTGCAAAGAGGGGAAAACAATGGAGTTACCAAAGCAGCCCTTTTCCATTGATGTGGCAGGGGTAAAAGAGGAATAACGTATGGCTAAACTTTCGGGCACGAGAAATTTCGATGTGAGCGGGAAGTTTGAAAGCTTTTGGCAGCTAAAATTATGTCTTGTCGTCTTGTACAACCGACTATGATATCATGGCCGAGTATTTATTTGTTGTGCACGCAAGAAAAAAAAGGTGCAAGTTTCGAAAATCAATGTCTCCAACTCGAAACTTAGATTGTCCATTCAATTCAAATATGGATCATTGAGCTATTGCAAGCAAATACCATCATATGCTCCAATTCAAATGAAATTTCGAATGTGTTTCTCCTAAATATGATGACACAAACAAATATGTATGTGTATGAATAAAGTGGATGATTACAAGGTTTGAACACGACCGTATGTCTATATCTCTAGGTTTGATATATGAATTTGAAATCACGCAATCGGGTTAAAAATTGTACACCCATTTAAATGAATTTAAAAAAGCTAATGTGACGCCCTGGTTTTCGCTCCTTGTTTTTCTCACGGGATTTGACTCCCGTCTTTTTTTCAATGTTATCGTATTTTCTCTTGCTCTTGGGTATATGAAGATGGTCATTTAGCCTTGCCTATCCTATCCAACCCGAGATTCTCTCTAGTCCAACCCTGCCACCCTAAATATATTCCCAGGACTTTGCCACCGTAACCCTACCTTCCGAGTTACCGGAAGGGAAACCCTAATTTCTTCCATTACAAAGGAACCCCAATTTCCTTTGATCTGTTGCTTCCCAAACTTTTCCCAGTGATCATCCCTTATCAATAAACCCTGGATATGCAAAAATATTGCCAAGTCATTTGCAATATTTTTCATTTAAATTAATTCCTTTTCTGCTAGTTAAAGGAATTAAATCTAGGAAAATATCTATCCATCTACAAAGTTCATGAAAACTTGTGGAGATATTCTATGTGATCATATTGAGCTCCCATAAAAATATTGGCCATAATTAAATAAGGGAAATTGCATTTTCCTATTTAAAGCCAATATTGCAATTTGGGCACTTTCCAAAGGAGCTACCATTTTGGTAGCCAGGAAAAATCCCAAATAATTTGTGGAGCTTCTCTTATCCATATCTTCACCATTTACATCAAGAACCCAAGTTCCATAGTTCAAATTTTGAGCACATCATCCAATTCTTGTTTCTGGATTTATTTTGAGGTTGTGAAGCAACTATATTTTATATCGCTTCAAAAATCTTTAAATTAATCCAGGACCTCACATTCCATATATGATGTGAGCATGCAAAAATTCACATCATTTTATCTAGCCAATTTCTCTCAAAAATTCCATCTAGTTTCTGTCCAGCAGAAAGCTCTGTGAAGGAAGTACCACTTTGGCATTTCCAATTGAGCTGAAATTTTCCCAGTACCTCAATATTTCCAAATCATCACTCTCCACAAAAATTCAGCTCATTTCACCAAGCCAGTTGAGCACAACATCAAAATCCAGTTTCTGGACCAAATTCTGCATTGTGAAGGAAGTGCATGCAAAATTGGTCCAAATGACTTCAAATTCTACCAGCACCTACTCCTTCCTACCCTATTTCATTGTGACAAGGATACAGCTCCTCTATCTCATTCATTTCTCCACAAGAGTCCACCCAAGTTTACTGTTAGAATCTTCTTCTGCAAGTTTCTCCCACCTCATGGCCTTCCAGTGGATACCAGCCTCATCTCTCATCTATATGAGCAGTGAGACACCCCGTTGACATGATGTAGCACTCAGAAAAACTCCAGAGCACGTGGCACCCGTGGTGACCACGCTTGGGATAGGCCAAAATGGTGGTCAGCGCACTGTTCTCATCGGCAGGCCAGCTCCGGCGTGTCCTGGCATGTAAAACGACCCCGCGGCGTCCACCTGCCCCTCCCTAGACCCTTCTCCCCTCCAGCTTCTTCCTCCCCACACCACGGCAGTGCCGCCATGGCCACTGTCCGCCCGTGACCGCCGTCATTTTCCCTCTTCCGTTGTCTACTTCCTCCTCGAGCTGTCGCCGCCCTCTGGCGCCGTCAGGTCGGCACCGCGCGCGTCCAACGCCAGCTCACCGCGAACTCCAGTGCGCGGCTAAGGACGCCACGGCGGCCATCCCTATCTCCTCTCCTCTCCGGGCTATAAATAGCCGTTCCCCGGGACTCACTCGAGCTCGCACCACCCCAGCAGCCCTCTCCTCTCCCTCTAGTCCACTCCAGCACTTCGCCTGGCCGAACCTCCCTCCGGAGCGCCGGAATTTAGCCACGGCCGCCGCCCTCGGCCACCATCGCAGCCTCGCAACTAGCCCACCATGGCGCTTGTGGAGATGCCCCCGAGAAGCGCTGTGCGCCGTGGAACCCTCCTATGGCCTCGCCGAACCCCAACACCCATCGGAGCCCCTCCATTCGCCGGAGCCACCGTGGCACTGCCACCACCGCAACATCTTCCTCCGGCCACACCCGCGTCCAAGAGGACGTTCCCCGGGCGCGGAGTGAAGTAGGGAATCCATCCACGTCGGTGCCCGGAGCAGCCGCGGCCTCCATCGCCAGGAATCAGCGCTGGCGTCGCCTCTGCCATCAGGTGCGGGGGGATGAAGAAGACCCTGCAAGCGGGCCCGGCCTGGCAGCGGCTCAGCGCCCTCCCTCCGTTTTTTTAAGTGGCGGCAGCGCGGGTGGGCCGGCCCAGCATCAACAGCAGCAGCCGCAGCAGTTTCGGCCCGTGCAGCCCAAATGCACAGTGCGATTTAATCTTTTCCGCAGAAAAAAAACTGTCAGGGGCCCAATGGTGAATACTTTATTTATAGAAAGGTCCCTGGCAGAAGAAATGCAATATCTTTTCATCCGTGACTCCGAATCAAGTGAATCCAACGCCCACGTTGTCTATTCGTCGAGCCCGTTCCGATGACATCACTTTCACAATGTTTACACTTTCTGAAAATACCCATTTTGCCCCTGCCCTCTATTCAGCCCCTCCGAGAGGGAATCCTTTCCGGCGAATTCTCCCGCGAGGTGATCGCACTTCTCCCGGAGTATTCCTTCACCCCAGGCAAGCCGACCATCTGATATATGCCCTAAAGCATTGCTCTGTGTTATTCTTGCGTGTTTAATTAATGAATATGCCTGTGTTAGAAATAATTAAACTCCTGCTGGTTTGAATTTGCTATTTACATTACCTGCTAATACTCATCGTATTATCGCACTAGTGACTAGTAGGTGACAACGTGGAGATAGGTTGTTATACTAGTTTACATCTTGGATTATCGTTATTGTTGCAATGATTAAGAATATGATATAATGACAACACCCTCCTCCGTCGGCTGGATCGAGTCATAGTGCCACTGAACCGATCTTTCCAAGTGCAGCCACACTTGCCGGTATGGGACGGCCCTGACTTGGTCTATTGTCTTGCCTCTTGTCGATACCACCAAAGAGGGAGGGTTATGCGTGCGTGCTACCCTGGCCCGGTAGGCGGCGATAATCCTGTGAGCCCAGTTTAGTTATATGGTACCAGGTCCCCGTTTGGGACGGTTTGTTTGGCCACGACGGTGGCAGGTGTCATGGGGTGACACAGGGGCCACCCAGGACATGACCCTGGGAGGGTATGATTGTCGATGGGGCCGTAAGAGTGCCAAGCAATAGACAAGTTTGGTTGGAGCAGCACCGGTCCACCCGAATGGGAACATGTACTAAGTACCAGGCCGGGAGCTCCATGGTGTGGGTAAAGTGCGCAACCTCTACAAAGTATAAATCTATTCGAATAGCCGCGTCCTCGGTCATGGGACACAGTTCATACTAGGTCACACTATTTGATCTGTGTCGAGTCTGGAGGAATGAACTATATAATGTTATTACTAAGACTGAACCAGAGAATGGTAAGGTTGGTCAGACTTGAAGTACAGATGCATGGACATCAGATGATGTCAGAGGTATGAATGTTAGCCATGCGATGGCTATGAGCTAAAGGGTCGGATGACCACAAGACTTGGATTGGATTTGGATCGGATTTAGTTTGTATCATGACATACTCGGAGTATGGATTAATTACTTGATATGCTGTATCTTCGTCATATTACAGTTACTTTGATAGTTATCATGCTAGATAATTATGTTATGATATGATACTGCTAGATAATCCTGCTAAGGCATGATAGCTAATATTGTTAAGATAATGAATGCATGCTTGAATGCCATGGATTGCATTGCTTGGTGTATATGTTGGTTTGGTTTGCTTGCGAGTACATTCAAAAGTACTCAGCGGCCTTCAATGTGGCCAGGTTCACCTAAGGATTCGACGACCCCTGGCGAGGAGCCGGAGTGTTCGCGGGCTAGAAGAGTAACCCAGTTACATCCCTGTGGATTGGAGCCGCGCCAAGACCATGCTGCCTTAGATAGAGCTTTTCCGCTGCCATCACCCTTGTAAAATATCATGTAAGACTGATATATCCATTAATAGAAATGTCTATGTTCATGATACTTGTTGTAAAAGCGCATGCCAGTGTGATTTCCTGGGCTGGTGTGTGCGGCGACCGTCTGGCTACAGTGGTAATCAGGCGGGGCGCCACAGCTAATAATGCAGTCGAATTCAGAATTTCCAATCTTAGGTCAGAAATTCTAGTACTTCAAAATATACCTCGCATGTTCAAAAGTATCGCTATCTCATAGTCCAAAAATATGAAGAAAAAAATGACCAAGCATGACTGCACACACTCTTGACCATGTATTTTAATTACGTCTATATCTCTCACACATACACCCCTCACTCTTTATCTGAAGCACACCACCCCGGCCCCTCTACCCACCCCCCCCCCACACACAAACACGCGCACACATTATCCCCTCTCTCTCTCTCTTCTAGGTCTGAACCCCAATATATGTTTCGATCTCTTTGTCTCTCAGAATGCACACATCTGTTCCCCCACTCTCTAGGTCTCCTGGCATCTATTTTTCCCAAGCACACACTCTGTAGCCGTGTATCTTTCCTATACACACAAAACACACTGCCCCCAACATCTTTCTTCCTACGTATATCTGGCTCTCGGACGCTCTCCACCATCTCTCGCTCTCACATTGACACACATCTCACTCACTACCCCCACTACACACAAATGCCCTCCCTCTCCTTGTGCACCTCTCTCCTCTTTCCATCTCTTCACATGCGGACCCGACCTTTCTTCCCACTATATGTCGTGACTCTCTCCATAAATCTCTAGCATATCATCGATCTCAAACTCACGGGATGTTCTCCCCACCATCTATTTTGATCTCTCATGAAGTCTCTCTGACGCACGCAATGACTCACTTTATTTGTGTCTCCCTACATAGGACACTTTCGAACACCATCGACCTCCTCTACCTATTTATAGGCCACTTTTCACACACAATCGACCTCCATCTCTCTCTCTCTCCCTCTCCCTCTCTCTCTCCCTCTCCCGCACTCTCTCTCTCTCGCACCCCTCTCTCACACACACTCGATGTCTCTTCCAAATATATAGCACGCACCCCCACCCGCACCCACGCTGTCCCGCTACTAGACATGCCTCTCTCTCTCTCTCTCTCTTGGACACAAATGCCATATCATCCCCCTCCCCCTACTAGGTTTACATCATCAGTGGTCTCTCTTCTCCACACACACACACACTCTCCCTTTCCCACACACATGCGCACAAAACAGACACACACACACACACCACGCCATCTATCTGGATCCCTCTTTTAAGAAACACACCCTTGTATATTCTCTCCAGCTCTAGGTATATATATATCCCTATCTCTCTCTCTCTAACTCACATGCACACCAAAAATCCCCGTCTCTCTAATTCACACCTCTCTCTCCCTATGTCCACATGCGTATCTCACACACTCACTCTGTGACTATGTCTATTCGCCTCCACGTTACACAAAACAATGTCCCATATAGGTCTCTCTCTATCTTCCACACACACAAAAACATGCAATGAATCTCTTATCTTTGCCTTAGTCTCTCCATATCACACACACACGCATGATCTCTCGCTCGCACACACACACAACCAAGGTTTTCTAGCGAGATACTTACAATCTATTCATCAGTCGTCGCAGTACAAAGAACACGAGACATGGAAAAAATACATCTACATGTTCGTAGACCACCTAGCGATGACTACGAGCACTAGAGCGAGCCGAAGGCACGCCGCAGTCATCCTCCTCCTTACCAGAGAGGGGAAAACCTTGTTTGACAGTCGGGAAGTCATCGTGCTAAGGCCCCACATGCTCAGCCGTTGAATAGAACGTAGATCCAAGTTTATGGAAACAAGTATGAATAATACATTTGTATTTCCATAGTTTCGAGTTTTCCATCAAGATATTAGTCACCCATGGTCGATATTTAGTTTGAATTACGTACACATACATACTATGTAACTAGCCGGGCTGATAGACTTCCAAAGCTTAGTTTTCACTCCTACTTACAATATGTAGAGTATTTAACAAAAGATTACCACTTTCAACCAGCCCTAGCAAGAAACTATTGTACAAAAAATAGCAAAAACATACCAAAATTTTCTCAATCCGTGCCAAAAAACTACTACCAAACTCCTAAAAAAACTAGTACCAAGTGCCTAGTAGGCTCATTTAAACCCGTTTATGACAGGGTTGGCCCACACGTCCGTGCTGACGATGCACCTTAAGTCAACACCGTATGTTCGACCATAGAGTTGACTGTTATGACAGGTGGGACCCACATGTGAGCATCTATCCTCTTCTTCAAACAATTTGTATGCATGTTCGTCGCCGGCGCCGGTGATGGGCGAGCTGGCTGCCACTCCGGCGGACGGTCCGGCCGCCGTGCTGGCCTCCGCACGGGCTGGCTGGCTGGCCCGACCGCGGCTCACGCGCGAGCAAGCCGCCGCGCTTGCCTCCGCCCGAGCCGGATGGCTGGCCCGAGCGCGGCACGTGCGAACAAGCCGCCGCGCTGGCCTCCGCCCGAGCCAGATGACTGGCCTTAGCGCGGCATGCGCGAGCAAGCCGCCGCACCGCCGTGCCAAGCTAGCTGGCAAAGCTTGCACACAAGTAGCTAGATGCATCCAACAGGTTGTGTGCTAGCTTGGCTAGCTAGCGGCCTCGAGCGCCGCGTTGAGCTAGCTTCCGGCTAACGCAAGATGGGCTCCGCGCCATTCGTGCTTTTGACCTTGCTTTCAGCCGGCGGCGGCGGCTGCCTCCCATGGCCTAGGATGACTAGGTGGACGGGCCGGAGGTAGGAGGTGACTCGGGGAATTTTTTTTTAGACTGACATGTAGGTCCCACAAGTCAAAACGCCTAAGTTGCCGGTCAAATAGACGGCGTTGACTAAAGGTGCCACATGGGTTTAAAAGAGCCTAATCAGCACTTGGTAGTTTTTCGCGACGGTTTAAGAAATTTTTGGTATGTTTTTGGTAATTTTTGTACAGTGGTGGTTTCTTGGTATGGCTAGTTCGAAAGTGGTAGTTTTTTGTTAAATACTCCAATATGTATAAGGAACAATCTACTAGCGACAAATAGGAATTCTACGTTGTGTTGTACTACTCCGTACCAGTGGTCGTGGATAGCCCAGCCACGTGCATGGGTTTTCCCTCCCGTATATTTTGCACGTGCCATCATCCCGTGGATCGCGTAGAGTAGCAGCCGCCCTCGCCTGCTGCTTCCTCAACTGTCATCTTTAATGCCGCCTCCCAATATGGCCCTGAACCTGGACCTAATGTAAAAGTACTCTGTAGCTTGTGGCGTTGCACGCATGGACTTCGCTCCTTATAGTGCAAAATTAGCTTGAAAAACATTTTCATAATATGGGATGGAGGGAGTAGAATAGTTAATTTGTTAGACTTTTCTGAAGCCATGTGATTGGCTCTTTCTTTTGCAAAAATCATGGAAAAGTTGTATTCATAAATTGAACATTGCACGTGCTATGCACGTACGCGTGTACTAGTGGAAAAGAGCCTACTCTCGCGGTATGAAAGAACTCAAATGTTTTGCCCCGGCAATAGTGTGTGCGTGAGAGGAGCAGCTGAGCAGGCCAGCTACACGCATGAATAGAGCAGCAAGCAGGTCTGCAGTATGCAGGTGTACTTTCCCTGCATTGATAGTTACAGCGATGGTTCTAGAGAACAGTACTACTGCTACTTCCGGGCTGGTTTACTACTCCCCATTGTATTTTGAGTTAAAGTTTGATCACATATTTGACTAGCAAAATGTTAATGCATGTCGCCTAAAATTATATTGTTGGATTCGAATTGAATGTACTACCCTCCACTTGCTACTGTAGCTCCTTGGCCTTGAGATTCAAAATTTGAAAACTGGTACACTAAGAGCATCTGCAATAGTCTGTATGATAGATTCATTGTCATATACAAGTTCTCCAATTAATCATACTCTGATGGGTACCATACACATTAAATTAATAAACAAAACCTGGTGACCAATGCCCGAGAGAAGGAAATTGGGGAGCCAGCTGCGGCAGCTCTCACCAGGTCAGTCAGGCCCACAGAAATGAATGTAATTATCTCGGAGCTTGTGCCCGGAAAGTTGAGTACTAGTACTACTCACATATTAAATTATACGTAACTGCACCATCGCAGTACCGCTAATGCATGCCCGCATAACTTCCTTCACAAAGGGATGAGGCCCTGCAGTTACGCTCTTATCTTCTCCTCGCCAGTTCCCCTCCTGAAGAGACCAAGGTAGTTCGTCGCTGCTGCCATGGATTCGCCAGGCAGTTCTCCTTCTCGCCCGGGCTGGGAGACCTTGGACGATGATTCTCTGGGAGAAATCGCACGCTGCTCCGACTTCCTCACCACCGCAAGACTCGGTGCTTCCTGCACCAACTATTTTAAGACGGTGCATAAACATGCTTGGGAGAAGGCCATGCTTGTTGGTCTTCCATGCGTCCTTGAGGAGAAGGTTATTCAATGGGACTCTAGTCCACCGCAACGTGGCCGTAGTTGCATCTTGACGCTGCTTGAGTTGCCGACGTTGAGAGGCAGTCGGATTTTGTCCGATGAGAAGGTCAATCATTGTGTTTGATCATGTAATGTATATTCTAAAAATACTTAGTTATTCCATCCAGTAATTTCTCCACTGCCCACCATCCCACAGGTTTGGGTTGGTGCCAACGGAGATTGCCTTGCATACCTACGGCCGGATACCACCATTATTTTGCACAACATCCACAGCAGTGCGTCCGTTCCCGTAGACCCCTTGTCCAGCATTGGGATCGGCCTTCTGGACTGGAACGGTTTGAATAAGTATGATGAAGCCACCATGAGATTGAAGAAGATAGCAATTGTGGACCCGCCGACCAAGCACCGCGGATACGACGATTACTATCTCACCGCGGTGTTTGACATAAGGATTGCCATCAATAAGAATGGCCCTGACGGTAGAGGCTGGCACATGTTGGCCGCGGCAGATTTGTACCCGCACAAGTTCGAAGACACTGTGTGCCATGTAGGCCGCATCTTCGCTGTGACAAGCCAGGGGACTTGTTTCATCTGGGTGCCATCCTACGGTACGAGAGATAACAAATGGAATGCACTAACCATCATTTGCATCCTTAATGGTACTCCATTATTTTGCAGGGACCACGCAACCCCTGATCAAAATCAGATCACCGATCCTGGATGTGTTGGATTATGTGCATCCGCCATTCGGTCTAACCTGGAACCTTGTAGTTGACTTTGGCAAATTGGGATCAACTATCTTAGCAGTGGTTACCCATGGTACCATTGATGTGCAACAAGGTGCCATGATCTACCACGATCGAACCCTCACCATGTACCCAGGTATTCCATTCTCTCATTACCTTTTCTGTCATTGTACTAGTACTACTATTGCTACTTCGGATCCATAATACTAGTGGGTCACATAGATCGGCGGGACTAGTACTTTTTACCTAGGAGTATGCGTATAGCTGGCTCTTGAATCCACTCCCACCATTTTTGTTTTTCCATGTCTTATCTCCTCCGTGTAGCCAAAAATGGCTATATATAATCTGTCGGTTATTTTACTACTCACTGCACAATATTACTGCGCGCCATATTTGAGCACAACATTATCCCGCATTGACCTTGACCATGTACGTCACCATGTGTCCAGATCTGAGATGCCACGTGTACCAGATGGACGGCTCCGAGTTCGACCCCCGTGACGCTATGTGGGAGCCGAGGAACACTCTTGGAGAGTACTCGCTTTTCATTGGGGACAGCTACCCCATTGTCAAATAGATGCCACCTTCCTTGCATGACACCGAAGGCCTGCCGTTCATGAAGCATGGTTGTGTCTTCAGTGTGCACCGCCGGTTGAACATGTTGGGACACGCAATCCCTTATTTATGCCGCTTCAGCTTGGATGAGTCTCCATCGTGTGGAACCGGACTAGAAAGCTGTGACAATGATTCCCGTTGCCCACCCCTATGGATCGTGCCATCTATGAAGAACACCTGGGACTGGAACCTGGAGGACAACATGGAGCCCATCTATAACGTGTAAGTGGAGTATGGTAAATTGTGAATGGTAGCGCTGTAAATATATGTAGAGTAGTCGTGCACAAATTTATCACATGAAGTGGAGATGAACTTGTGTGGCATGTTGGCATTTGTCCTTTAGAATTTACTAGTAGATGTGTTTATGTGTATATGCAACTTGTGTGGCTTTTCCACGGGCACCAACACGCTTTGTGAGGAAAAAAGGTGGCACAGCTTTGGCTATAGGTGACGTGGCAGCATCATACAGTAGCGGTTGTTCGCTATAGTTGTACGACTGCTCGTACTCCTATAAACCTTGCGCTTGGCTCTTCGCCTCTTCGGGAGGTCCAAGTTCAACAATGATGGTACTACAGTACTATATGCTTCTGGCAATCTGACACCGAATGAACTGCCGCACGTCCACCGCGTGAGCGAGGGCGAGGGAGAGCGCGCTGTAGTCAAAAGCTTCTCCTCGTCCTGCGAGCCATGGCGCGCGTGGGTGAGGGAGAGGGCGTAGGCGTACTAAGCAAGCTTCTTCTCGTCCTGCGAGCCACCGCGCGCGCGGGCTAGGAAGAGGGCGTAGTAAGCAAGCTTCTCCTCGTTCTGCAAGTTGACGGGACACAGTAGTACTAGTAGTCCGTACCGCCTCCTTTCCGGTTAATATGGCTTAATTTGAAACGAGATAAATACAGTGGTGGTCACTGTATTTGTAACAATACGGTCACTAGACTTCATAATACGCTCATTACGGTCACTATATACGTTTTGCGGTGATTATATGGTCACTAGCTCACCGTAGAGAACCGTATTGCACTCTGCTGACCGGCCAAATAGTGTATGTGGCACTTTCTTCACTGGTTAAATTGGCACGTGGTTTCTGGGTCCCACCTGTCAGTTGGCAGAGCAAAGAAATAAGTTAAACAAAACTTTACATAGGCGCGACAGGAGTCCAACCCTTGCGCGCGAACCACCCTGGCTGTGTATGTGTGTGCATGCACGTGTAGGTTGAGGACTTGAGCGTGAGCGTGTGTGTTGCGTCGTGTGTTGTGTGCCGCATGCATGGCTACGTGAGTGTTGCGTGCGTGCATGTGTACATGTGAGTGTTGCATGAATGCGTGAGGGTTCTAGTCCCTCCCATTCACATGTTCATATTTCAAGCTTCACTAAAACGTTGCATGCAAGAATTACTCCAATGCATGTAAAAGTCCTGGTCATTTGTTGTTCACGCATGCATGCATGCATTGCAATTAATACATTCGTAAACACAATTTTCTTGAGGAAAACGAGCCCATTAATTGAGTACTTTTGCAAAGTAGTACTACCTCCGTCCTGGTTTATTGGTCCTCATTGTATTTTGTACCAAATTTTGACCAAAGATTTAACTAATAAAATGTTAATGCATGTCACCAAAAATTATATCATTGGATTCGTATTTCAACATAGTTTGAGATGAAATTATTTTTGATGACATGCATTAATATTTTGGTAGTTAAATCTTTGGTCAAATGTTGGTACAAAATACAATGAGGACCAATAAACCAAGACGGAGGTTGTACTACAGTAGTACTAGTAGTACAAAAAATTCTTCTGGCACACATCATCTACTATTACCTTGGTTGATGAATCTTTTCTATTGAGCTGTATATAAACCGAAATGAGAGAGTAGGTACTACTACGTAATTGGCGCCGGGAGCTTTGGCCAATGGTTCTTAATGTTGGACAGGATGAGAGTAGAGGCATAGATAGGAAGTCTTGGCGATCTGTTATTCCCCATCGGTCAATTCAACTACTAGTCTTCACAGTGAAGTGACAATACACGCTGCAGTAGATGGGACACTTGATTAATAAGCTGAGCCGGCGTGCTGGTGTTACTAAATCAGCTGTGACGCCCCCGACTTAATCGTGCACTAATCATACACGCAAATGCGCACGATCAAGCACAGGGACTCACGGGAAGATATCATAACACAACTCTAAACTTAAATAAAAACATAAATCCGCATTTTACAAACCGGGGCACGAGGGCCCGAATACATAAGTCATACACACAAATGATATCTGAGTACAGACATAGTTAGTCAAGTTTTGCCTTAAGAAGGCTAGCACAAACAACGACTTCTGATCGAAAGGCGAAGGCCTCCTGCCTAGGACCTCCGATCCTACTCCTGGTCGGCTGGCTCAATCCAGTAGTAAGTGCCGTCGGGACCCTCCTGGTAGTAAGCTCCTGCGGTGGCATCTGGCTCCTGGACTCCATCGTCTGATGTATCAACATATGGATATGGGGGGAAAGAATAGCAGAGCAACCGTGAGTACTCACCCAAAGTACTCGCAAGACTGACATCAGAACTATACTAATTATGCATTGGTATCAAATGAATGGGGCTATCTCTTGGACTGAACTGCAGAATGCCAGAATAGAGGGGGAGAAGCCTAGCCTATCGAAGACTAGCATCTTCAAGCAATCTTGCAGCATCAGAAGAGAGTAGAATATAGTACCTCATAATAGTGGTTGTATGGCAGCAACTCCCCGAGATCCTTTCTCGACTATCCCGCGAGAAAGCGATCCCGAGAGCAGAAGTATCTGTTTAATAAGCATCATCATCAGTTTGTAGTTGTCATAAATCCAGATACAACTCTGAGCGTCCTATTACCGTGGACACGGCTATTCGAATAGATTACTTCCCTGCAGGGGTGCACTACTGTTACCCAACACACTCGATTACCTCTGGCCGGACACACTTGCTGGGTAATACCCGGCCTCGGGTGATCGACACGACGCAGTCCTACCTAGGCTCAGCAGAGAGGTCAACAAGCCGGTCTAAATCCTAAGTGCGAAGGGGTCTTGGGCCATCGCCCTTCGCACTCCTGCACGTTGCGTGGCTGGACGGGGAGCAGGCGCGACACTGAATACACCAGTGATGTAACCAGCCCAACCCCGACGATCAGCCCGCATCTCTGAGCTGTGACGTCTGAAGAGCTTTCGGCTGATACATACGACGTAGAGGGTCCCATAACCATTATCCCACGTGGTGGTAGTGCGTATAGGGCACGACGACCCACTCAGATCAAATACCCAGTTCCGTTAGGCGTATTTAGTAACTCGCAGAGACGATCAGTGTTTCTGTCGCTCCGACTTGATATCACTCGCGGGTACTCTTGGAGCCGACCCGTCTTTAATGTTGTTCTCTCGCGGGCACCCTTGGGGCCAGCCCGACTTTAGCAGTTTAAGCAGTGCAGTAATGTAAACATTTCCGCGATCACACCCAGAGTGATCACGGCCCGGTAACAAGCATGGCATACGGACAAGGCGAAGGGCCAAAGATGGAATAGCAGCATAGTTAACTAGGCATCATGGGATAACAGGTAATGTATCAGTAGCAGGCGACAAAATCAGGCTATGCATCAGAATAGGATAAAGCAAGGCAGCGGCAATTTCTAATGCAAGCAGGAGGGAGAAAGAATAGGAGATTTCGGCATGCGTCAAGGGGGATTGCTTGCCTGGAAGCTCTGCTGAGAGTGGTTGGTCGTCAATCGGCTACTCATCTGGAGTGTAGTCGAACTCTGCTACGGCGGCGTCAGTCTCGGCGTCTATCGAGAGAGAAGGAGGGGGAAGAAACAATAAATTCACAGAAAAAATGCAATCACTATGCATGACATGCCTAAATGATATGAAGAGGTATTTTACTACCTAACTAACGGATTTAGTTAATTTAGGAATTTATTTGGATTTATTTTATTAAAGTTATGCACTATTCATTTATCGAAATCAGTCAAAAAGTTCCATGTTCGGTATGTTAGAGGGGTGCGGCAAGTAAGTGGATGGCATATTCGGATTCTTCACATTTTTCTGATCATTTTACATATATAAATTATTTTCATCCGAATTACGGTTTAAAAGATATGATTTTCTAAAGTTTTTATTAATTTTTGGAATTATTTAAATTATTTAAATTAACATTATCCGAAACAGTGTAGGCTGACGTCAGCATGACGTATGCATGACATCAGCAGTCAACAGTGCGGTTGAACAGTCAAACCTAACCAGTGGGACCCACTGGTCAGTGACTGGGCTAATTAACAGGGATTAACTTTATCTAATTAAACTAATTAACTGGTGGGCCCGCACTATCAGAGGCTGATTAGTGTTATAATTAATTAATTAATTAATTAACCGATTTTCTATTTAATTAAAATCGTTTAATCGCGCGGGACCCACATGTCAGTCTCACTGGGCCAGCCCAGTCAGTGTTGACTGGGTCAACAGGTCAACGGGACCCACCCGTCAGCGACACAGGGGGCCCCACACGTCAGGCCAGGTCAGCGTCGCCGGCGTCGGCGCCGGAATCACGCCGGCGACCAAATCCGCGGCGGCGCGGCCTCAGACCTCGCCGGAAATCGCCGTCCGGCCACCGTTCGAAAGAGGGGAGCGAGGTGAGTCGATCTGGGGTGGTTTCACGAGCTAACTCGGCCGGAGTCGAGCGCTACGAGCTCGCCGGCGGCGAGGTGTTTTGGGCGAGCTCGGTGGAGTCGCTGCAGGGCACGGTAGGCCGTGGGGTTGGGCTCTACGGGGTCCTAGAGACGCGTGGAGCACGGTGGTGAGCTCGTTGGAGCTTGCCATCGACGAGGACGACGGCGACGAGCGATGCAGCAGAGCCAAGCTTCGGGCGGCGGCGGCAGAGACGGCTACGGCGGCGAAAACACGCGGGAGAAAGAGGGGAAAGACGCGCTGGCTCACCGGGCCCTGTAGTTGTGCAACAGCGGGCTCGGGAGAGGCTCGGGGAGGCCGGAATTGTCGCCGTAGTGCGCCAGAACCGAGGAAGAAGACGGAGCCCGATCTGGCAATGCGGCGCTCCTCGGCCCGCGCTGGTCGGAGCAGAGGACGCAGTCGATGACGGCGGTTCTATCCGGCGTGGAGGCGAGGCGTGGCGGTGGCTGCAGCTACGCGGACGAGCGGTGGTCGGCGGCGGCCATTGACGAGGAGGAAGAAGGCGAGAGAGCTAGCAGGGGAAAAGATCTCGGGGCGGGCCAGGGGGTGTCGCGGTGGCCTTCTTATCCTCTCCCCCTCTCCTGTAGCGACGCGGGCGGCCGGGCGCGGCGGGAACGACGTCGAATGGCGTCGGGGTCGGACGCGGGCGACCGGGGATGAGCAGTGCGAGGAGGGAGAAGGGGAGCTGGGCCGGTTGACTTAGGCCCAGCACGGTAGGCCTTTTTCTTTTTCTTTATTTTTTTCCATTTTCTTCTCTGTTTTGCAATTAGTTTAGGTTCATATTGAATTTTGAAAAATATGTGACCTGGCCCAATAATTAATATGCAAAATTGGCTAACACCAGAAATTGGTTTAGAGCCCATATGTTTTCATTTAAATTTTAGCTATCTAAAAAGGTATTAAATCTTTCTGTTTTGTCACTGTTTTAGGTTGTTAGGGTCATTTAACTAACTTAATAAATATTGATTATATTTTTATAAGTGCCTCTGGATTATTTGTAATATTTTGAACATTTTGGTTTTCACATTTGAACAACTTTTATTTTCACTTTAAACTTAAATTGAAGTTTGAATTAGGAATTTGAAATGAGATATGATCCTAATGATGATCAAACACTGTTAATCATGATGACCTGGCATTATCAAAAGGTGATTACTGTTGCATAATGACATGGGGTGTTACATCAGCCTTACCCTGTAGTGCCATCATGTCTGCTAGTGGAGCACGCTTCCAGAATTACGCGTACGCACCTCTCTCTTCCGTTGACTGACATATGGGCCCGCTTGACGTAGACCCACATGTCATCTGCTTAACTATTTACACGCGTGTATACTAGTAGTACTAGTTGAATTGAGATTTAATGCACCTTCTTCCCCGTCTCTCCCTCTTCTTCCTCCTCTCTTCCCCATGGACGTCCCTTCCCCATCTTCGTCCGCACACCATTTTCCAGTGCTCACTGCTCGCCCGCCCGCGCCATCTTACTCGGTCGCTCGCGCGCACCATCTCCCCCCACTCACTGCTCGCCCACACACGCCATCTTCTTCTCGCCCGTCCGCATCCACTTCCCCTCTCGCTCGCATGCACCAAAAACCCCAATCACTCAGCGCCCTAAAAAACCCAATGGCAGAACCGACTGACACTCAGAGCCGCGATTAGAATTCCCTCCCCGATGTTCTCTTGGAGAAGATCTGTAATCGTATGGACCTACTCAGCACCGTGCGTCTGGCCGCATGTTCGGTGTCTATGCACCGTCTACTCATCGGCAGCTGGCCGGCCCTTTTCAAGACACCCTGCTTGCTGATGCCCGATCCTCGCAACTGGCCCAGACACCGACGTGACGATCCTACGGAGGTTGCCATCGTGCCCCTCGACATGCTACAACTCCCCGCCCACCTGCCCTTCATGCGCCACCACTACTGGGCGGGCATGGAGGCCAACTGGATCGTCCTCATCCACCAATCGGGTAGTCCATGGCGTCTCGTGGATATCTACACCCAGCGAGAGATCACCCTTCCATCGTTGGATACTGCCGGCATCCAGCCTCGCGGCCTGCCGAACACTCCTGCCTACTACGCACGAGAGGCGTCGGGCACTTGGTTGGACCTCCGTTTGCTGAAGGTTATAATCTACGAAGTACCCACACCATCAGAAGACTACATAGATTACAAGCTCATTGCCTTGTTCAATGGGGGATTAGCCTATCTGGAATCCGGTCGCCATACATGGTTATGGCTCATCATCAATCATGTTTACCCTCCATTTCTGTCTGATGCTATAGTGCACGATGGCATCGTTTACGCGGTGGACGAACAGATTGGCTACATATACTGGTGGAATCCATCATCGTGTAATTGTTCTATCTCATCTCATGTTTACCATATGAATACGACTGCTTGTTCATTGTTAGAAATTTAGAATAGATAGTATGACTATAACCACATCATTTCTATATGTTCCTCTCATTTCCTAGATTTTTATGACCACACATGTTATAGTTAGAGTTGATATGAGAACAATTGGCATCTAATGATTGTTAGAATAGATAGTATGAGTATAACCACATCATTGCTATATGTTCCTCTCATTTCCTAGATTTTTATGACCACACATGCATGTTATTGTTAGAGTTGATATGAGAACAATTGGCATCTAATGATTGTTAGAATAGATATTATGAGTATAACCACATGATTGCTATATGTTACTCTCATTTCCAAGATTTTTATAACCACGCATGTTATTGTTAGAGTTGATACGAGAACAGTTGGCATCTAACTATTATGGTAGAATATGAGTAGGCCCTGGCATAGCTGTTTTCCTCTCATTTTTACATCATCTTTGAACCATGACATATTGCTAGAATATGAAAGCCATTGGCATTTTTGAAAAATTAGGGTATGATTATGACCATGGCATTGTAATTCTCTGGCTATGATCTGTGTCACTGTTATAATAATCTTAATTCCACACATACTCTGAACATGATTCTATATTTTTGTCCTTTTGGTCTCCAATTTGATTTGTTGCAGCAGACGCAAATGCGCTGGCCTTTATAATTCCAACACCTGGAAATATAAATGTCAATGGGTGGTGGTTTATCGCTCGTTCAGCTGACGGTGGGCATTTGATGCTCATTCGCACGTACCAAAGTGACCAAACCATTTCATCAAACCACATGCAGTACAATGCGTGCGGCGTTCGCGACTATGATGGCTATGGCTGCTTCGTCTTCGAGAAAGATCCGAGCTCCATTGGGCCAGGCGTATTCAATTGGAGGCGGGTTCACAGCTTCAGCAACAACTCCCTGTTCCTCGGGCTCAATTATCCGATCATCCAACCAATCATCGAACATATCACTGGCGATGATTATCGTGCTATGCAAGTTCCATTCGCCAGGGGGAACTGTGTTTACACATCGTACCATGGATTTCATGAAGCACCATATCCAGAGATTCGTCAACACAGCTTGTTGCCAGATGAACTTCAGTGTGTGAAAGGCATCAAGCTTCCAAGCGATGAATGACTTTTGCAAACCTGACATGCGGCGATGTGGTTTATGCCAACAGCTAATATGCACAACTTGATTCGTAGTGATATCTAGACTGAGCCATGTATCCTGCTAGTTGTCGCATGATTGTGTTCTGTTGGTTATTTTGTACTGCAGTTAGTTTGAAGGTTAAATACCTTTCTGGGATCAAGTGCATCCTACATCACCAGCGTAGCATGTATTTTGATAATGATGATGGAGATGTTGTGCAGAAGCCATATATAGCAATTAAGCTTCAAGTGCGTACTTGTTCGTGAAAGTGTTGTCCAATGGGAATTATATTTTGTATTACTCATGTAGCCTACAAGTCTGTCGCACAGCCTTGTAACTTTGTAGGCACCTGTTTGTAAGCTCCTTCTAAACACTCTTGCATAATGCCCTTAAAACTAAGGCTTTAGCAACGCCCCTCTGATATTATTTAAAGCAATATGGACGCAACATGGAGATTGGATGAATGTACACCATTTCTAAAATTTGTACTACTAGTAGTCATCTATACCATATATTGCGCTACTCGTACTAGGTAAGTAGTACTTGTATGACTAGTAGTACTAGTACACGTCGGTCAAATTATCCATCATGCCCTCACATTGAATTGACGTGACAACACGCTACGCGAGAGGTGACACAAGAGTCTCGGCCGCGTGTTCGGTTCACCAAAGTGAGCCTCACCCCTCTAGTAGTCCAGCGGCACTCTCTCGTTCTCTCCCATTCTCTCCCGGTCTCCCCGCCTCCCAGCCGCCGCCTTGTTCCGATCCAGTTGGTACGATGGGCAATGAGCTAGTGGAGCTGCTATACTTCATTGCAAGTAGTCAAAAGGAAGACGCTGGGAAATTTGATCTCAACAAGGAAGCTCTTCAAGATAGCCGCATGAAGGGTGGAACTAGCGAGGACGCTCCTGTGAGTATTCGTCCCATCGCCCTATATGTTGATTTCGATCTTTATGGGGGTTTTCAAGTCTTTAGAGTATGCATGTAATAATGAAGCCGAGACCCCATTTTGTTCAGGCGTCATGGATTTTAGATTTGGAGTAGCACTTATCTGTTGAAATCTGTCATCATTTACTTAACCTTTACTTAAACAGTTGATTGATCACAAATTGAGTACCATTTAACTAGAATTAACCGCTGCGAGTCCAAGAAGGATTGGCCGGTGCTGCCGGCTGGCGTCAAGTTTGATCCCACGGATCAGGAGCTGATCGAGCACCTTGAGGCTAAAGTGAGTGCTGACAGTGCGAGGTCTCACCCTCTCATCGATTTGTTCATACCGACCACCGACAGCGAGCACGGCATATGCTCCACCCATCCTGAGAAACTTCCAGGTGAGACACCGATCAACCGTCTACTTGCACAAAATATATTCCTTTCTTTTTACAAATTTCTGATGTATGCTGCCCGGCCTGGGATTGTATTTTGCCAATATTGCAGGTATCACACTGAGTGGCCTAAGCAAGCATTTCTTCCAGCGCAACTCTAGGCCGTTCAAAAGGGGTACGCGGATGCACGCGATGTGGCACAAGACCAGCAATACCATGCCGGTGATGGTCAACGGCCGGCAGAAGGGTTGCAAAATGGTTCTGGTGCTGCACACCAACATGAACTTCGACCAGCAGAGGACCAACTGGGTGATGCACCAGTACCACCTCGGGGACCTCGAGTAAGAGAAGGAGCGGGAGCTGGTCATCTGCAAGATCTTCTACCAGATGAAAATGAGGGCCAGGACTAAAAGGATAATAAGTTAGTTTGGTAGTACTAGTTCTACCTGGTCGTCTGCAAGTTGGTTTTGTTCTTAAGGATCTTTCGGTCTGAACTTGGCATTTCCTTCCAACCATCATGTCGAGGGTCGACGTGGATATAACACTGAAGTAATTGTTGCGAAACGAATTTTCAGGCACCTAATATAAGTAGCAAAAGCACCTGTTGTTTGAATTCCCAGTTCTCCAAAACTTTACTAACATCTTCCAGTACGCGGGGGATCCAACAGGTTTCACAGGCTAACAGTTGGACGCAGCACGTAGGGACTGGGTTGTGGAACGCCAAGCTCAGCTGCAAATTGTTAAACAGAGGAGCGATGGATTTGGGCCTTTAAGAACAGTTAAGTGTCAGGACCTCGATCGCGGGAAGCGCCTCCCATGCCATCCCTCTAACCCACATATGACATACAATATCACTAAAAAAACTCGCATCCGACATGTTCTCTCATTCGAGTTCTTGGTTAACCAAAAAATTTAACAGGCGTGAGAAACGGGAGCCGCCGCTTCCAGCGATCATTTTTGGACTAAAAAAGGCCTAGTCGGCTATCGTTTAGTTGAAATATGTAAAGTGTTCCATAAGAAAAAGAAACATGTAAAATGTAATGAATTTGGTCCGGTTTCAATGAAAATCATACGATTTGCATGAAATTCGTCCGTGAAACCAGAAGAGGGCTGTCCATACAGAGGCTAACAGTACGGACCCAGCAGTTCCATGGCCGTACGCAAGCAAGTGCACACACTTATTATCACAATGGCAAAAATATGTTGACATCTTAGACCCATGAAATTTTCAACGTAGTCAATAAACGAGAGAATTCTACAAGGAGAGACTGAAAACTGGGATCCAGCAGGTAGTATATTTTTTTTTGAGGTCGAGCAAATATTTACTGGGCTGTAGACTGCCCAGGTTATGTTTTGTTTATTAACAGGCGCAGCCCATGACGACATGCGGCCACAAGGATCTAGCAGGTATCAACTGGCCTCTGGGCCGCCCAGCCTTGGTTTTATTTTTTCTTAGAACATCACCAGCCCAGCTGTTTTTTACTGAAGAAAACGCATAGCCCTGTTCTATTTTTGTCTCGATTCTGAAAAAAAAAGTTCTATTTTTGTCATCTCTACTTTATATATATATATAGTTTTATTAGTTTATATATTATATTCGCAAAAAAAATTAGTTTATTTATAAAGTTGTGGGCCTACTAAGTTGATGCATACGCAAGGCTATGTCAACTTAGTCAACAAATCGACTCTACCAGCGTGAGACCGTTAGATGTCAATCCAACTGCCGGCGTGCTTCTTCAATCTCTGATCTTCCTGCTCCAGCCGCCCAAACCAGCGCCGGCGTCGCCTGATACGTCTCCAACGTATCTATAATTTACGAAGTATTCATGCCATGTTTATTATAGTTTTTTGTGATTTTGGTGCACTTTTATATGGCTTTTATATGATTTTTATGGACTAACATATTGACCTAGTGCCCAGTGCCAATTGTTGTTTTCTGCTTGTTTTTGGTTTTCCAGAAAATCCATATCAAATTAAGTCCAAATGCAGCGAAACTTTTTGACTATTTTTTCTAGAAGAAAACAGACCCAGGAATCTTCGGGGGAGCAGCAGAAGAGCCACATGGGCCCCACAAGCCACCAGGGCGCGCCACCCCCCTAGGCGCGCCCTGGTGCGTCGTGGGCCCCCTGTGGCACTTCTTTGCGTGATTCCAACGCTGAAAACTCATATATATTCAGAAACCCCCGAAAGTTAACCTAGATGAGTTTTTACGCCGCCACAAGCCTCTATACCTCCACGATCTCATCAACAGCCCTTTTCTGGCACCCTGCCGGAGGGGGGAATCATCACCGGAGGCCATCTTCATCATCCCGGCAGTCTCCATGATGAGGAGGGAGTAGTTCACCCTCGGGGCTGAGGGTTTGTACCAGTAGCTATGTGTTTGATCTCTCTCTCTCTCGTGTTCTTGATTTGGCACGATCTTGATGTACCGCGAGCTTTGTTAATATAGTTGGATCATATGGTGTTTCTCCCTCTCTATCTTGTTGTGATGAATTGAGTTTTTACCTTTGAGGTTTCACTATTATCAGATTGAATACTTTTATGGATTTGAGAACACTTGATGTATGTCTTGCATATGAATACCCGTGGTGACAATGGGGTATTATATTGATTCACTTGATGTATGTTTTGGCACTCAACTCGCGGATTCCCGAGGTGACATTGGGGTAATCTATGCATTGGGGTTGATGCACGTTTTCGTCCTACTTTTTCCGGTAGAAATCTTGGGGCACTCTTTGAAGTTCTTTGTGTTGGATTGAATCTTATGAATCTGAAGTTGTTTGATGCACATCGTATAATCAACTCACGGATACTTGTGATGACATTAGAGTATCTAGGTGACATTAGAGTTGGTTGATGTGTATCATATGGTGTTATTTTAGTACGAACTCTAGGGCTATTTGTGACACCTATAGGAATAGCTCAATGGATTGATCGGAAAGAATAACTTTGAGGTGGTTTCGTACCCTAAAACAATTTCTATCTTATGTTCTCCGTGAATAGGAACTTTGGAGTGATTCTTTGTCGCACGTTGAGGGATTGTTATATGATCCAATTATGTTAGCATTGTTGACAGATTGCACTAGTGAAAGTATGAACCCTAGGCCTTGTTTTCAAGCATTGCAATACCGTTTGTGCTCATTTTTGTTACTTGCTACCTTGCTGTTTTTATATTTTTAGATTACAAAAACCTATATCTACAATCCATACTACACTTTTATCATCATCGCTTCGCCAAACTAGTGCACCTATACAATTTACCATTGTATTGGGTGTGTTGGGGACACAAGAGATTTCTTGTATTTGGTTGCAGGGTTGTTTGAGAGATACCATCTTCAACCTACGCCTCCCATGGATTGATAAAGCTTAGGTCATCCACTTGAGGGAAAATTGCTACTGTCCTACAAAACTCTGCGCTTGGAGGCCCAACACGAGTCTACAAGAATAAGTTGTGTAGTAGACATCAAGCTCTTTTCTAGCGCCGTTGCCGGGAAGGTGAGTGCTTGAAGGTATATCTTTAGAACTTGCAATCGAATCTTTTAGTTTCTTGTTTTATCACTAGTTTGGTTTATAAAAGAAAACTACAAAAAAATGGAATTGAGGTTGCCTCATATTATTCGTCTTTATCATGTCTTTCTTGAAAATGATGGATCGGAAAATTGTGCACAATTGATAGAAGAAGAATTCAATAAAATGTTTGGCATAAAATCTTTGAATGATGCGCATGATTGCAATGTTGTTAGTATGAATTCTATGAGTATCCATGATGCTAATGATATGCAAAGCCACAAGCTTGGGGATGCTATGTTTGATGAAGATGATATTTTTTGTCCCCCAAGTTTTGATGAGAAAATTTATTATGAGGATTGCATGCCTCCTATCTATGATGATTATTGTGATGACATGTATGCTATAACGAATAATGATAAATATGAAACTTGTCATCATGATTTTAATTTTCAATTGGATTATGCCAATCAAGTATATCATGATAGTTATTTTGTTGAGTTTGCTCCCACTATTATGAATGAGAAGAAAATTGCTTATGTGGAGAGTAGTAAAATTTCTATGCTTGTGGGTCATGAAAAGAATGCTTTATGTGATAGCTATATTGTTGAATTCATTCATGATGCTACTGAAAATTATTATGAGAGAGGATCATATGCTTGTAGGTGTTGCAATAATATCAAGTTTCCTCTCTATGTGTTGAAAGTTTTGAAGTTATGCTTGTTTTGCCTTCCTATGCTAGTTGATTCTTGCTCCCATAAATTATTTGCTCACAAAATCCCTATGCATAGGAAGTGTGTTAGGCTTAAATGTGCTATTCATATGCTTCATGATGCTCTCTTTGTGTTTCAATTCTTTACTTTTATGTGAGCATCATTGAAATCATCATGCCTAGCTAAAAAGGCATTAAAGAAAAGCGCTTGTTGGGAGACAACCCAATATTTATACCTACTGTTTTTGTGTGTTCACATGATTAAGCTAATGTAGTAATCATGTTTTATATGTTTTCTTTCAATAATGTGCCAAGTAAAGCCTTTGGGATAGTGTGGATGCTTGTTGATTTGATACTGTGCAAAAACAGAAACTTTTGCGTCCAGTGCTGGAATTTCTTTTATGTACTGGAGCGTGAGAAAATTCTGAAATTTTTACATAGTATTTTGTTACAAATTATTTACTTTTTCCTAATTTTCAGAATTTTTGGAGTTACATAAGTATGGTTTTTAAATCGCTCACTACATGCTGTTCTGTTTTTGACAGATTCTGTTTTTAGTGCATAGTTTGCTTGTTTTAGTGTTTCCATAACTTATATTGAGTAATATAAATTGTGGAAATGATAGAATACAGTAGGAATTATGTGATAACAATTATAAATCTTATCTTGACAGTACCTAAGTGGATGATTTATTTTTATCATACTAACCTATCTCACAAGTTCCGTAAAGTTTTGTGTGATTGAAGTTTTCAAGTTTTGGGTGAGATATCGATATGAGGAGAATAAGGAGTGGCAAGAACCTAAGCTTGGGGATGCCCAAGGCACCCCAAGGTAATATTCAAGGAAGACCCAAGCAACTAAGCTTGGGGATGCCCCGGAAGGCATCCCCTCTTTCGTCTTCAACACTATCGGTAACCTCACTTGGAGCTATATTTTTATTCGTCACATAATATGAGTTTTGCTTGGAGCGCCATTTTAGTCTATTGATATTTGCTTGATGTTATCAATAATCATGTTTCGTATCTTTTAGTTCAATAAAATGCCAATTATAGCCTTTACCATGCTCAGTTTGCAAGTTTATGTGTTGCTGTTTGAAAACAGAAAGCTTTCTGTTATGTCCAGAATATTCCTGAATAGTCAGAACATGATAAAAATCTGAAATTTTTACACAGTAAGCATGCATGAGTTCTCTGTCACGTGGTAATTTTTAAGAATTTTTGGAGTTAGGGAAGTATGAATTCTTATTCCCCCTTTACAGACTGTTCTGTTTTGGCAGATTGCTGTTATAGTTGCATTGTTTGCATATGTTTGCTTGTTTAATGTTTCTATTTGTGGATAGGAGTATTAAATATGAAGAGGCCTTTAGTATGCAATGTTTAATTATAATTTTTGTGATTTGTTACAGTAGAGAATGTTAAGGTTTTGAGTGGATTTATACTAACTTATCTCACGAGTTTTTGTTGAGTTTTGTGTGGATGAAGTTTTTAAGATTTAGAGAAACCGTGATATGAGAGGAATTAAGGAGACACAAGAGCTCAAGCTTGGGGATGCCCAAGGAATCCCAATATAATATTTCAAGAAGTCTCAAGCATCTAAGCTTGGGGATGCCCCGGTAGGCATCCCACCTTTCTTCATCAACAATTATCGGTTAGTCTTGGTTGAGCCTAAGTTTTTGCTTCGTCACATGATATGTGCTATCCTTGGAAAGTCATTTTATTTTGTTTTCTTTGCTGTTTGAATAAAATAATTAAGATCTGAAAAAAAATTAATGAGAGATAATCCTCACATAGCTACCTATTTACTTAACTACTCATTTGGTTTTCACTTAATTCTTTTTGGAGTAGTTTGTCATTTACTCTTGTTATTCACTTATATCCTATGAATAAATTGTTGAAATGAATTGAATATCATAAAGTTGAAATTTATATGCTTCATATGCTTGTCCCATGGGGAGTAGTGACTTCACATACAAGAAGTATAAGTGGTAAAATTTATTGAAAGTCAACAAACATAGCATTGGTCACTTGAATAATTCATGAAAAAAAATTGAAGGAAGAGAAATTTCACATATAAATATACTATCTTGGACATCTTCTATGATTGTGAGCCCCCATTAATTATTTTCAAGCTTGATCAAGTAGTTGACGTTCGACAAGGAAGACAACGTAATGAGTTATGTTTGTTTATATTCACATAGAAGTTATATTGTCATGGATCCTCTGACATGTGGTGCTTGCTTAGGATCTTTTGCTAGCCAAAAATTCGTACTAAGTAGAGATACTACTTGTGCATCCAAAAACCCTTAAACCCAGTTTCTTGCCATGAGTGTCCACCGTATCTACCTATGGATTGAATAAGATCCCTCAAGTAAGTTGTCATCAGTGCAAAAAGCAATAAAAATTGCTCCTAAAATATGTATGATCTTTTATTGCAAGGGAAAATAAGCGTTGTACAAACTTGTGATGGTAAAGAAATAAAAGCGACGGACTGCATAATAAAGGTTGCTATCACAAGGGGCAATATAACGTGGCGTTCCTTTGCATTAAGGGCTTGTGCATCCAACAACAAAAAGCGCATGACAACCTCTGCTTCCCTTTGCGAAGGGCCTATCTTTTACTTTTCTGTATTTACTTTTATGCAAGAGTCATTAATGTTCATCCCTATTCCGCTCTATTTATTCTTTAGTTGGCAAGCATTACGTGGTAGGGAAAGATCCAGGCACATATATCCAGTTGAATATAGGTGATCATGAGTTATTATTGTTGACATTATCCCTGAGATAAATAAGTTGGGAGGCGAAACATTAATGTAACGCCCCGGACACACCCGCCGGTGGTCGTTACTCCTGGCGGGATCTAGACTGGCCCCACAGATCAACACTAGTCTTTCCTGCGCACTTTGACCTCACTCGTGCGCACCTGGGAATAACTTCCCGCTCGGTCACCCATCCTGAAATTACTCCAAGCTGAGCACGCTTAACTTTGGAGTTCTGTCCGAATGGGCTCCCGGAAAAGAAGGAATTCCTTATTGATATGAGTAGTCTATCACCCCTATTAAGCCAGGCTATCACATACACCCCCACTCAGAGGAACCGACGTCCTCGTCGGGCCACAGGAACGTTCCCTCTTGGCACATACGTCTGTGCATCCAGTCCGGTACATGTGTCGGGGGAGCAGCAGAAGAGCCACAGGGGCCCCACAAGCCACTAGGGCGCGCCACCCCCCCCCCCCCAGGCGCGCCCTGGTGCCTCGTGGGCCCCCTGTGGCACTTCTTTGCGTGATTCCAATGCTGAAAAATCATATATATTCGGAAACCCCTGAAAGTTAACCTAGATGAGTTTTTACGCCGCCGCAAGCCTCTGTACCTCCACGATCTCATCTACAGCCCTTTTTTGGCACCCTGGCGGAGGGGGGAATCATCACCGGAGGCCATCTTCATCATCTCGGCGGTCTCCATGACGAGGAGGGAGTAGTTCACCCTCGGGGCTGAGGGTTTGTACCAGTAGCTATGTGTTTGATCTCTCTCTCTCTCGTGTTCTTGATTTGGCACGATCTTGATGTACCACGAGCTTTGTTAATATTGTTGGATCATATGGTGTTTCTCCCTCTCTATGTTGTTGTGATGAATTGAGTTTTTACCTTTGAGGTTTCACTATTATCGGATTGGATACTTTTATGGATTTGAGAACACTTGATGTATGTCTTGCATATGAATACCCGTGGTGACAATGGGGTATTATATTGATTCACTTGATGTATGTTTTGGCACTCAACTCGCGGATTCCCGAGGTGACATTGGGGTAATCTATGCATAGGGGTTGATGCACGTTTTCGTCCTACTTTCTCCGGTAGAAATCTTGGGGCACCTTTAAAGTTCTTTGTGTTGGATTGAATATTATGAATCTGAAGTTGTTTGATGCATATCGTATAATCAACTCACGGATACTTGTGGTGACATTGGAGTATCTAGGTGACATTAGAGTTGGTTGATGTGTATCATATTGTAACACCCCGGACACACCCGCCGGTGGTCGTTACTCCTGGCGAGATCTAGACTGACCTCACAGATCAATACTAGTCTTTCCTGCGCACTTTGTCCTCACTCATGCGCACCCGGGAGCAACTTCCCGGTCGGTCACCCATCCTGAAATTACTCCAAGCTAAGCACGCTTAACTTTGGAGTTCTGTCCGAATGGGCTCTTGGAAAAGAAGGAATTCCTTATTGATATGAGTAGTCTATCATCCCTATTAAGCCAGGCTATCACATACACCCCCACTCAGAGGAACCGACGTCCTCGTCGGGCCACAGGAACGTCCCCTCTTGGCACATACGTCTGTGCATCCAGTCCGGTACATGTGTCATGCCGTGTGCCACGATGGGTCACAAACGTCATGCACAACATGACCGTGCACCTATCCGCAAACATTCGTGTAACCGCGAGGGTCAGCTCTGCTACCAACTTGTAACGCCGCGGACACACCCGCCGGTGCTCGTTACTCCTGGCGAGATCTAGACTGGCCTCACAGATCAATACTAGTCTTTCCTGCGCACTTTGTCCTCACTCATGCGCACCCGGGAGCAACTTCCCGGTCGGTCACCCATCCTGAAATTACTCCAAGCTGAGCACGCTTAACTTTGGAGTTCTGTCCGAATGGGCTCCCGGAAAAGAAGGAATTCCTTATTGATATGAGTAGTCTATCATCCCTATTAAGCCAGGCTATCACACATATGGTGTTATTTTAGTACGAACTCTAGGGCTATTTGTCGGGGCCGGATTTCCGGGACATGATATCCCAGAAATTAATCCCTCGTGTCGTCACCAGCCCAGGATTATTGTTACTGGTGGACACGTCCTTGTTACAGATTACCAAGCATTTACAAGAATTGGATACACGACCATAAAGGTCTAATGATACAACAATGATTTCTAGTGAGGATGACGGAAGCGACTCGTGGTTCTCCAACGTCGATCGGGCTCCATTCCCACAGGAACAGCTGACCCGGATAACTCCTATCCCGCGTGGCTGCTATCCTAGGCTCCGCATGGACGTCGTGGTAATACTCCTTGTTGAAATCCTGACCTGGCCAATTAAATAGCCAGGGACAAGCCAGTGAGTACGTTGGAATGTACTCGCAAACATAATGAACAAAAGATATACCGAATGCATATGATCATGATGGGTTAAATTATATGCATATGCTGAACAAAATTAAAGCATGGCATGATGAATATTAATACGGTGCTGAAGAATAAATATGAAATGTTAGTGACAAACAAAGAAAGTTAAAAGTGGATAATCGGGCGAGACAGGACCGCCCGAGAATCCAAAAGAAAATATAAAGTGGAGAATCGGGCGAGACAAGACCGCCCGAGTATCCAAGAGAAATGCCAAACGGGTGTCTAAAAGAGAATCGGGCGAGACAGGACCGCCCGAGAACTCAAGCGACGCCACGAGAGGTCTTGAAAAGAAATGCCAAACAGGTGTCTAAAAGAGAATTCGGGCGAGATAGGACCGCCCGAGAACTCAAGCGACGCCACGAGAGGTCTTGAAAAGAAATGCCAAACGGGTGTCTAAAAGAGAATTCGGGTGAGACAGGACCGCCCGATAACTCAAGCGACGCCACGAGAGGTCTTGAAAAGAAATGCCAAACGGGTGTCCAAAAGAGAATCGGGCGAGACAGGACCGCCCGAGAACTCAAGCGACGCTACGAGAGGTCTTGAAAGAAATAAAACCGAGTGTCCGGGGTAGTCCAGCCAGCCCCTGAGACACTCAGGAAACAAAATAAGAGAAATGGGTTAGTCCACAATATTATTCATATCATCCATAATATTCATGATAATATCAGTAGTGACAATAATTATCCTGCAAAATAATTCATGCTCAATTTAATTATTTCCTCCAGAGACCGACACTAAGACCGACACTTGACCAACCCAAACTGTAGTCCTTAACCGCGGACACGGCTATTCGAATAGGTATTAAAACTCTGCAGAAGGTGTACTCTTTACCCACAAGTAAAGGATTTCTTTAGTCAGCATCGGGACGCTGGCTAATTCCCATTACGGTCTTTGGGTTGAAAACACGCCTGACCAGCACACACCAGATTAACTTTCGGATGCCAGGAATCACCCAAAGCACCGTTCAAGAAAAACTCTAAGGCGAGGAGACTACAATCTCGAATAGCATGGGATCACAATCTTATATATAACGTCCGCAAAGATCAGGGGCGCTACCCCTCTCGGCTACAACCGAATACACCCATGCCCCCTGACCAAGTGACATGCCTACCAGTGATCAATGGTATATTTCACTATGGCCTCTCTGTATGGTGCGTGCGGGAAAGGGGTTAACAACTTACTGAACCATACCCTACCTGCGGCAGGGACATGTGGTAGCACGGATCAAGTATGGGGGTTACCGGAACAAGACTCAATCTACGGTCGACTCAGGAGGTTTAAGTTTTTCCTGCAGTGGTTAGCACAATAAAGTGTTCTTTCAACAGTAACACCAAAACAGGGCCACAGCCCTTGCATGTCCCAACATGCATAACCAACAAGGCATGATCACGCTCCGACGTGATCATCCTTCTGCCGGTAACGGTATTTCTCTTATGCCTGCTCCTGCAAATTTGTCATGACAAGCACACGTTGCACGGTACGAGGAAACATGTCAACACTACATGCATGCAAATTTTATTTGAATTCGACATATGCATGATTCAATTATTCTTGCAAACATTTAACCATGCAATCACCATATCAAGTGCTCAAGATGCTTGCCTTGAGTATGCAGAAATATTGGGTGCACTCCAAAAGTTTTGAAAATTCTCTTCCCTCCATTTTTCCTTTTTTCAAACTATTGAAATTACCACATAACTTGAAATAGTACAAAAAAGTTGTTTGGAAATTTTTGAAATAAATACTAAAATAAACTAGATGAAAAATGAAGAATTTCAGAAGAAGAATCAAATTATTTGGAGCTCATATGATTTTCCTAGGGATTTTCTAAGCTGAGATAATTAAGGAAATGGACTATTTAAAAGATCCGATAGAGACAAAGCTTAGTAAAAAATGTTCACCATAGCTAGAATAATAGAGAATGATTTTAGGAATTTGCAGAAATTTGAATCATCAAATATTCTTTTGAAATAAGTGATCTGGAAATATTTGAAAATTACTGGAAAAGAAAAAGAGGAAAGGCAGAAGCGCGCCTTGAGCGCTATATAGCCGTCTGGCGCTACTGGGCCAAGCCCAGCCACTCAGCCACGCAGAGGGGCAGCCGACGTCGAAAGTGTACTCCTGGTAGTACATTTTCCCTGCGCGAAGACAACTTTCCGGGAGCCCGTCTCCACTTAAAACAGCTCCGGCGCGGCACTGTCGCTGACGTGTGGGACCCCTCGGTCAGGTTTGACCGGGTCACCATGCCTTCTCTCTCCCGCGCGCCAGAATAGAGGCGCCTTGCCGGTGGCGATTGCCGGCAAACGGCGGCACCTCCCGGAAAACTGAGCACATGGGCGGAACCAAGGGATCGAGGCAATCATCTGGGTACCCGTCGTGGAGCGTCGGGTGAAAGAGGGGTTTCGCCTATGAAGTTTCTCAGGCGAAATTGAGGCATGGAACAGGTGCACAGCGGATGGGTGAAGCGTTTAGTGGAGAAGATGAAGAGGAAAAGGCTCGGGTTGCGTGGGTATCGACCGGAACATGGCGGTGGCCGTGGTAGTCGGAGGTGAGGAAGACGGCCACCTCCGATCGCTCTGCTGCTTGGGGTGGCTTCCCGGGGGGTGTGGTGAGTTTGCGGGGTCAGGGAGAAGTTGGTGGTGAAGAGAACGAGGTGGGAGAGGCTCTGGTAGCGCCGAATTTGGCCGGAGAGTGGTGGCGGGCACCGTGGTCGGAAACAGAGAAGATGACCATGTTCGGCCTTCCGGCTGCTCGAGGTGGTTCCCAGAGAGGAGAGGAGGGATGTGGTGGTTCTAGTCGAGGCCTGGGGTGGCTTAGATAGCCGGTCGAGGTCAGTTCGGTGAAGAACTGCTCCAACCGACTCGACGGAGGCCATTAATGGCGGAGCGTGGTCAGTAACGAGGTTGTTGGCGGACGGCTGGGTTCGGTGAGGGCGGTGGCGGCCGCAGTTAAGCTCTAGGTGAGCTGGCTGGCTCGGGGAAGTGCCAAGTTGCCCGGACGGTGCCATCCCCGAGTGCATCGCGGCGGCGGCCATTTACAGTGGCTTGAGAAGGTAGCAGAGGGCGGCGTGGTCAGTGGAGGGGTCGGTGAGGCGGTGAAGAGGCTACAGGGAGAGGGGGATGAGCACGAGCGGCTCTGGTGGCTCAGAAACGAGCCACATGTCTCGGGCGGTGGCGTGCCCGAGACGGCGGTGGGTTAGGCTGGTGTGGGCGGCGGTGGCCGGTGCTAGGAGACGAGTGGGGGTGCCGGCGAGCTTCTGGATGGTCGGGATGATCTAGCGGAAGACTGGGACGAGAGGGGGAGGCAGCAGAGGGGCGACAGGGCTCGGCGCCATTGACTGCAAAACGAGCGCTCTGTTCGCGCTCTGGACATGCACGCCATGTGCTCGACCTAATGCTAGGGTGGCTACAGTGATCCAATCGAGGTAATATTTGGCAGAGTGGTGTTACTGGAGATTCTAGAGATGGGGGACATGATGGTTTGGCCAGGTGATCAAGTGTCCAATGTAGTTTAGGAGGAGGCAAAATTTCTGTCATGCACACAACGTGCTTGACAGAATGCTATGGATTGGCCAGGTGAAAATTACCAGGATGATGCTTCATTCGATGGAGAGAAGTGTGGTAGGGTTTGTTTGGCAAAATTCAAAACTTCTAGTGCAAGTTTTGTTGGAATTCAGTTCTGGACCCAAACTGAGGGGAATTATTTGGTGGACTTCAAAGACTCAAATGGAGCTGAAATACTGGACTTAAGGTTTTGGTTGTAAGGACTATAAGTGGGAATAATTTCAGAATTTTTGGAGCAAGAAAAAGTGGGGTTGTAGTTATAACTCAAGAATGGGACAGAATTGAAAAGAGGATGTTTTGCTCAGAATTTACAAAGGACCATGATGGGTGTTTGCATAAAAGTGATCTATAGGCATCACATGACCCCTCATAATTTTTGTGGAATTTTAAAAGAATTATTTCAAATGGTTGTAGTGCAACAGAAGCATTTATAGTATTGAAAATGTTGTTAAAAGAATTATTTTAGGGCAAATTTTATTATGAAAATATTTCCTAATGTTATTAAAAATATAAATGAAATGTTTTGAGAAACTACCCAAGCTCATAATATTTAGCAAAAATTTCTATATGGAGAGAAGAATTTTGGAAAAATAGGAGACAGAAAATTACTCTGAAATTAATAAAACACCCAATATAATTCAAAATTTTATTTCTGGCCAATTTTTACTTAATAAAAATATGATTAAATTTTTGGGGTGTTACAAACTCTACCCCCCTTAAGAAAATCTCGTCCTTGAGATTTGTTAAGGTGGTCATTAAAATTAAACCCACCTTTTCGAAGAAATTTTTCTGAACTAATTATTTAAATAACCTAATTAGGCACAGTTGCTGCGGAGCTACTGATAATTGGTGCAACTACAGTGAGGTACTGGTGTTGTGGGTCTACTGTACGACAAATTCAGAAAAAGTATAATTTCTAATTCCAAATTTCGCTCGCCGTACTCCAGTGCACAGTACTCTCTCTGGCTGACAAGTGGGTCCAGGGCCCACTGTCAGTCTCTTCGTCTCCTTCTTCTTCCTCCGGCTCTTCTTCTTCCTCTCTCTCTCGCGTGCTCTCCCGCACTTTTTCCACCTGCGGCGTTTAGCGCGTAGGGCATCTAGGCCGTACCGCGATAGTGCGCGGCGTGCTTGTCGCTGGTAGCATGCACTCACCTCGCGGGCCAGTACCCTATCGGTACTGCTCGCGGATTCGCCTCCGAACACCGGCGATCGAGCGATGAGCGGCGCTGGTGGACTTCGCTTACCGTGCACCGAGCTCGAGCTATAAAAACGACCGCGGTTTTCTTCTTCTATCTACCTCGCACCTCGCCTCACCTCTTCCTCCTCTTCTCCTTCTCCTTTTGGTTGCAGGAGCTCGAGACGAGGCGACAATGGAGGATGTGGGCTCGGAGTTGATCACGATCCTCCTGGTCGGTCTGCTGGCGGCGTTGGTCGGCATCTCACTGCTACTGTGTGCGATGATCCTCGACGATCGCCGTGATGCCGCTGCTCGAGTGGTGGCTCTCCGAGGCGGCGGTGATCATGAGGAGTAGGTGTCAGTGTCGGGTACGAGTGAGTATTAGTGCGTTCTGCAGCAGGCTTTGTAGGAAATAAAAACCCACGAGTTTTCCTTTGGAAAAACTGTGGTGTGGTGAGAGTGATCCAATGAGCGAGACGGTTAATTAGATGCTAAGTGTGTGTGTGTGTGTGTGTGTGTGTGTGGTTCCTGTACTTAGTGCATGTGGTAGAGCGGATGTGGTTGTGATCCGGATGCTGTGGCTGTATGCGAATTAAATTCATGCTGGGGAATTTTTGCGTCAGCGGTTATGTGTAGTTCTGAGATACATATACCTATACTACCAAAACCACATGGTTGCAAAAACGGTGTATGCTACACCTCACGTATATACAAACAGTGCTTCACCCAAAGCTACTAGTACACCTCCTGTTATTCTCCGGCGATGGTAGCCTCACACCGCAGCCGAGCCAGTAAACCCTCGTATTCCCCTCTGCGTGAGCATCCAATGCCGAGTCTTCCCCGGCTCCGGGTCGTTCCCTCCCTCGGCCTCGCCATCGTCCACCACCTTGGTGCTCTCGGCACGGCGTCATAAACATGGTCAACGAACAACCGCCATCGGAAGAGGACTGTACGTGGACAGGCTGACAGCTGGGACCCACGAGGTCCATGGTTGCACGCAAGGAAGTGCCTCCTTATTACGCGGAAGAAAAATGATTCCACTCCCTGACAGCTGGGACCCACCAGCTACATCTTCGCATGCAAGGAAGCTCCTCCTTATTACATGAAAAAATGCTTCCTCCCATTGGTTTGCTGACATCTGGGACCTACGACATTGTCAACGTACTACGAGAGAATTGCACATGGTGCGGCTGACACGTGGGACCCAGTTGCTCGAGCAGTTTTTTTTTTTTTGAGTCTGAGTTGCTCGAGCAGTTTTGTTGTTGTTGTTGAGACGGAGTAGGTTATCAACTGGGTTGTGCGGTGTTTGTGGCCCGTCTAGCCCATGCTATTATTTTTTGTTTACAATATGACGAGCCCAGCTATTTTTTTCATGGTGAAAATGACTAGCCCACCTTTTTTTTTCATAGAATAGCCTACACAGGCCGATTTCTTTTTCTCCGTTCTGCTGGGCTGCAAATCTTTCAAGACGACGAGGGATACATTCGGCCTGCCCAGACAAAAAGGGATGTAAATCATATAAGTAATATGAAATGGGCTGTATATATATAAAAACAAAGAAAATTGGCACTTAATTTCAAATTGCAAATTTTCTTTTATTTTTTGATATTTCAAATTTCATTGGATTTTAACATAATTTAAATATATTTTAAATTTAGTTGTTAGCCTACACAGGCCGATTTCTTTTTCTCCGTCCTGCTGGGCTGCAAATCTTTCAAGACGACGAGGGATACATTCGGCCTGCCCAGACAAAAAGGGCTGTAAATCATATAAGTAATATGAAATGGGCTGTATATATAAAAAAACAAAGAAAATTGGCACTTAATTTCAAATTGCGAATTTTCTTTTATTTTTTGATATTTCAAATTTCATTAGATTTTAACATAATTTAAATATATTTTAAATTTAGTTATTATCCTGCTCGAAATTTCGGGATTAAAAATAATTTGGCAATTTCAATGAAATATCGTTGAAATTTTTAATCCTGTCCTTGGAGAAAATGGTCAGTATTCTAAAAATATAATATGGGCTGCAATAAATTACGTAACAATTAGCAATTGGTCTGTAAATTTAGGAAAAATAGCAAATGGGCTATATGATGTCCGCCACAGATGTTATGCTGACTTGTGGGCCTACTAAGTTGACGCGTACGCAGGGCTTTGTCAACTTATAGTCAACAAACGATTCTAGCAGCAGTGACCATTGGATGCTAATCCAACGGCCGTGCTGCTTTTTCAATCTCTGATCTTCTTGCTCCAATCGCCCAAACCAGCGCCGGCGGGACCGCCTGCTCTCGCCTCCCGTGGCCGGCTGTGCTGCCGCGCAGGCCTCATCGCCCCACCCTACTCCCATAGCTGGCTAGGCCATCCATCTACTCACCCACACCTCCTGTTATTCTCCGGCGATGGCAGCCTCACACCGCAGCCGAACCAGTAAACCCTCGTACCCCCCTTGGCGTGGGCAACCACTGCCGCGTCTTCCCCGGCTCCGGGTCGTTCCCTTCCTTGGCCTCGTCGTCGTCCATTGCCTTGATGCTCTCGGCACAACGTCGTCAACGCGGCCAACGAACGACAGCCATTGGAAGAGGACTGTACGTGGAGAGGCTGAGAGCTGGGACCCACGAGGTCCATGGTCGCACGCAAGGAAGTGCCTCCTTATTACACGCAAGAAAAATGATTCCTTCCCTTGCTTACTAGGACCCACCTTATTTGGAGGCTGACTTGTGGACCTACTTAGTTGACCCGTAAGCAGGGCTTTGTAAACTTAGTCAACAAACGATTCTAGCAGCGGTGACCGTTGGATTTTCATCCAATGGCCGTGCTGCTTCTTCAATCTCTGATCTTCTTGCCCCAGCCGCCCAAACCAGCGCCGGCGGGACCGCCTGCTCCTGCCTCCCATGGCCGGCTGTGCTGCCGCGCAGGCCTCACTGCCCCACCCTACTCCCATCGCTGGCCAGGCCTTCCCTCTACTCACCCACATCCCCTATTATTCTCTGGCGACGGTAGCCTCACACCGCAGCCGAACCAGTCAACCCTCGTACTCCCCTCCGCGTGGGCATCCACTGCCGCGTCTTCCCTGGCTCTGCGTCATTCCCTTCCTAGGCCTCGCCGTCGTCCACCGCTTTGGTGCTCTCGGCGCGGCGTAGTCAACGTGGTCAATGAACGACAGCCATCGGCAGAGGACTGTATGTGCTGAGGCTGACAACTGGACCCACCAGCTACATCTTCGCACGTAAGGAAGTGCCTCCTTATTACGCGCAAAAAAAAAATGATTCCTCCCCCTGACAGTTGGGACCCACCTGCTATATCTTCGCGTGCAAGGAAGTGCCTCCTTATCCTCGCTGACAGCATGGACCCACCAGGTTAAAGCGTATGTAGCGTTGTCTGTCTGGTCACAAACGTGTACATACATACTGGTCGATCGGTCTTTCTACAACGATGAACCATGGGCGTGTAAGGAGCGTCACGTGTCGTAGTAGAGCCCCCGACGTAGCAGTTCAGGCAGCCCCGTCTAAATCGTGTACACGTACGTACAGCCTCACAGCAAAAAATACGGCCACGTACGTACATATAAGGCGGGGTCTCGAACGCGTACTCGCGCATAGGTACGGCCCGCGCTCATGTACATGGAGAGAGGCAACGAACAGCAGCAATGACCTCCTGTTCATCGGCAGCCAACTGGCTGGGTTGGAACGGAGGAAACATCGTCGTGTTCATCGGGAGCCAAGCGACTGGGTCGGAACGTGTCCTGTTGATTGGGAGCCAAGCACTAGGTCGGAACGCGTCCTGTTCATCGGGAACCAACCGGCTTGGACAGAACAGCCGTAACGGGGTCCTGTTCATCGACTCGGGGTCTGGCGTACCGCAAAACGGAGGAACCGGCCTTCTGTTCGAGCGCCTACGGTCGAAACGGGGTCCTGTTCATCGGCTGGGGGTCTGGCATACTGCAAACGGAGGAAACAGACTTCTGTTCGAGCGCCTACGGTCGAAACGGGGTCCTGTTGATCGGGAGGGCTCCAGCGTACCGCAAAACGGAGGAAACGGACTTCTCCCCAACTGCCTATGGTCAAAACGGGGGTCCTGTTCATCGGGAGGGGAGTGGTGTACCACAAAACGGGACTCCACAGGCTACTGTTCATCCACGGTCGACCTCCCTCCACAGCCTCCACCAGCTACTGTTCATCCACCGTCGACTTCCTCCAACCTCCACCGGCTACTGTTCATCCAGCCTCCACGGGGTCCTGTTCATCCACCCCTAACCGGCTGGCCTCCTCGAGGTCCTGTTCATCCAGCGCCAACCACCTTCACACGGCCAGGGTACTGTTCATCCACAGCCAACCCACCGGATGGGGTGGGGTGTACGAGCAGGCGGCAGCAACGGGAACTGTTCATCCACAACCAACCAACTGGCTAGGTTAACTCACCACGTCTCGCGCAAGGGGCTCGATCGATGCGTCTCAACTCGTTCTACGTATCACGCGCGCGGCAGCAACGGGCACTCTTCATCGAGAGGCAACCCAACCGGCTACGTCTCGCATGTATGGGGGCTCAACCGGGGCTTCAGTTAGCAGCGAAGGAATCGCTCGGGTTCAGTTAGTAGTGAAGGAATCGCTCGGGTTCAGTTAGCAGCGAAGGGATCGATCGGCTTCAGTACATAGCTAGTGCGATCACTCAGGTTCAGTAAGTGAATGCCTCGCTCGGGTTCAGTTAGCGAACGCCTCACACACACGCGCGCATACGAGAGAAACGCGCAAACCACACTGCATCTCTCGGCCCCGAGCACCCACCGTAATCGGGAATTCCCCGAAAATTTCCTCGGCCTCACTTCTACCATGATTTTTTACGTCATGGACGGCCCAAAGAATGTCATGCGGGTACATCTCCAGCCCGCCCAGGACGAAAAGCCCATTTTCTGTCATAATTTTTTGTCATAGAAGTAGGAGCACACCACATCTATGATGATATGTGTTTTTGTCACAATTATTGTCATAGAAGTGTCACAATCATGACAGAAAAAATCTACAGTCCTCGATATGATGCCACTAGTTGATTCGATGGAGAGAAGGCTCT
Source organism: Elymus sibiricus (assembly GCA_039707655.1). NCBI lineage: Eukaryota > Viridiplantae > Streptophyta > Magnoliopsida > Poales > Poaceae > Elymus > Elymus sibiricus. Next base: position 33,682,445 of record CM077670.1, read on the forward strand.
CCACCACTCTGTGCATAATTTCCCAAGGAGCCAAGCTACAGTTAGTTAACTCTGTTCTGTCCTCATTAGCCATTTATGCTATGTGCTCCATCAGACTGCCGCAAAAGATAGTCGAGCACCTAGACAAAATCAGAAGATTCTGTCTGTGGAGAAAGAAGCAAGGAGAAGAAGTGAAATGTAATTCCCTCGTGGCCTGGAGCATGGTTTGCAAACCCAAGGAAAAATGTGGCCTGGGGATCATAGATATCAAGATTCAGAACACTGCCCTTCTTCTGAAACAACTCCATAAATTTTACAACCATGTTGATCTGCCCTGGGTTGATCTGATTTGGAGTTCTTACTACATTGAATCTATTCCACATGCCTCTGATGCGTGCGGCTCGTTTTGGTGGAGAGAATTGATGAGCCTCAGTGCCATCTATAGAGGGGTGACGAAGGTATCGATAGGCTGTGGAGACAACACACTTTTCTGGAAAGATTTGTGGGTGGACAACGTCCTTGAGGACTCACACCCCAAAGCTGCTTCTTTTGCCATCTCGCCTGACATTTCTGTTCAAGCTATGCTCTCTTCCACATCACTTGAACACTTGTTTCACTTGCCACTGTCGATCCAGGCCAGAGAAGAAGTACAACAGTTGCAGATGCTCACCAGTTCAATTGGTCTGAACCCCAGCCGGATTGATGCCTGGTCCTGCGTCTGGGGAGATTTCTCTGCCAAGAAATATTACAACTTCTGCTTCCGAGATGTTCAGATTGACCCTGAGTTCAAACTGATATGGAAGTCCAAGTGCACCATGAAAATTAAAGTATTCCTCTGGCTCCTAATGGCTGACAGATTGAACACTAGAGACATGCTTCGTAGGAGACACTACAACATAGGCACTGATCTTAACTGTCTGCTATGTGGAACTGCCAGAGAAACAGTAGAGCATCTTTTCTTTGACTGTCAGTTCAGTGCCTCTTGTTGGGAAAAACTCCAAGTTAGCTGGCCTAGTGGGGGAGACAGGCTTCACAAACTGCATGCTGGACGAGGTGCTTGGTCAGGGACCCTTTTCACTGAATGCTTCGCCACTGCTGCTTGGAGTATCAGGAAAGAGAGGAACAACAAATATTTCAGAGGCATTCCTCCCACCTTGGGTGGCTAGAAGGCCAGATTTGAGGAAGACCTGAAGGCTCTAGTCTATAGAAAATCCAGTCTTGAGACTAGGATCACATCTCTGCTTGCTGACTGGTTCTAATCATTTTGCTATCCTCTTCGGTTCTACTCAATCCCCCCTCATATTTCTTAGCTTGTATATCCTTGCCCCTCATCCTCTCCATGTATATGTTGTAAACTTTATCTTTTATTTATATTATTTTAAGGCAGTAGGAGTTTTTCCTACTGTCATTGGCCCCTCAAAAAAAACATGACAGAAAAAGTTTTCATTCGGGCCATAATGTCACGGATGTGTCTTTTTTTGTAGTGTGTCTCTTACCGATTTGCCACTATCGTTTTGGGGTTATGCATTAGAGACAGCCACATTCACTTTAAATAGGGCACCATCTAAATCCGTTGAGACGACACCGTATGAGTTATGGTTTGGCAAGAAACCGAAGCTGTTGTTTCTTAAAGTTTGGGGATGCGACGCTTATGTCAAGAGGATTCAGCCTGATAAGCTCGAACCCAAAGCGGAGAAGTGCATCTTCATAGGATACCCTAAAGAAACCATTGGGTATACCTTCTACCACAGATCCGAGGGCAAAATCTTTGTTGCTAAGAATGGGTCCTTTCTAGAGAAGGAGTTTCTCTCGAAAGAAGTGAGTGGGAGGAAAGTAGAACTTGATGAGGTAATTGTACCTTCTCTCGAATTGGAAGGTAGCACATCACAGAAAGAAGTTCCCGTGATGTCTACACCAGCCGGAGAGGAAGCTAATGATGATGATCATGAAACTTTAGATCAAGTTACTACTGAACTTCGTAGGTCGACCAAGGTGCGTTCCACACCAGAGTGGTACGGTAATCCTGTCCTGGAAGTCATGTTGTTAGACAACGGCAAACCTACGAACTATGAAGAAGCAATGATGAGCCCGGATTCCGACAAATGGCTTGAGGCCATGAAATCCGAGATAGGATCCATGTATGAGAACAAAGTATGGACTTTGTGGTCTTGCCCGATGATCGGCAAGCCATTGAGAACAAATGGATCTTTAAGAAGAAGACAGACGCTGATGGTAATGTCACCGTCTATAAAGCTCGACTTGTCGCGAAGGGTTTCTGACAAATTCAAGGGGTTGACTACGATGAGACCTTCTCACCTGTAGTGATGCTTAAGTCTGTTAGAATTATGTTAGCAATTGCCGCATTTTATGATTATGAAATCTGGCAGATGGACGTCAAAACAGCGTTCCTTAACGGGTTTCTTAAGGAAGAGTTGTATATGATGCAACCAGAAGGTTTTGTCGATCCTAAGGATACTAACAAAGTATGCAAGCTCCAGCGATCCATCTATGGACTGGTGCAAGCATCTCGGAGGTTGAATATACGCTTTGATGAGGTGACTAAAGCTTTTGGTTTTATACAAACTTACGGAGAAGCTTGTATTTACAAGAAAGTGAGTGGGAGCTCTATAGCATTTCTGATAGTACATGTGGATGACATATTATTGATTGGAAATGATGTAGAATTTCTGGAAAGCATAAAGGGTTGTTTGAAAGGAGTTTCTTCAAAAGAAGACATGGGTAAAGCTGCTTACATATTGGGCATCAAGATCTATAGAGATAGATCAAGACACCTGATAAGACTTTCACAGAGCACATACCTTGACAAGATTTTGAAGGAGTTCAAAATGGATCAGTCAAAGAAGGAGTTCTTTCCTGTATTGTAAGGTGTATAGCTGAGTAAGACTCAAAACTCGACCACGGCAGAAGAAAGAGAAAGGATGAAGGTCGTCCCCTATGCCTCAGCCATAGGATCTATAATGTATGCCATGCTGTGTACCATACCTGATGTGTGCCTTGCCATGAGTCTGGCAAGGGGGTACAAGAGTGATCCAGGAGTAGATCACTGGATAGCAGTCAAAATTATCCTTAGGTACCTAAAGAGGACTAAGGACATGTTTCTCGTATATGGAGGTGACGAAGAGCTCGTCGTAAAGGGTTACATCGATACTAGCTTCGACACAGATCCAGATGACTCTAAGTCTCGAACCGGATACGTATAGTGGAGTAGTCTATTGGAGTAGGTCCAAGCAGAGCATCGTAGCAACATCTACATGTGACATAGAGATTTGCAAAGTACATATGGATCTAAATGTGGCAGACCCATTGACTAAACCTCTTCGGCGAGCAAAACATGATCAGCACCAGGACTCCATGGGTGTTAGATTCATTACGATGTAAACTAGATTATTGACTCTAGTGCAAGTGGGAGACTGTTGGAAATATGCTCTAGAGGCAATAATAAATTAGTTATTATCATATTTCCTCGTTCATGATAAATGTTTATTATTCATGCTAGAATTGTATTGACTGGAAACTTAAATACATGTGTGAATACATAGACAACACCGTGTCCCTAGTGAGCCTCTACTAGACTAGCTCGTTGATCAAAGATGGTTAAGGTTTCCTAACCATAGATATGAGTTGTCATTTGATAACGGGATCACATAATTAGGAGAATGATGTGATGGACAAGACCCAACCGTAAGCTTAGCATCAGATCGTTTAGTTATTTGCTACATCTTTCTTCATGTCAAGTATCTGTTCCTTAGACCATGAGATCATGTCACTCCCGGATACCAGAGGAATGCCTTGTGTGCTATCAAATGTCACTTCGTAACAGGGTGATCATAAAGGTGCTCTACAGGTATCTCCGAAGGTGTCTGTTGGGCTGCATGGATCGAGACTGGGATTTGTCGCTCCGTATGACGGAGAGATATCTCTGGGCCCTCTCGGTAATACAATATCATAAAGAGCTTGCAAGCAATGTGGCTAATGAGTTAGTCACGAGATCTTGTATTATGGAACGAGTAAAGAGACTTGCCGGTATCGAGATTGAACTAGGTATGGAGATACCGACGATCGAATCTTGGGCAAGTAACATATCGCCGGACAAAGGGAATTGCATATGGGATTAACTGAATCCTCGACATCGTGGTTCAATCGATAAAGATCTTCGTTGAATATGTAGGAATCAATATGGGTATCCAGATCCCGCTATTGACTGGAGAGGAGTCTCGGTCATGTCTGCATGTTCCGAACCCGTAGGGTCGCACACTTAACGTTCGGTAGCGCTAGGGTAGTATTGAGATATTAACAGTGGAAAGTCCGAAGGTTGTTCGGAGTCTCGGATGGGTTTCGGGATATCACGAGAAGCTCCGGAATGGTCTGGAGGTAAAGATTTATATATGGGAAGTCCTGTTTTGGCTATCGAAAAAGTTCGGGGGCATGCCTGCAAGTGTATCGGAGGCACCGAAGGGTTCCGGGGGTCCACCGGGGGGGTGGGGTCCACCAGCCCCGAGGACCCACGTGGGTTGTAGGGGGGCACCCTGGCCTAGTTGGGCCAGGCGCACCAGCCCCCCCCCCCCCCAATTGGCCCATGCGCCAAAGGGGTAAAACCCTAGGGGTGGAGGCGCCCCACTTGCCTTGGGGGGCACTCCTCCCCTCTAGGTCGTCGCCCCCTCCCTAGGAGGAGGGGCTAGGGCCGGCGCCCCCTCACCCTCACCCCTATATATAGTGGGGAGGGGCGCAGGGGGCTGCACCCTTCCGCCCGGTGCCCCTCTCTCTCCCGTATACTCCTCCACCACCTTTCGGTACGCGCTTGGCGAAGCCCTGCCAGAATTCCGCTGCTGCCACCACCACCATACCGCCGTGCTGGTTCCGATCTCATTTACCTCCTCTCCCTCTCTTGCTGGATCAAGAAGGAGAGGACGCCATCGAGCTAAACGTGTGCTAATCTCGGAGGTGCCGTCCGTTCGGCACTAGATCGGATTGGGTCGTGATTGGATCGTGAAGAGTACGACTACATCAACCGCATTACGACGCTAACGCTTTCGGTCTACAAGGGTATGTAGACACACTTCCCTCTCGTTGCTTTGCATCTCCTAGATTAGATCTTGGGTGTTTCGTAGGAATTTTTTTGATTTTTCATGCAACGTTCCCCATCACGAGCACCCTGTATAAAAAACAAATGTTTGCGTTAACAAGCCTCACCACGGTTGCTTGCACCCATATCGAGACTTAGGGGCTACTTCCAGTACCGGCAGTTCAGTTTTCCTTTAAGCAAACACGGCATGGCGGGCACAATAAATTTACAAAAGAAACTAGGATGGGGTCGTACCTGCAAACCCTGAGATAAAACGCCCACTGCCTTCTCAAAGACAGCGTGGGTCGCTCCGAGGTAAGCGTCCACCGAACTCAGGGCATTGAACTCCTGACTCGTAATGGCGGAATTCCATAGGGACGCCTTTCGTCTTTGGTGGTTCATAGTGCTCTCGACCTCGGACGGGGTGGCCGAGCAGGTCCCCGAATCTTCTGGCTGGGATACCTCGGGGGTGACTCCCGAAGTATGGAGACGCCCTGCACCACCACCTAGTGCCGAGGTCCCCTCGTCTCTTGCATCCTCCGTTGACGGGGGAGGAGTTGACAGCCTGCGAATGGATCAGAAGAATTGAAATCCGGAACTCCGTTCTCTAAAATATAAACGGCAAGATTATTACCTAGGGATGGCGGGAGTAGCACGGTTTGCCTCCACGGTCGCCGCTGGAGCCCGGGCCCCGCGTAATTCCGGCGGAGGGGTCCTTTGAGGGGCTGGTTCTCCGCGCGAGCATTTTGAGCGTCGTCCCTTTTGAGAAGAAGTCAGAGGACTCGCGGCCTCAGGTCGAGTAGCTCTCTTTTGAGTCGAAGTAAGGGGCTTTACCGATGAGGTCGGCCGAGTCCCTGGCACGTCGGGGGCGATGGATACCCTTGAGCCATCAAGGCTCTCCATATAGAACTTTCCCTCCTCGTATATGAGGGACAATTCTTCATCTTCATGGAAGAGGGGGTCTTCCGCCCGACGATGTACCTCGGGTTCGGGGGCAGGGCTGCTCAACGCCTCGACCCACTGTCTCCATCTCTGTCCAGATCAAGTAAAGGGTCGGTCAGAGAAGATTAACCATGAAGCATTTCGGATAAATATGAAAATCCATGAAAACTTACAATCTCGGCGGGGTTATAACTAGCCAGCCCGTCGCGGAACTGCTACCTTGCAAAATCCGCCGCTGAGCCTCGATAGATACCAGCCAATGATGTCCCGAGTGCCGCCTGGTCGTCGAGGTCCTCCTTTATCGACCGGGAGGCGTCGTCGATTCCATTATACATGCACAACAGATGTTGGCTTTGCTGAAGTGATTAGACTCTTCGTTTGATCGCCATCGCCATCACATCTATGATAGTGAGGCCGGTGTCGGATAGCTGCTTCACTTGAGCTGCCAGGCGGACTATGTTGGCGTCGTCCTCCTGGGCAATGCTTCTGGGTCTCCAGCTGTAGAGTTTCTTCAGGGGCTCCGAGGAATACGCCGGGAGCCCGGGCCGAACTGGATCAAACAGTGGAACATCGTCTATGTAAAACCACTCTGTCGGCCAGATGTCGAAATCCTCCTGAGGGGTACCCGATGGGTAGTTGGTGCCGTCAATTCGGCAGACTTCGGCGGCGCCCACTTCAAATAGCACTCCGGTTGGGGAGCAGGGCACTATGCAAAAATACCTCCGCCAGAGCCCGAAGTGCGCCTCGCATCCGAGGTACATTTCGTAGAGGGCAACGAACCCCGTGATATGTAAGATTGAGTTGGGGGTGAGGTGGTGGAGTTGAAGCCCATAAAATTCGAGCAAGCCCCGGAGGAAGGGATGAATAGGAAATCCAAGACCGTGAAGAAGAAAGGAAACAAAGCATACCCACTCGTCCCCGTGAGGGCTAGGGTGGCTCTCGACACGCGCCTGCCCGTCCACGACGATTAGCCCCGAGTGAGTGGAGGTCAGATTTGAATCTGGTAGATATCCCTGGGTGGCTAGACGCCCTAGGTGGAGTCGCATGACAGAGCAGCTCCCCCAATCACCCCTGATGGGGCCGTGAGGTCGCCATGAAGACCCCGCATCGTTGGCCATCACTCGGAGCTCTCGGGGTTGGACCTGGGAGTAGAGAGAAGGACTCGTATGGGCTGCGAGGAGGGGTCAGGATGCGCTTTGGCATAAACCTGATATATATATATATATATATATATATATATATATATATATATATATATATATATATATATATATAAGCAAAAGGGGCTGACGCTTTGACGTCTCGCTATAAAGCGACTCGATTCCCCAGGAGGCACGGTGATCGAGGTCAGGGGTTGGAGGCCACGTGTAGTGGGCCTGGAATAATAATCGTCGAACATACCGAAGACTTCAAAGCCGAGCTGAAAATAACAAGCGGGAACTCGTCTATCGAGCCAAAGACTCCGGATCCGAAGTTTCTGAAGGCAAAGATGTCGTCCTTGGCGTCGAAGACCACTTCAGGGGCTACTGACGGTGTCCTGGATCAGGGGGTACCAACCTAGATGGCCCATAGTCCTCGGGATGGGCCCGAAGGCCCTGTTCTCATTCAGATGGACTCCGGAAGCTGTGACGTGATCAAGATGGTATCTGCCGAAGACTTGGAGTGTACCCCAAGACATCTCCTGCCGCCTCCATCGCATCCCTAGATACCACCTATGTAACCCTAGATGCCCTGCCCGGCGTGTATATAAGCCGGAGGGTTTAGCCTATAGAGGACACGGAATCACAATTATCATCCACCTAGCTCTAGGGTTAGGCTTCTCCTGATGATCTTGAGGTAGATCAAGCTTGTACTCGATACTTCATCATCAATATAAACAAGAGCAGGACGTGGGGTTTTACCTCCATAGAGAGGGCCCGAACCTGGGTAAAACATCGTCTCCTTTACTCCTGTTACCATCGATCCGAGATCCACAGCTCGGGACCCCCTACCCCGAGGTCAGCCGGTTTTTACACCGACACAAGGTCTATCTTTTTGATCAGAGGTTGAATCGATCATCCCTCAGAAGAATTAGGCCAAAAATTAGGATACACTAGTCGTCCACCCATGCATTCGCACGGGCTAGTAAGAAATGGAGAGAAACTATATAAATATGTCTTTGAAGTATGGAGTTATACTGATAGATTTTCTAGGGAACATTTTCTTCAATAGTTAATGGATTGGACGATATATGTATGCATTGCAACTATGTTTTTGTATTCTCATCTTTCAGTTGTCTTCTATTTTTTTTAAGCATTACTCATTGGTATTTTATCTGGTTAGTTATTTGAAACATGGTAAATCTTTTTTATAATTGCATAGGAGAATTAATTGTAGTACTGATGCAAACATGTCATGTTGTAGCACATAGGACTTCCATTTTGATGTACACCGTCGTAATATTTGGTCTTAGATCTCTCTTGCCTTATAATATATTGATTAATCTATTTCTGATCTCTCTCTCTCTAAACTATTTCAATTTTACTGAAAATTAGGGAGCAACTATGGTATTTCCTTTATTTTGTACATATGAAGTACATCTATAAATACAGTGTGAAGATTATGTCTCTAACAGATATTACTAAAAAGAGTAAAAACTAATGACATCAATACATGTAGGAGCTAATACAATATTCACATATTTATGATAGTTTATAAATTCATGAAACATTGTGCGTGATAAATCTTTGAGGGAATAATTGTGTTTGTATTCATATAGACAACCAAATAAACAATAATGTTTTATCATACTTTGTACCTTGCGCCAGAGTACCTACTATTATGCTTTCCAAATCTTTTAGACTTGGCCTGGGGCATAATCCTTTCTTCCTCTCTCCCATCGAAATAAAAATAAGATCACGGAGAATATAGACAACTTCGTAAAAAAGGAGCAAAAAGAATAAAAGATAGCACTCTACAAGAAACTTGGAGTAGGGTGTGTCATAGCTGCAGGAACATATATGTCTAGGCTAAGGTGGTTACGGAAGTATACTTGGTGAATTTTATGTGTTAGCACTTAATTGATAATGATATAAGCTGGAAGATGTTGCCTCTTAGATTGAAACCAATCTGGTCTCAACGCACACAGCTAGCACTCATTAAAGCACAAGAAAAAAGAATACCAAAGTATGAAAAACGTGTGTAGCTAGCAAACATAAGATTTGCACTTCTTTTTCACGTGTCGTTTGTTTCTTATTTAAAATAAACATAAATGAACCGTGCAAAATTAATAGAAAATCGAATCACCTTGCTGCCATGTTGTTTACTTCCATCAAGTCATTTGCCATAAGTTCTTTTAAACATCAATTAGCCTGGTATGTTCGAGGAGCATGCTCCACCAACTACGCATGTGGCTATAATGTTTATTATTATTTCTTTTTTCTTAGGACATGAACCTTGAAAAATGCTCATGAATGAAAGGCCCACTCATCCATTTGTAGATTATGGAAAAACAGAATTTTTCATACCTTGTTTCCAGGTACAGTAGGTGGTAGCTAGCAACCATGTACTCCTAGTGCCTCTTCCTCGGTTGACATCAAACTAATATACTGGGATAATGGAAGCGAGGGTGTATCTTAATTACTATGTTGTCCCAAATCTTAATTATTGTACCAAGATTAAAACTAAGAAAGTTCTAAACCGTATAGGGAAACTTTTGCCTAACACGGCATGTCTAACCTCATTACAGCCGCCGCTCTCCATGAAATCGCTGCTACCGGTTTTGTTGAAGAAGACATCTTAACATCCTTGTAACCTTGTTGATCTTGAACTCCGGTAGGCATTGGACATTTTCCAGACTCCATGGGGTATGAAGAGCGCCATGAGGATAATCACCATCAGCGGAATCAAGAACATGGACGCCACTTGAACGCCATCCCTAGAAAATTTGTAGCATGTGACTTCATGGCTTCATGCGTCTGGGTTGGAATGTGACAACAATCAGTTGAGAATGTCATCGTTGTTCTTGGCTCCAGACCAGTGTACATGGCCACATCAATGGCCTAAACCATACATAATCTTGCTGAATGTTGACCTCTGCGACCTTTGTGAAAAACATTCAATACTCCTGCTGAATGTTGACCTCTGTGACCAAGAACTCGGCTGCACAAAGAACAGAAATTTAAAAAATCAGCACAACCCGATCTTCTCAGCTTCAAGCAGCCAACCAACTTCAATCCAAGCTCAAGACCATCATCATCATGCATGAACTCCACACAAAAAAATCACACAAAATTGGGCACCTTCATCAGATCGAGGAGAATTAATTAATTATCTCATGGTTTACTTGGTTGGGACGGATGACGCAGAGAGAAGAGTCCACAATGAGATGGTTGGAAGGACTCGTAGTTGGATCATGATCCCACGGAGAGTTCGACATCAGCGACGACCAGTTTCCCGCCGACCTCGCCCAGGGCTGCTCTTATGAATTGAGGGAGGCCATGGATACCTGGCAAGGAGAAGAACACCTTGCTCGCCATAATGATGCGGCCGTGGCGCTGCACACGGGGCAAGCAGCGGAGGAGAGGACGGTGAGGTATTCTCGAGCGATCCTCTTTTTCTTGGAGGAGAATCCTTGGCTGGATGGCAAGGGGCCAACCGAGAAGCTAGATTATGCCGTGGCTTTTCCAGAACAATTGTCGTGTTACAGAAGAGATGCAACAACGCACGTAAGAGTTCTGGCGTCCCCGAGGGAAACTGGTCCACAGTCGTACCCTGGATTGTTTTTTTTACAGCTACACTATGTTTTTTTTTCTTAGATTGCAAAGATTGTATGGGTGGATCTACACCGTTATAACTCGGCCCCACCAGATTAACGTGGTAATTTTTTGGGAGTCTATGATTAGTATAGGGTATAGATAGATAGATTTTTTTTTTGAGACGATAGATAGATAGATTCTGGGAAAATGAAACATAGTGGAAATCGCTACTGGATCATCATGACTTTTTTTATTTTTTGAGCGGTGGATCATCATGACTTGGTTCTATGAATTTTTCGTGGTAATGCGGCCCAGTCGGCCCATTGTCTACCCATGTGTTTGATCCATTTAAGATCAGATGAAAGGGGGCAAGACCTAGATCCCATCTTTCCATTCCAATTCTCTCCGCCGCCGCCGCCGCCGCCGCAGTAGCCGCGCCCGCTTCGATTCGTCGAGTCCTCCCCTGCTGCAGGTATTGTTGCTCCCAAAATTTAATCTTTCCTGTTCGATTTTTCTCGTTTCTCTGGAGATCTTGTCACAATATCAGAAAGAATCTGATCGGGGGTCCCTCTTTCTATGAGAGGGCAGGTAAATGAGGGCGGCGCGGCAGTTGGTGAACGTGGTGATGCGCACAGGCACCACCTACTCGGTGAGCCGCATCAAGCCCGAGGAGAAGCTCTTCTACGCATCCGTAGAGGAAGCGCGAGCCGCGGCGCCGCCCAAGAAGAAGATTCCGGCCCTGTCGAGGATGCCCGAGCCCAATCTCAGGCTCGAGGCGTACCGCCTGGACGACATGCGGCTCGATTTCCTGTCCTTGTACGGGCGGGGCGGCGACAGCAGCAGCGAGATCCTCTCCGTCGACTCGGCAGGCCACACCATCATGTGCGACGCGAGCTCGGGCTGCGTCCAGCCTGCCCCCAGCCTCGGCGAGCCCAAGGGGGACAGCCCCATCTCGTTCACCATCGCTCGCGTCGGCGCCCCCGACCCCAGCGTCGCCGTGGCTCTGTACGTCATGGACAGGTTCCCCACCGGCCGCAGCTCCTGCAGCTTCGAGTCCCTCGCCTACGACGGCGAGAACAGTTGCTGGGAGTGGAGCCGGCTCCCTCCGCCGCCCTACGTCAACGACCCGGCCTACGACTGCACCGCTATCCACTCCTACACGCTGCTCAATGCAGGCTCCACCATCTGCGTATCCTCCTCCGGGCGCAGCCCCGTCGGGACCTACTGCTTCGACACGGCTAGCCACCAGTGGAGGAAGGCTGGCCGCTGGGCGCTGCCCTTCTACGGCCGGGCCGAGCATGTCCCTGAGCTTGGCAACCTCTGGTTCGGCATGGCTGACAGCAGCCCCAACAACCTGTGCGCGTCGGACCTCTCCAGCCTCGACGGCGGGGCTCCCAGGATGCTACGCGAGTGGCAAGTCCTCGACCCGCCTCAGGGCTGGGTGCAAATAAGGGGCTGCCTGCTCTACCTGGGAGCTGGCAGGTTTTGCATCAACAAAGTTTTCGACATTGGGGACGAGGGCAGGGCCAAGAGTGACAAGCAGGCTGCTGTCATTACCGGTGTGGAGGTGGTGCATGATGAAACAGCCCAACTACAGCTGATCAAGCACAAGTCCTGTGTCAGCTATGCAGGCATCCAGTGTATCCTTTAGATCAATAGTGGCTCCTACCATATGAGTTGTTTTCTTCTTTCTCTCTAACCATGTTCTTAGACTGCAGCAGTTCACAGCAACATGTATATTAATTGTGCTCAGTTCCTTCTTATATGTATGATACAGTTTGCTGTTCCAACTTCATATGACTGTAATCTTTAACTTTTACATGCCAACCCTGTCAGGGATATAACCCCGCGATATAACCCGGCCGGAGTATAACCCGGCCAGGACTTGGCGATTCACTGAAGACCCGGAAACCAGCTTGGCGGTTCGTAGTCAAGACCCATAAGGTGGGCCAGAAGACGGAGACCAAGCCACATGGCGGGTTACCAAGTGGGCCAAGAGGAAGACAAGACATGAAGACCAGGCAATATGGCGGCTTGCCAGATGGGCTGAGGTCAAGGCCCAAGAGGCATGAGGCGACTCATGGGCCAGAAGATGTAAGTCGCCATAAGATGACTTGTTCTGTAAGATTAAGTAGTTGGAACCAGGATCGGTTACGTTGTATAAACCGACCCGGACTCGTGTAAGCCGCCGGACCTCAGCATATGTATATAAAGGCGAGACCTGGCGGCAAGTTAGACAAGTTGAGACAGACAAGCCTTATGGCGAGAGAGACCAAGCAGTCGAGAGCTAGGGCAAGCAAGCTGCCCCTTATAATCGATACACCAGTTAATACAGCATAAGCAGGACGTAGGCTTTTACCTCCACTGTGAGGGGCCGAACCTGGGTAAACTCGTGTCCCTTGTCCCGTTTAACCCCTTTGAGTCCACTTTCATGGCGTTGGCCTCGAACCTAAGCCTTCGGGCATCTGTCGTGACAAATCCACGACAGTTGGCACCCACCGTGGGGCTAGCGCTCGGTGGTGTTGAGTTCTTAAAGGGTTCTCTCTCTGGGAGCGAGGGGGACGTCAATGGTGAGATGACCAAGAGTCGCCATGGGAGACTCTACCTCGACGATGCCGGCTGGGGTCCTGAGGCCGACTCAATCGAGCATGGTATCCGGGTCCCCTTCGGTGGAGTCAACGTCTTCATCGGCAAGATCGGCGGATCTGAACCCGAGCCGGACATCTGCACCGACATCGTCGAGCCGGCCCGGCATGAGCAAAGCGCCCAAAGCGTGCAACCCGCCCATGTTGACCCGAGCAAGAAGCATGTCTTCGTTGGCTTTACTCAAGGCAAGGATCTTGAAGGTTCTATGTCACAGGAGGAAACTCTGGTCTACTCAGAGGAAGGATCCTCGAGTGGAGAGACGGAATCGATCTATCAGCTTCATAATGGTGGACTTGGGGGCTACGACGAGCCTTACCCCGAGTCGGAGTACCATGAGCCGGAGGAATATGAGCCGCCAAGCCATGCCGCCGTCTTCATGGCGGGTGCAGCGGCGGCTCAGGGCAGCACAGCCGCCGGTCTAATTGGGTCCGGGTCAGGCACCCCCCCGGCTCAGGTTCTTCTGGATCTAATGAACGAGCTTACAGCCTTGATGGAGACTGAGGTTACTGCTGAAAACCAAGCGGCCTGTAATGCGGAGATCGCGAGGTTGAAGAATCAGATGGCTGGAGTCCAACAGGAAATCAATAAGCTGAAGGCACAGATGGATGCTGAGGCGGACGTTTTTCGCTTTGAGCTAGAGCGGCAGTCAGCGGCGGCGGTTTATCGCATGAGACATCAATCCCGCTTGCCAGAGCAATATGAAGCTCGGAATCTTTTTAACACGCCAGGAACGGGACGAAGTATGCCTTTGGCCATAACCCGGACGGCGGAAATACCTGGGAGCCGGGCGGCGGTTCAGCGTCAAGACCCGCCACGACGGGGCCAAAACCCGCCACTACTTTATTCAACACCGCCGGGTCATTATTCTAGCCCGGTGGAGAACATGGTGGCGGCGGCAACCAGGCTTGATACAATCCCGATCCCCGATGAGGCGCCCTACGCAGAAGAGGTGCGGAATGCCATCGGATACCTGCGCACGGCGATGGCCCAGCAGGGGAAATAATTACAGCCGGAGTCGTGTGCATTCAACCCCCATCCACAGCCGTAGCTACAGCCGGCGTTATGAGTCGCCGGCGGTCTCTAGCAGTAACCCGCCGCAAGCTGATCGGGCGGATCTAGATGTTCAAACACGGGTGGAACGGGCAAAAGCACAGCAAGAAGCGGCGGCTCTGGCAGCAGCGGCGGCTTATCAGGATCCCACAGTTGCCCCTTCCGTCTCAGGAGGAGCGGGGGCGACTTCCAGGGCTGTGGGAGTACCATGTTTGGTGCCGGCTCTGCGGAATGAGCGTCTGCCGAAGGATTTCAAGGGTCCTTGTAAGGTGCCCAATTACACGGCTGACTTACCTCCCGAGGCTTGGGTTGAAAGTTATGAGCTAGCCATGGAGATGTTGGACGTTAGTGATGCGGTCTGCGCCAAGTATTTCATCATGATGCTAGAAGGGCCGGCTCGCACATGGTTGAAGGGTTTGCCACCCAACACCATTAACTCCTAGGCCGAGTTAAGGGCGAAATTCATCAAAAAATTTAAAGGAACATGCAAGCAGCCCATGACGATTGTGGATTTGGACCAGTGTGTGCAGCGTGAGGACGAGTCGGCTCATCACTGGGTCCGGCGAGTCTCCGAAATCATCCACTCTTCTGAGCAGATTACGGCCTCTCAGGCGGTTTTGATTCTAGAGAAGAATTGTCACTTCACGCCTTTGAAGCAGAAACTTGGCCGGCTCAAACGCTCATGCCAAGACATGAGGGAGCTCATGGCGGCTCTCACCAAGTACGCAGATTCTGATAACACGCAGGACCCGGACTCTGATAATGAGAAATCAGGTCAGGGGAAGAAGGGTAGCAATGGCAAGCGGAAGCACCCAGATGGCGGGTCAGAACTGGTGGCAAATACCAACGTCAGGAACAACCGTGCTAAGGGCAACGGGAACTTCGAGCAGTCTTTTAACAAGGGAAAAACTACTTTCAACCTGGAGGAGAGGCTTAGCCAACCTTGTCCAGAGCATACCCGGCCGAATAAGCCGGCAAACCATCTATGGAGGGATTGTTATACTATGAGACAGTTCCGGAATTACAGCATTCAACAGCATCGTGATAACGGTGATGGCCCATCGGGCGGCTCAGGTCCGGGCGGCTCAGAAGCCGGCTTTGATGCTGGTGGCTCAAGGTCCGGTTACCAGGGTCAAGGCAACCATGGAGGTCATAATCAACAGCCTCGCGGCGGAGGCCAGCGGCAGAATAACCAGTCAGGGTATCAGAGGAACCCGAAACGCCTTAACGAGGATTACTAAAACACCTCAAACGGGATCATTTATAACCCGCAATGGGCAACTTCAACCTTCAGTGGAGATTATTAAGACGACTCCTCAAGACTTGGGGGCTATGCAGTTATGACTCGGCAAAGATCGTTATTTCAAAGAAGATAAAACCTGGTCCTGGAGATTGCCGCCACATTCCAACAGGTGACCCGCCGTTCTCTTTGACAGTCAATCTATATGACCCTGAACTGTCAAGAGCCGGCTTATGATTTACGTCTCTTGACGGTCAATCTATATGACCCTGAACTGTCAAGAGCCGGCTTATGATTTACGTCTCTTGACGGTCAATTTATATGACCCTGAACTGTCAAGAGCCGGCTTATGATTTACGTCTCTTTGACAGTCAATCCATATGACCCTGAACTGTCAAAGAGCCGGCTTATGATTTACGTCTCTTTGACAGTCAATCTATATGACCCTGAGCTGTCAAGAGCCGGCTTATGATTTACGTCTCTTGACGATCAATCTATATGACCCTGAACTGTCAAGAGCCGGCTTATGATTTACGTCTCTTTGACAGTCAATCTATATGACCCTGAGCTGTCAAGAGCCGGATTATGATTTACCTCTCTTTGACAGTCAATCTATAAGACACTGAACTTGTCAAAAGAGTCGGTTTTATAAATTGTTGTACTCTTAAACAGTCAATCTTTAGAGACCCTGAACTTGTCTCTTGACAGTTAATCTCGCAATAAGACCCTGAGCTGGTTAAGGTTAAAACGACGAATCTGTGCCATGTGAGAGCCGGCACATGAGTGGCAACCATACCGGGTTACACCGTAACCTCCGCAAGCATAAATAAAGACACTAAATAGCCGACATGGCTGGCTATTCTTGAAGAGCCGTCCTATTGATTATAATGCCGGGTTATCTAGATCGACCGGCTCTTGGATTTCTTCAACCAGTGCTATGTAGTATACTACAACATTCATGGATTTCTCAAGCATATATTTGCCGGGTTGCACCGCAACCACGAGCAGGGATTTCATTATTCATAACCGGGTTACAACCACGGTCAAGGAATCATGTTACTCTTATACAGTCCCGAGTCGCCGCAGGCAGACAACCCGGCACTTGGGGGCTACATTATTCAAATCCGGCTTATATCAAGTACGCAAGTCCCATGTCGCTGCAAGCATGCGCCACAGCACTTGGGGGCTAATGCAAGCCGGTTTTCAAGACAGTACATTATCAAGCAAGACCCTGTTATTTCAAGGAGATGACCGGTTTTCTACAATCTTTCTAAAGTCCCGGCCCAGTACATATTACTGACCCGGCACTTGGGGGCTACACCGCTCAGATCAAATTCTCTAAAATCCCAAGTCGCCGCAGGCATGCGACCCGGCACTTGGGGGCTACAGTATTCAGCTGTTCAAAGCAGATTATAAAGTTCCCATTTAAGACCCGGCCCATCATATACTGAAGAGCCGGCTCTTGGGGGCTACACCAGTTGAAGCTTTATAAGGTATAAGACAGTTATAAGTCCCAGGCTGCTGCAGGCGAGACAACCTGGTACTTGGGGGCTGCACAGTCAAAGATATTATTGCAAAGCGCCAAGTCATCATGGATACACTTGGAGCTTGGGGGCTACAGGTAATATGGATATATCAACAAGGAAAGTTGAAAAGAGTTATCAAAGTCAGCTGGAGTCTGGTTATCTGACCCGGCGTCACCAACATTACATGACCCGGCGATGCAAAGATTATAACCCGGCGGTGATAACCCGCCGAGAGTATTGGAGGCCGACTCAATGGCATATGGGTGTTGTATTCCCAGAATTTTACTTCAAAGGACACTGACAAGCAAGACGATTGAGAAGACGGCTCGTACACATGAAACCCGGATTCTGAAAGGAATTACCTTATTAAAGCCGGCTGATGGGGCGAGCCGGTCACTTAACATATTTATTCTTATTTCAGGAGCTTAGCATGAATAAATTCAAGCTAACCTGGGGGCTAATGTCAGGGATATAACCCCGCGATATAACCCGGCCGGAGTATAACCCGACCAGGACTTGGCGATTCACTGAAGACCCGGAAACCAGCTTGGCGGTTCGTAGTCAAGACCCATAAGGTGGGCCAGAAGACGGAGACCAAGCCACATGGCGGGTTACCAAGTGGGCCAAGAGGAAGACAAGACATGAAGACCAGGCCATATGGCGGCTTGCCAGATGGGCTGAGGTCAAGGCCCAAGAGGCATGAGGCGACTCATGGTCCAGAAGATGTAAGCCGCCATAAGATGACTTGTTCTGTAAGACTAAGGAGTTGGAACCAGGATCGGTTACGTTGTATAAACCGACCCGGACTCGTGTAAGCCGCCGGACCTCAGCCTATGTATATAAAGGCGAGACCTGGCGGCAAGTTAGACAAGTTGAGACAGACAAGCCTTACGGCGAGAGAGACCAAGCAGTCGAGAGCTAGGGCAAGCAAGCCGCCCCTTATAATCGATACACCAGTTAATACAGCATAAGCAGGACGTAGGCTTTTACCTCCACCGTGAGGGGCCGAACCTGGGTAAACTCGTGTCCCTTGTCCCGTTTAACCCCTTTGAGTCCACTTCCATGGCGTTGGCCTCGAACCTAAGCCTTCGGGCATCTGCCGTGACAAATCCACGACAAACCCCTAAATTCGTGCCCATGCGTCCTAGAGAGACTCGTGGAGCCTGAAGGCCCATTGTCAGCAATGTTGGCAGGATATTCACAGCTTCTCCAAGCATGCTGCTTTCTTCTCGTCGGAAAGCCGGGCATACCATCCTTGACCACTCTTTCCTTTACGTTTTTGTGGCAACGGTACATCAACAACAGTGGGGTTTGCAGCTCCACTTGTGTTATCACCTGTACACAATAGCCAACCATGTTAGACATGTGAGCATTCGAGGGATACTACGTAGTATACGAGTAAAAGGAAAAACATGTGGGTCGAATTACCATTTGTCGATATGTTTGTTACATCTTTTAAAAGGGGTAGGGTCAACAGACCCTAGCAAAGAAGATGATGATGGTTCATTGACATTAACACTCAGAGCTGCTGCAGCTTTCTTTTGATGTCGGGATATGCCAGCTTTCTTCTCATCTGACATTCGGGCATACCATCCTTCTTTACCGATCGGTGCTTTCTTACTATCATGAGCAAATACTCGTGGAGCCTGAAGTCCCATCGTGAGCAATGTTTGTTAGGTCTTTAAATGGGGAACGTTCCTCCATCGCTAAAAGCCAGTTATTTTGCTAAGGTAGATAGTCCAATACACACTAATAACATGATAGCATGGATTAACTCAATATAGAGGAGAGGAAAAAAATACAGCACAAGTGTCAATTTGAAATTAGAGATAAACAAATACCTTTATGTTTGGAAATTCTGTTGTGTGAATATCAGCGCTATTTTGAAGAGTCCCTCTAGCAGCTGGCAGCTTTATCAATGTTCAACTGTAAGTAACACAATGAACTTCCTGGAACAGGCGTGTTAACAATGATAGTATGGCTGACTTGCGTGAAAGTTAAGGAGCTGAAGGCTAGGTTTATTCATTCTCAAATCAACCATGTTTTGAGGGTAATTAAGTATCTCATATTTTCATCACTTTCTTTTCTTGTCCAAGTTTACCATGCATCTGCCAGCTTTAGGTTCTGATGTATGAATGCTTGGCAGCATGTTACATTTTTTCCTGATAAAGGCACCATATTAGATACTTTTAATGTTGGTACAAATGCCTACAGTGTTCCGTAACAACTGTTTTATTCAATGGCATGAGAAGCAGCACAACAAGACACTTGTTTAGGCATACTTGTACTGTTTGCATGTTAATGCCAGTTGCTACTTCACATATTATTTTTTGATGGTGCAGAGCTAGTTTGAGTAACCTAGCAGCGCTAACGATGGAGCACTTCCATATTGGAATTCAAGTATGGATGGCTATTCTTCATATGTTTGTTTCTGTCTGTCACTATGGTGCAGTACTTGTCATTTGCTGACATTCAGAAATGTTGATTTATCTTTATAGGCATCGATCCGTAGGCCTCAAGCAGAAACTGAAAGCAGAATCGAGGGTGGGCGCGAGTGTGGAGGCGGAGGACCCCTGACAGCTGCACCGCGTGAGGAGCTCGATATGGATGTTTGGGCACCGCGTGAGGGTGACGACCCAGAGGAGTGTTTTTTTTCTTTTCGAGCTTTTTGTTTAGATGGATTGGGTGGGTAAGTTGGGTTGTGCAGGATTTGAATCGTGTAAATAGATGGGTAGATCTCAGATGACTTTGTTTCCAGTCCAATTGAAGCGGGAATTCCAGCTCATCGGATCAGCTGCTGTTACTCTGTACAAGTTGTTCAAGTGAACTAGTTGTAATAATACAGGCCCTACATCATACGTGTGCAAGTTGCTCAAATTATCAATTTTAGGATTGATGAACGCCTTCCTATAGTTGGAGCAGTAGGAAGAATCCACAGGTTCGAACAAGAGAGGTGTTCCGGAAAAAACTGAGTATGCAAATTGGGAGTCAGATGAAAAATAAAAGTCGAGTGTTATGGATGTATGGTGAAAACTTGGTACTTGTGCTTTTCAGTTTTTGAATTTTCCAGGTAGCTGGTATGCGTTTTGAGCTCCTCAACTCGAGAAAATCAATTTTGGGATTGTAGATTTTTCCGAACTCATTGTATTATTCAGGCAATTTTGGGATTGTAGATTTTTCCGAACTCATTGTATTATTCAGGCTGACAAGCAACCGAGGAACTGAAGACGAGGTTCCCCACAGCCACAGGCACACATGTTGAGGGATGCAGGCCAGGCTTTACATTTTCCACACTAACAAATGTATCAACATAATTAGCTATAAGACTAAGATGATTTTTTTTTTAAACAGTTACAAGTGTGAAGCAAATCTCTCTGCTAATTGAACTCCTTTGTTGGAGAAGTGAACTTTTTGGAGCAGATATTTCTAATATATGACGAATTTAAATTAGTAGAGCAAAGAGGACCATCTTCACAGTTTGCAAGAAATCTGTTGGGAAGTACAGGCACAACTAAATATACAAAGGAGCCTGATGACTCAAGTGCATATAGAGACAAGCTTAACAAAATACACACAATCTTGGTGCAGGCCAGGATTAGTATTTTCCTCGCTAACAAATGTATCACCATAATTAGCTAAAACTAAGATAAATATATTTTTAAACAGTTACAAGTTACATTTGTGACAGCAAACGGACCAGGAGGAAATTTACATTACAACCAAATCAAAACGCACACAACTGCTGCTGTCCAAGAAACTAGCCAACCCTCACATCACATAGCACTCCTCTAGAAATTGTTTGCTCCCCTGCTACTTAGCATTGTTCTAGAGGATACACTGGATCTCATACCTGGTAAACTTGTAGAACTTGGACTTGTGCTTGACCATCACGAGTTTGGATGGCTCGCCTTGGCGCACCACCTCCAAGCCAGAGATGACACCCATCCGCTTGCGGTAATCGCCGAGGCAGAATTCAAAGATTTTGGCGACGCAGAACCTGCCGCCGCCCAGGTACACCATGCTGGAGTCCATCATCTCCCAGTCGTCCGGCAGGCTAAGGTCTCCCCAGCTGTACGCCAGCCGCGGAGCCTCGGCGCATAGGCCGCAGAGGGAGTAGAGGTCCATCGCGCAAAGGTCATAGGGCCAGCCGCGGGCGATGCCAAACCAGAGGTTGTCGAGCTCGGGAACACGCTCGGCACGGCCGACGAACGGCAGCCTCCAGCCTCCAGCCTTGAACCAACTGTTGGTGAACGTGTGGAAGCAGTGGGTGCCGTCGGCGGACGAGACGACGAGGATGGGGTCGCGGGTGGGATCGCCGTCGTTGTCAATGAGCGCGTGGCACCCGTTGGCGGAGGCGGGCGGAGGCGGGAGCCGGTGCCACCGCCAGCCTTTCCTGCCGTTGGAGGGGTCGCTCTACATGAGGGCCTCGAAGTTGTAGTAGTCCTGGCGGGAGCCGGTGCACCCAGGGTACCTGCCCATGACGTACAAGACGTTGGCCCGCCCGGGGTCCAAGGGCCTCCTGTCCAGGATGGAGAAGGAGACGGGGTTGGGCCCCTTGGGACCCCTGAGGCAGGGCACCGAGTGGAGGAGGCCGGCGTCGGTGTCGTATAGGACGGTGCGGCCCTGGGAATCGACGCAGAGGATCTTGCTGTACCCGCCGCTGCCGCGCTCGTAGAAAGGCAGGAAATCCAGCCTCTCCACCAGGACCGCTGAGCGTACCAGGCTCAGGTTGGGCGCGGGCATCCTGGAGATCTCCATCTCCCCCGTGCTGGATGCTTGCGCCTCCTTGGTTGATGGGTAGAAGAGCTGCTCCTCGGGCTTGATGCGGCTCACCGAATAGCGGCTGCTGCCCATGCCGTACCTCTGCATCACCACGTTCACCAACTGCCGTGCCTTCATCTGTCCTCCTCTTCTTTCCTCTGGATCCGGACCAACTAGACAAAAAGACGGAAAATCAATCAGAACGGGCCAGTTAGTTCTCCAAGAACAAACAACAACTCCAGGAAACTGGACGAATCGAACGGGAAAGATTGGGGAATACCTGCAGCGGGACTCGACGAATCGAAGCAGGCGCGGCGGCGGCGGCGGCGGCGAGATTGGGGAATGGAACGAGCCGCGCCTTTCTTCTCGTCTTATATGGTGGATGATAATTAACCATGGGCCGACTGGGCCATTGTACCAAGCATCAGCCCACGCAAAGCCTTGTCTTCCCCTGGACTCTTTTGGGTATGTGTTTTGAGTATAGGAGTGCAGGGGAGTGCAGCAGTTTATGGCGCTTTTCCTATTTCACGCATTCTGCGTCAACTAGTCGATCCTTCGCACAGACACGATCCAACTGGGCCGGCCCATCTTAGAAGCTAACAAGTACGTACATCGCATCCGGTTTTGGGACCATTCTGGAAGGTTCCAGCCTGGTTTTTCGATTTTGGGAACATTATAGAAGGTTCCAGAACAGTTTTTTTTACTGGTTTTTCGCTTTCTAATGGTTTTGTTATTATTCATTATTCTTTTCCTTTTTCTTTTTTCTGCTTCTTTTTCTTTTCTTTTATCTTTTTTGTTCCTTTTCTTTTATTTATGTTTTTGTTCAAAAATTTCACAACTTTTTGGGGATTTCAATAAATATTTCCGTTTCAAAACTTGTTCGCTAATTTCAAAGAATGTTATTGTTTCCAAATTTTATTTAGAAGATTCAAAAAATGTTCTCGTTTTTAATTTTTTTTCACAAATTTCAAAATTTGTTCATGTTTTAAATATTTGTTCGGGAGTTTCGAAGAATGTTCATGTTTCCAAATTTTGTTCCGGAGTTTCAAAAAATGTTCGCGTTCTGAAATTTGTTTTGGAATTTCAAAAAATGTTCGTGTTTTGAAAAAATGTTTGTGTTTTCAAAATTTTGTTCCAAAGTTTAAAAAAATGTTCATGTTTTCCAAAAAAATTGGAATTTGAAAAAATGTCCACCTACTCATTTTTTGACGGAGTTTCAAAAAATTCTTCAGTATTTTCAAAAATGTTCCCGTTTTTGGAAAATGTTTGAGTTTTTTGAAATTTTGTTCACAAATTTAAAAGTGTTCGCGTTTCATAAAATATTCCCCATTTTTCAAACATATGTTTTGCGTTTGAAATTTGAAAAATACTCGGGATCTGCGATTGTTTTGATTCTTAATTGTGTCGCACAGTAAAATATTCATATCCGCACGTTAGCTCGACTGGTAAATGCAGGTCTTCGAGAACTGGAGCTCCTGCGTTCGATCCGTCCAGAACGCGATTTTTTTTAGTTTTATTTTCATCCGGTTTTATTTCCTCCGTACCACCCCCGTACCACTGGTTTTATCTCTTGTCTTTGCGAATAATACAAAAGAAAAAAAAACCTGCCTCCAATCCTCCCTCTGATCGGCCTCGATCTTTTGTCTAGGGTTATTATACGTCGACGTCGCCGCGGATCCTCACGCCGCCGCCGCCGCCGCGGATCCACTGCGACGCACAGCTCGGGCCCGCCCCAGCCGCGATGGGCTCGGCCATGGCCGCTGCCGTGTGCGCCCTCCGTCTCCAGGCTCGGCGAGCCCCACCGCCAGCCGCCCCCCCAACCCACATCGGCGTCAAGCCGTCTCCTTGGTGTTGTTGTTGTTGTCGATAGGCTAATGACTCGAGGCTTGCTGCTAGCACAATTACAGAAGGCCATATAGTCAGCGGCAAAGTGCTCGCCGTCGCCAATGATTGACTGCTGAGGATCTCCATTCAGGGGTACGTATTCCCCCCCCCCCCCCCCCCCCCCCCCCCCTCTCTCTCTCTCTCTCAGATCCTTCCCTTTTCTCTTAAATTCTTTCGTGCTTCATTTTTTGATTCAGTTTTTCCATGCTATTTTATGGATTTAGCTACCTGCTCAAATAAGGTGGTCAATAGCTGATCCATTCTATGGATGAAGAAGGAGAAGACGAGGGAGCACAATATTTGCTGTGTAATATTATTGTTTGTGATGTGGCTACTCTGGAATACAATTTATGGGCGAGAGATCAGACTTTCAGATTGGGTGCGGTATTATATCTCATCAGATTCAATAACCAGTGTGGAATTAATTTTAATTTTGGTCTTCATCAGATAAGTAGAGCCATGCTTTACCCCAATCTTCATTTGATGAATCTCAACAACAAAAATCATGATAGTTGCACTGTATTTTGTTGGGTCCAACATAAAGCTGAGAGCAGAGTACCTACTTTGTCTTGGTCATACATATTTGGGGTGTAGGAAGGTTTTCATTATACTTGGTATATCAAAATAATAAGGAATCTGTGAGGCAAGATAAGCCAAATAGTTGGTGCTTGCTGAGTCTGCAAAATTATGTTAACTAGCAGAATGCCCGTGCGTTGCTACGGGCGAAATACATAAAAATAAATCAAACTACTGACTAAGTGACATGAGTGAAGTCCTTCAAATATATACCTCCTTTTATCAATTTCTTTAGCGGATACTATGCATCAATTTTGTGATCTTCTTCTTCCTCCTCTTCGTCTTGCTCTGATCCCCACAGCCCATCCTCCGACACTGGTGACGGCTGGTGTCGATGTCATACAACACCCTACCCGAGCCGCCTTCTGATCTCAGGCAATGTCGATGCCGCCCGGCCCGAGCTACCTTCTTCGTCGGTCCATCGTTGCCCCCGATCCACCCTCTGACACTGGTCACGACCAGTGCCGATGTCTAGTGCAGCCCTGCTCGATCCGCCTTCTCGTAGGTCCACTATGGACCCTGAACCATCCCTCTTCCAAAATTAAGAAATGCTATGTTGTGGCACGCTGGAGAGCACCCCACCAACTTACTCAGATCAACCGACATGCATTTATAATACTATGATATAGTGAAACTATGGACATTTGTAAGACATATTATAACAATCATATCATGAATTCTCTGGAGACATGCATCATGGACTTATAAAACCAAATCAAACAACAGAAAATTTCAACATACCGTTGTTCCTACTACCAATGGCTGATGTTGAATTTGGTAGAAGCCCCCAAATAACAAACTCAGCAATGTCCATGTACATGTTGTCCAATGTTTTCAGCATTAGAATTATGCTTGGATACAAAGAAATTTACTCTTGACAAGAGGATCTGCAAACAAATGACGAACACTTAAGAGTCTTATCCAAAATCAGTACAACCTACCCAAGATTAATTCTCCAGTGATGTCTTAACATTTAAGCCTATACACTCGAATTGTTTTTCAATCAATTGAACCTAAGTTGTAGCATACTACTAAAATAATCAGTACTTCATAGGAACCATTTTCACATCATTTGTATCCTAGGAACGCTAAAACAATGCATCTACTTAGCTTATGCCTTTGCCAACTGACCCAATCTCTAGTTACAGAATTATGTTCACAAACTTGTTACAAAAAAATAAGTCGATAGGTTGGGAATGTAAAACCCGCGCATTATAGCACTTAGAGACTTAAGTCATATAGTAAATATACAAATGTAAATTCATTATGTCCGATTGACAAAAATATGCAGAAGCCCAATGCATGAAGAGTGAAAAAGATGTCTCTATGGAAGCTCGTCTCTGTGGAAAATCACAAACATATATCATATTTTGACGATCCATTTGCCAGTGACATCCAATCAAGGACTCACCTGCTAAGCCATTTGTACCATTCACATAATTTTCTGCTACCAAGATACCCCCGGGCTTCACCATCCAAAGCAGCAAAAATAAGCTGGAGTATACGGGGTCATGTTAGGTACAAAAACCATGGTTTAGAAATAAATCACCACAAATTTGTACCAAATCAGTTGTCAAACAGCAAGAAAGATACCACAAGCTGCACACTCGTAATACAGCAAAGGAATATAAATAGGTGGAGAATACCTACAGGACACCTTCTTTTCTTAGAATCCTACAGGACACCTTTGATAACATGAAATTAAGTAAGAAATTTCCGGCTGCTACATACAATACCTTTTTCTTGAGCTGGCCTAGATTATGAAGGTGACGAAGAGCATCAACTGTAGTGAGCAAATGAATCAACCCTCTGTAAAATTTAATATATATCATGCTCGCAAATAGCAAAGGAATATAAGGAATGTAGGTGAAGAATACCTACAGGACACCGTTGATAACATGGAATTAACTAAGAAATTTCTAGCCAGTCTTATAATCCTTGTTTCTTGAGTTTGCCTAGATCATGAAGGTGAGAAAGAGCATCAACCGTAGTGAGCAAATGAGTCAATCCCTCTGTACAATTTAATATAGATCATGAAGGTGAGAAAGAGCATTAACAAGAATCAATCCCTGTATACAGTTTAACATTATTAATGAAGCATCTATAACCAGGTGAGTTTCATGCCGGGGAGGTCAGAACACAGCATGCATGCCGGTTGTGGACGCCACGCACGCAGAAGCAGAACACGTCAGACATGCACACGCCAGACCCTCTGCCTGTAGCCGCCGGCTCCCGCGCACTCTCAAGCACAAACCTGCACGCGCCTCTGTCGGCCGGCCTCTGGCGCACGCCCACCTCAAGCCCCCCGCCCCATGCTCACCATCTGCAAAGACTCGCCGCCGCCCGTGCCCTTGGCCGGCATGCCTGGGCATCTCGGGCTCGCCTCTTCGGCAATTCGTACAGCGACGGTGCCGGCCAGTGATGCAAAGGGGCGACGGCAATGCGGCATGTCCATGAGGCAGGAAATCCGGGGAGGCGCGGTGGGGCGCTGCGTACAGCGGAAATGAACTCCGGACGCAAGCGGCGGCGCACACCGAACGATCAGGCGGATGGGATCAAAGAGAGACACATGAGTGCGAGAGGATGGATGGATTGCCTTGCCTTGCCGCCGCTCAGCAACGCCACCATCTCCGTTTGAGAATCCAGCCGCCTACCGCCTTGCCCATGGTGACAATCCGGCCACCGGCGGCCTCGCTACAGCAGGATCCTATGTCCATGGCGATGACCTTCTCGGATGCGGATAAAAAGAGCAGGGAGGGATCGACGTCAAGGGGGGGACAGAAGAGGAGGGGACATCGAGTGGCTCCCTGGGATCTCCGACGCGTGCCCGGGCCAGATCATCCCTCGCCCACCATGCCGCCACGTCCGCCGTGAGGGTGAGGAAGAGATCGGGTGAGAGGCTCATGAACTCACGATCTGGATGAGACCAAAGGAAAGTTTTTTTTTTTTTTACATCAAGACCAAAGGAAAGTTTGTAGAAAGGTTTGTGATTTAGGAATATGTGGCCTGGGTAAGGAAAGTTAAGATTTGAAAGGAAAGATTAGTACGGGGATGGGTCGGGCTGGGTGGGGCTCTCATGATCATCCATTTGGGTATGTTAGAAAAACCAGAGAAAAATCGGTGGGCTTTTCTTTCTTTGGAAAAAAATCAGACGGGAGGTGGGCTAGCGTTGACAAAATCGGTGGAGGGGTGGTCCTTCGATCGGTGGTGGGGGGGACGAACGAAAACGAACGACGACCTACGAACTGCTCCTTTAGGAGTAGAGATTGTTCCATGTACTAGTTCACTGAATCTTAAACTATGCTGTTTCTTCCATTGGGGAGTTGTTTGATGTAGCCCGAACAACGAACTGAACCAAGAATTTTTTTTGAGTAGGACCTTATGCTCTTTTAACTGAAAAACTGGGAGCACTAGCAGTTCTTCACAAGGTAATCATCTCCTATGAATGTTTGGTGGTGCTGCTTCAATTTCAATTGCATTGCTTCTGATGTATGAATGGACTATTTTCCTCATTTGGTAATTAACGCAACTGGCGTAATTCTTCATGAGAACAGATATTTTTGCAGTGCACAGTACGATTTTTTTGTTAGTTACCCTCCTTATGAATAGATTTTTTGTAGTGTACAGTACGATTTTTTTTGGTCGGGATAGCATGTTGCTTGCTACTGCTACTGCTTGTGCAATTGTGTTGTTTTGTAATATTTCTTAACTGTTAAGAGATATTGCCACAATGAGATTTTGCTACTGTTATGGATATATGGTCATTTCTATTGCATTGCAAAAATGTCCGCACTTGTTTTCAATCTTCTGAAAGTAAAATGTCTGTAGTATGTTTCCGATCAGCTATGTCACACTTTTGTTTGTATAGAGCATGATTAACGGTGTTACAAAATGTTTTGAACTGGGCTCATCGAATTACTTAGATCTATTTTTTTATGGTAGGAAAGTGGATTGGACAATGCCGCTAGCTCGGATGGCGCCACAGAAGTAATGACGCTAATGCAGAGGAAGAGGGATGTAAAATTGCAGAGATTAGAACTTTGTCTCGCCATAGCCCCTTCTGTGATAAGGGAGACAATCAGCAGAGACAACCGGCCTCCACTAACCGACAGCGATAATGTGCCGGTTGGACCGGTGTATTGGAATGGCTATGCATTTCAGTGGTATGCTAAATCCTTGTGCATCTAAATACATCACCATTAGGGCATGTAATTGCTAAAGAGTATTATTGGAAAGATACATCTGACTAGCTTATTCTGGGAGAGAAGACAACTACAGTGTCGCTGAATCTGATACATATTTCCTCATTTTTGTAGGAGTTACTAGGAGATGAAAATGTTGTTTTACGTGTGCATGTACTAAGAAGGCAAACGGACTGTGTTCCACGACGATACATGCCGCGGTATACTCAACGGATGGCAGGTTCATATATGCCATATGGAGATGGAGAACCGGGTGCATGAGGGACATCGAGCTTTCCCATGTCTTCTTCCTTCAATTCAGCATCGTTACGATTTTGAATCTTTTCTATGAGTTGAACTCACATAACATGGACCCTCTGCAACGGACTCTCGGACTACATCAACCGTTTTGTCGACCAAGTACCTATACTGGAGCATGATCCCAGGAGTGGATCACTGCATGCTATCCTGACACGACTGGGTAAGTGACCTTATTGTAGCATTTCAGGCATTTGTCGATGAATCGTGGCAGGTGTAGTTCAGTGATGTGGTCTTGCCATCTCAGCTCTGTTTATTGTGCATCAGCGGCCGTCAATGATAAGGATTAACATATTGAGTGAATATTATTATGTGCAACGCTAACCCATTGGAGGGCATTAACGCTTCCAATTATGCATTGTGTATATTCAGATTACTGCACATGTGTATGTCCGTGACCACCTACTTTAGATTATTGCACATGTGATGTTTCCTGTTAATAGTCATAGAATTAGCTGGTTATCCCTTGTGTATGTTCCACGTTCTTATTTTTTTGCACACCTCTTATATCAACTTGATCTGATGCTTATCTTCTGCAATAGCCATGTCAAGTATACAGTGTTTTCAAGTTACACTCTCTGTATATATACTGCAATGTTGGTCCAACTTATCAGCCCTCGTTCTCCTGTCCTGTCGTAGAAATATTTTGGTGAGAATCTGGGTCCACTTAGCATGAAGGATCATGAGTAAATTGAGAACCAAATAGAAATATCCCTTAAGTTGTCAAGCATATCAGGTCAAGAATAGCGAATAAGCTCAGGTTGGTCAGCTTCAGATATTTTTTCTGTTATACATGATTCCTCCCATGTAAATTGGGTACATCTCTTTATACATGATATTAGTGTAACCTGACATATCTCTCCCATGTAAATAGACCCTCATGTTGCCACAAAGAGGAGCGGCACTGCCTAACCTCCCGATTACCTGTTGTTTTGAGTTAATTGCCCTTGAGGTCCAGACTTGCCATTTATTGTGATTTATCATTATTCCTTATTTTAAAATTTTGTTCCACAAGATAGTTCTTCCTCATGGAGATGCTTTGCATGAATTGTTTAAATAACAGAGAACGTGCCGAGTTTGTGCTTCGCAAATGGGATACTATGGTCAGTTCTAGCTTTTAACATTTGTGATATCCAGTTACACTCCTCTGGATTGTACGTGGTTGTAACTTGCTCGCTAACTACATCAATTCTCATTGCAAACAATACTCTGTCATTGGGACCAAATTCAATGGTGGCTTAATACCTGATTTGTTTTTTCTGCTTTAGGTAATACCTGATTTTGTTATTTCTGCTTAGGTTGTGAGGATGCAGACTAACAGTAATGCTGATTGAACAAAAGCTTGCAAAATGGAGGCAAATTTATTGGTGACCAGTACCCAGGGTGCGTGCAAGCGTCTAAAGTTACAGTTTAGATTATCATATTGGCTACTCTTTCAAAGGTAAAACAATAGCATTGTTTCACTTTTACTGTAGATTTTTGGGCGCCCTTGTACTTTTACCATCTGAGGCATAATTGTTTTGAGAATAGGGAGAGCTGCACCCATGGTAGCCCACTGTCGTAGCCTGCCAATATGCCTCTGAAATCGGAAGAACAATAAACATGTCCACAATCAGACATGTCTGTGTTAGTTTCTCTACTCTCCAGCAAATCTTAAGACCATAAATGGGAGGCAAATTCATCTTCATATGAGCAAGCACATGCCCACATTCACCTTTACATGAACGAGCTTCTTCTAAAAAAGGCCCCCCATGTAGGGCCTCATCACTCATCAGTACATACTTGCATATACTACTCAATAAAGATAACTAAAAAACGCCTTGTACATTTCATTTTTAAATATTTACCCATGAAGGAGTTGATTATTCTTGATGACTTTCAACATCAATTAATGGTGGGGAGACAGTGGAGGGTCATTCTTCTGATCCAACAGAAAATGTCCTTGGAACATGATATTCTTTGCTTCTACACATTAGTGTTCTTCTAAAAATAAAACTACTGTAGAAGTTTATGTAAGTCGATGCACAATACCGGAAGTGGTAGTATGAGTGAATTCAAGCACGTTTCTGATGGGGAAGAAAAGAGTGACTCATCCCTGAGGAAACCATGGATCTCCTTTGTATCTCTACCTTTTGTTTTGTGAAGAGTTGCGTCTCCGGTGAAACGACGGGGAAATAGAATACAGGGTCTAGCATGAAAATATGTTTTATTTTGAGCACGATGCAGTGTTCTTATTGCTGGTATGTATACTATGCCATTTTTCACAAGTTGGCATGTGGATTCCAAATAAGTTCTTTTGGTTCAGAAAAATCTAATCTTCAATATTCCCCATTTTAGTTTTTTTTAATTTAATATATATTGTATATGAGTTTTTTTTCAATTTTTAATTTTCAATTTTAATATATTTTTATATGTTTACTTTTGTAGATCAGAGATAAAAACCGATGGCTTCAGATGATGCTTTGAAATGTCAATTGACAAAGTTACTAATTGAGTTTTATACAATCAGAAAGATGCATACAAATAATTATTTTTCTGTATATATGTTGCACATGATACTACAAAAGGTATGTTTTTATATATGTTTATTTTTGCATATTATGAGAGAGATGGAGATGGATTATGTCGATGTTCAAAAGGAATCTATCGGCAAGGGTACCAAGACGAGGCCGTTGGAAGGGACCAAAAATTCACTGTATATATATCTAATCGGGAAATAATAAATAAAAGGCCCGTGGCAACGCACGGGCGTTCTACTAGTTACTACTTGTCTTTTTAGTCATGAGTATAGGAGCTCGAATATCGAGGTTCACAATTTAGCGAAACATGCTCTTACACTGGGAGCCGGCCGTCATGTATGGTTGGGCCATCCCGGTGATCTTACGTTCGTTCCTATAAACATCGTGACAATTTAATAAAGAGTTTCGTGAGATTGCCTAAAAAAAGCTTATCTGTTTTGAACCCGTTTAGTCAGTTAGTCTGAACAACAGGAAAAAATATATTTAGTCAGATGTGCACCCCTAAATCGTGTACCAAAAGAAGAAGAAAAAAAAGTCCTCATACATGTTTGTGAAAAAAAAAATGCACATAGTGCTGGGGATAGGCATGATCCAGAGGTGCCAGAGCGCTGCTGCGCGTCGACCGCCATGTAGTTGACTATGACGCCCATGCCTGTGCTTGTGCCGCGACACGCACGGACAGTCGGATGCCCTTGGCGGACTAGGAATAACCAAGAATAAGGAATGCATTAGACTGACCGTGAAAGACTTGAAGAATGAGAACAAGGAACCAAAAAATGATATCATCTCATGAAACCGACAAATGACACTAATATGGCCCGACCAAAAATCACATAGAAAAAGTACAAGGTAGGTAGAAGGTCCAACTACTGCTCGAAAAAAAAAGGTAGAAGGTCCAACTGAAGACAAACAAAATAGCTCTTCCCCGAAGGAACAAACTGAGCATCCGGTGACAGTTTGTTCTTCCTGGACTTGCCATATTGCTGAAAATGAAACAGAATTTTTAGTATCACCAAATTTTATGTGTCCAGATTTTATGCATACCGGTTGTTCATCGTATTATTGTATAAAATCGGCAAACATAAATCGGGTACAATTCCCTGGTACAAACAGTAACAACAATCCAAGGACATTAGGCACTGTTGAGAGATAATTGTGTAATCCTATGTCCATACCTATTGATTAGGTGTAGAAGCCCCGCTTGTTTTTCAAGTCTAGCTGTGGACGGAACCACCCAGTGGTAGTTATCACCACTTGCGTTTTGTATGTTGTATGTAGTATCTATCAAATCGGAGAGTATGTACGTGTAGTATGTAGTATATAAGAATGTTTAGGTAGTATATATACTACTTTTTTGATAGTATGTATCATATTTTGAGTATGCTCCTTTTTACGTATAAATATATACGTATTTTATAAATATAATAAAAATCATGGGCCAACTTGTAATTTTTTCATGTAACTCACTTTGAAGTATCTTATATATAGTATATGAACATACTTACAATGACTAGTAGAATGCCCGTGCGTTTCTACGGGCTACAATGCATATAAATAAATTAAACAAATGATTAAGGTCGTCTCCAAGGTCGAAGCTTATTTCTCCCTCATACAGCCGGACGTGTTCGGACATCAAACGGGCGTCCAGCAGGCTCCCCCCAAAATTCATCCATCCGGACAGTCCGGGCTCCCCCGAATAGTGACAGTAACAATACGTAGAGTAAAGAATATCATCTCATCTCTCTCACTCTTTTTCTGTCAAACATCTCTCTCCCATTGGGATCTCTCTCACACACTCCCTTCTCTATGTATCAGTAGCAGCGGCACGAACATCTCTCTCCCACTGGAAGCACAGATAACTACATTTAAAAATAGGAACGTATGATATCTTCATCAGTAAATAAACAATACAAAGCAGAGGACCAAAACTAAATAATTCAGCATGAATGTTACAGATCATTTAGAGGCACAATGGCAATGTGTGCAAACCATTGTACTGCTACCACTTACAAAAACTTAACAACAATTCTCAACTCCACCAGCATGCAGTACATTTATTACTCTAGGATACTGGATACAAATTGCTTTGTAAAGGGTTTCATACACTCTTGTTAATGTGTAAGTACATCAAACATGTTTGAACAAGCAGGAATGCTGAGGCACAAATAAACCGTGGATATCAGACTACCAACTCCCCTTGAATAGTAGAGATAATTCTCGTGTACATGAGACGGTATGATTATTTGTTTATCGTTAAAACTCTTTTCTTCTTGTTCCTCCTCTATCCACTATCTCCGCCTCTCTCATCCAAACTTAATTATTACCACTATCAATGGTGCATCCAGCTCCGACCATACCGACACCCACATACTTCAAATTTCAAACACATTACCACATAGTTGTGTATACATTAAACAGATTCACTCAAGCAAACAAACAAATTTGGTTTCTAAATAACAAAACTTATTAGGAATGTTGTCTGTATGTTCAATTTTAACCAGGAAAAGGTGATATACTGTTGTCCTAAATTCACATTACCCTAGAAGCACTAAGCACATAATTTGTGGGTTCCTTTCACATAGCAGCAACTTACAACTAAGAATGAAAAAGTTAGGGTAAGGGACAACGAAACAAGTTGAAACACGAAGTCAACTGGTAATCTACATCGAAGACCACACCAGGATTTCACGGGAAAAAATGCACCAAGATTTGGGTAAAGCAAGACACCATTTTATTTCAGATTGAGCCTCATAATAGAGTTTAAAAACTTCCATGAAACTTGAAGCATTGTATGCTCTTGTCCACGAAGAGAGATATAGCCTTATAGCACCAGAATGCCTGTCTATATTACTCCTCAAGCCAAGCTATAGAACTTTTCTCTGTCGGCAACCTGTCCAAAAAGACGCTGCCTAATTGCCTTAAGCTAGCACCATTCCGCCACAAATATGCGCAGGTATGCATCGCCTTCATCTTCGGTCTTCTCATCCGCCTGACCATCGTCGACATTGCCCACCATGCCTGCTCGTATCTACTTGCTCCTTGTCAATTACATCCACGCTTCCAACTCTCACCTCAGCACCATGCTCGTTGATGCCTATGTCAAGTGCAGCCTCATCACACACGTGGGTGTATTATTTTCGTCTGATACACGAATGGTCGTCGCCGCGCCCGCCCTTCTCGTCTATTACGCCCCAACTAAACTCGCCGCCGCGTGCACCCTTATCCTAAGAAAAATACATTCAGAACATTACAAAAATCATAATATTTAAATGTATTTTTTTAGTCAATGGAAGATGCGGTTCCGCACCTTCATTTCATTATCAGAAGAGTCAAACGTTAGGATTTAATATAGCTTTCAACAGGAATAATGTGTACTATAATCAAGTATGGGCTAGGCTATCATTTAGAAAGCACAATACAGAAGCAAGCTGAAGCTACCCAGTCTTAGGTTTATAGTGTATATACTGCATACTACAGAAGCGTAATTTTGAGATCAACACTACAACTTTGTCATGCATCAGGGTATCTTTGTTTTGAAAAGAACACATCCTGTGTGGGCTGTGGCTGGTAACATGTGCTCATTGTTGAGGGTGTGTCGAGATCTGCAAGTATTAGCACAAGAAACTCTTCAGTTGTAACAGAGTCTAGCTATGGCTGAAACAAATAGAATTATTGAACTGGTCTACTCATCAAATTATTACCCAGAGTATATAACTTCACATATTTTGAACCAATAGACTTGAGAACTTATTTTTCAAGTAAATAAGATCACATGTGAAAAAAGATATGTCCAAGGTTTCCTTGATGATAAGTTTATACCAACCATGCACATGAAAGCATTGACAATAGCCACTTCAGAAATGTAGATTAGAAAAATAATGCAGACCAAAAAAACATGGTGAGCAAGACAAATTAGTGAAAGACTCAACTTACCTTTACCAAGATTTCCGCATATGCCAAACAAATTCTGACACTGACTTTTATCCAAGCGCTGCTCTGGCTCTTTTCCTTCATACGTATCACCCTGCAATGAAACATATCACATTAAAAATAATTAGAGGTATCCTGAAAAATAAAATGACAGCAATTAGTATTATTCAGTAAATGAACAATGAGACTTCTGGAAAATACATTGTAGTAACATATTAATATTTTTGTACTCCCTCCAACCCGAATTATTTGACGCAGAAATTGATAGAAATGGATGTATCTAGAACTAAAAATACGTCAAGATACATCCATTTCTGCGACAAGTAATTTGGGACGGAGGGAGTAGTACCATAAGAACATATTAAATTAGGCCAAGAACAGAGATCCTTGGGTATGATATATATTGATCAAGAGAGAAGCAAGACAGGAACATACACCCTTGGGAATATATAAAAAAAACTGATCAAAATTCGCAAACCTGGATCTCTTAATTCTTGAGTAAAGTTGGACCGGTAATTGGCTATTACACAACCTGCAGTACCTCACTTGTTCTTTAAGCTTAGGCCTGGAAAAAGAAGATATCAATTCTATAGTAACTCGCATTGTTTACTCTTTTCTGAACCATGTGCAATGCTCAGATTAATAGTAATTTGGTATTCACGTTATATTATTAGACACTTGCTAAAACTTTGAAATATTGCACAGATATCACGGAACGTACCCATATTTTCATTTGAGGCTATTGGTAGTAGCACTTCTGGCTTTTCCTCTATTTTTATTTCTTGGTGAAATCCTCCTTAACCGTGGATATTTTTATCTATATAAGCAAGAGCAGTACTAACATATCAAATCCTCTGTAACCTAAGCGTACAGCTCATGAATCATGTAAGTTTTAGATTCCTAAGAAAAACATGAATTGTTGCAATGATTTTAAAGGCCATTATCAATTCACCTAGGAATAACATTAAATATATGCAAACAATTTAGCAAATCAAAATTAGTTTCCTTCATTCATATACACAGGATCAAATGTTGCATGGCACATCAAGCTTTCAGGGAGACAACGAAATGGCTATAAGAAAATAATGCGCAGGAAAACTTATAGCAGACTGGTATACTTAGCAAGCAATCTCGTTGTGATTATATATAACACAATGCCCATGCTTTTCATGTTATTATTAGTATAATGGGATTTCAAAAGAAGAGGGAGAGAGAAGGGGACATGATGGAATTATTAGTATGCTTTCCCTGTTATTTCTACATCTATCATAGATTCATAGTATCTCCCTGTCGCTACAAAATGTGGGTGCACTATAGTTAGCATGAAAGAACACCATCCAGTAACATCACCATGCCAAAATGCAGTGCAAGATGATGAATAGACTTGAATTAACTGTCCTCTGTAATCTTTTGGTGATAAGATGCATTGCTCCATCTATTATATCTTCGTATTCTTCATGTTCTTTGAGCCATCAGTAGAGAAGGCAAAATAATTTCACATGTAAATAGGGTATTGTTCCAAACATAAACTCCTGATGTTGCTCTCTGATCAAGTTCATTTGGAGTTTCTACAAAAAAAATGTTTCCCTGTTTACTCACATAGAGATGCTTGACACAACTTGGTTTGCTTTAATATAACCATCAGAGAGTGGGTGACGAACCTGCATGTTCTCAGCTCTCAGGTCCATGTCAGAACTTGCATGTGCCTATACAAAACTGGGGCCAGCAAGACCTTCCCAATGAGGAGTCGAGGCAAATCTGTGATGGATTGCGCCTCACAGGCTCAAGGTTTCTGGAAATTGCTTGAATTATTCAGAGCACTATGACAGGGATTATATTCCATATATCTTTTGCGTACTCATGGATCATACAGTCACTGCTGAACTTGGGGGAACCAGCTGTGTTGAGGATAGACATTCTTGTCCAAAGCTGCAGGTAGAGACGGATATTATGTGAATAGGAGGATCAAACACTCTGACTATCTATCAGTCTATCTGTCTATGTGCAGTTAGTAACGAAATAGCAAACTAAAAATGTTAATCACACATGAAACAGAGTGGAAATATCCACAATAACAAAATAATGTTCAGAAATGAAAATCAGTTTTCTGAAGTTATTTTTGAATTGGAATGCATAGAACGACTTTTCTGAAGCAGGGTTCATCAAAGCTCATATATCAACAGCCATATGAGTAATTATAGTACATCTAGCACCTGTATTCTCTGATTGGTTATGATGTTCTTCCAACATACTGACAGACACTTCAGTTTGAACTAAGAAATATTCCTAAGAATCAGCGAAGTCATTCATAGTGAAACACTGATGTCAGCCATACGTATCAGGAAGTTTGCATAATCACTGCAGGCATTTCAGCCAGAAAACAAACGGCGTCAGTTATACAACTTACTTTCTCATCTCGGTATGCTTCATCAACTTTTTCCTGACATTGATTGTAACTGGGAAAATCCTTACCAACAAGAAAATAATCTGCACGATCATAACATCATTTCCTTTCAAAGAACACACCAATTCATCATACCACGAAGCTCCTTCGTGCGCCACCGTGTGGGTGCCGAGTCGTCGTCAGCATCTCTGAACTCTATGTGTGCGGTGCGGTTTCTGTGGTAACACTACAGGTCCCCAACTCGCCATCAATCGAGTCCCTATTGCGGCCCAGTCCGCACGCACCACGTCCGCCGCGGGTGAGGGATGGCGGCGGCGGTCATGGCCAGCTAGGGGAGGGTGTGGGACGGCGGGTGTCATGGACAGCGAGGGGATGGCCCGCTCTCGCTTGCCAAGTCGAGAGTGAGAGAGAGAGAGGAAAAAATAGTGGAGGGAGTACCTGCAGAGCTCGACGTGCTAGGGGCGGCTACGATGGCCTCCCCACCTTGAGCTCCAAATCCATCCCGTCACCCGTGTTCCTCCCTCGTGGGCGCCATGGAGATCAGCTCATCATCTCCTTCCCTCTTTCCAGATCCAGATCGCGGGGGTGGGGGAAAGTGAGGAGAGGTGGTGGCGGGGCAGCGAGGGTAAGAAACCCTAGCGGCGTCTGGGCGCGGGGGGGGGGGGGGGAGGTGGGGGTTTGGAGCGCTGTCGCGTGGGGGAGTGGAGAGGTGGAGCTGCTCCCGCCGCCGCGCCCGAAGAAGAGGTCGGGCCGGTGGAGCAGTAGGGGCGGCGGCGGAGCGGGAGATGAGGAAAGAGAGAGGCGCATCCGGAGGTGGTGGATCGAGAGGAGAGTCGGCCGTACGGGTTTTTTTTAGCGCGAGCGGTGGTGGGACGTGAGACGAAAAACAACCAGACGAAAGTGGGGGACGAAAATAAACCGGTGAGGCAATCCCACCAACTGAGACATTAGGAGTAGAGATAAAATAGTATATATAATACTACATGCTAGTATATGAGACATGCTAGTAGTATATATACATGCACCCCATGAGGTCAATACAATTGTCTTCCACCAAATATTTTTTCTACATGCCATCAACCTTCTCTCGATCCACACATATAGCCGCCGCCGCTACTCTCCTGTAGCCACCGCAACCTCCACCAAACCCTAAACCTAACTGCTTTCGCCACCACTCACACCACCGCCGCTATGAACTACATGGACTCGCCCATCTCGTCTCTCTCTGGCGCCTCCCCCAACCTTAGCAACCCCTTCGTTGGCCCTCCTCCTCCAACGGTGGCCACCATCCGCGATCTTCCCATCGTCGATCATGTTCCCGTGAAGCTCTCTCACACTGCCGCCAACTTCTACGCGTGGAAGACCTACTTCAACCTTTTATAAAAAATCCTAGACCATGCCAAGACTCACTCCTCCAATTTTCAGCTCACTTGGGCATGTTTTAGTTGGAATCGAAATTTCCTCAAGTTTGAACTAAATTCAAACTTGTTTAAATTTTCAGTCTCTAAAAATTCCATGTCTACTTCTAGTGCATACCATTTTGGTGCATATTAAAATTGATATGCTTGCTGTTATCTTCTTGTGAACCTGCCATGTCAATGTTACTAGTTCATCATCTCTGTTTTTTTTCACCAAGTCATAATCTGTAACAGCATCTTTGCATCTTGTAGCCTCCATATTAATTAATCCATGATGCTAATGAACTTGAACCTTTTGGATGAAATGTTGTACTTCCAGCATACTACAGCCACATATCATGTTTGAGCATATTAGCTTCCTGTAGCATGTTGTTTTGATGCTTGCAAGTTGGCATGTTGCTGTTAGTGGCATATTGCATAGTGTTTTTGTTTTGCTCACCGTTTGAGTTCTATGCATCCGATTGCCATGATGTTTATATCCATTTCATCTTAAATTTTCCATCCTTTCCAGTGGCATGCTTGGGTTGCCAAGATTTTGCCCATATCTATCTTTTCATCACCGATTCCTCACCGATATCATTTCTTCCATTCCGGTAGAACCGTAACTCCGTTCGAGACGTTCTGTATATGCATTTGTGGTAGAATTGAGTGTAGAATATGATTATTGCCATGCCTTGTTTGTTTACCGTGTCGTTTGCTTCTTCTCGTTAGTTCTTGTTGCGAAGTGTGAGGTTTCGTTCAACTACGCTTGTTCGACTACTTCATGCATTTGATCTTCTTCCAAGCGGAATTTCAGGCAAGATGACCATTACCTTGGATATCAGTACTATCTCTGCTTGCTAGTTGTCTCGATGCTATCGCTATGTCTCGCTACCTACCACTTGTTTGTCAGCCTCTCAAATTGCCATGATACAGCCTCTAACCTTCCACCTTCCCAGCAAACCGTTGTTTGACTATGTTACCGCTTTGCTCAGCCCCTCTTATAGTGTTGCTAGTTGCAGGTGCAGTTGCAGGTTGTTCCATGTTGGGACATGGATATCATGGGATATCACAATATCTCTTATTTAATAAATGCATCTATATACTTGGTTGTGTGTGGAAGGCTCGGCCTTTTGCCTGGTGTTTTGTTCCACTCATGCCGCCCTAGTTTCCGTAATACCGGTGTTATGTTCCTTGATGAGCGTTCCTAACATGTTCGGGGTTTATGGCCCCCCTTTTGGAAATATGCCCTAGAGGCAATAATATTGTATTATTATATTTCCGTTATTCATAATTAAGAGTTTATATTTCATGCTATAACTGCTATGATCCTGGAATATGCGATTCAGTGGTAAACTGATATGCACGTGTGAAATGATAAACGGTAAACAATAGGTTCCCGGTCTCGCCTCTAAAACTGGCTCAAGTGTTGTTTGGTGATCACGTTTTTCGGATCTTAGGATATCGTTAAGAGTAACGATAGTCCTAAAACAACATTGAGGGTATGACGTTAGAAGAATGATCATATTGAATCGACCCAAAACTTGTCTGTTATACTTTGTGATTATATCGTCTGAAATCATTTGTTATAACACGGAGTGTTAGCATGTGTTTTAGTTCCTCAGACCATGAGAGTGTCTCGGTCACTTCCTACCAGACGGTGGACTTTGGGGTTGCTCAAATGTCATCTGTAACAAGGTGATCATAACGACAACTTTCAGGCTCACCGGAAAGTTTGACAAGTGACCGGATAGCTGGAGTGTGGAATTTGCTCCTCGGACGATGGAGAGATATTCTTAGGGCCCTCTCCGTGTGACGGCATCCATCATCGTCTGGCCAGACACAGGTGACTACATCACAGGGATGCCGGAACACGTTAAGGAGAAAGAAGAACAAAACCGGTAACGGGAGCAACAGTATAGTGAGCATGGTGATGACTCAGGAGGATACCGATGCACACCGGGTTTTGTAAAGTATCGTGAAGCAAAGGAAACATCATACGATAACCAAAGGTTCACTCGAATATCATTCGTGTAATCATAGGGACCGATATGGATGTCTACGGTTCCGCTATCGGTCATTGAACGAAGGGGTTTCGTTCATGTCTATGATTTACCGAACCTACAGGGTCACAAGCTTAAGGTAATCACAATCTGCTGAGTGTTAGTGGGACGGGAGTAATGAGAATATATTTGTGGAATTGTTTCATTAATATCCAGAATAGTCCCGAGAGGTTCCGGAAGCGTTTCGGGGTCACCGGAAGGGTTTCGATGAATATCGGGTAATACTGGGTATTACCAATTAATATATATAGGTGGAAAATGTTTCCAAGGATGTTAAATTATAGGGATTTCTATTTTTGTGCCCCTCATTCCTTAGTCCTCCCCAGTTTTGCCAAAGCACACTTATTTTGCTCACTTTTCCGCTCCACCGCGCCACCCACCCTCACTAATGCCCAAACGGGGGTTTGCCGTTGGTCAAGGCAGTTGACTGTTAGCCGGCGCTGTTACTGACGCGTGGGGCACACCGGCCCAGGTGGCGCTCTCACAAACGGCTGTGTGCGTGACCGCATGCATGAGTAGTTACATCGCGGTCACGTCGGCGCTTTCACACACGGGGAGTACGCACCGCACGGTTTCCCATCCGAGGAGTCGCATCGCCGGCGTGCCCAGCAGGCGTCTATCACTAGTGGAAAATGGGGCTTTAGTCCCAGTTGGAAACGGCCTTTAGTCCCGGGTCACCAACCGGGACAACGAAATTGGGACTAAAGGCCCCCACCCTTTAGTCCCGGTTGGCCACAACCCGGGACTAAAGTCCCTCCACGTGGCCGCGAGCACGCGCTGGGGGCTGGAGTACCTTTAGTCCCGGTTGGTGACACCAACCGGGACTAAGGTTCCTACACGTGGCCGCGAGCTAGCGCCGGGGGCTGGAGGACCTTTAGTCCCGGTTGGTGACACCAACCGGGACTAAGGATTTTGTGTTGGGGTTTAGGATTTTAGGGTTTAGGGTTTAGGGTTTATGGTTTATTTTTCCTTTTCATTTTGTGTTTTCCATTCAATTCTTTTTCATTTCAAACATATTTTACGCTACTACATACTGTACACATTATGCATATATAATATAATTTCTCGTACGACCATACATATATATATACAATTTGGTATATACAATTTCTCCTACAATTTGGAGATCATTACATGCAAGCATTAGCGGCAATGGTATTCTCCGCTTTCAGATATGACCTCCGTAAGCAAAAATCCCGCAATTTCCTCGTGAAATGCTCATATGCGGTTCTCTGGTAGGAGCTTCTCCCGCATCTCTTCCATCTTTAAAGAAGGAGATCAAAATAAATATATTAGTTGTGTGTATATATATTAGATCATCATAAAAAAAAATTGTGAATAGTGATTACGTACCTCAAGTTGTCTTACATCTCTGCGCCATTCGGTCGTCATGCGAATGTTCTCGCAAACGTAGTATGCACATAAATTAGTCCCTTGTTTCTGCCTCATGCACTTTGCGAGAATAGAATTCAATCAGATAATAATCAAGCATGATAATGGTATTGAAACTAGAATTAAAGAGATGCGCGGACCTAGCTAGTACTACTTAATTACCTTGGGCCGTCGCCAATGCAGCTTCGGTTTCCATTCACCGACAACATCATTGATGAACCGTTTCCAAACCCTGCCCGGCAAGGAAAATGAATAAAGGAGTTATTAATTACTTGATATCAGGAAATGAACGAAAGAGGCCGATATAGTGCGATAATGATTGAAATTACCTGTCGAGCATCAAAACCACGCTGGTGTATTCTCGAGGGTCTTTATCTAGTGAGTCCAGGGTTTCAACAGTTCCTTCGTCAACTCTAATGATTAGCAGGATCCAGTGGAACCTGCGCACGTTTATATAAGCAGGCATGCATAACTCATCAACTACACTTAACATCGAGTAAGCAAAATAGAATTTGTAGTACAAGACAGTAACACTCACTTGAAGTTGTAAGGAAATAGTATTTCTGTTCTGGTATTTAGTGCCTTCATAAACCTTAGCAAGTTTTCCTCTGTGTCTTT
This sequence comes from Elymus sibiricus, assembly GCA_039707655.1. Classification (NCBI taxonomy): domain Eukaryota; kingdom Viridiplantae; phylum Streptophyta; class Magnoliopsida; order Poales; family Poaceae; genus Elymus; species Elymus sibiricus. Next base: position 33,725,690 of record CM077670.1, read on the forward strand.
GGGGTGGTTTTGTATCATAATTTCATTAATGATATATGGGTCAACGAACCCAATGTCATAGATTCCATCTCTTTTGCATTCGAGAATCTTCATTCTGCATAATAGCGTACAAAAGAATATAGTGAGGATAATTATAGGCAATGAACGAGCTGAGCTAGAGACTTAAATTATAGAAAGAAATCACTTACAGACAATAGCAACTGACGATAGATTTGTCGAGTGCGTCTTGATTGTATAACTGAAAAATTTCTGGAAGCTCAATGCATAGATCATTTTCATAGAAGTAATGCTCTTCCTTGACTTTCACCATGAGCATCTCTCGCCCGTTCTTTACTTCTTCCATGTACCACTCATGCAATCTTTGCATTTGTGTTGGTAGAAGCGGGACCTGCTCATGTCTGACCAGAGGGTTCCCGGGGACATATCGCCATGCTACATCAGCCACGGGGACTTCCTCAGTGCCTAGGAGTTGATCAACACTGATACCAAACTCTCCAGCAGCGTCGGTTACCTTATCGGTAATCACCTTGAGCGGGGGGATCGATTGCATTGCCTGTTCTCCGAGCCGGGGAACTGTTTTCCCGCTTTTATTACTACTTGTACGTCTCGACTGCTGCATTTGTTTCTCATATGACTTCCTAATAGAGCGGTCATAGTCTGATGGCCTATTCTCCACATGTGCCGGGGGTCGCTCAAGAAGTTCCACAAAGTGCTTTACGGTTTTCGTAGGTATTATCTCCTTTGGCGGCGGGGGCGGTTTCGGTGCAAAATGGGACTTCACTTCGGAAACCACGACCGCTCTGGTTTCCTCATCAGTCATATCGTAAGCTAACTTCTTTTTGGCAGGAGGCTCGTCGTTGGCTTTCTTCTTTGGTGCTTTCTTCCGCTTTTGGCCCTGCTGGGACATAGGGGGTGGAATCGGCTGACGCGGCGGAGATCGATATGGTGGACTCGCGCTGGGCTCCCTCTCGAGGTGGGGTGGACTTAGATGTGTATTGCTACTCGGAGGAGTCGGTGGCCTTGGCGCCGCGTTTGGAAACACGATGCATTCCTTTCTCCATACAATGACACCATGTATGACTTCTCCTAGTGTCTTCTCCCCTTCACCTCCAGGAATGTCAAGCTCTAGTGAGTCATATCCCGACAGAACTTCATCCACCCCGACACGAGCATAGCCAGCTGGAATCGGATTGCCATGGATGGTTGCTTCAGGTGCATTCGGTAAAGCAAAGCCGACCACCACCTTCATGGATATGTTCTTCATTTTCTGGTGTAGCTCACAATTTGTCCTCTCTTTGATATCATCCACGGGGTAGTGTGCATCATCGGCCCGAACCCACGCTGCTTTTCCGCATATATGGGACGGTACTATCCAATGCTGGATCTGCTTGTTCCTGCCGCGGAGACGCCCTTTGCTGATCAATTCTGTCCAGTTGCTCCTGCTGCCGCTTTAACATGCGTTCCAACTCCTCGTTCTTTGTTTCTACCTTCTCAAGCCGGTCTGCATCCTGCTTCTTTTTTCTCTGACGGCTTCTATAAGTGTTGTTCCACTCCGAAAAACCCTGAACCCACGGAACAACGCCTTTGCCTTGTGTTCGTCCTCCATGTTCAGGATTCTTGAGGGCACGTGTAAGCTCGTCGTTCTCTCTATCTGGCTGGAACAACCCCTTTCGAGCAGCTTCTATTGCTTCAAGTAAAGCGTCCGAGGCTGTTTTAAGATCTGCCTTTTCAATAATCTCCCCTGTCGCTGGGTCCAACTTTTCCCCATGAGCATAAAACCAATTCTTGGACCTCTGGGGCCAATCCAATGTTTTTGGAATGACCCCTTCATCAAGCATCTTGGCCTCAGCTGCTTCCCACTTAGGCACGCCTCTCTTGTAGCCACCTGTCCCCAGAACATGGTGATACTGTTTTTTCTCAGCATTTATCTTATTTCTTCTCGACCTTTCTAGAGCTTCATCCGATTCCTTGCACTCCATAAATGCGTCCCAGTGATCTTTTATCTTCTCTAGTGCTCCAGTGAATTCCGGAGTCTTCTTTTTTGCCTTGATGTAGTCGCTGTATAATCTTTTCTTCTAGCTCTGGAATTGTGTGGCCATCTTCTTAAGAGCAAACTGCTTGACTTTCAACCGTTTGCCATCTGTGAGACCCTCTGGTAGGTTGAAATGTGACATGAGCGTATCCCAAAGCAAAAAATTTGATCTTTCGTCGACATAACTAACTCCTCGATCTTCCTTTGGCTTATTCCATTCTCGAACGGTGATCGGGATGTTGTCCCTAACAATAACTCCGCATTGATTTATAAATTTACGGGCATTCTGTTCAGGAGCAATCGGTTCACCATCTTCTGTGACTTCATCGATGTTGAACTTTATGCCATCGCCCAACTTTTTGGCCCGGCCTCGTACCCTTCTAGGAGATTGGCTCGATCCGGAGGGCTAAAAGAAGAAAGATTCATTAATATATATATACAAATCAATTAATACATCTAATGATCACCAGAGGCCTAATATATATATACCTCGCCAGACTTTGTTAATTGTCTAGCATTTTCTTCGCCATCATTGTTTGTTTGCCCTTCGTCTCTTGGTTCTTCCTCAAGTCCCTCACCGGAGTCATTCAGAAATTGTGAGCCGTCATCTGGTTCATTCTCTTGGTTTTGGGAGGAGCGTATAATGTCGAAGATATCCTCTTCATGGTCTCTGCCACTATCGTCCATAGCTTAACTAATCCAGAAGAAAGATAAAACAATTTAGTATTTAAATTAGAATGCATTCAATAAGCAAAAACTGAATCATAGTATCGAGAAGAACAATACCGGAGATGCAATCAATACACAGCAATTTTAAATGCCATTTAGATGTTTTCACTTATACAGCAAGTATAAGTTGGTTTACTATGACAATGACAGGTCATGCAGAGGAATGGGTTTTTCATGCATGAAAACTTTACAAATGGATTCCTTGAATTTTTCTGATAATTTTTCATATATAAATTATTTCATTCTGAGCTACGGTTAATTTTCTATGAATTTTTGAAGTTTAAACAATTTTTTGGATTTTATAAATCATTTCTGAAATATAAAATCGCCAGAAAATGGTTATGATGTCATCATTGCCTCAGCAAGTCAACTGGGCTGTCCCTGGTCAAATCTGACCAGTGGGACCCACTGGTCAGTGACTCAGTCAATTTTTGCCCTCATCTAAAAATTAGCCAGGGCCAGGGCCCACTTGTCATTGACCCCAGGGGGAGTCAAATCTGGTCAAAATGACCTAAACCCGCCGGCGGTTCGACGCCGGCAAGGCCAGACGCGGTGGAGGGTCGCGGGTTTCGCGCTCCGGCGTCCAAATGGACGGCAGAGATCACCTACAGTTAGCTGGTGAACTCACGCGTCGAGTGGTGCGGTTAGCCGGGCCTGGGGTGGCCGCAATCCACGGCGGCGTCGAGGTCAGCGGCGGCCGGAGTTCGGGACTCGGCGGTTTCGGCGTTGCGGTGCACGGCAGGGGCAACGGCTAGCACCAAACGAACCTACGCACGCACATGAGCCCAACGGGCACGCGCACGGGACCCGAAGGTCACCGGAGCTGCGTCGGCGACGAGCTTGGGCCTCGGCATGCTCTGGTCAGCAAGGGGGCGACGGCTACAGCGAGAAATAATGCACGGCGTTAGGGGGGAAACGTGCAGGAGCTCACGGCGGTTCGGACGAGGCAGACAGCGAGCTCGGGGAGGGGCCGGAGCGAGCGGGACGGCGTCGGCGATCTCTGGCGGTCGGAGGTTGAAGATGAGCGGCCTAGCGGCATGGATATGTTCCTTCTCCTGGGCAGTGGCTGGCATCGGGACGCCAGTTATATACCCGCGACCTTTAGTCCCGGCTCCAGCCACGAACCGGGACTAAAGGTCCTTTAGTCCCGGCTCCAGCCACGAACCGGGACTAAAGGCCAACCTTTTCGGCGGCCAAAATTCCGCGCGGGAGCTGAAACCTTTAGTCACGGCTGGTGGTTGCAACCGGGACTAAAGGTGTCTTTCAATTAATTTTCATTTTAAAGAAATTATTTGACAGATTCACTTTTACAGATTGAAATTAATTCTTGTAAAATGCATAACAATTTGAAAGCTAAACCAAATGAGTTGATTCAAATTTCTGTGGATTCATCTTGAAGATTTCTATCAACTAGTATCATTTCGAAAGGAAGTTGCATAATTAATTTTGCACTTATTAATTAAATACAGTAGTTGAAGACATTATTTTAAACTTTGAAAATTCATATCTTCAGTTCTGTTAAGCCAAATGGAGCAAATAAGATGTCAAATTGTTTGTCTTAACATAACCTACACATTCATATTTTGTTTGGACATAATTGCATTGATTAACTCCTCTGTATAATTAAAATACTAAAAGGACAGGAATAATTGAAAATTCATAACTTAATAAATAATTATTCAAAAATCATGTTTCAAATGCCAAAATGCCCTAGCCTTTTGGTTGGATTCCGACGCTCCGGTGTCCACCTAGGAACACCCAAAACACATATATACCCTAACTCTTACAAAGATTCCCTCTGGTTTGTCCGAAGTGGGACTTTCCAGCTATAACTCCGGAAACTCACTAGAGAGAAAGTGATGACGGTGAAGCCGGTCACATCCCAGAGTGGGATCTTGGGGTATAAAACTTTTTCTTTGCGTATGTCCCTTGCTTATGATTGCGCCGTAACCATGGAGAATCTTCATCATTTAACAGGATGCTTGGGTCAGTCTTCACTGTGAAGGGAGGAATTTCATCAAACTTATGATAATCTTCTGACATGTCTGTCTTGTCCTCCACTCCCACGATGTTTCTTTTCCCTGAAAGAACTATGTGGCGCTTTGGCTCATCGTATGATGTATTCGCTTCCTTATCTTTTCTTTTTCTCGGTTTGGTAGACATGTCCTTCACATAGAAAACCCGAGCCACATCATTGTCTAGGACGAATGGTTCGTCTGTGTACCCAAGATTGTTGAGATCCACTGTTGTCATTCCGTACTGCGGGTCTACCTTTACCCCGCCTCCTGTCAGATTAACCCATTTGCACCGAAACAAAGGGACCTTAAAAGAAGGTCCATAGTCAAGTTCCCATATCTCCTCTATGTAACCATAATATGTGTCCTTTTTCCTATTGTTGTTTGTTGCATCAAAGCGGACACCACTGTTTTGGTTGGTGCTCTTTTTATCTTGGGCGATCGTGTAAAATGTATTCCCATTTATCTCGTACCCTTTGAAAGTGAATATAGTCGAAGATGGTGACTTGGCCAACAAGTACAGCTCATCTCCAACAGTGGTGTTATTCATGAGATGTGTTTGCAACCAACCGCCGAAAGTCTCCATGTGTGTACGTTTAATCCAGGACTCAGACTGCTCCGAGTTCTTGGAGCGTACAATATGTGTTCCTCGATATACGGAGCCACCAAGGTGGAATTTTGTAGAACTGTGTAGTGTGCTTGAGTGAAAGAATGCCCGTCCATACTTATTACTGAATTCTTTCCTAACGTGCCTTTTCCACTCAGTCTCCCCTCATGCCGCGATTGAGGAACACCAATCGGCTTAAGGTCAGGAATAAAGTCAACACAAAACTCAATAACCTCCTCTGTTTCATGGCCCTTGGAGATGCTTCCTTCTGGCCTAGCACGGTTATGAACATATTTCTTTAAGACTCCCATGAACCTCTCAAAGGGGAACATATTGTGTAGAAATACAGGACCCAGAATGGTAATCTCTTCGACTAGGTGAACTAGGACGTGCATCATAATATTGAAGAAGGATGGTGGGAACACCAACTCGAAACTGACAAGACATTGGACCAAATCATTCTGTAACCTTGGTAGGATTTCTGGATCGATTACCTTCTGAGAAATTGCATTGAGGAATGCACATAGCTTCACAATGGCTAATCGAACATTTTCCGGTAGAAGCCCCCTCAATGCAACCGGAAGTAATTGCGTCATAATCACGTGGCAGTCATGAGACTTTAGGTTTTGGAATTTTTTCTCTACCATATTTATTATTACCTTTATATTCCACGAGAAGCCAGACAGGACCTTCATACTGCTCAAGCATTCAAAAAAGATTTCCTTCTCTTCTTTGGTAAGAGCGTAGCTGGCAGGACCTTGATACTGCTTTGGATGCATGCCGTCTTTTTCGTTCATACGTTGCTGGTCCTCCCGTGCCTCCGGTGTATCTTTTGTCTTCCCATACACGCCCAAGAAGCCTAGTAGGTTAGCGCAAAGATTCTTCGTCACGTGCATCACGTCGACTGCAGAGCGGACCTCTAGGACTTTCCAATAGGGTAGCTCCCAAAATATAGATTTCTTCTTCCACATGGGTGCGTGTCCGTTAGCGTCATTCGGAACAGATTGTCCGCCAGGACCCTTTCCAAAGATTACTTTTAAATCCTTGACCATATCAAATATATCATCACCAGTACGGTGGCCAGGCTTCTTCCGGTGATCTGCCTCCCCTTTGAAATGCTTGCCTTTCTTTCTTAAGGGATGCCTGATTGGAAGAAATCAACGATGTCCCGGGTACACATTCTTCTTACATTTATCCAAATATATACTTTCAGTCTCATCTAAACAGTGCGTGCATGCATTGTATCCCTTGTTTGTCTGTCCTGAAAGGTTACTAAGAGCAGGCCAATCATTGATGGTTACAAACAGCAATGCTCGTAGGTCAAATTCCTACTGTTTGTGCTCATCCCACACACGTACACCTTTTATATCCCACAACTGTAAAAGTTCTTCAACTAATGGCCTTAGGTACACATCAATGTCGTTGCCGGGTTGCTTAGGGCCTTGGATGAGCACTGGCATCATAATGAACTTCTGCTTCATGCACAACCAAGGAGGAAGGTTATAGATACATAGAGTCACATGCCAGGTGCTATGACTGCTGCTCTGCTCCCCAAAAGGATTAATGCCATCTGTACATATACCAAACCATAAGTTCCTTGCGTCATCTGCAAACTCCGGCCACTTTCTCTCGATTTTTCTCCACTGCGACCCATCAACGGGTACTCTCAACATCGCGTCTTTCTTACGGTCTTCTTTGTGCCATCGCAACAACTTGGCATGCTCTTTATTTTGGAACAAATGTTTCAACCGTGGTATTATAGGAGCATACCACATCACCTTGGCAGGAACCCTCTTCCTGGGGCGCTCACCCTCAACATCACCAGGGTCATCGCGGCTGATCTTATAGCGTAATGCACCGCATACCGGGCATGCATTCAAATTCTCGTACTCCTCACCGCGGTAGAGGATGCAGTCATTAGGGCATGCATGTATCTTCTGCACCTCTAATCCTAGAGGGCAGACAGCCTTCTTTGCTTCGTACGTACTGTCGGGCAATTCATTATCCTTTGGAAGCATCTTCTTTATCATTTTCAGCAACTTTTCAAATCCCTTGTCAGATACACCATTCTCTGCCTTCCATTGCAGCAATTCCAGTGTGGTACCCAGCTTTTTCTTGTCATCTTCGCAATTTGGGTACAACAATTTTTTGTGATCCTCTAACATGTGCTCCAACTTCAACCTCTCCTTTTCACTTTCGCAGTTTCTCTTTGCATCAGCAATGGCCCGACCAAGATCATCAGTGGGCTCATCTGATGCCTCTTCTTCAGCTTCCCCCATTGTAGTACCATCGTATTCAGGGAACCTAGGATAGTTGTCATCATCCTCTTCCTCTTCATTGTCTTCCATTATAACCCCTCTTTCTCCGTGCTTGGTCCAACAGTTATAGCCGGACATGAAACCGGACTGAAGCAGGTGGCTGTGAAGGATTTTTGAGGTAGAGTAATCCTTATCATTCTTACAGACACCACATGGACAACACATAAAACCATTCCGCTTGTTTGCCTCAGCCACACGCAGAAAATTATGCACGCCATTAATGAACTCGGGAGAGCGTCGGTCATCGTACATCCATTGCCGGCTCATCTTCATTACACAACATCGAAGTGACCAAATTAATACAAGTTCATACATAAAGTTCATACATACTTCTCATAAAACAACATACAACTATCTAGCTAAAGCATTTAAATGCAACAACAAATGCGATCAAAATCGCAACTAAGGTAATAATTGATCCAACAGCATAATGATTGTGGCACCCCGATAGAGGGCTGACGCACGCCAATCCCAGGATAAGACCTGTCGCACGCCTGAGACATGATACAGCAATTCCAGGCACAAAAATGGCTTTATTATAGGAAATGGAGTTTTACAACATTGTTGATTACAACAATATTACATGACTCCAAGGCTAACTAAATGGCAGCGGAGGTCTTGGTTCAGCGGCAACGACGTCTCTGGCTGGGCTCCACAACGCACAGGACTGGCTGGGTTACGGTCTAGCACGACGTATCTTCTCCTGCAACTGGCCACGCGCAAGGCCAGGTGAGTACTTTGAATGTACTCGCAAGACAACCAAATACATAGCATCCAAACAAGCAGATGACAAAGCAAGCACTATGCTTATATGAGAATTTATTCTAAGCATGGCATGGAATTAACAGGAAATCATGGATCGAGCATGGCATAACATGGTTCAGGCATAACAATTACCTATCATGGCATGGCATAACATGGATCAGACATATCAACTACATATCATAGCATAACATGGATCAGGCATAACAACTACATAACATGGCATAGCATGGCAATTAACAGATTAAGTGCTTGAGTTGCTTACTATACCAAGTGCCAACTTACTCTCGTCTGGGTTGTCGCACAACCCTCAGAATGCTCATAATCCACTGAGCACTTCTGAACATAAGACAAGTTCTTCCATCATTATTATCATTACGGTTGACCATCCTAGAGAGGCCTAAACGGACTGTCCAATACCGTGGATGCGGCTATTCGAATAGGTTTTACACTCTGCAGAGGTTGCGCACTTTACCCACACTATGGAGTACCTGGCCTCGTGATCCCATTCGGGTGGACCGGTGGTGCTCCAACGAAACCTGCCTGACCCGTGACTCCTCTATCGTACCACCGACAATCATACCCTCCCAGGGTCATGTCCTGGGTGGCCCCTGTGTCACCTCGTGACACCTGCCACCGTCGTGGCCAAACTAAACTGTCCCAAACGGGGACTCTCGGGCTAAACAAACAACTGGGCTCACAGGGTTATCGCCGCCTACCTGATCAGGGTAGCACGCGCGCATAACCCTCCCTAGTTTGGTGGTACCGATAAAAGAGCACAAAGCCAGACCAAGTCAAGGCCGTCCCATACCGGCAAATGTGGCTGCACGGATAAGTCCGGGTAGGTGGCTCTTGATCAACCAACTAAGTTTAGTTCACAAGTTCAATTTAATATTTCCATCATCTCATTATAACATCAACATTTATGAGCAAGAACAATACTTAACAACAGCATAGTAAAATCATAACGGTATTGACAATCATGGCATGAGATCAAATCATAGCACTAACATGATAACGGTATAAAAATATTGGTACTAGCATGGGAAAATATGACAGCCATTCATGATATCACATGGTAAATAACACTAGCATCAGGCACGGATGAAATAACAGGTCTATGTCAATGCAGACTAACAGATGATCCGAAATATACACACAGGGTGCAAGCAAAGTCATCACGCAAGTTCGGAGCTCATGATAAGAGGTTGGCTTGCCTTGGGGTTGACGGAGTCACCGGGAAGAAGTGCGATGGGCTCGCGGAAAGATTTGCCGGGAACGTTTCCCTCTCGGAGGGGCTGATTAAGGGCAAGGGCAAAATGGTCATTTTCACAATGTGGAAACATTATGAAAATGATGCCATCGGAAAGGGCTCGACGAACTGAAGACGTGGGCGTTGGTTTTACCTCAATCGGAGTTACGGTCGCGAAGAAACGGCCGTTCGTTCGTTAAGCCGAGAAACGGACAAAAAACTATGCATTTCGGCCCTTAACGAATGAACGTTCGCAAAGTAACAACTTCGGCCGGCGGCTGGAAAATTGAAAGCGCCTTTTGTGATTACGCTTCTGCTGCAGCGAAAACGTATTTCCCTCTGAGGCCGTGGGAAAATACGCTTTGCCGATTCGAAAGCGTATTTCACCAAATTCGCCTCCACTTATCCTAACAGCGGGCCCGGGTTGACTTATCTCTCTGGCTGACGAGCAGGCCCCGCCTGAGTCAACGCCGAGAGAATGACGGGTGGGGCCCGGCCTATCCCTTTCTCCCTCTCCTTTCTTCTCCTCTGGCCGCCGTTCGCCCCGACAGAAACAGAGGCAGAGGCGGGCCGGCGCCGGCGTAGCCGCGGCAGGGAGGCACGAGAGGGCCGGCCGACGAGCTCAGAGGCTCCGCCACCGTGCGCCGCCTCCAGCGGAGGTCGCGGGGCTGCGCGAGGCGGCCTGCAGCTCCGCCGCTACTGGCTGAGGCGCGGCAGCCGACGAGCACCAGGGGGTTGCATCCAGCAGAGCTTCCCCGGCTAAATTGAAGACGGCGGCGGCTGGGCGGGCTCTGGAGGAGGCTAAGGGTGAGGATGGAGAGGAGGGAAGGGCCGGGGCTGGGTTGCTCGAGGGGGTCGGGCGGCGGCAGTGTTTCTGCCATGGGCGAGGCAGAGAGCTCGGGGAGCTCGAATGGGAGGGTTGGGGCTGCTGGTGATCGAGGAGGGACTTGGGGATGCGCTTAAATAGGCGAGGGAGGGGCTAGCCGACGACAGACGGAGGTTCGAGAGCTCGGCGAGGTGGCGGCAACCGGACGGGGAATCGATGTCGGCAGAAGCGGCCAACGGGCTAGGGGACGAGGGGGAGAGGGATCCGGATGGCTCGCGCACGCGATGGAGAGCTCGCCGGCGCTCGCGGACAAGCCGGAGGCCGCTGGAGCGAGCTCCCGAAGGCTCTGGTCACGCGGTGCACTGCCTTGGCGTGCACTGCATGTAGTCACCGTGTGGCCACGGCGTTGCCACGCCGCACTCGAGGCCAAATGATGTCTAGAGTCTTCTCCACGCATCGTTGAATTGACAAGTGCATCTGGAAGACACGGGCAAGCTCTGATGAGACTGGACCAGGGTCAAACAGTTCCCAGCAGCAAAGTGTTTGTCATGTACCATGCCCACCACAGTGCTCCTCTTGGCCTGATCTATGGCTGAGAGTGACCACTCACTAAGGTGATTATCTTGGCAAGAATTCAGCACAATTGGACAAGGTTATCTGGTACTTTCTTCACAAAGCACCAATCTGACCAGAAATGCAAATGAGGAAGTAGGGGTCAAATGGCTAGATGAAATTAGCTGATTTTTGGTGGAGAGTGATGATTTGGTCATAAGAGATAGCTGGGAAAGTTTCAACTCAAATTGATCATCCATGGGGGTACTTCCTTCACAGAGATGCAATCTGAACAGAAACTTAGATAATTTACTGGGGAAAATTGGCTAGATGAAATGGGCTGGTTTTTGGTATCCAGAGGTGATTTGTCCTTGTTAACCACCCTGAAAAATCTCCGCCCAAAAAGATCAAAGGAACAAGCACTTCCTTTGCAAACTGGAAATCTGGACAGAATTTGAAAATGGATGTTGTGCTCAAAATTTAATTGGTGGAACGGGATATTTTGATGGAAATGGTGAATATATAGATAGGAGAAGGTCCACAAATTATTTGGGATTTTTCCTAGCTACCAAAATGGTAGTTCCTTTGGAAAGGCCCCAAATTGAAATATTGGCTTTAAATAGGAAAATGCAATTTTCCTTATTTAATTATGGCCAATATTTTTTGTGAGAGCTCAATATGATCACAAAGAATATCTCCACAAGTTTTCATGAACTTTGGAGCTGGATAGATATTTTCCTGGATTTAATTCCTCAGAAAGGCAGAAAGAGGAATTAATTCTGGATGAGAAATATTGCATATGACTTAGCAATATTTTTGCACATCTAGGGTTTATGAGTGAAGGATGATCTCTGGAAATTTTGGGAGGATCAACAGAGCAAGGAAAATGATAGCTCCTTTGTAAACACAAAGGCAGGACTTCCAGTTCCGAAATTTTGGAACTAGGGTTTGAATGAGATTCGGGGTTTACTGATGAAAGCTTGGCTGGCACAACAGCATGGGAAAGGTAGGGAGAGGCTGAGGATTTTTTGGATTCACCTGGTCACTCACCAGATTCCAGAGGAAAAATTTGGGAGAGGAAAGCTAAGAAGGAATAACAGCACAAAAATCGATAACCCGATTTTTGGGGTGTTACAATGATACCAAGCCTCTTTATTAATGGCATATTTTCTAATCTTTCTAATCTTCAAGTGCATTGCATCCATCTTGATCTTGTGATCATCGATGACATCGGCAACATACAACTCCAATTTCATCTTCTCTTCTTCAATTCTTTTCAATTTTTCTTTCAAATAATCGTTTTCTTTTTCAACTAAATTTAACTTCTCGACAAGAGGGTCGGTTGCAATTTCCGGTTCACATACCTCCTAGATAAAAATATCTATGTCAACTTGATGGGCATAATTGTCATAAACACGAAATGAAACAAATAGTTATAAAAGATAATATACCACATCCGAATCATAAACCGGACGAGGGCCGACGGGGACGGATATCAAAACCATGGCACTATATATAACAAACAATCATACAAGTAAGAAACTTATACAAGTAACTATCTAAATCATACAATTTTTTTTTACAAAAAGGATAAGAACAAGAGGCTCACCAAGGTGGTGCCGGCGACGGGACGGCGCGGGCGATCGACGGCGGTGAGGACGGGGACGGGAAGGGCACTAAGTAAACCACACATACACATATGCAAACTAAGAAGTTAATTTGAGCTCAAATTGCATATAAATCAAATAAACTCCCACATAATTACTCCCAAACTAAAACCCACAAATCACTATATTTATAGAGCATGAAACGAGCTAAACTAGCAATGAGAGATGAAAGGATGAAGTTGCTAACCTTTTAGAACCCTTGGATAGATGAGGTGCCTCCAATCTTGACAAATCTTGGCAAAAATGGAGGATGAACTCGAGCTTGGGGAAGGAAACAGAGAGGAGAGAAAGCTTGGACTCGGGCTGGACGAAGCAACTTTATATAGGGAAGACTTTAGTCCCGGTTGGTGATACCAACCAGGACTAAAGGTCTATCTTTAGTCCCGGTGGGTGATACCAACCGGGACTAAAGGGGCTCGCAGGGGCCCCAGCCTGCCGCAACCCCTTTAGTCCCGGTTGGTATCACCAACCGGGACTAGAGGTCCCATTTGAACCGGGACTAATCCTGGCCGTGCACCCGTCCACTCCTAGCCGTTGGAACCGGGACTAATGCTCACATTAGTCCCGGGCCCAAACCCGGCCGGGACTAGTGCTCCTGATGAAAGGTCCGTTTTCCACTAGTTAATGCATTTTATAGCCGCGCGGGGCGCACCGGCGTGCACCCACTCCTGTCCCAATCTCCTCCCCTCCCCTTCCGTCGCCGCCCCAGAGCCTTCTCCGCCGTGCGCCTCCACCAAACCCTAGCCGCCTCCCCTTCCGCAGCCGCAACAATGGCCAGCCATGATGGTGGGGCGAGAAGCAGCAGCCGGGAACGATGTCGCGTGTTTGTCATTCCCGGCCTGCCGCGCATCCTGCGCGTCGACGAGGTGTCGCTCCTCGCCCGCTGCGGCATCATGGTGCTGCCGGACACGCGCCTCCCGTCCGGATGGCACCTGAGCGCCGGGGGGATCCCGGTGGAGCCTGTCCCCGCCATCGGCACGCCGGCCATGTCGCGCGCAATACGCGACTTTCGGAAAAGCCTGCTGCTGGAGGAGCGGTCGAAGCAGCGCTACACGCCCAGCAGCCCGCGGTGGCCGGAGATCCTGGCGACGGAGAACGCCGCCCGCATCCAGCGCTACGACGGCCGCTACCCACCGCTGTCGTGGTGCAACATCGACGAGAGGTACGCCTTCTGGGGCCTTCTGGGTGTTGGAAATATGCCCTAGAGGAAATAATAAATTGGTTATTATTATATTTCCTTGTTCATGATAATAGTTTATTATCCATGCTATAATTGTATTGATTGGAAACTCAAATACATGTGTGGGTACATAGACAACACTGTGTCCCTAGTAAGCCTCTAGTTAACTAGCTCGTTGATCAAAAGATGGTGAAGGTTTCCTAGCCATGGACATGAGATGCCATTTGATAACGGAATCACATCATTAGGAGAATGATGTGATGGACAAGACCCAAACTACGAACGTAGCATATGATCGTGTCAGTTTATTGCTATTGTTTTCTGCATGTCAAGTATCTGTTCCTATGACCATGAGATCATGCAACTCCCTGACATCGGAGGAGTACCTTGTGTGTATCAAACGTCGCAACGTAACTGGGTGACTATAAAGGTGCTCTACAGGTATCTCCGAGGGTGTCTGTTGGGTTGGCATGGATCAAGACTGGGATTTGTTACTCCGTGTGACGGAGAGGTATCTCAGGGCCCACTCGGTAATACAACATCACAATGAGCCTTGCAAGCAATGTGACTAAAATGTTAGCCACGAGATCTTGTATTACGGAATGAGTAAAGAGACTTGCCGGTAACGAGATTGAACTAGGTATAGAGATACCGACGATCGAATCTCGGGCAAGTAACATACCGAAGAACAAAGGGAACAGTATACGGGATTAACTGAATCCTTGACATAGAGGTTCGACCGATAAAGATCTTCGTAGAATATGTAGGAGCCAATATGGGCATCCAGGTCCCGCTATTGCTTATTGATCGTAGAGGTGTCTCGGTCATGTCTACATAGTTCTCAAACCCGCAGGGTCTACACACTTAACGTTTGGTGACGATTAGTATAGTTGAGTTATTTTGTTGGTGACCGAAGGTTGTTCGGAGTCCCGGATAAGATCCCGGACATGACGAGGGTCTCCGGAATAGTCCGGAGGTAAAGATTGATATATGTGATAATAGTGTTTTGATCTCCGGAAGGGTTCCGGCATTCACCGGAAGGGGTTCCGGATGTTTACCGAAGTGTTCGGGTGCAGCAACACTTTATATGAGCCAAAGGGGTAAAGCCCACGAGGTATTGGAAAGTGCAAAAGGAAGTTTTGCTGCTGCCTTAAGCGGTACTACCGCTGGTAAGGCAGTACTACCGCGTAAGCGGTACTACCGCTTGTGTGAAGCGGTACTACCGCTTGTGTGAAGCGGTACTACCGCTCAAGCGGTACTGCAGGGATCCGAGTTGGACTCTTTCCCTGCGGGCCAAACCGACCTTGTGCGGGCAAAACCGACCTGGAGGAGGCTTTTACTCCAAGTTTAGACCCCAAGGCTCAACATATAAATAGAGGGGCAGGGCAAGCACACGGGATACATCAAGAATTCCCCAAGCCGTGTGCGGCAACCCTAACCCTCTAGTTTCTCCGTCATAATCTCCGTAGTGCTTGGCGAAGCCCTGCAGAGATTGTTCCTCACCACCATCACCACGCCGTCGTGCTGCTGGAACTCATCTACTACTTCATCATCGCTCGCTGGATCGAGGAGGTGAAGGCGTCATCAAGCCGTACGTGTGTTGAACGCGGAGGTGCCGTCCGTTCGGCACTAGTTCGTGATCGGATCGAGGGACGACTTGCGATTTGGATCGCGGAGACGTTCGACTACATCAACCGCGTTTCTTAACGTTTCCGCTTAGCGATCTACAAGGGTATGTAGATTCACTCTCCCTCTCGTAGATGCTCATCACCATGGATAGATCTTGTGTGTGCGTAGGAAAATTTTTGTTTCCCATGCAACGTTCCCCAACAGTGGCATCTGAGCTAGGTCTATGCGTAGATGAGATCTCGAGTAGAACACAAACGAGTTGTGGGCGTGGGTGTATACATATTGCTTGCCGTTACTAGTTGATACTTGATTCGGCGGTATTGTGAGATGAAGCGGCCCGGACCGACATTACGCGTACGCTTACGCGAGACAGGTTCCTTCAACTAACATGTAACTTCGTTGCATAAAGATGGCTAGCGGGTGTCTGTCTCTCTCACTTTAGTTGAATCGATTTCAATGAAGAGGGTTCTTTTAGAAGATCAAAAAGCAATCACTACACCACGTTGTGGTTTTGCGTAGGTAAGAACGGTTCTTGCAAACCCGTAGCAGCCACGTAAAATTTGCAACAACAATTAGAGGATGTCTAACTTGTTTTTGCAGGGTATGTTGTGATGTGATATGGCCAAGTACATGATGAGATATATGTGATGTATGAGATGATCATGTGTTGTATAGAATATCACGACTTGCATGTCGATGAGTACGGCAACTGGCAGGAGCCATAGAGTTGTCTTTAATTATTTTCGCCGTTTTTGCTTTACTTTATCGCTATGAGTTAGCTATAGTCGTGGAAGCAACAGTCGGCGCGACAACCTCATGGCGACACATTGATGGAGATCAAGATGATGGAGATCATGGTGTCATGCCGGTGACGATGGAGATCATGCCGGTGCTTTGGAGATGGAGATCAAAAGCACAAGTTCATGGCCATATCATGTCACTTATGATTTGCATGTGATGTTAATCCTTTTATGCATCTTATTTTGCTTAGGACGACGGTAGCATTATAAGGTGATCCCTCACTTAAATTTCAAGATAAAATTGTGTTCTCCCCGAGTGTGCACCGTTGCAAAAGTTCGTCGTTTCGAGACACGCCGTGATGATCGGGTGTGATAGACTCTACGTTCACATACAACGGGTGTAAGCCATGTTGCACGTGCGGAACACTCGGGTTAAACTTGACGAGCCTAGCATGTACAGACATGGCCTCGGAACACAAGAGACTGAAAGGTCGAACATGAGTCATATAGTAGATATGATCAACATGAAGATGTTCACCATTGAAACCACCTCAACTCACGTGATGATCAGACTTGAGTTGGTGGATTTGGATCATGTTACACTCGAATGACCGGAGGGATGTCAATTTGAGTGGGAGTTTTTAAGTAATATGATTAACTAAACTCATTATCTAGAACAATAGTCTAAGTTGTCTTTGCTATATTTATGTTGTAGATCATGGCTCGCGCAGTAGCACCCCTGAATTTTAATGCGTTCCTAGAGAAAGCTAAGTTGAAAGATGATGGAAGTAACTTTGTGGACTAGGCCCGTAATCTAAGGATTATCCTTATGGCTTCCCAGAAGGCTTATGTCCTTGATGCACCGCTTGGTGATCCACCCACTCCAGTTGAGTCTCTAGACGTTGTGAACGCCTGGCAGGCTCGTTCTGAAGATTACTCAATAGTTCAATGTGCAATATTGTATGGCTTAGAACCGGGACTTCAAAGACGTTTTGAACGTCATGGAGCATATGAGATGTTCCAGGAGTTGAAGTTTATCTTTCAGAAGAATGCCCAGATCGAGAGATATGAGATCTCCGATAATTTCTATGCTTGCAAGATGGAGGAGAACGGGTCTATCAGTGATCACGTACTCAGAATGTTTGGGTACTCCACCCGTCTGGCTGAATTGGGGATGCCCCTTCCACCAGAGGCTATCACTGACAGAGTTCTTCAATCATTGCCACCTAGCTACAAGAGCTTCGTGTTGAACTATAACATGCACGGGATGAACAAGTCAGTCGCCGAGCTGTTTGCAATGCTGAAAGCCGCTGAGTCTGAAATTCAGAAGGAGCATCAAGTGTTGATGGTCAATAAAACCACTAGTTTCAAGAAAAATGGCAAGGGTAAGAAGGGTAACTCCAAGAAGAGTGGCAAAGCAGTTGCTCCTCTCGTGAAGAAACCCAAGGCTGGACCCAAACCAGAAACTGTGTGTTTTCATTGCAAGGGAACTGGACACTGGAAGCGGAACTGCCCCAAGTATTTGGCTGACAAGAAGGCGGCCAACAACAAACAAGGTATATATGATATACATGTTATTGATGTGTACCTTACCAACTCTCGTTGTAGTGCCTGGGTATTTGATACCGGTGCGGTTGCTCATATTTGCAACTCAAAACAGGAACTGCGGAATAGACGGAGGCTGGCAAAGGACGAAGTGACGATGCGCGTGGGAAATGGTTCCAAGGTTGATGTGATCACCGTCGGCACGCTCGCTCTTCGATTACCATCGGGATTAGTGATGAACCTGAATAAATGTTATTTGGTGCCTGGTTTAAGCATGAACATTATATCTGGATCTTGTTTATTGCGAGACGGTTACTCATTTAAATCAGAGAATAATGGTTGTTCTATTTATATGAGTAATATCTTTTATGGTCATGCACCCAATGTGAGGGGTTTATTCTTATTAAATCTCGATAGTAATGATACACATGTTCATAACATTGATGCCAAAAGATGTAGAATTGATAATGATAATACCACTTTCTTGTGGCACTGCCGTTTAGGTCATATTGGCGTAAAACGCATGAGGAAGCTCTATGCTGATGGACTTTTGGAAGTCACTTGATTTTGAATCACTTGACACATGTGAGCCATGCCTCATGGGCAAGATGACTAAAATGCCGTTCTCTGGAACAATGGAACGGGCAAGTGACTTGTTGGAAATCATACATACTGATGTATGCGGTCCGATGAGTATTGAGGCGCGCGGTGGTTATCGTTACTTTCTCACCTTCACTAATGACTTAAGTAGATATGGGTATATTTACTTAATGAAACACAAGTCTGAAACGTTTGAAAAGTTCAAACAATTTCAGAGTGAAGTTGAGAATCATCGTAACAAGAAGATTAAATTCCTACGATCTGATCGAGGAGGAGAATATCTGAGTTATGAGTTTGGCAGTCACTTAAGACAATGTGGAATTGTTTCACAACTGACACCGCCTGGAACACCACAGCGTAATGGTGTGTCCGAACGTCGTAATCGAACCTTATTGGATATGGTGCGATCTATGATGTCTCTTGCCGATTTGCCACTATCGTTTTGGGGTTATGCATTAGAGACAGCTACATTCACTTTAAATAGGGCACCATCGAAATCCGTTGAGACGACGCCATATGAACTTTGGTTTGGCAAGAAGCCAAAGCTGTCGTTTCTTAAAGTTTGGGGATGTGATGCTTATGTCAAAAAGCTTCAGCCTGAAAAGCTGGAACCCAAAGCAGAGAAATGCGTCTTCATAGGATACCCAAAAGAGACAGTTGGGTATACCTTCTACCTCAGATCCGAAGGCAAAGTGTTTGTCGCTAAAAACGGAACATTTCTTGAGAAAGAGTTTCTCTCGAAAGAATTGAGTGGGAGGAAGATAGAACTTGATGAGGTTGTTGAACCTTTACTTCAACCTGAAAGTAGCGCAGCGCAGAAAGATGTTTCTGTAGAGCCTACATCAGCTAAAGAGGAAGTTAATGATGGTAATCATGAAGCTTTGGATCAAGTTGCTATCGAACCTCGTAGGTCGACAAGGACGCGTACTGCTCCTGAGTGGTACGGCAACCCTGTCTTAGAGGTCATGTTGTTGGACAACGATGAACCTACGAGCTATGCAGAAGCGATGATGGGCCCGGATTCCGAGAAGTGGTTAAAAGCCATGAAATCCGAGATGGGATCCATGTATGAAAACAAAGTATGGACTTTGGAAGTATTACCTGAAGGGCGTAAGGCCATTCAGAACAAATGGATCTTTAAGAGGAAGACGGACGCGGACGGTAATGTCACCGTCTATAAAGCTCGACTTGTGGCAAAGGGTTTTTCACAAGTTCAAGGAGTTGACTACGATGAGACCTTCTCACCTGTAGCGATGCTTAAGTCCGTCAGAATCATGTTAGCAATAGCTGCCTTTTTCGATTATGAAATTTGGCAGATGGATGTCAAAACAGCGTTCCTTAACGGTTTCCTTAAGGAGGAGTTGTATATGATGCAACCAGAAGGTTTTGTCGATCCAGAGAATGCTGACAAAATTTGCAAACTCCAGCGATCCATTTATGGACTGGTGCAAGCATCTCGGAGTTGGAATCTTCGCTTTGATGAGGTGATCAAAGCGTTCGAGTTTATACAAGTTTACGGAGAAGCTTGTATTTATAAGAAAGTGAGTGAGAGCTCTATAGCGTTTCTAATATTATATGTGGATGACATATTACTGATTGGAAACAATATAGAAATGTTGGAAGGTGTGAAGGAATATTTGAACAAAAGTTTTTCAATGAAGGACCTAGGAGAAGCTGCTTTCATATTAGGCATCAAGATCTATAGAGATAGATCAAGACGTTTAATAGGACTTTCACAAAGAATATCCTGAAGTACCTGAAAAGGACTAAGGACATGTTTCTCGTTTATGGAGGTGATCAAGAGCTCGTCGTAAAGGGTTACGTCGATGCTAGCTTTGACACTGATCCGGATGACTCTAAGTCACAAACTGGATACGTATTTATTCTTAATGGGGGTGCGGTTAGCTGGTGTAGTTCCAAGCAAAGCGTGGTAGCTGATTCTACATGCGAAGCGGAGTACATCGCT
Source organism: Elymus sibiricus (assembly GCA_039707655.1). Lineage (NCBI taxonomy): Eukaryota > Viridiplantae > Streptophyta > Magnoliopsida > Poales > Poaceae > Elymus > Elymus sibiricus. The sequence continues at coordinate 33,746,110 of CM077670.1, forward strand.
GCCTCGGAGGCGGCGAAGGAAGGTGTCTGGATGAAAGAGTTCATGACAGATCTTGGAGTAGTGCCTAGTGCGCTTAACCCAATGACTCTGTTTTGTGATAATACTGGTGCCATTGCTCTAGCCAAGGAACCAAGATTTCACAAGAGGACCAGACACATAAAGCGACGTTTCAATTCCATCCGCGATTACATCAAGGAGGACGACATAAATATTTGCAAAGTACACACGGATCTGAATGTTGCAGATCCGATGACTAAACCTCTTCCAAGGGCTAAACATGAACAACACCAGAACTGCATGGGTGTTCGATTCATTACAATGTAAATCACATACTGATGTGAACTAGATTATTGACTCTAGTGCAAGTGGGAGACTGTTGGAAATATGCCCTAGAGGCAATAATAAATTGGTTATTATTATATTTCCTTGTTCATGATAATCGTTTATTATCCATGCTATAATTGTATTGATTGGAAACTCAAATACATGTGTGGGTACATAGACAACACTGTGTCCCTAGTAAGCCTCTAGTTAACTAGCTCGTTGATCAAAAGATGGTGAAGGTTTCCTAGCCATGGACATGAGATGCCATTTGATAACGGGATCACATCATTAGGAGAATGATGTGATGGACAAGACCCAAACTACGAACGTAGCATATGATCGTGTCAGTTTATTGCTATTGTTTTCTGCATGTCAAGTATCTGTTCCTATGACCATGAGATCATGCAACTCCCTGACATCGGAGGAGTACCTTGTGTGTATCAAACGTCGCAACGTAACTGGGTGACTATAAAGGTGCTCTACAGGTATCTCCGAGGGTGTCTGTTGGGTTGGCATGGATCAAGACTGGGATTTGTTACTCCGTGTGACGGAGAGGTATCTCAGGGCCCACTCGGTAATACAACATCACAATGAGCCTTGCAAGCAATGTGACTAAAATGTTAGCCACGAGATCTTGTATTACAGAACGAGTAAAGAGACTTGCCGGTAACGAGATTGAACTAGGTATAGAGATACCGACGATCGAATCTCGGGCAAGTAACATACCGAAGAACAAAGGGAACAGTATACGGGATTAACTGAATCCTTGACATAGAGGTTCGACCGATAAAGATCTTCGTAGAATATGTAGGAGCCAATATGGGCATCCAGGTCCCGCTATTGGTTATTGATCGTAGAGGTGTCTCGGTCATGTCTACATAGTTCTCAAACCCGCAGGGTCTACACACTTAACGTTTGGTGACGATTAGTATAGTTGAGTTATTTTGTTGGTGACCGAAGGTTGTTCGGAGTCCCGGATAAGATCCCGGACATGACGAGGGTCTCCGGAATAGTCCGGAGGTAAAGATTGATATATGTGATAATAGTGTTTTGATCTCCGGAAGGGTTCCGGAATTCACCGGAAGGGGTTCTGGATGTTTACCGAAGTGTTCGGGTGCAGCAACACTTTATATGAGCCAAAGGGGTAAAGCCCACGAGGTATTGGAAAGTGCAAAAGGAAGTTTTGCTGCTGCCTTAAGCGGTACTACCGCTGGTAAGGCAGTACTACCGCGTAAGCGGTACTACCGCTTGTGTGAAGCGGTACTACCGCATAAGCGGTACTACCGCTTGTATGAAGCGGTACTACCGCTCAAGCGGTACTACCGCTCGTGAGCGGTACTACCGCTTGTGCGCGGTACTGTAGGGATCCGAGTTGGACTCTTTCCCTGCGGGCCAAACCGACCTTGTGCGGGCAAAACCGACCTGGAGGAGGCTTTTACTCCAAGTTTAGACCCCAAGGCTCAACATATAAATAGAGGGGCAGGGCTAGCACACGGGATACATCAAGAATTCCCCAAGCCATGTGCGGCAACCCTAACCCTCTAGTTTCTCCGTCATAATATCCGTAGTGCTTGGCGAAGCCCTGCAGAGATTGTTCCTCACCACCATCACCACGCCGTCGTGCTGCCGGAACTCATCTACTACTTCATCATCGCTCGCTGGATCGAGGAGGTGAAGGCGTCATCAAGCCGTACGTGTGTTGAACGCGGAGGTGCCGTCCGTTCGGCACTAGTTCGTGATCTGATCGAGGGACGACTTGCGATTTGGATCGCGGAGACGTTCGACTACATCAACCGCGTTTCTTAACGCTTCCGCTTAGCGATCTACAAGGGTATGTAGATTCACTCTCCCTCTCGTAGATGCTCATCACCATGGATAGATCTTGTGTGTGCGTAGGAAATTTTTTGTTTCCCATGCAACGTTCCCCAACACTGGGAAGGGCGTACCTTCCCCGATGTCATGGCCGCGTGTCGCGTCCAGCTCGGCCTGGACGAGGGCGACCGGGTTTCGCCGCCGCGGGCCACGGCAGGACCCATGCCCACATCTATAGGAGGAAGTGCCGGTGCCAGTAGTAGCCGTGGCCTCCGCGTGCCCAAGCTGGAGCCAGCGACGCCGGGGACGAGCTCCACCGAGCCGTTCCTGCGCATCCCAAAGCCGGAGCCGGGGACGAGCTTGCACACCCGCCTGCCCGTGCCCAAGCCCGAGCCTGGGACAAGCTCGCGCGGCCCCCTGATCGTGCCCAAGCCCGAGCCCGGGATGAGCTCGCGCGCCCCCCTCCTCGTGCCCAAGCCCAAGCCTGGGACGTGCTATGCCGCCCCCTGCTCGACCCCAAGGCGGAGCCCGAGCCGCCGCTGCTGGCAGAGTACAGGGGGGCGGTGGCCAGCGAGCCCGGCGACCCTGCAGACCTGTCGGGGCTCCTCCAGGCGCTGCGCGAATCGAAGAAGGGGCCGCAGCGCCACCCCGATGACCCGATGGACTCGTCGGGGCTGCGACAGGCGCTCGTCGCCTCGGTGGCTGACGTCACCATCGACCTTGTCAGCGATGAGGAGGAGAAGGAGGAGGAGAACGACGATGAGGACTTCTTCGGCGACGGCAGCGGCTCCGACGTGGACGACGACGATCAGTAGCTTTGTTTAGGGTTCATGTCTGTACAAATTATAAACTTTAAATGAAATTTGTGCTGTTTGAATGTCCAATTTGAATGTTAGTAGCTATGCATGTTTGAATGTCCAATTTGTGCCTTGTTTGCTTGTGTGTGACAAGTGGTGACCCAAATTTCATTAAGATGCTAAAATAATCGGGTGTTTTTAGTGAAATAGTGTCAAATTTGTGAAGGTTTTTTTTCAAACTTGTTGTATTGCAAGTTTAATATTTTTCCGACAAACTAGTGCACATAAGATGGCTCAATGCAAAGGCATTTGAATTTTTGAGCCTTTTTTCATTTTCTTTGTTTTTTTTCAAATTGGGGTCAAACTTGGAGTGTTGACCATTCATACAAAATGGTTTGGAATTCCTACTTTCTTTGTCCCAAGTTCATCCATCACCAATATTCGAGCATAAAATGATTTTTTGGCAATTTTCTGGACCAAACCATGTCACACTTGTAGTGCAAATTTGGGCATTTTCTGATAATTCACTGAAACTCAACTAAATGCATGGAATATAGCAATATCACTCTGAAATTGCTAAAACTTGGTCAGTGGCCATCCAATGTGGCCTGATTTTGATGAAAAATGAAATGGAACAAATTTCAGAATTATTTGAGGCACTTCCTTCACAAAAAAGTCATTTCTAGGGCTTGGAAAATGGAAAATATATTTTTTATTACTAAATAATTGCAAATTCCTATGCAACATTGTCCACAATGGTAACACCACTAGTTGTGCCAAATTTGGGCATGTTATCATGGATTTTGCCATGTATGTGACCATTTCCATGTGCATATGCCTTGAAATCCACACAAGTCCATAGTAGATAGTCAAATTTGTGATTTTTTTTCAAACTTGTTGTATTGCAAGTTTAATACTTTTCCCACAAACTAGTGCACATAAGATGGCTCAATGCAAAGGCATCTGAATTTTTGAACCTTTTTTCATTTTCTTTGTTTTTTTCAAATTGGGGTCAAACTTGGAGTGTTGACCATTGATACAAAATGGTTTGGAATTCCTACTTTCTTTGTCCGAAGTTCATCCATCACCAATATTGGAGCATAAAATGATTTTTGGCAATTTTCTGGACCAAATCATGTCCCACTTGTAGTGCAAATTTGGGCATTTTCTGATAATTCACTGAAACTCAACTAAATGCATGGAATATAGCAATATCACTCTGAAATTGCTGAAACTTGGTCAATGGCCATCCAATGTGGCCTGATTTTCATGAAAAATGAAATGGACCAAATTTCAAAATTATTTGAGGCACTTCCTTCACAAAAAAAGTCATTTCTAGGGCTTGGAAAATGGAAAATATATTTTTTATTACTAAATAATTGCAAATTCCTACGCAACATTGTCCACAATGGTAACACCACTAGTTGTGCCAAATTTGGGCATGTTATCATGGATTTTGCCATGTATGTGACCATTTCCATGTGCATATGCCTTGAAATCCACACAAGTCCATAGTAGATAGTCAAATTTGTGATTTTTTTTTTCAAACTTGTTGTATTGCAAGTTTAATACTTTTCCCACAAATTAGTGCACATAAGATGGCTCAATGCAAAGGCATCTGAATTTTTGAACCTTTTTTTCATTTTCTTTGTTTTTTTTTCAAATTGGGGTCAAACTTGGAGTGTTGACCATTCATACAAAATGGTTTGGAATTCCTACTTTCTTTGTCCCAAGTTCATCCATCACCAATATTGGAGCATAAAATGATTTTTGGCAATTTTCAGGACCAAACCATGTCACACTTGTAGTGCAAATTTGGGCATTTTCTGATAATTCACTGAAACTCAACTAAATGCATGGAATATAGCAATATCACTCTGAAATTGCTGAAAGTTGGTCAGTGGCCATCCAATGTGGCCTGATTTTGATGAAAAATGAAATGGAACAAATTTCAGAATTATTTGAGGCACTTCCTTCACAAAAAAGTCATTTCTGGGGCTTGGAAAATGGAAAATATATTTTTTATTACTAAATAATTGCAAATTCCTATGCAACATTGTCCACAATGGTAACACCACTAGTTGTGCCAAATTTGGGCATGTTATCATGGATTTTGCCATGTATGTGACCATTTCCATGTGCATATGCCTTGAAATCCACACAAGTCCATAGTAGATAGTCAAATTTGTGAAGTTTTTTTTTCAAACTTGTTGTATTGCAAGTTTAATATTTTTCCAACAAACTAGTGCACATAAGATGGCTCAATGCAAAGGCATTTGAATTTTTGAGCCTTTTTTCATTTTTTTTTCAAATTGGGGTCAAACTTGGAGTGTTGACCATTCATACAAAATGGTTTGGAATTCCTACTTTTTTTGTCCCAAGTTCATCCATCACCAATATTGGAGCATAAAATGATTTTTGGCAGTTTTCTGGACCAAACCATGTCACACTTGTAGTGCAAATTTGGGCATTTTCTGATAATTCACTGAAACTCAACTAAATGCATGGAATATAGCAATATCACTCTCAAATTGTTGAAACTTGGTCAGTAGCCATCCAATGTGGCCTGCTTTTGATGAAAAATGAAATGGAACAAATTTCAAAATTATTTGAGGCACTTCCTTCACACAAAAAAGTCATTTCTGGGGCTTGGAAAATGGAAAATATATTTTTTATTACTAAATAATTGCAAATTCCTATGCAACATTGTCCACAATGGTAACACCACTAGTTGTGCCAAATTTGGGCACGTTATCATGGATTTTGAGCCTTTTTTCGTTTTCTGAGTTTTTTTTTCAAAACCAAACTACGTCACACTTGTACTGCAAATTTGGGCCTCTCTTGATAATTCACTCAAACTCAACTACATGTATGGAATATACCAATATTCAAATTCAGAACTAAACTAATTTGGTTGACTCAAGTGCATCTGCCACACCAAATGGTTTAATAAGCCACCTCTTTTTTTAGTCATTCTGCCCACATACCACCGCGGACCAGCTGATAGATGGACCCGCCGTTTGTGTCCCACGCGCCAGTAACTGCGCCCACCACCTACGACCATGAAGCCGCTGACAAAGGTGTCCCACAAGTCAGTAACTGCGCCCACCACCTACGACCGCACAGCCGATGACAAAGGTGTCCCACGCGCTAGTAACTGCTACCACACGTACGACCGCGCAGCCGCTGACAGAGGTGTCCCACAAGTCAGAATACGTGCCCACCATCTACGAGCGTGCAACGGCTGACAGAGGTGTCCCACAAGTCAGAATACGCGCCCACCATCTACGAGCGCGCAACCGCTGATAGAGGTGTCCCACAAGTCAGTACAGGCGCCCACCTTCTACGAGCGCGCAGCCGCTGACAGAGGTGTCCCACAAGTCAGTATAGGTGCCCACCTTCTACGACCGCACAGCCGCTGACAGAGGTGTCCCACAAGTCAGTACAGGCGCCCACCATCTACGACCGCGCAGCCGCTGACAGGGGTGTCCCACAAGTCAGTATAGGCGCCCACCATCTACGACCACGCAGCCGCTGACAAGGGTGTCCCACGCGTCAGTACATGCGCTCACCATCTATGACCGTGCAGCCGCTGACAGGGGTGTCCCAGGCGTCAGTAACCACGCCCAGTAACGGTCAAAGACTTTGACCAGACGGCAAACCCCCGTTTGGGCTTTTGCGAGGGTGGGCCGCTGAAAGTACATGTAGTCCCCATGTGTGGTTTTGGTAATTAAATGACAATCCTAATGGACTAATGTTTGCATTGAGATATACATTTGAAGGAAAGTTGCATTTGCAATGCATGAAGAATACTGGATGAATTGATGGATGAAATCCATCAACATAAATATATGCATTGAGATTTGATAATGAATGAAAATTCCTATGAAGAAACAATGACATCAAGTTATATAGGAAGATTTGTTCCATGGGTGATGCAAGAAGGAGATTGAATGGATTCGGAATGAATGCCATATACATATAGTTATGCATCAAGATTAATCATGGAGCAAAGATAAATGTTGACCAAGATGAAGATAGAAGATTGAATTCAAAGATGGTCAACACACGCGCGCAAATCATCTGCCACATGAGATCTTGTGGTATGGTAAGAATTTGTCAATTGCGCTTTGTGTACTAACCCATTCTATGTGTTTTCTATGTCTGTGTGGGTTAGGTGTTTCTCATGGACTTACATCAAGAGAAAGATTTCAAGTGCGCATGAGACGATGACATCAAGTAATGATGATCATGGTTTACAAGGGCAAGTTCAAGATAGGCATTCTGAAGAATTACATGCTTGAAGCTTGCAGATGATCATGTGATGGACACGTGAAGATGTATACAAAGCAAAGCTTCCCACATTGTGTATGGGGGAGCTACTTGGAGACTTCACCAATGTCTTGCCTTCAACTTGAGCCAAGAAGAAACATCAACATCAAGCTCAAGTGAAAGGCTCGAGTCAAAGGTATTAGTTCCTTTGACGTTAGTGTTGTGGAGTGATGACCACCGAAGAAACACATACACTCAAGAATGGATTCTCGATAGCTATGTAGTGTAGCTCTTTTATGATTCTTGAGTTATAGGAATCCCGCACTATTAAGAGGAGATCAAAGGGGTTCGTGATGGATTTGCTCAAGTCAACATCTTCTCTACACAATTCCACTCCTATCCTATATACCAAAGAAAATCCAAAGCCAAATAGGTTTCCCAAATATATGATAAAACCTTTGCATATTTGGCATCCTCCATTTTGGTTGATCTTGGATGGTTTTCTATGTGAGGACCTGGGGTTTTTCCATAGCTTCAAAACGAGCCCAAGATCATCAAAATCGGAGTTCGTATGAAAAAGTTGTGCATGTTTTACTATCTGGAGGGCCGGAAGTTCCGGGATGCCCGGAGGTTCCGGGCTCCGGACGTTCCGGGATAGGTTCCGGGGGAAGTTCCGGGCTTTCCAGAGTGTTGCGCTGATATTCTCCAAAGGGAGCCTGGAAGTTCCGGGCATGCTCGGAAGTTCCGGGCTGCGTTTTTCTGTGCATAACGGGCATATTTGGTGGGGCACTATATAAGGTACCCTTCTTCCCCAACGGGCTAGTGTTCTACATCTGAAATTTCCCCATTCTTGAGAGCCCACTCCTCCTCCCCCAAGCCTAAAAAAACTCCAATACATTTGGGGGAAAACTATCCCATGGATCTAGGGTTCATTTGTTGAACTCTTCATCCAAAGGAACCCAAGAACACCCAAGTGGCTCCCTCTCCTTTCTCCTACACCAAATCAAAGATTCCGGAGAGATTTGTGAGAGTTCTTGAGAGAGATTTCATCCAAGCATACATCCACTCCTCCTCTCTCTTTTGACCAAGGCAATTTGTGATTTGAGCAAGTCTTGAGCATTTCCCCCTTTGTTTTTGTTACTCTTGGAGGTTGGTGACTCCTAGGCGGTAGGAGTGCTCCGGTGAGGAATCAACTTGTGATTTGTCCCCCGGAAAGTTTGTGAAGGTTTGGAGGCCACCTCAAGGTCTACCACTAGTGGTTGGGAATCGCCTTCGTGGTGATATGTCAAGGAGAATAGGGTGAGCCTTCGTGGCGTTGGTGTGCCTTCGTGGTAACATCCACCTCTCTAACGGTGACTAGCTTCCCTCCAAGGAAGTGAACATCGGGATACATCCTCGTCTCCGTGACTTTGGTTATCCCTAACCCTAACTCCTTACTTGTGGTTTACTTTGGTCACTTGACCGTGCATTCACTATATCTTGTTATCCTCATTGTATTGTGTTGGCTATTCCCTTGTAGAGATTATTTAGGCCTTCACTTTATATTCTGCAATTCGTACTTGCTACTATTGATATATCTTGTGCTTAGTGTGAATTGCTAGCTTGTAACATTCATTTCCATATCTTGTGACATAACTTGTGTAAGCTTGTAGTGCTTACTTGTGGTTGTGTGTATTATTCATTTCCATATCTCGTGATATACATTGAGTAAGTATGTGTGACTTACTTGTGCTTACTCATATCCTCGTTGTTCTCATCTTGTTTATCCTAAGTTGTTGGTGCACTTAGTGAGCCTAATATATTTAGGATTTGTGCTTGAAAAGTATCCGCTTAGTTTATTTCCGCATTAGGATATAGCCAAATCCATAAAAGATTTTAAAACGCCTATTCACCCCCCTCTAGGCGACATCGTGGTCCTTTCAATTGGTATCAGAGCTAGGTCTCTCTTTATTAGGCTTCACCGCCTAGAGAGTATCGATGTCGACTAGTGATTTAGTGCACAATGACACTTTTGATTTTGATGGCACAAATTATCACCTATGGAGAATTCGCATGCTCTGTCACTTTCGGGCCATGGGTCCAAATGCTTTGCGAATTGTTCTTGTAGGAATTTCTATTGCAAAGGATGGTCCTTCTCCATCTATTGAGGATATGTATGTTGATTGTGATGCTTCTCTTATCATTCATCAAGCTATATCCTTTGAAGTGTTTAAGGTAGTCACGACTTGCAAGTCGGCACATGAGACTTGGACCAAACTTGTAGATATATACGGTGGGTCCAATGTTGATGAAGATAATATTCTTTGGAAGGAGTTAATGGAGGAGTTCTACACATTTTTAAATCATGAAGAGCTCTCTATTGCTTCCACCTCCAATTACTTGGACACTTCAATATCTTCCACTTCACCAACATGTGGCGTGCCACAAGGTAATGACATGGTGAGTGAAGAAATATCTTGTGATGATGGTGTTAAGCTCATTTGTGATGATATGCTTGATCTCCCGTATTTCCATGATAGAAATGCTTTGGTTTCCTCTAGTTGTTCTATGACTAACCATGTAGAGGAAATCAAGAAAGATGAGGCACGCTTGATTGATGAAGAACCCTCTTCTCCAAAAGAATCATCATCAACACCCTTTGTTCACATGTGCCTCATGGCAAGAGGTAATGACGAGGTATCATCTTCTCTTAGTGATAAGGATGATAGTTGTAATGAGGAAGATGATGATGACTTGACTCAAAATCTCTATGAGATTGGGAAAACTCTTCATAGAGCTAAAAATAACACTTATAAAAGGTTCCAAGATGTTCTTGCTTGCTTTCAAAAACGTAATGATTTATTTCTTAAAGAGCAAGCAAAAAGTGAACAACTTGAACATGAACTTGCTAAGGCTCATCAATCTCTTAGTGACTTGAGGTCTTCAAAAGAAGAGATTGAAGTTACTCATTGTAAACTTAAAGAGGATTTTGAGCACCTTGACCTTGGCTACAAGAATGTCAAAGGAGAGCTCACCAAACTCTCTAAGTCTCATGAGGAACTTCAAGCTACTCATGCGGAGTCTCTAGTTTCTACATGCTCCTCTCATATTGATAATGATGCTTGTGCTACTAACTCTATCTTGTGTGAAGCATCGATATTGAAAGAAAATGTTGAGCTTATGACTCAACTCGATTTGCTAACTAGCAATTATGGGAAAAGGGAAGAAAGTCATGAAAAGCTCTCGGGCACTCATGAGGATCTTCTAATCTCTCATGATGAGCTAAAGTTAGCTCATGAGGCTATGGTCACCAAGGTAAAATCGTGTAAGTCTCATGTGGATATTAGCACATCTTCTACTCGAAATGCCTTATTGCCTTGTGCTAGTCCTTGCAATTCCTCTCTACATGATATTGGTACATCTCATGATGAATTGCTCACCTTGTCTTGTTGCTCTAACCATGAAGTTTCTACTTCCACTAGTTCCCTTGTTTCTAGTGTTGAAACTAACCATGTAGAGGAAATTAATGAGCTCAAGGCCCAAGTCACTAGTTTGAAGAAAGACTTGGCAAAGTGCGATGATGGACATAGTTTTCACTCCAACAAGGAGAAGTCCAAGAACAAGAAAAGGGGACAAGACCAAGCCAAGAATGAGTCCAACATTTCTTGCTTTAAGTGCAAAAGTATTGGACATCATGTGAGATCTTGTCCATTGAAGAAAAGGGCTTATAAAGGGAAGCTACATGGGAAGCGGCCTCAAGCTCAATCTCAAGTTCAACCTCAAGTTGAAGAACGGCCACTATCCATGATGAACCATGTTATTGCTCCCCAAGTTGAGAAAGTAAAGAAGAAGAGAAGGGGGAGTACATGTTGCTATATTTGTCGTAAGAAGGGACACATAGCTTCATCATGTCCCAACGGTAACATCTCTAAGCCTCCAATTATCAATGATCATTATTCACTTAGGAAGGATAATGTTGGCAATTTGTTTGCCAAGTATGTTGGCACCCAAAGTGGTTTGACTAAAGAAAAGACCATTTGGGTTGCCAAGCCTATTGTGACTAATTTCTTAGGACCCAACTTGATTGGGGACCATCAAGCTCTAACTTGATCAATAGGTGTGTGGAGGGCATTGGAGACTTGGCTAGTTCATGGGAAAAGTGATTTTCATCATCCATTGAGGTTCAAGCCAAGTCAAAAGGATTATCATCATATTTGTCATTCCAATGCTCCTCGTGGTGGTAACTTATATTTATTCTGTCTACATTGAAAGTTACTAGCCCCTTGCATGTTTAGGTTTTGTATCTTACATATGATTGTATATGATGTGCTTCCTAGAGTATGCTTGATATGTGTTATCTAGCATGATTAGGTTGCAGTACACTTCATATACTTGTGTGCTTTGGTTCGAGCCTTTATTGATTCTCAGTGAATCTTATTTGGCTCTTTTAAGACATTAATGAATCATCACATTATGGGGGAGTGATATGCTATGTGCACATCACAAACCTAGAATGTGTAAATATGCTTGATACCACCTAGTATGATTACTATGAGATTATCTAGTTACTATGTGGTATGTCACACTCATGTGGAATTCAAATAACTATTGGTTAAACATTATCTTTGGTTGGATTTCACTTACCTCTTGTTGATAATATATGAATAATCACATTATGGGGGAGTGATGTGCTTTGTGCATATCACAATCCTTGTAAATGTGAACAACTGAGGATTGCCACCTCGAATTCATATTTGAGATTACCTTATATCTTTGTGGCTTGCTAAGCTCAACACGTCCCTAATTGCATAAACATCATTTTGCTATTTATCCTTTGGATTTGTGTAAGTAAGGATTTCTAGTGCGATGTTACCCATGGATTATCTTAAAGATCTTATCTGGGAAATCATTGTTTTGTGTCATTCCAATTACTGCTACGTATGATTATTCCGGAGGAGAGAAGTGCCCAAATGCCATAGTTGGAGAAGTTTGTGTGAAGGCCGGAACTTCCGGTGTTAGACGGAACTTCTGGGCACCAGAACTTTCGGGGAAGGTCCGGCCAGCTTCCGGGCAACCCAGAGGCATTGCGCAATCTATGCAATCTCTCTGTTTAGCCCGGAACCTGCCCGGACCCTCTCCCGGAACTTCTGGCGGACGGAACTTCCGGGGTGGCCGGAACTTCCGGGACGCGGAACTTCCGTGGCAAGTGTGGTCAGCTTCCGGGGCATCCAGAGTGATTGCACACTTGTGCAATCTATTTGTTTAACCCGGAAACTTCCCGGAACTTGGCCCGAAACTTCCGGGTGCCGGAACTTCCGTCTGCTGCCGGAACTTCCGGGACACGCAGAAATTTGCCCCAACGGTTGGATTTGGAGCCCCACCTATAAGTAGTCTTCTTCTTCCCCACGAAGAACTTGACGACTCCATTTCTCTCTCCTCCATTTTCAGAACTCAATTTCTTGATGCTTGGAGATCTCCCTCCTTAGCCAACCAAAGCTCTTGATCCTTTGACAAGCAAAGGAGAAGTGCATGATCTTGTTTTCATGGGAGTTTGTTATCTCATTGCTTGCAATATCTTATACCCATTTGAGTGAGATTTTCCTATGAGAATGTGTGGAATGCATATCTTTTATGCTCATTGGTTTTGCTTAAGTTCATATGTTGAACTTTGTGTGCTATCATGTGTTTATTTGTCTCATTGATGCAATTTGGTAGATTTCAATGATTTGTGATGATATTGGAGTATTCATGATGTATGTGATCTTTTGTCCAAGTTGTATCTCCTTGGATCTTGATTGTCTTGTGCATGCATGTTAATATATGTATATCTTTATGCCTTGCTTAAATGATCCAATATATAAGGGCAACTCCATCATGTCCTTAATGGTTAATATGTGCACGATATTCAAAGTCATATCTATATGCACATAGTTAAGTGGAGTTTGCACTTTGTATTGTAGTTGTGCTAACTACTTTGGACCCAATAAGTTTGGGGACCATATTGTACTTAAAAGTGATTTAGGTACATTGAAGAAGCATTGTGTGCTTGGCTTATGCATGAAGAAGGTGGTGTCACCATGAGGGAATTAGAGCCAAGTTTGGGTGACTCATTGATCTGCTACTTCATGTCAATGCTTTCTCGGTAACAAGTATTTACTTCATGCAAATATTTCTTGCATTCAAACTTGTGTAGGTTGCATCATGGCATGAATTTCTTGACTCGTTCTTGTGATACTTGTTTCCATTCTCAAAGCATCCCAACAATGATCTCTTGTTGCTAGTTGTGATGTCTTTGATGGTTGTGTGTTTGGAGTTCATTAATATACAATAAGATAATATTAAGCCATGGTCCTTGCTATTATGACTAGGCTCAAGTTGTATAATAGTGGATTCACTTGTGGATAACATGTTCTTATCAATTGCAAAACATTTTTGTGTATACGAGTTTCTTTGTGGATACATATCATGATTATTATTGGCCACTTAGAAATTTTTATACACAAGAAAGTTCATATCTTTCCATGGTATCTTTTATTCCTTGCCGGCCACTTGGTTTGGTTCTTTTTGACACTTTGGTGGTTTCGGTAAGAGGTTGGAACATGAGTGCTTGTATATTTGCATATAATCTTGCGCACTCATGTGTTTTGAATGTATTTTGGACCCATGCTTGACATGATGATCACATTGGATATTCCTATTATACCTTGTCCAAAATATGTTCTTTGGATCTTCTGAATGTTTTCCTCGCATGTCTAATGCTTATTTTCATATCTTCGTATCTGGTTGCATTCTATAGATTCCGAGCTCCTCCAATTGTTCACCATTGAATATGTGCATTTGTTTTCACTCACATTTTGTGATATGCACACATCAAGGAGGAACTCATACTATATTGGTCTTCTAGATGTTTTGTCTTCCATTTTGGCATTTGTTGCCAATGGGGGAGAAGTTTAGAGGGTTTAAGATATATCTTTTGAAGTTCTTGTTGTCATTCATGCATATCTACCCTAGTTATATGTGCTTGTTGCATGAATGAGTATATAGAGAAAACTCCACCTAGTTTATATCTATGCAATGAAATTCAAAGTTCATTCACACTTGCATATATTATGGGGGAGCTTGCTCTATATATTGTGGTCCTACTAACATCAAATGCTTGTGTAGTATTTTGATGTTAGTACAACCGGTTCTGATAACAGCAAGTTTCTTTGTGATACTTGATGCTATCAAAATCACCCCAAGTATGCAATTTATCCTCGGATAAATTGCATGCTTGTTTAAAAATTCATTATATAAACCCTCTTATTGAGATTGTCATCAATTACCAAAATGGGGGAGATTGAAAGTACGTGTAGTCCCCATGTGTGGTTTTGGTAATTAAATGACAATTCTAATGGACTAATGTTTGCATTGAGATATACATTTGAAGGAAAGTTCCATTTGCAATGCATGAAGAATACTGGATGAATTGATGGATGAAATCCATCAACATAAATATATGCATTGAGATTTGATAATGAATGACAATTCCTATGAAGAAACAATGACATCAAGTTATATAGGAAGATTTGTTCCATGGGTGATGCAAGAAGGAGATTGAATGGATTCGGAATGAATACCATATACATATAGTTATGCATCAAGATTAATCATGGAGCAAAGATAAATGTTGACCAAGATGAAGATAGAAGATTGAATTCAAAGATGGTCAACACACACGTGCAAATCATGTGCCACATGAGATCTTGTGGTATGGTAAGAATTTGTCAATTGCGCTTTGTGTACTAACCCATTCTATGTATTTTCTATGTCTGTGTGGGTTAGGTGTTTCTCATGGACTTACATCAAGAGAAAGATTTCAAGTGCGCATGAGACGATGACATCAAGTAATGATGATCATGGTTTACAAGGGCAAGTTCAAGATAGGCATTCTGAAGAATTACATGCTTGAAGCTTGCAATTGATCATGTGATGGACACATGAAGATGAATACAAAGCAAAGCTTCCCACATTGTGTATGGGGGAGCTACTTGAAGACTTCACCAATGTCTTGCCTTCAACTTGAGCCAAGAAGAAACATCAACATCAAGCTCAAGTGAAAGGCTCGAGTCAAAGGTATTAGTTCCTTTGACGTTAGTGTTGTGGAGTGATGACCACCGAAGAAACACATACACTCAAGAATAGATTCTCGATAGCTATGTAGTGTAGCTCTTTTATGATTCTTGAGTTATAGGAATCCCGCACTATTAAGAGGGGATCAAAGGGGTTCGTGATGGATTTGCTCAAGTCAACATCTTCTCTACACAATTCCACTCCTATCCTATATACCAAAGAAAATCCACAGCCAAATAGGTTTCCCAAATATATGATAAAACCTTTGCATATTTGGCATCCTCCATTTTGGTTGATCTTGGATGGTTCTCTATGTGAGGACCTGGGGTTTTTCCATAGCTTCAAAACGATCCCAAGATCATCAAAATTGGAGTTCGTATGAAAAAGTTGTGCATGTTTTACTATCTGGAGGGCCGGAAGTTCTGGGATGCCCGGAGGTTCCGGGCTCCAGACGTTCCGGGATAGGTTCCGGGGGAAGTTCTGGGCTTTCCAGATTGTTGCGCTGATATTCTCCAAAGGGAGCCCGGAAGTTCCGGGCTGCGTTTTTCTGTGCATAACGGGCAGATTTGGTGGGAGCACTATATAAGGTACCCTTCTTCCCCAACGGGCTAGTGTTCTACATCTGAAATTTCCCCATTCTTGAGAGCTCACTCCTCCTCCCCCAAGCCTAAAAAAAACTCCAATACATTTGGGGGAAAACTATCCCTTGGATCTAGGGTTCATTTGTTGAACTCTTCATCCAAAGGAACCCAAGAACACCCAAGTGGCTCCCTCTCCTTTCTCCTACATCAAATCAAAGATTCCGGAGAGATTTGTGAGAGTTCTTGAAAGAGATTTCATCCAAGCATACATCCACTCCTCCTCGCTCTTTTGACCAAAGCAATTTGTGATTTGAGCAAGTCTTGAGCATTTCCCCCTTTGTTCTTGTTACTCTTGGAGGTTGGAGACTCCTAGGCGGTAGGAGTGCTCCGGTGAGGAATCAACTTGTGATTTGTCCCCCGAAAAGTTTGTGAAGGTTTGGAGGCCACCTCAAGGTCTACCACTAGTGGTTGGGAATCGCCTTCGTGGTGATATCTCAAGGAGAATAGGGTGAGCCTTCGTGGTGTTGGTGTGCCTTCGTGGTAACATCCACCTCTCTAACGGTGACTAGCTTCCCTCCAAGGAAGTGAACATCGGGATACATCCTCGTCTCCGTGACTTTGGTTATCCCTAACCCTAACTCCTTACTTGTGGTTTACTTTGGTCACTTGACCGTGCATTCACGATATCTTGTTATCCTCATTGTATTGTTATTCCCTTGTAGAGATTATTTAGGCCTTCACTTTATATTCCGCAATTCATACTTGCTACTATTGATATATCTTGTGCTTAGTGTTAATTGCTAGCTTGTAACATTCATTTCCATATCTTGTGACATAACTTGTTTAAGCTTGTAGTGCTTACTTGTGGTTGTGTGTATTATTCATTTCCGTATCTCGTGATATACATTGAGTAAGTTTGTGTGACTTACTTGTGCTTACTCATATCCTCGTTGTTCTCATCTTGTTTATCCTAAGTTGTTGGTGCACTTAGTGAGCCTAGTATATTTAGGATTTGTGCTTGAAAAGTATCCGCTTAGTTTATTTCCGCATTAGGATATAGCCATATCCATAAAAGATTTTAAAACGCCTATTCACCCCCCCCCCTCTAGGCGACATCGTGGTCCTTTCAGCCGCACCGTGGAGGGGAAAAGTGAGGACTACCAAAGAGTGTGGGCAAAACTGAGGAGAACTAACCGATGAGGGGCACAGAAATAGAAATCCCTAAATTATATATATAATGCTCTGAAAATGTTTAGAACAAATATATACTCCCTCCGTCCCAAAATAAGTGACTCAACTTTGTACTGAACTTAGTACAAACTTGAGTCACTTATTTTGGGACGGAGGGAGTATTTAATTTCATATCAATGAGCCTAAAAAGGCCAAGTGGTGGAGAAGGAATTGGGCCACTAAGGCCTAATAGGGGAGGCGCCCCCTTTCCCTCTTGAGGGAGGCCGAATTGGGGTGGGGGGAGGATTCCTCCTCCCCCCTTAGGCCGGCGCACCAAGGAGGAATCCCTCTCCCCTCCAACCTATATATACTAGAGGATTTCCACCCTTTTGATACACAAGTTTTGGAGCCTCCTCTAGTTCATCTATACTACTATTAAAAGAGCAAACATCAATTCCCCTACAGCCACACAAAAAAGTGTACACAGGATGACCCCCACCGTCCAATCTGACCCACTTATTACCATCTAACTGTCCACGTTACATCCACCAGGCTACAATCAGATCAACGGTTGAAACTAAATGTTCTGCCGGCAGACTCTGCCCTCTGGGATGCTACACGTCCCAACGAGCAATGCCGCCAGACTCCAAAAGGAAACCTCCACGATTAACGCCGCCACTAGGCCACGAAGATCACCTCGCCCGGTCTTCTTCGCCAGTGGTTGCCGCGACGTCCTCACCATGGTGGTTCCTCACACCGACCTGGAGTAGATCTGGTCTCCACGCCATCCTCAACCCGGTGGCCGCCGTCTGACGACACATCTGGCCACCCCGGCGCGCTGCCCTACCTCCGGTGCATCACCCCGGTGGCCTGCACCAGGGGCGAGGAGTTAGGTCCGTATCGGCCCTGCAAGTGCACAGGTTAGATCTTGAATTTCTTGAATTTGCATATCGTAATCAGCCAAAAGACAAAGGAAATTGCTGTGAAATTTGATACGTACAGGCATTATGATCTATACTAATGTAATAATACCGTCGGGTCACCATGTACATACAAGTTATTAGGATTCTTGCTGAGTTGTTTCTTTTGTTACCTACACAACAGGGTTGAACAACTGTTTCGCAAAGACAATATGGCATCCTCTCAACGTAGTGTTGTACGTACTCCGTTTCAGGACCTAACGAACAACGACAATTCAGGTAAATACATATGTCACCAACTCTTAACTACATCGACCTTGTGTATCCTGAGTTTTCATTGCCTCGCAGGTCAGAAAACAGATCCAAAAGAATTGAAGAGACAAAGGGAAAGGGAGAGGTATGCACTAAACAGGGATGCAATACTTAAAAAAATAAAGGAGGCAAGGGATCTTAAGAAAGCTGCATGTGCCGTTCTAAATGGAAATAGCACTCCATCTACGCCACCCGTGCCCATATCACCCGGTTTCTCCATTTACTCTGTTCTTTATAATACATTGATGAATCAGAAATAAGTCATATTAATGATCGATTCTTATGGACAGATTTTCATACTGCGGATAGACCCAGTGCACAGTCCGCTCTCACCCAGCTACAGTACACACCAGCTGCCAAAGGTGATATCTTTTCTTACCAAACATAATAGCTTCGTTTATGTGTCAACAACTGACATTGTACATACAATTGTGATGCAGGCATACCTCGTGATGTGATAATGGGTGATCACACTCCACTTCATGGTCCAAATTCATTAAGAACACCACAAAGTGTCGTTTCTAACAAAGAAAATGTCAATAATGTTACCACATGCATGGAAAGAAGCGGATAGATAGCATACATGTATGTGTTTCACTAACAATATTCCACAAATGAATGGCGATGTGGTGAAGGCATGCCTGTTGTGCATACAATGGCATAAGCATCAACAAAGTTCAGATGTCAATTGATGGAGTCACATGCATTTCTGATACAAAA
Organism: Elymus sibiricus; assembly: GCA_039707655.1. Classification (NCBI taxonomy): domain Eukaryota; kingdom Viridiplantae; phylum Streptophyta; class Magnoliopsida; order Poales; family Poaceae; genus Elymus; species Elymus sibiricus. The sequence continues at coordinate 33,765,109 of CM077670.1, forward strand.
AGTGCAGATACTAACTTGGTTGTGACCCTGGAACTCTCGGTTACTAAGGCCATGTTCGGCAATCCACCAGCTCCTTAAAATCCAAGGATCTGTGGAGCACCTGTTTGATAGCTCCAACATTTTCTACTGCAGCTCCGTCTGCTCCGGGAGGGAAACCGAACGGACCCTAAGTGCCAGTAATAATGCGACATTACAACGTGAGAATACCACTCAAATCATGCAACTGCCACAAAAAGCAACAACTCAACATCAATTAGAGCTAGCTGATACTGACAAGTTAAGCCACCCAGAATCCAAATTCACAAATAAATATACCCAAGCATCATCGATACTGAAAAATTAGAGCTAGCTGATGCTGAAAAATTAGAGCTAGCGGATACTGACAAATTAGAGCTAGCTGATACTGAAAAATCTCTTGTCTATGTTGTATGTAAAGCCAGTATGGATGCTAGATCTACCATCTCAACTACACATCGAAAGAGAGGCGTGAGGAACCACATCAGGGATGGAAGCACCGTACCAAATCGAAACGAGAAAGAGGGAGAGGGGGAGGGAGGAAAAGGGAGACCTTCCATGGCGGCATGGCGTTCCGAGAAGAAGAAGCAGAAGGGAGCGCGGCGTCCCGAGCTCCATGTCCCTTGACGAGGGCGCGAATCCGCTCCATCTGGCGCCGTCTAAGCCTGAGGTGCTCGCATAGACGCAGTGGATCCGGTCCGCTCTGAGATGCCCACTCCCTCATCGTGTCCAGCAGCTCGCACCGAGATCTGCGCTGAGACACGACGGCGGAAGAGTTGGCGGTGAGGCGAACCCGTGGTGGGGAGAGGATGTGGCGGGGCGACGCCATAATGGGAAGAGGAGGCGATGAGCCGAGGCCGTAGGGGGTGAGGGGTGGGGGAGGAGGCGCCGGACGACGTCCTGGCTAGAGAGGAGGCGGTGTGCGGCGGCGTGCGGGCAACAGGCGAAGGAGAGGATGCTGCGGGGACGGCAGGCGGCGGAGAAAGCGAAGCGTGTGTGTGTGTGCGGTGAGAAATTGTTAGCTTCTTAGTGGGATTGAAAGGGCGGCCGCCGCTGTCTCTCTTTTTTTTGATACATCCCGCCGCTGTCTCTTTTTAGTTTGTTTTTTCAGCAAATTTTCCTTTTTAAAGAGATCGGCTGTTTTTTTTTGCATCGGAGAGATCGGCTGTTTGACCGTGCTATACCTAGATAATGTTGCGTAGTTGTTATTTTTAAGTATTTTTGGAAGTAATAATTACAATATATTTATGTGATCATGAATTTTATCTGAAAACATGTGTATGGATCACATTTAAATGATCGGAAAAAAAGTCGACTAAAAAAGAAATAAAATTCAAAATACAGTTAATGATTTTTATAGACTAAGATACGTGCGTTGCACGTGCACGCTTACTAGTCTGGAAAAGCATGTCATTTACCTCTTGAGTTAGAACATAAAGCATATTGGGCAATTAAAGAACTTAAATATGATTTTAAACTTGCCGATGAAAAGAGATTATTTGATATTAGCTCCTTAGATGAATGGAGAACACAAGCTTATGAAAATGCCAAGTTGTTTAAAGAAAAAGTTAAAAGATGGCATGATAAGAGAATTCAAAAACGGGAATTCAGAGTAGGTGATCATGTTCTATTATACAATTCTCGTTTAAGGTTCTTTGCAGGAAAACTTCTCTCTAAATGGGAAGGGCCATACATCATCGAAGAAGTTTATCGCTCCGGAGCCATCAAAATAAACAACTCCGAAGGCAATAATCCAAGGGTGGTTAATGGGCAAAGAATTAAACATTATATCTCAGGTACGCCCATTAATGTTGAAACTAATATTATTCAAACAATAACACCTGAAGAGCACATAGAAGAAACCTTCCGGAACGCTCCAGAATCCTGAAAAGGAGTAGGTACGTGGTACGATAAGTAAACCGACTCCAAAACTTTCATAAAAGTACTTTCTGTTCATTTTGGAATATATAAAAAATTAGGAAAATAATAAACAGTCCGAAAAGTGCACGAGGAGGCGACAAGCCTGGGGGGCGCGCCCTACCCCCCAGGGCACGCCTACCAGGCTTGTGGCTCCCTCGTGGACTTTTCCGACTCCGTTTTTCTTCCATATTACTTGTCCTGCATGGGCAAATTTCATTATATATACTCTCAGATGTTTTGACCACCGTATCGGAAGTTTCTCCTCTATTCTTGTTTCGTGTTGTTTCCTGTCAGATTTTCAAGGCCGGGCATCATGTCTTCCGCTTCCTCTAACAACGTGGGAGACGACGCTTGGTTGCTACAGATGGAACTCAGGAGAGAGGAGGAGGAGGAGGTTACCATGGAAGAAGATGATGGAGATTCGCTGGAAGTCCACCCCCCGGCCTCCGAGAGGGGTACCCTTGCCGGCATCTCCACAACTCCAAATCCTCATCAAGCCGTGAGAAGCACTACAAGCCATGTGAGTCCAGAGGTACAAGAAGGGCTCCCTCCTAGGAGACCCTTACACAGGTTACATCAGAACAATTTTCATAATTTGGTCCACAATTATGGGGTTGAAAACACTCCTCGCATGCACATACCTTCCAATTGGGATATTTCCCGTCCAAGTGAGAATGATGCAGGAAAGGGATCATGGTGGCCGGAAAATAAACATATTATGGTTGAAGTGCAAAAGAATGCCACCACAATTCAACAGTTGCTTCGGGAGGTCCAGAGTTTGAAGGATATCTTATTAAATATTTTGAAGGACAAGCTCACCACTTCATCACCACCATCACCGAAGAAGGAGACTTGAGCACATGGGTATGGGCACCACCCTTGGCTTGTGCCAAGCTTGGGGGAGGTGCCCCGGTATCGTATCACCATCACTTTTTATCATCATTATCTATCTTAGTTCGATCCTTAGTTATTTCATGATTTAGAAGAATAAAGTTTAGTATGATTTAGCTTCGAGTGCTTGCCTTATGATCTATCTATGTATGTAATTGTGTGTGAAAGTTATATAATAAAATGTAGTTTGAGTTGAGTGTTTTGCTTTTGTTGATCCAATCTTAGAAAAAATAAAGGGTATAAAAAATAAGATCATATGCTAATCCCATGCGGAGTGATGACTTCACATAAAAGAAGTATAATTGATAAAACTTGTTGGAAGTTAACAAACATAGCATTGGTCATTGTTGCAATTCATGAAAAAGTAATAAAGGAAGAGAGATCTCACATATAAATACACTATCTTGGACATCTTTTATGATTGTGAGCCCTCATTAAATATTCTATGTCAAATAGTCAACGTTGGACAAGGAAGACAACGCAATGAGTTATGTTTGCTTATATTCACATAGAAGTTATATTGTTTTGGATCCTCTAACATGTGGTGCTTGCCCCCTATCTTTTGCTAGCCAAAAGTTCGCACTAAGTAGAGATACTACTTGTGCATCCAAAAACCCTTAAACCCAGTTTCATGCCACGAGAGTCCATTATATCTACCTATGGATTGAATAAGATCCTTCAAGTAAGTTGTCATCGGTGCAAAGCAATAAAAATTGCTCCTAAATATGTATGATCTTTTATTGTAAGGGAAAATAAGTTTTGTACGATCTTGTGATGGTGAAGAAATTAAAGCGACAAACTGCATAATAAAGGTTGCTATCACAAGGGGCAATATAAAGTGACGTTCCTTTACATTAAGAGCTTGCACATCCAAAAACAAAAAGCGCATGACAACCTCTGCTTCCCTCTGCGAAGGGCCTATCTTTTACTTTATGTATTTACTTTCATGCAAGAGTCAATAGTATTCTTCTCTATTCCATTTTTATTTTCTCTCTTGGCAAGCATCATGTGGTGGGGATAGATCCAGGCATATATACCCAGTTGGATGTAGGTGATCATGAGTTATTATTGTTGACATTACCCTTGAGGTAAATACGTTGGGAGGCGAAATTATAAGCCCCTTCTATGTGTCTGATTGAAACTTTTGCTCCATAAGTATGCCGTGAGTTTCAGCAATCATAGAAGACTAAATGATAGTTGAGTATGTGAACTTGCTAAACAAAGCTCTTACATAGACTCTTTCTGATAATATGATTAATTGCAATTGCTTCAGTGACTGAGATCATAGTTCGTTAGTTTTCAATTTGGTTTATGGTTCATACTTTAACTTGTGATTGAATTGTCATTTTTTTCATGAGAAGTTTTATGATGATATATTGCTATTATAATAAAGATCATGATGATTCATGTCCGTATTTTATTTTTATCGACGCCGCTCTCTCCAAACATGTGGTCATGATTATCGATTTCGGATTTCGCTTGAGGACAAGCGAGGTCTAAGCTTGGGGGAGTTGATACATCCAATTTGCATCATGATTTCCTACTGCTAATTAATATGTTTTTGATCATTATTTCACTTTATGGTGTAATTCTTATGCCTTTTCTCTCTTATTTTGCAAGATTCACATGAAGAGGGAGATTGCCGGCAGCTGGAATTCTGGACCGGAAAGGGGTGAAACAGAGATAGCTATTCTACACAACTCCAAATCACCTGAAAATTTACGGAGAATTATTTTGGGATATATAAAAATACTGGCAAAAGAATTACCAGGAAGGGGCCCACCAGGAAGCCACAAGCCTGAGGAGCGCGCCCCCCGAGCTTGTGGGGCCCCTGGTAGGCCTCCGGCCCCCTCCTTCTGCTATATGAAGCTATTTGCCCTAGAAAAAATCAGAAGAAGACTTTCGGGATGAAGCGCCGCCGTCTCGAGGGGGAGCCTGGGTAGGAGCTATTTTGCTCTCCGGCGGAGCGATTCCGCCGGGGAAACTTCCTTCCGGGAGGGGAAAATCGAAGCCATCGACATCACCAATGATCCTCTCATCGTGGGAGGACCAATCTTCATCAACATCTTCACCAGCACCATCTCATCTCAAACCCTAGTTCATCTCTTGTATTCAATCTTTGTCTCAAAACCTCAGATTGGTACCTGTGGGTTGCTAGTGGTGTTGATTACATCTTGTAGTTGATGCTAGTTGGTTTATTTGGTGGAAGATTATATGTTCAGATCCTTAATGATATTCAATACCCCTCTGATCTAGAACATGAATATGATTTGTGAGTAGTTACTTTTGTTCTTGAGGACATGGGAGAAGTCTTGTCATAAGTAATCATGTGAATTTGGTATTCATTCGATATTTTGATGATATGTATGTTGTTGCTTCCTTTAGTGGTGTCGTGTGAACGTTGACTACATGACACTTCACCATCTTTGGGCCTAAGGGAAGGCATTGTGGAGTAGTAATTAGATGATGGGTTGCTAGAGTGATAGAAGCTTAAAACCCTAGTTTATGCGCTATTCCGTAAGGGGCTGATTTGAATCCATATGTTTCATGATATGGTTAGAGTTATCTTAATTCTTCTTTCAGAGTTGTGGATGCTTGCGAGAGGGGGTAATCATAAGTGGGAGGCTTTTTTAAGTAAGAACAACACCCAAGCACCGGTCCACCCACATATCAAATTATCAAAGTAGCGAACGCGAATCAAACAAACATGATGAAAGTGACTAGATGAAATTCCCATGTGTCCTCGAGAACGCTTTGCTTATTATACGAGTTCGTTCCGGCTTGTCCTTTGCTACAAAAAGGATTGGGCCACCTTGCCGCACTTTATTATACTTGTTACTTGTTACTTGTTAGAAATTATCTTGCTATCAAAACTATCTGTTACCGAAATTCCAGTGCTTGCAGAGAATACCTTGCTGAAAACCGCTTGTCATTTCCTTCTGCTCCTCGTTGGGTTCGACACTCTTACTTATCGAAAGGACTACGATTGATCCCCTATACTTGTGGGTCATCAGTACCTTAAGGGTCAAACTAAATTGAATAAGCGTCATGCTAAATGGAGTGAGTTCATTAAGTTATTTCCTTATGTTATCAAGTATATCAAAGGTAAGGAAAATGTTGTGGCAGACGCTCTTTCCCACAAGTGCATGTTGGTTCATCAACTTGAGTTGAATGTCATAGGATTTGAGCACATTAAAGACTTGTATGTGAATGATGTTTCTTTTGCAATTCCTTATGCCAAATGCCTAACGCACAAAACTTGGGAGCAATACTATTTGAAGGATGATTATCTTATGTGAGCTAACAAACTTTGTATTCCCGAGTCTTCTCTTCGTTTGCTACTTTTGCAAGAAGCTCATGGTGGAGGACTCATGGGACATTTTGGACGCGACAAGACATTCGCCACGCTCTCCAAGAACTATTTTTGGCCAAAGATGTTTCACGACGTTTCACGCTACACCAACCGATGCTCTACATGCCACAAAGCTAAGTCTAAAGCTCAATCTCATGGTCTATATGCCACTTCCTATTCCATATCAACCATGGGAAGATATTAGTATGGATTTTGTGCTTGGTTTGCCTCGTACTCAAAACGGCAAAGATTCAGTATTTGTTGTTGTGGACCGTTTCTCTAAGATGGCACATTTTATTCCATGCAACAAGATATACGATGCTTCACATGTTGCAAATCTCTTTTGTAGGGAAACCTTATGTTTGCATGGAGTGCCCATGACGATTGTATCGGACCGCGACGTCAAGTTCCTAAGCTACTTCTGGAAGACACTTTGCGCCAAGCTCGGAATCAAGCTACTGTTCTCTTCGGCATATCATCCACAAACCGACGGCCAAACGGAGGTCACCAACCGGACGCTATCCATACTCCTTCGCGTGTTGATCAAGAAGAACATAATGAAGTGGGAGGAATGCTTACCCATCGCCGAGTACGCCTACAATCGAGCACGACATTCGACTACCGACAAGTCCCCCTTCGAGGTCGTCTACGGCTTCAACCCGTTGTCCCCATTGGACATACTACCGCTACCACTCCAAGAGCGCATCAACATGGACGCGAATGCACGAGCCGCATACCTCAAGAAGGTGCATGAAGATACAAGGCACGCAATCGAGCACCAAGTACAATGACTTGCGACCATGGTCAACATCAACAAGCACCCCATGGTGTTCAACCTCAGAGATCTTGTGTGGCTACACCTACGCAAAGAACGCTTCCCCAACGAACGCAAGTCCAAACTACTACCTCGAGCCGACGGATCGTTCAAGGTGCTAGCACGATACAATGACAACGCCTACAAGATCGACATCCCACACGACAAGTACAACATGAGCGACACCTTCAACGTCAAGTACTTATCTCCCTTCCATGGTGATGTGGATTACGATCCGAGGATGGATCTTTCCCAGGGGGGGGGGAGATGATGCAGAGCATCCCAAGGCCATCCACATGGATTCACCTTCGTCTCCTCAAGTACCACAAGGACCTATGACACGAGCACGTGCAAGAGCCATCGAGAACGAGGTGACATCTCTCCTCTCGCAACTTCCCTTCGAATCACATGAGACATGGATGCTACCTCAAGCGGAGACCCTTTGCATACTCAGGTACCAAGGAACCCATCATGGAGAAGCTAAGGAACAAGGCTGAGCGAAGAAGGAAGGAGAACGCGAAGACGGAGAAGGAATGGAGCAAGGCAGCGCTTGCCCGGATGATCCGGCCGGCTGCCCGGACGATCCGGCCGAGGCGCGCACTGAGGACAGAACTGGCCGAAGTGAAGCCGGCTCATCCAGACCCCGGCTTGGATCATCCAGCCCCGCCCAGACGTCCGGACGATGCCCCGGACATCCGAACCCCTGCAGCCGTTTCGACACATCCGGACGATCCGGACGGCCGCCCGGATCATCCAGACCCCCGACGCCCGGATCATCCGAACCGCCACCCGGAGCATCCAGACCCCTCCTGCGCATATGACTTGGGCCCGAGGCCCATGTAACCCTGTCATCCCCTAGACTATATAAACTCTTCCTCCACTATGTTTTAGGGTTAGCAAAGTAGTTGGCTCTTTGAGATAGAGCTTTGCTCATCCATACCTCTCCCATGGAGATCAAGACCTCCATGAGATCCATGTGAGAAGATCCACTCTGGATTCAAGACCTCAACTCCTCTATGGATTGGGATGAACTAGTTACCATGTATCCTCTTGTGTTGACTTTGGATCTTGTATCTCTACTATGTGTATGTGGATCAAGTGCATGTGTGATTGGATTTGGGTTGATTGAGTGTTTTGTTCTTGTGTTCTTCTCTCAATTTGCCTTTTCCCCTCCAAGTGTGAAAATATCGACGAACTAGGGTTCCACCCTACATCAAAGAGGGAGATTGCCGACAGCTGGAATTCTGGACCGAAAAGGGTGAAACAGAGATAGCTATTCTGCACACCTCCAAATGACCTGCAAATTTACGGAGAATTATTTTGGAATATGTACAAAATATTGGCTGAAGAAATATCAGAGGGGGACCCACCAGGAAGCGACAAGCCTGGGGGGCCCGCCCCCCAAGCTTGTGGCACCCCTGGTAGGCCTCCAGGGCCCATCTTCTCCTATATGAAGCCATTTGCCCTAGAAAAAAACAGAAGAAGACTTTCGGGACGAAGCGCTGCCGCCTCGAGGCGGAACCTGGGCAGGAGCACTTTTGCTCTCTGGCGGAGCGATTCCGCCGGGGATACTTCCCTCCGGAGGGGGAAATCGAAGCCATCGACATCACCAACGATTCTCTCATCATGGGAGGACCAATCTTCATCAAACATCTTCACCAGCGCCATCTCATCTCAAACCCTAGTTCATCTCTTGTATTCAATCTTTGTCCCAAAACCTCAGATTGGTACCTGTGGGTTCCTAGTAGTGTTGATTACTCTCTGTAGTTGATGCTAGTTGGTTTATTTGGTGGAGGATTATATGTTCAGATCCTTAATGCTATTCAATACCCCTCTGATCTTGAACATGAATATGATTTGTGAGTAATTACTTTTGTTCTTGAGGACATGGGAGAAGTCTTGTCATAAGTAATCATGTGAATTTGGTATTCGTTTGATATTTTTGATGATATGTATGTTGTTGCTTCCTTTAGTGGTGTCATGTGAACGTCGACTACATGACACTTCACCATCTTTGGGCCTAAGGGAAGGCATTGTGGAGTAGTAATTTGATGATGGGTTGCTAGAGTGACAGAAGCTTAAACCCTAATTTATGCGCTATTATGTAAGGGGTTGATTTGGATCCATATGTTTCATGCTATGGTTAGATTTATCTTAATTCTTCTTTCATAGTTGCGGATGCTTGCGAGAGGGGGTAATCATAAGTGGGAGGCTTGTTCAAGTAAGAATTGCACCCAAGCACCGATCCACCCACATATCAAATTATCAAAGTAGCAAACGTGAATCAAACAAACATGATGAAAGTGACTAGATGATAATTCCCATGTGTCCTCGAGAACGCTTTACTTTATATAAGAGATCGTTCCGGCTTGTCCTTTGCTATAAAATGGATTGGGCCACCTTGCTGCACTTTATTATACTTGTTACTTGTTACTTGTTACGAATTATCTTGCTATCAAAACTATCTGTTACCGCTACTTTCAGTACTTGCAGAGAATACCTTGCTGAGAACCGCCTGTCATTTCCTTCTGCTCGTCGTTGGGTTCGACACTCTTACTTATCGAAAGGACTACGATTGATCCCCTATACTTGTGGGTCATCAGTGAGGATGAGCTCGTTGTAAAGAGTTACACCGATGCTAGTTTCCAAACCGATAGGGACGATAGTTGATCGCAATCTGGGTTTGTGTTCATTCTGAACGAAGGAGCAGTGAGCTGGAGGAGTTCCAAGCAAGATATGGTAGCTGATTCTACATCAGAGGCCGAGTACATTGCGGCTTCTGAAGCTGCAAAAGAAGGTGTTTGGGTGAAGAATTTTATTTTTGATCTTGGTGTGGTTCAGAGCTCGTCCAATCCATTGGACCTCTATTGTGATAATAGTGGTGCTACCGTGCAAGTCAAGGAACCACGGAACCATCATAAAACCCAACACATACTCAAGCGTTTTAACATTATCCGCGACATTGTCAAGAGAGGTGATGTAAACATATGCAAGGTACACACTGATGCAAATGTTGCTGATCCATTGACGAAACCTCTCCCACGGCCGAAGCATGAGGCGCACATGAGTTCCATGGGCATACGATGCCTAAATGATTGACTCTAGTGCAAGTGGGAGACTGTTGGAGATATGCCCTAGAGGCAATCATGTGATGATGATATTTCCCTATGTATTCATGAGTCTTTTGTATTGTCCTTGAACATCATCAATGATATGTATCAATAAGTATGTGACTTGTTTGTGGAAGTATGTATTGTATGATGATCGTTCTAATGGTCCCTAGTTGATAAGGTTATGCAGACACATATCCTTGACTAGTATACGACTCGGATGATGACTATGTTTCACAAGTCATGTGCATGGAGATGCTAAACCGATAGTATGGACTCGGGGATGGAGATCACCGATTCGGATAGACCCACTTTGAGACGCAGCGAGACATTGTCATCTGTTAGTCTCAAGTACAATGTCTATGCCATGTCCTAGACCTGAGGTCCTCGCATGTTCTCGGGATGAGGATCGACTCACTTAGTGTCTATCAAACGCTACTCCGTAACTGGGTAGTTATAAAGGTAGCTTTCGGGTGAGTCGTGAGACATGCCGCGAGACATGGCTGACCAAGATGGGATTTGCCCCTCCTATATGGAGAGATATTCTCTAGGCCCTCTTGAGTGATCAAATTTGGAAGGCATGGCCATGCGACTTGGGTTAAGTGTTAACCCGGTTCGGGAATCTGTATCATGGTTTCGAGAAGAGAGGTCGAGCTACCACAAGGGTGACAAGTACTCGCCTTGAGCTCGACAACATATATCGTGAGGCAAAAAGGAATGTTGCATATGACACATTGTCAAGGTTCGTCAAACGACTTTACGCACACATGGGAGTTGGCACGTTCTGCTAGGAGCCGCTACCAACTATCGACTCTGGTCGTGTCCATGTGTACGTGAACCTATAGGGTCGCACACTTAAGGGGCTGCAGCCCATTCGGATTGGATCCGAGTGGAAAATGGATGTAGACTCCTAGTGGGCTCAAGTGTTGAGCCCACCTCGGAGGTCTATATAAAGAGGAGTGGGCGCACCACTTAGGGTTGATCTTGTCCCACCCTGGACAGCCGCCGGCCGCCGCAACTCCCCACGCCCATGGCACGCGACCGGACCAAGCAGTCCGTTGCCCGACGCTGCTCCCCGTACGTGTGGATACCTTGGAGGCATCACATCTGCAGTGCTTGGACGAACCGTTTGAGGGAACCGTGAGGTGCCGTTCGCGGGAGATCACCGTTCACGGGTCTTCGCTGTTCGCGGGCGATCGACGACGCTAGGAGGAGACGCCTCGGAGATCGACTACACGCATCACCAACTCTACTTCCGCTACGGTGACTGCGCGTCTAGTGGTAAACCCGATCCCGTGATCTATTTCCAGCAGCATGATCTTGGGTGCTCGGTAGAATTTTTTTATTTGACGCTAGCGTAGCGTACCGCGTGTTCCAACAATTATGATGTGTTAACTCTTCAAACCAACTCTGGACAAAGTTTTTCTTAATCAATTATAAAGCCAAAAAACAGAAAATAAGTTCAAAATATAATTACGTGAAACTAAATACAGTGATTATTATTTAACTAGTCGTCCACCCGTGCATTCGCACGGGCTAGTAAGAAATGGAGAGAAACTATATAAATATGTCTTTGAAGTATGGAGTTATACTGATAGATTTTCTAGGGAACATTTTCTTCAATAGTTAATGGATTGGACGATATATGTATGCATTGCAACTATGTTTTTGTATTCTCATCTCTCAGTTGTCTTCTATTTGTTTTAAGCATTACTCATTGGTATTTTATCTGGTTAGTTATTTGAAACATGGTAAATCTTTTTTATAATTGCATAGAAGAATTAATTGTAGTACTGATGCAAACATGTCATGTTGTAGCACATAGGACTTCCATTTTGATGTACACCGTCGTAATATTTGGTCTTAGATCTCTCTTGCCTTATAATATATTGATTAATCTGTTTCTGATCTCTCTCTCTCTCTCTCTCTCTCTCTCTCTCTCTCTCTCTCTCTCTCTCTTAACTATTTCAATTTTAGTGAAAATTAGGGAGCAACTATGGTATTTCCTTTATTTTGTACATATTGTTGACATATATTGCCCGCCTCCCTCTATCAGTTCGGACTTTTGGATGAGTTGGCTGGAGCATGAATTCAATATGGTATCCGGGCCAAGAGGTCTTGAGTTCAAGACCCTGCCAACGTAGTATTAAAACAAAAAAGATTTTGTGGCCTACACCGATCCCACGTCTATAGACTAAATAAGTCTAGACGTGAGGGGGAGTGTTGAAATATATTGCCTACCTCCCTCTATCAGATTGGTCATTTGGTTGCATTGGCTAGAACATGCACTTCTACATGGTATCGGAGCCAAGATGTGTTGACATATAAATGTATTGCCTAGTCTCTTCAATCAGATCGGTCTTTTGGTTGCATTGGCTAGAGCATGCACTTCTACATGGTATCAGAGCCAAGAGGTCTTGAGTTCAAGACCCGGCTGGCGCAATTAAATTGCAGCCCACTTTCGGTCCACGTTTAGGCCCGAGGTAGCCACACGTGAGGGGGAGTGTTGACGTATAAATGTATTGCCTAGTCTCTTCCATCAGATCGGTCTTTTGGTTGCATTGGCTAGAGCATGCACTTATACACATATGAAGTACATCTATAAATACAGTGTGAAGATTATGTCTCTAACAAATATTACTAAAAACTAATGACATCAATACATGTAGGAGCTAATACAATATTCACATATTTATGATAGTTTATAAATTCATAAAACATTGTGCGTGATAAATTTTCGAGGGAATAATTGTGTTTGTGTTCCTATAGACAACCGAATAAACAATATTGCTTTATCATACTTTGTACCTTGCGCCAGAGTACCTACTATTATGCCTTCCAAATCTTTTAGACTTGGCCTGAGTCATCATCCTTTCTTCCTCTCTCCCATCGAAATAAAAATAAGATCACGGAGAATATAGACAACTTCGTAAAAAAGGTGCAAAAAGAATAAAAGATAGCACTCTACAGGAAACTTGGAGTAGGGTGTGTCATAGCTGCAGGAAGATATATGTCTAGGCTAAGGTGGTTACGGAAATATACTTGGTGAATTTTGTGTGTTAGCACATAATTGATAATGATATAAGCTGGAATATGTTGCCTCTTAGATTGAAATCAATCTGGTCTCAACGCACACGGCTAGCACTCATTAAAGCACAAGAAAAAAGAACACCAAAGTATGAAAAACGTGTGTAGCTAGCAAACATAAGATTTGCACTTCTTTTTCACGTGTCATTTGTTACTTATTTAAAATAAACGTAAATGAACCGTGCAAAATTAATAGACAATCGAATCACCTTGCTGCCATGTTGTTTACTTCCATCAAGTCATTTGCCAAAAGTTCTTTTGAACATCAATTAGCCTGGTATGTCCGAGGAGCATGCTCCACCAACTATGCATGTGGCTATAATGTTTATAATCGTTTCTTCTTTCTTCGTACATGAACCTTGAAAAATGGTCATGAATGAAAGGCCCACTCATCCATTTGTAGATTATGGAAAAACAGAATTTTTCATACCTTGTTTCCAGGTACAGTAGGTGGTAGCTAGCAACCATGTAATCCTAGTGCCTCTTCCTCGGTTGACATCAAACTAATATACTGGGATAATGGAAGCGAGGGTGTATCTTAATTACTATGTTGTCCCAAATCTTAATTATTGTACCAAGATTAAAACTAAGAAAGTTCTAAACCATACAGGGAAACTTTTGCCTAACACGACATGTGTAACCTCATGACAGCCGCCGCTCTCCATGAAATCGCTGCTACCGGTTTTGTTGAAGAAGACATGCTAACGTCCTTGTAACCTTGTTGATCTTGAACTCCGGTAGGCATTGGACATTTTCCGGACTCCATGGGGTATGAAGAGCGCCATGAGGATAATCACCATCAGCGTAATCAAGAACATGGACGCCACTTGAACGCCATCCCTAGAAAATTTGTAGCATGTGATTTCATGACTTCATGCGTCTGGGTTGGAATGTGACAGCAATCAGTTGAGAATGGCATTGTTGTTCTTGGCTCCAGACCAGTGTACATGGCCACATCAATGGCCTAAACCATACATAATCTTGCTGAATGTTGACCTCTGTGACCTTTGTGAAAAACATTCAATACTCCTGCTGAATGTTGACCTCTGTGACCATGAACTCGGCTGCACAAAGAACAGAAATTTAAAAAATCAGCACAACCCGATCTTCTCAGCTTCAAGCAGCCAACCAACTTCAATCCAAACTCAAGACCATCATCATCATGCATGAACTCCACACAAATAAATCACATAAAATTGGGCACCTTCATCAGATCGAGGAGAATTAATTAATTATCTCATGGTTTACTTGGTTGAGACGGATGACGCAGAGAGAAGAGTCCACAATGAGATGGTTGGAAGGACTCGTAGTTGGATCATGATCCCACGGAGAGTTCGACATCAACGACGACCAGTTTCCCACCGACCTCGCCTGGAGCTGCTCTTATGAATTGAGGGAGGCCATGGATACCTGGCAAGGAGAAGAACACCTTGCTCGCCATAATGATGCGGCCGAGGCGCTGCACACGGGGCAAGCAGCGGAGGAGAGGACGGTGAGGTATTCTCGAGCGATCCTCTTTTTCTTGGAGGAGAATCCATGGCTGGAGGGCAAGGGGCCAACCAAGAAGCTAGATTATGCCATGGCTTTTCCAGAACAATTATTGTGTTACAGAAGAGATGCAACAACGCATGTAAGAGTTCTAGCGTCCCCGAGGGAAACTGGTCCATAGTCCTGGATTGTTTTTTTTTACAGCTACACTATGTTTTCTTTCCTTAGATTGCAAAGATTGTATGGGTGGATCTACACCGTTATAACTCGGCCCCACCAGATTAACGGCCGGTAATTTCTAATTAACGTGGTAATTTCTTGGGAGTCTATGATTAGTATAGGTATAGATAGATAGATAGATGTGTTATTCCCGTGGTGTTTTTTTTACTCTTGTGACTTTTCGACAATAGTATAATTACGCACCGTGCATGCCTATTGTTATTGGCGGCTGCTACAAATCATCCGCCTGATTCCCTGGGGAAATCAGTCGGGTCGCGTGCCGTTGGATTCATCCCTTGACAACCATTTGATTGGGTCAACGCGAGCAACGACAGCGTTGTTGTAGGGACGCGGCGCCGCATGCTCGAAGCAGGAGCCCCCCCCCCCCCCCCCCCCCCCCCCCCCCCCCCGGGGGCAGTGATGAAGCCACGCTGCAGCGCCGATGAAGTTTCAGCGCAACCGGCGCCGGCGCCGGCGATGCTACATTGCAGCGCCGGTGAAGTTTCATTGCAAAGGTCGCCGGCGCCGGCGATGCTACACTGCAGCGCCTACCCTGCCGCATCGCAGCTCAAGGCCGCCGGTGAAGCTCCATTGCAGCCGCCTACCCCGCTGCATCGCAGCTAAGGCCCGCCGGTGAAGCTCCATTGCAGCACCGCCCGCCGCATCACAGCTCCGGGCTCGCTGGTGAAGCTCCATTGCAGCGCCGATGAAGCTTCTTTGCAGCTCCGCGTGCTCATCGCAGCTCCGGGCGCCGCAGGTGAAAGCTTCCTTGCAGCGCCGAGCTCCAGGCCTCCGTGCGGGCGCTGCATCGCAGCAACAGGAGCCACTGACGAGCGCTCCACGGCAGCACCGCCACGCGCATGCGGTGGCGACGCCTGATGCTGCGACAGCGACGGGGTGCCGCGATGAAGCTTGAGGCAGTCTACTTCTGATGCTGCGACGGAGCTGCTGCGGCGGAGATGCAGCAGATGGTTGTCGCCGTCGTTCTCCCGCTTCAAAGTGACGGTAGGGTGGGGGTGTCGCCATGGGAGCTCTGCTCTCCCAGCGTGAGGACCGGTGTGGTAGGGGAAAAGGAATGGAGGAGAGCTGCCCGTGCGAAAGGATGAGATAAGGCTTGACCAGAGAAAAGCGGTGATGGGTCCACAGGACACGTGTCCATCGCGGGACGCGGCTTGCTTTTTTTTTTTTTTTTGAGGAAAACATCATGCTGCTTTATTTATCACCCCCCAGCTGGGATTTCATGTGCTATTCCATCCGGATCAACATGCTTGAGATGGGAAAGCCCTCCGGCGGTGTGAGTTTTACTTTGAGTTAATTACATCCAGCGTACATTAACTTGCACGGGGATAACAAAATCGTACAAAAACAAACCCCCATAAAAGTGATACAATAAGTTATCTAACGGCACATTTTCCGTCCATTCTAGCGGTGCGCACTGTCTGCTGCCGTTAACTACGGGTATGTGGGGCTTCACGTGGCAACGGGCCCACTTGTCAGTTGGGGGGGGGGGGGGGTGCGTGCGGAAATAATCAGCAAAGGAAAATTAGAACCAATGGGGGTTCGAACGCAGGACCGCGAGGTTGGCAAGCTAGTAAGGTGACCAGTGGCGGACCCAGGAATTGAAGTTAGCCGGGGCGAACATTTTGGGTCTAAATAATTTTAGATACAAATGCAAGTCTACTCAACCAAAACTCATGACATTCAACTACAAAAAACATAAAAACCCAGTCCCTGCTCACCCAAATCTCTATCCCGATAGGAAAATTTGGGATTTAAAAAAAAATCAAATTTTGAACCAAAATTTGGATATGTTAAGGAGAATGGCTTATTTTCTTTGTTACAAGGTTCAATACCGCACTGTTAAACAGAAGTGATCAGTAAAATTGTCTCAAACAATGAGACGAAAGGTCTGATCTGAAATCTTGCATGATAAAATGTGAGTAAGATAATAAGTATGAGGTCACTTACATTGGAGCTCCAATTCTTACTGTAAGGAAGGGACGGTGAGTGCTGCTTAGTTTCCAGTTCCACCCCCCATTTTTCTACTTTATCCTGCAGCAAGTGGTACCAACAAAAAATAGTAGGGAATGTTAGAGAAAATAATTTGACAAATATATTCCAATCCACAGCTTATCCCCTATATCATTAAGCACATATAATTTGGTCCAAGGACTTTAGATGAAATGCAGATCTACAAGGTGAAAAACTTACAACAGAACTGGGTGGTTTCTCTATGCTAAGGGGTACCGGCTGCTGATTTGTTTCCCCATCTAGCACACCTGAGTCATCCTAAAACAGCAACCAGAAAAATAAAATACACGATTAGAGAACTGTTACATACAAAAGGACTCCGTATATGAACAATTACAGTCCCATATTATGATATTAATTCCCAGCGTTGAAAAGAAGAATACACATTTCTGGGTGAAAGAACATACCATGGCTGCTAGCTAGCGTTTAGGAGCTCGAATCCGGTGGTACAGCAGCATATATCAGCAACAAAAGAAGGCAGCACAGGGACGATGACGGCTGAGAGACCGTCGGGGATGAGCGAGACTGTGAGAGCGCCAGCGAGGGGAGGCGTGCGTGCCCGAGAGGAGGTCGTCGTGGACGGCGGCGGCGCGTCAAGCCTCTCGCGGCGGCGCAGCACCTCTGGCGGGCGGCGGCGGGGCGGCGCAGCAGCGCGTGAGGACTCTGGCGGCTCGATGCGGTTTCTGGATCGATTGGATTTGGGGATTCTTTTTTGTTTGACGAGGAGAGCGACAGGTCGTCTGTTTGGGCGATTGGGCCTGTACGTAGCCCACCGGCCCAAAACTTCTTCTCCCTCACGGCCTCACGGTCACGTACCCCTTCGTCCTTCTTCGATCGCTGCCGCACGCACAGAAACAGAGCAGCGCCGCCGCCGCCGGCTTTCTCAATTCTGGCCTGCCGGAGGAAAGATACGTAGGTGGGGGTCGACCCTCCGCCGCCGGCGACCCGGGGCGGCCGCCCCAGCTCGCCCCAATGGTGGGTCCGCCACTGAAGGTGACCGCTCCACCAGCAAAGGTTTTGTGTTGAAAGTAGAGAACGGTTTGTTTATATATATATTCTGCCAAGTAGAGTACTAGTTCGTCTCTTTTTTCTGCGGGTGAAATATTGTACTAGTAATCTGGATGAACTCCCTTTCTTCCAATTTGTAATCTGGATCTGATGCCCAGATGTGATGTCAACCGGGTCCAGTTTAATCCCGTTTAATAAACTCACTAATAATCTAACAGTTCAAAAAAAAAATCGGGGAAAATGAACTATGAAGCTAGCGAAAGCTAACTAGACAGGACTTGCGGACGCCACTTATTTGCCATTTAGAGCATCTACAGTCGCGATGGGCTAATTCGGCACGTCAAACGCCCGCGGACGTACCCGGGCGCGTCCGCGGGCACTGACCAGGCACACCTCATATTTCCCTCTCCACATCCGCGTATCTCATATCCGGCACCATATATCTATACTATAGATGCAACGTAAAGCTACTCTACGTGATCAAACAATGGGCCGGGCCTTTGCCCTTCCAGTCGCCGGCGCGGCTGTAGGCGTCCGCGGCTGGTGGAGGATCTTGGTCGTCGTCGGAGGAGGTGCAGCTGTCGTCATCGGAGGAGGACAGGACGATCATCCCCTTCATCCGGCAGACGACCTTGTCCTGCTGCCGCTTCAGCTTGGCGAGTCAAGCCGCCTCCGCCCCTGCCTCCTTCGTCTCCCGCTCCGACTGCTCTATGGTAGCCGGAGCGCCTTTGCGTTCTTCCGCCGGAGGCGGCGAGCGTCCGTCTCCGCCGTCGTAAGCGACCGGCGGTAGACCCATGCGAGGAGCCGCTCGTCCTCGTCGGGCTAGCTCCGCCGGCATCCTGCGGCGACGGCGCACGGACCGCTCCGCCGCCTCCCTCTCCCTTGCCCGCTGCCTCTCGCGGTGGGCGGCACACGCCTCCGATTCCGGAGTGCGCGTGCGGGCCGGCGGCGCAGGCACTAACACCCACCGCTGCCCGCGCGGAGGAGCGGACAGCGGGGGAAGGGGACGACGCAGGGACATGTGGACTGCACTGTCCTGCCGGAGCTGAGAGCGTGCCGGGAGGGTCCAGCTCCGGCATCCTCGCTGTGCCGGCGTGGGAGCTGCGGCGACGCTGCAGATCCGGAGTTGCCCCCTATGTCCACCTTGGACCGCTCCAAGGCGATGCGGAGGGCCAGCTCCTCGTCGTATAATTGGAACTCCTTGTTTAGTGCCAGCGTTGCGAGACGTGCGCATGCCTCCGGATTTTAAGGGTCCTCGCAAGGTTCCTAATTCTATAGCCGATTTGGAGCCGGTTGAATGGATAGAAAGTTATGAGCTAGCTATGGATCTGATGGAAGCCAGTGAAGCCGTCTGTGCGCGTTATTTACCTCTCATGTTAGAAGGTCCAGCGCGTACTTGGTTGAAAAAACTGCATATAAATTCTATCAACACTTGGCAGGAGTTGAAGGAGCGCTTCATCAAGAATTTCCAAGGGACTTGCAAGCGTCCAACCACAATTGTCGATCTCGAGCATTGTGTTCAGCATGAGGATGAGTCGGCACATCACTGGTCTCGTTGGGTTGCAGAAGTCATACACTCTTCCGATAGCATCACAACCCTGCAAGCGGTACTTGTCCTGCAACGAAATTGCAAATTTCAGCCTTTGGTACAGAAATTGGGCGTCTCAAGAGAAAGGTCTAGGACATGGGTGATCTCATGGACGTTTTAACTCGGTATGCCGAGTCCGATAGCACAAAGGATCCAACTTCTGATGATGAGAAGTCTGGCAAGGGCAAGAAAAACGGGGGCAAGAATCAACAGCAGAGCAATATCAATGGACATAACAATAATAACAACAAGCGTAAGAATCACGAGGGAGGTTCTGATCTTGTTGCGAACACCAACACTGGCAATAAAAACCAGCGTCAGAATGATGGCTTCAGGAAGCCCTTTTCTGGTAATCGCCCTCGTAGTTTTGAGGAAACTCTTAAGGGTCCGTGTCCAAAATATAGTTTCAATGGTAATCCATCCAACCATTCGTGGGAAAACTGTTTCATCATGCAAGAGTATTCCAAACGACTGTTTCAGAACCATCACAATGGTGACGGCAATGGCGGAAACCCTGGCAATCCTGGACCCGGCAACCACGGAGCCGGCTTCCAGGGAGCCGGCTCACAGGGGCACTTTGCAGGCCCCGGGTTCCAAGGGAACGGTGGTCAGAATTCTGGGTTTCAGGGGGCTGGCAATGGTGGAGGTAACAATCGGCGTACTAATCAGGGAAATCAGAATCAGGGCGGCCAGTCCGGGTTCCACAGCAATCCAAAGCAATTGAACATTGGGTTGTATCATGTTTTTACCACCAGTACTTGCAAGCGTGATCGGAAGGTGCAGCGGAGAGCTGTTAACATGGTTGAGCCGACAGTCCCTTATTATCTCAACTGGCCAAAACATCCGGTCACTTAGAGTCGGGCAAATCATTGATAACCCACAAGTATAGGGGATCAATTGTAGCTTTTTCGATAAATAAGAGTGTCAAACCCAACGAGGAGCTAAAGATAGAATTTATATTCCCTTCAAGTTCTATCGACCACCGATACAACTCTACGCACACTTAACGTTCGCTTTACCTAGAACAAGAATAAAACTAGAAGTACTTTGTAGGTGTAATGCTAGAACTACTTTGTAAGAATAAAACTAGGAGTAGTTTGCGAGAATAAAACTACGAGTAATTTGCAAGATAATAATAGTTAGTTGTTTAGTAGAAAGCTTTTTTGTAACACAAGAGAAAGATTTGTCCCTAGGCAATCGATAACTAGACCAGTAATCATTATTGCAATTTTATATGAGGGAGAGGCATGAGCTAACATACTTTCCGTACTTGGGTCATATGCACTTATGATTGGAACTCTAGCAAGCATCCGCAACTACCAAAGATCATTAAGGTAAAACCCAACCATAGCATTAAGTACCAAATCCTCTTTACTCCCATACGCAACAACCCCCTTACTCGGGTGTAAGCTTCTGTCACTCTAGCCGCCCACTATAAGAGAATTATGAATGTATTGCAAACCCTACAACGGGAATCCCTCACGCTTGCGCGACACGGAGGGCACCATAGGATAGCACCAAAATAAAACATACAACTCAAACCAATCACGATCATCAATCAACCCATAGGACAAAAAGAATCTACTCAAACATCATAGGATGGCAACACATCATTGGATAATAATATGTAGCATTAAGCACCATGTTTAAGTAGAGATTACAGCGGGGAGAAGATGTGTTACACCGCTGCATAGAGGGGGAGAGAGTTGGTGATGACGGCGGCGAAGTTGTTGGTGCAGATTGCCGTCACGATGATTGCCCCGACGGCATCCGGCACCACCGGGAGAGAGGGGGAGAGAGCCCCCTCCTTCTTCTTCTTCCTTGGTCTCCCCCTAGATGGGAGGAGATTTCCCCCTCTGGTCCATGGCCGCCATGGCTCCCGGAGGGGAGGAGCCCCTCCGAGATTGGATCTCTCTCTCTGTTCTCTTCTGTTTCGCGTTCCCCTGTTTTCTGGCCGAAAACCGTTTCTTATATTCCCGGAGATCCGTAACTCCGATTGGTATGAAATTTTAACACGATTTTTTTCCGGATATAAGCTTCCTTGCAGCCGAAGAAGGACCCTAACCGACCTACGAGATGCCCACGAGGCACCACCGCGCGGCCAGGGGGGTGGTGGCGCCCTGGTGGCTTGTGAAGGCTGTGGGCCTCCGTTTGTGTTGATTCCACCTCCCAAAAATCACATATATTCCAAAATAAATCTCCGTAAATTTTTATCGCGTTTGGACTTCGTTTGATATGGATATTCTGCGAAACAAAAAACATGCAACAAACAGGAACTGGCACTGGGCACTGGATCAATATGTTAGTCCCAAAAATAATATAAAATGTTGCCAAAAGTGTATAAAAGTTGTAGAATATTGGCATGAAACAATTAAAAATTATAGATATGACAGAGACGTATCAGCATCCCCAAGCTTAATTCCTGCTCGTCCTCGAGTAGGTAAATGATAAAAAAGATAATTTTTGATGTGGAATGCTACCTAGCATAATCTTGATCATATAATCTAATCATGGCATGAATATTAAGACACGAGTGATTCAAAGCAATAGTCTATAATTTGATATAAAGACATCAATACTCAGGCATACCAACAAACAATCATGCCTTTCAGAATAAAAATGCTAAAGAAAGTTATCCCTACAAAATCATATGATCCTGTCATGCTCCATCTTCTTAACACAAAATATTTATCATGAACAACCCCGATTTTAGCCAAGCAATTGGTTCATACTTTTTAACGCGCTTCATCTTTTTTAACCCCCACGCAATACATGAGCGCAAGCCATGGATATAGCACTATAGGTGGAATAGAATGCGGTGGTAGAGATTAATGTGGAGAAGACAAAAAGGAAGAAAGTCTCACATCGACGTGGCTCATCAACGGGCTATGGAGATGCCCATCAATTGATATCAATGCGAGGAGTAGGGATTGCCATGCAACAGATGCACTAAGAGCTATAAGTGTATGAAAGCTCAACATGAAACTAAGTGGGTGTGCATCCAACTTGCTTGCTCGAAGACCTCGGGCATTTGAGGAAGCCCATCATCGGAATATACAAGCCAATTTTTATAATGAAAAATTCCCACTAGTATATGAAAGTGACAAAATAGGAGACTCTCTATATGAAAAATATGATGCTACTGTGAAGCACATGTGTGGTAAAAGGATAGTAACATTGGCCCTTCTCTCTTTTTCTTTTCTTTTTTTGTTTTCCTTTTTTTTGTTGGGCACTTTTTGGCCTCTTTTTTTTCTTTTTTTTAATTTTGTCCGGAGTCTCATCCCGACTTGTGGGGGGATCATAGCCTCCATCATCCTTTCCTCACTGGGACAATGCTCTAATTAATGAATAATGATGATCATCACACTTCTATTTACTTACAACTCAAAAAATTACAACTCGATACTAGAACAATATGACTCTATATGAATGCCTCTGGCAGTGTACCAGGATGTGCAATGATGCTAGCGTAACATGTATGAAAAATGATGAACGGTGGCTGAGCCACAAATACTATGTCAGTTATATGATCATGCAAAGCAATATGACAATGATGATGTGTGTCATATAAAAAGAACGGTGGAAGTTGCATGGCAATATATCTCGGAATGACTATGGAAATGCCATGATAGGTATGTATGGTGGCTGTTTTGAGGAAGATATAAGGAGGCTTATGTGTGATAGAGCGTATCATATCACGGGGTTTGGATGCACCGGCGAAGTTTGCACCGACTCTCGAGGTGAGAAAGGGCAATGCATGGTACCGAAGAGGCTAGCAAATTGCGGAAAGGTGAGAGCGCGTTTAATCCATGGACTCACATTAGTCATAAAGAACTCACATACTTATTGTGAAAGTTTATTAGCTCTCGAAGCAAAGTACTACTACGCATGCCCCTAGGGGGGAGGTTGGTAGGAGTTAACCATCGCCCGCTCCCGACCGCCACACAAAGGAAGACAATCAAGAATAAATCATGCTCCAACTTCTTAGCATAACGACAGACCATACGTGCATGCTTCAGGAATCACAAACCTTAACACCAATATTCTTACTAAACCACAATTATTCACTAGTACCTCCCACATATTACCATCTCAATATCGCAAAACTATTGCAAGGAATCAAACATATCATATTCAGTGATCTACAAGTTTTATGTAGAATTTTATGACTAACCATGTGAATGACCAATTCCTATTGACTCTCTAAATAGATATAAGTGAATCAAGAGAGTTTAATTCTTTCTACAAAAGACCATGCTCTAATAAGTATAAGTGAAGCGAAAGAGCATTATTCAAATAACGATTTTATAGATGTAGAGAAACAGGCATCCAAACTTCAAATGATATAAGTGAAGTACATGAAGCATTCTATAAAGGCATACTCAAAAGATATAAGTGAAGTGCAAAGAGCATTCTATAAATCAACCAAGGACTATCTCATACCAGCATGGTGCATCATTAAAAGAAAAAGAAAAAGCACACGACGCTCCAAGAATTTACGCATATCATGTGAACAAAACAAAAACCGACACATACCGATAATTATCGAAGAAAGATGGGATGTCTTCCGGGGCATCCCCAAGCTTAGACGCTTGAGTCTCCTTGAATATTTACTTGGGGTGCCTTGGGCATCCCCAAGATTGAGCTCTTGCCTCTCCTTATTCTCCTCACATTGATACCTCCTCAATCTTTGAACACTTCATCCACACAAAACTTAACCGAACTTTTTATTAGAGGGGTTAGTACATATAACATCAAATCCCATCATGTCCTGCTGTAACATTATTGTATAATTATAATCAAACATTACCCACTGTATGCTATCACAATTCTATGGCTCCCAAGTCAATGGAGCTCAACAAGATTTCAAACATACGTAAATAATGAAACTATAACAGCAATCTGTGAAAACAGGACAGTCTGTAAAGATGCAGATGGTACATATACTTTTGTAACTCAAAAAATTCTGACAAATTAGTAAAAAATAAACAATTTGCATAGCAGTACTTTGTAAAAATTTCAGAATTTTGCATGTTCCAGTAAAAAAATTAAATTCATGCACTACAGCAAAAGTTTCTGTTTTTACACCGCACACACCAAACAAGCAATTTAAACATCCTAAAGGTAAATCTTGGCACATTATTTTTATAATACAATGGATTTATAAAAGGGAATAATTATTTTTGTTGAGAAGTTTCTGTAATTCAAGATTCACAAAGTTTCCATGGGCATGAACAAAGTTCAAGGCATGCTCCCGCTTCCACGGTGCTTGTCTTTCTCACTTTCACTTTTCTTTTTGTAAAGTTTTAAGTTCCCCTCTATATTTTTTTGTTTTTAAACTTTTTAAAAGCACACAACAGAAATAAAATGACTCTCTAAAACTTCCGGGTTGTCTCCCTGGCAGCGCTTTCTTTAAAGCCATTAAGCTAGGCATAAAGTGCTCAAGTAATTGATCCACCCGGATCCCAAGGTATATCAAAGCCAATTTTAATTAACAATGATTTGTAATTTAGTAGTGAGCAAAAAGCTACATATATCATGTAACAACGAAGTCTAACTCTCTTCCTATGCATCGGCATGTCATAAAAGAACAATTCACGAACATCAAGTAAAGGCCAATGCATAGTATAAACAGTTTCTTGCAATTTTATCGTATTGGAAACATAGAGAGGCGGAGATGTGGTTCCTCTCTCATAATAATTACAATTAGGAGCAGCAAGCACATGCATATTATATTCATCAAAATCA
The DNA here is from genome assembly GCA_039707655.1 of Elymus sibiricus. Lineage (NCBI taxonomy): Eukaryota > Viridiplantae > Streptophyta > Magnoliopsida > Poales > Poaceae > Elymus > Elymus sibiricus. Next base: position 33,790,380 of record CM077670.1, read on the forward strand.
TCATGTGTAATAGTAAAATGCAACCCATCAATGTAATCCTTAATAAGCGCAAACTTCTCCAATATAGTGTAGTTTGGAGAATTCAAAAAGATAATAGGACTATCATGTGTAGGTGCAATAGTAACAATTTCATTCTTAACATAAGGAACTATAGCAAGTTCATCTCCATAAGCATCATTCATATTGGTATCATGGCCACAAGCATAGCAAGTATCAATTTCATCAAAAGGGATATTTCAAACGAATCAAAGGGATCATAGCAATCATCATAGCATTCATCATTCGGTAAGCACGAAGGGAAATTAAACAATGTATGAGTTGAAGAGTTACTCTCATTAGAAGGTGGGCACGGGGAGCTAATCCGCTCTTCCTCCCTTTGTTCTTCGCTCTCCTTGTCATCTTTTTCATCTAATGAGCTCACAGTGTCATCAATTTCTTCTTCCATAGAAGCCTGCAAAATATTAGTCTCTTCTTGGATAGCGGAGACCTTCTCAATAAATTGATCAATATAGGCATTGTATTCATAATTCTCATAGTAATATTTAAGTATAGCATAATTTTCAGATCTGTAAAGAGCATCATCATAATTTTCACACTTTTCAAACAAAGATTCAATTTCATAAGCACCCTTAAAAGCAACAAATTCTTCTATTTGTTCCACATCATAGTAATCATATATACCATTAGCATAAGAACTAAGGTTTCATTATCATTAAAATCACATGCAAAGGGAAGGTGTGGAGCCTTCATCCTAGAGCAGCAAGTATAATCATATCTTAAACATAAATTCCAAGCATACCATTGCAACATTTTAATTTGATCCCATAAGTGTTTCCCTTTCTGAGACAAGCGATAATCCCTAAAGTATTCCCGTTGATCCAAAGTATACCCCATTATCAAGTTGAATGGAGATTTATCAGGATTATCAAAGTAGTGTTTAATATTTTTCATATAACCAGCATCGAGGGTTTTAGGAGGTTCCCCATCTCCATGAGTAGCAAGTACAACTAATTTTTTTGGTATTTCGTGTCCCATATCCATAACTAAAGATAGAGAACAACTTAGAACAGAAAATAAAATCTACTTAGTGATAAAGCAAACAAGCACACACGAGAATATCAACCCCACGCTATTGCTCCCCGGCAACGGCGCCAGAAAAAGGTCTTGATAACCCAAAAGTATAGGGGATCAATTGTAGCTTTTTCGATAAATAAGAGTGTCGAACCCAACGAGGAGCTAAAGGTAGAATTTATATTCCCTTCAAGTTCTATCGACCACCGATACAACTCTACGCACACTTAACGTTCGCTTTACCTAGAACAAGAATAAAACTAGAAGTACTTTGTAGGTGTAATGCTAGAACTACTTTGCAAGAATAAAACTAGGAGTACTTTGCGAGAATAAAACTACGAGTAATTTGCAAGATAATAATAGTTAGTTGTTTAGTAGAAAGCTTTTTTGTAACACAAGAGAAAGATTTATCCCTAGGCAATCGATAACTCGACCGGTAATCATTATTGCAATTTTATATGAGGGAGAGGCATGAGCTAACATACTTTCCGTACTTGGATCATATGCACTTATGATTGGAACTCTAGCAAGCATCTGCAACTACCAAAGATCATTAAGATAAAACCCAACCATAGCATTAAGTAACAACTCTTCTTTACTCCCATACGCAACAATCCCCTTACTCGGGTGTAAGCTTCTGTCACTCTAGCCGTCCACTATAAGAGAATTATGAACGTATTGCAAACCCTACAGAGGGAATCCCTCACGCTTGCGTGACACGGAGGGCACCATAGGACAGCACCAAAATAAAACATACAACTCAAACCAATCACGATCATCAATCAACCCATAGGACAAAAAGAATCTACTCAAACATCATAGGATGGCAACACATCATTGGATAATAATATGTAGCATTAAGCACCATGATTAAGTAGAGACTACAGCGGGGAGAAGAGGTGTTACACCACTGCATAGTGGGGGAGAGAGTTGGTGATGACGGCGGCGAAGTTGTTGGTGTAGATCGCCGTCACGATGATTGCCCCGGCGGCGTTCCGACACCACTGGGAGAGAGGGGGAGAGAGCCCCCTCCTTCTTCTTCTTCCTTGGTCTCCCCCCTAGATGGGAGGAGAGTTCCCCCTCTGGTCCATGGCCACCATGGCTCCCGGAGGGGAGGAGCCCCTCCGAGATTGGATCTCTCTCTCTGTTCTCTTCTGTTTCGCGTTCCCCTGGAAAACCGTTTCTTATATTCCCGAAGATCCGTAACTCTGATTGGGCTGAAATTTTAACACGGTTTTTTTTACGGATATAAGCTTCCTTGCGGCCGAAGAAGGACCCCACCCGACCTACGAGGTGCCCACGAGGCACCACCGTGCGGCCAGGGGGGTGGTGGCGCCCTGGTGGCTTGTGAAGGCTGTGGGCCTCCGTTTGTGTTGATTCCACCTCCCAAGAATCACATATATTCCAAAATAAATTTCCGTAAAATTTTATCGTGTTTGGACTTCGTTTGATATGGGTTTCTGTGAAACAAAAAACATGCAACAAACAGGAACTGGCACTGGGCACTGGATCAATATGTTAGCCCCAAAAATAATATAAAATGTTGCCAAAAGTGTATAAAAGTTGTAGAATATTGGCATGAAACAATAAAAAATTATAGATATGACGGAGACGTATCAATCATCCTGAAATTATTGATCACCCCTAATGGGGAACGTTGCATGAAAATCAAAAAAATTCCTATGAATCACCCAAGATCTAATCTAGGAGATGCAAAGCAACGAGAGGGGAGTGTGTCTACATACCCTTGTAGACCGAAAGCGGGAGCGTTAATAACGCGGTTGATGTAGTCGTACTCTTCACGATCCGATCACGATCCAACCGATCTAGCACCGAACGGACGGCACCTCCGAGTTTAGCACACGTGTGGCTCGGTGACATCTCCTCCTCCTTGATCCAGTAAGAGAAGGGGGAGAAGTAGATGGGATCTCAACCAACACGATGGTGTGGTGGAGATGGTAGTGGTGGTGCTCCGGCAGGGCTTCGCCGAGCCGTACCGGGAGGAGATATGGTGGTAGGAAGGGGGAGGGGCGGCGCCTGGGTTTAGGGTGCGGCTCCCCTCCTCTCCCTCCACTATATATAGGGGTAAGGGCAGGGAGGGGCGCAGCCCTAGCCCCTCCTCCAAGGAGGGGTGCGGCCAGGGAGGGAGGAGTCCCTCTCCCGTACGATAGATGGGATTTCTCCCTTCCACTTCAGGGACTCTTTCCCCCCAAGCCACATGGACTCTGGGGGGGCTGGTGCGCCTGGCCCATCTAGGCCAGGGCATCACCCCTCAACCCATGGTGGCCCCTGGGGGTGGTGGGACCCATAGGTGGTCCCCCGGAACCCTTCGGTGGCCCTCGATACACTGCCGGCATACCCCCGAACTTTTCCGGTACCCCGAATATGACTTCCTATATATCAATCTTTACCTCCGAACCATTCCGAAACTCCTCGTGACGTCTGGGATCTCATCCAGGACTCCGAACAACATTCATTCACCAACATACATATCCTAATACTACTCTAGCGTCAACGAACATTAAGCGTGCGGCCCTACGGGTTCAAGAATCATGCAGACATGACCGAGACACCTCTGGTCAATAACCAATAGCGGAACCTGGATGCTCATATTGATTCCTACATATGCCACGAAGATCTTTTATCGGTTGAATCACGATGTCGAGGATTCAGTTAATCCCGTATGCAATTCCCTTTGTCCAGCGACATGCTACTTGCCCGAGATTCGATCGTCGGCATCTCCATACCTAGTTTAATCTCGTTATCGGCAAGTCTCTTTACTCATTCCGTAATACAAGATCCGGTGATTAACTCATTAGCCACATTGCTTGCAAGCTCTATACGATGTTGTATTACCGAGAGGGCTCAGAGATATCTCTCCGTCATTCGGAGTGACAAATCCCAGTCTTGATCCATGCAACTCAACAGACACGTTCAGAGATACATGTAGAGCACCTTTATGATCACCCAATTATGAAGTGACGTTTGATAGCACACAAGGTTTTCCTCGGTATCCGGGAGTGACATGATCTCATGGTCGAAGGAACAGATACTTGACATGAGGAAAGCTATAGCAAATAAACTAAACGATCTGATGCTAAGCTTACGGTTGGGTCTTGTCCATCACATCATTCTCCTAATGATGTGATCCCGTTATCAAATGACAACTCATGTCTATGGTTAGGAAACCTTAACCATCTTTGATTAACGAGCTAGTCCAGTAGAGGCTTACTAGGGACACGGTGTTGTCTATGTATTCACACATGTATTTAAGTTTCCGATCAATACAATTCTAGCATGAATAATAAACATTTATCATGAAAAAGGAAATATGATAATAACCAATTTATTATTGCCTCTAGGGCATATTTCCAACAGTCTCCCACTTGCACTAGAGTCAATAATCCAGTTTACATTGTAATGAATCTAACACCCATGGAGTCCTGGTGCTGATCATGTTTTGCTCGCGGAAGAGGTTTAGTCAACGGGTCTGCCACATTCAGATCCGTATGTTCTTTGCAAATCTCTATGTCTACAACGCTCTGCTTGGAGCTACTCCAGCTAACTACTCCACCATTTAATACATATCTGGATTGAGACTTTTAGTCATCCGGATCAGTGTCAAAGCTAGCATCGACGTAACCCTTTACGACGAGCTTATATTCACCTCCATGAACGAGAAACTTGTCCTTAGTCCTCTTCAGGTACTTAAGGATATACTTGACCGCTGTCCAGTGATCTACTCCTGGATCACTTTGGTACCTCCCTGCCAGACTCATGGCAAGGCACACATCAGATATGGTGCACAACATGGCATACATTATAGAGCCTATGGTTGAGGCATAGGGGACGAACTTCATCCTTTCTCTTTTTTTTTGCCATGGTCGAGCTTTGAGTCTTACTCAGCTTTACACCTTACAATACAGGAAAGAACTCCTTCTTTGACTGATCCATTTTGAACTCCTTCAAAATCTTGTCAAGGTATGTGCTCTGTGAAAGTCTTATCAGGCGTCTTGATCTATCTCTATAGATCTTGATGCCCAATATGTAAGCAGCTTTACCCAGGTCTTCCTTTGAAAGAACTCCTTTCAAACAACCCTTTATGCTTTCCAGAAATTCTACATCATTTCCAATAAACAATATGTCATCCACATATACTATCAGAAATGCTATAGAGCTCCCACTCACTTTCTTGTAAATACAAGCTTCTCCATCTCTGTCCGACGATGCGCTTCTGGCTCGGGCGCATGGCTGTTCAAAGTCTCGACCCAACGTCTCCATCTCTGTCTGGATTTAGTAAAGGGTCGGTCAAGAAGAATTAACCAAGTAAACAACTCGGATGGACGAGGGGGACTGGGAAAACTTACTATATCAGCAGGGTTGTGATAAGACAGTCCGTCTCAGAACTGTCGCCTTGAGAAGTCCTCCGCCGAGCCTTGGTAAATGCCGGCTAGCGCGGTCCCAAAGGCCATTTGGTCATGGAAGCTTTTCCGAATCGATTGGGAGGCGTCTTCGGATCCGTTGTACATGAACAACGGGTGCTGGCATTGCCGAAGTGGTTGGATTCTTCGGTTGATCGACGTGGCCATTACATCTATGATAGTAAGGCCGGTGCCGGATAGCAGCTTCACTTGAGCTGCTAGGCTAATCACGTTGGCGACGTCCTCCTGAGCGGTGCTCAGTGGTCTCCAGCTGTAGCACTTCTTCGGGGGTTCTGAGGAGAATGCTGGGAGACCTGGACGTGCTGGGTCGTACAGCGGAACATCGTCTATATAAAACCACTCGGATGACTAGACGTCGGCATCCTCTCGAGGGGTGCCTGATTGATAGTCGGTCCCATCAATTCGGCAGACCTCGGCTGCTCCCACTTCGTATAGCTTCCCGGTTGAGGAGCAGGGCACTATGCAAAAGTACCTCTGCCATAGCCCGAACCATGCCTCGAATCCAAGGTGCATTTCGCAGAGGGTGACAAACCCCGCGATGTGTAGGATTGAATTGGGGGTAAGGTGGTGGAGCTCTAACCCATAAAACTTGAGCAGGCCCCGAAGAAAGGGGTGAATGGGAAATCCCAGGCCACGAAGGAGAAAGGGAACGAAGCATACCCGCTCGTCCCCGTGTGGGGAAGGGTGGCTCTCGACGAGGGCTTGCCCGTTCATGGAGGTTAATCCCGGGCGGGTGGAAGTCAGATCTGAATCTGGCAAGTAGCCTTGGGTGGCTAGGCGCTCTAGTTGGAGGCCCGTAACGGAGCAGTGATAACCCACAAGTATAGGGGATCAATTGTAGCTTTTTCGATAAATAAGAGTGTCGAACCCAACGAGGAGCTAAAGGTAGAATTAATATTCCCTTCAAGTTCTATCAACCACCGATACAACTCTACGCACGCTTAACGTTCGCTTTACCTAGAACAAGTATAAAACTATTTTGTAGGTGATAGGATAGGTTTGCAAGAATAAAACTAGAAGTACTTTGCGAGAATAAAACTCCGAGTAATTTGAAAGATAATAAAAGTTAGTTGTTTAGTAGAAAGCTTTTGTAACACAAGAAAGTTATTTGTCCCTAGGCAATCGATAACTAGACCGGTAATCATTGTTGCAATTTTATATGAGGGAGAGGCATGAGCTAACAGACTTTCCGTACTTGGATCATATGCACTTATGATTGGAACTCTAGCAAGCATCCGCAACTACCAAAGATCATTAAGGTAAAACCCAACCATAGCATTAAGTATCAAGTCCTCTTTACTCCCATACGCAACAACCCCCTTACTCGGGTATGTGTTTCAGTCACTCACGCCACCCACTATAAGAGAATTATGAACGTATTACAAACCCTACAGCGGGAATCCCTCACGCTTGCGCGACACGGAGGACACCATAGGACAGCACCAAAATAAAATATACAACTCAAACCAATCACGATCATCAATCAACCCATAGGACAAAAAGAATCTACTCAAACATCATAGGATGGCCACAAATCATTGGATAATAATATGTAACATTAAGCACCATGTTTAAGTAGAGATTACAGTGGGGATAAGAGGTATTACACCGCTGCATAGAGGGGGAGAGAGTTGGCGGTGACGACGGCGAAGTTGTTGGTGTAGATCGCCATCACGATGGTTCCCCGGCGGCGCTCCGGCGCCACCGGAAGAGAGGGGGAGAGAGCCCCCCTCCTTCTTCTTCTTCTTCCTTGGCCTCCCCCCTAGATGGGAGGAGAGTTTCCCCTCTGGTCCATGGCTGCCATGGCGGCGGAGGGGCAGGAGCCCCTCCTAGATTGGATCTCTCTCTCTGTTCTCTTCTGTTTCGCGTTCCTATTTTCTGGCCTTTCACCGTTTCTTAAATTCCCGGAGATCCGTAACTCCGATTGAGCTGAAATTTTAACACGATTTTTTTCCGGATATTAGCTTCCTTGCGGCCGAAGAAGGGCGCCAACCAACCTACGAGGGCCTCACGAGGCACCATGGAGCTCCGGGCCCCCCCAGGCGCGCCCTGGTGCCCCGTGGGGCCCACGAGCACCGCCTTAAGTTGATTCCACCTTCCAAAAATCACATATATTGCTAAATAATTCTTCGTAAAATTTTATTGCATTTGGACTTCGTTTGATATGTATATTCTGCGAAACAAAAAACATGCAAAAAACAGGAACTGGCACTCGGCACTGGATCAATATGTTAGTCCCAAAAATAATATAAAATGTTGCCAAAAGTATATGAAAGTTGTAGAATATTGGCATGAAACAATCAAAAATTATAGATATGACGGAGACGTATCAGCATCCCCAAGCTTAATTCCTGCTCGTCCTCGAGTAGGTAAATGATAAAAAAGATAATTTTTGATGTGAAATGCCACCTAGCATAATCTTGATCGTATAATTTAATCATGGCATGAATATTAAGACACGAGTGATTCAAAGCAATAGTCTATAATTTGATATAAGGACATCAATACTCAGGTATCCCAACAAACAATCATGCCTTTCAGAATAAAAATGCTAAAGAACGTTATCCCTACAAAATTATATAGCCTTGTCATGCTCCATCTTCTTAACACAAAGTATTTATCATGTGCTACCCCGGTGTCAGCTAAGCAATTGGTTCATACTTTTTAACACGCTTCAGCTTTTTCAACCCCCACGCAATACATGAGCGCAAGCCATGGACATAGCACTATGGGTGGAATAGAGTATGACGATAGGGGTAAATATGGAGAAGACAAAAAAGGAAGAAAGTCTCACATCGACACGGCTAATCAACGGGCTATGGACATGCTCATCAATTGATGTCAATATGAGGAGTAGGGATTGCCATGCAACGGATGCACTAAGAGCTATAAGTGTATGAAAGCTCAAACTGAAAACTAAGTGGGTGTGCATCCAACTTGCTTGCTCAAGACCTCGGGCAATTGAGGAAGCCCATCATCGGAATATACAAGCCAAGTTCTATAATGAAAATTCCCACTAGTGTATGAAAATGAAAGCATAGGAGACTCTCTATATGAAAAACATGGTGCTACTCCGAAGCACAAGTGTGGTAAAGGATAGTAACATTGCCCCTTCTCTCTTTTTCTCTCATTTCATTTTTTTTTGTTTTCTCTCTTTTTTTCTTCTTTTTTTTCTCTTTTTTTTCTTGGGCCCTTTTGGCCTCACTTTTTTTTATTTTTTTTCATTTTGTCCGAAGCCTCATCCCGACTTGTGGGGGAATCATAGTCTCCATCATCCTTTCCTCACCGGGACAATGCTCTAATAATGAATAATGATGATCGTCACACTTCTATTTACTTATAACTCAAAAAATTACAACTCGATAAAAACTATACAAGATGACTATATATGAATGCCTCTGGCAGTGTACCAGGATGTGCAATGGTCTAGCGTAGCAAAGATATCAAAAAACGGACAAGCCATGAAAATATCATGCTAGCTATCTTACGATCATGCAAAGCAATATGACAATGAATGCTCAAGTCATGTATATGATGATGATGGAAGTTGCATGGCAATATATCTCGGAATGGCTATGGAAATGCCATAATAGGTAGGTATGGTGGCTGTTTTGAGGAAGATATAAGGAGGCTTATGTGTGATAGAGCGTATCACATCACGGGGTTTGGATGCACCGGCGAAGTTTGCACCGACTCTCGAGGTGAGAAAGGGCAATGCACGGTACCGAAGAGGCTAGAAAATTGCGGAAAGGTGAGAGTGCGTATAATCTATGGACTCACATTAGTCATAAAGAACTCACATACTTATTGCGAAAGTTTATTAGCCCTCGAAGCAAAGTACTACTACGCATGCCCCTAGGGGGGAGGTTGGTAGGAGTTAACCATCGCGTGCCCCCGACCTCCACGCAAAGGAAGACAATCAATAATAAATCATGCTCCAACTTCTTAGCATAACGAGAGACTATACGTGCATGCTTTTGGAATCACAAACCTTAACACCAATATTCTTACTAAACCACAATCATTCACTAGTACCTCCCACATATTACCATCTCTATATTGCAAAACTATTGCAAGGAATCAAACATATCATATTCAGTGATCTACAAGTTTTATGTAGGATTTTATGACAAACCATGTGAATGGCCAATTCCTGTTGACTCTCTAAATAAATATAAGTGAAGCATGAGAGTTTAATTCTTTCTACAAAAGACTTGCCCATGCTCTAACAAATATAAGTGAAGCAAAAGAGCATTCTACAAATAACGATTTTCTGTATGAAGAGAAACAGGCATCCAAACTTCAAATGATATAAGTGAAGCACATGAAGCATTCTATAAAGCCATACTCAAAAGATATAAGTGAAGTGCAAAGAGCATTATATAAATCAACCAAGAACTATCTCATACTAGCATGGTGCATAAAATAAAAGGGAATAATAAACACAAAAGACGCTCCAAGAATTTACGCATATCATGTGAACAAAACAAAAACCGAGACATACCGATAATTGTTGAATAAAGATGAGATGCCTTCCGGGGCATCCCCAAGATTAGATGCTTGAGTCTCCTTGAATATTTACTTGGGGTGCCTTGGGCATCCCAAGCTTGAGCTCTTGCCTCTCCTCATTCTTCTCATATCAATACCTCCTCGATCTTTGAACACTTCATCCACACAAAACTTAACAAAACCTTCGTGAGATCCGTTAGTATAATAAAGCAAATCACTACATTAAGTACTGTTGCAAACCCATTCATATTTTATTTTTGCATTATACCTACTGTATTCTAACTTCTCCATGGCTTATACCTTCCGATACAATCCATAGTTTCATCAAAACAAGCAAAACAATGCATCAAAAACAGAATCTGTCAAAAACAGAATAGTCTGTAGTAATCTGAACATTGACCATACTTCTGTAACTCCAAACATTCTGAAAAATTAGGACAAAATAAAAATTTGCATAGCAGTACTGTGTAAAAATTTCAGAATTTTTCCACATTCCAATAAAAAATGTAAATTCACGCACTACAGCAAAAGTTTCTGTTTTTGCACCGCACATACCAAACAAGCAATTTAAACATCCTAACGGTAAATCTTGGCACATAATTTTTATAATACAATGGATTTGTACAAAGGGGATAATTATTTTTTTTGAAAAGTTTCTGTAATCAAGATTCACAAAGTTTCCATGGGCATGAACAAAGTTCAAGGACGTCCCCCACTTCAACGGTGTTCGTCTTTCTCACTTTCACTTTTCTTTTTGAAAAAGTTTTAGATTCCCCTCTATATTTTTTTGTTTTTAAACTTTCTAAAAGCACTCAACAAAAATAAATGACTCTCTAAAACTTCCGGGTTGTCTCCCTGGCAGCATTTCTTTAAAGCCATTAAGCTAGGCATATAGTGCTCAACTAATTGATCCACCCGGATCCCAAGGTATATCAAAGCCAATTTTAATTAACAATGATTTGTATTTTAGTAGTGAGCACAAAGCAACATATATCATGCAATGACGAAGTCTAACTCTCTTCCTATGCATCGGCATGTCATAAAAGAACAATTCATGCACATCAAGTAAAGGCTAATGCATAGTATAAACAGTTTCTTGCAATTTTATCGCATTGGAAACATAGAGAGGTGGAGTTGTAGTTCCTCTCTCATAATAATTGCAATTAGGAGCAGCAAGCACATGCATATTATATTCATCAAAATTATCATGTGTACTAGTAAAACGCAACCCATCAATATAATCCTTAATAAGAGCAAACTTCTCCGATATAGTGTAGTTGGGAGAATTCAAAAAGATAATAGGACTATCATGTGTGGGTGCAATAGCAACAATTTCATGTTTAACATAAGGAACTATAGCAAGTTCATCTCCATAAGCATAATTCAAATTGGCATCATGGCCACAAGCATAGCAAGCATCAATTTCATCAAAAAAGGATATTTCAAACGAATCAAAGGGATCATAGCAATCATCATAGCATTCATCCTTCGGTAAGCATGAAGGGAAATTAAATAATGTATGAGTTGAAGAGTTACTCTCATTAGAAGGTGGGGATCAATTGTAGCTTTTTCGATAAATAAGAGTGTCGAACTGAACGAGGAGCTAAAGGTAGAATTAATATTCCCTTCAAGTTCTATGGACCACCGATACAACTCTACGCACGCTTAACGTTCGCTTTACCTAGAACAAGTATAAAACTATTTTGTAGGTGATAGGATAGGTTTGCAAGAATAAAAATAGAAGTACTTTGTGAGAATAAAACTACGAGTAATTTGCAAGATAATAAAAATTAGCTGTTTAGTAGAAAGCTTTTGTAACACAAGAAAGTTATTTGTCCCTAGGCAATCGATAACTAGACCGGTAATCATTGTTGCAATTTTATATAAGGGAGAGGCATGAGCTAACATACTTTCCGTACTTGGATCATATGCACTTATGATTGGAACTCTAGCAAGCATCCGCAACTACCAAAGATCATTAAGGTAAAACCCAACCATAGCATTAAGTATCAAGTCCTCTTTACTCCCATACGCAACAACCCCCTTACTCGGGTATGTGTTTCAGTCACTCACGCCACCCACTATAAGAGAATTATGAACGTATTACAAACCCTACAGCGGGAATCCCTCACGCTTGCGCGACACGGAGGGCACCATAGGACAGCACCAAAATAAAACATACAACTCAAACCAATCACGATCATCAATCAACCCATAGGACAAAAAGAATCTACTCAAACATCATAGGATGGCCACAAATCATTGGATAATCATATGTAGCATTAAGCACCATGTTTAAGTAGAGATTACAGCGGGGAGAAGAGGTGTTACACCGCTGCATAGAGGGGGAGAGAGTTGGTGGTGACGGCGGCGAAGTTGTTGGTGTAGATCGCCATCACGATGGTTCCCCTGGCGCCGCTCCGGCGCCACCGGAAGAGAGGGGGAGAGAGCCCCCTCCTTCTTCTTCCTTGGCCTCCCCCCTAGATGGGAGGAGAGTTTCCCCTCTGGTCCATGGCTGCCATGGCGGCGGAGGGGTAGGAGCCCCTCCTAGATTGGATCTCTCTCTCTGTTCTCTTCTGTTTCGCGTTCCTCTTTTCTAGCCTTTCACCGTTTCTTAAATTCCCGGAGATCCGTAACTCCGATTGAGCTAAAATTTTAACTCGATTTTTTTCTGGATATTAGCTTCCTTACACCTTAAGAAGGGCACCAATCGACCGACGAGGGCCTCACGAGGCACCACAGCACACCGGGCCCCTCCAGGCGCGCCCTGGTGCCTCGTGGGGCCCACGAGCACCGCCTTGCGTTGATTCCACCTCCCAAAAATCACATATATTCCAAAATAATTCTCCGTAAAATATTATTGCATTTGGACTTCGTTTGATATGGATATTCTGCGCAACAAAAAACATGCAAAAAACAGGAACTGGCACTCGGCACTGGATTAATATGTTAGTCCCACAAATAATATAAAATGTTGCCAAAAGTATATGAAAGTTGTAGAATATTGGCATGAAACAATCAAAAATTATAGATACGATGGAGACGTATCAAGAAGCTCCCCAGTCGCCCCTAATGGGGCCATGGAGTCGCCTTGAGGATCCCGCGTCACTGGCCATGGCGTAGAGCTCCCGGGGTTGGACCTGGGAGTGGAAAGAGGGACTCGTATGGATTCTGGAGAAGGGTCAAGATGCACTCTGTCGTAAAGCCTGGGCTATGTGTTTATAAATGAAAAAGGCCGAATCTTCAACGTCTCGCCATAAAGCAACTCGATTCCCCAGAAGGCGCGGTGATCGAGGTCTGGGATTGGAAGCCACGTGTGGTGGGGCCGGAATGACAATCGTGGAATATACCGAAGACTTCAAAGCCCAGCTAAAGATAATAAGCGGGAACTCGTCTATCGAGCCAAAGACTCTGGAGCCGAAGTTCGAAGGTGTCGTCCTCGACGTCGAAGACCAGTTCAGGGGCTACTGACGGTGTTCTGGATTAGGGGGTCCCAACCTACTGACGGTGTTCTGTATTAGGGGGTCCCAACCTAGTCGGCCCATAGTCCTCGGGCTGGGCCCAAAGGCCCTCATCCTCATCCAGATGGACTCCGGAAGCCATGACGTGATCAAGATTGCATCTGCCTAAAGCTTGGAGTATACCCCAAGACATCTCTTGCCGCCTCCATACGCATCCCTGGATACCGACAATGTAACCCTAGATGCCCTACCTGGCGTGTATATAAGCCAAAGGGTTTAGCCTGTAGAGGACACGGAACCATAATTGCCATTAGCCTAGCCTTAGGGTTATACTTCTCCTGACGATCTCGAGGTAGATCAAGCTTGTACTCGATACTTCACTGTCAATATAATCAAAGCAGGACATAGGGTATTACCTCTTTGATAGGGCCCGAACCTGGGTAAACATCGTCTCCTTTGCTCCTGTTACCATCGATCTGAGATCCACAGCTTAGGACCCCCTACCCCGAGGTCGGCCGTTTTTTACACCGACAAGTAGGATACGGGTTAATAGAACGACCCGGACTCTTATGTAAACCTAGGGTGTCGGGGCCGGATTTCCGGGACACAATATCCCAGAAATTAACCCCTCGTGTCGTCACCAGCCCAGGATTACTGTTACTGGTGGACACGTCCTTGTTACAGATTACCAAGCAATTACAAGAATTGGATACAAGACCATAAAGGTCTAATGTTACAACAATGATATCTAGTGACGGGTGACGGAAGCGACTCGTGGATTCCAATGCCGATGGGGCTCCATTCCCACAGGAACAACTAACCCGGATAATTCCTATCCCGCGTGGCTGCTATCCTAGGCTCCGCATGGACGTCGTTGTGGTACTCCCCGTTGAACTCCTGACCTGGCCAATTAAATAGCCAGGGACAAGCCAGTGAGTACGTTTGAATGTACTCGCAAACATGATGAACAAAAGATATACCAAATGCATATGATCATGATGGGTTAAATTATATGCATATGCTGAACGAAATTAAAGCATGGCATGATGAATATTAATACAGTGCTGAAGAATAGACAAGAAATGTTAGTGACAAACAAAGAAAGTTAATGGAGAATCAGGCGAGACAGAACCGCCCGAGAATCCAAAAGAAATGCCAAACGGGTGTCTAAAAGAGAATCGGGCGAGACAGGACCGCCCGAGAACTCAAGCGACGCCACGAGAGGTCTTGAAAAGAAATGTCAAACGGGTGTCTAAAAGAGAATCGGGCGAGACAGGACCGCCCGAGAACTCAAGCGACGCCACGAGAGGTCTTGAAAAGAAATGCCAAACGGGTGTCTAAAAGAGAATCGGGCAAGACAGGACCGCCCGAGAACTCAAGCGATGCCACGAGAGCTCTTGAAAAGAAATGCCAAACGGGTGTCTAAAAGAGAATCGGGCGAGACAGGACCGCCCGAGAACTCAAGCGACGCCACAAGAGGTCTTGAAAAGAAATGCCAAACGGGTGTCTAAAAGAGAATCGGGCGAGACAGGACTGCCCGAGAACTCAAGCGATGCCACGAGAGGTCTTGAAAAGAAAACTGAGAGCCCGGAGTAGTCTAGCCAGCCCCTGAGACGCTCAGGAAATAAAATAAGGGAAACGGGTTAGTCCACAATAATATGCATAGTAATGATAATATTTGTAACCATAAATAACCATGATAGCATCAGTGGTGACAATAATTTTCCTGCAAAATAAATCATGCTCAATTTAATTATTTCCTCTGGAGACCGACACTAAGACCGACACTTGACCAACCCAGACTGTAGTCCTTAACCGCGGACACGGCTATTCGAATAGGTATAACTCTGCAGAGGGTGTACTCTTTACCCACAAGTAAAGGATTTCTTTAGCCAAACCGAGACGCTGACTAATTCCCATTACGGTCTTTGGGTTGAAACACACCTAACCTGCACGCACCAGCCTTAATTTTTCTCGGGCCAGGAATCACCCAAAGCAGCGGTAAAATAAAACTCTAAGTGGGAAGGCCTCATACAACGGCCTTCAATAGCATGAACGTTCAGCTTCGGTCCCAGACCGGCCATTCATGCCCCCGGACCAAGTGACATGCCTACCAGTGATCAGATGGTATCTTTCACTATGGCCTCTCTGTACGGTGTGTGCAGGAAACGGGTTAACAACTTACTGAACCGTACCCTACCTGCGGCAGGGACATGTGGTAGCACGGTTCAAGTTTGGGGGTTACCAGAACAAGACTCGATCTACGGTCGACTCAGGAGGCTTATGTATTTCCTACAGTGGTTAGCACAATAAAGTGTTCTTTCAACAGTAACACCAAAACAGGGCCACAGCCCTTGCATGTCCCAACATGCATAACCAACAAGGCATGATCACGCTCCAACGTGATCACCCTTCTGCCGGTAACGGTATTTCTCTTATACCTGCTCCTGCAAGTTAGTCAAGACAAGCACACGTTGCACGGTACGAGGAAACATGCCAACACTACATGCATGCAAATTTTATTTGAATTCAACATATGCATGATTCAATTATTCTTGCAAACATTTAACCAGGCAATCACCATATCAAGTGTTCAAGATGCTTTCCTTGAGCATGCAGAAATGTGGGGTGCACTCCAAGACTTTGAAAATTTTCATCTTCCCTCCATCTTCCTATTTTTCAAATAATGCAATTACCACACAAATATTAAGCAGGAAAATAAAAGTGCTCTAAAAATGGGAATTTCACTTTTCTAGGGCTTCTCTGGCTATATCAAAAATAACCAGAATGTTCCTACTATTTATAGAGCTGCTGAGATTTTTGAACATTTCAATCTAGTGGATACAAGGGATTAATGGACATGCAAGAATTTTTACAGAAAACATTTTATAAAAATTAGTTGTGGCTCCTATTAAATTAGGCATAATTTTAGAAGTATTTATAAATTGGTTTCACTGGATTTGGAGCCGAGGGGAAAATTCTAGGAATTATCTAAGTTGACTTATACTAGAAAATGACCTTTTAAATAGGTCAGGCAGAAATTATCCTTAGGAAATATGTTCACCATAGCTAGAATAATAGAGCATGATTTTAGGAATATGTAGAAATTCGAATCATCAGATTTGGATTTGAAAATATTGCTGTGGAAATAATTGAGGTTTACTGGAAAAAAGAAAAAGAGGAAGGCAGAAGCGCGGCCTGCGCGCTGTATAGCTGACTGGCGCCACTAGGCCTGGCCCAGTCGCACGGCTGCGCGGGAGGCTGCCGACCTCAAAGACGTATTGCTCAAAATATGTTTTCCCAGAGAAGAAGGCGTATCTAGGGGAATACGCCTTCACTTACAGCCACGGGCCGCGACCTCCAGTCACTGACGATGGGCCCCGCCTGGCCCACCGGTTAGATTTGACCGTGGTCTACCCCGCCTTCCCCTCTGGCCGAACGGAGCGGAGCTCCAGCGAGGCTCGCCGGCGAACGGCGGCGCCATTCGGAGAGATGAGGCTACCCACGCGCTCAGGAGACTCTGGTGATCCCGACGAGGTACGGCACGGACCCCGGGGTCCACCTAGTCGTCGGCGACGAGCTCTCCCGCGGAACTCCGGCGACGGCCAATCGGGGTCTTCGCCCACGGTGGCTCCCGAGCAAAATTGGGTGGGGGGATGGGTTTGCGGGACCGCGAGGAGGTTTCTGGTGCAGAGAGTGGAGAGGGGGAGTCTCGGGTGGCGTCGGAATCGTCGAGGATGTGACGGTGGCCGTAGCTACTAGAGAGGAAGAAGAAGACCGCGTCTGGCCGTTTCGTTGCTCGGGGTGGATTACAGAGAGGTGAGGAGTGATCGTGGAGGGCGCAGCGAGCTCGAGAGGCCTCTTATAGCTCGGGAGAAACCCCTCCCGTGGCTTCCAGGGGAAGGCACGACGGCGGCGCCCATTAGTGCGGTGGTTGTGGTCGTTGCGAGGCCAGTGGTGGGCGGTGGAGATCAGTGATGAGGTGGCGGCTCGGGGATAAGCTCGGGAGGCTCTGGAAGTTCGAAGAACGCCATAGGAGGTTGTTGGCCTGCCGGCGGCCGTGCTTATCTAAGATTTGGCCGTGGCGTTGGCCAGTGGCCGGTGCACCTCCTGCCGCCCAAACTAGATGGATGAGGAGCTGGCAAGAGGGCCAGGGAGTAGCTAGGCAGGCTGGCCATTAATGCCAGGAGGATTGGTGGCTAAGGTAGCTCGAATTCTTCAGGTTTGAACCATATTTGGATCATGCACTGAAGGTGTTCGATGAATTTCCACAGTGGCCAAATGGGTGTTTGATGAATTTGAAACTTGGCAGAACTGTGCTTCTTTGCATGATTAATGGGATGGTGGAGTTGGATGGACTAGCGGAGAAACTTGCCAATGCAATTTTTGAAGGAATTCAGATCTGGACCAAATTTGGAGGGAATTATTTGATGGACTTAAGATATGCAAATGAAGATGATCTTCTAGACTTAAGGGTTTAATTGGAAGTACTATAAGTGGGAAAAAATTTAGAATTGTTGGAGCAAGAAAAATTGAGGTTGTAGTTAAAACTCCAGAATGGAACAGATTTGAAAAGAGGATGTTTAGCTCAAATTTTACAAAAGACTAAGTTGGGTTTTTGCACAAAAGTGATCTATAGGCATCACATGACTCCTCATAATTTTTGTGGAATTTTTAAGAATTATTTAAAATGGTTGTAGTGCAACAGAAGCATTTCAAGGACTGAAAATGCTATTAAAAATGATTATCTTGGCAAAATTTTATTATGAAAATATTTCCTATTGTTATTAAAATATAAAAGAAATGATTTAAGATAACTACCAAAGCCCATAATATTTTTCCCAAAATTTTCGATATGGAGGGAAGAATTTTGGAAAACAGAAAACAGAAAAGACTTCGAAAATAATAAAAGATCCAACATAAATCTAAATTTTATTTCTGACCAAATTTTATTTAATAAAAAAATATGGTTAAATTTTTGGGGTGTTACATAGGGGCTCCACCTGTTATATAAAGGGGAGCGCCTAGGGCAGAAAAGACTAAGTTGCAATCTCTCGGGAGCTAGGTTAGCGAATACTCATCCTTGTAATCGAGATCCAAAGCAATAACAATCAAGCAGGACGTAGGCTTTTACCTCCGTTGTGAGGGGCCGAACCTGGGTAAACTCGCGTCTCTTGTTTCCCGATCAACCCCGTTAAGCTTCCACCTTCGTGCGATGGCCTGATCACTAAGTCCTTTCATGAGGGCATCTGCCGTGACAAAACCACGACAGTCGAGGTCAGAGCCGGAGTGGCTGCCGGAGCTCGACATTGCACCGTATTGGATCGGAATGCGGGAGGGGAGAGGATAGGACGAAGCGAGAGAGGCGAGTGGAGTGAGCTAGGGTTCGGAGCTAAGCGCCGGATTGGGGATTTTGTGGGACAGCTGCAGGGTCGATGGTGGGCCGGGCCTGTCAGGTGGACGCGCCCGGGCCATCCCATATCTGCCCTAGATTTGGGCTAGATATGAGGGGCGCCGGACAGCCTGGGCGTATAGGCCGGTTTGAGGCGCCCGGGTGGGTCACTTTTTTGTGACGGTCAATGACCGGACCGCCCGCCCGGGCGTTTGAGACGCGTTTGGGGCGCCCGGCTGTAGATGCTCTTACATCCCTGAGGCTAAGGTAGTGAATTTCATGTGGTTCTTGAGCAGTGCTCGTGGGTTCGTAACAACAAGTCACTCCTCTGGATAGCAAATGACAAACCTTTCATGCAAGCACATAATTCAGCTTCTAGGGCTTCACGACATGAGAGAAGCTGCCTACACGAAGAGAAAATGATAGATCCCTTGTCATCTCTCCGTACCATGCCGGCACCCGCCAATCCATCATCTGCATATGAGCCATCAGTGCACAACTTCACCCAGCCGGCTTGGGCTTAGTCCTCTTGGGACCAACAACATTTGTGATCACCTGTGACCGCCGGGGATGGTTATCATATGTGATAAAAGATTTTCCTTTGCTAGGATCGGAGCTTCGCTGGAGATGTCAAGTCATGCCTGGCCGACAGGTGCTACGCTGTGTCATGCCTGTTCGGCATGTGCTACGCACGACAGATCTTCCAGAGACTTCAAGCTGTGTCGGCTGGTGGTACTTGGCGGCATGGTGTTGCGGTGTACCGGCGGTGACTGCGACGTGCTCAGCAGTTTGCGCGCAGGGAGGTGGTGCCGTTGTGTGCCGTGGTGGCGTCGATGGATGGCCATACTGGTAAAGATGATGTGGATCTCTTTCCTGAAGATGGGTCAGCGGATCGATGATGATGACGGCTTCTAAAACGTGCGCATGTGGTGTACGCTTTAGGTTTGCTGCACCGGCTGAAGTTTCCGATACGTTATGCAGATGGATTGGCGACGACACCGGTTTTAGATATGGAGAGTGAGAGCACTCCACATTATCGAGTTTGTAGGTGTGAGTGGTGGCTTCGGGTGGCTTGATGTATGTTCTTGTCAGACCTTTGTTGAATAATTAATAAAGATGGTTGTATGCATCGATTGATGCAGAGGCTTTTAACCTTCTTTTCCAAAAAAAAAGGATCGGATGAGAGGTCAGTCTTAATGCCGATAGGTGAGTCAAGGTAGCTCACCAAGAACCGTCTAGAAGCTTCCATGGAACCAAGTTAGGCAGCTTCGCTTCGGCTTCGTTCATCATCGGTCATATTGTCTCGTTGGAAAGTACTCGCATCGTGGGCTGGGCCAACGATGCCGATATGCATGGGGTGGTCAGGCTTGACGTTGGAGAGGTAACGGTTGAAGTGCTCTTGGTCGTCCTCGATGAAAAGGGTCGTTGTAGTTCATGTTACAGCGACATAGAGTTCAACCATATGTCGATGAGGCTGTGGGAGACGGACTACGAGCCGATCACGAGGATGCATTTCGATGCTGATGTTGCTGGCTCCTCTTGGACAGGATAGATTGAGCTTAATGCAGACAGTGCACCGCTAGAACTGACGGAATATGCCACGACCTAGTGGGCCTGGAACCGTGTGCACGTGGGCCGTCCTGTCTTGGCCCGTCCTGTAGAGTATTTAGGCGTGCCGTGCCGTGTGAGTGAGGCATCGAGAAAATGTATTGACAGACGACTATGTTTTGTATCTTCTTCCCCAAGCTACCTTCCTCCTCTGAATCTCTCTGTAATTCTCCATGAAATTATGAGATCTATGAACCACACCCTCGCCATGGCAGGGAATGCTATCTGAATCGTAGCATTTGGTATCTAGAGCCTCTCCGTTTTTTTCCCCAATTTTTTCCCCATCCGCTGCGTTCTACCACCGATTTGACCCTTAATTCCTAGTAAAAGGTGTGGATTCCGATCGGAGTTCGCACAAAACACCTCGGTGTACCTGCGTTAGGTCGGGACAAATTGTGAGGTTTTTCCACGGCGAGATCCGGTCGCCGACGCTGTCTGCCCGCATGGCGACGGCGGAACTCACGCTTGCAGAGCTGCAAAAGCTGGTGCAGGCAAAGATCGAGCAGAGCAAGGCCGTTTCAGAGGCGGGTGCTCACAACGCGAAGGGGCTCGACGAGCTTCGCATGGCGGTGGACACGTATGCGTCTTCCTCGGCCAAGGCTTTCGATGTGCTCGCGCGGTCTACCACTGCGTCCCTCGCCCGCACGGAATCTACGCTGGGGCGACTGCTGATCTCCAACAACGGCCTCGACGCAGCAGTCGACGAGATGCGGCAATCACTCACTGGGGTGCTCAAGCGTGTCGCCGTCCTGGAGCAGGCACCGACGACGACTGCACCATCTCATCAGCGTCCCGGTCTGCGCCGTCCCGACGGGCACCAAGCTGCGCCAAACCCACAGGGTGTGGATCTGCGTGCGCCCCGCACACCCAGGCTCAGCCTGGGCAATGGTGAGCCCAACCTGTCCCAACTCTCTTCATATGAAGACTTATCTGATGAGCCTGATGAGCCAGAAAATTTGCGCAACTCCCGGCCAAATTCAGCACCTGGTCATTCCAATACGCGCATTCCTCGTTCTGATTTCCCCAAATTTGATGGTGACAATCCCAGATGGTGGAAACGTCAGTGTGGAAAATATTTCCGCATGTACTCTGTTCAGTTTAATCTCTGGGTTGATTTTGCCACCATGCACTTTTATGGGAATGCAGCTCTCTGGCTCCAAACTTATGAAGCTATGCACAACATTCAGAGTTGGCCTGAATTGTGTGTTGCTGTGTTTGCTAAGTTCAATAGACACAAATACTCTAGGCTCATGGACACCTTCTTTACTCTTCAGCAGACTGGTTCAGTAGATGATTATGCTCATTAGTTTGAAGAGTACATGCATAAAATTCTAGTGTACAATCCTTCCTATGATGAAACATTCTTTGTCAATCGTTTCATAGTAGGATTGCAACCTGCTATTCGTGCTCCTGTTAAGTTACAACATCCTGTTACGGTGGATCTGGCATATTCCTTTGCTCAAACGCAGGAAGCTATTTTGGCTGAGGACACCAATGCACCGACAGACAAGCCTGCGTACAAATCCAAGTATAAACCTTATGTGCATCAAGGATTAATGGGAGTCTCCCCGACTGAGAACAGGACAGAGAACAAGAGCAAGTATAATGACAATGTGGACTCTCTCAGAGCTCAACGCCGCGCGCGTGGGGAATGTTTCAAGTGTGGAGAGAAGTATGGACCTGGGCATCAGTGCCCAAAGACTGTGCAGTTGCATGTCATGCAGGAACTCATCGATGCATTACAGATCTCTGACATTTCAGAACCACCAGTAGCACAACCACAACCTGAACCTGGGAATACTGTTGAAGATAGTGACAATAGTTCAGATTCTGCTGCTTCTCTCATGAAACTGTCCTTAGAAGCTGTTAGTGGTACTTCATGCAAGGAGAGTATCAAATTGCAAGGCATGATTGGGAAGAGACACTTGCTCATTCTCATTGATTCAGGCAGCTCCAACAATTTTATCAGTGAACAATTGGTGGAAGCTTTAAATTGTCCTGTAGATGCTCTACCACCTGCAACTGTCACAGTAGCTGGTGGGGGTACTTTGTTGTGCACTAAACAAGTGTGTGATCTACAATGGTGGTGCCAAGGCACATGTTTCAATACTTCTTTGAAAGCATTGCCATTGGAGAATTATGATCTAATTCTGGGCATGAACTGGCTGGAAACCATGAGTCCCATGTGGGTGGACTGGAAGAAGAAAGTCATGAAATTCAAGTACAATGGTAAGAAAGTCACACTGAGAGGAGTTACTGATGTGTTACATACCTGCAATAAAGTGTCTGGGAAGAAGTTGAAAGGATTGCTAGCTACTGCTGCAGTAGATCATATTCTGCAACTTAATTATGTGTCTAAGTTCTCTCCTGTTATTGGGACCATTCCTCCAGTTGTACAGGAGGTCCTAGACAGCCACAAAAAAGTCCTTGAGGACCCTGCTACACCGCCTCCTTCCAAGTAGGGATGAAAACGGAGCGGAAACGGATGGAACTGGGTGCTGCCACATTTGTTTTCATATTTTTTTACGGAAACAGAAACGAATACAGAAACCCTGGAAACAAATACAGAAATGAATACTACTGGAAACGAAAACGGAGCGAATACGGCACGGACACAGACGGAACTGGAGTGTTCGCCGGAACTAAAGACCCCTTGAACCATCGACCCAAAAACAAGGAAACAGACAAAGTCCTTCAATTGATAAGATGATTACTAAATATTATGATATATCATGGCTATATAATAGGATATGTGGGCGATGGCAGCGTGCTCAATTAGGGATTAGGAATTCTGCTAGTAGTAGTAGTAGTAGTAGTAGTAGTAGTAGTAGTAGTAGTAGTAGTAGTAGTAGTAGTAGTAGTAGTAGTGTAGAAGTTGGGCCATCTGAGCCATTCTGCTCATCGTGTGTAGGGCCTAATTGTGTGTTCGTTGGGCTACAAAAAGACCATATATGTGCTCATATTCAAAACGGAAAGTTTCATATTAACGGAAACGGAAAATTCCGTTTCTGCGCCTGTTTCACCGGAAAACATCGTTCTGTTTCCATTTCCGTTTCCGCATAAAAAATTCCGTTTCCATTTCCGTTTTGCAAATTTCCATTTCCACTTCCATTTTTCCTCTCCGTTTCCATTTTTCTGCCGGAAAAACGGAAAGTTTCCACTCCATTTTCATCCCTACTTCCAAGGCCATTCCTCCAGCTATCCAGGAAGTTTTGGACAGTCACACAAAAGTCTTTGAGGATCCTGCTACCCTGCCTCCTTCCAGGGCTTTTGATCATAAAATTCCCTTGTTACCTGGAGCACCTCCTGTCAAAGCAAAACCCTACAGGTACAACCCAATGCAAAAAACTGAGATTGAGCAACAAGTGAAGAAGATGCGGAAACAGGGAGTCATCCAGTTAAGTTCCAGCTCGTATGCTTCTCCTGTGCTTCTAGTTAAGAAAAAAGATGGCACTTGGAGATTCTGTGTGGATTACAGACGCTTAAATGCAATCACAGTCAAACACAAATATCCAATGCCAGTAGTGGAGGAATTATTAGATGAACTTGCTGGCGCTCAATGGTTTACTAAACTGGATCTCAAATCTAGATACCATCAGATCAGGTTATTGGCTGGGGAAGAACACAAAACAGCTTTCAAAACACATCATGGGCTTTTTGAATTCCTGGTAATGCCTTTTCGTCTCACTAATGCTCCTGCCACCTTTCAAGATGCTATGAACAGGCTGTTTTCTCTCTTACTCAGAAAATGTGTGTTAGTCTTTATGGATGATATACTGGTGTTCAGCCCTACATTAGAATTGCATGTGCAGCATCTTAAAGAAGTTTTTGCTATCTTGGAACAAAACCAGTTCTATGTTAACCTTAGCAAATGCTCTTTTGCTCAGCCAAAATTGGAATACTTGGGACATGTTGTGAGCAAAAATGGAGTCAGCACTGACCCAGCTAAAGTGCAAGCAGTTCAGGACTGGCCTGTGCCTAAGAATGTGAAAGAGGTCAGGGGGTTTTTAGGGCTCACAGGTTACTACCGAAAATTCATCAAAGATTATGGGGTTATTAGCAGAAGTTTGGTTAATCTGCTTAAGAAGGACATTGTTTTTGTGTGGACACCTACCACTGAGTCTTCCTTTCAGCACCTCAAGCAAGCTCTATTATCCTCACCTGTGCTAGCCTTGCCTAATTTCCAGAAAACCTTCACTGTGGAAACTGATGCTAGCAATGTGGGCATTGGTGCTGTCCTACTTCAGGAAGGCCACCCAATTACATACTTGAGCAAAGCCTTAGGTCCTAAAGCACAGGGATTTTCTACTTATGAGAAAGCATGTTTGGCAGTTCTGTTAGCAGTAGAAAAATGGAAAGCTTATCTACAGCATGCTCCCTTTGTTATCAGTACAGATCATAGAAGTTTGGTACATTTACAAGATCAAAAGGTTTCCAACACAATTCAACAAAAAGCTCTACTCAAGCTTATGGGACTGAACTATACTGTAGTGTACAAAAAAGGACAGGATAACACTACTGTTGATGCCTTATCTAGAGTTTCTAGCTCTGAAGCTTTGTTTGCCATGTCTTACTGTACTCCTCAGTGGCTGGAAGTGGTTGCAGAAGGATACTTGCAAGACCCTCACGCACAAGAATTATTAACTGAACTCAGTGTTACTGGCTCTAATGCCAAGGGATTTGAGCTAATACAAGGGGTGATCAGGCATAAAGGTAGAGTGTGGCTGGGAAACAACACAGATGCTCACCAAGCTATACTCCTATCTCTTCATTCCAGTGCAGTAGGAGGCCACTCAGGTTTTCAGGCCACTTACCAAAGAATTAAGGCCCTTTTCTCATGGCCCTCTATGAAACAGGACATCCAACAATATGTAAGAGATTGCACAGTCTGTCAGCAAGCTAAAGTGGAGCATATTAAGAAACCTGGACTGTTAAGTCCACTTCCCGTGCCTACAGAAGCTTGGAACATGATAACCATGGATTTTATCAGTGGACTTCCTAAAAGCAAGAACTATGATACTGTTCTGGTCATTATAGACAAATTTACCAAGTATGGGCATTTCATTCCCCTGTCCCACCCATTTACTGCATTGACAGTGGCCCAGGCTTACCTAGATCATGTGTACAAGCTACACGGCCTCCCAAAGGTTTTGGTTACAGACAGGGATCCACTGTTCACTAGCACTGTTTGGCAAGAACTTTGCAGATTGACTGACACCAAGATGAATATGAGTTCAGCCAATCATCCTGAAACGGATGGGCAATCTGAGAAGCTAAATCAATGCCTGGAAACTTTCCTCCGTTGCATGGTCCATTCAGCTCCAAAAAAATGGGCCTACTGGCTTCCTCAGGCCGAGTATTGGTACAATACCAATTACCATTTTGCTCTGGGCAAAACTCCGTTTCAGGTGTTATATGGTTACCAACCACGACACTTGGGAATTGCTAATCTGCAGTCCTCCACCTCGAGTGACTTAACCACTTGGCTGGCAGAGCGCAATGCTATGACTACATCTATTCGCGAACATCTTCTCAGGGCTCAACAACGCATGAAGACTCAAGAAGACAAGCATCTATCTGACAGAGTTTTTTCGGCAGGTGATTGGGTCTTTCTAAAACTTCAGCCATATATGCAGCAGTCAGTGGCAAGACGTACCAATCACAAGTTGGGTTTCAAGTATTTCGGGCCTTATCTTGTCTTGGAGCGAGTGGGAGATGTTGCATACCGTTTACAACTGCGTGCATCCAGTAAAATCCATCCAGTGGTGCACGTTTCCTTGATGAAACCGGCTAAACCACCAGAAGAACAAGTGCAAACTTCAGAGTCATTGCAGTATGCTCAAGTTTGTCCTGTTGTGCCCAAACCATGTCAGGTTATCGATTCTCGTCTGGTTCGCTTGGGAGGACGCACCAGAAAGCAGTACAAGGTCGCCTGGAGTGGACTTCCAACATCAATGGCAACCTGGGAGTGGGCGAGTGTGCTATCTGAACTGGTACCGACTTGAGGACAAGCCGGCTGCAAGGGGAGGGGAGTGCCACGACCTAGTGGGCCTGGAACCGTGTGCGCGTGGGCCGTCCTGTCTTGGCCCGTCCTGTAGAGTTTTTAGGCGTGCCGTGCCGTGTGAGTGAGGCATCGAGAAAATGTATTGACAGACGACTCTGTTCTGTATCTTCTTCTTCCCCAAGCTACCTTCCTCCTCCTCTGAATCTCTCTGTAATTCTCCATGAAATTATGAGATCTATGAACCACACCCTCGCCATGGCAGGGAATGCTATCTGAATCGTAGCAGAAAATGTACCAAAATGTGCCGTTAGGTAACTTATTGTACCATTTTTATGGGGTTTTTAAGTTTTTGTATGATTTTGTTATCACCGTGCAAGTTTGTGTATCTGGATGTAATTAACTCTTTGTTTTTTCTTGGTCTGCCTGCAAATCCCCTCAAGGTCGGATGCCCTCATGCCTCCACCACTGCTTCCAAGGCTGCATCACACCACCCCCACACCGCCCGGCACGTCGTTCCACCAGTAGCTCTCACAGAGGAGACTGGCACTGCCGACGAGCGCCGGAGATAGGGTGGACGAGTGGGCTTGGACACACCGCGAACTCCAAATCCAGTCGCCGTTAGCGCCTGATCGGCCGGGAGTACTACGCGGACGGAAGCTCGCCCACTCTGCGCGTCTCCGTAGCGATCCCTGGTGTGTTTGCGGAAGCGCAAGAGCGGAAGCCGAAGCAGAAAAAAAGAAGAAAAAAGAGGTTGGGATGGTCTAATAATGAAGGAAGGCGCGCGTCCACAGACGAGAGCTGACATAGTTGGTTCGTTCGTTGGTTGGAACAAAAGAAAGAAAAAAGAAAAGGAGACATTTAATCTTCATTCATTCATTCATTCACGAGGGAGTAGGACTGGGTCGGTCCTCACAAACGACTTGGATTTGATTTGATTTGGACCCGTAAATGAATCAATCAAAACGAAAAGAAGAAAAAAGATGGATTTTTTTTTTTTTTTTGAAACGGAGGCAAAAGATTTGCCTCATCCATTAATTAAGCAGAAGAGAGTTGCCCAGTTAATTAATGGAAAACCGGGCAAAAACCATCACAATCCGCTGAGCGGCACACCCAAGATACCCACACACGCCACTCCAAAGAGGGCCTCGTCGAGACAACACAACGACGTCATCGTCATCACTTCTCCCCTAGAGGCGTCATCGCCATCCCAAACTCTGAGAAACGACTCCGACTTCGCCAAAGACGATCATCGAACCAACCCACACTGAAAAGGCCGTGTGGAGTCACATGAAGATCCGCGCCAGACCTCAGCCACCGCGACGAGACAGCGCAGCTCCGACATCGACGGAGAGCTACGAAAGAGAACCAGGCAAGGCTGGCGCCGTGGAAGATCACCGAACGGACCGCCTGCTACCCGTCATCGTACGCCACAGGGCCCCGCCACCGCAGCTTCGACTTCAAAGCAACCAACCAGCCGAGGCCATCCCACGAACACGCCGGAGAAGAGCCGACTACCTCAACCAATGCCGCGTCACCTACATCGCTCCCAGCGACACCGTTGCCACCGAAGCCTCCACGCCAACACCAACACCATCCACAGGTCCCGCTTGCCGGTGCCCAGCTCCAAAGACGAAGCCCCCAAGAGGGAAAACGACACCAAAGTACCGCCATCGTCCGATCACACCAGATCAAGGGTTTCCCCCGGAGCCGCAGCAACCGCCGGTCCACACGGGAGGGGTGCGGCAGCAATGCAACAATGCCTCCAGGAAGGTCAACGACGGCCACAGCTGCCGCCATCGCTGGTCACGGCCACAACCGAGACAGGGTCTTCACCCAAGCTCCCAACACCACCTCAGCCGCACATCACCCCGGCGCCGACAAGCCCACCAACAACCACCACCGCGGAGTCCACCGGTTGCCACTCCGCCACAACTGCAAGTCGGGCCGCCTCATGGCCCGCCGCAACACCAAAGCCGCCAACCTAGGGCCGCCGCCCCAGCTCTCGGGCAACACGTCCGGACATAGCCCAGCGGCTGCCCACACAAGCGCGCATGTCGTCCGCCGGCACCGAGCACGCGACGTCCGCCACCGCAGCCGTCGGATCTGGGCGCTAGGACCCAGATCCCCACCGCATCGGACCTCCTCATGGCCCTCCGCACCCTGGCATTCCTCGTCGCGCCGAAGAGTAGTGCCACCACCAGAACTAGCCCGGGGCCGCCGCCCCGGCTTCCGCAGCCCGCAGTACCACCACCACCGCGAACTCCCGCAACTGCTGCAGGCCAAGCACGGAAGCAGCACCGGCAGAGCCCGAACTGGCACCCCGCCACACCCTGGAGGAAGCCCCTCACCAGAGCCGCACCCCATGGCCCGCCTCGAGCACGCGCAGCTCGCAGGGCCGCCGCGAGCTCGCCCAGCCAGATCCACGCCACCCGGTGCAAGAAAGCACCGGCGCCGCTCCCTCCCGCCATAGCCGCGCTTCCGCGCCGCCCCATGCCACGCTCCCGTGCCAGCCCTCGCTGCCGCTAGCTCGACGAAGCCCACGCGCGACCACGCCGGCGCACCGGCCCATCCCGTGCCAGCCCGCAGCCGCGCCAGATCCGCGCGCCGCCCCGCCCATGGCCGCGCCGCGCGCCACGGACGCCTCGCGCCGCCCAGTGCAGGAGAGCACCGGAGCCGCCCCTCGGAGCCACCCTAAGCCGCCGACCCGACGGGCCCCGCCGAGCCGCGCGCCACCACAAAGGCCGGCCGTCCCGCGCCGCCCGGACGCCTCGTGGGGAGGGAAGAGTCCCGCCGCCGCCGACGCACGCACTGGCTTTGCCCGGCGGCGTCCCCTGGCGGCGGCGAGGGAGGGGAGAGGCGAGGTGGGGGCGGCGGCGGCGGGAGGCTAGGGTTGCGCCCGGGCCGCTCGCGGGAGCGGCACGGGGCTAGCGGGGATCACGCGCTCTGAACTAAAAAAAAAATAGAGTCACTAGAGGACTCACAAGATCTAGCTAGAATATGTGCCGCGACATTCGACAAACGATTTACATGCCTAAAGCGAACAGACGAGAAGACTCCTTGATATTAGCAGTGATGAGCCCCACCGGCGAGCGATCAACCGTCGAAGCATTGGTTCTCTGGATAACTGACAAACAGTCTGACTGGAAAACGGCCCTTGAAAATCCTTCCTCACGGGTGAGAGCCACCGCACTCCGTAGCGCCAGTGCTTCAGCTAATTCTGGGGCGGTAACCTCGTCAACATGCTCGCGGCAAGCCAACAAGCAATCTCCGACGTGGTTCCTGATTACCACGCCAATTCCCATCCGTCGAGACTCCTTAAAGAGTGCAGCATCCACATTAACGGCCACTGCATCTGGCGGCGGCGGAACCCATTTAACATGAGATACTGGGGTATCACGCCTTATACCAATTGCAGTCCTACCACAATTCTGCACAATGAAGTCAACATAAGCCAAAGCTTTCTCAGCCACTCTGCGAGGATGCATCCTAACATCATTGTTTCTTACATCATTCCGGGCCTCCCAAATGTGCCAAATTGTTACTACCAAAGTCGTGGCCTCGAGAGAGGTCGCTCGTTGAATGAAATCAAATATCCACTGTTTGGTATGAACAAAACCTTTACGGCACAGATGGAAGCCTAAATTGCGCTTCACCACTCGCCATACCTGGCGCGCGAAGTGGCAAAACAGAAAAAGATGCTCGGCCCGCTCCTCTCTGCTACAGAAAAAACATGCCCCTGCATTCGGAACATGGCGCCGTAGCAACTGACTGCACGTCGGCAGACAATCGTGGGCCATTCTCCAAAGAACGATCTTCATCTTTCCTGGAGCATTGACCTTCCAAAGAGCTTGCCAGCTTTTCTCTTCAGCACCAAAGTCTGATTGCACACCATGGCCATAAGAATTAAGAGTAGCATGAAATTTCTCAGACTTGGCCAAGTTATATGCCGATCTGACTGCGTAGGATCCAAATCGATCATGAGGCCAGGTAACAAAATCATCCACCACACGCACACTTAGTGGAATTTGTAACACTACGCTGGCCATCCTCTCAGGAAAAAACACTTCGGACCACCTCCTCGTCCCAAGCTTTTCGATCAACACTAAGGAGAAAATCCACTATCACTCTCTCTGGAATAGGGACTAGAGTATGAAAAGACCCCGCTGATGTTGAGCTGACTCAAGCGCGCGGGGCGGAAGTCCTTCCTTTCACTCGATCGATCGATCAATCAAAACGACGATGAAGAAGAAAAAGGATGCGTCTATCGAATACGAAAAGACGACGGGAATTTTTCGATCCATCGCCTGCGATGACGGCCTCTTTTCTTTTGGATTGGAACTCCACTCTCCCTCACGCAGCCACCTACTGTTTTTATACTCACATTTAGAGCAGGCGCCCAAAAACCGCTCCGTGCGCTAAAAACGTCCCTTTTGGGCGCCGGACACGCTCCAGCAGATGCTGTAAAACAGTGCGCGCGCACAATAAATTTGACCACGCGCTAAAAAGCGCTATCGCACGCTGCAAATTTGGGGCGCCGGACCACGCGCGCTTCATAATTTACACTGCGTGTTTTTTGGACGCGCGTTTTTTGGTATGTGGAAAACCAATGTTGACCCCGGCGCGTTAAAAATGCTAAGTGGCGCTGTAAAGCTATTTTAGCGCTCGATATTTTTATGCGGCTGTTGGAGATGCTCTTATACACTGCAGGACGGGTTTCAGGCCCGGACGCCGTGCCGGTGTACCGCGAGCTGGCGCGGGAGTTCGCCGTGTGCGACCGCTGGTTCGCGTCCAACCCGGCGTCCACCCAGCCCAACCGCCTCTTCGTGCACTCGGCCACCTCGCACGGCCTGGTCAGCAACAACACCAAGGCCCTCGTCGCCGGCCTGCCGCAGGCCACCATCTTCGACTCCCTCCACGACGCCGGCTACTCCTTCGGGGTCTACTACCAGTACCCGCCGTCGGTGCTCTTCTACCGGAACCTCCGCCAGCTCAAGTACGTCGGCTGCTTCCACCCGTTCGACCTCGAGTTCCGGCGCCACTGCCGGGAGGGCAGGCTGCCCAACTACGTCGTCGTCGAGCAGCGCTACTTCGACCTCAAGATCCTCCCCGGCAACGACGACCACCCGTCGCACGACGTCTCCGAGGGGCAGAGGTTCGTGAAGGAGGTCTACGAGGCGCTACGCTCGGGCCCGCAGTGGGACGACACGCTCGTCGTCCTCACCTACGACGAGCACGGCGGCTTCTACGACCACGTGCCCACCCCCGTCGGCGTCCCCAGCCCCGACGGCATCGTCAGCGACGAGCCCTTCTTCAATTTTGACCGTCTTGGCGTCCGCGTCCCGGCCTTCTTCGTCTCCCCCTGGATCGAGCCCGGGACGGTGGTGCACAGGCCGTCGGGGCCGCACCCCACGTCCGAGTTCGAGCACTCCTCCATCCCGGCCACCGTGAACAAGATCTTCAACCTCGGGAGCTTCCTGGCCAAGCGCGACGCGTGGGCCGGCACATTCGACGTCGTCCTCACGCGCGACACCCCGCGCACCGACTGCCCTGGTCTGTCTTCTCTGTCCATCTCCGTCCCTCCTAGGATCTTAGTAGTGCAGATCATGCATGTGTTAACTGAAGTCATGTCTTTGTCGCATGCATTGCAGCCACGCTGCCTGAGCCGGTGAAGCTCCGGCCAACAGAGGCGGCGGAGCACGCGCCGATCTCGGACTTCCAAGCGGAGCTGGTGCAGCTGGGCGCGGCGCTCAACGGTGACCACGCCAAGGACGTGTACCCGCACAAGCTGGTGGAGGGCATGACGGTGGCGGACGCGGCAAGGTACTGCAACAGCGCCTTCAAGGCCTTCCAGGACGAGTGCGAGCGATGCAAGAAGGTCGGCAAGGACGGGTCCCACATCCCCACCATGCCGCCGTCGAAGAAGAGGAGTGGCTTCGCTTCCAAGATGCTGGCTTGCTTTGCGTGTGGCCATTCGTAGGCGTCGCAATTCGTTGGATTGTTTGTTTGGAAAAATAGTTGGACAGTGAACCGGCCGCGTACTGGTTGGTTGCTTCACGATAGCTAAGATTTGGTCACGCTCATGTCCCAAAAAGGATACATATATATGGGAGTGTTGATTGAACGTGTGGATTTTACAGCACTGTGCAGAATGATGTCAATAAACATTGTGTAGATTAAATGTCGATAATGATACGGATATGTGTTCGTAAGTGCTGATGGGTCGCATTTATTCTGAAGATTAACTGGAACTGTCCTTTTTTTTAAACAATCTGTATTCATGAATTTTCTTGGTTTTATATTTTATTTATTCTTTCTTTTTCCAGAATTTTCAACCGGTTTGTTTTGTTCCTTTTCTTGTTTTCCACTTTCTTCTTCAGGATTTTTTGCATGACTTTTGTTTTCACTTCACGACCATTTTTTAAAATTCACAATTATTTTGATAATTTTTGAATATTATATAAAAATTCAGGAACAATTTTGTAATGTGTGTACATTCTTAAAAATCATGAATATTTTTCAAAAACTTTGAACATTTTTTTAATTCATGAATAATTTCTTGCATCCGTGAACAAAGCAATCTTCTAAGGCTGTCTCTTCCGCGCTTTGAAGGCGTTGTTTCAGCAGTGATATCTTTGCTTCTTCGGGCATCCAACCAGTTGCTCCTGCACGGCGGGAAAAATAAATAAAAATAAGCACATCAAGGATGCATTTTTAGAGCTCATTTGTTGCATGTTCTCTTCATATATTATGTCCATTGAACCAAATATGTGTCCATTATGCATGATTACCGTTTTTACAGTTTTCATTGTGAGCATTACATATTAGTGTTTTTATTTGGTTTTTATTAGTTTTTTTGTTTGTCGTGTCTATATGTGTTTTGAAGCAACCCAGGGTAAAGCACGATGGCAGAACCAAAGATGGGTTTAATACGGAGGACTTACAGTACTAGACTTAGGCGTTTTGGAAGGTGGAAAAATGTTTTTTTTTAAAGTGCTCTAAATCAAGATCTAATAGCACTGGCGCGTCGGCGGTGCTCTCGCGAATCCAACGAGCGCAAGAGTCTTGACGTGTCAGCGCAATGAATGCATCGACTCAATCACGACGCTGTGGAACGAGCGAGATAAGCATACCCATGAGACCGTGTTTTTATAAGACTCCTGCTGGGCCTTCCTTATGTTGTCATTCTTCAGTTTGAATGAATGGTCACAGGTATCGACGCACCGAGACAGACTTGGAGCTTGTAGCGTCACTTGTGGAAGCTTGTAGCTTCACTTGACCAAGATGGAGCTTGTAGAGTCACTTGAAACCACCCGATAAGCATCCACTCGGGAGCAACCCGATTACGACCAAGCAACGGTACAAGCTCCATCCATCCGTCGGTCTTCTCACCCTTGCAATATCAAACTTTCGGGTGAGAGAGAGAGAGCGAGAGCGAGAGAGAGAGAGAGAGAGAGAGAGAGAGAGAGAGAGAACTGCACAACAGCAAAAATTACAATATGCAGTACATCATAATCACACCGATTTGGGCTACACTCTCAGGATTAATTAGCACTAATCAGTAGCTATCTGCAACCATGAATGAATAGTGAAGTTAGAATTATGAGGCTTGGCCCATCTATATACTAGGGGAGAATAGATGGAATCCTTCAATTCAAGATCGCGCTACATCAACAATAAGAGAAAATAATATATCAACTGATATATTGTTGTATGTATGCTAAAATCCACAAGAAGAAAAGTGACATTTTGTATTGATTCGCCCGTGCGAACGCTGATGGGGAATCCCGTTTCGAGACGCTCCGGCTGTCCACCACCGTCCACATGCAACATCATTCTCGTCCGTTGGCACTGTGTCATGAAGAGCTAATTTTTTTTTAAATAATACACTTTTTTTACTAAATTTGGAAAATAATACACGGTTTCGATATTTTCTAAAAATAGGATCCAGTCGGCCGGGCCGCAGCCGATTGGATTCAGTCGGCTGAGCCTAAGCCGACAGGATCCTGTCGTCCAGTGCGCAGCCGACAGCCGGCATTTCGTCCACGTGGCGGCCGAGGACTCGCTCGAACACGTCGCCCCTCCCCACTCGGCCTGGCCAGCTGCAGTCGGCTTAGACTCAGCCGATAGGCCTCCAGTCGTCCCCGGCGCGGACGACAGGGTCCTGTGCAGCCCCACGCTCGCCCGACAGAGTGCTGGCCAGCCCACGCGCGCCCGACATATTCCTGGTCGTCCCTGGCCACTCCTCTGTTCCCTTCTTTTTACCTTCTTCCGCCTCTTCTCCTCTTCTGTTCTTATCTTTCTCTTCTTCTGTTCTTCTCTCTTACCCCCCCCCCCCGAAAGTACACAAAACTTAGCCGATTTCTTGCGTTTTTTCCACCGTAAATGCATTCTAGAGAGTTGGGGGAAGCAAGGGAGACCTCGATCTACTGATGAGGTAGCTCGTGGTGGTGGTGGTGGTTACCATTTTGGTGGAGGTGGTGGAGGTTGTGGTGGTGGTGAAGGTGGAGGTCGTGGTGGTGGAGGTGGTGGTGGAGGCTCCGGCAGTGTGGTGGATGCTCCGGCTCCGGTGATTGAAGGCCGCCGTTCGTCGTTGCTTCGCACGCTTCAAGGGTATAATTGAACAGACATTTTCTCTGTCGTAGTTGCTCCGGTAGTGTGTGCGAATATTGTTATTTGCTCCGGTAGTAACCGTAATATATTTAGATGTCTAATATTTAGTTGTGTGAATATTTTTAGTTGCTCCGTTAATATTCCGTACTATATGTGGATATCAAATATTTAGGTCTGTCAGTATTTTTAGTTGCTCTGTTTATATTCCGTAATATATGTACTTGTCAAATTTTTAGTTGCTCCGTTAATATTCCGTAGTTTGTCATGTTGTTTAACAGTTGTTTGTCCATGTTAAATAATTTTATAGGTGAGCCGAGATGTCTGATGTAGTGAAGTTCATATTTTTCTACGGTCCTGGTAATGTCCAAACAAATGAGATTGGGGTTGATCTGAGTGAATTTGAGCACATAGAGGTGCCACTGACCGACCCTCAAACATGGTCTCTTAGTCAGTTGAAAGAATGGGTGACAGCATGTTTAGGGCTGAATACTGAAACGCACACCGTGGGTGTTCATGCATTGTGGACCCGGTCAAGTTCGAACATTTTCTTCTATTTGAGGCCAATAGAGCGGGACTCTCAGTGGGTGCGCTGGTTACAAGGTTGCGAAAGCAGGGGATGCAATCCTTGTGCCTTAGTGCTTCCCGTTGTGAAGGAGGTAATTGCGCCTGAAGGCCAGGGTGGTTACGATCCTGGGCAAAGCAGTGACGGGATGATGTTATCTATGTCAAATGCTGGAGATGATGGTTACGAACAAGGGCAGAGTAGTCAGGTAGAAGGAGGAAATGCCGATGGTTATTACAGTGGCGAGGCTTATAGTGGCGAGGCGGACGCTGACGAGGTAGATGGGCACATGCAGAACATCATGGAAGAAGAAGACACCGATATTGATAGTGGTCATGCCGATAATTCTGACGAGTCGGATGAAGAAGAAAATGCAGAGGAGGTCCCGAATCCTGCTTCTTGGAATCATGACTTCTCATCTGCAATGACCGTGAACGATGGGCATGATTCTGCCTGGCAATATCACCAGAACAACATTGCGACGGGTGCTATGTATCCCAACAAAGAAGCTCTGAAGGACGCAATAATAAATTGGGCAATGTCCACGCAAAGGGTTTTCATAGCTGAGGTGTCCAGTCAGAAAAACTTGACAATGGTATGCAAGAATGCAGGTTGTCCTGCCAGGGTGCATGGCTATCTCCCTAAGTATGGCACAAGTTGGGTGATCAGTGACCTAGTTCATCACACATGTCTTATTCCCTGCATCCCTCAAGATCATCCCAACCTTTCATCCACGCTTATTGCGAGGTTGTTTTACAGTGAGATAGTGGAGAGCAAAGCGATGGAAGTGAAGGCTATCCAGACAAAAGTCTTCGTCAGGTTCAAGTACAGAATTTCTTATGGCAAGGCTTGGAGGGCTAAGCAAAGGGCGCTTGAGAGCAGATTTGGTTCTTATTTCGATGCATATGACTCTGTTGTCCGGCTCCTCCACACGCTGAAGGACCGGAATCCTGGCACCTATGTCGACATCCAAGACCTCTTCATGCCAGAGTTCCCAACTGTGAGGGTGCTGCATCGACTGTTCTTCTCTTTCGGTGTATGCATCGAAGCTTTCAGGCATTGCCGACCGGTGATATGTGTAGATGGCAGTTTTCTCACTGGCAAGTACAAGGGCCAGATCCTGACAGCCATTGGTCAAGACGGCCAAAATCAAGTAGTCCCACTCGCATTTGCATTTGTGGAGAGTGAGAACATTGAAAGTTGGACATGGTTCTTCAGGCAATTGAAAATAGCAGCTGTGAAGGATAAGCCCAATGTGTGCATCCTTCATGACAGGCATGCAGGTATACTCAGTGCGATAAAGATCATATTCGATATGTTCACCGAGGAGATGGCCCAGCAGAGGGTTATGAGGCAATTTGGTCTTCAGCAGTTGGAGGAGCCTCCCCCTACAGAGGACCCGGTGCCAGGACACATCCACAGGTATTGTCTTGTTATTCAATATTGAATTGTCTTTCACAATTGTCCATAGTGAAGCATTAGTTAATTGTTTAACAAACACCATAATTTTAGGATCACAAGGAAGGGGATTAGCAGGACTGCTGCTGAGTGGCTACTTAGGGTTCAGCCGTACGTTACACAATGGGAGACCGTGAACACACATCGGTGGAACGAGAATGTCGAGTTTGATCTCGATGAATTCGATCTCTATTTGCAGCGGTACATGAGCAGAACACGGTTATGCATCGTTCAACACACTCACCCAGATGAGATACCTGCCCCTAGTACGTCCGATATGTACCCGAGCTATGATATTTCGGGCTCTAGGCAGTACGCGGTAAGATATATTCTCTTTATGTAATGCATCTAGTTGTTACATACTTTGTCGTGCATACTTAATAATCGTCGTGACAATTTCAGGCTGAGTTGACTTACGGACTTGGCGAGGAGGTGTCCAACTATCGGCGTTCACTTTCGGATGCACCACTACTCGTTCATCGGCCTCAGATGCAGAACTGGATGCAGCGCATTGAGGAGAGGCTGCGAGCTGTGTATCGGGCTATCAGGTGCACACGCACTTCGGACGTTCTTCACCAGCAGCCCATACAACGCCCCCCGCGTCACTCCATGCAGCAGCAGCAGCCGCGTCACTCGACTGGTCAGGTAGACCCCACACATCACCGACATGACCCGCGTCCACGTCTAGCAGAGCAGTGGACGCCCAGGCCACCACGTCCTGACCAGGCTGGTAGTTCGGCGTGGCAGCACCAGCAGGATCCCACGTCAGGCTACGTGTTTCGGCCAGGACCACACCAGCAGGGTCCCACACCGGGCTTCGTGATGCAACCCCCTCCTACAGGTATGTTTCTTCATATTAATTCTTTTCAATATCGATTGGGACTACGTATTTCGTCATTACTTATGTTCCATCCCTCCCGCAGCAGGCTACGGATATATGGCGTCTATGTCCGGACATGACGTGTCTATGTCCGGATCCGGGTGGGATAGTGACCATGAAGATGGGCATAACACACAGGATTACTTGTCGCAGCACAACGAGTGGATGGACATGTATTCGACTCCTGCACCACCTCCCACACAGGAAACACAGTATGACCAGGACGGGTCCGAGCTTCCTCCCCGTAACGTCTGGCCACCCCACAGGTATATGTGGCCGACGCCGGAGACACCACCTCCACGATGTGGCGGACGACGTGGCGGACGACGTGGCTGATGCTTGTGTGTCACTTATATCTAGCTATGTATGCGACAGACATATTTCTACCTATGTATGCGAGAGACATATTCTACCTATGTATGAGAGAGACATATTTATGTTCATTCGCATTGTTAATCGAGTTACATTTCCGGAGAGACTGCTACAGATAATTAAGATACAAGTACATCTGAATTAAACGGTACGACTGAGCTTAAATAATACTGCATACAAACTACATGAAGAAATCATCGTCATCCTCCGTCGATGCAGCACTCTTGCCCTTCGACGATGAGGCACTCTTGCCCTTCGACGATGCGGGTGTCTTGGCCTTGGTGCTCGGCATGAAGTTATCGTCTTCGTCCTCGCTGTCTTGGGTCCATAAATAGGTATGTTCTGCTGCAGCCTTTAGGAATGCTTCACCCTTATGTTGTTGCTTCTTCCACCTTCCATGCAACCTGAGAAGTTCTTTTCGTATCTCCTCAAAGGTCCTTGCAGGCCACCCGCACCTACTTAATGCGTGAGCCAACTCATTCAGTAAGGTGTCACTACTGAGGAGTTCGTCCCATGGAACTATCCTATTATCTATCTCCAAATTGTTGGCTAACCTCAGAAGACGTTTTGACATACTCGGGTGGAAACTATGATCGAAAGGATAATGGGACATCTTGACGAGACTACACTGCACTGCTTAACAACCTTTGTGTGGAGGGGGTTTTATAGGTTGAGAAGAGAAAGATGGCGGGAAAGGGTTGGCGGGAAATAATGGCGGGAAGGGGTTGGCGGGAAAAAATGGCGGGAAGGGGTTGGCGGGAAATAATGGCGGGAAGGGGTTGGCGGGAAATAATGGCCGGAAGGGGTTGGCGGGAAATGGTTGGCGGGAAATAATGGCAGCAAGGGGTTGGCGGGAAATAATAACCGGAAGGGGTTGGCGGGAAATAATGGCGGGAAGGGGTTGGCGGGAAAAATATGGCGGGAAATAATGGCCGAAAGGGGTTGGCGGGAAAAAATATGGTGGGAAAGTGTTCGCGGGAAATAATGGCGGGAAGGGGTTGGCGGGAAATAATGACCGGAAGGGGTTGGCGGGAAATAATGACCGGAAGGGGTTGGCGGGAAATAATGGCCGGAAGGAGTTGGCGGGAAAAAATATGGCGGGAGGATAATGCCGGAAAGATATTGTGCAAAAGTTTTGCGGTAAATTGCGGCTAACTCGACCGAGGGTGGTGAGATAAAATTATGGTCCAAAATATGGTTCGATGCAACCATTGGTTGAAAATATTTGGGTTCATGCACCTGTCGACTTAGGCAAAGCCGATTGGAACTAATTGGCTTAGTCTAAGACGATTAGTTCCAATCGTCTTAGCCTAAGAC
This sequence comes from Elymus sibiricus, assembly GCA_039707655.1. Taxonomy (NCBI): domain Eukaryota; kingdom Viridiplantae; phylum Streptophyta; class Magnoliopsida; order Poales; family Poaceae; genus Elymus; species Elymus sibiricus. The sequence continues at coordinate 33,830,066 of CM077670.1, forward strand.
GATTAGTCCTACACTCCAAGCCGACTGCATGCATGTAATCCAGTCGGCTTATGTTAAGCCGACTAGGACTAATCGGCTTTGCCGTGGCCGACTAGGTCCAGTCGGCTTAACCTAAGCCGACTGGATCCTATTTTCAGAAAATGTCTAAACCGTATATTATTTCTCAAATTTATTAAAAAAAGTGTATTATTTTAAAAAAATTAGCTCATGAAGAGGCCACGTTAGACGCACAGCACTGCTGGTCTCTTCCAACTTCCAAGAACGACAGGACGCGACCATCAGAAGGAACGAACGTGGTGTGTGTCCGTGCGCTCGATGCGTTTCTCTGTTGCTTTCGCCGCCGTCGACGTCCGTCACTTCCCCCGGAACGAACGTGTCGAGAGCTCGCTCACACAGTCACACCGGCCGATCTAGGTGCAGAATAGCTGGCCAACGTGTAAACATGGCGTTGATCATCCCCGACAGAGCCAAATGCAACAAACAAACATGGCGAGCGAATGGTCCTCCACCATGGGCTGATTTGTTCCTGACTTGCTGGTACCAAATGCAACTTTTTTTTGAGGGACTAGCTAGGGAACGGTGCCCACTGATAGGACCATATACATTTTAATTTGCTCTATATGTTTCGATGCAGGAGTGATTCACACAAAAGGTTTTATTAGTAGGTGAGAAATTTGTACTCCACTACGATGCACCACTAGTGTTACGCTGACCCTCAAACCGTCCGCATTCGTTCGGACCGAACGACCCGGATCCATTTTACCATCTAACGCGCTACTCAAACCGTCCGCATTCGTTCGGACCAAACGACCCTCAAACCGTTTGCTCAGCTACGGGTCGACATGCAACGGCATGGACGCCGCCGGGAACGCGTCCTACGCCTTCAACTCCTACTTCCAGGTGCAGGACCAGCAGGAGGAGGCGTGCGGCTTCGAGGGGCTCGCCGTGTGCACACTTTTTGTTGGGTTGGCCCATGTGCTTTTTCGACAAATGATAAATGTTATCGCCTCAAAAAGAAACATCAAGAGGATATAAATTCGGTCTATCACTAGTAGGAAAAAGCCTAGTACCGGCATTTGAAAAACGTCGTTACCGGCGCAGAGGGCAGGCGCCGGTAGTATAACGCCAGTGGTAAGGCGTTATCTCCGGCGTTGGTCGCCAACGCCGCTAATTGTAGGTCGATAGTGGCGTTGACCTTGGACGCTGGTAATGTGTGATGGACTTCCGGCGTCCCATCTCATGGACGCCGCTACATAGTAATTAATGTACCGCATCTCCTTTACTGCCGACACCACTGATGAGTATTTCTGAATTAAAAAATGCAAAATTCTCATTTATTTCATTTATATAATCTACATATGTACAGTATAGATCAGACTGTCAAACATGTAGAAAGTTGTTGTGTGCTATAATTGTTCATAATGGAGCGCAATTGAATATTTGTTCTCTCCGCTATAAATCTTACACCTAGACAAATACATACGAGTAGTTCATCCACTAGTAGTACAAACAAATAGTGATTGTATGTTCATGTAGTTGTTCCGTTCAGCTATTCCCTGCTGCTCCACGCTTTTTCGCTCATAGTCAGTGTCCTTGTTGCCCTCTTGTGCCATTTCACCGCAAGAACTTGAATATTTGTTGTCTCCACTGGAAAAAAATAGCGATGGTTTAGATTGAAATTGTGTCATGAGAAGTTTGACCATTTCATTTGTGTACAAGTGACACTCTTAAATGTAACTCTCTAGAACTAGTTTGCACAAAACTCCATTTCAAACACTAGGTTTTCAAAAAAAAAAAATGGATAGACATTTTTTCTTTCTAAGCCTGAAACAATCGGTTTTCTTCATAAGCGAAACAACTCTAGAGTTTCCTAAGGGAGAGAGCCACACAGGAAGCGCTTTTTGTTGGGTCGGCCCATGTGCTTTTTCAACAAATGATAAATTTTATCGCTTCAAAATGAAACATCAGGAGGATACAGATACAACGAGCATAAATTCGGTCTATGCATAAGTGTTGATGTGTCGCATATATTCCGAAGATTAACCGGAACCGTCCTTCTTTTTAAAAAATCGTATTCATGATTTTTCTTGGTTATTTATTTATTTATTTATTCTTTCTTTCTTTTCCAGGATTTTCAACCTATTTTATCGTTCCTTTTCTTTTTTTTCACTTTCTTCTTTAGGATTTTTTTCCCGACTTTCATTTTCACTTCATGAACAACTTTTAAAATTCACAATTATTTTGATAATTTGTGAATATTAAATAAAATTCAGGAACAATTTTGTAATGTGTGGACATTCTTGAAAATCATGAATATTTTTCAAAAACTTTGAACATTTACGTCAAAGCCCCTATAGTTTGAAAAGTTGATAAAAAAGGGCCTAGTTATTTACGGCAAACTACCTAATGTTTGAAAGCCCCGCAAAAAAGGGCCTAGTTTTTGACAAGTCGTGTGGATTTTTCTCGTTAGAGTAGGAGGAACATGAATCTTGGCATAATTTGAAACCCCATTTTACTATTGTACACGCATATGTAAATACAGTATGAATTTCTTGTGTCCTTGCACCCAAAAGGTTCCACAGATTACCAGACCAAAAATCCCTTACGAAATGCTAGAGAATAAACTTGTATAGCTAGCTGTTCACTCGTGTCGAAAGCCATTGCCATCAAAGAGAGCATGCTGCCGATCTCTGTTCTACAAAGAGGGGAGTTGCACGACAAGCCACTCGGTTTTACCAAAAGTGGAGAGCACTACAAGGTGGGTTTCCGATTTGGAGGTTTGCAAGTGCAACCAATCTCTTCCCTGCTATGCTAGTCCCTTCATTCCCAAATATGAGATGTTTAATATGGACTACGTACAGACTAAAATGAGTGAACAAACACACTAAAACGTGTCTATATACATTTGACTCTGAAAAACGGAGTATACATTATTAACAATGATTTAGGATATAGGGTAGTTGGATTTTTGGGAAACATTCAACAAATTTTACTCCAAGGAGCATGTTAACAGATAAAAATGCAAAGAAAGTTGTTAACATGTAAAGAATGGAATTTCAACCAGATAAGTCACAGAAAGCCTTAACAAAATTTGAACAGTCTAGATCTCAAGTCACCATAAACATGATTCTAAGAGCACAGCGGAGGGCAATCCAATGCAAATAACACAAAAAATTCAAGTCAAGATACTAAAATGGACAGTGTCCTTTGTATATTGTTAATTTCTGACATAATAACTTTGTCACCTAAGACCTCGACTTTTTCTTCCGGGACTTGTTGGAACCCTTTGGTGGTTCTGGAGCCTTGGCCGAGGTGGTGGGTTTCGAAGAGGTGGCACCGGCATTGGCAGCAGACGCATCATGCTTCTCTCTACTCACAGAGCCTTGAGCACCTCTGACCTGAGCTCTCTTATCCTTCCTCTTCGGACGGTAGGTCGACCTCTCCCTCTTGGGCAGCCATCTCTCAGGATCTGGGGGTGGCCCTGGGTTCGCTGGATCATATCCTTTCGGATATTTAGGCTTCCTCTTCCTCTTCTTAGCCTTTTGCTTCTTCACTTCCTCGGGAGCATCAACCTTCATGGCTTGCTCTACATGCCTTGCACCAGATGTCTTCTCCAGGCTCTTTACGTTAATTCCTTCAAGACCCGGCAACGGTTTCAGCTGCTTCTCATATTGCTCAGCTTTCGCAAGGTCAGTGCGTGCGGACGTTGCTACTAGCCCAGCCAACGCCTCGGTGCTTCCATAGCTCTTCACAAGTTCCTCATACAGTTGACAGGCCTCTTCATCACGCCCATGATTGAGCTTAAATGTAGCAGCCTCCCGCATGAACACATCCAACTTGTTATCTTCTGTCATGGCGTTTTTCCACCACTTGATAGAAGAATCAAGCACAGAAGCAGCGCCATTAGAGTCATTTAGACGCTCTTTTAGAGCTACCAGTGTAGCAACCGTAGCAGGCATGTGTTGGATGTCAGATATCTTTGACAGCGAATCAGCAGCAATCTGGAAATGGTTAGCATTGGCAGCAATCTGGGCAAGTGCAAGGAGGACTCCTTTAGAATTATCAGGATGCTTCTCAGCATAGCGACTTAGAGCTTCTTCAGCTTTCGGGACCTTCTTTTCTCTGACGTGAACTGCAGCTTGAAGTAAAACAGGGAACACACTGTATCGAAACATACCAAGCAGCCCACTGACCAACTCTTGTGCCTGAAATATACAACACACTCACTATATGTCAGTATGTACAACGAAACAAAAAATTAAGTACGTAATAGGTTACTAGTCACGGGCTCACGGCGGCTCGGAAATATAATGAAATTAGCCACAATATAATGTCGAAGGGAGTGTCTAATCATCAGATGACTGTTTTTTAAATTGCTTTAGGCTGCTTTTTCCCCAGTCACGGTTTCGCACATGCCCTGCTGATTACTCATTACTCAGTCCAAACTCAGCCCAAAAAAGCATCTGTTTTTAGAACCGTTTCAGGTCGAATTCCTCTTCCCTTCCCCCCACCTGCTCGGTGACTCAGTCCAGGCTCAGCCAAAAAAATCTCTGATTTGTAGTCAGACATAAGCAGGCATATAGGCAAAATGACTAAACAACGATGAATGATCACTCAAAGAAACACAAAGCTCCTCTGACTTGGTATGCACAAGGAACACTAAATGAGCACAAGGGAAATGGAGGGAGTGTGGAAACAAACTGAATACTGACAGACAACTAAGAAAAACTGTTGACAACCTTCATTTTGGCCTCAGAAAAACACTGCATGTTTCCATGGCTGAATGGACACGTCCATCAGTTCACTCAACATTTTTCACTTTCGCACCGCCGACATTTGCAGAGTCGTAGTAGAGATTTTGCGCATGTAGTTTGTCAACATAAATTATCTCCACTACCATCTCAAGTACATGATGTAACAGACAAGGACATAACAAATAACAAAAGAAACAAAAGCTGAAGAACAATGGCTGATGAATGAAGAATGAATCTTGAGAAACTAAAAAGGTAGCTGCACAAGTGGAAATGAAGAAAGAAAATGATGAGTAAAGTAGTAAGTGAGACATGTAGAGAGACTGAAAATTATCTGAAGAAAAAACCCGAGAAACTGAATATTGACTAAATAAAGGAACATACTCAAAACTGAGAATGTAGAATGATGAAGATGACAAAACTAAGGTCATAGACAAAAATGATGCTAAATCCAATGTGTAAAAAATACAAAAGTTACGATGAAGATGACTGACAACAAACTAAGATCATATAAAAAACTGATCATGCCGTTTTTATAGTTCACCAAAAGAAAAAATGACTAAAAAGGGACTGAAGGGATTGCACTAAGGATTAGTTATCTAACAGCAAAAGAATGATCAATATCAAGATAATGAACACGGATGGAACTGAAGAATATTTAAATATACAACGGGAATGATAACTGAAGACTAAGGGATGAAAGACAAAGATAACTAAAACAAATGAGTAAGAGTGGAAAAAAATGAAGGACTAATTCTACCGCTGATAAATACAAAAAATCAAATACACTATGGTCAGGGGAATTCTGTAACCTGGCAAAGCTTTCATCACAAACATAACTGGAAAAAAAAAATCAGTACCAGTCACTATGTACCTGACTTTAAAAACAAACACTATGAACTGAAGACAAAAATTACTATAGCCTGTCTTGCTATCTAAGCTACTGGGCTGGATTAGAGATTTTCACTGTTCGATTGACCTGAAACATGAGCTCGAACACAGCAGCACTTTGCTTTGTAAATCACCGGTGACTAAAAAAATATGAACATTATTGTAAATTAAGTACACACAACAGTCTGTTTACAAAAGAAAAAATAATCGTAGCGATGCTAGACTCTATTCCGAAAAACAAAAATCGCCCGATTTAGCCTGATTGCAACGCTACAGAAAACTGAGCTACACAAATCAACCATTGTTGGTGTAAAAACAGCACCCTAAAAAAGCATTCAGAAGAAGTACAACAGCCTGAATTTATTAATGCCCATCCATTTAGCCTGAATCGCAGCAAAAAATCACAACAAAACCTGCTCCATAAAACAGGCATGAGAAGCAACCATGCACAACAAAAACAGAATGAAGATGATAGTACAAAATCAGGGGCAGGAAAACATGCACATAGAGAGGATATCACAATCCCCCAACCATCTCCAGAATGAAGAGGTACTGAACGAACAAATTCACTAGCCCCGCCGCAGATAAAGAACATTCCTGCACCCCAACCAGCGAACTGAACTACCCCTGCACCATGGACCTGAGACTGGCGACCAATGACCTCCATGACTAATCGAGCGCATGGAGCCGGAACGCGTAGGACCAAAAATTGACCAGATGGAGGGCATGGAGAGACGAAATACCTCTCGCCTGACAGGCGGCAACTACTACTACCTCCCTCCCGACGGGCGCTTGCTGATGGCAAGCTCAATGAGAGAGCTCAGCTCCTCTCCAGACAAGCATGAAGCATCTCCCCTACCTACAGCCGTCCCAGTGAAGCACGACTCCTGCCTACAAGTGCTGCTTGTGGGCGCCTCTCCGCACACCATCTCTGCCCCGTCCGCCCCTGCCGCTAATCACCGGCAAGGAAGCCCCACTTCCCTCCGCCATCTCCGTCCGTCTCGGTCAACACCCTCCAGTCCTCACCTGCTCCGACCGACTGAATAGAGAATTAAAAGAAAACAGAAAAGCCTCCGACAGAAAACGACCAGTACCGCGAGACTGAGTACGCATGACGTGCAGAGATACGTGCAGGATCGGACGGATAGAAAAACGACCTGAGGCAAATTCAAAATCAGACGTCTGAAAAATAGCAAAACTGATGTCAAATGGCTGTATGTGTCCAAATACGCATGAACGAAAGGAGCCTGCCATAAGATGAGAATTTTCATATGAAATGGTTTCATTATGTTACTTGAATCAATAACCTCTGTAAGCCAATCACACGAATAGATGCAAACATATGCAGTTACTAAGCAGAATGAAACATCGTAAGAATATCCTTACTAAAAGGTTAGTGAGGCCAATGATGTGACTCAAGCAGACCTTTCCACTAGTTTTCAGTGAAAAAATTATTTCTCACTGGTTCCCCAACTACCAATCAATGTGACTCATGCCACTATAGCTAAAATTCAACATGAGCTCACTGAAAGAAAATATAAATGTATCACAAGTACAGCAAATAAAAGTTCAGCGACAGAATAGATGAAAACAAACATTTAATTTAATACAGAAATAGGTAAACAGGAAATGGATCAAATAAGCAAACCTGATCGATTTTATTTGCATGGAGGAGCAAAAGAACACGAGCAGAGTACAGGGCTTCTTTTTGCCTTGAAGATAACTTGAATTCAAGGCTCTCAATCAATTGCAACTGGTTTGGTGCTGTAGACTTCTCAACAAGCCGGTCAAGCTTCCTCAGGCCATCAGCAACATCCTTTGTACCTTTTATTGAAATAAGGTTGGTTGTTGCCACGGCAAGTGATGAGGGGTCTCCTGATTTCTTGTTTATCATATTGGCATAGGTTTCCATAGCTTCTTGAGTCTGTCCTTGTAGCTGAAAATACAAATAGAAAAGTTAATACTTGTAGCTCAAAATACAGATACGACATTAATACGATTCAATAAAGTTTGGAATACAAGAGAACTGAACCAGATTTAGGTACCTGCTGTACATAAGCAAGCTGAACAGATACAGGAGCTAATTCATATTCAATCTCATCTTCTGCATAATCTTCCACCATAAGCTCCTCTTTCCCGATTCTGCAAATAAAATAAGAAATTAAAGTATAGCTAACGGTAGGAGCTAAATATACTGGCCAATGGCGTGAGTGATCTTGCATAACTTTACTACTCCCTCCGTCCCATAATGTATACATTATGGGACGGAGGGAGTAGTTGAGTGGCCTATCCATAAATAGAAACCTAAGATTATGGGAAAGAGTGAAACAATTTGGAACTATGAACTAATAAGATTTTTAATGATTGCTGGAGAGGTGGTGACCATTGGATTATCATTTCAATGAGCGAATAGTTCACCAGAAAAATTACCTTTTCGCCAAGTCCAGCTGCTCCTTAGCTTCTGAATACTTCTTATTTTCCATCAAGGTGCAAGCTGAATTATATGCAAGCTCGAAGCTCCTAGTATCTCTGAGTGCTCTAGTGGCAAGATCAACCTTTTGCGCCTTCATGGCTGCCTGTACTTCAGAAGCCCTTCCACCAGCAACTAGAGCAGCGATGATATTTATCTTTAGATCTATTGAGTCAACCTTAAACTTTTGGAGCTTCTCATAGCTATTCATGCAATCATTCATTCTTCCTAATCGGTAATAGATCTGGGATTCCAGCTGAAGAACAGCAGCTGTTTCTTCTTGACCATTCAATATATCCAGAGCTTCTTGCAATTTGTTTTGCCTGTAGTAGCAGTATGCCTGAACATAGATAGAGGTAGTACTTAGCACATTCGCACATGTTATTATTTTATTGCCAGTGAATATAATGTCCTCAGTCTTAGGAATGTATAGAACAAATGAAAGTAGAATAAAAAAACAATAGGAAAGTACGGATCCCAATGTCCAAGATCAGCACTTCATTGAGAATCGAATACAATCTTAGTTCATTGACAATTCTACTTCTATCTATTCTAAAACATTGGTGAATAAAAGACTTTGCCATACTAGCTATCAACTAGGCTGCCTTCATTGGTGAATAAAGCATCGTCACCTAATGCTTCACACAAAGTATGGTAGATCATAAAGCCATACGAGAAATCAAAAGAGGTGACCATGTCAAGATTTGAAAAGTGGATGGCAGTTATCAATTAAGGTGTCAAAGACCATGTTTACCATAACGGTCTAACCTAAGAAGTAGTTACAGCAGCTCAGTATCAGAACAGACAAAGAAAAGAGAAATGTATAAAGTCTCATGCAATGATGGACTTGGAACCTCAAATTCCAAACTGAAGTTAGAGAAGCATAATGAAAAAAATGCTTCAGCACACATATTTAGCTTGCAGAGCCACAGGTTCTTGCCATACCCCAATCAACAGTTCACAAAACTTTCCCTTCCCTCCCCTGGAATAGTATGCATTACAAGTGAAGAAGTGCACGTGGATTTGATCAGTAGTATGAAACAAGCCAACAATCATGCCAAATTACAAATCTCGATGACACACTTTGCTATGCAATGCAATGTTGTTCTCCAAGAAAATACTTACTTCATATGCAGAGTTGACAGCATAGGGTACTATATTTGACATTGGAAGCTTCAAAGGTGAACTTTCCGTTTACTCACCCAGATCGCCAAAAAAGATTTTACCTTGGGGCATAAGCACAAACAGATCTGGCTACTACTACTAGTACTAGTATAGATCCTAAAACCAACCGCAGCCTACTACTGATCCAAAAACGCAGTCACGAAACCAAGTTGACATATACACAGTATCCAGGGCAACTAGCACGGGAGAGAGAGGATCAGCTCGCGTCACCTTGTAGTAACTGAGATCGATGGGGAGGCGCTCGGCGGCGCGGATGGCCGCGAGCGCCTTGTCCGTCGCGTCGGACTTGATGTGCGCCACCACCTTGCATCGCACCGCGTCCTCGTCGCCCGGCGAGGCCGCGAGGACTGCAGAATCACACGCGTGTGTCAGTGCTGGGTAGGGCAGGGCACCGGGGGCGCCTAGGGGAGAGGGGGGGAGGGAGGAGGTTTGGTGCCTGACCTTGGTCGGCGACCTTGACGGCCTGGGGGAACTCGCCGGCCTCGATGTGGCGGTGGAGCGCCGTGAAGAGGTCCTCCACGGAGACCGGCTCCGCGGCGGCGGCGGCGGCGGCCGCGGCCTTGGATTTGGGCGGCATCGGGAGGTAGGGGGTGAGGGAGATGGCTAACCCCCGGGAGAGCGACAAGCGGTTTATTTTTCACAGACAGATCCGCCCCCCTTTTTCTTACTAGTCATCAGCCGGTGTATCCGCATGGCTAGGGGATTTTTCTATCTGGGAAAATTATTAGTTTGTGCATAATATTTCTTTCTATCTATTTTCTGAATATCATTTATCTGCACGCCTTCAGTATCAACCTGTCTATTCGCACTTGGTCTATATATAGTATTCCAATTGTTCAGTGAAAATGAATTAAAATGGTGAAGATTTATGCACACAAAAAAAAAAAGGAGAATGGCTGTGCGAGAATGATATGCGCATATTATTGTAATATTTCATTTAAAAAACTTATTACATAAGTAGATATTAATTGTGAATGTCGACATCACATATTCAATACTGTATTGTATTCCTTGACCGGCCTCATATCATCGTACAAAGTTGTAGTTTGAAGTTCAAACTTAATTCTCCACCAGAGGTTTGCACTCTATGCTTTGTGCCTGGATATAAATTACTACCTCCATTCTGAAGGAAAAGTTGCTAGTGGAAACAACATATTATGGTGAAACGATATCTAGTTTCTTTTTTTTTTATCTCAAAACCGTGTAATATGTAGGAAGGGTCATGGTACATAAACATGCAAAAATTCATAGTTTAACCTCATGTTCCTCTTGGAGGTATGCAAGCAACAAATTGGACATAAATAGTACCGCTCACTACTATTTATTCATGATTTCTTTCACACCTCCAGCTAAATTTGAATTTGACTACGATATTTCACACGCTTCTACAACATCACCCTCTCAACATATTGTAGTCGTTCAAGATCTTTTTAACCTTGTAAATGTGGATTGCTTGTGGTTTCACAGATTCCACAACATATATTTCCTATTCCAAAATATATGTTGTTTTAGAGTGTACGTATAACTAATTAGTTGTGGAAACTGTATCAAAATTTGTTTTCTTCAAAAGTTGTTCGCCATACAAATGTTCGACGATCTAGTGTTTGAATTTTATTACAAAAAGCTATGATCAAAATATTATTGAAAAAAAATGGATCAGTGCCGGCCTGGTCAAGTAAAAATCTTGCTTTCTTTTGTTCATTATGGTTGTATCATAGCAGAGATAGTGCTCAAGAGCAGCTCACACTCGAGCCCCATCCCGAGCAAGGTCGGCGTCATGGAAAAGCTTGTCCTGGGATGTGTTTGTCCCCATGCTCTTGCAAGCCACGACGAACTTGTACCCTGTTAGGTAGTGTGTACCTCTGTAGATCAATCAACACATATTTCTACTAGTAAATTGTACGTGCTTTGCACGTCATTTAAATATATATATGTATATATAAAGCACGGGAAAATACATTTGAATATGTATTTCCTTTCCTAGAATCGTATTGGACAAGATCCAACTTGGTTCTTACCTCTCTAGAATTCAGATTGTTCTAGTCTCTTTTTATTATAGTATCAAATAAGCATGTGGATAGATATTTCTAGAACACATGAGATGGTAGAGCTGGGATTCAATTAGAAGGCCACGTGGCAGAATCCTATGAGTTGAAAACTTTATCCAACGGATGATAATGCTCGGATTTGCCATCTCTTGACCGTTGGATGGGCATATCCAACGACTAATATTTGAAGCTATTGGCACACTATATAGTGGTATAGATTTAGTATAAACCGCTACTTTTGCTTTTCTTTGGGATTCTTTTTCGTAGAAAATCATACGTGTGTCCTGGTATGATCAAATTCAGATTTATTTTGTGTTTCGGTTTTTGAATCCAGACATATATAATGCATTCGGAAGTCTGTACAATGATGGTTCTGCTATATTGTTTTGAAGGGTTTGTCAATTTTTTACCCTTTTCAAATAAATTCTTTTTTAGCAGAGGAAGACACACGAGGCATCAAATTTCATTCAGCTCAATAGCATCTTACAGCATGAAGTACATGGCCCTGAAAATTAAAATTAGAAAGAAGATAAACTATAGGGCAACACAAGTTCATGTGAGCTGAAGCAAAATAACTAACGTCAGCACTCCTTAGAACCTGGTGAGCAACATTATGAGCTATGGCACTGATCTCTCTTGATATGTGCTACACCTGTGCTTGAAGATGTTGAGTAAAGGAGAGGAAACCGGCAAGAGTATTCCTAATGGTCCAAAGAGTAGAAGAAGCCGAAGTACTTCTATCCGCCGCCGCTTTAGCCAGGGACAGGCAATCTGTGAGAAATCTGAAGCCGACAGGCGACCTAGGTGCAAGAAGAAGAGCAAGATCTTCTGCTTGTAGAGCGAGTTGGTGATCGGATCAGAGGCTTGAATCTCCATGTTTACTTTTGTTTGACCCTGAAAATTTGAGAAAAAGTCCAACACATGTAGCAGATGTTCCATGAAGTAGGGCTGGAATTTTTGCATATTTAAAAGCCACATCGGAGTAAAAAACGGTCCTAAGGGCATGGCCTTTTGTAGACATGCTCTGTTTGTCACCTGTTTATGAGCACGATCAACAACCTGTTTCTTGGATCACAAGATCTAGCAAAGCACTACTTTGGTCGGTCAGAGCCTTTGCAGCAATGTGAGTATGATGAGGAAGAGAGTTGCGCCTAGCAAAAACACAATCATTCCTAGATTTCCAAATACACCACATAAAGTTTAAAATGTTGGGTATAGAAGCATGTGGGTGAATCATACTAATCATGCTAAGAACACTTTGCATAGTGGAATGATTTTGAACCAGAAGATCAGATTTAATGTATCAAGGATGACCAAACCAAACTGCTCTAGCAAAATCACAGAGAAAGAAAGGATGCATTTCATATTTATCTTTGCCACATCTACAACACAATTTGGAGATGTGAGCAGAAAAAAGACCATCTCTCAAACATGTGGGAAGTGCTTTTCGAAGAAGCCTCCAAGCAAAAGCTTGGACTCGGGTGCCATCATCTCCTGCTTCCAAAACTATTTAAGAACATCTTTAACCTGCAAAGAAATCTGTGTAGGAGTATTCCTCGGATGGTTGTGAATATCCTGCAAGCACAATTTGTAAGTGGACTTGGAAGTGCATTTCCCATTTGGAGTAAGATCCTAGCAAAGAATATAAGGGCAGTCATCTTGAATAATCGTGGTTTGAGTAATGATAGAGGCCAATGGTTCTTGAAAAAGAGTGTGAATAAGAGTGATGTTCCAAAAAAATGACCTGGGAACCAGAGATTCTACACCTGAGCTGGATAAATGAAGTCACGGGGTTGGATGATGAGATGGCTATGAAAAGTGGCCCAGAAAGAACACCAAGGAGTACTCCAAAGATAGATATTCCCTCGACTATTTTGGCAAAAGGAATGAGCTTTTAATTTAGGCATCATTTTGAGAATGGAAGACCAGAAGGCGGATTGTTGGTGTAGTGAAAGTGGCGTTCCAAATGGATGAATCCAGAAAATATTTGGATTTGAGCACAAGATCCAAATGGGATTTGGGAGAGCTAGCAAGTCTCTGAGCAGCAGGAAGAATGAGACCTTCCTTAATGGCTTGGAGATTTCTAATACTCAACCCCCATCTTGCTTGAAGGTACAAATATCCTTCCATGCTCTAAGACAAAGACTTCTGGTCGAATTGCTTTCCCTGATTCTTGTCCACCAAAAGTTCCTAGTAATAGAAGTGAGCTTAGCAAGAAAAAAAAGTTAGTGAACCAAATGTTTGACGTATAGTAGACAGGGATGACAGAAAAAACATATTTGATGAGCTCCAGTCTAGCTACAGGTGAAAGCATATTAGCCTTGTAAGCAGGAAGCTTAGCCAAAAAATTACCAAGAACAAAGTTATATGCAGCAACTCTGTTTTTAGCAGGGAGAATGAGAGGGTGCCCTAGATGAGTAAAGTTTTTATTCATACCAGGAATGCTCTAAATGTCGGTAATAACAGCTTGATTAACACGGGCACTAAAAATAATTGCAGATTTGGACCAATTTGGAATTTGACCGGCAACAAAATGTTGAATAGTTTGGGCCATAGTGTTAGCCTCCTGAGTAGTGGCTTGTCCACAACCCAGACGACTATCTGCAAAGAGGAGTGAGTGGACATGAGGGCAATTTGTTCCAAGCAAAATGCCCTAAAGATGGTTAGCAGCCATGGCATCATCGAGAGCAAGAGACAACTCATTGATTGCAAGTTCAAAAGGTAGGGAGACAGAGGACATCCCTGAAAAATCCCTCTGTGACTTTTGAATTTATGTGAAGGTTGGCCATTGATGATGATAGAGAAAGTAGGTGTAGAAATGCAAGTTTATGAAATGAACATGCAACCCTTTACATGCAAGAGCAAAGACAATGAAATTATATTCGAGACGATCAAAAGCTTAAGCAAGAAATATGTTCATTTTTTCCCTAATTGACATCTCCTTATGCTTTTTGGAAGATGAGGAATCCTGATCAACAACCATTTCTTTACCTTTTGACTCTTCAATGGATTGGCATTGTTTTCACGCCATATTGAAAGCTGGACCGGTGAAAGGAGAGCCTCCGTGGTTATGGCCAATGCACCACCTACTCCGGCTAGCATGAACCCAGGCGAGGCCGACTCCATTCAATATTTGATGAGGCATTGTATTCGTTGACCCTTACAAAGGTGATAGCAGACCAAAACCAAAAATTGAAATCAGTAGCAATTGTTGATGGAGTAAATTTATATTCCTTTAGCAAATATGGTGTTCCTAATAATTGAGTTGCCATATAGTTCTTCATTGTTCTTTTGTGATTTGGTTGGGTGGTATTGAGTTTTTACATGTATTCCTTTAGGATTTTATAAAAACATATAAAACTTTTGATCATAATACTAAGAAAGACGTAGGTGATTTGGGTAACTCAAATGTGCATTAAGATGAAAAGTAAATGATAATTGCAAACTTAAACAAATATGATAATATTAATACATTTAATTCTTGATGTCTTCACATATTTGTAATTTTCCACGAAAATGATTACATTTGTGTATCTATGCAATAACAGTTTTGGCAATGTCAAACAAATATTTATATTGTTGGATTTGTTTTATTCAAGTGTTCAAGTGGTCACTTTCATGATATATTTGCTTGTGTATTTTTTTTTACTTTTTTTGCGGTGTGTTTTATTTGTAGTTCGCAATTTTTTTATTCTTTGCTACAAAAGCATGGACTTTGTTGAGAAGCTATGTTGCTTTCCTCGAAGTATGCAAAGGTAGGCATGTAGGGATATCTAGTGGCTTTAGTAGTACAAGACACCGAGAGAAAGGTAATTTGAGTACGGTCAAGCTTAAATAAGGTTTTAAAGAGTGCTAAACATTAATTGTGCGTTCAACCACCGCCCTACGATTTTTAACCAAAGCGCAGGCTTAAGTGCAAATATGTGCATATAAAGCGCTAAGGTTTTGTTGTCACCTAGAACTTAGGCTTAAACGTTGGCCTAGGAGTGTATTTTTGTAAGTATGGGGTTTAGTCTGTGAATCATGTTTGGCTCCCCATGCCCAAACACCTCATAAATAAAATTTCCCTAGTTCTTTTATATCTTTAGTGTAGGATGTACCTATAATTTTTTTTAGTGGAAGGATTTGACAAAAAAATGGAGTTTCAGTTTCATTTTCATATAGGACCTTTAATTGGTTGCACTTAAATGTTCATGATAGTGAGCATATGGACATTAGTTTATCTTATCTCCTCATGGAAGGGTCAGTGAAGCTTCATGTTCGAGCGGTGGTATAAAGCACCGCGCTAGCTATAGTTTCCCCTACTTCCTTCATGAATATGGTCACCACCTTTAACCAAATTTTTTTTAGTCCGGGGACACCTCCAAGCAATCTGACAAGATGAAAAAATGTTTAAAACTTAAAATCTGTATTGAACGAGGTTGAACACTTCAAGGCAAACTAAAGCCTCCAAGATTGTTGGGTCAATGTTATCTTTAAACATCATCATCGATGCCCCAGTGAAGATGCCATGTTTGTTGCGACACACCAACGTTGCTGACCCAGAGTGTAACTACGATCTGGATGAACTCCTCATGGTGAAGTGGGGTGGTGAGGAATAAGATGAACTCCTTGGTGTCATGGCACTTAGTATAACACTTAGGTATCCAGTTAGCTCCTCGTCGGTCGATGCAGATGCGATCTAGCGACCTGTGAGAAGAAGTAATCTCTATGTGGACTATATATACATATTTGAGACAGTGAGTTGGCCCATACTAAATTCAATTATTTTTGAGCCAGCCATACTAAATTCAATTAATGAATCCACTGTGTAATGGGTCATCTCATGCATTGCTAACCCTATATCTTGCTTATTACGAGTTGAAGAAATCTCTCGCCTACCTACTTTCATGCATTTCCCTAAAAAAACTACTTTCATGCATGGGTTGCCACTCAGTAACATTAAGTTGTCTTTTATTATATTGAGTTGTTTTATTTTATGTTGGTATGTTCAGTTTTTCTTTTATTATCATCTGTTGTTGTTTCATTTTATCTTCCATTGTTCCTTATTTCACTTGTCAAATTTCTGCCTTTCCATTTAATTTAATGGGTTTATTATTTATTTGTCGAGGAGTAGATACATGAAATGTTTTATGAGATAGAAGAAAATTTATTTTGGAACATGTGAACCTAAAAACTCAACGAACCTTTGGCTTAAAGATATGTGAAGATTAGTTTTACATGCAACTTTTTTTAAAATAGACTAGCATTTATTTTGATAGACATGGATAGATTTTCATATACGTGAACATCTATCTCTTCCCGCAACTCATGAACATTTTTCTAAAACCAAAGCATTTTAAAGAAACACATGCATGTTTTTTGAAATACATAAGCATCTCTCTGTTTGGACACACTTGAATATTTTTTGGAAATCATGCATTTTTCTACAATTATTAATTAAGAATTAAATTATAATAATATGTCACTAAAATAAATATTTTATATAAGTATCATTTTTTTAGACAAATATAAGTATCATATGGAAAAGGAAAAACAGAACTGTGCATGTCAATAGGCCGAACCTCCTGAGCGATACATCGACGTCCAAGTTTGATGCAGCACAGGCGTTCGTGGGCCGACCTATGTGGGCGAGGCACTACAGCTTGCAGTACGTCCAAGTCTTCCTTATCGCTTTCGGGAATATCCTATATGACGCTCGCTGCGACAAACTGTCGCTGAAACGCACAGGGGCGAGTGCGAGCGAACGATATGGGCCGGCCCATTTTTCAGTAGCGATAACGTGCTACAGGATTCGGGTTTTGGGAACCTTCTGGAAAGTTCCTGAACCGGTTTTTTAGTGGGTTTTTCGGATTTTTCGTTTTTTTCCTGTTTCTTTCCTTCTTCCTTTTTCTTTATTAAGTTTCTTTATTAATTCCTTCTAGAAAGGTTTCCTGAACCGATTTTTTCTGGGTTTTCTATTTTCTTTTCCTTTTTTTGGTTTTCTCTTTCTTTTTTTCTTTCTCTTCTCTTTTTTGTTTCTTTTCCAAACAATTATAAATTAAAAAAAATCAGTTTTTCTAAAAATGTTCGCGTTTTTGAAATTTTGTTCAGAATTTCAAAAACTGTTCGCGATTACAAAATTTGTTCTCATATTCAAAAAAATGTTCGCGATTACAAAATTTGTTCTCAAATTCGAAAAATGTTCGTGTTTCCAAAATTTGTTCATATTTTTCAAAAAAGTTCAAAAACTAGGAAATTTGTTCACTTATTCAAAACATGTTCCAGATTTCAAAAATTGTTCATGTTTTCAGTTTTTTTTCGTTTTTACCTAATTTACTCTCTTTTTTTATAAAAAAGTTTGTATTTTTTAAAATTTGTTCTTGTTTTTTACAAAAATGTTCGGGATTTTCAAAAATTGTTCGTATTTTAAAAAAATATTCAGGATTTCAAAAATTGTTCATTTTCTTTACGCTTTTTGAAAAATGTTTGGAATTATAAAATTTGTTCACGGTTTTGTTCATGCTTTTCCAAAAATGTTCGTGTTTTGAAATTCTGAACCCATGAACATTTTTTTGAAATCCCGTACAATTTTTAAAAATGCTAATATTTTTTTAAAATTTATAAACAAAATTTGAAAAAAGTATATTTTTGAAATTTTGAACAATTTTTTAAAAGCGCGAACATTTTTTGAAAAAGAAAAAGAAACAAAAAAGGAAAAATGAAAAAGAAACAAAAAACGAAAAGAAAAAAGGGAAAAGAAAAAGATCAGGTTCGGCTCGCTACAGCCTGGTTCGGTTGCTACAGTACCAGATCTCGCTCGCTATGTCCGCTCGCTTCGCTCGGTACTCCTGCGCCAGTGGGCCGGCCCAGGCGGCAGCCGTATGTGTGTGTCGCCCCGCCAATCTGCCGCAGAGAGCGGCAGATAGGAGTTCCCTCGCTTTCGTGCGGGTTGGTATGAGCAACTTTCAGGCGTGCCAAGCGATGCGCGCTGCTATGGCCACTGTCCGGCGACTACCTTGGCAAGTTGGTGCTCTGTTTGTAATTCCGGGAAACAACTGCGAGCCTTGGTTCTTGCGGCCATGGCGACCATGCGATGAGTCCGAATCTGACCGGCATGCGGTGCTAGTTAGTGATTGGAGCAATTACAGCAGCTAGAGGTTACATACTTGTAGATATTCTTTTGGTCCGCATATGCATTACGTTACGAGTATGATCACATCCCATGGACCTCCGATTCCAAGGGTTTATTTAGCTGTATAATTAGTGAGAAAGATTAGAGGCAATTGTCTTGACGACGGCCCTGCTGGCCTCGGTTCTTGCCGCCATGGTGACCACGCTCTGAGTCCGAATCTGACTGATATGCGGTGCTACTAGTTAGTTGGTGATCGAAGAAATTAATCACACGAAGAAGCTAGAGGTTACATACTTGTAGATATTATTTCGGTTTGTATACGCATTAATGCGTACCAGTAAGATCACAGTCCATGGACCTTGGATTCCAAGGTTTTATTAAGATTTTTGTATAGAAAGAAAGATTAAGCTACACTTATGCGTTTGTCTGGCTTGTCTCGTGTGTTGTCTACCTCTGAGTGCGAGTCTATCACTGCGTTGGTGGCTCCGGTGCTGTATATCATGCCCGAGCTTCGTTGTGACTGCTAGATCATGTCTGATGTCTTCATTTTTTGGTGGGGTTTTCTTTGCGACGTACAATTGGTGGGGTATATATGTGGTCGTTGTGCCTTGCATATGTTAGTCCGATTGATCGTGCGGTCATGGGTTTCATGCTCTGCATGTGTTTTGTTTGTATCCATCCTCGTCTGTTTGTTATTAATTAACCGAGTAATTCTCATTTGCTTAATTAACCGAGTATAAAAAGTCGCGGTGGATGTGCTTGCTGGCACTGTGTCTCGAAGAGGCTACGTTTGCGCTCCTGGTCTCTTCCAGCTTCCAAGAAGGACAGGCTAGGACACGACCATCGGAACGAACGAACGTGGTGTGTGTCCGTGAGGTCGATACGTTTTCCTGTTGCTTTCGTCGGAACGAACGTGTCCAAAGCTCGCTCATGCCGATCAATAGGAGTAGAACAGCTAGCCAACATGTAGACATGGCGTTGGCCATCTCCGACAGCTAGCTGCGAGGGACGGTGTCAAATCCCAAATGCAACAAACAAACATGGCAATGGCATGCTTGCTGATTTGTTGCTGACTTGCTGGTACCCAACGCAACTAGTCCTCGGGTGGGTGGGACGTGGGAGTGATCGGTCGAGCAGGGAGTAGCTAGCTAGGGAGCGGTGACTGATAGGACCATACACATTTTAATCTGATCTGTCTGTTTTGGTGCAGTAGGAGCAGTGATTAGGTGGAGAAGTTGTAGAGTTAATTTCATTTTTTATCTACCCGCAAAAAATATATCATTTTTGTCACCTAAGTTCTAGGTTTGCCAGAAAAAGACACCCTAAAAAAAGGACTTTCATATTTTTTGCTGCCATTTTTTAACCCATTTTAATATTTCGCTTCTGTTCTGATAGGTCGGCCCACAAACCAGTGTTTACTCTTTTTTCCGAGAAACTTCCAATTTATTCATCTTCAATCATGCCAGTACAA
This sequence comes from Elymus sibiricus, assembly GCA_039707655.1. Taxonomy (NCBI): domain Eukaryota; kingdom Viridiplantae; phylum Streptophyta; class Magnoliopsida; order Poales; family Poaceae; genus Elymus; species Elymus sibiricus. Next base: position 33,849,996 of record CM077670.1, read on the forward strand.
AGAACAACAAAGGTTATAAAAATTACAACCATGTTCATGGACCACCTAGCGACGACTACAAGCACTGGAGCGAGCCGAAGGCGCGCCGCCGTCATCGCCCCTCCCTCACTGGAGCCGGGCAAGCCTTGTTGTAGTAGATAGTTGGGAAGTCGTCGTGCTAAGGCCCCATAGGACCAACACACCGGTGGAACAACCATCGCTGACGAAGAAAGTCGTAGATCAGAAGGATCAAACCTGTAACTGATGACCCACAAATATAGGGGATCAATCGTAGTCCTTTCGATAAATAAGAGTGTCGAACCCAACGAGGAGCAGAATGAAATGACAAGCGGTTTTCAGCAAGATATTTTCTACTAGCTTTGAAATTGTCGGTAACAGATAGGTTGATAACAAGATAATTTGTAACGGGCAATAGATAGTAACGGTAACAAAAGTGCAGCAAGGTAGTCCAATCCTTTTTGTAGCAAAGGACAGGCCGGAACGATCTCTTATAATAAGTAAGCGTTCTTGAGGACACACGGGAATTTCATCTAGTCACTTTTATCATGTTTGTTTGATTCGCGTTCGTTACTTTGATAATTTGATATGTGGGTGGACCGGTGCTTGGGTGCTGTTCTTACTTGAACAAGCCTCCCACTTATGATTAACCCCTCTCGCAAGTATCCGCAACTACGAAAGAAGAATTAAGATAAATCTAACCATAACATGAAACATATGGATCCAAATCAGCCCCTTACGGAATAGCGAATAAAATAGGGTTTAAGCTTCTGTCACTCTAGCAACCCACCATCTAATAATTACTCCACAATGCCTTCCCTTAGGCCCAAAGATGGTGAAGTGTCATGTAGTCGACGTTCACATGACACCACTAAAGGAAGCAACAACATACATATCATCAAAATATCGAACGAATACCAAATTCACATGATTGCTTATGACAAGACTTCTCCCATGTCCTCAAGAACAAAAGTAACTACTCACAAATCATATTCATGTTCAAGATCAGAGGGGTATTGAATAGCATCATGGATCTGAACATATAATCTTTCACCAAATAAACCAACTAGCATCAACTACAAGATGTAATCAACACTACTAGCAACCCACAGGTACCAATCTGAGGTTTGGATACAAAGATTGAATACAATAGATGAACTAGGGTTTGAGATGAGATGGTCCTGGTGAAGATGTTGATGAAAATTGGTCCTCCCACGATGAGAGGGTTGTTGGTGATGACGATGGCTTCGATTTCCCCCTCTCGGAGGGAAGTGTCTCCGGCGGAATCGCTCCGCAGGAGAGCAAAAGTGCTCCTACCCAAGTTCCGCCTCGAGACGGCGGTGTTCCGTCCCGAAAGTCTTCTCTTTATTTTTTCTAGGGAAAATGGGCTTATATACCAGAAGATGGGCACCGGAGGCTGGCCAGGGGCCCCACAAGCCACCAGGGCGCGCCCAGGGGGGTGGGCGCGCCCTGGTGCCTCTTGGGCACCCGGGTGGCCCCCTCTGCTATTTCTTTCTTCCAGTATTTTTTATTTATTCCAAAATAATTCTCCGTGAAATTTCAGCTCATTTGTAGATGTGCAGAATAGGTATCTCTGACATAGCTTTTTCAGGCCCAGAATTCCAGCTGCCAGCAATCTCCCTCTTCATGTAAATCTTGCAAATTAAGAGAGAAAATGCATTAGAATGGTACTACAAAGTATTATAATGGCCAAAAACATTATAAATAACAGTAGGAAATCATGATGTAAAATGGACGTATCAACTCCCCCAAGCTTAGACCTCGCTTGTCCTCAAGCGAAAGCCGGTATCGATAATCATGACCACATGTTTAGAGAGAGAGGTGTCGATAAAAGCAAAATACGGACATAGTAGCATCATGACTAATATCATAGCAGCAATATATTATCATCATAAAACTTCTCATGAACAAGTAACAATTCATCACAACAACGAAGTATAAAGCATAAACTTTTTTGAAAACTAACAAACTATGTTCTCAGTCAACAATGAAATTGCAATTCATCATCTTTTCAGGAAGGGTCTCATGTAGGAGCTTTTGTTTAGCAAGTCCACATACTCAACCATCATTCAGTCTTCTATGATTGCTAACACTCACGACATATATATGGAGCAAAAGTTTCAGCCAGACACATAGAAAGATAGGGGCTTATAATTTCACCTCCCAACTCATTTACCTCGAGGGTAATGTCAACAATAATAACTCATGATCACTCATATTCAACTGGATATATATGTCTAGATCTTTCCCCACCACATGATGCTTGCAAAAGAGAAAAATAAAAAGGAATAGAGGAGAACACTATTGACTCTTGCATGAAAAGTAAATATATAAAAGTAAAGGTTAGGCCCTTCGCAGAGGGAAGCAGAGGTTGACATGCGTTTTTTATTTTTGGATGCGCAAGCTCTTAATGCAAAGGAACGTCACTTTATATTGCCCCTTGTGATAGCAACCTTTATTATGCAGTCCGTCGCTTTTATTTCTTTTCCATCACAAGATCGTATAAAGCTTATTTTCCCTTACAATAAAAGATCATACATATTTAGAAGCAATTTTTATTGCCTTTTGCACCAATGACAACTTACTTGAAGGATCTTATTCAATCCATAGGTAGGTATGGTGGACTCTCATGACATGAAACTGGGTTTAAAGTTTTTGGATGCACAAGTAGTATCTCTACTTGGTGCGGATTTTTGGCTAGCAAAGATATTGAGCAAGCACCACATGTTGGAGGATCTATAACAATATAACTTCTATGTGAATATTAGCAAACATAACTCATTACGTTGTCTTCCTTGTCCAACGTCTACAATTTGACATAAAATACTTAATGGGGGCTCACAATCATAAAAGATGTCCAAGATAGTATATTTATATGTGAATCTTCTCTTCCCTTATTAATTCTTTCATGAATTGCATCATTGACCAATGCTATGTTTGTCAACTTCCAATAAATTTTACTACTTATACTTTTCTTTATGTGATGTCATTACTTCCCATGAGATTAGCATATGATCTTTTCCATTATTTTCATTGCTAAGATTGAAACATAAAAGTAAAGAAGCAAAACTCAAAGCACTCTTTATTATATAACTCTCAACTCGATTACATAGATAGATAGATCACGAAACTAGCACTCGAAAATAGATCATACTAAACTCTTATTCAACTAAATCACGAAATAGCTAAAGATCAAACTAAAATAGGTAAAGATAATAAAAGTGATGTTGATATGATACCGGGGCACCTCCCCCAAGCTTGGCACAAGCCAAGGGGAGTGCCCATACCCGTGTACTCAATTTTCTTTCTTCGGTGATGATGGTGGTGATGAAGTGGTGGGCTTGTCCTTCAGCTTCCGCTTGAGGAGACGGTTCTCCTCCTTCAGCTTGACGACCTCTTGTTCAAGCTCCAATACCTTCTCGCATAATCCCTTCTTGTTTTCCTGTAGGAGACAAAAAGGGATAAATTGAAGCTTAGATTCGTTTGCTGTGTTTGGGAGGCTTGATTTCTCGAATTCCACATGCATATCCCCTGGTTGAGGTAGAGGGGCTTCATCTTCTTCCGAGCTCATGTCCCCTGTTCCCCTCAAATCAACATCTTGCTCCTCCTCAGTAGACCAATAATAAGTGTCTATGTCTCCATAGATCCTTGGATTTGCAACATAGTGGGAAACATAGCTCTCTCCATCTGAATCTTGGGACGGCATACTTTCAGATCTATCAGAAAAACAGCACGAAACAAGAACAGAGGAGATTTCTGCGATACGGTGGTCAAAACGTTCGGGGATATATATAAAGAATTTTTATCTTGCAAAACAAGTATTCCAGAAGAAAACGGAGTCGGGAAGGCTCACGAGGGGCCCATGAGCCACCAGGGCGCGCCCAGGGGGGTGGGCGCGCCCTGGTGCCTCGTGTGCACCTCATGGGCCCCCTCGGTTGTTTCTTATTTTTGTATTTTTTCTAATATTCCAAAACTGACAGAAAGTATTTTTTTGGAATTTTTGGAGTCGGTTTACTTACCGTATCACATACCTCTTCCTTTTCAGGGTTCTGAATTGTTCTGGAAGGTCTCTCTTATGTGTTCCTCCGGCGTCATGGTTTGAATAATGTTAGTTTCAACATTAATAGGTGTACCTGAGATATAGTGCTTAATTCTTTGTCCATTGACCACCTTCGGATTAGCGCCTTCGGAGTTGTTGATCTTAGTAGCCCCATTTAGAGAGAAGTTTTCCTGCAAAAAATCTGAAACGGGAATTGTACAATAGAACATACTCACCCACTTTGAATTCCCATTTTTGAATTCTTTTATCATGCCATCTTTTAACTTTTTCTTTAAATAACTTGGCATTTTCATAAGCTTGGGTTCTCCATTCATCTAACGAGCTAATATCAAATAACCTCTTTTCACCGGCAAGTTTAAAATCATAGTTAAGTTCTTTGATTGCCCAATATGCTTTATGTTCTAACTCGAGAGGTAAATTACATGCTTTTCCATAAACCATTTTATACAGAGACATATCCATAGGATTCTTATAAGCTGTCCTATAAGCCCATAATGCATCATCAAGTTTCTTAGACCAATTCTTTCTAGATCTATTGACGGTCTTTTGCAAAATTAACTTTATTTCTCTATTGCTCAATCCAACTTGACCGCTAGACTGAGGGTGATAAGGGGATGCAATTCTATGGTTAACATCATATTTAGCAAGCAGTTTACGGAAAGCACCATGAATAAAATATGAACCACCATCGGTCATTAAATATCTAGGGACTCCAAACCTCGGGAAAATAACTTCTTTAAGCATTTTGATAGAAGTGTTATGATCAGCACTACTAGTTGGAATAGCTTCTACCCACTTAGTAACATAATCAACAGCAACTAAAATGTGTGTATACCCATTAGAGGAAGGAAAAGGTCCCATATAATCAAATCCCCAAACATCAAATGGTTCGATAACAAGTGAATAATTCATAGGCATTTCCTGACGTCTACCAATATTACCAATTCTTTGACATTCATCACAAGCTAAAACAAACTTACGAGCATCCTTGAAGAGAGTAGGCCAATAAAAACCAGACTGTAATACCTTATGCACGGTTCTATCTCCAGCGTGGTGTCCTCCATAAGCCTCGGAATGACACTTCCGTAGGATTTGTTCTTGTTCATGCTCGGGTATACAACGTCTAATAATACCATCTACTCCTTCTTCATAAAGATGTGGGTCATCCCAGAAGTAATGTCTTAAATCAAAGAAAAACTTTTTCTTTTGTTGGTATGTGAAACTAGGTGGTATAAATTTAGCAACGATGTAATTAGCATAGTCTGCATACCAAGGAGTATTACGAGAAGCATTTATAATAGCTAATTGCTCATCGGGAAAAATATCATCAATAGGTACTGGGTCATCAAGAATATTTTCCAACCTAGACAAGTTATCAGCTACGGGATTCTCAGCTCCCTTCCTATCAGTAATATGCAAGTCAAATTCTTGTAACAATAGAACCCACCTAATGAGTCTAGGTTTGGCATCTTTCTTTTCCATAAGATATTTAATAGCAACATGATCGGTGTGAACAATTACTTTAGAATCAACTATGTAAGATCTGAATTTATCACATGCAAACACAACTGCTAAAAATTCTTTCTCGGTAGTAGCATAATTTCTTTGAGCAGTGTCTAGAGTTTTACTAGCATAATGGATAGCTTGATGTCTACTACGAAACTTTATTCTTGTAGACTCATGTTGGGCCTCCAAGCGCAGAGTTTTGTAGGACAGTAGCAAATTTCCCTCAAGTGGATGACCTAAGGTTTATCAATCCGTGGGAGGCGTAGGATGAAGATGGTCTCTCTCAAACAACCCTGCAATCAAATACAAGAAATCTCTTGTGTCCCCAACACACCCAATACAATGGCAAATTGTATAGGTGCACTAGTTCGGCGAAGAGATGGTGATACAAGTGTAGTATGGATAGTAGATATAGGTTTTTGTAATCTGGAAATATAAAAACAGCAAGGTAGCAAGTGATAAAACGGAGCACAAATGATATTGCAATGCTTAGAAACAAGGCCCAGGGTTCATACTTTCACTAGTGCAATCTCTCAACAATGCTAACATAATTGGATCATATAACAATCCCTCAACGTGCGACAAACAATCACTCCAAAGTTTCTATTCGCGGAGAACATAAGATAGAAATTGTTGTAGGGTACGAAACCACCTCAAAGTTATCTTTTCCGATCAATCTATTGAGCCATCCCTATAAGTGTCACGAACAGCCCTAGAGTTCGTACTAAAATAACACCATATGATACGCATCAACCAACTCTAATGTCACCTAGATACTCCAATGTCACCACAAGTATCCGTGAGTTGATTATACGATATGCATCAAACAACTTCATAATCATAATATTCAATCCACACAAAGAACTTCAAAGAGTGCCCAAAGATTTCTATCGGAGAAAGTAGGACGAAAACGTGCATCAACCCATATGAATAGATTACCCCAATGTCACCTCGGGAATCCGCGAGTTGAGTGCCAAAACATACATCAAGTGAATCAATATAATACCCCATTGTCACCACGGGTATTCATATGCAAGACATACATCAAGTGTTCTCAAATCCATAAAAGTATTCAATCCGATAATAGTGAAACCTCAAAGGTAAAACCTCAATTCATCACAACAAGATAGAGAGGGAGAAACACCATATGATCCAACTATATTAACAAAGCTCGCGGTACATCAAGATCGTCCCAAATCAAGAACACGAGAGAGAGAGAGAGATCAAACACATAGCTACTAGTACATACCCTCAGCCCCGAGGGTGAACTACTCCCTCCTCGTCATGGAGACCGCCGGGATGATGAAGATGGCCCCCGGTGATGATTTCCCCCTCCGGCAGGGTGCCGGAAAAGGGCTCCACATGGGATCTCCTTGGTACAGAGGCTTGCGGCGGCGAAAAAACTCATCTAGGTTAAGTTTCGGGTTTTTTTGAATATATAGGATTTTTCAGCGTTGGAATCACGCAAAGAGGTGCCACAAGGGGCCCACGAGGCACCAGGGCGCGCCTGGGGGGTGGCGTGCCCAGGTGGCTTGTGGGGTCCCTGTGGCTCTTCTGCTGCTCCCCAGAAGCTTCCTGGGTCTGTTTCCTTCCAAAAAAAATTGTCAAAAAGTTTCGCTGCATTTGGACGTCATTTTATATGGATTTTCTGGAAAACCAAAAACAAGCAGAAAACAGCAACTGGCACTGGGCACTAGGTCAATATGTTAGTCCATAAAAATCATATAAAAGCCATATAAAAGTGCACCAAAATCGTACAAAACTATAATAAACATGGCATGAATACTTCATAAATTATAGATACGTTGGAGACGTATCAGCATCCCCAAGCTTAATTCCTGCTCGTCCTCGAGTAGGTAAATGATAAAATAAATAATTTATGAAGTGTGAATGCTAGCATAGTGCATAAGTTTGATCAATGATAATTCCAATCACTTTTTTCTAGCATCATTATATATCATAAACAGTAGCTCATCTCATAAAACTTCTCATGACCAAGTAGTAAGCTATTCACATGTTAAAGTATAGACCATATACTTTCTTGAAAACTAACAAACTATGTTTTCAGTCATCAAACAATTGCAATTCATCTTATTTTCAGGAAGGGTCTATGTAAGAGCTTTGATTTAGCAAATTCCACATACTCAACTATCATTTAGTCTTCCATGATTGCTGACACTCAAAGCATATTTTTAGAACAAACTGTTTCAGTAAAACACATAGGAAGATGGGGGTTTAATGTTTTGCCTCCTAACTTATTTATCTCATGGATAATGTCAACAATAATAACTCATGATCACCTATATTCAACTGGATATATGTGCCTGGATCATTCCCTACCACATGATGCTTGCCCACTAGAGAATAAATAGAGCGGAATAGGGATGAACATTACTGACTCTTACATAAAAGTAAATACAGAAAATTAAAAGATAGGCCCTTCGCAGAGGGAAGCAGAGGTTGTCATGTGCTTTTTACTTTTGGATGTGCAAGCCCTTAATGCAAAGGAACATCACGTTATATTGCCCCTTGTGATAACAACATTTATTATGCAGTCCGTCGCTTTTATTCCTTTACCATCACAAGTTCGTACAACGTTTATTTTCCCTTGCAATAAAAGATCATACATATTTTAGGAGCAATTTTTATTGCTTTTTGCACCGATGACAACTTACTTGAAGGATCTTATTCAATACATAGGTAGATATGGTGGACACTCATGGCAAGAAACTGGGTTTAAGGGTTTTTGGATGCACAAGTAGTATCTCTACTTAGTACGAATTTTTGGCTAGCAAAAGATCCTAAGCAAGCTCCACATATTAGAGGATCCATGACAATATAACTTCTATGTGAATATAAACAAACATAACTCATTACGTTGTCTTCCTTGTCCAACGTCAACTACTTGATCGATCTTGAAAATAATTAATGGGGGCTCACAATCATAGAAGATGTCCAAGATATTATATTTATATGTGAAATTTCTCTTCCTTCAAAATTCTTTCATGAATTGTTCAAGTGACCAATGCTATGTTTGTTAACTTTCAATAAATTTTACCACTTATACTTCTTGTATGTGAAGTCACTACTCCCCATGGGACAAGCATATGAATCATATAAATTTCAAATTTATGATATTCAATTCATTTCAACAATTTACTCATAGGATATAAGTGAAGAACAAGAGTAAATGACAAACTACTCCAAAAAGATATAAGTGAAGACCAAATGAGTAGTTAAGTAAATAGGTAGCTATGTGAGGACTCTCTCTCATTTAAAAATTTCAGATCTTAAGTATTTTATTCAAATAGCAAAGAAAATAAAATAAAATGGCATTCCAAGAATAGCACATATCATGTGAAGAAGCAAAAACTTAGGCTCAACCAAGACTAACCGATAATTGTTGATGAAGAAAGGTGGGATGCCACGGGGCATCCCCAAGCTTAGTTGCTTGAGAATTCTTAGAATGTTATCTTGGGGTGCCTTGGGCATCCCCAATCTTGAGCTTTTGTGTCTCCTTAATTCCTCTCATATCATGGCTTCTCCTAAATCTTAAAAACTTCATCCACACAAAACTCAACAAGAACTCGTGAGATAAGTTAGTATAAATCAACTCAAAACCTTAACATTCTCTAGTGTAACAAATCACTAAAATTATAATTAAACATTGCATACTAAATGCCTCTGCGTATTTAATACTTCTATGCTCAAATAGAATCATTAAACAAGCAACATATGCAAACAATGCAACTATAACCGAAATCTGCCAAAACAGAACAGTCTGAAAAGGGGGATTTAAAATTCATAGTTTCCTAACTCCAACAATTCTGAAAAATTACCACGTGACAGAGAACTCATTCATACTTACTGTGTAAAAATTTCAGATTTTTATCATGTTCTGACTATTCAGGAATATTCTGGACATAACAGAAAACTTTCTGTTTTCAAACAGCAACAGATGAACTTGCAAACTGAGCATGGTAAAGGCTATAATTGGAATTTTATTGAACTAAAAGATACAAAACATGATCACTGATAACAGCAAGCAAATCTAAACAAAATAAAATGATGCTCCAAGCAAAACTCATATTATGTGACGAATAAAAATATAGCTCCAAGTGAGGTTACCGATAATTTTGAAGACGAAAGAGGGGATGCCTTCCGGGGCATCCCCAAGCTTAGACGCTTGAGTCTTACTTGAATATTACCTTGGGGTGCCTTGGGCATCCCCAAGCTTAGGGTCTTGCCACTCCTTATTCTCCTCATATCGATATCTCACCCAAAACTTGAAAACTTCAATCACACAAAACTTAACGGAACTTTGTGAGATAGGTTAGTATGATAAAAACAAATCATCCACTTAGGTACTATCAAGACAAGATTCATAATTGTTCTCGCATAATGCCTACTGTATTCTATCATTTCCACAATTTATATCTCATAAGATAAGCTATGGAAACACTAAAACAAGCAAATTATGCACCGAAAACAGAATCTGTCAAAAACAGAATAGCATGTAGTGAGCGATTTAAAAACCTTATTTATGTACCTAAAAAAATTCTGAAAAATTAGGAAAACGTAGGAAATTTGTATATCAATCATGTGTAAAAATTTCAGAATTTTCTCACGCTCCAGTACAGAATATAAATTCCATCACTGGACGCAAAAGTTTCTGTTTTTGCACAGAATCAAATCAACAAGTATCTACACTATCCCAAAGGCTTTACTTGGCACATTATTGAAAGAAAACATATGAAACATGATTACTACAGTAGCTTAATCATGTGAACACAAGAAAAACAGTATGTATAAACATTGGGTTGTCTCCCAACAAGCGCTTTTCTTTAAAGCCTTTTAGCCGGGCATGATGATTTCAATGATGCTCGCATAAAAGTAAAGAATTGAAACACAAAGAGAGCATCATGAAGCATATGACTAGCACATTTAAGCCTAACCCACTTCCTATGCATAGGGATTTTTGAGCAAATAGTTTATGCGAGCAAGAATCAACTAGCATAGGAAGGCAAAACAAGCATAACTTCAAAACTTTCAACACATAGAGAGAAAACTTGATATTATTGAAATATGTAGAAGCATATGATCCTCTCTCATAATAATTTTCAGTAGCATCATGAATGAATTCAACAATATAACTATCACATAAAGCATTCTTTTCATGATCCACAAGCATAGAAATTTTATTACTCTCCACGTAAGCAAATTTCTTCTCATCCGTAATAGTGGGAGCAAACTCAACAAAATAACTACCATGAGATACTTGATTGGCATAATCCAATTGAAAATTAAAATCATGATGACAAGTTTCATAGTTATCATTATTCTTTGCAGCATACATGTCATCACAATAATCATCATAGATAGGAGGCATGTTTTCATCATAATTTTTCTTATCAAAACTTGGGGGACTAAGAATATCATCTTCATCAAACATAGCATCCCCAAGCTTGTAGTTTTGCATATCATTAGCATCATGGATATTCAAAGAATTCATACTAATAACATTTCAATCATGCTCATCATTCAAATATTTTATGCCAAACATTTTATTGAATTCTTCTTCTATCAATTGAGCACCATTTTCCGATCCATCATTTTCAAGAAAGACATGATAAAGACGAATAATATGAGGCAACCTCAATTCCATTTTTTTGTAGTTTTATTTTATAAACCAAACTAGTGATAAAAAAAGAAACTAAAAGATTCGATTGCAAGATCTAAATATATACCTTCAAGCACTCACCTCCCCGGCAACGGCGCCAGAAAAGAGCTTGATGTCTACTACGCAACTTTATTCTTGTAGACTCATGTTGGGCCTCCAAGCGCAGAGTTTTGTAGGACAGTAGCAAATTTCCCTCAAGTGGATGACCTAAGGTTTATCAATCCGTGGGAGGCGTAGGATGAAGATGGTCTCTCTCAAACAACCCTGCAATCAAATACAAGAAATCTCTTGTGTCCCCAACACACCCAATACAATGGCAAATTGTATAGGTGCACTAGTTCGGCGAAGAGATGGTGATACAAGTGTAGTATGGATAGTAGATATAGGTTTTTGTAATCTGAAAATATAAAAACAGCAAGGTAGCAAGTGATAAAACGGAGCACAAACGGTATTGCAATGCTTAGAAACAAGGCCTAGGGTTCATACTTTTACTAGTGCAATCTCTCAACAATGCTAACATAATTGGATCATATAACAATCCCTCAACGTGCGACAAAGAATCACTCCAAAGTTCCTATTCGCGGAGAACATAAGATAGAAATTGTTGTAGGGTACGAAACCACCTCAAAGTTATCTTTTCTGATCAATCTATTGAGCCATCCCTATAAGTGTCACGAACAGCCCTAGAGTTCGTACTAAAATAACACCATATGATACGCATCAACCAACTCTAATGTCACCTAGATACTCCAATGTCACCACAAGTATCCATGAGTTGATTATACGATATGCATCAAACAACTTGATCATAATATTCAATCCACACAAAGAACTTCAAAGAGTGCCCCAAGATTTCTACCAGAGAAAGTAGGACGAAAACGTGCATCAACCCATATGCATAGATTACCCCAATGTCACCTCGGGAATCCGCGAGTTGAGTGCCAAAACATACATCAAGTGAATCAATATAATACCCCATTGTCAACACGGGTATTCATATGCAAGACATACATCAAGTGTTCTCAAATCCATAAAAGTATTCAATCCAATAATAGTGAAACCTCAAAGGTAAAACCTCAATTCATCACAACAAGATAGAGAGGGAGAAACACCATATGATCCAAATATATTAACAAAGCTTGCGGTACATCAAGATCGTGCCAAATCAAGAACATGAGAGAGAGAGAGAGAGAGAGAGAGAGATCAAACACATAGCTACTAGTACATACCCTCAGCCCCGAGGGTGAACTACTCCCTCCTCGCCATGGAGACCGCCGGGATGATGAAGATGGCCTCTGGTGATGATTCCCCCCTCCGGCAGGATGCCGGAAAAGGGCTCCAGATGGGATCTCCTTGGTACAGAGGCTTGCGGTGGCGAAAAAACTCATCTAGGTTAAATTTCGGGGGTTTCTGAATATATAGGATTTTTCAGCGTTGGAATCACGCAAAGAGGTGCCACAGGGGGCCCACGAGGCACCAGGGCGCGCCTGGGGGGGGTGGTGCACCCAGGTGGCTTGTGGGGCCCCTGTGGCTCTTCTGCTGCTCCCCCGAAGCTTCCTGGGTCTGTTTCCTTCTAGAAAAAATCGTCAAAAAGTTTCGCTGCATTTGAACTTCATTTGATATGAATTTTCTGGAAAACCAAAAACAAGCAGAAAATAGCAACTGGCACTGGGCACTAGGTCAATATGTTAGTCCATAAAAATCATATAAAAGCCGTATAAAAGTGCACCAAAATCATACAAAACTATAATAAACATGGCATGAATACTTCATAAATTATAGATACGTTGGAGACGTATCAAGCACCAACAGCATAATCACTAGCATCACACATAATTTCAAAAGGCAAGTTCCAATCAGGTGGTTGAACAATAGGTGCAGAAGGCAAGGCTTTCTTAAGTGTTTCAAAGGCTTCTACACAATCATCATAAAAAACAAATGGAACATCTTTTTGCAAGAGATTAGTAAGAGGCCTAGAAATTTTAGAGAAGTCTTTAATAAACCTTCTATAGAAACCTGCATGACCAAGGAAACTTCTTATACTTTAATATCTTTAGGACATGGCATTTTCTTAATTGCATCAACCTTGGCTTTGTCTACTTCAATACCTCGTTCAGAAATTTTATGCCCCAAGACAATACTGCTACTTGTGAGCTGCGTTGGGATTTCCCCGAAGAGGAGGGGATGATGCAGTACAGTAGAGATAAGTATTTCCCCCAGTTATGAAACCAAGGTTATCAATCCAGTAGGAGAATCACGCAACAACTCGTTAGCAGTACCTGCACACAAAACAACAAATCCTCGCACCCAATGCGAACAAGGGGTTGTCAATCCCTTGGCGGTTAATTGCAAGATTAAATTGTATGGTGATAGATAGATAGATCGAACAAAAATACAAAATAAAATAAATAAAATAAATTGCAGCAAGGTATTTTTAGGATTTTCAATATATGATTAAGGTAGACCCGGGGGCCATAGTTTTCACTAGAGGCTTCTCTCTTGAAAATAGCATACGGTGGGTGAACAAATTACTGTTGGGCAATTGATAGAAAAGCAAATAATCATGACGATATCCAAGGCAATGATCATGTATATAGGCATCACGTCCGAAACAAGTAGACCGACTCCTGCCTGCATCTACTACTATTACTCCACACATCGACCGCTATCCAGCATGCATCTAGTGTATTAAGTTCATAAAGAACGGAGTAATGCCTTAAGCAAGATGACATGATGTAGACAAAGTAAACTCACGCATGAATAAACCCCACCTTTTTACCCTTAATAGCAACGATACATACGTGTCATGTCCCTTTCTGTCACTGGGATTGAGCACCGCAAGATCGAACCCATTACAAAGCACCTCTCCCATTGCAAGATAAATCAATCTAGTTGGCCAAACCAAATCAATAGATCGGAGAGAAATACGAAGCTATAACAATCATGCATAAAAGAGTGCAGAGAAAACTCAAATAATATTCATGGATAATCTGATCATAAACTCACAATTCATCGGATCCCAACAAACACACCACAAAAAGTGATTACATCAGATAGAACTCCAAGAACATCGAGGAGAACTTTGTATTGAAGATCAAAAAGAGAGAAGAAGCCATCTAGCTACTAACTATGGACCCGAAGGTCTGTGGTAAACTACTCACGCATCATCGGAAGGGCAGCAAGGATGATGTAGAGCCCCTTCGTGGTTGATTCCCCCTCCGGCAGAGTGCCGGAAAAAGGCCTCCAGATGGGATCTCTCGAGAACAGAAACTTCCGGCGGCGGAAAAAGTATTTCGTGGACTCCTCTGTTGGTTTCCCGATTTTAGAGAATGTATAGAGGTGGAATTAGGTCAAACGGAGCAGAGGTGGGCCCACGAGGCACCAGGGCACGCCACCCCCCATGGGGCGCGCCCTGGTGGCTCGTGGCCACCTCCTCTATCTTCTGGCCCTCTCCCGAAGCTTCTAGTGTCTCTTATGTCCAGAAAAAAATCTCCAAAAAATTTCATGGCATTTGGACTTCGTTTGGTACTGATATTCTGGAAAACCAAAAACAGGCAAAAAACAACAACTGGCACTGGGCACTAAGTTAATAGGTTAGTCCCAAAAAATGATATATAATTGCTTGTAAATGTATATAAAAACATCCAAGATTAATACTATAAAAGCATGGAACAATCAAAAATTATAGATACGTTGGAGACGTATCAAGCATCCCCAAGCTTAATTCCTGCTCGTCCTCGAGTAGGTAAATGATAAAAACAGAATTTTTGATATGGAATGCTACCTATCATATTCATCATATATTATTTTCTTTGTAGCATGGACATTTGGACTTGAATGATTCAAAGCAATAGTCTATAGTTTGACATGAAGACATAAATACTCAAGCATACTAACAAGCAACCATGTCTTTCAAAATATCAATGCTAAAGAAAGTTATCCCTAGCCCATTATGCTTAATCATTGATCCATTCATGAAAGACACTCAATATTAGCTACACACAATGCACAAGTATGACAATAGTGCTCTCTAGTGGGTGCTTTGTAAGAGAAGATGGAGACTCAAAATAAAAATAAAAATTGCATAAAAGTAAATAGATAGGACCTTCTCAGAGGGAAGCAGAGATTTGTAATTGTGCCAGAGCTCAAAGCATAAATTAGAGAGATAAAATTATTTTGAGAGGCATGCTTTTCCTGTCAACGAAAACGACCGAGAATTCCCAACATCTTCCATGCTAGACACATTATAGGCGGTTCCCAAACATAAAATAAAGTTTATTTCCTTTCCACCATTCTTTCACAATCCATGGCTAGCCGTATCCACGGGTGCCCTCCATACCAACACTTTCCAAAGAATTTATTATTATCATCATATTAATTTTTTTTCATTTCGGGACTGGGCATCCCTATTACCTGCCACTCTCTCGTGCAATGACAAGTGAATAAACACTCATCGTGAGAATAACACACCTAGCATGGAAAATATTGGCCACCCTCTGCCGCTTCATGAGTGGTACGGGCACACAAAACAGAAAATTATTTTGAAAAATTAGAGTTGGCATATGCAAATTTACTTGGAATGGCATGGAAATACCGCATATAGGTAGGTATGGTGGACTCATTTGGCACAACTTGGGTTTAAGGAGTTGGATGCACAAGCAGTATTCCCGCTTAGTACAAATGAAGGCTAGCAAATAGATTGAGAAGCGACCAACCAAAAAGCGAAAACGGTCATAAACATGCATTGAACATAACTAACACCGAATAATGCACCATAAGTAGGATATAATTTCGTTGCATAACTATTGACTTTATGTGCATGCATAGGGAATCACAAACCTTAACACCAATATTCTTACTAAATCACAATTACTCACTAACATGACTCACATATTATCATCTCCATATCGCAAAACTATTGCAAGGAATCAAACTTATCATATCAATGATCTTTCATGAAAGTTTTTATTATATCCCTCTTGAATATTCATCACTTTGGGACCAAATTCATATCTTGTGCAAATTGCCATTACTATTATCAACTCTCAAAAAGATATAAGTGAAGCATGAGAGTGCAAATATTTCTTCAAAATTTAATCTTATCAACTCTCAAAATAATATAAGTGAAGCATGAGAGTTCAAATATTTCTTGAAAATATAACCACCGCCGTGCTAAAAAAGATTTAAGTGAAGCACTAGAGCAACTGCCTAGCTCAAAAGATTTAAGTGAAGCACATAGAGTATTCTAACAAATCATGATAAACATGTGGCTCTCTCAAATAGGTGTGTCCAGCAAAGATGATTGTGACAAACTACAAAGCAAACAAAGCAAAGACTCATATAATACATGACGCTCCAAGTAAAACTCATGATATGTGACGAATAAAAATATAGCTCCAAGTAAAATTACCGATAGTTGGTAGAAGAAAGAGGGGATGCCTTCCGGGGCATCCCCAAGCTTAGTTTCTTGAGTCTTCCTTGAATATTACCTTGGGGTGCCTTGGGCATCCCCAAGCTTAGGCTCTTGCCACTCCTTATTCCTTCATCTATCGTGATCTCACTCAAAACTTGAAAACTTCAATCACACAAAACTCAACAAAACCTTCGTGAGATCCGTTAGTATAACAAATAAATCTTTAACTTTAAGTACTGTGGTAAATTGATTCATATTTAATATTGGCATAATGCTACTGTACTCCAACTTCTCCATGACTCATACCCCCCGATACGATCCATAGATTCATCAAAATACGCAAACTATGCAACAAAAACATAATCTGTCTAAAACAGAACAGTCTGTAAAGATCCATTTAAAAGCTATACTTCTGTAACTCCAAAAATTCTGAAAAATTAGGAAAAAGTGGGAAATATTCATATACCAATACTTTGTAAAAATTTCAGATTTTTCTGACGCTCCAGTACAGAATTAAAATTCCAGCACTGGATGCAAAACTTTCTGTTTTCCAAACAGCATCAATTATACTATCTTCCAAATCATCCCAAAGGCTTTACTTGGCACAAACACTAATTAAAATATAAAAATAATATCATAACAGAAGCTATAATCATGCAAACACTCAAGAACAGAATAAAAGAAAATATTGGGTTGTCTCCCAATAAGCTCTTTCTTTATAGCCATTAAGATAGGCTTTGAAATTTCAATGATGCTCACATGAAAGATTATAATTGAAACACAAAGAGAGCATCATAAAACATGTGACAAACACATTTAAGTCTAACATACTTCCTATGCATAGGCATTTTATAAGCAAACAAATTATCAAGACAAGAAATATCTAGCATATGCAAGGAAGAAGAATAAAACATTGACAATCTCAACATAACGAGAGGTAATTTAGCAACATGAAAATTCCTATAACCATATTTGCCTCTATCATAATAATTACATGTAGGATCATATTCAAATTCAACAATATAGCAATCATGTAAAATATTCTCTTCATGATCCACGTGCAAAAAAGTTTTATAATCTTCCAAGATAGTGGGATTAACATCAACTAAAGTCATGACCTCTCCAAACCCACTTTTATCATAAAATTCATAAGATTGATAATTCTCCAAAGTGGTGGGATCATTATTACCTAAAGTTGACACTCTTCCAAACCCACTTTTAATATTATTGCAAACATTATTATCAATAACATATTCATCATGAGGCTTAAATAAATTTTCAAGATCATAAGAAACATTATCACCCCAATTGTGATCATTGCAATAAGTAGTGGACATAACAAAATTATCATCCCCAAGCTTGTAGCTTTGCATATTATTAGCACAATTGACATTAATAGAATTTATAATAAAATCATTACAATCATGCTTTTCATTCAAGGAGATATCATGAATCACTTTATAAATTTCTTCTTTCAACACTTCATCACAATTTTCAGATTCATGATTTTCAAGCAAAACTTCATAGAGATAATCAAGTGCACTCAACTCACTAGCAATTTTTTCATCATAATTGGATCTTTTGAAAAGATTAGCTAGTGGATGAGGATCCATATCAATAGATTTTTTTAGCAAGCAAATAGGAAGCACATGGCAACACAAGCAAACAAAATATTTTTGTGTTTTTGTAAAAAAAAATTAGAACTGGGGGATATGAAAACGAGAGGCAAAGGCAAATAAAATAAATGCAAGGAGATGAAAGTTTATGCGTAGGTACTTGATAGATGTTGATGATGTCTCCCCGGCAACGGCGCCAGAAATTCTTCCTGCTACTTGTGAGCTGCGTTGGGATTTCCCCGAAGAGGAGGGGATGATGCAGTACAGTAGAGATAAGTATTTCCCTCAGTTATGAAACCAAGGTTATCAATCCAGTAGGAGAATCACACAACAACTCGTTAGCAGTACCTGCACACAAAACAACAAATCCTCGCAACCAACGCGAACAAGGGGTTGTCAATCCCTTGGCGGTTAATTGCAAGATTAAATTGTATGGTGATAGATAGATAGATCAAACAAAAATACAAAATAAAATAAATTAAGTAAAATTGTAGCAAGGTATTTTTAGGATTTTCAATATATGATTAAGGTAGACCCGGGGGCCATAGTTTTCACTAGAGGTTTCTCTCTTGAAAATAGCATACGGTGGGTGAACAAATTACTGTTGGGCAATTGATAGAAAAGCAAATAATCATGACGATATCCAAGGAAATGATCATGTATATAGGCATCACGTCCAAAACAAGTAGACCGACTCCTGCCTGCATCTACTACTATTACTCCACACATAGACCGCTATCCAGCATGCATCTAGTGTATTAAGTTCATAAAGAACGGAGTAATGCCTTAAGCAAGATGACATGATGTAGACAAAGTAAACTCACACATGAATAAACCCCATCTTTTTACCCTTAATAGCAATGATACATACGTGTCATGTCCCTTTCTGTCACTGGGATTGAGCACCGCAAGATCAAACCCATTACAAAGCACCTCTCCCATTGCAAGATAAATCAATCTAGTTGGCCGAACCAAATCAATAGATCGGAGAGAAATATGAAGCTATAACAATCATGCACAAAAGAGTTCAGAGAAAACTCAAATAATATTCATGGATAATCTGATCATAAACTCACAATTCATCGGATCCCAACAAACACACCGCAAAAAGTGATTACATCGGATAGAACTCCAAGAACATCGAGGAGAACATTGTATTGAAGATCAAAAAGAGAGAAGAAGCCATCTAGCTACTAACTATGGACCCGAAGGTCTGTGGTAAACTACTCACGCATCATCGAAAGGGCAGCAAGGATGATGTAGAGCCCCTCCATGATCGATTCCCCCTCCGGTAGAGTGCCGAAAAAGGCCTCCAGATGGGATCTCTCGAGAACAGAAACTTGCGGTAGCGGAAAAAGTATTTCGTGGACTCCTCTGTTGGTTTCCCGATTTTAGAGAATTTATAGAGGTGGAATTAGGTCAAACGGAGCAGAGGTGGGCCCACGAGGCACCAGGGCGCGCCACCCCCCCTGGGGCGTGCCCTGGTGGCTCATGGCCACCTCCTCTGTCTTCTGGCCCTCTCCCGAAGCTTCTATTGTCTCTTATGTCCAGAAAAAAATCTCCAAAAAGTTTCGTGGCATTTGGACTTCGTTTGGTACTGATATTCTGGAAAACCAAAAATAGGCAAAAAACAGCAACTGGCACTGGGCACTAAGTTAATAGGTTAGTCCCAAAAAATGATATATAATTGCTTGTAGATGTATATAAAAACATCCAAGATTGATACTATAATAGCATGGAACAATCAAAAATTATAGATACGTTGGAGACGTGTCAAATACCTTCATTTACCATAAAGTGGCACTTCTCCCAGTTCAAGACAAGATTAGTTTGTTCGCATCTCTGCAAAACTCGATCAAGGTTGCTTAAGCAATCATCAAAAGAAGTCCCATAAACGGAGGAATCATCCATGAAAACCTCAACAATCTTTTCACAAAAATCAGAG
Source organism: Elymus sibiricus (assembly GCA_039707655.1). NCBI lineage: Eukaryota > Viridiplantae > Streptophyta > Magnoliopsida > Poales > Poaceae > Elymus > Elymus sibiricus. The sequence continues at coordinate 33,870,234 of CM077670.1, forward strand.
AATATAGCAGTCATACATCTTTGAAAGGTAGCAGGTGCATTACATAAACCAAAAGGCATGCATCTATAAGCATAAGTTCCAAAAGGGCAAGTAAAAGTAGTTTTCTCTTGATCTTCGGGTGACACGGGTATTTGACAGAAACCAGAATACCCATCCAGAAAACAAAAGTGTGTGTGCTTAGATAGTCTTTCTAACATTTGATCTATAAAAGGCAAGGGGTAATGATATTTTTCTATTAGCTTTGTTTAATTTCCTAAAATCAATTACCATCCTATAACCAGTTAAAATTCTTTGTGGAATAAGCTCATTTTTATCATTAGGAACAACGGTAATGCCTTCTTTCTTAGGAACACAATGAACAGGACTTACCCATCTACTATCAGCTATGGGATAGATTATACCTGCTTCCAGAAGCTTTAATATTTTAGTTCCTACCACATCCTTCATCTTAGGATTTAACCGTCGTTGGTGATCAACAACCGGCTTAGCATCAGGCTCCATATTAATCTTGTGCTGACATAGAGTGGGACTAATGCCCTTAAGATCATCAAGAGTATATCCAATAGTGGCACGGTGCTTCCTCAGAGATTTAAGTAATCTCTTTTCTTCATGCTCTGAATGGTTAGCACTAATAATAACATGATATATCTTCTTTTCATCAAGATAAGCATATTTCAACGTATCAAGCAATTGTTTCAACTCAAACACGGGATCACCTTTAGGTGGAGGAGGACCTCCAAGAGTTTCCACAGGCAAATTGTGTTTAAGAATAGGTGGTTGATCAAAGAGCATCTTATCTATTTCATTTCTTTCATTTATGTGCATATCATTCTCATGGTCTAGCAAATATTGTTCTAACGGATCAGTAGGCGGTACGGCAATAGAAGCAAGACCGATAATTTCATCCTTACTAGGCAATTCTTTATCATGAGATTGTCTACGAAACTTAGAGAAATTAAACTCATGAGATACATCACCAAAATTAACACTCACAGTTTCTTTATTGCAATCGATCTTAGCATTAACTGTATTCAAGAAAGGTCTACCAAATATAATTGGACAAAAATCATCTTGTGGTGAACCAAGAACTAGAAAATCAGTAGGGTATTTTATTTTTCCACACAAGACTTCAACATCTCTAACAGTCCCAAGCGGTGAAATAGTATCTCTATTAGCAAGCTTAATAGTAACATCAATGTCTTCTATTTCAGCAGGTGCAATATCATTCATAATATCTTGATATAAAGTAAATGGAATAGCACTCACACTAGCACCCAAATCAAATAAACCATGGTAACAATGATCTCCTATTTTAACTGAGACAACAGGCATGCCAACGATAGGTTTATTCTTATCCTTAGGATCGGGTTTAGCTATTCTAGTAGCTTCACTACAGAGATAAATAACATGCCCATCAATATTATCGACCAAGAGATCTTTTACCATAGCAACATTAGGTTCAATTTTAATTTGTTCAGAGGGTCTAGGTGTTCTAACATAACTTTTATTAATCACAGTTGAAACTTTAGCATGTTCCTTTATCCTAACAGGAAAAGGTGGTTTCTCAATATAAGCGGTAGGCACAATTGGATCAACATTATAAATGATAGTTTCATCTTTAACTATAACGGGTTCCGCAATCTTTTCTTTAGTAGGAGGATGATATTTAAACCACTTCTCCTTAGGGAGATCAACATGAGTAGCAAATGATTCACAAAAGGAAGCTACTATCTCAGAGTCAAGTCCATATTTAGTGCTAAAATTATGAAAAGCATCGGTATCCATAAAAGACTTAGCACAATCAAACTTAAGTTCTATACCTGACTCTTTACCTTTGTTGAGTTCCCAATCTTCAGAGTTGCGTTTAATTCTTTCCAAAAGATCTCATATGAATTCAATAGTTTTCTTCATAAAGGAACCAGTAGAAGAAGAATCGAGCATGGTTTGATCATCATGAGAAAGTCGAGCATAAAAATTTTGTAAGATAATCTTCCTTGAGAGATCATGATTGCGGCATGTGTACATCATGTACTTAAGCCTCCCCCAAGCTTGAGCGATACTTTCTCCTTCATGAGGCCAAAAATTATAAATATAATTCCTATCACGATGAACCAGATGCATAGGATAAAACTTTTGATGAAATTCCAATCTCAATCGGTTCCAATCCCACGTTCCAATATCATCACATAGCCTATACCATGTCAATGCCTTTCCCCTCAAAGATAAAGGGAAAACCTTCTTCTTAACTTCATCGCCGGGTAAATCTGCAAGCTTAAATAATCCACAAACTTCATCTACATATATCAAGTGCATATCAGGATGTACTGTTCCATCTCCTGCATAAGGATTAGCTAGCAGTTTCTCTATCATACCCGAAGGAATCTCATAATAAATATTTTTAGTAGGTGCAGTAGGTTGAGGAGCAACTCTTTGTGCTTCTGGTCGAGGTGAAGATACCCCGAACAAACCCCTCAAAGGATTGTTTTCCATAGTAACAAGTGACAGTAAATTTCAGCACGTAATATAAAAGTTTCCTTACCAAATTCCACTTGCCAAAGGCGCTTCACTCCCCGACAACGGCGCCAGAAAAGAGCCTTGATGACCCACAAGTATAGGGGATCAATCGTAGTCCATTCGATAAGTAAGAGTGTCGAACCCAACGAGGAGCAGAAGGAAATGACAAGCGGTTTTCGGCAAGGTATTTTCTGCAAGCACTGAAATTGTCGGTAACAGATAGTTTGATAACAAGATAATTTGTAACGAGCAATAGATAGTAACGGTAACAAAAGTGCAGCAAGGTAGCCCAATCCTTTTTGTAGCAAAGGACAGGCCGGAACAGTCTCTTATAATAAGCTAAGCGTTCTTGAGGACACACGGGAATTTCATCTAGTGACTTTCATCATGTTTGTTTGATTCGCGTTCGTTACTTTGATAATTTGATATGTGGGTGGACCGGTGCTTGGGTGCTGTTCTTACTTGAACAAGCCTCCCACTTATGATTAACCCCTCTAGCAAGCATCCGCAACTACGAAAGAAGAATTAAGATAAATCTAACCATAGCATGAAACATATGGATCCAAATCAGCCCCTTACGGAATAGCGCATAAACTAGGGTTTAAGCTTCTGTCACTCTATGTGACGCCCCTGCTCGACCATGCACTAATCATACACGCAAATGCACACGATCGAGAATAGAGACTCACGGGAGGATATCACAACACAACTCTAAACACAAATGAAAAACATACAAGCTTAATATTACAAGCCAGGGGCCTCGAGGGCTCGAATACATAAGCTCGAGTCATACAAGCATCAGCGGAAGCAAAAGTATCTGAGTACAGACACAAAGTTAAACAAATTTGCCTTAAGAAGGCTAGCACAACAGCGACACTTATCGAAAAGGCGAAGGCCTCCTGCCTAGGGCCTCCGAACTACTCCTGGTCGGCGGACTCAACGTAGTGGTAGGTGCCTCCGGGGATCTCCTACTCCTGGGCTCCGTCGTCTGATCGCAGCAATCGGGTATGGGGAAAAAGAGGTAGCAAAGCAACCGTGAGTACTCATCCAAAGTACTTGCAAGACTGACATCAGAACTATACTAAGTATGCATCGGTATCAAAGGAATGGGGCTATATCTTTGGACTAAACTGCAGAAATGCCAGAACAGAGGGGGAAAGGCCTAGCCTATCGAAGACTAGCATCTTGAAGCAATCTTGCAGCATCAGAAGAGAGTAGAGTATAGCAACATATAATAGCAGTTATATTTTAGTAATGCCCTGAGATCCTTCCTCGACTACCCTGCGAGGAAGTGATTACGAGAGCAGTAGTAACAGTTTATCATTGTAACAACATCCATTTGTAGTTGTAGCAGATCAAGATACAACTCCGAGCGTCCTGTTACCGTGGACACGGCTATTCGAATAGATAACTTCCCTGCAGGGGTGCACTACTGTTACCCAACACGCTTGATTAACTCTGGCCGGACACACTTTTCTCGGTCATGCCCGGCCTCGGCTGATCGACACGATGTAGTCCTACCTAGGCTCAGCAGAGAGGTCCCCGCCGGTCTACATCCTAAGCGCTCAGGGGTCTTGGGCCCATCGCCCTTTGCATTCCGGGTCGTTGCGAGCAGGGCGAGTCCAGGCACCACCTCTGTCCTGGATGGCGCTGGCCCAGCCGTGCCGCAATGCTGAACTGGACGTCTGACAAAGCTTTCGGCTGATACATACGGCGTAGAGGGCCCCATTAAACCATTATCCCACGTGGTGGTAGTGCGTATAGGCCAGTGGCCAACTCAGATCAAATACCCAAATCCGTTAGGCGTGTTTAGTATCTCGCAGAGACGAACAAAATCCCTGTCGCTCTGACTTGGTAATACACGGCTCGCGGGTGCTCTTGGAGCCGACCCGTCTTTAATATTATTCTCTCGCGGGCACTCTTGGAGCCGGCCCGACTTTATCAGTTTAAAGTATTGCAATATGTAAACATTTCCGTGACCATCACCCAGAGTGATCACGGCCCGATATCAAGCATGGCAAACGGACAAGGGTGAAGGGCCATAGATGGATCAACAACATAGCTAACTAAGCATCATGGGACATCAAGTAGGTCTCAACAGTAGGCGACGAAATCAGGCTATGCATCAGAATAGGAGCTATCGGAGCAACAACAGAAGCAATTCTAATGCAAGCAATAGAGAGAAAGAGTAGGCGATATCTGGATGATCAAGGGGGTTTTGCTTGCTGGAAGCTCTGCTGAAGGGGTCTGGTCGTTGACGACGTAGTCGTACTCTGCAGTGTCGTCGGCAGTCTCAGGGTCTATCGGGAGAGAAGGAGGGGGGAGAAACAATAAATACATGGCAAACAATGCAACAGGGATGCATGACATGTCAACATGCAGTGCTAGGGGTGTTCTAATGCAGTACTACGCAAGTTAGTCGGAGCGAGAAATTATCCGGGAGTGTTCTCCTAGCTCCGGGTGATAGTCGATATATTAAACCGGAGGGGATGGTTCCAAGTTCAGCAGGTTAGAAGGTTGTGGCAGGTATGTGGGTGGCATAATCGGATTCTTCATATTTTTCTGATCGTTTTTCATATATAAATTATTTTCATCCGAGTTACGGTTTAATTTCTATGATTTTTCAAAGTTTTAATCATTTTCTGGTATTAATTTAATTATTAAATTCAAATTATCCGAAACAGTGATAAGTGACGTCAGCATGACATCATAGTGACTTCATCGGTCAACTCTGGCTGACCAGAGTCAAACCTGACCAGTGGGTCCCACTGGTCAGTGACTGATTAAACTTAACAGTGGTTAATTTAGTTAATTAGGTTAATTAACAGGTGGGACCCAGTTGTCAGCGACTAATTAATTAATTAATTTAATTAACGGAATAATTAACATTTTATTTATTAACAAAAATGTTTAAATTAGGCGGGGCCCGCATGTTAGTGATTGTAGCAACCCAGTCAGCGGTTGACCCGGTCAACGGATCAACTGGGCCCAGCTGTCAGTGGCACAAGGCGGGCCCCGCGGCTGCCACGTCGGCGCCGAGTCAGCTCCGGCGAGCCCGAGCGTGGCGGCGAACTCCGGCGAGCTCGGAAATGGGCTACGGTGGATTGTTTAGCGCGCGGTTGGGCTCTCTGGAACGGGCGCTTCGCGCCGCGTCCGATGGCGGTGGTCTCGCGGGCAGGGGCGGCCGGAATCGGCGATGGCGGCTACGGGTGGTGCTCGGGTTCGGCGTTGCAGCATGCGCGCGAGCGAACTAAGAGGCTAGGCGAGGCCTACGTGGTGCGGCGAGCTTGATGGGCACTAGCCCGGGGCCATTTGGTCGCCAGAAGCATGCCGGCGACGAGCCCGAGCGGCGTCTGGTACGGCCATGGACGGAGCGGCGGCTATGGCGCGGGGAAGAGCACGGGGAGAGAGGGAGAGGTAGGCGGAGCTCACAGGGAGCCCGTAGAGGTGCAAGGCGTGCTCGGGGACGGCTCGACGGCGGCGAATCGAGGCGGCGATCACTGGCGCCCAAAGGTTGAAGACGAGGTCGTGGTGGTCGATGTAGGGGCTCCCGGCTTCGGTTGAGTGGGGCAGAAGGCGTAGCCGAGGCCGGCGAGGCGATCTGACGGGGCGGCGGGGCGAGTGGGGCTCGGTGGCCGCGAGCTCTACGGCGGCGACGCCATGGCGACGTTCGGGAGAGGTGGGAGAGAGCGACAGAGAGGAAGGGGGAGGGGATAGGATCGCCAGGGGATGCCGCGGTGGTGGTCTTATCCACCCGCGAGCTCCTGTGGAGGCGCGGGCGACGAGGTGGCTCGGCGGGGACGGCGCCCTGCCTTGGCTCGGTCGCCATCGACAGGTGGAGGAGGGAGGTGGGGGACGACGGGGAGATGGGCTGGGCCTAGTACTGTGGACTAGAGCCCAGTCCACGGTGCACTTTTCTTTTCTTTTCTGTTTTATTCCTTTTCTCTCTTTTGCAAAATGTTTAGCCAACACTTCACTTTTGTAAAATATGTGACTTGGCCATAATAATACAATGCAATATTTGGTACTGTCTTAAAAGATGGTTGGAGGCCTAATAATTTCATTTGAATTTTATTTAAATGGAATGGGCTTAATTAGTGATGTTTTCGTATTGTTTCACGGTGTTAGAGTCATTTAAATAATTCAATTAATGTTGACTTTAATTTTATAATTGCCTTGGGAATATTTGCAATATTATGAACTATTTAGTTCCTGGATTTGAACAACTTTTAATTTCACTTTAAATTTGAATTTTCAATTTGAATTTGGAATTTGAAATGAGATATGACTCAAATGATGATCAAGCACTGTTAATCATAGTGACTTGGCATTATCAAAAGGGTAATCACTGTAGCTTAATACATGGGGTGTTACACTCTAGCAACCCACCATCTAATAACTACTGCACAATGCCTTCCCTTAGGCCCAAAGATGGGGAAGTGTCATGTAGTCGACGTTCACATGACACCACTAAAGGAAGCAACAACATACATATCATCAAAATATCGAACGAATACCAAATTCACATGATTGCTTATGACAAGATGATAACCCACAAGTACAGCGGATCGCAACAGTTTTCGAGGGTACAGTATTCAACCCAAATTTATTGATTTGACACAAGGGGAGCCAAAGAATATTTGCAAGTATTAGCAGTTGAGTTGTCAATTCAACCACAACTGGAGACTAAATATCTGCAGCAGAGTGATCAGTAGCACAGTAGTATGGTATTTTGATAGCAATAGCAATAATAGTAACAGTAACAGTAACGGTAGCAGCAATAGTTTTGTAACAATTGTGACAGTAGTAGCAACAGTAGTAACTTAGCAAAGAACAATATGTGAAAAACTCGTAGGTATTGGATCGGTGATTATGTTGGATAACATTCATCATGTAACAGTCATAACCTAGTGCGACACAGAACTAGCTCCAATTCATCAATGTAATGTAGGCATGTATTCCGTATATAGTCATACGTGCTTGCGATAAGAACTTGCATGACATCTTTTGTCCTACCCTCCCGTGGCAGCGGGGTCCATAACGAAACTAAGGGATATTAAGGCCTCCTTTTAATAGAGAACCGGAACAAAGCATTAACACATAGTGAATACATGAACTCCTCAAACTACGGTAATCACCGGAAAGAATCCCAATTATTGTCACCTTGGGGTATGCGGATCATAACACATAGCAGGTGCGTATAACTTGCAAGATCGGATCAAGAACACAAATATATTCATGAAAACATAAAGGGTTCAGATCTGAAATCATGGCACTCGGGCCCTAGTGACAAGCATTAAGCATAGCAAAGTCATAGCAACATCAATCTCAGAACATAGTGGATACTAGGGATCAAGCCCTAACAAAACTAACTCGATTACATGATAAATCTCATCCAACCCATCACCATCCAGTAAGCCTACAAAGGAATTACTCACTCCCGGCGGTGAGCATCATGAAATTGGTAATGGAGGATGGTTGATGATGACGATGACGCAAGATCCCCCTCTCTGGAGCCCCGAACGGACTCCAGATCTGGCCTCCCGATGAAGAACAAGAGGTGGCGGCGGATCCGTATCGTAGAAAGCAATGAAACTTTTTTCTCCTATTTTTCTCTGGAATTGTGAATTTATAGGCCTGAGATTAGGGTCAGCGGAGCCACGTGGGCCCCATAAGCCACCAGGGCGCGCCAGGGGGGGTGGCGCGTCCTGGTGCCTCGTGGGCAGCAGGTGGCCCCCCTCCAGTGGATCTTGGCTCCAGTATTTTTTATTTATTCCATAAAAAATCTCCGAAAAGTTTCGTCCAATTCCGAGAACTTTTATTTCTGCACAAAAAACAACACCATGGTAGTTCTGCTGAAAACAACGTCAGTCCGGGTTAGTTTCATTCAAATCATGCAAATTAGAGTCCAAAACAAGAGCAAAAGTGTTTGGAAAAGTAGATACGATGGAGACGTATCAACTCCCCCAAGCTTAACTCATTACTTGTCCTCAAGCGATTCAGTTGACAAACTGAAAGTGATAAAGAAAAACTTTTATGAACTCTTTTGTTCTTGTATCTATATATATGCTTAAATAATACCCAGGGTTTCAGCAATGATTATAACTAACCATGCAAATGATAACTTTTAGAAATTATATTCACTCATATCAATGGCATAATCAACTAGCGAGCAATAATAAGATATCTCAAATGCCAATACTTTGTCAAAACAATCATGATATAGTATGACAACATGGTATCTCGCTAGCCCTTTCTGAGACCGCAAAACATAAATGCAGAGCACCTCCAAAGTTCAAGCAGTGACTAAACATTGTAATTCATGGTAGAAGAGATCCAGTCATGATGCACACAACATTAACTATACACAATGCATGAGAATGATAATAGTGCTCTCAGGACTAGTGTTTATTTGAGAAGGTGGTGACTCAACAATAAAAAATAAAATAACATAAAAGTAAATAGATGGGCCCTTCACAGAGGGAAGCAGGGATTTGCAGAGGTGCCAGAGCTCAAAGCTTAAATCAGAGATAAATGTAATTTTGGGAGGTATGCCTTTCCTGTCAACGTCACGACCGAGAGTTTTCAATATCTTCCATGCTAAACAAATTAGCGACGGTTCCCATGCGGAAAGGTAAAGTTTACTCCCCCTCCACCAACAAACACAAGCCATGGCTAGTCGAATCCTTGGGTGCCCTCCATACCAACAACTTTCCGGGGGAGTTTGTTTTATTATTTTGCAATTTTAATCATGGGACTGGGCATCCCGATTACCAGCCCCTCTCGTGCAAGGACAAGTGAATAAACACTCATCATGAGAATAACCCGCTTAGCATGGAAGATACTGACCGCCCCCTGTCGCTCCATGAGTGGTACGGGCACACAAAACAGATGTTCATTTGAATATTCAGAGGTGGCACATGCAAATTTACTTAGGACAGCAGAGTAATACCGCATATAGGTAGATATAGTGGACTCATATGGAATAACTTTGGTTTAAGAATTTTGATGCACAAGCAGTATTCCCGCTTAGTACAGGCGAAGGCTAGCAAATAGGTTGAGAAGCGACCAGCTAGAGAGCGAAAACGGTCATAATCATGCATTATGAATAATCAACATTGAATACTAGCATGAATAGGATACAAGCACCATGAACATAAATATCGTGGAGGCTATGTTGGTTTTGAATCAACTACATGCGTGAACATGTGCCAAGTCAAGCCATTCGAAACATTCAGAGGAGGATACCATATCATCATACTACATCATAAACATTTTAACGCATGTTGACACCCAAGATAAATCATTATCCACTCCTAGCAACTTAAGCATGGCATGAGCAACTATAATCTCTAATTGTCATCATAAACATGTTTAATCATAATATGCTGAATCATGGGTACTGAGTTAAACATATTTACAAAAACAAAAACAAGTTGAGTTCATACCAGCTTTTCCTTGCCACAGTCACTTCATCAAATCATCGTCATTATTGCCTTTCACTTGCACGACCGAATGATGTAAAAATAATAATGGTGCAAGTGTGCTGTGGACTAAGCTGGAATCTGCAAACATTTTATTCAAGGGAAAAGACAAGGTAATATGGGCTCTTTGTTATATCAACAATAATGCATATGAGAGCCACTCAACATTTTCATCGTGGTCTTTTCCTTACAATGACTCAACAAAAGAAAATAATTTTAGAGGAACGCACTGAAATATTTTTGGAGTTTTTAGTTTTTTCTTGAAGGAAGCAAATTAAAGAAGACAAAACAGAAACGAGAAAAACTATTTACACGGGAAAGTTCCCAATAAGCAAAAGAAGAAACGGGAAATCTTTTTGGGTTTTCTTTTAATACTACAACTAATTAAGCTAGAAAGAAAAACTGAAAAGAAGCGAGAAATGTTTTTGGATTTTCTCAAAGTTTTTCAAACACACAAGAAGAAAGCGAGAAAATAAACTAACATGGATTATACAATGAAAAAGTATGAACACCGACAACTGAAATGAAATGTGTGATCATGAAGTAATGTCGGTGAGAGATACGTACTCCCCCAAGCTTAGGCATTTGCCTAGCTTGGTCTATAGCCATCCATAGTAGCCATCCGGTCCCATATGAAAGTGTTGAGGCGGCGGCACCCTAGCGTCCTGATACGTCTCCAACGTATCTTTAATTTTTGATTGTTCCATGCTGTTATATTATCCATCTTGGATGTTTTTATATACATTTATAGCAATTATATATCATTTTTGGATACTAACCTATTAACCTAGTGCCCAGTGCCAGTTGTTGTTTTCTGCCCTGTTTTTGTTTTACAGAAAATCAATATCAAACAAAGTCCAAATGCCACGAAACTTTTTAGAGATTTTTTCTGGGCAAGATAAACACTAAAAGCTTCGGGAGAAGACCAGACGCCAGAGGAGGTGGCCACGAGCCACCAGGGCGCGCCTGGGGGGGGGGCAGGCGCGCCCTGGTGCTCTGTTTTTCTGGTTTGTGTGCCCGTACCGCTCATGAAGCGGCAGGGGGTGGCCATTATTTTCCATGCTAGGTGTGTTATTCTCACAATGAGTGTTTATTCACTTGTCATTGCACGAGAGGATGGTTGGTAATAGGGACGCCCAGTCCCACAATGAAATCAAAAACTAATTACAACAAAATTCCTTGGAAAGTGTCGGTATGGAGGGCACCCGTGGATACGGCTAGCCATGGATTGTGAAAGAAATGGTGGAAAGGAAATAAACTTTACTTTCTGTTTGGGAACCGCCTATGATGTGTCTAGCATGGAAAATATTGGGAATTCTCGGTCGTTTTCGTTGACAGGAAAAGCATGCCTCTCAAAATATTTTTATCTCTTTAATTTCAGCTTTGAGCTCTGGCACATTTGACAAATCTCTGCTTCCCTCTGCGAAGGGCCTATCTATTTACTTTTATGCAATTTTTATTTTTATTTGAGTCTCCATCTTCTCTTACAAAAGCACCAACTAGAGAGCACTATTGTCATACTTGTGCATTGGATGTAGCTAATATTTGAGTGTGTTTCATGAATGGATCAATGATTGAGCATAATGGGCTAGGGATAACTTTCTTTAGCGTTGATATTTTGAAAGACATGGTTGCTTGTTAGCATGCTTGAGTATTTATATCTTCATGTCAAATTATAGACTATTGCTTTGAATCATTCAAGTCCAATGTCCATGCTACAAAAGAAAAGAATATGTGATGAATATGTTAGGCAGCATTCCACATCAAAAATTCTATTTTTATCATTTACCTACTCGAGGACGAGCAGGAATTAAGCTTGGGGATGCTGATACATCTCCAATGTATCTATAATTTTTTATTGTTCCATGTTGTTATATTATCAATCTTGGATGTTTTTATGTACATTTACAGCAATTATATATCATTTTTGGAGACTAACCTATTAACCTAGTGCCCAGTGCCAGTTGCTGTTTTCTGCCCTGTTTTTGTTTTACAGAAAATCAATATCAAACAAAGTCCAAATGCCACGAAACTTTTTGGAGATTTTTTTTGGGGCAAGATAAACACTAGAAGCTTCGGGAGAAGACCAGATGCCAGAGGAGGTGGCCACGAGCCACCAGGGCGCCTGGGGGGGGCAGGCGCGCCCTGGTGCCTCGTGGGCCCATTCCAGCTCCGTTTGACCTAATTCCACCACTATAAATTCAGGAAAAATCAGAAACCCTCAGGAGAGTCCACGAAATACTTTTTCCGCCACCGCAAGTTTCTGTTCTCGAGAGATCCCATCTGGAGGCCTTCTCCGGTACTCCGCCGAAGGGGGAATCGATCACGGAGGGGCTCTACATCAACCTTGCTGCCTCTCCGATGATGCGTGAGTAGTTTACCACAGACCTTAGGGTCCATAGGCAGTAGCTAGATGGATTCTTCTCTCTTTTTGATCTTCAATACAATGTTCTCCTCGATGTTCTTGGAGTTCTATCCGATGTAATCACTTTTTGCGGTGTGTTTGTTGGGATCCGATGAATTGTGAGTTTATGATCAGATTATCCATGAATATATTTGAGTCTTTGCTGCACTCTTTTATGCATGATTATTATAGCTTCGTATTTCTTCTCCGATCTATTGATTTGGTTTGGCCAACTAGATTGATTTATCTTGCCATGGGAAGAGGTGCTTTGTAATGGGTTCGATCTTGCGGTGATCAATCCCAGTGACAGAAAGGGACATGACACGTATGTATCGTTGCTATTAAGGGTAAAAATATGGGGTTTATTCATACATGAGTTTATCTTGTCTACATCATGTCATCGTTCTTAAGGCGTTACTCCGTTCTTTATGGACTTAATACACTAGATGCATGCTGGATAGCGGTCGATGTGTGGAGTAATAGTAGTAGATGCAGGCAGGAGTCGGTCTACTTATCTTGGACGTGATGCCTATATACATGATCATTGCCTTGGATATCGTCATGATTATTTGCTTTTCTATCAATTGCTCAACAGTAATTTGTCTACCCACCGTATGCTATTTTCTCGAGAGAAGCCTCTAGTGAAATCTATGGCCTCCGGGTCTATCTAAATCATATTACTAAAACCCTAAAAATATTGCTGCCATTTTCTTTTATTTATTTTATTTTGTATTTTTGTTTCAATCTATCTATCTATCACATACAATTTCATCTTGCAATTTACCGCCGAGGGATTGACAACCCCTCGTTTGCGTTGGGTGCAAGGATTTGTTGTTTGTGTGCAGGTGCTGCTAACGAGGTGTTGCATGATTCTCCTACTGGTTCGATAGTGGTTTCATAACTGAGGGAAATACTTATCTCTACTGTGTTGCATCATCCCTTCCTCTTCGAGGATAATACCAACGCAAGCTACAAGTAGCACGTCCCAATCCTGGGCCTCATCCTCTGCCGCTGCCAATGCGTTTTGGTAAGCAACGATGTCCGGTGGCATAACAGTATATCCGTTCCTGGCATGAGAATCAAACAAAGCAGGTGCAGGCAACGGAATAATATCACGAGTATCCTCACTAAAAACCAAGTTATAACGAATGTGGTGAGGAGGCTCAGGAGCATCAAGAAAGTGGTGGTCCCTCATAGACTAGTGATCTAAGTAAACTCTGGGCAACAAATAATCATGTGGGCGTATGTGAACATTAAAACGCCTCGCTAAGCGAGTAGCATAAATGCCACCATGAATTTTACCCTTAGTCCTATTAGTGTGCAGGCGGCGTGCAATGATAGCTCCCAGGTTATAAGTGTTGTCATTATGAAGTGCGCGGCGTAAAATGGCAAAGTCAGGTGCACATAGCGCACCACCTTGCTCTCTAGCAGTCAAGCATTTCCCTATGAATAAAGCAAAGTAATGAACAACGGGAAATTGCAAGCTAGTGGCTCGGGCTTTCGACATGCCCCTTTCCTCACCCATAGTTAAAGTGCGGAGGAAGCCCTCAAACTCCTCCGGTCGAGGCTCTCTTATTTCCCCGTCAAAGGGGATCAAACATATCTCACAAAATTCAGCAAGCGGTATCTGATGATGTTCGGCATATAAATCAAAGCGCACCGCGGGGGTTCAAGCCTATTCAGGAAATGAAAGTTTTGCACAAAGGAATTCGTAAGGATGTGGTGCTGGTCACACTCATCTGCAAGGAAGTCGGTCAATCCGGCATTAGCAACAAATTGCGCGAACTCTTGGTAGAATCCGGCTTCGTTCATGAAGGCATTGTGCGGCCATTCGCACGGCCGGACCTCCGTCCTACGCGGAATGTTGAGGTCGCTATCTGAGGAGTCCCCAAGGACTCCCTTGGCATTCCACTTCAAGGAACTCCTCCGGAAGAAATTCATTTTCTCTATGAACAATTTTCTGAAATTTTGGGGGTACAAAGTGATATCAATGAAACTTCACAAAATTGTAGTAACTACTCATACAAGTGCCTAGAGGCCATATCAAGCATTCAAGCTACTTGGAACTCAAAGAATTCAACATGCAAGCTCATTTTCAGTAGCACCAAGAGCAATAATTATGCAAAATATAATCCACTAGAGCAAAAACTAATTGGAGCAATGGAGGAGTCACATACCAAGTAGCAATCTCCCAAAATAGTTTCGGAAACGGAGCTTCGCGCAAAGAGATCAAAAATCTCAGGTTTGGGAGCAAGAACATGAGAGAGAGAGCTACCAGGAATTTTTTCTAGAGGTAAGAGACGAAGTGGGCTGAAGGAATAAGTGAGGGGGTCCCTGTGGGGCCCACAAGCCACCAGGGCGCGCCAAGGGGGGTGGCGCGCCCTGGTGCCTCGTGGGCACCTGGGGCATCCCCCTGGTATGTTTTTAGTGCAAAAAATTCTTAAATATTCTATAAAAATTCATGTAAAAATTTCAGATCATTCTGAGCACTTTCATTTTTGGGCACTTTTTTATTGCACGGATACTTCAGAAAACAGGGTAATCATGGCATTTTATTGCATTTAACTAAAAATAACAGAAAACAAAAAGTGGGTGCAGAAGGTTGTGCTTACTAAATTCATCGACCACATGCCTCTCAAAAAGAATCCATTAATAAGGTTGATCAAGTCTTATTAACAAACCATTTCCGAGTAACATGAACCCGAAGAACCTTCGTAAAACACTAGGTTACCTCAACGGGGATGTGTACCTCCCCAATAATAAGAGTTTCATATTTCCTCTTGACAGTAGGAAGAGGGAGTTGAAAACTTCCAATAGTAATTGTCGGAGTCTTTTCAATAACATGAATACCGTTTACTTGAAATTGTTTCTTCGGAAAGTGCACCGTATGTTCATTACCATTGATATGAAAAGTGACCTTGCTTTTGTTGCAATCAATAACAGCCCCTGCAGTATTCAAAAAGGGTCTACCAAGGATAATTGACATGTTGTCGTCCTCGGGCATATCAAGTATAACAAAGTCTGTTAGGATAGTAACATTTGCAACTACAACGGGCACATCCTCACAAACACCGATAGGTATGGCAGTTGATTTGTCAGCCATTTGCAATGATATTTCAGTGGGAGTGAGTTTATTCAAATCAAGTCTTTTATATAAAGAGAAGGGCATAACACTAACACCGGCTCCAAAATCACACAAAGCAGTTTTGACATAATTTCTTTTAATGGAGCATGGTATAGTTGGTATTCCTGGATCTCCTAGTTTCTTAGGTACTCCGTCCTTAAAAGAATAATTTGCAAGCATGGTAGAAATTTCAGCTTTAGGTATCATTCTTTTATTTGTGACAATGTCTTTCATATATTTAGCATAAGGGGCCATCTTTAAAATGTCAGTCAAACGAGTACGCAAAAAGACTGGCCTAAGCATTTCAGCAAAGCGTTCAAATTCTTCCTCATCCTTATTCTTAGATGGTTTAGGAGGAAAGGGCATGGGTTTTTGAACCCATGGTTCTCTTTCTTTACCATGTTTTCTAGCAACGAAGTCTCTTTTATCATAACGTTTGTTTTTAGGAGGTGGGTTATCAAGATGAACAACAGGTTCTATTTCAACATCATTATCAAGTTCTTTATCATTATCTGGTTGGGCATCCATATGAGCATCATCATTATTATCATCAGGTGAATGTTCATTACCAGATTGTGTTTCAGCATCGGAAATAGAAACATCATTATTATCCTCTAAGGGTTTTTCTACCTCAGGTTCACTAGAAGTATGCAAAGTCCTATCATTTTTCTTTTTCTTTTCATTTTTAGATGGACTAGGTGCATCAACATTAATTCTTTGAGAGTCTTGTTCAATTCTTTTAGGGTAACCTTCAGGATAAAGTGGCTCCTGAGTCATTCTACTTCCTCTAGTCATTACTCTAACAGCATGATCATTCATATTGTTATTCATTTCATTGAGCAATTCACTTTGAGATTTAGCAACTTGTTCTAATTGGGTTTGAACCATAGATGCATGTTTACCTACACCTTTGACATCATTAGCAATTCTAAATAACAAGTCACTCAAGCGATCAATCATGTAGGCATTGGGTTTCAATTGTTTCATAACATTTGCATTGAAATGATCTTGCTTAATAATATAATTGTCAAATTCATACAAACATTGACTAGAGGTTTGATATAGGGAATATCACCTTCATCAAACTTTATAAGAGAATTTACCTCTACTACCTGTGGCGGTGTGTCAAGACCATGTATTTCTTCAATAGGTGGCAAATTCTTAACATCTTCAGATTTAATACCTTTTTCCTTCATACATTTCTTTGCTTCTTGCATATCTTCAGGACTGAGAAATAAAATACCCCTCTTCTTCGGAGTAGGTTTAGACGGTGGTTCAGGAAGTGTCCAATCATTATCATTCTTCAATATATTATTCAATAGTTCCTCAGCTTGTTCAATAGTTCGTTCCCTAAAAACACAACCAGCACAACTATCTAGGTAGTCCCTAGAAGCATCGGTTAGTCCATTATAAAAGATATCAAGTATTTCATTCTTCTTAAGAGGATGATCAGGCAAAGCATTAAGTAATTGGAGAAGCCTCCCCCAAGCTTGAGGGAGATTCTCTTCTCCAATTTGCACAAAGTTAAATATTTCCTGTAAGGTAGCTTGTTTTTTATGAGCAGGAAAATATATTTCAGAGAAGTAATAAATCATATCCTGGGGACTATGCACACAACCAGGAGCAAGAGTATTATACCATTTCTTAGCATCACCCTTTAATGAGAAAGGAAACAACTTAAGAATATAGTAATAGCGGATTTTTTCCTCATGAGCGAATAGGGTGGCTATATCATTTAATTTAGTAAGATGTGCCACAACGGTTTCAGTTTCATAGCCATGGAAAGGATCAGATTCAACCAAAGTAATTAACTCATATCGATAGAGAATTCATAGTCCTTATCAGTAAAAAATATGGGAGAGGTAGCAAACTTAAGATCATATTTCATTCTCTCCTTCATAGATTTTTCTTTCATTTCAGCAAGCAATTTTATAACTTCATCTCTATCATTACAAGCAAGAATGGCTCTAGCCGTCTCCCTATCAAAGACATGTTCATCAGGTGATTCAACTCTAGTAGGAGAGCTAGGCATAATAGGTGAATCATAATTCTCAAGAGTTTCAACATTTTTAGCATTCTCAATTTCTTTAGCTTTAGCAAGTTGTTCATCAAGAAATTCACCAAGTGGCACAGTATTATCAAGCATAGTACTAGCATCATCATAAGTATCATTCATAGCAGAAGTAGTATCATCAATAACTTGTGACATATCAGAATGCATAACAGGTGGTGGTGTCACAAGTCTAGTCAAAACAGAAGGTGAATCAAGTGCTGAGCTAGATGGCAGTTCCTTACCTCCCCTCGTCTTAGAGGGAACGATCTTGGTCTTAGCGTCTTTCACATTCTTCATAGTGATCAACAGATATAAATCCCAAGTGACTCAGCAAATAGAGCTATGCTCCTCGGCAACAGCGCCACAAAAAGGTCTTGATAACCCACAAGTATAGGGGATCGCGACAGTTTTCGAGGGTAGACTATTCAACCCAAATTTATTGATTCGACACAAGGGGAGCCAAAGAATATTTGCAAGTATTAGCAGTTGAGTTGTCAATTCAACCAGACCTGGAGACTAAATATCTGCAGCAGAGTGATCAATAGCACAGTAGTATGGTATTTTGATAGCAATAGCAATAATAGTAACAGTAACAGTAACGGTAGCAGCAATAGTTTTGTAACAATTGTGACAGTAGTAGCAACAGTAGTAACTTAGCAAAGAACAATATGTGAAAAACTCGTAGGCATTGGATCGGTGATTATGTTGGATAACATTCATCATGTAACATTCATAACCTAGGGCGACACAGAACTAGCTCCAATTCATCAATGTAATGTAGGCATGTATTCCGTATATAGTCATACGTGCTTGCGATAAGAACTTGCATGACATCTTTTGTCCTACCCTCCCGTGGCAGCGGGGTCCATAAGGAAACTAAGGGATATTAAGGCCTCCTTTTAATAGAGAACTGGAACAAAGCATTAACACATAGTGAATACATGAACTCCTCAAACTACGGTAATCACCGGAAAGAATCCCAATTATTGTCACCTTGGGGTATGCGGATCATAACACATAGCAGGTGCGTATAACTTGCAAGATCGGATCAAGAACACAAATATATTCATGAAAACATAAAGGGTTCAGATCTGAAATCATGGCACTCGGGCCCTAGTGACAAGCATTAAGCATAGCAAAGTCATAGCAACATCAATCTCAGAACATAGTGGATACTAGGGATCAAGCCCTAACAAAACTAACTCGATTACATGATAAATCTCATCCAACCCATCACCGTCCAGCAAGCCTACGAAGGAATTACTCACTCCCGGCGGTGAGCATCATGAAATTGGTGATGGAGGATGGTTGATGATGACGATGACGGAAGACCCCCCCTCTCCGGAGCACCGAACGAACTCCAGATCTGGCCTCCTGATGAAGAACAGGAGGTGGCGGCGGCTCCGTATCATAGAACGCGATGAAACTTTTTTCTCCTATTTTTTCTCTGGAATTGTGAATTTATAGGCCTGAGATTAGGGTCAGCGGAGCCACGTGGGCCCCACAAGCCACCAGGGCGCGCCAGGGGGGTGGCGCACCCTGGTGCCTCGTGGGCAGCAGGTGCCCCCTCCAGTGGATCTTGGCTCCTGTATTTTTTATTTATTCCATTAAAAATCTCCAAAAAGTTTCGTCCAATTCTGAGAACTTTTATTTCTGCACAAAAAACAACACCATGGTAGTTCTGCTGAAAACAACGTCAGTCCGGGTTAGTTTCATTCAAATCATGCAAATTAGAGTCCAAAACAAGAGCAAAAGTGTTTGGAAAAGTAGATACGACGGAGACGTATCACAAGACTTCTCCCATGTCCTCAAGAACAAAAGTAACTACTCACAAATCATATTCATGTTAAAGATCAGAGGGGTATTGAATAGCATCATGGATCTGAACATATAATATTCCACCAAATAAACCAACTAGCATCAACTACAAGATGTAATCAACACTACTAGCAACCCACAGGTACCAATCTGAGGTTTGGATACAAAGATTGAATACAAGAGATGAACTAGGGTTTGAGATGAGATGGTGCTGGTGAAGATGTTGATGAAGATTGGTCCTCCCATGATGAGAGGGTTGTTGGTGATGACGATGGCTTCGATTTCCCCCTCCCGGAGGGAAGTGTCCCGGCGGAATCGCTCCGCCGGAGAGCAAAAGTGCTCCTGCCCAAGTTCCACCTCGAGACGGCGGCATTCCATCCCGAAAGTCTTCTCCTTATTTTTTTCTAGGGCAAATGGGCTTATATACCAGAAGATGGGCACCGGAGGCTGGCCAGGGGCCCCACAAGCCACCAGGGCGCGCCCAGGGGGGTGGGCGCGCCCTGGTGCCTCTTGGGCACCTGGGTGGCCCCCTCTGCTATTTCTTTCTTCCAGTATTTTTTATTTATTCCAAAATAATTCTCCATGAAATTTCAGCTCATTTGGAGATGTGCAGAATAGGTACCTTTGACATAGCTTTTTCAGGCCCAGAATTCCAGATGCCAGCAGTCTCCCTCTTCATGTAAATCTTGCAAATTAAGAGAGAAAAGGCATTAGAATGGTACTACAAAGTATTATTGTTGGAAATATGCCCTAGAGGCAATAATAAATTGGTTATTATCATATTTCCTTGTTCATGATAAATGTTTATTATTCATGCTAGAATTGTATTGATCGGAAACTTAAATACATGTGTGAATACATAAACAACACCGTGTCCCTAGTAAGCCTCTACTAGACTAGCTCGTTGATCAAAGATGGTTAAGGTTTCCTAACCATAGACATGAGTTGTCATTTGATAACGGGATCACATCATTAGGAGAATGATGTGATGGACATGACCCAACCGTAAGCTTAGCATCAGATCGTTTAATTATTTGCTACAGCTTTCTTCATGTCAAGTATCTGTTCCTTCGACCATGAGATCATGCTACTCCCGGATACCGAAGGAATGCCTTCTGTGCTATCAAACGTCACCTCGTAACTGGGTGATCATAAAGGTGTTCTACAGGTATCTCTGAAGGTGTTTGTTGTGTTGCATGGATCGAGACTGGGATTTGTCACTCCGTATGACGGAGAGATATCTCTGGGTCCTCTCGGTAATACAGCATCGTAAAGAGCTTGCAAGCAATGTGGATAATGAGTTAGTCACGGGATCTTGTATTACAGAACGAGTAAAGAGACTTTCCGGTAACGAGATTGAACTAGGTATGGAGATACCGACGATCGAATCTCGGGCAAGTAACATATCGCCGGACAAAGGGAATTGCATACGGGATTAACCGAATCCTTGACATCGTGGTTCAACCGATAAATGATCTTCGTGGAATATGTAGGAATCAATATGGGCATACAGGTTCCGCTATTGGTTATTGACCAGAGAGGAGTCTCGGTCATGTCTACATGTTTCCCGAACCCGCAGGGTCGCACGCTTAACATTCGTTGACGCTAGAGTAGTATTGGGATATTTGATGATTGGTAACCGAATGTTGTTCGGAGTTCCGGCTGAGATCCCGGACGTCACGAGGAGACTCGGAATGGTCGAGAGGTGAAGATTTATATATGGGAAGTCATATTTTGGGTTCCGGAAAAAGGTGCAGTTTTTTCGGTATTGTACCGGGAAGCTTCCAGAAGGTTCCGGAGGATTTCGGAGGGGTCTGGAAGTCCACAAGTGGGTCCACCACATCCCAAGGGCTGGCATGGGCTGAGGGGAGGCGCCCTGGCCTTATTGGGCTAGGCGCACCAAGTCCTCAAAAGCCCATGTGGCTAGGGAAGGGAAAAAAGGGGAGTCCTAGTAGGAATAGGATTGGACTTGGAGTCCAAGTCCTCCCCCCCTTTGGCTGCGCCCTAGGGCTTGGAGGGGCTGTTCCCCACGCCCCTCCACCTATATATATAGAGGAGGGGGCGCCCCAAGAGGACACACCAAGCCCTTGGCGCCTCTCTCTCTCCCGTTACTCCGTAGCTCCTCCGTCCTCGCTCTAGTAGCGCTTGGCGAAGCCCTGCTGAACTAGCTCCACCACCACCATCACCACCACGCCGTCATGCTAGTTGTGATCCCATCTACTTCTCCGCCTTCTCTTACTGGATCAAGGAGGAGGAGACATCATTGAGCCGCACGTGTGCTAAACTCGGAGGTGCCGTCCGTTTGGCACTAGATCGGTTGGATCGTGATCGGATCGCGAAGAGTACGACTACATCAACCGCGTTATATACGCTTCCTCTTTTGGTTTATGAGGGTACATAGACACACTCTCCTCTCTCGTTGCTATGCTTCTCCTAGATAGATCTTGGGTGTTCGTAGGAATTTTTTTGATTTTCATGCTTCGTTCCCCATCAGTGGTATCAGAACTAGGTCTATGCGTAGATGTGTATGCACGAGTAGAACACAAAAGTTGTGGGCGTTGATGCTCAAATTGCTTACCTCTCTTGTCTTATTTGGATTCGGCGGTATTGTGGGATGAAGCGGCTCGGACCAACCTTACATGTCCTCGCACATGAGACCGGTTCCACCGACTGACATGCAACTTGTTTTGCATAAGGTGGCTAACGGGTGTCTGTCTCTCCTACTTTAGTTGAATCTAATTTGACGAAGGCAGTCCTTATAGAAGGTTAAAAGGCAACTGGATTATCACCGTTGTGGTTTTGCGTAGGTAAGAACGGTTCTTGCTAGTTGCCCATAGCAGCCACGTAAAATTTGCAACAACAAAGTAGAGGACGTCTAACTTGTTTTTGCAGGGCATGTTGTGATGTGGTATGGCCAGAACGTGATGTGATATATGTTGATGTATGAGATGATCATGTTTTGTAATAGGTTCACGACTTGCATGTCGATGAGTACGGCAACCGGCAGGAGCCATAGGGTTGTCTTTAATTTATTGTGTGACCTGCGAGTCAACTGTTAAACGCCATATAATTGATTTACTTTATTGCTATGCGTTAGCAATAGTTGTAGAAGCAATAGTTGGCGAGACGACCACGTGACGACACGATGATGGAGATAATGGTGTCATGCCGGTGACGATGGAGATAATGTCGGTGCTTTGGAGATGGAGATCAAAGGCACGAGATGATAATGGCCATATCATGTCACATATTGATTGCATGTGATGTTTATCCTTTTATGCATCTTATTTTGCTTAGGACGACGGTAGCATTATAAGATGATCCCTTCACTTAATTTTAAGAAATTGAGTTCTCCCTAAGTATGCACCGTTGCGAAAGTTCGTCGTTTCGAAGCACCTCGTGATGATCGGGTGTGATAGACTCTTCGTTCGCATACAACGGGTGTAAGCCAGTTTTACACATGCAGAATACTTGGGTTAAACTTGACGAGCCTAGCATGTACAGACATGGCCTCGGAACACAGGAGACTGAAAGGTCGAACATGAGTCATATAGTAGATGTGATCAACATGGAGATGTTCACCATTGATGACTACCCCATCTCACGTGATGATCGGACATGGGTTAGTTGATTTGGATCATGTATCACTTAGACAACTTGAGGGATGTTGATTTAAGTGGGAGTTCATTAGTAATTTTATTAACTGAACTAATTATCATGAACATAGTCTAAATTGTCTTTGCAAAATTATGTTGTAGATCAATAGCTCGCGCTGTAGCTCCCTGTTTTTAATACGTTCCTAGAGAAAGACTAAGTTGAAAGATATTGGAAGCAACTATGCGTACTAGGTCCGTAACTTGAGGATTATCCTCATTGCTGCATAGAAGGCTTATGTCCTTGATGCACCGCTAGGTGACGCACCCCCTCCAGCGTCGTCTGTGGATGTTGTGAACATCTGGCAGGCACGTTCTGATGACTACTCGATAGTTCAGTGCGCCATGCTTTAGGGCTTAGAATCGGGGCTCCAAAGACGTTTTGAGCACCACGGAGCATATGAGATGTTCCAGGAGCTGAAATTGGTATTTCAAGCTCATGCCCGGGTCGAGAGGTATGACATCTCCGACAAGTTCTTTAGCTGTAAAATGGAGGAGAACAGTTCTGTTAGTGAGCATATACTCAGAATGTCTGGGTTGCACAACCGCTTGACTCCGTTGGGAGTTAATCTTCCAGATGACTCGGTTATTGACAGAATTCTCCAATCACTGCCACCAAGCTATAAGGGCTTTGTGATGAACTATAATATGCAAGGGATGGAGAAAACACTTCCCGAGCTCTTCACGATGCTTAAGGCCGCGGAGGTAGAAATCAAGAAGGAGCATCAAGTGTTGATGGTTAAAAAGACCACTAGTTTCAAGAAAGGCAAGGGATAGAAAGCGAACTTCAAGAAGAACGGTAAAGCAGTTGCCGCTCCCGTGAAGAAACCCAAGGCTGGACCCAAACTTGAGACTGAGTGCTTCTACTGCAAGGGGAATGGTCACTGGAAGCGGAACTGCCCCAAATACTTGGCAGATAAGAAGGATGGCAACGTCAACATAGGTATATTTGATATACATGTTATTGATGTATGCCTCACTAGTGCTCGTAGTAGCGTCTGGGTATATTGATACTGATTCAGTTGCTAATATTAGTAACTCAAAGCAGGAGCTGCGGAGTAACGAAAACTAGTAGAGGGCGAGGTGACGATGGGTGTTGGAAGTGTCTCCAAGATTGATATGATCACCATCGGCACGCTCGTAATACCTTCGGGATTAGTATTAAACCTAAATAATGGTTATTTGGTGCTTGTGTTGAGCATAAAACATTATATCTGGATATTGTTTATTGCAAGACGGTTATTCATTTAAGTCAGAGAATAATGGTTATTCTGTTTATATGAGTAATGTCTTTCGTGATCATGCACCCAATGTGAATGGTTTACTGAATCTCGATCGTAGTGATACACATGTTCATAATATTAATGCCAAAAGATGCAAAGTTAATGATGATAGTACCACATGATTGTGGCACTGCTGCTTAGGTCATATTGGTGTAAAGCACATGAAGAAACTCCATGCCGATGGACTTTTGGAATCTCTTGATTATGAATCATTTGAGACATGTGAACCATGCCTTATGGCAGGATGACTAAAACCCCGTCTTCCGGATCAATGGAGCGGGCAAGTGACTTATTGGAAATAATACATACCGATGTATGCGATCCGATGAGTGTTGAAGCACGCGGTGGATATCATTATTTTCTTACCTTCACAGATGATTTGAGTAGATACAGGTATATTTACTTAATGAAACACAAGTCTGAAACATTTGAAAGGTTCAAGGAGTTTCAGAGTGAAGTGGAGAATCATTGTAATAAGAAAATTAAATTTCTACGATCTGATCGTGGAGGTGAATATTTGAGTTACGAGTTTGGTATGCATTTAAGACAATGTGGAATTGTTTCACAGCTCACGCCACCTGGAACACCACATCATAATGGTGTGTCCGAACATCGTAATCATACTCTATTGGATATGGTGCGTTCTATGATGTCTCTTACCGATTTGCCACTATCATTTTGGGGTTACGCATTAGAGACAGCCGCATTCACTTTAAATAGGGCACCGTCAAAATCCATTGAGACGACACCGTATAAGTTATGGTTTGGCAAGAAACCTAAGATGTCATTTCATAAAGTTTGGGGATGCGACGCTTATGTCAAGAGGCTTCAGCCTTATAAGCTCGAACCCAAAGCGGAGAAGTGCGTCTTCATAGGATACCCTAAAGAGACCATTGGGTATACCTTCTACCACAGATCCGAGGGCAAGATCTTTGTTGCCAAGAATGGGTCCTTTCTAGAGAAGGAGTTTCTCTCGAAAGAAGTGAGTGGGAGGAAAGTAGAACTTGATGAGGTAATCGTACCTTCTCTCGAATTGGAAGGTGGCGCATCACAGAAAGCAGTACCCATGATGCCTACACCAACCGGAGAAGAAGCTAATGATGGTGATCATGAAACTTCGGATCAAGTTACTACTAAACTTCGTAGGATGACCAGGGTATGTTCCGCACCAGAGTGGTACGGTAGTCCAGTCCTGGAAGTCATGTTGTTGGACAACTGCGAACCTACGAACTATGAAGAAGCTATGATGAGCCCGGATTCTGACAAATGGCTTGAGGCCATGAAATCCGAGATAGGATCCATGTATGAGAACAAAGTATGGACTTTGGTGGACTTGCCCAATGATCGGCAAGCCATTGAGAATAAATGGATCTTTAAGAAGAAGACAGACACTGATGGTAATATCACCGTCTATAAAGCTCGACTTGTCGCAAAGGGTTTCCGACAAGTTCAAGGGGTTGACTACGATGAGACTTTCTCACCGTAGCGATGCTTAAGTCTGTTAGAATTATGTTAGCTATTGCCGCATTTTATGATTATGAGATCTGTTAAATGGACGTCAAAACGGCATTCCTTA
Organism: Elymus sibiricus; assembly: GCA_039707655.1. Classification (NCBI taxonomy): domain Eukaryota; kingdom Viridiplantae; phylum Streptophyta; class Magnoliopsida; order Poales; family Poaceae; genus Elymus; species Elymus sibiricus. Next base: position 33,896,143 of record CM077670.1, read on the forward strand.
ACGGGTTTCTTAAAGGAAGAATTGTATATGATGCAACTAGAAGGTTTTGTCGATCCTAAGGATGCTAACAAAGTATGCAAGCTCCAGCGATCCATCTATGGACTGCTGCAAGCATCTCGGAGTTGGAATATACGCTTTGATGAGGTGATCAAAGCTTTTGGTTTTATACAAACTTATGGAGAAGCTTGTATTTACAAGAAAGTGAGTGGGAGCTCTATAGCATTTCTGATAGTATATGTGGATGACATATTGTTGATTGGAAATGATGTAGAATTTCTGGAAATCATAAAGGGTTGTTTGAAAGAAGTTTTTCAAAAGGAAGACCTGAGTAAAGTTGCTTACATATTGGGCATCAAGATCTATAGAGATAAATCAAGACGCCTGATAAGACTTTCACAGAGCACATACCTTGACAAGAGTTTGAAGGAGTTCAAAATGGATTAGTCGAACAAGGAGTTCTTTCCTGTATTGTAAGGTGTGAAGTTGAGTAAGACTCAAAGCCCGACCATGGCAGAAGAAAGAGAAAGGATGAAGGTCGTCCCCTACGCCTCAGCCATAGGCTCTATAATGTATGCCATACTGTGTACCATACCTATTGTGTACCTTGCCGTGTGTCTGGCAAGGAGGTACTAGAGTGACTCAGGAGTGGATCACTGGACAGCGATCAAAATTGTCCTTAAGTAACTTAAGGAAATGTTTCTCGGTTATGGAGGTGATGAAGAGCTCGTCGTAAAGGGTTACGTCGATGCAAGCTTTGACACCGATCCGGATGACCCTGAGTCGCAAACCGGATACGTATAGTGGAGCAGTCATTTGGAATAGCTCCAAGTGGAGCGTGGTAGCAGCATCTACAGAATGACATAGAGATTTGCAAAGTACATACATATCTGAATGTGGCAGACCCGTTGACTAAAACCTCTCTCACAAACAAAACATGATCAAACCCCAGAACTCATTGGGTGTTAATCACATAGCGATCTGAACTAGATTATTGACTCTAGTGCAAGTGGGAGACTGTTGGAAATATGCCCTAGAGGCAATAATAAATTGGTTATTATCATATTTCCTTGTTCATGATAAATATTTATTATTCATGCTAGAATTGTATTGATCGGAAACTTAAATACATGTGTGAATACATAAACAACACCGTGTCCCTAGTAAGCCTTTACTAGACTAGCTCGTTGATCAAAGATGGTTAAGGTTTCCTAACCATAGACATGAGTTGTCATTTGATAACGGGATCACATCATTAGGAGAATGATGTGATGGACAAGACCCAACCGTAAGCTTAGCATCAGATCGTTTAGTTATTTGCTACAGCTTTCTTCATGTCAAGTATCTGTTCCTTCGACCATGAGATCATGCTACTCCCGGATACCGGAGGAATGCCTTGTGTGCTATCAAACGTCACCTCGTAACTGGGTGATCATAAAGGTGCTCTACAGGTATCTCCGAAGGTGTTTGTTGTGTTGCATGGATCGAGACTGGGATTTGTCACTCCGTATGACGGAGAGATATCTCTGGGCCCTCTCGGTAATACAACATCGTAAAGAGCTTGCAAGCAATGTGGCTAATGAGTTAGTCACGGGATCTTGTATTACAGAACGAGTAAAGAGACTTTCCGGTAACGAGATTGAACTAGGTATGGAGATACCGACGATCGAATCTCGGGCAAGTAACATATCGCCGGACAAAGAGAATTGCATATGGGATTAACCGAATCCTTGACATCGTGGTTCAACCGATAAAAGATCTTCGTGGAATATGTAGGAATCAATATGGGCATCCAGGTCCCGCTATTGGTTATTGATCGGAGAGGAGTCTCGGTCATGTCTACATGTTTCCCGAACCCGCAGGGTCGCACGCTTAACGTTCGTTGAAGCTAGAGTAGTATTGGGATATTTGATGATTGGTAACCGAATGTTGTTCGGAGTCCCGTATGAGATCCCGGACGTCACGAGGAGTCTCAGAATGGTCGAGAGGTGAAGATTTATATATGGGAAGTCATATTTTGGGTTTCGGAAAAAGGTGCAGTTTTTTCGGTATTGTACCGGGAAGCTTTCAGAAGGTTCCGGAGGATTCCGGAGGGGTCCGGAAGTCCACAAGTGGGTCCACCACGTCCCAAGGGCTGGCATGGGCTGAGGGGAGGCGCCCTGGCCTTATTGGGCTAGGCGCACCAAGTCCTCAAAAGCCCATGTGGCTAGGGAAGGAAAAAAAAGGGGAGTCCTAGTAGGAATAGGATTGGACTTGGAGTCCAAGTCCTCCCCCCCTTTGGCTGTGCCCTAGGGCTTGGAGGGGCTGTTCCCCACGCCCCTCCACTTATATATATATAGAGGAGGGGGCGCCCCAAGAGGACACACCAAGCCCTTGGCGCCTCTCTCTCTCCCGTTACTCCGTAGCTCCTCCGTCCTCGTTCTAGTAGCGCTTGGCGAAGCCCTGCTGAACTAGCTCCACCACCACCATCACCACCACGCCGTCATGCTAGTTGTGATCCCATCTACTTCTCCGCCTTCTCTTGCTAGATCAAGGAGAAAGAGACATCATCGAGCCGCACGTGTGCTAAACTCGGAGGTGCCGTCCGTTCGGCACTAGATCGGTTGGATCGTGATCGAATCGCGAAGAGTACGACTACATCAACCCCGTTATATACGCTTCCGCTTTCGGTCTATGAGGGTACGTAGACACACTCTCCTCTCTCGTTGCTATGCTCCTCCTAGATAGATCTTGGGTGTTCGTAGGAAATTTTTTGATTTTCATGCTTCGTTCCCCATCAATTATAATGGCCAAAAACATTATAAATAACAGTACGAAATCATGATGCAAAATGGACATATCAGTAACCACTCAAACGAAGACCAGATCCAAACAAATCCACCGAAGACCAGCACCGACTGAATCCCGCGAGATCCGACGGAGACACACCTCCACACGCCCTCTGACGATGCTAGACGCACCCTCTGGACGGGGATAGAACGTGGGAGACATTATTCCTACTAAGGGACATCGTCATTGCCACACAGCCCCAACCAAGACGCTGAATCTAACAAGAACAAGAACGGGGTTCCTCCCGCCAGCGGGGGGTCGAGATTCTCCGCACCTCCATGGCCCAGAGGCCATGGGAGATGGGGCGGACCGGCGGCGGCGGCGCCGACGGGAGGAGAAGGGGCTTTTCTTAAACCAGTGCTTATATAGATGGTTTCTTCTGTCCGACGGGTTTTCTATATGAGTCGATTTGTTTTAGGTTTTTGTGTGTAGCCCACGCCAACACAACGCTTGGTTCAGCCAATCAAACACCCTATCCATTGTCCACCCACACCATGGAGAACTGCTCTTCGGAAGCCATCGGAAGAGTGGAGAAAATGGTGAAGGAGGAGATGGGGGAGCGACGGAGGGTTGCAATTCTTGCCCGGCTTCTCGCCTCGTTAAATAGTGGGCGGACGGAGGAGCTCGGCCATCGTTGCGTTTAATGTCGGCCCGCTCATGAACGGACGTGTCACCGGAGTAGGTTTCTCGGCTTCCACACGGGTTTAATGAAGGCGTTTTAATCCCCCACTTGAACCAGACAATCTAGCAAATGAATAGTGGAAGAAAAATATGAGAATCTGATTCAGGCATACCACACCTGTAACACTCCTTTTTGATCTAATAGCACCGGCGCGTCGGCGGTGCTCTCGCGAATACAATGAGCGCAAGAGTCTTGACGTGTCAGCGCAATGAATGCACCGACTCGATCACGACGCTATGGAACGAGCGAGATAAGCATACCCATGAGAGTCGTGCTAAAGAAGTAGTATTCGTGGGTCTTGGCCCATTTATATACTAGGGGGCATATGCCCCCCACCCCCCTCCATGGAGTCCTTCAATTCAAGACACTAATATTTTGCAGCTGACACCCTCGAGTTTTCATTTTCTTACAAGCAAGACCCTAATATTTTGCATCCGACCGCTGTTGTAGCTTAGAGGGGTAGCTAGACGGGTCATGTGTTGCAGGGGATATGTCCTGTGTAACCGACTGGATTATTGCGCCGAAAAACTGTCGTGGACTAGGTACACGAGTAGTCCAAACAAGTTAGATATGATTACCCATTTTTGGCCATGGGAAGATATCTGGTGATACGGCTCAGTAAATGCTCCCGTGCTCCAAGTCACTTTGGTGCGTTCGATCTGTACTGTAGGAGCTTACATCATCAAGACATATAGGAACTAAAACAAAAAAAACCACTTGTCTGCAACAAAGAGAAAAGTGCTCACCATGCGTGTACGTGCAATCCTGTACTGTGGGTTCCCAGAGTCCAGCAGACGTGCTATGTAGTCAGGCTCACGTTGCGCTGGATCCATGATAGAGAAATTGAGCTTCAAGATAAAGCAGGCAAGTGGAAACAAGTCAGCATCATACACAGTAGGTACATGGTCAGGTTGCAGTGAACAAAATTTCTCGATTTTTGTAACTCACCCAGAGTTCTGATGAAAGCATACGCCTCCATGCAGGCATGTTCACACTAACTAACATGATCATATCCTTCTCGTTGAAGCAACAAACCGATGTTTCCATGGTTAGAAACTTGAACTCAATTGCGTAGTGGAACAACTCCCTGATCTTCCCACCAGTCAGTTGTATCATCCAGGGGACACTGTGGCGGAACCAGGTTCTTGAGCATTGCATGTCACCGTGGCTGTGGCTGCGCCCGCTCACACGGGAACGCGGCAGTCGCTCCAGCTCCTCAACCATGAATGAATAGTTAAGTCAGAATTATGGACTTGGCCCATTTATATACTAGGGGGCATATGCCCCCCTACAGCAACGTTAAGAGAAAGTAATACCATGTCTCTGCATAGCTAGGATGCACACAATGATCGCCCGCTTATCTGCAGACATTGCAAACAAGACCCAAAAGTGTTGGTTTTCTTACAAACAAGGCCTGGCTTTCTTACAAACAAGACCCAAAAGTGTTGGTTTTGTAACAAACAAGGACAAAATTTTGACAAGTCGGGTATATTTTCGTTAGAAATTTCGGTAGCATAACACGTGGGGGAGAATCCAAATCAACAAGAATGTTCATTCATGCACTCCAAGTTAGACAATAAACTGGATGAAACATTCCATATAATCATCCTACCAAATCATTTTCCCAACAAAAGCCGAACACAACTAACAAGCTAATCCAACACCACCAGAAACTAAATAAGATCATGGATAAATCTAACAGCCTCCACTACTCACTGCTGGCACTTGTGTTGTGATTCTTGTCGAGAAGAGGAAGAGTCTCATGTTCCTATTCTTCTTCTTGGGGATGAGAGGGTGATGCCTGAACCTCCTGCAGGCTTGAGCTCGGCCGCCATGGGTGGCCAAGGAACGGCTAGGGTTTCGGGCGTTCGCGCTCCATTGTTGCGGCTCCTGTCAGCGCCGGGTCGGCGTCAGAGAAGGTACGGACGGAGAAGGAGCTCCTCTGGCACTGCGTGGTTGTGGAGAAGGAGCTCCTTTGCCATGGCATCGTCCCACCTCCTCTCCCGGCGCGTGGTTGTCGTGGCCCGGCTCGGATCTGGCCGCGGCCGGACCTCGTCGGCTCGATCTGGGCCTTGGGAGGGAGGGAAGGTGAGGGGCGGAGGCCGGTGAAGGAGCGGGCGGCGGTGGAGGGAGAGGAGGTCGGTGACAGGGTTGGGGAGAGGCAGGCGGCGGTTGGTTTGGAAATGGCGAGAGGAGGAGGATTGGTTAGGTGCGGGGTGGGCTGCTTGGCTTGCTTTGGTTTGGTGGGAGTCTGTTTGTTTTGTTTGATATTCTCATGTCCTCACCCACCCACACACACACCCAAAATCAACCGCGGGGCGAGCAGTCTTCCCAAAAACTTTCGAATAAGGAAGCGGGACTCCTTGCGCGGGAAGCGAAAGAAGCGGGAGGATTTGACGCGAGCGCGAGCGGGGCGCGCCAAACATTTCGGCTTTTAGCTGCCGGTCGGGCAGTGCAACCACGGATCACTGGTTTGTGATTGGTCAATCTCAATTTCCCAAGGATCGACCCCCTCTATAGTTAATCCTAAGCGTTCATCCAGATTTGAGACACACACATCATGCCTTGAATCATGAATATACTCTAGCGAAAGTTTTTTTCCTTAATGAATTCTAAAGTGTCAACTCTTCAAACAAATTACCGGCAAAAAATTTATTAATATCAAACTTTACAGCAACGCAAAGAACAGTATGCACTACATGCATTTTATAGCAGGAAATAATCACAGCAGCATAAAAGCCTATATATGCACTACATTGGTCGATAGCATACAATTAATGCCAAACTACACTGTTCTAGCAATGGCATCACTGAGATATCGCGAGGGATGAATAAGAAACATGCAAAATGTAATAGGTAATTTTTTTCTTTGCCACCAAATTGGCCATTTGCAGAGGCACAAGTTTCTGGTGACTATTTGTTGACTATTCATCTCCTGGACACATCCTTGCTGCTTCACTTGTCAAAACTTAAAGCTCCTAACACACAAGTATGCTTGGTCATTGACAAACAACTGAGCAGAGACCCTTGAGATGCTAGATTGCTAAATATAAGAGCATGTGCAATTGCAAGTGCTGTCTACATCAGAGAAGAGCAAGAAAAGACACAGAAAATCTATGTTAGGAGACAATGCAGATCAAGAGAAACACATCATGTATGTGTGTTCCTACTGCTCCATTTGTCAAAACTAGAAACTATTATTAACACACACATATCTGCTTGGCCATTGACAAGTATCCAAGCAAGTCAAGGTTTCCTATTCCTGAGAAGAAATCATGTTCCAGTAAACCATATTTTGCTTGCATAAACTCTCACTAACAATGGCATCACTGAGATATCACGAGGGGCGAGTAAGAAACATGCAAGATGTAAATAGGTAAATTTTTGTTTGCCACTAACTGTCCATTTGCACAGGCACGACTTGTATGAGAAGTTATTGTTCTTTGAACTTATGAACTTGGCTTCTTTTAAGTACTAATTTTTCCTGGAGGGGATTGTTTTAAGTACCGGCGTGAAAGAACCAACGTGAATCCGAGATCCCATCTGATCTCTGGGTTCTCCTAGCACAGCCTGTGCCTAGCGTGCCATGTCTGCGTATTTTTTTGCAGATCACGCGATAGGGTACCTGGCAAGACGAGGAGATTTGATGGGAAATAGGGCAACGCAAGCTCCACAAGCTATCCAGTGGAGGGCTGGAGGTTGCTGTACCAGTTAGTTAAATATTGCAGTTTAAGAAAATACACCGGCTGTTGATTTTTCATCGAATGATGTACAAAAGGATAGTTAAATATTTTTTCTGTGGCATTGAATCATCCAACATAATACACCAGCTGTTGATTTTTCAAACAAGTACAAACTGAAAATGTAAGCATGCAATGGCAACTATTCCTGGCAAGTTACAATCATTCAAATGATCATATTACTATATGCACATCTCAACACATGGGAATAGGTCAAGTATGCCACACTTATCAGCAACACAAAGCACATAAACAACACTTGATAAAAGGTCAAGTAGAGAATATGTCTCTCCTTGTCCAATCCTATCAACAGTGAACATACGATAGACTAAGAGCTTTTCTCACCTGATAGCACCAGGACAAAATGGGCCTGCTTCTTAGTCAGTGCCTTGGACGTTGCACGTGCAAAGGCCTGGCCGCCCTATCATCGATGGCCCACTCCACACGCGGAGTGCCCTGAACAGACGCCACCACATACCTTTTTTTTCATATACCTTTGCTCCACTCCTCTATTCTCTCCAATGTCTCCTCCCTGCACTCAGACTTCGCGGCACATGATGGCCTGGACGCTACCACATAGCCAAACTAGCTGAAACTTAGCCTAGATGATCACCTAAAGTTTGAAAAACCCACAAAAAAGACCCTATTTATTTATGACAGGCCACCCAAAGTTTGAAAACCTCACAAAAAAGGCCCTGGTTTTTGACAAGTCGTGCGGATTTTCGATAGAAATTTCGGTAGCATAACACGTGGGAGAGAATCCAATTCAACAAGAATGATGTCATGTTCTTTATTTTAAAATTTATTCCAAGTCAGTTAATACACTTTCGTATCATCCTACCAAATCATTTCGCCAACAAAAGCCGAACACAGCTAACAAGCTTATCCTACACCACCACAAACTAAATAAGCTCATGGATAAATCTAACAGCTTCCACAAGCTACTCCCATGCTGTCCCTTCTTGTGTTGTCATTCTTCATTTTGAATGAATGGTCACAGGTATCAACGCACCGAGACAGACTTGGAGCTTGTAGCGTCAGTTGAACAAGATGGAGCTTGTAGCGTCACTTGACACCACCTGATAAGCATCCACTCGGCAGCAAACCGATTACGACCAAGTGACGCTACAAGCTCCATCCATCGATCTTCTCGCCCTTCGCAATATCAGACTTTCAGGTGACCTAAGCAGAGAGAGAGAGAGAGAGAGAGAGAGAGAGAGTGAGAGCAGAGAGGAGACAAGTTGAACTAGACCCATAAAGTACAAAACAATATATCATGCCAAAGCAACGTAAACTTTCCCGCATAAAAAAGAACAATATGCACTATATGCATTTTATAGCAGGAAAAATCATAGCAGCCTAAAAGCCTACATATGCACTACATTTAGCCACTCCACCAAAAAATAAGTCATGATCAATCTAATCTATATATAAGGGAGGAAAGAAAAAAAATGATAGACACCAATCCATTCCATTCTATCTATACAACAATACTCATCTGGATACTCATGTTCTATGTACACGATCAGCACTCAATCCTACCAAAATCTAACCTCTGCAAATTTGATCTCATTTATGGTGAAGAAACAGGACTGACCCCATGTCTAAATACATACATACAGAATTAATGTATGTGCCATGTTCGACTCAAGACACAACACACTAAAATAATTAAACAGGTAAAAAAAAGTCATAGAAAGTCCAGTTGTAATTCGTAGATGACTCCAAAGACAAGTAAAAAAATAAGACTGTAACTCCAGTTCACCACAACTAGAATTTACGTTCAATTCACAGTGTAACTCTACTAGTTCTAAAGGAAATTATAGCACCAAAAAAGAAGAGAAAAAGAGACTACATACCACACTCCGGTTGCAGCATGCTAGAGCGAGAATAGTATTCAAGTTGAAACCGAACTGTAGATGCAATCAAAATCTCTAAAACCAAACAAAGTGCTCTGCTTTTTCCTACCTACAATTCCATCAGCATCCATCCATCCCTGAGCGGCACAGAAAAAATGGAAAGCCCAGACCAAAATAGATAGGGTAAATCCAATGGCTGCAAGCAAGCAAGGAAGAAAGAGTCGCCGTCCTCTTACAACCGCCGTTGAACTCGAGGTTGTAGTCACCGGTGGCAGTGGAGACGAAAGCTGGCAGAACCTACACGCCACCGTCTTGGGCTCAAATATGGTCATCGCCTCCTTGTCGTAAGCCCCGACCTGACCATATATTCAATCACACGGCACAGGGCAGTTAATCATCAGCAAACAGGAGATAAAATCATCCATGGCACAAAAACATAATGAATTTGTATATATCGACAAACCCAATCAACTAGTGGATGCCATCAAAGAGGTTTTGCATCGGTTCTTTTTCTTTTTAATGGAGAGAATATTCAAGTTGAAACCAAATTCAAGATGCAATCGTCTATCTCTGAAACCAAACAAATTGCTCTGTTTTTTTTCCTTCCTATGTTTCCATCCAACACATTTAAGTTATATTACTACTACATGCCAAGCATGCATCCATCCATCCATCCCTGAGCTTGAGCAGCACAGAGAAAAGGAAAGCCCCCAAATAAAAAATTGTCAACTACCACTACATTAACAAGTCATGTGCCCAAACCAAACCAAACGTGATCTTGATAGGGGAAATTAAAGGGCTGCAAGCAAGGGATGGAGGAAGGGTCGTCATCTTCTTACCACCGCTGTTCAACTTTATGTTGTAGTCGTCGACGTGGTGGCGCAGGGGCGTGAGCTCGCAGGAGACGGCCAGCTGCACCGGGCCGTGGTCGTACCGGTTGCTGGGATGCACACAACCAACCAACACACACAAAAACACATTCTCATAAATTGTAGATGTTATTTGAACTCTGGAAATGCCCAACACTTGGTTTCTCAACTTGAGCAAACCATCCGGATCAATGACGATTCCCTCTCGTGGTCGCAGTGCGAGAAGGAGTGAAGAGAAGCGAAGCAGGATGCGGAGGAGGAATGAGATCCGATCCTGAGATCCAGAAGAGAGAGGTATGTGTTGACTTGCAGAGCTCAGGAAGATCGAGAAATGATGAATCTGGTGAGGAGGATTTACTTCGAGGGCATGACTTTCGAGCGCGAGAGGATGCCGCCGTTCCCGTCCTCGCCGCCGGTGGAGTTCATCTACTGGGCGAGAGGGGAGGGGACATCCAAGAACCCACGAAGGAAAGCGAGGTGGCAGTGCATGATGGGGATGCGTCCAACAAGCGTTCCACCGCTCCCGGAGCCTGTGGATCCCCTGCCCTTTCTGTCACCGGAGCCGGCAGACGATTGCTTAGCCCGATAGAGAGGGAGATTCCTTGTCCCGAGTCGCCTGCAGAGTGATTCCCAAGCCCAAGCTATTCGATCCAGGAATTGCACACACTGGGGGGGGGGGGGGGGGGCGAGGGTGCAGTGAAGTGCTTGAATCTCTCGGTGTTGTTCGCCCTGGGGCAGGTTCTGGCTCTGAGGCAGGTTGAGGAAGAGGCAGAGATTTTTTTTTTTGAGTAACTGCATCCTTTATTAAAATCAGACATTCATAGGGATACAGATTATGTCGGGCAGAACAGAAAGCCACACATGACGCTCGAACGGAAGAGAAGAGGATGCCTTAGCTAGGGAATGAGCCTCCCCATTGAACTCTCACGAAGAGGCAGATATTTTTTTTTCTCGAGAAACACCTGTAACTTTATTCATACTCATAACAATTACAGGTACACTGATTTGGACTTAAGATCCAAGAAAATACAAAGTAACTCCTATGACTAACAATTACAATGAAATCTCTTGAAAACACCTTCTTCGCGGTATCAATCTCTGCTCGAAGAAATACTCCAAAGACTTCGGTAAAGAGGCTGCAATTGGACTGGATCAACGATTTTTTTTTTTTTTGAGAGATGAGCTCAGAGGGTGCACTATTGGGCCGTTTGGCTTAAATCTTCCGACCAGGGGTCGTTCTGGCCCAAGCGGCCCATGCAGATCACCCCGCAAAACCCCCACCTTATCCCCTCGCTATCCCCTGCCTCTACCATTTCCAGCTCCACCACCTCTCGCCGGCTCCCCTCCCCCTCCCCCTCCTCTCTCGCCGGCCACCGCCGGGCGGCACAGAATGGTGGCGCCGGCTGCCGTCTCCACCTTCTCCTCCTCCTCCTCGTATTCCTCTTCCGTGGCACCCAGGACCCACCGCCGCGGCCTCCTCGCGGGGCGCAGCGCCCGTGCGCCGCTGCCGCCGGCCCGGACCGTCGCCTCCTCCCGCGCGCCGCTGGTCGTGTCCAGCCCGCCGCCCACGCCAGCTCCCGCGCCCGCTCCGGGGCACGCCAAGGTCGATCGGTCCGGCCGCTTCTGCAGCCCCCGCGCCGCGCGCGAGCTCGCGCTGTGAGTGTGCTCCTTCCCTAGCCAGTTTTCTCCCTCGCCTCTTGGTTTGGTCTGCGGTGCTCATAGATTGGATGGATGCTTCCTGCCACCGTTGTTGCAGGATGGTCTCCTACGCGGCGTGCCTGGAGGGCGCCGACGTGGTGCGGCTCTTCGACCGCAGGGTGGCCGCAAGAAGAGGTAGCCCGCCTCTTAGTCTCTGCTGCTATAATCCGTGTGTGTCCAGCTGCTCGGATTCCTAGTTCATTTCTCTCTACTGTGGATTTTTGCTATCTGTCCTAAATTTGAACCTTTTGCAGAGCCTGGCTATGTTTTCAACAAGGCGTGCGTGCAGAGTTACAATTTTATGAGCTTCTGTGGGGGGCCTCTGGAGGTTGCGACGGAGGAGGAGGCTGAGAAGCTCATGAGTCAGAATGAGAAGGATTCGGCAAACGGTAATGACTATGACCATGCAACTTCACTTTTGAAATGCTAATCTGACTGAAACTGGAGCTGCAACTTGCTGAATGTAAATTGGGAATATGGAACATTATGCAACTTGCTCATGTTGTGATCTTTTTTTCTTTATGCGAATTGCTTATGTTGTGATCAGCTGTGTAATTATTTGTAAAAAAAAATGCTTGTGCGTGAGGAGAGTTTAAGCTATCGCAAATGAACCACGAGGTTAAATTGCTGTATGCATCAACACGAAAAGGGCAAAACTTGTATGGATTACCTCAAATCCTGATCTTCTGAACTCTTCAGAGAACTTGATCACTGTTGCAGATGTTAGCATTGGAAGACTGTTCCTTTTATGTCCTAGGACAAGGATGTGTCGTGCTTTTCATGCTTTGTGCAGTATTGAGTAAATAATCATGTCTACTAGGATAAGGGTATAATAATGCGCGCACACACGAAACAATGAAGGAAATGATGAAAAAATTCAAGTTGCTGCTGGGGTGAATTTTCTGCATTGAAAGTTGAAGCTTGAAGAAAGATTGGACCGTGCCTTAAGATACCTAAAAAGTGTGCATACCCTAAAAGCTTGCCTTAATCTGAATCTTGACGTGCAATTCCTTCAAAGGTTCAAGGATAAAATATAAAAGTAATATCATCTAGGCATCGCCCTTATCTGGCTGACTGGGCAGTGTCCCATTTTTTTGTGATGCCAAGTGTTTCTCTCCTGCTAGGACGACAATATGTAACCTCCACTTTGTCTCAATTATACAATTACATTTTGGTTATGTCTTGTTTATACATGGGTTAGCCTACCCCAACTTGTTTGGGACTAAAGGCTTTGTTTGTTGTGTTTGTTGTTGCTTGTTTATACATGGGTAAGTGTCTCAGACTCTCAGTCTTGAGCATGGATGACCATTGCTGAACTCAGCTTGATTTAATATTTTGAACCAAGATCAACCTAAAATTGTTGGTCTTGTTAGTATAGCAAGTATAGTAAAAGCTACGTGAAACAGTAGGAGTTGACAAATTGCTTATTTCATCCTTGTAATTTAATGATTTAGTCAATACCAGTTAGGCTTCAATATTTCCTGTAGACATGAATCATAGCTCGTGTTAACTGTGGTATAAACACCTAAAGTTAAAAAAAAAAAACTGAAAAGAACGGAGTATTTTGGAGGAGCTTTGTGTACAAGTTGCTCCAGTAGTGTTTAGTTCTTTTGAAAAGAATCTGGCATAAGTTTGCTTAATTGTTTTTCTTGTAATTCAGAGGCAGAAGTTCTTTCAGCTCCTCCAAGGCTGGTGTACAACAATTTTGTGTTACGGTATGATTAGATATAGTCGAATATCTATGTAATGCTTGTTCAGGTTTCTTGCAAAAAGTACCTTTCTAATTAGACATTTTCTGTTACAGATTGGCCCGGGACATGTTAGTGGCAGTTGCCAGTGGATGGGATCAGCATGTTGAAGTCATCAACAAAATAATTCCCCAACATTGGAAGGTTGATACTTGTTTCACAATTTGAATATTGGTCCATCAAATCCCTCCAAGTGTGCCTCAAGTTGCTCATATGTTTATAAGTGCAGTCCAAAGGCATGTATTATCAGGCGTCCAAGTTCAAACGTGTTTTACTAGTTTGTGACATTAAATGTTTTTGGCTCAGTGCACGAAAAAATCACGACACACATACCAGAAGTGAGTGAAACTGAATGGTTATTTAGGATCATTTGTTTGCTTTTACCTATTCAGTGTGTTGGAGTAGGGTCTCTCAATTTTCTTTTACAAAATTGGCATGATTTGTTTTTCTTTCTGGTAGGCATAGTATATCTGGTTATCCCAAGAATGTGCGAGTGATTCAGTAAGCAATACGAAACTGAGGTGTGTGGCATGAGTTTTGGTGCAACTACTTTCTTGAAATATCTGAACTTTGCCACCAATTTTTTTTGACTCGCTCCTAAAGCTCACCAGCTCAGTTATGAAATAATGGCTTGCTTGCTGAACTTCTGCCTGTAATTTATCACCAGCTCAGTTACTAATTTACCCATTCGTGTTCTGCACTCTAGTTGGCTTACTAAGTTTGCATCAATATTCTTTTGCTCATTCATTGAACATATTCGTTGGCAGGATGAACCTGTTGCAAGGATCCTTGAACTCTGCATTCTTCATATTGCCATGGCAGAGATGACATCGAAAGGAACTCCTCACAAAGTTGCCATTAATGAGGTTATTATTTTCTCTGCCTGTCCTTCATCTTCTGTATCCAAAAAGCTAGTCCCCACTAATTTATTTCTCTCAACATGCACATGCCACCTAAGCATGAAAGAGAAAGGGCCACCTCAACATGCAAATATGCATGAGAAAAGACTCACCTCAACAATTAAATATAGTGAATCATATGTATTCTAAATTTTGGTTCTTACATAACTCTTAATTTGAAGTTCCTATCATACAACCAAATCTAATCAAAATATACTTCAACCAATTCCCGCAGCAACGCGTGGTATCATATACTCCCTCCGTTCCTAAATATAAGTCTTTCTAGAGATTCCAATATGAACTACATACGGAGCAAAATGAGTGAACCTACACTTTAAAATACGTCCATATACATCCTTATGTAGTCCATATAGAAATCTCTAAAAAAACTTATATTTAGGAACGGAGGGAGTAGTATCTATGGTTCGGGCATACAAGCATTAAATATTTGTGCCCTCTTGTTCATTATTGTTCAGGCGGTTGATCTGGCAAAGCGGTTTTGTGACGGAGGTGCTCCTCGGGTAATCAACGGATGCCTTCGAACATATGTAAAGGATCACATGAACAATGGCACTAGTCAGGCAGCTGAATCAAAGCCATAAAGTTTCTGTAAATATGTATTACGAAGACGGATGGCATTGGTCCTGGCTTGAAAAAAGTATTGGCAGTTGAAACTACAGAAGCACGGACCCCATTCAGTTGTTTTATTGAATGGTGAACCTGGAATTAGGCAAAGAAGCTGGGCTCGTGAAGATCTAGAAATATCCTCAAATGTTTAACCGGTCCAGATGCACGACCTATATGCCGATGATGCACACTCGCCCGAAGCAACCAAAGGGTACTTACTATTTCTAACAGCTTTTGCACTCGCTGAACCCTGTGGTTCATTGGATGACAAGTGTTGTAAACTTTATGTGAATGTAAGATTGTACTGTACATCTGCTGAACTCGCAGCACCACGCCGGTCCTGCTCAATAGTTTAGAAAGGCGGAATTTAGAGAGGATATTTGGAACATACATGCATTATAATGTTTGGATATGATAGTTTATAACTTCATTTGATTGTGGGTTCTGTCATATATTTTTAATGTTTGGAACATACGTGCATTACAATGTTTGGATATGATAGATTATAACCTGTTAGGTTTTCTGTTTCTTAATAAATTTTTTTTTTTGAAAGTTTCTTAATTATTATTTTGGAATGATTTTTTTTTGAAAGTTATTTTCTTAATAAGTTTGAAACAGGTATAGGATGCAAACTAGCAAAGCAGACAATTGTTGTGTTGGTTTATACGAGTTCTCCCATGTTTTTTCTTCTTCTTCTTGGTGGCAAACTGTAGCCCTCCAAAGGGATGTAAATTAATTAGAGCAGAAGTGAAGTAATTATTCATTAACAACCAAGGCAATGAACAGACAGAAGGCTTCAAGAGCCATTTTAGTTTTACATGAAGCTTCACTGCATCTGAAACTACAACAGGAGGTACCTACAAGCTCTCTTGGCAAGAGAATGAGCTACCAGATTCAAAGTTGTAGGAACGTGAGATACCTTGAAGGAATTCAGAGAAGCAACATGAAAGAAATTTGCTAGAATTGGCCTCCAGTTTCAGCAGGTCAGCCGCTTCTGCCAAAGTTTTGCAATCCGTGAGAAATGAGACATCGGTCCAACCCAAAGCGTTGATAATTGATGCTCCGAGGAGAAAATCATGTGCTTCTGCCTGCAAAACAGAGCTCACCTTCGCAAAGATGGCCTGCACAAAAATGTACTCCTTAGATTGTCTTAGTCATACGTCATATGTCTCTAATAACCAAACCTCCTTCACTAAATGGTTTGCAGAATTCTTCCCAGGCTCTATGCCAAAGGGGTCTAGAAGCATTGTCTTCTTGAATCCTTGTCCACCAAAATTTACAAACAGTATAGGTGAGCTTGGCTAAAATATTTTTGCTTAGAAGCATAGAAGACATGTAGTAGACTGGGAATCAAAGAAAAAACATATTTTATTAAGGTTGATCTACGAGCATGAGATAATATATTTGCCTTGTAACTTGTTAACTTAGCCTTCAACTTGTCGATAGGCCGCATATCTTCTATTACCGGGAAGAACAAGAGTGTGACCTAAATGAAGGGTGCTGGAATTCATACCATGGGCAGGAAAGATGGGTTTAATTGAAGATATATGAGCATTATTAGTATGTTTGCTAAAATAGCAGACTTCCCCCAATTAGGAGATTGGCTTGAAATACTTCAAACATGATTACTAATTTGAGCAATAGTAGAAGCATCATTGTTACCTGCTCTGCCACAAACAATCATGTCATCTGCAAACAACAGTCAGTGGATAGGGGGACAAGAAGGACCTAGTTGAATGCCGCTAAAATGATTGTCATTTAAAGCTTCTTGCAAGGACACAGACAATTCATTAACCACAAGAACAAAGAGATACGACGATAAAGGACAACCTTGACGGATACCTCTGGATCCTTTGAAGTTGCCAAATGGTTGTTCATTAATGTTGACAACAAAAGAGGCAGTGAAGATGCATTCATATATCAAATTTATGAAATGACCATGTAGCCCTTTATGTAACAAAGCCCTATGAATAAAGGTTCATTATATCCTATCAAAAGCTTTAGCTAAATCAATTTTCAAAATAAAACATTTATGCTTCCAAGAGGATAGTTGAAAAGAATTGTAATCTCTTGGGTGATGATAATATTATTGGAGATTCTTCTACCCTGAATGAAAGCTTGTTGGGTTTCATGGATATAATTTGGGAGGTGGATTTTGAGCCTGCCAACCAATGTTTTAGTGATGACTTTATAAACAACATTGCATAGGCTAATATGTCGAAAATCTTGATGAGCTTTGGCCTTTTCTTCTTTGGGAATTAGAGCAATGTAAGTTTTGTTAAGATTAGGATGAAGGATACCTTGGTCGTAGAAGTCTTGGACTAATATAGTCACATCATCGCCTATCCAGCTCTAGACCCCACACTCTGGTCTTACTGAAAGTTGAACAACATGTGGGAGTATTGAGAAGGGTACTGATATCTACTGCACAACTCCTATTGTATACTTTGCTGGGTCTCCAAGCGCAGAGTTTTGTAGGACAACATCAATTTTTCCTCAAGTGAATGACCTAAGGTTTATTAATCCGCGGAAGGTGTAGGATGGTTGTATTCTCCTCTCAAGCAACCCTGCAATATGATACAAGTAGTCTCTTGTGTCCCTAGGACACCTAATACAGTTGTCAATTGTATAGGTGCACTAGTTCGACGAAGATATTGATAAATTGGATGGTATATAAACAATATGGATGGTGGCAATATTTTTTGTATTTTCTGTATATTTAAAAACAACAAAGGCAACAATATGGAAACATGACTGAAACGAGCTTTGCAATGCTTGGAAACAAAGCCTAGGGTCCATATATAGGTTTCACTAGTGTCAACTCCCAACATGATAACCTCATTGAAGTACATGATACAACCTCACTAAGTTCCTTTCTATTGGATCAGTTCGGGTAGAGATAAGGTACGTATGGGTAGGCATACTTTTAAGTTTGTCTTTCCAATCTATAGGACACACCCCAATGTCACCTCACGCAACCCAAAAAGTTATACTAAACAATCACCTCAGGAAATATATTGTTTAGTGTTTGTCCAATGAGTCACCCCAAAGTCACTACGAGTGTCTCTAGGGAATATACTAGATATGAATCACATAATCTCATTAACTCCTTAAGTTCAAAAATATAACATGAAAAGGATTCAATCCATAAAGGTACTCATTCCAAGAGGTACATCATACAATTCAACTAGTCATCAATGCCCAAGATCATAATCAGTGATAATTCATACAATCAAGAAAGAGAGATACTTGACACATAGCTACCGCCACAAACCCGCAACCTCGAAGGAAAATTCAATGATAATTAGGGTGGAGTTTGGGGGGTATTTATGGACCATCAGGCACCAGAGCCAGCCATAAGTGCCCTAGGACCTAGGGCACCTACATACGGCACCTAGGCACTAGGGGTGCCCCCTGGGGTGGTGCCTTAGCCCTCTGGTCTTTCTCCCGGGTTGAAACTTCCCGAACCATTTTTTGTATGATTTTTTCTCGGACTTGTTTTGTGACGTTTCCCTGAAATACCAAAAACAACAAAATAGAAATTGGCATTGGGCACTAGATTAATATGTTAGTCCAATAAAAATTGATAAAAAAATATGTCCAAAGTGTGTGGAATTGATACCAAAGTAGCATGAATCATACAAAAATTATCGATACGTTTGAGACATATCAGTCTTACCTCACTAGCTCGAATGACGCTAGTGCTCCTCCCGGGGTGTATTTTCCGTGTGTTGAGTTATTTGGAATAACACTCTCCATTACCACACAAATGGCTAAGACATCATAACACCATGCCATCATCATCCGAAGTGTCGAACCTCATCTTTAAAGGATGTTTATCATTGTTCAGTTTAATGACATGAGATCAAGAAGAATATCCAAAAAATCATCCACAACTCATGGCTAGGTAGTGTCCATTTGTTATTCCCTTCTGAGAAATAATGTTATAGTGTTTGAATACTATGCATTGGTTAAAACTGTTGGGGAACGTTGCATGGGAAACAAAAAATTTCCTACGCACACACAAGATCTATCCATGGTGATGAGCATCTACGAGAGGGAGAGTGAATCTACATACCCTTGTAGATCGCTAAGCGGAAACGTTAAGAAACACGGTTGATGTAGTCGAACGTCTCCGCGATCCAAATCGCAAGTCGTCCCTCGATCCGATCACGAACTAGTGCCGAACGGACGGCACCTCCGCGTTCAACACATGTACGGCTTGATGACGCCTTCACCTCCTCGATCCAGCGAGCGATGATGAAGTAGTAGATGAGTTCCGGCAGCACGACGGCGTGGTGATGGTGGTGAGGAACAATCTCTGCAGGGCTTCGCCAAGCACTACGGAGATTATGACGGGAGAACTAGAGGGTTAGGGTTGTCGACACACGGCTTGGGAAATCTTGATGTATCCCGTGTGCTAGCCCTGCCCCTCTATTTATATGTTGAGCCTTGGGGTCTAAACTTGGAGTAAAAGCCTCCTCCAGGTCGGTTTTGCCCGCACAAGGTCGGTTTGGCCCGCAGGGAAAGAGTCCAACTCGGATCCCTGCAGTATCGCGTACAAGCGGTAGTACCGCTTACGATAAGCGGTAGTACCGCCCGTAGCGGTAGTACCTCTTACGATAAGCGGTAGTACCGCCCGTAGCGGTAGTACCGCTTACGATAAGCGGTAGTACCGCCCCAGACGCCAGCAAAACTTCCTTTCGCACCTTGCCTAAGCCTCGTGGGCTTTACCCCTTGGCCCAAATAAAGTGTTCTCGTATCCGAACATTTCGGGAAACATCCGGAACCTCTTCCGGTGAATTCCGGAACCCTTCCGGAAACCAAAACACTATTATCACATATATCAATCTTTACCTCCGAACTATTCCGGAGATCCTCGTCATATCCGGGATCTTATCCGGGACTCCGAACAACCTTCGGTCACCAACAAAATAACTCAACTATACTAATCGTCACCAAACGTTAAGTGTGTAGACCCTGCGGGTTCGAGAACTATGTAGACATGACCGAGACACCTCTACGATCAATAACCAATAGCGGGACCTGGACGCCCATATTGGCTCCTACATATTCTACGAAGATCTTTATCGGTCGAACCTCTATGTCAAGGATTCAGTTAATCCCGTATACTGTTCCCTTTGTTCTTCGGTATGTTACTTGCCCGAGATTCGATCGTCGGTATCCCTATACCTAGTTCAATCTCGTTACCGGCAAGTCTCTTTACTCGTTCCGTAATACAAGATCTCGTGGCTAACACTTTAGTCACATTGCTTGCAAGGCTCATTGTGATGTTGTATTACCGAGTGGGCCCTGAGATACCTCTCCGTCACACGGAGTAACAAATCCCAGTCTTGATCCATGCCAACCCAACAGACACCCTCGGAGATACCTGTAGAGCACCTTTATAGTCACCCAGTTACGTTGCGACGTTTGATACACACAAGGTATTCCTCCGATGTCAGGGAGTTGCATGATCTCATGGTTAAAGGAAAAGATACTTGACATGCAGAAAACAATAGCAATAAACTGACACGATCATATGCTACGTTCGTAGTTTGGGTCTTGTCCATCACATCATTCTCCTAATGATGTGATCCCGTTATCAAATGACATCTCATGTCAATGGCTAGGAAACCTTAACCATCTTTGATCAACGAGCTAGTCAACTAGAGGCTTACTAGGGACACGGTGTTGTCTATGTACCCACACATGTATTTGAGTTTCCAATCAATACAATTATAGCATGGATAATAAACGATTATCATGAACAAGGAAATATAATAATAACCAATTTATTATTGCCTCTAGGGCATATTTCCAACAGTCTCCCACTTGCACTAGAGTCAATAATCTAGTTCACATCACTATGTGATTTACATTGTAATGAATCGAACACCCATGCAGTTCTGGTGTTGTTCATGTTTAGCCCTTGGAAGAGGTTTAGTCATCGGATCTGCAACATTCAGATCCGTGTGTACTTTGCAAATATTTATGTCATCCTCCTTGATGTAATCGCGAATGGAATTGAAGCGTCGCTTTATGTGTCTGGTCCTCTTGTGAAATCTTGGTTCCTTGGCTAGAGCAATGGCACCAGTATTATCACAAAACAGAGTCATTGGGTTAAGTGCACTAGGCACTACTCCAAGATCTGTCATGAACTCCTTCATCCAGACACCTTCCTTCGCCGCCTCCGAGGCAGTGATGTACTCCGCTTCGCATGTAGAATCAGCTACCACGCTCTGCTTGGAACTGCACCAGCTAACCGCACCCCCATTAAGAATAAATACGTATCCGGTTTGTGACTTAGAGTCATCCGGATCAGTGTCAAAGCTTGCATCGACGTAACCCTTTACGACGAGCTCTTGATCACCTCCATAAACGAGAAACATGTCCTTAGTCCTTTTCAGGTACTTCAGGATATTCTTGACCGCCGTCCAGTGTTCCATTCCTGGATCACTTTGAAACCTTCCGACCATACTTATGGCAAGGCTGACATCGGGTCTTGTGCACAGCATTGCATACATGATAGAGCCTATGGCAGAAGCATAGGGGATGAGACTCATCTTTTCTCTATCTCCTGCAGTCACTGGGCATTGAGTCTTACTCAACTTCATACCTTGCAAAACAGGCAAGAACCCCTTCTTGGACTGATCCATTTTGAACTTCTTCAAAACTTTGTCAAGGTATGTGCTTTGTGAAAGTCCTATTAAGCGTCTTGATCTATCTCTATAGATCTTGATGCCTAATATGAAAGCAGCTTCTCCTAGGTCCTTCATTGAAAAACTCTTGTTCAAATATTCCTTCACGCTTTCCAACATTTCTATATTGTTTCCAATTAGTAATATGTCATCCACATATAATATTAGAAACGCTATAGAGCTCCCACTCACTTTCTTGTAAATACAAGCTTCTCCGTAAACTTGTATAAACTCGAACGCTTTGATCACCTCATCAAAGCGAAGATTCCAACTCCGAGATGCTTGCACCAGCCCATAAATGGATCGCTGGAGTTTGCAAACGTTGTCAGCATTCTCTGGATCGACAAAACCTTCTGGTTGCATCATATACAACTCTTCCTTAAGGAAACCGTTAAGGAACGCTGTTTTGACATCCATCTGCCAAATTTCATAATCGAAAAAGGCAGCTATTGCTAACATGATTCTGACGGACTTAAGCATCGCTACGGGTGAGAAGGTCTCATCGTAGTCAACTCCTTGAACTTGTGAAAAACCCTTTGCGACAAGTCGAGCTTTATAGATGGTGACATTACCGTCCGCGTCCGTCTTCCTCTTAAAGATCCATTTGTTCTGAATGGCCTTACGCCCTTCAGGTAATACTTCCAAAGTCCACACTTTGTTTTCATACATGGATCCCATCTCGGATTTCATGGCCTCTAACCACTTCTCGGAATCCGGGCCCATCATCGCTTCTCCATAGCTCGTAGGTTCATCGTTGTCCAACAACATGACTTCTAAGACAGGGTTGCCGTACCACTCAGGAGCAGTACGCGTCCTTGTCGACCTACGAGGTTCGATAGCAACTTGATCCAAAGCTTCATGATCATCATCATTAACTTCCTCTTCAGCTGATGTAGGCTCTACAGAAACATCTTTCTGCGCTGTGCTACTTTCAGGTTGAAGTAAAGGTTCAACAACCTCATCAAGTTCTATCTTCCTCCCACTCAATTCTTTCGAGAGAAATTCTTTCTCAAGAAACGTTCCGTTTTTAGCGACAAACACTTTGCCTTCGGATCTGAGGTAGAAGGTATACCCAACTGTCTCTTTTGGGTATCCTATGAAGACGCATTTCTCCGCTTTGGGTTCCAGCTTTTCAGGCTGAAGCTTTTTGACATAAGCATCACATCCCCAAACTTTAAGAAACGACAGCTTTGGCTTCTTGCCAAACCAAAGTTCATATGGCGTCGTCTCAACGGATTTCGATGGTGCCCTATTTAAAGTGAATGCAGCTGTCTCTAATGCATAGCCCCAAAACGATAGTGGCAAATCGGCAAGAGACATCATAGATCGCACCATATCCAATAAGGTTCGATTACGACGTTCGGACACACCATTACGCTGTGGTGTTCCAGGCGGTGTCAATTGTGAAACAATTCCACACTGTCTTAAGTGACTGCCAAACTCATAACTCAGATATTCTCCTCCTCGATCAGATCGTAGGAATTTAATCTTCTTGTTACGATGATTCTCAACTTCACTCTGAAATTGTTTGAACTTTTCAAATGTTTCAGACTTGTGTTTCATTAAGTAAATATACCCATATCTACTTAAGTCATCAGTGAAGGTGAGAAAGTAATGATAACCACCGCGCGCCTCAATACTCATCGGACCGCACACATCAGTATGTATGATTTCCAATAAGTCACTTGCCCGTTCCATTGTTCCAGAGAACGGCATTTTAGTCATCTTGCCCATGAGGCATGGCTCACATGTGTCAAGTGATTCAAAATCAAGTGACTCTAAAAGTCCATCATCATGGAGCTTCCTCATGCGTTTTACGCCAATATGACCTAAACGGCAGTGCCACAAGAAAGTGGTATTATCATTATCAATTCTACATCTTTTGGCATCAATGTTATGAACATGTGTATCATTATTATCGAGATTCAATAAGAATAAACCCCTCACATTGGGTGCATGACCATAAAAGATATTACTCATATAAATAGAACAACCATTATTCTCTGATTTAAATGAGTAACCGTCTCGCAATAAACAAGATCCAGATATAATGTTCATGCTTAACGCAGGCACTAAATAACAATTATTCAGGTTCATCACTAATCCCGATGGTAATCGAAGAGCGAGCGTGCCGACGGCGATCACATCAACCTTGGAACCATTTCCCACGCGCATCGTCACTTCGTCCTTTGCCAGCCTCCGTCTATTCCGCAGTTCCTGTTTTGAGTTGCAAATATGAGCAACCGCACCGGTATCAAATACCCAGGCACTACAACGAGAGTTGGTAAGGTACACATCAATAACATGTATATCATATATACCTTGTTTGTTGTTGGCCGCCTTCTTGTCAGCCAAATACTTGGGGCAGTTCCGCTTCCAGTGTCCAGTTCCCTTGCAATGAAAGCACACAGTTTCTGGTTTGGGTCCAGCCTTGGGTTTCTTCACGAGAGGAGCAACTGCTTTGCCACTCTTCTTGGAGTTACCCTTCTTACCCTTGCCATTTTTCTTGAAACTAGTGGTTTTATTGACCATCAACACTTGATGCTCCTTCTGAATTTCAGACTCAGCGGCTTTCAGCATCGCAAACAGCTCGGCGACTGACTTGTTCATCCCGTGCATGTTATAGTTCAACACAAAGCTCTTGTAGCTAGGTGGCAATGATTGAAGAACTCTGTCAGTGATAGCCTCTGGCGGAAGGGGCATCCCCAATTCAGCCAGACGGGTGGAGTACCCAGACATTCTGAGTACGTGATCACTGATAGACCCGTTCTCCTCCATCTTGCAAGCATAATACTTATCGGAGATCTCATATCTCTCGATCCGGGCATTCTTCTGAAAGATAAACTTCAACTCCTGGAACATCTCATATGCTCCATGACGTTCAAAACGTCTTTGAAGTCCCGGTTCTAAGCCATACAATATTGCACATTGAACTATTGAGTAATCTTCAGAACGAGCCTGCCAGGCGTTCACAACGTCTAGAGACTCAACTGGAGCGGGTGGATCACCAAGCGGTGCATCAAGGACATAAGCCTTCTGGGAAGCCGTAAGGATAATCCTTAGATTACGGGCCTAGTCCACAAAGTTACTTCCATCATCTTTCAACTTAGCTTTCTCTAGGAACGCATTAAAATTCAGGGGTGCTACTGCGCGAGCCATGATCTACAACATAAATATAGCAAAGACAACTTAGACTATTGTTCAAGATAATGAGTTTAGTTAATTATATTACTTAAAAACTCCCACTCAAATTGACATCCCTTCGATCATTCGAGTGTAACATGATCTAAATCCACCAACTCAAGTCCGATCATCACGTGAGTTGAGGTGGTTTCAATGGTGAACATCTTCATGTTGATCATATCTACTATATGACTCATGTTCGACCTTTCGGTCTCTTGTGTTCCGAGGCCATGTCTGTACATGCTAGGCTCGTCAAGTTTAACCTGAGTGTTCCGCACGTGCAACATGGCTTACACCCGTTGTATGTGAACGTAGAGTCTATCACACCCGATCATCACGGCGTGTCTCGAAACGATGAACTTTCGCAACGGTGCACACTCGGGGAGAACACAATTTATCTTGAAATTTAAGTGAGGGATCACCTTATAATGCTACCGTCGTCCTAAGCAAAATAAGATGCATAAAAGGATTAACATCACATGCAATTCATAAGTGACATGATATGGCCATGAACTTGTGCTTTTGATCTCCATCTCCAAAGCACCGGCATGATCTCCATCGTCACCGGCATGACACCATGATCTCCATCATCTTGATCTCCATCAACGTGTCGCCATGAGGTTGTCGCGCTGACTGTTGCTTCCACGACTATTGCTAACTCATAGCGATAAAGTAAAGCAAAAACGGCGAAAATAATTAAAGACAACTCTATGGCTCCTGCCAGTTGCCGTACTCATCGACATGCAAGTCGTGATATTCTATACAACACATGATCATCTCATACATCACATATATCTCATCATGTAATTGGCCATATCACATCACAACATACCCTGCAAAAACAAGTTAGACGTCCTCTAATTGTTGTTGCAAATTTTACGTGGCTGCTACGGGTTTGCAAGAACCGTTCTTACCTACGCAAAACCACAACGTGGTGTAGTGATTGCTTTTTGATCTTCTAAAAGAACCCTCTTCATTGAAATCGATTCAACTAAAGTGAGAGAGACAGACACCCGCTAGCCATCTTTATGCAACGAAGTTACATGTCAGTTGAAGGAACATGTCTCGCGTAAGCGTACGCGTAATGTCGGTCCGGGCCGCTTCATCTCACAATGCCGCCAAATCAAGTATCAACTAGTAACGGCAAGCAATATGTATACACCCACGCCCACAACTCGTTTGTGTTCTACTCGAGATCTATTCTACGCATAGACCTGGCTCTGATACCACTGTTGGGGAACGTTGCATGGGAAACAAAAAATTTCCTACGCACACACAAGATCTATCCATGGTGATGAGCATCTACGAGAGGGAGAGTGAATCTACATACCCTTGTAGATCGCTAAGCGGAAATGTTAAGAAACGCGGTTGATGTAGTCGAACGTCTCCGCGATCCAAATCGCAAGTCGTCCCTCGATCCGATCACGAACTAGTGCCGAACGGACGGCACCTCCGCGTTCAACACACGTACGGCTTGATGACGCCTTCACCTCCTCGATCCAGCGAGCGATGATGAAGTAGTAGATGAGTTCCGGCAGCACGACGGCGTGGTGATGGTGGTGAGGAACAATCTCTGCAGGGCTTCGCCAAGCACTACGGAGATTATGACGGGAGAACTAGAGGGTTAGGGTTGCCGACACACGGCTTGGGAAATCTTGATGTATCCCGTGTGCTAGCCCTGCCCCTCTATTTATATGTTGAGCCTTGGGGTCTAAACTTGGAGTAAAAGCCTCCTCCAGGTCGGTTTTGCCCGCACAAGGTCGGTTTGGCCCGCAGGGAAAGAGTCCAACTCGGATCCCTGTAGTATCGCGTACAAGCGGTAGTACCGCTTACGATAAGCGGTAGTACCGCCCGTAGCGGTAGTACCTCTTACGATAAGCGGTAGTACCGCCCGTAGCGGTAGTACCGCTTACGATAAGCGGTAGTACCGCCCCAGACGCCAGCAAAACTTCCTTTCGCACCTTGCCTAAGCCTCGTGGGCTTTACCCCTTGGCCCAAATAAAGTGTTCTCGTATCCGAACATTTCGGGAAACATCCGGAACCTCTTCCGGTGAATTCCGGAACCCTTCCGGAAACCAAAACACTATTATCACATATATCAATCTTTACCTCCGGACTATTCCGGAGATCCTCGTCATATCCGGGATCTTATCCGGGACTCCGAACAACCTTCGGTCACCAACAAAATAACTCAACTATACTAATCGTCACCAAACGTTAAGTGTGTAGACCCTGCGGGTTCGAGAACTATGTAGACATGACCGAGACACCTCTACGTCAATAACCAATAGCGGGACCTGGACGCCCATATTGGCTCCTACATATTCTACGAAGATCTTTATCGGTCGAACCTCTATGTCAAGGATTCAGTTAATCTCGTATACTGTTCCCTTTGTTCTTCGGTATGTTACTTGCCCGAGATTCGATCGTCGGTATCTCTATACCTAGTTCAATCTCGTTACCGGCAAGTCTCTTTACTCGTTCCGTAATACAAGATCTCGTGGCTAACACTTTAGTCACATTGCTTGCAAGGCTCATTGTGATGTTGTATTACCGAGTGGGCCCTGAGATACCTCTCCGTCACACGGAGTAACAAATCCCAGTCTTGATCCATGCCAACCCAACAGACACCCTCGGAGATACCTGTAGAGCACCTTTATAGTCACCCAGTTACGTTGCGACGTTTGATACACACAAGGTATTCCTCCGATGTCAGGGAGTTGCATGATCTCATGGTCAAAGGAAAAGATACTTGACATGCAGAAAACAATAGCAATAAACTGACACGATCATATGCTACGTTCGTAGTTTGGGTCTTGTCCATCACATCATTCTCCTAATGATGTGATCCCGTTATCAAATGACATCTCATGTCAATGGCTAGGAAACCTTAACCATCTTTGATCAACGAGCTAGTTAACTAGAGGCTTACTAGGGACACGGTGTTGTCTATGTACCCACACATGTATTTGAGTTTCCAATCAATACAATTATAGCATGGATAATAAACGATTATCATGAACAAGGAAATATAATAATAACCAATTTATTATTGCCTCTAGGGCATATTTCCAACAAAAACAACATTGACCAATCGATGCACTTGCTAATGTATGAAAAGAGCACACAATAATTCATTTTTACAATGCCCTTGCATGCCTTTTGCAGCACAGGCTAGACTTGAACAAAAGACGTCACTGAAACATAAAAAGTAGGAACATAATTTTTTTATTGCAGTAGATGGTTGAAAGGAATACAAGCTAACTAATCAAATAAGAAAGATGATACTACTACCATCCAATTTCGCATATAGCTCAAGATACAAAACCTAGTACTAGAAGATGCAACAGGAATATGTTGATGGGTTGAACATCCTAATCTATTTGTAGCACTCACGTGAAACACAACTCGGCTGGAGATTCAATTTTATGCTATAGGAAATAGTGTGAATGACATAGACTTGACATTATTGGCCGAGCTCGCCACATAAAACTAAAGGAGTTCATAAAATACATGAAGGCAAGTTGATTTTTTGTGAACACTTGCAAGTAATAACATGCTGACTTATTATCAACATTAAATTACCCTACTTTAGCATATTCACCTTTAATTCCATTCATATGCACAACAGAGTTCCAAAAAAGGTCTCACACCCATGTAGTCACATTTCTCCAGAAGAGATAAAGAACAACCAATATCTAGAACCTGCCGAAGTAGACAACAAGTGTTGATATCCCACACAAAGACATTGACCGAGAAGGATATGCACTTGTTTGATAACTTGATGATGCAGGGACCGTTCGGTCGGGTCAATCATAACTCAACATGCATGGTTGATAAATGATGCATAGGAAAGTTCCTTGAGAATAACCAACCAAGAATGGTGTATTTCCAGCATGTTGACTCGTGTCGTACAACACTTCACCACCACAAAGAGGGCTAAGACAACATAACATGCTAGTGATGACTAGAGTCCCAGTACTTTTTGTCATCAATAAAATATAAATAAAAAAGGTTGTATTGTGCATGGCTAGGCATGATACCGAGAAGAATATCTAAAAACTATCTGCTATTCATGGCAAGCCAAAAAAGTCAATTAAGAGGATTTAAAAAACACGAAGAATAGATTGCGAAGTCGCAAAGGGGGCTCTGAATAGTTAGTTGGCTAAGAAGAGCAAGAAAGGTAGTCATGATCTAAGACACATAAAGCAAATCATGAGCAAATAAAGGTAAGCACATGCAACAAAAAGATAACCAATGAGTGCGGCGACAACATCAGGCGACATCAACTAATCTCTAGCCAACCGAATGGCGACACACCGTGCTCACAACCGTGGTATGCATGATCACCGTTTATGTGCCTTATTTTTTCCTTCTTTGTGTTTGTGTTCTTCTGTTCTTGCTGGTCTAGTTAACAACGTATTGGTGTAGGCGTGACGAGTGCTTGGGATAAGTGTGACATGTTGCAGGACCTGGTCGGATGGTGATATATACAATGTAATGTGTGACATGTCACATGGATCTTGTAATGTTTTAATAGGTTGCACTACACGGTGCTTGTAATAAGAGTGCTTGTCACATTAGATTTGATACAGTCACTGGTAGCACGATGACACATAGTGCCCTGTATTTTCATGTTATTTTTTATGTGGTCTCCCTGTTCACCTCTGGATGGAACACTGGAATGAACATTATATAATTGACTGAGTTGATTTTTCTTTTGGGAAATGGTGAAATCATGAAGCCTGAAAACTATGCAAGCTTGTGAGCCTTCAGATCTTCGTTGGCGCGCCCTTTTTCTAAATAGGAGCATGAGATCATAACTGAAATTGGAATGATAGAAAAAGTACAAGCAATCATCCTTTTTGTTCATAGTTCATCGATTTCAAACGTTATTTTCCCTTCGTGTTTTGCGTGTAGGTTTGCTCTATTTTCGTTTTTTATCTCTATAATCTTGGTGTATATTTAAGAAATATAAAAACAAAATTTCCCATAGAAACATCCAATGATTGTTGGGTACTACAAACATGTCCCATCACATTTAGAATAGACACACACCCATACTTTCCTCAAACAGAAGAGTCAGGCGCATGCTTGATATTCTACTCAATTTATCCCCTTTATTTTGCATGAGGCATGGCTGTCCTTTGAATCCTTGCTCTTCCTCATGTTCTTGTTAGTTGACTTGGCGAGCTATGTATTGTCGTACATTGTCCAGGTCCTTCTGATCATAGTGCAAAATGAACTCTTATATTTTTTTGACACAAAATGGAATGGTTAGTTCCCGATGTCTCTCATTTCTAGACAATGTAATGTGTTTGAGCATTCAAGATCGGATGAGGGGAGGGTAGAGGAAGAGAGATAATCTTATTCAAAGCTAGCTAGTTGTGTAATTGAAGAATATCGAGGAAGTAGTGGGTATTATATATCCATGAGAGGAGAGGCTTATTTTCCGAAGATAATAAAAATATGTAATGTCAAATTGAACATTTGTAGGTGCAATCTTGGTATCATATCTGTGGAAGTTCCACAACACGTGGGAGTACTGAGAAGTCTAAAACATTCAATGAAAGATAGTCACCATTGGGAAAAGAAATGACATATGGTTTGATGCCTTTCATTTTTTGAGAGATGTACACATCATAGCTAGCAACGAACAAGATGACTAGATGATATTTAATACCCTCTTGGTCTTACCACACTGCCGCTAGTGCTAGGGACGGACCTAGAGTGAAGATAAACTAGTGCCCCTATATAAATCACACATATGTCTCACTTACATATGGAGTGTCACAAACTATTCATAACACAATAGGTAAAAGGAAAATAACTTTGACTCTAGTGTCTTACGTACCATGGTAGAAGAACCTAGCTAGGTACGTCCTTGGCTAGCGCTCCTCCGAGGCTAGTGTCTTTTCCATGTGTTGATTCATTTCGAACGACACTTCCCAACTACTAAATAAAGGGCGAAGACATCATAACATCATGCCACCATCATCTGATAATGGCAACCCTTATTATCAAATGATGTGGCGTCATTGTTCAGTAGGAAGGAATGAGGCAAAGAAGAGTATTTGAAAACCATCCATAGTTCATGGCTAGGTAGTATCCATTGGATATTCCCCCATCGATAAAACACCATACGTATTAAGTTAAGGTGCACAATGCAAGAGAAGACATGTTATAACGCTTAAATACTATGCATATTGGTTACACCACATGTGCCCAAATATTTGCACATATCATCTAACAGAGATAGTTATATTTAATGAGATATGTATATTTAGATTTAGTTATGTTTGAGGAAGTGCAAACGAAAAATAAAAGAATACTAGACATGTTGGACTCGTAGAGTAGGACCTAAATTAGTCTACTGGAAACAAAGGAGAGAGAAAACGTGCCGGGGATAAAGGATGTAGCAAAAAGGAAAAGAGGAAGAAGGGGAAGGTGAGAGCGTGAGATTTTTTGTTAAGTCCACTCTGGGAGAAAGCACGTTCGAGAAGCTGTTCGTCAAAAGTGCACGTCGACTTGTGGAACGACGATTGTCAATACAAAGCTCCATGGGTCTAGTTTTAGAGGATTGGTCTTCATCTTGTATAGAGTGGATCAGGAAACAAAACATTTTGTTGGCAGGATGAACCTACTGCAACGATCCTTAAACTATGGATTCTTTATTGCCACGAGATAGATGGCATTGAAAGGAACTCCTCACAAAGTTGCCATTAATGAGGTTATAATTTCATTTGCATGTCCTTCATATATCTTTGGTTTGGGCATAAAAACATTGAATATATGTGCCCTCATGTTCATTATTGTTTAGGCGGTAGATCTGGCGAAGTGGTTTTGTGATGAAGGTGCTCCTCGGGTAATCAACCGATGCCTTCAAACATATGTAAAGGATCATAAAAACAGGGTCACTAGTCAAACAACTGAATAAAAGCCATAGAGTTTCTATAAACTAGTAGATACCCCGCGCGTTGCTGCGGAAATTTATAGCTTTTGTTGAGCATCTATATAGAGCAGAACATAAATCATAAACTGGCTATTGGAAGTGTCAAAGGATTGAGTGAGACTATGAAGAGTCATGTTGCGTAGACAATGCAAACAAAGAATTTGTCATGGGATCGATCTAACTAAGTTGTAAACCCCTTAGCATACTAAAACGATGGAACGTTTGTGAATAAATAACAATGAACTATAATAATATTCTAATCTGCTATAATCCTCACTCAGCTTGGAAAACTTCCTTACGATAGCTATGTGTGATGCTCACTTGTTGAAGACAAATGAATTTTGTGTAATGGAACAAACATTTATATACAATGAATCAGTTAGTTGGTGGATTCAATCCACAAATGTAAAAGCATGATGAGAGCATCTTATATAAATTGCCACTGGAAAGTGAAGAATGGTGGTGTGAAACTTTCCAAACGTCAAACTAATCACCATCCAGACATATGTAACCCCATCAGAGAGATGGATAGACCTGCACAAAATGTTTAAAGGAAAAGAAAAATCGAGCCATATATCTTGCAAAAAATACCTTATTTTTAATTAAAAAATAATCTTGCAGACTGAAATACACATTCGAAATTTATTAGTTCTGCCGAAAACGCTTCCTAAATCCTTACCTAAGCAGACCAAATGCGAAATTTCTCAGCAAAATAAGTTGAACCACAAATTAAATGGCTGGATACAAATGAACATAAAGACAGAGGAAATTTGAACAAACTAACGCACAATACATCTAGACGGTGGATAGCAGAACCTCCGTGGGGCAATACTGTGATGAAATTTTCAATATGTGCAGGCTCACGCACATACAAATTCAACCTGAGAGAGAGAGAGAGAGAGAGAGAGAGAGAGAGAGAGAGGGCTGCTAATAATGGAGGATAGAACTGGGCGAGAGGAGCAGATATATGTAACTATGAGCCTCAATCTTATGAGAAGATGAAGACCAAGGGGAAGGAAATCCATCAATGCTTTGTGGAGGGCCATCACAGCGCCCTGCTAATTAAGACGCGCCTTGGCATCAGAGGCCCTATGTTTCTCCCTCCAAGCTACTGCGATCAATTCCAATAGTTAGTGCCTGATCTTTCGCCTCCGTATACAACCGTAACCACCAAGGGCGATCGCTAGGTGCGTGAAGAATTAATGCCTTGATTCTTAGCCAAGACGTTACGGGGTTCTATAGATTTAATGCATGCGCTATTAAGAATACAGAAATCTAGGGAAGGTTAGCCCCGGATGGAGGGAGTAAAGAGATTAAATCACATGATTTCTCTCGTGGATTTTTTTTGCTGAGGTGGCAAATTTGCTGAGATGGATGGTGCATGTTGACTGCTGATGTGGGTAGGCTGCATGTGAAGAGAAATAAGGTAGTTGGGGGCTCCTATTTAGATATAGTAGATATGTATTAAAAAGGTGGTTGAAATTGGTCCTTGGTTACAAAAATGAATGGTAATTGAAACTACAGAAGCATGGAGAAAACCTAGCTCTATTTTGCCAATCCCATTCAGTTGTTTTAAGATTGAATGTTGAACCTGAAATCAGGCAACGAAGCCAGGCTCACGAACAATATGCTAATGACGCACACTCATCCGAAGTGACTGAAGCGTACTATTTTCTAACAATCTTTGCGCTTCTTGAACCATGTGGTTCATTGGATGAACAATGTTGTAAACTTTATGAATGTAAGATTGTACATCTCCTGAACTCGCAACACCATACCGGTCCTGCTCGATAGTTAGAAAAACAGAATTTAGAGAGGATACTTGGAAGATGCATGTATTCTACGATTTGGATATGATAGTTTATAACTTTATTTTCTTGTGGGTTCTCCCACATCTTCTATTTTTTATGCCCCTAAACCTGCTAGTTGTTTTTCTTCCAATAAGTTTACATGAAAGGACCATGCATTTGAAACAAGTATAGGATGCATACTAGAAAAGCGTTTGTGTCAATTTATACGAGTTCTCCCACAGTTGTATTTTTTAGAGAAGTTCGTTGAGCTTTTTATTAGTTAACAACGGTGTTCACAAGAACGATTACGAAATCATGCTTGACACTCCAAGCCAAATGTGGCGAGTTATGAGCTTCGTGGTTACTTGCCATTTGTTCATGGGCAAACTGGCATTCTCAAAATCTGTTGCATGCCCGTTCATCTCCTTGGTTATGGCACCATGTTGCCCACTTGCCTTTTCAGATGTATCGTTCGCACTGCCAAAGAATCCAAAATAATGAATGGTTGTATGTGTTTGCCACTGGTGAACTTTTAATGTGCAGGGAGGCTCAACAAAGCTATTTGCCTTTTCGGGGCGAAATTAAGCTGAAGTAAATCTCAACATGGGCAGCCCATACCAACAGAAAGTTTTCGAGCTTATACGTGCCTCACACGCTGATCTCATCTATAAAAGTTGCATGACTAGAAAACCTATGAAAGCTGTAGGATTCAATGAAAGATAACTACCATTTGGATGAGAAGTGACATATGGTTTGATGCCTTCCGTGTTTTGAAATATGTACGTAACGATCGGTAGAGATAGAAAAAATGATTTTAAGACCCCCTTAGTCTTACCACACTCGCTCGCATGACGCTAGCGCTCCTCCCATGGTGTATTTCCGGTGTGTTGACTTATTTGGAACAACACTTCTCCATTACCATGTAAAGGGCTAAGAAATCACAACATCACGCCTTCATCATTTGAAGTGGCAACCCTCATCGTCAAAGGATGTGTCATCATTGTTCAGTTTAATGACATGAGACCAAGAAGAGTCTAAAAAAACTAGCGATCTTTCATGGCCAAGCAATATCCATTTTTTATCCTCTTGTGAGAAATAATGTTATAATATTTTAATATCATGCATTGGTTAAAACAATATTGACCAATTTACGCACTCGCTAGTGTGTGAAAATCTTACACACAAATTCATTGTCCCCTTGCATGCCTTTTGCAGCACATGCTAGCTAGATTGGATCAAAATACATTAGGAAAACATAAGTTGGAACATAAATATATGTTGAATTACAAGACACATTTGCAAGGGGAGATTCAAGGTAACTAATCAAATAAGAAAGATGATACCACTACCATTTACTTTCACATAAAGCTCAAGATAAAACACAAAAATATAACATGCAATGGCAATATGTTGATGGACTAGACACCCTAACCTATTTGTAGCATTCACATGAAACACAAGTTGGTGGTAGATTAAACTTTATGCTAGAGGAAGTAGCGTGGACAAAATATACTTTATATAGTTGACCGAGGTTACCACATAAAACTGAAGGAGTTCATTAGGGGCATGAAGGAAGGAGGAAATTAAAAAGAGAACTTGCAAGTAATAACATGTTCACTTATTCTCAACTTTGAATTACTCTTATTCAACATATTTTCTTTCAAGTGCATTTATATACACAACATTGTTTCAAAAAAAGGGCCTCCTACATGCCCACATGGTCACTTTTCTCCGCAAGACATAAAGGATAACAAAAATCTAGAACCAACCAAGGTAGACAACAAGTATTGATATCCCACACAAAGACATTGATTGAGAAAGATATGCAATTGTTTGATAACTTCATGGTGCAAGGACGATTCGGCCAAGTCAATCCTAACTCAACATGCATGGTCAATAACATATCCATAGAAAAGTTCCCAGTAAGAATCAACATCAATCAACCAATGATGGTGTGTTTCTAGCATGTTGACTCATCTTGAACAACACTATACCACTCACAGAGGGGTAAACAACATAAACATGACATTGACGTCTAAAGTGCAAGACCGTCCTGTCAGCATCGCAACACAAAATAAAAAAAGGATGCATCGTTCATAGGTAGGCATGAGCCCAGAACTAATATATGAAAACATCCAAAGTTTATGGATAGGAAGTATCTTCTTTTTTATGTAATTTGGATGGTTTTATTCAAAAAACACGAAGAATAGGTTGTGGATTCGCAAATGGGACTCTGAAGAGTTATTAGTTGGTTGAGAAGAGCAAGAAAGGTAGTCATGATCTAAGCTACATCAAGCAAAATCATGATGAAAGAATGGTAAACGCAATCAAGAAAAAGATAACAAACTAGCATGGCCACGACAGTAGGAGACATCAACTAAGCTCTAGCGAGCCGAATGGCGACACGTTGTGCTCGTACACGTGCGGATATGCATGATCACAATCTATATGTCTTCTTTCTTCGTGTTTCGTTCTTTTGTTCTTGTTTGATCTAGTATAAGAATGTACTAGTGTAGGCGCGACAAGTACTTGCGAGATGTGTGACATGTTGCATCATTTGGCCGTGTGGTGGTACATGTCGTGTAATGTTTAACATGTCTTATAGACCTTATAATGCTATAACCGATTGCTCTACACGATGCTTGTACTGAGAGCATTTATGACGCTCGACTTTTTATACCACAACTAGTATCACCATGGCACATAGTGTCTGATATTTTTGAGTTGTTGTTTATTCTCAGTTCGTCTTCAGGGGTGCATCGAAATGAACATTATGAAATTTTCGAGATGTGTTTTTTTTTTTTTGAAAATGGTGAAGGGCTGGAGCCTGAAAAGTAGGCAAGCATGAGAGCCTTTAGATCTTCATAAGTGTGCCATTTTGTACCGAGATGAGCACAAGATCCTAACTGAAACTGAAACGGTAGAAAAGGTCCAAGTAGTCATTCTCTTTGTTCTTAGTTTATTGATTTCAAAAGTTGTTTCATTTTTTTTACTTTTTCCTGTAGGTTTGCATTATTTTTCATTTTTCTGGTTTATAAATCTTCGTATCCATTTAAGGAATATAAAAAAACAAAATTGCTCATAAAAACATCTAATGACTACATGTTAGCGCAAACATGTCCCATCACATCTAGAATAGACCCCATGTCTCCCTTGAAGAGGTGACTTGGGGCCATGTTTGATAAGCTACTCATTTTAGCCCCTTTACATTGCAAAGGGGTTAAGGTGAATGCCCTTCGAAACCTTCCACTTTTACGTGTTGGTCCCGCTTGACTTGAAGATTGACGTACTGCGACACATGGTCCTCCTCCTTATGAGCGTAGTGCAAAGTCAACTTTTCTATTGTTCAACACATAATGGACGGGTTTGTTCCCAAGGCCTCTCATTTCTAGATAGTGTAATCTGTAATGTGATTGAATATTCAACATCCGATGGTGGGTGGGTAGAGGAAGAGAGATCATCTTATTCAAATCAAACTAGCAGTGTGATTGAAGTAGACCAAGGAGGTAGAGGGTGTTATATATCCATGAGAGGGGATGCTTCTTTTCCAAAGACAATAAATATGTAGTGCCAAATTTAAACGTGGTGGGTGGAACCTTTGATACGATATTATGAAATCTGCGCAACACGTGGAGTGCCGGGAAGGCTTCATGTCGATTCAATGAAGATAGCTACCGCTAGCGCAAGAAATGACACATGGTTTGATGCCTATCATTTTCTACAAGATTTACGCAGGCGCAGGCTGAGACAGACAAGATGGCACGACGAGTTTTCAAGACCCTCTCGCTCCCCTGCCACTGGCGCCAGGGACATACCTAGAGTGAAAGTAGCCTAGTATCCTTGTATAGACCACACACGCATGACTCACACAAATATGGAGTGTCACAAAGCTAATCATATAACACAAAATGTACTACACTGTATAGGAAATTACTAGTATCTCTACTCCTAAAGGAGGAGTCTGCGGTTGTGATGGTAAGTCTGTAGTCGTTTCGTTCGTCTCCACCCTCGCCCTCGCGCGGTTCTTTTCCATTACCGATCGGTACATCCTCCCACATCAATGTATTTCCTTCCTAAACTTTACATTTAACTGGCATATATCATCTTACTGCTCCGTGACAACTTCAACTTTGTATTCTTTAGACTGTAAGTGGATATTTGATCTAATTTGGTGGTCTACGCTCATAGGAAAGTACAAACAACAAAAATGATATTAGTGTACCGTTTCAGTCTTTATATAAGTTAATTTTAACTTTTTATGTATTATGTTTCTTTTTGGTGGCCACACCCAAAGCCACACGATCCTTCTTTAACTTGCGGGTGCCATTTCAGCTTTTTTGTACTGACAGGGATATTAAAAAAATTGAGAGACAATGAAAGAATTCATGTCCCAGTCGCGACGGCACACACAGAGAGAGGAAGGCATAATCCCATCACGGTGTTGTACGCAAGGATGGGGAGAAGAAGGGCAGAGGCTTGCTGTCTACACTGTTGAAATATGTCAATGATATGTATACAAGTTTCAACAAAAACATGATTTAACCCTTATGAAATATACTGTTTTGTGATCGCTAGCTGACCGAACAGTCTGTCACATATAGTGAAGGCAAAGCCTGTCGTAGAGCAGAGCGGAGTTAGCGCTCTTCGACTCAGTTGTTGAACGTGTAGATGTTACCAAATGATGTATGTCTCAGTCTCATTATTCATATCAAAATGGGCCTTTCAACGAATGTTGATAATATTTTGTGTACACATAGCCCACGTTTGGAGTATCAAGTTGATGGTCAAACTTAATTTTGAAATGTGTGTGTGCCATGTAAATTAGGATGGACGAGAGCAGTCTTTATTTGACCAAGTTGGGTGAAGAAGAGAGGTGTAGCCTCGAAGGTCAGTCCATTATGGCACCTTTGTCATCATTAGATGTGTAGAAGACGGTCTCGATGATAAATATGTTCATCAAGATTTTAAATACAAACACTTGAATCTTTTATTAGCAAGTATAATGTGATATTTGGAGCCACATGCGACATATTTTGAATTAGAGTATATTTTTTTATTTAATAACGTCTTTTTACTTAAGTTTATTGTTTTGTGGGCCCGTGACAACGCACGGGCATTTAACTGGTACCCGTATAAATTTGGAGTGATTGTGACCGGCTACCGGGGGTCACCTCGGTTCCCGTATAAATACCCAGGCCGACCGGTCCACCGGCCACGCCCAACCACATCCCACCACAAGTCCCCACCCCTCGCCTCCTCCCCCGCACACACCACACCACATCCACACGCATCTCCCCTCCCCTCCCGCGAGACAGATCCCTTCCCCTCTCCGCTCCCCGCTCCTCCTGCTCCCGATCTCTATAAAAGACCCGAAATTTCGAAATTTTCCGCCGACCTTGCTGCCCGCGCGCCCCTTCCCGCCAATTCCGGCCTCGGATCCGCTCTGATTCGGCCGGGCGGGCTCGTCTGTTGCCATGGCGGAGGCCACGCTGGAGGGGAGCGAGCCGGTGGATCTGTCCAAGCACCCCTCCGGCATCATCCCCACGCTCCAGTAAGTCCCGGATCCGCCCCGTCCCGGGTCGCCGGCGGCAAGGGCAAGGGGAGATCCCGCCCGTCTTGCTAGCTCGTTGACCTGATTTGGTTTAGATCCTTTGGGTACGGGCGGTGCCTGCTGGAGAGGGGGTGATAATTAGCCTAATAATCGGCTCGTGTGCCCCCGATGGCCCGAACCAACCATGCCAAACAAAAATTGAATTGTGCTGCTGGGTGATGTACGTGGGCGATAATTAGTCTAAACGGTTTGAGTAGCAGTAGCAATCACATGCAATTTTGCCCCGGATATTAGGATTGGGATTTGGGTTTGGATCCGTCACAGTGAGAGACCCAAGGGCTTGTTCTGTCCCTGCCCGAACCAACATCCATGCCGAAAATTGTCCCTTCTTTGCACATATGGAATAGTTTCTTGGCCCTCACCCACTTACTATGGAGTTTCTAGCCACTCCTCGGTCAAACTTAGGCCACCAAAGCCTTAGCCAGCGTGGGTTTCTGCACTAGAAGCAACAGATTTTACATGCTCAAGAAAGCACAAGCCACTCTGCATGATTTTTCAGTCTTGCGTGCTAGCCAGTTAATAGCGGTTTGATCCATGTATATCAAATCATACCTGTACTAGCCAACACGTGAAAACTTAATCCAGGATTAGCATGGTGTACTTGCTGGTTGTTGTGCATTAATAAGTGAGGAATGCTTATGGTGTTGTCTTGTATTGTTCGATTGCCATGTTAGGTTTCAGTGCTAGGAATCGTAGTTTTCTAGGTGATGTATGACCTGTTTTTTGCCATTCCCAGTTAGAAAACTGAGTTCATTGTTTGTGAATCGTCATTTTTTTTGACAGGAATATTGTGTCAACAGTCAATTTGGATTGTAAGTTAGACCTCAAAGCAATAGCTCTGCAAGCACGTAACGCAGAATATAATCCAAAGGTATGACGATTGGCCAGTGTGTTATTGTGGGCATGTTTTCACTTAGAAGTTTTTTTTACTTGCGTGCATCCCTGTTTTCTAAGGTTATTCGTGCTACCATGTAACACATATATAAGGCTAACATTCATTCCCAAGGTCTTTTTTTTAAGCGAATTCCCAAGGTCTTTGAATGATGTGATTCAAAGTAGCACCTGGAGTATGTCCTTCTAGTTGAGTTTTTTTTTTTTTGAAATGCCAAAAAGTTACGATTTCTTTTGCACATGTGCATGTTCATGTACTTTGTGTTGCATATAAATTTTCCTGCAAAAAAAATACGAGTTTTGTGCCCATGGTTTAAAAAACAAATTTAGATCTAAATAGTTATTTTTTGGGGGCACTTTTTTTTTTGCTCAGGGCACAAAAATGTTCTTTTCCCCATGGTTTGAGTTTGTTAGGGGAAAGCTAACGAAGATAATAAAGATGCACCCCACAAGCAGCTTGTAACATAAATAATAACTCATTTTCCCTAGAAACGAGGTTCGACAGTTAGCAGATAAATATATATCTTGCCTTACTTTGCCCATAGGATTCCTATAACTAATGCTGCAGTTTCCAAATAAAGCTTGACTGTAGTGGGAGTATGTTGAATTGAATGTAATGTTTTAAGCTGAATGTGCGCTATTGAGTTTGCTATCCAATAAGGCATCGGTGGTAGAAATAGTAGTACACAGAGAGTATGCATATTTGCAACTTGATCATCTGCTTATTTTCTGGTGATACGTCCTGTTTTATGTAACTTAGTTGGTCTGTTCCATGTTTAATGCTTTTGTTTGTTTACTCTTCTCTTCATACAGCGTTTTGCTGCAGTTATCATGAGAATAAGAGAACCAAAAACTACAGCACTGATATTCGCGTCGGGTAAAATGGTATGGTCCAACTTCACTTAAAGCGCTTAAGCTTGTACATGTTCTTGACTATTAGTAGGCTTCTTTTCATGAGCTGCTGTTGCACACTTGCAGCACTGTCACCTGTTAGAATTGTTTATTTACAATCACTGCATGTACCAAATTAAATTGTGTATACCTAATTTGTACTCTCTATTAATGCGCAAGTTGAATTTTGCATGCACAAGAAATTATGTTCTTATTTTCGGAGAGAACTGATTACTCTGTTCCTATGTTATACTAATGGAATGAGTAGTTATCCGTAGCTTAATATCATTGCCGTCAAGCATAATCAAAATCTCTTGTTTATCCGTAATAGATGAACCCTAAAATAATGTACTCCAGTACCCGTAGAAGGATCGAAATCTTTATTCAAATAAGCTTTCTTGGTTGTCATCACGGATCTTATGGCAATTTGGCTGGAAGAAAGGAAATTTTGTTCTGTTTTATTCATTGGAAAGTGTATACGTTTCAGAGAACTACCACCATGTATACAACTAGCCGTCCATCTTTACTTATGTTAACGCAAGTCCTGTTGCAGGTATGCACTGGAGCAAAGAGCGAACAGCAATCCAAGCTTGCAGCAAGAAAGGTATGACATTGTTTGCTTTGCTTATTTGGTCTATGCTGGCTGAGAGGTTTCTGAAGTCTAACACACAATGTTGTTCCCAGTATGCTCGTATTATTCAGAAACTTGGCTTTCCAGCTAAATTCAAGGTAATTATTCCAGGCATATTCTCATGAGTACACCTGCACTGTAACCAATTTCATTTTGTGAGACTGTCCTAACTTTTGTGCTATATCAGGATTTTAAGATTCAGAATATTGTTGGCTCTTGTGATGTTAAATTTCCAATTAGACTGGAGGGCCTTGCATATTCTCATGGTGCTTTCTCAAGTGTAAGTCGAATGGTTCTATGTTTCTTTGAGAACCTCTGCTTGTGCATGTTGCTGTTATTCTCGAGTGTAAGTTGAATGATGTTTACCTTAATGTTTTTTATTTTACAGTATGAGCCAGAACTTTTTCCTGGCCTGATATATCGAATGAAGCAACCGAAGATTGTTCTTCTGATTTTTGTTTCAGGCAAGATTGTCTTGACCGGAGCAAAGGTAGCAGTCTTTTATTATATATATACTTCCATTGGCTATTCTTTTTGTGCATCTGAAAGATACAAACTATTGTCTTTCCAGGTGAGAGAAGAGACATACACTGCCTTTGAAAACATATATCCTGTACTCACAGAGTTCAGAAAAGTTCAGCAATGGTATGCACTAGTATTGATAATGTTATGTTTGCCGTGCGCTAGGAACTTGGTAAAATAAGGAAATCTCTTGTTCAGTTGTTGAAGTTTGAGCTTTTTGGTGAATAGTTGCACTTGATATGTGCATGTGCCATATGGTAGTGAGAAATTTTTTGGATATTTTTTATAGTATAAAGCAACTGTATATTGCAAATTCTTGAAATAGTTTTTTGAATTTTCAAATTCTTTTATTATGATTGTAGTTGGTCATTTAATATGTCTTCTTTTGGAGCAGCATGCTCATGCTTTCTGTGGGCTTTTAATGTTTTCTTGAATGGAGGTTGATGAGAACGTTGTTCATCTTGGGTAAAGTTGATTTTTCAGTGCCTTAATCTCTCCACTTTGGTGTCATTGCTGTGGCTTAGATTATATATGCAATTGATGTAACAATAATATTGTCTGGTTGATCGACTTACGGCTATGCGTCCTTTCTTTTCCTTGCATTTTCTGGTTGGGTGCATTTTAGTTTTTTAGATTTGGAATAAACTGATTGTTCGTTTGCTTGTTTCCGCTTGCAGATTAACCTAGTGGATTCACAACTACAAGGTCCCCTGGGATTTTGCCATCTTGTGAGCCGTGACTGCTGCTACTAATTTTAACTGTACATATAGTCTGGAGGAGTCCATAGCATGTTGTAATTTGATGCGAGCTTTGATGTGTCTGTTGCGGTTGGGTCGGGTGTCCATGTTGTGGATGGAGGCTTGAGGCGTCGTGTCGATTTGGTCTCTTGATTGATGATGATAACAGGTCCACCGTGTGATAGATTAGTTGGCCAACAAAAAGGGTCGTTAATTCTGAGTAGAGTTTATATGTGAGACCTGCACAGAATACAATGTGCAAGCCAACTTGGGAGATGAGCTCTAGCTTGTGTGTTGTGTGTGAGTCTTTTCTGAGTACTTCCAGCGAACTGCACTGCACGGTGCAAGTTTTCATGCTGTAGGTACAATGATGGGAGGGCTGGTGTTGACAGACAATAGTATCATGTTGGGCAATCTGTATGTGCATTACTTGCTGGACCTATGTACGTATGCAGTAACTATATTTGTCCTTTTTTTTTGTTGTGTATGTATGTACTCCTTGAGATGTTTCAACTTGCACAGGAATGAATAGTGAAACTGCTGTATGTGCCGCTAGGTTTCTTGTTTGCCCCATTGTGTCTGCTGCATGCATAACCATGGTGCTTCCTTGCCCGCTTCCATTGAAGAATCCTGCCCAGTGCCACCTAGGGTGCGATGCGACAGGGCAGGTGCTGTCGCCATCGATCGAGCCAAAGACGGTGGCGATGCAGGTGGAGGCGAGGAGGAGGCTTCACAACTTTGCTTGAGAGGGTTGTGGGGTGGTCGCCGGCGCTGAGGACGGTGGGGGTCGGCGAGAAGGTCGGGGAGGCACGGTGCTCGCAAAAGGCTCTCAGCCGCTCGATTCTGATCGAACGGGCCAGCAAAAGATGTGGCTGGAACAAATTTTTTGGGGTTTTAATAGTCGGCCGTGGTGTGGCGCCATGAGGATCAGGGCAAGCAAAGCAAGAAGGCTTTGAAGAGTCAACTCAGCGATCCCAACCACTTGTAGTACTACATTTGGCGTGACAGCCTCAGGTGTTACTGCTAATTAATGCTGATGCACTGGCGGCCCCAGGTACCGGAGTTGAACTAATCGTACATACATACAGGAAACAAACGGAGCTACAAGCACTACTAGTCGTAGCAGTGCGACCGCTGAACTAGCCAGCTAGTGCACGTGTTGTAATCACGTACGTTGACCACAGATAATCTGCCACCTAAACCATCGACAGCGTTGCGCCGGCGGCGCCCCGGCACTGCCACCGC
This sequence comes from Elymus sibiricus, assembly GCA_039707655.1. Lineage (NCBI taxonomy): Eukaryota > Viridiplantae > Streptophyta > Magnoliopsida > Poales > Poaceae > Elymus > Elymus sibiricus. The sequence goes on from CM077670.1 coordinate 33,940,245, forward strand.
CGGCCATTCAACAGCTACCATATGCGCCCACCTGATGGCGCCACCAGCCGGCGGCGCCAGTCAGGCAGTCAGCCGGCAATGGGTCACCGCGTCTGCGGTGTGGGGGCCCCGCCGAAGTACTGGGCCCTGAGCTCGTACCGATTGGCGGCGCCGTCGCCGTCCTGACCACCACCGCCGCCGTTTGACGCCGGGGAGCCGTGCTGGTGCGCGCCGTCGTAGACGACGCGGAGGCTGGGGTCGCCCGGCTGCCACTCCACCTTCTTCTTGGCGCCGCACCGCTTGTCGCGGCACCGGAAGTAGCTCCTGCACAATGCACCGCGCCGCCGCGCGCCCTTCGTTAATCAAGGTGTTGGCCGGCCGGCAGATCGACACGCATCGTTTACTTCCGTCTACCTACGGCTACGTACCTGATTTTCTGGATGTTCTTGATGAACTTCTGGCCGTACTTCTTCCACTGGTACCCATCCTCCGGCATCACCAGCGGCTGATGAGCTGCCTCCTCCGGCCAAGTTGCCTGCTGATCCTCCTCGTCGCCATGATGACCCCGCTCACCTGCTTCGTCCCCTCTGCAAACCAATACATACAAATATAACCCATCGATCATCGTGTACATGAATGAACGAGCACTTGCAATTAATCCGACTAAGAAAACAGGGGCATGCATGAATCTACATGAATCTAGCTACCAGCTAAAATAAAAACTCGGTCGAGACAACATTCGGCGAACCAGATTCAGAGCACACAAGGATTTGGAGCAGATCAAGGGAGGATGAACGAATGATTCCTATGAAAGGGACGCCTTTGTTTTGCTCGGCGGCCGGCTTGGTGAATGAGTAGTATATATCCCTTGTGGATATGTTTGGAGAAACCGTAAACGATCGACCACGACAACAGATTAATTAGGTTAGTCATATGCTAATTAAGTTGCTAACCCTAAGACCGAATTGGTTTAGCCAAAAAATCAACACAAATTAAGATGGATATCTTCATATAGAGATCTAGAGAGCGAGAGCTAGAGAGAGAGAGAGAGGTGAGGTGCGTCATACGTACGTTGTGGCCATGGCGGGCTGTGAGGTTGAGGCCATGGTGGAAATGGACGAGGCTAGCGGGTCACCGGAGTGCTTCCATGCTCATGCTCTGTTGGTACCTAGCTACATGAACGGATCGGGGGCATTGATCCTGTGAGCTCCGGCTAGTTGCAGAAGAGAGTGTATATATATACACACGAGAGAGAGAGAGAGGGGGTGGGGGGGGGGGGGGGGATGTCGAGGGATGGGAGTACTAGTGGAAGAGAAGCTCTTGGGTATCTGTGTCGAGGTTATTTTGTTCAAATGGAAGCTTCAAGGATGCAACTTGCGCGTGTTAACGTCGTTGAGACGAAGAGAGCTTTGGGTCACACGCTGTCCTACCCAGCTGAGCTGATTCAGTAAAACTAGTGTGATGTTGTGCACGTAGTATTTAGCAAACTAAATTCGGGCTTTAGTTTCAAGTGCGCTGGTGATTTTATATAGCTTAATGAACTCGATCTCTAAAGTGAAGTTTGTTTTTTGTTATTCCGGATTCGAAATCGCTAGCCGTCTGATTAAGTTTTTTTTTCAACCATTTTCTAAAAAAATAGCAAAATCATTTTCTAAAACACTGAACAAAAAGTGCATACAGGCGCCGCGCGCGTAGTCAACCAAAAACTTTATTAGTTGCGACACATGAGAAATCTTTAATGTCGCCTCGCTATCAGCGGGTCTACTTCGTCTGCGAGGAGTCCAAAAATATTACCCAGAAGAATTGATCCATTGAACCAGGCAAGGCATTCAACTAGCCATATGTTAATTAGCAAGTGCCACTCCGTGATGTGATCCGCTCACATAAAATATAGAGATTCGTGACTCGTGGATGCATGGCATGCAAATTCACCCATGGATCACACGGAGGAGGGTGTTGCCGTGAAGGCGGCCGTGGGCAGGGCTTCCCGGCCGTTAGCGCACGCCCGTACTCATCAGCGGCCTGACGTCGGCCGCGGTGCGTCATGGAAAATCGGAAAGCTTTCCTGGCCATGCATGGCGCGCGCGCTCGCTACTTCCGAGAAGCTGCCTCGGCGATCAGTTCGGCCGATTAGTTTGGTGTGATGCTGGCGCTGGATCCAAGGGGCTTCGCTTCACCTTCGATGTTGCCCACATGGAGCTTCCTTCCTCTTGGCTTGGTAAAAATCTTCTTCTACCTGTAGCAGCAGTTTTTCTTTTTCAACCCCTGTAGTTAAGGAGCTGGTGTGGATGGTGAAAACAAACGGTTATAGTTATCTAGGCTCACGTGTGTGTCCCTAGCTAGATCAATAATTTGATCAATATAATATGAGTTATATATTATAAAAATAATATTATTAAAAAAAATTAAATGTCCTGTTTTTTAATGGTATAACTTTTGTGGATATACAATTTGTGTTGCATTAGGTGACCATAAACGAGCAGACATCTCCAACCTCTCCAAGATCTCCAAAATCCTAGCTATCATGCACAATCAGTAGATCCGATCTAGATACTCTGTCTAGATTGTCCACCCCCCAATTAACTCGATGAGTTGACTGCCAGCTCGCTGAGTACATCTTGTACACCATCATCTTAAGTGCATCTCTAGCCGATCCCCTAAAATTTAGAGGAGTATAAACGGCCGAGTATCCTTTAATCGAGTATTTTTACTCCTCTAAATTTTGATCGAACCGATCCTCTAAATTTAGCCGAGTAAAATTTTGTTTGGCTCATGCATTTCGTCAAACACTTACTATGCGGCGAGCAGCGACGATGGTGACCACGCCGCCAACACCGGAGAGCACGTCGCACACGCGTGAGCCGGCTGCAACACCGCCATGCTCCCAAATTGACAAATCCCTCTAAATAAACACAAAACAATTAATTCCCTCACAAACGAGTTCCATGGCCAGTGATTGGTGAGATGTTGACGACGTAGAGCTTGACGAGTTCCGTGGTGGCTTGGCTGCCGGTGAAGAGCACCTCGTCGGAGCTGAGCATGCCTTTGTACATCAACAGGTTCTTGTAGTACTGGTTGTCGAACTTGAATGGCGTCATGTGGTCCAGGAAGAAGAGGTTCTGGTCGTTGCCGGAGTGCGGGCACTAGAACATGTGGATGCTTGCCGAGGCGCAGGCCTCCTCGGCGCTGGCCGGCGCGCACCGGATGCGCAGTGCCGTCGCAAGGGAGTCCGCGTTGGCCCTGAACCACGGCTGCAACAAGAAAAGGCCGGCGAGGCCCAAAGCTGATGTCGAGGGTGTGCATGACCGGGGCGGGGGGGGGGGGGGGGGGGGGGCGCTTCACGCAAGTCGCTAGGCAGGCACAAGGTGGCCTTCACGCGAAGGAAGTTTTTACTCCTGTCAGCCGCGGGCGAGTATATTTACTCCTCCGGGAGGCCATGGAGTAAAATTTTCACACCTCTGACCATTTTAGGGGATCGGCTAGGTGCCGGTTAGAGAAGAAAAGGTGAAATTTTACTCCTCTAAAGCTTTTAAGGGAATCGGCTAGAGATGCCCTAACCCATTTGTGATATAATCACATCCAAGCAGGAGCATGATTGTTACTCACATAGTGAGGGTCTGAACCTCGGTAAAACTAATGTCGCGTGTTTATATCTGATAACTTGAGGCGACGTCTCTTTGTCCCACTGTTTCAAGTTAATTGAAATTGTAGATTAGTCTTAAGTCAAACTTCCTTTAAGTTTGACCAAAATATGTAGAAAACATATATATAATGAAAAAAAATTCTATAAGAATTTAGTGAAACTAGAGAAATTCTGGTGGCGCGAAATAAAGACCGGTCTACAGCAAATTAAATGGCATATGGATGCATCGGTCGATCATCTGTCCATCATTGACCTTCCGTTCATGGAAACTTTTCTTCTTATAGCTTTTAAAACATGGGTGATAAAGTGATACTCCTATATACGCAACGTGTACGTGTTGCTTTTCTCTGGCTCTCAACCTTAAAAGGAGTACCAAATTAGCCACATGCAGCACTAGTAGCCATGTTAATTTTCTTGCGTTCATGCCGAAGAGTCGTCGTCTCCTCGTGCTGCCCCCGGCCCGGGCCGACGCCGGCCGGCCGGCTCGCTCGGGACAACGCAAGCAAGCCCCGTTTCCTCGTTGCTGCCCTGCCGCGCGCTTGCTTTTCTGCAGAGTCGACGACGACGGAGAGAAATCGCCGAGAAAGCTCCGCCGAGAGTCCAGTCGTCGGGGTCGTCAAGCAGAGGCGTCGGCTTCTGCCCCCTCCCCGCGGGCGACGCCACATAACGCCAGTGCAGCGGCCAGAGTGACAACAAGGTGGCCGGGATGCCGGCAACATGGTGTGCAACAGTTGATTCAGTTTTGATTCTTCAACGCATGCACGACGGCGATGGTATCCGCGCGGCTAGGTAAGGTAAAGGTTGCGAGTCGTACTGCAGCAACCTGCAAGTCGCCCGTGTCCCTGTCCTGCTGCCACCTACCGGGCATGCCGACCTCCGCACAGCTGCACCCAAAGGAGCGGCCGGTTCCTCCATGTTCCGGCGAATGGTCGGGTCAGAGTACTCATGAATATAGCAACTGGACGGGGATTGAATGAGCTCGGACGACCCCGGTCGGTGTTGGGCACGAAGGCGGCGACTTGGGGAAAATCTAGCAGTACGTGCTTCAGTGACAGCCAAAGAATGTGTTTCCTACTTTTCTTGGAGTTGAACTATCGTTGACTACTTTGTTAGTGATATCCGACGCTAGACGGGCACACTTGCAGTACGGAAGGAACAGTGACGGGAGAGAACATTCAGCTGACTGTTGTGCTTTGAAATGAGAGCAGCACGTGCACAAGTTTATGAAGAATCAGATTCTTATTTTTCCTAGTTTCACATTCACATTGTTGGATGAGTGGATACATGTAAACCTCTTGATAAACTCGAACGCTTTTGTTTCTCCCGTCGTCCAGTACAGCCGCCGCTGCCTGTTGTGCCAGCATGCCCCCATCTGCCATGCTATACTGCCTCCAACTTGCAAGCCGTCCGTGTCCCCGTCCTGCTACCGCCTACCGGCATGCCGACCTAGATAATGCAACCTCCGTCTCGAATTACTTGTCTTAAATTTGTCGACAGATACGGGTGTATAAAGGTCGGGTCATTGCGGCAACTGGAATGGGAAGGAATTGATGGTGGGCTGATCCATTGAGCTCGATCGGGCGAACCCGGTCGGTCGGCGTTGGCGCAGGAAGGCATGGCAGCGACTTGGGGGCAAAGACTAGCGGTAGCCGAGCTTGGCTCGATCGGTGACAGCCAAGGAGTTCGTTCACTACTTTTCTTGGAGTAGAATTCTCGTTGACTACTTTGTTAGTGACAGCCGATGCTAGAGAGGCAAACTTGCAGTACATTTTTTTTTTGAAAAGGAGGATTACCCCCGATCTCTGCATCTGGGCGAAACTTGCGGTACATAAGGAACAGTGACGGGATCTCGATCAAGAACGTTCAGCCACGAGAGCTGACTTGTTGTGCGCGTGGGTGCTTTGAAATGAGAACAACATGTGGATACACAAGATCACGAAGAACATATCAGATATTTTTTTTAGTTTCACATCGTTGGACCACTCTGATGCAGAGGCTGGGGGCTATCCTCCTTTTCAAAAAAAAAAAATTGTTGGATATGAAGTGGATACATGTTTGCCTATGGATAAAATATATTTCTTTGCGTAGTATGAAAATGAGTCTTGGTCCAAGAGAGTAACAACAAGTAAAACGTAGGTAGCACACAATTTCGTATGTGTGCATGTTTTGAATCAAAAATCAACAGGACACTTCGCCCAACGACAACTATGATAAGAAATGATAAGTAACTTTTCTAAACATGAATGAATGAAATAGACAAAAGCACCACAATGCTCGAGCTTCCATGTACAACAAAGTAGCTCCGGAATAGAAATAATTATTTCCCCACAACAATAAAATATAGGTACAAAACTAAAGCAAAGATAAAAAATGCTGAAAGTTTAGAAAAGTAATTAAAACACACTAACGAAGAAGTTATTGAATCTTAAAAAAACATACGTTCTTTTTCAGCAATTAAACAGGAAGTGTTTCCCATACGATTCAGACATGGAGGGCCTACTTTATAAGACTAGTCAACCTATCGTTGTTTTTGTTTGTGAGGGATACTTCGGTGTACATTTTTGTTGAATAGAATTGTTACAGCTCTGGGAATCTACATTTTAGGATGCACATATCCATCATCTTATCAAATAAGGGCAAGCCAAAAGACCTTATAAATAAAGTACATTAAATTACCAACATAGGTCGACCCATTACAAGATGACAAAGAACATCTACGACTTAGTCGCCATCTTTCGTGGCAAACACCTCCAAGAAGGGAGTACAGACTTGCGCCAATGTCGTCGAGTCCAGTGACGGTGAAATCGTAGGTTTTCACTCTCGATATGAAGCAGGGACGGCGCCATCTTGATGATTGATCATCCAATAGTCGATCTACTCATTACCCTGAGGGAATCCACCATCCTGTCCTCCGGAGCTAACCACCAAGGCCACATCTGGAAGACCCCTTGGTCGTGCACCTACTCGACCAAGATCATCGCCAATCAGACCGAATTAGCAATCATCCACTTCCTACAACAGGACCCACCTGTCAGCGAAGGGGAGAGGACAATTTGCGATGAGTGACCACCAAGATATGTTGATCTGGTTGCATACCCATGGCAGTGGCGAATCTCACTGTAACATCATCACAAAAACAGCACAGTGAGCCACCGCTTGTACCGCCTCTAGAAGAGGAAAGCTCTGCCGCCACCTGCGTCCGCATGAGGAGCAGCGTCCAACGAATGTCGGACCTGACCACCTTGGCAGGCCTCCATGATCGGCCCAAGATAAGATCCCAGCCATCCATGTTGTAACATACTTACAGATCGGGTGGGTTTCTGTTTTCGAGGGTTTCGTCAAGGCCAGCCGCCGTCGCCAAAGAATTTTTGGTCCCTCGCCTCCGGCTGCCATCTTGGCGCTAAGAGGTGGGGGACCTCGGATCTTCAAGACCGTCTATGTTCTTCATCAACGTCTAGTGATCATCATAGATTCATAGTTTTATGAGAATAAATTTCCTCTCGTTCTTTTGGCGGTGCCATGAGTTTAGAGAGTTTTCTGTCCTCGCAGATCCGATTATTCGGATTTGATGAGTTTATGTTGCTGTGTCAAGCTTTTTTTGTTGGTCTGATTCTTTGTGGAAGTGAAATCTTTCATCGACATCATGGTGAAGATATAGTGATTCGACGGCCTGCACTTCAAGGGGATCATCCCCGGCCCAAGTACGTTCATCGATCAAGGCTTCCCATCTTTTTGGATGGGCGACTCAAGGCACTTTCAGAAATCATTATTGGTAATGTTCGTGCGGGTGTAAGAGTGACAACATCGTTGCTCCAGTCCAATTGCAGCCTCTTTACTGAAGTCTTTGGAGTATTTCTTCGAGCAGAGATTGATGCCGCGAAGAAGGTGTTTTCAAGAGATTTCATTGTAATTCTTAGTCATAGGAGTTACTTTGTATTATTTTTTTGGATCTTAGGTCCAAATCAATGTACCTGTAATTGTTATGAGCATGAATAAAGTTACAGGTGTTTCTCAAAAAAAAAAAAAACTTACGCAACACCGAAGCGTCACCCTCATGACGACCATTGCCCACAAGCAAATGTTTGGTCACAACACGGTGATGCGTGGAACAACAACCAAATATTGGCACGCGGTCCTCATGGCGAGAGCACAGCCACCGCTCGTGTGCTGACCACTGTAGCCCTAGAAGACGATAACCCGACGTCGCTCCTCCAGCAGGATGAAAACCCCACAATCCTTTCGGTGTCGATCTACCATCACCTCAGATAAATCGAAGGCGGCGGTGAGGTAGATGGGAAGAGATGACCGCCCGCTGGGTGATGGAGAAGCCTTCCCGGTCGCCTGGGGACGGCAGGGGTGGGAGGGAGGGGGGGGGGGGGGGGGGGGCTGAAATGGGGTGGGAGGCAGCGAAAGATTGGTGCTCGGTACATGAAACCACGGTATTTCCCGTGAGGCGGATCTAGCGGGTAAGAATGGATCCAGGAGGATAATGAGCGGCTCTGATTACGCCAAGGCAAAGCGAGACCGACAGACAGCACAGCGCCTTATCCTCTAGCACGTCTTGACGCTCCGACACCACCTGACCCGCCGCACACAAACCCTGAACTGGGTACGCCATGGCCGCCGCTTCGCTGCTCCACCTCGCCACCTCCATCTCCTCCCTGCGCCTCCATCTCGGCCACAACGCCGCCCCCGGCCTGCTCCGCCGTCAGCATCCGCAAGTGCGGCTGACGGCGGCGCCGCCGCGGGCGCACAGGGTGACGATCGAGCACGACGGCGAGTCGCGGGTGGTGGAGATGGAGGAGGACGAGAACATCCTGGAGCGGGCGCTGGAGGAGGGGCTGGACGTGCCGCACGACTGCAAGCTGGGGGTGTGCATGACCTGCCCGGCCCGGCTGGTGTCCGGCAAGGTGGACCAGAGCGACGGCATGCTCAGCGACGACGTGGTGGCGCAGGGCTACGCGCTGCTCTGCGCCGCCTACCCGCGCTCCGACTGCACCATCCGCGTCATCCCCGAGGACGAGCTGCTCAAGGTCCAGCTCGCCACCGCCAACGACTGACTGACGCCATCGTCATCCCACGCAGGCCGCCGGCGTTCATGTGCTCCGAGGCTTTGTACAATGTATTTCGCCAGCCATTACAATAAGATGCTTTTTTTTCGCCTAATAATCAGTTGCTTCAGCTGTTGCCTGAACAATCTTTGCGCTCTTGCTTGCTATGCTTGAAACATTGGTTCAGCGATAACCGGAACATTAGCGAATGAAAAGATTTCATGTGAAGCGAATCGAAAGATTTCATATGAAGGCGAATCGAAATATTTGATGGGCAAGAGCACATCATTTGTACTACTAATTTAACTAGATGTTTTAACACACAGCACAAGTTCAGTCTTCAGCCACAGACATGCATATCCATATTACAGGCATGGGGAGCAGATAGATATAGGTAGTAAGGTCATTATTTATTTGGGAGTAACACATGGCACTTCTCTCAGATTCTGCAGCTTCCATCATCTCAGCCTCGAGGCATCACTACCTGCAACCAAACAAGCAAAATTTGTTGGATCAGTACTCATATGTGCAGAAAGAAAAACTGACAGCATTTCAGCATAGCAGCCTAGCAGCTTAGTTTGCAGCAGCAGCGGAGAACTGTCGGCACATTTTAAGCTCAGGAAATTCATTTCGGAAACGGTAGACACGGGCACAGGCTATGGATTTTCAACTGCAACATCAGTTACTACTTACACGGGTGCCGCAGAAGTAGAAAGTGTTTCGTGCTCCCAGCAGGTTACTTGTCGCCTGGGCTCGAGCTTGTGACTTCTAGACCATTGCCTGCGGTAGAAATAGAACCAAACTGCTAATGATGGTTGAGGCGTCGATGTCGTTGGAGTGGACTACAGTACAGAACTACAGATTACATGCAACAAACATGAAAAGGCAAATAAAAATGCAGTCCATTTGTCATTCACAATTCTTGTTTCAGATATCAGAATTACAAAGTGTTGCTAATACACAGGAAATTCACTGCAGACTGAGTAACAATTCGTAAACTTCTGGTTTGAAATCTAAAAGCATGGTATTAGTCATGACAGATGCCACCTTTGGTTTTGTATTACAATTACACTCGATAGTGCGTACGACAAGATTCACAGACCAGTCCCAAGTTAAAGGGAAAAGGAAATCTAGGCATACTATGAAGATTGGTCCGATATGCAAAGCAATCGACAGAATCCATTATATATAGCCCATAGATTTGGAAAGCTTATAGGTATCAGACAGTCGGCTCATAATCAGCTTTGCTAACCAGAACACACAACTTTATATTTGGAGCCTAAACACGTGATAAAGTGCCCTAGCTAGTTATGGACAACGATTTACTAATTTTCACTCTACTGTTGGAAGCATATAATTGCAACACTAATTACGATTAAACAAATCCAGTCTGTCTCTGGCTACAATTTATCATCAACCTGGATGGCTTGCTATCTATTAATGTTAACGAGATGTAGTTTTTATTAATTTGCTGGAACTGATAGAATAGAACTCATTTTCAGAGCCCTACTTACAAGACTAATGAAATACCAATTCGTCTAACTACAACATACACCCTCTGTTCTTAAATGTAAGATGTTTTTGCAGTTCAATCTGAACTGCAAAAACGTCATACATTTAGGAACAGAATTAGTAGTTAGTAGGTTTAGGATACTAAAAAGTGAAACAAAAGCATTTACCAAACAAGTACCGTACTACAAACTGATCGATCTGGTCATAATCAAGCATGCGATACACATACTGAATGGCAATCTACAAGAAAAATTGTACATGTATGCTGCAGAAATAAAATGCATATCTGAACTAACCCCGTTCCAAAAACTTGACATGATAAGCTAACATCACTACTACTACTACCTATCATAAGTTATCCAGAGGACATAAAACATGCATAAACCCAACAGCTCTGATCTTTGCCTGAAGAAGATCACGACAAGCACACTGCAAGTTCACAAATAGCACAGGTGATAGATTGTGAATTTGTGATGAAGCAAACAGGTGTCAGGCTGGCATCCCTCCATCACTCAACCTGAATAACGCTCCCATTTCAAACCACTCCTAAATTGCAGACTGTTTTGTAGTTCTACTAAAGAATTCCCCAAAGTAAACACAGCGAGTAGAATTTGGGGACCTTGAACAGTTGCACAGTGCTGGAATCCTCTCTCGAAGGGCAGGTTGCAATTGCAACACAACAAGCAACAAGTAGGAATTTCGTCAATTGGACACGATACTACTCAAATGTCACAGCGAGCATAGATCAAGCAACAGAGAAAGTTGGATTAACAGTGTAGAAATCTAAAAGAATGGTGAGAAAATAGGAACCCAACGAAGATAATGAGGAATCCCTCACTCACCGTCGGGGTCGAAGAAGAAGACCTGGCGCGTGCGGCCGTCGGGCTGGGTCTTCTCGAACAGGTGGGTGCCGCGGGTCTTGAGCACGGTGAGGAACCCGTCGAAGTCGGCCACGGAGAAGGCCAGGTGGTGCCGCCTGGACAGCTGGGCGGGCGGGGCGCCCGCGGCCCCCGGGGCGGTGGCGGCGGCGACGGCCGGGTCCCGCTCGATGATGTGGAGCGCGACGTCGGGGGAGCCCGGGAGGCGGAGCCAGGCGACCTGGATGCTGGAGTAGGTGGGGGAGGGGACGCGCTCGAAGCCGAGCACCTCCTCGTAGAAGGCGGCGAGGCCGCGCACGTCGGCGGTCTCCCGCGCGATGTGGTTGAGCTGCAGCGTCGCCATCTGTCGGGAAGTGGAAGTGGAAGTGGAAGTCAGGAGTGGGCGGAGCGGCCGGGGAAGGGGGAAGAAAACGTGCCGTGCGGCCGGCCACGTGTGCTGCGTGGCTTCTCGCCCACCGCACACGTGTGACCCACAGGAGGAGGAGAAGGGGAATTTCCCCTTTCCTTTACCAGACCAGCCTTACAAAACAGACAATAACACATTTTCGCCAGTGATAGGCGCCGGCCGACCGGCCAAAAAATCCGACCGGTCGCGCGGGGGCCGTCAGATGCCAGTTATCTGGTCCGTTGGATCTAGAAAAAAATGGTTCGCCTCCAAATCTTCCTCTTTCTCGCGCAATACCCGTCGTCTTCCCTCGCACAGCACCCGCAACTCGTCGGGTGTGCGCGCCACGCCTTCCCCGCTGCCCCCCGGGCGCAGCACCGCGCCGCCCCTCCCGCTCCACACTAGATCTCGTCGCCGGAATTCGCGGTAACCCACCAGCAGCATCTTGTCTGTGCTCGCCGTCGCGCTTGAAGCACCATGTCCGTCGTGAGTGGATGTAGCAAACACGTCGCCGGTAGTAGCAAAAAAATCGACACTGTTGCAGCAAAAATGTCGTCCTCGTCATCGCCGGTCACCGCTAAGTCGTAAAGCACCATGGCCGTCGTGAATGGATGTAGCAAAACACGTCGCCGGTAGTAGCGGAAAATCGACATAGTTGAAGCAAAAAAAATCGTCCTTGCCGTCGCGGATCTCCGCTAAGTCGTAAATGGACATAGCAAAAAAATTATTCGGTAGTAGCAAAAAACAATGATGGTTCCAGCAAAAACAATGTCGTCGTTCCAACACCCAACATCGCCAGTTACAGCATCGTGAATCACTGGTTCAGCAACCACAGATGCTGGTTGCAGCAAACGTCGCGGCATACGGTCGTCGCCGTCCTAGCTCGCGGACACCACAGACGCAGCTTCTCGCCACGGGCCGTTGCCGGTTGTAGCAATCCGTGTTGCTGGTTCCAACATCCTCGATGCTGGTTCCAGCAAAAAACCGCCGGTACAAACTTCGGCAACACAAACAAACCGCTGGTTCCACCATCTGGTGACAATGGTTCCAGCATCCCGCGCCATTGGTAGTAGCATTCTGCACTACTGGTTCCAGCATTGTTCTCGTTGTTCGCAGGCACGCATCTCCGGTCACCGCGGTCTCCATTGCCGCCGCCCCCAACACGTGATCGCGGTGTTTGTAGTACGCGGCCGTGTGGATCGTCGCCCATCCGAGAGCTCGCAGGACATGGTCGGCTCCCCCTGCTTGGATTCATCTGAAGAGGGATCGCGGCGGCTCCGCTTGTGGTGCCCGCACGGGTTGTTCAGAGCTGAACTGGATTTAGTAGAAAAGAAGAAGATGCACAGGAGGAAAAAGGGATGTGGTGCGGATAAGGTGGGGGAAGTGTTGTTGTTTGCCGCAGGGTCGCGCTTGATCCAATGCATCACGTGGGACCGGCCGAAGGTCGTTCAACGCAAAACGTTTTCCTTTTTTAAAGGCATGTCACTGATTAAAAGAAGTTTACTCCCTCCGATCCATATCCCAGCAGGGGCAAATTACGACAATGCCCCATATTACATGTGCCACTCAACCATGCATGGACAGGACACGTGGAGGGCCACGCGTCCAGCGAACGATGGGAGAGAGGACCGACTCGGCTCCACCTCGAAAACTACCACAGTTTTCTAAAAAACTACCACAGTTTTAAGGCATGCCAAAAGTAACACTCATTTGCAACTGATAAGAATCTGAAGACAATATTTAATAGTGCTTCATCTCATAATGTAACACATAACAAAAACAATACAAAGGATAAAAATACAAAAGAGGGTACCAAATCAAAGGGTTGTTTGATTTTAGCTTCCCGCGATTACATCCAGGGGCGGACCTACGTTACGTCCAGCCGGTGTCACAGGACACCGGGTAATTCTGTGATTACCACGTATATATGGCCCATATATTCTATGTGACACCGGTAAAATTTATGGCTGGACACCGGCCTGTAGCGACGGCGCACGCGCAGCCCACAGAACGGCCCATGTAGCTAGCGACGAGGCTACTCGCGAGGGCACCCAGCCGCCTCGATCGATCTAATCGAATCGATCCATACAAGTGTATACGTGTGGCTGCTCGACTGCTCCTGGCGTTTCGCCTAACGGCGCCGCCTCGCCATTGAAGCGTCCGTGCCGGTATCGCCGTAGCCGATCACTCGAAATTTGAAGGAAAGAAGTTACTGTAAGTTTCCAATCCCCCTTAAGTTTTGTGCCTCTACAACTCTATTCTGTCCACACACAAAAAATGTAGATTCCAAAACTATGTAACTAGGGTTTATAAAATTTAAGGGTGTTACAGTTCAAAAACATACTGGGATTTGCTAATTTATATGGGTGGGGGGTGGGGGGGGGGGGGGATTCACATCTGTTTAGATTATTTCTCGACCATTTCTTTTGTAGGCAATAAAGATCCACTGTCGTATTTTGCAATTGCCAGTCATATTTGTTTAAATAGTATGGAGCCTTTATGCTTTATTGTTTTACTTTATATGACTGCTACTTGCACTACAGGACGGTAGACTTTAGTAGTTGTTAAAATACGTCTGGGAAAGATCCTTCAAAGAACTAGGAATATATTCCTACTGAAACACTTCGTTTTGGTAATCATTTTATGACCGAGCATTAAAAAAAATGAGTGTGTTACTTTCTTGTATATCATTGCTTAATAACCACATGTATGAGATATTCCAAAAAAAAACATATGTAATGTGCAAGTGGACCCCGGGACATTTTTGTCCTAGGTCCGCCCCTGATTACATCTTCAATAGTAACAGATGATTCACCTTCAAGCATAAAATTTGGTATGCAAGTCAGTGCATAGAAAGCAAGTAAAAAAATTGCTACTGGAAGCAAAATATGAAACATTATCTCTAGGACGAGGTAAAATTCCTTTGCGATTGCGATAACCCTGAAATCGCTCAATGATCTTTGACTCTTCAATACTAATAAATACATCTCGCTCAATGTAGCATACCATTCTGTGATTCAACCAATCATCACCCATCCTGTTCCTCAAGTCAGTCTTCATAACTGGTTTCCACATAGAAATAAGTCGACACAAGGTCCTATGATGTGACCCCCACCGTGTATCACCAGGTCTTGCAAGGTTAGTTAATTGGTTTTTTCCTTTCCCCCCAGGGAGTTCCCTGGCCTCCACTTGGCGCACAAATTCATCATGTTGCTCTTGGGCTAATTGATCATGTCTTTTACATGAAGCATTAACAATGTTGACAACCATGCTAGTGTATTCAAAAAAAATCCCTTACTGATGAACAACACTTTGCAACGGCAACAACAACTAATTGCAATTGATGGGCAAAGCAGTGTATATAATGAGCAAGACCTTGCAGCAACAAAAATTTGATAACACCCAATATAATCAAGAGACGAGCTTTGTATTCTTCTTCGTCCTTCTGAGTACCTCGATCAAACACATGTGGCAGATTTTGCCTCTGATTTTTGAAAGCCTCATAGTGTTGTCTAGCCTTATTATGAGCACTATCATGTTTACCAACATGTTCATCGAGAATTTTAGGTCCATCCTTCCAATTTTTAAACCCATCCTTAGTGAATGCTAGAACACCATAGTTTTCAGCTCTTGGTTGCTTAAATAGAAAGCAATAAAAGCAAAAGGCTGCATTTTTAGTAACGCTATATTCCAACCAGCCACGATGATTTTTGTACCAACAATCATGAAAGCTTCTAAACCCTTTTCCTACCCATTTCCGTTCATATTTATGATCAGTTGGTTGGCAAGGGCCCTTACTAATGTATTCCCTTCTAGCAAGATCTCTAATGTCGGGATCCAAATTCTCAGTAGGTATTCTCTTACCAGGGTCTGGCTCAATATCACCGGGCTTAAGTTGAGCTGTAACATGAGGAACATCAGCGCTTGCTCGAGTTGAAGGGCATGTTTCTGTTACTATGGAATCAGCGCTTTGTGGTTGAAAAAAAGATGTCATTGTCCTGGTTCTTTTGTTCATCTTGTCTTCGGTCTTCCTGTTAATTGGAACAAAAATTAGGAATCGGTGCTTTGTGGTAATTTGAAGCATCAAGTTCAGAGAGCAAAAACATCTAATTTGAAGCATTAAGTTCAGATACCCTGCTGCCTCCTTTCTCAAACTCAAAAGAAATTAGGATTTGGGAGTGGAGTGACCGCACTAGGAAGAGCAACGGGGCAGAGGGGAAATACCTGGCCAGATGGTGGCGGATGGCCGTACGGTGGCAGGAGGCCGGAGGCAGGGAGAGGTCGCTGGACGAGCAGTCGATGCGGCGTCGCTGGACCTGGACGGCTGGCTGCCTGGCTGGACGAGAGGCCGGGCTATGTCGCCGGACGAGCGGCGGGGTGCAGCCGTGCAGGCGAGGTCGCCGGACAAGCGGCGGCCGGCGGGTGGCTAAGCGGCGGCTTCTTTTCTCCTGCACGAACGGCGGCTGCTCGATGCGTGCGTAGGCCGTAGGGTTCCCTCCTGTTCGATCTGGTCAACGAGGGGGGCAAGTGCTGGGCTGGGCCGCGGCTACGCCCCGGGCCACTTCTGAAAATTTCTAAAAAATAGGCCTATTTTTTTTCCCACGCCCCGGGCCATGGCCCTGGTGGCCTGGGGCCAGCTACGCCTTTGCGTGTGACCCACAGGAGGAGAATTTCCTTTATGAGAGCACCCTTACAAAACAAACAATGACATACATGTCCTCGGGTATATCGATATTGTCTTTTCATGCACTTATCAATGACAGCAAAGTTTGATGCTATATTTGGATCTCCGAAACATCCTTCAAGTCAAGTTAACATTGTTGACACATCAAACGGAAGTCATCGGTAGGATTAAATCGCCGTCCTAGATAAGAAAGCAACGAACGGGGTTGAACAACCATCACAAATATGTCTAGACATAATCGGGGAGGCATAATCTCAGTAGCTTCCTGACGTCGTGCTTTGTCGAAATGGATAAGAAGCTAGAAGACCAAAACACGAGTCGTCCCCGTCCACTCCGCCAAATGACCCTATGTCTGGCCCTGATCAAAGCTCCACACGACCTTCACCGACGGCAATCGGCATTGCCAGAACAAGAACATGATGAGGAGATTATTTATTTTTCCCACGCACCACTGGGTAGTCCGTCCACGGCTCCACCCATAAGGCACCCGGAGGCGAGGGGAACCAGCGGCAGGTTGTCCTTTTTCTCCTAAGAGCATCTCCAACAGACGCGCTACGGCGCGGCACGCTAAAATTGTTTTACAGCGCCGAAATAGCCCTTTTGCGCGCCGGAGTTGGTAGTTGCTTCACCAGGCGCTGAAAATTTTTACCGCGCCGCTGTAGCGCTTCAGCAGGCGCAGTAAAATAGAACGCGCGCGCTCAGCACAAACAACATTTCTCATTCAATGTGGAACCAAGAAGATCAAACACACATAAAATAAATCAACAATAAATAGTTCAATTATTATTACAACTCAAACAAATAATTTATCTTCAATACAACAAATAGTTTAATGACCAATACAACAAATAGTTCATGACCAATACAACAAATAGTCAACAATACAACAAACATACCACATCAAACTAGTTTTGTCGCCCATTCCATGACCACCACTCCTCGACTAGATCCTTTTGAAGGTCATCATGCATTTTGGCACGTCGAATGACATGATAGGAGGCAACAAAGCGGGCCACCCTCTCAGCCCTCCTCCGCACTCGCACGGGGTGTCCCACAACTCATACTGAAAATAGTCCAAATCTTGCCCACGGTCGTTCTCGATGATCATGTTATGCATGATCACACAAGCGTTCATGATGTACCAAAGGATCTTTTGATCCTAAAATCTAGCCGGTCCTCTCACAATAGCAAATTGGGCTTGCAAAATCCCAAAAGCTCTCTCTACATCTTTCCTAGCCGCCGCTTGAGCATTGTGGAAATCAAGATTTTTCTTACCTTGCGGTGCCATCAACGGCTTCACAAATGTTTGCCACCTTGGGTAGATGCCATCCGCAAGATAGTAGCCATAGTTGTATGTATGGCCATTTGCTACAAACTGCACCGGTGGCAGTTCACCATTTGCAATCCTATTCATGAGTGGTGACCGTTGAACAACATTGATGTCATTCAAAGATCCTGGCATTTCGAAAAAAGCATGCCAAATCCAAGTCTCCTGATCGGCCACCGCTTCAAGGATTATAGTGAAACCCTTTTTTCTGGCCATGGAATTGTCCATGCCATGCCTTAGGACAGTTCTTCCAACTCCAATGCATGCAATCTATTGAGCCAAGCATACCTGGGAACCCGCGAGCTTTGTTCATCTCCAAAAGCCTTGCGGCGTCTTCAGCATTGGGAGCTCTCAAATATTTCGGACCAAACACTTGCACAATTCCAACTGCGAAGCGCTTGACACGCATGATGGCTTGACTCTCACCCATGGCCAAGTGATCATCAACTAGATCCGTCGGAATACCGTATGCCAACATACGCAAAGCGGCGGTCACCTTTTGAAAGGTGCTATGCCCGAGTTCTCCGGCAGCATTCCTCCTTTGCTGAAAAAACCGAGCATGCCTCGCCAGTTTCTCCTCAATGTGTTTGAACAACTCGATGCTCATCCTAAAACGGCGCCGAAAGTAGGACTCGGGGTATGTGGGATTCTTCACAAAATAGTTCCTCATCAATCTGTTGTAGGCATCGATCCTTTCCCTCCACAATTTCTGACGACCAAAAACCGAACCACCGTGCTTCGGCTTTTTATTGATGTGCATAGCTAGGATCATTGCGACGTCCTCCTCCTCTTGAAGATCAAATTCTTCATCGGAAGAATCGTAGGACAAACTCATCTACAAACTTGAATTCAAACTAAAATTTAAAACTACAAACAACATGCTCCAAATTCATCTACAAATATGAAGTTAGAAGCAATATATACCTTGCAAGCATTTTGTCAAACACCTTGTGGGCGCCGAGCTGCAAACCCCCGCCGGGCGCTGTTCGCCGGAGGAACGGGGCGCTCAAGGGGCGGCGGCGAGGAGAGAAGGCGGAGGAAGCAGCGGCGGCCACCGGAGAAGCAGGGGAAGCGGCGCGCGCGCTGGGGATAGGCGGGGGAAGCGCCGGTCGCCGGAGCGAATGGGGAAGCCGCGCGCGCGCGTGGATATTTCAGATCCGGCGGTTGGTGGAGATTCGCGCGCCCGACTGGCTGTCCAGCGTGCGGTAGCGGGCGCTCGAAATTAACAGCGCGCGATGCAGTTTTGTTCGGCGCGGTGAGCCGTTTTTAGCGCGCGCGTGATTTTTGCGCGTCTGTTGGAGTTGCAGATTCGGTCGCGCGCGCGCGCTAAAAAACAGTTTTTTCAGGCGCGCCGCTTATTTACCGCGCCTGTTGTTCACCGCACCTGTTGGAGATGCTCTAAGGTGTGGTTATGGTCGTGTGCATAGTATAAAGTTGGGTTTATGTGCAATCTATAGTCAGATGTACAGCAAAACAACTCATTTATTCAGTTGAAAAACCAACACATTTTTCTATGACTTCTTATTAGGTCATATATGAAAAACGTTCAAATACAAAAAATAAAACAGGAAGACACACATTTCCGAAAGGCATATAAAACTCGATAGGTAGCTGATGATAATTTCATTTATCTTGATATAATAACATTGCATTACAGAGGAAGAGATCTGGGAGCTCTCAGATATATTACAATCTCTGGTATAATAATGGTTTAACATTCTGCAAGAGGAATTATCCTCCGCCCGAGACATATACAATCACTAGTAAAACAAGTCTCATCAGCAAAGCATTGGACATCAGCAATGCTGCAACAAGTCCTCCATCTTTATTCAGAACCTTGCATCCATCCATGGCGACTGGTGATCATCGTCCCCACTTCCTCTTGAAATTCTGCTCATCGTCGCTTGCGTCGTCGCGTCTGAGGCTGCTCCTAGAACTGTGCCTGGACCTCTGGCTGCTCTCTGTATCACCATCAACTGTAGAAGACACGCGCATTCTCTTCCTGTCATGGTGATCCTCGTGGTAGTCAGAACGCCCATGGTCCCTACTCCTCGCCGATCTTGACCGGGACCTGTCCCTCGACTCCCTGCCACGAGGAGAACCCGACCGCTGGCTGCGCTCTGATGGTTTAGATCTAGACCGGGACCTGTCCCTGGACTCTCTGCCACGAGGAGAACCCAAGCGCTGGTTGCGCTCTGATGGTTCAGGTCTTGACTGGGGCCTGTCCCTCAACTCTCTGCCTTGAGAACCCATGCGCTGGTTGCGTTCTGATGGCCGGGGCGCACCAGAGTCATGTGGCCTCTCGGTCTGCCTTGAACGTGCAGCAGCTTCAGCGTTCCCCTGGTAGACCTGCCTTGAGCGTGCAGCAGCTTCAGCATCACGGTGTAGCGCGGCCTGGTTTTCCCAGCTAAAAAGAAACAAATGAAATACGTTTAGCATTCAAACTCAAATGGACAGAAGAAGATACAATGACTACAGCTGATCTTAACTAAATCGTTCCACTGACCAGAGGTCTATGTCTATGTTCATTTCTACACGTAGAAATGAAGAAACAAGGTTTGTAACTGATAATACACACCTTTGATAGTTTGGCGGATAGCCTTGCATGGCAAGAGCCTGCGGCGGAATATTGCCAAAGGGATTCATACCAAATGGACCCATTGGGTAACCACCATAGGGCATGCCCATTGAGCCGTACATGTATGGATCAGGTACACCAAATTGACCCATGGGATATCCACCGTTGAAAGGGTTACAAAATGCAGGGTCAAATGGAACGTTATAACCATAATCAACATTGTTTGGATGAACAGCCTTAGATGAGTCTGCCTTCTTCCGCTTCTTCTTCAACTGATCAGTCCTAGCAACTTTTGGTTCTAAGCTCCCTGAAACAGTACCGTTCTTCAAAGTTGATTCGCTCACATCCTTCAGTTTGGGGAGGTCAGCACTAGGTACGGCTTTCTCTACTGAACGCCCTGCAGAGCCTTCAGTGTTGCTCTTCAGATCAGAATTCTTCTGACGGCGGTCGACTTGATCACCTTCTGTTGCGACCTGGAGGCGGGCGTCGGGAGAAGCTGGCGATAGCTGGTTGTCCATACATTGCTTCGTGTCCCTTTCCAAAGCAGCCGAGGTGGTGTGGCTCTGTGATTTGGGATCAGGGTTGCTTCCTGAAGAACTTCTGTGCTTCCCTGTACTACTGGCAGTGCTGCAAGTCCTTGTTCCTAACAAATTGCTGATTGTGCTCCTAACTGTGGGATTGGGGATGAGGGAATCTGCAAGAACCTTGACTCCACAAATGCACTTCGATTGTGTAATAATGTAATCTCGAATACCTGAGGGGGGAAACAGACAGTTATTCCTCGTTCAATTTCACAAGCAGCATAAACTCACGAAAACGATAGTACAAACTATTGCGAAGAACTAAAACAAAGTTGGAGCATAAGCACACTCCGAATATCTGAACACTGGTTCACCACAGAGCAGGACATCTAAAAATACAGACTGGATATAAGAGAACCGCTTACATTTATCACAGAAACTGACGAAGCAGCACTTGCTTGTTAACACTGCATCTGCCATCACCTTATTACATAGTTGGCAGTGGAGTTCTGCTGGCAAGTCATCAACTACACTCACAGATGCAGCTGGGGCAAGTGCAGATAGAATGTCATCAGCAGGATTTGGAGATACGACTGGGGCAACTGGACGAGACATTTTGTAGTTGTCAAATTTGGAATCGCCAATAGTTGGGCAATGCTGAATAAAATGCCCTGGAATCCGGCATCTGTAGCAGGTATAGCCAGGTGGAGGCGTCTGGTTTTCCTGTGGGCAATGTTGAATGAAATGGCCTGCAACTCCGCAGCTGCGGCACACATAGCCTGGTGGAGGTACCTCCCTTTCTGATGATCCATGGCCTTCAAGTAGAACGATTTGTCAAACAGAGCACATGTTAAATAGCATTCTGAACACATTCACAGAACAATGCAAACATATTGTGCAGCAGTATAGTTCACATATTCACAAAACAACGTGAATCTGTTAAAATTTGTATGAAAATCTGCTAGAGTTCAAAGGCTGTCTAATGGGCTGGAAACAACTGTCTAGTTACTGTCAAAAATGATCAAGTGAAACATGATCTACCATACCAAAAAGAAAAGAAAATTGGTCTTCGCAGAGCTGTAACACCTAACACTCTTTTCATCATAACTATATTGATTTTTTCAAGAGAATCTCTTCAGAGGTAACTTCTAGCATAAGCGTTAACTCAAAAGAACATCATATTGAAGACATAGAATTTCTGCATTACCATTATGGCGTCCTGATGTAAACCTTCCAGCAGCTTGTCCTCTCTTAAATGGCTGATCTTCCCTACATGCACCAATAAATATGATCATTAGAGAGGGTACCAAAAAAACCTAGGTGCTAATTTATGCGAGAGAAGGAAATGCTGTATTCTAACCATTTAAGTTCAGCTGCATCAATCACAGCTGCGATTGCAGCATCTTCATCTTTCACTTCTGCGGAGGAACAAGATTTTGAGACTGATTCAGTAACCACCGATCTGTTTGAAGCTATAGAACCATCTTCTATGACTTTCCGCCTGCAATTAGAGGTACAATATTAGTATATTTAAAAGAGCATCTCCTTAGCCATCAGTTAAAGACCTCCCAAAGTTAGACCAAAGTCAAAATCTGTTTGGAGAAAGAGTGGTATATAGAAAATCTAACGTAAAACAATATGCATGTCTTTTTAGTTCATTCTTTGAAGGAAACAAGCAGAAGGGACAGAGAGAGTGCCTTCGTCAGTCTCTATTTTTATTACAAACACTTGTTGTTAAGAACGTAAGAAAAGTCTACGCATAGAAGATAATCAACAAACAAAGTTGAAGGCAGCAAATTTCACATGTAATCTCAGTTCCATCCATTAAATTTCCTACTATGAATCACCCCGCCCCCTCCCCCTTCCCGACCTCTCTGTACAGACAGGGATACAGTGACTTACGAGGACATTACGACGATATTCTCTGACTCTTGCCCAGCAGTTCGGCGGACCAGCACAGTTACGTTCTGTGGTATCATTGCATCTTCATCTGCATATTCTGCATTCAAGAATAAGAACACAAAACAATATGTCAAAGCATTTCACTAAAATACCCATCTAGCTTTTAAGTGTGATGAAATAAAATCTTCTCCAGTATAACCAAAATATGCAATTAAATAGCAACACTAATGTGATTAAATTGAAACTGAGATCTTCAAATAACAGCACAACAATCAAAATAACAGGTTAATTTACGTTCAGAAAACTGGGGAAGTGCGAGCTACTGAGATGTGCAGGATGGGAAAATGGAAGAGGATTAATCGCAATCAAGATATGCAAATTGAACTATCCATGGTATAGGGGGTCTCTCGTGCTATAGAAGCATATCACAAAGGACATGCTAGAGAACGAGTATAGCAGCTCTTCAACTACAACAACAGTATGTCCTAGTACATCATGAAGAAACCTCCATTACAGTCATAGTACATAAGCAAATATCAGTACAGCAAGACACAGATTAATATTGACAACCATGCTCGAGGGTTGCACAATTCGCATAACAGTTATGCAAACACAACCATAGCATAACTGACCATCAATATATGTACATAAACAGTATACACAGAAAAGATAAACAAGCTGAAACAGCATTACTACAGAAATGAGCCACATTAAAATCACTGATCAAACAAAAAGGCATAGGCTTTGTCCAGAGCAACACGAAATATCCGTCATTGCTTTGTTCGAAGCTGAAGTTCAGTTGTGCACTTGAACCACACATTACAATACATGATGAGCAGACAGGAATACTTGAACAGAAGGATGCATCTCTAGATTTCACACGGGTAAAAGATAGATATGTGTATCTTGCATGGCGTCCAGGTCCCTGATAACTAAACTGGTTGATCTTAACTTAAGTGGGAGCAATTTCAAATGGAGTCGAATACGTATTAATTATTCTGATATTTTGGCTCTGTATTAACAGTATAACAATTTGCTTCGTGGATGCAATTCAATGTAAATTAGTGATATGCCTAGCAAATGAGAACTTAACCTAAAGGCTACAATAAAATTTAAAAAAACCCGCCAATGATGTGATCCTGGCAATAAAGCTAGCACCACTTCTCCTGATATAGATTTGCAGGATTATACAGATCTCAAGAGGCAAAAGACCTAGCTTGTACAGATGTGATCCTGGCGTGATTTTATCAGATTGAACAATTCAGGTGGGTGCAAAGCTGTACCCCAAATTCTAAAAAATTTACAAGAGCGAATGCTGCTGTACAGATTAACCTTAACCAAGACCTAAATAAATCCACTCGGCGTCAAAACGAACCTTCGCCGGTCTGGGCGTTGGAGAGGGCGATATCCTCGCGGGGGCCGCGGCCGCGGCTACGGCCGATGCCGTGCCGGTTACTCGTCAAGATGAGCTGCTTGAGATCAGACACAGATATAAAGGAATAGGGCAACGTCACAGGGTAAGTTTCCTTTGCACTCTTATATTTGTAATACAAAACACCCATGGTGATTCGAGTCTGTCTGTCTTTCTCTTCGGGCCTCTCGTTTGCACACACACAATTCACGAGAGGTCCGGGGAGAATTTCTCACAGATCAATCAAATAGTACAGGGAGAGCCGCAAATAGCGGGTTGCGTTACAGATCGGGTCCGATCCGACGCGAACGGCGGCGGCGGGGCCGGCGGCAGGTCGCTGGTCCCTTGGAGACGGCGCGGAGTCGGAGCCCTCGGACGGCGCGGCGCGGATCCTGGCGACGTGGACGGAGGCGGCCTCGAAGCTTGGACGGGGGGTGACGCCGGGCAGCGCAGACCTCCGGAGCGTGCTTGGCGCCGGGGAAGGAGCGGGACGCCGATTCCGCCGGAGGAGAGTCCCGGTCTGGGAGTCGCGCCGCAGCTAGGGTTCCGCCGGGCGAAGATTGGGGATTGGGGAATCGGTGGGCGGGGTGGGGATTGGGATTGGGGAATCGGCGGGGGCGGGTGGTTTATAGCCGCCCGCGCGCCCGCTGGATACGATGCGTCCGGTGCGGTCCGACGCGGGGTGGGTCGCGTTTTCCTTTTTCTTTTCCTTGGCTGCGAAGCTTCCGGGCCGGCTCTCCGTGAGGTGGAAACGCCTTCGCCTTTCGATGAGATAATGATTCATGATGTATATTTTCTCATATTTATAAATTTGTAAATCTCTACCTAATATTAAAGGGAGGATTGTTTCTCCACTTTTTTGGTCCAATCAATTGTTTTGTACGTCGTCCCTTCCTTTTTTTCGTACGTCATCCTGTTTTTTTCTTCGTACACGCCCCGCTTGCCCGCACCCTGTGTTTTCCGTGCCTTTCACCACTAAATTTATAAAAAAAGCCCCTCGGCAGCTCACTCCAGCCCTGCCAGTCCGACGCATCTCGCCTGCGCGGCAGCGTCCGCCACTCCCCCCCTCTCCTCCTCCCCTCGCCGCCAACCGTTTGCGTCCTCCGGGCAAAGCCTCTGGGCGGATCCGGCGACGGCGGTGTCTCTGGCGCGCTGGAGCGGCTCGGCTGCGAGCGGGGTCGCGGTGAGTTGGGCCGGGGAGAGCGCGGCGGACAGGACGTCGGCGAAGGTGGCGGCACGAGGTCAAGCTCGCGGGCGCACTTGCGGCAAGCGAGAAGGTAGCGGCAGAAGGGCCGCGCCCTCTCCATGCGCCGCTGGAACAAGGGCCGGGCCTAGAAGCGCCTGGCGCCGTCCGTGGCGCCGGCGCTCGTCTTCCGCGCCCCCTCCGCTGCCCCCGACACGGCCACCGCGCTCGCCTTCTTCGACTGGGTCGCGCGCCGCTTGGCCAGCGCGCTCGCCCTTGACGGGGCAGGGGGAACCGGGCAACAGCGGGGGCGAGCAATGGAGCCGGGTACCTGTGGATCCAGTGACAGCGGTTTCCTTTCGGTGGGGGAAGGAGGTTTCCGGCGGCGGCAAGCTCCTGTAGGTTGGCGGTGAACGAGAGAGAGGATTGAGAGAATGAGGGATGCAGGGGAGAGAGAGAGGGAGGGGAGGGGAGGGGAGGACAAGACGAGGAGCAGGGGAAGTGGGGCGCAGGAGAGAGAGAGAGAGAGAGAGAGAAAGGCGAAGGAAAGGAGGAGAAGGAGAGATGGCAAGAGCGGCCGGTGTGGTTGCTCTGGTGACGGCGTCCGGCGGGATCGACGGCAGTTATCGCCCTTGCCACGGTAAGAGAAGAGGAACGGAGCCATAGGTGCGGCTGGAACACGGGCGGACTGGGGGGAGCACGGGGGTGTGCGGCAGCAATCGTCCTTGCCACGGTTGGGGAAGAGGAACAAAGCTATGGGTGCGGCCGGGACACGGGCGGACGTGATGGCGTGGCGATGGAGCTCGACCGGCCGTAGGCTGGAAGGAACTGGGGGCGGGGCAGCTTGTGGGCTGGATGGAGAAGAGGATGAGCGGCTGTGGCTGGTGGATAAGATCACAGGAGGAGTCACCGAGGAATATGGAGACAGAGCGATGGCGATGTGTGGAGAAGAGGCACACGCTGGTCAAAAGGGGCTCTCGGTGGGGATTGCTACAACTATTTTTTATTGAACGTTTGCTAGATATGGCTGCTATAATATAATAGAGTATACACACTGGATGACCAGCTGCACATCCACATGAGTTGTTTGACCCATGCTCTGTATTGTGATGGTTGGTTTTATTTTCTATCTAGTACTTGCTAACTAAAATAATTAATAAATTGCAACATTTGAAATCCAAATATATACTTTACTTGAATGATGCAGTTGATTGAATTTCGCAGTGCATATTTGGTTAAGTTTACATATACATCAAAAGAAAATTATCCCGTTGCACCCGCAAAAAAAAATATCCCGTTGCAAAAATGTTCGCCGATTAAACAAAAATGTTTCAAAAAATATTTGCAAATAGTATAATATGTTCATGAATTCAAAAAAAGTTCTTGATTTTGCAAAATGTTTGCGAATTTAAAAAATGTTCACAATTTCAAATATGTTCACGAGTTTAAAAAAATGTTCATGATTTTTAAAAATTGTTCACGATTTCAGAAAAATGAGAGTGATAGTGTATATCGATGATATAGTAAAATGTGATCATTGCCATTCGAGATTAAGATTTTCTCTCCCGTTGCAACGCACGGGCATGTTTGCTAGTTAGACCAAATGCTGATGTTTTTGCGGCAATAATTTTTTTTCCAAAAAAAGACCCAGATCTACTATAAAGATTCATAAGAAAACACAAGGCATCGTACACATAAAATACACGGTGGGACGGGGCGATGGCGTCGGGCAACACGAACCTTCCAAAGCGTGCGTAACGTTGGCCCGGGGGAAGGGAGGATGACGTTGTGAACATGAGTTATGAAGGTTCAAAAGAAAATACAAGGAGAGATGGGATGACAACGGGCGGCGCAAACCTTCTGAAGCGTGAGTGACGGCGGGGAAGAAGCGAGCCGACGAATCCGCCGGAGGAGGCGTCCCCGTCTGCAAGTCCCGCCGCGTCTAGGGTTCCACCGTCGATTGAAGATTTTGTTTTGGGGGAGGGGAGTGGGGAATCAGGGGGGCGGGTGGTTTATAGGTGGCCACCCGCTGGATACGATGCATTTCACGCAGGGTGGGTCACGCTTTCTTTTTCCTCCTCGCTTTCCTTTTCCTTCGTTGCAAAGCTTCCGGGCTTTTCGACGAGGTGTCCTTCCCGTGAGATAATTCATGACATCAGACATGTACTTTCTCATATTTGAGTTATATCATATTCGATCGAATTTTGGTGTTTATTTTACACCAGTATCCATTTTCAAAAAAGGACTCAGATTTATTATGAAAGTTTCATAAGAATAACGAGCCATCCTAAACAGGATAAAAGTTACATCGAGGACACTGCACCAACAAATGACCACTGACGCAACCAGAACGACCCGCCGACGCGGCGCTCTCGCCGCTCCTCTATCGGAGTCGACTTGACCTTGTGGATCACGGTCGGAAAATCTTCATGCATGTGCCCATAACGAGCAGCGCCCTAGGGACACAGTCATCAAAAATTAAACCCTTAAATCGATCTGAACCGTATGACACAGAATCTCGCTGACCCGCACACACAGCGAGAAATCCTAACCTAACCGCCCCAAGGAGACGACGGGAATCTACGTTGGAGCTCCGTCATCTCCATCACGATGGATGAACTCGAGGAGGATTAGAGCCCGAAAGACCAGCTCATCCGCCCGAACGCCGCCCATGCAATAAAAACTCCAACCTAAACTACTAGCCAGAGTCGAGGCGCGGGGACCCCCCTCGCCGTCACCGGTCATCTGGGCGACAGGCAGAGGGGGGGGGGTTGGATCCACAGGCTCGTAAACAAAGTTTGGGGAGGGGGGATGAGTGCCCTAGCAGTCGCAGTCGCGAGAGGAAATGAGAAACCCTATGAAACAATTGTGTTCTATTCTACAGCAATATCTTTTGATTTGTAGGTGTCTAAAAAAACATTAATAGTAAAAATATGGGACTACAATGTTATGGCCATATGATTCCCGTAATTTTTTTATATGTTTGGTTGCTTCTCGGAAAAAACAAACTTTTTGAAGAGGTTTGAGTGGATCCAGAAGTTCCTATGGAGGACCCATTTGGTTCAAAGGAAAAGTGGGAGAAAATATATAAGAATATGAAAAAAAGAATCTATGATGGTACTAAAATACAAATATATAATTATATGGTTTCTAGAAAACCGGTGCCTCGAGTGTTGGCTATCATGCCTTTGGTCCAAAGGAATGGGCCAAATGAAAAATGGAGAAATTCCTTTTATCCGTATTTCATAGGAATAACACGGGAATTCTAACACCCACTCGGACCTCTTTTTAAAAAAATTATGCACGAAGAACCAAACTAATATCCTTAGTGGCATAATAACATTTTAATTGTACATTTTCATATGGTTTTACTCTTATTTGACCATTATTATCAGGATTTTTGTGTTTTTTTCAATCATGTGAACCAGACTCCCAAGTTGAATATTACCCTATTTTTCCATCATTTTGTTTTGCACATGCATTTTATCCTATTCCTATATATTTAGAATTTTACTAACCAAAGGAGCCCGAAATGAAGGGCTCTTTTGTTTCAAAGGAAAAGTGAATGAAAGAAGTGGGAATAGGAATTTTTCCAATGGCACTATTAATGATTTTGATTATTAGAAATGTGGCAAAGAAAAAATGAAGGACATTTTCGTTTGATCTCAGTTTCAAAGGAAAAACTTAGGAGTTCAAACATGCACTTGGACCTCTTTTTCATTTTTATATGCACAAAGAATGATGCTAAGATCCCTAGTGGCATAATAACATTATAAATGTACATGTGGTTTTGACTTTGTTTTACCATGTTTATTAGAATTCTTGCGTTTTTAAAATTCTTGTAAACCAAACAACAAAGTGGACATAATTTCCATGTTTAGCAATCATCTATTTTGCGCATGCATTTCTATCACATTCATGTGTTTTTTTTTCTATTCATGCGTTTTTAGTATCCCCCGCACCAAAGGAGACCGTAGTACAAGAAAATCATGCTTTCTTTGTTTCTCTGGATTCTTTAGGCATCGGACGGGCGAGCAATCTCTTAATAATATTTCGAGTTGTGGGTTTTCTCTTATTTTTGACCTTGCTTATCACTCAACAAAATCCTATAGGATTCAATTATATAAATCAAACGACCGGCGTAGGAAAAATTTTCTAAGGATTTCAATTCTTCAAAATTTCTACAAGAATATTTTTAATCAAATAGGCCCTTAGGGATTATTTGGTTTGATTTGTGGGATTTTAAAAAACCAGGAACTAGAAAAACATAGGGCCACAATGTCATGCCCACTTAAATCCTATAGGATTTTTGTTTGTTTGATTGCATCACGCGAAAAACAAAGGATTCTTTTTCTAGAGGTTTGAGTTGATGTTTATGGAACGTAGTATAAAAAAAATCTTAGAACAATCTTACGAATCAAACGACCAACATGGAGAAAATTAGTAAGGCCTCATTTGGTTCATAGGATAGGGATATCATAGGAATAGAAAATTTATAGGAAGTGAGATGACATGTATCGCAAATTCTATATAAAAAGATATGTCATTTGATGCATAGAATAAGAATTTTTCCATTGAGTCTAGGATAATATTTTTTTCCTTTGAAATGTGAATGGTTGGTTCCTATACAACATGGGAATAAGAATTCATTCCTACAAACCAAAATGCTCCAAAGGAATTTTTCCTTTGAAAATCTTATCCTGTAGAATTCCTACAAGCCAAAGGAGACCTAAGAATTTCAATCCTTAAAAACTCCTACAAAAATCCTTTGAATCAAATACTACGATCCAAATGGCTTTCGTAGGAAAAGGAGGAAAGTATCTCCGCCCCCCCCCTGAAATCCTCTCTGATGGACCAATTTCCCCCTCAACTCTAATACCGGATCAATCAGCCCCTCAAATCTTTTAAACCGGATCAATTCCCCCCTAAGGTGTTTTTGGACTTGATTGTGAGTGGTTTGGACCCAGACCGTGCACTTCTCACTAACTGGACTCGCTCACTAGGCAGAGATAAAGCGAGTCATGGACGACCTCTGCCTCCGAGGTACCCGCTCTACTCTCCTCTGTTCCGTCTCGCTTCAGGTCCTGCCAATCATGGACTCAGGTTCTGGCTCTGCTTACTAAATAACAACGTCGATGTCGCAAACATGCTGGACAGGCTGACCGTGCTCCGGGGCATCGGCATGGTGTGACGCCCTCGGCTTAATCGTGCACTAATCATACACGCAAATGCACACGGTCAAGCCTAAGGACTCACTTGAAGATATCACAACACAACTCTAAACACAAATAAAAGTCATACAAGCTTTATATTACAAAGCCAGGGGCCTCGAGGGCTCGAATACATAAGCTCGAGTCATACAAGCATCAGCGGAAGCATCAGATATCTGAGTACAGAGATAAAAGTTAAACAGATAGGCCTTAAGAAGGCTGGGCAAAACAACGACACTGGAACAAAAAGGCGCAGGCCTCCTGCCTGGGTGTCTCCTATCTACTCCTGGTCGTCGGTGGTCTCCACGTAGTAGTACTCTCCACCGGAGGGGTAGTAGTAGTCGTCGACTGGGGCAGCTGGCTCTGGGGCTCCGTCATCTGGTCGCAGCAATCGGGTATGGGGAAAAAGGGAAGCAAAGCAACCGTGAGTACTCATCCAAAGTACTCGCAAGACTTACATCAGATCTATTCTAAGTATGCATCGGTATCAAAGTGGAGGCTGTATGTGTGGACTAGACCGCAGAAATGCCAGAATAGAGAGAAAGGCCTAGCCTATCGAAGACTAGCATCTTCAGAGTCTTGCAGCATTAGAAGAGTGTAGATTAGCACATAAATATAGTAGTAGCAACAAGTAGTAACAACGCCCAGAGATCCTTCCTCGACTCCCTGCGAGAAAGCGATCCCGGAGCCATCATATCCATTAGCATCACAAGTTCCAGTTCTAGTTGTAGAAGATCGGGATATTTTCCGAGCGTCCTGTTACCGTGGACACGGCTATTCGAATAGATATACTTCCCTGCAGGGGTGCACCAACTTACCCAACACGCTCGATTAACTCTAGCCGGACACACTTACTCGGTCCATGCCCGGCCTCGGTTGATCGACACGTCGTAGCCCTACCTAGGCTCAACAGAGAGGCCAGCACGCCGGTCTACACCCTAAGCGCTCAGGGGTCTTGGGCCCATCGCCCTTTGCACTCCTGCACGTTGCGAGGACGGCCGGGACCAGACCTAGCCCATGTATACACACACAGGCTTTCACGGTCCACCCGGGCGCGTGCCGCTCAACTGCTGACGTCTGAAGAACTTCGGCTGATACATACGACGCCGAGTGCCCATACTATTCCCGCGCGGTGGTTAGTGCGAAAAGGCCAGAGGCCTACTCAGATCACATATCCTAACCCATTAGTGTGTTGGGAGCTCGCGGAAACGAGCAGAGACTCACGATCATGTGACCCCGTCGCCCCGTCTTGTGGACTTACGACAAGGGCTAAGAATGCTTGGCCGTGCCACGTAATTATCTCGCGGGTACCCTCACGGTCAACCCGACTCCACATTACTCGCGGGTACCCCTCGGGGCCGACCCGACTTTATCAAGTATCTGAAATAATTAAGTGGTAACAGTGTGTCCAACACATCAAGGAGGAATCCGAGGAATCACCCTCGTTGGATTCCCACTCAATGTGTCCATCAAGGTGGACCCGGAGGAATCACCCTCGATGGGTTCACACCTGAGGGGTTGCACGACAGAGGCGTCGTCGGAGGTGGTGGAAGAGGAATCACCCTCGGTAACCCACAGCCGACTAGCTACGCTACAGAGATATCATCAGGAGTGAGTTAAGAGGCATCACCCTCTGTAGGGTAACGTAGCAGAAAACAAAAAAAATTGACCTACGCACCAGCCCAGGACCACTATGGAGACTGCATACAAGGTTTGATCTTTTTCGTTACCGACTCGTAGCGCAGCGGAAGTAGAGTCGATGACGATCGGCGGTGCAGATCCCCGCAACTAGGATTTACAACCTCCAAACCGCGAGGATGTACTCCCTCGTCTGCCCCTCGGACAGCCCTCCGGGAGGCGGTCGGACAGTCCCTCGGACGGTGTCGCGGACAGCCCTTCGGGAGGACCCTCGAAACTCGGACAGTCGCTCGGACAGCCCTTCGGGAGGACCCTCGAAACTCGGACGGTCACTCGGACAGCCCTTCGGGAGGCACTCTCGAACTAAGACCGAAACTACGATCTCTCTACAGAGTTGCACACATATGGTGTCATCTATCCGGCAGGGCTTCGCCGTCCAGAACTAGTTCCCACCGGAACCCAGACAGCCTTTCGGCTCTACGAAAACTCTTTTCGTGGGAGGGAGAGAGAGAGCCAGACGAGCATGGCATGTGTATGAGAGCAAGGGATGAGTGTGGAGAGCACCTCTCCACCTCTATTTATAGGAAAACCAAGGGGTAGGATGGGCACTTCCAAAAACCCAAAAATGCCAATGTATGGAATCCTCCACAAGGGAATAAAGGGGAAGTAGTGGAGCAAGTGGGGCCCCATGGAGGAGCCCCTCATGTGGTCGGCCAACCCTCTTGGGGCCCCCCAAGGGGGGTTTCTTAGCCCCCAAGTCCTTCTAGAAGCCTTTCCAAAAAGCTCTAAAAGGTGGCTTTCCATAAAGTAAACCAAAAAGCACTTTCACTATTCATGAAGACATTTTTCTGCGTCCGATAAATCCCAAATTATTTCTGTGTGCCTAGAATAATTCCAGTACCCACTAAAACAATTTTGAACGCATTCCGAAACAATTCCGGAACAATGTTTTTCTTCAGCGAAAAGCTACCATAGCGGTTCCGGTTGCTCCGGAACATTTCCGGTTTTTCCTTCGGAAAAATTCCAGAAGTTACCAGAACAATTCTGGCACCCTCCAAGAATTTCCAGGCGTGTGCCGGAACCAATATGACTTAATGGAATACCCTGAAACAACTTTTCAGTTTCACCGAAACTATTCCGATGTTCTCTCCGGAACGTTTCCGTTTCGTCCGAAACTTTTTCGGTGATTTTCTCTCAGACTCCCTGTCTAGTATTCAGCAGATAGATGACCCTTAAGTGTGTGACCCTATAGGTTCGGTGAAGTATAGACATGACCCGGAACTCTTTCCGATCAATGATCAACATCGGAGCCGTGGACACCCATATTGACCCCTATACCCACACGAATGAATATTCGAGTGAACCTCCAGTTGCCGTGTGCTATTCTTGTTGCTTCACGATATGTTACAAATACCCGAGGTGAGAAACATCGGCATCCCCGTGGATCAACACTTGTCCACAATGCCAGTTACCTCGTTACCGGTTTTGTTCTCTTTTCTCGTTTCCGTGTTCCGGCATCCCTGTGATCAAATCACAATGTGTCTGGCCAGACGATGGTGGATACCGTAACATCGAGAGGGCCCAGAGATATCTCTCCATCGTCGGAGGAGCAAATCCCAATCTTGAGCTATCAAGTTACTTGACATACTTTTCCATGAACCCGTAAGCCGCCGTAATAGCCACCCATTTACGGATGACGTTTAAGAAACCCCAAAGTTCATGAAGCAAGCATGAAGAAACCCGACACTCTCATGGTCTAAGGAATTATGCAAACATTAACTTTCTCTGTGTTATTAACCATTAACTTGTGACGAATGTATCTCATAGCATAACATCAATTCGGGTCGATTCAACACAAGTGTTCTCCTAACATTGTGCCCTCAAAGTTGCCGGCATAGACATGCCCATGATCAGGAAAACAGGACCATCATGCAACACTTTGATGGAAATATGCCCTAGAGGCAATAATAAAGTTGTTATTATTTTATATTTCCTTGTTCATGATAAAGGTTTATTATCCATGCTAGAATTGTATTGACCGGAAACTTAAATACATGTGTGAATACATAAACAAATACCGTGTCCCTAGTGAGCCTCTACTAGACTAGCTCGTTGATCAAAGATGGTTAAGGTTTCCTAACCATAGACATGAGTTGTCATATGATAACGGGATCACATCATTAGGAGAATGATGTGATGGATAAGACCCATCCGTTAGCTTAGCATATGATCGTTCTGTTTATTGCTACTGCTTTCTTGAATGTCAAATACATGTTCCTCAGACCATGAGATCATGCAACTCCCGGATATCGGAGGAATACCTTGTGTGCTATCAAACGTCACAACGTAACTGGGTGATCATAAAGATGCTCTACAGGTATCTCCGAAGGTGTCCGTTGAGTTGGCATGGATCGAGACTGGGATTTGTCACTCCGTGTTTCGGAGAGGTATCTCTGGGCCCTCTCAGTAATGCACATCATAAGAAGCTTGCAAGCAAAGTGACTAAGGAGTTAGTTACGGGATGATGTATTACGGAACAAGTAAAGAGACTTGCCGGTAACGAGATTGAACTAGGTATGGAGATACCGACGATCGAATCTCGGGCAAGTAACATACCGACGGACAAAGGGAATTACGTATGTTGTCATTGCGGTTCGACCGATAAGATCTTCGTGGAATATGTAGGAACCAATATGAGCATCCAGGTTCCGCTATTGGTTATTGACCGGAGAGGCGTCTCAGTCATGTCTACATCATTCCCGAACCCGTAGGGTCCGCACGCTTAACGTTCGTTGACGATATAGTGTTATATGAGTTATGTGAATTGGTAACCGAATATTGTTCGGAGTCCCGGATGAGATCCCGGACATCACGAGGAGTCTCGGAATGGTCGAGAGGTAAAGATTTATATATGGGAAGTCATATTTTGGGTTCCGGAAAAAGGTGCAGTTTTTTCGGTATTGTACCGGGAAGCTTTCAGAGGGGTCCGGAAGTCCACAAGTGGGTCCACCACGTCCCAAAGGGCTGGCATGGGCTAAGGGGAGGCGCCCTGGCCTTATTGGGCCAGGCGCACTAAGTCCTCAAAAGCCCACGCAGCTAGGGAAGGAAAAAAGGGAGAGTCCTAGTAGGAATAAGATTGGACTTTGGAGTCCAAGTCCACGTGTGTACTATTCACGGTTACTGTTCACATGGCACTATTCCTTCTACTCCAAGCCCCTACACATATATAAATAGAGGAGAGGGGGCGCCCCAAAGGACACAACATTGTCTTAGCCATGTGCGGCGCCTCCCTCCACAGTTCCGTCCCTCGGTCATATTTTCGCAGTGCTTGGGCGAAGCCTTGCGGAGATAGCATCACCATCACCGTCACCACGCCGTCGTGCTGCCGGAACTCATCCACTACCTCGCTGTCTTGCTGGATCAAGAAGTCGAGGACGTCACCGAGCTGAACGTGTGCTGAACGTGGAGGTGCCGTACGTTCGGTGCTCGGTCGGTTGGATCGTGAAGTTGTTCGACGACATCAACCGCGTTGTTCTAACGCTTCCGCTTACGGTCTACGAGGGTACGTAGACACACTCCCCCTCTCGTAGCTATGCATCTCCATGGATAGATCTTGCGTGTGCGTAGAATTTTTTTTGTTTTCCATGCAATGTTCCCCAACACACTTGAGCTAGTCTTAGAGGCCAGACTAGGAATACATTTTACCGTTTATTATTCCACACGTGCATATGAGTCTTCCTCCGAGCCTCGTGGTTATTGCAGACTTGAGAACCATAGCAGTTATATCACGGAATATAAACTTAACTACAAACATGGAGATAAATAATAACATTTATTATTGCCTCTAGGGCATATCTCGTCACTCGATATTAGCTCTGCAGAGTCGTACAACTTAGGGGGGGTGTGGTGATAAGTCGGTCTCAGCCCGTCGATCACATCGATTGGGGCACCAGTAACAAAGCGGGGCAACTAGGACAAGTATGAGGGGCCACAGATGGTTCACTACCAACCTATACTAAGCATTTAGGATATCAGGTAAGGTATCAATAGCAGTTTACAAAAACAGGCTATGCATCAGAATAGGTATTTCGGAATAACAACTGTAGCAATTCTAATGCAAGCATGAGGGAGAAAGAATAGGCGGTATAGGCATGTTCAAGGGGGGTTGCTTGCCTGGAAGCTCTGCGGCAAAAGAGGGGTCGTCGACGGTGTGGTCGTACTCCGGAGCTGCGTCGGTCTCGGGGTCTACCGGATAAGAAGAGGGGGAAGTAACAATAAAGAAAAAGCAAACAAATGCAACACAATGCATGGCATGGCAATATGCAGCGCTGGTGGTGACCTAATGCAGTGCTACATGTTGCAGACGAAGCGGGAAAATATCTGGGATATTTTCCCGGCCTTAGGTAGTTTTCGGACAGTTGAACCGAAGGGGAAAGTTCCATGTTCAGATAGTTAGGAGTGATGGTCAAGCATTTTGACCACATATTCGGATTCGTCTCGTTTTTTTGATCAACTTTCATGTTGAAAACTTTTCGATCCGAGCTACGGTTTATTTTCTACGAATTTTCAAAGATTTAAACCATTTTCTGAAATTCTGGAAATTAAATCTAATTCGAAAATATCAGAAAATACTATACTGCGTCAGCACTACGTCAGCATGACATCAGCAGTCAACCCCAGCTGTTCCAGGTCAAACCTGACAGCTGGGTCCCACTTGTCAGTGACACAGAGACTAAACAGGGGTTAAATTTTAACTAATTAGGTTAATTAGCTAATGGGCACCATCTGTCAGTGTCTAATTAGTAATTAGATTAATTTTAATTTATAAAACTAATTAAATTAGAGGTGGGCCCCGCCTGTCAGTGACTGGGGTTGCCCAGTCAGCACGTTGACTGGGTCAACCCAGTCAACTGGGGCCAGGGGGCCCACTGGCAGTGACCCAGGGGTGGACCCTAGGTATGCCACGTCGGCGGTGGCCGGCGACGCCAAAACGCGGCGGCGCGTACGGGACAGCGGCGGATTTCACCGTCCGGCGACCATTTGGCGCGCGGGAGGTCTTGATAACCCACAAGTATAGGGGATCAATTGTAACTTTTTCGATAAATAAGAGTGTCGAACCCAACGAGGAGTTAAAGGTAGAATTAATATTCCCTTCAAGTTCTATCGACCACCGATACAACTCTACGCTCACTTAACGTTCGCTTTACCTAGAACAAGTATAAAACTATTTTGTAGGTGATAGGATAGGTTTGCAAAAATAAAACTAGAAGTACTTTGCGAGAATAAAACTACGAGTAATTTGCAAGATAATAAAAGCTAGTTGTTTAGTAGAAAGCTTTTGTAACACAAGAGAATGATTTGTCCCTAGGCAATCGATAACTAGACCGGTAATCATTGTTGCAATTTTATATGAGGAGAGGCATGAGCTAACATACTTTCCGTACTTGGATCATATGCACTTATGATTGGAACTCTAGCAAGCATCTGCAACTACCAAAGATCATTAAGGTAAAACCCAACCATAGCATTAAGTATCAAGTCCTCTTTACTCCCATACGCAACAACCCCCTTACTCGGGTATGTGTTTCAGTCACTCACGCCACCCACTATAAGAGAATTATGAACGTATTGCAAACCCTACAGCGGGAATCCCTCACGCTTGCGCGAGACGGAGGGCATCATAGGACGGCACCAAAATAAAACATACAATTCAAACCAATCACGATCATCAATCAACCCATAGGACAAAACGAATCTACTCAAACATCATAAGATGGCCACAAATCATTGGATAATAATATGTAGCATTAATCACCATGTTTAAGTAGAGATTACAGCGGGGAGACGAGGTGTTACACCACTGCATAGAGGGGGAGAGAGTTGGTGTTGACGGTAGCGAGGTTGCTGATGTAGATCGCCGTCACGATCCTTGCCCCGGCGGCACTCCGGCGCCACCGGGAGAGAGGGGGAGAGAGCCCCCCTCCTTCTTCTTCTTCCTTGGCCTCCCCCCTAGATGGCAGGAGAGTTTACTCTCTAGTCCATGGCTGCCATGGCGGCGGAGGGGCAGGAGCCCCTCCGAGATTGGATCTCTCTCTCTCTGTTCTCTTCTGTTTCGCGTTCCTATTTTCTGGCCCTTCACCGTTTCTTAAATTCATCGAGATCCGTAACTCCGATTGCGCTATAATTTTAACACGGTTTTTTTCTTCTGGATATTAGCTTCCTTGCGCCCGAAGAATAGCACCAACCGACCTACGAGGGCCTCACGAGGCACCACGGCGCGCCAGACCCCCTGGCGCGCCCTGGTGCCTTGTGGGGCCCACGAGCACCGCCTTGCGTTGATTCCACCTCCCAAAAATCACATATATTCCAAAATAATTCTCCGTAAAATTTTATTGCATTTAGACTTCGTTTGATATGGATCTTCTGTGAAACAAAAAACAAGCAGAAAACAGGAACTGGCACTGGGCACTAGATCAATATGTTTGTCCCGAAAATAATATAAAATGTTGCCAAAAATATGTGAAAGTTGTAGAATATTGGCATGAAACAATCAAAAATTATAGATACTATGGAGACATATCAGCATCCCCAAGCTTAATTCCTACTCATCCT
Organism: Elymus sibiricus; assembly: GCA_039707655.1. NCBI lineage: Eukaryota > Viridiplantae > Streptophyta > Magnoliopsida > Poales > Poaceae > Elymus > Elymus sibiricus. Next base: position 33,978,759 of record CM077670.1, read on the forward strand.
CGAGTAGGTAAATGATAAAAAAGATAATTTTTGATGTGGAATGCCACCTAGCATAATCTTGATCATATAGTTTAATCATGGCATGAATATTAAGACACGTGTGATTCAAAGCAATAGTCTATAATTTGATATAAAGACATCAATACTCAAGCATACTAACAAACAACCATGTCTTTCAAAATATCAACGCTAAAGAAAGTTATCCCTAGCCCATTATGCTCAGTCATTGATCCATTCATGAAACACACTCAACGTTAACCACACCCAATGCACAAGTATGACAATAGTGCTCTCCAGTTGGTGCTTTATAAGAGAAGATGGAGACTCAATAGAAATAAAAAATGCATAAAAGTAAAATAGATAGGCCCTTCGCAGAGGGAAGCATAGATTTGCAGAGGTGCCAGAGCTCAAAGCTTAATTTAGAGAGATAAAATTATTTTGAGAGGCATGCTTTTCCTGTCAACGAAAACGACCGAGAATTCCCAATATTTTCCATGCTAGACACATCATAGGCGGTTCCCAAACAGAAAGTAAAGTTTATTTCCTTTCCACCATTCTTTCACAATCCATGGCTAGCCGTATCCACGGGTGCCCTCCATACCAACACTTTCCAAGGAATTTTGTTGTTATTAATTTTTGATTCAGTGTGGGACTAGGCATCCCTATTAGCAGCTACTCTCTCATGCAATGACAAGTGAATAAACACTCATCGTGAGAATAACACACCTAGCATGGAAAATATTGGCCACCCCCTGCCGCTTCATGAGCGGTACGGGCACACAAAACGGAAAATTATTTTGAAAATTAGAGTTGGCACATGCAAATTTACTTGGAACGGCATGGAAATACCGCATATAGGTAGATATGGTGGACTCATTTGGCACAATTTGGGTTTAAGGAGTTTGGATGCACAAGTAGTATTCCCGCTTAGTAAAAATGAAGGCTAGTAAATAGATTGAGAAGCAACCAACCAAAAAATGAAAACGGTCATAAACATGCATTGAACATAACTAACACTGAATAATGCACCATAAGTAGGATATAACCTCGTTGCATAATTATTGACTCTACGTGCATGCATAGGGAATCACAAACCTTAACACCAATATTCTTACTAAATCACAATTACTCACTAGCATAACTCACATATTATCATCTCCATATCGCAAAACCATTGCAAGGAATCAAACATATCATACTCAGTGATCTACAAGGTTTATGTAGGATTTTCTGACTAACCATGTGAATGACCAATTCCTGTTGACTCTCTAAATAGATATAAGTGAAGCAAGAGAGTTTAATTCTTTCTACAAAAGACCATGCTCTAACAAATATAAGTGAAGCAAAAGAGCATTCTATAAATAACGGTTTTCTATATGAAGAGAAACAGGCATCCAAACTTCAAATGATATAAGTGAAGCACATGAAGCATTCTATAAAGCCATACTCAAAAGATATAAGTGAAGTGCAAAGAGCGTTCTATAAATCAACCAAGGACTATCTCATACCAGCATAGTGCATTTATTAAAAGAAAAATAAAAAGCACATGACACTCCAAGAATTTACGCATATCATGTGAACAAAACAAAAACCGAAACATACCGATAATTGTTGAATAAAGATGGGATGCCTTCCGGGGCATCCCCAAGCTTAGACGCTTGAGTCTCTTGAATATTTACTTGGGGTGCCTTGGGAATCCCCAAGCTTGAGCTCTTGCCTCTCCTCATTCTTCTCATATCAATACCTCCTCGATCTTTGAACACTTCATCCACACAAAACTTAACAAAACCTTCGTGAGATCCGTCAGTATAATAAAGCAAATCACTACATTAAGTTCTATTGCAAACCCATTCATATTTTATTTTTGCATTATAACTACTGTATTATAACTTCTCCATGGCTTATACCTTCCGATACAATCCATAGTTTCATCAAAACGAGCAAAACAATGCATCAAAAACATAATCTGTCAAAAACAGAACAGTCTGTAGTAATCTAAACATTGACCTACTTATGTAACTCCAAAAATTCTGAAAAATGAGGACAAAATAAAAAATTTGCATAGCAGTACTGTGTAAATTTTTTAGAATTTTTGCACGTTCCAGTAAAAAATGTAAATTCACGCACTACAGCAAAAGTTTCTGTTTTTGCACCGTACACACCAAACAAGCAATTTAAACATCCTAACGGTAAATCTTAGCACATTATTTTTATAATACAATGGATTTGTACAAGGGGATAATTATTTTTTTTGAAAAGTTTCTGTAATTCAAGATTTGCAAAGTTTCCATGGGCATGAACAAAGTTCAAGGAGATTCCCCACTTCAACGGTGCTCGTCTTTCTTACTTTCACTTTCCTTTTTGAAAAGTTTTAGGTCCCCCTCTATATTTTTTTTGTTTTTAAACTTTATAAAAGCACTCAACAGAAATAAATGACTCTCTAAAACTTCCGGGTTGTCTCCCTGGCAGCGCTTTCTTTAAAGCTATTAAGCTAGGCATAAAGTGCTCAAGTAATTGATCCACCCGGATCCCAAGGTATATCAAAGCCAATTTTAATTAACAATGATTTATAATTTAGTAGTGAGCACAAAACAACATATATCATGCAATGACGAAGTCTAACTCTCTTCCTATGCCGGCATGTCATAAAAGAACAGCTCATGCACATCAAGTAAAGGCCAATGCATAGTATAAACAGTTTCTTGCAATTTTATCGTATTGGAAACATAGAGAGGCGGAGATGTAGTTCCTATCTCATAATAATTGTAATTAGGAGCAGCAATCACATGCATATTATATTCATCAAAAACATCATGTGCAACGGTAACGCAACCCATCAAAATAATCCTTAATAAGCACAAATTTCTTCGATATAGTGTAGTTGAGAGAATTCAAAAAGATAATAGGACTATCATGAGTGGGTGCAATAGCAACAATTTCATGCTTAACATAAGGAACTATAGCAAGTTCATCTCCATAAGCATAATTCATATTGGCATCATGGCCACAAGCATAGCAAGCATCAATTTTATCAAAAAAGGATATTTCAAACGAATCAAAGGGATCATAGCAATCATCATAGCATTCATCCTTCGGTAAGCATGAAGGGAAATTAAACAATGTATGAGTTGAAGAGTTACTCTCATTAGAAGGTGGGCACGGGTAGCTAATCCGCTCTTTCTCCTTTTGTTCTTCGCTCTCCTCGTCATCTTTTTCATCTAATGAGCTCACAGTGTCATCAATTTCTTCTTCCATAGATTCCTGCAAAATATTAGTCTCTTCTTGGACATCGGAGACTTTCTCAATAAATTCATCAATATCGGCATTGTATTTATAATTCTCATGGCAATATTTAAGTATAACAAAATTTTCAGATCTGTAAACGGCATCATCACAATCTTCATACTTTTCAAACAAAGATTCAATTTCACGAGCACCCTTAAAAGCAATAAATTCTTCTATTCGTTCCACATCATAGTAATCATATATACCATTAGCATAAGAAGCCAAGGTTTCATTATCATTAAATTCACATGAAAAGGGAAGGTGTGGAGCCTTCATCCTAGAGCAGCAAGTATAATCATATCTTAAGCATAAATTCCGAGCATACCAATGCAAATAATAAATTTGATCCCATAAGAGTTTCCCTTTTTGAGACAAGCGATAATCCCTAAAGTATTTCCATTGATCCAAAGTAACTCCCATTATCAAGTTGAATGGAGTTTTATCAGGATTATCAAAGTAGTATTTAATGTTTTCCACATAACGAGCATCGAGGGTTTTAGGAGGTTCCCCATCTCCATGAGTAGCAAGTACAACTAATTTTTTTGGTATTTCGTGTTCCATATCCATAACTGAAGATAGAGAACAACTTAGAACAGAAAATAAAATCTACTTAGTGATAAAGCAAACAAGCACACACGAGAATATCAACCCCACGCTATTGCTCCCCGGCAACGGCGCCAGAAAAAGGTCTTGATAACCCACAAGTATAGGGGATCAATTGTAGCTTTTTCAATAAATAAGAGTGTCAAACCCAACGAGGAGTTAAAGGTAGAATTAATATTCCCTTCAAGTTCTATCGACCACCGATACAACTCTACGCGCACTTAACGTTCGCTTTACCTAGAACAAGTATGAAACTATTTTGTAGGTGATAGGATAGGTTTGCAAAAATAAAACTAGAAGTACTTTGCGAGAATAAAACTACGAGTAATTTGCAAGATAATAAAAGTTAGTTGTTAGTAGAAAGCTTTTGTAACACAAGAGAATGATTTGTCCCTAGGCAATCGATAACTAGACCGGTAATCATTGTTGCAATTTTATATGAGGGAGAGGCATGAGCTAACATACTTTTCGTACTTGTATCATATGCACTTATGATTGGAACTCTAGCAAGCATCCGCAACTACCAAAGATCATTAAGGTAAAACCCAACCATAGCATTAAGTATCAAGTCCTCTTTACTCCCATACGCAACAACCCCCTTACTCGGGTATGTGTTTCAGTCACTCACGCCACCCACTATAAGAGAATTATGAACGTATTGCAAACCCTACAGCGGGAATCCCTCACGCTTGTGCGACACGGAGGGCACCATAGGACAGCACCAAAATAAAACATACAACTCAAACCAATCACGATCATGAATCAACCATAGGACAAAACGAATCTACTCAAACATCATAGGATGGCCACAAATCATTGGATAATAATATGTAGCATTAAGCACCATGTTTAAGTAGAGATTACAGTGGGGAGACGAGGTGTTACACCGCTGCATAGAGGGGGAGAGAGTTGGTGTTGACGGTAGCGAGGTTGTTGATGTAAATCGCCGTCACGATCCTTGCCCCGGCGGCACTCCGGCGCCACCGGGAGAGAGGGGGAGAGAGCCCCCCTCCTTCTTCTTCTTCCTTGGCCTCTCCCCTAGATGGGAGGAGAGTTTCCCCTCTGGTCCATGGCTGCCATGGTGGCGGAGGGGCAGGAGCCCCTCCGAGACTGGATCTCTCTCTCTGTTCTCTTCTGTTTCGCGTTCCTATTTTCTGGCCTTTCACCGTTTCTTAAATTCCTGAAGATTCATAACTCCGATTGCGCTGAATTTTTAACACGATTTTTTTCTGGATATTAGCTTCCTTGCGCCCGAAGAATAGCACCAACCGACCTACGAGGGCCTCACGAGGCACCACGGCGCGCCGGACCCCCCTGGCGCGCCCTGGTGCCTCGTGGGGCCCACGAGCACCGCCTTGCTTTGATTCCACCTCCCAAAAATCACATATATTCCAAAATAATTCTCCGTAAAATTTTATTGCATTTGGACTTCATTTGATATGGATTTTCTGTGAAACAAAAAACAAGCAGAAAACAGGAACTGGCACTGGGCACTGGATCAATATGTTAGTCCCAAAAATAATATAAAATGTTGCCAAAAATATGTGAAAGTTGTAGAATATTGGCATGGAACAATCAAAAATTATAGATACGACGGAGACGTATCAGGAAGCGCCGTTCGAACGGGCGTTCGATGCCGCGTCGAACGGTGGCCATGGCTTGGCCGGAAACGGCCGGAAGCGACGACAGCGAGCGGCGGAGGCGGCGGCCGGAATCGGGCACGCACGGATTCGGCATTGTGGGGCACGGGGAAGTGAGTGGGCGGGCGCGTTGGGCTGCTGCGAGCGCGCTGAGCACGTCTACGTGCTCAGACGCGAGCTGCGGTGACATTGGCCACGGCGGCGAGCTCGACGGCGGTGACGCGTTCGGGCACGGCGAATGCGGCGGCTACGGCGCGGGAAGAAGAGGAAGAAGGAGAGGGAAACGGCGAGGTGCTCACCGTGGAGGCGCACGGTGGCCCGTTGACGGCTTAGTAGCAGCAGCGCGGCGAATCGAGCGGCGGAGCTTCGGTGGCCGTAGCGGAAGAAGATGGAGCTGGCTTCGCCGTGGTGGCCTCCCGGCTCCGTTCAGTGGGCGTAGTCGACGTAGCGGTCGACGGCGCGTCGGCTGGACACGGTAAGACGGCGCAGGGACAACGGTGGCCGCGGGATCGACGGCGGGCGGCGGCGGCTGCGCTCGGGTGAGGGAGAGAGAGAGCGGGCGAGCAAGGGAGAGAGGGGGGAAAGTGGGGGAGGACGACGGGGAGGCCGAGGGGGCGCATCCTTATCCCCTCGCCGGCCCTGTAGCGCCGCGGTGTCGCCTCCTCGCCGGTGCGCGCGCGCGCGGCCATGGCCACGGCGACACGGGGAGGAGAGAGGCGGGAGGAGGGAGAAAGTGGGAGGTGGGCTGGGCCGGGTGCACTGTGCACTTAGGCCCAGTCGGTTTAGGCCCTTTTTTGCTTTTCTTTCTGTTTTTCATTTTACACAGAGTTTTGCAAAATATTTGAGCTGCTAAATGCATTTAGTAAAATGTGAAACTTGTCCACAAAAATACTTTGCATTATTCTGCACTGCCACAAAAAGTTTGGGCAATTTTTGAATCCATTTGAATTTTTCATAAATGAAATGACATTTAAATTGCTGTTTTTGCACTGTTTTAAATGCTCTAGTCCATTTTAGCAAATAGGTGATGTTGTTTTCCTGAACAAGAATTTGTTTTGGGATATTTGCTATAACATGAACTATTTTCCAGCAATTTTTGAGCAACTTCAAATTTCACTTATGATTTGAATTGGAATTCAGTGGTGGAATTTGAAATGAGATATGAATCCACTTTGATCAAGCATTGCAAATCAACTTGACTTAGCATAATCATCATGGATCACTGTTGCTCATTACAGAGGGGTGTTACACATGGCGGACGCCTACTCCAGGTCCTCCAAGCGGAGTTACAAGATTGGCTACGTCTAGCATGACCTCACCGCCGACGTCCCCGTGCACCCCGCCAGCGGCGCCGAGTATGTGCTCAAGGGCTCCGAGCTGCTTCGCCTCCTCCCCGCGCCGGCCTACCCACGCGATGCCTCCGCTGGCTCATCCTCGTCCTCCTCCACCTCCAGCTACCAGGCCGGGAACGAGAAGAAGATGCCCACAACGGTCATTAGCATAGCCCACGGCCGGCACAATAATTGGAGCTCCTTCGACCTCGGCGAGTACCGGGTGGTCGCCACGCAGCAGCGGCGCCGGGGTGGACCCGACCACGCAGACCGACGAGAGACGCGGCCGGCACCGGGGCCCTGAGCCGTCTTCGCCGCAAGAGCCTACGAGATCTCGCCGCTGCCATCGTGCAGCAGCCCCGACACACTAGAGACGCTCATCAAGAACGACGCCTGCGTGGCCGCCGCCTCAAACACCGTCGTCGCTCACCGGGAGGAAGAGGATGCGGGACTGGCGCAGCAGGGCATGATTGCGGGCGGCCGGATCCACGCGTCAGCGGTGCTAATGCAGCTCATCTAGTGCGGCGGCCAAGCGGGACGCCAGTCCGGGCGGTGCGAGGCACACAGTGTAGGAGATATGCCCTAGAGGCAGTAATAACAGTTATTTTGTATCTCCGAGTTTGTAATGAATGTTTATGTTCCATGCTATAACTGCAATGATTCTCGAGTCTACAATAACCACGAGGCTCGGAGGTAAACTCATATGCACGTGTGGTATAATAAACGGTAAAATGTATTCCTAGTCTTGCCTCTAAGACTGGCTCAAGTATTGCATGATGATCTTGTTTTCCTGATCATGAGCATGACTATGCCGACAATTTTGAGGGCACAATGTTAGGAGAACACTTGTGTTGAATCGATCCGAATTGATGTTATGCTATGAGATACATTCGTCACAAGTTAATGGTTAATAACACAGAGATAGTTAATGTTTGCATAATTCCTTAGACCATGAGAGTATCGAGTTCCTTCGTACTTGCTTCGTGAACTTTGGGGTTTGTTAAACGTCATCCGTAACTGGGTGGCTATTACGGCGGCTTACGGGTTCACGGAAAAGTATGACAAGTAACGAGATAGCTCAAGATTGGGATTTGCTCCTCCGACGATGGAGAGATATTCTCGGGCCCTCTCGGTGTTACGGCATACATCATCGTCTGGCCAGACACATTGTGATTTGATCACTGGGATGCCGGAACACGGAAACGAGAAAAGAGAACAAAACCGGTAACGAGGTAACTTGCATGGTGGACAAGTTGTTGATCCACGGGGATGCAGATAAATCTCATCTCGGGTGTTTGTAACATATTGCGAAGCAACAGGAATAGCACACGGCAACTGGAGGTTCACTCGAATATTCATTCGTGTGGGTATAGGGGTCAATATGGGTGTCCACGGCTCCGATGTTGATCATTGATCGGAAAGGGTTCCGGGTCATGTCTATACTTCACCGAACCTATAGGGTCACACGCTTAAGGGTCATCTATCTGCTGAATACTAGACAGTGAGTCTGAGAGAAAGTCACCGGAAAAGTTTCGGAGACAATGGAAACGTTTCGGAGAGGACACCGGAATAGTTTCGGTGAAACTGAAAAGTTGTTTCAGGGTATTCCATTAAGTCATATTGGTTCCGGCACACGCCTGGAAATTCTTGGAGGGTGCCAGAATTGTTCTGGTAACTTCTGGAATTTTTCCGGAGAGAAAAACCGAAAATGTTCCGGAGCAGCCGGAACCGCAATGGTAGCTTTTCGCTGAAGAAAAACATTGTTCCGGAATTGTTTCGGAATGCGTTCAAAATTGTTTTAGTGGGTACTGGGATTATTCTAGGCACACAGAAATAATTTGGGATTTAACAGACGCAGAAAAATGTCTTCGTGAATAGTGAGAGTGCCTTTTGGGTTACTTTATGGAAAGCCACCTTTTAGGGCTTTACCAAACGGCTTCTAGAAGGGCTTGGGGGCCAAGGAAGCCCCTCATGGGGGGGGGGCAAGGGGTGGCCGGCCAAAGGGGGTGGTGCTCCTTGGAGCTCCACATGCCATCCCTTTTTGCTTTTATTCTTTTATGTAAGACATAAAGTGGGGGTACTTTTGGTATTTTTGTATGCCAACTTTACCCCTTGAATTTCCTATAAATAGAGGTGGAGGGGGTGCTCTCCACACTCATCCTTGCTCTCATACACATGCCATAGACTTGTCTGGCTTCTCTCTCCCTCCCAGCGAAATAGTTTCGTAGAGCCGAAAGGCTGTCTGGGTTCCGGCAGGAACTAGTTCTGGACGGCGAAGCCCTGCCGGATAGCTGACACCGTATGTGTGCAACCCCGTAGAGAGGTCATAGTTTCGATCTTTTGCCCGAGGGGCTGTTCGTGTGTCCTCCCGAAGGGCTGTCCGAGTTACCGTTCGAGTTTCGAGGGTCCTCCCGAAGGGCTGTCCGTGACATCGTCCGAGGGACTGTCCGACCGCCTCCCGAAGGGCTATCCGACGAGGGAGTACATCCTCGCGGTTGGAAGGTTGTAAATCCTAGCTGCGGGGATCTGCACCGACGATCTACACCGACTCTTCTTCCGCTGCGCTACGAGTCGGTACGGATTAGATCAAACCCTGTATGACATCTCCATAGTGATCCTGGGCGTGCTCGCTGTACCGAATTTTTTTGTTTTCCGTCGCGTTCCCTACACACAGAGAGGTTCCCGCACGGGCGGGCAGACCTGAGCAGCAGCACAGCGGTGGACGACTTCTCGGGGAGCATCGACGTCGGCGTAGGCATCGAGCGGGGGTACTTCAGCGGCAGCCTCATGGAGACGAAGACAGCGAGCGGCGAGCATGCCGGCCACGGAGGCGAACTGGCCGCACTGAAGCGGTCATCTCCACCCAATTGTTATGACGCGAAGTGCACGGTCATAATCCAGAGAAGTACACGGTGTGGGTCAAAACCACTCAAAATCAAAGTCCGAAACCACCTTAGGGGGGAATTGATCCGGTTTTAGACATTTCAGGGGCTGATTGATCCGATATTAGAGTTGAGGGGGAAATCGGTCCATTAGAGAGGATTTCCGCGGGGGCGCGCCGGGGGGGGGGGGGGGGGGGGGGGACGACGACGATACTTTCCTCTAGGAAAAAAAGTCCTTAGTATTCAAATCCTACAATCCAAATAGGCCCTTAGTGAGGCCCAGCCCAAGTACAATCCCGGCCTATAACTCCAACCAAACCCTAATCTTAACCCCGTACTAGGTTTTCAGTCTCTCGCCTCCACCAGCCGTGGCACCCGAGCTCGAACGCCTCCGCGCCGCCGAGAAACGCAGCAGGAAGGGACGCCGGAGGAGGATACTTTGCTCGTCGTCCGCCGTATCTCGCTCCCGTCCAACCCAAACGCCCAAAAACGCCACCAAAACCCTAACCGTTTCCCTAGAACGCTCGCAGCATGTCCGCATCCACCAGCGGCGGCGGGGGCCTCTCGCCGCAGGCGGTCGCGGCGCTCCAGGAGGGCATCGGGCTGATGTTCGGGCGGTGGACGGCGCTGCAGATGGCGGTGGAGAACGAGTGGGGCGGCCGCGACTCCCGCGCCAAGGCCGACCGGCTCGCCGCCGACGTCCTCTCCTTTTTCACCAGCTCCAAAGGTGCCCACTCATCCGTCCTCTTCAGCACCCTCCTTTGATCGCGTCTTAGGTCCTCGAATTGCTCCAATCTCCCAGAGAGGATTTATTAGAGCCGTGCCTAGGTCGCCGTCGCCATCGCCGTCGAGGTACAAGTCCATTTTTCCCCAAGAGAGAGAGGGAGGGCTGGGGAACGGGCGCCGCTGCTCGCCTGGATCCGCGCGTTAGCGCTCGCATCCGTGCAGGTTCCGGCGGCCGGCGCGTCCAACCGTGCCGGATGCGTCGAGGCAGGCGGAGGCGGAGGAGGGCAGTGACCGGGGTGGAGACGGAGCACCGGAGCAGGTCGGCGGCCGGGATGGAGGTGGAGCACCGGAGGCAGAAGCTGGCTGGGTGGATGAAGATGACAAACTGGGGGCTGGCTGGGTGGAGGAGGAGGGGAGCAGAGGCTGGCTGGGGGGTCGAGGAGGAGGACGAGAGAGCACCGGCGGTGAGGATTAGGTGATTTGGGAATTGGGGTTGCTATATGTTGCTTGCTGTTGCTAACTGGTACTCGTACTATATTGCTATATGTATATGCTAATAATGTACTGGTATATGGAATTTCTTAGGCTATATGATGTAGTGGTATATGGAACTTCTTAGGTTAGTTTCTGTCAATTGTTTGCAGATAAAGGAGACTTAAGTTTTCTGAACTTGTTGAGCTTAAGTTTCTCTGTCACAACAAAATCAACTAAAGGGGAGAATTGGTAGTTGCAAAATTATATTATGATATAGTAGAGAGAATATAGACAATCTGCTGCAAAACTGGACGTGTATATGAGGGAATCTTTATAGACCAATTGTCTATATGATCATATACACATCCAAATATACACATGCTGTTGGAGATGCTCTTACATATCCATACAGAGCATTATATTTATTCATACACTCCTGTTTAGTTAAGATTAACAGTGGATTTCAGTTATTAAAAATCCCAACATCTCTTGCATTATCTGTTCATTTTAGGAAGGCATGGCTTACTTTTTTTTTTCCATCTAGTCTACGATTGGTCCAAATTGTGATTTTCGCATGGCTGACTTGTTTCTACTACGTTTGATTTTACCCGCTTCACTCATTTTTCACGTCTGGGTCGGCATGTAATATTCTTTAGGTTTATTTTCCAGGTCCATATTATTATGATGACCTGGAGGAGATGATGTTTGACAGCATATCCGAATTCTTCAATGCTGACTTTGAAGATGGAAGTGTTGGGGAGGTAATTATTTGTTGTTTCCGTCATGTTTAGCACCAGCCATAGGCCTTGAACTAGTCGTTTTGCATTTCTAATATGTACCTTTACTTACAATTTCTTATCGCAAAAGTAGACTGGGACTTGATCTAGCATTAATGGAGTAAATTTGGACTGACAGCATCTGGTCCTTGGTAACCATGGGGGAGGTTTAGGACAATGGGTTGGCCTATGTGGCGTCTCTCCCGTGACACCAGTGAGCCGCTGGGTCATGGCCCATACTGCTGTTAGCTTGAAACAGTAGGGAGACCATTTTAAGTGAATCAAGATGGTAAAACCTTCCAATTCACACTACAAATGTAAGGAAATAAAAAACGAAACAAAATCTAAAAGACATGGCCGCTGTTTACTGAATCAACTCTCGCTAGCTCCCACTCCATTTTCTCTTTTCTCTTCTGTTCTAGTATCTGCACCAGCCATCACAGTGTACGTGTGTATCAAGAAATAGTTATATTATTATCGCACTTGTTCAATTCAAGATCTAGAAGCAAGCGACACAACAGGGAATAAATTATTGATATTTATTCACTTAATTTTTCACCACTTGGTGACCTTTTGAGAGAAAGGAGGCAAGGTCATCGCTCGAGGGGGGAGAGAATCAAAGCAGTGACGGAGTAGCAAATGTTAACTGGAGGCCACTGGCTGGAGAATGGCTACGAAACTCCAATAGCAGACATCAGGAGGATGGTGGTGAGGACTTAGATTTTAAGAATTTTTGAGACTATCCTCTATGCAAATGTAGAGAAGTAATGAATATCTGAGGCAGCGCGTGTTGTTGTGGCTGAAAGGGTTGACCTGCTCGGATCAAAGGACCTTTAGGTGCTTGGCCCAAATCACCTATTGTACTTGAGGGTCGCTACTGTGGCCCTTCGTTTGCTATTTTACAGGACTGTTAAGCGTGGCGATGGCGAACCCTCCCCATCGCCAAACTTATGTAGCAGAAAATCTGAAACTTCTTAACCATAATCAAGTCGGAATGTACTGCTTCTTTCAGTTTATGTAAAGGCTGTATTTGCTTTGCTTGTACGTGGCACCATGTGTGTTTATTAATTCAACGCTCTTTGTGGTAAACAGGTTGCTGAGCAAGTATTGATTATGCATGAAGAATGCCTGCAAAACAACTATTCGTCGATTGAGAAGCTAAGGAACACATGTGCTCAAGGAAATGCTGTTTCCCAAAGTAGAATGGTACCTATTTGTATGTCAATTTTATTGTGATTAAGTGCTATTTTTTCTTGCTATGTAATTTCTGCCGCCTCTCTTCTCACATTTAAGCTCACTAATGCTGCAACTTGATTCAACAAAGTTCTATCAAAGTTCACTTCCAAAATCCTATTGATAAATTGACTTATCACTTCATTACTGTGAGGCGTTCTTGATATGATTGTATTTTGCTTCATTGGGGATTAATTAGAGAATGCTAGATTCAGTGGGTTTTTGCTTTACCGTGGGGATCTTAACATTGTCTTCTAATTAGAATTGGGAATCAGTGTTATTTCGAGATATATTTATATTTTGGGAACCATGTATATACATTTGTTGCCTGAAGTCATCCTTTAATCACCACTGATTTCGTGGATATTCCTGAACTGCTGACAGTATCGGCATTGCACAAGCTAACCGATTGGGTTTACTGGTTGCTTCGACTCACTTTTGTGTATTTCTCCTCTCATTGTGGTCCTGTTTGTTACATATACATATCAGATAAATGTGTGAATAGCTGGAAATAATGTTACAGGCCAACTTAAGACAAAATGCTGAATATTTGGTGAGATAATAGTCAGCAAAAAAAAAACCACAACTTGATTTTGTATTTCTTATTAATATTCATCTCTTCATATTCTCTCCTTGTTGAACAACTTCTAATTTGTTTCGTTCTACTTCAAACTTTGATGGCAGCCTTCGCTGGAAATTAGTCAAATTTAGAATATAGCCCCCTTGTAGCTAATTGATTTTCTTTCATGAACAGATGGTAACTGATGAAGACGATGATAGCTCGGACTCGGACGACGACGACGGCGATGAACCGTCAATGATGGACAATGAACCAGCCAGGGCAGATGATATGTCGGTGGATGAGCCAAGGCCTTCCAAGCCTGCCCCTGATGCTGATGGGTGGACTGTTGTGCCACCGAAGCGCGGCGGCCGGGGCAGGAATTAAGCACAGAAGCAAACATTGGCAACAAACTGCCATCTGAGGGGCCGTTTTGGTCTGAAGGTTTTGAAGTGTTGCACTCTACCTGTATTACTTGGATTTTGTCGGGAATGTTGGTTGTGTAGCATGTTTTCCTTGCTTACTCTCTTGGTGTTCGACTTGGCAACGAAAGATCTGGATTGTAAACTGGTCTAAAATATCCTTATGCGCATTTTGAACTGATGCTTATCTATACCTTCGTATAATGCCCGTTTGAATTCAGCTACCATTTCTTGTTTCTTTTGCTCAAACAATATCATGTGTAGGTTTCGTTTATCTAAAACCTAAAAATGTCAAGTATCTAAATTGTCTATTTTATTGTTCAGCCTGATGCGTGCCGTTTATGTGTAATTCTGTGACTATAGTTAGCATGTACTCTGTATCAAAATTTGAGATGTTTTTTGACACTCTCGTCAAGTTACAGAGGTAGTACTGTTCAGTTGATATCCAATCTAACTGATAACTCACGCTACTCCATATGTTCAGTGCTTGGAAACGAACAAATTCCCCCTAAAAAAATACTAACCAATCCAGCAATTTGTTTGCTTCGAAACCCCATTCTCCATTGTCTTTCTTCTAGAACTTGCAAGCGATTTTTTTTTTGAGAAACACTTGTAACTTAATTCATACTCAAAACCATTAGAGGTATATTGTTTTGGATCTAAGATCTAAGAAATTACATGGTAATTCTCACAACTAAGAACTACAATAAAATCTCTTTGAGATCTCCTCCATGGTATCAATCTATGCAATATGAAATACCGCAAGACTACCGTGAATAGATTGCAATTACTGCTACTTGTTCACCCGCACAACTTTTTTTTTTTGAAACGAGGCAAAAGATTTGCCATTTTCATTGATTAAGAGGAAGAGAGTTGCCCGGTTAATTAGAGGAGAACCGGGCGAAAACCCAAATTACAAACCCCACACAAGGCACACGCGGATGACCTGGCCACAGACAAGATCACAACACAACCAACGACACAACCGTCGAAAGGAAGCACCGAGCAACAAAGCAACGCCAAACAGTCAACCGCGGCGTCGAGGACATGGCAGCTCAATACAAGTTTCTAAAAGCCCTATGAATTGCCCATTCAAAAAGATGGGAAAGCCGTGAGCAATGAACGTACCTGGGTCGGGGATGATCCCCTAGAACTGCATGTCGCCAAACCACAAAAACTTCACCACAATCTCGTGGAAAGATTCCCATGCCAACCGCACTCCACCTCCGAAGCGCACACGAGAGCTTTACCACCGAGCCAGCCATGCCTCCAAAAAGAATGTCTAGAGCGACCAACAAATGAATTTTGTTCACCGGCCGGACACGCACACGCCACCACCTGCAATGCTGAAGAGCTTGTTTTGTCCTAACTGCGAACCCTAGGTCAATGGGGAATGAAATTGATGGTCATATGTGCAAAACATTATGCAAAAGCACCTGAGAGGCCCAGTATGGTCGATTGGCCCACATCCTTGGAGTTTCGTTTGGGTCGTATAAATTTGAGAGGCCCAGTATGTGGAATAGCACCTGAGAGGCCCAATATGCTTGTTCGGCACACAGTAACATTTTTAAATATACTGTCAATGTTTTATCTTTTTCTCAAAAAAAAATTCAACGTTTTATCTGTATACATTGAACATTTCTTAGTTTACAATGAGCTTTTCAAACTATATGCTGAACATATTTTCAATACATATTAAGTTTTTATATATATATGGTGCTTTTTTTAATGTACACTGATCTTTTTTATAAACATGTACTGAACAATTTTCCAATTTTGACGGTTTCGAATTCTTTACGATATAGTTTCACTATTTAGCATCAACAACATAGTGCTATATCACTATCTTTCAATTTTCATTAAGAATAACACATTTACTTTTTGAATTTGCACTCACCACATAGCCCTTATCCGATTCCAATCATTGTAATAACACGAAACAACTTTGGATTCACTGTACCGTTGACTCAATTTCAATAGTTTTTTATGATAGCAAACAAGTTTAAGCTGATACTACATTCCATTTTATTTTAAATTTATTTTCATAGTTGCTACAAAATTCAGTTGGATGAAAACTTAAGCACCACGGAGGGAAATGTGTACAACCCTATAAGGAGCATTCAACAACCGACGATGCTGCGCCAATTTGACTAAAATAATTCATATCTTACAGATCAGCAATTTCGATAGCAGTTCAAAGAATTTGAAAGTATGTATTAATTGCACTGAAAAAATAGCGTGCTATAGCGTCGCTAATAGCACGCTTGCGTGCTGAGAATTTTCTCGCTAAATAAATTAGTGTACAATGTCTCGCTAATAGCACGCTATAGCGCAATATAGCACACTAATAGCATATTTTAAGGTCGATGCTATTTTGTTGTAGCGCGCTATTTTTTCCTTGGATTAATTGTGGTAGCTTGTAAACATGCAATATCCATCGACAGTACAAAGTATTTAACTTCATCCATTCGGATATATTTGCTTTATCTTTTGATTCCAGGGAAGTTGTACTAGACTTCTACATAAGAGTCAACAAAGAAACCGATGATGTCCACAATGGCCGAGCAAACCCTCTCTACCTTTGTTTTAAATGCAAAGCCATGCTCCCTATAAGCAAGACTGAAATGCTTATCATCACTCACATGCTATATTCAATTGCAATAGCATCCTGTACATAGGAAACCAAAACGTTCAAAACAACAATAATTGAATTTGATATGCGAAAAGAATGACAATCACATCGAAAGCAAAAAATCACTTATAATTTTAGTTTGCTTACAACCACAATTATTTTATTACAATGGATCCTGTAAATTCACACAGAGAGGTCTATCATTCTAGGCAATTACAAAAATTAAATGACATGGAAGCATATTGACATTGAAGATTCTTCCAAACAATAGCTGACCCTTAGCACAATACCTGCCAATGTCAAAATCATTTTATTTCTCCGAAGTCATGCCACTGTTCACCAACGATGAAAAAACTGTCATCGTTATGTATCTCATATTCAACTTTGGTAACATCGTCTGCCCGCTGAATACATATTTTGCTCCTGTGCGACAGCCCTAACTCTCTAAAAAGGCGTGGGGTGTAGCACCTAGATGAACATTGAAACAAATTGTTCAAAGTGCCACGCAAGGTCAATGCAAAATAGAACGAAAAGATAATAAAATAACAATTAAGAAGTTATTGGTACCAGCATATCATCGTATATGTTCGCAGACGTGAATCGGTGTATCTGAGCTGGAGAAAGAAGGCTTTTGGCAAGTTTCTGGCGCACCTTCACTGTTTGGGTTCTTCCAAAAAATACACCATTGATTAAAAATACACCATTGCTTATAATCATCAATTGATGACCATGCTCGTATGTATCAGCTATTACATACTCCCTCCATTCTAGAATATAAGATGTATTGTTTTCCGTGCAAGTCAACCATTTGAATGTTTGACCAAGATTATAGAATAAAATAACAAGATCTGCAATAACTAATAGATAAAATACGAAACTAGTTTTCATGATGGATCAGATGATATAAATTTCATATTGTGGATATTGATATATTTTTCTAAAAACTCGGTCAAACATGCACTAGTTTGACTTTTTTAAAAACAAATACACCTTATATAAAGGAACGGAGGGAGTATATAATTGCAAAAAAATTTAGAACAACATTGACGATGGCATGATCATAACTAGAAAATATTAAACGTACATGCCATTGTTTTCGCATTCCGTGCTAATCTGTAGCCTGAAGATCAAAAATTCGATCTTGATGATTCATTGAGAAATACAACATGTCTCCTTTCATGACACGGTAATCATATGAGAAACAATCTAGCCGAATGCCATGAAAACGGGTGCCGTCTTCTAGATCTTCAATCTTAAAACGATATCCATTCCCATATAGAGATCTAACATTTAATCCTCTTTTAAATGTTTGATTTAGGTAACCCCTTACCATAGATGGCACGTTGTGCATCTAGATGACAGGCCAATTGCATGCCATAAACTTCAACAAATGACCCTATGAGAATCACATGAAAAAGTAATTAACAACATCCCTTTATGTACTTACAATGCCTATGTGGTGCTCGGTTGGTACGATCACATTTAACTCTTCATAGACTCAAAACACGGCAATCGACCAGCCTGACACACGTTACATATGTCGTCCATGGGCAACCTTTGATACACAAGAGTTACACTTCTAAAAACGAAATACCTCAATTCATGCTATTGATCTTACTCAATATTACACACGTATCTCGATCGATCCGCGTAGTTAACAAATTGCCAAAACCACATACAGATATTTATAGGATGAGGACAACAACTAATGTTGATCTTTCAAAAGGCATTTTTTTTGCGGGAACAAACTTGTATTACTCACGTAGCCAGGCTACACTCAGAGTTACAAAGTTCGACAATGCCATCAGGACCTGAACCTAGCCAAACAGCGATACGGCCACTAGTTCTACCATAATGAGCTAAAGTATGACTGACAATGTTGTTGTTTCGTCGAACATGAGCAATACAAGTATTTCGGAGTGCCATGAGCGATCTAATCTCACACACCAAAAAACCAAACCGAGATCTATCAAGATCTTCACTCCTCACCATATTTGTAGCTTCAAGGCAGTCGGTCTCGATATTGATAGGGAGATTACTCCACTGCAATGCGAGCGACAAACCCTCTTTGATGGCCAACAATTCTGCTTCCAGTGCATTCGCGCAATAACACAAGCTTCTACATGAAGAGAAAATTATAGCACCCCCATGATCCCTTAGTATCATGCCTATACCAGCAGTTCCGTTCTCTGACAAGAAGGAACCATCCGTGTTCAGCTTTACCCAGCCATCCTCAGGTGCTTTCCATGAAGAGGCCATATCATGTTCAATGGCCACATTTCTTTTTGGAGGTGGAATCTCGCTCAAAACAGATTTACCTTTGCTAGGGTCAAGGTTTGGGTCATACCGTATATTGAGAAGTGATTGCACATAACTGGAAAGAAATCGCTTAGAAACTTCAACAGGTGGTGCCAGCTTGTGATGAACAATCTCATTCCGGACAAACCAGATTCTCCAGAGCTGCATGAGTAGATGTAGGCGTAGATGCTCAGCCAAATCACCCGTAAGATGAAGGAGCCATTCAGGACCAGTATTCGGAATCTCACGGACAGGTGGCAGCGGCCAGATTTTGCTCATTGAGTCCCACAGCGCAGTAGCATGAGGGCATCAGCATAGCGCATGAAATGTGGTTTCCTTCTCTATTCCACAAACTGGGGATAGGTCATCAGTCTCTAGATTAATTCCATGCTTACGTTCCCAAGTGGGGAGTGCGTTGTTTGCCTTTCTCCAAGCAAAAATACTGACTTTCGGAGGTGCCAACGAGCCCCACACCTTTCAAAAGGCATTGACAGCCCGTGGTACACGGACGCCGCTATAAGTTTAGTGAATGAATTACTTAAACACAATAAATTTGTTGACCTTACGACTAGAAGGGTATCCTTACCTGTGGTTGTGAATATTTTTAGGATCATCAAGAACCGAACAATTAGACCATCGATTCATTCCTATCCAGCAGGTAACATGCAAGCGACAACGACCTTTCGTTTTGCTTTCAGAAGTCAGGAAGCTCTAATTTTACTCGTCAACTTCCCAACCAAATGTAACATACATTGATTGTTTCTTCAGGATTCTTTGCATGAGAATGACGCTGACCTTTCATTATGCTCTCACAGAACCAACAAATCACTACTTTTACCAACCAAGCAATCGCACTAGCCACACCGATTTTTCCTATATATTAGATGCGAAGTTCTTATCCGCCCACTCAACCTCACAACCAACTCCATTGTTTCTCCACTAGATGACCCGGTTGCGCCGATGGCGCAAGAAGCCAGTTAGAAATTATGTTAGTAGTGAGTAATTAGGAGATGTGCCTGGAAATATAATGCAATGTGGATTGTATTATAGATAGTAGAATGACTTAGATCGGTTTACAAAAACACGTAAGCAAGGTGACAGCTTATTTAGGCATCTTCTTAGCCATTTGAATCGGAAATTACGTGAAGGCATCGAAAACTCAAACGAAAATTGTGAAGATAACTTATGGAAATTAATCTATTCTTAATTTCTATTGGAACTGAAAGAAAGCTAAAAGAAACTACCAAGTTCTAATTAGCTTGCATCTGCATGATACATTAGCAGATATATAGCAGTGCAAAAATGAAAAACCAGTTACCTAAGAAGGGGATGAAACTAACAGTGGCAAAATTTAACACGGTGCATTTGCATAGGAAACAACACAACATTTGCCCTGGGAAGTAGATCAGTTAATTAAAGAGAAAGGTTGACAATAGCTAGACCAAGGAGCATTATCTTCAGTAAAGTTGCACTTAGAAAAGACATTTCTCAAGATGGTATAACCTGAATACAAGAGCAGGATAAAAGGGCAAGTAATTTTTCATGGGTACAACCATTGGCAAGAAGGCACAACCATAGGTGAGCAAACCTTAGGATCAAATAAAAAGTTGAGAAGGGTGAGCATACAGACATAAACTTCAGAACAGCTAACATTGCACTGGTAATAATAGATATATTAGGTAGCGGGGCCGAACGAATATTTACAACGGATAGAAATAGTCATTGAGGAGGCAGGGGAAAGCAGGAAAGGCCAACGGCGATATTTACAAGACATGAAGGTAGCTTAGTTCAGATCTTAAATAGGGAACTGTATCAACAGAGTTTGACATGGCTCGATGAGCGCCAAAGACTGGGTTTGCAAACACGCAAGCAACGTAGTAGTAGCATGTTCAAAAGGGTGCAAAGACAGGCGCATGAATACAGCGACGGCGAACCAGTCTTCACTTGTCCTTGTAGGCGGAGGCTTTAGTAGCCAGGGCCAAAGTTGCGACGGCCAAGGTAGCGAGCTTCTATATACAAAACAACCTGATGCAAAAGACAAGAAAGTTCATAAGACAAGAGATCCACTTGGCATTGACAAGTTTATTAGGGTTAAATTGCCATCATAATAAAATCCATTATATATGTAGTCCATCAGTTATTGATATAAGGCGTACACATGAACAAATGTCTCAGTTGATATGAAAGGCAGAAGGCAAGGATAAATCAGTGAAGGGACAACACAATGTAAAGCATGGCAGTGGCAAAATAACCAAAAGGAAGGCATGAACAAATCAGTAAAGGGACTATAGGTTGCAGGAATGGACGTACCACACGTGCACACTCATCCCAAAGCGTGGATTAGCTACTACTTTAGCTTTTTTGATGAAGCGGTCTTTGCAGCAGTAGCAGCAGCCCTAACATCAGCAAGTTTCCAGCAAAAGCATTACATGAGAAACACATATTCATATCCTATATAAACAGAAACAGAAATCCAACAAGGTAAAGTAAAGAAACAGAAGCATCAAAACTGCAATTGCTATAGGAACAGAAGCTTGATTGTATGGGGTTTTCCAGTGCTAAATTCTTTATGATTCATGCACCCATTTCCAGCTTGGATAGGTAGTTAATTGTGTCTTATGCTTCATTGTATATAGAGGGCGTACCTCTTAAGCTTAGGTGGCTCAGCAAGTGCAATTTCCATGGTCTTAGCAGGTGCAGTGGCAGGAGCATCAGCATCAACATCAGTCAGTTCAAATCCCTGTGACAGGGCCAAGCTAATGATTAGCAACTGTGCAAGAGGAAACCAACAGGGAAACAAAGAGGAAGCTAGATCCGATAGAAATACTAACAGTGGCTGTAACCTCAGGGGTGATCACATTTGCAGTGGTGAGAGGAGGATCAACTATGCCTTGAACTTTGGCATCTTCGTTGCCCTTCACCGGGGAGACAAATAACAGCTTACGCCTAGAAGTTTTAGGACAGGGTGATTTCCTGTATCGGAACAGGGAAACAGAGTCTGTGTTACTAACAGTGCACACAAGAAACGTCTAACTGGGGTAAGAAGAACAATGTACTGACCCTGTTGGAGCAAGGGAAACACTTTTGCCTTTCATCGCAACAATAGGAGTGTTGAGCTGTTTTGCATGTAATGGTCAGCCAAATAAAAAAGGAGTAGTGATCCAATACAAAAAAAATGAGCATACCTCATTGATAGCCGACTGACTTAAAGTAGTGCCTCCAAAACCATGCACATCCTTTGATGAAGGCGTGTACGGTGGAAGTGGTGATGAAGATTGCATGGCAAGGGAACCTCCAACTGAGCTCCCACCGGATGATGATGGTCCGGAAGTTCCAGCACCATGACCAAAGCCCAATGGACCAAATTCAGGTTTGAAGGTATGCTCAATCCTACTAACTTGGAAGGACAACTGGTGGCTTGTAGGTGCAATGCTCTTGCGTGAGATAGTAACCACCAGGCGATATTTCTTTGTCGCCATGCGAGAAATATCAACGGGAACTCCTTGGTCAGATCCTGTTATCTGTGCGAATTCATGTATGTCTGAACACCCAGGGTATCTCTGACCGAGCAGGGTCAAGAGTGGTTTGCCTACTGCCGTCCTAGCAACTTTCTCAAAGAACATGAACTCAGCCTCAGTCGTACCATCATTTGCGAAGGTGCAGATACAGTACCTAGCCAATAGAATATAATTAGTTTAAACATGCATTATAGGGCACACCACAGACTTTGCTAATAAAAACATGTCACACACCCAGCAAAAAGTGATAGGGAATTTCTAATGCCTAATACTTCCTCTGTAAAGGAATATAAGATCGTTTAGATCACTAAAGCAGTGATCTAAACGCTCTTATATTTCTTTACGGAGGGAACAAAAGACAAAGTTAACTGACAAGCCTCTAGTGTGAGCATAAATCTAAGTCAGGTAGCATCAACACTCAACAAGCATCATGGAATGGCTATTATTTAGCAAGTTCACTGATGAAAAGAATAATCGTAGGAAAATAGAAAATAAACCTACACCACACCTATAAAAAACATTAGGCCCCTTCGATCCAAAATAAGTCGACACTTATCATGATTGGAGGGAGCAGTATGTACCCAAGGAAATCTGTATGTACTATTTTGGCAGAGTAATAACTTAATTGGTTCACCAAACAACAATGAAACTCAAATGGGAAGCAAACTAACATAGGGCAATACCAGTAGACCAATCGGGCAGAGAACCTAACAAAGTGACCTCAATGGCCAGCATACTAATTCATTATTCCTATGGCATAACAGGACAACAAATGCGGGCGGAAAACTTACACCGGTTCTGCCGCAATAGAAGCACAAGTACGGTCTGAGCAACGGAATTGACGTCCATTAACATAAGCAGTTTTACGGCAGCCTCCACATGAGAGAAACCACCAACGCTGGTCAGAGCCCAACCGCCCGATAGTGACAGTACAAATGAAGGGCTTGTTCTGCATTAATAAGGACGCATGGGATCAGCAATAACAATTTATGGAGAACTAATCATGAAACAGAGAAGTTAGAGGAGCAAAAACAGACCTTGTTTTCAAACGGGTCAAGACCAAGGAGCTGCTGAACAGTTAGCTCAACTGGAGCCTCACGAACACGGGTTGCATCCAGGCCTTGATTCATGGATACATAAACAATAACAGGAGCAATCTCTTCTCCAAGGCTATAAAGCAAAACAAAGGAAGATTAGTAAAATACAGGACCAACCAAGATAAACAAATAAAATCTATTGAAAAGAACAAAGACCTAGCACGGAAGGAGTTAATGTCCGGCAAATCTTCGTCTATGTACCAACGGCATGCAGAACTACCACTCAGTGATTTAACACCTAAAAACAGAATGTGTAAAGATAGGATCAGCCAGGATATAGAAACAGAAAACAAAGCAAGCAAAGTTGATGCTACATGGCACTGAGATATAATAATAACCTTGTAACATTTTTGGCAGCACTCCCACAAAGATGGCTATGACAGCGCCTGTTTCGCCTGCAGCATAAACTTGTTCAGCCTCGAATTCGCGTGCACGAGCACCCCAAAGAGTGAGCTTAATTTCATTGCCACTGCAATTGATCACTAAATGCATAAGTAGAATGTATTGAACACAACAACTTCCAAAGAAAGAAAAGGCGGACAGAAAACTCACAGCAGATCCTGTAGAACAATAGTCCTGGTGTCCGAGGGTTGCGTCTAATACATAGATTGCACAGGGACCACATCAGACACTGCTGTGATTTGTCCAATCACATCTGCAAGCAATCAAACAACCGGAAGCTTGAGACAATGAGAAAACAACAGTAACATAGCGCATAGATAGGATGTGGACGGGAGAACGAACCAAGGAAATAAGGCATGTTGCCACCTGGCTTTGGAATTTCCGGAAAGGGCACAAGGTTGTAGGTATAGTATGGATATGCATCCTCCAAACCTTCCTGAGGCACAATAGTGGTGTATCGAGTGCATTGAATCATGAAAGGGCTATCAACAGCCTTGAAGGCTGGCCTTGATGGGTTCCACAGGAATTTCCTGAAATGAAAGACCTTCCCCTCTTCTAGGTCTTGCATCAAGTGGGGTGATGCGTCAGCAGGTATCTGGGCGTACATGTGGGTTCCCTGCAAACCATTTGTAGTTAAGGTAAGTACAGGCGAATCAAAGAAAGAATCAAAACAGAAGCATAGTAAGCCAAAGAATAGAATGGTATTGAAACCAACCTCTTTATAAATCACCACAAGGTCAGTATGAATGATAGGCCCATCATCAGTTGCCCCACGGTAGTGCCACAGACGAGACACAAGCACACACACATTCCAGTGGAATTCTTTGTCATGTAGCTCAGAAAGCAAGCTAATCTTGGTGTTTGACATCTGCAAGCAGAACACGAAAAATGCTCAGCAAGAAAATATAGGATGATCCAACAAAGGAGAGATGCACACACTCATCAAAGAAGCGGCATACCCAAAAAACGTGAAGCAAAAAAGGCGACCAAGAAAGCTGTTGCTGTAGACATGGGCAAAACAGAAACAACAAAAGCTTCTCCAAAGCGAGTAGTAAACATGCAATAGATCTTAATATCCATTACGTAGGACCAGCGTAAAGAAATAGTATCGGTATAGAATAGGCATATAACCAATGCAGTCAGCAAAACATAGGCAGAAGCGGAACTTAAGAACCTAGAAAGAGCATTCATACACGAGGCAATAATATGTATCAGCCAAAAGACTATTGACAGCTTGCACCACATATCTAGTGACTATCTGAGGTAGGAAGAACAAACTTGTAGTATGCACTGAACATGACAAACATAATAATGCACATATTATAAAAGACACTAGCATCATGGATTTTAAGAAATGGACTGGAAGATCTCAGGAAACACAATGTTCCTGGTCTGAGAACCAGTAGTGCCATCTTCATTTCCAATCAGTATTTTCAAAGCCTTTTTTGAGTTCACACGCGACACGGCTACATAAAGCTGGCCATGCGCGAATACAAGTGCATTTAAGTATAGACCAATACTGCTAAGGGTTTGGCCCTGACTTTTGTTAATGGTCATGGCATATGAAACTCTAATTGGGAACTGACGACGATGCAAAGTAAATGGCCATTTAGCCTGCTTGGATGTTAAACATATTCTTGGAATGTAGACGACATCACCTTCATTAGAACCAGTAATAACAACTGCTTCAATGACCTTGTTAGCTAGCTTTGTGACTATCAGGCGAGTGCCATTGCATAGACCGGTTGATTGGCTTAAATTCCTAAGAAGCATAATTGGAACACCCACTTTGAGAACCAATATATGGTATGGGAAGTTGTTGATCTTAATTTTGTTTAGAACTTCAATAGGAAAGAAAGCATCCATTTTACTTGCCCCGTCCGCACTGTTACCCAAAGAATCGTAGCTTAAATATTCTCTTTCAACCGAAGGCAGTAAAGAAAGGACATGGTCATTTATTTTTTCTGCCGTCTCATTTGTTGGTGTTAGAATAGCCCTCTCTCGCACATAGGCAGGATCAGAATACCTAGCAAGCAAATTCACATACACAACCTGAACAATAGCATCGACTTTATTATCAACTGCATGGACCAGAAGTTCATCAGGAATGGTTATCCAAGATGGACTCGATTCCCCTTCTCGTGTGACAGCCTGTGCTGTACCATCGCCTATGCTAAGAATCCATTGTGCAAAAGCAGCAACCTCAGCCTGCATGACAGGATCAGATGCCTGCACTGATAGGCGCATGTTAATGGTGAGCTGCAGGACCTCTATAGAATTCCACAAAGGTGAGTTTGTCACTGCAGCGCCTACAATCTGACCTCGGGTACCGCCCTCAATGACCGGCAAAATCTGCCTAAGATCACCACCTAAAACAACCACTTTACCGCCAAAAGGAATGTCAGCCTAGGAAGAATCAGTGGCAGACAGGACATCGCGAAAGGATCGATCTAATGCCTCAAAGCACTTCCGGTGCGACATCAAAGCCTCATCCCATATAATAAGTGAAGCTGACTCAATCAAATCAGACAACATTGTGGACCTTTTAATATCACAAGTCCCATTATCAGCCAGGTCAATCGGTATTTTGAATCTAGAGTGGGCTGTTCTGCCCATTGGCAAAAGCAAAGCAGCAACCCCTGAAGATGCAACAGCCAACACCACCCTCTTATGACCTCTAAGGTAAGCATCAAGGGCATTCCAAAGAAAGGTTTTTCCAGTACCACCATA
Source organism: Elymus sibiricus (assembly GCA_039707655.1). Lineage (NCBI taxonomy): Eukaryota > Viridiplantae > Streptophyta > Magnoliopsida > Poales > Poaceae > Elymus > Elymus sibiricus. The sequence goes on from CM077670.1 coordinate 34,005,367, forward strand.
ACCCGACACAAAGAAGAAACCAGGTTTTTCAGACCTAATTCGCTCAAGAATAGACTCATAAGCATATAACTGGTCTTTGTTTAACTTGTGATACATTGCCTCTGCTTTTGCAAGAAGAGAAACAACATCAGCATCTAATGCATCAGTGACCATGTCACCTTGCAGCGGCACACCATCATAAATAGACTTTACAGGCAAGTTATAGTCTAAAATAGAGGAACCATTTTTAGCAAACACAACAGCCAATTCATCAAGCAACATATCTCTTAATCTAACAGGAGGAATCACATAATTAGACTCCTGCCAAGCAGACTGCATTCTATATTGAATATCATCACCTAGGTAAACACAATATTTCTCAAAGAAAGCCTTTTCATCATTAATGCCACAATGAACGACCATGGTGACAAATAACTGACGCAATTGGTTTCCCATTCCCCATTTTAAAGCTTCATCAAAGGCAGTGTACCATTCCATGTCATCCCCAAGCAAACCCCTAGCTGCACAAGCCTCTTTAAAGGTTGGATAGATGATACCATTATAAGTCCTAACATCAGCATAGCACGTCGCACCCTTCACAATCATCAATAGCATTCTAAAGTAGAACAACTATCCGGTGGAAGGGTGCACATAATAAATTCTACCAATTCTATCACTCCGCGTCCTAGGTACCCATGTTTTAGTATCTGCCATCTAGGACCACCTAGTAGGGAAATCGCAGTAAGTTAAGTGCCTAGCTGAAGGATTTTGCCTATTTGCAACAAACCACTGTGTTAACATGGTTTTTTGCAACCAAGTGTTATTAGCTACCGAAGAGAGGGCAGACTGAGTACGAAAGCATATGATGTGCATGTTGTGAAAATGGATAGGAAGCCTCTCAACTGAAGGTGTTTTACTATGTATCTCAAAGCCATAAACTCTCCAATCAGAACTATGATCACATATGTAACAACACTCCCTATATTCTTCGATTTCATCAACCTCATCATCTCCTTTCTGTCTTACACTCTGGAACAAAGTTTTTGAATTATCAGGACCCTTGGTAACATATTTGTAAAGGTACTTGATGACATATGCCTTGTTACACCACTCAACATTAATATGGGCCTGGAATATTTTAAGCTGTTTCATGTTGTATGGCACAACATATCTATTATCAAGCCTTACGTTGTTTTTCATCACAAATCTACCATTATCAGGACGCCTGTATAAAGGGAACCCACTCTCATCAATGGAAGTTTCATCCTGAAATGGTTTTGGAGTTTTTTTGAACAAACACCTTTTTTCATGCAAGGGCATTTTGGGCCATCAATGCCACAGGGTCCATGCATCATGAACTCTGCGACAAGGGCATATCCCAGTGGGTCCTCAACAGGATCAGGGATTTAAGCCGAAATAAAGGAATTTATCAAAGCTGGTGTGACCACCTGGTCATCATCCTTCTTCTGCCAAACAAGGATATGTGCATGTGGAAGACCCCTCTTCTGGAACTCCACGGTGTGGAGAACTGGAAAACAAGAGGGCAAATGAAAAACAGGAAAAATAAGATACATGGCTAAGAAAAATGAAGAAAGTGAAGAAAAGGCACCGGGAACAGTACCAGCAACCACAGTCCCAAACGCCTTCCCGATCCTGATCTTCCGTAGGTACTCAAGGAGCTTCATGTGATACACTCGAACGGTAATATCAGCCCTATCAACTGTTTTTTGCCCAGGTACAAGGCTCTCAGTTATTTCAGGCCACTTTGGATTACACGTGAAGGTTGTGAAGATATCAGGTGAGCCATGGACACGTGAAACAGCTACCGCATCGTGGAAGTTTTCAGTCATATAGCGACGCCCACCAGTATAAGATGATGGCATTATATTTTTCTTACCGACCTCGGCTCCATCAAGCTTACCAAGTCCAACAGCATCAACAACAAGCTGGAGCTTTTCAGCTCGCATGTCATCTTGAACCTTTATAAGATAACGCAACCTACATTCATCTATGCAAGCCCGTGCATCAACTCTAGCTTGTGAAGACAGCAAACCACAACACAAATATGGGTTATGTTGTTCAGCTTTATAGTGTGAGCAAAAGCAATAGTAGTCCTACATGGTCATCTTAACCCTTTTACTCGTATCATTGCTATCAACACTAATGTAACGCACACCTAGCTGGAATCCACGCTCACCATATGGAAAAAGCAGAGGGTATTGCAAAGGCATATAGGAAGGCTCTAAAGAAGAAATGCGTTGCAGCCCTGGACCTCGACAATGCACTATCAAGTCCCGACAAGGAGCCTCCATGGTTAACTCACCGACCAACAAACCTACAAGCTCATCGGTTGTAGGAAGACTAAAGTATGGGCTGTCATCTTCACCGGGCGCTATTATGAGAACTGAAACAACAGCATGCTTATTTTCTTCTAAAATTTCTCGAGCCATACGAAACTTCTTGACAAATGAATTATTGTCATCCAACATATGCATAAGGCCTGTGACTATAGACCCGCTAAGGCCACTCTCAGGTTCATCATCATTGTTTAAAGCCTTGATTCTATTTTCCACCTCATTTTGTGTATCATAGATATATAATTCAGCATATTTTGGAGTATCCCCTTTTTCTGGCAGAAGTGATCCTATGAGATGACACACCTGACCATTAATCTTAAAAATGTTTGGGCCCCTACCATTATTTATTGAACGGTCAATTTTTGCTCCCATGGAAGTGAAAGCAAACAAACAGTTGTACTGCCATATCTTTCTTATGAACTGTAGAGTCTGTGGAGGACCGGCGTAGTCAAGCAAGTCATTTAAAAAGGGAGGGGGTTTCTTAAACGGAGGTATGCACACTTTTCCTCCTTTACAACATAGGTTGTAAACAACACGCCTTTTTGTAATAGCTGACAGTGACTGGACCCTCTCGCGCCACCAGAAGACAGCATGGCAGCGACCACACTTGTAGTCAGGGTCCCCATAGTACGATCTCTTCCGATGGAATGCTACAGGGAGGGCACCCCATATCAAGAGAAAGAAGATGCGGCAGAGGGTAAACACGATGCCGGATAAGGACACAACACCATACCTTTTAATATTTCGACCTCTTCAGGTGAAAAACCAACCCAACCAGACACAAGCGGAGACCCAGGCAAATCCTCTGTGTTAAAAAGATAAACAGAGCGCTCATACGACGAAGGGTAAAGAAGCAAAGGGCCAACGGTAACGAAACCAAAGGTCCATTTGCACTAACCACGTTTGTTATGGGCTCGCAACCTATCCAATAAGAACCTATATCTTTTGCGGTTCCGCGCAGTAACATCAGGAGGAAGAAGTGGGAAGAAACCATCCCCTATAAGCAGGCAAATGAAACCACCTTCAACACAGGGAAGACAAGATCCTAAAGGAAGCGCATGATCAAAAGGAAAAGGCAACATACATTTTCTCTTTCGGATGACCAAAGGAGACGGCCTCACTGACAACACAGGCAATACAGGCACAGGAACCCTGGGAGGGCCTGCAAGCCTTTGAGGTCTAACCGGCAATACAGGCCCAGGAACCCTGCGAGGTGCAGCTCGCCGCGTAGGCCTAACTCCCAACGCAGGCACATGAACCATGGGAGGCGCAGGCGCAGCACGACGCAGAGGCATACCGCTAATGCGCAGACCACAACCCTTAGGAGAAGCAGAACAAGACAATCCCCATCGTACAATAGCATTCAAAGGATTCAGAAAACACAGTAGAACAAGCCCCCCGCCTAATCTGCGCGGGCATAAGGAAACGAAGCCAACCAGTAAAGAGGAATGTAGATACAATACCAAGCATAAACAACCAGAACACACAAACGGAATGCAGACAATACCAGGTCAGCAAACAGCAAGAAGCAGTAAATAATGCAGACAAACAAAAGGAGGTAAAACTCATGAATGCAGCACGGACCTTGACAGACAATGAGAAGAGACCGAACCAGCAGCAGCAGACAAAGATTAAACAAGCGATGAGAGGACAAAAGCAACCTGCGGTAGACAGAAGAAATTTCTTACAGGGAGAAACACAAATGAAAAGAACGTGTATAATAAGCAAACCACATTAACGATAGGCCAACTATGCTTGCAATCAGTAGAAATATAATTAGCAACTACTATCTATCCATTACTTGAATGGAACCATGAGTCACTTGCATGTATCTTGGGCTCCTTAGCCACAACTATAAATACTCTGGTCTCACCTAAAACATCACAAAAAAGACAAACAAAAACACAACTGCTAATATAAATGCAGGCCAATGCACAACACATCAGCTGAATATTTCCAAAGATAACCTAACAAATCAGATTAGCCGCATTAACAAAACCTGAAAATTAGGGAAACAGACACAGAATTATTCTCTATAGACACATGGTTTAGAAATCTTTTTTTCCCTAAAGCTAACCAAAGCTGCTGTCCTTTTTTTGGCCGAAGCTAGACCTGTGAGCTTGCAATAGAGAAGCAACGGATCAACCTGAAGATTTAAGCAAAGGACCATCAATTTTTTATAGCTAATAAATCTACCCAAACTAAATTACAACTAATCAATTTAGCCAACTTTCTATAATTTGCCCAAATTATAGCTAACAATGTGATTTGATGGTCCTTTGTATAGATAATAAACCTAAAGATCAGCGGATAAACCTAAAGATCAATGGATAAACCCAAAGATTCAAACAAAGGACCATCAAATTTGTATTGATAATAAATTCACCCAAACCAAATTATAGGAAAGCAATGGATCAACCTAAAGATCGAAGGAAAGTCCATCAACTTTTTATAACTAATCAATTTAGCCAAACTAAACTACTTTCTTATATACTGCAATGGAACACAGATAGAAGCAAAGCCCATCAAATCAATTTAGCAAAACTAAACCACTTTCTATCTACTGTAATGGAACACAGCACGCATGCACATTCTACACAGCAGCCTGCACGATGGCATCACCAGACAAGAACAGGAGCTGACGCATGCAGCAAGAAGGAATTAAATACGGCAAGCAGAACATGTCTTACCTTGCCAGAGAATGATACGGAGTCAGGAAATCTGGACAGAAAGGGAAAGAAGTAACAAAGAACATTTCAGCTCACAGACATTTCATCGAACAGAAGACGAGCAAGAAAAAACTTACCTCTCCAAGCAGCAAGCCGGGCGACAAAGAAGAAGCTGAATGACCCTGCAGCGCGAGGACAAAGAGAAGTGAGAAGAACATCACCTTCATGGGTGAGGAAAGGTAAAGCAAAGCGGCACATGCATGCATGCAAAAACAAGAACGACGGCGACGTTGGCAGGGAGAAGAAGGACGCGAACCTCAACCGTACGCGACAGCCGAAGTAAGGTGCGCCATGGCCAAAACCCAACCAAAGATCGGTGTGCCAACACGAAAACCAGCAAGTAGATGGCGGGGCGAACTGGAAGCACAAATGGCGAAAAGCGAATGAATGGAGGGCGACGGAGAGAGAACTGATGGCCTCGGCTGGTAAAGAAAAGGGGCAGGGGGAAGTAAACAGCAGCCCACGGTATTGCTTTACACACAAAGAAAGCAATGAACCCACCACATGAACACAAACACGTAGCTACGCAGGTCCACTGTCAACGGCACAAGGCTGGACGGTAAGGAGAAGCGCAGTTGGATCGAGGCCGGCTCCTCGCACCGCACAACACTATTAGGGAAAAGCTTATAGGTAGAACATTAGTAGTAGCGTGGGAAAATAAGCAGCGCTGCTACTAATTAGCAGTAGCGTTGGATTTGGACAGCGCTACAAGTAAGGCATTAGCAGTAGCGCTGGAAATACTTGCAGCACTACAGCTAAGTGGGCCCCAACGTGCCCACCGACGCTAGCTGTAGTAGTAGCGCCCTCCAAAATACAGCGCTACTGCTAAAGTTTTAGCAGTAGCGTCGGCTCTGACAAAACCGCTACTACTAATGGGCCCCACTTAATAGTAGCGCTGCTCCGAACAAGCGCTACTACTATGCACCTTAGCAGTAGCGCCAGCATAAATACAACGCTACTACTAGGCGTGGCTGCTGCCACCTTTTCACCCACCCCCTCCCCCTTCCTCCCCCCCTTTGCCCTCTCCCCTCTCTAAGTTACTTCTCCACCATTATTGCCCTTCTTCTCTCTTCCTTCTACCTCTCTTCTCTCCCCATTAATGCCCCCCTCCACCATAATTCTCCTCCATAAATGGCCTTTTTTCTCTATCTTCCTCATTTATTTGGCTCTCCCTCCTTCCATACATATATATCCCTTTCCCACTCCTAGATTTGTCTCATAGCTACCTAGCTCATCTCTCTCCCTCTCCATTAGTTAGCTAGAGTCATCTCTAGCTCCTCCCAACAACTAGATCTAGCTAGCTAGCCATCCACTTTCGATCCCTATAGGTAGCGAAGGCCTCATCTAACCGTGCTCGATCTCTCTCGGGAGATAGGTGAGTAAAAAGTTGTGCATTTCAAGAATGGGAATATGTGTGTTTGCGATATGAAGGGATTTGTGCGAGTGACATGCCCCTGAGTTGCTTATGTTTTGCCGAAATGTCGATTTATTTCCGTTTCGGCAAATTTCGAGCAAACTCGATATGTCCTATTTTTAGGCAAGGTCATGCAAAATTTTCGTATGACTTTGATGCATGCATGCATTTTGTTTATAATCCTTTTGCTTGTTATACCGCGCAGTCGGTCATGAAGGTGAGTGGAAGGAAGGTGGAGCGATACTTGCAATCCGCGGTGACGGACATGTATGCAAATAATCGGACTAGGATTAGATGTCCGTGTACAAGATGCAAAGAAGGAGTCATTTTGGACCCCTTTGATCGTGGCAGTTTGAAGGCGCACCTGCTCATGAATGGTTTCATGGATGGCTATACTTGGTGGATAAGTGAAGATGATGATGAGGACGTCCACATGGCAGGCAATAACGACATGGGGCTAGACAAAGAGATGACCGATCGACCCGAAGACGATGGCGCCGGACATGGCGGCGGGGAAGAGTCCGGACATGGCGGCGGAGAAGATTCCGGACACGGCGAAGAAGAGTCCGGACATGGCGGAGAAGAGGCGGCGGACACGCCGCAGTCTTCGACGCGACTAAGTTCAGTCGTGCAGGACCCTCATGTTCGAGACCTGCTTCGCAAGAATACGACTACCGATAGAGCTGCTTCTAGAGAGGAGGCCAAGCTGGCGGAACTGGAAGTAGACTCGAAGACTCCATTGTATGACGGTTGCGATCCCGAGGTGACCCGCTTGAGTTTCACGCTCGAACTTCTAAAGACGAAGGCCAAAAACAAATGGACAGACGCAAGCCTCGATGAGCATTTGAAGCATCTACATAATAAAGTTCTTCCCGCGGGGAACGTGTGTCCTACTAGTGTCGAGGAGGCCAAGAAAATCGTTTGCCCTCTTGATCTGCCACACATTAGATACCACGCATGCATCAACGATTGCATCATTTATCGGGAGGAGCACGCGGAAAAAACCAGCTGTCCAGTGTGCAATGCTTCTCGATACAAGAAGGCCAGAAAGAAAGCTCCTCAGAAAGTTGTATGGTACTTTCCGATCACTCCCCGTCTGCAGCGGTATTTCGTAGATCCTAAGGAAGCAAAGCTCATGCGCTGGCACGCGGAGAGGAAGAAGCCCGACGATGGAGATGATCCGAAGCTGAGACACCTCGCAGATGCTAGCCAGTGGAGAGAATTCAACGCCGAATATCGATTTTTCGTAGCAGATGCAAGGAACATCGTGCTTGGCGCGAGTACCAATGGCATGAATCCGTTTGGAAACCAGAACACCAACCACAGCACATGGCCCATCTTTGTATGGATGTACAACCTCCCCCCATGGAAGTGCATGAAGACAAAGTACATACACATGAGCATGCTGATTCAAGGGCCGAAACAACCGGGAAATGATATTAACCTGTATCTGGGGCTACTGAAAGAGGAGCTACACACGTTATGGAAATCACCGGTCAAGACATGGGACTCCAGCACAGGAGATTATTTCTATATGAGAGCCGCGCTGATGACGACGGTGTACGACTATCTCGGTTACGGGTATGTCTCAGGCCAGGTGTGCCACAGATACTATGGATGCACAAGGTGCATGGATGATACAACGTCTCAGCAGCTTACGTTAACGAAAGATGGCGGGTCTGGGAAAATCGTGTACATGGGGCATCGTAGATGGCTCGAGAAGGATGACCCGTGGAGAAAACATGGAGATCTATTCAATGGTTTGGCTGAGCATCGAGGACCTCCATGTAAGAGGAGCGGCGCCGAAATTAACGAGCTGTTGAAAAACTGGGAACAGTGCCCCGCACCGGGAAAGATGAAAAAGGCGCCGGAGCCGCTACTGAAGGTATGGAAAACGAGGTCTGTTTTCTGGGACTTGGACTACTGGCCCAATCACGACACGCCTCATTGCCTTGATCAAATGCATATCGCGAAGAATGTCCTCAAGAGCTTGCTTGGCACACTGATGAACATGCCAGAGAAGACCAAGTATGGGCCGAGGGCAAGGAAAGACTTGGAAGATTTGGAGATTAGGGAAGATCTCCACATGCCGCCCCGTAAAAAGTCAACGGAGGAGATGGAGACGGAGACAGAGGAGGGGGAAAGGGGCAGAAAAGACAACAAGAAGGAGGAGAATTATTGCCTCCCTTCTTGCTTCACCTTAAGTGCGAAGGAGATCGATCAATTCATCAAGTGCCTTACGGGAATCAAAGTCAGTTCCGGTTACTGTGGGAAGATAAGCAGATTTCTAGACACCAAGAAGAAAAGGTTCAGCGGGATGAAGTCTCATGACTGTCACGTGATGATGACGCAGATACTCCCGGTTGCCATTAGAGGGATAATGGACAAGCACGTCCGTGACACGCTTACTGGTCTCTGCAACTTCTTCGACGTTATCTCTCGAAAGTCCATCAGTGTGAAGCAGCTACGAAGGCTACAGGAAGAGATCATTGTCATACTATGTGAGCTTGAAATGTACTTCCCGCCCGCGTTCTTTGACGTCATGGTGCATCTGTGTGTCCACATCGTGGACGACATCATCGACCTCGGGCCGACATTCCTTCACAGCATGATGCCGTTCGAGAGGATGAATGGGGTCATCAAAGGATTCGTTCGTAACATGTCCCGTCCCGATGGGAGCATCGTCCAGGGGTATCTGACCCAAGAGTGCATCTCCTTTTGCGAGAATTATCTAGGCGTCGGAGACCCTGTTGTTGGTTTGCCCGTCAAGAAGCACCATGGGAGGCTCGGAGGAGAAGGTCACAACAACGGCCGGAGGGAATTGCACGTGGACTACTCGGGTCGACGGAACGACTTTGACAGGGCTAACTTAGTAGTGCTACAACACCTAGATGCGATAGTAGATTATGTGACACTGCACAAAGAAACCATCGCAAAGAAGTACCGTGATCAGCGGATGCGCAAGACAGACGCCGAAGTTACTGTAGAGCACAACTCCACTTTCTTACGTTGGTTCAAAGAGCAAGTTCTTGCTAATCCCCCGGAAGAGGGCAGTGCGGATGGATTGCTCATATACGCCTTAGCACATGGCCCCGCGCCCAACCTCGCGACCTATCAGGCATACGATATCAACGGGTACACATTCTACACGGAGGCCAAAGACATGAACAGTGATTACCAGAACTCAGGGGTGACGATTGAATGCATGACCGACGCCAATGGCACAACTGAAAGATTCTACGGAAGGGTCGAAGAGATCTGGGAGCTTGACTACGCTGGACTGCACGATGCGGCGATGTTCCGTGTCAGATGGGCTAAGGCCGTCGTAAGAGAAAACAAATATTTCACTACCATGTCTATACCCGACGCGAAGAGCGCTACCGTGAACGTTAACGTCATCGCCAAAACTGAGCCATGGGTACATGCTAAGCACGTGACACAATGCTTCTTCATAACCGACCCGACCAATCCCAGCCGTGTTGTCGTGAGGAGAGGCAAAAGGAGCATCGTCGGAATGGATGGAGTCGCCAACGAGGAAGACTACGACCAATACGGCAACCCGATGAGGGAAGATGACGATGACGATGAAGCATACGTCAAAAGAAGAATCAAGACTACATTACGTAAGAAAGATCGTACTCCATGGTTCCAGAAAAGTCACAACGAGGGGCTCAATTATTCGACAACGAACAAGAAAGGAAAGAAGCTCAATGTGAAACGTCATCGACGCAGCTGAGAAACCATCATTATCGGTCAAATTAATGATGTAATATATATACATTGTATGCCTTCTTCCCACCATATATATATATATGTGTGCATGTTTTCGGCTCGGTCGTCTTTCGGAAAAGAAAAAGAAAAAGGAGAAAGGAAAAAAGAAAAAGAAAATCAAAAGAAAAATGAAAGGAATAGAAAAATGAAAAGGAGAAAGGAATAGCAGTAGCGCGGGTCTGTAACCCGCGCTATAGCTAACTTACCAGTAGCGCGGGTTTGGTAAACCAGCGCTACAGCTACTGAGGATAGCAGTAGCGCGGCTTTTAGTACCCGCGCTATAGCTAAGTTAGCTATAGCGCGGGTCCTGGATCCGCGCTACTGCTATTTTGAGTTAACTCCCGCGTGGTCCCCCCCCCCAATTCCCCATTCGTCCCAAACCCCCTTCTCCTCCCGACGCCGCACGCCCTCCACTCACCCTCCCTCGCCGGCCCCGTCCGTCGCCCACCACCTGCCCTCCGTCGCCGTCGCCCACCGCCCACCCTCCGTCGCCGTCGCCGGAGCCCCTGCTTCACTGCCGCCCGGTCCATCGTCACCGCCGTCCGCCCTCGATCTCACCGCCACCGCCCGAGCCCCTACTCCACCATCGTCGCCGCTGCCCCGTAAGCCTCTCCCCTCCCCTCTTCCCTCCTCCCCCCTCCCCTCTTCCCTCTCTCTCTCTCTCTCTCTCTCTGCTCTCTATCTCATATGAACCCTAGGAGGCAGTAGTATGAACCCTAGGCAGAATTTTGAACCCTAGAACCCTAGTGCTAGATTAGAATTTGAACCCTAGTGCTAGAATAAAATTTGAACCCATGGCTTTTTTAAGATTGGGGAAAAAGATGCAAAATTAGAAGTAGGACAGAAAATTCAGAAAATTTGAAGTGCTTCAAAATTCAGATAATTTATAGAAGTTTTATGTTGGATAGTAGCTAGGCATTTAGCTAGGTTTTTTTATTAGGACAGTAGCTGTTTTATATTTGAATCCTAGTAGCTAGTAGCTATAAACAAAAAACAGTAGCATTTAGCTTTAAACAAAAAAAACAGTAGCATTTAGCTATAAACAAAAAACAGTAGCTATGGCATTTAGCTATAAACAAAAAACAGAATTGTTTTTCTTTTCAAAAACTTGGTTAAAGTAATTGTTGCTATATAAACAAAAAACAAGATTGATGTTATATGATATATGTCATTGATGTTCATTTGCATATTCCATTATTGTTGATTATATCTTTTATTTACAATTGTTGAATATGATATGATTAATGTTGGTTGAATGGACAATTGTCGAAGAATATCCGAGTGGCCTATGTTTTGCCGGAATGTTGATTCATTTCCGTTCCGGCAAATTTCAGGCGCTCCATATGTCCACTTTTTAGCAAAGGTCATGCCGAAAATTTCCGTGAATTTCGGCATGACTTGTGCTAGAAACTAGGACATATCGAGTGCCCGGCATTTGCCGGAAGGGGAATGAATCAACATTCCAGCAAAACATAGGCCCTTTTTTTCTTCATTATTCATTTTATTCGGTCTAGAATTAAACTAGCATACGTCGGGAGCAATTCGGTAAACATCGCACCATCAGCACCTGCTCACGCAACCGCACATGCTCCCGTACCTGGTCCCGCTCCTGTTCATAGCAGCCCGTCCTCCATCTCTGGCGTGCTCGGCAGGGCTTCGTCTTTGGCTGAGCTCGACGCCCTCACGGTAATTACGCGTCATACCCTCTTCACCAGCATATCTATAGTCTTCCGTTTCAGTTGCCTTTCGGATGTCTGACGTCGCAGACATGTCTTCGCAGGCCGACGAAACCCCGTGCACCATACTGTACGACATCAACGGCCAGAAGGTGGACGTGGGAAAGGCAACGATCGTGAAGCCGAAGGACCGCATGTTGCACAACAGACAGATGCCCGATGGCGTCTTCAAGGTTTGCGTGGCCAGTGTCAAAGCGGGCTTCGAGGATTTGCCTCCTCCGGTACCACTCGAGGGAGACGACGAGACCCCTAAACGGATTGTCGCATGCAAGAGTTGGTTCCTGCCTTGGCCGAAGACTCTTCTTCGTGTGGAGGCGCCCGGGAGCACACCAACGACAACGCCTCAACAAGGTATGAACACCACCCCACCTACCCAATTACCTGCACCTGTCGTGCCGGGTGAGAGCGGACGACGCGAGGGAGAGCCTCCATTATTGCCTGACGACGTCGCCCCCGTCGAAGAAGAAAATGTTGATGATGTCATGGAGGAGGAGGATGATGACCCTCTCAAGTATATCAATACCGGCTATGATGATGGAGGATTGATGGCTCGGGACTATGACTCAGGCTATGGGCGTGGAGATGACTTGATGCTGCCTGATTTGCCGGAGCCGGAACGTCCTAAGGCTGATTGCAAGAAGTCTCTCTTCATGCGATCCTCGCAGGAGACGCCTCCTGATGCCGCCTCTACCCAACAACAACAACGCGAGGGCCGTCCACTGATGAGCCCGACGACACTGGGGGTGGTGGTGACGGAAGGTATGGTGGGTTCACTACCGCCACCCGCCAAGAAGCAAAGGAGGAGACCGGACAGGAAAGGCTCTAAAGGCGCTAGAGCTGCTTCAAGCAGCCAGCCGCCTCTGCAGCCCCGGAAGGTAGACAGAATACCTGTCCAAGGTGCGGAGCAGTTCCATGTCGCCGGCCACCCGATCCTACCTCGGAAAGCGCTAGAGGACATACTAAACAATGATATAAGGAGACTTCATGAAGATGTGCTGGCGAGAGAGAAAAGCCTTCTCCTCTCGAAAAATCCAGGATACCCGCTTTACGTGGCTCAGGTGCCGGGTGGGAAGTTGTACGTCGAGAGATGGCCCGCGGATAAGTTCATCCTGCGATTTGACTACATCTACGACATGTTCCACATGACCAAGATGGATTTTCAGTTCATCCGCATGTATGCGCTGTATCTGAACTACATCATCAGGCGCGAGAACATAAAATATATCAGCGTCGCGGACCCATACTATATGCACGAGAGATTCTTGGCAGTCTGCAAAGAGCACCGTGACTATGCGAGCAAGTACATCGGCGAGTTCATGGTCACCAATAAGGACAAGGAAACGATTCTCCTGCCTTATCATCCCACGTAAGTCATCTGCGGATATCCTTTCGTAAGTTTTAATCATTCCTTTGCACGCATGGAGGCTAATTTGAGGTGTACTTATTTTGCGCAGCGGGGGGGGGGGGGGGGGGCGTCCTCATCATTCTGTACCCACAATACTCCCATGCTCTGTACTTGGACTCATCGAAGAACATCAAGAAAAAGGATTACACGCACATAAGGAGTGTTCTCGATAGTGCCATGATAACCTTCAGCCTGTCTGGTGGATATATCAAGGTGAAAAAGTACAGGAAGAACGGGCTGGGTTTCGGCCATAAGACCGACTTCTGCTGCATCCAGCAACCGAAGGATAGTAAGGCTGATGGATTCTACCTCATGCATCACATGCTGGACTACAGAAGGGATAATCAACGCCTTCGCATGTCACCTACTTCCAACGATGCCGAGATTGTCAACTGGGCCACAAGCATAGGAAGGACACCGGATCATCGAATCCGAGTTGAGTTTTATCACGTACAGTGTGAACTTGCCCAAGTGATCATGAAGGAGGTCCTCGAACAAACAGGGATGTTCTACCATGGGCCAATGACGCTTCCTCCCTGACTATGAAGATTGGAGCGCCGACATGGACGAGTGATTGACGATGACAATGTGTTTGTTTAGTCACTTCTGTCTTCCTATGACAAAACTTTGAATTTATGCATGACGAAACTCTATGATGTAATTAAACCGTCCTCCTGAACTAGCGTAGATCGCTCTAGTTAATTAGTTTGGGTACGAGGAACTTCGTTATTTATGTTTACTATAGGTTGCTTGTATTTTGCTAACTCTGTCTCTTCGTGTTTCTCAAGTACATTATGTTGCACATTATCAATGAATTCATCAACTGACGATGCAGGTACATAGATCAGAGATGGCGAAGGACTGCTACGCCGTATTCATTGGGAGGGTTCTAGGAGTCTACGACCACTGGACAGATGCTCAGGCCCAGGTGGACAGGTATCCGGGCGCTAGCCACAGAGGGTTCGACAGCAGAGCCGAAGCGGAAAATAGTTACTTGAGGTGGACGCTCCGGCAAGAGAGGGAGCGAAACCGGCGCCTCAAGAAGTACTACATAGTCGCGCTCTTGCTCATACTGATCGCTCTTCTCTTCTACATCATGGTTTAGATAGAGATGATGAAACTTGTGTGTGTGCCATGACCATGCAGTTGCATTTATTCGAGACATGACTTGTGTATCGCTATTTGCGAGATGATGATATTTGTGTTGGATGATGATGATGATGATGATATGACGAGACTACTGTATGTGTATGATATGATGAGAATATTGTATGTTTATTATGATATGGTGAAACTACTGTATAGAGCATGTACAAATACAACACAAATACGTAGAGGGGAATGAATACGCGAAAGCAGGAATCTTAGCAGTAGCGCTGGTGGGCGTCTAGCAGCAGCGCTGGTTTAGCAGCAGCGTTTGTTGTGGAGCAGCGCTACAGATAGTTAGTAGTAGCGTTGTTCTCCATAGCGCTACTACTAACTATACTTACTAGTAGCGCTGGTTGAAACAGCGCTACTGCTAAAACTTAGCTGTAGCGCCTTATCAGTAGCGTTGCCTCCAGCGCTACTGGTATGGGTATTTCCAGCGTTACTACTAGGCTTTTCCCTAGTAGTGCAGGACGATAAGGCCTTCCACTATGTGGGATAAAACCGATGCCAAATTCAGTTTTGAGGTATTTGGCATCGATGCCCTACGTTGCACAGCCGGTGCCGCAAAAAAAATTCAGGGCATCAGAGCACCTACTTGCTCCGATGCCAAATTCACCAAGCCAATTAAAAAATGATTCCACGATCTATATCTCGCTCTAGGCCAGCCCAAACACCCCCTCACTGACAACCGGGTGACACAGCAAAATGGCCCAGCGACAGCCAGACAGACGCCAGCCCAAGCAGGGTGCAAACGGATGAAGCGGAGAAGCCGCGCACCGCCCCTCCACGAAAAGTAAACAGTACACCTGCACGGCGCTGGCAGATCCACCACCCAAGGCGCTGTAAATACTAAACGAACCGATGCGCGCACACCCCTGCATCTGACGACACGGGACCACCACACGCCGGGGCCAGCCGCAGCCACGCGGGCACAGAGAACCGACGCCTGCAGGTGCCCTCACCCGCGAAGGACACTCCCTTTTACCCAGGGAAACCAATCGGCAGCGCTTGATCCGGCATGCAATAGAGCTGCGCCCACCCCTTTCACGCACCCAACACACTACCATGCGGGACCAACGCGAAGTAGGAGCCATCAACATAGCTGGGTACAGCCATGGCGGGTACAAAAGCAGCAGCACACCCCTCACCCACCCACGTCCTCTCGTTCGGTCAGACGGCACGCGCGGGACGCCCCAATCCCCGCCCAAGACCAATCGGCATGCGCGGAAAAAATTAGTCAACCAGCAACTGGCGCACTCGGCAACGCGAACGCGCGCGCACGGCGCCCACTGCAGGGCGGCCCCACAAACGATCGGTCCCACCGGTCACACACTGCAATAACCAGCACGCGAGTGAAAAATAAATGGACGGCTGTACAGCCGACAGACAGTAAAACCCATGAGCAGTAACTCGATCAAACGGCCTGAAATCAAAACGCGAGCAAAGACCCCTACTATGGCCCGATCAAACGGCCTGAAATCAAAACGCGAGCGAAGACCCCTACTATGGCGGCCAAAATCACTGTTCTGACCTTATACGGAAATCATAGCACAAAATGAACTCGGAACGAAACTATTTCACAATCTGACCCTTTTAGAAACGCCAGAGCCCGTGACGTTGCTGCTCCGCATAGAAACGCCGAGATACCTCGCGTTGCTGCCCTGGCCCCACGGTGAGGCCCAGCTGTTGCTGCTCGCTGACGTGGCAGGCCAGAAACGCCGAGCCATCTTGCATTTCTGGAAACGCCAGAGGCTGAGGCGTTGCTACCCTCCATGGAAACGCCATGGGCTGTGGCGTTTCTGGCCCAGATATTTAAGTGGCCGTGGGCCTTTCACCCACCACTCACCATCCACTCTCTTCTGCCCCCACTGGTCCCCCCGAGCTCAACCCTTTTTCCCCTTTGTCCCCCTCACTCAAAACCCCCTCAAATCCTTACAAATCAATTGTGTTGGTCCGTGGATCCGGTGTCATTTCCGTTCCTCGAGGTAATCTCCTTCATCTCACAAATTTTTATCGGTTGGATTTGTCAATTTGGATGGTTTTGTTCATGTGGATCCTAACCCTAGTTTTGAACATTGTTCCATAATATGATGTTTGTAGTGTCTAGTAATGAGTATGGTTGGTCCAGTACTGTTGATTTGTGATGTGGATGAACAAACCTTAGGCGTTTATGTTATGCTTAATGTTAGGATTTAGGGTTAGGGTTAGGGTTTGGGTAATGCTTAATTTGGATGGACAATGTTGTTCTTAGTGGTTTTGTATGCAATGTGTTATATTTTGCATTGTTCCTTTGTTGTACTTATGTTTGCCATTTTTTAGATGGAAAAGATTGTGAATATTCATTATGTTGACAAAGCGGCATTTATGAATGTTGATATTGTTGACAAGTATGAGGAAGTGTTGTTATTTCTTGAGAGTCCTAGTTATGAAGAGGTTGTGGAAGAAACACGGATTAGATTAAAGTGGGTGGATCCAAGTCATCAAGTTGAATTATTAGGAAGATATGATGTTGGGACGGCACACAAGTGTCGAATGAAGACAATGCCTATCAAGTCCAATTTGCATTGGGGGTGCATATAAGGAGGTTGCTGCATCCTCGGAAGTCAAATCACTCAAAGTGTTTGCAAGTAAGGTGGTCAAGGCTCCTCTCTTTCATCTTGACTTGAACCAAACCTTAGTAGATGATGTGAGCCCGATTGTTGAGCAAAGAGTTGAAGTGGAAGCCAATGCAATGAGCCAACCTCATGTTAGCCAATCAAATGAATTTGAGGTGAAAGATATGAAACATGACAACGAACAAGTTGATTATGTCAATGAGTATCCCCAATGTGAGTTCAGAGGTAGTGCACCGATCAAGGATGATGGTCATGACTCCGACGAAGAGTATGAGAGGCAGCACAATATTGTTGGTGACGTAGAGGCTCAAGTAAGGCATAAGGACATGGATCCTGACATTATCTATCAACGTGCTTGTGTGGATGACTCGGATGATGAAGGCCCGGCGAATGAGTTGGACGAGGATGGCTTCACTGAGAAAGAAGCAGAGTGGTACACAAAAATCACCGATAGGGATCACAAAGTTCCCTTGTTTTGTGATGTTAGCCTTGCATATAAGGCTATAGTCGACGGTGGCATGAGCAAGACAATTGAGGCTAGACAGTTTCCAAGTAGTACACTGGACGAGATTTCTATGTCTTACCTAAGGAAAGGTTTGATGTTCGAGCACATGCTAGAATTCAAGATGTGGTTGTGTGAGTATGCTGTCAAACACCACAGGCCTTTCATAGTTGTTCACTCGGACTGCAACAAGCGATACACCGTGAAATGTGAGGTAGAAAGATGCAAATGGAAAGTCAATGGAAGACTCACGAAAGATGATTGGTGGAAGATAAAGAGTTGCAAAGCCACTCACCAATGCACACCGCCGACCGTAGAAGCACGGAAGTCACACCGTCAGCTAACCTCAGAATTCATCGGTTATAAATACCAGAAACATATAGCCGAGGATCCAACCATTAAAGTGAAGTTGATGATGAGTTGGGTTGAAGATAAGTTTGGATGTAAGGTCAAGTACGGGAAGACATGGAAGGCCAAGCAAGTCGCTCTTAGAATGTTGTATGGTGGATGGGAAGAGGCGTACAACATGCTACCCGGGTTGTTGGGAGCGATGTCCTATAGAAACCCCGGAATGTACCACTATGTCCAAGATATTGAAGGAGTGTTCCGTCGTGCCTTTTGGACGTTTGGCCCATGCATTGCAACTTTTGAGCATTGTCGTCCGGTTTTGTCTATAGATGGAACATTCTTGACAGGCAAATACAAGGGCACACTCATGATAGCAATGGCACATGATGCTAATGATCAGGTGTTGCCTGTGGCATTTGCTTTGGTGTCCGTGGAGAACCAAGACAACTAGGAATGGTTCATGAGACTTGTGAGGAGCACGGTCATTCCTCCGAATAGGGAGGTATGCATCATATCCGATCGGCACCAAGGCATATTGAAGGCCATGGATATTCACATTCCAGGGCATGCGAGGCTTCACCACCGATGGTGTACGAGGCACTTCGTTGCAAACTTTTACAGGGCTTGTAAGAACAAGGATCTTTGCAAGGATCTTAACTCCGCATGTGTAGCCTTCTCCGTTAAGTCATTCACGACACGCTTGAACAAAATCTATGAGAAGGCAAACGAAGGTGGGAAAGATTTCCTAGAAAGGAATATTGATGAGAGACACAAGTGGTCACGGGCATGTGACGAAGGAGGCATGAGATATGGTGACATGACAAGCAATCTTGTTGAGTGCTTCAACTTTGTCTTGAAGGGTGCCCGTCAGTTGCCGATGACGGTAATAGCGGAATATACCTTTTACAAGCTAAATGAGTATTTTCTGAAGCACTCCGATGAAATCGACAAGTTGATTGGTGATAGTGAGAAGCCTCCCAATGAGATTTATCCGAAGAAGGTTGCCGAGTGGCTAGAGTATCAGAAAGACAAGTCAGCCATCCAGCGAGCCAATTGTTTCGATAATGTTGAAATGAAATACCAAGTGGATGAGCCAGGTGGGACAACGAGAGATGGAGAATCATATGGTGGTCGCTCATTTAAGGTGGCTCTTCGGACACGGCATTGCACTTGTGAGCGGCCTAGTAAGTACCACTGGCCATGCTCGCACATGATGACGGCGGCCCACAAGAGGAATTTGCCCGTCTCTGATGGAGTAGTTGTGAGGTTGCATGAATTCAACTTGCAAACTCATAAGTTAACATGGGCGTCTAGATTCCACCCTTTTCTGGACGCATCACAATGGCCAGAGTATCACGGCCCTAACATTAGGCCGGATCCGGAGATGATGGTACAACCCAAGGGTAGAAGGAGAACAAAGCGATACAGGAATGATATGGATGAACTCATAAGCACCAGAGAGTTTGGTAGCGGACATTTCATGGAGCCACGTGATAGAAACCAATGCGGTGATTGCAATGAAACGACACACAACAAGAGGACTTGCAAAACAAACAAAACTTCAAAAGGGCACAATGCTTCTACTAGTGATGCCGGTGGCAGAGGTGGTTCAAGTGGTGGTGGTACAGGTTCCGGTGGCGATCCTCTTGGTGGCCGAGGATCCGGTGGTGGTCTTGGTGGTGGCCGAGGTTCCGGTGGTGGTCTTGGTGGTGGCCGAGGTTCTGGTGGTGGACTTGGTGGTGGCCGAGGTTTCGGTGGTGGTCGTCGTGGTAGAGGCCGAGTTACCGGTGGTGGTGGTCGTGGTAGAGGCCGAGTTACCGGTGGTGGTGCTCGTGGTAGAGGCCGAGTTACCGGTGGGGGTGCTCGTGGCGGAGGTAGAGGTTCGGGTGGTGGTAGAGGAGGTTTCATGGGTAGAGGCCGTGCTCATGCTAGAGGAATGTTTGGATATCTAGATGGACCATTTCCGTACGTGGCTACATTTCAATATTACTTTCATGTTGTATAATATTTTTTTCATATTGTTTTTGTCCTTACTAACTAACTAATGTCTTGCAATTTTTCGTAGATATGGCGGCTTCTCAACCCAACAAGGCAACAATGAAGGGGTGGAGGAGAAGGATGGGAAAGGTGAGATGCCGGGGTGGTGGGAGAAGGCTGCGAGGAAGTTGAGAGAGGAGGATGCAGCCGCACTAAAGAAGAAGAAGCAACATGAGTTCGAAGAGAAGATGAAGGAAAAAGAGAGAGGGATATTTGAGGAGATCACGAGGAGGGACAAGTTGAGGATTGCATGTGAGAAGGCAGCTGCGCAACGGCAAAAGGATTTTGAAGAAAAATGCAAGAAACTTTGGGCTTTTGAGAAGGAAAAGAAAGAGAGGGAGAATAAGCTATTCATAGAGAGGGTGGTTCACGACGCTCATCTCATAAGAAAAAGGGAGGAGGAAGAAGAAGAAGAGAGGAAGAAGAAGAAGAAGGGAAAGAGGCCTTGCTCTACACAATAGAGGAATGTGGTTGTCATCATGTTGTGAACTATGCCATGCACTCCTTCGTGTGCATTTTATTTTGAACCTTCTCGTCGCCTAGATTATGATCTTTGAACTTCAATTTGGTCGTGGACCTCTATGTGCACTCTAAATTGCTATGAACTTGTTTGCGTGAGACATTCTACTTGTGTGCTTTAGATTATTTGCAAATTGTGTGTTCTGAATTTGTCTTCTTTATGGTTCTGTCATTATATAGCATATGTTGGAAAGAAACTTGTCAATGGTGTTGGCGAAAGGATTGAAACTGTGTGAGTGGATGCTGGTCAGAAACACCAAAAGCTGAATTCTTCTGTTAGTTGCAATGCAGGCCAGAAACGCCAAGGCCCATGGCGTTTCAATGAAGGCTAGAAACGCCAAAACCATTGGCGTTTCCAACCAACATGGAAACGTATGGTGTTTCTGCTAAATAGAAGCGTGAGAACGATCAGGCATGGACGTTTCCATGTTGGTTTGAAACGCCATGGGCTTTGGCATTTCTAGCCTTCATTGAAACGCCATGGGCCTTGGCGTTTCTGGCCTGCATTGCAACTTACAGAAGAGTTCAGCACTGATGTAATCAACACACATATTTTCACAACACATTTCATAACAAGTCCAGGAGATATTTTCACAACACATCAGCAGATATTTTCACAACACATAAAACTTATCAAGTCCAGGAGATATACTACTTAACAAGACCGTAGAAGTACTTAATAAGTTCACACATTAGCCTAGGAGAGACATAAAACTACATGACTAGTCCAGGAGACATAAAACATCATACGTCACTTCACTTCTTTTCTCTTTTGGCAGCCATCTTCCCCTTGTTGGCATAGCCCTCTGGAGTGTTCTGCCATCCTGGACGTCTGCTGATTCTTGAGCTAGCTCGGCGTACTTCTTCTTGCGCTTGTGAAGGTTGAGTTGGTTCCGGAGCATCTTCCATCTGCGAAGCCCCAAGCTCCATATAGTCCGGATCATTTCTCTCATCTTCGTCCGTCTCCTCTTCCTCTGGATCCACATTCCGTGCTCGGCTGGAAGAAGCACGTGCTCGGCTGGAAGAAGCACGAGCTCCGCTGGAAGAAGCACGAGGCATATCCATTCTATACTGAGGACGTGCCCGCACATCCGTGGATGAACCACCGTGGCAAGAGAGTAAAGCGGCTAGTGTGCGGCAACGATTCAAGACCTTCTGCACAAGCAAAGAGATTGACATGTTAATATGTAACAAGAGCTTCGAGGAAAGAAAGCACATGCATTATTAAGAATGCCTCTAACCTCCAGAGTAGTCCTAACTAGTCCGTCCGTTTCTGGACCAGGGGCACGTGAGAGCACTACATTACCATCATTGATACATCTCCATAGCTCCGTGCCCTGCATAAAACATATGTGAGACACCACTCATTCTATAGACACATGTTCATATTTCAAAAGTGAGACATACCACTCGGTCATGCGTAGGGCCATATTCAAGACGCGCTCCTATGGTCTCCCTAACCGAATTGTTGAATGCACCATCAGTAGCATCACTTGGCAGTAGGTCCAAGCAATCGGCACGAGTCCAAGCACCCTTATGGATAAGTCGGTACTCTCGACGAAGCCACTCCAAATGCCTCATATATGCCCGCTCGTAGTGGTCGGGTGTGTGATCAGTCTCCACTCGAGCTCGTCTCTGCGCATTCCACATGTCCACCCACATAAAGTGGTGGTCCTCCCAATTCGTGACATTCTTGTTGATTTGCCGGCTCGTCCTACAAATCATGCCAAGAATAAATTAGTCACATTTTTGAGTATTTAGCATGAATTCACGTGTACCACAAAAGTTCTCTCGCCTATGAAGCTTCACACTTGTCTCCACGTAGTCCGGTGGGGTTCGTTGTTGTACTCCAAATTGCTTTGAGACACGATGTGGGAGATGCCACTCGACCGCATAAAAGCATATCATGGGGCACCGCACACGCCAAAGATGCTGGTCATGGAGGCACTTGTTGCTAATAGGATACTGCCTCATTACCTTGTACGGCCTCCAGTTGACCTACATCACACTATGTCACTCACGCACAAAAATATTTTCAGCAATGATGGCAAAGCTTTTGAATAATTACCTGATTGTATGTCAGCATGTCGAGCTCGCTTATGTACGCCTTGTACCGCCCCATGGCGGCAACACTCGTCGCTTGGACGTTAGCCCATGTGTACGCGATAGTGGGGTACCGCTCCTCATCCCCGTTGAAAGGCCACTCCCAAGGTTCGTCCGGATCAACGATGACTGAACGGCCAACAGGGATACGCTCCCACATCCAAACCTGTAGGGCCCACACAAAACCACCAAGACAGGATCTCGGCTTAGTCCTCTGACAAGCTCCGTCCAACTGCACATTTGTACACACGTTAAACGATCACACGCAAACATCTATTTCATATAATGAAAATGGATCATAGTAAGCATTACCTGACGATACAAGAAGGCTAGTGCCGCGGACCCCCAACTCCACTTAACATCCCAGTTACGAAGAGGGTCCAAAAACATCCAGGAGGCTGTGTCCCCCGTGCCATCCGGAAACACCACTTGGGTCAAGAGATTCCATAAGTAAGCCCTGGCGTACATCTCCACAACCGCCGGACTGGCATCCTCTGGGCACTCGTAAAAATGTTCTCGTATCCACGAGAACAACACACCGGATGGCCTAGGATCCTTCTTGGTTTCATGAATCCACGGGTCAGGTTCAACACCAACCAATCCTGCAACCCGTTGTCGCCACCCCTCAGACTTCACCTTCCCGGTAAGAGCCCTGCCCTCGATCGGAAGGCCGGAGATCATCGCAATATCCTCCAAAGTGATGGTCATCTCACCAAGAGGCATGTGAAAAGAGTGCGTCTCCGGCCTCCAACGGTCAGTAAGGGCGGTAATGGCAGTCGAGTTCATCCATGGTGGTGTGCCTTTAAAGTTGAGCACAAACTGAAGAAGACCCATTCTTCTAAAATAAGGCTCGTAGCGAAGGTCATATTCGAGAGATTCACGCGGGTTGTGGCCCCTCAATCGAAGTATTGGAGGAACCTACAAAAACAAACGCACAATATGTTACTTCTCTCAACTTGTCACAATATGTTACTTCTCTCAACCTACAAAATCCACCAATAGAGATAGATAATTACCTCCCCTCTTTCCACTAGCACAGCACGATGGTTCTCCTCGTAGAAATCATCAAGGCCAGGATATTTATCCGGCTCGAACATCCTACATGATACATTATAGACTAGTTAATATAAATGCATAAAACTTTGACCACGTTATAAAAGACTCTGTAAATCCACTTGCATTTTACACAATGCTTAAAACTTTTCATCACATTCACATACATACATACAAAATCATAGATACATAATACACATTTGAAATTATATCTAAAGTCACAAGCATTTGAATACTTATATATAAAGTCACAAGCATATTAGACAAAAAAAAGACACGTTCATACACAAAGCTAAATATTTAATCTCTAAATCAATTACTACACATCCCAACACAAATGCTTTTCAACCAAACTTATCACAAAGAATTTATTCAAACTTATTACGAACAAATCATCTTAGGATTCAACCTAATACAATTTTTTTTCCTATCTCTAAATCCAATACTACACAATAGCAAGTACTTCAACACAACTACTATATCTTCCTTCTAAACGAAATCTAATCCTAACAATGTTCAAATAAATCACAAAAAATGGATCTTAGGGTTCCACCATGTTTCAAATAATGCATCTAAAATAGGCAATATTGACTGAATTTTTTTGGAGGAATAGGGGGAGAATACCTCAAGCAACTTGGGGATGATCCGATCCACGAGTTCTAATGGCGAAAATAGAAGATTTGAGAGGGATTTGGAGGAGAGGAGAGAGGGGCGAAAGGCCTCTGTTCGTCCTGGCGGCTGGAGGAAGACGGGGCTGCGAGTGGGCTGGGTCCCACCCGCGGCCCCGCGTGGGTTACATAATCTAGGCCAGAAACGCCACAGTCCATGGCGTTTCCATGGAGGGCAGCAACGCCTCAGCCTATGGCGTTTCCAGAAACGTAAAGTGGCTCGGCGTTTCTGGCCTGACCGTGGGGCCAGGGCAGCAACGCGAGGTAGCTCGGCGTTTCTATGCGGAGCAGCAACGCCACGGTCTCTGGCGTTTCTAAAAGGGTCAGATTGTGAAATAGTTTCGTTCCGAGTTCATTTTGTGCTATGATTTTCGTATAAGGCCATAACAGTGTTTTTGGCCTACTATGGCCGGGTAGCCCAGACTCCTTTCCTAGTTAGATTAGTCGGTTAACCAAATTTTCGGTTACCTATTTTGAGCTTCATGTTTGGTTTCTAATTTTTTTTAAAAAAATGGTAGAAACTGAAATTTTGGTTTATACCGAACGCCCACGCCAGTAGTCTACACCTGTTGCGCGAACCGTTTTTAGCATAGCAGTAGACGCACTAGGACCCCGACCCCAACCGGCCAGCGAGACACAATCCTTTACATGAAAAAAAAAGGGCATTCTTTGGGTAGAGCTCAAGTAACATAGACATGATCCATCCAACATCATGATGCGCGACCTGTTAAATCACCAGCAGTCTCGATGTATGTTATGGCTGGCGCATCAACAGTGCAGGTTACTACCTCCTTCCAGAGTTGGATATCCACTCGCTTCCTTCCTGACTTGACTCGTTGCTTCGCCGCGCCTTTTATAGCTCGATCATTCATGGCATTGACTTTTTTTTCTCTGACGATTATTATGGTTGGGTTGGGTTTAAATATGTTCCAACAGCTGTTTCTTACTCGTATATCGTGTTAGGCTACCATTGGAGACGATATTTGTTATGAGCGGAGAGTATAATTGTTAGGTAGTACATGGTTCTACTATCATTACACGTTTCGGCCTTGGTGTCACCCGATGGTGGTTGTGTGAGCCTTTGGATTTTTATTCCACGTTAAAACAGTGGAATTGCTGCTATAACGCTCATATGGGCCGGCTCATGAAGCAATCGCCCGCTCAGCTCGGCTCCCTGCGCCACTCGCTCGCTTAAATTTTTTTTCCGTCCGCTTCATTGCTAGCTCAGAAATACCGGCTATCGTCTTTTTTATTTGAAGAACTTCATTATATAAAAATAATTTCATGTATTTATAAAAATGTTGTGAATTTAAAAATATTAAAAAAACATTCATGATTTTTTTTAAAAATCATGGATTAAAAAAATGTCCACGAATTTGAAAATTTTCAGAGATTTAAAAATGTTCATGAATTCTAGAAAATGTTCATTTTTTAAATGTTCACGACTTTTATTAAATATTCATGAATTAAAATTTGAACCGATGATCGAACTGCACTCAAGCTGGGGACAGGGATGCCCCTGCTGAGGGCTCAACATGATCTTGCCAGAGACGGGAACGCCACGGTTGGCCAGGACCTCATCGAGGAAGGAGAGGAAGGGGTTCACAGGTTTGGGTGCAGTGCGAGCTCGTTGGCGTCGGAAATGATGGGTGGTTGTAGTGGGGGTTGTGGTAGAGGGGTGATCAGGGACGCCGGTGGCCCAACAGTTGTGGCGTTAGGAGGGGGTAGGGATGGTCGGGGAAGATGGTGACACAACAGTTGTGGCAACACAACATATTTTATCTAAAATTTGTAAGTTCATTTTTTTTTATAAAAACTCGGATCTATTATAAAAATTCACCAGAAGTACAAAACACCTTAAATATAATAAAAATGACATCGAAGTCTCTAGACCACCAAATGACCACTGTCGTCGTTAGAGTAGGGCTCACCTTATCGATGACAGCCGGGAAGTCTTCATGCACGTGCCCTTAAGGATCAGTGCCCTAGAGTCGCAGTTGTGACCGTTGAACACTTAAATCGATATGAAGAACCTAACATCAATCTCGTAATCACATACGCATGATGAGAAACCCTAACCTTAGCACCCCAAGGAGCTGGCAGGAATCTACGTCGGAGCTCCGTCTCATCGAGGAATATCGAATGCCGAAAGACTGGCTCGAAGAAGAAGCGCCACCATTTGTTCGAGCGCCGCCCCTGCGAGGACTAAAACCCTAATGTATCTACTAGCCGGAGCCAAGTCACTAGGATTCCCCTCCTCGTCATCGGTCGCCGGAGCGACATGCAGAGGAAAGTCGAATCCACGGGCTCATCGACGGAGACTAAGGAGAGAAAGGCTTTACCCTAGTCACCTTGCAAGAGGGGAAAGATAGACGTGTAGTTTCCACTTGTACGTTCGTATCTAGATACTTCTGTCAGGTACATAGTATTGAATTGTATACCAGTATATGATGCGGGAATGATATACCAGTATGGCATTCCAGAACGCACCAGCACTGCGAGGCCCGAGACCGGCCTTGAACCCACCAGACAGCGTGTGAAGCATCCATGATTGGTTTTCTCCGGGCTCCAACCGAAAGATGATGCCCTAATCCTGTTGTCAAGCAGTGCAAAGCGTGTAGCCCATCAATGCCCATGTCTCCTACACAGCGGCCACGCCTAGGAGCAAAAATTTCATGAACTAGTGAGCCTAGTAGCACTAGTATAGCAGAAAAAGGCAGCGAGCGAGCCGTGCCTTCCTTTTCCAGTTTCCATAATAATCCGGATGCCCCCAGCGTGATGATTGGCACCCATAATTTGGTCAGCACCGTGGGGTTCTTTCTCATGCATGTACCACTTATTATGAGTGAAAAATGTTTGTCTTGAAGCCTTTTTGCTTTGGACAGGAGGCTTCTTTCACCTTATTTAGTAAAATAAAAAAAGAAAAGAAAAGAGAAGAGAAGCCGCTGGTAGTACGTAGCTGCTGTGACAAATGTGAGTTGAGGAGCTAGCTTGTTGGGAAGGAACAAAAGTTTGTATAAAAGCATTCAATCCCAAGTTCCTAACAGTACTTGTCAATCCCCAAAGAGGTACTGCTAGCTCCTGCTAGCTCGGCTTGGGTTCATCAAAGTAATTCCACCAGCATGCTTAATTACCAATCTCTATCTAAACTAATAAATAAACAAGTGTTAGGGCAACTCCAACACAAGGACCCAAACGGATACGGATTTTGTCCCCTTTTTGCCCGTTTGGATCGTCAGTTTGATCCGTGTCTGCCCATATCCGCGCTAATCTGGGCAGTGTGCCCAACCGGCCGACCCATTTGGTCCGTTTGGACAGTGCGCCACCCATTTGGCCCTCGGACGTTTATTTTTAACTTTCATATTTTCATAATCAAACATAGCAAATAGATAGCAAAATAAAAATCTAGCATTTTTTTGCATAGTATCATATGCCATGCCGGCACACAACATTGCACCAAAAGGATCGCCATGGCTATAGTTCATGCATCTCGGCCCGAGTTCATGAAAACAAACACATAAAAGATGACCACGCATAATCTCGGTCTTGGATGAGCTTTTGCTTGCCCTCAAACCAAGCCTTCTTTTTCGGGTCATCTTGCTCATGTCGGCTGCCATAATCTTCACTTCATTGGAGATTAGCGCGAGCTCCACCTCCTTGACTCTTGTCTGAGCATTGGTCTCATCGATCTCGAGCTTCTTCTTTTGTATGTCAGAGTAGGTTTTCATTTGCTCCTCTTTCTCTTGACGCTTCCTCTCTTCCCTCTCTTCCTTTTGGGTAATGAACCCCCTTCAAAGTTTCTTGCAAGGCGATTATCGAAGCATCACACTTTGTATCCACCTTGGAATTGGTCTTCCCCCTCGGCCTCTTCTCACTTTCACTTCGGTCGGCGACCGATGAAGGCCCCCCACCTCTTTTTTGGGCGGCATATTGGTCCTTGAACTTTGGGCAATCCTTGATTTTCCTCCAACAATGGCTCAAAGTGAATGGCTTGCCCGCATTTTGGACTTTGAAGGTATCCAAGGCTTGAAACGCCTACACATAGAGATGAAAGCAACAAGTTACATTCATATGCATAGGAGGATGATATATGCTCTTATTATGAACAAGGGAACGAAATGTATACCGTGTCCTTGATCCCAAGGCCACTCACGGGACGGCCTTTGATATTCTCATGAGCACCACAAAATTTGTTGCACTCCAATTGGATGAAGCCCTACCTCTTTTGGATTGACACGTCGATCTGGTCACTCTCAAATTTGTAGGGCTCAAACTTCCTACGTTCATGAAAGTAATCACCAACCCTCTTCCAAAATGTAGTTTCTTTTTGATTGCCGTTGGTTTTGGGATCTTGTCCAATTGCCATCCAAGCTTCACAAATCAACTTGTCCTCCACATCAGTGTATGCTCCCATCCTCACGCTTTTCCTCATCTTTTGTGACTGGACTTGCTCCTCTAGCTCTTCCTCAAACTCCAATGGCTCTCCGTCGATGTCTACACCCTCGCCGCCTTCAGAGTCTTGGCCATCATTGTAGTGCCCATCGTTGTATTGGCCGTGGGCGCCTTGGCCTTGGGTGTCTTGGTCGTCTTAAGTCCCGTCGTCATCATACCCTTGGCCACTCTCATTGATCATCTCCTCCAAGACTTCCTCGTGAAACCTCGGATCGGCCGGTGTCGGGATGGGCGTTTTATCAAACAGGTAGCGGGCATCGGGTAAGTTGGCCGGGGAGACCACCCGTGAGTGCTTCCTTTGTGTCCCGGTGGACTGGCTGGCCACGGGTGTGACGTTGAGATCAATGGGGACACCACGGGGAAGACCGACACGTAGTCACCCATTTTCGGTGAGCCGTCCCGAGGCGACGTGGAGAAGCGGAACGCGGCCGGGTCGTGTCCGGGAAGGTACTCGTACGTCGGCAGAGTTGTTGACATGCGCGGGGACTCCGGAAGCGGCAGGCGGGCCGCCGACGAGCTCGTGCTAGCTGCCACAGTGGCCGTGCGAAAAGGGTCGGCTCGCCGCGTTACCCTAGAAGGAGGAGGGCCTGTTGCTGGCCTTGGCGACGAGGGCCTCGCTTTCTGCAGCGGTTTCGGCTGCGGCGGCGACTTCTTTTTTCACCTTCTCCTCCCTTCTTCGGCCAGCCCTCTTCGTCGTCTCCTTCGGGGTGTGCACCTTCTTCGGCTTCTTCAGGGCCACGGCACGGGCGGCCATGACGGGGACGGTGGGTGCCTGGAAGGGGGCGGCGACGGGGTTGGGCTCGTCGGCCATGGCAGGAGGGTGATAGGGTTTTCGGAGAGAGTGGAGGGGATGACATGGGTTTGCCACAGACAGGCAGACCAAGGAAGGACAAGGGGAGGGCGTCGCGGGCGTCCCCGCGGACTCAAACCCAGCCCAAATTTGGACCGGAAATGGGTCGCGGCGGACAAAAATACGGACACCCGTCCGTTAACATTGGCGCTTTAGACCGTGTCTTTTTGTCCGCGCGAATCCAAACGAACGTGAAGGAACGAAATGCGTCCCTCGTTGCAGTTAGCCTTAATGCGCCAAAGCAGACCTGTCCTTGTGTGTTTCTAATCAGTAGAGTAGCGGTAGCATGAAGCTTTGACAATCGGCGTCCGGTTCGTGTACGCCGCACAGTGCGGTGCGCGTTCGCGGATCGTGTGGATCGTCCGGGGCCGGAGCCCGGGAGGAAGGAGACAAGACGAGGGAGAGGTCGCCGTGTGGCCGCGCCGCGCCCCACTGTCGCGCACAGGGCAGCAGCGGCGGTTTTGACCAACTGCTCCCGCTCAGCTCCATGCACCTGCAGCTCTCCCCCGATAGACAGACACGGCGACGTGTGGGGCTCCGCTCCGGCGTCTGCCGCAGCTACGTACGATTCGCCCATTGCTTTCCTTCTCCCCTCGTCGGGTCCTTTCTTTTCTCACTGCCATACCCTGGATGCGCCCACTGTTGCCTCCTGCCCAGCTGCTGCTCCGGTCACTCCCTGCCCGGCCTGCTCCTCCTCCTCTCTCTTGTCGGCGTACGTCGTCGCAGCTGCAGAGCCATGGCGGGCAGCTCGAGGTTTTCAGCGCCTTTGTTTGTTTATTTACGATTACGAGGATGATCATGATGATGCTAAAGCTCGGTCGCAGTAAAAATGTCTCGTGATGGCAAGAAGGACATTGATGGATGGATGGCTTCCTTTGCCAGCAAGCAAGGAGCAAGGCGGAATGCACCATGTGTGTGTGTGTGTGTGTGTGTGTGCAGGGGACCATATGTACTACCTTGTGTGCAGCGGCGGAGGACCCGGTAGGGCGAGGCAGGGCGCCCGCCCTACCTTGATTTGGCCGGTGCAGGCAGGGCGCA
Source organism: Elymus sibiricus (assembly GCA_039707655.1). NCBI lineage: Eukaryota > Viridiplantae > Streptophyta > Magnoliopsida > Poales > Poaceae > Elymus > Elymus sibiricus. The sequence goes on from CM077670.1 coordinate 34,036,092, forward strand.
AGGCGGCGCAGCCGCGCAGCGGCGTTGCCGGTGGCCGAGTGCAGGCAGCCCGCCCTACCTCAATTTTTGTCCGTCCTCCGCCACTGCTTGTGTGTGTGTGTGTGTGTGCAGGGGAGGGTAAAAAGGAGGCGCGGGTGCGAAAGGGGTGGTGGGATTAGTGGTGTCTCCCAAAGGGCGGGGCAAAGGCAAAGGACGCCGGGCTAATCAAGTGGCCATGAGCACGGTCCGTCCATGCGAATCGGTACAGACAAAAAGACCTCTGTTTTTGTTGACGCATCTTGTCCGTCCGTCCGTCCGTCCATCACCCATTGACCAACCAAAGCAACCGATGCAGATATACGTCCGTCCATCGATCAGCCGACAAAACCACCCCATCGCCATCACAGTGCACGGGCTGTTCCACGACACGACTGGGGCAGCACCGCAGGCGGCAGAGGTGGTACTACGTAAGTTCTGACTGACTGACTCTGTCCGGTGTTATACTGCTGGTGGTAGTAAGTAACCCATCCGGTGGGGTGGTCACTCGATCATGATCGTAGCATAATTCATTCAGCCGCCGAGACAAAGAGACACGATCGATTAGCATGCGTGGATCGACTAGCATGCTCATTCTTGCCGGCCGGACCCGCTGCGCGGCGCCTCTGCACTGAAACAATGGGGTCAAAGGTGATCAATCAGTGAACGGAGCAGACAAGATGAGAGGAACAGAATCAAATGGTATTGCTACAGCCGCGGCACGATCTCTGCCTTTTCTTCTCCACAGCCTCTGTGCTGTGCTGTGCTGTGCAGTGCCTCCTCGATCTTCTCAAAAAGGCTTCCTTTCCCGTCCCCTCCCCGTACGCAAGCACCCCTATAACCAAGGCCAGGCAGCATTGCATTGCGCCCGCGTCCCCGCCAGTGCACTTGCTCTCCTCCTCTCGTGGCCGCGTCTCCCCTCATCCCTCGGGATTTGGCGGTCGCGGGGAGGAAGAAGAAGGAAGGTCGTGGGAGGCGGCAAGGCCAAGGCATGAAGGAGGTGGTGGCGGCGGGGGGCGCCGGGGTGTCCCCGTGCGCGGCGTGCAAGCTGCTGCGGCGGCGGTGCTCTCCGGGGTGCGTCTTCGCGCCCTACTTCCCGTCGGGGGAGCCGCACAGGTTCGCCAGCGTGCACAAGGTCTTCGGCGCCAGCAACATCAGCAAGCTCCTCCAGGTCAGTACCATACCGCACCGCGCCCACACACGCTGCGCATGGCACCGCCACCATACCATGGATGCTTGCTACTGCTCTGCTCCATACTTGTACCTCTCATCTGAAGAAGACGATGAGAGCTTTCCTCTGCGCTCCCATCAATGTCTTCTCCGTGCGGCACGCATAGGTGCAACCCAATTTTCTACTCCCTTCCTCCGGTCCATTCCATATTAATCCTACACTTTGTACTAAAACAGCGACAATTAATATGAATCAGAGGGAGTAAATTTTATTTACAAAGAAAGATGCCCAATCCAGATTTTTAGCGTTGTAAGAAAGAAAGAAGAAACGACTCATTTCTTAGGGACAATTTGTAGGGTAGCCTCAAAAACGCTCTTATATTATGGGATGGAGAGAGTAATTCCGAACGAAGAGCTTTGTCAGTTTGGCATCTCCTTCCTTGTTCTGCTGATGATGCTTCAGTTTGAGACTACGTTTCTTCTTTTCTTTTTGTGTAGCAGCCTACAGTTCGCCGGCGTGTTGTACTGAACAAGCCAATGAGTGTGTTGTTTATGCGACATTATGCCAAAAAATAGCACGCTTCTTTGCATATATAATTAGCTACTTTCTCCTAGTGCTGGTGGCCATGCTACTGCTACAAGACAGAGATCATCTTCCTTTCTTTAGTCAGATTAGAGATTCTCAGCATGTGCTGTGTGACCACAAGAAGATCATGCATCTTCCTCTCTTTAGTTTGAGTGTAAAGATTACCATCATGTGCTGCCTAATCTAATCACAACAAGAGGTCTGTAACGTGGTATACGCCTCAACAAGAGTTTTGCATTTGCACTTTCTTTGCTATTCCATGGTTGACCACAACATGCATATGTATCAAACATTCATCAAGCATGGGCAGCAAAACTTCCTACTCCCTCAGTTTCATAATGTATGTAGTGCATATAGATTTAGGGTGCACTTTCTTTGGTGTTGGCTGTGTGCATCGTAGCTATGCAGAGGCCAGGTGTGTGTGCTCATCGTGTTTGTATCATCTTGATGCTCCATTTTGAGTCAATAAAATCCACCATTTGTCAATATATATATATATATATATATATATATATATATATATATTCGAAAAAGTCAAACTAAACAAACTTTGACAGAGTTTACAGAGAAAACTATTTATATATACATACAATTCCAAACATATACTACATGAAAATATAACTGATGGTGTATCCAATGATATGCATTTTCGTTTTTTAGATGTACACATTTTTGTCTATAAACATGGTCAAATTTTGTAATATTTGACTTTTGAAAAAATCATTATATATGGAACAGAGGGAGTACTACTTTCACTGCTCACTGGGGTCATCCCTGTGACTGTGAACCTGTCACTGAAGCAATCCAACATGTGCATTGCCCAACAGACATGCCCAGTTACTATATAAGAGTAATGTTCCCATAGGCATGCCTAGCATCTTACAAAATCGACAAAGTCTTGGCTATATGCCTATATCTCCAAATGAAATCTTCTGCCATGTGATAAATCAGTTAATCAGTGGTCGGTGTACGGCCTAGCTCTCTCTGCAATAGTCATCTTCAGACGAGCAATGCACATGCCTCCCATCTCAACAAAAAATTCAGAAACTTTCGGCTGCACTATCTTTCTCGACTTAGACTCCTATTGCGCATGTATTATTATAATCTACTCCCTCCGTTCCATAATACTTGTCACAAGAATTATGAATTATGGAATGGAGGGAGTAGCATGAATGTATGATATGAACTAGGTAGGACACCGCTGTTTTTTCTTCTTCGTCTGAAACAAGCATGTGTACTATGGCGTTTGCAGGAGATTCCGGCGGAGCACCGGGGCGACGCGGTGAGCAGCCTGGTGTACGAGGCGAACGCGCGCGTGCGGGACCCCATCTACGGCTGCGTCGGCGCCATCACGTCGCTGCAGCGGCAGGTGGAGTCGCTGCAGACCCAGCTGGCGCTGGCGCAGGCCGAGATGGTCAGGCTGCGGATGGCCAGCGCCTACGGGGCGACGCGCCGCGCTGGAAGCACCGCCAGCGGCTCGCCGTCCTCCATGTCCTCGCCGACCAAGACGGCAGACCATCATGACATGGCCGTGGATCAGTCCGGCGTCATGGAGCTGGACCTGGAGTGCTCCAGGTTCTGGTCCTTCTGAAGGCTGGACAGGCTATTATATTACTTAGGCTGATTTAGTGCGTGATCAGGTGGTGGTTTGGTATATATAGTACTAGTATTTAAAAGTAGAATATGGTGACACCGGGAGGCCCTTCCTTCTCTCCTACACTTAATCCAGCATGTCCGGGGATTTTTGGCTGTGCTTGTGTTGACAAGGTAGAAGAGACACTCCTACAGGCTACAGACATTTGGTATTTTGGTGTGTGCTTTGTGCTACCCATTGCAAGAACCTTGCTGCCCTTTGAATTCTATTTAGTTGGACAGTCGGACTCCGCTACAGAAATGCAGATTGCCATGTTTATGCCTGTCTTGTCTCAATTGTTTCTTATCAGATGATGAGCATTGCAGCTGAAATTAAATATCCATTAGTTTTCTGTAATTTTACAATGCTATGTTTTTAGTTCATGCGGAGCACAACAAGAGAAACATCTCTATCTAGTAGATATCAGATAACCATTGCATGCAGCTCAAGTTACCGCAAGGCATGAAATAGCTTCAAGTTGTTTTTTGTTACAATGCTGGCTCCCGTGAATGAACGATCTGAAGAAACAAAGTTGATAACCAAATTTTACCAGATTACAACTTGTAAACCGCTTTAGTTCAGGCAGATCCAACCATTTCATGATCTAATGGTCCAAAATTGCAATTGAACATTGCATACCACTCTAGGTGACATAAGTTATCCAGCGCGGTATCTTCCTACTGTCTGCAACCCCAACAAATTAAAATATTTGTTACCACACAACTCTCTTAGCGCATAGGTCATGGAACTGTTTAATTTGGTAGGAAGCCTTACCAGAAGCAGAGCACTTCGTGAATCCTACTCCCTACGGCAAGCTGCGGTTTAGTAAGCCTTGGAAAGAGAGGTATAGATCTTTGCTGTCTGGACCAAATATCTCTTCAGCCTTCTTGAGGGTTTCCTGGTTCACATGTAAATATGGTAAGTTATTTATCGAGGTTCAGGCCACAACATAAACTCAATTCATTAATTAGCAAAAAGATGCAGACAACCAACCTCTCGTGACTGCTTATGAGCATTGAGCTCTTTGATGTTCGCTAAAAACGCTCCAAACTGTTCGTATGATAGACGGCTCCTGAAAAATTGGTGTGCTTTAGGGATTTTGATACACCCATCTTAGCTGATGTTGAAGATGTAAAGAGTAGGAGATCAACTGACCTGGCCTGACGGAAAAATTCTTTTCCATCAATACGAGGAGTGCGACCTGAAAACCCAAGCATCAACCATATTAAACCTTATGAATCATAACTACTTGTGCACAGTCATTTAAGGCACAACATGTCATCAAAGTTCAGAATGAATGAAACCTGGGTTGGGACGTCCCCTTGGAGGGGAGTTAGCTGCAGACGACTGCTTGCTTGAATACCATGGTGTCATTGACATGTGTCCTTCAATTCGAGTTCTTGAAGGCGAGGTAGCTCCAGATATCAACTTTGGTGTTGCTGTGGTAGACATTCCTCTTGGAGAAGCAGAGGTGGACATTATATTTGGCGTGGCTTCTGGCGTAAGGCGTTGGTTGATGTGTGGGGAGAGGGCATACTTTTGGACTGGAGGTCTTGCCACTGTACCAAACAGATTAGCCAAATGCAGAGGATTAAATCATAGATAAATTGAGAACATCAAAATAGACGATCAATAGGAAGCTAAGAGGACCTTCTCTTGTTGTGCTTCCAAGATCCCCAGACCCATTCAACAAATTTGCTCCAGTGTGACTGATAGATCCATCTTCAGTATTCAAAAGATAATAGCAGTCAGGGATTAATGTCAGGTATTTCCAGTGATACATAGAACACACAAGGTTTTTCAGGATAAACCTCCACAGGACGATGTTTTGGATGATACTGAGTGATCACATGTTGTAATGTCAACCGTTCCTTGTGGCTGCTTGGAAAGATTCAGCAGAGAATCAAGGGAAAACTGTCAAACATTGCCACACACTAGCAAGAAATAACACATAAAGAAAGAGATCGAATAATAATGTGATCATTACACACCGATGTGCTATCATCGCGGAGTGACTGCATCAGATGCCTCTTGAACGACTCCAGCTGATAATGGAGCAAATAGTTCAGAACATTGTCGAATAAAAAAGTTGAAGGAGAAAGGAAACAATAGAAGTGAGAAGCAATCATCTGACTTGTTCCTTAAATAGCTTAACAAAGAGTGCCTCTCCTTCCATTGGCCATGGAAATTTATAAAAATGCACACATTTGCTCAGTCCTTGCATGCATTTTTGCAAGCCTGCAAGGCTCCAATCTTCTTAATTCTGGCACGCCACAGTGCCAGTGAACATAGTTGCTGATTAGATTAATTGTATTTTACTTTCACCAGAATAAATGCAATTGATAACTTTCCTATTAGCCCTTGATTTGCTATCATTGCACATGGCATTAAACATGTGAAGGATTCCATTTTTCTGTCATTTGTAGCCTGCCGAATTTACAATCCACTCTTCCCTAGTACTACCAAAATTAGCGTACTAAATAGTCCAGATTGGTGAACGAGTTTCAGAGTTCGGACACACAATCCCAGTGAGCTACTACATTACTAGCACAAGTCATCCACCACTAAACCAATCACATGACCAGAGACTTCAGTTGCTCCACCTGTCCCAACCAAACCTCCCAGGGTTGCGCACCACTACACAGACTAACATCCGCTCTGCTGCAAGGATGGGAATTAGTAAAAAGATGGAAGGGTTAACCTTGTGCAGGTCGCGCGCCTGCTTCTTGGACGTCTGCGCCAGCGAGTCCCGCTCCTTGCTGAGCTTAATCTGCAATCTCAAAAGCAAAGGCAAACCGCAAGGCTTCGTCAGCCAACAGAAGCAGAACCAAACGAGGTCGCAAAACAAAAGGAAAAGCTTGCGGGGCGGCACCCACATTGTCCTCGAGCGCGGCGCGGAGTCTGGCGTTGGTCTCCTGCAGCGCGCGGTCGAGCAGCGCGACGCGGTCCCGCAGCTCGGCGTTCTCCCGGTCCTTGTCGGCGGCGGCCTCCCTGAGTCGCGCCGCCTCCCGCTCGAGCCCGGTGACCCGGCCGGCGACGGCCAGCGCGGTGATGCGGCGCGCCAGATCCAGCTGCTCGTAGGGGTCCCGCGGCAGCACCGCCAGGACGTCGTCCGGCAGCGAGAACTCGGAGACCCCCAGCCCCGCCGCGCCCTCCGCCGGTGGCATCGCCGCGGCGCGACAAGACGAGATCTCGGCCTGGGTCGCTCCGCTTCGGAGGGGATGGGATAGGAGGGAGAAGGAGACCACTGCCGCTTCGCCGCTGCGCGTGGAAAAGTTTCGGTTTTGAAATTGTGGGGCTCGGCGTCGGCGGCGGAAGCGAGGTTTCGAATTGTTTTCGTGTGGGCACGGGACGGGGGACGGGGGGGAGGGACCTCGCCTCGGTTCTGTGTTTGTTTGCCCCCGAATAGCAATTGTTTGTTTGTTTTTGTCGAAACTGATTTAAACCTTCCTCTGCACTGGTTTAAACTGACCTGTGATGCGCCACTTTTGAATCCCCGATGAACCATAGCAGCACAGGACCTCTTTCAGCTTCCACGAGGCAGCATCCATCCAAGAAAACGTTATGCCGAGTACGAAACCAGGTGAACAGAAAACTTGTCTTGGGGCAACATGTGCAAACAAGTCATTCCATTCGTCTGCAGCATTCGGCACCACCCACCCACTGGAGTACAAAAAGAATCGCACAACACTCACCATTAAGAGCGTTTTTTGTACAAGGCTCGGGGAATTTACATATACCAGACACAATTCGGCATGCAGCCTTACCCAACAACCAAAAAGAGGGAGACATATGGGAGATAACATGTCGTTTCCAGCCGACGCCGGCCCGTAAGCTGCTATGCATATTCGTCATTATCCTTTGATGAAGGGGTGGGCGAGCGGGTTAGTATCATCAGCTTAACAACACGGGACCATTTGTCCAGTCACCCGCCGCGCTCGGCATTTCATCTTTTATATAGTCCGCCTTCATTCTCATCTCCATGGTTTCTATGTCACCTGCTCGTTCTCGTTCCGAGGCGGCTCGGCGTAGTCCTGACCGTGGTGGTCACGGACGTCCCTGAACATGGAGAAGAAAGAAACTATGCCGTCAGAAGCACCGCCTCCTAACAACCACAGCAAGAGGGAGCCGAACGGGTTCAAGGAGCCCGAGGCCGCGGGGGCATTGCCAGCTTGCTCGAGATTTTGATCTTCGTACTGGAGAGCGTTGCCGGCTGCTGCCTCGGCGTTTTCATTCAGTTGCTGGCCCCCCTCTTGCTGGTTCCTCGTAGGCTCGTCCTGGGCCAGTAGGGGATCTGCTTCACGAGCTGCACCAACGTCATCATTTATCGTGCCGGGGTCCCTCACGTTTACCCTCGCAATATGTAATGTTGAAGTGTAAATGGTAGAGGATGTGATCTGAACACCAGTCTGTTGGTGAATGTGAGCTCGGCTCCTGATGAATCTCTGGAGGGCTGGCACCTGAAATACAACAAGCCAATCTCAAGTAAATATCATGGGTGACAAGGAGACGTCAGGGCTTTTGAACCCACTAGCCATTATACAATCTTCCCACCATCCTATGTGCACCCTATCTAGCTCGGTAGCTATATGAGATCAAAGCAATCTTTGCGATTTATAATGCATGAAAAGTGTGACAAGAGATGCATCTTAAGCAGTTTTCAGATTCTACAAAATGGAACAGTTCATCATGCCGAAGGGAACAAAGTGTCAACTGGTATTTACATGCTTGGATATAAAACAAGACAGTAACAAGCCCTGAATAAAGAAGTGAAAAAAGTACAATGCTAAAGAGACAGTTGGATGAACTCACCTCAAAACGATTCCAAAAGTACAAGATTAGATGCTGCATGAATGCTGCCGTAGCAGAGAAAGCCAGGTACGAGAAGCCTGACAAAGAATACACCAATATGCAAGTCATGTAGCTATAGGATACTCTAATTAGTTTGTAAATAGTAATGTCCCAGAAAAAACATATCCAACCACATACCGTAGGTGTATGAGAAGAAGTAGATGTGGAAAACCAGGAAATACAACAAGAAAAAGCGCGGAAAGAACTGCATTGATATAGATGTGCGCACACTGCAAAAAAAATAGAAGAATTAAAGTAGTTCAGTCTAAAGTAACTGTGTATGCATAACATTACTGCCTGTAACACTGCCAGTAAAGCTTTCTCTATCTCGAAGTAAATCTAACTGCTCTTGCAGTAGTTCAGTGAACAATCTTAGTTATTACTTGCACAATTTTACATGTGCATACTATAGTAAGACCCCAATTTTGTAAAAGTAATCATAAAGCATTCCAGCACTATGGTCACCTGATCATCGTGAACAGCTCACATAACCACACAAGAGTCAGAACAAGAAATGCGAGCAACTGGTCATCGTAGAACTCAAACAGAAAAAAGAGGATCCCAATCATGATCTACAGAGACAAGAGTGCAAGAATTCGTGTTATGTATACAGTTATACATTTTCAACAAGAATTTAAGTTAGTTAAATAGATTGAAGTGATTTGCCATACCGGAACAAAAACCAGTGATTCAATGACATGCACAAATATCAGTTGAAATGTGGGCAGCTGGTGGCGTGCATGGTGTTGAAGCTGCACTGAAAATTTCAGGGAAACATGCATTATTTATTATCCATTCATGAAAGTACTTTCTGCAACCTGCAGCAAGAAACACAAACCTGTGAACCTAAGCATGCGGGACTGTGTTTCCCTCAGGGTAAATGAAACAGACATGGTGGTTGTGAAGAATACAAAGAGTGACATTAGAAGGACACCACATTTCGTCACAAAGTAATCTGCAAACAGCAAATGTACAGGACATCAGAATCAATAGACATAAATGAGAAAGGAATCTTGTGAGACATGTAAAGCAATAAAAGGGCTGTTGCAAAAATTGAAAATATTGTGGTTCCACATTTTCTAATCACATTATGTTGCAAGATTAGCAGTCCAAATCTCATCAGGTACAAAAACATTGATGCCACTAATACACCGTAAAGACAGACACAACGTGTAGTCAGGTCAATTTTGAGAGAACAAGTTAAGGAAACAATATACAGACCTCCGAATCTTGTAGGACCTGTTGGCGGTTCATGCCCATAACTAAGATCATAAAGCTCCTTTGTCTGAAAGTTATATAGATAACCTGCATATTATACCAAGGGGGAAACCCATCTATCAAAATGGGTCGTCTTAAAGAACAAATAAAGATAGACTGCTAACATCTGACATTTGACATGCTTCCAAGCAAGTCCTGTGCGTTTATCAAGGACTAAGTTAGCAAACATTACATAGAGGAACTATGACCGTTTTAAGACCAGCATAAGCACAGTCATAACAGAAGCATACCCTGACCAGGAGAATTCACTAAGCTGTTTGTAAGTATAGTATCATAACCAACAATGCTGTTTATCAAAAGCTGCTGCCACCTGAAAAGAAAAAGGGGAAAAGGAGACGTAAATATCTGCTCACAGTTCACTTCATCTTAAATAAATGTGTTACCCAAAATTTGTGTCCTACCAAAAAAATTGTCAAGGTTATCAGATGATCAACGATGTTATTGTCATACATGCAAGTTGTGTATTATGCATTAAAAAATACCAACCCTGCATACGGGGGGGGGGGGGGGTGAAATGCTTAATAATTACCTGTTCCCAAAGCAAGGATTTCGAGCAGAAATCGTGATGTTTATAGTTCGGACACCGTGACTATTTTTGGCTACTTCAGAAAGCAAGAAATATCCCTGCAGGAAACAAAGTAAGACATAAGAAAGCTGTTACAGTGAATACTAGCCAAGTTACAAAGCCAGCACATGTATACAATCATTGAAGTTTTTTTTCTGAAAGTACAATCAATCAATCATTGAAGTTAACGGTAATGGGCCTCCAACCCATGAATGACTTCATGGAATTATACTAAGAAGATAAAAATGCACTGGAGCTCTCTAAACTGTTGTGATCCTCTCACTTTCCTCCCCAAATACTTAGTTTACATTCTGCGCACCTAAGCTTGCTTCGTTTTGCTCCATAACTGCCATCTGAAGTTAACTAACAGATCTCATTGGCATCGCTTCCAATGAGCGTAGTTTGTGGCATCGCATGGTATGATGTGGCTACACACAGGGGTCTATGCAGACAAGTCATGACACTAAATTTACAACTGCATTAATTTAAGATTTCTAATTGACTACAGCTGAGCCATACTCCCAAGTATAAGTACGTCAAGCAAGCGACCAGTCAGCACAGCGACACGAAACTCTACCTCGCCGCACAGCATGGGGGCCTCAACACCGTGCACCAGATCATCGCCGAAATGAACATGCAGATGAACAGCACCGGGCAGGAGTTCGACAGCGAGGTCGCGGAGAGCCGTGTCAGTGTGGCACCATGATCAACTAGCCCAATGAAGTGTAGAGGAGACAGTGCACTCATCACCGCCAGGAGTTTACATGTGAGCATTCTTTTTGCTATCCCATGTATTCCACGCAATTACTTCTCTTCCTAAACTACAGTAGTGTCTTGTCCACAACAGGACCATCTTTGCCACTGTGATGCCTGTCTCAAGAAAGAAGGCATATCCCTCCTGTCGTTCCATGCCAGCACCCAGATCACATAGACCGTTAGCAAATCATATTTGTGTGTGTGAGTTAGTTTTAGGAGAGACATTTTGGACCTATCAAAACGAACGCAAATGTATGAAGCACAGAATATCAATTGAAAGTTTTGAGAGGTAGGTGGAAAACCACACAACTTTAAGGAGATGCGATGCCTTTTTCTCTATTAAGAACGAACTACAAACCCAGTCGTTCTCAGTAAAAGTTGCAGCTAGGAAATTCATTAAGTCGTCAGGCACCATAGTGCACTGATAAAATGACTAGATGATACCAATAAGCCAAGAACCTTACCTTCTCCACACCATATAAATAGGTAGGCTCAAACGATTTGCTTCTTTTCTCAAACCACCTCACTGTAACAAACAACATAACCTAGTGAGAAGTCCGAGAAAATAAATACTCGAAGTTTAGCAACCAGCAGAGAGTTATTAAAATTTCTACAGGCACCATTGTAGGAGGAAGAACCAGAGAATATGGCCATTTTACAGCAAAGTGAAAACATTACCAATGTTCAAAAGAAGATGATCCATGCTTGGTAACTGAAGATCCTTAATGAGGTGGAGAAAGTCATCCCAGTTCGATCTGACCTGTCATTCATATATGGGAAGAAAAGATCAACCCCTAGTTAGAATATACGCATGACTAATAAACGAGACACAAATATCAGCACAGCACCAGTCATGAAAGAGCAACTCCAAAACAGAAAATCATGATCTCGCTTTATGGGATTCAGCATGGAGAATTATCTTAATAAGTATCCCTTTTATTAATCAAATGATATTGCTAGCTTGCATGTCCAGATGTGCTCCTCAGACAACAAACTGAATCACCTAACAGTTTTTTTTTAATAGAACCTAACAGTTCTGTTACTTGCAAACATGATCCTTCAAAGACCAGCTGTAGAAGAAATTTTTGGAAAGGAGCTACAAATGCAAAGAGTTTATGACACTGATCAAACTCCTTACCATTAGTTGGAGGGCATTATCTGAAACCTGCTTTATGTTCCTCCAAAATAAGGCAGCACGAGAGTACCACTTTCTGGATAAGTATGTAACCGCTGCTTTAATTGATTCTTTAGCAGATAAAGGATGATGTACAGAACCCTCTCCGGTTGTCTTCAGTTCCGGTACCCCTGGAATGATTGCAGTAACAACTGCGTCAGCTGCATTCTCTGACTGTGGTTCAAATTCTTTGTCTCCATTCCAAGTTTGAAACATAATCTTACTCCTTCTAGCTCCAGGACCAACCCAAGTTGACAAAAACTTAGATGCCAAAACATTGAACTTATCACCATTAACCTCTAGAATTTTCTCAGCTGAACGCCCCAGGTTCTGGAGATCCATAATATAAGACGCACCTTTGCTGGCCCATAGTCCACCACTGATTATCTACAACTCAAAAGCAGAGTAGCACTTTACAGACGATACAATAATACCAATAGGAAACATGAACATGTATTGCAAACAGGAACAACAATCACGGGGACCATTATTATACTGGAAATCCAAGTATGCAAGGAGGAAAAGCATAAATACATACCTTGATTTGGACAAGTTGTGCTTCACCAAATTCAATCCCAGTGAACTCACTTGAGCAGCCCGGCTTCGCATGGAAAAGACAACTCAAAGATTAGAGGCTACACATACACACTGGACAACTATGGACCAAAAAAATAAAATCAGAAGGAACAAAAATGAGCTACTGAGCACCAAATAGAATGGCTTGGTATTCTTGTCGTTTTCTTACTAATCTAGGGTAGGCCATCTCGCCCCTCACACGCGTCAAGCCGCAGGAACTGCAGCAATTAACGCTCACGATCCAGTGCACACAGCAGCATGGCCAATCGGGCCGTGATGAGCTCTCCACATGCGGGCAGGCAACGTACTGGCTGATTGATTTCACGTTTGAGTTGCAGCTAGTTGGGCTATATAGTGGCCAATTGATTTCGTATTTGAGTTGCAGCTGGTTGGTCTATATACTGGCCGGCTGATTCCACATTTGAGTTGCAGCTGGTTGGGCCTATTTACTGGCTGACTGATTTTGATGCAACGGCTCGAACAATTAATGCGGCCGGCAGGCCAAGCGTTGCAAGCGCTGCTGCCTGCTGGCAAACAAGGTATAAACGGGAAAATAGCGCCGCGGGAGGGAAGGCGCCTTCTAAATTGGAACAAAACAGAAAATTAAGCCGCCTTCTAATAAGGAACAGAGGAAGTAGGCAACGGTACTTAAAACTTTCTCGTTTAGGTGCAGACTGTATCATAGTAAAACCTAAGCAGTTGGTAGAAAATTGTGAAGAAACATTCGCCATGAAGAATGCAAAAGAGGGAATGGAAGCAAAGGACGGCATAGATATTGATTTAACACACTAATTATTTGATGAAAGGCGAAAATAAAAGTACATCTGAGACTTTTCTACTGGACTACTAGGTCAGAACGCATGGTATTCAGGGAAAGCGCTTGACCAAAACACATGAAAAACAGCACATGAGATGAAGTTCGAGTTATAAAAGCGACCTAATCAGCAACCAACACCGGGCTAGTCTAGCAACAACCATCCATAGGTACTCTAGTAGGAAATGAAGCTGGTTCATAAGTTCCCTGTCACGAAATCGTCAAAATGCTACGCCGATTTGACCAATTTCGTACTAATCGAATTGGCAACGCAATAGCAGCACTGTCGAGTTGAATCAACCGAGGTGGTGGGCAGGAATTCAACAGAAGCCCTGTCCTAATTAATCGCGTGTGTAATAAGATACTAGTAAGAAGGCTAGCTAGGGCACCGAATTGAATTCTTCCTTCCGCAACAGAGGGGGCAGGGGGGGGTCGCTCACCTGCTGCACGAAGTTGGTGTGCATGACGACGAGCAGGCAGAAGAGCGCGACGGCGCCGGCGAGGTAGAGGTACTCGAGCGCGAGGCGGATCCGCGGGGTGAGCAGCTGCGAGAGCATCCCGGAGAGGCGCGCGTGCACCCGCAGGAACGTCTGCTCCGGATCCATCCCCCGCCGGCGCCGAAGCTTCGATTCGGCTGGGGGAGGGCCCGGGAAAGGCAGATCGGGAAGGGATTCCGAGAGCTCACGGCTGCCGCTCCTCGTCCTAATCTTCCGGCCCTCGGGAAATTGGTTGGGGATTTGAATTTTGCGGGGCAGTTCGCATGTGGTGATGTTTCGATATCTTCCTGGCTTTTTTGTTGTTTTGTTTGTGTGTTGGTTGTGTTCCTGTGCCGATGATAATGATAATCGAGGGAGGGCCTTTCTTGGGGAACGGGCTATCTTACTCAGCATGTGTCGGCGTGTGTAAAAGCGGCGGCACGCACACGGCAAGTCGTACTGGCGGCGCACATCGCTTCTGTGTACTATTATCTTTTTCCTTCAAAAAGAAAGTTACCTTTTCTTTCTATAACAAAATAGCTAATGGACTACTTTTTCTTCGTAATGTTGAACGAGTTACAACATCTACAAATTTGTAAACATATGCATGAGTGGGTTTGGTATTAAAGACTTACTCACTCCGTCTGGTGAAGAGCGTACGTTTAGATTTAAAATTTATGAATAAGAAGAGTTGTTCTAATTTTTGTTACCAGACGGTTTTTTTTCTTTTCCCTAAGCAGCGGCTAGGGTTCTGTGTCCTCCGTGGCGACTCCATCGCCGCCGGAGTTTACCCCGTAACAGTGGCCGCCCTTTGGCCACCGCTACCTCGTTCATCGTCTCCTAGCACATCCAAAGTGATGGCATCCCGGCGGACGCCCAATCGGCGACGAGCGGCGGAGCTAGGGATGTAAACCCTAGCGATCTGGGTGATTTTTTCAATCAGCTTGACCTTGAGGGAGAAGAATTCGATGATCTGGTGGTTGATGAGGATGACCCCGAGATCAATGAAAGTGTGCGATGGCTTGCTCTGGCTAGGGTTCACACTGAGAAGAACTTTAGTCAGACGGCGTTCTTCAGAGATATGCGGGCGGCTTGGAACACGGCACAGCATGTCCGTTTCAGGCCGGTGGGTGCAAATCTCTTTGTGGTGCAGGCATCATGCCTAGGAGATTGGGAAAGGATCATGGAGAAGGGACCCTGGCTCTTCAAGAATCTGGCTGTACTGATGCAGCCGTATGATGGTTTCAGCAAGACGGAGGAGATTGAGGTCTTCCATATGCCGATTTGGCTACAAATCCACAAGTTACCAGACGGTTATTGTAAGAACAATCTGGTTGAGAAATTGATCAAGAAGGCTAGCGAGGTGTTGGAGATTCGGCTGCAAGGTAACTCACGCGGTGATTACATCAGAGTACGAGTTCGTCATGATGTTCGGGAACCACTCACCAAGCACGTCAGCATAGTAAGAGGGAAGGAGAGGCAGGTGTACGCGGTGAGATATGAAAAACTGGCTAAATTTTGCAAGTTTTGTGGCAAGATCGGGCATGATTTTAAAGAGTGTGGCTCTGGGATACATGCTGCAAAAGATCTTAAGTTTGGTGACTGGCTCTATGCTGATCCCCCAAATTTTTCACAGCCAAGAGGGGGTGCAGGGGGCAGTGCTCAGAAGAGCTCTAGGCCTGGAGGAGAACCGGGTACTGGTAAGAAGGGTGATGATCTCAGAGATACAGCCACCAGCCCGCTAAAAAGTCCAGGTACAACTGCAATGAATGTTGATAGGAACCCAAGGAAGCGCCTGAATTTAGATGAGAATGAAACTATCAATGCAGTAGAAGTAAAGAATGCTTCGGTGCCGCTGCTGCTGTCTAACAAGCCTCGCGTGGAAGGAGACGATGCATCACCAATCGGCAGTCAGGACAGCAAACGTGCTAGGAAAAATGACGAGAGTGATGGTAAATCCAATACATCGGCGGACCCCCTCGAGGGGTACCGCCGGGCACAATGAGTCACCTAATTTGGAACTGCCGGGGGGCGGGACAGTTCGTGACCTGTTGGCCCTTGCAAAGGCCAACCACCCCAAGCTCGTCTTTCTTTGTGAGACAAGACAACCTGGTGTAAAAGTAGAGAAAATAAAATGGAGGCTGGGACTACGTGGTTTTAAAGGTGTACTAAAGGAAAGAGTGGAGGTCTTGGTCTCTTTTGGGACGAGTCGCTCCAGGTTACGATCTTAGAATCTTGTAACAGGTTCATTGATGTAAGAATCCTTGATTCAGGGGATGGCAAACAATGGAGAGAAACCTTTGTATATGGAGAGCCCCGTGTAGAGAACATGAGATATATGTGGGAACATCTTGCAAGGTTGAGAGGAATTTCAAGTGAACCATGGGTTGTGTGTGGTGACTTTAATGAGTGCATGTGGCAACACGAACATCTATCAAATATCACCCGTAGTTTGGCGCAAATGGAGGCCTTTCGGGACTGCCTTCAAGTTTGTGAACTGATTGATTTGGGGTTCATTGGAATGACACACACATACAATAACAATCAGTATGCTGAAAGGAATGTGCAAGTTCGGCTTGACAGAGTTTGTGCAGATGAGCAATGGCGGGACTTGGCATTTAATATCACCAGCCTCGGACCACTGTCCATTACTCATTATGGTCAGCGAGACGGAACCTGAAAAGAAGAGGGGTTCAGGAGGGCGATATGAAATAATGTGGGAAAGGCATGCTGCACTTCCGGATGTTATCGCTAAGGCATGGGCCATGAAAAAGGCGCATAATCTTGGAGAAGTTGCGGCCAGTCTTAAGGACGTAATGAAAGATTTGCGTTCTTGGAGTAAGGAAAATTTTGGTCATGTATCTAGAGAAATTGAGTCCCTAAGAGCGGAACTGGAAGCGTTACAGTTAAACAACGCGGATAGATCTGTCATTCGAGAAAAGATGTATGTTCTGGATGAGTTGCTATACAGAGAGGAAATGATGTGGCTCCAATGGTCACGCATTACTTGGCTTAAGGAGGGTGACCGCAATACTCAATACTTTCATAGAAAGGCAGTATGGAGAGCAAGGAAAAACTTAATTCGCCGTCTTCAGAATTCTGATGGAACCTGGTGCACGGTTCCAACGGAGATGGAGCTGATGGCGAAGTCCTACTTCCAAGAACTATTCACCAAGGATCCAACGTTGAATCCACTTGCTGGGATGCATCGAACCTAAGGTAACGCAACACATGAATGAGAGGTTGGATGCTCCCTTTACTGAGAAGGAGGTAGCAGATGCGTTATTTTAGATCGGGCCCATCAAGGCACCGGGTCCGGACAGGTTTCCGGCCCGGTTTTTTCAGAAAAATTGGTTAGTGCTGAAAGAGGAAATTACTGCAGCAGTTTCGGAGTTTCTGGTCTCTGGTATTATGCCACCAGGAGTTAATGACACGGCTATAGTCTTGATCCCCAAGGTAGCCTCTCCGGCTGACTTGAAGGATTTTTGACCAATAAACTTGTGTAACGTCATTTATAAGATGGTGTCCAAATGTTTGGTTAATCGTCTTCGTCCCTTGTTGGCGGATCTTATTTCAGAAAATCAAAGTGCGTTCATACCGGGGAGACTAATCTCTGATAACACTGTTATTGCTTTTGAGTGTATCCACCGCATTCAGTCTTCTATCCAGGAGCAATCTTATTGTGCATATAAATTGGATCTTTCAAAAGCATATGACCTGGTGGACTGGGACTTTTTGGAGAGTGGCCTACTCAAGTGGGGATTCTCTGTCAGCTGGGTTAACTACATTATGGTGTGTGTCAGATCAGTCAAATATGCATTCAAGTTCAATGGGAAGCTGCTGGACCAATTCACTCCTTCACGAGGTCTTCGACATGGTGATCCGCTATCTCCCTTTTTATTCTTATTTGTGGCTGATGCTCTTTCTGCCTTGTTGCATAAAGCTATGAATGAAGATGGTTTGGAGGCTCTAAAAATTTGCAGAAGAGCTCCGACGATCTCTCATCTTTTATTCGTAGACAATACTCTCCTATTTTTTCGAGCGAGACCTGACCAGGCAATCATTGTCAAAGAGGTGTTGAACACGTATGCAGTTGCGACGGGACAACTTATAAACCCGGCCAAGTGTTCCATCTTGTTCGCTGACAACTGTCAAGGTATGGTGTCCGATGAAATAAAGAGCATATTGTATATTACTGATACGTCTCCAACGTATCTATAATTTATGAAGTATTCATGCCATGTTTATTATAGTTTTGTATGATTTTGGTACACTTTTATATGGGTTTTATATGATTTTCATGGACTAACATATTGACCTAGTGCCCAGTGCCAGTTGTTGTTTTCTGCTTGTTTTTGGTTTTCCAGAAAATCCATATCAAATAAAGTCCAAATGCAGCAAAACTTTTTGACGATTTTTTCTGGAAGGAAACAGACCCAAGAAGCTTCGGAGGAGCCGCAAAAGAGCCACAGGGGCCCCATGAGCCACCTGGGCACGCCTGCCCCTCCCAGGCACGCCCTGGTGCCTCGTGGGCCCCTTGTGGCACCTCTTTGCGTGATTCCAACGCTGAAAAATCCTATATATTCAGAAACCCCCGAAAGTTAACCTAGATGAGTTTTTACGCCGCCGCAAGCCTCTGTACCTCCACGATCTCATCTACATGTTGGAAATATGCCCTAGAGGCAATAATAAATTGGTTATTATTATATTTCCTTGTTCATGATAAATCGTTTATTATCCATGCTATAATTGTATTGATTGGAAACTCAAATACATGTGTGGGTACATAGACAACACTGTGTCCCTAGTATGCCTCTAGTTGACTAGCTCGTTGATCAAAGATGGTTAAGGTTTCCTAGCCATTGACATGAGATGTCATTTGATAACGGGATCACATCATTAGGAGAATGATGTGATGGACAAGACCCAAACTGTAAACGTAGCATTTGATCGTGTCAGTTTATTGCTATTGTTTTCTGCATGTCAAGTATCTGTTCCTTTGACCATGAGATCATGCAACTCACTGACACCGGAGGAATACCTTGTGTGTATCAAACGTCGCAATGTAACTGGGTGACTATAAAGGTGCTCTACAGGTATCTCCGAGGGTGTCTGTTGGGTTGGCATGGATCAAGACTGGGATTTGTTACTCCGTGTGACGGAGAGGTATCTCAGGGCCCACTCGGTAATACAACATCACATTGAGCCTTGCAAGCATAGTGACTAAAGAGTTAGCCACAGGATTTTGTATTACGGAACGAGTAAAGAGACTTGCCGCTAACGAGATTGAACTAGGTATAGTGATACCGACGATCGAATCTCGGGCAAGTAACATACCGAAGAACAAAGGGAACAGCATACGGGATTAACTGAATCCTTGACATAGAGGTTCGACCGATAAAGATCTTCGTAGAATATGTAGGAGCCAATATGGGCATCCAGGTCCCGCTATTGGTTATTGATCGTAGAAGTGTCTCGGTCATGTCTACATAGTTCTCGAACCCGCAGGGTCTACACACTTAACGTTTGGTGACGATTAGTATAGTTGAGTTATTTTGTTGGTGACCGAAGGTTGTTCGGAGTCCCGGATAAGATCCCGGACATGACGAGGATCTCCGGAATAGTCCGGAGGTAAAGATTGATATATGTGATAATAGTGTTTTGATCTCCGGAAGAGTTCCGGAGTTCACCGGAAGGGGTTCCGGATGTTTACCGAAGTGTTCGGGTGCAGCAACACTTTGTATGGGCCAAGGGATAAAAGCCCACGAGGTATTGGAAAGTGCAAAAGTAGTTTTGCTGCCGCGTAAGCGGTACTACCGCTTGTGTGAAGCGGTACTACCGCTTGTGCGCGGCTGTGCACGGTTCGGCAGGGATCCGAGTTGGACTCTTTCCCTGCGGGCCAAACCGACCTTGTGCGGGCAAAACCGACCTGGAGGAGGCTTTTACTCCAAGTTTAGACCCCAAGGCTCAACATATAAATAGAGGGGCAGGGCTAGCACACGGGACACATCAGGATTTCCCAAGCCGTGTGCCGGCAACCCTAGCCCTCTAGTTCCTCCGTCATAATCTCCGTAGCGCTTGGCGAAGCCCTGCAGAGATTGTTCCTCACCACCATCACCACGCCGTCGTGCTGCTGGAACTCAACCACTACTTCACCATCGCTCGCTGGATCGAGGAGGTGAAGGCGTCATCAAGCCGTACGTGTGTTGAACGCGGAGGTGCCGTCCGTTCGGCGCTAGTTCGTGATCGGATCGAGGGACGACTTGCGATTTGGATCGCGGAGACGTTCGACTACATCAACCGCGTTTCTTAAACGCTTCCGCTTAGCGATCTACAAGGGTATGTAGATTCACTCTCCCTCTCGTAGATGCTCATCACCATGGATAGATCTTGTGTGTGCGTAGGAAAAATTTTGTTTCCCATGCAACGTTCCCCAACAGTGGCATCATGAGCCAGGTCTATGCGTAGATGAGATCTCGAGTAGAACACAAACGAGTTGTGGGCGTGGGTGTATACATATTGCTTGCCGTTATTAGTTGATATTTGATTCGGCGGTACTGTGAGATGAAGCGGCCCGGACCGACATTACGCGTACACTTACGCGAGACAGGTTCCTTCAACTAACATGTAACTTCGTTGCATAAAGATGGCTAGCGGGTGTCTGTCTCTCTCACTTTAGTTGAATCGATTTCAATGAAGAGGGTTCTTTTAGAAGATCAAAAAGCAATCACTACACCACGTTGTGGTTTTGCGTAGGTAAGAACGGTTCTTGCAAACCCGTAGCAGCCACGTAAAATTTGCAACAACAATTAGAGGACGTCTAACTTGTTTTTGCAGGGTATGTTGTGATGTGATATGGCCAATTATATGATGAGATATATGTGATGTATGAGATGATCATGTGTTGTATAGAATATCACGACTTGCATGTCGATGAGTACGGCAACTGGCAGGAGCCATAGAGTTGTCTTTAATTATTGTATGACCTGCGTGTCAATCATTAAGCGCTATGTAATGCTTTACTTTATCGCTAAACGTTAGCAATAGTCGTGGAAGCAACAGTCGGCGCGACAACCTTATGGCGACACGTTGATGGAGATCAAGATGATGGAGATCATGGTGTCATGCCGGTGACGATGGAGATCATGCCGGTGCTTTGGAGATGGAGATCAAAAGCACAAGTTCATGGCCATATCATGTCACTTATGATTTGCATGTGATGTTAATCCTTTTATGCATCTTATTTTGCTTAGGACGACGGTAGCATTATAAGGTGATCCCTCACTTAAATTTCAAGATAAATTGTGTTCTCCCCAAGTGTGCACCGTTGCGAAAGTTCGTCGTTTCGAGACACGCCGTGATGATCGGGTGTGATAGACTCTACGTTCACATACAACGAGTGTAAGCCATGTTGCACGTGCGGAAACACTCGGGTTAAACTTGACGAGCCTAGCATGTACAGACATGGCCTCGGAACACAAGAGACCGAAAGGTCGAACATGAGTCATATAGTAGATATGATCAACATGAAGATGTTCACCATTGAAACCACCTCAACTCACGTGATGATCGGACTTGAGTTGGTGGATTTGGATCATGTTACACTCGAATGACCGGAGGGATGTCAATTTGAGTAGGAGTTTTTTAAATAATATGATTAACTAAACTCATTATCTAGAACAATAGTCTAAATTGTCTTTGCAATATTTATGTTGTAGATCATGGCTCGCGCAGTAGCACCCCTGAATTTTAATGCGTTCCTAGAGAAAGCTAAGTTGAAAGATGATGGAAGTAACTTTGTGGACTGGGCCCGTAATCTAAGGATTATCCTTACGGCTTCCCATAAGGCTTATGTCCTTGATGCACCGCTTGGTGATCCACCCGCTCCAGTTGAGTCTCTAGACGTTGTGAACGCCTGGCAGGCTCGTTCTTATGATTACTCAATAGTTCAATGGGCAATGTTGTATGGCTTAGAACCGGGACTTCAAAGACGTTTTGAACGTCATGGAGCATATGAGATGTTCCAGGAGTTGAAGTTTATCTTTCAGAAGAATGCCCGGATCGAGAGATATGAGATCTCCGATAAGTTCTATGCTTGCAAGATGGAGGAGAACGGGTCTATCAGTGATCACGTGCTCAGAATGTCTGGGTACTCCACCCGTCTGGCTGAGTTAGGGATGCCCCTTCCGCCAGAGGCTATCACTGACAGAGTTCTTCAATCATTGCCACCTAGCTACAAGAGCTTCGTGTTGAACTATTACATGCACGGGATGAACAAGTCAGTCGCCGAGCTGTTTGCGATGCTGAAAGCCGCTGAGTCTGAAATTCAGAAGGAGCATCAAGTGTTGATGGTCAATAAAACCACTAGTTTCAAGAAAAATGGCAAGGGTAAGAAGGGTAACTCCAAGAAGAGTGGCAAAACAGTTGCTCCTCTCGTGAAGAAACCCAAGGCTGGACCCAAACCAGAAACTGTGTATTTTCATTGCAAGGGAACTGGACACTGGAAGCGGAATTGCCCCAAGTATTTGGCTGACAAGAAGGCGGCCAACAACAAACAAGGTATATATGATATACATGTTATTGATGTGTACCTTACCAACTCTCGTTGTAGTGCCTGGGTATTTGATACCGGTGCGGTTGCTCACATTTGCAACTCAAAACAGGAACTGCGGAATAGACGGAGGCTGGCAAAGGACGAAGTGACGATGCGCGTGGGAAATGGTTCCAAGGTTGATGTGATCGCCGTCGGCACGCTCGCTCTTCGATTACCGTCGGGATTAATGATGAACCTAAATAAGTGTTATTTGGTGCCTGCGTTAAGCATGAACATTATATCTGGATCTTGTTTATTGCGAGACGGTTACTCATTTAAATCAGAGAATAATGGTTGTTCTATTTATATGAGTAATATCTTTTATGGTCATGCACCCAATGTGAGGGGTTTATTCTTATTGAATCTCGATAGTAATGATACACATGTTCATAACATTGATGCCAAAAGATGTAGAATTGATAATGATAATACCACTTTCTTGTGGCACTGCCGTTTAGGTCATATTGGCGTAAAACGCATGAAGAAGCTCCATGCTGATGGACTTTTGGAGTCACTTGATTTGGAATCACTTGACACATGTGAGCCATGCCTCATGGGCAAGATGACTAAAACGCCGTTCTCTGGAACAATGGAACAGGCAAGTGACTTATTGGAAATCATACATACTGATGTGTGTGGTCCGATGAGTATTGAGGCGCGCGGTGGTTATCGTTACTTTCTCACCTTCACTGATGACTTAAGTAGATATGGGTATATTTACTTAATGAAACATAAGTCTGAAACATTTGAAAAGTTCAAACAATTTCAGAGTGAAGTTGAGAATCATCGTAACAAGAAGATTAAATTCCTACGATCTGATCGAGGAGGAGAATATCTGAGTTATGAGTTTGGCAGTCACTTAAGACAGTGTGGAATTGTTTCACAATTGACACCGCCTGGAACACCACAGCGTAATGGTGTGTCCGAACGTCGTAATCGAACCTTATTGGATATGGTGCGATCTATGATGTCTCTTGCCGATTTGCCACTATCGTTTTGGGGTTATGCATTAGAGACAGCTGCATTCACTTTAAATAGGGCACCATCGAAATCCGTTGAGACGACGCCATATGAACTTTGGTTTGGCAAGAAGCCAAAGCTGTCGTTTCTTAAAGTTTGGGGATGTGATGCTTATGTCAAAAAGCTTCAGCCTGAAAAGCTGGAACCCAAAGCGGAGAAATGCGTCTTCATAGGATACCCAAAAGAGACAGTTGGGTATACCTTCTACCTCAGATCCGAAGGCAAAGTGTTTGTCGCTAAAAACGGAACATTTCTTGAGAAAGAGTTTCTCTCGAAAGAATTGAGTGGGAGGAAGATAGAACTTGATGAGGTTGTTGAACCTTTACTTCAACCTGAGAGTAGCGCAGCGCAGAAAGTTGTTTCTGTGGAGCCTACATTAGCTGAAGAGGAAGTTAATGATGATGATCATGAAGCTTTGGATCAAGTTGCTATCGAACCTCGTAGGTCGACAAGAACGCGTACTGCTCCTGAGTGGTACGGCAACCCTGTCTTAGAGATCATGTTGTTAGACAACGATGAACCTACGAGCTATGGAGAAGCGATGATGGGCCCGGATTCCGAGAAGTGGTTAGAGGCCATGAAATCCGAGATGGGATCCATGTATGAAAACAAAGTATGGACTTTGGAAGTATTACCTGAAGGGCGTAAGGCCATTCAGAACAAATGGATCTTTAAGAGGAAGACGGACGTGGACGGTAATGTCACCGTCTATAAAGCTCGACTTGTGGCAAAGGGTTTTTCACAAGTTCAAGGAGTTGACTACGATGAGACCTTCTCACCCGTAGCGATGCTTAAGTCCGTCAGAATCATGTTAGCAATAGCTGCCTTTTTCGATTATGAAATTTGGCAGATGGATGTCAAAACAGCGTTCCTTAACGGTTACCTTAAGGAAGAGTTGTATATGATGCAACCAGAAGGTTTTGTCGATCCAGAGAATGCTGACAAAGTCTGCAAACTCCAGCGATCCATTTATGGACTGGTGCAAGCATCTCGGAGTTGGAATCTTCGTTTTGATGAGGTGATCAAAGCGTTCGAGTTTATACAAGTTTACGGAGAAGCTTGTATTTACAAGAAAGTGAGTGGGAGCTCTATAGCGTTTCTAATATTATATGTGGATGACATATTACTGATTGGAAACAATATAGAAATGCTGGAAAGCGTAAAGGAATATTTGAACAAGAGTTTTTCAATGAAGGACCTAGGAGAAGCTGCTTTCAAATTAGGCATCAAGATCTATAGAGATAGATCGAGACGTTTGATAGGACTTTCACAAAGCACATACCTTGACAAAGTTTTGAAGAAGTTCAAAATGGATCAGTCCAAGAAGGGGTTCTTGCCTGTATTGCAAGGTGTGAAGTTGAGTAAGACTCAATGCCCAGTGACTGCAGAAGATAGAGAAAAGATGAGTGTCATCCCCTATGCTTCGGCCATAGGCTCTATCATGTATGCAATGCTGTGCACAAGACCCGATGTCAGCCTTGCCATAAGTATGGTCGGAAGGTTTCAAAGTGATCCAGGAATGGAACACTGGACGGCGGTCAAGAATATCCTGAAGTACCTGAAAAGGACTAAGGACATGTTTCTCGTTTATGGAGGTGATCAAGAGCTCGTCGTAAAGGGTTACGTCGATGCAAGCTTTGACACTGATCCGGATGACTCTAAGTCGCAAACCGGATACGTATTTATTCTTAATGGGGGTGCGGTTAGCTGGTGCAGTTCCAAGCAAAGCGTGGTAGCTGATTCTACATGCGAAGCGGAGTACATCGCTGCCTCGGAGGCGGCGAAGGAAGGTGTCTGGATGAAGGAGTTCATGACAGATCTTGGAGTAGTGCCTAGTGCACTTAACCCAATGACTCTGTTTTATGATAATACTGGTGCCATTGCTCTAGCCAAGGAACCAAGATTTCACAAGAGGACCAGACACATAAAGCGACGTTTCAATTCCATCCGCGATTACATCAAGGAGGACGACATAAATATTTGCAAAGTACACACGGATCTAAATGTTGCAGATCCGATGACTAAACCTCTTCCAAGGGCTAAACATGAACAACACCAGAACTGCATGGGTGTTCGATTCATTATAATGTAAATCACATAGTGATGTGAACTAGATTATTGACTCTAGTGCAAGTGGGAGACTGTTGGAAATATGCCCTAGAGGCAATAATAAATTGGTTATTATTATATTTCCTTGTTCATGATAAATCGTTTATTATCCATGCTATAATTGTATTGATTGGAAACTCAAATACATGTGTGGGTACATAGACAACACTGTGTCCCTAGTATGCCTCTAGTTGACTAGCTCGTTGATCAAATATGGTTAAGGTTTCCTAGCCATTGACATGAGATGTCATTTGATAACGGGATCACATCATTAGGAGAATGATGTGATGGACAAGACCCAAACTGTAAATGTAGCATTTGATCGTGTCAGTTTATTGCTATTGTTTTCTGCATGTCAAGTATCTGTTCCTTTGACCATGAGATCATGCAACTCACTGACACCGGAGGAATACCTTGTGTGTATCAAACGTCGCAACGTAACTGGGTGACTATAAAGGTGCTCTACAGGTATCTCCGAGGGTGTCTGTTGGGTTGGCATGGATCAAGACTGGGATTTGTTACTCCGTGTGACGGAGAGGTATCTCAGGGCCCACTCGGTAATACAACATCACATTGAGCCTTGCAAGCATAGTGACTAAAGAGTTAGCCACAGGATCTTGTATTACGGAACGAGTAAAGAGACTTGCCGGTAACGAGATTGAACTAGGTATAGTGATACCGACGATCGAATCTCGGGCAAGTAACATACCGAAGAACAAAGGGAACAGCATACGGGATTAACTGAATCCTTGACATAGAGGTTCGACCGATAAAGATCTTCGTAGAATATGTAGGAGCCAATATGGGCATCCAGGTCCCGCTATTGGTTATTGATCGTAGAAGTGTCTCGGTCATGTCTACATAGTTCTCGAACCCGCAGGGTCTACACACTTAACGTTTGGTGACGATTAGTATAGTTGAGTTATTTTGTTGGTGACCGAAGGTTGTTCGGAGTCCCGGATAAGATCCCGGACATGACGAGGATCTCCGGAATAGTCCGGAGGTAAAGATTGATATATGTGATAATAGTGTTTTGATCTCCGGAAGAGTTCCGGAGTTCACCGGAAGGGGTTCCGGATGTTTACCGAAGTGTTCGGGTGCAGCAACACTTTGTATGGGCCAAGGGATAAAAGCCCACGAGGTATTGGAAAGTGCAAAAGTAGTTTTGCTGCCGCGTAAGCGGTACTACCGCTTGGTGAAGCGGTACTACCGCCCGAGCGGTACTACCGCTTGTGTGAAGCGGTACTACCGCTTGTGCGCGGCTGTGCACGGTTCGGCAGGGATCCGAGTTGGACTCTTTCCCTGCGGGCCAAACCGACCTTGTGCGGGCAAAACCGACCTGGAGGAGGCTTTTACTCCAAGTTTAGACCCCAAGGCTCAACATATAAATAGAGGGGCAGGGCTAGCACACGGGACACATCAGGATTTCCCAAGCCGTGTGCCGGCAACCCTAGCCCTCTAGTTCCTCCGTCATAATCTCCGTAGCGCTTGGCGAAGCCCTGCAGAGATTGTTCCTCACCACCATCACCACGCCGTCGTGCTGCTGGAACTCAACCACTACTTCACCATCGCTCGCTGGATCGAGGAGGTGAAGGCGTCATCAAGCCGTACGTGTGTTGAACGCGGAGGTGCCGTCCGTTCGGCGCTAGTTCGTGATCGGATCGAGGGACGACTTGCGATTTGGATCGCGGAGACGTTCGACTACATCAACCGCGTTTCTTAAACGCTTCCGCTTAGCGATCTACAAGGGTATGTAGATTCACTCTCCCTCTCGTAGATGCTCATCACCATGGATAGATCTTGTGTGTGCGTAGGAAAATTTTTGTTTCCCATGCAACGTTCCCCAACACTACAGCCCTTTTCCGGCACCCTGCCGGAGGGGGGGTCATCACCGGAGGCCATCTTCATCATCCCGAAGGTCTCCATGACGAGGAGGGAGTAGTTCACCCTCGAGGCTGAGGGTATGTAGTAGTAGCTATGTGTTTGATCTCTCTCTCGTGTTCTTGATTTTTCACGATCTTGATGTATCGCGAGCTTTGTTAATATAGTTGGATCATATGGTGTTTCTTCCCTCTCTATCCTAGTTGTGATGAATCAAATATTTTCCCTTTGAGGTTTCGTTATTGTCGGATTGAATATTTCAGATTTGAGAACACTTGATGTATGTCTTGCATATGAACACCCGTGGTGACAATGGGGTATTATATTGATTCACTTGATATATGTTTTGGCACTCAACTCGCGGATTCCCGTGGTGACATTGGGGTAATCTATGCATAGGGGTTGATGCACGTTTTCATTATCTTTTCTCCGATAGAAACTTTGGGGTGCTCCTTGGAGTTCTTTGTGTGGATTGAATATTATGATTATGAAGTTGTTTGATGCATATCGTATAATCAACTCACGGATACTTGTGGTGACATTGGAGTATCTAGGTGACATTAGAGTTGGTTGATGTGTATCATATGGTGTTATTCTAGTACCAACTCTAGGGCTATTTGTGACACTTATAGGGATGGCTCAGTAGATTGAACGGAAAAGATAACTTTGAGGTGGTTTCGTACCCTACAACAATTTCTATCTTATGTTTTCCGCTAATAGGAACTTGGGAGTGATTCTTTGTCGCACGTTGAGGGATGATTATATGATCCAATTATGTTAACATTGTTGAGAGATTGCACTAGTGAAAGTATGAACCCTAGGCCTTGTTTTTAAGCATTGCAATACCGCTTGTGCTCACTTTTGTTACTAGTTACCTTGCTGTTTTTATATTTTCAGATTACAAAAACCTATATCTATTATCCATACTACACTTGTATCACCATCTCTTCGCCGAACTAGTGCACCTATACAATTTGCCATTGTATTGGGTGTGTTGGGGACACAAGAGACTCTTTGTTATTTGGTTGCAGGGTTGTTTGAGAGAGACCATCTTCATCCTACGCCTCCCACAGATTTATAAACCTTAGGTCATCCACTTGAGGGAAAATTGTTACTGTCCTACAAACATCTGCGCTTGGAGGCCCAACACGATTCTACAAGAACAAGTTGTGTAGTAGACATCAAGCTCTTTTCTGGCGCCGTTGCCGGGGAGGTGAGTGCTTGAAGGTATATCTTTAGATCTTGCAATCGAATCTTTTAGTTTCTTGTTTTATCACTAGTTTGGTTTATAAAAGAAAACTACAAAAAAATATGGAATTGAGGTTGCCTCATATTATTCATCTTTATAATGTCTTTCTTGAAAATAATGGATCCGAAAATTGTGCTCAATTGATAGAAGAAGAATTCAATAAAATGTTTGGCATAAAATCTTTGAATGATAAGCATGATTGCAATGTTTCTAGTATGAATTCTTTGAATATCCATGATGCTAATGATATGCAAAGCCATAAGCTTGGGGATGATATGTTTGATGAAGATGCTATTTTTAGTCCCCCAAGTTTTGAGGTGCAAATTTATTATGATGATTGCATGCCTCCTATTTATGATGATTATATTGATGAAAGTGGATTTGGAGAGGTCATGAATTTATTTAGTGATGATTCCACTATTTTGGAAGAAGTTTCAATTGATTATGACAACAAAGTTGCTATCTATGATGATTATGGTGATGACATGTATGCTATAAAGAATAATGATAACTATGAAACTTGTCATCATGATTTTAATTTTCAATTGGATTATGCCAATCAAGTATCACATGATAGTTATTTTGTTGAGTTTGCTCCCACCATTATGAAGGAGAATAAATTTGCTTATGTGGAGAGTAATAAAATTTCTATGTTTGTGGATCATGAAAAGAATGATTTGTGTGACAGTTATATTGTTGAATTTATTCATGATGCTACTGAAAATTATTATGAGAGAGGAGCATATGCTTTTACACATCTCAAAAATATCAAGTTTCCTCTCTATGTGTTGAAAGTTTTGAAGTTATGCTTGTTTTGCCTTCCTATGCTAGTTGATTCTTGCTCCCATAAACTATTTGCTCACAAAATCCATATGCATAGGAAGTGGGTTAGGCTTAAATGTGCTAGTTATATGCTTCATGATGCTCTCTTTGTGTTTCAATTCTTTACTTTTATGCGAGCATCATTGAAATCATCATGCCTAGCTAAAAGGCATTAAAGAAAAGCGCTTGTTGGGAGACAACCCAATATTTATACCTATTGTTTTTGTGTGTTCACATGATTAAGCTATTGTAGTAATCATGTTTTATATGTTTTCTTTCAATAAAGTGCCAAGTAAAGCCTTTGGGATAGTGTGGATGCTTGTTGATTTGATTCTGTGCAAAAACAAAAACTTTTGCGTCCAGTGCTGGAATTTCTATTCTGTACTGGAGCGTGAGAAAATTCTGAAATTTTTACACAGTATTGGGTTACAAATTTTTTACGTTGTACTAATTTTTCAGAATTTTTGGAGGTACATAAGTATGGTTTTTAAATCGCTCACTACATGTTGTTCTGTTTTTGACAGATTCTGTTTTCGATGCATACACTACACCACAACACTACATTCCCAACAGTCAAGTTGGTCGGGAAAACAACTTCCGTCAACAAACAGTCGGTTGGGAAAGACTATTGTTGACCGATCGTGTCTGTTGGGAAAATTCCAGACGGGAAAACCCTTTCCCGACTGATTTCTTGACGGCTATGGTGTATCTTTCCCGACCAACAATCTGTTGGGCCTGCCATGGGCCTTTCCCGACCAACAGTCCGTTGAGGTAGGCATGGGCCTTTCCCGACCAACTATCGGATGGGAATTCTTTCCCGGCCAACATTCTGTTGGGCCTGGTTTTAGCCTTTCCCAACCGACTATCGGGCAGGATTTGTTTTGGCGACCAACAATCAAACCGTGTTTTCTTTTGTGACCAAAAAATCATTTACATTTTGTTTATCCAATCACAGCTTTAATGGTACTGATTGTCACATACATATAGTTCATGTGTTCTAAGCATAATTACCAAGACATCATACATCAGGTTCACATCAGGTGCACCAACCATTTTTTATTCCATCAACTAATGGTCACATACATACACTTCATTCTGTTCTAAACATAACCACCAAGACACCATACATGAGGTTCAACAAAGGACAGCTAAAAGACTGCAAGTATGAGACATCAGTTGTACAAAATGAAAACTAAAACATTCAGTTGACGCGGATCGCTGGCTTCATGGTTCATCGTGAGTCGAGTCCTTATGTTTGCTCCCTATAAAAGGTAAACAAGTCTCCATTATTAGAATGCTCAATTAATTTATGAAATTGTATGCAGGCAGAATTCACATGTGCACTGTGCACACACAACAACAGAAAATGAAGAATACACTTACCTAATCTACAAAACTAGCATTTCTGGACATGAAGACCGCCAATCAACTTCCAGCAGTAGCCATGGATGTGGCATAGAATCCCTCCGTCCAAAGAGGCTACAGCACCAAAGTAGATTAACCTGGTATCGTTGCCAAGGTAGGCGGACGCAGACTAGTATTTAGCTTTGACCTGAATACACCATGATAATTGAAATCATTAGTATTGGATTATATACTCTGTTGATTTTTTCCCAAAAGGGTAAAATTCTAGATTGTATCATGAAAGCCATGAACAAAATCCATCAAAATCAGGCATTTACAACAAGTAGGCTGGAACCAATATACTAATATTCCAGATTGTACCCTATTTTTTTAGAAAGAAACAAATATACACAAAAACGACAGCGAAAAATAATCACTTGACTATCCTACTATAAGTGAACGACAGTGTAACTACTACATTGTAGTAACATTCGCCATACTTTTGGTTAGACAAATAGAGGACAACATCCATGTAAACCACCTTTCTAAGAGCATTTCCATGTTATGAACCTGCATGATCTATGATCATTTAGGTATATGCTCCAGGAACTAATTAAGTTCTGCATTTTTTTGTTGATATTGAGATCTGCTATAGCTTCCTCCATTGCTTGATGATGCATTGTATATTTTTATACCTTCATATCTGAAACCATCTCCTTTCTTGTCTAAGTGCCCCTGACATGGCGGAGGTAAGAATATATTTGGTGCTTTTGTTTTTTGTATAGATGGAAAAAATATAGGAATACCAGTAGAGCGACTACAGACACTTTGACAGTTCTTCATATCCACAACCCTTTTACTCAAGGAGTAACGGGAACATGATGCAAGGAATGTAACCTCAGCACTTGGACAGTAGTAATTAGAAGACAGTAGGAAAGTATATTAGAGTTTCCTGTTTGCATGTAACCCAATTTTCTCTTTGTTTAACACCTGAGATTAGTATGCCATGATATTTGATCCTGCGGGGATAACTATACCATGTGTATATATTTGATCCTGCATGGTTCAGCTTAGTATATGACATCTCTTTCTTTATAAGAAGTAAGAGGTTTTCAGACTTAGCATGGTTTAGCTTAGCCCTTTCTTTATTGTACACTTAACTCAATCAAACATGTATGCAAGACACTAACCCAGGAAGGAATCAAACTGTGCTGCACTAGCAGGACATGGTCATGAACAACATAATTAATTGGACTATGATCACCATGAGAAATTTCTAGAAGTTAAATCGCAGGGTGAACAGACTTTGATGGCTGCAATGGAAATTTCAAAGCTTTAAAAGAGAGACTGTACTAGACAAAACTGCTAGTTCAGATGTCACAGGTAGGTGAAAACACTTGCAATGCTAAAGTAATCTACTTCAGCAATCAACACGCATGATCTTTGTTTAAGGAAAATCCAAAGTGTGAAAAGGGATTGTATACATTCGTGACATCCGCACATAAGGAGGGCCTCCGTACATGGGGTGGAGAAACTCACCGAAGTGGTTGCAACAAGCACATTAGATGGATAATCACTTGAAGATGAACGCCCACGGTGTACTTTTCTGAAGAAAAAATCACATAAGAACCAAAGCCTAAACAAAACATTCAGTACTTGTTCACACACTGTATTGGCTGGGAGCTGCTAGTAATAAACTAGGATAACATATTAGAAAAGCTTAGAGAAGCTCTGTTAAGAGAAAAAGTACATATTGTTCTTTATTGTTCAGTACATATTGTTCTTTAGCTCTAATATATAACCATCAAACTATGGTCTAACAACTTCAATAAATCTAGCAGCCAAATTAGTTATAGACAAAGCATTACCTAATATATAACCATCAAACTACGGTCTAACAACTTCAAAAAATCTAGCAGCCAAATTAGTTATAGACAAAGCATTACCTGGATATTCAGCTCACCAATTTTATAAAAAAGATATGTTTGCTAGCCACCATTTCCTGCTCTTTTTATCATTTTAGGTATTCACGTCAGTTTTGAATTAAAGTGCCAGCCTCCAAGCTACTAAATCACAACATCATATACTGAAAGAAAAAAAAACCTGGACACCACATCTTATGAACAAAATTCATCTAAAACTGAAATTACTTTGAGTCAGCATATACCAACAGATCTGACGATAATGTTTTCTAAGCAAAGAACAACCACATACAATGCACTAAATCACAGACAAAGAAACATAATGTTGAAGGATTTTTCAGAGAGAGAGAGAGAGAGAGAGAGAGAGAGAGAGAGAGAGAGAGAGAGAGAGAGAGAGAGAGAGAGAGTTTGGTCTCTTGAAGATGAATGCTAGACGTTTGGCCTTCTGAAGAAGAACCCGCCGGTGCTGATGTGTTCCAATCTGGGAGATGAATTTGGTTGTCAGGTTCAAGAAAGGGAGAGGGGGGGAGGGAGTTGCCTCACCGTGGAAAATCGCCGGCAGCTGCAGCAGGGAGTGGGCAGCAACGGCGGGGAGCAAGACGGAGTGGGGGCACTGGTGGATAGGCAGGACGACGCGGGGGGCAGCGGTGGAGATGCGAGATGGCGTGGAGCAGTGCTCCGCCATGGCCGATAGGAGCTTCCAGCACAGGTTGAGCCTGGTCTTCGCCAGGATCTACCCGGTGCCCAGGACGACGACGAGGCCGGAGTTCTTGGTGACGGGATGGGGATGGAGCACCTTGGAGTAGGAGAGGGTTCGAGCTCATGGGGGATGGGCGGTGTGGGGCGGCGGGTTTGAGGACAACGGCGCGGTGCAGCGGCCGGCCGGAGAGAGCAGTGAGCGTCGCGATGTTGGGAGGCGGCGCGAGTGGCGGCTCGTGGTGGGGAATTAGGGATTTCACGGTACTTGGAGGTAAAGAGCAGTGAGATTCGCGGGCTGGGCCAAAATTTAGAGCTACAAATTTTCGTTCGCGCGCGCTTGGCCTATTTAGCCACAGGCGGTCGGTCGGCGTTATTTACCGACCCACAGTTTGATGGGTATAGGAGAATTCCCGACCGACCGCTCGATGGCAAATGTGCATGCATTCCCGACCGATAGTTTGTTAGCGTACGAAGGTTTTTCCAACCAACAGTCCGACGAGAGTTTTCCCAAGCAATGATCAGTCGGTAATAGACATCTTTCCCAACACACGTCAGTAGGGAATACAGTACCGTGGTGTAGTGATAGTTTGCTTGTTTTAGTGTTTCCATAGCTTATATTGAGTAATACAAATTGTGGAAATGATAGACTACAGTAGGCATTATGTGAGAACAATTATGAATCTTGTCTTGACAGTACCTAAGTGGATGATTTATTTTTATCATACTAACCTATCTCACGAAGTTCCGTTAAGTTTTGTGTGATTGAAGTTTTCAAGTTTTGGATGATATATCGATATGAGGAGAATAAGGAGTGGCAAGACCCTAAGCTTGGGGATGCCCAAGGCACCCCAAGGTAATATTCGAGGAAGACCCAAGCAACTAAGCTTGGGGATGCCCCGGAAGGCATCCCCTCTTTCGTCTTCAACACTATCGGTAACCTCACTCGGAGATATATTTTTATTCGTCACATAATATGAGTTTTGCTTGGAGCGTCATTTTATTTTGTGGATATTTGCT
This sequence comes from Elymus sibiricus, assembly GCA_039707655.1. Classification (NCBI taxonomy): domain Eukaryota; kingdom Viridiplantae; phylum Streptophyta; class Magnoliopsida; order Poales; family Poaceae; genus Elymus; species Elymus sibiricus. The sequence goes on from CM077670.1 coordinate 34,070,642, forward strand.
TGCTGCTATCAATAATCATGTTTTGTGTCTTTTAGTTCAATAAAATGCCAATTATAGCCTTTACCATGCTCAGTTTGCAAGTTTATGTGTTGTTGTTTGAAAACAGAAAGTTTTCTGTTATGTCCAGAATATTCCTGAATAGTCAGAACATGATAAAAATCAGAAATTTTTACACAGTAAGCATGCATGAGTTCTCTGTCACGTGTAATTTTTCAGAATTTTTGGAGTTAGGGAAGTATGGATTCTTATTCCCCTTTTACAGACTGTTCTGTTTTGGCAGATTGCTGTTATAGTTGCATTGTTTGCATATGTTTGCGTGTTTAATGTTTCTATTTGTGGATAGGAGTATTAAATATGAAGAGGCATTTAGTATGCAATGCTTAATTATAATTTTTGTGATTTGCTACAATAGAGAATGTTATGGTTTTGAGTTGATTTATACTAACTCATCTCACGAGTTCTTGTTAAGTTTTGTGTGGATGAAGTTTTAAGAGTTAGGGAAACCGTGATATGAGAGGAATTAAGGAGACACAAGAGCTCAAGCTTGGGGATGCCCAAGGCGTCCCAGGTTAATATTTCAAGAAGTCTCAAGCATCTAAGCTTGGGGATGCCCCGGTAGGCATCCCACCTTTCTTCATCAACAATTATCGGTCAGTTTTGGTTGAGCCTAAGTTTTTGCTTCTTCACATGATATGTGCTATTATTGGAATGTCATTTTATTTTGTTTTTCTTGCTGTTTGAATAAAATAATAAGATCTAAAATTTTCAAATGAGAGAGAGTCCTCACATAGCTACCTATTTGCTTAACTACCCATTTGATCTTCACTTATATCTTTTTGGAGTAGTTTGTCATTTACTCTTGTGCTTCACTTATACCCTATGAGTAAATTGTTGAATGAATTGAATATCATAAAATTGAAATTATATGTGCTTCATATGCTTGTATCATGCCTAGTAGTAATTTCACATTTGGTTTAGAAAGTGAAATCTATTGAAGCTTGACAATCACAATATTGGTCATACAAGCAATTCATGAATGATTAGTATAAGGAAGAGAACTTTCACATATAAATATATTATCTTGGACATCTTTTATGATTGTGAATACCCATTAATTATTTTCAAACTTGAGCAAATTAGTTGAAGTTGGACAAGGAAGACAACGTAATGAGTTATGTTTTGGTATATTTGCATAGAAGTTATATTGTTATGGATCCTCCAACATGTGGTGCTTGCTTAGGATCTTTTGCTAGCCAAAAATTCATACTAAGTAGAGATACTACTTGTGCATCCAAAAACCCTTAAACCCAGTTTCTTGCCATGAGTGTCCACCATATCTACCTATGGATTGAATAAGATCCTTCAAGTAAGTTGTCATCGGTGCAAAAAGCAATAAAAATTGCTCCTAAAATATGTATGATCTTTTATTGCAAGGGAAAATAAGCGTTGTACGAACTTGTGATGGTAAAGAAATAAAAGCGACGGACTGCATAATAAAGGTTGCAATCACAAGGGGCAATATAACGTGACGTTCCTTTGCATTAAGAGCTTGTGCATCCAAAAATAAAAAGCGCATGACAACCTCTGCTTCCCTCTGCGAAGCGCCTATCTCTTACTTTATGTATTTACTTTTATGCAAGAGTCAATAGTATTACTTCTCATTCCAACCTTAATTATTCTCTAGTAGGGAATCATCATGTGGTGGGGAAAGATCCAGGCACATATGGCCAGTCAAATATATTTGATTATGAATTATTATTGTTGACAATTATCTCTATGATAAACAAGTTGGGGGGCGAAAATTATGCCCCTATCTTTCTCTGTGTTCGATGGATGCCATTTGTTCTAAAAATATGCTTTGAGTACTAGCAATCATAGAAGACTATATGATAATTGAGTATGTGGAGCTCTTACTTAGACTTTGTTGAAATTAAGTTGAATTGCAATTGTTTGGTGACATAGGTTGTTAAGTTTCAAGAGATTGCATTGTTTGAACCATAACATGTGAATTGATTGCTACTTTATCATGATGAGTTTTATGAGAAAGAGTTGCTATTATGATGCTAGGAAAAGTGATTGAAATTATCATTGATCAAACTTATGCACTATGCTAGCATTCACACTTCATAAATTATTTCTTTTATCATTTACCTACTCGAGGACGAGCAGGAATTAAGCTTGGGGATGCTGATACGTCTCCAACGTATCTATAATTTATGAAGTATTCATGCCATGTTTATTATAGTTTTGTATGATTTTGGTGCACTTTTATATGGGTTTTATATGATTTTCATGGACTAACATATTGACCTAGTGCCCAGTGCCAGTTGCTGTTTTCTGCTTGTTTTTGGTTTTCCAGAAAATCCATATCAAATGAAGTCCAAATGCAGCGAAACTTTTTGACTATTTTTTTCTGGAAGGAAACAGACCCAGGAAGCTTCGGAGGAGCAGCAGAAGAGCCACAGGGGCCCCACGAGCCACCTGGGCGCGCCGACCCCTCCCAGGCACGCCCTGGTGCCTCGTGGGCCCCTTGTGGCACCTCTTTGCGTGATTCCAACGCTGAAAAATCCTATATATTCAGAAACCCCCAAAAGTTAACCTAGATGAGTTTTTATGCCGCCGCAAGCCTCTGTACCTCCACGATCTCATCTACAGCCCTTTTCTGGCACCCTGCCAGAGGGGGGGATCATCACTGGAGGCCATCTTCATCATCCCGGAGGTCTCCATGACGAGGAGGGAGTAGTTCACCCTCGGGGCTGAGGGTATGTACTAGTAGCTATGTGTTTGATCTCTCTCTCGTGTTCTTGATTTGGCACGATCTTGATGTATCGCGAGCTTTGTTAATATAATTGGATCATATGGTGTTTCTTCCCTCTCTATCCTCGTTGTGATGAATCGAATCTTTTCCCTTTGAGGTTTCGTTATTGTCGGATTGAATATTTCAGATTTGAGAACACTTGATGTATGTCTTGCATATGAACACCCGTGGTGACAATGGGGTATTATATTGATTCACTTGATATATGTTTTGGCACTCAACTCGTGGATTCCTGCGGTGACATTGGGGTAATCTATGCATAGGGGTTGATGCACGTTTTCATTATCTTTTCTCTGATAGAAACTTTGGGGTGCTCCTTGGAGTTCTTTGTGTGGATTAAATATTATGATTATGAAGTTGTTTGATGCATATCATATAATCAACTCACGGATACTTGTGGTGACATTGGAGTATCTAGGTGACATTAGAGTTGGTTGATGTATATCATATGGTGTTATTCTAGTACGAACTCTAGGGCTATTCGTGACACTTATAGGGATGACTCAATAGATTGAACGGAAAAGATAACTTTGAGGTGGTTTCGTACCCTACAACAATTTCTATCTTATGTTTTCCGCTAATAGGAACTTGGGAGTGATTCTTTGTCGCACGTTGAGGGATGATTATATGATCCAATTATGTTAACATTGTCGAGAGATTGCACTAGTGAAAGTATGAACCCCAGGCCTTGTTTTTAAGCATTGCAATACCGTTTGTGCTCACTTTTGTTACTAGTTACCTTGCTGTTTTTATATTTTCAGATTACAAAAACCTATATCTATTATCCATACTACACTTGTATCACCATCTCTTCGCCGAACTAGTACACCTATACAATTTGCCATTGTATTGGGTGTGTTGGTGACACAAGAGACTCTTTGGTATTTGGTTGCAGGGTTGTTTGAGAGAGACCATCTTCATCCCACGCCTCCCACGGATTGATAAACCTTAGGTCATCCACTTGAGGGAAAATTGCTACTGTCCTACAAACCTCTGCGCTTGGAGGCCCAACACGAGTCTACAAGAACAAGTTGTGTAGTAGACATCAATTACTCAAGAGGTATTTGAGCCAAAATATTTAGGTTTACCTGTTCCGGAGGGTAGAATGAACAAAGGGAAACTACAATCTTTGATTGAGAAGCTAGCTAAAAGGTTAGTGGATTGGAGTGAGAAATACATGTCCATGGCGAGTAAGGAAACTTTAATAAAGGCAGTAGCACAAGCAATCCCAACTTACATCATGAGTGTTTTCAAGTTGCCGATGTCAGTTTGTGATGACTTGTCTAAACTTATTAGACAATACTGGTGGGGAGTGGAAGATGGCAAAAGAAAGACGACATGGCTAGCTTGGGACAAGATGATCCTACCAAAATCTACGGGTGGCATGGGGTTCAGAGACATGCGTGCGTTTAACCAAGCACTCCTTGCTAAGCAAGCTTGGAGGCTAATCATGCATCCAGAAAGTTTGGTGGCAAGATTGCTCAGTGCAAAATATTACCCCACGGGGAACCTGGTGGACACCGTTTTCTCTGGAAACGCGTCGGCCGTGTGGCATGGCATTGAGCATGGATTAGAGCTAGTGAAAAGAGGCATGATTTGGCGAGTAGGCAATGGAAGCAATATCAGAACCTGGAGGGATCCTTGGATTCCGCGTGGTCCTTCTCTTAGGCCTATTACTCCGAAGGGAAGATGCAGACTAAATAAAGTGGCAGAGTTTCTAAGTCCAAGAGGGGTATGGAACGTGGATTTATTAAACCGCTTCTTCTGGCCGGCTGATGTACATGTGATCAGAAGCATTCGGACGAGCCCAAGTCAGGGTTCAGATTTCATTGCTTGGTTCCCGGGAAGGTTCGGACTTTTTACAGTAAAGAGTGCATATCAGTTGGTCATGCAAGAGCACGTACGTGCGCATGTACCTGGTGCATGCAGCGCTAGACCCGATGGTGAGCGTTCCAGTTGGAATCTTGTTTGGCGGGCGAAGGTCCCCCCAAAAATGCGATCCTTTGCATGGAAGGTAGTGGTGGGAGCTTTGCCGACTGGGGCCTGTAAGAAGAGACGCCATATCATTGTTACTGAGGAATGCCAGTTATGCGGTGCGACCTGCGATGACTCCTTTCACGCATTGATTGCTTGCCCGCGATCGGTGGAGGTCTGGAATGAGCTGTGACAGTGCTAGCTGTTACCTCCAAATGAAAAATTGATGCAATGTGGAGAGGAATGGCTTTTCAATATTTTATTGAATGAGAATGAGGAAGTAAGAGCCATGATCATCATGCTATTGTGGAGGATATGGAATCTGAGAAATGACGTACTACATCATAAGGTGATCCCTCCTGTAGGAATTACACAGACCTTCTTGTGTAGTTACTTAACGTCATATAACCAAGCACAAAAATATGGCATTGAAGAGATTCTTAAAGGGAAGATGCCGGTGGTGGATCTCCCGATCAGTCCTACCCAAGTTGAACAGGTAAGGTTACCTTGGCCTAAACCTCCAGCCGGATGGGTTGCTCTCTCAATCGATGGATCTTACATCGAGGACACTGGACAGGCTGGTACGGGTATGGTACTACGAGACTCGGTAGGCACAGTAATCTTCTCCGCCTACAGATACCTTTTCCATTGCAAGGACGCTCTTGAAGCTGAAGTCAGCGCTATGTTGGAAGGTATCTCTTTCAGCCTTCAAAGATCAGAGCTACCAATTATCATTCAATCCGATTGCTCTGTCCTGGTGGCTGCTTTAACAGACGAGTCATTGAATAAATCTGCTCATGTACATCTAATATTGGAAATGAAGAGGCTCCTGGAACAGCGTGAGTTTATTCCGCAGAAATTAGATCGGCATCAAAATAGTGTTGCTCATAGTCTAGCTAATATTGGTCGTTCTGGAGGTAGCACCGCCTGTTCGTTGCATCGTGTTCCAAACAGTGTTTCTAGCTTTGTATTAGCAGACTGTAACACTATTACAGTGGAATAAACTACTTATTCTTCCGCAAAAAAAGATTTAAAATTTATATCTATCTTTCCAATGCACTTTAAAGTAGAAAAAAATATATTTCTCTCTCATCACACGGTAATCAAGACCAATAACATTCTACACATGGTCTCCTTATTTTCTACGTGCACTTATCTCATTGGGGGTTGGGTAATTAAATTGGAGAGAGATGGTGGTTTGCACTTTTCCAATGCATTTTTTACTCCACTCCATAATTTGTCTTAAAATTTCTATATATACACTTTTCACCGGACGGAGGGAGTACACATTGTTAATTTATTGGTGACTATGGCGGCATGGCGTGTTATCAAAAAAAAATTCTCCTTTGTAGCTTTGGTTCTCATAGCTAAATGTTTTTATAACACGTCTATTTGGAAAGCCCATCTTACTTCTCGTAAATATGTTTTTTTGTGCTTTGGTTTTATAAGTTCTTCCACATTTGTCTCGGTTTTGTACCTTAAAAACGGTGAGGCCGAAACTCTAGACACATGGGACCACCACGGTCGTCCATCATGCCAGATCGGACGATTGTGTTTTAATTTTACAAAACGGTATCGGTAAACCACAACCGTCCATTGTCACTTAATCGCATGGCCCAGATCACGCCATGTGGCATCCCTTTTTAATCTAAATAAATTTGGCAGATTTGCAGAAAAGCCCATGTAACTTAACCATCATATTTTTTTTGATCTGTACATCCAAATGGAGTGGAATTTTTTGCAAATTGATCCTTGTAGAAAAACCTCTCAACCAGAATAATTTAAATTCATGTTTGAACATCCTAAATTTGAATTTCAAATAGAACTGTATTCAAACTTAAATATGGTCTAAAATGCAAACCATAATTCCTTTTAAAATGATTCTTTGTGCAAAATGATCCTATTAACTTGAACTTTCAAATGAACTCACTGAATTAATTTGAACAAATTACATCTTGAATTCAAATAAAGCTCAACACAAACCTTAAATCAAATAAATTAAAACTTAATTTGTGTATAACTTTTAAACTATGGGATTCATTTAATAATTCTTTCTCTTTATGTTCCAGAAGTTTAAGGTTAAAATTTGGTAACTATTTTAAACCATATTTGAACTCTATTTAAATTCAAGTTAAACTTAAATGGAACTTATAACCCAGCTCATAATTCCAAATTAAATGAAACTTTTTGCAAATGAATTCATGAACCAACCTTGATCAAGTTTGAACTCATTTGAATTTGAACCCTACTTTTCAAATTTAACCTCAAATTAAATTCAGATTGGAAATCAAACTCAAATTTAAAATAATTCAAACAAGCTTGAATACCAATTTCAAATCCAAATTGAATTCCAACCCAAACTTTAAATATGAATTCAAGCAAGGCTTTTCAAATTACGTGAACATAATTCAAATTCAGTCATGAAGTCAAATATTCAAACCAATTCAAATTCAATTTGAAACTAAACCAAGTTTAATTATGAAATCATTTGAAAAGCAAAAATAAAAGTAAAAATGAATTTTATTTTAAAACCAAACTAAGTCAATGATGAAATTTAAATTCAAATTGAAATTCATTGCAACCAAACCGTAACACATACACCCCTGAAGAAGAAGCAAATGCACTTAAACCAAAACCAACCACACTATTGGTGTGTGTGTGTGGGTGGGGGTATTGGTTCTTATTTGTCATTCATGCAAGTAATCCGTTTGCATGAATCTTATTCTTATGTATGGTCTATGTGTTATTTCAACATTTAGATTGTGAGGAGTGCAACCCCTCTGAGTGTGAGGAGTGCACGCGTGACGTCAACAACTAAGGCAAGTTTCACTCTGATCATGACTACTCTATTGTGAATATGCATTGTGGTATGCCATGCATAATGTGTAAGTTCAGGTTTATACTATGATATTGCATTGACACCCAATATCAAAAACTTAGGTTCCTTTACCGTATTCCTTGTAGACAATGTTTAGTTGCTACGAAGTAACGGGATTGGGACCACAGTAGTTTGACATGTTACTATATCTGGATGACCACTTAACATCAACTTAATTAATGAATCATCTGGGCGGATTGGCTTTGATTGGGTCTTCGAGAGGTTGCAGGATGGGACCATTGCCTATGTTCAAAGGGATTGTACGGGTTCCAAATTAAATAGCTTCCACGTATAACCATGAGTCAACATAGGCTCTATCTTGACTAAGTAAGATGCGGGAACCTACCCCGGTAGGTCAGCAGATGTATGTGTGTTGGTTGGACTGGGTCTACCACGTGGAGGAGGCCATTGCTTTCCAAAAGTCTCGTCCTGATCTACTTGGCTGCCCTAAAGTGGAGTTTACTAGCAGAAGGGTGTGACTAGGTGTATGAACTGATCATGTTTAGCCGCATCCTTGGTTATGGACAACTTTGAGGAACTTGGCCGGGAATTCTTAGTTAGATCGCATCATCTCTTCCCTTAACTAAAATTTGATGTGTTAAACATTGAGATATGCCTCTACTTGGTGACATTGATGGTGTGATGCTATTGGTAGAACCAATAGGTTTACACGTCTCGTGTAGAAACTAACGGCGGCGGTAAAACTTGACATTTATTGAAAAACGACGAACAATTTCCCAAAAATCGAGCTAAATTTTTGACTTGCGAACAATTTTTGACAAACGCAACCAACTTTTGAAAAAAAATTCAAATTTTTTTAAAAGTGTGATTTTTTTAAAACTTTCCGAACATTTTTTTGAAAAACACAAAACATTTTTCGAAAATAGGAATATTTTTTGAAACATGAAAAAAAATTAACTCTGATTTTTTTTTTGGAAAAAAGCGAACATTTTTTGGATCTATGAAATGTTTCTGAAAGCAGGAACATTTTTTGAATTTTTTAACAAAAATTGAAAACAGGAACATTTTTTGAACTACTATGCAATTTTTTATAAGCACGAACATTTTTTAAATTCCTGAACGTTTTTTTAAAAAGATAGTAACATTTTTGGAATGAACAAAATTTTAAAATGGGACATTTTTTAAGTTCTCAAAAAATTATAAAAATGCATAATAAAATAAAATTTATGAACATTTTCGTAAAACACGCACATTTAAAAAAAAGAAAATTAAACTTGAAAAATGAAAATGGAATAGGAAAAAGTAAAAGGACAGATACGCAAAAAAAATGAAACAGTAAAAAAGAAAGAAGAAAAAAACCGGTTCAAGAACCTCTGGATGGTTCCCGAAATCGGAACATGACATCTATGTAATGGGGCGGCCCAAGTCGATCATTGCATGTGCGATATGTCTACAATCTGCCACAGAATGCGGCAGATAGGATATTCCATAAGCGAGGTATGGCCGTGTCCACAAATTTGTGGGAAAAGGGAACACGGATTCAGTTTCAGGGTTTTTTTTTTTTTTTTGAGAAATGTTTCAGGGATTGGTATACGCAAAAACCCATGGCTGGGCTTTGATGAGGCGCTGGGCTAGCGGTCAGACTGGGACCATGATCTAGACCCAGCCCAACGACGGTCCACGAGACCACTTCTGTAAGCGTTTCAAGCAGTGAGACTGGTCACACCTCACACGTAACGAATGCGTAGTAGTATTAGTACTACTGTACCACTAGTAGTCAAGAACGAGCGGAGCAGTAGGCAGACTGTAGGAGTATCATGCGTGGAGCAGTACTCCGCGTACAGTTCGGAGGAAATCCGGACGCATCGCATGTGAATGTGATGTGGTGGAGTACGGAGTACCCAAGTAGAGTAGGTATTCAGCCATACCGTGCACATGCGGCCCTGCGTGAACAGAACAGGCTATGGCGGGTACGGGAGAAGGACGCGCGACCCACCGGCCCCGCCCCGACCCGACCCAACGGACAGAGAAAGCACCCGCCGGCCCCGCCCCGACCCGACCCAGCGGACGGAGAAAGCACCCACCGGCCCCGGACAAGGCGAGCCCTGTTCCCGCGGAATCTCGCCCGGATTCCTTCGTTCCGTTGCGGCCGCCACGAGCTCACCCCGTGCATGCAGGTCCCACTCAGTTGATCACTGTCCTATGCTCTTAAAGCTAGGCAATCTGAACATCAGACATTGTAAAACCATTGTAAAGCTAGGCAATCCAGCGCAACAATCGAAGAAAAGACGACCCGAGACCGGCGGACGGGCGACGGCGAGACGGACGACTGCCAGGGCCACGGCCACGCGGCCTCGTCGCGGTGCCCGGCGACTCCGGCCAATGTAGCACGAGGCCAACAGGCCTACGAGCCCGTGCGTGCACGACGGCCGAGAACGGTCGCTTTGGCCTCTCCCCGTGGAGACCAGCGGCCACCACCGGATCGATAGCTCACGCCTCACGGGCACCTACCTACCTATGCCTAGGCGCCGCTCTAGGCCCGCCCGGCAGAAGGAAACCGACGAGGGGCGACGACCGAGCGAGCAGCATCGCGACGCCACCGATTTGACCGTCTCGTCGGCGTGCATGCAAGAGGATCCATCGACCGGTGTGATGTGACCCCTGTAAACCTGCTGCCACTAGCTACGCACGGACGGACGACGGACGGCACCAAACGCGTAGCAGGTGTAAAACTAGCGCGTAGCAGTGTGTCCGTAAGTCTAGGATTTTCGGGTAAATCAAAGTTGCTGCGACTGCGAAGCGACAATCCGCTCCCGATAGACCGCACAAGTAGCGAGTGGTAATCACCGAGCAGTTGCTTTCGTCTTGCTACTAATTGCTGTGAGAGGTGAGGTCGTAAATCCGTAATGGCGATGGTGCTGCCTCCCTTTTTATTTTATTTATCCACGATGAAAAGAACGGAGCACATTGGGTGCATGGTAATCTCTTAAACTTTAAGCCACACCATTAGGATTAGCCAAACAAGAGGAAAGGCGGCCCTGATCAAATACAGTCCATCGAAAGCTACGGCTCAAAAATCCAACCACCCAAAGTGTACCAGTGTATGTGCGCTGCTGCCTCGGACGTCGTGGTTACTTTCCGCGCTCGCTAGCGACGGTCGCAAGCAAAGTGACAAGACCCGTCGGTAACCGGAGCCACCGGCCAAGATCACTTGTTCGCCCCTCACCGTCGAGGAGTCGCTTTGAACCCCCTTTCTGGACCGGACTAGCTACTAGCTAGGGCCAACGACTCTGCCTGCAGTAGTTTCCCAAACACACCATGCCACTCACAGTGACAGTGTTCCCGGAAAAAAATGATTCTGTATCTAAATTTGTCCATGTGTTTTTTATATTATTTTTTGTTGAGACTGTGAGTCTATGAGCGTTCTCGAGTCTTGGCTGCTTCATGCTAGTACAACCCAAAATGCTCGTAATTTGAAGAGCAGAAGCGCAAGTGCGCCATTGCATAAACAGAGCAAGATAGCCATGCATAGACTCACTGCCATTTCTTCATTCAGTACTACAGAGTGCATCATCATAAACCAGCAGCCCTCCAGCTCTGTAGAGTACAACTACTGGTGGTACTCTAGTACACTACCCGTCGTTTCAGGTGGTACATTACATGGTACACCGAACGATAATACTGTACTTAATAACGGAAAAAGAAAACAAGGCCGAACCCAAAAGCTAATTAATCGTCTTCCAGCCGGCCCGTGCCTGGCTGGGTTCAGGCCGAGCTCCCCCGTTCGCTGATGAGACGGTGGCTAGCAGCAGTCGCCGGCGACGGAGGCGAGCGCGCGGCGGAAGGCAGCGGGGGAGCAGCAGGGGATGCGGAGCGGGCCCTGGTGGTCGTAGCCGTACTCCTGCGCGGCGCGGCCGAGGAGCTCCGCCAGCGCCGGGCGGCCCAGCAGCTCGGCCCGCACCAGGAACCGCTCCACCTCGCCCCCGTCCCCGACGTGCACCGGCACGTGGCCCTCCGGCACCGCCCTCCCGCCCCCGCCCCGCCGCTTGGACGGCGACGCGGGAGGCGAGGAGTCGTCGCCCACGCGGGAGAGCCGCCGGATCAGCTGCCTCATCCCGACCGAACTAAGCTATGATCTGAGCGTCGGCCGTGGTGCTCTGCTGCTGATGCGTGTGTCCGGTGCGCGCGCGCGAGTGAGTGGGTGGAGCCGACCAGCGGAGTCGAACACACGCACGGAGACGGAGACGCCGCGGCTGGCTCGCTTATTTATAGCGCCGGGGAGGTGTGAGCCCCGGATCATCGCAGTGGGGGTTTGTCGGGTCGGGGGCGGGTGGAGGGCACAAACTCAGGCTGGACTGCTGCCATGCCATGCCATGCTGTGCCAGGACGTGCACGTCCGGTACCATCTCCTCCTCTTTTTGCGTCTCTCGACCGGCGCTCAGGAGTGCGAAATTCACGGTGGTGTCTCCCCCATTTTTAAAGTGGGAAACTGCACGTTGAAATGCTTTACTTTGTGCTTGGGCCAGTATTCATTTCTTTTCTAGAGTAGTTTTCTACGTGCATTCCGCACGCTCACGGGAGCGCCGCCGAACAGGCTCATCATGGCCGGTACGCGAGCACTGTGCGCAGGCGCATGTGGAGAACAGCGGCCACCCCGGCCGGCGGGACCCGTCATCACCATTGATTTCCCGATCTGGAACAGGCGTACCCGGGGGACGTGTCGAGCGGCGGATGCAGGAGCTGACGAGGTGGGCGACGACGTGACCGGCCGGTACAGTACGCCCATGGCTCCTCGGTCAGTGATTGTGGGTTCGGTGTCCGCCCGCTGTACCGGCTGCCACCTCCGCTGTTTCCGGCCGTCTGGTCTCAACCCATGGTTACCGGCTGCAGTTACTGATTAACTGTGGGAGCTGTTCCTTGGAATTGACATGACCGTCCACTTGTAAATAAACAAGTCTCTCATGTTAAGCATACCACTCCCTCCTTTCGGTTTATGCTGCTTATCTTAAAATTTAAGTTTTTCCGTTTTACAAGTCTTAATTTTATTGCTCTTCCTCACATGTTTAAATTTTAAGATGCATTAAATTGCTGCATGCAAGTATTAAGAGAAATGATTGGTCATGCATGCATGCATCGCATTTAATGCATAAGTAAACATTTTTTTTTAGAAAAACAAGTGCATTAGATCATCTATAGCCAGACTTGCAAATCCGGGGTCTCAAACGCCCGCGAACAGTGACCGGTCATGTCTCAAATAATCATTTTCACATCCACGTACCTCATATCCGACACCCCATATCTATACTACACATGCAACGTGATGAACTACTCTACATTATCAAACAACGGGCAAACAAAATCGGCATGAAACGGACAAATGCACATAAACTCCATTACATCATCCACTACATCATCCAAAAGATCACCACAATCCACTGCCGGACAAGTTCTTAACTTAAACAACTAAAAACGATAATCTAAACGGAGGAGGAGCGGGATTACCACTTTCGCGCCGGGTCTTTGCCCTTCCAGTCATCGGACGAGGAGTCAGAGAGGACGATGAGCCCCTTCATCCGGCGGACGGCCCTGTCCTGCTTCCGCTTCAGCTTGGCCACCCGAGCCGCCTCTGCCGCATCGTGCTCCGACTGCTCAATGGCAAACCAGAGCGCTTCACGTTCTTCCGCTTTAGGCGGCGAGCGTCCGTCTCCGCCGTTGTCAGCGACCGGCGGTAGACCCAAGCGAGGAGCCGCTCGTCCTCGTCGGCTCCGTCGGCAAACCGCGGCGGCGGCGGCGCACGGATTGCTCCGCCGTGTCCCTCTCCCTTGCCCACAACCTCTTGCGGCGGAGCGGGCATTAACACCCACAGTTGCCCGTGCGGAGCAGCGGCCGTCGAGGGAAGGGGACGACGCGGACTACGCTGCCCTCGCGGAGCTACGCGTGGGCCGGGAGAGGCCAGCTCCAGCGTCCACGCTACGCCGGCGCGGGAGCGGCGACGGTGCAGATCCGAGCTGCCCCCGGTGTCCACCTTCGACCGCTCCAACGCAATGCGGAGGGCCAGCTCCTCCTCGACGTCGAGGTCGGAGCCCGAGTGGCTGCCGGAGCTCGACAGGTCGCCGTATTCGATCGGAATCGAAGAGGGGAGAGAAGGGGACGGAGCGAGAGAGGAAAGTGAGTGAGCTAGGGTTCGGAGAGGGGACGAAATGGGGTTTTTCTTTGGGGACGCCGTGGGGTCGGTGGTGGGCCGGGCTAACGCGGCGAACGCGCCCAGGCGTGCCTGGGCCGCCCCATATCCGCCCTACATTTGGGCTGGATATGAGCGGCGCCGGACAGCCCGGGTGTTTGATGCCGGTTTGAGGCGCCCGGGTTGGGTTTTTTTACCGGTCAGTGACCGGTCCGCCTGCCCGGGCGTTTGAGACGTGTTCGAGGCGCCCGGCTATAGATGCTCTTAATTGAGTACGTTCGCAAATTACAAAAATTAGTCCATCACTCACCATGTACCTTGGTTGATGAGATTTTGAAATTGAGCCCTGTAAATTGAAAGGGAGGGAGTACATGATATATATATATATATACATTAAAAATGTTGAATTAGTATTAGAAAAATGTTAGACATGTATTATAAAATAATTGTTGAAATACAAAAAATGTAGAATGAACCCAGAAGAAAGAAAGAAAAATCAAAGAAAAACAAAAAAAAGGAGAAGAAATAAGAGAACCAAACAAGAAACAAAGGAAGACGAAAACATGAAACAAAAAGAAAAAGAAAAAGAAAAAGAAAAAGAAAAAAAGAACAAGAAATAAGAAAGCCAAACAAAAAACAAAGAAGATGAAAAAAGAAAACAAAAAAACGAGAAAGAAAAAAGAAAACCGAAGAAAAAAGAATATATATATAGACACCTCACAAAAAGTTGCCAACTTTTGGCAACTTTTCATTTTGCCAAATGTTGGCTTGCCAACTATTGGCAATGCCAAATATATGTATCAAGCCAATTATGCTCAAAGTCTATGGCAGCTAGGCCAACCACTGAACAGTAATCCTGAGAACCTAGGATCTGCTTTGGCCTGAGAGGGCCATTCACACCCTACCTCGAACAAGGTCTCCAAAGTCACAACTAAACTGCTAGCTTTTTGCATCTGTTCCTAACAAAATGGTTTCGTGGCAATAATCATCTTTTGATACAACGAAGTTATTCCTATTATGCATGAACTAGTATGAAACATTTTTAACTAGTCGCATGAGTATTTTTCTGTAATATATGAACCATGTTTCATCGATTGTCCGACATATTTACAAAAAATCATACGAGAACCATTTTTATGTGAATACAAAACTCTTAAACGTTATGAAAATTTTGACATGCATTGTTTTATAAATGGCTGAACATGTTTCAACCGACTAAAAAAAAATATTTCAAGAAAATGATTTTCATATAAAATAATTTACATGTCTCTGATCCATAATAAGTGTTGTGGTTTTAGTTCAAATTTGAACTAAAATCACGACGCATATTATGGATCGGAGAAATTAATAGATATGGTGATGGGTGCACCGTGGTGGAGCACGAGTTTTGAACTAAAACTACGACACTTATCATGGATCGGAGGGGGTAATAGATATGGTGATGGGTACGCTGAGGTTGAGCGCGACGCTACAATATCAAAGGCAAGCGGCATGACAACATGTAGGGTGTCACCACAGTTGTTGGCCCAACGGGCGGCCACGGCGTCGACGGGGCTGACGGTGAAGGGTGCAAAGATGTGAGACATGTAGTGATGGTTCACTACCTAACTGGACAATAAGAGGCTCGAACAAAACCGGAACATGATGAACCACTAGCAGATAGTGCACGGTGGCACGCCGTGCTTTAGTGATCACAGTAGAAAAAAGGTTATTAGTGGCGCACCTGTTTTTGCTATTAATGGCGCACTATAGGTGCGCCACTATTAACACGCCACTAGTAACAAATAGTAATGGCGCACCAGAGGTGTGCCATTAGTAATCCAGATAGTAGTGGCGCACCACATGGTGCGCCATTACTAACCCTTAGGTGCTCCACTAGTATTCCCTCCGGGTGCGCCACTACTAGCCTTATAGGTGCGCCACTAGTAATAAAGGAAGGTGCGCCACTAATAAGGACTGAAATGCGCCACTAGTAATATATTTGGAAAACAAAAAAAAAATCCAAATTTACAGAAAACAACCTATAAGGAAAAATAATTTAAAAACAAAAAATGAAATAGAATCATAATTTTTATTACAGTAAGAATATTACAATGTCTTTACAAGTATCCAATAAAAGGAAAATTGCAAGGAAATAAAAGAAAATCCTAAAACTAATCTACTAGTAATCTTTTCTTCTTTTTCTTCACTTTATCCCTGCTAGTAATCTTTTCTTCTTTTTCTTCACTTTATCCCTGCAAAATGTACCACGAGACCTGCATTGTCACAGGATGATCATATCCAAGGGCTGTTAACACATCTAATATCCACAGAAAACTAGGAGGTTGAAGTTGACAGCAACTAAAACATGTAGATAAATAGATTAATATACACATTGTAGCATTCAGTTAAGGACAACATACCTATTAGCGTAATAAGTTTAAGAGCTCCGAGCAAAGAACCTTCTAGATTGGATACATTCTAAGGAGTTTGCCCTGTGGAAAAGGATCCATCATTAGCTCTTTCAGAGAAATATAAATCCAAAGATAATGTGCACAACATATTGTTTTAGTAATTTTGCTAAGAGTTCAATAATATTGGCCGCCTATAATTGTAAGGACAAGTTATTAAACAGCAGCAGCAAACTGAAAATATGCCAAAACTTATAATTTCAGATGTCTTGAGATATAGGAATGGTCATATCTAAATTCTAACAACTGGACAGCAGCAGCATTATAAGCCAGAATTACTAACAGGATGGTAATCAGTATGGTCATCAGCGGCTTGCCAACAAGTGCTCTCCCTGCCTTGCCAAAGAAAGCTAACTCTGCGTCGTTAGTACTATCAGCTCCCATGAAACCAACACAGTATCTACCACAAGACAGAACAGGTAACTAGAAAGCGGTACAATAAGGGTCAAAGGAGACAAGCAATCAGGATTAAAAATAAAAACATGAAGGGAACTCGCATAGGATTTGCCTGCACACAGAGCACTTCAGATCAGAGCAAGTATACAGGATTTCGAGATCAATAAAATTCAGTGATTTTCAGGACACAATGCAAATGAATACATTTCAATTCATAAAAGCACTGATCAAAAATTGATGGAACATAGCACAAAAAGAAACTGAACCATGGCGCCCTAACACCAGCATTGTTACTTCTCATCACTAGAACAAGTTTTCAAGCCCCCACACACATTCACATGCCACAGCCACACAGGCCCTCTACATCTTTCCTAGGAAGCTAAAAAGAAGGATAAAAAGAAGGATAAAACACTTGGCAAAATTATACTGTTTGTCCTGCAAAGCTTTATTATGTTTTAAGATAAACTTAAAATGGATGAGTACAACACAGGACAAAGGAATGACGAAGGAAAGTGTTCCCGATATTTTTATCTTATTTATAATTAGGGCAGTTGTTTTTGTTAACTAACCACACAAATACAGTAGTTGAAATATTCCAATACATACAAATATTATCCTTGGTACACATACCAGAATAATACAATATACAGTATGGTTTGGCAGTCTCATCCACTGAAATGGTAATATCCACTACAATTGCTTATATTCAGATTTGATCATCAAGAAGTGTTCAAAAAACTAGCTACAAGGCATTACACATGAAGTAAATTGCTAAACTAAGCCAGTCATGCAAATCATCATCCCGCACCTATAAAAGTTAAACAAATCGATGAGCAAATGCAGAGTTTAAGCGATATTCTAGCAACGACACAAAAAGGTAGCAGTACAGGCACTGTGGGCGGCAAAATGACCTTTCTTGATGAACTTGGGCGTGGGCTCGATGGTCTCGACGGGGGTGGGCAGGAGCGTGAGGCTCCGGCGAGAGTCGACGTCCCGGACCTCCTCGAGCGCCTCGTGGTGGAGGCGAGGGCGGCGCCCCCCGAGATGACGGCGTTGGCCGCTCGATCCGGGGAAGGACGCGTCGCCGACGGGCGGGGTGCGGGCCGGCCACTCTTCCATCACAGGGGAGGGAGGGGATGGCTCTGCTGCTGCAGCGGTGGGAGGGGTCTGAGGCGACGTCCACCCGAAACCCTAGGCACGGGGGAGGGGTCGTGGGTGAGTGATGGGGGCCTGAAACGGCGGATCTGGCCGGAGGGGATGAAGTAGCGGAGGGAGGCGAGGTCGGGGCTGTGCTGCGCGCCGGCCATGGCCGCCGGGGCTTGCCGGAATCGGCCGGTGTTCGTGGCGGCGGTGAGGAGGAGTGAGGGGATCGAGAGCGAGGGGTCGCGAGACAGAGTGCTGCGTGGGAGGAGACTGGATCAAAGGGGCAGAGTTAGCAGTCAAAGGGGCAGACTAAGTCAAAGGGGCAGAGTTAGCACTGGCGCACCACGTCGGGTGCGCCACACCTACGCCCTAGCAATGGCGCACCTTTGCCAGGTGCGCCATTGCCCATTGGTAAGCCTGGGGAAGGGGGTGGACCCGGGGAAAAAATAGCAATGGCGCATTCGACTAAAGGTGCGCCACTACTAAAAAAATAACAATGGCGCACCACCACCATGGTGCGCCATTAATAGGGATATTGGCTATAGCCATTTTTCTAGTAGTGGATAGATCTATATATAGTTTTATATATTTGACTTCAACGTGTTCGCACTTAGTTTCACTTTTGTTAGATATAATTCTAGTTCTAGAACCCTCTACATTGTTTTAGAACACTATCCAATAGGTCATTTATATGATAGGCCCATTGTATCTTATATCAAATTGATAACGAACATGATTTCAGCCTTGAGACATTTTTCTCTAGGTATATTCTAATATCGCCAGCCAATTAAAATTATGTTGCCTGAATTAATGGTCAAGAAGGAAAAAGGTACAATTAACATCGACCACCAAGGCATAGTCTTTCTTTTGTAGAAGGTAAGATACAAATAGCACTTATAATTTTAATTTACAATGGCACAGATAGCATTCTATATATATGTGTTTACACGAGGGACTCCCATAACGTACAACCAAAAGTAAGAGCTAGCTTTGTCAAGATTCTTACGCCAAGAACTATCGTCAAGTGAATTGTCTGTTGAGATCTGACAACACATTGGGAATTGGACGCATAACTTGGAGCTCCTAAAGCAAAGCAACAATCCATACACCTATGGAAGGGGTTCACCAATTACTCAACTCCATAGCTCAAATTTAGATAGTAGAGAACAACTAATGTCTAGTTAGTAGATAACTATCTTAATTATAAAGATGCAGCATACATATGAAGCATATACTATCCATAGATCACCGCATACATATGAACCATTTGAATGTTTGCCTATGTTGTCCACTTACCACATTAAGCAAATAAGTTCTTTAATTTGTTCTCAAAAAGTTGAAAGTACTATCATACACAATTAAAATTAACCTGAAATCCAGTCCAAAACAACTATATGTGAGGGCATATTGTCAACACAAAATTTTCTGTTGAAGCAAGTGGCATACCAAGAATGCTAGAAGGAGGGCGGAATCAGAGTATATGAGAGAAATTGGAGAGGTAATAGGTGAGACGACAAACCTATACGTATACCACAAAAAGATGTATGACTAATACCACTCTATATTGCACCCAAAGGTAAAGTGATCATGTCAGGTGAATACACTGCATCTGAAAGAGGGGAACCAGTATTGTAGCACATGGATCTAAAAAACAGAGAGCACTCACCCAAGCATCTATGATGCAAGTGGATAACATGCTCACAAAGTTCTTGGAGAACCTTTGTTGCTGGAAACCTATATGGAGATACAACATTTAACAAAAAAAGGAATAATACATGCAGAAACAAAAAAAGAAACCACTTATGAGTGGCAAAGCGAAAATATGATGATACAAATAGATAGTTTTAGTTTCTATTGGCCGTACTACCTTATAATAAAGACACATTTAGTGAGGTGCAATTTAGGAGAGATTTCACTTATAAGTTAAATGAACATACTAATTCTAGTGGTTGAGGTTAATTCAAATTTTCATAGCAGTATAACAACACCTTTGTACCTGAATTGCGTATTACACAATTATTTTACTTATGTTTCATAGGAAGAGTAAGAATAGAAATGATATCATTCCAGCAAGAAAAAATCCCTATTGAGGTATATTGCAGGCAATCAAATGAAGTGGCATCTCTGTTGTCTAAAACTCTTTCCCACCAGCCGCTAAATTGCTAGACATCAACCACTATTCTAGGGAAAGAAGTCATCAACCAAAGTCTTCTATTGAGGACATGGCCTAATTTTCAGACCTTGGGCATCTCAGTCAAGTTCATCAAGAAGAACCAATGCAGAGGCAGGTACATGCTCCTACAAGGAAACATTTGTTCAGATTCATAAAATAAAATGCTAGGTTCTAGCTAGAACATCTATTGCAGACATGTGTGCCCCCTGGATGGTTGAATGTATGGTGGATATTATACAAATAATAACATTGATAATGGGAAACCAAAAAATAAAAACCTTTTTTCCTTTTTGATGATACATGGTGCAATGTTATAACATGGCGATCCAACAGGATCCAACATGACTAAGTCAATCTCATAGACAACTCCTGTACCGGAGTTCTCCACTCCCGAAATCCTTGCAAATCGAACTGTTGAGTTTCCATCTGCATGATTGCCTATTTACATCCTTAAAAGTGGTCTTCCAGGATTCGGAATTACCCTAGAAGGATTACCGAGGTCGATAATAAATTAAATTATTATTTTTCCCTGTGATTAATCCTTATATATTTATCTAACGATTTTGCTCCCACTAATACAAACAACTAATATATTGTGAAAATATATCAGAGAAAACTGAAAGATTTCCATACCATTGATTACTAACGTCTGGGACTGATATACCAATATTTCTTGGTGTTATGCAAAATTAAGTTGCCACACCAAAAGGTAATGATGACTGAATAAAAACATTACATGACAGTGTAAATTTCTTTAACATGTAAGCTCAACTGTATAACCAGATCAAGTTTTGTATGCGCTACCTACTCTTAGAAATGCAAAAGGGAGTAATTACTGGATAAAAATGCTACACGGGCATGAAAAAAAATCTTTAACAACAAAGCATGATCTGAATAGTTAATATATGACTTTTATTTAGTGTACTAATGGACATTCACTCCACTGCTGATCTGAGTTGCATGTTAATGTTTAGAAGTACATGTACAACAGGTCATACAATTCTCTCAGGTTCATATGCAATCTGGAAACCAATAAAGAAAAAAGAGCAAACGATGCATGAAGTTCTTTTATTACTACTATTTATTTGGGTAGTCTGGAGAATCGCAAAAAAAAATGCACGCAAAGAAAAAAGTAAAATAATGCTTACCTTCTATTCACAGATAGGAGAGGTCTACAACGGAAGAGCAAGAGATTAAGAAGAGGCTACGGCCAGCGACAATGACGACAGACAAGAGAATACAACCCCCTCGATGCATCACTTTTCCATGCTGACAACCTGGAATGACTTCTATTTTTTGGAGGAAATCCGGCTGGAAGGACCTTCTGTTGCCCGGCTCATTCGCTATTGTGCGGCAAGCCGCTCACCTGGCTGTGAAAGGTCATTGCTCCAGTACATGACCAGCTGCTCAATCTGAGCAGTTCTGAAACTCAATAGATAAAATTCATGTAGAAAATAATTTATAAACCTGCAACTACATTACCAGCTGCTCAGATCTTGTGGAAATACCGAAGAGAGAAAGTTGGAATCATAAAATATATACAATGCCTAAATGCAAACTTACATAAGAAAGTAAAGTGGCACATATGCATCAATCCAGTTTTGCACAGATGTAAACATAAAGGAACATACACAAGGGAAGTTTGATGAATTCATTCATATACAGTCCTGGATATTTACAATGAAGATTCTCAATTAATTTCTGAACCGAGAAGTTACTAAACAGAAAGTTCAAAGAGATGCAGAGCACCGTACTCCAAATAATTTTCCAACTAAGTAGAAGCTCTAGTAAGATTAAGCCAAACCTTCAGCAACACATACAGCCATCCATCCATCCATCACGTATTTCTTCTGGCCTTATTTTCTTCTTCTTTCATCTTCTCTTCACGTGCAACCAACATATTTTCGTGCAGTTTTCCTTCTTCAAGTTTGCATAGGCTCACACTAAGAACGGGCTTGAACTCAGCCGGTATTTAATTAGCGACCAGAACAGACCAGACTTGTGAATAGTTGCTTTATAGCCTAACATTGAACCACAAACATGTCAAATATGACAAGGAGGTAGAGGAGGAGAGGAAAGAAAAAAGAAGAAAATAAGGAGGAAGAAAAGAACGATGAACAATAGAAGCTAGGAAGGCGTACTCTTGATCTCCTCGTCACAGTGCCCCTTCCTCGGTCACGGTGGAGTGCACAACGCCGGTGCGGGCTGCTCACCGTGCCCATCGTCGACACCACTGATGATGCCATGGACTATGACAGCTAGCAGGCCGGACTAGTCCCGTACTCGGTGCACCTCGCCAAGGACGGCCGCTGGCCACACCTGCAAGGCAGTGCCGTCGGCGCGAAGTAGTCCGGCATAGCCGCCTCGGCGAGTCTGACCGAGCTTAGGGTTATGGGCTCCGTGGCCTAGTGAAGGAGATCATGGGAGGGAAGGTAGCGGAAGAATAGGGCCACGGCGAAGAGGAGGGTGTGTGTTGAGGTCGTTTTATAGAACCGGGGGGGGGGGGGTCTCCAGAAACAACGAAATAAGCGGTGGCTGATTCGACGGGAGCCTTCTCAAGGCTACCAACATGGAGCACGAAGAATCAAAAGCGGCAACCGACCTAGTAGATTTTTTTTGGGCAGAAGAAGGGGCCACGTTAGCTAACCAAGACCAATCCAGAGAAGGCCACGCTGGTTTTTTTCTCGGTAGAAGAGAAGGCCGCCACGTTAGCTGCACGTAGACCAGAAACAGTGCAGGGAAGGCCATGTTGGCTGTTTTTTTTGTGGCAGAAGAGGGTCCACATTAGCTAACCAATACCAATCTAGAGAAGGCCACGCAGTTTTTTTTACTGCAGAAGAGAAGGCCAACATGTAGCAGCCGCAACAGCAGAAGGAGCAATCAAAAACAAACTTGGCCAACTGATATAATATATATGAAACAATCCAAAGCAAACTTGCTCACCCAAGATAATATATATTAGAAGGACCAATCAAGAACGAATTTGTTCACCCTGTTTTAAGATAATATATGTTAGGAGGCCAAATCAAAAACGAATTTGCCACCTGTTTTTAAGGTAATATATATTAGGAGCACCAGTCAAGAACGAATTTGCCCACCTGTTTTTTTTTCAAAACCACGGGACGTAAGAAAAGGTCCAAAAAAACCAGGAAATAGTAGATCACGAAATATCTGGAACCAGTCTGATCAAACTAAAACGTGGCGATCGAATAGACCAACTGTTAAAAGTATAAGTACGTGGCACATGACCAGAACCTAGGAAGGGAAAGTCAATTTTCTTTCGACTTCTCATCCATCTGCACGTCGATCCCAAGAACAATTTGAAAAACCATAAAAAAATTACAACCAGCCGTGTCTGAGTTGTGCACCCTTTTCTCTACAGTACACTTGTAAATTTCTAAGATGCTGCAAAAAAAATCCAAAAAATCCAGGGAAAAGGATCCCTTCGGGTCCGGTAATATATATTAGGAGCACCAGTCAAGAACGGATTTGCCCACCTGTTTTTTTTTCAAAACCACGGGACGTAAAAAAAGGTCCAAAAAAACCAGGAAATAGTAGATCACGAAATATTTGGAACCAGTCTGATCAAACTAAAACGTGGCGATCGAATAGACCAACTGTTAAAAGTAGAAGTACGTGGCACATGACCAGAACCTAGGAAGGGAAAGTCAATTTTCTTTCGACTTCTCATCCATCTGCACGTCGATCACTAGAACAATATGAAAAAAAATAAAAAAAATACAACCAACCGTGTCTGAGTTGTGCACCCTTTTCTATACAGTACACTTGTAAATTTCTAAGATGCTGTAAAAAAAAATCCAAAAAATCCAGGGAAAAGGATCCCTTCGGGTCCTAGAGTTTGAGTATGTGGGGGGGGGGGGGGGGGAGCACACGACGGCCAGTGCTAGCGTACACACGACGCTGGCGGTGAGGGACGCTTAATTCGCAACATCTTTTTTTTTGAACTGAGAAAGGCGCCAAATGCGCCATATATAAATATATATCAGCTCATACACAATTTACAGCATGGATTACAACGCCCTGTAAAGGAGAATGTTGCAGTTTTTGAAGTACAGGGCATGGCCTATTTCTATGAGTTGAATTAACACAAGTAAAGATAGGTTCAACCAAGTGGTTTAGAACCTGATGTGCACATTTATGAGAAACTCCATTTAGCTCTCTTGAGATATGAAATACTTGAGGTTGGAGCTCTTTTGTAATATGAATGTAATCTGCAAGTTCCTTCCTGATTTCCCAGCCAACTTTACATGAATCAATGCTTCTCTGAGCTGTTGCTCTTGCTAGGATAAGGTTATCAGTGAGAAAGGAAACCTGGGTGATGTTGAGATGATTAGCAACCTTTGCTGCAAACAAGAGAGCCCATGCTTCAGCCTGCAAGGGGGAGGATGTTGTAATTGTAGAGGCTTGAATCATTGTGGTGTAGCTGTCACTTTGCTCAACGCCATGTATACATATTCCTATTCCTGTAGCCAGTGTACCCGTATTCCCTGGAACTTTTGTATTCTTCCAGGAGGCATCACAGAAAACCTTGGTACCTGTAATAAGTAAATCTGACTTGATGGTTTCTCCTTGTTTAATGACTGAGTTGTAGCTGATGCAGTTCGTCGTAGTGATGATGTGTTGTTCCTGTTCTGTATACTTCACCAAGGCTTGGCTTGAAGTAATTGCTTTTGCTGCCTGGAAGATCTGCTTGGGCTCGCCTGGTTTTCTGCCAAACAAATTGTCATTTCTGGATTTCCATAAACACCACAAAAAGGTAAAAACATTTTCCATAGAGACATAGGGATGTTGCATGGAAAGAACGGCTTGTATAGCTTCAATTATGTTCCTGCAATCTTGGATGACAGTATCAATTCTAATTAGCCATGGCTCTGAGAACCACGCAACTCTAGCAAAGTTGCAGAGGAAAAATAAGTGAATGTCATCCTCCTCGGAGTCGCATCTAGAGCAACATTTAGTAATACGATTAGTGAATGTACCCGCTCTCTGACCTGTAGGGATAGCTCTGTAGGGGAACGCAGCAGAAAACAAAAAAATTCCGACCTACGCACCAGCCCAGGACCACTATGGAGACTGCATACAAGGTTTGATCTTTTTCGTTACCGACTCGTAGCGCAGCGGAAGAAGAGTCGATGACGATCGTTGGTGCAGATCCCCGCAGCTAGGATTTACAACCTCCCAACCGCGAGGATGTACTCCCTCGTCAGCTCACCGGACGGATCTCCGGGCAGCCCTTCGGGAGGCCTCGGGACAGTCCCTCAGATAGTCCCATCGGACGGATCCTCGGACAACCCTTTGGGAGGCCTCTGGACAGTCCCTCGGATAGTTCCACCAGACGGATCCTCGGACAGCCCTCCGGGAGGCCTCTGGACAGTCCCTCGAATAGTCCCACCGGACGGATCCTCGGACAGCCCTCCGGGATGCCTCTGGACAGTCCCTCGGATAGTCCCACCGGACGGATCCTCGGACAGCCCTCCGGGCGGGTCACTCGGACAGCCCTCCGGGCAGGTACTCGAACAGCCCCACGGGCAAAGGATCGAAACTACGACCTCTCTACGGGGTTGCACACATACGGTGTCAGCTATCCGGCAGGGCTTCGCCGTCCAGAACTAGTTCCTGCCGGAACCCAGACAGCCTTTCGGCTCTACGAAACTATTTCGCGGGGAGGGAGAGAGAAGGCCAGATCATGCATGGCTTGTGTATGTTGAGAAAGAGTGTGTCTTTAGGCAGCCCCCTCCACCCCTATTTATAGGCCAAGCCCAAGGGTGGCTTCTCCAAGAAGCCAAGGGGAAAAATACCAAAAGGCCCTCAAGGTGGCTTCTCCAAGAAGCCACCCAAAAAGCACTTTCACTATTCACGGAAACATTTTTCCGCGACCGTTAAATCCGAAAATATTTCTGTGGGTCTTAGAATAATTCCAGCACCCACTAAAATGATTTTGGATGCGTTCCGAAACAATTCCGGATTAGTGATTTTCATCTGCGAAAAACAACCAAACCGGTTCCGGCAGCTCCGGAACATTTCCGGTTTTTTTTCTCCGAAAAATCCCAGAAGTTCCCAGACCAATTCTGGCACCCTCCAAGAATTTCCAGACGTGTGCCGAAACCAATTTGACTTAATGGTATACCCTGAAATAACTTTTCTGTTTTACCGAAACTATTGCGGTGTTCTCTCTCCGGAACTTTTCCGCTGTCTCCGAAACTTTTTCGGTGACTTTCTCTCAGACTCCCTGTCTAGTATTCAGCAGATAGATGACCCTTAAGCGTGTGACCCTATAGGTTCGGTGAAGTATAGACATGACCGGAACTCTTTCCGATCAATGATCAACATCGGAGCCGTGGACACCCATATTGACCCCTATACCCACACGAATGAATATTCGAGTGAACCTCAAGTTGCCGTGTGCTATTCCTGTTGCTTCGCGATATGTTACAAATACCCGAGGTGAGAATCATCGGCATCCCCGTGGATCAACACTTGTTCACAATGCCAGTTACCTCGTTACCGGTTTTGTTCTCTTTTCTCGTTTCCGTGTTCCGGCATCCCTGTGATCAAATCACAATGTGTCTGGCCAGACGACGGTGGATACCGTAACACCGAGAGGGCCCAGAGATATCTCTCCATCGTCGGAGGAGCAAATCCCAATCTTGAGCTATCAAGTTATTTGACATATTTTTCCATGAACCCGTAAGCCGCCGTAATAGCCACCCATTTACGGATGACATTTAACAAACCCCAAAGTTCATGAAGCAAGCATGAAGAAACTCGATACTCTCATGGTCTAAGGAATTATGCAAACGTAAACCATCTCTGTGTTATTAACCATTAACTTGTGACGAATGTATCTCATAGCATAACATCAATTCGAGTCGATTCAACACAAGTGTTCTCCTAAGATTGTGCCCTCAAAGTTGCCAGCATAGGCATGCCCATGATCAGGCAAACAGAACCATCATGCAACACTTGAGCTAGTCTTAGAGGCCAGACTAGGAATACATTTTACCGTTTATTATTCCACACGTGCATATGAGTCTTCCTCCGAGCCTCGTGGTTATTGCAGACTCGAGAACCATAGCAGTTATAGCACGGAATATAAACTTAACTACAAACATGGAGATAAATAATAACATTTATTATTGCCTCTAGGGCATATCTCGTACAGACTCCCACTTGCACTAGAGTCAATAATCTAGTCAATACTGATGCACTTTACACCTATGGCATACCGGTGTAAAACATGCTTCGCTTGTGGTATAGTCTGATATCCAACGGATCTGACAACTTCAGTTCCGTGTGTATCTCTGCATATCCTCGCGCTTTCACGCTTTCACAAAATTCATATTTTGTGTGGACTTGGCTTCGTATATATGTGAATCACTGGTCAAACCTTGATTCCTCAGACTGAGCTATGGAGCAACTATCTTCAATAGTGTTCCATTGACCAAAGCCATCTTGGAATCATACTAAGTTCATGAACGAACTGTACGATTCAACATATTCTATGTCGCTTTGAAAGCGACAACATACTTAGCCTTTGTTATAGAATTCGCCACAGTAACCTGTTTGGAACGATTTCCAAACACCGTGCCACCATATTGTGTATTACACAAAACCCTTAACTTAAATCGAAAATCGCATGGAGCATTAATGAAGACTGTATCGATGTAATTACTTACAACGAGCACTTCATAATCTCTGCTTGCGAGAAAACATGTCATCAGTGCTACTTTAGTACTCAATGACATTTTTCACTATTGTCCCATGATCAGTATTTTGATCACTTTGGTATCTATACTCGCAACAGCTTGGGAGTATCGGACATATCTGGTTGTTTTACATACCATGGAATACATGATTAATCCAAACACAAAGGTGTGTGGAAAATCCATCATGTATTTTGCTCATCAGTGTTTTGGGACACCGAGTCTTGCAAAACTCTTTCCATGTGACTTCGGCAAGAATCACTCCTTGGCGCCCTTATGCTAAACTGTTTTAGCATCTTGTCAGTATGTATTTTTGGCTTAGCCTATTAGGCAATTCTATCTTGTAGATAAATATGCCTAATATCAAGGCTATTTAGCCTAAGCACTTCATCGAAAAACTATTTTCAATGAAGTCGTAATTCGTGTCAAGTAATTTCCAATCAACAATGTGTCAAGCACACAAGGTTTTTAGAAATATTATTATGCTCCCACTTACTTTCTTGTAACCACAAGCATCTTCGTTATCCATTGATGAAATCAAACTCTTTTGACTATTTCATAAAAAACGAAGATTCCAACTCCATTTTGCTCTCTTCTGTCCATCGCTGGAACTCTAAAGTTTGCATACTTACTAGCATCCTATGGATTGACAAAATACTTCGGACTGTATCACATGTAAGTCCTAGGTTGCATTTCCATCACATGGAAATCCTTTTGGCATCCATGTATCATATCTCAAGATTGAAATATGTATTAATTGCTAGTTTAACCCGATCTGACTTTAGGCATCGCTATGGTGAGACAACCTGATCGTAGTCAACTACTTGAACTTGTTATTGCAACAAGTCGAGCTTTATGGATAAAACATTTTATCCACATCAGTTTTTAGTTCCATTAATGTTCGTTAGACTCCAAGTCTTTCGAAGGGTTTATCAAGATATAATCTTGAATCATTTATGGAAACTATCTCGGATTATATTGGCATTTAGCCAATTCCGGAGTCAGGGCCCATCAACGCTTCCTTGTGTATCGTAGGTATACTGTTATCTAACAACAATATCTCGCTTGCGCACCTGAGAGGTTTGCACGAGTTTTGCCTACGTGGTTCAGTTGCAAGTTCGACCGAAGTCCATACATCTCATGTAGAGGCTTCCGTATCAGTCGCGGTAGGAAACTCTGGAATTACTTTCAAGGCTTCTTTCCTTTGATCTGATGACGAAGATATTGTTATCTCGTCGAGTTGCACTGTCCTCCCTCTCACCTTTTTGCAAGAACCATTTTCTTCAAAAGCATACCGTTCTTTGTGGCAAAACCTTTTGCCTCGGTACAGTGGTGGGGGAATACCCAATAAGTTGGGATAACCTACAAAGTAGCACTTGTCTGATTTGGAATAGGTTTGTAAATATTTTACACAAGCCCCATATTCCAAATGTTAAGAAAAGATGTAACATGGTTGGGTGTACCATACCATGGAGTCATTTCAACAGATCTGATGACGCTCTTTTCAGTGTAAAAGCCGCAGTCTCTAAAGCATTACTTTAAAAGGGATAATGGCAAATTGATTTATGTCATCTTTGATCTTACCATGTCATAAATGGTTTGATTACATCTTCACGGACATTCCACTCACAGTGGTGTTCCGAGAGGTGTAAGTTATGGAACTCTTTTCACAACTCATCAGACATTCGCTAAACTTGCAACTCAAAAATTCCTTTCTGCAATCTAGTTTGCAGAAACATAATCTTTCTTGTTACAATAATTTCTACTTCATGTTGAAAACCTTTCGAATGATTTCAAAAGATCCAGACTTACGTCTCATCAAGTAATTATCCATATATCTACTTGAGTCATTTCTGAAGATAGATAAAATCCACTGCTAGCAACAACATTTATCGGACTACATACATCAAAATGTATGATCACCAATAAGTTCGTTGCTCGTTCCTTATGGCATGTGAACGGTATTTCAGTCACTTCACTTTTCGGAGGAAAGTTGCAAGTGTCAGATGATTCATAATCAAACGACTTCAAAATCCATCATTATGGAATTTCTCCATGCGGGTTTCTCCAATGTGACCAAATGCAGTGCCACACATGTGTGGTATTCTTTTAGTCTTGCGACATTTAGCATCAGTGTTATGGATGTATCATATTACCATCAATATTCATAACATACATCCCATCCCTGATGGAAGTATGGCCTTTATGTTATTCATAATTCTGAACAACTATTGTTCTTTTATGAACAACACTTTTGCAACAAACATTATGCAATGGGCTAGAGTGTGTAAAACTCTAAAATGAATTATGAAAGTAAATACAGAGGTAATGTATTATTATCAATATTCATAACATACATCTCATTCATAATGAAAGTATGGCCCTTAAGTTATTCATAACATCGAACATCAAAAGTTCTCTTATGAACAACCTTCTTGCAAGATACCTTATGCAATGGCTAGAGTGTGTAAAACTCTAAAATAAATTTATGAAAATAAATACATAGGTAATACACCAATGGAATGTATAGTAACATTTACTATATTCCCAGCGCGTATCTTAACCTCATTCCCGGCAAGCCTTTTAGGCCGTAGTAGTTCTTGCATCGAGTCGCAACAGAATGCAATCGGGCGGGTATCTTTGTGATCAACTCACAATACCCAAGAATTAGTGACTAACAATTTAATCACAATTCTCAAGAACTATTTCTTTTGACCAGCCTTCCATACATCAATAACTTGTATGACTTTCATACATGAGCTGGACATTCCAGTCTTCTTTCTTTTTGCCTTTATACTTCTAACAGTTTTACTTCCAATAATTCTCCTACTCTCAGAAGAAGCACCAACTTGAAGAGCGGCGTCAGCCCCGGACTTCCTAGGTGTGTAAGTCATACTAACACCCTTCGGACATTTCCTTTCTCTTAAATTGCTGTTTTATTCACCATCATCATATGACAGGCGTTCTACTGGATCCCTCTGTTATTAGTCAAATGCATAGTAAACACTTTTACTAATAGTTTGCAAAACAAACATTGCTTTCGATATCCCATATCTTTTAGCCTTTGTTTGTGTCTGAAAATGATTTCCAGTTCCATGAATATCACATAACTATCCCAAACTTTTGAAGTTCGGGTCTCATGGAAGCAAACATATTGCACTTGACCGTAACGGAATTCTAGCTTTTGGATTGAAGGACGAGAGTCACATTATCCATAGCATTAGCGGGAGAATACCAAAAGCATGCGATAGGACAAAGTCCTTCTCGGCACTATTGAGGACAATCCTCACATTACGTTACCAACTGTAAAGTTTTAACCAGATATTTAACAGCTATTCAATTTTAAGGGGAAGGTGGAAACGCGAGCCATTATTCTATAACTATTATGCAAATTTCACTTAAACAAGTGTTCATAATTAATTGCACCGAGAATTAAACAAGTTAATTCTATAGTGCACTCCCACTCAAATCAATATCTCTCAAAATTGATTGCGAGTGATACAAGGTCCGTATTTCAATTCGACGTCATTGACGGGTTCATCACTGATGACGCGAATTTCAATCGGTAGGCCAACTTGCCGATCACATCTCTATGTGATTCTTGTTCATCTTTCGATGGGCGTGTTCCGAGCTCAGGACTCTCCTGTCTGAACGTCAAAGACAACCAAGTGATCTTGCTGTGAGGTCTGACCTCACCCGCCTCATTCCTCTCGATTCGTTCGTGCTCATGTGTACATGGCGCACCCCGAAAAGATACGAATTTCAGATGGTGCTACACTTGGGTGAACACTAACTACTTTGATATTTTAAGTGAGAGATCACCCTAATAAAAGCGACTACCGCGCAATCAAGAAGGGTGCATCATAAGGGATAAACATCTCAGGCAATTCATAATAGCATGATATGGTATAGCCCTTTCTGACAGAGAAGTCTTTTATTTCTCGTCTTCGCCATTCGCGTCGGTGTTCACCTTCGCGAAGTTTGCCACCACCTTGTCGATGCACCAGATAATATTGCTATCTCTATAGCTAATAAAATAAGTGCATTACTTAAGGTTGACACGCAGGTCATTAAAGTGACAATCATATGGCTCCAGCCATCATGCCGAATCATGACACGCAGGTCATGTTAATTTACATTGTATAGTCATCTCATACATAATCGAATTAATATGAGAACTGCTATACCACATCACATGCACATCCTGCAAAACCAAGTTAGACGCCTCTAATCGGTTCATACAAAATTTCATTTTACGTGGCTTCTAAGATTTCGAAGCAAACCGAAGCTACCAACGTCCATCATCAAGTATGATTATTCAAGTCGCTAGATTAACTTTACGGGGTGTATGAAACACGAGATAATAAAATCTCGAGCCCCATACTGAACTTCGTCATACGCATGACCCCCGTGCAGATCATATCTGCATTGCCCTTTCGTCTGCTAAATTTCATCTTTCTTTTTAACCATGGTGGAATTCAACGAACTGTTAGCACTTCGTTGATCAATCAGGATCGCGGATTGCCAGAACTTTGAAAATTCACCATGCTGTTATCAAGATCAGAAATATGCAAATTCCAGGGAAGCAACAAGAACATCGGGTAACAGATTTCATCTGCTACCCGCACAAATAATTATCAGCAGTAGAACTCATCTACTACAAATTATATTGTGCAACATCCATACATCTCATGTATTCTAGATCGTAACCTGCATCTACGCATAGCACGGCTCATGATGCCACTGTAGGGGAACGCAGCAGAAAACAAAAAATTTCCGACCTACGCACCAGCCCAGGACCACTATGGAGACTGCATACAAGGTTTGATCTTTTTCGTTACCGACTCGTAGCGCAGCGGAAGAAGAGTCGATGACGATCGTTGGTGCAGATGCCCATAGTTAGGATTTACAACCTCCCAACCGCGATGACGTACTCCCTCGTCAGCTCACCGGATGGATCTCCAGGTAGTCCTTCGGGAGGCCTCGGGACAGTCCCTTAGATAGTCCCACCGGACGGATCCTCGGACAGCCCTTCGGGAGGCCTCTGGACAGTCCCTCGGATAGTTCCACCGGACGGATCCTCGGACAGCCCTCCGGGAGGCCTCTGGACAGTCCCTCGGATAGTCCCACCGGACGGATCCTCGGACAGCCCCCCGGGAGGCCTCTGGACAGTCCCGCAGATAGTCCCACCGGACGGATCCTCGGACAGCCCTCCGGGAGGCCTCTGGACAGTCCCTCGGATAGTCCCACCGGACGGATCCTTGGACAGCCCTCCGGGCGGGTCACTCGGACAGCCCTCCGGGCAGGTACTCGAACAGCCCCACGGGCAAAGGATCGAAACTACGACTTCTCTACGGGGTTGCACACATACGGTGTCAGCTATTCGGCAGGGCTTCGCCGTTCAGAACTAGTTCCTGCCGGAACCCAGACAGCCTTTTGGCTCTACGAAACTATTTCGCGAGGAGGGAGAGAGAAGGCCAGATCATGCATGGCTTGTGTATGTTGAGAAAGAGTGTGTCTTTAGGCAGCCCCCTCCACCCCTATTTATAGGCCAAGCCCAAGGGTGGCTTCTCCAAGAAGCCAAGGGGAAAAATACCAAAAGGCCCCCAAGGTGGCTTCTCCAAGAAGCCACCCAAAAAGCACTTTCACTATTCACGGAAACATTTTTCCGCGACCGTTAAATCCGAAAATATTTCTGTGGGTCTTAGAATAATTCCAGCACCCACTAAAATGATTTTGGACGCGTTCCGAAACAATTCCGGATTAGTGATTTTCATCTGCGAAAAGCAACCAAACCGGTTCCGGCAGCTCCGGAACATTTCCGGGTTTTTTTCTCCGAAAAATCCCAGAAGTTCCCAGACCAATTCTGGCACCCTCCAAGAATTTCCAGACATGTGCCGAAACCAATTTGACTTAATGGTATACCCTGAAATAACTTTTCAGTTTTACCGAAACTATTGCGGTGTTCTCTCTCCGGAACTTTTCCGCTGTCTCCGAAACTTTTTCGGTGACTTTCTCTCAGACTCCTTGTCTAGTATTCAGCAGATAGATGAGCCTTAAGCGTGTGACCCTATAGGTTCGGTGAAGTATAGACATGACCGGAACTCTTTCCGATTAATGATCAACATCGGAGCCGTGGACACCCATATTGACCCATATACCCACACAAATGAATATTCGAGTGAACCTCAAGTTGCCGTGTGCTATTCCTGTTGCTTCGCGATATGTTACAAATACCCGAGGTGAGAATCATCGGCATCCCCGTGGATCAACACTTGTCCACAATGCCAGTTACCTCTTTACCGGTTTTGTTCTCTTTTTCGTTTCCGTGTTCCGGCATCCCTGTGATCAAATCACAATGTGTCTGGCCAGACGATGGTGGATATCGTAACACCGAGAGGGCCCAGAGATATCTCTCCATCGTCGGAGGAGCAAATCCCAATCTTGAGCTATCAAGTTACTTGACATATTTTTCCATGAACCCGTAAGCCGTCGTAATAGCCATCCATTTACGGATGACGTTTAACAAACCCCAAAGTTCATGAAGCAAGCATGAAGAAACTCGATACTCTCATGGTCTAAGGAATTATGCAAACGTAAACCATCTCTGTGTTATTAACCATTAACTTGTTATGAATGTATCATATAGCATAATATCAATTCGAGTCGATTCAACACAAGTGTTCTCCTGGCATAGGCATGCTCATGATCAGGAAAACAGAACCATCATGCAACACTTGAGCTAGTCTTAGAGGCCAGACTAGGAATACATTTTACCGTTTATTATTCCACACGTGCATATGAGTCTTCCTCCGAGCCTCGTGGTTATTGCAGACTCGAGAACCATAACAGTTATAGCACGGAATATAAACTTAACTACAAACATGGAGATAAATAATAACATTTATTATTGCCTCTATGGCATATCTCCTACAAGCTCTTCTAAGAATTCTCCAAGCAAAAGTTTGAACCCTTGGTGCCATGGTCTTGCTTTTCCAAACTTGTTTAAGAAGGAGCTTTACTTGTGCAGATACTTGCCTTGGCCTAGGCTCGCCCTGTTCCTGCATAACCTGTAAGCAAATCTTGTAGGCCGATTTAGAATTGCATTTGCCAGTAGGAGTGAGGTCCCAACAGAGTATGTCCTTATTGTCACTTTGAATAATGGGAGTTTGTTTAATGATAGTAGCCGCCGGTTGCTCAAAAAGCATGTTAACCATATCAGATATGTCTTGCGGCAATAACGCCCGAGAGAAATTAGCCTCCAATGTGAAGTCTGACTCGGCTCACCATGAGGAACCGACGGCATGCCCAACCTTACAATTTTAGGGCGAAATATTAAAAGGGGTAAAAAGTGAAACACAGCTGCTTCAATTGGGTATTTATTTTTAAATGTCTGCTAAATTGGGTAAGTGGTGTCACAAAAAATCACCCTAAGTGCTAAAATGTGTTTTTTAATAGATTTTATTAGAACACAAACCATTTTATTATCCAGATAAGTACGGCACAACTACAGTTTAACACAAAGGACTTTTCAAGACGAACCTTGCTATACACACGACATAACACACACGATTTCTGCACGACACTGAAGATCGCGTCATCCGATGCACGGCAGCAGCACTGCTCTACCGTTTGATATGAGTGTCGGCAGCATGCATGTAGTTTCGTGCGCACGGTAATTTCGTTTCAAGACAGAAAAATAATAACCCTTAACATCAACGAGTTGCCGTTGACGAGAACCGCCCACACCAAGAAAAGAGAAAAGTATCGCTGCAGCAAGGAACATTTTAACCTTTTTTTAATAGATTGGAGTGGTGGTTTGTGTTTGGTCAAATATTCCTGCTTGGTGCGTGATAGCTAGCTTAGCCATATATTTATACTAATAATCTCTGAACCTTACCGCGTCGTCTTATGTGTGAGCATGTCCACCAGTAGTCCATATGCTTTTGCACGGTATAAAAACGGCCTGCCTTCGGCCCGAAAGCTCAAGTGTTACCCGTCTCGCACAAGTGGCGTTTAGTTTTCAACACTTATAATCTCCCTTTGCACAAAAAGTGTAGGCGTAAATAACCAGGGATATCATGCTGTCATAGTGTCTTTGGAAGTTCGCTCAAGATATGTAGACTTAATTATCAAGTGCGTTGCTCAAAAGCTGAGTGGTACGGCTGGATTAACAAGCTGCTCGGCTCGTTAAGCTCATGCTCGTTAAGGCTCGGCTCGTTAAGCTTAACGAGCAGAAAACTTTGCTCGACTCGGTTTTCGTTGAAGCTCATCAAGCTCGTGAGCGTTCGTTAACAGCTTATGATGTGTTACGGTCTATATAATGAGTATGTAGGTGTGATTTTTAAGAAGTAAGATGGTGACCACAAAAAGAAATGCACTAGTTTGCGGAAATTCAATTCGGCTCTCAGGAGCACGTGCTCCCGGGCCCAAAAATAATTCTTGAAATGTCAAAAAAATCAAGACAATTTTTTTTATGTGTTCTTAGTCTCATCCAAATGCCACCTGCAAATTTTGAGGCAAAAAAGATTAACCATTTTGGCCTGTGCAAAAAAAAAAAAATTGAACACCAAATGTTACCCCCAAATGTCACCCCAAATTTGTTTTTTCACCGACGAAACACCGCTGCTCCGTTTCGCATGAAAATTGTCAACCATGCTTGCGATACTAACACGAACATACACAAAAAAATTCAGATGTTTTTGAAAACATTTACTATTTTTTTTTCGCGTTGCTGTTCTCCCGGGAGCCAAAACACGCCTCCCACTAGTTTGTTGCCTCCTATGTCGATTAGAATGAATAGATGGGCTGAGATGCTATGATTTGTCACTAGACCATGATGGCGCGCGTTGCTGCGCCCGTCTGTTTTTTCAATAAAATGGTTGGAATATTCCTCCATATATTGATTCATGAAATGTAGAAGTTAAATACGAACCAAGTTGTCCGCAACTTAAAGACAACGCGCGTTGAAATTTTGGACTAATACCAACTTGAGGCCTTGACATGTAAAACCAAACAAAGATGCATACACAGGGTTATCTCTTTGGTAGTCATAATATCTTGCAAAAGCAGACTAAAAATGAAAGTCAAACAATTCCTTTGCAGAACACGTAGTTCGTCTTGACTGGCATCATGCCACCTCGGAGAAAAATGGCACATTCCAACTTGCCTATTCTGATGAGATAGGAAACAAACATATGTACATACATGTACATATCTCGATGAGGTGATATTAAACTTGCCTATCACCTCCTCCTCGTCGACCTGCGCCACCCGCACGTTCTTGTCCTATGTGTTAGGGGATGCAGCTTTCCGACCACAGCGGCCTGGTCCCTGTAATGTCGCCATCGCTGCCTCCGGTTCTTCCATCGCTCAGGCTTGGTGCCCCTGGGAGTGGAATCTGGTGATGAAGGAACCTCATCTGCGCGTGGTGCCCTACTACTTGTCGCGGGGTCTAGCGGCTACCGCCGCCAGCAACTCAAGCTGCCTGGATGCGTGTTCATGTCATCAACCACACTGAACCCTGGGCTCTCCAGCTTTATAAACACCAAGGTGCATCCCCACATCTCTACTACTGTTGGTGCGCAGCCCTCTGGATTGTGAACCAGAAGATTGTTGTTTTTTCCCTAGCAGAGAGGTGTTGCATGCTTCAAGTGTGAGTGCGTGATTTAGCTGTTATTCGGTCAGCTACATACATAATTGTGATAATCTGGAATGAGAAGTATGTTGTATACAGAATCAAAAGCAGCAACTGCATCCTTTTTTCAATTTGGTGATAATCATCCTCTGCAGGTTCGCACCAGAGAGTAAAAAACAGAGGCAGGACAATTGGACTTGTGATGTTTCATTGAGCAGTTGTTCTATATGAGAACCTTGACATGTGAAGCTTCTGATGCTTCAAGTAAATGTAAATTCACAAATATAGTACATACTATGCATGAGGTATGAACCATGCAAAATTCTATTATAATTACTTGTTTGATGGAAGGTTAATATTATGATTTAGTTAGCATGTGTTGTGCACGACTACATGTCAATTTCAATAACATATTATTAATTGTCTACAGATATGATGTATAATAAATGAGAATGTTAAAGGTATACGGGAGGAACTGTAGATAAGAAGAATGAGATGTCAATTACCTTCTATGTTGTATCGTTGGCTCGTTGCAAGCAGTAGAGAGTGGATGGATTCCATCAATCATGAAATACGTGATACGAGCGGGCTGTACGGGTGTACATTGGCATTTGGAGTTCACACTTACAACAGCTTGATCTGCCGCAAATCTGACAGTGGAACTCCTGCATAGACAATGTTTATGTCAGTGGTAAAACATCAATTGGGAGCAAATTTGCAAGGGGTGGTCCACCTTGCAAAATTGTCGAGCCGGAGGAGTGCAAAATTGTATTGCAAAATATTAAGGTCAATTTGCAATGATGCATCTCAAATTAGGGTATCTTATACTTCCACTCAAAAAAATCATCGTAGCACCACACAAAGTTACTATTAGCACTTAGCAGTTACTTAATGTAGACTTGGGACAAACACTGGATTCAATTCCGAGATAATGTAATTAGCCAAGATAACTATACTGAATAGTTCACATTGCATGTGAGACGGATATCAGGTGAAAAGTGGCAACATAGCAGCTGTAAGCACGCGAAAACAAATTTAAGACCTCAACCTGCAGGCTTTCTCCCTTTTTGGACCAGTAGGACATTAGTGAATTCAAGAGCATCAGGATAGAATAAAATCAGCGGAAGGAGGAGCAATACACATGCACTGAACCTATAGGATTTGATCAATACATGCCATCAGTAGCTATGGAACAAATAAACAGAGATTGATCACAGTCAGAAACTAAGATGTGTTTCGATACAGAACAACAAAACTGTATAGCAGTAGTCTGGACTCCCGGGTGCTATTCCACCTTTTCGATAGCAGTAACTTATTTCCACCACAGAGATACTAACCAAGATTATGTCCTACACAGTAGAAGAAAACATACCATGATAATATACAGAAACCATGCCATCCAGTGGCCAGTAATATAAAAACAAAAGTTTAGATCATATCCACACCAACAAATTATGCACCTTCCTTCCAGTATTTACATGAAGCAATTGTTAGAGCTAGAATTATATTTTCAGAACCAAATCCAGTAACCGAGCATTGGATGGACCAAAATTCAACTTATACTACATTTTTTCAGCAATACATATATGGTAATTATTGAAGTGACTTGCAGTTACAGCTCTATATTGTTCCTACTGGCTTCATCCATGAACGATCTTGTCTAGGTGTAAGGAAGATGAGGTACTGTAATTCCTACAGCACATGTAATTAGTGTGAATCAGTAAATCTTATATGTTTTTTAGAGCTTATCCTCAACAACAATAGTCAATAGTAGTAGTGTTTGAGACTGAAGTGTACACATAGTCAGTAGCATCAAATTTTATAAATCATGGGGCCACATAAATGATATATATTTCACAAAAAAGGATAATAAGATATATATGTGAGTACATGTACACTAACCTGGGCAGCAACCATTTCAAATCGAGAGCTTTAGAATTGCCCGAACTAACCTGCATAACCAGTTTCAAACCTCAACTGAGATGTTACAGCACCTAAAGCAAACTGATAGTGGAAAAGGTTCACCAATCGGCTTCAAGATTGCCAGAACCAACACAGCAGAACCACTGTCCTGCGGCGATTTGGGAGCAAAAAAGAAGTACCAATCGGAAGGGATCCGACTCAGTATCAGTAGTGACTTGATCGAAGATGTGAGGGAGGATGGCGATAAATCTGTAGCGACAACATGGCGAGAAGCATGGCTAGCACAGGTGACAACGCCGAGTAGAGAAGGGGAAGGAGCAGTGGCAGGGTGGAGATTATATAGACGCGCATCGAATAAAGGACGAAGATGAATCGAACAAAGGAAGAAGATGAATCGAACAAAGGAAGAATCTGAATCAGAATCGGAAGCGACCTGCAGTAATACTCATCACCTGGCACATAGGCAGTGTCATTGCTTAGGCATCATCCCTGTTCTTCCACAAGAAATAATTATGATGACCCACTGTATCTTCTCTTTTTTATATTTGATTTCTAGTACTGCGTTGTCGTCCATCTTTCAAAGTTCAGGTTGTTAATTTTGCATCATAAGGTGTGGCAAACGGGATTCAACAAAAACTCTGAATCAACAATCTTCCCAGCCAAAGAATCATGAGTGCTAAAAGAAAGAATACATATTATTATAAAATTCGAAGATAAAGAAACCTGATTGTGCCCCGTTACATTGTTTTCATCTCTTCATTAGAATAGTTAAGGACAGTACGTATGCATGAGCCGGTATTAGATTGACCAATTATTGCTAATTGTTATGATTTCCTCATGTGTATGGAAAGAACCTTGACATCATAAATTAAAAAAGGGAGCTCTTGGGAAATTAAGTCATAACTAAAGAAGAGATCTCAGTACAGAAACCAACATTGGATTCTTTGGACAGATTCTTAATGCAGGGATCATTCTCTTCCTGTCACTTCTCTCGAACGATGGTCTAAAGAAATATCAGCACATGAACATCCCATAAACAGGGAGAGGGAGGGGGCGTTCAAAAGGGACTCACCAGTACAAACCACGGCCCGGATCTGGGCTCTGACATGCAACGAAGACACTGTATCCATGAAAGGAAAGAGGTGGAAACATAACGGGCTCCTCGCCGCTGCCGCTGCCGCTGCCGCTGCAAGGAACGTCTACGGATCCGTTCTACACTGCATTCTCGTCTCCATCTACGTAGCATCAGGAGGAACGTAGGGAAGGTAAGATGATTTCACCTCCAGCGCAAGAAGGAAGAAGTTGATTTTACCTGGAATCTCTACAAAGCATAAGGCAGACAGGAGGGAGATGTCGTGACGCCTCAGGTACGGAGATAGCATCGCGGCGGCGAGCGGACCTAGGCAGGCGCCGTCGCAGAGGTCGCGACTCACGAGAGAAGAGAGGAG
Organism: Elymus sibiricus; assembly: GCA_039707655.1. NCBI lineage: Eukaryota > Viridiplantae > Streptophyta > Magnoliopsida > Poales > Poaceae > Elymus > Elymus sibiricus. Next base: position 34,111,348 of record CM077670.1, read on the forward strand.
GACTCGTGCGGCGTCGGTTGCTTCGCCTTCTCAAAAAAGGCCAAGGTTAGGCCCAGTAAAACAGAGAGTCCCAATTTTGTTACGGGAGCAGCGGCCCGTTTTCATTCGCGGAAACTGCTGCGCTCGGAGGTTTATCTAACGGCTGAAAACTGAAACGATTATTGATCCGACGATGAGAAAGACTGATGGCCTTAGAGGGCTCGAAGAGTACTCGGTTGTAATGTATTAAAATGTAAGATGAAAATATGTGTTGTGTTGTTAATAATGAGCTTAACGAGCTACTCATGAAACTCGTTAGCTCGTACATTAAGCTCATTAAGCTTAACGAGGCTCATTAAGCTTAACGAGCTAAAATCGATGATTGACTCTGTTCATTAAGAAGCGAGCTACAACTTAACGACCCGAACTATTGAGCGCTCGTTAAATTTGCGAGCTACGAGCTTTTGATCCAGCCCTACTGAGTGGCGTCTAGTCAACGTGCAAGAATGTTCCAACTATTGCATTCTTCTTTGTACAAAAAAAACTTCTTAATAGCAGCCAGTGCACAGATGCACTGCGTTTTGTTCGTACGTGCGGATGTACGTGCATGTACTACGGTAGACGTCCGAAGCTCGTTACCTAATTTTTGCTTTCTGCCGGGTGGGTAGCCCGTCGATCGTGCACACTGTCGCCTACTCTCTCAGTTTTATAATGTAGAGCATGTAGATTTTTTTTTTGAACACAGTACAGATGCAAGCGTTCATACATACGCGCATACACTCACCCCTATGAATGCACACACGCACACCCTACCCCTATGAACACCTTCGAGAGACTGAGCCGACATATCATCTTGAGATTTACGAAGTCACCGTAGGCGGCTCGTCGTCGACGGGAACGTCTCCTCCCACTGAAAGCGCATTGCCGGAAATCCTGAAATAAATTCAGGAATAATGCGAGCACCAGGACTTGAACCCTGGTGGGCTGGGGATACCACTGTCCCTCTAACCATCCACAAACTTTACAAAAATTGAACAAATTTATAGAGAAGCCTATGTATAAGTACAATACCAAATATATAAAATATGGAACTAAATCTTCTGATGAATCTAATGATATATATTTAACATTCAAAATGTAATATTTTTTTTCTACAAACTTGATCAAAATCTGTGAGTTTTGACTTTTCGAAAAGTCTATGCGCACAGCATTTTGGAACGGAGAGAGTACCGTTTAACTGGCAAGTTGGTGTACGGTATTACCTTTCCCTCCGACTCCACCATTTTTCCGAGAAACTGTGAGGGTTGCCTTACAGTTAGAAGAAAAGAGTGCGTTACAACTTACAACAGAAGCCAAGTGCCACTGCAATGGCACTCGCTTCATAAACCAGTAGCCTTCCAATGTAGTACCACCTGGCAGTGGCGAATCCACCAGGGAGGCTTCGATAGGCTCGAGCCTACCCTCCAAATTCGCGAAATATTTTTTTAGTACTAGTCTGCACAATGTTTGTTAGGCCCAGCCTAAAGCAAATAGGCCAACAGCCAGCCCATCTAAGAGAAATCGTGACTACCCATCCAGGAATCCATCGACCGCACACGCACGAGCAGGAGCACCAAACCTAGCCGCCTCCCAGCCTCCCCGCCAGACGACACCTCCCCGTCGGACGCCGCCTCCCCTCCAGGCGCAGCCATCAACCGAGTCATCGATCCGTCACCGTCTCGCCGAAGGAGCAGAGCTCGGCCTGCCGGGGAGCTCGTCGCCCAGGGCCCTCTGCGGCTCGCCGGATCCGTCGTCGCCCGTCTTCTGCAGCTCGCCGGATCCGCCGTCGCTCAGGCCTCAGGGTCTTCTGCAGCTCGCCGGATTTGCCGTCGCCCATCCAAGAGGAGGCACTGTCTTTGACTAATTTATTCTGTCTAATTCGTTAGTTCAGTGGTCAACAGTACTACAGTAGCTAGTTTACTTAGTTAATAGTCAGTACTCATTAGCTATTTTAGTTCTAGACTTCTAGGCAATAGCTAGTTTAGTTATAGTTATAATTAATCCATGAACTAATTTCTATCTTTGTTTCAAAATATGATGGAAAAGATAATGGCTATTTTACTAAACAAATACAAAATTTGGTTCAAAATATGATATTTTTCAAAAAATCCAAAAAATAGCACATATTTCCAGTAGTAATCTAGGACAGTTTGAGCCTTTTTGGACGAATGAATTTGAAAATAATGTCTATACCGTCGCTACACAGATTCAAATTTTTCTCGACGTAAACTTTGAGCCCACCCTCCATTTTCTTTCTAGATTCGCCACTGCCACCTGGTACTCTAGTACACTACCCGTCGTTTCAGGAGGCACATTGCACCGAACGGTAATAATGACAACGTAAAAGAAAACAGGGCCAAACCCAAAGCTAGTTACTAATCATCTTCCGGCCGGCCCGTGCGCCTGGGCTGGGTTCACACCGAGCTCCCCCGTTGGCTGGATGGCTAGCGGCAGTCGGCGAGCGCGCGGCGGAAGGCGGCAGGGGAGCAGAAGGGGATGCGAAGCGGGCCCTGGTGGTCGTAGCCGTACTCCTGCGCGGCGCGGCCGAGGAGCTCCGCCAGCGCCGGCCGGCCCAGCAGCTCGGCCCGCACCAGGAACCGCTCGGCCTCGCCGCCGTCCCCGACGTGCACCGGCACGTGGCCCTCCGGCACCGCCCTCCCGATCCCGCCACGCCGCTTCGACGGTGACGCGGGGGGCGAGGAGTCGTCGCCCACGCGGGAGAGCCGCCGGATCAGCTGCCTCATCCCGATGATTCGAGCGTCGGCCGTCGTGCTCTGCTGCGCGCTGTCCTGTGCGCGCGCGGGTGAGTGGGGCTGACCAGCGAGCGGAGTTGAACACACGCACGGAGACGCCGCGCCCTATTTATAGCGCCGGGGAGGTTTGTCTGGGCCCCGGATCGCAGTGGGGTTTGTTTGGTCGGGTCGGGGGCGGGCGGAGGGCGCAAGCTCAAGTGGGACTGCTGCCATGCCATGCCATGCCATGGCCGTGCCAGGATCTCTTTTGTGTCTCTCGACAGGTGCTCGGGCGTGCGGAATTCACGGTGTCTCCCATTTTCTTTGTTGCATCTTTAATTTAAACGTGGGAGACTGCACGTTGAAATGCTTTGCTTTGTGTCAAAGAGCCCAGCAGCGTCGGCGTGCCGCCGCCGCCGCTCCAGTGCTTGGGCTACGTGCGTTCCGCAAAATCACGGGGACCGGCCGTCGAACAAGTTCATCATGGCCGGCTGGCCGGCCATCTACCTCTGCCGGTACGCGAGCACTGTGCGCGCATGTGGAGAGCGAGCGCAACTGTCACCCCAGGTACTCTACAACAACGGCCACTCCGGCAGGAGAGGACCCATCATCATTTCCCAATCTGGAACAGGCGGACGTGTCGAGCGCCGGGAGCGCGACGCCGCACCAGCATGGCCCCGATCGACGGAGATGTTGGCCGACAGACAGAGAGAGTAAGGTGGTCAAAAGAGACCACCTGCCGGATTGAAATGACAAAAAAGACCATCTCTGGGTCAGATTGACAAAAGAGACCCCTCTCGCCGTGGCGGCAGGCGCGCCGGGCGACACGTGGCGCCTGCCGCCACGGGGTGAGGCGGCCAGCCCTGCCGCCACGCTGCCAGGCGGCAGGCGGCCCGCAACGGATTTTCTCGTCCGCGCCCGCGTCGGACGGAACGGAGCCAGGCAGGTGGGCCCTGCCGCCATCGGGTGAGGCGGCAGCACTGTGCCCTGCCGCCACTGGGCGAGGCGGCATCACTGTTGCTGCTGCACGCGGGCCGACAGCCTCGCCGTCGCGTCGCGTCGCGTTTCGTCCTCGTCTTTTTCTTCTCTGGCACTGATTCCCGCGCGTTTCGTCTTTTTTCGTGACACTGATTCCTACAGACGACACTGATTGATGCGCTGCGTGATTCCCGCCTAAATTTCGTCTATCCGCGCCTATTTTCCCGCCATCACATTTGTCATATGCGTCTATAAAACGAGGCACTGAGGCTATCGTCATCCGTCGTCCAGCCAGCCGCGCTAAGTGTGTGTCACACTTTTTTCAGTCGGTATGAGTTTGCCTTGCTCGGATCAAAGCATTAGGCCGAGGAAAATGAAGAATGCGAGTTTGCCTCCGGGGGTGGCAGTCCAACGGTGTTGGTGTGGCGATCTTTGCAAGGTGAAGGAGGTGACAGATTTTTCAGATTGGTTGGACATGAAGTTTTTCATGTGCGCCAATTATGAGGAAGATCCACCCATAGCTAGTTCACCGCATGACAAGCCTCCGGTATGGTTTAACCATCATGAATAGACATACTGTTGGTTTTTTGGTTGATTTTTATTAACACTCGTGTTCTTGTTGTAGTCTCCTCCGCCTCTGTGCATGTACTATTGTTGGATTGACACGAAGATGCCGGCTTGGGCAGTGACTGAGATTCGTGAAATAAGTCGCCGTGCATGGGATAGTTTCTACGCGGAAGAGCGACGCGAGAAGGCAGCAGCAGAGGAGAAAGCAGAGCAAGAGAGAGAGTTAAAAAAATACTATGCGGAGCAAAAGTGTTTCTTTCAGGATTTACAGAAGAAAAACAGGGAAGAGGCTCGTCGCATGGAGGAGCAGGAACGGCAGCGAAAGGAGGCTCGTGAGGCGGAGAGACAGAGAAAGAAAGAAAGGGCTCGTGAGGCCAAGGCAGCAGAAGAAGCTGGTGATGGAAAAGAAAAATATCCACGCTGGACTCAGTAGATTCCTATGGTAGTATCTTAAATTTTGCAACCGTTTGTATCTTAATTTCCGCAGTTTAATGTAGCATATACTAGTAAGCGTGCACGTGCAACGCACGTCTCAAACGTTAACCAGATGAGATTCACATTCTATAAAATAAAAATAAATGTTGCAAAAAATATATAAATCAAATGGAAGATAATATATATATACTTTTCAGTTATGTGTACTGCCAAAATTACCTAATATATATTTCCTATTATCTACATAGCAAAATTCAGATGTAAATTATATATACTTTTTGGTTATGTGTACTGCCAAAATTATATAGCTACCTATATTATGGATAATAGGAAATAGAAGATGATATGTGACTACAGTGACTTCTATATGTGCAGAAATAGAAGATGCTTTACAAGAACTAACTGAAATGTAAAAGGGCTAAAAGAAAATCCAATAATCATCATGATACAAAGTATTTATCCGGTTTCGTATATGTTTATGCGTCGGCAACCAGACTAACTTACAACGCTATAAGACAGTCTGTACTTACAGAAACTGAAATGGGATATGAAGAAAAATAAAGACGGAAGGAAGAGTATTCTAGTGTGTTTGTCAAGCTTAACCTTGAACTTATCAAGTTTCAGGCATGTCAGCTTCTAAATTACAAAAACACGATGAAACCTCAAATAAGAAAGTACTGTAGACTATTCAACCTCCCCTGTATGCATCGCTATTATCTTACAAAAAACAAAAGAAAAACTAATTATACCTCCAAATGTTTACACAACATAGGAAACGATTTGATCTCTGAGCATTGTTACTTTCCCCAAGTATGTGAAACTTCTTCCAACAAACTTTGGAAGAGTTAAACCAAATAACTTTGCTCGTCAAATATTTAGGAGAAGGGTCACAATGTTTACTAAGCCCAATGTTTTTCAGCTACTTTTTTTAATCAGTGGATCCCTCATTGAGTTCCTTTTGCTACCTACTATAAATTCTTGAAAGCATATATAGCACACCGCAGCGTAATAATGCAACATACCTAGAGTCAAACCTAACAATTTAGGTGTTCTTTGCCATTATCTATCGGCGCATCTTGTGTTTTTTCGAAACGGAGGCAAAAGTTTTTGCCTCATCTATTAATTAAGTAGAAGAGAGTTGCCTGGTTAATTAACGGAAAACCAGGCTAAAACCGTCATCAGTTAAAAGGATCTTAATGAAATGCTGCAACATATTCCTTGATACTGGGATAGCTATGTAAAGCAGGAGCATAAATCACACACCAAGTAAGTTCTTAATGAAATGCACATGAATAAATAAAAGAACTTACATTGTCATGGAAAAAAAAATCCAACTGAATCCAGTTTATATGATTTCTCTGTAACAATATACGGCAGCTGTAATAGAACATATCCTTCAAAGGATCTATTTATTGGAACCCAGCAGGATTAGTTTCTTCATTGGATCCTTCTGCATGGTAAAATTCTCTTTGTTGGAACGAAGTAGGGATTTACACACCTTTATAGATCAGCGAGAGATATTCTCCAACAACAGTTACAGAATCATGTGAGCTTTTTTGGATGTATAGAATCATGTAACTGAAATAGTAGTACATCTACAATATCTTGCCTGGTACTGAAACTTACATAATTTACTGGATTGATATGCAATTATTTTAAAATGACACATGAGCACATGAAGTTTGCGTGTAAAGTTTTCTCTAAGAGTGAATTATATATTCTGATTTCCAACCCCTCGAGCTAGGCTCCACCCACCTTAATTCCAGGCTAAGCGACATCATCCGTAAACACAATCAGACCAAATTAAGGCAATTCTAATCAAGGTAATGGCGTTACCTGTTGATACGGTCCAGTTTAATGCATCTGGTGGTAGAAGTATGTTGGGGAACGTTGCATGGGAAACAAATTTTTTCCTACGCACACACAAGATCTATCCATGGTGATGAGCATCTACGAGAGGGAGAGTGAATCTACATACCCTTGTAGATCGCTAAGCGGAAGCGTTAAGAAACGCGGTTGATGTAGTCGAACGTCTCCGCGATCCAAATCGCAAGTCGTCCCTCGATCCGATCACGAACTAGTGCCGAACGGACGGCACCTCCGCGTTCAACACACGTACGGCTTGATGACGCCTTCACCTTCTCGATCCAGCGAGCGATGATGAAGTAGTAGATGAGTTCCGGCAGCACGACGGCGTGGTGATGGTGGTGAGGAACAATCTCTGCAGGGCTTCGCCAAGCAATACGGAGATTATGACGGGAGAACTAGAGAGTTAGGGTTGCCGACACACGGCTTGGGAAATCTTGATGTATCCCGTGTGCTAGCCCTGCCCCTCTATTTATATGTTGAGCCTTGGGGTCTAAACTTGGAGTAAAAGCCTCCTCCAGGTCGGTTTTGCCCGCACAAGGTCGGTTTGGCCCGCAGGAAAGAGTCCAACTCGGATCCCTGCAGTACCGCGCACAAGCGGTAGTACCGCTCACGAGCAGTAGTACCGCTTGAGCGGTAGTACCGCTTGATACAAGCGGTAGTACCGCTTGAGCGGTAGTACCGCTTGATACAAGCGGTAGTACCGCTTACGCGGTAGTACTGCCTTACCAGCGGTAGTACCGCTTAAGGCAGTAGCAAAACTTCCTTTTGCACTTTCCAATACCTCGTGGGCTTTATCCCTTTGGCTCATATAAAGTGTTGCTGCACCCGAACACTTCGGTAAACATCCGGAACCCCTTCCGGTGAATTCCGGAACCCTTCTGGAGATCAAAACACTATTATCACATATATCGATCTTTACCTCCGGACTCTTCCGGAGACCCTCGTCATGTCCGGGATCTTATCCGGGACTCCGAACAACCTTCGGTCACCAACCAAATAACTTAACTATACTAATCGTCACCAAACGTTAAGTGTGTAGACCCTGCGGGTTCGAAAACTATGTAGACATGACCGAGACACCTCTACGATCAATAACCAATAGCGGGACCTGGATGCCCATATTGGCTCCTACATATTCTATGAAGATCTTTGTCGGTCGAACCTCTATGTCAAGGATTCAGTTAATCCCGTATGCTGTTCCCTTTGTTCTTCGGTATGTTACTTGCCCGAGATTCGATCGTCGGTATCTCTATACCTAGTTCAATCTCGTTACCGGCAAGTCTCTTTACTCGTTCCGTAATACAAGATCTCGTGGCTAACACTTTAGTCACATTGCTTGCAAGGCTCATTGTGATGTTGTATTACCGAGTGGGCCCTGAGATACCTCTCCATCATACGGAGTAACAAATCCCAGTCTTGATCCATGCCAACCCAACAGACACCCTCGGAGATACCTGTTGAGCACCTTTATAGTCACCCAGTTACGTTGCGACGTTTGATACACACAAGGTACTCCTACGGTGTCAGTGAGTTGCATGATCTCATGGTCATAGGAACAGATACTTGACATGCAGAAAACAATAGCAATAAACTGACACGATCATATGCTACGTTTATAGTTTGGGTCTTGTCCATCACATCATTCTCCTAATGATGTGATCCCGTTATCAAATGACATCTCATGTCCATGGCTAGGAAACCTTCACCATCTTTTGATCAACGAGCTAGTCAACTAGAGACTTACAAGGGACACAGTGTTGTCTATGTACCCACACATGTATTTGAGTTTCCAATCAATACAATTATAGCATGGATAATAAATGATTATCATGAACAAGGAAATATAATAATAACTAATTTATTATTGCCTCTAGGGCATATTTCCAACAGTCTCCCACTTGCACTAGAGTCAATAATCTAGTTCACATCACTATGTGATTTACATTGTAATGAATCGAACACCCATGCAGTTCTGGTGTTGTTCATGTTTAGCCCTTGGAAGAGGTTTAGTCATCGGATCTGCAACATTTAGATCCGTGTGTACTTTGCAAATATTTATGTCGTCCTCCTTGATGTAATCGCGGATGGAATTGAAACGTCGCTTTATGTGTCTGGTCCTCTTGTGAAATCTTGGTTCCTTGGCTAGAGCAATGGCACCAGTATTATCACAAAACAGAGTCATTGGGTTAAGCGCACTAGGCACTACTCCAAGATCTGTCATGAACTCCTTCATCCAGACACCTTCCTTCGCCGCCTCCGAGGCAGCGATGTACTCCGCTTCGCATGTAGAATCAGCTACCACGCTCTGCTTGGAACTGCACCAGCTAACCGCACCCCCATTAAGAATAAATACGTATCCGGTTTGTGACTTAGAGTCATCCGGATCAGTGTCAAAGCTTGCATCGACGTAACCCTTTACGACGAGCTCTTGATCACCTCCATAAACGAGAAACATGTCCTTAGTCCTTTTCAGGTACTTCAGGATATTCTTGACCGCCGTCCAGTGTTCCATTCCTGGATCACTTTGAAACCTTCCGACCATACTTATGGCAAGGCTGACATCGGGTCTTGTGCACAGCATTGCATACATGATAGAGCCTATGGCTGAAGCAAAGGGGATGACACTCATCTTTTCTCTATCTTCTGCAGTCACTGGGCATTGAGGCAAGAACCCCTTCTTGGACTGATCCATTTTGAACTTCTTCAAAACTTTGTCAAGGTATGTGCTTTGTGAAAGTCCTATTAAGCGTCTCGATCTATCTCTATAGATCTTGATGCCTAATATGAAAGCAGCTTCTCCTAGGTCCTTCATTGAAAAACTCTTGTTCAAATATTCCTTCACGCTTTCCAACATTTCTATATTGTTTCCAATCAGTAATATGTCATCCACATATAATATTAGAAACGCTATAGAGCTCCCACTCACTTTCTTGTAAATACAAGCTTCTCCGTAAACTTGTATAAACTCGAACGCTTTGATCACCTCATCAAAGCGAAGATTCCAACTCCGAGATGCTTGCACCAGTCCATAAATGGATCGCTGGAGTTTGCAAACTTTGTCAGCATTCTCTGGATCGACAAAACCTTCTGGTTGCATCATATACAACTCTTCCTTAAGGAAACCGTTAAGGAACGCTGTTTTGACATCCATCTGCCAAATTTCATAATCGAAAAAGGCAGCTATTGCTAACATGATTCTGACGGACTTAAGCATCGCTACGGGTGAGAAGGTCTCATCGTAGTCAACTCCTTGAACTTGTGAAAAACCCTTTGCCACAAGTCGAGCTTTATAGACGGTGACATTACCGTCCGCGTCCGTCTTCCTCTTAAAGATCCATTTGTTCTGAATGGCCTTACGCCCTTCAGGTAATACTTCCAAAGTCCACACTTTGTTTTCATACATGGATCCCATCTCGGATTTCATGACCTCTAACCACTTCTCGGAATCCGGGCCCATCATCGCTTCTCCATAGCTCGTAGGTTCATCGTTGTCCAACAACATGACCTCTAAGACAGGGTTGCCGTACCACTCAGGAGCAGTACGCGTCCTTGTCGACCTATGAGGTTCAATAGCAACTTGATCCAAAGCTTCATGATCATCATCATTAACTTCCTCTTCAGCTGTTGTAGGCTCTACAGAAACATCTTTCTGCGCTGCGCTACTTTCAGGTTGAAGTAAAGGTTCAACAACCTCATCAAGTTCTATCTTCCTCCCACTCAATTCTTTCGAGAGAAACTCTTTCTCAAGAAATGTTCCGTTTTTAGCGACAAACACTTTGCCTTCGGATCTGAGGTAGAAGGTGTTCCCAACTATCTCTTTTGGGTATCCTATGAAGACGCATTTCTCCGCTTTGGGTTCCAGCTTTTCAGGCTGAAGCTTTTTGACATAAGCATCACATCCCCAAACTTTAAGAAATGACAGCTTTGGCTTCTTGCCAAACCAAAGTTCATATGGCGTCGTCTCAACGGATTTCGATGGTGCCCTATTTAAAGTGAATGCAGCTGTCTCTAATGCATAACCCCAAAACGATAGTGGCAAATCGGCAAGAGACATCATAGATCGCACCATATCCAATAAGGTTCGATTATGACGTTCGGACACACCATTACGCTGTGGTGTTCCAGGCGGTGTTAGTTGTGAAACAATTCCACATTGTCTTAAGTGACTGCCAAACTCATAACTCAGATATTCTCCTCCTCGATCAGATCGTATGAATTTAATCTTCTTGTTACGATGATTCTCAACTTCACTCTGAAATTGTTTGAACTTTTCAAATGTTTCAGACTTGTGTTTCATTAAGTAAATATACCCATATCTACTTAAGTCATCAGTGAAGGTGAGAAAGTAATGATAACCACCGCGTGCATCAATGCTCATCGGACCGCACACATCAGTATGTATGATTTCCAATAAGTCACTTGCCTGTTCCATTGTTCCAGAGAACGGCGTTTTAGTCATCTTGCCCATGAGGCATGGCTCACATGTGTCAAGTGATTCAAAATCAAGTGACTCCAAAAGTCCATCAGCATGGAGCTTCCTCGTGCGTTTTACGCTAATATGACCTAAACGGCAGTGCCACAAGAAAGTGGTATTATCATTATCAATTCTACATCTTTTGGCATCAATGTTATGAACATGTGTATCATTACTATCGAGATTCAATAAGAATAAACCCCTCACATCGGGTGCATGACCATAAAAGATATTACTCATATAAATAGAACAACCATTATTCTCTGATTTAAATGAGTAACCGTCTCGCAATAAACAAGATCCAGATATAATGTTCATGCTTAACGCAGGCACTAAATAACAATTATTCAGGTTCATCACTAATCCCGATGGTAAGCGGAGAGCGAGCATGCCGACGGCGATCACATCAACCTTGGAACCATTTCCCACGCGCATCGTCACTTCGTCCTTTGCCAGCCTCCGTCTATTCCGCAGTTCCTGTTTTGAGTTGCAAATATGAGCAACCGCACCGGTATCAAATACCCAGGCACTACAACGAGAGTTGGTAAGGTACACATCAATAACATGTATATCATATATACCTTGTTTGTTGTTGGCCGCCTTCTTGTCAGCCAAATACTTGGGGCAGTTCCGCTTCCAGTGTCCAGTTCCCTTGCAATGAAAGCACACAGTTTCTGGTTTGGGTCCAGCCTTGGGTTTCTTCACGAGAGGAGCAACTGCTTTGCCACTCTTCTTGGAGTTACCCTTCTTACCCTTGCCATTTTTCTTGAAACTAGTGGTTTTATTGACCATCAATACTTGATGCTCCTTCTGAATTTCAGACTCAGCGGCTTTCAGCATCGCAAACAGCTCGGCAACTGACTTGTTCATCCCGTGCATGTTATAGTTCATCACGAAGCTCTTGTAGCTAGGTGGCAATGATTGAAGAACTCTGTCAGTGATAGCCTCTGGCGGAAGGGGCATCCCCAATTCAGCCAGACGGGTGGAGTACCCAAACATTTTGAGTACGTGATCACTGATAGACCCGTTCTCCTCCATCTTGCAAGCATAGAACTTATCGGAGATCTCATATCTCTCGATCCGGGCATTCTTCTGAAAGATAAACTTCAACTCCTGGAACATCTCATATGCTCCATGACGTTCAAAACGTCTTTGAAGTCCCGGTTCTAAGCCATACAATATTGCACATTGAACTATTGAGTAATCTTCAGAACGAGCCTGCCAGGCGTTCACAACGTCTAGAGACTCAACTGGAGCGGGTGGATCACCAAGCGGTGCATCAAGGACATAAGCCTTCTGGGAAGCCGTAAGGATAATCCTTAGATTATGGGCCCAGTCCACAAAGTTACTTCCATCATCTTTCAATTTAGCTTTCTCTAGGAACGCATTAAAATTCAGGGGTGCTACTGCGCGAGCCATGATCTACAACATAAATATAGCAAAGACAACTTAGACTATTGTTCAAGATAATGAGTTTAGTTAATCATATTAAAAAACTCCCACTCAAATTGACATCCCTCCGGCCATTCGAGTGTAACATGATCCAAATCCACCAACTCAAGTCCGATCATCACGTGAGTTGAGGTGGTTTCAATGGTGAACATCTTCATGTTGATCATATCTACTATATGACTCATGTTCGACCTTTCGGTCTCTTGTGTTCCGAGGCCATGTCTGTACATGCTAGGCTCGTCAAGTTTAACCCGAGTGTTCCGCATGTGCAACACTGGCTTTCACCCGTTGTATGTGAACGTAGAGTCTATCACACCCGATGATCACGTGGTGTCTCGAAACGACGAACTTTCGCAACGGTGCACACTCGGGGAGAACACAACTTTATCTTGAAATTTAAGTGAGGGATCACCTTATAATGCTACCGTCGTCCTAAGCAAAATAAGATGCATAAAAGGATTAACATCACATGAAAATCATAAGTGACATGATATGGCCATGAACTTGTGCTTTTGATCTCCATCTCCAAAGCACCGGCATGATCTCCATCGTCACCGGCATGACACCATGATCTCCATCATCTTGATCTCCATCAATGTGTCGCCATGAGGTTGTCACGCCGACTGTTGCTTCCACGACTATTGCTAACTCATAGCGATAAAGTAAAGCAAAACGGCGAAAATAATTAAAGACAACTCTATGGCTCCTGCCAGTTGCCGTACTCATTGACATGCAAGTCGTGATATTCTATACAACACATGATCATCTCATACATCACATATATCTCATCATGTAATTGGCCATATCACATCACAACATACCCTGCAAAAACAAGTTAGACGTCCTCTAATTGTTTGTTGCAAATTTTTACGTGGCTCCTACGGGTTTGCAAGAACCGTTCTTACCTACGCAAAACCACAACGTGGTGTAGTGATTGCTTTTTGATCTTCTAAAAGAACCCTCTTCATTGAAATCGATTCAACTAAAGTGAGAGAGACAGACACCCGCTAGCCATCTTTATGCAACGAAGTTACATGTCAGTTGAAGGAACCGGTCTCTCGTAAGCGTACGAGTAATGTTGGTCCGGGCCGCTTCATCTCACAATACCGCCGAATCAAGTATCAACTAGTAACGGCAAGCAATATGTATACACCCACGCCCACAACTCGTTTGTGTTCTACTCGAGATCTCATCTACGCATAGACCTAGCTCAGATGCCACTGTTGGGGAACGTTGCATGGGAAACAAAAAATTTCCTACGCACACACAAGATCTATCCATGGTGATGAGCATCTACGAGAGGGAGAGTGAATCTACATACCCTTGTAGATCGCTAAGCGGAAGCGTTAAGAAACGCGGTTGATGTAGTCGAACGTCTCCGCGATCCAAATCGCTAGTCGTCCCTCGATCCGATCACGAACTAGTGCCGAACGGACGGCACCTCCGCGTTCAACACACGTACGGCTTGATGACGCCTTCACCTCCTCGATCCAGCGAGCGATGATGAAGTAGTAGATGAGTTCCGGCAGCACGACGGCGTGGTGATGGTGGTGAGGAACAATCTCTGCAGGGCTTCGCCAAGCACTACGGAGATTATGACGGGAGAACTAGAGAGTTAGGGTTGCCGACACACGGCTTGGGAAATCTTGATGTATCCCGTGTGCTAGCCCTGCCCCTCTATTTATATGTTGAGCCTTGGGGTCTAAACTTGGAGTAAAAGCCTCCTCCAGGTCGGTTTTGCCCGCACAAGGTCGGTTTGGCCCGCAGGGAAAGAGTCCAACTCGGATCCCTGCAGTACCGCTCACGAGCGGTAGTACCGCTTACGCGGTAGTACTGCCTTACCAGCGGTAGTACCGCTTAAGGCAGTAGCAAAACTTCCTTTTGCACTTTCCAATACCTCGTGGGCTTTATCCCTTTGGCTCATATAAAGTGTTGCTGCACCCGAACACTTCGGTAAACATCCGGAACCCCTTCCGGTGAATTCCGGAACCCTTCTGGAGATCAAAACACTATTATCACATATATCGATCTTTACCTCCGGACTCTTCCGGAGACCCTCGTCATGTCCGGGATCTTATCCGGGACTCCGAACAACCTTCGGTCACCAACAAAATAACTCAACTATACTAATCGTCACCAAACGTTAAGTGTGTAGACCCTGCGGGTTCGAGAACTATGTAGACATGACCGAGACACCTCTACGATCAATAACCAATAGCGGGACCTGGATGCCCATATTGGCTCCTACATATTCTACGAAGATCTTTGTCGGTCGAACCTCTATGTCAAGGATTCAGTTAATCCCATATGTTGTTCCCTTTGTTCTTCGGTATGTTACTTGCCCGAGATTCGATCGTCGGTATCTCTATACCTAGTTCAATCTCGTTACCGGCAAGTCTCTTTACTCGTTCCGTAATACAAGATCTCGTGGCTAACACTTTAGTCACATTGCTTGCAAGGCTCATTGTGATGTTGTATTACCGAGTGGGCCCTGAGATACCTCTCCGTCATACGGAGTAACAAATCCCAGTCTTGATCCATGCCAACCCAACAGACACCCTCGGAGATACCTGTAGAGCACCTTTATAGTCACCCAGTTACGTTGCGACGTTTGATACACACAAGGTACTCCTACGGTGTCAGTGAGTTGCATGATCTCATGGTCATAGGAACAGATACTTGACATGCAGAAAACAATAGCAATAAACTGACACGATCATATGCTATGTTTATAGTTTGGGTCTTGTCCATCACATCATTCTCCTAATGATGTGATCCCGTTATCAAATGACATCTCATGTCCATGGCTAGGAAACCTTCACCATCTTTTGATCAACGAGCTAGTCAACTAGAGACTTACTAGGGACACAGTGTTGTCTATGTACCCACACATGTATTTGAGTTTCCAATCAATACAATTATAGCATGGATAATAAATGATTATCATGAACAAGGAAATATAATAATAACTAATTTATTATTGCCTCTAGGGCATATTTCCAACAAAGTAATCCTGGGAAACAGAGACCTGCATCTTCACTTCTTCAGTATCCCTCTGATCCTAAGTTGTAAGCCAAGACTGCTGCACAGTCTTATGTTCGTGTCATATCAAATTATATATTTGCAGTACAACCATTGACAACCTAAGATAATCCTAAACCTAGAATTCTACTGAACATACACTTTATGAGGGCAGCCAAACTTATGCATGTAGTCAAATTCTAAATCCATCTTGGTCTAAATATGAACCTCATTGTATCTATGTAGGTCTAAACAAACACACTCTTACAATCAGTCTCATTTCCTCCTTAATCTATATATGGGAATGATTTTCATGCTCCAGATCACATGTATTTGGAATTATCAAATGATTTATTAAACGCCGGAATAGCAATTTCTTCCTCTCCCAAAAAATGTTTCTAGTAGGAAAGAGAGGAGGATTAGTTGGTAGATGAAATTGCAGATCAAAAAAATCTGACCCACCACCAAGTGCCAAAAGTACAGTATTAGTCGTGCAAAGCCCAGAATACCCCCAAATCAAATTAAAGGTTCACCTGATTGATTTGTGATAGACCTTTGATGCCCTCGACGGTGTACATAGGGAGAACCGCAGGAGGTCCTCGACGGCCCAGCCGGACGACAGCAGGAACGGCGACGACGGCACCTCCTGCGCCACGTCCGAGACTGGCGCCGCCCTGGGGACGACGGCGGTTGGCGGCTTGTACTTGGAGGGCGTCGGTGGTGAGTGGTTGTCGGCGTGGGTGCTGCGGACGGAGCTGAAGCCGACACGGATGCCTATGGCTGCCGGAGAGCATGCTCTGGATGTGGATGGCAAGAGCGCCCTGGCCTCCAGACAGAAGACGATGGCGGCGACAACACACATACAATATGCCCGTGGTTTAGTTTCCTAATAGGATGGATGCACCTCTGATTAGTTTCCTATATAATAGGACGCGCGCCCGTGATTTGTTTCCTAATAGAATGCGCCGGTGATTATATTTTCCTAATTGACCGGGCATGCAGTTTCATCCGCGGTGGAGTACGGTCAGTCAATGTAAATTGCAAAGCGCACACAGAAAATGAGTTAGATTAAATCTAGCCGTTAGATTAAGTTCAGCGGGTCTAATTATGCGGTGGTAATCGGTTCGTGTACGTTTTGTGGGGTGCGCTTAAAGAAGTTCTTGTTTGATTGTTTAATAGTAGTATAGAAAAAGAAGAGAACCACCGTAGTGTCGGTACAACAGTTTAAACCTCGGATACCCGCCTGAGTGAGCTGGCTGAGTGCCGTCGCGTCCGCGCATACGAATGAGTGTAATTTGCGTAGAAATCAGTGCCAGCCCCGGTCGGCCCGCATGCAGTAGCAGGTGCGGCCGCCACACGCCGTGGCAGCATGGCCCACCCGCTCGTCCCGCTTTGCAGCAGCAGCAGTGCATCGCTGTCGGCCCGCGTGCAGCAGCAACAGTGCTGCCGCCTCGCCCGGTGGCGGCAGGGCACAGTGCTGCCGCCTCACCCGGTTGCGGCAGGGCCCACCTGCCTGGCTCCGTTCCGTCCGACGTGGGCGCGGACGAGAAAATCCGTTGTGGGCCGCTGCCGCCTGGCAGCGTGGCGGCAGGGCTGGCCACCTCACCCCGTGGCGGCAGGTGCCACGTGTCGCCTGGCGCGCCTGCCGCCACGGCGAGGGGGTCTCTTTTGTCAATCTGACCCAGAGGTGGTCTTTTTTGTCATTTCAATTCGTCAGGTGGTCTCTTTCGACGAAAAATCTGGGCCTTTTTTTTCAATCTTGACCCGTGCAAGCAGGGACAGGAACATGCGCATGCAGGAGCTATGATCGAGGTGGGCGACGACGTGACCGGCCGAACAACTACTCCTGCTGCTACTGTTACGTCCATGGCTCCTCGGCCAGTGGTCGTGGGTTCGGTGTCCACCCGCTGTACCGGCCGTCACCTCCGCTGTTTTCAGCCGTCCGGTGAAAACGCTCGGGGCAACAGTTAGGCATGCTATGAGACAGACATGCCTTCAGAAACCGTGGTTCAGCTGACCCATACATCCTCCTAGCCACATGATCTTTGACACTGTTCATCGAGATACGCACCATGTTATGATGTCAGAGCATCTACCGCCGGACTTGACAAATCCGACCCATCAAACGCGCGCGTCCACGTCGGACTGGCAAATCCGACCCATCAAACGACGAGCGCGTCCGCGGACAGTTCCGATCACGCCTCAAATAATTCATTTTACAACCGGATACCTTAAATTAGAAATCTCAAATCCATACTATTACATGCAACGTAAAATCTAATCTAAGCGGAGCTCGTCCGACTCCGCCGTGCCCAAGTATGGCGGCCGGCTGCGCTCCTTAGAGTGTTGGTCCGGTCGCTGGCAAGGTAGAGTAGGGCATGGGACACGAGCCGGCTCACGGGACTCAAGGCGCCGCCGTCTCCCATGCCCTATTGTTCCTTGTCGGAGCCCGGAACCCGGACGGTGCCGGTTGACGTTAGATCGATAATGGATCCGTCCTGTGACGAGCCGGCGACATCCACCACGACGCGGTTGCAGCGCCTGGGCTGGTGCACCATACGGGGTGCCATGTTGGAGAAGGCCGGAGATCACTGGACCGGAGCTTGGGTGGCAAAGGGAAGTGGAGGGGAGTAGAGTGAAGTGGCTAGGGTTTGATCCGAAGAGCGGATGGAGAGGAATATATGTGGGGGCGGGTGGGCCAGCGTGGGCCGGGTCCGACTTGGCGGTCGCGCCCGGGTGCCCCATATCCACCCGAGATTTGGCCTAGATATGAGGGATGCCGGTCAGCCCGGATGTTTAAAGCGTCCGTCTGGATCTTTTTTTTTGACCCGTCGCTGACCGGATCGTCCGTCCGAACGTTTAAGGCGGGTTTACGGCGCCCCGGCTGTAGATGCTATTAAGCAAGCAAACTCTATGGCAATTAGGCCAACAACTGAACAGTAATCCTGGGACCATTCACACCCTACCTCGAACAAGGTCTCCAAAGTCACAACGAAACTATTACTCTACCTTTTTGCATCTGTACTTGAGCCACGAACAGGTACCTAACAAAATAGTTCCGTGGCAATAGATATTTTTTGATACAACCAATTCAATCCTTTTATGATTTACATTTTTAACTAGTCACGTGAGTATTTTTCTGTAATATATGAATCATTTTTCATCGATTGTCCGACATGTTTACGAAAATTCAGATAAGAAGCATTTTCATTTGAATACACAATTCTTCAAAGTTATGAAAATATTGACATGCATTAGTTCATAAGTAGATGGTAGAACATGTTTCAACCGACTTGAAAAACATGTTTCAAGAAAAAAAATCATATAAAATAATTACATGTAATAGATATGGTGATGGGTGCGCTAAGGTGGAGCATGACGTTACAATGTCATAGGTAATGGGCATGACAACATGTAGGGTGTCACCACGGTTGTTGGCTCAACCGGCGGAGTTGACGGGGCTGACGATGGAGGGTGCAAAGATGTGCGACATCTAAGTGATGGTTCATCACAATATTGGAAAACAAGAGCGCTCACACAAAACCGGAATGTGATGAACCATGCGGGGGAGATGGGCACACGATGGTCATGCTAGCGCGCACATGAGGCAGGCGGCAAGGGACGCTTATTTCGCAACATCTCGTTCAGCCCACTAACGCCCGAGAGAAATGTGTCTCTAATGTGAAGTGTAACATAGCTGCTTCAATTGGGTAAATTTCAAAATTGAGGTGAAACATTAAAAGGCGTAAAAAGTATAACACGTCTGCTTCAATTGGGTAAATTTCAAAATTGAGGCGAAACATTAAAAGGGGTAAAAAGTGTAACACGTCTGCTTCAATTGGGTAAATTTCAAAATTGAGGCGAAACATTAAAAGGGGTAAAAAGTGTAACACGTCTGCTTCAATTGTGTAAATTTCAAAATTGAGGCGAAACATTAAAAGGGGTAAAAAGTGTAACACGTCTGCTTCAATTGGGTAAATTTCAAAATTGAGGCGAAACATTAAAAGGGGTAAAAAGTGTAGCACATCTGCTTCTTTTTTTTTGCGGGGGTGAAAGAAATCTCCATTAAGCTCACGGGGGCTTTTCAGCCGCAGCCAGGTTTACAACAAAGTTCATACCGACAGCAAGCCATACTGCTGTACGCGGTGTGCTACGGCCATAGGCGGCCAACTCATGACTAACAATGTTCTGAGAGCGGCTACAGTGAATAAAAGAAATCTCCCTAGTAGCGAGACTAGCCATCCCGCGAATTTCCTCTACTAGAGCACGATGAACCGATCTATCCCGCCGACGGCCTGTAAGCATGGCCACCGCCTCCGTACTATCCATTTCGACCACGATCAGTAGGTTCGTCCGATATAAGGCCAACTCTAGGCCTTCTCTACACGCCGCTAGCTCCGCCTCGAGGGCATTATTGTCAGGCCATTTTCTGGGATAAATCACAGAAGAGCCTCAAGTCATACCAGCCCCAAGAACAACTGGTACACTTCTTTGATATAGATAACCAGTACAAATATAATATTACACAGGGTTGAGTCAGGGTGCTCAACAATTATTACAAGCTTGCCAATATACTACGATGGTGGAATAACATAGTGGTGTGGTGGTAGAACAACACTGATACAATAAAATAAAGTCAAGCGTCAGTGTGAGGCTTGGCTATTTTATTGGTGTAGCAAAAACACAGCGGATGATACATGTGGTAGACTCCAAGATTACAGGTTGACTGACTGGGAACACCTCTAAGCGTCGGGCTCGCTAGCGCAATCTCCTTCCACAAGCTCGTCCTCCTCCAGGTTTGGCCAATGAAATAGCCAGGGACAAGCCAGTGAGTATGTTTCAATGTACTCGCAAACATTATGAATAAAAGATATACCGAATGCATATGCTCATGGTGGATTAAATGATATGTTCATGCTGACTGAAATTTAAAACATGTCATGATAAATATTAGCATGTGCAGAAAAATAAAATGTTAGTGATAAATCAAGAAAGTTAAAAGTGGATAATCGGGCGAGACAGGACCGCCCGGGAATCCAAAAGAAAATATAAACTGGAGAATCGGGCGAGACAAGACCGCCCGAGAATCCAAGAGAAATGCCAAACGGGTGTCTAAAAGAGAATCGGGCGAGACATGACCGCCCGAGAACTCAAGCGACGTCACGAGAGGTCTTGAAAAGAAATGCCAAACGGGTGTCTAAAAAAGAATCGGGCGAGACATGACCGCCCGAGAACTCAAGCAACACCACGAGAGGTCTTGAAAAGAAATGCCAAACGGGTGTCTAAAAGAGAATCGGGCGAGACAGGACCGCCCGAGAACTCAAGCGACGCCACGAGAGGTCTTGAAAATAAATGCCAAACGGGTGTCTAAAAAAGAATCGGGCGAGACAGGACCGCCCGAGAACTCAAGCGACGCCACGAGAGGTCTTGAAAATAAAATCGAGTGTCCGGGGTAGTCTAGCCAGCCCATGAGACACTCAGGAAATAAAATAAGAGAAACGGGTTAGTCCACAATAATATGCATAGTAATAATAATATTCACAACCATAATATTCATGATAACAAAAATATCCATGACAACGTTAGTGATGAAATAATAATATTCTGTAAAATAATTGATGCTCAAATTAATTATTTCCTCCAAAGACCGACACCGGACCGACACTTGACCCTTCCCAGCTAACGTCCTTGACCGTGGACACGGCTATTCGAATAGATATAACTCTGCAGAGGGTGTACTCTTTACCCACGTGTATGAGATTTCTTTAGTCGACACCGTGGCACTGACTAATTCCCACTACGGTCTTTGGGTTGAAAACACACCTGACTAGCACACACCAGATTAACTTTCCGGATGCCAGGAATCACCCAAGGCACCGTTCAAGAAAAACTCTAAGTCGGGGAGACTACAATCTCGAATAGCATGGGATCACTATTCATACGCGCGGATTACAAGGGGTGCCCCCCTCTCGGCCCAGCCGGATACACCCATGCCCCCTGACCTGATGACGGGCATTAGTCCATGGCCGTGGAAACCCTCATCATGGCCCTCTATGTGATGTGTACACAGACAGGGGTTAGCAACTTACTAAACCGTACTTCCCTCGCGGGAAGACCCGTGGCAGCACGGTGTTTAGCTAGGTGTGACGGAACAAGACTCGATCTAGGTCGACTCAGGAGGTGTTGTTATTATGCTGATCGGCATGTCCCACATGACACGGTGACACCGTCGTGTCCCAACACAGTCCGTGCTCACCCGCACGTCCAAGACAGGAGCTGCACTCCTGGTTGTCTCACAATCTTTTATTCACGGTGGAGAGTTACTTGAGTGAAGTGCAAGCAAGTGCAAAAAGTGATATGACCATGCATGCATGCATTATTTTCACACATATGGTGCAAACTCAAACCAATGCAACCATGCAATGCAATTCACCATACCCCAGGTTCAAAATGCTTGCCTTGTCCAAAGTAGTCAGAAGAAAAACCCTCGAAATTCCCGGCAAAGTTCCCCTCTTCGTTTTCTGAAAAATTCAAATTCGAATTCAAATCAAATTTTTTGCAACAGTACCAAAATTTGTCTCAAAATATTTTTGAATAAATACTAAAAAAACTAGAGAGAAAAATAAGAATTTCAAAAAAAGAATCAACTCAATCAGAGTTGTGGTTAAAAAGTTATTAAACTTTCAAATCTAGGGGCCTTTTTGCAAAAATCCAGTCCCTGTGCGTTTAAAAAGAAAACTCTTCGGGCAGAAGTACGCTTTCCAGCGTAGAAGACGTAAACAGAAGAATACGCCTTCGATTTAAAATCAGAAAAAAAGAAAACGCTGACGGGTGGGCCCCACCCGTCAGGTTCAAATTCAAACGCGCTCGCGTGCGAAGACAGAAAGGAGGCGGCGATCACCGGCGACGATCGCCGGAGTTCCAGTGGGTGGAGATGATCGGAACGTGCTCAGGGAGTCCGTCCGCGTCGGTGGGTGGCGGTGGTGGTCGCCGGCGATCACCAGAACGACGGCGAGGTCGACGGCGGCGGACGGTGGTTTCGGGCGAGGTGGGATCTCGTCGGAGAGAGCTTCTGTCATCGAATTGAAGCGGGGAATCGACGAGAGGGAGCAAGGGATGGCGACTGGTGGATTTTGGAGGGTGGAGATGGCCTAACAACGACGGGAGCTTCTCGGGTGCCGCGGCGGATCAGGTGGCCAGAGAGGTAGAAGAAGACCTCCCCGATGTCGGGGGAGTGACGTAGGGGACGATTTGGAGAAGGTGTGGGTGATGGGTGAAGAGAACGGAGCTCGGGAGGCCCTTTTATAGGGGATCCGAGGGTGGCCGAGCGGGTGCAGATGACGCCGGAGTAACTCCGGCCGTCGTGGTAGGTTAGGGCGGTGGTCAAGTTCAGTGCGTGCTTAGAGAGGTCAAGGGAGCTCTCCGGAAGCTTCAGTGCGGGCGGAGGCGAGCCCTATCCATTTCCCCGCGGATGGGCTCCCGTACGGGTGCGGCGGCGGTGGTCAGCTCCGGCGACTGCCAGCGGGCCCAGGGCGGTGTGGTCGGTATGGAGAGGATGCGGAGGAGGTGCCGCGTGGAGGAGAGGTAGGTGAGGGGAGCAGCAGCAGCAGTGAAGAGGGCGGGCGCCGTGGCGATCCGCTCGGTCGCCGCGGATGAGCTCGGAGGTAGCTGCACCGGCCGAGTACTGTGTCGTCGGCGGTGAGCTACTGACCAGAGGGGTCACGGCAGCTCATTGATGAGGAGAGGAGGCGTGGATGAGAAGGAGGGCGATGGAGTGGCGTGCACGGCGCCGATCTCTTCTCCTCTCTGAATAATTCAGTTAACTGAATTTGTTCGACAGTGAACAGTACGCACACCACCTATATGATGAAATGACAGAGAGGTCTAGGCATTTTAGGAATTTTGAGGAATTTTTATGGTGAGGTGTTGATGCATATAAGAGAGTCTGGCAAAGTTTCAGAATTTTTGGAGCATTTAAAAATAGGTTTGTATCAGAGAGATTGTTTCTGGTCCAAATTTGAATTGACTGAATTTTGAAAAATTTGAACTGTGGAACCCAAAGTCTTTGGTGAAATGGGTTGTGGGTACCATCTAGTTGCTAGGATAATTTTTGTGGAAGCAGAAGAATTGTAGAAAATATAGTTCCTTTGCAAACCAAAGAAACCATGAATAGAGTAAATTCCAACTTTGGAATTTAATAAATATGATAGAAATATTTTTGTAAGATGGAAAAGAGTTGGATACTATCCTAGAAGGTGTGAATGACTTGAGGGATAATTTAGGAGTGGCAGAAAAATTATTGGAAGAATTTAGAAGGGCTAGGAAGAAGTGAAATGATCACTCCTATGGAATAATATTAATTATTCCAAAACTTTTCTAAATGAAAATTGGTTGTGATCCTCCAAAATAATTTTCCAAGTAATTAAACCTTCCAAAACAGAACCATTTAAAATTTTGAACCCCAATAAAAAAAATTAAAATGATTTTTTTAGACTAGGAGAAAGAGAAGAAGAAAAGGACCATAATAATTCGAAGTATTTTTATTTTTAAGAGAAGATTTTGAAAATCCAAATGAAATATTTTGGGGTGTTACAATTATCACATGTGCGGAGCTCCCTGCATGCGCTATAGATGCTCTCACCTCTATCATCTCGCAGAATCATACCACCACCCGCCGCGCCCGTGGCCGCAATGTAACTCCCGTCCGTGTTCAACTTTGCCCAGCCCGGCACAGGGGGGCCTAGCTCACGCTTGCCTTGGTCTCCGTGCGCACTTGGGCGTATTGTGGTGAGGTAATGACCACCATCTTTCCCTTCTCTAGATCCCCCGTGGGATGTTGCTGTATGCACAATAGTGAGGTGATGTACCCGTGCAAAAAACGCCTGGAAGCTTCGGCAGGGGGTGGCAGCTTGGCGTGTGTGATCTCGTTGCGGACATGCCATATTCGCCACATGGTCATGAGCACCACCAGTCTTGCCGTATCATCCAAGGGATCCAACAGTGAGAAGACCCACTCTGGGCCTGTATTGTGGATGGACTCCACCTTGGGGATGTTCCAGTCCAAAGCCATGACGCGCCAGAGCTCCCTTGCCAAGGGGCACCTGCAGAGTGCATGGAAACCGTCCTCATGTTCCATAGCACAAAGGGGGCATATGTCAGTAAGCTCGAGATGCTGTGAGAATTTATTGGCCCAAGTAGCAAGTGAGTTGGTGACGATTCTCCAGGCGAAGACGCGTACCTTCGGGGGAGCAGGGCACCCCCATATGATCTTCCAGATGGCGCGACGACCATTCGGTGCCCTGCTCGTGGTAGAAGCCAATGGACGGTCGCGCTCGTCCATGGCTAGGCGGTAGGCGGACCGAACGGTGAAGATACCGTTCCTCTCTGGTGCCCATGCAATGATGTCGTCCGTGACGCGAGGCAAGGTACGGATGCTGGTGATGACGTCGATATCCGCCGGGAGGAAGTAGCGACGAAGAAGGTCCATGCGCCAGGACCCATCGCCATCCAAGAGATCCGCCACCCTCCTGAGGCGGCACGTGCCCTGCGGGGACATGGGTTGACGCAACGTCTTCCTGGGTAGCCACCGGTCACGCCATATGCAAATGTTTCGCCTGTCCCCGACGCGCCATATGATGCCCTTCTTCAAGAGCTCAAGGCCATGCTGAATCGCCTGCCAAGTCGGGGAGGCATTCCCCGTGAAGACCGTGTCTTCGAGGCGCCCCTCTGGGTAGTACCGCGCCTTAAGAACCTGCGCACACAAGCTATTGGGATTAGTTAACAGACGCCAGGCTTGTCTCGCTAGGAGAGCCTGGTTGAAGAGGAGAAAATCTCTGAATCCCAAGTCACCCTTGCTTTTCTGAGCTTGTATCTTTGGCCACGCCAACCAATGTGTTTTTCGTTTGCCTTCTGACGCACCCCACCAAAAGTTCCGGACCATCCTGTTCAGGTCATCACAGACAGACAAAGGTAACTTAAAAACACCCATGATATAAGTAGGGATGGCCTGCGCAACTGCGTTAATCATAGTCTCCTTGCCCGCAAGAGAGAGGGTGCCCCCCATGCGATAATCCGTTTCAACAACCAGGACTACAAGTTCTGAAATTTACCACGTGACATACGACCTTCGGGCGTCGGTAGGCCTAGATACTTTTCTTCGAAAGTAATAGTGCCTATATGGAGTGTATTTCTCACCACCTCCTGCTGATCCGTGGGGACAAGAGGAGCCAAACAGTGCGCTGCACTTGGCGGGATTAATATATTTCCCTGTAGCATTAGCATAAACACTTAACACTTTGTGGATCTTCTTTGCTTGATCCTCCTGCGCTTTGAAAAATAGCAACGTATCATCTGCGAACAGGAGGTGAGATACGCCCGGTGCTCTGCGACATATTTTCAGCGGGGAATAATCACCTTTTCCCTCGCCATCTTTTAACAAAGCGGATAATCCATCAACCACAAAAAGGAACAAGAACGGGGACAAAGGATCACCTTGCCGCAGCCCACACGACGTTGCAAATGATTCCAAGAGGGTTCCATTGAATTTAACCGTGTATCTCACCGAGGTGATGCAAGCCATAATCCAGTCCACCCACCGGCGAGCGAAGCCCATCTTTTTCATCATTCGCTCTAAGAAGATCCAGTCCACCCTGTCATAAGCTTTTGATAGATCCAACTTATAGGCACAGAAGCTCTTACTAGGGTCCTTCTCCTGCTGAATAAAGTGAAAACACTCAAAGGCAATTAGAGCATTGTCTTTAATCATCCTACCAGGGACAAAGGCACTCTGCTCAGGGGAGATAATATCATCCAATATAGGTCTCAGCCGGTTCACTAAGCATTTCGCCACCACCTTATAAATGGCGTTGCATAGGCTTATTGGACGAAACTCAGTGAGTCTCTCCGGGTTGTCCACCTTCGGAATGAGAACGATGGAAGTGTCGTTCACCCCCTCAGGCATACTCCCGGTCCGGAAAAACTCCTTCACCCCTGCAATAACCTGCTCCTTCATAACAGCCCAGTTTCTCTGGAAGAAGCGAGCGGGAAATCCATCCGGACCTGGCGCCTTGAGCGGCCCAATCTGAAATAGAGCACCAGCAATCTCCTTGTCCGAAAAATCTGCGCACAGGCCATCATTCATGCTGTCATTAACACGAGTTTGTATCAAGTCTATAATTGGGTCCGCACAAAGAGAAGTGTCAGAAGTAAAAAGTTTAGAGAAATAGGCCGTGGCCATAGCCGCCATGGAGCCATGATCCTTATGCGTGACCCCTGACTCATCAATGAGGGATTTAATACGGTTTTTCCGAGCACGCCACACCGCTTTCCGGTGGAAAAACTGGGTGTTGCGATCCCCCTCCCGTAACCATGCAATACGGGATCTCTGCATCCACAACATCTCCTCCCTATAGAGTAATTCATTCATCCGGTCGGTCGCCTCTCTGATTTCTTTCCTGTCTGCATTCATAGACATGAGCTCCTCTAGGCGAGAGCGAGACTTGTTAATTTCCTTAATAACGTTACCAAACTTTTTCCTGCTCCAGTCTTGTAATTTTTTCATCATATTACCTAAGCCCGAAGCAACATCACCAAGATGTAACATAGACCCGAATTCAGTCTAGGTGTTCATGATTACCTCAGGCAAGGAAGGATCACGTTCCCACATGACCTCGTACTGTCTGCACCTCCTACCCGCTGCCTGGCGCGGCTCTTCCAACACACAACGTAGCAGGATGGGGAGGTGGTCGGAGCTGGCGCCATCAGGTGCTCCACCCTGGCATGAGCAAAGGTGTCCCTCCAAGCGTTGTTGGCGACAGCACGGTCAAGGCGAACCTTGACGTTCACCCGTCCCCCTCGCCGATTATCAAAGGTGTACGGGAGCCCTGCAAAACCGAGGTCGCCCAGTCCACAAACCTCAAGAACATCACGAAAATCAAGCATCTGACCTGCCGAGCGCGGTGTGTCGGAGAAGTGCTCGAAACTCCACATCGCCTCGTTGAAATCACCCACCACGACCCATGGAATGCTGGCCTGTTGGTGGAGATTACGGAGGAGGGACCACATGCGGTGACGGTCCTCCGTCCGGGGCTCGCCGTAGACACAGGTAAGCCGCCAAGGTGGCTCACCATCCACACCAGTTACATACGCGTCAATATAGCGTTCATTTATTTCTTTTACATCAAGACTCACAGACTCATGCCAATACAAAGCAAGGCCTCCACTACAACCAGCACAATCGAAAGCATCAAAACCTCTTAACCCTAACCTAGAACGGTACCTCTTCATTTTATTCTTAGACTGCCTAGTTTCACAAAGAAAAACTATACTAGGGGACTGAGCCTGCACCAGACTCACAAGATCACGAACTTTCCGAGGGTTCCCCCCCCCCTCGGCAGTTCCAGCTTAAGATATTCATGGCTCCTGACAGGGCTCCATCGGCCCCGTCAGTTCGTCGGCGGCCACTAGGCTGACTGCCTCCAAAGTATTAGGTCCGCCCATCATGTCCTGGTCCGGCATCCCACCATCCTGCTGAGTCTGCTGCCCGTCCAGAGACCCCAGTGTCTTGCGCTTTTTTGGTGTACCTGAAATCACAAGTTTGGTCGGATTGGTAGTGTTAGGATAAACCACTAGTGCTTTGTCAGTCGCGTCCCCTCCTGTAGCAGTGACTTGGTCACCAGCAGCTGCACGTTTGCCCAAGGTGGATGCGCCATCAGAGAGGTCTGCATCATCCATGCTCACCTCCTGCGATAGATTACGCTGCGCGGGAATCATGTCAGAACTCTTCGGCTGTGGGACGAAATCATTGTTTTGACCCTTTGTGCAAACAAAATCCAGAACTGACCTCGATTTGAATTTTTTTTGGAATCTGACCTCTTTGGGTGACGCCAACATCCGTGGCGTCTGGGTTACGAAGGAGACGCCATGGTTCGTGGCGTCTGGCCCTGGCCCGCACGACCCACCGGGACGTGTTGACCGCCTGACGTGGCAAAGGGGCCAGACGCCAGGCACCTTGGCGTCTGGCCCTGGTAACTGAACCAGCCGTGCGGCCCAGCCCACCCCCATCTCTCTTTCCTTGCGGCGGCGGCCGAGCTCAAGAACAGAGAGCTCTTCTCTCGCCCTCTCTCCCCTCCTCTCACCAAATTCGTGGATCTCCCCCTCCACCCACTCATTTTCTTGGATCTGAGGTCCCTAGCCATCCTTGAGGTATTCTCCTCCCTTCCCTCCAATTCATTTTGATTGAATCCTCTTATTGTGGATGCATAATTGAACACTAGGTGGTGTTAGATGAATAGATGGTATCTTCGTTTTAGGTATATATTTGTAGTTGGTAGATGATTCTCTATGATTGGTAGATTGTAGATGATGTTTTGTTCAATGTGTAGGCCATTTTAATTCGGTTTTGTGCATATATAGATGATTTTTTTTGCTTAGTAATGCCTAGGGGCTGTTTGAGATGATGGGAGTATGTGGTATGGAAATATATGATTTGTGCTTAGTAAAGAATTAGGGACTGTTTGAGACATTTGTTTGAGAATATTCTTTGCAAATAAATTTATTCTTGAACTATGCAAACACGAATGCATTATGTTGATGTTGGATATGTATATTATTTTATATGCATTATGTTGAGAATAAAATCAGATTATGCCAAGTTAGTTGATGCCTCTTTGATACGCATTATGTCGGATATGCATTATGTAGATGTTCTTGGCATGAAGTTCATTATGCATTTGTTCATATTTGTTTGGTAGGATGGCGGATAATGATAATGGACCTTGGTACGACGGACTAATCCAGGAGTTGGACATGGATCATCGTGCTCGGGCCATTGAGAACCAGAAGGTAAGAAGCAAGACTAAATATTTTTCGGTGTTTTTCATTTGTGTTTTGTACTGATCAGGAGCTCATTTTTTTTGCAGCCTGTAGTTGCTTTGCGCATGAGGGGTCATGGTGCGGATGACTTTCCTTACGACGTGCGGTACGAGTCGTACATTCGGAGACTGGGGCTTCTCCCATTTGTGTTGCAGTTCAAGCGACACCCTCCGCCGGTGAACCACGCGGCGCTCACCGCACTTGTGGATCGTTGGAGGACCGAGACACATTCCTTCCACCTTCCCTGTGGGGAGATGACGATGACCCTAGAGGACATGGCTATGATAAGTGGCCTTCCTATCAACGGACAAGTTGTTTCCGGGCATGTGCACGCCGTGAATTGGCGAGCTCGGGTTGCTGTTTTAATTGGTGTTGAGCCCGAAGCCCCTCTCGCAGGCAGGCCCGATAGCGCAAAAGTGAAGCAAACCTGGCTAAAAGAAGTCAGAGGACAAGGATGCCCTGAGGATGCCAATGAGGTTGTTGTGCAGCAGTTCGCTCGGGCCTATCTTTGGTATGTACTGACCAAGGTAGTCTTCTCAGACTCAACCGGGAACGCAGCCCTCTGGATGTGGTTGGAGCGACTCAGTGACTGGGATACTCAGTATAGTTGGGGTTCGGCGGCACTAGCATACTTGTATCGTCAGGTAACATATATTTTCAGCCATTTATCTTGCATTTGTCATGCGCCTCCATATCTAACATGTATGTTTAATTGCAGCTCGACGTGGGGTGTTGCAGGAAGAATGATACTTCCTCATTGGCGGGGTTTGTTTGGAGCCTATCCGTGTGGATGTGGGAGCGGATTCCGGTTGGACGGCCCGTGATAAAGGACACCCAGCACCCAATTGCACATCCACATGAAGGGCTTCATGATGATGATCCATATCGGCGCCCCACAATTGCACACTATTGGGATCAGGCGACGGTGTACACGGGAAAGTCGCATGTGCGATACAAGTGCTATGTGAACGAGCTGGACACATTGACTGCTGACCAGGTACATCCTTGTGAAGTTCACTTCAAGCCATTTATCTTTACCTCCTTGTGAAGTTCACTTCAAGCTTACATTTTGGCTGCTAGATGCAAACTAAAATTATGTGAAGACCGAAATTTGTACCTAACATTTAGCTCCTCGTGTTGCAGGTCTTCTGGAGGCCTTATGTGGATCATGATCGTGACTTCAACCCAAATGATATGTGCACTCGTGATAGGCATCTTTGGCGAGCGAGGTGTCCAATGATATGCTTTTATGCAGTCGAGTGGCACTTTGTAGACCGTGTTGCCAGACAATTTGGAAAAAGACAAGGTATTCCAATTGAGGAGAGCAATGACAGAATCCAATCTCTGCATCGGTGAGCAAAGATGTCTCTGAGATATGTATTTCAGCATTGAGAAAGTATATGTTTGCTAATGGTTAATACTGTGCATCATTTGCAGGTTCAGTCGAAGGAACAATCAGGATGTAATTGATTGGGCGAACAAACACCGTCGGTGGATAGAGATTTGGGATCAAAGAGAGACTTTAGTGGAATCAGAGAATAGACCCCACAATCAGTCAGCATACCAGAAGTATCAAGTGTGGTATGCGAAGCGTTACCGGTTAAAACTAAAGCCCGGTTGGACTCATGATGAGTGGTCGGAGTTGGTGTCTGAAGACCCGGAGGCTGCAGAAGGTTATCATGCCTTTAACCGGGCGGTGAGAGAGACCAAAGGGACTCAACTTGACTATGCACCGATGCATGATGAATTGGTAGTTTAATGAACCTATACTTGCATTGTCTTGTCTTTTTTCTTGCGTTACCGGTTTCTTATGAATGTTTTGTGTGTTCATGAATTGCAGGGCAACGAGTTGCTTATGTGCGTCAACGATGCCAATGTAGCACTCAGTCATCCCCCGGGTGGTGGATTGTCTGAGAGGACTCTTAGGACCACGATGGAGGTATGAGCCATCTATTAGGAAATCTTATCTTTTCGGATTAGTTATTTGCTTCTCATATCAATTCATATTTTGTGTTGTTGCAGAAGTTCAAGAAACGGTTCCACAAGATGGCAGCTATGCTTTCTTGCCACGGTGCTCAGGCCGCTGAAGCGAGTGCACCTGGTACCCGCGCCTCCAGAGCTAGCCGCCGCTATCGACGCGACGAGGAGAGTGAGGAGGAGGCCCATCAAGAAGAGCCTCCAGAACAAGAGGAGGAGGCCCATGAAGAAGAGCACCCAGAGATAGTGGAGGCCCATGAGTACGATATTGATGCCCCACAGCCATCACAGGCTACCCAACCGACACAAGGCCTCACTCGCTCTGAGAAAGGCAAAGGAAAAGCTAAGACACTCAAAGGCAAAGGGAGAAGGAAGAAATGGAACAATAAGTTGCAGAGCCCGGAGTATCCTCATCAGCAGCTGCCTAAAGGAATGACTAGACATCAGTCTAACGAGGATGAGGAGTCTAGCGAGGAAGAGGAGGAGGACCGCGAGGAGGAAGAGCTTAGCTGAGATGAGGTGCTAGCAAATGCTCTGAAGAAGAGAGTAAGGAAGAAGTGAGCTAGCAACGTCAAGTTTAGTTCTCGTGTGCCATTTCGTGAACTTGGTGTCGTTTGTTAACTTTGTATGAACTTGTCGTCGTGCTGAGAACTTCTTAAGTTGTCTTGAACTTGTCATGAATTCGTGAACTTTCTATGAATGTATGACATCAACTTGGTGTTGTTGAAATTGTGGAATGTTCGTTCGAACTTGCTAGATATTGCTGAAATTGTGGAATGTTTTGAACTTGCTAGATATTGCTGGTATTGGTGTTGTTGAAATTGTGGAATTGTTGTTGAAATCGTGGAATCTTTGATATTGCTGATAATACTTATTTCTGTACAGAGGACCAGACGCCAGGGTGGGGTGGTGGGGAGAGAGTTAGGGGACCAGCAGCTCGGGAGATTACCACAAGCAACAAAGTGACTCCAATCCAACGGACAAATGGGACCGATTTGTCAGAGATTTGAGGGGAGGTGGGGTGGTGGGGAGAGAGTTAGGGGACCAGCAGCTCGGGAGTGTGTGTAGAATAATGGTATGAGTGGGATGAGGTGGGCCCAGTGCATCTTATCCACTGGTGCACCCCCAGACGCCATGGTCCTTGGCGTCTGGTACTTACGTACCAGACGCCAAGGACCATGGCGTCTGGGGGTGCATCAGGGGATCCAGTGACTGTTGCTCTCTGGTTAGCTAACCAGACGCCATGGTCCTTGGCGTCTGGGTGACGTGGCCCTAAGTACCAGACGCCAAGGACCATGGCGTCTGGGGGTGCATCAGGGGATCCAGCAACTTTTGCTCTCTGGTTAGCTAACCAGACGCCATGGTCCTTGGCGTCTGGGTGACGTGGACCATGGCGTCTGGCTAGCTAACCAGAGAGCAAAAGTTACTGGATCCCCTGATGCACCCCCAGACGCCATGGTCCTTGGCGTCTGGTAGTTAGGGCCACGTCACCCAGACGCCAAGGACCTTGGCGTCTGGGGGTGCTCCCAAGTTACTGGTGGAGTTGCTGGTGGTTCTGGTGCACCCCCAGACGCCATGGTCCTTGCCGTCTGGCCCTGCTGCAGGGCAATACTTGCATGTTCTCTTCATATTTTGGTTTAGTAACTTCTTCCACACTTTGTTAAACATTACAAATCACAAAAAATGTGAACAAAGCAAACTAGCCTCAAATGACAAGTTCATCACACACAAGATTCCGAATGACATAAATAGTTCATCACACACAAGATTTCGAATGACATAAATAGTTCATCACAAACACAAGGTTTCGAATGACATAAATAGTTCATCACAAACACAAGGTTTCGAATGACATAAATAGTTCATCACACACAAGGAGTCTCGAATGACACGAAAGTCAATCATCGATGCCGGTGCCTTTTCCATTGGTCTACTGAGTAGTACGGGGCCATTTCCCCTTCTTGTCACGTGCCTCGTCCTCCTCTTGTGCATCGCGAGCCCTTGCTAGCTTTCTTGCCCTCTCTTGTTGACGCTCCTCCTTCTCTTTGCGTGACCTCTCCCCCTCACATTTCTTGCGCTCTTTCTTCTCCTTCTCACGACGCTCCCTCTCCAACTCCCTTGCAAAGTTTTCCTCGAAAAGGCGCTGCCTCCGCATACAATCTCGATATTGGTCCTCTTGCACATCTTTTGGTACTTCGTGATCTATCCAAGTGAAATACTTGCAAAGTGGAGGAGGAGACTACAGAACAATCATGTTTGTGTTAGTAATATGAGTTGAAACAAATTTACATCAATTGGATGTGACGTGTAACATACCGGTGGTAGGTCATATGCGTTAGTTGGCCGCGCACGATCATATGCATAGTTGGGACACACAAAAAATCTTCTACCTTCTGTCCATGACTTTTTGCGATCAGTGGACACCTTCACCTTGCAAATATCACCACACCAACATGGTGGTGTGGCAACATCCTTCTCCTTCTTCTTGTCCAACGTAGCCACCCCCCACGTCTTCGGCATGTCCTCTCGGTCGGCGCATGGCGGCCTCGTGCTGGAACCGGATGAAGCCATGCCTACAAGAGGAAGAATTGTTAGCAAATAGACACAAACAAAGTAAATGTGTAAATAAAGTGCGAGCAAATAATATACCATTCATATTCAATCAATCATTTGGATTACGCAAATAACCGAATGCCGATCCATTATCAACTTGCCCTCTTCGACCGCCAACTCTAGCACTTGTGCTTCCTCTACGGCCACCACCAATACCTCTAGCACTTGTGCTTCCTCTACGGCCACCACCAACACCTCTTGCACTTGTGCTTCCTCTACGGACACCACCAACACCTCTAGCACTTGTGCTTCCTCTACGGCCACCACCAACACCTCTAGCACTTGTGCTTCCTCTACGGCCGCCACCAACACTTCTTCCCCCTTGTTCACCACCGGAGCCTCCTCCACGGCTAGTGCTAGAAATGCCCCTTTTCGACGTTTTTCTTTTCTTGTGACTCCGTGCATTGTGTCCCTCACCATCACACCCTCCACAAATGGTAGTTTCAGGAGCCTCCATGAAATGACCGCTACCAAATTGCTTCATGCCAGTGTATCCGGCTAGGTCATCCATATCACCCCTGAACCGCTTGGTTCTCCTTCTACCCTTGGTCTCCACCTTCAAGAGAGGGTCTGGCTTAATATGGGGTCCATGATACTCAGGCCACTGTGATTGGTCTAAGAAAGGGTGAAATCGAGGCGCCCATATCAACCTAGTAGTTTCCAAATGGAACTCTTGCATCCGCACGGTTTTCCCATCACAAACTGTGAGGTGTCTCGCCTTCGCCGCCGTTATCAAATGCGAGCATGGCCAATGATACTTACTAGGCCTCTCGCACTGGCACCACCGTGTCTTCAGGTGCACCTCAAATGCGGCACCACCATATGAAAAACCATCTCGTGTTGTGCCACCTGGCTCGTCGATTTGATAGATCATTTTAGTTTTGTCGAACGTGATAATGCTTTGTTGCGAAGACTTGCTTGCTTGTAACTGCAGCCATTCATCAACAATTTCCGGATATTCCTTTTTTTCACCTATCCAGTTGGCAGTCTCTTCCGAATGCCTCTGAAAGTACTCATTAAGCTTGAAGAAGGTATACTCCACTATTGCAGTCACCGGCAATGAACGGACACCCTTGAGAACATTGTTGAAACATTCAACCAGGTTGCTCGTCATGTCTCCATATCGCCTACCTCCATCGTCATGAGCGCGCGCCCACTTGTGCTTATCGCCGAAATTCCTATTTAAGAAATCTTTTCCCCCATCGTTCACCGCCGCATAGAGTTTGTTATAGCGAGCATCGAAAGCATTAGTGTTGAAGGCAACACATACATGGGTAAGGTCTTTGCTGAGCTCCTTGCTCTTACATGCCCTGTAAAAGTTGGCCACAAAATGCCTCATGCACCATTTGTGGTGAAGCTTTGGAAAGCCTGGAATCTCAATGTCCACTGCCTTGAGTATGCCATGGTGCCGGTCCGATATGATGCATACCACCCTAGCCCCAATCACCTTGTGCCTCACATGACCCATGAACCACTCCCAGTTGTCCTGGTGCTCGGAAGGCACCAAAGCAAATGCCACGGGCAACACATTGTCATTGGAGGAGTGCGCCATTGCTACCATTAGTGTGCCCTTGTATCTGCCGGTAATGAAGGTGCCATCTATAGACAAAACCGGACGACAATGCTCAAATGCCGCCACACATTGTCCATAACTCCAGAAGGCACGACGGAACACTCCGTCGTGGTTAGCCTCAACCACATGATACATGCCCGGGTTCCTATGTGCAATCGCTCCCAACAACCTCGGGAGTTGATTGTATGCTTCTTCGTAACCACCATACAACATCCTAATAGCATTTGCCTTAGCCCTCCATGCCTTCCCATACTTGACTTCATAACCATATAGTTTTTTCGCCGTCCGCATGAGAAACCTCACTTTGACGGTGGGATCAACGGCTATGTCTTTCATAAATTTGTATCCAAGATACTCAGACGTGAGCTGACGATGTGTCTTACGAAGTCGTTTCGATGGCGGTTTGCACTTATGGGTGGCAACACAACTTCTTAACACCCATTCTCCGGTTTCTTCAAGCTTTCTTGCACGAACCTTCCATGGGCATCCTTTTTGCTCACACTTGATGGTGTACCGCAAATTTATATCGGAGTGCTCAATAATATATGGCCTATGGTTCCGAATGGCATAGTCAGCCAACCAAATCTTCATACCAACCAAACTTAAGAACTTCACTCCTTTCTTCAAATAAGCATTCTCATCCTCGTTCTCCTCCCTTGGTTCGCCTGGATCCGGGCAAGGTGTTGGCTCAATTGCAGTCATTCTCATACCGCCATCGACTACGACTTTATGAGCAAGGCTGAGATCTCGAAACAAGTGAGTTCTTTTTTGTAAGCCCGTCAACTCAAAGTAAATTTGGTTTTCCTCCTTCGTGAATCCGTCCTCATCCAATTCTTCCTCCGGACCTTCGTCATCCGAGTCGTACCCATATAGACGCCTAAAAGGCATCTCACGATCCATGTCCTTTTGCGCTATGTAGGCATCCAAGTCACCAACATCATTACCATGAAACCCTTCCTCTAGCTCATCTTCATCATCATTAGCATCACCGTCCTCTTGAATTACGTTGTCACTACCAATCACCTCAACTTCATTTGCTTGGCTACTTGGTGGTTGGCTAGAAGCATTTGGGGCATAAAACTCAACCTCACTTGCTTCACTAGTTGGTGGTTGGGGATAAGCATTGGAGGCATCAACCACAACCCTATGCTCAACAAGGGGCACGATTGTCCTCTCGGTCATGTCATTCATTGGGGAAGACGCATGCCGGTTCAAGTCAATTGTAAACCGAGGATGTTCAACCTTGGTGGCAAACAATTCAAATGACTTGTCTTCCGATTGGGCAACTTTTTTCTTGTATACATCCCAATGCAAATCCGAGGTGACAGGCATACTTTTCAAGCGAGATTTGGCTCCAACTCCTACATCATACCTTCCTATTAACTTAACATCATCATTGGGGTCCATCCACTTTAAGACATGTCTCACTTTTGCAACAACCTCCTCATAGCTAGGGCTAGTATCAAAAACCATTGGTTCCTCACCCGTGTCGGCATTGGCATTGTTACTCAAGAATGCCTCCTTGTCCATATAATGAACATTAACAAGTCTCTCCATCTAAAAACAACATGAATGCATTTAAGGAATCAATGACAATTGTTGGATATCCACAAACAATACATTATATCCAAAGCATATCAACACTACATTATTGATGATGCCCAAAAATGTATCATTAATTAACATACACTAAGCTAAGTTAACCCTAAACACTAACTAACCCTAACCCCCAATCTTTCTACTCAACAAGCTAACATACATACTACACACTATGCATATCCCTATATTATCAAAGTTAAACAAGATATTCACACTCAAATCCTCCCCAAAACATAGAACTAGGGTTGCACCCACATGTACAAAATGCTAGCAAAATAACAAGATTTAACCAAAAATAATTGGGTGATTTGGGGGAGATTACCACAAGCAACAAAGTGATGGAAAGGAAGAAGTGAGGGAAGCACCTTTTGGGGAGGATTTGAGGGGGGGGGGGGGCTTGAGGGAGGGGAGAGAGGGGGGGACCAGAAATTCTGCTTCAAGCTCGGGCTGGATTGGGGAAAGTAACTGGGGTGGGTCCCACCCAATTCCCTTGGGGTTATTCACTTACCAGGACCAAACGCCAGGGTCTACGGCGTCTGGCCAAACGCCATGGTCCTTGGCGTCTGGCCCCTTTGCCACGTCAGCCGGCCAACGTGCCAGGGGGGTGGTGCGGGCCAGGGACCAGACGCCAGGGTCCCTGGCGTCACCCGTGCAACCCAGACGCCACGCATGTTGGCGTCACCCAAAGAGGTCAGATTCCAAAAAAATTTCCAATCGAGGTCAGTTCGGGATTTCTTTAGCACAAAGGGTCAAAACAGTGATTTCGTCCTCGGCTGTGAGTGGTTGGAGTACTGGGCGCCCTTGGAGAGGTTCTCATGGGCCTGAGTGTTGACGTTTGCTTCTGCATGGCGTATCTCATTAGCGCCCTTGCTGCCACCCACCATGGCCTTCATTTGTTCTGCTAGCATAGCATCAACCGCTGGATTCCCCGTGCTGTGATCTGGTGCATGATGCTGACGCCTCACGGAGCCACCGTCCGAGCGACGAGCTCCCCGGCCTCCTCGCCCTCGGACCGACGACCCAGTACTCTCTGAAGAGAAGTCAAGGCCTCTGAACGCCGTCGGGTTGACCTTTGCTTTGACAGTCCCAAACTGCCTCGTGAAGGGGCGTGGTGGAGAGCACCGAAGTTTACCACTGAACTTGCCTGACGGATGTCCTCCTTTAAGATTCCGGCCACATGATTTCACTTGGTGTCCGAGGTAACCGCATGTGTAACAGAAGTGTGGCAATTTTTCATACTGGATTTGGAATTCAACCCTCGTTTTCTTCTCTTGAAGCTTGGCAGTCATGGCGACAGAAGTTTCAAGCGGACGGTACACTGGTACGGCCACTCGGACCCGCACATAGTTGCCCGTCTTCTCACTGAGTTCAGCTTAGAGGATTGTACCTAGGTTCGCGTAGAGCGCTTTCACCACAGCCTCCGTCCTCCAATTCATGGGCACGTTGAGAATGCGTACCCAGATCCTCATCGTATCCAACTTGTAGTCAGACACTTTCCTCATACCATCAAAAGCCTCAATCAGCAGCGGATCGTGCTCGTACTGCCATGGCCCTCCTCGAAGGACTCGAGACATGTCGGCCTCGCATCCGAAGTGCACAAGGCATTTGTTATCTCACTGATATGCATAATCAAAATCCTCTTTTAGCCTCCATCCATCGGTGATGTTCTGAAACAGAGTGCTCGGAGATGGCCGGTCCAGTGAGTACACGAGCATGATCACAGTCCACGGGTGTTCCTGAACCTGCAGCACTCCCTCCTCCTGAAGGTCGACCTCCACTAGCTCTGCATCCTCATCAGGATCTTCTCCTTCCCTAAAAGCCTCCGGCCCCTCCTCATCACGGCAATCGCGCTCGCGTGCCGGAGGGCTGGACCAAAAGCTCGTAGCTCGTGAGCTTAGTGAGCGCTCGATAGTTCGGCTCGTTAAGCTCGTGGCTCACTTCTTAATGAATAGAGCCAATCATCGATTTCAGCTCGTTAAGCTTAATGAGCTTAACGAACGAGCTAACGAGTTTCACGAGTGGCTCGTTAAGCTCGTTAGTAACAACACAACACATATTTTTATTTTACGCGATTTATTCAATCTCATCTACATAGGAGGCAACAAACTAGTGTATTTCCTTTTGTAGTCACCATCTTTCTTCTTAAAAACATACTCATCATGTAGACCGAAACACATCAGAATATGTTAACGAGTGCTCGCGAGCGCTCACGAGCTTAACGAGCTTCAAACGAATCGAGCCGAGCAGGGTTTTCTGCTTGTTAAGCTTAACGAGCTTAACGAGCACGAGCTTAACGATCACGAGCTTAACGAGCCGAGTAGCTCGTTAGTCCACCCCTGCGTGCCGCCGGCGTCGAACTCGCCGTGCCCGCCGCTTCTGGCATCTTCGTCTGGTTCCATATCGTCAACGTGTGCAGTCATGGGTTGATCCGCGTAGCAGCATCGGATCCCTCAGATTGAGGCTTCGGGCGAGCAGCATCCACAGAGGGAGCCCTGTATGCGCCCCCACCTACCTCCGAGTTCACCATAGCTGCCAGTGGCTTCTTGCCCGAGTCTTGCGAAGGGGACAACATGCTCACAGGCAACGGCGGAGTTGTGGTTTCTGGCGGGCGATCTGGCGGTTCCCGAAGTTGCTTTGGCAGTCCCTCTGAAACCCTAGATGGGTTTTTGTAGGCGCCCGGCCTTGATTCCTTGCAGCGGGGGTTAGGGCACCCCGACCCCAACTCGGAGATGGCTGGAACGCAAGGCCTCCTGGGGCCGAGCGCTCGCTCTGCGAACGCAGCCGCTGCTGATCCGACGCCCAGACTTGGTTTGGACGCGGACGGGAGGCCACACACGGCCGGCGCAGAGGCCGATGGTGGCGGCGGCGGGGCTATCGCCTCCAGATCGCCAGGGGCAGGAAACCCTAGCGACGGCATGAATTTGGCTAGATATGATAATCTGATAACTGTAACACATCTGCTTCAATTGGGGAAATTTCAAAATTGAGGCGAAACATTGGGGTAAAAAGTGTGAAACAATTGCTTCAATTGGGTAAATTTTACTCCCTCCGTTCCTAAATATAAGACCTTTTAGAGATTCCACTATGAACTACATACGGATGTATATAGTCCTATTTTAGGAACGGACGGAGTAAGAAATAGTATCTGCTAAATTGGGTATAGTTGTCACAAAAATCGTGCAGGTTTGATAAAATGCGATTTTTTTTCCTTTTAGATGTTTGTCTTCAACCTAGGGATCGACGATGAATAAACGATATACTTCCTCCGTCCAAAATAAGTGTCGCTGCTTTAGTATAAAGTTAGCAGCACAAAGTTGTACAAAATCAACGGCAGTTATTTTGGGACGGAGGTGGTAGTATTCTCTCACCGAAGCATTATCATTTTGAAATATAAGCAGCTGCAATCAGTTAATCTACATCGGAGTGGTAGTTTGTGCTTGGTCAAATATTTCTGCTTGGCGGTGTAATGGCTAGCTTAGCCTTTTACACTAATAAAGTCTGAACGTTATTGTGTCGTCTTATCTATGTCCACCATGTGGCTATGTCTCAACCTGGCAGTCGGGTCGGGTTTGGTCGGGTCGACCTCTACCAGACCCATGCCCTATAAGTAAATGGGTCTACCCCTTCGCCCACGACCCTACCCATGGGCATAGGAGCAGACACACGCCCATACCCATCGGGTAAGCCAACCCAATGGGTTACCCATCGGGTTGCTGTGCAGTGCACAACAGAGAATAGGCTCAACAGCATGGAACAAAGCATCAGTCAGCCCCCGAGTATGCCTTTATAGGCAGCAACCCAAGTTCGCTCTCATCGAACAAGCGAGGTGGTACTAAAGTTTACCGTGTTCTTCTCTGGTTGCAGGCACAGCTAATGAATATGGGTTGTACATGGGCTGCAAAAGCCTAACATGCCAATACATTTGATATGGGCTGCAACGTGGTTGGTTTCATGGGCCTAGGATGCTGAGAAGTGAGAAGGCATGTCACAATATTTTTAGCAATTGTTAGTGAAATATACGTAAGGCTAAACGATAATATATACTCAAAGGCTGAACTAATTAGCATGTATCTTTACCAAAAATGTTCATGTGCCATATAAAATAAAATATATTTTAATTACTAATATTAATCGGGTTACCCATCAGGCTTACCCATGGGTGAAGATGGCGACCCATACCCTACCCATTCGGGTCGGGTGCCCATGGGCGCGGCCACCCATGGGTCGGATTGCCGGGTTGAGCTATGTCTCTCCACTAGTCCATATGCATGCTTTGCAGCATATAAGTGGGCTGTCTTCAGCCGGAAAGCTCAAAATGCTGCCCGTTTCGCACCAGGTGGCGTGTAGTTTTCCAACTTAATCTCCTCCTTTTGCACAAAAGTGTACGTGTAAATAATCAATCAACGGCAGCCGTCCATGCATGCTGTTACATTGTCATTGGAAGGTTCGGTCGAGATATGCACACCTGATTATCAAGTGCGTCGCTCAAAAGCTGAGTGGCGTCTAGTCAACTTTTTTTTTTTTGAACAAAGGCGTCTAGTCAACTTGCAAGAATGTTCCAGCTATACCAACTAGGAGTAAAAAAAGAAAAGAAAAACGTTCCAACTATGCCATGCCAACATGATCGAGCTCGCCACCGGCCATCCGTACTCTACGCACGTCCTGCAAGTGGTACGTCCGGCCGGCGCTACTGTTGCTGCGGTGGAGTCATCGCCGTTTTCGAGTCCGGTTCTAGCTGGCCTCTTCTTCGTGTGCTCGCGGGCTTGGCTGCCGGCGTGGTTCGGTGAAGCGGGCTCGACAGTCTGCGAGGTGCGGGGTCTTGCCCCCGCCGATGTGCCATCCATGGGGATTGGATTCCGTCGCCCGCGGCGGATGATTATTGCGGCGACCAAACGAGGCTGGGTCCTCTATAGCACTGAGCAGGCGGCTCAGCGGCTGGCTATCTTCTCTTCGTCCGGCTCCGGTGGCATCGACGATGTGGCGACGAAGAGGATTGCGGCTGCGGATCGTGTGTTGAAAAGTTCCAGGGATGTCTTTGCTATTTTCTTCTTTTTCAGGGACTTTTCTGTTAGTTTGGGGACAGCTGGTCCGGTTCTCGTTGTATCTGGTGTTTTCCTTGCTTAATATATCCAGATATTTCAAAAAAAAAAAAGTGGTACGTCCGGCCGGCCGGTCTCGATGGCATCGCTTTCTGCCGGGTGGGTAGCCCGTGGAGGCGTCGATCGAGCACGAGCTAGCATGGCCCCGATGGCCCGATCTTGGAAGAGCCGCACACTGTTTGCAGACCATCAAATGGCAACAATTTTTATTCTTTTGAATGAAGAAACAGGCAAAAAGTTGGTCTACCTTCGCCTCACACACCATCATGGATTCACCAGTGCACCAACAACTAGCTATAGCTTGCTTCTGGTACTTTAGGCGTGATCAGTTTTTATTTATACACACTTTCACATAAGGCGTGAATATTTTTTAAAAATTACACCTTTTTAAAATAATGAAGACTTTTTTCAATTAAATGATTTTTTCTACTAAAAATGAGAACATCTTTCAGAATTATATGAACATTTATTTATAAAACTAAAAATAAAAAAATAAAAACTAGGTGAAGACTTTTAAAATTATACGGACATTTTCATAAATATATTAACACCTTTTCTAATTAAAAAGATACATTTTTCAGATCCATGGATACTTTTTAAAAATTACTCCCTCTGTAAACTTTTACAATATCTAAGCGATCTTATAAAAGTTTACAGAGGGAGTACATAAATATTTTTATAAATACATGAATGCTTCTTTACAAACATCAATTTGTTTCTTGACATTATGCATATTATACAAAGAATTTAAATATACATTTTTTAGAAACACCTATAATTTTATTCGTTCTCATAACAATTTAAATATACATATCATTTAAAAATTAAAATTATAAAAATACCGCTTACTAGGCCGGCTTCGTTCAGCCCATCAATGCTTTCGTGATCGTGAAAAATATTATTTTCCCCAGAGCTCGTTAGGTGAGGCAGCCCATCTGGAGGTTCTTTCAGCGAATGCGCCATTCCACTTACTCAGGAAGCTATTTTTATATTTTCTGTTCAGTTTATTAATCGGGTTTTCACCCAAAAAACCTAGCTGTTGTTCATATCGGATTGGCCCGGTTGTCGTGTCAAATAAAATCCGTATATGTCGGGCATTGATGGGCCGGCGCCCATTTTAGATAGGTTCGAGTAGATATAAGGGGCGGTGATCCTGAAAAGAAAGATATAAGGGGCGGTTTTCGAATGGTTTTGGGAACCTAGAAGCTTAGCTAAACAAGCTTTCTTAACCTCTCCAAAAAAAAGGTTTTCCTTTTCAAGTTTATTTTCTTTTTCAGAAACTGTTCAGAACTTTTAAATATTGCTCGGAATTTCCAAACAATATTCCATTTTAATTTATTTCTTGAGATTTTCAAAAAGTGTTCATGTTTTTGCAAAATTACGAAAAATATTTGTGGTTTCAAAATTTGTTTAAAATTTCTAGAAACTTCAGTTTCTTAAAATTGGTTCGGAATTACAAAAATATTGTCATTTTCAAACATTGTTCACAAATTCAAAAAATGCTCCAGAATTTCAAAACATGTTCATGTTTCCAAAAACGTTTAGGCATTTCATGAATGTTCTCAATTTGATTTTTTTTTGGAAATTTCAAAATCTGTTGGC
The DNA here is from genome assembly GCA_039707655.1 of Elymus sibiricus. NCBI lineage: Eukaryota > Viridiplantae > Streptophyta > Magnoliopsida > Poales > Poaceae > Elymus > Elymus sibiricus. Next base: position 34,155,229 of record CM077670.1, read on the forward strand.
AAATTTAGAAAACATTCATGATTTAAAACTTTGTTCGGAATTTATTAAATGTTCCTGTTTTTTAAAATTTGTTTTGGTTTAATTTTTAGTTATTTTTCTCCACTTTGTTTTAGAGTATTTTACAAAATTTTATTTTCCCATCATTTTCCTTTTTTATTTTTCATTATTCATTGTTTTTTTATTTTCAAAATTACTTTACTTATTTTTTTTGTGTGTAACCATTTTGCTTCAAGATTTTATAAAAAAATCATGATTTTTTTGAATTATCTAAATATTTTTTATAAATACATGGTTTGTGAAAATTATGATAATAATTTTTAAATATAATAAAATTTTCAAAATTCCAAAACATAAATAAAACAATACATATATTTGGAAATTCTGATAAAATGTTAAATTATGATAATTTTTGAAACTATGTGAACAATTGTTTCAGTTTGAGAACATATTTTTATTCGTGAACAATTTTTTCATTCGCAAATATCTATAGTTCATGGACATTTTTGTTTATTCACAAAAACATTTAAAATTTGTGAACGTTTTTTCATCTCTATATATATAATAAATTAGGTTAAAAATTAAATGGGAATAAAATATAAAGGAAAAACCGGACCAGAAAACAAAAACGCACCCAACCCAAAATCAAGAAAAACGAAGGACGCACGTGCTAAGGAATAGCTCGAGTTGGTTTGGCCTAGAAACACATGAGCCTGTGCGTTTGGCAGGCCTTTTGATGCAAATAGGTGTCAAATAGGAGGTCTATCGCGCTCTATGGGCTGAAATTTGGATGCCTGGCCCATTGGTTTAGCCCAACCACGTTCCCTCGTTCATTTTGTTTTCTGCCTTGACCAACGTTCCGTATTTCCCGTGACAGATTCAGAAACACGTCTCCAACTTGCCATAGATGCGCGCACGTGCCTCTATACTATTCAAATCTCAAAACTTGCACCGCCACTATTAACCACTAGATTGAGCGCTATTCCTTACTCAACGTACTGTACCACATGGAGAAAAAATTGAACGGGGGCAAGAACACGATCGCATCCTGCAAGTTGGCAGCACGCCCACGTGCCGCGAAAGGAATCAGGATGCATCTGTCTCCGTCACTTTGGTTGCTTTGAACCGTTCGCCGAGTGTATGAGCGCGCGAGCGGCAATTACGAGCGCGGGCCGCTGGTTTACGGGCGCTACTGGCCAGGCTTTGACAAATTCGGCAGGACGACGACGGCGCGTCGCGGCTCGTTTTGATGGTGGTCCTGGTTACTTGTTGGTCCAGAGATTTCGATGTGATTTTTTACCGTGTTCTGCGTGCCTTATACTCGATGAACCTTTATACTAGATCTGAGTCATTTTACAAAAGAAGAAGAAGAAGAAGGTCCTAGTTGAAACACATACTTTAACGCACGAGCTATTCATAAGTCGGCTGAATTTTGAATTGGCGTTAATCAATTTTGGAGAGAGCACAAGCGCATATCGAGGCTGACGTCGACGGCGAGGCCGAGCCTGTACTTCCAAGCGGACATGCAAGTAAATTCGAAAAGAATACCCTTGCAACGGCGCTAAAAAAAATTAGAGCTAAAAAAACGTCCAAAGTTGCAGTATAATTTGTAAGCACCTAGAAAAGTCTTTCATCTTTGATGTATAATTCTTTTTCGGATTTTTCAAATTTATTTAACATTTTATTTCAATGTACTGTCCATTTTTTGAGCGGTTTTGAATGTACTGTTTGTAGGAGAAGAGAAGAGCTCCGGGATCAGAGTTGGATATCCGGGGCCATAATCACTGTTCTGACCTTATCAGCAATCTTTGTCACAAATTGAACTCGACATGAAAGTATTTCACGATCTGACCCTTTTAGCAACGCCACAGTCTGCGGCGTTTCTGCCCAACTTAGAAACGCCGAGCTAGCTCACGTTGCTGCTCCACATGGAAACGCCGAGGTAGCTCGAGTTGGTACTCCACATAGAAACGCCAAGGGCTTTGGCGTTTCTGCCCTATACGGAAACGCCATTGGTTTTGGCGTTTTATACGTGGTAGTACTCCACAGCTCGATCGGCAGGAGCATGTATTGATTAGCGCAGACCGACCGGCGCCCTACTGGATAAATAAAACTAGAGTAGATAGTAAAGCTGACGGCCGGAGGGAGCAGTATCTTATGCGCCCGGCCACAACTTTGTCGACTCACACGAGCAGATCCAGTTGATTTTGCTGCTATTATCCAAACGAACGCTACAAATCAAGTGCATGTCCCACCAGGAGGTGTCTTTCTGGTGCTATTAGTACATCATGCCCCTTATTCGGCCGTCAACTTTATTACAACCCAATCGAAATTAAAAAAATATATCAAATAGTCGCAGTGCATTTCTGGTAAGAAGAGAAGCCAAGCTTGCCAAGGGCATCCTCTTTGCACTCAAAGTATGGGTCATATCCTACCGCTTGGTCGTGGTTCGGACGGCCTTGATGGAAGGCGGCGCGGCCGGGAACGGGGGTGGCGGCGGTGATGGCGGGGGGCGGAGGGCGGAGGGAGGGTAGGGGAGGAGTAAAAGGGGCTGTGCCACCGACGGGCGGGCCAGGGGAGGACAAGGGCACACGTCCCACCCGTCCGCGCGCGTCCGTTTGGCCGCAAACGCGGCCCAAAGTTGGGCCGGGAATGGATAGAAAGCGGACCAAAACGGATATTGGTCCGTTTGCTCCCGCGCGTTGGGTCGCCTGTTCTGTCCATTTACCCAAACGGACGCGGCCGGACGATTTGATGTCGTGCGTTGGAGTTGCCCTAAGCATTGAACGGAGCAGTAGTGCGCTGCCATTCCTCATGATCATGATGATGAGCCGGTCTATTCGGGGTCAGTTCGTTGCTTGCCCTGTCTCACTTGGGTTGGGCAGGCAAACACGGTGCAGCAAAGCAAACACGAATAGCAACGCAGTACAAGTATACTGACAGGACGGATTGGAGTACTACCACGTATGAAACGCCAAAACCAATGGCGTTTCCGTATTGGGCAGAAACGCCAAAGCCCTTGGCGTTTCTATGTGGAGTACCAACGCGAGCTACCTCGGCGTTTTCATGTGGAGCAGCAACGGGAGCTAGCTCGGCGTTTCTAAGTTGGGCAGAAACGCCGCGGGCCGTGGCGGTGCTAAAATGGTCAGATCGTGAAATACTTTCATGTCGAGTTTAATTTGTGACGAAGATCGATATCTGGCTACTTTCTCTCTCCTTTTTTTGGCCACCATGCATGCAACGAACCTAGCTAGAAAAAAAAAAAAAAAGAAGCCGCCAAGTGCAATAAACTCCCATCCACCCCGAAGGATCATCGAGGTCGGGCCATGGCCACGAGACTATCCACGCCATGACGTTGACCACCTACGTATGCAGCACACGTCCCGGCCGTATAAATGTACTGGCTCGGCCTCATCATCTCTCCGCAGCGCCATCCCGAGAAACCACCGCGCTCGCCGCAGCTCCAGGCCTCCAACCACGAGGCGATCGAGCAGCCTGACCTGTTCTTATTCATCGCCATGGCATGGAGGAAGAAGAACGGCGGCGAGTCGTTGTCGCCCGGCGCCTCGCCGTGCCACGACGACGAGCGCGAGAAGGTCCCGAGAGGGCACGTCCCGATGGTCACCGGCTGCGGCGCGCGCGTGGTGGTGCCGGTGAGGCTGCTCCGGGACCCGTGCATCGCGGAGCTGCTTGACATGGCGGCGCAGCAGTACGGGTACGGCGAGCCGGGCGTGCTGCGGATCCCGTGCGACGCCGGACACTTCCGCCGGGTCGTCGACGGCGCGCTGCACAGAGCCGACTAGGCGCCGGGCGTCGGTAGAGCATGCATGTGTGAAGACATATGCAGTGCCAGTGTAGAGGAGTATAGATGGATATACGAAGTCTGTTCTTTGATTGATCAATTCTTCTGTACATGAATATGCAAGGAACGTGAAAGACAAATTTGTGTCAAATTTGAAGTGCTCACCCCACCTGCACAAGAACTATACACTAGTTTTTTTTTTTCTTTTTTTCGATTTCAACTGTGTCTAACGAGACACTGAAATCACAACCCAAATCATTAGTTACACGTGTTTACTACTGAAATCACAACCCAAATCATTAGTTACACGTGTTTACTATTCTTTGGGCGCCTGAATTCTTTTGAAGTGTCAGTCGATTCAGGGTCCAGTGAGGCTATGCCTGAAACAACCAAGAGACGAGGACGCCATGACCAGTCACGGCGAGCGGTAGCACCGCCGGTCGCAGGTGGTTGGGCCTAAGGTTCGGCCGACGCCGGAGGTGGTTCGTTGGGGTGATAGGAGGAAGAAAGGCTCTGGCCCAACAGATCCCGATCGCATGGTACAAAAATGTGAATGGAACAAAAAAATCAGTTCACTGACAAATCGTCTACAAGTGTATCTTTCTGCCTTTTGCCACCATGATGTATCTAAGAAAATGGTTTTTCAGTGGCAAAGTGACGGTGAAAATTAATATTATCTAGTTGTGTCATTTGTCGTCCAAAAAAGAGCAAGATAGGTTAGAGCATCTACAGCCGGGCACTTCAAACCCGGTTCATACGCCCAGGCGGGCCGCCCGGTCACTGACCGGTCACGAAATTTTGACCCAGACGGGCTCCTTAAACGGGACTCAAATGCTCAGGCTGACCGGCACCCCTCATATCCAGTCCAAATATGGGGCGGATATGGGGGCGCCCGGGCGCGTCCAGGCACGCCCGCCACGACGGATCCGACAGCCCGACCCTCCAACCTTTTCCTCCTCTGAGCCCTCTCCGTCGTCCACCCTTGCTCCCCATCCTCACCACCGGTCCCGATCCACCGTCGGAGATGTCGTCCAGCCCGTCCCCGACAGCCGCGACGGAGACGCAGTCCACCTCGTCCGTCGGCGTCCCTTCGTCGGCTCCGTCTTGCAAGGCGGAGAACGTCGCCCGGAAGTTGTGGCGACGCCGGCAGCGAGAGAGGGAGGCGGCGGCGGCGTCGCAGGGAGGTTCAGACATGGTCGAGTAGCTGTCTCCCCCACCGCGCCCGGACCCCCGTACCCCTTCCATCTGTGCGCCGACGCGGATTACGCCGTCTGACCCCGTTGGGACAGAGGAGGATTCAATGGCCGGCTGGGCCAGTCCGGAGAGCTTTCCGCCGACGCAGATGCTGTTGGTCGACGTATGTGACTCGCCGCAACTCGTTCGGGCGCAGATGAGCACGGTCACCGGCGGCGCCCGGGCTGCCCTCGACATGCTCGACGTAATGACCGAACAAGAGTCGGTACGTTTTCTTTGCTCCTGTCCGATCAAATTTTTGCATACACCACTAGTTCATTTTGCACGCTTGCAAACCATGATCATGTAGGAGGCGTTCTTGTCGAGCATGATCAATGACAATGAAGATCCGACCCAAGTAGAGTATGAATTGGAGGACACCACCGCATTTGAAGTTGGGGCAACATTCGATTCCAATCCGAGCAAGAAGAAGAAGGCCAAGACGGCGAAGGCAAGAGGTCCGACATTCTCAAGATTTGAGGGCATGTTGTTGGTCAAAGCTTGGTTGGCCACAACAATGGATCCAATATGCGGCACCGAGCAAAAGGGAAACACATATTGGGAGAAGATTTGGAAGGAGTATCACGAACAAAAGGAGTATGTGGAGCCGCATCCTATCGTGACCACCCGCAATGTGGCATCTCTGCAACATCGATGGGGGATCATTCAAGGGGAAGTGAACAAGTACGTCGGCTACTACTCACAAGTGACCAAATGCCCTCAAAGTGGGATTGGAGTGGCAACTCACGTAAGTTCAATTGCTTCATCTTGTAGTCATTTGCATATGCTTCTTGTGTTTGCATTCCCATGCTCATACATATGTTGTTTGCTAGACGGCGGTGGCGGCCACTTTGTATCACGAGGTGGAGAAGAAGCCGTTTTCTTTTAGCCATTGTTGGATCATATTGAATGGCAAGCCAAAGTGGAACCAACTTGTGGCCGATCTCAAGTCCGACAAGAAGAGGAATGATGGCTTAAGCTCCCACCAATCAATTGGGTTGGACGATGAAGAGGATGATATTGTCGTCACGAATGGAAGAGCCACCGTGCCAAAGGATAACTGACAAGTTATGGGAAACAAGTGGGAGAAGGCATGGGCCTCCCGTGACACCGCGGCTACAAAATGTCATCCACATGGACGGGCATTTTTTCGGTAAGGGAGAGGATGGAGAGGTACAAGCTCATTTTGGATGCGCAAAAGGAGAGGATGGAGTGGGAACGGACTAGGGCGGACAAGAAGCTCGAAATTGAGAGGGAGAAGATCGAGTTGGAGAAGCAAGAGGCGGCGATCAAATGGGAACTCGAGAAGGCCAAGACATTTGTGTAGGGGAACGCGACAGAAAACAAAAAAATTCGGTACAGCGAGCACGCCCAGGATCACTATGGAGATGGCATACAATGTTTGATCTGATCATTACCGACTCGTAGCGCAGCGAAAGTAGAGTCGATGTAGATCGTTGGTGCTGATCCCCACAGCTAGGATTTACAACCTCCCAACCGCGAGGATGTACTCCCTCGTCGGACAGTCCCCCGGACGATGTCACGGACAGCCCTTCGGGAGGACCCTCGAAGCTCGAACGGTAACTCGGACAACCCTTCGGGAGGACCCTCGAACAGCCCCTCGGGCAAAAAGATCGAACATACGACCTCTCTACGGGGTTGCACACATATGGTGTCAGCTATCCAGCAGGGCTTCGCCGTCCAGAACTAGTTCCCACCAGAACCCAGACAGCCTTTCGGCTCTACGAAACTATTTCGCGGGGAGGGAGAGAGTGTTGGAAATATGCCCTAGAGGCAATTAATAAAGTGTTTATTATTATCATATTTCCCCGTTCATGATAATGGTTTATTATTCATGCTAGAATTGTATTGACCGGAAACTAAATACATGTGTGGATAATAGACAAATACTATGTCCCTAGTATGCCTCTACTAAACTAGCTCGTTGATCAAAATATGGTCAAGGTTTCCTGACCATGGACATGAGTTGTCATTTGATAACGGGATCACATCATTAGGAGAATGATGTGATGGACTTGACCCAACCATTAGCATAGCATATGATCGTTCAGTTTATTGCTATTGCTTTCACTATGTCAAATACACGTTCCTCTAACCATGAGATCATGCAACTCCCGGATACCGTAGGAATACTTTGGGTGTATCAAACGTCACAACGTTACTGGGTGATTATAAAGGTGCACTACAGGTATCTCCGAAAGTGTTTGTTGAGTTGGCATGGATCGAGATTGGGATTTGTCACTCCGACTATCGGAGAGGTATCTCTGGGCCCTCTCGGTAATACAGCATCACAGAAGCCTTGCAAGCACCGTGACTAAAGAGTTAGTTGCAAGATGATGTATTACAGAACGAGTAAAGAGACTTGCCGGTAACGAGATTGAACTAGGTATTGGATACCGACGATCGAATCTCGGGCAAGTAACATACCGCCGGACAAAGGGAACAACGTATGTTGACATATGAGGTTCACCGATAAAGATCTTCGTGGAATGTGTAGGAACCAATATGAGCATCCAGGTCCCGCTGTTGGTTATTGACCGGAGAGTTGTCTCGGTCATGTCTACATCATTCCCGAACCCGTAGGGTCCGCACACTTAAGGTTCGATGACGATATAGTATTATATGAGTTATGTGATTGGTGACCGAATATTGTTCGGAGTCCCGGATGAGATCACGGACATGACGAGGAGTCTCGGAATGTCCGAGAGGTAAAGATTCATATATTGGAAGGCTATATTCGGACGTCGGAAAGGTTCCGAGTGATTCGGGTATTTTTCGGAGTACCGGGGAGTTACGGGAATTCACCGGGAGAAGTAATGGGCCTTATTGGGCCATACGGGAAAAGGAGAGGCAGGCCACGTGAGGAGGCGCGCGCCCCCCCTTGCCCAAACCGAATTGGACTAGGGGAGGAAGCGCAGCCCCCTCTTTCCTTTCCCTCTCCCTTCCCCCTTTCCTACTCCGTATGGGAGGTGGAATCCTACTAGGACTAAGGAGTCCTAGTAGGACTCCCCACTCTTGGCGCAGCCCCTAGGGCCAGCCTCCTCCCCTCTCCCTCCTTTATATACGGAGGAGGGGCACCCCTTGGAGACACACAATTGTCCCATAGCCGTGTGCGCTGCCCCGATCTCTGTTTTCCACCTCGGTCATATTTTCGGAGAGCTTAGGCGAAGCCCTGCCGGAATCACTTCACCGTCACCGTCGCCACGCCGTCGTGCTGACGGAACTCATCTACTACCTCGACGTCTTGCTGGATCAAGAAGGCGAGGAACGTCACCGAGCTGCACGTGTGTAGAACTCGGAGGTGACGTACGTTCGGTACTCGATCGGTGGAGCTCGAAGGATTGTTCGACTACATCAACCGCGTTGTGAGACGCTTCCGCTAACGGTCTACGAGGGTACGTAGACACACTCTCCCCTCTCGTAGCGATGCATCTCCATGGATAGATCTTGCGTGAGCGTAGGAATTTTTTTGAAATTCATGCTCCGTTCCCCAACAGTGGCATCCGAGCCAGGTCTATGCGTAGATGTGATTTGCACGAGTAGAACACAAGTGAGTTGTGGGCATGGGTGTATACATATTGCTTGCCGTTACTAGTTGATACTTGATTCGGCGGTATTGTGAGATGAAGCGGCCCGGACCGACATTACGCGTACGCTTACGCGAGACAGGTTTCACCGCTACGTGCACTCGTTGCATAAAGGTGACTGGCGGGTGTCTGTCTCTCTCACTTTAGTTGAATCGGTTTCAATGAAGAGGGTTTTTTTAGAAGATCAAAAAGCAATCACTACACCACGTTGTGGTTTTGCGTAGGTAAGAACGGTTCTTGCAAACCCGTAGCAGCCACGTAAAACTTGCAACAACAAAGTAGAGGACGTCTAACTTGTTTTTGCAGGGTATGCTGGTGATGTGATATGGTCAAGACATGATGTGATATAAGTTGTTGTATGAGATGATCATGTTTTGTAAAGTTATCAGGCAACCGGCAGGAGCCTTATGGTTGTCTCTTTATTGTATGCAATGCCAACGCTATGTAATTGCTTTACTTTACCGCTATGAGTTAGCAGTAGTAGTAGTAGCAATAGCCGGCGAGACGACCACGACGCTGCGATGGAGATTAAGGTGTCACGACGCTACGATGGAGATCAAGGTGTCAGCCCGGTGACAATGGAGATCATGACGGTGCTTTGCTGATGGAGATCAAAGGCACAAGACGTTGATGGCCATATCATGTCACATATATTGAATTGCATGTGATGTAATCCTTTTATGCATCTTATTTTGCTTAGGACGACGGTAGCATTATAAGATGATCCCTTCACTAAATTTCAAGATAAAGTGTTCTCCCCTAGTATGCACCGTTGCGAAGGTTCGACGCTTCTAAGCACCACGTGATGATCGGGTGTGATGGATTCTTTCGTTCGCATACAACGGGTGTAAGCCAGTTTTACACACGCAGAATACTTGGGTTAAACTTGACGAGCCTAGCATATACAGATATGGCCTCAGAACACAAGAGACTGTAAAGTCGAACATGAGTCATATAGTAGATATGATCAACATGAAAGATGTTCACCATTGATAACTAATCCACCTCACGTGATGATCGGACGTGGATTAGTTTGATGTGGATCATGTTACACTTAGATAACTTGAGGGATGTTAATCTAAGTGGGAGTTCTTAAGTAATTTGATTAATTGAACTTCAATTATCATGAACATAGTCAAAAGTGTCTTAGCAAGTTTATGTTGTAGATCGATAGACCACGCTGTAGCTCCCCTGTATTTTTAATATGTTCCTAGAGAAAGTTAAGTTGAAAGTTGATGGAAGCAACTATGCGGACTGGGTCCGTATTCTGAGGATTGTCCTCACTGCTGCACAGAAGGCTTATGTCTTTGATGCACCGCTCGGTGAGCAACCCCTATGGCTTTGTCTGAGGACGTTATGAACATCTGGCAGACAAGAAAAGATGACTACTCGATAGTTCAGTGCGCCATACTTTACGGCTTAGAACCGGAGCTCCAAATATGTTTTGAGCAACACGGAGCATATGAGATGTTCCAAGAGCTGAAAATTTGTTTTTCAAAGCTCACACCCGGGTCGAGAGGTATGACACCTTCGACAAGTTCTATAGCTACAAGATGGAGGAGAACAGCTCCGTTAGTGAGCATGTACTTAGAATGTCTGAGTACTTCAAACACTTGAATCAAGTGGGAGTTAGACTTCCGAATAAAGTGGTGATTGATAGAGTTCTCTAGTCACTATCACTAAGCTACTGGATCTTTGTGATGAACTATAAACATGCAAGGGATAGAAGATCCTTAAGCTATTCGCGATGCTACAAGCTGCGGATGTAGAAATCAAAAAGGGAGCATCAAGTGTTGATGGTTAATAAGACCACTAGTTTCAAGAAGGGCAAGGGAAAGAAAAAGGAACTTCAAGAAGAACGGTAAAACAGTTGCCGCTCACGCGAAGAAACCCAAGGCTAAACCAAACCCGAGACTTAGTGCTCCCATTGCAAAGGGAAATGTCACAGGGAGCGGAACTTCCCCAAAGTAACTGGCAGATAATAAGACTGGCAATGTCAACGAAGATATTTGATATACATGTTATTGATGTGTACCTTACTAGTACTCGTAGGAGCACCTGGGTATTTGATACTTGTTCAGTTGCTTGCAACTTGAAACATGGAGCTTCGGAATAAACGAGGGCTAGCTAAGAACGAGGTGACGATGTGCATTGGAAGTGTCTCCAAGGTTGATGTGATCACCATCGCCACGCCCTCTCTACCTTCAGGATTAGTGATGAACCTAAATAATTGTTATTTGGTGCTTGCGTTAAGCATGAACATTATATCTGATAGTGTTTATTGCAAGACGGTTATTCAAATTCAGAGAATAATTTTTATTCTATTTATTTGGATAATATCATTGATGATCATGTACTTAAAATGAAAGGTTTATTGAATCTTGATCGTAGTAATACACATATTCATAACACAAATGCCAAAAGATAATGATAGTACCACATATTTGTGGCACTGCCGCTTAGGTCATATCAGTGTTAAACACATGAAGAAACTCCATGTAGATGGGTTTTTAGAATCTCTTGATTATGAATCATTTGAGACATGTGAACCATGCCTTATTGGCAAGATGACTAAAACTCCGTTCTCCGGAACAATGGAGCGAGCAACCAACTTATTGGAAATAATACATACCGATGTATGCGGTCCGATGAGTGTTGAGGCGCGCGGTGGATATCGTTATGTTCTCACGTTCACAGATGATTTGAGTAGATATGGCTATGTCTACTTGATGAAGCATAAATCTGAAACATTTGAAAAGTTCAAAGAATTTCAGAGTGAAGTAGAGAACCATCGTAACAAGAAAATAAAGTTCTTACGATCTGATCGTGGAGGAGAATATTTGAGTTACGAGTTTGGCAAATCACTTAAGACAATGTGGAATTGTTTCACATTTAACGCCACCTGGAACACCACAGCGTAATGGTGTGTCCGAACGTCGTAATCGTACTCTATTGGATATGGTGCGTTCTATGATGTCTCTTACCGATTTGCCACTATCATTTTGGGGTTATGCATTAGAGACATCTGCATTCACTTTAAACAAGGGCACCGTCTAAATCCGTTGAGATGACACCGTATGAACTGTGGTTTGCAAGAAACCTAAGATGTCATTTCTGAAAGTTTGGGGATGCGATGCTTATGTCAAAAGGCTTCAGCCAGATAAGCTCGAACCTAAAGCGGATAAGTGCGTCTTCATAGGATACCCAAAAGGATACCGTTGGGTACACCTTCTACCACAGATCCGAAGGCAAAGTATTCGTTGCTAAGAATGGATCCTTTCTAGAGAAGGAGTTTCTCTCGAAAGAATTGAGTGGGAGGAAAGTACAACTTGATGAGGTAATTGTACCTCCTCTGGATAGTAGTACGCCACAGAAAGAAATTTCTGTGACATCGACACAGACCAGAGAAGAAGTTAATGATGATGATCATGAAACTTCGGATCAAGTTGTTACTGAACTTCGAAGGTCAACCAGGACACGTTCCGCACCAGAGTGGTACGGAAATCCAGTCTTGGAGGTCATGTTGCTAGACAACGATGAACCTTCGAACTATGAAGAAGCGATGGCAAGCCCGGATTCTGAGAAATGGCTTGAGGCCATGAAATCCGAGATAGGATCCATGTATGAGAACAAAGTGTGGACTTTGGTAGACTTGCCCGATGAACGGCGAGCTATTGAAAATAAATGGATCTTTAAGAAGAAGACGGACGCTGATGGTAATATCACCGTCTATAAAGCTCGACTTGTTGCTAAAGGTTATCGACAAGTTCAAGGAGTTGACTACGATGAGATTTTCTCACCCGTAGCGATGCTAAAGTCTGTCAGAATTATGTTAGCAATTGCCGCGTTTTATGATTATGAAATCTGGCAAATGGACGTCAAAACGGCATTCCTTAATGGATTCCTTAAGGAAGAATTGTATATGATGCAGCCGGAAGGTTTTGTCGATCCTAAAGGCGCTAACAAAATATGCAAGCTCCAGCGATCCATCTATGGACTGGTGCAAGCATCTCGGAGCTGGAATACTCGCTTTGATGAAGTGATCAAGGCGTTTGGGTTTATGCAAGTTTATGGAGAAACTTGTATTTACAAGAAAGTGAGTGGGAGCTCTATAGCATTTCTAATAGTATATGTGGATGACATATTGTTGATCGGAAATGATGTAGAATTTCTGGAAAGCATGAAGAATTAATTGAAAGCAATTTTTCAATAAAAACTTGTTTTTGAGTTATCCACGGATTGGGCATCGAGATCTATAGAGATAGATCAAGACACCTGATAAAAGTTCACACATCTTGATAAGATTTTGAAGAAGTTCAAAATGGATCAAGTCAAAAGAAATAAGTTCTTGGCTGGTGTGAAGTGGAGTAAGACTTGAAAATCTAGGTAAAGGTTGTTTTACATGTTAGGCATCAAAATCTATAGAGATAGATTGAGACGCCTCATAGGACTTTCACGAAGCACATACCTTGACAAGATTTTGAAGAAGTTCAAAATGGATCAGTCAAACAAAGGGTTCTTGCCTGTATTGCAAGGTGTGAGATTGAGTAAGACTCAAAGCCCGACCACGGCAGAAGACAAAGAGAAGATGAGTGTCATCCCCTATGCCTCAGCCATAGGCTCTATTTTGTATGCCATGCTGTGTACTAGACCTGATGTATGCCTCGCTATTAGCTTGGTGGGAAGGTACCAAAGTGATCAAGGAGTAGATCACTGGACAGCGGTCAAGAATATCCTGAAGTACCTGAAAAGGACTAAGGAAGAATTTCTCGGGAATAGAGGTGATAAAGAGTTCGTCGTAAAGGGTTACGTCGATGCAAGCTTTAAACACCGATCCGGAAGACTATGAGTCTCAGACCGGATACGTAAAGTGGGACAGTCGTTTTTGGAGTAGCTCCAAGCAGAGTGTGGTAGCAGCATCTACATATGACATAGAGATTTGCCAAGAACACACGGATCTGAATATTGCAGACCCGTTGACTAAAACCTCTCTCAGAAGCAAAACATGATTAGCCCTAGAACTGATTGGATGTTAATTACATGGAGACGTAAACTAGATTATTGACTCTAGTGCAAGTGGGAGACTGTTGGAAATATGCCCTAGAGGCAATTAATAAAGTGTTTATTATTATCATATTTCCCCGTTCATGATAATGGTTTATTATTCATGCTAGAATTGTATTGACCGGAAACTAAATACATGTGTGGATAATAGACAAATACTATGTCCCTAGTATGCCTCTACTAAACTAGCTCGTTGATCAAAAGATGGTCAAGGTTTCCTGACCATGGACATGAGTTGTCATTTGATAACGGGATCACATCATTAGGAGAATGATGTGATGGACTTGACCCAACCGTTAGCATAGCATATGATCGTTCAGTTTATTGCTATTGCTTTCACTATGTCAAATACACGTTCCTCTGACCATGAGATCATGCAACTCCCGGATACCGTAGGAATACTTTGGGTGTATCAAACGTCACAACGTTACTGGGTGATTATAAAGGTGCACTACAGGTATCTCCGAAAGTGTTTGTTGAGTTGGCATGGATCGAGATTGGGATTTGTCACTCCGACTATCGGAGAGGTATCTCTGGGCCCTCTCAGTAATACAGCATCACAGAAGCCTTGCAAGCACTGTGACTAAAGAGTTAGTTGCAAGATGATGTATTACAGAACGAGTAAAGAGACTTGCCGGTAACGAGATTGAACTAGGTATTGGATACCGACGATCGAATCTCGGGCAAGTAACATACCGCCGGACAAAGGGAACAACGTATGTTGACATATGAGGTTCACCGATAAAGATCTTCGTGGAATGTGTAGGAACCAATATGAGCATCCAGGTCCCGCTGTTGGTTATTGACCGGAGATTTGTCTCGGTCATGTCTACATCATTCCCGAACCCGTAGGGTCCGCACACTTAAGGTTCGATGACGATATAGTATTATATGAGTTATGTGATTGGTGACCGAATGTTGTTCGGAGTCCCGGATGAGATCACGGACATGACGAGGAGTCTCGGAATGTCCGAGAGGTAAAGATTCATATATTGGAAGGCTATATTCGGACGTCGGAAAGGTTCCGAGTGATTCGGGTATTTTTCGGAGTACCGGGGAGTTACGGGAATTCACCGGGAGAAGTAATGGGCCTTATTGGGCCATACGGGAAAAGGAGAGGCAGGCCACGTGAGGAGGCGCGCGCCCCCCCTTGCCCAAACCGAATTGGACTAGGGGAGGAAGCGCAGCCCCCTCTTTCCTTTCCCTCTCCCTTCCCCCTTTCCTACTCCGTATGGGAGGTGGAATCCTACTAGGACTAAGGAGTCCTAGTAGGACTCCCCACTCTTGGCGCAGCCCCTAGGGCCAGCCTCCTCCCCTCTCCCTCCTTTATATACGGAGGAGGGGCACCCCTTGGAGACACACAATTGTCCCATAGCCGTGTGCGCTGCCCCGATCTCTGTTTTCCACCTCGGTCATATTTTCGGAGAGCTTAGGCGAAGCCCTGCCGGAATCACTTCACCGTCACCGTCGCCACGCCGTCGTGCTGACGGAACTCATCTACTACCTCGACGTCTTGCTGGATCAAGAAGGCGAGGAACGTCACCGAGCTGCACGTGTGTAGAACTCGGAGGTGCCGTACGTTCGGTACTCGATCGGTGGAGCTCGAAGGATTGTTCGACTACATCAACCGCGTTGTGAGACACTTCCGCTAACGGTCTACGAGGGTACGTAGACACACTCTCCCCTCTCGTAGCGATGCATCTCCATGGATAGATCTTGCGTGAGCGTATGAATTTTTTTGAAATTCATGCTCCGTTCCCCAACAGAGAGAAGGCCAGATCATGCATGGCATTTGTATGTGAGAAAGAGTGAGTGTGGAGAGTGCCTCTCCACCTCTATTTATAGGAAAAACAAGGGGTAGGGTGGCACTTGAAATATCCAAAAAACCCATCACATGGAGTTTCAAAAGGGGCAAAATGGGAAGGCTAGAGGAGCTCCATGGAGGAGCTCCTCCCTTGGCCGGCCACTCCAAGTGGGCCCCCCATGAGGGGCTCTCATCCATCCATGTCATCCCTAAGATATTTTGGGACAAAGCCCAAAAAGGTGGCTTTCCATAAAGTGACCATAAAGTGCTTTTTCACTATTCATGAACCCATTTTTTCCGCAATCGATAAATTCGAAAATATTTCTGTGGGTCTTAGAATAATTCCAGTACCCACTAAAATAATCCTGGATGCGTTCCGAAACATTTTCAGACCAATGATTTTCATCAGCGAAAAGCAACCAAAGCGGTTCCGGCAGCTCCGAAACATTTCCGTTTTTTTCCCCGGAAAAATCCCAGAAGTTCCCAGAACAATTCTGGCACCCTCCAAAAATTTCCAGGCGTGTGCCGAAACCAATTTGATTTAATGGTATACTCTGAAAAAACTTTTCAGTTTTACCGAAACTCTTCCGGTGTTCTCTCTATGGAACTCTTCCGTTGTCTCCGAAACTTTTCCGGTGACTTTCTCTCAGACTCCCTGTCTAGTATTCAGCAGATAGATGACCCTTAAGCGTGTGACCCTATAGGTTTGGTGAAGTATAGACATGACCGGAACACTTTCCGATCAATGATCAACATCGGAGCCGTGGACACCCATATTGACCCCTATACCCACACGAATAAATATTCGAGTGAACCTCCGGTTGCCGTGTGCTATTCCTGTTGCTTCGCGATATGTTACAAACACCCGAGGTGAGATTTATCTGCATCCCCGTGGATCAACAACTTGTCCACTATGCCAGTTACCTCGTTATCGGTTTTGTTCTCTTTTCTCGTTTCCGTGTTCTGGCATCCCTGTGATCAAATCACTTTGTGTCTGGCCAGACGATGATGGATACCGTAACACCGAGAGGGCCCAAGAATATCTCCATCATCGGAGGAACAAATCCCAATCTTGAGCTATCTCATTCCTTGTCATACTTTTCCGTGAACCCGTAAGCCGCCGTAATAGCCACCCAGTTACGGATGACGTTTAACAAACCCCAAAGTTCACGAAGCAAGAATGAAGGAACTCGACACTCTCATGGTCTAAGGAATTATGCAAACATTAACTTTCTCTGTGTTATAAACCATTAACTTGTGACAAATGTATCTCATAGCATAACATCAATTTGGGTCGATTCAACACAAGTGTTCTTATAACATTGTGCCCTCAAAATTGCCGGCATAGTCATGCCCATGATTAGGAAAACAGGATCATCATGCAATACTTGAGCCAGTCTTAGAGGCATGACTAGGAATACATTTTACCGTTTATTATACCACACGTGCACATGAGTTTCCCTCCGAGCCTCGTGGATATTGTAGACTCGAGAATCATTGCAGTTATAGCATTGGACATAAACATTCATTACAAACTTGGAGATACAAAATAACTATTATTACTGCCTCTAGGGCATATCTCCTACAGACTCCCACTTGCACTAGATTCATAATCCAGTTACATGGCTTCCCTAACACCAATGGCTATCCGGTGCTGCTCATGCTTTGCTCGTGGTAGAGGCTTTGTCATCGGGTCTGACACGTTCAGATTCGTGTGAACTTTGCGTACTTTCACTAAACCCGCTTCGACATGATGTCGAATGAGTTTATATTTGCGTTCAATATGTCTTGTCTTGTGGTGCGAAGATGACTCCCTAGCCTGAGCCACGGCGCCACTATTATCATAATAGATCTCCTCCGAGTCCAGCGCACTTGGAACCACACCAAGGTCTTCAAGAAACTGCTTGATCCAGACCGCTCCTTGGAGGCTTCTAAAGCTGCAACATATTCCGCCTCCGTCGTAGAATCCGCCACAGTCTTTTGTTTGGAAATTTTCCAATCAACTGCGCCACCGTTCAATATGAAAACATAGACTGATTGAGATTTGAAGTCATCTGGGTCAGTCATGAAGCCTGCATCAGTGTAACCACTTACAATGAGCTCTTCATCACCTCCGTACACAAGGAGTAAATCCTTGGTCCTTCTGAGCTACTTAAGAATATTTTTGACTGCGGCCCAGTGCTCCAATCCTGGATCACTTTGGTACCGGCTGCTAACACTTAGTGCATAGGAAACATCCGGTCTTGTACATAGCATGGCATACATAGTAGAACCAACTGCTGAAGCATATGGAACATCATTCATTTGTACTCACTCATCGAGAGTCCGAGGACACTGATTCATGCAAAGCACTGTGCCAAGTGACATGGGGAGTAGGCCTTTCTTGGAGTTCTCCATGTTGAACCTTTTCAACACCTTGTCAATGTACGTGCTTTGGCTAAGAGCTATCAGGCGTTTTGATCTATCTCTATAGATTCTGATGCCCAATACATATGCCACTTCGCCTAAGTCTTTCATTGAAAAACTCTTCTTCAATGAATCTTTTCTTTCGCTAAGAAAATTCACGTCATTTCCAATCAACAATATGTCATCCACATACAAGATTAGAAATGCTTTTGCGATCCCACTAAACTTTTTGTAAACACAAGATTCTTCGTCATTCCTGATGAAGCCAAACTCTTTGACTACTTCATCAAAACGAATGTTCCAGCTCCTTGACGCTTGCTTCAGACCATAAATGGCCTTCTGAAGTTTGCATACCTTTCCAGCATCCTTATGAACAACAAAACCTTCAGGCTGTATCATGTATACATCTTCTTTGAGATTTCCATTTAGGAAAGCCGTTTTGACGTCCATCTGCCATATTTCATAATCGAAATAAGCAGCAATTGCTAGTAATATCCGAACAGACTTAAGCATAGCTACGGGCAAGAAAGTCTCGTCGTAGTCCACTCCTGGAACTTGCGTGAACCCTTTCGCGACAAGTCTACCTTTATGGATAGTAATGTTACCATCCGCATCTGTCATTCTTTTGAAAATCCATTTACAACCAATGGGCTTTACGCCTTCTGGAAGTTCTACCAAGTTCCAAACTTGATTTTCGTACATGGATTCCATTTCAGATTTCATGGCCTTGTGCCATTCCCTTGAGCTGGGCCCCGCCATCGCTTCCTTGTAGTGCACAGGCTCATCGTCTTCCAGAATGAAGATTTCGTTATGAAATCACTCAGATGGCTCGATAGCCCTACCCGATCTGCGCGGTTCAAATACAAACTTGTCTGAAGTTTCCGCATCACATGCGACAACTTCCGGCTCGGTTGTAGGGATAATTTGCGGAATTTCTTTTGGTTCCTTAGCCATATCAACGGTTGCCGAAGATTCACTAATCTCATCAAGCTGTACTGTCCTCCCACTCAATTCTTTAGCGAGAAACTCTTTCTCAAGAAAGACTCCGCTTTTAGCGACAAACACTTTGTGCTCGGAGGGTAGGTAGAAGGAATACACAACTGTTTCTTTTGGATAACCTACAAAGTTACATTTGTCTGATCTGGGTTCGAGTTTGGTAGGTTGTAAACGTTTTACATGTACCTCACATCCCCAAATCTTAAGATGCGACAAACTGGGTTTCTTCCCATTTCACATCTCATGTGGTGTCGTCTTAATAGACTTAGACGGTGCTCTGTTTAGTGTGTGAGCGGCAGTTTCCAGTGCGTGACCCCAAAAAGATATCGGCAGATCTGTAAGAGACATCATCGACCTTACCATGTCTAACAGGGTTCAGTTACGTCTTTCCGATACTCCGTTTCTCTGTGGAGTTCCGGGAGGCGTAAGCTGTGAAAAGATTCCACGGTCACTCAGATGTTGGCTAAACTCATGACAAAGATATTCGCCCCCGCGGTCTGATCGCAGAAACTTAATTCTTTTGTTACGATGATTTTCTACCTCATTCTGAAATTCTTTGAACTTTTCAAAGGTTTCTGATTTATGCTTCATCAAGTAGATATAGCCATACCGACTTAAATCATCAGTAAAAGTCACGAAGTAGAAATACCCACCCCGTGCAGCTGTGCTCATTGGACCACATACATCACTATGTATTATTTCCAATAATTCACCCGCCCGTTCAGGATGACCCGTGAATGGCGTCTTGGTCATTTTCCCCATCAGACAAGCTTCACATGTGTCAAATGATTCAAAATCAAAGGACGGTAAAACTCCATCTCTCTGGAGTCTTTGCATGCGTTTCTTTCTGATGTGGCCAAGCCGACAGTGACACAAGTAAGTGGTGGTGGTATCAGTCTTCTTAAGGCATTTAGCATTCACGTTAAAGACATCATTTCCACATTCAAGATTTAGTATGAAAAGGCCCCCAACAATGGATGCAAATCCATAAAACATATCCTTACAATAAAGCGAACAACCATTGTTCTCAGACTTGTAGGAGTACCCACCGTGTACTAAACATGATCCAAAGATAATGTTTCTACACAATGCCTGAACAAAATAATAGTTACTTAGTTCTAAGGTAAATCCTGAAGGGAGACGTAGAGGCATAATGCCGACGGCTTGAGCGGCGATCCCAGCACCGTTCTCGACACGCATCACGACTTCATTCTTTGCCAGCTTGGGCACCTTCTGAAGCCCCTGTATCTAGTTGCAAATGTGAGCAACCGATCCGGTATCAAATACCCAAGACTTCGAATTTTCGCTAGCAAGCAAAACATCAATAACATTAACTTGTATAACAGTTATACCTTTTCCTATTTCCCCGGACTTTTTATCTTCCAGATACTTCTTGCAGTTTCTCTTCCAGTGTCCCGTGCCCTTGCAGTAGAAGCACTCAGTTTCATTCTTGGCTCCGCCCTTAGAGTTGCTTTGGGAGCCAGTCTTACCGGCGCCCTTGCCCTTCTTGGACTTGCCTTTCTTTTTGAAACTGACGATTTTATTCACAAGCAACACTTGCTTGTGATTTTTTCGCAGTCCTCCTTCCACAGTTTTTAGCATGGCGAGCACCTCATTTGGTGTCTTCTCCATCCCACTCATGTTGTAGTTCATGATAAAACCGTTGTAAGACGGGGGGAGTGAAGAAAGCAACATGTCCATCATATGGGCTGCTGGAATTGGAAATTTCAGGGTTTTAAGCCTTTCAGCGTAGCCAATCATTTTGACCATGTGTTCGCCAACTGAACTGCCCTCAGCCATCTTGCAATCCATCATGGTCTTCATAATATCAAAACGTTCAGACCGTGCGGTTTCCTTGTACAGAGCATCCGATTCCTGGATCATATCACGGGCGTTATGTAATTCAAAACGTTTTTCAAGCTCTAGACTCATGCAAGCTAGCATGAGGCACTGCACTAAGTTGTAATCATCATCCTTAGTGGCCCAGACATTTTGTTCATCTTCCGGGGCAGTTGCCGCCAGTTTAGCTGGAAGAGGAGTTTCAAGCACATACATTCTTTTAGTGCTCCTGAGGACAATCCTCAGGTTACGGACCTAGTCCGCATAGTTGTTTCCAGTCGCAGCTAACTTCTTTTTCTCTAACATCGGGTCTAAGTTGAACGCGGCGTTGCGAGCCATTTGATCTATAACGGTAAACACAGGTTTCACTTAGACTTTGTTCATAATTAATTTGCACTAGTGAATAAACAATTTTATTCTAAAGTGCTCTCCCACTCAAATCAGTATCTCTCAAAATTGATTATGAGTGATTCAAGATCCGAATATCAATTCAACGTCTTAGAATCATCATGTCATGACGAGGATTTCAATCGGTAGGCTAACTTGTCGATCACATCTCTATGTGACTCTTGTTCATCTTTCGATGCGTGTGTTGTGAGCTCAGGACGATCCTGCCATGAACGTCAAGACAACCAAGCGATCTTGCTGCGAGGTCTGACCTCACCCGCCTTACATTTCTCCAATCATTCGTACCCATGCATCCATGGCGCACCCCAAAAGGATAGATGCTGTGACGGTGCTACACTTGGGAGAACACTATCTACTTGATATTTTAAGTGAGAGATCACCCTAATAAAAAGTGACTACCGCGCAATCAAAAAGGGTGCATCATAAGGGATAAACATCTCAGGCAATTCATAATAGCATGACATGGTATAGCCCTTTCTGACGAAGAAGTCTTTAATTTCTTCGTCTGCGGCATTTGCGTCGGTGTTCACCTTCGCGAAGATTGCCACCACCTTGTCGATGCACCAGATAATATTGCTATCTCTATAGCTAATAAAATAAGAGCATTACTTAAGGTTGACGCGCAGGTCATTAAAGTGACAATCATATGGCTCCAGCCATCATGCCGAATCATGACACGCAGGTCATGTTAGTAAATTTACATCATATAGTCATCTCATACACAATCGAATTAATATGAGAACTGCTATACCACATCACATGCACATCCTGCAAAACCAAGTTAGACGCCTCTAATCGGTTTATGCAAAATTTTATTTTACGTGGCTTCTAAGGTTTTGACTCAAACCGCAGCTACCAATGTTTATCATCAAGCATGATTATTCAAGTCGCTAGATTAACTTTGCGGGGTGTATGAAACACGAGATAATAAAATTTTGAGCCCCATACTGAACTTCGTCATACGCATGACCCTCGTGCAGATCATATCTGCATTGCCCTTTCGTCTGCGAAATTTCATTTTTCTTTTAACTATGGTGGAACCCAAAGAACTGATACCACTTCGTTGATCAATCAGGATCGCGGATTGCCAGAACTTTGTGAAATTCCACCATGCCATTTCAAGATCAGAAATACGCAAATTCTAGGGAAGCAACAAGAACATCGGGTAACAGATTTCATCTGCCACCCGCATAAATAATTTTCAACAATAGATCTCATCTACTACAAAATTATATTATGACAGAAAACAAAAAAAATTGGTACAACGAGCACGCCTAGGATCACTATGGAGATGGCATACAAGGTTTGATCTGATCATTACCGACTCGTAGCACAGCGGAAGTAGAGTCAATGTAGATCGTCGGTGCAGATCCCCGCAGCTAGGATTTACAACCTCCCAACCGCGAGGATGTACTCCCTCGTCGGACAGCCCTTCGGGAGGCGGTCAGACAGTCCCCCGGACGATGTCACGGACAGCCCTTCGGGAGAACCCTCGAAGCTCGAACGGTAACTCGGACAGCCCTTCGGGAGGACCCTCGAACAGCCCCTCAGGCAAAAAGATGGAATCTACGACCTCTCTACGGGTTTGCACACATACGGTGTAAGCTTTCCGGAAGGGCTTTGCCGTCCCGAACTAGTTCCCACCAGAACCCAGACAGCCTTTCGGCTCTACGAAACTATTTCACGGGGAGGGAGAGAGAAGGCCAGATCATGCATGGCATTTGTATGTGAGAAAGAGTGAGTGTGGAGAGTGCCTCCCCACCTCTATTTATAGGAAAACCCAAGGGATAGGGTGGCACTTGAGATACCCAAAAAACCCATCACATGGAGTTTCAAAAGGGGCAAAATGGGAAGGCTAGAGGAGGTCCATGGAGGAGCTCCTCCCTTGGCTGGCCACTCCAAGTGGACCCCCCATGAGGGGCTCTCATCCATCCATGTCATCCCTAAGATATTTTGGGACAAAGCCCAAAAAGGTGGTTTTCGATAAAGTGACCATAAAGTGCTTTTTCACTATTCATGAACCCATTTTTCCGCGACCGATAAATCCGAAAATATTTCTGTGGGTCTTAGAATAATTCTAGTACCCACTAAAATAATTCCGGACGCGTTCCGAAATATTTCCAGATCAATGATTTTCATCAGCGAAAAGCAACCAAACGGTTCCGGCAGCTTCGGAACATTTCCGGTTTTTTCCCCGGAAAAATGCCAGAAGTTCCCAGAACAATTTTGGCCCCCTCCAAGAATTTCCAGGCGTGTGCCGAAACCAATTTGACTTAATGGTATACTCCGAAACAATTTTTTAGTTTTACCGAAACTCTTCCGGTGTTCTCTCTCCGGAACTCTTCCGTTGTCTCCGAAACTTTTCCGGTGACTTTCTCTCAGACTCCCTGTCTAGCATTCAGCAGATAGATGACCCTTAAGCGTGTGACCCTATAGGTTGGGTGAAGTATAGACATGACCGGAACACTTTCCGATCAATGATCAACATCGGAGCCATGGACACCCATATTGACCCCTATACCCACACGAATATTCGAGTGAACCTCCGGTTGCCGTGTGCTATTCCTGTTGCTTCACGATATGTTACAAACACCCTAGGTAAGATTTATCTGCATCCCCGTGGATCAAAAACTTGTCCACTATGCCAGTTAGCTCGTTACCAGTTTTGTTATCTTTTCTCGTTTTCGTGTTCTGGCATCCCTGTGATCAAATCACATTGTGTCTGGCCAGACGATGATGGATACCGTAACACCGAGAGGGCCCGAGAATATCTCTCCATCATCGGAGGAGCAAATCCCAATCTTGAGCTATCTCGTTCCTTGTCATACTTTTCCGTGAACCCGTAAGCCGCCGTAATAGCCACCCAGTTACGGATGATGTTTAACAAACCCCAAAGTTCATGAAGCAAGAATGAAGGAACTCGACACTCTCATGGTCTAAGGAATTATGCAAACATTAACTTTCTCTGTGTTATAAACCATTAACTTGTGACGAATATATCTCATAGCATAACATCAATTCGGGTCGATTGAACACAAGTGTTCTTATAACATTGTGCCCTCAAAATTGCCGGCATAGTCATGCCCATGATCAGGAAAACAGGATCATCATGCAATACTTGAGCCAGTCTTAGAGGCATGACTAGGAATACAATTTACCGTTTATTATACCACACGTGCACATGAGTTTCCCTCCGAGCCTCGTGGATATTGCAGACTCGAGAATCATTGCAGTTATAGCATGGGACATAAACATTCATTACAAACTTGGAGATACAAAATAACTGTTATTACTGCCTCTAGGGCATATCTCCTACAATTTGGCGAGATGGAGCTTGAGAACGAGAGGTTGCAACTCGCACGGGACGCGGAGGATGCGAAGATCATCTTGGCGGACGAAACCCTCTTGGATGAGCATGCAAAGAAGTGGCTTGCGGACAAGAAGAAGGAGATCAACGACCGTAGGGAGTACGAGGCGGCGAGGGCGGCAGCGGCAGCGGATCATGCGGCCCGGATGCAGGTGGAGAAGGCAGCCCGGATGCAGGCGGAGAAGACAACCCGGATGCAGGCGGAGCAGGACGCATTCCGCTCGGAGCAGGCGCCCAGCCAGTGATCCGAAGCCATCCGTCACGCTCGGACATTGATTTCATTTTGGCTTGTCCGGTTTGTTGAACTATGATTTGCTTTGCTTTGTTTCGAACTGTTGAATTCGGACACTTTGTATCGTATGATCGACGTGCATGGATTGCATGGATTTAAGGATCGGCATTTGAGGTATGTGGATGTGCCACGCAACATATGAGGGGCCGGCGGGCGCTGTCCGCGGACGCGCCCGGACGCGCCCGCGGGCGTATAGGGGGCCGGATTTGCCATGTCCGGCTGTAGATGCTCTTAGAGATCCAAAATCAAAAAAATATCATTGTGTCATTAATTAAATAGTTGTTCAGACTTCCTATTAAGGCCTCATTCGGTTTGGAGTCATAGGAATAACATAGGAACAAGGATTTCATAGGAAAATTTCATATAGATGCATTCGGTTTGTAGGAAATGCATATAGGAATTTCGTAGGAATACTATTCATTTCATGTGTTTATGGAGGAAACTACACATCCACTCAAAGCATATTTTACGCGTAGGAATGAGGCAAGTCAATTCCTTAGAATAGCAAGTGTCATCCTATCAAATTTCTATACTCTGATTCCTACATTTTGGTTTCCTCCAAACCGAATGAGCCCTAAGTAACGCGTGTAGCAAATCAACAACATAATAAATATGTGGGTTCCAATGATAGGATTCACGTTCAATGGAAACACATGAATTCACACTTGTAGACCAGATTGATGAAGGTGAAGCAAATTTTCTTTCATTTTGAAACTTTCGGTATCGAAGATGGCTCATAGTTTTAAATGTTAAAGACTTACTTGGTTGGATAATGCCTTCCAGCCACTACCAGAATAAGTCACGTTCCCGACGGCCCATACTATGCCGACGGGGCCGTCGGCATAGATGGCGGTATGCCGACGGCCTAAAGGCAAACCGTCGGCGTAGTTCGGCCGTCGGCATACCACCATCTATGCCGACGGCGGCCGTCGGCGTCACGAAGCCGTCGGCATATGTCGTGATATGCGTACGGTGGCCGTCGGCATAGGTAGGCCGTCGGCATATATGTGGGCCCGGCCACCCGGTGGTTAACTGTCGTTTGACGCCGTCAAATATATGCCGACGGTCCTAACGGCGGCCGTCGCCATATCTATGGCCACGTCATCGATCCGCGGCACGTGCCACATCAACGATTCGTGGCATAGCTATGCCGATGGCTTTGCCGTCGGCATAGCTATGTATTTTTTTATTTTTCTATTTTTTTAAATTGAAATTTGATTAATATAAATGTGCCTTATGTAAACATAAACATACATAGATACACCACGCGTGTTTGTTGGGCCCAGTTTGCCGCCCGGTCAACAGTGCCAGGGTTAGACGCGACAGGGTAATTGGGGGGGTAGCTATGCCGCCAGGTCTTGCGCTGGGCCCTCTTACATGTCTGGAAGTGTGGTGGCAGGTGCAAGCACGCGGCTCTGTAGTGTGACCCCCCTCACGGACGTCGTTGCGGCCGTCGCACGGAGGGGGGAAACGGCCAAGTCGGGCAGACACGGAGGGAATCTTGCGATGGGTTGTGCCCGGACCTTGATTCGAAGTGTACCTATGGGCTGGCCTATCACAGGCAGGTGAAAATGTCCATCGGTCAAACCCCGTCCGGCGAAAGTAAAAGGCCTAGATCCGCCCGGTCAACAGTGCCACGGTTAGAAGGGACGGGGTACTTGGGGGGTAGCTATGCCGCCAGGTCTTGCGCTGGGCCCTCTTACACGTCTGGAAGTGTGGTGGCAGGTGCAAGCACCCGGCACGCGGCTCCGTAGTGTGACCCCCCCTCACGGACGTCGCTGCCGCCGTCGCACGGAGGGGGGAAACGGCCACGTCGGGCAGACACGGAGGGAATCTTGCGATGGGTTGTGCCCGGACCTTGATCCGAAGTGTACATACGGGCTGGCCTATCACAGGCAGGTGAAAATGTCCATCGGTCAAACCCCGTCCGGCGAAAGTCAAAGGCCTAGATCCGCCCGGTCAACAGTGCCAGCGTTAGACGGGACGAGGTACTTGGGGGGGGGGGGGTAGCTATGCCGGCAGGTCTTGCGCTGGGCCCTCTTACACGTCTGGAAGTGTGGTGGCAGGTGCAAGCACCCGGCACGCGGCTTCGTAGTGTGACCCCCCTCACGGACGTCGCTGCCGCCGTCGCACGGAGGGGGGAAACGGCCACGTCGGGCAGACACGGAGGGAATCTTGCGATGGGTTGTGCCCGGACCTTGATCCGAAGTGTACCTACGGGCTGGCCCATCACAAGCAGGTGAAAATGTCCATCGATCAAACCCCGTCCGGCGAAAGTCAAAGGCCTAGATTCGCCCGGTCAACAGTGCCAGGGTTAGACGGGACGGGGTACTTGGGGGGGGGGGGGTAGCTATGCCGCTAGGTCTTGTGCTGGGCCCTCTTACATGTCTGGAAGTGTGGTGGTAGGTGCAAGCACCCGGCATGCGGCTCCGTAGTGTGACCCCCCTCACGGACATCGCTACCGCCGTCACACGGAGGGGGGGAAACGGCCACGTCGTGCAGGCACGGAGGGAATCTTGCGATGGGTTGTGCCCGGACCTTGATCCGAAGTGTACCTACGGGCTGGCCTATCACAGGCAGGTGAAAATGTCCATCGGTTAAACCCCGTAAGGCGAAAGTCAAAGGCCTAGATCCGCCCGGTCAACAGTGCCAGGGTTAGACGGGACGGGGTACTTGGGGGGGTAGCTATGCCGAAAGGTCTTGCGCTGGGCCCTCTTACACGTCTGGAAGTGTGGTGGCAGGTGCAAGCACCCGGCACGCGGCTCCGTAGTGTGACCCCCCTCACGGCCGTCGCTGCCGCCGTCGCACGGAGGGGGGGAAGGCCATGTCACGCAGGCACGGAGGGAATCGTGCGATGGGTTGTGCCCGGACCTTGATCCGAAGTGTACCTACGGGCTGGCCTTTCACAGGCAGGTGAAAATGTCCATCGGTCAAACCCCGTCAGGCGAAAGTCAAAGGCCTTGATCCGCCCGGTCAACAGTGCCAGGGTTAGACGGGACGGGGTACTTGGGGGTAGCTATGCCGCCAGGTCTTGCGCTGGGCCCTCTTACACGTCTGGAAGTGTGGTGGCAGGTGCAAGCACCCGGCACGCGGCTCCGTAGTGTGACCCCCCTCACGGACGTCGCTGCCGCCGTCGCACGGAGGGGGGAAACGGCCACGTCGGGCAGAAACGGAGGGAATCTTGCGATGGGTTGTGCCTGGACCTTGATCCGAAGTGTACCTATGGGCTAGCCTATCACAGGCAGGTGAAAATGTCCATCGGTCAAACCCCGTCGGCGAAAGTCAAAGGCCTAGATCCGCCCGGTCAACAGTGCCAGGGTTAGACGGGACGGGGTACTTGGGGGGTAGCTATGCCGAAAGGTCTTTCGCTGGGCCCTCTTACACGTCTGGAAGTGTGGTGGCAGGTGCAAGCACCCGGCACGCGGCTCCGTAGTGTGACTCCCCTCACGGCCGTCGCTGCCGCCGTCGCACGGAGGGGGGAAAGGCCATGTCAGGCAGGCACGGAGGGAATCTTGCGATGGGTTGTGCCCGGACCTTGATCCGAAGTGTACCTACGGGCTGGCCTTTCACAGGCAGGTGAAAATGTCCATCGGTCAAACCCCCTCAGGCGAAAGTCAAAGGCCTTGATCCGCCCGGTCAACAGTGCCAGGGTTAGACGGGACGGGGTACTTGGGGGTAGCTATGCCGCCAGGTCGTGCGCTGGGCCCTCTTACACGTCTGGAAGTGTGGTGGCAGGTGCAAGCACCCGGCACGCGGCTCCGTAGTGTGACCCCCCTCACGGACGTCGCTGCCGCCGTCGCACGGAGGGGGGAAACGGCCACGTCGGGCAGACACGGAGGGAATCTTGCGATGGGTTGTGCCTGGACCTTGATCCGAAGTGTACCTATGGGCTAGCCTATCACGGGCAGGTGAAAATGTCCATCGGTCAAACCCCGTCCGGCGAAAGTCAAAGGCCTAGATCCGCCCGGTCAACAGTGCCAGGGTTAGACGGGACGGGGTACTTGGGGGGTAGCTATGCCGCCAGGTCTTGCGCTGGGCCCTCTTACACGTCTGGAAATGTGGTGGCAGGTGCAAGCACCCGGCACGCTGCTCCATAGTGTGACCCCCCTCACGGACGTCGCTGCTGCCGTCGCACGGAGGGGGGAAACGGCCACTTCGGGCAGACACGGAGGGAATCTTCCAATGGGTTGTGCCCGGACCTTGATTCGAAATGTACCTACGGGCTGGCCTATCACAGCCAGGTGAAAATGTCCATCGGTCAATCCCCGTCCGGCGAAAGTCAAAGGCCTAGATACGCCTGGTCAACAATGCCAGGGTTAGACGGGACGGGGTACTTGGGGGGTAGCTATGCCGCCAGGTCTTGCGCTGGACCCTCTTACACGTCTGGAAGTGTGGTGGCTGGTGCAAGCACCTGGCACGCGGCTACATAGTGTGACCCCCCTCACGGACGTCGTTGCCGCCGTCGCACGGAGGGGGGAAACGGCCACGTCGGGCAGACACGGAGGGAATCTTGCGATGGGTTGTGCCCGGACCTTGATCCGAAGTGTACCTATGGGCTGGCCTATCACGGGCAGGTGAAAATGTCCATCGGTCAAACCCCGTCCGGCGAAAGTCAAAGGCCTAGATCCGCCCGGTCAACAGTGCCAGGGTTAGACGGGACGGGGTACTTGGGGGGGGGTAGCTATGCTGCCAGGTCTTGCGCTGGGCCCTCTTACACGTCTGGAAGTGTGGTGGCAGGTGCAAGCACCCGGCACGCGGCTCTGTAGTGTGACCCCCCTCACGGACGTCACTGCCGCCGTCTCATGGAGGGGGGAAACGGCCACGTCGGGCAGACACGGAGGGAATCTTGCGATGGGTTGTGCCCGGACCTTGATCCGAAGTGTACCTACGGGCTGGCCTATCACAGGCAGGTGAAAATGTCCATCGGTCAAACCCCGTCTGGCGAAAGTCAAAGGACTAGATCCGCCCGGTCAACAGTGCCAGGGTTAGACGGGACGGGGTACTTGGGGGGGTAGCTATGCCGCCAGGTCTTGCGCTGGGCCCTCTTACACGTCTGGAAGTGTGGTGGCAGGTGCAAGCACCCGGCACGCGGCTCCGTAGTGTGACCCCCTCACGGACAACGCTGCCGCCATCGCACGGAGGGGGGAAACGGCCACGTCGGGCAGACACAGAGGGAATCTTCCGATGGGTTGTGCCCGGACCTTGATCCGAAGTGTACCTATGGGCTGGCCTATCACAGGCAGGTAAAATGTCCATCGGTCAAACCCCGTCCGGCGAAAGTCAAAGGCCTAGATCTGCCCGGTCAACAGTTTCAGGGTTAGACGGGACGGGGTACTTGGGGGGTAGCTATGCCGCCAGGTCTTGCGCTGGGCCCTCTTACACGTCTGGAAGTGTGGTGGCTGGTGCAAGCACCCGGCACGCGGCT
Organism: Elymus sibiricus; assembly: GCA_039707655.1. Classification (NCBI taxonomy): domain Eukaryota; kingdom Viridiplantae; phylum Streptophyta; class Magnoliopsida; order Poales; family Poaceae; genus Elymus; species Elymus sibiricus. Next base: position 34,185,470 of record CM077670.1, read on the forward strand.
CCGTAGTGTGACCCCCCTCACGGACGTCGCTGCCGCCATCGCACGGAGGGGGGAAACGGCCACATCGGGCAGACACGGAGGGAATCTTGCGATGGGTTGTGCCCGGACCTTGATCCGAAGTGTACCTACGGGGGCTGGCCTATCTCAGGCAGATGAAAATGTCCATCGGTCAAACCCCGTCCGGCGAAAGTCAAAGGCCTAGATCCACCCGGTCAACAGTGCCAGGGTTAGACGGGACGGGATACTTGGGGGGGGGGGGGGTAGCTATGCCGCCAGGTCTTGCGCTGGGCCCTCTTACACGTCTGGAAGTGTGGTGGCAGGTGCAAGCACCCGGCACACGGCTCCGTAGTGTGATCCCCCTCACGGACGTCGCTGCCGCCGTCGCACGGAGGGGGGAAACGGCCATGTCGGGCAGACACGGAGGGAATCTTGCGATGGTTTGTGCCCGGACCTTTATCCGAAGTGTACCTACGGGCTGGCCTATCACAGGCAGGTGAAAATTTCCATCGGTCAAACCCCGTCTAGTGAAAGTCAAAGGCCTAGATCCGCCCGGTCAACAGTGCCAGGGTTAGACGGGACGGGGTACTTGGGGGGTAGCTATGCCACCAGGTCTTGCGCTGGGCCCTCTTACACGTCTAGAAGTGTGGTGGCAGGTGCAAGCACCCGGCACGCGGCTCCGTAGTGTGACCCCCCTCATGGACGTCGCTGCCGCCGTCGCTCGGAGGGGGGAAACGGCCACGTCGGGCAGACACGGAGGGAATCTTGCGATGGGTTGTGCCCGGACCTTGATCCGAAGTGTACCTACGGGCTGGCCTATCACAGGCAGGTGAAAATGTCCATCGGTCAAACCCCGTCCGGCGAAAGTCAAAGGCCTAGATCCGCCCGGTCAACAGTGCCAGGGTTAGACGGGACGGGGTACTTGGGGGGGGGTAGCTATGCTGCCAGGTCTTGCGCTGGGCCCTCTTACACGTCTGGAAGTGTGGTGGCAGGTGCAAGCACCCGGCACGCGGCTCTGTAGTGTGACCCCCCTCACGGACGTCGCTGCCGCCGTCGCATGGAGGGGGGAAACGGCCACGTCGGGCAGACATGGAGGGAATCTTGCGATGGGTTGTGCCCGGACCTTGATCCGAAGTGTACCTACGGGCTGGCCTATCACAGGCAGGTGAAAATGTCCATCGGTCAAACCCCGTCTGGCGAAAGTCAAAGGACTAGATCCGCCCGGTCAACAGTGCCAGGGTTAGACGGGACGGGGTACTTGGGGGGGTAGCTATGCCGCCAGGTCTTGCGCTGGGCCCTCTTACACGTCTGGAAGTGTGGTGGCAGGTGCAAGCACCCGGCACGCGGCTTCGTAGTGTGACCCCCCTCACGGACGTCGCTGCCGCCATCGCATGGAGGGGGGAAACGGCCACATCGGGCAGACACGGAGGGAATCTTGCGATGGGTTGTGCCCGGACCTTGATCCGAAGTGTACCTACGGGGGCTGGCCTATCACAGGCAGATGAAAATGTCCATCGGTCAAACCCCGTCCGGCGAAAGTCAAAGGCCTAGATCCGCCCGGTCAACAGTGCCAGGGTTAGACGGGACGGGATATTTGGGGGTGGGGGGGGGGTAGCTATGCCGCCAGGTCTTGCGCTGGGCCCTCTTACACGTCTGGAAGTGTGGTGGCAGGTGCAAGCACCTGGCACGCGGCTCCGTAGTGTGACCCCCCTCACGGACGTCGCTGCCGCCATCGCACGGAGGGGGGAAACGGCCACATCGGGCAGACACGGAGGGAATCTTGCGATGGGTTGTGCCCGGACCTTGATCCGAAGTGTACCTACGGGGGCTGGCCTATCACAGGCAGATGAAAATGTCCATCGGTCAAACCCCGTCCGGCGAAAGTCAAAGGCCTAGATCCGCCCGGTCAACAGTGCCAGGGTTAGACGGGACGGGATATTTGGGGGGGGGGGGGTAGCTATGCCGCCAGGTCTTGCGCTGGGCCCTCTTACACGTCTGGAAGTGTGGTAGCAGGTGCAAGCACCCGACACACGGCTCCGTAGTGTGACCCCCCTCACGGACGTCGCTGCCGCCGTCGCACGGAGGGGGGAAACGGCCATGTCGGGCAGACACGGAGGGAATCTTGCGATGGTTTGTGCCCGGACCTTTATCCGAAGTGTACCTACGGGCTGGCCTATCACAGGCAGGTGAAAATGTCCATCGGTCAAACCCCGTCTGGCGAAAGTCAAAGGCCTTGATCCGCCCGGTCAACAGTGCCAGGGTTAGACGGGACGGGGTACTTGGGGGGTAGCTATGCCACCAGGTCTTGCGCTGGGCCCTCTTACACGTCTGGAAGTGTGGTGGCAGGTGCAAGCACCCGGCACGCGGCTCCGTAGTGTGACCCCCCTCACGGACGTCGCCGCCGCCGTCGCACGAAGGGGGGAAACGGCCACGTCGGGCAGACACGGAGGGAATCTTGCGATGGGTTGTGGCCGGACCTTGATCCGAAGTGCACCTATGGGCTGGCCTATCACAGGTAGGTGAAAATGTCCATCGGTCAAACCCCGTCTGGCGAAAGTCAAAGGCCTAGATCCTCCCGGTCAACAGTGCCAGGGTTAGACGGGACGGGGTACTTGGGGGTAGCTATGCCGCCAGGTCTTGCGCTGGGCCCTCTTACACGTCTGGAAGTGTGGTGGTAGGTGCAAGCACCCGGCACGCGGATCCGTAGTGTGACCCCCCTCACGGACGTCGCTGCCGCCATCGCACGGAGGGGGGAAACGGCCACGTCGGGCAGACACGGAGGGAATCTTGCGATGGGTTGTGCCCGGACCTTGATCCGAAGTGTACCTACGGGCTGGCCTATCACAGGCAGATGAAAATGTCCATCGGTCAAACCCCGTGCGGCGAAAGTCAAAGGCGTAGATCCGCCCGGTCAACAGTGCCAGGGTTAGACGGGACGGGGTACTTGGGGGGTAGCTATGCCGCCAGCTCTTGCGCTGGGCCCTCTTACACGTCTGGAAGTGTGGTGGCAGGTGCAAGCACCCGGCACGCGGCTCCGTAGTGTGACCCCCCTCACGGACGTCGCTGCCGCCGTCGCACGAAGGGGGAAACGGCCACGTCGAGCAAACACGGAGGGAATCTTGCGATGGGTTGTGCCCGGACCTTGATCCGAAGTGTACCTACGGGCTGGCCTATCACAGGCAGGTGAAAATGTCCATTGGTCAAATCCCGTCTGGCGAAAGTCAAAGGCCTAGATCCGCCCGGTCAACAGTGCCAGGGTTAGACGGGACGGGGTAGTTGGGGGGTAGCTATGCCGCCAGGTCTTGCGTTGGGCCCTCTTACACGTCTGGAAGTGTGGTGGCAGGTGCAAGCACCCGGCACGTGACTCCGTAGTGTGACCCCCCTCACGGACGTCGCCGCCACCATCGCACGAAGGGGGGAAATGGCCACGTCGGGCAGACACGGAGGGAATCTTGCGATGGGTTGTGCCCGGACCTTGATCCGAAGTGTACCTATGGGCTGGCCTATCACAGCTAGGTGAAAATCTCCATTGGTCAAACCCCGTCCGGCGAAAGTCAAAGGCCTAGATCCGCCCGGTCAATAGTGCCAGGGTTAAACGGGACGGGGTACTTGGGGGGTAGCTATGCCGCCAGGTCTTGCGCTGGGCCCTCTTACACGTCTGGAAGTGTGGTGGCAGGTGCAAGCACTCGGCACGCGGCTCCGTAGTGTGACCCCCCTCACGGACGTCGCTGCCGCCGTCGCACGGAGGGGGGAAACGGCCACGTCGGGCAGACACGGAGGGAATCTTGCGATGGGTTGTGCCCGGACCTTGATCCGAAGTGTACCTACGGGCTGGCCTATCACAGGCAGGTGAAAATGTCAAAGGCCTAGATCCGCCCGGTCAACATTGCCAGGGTTAGACGGGACGGGGTACTTGTGGGGGTAGCTATGCCGCCAGGTCTTGCGCTGGGCCCTCTTACACGTCTGGAAGTGTGGTGGCAGGTGCAAGCACCCGACACGCGGCTCCGTAGTGTGACCCCCCTCACGGACGTCGCTGCCGCCGTCGCACGGAGGGGGGAAACGGCCACGTCGGGCAGACACGGAGGGAATCTTGCGTTGGGTTGTGCCCGGACCTTGATCCGAAGTGTACCTACGGGCTGGCCTATCACATGCAGGTGAAAATGTCCACCGGTCAAACCCCATCCGGCGAAAGTCAAAGGCCTAGATCCGCCCGGTCAACAGTGCCAGGGTTAGACGGGACGGGGTACTTGGGGGGTAGCTATGCCGCCAGGTCTTGCGCTGGGCCCTCTTACACGTCTGGAAGTGTGCTGGCAGGTGCAAGCACCCGGCACGCGGCTCCGTAGTGTGACCCCCCTCACGGACGTAGCTGCCGCCGTCACACGGAGGGGGGAAACGGCCACGTCGGGTAGACACGGAGGGAATCTTGCGATGGGTTGTGCCCGGACCTTGATCCGAAGTGTACCTACGGGCTGGCCTATCACAGGCAGGTGAAAATGTCCATCGGTCAAACCCCGTCAGGCGAAAGTCAAAGGCCTAGATCCGCCCGGTCAACAGTGCCAGGGTTAGACGGGACGGGGTACTTGGGGGGGTAGCTATGCTGCCAGGTCTTGCGCTGGGCCCTCTTACACGTCTGGAAGTGTGGTGGCAGGTGCAAGCACCCGGCACGCGGCTCTGTAGTGTGACCCCCCTCACGGACGTCACTGCCGCCGTCTCATGGAGGGGGGAAACGGCCACGTCGGGCAGACACGGAGGGAATCTTGCGATGGGTTGTGCCCGGACCTTGATCCGAAGTGTACCTACGGGCTGGCCTATCACAGGCAGGTGAAAATGTCCATCGGTCAAACCCCGTCTGGCGAAAGTCAAAGGACTAGATCCGCCCGGTCAACAGTGCCAGGGTTAGACGGGACGGGGTACTTGGGGGGGTAGCTATGCCGCCAGGTCTTGCGCTGGGCCCTCTTACACGTCTGGAAGTGTGGTGGCAGGTGCAAGCACCCGGCACGCGGCTCCGTAGTGTGACCCCCTCACGGACAACGCTGCCGCCATCGCACGGAGGGGGGAAACGGCCACGTCGGGCAGACACAGAGGGAATCTTCCGATGGGTTGTGCCCGGACCTTGATCCGAAGTGTACCTATGGGCTGGCCTATCACAGGCAGGTAAAATGTCCATCGGTCAAACCCCGTCCGGCGAAAGTCAAAGGCCTAGATCTGCCCGGTCAACAGTTTCAGGGTTAGACGGGACGGGGTACTTGGGGGGTAGCTATGCCGCCAGGTCTTGCGCTGGGCCCTCTTACACGTCTGGAAGTGTGGTGGCTGGTGCAAGCACCCGGCACGCGGCTCCGTAGTGTGACCCCCCTCACGGACGTCGCTGCCGCCATCGCACGGAGGGGGGAAACGGCCACATCGGGCAGACACGGAGGGAATCTTGCGATGGGTTGTGCCCGGACCTTGATCCGAAGTGTACCTACGGGGGCTGGCCTATCTCAGGCAGATGAAAATGTCCATCGGTCAAACCCCGTCCGGCGAAAGTCAAAGGCCTAGATCCACCCGGTCAACAGTGCCAGGGTTAGACGGGACGGGATACTTGGGGGGGGGGGGGGGGGTAGCTATGCCGCCAGGTCTTGCGCTGGGCCCTCTTACACGTCTGGAAGTGTGGTGGCAGGTGCAAGCACCCGGCACACGGCTCCGTAGTGTGATCCCCCTCACGGACGTCGCTGCCGCCGTCGCACGGAGGGGGGAAACGGCCATGTCGGGCAGACACGGAGGGAATCTTGCGATGGTTTGTGCCCGGACCTTTATCCGAAGTGTACCTACGGGCTGGCCTATCACAGGCAGGTGAAAATTTCCATCGGTCAAACCCCGTCTAGTGAAAGTCAAAGGCCTAGATCCGCCCGGTCAACAGTGCCAGGGTTAGACGGGACGGGGTACTTGGGGGGTAGCTATGCCACCAGGTCTTGCGCTGGGCCCTCTTACACGTCTAGAAGTGTGGTGGCAGGTGCAAGCACCCGGCACGCGGCTCCGTAGTGTGACCCCCCTCATGGACGTCGCTGCCGCCGTCGCTCGGAGGGGGGAAACGGCCACGTCGGGCAGACACGGAGGGAATCTTGCGATGGGTTGTGCCCGGACCTTGATCCGAAGTGTACCTACGGGCTGGCCTATCACAGGCAGGTGAAAATGTCCATCGGTCAAACCCCGTCCGGCGAAAGTCAAAGGCCTAGATCCGCCCGGTCAACAGTGCCAGGGTTAGACGGGACGGGGTACTTGGGGGGGGGTAGCTATGCTGCCAGGTCTTGCGCTGGGCCCTCTTACACGTCTGGAAGTGTGGTGGCAGGTGCAAGCACCCGGCACGCGGCTCTGTAGTGTGACCCCCCTCACGGACGTCGCTGCCGCCGTCGCATGGAGGGGGGAAACGGCCACGTCGGGCAGACATGGAGGGAATCTTGCGATGGGTTGTGCCCGGACCTTGATCCGAAGTGTACCTACGGGCTGGCCTATCACAGGCAGGTGAAAATGTCCATCGGTCAAACCCCGTCTGGCGAAAGTCAAAGGACTAGATCCGCCCGGTCAACAGTGCCAGGGTTAGACGGGACGGGGTACTTGGGGGGGTAGCTATGCCGCCAGGTCTTGCGCTGGGCCCTCTTACACGTCTGGAAGTGTGGTGGCAGGTGCAAGCACCCGGCACGCGGCTTCGTAGTGTGACCCCCCTCACGGACGTCGCTGCCGCCATCGCATGGAGGGGGGAAACGGCCACATCGGGCAGACACGGAGGGAATCTTGCGATGGGTTGTGCCCGGACCTTGATCCGAAGTGTACCTACGGGGGCTGGCCTATCACAGGCAGATGAAAATGTCCATCGGTCAAACCCCGTCCGGCGAAAGTCAAAGGCCTAGATCCGCCCGGTCAACAGTGCCAGGGTTAGACGGGACGGGATATTTGGGGGTGGGGGGGGGGTAGCTATGCCGCCAGGTCTTGCGCTGGGCCCTCTTACACGTCTGGAAGTGTGGTGGCAGGTGCAAGCACCTGGCACGCGGCTCCGTAGTGTGACCCCCCTCACGGACGTCGCTGCCGCCATCGCACGGAGGGGGGAAACGGCCACATCGGGCAGACACGGAGGGAATCTTGCGATGGGTTGTGCCCGGACCTTGATCCGAAGTGTACCTACGGGGGCTGGCCTATCACAGGCAGATGAAAATGTCCATCGGTCAAACCCCGTCCGGCGAAAGTCAAAGGCCTAGATCCGCCCGGTCAACAGTGCCAGGGTTAGACGGGACGGGATATTTGGGGGGGGGGTAGCTATGCCGCCAGGTCTTGCGCTGGGCCCTCTTACACGTCTGGAAGTGTGGTAGCAGGTGCAAGCACCCGACACACGGCTCCGTAGTGTGACCCCCCTCACGGACGTCGCTGCCGCCGTCGCACGGAGGGGGGAAACGGCCATGTCGGGCAGACACGGAGGGAATCTTGCGATGGTTTGTGCCCGGACCTTTATCCGAAGTGTACCTACGGGCTGGCCTATCACAGGCAGGTGAAAATGTCCATCGGTCAAACCCCGTCTGGCGAAAGTCAAAGGCCTTGATCCGCCCGGTCAACAGTGCCAGGGTTAGACGGGACGGGGTACTTGGGGGGTAGCTATGCCACCAGGTCTTGCGCTGGGCCCTCTTACACGTCTGGAAGTGTGGTGGCAGGTGCAAGCACCCGGCACGCGGCTCCGTAGTGTGACCCCCCTCACGGACGTCGCCGCCGCCGTCGCACGAAGGGGGGAAACGGCCACGTCGGGCAGACACGGAGGGAATCTTGCGATGGGTTGTGGCCGGACCTTGATCCGAAGTGCACCTATGGGCTGGCCTATCACAGGTAGGTGAAAATGTCCATCGGTCAAACCCCGTCTGGCGAAAGTCAAAGGCCTAGATCCTCCCGGTCAACAGTGCCAGGGTTAGACGGGACGGGGTACTTGGGGGTAGCTATGCCGCCAGGTCTTGCGCTGGGCCCTCTTACACGTCTGGAAGTGTGGTGGTAGGTGCAAGCACCCGGCACGCGGATCCGTAGTGTGACCCCCCTCACGGACGTCGCTGCCGCCATCGCACGGAGGGGGGAAACGGCCACGTCGGGCAGACACGGAGGGAATCTTGCGATGGGTTGTGCCCGGACCTTGATCCGAAGTGTACCTACGGGCTGGCCTATCACAGGCAGATGAAAATGTCCATCGGTCAAACCCCGTGCGGCGAAAGTCAAAGGCGTAGATCCGCCCGGTCAACAGTGCCAGGGTTAGACGGGACGGGGTACTTGGGGGGTAGCTATGCCGCCAGCTCTTGCGCTGGGCCCTCTTACACGTCTGGAAGTGTGGTGGCAGGTGCAAGCACCCGGCACGCGGCTCCGTAGTGTGACCCCCCTCACGGACGTCGCTGCCGCCGTCGCACGAAGGGGGAAACGGCCACGTCGAGCAAACACGGAGGGAATCTTGCGATGGGTTGTGCCCGGACCTTGATCCGAAGTGTACCTACGGGCTGGCCTATCACAGGCAGGTGAAAATGTCCATTGGTCAAATCCCGTCTGGCGAAAGTCAAAGGCCTAGATCCGCCCGGTCAACAGTGCCAGGGTTAGACGGGACGGGGTAGTTGGGGGGTAGCTATGCCGCCAGGTCTTGCGTTGGGCCCTCTTACACGTCTGGAAGTGTGGTGGCAGGTGCAAGCACCCGGCACGTGACTCCGTAGTGTGACCCCCCTCACGGACGTCGCCGCCACCATCGCACGAAGGGGGGAAATGGCCACGTCGGGCAGACACGGAGGGAATCTTGCGATGGGTTGTGCCCGGACCTTGATCCGAAGTGTACCTATGGGCTGGCCTATCACAGCTAGGTGAAAATCTCCATTGGTCAAACCCCGTCCGGCGAAAGTCAAAGGCCTAGATCCGCCCGGTCAATAGTGCCAGGGTTAAACGGGACGGGGTACTTGGGGGGTAGCTATGCCGCCAGGTCTTGCGCTGGGCCCTCTTACACGTCTGGAAGTGTGGTGGCAGGTGCAAGCACTCGCCACGCGGCTCCGTAGTGTGACCCCCCTCACGGACGTCGCTGCCGCCGTCGCACGGAGGGGGGAAACGGCCACGTCGGGCAGACACGGAGGGAATCTTGCGATGGGTTGTGCCCGGACCTTGATCCGAAGTGTACCTACGGGCTGGCCTATCACAGGCAGGTGAAAATGTCAAAGGCCTAGATCCGCCCGGTCAACATTGCCAGGGTTAGACGGGACGGGGTACTTGTGGGGGTAGCTATGCCGCCAGGTCTTGCGCTGGGCCCTCTTACACGTCTGGAAGTGTGGTGGCAGGTGCAAGCACCCGACACGCGGCTCCGTAGTGTGACCCCCCTCACGGACGTCGCTGCCGCCGTCGCACGGAGGGGGGAAACGGCCACGTCGGGCAGACACGGAGGGAATCTTGCGTTGGGTTGTGCCCGGACCTTGATCCGAAGTGTACCTACGGGCTGGCCTATCACATGCAGGTGAAAATGTCCACCGGTCAAACCCCATCCGGCGAAAGTCAAAGGCCTAGATCCGCCCGGTCAACAGTGCCAGGGTTAGACGGGACGGGGTACTTGGGGGGTAGCTATGCCGCCAGGTCTTGCGCTGGGCCCTCTTACACGTCTGGAAGTGTGCTGGCAGGTGCAAGCACCCGGCACGCGGCTCCGTAGTGTGACCCCCCTCACGGACGTAGCTGCCGCCGTCACACGGAGGGGGGAAACGGCCACGTCGGGTAGACACGGAGGGAATCTTGCGATGGGTTGTGCCCGGACCTTGATCCGAAGTGTACCTACGGGCTGGCCTATCACAGGCAGGTGAAAATGTCCATCGGTCAAACCCCGTCAGGCGAAAGTCAAAGGCCTAGATCCGCCCGGTCAACAGTGCCAGGGTTAGACGGGACGGGGTACTTGGGGGGGTAGCTATGCCGCCAGGTCTTGCGCTGGGCCCTCTTACACGTCTGGAAGTGTGGTGGCAGGTGCAAGCACCCGGCACACGGCTCCGTAGCGTGAACCCCCTCACGGACGTCGCTGCCGCCGTCGCACGGAGGGGGGAAACGGCCACGTCGGGCAGACACGGAGGGAATCTTGCAATGGGTTGTGCCCGGACCTTGATCCGAAGTGTTCCTATGGGCTGGCCTATCACAGCCAGGTGAAAATGTTCGTCGGTCAAACCCCGTCCGGCGAAAGTCAAAGGCCTAGATCCGCCCGGTCAACAGTGCCAGGGTTAGACGGGACGGGGTACTTGGGGGGGGGGGGGGTAGCTATGCCGCCAGGTCTTGCGCTGGGCCCTCTTACACGTCTGGAAGTGTGGTGGCTGGTGCAAGCACCCGGCACGCGGCTCCGTAGTGTGACCCCCCTCACGGACGTCGCTGCCGCCGTCGCACGGAGGGGGGAAACGGCCACGTCGGGCAGACACGGAGGGAATCTTGCGATGGGTTCTGCCCGGACCTTGATCCGAAGTGTACCTATGGACTGGCCTATCACAGCCAGGTGAAAATGTCCATCGGTCAAACCCCGTCCGTCGAAAGTCAAAGGCCTAGATCGCACGGAGGGGGGAAACGGCCATGTCACATAGACGTCAAACTCAAAAATAGTAATAATTGAATTAATAAAAAGCACCGACATCCATCATTAGGAAGATGGACCGTCATTGTGAATCTTCAGTATCCGGAAGGGGTGAAGATTCACAGTAATGGTTCATCTCCTTAACAGGAGTGTAATGAAGACCGAAGCTTACTGCGTCTGGATTATCCGACTATTTAAACTGGTCATGTTGCTTGTCTTTGCGCGAGGTGGGACTAAAAGTTTTCTAATAGACGGAAATTTAGAAAATAAAAAAAAAAATATCTATGCCGACGGCTAAGCCGTCGGCATCGGTGCCACGGATCGATGACGTGGCACGTTCCAAAGAAATTGTGAGGGAAAAAGGGAAAAAATATAAGAAAATATCTATGCCGACGGCTAGGTTCCACGGATCGATGACGTGGCACGTGCCAAAGAAATTGTGAGGGAAAAGGAAAAAAGAAAGAAAATACCTATGCCGACGACTAACCGTCGGCATAGATCCACCTCATCCACTCGCCCGCCCTCCTCCTCTACTCGTTTCTCTCCTCCCTGACCCCAACTCCAGATCTCTCTCGACCCCCGCGCCACCGCCGCCGTCTCCACCCGTGCTGCCATCATCCTAGCCCCGCACCGCCGCCGCCCCGGCCGGCCGCCGCCCCGCATTGGCCTCCTCGACCCCCGTCTGCCGTGCCGCTTTGCCGGCCCGTCCGCGCCACCCCGACACCCTCCGTCGACGCCCTCCGCCCTCCGCCGCCTCGGCCGCACCTCCTCGCCGTGCCGGCCCATTCCCCTTCCTCCATCGGCCCATCCCCCGCCGGCCCCTCCTCCATTGCTCCCCCTCCTCCCGAACCCTACTACACCACCGCCGGAGCTCCTTCCTCACCGACGCCGACGCAGCAGGACACCCCTCTCCTTCGAGCCAACTAGCCACCGGTGGTCTCCTTCGAGACGCCCACGGTGAGCATCCCTCTTCCTCATCTCTCCGTTCCTATCATTTGTGTATGCTAATTTGGATAAATTGATAGATTGATGTTGGATACATGGATGGATGGATTGATGCCAAAATTTGCTAGATGGATGGACAGATTGATAAATGATTTTGTTAGATGGACATGGTGTTTGTTAATGGTGCTAGATACAATTTTTTTATCTACTATCAAATGGTGACGTTGAATAGATGTTTGACTGTCAATGCCACTGTCAAATATTGTTGTTGGATAGATGCTCCACTGCTTGCTCTGTTGCTGCTGCTTGCTCTGCTGCTGCTGTTGCCTGCTCTGCTTGCTGCTTAGTTTGTAAAATATTGATGAATGGATGTTGGTCAAGTTAATGATAGATGGATGGATGGATGGATGGATGTTGATCAAGTTAGTGTTAGGTCATGTTGATTCATAAGATACATTATTATTTGCCATTTTGTAATTTGAGAGGATATTTTTGGAGCTATTTTTCTCATGCGAATATGTAGTAAATAATTGATGAAGCTTATTTTGCAATTTGAGATGTTGTTAAAAGCTATATGATATGTGATGGTCTAAATTTTTAAATCGGTGCAATGTACAGATTTGTGGTGTTGCATCTCCGAGGAGTGTTTATCGACGTCGGAGCTGTTGGTCCCTGATCTTCCCTCCGCTGATCAACTACTTCCTCTACAGCCGAGGGTGAGCTACGAATCCCCCTTCACCTCCTCTTTTTTTTGTCACTAGATTTGATTATCACGTCAAGTCGCGTAACCTAGGCGTCTCCCGTCCGAAAGGGTTGCATCGATAAATATGCATTCAATTGCATATTTATCACCGCAACTCTTTCGGATTGTCCAGCGTTTTCCACGGACCGCCCGAGGATGTGTAGATTGGGTATGTTTTCCATGCTCTACCCCGTTCCGAGACAGGATTTCGGCGGCGCCTCCCTGTTGTTCTCCGGAGCACATTATCTCGGCTATTTGCCGAGACGTGTATCTGGAGAACAGCGGGGAGGTGCTGCCGAAATTTTGTCTCGGAACGGGGTAGAGCATGGAGAACGTACTCAATCTACACATCCTCGGGTGGGATTAGGACCCATCTTTACCTATTAGAGATGTAGGTGGATTCAATGGCGACAACGCGGTAGAAAATAAAAATTTGATGTGATTAATTTAAATGAATCCTTAATTTTGTTGTGTGGCTCCCAATAAAGCAGAGGATGGCAGATAATCTATGGATGTACAGTGGTTTTATCCGCCGGAATCGAGTTACACCAGAGTGGGTCGCGAGAACCGATGTATTTTTTAAGGAGATATTCCGTCGTCCAATGAGAATTATCCCACAATGCCCCTGTGCGAAATGTGAAAGACGTCTCCGTAAAAATCAGAAGGACATGTCTGAGCACCTTCGCACGCACGGATATATGCCAAACTTTGACATGCCGCCGATAAACTTTGCCGAGTGGGACCGTGGTAGAGAGGAGGTGATGCGACAATGCATCGGTGGTTATGCGGACGACGGGGTCAGAGACATGCTAGATGATGTCATTGCTGCAGAGATGGCACATGCGACACCTTCAGAGAATGAACCGGGGGAGCTGGAGGCAACCGCAAAGGCCTTCTTGGAGATCTTGGCCTCGTCAAAGAAACCTCTTTATGCGGGTGCCAAAGTCTCTCAGCTGGATGCCATCTCGCAACTGATGGCAGTCAAGGCTGAGTACGGCTGTAGCCAGAAATGCTTCGAAGCATTTCTGGGAGTATGGGCTAACAGCCTCCCCGAGGGTCATGAACTGCCGAAAAGCATGTATGCCACGAAGAAACTCATGAAGGTACTCTCTATGGATTATGAGAAAATACATGTTTGTCCGAAAGAATTGCCTTTTGTTTAGGCACGAGTATGCGGATGACAAGTACTGTAGGGAGTGCGGTTCCTCTCGGTACCTTGAGGTGGTCGGTGAGGATGGTGAGAAGAGGCAGCTAGGCATCCCTGCAAAGGTTCTTCAGTATCTGCATTTCCTAGAAAGACTGCAGCGCCTTTTCATCACGGAGGAGTCTGCCAAAATGATGAAGTGGCACAAGGAAGGTATAAGGCGAAGCATGGAAGTCGTTCAATGAAGAATACCCCGAGGAAGCAGCCGAAGCAGGGAATGTCAGAATTGCCATATCAGGTGATGGGTTCAATCCATATGGTATGTCTTCCAATGCATACAGCTGCTGGCCCGTGTTTGTTATTCCGCTCAATCTCCCTCCCGGTGCCCTAATGCAACGCAAGACCATGTTCTTGTCGCTCATCATTCCGGGGCCTGAATACCAGGGGAAGAATTTGGGTGTGTTTATGCAGCCGCTGGTGGATGATTTGCACCATTCTTGGTACTTCCCGAGGTTGACATACGAGCGAGATCTGCAGAGAAATTTCTTGATGAAAGTTTGGTTGCACTATTGCATGCATGACTTTCCCGGTTATGCCCTTTTCTACGGATGGTGTACAAGTGGGAAGATGCCATGCCCAGTGTGCATGTAGGCTCTACGTTTAATTTGGCTAAAGAAGGGTGGCAAGTATGTAGCATTTGACCTGCATCGGCAGTTCCTCCCTCCAGACCATCCAGACAGGGAAAACAAGAAGAACTTCATGAAAGGCCGGGTTGTCCATGAAGTAAATGAGATTCCAACGTTTTCGGGGGCAGATGTTCTTGCTCAGCTAAAAGCTCTCAAGCCTGAAGGCGAAGGCAAAGGCAAAGGCAAAGGCAAAGCCAAAGCCAAAGGAGAAGGCGAAGACGAAGGCGAAGGCCAAGGCCAAGGCAAAGGCAAAGGCAAAGGCAAAGCCAAAGCTAAAGGTTTCGAGGGATATGGTGAGACGCACAACTGGACTCACATTACCCCCTTCACGAAGCTTCCCTATTTCAAGGACCTCAAACTTCCTTACAACATCGATGTGATGCACACCGAAAAGAATGTCGCAGAGTCCCTTTTCCGCACGATCCTCAACATTCCTGATCAGACGAAGGATAACGTTAAATCTTGAGCCGATCAACAGAAAATTTGTGATAGACCACGTCTAAACATGAAGCCTCCCACGGGCGGTCGAAGAAACTGGTTCAAGCCAGATGCTGACTTCGTACTTAAAAAACCATAAAAGATGGAGGTATTGAAGTGGCTCAAACACATAGTGAAGTTCACTGATGGTTATGCATCGAATATAAGTAAGGGAGTCAATCTTTCAAGGGGCAAAGTGACTGGGCTCAAGAGTCATGACTATCATGTATGGATTGAGCGGATAATGCCGGTGATGGTTCGAGGTTATGTCCCCGAGCATGTCTGGCGAGTGCTTGCAGAGCTAAGCCATTTCTTCCGCATGCTCTGTGCTAAAGAAGTATGTCCTGAGGTGATTAGACAATTGCATAAGAAGGCACCGGAGTTGATATGCAAGCTAGAGAAGATCTTTCCGCCAGGCTTCTTTACTCCGATGACACATCTCATTTTGCACCTCGCGAACGAGGTATTGTTGGGGGGGCCTGTGCAGAATCGTTGGCAGTACGGCCCTGAGAGACAGAACAAGCATCTCCGACACAAATGTGGAAACAAAGCTAAGATTGAAGCTTCCATAGCTGAGGCAGTTATCCTAGAGGAGGTGTCAGACCTCAGGACATCGTACTATCCAGACCACGTTCCCACTCTGCATAATAAGGTGCCTCGATACAATATAGAAGAGCCGAAGTATAAACCCAAGCTCTATCTATTCAGCCGGCAAGGTGGCAGCGCTGGGGCCTCGAAATCTTATAACTTGCCACAACAAGAGTGGGAGGACCTCATGTTCTATGTCTTGCACAACATCAAGGAAGTTGAGGATGTGTGGATGAGGTAATACAATTACACCATTCCTTTATGTCTTGCACAACATCATGTTCTATGTTCACTTAGTCCCGGTCTAACACCGCTTTTCTTCTTTTAGTCAATTCGTTCGTGAGGAGTGGACGGGAATGATTCCTCCTACTCAGGCGGAGGAACTTACTCTTCTTCGGCATGGAAACCCTGGAAGGAAAAATTTATTAGTTACCTAGTTCAACATTTATTAGTTTACCGAACTAATGCACCCAGCAATTTCAATTAAACTTGTAGGGACAAGATCCGAACATATCCATGGATGCCGAATTGAGATGGGTTTCCATGGGTTTTGACCCTCGGGTCAAGACATGTGAAAAGTATGATGTGAATGGGTATCGCTTCCATACAGAGGAGCACCAGAACAGTCGGCCTGATCCCAAGACTATAAATACCGGAGTGTACACACAAGGTCAAAATTCAGTTGACTACTACGGAAGGGTAGAAAAAATATACGAGCTTACATTCAGCCGTGGGCGCGAAACCCTAAGTCTCCCTGTGTTCAAATACCGATGGTTCGACCCAGTAGAGGGGCTGAGAGATACGCCTTCTGTTGGTTTGGTCAAAGTTAAACCATCAACCGTGTATGCCGGAGCCGATCTCTTTATTGCGGCTACCCAAGCCACACAAGTTTATTACCTGCCTTACCCATGCCAGAAAGAGTACCTAAAGGGTTGGGAAGTTGTGTTCAAGGTGTCGCCACATGGTAAGCTACCGGACCCGAACGATGACGATTACTACAACATTAACCCCATCACATACGAGGGAGTGTTCTATCAAGAGCAACCTGATGATGATGTGGTCAGAAACGATGACACTGACGCCTTGGGTGATGATGAAGTGGATCCAAACGATGACGATGCACGGAATGATGGTGAGACCATTGTTAATGAAAATGACATACTTATGCTAGAAAAGTTAAACGAAGACGCTGACGACGAGTAAGAGCCTCCACCTCCGTCAGACAACGAAGATGATATGCGTGATACTGATGATGAGACCGATCGAGGAATCGGTTACAACAGTGATGATTCGTATGGGTTCTAGCAGATGTACGTTTCATGTCTTTTTTTTCTTTGGTTTGTTAATATGCCTTTTTATGCTTATTTATTAATGTGTTTTTTATTCGTTATTATTATGCTTTTTTCTTCATTATTAATGTACTAATTGTTTATTCTCTTTTCAATGCAGGTTCGCTAAACATGGGCAAGGGGAAGGCCGACGGCACAGGTTTCCTATCGAAGCTCACCAGGATGACTAGTCGAAGTGGTCGACCCCGTACTCTTCCCTCCCGACTACTTGAGGATGACTCCTCACAGGGAGGTCGAGGGAGAGGTGCCCCTAGAGGTGGAGGGGGTGGGGGGGAGCCCCTAGAGGAGGACAGGGTCGGGGCCAGAAACAGCTCTCCCTCACCGACTTAGGGGTGTCCTCTTCAAGGCCCTCCTCTACCGAGGAGGAGGAGGAGGAGGAGGAGGAGGTTCGCAAGGAGGAGGAGGTTCAGGAGGAGGAGGAGGAGGAGGAGGTTGGGGAGAGGGACGAGGAGGAGGAGGATGGTGGTGGCGGGAAGGATGGTGGTGGTAGCGAGGGGGTCGCCCACAACAAGGGGTGGCTGCGTGGTAATGCAAAGCTCCCTCCCCTTCCTGCTACCGAGGAGCAGAAGTGGCTCATTGAGCCCAAGGGAAAAGAGTAAGTGCCACTTAATCATAATTTAATTCTTTTGCTTATACACATGCTAATATTTTCATTCTTTTGATTGTACACATGCTCATATTTTCATTCTTTCTATCTTTTGCAGCAACTGGATAATTCCTAAAGGGGCCCGTCTTCCAAACGACGTCATCACCGTTTTGCTGAAGGAACACTGGCCGGGGCTGTTCCATCCGGATCCAGTCAGGCAGCCTGAGCATCGGGTTTTGGCCACCAGCTGGGACCACTGGGAAGCGGCCCCCCACCCGGACCATACCACGTATGCTAATGTCGTGATCACAAATTTTTGGGTAAGTTCTCTTCAGAAGCACGAGTCTTGAGTTTCGTTCGTAGTTTATCATCGAATGGTTTAACTCGTGGCTTCTTTCATTCTGGTTTTCTAAATGATTATAGAGATACTATCGAGTTCTTGAGGAGCACAAGTCCACTGCCGACGAGATCGTGCTGCGCCAAGCGAGGAAGAAGGCCCGTCAGATGCAGTACGAGGTGCACTGGGTGGCCATCTCGCAATATCATCACGACGCTCTTGAGACGAAGATGACCAAGGAAGACGCGTGGATGATGCATGTTACCTTGGAGAGGGAGGAGTACTTGGCCGTAAGTATAACAGACTTTTCATTCCGGCGTTTGTGCTAAATTTCATCGTTTCGTGTTGACATGCCATTATGCTTTCATTATGTAGGTGTGTCCTGGTTGGTGTTATGGAAAGGACGATGGATGGGCGGCATTGGTGGATCTGTGGCTCGGTCAGGATGCAGAGTCGGCTGCTAAGAGCAAGAAAAACCGGGCTAACCGAGGGACAGACGGAACACATGGTCAGGGAAACCGGAACCACTTTAGCCACAAGAAAGTTCAGGTATATCTATTTACATGAAACATTCTTCTTCTTCTATTTACCGTCACTTTCTTATGTATCACTAACCTCTGTTTGGTGGTGCAGGAGGAGAAACTGAAGCGGCCGCTCTCTGACATAGAGGCGTTGCAGATCGCCCATACGCGGAGTAAGTCCAAGGAGGGCAAGGGCGACTACTACGGCAATAGCGGGGAGAACCTGAAGGCCTATGAGGAGGTGTATCTGAAGGTAAATCCTGGCACACCTGACCCCTTAAAGCAGGCTACGGACGAGAGGGCGGTGGTGGGCATAGGGCCGAAGTTTCATGGTCGGCAGGCGGTTCTGGATGCCGTGTGTACTCCTTCTATCTCCTTCACACGGCTCCGAGCTACCGACCCGAGCCTGAGCCAGCGCACGAGCACGACCAGTGCACAGTCACACTCCCTCCTAGCCCAGCAGACCAGCGTAAGTATTTTCCCTCTTATCTTCCTTTTTGCTCACTTTATTTTCCGCATTGAGATGTTTTATGAGTTCATCATGTCATATCGTAGGCCTACATGGAGTACACACGCCAGGAGACCATGGCGTGGCAGGCGAGAGTTGCAGCAGTCCAGGAGCACAGCACTCGCATGATGACGGTTAGTTTAGCCTCTTTCATTTCACTTCCATATTTGCACTTTCATTTCTTCTGACCTTCGTGTTTGCTTGGTCAATTCACATGCAGCGCGTTTTTGAGAGCATGGCGGCCGGCACGGTTCCTGTAATGGAACCACCACCACCACCTGCTGGACCTGCACCAGTGCTCCTTACCTTTGAGGAGTTTCTGGCACAAAACATGGAGGCTCCGGTTAGTACTTCCCCAAACTCATCAACCACTGCTTACCGTTTATTCAAACCCTCTGGTTGCCATTGATGCTTTGACAGATAGCTGTGAAACTTAGAATGTCACAGCTTCACCATTAGTCATGAACACAACACTCACTTCCTCGCTGAAAAACACTCACTTCACCATTAGTCAAATTTCTAGATTTAGTTTAGAAATTTGTAAACATTTGGCAAAATAAGCATCATTTTCTCTTGATTATTAGGTGTATATATGTATTAAGAGGCACCAAGATAAGGGCTTTCAAGTTATATATCAGAAATAAACCATCTACTTTGACGGGTGTATGAAATCCTTAAGGTTTAACATACAACCATGCATGTCAAAATCCAATGGCATGTTCCATTCAAATGGCATGAAAACAATTTGTTCTTACAATCAACATATTACAACAGCACGTCGCCCGAAAGATATTCAATGTAACATATTCCATAAAGTAATTAAAGATATCAATCCCATTATCTTATCATCTAACATATGCAAAGAGGAAAACCAATATTCCAAGTAACCATTGTATAAATCAAGCAATATTGTTCTCATCAGCCACTGCTTACCGTTTATTCAACACAATCATATATCCCCTTAATATGTCTTTTCGAACATCCAGGGAACCGGTGGATCATCCGTTGGTGGTGGTGCCGGTCTTCGCATGACTCCCGAGTCACGGAGCCCGGTCACTCCCATCCACCGAGGAGGTGGCGGTGGCGGTAGCGCTGCCGCTAGCAGTGATGACCTGGGCTTTGGCGGTGGCGACCTTGGCGGTGGTGGTGGACGTCCTGGCGCTTAAGCCTGTGGGTCTTTAGCCTGTGGGTCTTTAGCCTGTGGGTCTTTAGCCTGTGGGTCTTTAGATGACTTCTGGTCTTTTATGCTCCTCTAGATGACTTGTCTGCTCCTTTAGATGACTTGCGATGATGCTTATGTTGTTTGCGATGATGCTTATGTTTGTGATGATATTTATGTTCTTGTGATGTTGGTTGTGAGGATGATACTTATATCTGCTGTGTATGTCTATTTCATCATATATATATGCTGTCTATTTGAATTGAATTGATTTGAATTAAAACAGAGAAAAGAAAAAAAAATCAGAAAGAAACTATGCCGACGGCAAGCAAGGCCGAGCTACCAGTGGCTGCCACGTGTCCCCTATGCCGGCGGCAAGGCCGTCGGCATCTATTTAACTCTATGCCGATGGCTAGCCGTCGGCATAGGTGCCACGTGTCGGCCAACTGTACTCCCTGGCACCAGACTATGCCGACGGCCCGGCCGTCGGCATATATTCAAATATATGCCGACGGCTTAGCCGTCGGCATACACTGGCGCCAGGGAATACCAGTATGTGCCACGTGTCAGCACTATGCCGACGGCTGAACCGTCGGCATATATTTAAACATATGCCGACGGCTTAACCGTCGGCATAGTGCTGACACGTGGCGCGTTTTTACTGGGTGTAACTTGATGGTGACGCCGTCTGCCGCCGTCATACGAACGAGTTTGCCGACAACCAATCTGTGCCGACGGCCGTACGGACACCGTCGGCATAGGTTCTATCCCTACGGCAGGCCCAAGTACGCCGACGCAAATGATGCCGACGGGGCTATGCCGACGGCGGCCATCGGCATAGGTCTATCCCGACGGGATTTGGACCTGTCGGCATAGTCAGTAATTCCGGTAGTGAGCGTGTCCGATATAATGGGCTTTTCCGAATTGTGTGCCATGAGCACATCACGGTTGCGGAATTCTATTTCCCGCTACCAAATGTGATTTCTGGGAGGATTTAGTAGGTCATTGACCGATAGCGTGGAACGTTGTACTAGAATGATTAGATTCCATTTAGGTGTCACAATATTTGACTTTGGAATAGAGCGAAATTCTAAGTTAACTTGATGTGCCAGCCTCTCGTTCATCTTGATTGTGATGTTGCTCTCAATAAATTTTGGAAGTTGAAATTATCTCTAGATTTAAAATTTTCTTGTGATACCCTTGCAAAGGGGTGACCATAATGAGGAATAATCTCGTGAAGCATAACAGGCACATGAGTGAACAGTGTTGCCTTTGCCATAAAGATGAAACAAATAAACAACTTTTCTTTGAATGCAAGTTAACTCACTCCATATAGTCTTATCTTTCAGGTAAGCTCTAACTCTATCCACACTGAAATGTTCCGTGCATGCATGCTAATTGGTTGTGCGGGGTATATAAACGAGGTTTAGCGATTAAATCTTGGTGTGAACCAGTACGGTCCTATGTTGGGTGTTACGGCTATGCATGAATGATGCAGTTTTTGCCCCAACAAAAATGACTTCTTCTCCGTTATAGGATGTCATTATGTACCTCGTTTAGGACAGTAAAACTGAGCCTAAAGCGAGTCCTCTCAGCGTTTTGCATTTCTAGCCTTTCGTTTTGATGATCTGGACGTTTCTGGTCGTCGGATCCGATGTCTACAGCCATCTCTCCCGCATCTGTTAAGTACTGGCCCAACTATCCTAATGGGCTGCTGCTCCGCCATTGTTGAAAACCTTGGCTTGAGCAAAACAAGGAGCTTCCTACTCGCTCCCATTGCATGCCACTGAGGCTTACTCATGCAATAGCAGTAAGAATAGTAAGCAGAAATATAAAAATGATGAAACAAATGGCACTCTCCTCTTCAGTCAGGTGGGGGAACGTATCTGGTGCACCGGGGCAATTGGTGCTACCGGTGCACCAGACCCCATTGCACATTCAAAAATGTTCGAGAAAATCCGTAAAAAAAAAATAGCGCATTAACACAACATCAATGTATGTTGTCACAAAAATTGAAATCAAACTTCGAAACATTGCTTGAGATACAAAAATGAAAAATGTGACATCAATGTGCTAATAGGCCAAAACTGAAACCCAACTTGAGTTATGTACTATTTAGTGTCAAATTTGTCATTTTTGTATCTCGAGCAATGTTTTGAATTTTGATTTGAATTTTTGTGACAACATACATTGATGTTGTGTCGATGCACTAATTTGTTTCTAGCATTTTTGAATGTGCAACAGGGGACCGGTGCACCGGTAGCACTAATTGCACCGGTGCACCAGATACATCCCCATGATGCCGCTTTCTTGTCGAGCTGTTATTGTTTCCTAAAAAATGCCCTCCTCTTCAAGAGGTCATCAGTGACACGTAGAGCTTCGAAGGCATTACCGAATTTTTGTGGAGCAGTACATTCCTCGTCTGACATGTCAATGCAGCCGTTTCCACACTTGTTCTTTTCGGATTCTTCGAAATGATCAAAGAAGCCCGCTTCGTTGCTGGTAGTAGCGTGATGTGCTTGGATAAAATGGCAAGGTCGTTGAGGCAGTCGGCGATGCACGTGGAGGGTTTCTTGGTGGACGCCTCCACTGCTGCCTTGGCGGCCACCTGGACCGGCATTCCGATGATGTCCTTCACCTCCGGCGTCTTAACATCCAGGTTGGTTAGTAACAGATGGCTGCACTGAAATTTGGCCGAAGCAGTCGCGCATGTAGCGTTGATGACCTCCATAACTCGGCGAACGTAGCTCATGTAGGTGGGGCATGCCCTTTAACACACATAGCTCCGCCATTGTTGGGAACCTTGGCTTGGAGCGAAACAAGGAGCTTCCTACTCGCTCCCATTGCATGCCATTGAGCCATTATTCATGCAATAGCAATAAGATTCAGTAAGCGGAAATATAAAAACGACGGAACAAATCGCGCTCTCCTCTTCAGTCAGGTGATGCCGCTTTCTTGTCGAGCTGGCTGTTGCTTCCAGAAAAATGCCCTCCTCTTCAAGAGGTCATCAGTGACACGTAGAGCTTCGAAGGCATTACCGAACTTTTGTGGTGCGGTAGGTTCCCCGTCTGACATGTCAATGCAGCCGTTTCCACACTTGTTTTTTCCGGATTCTTCGAATTGATGAAAGAAGCCCGCTTCGTTGCTGGTTACAAGTTTCGCTGGCAGCGTCTCGATGTGCTTGGATAAAATGGCAAGGTCGTCGAGGCAGTTGGCGATGCACGTGGAGGGTTTCTTGGCGGCCACCTCCACTGCCGCCTTGGCGGCCACCTGGACCGACATTCCGATGACGTCCTTCACCTCCGGCATCCGACATCCATCCAGATTGGCTAGTAACATATGACTGCACTGAAATTGGGCCAAAGCGGTCGTGCACGTAGCGTTGATGGCCTCCACGCGTAGGGCGGGTTCTGGTTCTGGTTGGACACCCAGGGTGATGGCTATGGCAAGAAGAGCCAAGGTGTAGGTTTAAGGCAGCAGCATGGCCATGGTAGTGATGGATGAAATGGATGGAAGGTTGATTTGGTCAGGTGGGTGGGTGTACGTTGCAGCGAGCGAATTAGCTAGCTGGTGTTCCCCTTCTTATATATACACCTAGATAGCAGCCCACGCATGCATCCATGCTTGCTTACTTGCTTGTGGACGTCCAATTTTACTAGGCAGGGAATTGAGGAGCTAGCTAATTAAGTTGTGGCTATGGATCCATCGACTTGTTCTCCCTATACCTAATATAGATAGAGAAGCTTGGCTTAATTGTTGGTCTCCTTCAGCCTTTGCTTTATTTTTAGAAAACAAACTCCGGCAAGAAATTCAGTATTTTGGGTGTTTCTTGCTTCGGCCTTTGGAGTAGCAGCCCATTAGGATAGCAGGGCCAGTACTTAACAGACACGGGAGAGATGGCTGTAGACATCAGATCCGACGACTAGAAGCGTCCAGATCATCAAAACGGAAGGCCAGAAATGCAAAATGCTGAGAGAACTCACTTTAGGCTCAGTTTTACTGTCCTAAATATTCTTTTATGGTTTACAGTAGCTGCTTGTTAATCCCGAACACCTCTTATATGCATTTTTTTACAGAAAATTTGTAAAAGAAATATACACTGGGAACAAATTCCTACAGTTTTACTTAAGAAAAAACTACGAACAAGGCAAACAGCTAACAAACTGTGAGACGGCGAACTGAAGGTGCCCATAGAAACAAGGTATGCGTTTGTGCGTGCGTTCATAGGGTTAAATGTATAAGCATATGCGTTTGTACCGTGTTAAGGCGTGACTTGTTCAACCATGCACCGAACCTACGTACTGCGCACCACTTGCCGTAAGAAACAGTGGCCCAAGACTACTCCGCACCGCTATAGGTCAAAAGATGCCGCCAACTCCAGGTGCAATAAACTCCCATCCACCCCGAAGGATCGAGGTCGGCCATGGCCACTAGTACTATCCACGCCATGACGTTGACCGCCATTCTAGGAACGTATTACATGGGCCCCGTCTTGTTCCCCATATAAATGTGCTGGAGTGGGTCGGCATCTTCATCTCTCCGCAGCGCCAGCCGAAGAAACCCAGGTCTTCAAGTTCGAGGAGATCAATCAGCCATTCAGTCTGTCCTATTCTTATTGATCGCCATGGCATGGGGGAAGAAGAACAGCGGCGATTCGTCGGCGTCGCCCGGCTCCTCGCCGTGCTACGACGACGAGCGGCAGAAGGTCCCGAGAGGGCACGTCCCGATGGTCACCGGCTGCGGCGAGCGCGTGGTGGTGCCGGTGAAGCTGCTCGGGGACCCATGCATCGCGGAGCTGCTTGACATGGCGGCGCAGCAGTACGGGTACGGCCAGCCGGGCGTGCTGCGGATCCTGTGCGACGCCGGACATTTCCGCCGGGTCGTCGACAGCGCGCTGCACAGAGCCGACTAGGCGACCGGCGTTCTCGTAGCAGGGTCGACGGTGTAGAGGAATATAGTTGGATATACAAAGTCTGTTCTTTGATTGATCAATTCTTTTATACTACATGAATATAATACGAGGGATGCGACAAATTTGTTTCAAATTTGGATTGCTCATGCCAACTGCGCAAGAACAGCAAGTTCCATGATCAAACCCTGTTTTGAAGCATGTGCTCTTTTTTCTACCTGAGGCTGCTTGGATGGCTTTATGCATCGCATTTGATGTTGTAAAGTTGAGTCTGCATGCAAAGAAGACTTGTCAAGTTTGTGTGTATGGCCTGTCCTAGCCACAGAGATGTAAAAGGGCGGCGCCTATAATAAATATAGAAAAAGTCTATCCTTGACTCCAAACTGTGGTGCTTGGTCTAACTTTAACACTGGATTACTCATGAAACTGTCCACATTAGTCCTTGAACTTTCTGAATCTGTATACCTAACATGCTAGCTGATTTGACCGATAAAACCCTAGCACATATTCGCTAAGGATATCCAGTACAGCGCATGTTGGACAGAATGACACAATTTCAGAATTTGATTCAGATTTACTGAAATTTGAGTGGATGTGACATAATTTGGCATTCCAATAGTGAATACCGGTCCGAGTTCCGTGTCGAGCCAACTATACCATGCTAAAAAAAGGAACCAGCTTTTCAGTTGGGGAAACAAAACAATACAATGGGATAGAAGTTGTCACAATGTAGCAACAACTACTTAGGCCAACTCTAACCGATCCCCTATAACCGGTCAGAGAAGCAAAAACCCGGTTTTACTCCTCTAACCGGAACCTAGCCGACCCCCAATAAATGTTAGAGGAGAATAATTTATCCTCAGCCGCGCATCCCTAACTTATATTTACTCCACCGCTTGGCGGTGGAGTAAAAATCCCCACACGTTTCTCCGCCTCCTCTGCCTCTCCTCCTCCCCCATCCCCGCCACTGGCGACCCCCCCCCCCCCCCCCCCCGCCGTTCCCCGACGCCCCCTTCCTCCCAATGGCCGGACCCCATGGCCGGCGCTCCCCGCTGCCGATCCGCAATGCGGATCCGCGTCGCCACACTCGACACGCGTCTTCAAGCGGGGCCTCCTCAAGCCGCAACCGCCCCGCCGATGCGGCCCCCGCCCGCTGCATCTCCGACTTCCCCGACCTCCCTCCGCCGCGGCAGCCGCAGAGGAAGTACCTCGGCGTATGCCAGCGAGCGTGGGGGACGTGGGTGCCGGAGATAACCGGCCACGAGACCCACCCAAAGAAGTGGATCGGGTCCTTCCACATGGCGGAGCTCGCCGCCCTCGAATACGACCGGTGGCAGGTCCGGTTCCACGGCGCGGCGGCGCGCCTCAACTTCCCGTGGAGGACGGCGCCCGCCGAGCTCGTCCCGCCGCCGCCGGGGGTGGTGAATGCAGCAATGGCTCAGGAGGATCGGGAGGCGAGAGGGCGCCTCGCGGCAGAGGCCGCTGACAAGGAGTACATGGCGGACCTCCGCCGCCAGTACCTCAAGCTTGTGGCGGCGGAGCGGGCGACCTTCGCGGAGCGCGCGGTCGACGGGGAGGTCATCGTCATCTCCGATGACGAGGAGCAAGGCGTTGACGACGACGGCAAGGACGAGGAGGAGTTCGACGTTGAAGAGTGGCGGCGCATCTTCCCTGACTCCAGCGATGACGGCACCGGTCCGGACCCAATGGGCGGTGGAATGTCAAGGCAAGATTGGCTTGCCCTCTATAAGGGTGGTGATGATGAAGAGTAGTTTAGTTTTAAGTTTAAGTTTAAATCGGTTGTTTAATTTCGGTTGTCAAGACAATGTGTACAATTTTGATTGTTTAACTCGAAACAAGGTTGAACTTATGCAAATTTGATTTTTACTCCGTTAAATATAGGGGATCGGTTATGTCTGGCCAAAAGTTAGTGAAGCAAAAATTCTCCACTAAGTTTTGCTCGGCCGGATCCTCCTCTATTTTATAGGGGATCGGTTAGTAATGTCCTTACCAGTTTTAGGAAGAATTTTGTAAGTGGGATACTAGATAGACGAATCCATGGAATTTCATACCAAATGGCTTTTTAGCTGGCACACGGTATAGAATTTTTTGACAATCCATGCAAGTACCATACTCTGTGTTCTTCCCTCTAAGACTCGGTGACCCAAGAGTTTGGACTGTGAACCAGGAGATAGATCCCGAACTGTCAAAAGAAGACGCCCAATGCAATGGAACTCGGGCTGGTCCACCCTGAGGAATCCAGGCATTCTGAAAGTCTCCTTGGTTCAAACTTTAAAGTCTAGTCTCCAACCGGGCCATAGGAGCCAACATTGTTTTGTACGTTGACCGCAAGTGAATACCCTAATTTTGTTTCCATATAAGTACGAGGACCTTCGCATCCATGTCGTCTCACCGCAGCACCAACCAAGAAGAAGAAAGAAA
This sequence comes from Elymus sibiricus, assembly GCA_039707655.1. Lineage (NCBI taxonomy): Eukaryota > Viridiplantae > Streptophyta > Magnoliopsida > Poales > Poaceae > Elymus > Elymus sibiricus. Next base: position 34,212,430 of record CM077670.1, read on the forward strand.
CCAAACGAACAACCACTGACCTCGATCGAGGCGTGTGCTCGCCATGGCGTCGAGGAAGAAGAGTGGCAGCGAGCCATCAGCGCCGAGCGCCGCGCCGGGCCACGGCGAGAAGGTCCCGAGGGGGCACGTCCCGATGGTCACCAGCTGCGGCGAGCGCGTGGTGGTGCCCGTGAGGCTCCTCGCTGTTCCCTGTGTCGCGGAGCTGCTTGACATGGCGGCGCAACGGTACGGCTATGGCCAGCCGGGCGTGCTCCGGGTACCATGCGATGCGGCGCATTTCCGGCGGGTTCTAGATTGCGCGCTGCGGAGAGCCGGCTAGGCCGAAGGCAAGGCGGCGTCGGAACTGGCGAGAATATGTAGAATTTTGCATATACAGTGTAGATGAATATAGATGCATATTTTCCATGCATGCGAGCTGCATGCGAGTTTATTAAGATAGTGGAAGATACAACTCTCCAAAGAAAGGTACAAACCATACAAGCGACACGACCAAAGCTAGAAAAAAAAACTTAAAAACGGCGTAAGGATCAGTGGGTTGCCAACCAAGGATCATCGATCCGCGGCTCGAAGACGACCAAACAAAATCGACTAGGACAAGAACACTACACAAGGCATGAAACCGAATACAACCCACTGCATGAACCAAAAAATCCAGCTGCAACATCACAACACAACCGAAGAAACCACTACTATAACAACGGCATCAGCAACTAAAGCACGGCTATTGTCATTGTTGTAGTTTGCCGATCGCGGATCATATCGCTTGAGTTTTTTTTCCTCGCGTACGCATAGCTTTGGTTTTATATGACTTTGCTATTTGCCGGCGTGTTTTTCGCGTGCGTGTGTTGGTGTTGGCTGTGTGCATCCTAATTATGCAGGGGCCGGGTGTGTGCTCTTTGGATTGTATCCTCTTGATGCTCCATTTGAGCCAATAAAATTCACCCTTTGTCGAAACCTAAAGCACGGCTCAGCGGGGAAGAGACTGCCATCAGCCTTGAGACAACACCACTTCCACGAGCCTAGGCACATCATCGCCGAGCACCACCAAGGCTACTAGCCCAACGCCACCCGACCGGCCACCACCTAGGCCATAGAGGAGGGCATATGGAGAACAAGCATCAGCAATATGGGAGCAAGAGGGCGCACGTGAGCACCGGGGACGAAGCCCACCACGATCGACGACCAACAACCTAGAGATGAACAACCCAAGCGCGACCAACGACCAAAGATTCCCACGGGTATAGACGATCGAGCCGATGAGAGGCGAATGCACCAGATCTGTCCAAGGACGACCAAGTTGGATCGAGGATAGACCGTGGGGTAGTAACTACATCAGGGATGGGGGCGTCACACCCTCCACCCACAGCCTCGAACAAATCAGGGACGATCTAAAGAAAACCTCCGTCGGCACTAGAAATCACACAAGTCGAAGGCCCCATGAAGCATGACTATGAACGGCCACATCAGGGAGAATGGTGCCGCACCCTGCCACCCGCGCCATGCACACATCACCCAAGGAGCATGAGCACAGTCAAGAACGACCCCATCAGGAACCACAAACGACCATATGAGGGAGCACCCAAGGAGCTCGAGCCCCCAAGAAGCACGACCACGAGCAACCGCATCAAGCTGGCAGCACCGCACTCGACATCCACGACAACCACACTGGTGGCGGCCTCGACGAGGGGAAAGGGTGCTACGGGGCGGAAACGACCAGACGAGTAGGGGAGCAGCGAGCCGGAGCACCCCGCCGCCGCCACGAACCATCTGGGCTTCGCCCGTGGAGGCGGGAGGGATGGTGGCGTGTGAGGCTAGGGTTGGTAGTCTATTCTTTGATAGATCAATTATTTGATGGATAGAGCTCTAATGGCATCCCTAGTGGATCCTTGATAACCCACAAGTATAGGGGATCGCAACAGTTTTCGCGGGTAGTATTTCACCCAGATTTATTGATTCGACACAAGTGGAGCCAAAGAATATTTACGAGTATTAGCAGTTGGGTTGTCAATTCAACCACACCTGGAGAACTAAATATCTGCAGCAAAGTGTTTAGTAGCACAGTAGTATGATAGTTTCAAGAGCAATAGTAACAATAGTGACAGTAACAGTAGCAGTTTTGTAGTAATTGTAACAGCAGTAGCGGCGAAAGTAACTTAGCAAAGATCAATATGCGAAAAGCATATGCATTGGATCAGTGATGGATAATTATATTGGATGACATTCATCATGTAACAGTCACAACCTAGAGCGATACACAATAGTTCCAATTCATCAATGTAATGTAGGCATGTATTCCGTATATAGTCATACGTGCTTATAGTAAGAACTTGCATGACATCTTTAGTCCTACCCTCCCGTGGTAGCGGGGTCCTTAAGGAAACTAAGGGATATTAAGGCCTCCTTTTAATAGAGAACCAGAACAAAGCATTAACACATAGTGAATACATGAACTCCTCAAACTACGGCAATCACCGGAAAGAATCCCAATTATTGTCACCTTGGGGTATGCGGATCATGACACGTAACTGGTGCGTATAACTTGTAAGATAGGATCAAGAACTTATTCATAAAAACATAAAGAGTTCAGATCTGAAATCATGGCACTCGGGCCCTAGTGACAAGCATTAAGCATAGCAAAGTCATAGCAACATCAATCTCAGAACATAGTGGATACTAGGGATCAAAGCCCTAACAAATTGACTCGATTACATGGTAAATCTCATCCAACCCATTACCGTCCAGCAAGCCTATGAAGAAATTACTCACGCACGGCGGTGAGCATCATGAAATTGGTGATGGAGGATGGTTGATGATGATGACGGCGTCGATTCCCCCTCTCCGGAGCCCCGAACGGACTCCAGATCAGCCTTCCCGATGAAGAACGGGAGGTGGCGGAGGCTCCGTATCGTAAAACGCGATAATTCTCTCTCTGTAATTTTTTTCTCCATGAATTGGTACTTATAGCGTTGGAGTTAGGTCAAACGGAGCTGCCAGGGGCCCACAAGCCTGCTAGGCGCGCCCTGGGGGGGTGGGCGCGCCCCCCAGGCTTGTGGCGCCTGGTGTCACCCCCCCCCCCCCTCTGATGGATCTTTGCGCCAGTATTTTTTATATATTCTGAAATAATTCTCCGTAAATTTTCAGGTCCATCCGAGAACTTTTATTTCTGCACAAAAACAGTACCATGGCAATTCTGTTGAAAACAGCGTCAGTCCGGGTAAGTTCCATTCAAATCATGCAAATTAGAGTCCAAACTAGAGCAAAAGTGTTTGGAAAAGTAGATACGTTTAGGACGTATCAACTCCCCCAAGCTTAACTCATTGCTTGTCCTCAAGCAATTCAGTTGTCAAACTGAAAGTGATAAAGAAAAACATTTACAAACTCTTTTGTTCTTGTTCTCTGTATATATACTTAACTAGCATCCAAATTTTCAGCAAAGATTATGAACTAACCATATTGATGATAACACTTAGGTCTCACATTTACTCATGGCAATAACATAACCAACTAGCGAGCAATAATAAGATATCTCAGATGTCAACACTTTTTGTCAAAACAATCATGATATAATATGATAACATGATATCTCGCTAGCCCTTTCTGAGACCGCAAAACATAAATGCAGAGCACCTCTGAGATTCAAGCAACGACTAAACATTGTAATTCAGGGTAGAGGATATCCAGTCATGGTCACATCCAACATTAACTATACTCAATGCATAAAAATGAAGATAGTGGTCTCCAACTGGTGCTTAAATGAGAAGATGATGACTCAACAATAAAAATAAAATAACATGAAAGTAAATGGATAGGCCCTTCGTAAAGGGAAGCATGGATTTGCAGCGGTGCCAGAGCTCGAAGCTTAAATCAGAGATGAAAATAATTTTGGGAGGTATGCTTTTCCTGTCAACGTTACGACCGAGAGTTTTCAATATCTTCCATGCTAAACAAATTATAGGCGGTTCCCAAGCGGAAAGGTAAAGTTTACTCCCCCTCCACCGTACCAACACAAGCCATGGCTAGCCGAATCCTCGGGTGCCCTCCATACCAACAACTTTTCGGGGGAGTTTGTTTGCATTATATAACGATTTGAGCAATAGGACTGGGCATCCTGATTACCAGCCTCTCTCGTACAATGACAAGTGAATAAACACTCATCTGAGAATAACCCACTTAGCATGAAGATACTGACCGCCCCCTGTCGCTCCATGAGCGGTACGGGCACAAAAAACAGATGTTCGTTTGAATATTTAGAGGTGGCACTTGCAAATTTACTTGGAACGGCAGAGTAATACCGCATATAGGTAGATATAGTGGACTCATCTAGAACAACTTTGGTTTAAGGATTTGGATGCACAAGTGATACGTCTCCAACGTATCTATAATTTATGAAGTATTCATGCCATGTTTATAACAATTCTATATGGTTTTGGTATGATTTGATTAGAACTAACCCAGACTGACGCTGTTTTCAGCAGAATTGCCATGGTGTTGTTTTTTGTGCAGAAATAAAAGTTCTTGGAATTGTATGAAACTTTTTGGAGATTTTTTATGGAATAAATAAAAAATACTGAAACCAAGACCCACTGGAGGGGGGCCACCCAGTGCCCACGAGGCACCAGGGCACGCCACACCCCCCCCCCCCCAGGCGCGCCCTGGTACCTCGTGGGGCCCACGTGGCTTCGTCTGACCTGATTCCAACGCTGAAAAATCCTATAAATAGAGAAACCCCCAGAAATAACCCTAGAACTTTGACTCCGCCGCCACAAGCCTATGTACCTCCATGATCTCATCTACAGCCCTTTTCCGGCACCCTGCCGGAGGGGGGAAATCATCACCGGAGGCCATCTTCATCATCCCGGTGGTCTCCATGACGAGGAGGGAGTAGTTCACCCTCGGGGCTGAGGGTATGTACTAGTAGCTATGTGTTTGATCTCTCTCTCTCTCTCTCTCTCTCTCTCTCGTGTTCTTGATATGGCGCGATCTTGATGTATCGCGAGCTTTGTTAATATAGTTGGATCATATGGTGTTTCTTCCCTCTCTATCTTTGTTGTGATGAATCAAATCTTTTCCCTTTGAGGTTTCGTTATTGTCGGATTGAATATTTCAGATTTGAGAACACTTGATGTATGTCTTGCATATGAATACCCGTGGTGACAATGGGGTATTATATTGATTCACTTGATATATGTTTTGGCATTCAACTCGCGGATTCCCGCGGTGACATTGGGGTAATCTATGCATAGGGGTTGATGCACGTTTTCATTATATTTTCTCCGATAGAAACTTTGGGGTGCTCCTTGGAGTTCTTTGTGTGGATTGAATATTATGATTATGAAGTTGTTTGATGCATATCGTATAATCAACTCACGGATACTTGTGGTGACATTGGAGTATCTAGGTGACATTAGAGTTGGTTGATGTGTATCATATGGTGTTATTTTAGTACGAACTCTAGGGCTGTTTGTGACACTTATAGGAATAGCTCAATAGATCGATCGGAAAGGATAACTTTGAGGTGGTTTCGTACCCTACAAACAATTTCTATCTTATGTTCTCCGCTAATAGGAACTTTGGAGTGATTCTTTATTGCGCGTTGGGGGATGGTTATATGATCCAATTATATTAGCATTGTTGAGAGATTGCACTAGCAAAAGTATGAACCCTAGGCCTTGTTTTTAAGCATTGCAATACCGTTTGTGCTCCGCTTTATCACTTGCTACCTTGCTGTTTTTATATTTTCAGATTACAAAAACCTATATCTACTATGCATACTACACTTTTATCACCATCTCTTCGCCGAACTAGTGCACCTATACAATTTACCATTATATTGGGTGTGTTGGGGACAAAAGAGATTTCTTGTATTTGGTTGCAGGGTTGTTTGAGAGATACCATCTTCAACCTACGCCTCCCATGGATTGATAAACCTTAGATCATCCACTTGAGGGAAAATTGCTACTGTCCTACAAAACTCTGCGCTTGGAGGCCCAACATGAGTCTACAAGAATAAGTTGTGTAGTAGACATGAAGCTCTTTTCTGGCGCTTTTGCCGGGGAGGTGAGTGCTTGAAGGTATATCTTTAGATCTTGCAATCGAATCTTTTAGTTTCTTGTTTTATCACTAGTTTGGTTTATAAAAGAAAACTACAAAAAAATGGAATTGAGGTTGCCTCATATTATTCGTCTTTATAATGTCTTTCTTGAAAATGATGGATCGGAAAATTGTGCTCAATTGATAGAAGAGGAATTCAATAAAATGTTTGGCATAAAATCCATGAATGATGAGCATGATTGCAATGTTCTTAGTATGAATTCTATGGATATCCAAAATACTAATGATGATTAAATTAGTCATGACAAAAATGTTTCTTATAAGCATGTCAATTTTTGTGGAGTGCATAAAGTTTGTGAAGACATGCCTTATAGGGATGATAAATTTTGTAAGAAGCATAAACATGATAGAACCAATTTTTTGCTCAAAGTGATAGATGAATTTGCTACAAAATTATGTTCTCTTTATCCTATTACTTGTGAACTTTCCAATAAAGTTGGTCACCTTAATTTTCAATGCATACTTTTTCATGATCGAATCATGGCTAAATATTGTAATGACTTGACCACCCTTGAACTATATAATGAGCTTTATCTATTTTTGGGGTGTGAAGAATTGACACATAAAAATAGTTGGTTTGAAGTATTCATTCTCACATACAACATTGAAACTTATCTAGAGGAAATCTATATGTTTTGTGTGGTAAATTGCAATGAGATTGCTTATATTGCCAACTACAGAAAGATGGGAAACCAATAGAATATAAAAGGAACACTAATGAAAGGGTAAAGATTTCCACTTTCCCTCCTATTGTCTCTCATGATGAAATAGGTGACGAGGAGGAGCTTCCTATTCAACCAATCTCATCAATAAGAAGCTCGGAAAAATTGATTAAACCCACACATGATGTGGTGAAGAAGAAGAAAAGAAGAAAGAGTAGAGGTAAAAAGGTATCCCTCCCAAATAATGTTGCTCCTATTATTGTTTTGCCTCATGAGAGTGAATCAAAAATAATTGTGGAAGTTGATATACTTGAAGATGATATTGCTTCTTTGTCTTATGGTACAATGTCCGAAGGTACTATTGAGGATGATTTTATTATACCTATTACTCATTATGATGATTATGATTGGGAAAATAATGATGCTTCTTATAATCTTGAAAATCTTTATGGCACCAACTTGGAAAATTATGATGATAATTGTTATACTATTGGTGCTATTCATACTATTAATGATGAAAGTGATTATGCTTATGATATGCAAAGCCACAAGCTTGGGGATGCTATGTTTGATGAGAATGACATGTTTGAGAATTTATTTGCTGCAATTGATGTTTGTCCCAAGCTGGGAGATGTTGTACTTAATGAAGATGATATTTTTAGTCCCCCTACTTTGAATGATCAAATTTGTTACGATGATTTCATGCCTCCTATCTATGATGATTATTGTGATGATACTTATGTTATGAAAAATAGTGATGATTATTATTATAATACTTGTTATAATTATGAAAATCCTTTTGCTGAACATCACTCTTTTAATGTGGAAACAATTTATAGTATTCGAGTTTTATACGATACATGAAAAGAATGCTTTATATGATAGCTATATTGATGAATCCATTCATGGTGCTACTGAAAATTATTATGAGAGAGGAACATATGATTCATGATGCTCCCGTTATGTTTCAATTCTTTAGTTCTATGTGAGCATCATTGAAATCATCATGCCTAGCTAAAAGGCTTTAAAGAAAAGCGCTTGTTGGGAGACAACCCAATATTTATACCTACTATTTTTGTGTGTCCATATGATTAATCTACTGTAGTAATCATGTTTTATATGTTTTCTTTCAATAATGTGCCAAGTAAAGCTTTTGGGATAGTGTGGATGCTTGTTGATTTGATTCTGTGCAAAAACAGAAACTTTGGCGTCCAGTGCTGAAATTTCTATTCTGTACTGGAGCGTGAAAAAATTCTGAAATTTTTACACAGTATTGGGTTACAAATTTTTACGTTTTCCTAAGTTTTCATAATTTTTGGAGGTACAGAAGTATGGTTTTTAAATCGCTTACTACACGTTGTTCTGTTTTTGACAGATTCTGTTTTCGATTCATAGTTTGCTTGTTTTAGTGTTTCTATAGCTTATATTGAGTAATATAAATTGTGGAAATGATAGAATACAGTAGGCATTATGTGAGAACAATTATGAATCTTGTCTTGACAGTACCTAAGTGGATGATTTATTTTTATCATACTAACCTATCTCACGAAGTTCTGTTAAGTTTTGTGTGATTGAAGTTTTCAAGTTTTGGGTGAGATATCGATATGAGGAGAATAAGGAGTGGCAAGACCCTAAGCTTGGGGATGCCCAAGGCACCCCAAGGTAATACTCAAGGAAGACTCAAGCGTCTAAGCTTGGGGATGCCCCGGTAGGCATCCCACCTTTCTTCTTCAACAACTATCGGTCAGTTTTGGTTGAGCCTAAGTTTTTGCTTCTTCACATGATATGTGCTGTCCTTGTAATGTCATTTTATTTTGTTTTCTTTGCTGTTTGAATAAAATACTTAAGATCTGAAGTTTTAAAATGAGAGAGAGTCCTCACATAGCTACCTATTTACTTAACTACTCATTTGGTCTTCACTTATATCTTTTTGGAGTAGTTTGTCATTTACTCTTGTGCTTCACTTATATCCTATGAGTAAATTGTTGAAATGAATTGAATATCATAAAGTTGAAATTTATTTGCTTCATATTCTTGTCCCATGGGGAGTAGTGACTTCACATACAAGAAGTATAAGTGGTAAAATTTATTGAAAGTTAACAAACATAGCATTGGTCACTTGAACAATTCATGAAAGAATTTTGAAGGAAGAGAAATTTCACATATAAATATACTATCTTGGACATCTTCTATGATTGTGAGCCCCCATTAATTATTTTCAAGCTTGATCAAGTAGTTGACGTTGGACAAGGAAGACAACGTAATGAGTTATGTTTGTTTATATTCACATAGAATTTATATTGTCATGGATCCTCTAACATGTGGTGCTTGCTTAGGATCTTTTGCTAGCCAAAAATTCATACGAAGTAGAAATACTACTTGTGCATCCAAAAACCCTTAAACCTAGTTTCTTGCCATGAGAGTCCACTATATCTACCTATGGATTGAATAAGATCCTTCAAGTAAGTTGTCATCGGGGCAAAAAGCAATAAAAATTGCTCCTAAAATATGTATGAACTTTTATTGCAAGGGAAAATAAGCGTTGTACGAACTTGTGATGGTAAAGAAATAAAAGCGACGGACTGCATAATAAAGGTTGCTATCACAAGGGGCAATATAATGTGACGTTCCTTTGCATTAAGGGCTTGTGCATCCAACAACAAAAAGCGCATGACAACCTCTGCTTCCCTCTGCGAAGGGCCTATCTTTTACTTTTATGCATTTACTTTTCTGTATTTAGTTTATGCAAGAGTCATTAATGTTCATCCCTATTCCGCTCTATTTATTCTTAGTTGGCAAGCATTATGTGGTAGGGAAAGATCCAGGCACATATATCCAGTTGAATATAGGTGATCATGAGTTATTATTGTTGACATTATCCCTGAGATAAATAAGTTGGGAGGCGAAACATTAAGCCCCCATCTTCCTATGTGTTTGACTGAAACAGTTTGTTCTAAAAATATGTTTTGAGTGTCAGCAATCATAGAAGACTAAATGATGGTTGAGTATGTGGAATTTGCTAGATCAAAGCTCTTACATAGACCCTTCCTGAAAATAAGATGAATTGCAATTGTTTGATGACTGAGAACATAGTTTGTTAGTTTTCAAGAATGTTTATCGCCTATACTTTAAACATGTGAATAGCTTGCTACTTGATCATGAGAAGTTTTATGAGATGAGCTACTGATTATGATATATATTGATGATAGAAAAAGTGATTGGAATTATCATTGATCAAACTTATGCATTATGCTAGTATTCACACTTCATAAATTATTTCTTTTATCATTTACCTACTCGAGGACGAGCAGGAATTAAGCTTGGGGATGCTAATACGTCTCCAACGTATCTATAATTTATGAAGTATTCATGCCATGTTTATAACAATTCTATATGGTTTTGGTATGATTTGATTAGAACTAACCCGGACTGACGCTGTTTTCAGCAGAATAGCCATGGTGTTGTTTTTTGTGCAGAAATAAAAGTTCTTGGAATTGGATGAAACTTTTTGGAGATTTTTTATGGAATAAATAAAAAATACTGGAACCAAGACCCACTGGAGGGGGGCCACCCAGTGCCCACGAGGCACCAGGGTGCACCACCCCCCCCCCCTCAGGCGCGCCCTGGTGCCTCGTGGGGCCCACGTGGCTCCGTCTGACCTGATTCCAACGCTGAAAAATCCTATAAATAGAGAAACCCCCAGAAATAACCCTAGAACTTCGACTCCGCCACCGCAAACCTCTGTACCTCCACGATCTCATCTACAGCCCTTTTCCGGCAAAGATTATGAACTAACCATATTGATGATAACACTTAGGTCTCACATTTACTCATGGCAATAACATAACCAACTAGCGAGCAATAATAAGATATCTCGGATGTCAACACTTTTTGTCAAAACAATCATGATATAATATGATAACATGATATCTCGCTAGACCTTTCTGAGACCGCAAAACATAAATGCAAAGCACCTCTGAGATTCAAGCAACGACTAAACATTGTAATTCAGGGTAGAGGATATCCAGTCATGGTCACACCCAACATTAACTATACTCAATGCATAAAAATGACAATAGTGGTCTCCAACTGGTGTTTAATGAGAAGATGATGACTCCACAATAAAAATAAAATAACATGAAAGTAAATGGATAGGCCCTTCGCAGAGGGAAGCATGGATTTGCAGCGGTGCAGAACTCGGAGCTTAAATCAGAGATGAAAATAATTTTGGGGGTATGCTTTTCCTGTCAACATTACGACCGAGAGTTTTCAATATCTTCCATGCTAAACAAATTATAGGCGGTTCCCAAGCGGAAAGGTAAAGTTTACTCCCCCTCCACCGTACCAACACAAGCCATGGCTAGCTGCATCCTCGGGTGCCCTCCATACCAACAACTTTTCGGGGGAGTTTGTTTGCATTATATAACGATTTGAGCAATAGGACTGGGCATCCCAATTGCCAGCCTCTCTCGTGCAATAACAAGTGAATAAACACTCATCTGAGAATAACCCACTTAGCATGAAGATACTGACCGCCCCCTGTCGCTCCATGAGCGGTACGGGCACACAAAACAGATGTTCGTTTGAATATTTAGAGGTGGCACTTGCAAATTTACTTGGAACGGCAGAGTAATACCGCATATAGGTAGATATAGTGGACTCATCTAGAACAACTTTGGTTTAAGGATTTGGATGCACAAGTGATACGTCTCCAACATATCTATAATTTATGAAGTATTCATGCCATGTTTATAACAATTCTATATGGTTTTGGTATGATTTGATTAGAACAAACCCAGACTGACGCTGTTTTCAGCAGAATTGCCATAGTGTTGTTTTTGGGCAGAAATAAAAGTTCTTGGAATTGGATGAAACTTTTTGGAGATTTTTTATGGAATAAATAAAAAATACTGGAACCAAGACCCACTGGAGGGGGACCACCCAGTGCCCACGAGGCACCAGGGCGCACCCCCCCCCCAGGCGCGCCCTGGTACCTCGTGGGGCCCACGTGGCTCCGTCTGACCTGATTCCAACGCTGAAAAATCATATAAATAGAGAAACCCCCAGAAATAACCCTAGAACTTCGACTCCGCCGTCGCAAGCCTCTGTACCTCCATGATCTCATCTACAGCCCTTTTTCGGCACCCTGCCGGAGGGGGGAAATCATCACCGGAGGCCATCTTCATCATCCCGGCGGTCTCCATGACGAGGAGGGAGTAGTTCACCCTCGGGGCTGAGGGTATGTACTAGTAGCTATGTGTTTGTTCTCTCTCTCTCTCTCTCTCTCGTGTTCTTGATATGGCACGATCTTGATGTATCGCGAGCTTTGTTAATATAGTTGGATCATATGGTGTTTCTTCCCTCTTTATCTTTGTTGTGATGAATCGAATCTTTTCCCTTTGAGGTTTCGTTATTATCGGATTGAATATTTCAGATTTGAGAACACTTGATGTATGTCTTGCATATGAATACCCGTGGTGACAATGGGGTATTATATTGATTCACTTGATATATGTTTTGGCATTCAACTCGCGGATTCCCGCGGTGACATTGGGGTAATCTATGCATAGGGGTTGATGCACGTTTTCATTATATTTTCTCCGATAGAAACTTTGGGGTGCTCCTTGGAGTTCTTTATGTGGATTGAATATTACGATTATGAAGTTGTTTGATGCATATCGTATAATCAACTCACGGCTACTTGTGGTGACATTGGAGTATCTAGGTGACATTAGAGTTGGTTGATGTGTATCATATGGTGTTATTTTAGTACGAACTCTAGGGCTGTTTGTGACACTTATAGGAATAGCTCAATAGATCGATCGGAAAGGATAACTTTGAGGTGGTTTCGTACCCTACAAACAATTTCTATCTTATGTTCTCCGCTAATAGGAACTTGGGAGTGATTCTTTATTGCACGTTGGGGGATGGTTATATGATCCAATTATATTAGCATTGTTGAGAGATTGCACTAGCGAAAGTATGAACTCTAGGCCTTGTTTTTAAGCATTGCAATACCGTTTGTGCTCCGCTTTATCACTTGCTACCTTGCTGTTTTTATATTTTCAGATTACAAAAACCTATATCTACTATGCATACTATACTTTTATCACCATCTCTTCGCCGAACTAGTGCACCTATACAATTTACCATTGTATTGGGTGTGTTGGGGACACAAGATATTTCTTGTATTTGGTTGCAGGGTTGTTTGAGAGATACCATCTTCAACCTACGCCTCCCACGTATTGATAAACCTTAGGTCATCCACTTGAGGGAAAATTGCTACTGTCGTACAAAACTCTGCGCTTGGAGGCCCAACACGAGTCTACAAGAATAAGTTGTGTAGTAGACATCAACAAGCAGTATTCCTACTTAGTACAGGCGGAGGCTAGCAAATAGATTGAGAAGCGAAAACGGTCATAGACATGCATTGCGAATAATTAACAATCAACACGAGCATGAGTAGGATATCAACACCCTGAACATAAATATCATGGAGGCTATGTTAGTTTTGATTCAACTACATGTATGAACATGTGCCAAGTCAAGCCACTCGAATTACTCAGAGGAGGATACCATGCTAACATACCACATCACAGCCATTTTAATGCATGTTGACACTCAAGATAAATCATTATCCACTCCTAACTATTTAAGCATGGCATGAGCAACTATAATCTCTAATTGTCATCATAAATATGTTTACTCATAATAATGTTGAATCATGAATACAGAGCTAAACATATTTACAAAGACAAAAATAAGAAGAGTTCATACCAGCTTTTCTTCACCACAATCACTTCATTAAATATCGTCATTATTGCCTTTTACTTGCACGACCGAATGATGTGATAATAATAATAGTGCAAGTGTACCGTGGACTAAGCTAGAATCTGCAAACATTTATTCAAAGGAGAAGACAAGGTAATTATGGCTCTTTGTTAGATCAATAATAAAGCATATGGAAGCCACTCAACATTTTCATCGTGGTCATCTCCTTGCGACGACTCAACGAAAAGAAAAGAAATTCAGAGAAACACACTGAAATATTTTTGGAGTTTTTGGTTTTTCTGAAGGAAGCAAATTAACGAAGGAAAAATAAAAAACGAGAAAAAACTATTTACACGGGAAAGCTCCCAACAAGTAAAAGAAGAAATGAAAAATCTTTTTGGGTTTTCATTTTACTACTACGAATTAACTAGACAAGAAAGAAACTACAACTAATTTTTTTGGATTTTCAAAAGTTTTTCAAACACACAAGAAGAAAGCAAAAATAAAACTAACATGGATATACAATGAAAAAGGATGAACACCGACAACTGGAATGAATGTGTGAACAGGAATATAATGTCGGTGAGAAACACGTACTCCCCCAAGCTTAGGCTTTTGGCCTAAGTTGGTCTATGGCCAGTCCTGGCTTGGATAATGCCCGTGATGGTAGTTTGGGTTATACTGAAATGCAGCTGCCAAAGCTTGGCGAGCTGCCTCGTTAAGGCGCTCGGTCTCTGCCGCCCTCTCATACTCCTCAGCCTCCTCCTCAAGTATAAAATGTCTATGTTTTCCCTGGAAAACAAAGAAGGCAGGAGCAGGCAAAACAATATGGAAAACACGACGCATGTTAAAGATTAGCCTGTATCTGAACGGGGGAAGACCCCTCTCAAGGAACTGGTGGTGTTCCATAGCATCATAATCAAGAAAACTAGGTGGCAAAAGGGTGTCATTTTGTAAAATGGGTACACCAAGATAGGTGGCTAAGCGAGTGGCATAAATTCCACCAAAGAAATCACCAACTAAAGCATTATTATGTAGACGACGTGCAACAATAGCCCCCATGTTAAATTATCTATCTTCCAGCACCGCACTCTTAATAATGCTCAGGTCGGGGGCACAAAGATGACTATGATCATGTTTACCATTAATGCATCTACCAATGAACAGAGCAAAATAATGTATGGCAGGAAATTGAATGCTCCCCATAGTAGCTTGTGTGATGCCTCTAGTTTCACCCCTAGTAATGTTCATGAGAAACTCATTGCAATCAGATTTACATGGTTCAGTGCAAGTCCCCCAAAATGGAATTTTGCATACTTCACTAAATTCTTCAACAGTCATGCGAAAATGATTTTCATATAGGTTGAAAATAACATCATGTGAAGTGCGCTGATATACATACTTGAATCTTCGCACAAAGGAGTCAGTGAGGTCATAGTACTGCGGGCACCTGTCTGCCAGGAACTCTGTGAGCTCGGCGTTGCGCACGTACATATCAAACTCTTCTTTGATGCCGGCTCGAATCATGAAGGCATCCGACGGCCAATCGCACGGTAGCACCGCGGCCTCCCGCGGCGGTTCGGTATCCGGCTCGCGTATGGCAGGCCTAGGAGCACTCTTGCTCGAAGAACCACCATGGAACATCTTCCTAAACATTTTCTTCTCTGAAAACTTTCTGAAATTTTTAGTGACTCCAAATAAAAGTGAACAAAACTCAACAAAATTGATACCAACTGCTTCCACATGTATCTAGTAGCTATATCATGCATCAAAACTACTTTGGAGCATACAAATTCAACATGCAAGCTCATAAACATGGTCACCACAACAGCAAAAATTTGCAAAGTATAAAGCACTAGAGCAAAAACTAATTGGAGCATTGGAGGAGTCACATACCAAGGAGTAATTCTTCAAAACAGTTTTGGAAACGGAGTTCCGAGCAAGGAGATCGAAATTCACAGCAAAATGAGCAAGAACACGGGCTTGGTAACAAGTTTGATTTTTTTGGAGGAAGAAGAAGGAGATGGGTGGCTGGCATAAGTGAGTGGGTCCCTATGGGACCCACAAGTCTGCTGGGCGCGCCCAGGGGGGTGGGCACGCCTTGTGGGCTTGTGGCTCACAGGTGCACCCCCCTGGGGTGTGTTCAGTGCCAAATTTTTTTAAATATATTCTGGAAAAAATCATACTAAATTTTCAAGGCATTCTAAGAACTTTTATTTTGGGGCCATTTTTTATTGCACGGATAATTCAGAAAATAGGATAATCATGGCATTTTATTTTATTCTACTAAAAATAACAAAGAGTAAGAGGTGGGTACAGAAGGTTGTGCTTACTAAATTCATCGACCACATGCCCCTCAAAAAGAATCCATTAATAAGGTTGATCAAGTCTTATTAACAAACTATTTCTGAATGACATGAAACCGAAGAATTTTCATATAACACTAAGTTACCTCAATGGGGATATGCATCTCCCCAACAATAAGAATTTCATATTTCTTTTCGACAGTAGGAAGAGGAAATTTGAATCCCCCAATAGTAATTGTCGAAACCTTTTCAATACAATTGATACCATTCACCGAACTTTGTTTCTTCAGAAAATAAACCGTATGCTCATTACCATTGACATGAAAAGTAACCTTGCTTTTGTTGCAATCAATAACTGCCCCTGCAGTATTCAAAAAGGGTCTACCAAGGATAATCGACATGTTGTCGTCCTCGGGCATATCAAGTATAACAAAGTCTGTCAAGATAGTAACATTTGCAACTACAACGGGAACATCCTCGCGAAATCCAATAGGTATAGCAGTGGATTTATCAGTCATTTGCAAAGATATTTCAGTAGGTGTGAGCTCATTCAAATCAAGTCTTCTATATAAAGAGAAAGGCATAACACTAACACCGGCTCCTAAATCACATAGAGCAGTTTTAACATAACTTCTTTTAATGGAGCATGGTATAGTAGGTATTCTTGAATCTCCTAACTTCTTAGGTATTCCACCCATAAAAGAATAATTAGCAAGCATGGTGGAAATTTCAGCTTCAGGTATTTTTCTTTTATTAGTGACAATATCTTTCATATATTTAGCATAGGGAGACATTTTCAACATATCAATCAAGCGAGTACGCAAAAAGACTGGTCTAAGCATTTCAACAAAGCGCTCAAAATCTTCATCATCCTTATTTTTAGATGGTTTAGGAGGGAAGGGCATAGGTTTTTGGACCCATGCTTGTCTCTCATTTCCATGTTTTCTAGCAACAAAGTCTCTTTTATCATATCTTTTATTCTTAGGATGTGGGTTATCGAGATCAACAACAGGTTCTATTTCTACATCATTATCTAGTTGAGCATCAACATGAACATCATCATTATCATTATCATTATCATTATCACTAGGTGTATGTTCATTACCAGATTGTGTCTCAGCATCAGAAATAGAAACATCATTATTATCATTATCAGGAGGTTTTTCTATCTGAGGTTCACTAGGAGCAGGCAAAGTTTTATCATTTTTGTTTTGCGTTTTCTTCTTAGATGGACTAGGTGCATCAATATTATTTTTTTGAGAATCTTGTTCAATTCTTTTAGGATGACCTTCAGGATATAGAGGATCCTGAGTCATGCTACCTCCTATAGTAACAACTCTAATAGCATGGTCATTCTTTTTATTATTCATTTCATCAAGCAAATCATTTTGTGACTTAGCAATTTGTTCTAACTGAGTCTGAACCATAGAAGCATGTTTACTCAAGCATTTAACATCATTAGCAGTTCTAAACATCAAATCACTCATGCGTTCAATCATGATGGCATTCCGTTTTAGTTGATTGCTAATATATATATTAAAGTGTTCCTGTTTAATGATGTAATTATCAAATTCATACAGGCATTGACTAGCAGATTTATTATACGGAATATCACCTTCATCAAATCTAGTGAGAGAATTTACCTCCTCTACCCGTGTCGGGATGTCGAGCCCATGTATTTCTTCAATAGGTGGTAAATTTTTAACATTTTCAGCTTTAATACTTTTTTTCTTCATAGATTTCTTAGCTTCTTGCATATCTTCTGGACTGAGGAATAGAATACCTCTCTTTTTCGGAGTTGGCTTAGGTGGTGGTTCAGGAAGTGTCCAATCATCGTCATTTCTCAATATATTATTCAATAGTACTTCAGCCTGTCCAACAGTTCGTTTCCTGAAAACACAACCAGCACAACTATCTAGGTAGTCCCTAGAAGCATCGGTTAGTCCATTATAAAAGATATCAAGTATTTCATTCTTCTTAAGAGGATGATCAGGCAAAGCATTAAGTAGTTGGAGAAGCCTCCCCCAAGCTTGAGGGAGATTCTCTTCTTCAATTTGCACAAAGTTAAATATTTCCTATAAGGCAGCTTGTTTCTTATGAGCAGGAAAATATTTTTCAGAGAAGTAATATATCATATCCTAGGGACTACGCACACAATCAGGAGCAAGAGTATTAAACCATTTCTTAGCGTTACCCTTTAATGAGAAAGGAAACAACTTAATAATATAATAGTAATGAATTTTTTCCTCATGAGCAAATAGGGTGCCTATATCATTCAATTTAGTAAGGTGTGCCACAACAGTTTCAGTTTCATAACCATGAAAAGGATCAGATTCAACCAAAGTAATTAACTCAGGATCGACAGAGAATTCATAATCCTTATCAGTAACAAATATGGGAGAGGTAGCAAACTTAGGATCATATTTCATTCTCTCCCTCATAGATTTTTCTTTCAACTCAGCAAGCAATTTTATAACCTCATCTCTATCATTACAAGCAAGAATTGCCCTAGCTGTCTCTCTATCAAAAACATGTCCATCAGATGTTTCAGGCATTTCAACTCTAGTAGGAGAGCTAGGCATAATAGGTGAATCATAATTTTCAAGAGTTTCAACATTTTCAGTTTCTTTAGCTTTAGCAATTTGTTCATCAAGAAATTCACCAAGTGGCACGGTATTATCAAGCATAGTACTAGCATCATCATAAGTATCATTCATAGCAGAAGTAGTATCATCAATAACTTGCGACATATCAGAGTGAATAACAGGTGGCGGTGTCGCAAGCCTACTCAAAACAGAAGGTGAATCAAGTGCGGAGTGTGATGGCAGTTCCTTACCTCCTCTAGTCATAGAGGGGACGATCTTAGTCTTAGCGTCTTTCAGATTCTTCATAGTGATCAACAGATATAAATCCCAAGTGACTCAACAGATAGAGCTATGCTCCCCGGCAACGGCGCCAGAAAAAGGTCTTGATAATCCACCAGTATAGGGGATCGCCAAAGTTTTCGCGGGTAGTATTTCACCCAGATTTATTGATTCGACACAAGGGGAGCCAAAGAATATTTGCGAGTATTAGCAGTTGAGTTTTCAATTCAACCACACCTGGAGAACTAAATATCTGCAGTAAAGTGTTTAGTAGCATAGTAGTTTGATAGTTTTAAGAGCAATAGTAACAGTAGTGACAATAACAGTAGCACTTTTGTAGTAATTGTAACAGCAGTAGCAGCGAAAGTGACTTAGCAAAGATCAATATGCGAAAAGCGTAGGCATTGGATCAGTGGTGGATAATTATGTTGAATGACATTCATCATGTAACAGTCACAACCTAGAGCGATACACAATAGCTCCAATTCATCAATGTAATGTAGGCATGTATTCCGTATATAGTCATATGTGCTTATAGTAAGAACTTGCATGACATCTTTTGTCCTACCCTCCCGTTGCAGCGGGGTCCTTAAGGAAACTAAGGGATATTAAGGCCTCCTTTTAATAGAGAACCAGAACAAAGCATTAACACATAGTGAATACATGAACTCCTCAAACTACGACAATCACCGGAAAGAATCCCAATTATTGTCACCTTGGGGTATGCAGATCATGACACGTAACAGGTGCGTATAACTTGCAAGATAGGATCAAGAACTCAAATATATTCATGAAAACATAGAGAGTTCAGATCTGAAATCATGGCACTCGGGCCCTAGTGACGAGCATTAAGCATAGCAAAGTCATAGCAACATCAATCTCAGAACATAGTGGATACTAGGGATCAAAGCCCTAACAAATTGACTCGATTACATGGTAAATCTCATCCAACCCATCACCGTTCAACAAGCCTACGAAGAAATTACTCACATACGGCGGTGAGCATCATGAAATTGATGATGGAGGATAGTTGATGATAACGACAGCGTCGATTCCCTCTCTCCGGAGCCCCGAACGGACTCCAGATCAGCCCTCCCGATGAAGAACAGGAGGTGGCGGCGGCTCCGTATCGTAAAACGCGATAATTCTTTCTCTCTGATTTTTTTCTCCACGAATAGGTACTTATAGCGTTGGAGTTAGGTCAAACGGAGCTGCCAGGGGCCCACAAGCCTGCTAGGCGCGCCTCCCAGGCTTGTGGCGCATGGTGGCCCCCTCTCTGATGGATCTTTGCGCCGGTATTTTTTATATATTCTGAAATAATTCTCCGTAAATTTTTAGGTCCATCCGAGAACTTTTATTTCTGCACAAAAACAACACCATGGCAATTCTGCTGAAAACAGCGTCAGTCAGTTTCATTCAAATCATGCAAATTAGAGGCCAAACTAGAGCAAAAGTGTTTGGAAAAGTAGATACGTTTAGGACGTATCAATCCTCCAAAGCTAAATATGTGGTAACTTTTTGTGGTTTGGGGAATTAACAACCATCTAGCCAATCTCACATTTTCTTTAATTCCGTATATTTAGCTCTTTTTTCCTCCAAATTTTTGCTCCATTAGCCCATATTTGCTCTAGGGGAGGCACTTCTCATTAAAAATGTCCCCCCACCCCCACACCCACCCATAGCGCCTCCCCTAGCCCCGCGTCCCTCTCCACATGAGCAATGCTAGACCTACTGAAAGTTACTTAAGTTGGATGGTTAGGTGGACTGTGGTATCCCCAGCCCACCAAGGTTCAAATCCTGGTGCTCGCATTAAATCTGAATTTATTTCAGGATTTCCGGCGATGCGCGCTCAGTGGGAGGAGACGTTCCCGTCAACTACGAGGCGCCTACGGTGACTTCGTAAAATCTCAAGATGATATACCGGCTCAGTCTCTCAGAGGTGCTCATAGGGGTAAGGTGTGCGTGCGTGCGTTCATAGAGGTGATTGTATGCGTGTATATATATGAGCACTTGTCGTTTGTACTGTGTTAAAAAAAGTTACTTAAGGATTTTACGTACTTGCTGATGTGAACTATTGGGATTGGAAACATGGGAAGGAAGGGGCCCACCCCGGTGAAATTTAGAGGAGGGGGCAGTTAATTAATTTGGAAAGTTAAGTAACCTTTTGTAGGAGTAGTATTATTGCTCTCCACACCATGCCCGGCGAACTTTTTTTTTCCGTTTTCTCGTCTTGCCCATTTTTTTTAGGTCGGAGCACGCGTATCCAGAATAGATTTTTTTTTTTTTTTTTAAAAGTTGCGGGGTGAATAGAAGAGGATTGCGCAAGCAAAGTTGTGACGGCCAACCCCGCCGTTTTTCTCTAAAATTAGGCAACCTCCCAGAAGTTCTCTAAACTGCAAGCCAGGTCAAGCAAAACAGCTAAAGTAAACAGTTCAACTAGGTACCATACCAGCCAAGAAGTTACATGGATCTTATCTTCTCGTATTGGTCCGACCAGGATCAGCCTGTCTCAGTCCACACCGTGACCTAGTGGCCGCCGCATCTACACGCTCCTCAAACACTATGGTCGCAAGAAGAAATAGACATGAAAGTCTCGATACATGAATTATTAATGACTGATAACACACGTGCGTTTCTTGGGCATGCATCCACAGAACCGGAGACGCCCGATGTTGAAAACCATATGGTCTGGTTATGTTCCTGTCGACAGAGACCTCCGTTGAATTGGCCTATTGGCCATTATGTGCTCGTTCACTACTCATGCGTGCCTTGTTGCTGCAAAACGGCATGCAAAGCACATGTTCCTCTATTGCAGAATGTATCCGGTGCTCTCAGCTTTAGGATGCTATCCATGTTCCCAACCTAAAAATCATCATAACTTTTGTAAAGTAGATCTAACCGGCCTAAATCATCACAACTTAGCTTCCATTCAGAAGTTGCTTACCACACATACTGTATGGTGGGAGCACTTGTAAGCTGGCTTGTCAACAAAAACACCTTTTAATGAGGCATGTACACGTATGTGATAAGGTGCTTGTTGTAGCACAACGGTTGCTTAATCTTACGTTGTTCTAGATTAAAAAAAAAAATGAGTCACGACATCGGCAGCGCTTGCTGTTCTGGTGTGTTGGTCTTATGAGGCCTTAGCACGATGACTTCCCGACTGTCTACTACAACAAGTTGTGCCCGACTCCGGTGAGGGAGGGGCGATGACGGCGGCGCGCCTTCGGCTCGCTTCAGTGCTTGTAGTCGTCGCTAGGTGGTCTACGAATCTGGATGTAATTTTTTATTATTTGTAGTGTTCGTTGTACTGACATGATTGAAAATGAATAGATTGGAAGTTTCTCAAAAAAAAAAATTGAGTCACGGCATCCTTTATTAATTGCAAAGGTTCATGGATAAATAAAATAGAAGCATAGCTTTTCTCCTCTTTCCTCCAAAAGGTCGAACCTGGAAAGGCCAAAAAACAAAGAGGCCCATTGCCTCATCTTAAGAAGAAAAGAGTATGATGCCTACAAGGCCGGGTACGGCTATGTCCCGCCACAGGGAACCGATACAAGGCCAGCCCAGTAACCAAGTGTGAAGTTATGCTGATGCCGTGACGATGTCACACGAGTTATTTTGTTTTTTCATTCTATTTCTTCTACCCTGTTTTTATATATATTCCGAAATGTTATAAATATGTATATTGCAAGAAATAATTTACATTATTTTAAAAAAAATGTTTACCTTGCATTTGAAAAATGTTAAACGTGTATAGAAAAATATTTCTGATACAAAATGTCACACGAATGAAAACATTGCACATGTCATTTAGAAAAAAAATATGTTCATCTAATTCAAAAAAAATGTTTCATACATTAAAAAAATGTACTTTACATTTTAAAAAATGTTCATGAGTTTCAAAAATGTGTCTATGACATTTTGAAAAAAAGTTGCACAAAAGTAAAGAAAAAAATCGGAAGACAAAAAAAGGATAAAGAAACAAGAAGTAAAGTAAAAGAAAACTGAAGAAAACGAAAAAAAACCAAAGTATAACGAAAAAAGAAACTAAAAACCAATGAAAAACAAAAAAAAAACTGAAGGTATTAAAAAAAAACAGAGAAAACCGGTGGAAAAATCTAAAAAAATGCAGCATAGCAAACCATTAGAGCGCCCCGTAGGGAACGAGCGACCAACTAACGCAACAAAGTTGATGGGCCGGCGCGCTTGTCATCGCCCGTAGGCGATTCCTAATAGGAATCATTCCGGGAAGACATAGCCCTGGCATACATGGCCCACGTGACACTTAACAAACCGTACTACGCCAGACGAAACCCTACGTGGCCCAAACGTCAACTCAAAATCGCACAGACTCCTTAATTAACCTACCTATCCCGAGATCCATGTATATCTGCCTAGTACTACCTCCGTCTCTAAAAAAACATCTTATATTTTGAGCCGGGGGTAGTACTGTACAATTGCTTTGATGATAGTGCGGTTGTTTTTTCTGCCCAGAGCTCCCCCAATGTCAAATTGTCATAATATTTTGAACGAAAATAGAAAACTTGTTAATCCTTAATGTACAAAAAAAATCAAAAGATTTGCTATTTATTTGAATTAATTGTTCATCTGGGAAAAGATGAGCTCGTGATCAGCTATGGATTTTTGAAACATAAATGAAGGAAGAAAACTATGTTAAAAAAGCCAGCGCTTGCTCACTGTAAAAAGAAGGCTTGTAGTGAGCAAGCCCTCTCTTGCTTCAACTGTTCTAACTTGGTAATGGGCCAGCCCACCACGGCGCCGTTGCTGCCTCCAGCTCGCTGAAGGCGATATATAGCGGCTCCCACACAAGACGAAACCCCACGGTATCCATCACAGCACCTAAAAATCGTACTCCTGAATTTTTTGGAACGTTCAAATTTGAATTTTTCAAGTTGGTAGCATGGGAGCATGTGAGTGTTTTGTATCACCGGATATTTTCCCAACCTACCTATCCTGATCTATGTATACCTGGCCAGCACTACAATTGATTTGACGATGGTAGAATACATTTTAGATTTCGGAGCAGGCATCATTCATGGCCGTTAAATGGTAGGCACGGACGGGGGTACGGCCCATGTACATGGATACGCTGTCGAACTGCGGCCACCCCTGCATGACATGTAACCTGCGGGCTCTGCGACCCATTAAAACCCCACAGGCCGGCAGCAAAAGCTTTGCTCAGCCGCTTGCCTTTCCCTGTCATCCCCTACCAAAAGACAACCGGGCACGGACAACCATCACATCGGCCATTAACTGGCATTCATTCATGCCGGCCATGGATCACAAACTGTACTGCAGCTCATTCATCAAGGCTACATCAGCTGCGACGTCAAGCTCCCCATCATCGTCTCCGGCATTAAAAAGGAGGCGAAGAAGCCCGTGACGCCCCCCTAATTAAGAGCGAACTGGTCGCGTCGTCCGCCATGAATGGGATGCCGAGATGATGTGCCATGCGCGGCACCGCTGGTGGCAATAACTGAAGCGCACGCACATGGAAACAGCGAACAATTGGCACGCAGGCAGACGCTTTGAGCAATTATGGGTGGTGTTCGGTTCTACCAGTAGGAATAGTAGTTTCATTCATGTTCTATCGAGTGTTTGATTGATCTGACATGACAGAATCGGGGACGGACGGACGAACGGCCATACTTGGAAATGGACAAGCAAAAATCAGGATCGAATCGGAGCGCCTCCCTCCCTCCCCTATGTACCGGAATCCATCGGTGGCATCAGAAAAGCAATGGTGTCGTCCTACTTTGCCTACCTAACGCGCCGAGGACGGACGACGGACGACAACCATCTTGACGGAGGACCTACTTCTTCTTGGCTTGGCTTGGCTTGGCTTGGCTACGTGGTTGGAGTAGCCAGGCCGGCTAGGTTCCGAGGAAGCCGACGTTGAGGTCGATCCGCGGCTTCTTCTTGGGCGCCGGGGCCGGGGGCGGCGGCACGTGCGACTCGCAGCGCGGGCAGCGGGGGTCGCTCCGGGCGATGAGCACGTAGAGGAAGCAGCGCGGGCACGCGGCGGCCACCATCCCGACGGCGCTGGCGGACGGGGAGTCGCAGCCGTCGCCCTGCTCCACGGCAACGTCGCCGCGGCGCTTGACGGAGGAGGTGGTGACGGAGGAGGAGGACGGGGAGGCGCCGGCGCACGCGCCCGCGCCGCTGTGCTGCTGGTGGTGGTGCTGCCCCTGCCCCTGCTTCCCGCGCTCGAACCGCTCCAGCGCGGTCTTGACCTTCTCGATCGTGCACACGCTGTGGTACGTGGTGGTGGTGGCGCAGTCCGTTGCCGGCGCCATCGTCGGCAGTGGCGCCATGGCGGCGCCGGAGGCGGGGAAGAGGTTGAGGTCCCCCCTGGCCGACGGCGGCGGGCTCACGTGCTTCTGCAGCGGTGGCTTGCCGGGCTGCAGGCAAAGAAATCACCGCGGTAAGTAAAAGATTAATGCTTGTACCACTACTCAGCTGTTATTGTAGGAGAGTACCACTCCTATTTGCATGGTTGAGATTTTAATGGCCATGTCGTGAAGTCTTAAGTGAGGCCAGTACTACATTATTGGGCACATCACTCACAATAATTAAAGTTGCCGGTGGAACATGGCAGGCAGATGAAGATAAATTAACTGCGAATAATCTACTCCACCTAGAGAACAATTGCTACTCACTGTTGTACTAGTACTCCAGATACTGGAGATATAAAAAATGATGTAGTCTATTTTGATCTATTCATACAGAAAAGAAAGACCAAGTTGGAAAAGGCTCCTGCACATGGGAATTGCAAAGTCTCAGGCCCAAAGTTTACCTCACCGTCTTGTGTGACCGAGCCCACAAATGGCAACTCACTCATTAGTCGGCGGTCAAATTTGCTGACCAAACTAATTCGGCGCGGGTGAAAAAAAGGAGACTAATCGTAATCGAGCCATTGGCTGAGTAATTAGAAAGTCTTAATTAACCACTAGAGACTAGAGTACGGTCCAATCCCAATTGAGCACGGAGGAGGAAGAAGAAGAAGAAGAAGAAGCGAAAGGGAGCACGCGAAGAGAGAAAAACAGAGCATGGATCGTGGGCGCTGCTTACCATGGGGGCGTCGTGCCTGGGGTCGTCGGCGGCGGCGGGCGCCTGGCAGCCGCCGAGGAAGTCCCGGGTGACGAGCTCCGGCGCCATCGTCCCGCCGTCCGCCGCGCGGGACATCATGAACCCGACCGTCTCGGCGACCATCTAGCACGCCAGCATGCAGCAGCTCAGGAGAGGAAGAAGAAGAGGGAGAGGAGGAAGAGGAGGGAGCAATGGAGGTTGGGAGGGAGGGAGACGCGGGGGAGGGGGAGATAGATAAATGGGAGGGGAAACAGGGGAAGTTTTGGAGGCACGTATGGGCGCCATTAATTGGGGTGTTGGAAAGGGAAGGCATGAGGACAAGATGTGCATTGAATGCGGGCTGGGCATTGATGGCCTCCCTCCCGCTCCCAGTGCGTGTGATGAGTGCGTGTGATGGGGATGGACCAGCCGGGGCCGGACCAGCCTACGCCACTGCTCACCACTGACCCCCCTGCCCTGACTCACTCATCAAGCCTACCCTCTCTAATTATTTCTCGAGTTCCTCTCATCGCTCTTCAAGGACTATATTAAATGTACTACCCCGCGTGGTGGCGTAAACATAGTAGAAGAAGATCGGGGCGTAGGAGTAGGATGCACAACAACAAGTGGATTAGTGGCACGGGCTCGTGTGGGGATTCGGTGGGCCCATGCTCCAAGGTATCAACTTTGGGATTGGTTAAGAAATAGACAGCCATTTGACAAGAAGGCTATTTTTTTTCATCATCCAATCCACAACAGATCGAATGAAACCGCTTCGGATTTCTTTCGATGAAAACCCTTGTTCCGCTCTCGCTCGCTGCTACTAACGGGTCTCGGTTGATTTTTCTTCCTTTAGCGTGATGAACCTACAAAACCCGTCGATTAAACTAGTACAAACCGTAGTACAGTGCCATTTGGCTCGGATGTGATGCTGACACATTGCGTATCTTCTTTTTAAAGTTAATAACAGGATAGCTACTAAAATTCCATAGCAGTACAAGAAGTTGATGGATGAAACTGTTCGGTCTATTGTAGGAAAACAGGAGAAAACCTGCACACAGGGCACACCGTACCTAGCTAAACTAGGCCTAAAGAACAACAAAACATGCGAAAATAGAAATTTACTTCGGTACACCCCCTATAAAAGTTTATGAATTTCGTTGCGGATCAAAGGTGACGATTAGAAGGTATCCCTTCAATCAAAAAGAATAATATAGTCTTTTCTATCCAAATCAATATATTCAATACATTTGATATGCATGCCAATATGGCAATGATCTTTTTAAGTAACTTCAAGATTCGTGCAAACTTTTAAGAAGGGACATACCCAAGCAAAACTCACCAAAATATTGTGTATCTTTGTTTCGATCTACATGGAGTTTCTCATCTGCTTTCTCGATAGAGATCGCGGCCTTGCCACTTTGCTTTAATATACCAGCTCAAGAAAATCAATTTCCAGCCATTAGTCAACCCCTCCGTTCCTAAATATAAGTCTTTTTAGAGATTTCAATACGAACTGCATACGGAGGAAAATTTTAGAATGTAGATTCACTCATTTTCCTCCGTATGTAGTCCACATTGAAATCTCTAAAAAGACTTATATTTAGGAACGGATGGAATAGATCGCATCGATGGGTCCATTGTTCGGTGGAAAGACAAGAACCTTATACGAAACCAAAGAACAGTTATTCTCTAAAGATGACCATGGCGAGGGCAACTTACCGTCTGGCGGCCATCATTTGAAACACTCCACGCAATTTTATTTGGCTAGAGAATTTGTTCAACCATTGGTTAGCTGGTTGGGTTCATTTCCCTAGACTTTTTTTATGCTCGAGATCTGTAATATACTTGTACGATCAAAAAATAGGTTTATTTCCCCTAAGAAAAGGTTTATTTAGAATAGGGTGCCTTTTTTCTCACACATAAAAATATACTAGTACGACATTTATACTCATAAAAAAGTGCAAACATACAAACACACGGACTTATGTACAGTGCCAAAAAAGGGATTTGGTTTACTTTGAAATGCTTTTTAAGAATTTAATAATTGTGTGCAGAGCTTTGCCTTTGCTCGTGTGCTAGGTACAAAATATTTTAAGAATTTTAGTTGTGTTCTTTTTTTGCGGGCAATTTTAGTTGTGTGCTAGAGAGGACACTCACCGAACAACCGGAAGACGTGTGCAGCCCAAACCTATGAGGGTAGGCGGGGGTACATATACCTAACACTGATTATTTAGTAACTTAATGCTATTTTAAGACTATTTGTTTAGGTTATGTTGATGCTTAAACTAAAATATACTGTTTGTAGAACTGTCATCATCTTGATCATACTCTTCTGTGGGACCCTCACGAATAAAATGGCAACAATCACTGCCATTTTATGTCAATATTATGTCTGCTCAAGATAAAGACACCTGTGGTGTTTGATATAGACAGGGTACTACCATTTAAGTACAGCAGCATCAGGTCGGTGTCTACCGCGTAGCGTACTTATTTTTCTTCTTTGCAGTGTAGGAGTATATGTTAACTAACTCTAGATTGACCGAGATTTTTTTCTTAAAACTCAGAGGCGAACGACCTTTTTAAAGGTTTATTAATATCAAAAAAACGTGTTGCTTTTTTATCATTTATTAGAGCATCTACAGCCGGACTCCTCGTATTGACTGGGCGGGCGCTGGGACCATTGACCGGACAGGAGAGAAAAGGAAAAAATTGACCCAACCGGACCCCTCAAAGCCTCCTTAAATGCCCGGGCTGTCCGGCACTCCTCATATTGCCCTCATATATGGGATGAGTATGAGGTGCGCCCGGGCGTGCCCGGTCAGTGGTCGTGCATCCGCCACATAGAATTTGGCCCACCTTTTCTCTTTGTTTATTCTTTTTTTCTCTCACTTTATGTCCACCAATCACATGCATGTGTCCGGATGTATAGAGAAAATGTGAGGGACATGGTTGTGAAAAGTGATAATTTGAGAGGTGACCGGTCAATGTCCGCGGACGCGCCCAGTCGTGTCCGCGGGCGTTTGAGGGGTCGGATTTGCCAAGTCCGTCTGTAGATGCTCTTATATACTCCCTCCATTCCATTTTATAGTGCGTATAAGCTTTTGAGAGAAATTCCATAATATAGTGTGTATCTCCCTCCTCGAGCGATTTTGGACGAAAATGCCCCCCACCAAATCGAACCGTCAGCGCCCCACCCAGCCCACCGCATCGCTCGCCTCTCTCTCCCTTATCTCTTTCTTCTCGCTGCTTTTCCCCACCTCCCTCCCCACCTCGCTGATCCCCACCGATCTCCCTTCTTCCTCGCTGATCCCCATCGATCCCCACCTCCCTTGCTGATCCGAGCCTAGCTAAGATGAGAGCCAAAATCGGATGCCAACTCAGTGTGAGACACGTGTAGGTGATGCGACGGCCGGTCCGAGCCTAGCTAAGCTACTCACAGAGAGCTGCTGGCGGCCACGTCCAACCGATTTGGACAGGACTATTAAACCATTTCAATTCGCACAGCGAGAACCAATGAATACTGGATTCGCATTTCGCAGGAAGGAAAGAAGGGAAAAAGAGCGAGAGCCAATCAATTCTGAAAGGCAACAATCGCTTCAGCACTTCACCCATCGGACTGTACTCCTAGCTCGCAGTAGCAGCGCTTGAATGCGGGGATCGCCTGCGCACGCACCGACCGCGGTAATTTATTGGGACCAATTAAAACCGGCGCAGCGACGAGGACTTGAATGGGCGCGGTGGAGGCGGAGTACGCCACGCCACGCACGGCCGCATTAATACGACCAGACCTTGACGCGACGAGCGCATGCCGCCGAAATCACTGTTCTGACCTTATACGCAAAGAATGATACGAAATGAACTCGACAGGAAAGTATTTTACAATCAGACCCTTTTAGAAACGCCACAGCCCGTGGCGTTGCTGCTAGACCTAGAAACGCCGAGGCATGTCGCGTTGCTGCCCTGCTGACGTGGCAGGCCAGAAACGCCGAGCTAGCTAGCGTTTCTGGAAACGCCAAGGACCTCTGGCGTTTCTGGCCACCATGGAAACGCCATGGACGGTGGCGTTTCTGGCCGGAATTAAGTAACGCCCGCGGGGCCGCGGGTGGGACCCAGCCCACTCGCAGCCCCGCCTCTTCCTCCAGCCGCCAGGACGAACAGAGGTTTCGCCCCCTCTCTCCTCTCCTCCAAATCCCTCCCAAATCTTCTATTTTGGCCATTAGAACTCGTGGATCGGATCATCCCCAAGTTGCTTGAGGTATTCTCCCCCTATTCCTCCAAAAAAATTCAGTCAATATTGCCTATTTTAGATGCATTATTTGAAACATAGTGAAACCCTAAGATCCATTTTTTGTGATTTATTTGAACACTGTTTGGATTAGATTTTGTTTAGAAGGAAGATATAGTAGTTGTGTTGAAGCACTTGCTATTGTTTAGTATTGGATTTAGAGATAGGGAAAAAAATTGTATTAGGTTGAATCCTAAGATTATTTGTTCCTAAGATTATTTGTATTAGGTTGAACCCTAATAAGTTTGAATAAATTCTTTGTGATAAGTTTGGTTGAAAGTGTCTTTTTTTTAAAATATGCTTGTGACTTTAGATAGAATTTTAAATGCTTGTGACTTTAGATAGAATTTTAAATGTGTATTATGTATGTATGATTGTGTATGTATGTATGTGAATGTGGTGAAAAGTTTTAAGCATTGTGTAAAATGCAAGTGGATTTAGAGAGTATTTTATAACATGTTCAAAATTTTAATCATTCATATTAACTAGTCTATAATGTATCATGTAGGATGTTTGAGCCGGATAAATATCCCGGCCTTGATGATTATTACGAGAACAAGCATCGTGCTGTGCTAGTGGAAAGAGGGGAGGTAATTATGTATCTACATTGTTTGATTTTCATATTTTGGTAAGTTGAGGGAAGTAACAAAATTGTCTGTTTGTTTTTTTAGGTTCCTCCAATACTTCGGTTGAGGGCCACAACCCGCGTGAATCCCTCAAATATGACCTTCGCTATGAGCCTTATTTTGGAAGAATGGATCTTCTTCATTTTGTGCTCAACTTTAAAGGCACACCACCATGGCTGAACTCGACGGCCATTACCGCCCCTACGGACCGTTGGAGGCCGGAGACGCACTCTTTCCACCTTGCTCTTGGTGAGATGACCATCACTTTGGAGGATATTGCGATGATCTCCGGGCTTCCGGGAAGGTGAAGTCTGAGGGGTGGCGACAACGGGTTGCAGGATTGGTTGGTGTTGAACCACCACCGTAGCTCAATGAAACCAAGAAGGATCCTAGGGCATCCGGCGTGTTGTTCTCGTGGATACGAGAACATTTTTACGAGTGCCCAAAGAATGCCAGTCCGGCGGTTGTGGAGCAGTACGCCAGGGCTTACTTATGAAATCTCTTGACCCAAGTGGTGTTTCTGGATGGCACAGGGGACACAACCTCCTGGATGTTCTTGGGCCCTCTTCGTAACTGGGATGTTAAGTGGAGTTGGGGGTCCGTGACACTAGCCTTCTTCTACATAGTCCATAGCAATTTAACACATAGAGGAGTCCATAGCAATTTAACACATAGAGGAGTCCATAGCAATTTAACACATAGAGGAGTACATAGAGAACCGCATTGCTCTATTGTGTAGAGAAAGGCCCCTTTCCATTCTTCTTCTTCCTCTCTTCTTCTTCTTCCTTCTCCCTTTTCCTTATGAGATGAGCCTCGTGAACCACCCTCTCCATGTATAGCTTATTCTCCCTCTCTTTCTTTGCCTTCTCAAAAGCCCAAAGTTTCTTATATCTCTCTTCAAAATTCTTTTGCCGTTGCGCAGCTGCCTTCTCACATGCAATCTTCACATTGTCCCTCATCACGATCTCCTGAAATGTCATTCTTTCTTTTTCCTTCATCTTCTCTTCGAACTCCTCTTGCTTCTTCCTCTCTAGTGCGGCTGCATCCTCCTCTCTCAACTTCCTCGCAGCCTTCTCCCACCACCCCGGCATCTCACCTTCCCCATCCTTCTCATCCACCCCCTTCATTGTTGCCTTGTTGGGTTGAGAAGCCGCCATATCTACGAAAAATTGCAAGACATTAGTTAGTAAGGACAAAAAGAACATGAAAAAAAATATTGTACAACATGAAAAAAATATTGAAATGCAGCCATGTACGGAAATGGTCCATCTAGGTATCCAACCATTTCTCTAACACGACCACGGCCTGTACCCATGAAACCTCCTCTACCACCACCCGAACCTCTACCTCTGCCACGAGCACCACCACCGGTAACTCGGCCTCTACCACGACCACCAGTGCTTATACCACGGCCACCACCAAGTCCACCACCGGATCCTCGGCCACCACCAAGAGCACCACCGGATCCTCGGCCACCACCAAGAGCACCACCGGATCCTCGGCCACCACTGGATCCTCGGCCACCAGCAAGACCACCACCGGATCCTCGGCCACCAAGAGGATCCCCACCGGAACCTCTACCACGACCACTTGAACCACCTCTGCCACCGGCATCACTAGTAGAAGCATTGCGCCCTTTTGAAGTTTTGTTTATTTTACAAGTCCTCTTGTTGTGTGTCGTTTCATTGCAATCATCGCATTGGTTCCTATCACGTGGCTCCATGAAATGTCCACTATCAAACTCGTAGGTGCTCATGAGTTCATCCATATCATTCCTGTATCGCTTTGTTCTCCTTCTATCCTTGGGTTGTACCATCATCTTCGGATCCGGCCTAATGTTAGGGCCGTGATACTCTGGCCACTGTGATGCGTCCATAAAAAGGGTGAAATCTAGACGTCCATGTTAACTTATGAGTTTGCAAGTTGAATTCATGCAACCTCACAACTACTCCATCAGAGGCGGGGCTGCGAGTGGGCTGGGTCCCACCCGCGGCCCCGCGGGCGTTACTTAATTCAGGCTAGAAACGCCACAGTCCATGGCGTTTCCATGGTGGCCAGAAACGCTAGCTAGCTCGGCGTTTCTGGCCTACCACGTCAGCAGGGCAGCAACGCGACATGCCTCGGCGTTTCTAGGTCTAGCTGCAACGCCACGGGCTGTGACGTTTCTAAAAAAGTCAGATTGTGAAATACTTTGCTGTCGAGTTCATTTTGTGTCGTTCTTTGCGTATAAGGTCAGAACAGTGATTTCGGCCACGAGCGCACATACGGTCATACACACACGTACGTACTTACGTAATCAAAGGGGCGCCTACTACGTGCTGCGTGCGTGGCGCAGGTGGTCACGGGCCCGTCGACCTCGCCCGCCTTCTTCCCTTCCCGTAACCAGCGGACGGGGGCACGGGGAAAACGGAAAAGTATTGATGCCTGCGTGCCTGCCGCTGCTGCAGGTCGTCGTCTCGTCTCGGTGCAGCGCAGCAGCTGGCCGTGCATGCATGCATGCAGCTCCCGACTTTTCAATGCGCCCGCCAAGCACGCGTCTCCGGGAAGCAATGTTCGCGAGTGCGACCGACCGGCGCACGGGGGCCGTGTACCCACCCGCACCAGGGCCGGCCATCCTCCACCGGCGACCACGGGACCAGTCAAATCTACGAGTTCTTATTATCGCAAAAATAATAATAAAAAAATGTTTGGTTCAGTTGTGTTTTGACAAGTACGCATCATACGAGCGAAAATGCAACCTCCATTTTTCACAAGGGTAAAAAGGACGTACGTACGTACTACGTACTTACTCCACAATTAGGCAAGCCGTAGCGGTACTTAATTCGAGGAAAAATACTACGGCAGCGGCAATTACTGAGTGAAGTGAAGTGAAATGAAAGAGCTTTGCTCTCACGTTATGTTGTGCCGCAGCGGCGGTACGGAGCCACCCCTGACCTGTGATCTCCGCCATTGATGTATGCCATGCGCCATTGAAGCGGGGTCGTCAGTCGCGCGACTTTTCAAATTACTGGTGACGGGGCCCGTGGCGCTGCAGTGCCGCGGTACGATCGCCGGAGGATTCTCGGTCATCGTTAAAGCGTACAGCGATCGTGTTCAACCCTACTGCTCCCGTATCCGTATCCGTACCCGTATGTACGACAACTGCCCAGAACCAAGCGAGCACAAGAGCAATACTAAACCGGAGCTTCATCTTTTAGGGCCCGTTCGCTTCAAAGGATCTTTGGAGGAATTGTACATGTTCACGTTCCTTTGGAAAAGAATCCTACGAGGCCGTTCGTCTCACAGGAATGACTTCATCAGTTCCTATGGAAATGCGTGCTTTCCTTTGCTTTTCACAGGAAGAATAAAATCCAGCCCGAGCTCTTGTTTGGGCGGATGCCCGAGGCATGCTGGTGTGTTGACAAAATTAAACAGTACTTCTGTACGGGTGCAAGGCTATTTCAGCGAATAAAATATATGATGTCTGTGTCAGTGTGGGCCTCCGGTCAAATATAATATTTGGGAAACTATCTCTCACTCAAAAATTTTCCTTTGGTTTCTGGGCACAGCCGAACACGTGACCTACATTTCTTTCTCCTATGTTTCTATTCCTCTGTTTTGCAACTAGCCGCTTCTTTTGTTCCTCTACTTTTTTCATTTCCCGAGTTTTGCAAAACTCTATACCGAACAGGCCCTTAAAAAACATGCATAATTAAAACGGAGGTATGAATAAATGGCTTTGATTAGACTACGGGAGGGAGGGAGGCCTTAAATCGCTGGTTTTGACGTGACCACGGCCGTTACGTTACTACTACCAGTGCTTGGTAGTTGTAGGAGTACTGACACTGTAGCGGTACTCTGCTGACTGGTCAGAGATCTTGACGAGCTTTCAATGTTTTTTGGACCTCACCCAGGAGCCGAGCCCACCAAAGGAAAGGAGGCGAGAGCCAGAGGATAGGGTACGAAAGCTCAGCTACTGTGCTCAGTGCGGAGTGAAAAATATTGACAACGAACGCCGGAGATTATCCGCTTATTTACAGATTTTTGTTTAAAAAATTCCCACATATAAATCAAGATGTGATGATCTATTAACCGTGCAATGAAAGCTAGAATGTGCTCGCTTGCCGGAAATCTCTATTTTCTTTTTGATAAAAAAAAGGGTGCAAAAGCGGTGATGGGGTGCCGCAGTCGCTCTAGTCAGGCTAGCCGGCCCTCGAGGTTGCAGCCCATTAATTTTTCTGTGACCATGATGGTACGAATTCAATCCGCTCATTAATTTTTGCATCCTTTAAAGACCCTCCACTAGATTGAATGCCCCAAACTGGTTTGGTTCGGTAGCCTTCCCGTTTTAATGCCTCCCATGGCGTAATCATTGATCAGTATACCTGCGCAGGTGCCTGAGTGTTAGGGCTGCTGTAGGCCGGTGAGGCTGGCTCGGTTTAGTCCCACCTCGCTTACGGGGGGAGGCCACAATCAGCTTATAAGGGGGAGATTCCTTCCTTCCTTCAGTCCGGGCTTTTGGGATGGAGTGGGCTCTCTGCTGAATGCTGGCCCGTGGCCCGTGTGCGCATAAACGTTCAGAACATGAGTAGAGTGTGGGCTTGGCCGAGTTGGACGCTAACATCTGGTATCAGAGCCAGCATCGCCATGCCTTCCTGAGGGGCTTCTCAGGGGGATGGGATGTTAGGCCTGCTGTAGGCCGGTGAGGCTGGCTCGGTTTAGTCCCACCTTGCTTACGGGAGGAGGCCACAACCAGCTTATAAGGGGGAGATTCCTTCCTTCCTTCAGTCCGGGCTTTTGGGATGGAGTGGGCTCTCTGCTGAATGCTGGCCCGTGTGCGCATAAACGTCCAGAACGTGAGTAGAGTGTGGGCTTGGCCGAGTTGGACGCTAACACTGAGTGCTTGCGTTGCACACGCATAGCCAAGTTTACAACTAAGTCCGGCCCGACAGTACACCAAACTGCCGTACGAGGGGTACTACGGCCATACGCTGCCGGCTCATGACTAACACTGTTCTGCCAGCGGTTACAATGGGTAAACATAATTTCTCTGGCATCTAGAGCAGCTAATCTACATGGGTGCTCGAAGCATCGCGACAGCCTCCGCACTATCCATCGTGGGTGCTCACACGCAACTCAGCTGAAAATTCATTTTTTGGGGATAAAAAATGATATATAATGTAGCCTCCGACGTTTTTTTTTTTGCCAATAGTACACCAGATCTTTTAAGGACCGGTAGTACAACCAAAGGCCGAACTTGATATTTCCATCCCTGAAACCCTTATTAGACTTTTGCCAAAGTTGAATGACATAATTAGATAATTTGCGTGGGTTAATTCCCGAGGGCCTGCGTCAACATTGCCCATTTACTTTCGCTTGGTGGAAGCAGATATACCAGTACAAAATCTGCATTTACGTCGTACCATGAACTAAAGTTAGTACTCCTCCTACTGATCAACGAGTATAAATGCACCAGCAGTACGATGTGGCTTTGCGTTGTACTCCCAATCTAACAGAGGGTTTATGGCGCGGCACACTGATGATTTTGATCCAGCCACGTCCCATCTGCACCGCACCGCACTGGTGACGACGGTTAACCGTCCGTCCAATAAACCAAGAATTGAAGATGCCTCCTGCGCTGCCGGTTCGAGTTGGGCGAAACCATGGCAGCGCATTGATGCTCTGATCCTTCCTGGGATACGCGATCGCAACCACGCAGTAAAATCTCGAGGCCGCACGGGCCGTGCAACAAGCCAGGGGGTCATTTACCACGAGCACGTACTTAGGCACGTACGTACGTACGTGCCCGTCATCACGCGTACCTCGTGATGGCTAGCAGATCAGAGCAGAGTCTGGCCGTGCGACGCAGGACATGTATCTATTTATCACACTGGCCAGGCCAGGCCAGGAGTAGTAGGTAGCAACAGTACCAGGATGGCCATTCACTGCTCTGCTCGCGTACGTACGGGGGCCGCCGAGTAATGGGTGTGCAGTGCCGACACTGCACGCACAAAGTGTGTGCTGTTGCGATTGTGAGCTTGCAAATGCTGAACAGTGGCTTCTTTTCTCGTGCTTGCAATGCTGAATAGTCATGTGAGAGTGAGACCACTGGGGATTGCACTGATGTGATGTACACTGCCTGGTTGGTGGTTACCGGTGGGGTTAACGGGTTCGGCCTGAATCACGGTCGTTGTCTCTAGGAGGCCGGATTGGATCGGACCACATTTCCCCGTGCGAGCGAGAGCACCTCTTGGCTCCGAAAATACCTGCCTACTGGATTTGTTGGACTGAAAAAGTTCATGAATTTAACAAAAAAACACAGGCTTAATTTTGTTTTTCCAAAAATTGTTACAAAATGTTTGTGCATTTTTTTTATGAATTTTAAAAATATCACAACTCTCTAAAATACAAAAATATAATTGTGGATTTAAAAGCTATTCTTGAATTTAAAAAGATATTCAAAAAATTAGAAGATATTCACAATTATGATATTGTTCATTAATTTAAGGAATTAAAAGAAAATAACAAGAAATCAGGGAAACAATGAAAAAGATAACACAAAAAAAAAAACCCGCACAAAACCGTTCCAAGAAAACTAAAATGAAAAGAACGAAAGAAAACCGTGAGACCTCATCTTTAGTGCCTTCGATGCCCGTAGCATAGCGGGCGGCGGCCCAATCCCTCCCACGCGTCGCTCTCTCACTTGATTCAGTTCGGCCGCTAGCTGGATCCCTAGCACAGACACATTCATAAGATTTTCTCCATTGTCTAAAAAAAAAGATTTTCTCCAAAAAAAAAACATTCGTACGTCAATTGTTATTGCTTAAAATAAAAACAATTACTGGTAAAAAAGGGTTTCTAAAATCTGAACAAAATGATGAAAAAAATTTGTTCGCGAGTTTGACAAAAAATGTTCTCGAAATCGAAAAAAGGTCACAAATTTGAAAAAGAATCGCGTATCCGAAAAATGTTCATGAATATGAACACAAGTTTGACAAAAAATGTACTTGAATGTGAACACAAGTTTGACAAAAATTTCATGAATATGAAAAAAGCTCATGGATTTGAAAAAAGTTCACGAATTTGAAAAATGTTCGCAAATCCGATTTTTTTAACGAACATGAACAAGAGTTTTACAAAAATGTTCATGAATATGAAAAAACTTCATGAATTTGTAAAAAAGCTATGAATTCAAGTTCACAAAATTGAAAAATATTCGTGAATCCGTTTTTTCATGAATATGAACATGAGTTTTACAAAAATGTTCATGTGTATGAAAAAACTTCATGAATTTGTAAAAAAGTTGTGAATTCAAAGAAAAAAAAATCACAAATCTAAAAAATGTTCATGAATGAACCCGAGTTTGACAGAAAATGTTCTTGAGTTCGAAAACGCTCATGAATATAGAAAAAGTTCACGAATTCAAAAAATGGTCATGGACACATAAAAAGTTTGCAAATTTAGAAAACATTCGCGAATTTGGGAAAAAAGTTTACAAGCTCAAAGATGTTAATGAATTTGAAAAGGTTCGTTAATTTGAAAACAAATCCTGATTTTTTAAAAAGTTTTTGTAGTTTTTGCAGTTTTGAAAAATATTCACGAATTTTAAACAAAAAGGGAAAAGTAAAAAAAAAAACCCGCCTAAGAACACAAAAACGAGACAAGGAAAAAAGCCCAGCCGGAAGCTTCGGAAAGCTTCACAAAACCGCGCAATAGAACTGATGGAGCTTCATGGGCCAGTCCGTTAAATCCGGTTGCTGGTTGCAGTGGGCGCATTCTAGCAAATTGTACTGTATTTGGCGCGGTAAGCACCAAATAAGAGAAATAGTAGGAGACCAGTGCCTCTGGCATCGATGTTGGGCCGGCCCATTACAAAGGAGAATAGGAAATTCACTGGTATCCGGTTTTCTGGAAAGGGCCAAAGTTGCGAATGGTACATACATGGGAAGACAGTAGTATTTTCTGTAAAAAGAAGGGAAGGAAGGACTTCTATAGCCCGGTGTACCTTCTAATATCTTGTCATCGAGAGCTCCTATCCCGTGCCTTCAGCGCCGGGAAGGTGAGATGGCGCTCACATGCGCCCAAGCCAGCGGCAGCCCAACAACGCGGGTTCGCTTACCTGGTCGATCGGTTGACCATTGACTTTTGAAGACAAAAATATTTTTCCAAAAAAGAATACAATTTTTTTGGAGGATTTGGAAAAGCTCTTGAAATTCAAAGAAGTTCACAATTTTTTAAAGGTTTCTGAATTAGAAAAATAAAATTGGGAAAATTTGATGAATTAGTTTTTTTTAAGTTCATGAATTTGGTAAAAGTTCACAAATTTAAATGAGAAAGTTCAAGGATTTGTGAAAAATTCACAATGTTTTTAAGAACATATGGAATTTAAAAGAAAAATTAATAAAAAATTCACAAATTTGAGAAAAGTTGAATTCTTTTCATGGATTTGTAAATAGGAAACAAATTTTAAAAACAATCATGAATTACAAAAATAACACATGATTTTAAAGTGTGCAATTTTTTTAAAAATTACGAATTTTAAAAAATTGTTCAGTATGTATCTATCTATACGAACTAATATAGTAAGGAGCGTCCCTACTCGCCCTTTGTACATTTTGCAAAAAAAAAAAAAACTGGTGTTTATTGAAATCAACCACGTGTGATGAGAGGATCTCTTAGTATAACAATCAATTTGAGTAAGTTCAACACAATTATTATTCTCACACAATGTCTTCAAAGTTGCCAGCATCCTTGTTACACTAAACTAATGCCCATGATCAGAAAACTGAATCATCATGCAACCCATGAGCTAGTCTTAGATGCGAGACTAAGAATCTATTTTACCGTTTATTATTTCACACATGCATATGAATTTTTCTTTGAGCCTTTTGGTTATGCAGACTCGAAAATCATTGCAATTACATCATAAATAATAAACATTAATTACAAATATGAAAATAAATAATAACATTTATTATTGTCTGTAGGGCATATTTCCTTCAAATGCAACATCAGTAGTCACTATACTTTTTTCAATTGGAAATTAGGACAACCAGCGGATGCGTGTCATGGCAAGGCCATTTTGAGATTAATTGCAACTGAGATGCATCTCTTCTGGACATCGACGTGCACCTTCCTGCTGTTAGAGTTATATCCGTATGGATTCTTGATACCGGAGCATCTTTTCATATGACTTATGATTCATCTGCCTCGGCCGGATCTCGCGGCCACCCACCGCCACCTGCCAGATCTCACCGCCACCCGCCGGATTCCGCTGCCCTCCGCCGCCAACCGGCCGGCCGCCCACCCGCCCGCCCATCTAACGCGTTGCTCGTGCGCGTGCACGACTGCAGGAGTTGGCCGCCGCTACGATCTGTGCTGCGAGGCCTGTTTTTGTTCGTTGACCTGGGCATAGCAGCTCGGGCCACAATTTTGGGCCTCGGCTGCTGCCTTGGCCATCGGGCTGATCTCATCATCCACTGGTGGATTGACTGATTGGGTTCTATAAAAAAGAAAAAGAAAGATAAGAAAAAAGAGAAAAAAAGAAAAGAAAAAAGAGAAAATGCTTTCCTCGGGTACGCCTCTCCCTCGCTGCCCGGTGTTTTTTGACGGTGTTCCTTACATTGAACCCGTCTCGCACATGTGCCTTTCCGCGGTGCTTGATGCTCGCCCGCTTGGAGGTGGTGGTTGTCGCTCTACATCGACACCTTTTGCGACTTCCATCGGTACTGCTAGCCGCTCTACATCGATTCCTTCGGCAGCTGTACCGCATCCTCTAGCCGCTTCTTCTGCCGGCTATGTTGGTCGTTCTTCAGCGACTCTTCCCACGACTTCCGCACCTGGTGATTGTCACCCTATGTCGACTCGCCGCACAACCTCCACGCATGGTGGCGACCGCTCTTCGTCGGCAGGTGGTTCTACCTCGACCTCTACCACTGTGTCCCTGTCTGCACATGAGATTGCGCAACTCCGGTGCCTGCTTGCTGCTTGGGATTCTTCACCGACAGGTTCTGCAGGTTCCGTGACTGACTCTTCTGGCACTGAGAAACCACCTTCCACTCATTCAGGTACATCCCCATGGATTCTTGAAACTGGAGCGTCTTTTCGTATGACTTATGATTCTTCCACTTTGACCTCCGTTCGACCTGTCGAGTCTCCTGTTCGTGTTCTTACGGCTGATGGCACTCCCCTCCCTGTAGGTAGTCGAGGCACTCTTAGCACTTCCTCATTTCATGTTCCCTCTGTCGCTCATGTTCCTCGACTTACCATGCAGCTCATATCTGGTGGTCAGATTGTTGACTCTAGTTGTAGGGTCATTCTCGACTTTGATTCGTGTTCTATTCAGGATCGTTGCACAGGAGCTCTGCTTGGTGCTGGCCCTCGACGCTCTAATGGTCTCTGGGAGCTTGACTGGCTTCGTTTTCCTTCCGCTGCCACCGCCGCCAGTCTCGCAGCCCCTGTTGCGACTTCTACCAGCTCTTTTAAACAGTGACATCATCGTCTTGGCCATTTATGTGGTTCTCGTCTATCGTCTTTGGTTCATCGTGGTGTTCTGGGGTGTGTCTCCGATAACGCTTCGTTGGATTGGCTGGGTTGTAGGCTTGGTAAGCAGATTCAGCTACCCTATCCCCATAGCGAGTCAGTGTCCGAGGGCCCTTTTGATCTCGTTCACTCTGATGTTTGGGGCCCGGCTCCCTTTGCTTCAAAAGGGGGTCATCGCTACTATATTATCTTTATAGACGATTTTTCTCGGTACACCTGGATCTATTTCATGTCTTCTCGTAGTGAGGTTTTATCTATATACAAAAAATTTGCTGCCATGGTTCATACCCAGTTTTCCACTCCTATTCGTGTTTTTCGCGCAGATTCAGCTGGTGAGTATATCTCCCATGCGCTGCGAGGATTCCTTACT
The DNA here is from genome assembly GCA_039707655.1 of Elymus sibiricus. NCBI lineage: Eukaryota > Viridiplantae > Streptophyta > Magnoliopsida > Poales > Poaceae > Elymus > Elymus sibiricus. Next base: position 34,254,041 of record CM077670.1, read on the forward strand.
GAGCAGGGTACTCTTACTCAGTTCTCTTGCCCTGGTGCTCATGCTTAGAATGGTGTGGCTGAGCGCAAGCACCGTCACCTTCTTGAGACGGCGCGTGCGATGATGATCGTTGCCTCTCTTCCACCTCACTTCTGGGATGAGGCTGTTACCACTTCTACCTATCTCATCAACATTCAACCATCCGCTACTCTACAGGGTGGTATTCCTCTTGAGCGTCTTTCTGGTCATTCTCCTGATTATTCGGCGCTTCATTTGTTTGGTTGCGTTTGCTACATTTTGCTTGCCCCTCGTGAACGCACCAAACTGACCGCTCAGTCTGTTGAGTGTGTCTTTCTCGGATACAGTGATGAGCATAAGGGCTATCGGTGTTGGGATCCTGTCGGTCGCCGGATGCGTATTTCCAGGGATGTGACCTTTGATGAGTCTCGCCCCTTCTACTCGCGTCCATCCTCCCCGGCCTTTTCCACGGAGGACATCTCTTTTCTTACGTTTCCGGATACACCTCTCTTTGTGCCCAGTATTTCCACTCCTCGTCTCGCTGTTGCAGATCCGACGTCGCCCTCTCCTATGGTTCCTTCTCCACTCTCATCGCATGAATCTCCACCTTCATCACCGATACATTCCTCTTCTCCACCTTCCTCACCGATACCTTTCCCATCTCCACTTTCATCACCGATACATTCCCCGTCTTCACCTCTAGTGATTCCACCTCTTCCCTCCACTGGTACCGTTACGTGCTATACAAACGCTTTTTACCCCCTTTCCGCGACGGAGTTTTAAACCGTCGCCTTGCCTGTGTGTGCGATAGGGGGGGGGTCTTCCCACGAGACCCAGAAAACGTTTGCGATAGGGCAACCGCTGCTGACGACTTTCGTAAAGTAATCGTATGTGAAGTCGCGGACTATCCCACACGTTAGACACGGGCACTACGTTTGTGATCCGCGACACATCAGAAACGATATCGCAGATATCCACGTGTGCAAAAGGTGGATATCACAAACATTTATTTCTACCGTTCTGTTTGCGATACGTACACTATCACACATGGTTCAAAAATATAAAATGTGTGCGGTGTCTTTACTATCGCCAACGTGTCTATTTTCATAACTGTGTGTGATAGGTATACCTATCACACACGGTCTCCAAATGTGAACTGTCTTTTTTTATCCAAGAATCGCACACGCACATCGTACGGAAACGTGTGTAATACTTATGGCAATCCCACACATGTATGAGAATAAACCATGCGTTCGACCGTTGAGTATCGCACACGTTTTCTGTGAAAGAACCGTGTGTTCTTTATTTTACCATCGCACACGCAGTTTTATTTCTAACCGTGTGTACGGTGTTCTAATACCCGTTGTTTAATTTTATTTTTTCCTGTAATTTATTATTCGAATTGGAAAATTTAAAATTTTGAATACTATGGAATTTAAATATTTCATATTCTCATCACAATGGTTCAACAACCAATCCATAAATCAAAATATCAGTACAATGTCTTCTGTAATTACAGAATTAGGCAGCAGATTAACTATGATGAACCACAATATTTAGAGGTGGTAAAGGTGAAGAGAGAAGTGTAAATCATTTTGGCTGCCGATAGTGTTGCAGAAGCGGAATGCCCATAATGTGCCCTCCTCCATGCCAAAGGCGCACTCAACTTTTGTCCAACCCCGTGTGACGATCGCCCTCCCATCCTTCACCGCCTTCAGGAAGACTTCTAGACCATTATCATGTTAGTATGAATTATATACTTTAACCTTAGTTGCCTCCACTCCGGTCATGTAGTTTGCAAGGTAATCATTGCTACTTGTAGACTGCGTTGGTATTTTCCCGAAGAGGAGAAGATGATGCAGTATAGTAGAGATAAATATTTCCCTCAGTTAAGAACCCAGGTTATCAATCCAGTAGGAGAACCAAGCAAAATTCCGTTAAGCGCACCTGCACACACAAGAGCAAACACTTGCACCCAACGCAAATAAGAGGGTTGTCAATCCTCTTAGCGGTTATTTGTAAGGATTAAATCTTATAGAGATAAATGGATAAACTAAAATACTAAATAAAATAAAAGTAAATAAATTGCAGCAAGGTATTTTTAGGTTTTTTATATATGATAAAGTAGACCCAGGGGCCATAGTTTTCACTAGAGGCTTCTCTCTAGAACGCATAGCATACGGTGGGTAGACAAATTACTGTTGGGCAATTGATAGAAAAGCAAATAATTATAATGGATTCATGGCAATGATCATGTATATAGGCATCACGTCCGAGATAAGTAGACCGACTCCTGCCTGCATGTACTACTATTACTCCACCCATCGACCGCTATCCAGCACGCATCTAGGGTATTAAGTTAATAAAACAGAGTAACGCCTTAAGCAAGATGACATGATGTAGACAAAGTAAACTCAAGCAATATGATTAAACCCCATCTTTTTATCCTTAATGGCAAGAATACAAATACGTGTCATGTCCCTTTCTGTCACTGGGATTGAGCACCGCAAGATTGAACCCATCACAAAGCACCTCTCCCATTGCAAGATAAATCAATCTAGTAGGCCAAACCAAATCGATAGATCGGAGAGAAATACAAAGCTATAATAATCATGCATAAAAGAGTTCAGAGAAGACTCAAATATTTCTCATGAATAATCTGATCATAAACTCACAATTCATCGGATCCCAACAAACACACCGCAAAAGAAGATTACATCGGATAGAACTTCAAGAACATCGAGGAGAACATGGTATTGAGGATCAAAGAGAGAGAAGAAGCCATCTAGCTACTAGCTATGGACCCGTAGATCTGTGGTAAACTACTCACACATCATCGGAAGGACAGCAATGTTGATGAAGAAGCCCTCCGTGATCGATTCCCCCTCCGGCAGAGTACCAGAAAAGGCCTCCAGATAGGATCGCGGAAGAACAGAGGCTTGCGACAGCGGAAAGATTTTCTCTTCTGTCCCTCTGGTATATTGGGAATATTTGGGAATTTATAGCGCTGGAATTAGGTCAGGAGGAGCAACGAGGGGCCCACAAGCCTGGGGGGCACGCCTTACCCCCCTGGGCGCGCCCTTCAGGCTTGCCGGCTCCTCGTGGCTCTTCTGGTCTTCTCCTGAAGCTTCGTGGGTCTCTTCTGGTCCAGAAAAAATTAATCCAAAGTTTTTTTCTCGTTTGGACACTTTTTGATAATGATTTTTTGAAAAGGCAAAAACAAGCAGAAAACAACAACTGGCACTGGGTTAATAGGTTAGTCCCAAAAAAATGATATATAATGGCATATAATTGCATATAAAACATCCAAGATTGATACTATAATAGCATGGAACAATAAAAAATTATAGATACGTTGGAGAAGTATCAAGCATCCCCAAGCTTAATTCCTACTCGTCCTCGAGTAGGTAAATGATAAAAACAAAAATTTTGATGTGGAATGCTACCTATCATGTTTCATCATGTAATCTTTCTCTTACGGTATGAATAATAAGATCCGAATGATTCAAAGCAATAGTCTATAGTTTGATATAAAGACATCAATACCCAGGCATACTAATAAACAATCATGTCTTTTAAAATAAAAATGCTAAAGAACGTTATCCCTACAAAATCATATAATCCTGTCATGCTCCATCTTCTTAACACAAAATATTTATCATGAACAACCCCGGTTTTAGCCAAGCAATTGGTTCATACTTTTTAACGCGCTTCAACTTTTTCAACCCCCACGCAATACATGAGCGCAAGCCATTGATACGTCTTCGTCGTATCTATAATTTTTGATTGTTTCATGCCAATATTCTACAACTTTCACATATTTTTGGCAACATTTTATATTATTTTTGGGACTAACATATTGATCCAGTGCCCAGTGCCAGTTCCTGTTTTCTGCATGTTTTTTGTTTTGTAAATATCCATATCAAACGAAGTCGAAATGCAATAAAATTTTACGGAGAATTATTTTGGAATATATGTGATTTTTGGAAGGTGGAATCAACGCAAACGAAGGCCCACAGCCTCCACAAGCCACCTTGGCACGCCACCCCCCTGGCCGCGCGGTGGTGCCTCGTGGGCACACCGTAAGTCGGTTGGGGCTCTTCTTCGGCCGCAAGGAAGCTAATATCGAGAAAAAAATCGTGTTAAAATTTCAGCGCAATCGGAGTAACGGATCTCTGGATATTTAAGAAACGGTGAAAGGCCAGAAAAAACGCGAAACAGAAGAGAACAGAGAGAGAGATTCAATCTCGGAGGGGCTCCCGCCCCTCCGGGTGCCATGGAGGCCAAGGACCAGAGGGGAAAACCTCCTCCCATCTAGGGGGGAGGCCAAGCAAGAAGAAGAAGGAGGGGGGGCTCTCTCCCCCTCTCTCCCGGTGGCACCGGAACGCCGCTGGGGGAACCATCGTGACGGCGGTCTACATCAACAACTTTGCCGCCGTCAACACCAACTCTCTCCCCCTCTATGCAGCGGTGTAACACCTCTTCTCCCCGCTGTAATCTCTACTTAAACATGGTGCTTAATGCTATATATTATTACCCAATGATGTATGGCCATCCTATGATGTTTGAGTAGATTCTTTTTGTCCTATGGGTTGATTGATGATCGTGATTGGTTTGAGTTGTATGTTTTATTTTGGTGCTGTCCTATGGTGCCCTCCGTGTCGCGCAAGCGTGTGGGATTCCTGCTGTAGGGTTTGCAATACGTTCATAATTCTCTTATAGTGGGCGGCTAGAGTGACAGAAGCTTACACCCGAGTAAGGGGGTTGTTGCGTATGAGAGTAAAGAGGACTTGTTACTTAATGCTATGGTTGGGTTTTACCTTAATGATCTTTGGTAGTTGCGGATGGTTGCTAGAGTTCCAATCATAAGTGCATATGATCCAAGTACGGAAAGTATGTTAGCTCATGCTTCTCCCTCATATAAAATTGCAATAATGATTACCGGTCTAGTTATCGATTGCCTAGGGATTACGGCGCCAGAAATTCTTCCTGCTACTTGTAGACTACGTTGGTATTTCCCCGAAGAGGAGAGGATGATGCAGTATAGTAGAGATAAGTATTTCCCTCAGTTAAGAACCAAGGTTATCAATCCAGTAGGAGAACCACACAAAATCCTTTAGCAGCACCTGCACACACAAAAGCAAACACTTGCACCCAACGCAAATAAGAGGGTTGTCAATCCTCTTAGCGGTTATTTGCAAGGATTAATTCTGATAGTGATAGATAGATAAAGTAAAATACTAAATAAAATAAAAGTAAATAAATTCCAGCAAAGTGTTTTTGGATTTTAATATATGATGAAGATAGACCCGGGGGCCATAGTTTTCACTAGAGGCTTCTCTCTCGAACACATAGCATACGGTGGGTAAACAAATTACTGTTGGGCAATTGATAGAAAAGCAAATAATTATGACGGATTCATGGCAATGATCATGTATATAGGCATCACGTCCGAGACAAGTAGACTGACTCCTTCCTGCATGTACTACTATTACTCCACTCATCGACCGCTATCCAGCATGCATCTAGGGTATTAAGTTAATAAAACAAAGTAACGCCTTAAGCAAGATGACATGATGTAGACAAAGTAAACTCAAGCAATATGATTAAACCCCATCTTTTTATCCTTAATGACAACAATACAAATACGTGTCATGTCCCTTTCTGTCACTGAGATTGAGCACCGCAAGATTGAACCCATCACAAAGCACCTCTCCCATTGCAAGATAAATCAATCTAGTTGGCCAAACCAAACGGATAGATCGGAGAGAAATACAAAGATATAACAATCATGCATAAAAGAGTTCAGAGAAGACTCAAATATTTCTCATAAATAATCTGATCATAAACTCACAATTCATCGGATCCCAACAAACACACCGCAAAAGAAGATTACATCGGATAGAACTCCAAGAACATCGAGGAGAACATGGTATTGAAGATCAAAGAGAGAGAAGAAGCCATCTAGCTACTAGCTATGGACCCGTAGGTCTGTGGTAAACTACTCACACATCATCGGAAGGGCAACAAGGTTGATGTAGAAGCCCTCCGTGATCGATTCCCCCTCTGGCAGAGTACTGGAAAAGGCCTCCAGATGGGATCACGGAAGAACAGAGGCTTGCGGCGGCGTAAAAGTTATTCGGGGTGGCTCTCTGTTGGTTTTCGAATATTTGAGAGTTTATAGAAGTGGAATTAGGTCAAAAGGAGCCACGAGGGGCCCACAAGGCATCAGGGCGCACCCCCCTAGGGCCGCGCCCTGTCACCTTGTGGCGTCCTCGTGAGGCTTCTGGCCCCTTCCCGAAGCTTGCAGGGTCTCTTTTGCCCAGAAAAAAACCGTCAAAAAGTTTTGTGGCATTTGGACTTCGTTTGGTACTGATTTCCTAAAAAACCAAAAAACAAGCAGAAAACAGCAACTGTCACTGGGCACTAGGTTAATAGGTTAGTCCCAAAAAATGATATATAAATGCATATAAAAACATTCAAGATTGATACTATAATAGCATGGAACAATCAAAAATTATAGATACGTTGGAGACGTATCACACCACAACGCAAGATTTTATGCTTTAGCCACCTTCAATCCATTGCACCAATGGTGCCCACCCCTTTCCTCGATCAGACAACACGGCCGCCACCTCTGTGAGTCTTTCGGATCCTCGCTGGAGAGGCACCATCTCATTTTCCTTTTTTAATCCGGCTCCATCATCAATATAACGACATATCAGATGAACGATGTCAGAAATATCATTCGGGTATTTTTCTTCTTCTGAAAACAAACATCATTTCTTGTTTTACAGATTGCCCCAATAAAAGTAGCCACCCCACTGCTATTATCTTCCTTTTACCAAAAGGATAGCCTTGAATCAAAGTCAAACATTGATCAAGATTTGTGGGAGTCATAGGTAAATCAAAAGCACATTGAATAGCCCCCAAATGAATCTAAAAATTGAACATCCAAAAGCAGGTAATCAATAGATTTATCATGCATGCAAAACAAACACTTCTTCTCACCGAACCAACCACGATGGAGAGTATCCCTGTTTAATATGCTATTCAAAATCAACCATGAGAAAACGCGAATTCTAGGCGGAATCTTAAATTTTCACAAGAAACGACACCATCTACCGACGGATGTGAATACATTTGTTGGTAAAGGGATTTGACAGTAAAACCCTTGCTGGTATTAGGCATCCAAATCAAAGTATTTGTACCATCAGATAGAGAGAAGTCTGATAAAAGAGTTCAGAGAGCAATCAACTGGTCCAAATAAACTCCACACATGGATCTCCTACATTTTAGACATTCGCAATCATTCGAGACCATTTGATCTACAATAACATTATGAGAAAAAGTGATAGAATAAAGTCTATTAAATTTCACAGCAAAGATTAGGTCCCCATCCACAGATCCTCCCAAAACCTGGTAGATTTCCCATTATGAACAGTTTTCTTACAAAAACTATAGAAAAAATCTGTGATATCTTGGTTTCTTACATGCTTGTGACATGGTTTGATTTTTAAGGTATTTATTCCTTAAGAGATCTTGCCAAATTCCTTCCTCATTCCCAAGTTTCCATATCCACTTACCAAGTAAGGCTATGCTCATAAACTCAAGGTTAAGAACGCCCAACCCTCCTAAGTCTTTAGGGAGACATATTGTCTCCCAATTGACTAGGTGATAGTTTTAACATTATCCTCCTCCTGCCACAACAACCTTTTCATATAGTAATTAAACCTATTTACTACTCCTCTAGGAATTCCATAAAAGGAAAGCATACACAGAGGTTTATTGCTCAGAGATGCAATTAACAAAGCTAGTCTACCTCCAATGGAGAGTAGCTTACCTTGCCAACATCCAAGTTTCTTCTCCTTGTTGTTTTCTGCTGGAATCCAGTCTTTATTCAAAAGCTAACATTACTAACAGGAATGCAAATATATTCAATAGGCATTTGAGCTACACAACAAGTAAAATTGTCCTCATAAATGTGTTGGCTTTGAACAGAATCTCCAAAGCAAAATATTTCACTTTTTTGAAAGTTTATTTTAAGCCCAGAGCTGTTCAAAAAGACAGAGAACAAATTTTAAATTCTTAGCATCGATTTCTCCATCCTCCAAAAAAACAATGTGTCATCTGCATATTGCAAGATGACATATCCTTTCTCATGTAGTTCAGGAGCCATCCCTTTGATCAAACCCACATCCCGCCCCTTGTGAATCAAATAAGCTAAAGCATGGGAGGTGGGGTGGGTGATACATGCAACTCGTCCAAAAGTTGGTATGCATAGACCCCCAGGGTAGCAATTAAGGGTTAATGGCATAAACTAGTGCACCAATCTTGAAGTAAATGGGTGGTTGCATGCATGCGTGCCCCTGCGAGTTTCCACGTAAGCTGGCTCAGACCGGTAGGCGTCCTGTTTAGGGTAGGGGGCATAGCCCACCATGGCCCTAGGGAAGCTCCGCCATTGCACACAAGTAAGATCTCCTTAAGTGTCGGAGTTATGGGCAAAGCGTGATGATGGGAGAAGTGACTGGCCACTGGGCAAGGCAAGACATGATTAGTAAACGAAAGAGAGAGATATATAGAGAGAGTAAAATACATTGGTGGTTTTAAAAGTATTATAGCCGTGTGAGTTGATTGAAGCCACGTAGGCAATATTTCACGAAACTCCCTACAACACTCTTCTAGTATAATTTCCTGATCCCCATTGCTTCAATGGTACTTTCTCACGCGTCCTGTTGGCCATCATGGGGCTCGTGCCTTGGGCCTTGACCCTCATGGGCGAGGTCAGCTGCATGTAGTTGGGCGTCACTGCCGCGCTACCCATCTCACTTGCGTCCGTGTCTCTCGCTCTCAGGCTCAGCGTTATGAACAGCTCCCTCGACTGCACGCTCATCTGTCGCATCGATACCTCCTTGCCGCCGCCGCCACTCCCTCTCCGAGGTGCTTCTGGCTACTCCGAGGGCGCTCCGACGGCAAGCTTGCCACCCATGGGCTTGACACGAGGTGGGTCTTGTCATTGCCTCCGTCCATTTACATGTAGGTGCGTATCAAATTATCTATTTTGGCTAGTTGTTGGCGCGTGTTAAAAAGGCACCCTCGGGAATCTTGTGTGTATTATGGTCAGATTGTGGTACATAACCAGGCCGTGCCGTTCCCCTTTCCATTCCACAACGGAAATACCGATTTCTTACGGATTACATGACACATTGTGGTACATGTAAATGTACCATGTGCCTACTTTTTAATCGAATCTAAAAATGAGCAAACCAACATGTCATCAAAACTTCATAAGTACTCCCTACAAAGTTGTACTAAGCTTGAGACACTTATTTTGGGATGGAGAAAATCTGAATGAGAAATTTCAAAAAATAAAATAAAAAACTGCAATGGGACAGTTGGTCCATACAACCTGTAGTAATAACTGCAGAAAGTGGCGAGCAGCGCAAGAGGGAGGGGTGGGGTCGGGACGTTCGTTACCTGGAAACGCGGCATATAGACGCGCCCACGACCCGTCCGTCTCACCCGCTTCTCGCCCCCTCCCCTCCCTCCCTCCCACGTTCCCTCGCCCCCGTTCCACAAACCAACCCCGCCCCGCCCCGCCCAAGAACAGCCACCCGGCGACGCGACGCAATCCGATCGAGCCAAGATGAGGGAGATCCTGCACATCCAGGGCGGGCAATGCGGCAACCAGATCGGCGCCAAGTTCTGGGAGGTGATCTGCGGCGAGCACGGCATCGACCCCACCGGCAAGTACACCGGCACGGCGCCCGAGCAGCTCGAGCGCATGGACGTCTACTTCAACGAGGCCGGCGGCAACCGCTACGTGCCGCGCGCCGTCCTCATGGACCTCGAGCCCGGCACCATGGACTCGCTCCGCTCCGGCCCCATCGGCGCCATCTTCCGCCCCGACAACTTCGTCTACGGCCAGTCCGGCGCCGGCAACAACTGGGCCAAGGGCCACTACACCGAGGGCGCCGAGCTCATCGACTCCGTCCTCGACGTCGTGCGCAAGGAGGCCGAGAACTCTGACTGCCTCCAAGGTATATGATCAAACGCCTCGCCCGTCTCCCTTGCATTCTCTTCGTTCCGTCTCTGCATTTCTCTGGATCTGTTTCTGGTACAGAATCGGCCATCTTGGCATCGTTAGCATTTCGACGTAACCGTATATTCATACAGTAAAATTCCATTGATCATAGTGGGGAATGCGATCCACAATTTACCAGATTATTAGCGTGGAACGATATCGTTTTTGGTCTAAATAATTGGAACCGTGGGATCTAAAATGTTTGATATTGCTTCTTCTTATCCTCTTGTTAATTAAGGACAGAATTATATTCTCATTTATTAGACTCTACTGTCTTCCAGCAGAGTGCCAGAGTAGTATGTTGCATGGTAATTAAACACTAAACAACTCTGCCAACTTGGCAGTATTTACAAGCAGTCCGGGATCCAACATGATTGATTCGGTGCTTCAATCCAGTTGGGGTCTATAATTTGCGGATCCAGAATCGTTCAGTTGATGGATCACGTGATTTATCTTTACCATTTGCTGAACCTATATTTTTTGACATAGATAGACGATGACAAGTACTAACTGGGCAAATCAATTATCTTCCCTGATTTAATCGTTGATTATTTCAGTACTGACACGCCACGGCATTATTTCATCGGTTCAAATAATGCGCTTACCATTCTATATTGCCTGATTTGATTTCCAATGGCAATTATATGCTTTTGGGATCAAGATGGCTGGGAAATTAAAGAGTATATTATATATATAACACATATGTAGTGCTTACCTGGCTTCAACTTGAAGGCTGATTTTTTCAGTTCAATCAAGCCAGCAACTGCTAGAAAACTGTTGCTAAGTAAGGATGTCAGTTGTGAAGGTTCTGAAAGTATGCTAGATTTGAAATCTTCCTTCATAACCTTAGCTGCAGCATTGCTTATTTTGTCTGCATGCCATCTGTCCCCTTGAGTGAGGACCCAGCAAATTCACCTAGCCATCGATTTGTCTGTAGAAGTGTGAACTTAAAAATAGTGCTAACATATTTAGGTGGCAAAGAACTTGCACTTTTCGGTCAAGACACGACTACCTCAGTACCAATATACATACAATTTGTTCGCATCACATCACACGTCGCCATCTTCTTCATGCTGGTGAAGGGTGATGCGATCATCACAACACTAACAATGTAGCACTACATGTATCTATCATGCGGGTGATTACAGACAATGCTGTACGACCTAACAACACATGAGAGGAGGTTCAAGAAACGGCATACTGTCGGTGTTGGCTGCAGCGAATGGGACACCCAGACAGGCTGTTGGCGCCAGACCCAGTGGATGGTTGTTGGTTAGATCCCTAGATGCGGTTTTGCTTGCTTGATTAGTTTGTTAATTATGTGTACTTGCATGGCTAAGTTCAGATTTATGTAAGATGAGATTTGTGGATTTTAGTAAACCTAACCTAATCATAAATTCATAATCATAGCAGCAGAATAAAGAAAAATAGTACTGATTTTCAGTAATAATGTACAACTAGGCACATGATGTAGGACCAGTGGAGATGTATTTCATTATTAGTCCCCTGATTGGATAGGAGTAGTTAGTCTGTCTTGTTATCAAGTTTTTTTGACAGGGAAACTGAGACATGATCGGGTTGGGAAACCTGAACACAGTCGTAGAAGAACGAACTCTGATCATTTCTTCAGTCCTGTGAGTGTGAGCTCCTGAAATGAATTGCTAACAATCACCATTAATTGGTCGCTGGGCAGGTTTCCAAGTATGCCACTCTCTTGGCGGAGGCACTGGCTCCGGCATGGGCACGCTGCTCATCTCCAAGATCCGGGAGGAGTACCCTGACCGTATGATGCTCACCTTCTCCGTGTTCCCGTCGCCCAAGGTGTCGGACACGGTGGTGGAGCCCTACAACGCGACACTGTCGGTGCACCAGCTCGTGGAGAACGCCGACGAGTGCATGGTCCTCGACAACGAGGCCCTCTACGACATCTGCTTCCGCACCCTCAAGCTCACCAACCCTTCCTGTAAGCCCCCACCCCCATGATCCATGCATCCATTGCTATGTGAATTGAACTTAATTGATGAATGCATGATGCAGTCGGTGACCTGAACCACCTGATCTCGGCGACGATGAGCGGCGTGACGTGCTGCCTGCGGTTCCCGGGGCAGCTCAACTCAGACCTCCGGAAGCTGGCGGTGAACCTGATCCCGTTCCCCAGGTTGCACTTCTTCATGGTCGGGTTCGCACCGCTGACGTCCAGGGGATCGCAGCAGTACCGCGCGCTCACGGTGCCGGAGCTCACGCAGCAGATGTGGGATGCCAAGAACATGATGTGCGCGGCGGACCCGCGGCACGGCCGCTACCTCACGGCGTCCGCCATGTTCCGGGGCAAGATGAGCACCAAGGAGGTGGACGAGCAGATGATGAACGTGCAGAACAAGAACTCCTCCTACTTCGTGGAGTGGATCCCCAATAACGTCAAGTCCAGCGTCTGCGACATCCCGCCCGTTGGGCTCGCCATGTCCTCCACCTTCGTCGGCAACTCCACCTCCATCCAGGAGATGTTCCGCAGGGTCAGCGAGCAGTTCACCGCCATGTTCCGCCGCAAGGCCTTCCTCCACTGGTACACCAGCGAGGGCATGGACGAGATGGAGTTCACCGAGGCCGAGAGCAACATGAACGACCTCGTCGCCGAGTACCAGCAGTACCAGGATGCCACAGCCGAGGAGTACGACGAGGAGGAGGAGCCCGCCGGCGACGAAGCCTGATCCCTTCTGTTCGTCCATTCCTTGCGTACGTCGGTTTGTGCTACCAATCGAGTCGCCATATATCTACTCTTCATCATGGGTAGTAAGTAGTATTATACCGTAATATGTTGTCGTGTCTGCCAGAGGACTGTTGCTGTCTGTATTTGTACGTATGTTTGTTTTGTGTTGCCTTTATATAATCGTCGTCGTCGAACATTCACTCGTCATCTTTACTTCAGGTTACTTGGAATCTGTTTGCTTAATTAAGCACTGGGGATTGCTCATGTCTTCTCTGTATAGTTACTATGTTAGGAGTTATATATCTTCTTAAATCATTTTCATCCCAACTAGTTATGCAGTGCGTTTTCCTTCAATACCAGCTTATTTTAAAATTAACCTTAAACTTTTTTGAACTAAAGGACATAGATCTATTATTATAAATAACCTATTGATAATACATATATATCATGTAAACAAAATGCATACGTAGATAGATAGTTTGGCACATCTCATTTTGGCATTTTTGGCCGGCCTATTTCCCGTTTTGTCGTCCGATCTATTCTACTCTCACGATTCTCCGTTAGGTTGGCCTGATATCGTTTCTCCCTTCTTTTGTGATTGGGCAAAGGGCGCCCCCTTGGATTGGGAGAGAAACTTTGGTTGCATTAGCAATATAACTTGATTCAGATTCTAGTCATCTGTGCAAGGAAAAATAATAATTAAAATTTTGTTTGAATTTTTTTTAGTTTTATTCACGAACAAATTTTGAAACCCGAGAATATTTCTCAAAATCATGAACATTTTTTGAATTCAAAATATATTTTTTAATTCATGAACAAGTATTGAAATCCGGGAACATTTTTTAAATTCATTAAAAAAATGAAATTTGGAACATTTTTTTGAATTCACGAATATTCTTCGAAACCCGGGAACATTTCTCAAAATCCTGAACATTTTTTAGTTCAAAATAATATTCAAATTCATGAACAAATTTTGAAATCCAGGATTGTTTTTGAAATTCACGAACCTTTTTTTGTAAAATCTAAGAACATTTCTCAAAATCGTGGACATTTTTTGAGTTCGGAACATTTTTTAAAATTCATGAACATTTTTCAAATTCATGATTTTTTTTAAATCCAGGAATAGTTGTCAATTTTGTGAACATTTTTTGAATTCTGGAACATTTTTTCAAATTCAGAACTTTTTTGAAACCCCAAACATTTTTTTTAAAATGAGAAAACGATAATAATAATAAAACATAAAAAAACAGGGGAGCTCCGCCCCTTATGAGGTTCCGTATTACTCTGCCTTCTCACGTCCTAGACGCGTCCAATTTTACGTCTTGTCGTCCGATCTTTCTAATCTTACAGTTCTTCCCTAAGCAGGCCCGATAGCCTTCTTTTGTAACTGGGCTGAGGGCGCCCCTTGGACTGGGAGCAAATGACACTTCCAATTCACTTTGCAATATACTCCCTCCGTTCCTTTATATAAGGTGTATTTGGTTTTTCAAAAGTCAAACGAGGCCATGTTTGACCAAGTTTTTAGAAAAATATATCAATATCCACAATACAAAATTTATATCATTTGATCCATCATGAAAAGTAGTTTCATATTTTATCTATTTGGTATTGCAGATGTTTTTAGTTTATTCTATAATCTTGGTCAAACTTTCAAATGGTTGACTTGCACGGAAAACAATACACCTTATATTCTGGAACGGAGGGAGTAACTTGGTTCAGATTCTAGTCATCTCTGCAAGCAAAAAAAAATATGAATTCAAATTTTGTTTGAAATGTTTTTGTTTCCTGGATCAGGTTGGCAGGTGCAAGATGTGGGGCCCTGTCTGTGCTCTCTGTTATCTACTCCTTCATCCCAAAAAAATTGCGGTTTTAAATATGTTTTTTTGGCGGATGAGTTTTAAATATGTTTGGCTTGTGAAAAACCTAGAACTTTAAATATTTTGAAACGGATGGAGTATGCCAAAAGGACAATCAACCAAACAAGGTCTCCATTCGCAAAGAAGAAAAAAAAGGTTTCGCTTGGGCCTGTCTGAGTAGATGCGCAACCAAAGGTGCCTTCCAACTCGCCAGCTTGTTGCCATGTCAGACCGCAAGCTAAAGTCACGGTGTTGGTGAGTCAGTGGTCGTGGCACCGGCACTACTCGCTGCTGATTTGATCATCTCAACTCGAAACCCCCATCATGGCATTAGCTTTTTAGTGCCCCGGTGATCATGCCATCAATCTGATGGATGGATGGATGGATGGATGGTATATAATTTTTAGGCCATCATTCTTACCCTTTTCCATTCCGAAAAGCAAAGTCGTTGCAGCTGAGGTCGCCGCGCATGATTAAAACTATACAGAGTAGACGACCCTGAAGCGATAAGTCTTCTGGTCTCTGAAGAAGGTGTCCACCGAGAGGACTGAAATTTTGTCTGAATTTTGACTACAGGTTAACCAAGATGACGAAACTTGAAGCTCTGTCATGTCTGGTCCGAACTTCAAGTATAACTGAATTGAACTTCTACTTTGCATGTTGTATGGTTGTGGTACAGTACATATCGCTGGTTTAAGCCAGAGAACGTTCAGCAAAAACTATGCACCATAATTAAAGCTGCTTTGGAATAAAGGTCGATGATTCATGATTCCCCAACAAATGCATCGATTCTAGAGGTTGGTGGCGACGTGGATCGACATGATCGTCACACTGGAAAGCCGACTCGAAGCACAAAGTCATTGCGGGCGATTTTCTAAAGTTTTTGAAGCTAGTCGGTGAAGAATTCGCATCTGTTTTTCAGATATATTCCTCGCGATTTCACTAGACATCGACAAGCCCGGACACGCGTAGGCACCACGACGATTCGGTTCATATGTTGCCGTTTGACAAAAGCGGTGGCAGAGGGTGTCTTCAGTGATTGGAACATGGGAAAGAAGAATGGAATTGTAGATTAATAAATGGCCGGGAGAATATTCGCACGGTCAGTATGTGGACGACATGTACTCCGGTGGATATATGCAAGAAAAATCAGGAGAGGCAAAAGCTAAAGGAAATGAAGGCATGCAGCTGGAGAAAAGAGGCTGATTTGACCACAAAAGGGTAACAAAGAAAAGAGGCTGATTTGATGCTATATTCTGCCATTTGATTTGATGCACTTGGATTACATTCCTCTATGCAATGATGCGTGGTTGCGAAACTGCTGACGAAGCTTCGAGGACAATGATGGGGAAGACATGTAGCATGCCAAGTCGGTCAATCAACAATCAGATCATGCGAAACAGCTAAACTCAATTGCTCGGTTTAGTGGGCTTTGGCCATCTACCATCATTAGTTCCATTCCATGTGTCCTCGTAATTCTCGATTAGATAGATATATCCTCACTAAAATACAATAAAAGATGTAACTGAAAGGAACGTAACAACGATATGATCTTTTTTTTTTTTGCGAAAAGGATTTGTTATATTATTAATATTCACAGGAAGTATAAGCATCTCAAACATAATAAAAATTACATCGAGATTACAGGACAACCGAACGACCACTACTGCCGCCAATGCGCCATTGTCGCCGCTCCCTTACCGGAGCCGGCTTTACCTTGTCGATGACAGCCAGGAAGTTTTCGTGCACGTGTCCCTACGAATCAGCGCCTTGGAGGCGTAGTCGTTGCTGTTGAACCCTTGCATAGATCTGAAGCACCTGACACGAAATCTCGCCACATGACGGGAAACCCTAACCTCACCGCCCCATGGAGGCGGCAAGAATCTACGCCGGAGTTCCATTGGCTACGTACAAACGGACAAACTCGAAGAGGATCGGAACCAGAAAGACAAACTCGAAGAAGAATCGCCGCCATTCCCCCGAGCGCCGCACCTGCGAGGACTAAAAACCCTAACCTAAACTATTAACCGGAGTGGAGGCACCGAGATTCCCCTTCCCTCCGCCGGCTACATGAGCGGCAGGCGGAGGGGAGGCGAATCCACGGGCTCGTCGGTGAAGTCTGGAGGAGAGAGTTTTCCCTAGCTGCCTAGGTTAGGGAAGGAAAACGAAAGAAAGTCTTTTTGATACCTGATGTACTACTTTGTAAGTTCTTTGTGAATAGTTAATAAAATGGCTACATGCATCGCCCAGATGCAGAGGCCGGGGGTAATCCTCCTTTTCTAAAAAAAAAATATGTACTTCATATGATCTATTTTTTTAACACAATACAATCACGTATGCTCATATATACGCACATACACTCAACGGTATGAGCGCACAAACATATACCCTACCCCTGTGAGCACCTCTGAGATACTGAGTCGGCACAACATCTTGAGATTGGTGAAGTCACCACTGTCGCTTTGTAGTCAACGGGGACGACTTCTCCTAGTGAACAAAAATCGTCAAAAAGTCTGAATTAAATAAAAAAATGTGAGTATCAGTGCCAAGTTTAAGACTTATTAATCATACTTAATTAATATCTGCATTTGTACGTCGCTATATTTCTTTTTGTCTTGAATGTATTAGCAAATCTATGGCTTTTTTTTTTCTTTTATCAAAATCACTATGTTAAGTTAAGACGTGCAATGCACGTATACACATACTAGTGTAATAAGAGGTACTCTTTTGGTTGCCTCCATTGCCTCATGAGCCAGGCCTGCAGCGTGCTCAAAGCATCGCTCAAGAAACGAAATTTTCCGTGGTTTTTCCTGGATCTGCGGCGTGTGTTCTCTGTTATCTTTGCTAGAAGGATAATCGACCAAGCAAGGTCTCGCTTGGAGGGAGGCCCTTGGGATATACTCCCTCCGTCCTATGTCGCGGATTTAGTACAACTTTGCTAAATCAGCGACACTTATTTTGGGACGGAGAGAGTATATTGCCATGTCACGCCACAAGCAAAAGTCACGGTGTTGGCGATCTAGTGGTCGTGGCACCGGCTTTATTTAGGTAAATAACTTGGTTGCTGCTGATTTGATGATCTCAGATGTCTTGCCAGTAAGGTCTACTGAAAGTCTGAAACACATCATGGTGTTAGCTTTTCGTGCCCTGGTGATCATGCCATCAATCTGACGGGTCGATGGTACATAGTAGTAATTTGTACGCTATGCGTCCATTATAATCTTTCCCTCTTTACAGTCCAAAAGCAAAGTCGTTGCTGCGGTCATCGCACATAATTAAGACCAGCTAGCTCGCCATATAGACGACCCTGACCCTGAAGCCATAAGTCTTCTGGCCTCTGAAGAAGGTGTCCACCGAGAGGACTGAAATTTCGTCTGAATTTCACCACAGCTCAACCAAGAACACGAATTTGAAGCGCTGTCATGTCTGGCGCCAGCTTCAAGTATGACTGAATTTCTACTTTGCATGTACTAGTAACTTAGTAAGGTTGTAGTACATATCGCTGGCTTAAGTCAGAGAAAGTTCAGCAAAGACTATGCGCCATAACTAGAGCTGCTGAAGCAGGTAGCACCCGCTGTGGATTCCCCAACAAATGCATCGATTCTAGATGTTGGTGGCTACGTGGATCGACATGAAGCAGAAAGTCACCGCCGGAGATTTTCTAAAGTTGAAGCTACTTGGTGAAGAATTCGCATCTGCTTTCATAATATGCTCATCGCGATTTCGCTAGACGTCGACGAGCCGGGGCTTAAGACAGTCGGCCAAAAGATCAACTGATCCGCGCGCACTTATTGGGCGTCACCGGCAGGCAGTCTGGACTAGGAAATGCAACTAGTCGCGTGTTCATGTGGACAGGCATCGCCTCCATCGATCTCCATGGATGGACGGGTAGAGCGGCAAGGCATTACTCCCGTGAAAGTGCCAGGGACGTACGAAAACGAAAGGTACTTAACCAGGACGCTGTAGGCTGTAGCTGGGTCTCGCCTCAACCGCACGGCATGAGGTTCCCTCGTGTTCTTTCTCATGCCCAATTTATGCGCCATCTCGCGACGGTTTAGTTAAATCACTATCACTCATCGCAATCCGCCACGTCACGAGACCCGCGTGATTGTTGTGGCGGAGACTAAGGGCGTCTCCAACGCTATCCCTTAAAACGGATACACTATCCATCCGTGGATCTTGTCCGGACGTGTCTACAGATATGATACCGGAGCCGGCCATCCAATCCTATACCTCAAATGTTCGCGTCAAATTACTAGTGAAGCAAATTACTAGCATTTTAGCCATCTACCCATAGTTATATGCTTTCCGCCAACAGCACAAGATCAAAGATCATGCAAATTCCTAGTGAAGATCATGCACAAATGCTTTCCGCTAACAGCCATGAAGATCATGCAAATTACTGGTGAAGCACAAGATCATGCACACGTGGTATAAGCTTCTGCCAAATTACTGGTGAAGAATTTGTGTTTTTCGTCAACCCGAGTGACCGATTTCTTTGATGCCGTGGGAGTAGAATGATGTAACCCGAGCGACCGTGTTTTTCTTTTCAACCGGTCGCTTTGTAATGTCACAGACTAGAGCTTAATTTGTCCGTTGGCGGGAAATACACCTTCAAGCTTTTTTTTCTATCTATAAAGGGTGTTTTTATTAACTCATGATGAAGCATTAAGAAGATACAAACACAATGTGCATACATCTAGCTTCTGCATAGGTAGAATGCACATAATCAATACAACCACACACAATCTATATCAACACATACACACAAAGGATTACGTCGGCAAAAAACAAAGTCAAAGAAGACCAATGTTGTGCTTAAGTGGAAGAAAAAAACAAGAAGGAATGGAAACAAGAGCAATATTGATTCTCGTCGAGCAGTTGCAGCCACCAAAAATGATGTAAGTGCATATGATCTAGACATGATATCCATGCAGGCTAAAAAACATGCGCACATCAAGCAAATAGCGTGTCACCCAATGCTGAGCGGAGCCATTGATCGCAAGGCGGGAGAAGACGATACCACCAAAATCCCACCTTAGAGACGATCCGACAATCCCATGCTTTCATTGCAAGTGTCTATCAGTGGTATATCTGGACACCCAGACAATACACCACGAGTTGTCATTGTCCCGTGAACGCCGCGATTATCACCAACAAATTGCCCCGCACCGTCTTTGTAACACGACGTCTCAATGAAGGATCACCTCCGCCCACCACCACGCTTCGCCTCGATGCCTCAACCACCCAAAACAAGGCATCAGCCGCAGCAAGAACCTGTCATCATCCACTGGTCCTCCTAAGCAATGCTGGTCCAAAATGATGCTCCCAGGCAAGTAAAATGACACCATTGGCGTTATCGTTCGATCCGAGATCACTCAGGCCTAGGGTTTCCGCCGGAGCAGCAGACAAGTATGCGAGAATGGTATCGATGACTCCTTCAACAAGGTAACAATGTCCAAAGGCGTCGCCATCGTCGGCCCAGAAAATCCGAGCACGGCTTTCGTCATCCATCTCGCCGCAGTCGAACAATCTGTCCCACGACACACTGGTCGAGACGGAACCACGCCACTGTCGCGTGCAGCGGCCGAGCCACAAGCCGCTCCGCCACCCACCGAGCCAAGCGGCCACGCGTCAGACTGCCACTTGCCGAGCCCGCCGTCGCGTTCATCGGAGCACCGCCGACCGCCACCGAGATCCACCACCCGTTGGTCCCGAGGTGCCGCGAGAAAGGTCCCCGCTGCCGCCGTCGACCGCACGAGCTTTGCCCGACGGCTTAGTGCGGCGGCGGTGCCTAGGGTTTGAGGAGGAACCCCGGGCAAAGCTCATACCGGGATTTGGCGTGTATACTGCATTTCTAGCCGACGAGCCACGCACCATGTTAGGGAGATCCAACACGGTCGCGACAGGATCATGTCGTTAAGCAACGAATGATTCGCCGTACACAAGTACAAAGCACTACGAGCTTAAAAAATCGGAGATGATATATAATATAATATAATAGACGATGTTCCGTTGTCGATAACCATACAGTAGGCACTATGCTAACTACACAAATCCACATCGAATAATTAAGGAGATCGCGAGGCATATATGTCAACAAGATCCTTTTGGAAAACAAGAAGGGAGCAGTAGTATTTTACTTCCACGTGCAACCATGTGATCGCCCCCGTGTTTTTCTTTTCATGTTCTTCCAAAAAATATTCAATGTTAACGTTGCTTCGAGATCATGAGTAGAGCCTATTTTGTGTGTGATATTGTATTGTTTATCGACGATGCTTTGTGTCTGTCGACCGAACCAGATGCAAGATTGATCGCCACGTGAGCCATTTGATACAGTTGCCTCTGGCCGTTGATCCCACTTCCCCTCACCTCCGCGCTCTGCGCTTTCCTCTCTCACAAAGCCACAACGCCCCTTCCAAAAAACAACAACGTAAGGTTTCGTCGTCCAGCCCAATTGCCATTACCTTTCACCTTTAAAAATAATTAAAAAAATTGCCATGTTGTGGAAAAAATAAATAGAATTACCAAAAAAAAATGTTTGAAAGAAGAGTAAAACACACAAAATCACCATCATGCAACCGAGTAAATTGCGAAAACGGTTGCTAAGAAAACACATAGGAAAATTTCTTTAATTTACACATAGGTAGTAAAAAAGCGGTGGCCAAAGGTTACTACGTTCATGACAAATTGAAAATAAATGTTCGGCCATTTGTAAGATTATTGTATTTAGAAAAAATTCCATTTAAAACAGAATCAAAAGTTGCCATGTGATATAGCCTAAAAAAAATACTAGATATGCTATCATAAAAAAACACAAAAAGGTTTGCCATGGTGTATGCTAAGGTAAAATTGTCATGCCGCATCTAAATAATTTACAATTGTATCCATAGTTTTCTTTTCGAAAAATTTCTGAAAATGAAAATGATGATGTATGTAAAAGAATAAATTGGCCATGGTCCATGTTACGAAAAATAAATTTGCCATGGTTCGATAATAAATTTGCCATGGTCCAAAAATATAATTTGTCATGTCAAAAAAATAAAAATACCATGGTAGTAAAGATAAATTTGCCATCATGAAAGTAAGAAAAAAGTAATTTGCCATTTTACAAAAAAAACAATGTTGTCATGTGATTTTACGTTTAAAAAATTCCTAAAATTTACCATGTGGTTTTGCAAAAATAAAATGCCATGTCTCTTTTCGAAAAATGCCTTGTTTTTTGTGAAAACATTTTTTCTTTATTTTTCCATGGACAGGTAATAACGAAGTTAAGAAAACCGCCATGTTTTCTAGAATAACATGGCAAAAAAATATACGCCAAAAATAAAATAAAGGTTATACAATGTGCACATTATATGCAAAAAATATATAAATTTACCATGATTGAAAAAAAATCGCTATGAATTTGCCATATGACAGGTAGATTTATTGGTAAAAGAAAAAGGCAAGTAGATTTTTTTAATAAAATTTGCAATGTGTATGGATAATTTTTTTAGTTGCCATGGTACTAAGAAGTTGCCGTGGATAATTTTTTTAGTTGCCATGGTACTAAGAAGTTGCCATGGTGAAACAAATTTTAAGATGCCATGTTTCTCTTGTCACATGGAAAATTTCAAAGAAGACATTGACATGAGAAATGCATCTTAAGTTGCAGTGATATCATATTTTGTAGTTGCCATGGTGTCGGTTCTAAATCCGACATATCTCGTAGTAGGGGTTCTAAGCTAGGTGTCTTGGAGCGATGGTAACATGGACACAGGATTTTACCCAGGTTCGGGCTTTCTTGAAGAGATAATACGCTACGTCCTGCTTTTGATTGTATTCATATGGGGTGTAGTACAGAGTACATGTATCTACCACGGGATTGTTCTAATGAATATGAGATGTTCTATTGACTAGCCTGGCCTCGGTTTATATATGCACCGGAGGCCTAGGGTTTAGAAGAGTCCTCGTCTTGTGCGCCAAGTCTTATGGAGTCTTCCGTGTATGCGTCATGGGCTGCCCGAAGTGGCCCATGAGTGAACCTCCATGGGGGTCCTCGGCTCAACCCACCTGGTCGGGAGACGATGTGGTGAGTACCCCCTAATCCAGGACACCGTCAGTAGCCCCCTGAACCGGTCTTCAAGTTGGGGACGCTCCTCGGTTCTTCCGAACTGTTCTTCGTCTTCGGTCGTCGGTCTTGAAAACTGGTTCAACAAATCTTCCCATCTCCGATCTTGAGGATCGCCGAGGTGTATCCGAAGAGTTCATACGTTGGGTATCCGAGGAGCCCCTTTAGGTTCTTGGCCTTTATCAATGCCTTGTTATTTTTTACGCCATACCTCGGGTTCAAAGTTTTTCCCTTGCGGCGGTGTCCTCTTGCATCCGAGTTCCAACGCCGGACTGCATCCGAGGTGTCTTTTGCAGCCGAGCTCCAACGCCGGTCTGTATCCGAGGTGTATTTTAGCAGCCGAGCTCCAACGCCGGTCTGTATCCGAGGTGTTACCTCAGTATTGAAAAAGTTGAAGGAGGTTATCCGAGCTTAACGCCGAAAAAGTTCTCTATGGAGCCAGCCACTCGCAGCTGAGCTTTATGCCGGACTGCATCCGAGGTGGTGCACCACCTCAGCCTTGGGCTAAAATATTTTTTCGATTGGTGCAATTTATTATCTACCAAGATATATAGTCAGTAGCCCTCGGCCTAAAATCCGGGATGCACCTGATGCATAGTCCTCAAGACTCAGGTTGGGTGCGCGACCAACCCGAGGATCGTAATCTTCCTCGAAAACTGTTTTGCACTTTGAATTTTCTGCATTGAATCATCAATGCAGTAGCCCCCGAGCCACTGGTCGGGTGGCAACACCAGATCAGGGGATCGATGTAACCCGTTAATGGCTTTTAAGTGAGAAGCGCGAAGCCCAATAGCCCCCGAGCCTTAAGTTGGGCAAGGGTGGCCGAATTAAGGATCAATATCCGAAGTAAATTGATTTTAATCATAATTTATGTGTAATGATTCTATGTATCCAAGTACTTTACATCATTAATGCTCGGATCCGCATTGTACAAAACTTTGTTGACCGACCATCGGCTTCAACCTCCTCGGCCAGTAGCTGAGGAGTGTTTGTCCTACTTTATAAAGCCTTTGTAAGGGCAAAGATTTACGGCAAACAAGGCAATCCGACCATATGGTTTTATAAACAAAGGTACGCGGAGAGATATGTTATATTACTATTTAACGTAAGAAACATCTTCTGAGAAAAATAGTTCATTTATAGGTTCCTTTTTGCAAGTTATCATGCTAACCATGATTATATAACTTCACCTCCGATCTAAGTGGGAGAAAATAGTGAAGATTAATTCGGGGAAAATTCCCGAAGTATTTGGCTTTAAAAAATCAAGATTTTCACTTCCGTCATTGCCGACCAATTATGTTCTTGAGATTGCTAGCTTTCGGCTTCACCCAGTCTGAGGTACTAACCCGGATAACCCGGTAGTATCAATCACAGAGGTGCTCACTTTACCCCCTAGCCGAACAATCGGGAACGTAGGGGGTAAGCACAGGAGCCAGGCAACCCAGCTTGGCCAGATGTTAGGACCGAGAGTATATCGACCAGAGGGGGGTGAATGGGAGATTCAAAAATTCTTGCGAATGTTTTGAACTGATCCCAAACACAGCAGCGGAAATAAGGTTCGGTAGACAAGTATTTAAACAAGCATGCAACAGAGGAGCAAATCTTTCGAAGAAGAAAGTAGTAGTTGTTCGAGCGAAGAATATCACAAGATTGACTGGTATGATGGTAAAGCAATATATGAACATATGCAATAGCACGAGGAAATACTAGATATGAATTACGAAGGAAATGCACGGGAAATGGTGACACAGTGAATGGATTCAGAAAAGAATGAAATTATGCTGACATACAGAGGAACGATCATAAATTGAACCGGGATAATGGTAATGAATGAACAGAATGTGAAAGATAAGTAACGAACTATAATTGATCAGATAAACTATCGACACAGAGTACGAAGGTAAACTGCTGAAAGAGATGCAGTAAGATAGAGTGAACCAGTGGTGCTCGATGGCGACAGAAGAATTTGGTAGACCAGTTCGCCCTTTTGCCAAAGGACTACGTCTGGTTGGAGGGGTTGTGATTTAACATAGAAGATAAACACTCTTCGCCCTATTCTCCTTCAACTCGGAGTTGATCAGACTCCAATTGATTTCACTCGTGGTAGATACTTGTCGGCGATCTCCAAACCTTCGACAGACATCTTCGCAAATCACAATGACTCTTGGTTGCTGAAGATCTTGCTCGGTGAAGACAATTACTCTTCGACACTCGAGCCGACACCTATCCGTCTAGAGAGTGTGCAGCTCTCAAGAGTAATAGGTACAAGAACTCTAACTCAGAACTACTGTGATGCTCAACCACTGTCTAAGTTTGGGCTCTTGATTTTTCTCTCGGTGGATCTTAAACTCAAATCACTCGGAGAGGGGATGCTCAATCAATCTTCTCAGAAATCTTAAGTGGAGCAGCCAACGGGCAACGTTGGAGCGGGGTGGCTATTTATAGCCGCAGCCTTCCCTGAAGGGAAATGACCAAATTGGACATGTGGAGCAGCAACCGGCCGAGCGACATGAGTCCCACGGTCGGAATTGAGCACAACGGTAACATTACGTGCGGAGCAAGTAATGCTAACTCCTCAGTTAGAAAGATATCTCCTGCAGCACCGAAGAACAACGTCTTCTGCTGGCAGGTAATCATTCGAAACATAAAGAGATTTCTCTCGGTCTCGCATAGGTTTTGGGCTAAGCATCACAGCGGATCTAAGCTTCGAGAACCTATACCCCTCTTAATAGTACGGAGGTCCTATGACTCAAATGAATGAAAGAAAAACAACGAAAAGAATGCTACGTCTTCACTTCATCTTCGTCTTCCATCGCTGCAGTCAATTTTCTTCAGACAGAATCACCGAACCAATTGCTTCACGTCAGCAATAAATTTTCGAGGGGTCAACTCCTTCACGTCATTCTTCTCGTCTACAAGTCTTCAAGGGATGTAGCTCGTTCTTCTCTGCAGTGCAGATATTCTTCGGTGAAGTTCCTCGAACTGGACACCGGAGACAGCATTCTCTTCGGTACTGCATGGACTATTTCTCTCTATGTGCACTAGCAAACAAATCAGTCCATGCCTATTTCTGTCAACAATCTCCAAAACACAAGGGGGCAAATATTGCACCAACAATCTCCCCCTTTTTGGACGATTGTTGACAAAACAGAACACATCGAAAGATAGATAAAAGAATGAAATGGAATGTGAAGGATGGTGAAAGACGAGAGATAAATACGAAGATAAAACACGCTCCCCCTGAAGATATGCATCATTCTGATTGGAGTGAGCATAGGAGATAATACGAAAGGTAGCGAGGTGAATCTTCGTATGAGTGACATTGGCAGATGATCTCATACATAGTTTCATCCAATGCACTCGACGGTGTCTGAGGTATTTCCTGCCACACACAACCTTTGACATAGATTAGTTAGATAGCGAAGATAATTTGAAAAACGTTGTGGCAAAGGATACGCCATGAAGATTTTCTCAGAACACAGTTTAATTCCACACGAGATTTAGATTCCCTGCAAATTAGATGTTCGAAGAATAATCAGAGCAAAGGAGTCACAAGTATATTGCTCGGAGTGGATATGCTTCAGACGATGTTTTCCTGCAACAAAGATGATCCCATAGACTTATGTGAGGGAAAACAGCTTATCAGATAGAAAGAATTTTGTTTTGAATTCACGAATATTTTTACTCTGAAGCGACTTCTCTTCTCCTGCATCGTTAGATAGTGAAAGATAAGTATAGGAGTAAGATATATGTAGTTTCAAGGAGTAAGATCCCTCTTTTCGAGAGACATGAATTCCAATCCTCCTTGAAAGGCTTTCACTTAACCTTGCACGAAAGATAAATATCGAGGATAATCATTGCAAGGAAGTAAGCATTCGATAGCACCTTCAAACAAATAACTGGAAGCAAATATAGCATTGCAGGGGTTATTAACGGTACATGACGACGCAGTATACCATCACCACAGGTGGTGAGATTAAGTTCCACGACCAAAAATTCAACAACCAAAAGCAAATTGTTCGAAAGAAGAGCAAATGGCGAATGGAAACACCCTGCAAATAACCCGCTTTTCTATCTCTCGATGTTCTTCTCCCCCTTTTTGTCAACAAGTGTCAAAAAGGAAAGAGAATGCATGCGAGAAACTACTCGTCCGAAGAATCCCCAGAACTCAAACTGTTCGGCAAAGCAGAACGAGCGATGGTCGAGGCCGAAGCAGGAGTTGGAGACGCAACACGGGCTTCGAGGTCAGCTTCGGGAGTAGCAGTGCGAGGTGCATCTGGCTTGTATATGAATGTGCCTGCTGTGTCTTCAAGTTCATCATCGGGTTCAACAAACAGCAGGTCGGTGGAGGCAGAACGCTGAGGAAGCACTGGAGTTTGCCTTCGGATGTGAGGGACCTCAAATAATTCCAGATGATCATAATCTTTCTCAATACCTTTGGCAGACAGTTGAGTGCGAGAATAATGCTTGCGTAGAAGGGTCCACGAGCGCTTATTTTGTTCTTTCTCATACAGAAGAGCTTGGCGAGCATAATTGTGAAGCAGATTGATCTCAGTCATCATTTCCAACTTCTCTTTGCGATCGAGCTTGATGTGACTTTCCAGAGCCTGCTGAGTGTGAAGACAAATCTCATATAGTGAGGGATTTTCTTCACGAGGGATTTCAACTGTTGCCTTTTTTGACCTTCGGAGCTTTAGCGGAGGCAGAGGCAGTGGCATCAATAGGTGTCTTCCCTTTGCCGATGTCCTTCACGATCCGAAGAGTGTCTCGGACTGGTGGAATGAAAGCTTTCGGAACATGTGGGCAGAAGAACTTTTTCTCAGTAAGCTGCTCAATAGCAAACATGACCCATGGTGCATATGGCTTCAGGACATGAGGGCTATCAGCTGCATAGGCTAGGTTGCGAATGAAAAGATCCGGAATGTCAAACCGAATGCCATGAACTATTGCTTGAAGAGCATTTGCCACGATGCCCTGAATGGACTCTGGCCGGTTCGTTGGCGTGAGTGAGTTGCAGAGGATATAGAACAGCACCTTGTTCTCATAGGCCAGTTTCTTAGGATTTGCTTCGGTACATTCATCACCAACAAGCTTATGGTCCATCAGCATATGGAGTTCAGCTTCGAATACATCCCAATAGTGCAGTCTGTGTTCCCGAGAGGCATCGAATTCACACAGAGGAAGATTCAACAGTGCTAAGAACTGGTCAGCCGAACATTTGATCTTTTCTTCCTCGGTCATCCATTCGAGGATCCAAGTACTGTTGTTTGCAAGATCTCCTGAGATATAAAGAGTAGCGTAGAACTGAAGGATAACTTCACGATTCCAGCCATGATTGAAATGAAGGAAACTCTTCAGGAAGACCTGCTCAATCTGCTCGATAGTGTGATGGAAGCAAGGTAAACTTTCGAGCTCAGCGAAATCCAGAATCATATGCTTGAAGATGCGATTCCTCCCATACAGAATGCGAGCATAATACATGGCCTGTTCCTTTGTCCAGAATCTTGGTGACATGGAAGTTCTTTCTCCTTCATATGGGCTGGTCCCAAAGAACGCAAGTTTTGAATGATGAAACTGCTCATTGAAAGCTGGACCATTCGGGCCATCATCAACAGGAAACAGAGGGAAGGTTTCCAAAGGATTTCTCAGTGGTTCTTCATCGGTCGTAGATCGGGTCCGAATGTCATCAGGTGCAGGCACTCCTTATTCAATAGGCTTGAGAGGAGCATGAGGCTTCCTCGATTTTTCTTGTTCAGATGGCTTTGAAGAACATGACTGTCTGTCGTTCTTGCTCGTCAGAACTCCTTCGGCAGCTTTCTGACTTTCGGGCACAAGGGCCTTTTCTTTCTTTGCACCTTCTTCGGTGGGAGGCACGACAACTTCTTTCTCGGTTGCTTGAGACACAGCTTCTTCTCGAGCCATCGGCTCATCAGATTTCTTTTCTTCCTCTACCAACTGTGGTGCAGTGATAAGAGGAGCAGGATCAACATCCATTCGGGTAGGTGCACCAGATGTTGTGACCGGGGGTGTTATCTCTCGGGAGGCTTTTGGCTCCACCTCGATCTTGTCATCCTCCTCCTTATTTGGTTCAGAGGGCTCTGCTTGCAGTGTTCTCGGAGGCGATGGATCTGCCTTCTCAACTTCAATCTCTTCATCAATCTCATCAACAGGGGATTGCTGCTTAGGAGGTGCATTTTTCTCATCAGTCTTTTCCAGGAATATATCAACAACTTCATGTTGCTCTTGGGCTACTGAAGCTGGAATAATGACTTCCTCGGCGCCAGCTTGCTACATAGGTTCATCTATGTGAGGTGGAGATGGAGGAACCTGCTCCAAGGGTACATGGGAGTGTAGAGGAATAAGCTCATCAGCGACAGTCTGAAGGCGGCGATCTTTATTTGCTTTCGGTTTGCTCACTCTTGCCCTAGCCTTCTGACGTCTTTCCTCTTGAATTCTTCTTCGAGCAAGATCTACCTTGCGGTCAATCTCCTCGTTTCTCCTGTCGCACAACTGAGATACCTCCATGTGCAGACACGAGTGCCACTCAATTTTCTCATTCCGCAAGACACTGAGGGCCTTGGTGAGTTCAACAATTTCTTTGTTCATCTTTTTCCTTTCGGCTTCAGTCTTAGCCTCATTCCTCATTCTCTCGACAGCTTGCTTGTCTTTCACAGCTTTATTCAGCTTCTTGGAGATTTTCCTCAGCTCGCTGAAATGCTTCATCACCATTTCGGTGACATCATCAGGTAGTCCCAGACCGCTTAGCTCATCAGCTTTTGCATCATATGCAGCACTTTCAATCACATCGATCATGAACTTGAAATCATACTTCTGTTCCTCTGTGGGAGCAGGAATAGTGACCCTGGTCTTCTTGGCAGCCACATCAGCATTTTCCTCAGACTGCAGCTTTCTCTTCGCTGCAGTGCTCGTCAAAGTTCTCGGAGCTGCAGAACCTGAAGGTTTGTCAATAGATGAAATTGGTGTATGCCTGGGTGACTTCCTTGGAGAGGGTAAAACTTTCACTGGAGAGGGGCTCTTGGATGGCTTGTTGAGAATAGTTGGACGATCATACAATGGAATTTCATCAGGGGTGTCTTCTCTGGATGACTCATCAGACGATTCAGGAGCTGCCTTCTTGATTCTCTTGGCGAGAGTTTTCTTTCGTGGTGCACGAGGGGAAACAGATTTCCCAGATTTGCTTTCCTTCGAAGCTGATGCACGTTCCTTCTTCTTTTGTATGTCTTGCTGGGTCAACGCGGCGTTTTTGGCTTCAACTTGGTTTTTCTTTGCTTCTCTAGCTTCACGCTTGGCTTTGGCCTTCGCCCTCTTAGCCACTTCATCGGGAAAATCAGCGATGGTTTTGAGGGAGTCGGGGTGAGCATTTGACGGTTGTGGTGGTCTGACTTTTTCGTCATCGGGGCCAATGCAGTTTTCGGCAATGCAGTCATTCCACGGTGGTGTGAAGGCAAACAAAATCTGGTACTTCTCACGACATTTTCATATCTGTACCCTTTGCCAGCCCAGTGGCGGCGAATTCTTTGAAGCCTGTTGTTACGATCTGTCGTTGATTCACCCTCAGGTGGAGTTCTGTAGCTGTCAGGATCAGACATCTCTGCAGTGGTGTTCTTTTCTCTGCCACGACCGCCCTTTTTGGGATTTCCATCGGAGAAGATGGTTAGAGCGTCTGTGACCAATTCATCCTCGGGCTGACTGTGAGAAGAGGGAATCTCCTCATAATCTTCTTCTGGTTCAGACTCTTGTCTCTTCTTCGGAGCCTTGGGTGGCTTCGAGGATTTTCCTCCTCCAGTCATTCTCATTCGTTCAGACCTAGGTGGAAGCTGAGGCAAATATCCTTCAGAATCTGAATGCTCTTCCGAACTCTGTGACATGACCAACCTATGAAGTAGAATAGATGCGAGGGAAAAAACAAGGTAGGGTCATAAGCATGCACATAAAGGTTTTGAATGAAAAAAATGATTTTGATGGAGTCCAACAAGGAACTCATGGTAAAGTAGAAAGATATCATTGATGGATTTTACAAGCTAGCCATAGAAAATTCTAGGCAGGTTGATAGCCATCTAATCTTTCGGATAATTACACATGAACCCTAGATGAGCAGAACCAGTACGAGGAAGATCTACAAACCGTACCAGTCAAATCCTAGTGATTCCTAAAGATCTACCGCAGTGAAATAAATCGAAGAAAATTGCATCTGTAAGAACTGCCCTAAGAACAGAGAGATGGAGAGGAGCAGTTCCGGATCTAAGTGCCCTAACTTGGCAACTTAGATCAACTACGACAATGCGGGAGGACGGATTACCGCACCAGCGTGACCAGCTGCGACGAGACTTCACCGGAGTTGCACGGCGGAGCTTCTCGCCGAAGTTGCTTCGAGCTCGGGCTCGGGTAAAGGTGAAACGAGGGTTTGTGCGGATGAGGAAGAAGACGCGACGAGGGGTATATATATGTATAGAAGGAGAGCAGAACCTCCTCTCCGAAATCTACGGCTCACAGTTGCGGGACGTTCCGCATTCGACGGACACGATCACGATAGTGGAGATCGTGGGCATGTGGCAACCGTTTTCTGCGAGAAACTCGGGAAGAGAGCGGGAGGTCGAAAGGTTTGAAGGGCTGAACGCCAAAAGTGGATAAAAGTTCGAAGTTGATTCCTTTCGCGACCAAGGACGTCGGAGAGAGATCTTCTTCAGATCAAATTGCATGCTTACGACGGACAGCATAGATTTAGAAGAGAGAGAATAGAGGGATAAAAGGGTCCGAAACAAAAACACTCAGCCAGAAGAAACACCAAACGAGGAGCTATGAGTGAGTTGTTCATCGGACGAAACACAAACACGGCAACTCGAAGACAAACAACAAACAGAGAACAAATAAACACAAAGAACCAGCACCAACAATATAGATCTCAGGGCAAAGGATAACTGGAAAGAATCCCTGAGATAGAATTCCTGCAAGATGGGTTAGTTCTTTCTCACAACCCACACTTGTGTGGGCAGCGCAGACCTCATTTGTCTTGACTGAGCAGGGACGTTCCTTCGTTGATTTCCGTAGTTCACCTGTACATCTCGAGAGTAATCATATGAGTAAGCATTGAAATTGTTCCCAGAGACATGAGCATAATGATTCGAGGAGATACGCATGTACTCCTTTTGTCGAAAGTTTGGCTGATGTCCATTGGAAGTTTCAGTGCCATACTGCGAGGAATTGTTATTTCCTCGAAGAGAATTACTCTGCATTTTCAGGTTAGCAGTGACAGATAAATTTTCAATGGTGCACTTCTTCACCCAGATTTGCTTCTTGGGTGAGCCAGACCTGCAGTTAGTCCCAACATACCGAGCGAAGATCTTACCATTCTTTTGTTTGAAGAGTTTGTAGTTTGAGTCATCAGACTCGTCACAAACAACAGGAATGGGAGTGTCATATCCAGACAGGAGCGCAGGTTCGAGAGTTTTGCTCTTAGCTAGAACCCAACTTGTTTGAGGATATTGCTCGGGAGTCCAGTAGGTTCCATCAACGTTGAGTTTCCTTTCGAAACCCAATCCTTCTTTTCGGGGATTTCTGTGCAGTATTGACTTCTTGAGCACATCACATAGTGTTTGATGTCCTTTGAGGCTTTTTAGCATTCCTGTCTCAAGCAAGTTCTTTAGCCTGCAATTTTCATCAGAGATAGCAACAAATTCCTCGGAAGAGGGGTTAGAAATATCATTCGAAGTAGTTGCAATATTCTCGATGGCAGCATTGGATGTTTCAGCATTCGAATCAGCATTGCTACGTTCTAGGCATTTTGAGCAAGGAGGCACAAAATCATTAGGAAGGTTGTTAGATTGCTCGGCGAAGAGAGAAGCTTTTTCTTTCGCGAGTACGTTATAAGACTCTTTCAGTGACTCGAGTTCTTGATTCTTGCTAAGGAGTTCATCTGATAAATTCTCGTAGTCGACTGTAAGAGAATCATACCATTCGGAAAGATCATCAATCGTTGAAGAAAAAGCATCGTGCTTTTCAGTCAACTCTTGATTCTTCTCCATCTCTTTGACCAGTAATCCTTTGGTTTTCCTGAGATTCATCTCAAGTTTTTCAAGCTCATCTTGTTGAAATTTTGCAATCTTAACAAGTTTAGCATAGGCAATGTATTCAGAGGAATATTCAGTCATAGATTTTTGGTGCTTTGCTGATACCTGATCCTTTGAGGTTTTTGCCATGAGACAGAATGCGATAGGATCATCATCACTTGGAGCATTATCATCAGTGTCTGATTCGAGAGACTTCTCGGATGATTCATAGGCGACGAATGCATTTCCTCTTCCTAGGCTTCTGTAAAACTCTTCATCTTCTGATTTGGATTCGGATGTTTCATCTTCAGATTCCATATTCATTTCTGCACACATTCTAGTCAGCTGCGATATTTTCTTCATATTAAATTCAATGGTCGCTCTTGTTTGCACGTCAGTGACTGGTCTCGTCGAAGAAGATGCGGCAGATTCATTTTTCTTCGAGAGCTTAGTGTGACGATCCACTCGAGTGAATCCAGAGCAGTGAAGATAAATCCATCTGTTGCTAGGTTTTTCATCTTGTTCCCAACAAGGACAGTGCGCGATGTAGTGACCGAGTTGTTTGCACTTGAAGCACTTCATCTCTTTCAGAGGTAATCTTCTTGAAGATTCAGGCAAATTTACTTCGTCATCATTTGTGAGACACAGACTTTGTCTTCTGAGATCACTTAGTCTTTCTGTGAGCATTTCGAGTTCTCTTGTGATAGAGTGTTGATTCTCGACATCTTCTTCCTGTGAACTGCCATAGTGTGAAAGAATTTCCCCTTCGCTTTCCGAAGAATATTCTTGATGCCCATTTTCAAGTTCCATCTTTTCTTCGTGAATAGACAACAGCGTCATGACTTCGACGTAGTGAAGTTCTTCATAGTCTGGTCTTTGCTTGATTTCAGCCACGATTGGATCAAAGGTTGCATCAAGAACGCTCAGCAGCTTGTTGACCACATCTCTATCGGTGATATCAGTTACTCCTCGTTGATGAAGTCTTTCAACAATATTTGTCAATCGATCGGTGAGTTCCATAGCACTTTCTTTACGAAGACTTCTGAAACCAGCAAACATGGCACAAAGCATATTTGTGTGTTGATCTGTTCTGGTAGTGAATTCTTCATGAACATCTTTGATGGCATCCCAGAGTTGCTTAGCAGTGTAAAGCTTTCGGAACCGAATAAAGATATCTCTCGAGATGCTGTCACAGATAATATCTTTCGCTTGAGCATCCAACCGTATCATAGCTTCGTCATTGGAAGTAGGAGCATCAGGATGCTGAACAGTGTATCCATTTTCTATGATTTTCTAAAGTTCAATGTTGATGGCTTGAAGTCTGATTTTCATACGCTCTCTCCAGTAGACATAATCATTTCCATCGAAGATACGAAACCTTTCAGAGTGCGAGGATCTACCTGCAAACGATATACTCAAAACTCCAAGGTTGTTAGACCTTTAATAAACAGAGACAGGGAGTACCCGCTCTGATACCAATTGTTAGGACCGAGAGTATATCGACCAGAGGGGGGGTGAATGGGAGATTCAAAAATTCTTGCGAATGTTTTGAACTGATCCCAAACACAGCAGCGGAAATAAGGTTCGGTAGACAAGTATTTAAACAAGCATGCAACAGAGGAGCAAATCTATCGAAGAAGAAAGTAGTAGTTGTTCGAGCGAAGAATATCACAAGATTGACTGGTATGATGGTAAAGCAATATATGAACAGATGCAATAG
This sequence comes from Elymus sibiricus, assembly GCA_039707655.1. Lineage (NCBI taxonomy): Eukaryota > Viridiplantae > Streptophyta > Magnoliopsida > Poales > Poaceae > Elymus > Elymus sibiricus. The sequence goes on from CM077670.1 coordinate 34,288,585, forward strand.
CACGAGGAAATACTAGATATGAACTGCGAAGGAAATGCACGGGAAATGGTGACACAGTGAATGGATTCAGAAAAGAATGAAATTATGCTGACATACAGAGGAACAGTCATAAATTGAACCGGGATGATGGTAATGAATGAACAGAATGTGAAAGATAAGTAACGAACTATAATTGATCAGATAAACTATCGACACAGAGTACGAAGGTAAACTGCTGAAAGAGATGCAGTAAGATAGAATGAACCAGTGGTGCTCGATGGCGACAGAAGAATTTGGTAGACCAGTTTGCCCTTCTGCCAAAGGACTACGTCTGGTTGGAGGGGTTGTGATTTAACACAGAAGATAAACTCTCTTCGCCCTATTCTCCTTCAACTCGAAGTTGATCAGACTCCAGTTGATTTCACTCGTGGTAGATACTTGTCGGCGATCTCCAAACCTTCGACAGACATCTTCGCAAACCACAATTACTCTTGTTGCTGAAGATCTTGCTCGGTGAAGACAATTACTCTTCGACACTCGAGCCGACACCTATCTGTCTAGAGAGTGTGCAGCTCTCAAGAGTAATAGGTACAAGAACTCTAACTCAGAACTACTGCGATGCTCAACCACTGTCTAAGTTTGGGCTCTTGATTTTTCTCTCAGTGGATCTTAAACTCAAATCACTCGGAGAGGGGATGCTCAATCAATCTTCTCAGAAATCTTAAGCGGAGCAGCCAACGGGCAACGTTGGAGCGGGGTGGCTATTTATAGCCGCAGCCTTCCCTGAAGGGAAATGACCAAATTGGACATGTGGAGCAGCCAACGGCCGAGCGACACGAGTCCCACGGTTGGAATTGAGCACAACGGTAACATTACGTGCGGAGCAAGTAATGCTAACTCCTCAGTTCGAATGATATCTCCTGCAGCACCGAAACATAAAGAGATTTCTCTCAGTCTCGCATAGGTTTTGGGCTAAGCATCACAGCGGATCTAAGCTTCGAGAACCTATACCCCTCTTAATAGTACGGAGGTCCTATGACTCAAATGAATGAAAGAAAAACAACGAAAAGAATGCTACGTCTTCACTTCGTCTTCGTCTTCCATCGCTGCAGTCAATTTTCTTCGGACAGAATCACCGAACCAATTGCTTCGCGTCAGCAATAAATTTTCGAGGGGTCAACTCCTTCACGTCATTCTTCTCGTCTACAAGTCTTCAAGGGATGTAGCTCGTTCTTCTCTGCGGTGCAGATATTCTTCGGTGAAGTTCCTCGAACTGGACACCGGAGACATCATTCTCTTCGGTACTGCATAGACTATTTCTCTCTGTGTGCACTAGCAAACAAATCAGTCCATGCCTGTTTCTGTCAACAATCTCCAAAACACAAGGGGGCAAATATTGCACCAACACCAGATCTCAAGTCAAATTGATGCATATTATGGCTTTATAACGATTTATGGGAAGGCAGCGCTCGTATATTGAATACAAATGTTGAGAATACGTCGGACTCTCCAGGAGTCCCAAAGTAACCGCGTCGAGGTGCCTCAAGGAGCCCCTGGTATGGTTTATTGGACTCTTTTATATGTCCGAAGTGTTTTATACCAAAAACTCGAGGTTAGAATTGCAAAGTTTTTTCAAAAACGGCCGAACTGCTTTTCTATTAGTGACCTCGGACAAGCCGAACACTTTTATGAAAGCAAGATGATCGGCCGATTGAATTTGCGCATGTTTGTGGTAGTCAGCTTTTAAGCTGTATTTTGCAGCTTTATGCTATATGTTATTTTGACTCCGTTGCGACTGTTTATAATTTGAATGTGGCCCATCGTCGGCTTCCACCCCTTTGTAGATGCTACGCAGGGTGTTTCCGCAATAACAAGACAACCCTTAGCCGACGTCTCGGTGCCCGGAGATGGTTGTGTTAGCGGAAATGAGGCAATCAGATATGTAGGCTTTATAACTTTCACTTAGTCATAGGAGTTTGATTGTGGGGGCAAGTAACTAGCCCCCGGTGTTTGGAGTGTTCGGGCGTGCCGAGGTGCAGCTCGGCAGGGAAGTTGCCGAACTACGGGTCGGAAAAAATTTCCCGAGCCAAATTATTATGCACGGCACCTCAGTCAAGAGGATGTCCCGCCTCCTGAAAAAACATACAAATAGGTTTAAAAGCTTCATAGGCTCGGAAAAACCAAAAAACTTACACAAAACCTTTATGTCTAAATTAGATCAAGTTTTTTGGTGCCAATCCGAAATTGGTCTTAAAATTAATTTTGTGCTTCTGTCATGCTTTAACATGATACGTCTGATCTCCAGACTTCAAGCGGGCCAGCCTTTGGCTTCAACCTCCCATCCCGAAGGCGGAGTGTTTCTCAGACCAGTTTAACAAACTAAACTCGAGCGGCTTTAGAGAGAAACCAGGCTATCCGGCTATTGACCGCACACTCGCGTCGGAAAAAGGAGTAGTAGAAAAAGACTTTGCAACGACTTGGAAGAAAACACTTATTATAAAATGGCTCATATAAATTTAAGAGCCCCCAGTTAACATGGGAAAAAGAAGCGGTTTTTAACGAACCTCATTTTTAACAAACAGATTTTAACATAAATATAATGCTTGGTCGAACCGAACAAAAAATTAAGAATTTAAAAAATTTAAGCATGAAAGCGACTTAGCTGGTTAATGTGCTCGGCATTGATGACGTGGTGCGGGCTTGTGGCGAGACGAGGACGCATAGTCCTCGGCTTGACCGAGGTCACAACCCCCAAGCCCGAGGTGGGCAAGCGAAGAGCTCGGCTTGATGAAGCAGCGACGCGACACGGTCGATGTGGCGAGGCGAAGCCCCCGGTCCAGCCGAGGTGACGAAACTGATCGGCTGGTGACGCCGAAGTCACCGGAGTAGGTTGATGAAGAGATGACGAAGCCCCCGTTCTAGCCGAGATGTCGGAGCAGGTCGGTAAGGTGACGTTGCAACCCCCATGCCAGCCGAGGTGTTGAAGCAGGTCGGCGAGGTGGACATCAGCTCGAAGAAGCAACGGCCGACGCATGTCGAAACTTTGTGACGCGGTCAATGCCGGCTTGAGAAGTGACCGCGCGGCGATGCTGGCGCGCCCGACCCGTGCAATCCGTAAGGTGACGATGTTATCTTGACGATCATTAGGGAGAGCGGTGCCGAACTCTTGGTCGGCTCGCCAAGGTGATGATCCGAGGTGGTTGTCGTCGGCTCGATGAAGCGACGACGCAGTCGATGCTGGCGCAAGTCGGCAGCCATGAAGCAACGTGGCCGGGCTGGTTTGACACCGGCGCGACGACGAAGATCGTCTCGGAAAAGGCTTAAAATTTGCAGGCACGTGCTTGAAAACAAAACACAATACCCTATAAAAAATTCCCTTCAAAAAGGATGTCCGATAATCTGTTCATGAAAAAGATGAACTCGGGTCGGATTCGTTTTCGCGCAGAAAACAGATCCGGAAATTGACACACTCCTCGGGCTGTTCCCGGAGTTTGAACGGTCGGATCGAGCTGAAATTTTGAGGGATGGTAGATATAGGAATTCCGCAGCCGATCAATGGTTGGATCTTCCAAAGGATGTCCGAGCTGGACGCTGGACTTCTCGCCCTAAACTCGTCCAGATTCACGTTTAGATTTGACAGGGCTCCGGTATATCGTAGATCGCCGAAGATTCCTCCATCGGAATACGACGAAATTTTACAGGGTTGTTCTAGACTCAATTCCGCACAATTCCACCGAAGCAATAGTCAAAGCAACGCTCGAGGAGACGGGGACGGCGAACACGAATCCGCTGTCCAGAAAAAAACCACATGATCGCGCAAGGGCAATGTTAACGTTGAGCCCCCGAGTACCATGGACGATTTTTCCATGATCCCGGATGAGATCGGAGTTGATGATGATGAAGACATCCGTCCGATCTTGACGATCCGAAGAGAAGCCTAGTCCTCGGTCCAGCCAAGGTGACCAGTCGGGCCGGCGACGAAGATGCCGACGCTGACGATGTAGCTCGGTTCCGACGCGTAGATCGCGGTGGAGCCGATCTGAATTCTCATCGCACCGCGGCGGCTAACCAGCAGGCTCTCAATGAAAGCACCAATGTCGGTTCTAAATCCGGCATATCTCGTAGTAGGGGTCCTAAGCTAGGCGTCTTGGAGCGATGGTAACATGGACACAGGATTTTACCCAGGTTCGAGCTCTCTCGAAGAGATAATACCCTACGTCCTGCTTTTGATTGTATTCATATGGGGTGTAGTACAGAGTACATGTATCTACCATGAGATTGTTCTAATGAATATGAGATGTTCTATTGACTAGCCTGCCTCGATTTATATATGCATCGGAGGCCTAGGGTTTAGAAGAGTCCTCGTCTTGTGCGCCAAGTCTTGTGGAGTCTTCCGTGTATGCGTCATGGGCTGCCCGAAGTGGCCCATGAGTGGACCGCCATGGGGTTCCTCGGCTCAACCCACCTGGTCGGGTGCCGATGTGGTGAGTACCCCCTAATCCAGGACACCGTCACATGGCAACACAAATTTCAAGATGCCATGGCAAAAGAACATCTTAAGTACCATGTCGACATTCTTCGAATTGAAAAATGGCAAGACACAACAAAATTTGCCGTCATGGGAACATATGCTTTTAGTTGTCATGGCAACACATCTTTAAAATTAACAAAATTGCATATGCTTTTAATTGTCATGTCAACACATCATGACAACATATGTTTTAAGTTGCCATGCATTTACTGATAAAATAAAACAAAGTTATAATGGGTTTGTAATCATAAAAACTGTTGTGCCTCTCCTAGGACATTACATGGCAATCTGAGAAAAATAAACTGAAAATAGAACAAAGGGTTCGTGCAACATATCAAGCAAAGTGGGTATCATTAGATGCAGAGCATTGTTGGATTTGGCAGCATCTTGTGGCTAAAAAATGAGATGGGGTTTCATGATGCGGAAAACAAATTGGCAAGCAACAATGGGAAGGGGGGAATGAGGTGCTACCTGCAGGTAACGGAGCCAAAGCTGACAAGGTGGCCCAACGCAGGCCCGTGCGCCACAGCCGCATGGGAGAGATGCTCCCCCAACTCGCCTGAGCCGCTCTCCTCGCCGTCGTCGCTCGATCTCGAGCACCCCGCCAACCGAGGTACCCCCTGTCGTCGCATCCAACTTCCCCTTCCTCTCCCCGCAATGCTGCAACCTCCTGACCACCATTGCCGACAAGTTCTTCAACCGCAAGGACCGAGTGTTAGCCGCATGTAACCCGACACACCGCCTTGCCGCTTTCGTTGCGACAGACTCATTTCGCAGTGCGTCGCCGACGGGTTTGAGGGCGCCTCGCCAGATCCACCGATTCCTCACCTTCCCGAGCTCCACCGCTGGCCGTCTACATCGATCCCGGCTAGGATCTCGCGTGGTGCGAGCGAGCAAGTGTTGATCGGCCACCGACATCTCTCTCTCTCTCTCTCTCACTATCAGACGGGAACGAGAGAAAAGTGAGTGAGTTTGAGAGTGAAGGGATAAGGATGGAGGAAAAAGGACACGAGCTCGTTCTCTCTGGTCGATACACAACAAAAACGTTTTTTATGAGGCGGCACTCGCACTTGCGCTCAGATTCGTGTAGAGCATTTGACGACAGCTACTACGTTCGCTCCGAATTGCTATAAATCTGACATCAGATTTATATCATTTGAGTTCTCCCTTTTGATTTTTTTCATTCTATCTCTAGTTTTTTTTCACCGTTTTTCTTAAAACCCGTCTTAACTGTCCAATTTTTTATTGACTTGCCAAATAAAATCATGTTTTCATTGGCAAACCAATAAATGCTTCCCAAATAAGTGTATATATCAAATACCACGTGACACATGTGGTAAGCAATCCAAACAACTCAAAAAAAAAAGTGTATATATCAAATAAAATCCTAGAATTTATTTCGACAGGTAAATCACGAGCATAATTTTATTTGATAAACACCGATTTACTCAATAACATTAACATGGACAGGTAATCACGTGCTAACGTGCTAGAATAATTATACCTATTACAGCAATCATCTAGTCACCTGATAAATGAAGAAGGAGAACAAGATAAGTACAACCTCCATTCGAAATTAACTGTCGTTGAAATGAGGGTATCTAGACGCGCCAACCACCCACCAAAATACCACCCAAAATTCAACATGCCGAACAGCTAAACACGCTCCCTTTTCTTCCGTTTCAAAAACAGCTAAACACGCCTCCCATTCTTAGACCAAAAGCCAACAAACGCACGGAAAAGAAAACAAAAATGTTTGGGAACCCACTCGCTCCCTCCCACTTCCTCTTTCTATTCCCACTCTACCCAAAAAAAGGTCACCAACCCAGACCCCGTTCCCAGAGCACCGAACGCCGGACGCAGAGGCAGGCAGAGGCCCGGCGCGCCGGTCGGCCCCCTTCCATGCTCGCCGGCGTCGGCCGCCGCTGATGCCCAGCCTGCTGAAGGACCGCCCCACCGGCCGCCTCGGCCGTCTGATCTCGGCCCTCCGCCCCGCGCGCGCCGGGCCCCTCCCCGTCCAGACCGGCTTCCCCACCTCCCTCGCCGACATCTTCGTCAAGAACCATGGCCGCCTCAAGAAGCAGGCCCCCTCCTCCAACAGGCGCAAGAGGCGCGGCGCTCCCGCTCCCCCTTCCCCTGAGCCCTCTCCCCCGCCTCCCTCTCCACCTCCCTCGCCTCCGCCGGCCGCCGTCTCCCCGCCGTCGACCCAGCCAGGGCCCGACCTTCCGCGGGAGGAGCCCGTCTGCCTCCCCGGAGGCGGAGCCGCCGGCCTCGGATTAGGGTTCCTCGCGCTCGTCGGCGTGGTGTCCCTCGCCCTCCTCGTGATCTGGAGCAGGAAGGTGGTTGCGGCCGTCACCGTCGCCGCCTTCTCGCTCTTCCTGCTGGAATCCGTCAGGGCGTCCTCGCTTGATCGGAGGCCCCGGCCTCCGGCGACGACCACGGAGCTGGATATCGACGGCCGGGGCTATGTCTCGCCGATCCGGGAGGTGGAGGCGGAGCCGGAGCCGCTGGGGTCGAGCTTCTCCGATTCCGGCAGGGGAATCAGTGCCTCCATCCTCGGCATTGAAGAGAGGAGCGAGGCGGGCGAAGATTCATGCATTTGGGAGCCGAAGCCGAGGAAGAGGTCGCCTTGGAGGAAGCTAATCCCCAGAAAATTGCAGAGAGGCCGGAGGATTGGCAAGGAGTCGGGCTCCCTATCACTATCAAGCTCTTTCCGCAGCGAGGTCAGCCTAGCGGATTCCACGCTCGGCGGCAATGCCAGGGCGACGGATTTCCCGGACTCTCGCCGTGGCAGACGCAACCAAGCGAATGCCAAGGCGGAGGCCGCCGCCAGATCGCGGGATTCATCGGGCCCTCTCCGCGGCAAGGACGGCGAGGTGCGCAACAATGGTGCGCGTGCGCCGATAGAAACCGCCGGGGCGGACGGCGTAGGGGGAGGAGGAGGAGGAGGCCGGTTCCCTTTGGTAGCTGTGATCGTGGTCGTCCTCGTAGGCTTGGCCGCCGGGAGGCTCCCGGCCGTGGCGTTCACCGTGCTTTGGTCCGTGCTGGTTGGCTGGCTTCAGGGACTGCGGTGGGACGGCGATCGATGTAGGAACCTCCCGATCCCAGGGTTGATGTAAATTAGTGAGTGGCCATTAAACAGAGGAGTGAGTGGTACTATAATCCTTACATAATCCCTTGTTCTTAAGTTATTAAAAAGCTTGAGTGCATTCCATGATTCCTGATGGTCACCCAGTTCTTGTGCCGAGTTGTCATTTCAGCCGTTCACGCCGCCAATGGCCGGCCGGCGGCTGATCTGCCTGCGCCATGGCCACACGGCGTTGAGAGGACAGGGAGGACCAATTGGTTCAGTGCAGATGGCACATGCCCTGCACCCCCAACACGACGACGAACAGAAACTTCGCTTGTACGTTCTCCATATGGCAAGACTTGCCAAAGCACAAGCTCTGTCTACTGGTACTGGCTCCATCCATCGGATATGGCTTCGTTGATCCGCGCCGTGCGAAACAGCTTTGGATTCTTCCGTTGGTTGTCCGTGGCCGTGGGTGGACCAGGCTACGAAAAGCCCCAGCGAAAGCAGAGGCGGCAGACACGGAGAGCAGGCCATCGTTCGTGAATCACGAGGCTACGAACGGCATCGCTCGCTTTTCGCCAGGGACGGACGCCGGGGCATGCGGAGCGTGCCGCCACGTCTCGGCCGTGGCGGACGTGCGTGCCCCGTTCTCCTTCTCCCTCTCCCGTGGCCGAGCTCCGTCCGTCCGTCCATGGCGCCACGCCGGCGGTGGATCGCGTCTCGAATCGTTCGCTCCGGCGATAAAAGCAAGTAGCGGATTCCCGTGCTGCGCTCGATGCGATTCGTCTCTTGTTGTTTCGCGGTGCAGATTGAATTTGAATCAGTCAGCGGCTTCCATTTGGACGGTCCAGCGCTAGCTCCGACTCGTTCGTGCTCGCAGCCGGCCAGTCCACGGTAGGAGGAGTGGCTGTCAGATCATCGCGAGCGCGTTCTCCACGGCGTTACCATGCCGGTGATTGGGTTGGAATTCCGCGGCCGGCCGCCCTTGTCACGTTGCAGTAGCACTCCGGCGAATGCGAAGACCCATGTAAGTCAAGCAGTAACCGGCGAGGCATGTTTTGTTCGGAACTTTCAGAAGTTTCTGTGGCGGATTCTCTGGTCAAAGTCTTACCCGATTTTTTGTGCTGGTTTGCTTCCGGCAGCCGGCAGCTGCTACTAAGTCTTGAACGACGGCTCGCCATTCGTTATTACCAATGAAAAAACATGATTTTTACGAGCTGATTTACATCGTTAGAGCACTCTAACAGCATGGTTAATAGTACAGCCAGCTGATGGCTATATGATATTGCCATGTCATCTATAACCAAACTTGTAATCAGTACGTACAATAGTTAGATATAAAGATGTGCTGTTTTATTAATACATGGTCCATGTCCCGAAGCATGTTAATGGCCCCCGGTCCATCCATGCATCGCTTTGAGTTTGCCCCCGCAACAGACGTGGGAAATTCTATTTGGCCCCTAGGTCGCTAGCTAGCGACCGAGCACATACCAAACCCCCCCCCCCCCCCCCCCCCCCCGCGCGGCTGCCGCTACGTATACTGTGGACCGCCCTATTAGCTCTTTCAGAATATTTTCAGGAATAAGAAAATCAGAAGAATCTTTCTCTCTATTCACTATCATTCCGCATCTTCGACTTCTATTAGTTTTTTCTTCTTCCTTAATGCAATAACTATATTTGATATAAGAATCCATTTCTCAAAGTAATGGAACCATTCTCCGATAGGAAATAGTTCGAAAATCGCTATTCCACCATTTAGGTATTGTGAAAAGTGATACCTATGAAGATCGTGCATTTCAGTTAAAGTCAAATCCGGTTTTCGAGTCCATGATATAATATAACCAAATTAGATACATTCTAGAACCTTCCCAAACGGTTTTCTCATGCTATTTTCATCTTAGTTCTTTTCTTTTTTCATTTTCTTTTTCCAATTGTTTTCATGTTCATTTTTTCAATTTTTAGTTACCATTTTATTTCTTTTTCATTTTTTTAAAAATCATGAACACTTTACGAATTCACGAACAATTACGCTTTGTTTGGATGTCCGTATTGAAGAGCTCCGTATTGAATTGGACTGAAATTCCAATTCAGTGAGGAAACTGAAATGGCATGAATACGAATTCGCCTGTTTGGTTGTTCACTGAATTGGCCCTTGAAATGCCTCTGAGGTTTCAATACCAAATCATGTTTGGATGACAAACTTTGGAATTGCATAGCTACATTACCATGAAGATTATACCTTGTTCTACATGACTCAAAACTGAAATCTTTTCACATGTGACTATAATTAAATGAATATATAGCAGTAAAAAATAATAAATATTCTACCAGATAGTACTTCTGAGGTTTACAAACAATCACATAGGTACATGGTCATCTAATTATCAATCCACAAGCAGTCTACTAGCAGCACTCCAGTCACCTCCATGTGTACTGCTGAAATTCAGAATAGAGCATCCAGCTTGATACTTCTCAAATTACTCATTCGCAGCACTGTACTGCTCACCTATAACATGCAATTCTCATTCAGTAAGAAAGGCAATCACTGAATACTTCTGGTACACATGAGCTTCAGCAAAAGGCAGCAAGCATCCAGCTTTATATCCCTCGAATTACACATACACATTCAGTATGAAAGATAATCACTCGATTTTTTGGTACACCTGAGCTTCAGTAAAAAAAGGCAGCAAGTATGCAATTCCTTAGATCACCTATCTGCACTAACTGATGTTCAATCCATTTGATAGTTCACTATGTACAGATAATCCACCCTGGCGCTTGAGGATCTGCTTTCATGGCAACCTCGCTCACTGCATTCATATTCGCGCCGGGTTCAGAACCGCATCGGGGAAGAGATGGGCAGCCTGCCACGGTCACCGCCAGTTATCACCCCTTGCACCTGTAGCTCTATCCTCTTGCTTCACATGGGGATGAGGACGGAATGGTATGGTGGTCGCCGCCGCCATCGAACAGGATGGTGGACGCCGCCGGGCTTCCTCTCGTCCACCTACCGGCTAGGGTGGGGATGGAGAACGGTCTCCATGGTGGTCGCCGCTAGAGACGGAGACCAGGAGCGGAGGGGTGCGGTAGGGGGCGGAGCAATCAGGACAGGGGATGGGAAGGAGAGGGAGAGACAGGGCAGGAACAGATCTGCGCCGCCGCCGAGCGCCACGGTTGGTCGCCGCCGCTCTGGTAGCTAGGTCGCCCCGAGATCCCCTCTCGTCTCCCTTCTTTCCTTCTTTTCTTTTCTGGTCGCTGGGATCGAAGGGGTATGTTTTGCGGGAGATGGGCAATTCAGAGGAAAACGGAGCGGGAGCCCTCCGAATCGTGTGAGGGAGCTTTACGTGGGAGGCAAAACAGCCCTGAATTGGCCTGGTGTTTCCAATACGAATTCGGTGCCCATCCAAACATCTGTATTGAGGTCAGATGATTACCAATTCGATTTCCTGGGCTGCAATGGAGACATCCAAACGCGGCGTTATATGAAATCATGAACAATTTTAAATTCGCGAATATTTATTACAATTTTGTGAACATTTTTTTGAATTCGTGAGTATTTTTTATGAAACTTGTGAACTTTTTTTGAAACGGCAAACATTTTTTTGAATCGACGAACAATTCTTGAAAATATGGAACAATTTTTAAAATTAACGATTTTTTTAGTTTTGACGAACATTTTTGAAATGCATGAACATGTTTCGAAATCATGGAAAACAATTGAATAAGAGAACATTTTTAATTGATGAACTTTTTTCTGTAATTCACAAACATTTTTTGAATTTTGTGAACTTTATTTTTAAATATCACGAACATTTTTGAATTCACAATCATTTTTTCAGTAAATGAACATTTTTTGATTTCCGAACATTTTTTTAATATGGGAACTTTTTTTTAAAATCATAAACTTTTTTTTGATTACTTGAATATTTTATGATTTCATGAAATATTTTTTCAAAATTCATAAATATCTTAAATTTGGAACTTTTTTGAAATCCCAAATTATTTAAATAGGAAAACAGAAAAGAAAAAATAGAAAAAACGAAATGAAAAAAACAGGGCGCCCCCCACGTGAGCGCGCTGGCTCGTTCGACAGCGCCTAGCGCCAAATAAGAGGTCCCGATTTACGAAGCTGGCGTGAAATGGGATTCTCCGGCCTTCGGCTTATGAGAAACAAGAGAATCCGCCTGAATGGCCCACTTTGGCGTTCTAGTACTCAGCGTATAGAATCCATAAGAAATGAAGCACCCTTCCGCGATTGGGCCTGTGCATTGAGGACCGTTTTTTTTCGTCGCTGGTTTTGCGTGTTCTTTCCTCGTTTTATTATGCTTTTCTCCAGCGTCTTCCCTTTTCTGTTTTTCGTTTTTATTTGATTTTTTTACTATATCTTCTTTTTCAAATTTTTTCATTTCATGTTTCTTTTTTATTTTAATGTTATCAAAAAAACGTTTTCCGTTTGAAGTTTTTTAAAGTTTCATGAATTTATTCATATACATGAATATTAGTAGAAATATGTGAATTTTTAAATACGTGAATATTTTTAATACATGATTTTATATTAGTGAATATTTTTGAAATTCATGGTTATTTTCAAAATTTTGCTAAGATTTTTTAACCGGTGATCATTTTCAAAATTTATAAACCTTTTCCTTTTTTCAGTAATACATTATCAAAATCTACCCATGCACGAGTTTATTATCCTCGTCGATCGAATATATCCATTTGCGGCTTACACGTGCATACCAAAAAATTTCGACAAAGGTAGGTTTTGTTCACTCAAAATGAAGCATCAAGAGGATACATAAACATAATAAGCACACACCCAGACTGTGCATAGCTAAGCTGCAAACAACCACCACCGACACAAAAAAACACGCCGACAACTAGCAAATTCATATAAGACCAAAGCTACGCGTGGTCGAGAAACAAAAGAAAAGAAAAAAAATCTGCAATGAGATTCGCGATTGGCAAACTGCAACAATGAACATATTCACACCAACCATCTCATGACACCACCACAGACGATGTGGTTCTTCAACAGCAATGCCTTCAGGAAGGGAGAAACACAAGTGTCGTCGTCACCGGATTCAACCACCAAGGCTAAAAAATCTAGGTTTTCAACCTGAAGAATTAATCTGACCATATTCGAGCAATGCCTTCAACAAGGTTACGACATAAAAAAATCACCATTGCCAGGTATAACCATCTCGGGTCAGACCTAGGCTTTCACCCCGGAGCTCGAGACCAGGGGCTGGAGTAGCACCACCATCGAAGTCACTCGAGTGTTGTCCCCGCCGCTTTTTCGCAATCCCAGTATGCGATCTCCTTCGCTGCACAACCATCCCTTTGTGTCAAGCCTTCGTTAGTAATTTGCATCTCACCGCCAAATCCAACTACAGGATCTTGATGATGGGAATCGTTGCATGGAAAAAAAAATCCTATGAATTCACCCAAGATCCAATCTACTAGATGCTAGCAACGAGTGAAGAGTGTCTACATACCCTTGTAGACCGAAAGCCGAAACGTTCTAACGAACGTGGTTGGCGTAGTCGTACTTTCTTCGCGATCCAATCTGATCCAGCACCGCACGAACGGCACCTCCAAGATATGCACACGTATGGCTCGGTGACGTCTCCTTCTTCCGGATCCAGCAAGGGAGAGGGAGAGGTAGATGGGATCTAGGCCAGCACGACGATGTGGTGGTGGAGTTTATGGTGGTGCTCCGGCAGGGCTTCGCCAAGCGTCTGCGAAGGAGGAGGGACGAGTAGCAGGGAGGGGAGGCGCCTTGGGATGGATCGCTGCTGCCCCCTGCGCCTCCCCCCTTTATATAGGCGTGGGGCAGGGGATTGGCCCCTCTGATACGTCTCCAACGTATCTATAATTTTTTATTGTTCCATGCAGTTATATTATCAATCTTGGATGTTTTTATATACATTTACAGCAATTATATATCATTTTTTTGGACTAACCTATTAACTTAGTGCCCAGTGCCAGTTGCTGTTTTCTGCCTGTTTTTGGTTTTACAGAATATCAATACCAAACGAAGTCCAAATGCCACGAAACTTTTTGGAGATTTTTTCTGGACATAACCAACACTAGAAGCTTCGGGAGAAGGCCAGAAGCCCCAGGAGGTGGCCACGAGCCACCAGGGCGCACCTGGGGGGGGGGGGCAGGCGCGCCCTGGTGCCTCGTGGGCCCACCTCTGCCTCTTTTGACCTAATTCTATCACTATAAATTCCCAAAAATCGGGAAACCAACGGAGGAGTCCACGAAATACTTTTTCCGCTGCCGCAAGCTTCAGTTCTCGAGAGATCCCATCTGGGGGCCTTTTCCGGCACTCCGCCGAAGGGGAAATCGATCACGGAGGGGCTCTACATCAACCTTGCTGCCCTTCCGATGATGCGTGAGTAGTTTACCACAGACCTTCGGGTCCATAGTTAGTAGCTAGATGGCTTCTTCTCTCTTTTTGATCTTCAATACAATGTTCTCCTCGATGTTCTTGGAGTTCTATCCTATGTAATCACTTTTTGCGGTGTGTTTGTTGGAATCAGATGAATTGTAAGTTATGATCAGATTATCCATGAATATTATTTGAGTCTTCTCTGATCTCTTTTATACATGATTATTATAGCTTCGTATTTCTTCTCCGATCTATTGATTTGGTTTGGCCAACTAGATTGATTTATCTTGCCATGGGAAGAGGTGCTTTGTAATGGGTTCGATCTTGCGGTGCTCAATCCCAGTGAATGAAAGGGACATGACACATATGTATCGTTGCTATTAAGGGTAAAAAGATGGGGTTTATTCATGCGTGAGTTTACTTTGTCTACATCATGTCATCTTGCTTAAGGCGTTACTCCGTTCTTTATGGACTTAATACACTAGATGCATGCTGGATAGCGGTCGAAGTGTGGAGTAATAGGAGTAGATGCAGGCTGGAGTTGGTCTACTTGTCTCGAACGTGATGCCTATATACATGATCATTGCCTTAGATATCGCCATGATTATTTGCTTTTCTATCAATTGTCCAACAGTAATTTGTCTACCCACCATATGCTATTTTCTTGAGAGAAGCCTCTAGTTAAAACTATGGCCCTGGGTCTATCTAAATCATATATTAAAAACCCTAAAAAACCTTGCTGCACTTTTATTTTATTTATTTTATTTTGTATTTTTGTTTCATTCTATCTATCTATCACATACAATTTAATCTTGCAATTAACCGCCGAGGGATTGACAACCCCTCGTTTGCGTTGGGTGCAAGGATTTGTTGTTTGTGTGCAGGTACTGCTAACGAGGTGTTGCGTGGTTCTCCTAATAGATTGATAACCTTGGTTTCATAACTGAGGGAAATACTTACCTCTACTGTGCTGCATCATCCCTTCCTCTTCGGGGAAAATACCAACGCAAGCTACAAGTAGCAGGAAGAATTTCTGGCGCCGTTGCCGGGGAGACATCATCAACATCTATCAAGTACCTTTGCAGAAACTCTCATCTACTTGCATTTATTTTATTTGCCTCTCGTTTTCATCTCCCCCACTTCTAAAAAGTTTTTTTTACAAAAATACAAAAATATTTTCCGTTTGCCTTTTTCTTGTTTGCTTGTTTGTTATCTTGTTTGCGTAGCCACGATGTCTCAGGAAAATACAAAATTGTGTGATTTTTCCAATACTAATAATAATGATTTTATTAGTATTCCGATTGCTCCTCCCGCCGCTAGTGCGGAGACTTGTGATATTAATGCCGCTTTGCTAAATCTTGTTATGAAAGAACAATTTTCTGGTAGTCCTAATGAAGATGCTGCATCCCATCTTAACACTTTCGTAGAATTGTGTGATATGCAAAAGAAAAAAGATGTGGATAATGATATTGTGAAATTAAAATTATTCCCATTCTCATTGCGGGATCGTGCAAAAATTTGGTTTTCATCTTTACCACGAAATAGTATCGATTCTTGGGATAGGTCTAAAGATGCTTTTATTACTAAGTATTTTCCTCCCGCGAAAATTATTTCTCTTAGAAATAAAATTATGAATTTCAAGCAACTTGATCATGAACATATTGCCCAATCTTGGGAAAGGATGAAATTAATGATAAGAAACGGCCCTACTCATGGTTTAAATTTATGGATGATCATACAAAAATTTTATGCGGGATTAAATTTTGTCTCCAGAAATCTTTTAGATTCCGCCACGGGTGGTACATTTATGGAAATTACTTTGGGGGAAGCTACTAAATTGCTTGATAATATTATGGCAAATTATTCACAATGGCATACTGAAAGAGTTCCTACTAGTAAAAAAGTGAATTCTGTTGAGGAAATTAATACTTTGATTGATAAAGTTGATGCGCTTATGAAATTGGTTGCTAGCAAAAGTGCTCCTATTGATCCTAATGATGTGCCATTGTCCACTTTGATTGAGCAAAATAATGATCCCGTAGATGTGAATTTTGTCTCGCGAAACAATTTTAATAATAATGCTTATAGAGGTAATTTCAACGCTAGGCCGTTCCCTGGAAATTTCTCTAATAATTATGGCAATTCCTATGGTAATCCTTATAATAATAATAATAGGATGCCCTCTGATCTTGAAAGTAATATTAAAGAATTTATTAATGCTCAAAAAGTTTTCAACACTACGATAGAAGAAAAATTGAGTAAACTTGATGATATGTCTAGGAGCATTGATAAAATTATTCATGATGTGGAAAATCTTAAGATTAAAATTTTGCCACCCAAAATTGATATTAATGAATCGATTAAAGCCTTATATGTCTCCATGGATGAGAGTAAGAAAAGAACCGCCATGCTAAAAGCTAAACGGGAATTTTTCGAAAAAGTGATTCCTCCCGGTTTCTATCGTAGTAATGATGAGGATATTAAAATGATTGGTGTTTCATCTATTGATTCTTTGTTTAGCAAAATTAAACTTGATGAAAAGGGGACTGAAGAAGAGTCAACTTTAGCTAAAGAGCGTCCCCATAATTCGGAGGGTGAAAATCTTGATAAGAAAATTGCTAAAAGTGGGTTTGGAGAGGTAAAAACTTTAAATAGTGATGTGCCCACTCTCTTGGATTACAAAGATTTTAATTATGATAATTGTTCTTTGATTGAGTGCATTTCTTTGTTACAATCCATGTTAAATTCACCCAACGCTTATGAGCAAAACAAGGCTTTTACTAAACACATTGTAGAAGCAATGATGAAAGCGTTAGAAGAAAAGCTAGAACTAGAAATTTCAATTCCTAGAAAATTATATGATGAGTGGGAACCCACCATTAAAGTTAAAATTAAAAATTACGAGTGCAATGCTTTATCTGATTTAGGTGCTAGCGTTTCCACAATTCCAAAATTTCTATGTGATGTGCTAGGTGATACGTCTCCAACGTATCTATAATTTTTGATTGTTCCATGCTGTTCTATTATCAATCTTGGATGTTTTTATATACATTTATAGCAATTATATATCATTTTTGGAGACTAACCTATTAACCTAGTGCCCAGTGCCAGTTGCTGTTTTCTGCCCTGTTTTTGTTTTACAGAATACCAATATCAAACGAAGTCCAAATGCCACGAAACTTTTTGGAGATTTTTTTCTGGACATATACAACACTAGAAGCTTCGGGAGAGGGCCAGAAGACCCAGGAGGTGGCCACGAGCCACCAGGGCGCGCCTGGGGGGGGGGGGGCAGGCGCGCCCTGGTGCCTCGTGGGCCCCCCTTTGCTCCGTTTGACCTAATTCCACCACTATAAATTCAAGAAAAATCAGAAACCCTCAAGGGAGTCCACAATATAGTTTTTCCGCCGACGCAAGTTTCTGTTCTCGAGAGATCCCATCTGGAGGCCTTCTCCGGTACTCCGCCGGAGGGGGAATCGATCACGGAGGGGCTCGACATCAACCTTGTTGCCCTTCCGATGATGCGTGAGTAGTTTACCACAGACCTTCGGGTCCATAGGCAGTAGCTAGATGGCTTCTTCTCTCTTTTTGATCTTCAATACAATGTTCTCCTCGATGTTCTTGGAGTTCTATCCGATGTAATCACTTTTTGCGGTGTGTTTGTTGGGATCCGATGAATTGTGAGTTTATGATCAGATTATCAATGAAATTATTTGAGTCTTTGCTGCACTCTTTTATGCATGATTATTATAGCCTCGTATTTCTTCTCCGATCTATTGATTTGGTTTGGCCAACTGAGTTGATTTATCTTGCCATGGGAAGAGGTGCTTTGTAATGGGTTCGATCTTGCGGTGCTCAATCCCAGTGACAGAAAGGGACATGACACGTATGTATCATTGCTATTAAGGGTAAAAAGATGGGGTTTATTCATACATGAGTTTATCTTGTCTACATCATGTCATCGTTCTTAAGGCGTTACTCCGTTCTTTATGGACTTAATACACTAGATGCATGTTGGATAGCGGTCGATGTGTGGAGTAATAGTAGTAGATGCAGGCAGGAGTCGGTCTACTTGTATTGGACGTGATTCCTATATACATGATCATTGCCTTGGATATCGTCATGATTATTTGCTTTTCTATCAATTGCCCAACAGTAATTTGTCTACCCACCGTATGCTATTTTCTTGAGAGAAGCCTCTAGTGAAAACTATGGCCCCCGGGTCTATCTAAATCATATTACTAAAACCCTAAAAAGATTGCTGCCATTTTCTTTTATTTATTTTATTTTGTATTTTTGTTTCAATCTATCTATCTATTACATACAATTTAATCTTGCAATTAACCGCCGAGGGATTGACAACCCCTCGTTTGCGTTGGGTGCAAGGATTTGTTGTTTGTGTGCAGGTGCTGCTAACGAGGTGTTGCGTGATTCTCCTACTGGTTCGATAACCTTGGTTTCATAAACTGAGGGAAATACTTCTCTCTACTGTGCTGCATCATCCCTTCCTCTTCGGGGATAATACCAACGCAAGCTACAAGTAGCACTAGGTTTTACCAATATAGATGAATGTTCTCTTAATTTGCATCTTGCGGATTCTACTATTAAAAAGCCTTTGGGTAGAATTAATGATGTTCTTATTCTTGCAAATAGGAACTATGTGCCCGTTGATTTTATTGTACTTGACATTGAATGCAATTCTTCTTGCCCCATAATACTTGGTAGACCGTTCTTACGAACTATAGGTGCTGTTATTGACATGAAAGAAGGGAATATAAAATTTCAGTTTTCATTGAAAAAGGGTATGGAGCATTTCCTTAGGAAAAGAATTAAAGCACCATATGCATCCATTATGAGGGCCACTTATGGAATCAACTTGAAAGATGACAATACTTGAAACTATGCATTATGCCTAGCTAGGGGCATAAAACAATAGCGCTTGTTGGGAGGCAACCCAATGAATAAAATAAATTTTTTACTTTTTGTTTCTGTTATTGTGTGTTTTCATATTTATGCTACTGTTATTATTGTGTTTTTTTGTTTTTAATTAGTGTTTGTGCCAAGTAAAGCCTTTAGGATGATTTGGAAGATAGTATAATTGATGCTGTTTGGAAAACAGAAAGTTTTGCGTCCAGTGATGGAATTTTGGTTCTGTACTGGAGAATCAGAAAAATCTGAAATTTTTACACAGTATTGGTATATGAATTTTACACGTTTTCCTATTTTTTCATAATTTGTTGAGTTACATAAGTGTGGCTTTTAAATAGATTGCTACAGACTGTTCTGTTTTTGACAGATTCTGTTTTTGATGCACTACTTGCTTGTTTTGATGAAACTATGAATTGTATCGGGGGGTATAAGCCATGGAGAAGTTAGAATACAGTAGGTATAATGCAAAAATAAAATATGAATGTGTTTGCAACAGTACTTAAAGTAGTGATTTATTTTGTTATACTAACGGATCTCACGAAGGTTTTGGTAAGTTTTGTGTGATTGAAGTTTTCAAGTTTTGGGTGAGATCATGATGGATGAAGGAATAAGGAGTGGCAAGAGCCTAAGCTTGGGGATGCCCAAGGCACCCCAAGGTAATATTCAAGGAAGACTCAAGCGTCTAAGCTTGGGGATGCCCCGGAAGGCATCCCTTCTTTCTTCTACCAACCATCGGTAATTATACTTGGAGCTATATTTTTATTCGTCACATGATATGTGTTTTACTTGGAGCATCTTGTATTATATGAGTCTTTGCTTTGTTTGCTTTTTAGTTTGTCACAATCATCCTTGCTGAACACACCTATTTTGATAGAGCCACACGTTCATCATAATTTGTTAGAATACTCTATGTGCTTCACTTAAATTTTTTGAGCTAGGCAGTTGCTCTAGTGCTTCACTTAAATCTTTTTGAGCACGGTGGTGGCTATATGTGACGCCCCTGCTCGACCGTGAACTAATCATACACGCAAATGCACACAATCGAGGTCAGAGACTCACGGGAAGATATCACAACACAACTCTAAACACAAATGAAAAACATACAAGCTTAATATTACAAGCCAGGGGCCTCGAGGGCTCGAATACATAAGCTCGAGTCATACAAGCAACAGCGGAAGCAAAAGTATCTGAGTACAGACACAAAGTTAAACAAGTTTGCCTTAAGAAGGCTAGCATAAACAGCGACACTGATCGAAAAGGCGAAGGCCTCCGGCCTAGGGCCTCCGAACTACTCCTGGTCGGCGGACTCAACGTAGTAGTAGGTGCCTCCGGGGATCTCCTGCTCCTGGGCTCCGTCGTCTGATCTCAGCAAACGGGTATGGGGAAAAGAGATAGAAAAGCAACCGTGAGTAGTCATCCAAAGTACTCGCAAGACTGACATCAGAACTATACTAAATATGCATCGGTATCAAAGAAATGGGGCTATATCTTTGGACTAAACTGCAGAAATGCCGGAATAGAGGGGGAGAGGCCTAGCCTATCGAAGACTAGCATCTTGAAGCAATCTTGCAGCATCAGAAGAGAGTAGAGTATAGCAACACATAATAGCAATTATATTTTAGCAATGCCCTGAGATCCTTCCTCGACTACCCTGCGAGAAAGTGATCCCGAGAGCAGTAGTATCAGTTTATCATTGTAACGGTATCCATACATAGTTGTAGCAGATCAGGATACAACTCCGAGCGTCCTGTTACCATGGACACGGCTATTCGAATAGATCACTTCCCTCCAGGGGTGCACTACTGTTACCCAACACGCTCGATTAACCCTGACCGGACACACTTTTCTCGGTCATGCCCGGCCTCGGCTGATCGACACGACGTAGTCCTACCTAGGCTCAGCAGAGAGATCCCCGCCGGTCTACATCCTAAGCGCTCAGGGGTCTTGGGCCCATCGCCCTTTGCACTCCGGGTCGTTGCGCACATGGCGGGTCCAGGCACCACCTCTGTCCTGGATGGCGCCGGCCCAGCCGTGCCGCAATGCTGAACTGGACATCTAACAGAGCTTTCGGCTGATACATACGGCGCCGAGGGTCCCATAACCATTATCCCACGTGGTGGTAGTGCGTATAGGCCAGCGGCCAACTCAGATCAAATACCCAAATCCGTTAGGCGTGTTTAGTAACTCGCGAAGACGAACAGGATCCCTGTCGCTCCGACTTGGTAACACGCGAACCCGACCAGGAACCAGGCCCACCTCTCTCCTAGGTGGTCTCTGCCTGCCCTGTCGTTCCGCCACAATATCACTCGCGGGTGCTCTTGGCGCCGGCCCGACTTTAACAGTTTAAAGTATTACAATATGTAAACATTTTCGTGATCATCACCCCGAGTGATCACAGCCCGATAACAAGCATGGCATACGGACAAGGGTGAAGGGCCACAGATGAAACATAGCATACCTAACTAAGCATCATAGGATAGCAGGTAAGGTACCAATAGCAGGCGACGAAATTAGGCTATGCATCAGAATAAGAGCTATCGGGGCAACAACAGAAGCAATTCTAATGCAAGCATAAGGGAGAAAGAATGGGCGATATCTGATGATCAAGGGGGTTTTGCTTGCCTGGAAGCTCTGCTGAAAAGGAGGAAGGGTCGTCGGCGACGTAGTCGACCACAGGGACAACATCGGTCTCGGAGTCTACCGGAGAGAGGAGTGGGAAGAAACAGTAAATATAAAGCAAACAAAAGCACACAGATGCTTGGCATGGCAATAGGCTGTGCTAGGGGTGCCCTAACGTAGTACTAAGTATTTTAAACGGAGCGGAAAAATATCCGGGAATATTTTCCCAGCTCCAAACACTATTCATTTAGCGGTTTCGGTAGCAAATGTTCAACGTTCAGCATGTTAGAGGCATGTGATGGGTATGTGGAGGGCATATTCGGATTCTTCATATTTTTCTGATCATTTTTCATATATAAATTATTTTCATCCGAGTTACGGATTATTTTATATGATTTTTCAAAGTTTTAATCATTTTCTGGAATTTAATTTAAATTCGAAATTAAAATAGGAAAATGCTATGGGTACACAGAAGTGTACCCAGAAATGTGCATCTGTGGCTGACAGGTGGGTCCAGTTGACCCAGTCAAAGTTTGACTGGTCAACGGCTACTGTTCAAGGGGCCCACCTGTCAGTGCCTCCTTTTTTTATTTTTATTTTATTTTTTTGTTTACTTTTTTAATCCTTTTCTTTTCTTTTTATCTGGGCCGGCCCCACTGGACAGTGGCCCAGCCGGCTGGGGTGTGCACAAGCACACGCACGCGCACGGCAGAGGCGCGGCACGGCCGTGCGTGGCCTGGGCGAGTCCGGCGGGGCTGGCAGCAGCGGCTAGCGGGGGCGAGCAGGGGAGCGGCCACGCGTGGGCGGGGCCTGGCCGGGGCGCGGTGGAGAGGCTCGCGCGCGGACGGGCTGGGCTGGCGAAGGCGGGTGCCGGGGCGGCCAGGAGAGCTAGCAGGCGGCGGCAGCGGTAGCAGTAAGCAGCAGCAGCAGAGGAGCAGCGGTAGCAGCAGCTCGCGGGCAGCGGCAGGAGGCCGCGAGGCCACGCGTGGGCGCGCGTAAGGCGTGACCTGGGCAAGGCAGGGCGCGGGCGGCTGCGGGCGTGTGGGTGCATGAGCAGGGGCGCGGGGACCGCGATGAGCGCGAGCTCGGGCGGCGGCGGTGCACGGCGTCTACGGCGAGGGGAGGAAGGGGGAAAAGAGGGGGAACGGAGGAGGGACTCACAGTGGAGCTCATGGGCACGTCGGGGAAGCCGGGGGAGCACTGAGGGAGGAGATCCAGGGCGGGGCAGCGGCGACCGGACGCGGGGAAGACGATCCGATGGCGAGGCTCAAAGGCGTCTCCACTCGATTGGAGGCTCGGAGAAGATGAAGTCGTCCGTGAGGGTCCTCCTGGACATCTCCTTGCGGCGCGGGGTGGCTCCGGAGCGCGAGGACGATGAAGGCGCGGTGATGGAGGAGCTCGGGCGGGCTCTAATCAAGACAGAGAGTGAACGAGGGGGAGAATCGGGATTAGGGTTTGTCTACCGCGACAGGGAAGTACTTATGCATCTCGGGGTATCGATGAATGAATGACACGACGACGATCGGTGGCACGAACGGCGTGCGCGCGCGCGGCCATGCCATGCCCTGCCTGACTCTGTACAGAGGTGGGGAAAAGGCCAGTGTGGGCTTGGGCCGTGCTACTGTAGCACTAGGCTTCTAGTGCACAGTGCGCACTTAGTCCCTTTTTCTTTTTCTGTTTTATTTATCCTTTCTCTGTTTCCTATTTAACTTAGCTACTAAACGATTTTTGTTAGATGTGAAACTTTGCACATAAATCAAGCACAATATCGTTAGGTGGCACAAAAAGTTTGGGGCCATTTGGAGTTATCTAACCATTTTAGAAATTGAAATGGCCAATTAAATTGCTGCTGGACCACTAAATTAATTCCCAGGGGCAATTTGGGAATCCAAATAATGTTGGTTTTATTTTTATAATTGCTTTGGGATTATTGGCAATATTATGAACTATTTTGTTTTAAAATTTGATCAACTTTTATTTTGACTTGCATTTTGAATTTTTTGTTTAAAATGGAATTTGAAATGAGATAAGAACAAATGATGATTTAGCACGGCAAATGAAGATGACTTGGCATGATTAGAAGATGATCACTGTAGCATTTTACAAGGGGGTGTTACAATTCTCGTCCTCTAAAAGAAATTCTCGTCCCGATAATTCAGGAGGTAGAAGGGAAAAGGTCGGGGTATTCTTCACGAAGACGATCCTCGCGTTCCCAAGTGGCTTCATCTTCTGAATGATTCGACCACTGAACTTTAAAGAACTTGATTGCCTTCTGACGGGTTCGACGTTCAGATTGATCAAGAATATGGATCGGATGCTCCTTATAAGACAGGTCATCCTGCAATTCAAGCACTTCATGATCCACTGCTCGGATCGGATCTTTGAAGCAACGACGGAGTTGTGACACATGGAAAACATCGTGAACCTGAGAAAGGTTCGACGGTAGTTCCAACTGATATGCCACTTCTCCACGTCTGGCGAGAATACGGAATGGGCCAATGTAGCAAGGAGCTAGCTTGCCCTTGATTCCGAAACGGCGAGTGCCCTTCATCGGAGTAACACGAAGGTAAGCCTGTTCGCCAGGTTGATAGACCATTACCTTGTGTTTATGGTCATAGTTGCTCTTCTGACGAGACTGAGCAGTCTTCAGATGTTCCCGTACGATACGGACTTGTTCTTCAGCTTGTTGGATAATATCCGGACCGACGAGTGACCGTTCCCCAGTTTCTGACCAATTCAGAGGGGTTCGGCACTTACGTCCATAAAGAACTTCAAATGGTGCCATCTTCAGACTAGCTTGATAGCTATTGTTGTAAGAGAATTCAGCATACGGGAGAGATTCCTCCCATTTCTTACCGAATGAGATGACACAAGCTCGAAGCATATCTTCAAGCACTTGATTGACTCGTTCAACTTGTCCCTGGGACTGGGGGTGAAAAGCGGTGCTGAAGGACATATGGGTTCCCATAGCTTCTTGGAAACTTTCCCAGAACCTTGAGGTAAAGAGGCTGCCGTGATCTGAACTGATCTCCAACGGAACACCGTGGAGTGACACAATTCTAGAAACATACAAGTCTGCTAACTGGCTAGCAGTGATTGTCTCCTTGACTGGCAGAAAGTGAGCAACCTTTCAGAATCGGTCAATGACGACAAAAATAGCATCATGACCCTTCTGCGATCTGGGAAAACCAGTAATGAAATCCATTTCAACTTTGTACCATTTCCATTCAGGAATAGCAAGTGGTTGGAGAGTTCCAGCAGGCATTCGATGTTCTGCTTTGATGCAACGGCAAACGTCACACTCAGCAACATAACAAGCAATGTCTTGCTTCATATCAGGCCACCAATATCTCTGTCGAATGTCTTGGTACATCTTGGTACTACCAGGATGAATAGACAAAGGTGTGTCATGTGCTTCTTTCATAACATCCGAGCGCTAGTCCAGATTGTGCTTTCTGGGGACCACTAGGCGGCCTCTGAAGAACAAGGTACCATTATCATCAACAGTGAAGAACGATGAATTTCCTTTGGAGAGATAGCTCTTACTCTTCTCGACTTCAGAATCATACTTCTGCCTTGTCTTGATGTTGTGCTCGAGATCTGGTTCAACAACCAAGGTATTTAGATATCCTTGAGGAACTATCTCGATGTTCAGCTTTCGAAGCTCTTCATATAGGAAGGGTTGCTGCAGCTGAACCTCAAGTTCACATTGGCCTTGCCAGGGGTATAAGAAATACCCAAATCATAGTCTGTAATGGCCTCCATCCATCTTTGCTGACGGAGGTTCAGAGATGGTTGAGTGAACAAGTACTTCAAACTTTGATGATCCGTGTAGATCTCGCAACGATTACCAAGTAGGTAATGTCGCCATAACTTCAATGCATAAATAACTGCTGCAAGTTCAAGATCATGCGTTGGATAGTTCTCTTCATGAGGACGCAACTGTCGAGAGCCATAAGCAATCACTTTGCGCTCTTGCATTAGGACACAGCCTAATCCTTGACGAGACGCGTCACAGTAGATCACAAAGTCCTTGCGAGAATCTGGAGGAGCAAGCACTGGTGCAGATGTCAGATTGTCCTTGAGTGTTTGAAAACTTTCCTGCCATTTTTCTATCCACTCAAATTTAACGCCTTTGTGAAGCAGATCAGTCAGAGGCTTGGCAATCTTGGAGAAGTTCTCGACAAAACGGCGGCAATAGCTGGCGAGTCCGAGGAAACTCCTGACTTGCTTGACATTCTTCAGAGGAGTCCATTCAAGAATAGCCTGAACTCGTTCTGGGTTAACAGCAATGCCATCTTTGGAAATCATGTGGCCGAGATATGTCACTTCTGATAACCAGAACTCGCACTTAGAATACTTGGCATACAGTTGATGTTCACGCAGCTTCTCCAGTACAAGCCGAAGATGTTCGGCATGTTCTTCTTTATTCTTCGAATATATAAGGATATCATCCAGATAAACCACG
Organism: Elymus sibiricus; assembly: GCA_039707655.1. Lineage (NCBI taxonomy): Eukaryota > Viridiplantae > Streptophyta > Magnoliopsida > Poales > Poaceae > Elymus > Elymus sibiricus. The sequence continues at coordinate 34,314,578 of CM077670.1, forward strand.
ACGAACTTGTCGAGGTAATCCATGAAGATGTAGTTCATCAATCGAGAGAATGTTGCTGGAGCATTGGTTAAGCCAAAGGACATGACAGTGTACTCGTAAGAACCATAGCGAGTAACGAAAGCTGTCTTCGGTATGTCCTCTTTACGAACTCTGATCTAGTGGTATCCCAACCTCAAATCAAGTTTAGAGAATACTGAGGAACCAGCAAGTTGATCATACAGATCGTTGATTCTGGGAAGCGGATACTTGTTCTGAATTGTTGCCTGGTTGATAGGTCGGTAATCTTGGACCAGACGATTCGTACCATCCTTCTTCTTGACAAAGAGAGAAGGTGCTCCCCAAGCAGAAGAACTGGGGCGAATGAATCCCTTACGAAGTGATTTGTCGATTTCCTCCTTAAGTTCAAGGAGTTCATGCGGCGGCATCTTGTACGGACGCTTGGCAATAGGAGTAGTACCCGGTTTCAGGTCTATGATGAATTCGACAGCTCTAGCAGGGGGTACTCCTGGAAGTTCTTCCGGAAAGACATCTTGAAAGTCACGAACAACTGGAACATTCTCTATTCCTTCAAGTGGTGAAGCGTTCAATGCATTCAGAGCATATATCTGGCTTTCGGCATTCTGGACTATTTGGGCTGAGTATTTGATTGTCTGGCCAGAAGGGTGTGTGAGCCGGATTGTTTCAGTGGCACAGTCAATCAAAGCTTTATGAGACTTCAACCAGTCCATACCCAGAATGATGTCTATGTTGGAGGTCTTGAGGGCAATGAGAGAAACGGGGAATACCAATCCTCCAATCACAATGTGGTTACTGTGGTTTACCATGGTAGTTTGCCATTTAGCCCCGGGTGGCTGGATTACTAATGGGGTGGACATCTCCTCGAAAGGTATATCATGGCTTCGTGCAAAACTTTCAGACATGAAGGAGTGCGATGCCCCAGAATCAAATAGGACAGAAGCTGGGATTGAATTCACTAGAAGGGTACCCATCACAATTTTGGTGTCCTGTCGAGCTTCTTCAATCTTGACATGGTTGACACGAATAAGTTGACTAGCAGGTGGTCTGGCATCAGCGTTGCTGGGATGATGATTTCGACGGCCCCTCTTACGACCAACAGGAGGGCGTGATGCATTCTGAGGCTGATCCTGGCGACAGTTGAGAGCAAGGTGCCCTGGCTGTCTACACTTGTGGCATAAGCCATCATTAGGGGGAGGAGCCATAGCATTGGGCTGTCCAGCTGTGACGCCCCCGGCTTAATCGTGCACTAATCATACACGCAAATGCACACGATCAAGCCTAAGGACTCACTTGAAGATATCACAACACAACTCTAAAGACAAATAAAAGTCATACAAGCTTTATATTACAAGCCAGGGGCCTCGAGGGCTCGAATACATAAGCTCGATGTCATACAAGCATCAGCGGAAGCATCAGGTATCTGAGTACAAACACAAAGTTAACCGATATTCCTTTAAGAAGGCGGGGCAAAATAAAACACTGGATCGAAAGGCGCAGGCCTCCTGCCTGGGTGCCTCCTATCTACTCCTGGTCGTCGGAGGGCTCCTCGTAGTAGTAGTAGTATCCGGAGGGGTAGTAGTGGTAGTAGTCATCGTCGACTGCTGGGGCAGCTGGCTCCTGGGCTCCGTCATCTGGTCACAGCATTCGGGTATGGGGAAAAAGGGAAGCAAAGCAACCGTGAGTACTCATCCAAAGTACTCTGCAAGACTTACATCATAGCTATCCTACTTATGCAACATTATCAATGGAAGGCTGTATATGTGGACTGATCTGCAGAAATGCCAGAATAGAGAGAAAAGGCCTAGCCTATCGAAGACTAGCATCTTCAGGGTCTTGCAGCATAAGAAGAGTGCAGATTAGTACATAAATATAGTAGTAGCAACAAGTATCAACAATGCCCAGAGATCCTTCCTCGACTCCCTGCGAGAAAGCGATCCCGGAGCCAATATATTCAACCCATTTCTAGTTGTAGAAGATCGGGATATTCTCCGAGCGTCCTGTTACCGTGGACACGGCTATTCGAATAGATATACTTCCCTGCAGGGGTGCACCAACTTACCCAACACGCTCGATGACTCTGGCCAGACACACTTGCTCAGTCGATGCCCGGCCTCGGACTATCGACACGTCGTAGCCCTACCTAGGCTCGACAGAGAGGCCAGCACGCCAGTCTACATCCTAAGCACTCAGGGGTCTTGGGCCCATCGCCCTTTGCACTCCTGCGCGTTGCGTACACGGCCGGTGAGCAGTCCTAGCCCCCTTAATACAAGCGCAGGCTTTACCAGACCAACCCGGCGCGCGCCGCTCAACTGCTGACGTCTGAAGAGCTTCGGCTGATACATACGACGCCGAGTATCCATATTATTCCCACGTGCTGGTTAGCGCGAAAAGGCCAGAGGCCTACTCAGATCACATATCCTAACCCATTAGTGCATTTGGAGCGAGCGGAAACGAGCAGAGACTCACGATCCTGTGACCCCGTCGCCCCGTCTCGTGGACTTACGGCAAGGGCTAGGAATGCCCGGCCGTGCCACGTATTCATCTCTCGGGCACCCTCATGGTCAACCATAATCCACATCTCTCGCGGGTACCCCTCGGGGCCGACCCGGCTTTATCCAGGTATCAGTAATAAAGTGCAAGTAACCATGTGTCCATAACATCAAGAAGGAATCCGAGGAATCACTCTCGTTGGATTCCCATTCGATGTACCCGTCAAGGTGAACCCGGAGGAATCACCCTCGATGGTATTCGCAATTGCGGGGTTGCACGACAGAAGCTTTATCGGGGGTGGTGAAAGAGGAATCACCCTCAGTATCCCACAACCGACTAGCTCTACTACAGAGGCAACATCAGGAGTGAGATAAGAGGTATCACCCTCGGCACTCGATGGTAGCTCTGCAGAGTCGAGCAACTTAGGGGGTATGCGGTGATGTGCTGGTCTCATCCCGTTCGATCACATCGATCGGGCACAGGTACTAACGCGGGGCAACTGCAGCAAGGAAGAGGGGCCACAGATGGATTACCATCCAACCTATACTAAGCATTTTGGATAACAGGCAGGTATCAATAACAGTTACAAGGACAGGCTATGCATCAGAATAGGTTAAAACAATAGCAGCAACAATTTCTAATGCAAGCAGGAGGGAGAAAGAATAGGTGATATAAGCATGCGTCAAGGGGGGTTGCTTGCCTGGAAGCTCTGCGGAAAGGAGGGATCGTCGGTGGTGTCGTCGGTCTCTTGAGCTGCGTCGGTCTCGGGGGCTATCGGAGAAGAAGAGGGGGAAGAAACAATAAATAAAGGCAGATAATGCAACACAGATGCATGGCATGGCAGTATGCAGTGTTAGTGATGACCTAATGCAATGCTACATGTCGCAGACGAATCGGGAAAATATCTGGGATATTTTCCCGGCGTTTAGGCGGATTTCGGAGTACTGAACCGGAGGGGAAGGTTTCATGTTCAGATAGATAGGAGTGATGGTCAAGCATTTTGACCGCGTATTCGGATTCGTCTCGTTTTTCTGATCAACTTTCATGTAGAAATTTTTTCGATCCGAGCTACGGTTGAATTTCTACGAATTTTCAAAGTTTTAAACAGTTTTCTGAAATTTCTGGAATTATTTTAATTAAATTAATCCACATTATCTAGAATAGTGATTGATGACGTCAGTATGACGTCAGCGGGTCAACTGAGCTGACCCGGGTCAAACCTGACCAGTGGGTCCCACTGGTCAGTGACTCAGGGCTGATTAGTGGTTAATTAAAACTAATCTGGGTTAATTCGGGAGTGGACCCCACATGTCAGTGTCTGTTTAATTATTAGATTTATTTTAAAAACCTATTTAACTAATTAACCGCACAGGCCCACTGGTCAGTGGCAGTAACTGCCATGTCAGCTGGTTGACCTGGTGAGCGCGGTCAACTGGGCCCGCGGGGCCCAGCTGCCAGCGACCCAGACACGTCCACGTGGGCGCCACGTCGGCGTCGCCGGAATTTCGCCACCGGCGACCCGAAAAGCGGCGGAGGGCACCGGCGAGCTACGGGTTTCCGCTACGGTGGCTCAAAACGAGTGCCACAACCAGCATTCGAACGGCCGAAGCACGCCGCGTCCAACGGCGGCAACCTCGCGGGCAGAGGTGGTCGGAACTCGCCGGAAACGAGCTCGATGCGGCGGCAGGAGTTCGGGCTTCTTCGGAATCGCGGCTACGAGACGCGTTCGAGCTAACTAACGGTGCAGGCGGGCTCTACAGACCTCCAGGAACACGACGGAGGCCTTGGCTTGGCTCGAAGGTGGCCGAATCGAGCGTAACGAGCTCGCGGCCATGGCAGTACGCGGCAATGGCGGCGGCAGCACGACGAGCTAGATACAGCGCGCGAGGAAGAACCAGAGGAAGGAGAGGGTGCAGGGGCTTACGGCGCGGCTCACGGTGGCCCTTGGAATGCTTAGAAGCGCAGAAACGAGGAGAATCGGCGGCGGCGATCTCGGTGACCCGAGGAAGACGAAGGTGGCGCGCGAGCGATGTGGCGCCACCGAGCCCGGGGTCTTGGTCGCGGGAGAAGAGGCGGACGCCGGCGAGCCTCCTGGTCATGGCGGAGGAGCGAATGGGCGTTGGTGGCTGCGAGGAAGCAGCGGCGCGGCGTCGACGGCGCTCGGCCAGATAGGGGAAGGAGAGAGCGAGCGCTGGGGAGAGGGAGAGGGGAACTGAGAGCGTCCAGGGGGAGGAAGGAGGTCGGCCTTATCCTCCCAGCTACCTGCCTCGTCGCGGTGGCGAACAGCGGCCGGAGGAGGCGCGCGCGGCCATGGCGGGCACGACACGGCGGCGGGAGCAGGTAGGAGGCGACAGTAACGGGCTGGGCCGGCCACTGGGCCTTAGGTGAGCGGCAGGTAAGCCTCTGTTCTTTTCTCCTTTTTTCTGTTTTCTCTTTTATTTAAATAACAGAGAGGAGAAGGAATTTAATTGGGCTACCAATTCATTTTAGAAAAATGTGGGACTAAGCCCAATAAATACATTGCATTTTTAGGCACTGCCACAAATATTTTGGGAGCAAGATGAATCCATTTGGAATTTTCATAAATGAATTTGCATTTTAAATTGCTGGAATGGCACTGTATTAAATGCTAATGCTCATTTTAGCAACATGGTGATGTTGTTTTTCTTAACAACAAATTGTTTTGGAATATTTGCTAATTGATGAACATTTTTCCAGCAACTTTTGTGCAACTTCAAATTTCAATTGCATTTGAATTTGAATTCAGTGGCAGAATTTGAAATGAGATATTAAACCACTGTGATCAAGCATTGCAAATGAAGATGACTTGGCAAGGTTAACAGATGATCACTGTGCTTTATTACATAGGGGTGTTACAATTCTCCTCCTCTAAAAGAAATTCTCGTCCCGAGAATTCAGGAGGTAGAAGGAAACAAATCGGGGTATTCCTCCCGAAGACGATCCTCGCGTTCCCAGGTGGCTTCATCTTCAGTATGATTTGACCACTGCACTTTCAGGAACTTGGTAGTCTTCTGGCGGGTCCGACGTTCAGCTTGATCGAGAATGCAGATCGGATGCTCCTTATAAGATAGATCATCTTGCAAATCGAGCAACTCATGATCCACTGCTCGGTGCGGAGATTCCTTGAAGCAATGTCGAAGTTGCGACACATGGAAGACATCGTTGATATGAGAGAATTGCGGTGGCAACTCCAATTTATATGCCACTTGTCCACGTCTGGCGAGAATGCGGAAGGGGCCAATATAGCGAGGAGCTAGCTTGCCCTTGATTCCAAAGTGGTGGGTGCCCTTCATAGGAGTGACACGCAGATAAGCCTGCTCACCAGGTTGATAGATCGATCCCCAGTGTTTGCGATCATAATTGCTCTTTTGGCGAGACTGAGCAGCTTTGAGATTTTCCAGCACGATACGGACTTGCTCTTCAGCGTGTTGGATAATATGCGGACCAATGAGCGGTCGTTCCCCAATTTCTGACCAGTTCAGAGGGGTTCGACACTTACGTCCATAAAGAACCTCGAAGGGGGCCATTTTCAAGCTGGCTTGATAGCTGTTGTTGTAAGAGAATTCGGCGTACGAGAGAGATTCCTCCCACTTCTTGCCAAATGAAATGACACAAGCACGCAGCATATCTTCAAGCACTTGATTAATTCGCTCGACTTGGCCTTGTGACTGGGGGTGATAAGCTGAACTCCAGGTAATATGAGTTCCCATGGCTTCTTGAAATTTTGCCGAGAACATCGAGGTGAAAAGGCTGCCACGGTCTAAGCTGATCTCCTTCGGAATACCGTGGAGCGATACAATTCTGGAGATATACAACTCTCCTAACTGACTAGCAGTGATCGTCTCCTTTACTGGCAGAAAGTGTGCAACTTTGGAGAGTTGGTCGACGACGACAAGAATAGCATCGTGACCCTTCTGTGACTTGGGAAGGCCAGTAATGAGATCCATTTGAATCTTATCCCATTTCCATAAAGGAATAGGGAGCGGTTGCAGAATTCCAGTAGGCTTCTGATGTTCTGCCTTCACGCGATGACAAACTTCACATTCAGCAACATATCAAGCAATATCTTGCTTCATTCTAGACCACCAGTACCTTTGTCGGAGATCACGATACATCTTGGTGCTACCCGGATGAATAGACGGTGGTGTATCATGTGCCTCCTTCATGACTTTGTACGTCATAAGTTCGAATCGAGGTACCACAATGCGGCCTCTGAAATACAAAGTTCCATCTTCAGCAAGCGAGAAATCCCTGTACTTCTCAAGGTGAAGATCCCTTTTCATCAGATCAACTTCAGCATCTTTAGCTTGCGCACGCTTTACAGCCTTCTCAAGATCTGGCTGTATAACAAGGGTATTAAGAGAACCCTGAGGAACAATGTGGAGGTTCAGTTGGCGCAATTCTTCATACAGATGAGGTTGAGCTCGCTGAACCAAGAGGTTGTTGCAATAAGACTTGCGACTCAAGGCATCAACCATCACATTAGCCTTGCCAGGGGTATATGAAATACCGCAGTCATAGTCCGTAATCGTTTCCAACCATCGCTGTTGGCGGAGATTGAGATCCGGCTGAGTAAACAGGTACTTCAGACTTTGGTGATCAGTGTATATCTCACAACGATTACCGAGGAGGTAATATCGCCACATCTTCAATGCATAAATCACTGCAGCAAGTTCAAGATCATGCACTGGGTAATTCTCTTCATGAGGACACAACTGTCGCGAGGCATAAGCAATTACTCTTCGTTCCTGCATCAGGACACAGCCTAATCCTTGGCGAGAGGCGTCGCAATAAATTACGAAATCCTTGCGAGAATCCAGAGGTGCGAGCACTGGTGCAGAAGTCAGCTTGTTCTTGAGGGTCTGGAAACTTTCCTGACATTTATCTGTCCACTCAAACTTAACGCCTTTGTGAAGCAGATTAGTCAGAGGCTTGGCAATCTTTGAGAAGTTCTCGACAAAGCGACGACAATAACTTGCGAGACCGAGAAAACTTCTGACTTGCTTGACATTCTTCGGAGGAGTCCAGTCAAGAATAGCCTGAACTTGCTCGGGGTTGACAACAATGCCATCCTTGGAAATCACATGTCCAAGGTAGGTTACTTCAGATATCCAGAATTCGCACTTGGAATACTTGGCATATAACTGGTGCTCTCGAAGCTTCTCCAGAACCAATCGAAGATGTTCAGCGTGTTCTTCCTTATTCTTGGAATAAACCAGAATATCATCCAGATAAACCACGACGAATTTGTCGAGGTAATCCATGAAGATATAATTCATCAGGCGGGAGAACGTTGCTGGTGCATTTGTTAAGCCGAATGACATGACAGTGTACTCAGAAGAGCCATATTGGGTAACAAAGGCAGTCTTGGGAATATCCTCTTCACGGACACGGATCTGATGATAACCCAACCTCAAGTCGAGTTTAGAGAACACTGATGATCCAGCAAGTTGATCATACAGGTCATTGATCCGAGGAAGCGGATACTTGTTCTGAATGGTGGTTTGGTTGATAGGTCGGTAATCTTGGACCAATCGGTTTGTACCATCTTTCTTCTTGACAAAGAGAGAAGGTGCTCCCCAGGCAGAGGAACTTGGACGGATGAAACCCTTTTGAAGTGATTTGTCGAGTTCCTCCTTAAGCTCGAGAAGTTCATGCGGAGGCATCTTATAAGGACGCTTCGCAATAGGAGTTGTGCCTGGTTTAAGGTCGATGACAAACTCGACAGCTCTAACAGGGGGTACTCCGGGAAGTTCTTCCGGGAAGACATCCCGGAAGTCACGAACGACGGGAACATTTTCGATCCCCTCAAGAGGTGAAGCGTTCAACGCATTCAGTGCATAAATCTGAGCCTCGGCACTTTGAACAATATGAGCATGGTAATTTACCAGCTCATCTGATGGGTGCAGGAGATGTACAACTTTGGTGGCACAATTGATCAAGGCGTAGTGAGCCTTCAACCAATCCATTCCAAGAATGAGGTCAATCTTGGAAGATTTCAAGATAATGGGAAAGGCACGGAACTCCAACCCTTCAATATCAATGGTGACATCGGGGCTGAACAGAGAGGTTTGACATTGGCCCGCGGGAGTGTTTACCACTAATGGATGGTGCAGCGTTTCACATTTAAGGTCATGCATGAGTGCAAAATGTTCTGACATGAATGAATACGATGCACCTGAATCAAATAAAACAGATGCTGGTACTGAATTAACAAGAAGAGTACCCATCACAGTTTCTGGTTGATCCTGAGCTTCAGCCATGTTGACGTGATAAGCCTGCCCACGACCATATGAAGGTTTGCATTATAATTGCGAGGCTGATTAATTCCACGGCCATTTCCATGGCCAGCTGGAGGAAGCACTAACTGATTCTGACTCTGAGAGCAGTCTCTGGCACGGTGACCTGGATGGCCACACTTGAAGCAGAGTCCATTGTTAGGACGGGGAGCAGGAGCTCGTAGCATTGGAGCTTGAGGTCTGAACTGCCTTGGTGGCGGAGGAGGCATACGTGGTGCAACATACGATGGCCTCTGAACAGGTACAGCTGGCCGGTATATGCTCTGAGGGATCCAAATACGGCGCTTCTGGGAAGACGAGCCTGAAGATGAGCCCGCTTCACAGGTGCGCTTAAGAGCATCCTTGTGATCCTTCAGACCAGTTTCAACCTGGATAGCCTTGTTCACCAAGGTGGCGAAATCGGCAAAGTCTTGGACTAGCAGAGCAAGCTTGATGTCAGGGTTGAGCCCTTCACGAAACTTCTCCTGTCTGCGTGCGTCGGTAGCAATATCCTCTTCAGCATAACGAGAAAGCTCCAAAAATTCCCGCCGATAAGCTTCCACAGACTTGTTCCCCTGAGTGAGATTACGGAACTCACGCATCTTCCGGTCCATAACTCCTTGCGGAATATAACGGGCACGGAAAGCAGCTTTGAATTCTATCTAGGTGATAATGGTTCCAGGAGCTAAGGTTTACCTGTGAGTGTCAAACCATTGTGCTGCAGGTCCCTTCAGAAAGTATGATGCGAAGGTGACATAGCTGGCAGGGTCAACATTCGCAGACTCCATCTCAAAAAAGATGTCGCGGAGCCAGTCATCAACATCAAGTGGCTGAACTGAGTTGCGATAAATAGTTGGATTCAGACGCACAAATTCTTGCAAAGTAATTGCGGCTTGCTGCTGGCTGGCATTGGGACGGGGAAACTGATCCATTAGCCCTTGCATAAACTGACGGTGCACTTCAAACTATTGCATCATGGCTGCCATATAGTCGGGCGGTGGTGGATTGTTGGCACCACGACCACGACCTGTTGGTCTAACCATCCTGCTAAAATTCAACAGGGGGTAGTTTAGCAATGAGCATTGCAATTGTATGGAGTCATTTATGAAGTAACATGCACAATAAAAGAAAGTGCAATAAATACATCAACATAGTCATCATGACATACAGATCCATACATAGGTTCGGTTACAGACCAGCGTTACAACGGCAAAAGGAAAAGCTAGACAACTAGGCGGCACGCAGGCACGCGGTGGAGGGATACAACACCGCGACATAGCGATATGCTACATCAGCGTCGGAGAAAACCACTGAACCTAGGTAACTGCATGTGACGACGCCGTGCACCCTCGATGTGAGGATCCTGTGCTCCGCGGACACTCTGGTGCAGAACCTGGTCCCGAACTGGAAGAAGAGGACCACGCGGAGGGGTAAAACCTCCAACAGCAGGCCAGTCAAGACCTGGTGGCATCTCCATCCTGCGCGGGTAAAGAATGTACTCTGGGTGCATCCATGCACTGACTGCTGGCAGCAACTATGTCAGAGCGTCGTAAAGACGAGCACGAGTGGCGTGCAACTCAACAGCAAGAGCTCGAGCAGTGCGGTCCAGAGCCTGAGTGTACTGTACCAAAACCTGCGGGTCATAGCGACGCGACACGTAAGGTGTACAGACAGCAGTATAGTATCCAGTGTCTTTCCCAGCAGGAGCATACGGGATGTATCTGAAGGCAGTATGCTCCAAGCGACTGCTGTGCTCCCCACGGAGATGGGCAATAGCAGTATAGGCAGCATCATGGGCTGCCATGTCGACAGTCACTCCAACACCGTGAAAGGTGTGCAACTCAGTGACGGAGATGTCCTGCCGATCAAAGATGCGAACCTCAGCATGGTACTGCTCCTGGTTGAACTCGCGGTAATCCTCGTAAACGGTGTACTCGGGATACCAGCGATATCCCAGCCTGGTCAAAAGATCGACCAAGATGGCCGGGAACCCAGTCGCATCAACAACCATGGTCAGACGGACAAGCTGTCTTGCGGGACGCGGCGGAAACAAATGATCCATCTGAAACAGAGGAAATTTTAAGATTGTCAAATGACAGTGTGAGAAGCACATGATAACTTGGAAAGGAAAGGTTAAACAGAACAATCGAAAAGAAAAAGTGATTATCAGATTAATCAGTCCAAAGGAATGAATTAGTTGCAGACAATCCAGCTCTCCGGGTGAAAGTGATTACGAGAACCTAATGTCAGAGTTAGTAAAATCATTTAACCCGAAAAGAAGAGAGATCAGAGTCCCAAAGTATAGGTGAGGAATAAAAGATCCTAATACCACCCATTGGCAACGTGGGCCCGTAAGCCACACAGCCATGTTAGTAAAATCGTTTTGCAAAGACTAGACTCAACTTCGGCCAAGGAGTTGGAAAGGAGGTTCCTACAGGCAGTCGGCTCTGATACCAACTAGTGACGCCCCCGGCTTAATCGTGCACTAATCATACACGCAAATGCACACGATCAAGCCTAAGGACTCACTTGAAAATATCACAACACAACTCTAAACACAAATAAAAGTCATACAAGCTTTATATTACAAGCCAGGGGCCTCGAGGGCTCGAATACATAAGCTCGATGTCATACAAGCATCAGCGGAAGCATCAGGTATCTGAGTACAGACACAAAGTTAACAGATAGGCCTTTAAGAAGGCGGGGCAAAATAAAACACTGGATCGAAAGGCGCATGCCTCCTGCCTGGGTGTCTCCTATCTACTCCTAGTCGTCGGAGGGCTCCTCGTAGTAGTAGTATCCGGAGGGGTAGTAGTGGTAGTAGTCATCGTCGACTGCTGGGGCAGCTGGCTCCTGGGTTCCGTCATCTGGTCACAGCATTCGGGTATGGGGAAAAAGGGAAGCAAAGCAACCGTGAGTACTCATCCAAAGTACTCTGCAAGACTTACATCAGAGCTATCCTACTTATGCAACATTATCAATGGAAGGCTGTATATGTGGACTGATCTGCAGAAATGCCAGAATAGAGAGAAAAGGCCTAGCCTATCGAAGACTAGCATCTTCAGGGTCTTGCAACATAAGAAGAGTGCAGATTAGTACATAAATATAGTAGTAGCAACAAGTATGAACAACGCCTAGAGATCCTTCCTCGACTCCCTGCGAGAAAGCGAACCCGGAGCCAATATATTCAACCCATTTCTAGTTGTAGAAGATCGGGATATTCTCCGAGCGTCCTGTTACCATGGACACGGCTATTCAAATAGATATACTTCCCTGCAGGGGTGCACCAACTTACCCAACACGCTCGATGACTCTGGCCGGACACACTTGCTCAGTCGATGCCCGGCGTCGGACTATCGACACGTCGTAGCACTACCTAGGCTCGACAGAGAGGCCAGCACGCTGGTCTACATCCTAAGCACTCATGGGTCTTGGGCCCATCCCCCTTTGCACTCCTGCGCGTTGCGTACGCGGCCGGTGAGCAGTCCTAGCCCCCTTAATACAAGCGCAGGCTTTACCAGACCAACCCGGCGCGCGCCGCTCAACTGCTGACGTCTGAAGAGCTTCGGCTGATACATACGACGCCGAGTATCCATATTATTCCCACGTGCTGGTTAGCGCGAAAAGGCCAGAGGCCTACTCATATCACATATCCTAACCCATTAGTGCATTTGGAGCGCGCGGAAACAAGCAGAGACTAACGATCCTGTGACCCCGTCGCCCCGTCTCGTGGACTTACGGCAAGGGCTAGGAATGCCCGGCCGTGCCACGTATTCATCTCTCGGGCACCCTCATGGTCAACCCGAATCCACATGTCTCGCGGGTACCCCTCGGGGCCGACCCGACTTTATCCAGGTATCAGTAATAAAGTGCAAGTAACCGTGTGTCCATAACATCAAGAAGGAATCCGAGGAATCACCCTTGTTGGATTCCCATTCGATGTACCCGTCAAGGTGAACCCGGAGGAATCACCCTCGATGGTATTCACACTTGCGGGGTTGCACGACAGAAGCTTTATCGGGGGTGGTGAAAGAGGAATCACCCTCGGTATCCCACAACCGACTAGCTGTACTACAGAGGCAACATTAGGAGTGAGATAAGAGGTATCACCCTCGGCACTCGATGGTAGCTCTGCAGAGTCGAGCAACTTAGGGGGTGTGCGGTGATGTGCTGGTCTCATCCCGTTCGATCACATCGATCGGGCACAGGTACTAAAGCGGGGCAACTACAGCAAGGAAGAGGGGCCACAGATGGATTACCATCCAACCTATACTAAGCATTTTGGATAACAGGCATGTATCAATAACAATTACAAGGATAGGCTATGTATCAGAATAGGTTAAAACAATAGCAGCAGGAATTTCTAATGCAAGCAGGAGGGAGAAAGAATAGGTGATATAAGCATACGTCAAGGGGGGTTGCTTGCCTGGAAGCTCTGCGGCAAAGGAGGGATCGTCAGTGGTGTCGTCGGTCTCCTGAGCTGCGTCGATCTCGGGGGCTATCGGAGAAGAAGAGGGGGAAGAAACAATAAATAAAGGCAGATAATGCAACACAGATGCATGGCATGGCAGTATGCAGTGTTAGTGATGACCTAATGCAAAGCTACATGTCGCAGACAAATCGAGAAAATATCTGGGATATTTTCCCGGCGTTTAGGCGGATTTCGGAGTACTGAACCGGAGGGGAAGGTTCCATGTTCAGATAGATAGGAGTGATGGTCAAGCATTTTGACCACGTATTCGGATTCGTCTCGTTTTTCTGATCAACTTTCATGTAGAAAGTTTTTCGATCCGAGCTACGGTTGAATTTCTACAAATTTTCAAAGTTTTAAACAGTTTTCTGAAATTTCTTGAATTATTTTAATTAAATTAATCCACATTATCTGGAATAGTGAATGATGACATCAGTATGACGTCAGCGGGTCAACCGAGTTGACCCGGGTCCCACTGGTTTGATTAGTGGTTAATTAAAACTAATCTGGGTTAATTAGGGAGTGGACCCCACATGTCAGTGTCTGTTTAATTATTAGATTTATTTTAAAAACCTATTTAACTAATTAACCGCACAGGCCACTGGTCAGTGGCAGTAACTGCCACGTCAGCTGGTTGACCTGGTCAGCGCGGTCAACTGGGCCCGCGGGGCCCAGCTGGCAGCGACCCAGACACGTCCACGTGGGTGCCACGTCGGCGTCGCTGGAATTTCGCCGCCGGTGACCCGAAAAGCGGCGGAGGGCACCGGCGAGCTTTGGGTTTCCGCTACGGTGGCTCAAAACGAGCGTCACGACCAGCATTCGAACGGCCAAAGCACGCCGTGTCCAACAGCGGCAACCTCACGAGCAGAGGTGGTTGGAACTCGCCAGAAACGAGCTCGATGCGGCGGCCGGAGTTCGGGCTTCTTCGGAATCGCGGCTACGCGACGCGTTCGAGCTAACTAACGGTGCAGGCGGGCTCTACGGACCTCTAGGAACACGACGGAGGCCTTGGCTTGGCTCGAAGGTGGCCGAATTGAGCGTAACGAGCCCGCGGCCATGGCAGTACGCGGCAATGGCGGCGGCAACACGGCGAGCTAGATACGGCTCGCGAGGAAGAACCAGAGGAAGGAGAGGGTGCAGGGGCTTACGGCGCGGCTCACGGTGGCCCTTGGAATGCTTAGAAGCGCAGAAACGAGGAGAATCGGCGGCGGCGATCTCGGTGACCCGAGGAAGACGAAGGTGGCGCGGGAGCGATGTGGCGCCGCTGAGCCCGAGGTCTTGGTCGCGGGAGAAGAGGCGGACGCCGGCGAGCCTCCTGGTCACGGCGGAGTTGCGAATGGGCGTCGGTGGCCGCGAGGAAGCAGCGGCGTGGCATCGACGGCGCTCGGCCAGAGAGGGGAAGGAGAGAGCGAGCGCTGGGGAGAGGGAGAGGGGAACTGAGAGCGTCCAGGGGGAGGAAGGAGGTCGGCCTTATCCTCCCAGCTACCTGCCTCGTCGTGGTGGCGAGCAGCGGTCGAAGGAGGCGCGCGCGACCATGGCGGGCACGACACGGCGGCGGGAGCAGGTAGGAGGCGACAGTAACGGGCTGGGCTGGCCACTAGGCCTTAGGTGAGCGGCAGGTAAGCCTCTGTTCTTTTCTCCTTTTTCTGGTTTCTCTTTTATTTAAATAACAGAGAGGAGAAGGAATTTAATTGGGCTACCAATTCATTTTAGAAAAATGTGGGATTAAGCCCAATAAATACATTGCATTTTTAGGCACTGCCACAAATATTTTGGGAGAAAAATGAATCCATTTGGAATTTTCATAAATGAATTTGCATTTTAAATTGCTGGAATGGCACTGTATTAAATGCTAATGCTCATTTTAGCAACATGGTGATGTTGTTTTTCGTAACAACAAATTGTTTTGGAATATTTGCTAATTGATGAACATTTTTCCAGCAACTTTTGTGCAACTTCAAATTTCAATTGCATTTGAATTTGAATTCTGTGGCAGAATTTGAAATGAGATATTAAACCACTGTGATCAAGCATTGCAAATGAAGATGACTTGGCAAGGTTAACAGATGATCACTATGCTTTATTACATAGGGGTGTTACACCAGCCTGAATCGTTAGCTATCTCGGCGGTGGAGGCAGACGAGGTGCAACATAAGACGGGCTTGGTGTTGGAGCAGGTCGATGATGAACATTGTGCGGAATCCAGATTTGACGTTTCTGAGCAGGCTGACCCGAGGATGGGCCAACATCCCGAGTACGCTTGAGCGACTTCTGGTACTCAGACAGAGCAGGTTCAGCTCGGAAAGCTTGGCTGACAAGCGTCGCAAAATCCGCGCAATCATGGACAACAAGTGCGAGCTTTATATCAGGCCGCAGTCCTTCACGAAACTTCTCTTGCTTGCGAACATCAGTGTAGACGTCATCTGCAGCATAGCGGGATAATTCGAGAAATTTCCTCTGATATTCATCCATCGTCATTTTGCCCTGTGTGAGTTTGCGAAACTCCTTCTTCTTCTGGTCGATCAGACCTTGAGGAATGTGTCATGCACGGAAGGCTGGTTGAAATTCCTGCCAAGTGGTTATAGTTCCAGTAGGCAGCATACGCCTGTGGCTTTCCCACCATTGAGCAGCTGGACCCTTCAGGTGAAATGCCGCAAAGGTGACGTAACTTTCAGGGGCAACATTAGCTGACTCCATCTCAAATAGGATATCATGAAGCCAATCATCAGCATCCATAGGATTGGTGGAGTTGCGAAAAATGGACGAGTTGAGGCGCACGAATTCTTGCAGTGTTATTGGGGCAGGCTGTTGCGCATTCTGGTTTGGAAACTGGGCCATTACCCTAGTCATAAACTGACGATTCAGCTCAAACTGCTACATCATTGTGGCAATATAGGGTGGAGGTGGAGGATCGTCAGCCATCTTGCCAAATCAACAAGGGCAGTTTAGCAAGAACAACTGCATGTGTAAGAGGTCATTCATGAGGTAACATGAGTAATGAACAAGAAGGGCATTAGACACATATTAGTAGTCATTAGAGACATACAAACTTATGCACGGAGTTGGATACAAATGGCAGTAGGAGTTCGGAAACGCACGCAGCTAGACAAACTAGGCGGCGTGCAGGCACGCGGTGAAGGAATACAACAACGAGACATAGCAAAGGCTACACCAACGTCGGAGAAAACTATTGGAGCAAGGAATCTGCAAATGACAACGCAGGGTGCCCTCGATAAAAGGATCCTGCGGGTCGTGAACACTGTGAAGCAGATCCTGGTCCACAATTCAAAGAAGGTTGATTGAAATCTCCGGGTGGATGTGATCACGAGAACCTAATGTTAGTGTTAGCAAAATCTTTAACCCGCATAGGAGAGAGATCAGAGCCCCAGAGTAAGGAAGAGGAATAAAAGATCCTAATCCCATCCATTGGCGACGTGGGCCCGTAAGCCACACAGCCATGTTAGTAAAACACTTTTTGAAAGACTAGACTCAACTTCGGACAAGGAGTTGGAAGGGGGGGGGGGGGTTCTATAGGCAGTCGGCTCTGATACCAACTTGTGACGCCCCTGCTCGACCGTGCACTAATCATACACGCAAATGCACACGATCGAGGTCAGAGACTCACGGGAAGATATCACAACACAACTCTAAACACAAATGAAAAACATACAAGCTTAATATTACAAGCCAGGGGCCTCGAGGGCTCTAATACATAAGCTTGAGTCGTACAAGCAACAGCGGAAGCAAAAGTATCTGAGTACAGACACAAAGTTAAACAAGTTTGTCTTAAGAAGGCTAGCACAAACAGCGACACTGATCGAAAAGGCGAAGGCCT
This sequence comes from Elymus sibiricus, assembly GCA_039707655.1. Taxonomy (NCBI): domain Eukaryota; kingdom Viridiplantae; phylum Streptophyta; class Magnoliopsida; order Poales; family Poaceae; genus Elymus; species Elymus sibiricus. The sequence continues at coordinate 34,331,691 of CM077670.1, forward strand.
CTTGCCTAGGGCCTCCGAACTACTCCTGGTCGGCGAACTCAACGTAGTAGTAGGTGCCTCCGGGGATCTCCTGCCCCTGGGCTCCGTCGTCTGATCGCAACAACCGGGTATGGGGAAAAGAGATAAGAAAGCAACCGCGAGTACTCATCCAAAGTACTCGCAAGACTGACATCAGAACTATACTAAATATGCATCGGTATCAAAGAAATGGGGCTATATCTTTGGACTAAACTGCAGAAATGCCGGAATAGAGGGGGAGAGGCCTAGCCTATCGAAGACTAGCATCTTGAAGCAATCTTGCAGCATCAGAAGAGAGTAGAGTATAGCAACACATAATAGCAATTATATTTTAGCAATGCCCTGAGATCCTTCCTCGACTACCCTGCGAGAAAGTGATCCCGAGAGCAGTAGTATCAGTTTATCATTGTAATGGTATCCATACATAGTTGTAGCAGATCAGGATACAACTCCGAGCGTCCTGTTACCGTGGACACGACTATTCGAATAGATCACTTCCCTGCAGGGGTGCACTACTGTTACCCAACACGCTCGATAAACTCTGGCCGGACACACTTTTCTCGGTCATGCCCGGCCTCGGCTGATCGACACGACGTAGTCCTACCTAGGCTCAGCAGAGAGGTCCCCGCCGGTCTACATCCTAAGCGCTCAGGGGTCTTGGGCCCATCGCCCTTTGCACTCCGGGTCGTTGTGCACATGGCGGGTCCAGGCACCACCTCTGTCCTGGATGGCGCCGGCCCAGCCGTGCCTTAATGCTGAACTGGATATCTAACAGAGCTTTCGGCTGATACATACGGCATCGAGGGTCCCATAACCATTATCCCACGTGGTGGTAGTGCGTATAGGCCAGCGGCCAACTCAGATCAAATACCCAAATCCGTTAGGCTTGTTTAGTAACTCTTGAAGACGAACAGGATCCCTGTCGCTCCGACTTGGTAACACGCAGACCCGACCAGGGACCAGGCCCACCTCTCTCCTAGGTGGTCTCCGCCTGCCCTGTCGTTCCGCCACAATATCACTCGCGGGTGCTCTTGGAGCTGACCCGTCTTTAATATTGTTCTCTCGCGGGCACTCTTGGAGCCGGCCCGACTTTAACAGTTTAAAGTATTACAATATGTAAACATTTCCGTGATCATCACCCCGAGTGATCACGGCCCGATAACAAGCATGGCATACGGACAAGGGTGAAGGGCCACAGATGAAACATAGCATACCTAACTTAGCATCATAGGATAGCAGGTAAGGTACCAATAGCAGGCGACGAAATTAGGCTATGCATCAGAATAGGAGCTATCGGGGCAACAACAGAAGCAATTCTAATGCAAGCATAAGGGAGAAAGAATGGGCGATATCTGATGATCAAGGGGGTTTTGCTTGCCTGGAAGCTCTGCTGAAAAGGAGGAAGGGTCGTCGGCGACGTAGTCGATCACAGGGACAGCATCGGTCTCGGAGTCTACCGGAGAGAGGAGGGGGAAGAAACAGTAAATATAAAGCAAACAAAAGCACACAGATGCTTGGCATGGCAATAGGCTGTGCTAGGGGTGCCCTAACGTAGTACTAAGTATTTTAAACGGAGCGGGAAAATATCCGAGAATATTTTCCCAGCTCCAAACACTATTCATTTAGCGGTTTCGGTAGCAAATGTTCAACGTTCAGCATGTTAGAGGCATGTGACGGGTATGTGGAGGGCATATTCGGATTCTTCATATTTTTCATATGTAAATTATTTTCATCCGAGTTACGGATTATTTTATATGATTTTTCAAAGTTTTAATCATTTTTTGGAATTTAATTTAAATTCAAAATTAAAATAGGAAAATGCTATGGGTACAAAGAAGTGTACCCAGAAATGTGCATCTGTGGCTGACAGGTGGGTCCAGTTGACCCAGTCAAAGCTTGACTGGTCAACGGCTACTGTTCATGGGGCCCACCTGTCAGTGCCTCATTATTTTTATTTTTATTATTTTTTTGGTTACTTTTTTTTAATCCTTTTCCTTTCTTTTCTTTTTATCTGGGCCGGCCCCACTGGACAGTGGCCCAGCCGGCTGGGGTGTGCACGAGCACACGCACGCGCACGGCAGAGGCGCGACACGGCCGTGCGTGGCCTGGGCGAGGCCGGCGGGGCTGGCAGCAGCGGCTAGCGGGGACGAGCAGGGGAGCGGCCACGCGTGGGCTGGGCCTGGCCGGGGTGCGGTGGAGAGGCTCGCGAGCGGACGGGCCAGGCTGGCGAAGGCAGGTGCCGGGGCGGCCAGGAGAGCTAGCAGGCGGCGGCAGCGGTAGCAGTAAGCAGCAGCAGCAGAGGAGCAGCGGCAGCACCAGCTCGCGGGCAGCGGCAGGAGGCCGCGAGGCCACGCCTGGGCGTGCGTAAGGCGCGACCTGGGCAAGGCAGGGCGCGGGCGTGTGGGAGCATGAGCAGGGGCGCGGGGACCGCGATGAGCGCGAGCTCGGGCGGCGGCGGTGCACGGCGTCTACGGTGAGGAGAGGAAGGGGGAAAAGAGGGGAACGGAGGAGGGCCTCACAGTGGAGCTCGTGGGCACGTCGGGGAAGCCGGGGGAGCACTGAGGGAGGAGATCCAGGGCAGGGCAGCGGTGACCCGATGCGGGGAAGACGACCCGATGGCGAGGCTCAGAGGTGTCTCCGCTCGATTGGAGGCTCGAAGAAGATGAAGTCGTCCGTGAGGGTCCTCCTGGACATCTCCTTGCGGCGCGGGGTGGCTCCGGAGCGCGAGGACGATGATGGCGCGGCGACGGAGGAGCTCGGGCGGCTCTAATCGAGACAGAGAGTGAACGAGGGGGAGAATGGGGATTAGGGTTTGTCTACCGCGACAGGGAGGTACTTATGCTTCTCGGGGTATCGATGGATGAATGACACGACGACGATCGGTGGCACGAACGGCGTGCGCGCGCGCGGCCATGCCATGCCCTGCCTGACTCTGTACAGAGGTGGGGGAAAAGGCCAGTGTGGGCTTGGGCCGTGCTACTGTAGCACTAGGCTTCTAGTGCACAGTGCGCACTTAGTCCCTTTTTCTTTTTCTTTTTTTGTTTTATTTATCCTTTCTCTGTTTCCTATTTAACTTAGCTACTAAACGATTTTTGTTAGATGTGAAACTTTGCACATAAATCAAGCACAATATCGTTAGGTGGCACAAAAAGTTTGGGGCCATTTGGAGTTGTCTAACCATTTTTAGAAATTGAAATGGCCAATTAAATTGCTGCTGGACCACTAAATTAATTCCCAGGGGCAATTTGGGAATCCAAATAATGTTGGTTTTATTTTTATAATTGCTTTGGGATTATTTGCAACATTATGAACTATTTTGTTTTAAAATTTGATCAACTTTTATTTTGACTTGCATTTTAAATTTTTTGTTTAAAATGGAATTTGAAATGAGATAAGAACAAATGATGATTTAGCACTGCAAATGAAGATGACTTGGCATGATTAGAAGATGATCACTATCGCATTTTACAAGAGGGTGTTACACTATATTTTAAAGAAATGAACTCTCATGCTTCACTTATATTATTTTGAGAGTTGATAAGATTGAAATTTTGAAGAAATATTTGCGCTCTCATGCTTCACTTATATCGTTTTGAGAGTTGATGATAGTAATGGCAATTTGCACAAGATATGAATTTGGTCCCAAAGTGATGAATATTCAAGAGGGATATAATAAAAACTTTCATATAGATCATTGGATATGATAAGTGTGATTCCTTGCAATAGTTTTGCGATATGGAGATGATGATATGTGAGTCATGTTAGTGAGCAATTGTGATTTAGTAAGAATATTGGTGTTAAAGTTTGTGATTCCCTATGCATGCACGTTAAGTCAATAGTTATGCAACGAAATTATATCCTACTTATGGTGCATTATTCGGTGTTAGTTATGTTCAGTGCATGTTTATGACCGTTTTCGCTTTTTGGTTGGTTGCTTCTCAATCTATTTGCTAGCCTTCATTTGTACTAAGCGGAAATACTGCTTGTGCATCCAAACTCCTTAAACCCAAGTTGTGCCAAATGAGTGCACCATACCTACCTATATGTGGTATTTCCATGCCGTTCCAAGTAAATTTGTGTGTGCCAACTCTAATTTTCAAAATAATTTTTCTGTTTTGTGTGCCCGTACCGCTCATGAGGCGGAAGGGGGTGGCCAATATTTTCCATGCTAGGTGGGTTATTCTCACGATGAGTGTTTATTCACTTGTCATTGCACGAGAGTGTGGCAGGTAATAGGGATGCCCAGTCCCGAAATGAAATGAAATGAAAAATCTTATATGATGATAATAATAAATTCCTTGGAAAGTGTTGGTATGGAGGGCACCCGTGGATACGACTAGCCATGGATTGTGAAAGAATGGTGGAAAAGGAATAAACTTTATTTTCTGTTCGGGAACCGCCTATAACGTATCTAGCATGGAAGATATTGGGAATTCTCGTTCGTTTTCGTTGACAGGAAAAGCATGCCTCCCAATTTTTTTATCTCTCTAATTTAAGCCTTGAGCTCTGGCACATTAGCAAATCTCTGCTTCCCTCTGCGAAGGGCCTATCTATTTACTTTTATGCAATTTTTATTTTCTTGAGTCCCCATCTTCTCTTATAAAGCACCAACTAGAGAGCACTATTGTCATACTTGTGCATTGTGTGTAGCTAATATTTGAGTGTGTTTCATGAATGGATCAATGATTGAGCATAATGGGCTAGGGATAACTTTCTTTAGCGTTGACATTTTGAAAGACATGGTTGCTTGTTAGCATGCTTGAGTATTTATATCTTCATGTCAAATTATAGACTATTGCTTTGAATCATTCAAGCCCAATGTCCATGCTATAAAAGAAAAGAATATATGATGAATATGATAGGCAGCATTCCACATCAAAAATTCTATTTTTATCATTTACCTACTCAAGGACGAGCAGGAATTAAGCTTGGGGATGCTGATACGTCTCCAACGTATCTATAATTTTTGATTGTTCCATGCTATTATATTATCAATCTTGGATGTTTTTATATACATTTACAACAATTATATATCATTTTTCGGGACTAAACTATTAACTTAGTGTCCAGTGCCAGTTGCTGTTTTCTGCCTATTTTTGGTTTTACAGAATATCAATACAAAACGAAGTCCAAATGGCACGAAACTTTTTGGAGATATTTTTCTGGACATAACCAACACTAGAAGCTTCGGGAGAAGGCCAGAAGCCCCAGGAGGTGGCCACGAGCCACCAGGGCGCGCCTGGGGGGGGGGGGGGCAGGCGTGCCCTAGTGCCTCATGGGCCCACCTCTGCCTCTTTTGACCTAATTCCACCACTATAAATTCCCAAAAATCGGGAAACCAATGGAAGAGTCCACGAAATATTTTTTCCGCCGCCGCAAGCTTCTATTCTCGAGAGATCCCATCTGGGGGCCTTTTTCGGCACTCCGCCGGAGGGGGAATCGATCACGGAGGGGCTGTACATCAACCTTGCTGCCCTTCCGATCATGTGTGAGTAGTTTACCACAGACCTTCAGGTCCATAGTTAGTAGCTCGATGGCTTCTTCTCTCTTTTTGATCTTCAATACAATGTTCTCCTCGATGTTCTTGGAGTTCTATCCGATGTAATCACTTTTTGCGGTGTGTTTGTTGGGATCCGATGAATTGTGAGTTTATGATTAGATTATCCAAAAATATTATTTGAGTATTCTCTGGTCTCTTTTATGCATGATTATTATAGCTTTGTATTTCTTCTCCGATCTATTGATTTGGTTTGGTCAACTAGGTTGATTTATCTTGCCATGGGAAGAGGTGCTTTGTAATGGGTTCGATCTTGCGGTGCTCAATCCCAGTGACAGAAAGGGACATGACACATACGTATCGTTGCTATTAAGGGTAAAAAGATGGGGTTTATTCATGCGTGAGTTTACTTTGTCTACATCATGTCATCTTGCTTAAGGCGTTACTCCGTTCTTTATGGACTTAATACACTAGATGCATGCTGGATAGCGGTCGATGTGTGGAGTAATAGTAGTAGATGCAGGCAGAGTCGGTCTACTTGTCTCGGACGTGATGCCTATATACATGATCATTGCCTTGGATATCGTCATGATTATTTGCTTTTCTATCAATTGCCCAACATTAATTTGTCTACCCATCATATGCTATTTTCTTGAGAGAAGCCTCTAGTAAAAACTATGGCCCCCGGGTCTATCTAAATCATATATTAAAAACCCTAAAAAACCTTGCTGCACTTTTCTTTTATTTATTTTATTTTGTATTTTTGTTTCAATCTATCTATCTATCACATACAATTTAATCTTGCAATTAACCGCCGAGGGATTGACAACCCCTGGTTTGCGTTGGGTGCAAGGATTTGTTGTTTGTGTGCAGGTACTGCTAACGAGGTGTTGCGTGGTTCTCCTACTGGATTGATAACCTTGGTTTCATAACTGAGGGAAATACTTACCTCTACTGTTCTGCATCATCCCTTCCTCTTCTGGGAAAATACCAACGCAAGCTACAAGTAGCACCCTCCTCCAAGCCCCTAGGGCTGGCGGCCAAAGTGGGGGGGGGGGGGGGGTGGAGGAAATCCCCTCCTATCCTTCCCCACTGATCGCGATCACCTTTTTTTAGTGATCTAGATCTTATCCCTTCGGGATATGATCCTATTCCTTTTAGGGGGGGGATCTTGGTGCGCCTGGACCAGTTGTGTGGGGCCTTGCCCCACCCACGTCCATGTGGATCCCTCCACGTAGTTGGGACCCACTCCGGAACCTTATAGAACCTTCCCGGTACAATACCAAAAAAACCCGAACATTTTCTGAAACCCTGAAAATCAATTTCCTTATATGAAACATTATCTCTGGACCATTCTGAAGCTCCTCGTGATATCCCGGATCCCATCCAAGACTTCGAATTATCTTCGGTCTCACCATTATGAATATCCCATTATTACCCTAGCGTTACCGAACGTTAAGTGTGTGACCCTACGGGTTTGAGAACATGCGGACATGATCGAGACAACTTCTCCGATCAATAATCAATATCGGGACCTGGATGCCCATAATGACTCCACATATTCAACGAAGATCTTTGTCGGTTTGAACCACAATGTCGAGGATTGAAACAATTCAGTATTCAATTCCCTTTGTTTCGCGATATTTTACTTGCCCGAGATTCGATCATCGGTATCACCATACCTAGTTCAATCTCGTTAACAGCAAGTTCTCTTTACCCGTTTTGTAATATAATATCCCCGTGACTAAACACATTAGTCACATGCTTGCAAGCTACATTGGATGTTGTATTACCGAGAGGGCCCAGAGATATCTCTCTGCCACATGGAGTGACAAGTCCCAGTCTTGATCCATGCAACCCAATTAGTACCTTCCGAGATACCTGAAGGGCACCTTTATGATCACCCAGTTATGAAGTGCCAGTTGATACCCACAAAGCATTCTTTCTGCATTAGGGAGTGGCATGATCTCTGATACGTCTCCAACATATCTATAATTTTTGATTGTTCCATGCTGTTATATTATCAATCTTGGATGTTTTTATATACATTTACAACAATTATATATCATTTTTGGAGACTAACCTATTAACCTAGTACCCAGTGCCAGTTGCTGTTTTCTGCCCTGTTTTTGTTTTACAGAATATCAATATCAAACAAAGTCCAAATGCCACAAAACATTTTGGAGATTTTTTCTGGACATATACAACACTAGAAGCTTCGGGAGAGGGCCAGAAGACCCAGGAGGTGGCCACGAGCCACCAGGGCGCACCTCGGGGGGGGGGGGGGGCAGGCGCGCCCTGGTGCCTCGTGGGCCCCCCTTTGCTCCGTTTGACCTAATTCCACCACTATAAATTCAGGAAAAATCAGAAACCCTCAAGAGTGTCCACAATATACTTTTTCCACCGCCGCAAGTTTCTGTTCTCGAGAGATCCCATCTGGAGGCCTTCTCCGGTACTCCGCCGGAGGGGGAATCGATCACAGAGGGGCTCTACATCAACCTTGCTGCCCTTCCGATGATGCGTGAGTAGTTTACCACAGACCTTCGGGTCCATAGGCAGTAGCTAGATGGCTTCTTCTCTCTTTTTGATCTTCAATACAATGTTCTTCTCGATGTTCTTGGAGTTCTATCCGATGTAATCACTTTTTGCGGTGTGTTTGTTGGGATCCGATGAATTGTGAGTTTATGGTCAGATTATCCATGAAATTATTTGAGTCTTTGCTGCACTCTTTTATGCATGATTATTATAGCCTCGTATTTCTTCTCCGATCTATTGATTTGGTTTGGCCAACTGAGTTGATTTATCTTGCCATGGGAAGAGGTGCTTTGTAATGGGTTCGATCTTGCGGTGCTCAATCCCAGTGATAGAAAGGGACATGACACGTATGTATCGCTGCTATTTAGGGTAAAAAGATGGGGTTTATTCATACGTGAGTTTATCTTGTCTACATCATGTCATCGTTCTTAAGGCGTTACTCCGTTCTTTATGGACTTAATACACTAGAAGCATGCTGGATAGCGGTCGATGTGTGGAGTAATAGTAGTAGATGCAGGCAGGAGTCGGTCTACTTGTATTGGACGTGATGCCTATATACATGATCATTGCCTTGGATATCGTCATGATTATTTGCTTTTCTATCAATTGCCCAACAGTAATTTGTCTACCCACCGTATGCTATTTTCTTGAGAGAAGCCTCTAGTGAAATCTATGACCCCCGGGTCTATCTAAATCATATTACTAAAACCCTAAAAATATTGCTGATATTTTCTTTTATTTATTTTATTTTGTATTTTTGTTTATATCTATCTATCTATTACATACAATTTAATCTTGCAATTAACCGCCGAGGGATTGACAACCCCTCGTTTGCGTTGGGTGCAAGGATTTGTTGTTTGTGTGCAGGTGCTGCTAACGAGGTGTTGCGTGATTCTCCTACTGGTTCGATAACCTTGGTTTCATAAACTGAGGGAAATACTTATCTCTACTGTGCTGCATCATCCCTTCCTCTTCGGGGATAATACCAACGCAAGCTACAAGTAGCAATCTCATGGTCTAAGGAATAGATACTTGACATTAAGAAAGCTGTAGAAATTAAGCTAAGTGAGACGATCAAATGCTAAGCTTACGATTGGGTCTATCCAGCACATCATTCTCCTAATTATGTGATCTCGTTATTAAATGGCAACTCATGTCTATGGTTAGGAAACCTTCACCATCTTTAATCAACGAGCTAGTCTAGTAGAGGCTCACTAGGGACACAATGTTTGTTTATGTATCCACACATGTATTTGAGTTTCCGGTTAATACAATTATAGCATGGATAATAAAAAAAATTCAAGAACAAGGAAATATGATGATAATAATAACTTTATTATTGCCTCTAGGGCATATTTCCAACACTTGAGAGATCAACACTCCTGGAGATCTCCCGGTGACCACCACCGTCGTGGAGCCGTAGGAGGTCGTTGCAGTGCACGCACCCCCATTCGATCAACCGAATCTGGATCACGACCACCAAGCACCATGTAACGGTGACCATTTGAGCCCTGAACTGACGCTGCTCGGATCCGTGCAGCCCAAGGACCCTTGCACCAGATCCGGCACAAAGGAACACAAGCAAGGCCATGGATCGCCCCCCTTTCAGAACCGCGGTTCGACTACCCGTGTGAACACCGGGGTCCCTACTCCAAGCATCAGGCTGAGATCTCCACACCCATCAGCCATCACCGGTAGACGAGTGAGGGCAAGGGAAGACAACTCCATGGTTGGACGGCGGGAACAATTGAGGAGGCGCTCGCTCTCCAGAAAAGGGGGTATTGACCTGATCAGTAATACTTACTCCTCCGAATGTGTTACCTGGGGCACACAGTTGGTTTTTGTTCATGAGAGGAACTAAATCAAGAGGTGGTGAGACATGAAGCAAGGTTTGTAGTACAAGGGTTCATGCAGAGACCCGTCATCTTAAGATGAAACATATTCTCATGTTATGAGAAATAACGTTCCGATATTTGATATCACTCGCAGTGAATAATGAATTTGTATATCCAACTGATGGATGTTGTGACTACATAATTGTATGATCACTTGATTCAGATATCTCTATGATAGTCCCTGAGGGGATGAAGATTCTGAATTGAATAACTAATCGCAGCATCTATTGTGTAAAGCTTTAGAAGTCATTATGTGACTGAAAGCTGTAGGGAAGGATGTGGTATAACCGACTGAGTGAGTTTCTTTGTTAGAAGGATTACTAAAACAATGATGATTTCTCATGTACGTTCATTAAGAAATCTAAATTAGGATTTTGTATCATTTCTGTGTATGTTGATGATCTAAATATCATTGGAACTACAAAGAAATACATTAGACGAGTAAATCATCTTATGACGGAGTTTAAGATGAAAGATTTGGTGGAGACCAAATAGTGCTTCAATTTGAAACTTAAGTGTATTCATTTATGAATACTTGTTCATTAGTCTGCATTTGTCCAAAAGATTGTTGAAACATTCGACATGTATTAGTCATATCCATCAAAGAACTATTGTTATCAAATCTCTTAATTTCTAGAGATAAGGACCCATTAAGGCCTAAGGGTTGTGATTGATAACCCACAAGTATAGGGGATTGCGACAGTCTTCGAGGGTAGTATTTCACCCAAATTTATTGATTCGACACAAGGGGAGCCAAAGAATATTTGTGAGTATTAGTAGTTGAGTTGTCAATTCAACCACACCTGGAGAACTAAATATCTGCAGCAATGTGTTTAGTAGCACAGTAGTAAGAGTAGCAATAGGAACAAAAGCAGTAACAATAGCAGTTTTGTAGTGATTGTAACAGCAGCAGCAGCGAAAGTAACTTAGCAAAGATCAATATGCAAAAAGCGTAGGCATTGGATCAGTGATGGATAATTATGTTGGATGACATTCATCATATAACAGTCACAACCGAGAGCGATACACAATAGCTCCAATTCATCAATGTAATGTAGGCATGTATTCCGTATATAGTCATACGTGCTTATAGTAAGAACTTGCATGACATCTTTTGTCCTACCCTCCCGTGGCAGCGGGGTCCTTAAGGAAACTAAGGGATATTAAGGCCTCCTTTTAATAGAGAACCGGAACAAAGCATTAGCACTTAGTGAATACATGAACTCCTCAAACTACGGTAATCACCGGAAAGAATCCCAATTATTGTCACCTTGGGGTATGCGGATCATAACACGTAATAGGTGGATACAACTTGCAAGATAGGATCAAGAACACAAATATATTCATGAAAACATAAAGGGTTCAAATATGAAATCATGTTACTCGGGCCCTAGTGACAAGCATTAAGCATAGCAAAGTCATAGAAACATTAATCTCAGAACATAGTGGATACTTGGGATCAAGCCCTAACAAAATTGACCCGATTACATGATATATCTAATCCAACCCATCACCGTCCAGCAAGCCTACGGAGAAATTACTCACACACGGTGGTGAGCATCATGAAATTGGTGATGGAGGATGGTTGATGATGACGACGGCGTCGAATCCCCCTCTCCGGAGCACCGAACGGACTCCAGATCAGCCATCCCGATGAAGAACAGGAGGTGGCGGCGGCTGCGTATCGTAAAACATGATGAAACTTCTTCTCTTATTGTTTGCTCAGGGAAAGAGAATTTATAGCGTTGGCATTAGGTCAGGAGGACCTCTGTGGGCCCCACAAGGCATCAGGGCGCGCCCTAGGGGGGGTCGCGCCCTGTTGCCTTGTGAGCAACAGGTGGCCCCTCTTCTGTTGATTCTTGCGCCAATATTTTTTTTATTTCATAAAAAATCTGCAAAAAGTTTCGTCCAATTCCGAGAACTTTGATTTCTGCACAAAAACTTCTTCTCTTATTTTTTTCTCGGGGAAACGAAATTAATAGCTCTGGAATTAGGTCAGACGGCTACCTGTGGGCCCCACAAGGTAACAGGGCGCGCCATGTTGCCTTGTGGGCAGCAGGTGGCCCCTCTTTGGTGGATTTTTGCTCCAGTATTTTTCATATATTCCATAAAAAATCTCGAGAAAGTTTCGTCCAATTCCAAGAACTTTTATTTCTGCAGAAAAAACGACACCATGGTAGTTCTGCTGAAAACAGCGTCAGTCCGGGTTAGTTTCATTGAAATCATGCAAATTAGAGTCCAAAACAAGAGCAAAAGTGTTTGGAAAAGTAGATACGACGGAGACGTATCAACTCCCCCAAGCTTAACTCATTGCTTGTCCTCATGAAATTCAGTTGACAAACTGAAAGTGATAAAGCAAAACTTTTACGAACTCTTTTGTTCTTGTATTCATATATAAGCTTAACTAGCACCCAATTTTTCAGCAAAGATCATGAACTAACAATGCAAATGATAACACTTAGAAACTACATTTACTCATATCAAAGGCATAATCAACTAGCGAGCAATAATAACATATCTCAAATGCCAACAGTTTGTCAAAACAATCATGATATAATATGATAACATGGTATCTCGCTAGCCCTTTCTGAGACCGCAAAACATAAATGCAGAGCACCTCCAAAGTTCAAGCAGCGACTAAACATTGTAATTCAGCGTAGAAGAGATCCAGTCATGATTTACCCAACATTAACTATACTCAATGCATAAGAATAACAATAGTGCTCTTAGGATTGGCGCTTATAATGAGAAGGTGAGACTCAACAATAAAAGTAAAATAACATAAAAGTAAATGGATAGGTGATACGTCTCCAACGTATCTATATTTTTTGATTGTTCCATGCTATTATAGTATCAATCTTGGATGTTTTACATGCAATTATATGCCATTATATATCATTTTTTGGGACTAACCTATTAACCCAGTGCCCAGTGCCAGTTGCTGTTTTCTGCTTGTTTTTGCCTTTTCAGAAAATCATTATCAAAAAGTGCCCAAACGAGAAAAAACTTTGGATTAATTTTTTCTAGACCAGAAGAGACCCACGAAGCTTCGGGAGAAGACCAGAAGAGCCACGAGGAGGCGACAAGCCTGGAGGGCGCGCCCAAGGGGGTAGGGCGTGCCCCCCAGGCTTGTGGGCCCCTCGTAGCCCCTCCTGACCTAATTTCAGCGCTATAAATTCCCAAGTATTCCCAATATACCAGAGAGACAGAAGATAAAAGCTTTCCGCCGCCGCAAGCCTCTGTTCTTCCGTGATCCCATCTGGAGGCCTTTTCCGGTACTCTGCCGGAGGGGGAATCGATCACGGAGGGCTTCTTCATCAACCTTGCTGCCCTTCCGATGATGTGTGAGTGGTTTACCACAGACCTACGGGTCCATAGCTAGTAGCTAGATGGCTTCTTCTCTCTCTTTGATCTTCAATACCATGTTCTCCTCGATGTTCTTAGAGTTCTATCGGGTGTAATCTTCTTTTGCGGTGTGTTTGTTGGGATCCGATGAATTGTGAGTTTATGATTAGATTATTCATGAGAAATATTTGAGTCTTCTCTGAATTATTTTATGCATGATTATTATAGCTTTGTATTTCTCTCCGATCTATCGATTTGGTTTGGCCTACTAGATTGATTTATCTTGCAATGGGAGAGGTGCTTTGTGATGGGTTCAATCTTGCGGTGCTCAATCCCAGTGATAGAAGGGGACATGACACGTATTTGTATTGTTGCCATTAAGGATAAAAAGATGGGGTTTAATCATATTGCTTGAGTTTACTTTGTCTACATCATGTCATCTTGCTTAAGGCATTACTCTGTTTCATACTTAATACCCTAGATGCATGCTATGCTATGTGTTCAAGAGAGAAGCCTCTAGTGAAAACTATGGCCCCCGGGTCTACTTTATCATATATAAAAAAACCTAAAAATACCTTGCTGCAATTTATTTACTTTTATTTTATTTAGTATTTTAGTTTATCTATTTATCACTATCAGAATTAATCCTTTCAAATAACCGCTAAGAGGATTGACAACCCTCTTATTTGCGTTGGGTGCAAGTGTTTGTTTTTGTGTGTGCAGGTGCGTTTAACGGAATTTTGCTTGGTTCTCCTACTGGATTGATAACCTTGGTTCTTAACTGAGGGAAATACTTATCTCTACTATACTGCATCATCCTCTCCTCTTCGGGGAAATAGCAACACAGTCTACAAGTAGTAGGAAGAATTTCTGGCGCCGTTGCCGGGAAGACATCATCAAAATTACCAAGTACCTTCGCACAAACTATCATCCACTTGCATTTATTTTATTTGCCTTTTATTTGCATTTGCCTCTAGTTTTCATCTCCCCCACTTCTAATTTTTTTTTGCAAAAACACAAAAAAATGTATTTGCTTGCTTGCTTTTATTGCCATGTCAACACACAAAAACAGAAAGTAAAACAAAAATTTAAGATCACTATGGATCACCTTAAAGTTTTCTACTTGGATCATCTTCGATCCATTTGTGCTCGTGCTGAAACCCCAACTAGTTTAGTTGAGGGAAAATCATTAGATGAGCATGCTCATTTTGTGCGTCACCGTTTGTCTAAAAAGGGAGACTCTTATGGAATCAAATAAATTGTTTACTATGCTATGCTTGGAATCTATGTGAAATTCATGATTTTACTTGTTGCTCTGAGAACCCTAAAAAACACCTTCCCTACCTATGTGAGTTTAATGATAATGAAATCTTATCTTCTTATGCCAAGGGTGTTTATAGCTATTATGATATTGAACAAATTGAAGAATTTGTTGCTTTTAAGGGTGCCCATGAGGTTGCTTCTTTGATTAAAAAGTATGATATTACTCTCTACAAATCTAGAAATTTTGCCATACTTAAATATTGTGATGAAAACTATGCTTCCAATACCTATGTTAGTGAATTCATTGGGAGAATGTCTGCTTCTTTGGAAGAGAATAATGATATGCATGAATCTATAGATAATTGTGATTCCATTGATTCGATTGAAATATCCCCTCTTGATGAATGTGATGTTTGCTATTCTTATGGCCATGATGCCAATATTAATGATGCTTATAGAGATGAACTTGCTATAGTTCCTTATGTTAAAAATGAAATTATTGCTATAGCACCGATACTTGATAGCTACTTGAATGAAAATCATGATTGCAATGATGTTATTATAAATCCTATTAATGTCAATTGTGCTAATGATATGCAAGGCTACAAGCTTGGGGATGAAAATTTTGTTATGTGCACTACTTATTGCAATGATCATGATTGGGGTGATGATGCTTCTTATGATCTTGAAAATTTATTTAAGCCTCATGATGAATGTGTTATTGATAATAAAATTTGCAATACTACTAAAAGTGGGTTTGGAAGAGCGTTAACTTTAGGTAATAATGATCCCACTACTTTGGAGAGTGTTCAATCTTATGAAATTTTTGATAAAAGTGGGTTTGGAGAAGTCATGACTTTAGTTGATGTTAATCCCACTATCTTGGAAGATTATAAAACTTTTATGCTTGTGAATCATGAAGACAATATTTTATATGATAGCTATATTATTGAATTTGAGTATGATCCCACATGTAATTATTATGAGAGAGGAAAAATATGGTTTTAGAAATCTTCATGTTACTAAATTACCTCTCTTCATGTCGAGATTGCAATTGTTTCGTTCTTCTTCCTTGCATATGCTAAATAGTTCTTGCCTTGATAATTTGTTTTCCTATAAAATGCCTATGCATAGGAAGTATATGAGACTTAAATGTGTTTTTCACATGCTACATGATTCTCTCTTCGTGTTTCAATTATTATCTTTCATGAGAGCATCATTGAAATCTCAAGCCTATCTTAATGGCTATAAAGAAAGAGCTTGTTGGGAGACAACCCAATAAAATTTTTATTTCTGTTCTTGTGTGTTTACACAATTATTGCCTCTATTATGATTGTGTTTTTATCTTTTAATTAGTGTTTGTGCCAAGTAATGCCTTTGGGATGATGTTGATGATAGTATAATTGATGCTGTTTGGAAAACAGAAAGTTTTGCGTCCAGTGCTGGAATTTTAATTCTGTACTGGAGCCTCAGAAAAATCTGAAATTTTTACACAGTATTGGTATATGAATTATTTACGTTTTCCCTAGTTTTCAGAATTTTTGGAGTTACAGAAGTATGGGTTTTAAATAGATCTTTACAGACTGTTCTGTTTTAGACAGATTCTGTTTTTGGTGCATAGTTTGCTTATTTTGATGAATCTATGGATCGTATCGGGGGGTATGAGTCACGGAGAAGTTGGAGTACAGTATAATTATGCCAATATTAAATATGAATCAATTTATAACAGTACCTAAAGTTTAAGATTTGTTTGTTATACTAACGGATCTCACGAGGTTTTTGTTGAGTTTTGTGTGCTGAAGTTTTCAAGTTTTGGGGGAGACTACATGGATAAAGGAATAAGGAGTGGCAAGAGCCTAAGCTTGGGCATGACCAAGGCACCCCAAGGTAATATTCAAGGAAGACTCAAGCGTCTAAGCTTGTGGATGCCTCGAAAGGCATCCCCTCTTTCGTCTACAATCTATCGGTAACTCACTTGGAACTATATTTTTATTCATCACATGCTATGTGTTTTACTTGGAGCGTCTTGTGATATAGTTTGTTTGCTTTTTAGTTTGTCACAATCATCTTTGCTGAACACACCTTTTTGAGAGGGACACACATTATTCGTGATTTGTTAGAATACTCTATGTGCTTCACTTATATCTTTTGAGCTAGGCAGTTGCTCTAGTGCTTCACTTATATCTTTTAGAGCATAGCGGTGGTTATATTTTAAAGTAATAGATGCACTCTCATGCTTCACTTATATATTTTTGAGAGTCTAATGATTAGCAATGGTAATATGCACGGGTTATGAATTTGGTCCTGACATGATAGGTATTTAAGAGGGATACAATAAAAACTTTCATGTAGATCACTGAATATGATAAGTTTGATTCCTTGCAATAGTTTTGCTATATTAAGATGGTAATATGTGGGAGGTTCTAGTAGATAATTGTGCTTTAGTAAGAATATTGGTGTTAAGGTTTGTGATTCCCGAAGCATGCATGTATGGTATGTCGTTATGCTAAGAAGTTGGAGCATGATTTATTCTTGATTGTCTTCCTTTGTGTGGCGGTCGGGTGCGCGCGATGGTTAACTCCTACCAACCTCCCCCCTAGGGGCATGCGTAGTAGTACTTTGCTTCGAGGGCTAATAAACTTTCACAATAAGTATGTGAGTTCTTTATGACTAATGTGAGTCCATGGATTATACGCACTCTCACCTTTCCGCAATTTGCTAGCCTCTTCGGTACCGTGCATTGCCCTTTCTCACATCGAGAGTTGGTGCAAAATTCTCCGGTGCATCCAAACCCCGTGATATGATACGCTCTATCACACATAAGCCTCCTTATATCTTCCTCAAAACAGCCACCAGACCTACCTATCATGGCATTTTCATAGCCATTCCGAGATATATTGCCATGCAACTTCCACCGTTCCGTTTTTATGACACATCATCATTGTCATATTGCTTTCCATGATCATATAGCTGACATAGTATTTGTGGCTCAGCCACCATTCATCATTTTTATACATGTTACGCTAGCATCATTGCACATCCTGGTACACTGCCAGAGGCATTCATATAGAGTCATATTTTTGTTCTAGTATCGAGTTGTAATATTGAGTTGTAAGTAAATAAAAGTGTGATGATCATCATTATTAGAGCATTGTCCCAGTGAGGAAAGGATGATGGAGACCATGATTTCCCCACAAGTCGGGATGAGACTCCGAACGAAAAAAAGAGGCCGAAAAGAGCCCACAAAAAATGAGAGAAAAAGAGAGAAGGGGCAATGTTACTATCCTTTTTCCACACTTGTGCTTCAGAGTAGCACCATGTTTTTCATATAGAGAGTCTCCTATTTTGTCACTTTCATATACTAGTGGGAATTTTTCATTATAGAACTTGGCTTGTATATTCTGATGATGGGCTTCCTCAAATGCCCGAGGTCTTCATGAGGAAGCAAGTTGGATGCACACCCACTTAGTTTTCATGTTGAGCTTTCATACACTTATAGCTCTTAGTGCATCAGTTTCATGGCAATCCCTACTCCTCGCATTGACACCAATTGATGGGCATCTCCATAGCCCGTTGATTAGCCTCGTTGATGTGAGACTATCTTCTTATTTTTGACTTCCCCTTATTGATCTCTACCACCACACTCTATTCCACCCATAGTGTTATATCCATGGCTTGCGCTCATGTATTGCGTGGGGGTTGAAAAAGCTGAAGCACATTAAAAAGTATGAACCAATTGCTTGGCTAAAACCGGGGTTGTGCATGGTAAATATTTTGTGTTAAGAAGATGGAGCATGACAGGATTATATGATTTTGTAGGGATAACGTTCTTTAGCATTTTTATTTTGAAAGACATGATTGTTTATTAGTATGCCTGAGTATTGATGTCTTTATATCAAACTATAGACTATTGCTTTCAATCATTCGGATCTTATTATTCATACCGTAAGAGAGAGATTACATGATGAAACATGATAGGTAGCATTCCACAACAAAATTTTTGTTTTTATCATTTACCTACTCAAGGACGAGCAGGAATTAAGCTTGGGGATGCTTGATACGTCTCCAATGTATCTATAATTTTTGATTGTTCCATGCTATTATAGTATCGATCTTGGATGTTTTATATGCAATTATATGCCATTATATATCATTTTTGGGACTAACCTATTAACCCAGTGCCCAGTGACAGTTGCTGTTTTCTGCTCGTTTTTGCCTTTTCAGAAAATCATTATCAAAAAGTGTCCAAACGAGAAAAAAACTTTGGATTAATTTTTTCTGGACCAGAAGAGACCCACGATGCTTCAGGAGAAGACCAGAAGAGCCACGAGGAGGCGACAAGCCTGGAGGGCGCGCCCAGGGGGGTTGGGCGCGCGTCCCCGGCTTGTGGGCCCCTCGTAGCCCCTCCTGATCTAATTCCAGCGCTATAAATTCCCAAATATTCCCAATATACCAGAGAGACAGAAGAGAAAACCTTTTCGCCGCCGCAAGCCTCTGTTCTTCAACGATCCCATCTGGAGGCCTTTTCCGGTACTCTGCCGGAGGGGGAATCGATCACGGAGGGCTTCTTCATCAACCTTCCTGCCCTTCCAATGATGTGTGAGTAGTTTACCACAGACCTACGGGTCCATAGCTAGTAGCTAGATGGTTTCTTCTCTCTCTTTGATCTTCAGTACCATGTTCTCCTAGATGGTTTCTTCTCTTTTTCTCTCATTTATTTTTTTCTTTTTCTTTTCCTTTTTTCGCTTTTTCCTTTTTTCATGGCACTTTTTTGCCTCTTTTTTTTATATATATTCTTTTTTTTATTTTCATCTAGAGTCTCATCCCGACTTGTGGGGGAATCATAGCGACCATCATCCTTTCCTCACTGGGACAATGCTCTAATAATGATGATCATCACACCTCTATTTACTTACAACTCAAAATTACAACTCGATACTAGAACAAAAATATGACTCTATATGAATGCCTCTGGCAGTGTACCAGGATGTGCAATGATGCTAGCGTAACATGTATAAAAATGATGAACGGTGGCTAAGCCACAAATACTATGTCAGCTATATGATCATGCAAAGCAATATGACAATGATGATGTGTGTCATAGAAAAAACGGAACGGTGGAAGTTGCATGGCAATATATCTCGGAATGGCTATGGAAATGCCATGATAGGTAGGTATGGTGGCTGTTTTGAGGAAGATATAAAGAGGCTTATGTGTGATAGAGTGTATCATATCACGGGGTTTGGATGCACCGACGAAGTTTGCACCGACTCTCGATGTGAGAAAGGGCAATGCACGGTACCAAAGAGGCTAGCAAATTGCGGAAAGGTGAGAGTGTGTATAATCCATGGACTCACATTAGTCATAAAGAACTCACATACTTATTGTGAAAGTTTATTAGCCCTCAAAGCAAAGTACTACTACGCATGCCCCTAGGGGGGAGGTTGGTAGGAGTTAACCATCGCGCGCCCCCGACTGCCACACAAAGGAAGTCAATCAATAATAATTCATGCTCCAACTTCTTAGCATAACGACAGACCATACGTGCATGCTTCGGGAATCACAAACCTTAACACAATTATTCTTACTAAACCACAATTATCTACAAATACCTCCCACATATTACCATCTTAATATCGCAAAACTATTGCAAGGAATCAAATTTATCATATTCAGTGATCTACATGAAAGTTTTTATTATATCCCTCTTGAATACCTATCATATCAGGACCAAATTCATAACCCATGCAAATTACCATTGCTATCATGAGACTCTCAAAAAGATATAAGTGAAGCATGAGAGTGCAACTATTTATTTAAAATATCATCACCGCCGTGCTCTAAAACATATAAGTGAAGCACCATGATACGTCTCCAACGTATCTATAATTTTTGATTGTTCCATGCTGTTATAGTATCAATCTTGGATGTTTTATATACATTTACAAGCAATTATATATCATTTTTTGGGACTAACCTATTAACTTAGTGCCTAGTGCCAGTTACTGTTTTCTGCTTGTTTTTGGCTTTTCAGAGAAACAGTACCAAATGAAGTCCAAATGCCATGAAACTTTTTGGAGATTTTTTTCTGGACAAAAGAAACCTGGGAAGCTTCGGGAGGAGGCCAGAAGCCCCACAGGGGCTTCACAAGGCACTAGGGCACGCCACAGGGGGCCCACGTGACTCCTTTTGACCTAATTCCACTTCTATAAATTCACAAATATTCGGAACCCCCAGAGAGCCAGAAGAAAAAACCTTCCGCCGCCGCAAGCCTCTGTTCTTCCGCGATCCCATCTGGAGGCCTTTTTCGGTACTCCGCCGGAGGGGGAATCGATCATGGAGGGCTTCTACATCAACCTTGCTGCCCTTCTGATGATGTGTGAGTAGTTTATGACAGACCTACAGGTCCATAGCTAGTAGCTAGATGGCTTCTTCTCTCTCTTTGATCTTCAATACAATGTTCTCCTCGATGCTCTTGGAGTTCTATCCGATGTAATCTTCTTTTGCGGTGTGTTTGTTGGGATCCGATGAATTGTGAGTTTATGATCAGATTATTCATGAGAAATATTTGAGTCTTCTCTGAACTCTTTTATGCATGATCGTTATAGCTTTGTATTTCTCTCCGATCTATCGGTTTAGTTTGGCCCACTAGATTGATTTATCTTGCAATGGGAGAGGTGCTTTGTGATGGGTTCAATCTTGCGGTGTTCAATCCCAGTGACAGAAAGGGACATGACACGTATTTGTATTGTTGCCATTAAGGATAAAAAGATGGGGTTTATTCATATTGCTTGAATTTGCTTCTCTACATCATGTCATCTTGCTTAAGGCGTTGCTCTGTTTCATACTTAATACCCTAGATGCATGCTGGATAGCGGTCGATGGGTGGAGTAATAGTAGTAGATGCAGGCAGGAGTCGGTCTACTTGTCTCGGACGTGATGTCTATATACATGATCATTGCCATGAATCCGTCATAATTATTTTCTTTTCTATCAATTGCCCAACAGTAATTTGTTTACCCACCGTATGCTTATGTGCTCAAGAGAGAAGCCTCTAGTGAAAACTATGGTCCCCGGGTCTATCTTTATCATATAAAAAACCTGAAAATACCTTGCTGCAATTTATTTACTTTTATTTTAATTAGTATTTTAGTTTATTTATTTACCTCGATAAGATTTAATCCTCGCAAATAACCGCTAGAGGATTGACAACCCTCTTATTCGCGTTGGGTGCAAGTGTTTGCTCTTGTGTGTGCATGTGCGCTTTAATGGTATTTTGCTTGGTTCTCCTACTGGATTGATAACCTTGGTTCTTAACTGAGGGAAATACTTATCTCTACTGTACTACATCTCCGTTCCTCTTCAGTGAATTACCAACGCAGCTAACAAGTAGCAGGAAGAATTTCTGGCGCCGTTGCCGGGGATGGATTTCTGGCACCGTTGCCGGGGAGACTTCATCAAAATTACCAAGTACCTTCACACAAATTATCATTCACTTTATTTACCTTTTATTTGGATTTGCCTCTCATCTTTATCTCCCCCACTTCTAAAATATTTTACAAAAATATAAAAATATTTTCTGTTTGCCTTTTTGTGTGTTTTCTTGTTCGCTTGCTTGAAGATTGTCATCATGAGTGATTTTGGCATGGTAGAAACTGATGACGGTAGAACTCCTAAAATTGGAAGTTCTACCAACCTTGATGCTAAAACTTTTGTGTTGGGACATGTGAATGTTATAGGAAAAAATGTCATCCAAGAATTCTTTAATTGCATTGGGACCTTGGCTTGTGATGATGCTCCTATACTTAAAGAAACCAAAAATTATGCTGAAGCTATTTCCACACTTGTTCTTAAACTTGAAAGAAGATTTATGCGCACCGATCCTACTTTACAAAGATTGTTTTATGAGTTACTGGTTATAAAAGATCCTAGAGCTAAGAAAATAGCTACCCTTGTCCTCATGAATGAATTTGGTCACATAGTGCGAGAAGCTAGGGAGATCTTTGATTTTTTATGGTATGAACCGTGAAAACCGGTAATAGATGGGATTCTTTATAATAATGATTACTTGCTGAGGTATTTGTTCCGCAATGACCACATCTTTGATGAGAATATTTAAAAAGAAGTTCCTCCTTTGAATATAATCCAACAAGTTTTCAACAGTATTAATAGACAATACTCTTGGATTGTAGCCGGTAATCAAGGGGGATTTACCGATGGACAACATGCTAATGCTAAAATTTCTATGGATGATGTGTTTCATATTACCTTTGAAAAACCCTTTGATGAAAGTACATCTTTGGATAAGAAGATGAAGGATGACAATACTTGAAACTATGCATTGTGCCTAGCTAGGGGCAAAAAACAATAGCGCTTGTTGGGAGGCAACCCAATGAATAAAATAAATTTTTGCTTTTTGTTTCTGTTCTTGTGTGTTTACACAATTTTAGCTTCTGTTATGAGTAAGTTTTTATGTTTTAATTAGTGTTTGTGCCAAGTAATGCCTTTGGGATGATTTGGAAGATAGTATAATTGATGCTGTTTGGAAAACAGAAAGTCTTGCGTCCAGTACTGGAATTTTAATTCTGTACTGGAGGGTCAGAAAATCTGAAATTTTTACACAGTATTGGTATATGAATTGCCCACGTTGTCCTAAATTTTCAGAATTTTTGGAGTTACAGAAGTATGGCTTTTAAATAGATCTTTACAAACTGTTCTGTTTTAGACATATTCTGTTTTTGTTGCATAGTTTGCTTATTTTGATGAATCTATGGATCGTATCGGGGGGTATGAATCATGGAGAAGTTGGAGTACAGTAGCATTATGCCAATATTAAATATGAATCAATTTACAACAGTACCTACAGTTTAAGATTTGTTTGTTATACTAACGGATCTCACGAAGGTTTTGTTGAGTTTTGTGTGATTGAAGTTTTCAAGTTTTGGGTGAGAATGCGGTGGACAAAGGAATAAGGAGTGGCAAGAGCCTAAGCTTGGGGATGCCCAAGGCACCCCAAGGTAATATTCAAGGAAGACTCAAGCTTCTAAGCTTGGGGATGCCCCGGAAGGCATCCCCTCTTTCGTCTACAATCTATCGGTAACTCACTTGGAGCTATATTTTTATTCATCACATGATATGTGTTTTACTTGGAGCGTCATGTATTATATGAGTCTTTGCTTTGTTTGCTTTTTAGTTTGTCACAATCATCTTTGGTGGACACACCTTTTTGAGAGGGACACACATTATTCATGATTTGTTAGAATACTCTATGTGCTTCACTTATACCTTTTGAGCTAGGCAGTTGCTCTAGTGCTTCACTTAAATCTTTTTGAGCACGGCGGTGGCTATATTTTGAAGAAATACTTGAACTCTCAAGCTTCACTTATATTATTTTGAGAGGTGATAAGATTAAAATTTTGAAGAAATATTTGCACTCTCATGCTTCACTTATATCTTTTTGAGAGTTGATAATAGTAATGGTAATTTGCACAAGATATGAATTTGGTCCCAAAGTGATGAATATTCAAGAGGGATATAATAAAAACTTTCATGAAAGATCATTGGATATGATAAGTTTGATTCCTTGAAATAGTTTTGCGATATGGAGATAATAATATGTGAGTCATGTTAGTGAGTAATTGTGATTTAGAAAGAATATTGGTGTTAAGGTTTGTGATTCCCTATGCATGCACATAAAGTCAATAGTTGCAACGAAGTTATATCCTACTTATGGTGCATTATTCGGTGTTAGTTATGTTCAATGCATGTTTATGACCGTTTTCGCTTTTTGGTTGGTCGCTTCTCAATCTATTTGCTAGCCTTCATTTGTACTAAGCGGGAATACAGCATGTGCATCCAAACTCCTTAAACCCAAGTTGTGCCAAATGAGTCCACCATATCTACCTATATGCGGTATTTCCATGCCGTTCCAAGTAAATTTGCATGTGCCAACTCTAAATTTTCAAAATAATTTTCCATTTTGTGTGCCTGTACCGCTCATGAAGCGGCAGGCGGTGGCCAATATTTTCCATGCTAGGTGTGTTATTCTCACGATGAGTGTTTATTCACTTGTCATTGCACGAGAGAGTGGCTGGTAATAGGGATGCCCAGTCCCACAATGAATCAAAAATAATAATAACAAATCCCTTGGAAAGTGTTGGTATGGAGGGCACCCGTGGATACGGCTAGCCATGGATTGTGAAAGAATGGTGGAAAGGAAATAAACTTTATTTTCTGTTTGGGAACCGCCAATGATGTGTCTAGCGTGGAAAATATTGGGAATTCTCGGTCTTCCTCGTTGACAAGAAAAGCATGCCTCTCAAAATAATTTTGTCTCTCTAATTTAAGCTTTGAGCTCTAGCACATATGCAAATCTCTGCTTCCCTCTGCGAAGGGCCTATCTATTTACTTTTATGCAATTTTTATTTTTATTTTGAGTCGTCATCTTCTCTTATAAAAGCACCAACTAGAGAGCACTATTGTCATACTTGTGCATTGTGTGTAGCTAATATTGAGTGTGTTTCATGAATGGATCAATGATTGAGCATAATGGGCTAGGGATAACTTTCTTTAGCATTGATATTTTGAAAGACATGGTTGCTTGTTAGTATGTGTCGGTGTATAAAACATGGATATTTTATACCCTGACTTATGCACAGACAGTAGCAGCCTCCTTGCCGGACGAGGCCTTGCCGGGAACTGCCAAGACCAAGACTCCAAGACCAGCCGAAGAAGTTACCAGAGAGAAGCTCAAGGCTCGACACTCAACTAACACCAAGGGTGAAGGCAATTCCTCACCGGCAAGCATAAACTGGCAAGGCGAAGACCCGGCAAGCTCCATGCCGGCAAGCTTATGCCAGCCCTCCAGCGCTCCACCTCACCGCACAGGTGTTCGCTGATATATGATGTGTCGATCGCGCAGGCTGGTTGGTGAGGCTTGTCGGGCACGTGTCAGCTCGCTGGGACAAGATTTGCCTCTAATGACACCCGTCCAGGAGGCGTGTCGAGATAATACGAGGTGGCTAGGCAAGCGGTGCAGAAACCTTGCCGGGACTGCCTCTCCGCCTGACACCTAACGGCGCATTAAATGCATTTGTCCTAAACTGACAGAGTTAGGTATGATAGCACTGTTTGCTATCTAATCGCTATGTAATTACTGTTTTGCCACTGTGGTAACCCCTTGAGCTATAAAAGGAGGGCCAGGGCAACAGTTTAGAGGATTCGGACTCCTTTTCAAACACAAGCACCTCTCGTGTAGCTGCTCTCTCCACACCTTGCCGGGAGAAGCGCTCCCTGTACTGTGCTTCCACACCTCTAATACACCAAAAGCAAGAGTAGGGTTTTACGCTCAGCGGCCTGAACCTGGGTAAAATCCCTCGCGCTCCATTGTTCATGCTCTTCGTGCACGTCGATCCTCCCCGCCGAACCATAAAGGGGCTGCATGGCCCCATAGATGGCCGTACCCCGACATCTTTGGCGCGCCAGGTAGGGGGGGGGAGAGGCATTTGTGCGAACCTTGATCAGCGGACTACGCATCTTCTTCATGTTCATCATCGACTTCATCAACGTCCTCCTCGTCATCAACGGCGCCCAAGAAGAAGGGCATCACGATGACGGCCACACCACACGCGTCCGCATGCGGCGCGGGCGACGCAGCCAATGCGGGCGGCGCGGGCATTGCGGTCGGCGCGACCAGCGCGGGCGGCGCGGTCATTACGCCCACCGCGACCGGCACAAGGGACGAGCACGACGGAACCGGTCGACCTCCTCGGTCCTCTGGCGAACGGAGCTGCGACGGCGCAGACGGAGCGGGCGGACCCCTTCTTCCTCCTCCTCCTCCTCACCGCGACGCCGAACGCAGCCGCCGGAGCGGCAACGCCCGGGCTGGCGCGAGCCGAGGCCCCGCTGCGGCGACGTCCAAGGACGCTATTCCAGGGCGAACGCCGCGCCCCTCACACGATGGGTGCGGTACGACCCTGAGCGGCGCCAACGACTCCGGGCAGCGGCGACCTCACGGCAAGACGCCTATGGACCAAGCCCCAGACCCTCAGCCACCGCCTCCGCCACGGCGACCCGCTGCTGATCATCTGCCGCAGCAGCAGAGCCGCGATGGCGCTCCTACTGGCTCTGCCAGGAGTAGAGCGACGTCGCGCTCTTCGCTCCCAGCCATGCCGGCCACAGCGGCAGATGCAATGGCACGGGCTCAGATGTTGCTGAATTTCCCTCCGACAGCAGAGAAGATGGACGAGTGGAGAGCCACCATCCAGAGCTTTATTTGATTTGCCGAAGCCAGTAAATCACAGCAAGCGGAACCCTCACGGCGTCCGTGACCGGCGCCAGCATCCCCAGCTGGTGGCCGCGCTGACGGAACTACGCTAACGGTGCAGTCTCCGCCGCGGCAACAGCTTCAACAGCAACAACGCCAACAACCGCGACAAGCCCAGCAATCTTTTGGGCCCGACGAGATGTCGATCGCGTCTTCGGATCCACGAGCGCGGCGAGATCAGCGACAAGTACTGCAAGACAGGCGTGCTGAAGACGCCCGCACCACCATCGAATGGTGCCGCGAGGCACGACATCAATCCGACACACGTAACGGCCCCGTCGCTGATGAGCCTGCGCCGGTGGTCGGCGGATACCTACCTTACGAGGTCGGGTGTCCTGCCTTCACTCGTGAGCTGCGGCAAGTCCGGTGGCCGTCCGTTCGGGCGTTCAAGCCAGAAGTGCCGGAAAAATATGACGACAAGCTAAACCCGGCAGAGTTTCTGGGCATCTATACGATTGCCGTACAAGCTGCCGGAGGAAGAGATGAGAAAATCCTCGCCAACTACTTTCCGTTGGCACTGAAACCCAACGTGAGGTCTTGGCTGATGAACTTGCCGGAGAACTCCATCTCTTCCTGGTCAAACCTCTGCAACGAGTTCGTTGGTGCCTTTATCGGGGGCCACAAGACTCCTGGACAGCCCAGTGACCTGCAGGTGATCCCACAAAGAGACGGTGAAACCTTGCGCAAGTACATCCAGAGATTCAGCCGTGTACACCGCAACATTCCAGACGTCCACCCCCCAGCCGTGATTGCCGCCTTTCACACGAACGTGCGCAGTCGGAGGATGCGGGATAAAATGAACGTCAAGTTGCCCAAGACCGTCAACGAACTCTACACGCTGGCGGACAAGTGTGCACGTGCCGAGGAAGGAAGAAGGCTTCCCGGAGAGGACGCTGGCACCGAAGTGGATTCTGAGGACGATGATGCTGCCACCCCGGGGAAGAAGGGCCGAAAGCGCAACAGGAAGCGCAAAGGCAAGACTGTGATGGCCGTCGAAGGTTCCGGCAACTCTGAGCCTGCCAAGAAAGCCAAAACAGAGAGTCCCGGCAAGGAGGCAGCTGCATGCGCCGCTTGTCGGGAGGCGGCGGCAAATGAGAAGGCCGGCAAATCCGATGGGCCGTACTGCAAGATCCACCGCACCAAGGGCCATGATCTCCAAGAGTGCCGGCAAGTCGAGCACCTTGTCGAGAGACAGAAGGCTGAATACGAGAAGCGCGACAAAGAAAAGGGTCAAGATGGTGCTGGTGGGTCCGGCAAGGAAGGCCGTGGTGGTCGAGGGGGCCGCCGCGGCAAGGCCAAGCAGCAAAAGGAGAAGCCTGCTAGGGGCCGTGAAAAGAAAGAGGGAGATGGTGGAAGTGAAGAAGAAGATGATGACGATGAGACCAGCGAGCAAGAATTCCAGAAGGCGACTGACGCCATGTGCGTTGACGGAGGCGCATCTTTGCACTCATCGCACCGCCAACTTAAGCAGTGCGCTCGTGAAGTTAACGCGGTAGAGCCGGCAATGGGCTCTCAAAAACCACTCAAATGGTCACACACGCCTATCATCTTTCACTGCGGTCGGGTGCTTGCCATTGTTGGTCTCGCCAACAATTCGCAACCTCCAGGTAACAAAGATGCTAGTTGACGGTGGGGCCGGCCTGAACCTGATCTCTCCGGAAGTTATCAAGAGGCTGCAGATCCCCGATGAGGAACTCGAGAAAACGGGCATGTTTCAGGGAGTGAACCCGGGAAGAAGCCAGCCCAAGGGAAAGATCACATTGCCGGTGACGTTTGGCGGGGAACTGAATTACAGGACGGAAAAGGTTGTCTTTGACGTCGTCAAGACCCCCCTGCCGTATAATGGAATTCTTGGCCGCCCAGCCTTGGCAAAGTTCATGGCAGCATCTCACTACGCTTATAACTCATTGAAGATGCCGGGGCCGATGGGTGTCATTTCCATCAACTCCGACAAGAAAGATGCAGTCATATGCGTCGACAAGATGTACAGGGACGCGGTTGCAGAAGAGGCGGCCAGGGCACCAGCTCCCGCCAAGAAGAAGGATAAGAAGAACTCTGGCAAGACCTCCAGCAAGGATTCCGGGAAGCGCACCTCTTCGGAGTGCTGCGCACCCATTGAAGACTTACCGGAATGCTCTGCCGGTAAGAGATCCAAGGCCACTGCACCGGCAACCAAGAAGGTGCTGGCGAAGGAGGACGGCGCCAACGGTACCTTCACCATCAGCGCCACCCTTGACAGCAAATAGCAAAGCGCGCTCGTTACCTTCCTGCGGGCGAATGTCAATGTGTTCGCGTGGCGACCGTCTGACATCCCCGGCGTTCCCAGGGAGGTAATTGAGCACCACCTTGCCGTTTGTCCCCATGCTCGGCCCGTCAAACAAAAAGTCTGGAGGCAAGCTTTGGAGCGGCAGCAGTTCATTGCCGAAGAAATCAAGAAACTCAAAGCAGCAGGCCTGGTCAGAGGAGTGTTACATCCCACGTGGTTGGCGAATCCGGTGGTGGTGCGCAAGGCAAACGGGAAGTGGAGACTTTGTATAGACTACACTGATATCAACAAAGCTTGTCCAAAAGATCCTTTCCCATTGCCGCGCATCGATCAAATTGTGGACTCCACCTCTGGCTACGATCTGCTCTCCTTCCTTGATGCATATTCAGGATACCATCAGATATTCATGGCCAAGGAGGATGAGGAGAAAACCACATTCATTACTCCATGTGGCACGTACTGCTTCGTGCGTATGCCTTTCGGGTTAAAGAGTGCCGGTTCCACGTTTGCGAGAGCAGTCCAGATTGGTTTTGAGCCCCAGCTGCACAGGAATGTAGAAGCCTACATGGATGATATAGTGGTCAAAACCAAGGACAAATCAACCCTCATTCAGGACTTGGAAGAGACATTTGCAAACCTGCGCAAGATTAATCTGAAGCTCAACCCCGAGAAGTGTGTATTTGGCGTCCCGTCCGGCAAGCTTCTCGAATTCTTTGTATCTCAGCGGGGAATTGAGGCAAATCCCGACAAGATCAAGGCAATTGAGCAGATTCAAGCACCAAAAAGCGTCAAGGATGTGCGGCGTCTTGCCGGTTGTGTTGCTCCTTTGAGTAGGTTCATTTCAAGATCTGCCGAGCGCGCCTTGCCGTTTTTCAAAATTTTGAAAAAGGCAGGTCCAATGAAATGGACTCCAGAAGCGGAAGCCATGCTGCAACACTTGAAAAGATACCTCTCCTCTGCGCCGACACTAGTTGTGCCTAGACCACAAGAGCCGTTACTGCTATACATAGCGGCAACGAACCAAGTGGCCTGTGCTGCATTAGTGGCACAGAGGGAAATCAATGACGAAGAAGCAACCACGGCAAGCCCATCCGGCGACAAACCGGAATCTTCACCGGCGAGGTCTAGCGCCGACAAGACAGATACAGCGCAAGCGAATGAAGCTGGTCAGCAAGTGCCGCTGAAGAAGAAAATGGTGCAGCGACCGGTGTATTTCGTTAGTTCCCTTCTGCAGGGGGCTAGATCGAGATACTCTGGAGTGCAGAAGTTGCTTTTTAGCCTCCTTATGGCCTCGAGGAAGCTGCGTCACTACTTCCAAGCACACGAGATCACCGTTGTCACTCGCTTCCCGCTGCAACGCATCTTGAGAAATCCAGAGGCAACCGGTAGGGTAGTGGAGTGGGCGTTGGAATTGTCAAGCTTTGCACTCAAGTTTGAGAGCACTTTAACAATCCAGAGTAGGGCCTTGGCAGAGTTCATTGCTGAATGGACGCCAACACAAGACGAAGAGATTCAAGAAACGGCTCTCCCCGGTAAGGAAACAGCAAAAGAATGGGTCATGTACTTCGATGGTGCCTTTTCGCTGCAAGGCGCCGGTGCTGGAGTGCTGCTTGTCGCACCCACCGGGGAGCACCTCAAGTACGTGGTCCAAATGCACTTTCCCAGGGAGCAAGCTACAAACAACACTGCTGAGTACGAAGGGCTCCTTGCCGGTCTTCGGATCGCAGTAGACCTTGGAATCAAGAAATTGATCATCCGCGGTGACTCGCAGCTTGTTGTGAAGCAAGTGAACAAAGATTACCAAAGCTCATTGATGAGAGCATATGTGGAAGAAGTGAGGAAATTGGAGGAACACTTTGACGGACTGCTAACAGAGCACGTCCCTCGTGCGGAAAACAGTATTGCTGATAGCCTGTCAAAGTGTGCCACGCAAAAGCTTCCCGTGGAACCGGGAACCTTTGTACTCCATTTGAATCAACCCATGGTTACTCCATCAACGCAGGCCAGTAAGAGAAGAAAGTTAAGTACCGGCAAGTACTTTCCGGCAGAACTCCCAGGAGCCACCGGCAAGGATGCTGCCGGGAACGACGACGCGGTTGGCGGTGAGCAGCAGCTTAGCGCGGAACCACAGGTTCTTGCCGCGGAAGCAAGTGCTCCCATGGCCGAAGAGGAGCCTTTAGTCATTGTCGTCGAGCCACAGGCTCCGGCATGGGCACAGCAGATAGTCCGTTTCCTTCAAACAGGAGAACTCCCCGATGAGCAAGAGGAAGCTGAGAAAGTAGCCCGCCAGTCAAGTATGTATCAGTTTGTGGATAGCATCCTGTACAAAAAACGACCGAACGGTGTGAAATTGAAGTGTATCTGCCGGGAAGACGGACTAGAGCTGTTGGCAGAGATACATGGAGGCATATGTGGTTCTCACATAGGATCAAGAGCACTTGCCGGCAAGGCTTTCCAGCAAGGCTTCTATTGGCCCACCGCCCTCCAGGATGCGATTGAGCTAGTAACCAAGTGTGAAGCGTGCCAGTTCCATTCAAAGAATGTACATCAACCAGCTCAAGCTCTCCAAACGATCCCTCTCTCCTGGCCCTTTTCGGTCTGGGGGCTCGATATCTTGGGTCCCTTCCCCCGCGCTGCCGGGGGCTTTGAGTACTTATACCTCGTCGTCGACAACTTCACGAAGTGGCCGGAAGTGGAGCCAGTGAGGAAGGTGACAGCGCAATCAGCCGTCAAGTTCTTCAAAGAATTAGCTTGCCGTTTTGGGGTTCCTAACAGGATCATCACCGACAATGGCACGCAATTCACGAGCCACACCTTCATGCAGTACATTCAAGACCTTGGCAGCAAAATCTGTTTTGCGTCTGTCGCTCACCCGAGAAGCAACGGCCAAGCAGAAAGGATGAATGCTGAAGTGCTGCGTGGTCTCAAGACAAGAACTTTTGACAAGCTGCGCAAGTGCGGAAAGCGCTAGGTTGATGAGTTGCTGGCGGTTATTTGGTCAGTCAGGACGACACCAAATCGAGCTACCGGTCAGACACCCTTCTCCCTAATCTATGGTGCAGAGGCGGTGCTCCCCACGGAACTCAAATACGGGTCACCTCGAGTACTCACTTATGATGAAGCTGAGCAAGGGCAACTGCGGCAAGCCGATGCGTTGCTTCTTCCTGCTACTTGTAGTCTGCGTTGGTATTTCCCCGAAGAGGAGAGGATGATGCAGTACAATAGAGATAAGTATTTCCCTCAGTTAAGAACCAAGGTTATCAATCCATTAGGAGAACCAAGCAAAATTCCGTTAAGGGCACCTGCACACACAAAAGCAAACACTTGCACCCAATGCAAATAAGAGGGTTGTCAATCCTCTTAGCGGTTATTTGCAAGGATTAAATCTTATCGAGGTAAATAAATAAACTAAACTACTAATTAAAATAAAAGTAAATAAATTGCAGCAAGGTATTTTTAGGTTTTTTATATAATAAAGATAGACCCGGGGACCATAGTTTTCACTAGAGGCTTCTCTCTTGAGCACATAAACATACGGTGGGTAAACAAATTACTATTGGGCAATTGATAGAAAAGCAAATAATTATGACGGATTCATGCCAATGATCATGTACATAGGCATCACGTCTGAGACAAATAGACCGACTCCTGCCTACATCTACTACTATTACTTTACCCATCGACCGCTATCCAGCATGCATCTAGGGTATTAAGTATGAAACATAGTAACGCCTTAACCGAAATGACATGTTGTAGAGAAGCAAATTCAAGCAATATGAATAAACCCCATCTTTTTTATCCTTAATGGCAACAATACAAATACGTGTCATGTCCCTTTCTGTCACTGGGATTGAGCACTGCAAGATTGAACCCATCACAAAGCACCTCTCCCATTGCAAGATAAATCAATCTAGTAGGCCAAAGTAAACCGATAGATCGGAGAGAAATACAAAGCTATAACAATCACGCATAAAAGAGTTCAGAGAAGACTCAAATATTTCTTATGAATAATCTGATCATAAACTCACAATTCATCGGATCCCAACAAACACACCGCAAAAGAAGATTACATCGGAAAGAACTCCAAGTAATCGAGGAGAACATTGTATTGAAGATCAAAGAGAGAGAAGAAGCCATCTAGCTACTAGCTATGGACCCATAGGTCTGTGGTAAACTACTCACACATCATCGGAAGGCAGCAAGGTTGATGTAGAAGCCCTCCGTGATCGATTCCCCCTCCGGCAGAGTACTAGAAAAGGCCTCCAGATGGGATCGCGGAAGAACAGAGGCTTGCGGCAGCGGAAAGGTTTTCTCTTCTGGCTCTCTAGGGGTTTCCCAATATTTTTGAATTTATAGAAGTGGAATTAGGTCAAACGGAGTCACGTGGGCCCCACAAGGTACTACGGCGCACCCCCCTTGGGCGCGCCCTAGTGCCTTGTGAAGCCTCCGTGAGGCTTCTGGCCTCCTCCCGAAGCTTCCCAGGTTTCTTTTGTCCAGAAAAAAATCTTCAAAAAGTTTCGTGGCATTTGGACTGCATTTGGTACTGTTTCTCTGAAAAGCCAGAAACAAGCAGAAAACAGCAACTGGCACTAGGCACTGGGTTAATAGGTTAGTCCCAAAAAATGATATATAATTGCATACAATTGCATATAAAAACATCCAAGATTGATACTATAATAGCATGGAACAATAAAAAATTATAGATA
Source organism: Elymus sibiricus (assembly GCA_039707655.1). Taxonomy (NCBI): domain Eukaryota; kingdom Viridiplantae; phylum Streptophyta; class Magnoliopsida; order Poales; family Poaceae; genus Elymus; species Elymus sibiricus. Next base: position 34,365,541 of record CM077670.1, read on the forward strand.
CGTTGGAGACGTATCAGTCCTTTGCTGCACTTTATTATACTTGTTACCTGTTACTTGTCACAAATTATCTTGCTATCAAAACTATCTGTTACCGCTACTTTCAGTACTTGCAGAGAATACCTTGCTAAAAACCGCTTGTCATTTCCTCCAAGTAAAACACATATCATGTGATGAATAAAAATATAGCTCCAAGTAAAATTATCGATAGTTGGTAGAAGAAAGAGGGGATGCCTTCCGGGGCATCCCCAAGCTTAGACGCTTGAGTCTTCCTTGAATATTACCTTGGGGTGCCTTGGGCATCCCCAAGCTTAGGCTCTTGCCACTCCTTATTCCTTCATCTATCGTGATCTCACCCAAAACTTGAAAACTTCAATCACACAAAACAAAACAAAACCTTTGTGAGATCCGTTAGTATAACAAATAAATCTTTAACTTTAAGTACTGTTGTAAATTGATTCATATTTAATATTGGCATAATGCTACAGTACTCCAACTTCTCCATGACTCATACCCCCCGATACGATCCATAGATTCATCAAAATAAGTAAACTATGCAACAAAAACAGAATCTGTCTAAAACAGAAAAGTCTGTAACGATCCATTTAAAAGCTATACTTCTGTAACTCCAAAAATTCTGAAAAATTAGGACAACGTGGGAAATTCATATACTCATAGTGTGTTAAAATGTCAGAATTTTCTGACGCTCCAGTAGAGAATTAAAATTCCAGCACTGGACACAAAACTTTCTGTTTTATAAACAACATCAATTATACTATCTTCGAAATCATCCCAAATGCATTACTTGGCACAAACACTAATTAAAACATAAAAACAAAATAATGACAGTAGAATAATTGTGTAAACACACAAGAACATAAATAAAAAGAAAAAAAATTATTTTCATCATTGGGTTGCCTCCCAACAAGCGCTATTGTTTTATGCCCCTAGCTAGGCATAATGCATAGTTTTCAAGTATTGTCATCTTTCAAGTTGATTCCATAAGTGGCCCTCATAATGGATTCATAGGGTGCTTTAATTATTTTCCTAGGGAAGTGTTCCATCATATAAATAATAGCACCAATAGTTCGTAAGAACGGTCTACCAAGTATTATGGGGCAAGACAGATTGCAATCAATATCAAGTATAATAAAATCAACGGGCACATAATTTCTATTTGAAAGAATAAGAACATCATTAATTCTTCCCAATGGCTTTTTAATAGTAGAATCCGCAAGGTGCAAATTAAGAGAACATTCATCTATATTGGTAAAACCTAGCACATCACATAGGGATTTTGGAATTGTGGAAACGCTAGCACCCAAATCACATAAAGCATTGCACTCATAATTTTTAATTTTAACTTTAATGGTGGGTTCCCACTCATCATATAATTTTCTAGGAATTGAAATTTCTAGTTCTAGCTTTTCTTCTAACTCTTTCATCATTGCTTCTACAATGTGTTTAGTAAAAGCCTTGTTTTGTTCATAAGCGTTGGGTGTATTTAGCATGGATTGTAACTAAGAAATGCACTCAATCAAATAACAACTATCATAATTAAAGTCTTTGTAATCCAAGAGAGTGGGCACATCACTAGTTAAAGTTTTTACCTCTCCAGACCCACTTTTATCAAAATTTTCATCAAGATTTTCACCCTCCGAATTATGGGGACGCCTCCTAGCTAAAGTTGACTCTTCATCAGTCCCCTTTTCATCAAGTTTTATATTGCTAAACAAGGAATCAATAGATGAAACACCAATCATTTTAATATCCTCATCATCACTACGATAAAAACCGGGAGGAATCGCTTTTTCTAAAAATTCTCGTTTAGCTTTTAGCATAGCGGTTATTTTCTTACTCTCATCCATGGAGACATATAAAGCTTTAATTGATTCATTAATATCAATTTTGGGTGGCAAAATTTTAGTCTTAAGATTTTCCACATCATGAATAATTCTATCAATGCTCCTAGACATATCATCAAGTTTACTTAATTTTTCTTCTATCGTAGTGTTGAAAACTTTTTGAGCAATAATAAATTATTTAATATAACTTTCAAGATCAGAGGGCATCCTATTATTATAAGGATTACCATAGGAATTGCCATAATTATTAGAGGAATTTCCAGGAAACGGCCTAGGATTAAAATTACCTCTATAAGCATTATTATTAAAATTGTTTCGCGAGACAAAATTCACATCTATGGGATCATTATTTTGCTCAATCAAGGTGGATAAAGGCACATCATTAGGATCAATAGGAGTATTTTTGCTAGCAACCAATTTCATAAGCGCATCAACTTTATCACTCAAAGTACTAATTTCTTCAACAGAATTCACTTTTTTTACTAGTAGGAGCTCTTTCAGTATGCCATTGTGAATAATTTGCCATAATATTATCAAGTAATTTAGTAGCTTCTCCCAATGTAATCTACATAAAAGTACCACCCGCGGCGGAATCTAAAAGATTTCTATAAACAAAATTTAATCCCTCATAAAAAAATTGCATGATCATCCACAAATTTAAACCATGAGTAGGGCAATTTCTTATCATTAATTTCATCCTTTCCCAAGATTGAGAAACATGTTCATGATCAGGTTGCTTGAAATTCATAATTTGGTTTCTTAGTGAAATAATTTTCGCGGGAGGAAAATACTTGGTAATAAAAGCATCTTTACACCTATCCTAAGAATCGATACTATTTCGTGGTAAAGATGAAAACCAATTTTTTGCACGATCCCGCAATGAGAACGTGAATAATTTTATTTTCACAATATCATTATCCACATATTTTTTCTTTTGCGTGTCACACAATTCTACGAAAGTGTTAAGATGGGATGCAGCATCTTCATTAGGACTACCAGAAAATTGTTCTTTCATGACAAGATTTAACAAAGCGGCATTAATATCACAAGTCTCCACACTAGCGGTGGGAGGTGCAATCGGAGTGATAATAAAATCATCATTATTAGTATTGGAAAAATCACACAATTTTGTATTTTCTTGAGACATCGTGGCTATGCAAACAAGATAACAAGCAAGCAAAGAAGCAAACAAGAAAAAGGCAAACGGAAAATATTTTTGTATTTTTGTAAAAACTTTTTAGAAGTGAGGGAGATGAAAACGAGAGGCAAAGGCAAATAAAATAAATGCAAGGAGGTGAAGGTTTATGCGTAGGTACTTGATAGATGTTGATGATGTCTCCCCGGCAACGGTGCCAGAAATTCTTCCTGCTACTTGTGAGCTGCGTTGAGATTTCCCTGAAGAGGAGGGGATGATGCAGTACAGTAGAGATAAGTATTTCCCTCAGTTATGAAACCAAGGTTATCAATCCAGTAGGAGAATCACGCAACAACTCGTTAGCAGTACCTGCACACAAAACAACAAATCCACACACCCAACGCGAACAAGAGGTTGTCAATCCCTTGGCGGTTAATTGCGAGATTAAATTGTATGGTGATATATAGATAGATTAAACAAACATACAAAATAAAATAAATAAAGTAAAATTGCAGCAAGGTATTTTTAGGATTTTCAATATATGATTAAGGTAGACCCGGGGGGCATAGTTTTCACTAGAGGCTTCTCGATTGAAAATAGCATACGGTGGGTGAACAAATTATTGTTGGGCAATTGATAGAAAAGCAAATAATCATGACGATATCCAAGGCAATGATCATGTATATAGGCATCACGTCTGAGACAAGTAGACCGACTCCTGCCTGCATCTACTACTATTACTCCACACATCGACCGCTATCCAGCATGCCTCTAGTGTATTAAGTTCATAAAGAACGGAGTAACGCTTTAAGCAAGGTGACACGATGTAGACAAAGAAAACTCATGCATGAAGAAACCCCATCTTTTTACCCTGAATAGCAACGATACATACGTGTCATGTCCCTTTCTGTCACTGGGATTGAGCACCGCAAGATCGAACCCCTTACAAAGCACCTCTCCCATTGCAAGATAAATCAATCTAGTTGGCCAAACCAAATCTATAGATCGGAGAGAAATACGAAGCTATAATAATCATGCATAAAAGAGTTCAGAGAAAACTCAAATAATATTCATGGATAATCTGATCATAAACTCACAATTCATCGGATCCCAACAAACACACCGTAAAAAGTGATTACATCGGATAGAACTCCAAGAACATCGAGGAGAACATTGTATTGAAGATCAAAAAGAGAGAAGAAGACATCTAGCTACAAACTATGGACCCGAAGGTCTGTGGTAAACTACTCACGCATCATCAGAAGGGCAGCAAGGTTGATGGAGAGCCCCTCCGTGATCGATTCCCCCTCTGGCAGAGTGCCGGAAAAGGCCTCCAGATGGGATCTCTCGAGAACAGAAACTTGCGGCAGTGGAAAAAGTATTTCATGGACTCCTCTGTTGGTTTCCCGATTTTAGAGAATTTATAGAGGTGGAATTAGGTCAAACGGAGCAGAGGTGGGCCCACGAGGCACCAGGGCGCGCCCTGGTGGCTCGTGGCCACCTCCTCTGGCTTTTGGCCTCCTCCCGAAGCTTCTAGTGTCTCTTATGTCCAGAAAAAAATCTCCAAAAAGTTACGTGGCATTTGGACTTCATTTGGTACTGATATTCTGGAAAACCAAAAACAGGCAAAAAACAACAACTAGCACTGGGCACTAAGTTAATAGGTTAGTCCCAAAAAATGATATATAATTCCTTGTAAATGTATATAAAAACATCCAAGATTGATACTATAATAGCATGGAACAATAAAAAATTATAGATACGTTGGAGACGTATCAAGCATCCCCAAGCTTAATTCCTGCTTGTCCTCGAGTAGGTAAATGATAAAAACAGAATTTTTGATGTGGAATGCTACCTATCATATTCATCATATATTCTTTTCTTTGTAGCATGGACATTTGGACTTGAATGATTCAAAGCAATAGTCTATAGTTTGACATGAAGACATAAATTTTCAAGCATATTAACAAGCAACCATGTCTTTCAAAATATCAATGCTAAAGAAAGTTATCTCTAGCCCATTATGCTCAATCATTGATCCATTCATGAAACACACTCAATATTAGCTACACACAATGCACAAGTATGACAATAGTCCTCTCTAGTTGGTGCTTTGTAAGAGAAGATGGAGACTCAAAATAAAAATAAAAATTGCATAAAAGTAAATAGATAGGCTCTTCGCAAAGGGAAGCAGAGATTTCCAAATGTGCCAGAGCTCAAAGCTTAAATTGGAAAGATAAAATTATTTTGAGAGGCATGCTTTTCCTGTCAATGAAAACGACCGAGAATTCCCAATATCTTCCATGCTAGACACATTATAGGCGGTTCCCAAATAGAAAATAAAGTTTATTTCCTTTCCACCATTCTTTCACAATTCATGGCTAGCCGTATCCACGGGTGCCCTCCATACCAACAGTTTCCAAGGAATTTATTATTATTATTTTTGATTCATTGTGGGATTGGGCATCCCTATTACCTGCCACTCTCTCGTGCAATGACATGTGAATAAACACTCATCGTGATAATAACACACCTAGCATGGAAAATATTGGCCACCCCCTGCCACTTCATGAGCGGTACGGGCACACAAAACGGAAAATTATTTCGAAAAATTAGAGTTGGCACATGCAAATTTACTTGGAATAGCATTGAAATACCGCATATAGGTAGATATGGTGGACTCATTTGGCACAACTTTGGGTTTAAGGAGTTGGATGCACAAGTAGTATTCCCGCTTAGTACAAATGAAGACTAGCAAATAGATTGAGAAGCGACCAACCAAAAAGCGAAAACGGTCATAAACATGCATTGAACATAACTAACACCAAATAATGCACCATAATAGGATATAATTTCATTGCATAACTATTGACTTTATGTGCATGCATAGGGAATCACAAACCTTAACACCAATATTCTTACTAAATCACAATTACTCACTAACATGACTCACATATTATCATCTCCATATCGCAAAACTATTGCAAGGAATCAAACTTATCATATCCAATGATCTTTCATGAATGTTTTTATTATATCCCTCTTGAATATTCATCACTTTGGGACCAAATTCATATCTTGTGCAAATTACCATTACTATTATCAACTCTCAAAAAGATATAAGTGAAGCATGAGAGTGCACATATTTCTTCAAAATTTTAATCTTATCAACTCTCAAATAATATAAGTGAAGCATGAGAGTTCATGTATTTCTTCAAAATATAGCCACCGCCGTGCTCAAAAAGATTTAAGTGAAGCACTAGAGCAATTGCCTAGCTCAAAAGATTTAAGTGAAGCACATAGAGTATTCTAACAAATCATGATAAACGTGTGGCTCTCTCAAAAAGGTGTGTCCAGCAAAGATGATTGTGACAAACTAAAAAGCAAACAAAGCAAAGACTCATATAATACACGATGCTCCAAGTAAAACACATATCATGTGATGAATAAAAATATAGCTCCAAGTAAAATTATCGATAGTTGGTAGAAGAAAGAGGGGATGCCTTCCGGGGCATCCCCAAGCCTAGACACTTGAGTCTTCCTTGAATATTACCTTGGGGTGCCTTGGGAATCCCCAAGCTTAGGCTCTTGCCACTCCTTATCCCTTCATCTATCGTGATCTCACCCAAAACTTGAAAACTTCAATCACACAAAACACAACAAAACCTTCGTGAGATCCGTTAGTATAAAAAATAAATCTTTAACTTTAAGTACTGTTGTAAATTGATTCATATTTAATATTGGCATAATGATACTGTACTCCAACTTCTCCATGACTCATACCCCCCGATACGATCCATAGATTCATCAAAAATAAGCAAACTATGCAACAAAAACAGAATCTGTCTGAAACAGAACAGTCTGTAAAGATCCATTTAAAAGCTATACTTATGTAACTGAAAAAATTCTGAAAAATTAGGACAATGTGGGAAATTTATATGCCAATACTGTGTAAAAAATTCAGATTTTTATGATGCTCCATTACAGAATTAAAATTCCATCACTGGACGCAAAACTTTCTGTTTTCCAAACAGCATCAATTATACTATCTTCGAAATCATCCCAAAGGCATTACTTGGCACAAACACTAATTAAAACATAAAAACACAATCATAACAGTATAATAATTGTGTAAACACACAAGAACAGAAATAAAAAGCAAAAAATATATTTTATTCATTGGGTTGCCTCCCAACAAGCGCTATTGTTTTATGCCCCTAGCTAGGCATAATGCATAGTTTTCAAGTATAGTCATCTTTCAAGTTGATTCCATATGTGGCCCTCATAATGGATTCATAGGGTGCTTTAATTATTTTCCTAGGGAAGTGTTCCATCCCTTTCTTTTAGGGAAATTGAAATCTTATATTCCCTTCTTTCATATCAGTAATAGCACCAATAGTTCGTAAGAACGGTCTACCAAGTATTATGGGGCAAGACGGATTGCAATCAATATCAAGTACAATAAAATCAACGGGCACATAATTTCTATTTGTAAGAATAAGAACATCATTAATTCTTCCCAATGGCTTTTTAATAGTAGAATCCGCAAGGTGCAAATTAAGAGAACATTCATCTATATTGGTAAAACATAGCACATCACATAGGGATTTTGGAATTGTGGAAACGCTAGCACCCAAATCACATAAAGCATTTCACTCATAATTTTTAATTTTAACTTTAATGGTGGGTTCCCACTCATCATATAATTTTCTAGGAATTGAAATTTCTAGTTCTAGCTTTTCTTCTAACGCTTTCATCATTGCCTCTACAATGTGTTTAGTAAAAGCCTTGTTTTGTTCATAAGCGTTGGGTGAATTTAGCATGGATTGTAACAAAGAAATGCACTCAATCAAAGAAAAACTATCATAATTAAAGTCTTTGTAATCCAAGAGAGTGGGCACATCACTAGTTAAAGTTTTTACCTCTCCAGACCCACTTTTATCAAAAATTTCATCAAGATTTTCACCCTCCGAATTATGGGGACGCCTCCTAGCTAAAGTTGACTCTTCATCAGTCCCCTTTTCATCAAGTTTTATATTGCTAAACAAGGAATCAATAGATGAAACACCAATCATTTTAATATCCTCATCATCACTACGATAAAAACCGGGAGGAATCGCTTTTTCTAAAAATTCTCGTTTAGCTTTTAGCATAGCGGTTCTTTTCTTACTCTCATCCATGGAGACATATAAAGCTTTAATTGATTCATTAATATCAATTTTGGGTGGCAAAATTTTAGTCTTAAGATTTTCCACATCATGAATAATTCTATCAATGCTCCTAGACATATCATCAAGTTTACTTAATTTTTCTTCTATCGTAGTGTTGAAAACTTTTTGAGCACTAATAAATTCTTTAATATTACTTTCAAGATCAGAGGGCATCCTATTATTATTATTATAAGGATTACCATAGGAATTGCCATAATTATTAGAGGAATTTCCAGGAAACGGCCTAGGATTAAAATTACCTCTATAAGCATTATTATTAAAATTGTTTCGCGAGACAAAATTCAAATCTACGGGATCATTATTTTGCTCAATCAAGGTGGATAAAGGCACATCATTAGGATCAATAGGAGTATTTTTGCTAGCAACCAATTTCATAAGCGCATCAACTTTATCACTCAAAGTACTAATTTCTTCAACAGAATTCACTTTTTTACTAGTAGGAGCTCTTTCAGTATGCCATTATAAATAATTTGCCATAATATTATCAAGTAATTTAGTAGCTTCTCCCAATGTAATCTCCATAAAAGTACCACCCGCGGCGGAATCTAAAAGATTTCTAGAAACCAAATTTAATCCCGCATAAAAAATTTGTATGATCATCCACAAATTTAAACCATGAGTAGGGCAATTTCTTATCATTAATTTCATCCTTTCCCAAGATTGAGCAACATGTTTATGATCAAGTTGCTTGAAATTCATAATTTGGTTTCTTAGGGAAATAATTTTTGAGGGAGGAAAAATACTTGGTAATAAAAGCATCCTTACACCTATCCTAAGAATCGATACTATTTCGTGGTAAAGATGAAAACCAAATTTTTGCACAATCCCGCAATGAGAACGGGAATAATTTTAATTTCACAATATCATTATCCACATATTTTTTCTTTTGCATGTCACACAATTCTACGAAAGTGTTAAGATGGGATGCAGCATCTTCATTAGGACTACCAGAAAATTGTTCTTTCATGACAAGATTTAACAAAGCGGCATTAATATCACAAGTCTCCGCACTAGCAGTGGGAGGTGCAATCGGAGTGATAATAAAATCATCATTATTAGTATTGGAAAAATCACACAATTTTGTATTTTCTTGAGACATCGTGGCTATGCAAACAAGATAACAAGCAAGCAAAGAAGCAAACAAGAAAAAGGCAAACGGAAAATATTTTTGTATTTTTGTAAAAACTTTTTAGAAGTGAGGGAGATGAAAACGAGAGGCAAAGGCAAATAAAATAAATGCAAGGAGGTGAAGGTTTATGCGTAGGTACTTGATAGATGTTGATGATGTCTCCCCGGCAACGGTGCCAGAAATTCTTCCTGCTACTTGTGAGCTGCGTTGAGATTTCCCTGAAGAGGAGGGGATGATGCAGTACAGTAGAGATAAGTATTTCCCTCAGTTATGAAACCAAGGTTATCAATCCAGTAGGAGAATCACGCAACAACTCGTTAGCAGTACCTGCACACAAAACAACAAATCCACACACCCAACGCGAACAAGAGGTTGTCAATCCCTTGGCGGTTAATTGCGAGATTAAATTGTATGGTGATATATAGATAGATTAAACAAACATACAAAATAAAATAAATAAAGTAAAATTGCAGCAAGGTATTTTTAGGATTTTCAATATATGATTAAGGTAGACCCGGGGGGCATAGTTTTCACTAGAGGCTTCTCTCTTGAAAATACCATACGGTGGGTGAACAAATTACCGTTGGGCAATTGATAGAAAAGCAAATAATCATGACGATATCCAAGGCAATGATCATGTATATAGGCATCACATCCGAGACAAGTAGACCGACTCCTGCCTGCATCAACTACTATTACTCCACACATCGACCGCTATCCAGCATGCCTCTAGTGTATTAAGTTCATAAAGAACGGAGTAACGCCTTAAGCAAGATGATATGATGTAGACAAAGAAAACTCACGCATGAATAAACCCCATCTTTTTACCCTTAATAGCAACGATACATACATGTCATGTCCCTTTCTGTCACTGGGATTAAGCATCGCAATATCGAACCCATTACAAAGCACCTCTCCCATTGCAAGATAAATCAATCTAGTTGGCCAAACCAAATCAATACTTCGGAGAGAAATACGAAGCTATAATAATCATGCATAAAAGTGTTCAGAGAAAACTCAAATAATATTCATGGATAATCTGATCATAAACTCACAATTCATCGGATCCCAACAAACACACCGTAAAAAGTTATTACATCGGATAGAACTCCAAGAACATCGAGGAGAACATTGTTTTGAAGATCAAAAAGAGAGAAGAAGCCATCTAGCTACTAACTATGGACCCGATGGTCTGTGGTAAACTACTCATGCATCATCGAAAGGGCAGCAAGGTTGATGGAGAGCCCCTCCATGATCGATTCCCCCTCCGGCAGAGTGCCGGAAAAGGCCTCCAGATGGGATCTCTAGAGAAGAGAAACTTGCGGACGTGGAAAAAGTATTTCGTGGACTCCTCTGTTGGTTTCCCGATTTTAGAGAATTTATAGAGGTGGAATTAGGCCAAACGGAGCAGAGGTGGGCCCACGAGGCACCAGGGCGCGCCACCCCCCTGGGGCGTGCCCTGGTGGCTCGTGGCCACCTCCTCTGGCTTCTGGTCTCCTCCGGAAGCTTCTAGTGTCTCTTATGTCCAGAAAAAAATCTCCATAAAGTTTCGGGGCATTTGGACTTCGTTTGGTACTGATATTCTGGAAAACCAAAAACAGGCAAAAAACAGCAATTGGAACTGGGCACAAAGTTAATAGGTTAGTCCCAAAAAATGATATATAATTGCTTGTAAATGTATATAAAACATCCAAGATTGATACTATAATTGCATGGAACAATCAAAAGTTATAGATATGTTGGAGACGTATCAATCCCCTATACTTGTGGGTCATCAAGACTCTTTTCTGGCGCCATTGCCGGGGAGTGAAGCGCCTTGGGTGAGTGGAATTTGGTAAGGAAACATTTATATTACGTGCTGAAATTTATTGTCACTTGTCACTATGGAAAGTAATTCTTTGAGGGGCTTGTTCGGGGTATCTTCACCTCAACCGGAAGCAATAAGATTTGCTCCTCCATCTATTGAACCTACTGAAAATATTTATTATGAAATTCCTTCGGGTATGATAGAGAAATTGCTAGCTAATCCTTATGCAGGAGATGAAACGGTACATCCTGATACGCACTTGATCTATGTGGATGAAATTTGTGGATTGTTTAAGCTTGCAGGTTTATCCGGAGATGGAGTTAAGAAGAAAGTATTCCCTTTATCTTTGGAGGGAAAGGCACTGACATGGTATAGGCTATGTGTTGATACTGATACATGGGACTGGAACCGGTTGAAGCTGGAATTCCACCAGAAATTTTATCCTATGCATTTGGTTCATCGTGATCGGAATTATATATATAATTTTTGGCCTCGTGAAGGAGATAGTATCGCTCAAGCTTGGGGGAGGCTTAAGTATATGTTGCATACATGCCCCAATCATGAGCTCCCAAGAGAAATAATCCTTCAAAACTTTTATGCTCGGCTTTCTCATAATGATCAATCCATGCTCGATACTTCTTCTGCTAGTTCCTTTATGAAGAAAACTATTGAATCCAGATGGGACCTTCTTGAAAGAATTAAACGCAATTATGAAGATTGGGAAATCGACAAAGGTAATGAGTCAGGTATAAATCTTGAATTTGATTGTGTTAAATCTTTTATGGAAACTGATGCTTTTCGTAAGTTTAGTACTAAATATGGACTTGACTCTGAGATAGTAGCTACCTTTTGTGAATATTTTGCTGCTCATGTTGATCTCCCTAAGGAGAAATGGTTTAAATATCATCCACCTATTGAATTGAAGGAAGAACCTGTTAGTATTAAAGAAGAAACAATTGTTTACCATGTTGATCCAGTTGTGCCTACTGCTTATATTGAGAAACCTCCTTTCCCTGTTAGGATTAAGGAACATGCTAAAGCTTCAACTGTAGTCAATAAGAATAAAATTAGAGCACCTAGACCTTCTGAGCAAATTAAAGTTGAACCTAGTGTTGCAATGGTTAAAGATCTTTTGGTTGATAACATTGATAGACAAGTCATATATTTCTGTGATGAAGCAACTAGAATTGCTAAGCCAGACCCTAAAGATAAAAATAAGCCTGTAGTTGGCATGCCTGTTATTTCTGTTAAAATTGGGGATCATTGCTATCATGGTTTATGTGATATTGGTGCTAGTGTGAGTGCTATTCCGTTTACTCTCTATCAAGAAGTCATGAATGATATTGCACCTGTTGAGATTGAAGATATTGATGTTACTATTAAGCTTGCAAATAGAGACACTATTTCATTGCTTGGGATTGTTAGAGATGTTGAAGTCTTGTGTGGTCAGATCAAATACCCTACTGATTTTCTTGTTCTTGGATCGCCACAAGATGATTTTTGTCCCATTATATTTGGTAGACCCTTCTTGAATACTGTTAATGCTAAGATTGATTGCACTAAAGAAATTGTTAGTGTTAATTTTGGTGAGATGTCTCATGAGTTTAATTTCTCTAAGTTTCGTAGACAACCTCATGATAAAGAATTGCCTAGTAAGGATGAAATTATTGGTCTTGCTTCTATTGCTGTGCCTCCTACTGATCCGCTAGAACAATATTTGCTTGAGCATGAGAATGACATGCATATGAGTGAAAGAAATGAAACAGATGAATTATTCTTTAAACAAGCACCTATCCTTCAACATAATCTGCCTGTTGAAACCTTGGGAGGTCCACCTCCACCCAAGGGTGATCCTGTATTTGAATTGAAGCAATATCCCGATACTCTTAAATATGCTTATCTTGATGAAAAGAAGATATATCATGTTATTATTAGTGCTAACCTTTCACAGCATGAAGAAAAGATGTTACTTAAAACTCTGAGGAAGCATCGTGCCACTATTGGATATACTCTTGATGATCTTAAGGGCATTAGTCCCACTTTATGTCAGCATAGAATTCATATGGAGCCAGATGCTAAACCCGTTGTTGATCATCAAACAAGGCTGAACCCTAAAATGAAGGATGTGGTAAGAACGGAAATAATAAAGCTTCTGAAAGCAGGTATAATTTATTCCATAGCTGATAGTAGATGGGTAAGTCATGTTCATTGTGTTCCTAAAAAGGGAGGTATTACCGTTGTTCCTAATGATAAAAATGAACTCATCCCACAAAGAATTGTAACTAGTTATAGGATGGTAATTGACTTCAGGAAATTAAACAAAGCCACTAGAAAAGATCATTACCCCTTGCCTTTTATTGATCAAATGTTAGAAATATTGTCTAAGCATACACATTTTTGTTTCCTAGATGGTTATTCTGGGTTCACTCAAATACCTGTATCACCTGAAGATCAAGCGAAAACCACATTTACTTGTCCTTTTGGACCTTATGCTTATCGTCGTATGCCTTTTGGTTTATGTAATGCACCTGCTACCTTTCAAAGATGTATGACTGCTATATTCTCTGACTTTTGTGAAAAGATTGTTGAGGTTTTCATGGATGATTTTTCCGTTTACGGAACTTCTTTTGATGATTGCTTAAGCAATCTTGATCGAGTTTTGCAGAGATGTGAAGAAACTAATCTTGTCTTAAATTGGGAGAAGTGCCACTTTATGGTTCATGAAGGTATAGTCCTAGTGCATAAAATTTCTGAAAGAGGTATTGAAGTTGATAAAGCTAAGGTTGATGCTATTGAGAAAATGCCATGTCCTAAAGATATCAAATGTATAAGAAGTTTCCTTGGTCATGCTGGTTTCTATAGAAGGTTTATAAAAGACTTCTCTAAAATTTCTAGTCCTCTTACTAATCTCTTGCAAAAAGATGTTCCATTTGTTTTTGATGATGATTGTGTAGAAGCCTTTGAAATACTTAAGAAAGCCTTAATTTCTGCACCTATTGTTCAACCACCTGATTGGAATCTACCTTTTGAAATTATGTGTGATGCTAGTGATTATGCTGTTGGTGCTGTTCTAGGACAAAGAGTTGATAAGAAATTAAATGTTATCCATTATGCTAGTAAAACTCTAGACAGCGCTCAAAGAAATTATGCTACTACTGAGAAAGAATTTTTAGCAGTTGTGTTTGCATGTGATGAATTTAGATCTTATATTGTTGATTCCAAGGTAACTGTTCACACTGATCATGCTGCTATTAAATACCTTATGGAAAAGAAAGATGCTAAGCCTAGACTTGTTAGATGGGTTCTTCTGCTACAAGAATTTGATTTGCATATTGTTGATAGGAAGGCAGCTAAGAATCCCGTAGCAGATAATTTGTCTAGAATGGAAAATGTTCTTGATGACCCACTTCCCATTAATGATGATTTTCCCGATGAACAATTAGCAGTGATAAATGCTTCTCGTAATACTCCTTGGTATGCAGACTATGCTAATTACATTGTTGCTAAATACATACCACCTAGCTTTACATATCAACAAAAGAAAAAGTTTTTCTTTGATTTAAGACATTACTTTTGGGATGAATGTCGGTACCAAAATCGGCAGATCTCGGGTAGGGGGTCCGAACTGTGGATCTTGGAGTCAACGGGTAACAGGGAACGTAGAGACAGCGATTAACCAGGTTCGGGCCCTCTCGAAGAGGTAAAACCCTACGTCCTGCTTGATTGTATTGATGTATGTGTTTGTATGATGATTACAGAGTTGATCTAGCTTGAGATCGGATGGACTAAACCCTAGGTGGGTATGATGATAATGGTTCTCTTGGCTCTACGGACTAAACCCTTTGGTTTATATAGACACCAGGGGACCTAGGGTTACATATGGTCGGTTGCCCTCAGGGGATAAACATGCCGGTTACGCTAAACATTTCTTGGAGGAAACGTCAAGTCTTCGGAGGTTTCCTTCGGGTGCACGGGGTCGCCTGCAATCCGGCCTTCCTTCGATGAGTTAAGAGCGGCCCATTAGTCCGGCCTATGAGAGATAGGTCGGCAGCCCGAGTACCCCTTAGTCCGGGACACCCTCAGTAGCCCCCAAACTAGTCTTCGAAGCCGAGGTATATACCAAACACCATCGGCTTTGTGGACCAGTTCCTTCCCTTCTGTGGCACTTGTGTCAAGCCTGCAACCCCTCTGAATCAAGTCCTCAAGGGCTGCCTAACCATATGTTCCCCGAATTATGCTTTGGTCTCCGAAGTGTATCAACAACTTAGCCCCAAAGGCTAGTCGCATAGGTGTGAACAGTGACCCCATTTGACAACTTTTGCCGAAGGGTCACGACCCGCCACGACCACGAGTTGGTTTATGAAAACTCGATTCGTGGTTCGAGGCGGTTCCTCCATTGGCGCGTCCCATCGATATGGAGATCGTGCCCTGTTTTTAAGGGATATGATCAATGATTTGCACTATCCCACGCGCGCATAATGGCATGATTATACGGGGAAACGGCGAAGCCTGCGGCGCAGTAAAAGGACCCTTGGTTTTACAGCAGCCCATAAAAGGGGAGCGGCCACCATTTCCTTCGCACGCTCTCACTTCTTCCTTCGCCGTTGCCCTCCCAATCTCTTGAGCTCCAGCTCCCAGATATGTTCTCCCTTCCAAGAACCTCTCCGGCCACCCACTCAATCCAGCAATGGCCAGCTCCAGGTCTAAGGGCAAGTGGGAGGCCTCCATCGTCACCGAGAGCGCCATCCTAGAGCTGAAGAACGCAGGTTACCTTCCCGCCGACGTCGCTCACCGCGCTCCGGAGGCGGGTCAAGTCATCCCCATGCCGAGGCCCGGCGAGAGGGTGGTTTTCCTCCCCCATTTCATCCGAGGGTTAGGCTTTCCCCTCCACCCCTTCGTCAGGGGCCTGATGTTTTTCTATGGGCTTGATTTCCACGATCTTGCCCCGAACTCTTTTCTACACATCTCGGCCTTCATCATCATCTGCGAGGCCTTTCTTCGGGTCCGGCCACACTTCAGTCTGTGGCTGAAAATTTTCAACGTCAAGCCGAAGATCATTGATGGCCAGCAGGCGGACTGCGGGGGGGGGGGGGGGGGAGGAGGGGCGATGGTCTGCAAGCTCCCCCGGGTTGAGTGGCCAGAGGGCACTTTCATCGAAACCGTCAAGATCTGGCAGAAGGAATGGTTCTACATCACAGAGCCGTGGAACGCGGATTGGGGGGCGATCTCCGCCTTCAGATCCGGACACCCCATGAGGTTGGTCTCGTGGACCAAGAAGGGCCTCGACTGGGAGCAAGCAAGGAGGTGGCGTTGCTGCAGAGCCGAATATCCAAGATGATAGAGCGGGGGGTTGAGCTGCCCAACGTGATCCAGATCATGCTCTGCCGCCGCATCCTCCCTTTTCAAGACCGGGCCTCCCCCATGTGGGCCTTCAGGCCCGAAGACCCCGCCACCGTGCTCAGCTTCTACCGCACTTCCCACGCTCAGCTGTGGAAGGTGCTGTTCAAGCCGCAGAAGGACTGGCCAGCCGAGGAGGAAGACATCGGCCTTGATGCCGCAAACCCCCCTCGCGAGGTATGATAAGTTCTACTCTTGTATTTGGATTGTTCCCTTTTGACAAAGTACTGATACGTCTCCATCGTATCTACTTTTCCAAACACTTTTGCTCTTGTTTTGGACTCTAATTTGCATGATTTGAATGAAACTAACCCGGACTGACGCTGTTTTCAGTAGAACTACCATGGTGTTGTTTTTTGTGCAGAAATAAAAGTTCTTGGAACTGGACGAAACTTTTTGGAGATTTTTATGAAATAAATAAAAAATACTGGAGCCAAGACCCACTGGAGGGGGGCCACCTGCTGCCCACGAGGCACCAGGGCGCGCCACTCCCCCTGGCGTGCCCTGGTGGCTTGTGGGGCCACGTGGCTCCGCTGACACTAATCTCAGGCCTATAAATTCACAATTCCAGAGAAAAAAATAAGAGAGGAAGTTTTATTGCGTTTCATGATACGAAGCCGCCGCCACCTCCCGTTCTTCATCGGGAGGCCAGATCTGGAGTCCGTTCGGGGCTCCGGAGAGGGGGATCTTCCGGCATCGTCATCATCAACCATCCTTCATCACCAATTTCATGATGCTCACCGCCGGGAGTGAGTAATTCCTTCGTAGGCTTGCTGGACGGTGATGAGTTGGATGAGATTTATCATGTAATCGAGTTAGTTTTGTTAGGGCTTGATCCCTAGTATCCACTATGTTCTGAGATTGATGTTGCTATGACTTTGCTATGCTTAATGCTTGTCACTAGGGCCCGAGTGCCATGATTTCAGATCTGAACCCTTTATGTTTTCATGAATATATTTGTGTTCTTGATCCGAGCTTGAAAGTTATACGCACCTGCTATGTGTTATGATCCGCATACCCCAAGGTGATAATAATTGGGATTCTTTCCGGTGATTGCCATAGTTTGAGGAGTTCATGTATTCACTAAGTGCTAATGCTTTGTTCCGGTTCTCTATTAAAAGGAGGCCTTAATATCTCTTAGTTTCCTTATGGACCCCACTGCCACGTGAGGGTAGGACAAAAGATGTCATGCAAGTTCTTATCGCAAGCACGTATGACTATATACGAAATACATGCCTACATTACATTGATGAATTGGAGCTAGTTCTGTGCCGCCCTAGGTTATGACTGTTACATGATGAATGTTATCCAACATAATCACTGATCCAATGCCTACGAGCTTTTCACATATTGTTCTTTGCTAAGTTACTACTGTCACAATTGTTACTACTATTGCTGCTACCGTTACCGTTACTGTTACTATTATTGCTACTGCTATCAAACTATCATACTACTGTGCTACTGATCACTCTGCTGCAGATATTTAGTCTCCAGGTGTGGTTGAATTGACAACTCAACTGCTAATACTTGCAAATATTCTTTGGCTCCCCTTGTGTCGAATCAATAAATTTGGGTTGAATACTCTACCCTCGAAAACTGTTGCGATCCCCTATACTTGTGGGTTATCAAGACCTTTTTCTGGCGCCGTTGCCGGGGAGCATAGCTTTATTTGCTGAGTCACTTGGGATTTATATCTGTTGATCACTATGAAGAATCTGAAAGATGCTAAGACCAAGATCGTTCCCTGTAAGACGAGGAGAGGTAAGGAACTACCATCTAGCTCTGCACTTGATTCACCTTCTGTTTTGAGTAAACTTGCAACACCACCACCTGCTATTAATTCTGATATGTCACAAGTTATTGATGATACTGCTTCTGCTATGAATGATACTCATGATGATGCTAGTACTATGCTTGATAATGCTGTGCCACTTGGTGAATTTCTTAATGAACAACTTGCTAAAGCCAAAGAAATTGAAAATGTTGAAACTCTTGAGAATTATGATTCACCTATTATGCCTAGCTCTCCTACTAGAGTTGAAACACCTGATGAACATTGCTTTGATAGGGAGATGGCTAGAGCCATTCTTGCTTGTAATGATAGAGATGAAGTTATAAAATTGCTTGCTGAAATGAAAGAAAAATCTATGAGGGAGAGAATGAAATACGATCCTAAGTTTGCTACCTCTCCCATATTTGTTACTGATAAGGATTATGAATTCTCTGTCGATCCTGATTTAATTACTTTGGTTGAATCTGATCCTTTCCATGGCTAAAACTGAAACCGTTGTGGCACATCTTACTAAATTAAATGATATAGCCACCCTATTCGCTCATGAGGAAAAAATTCGCTATTACTATATTCTTAAGTTGTTTCCTTTCTCATTAATGGGTGATGCTAAGGAATGGTATAATACTCTTGCTCCTGGATGTGTGCGTAGTCCCCAGGATACTTCTCTGAAAAATATTTTCCTGCTCATAAGAAACAAGCTGCTTTACAGGAAATATTTAACTTTGTGCAAATTAAAGACGAGAATCTCCCTCAAGCTTGGGGGAGGCTTCTCCAATTACTTAATGCTTTGCCTGACCATCCTCTTAAGAAAAATGAAATACTTGATATCTTCTATAATGGACTAACCGATGCTTCTAGGGACTACCTAGATAGTTGTGCTGGTTGTGTTTTCAGGGAACGAACTATTGAACAAGCTGAGGAATTATCGAATAATATATTGAAGAATGATAATGATTGGATACTTCCTGAACCACTGCCTAAACCCACTCCGAAGAAGAGGGGTATTTTATTTCTCATTCCTGAAGATATGCAAGAAGCAAAGAAATGTATGAAGGAAAAAGGTATTAAAGCTGAAGATGTTAAGAATTTGCCACCTATTGAAGAAATACATGGTCTTGACACACCGCCAAAGGTAGTAGAGGTAAATTCTCTTATAAAGTTTGATGAAAGTGATATTCCTTATAACAAACCTCCTAGTCAAAGCTTGTATGAATTTGACAATTATATTATTAAGCAAGATCACTTCAATGCAAATGTTATGAAACAATTGAAACGAAATGCCTACATGATTGATCGCTTGAGTGACTTGTTATTTAGAATTGCTAATGATGTTAAAGGTGTAAGTAAACATGCATCTATGGTTCAAACCCAATTAGAACAAGTTGCTAAATCTCAGAGTGAATTGCTCAATGAAATGAATAACAATATGAATGATCATGCTGTTAGAGTAATGACTAGAGGAGGTAGAATGACTCAGGAGCCACTTTATCCTGAAGGTCACCCTAAAAGAATTGAACAAGACTGTCAAAGAATTAATGTAGATGCACCTAGTCCATCTAAAAAGAAAAAGAAAAAGAAAAATGATAGGACTTTGCATACTTCTAGTGAACCCGAGGTAGAAAAACCCTTGGAGGATAATAATGATGTTTCTATTTCCGATACTGAAACACAATTTGGTAATGAACATTCACCTGATGATAATAACAATGATGATGCTCATGTGGATACCCAACCTTATAATGATAAAGAACTTGATAATGATGTTGAAATAGAACCTACTATTGATCTTGATAACCCACCTTCTAAAAATAAACGTTATGATAAAATAGACTTCGTTGCTAGAAAACTTGGTAAAGAAAGAGAACCATGTGTCCAAAATCCCATGCCCTTTCCTCCTAAACCATCTAAGAAAAAGGATGAGGAAGAATTTGAACGCTTTGCTGAAATGCTTAGGCCAGTCTTTTTGTGTACTCGTTTGACTGATATTTTAAAGATGCCCCCTTATGCTAAATATATGAAAGACATTGTCACAAATAAAAGGAAGATACCTGAAGCTGAAATTTCTACCATGCTTGCAAATTTTTCTTTTAAAGATGGAGTACCTAAGAAATTTGGAGATCCAGGAATACCAACTATACCATGCTCCATTAAAATAAATTATGTCAAAACTGCTTTGTGTGATTTAGGAGCCGGTGTTAGTGTTATGCCTTTCTCTTTATATAAAAGACTTGATTTGAATAAACTCATTCCCACTGAAATATCATTGCAAATGGCTGACAAATCAACTGCCATACCTATCGGTGTTTGTGAGGATGTGCCCGTTGTAGTTGCAAATGTTACTATTCTAACAGACTTTGTTATACTTGATATGCCTGAGGATGACAACATGTCGATTATCCTTGGTAGACCCTTTTTGAATACCGCAGGGCCTGTTATTGATTGCAATAAAAGCAAGGTCACTTTTCATATCAATGGTAATGAACATACGGTGCACTTTCCGAAGAAACAATTTCAAGTAAACGGTATTCATGTTATTGAAAAGACTCCGACAATTACTATTGGAAGTTTTCAACTCCCTCTTCTTACTGTCAAAAAGAAATATGAAACTCTTATTATTGCAGAAATGCATATCCCCGTTGAGGTAACTTAGTGTTATATGAAAATTCTTCGGTTCCATGTCACTCGGAAATAGTTTGTTAATAAGACTTGATCAACCTTATTAATGGATTCTTTTTTAGAGGCATGTGGTTGACGAATTTAGTAAGCACAACCTTCTGTACCCACCTTTTGTTTTTTGTTATTTTTAGTTAAATGCAATTAAATGCCATGATTATCCTGTTTTCTGAATTATCCGTGCAATAAAAAATGGCCCAAAAATAAAAGTGCTCAGAATGCAATAAAATTTTGACATGATTTTTTATAGAATATTTATGAATTTTTGGCACTAAAATCATACCAGGGGGATGCCCCAGGTGCCCACGAGGCACCAGGGCGCGCCACCCCCCTGGCGCGCCCTGGTGGCTTGTGGGCCCCATAGGGACCCCCTCACTTATTCCTTCAGCCCACTTCGTCTCTTACCTCTAGCAAAAATTTCTGGTAGCTCTCTCCCTCGTGTTCTTGCTCCCAAACCTGAAATTTTCAATCTCTTTGCTCGGAGCTCCGTTTCCGAAACTATTTTGGGAGATTGCTCCTTGGTATGTGACTCTTCCATTGCTTCAATTAATTTTTGCTCTAGTGGATTATATTTTGCATAATTAGCTGTTCTTGGTGCTATTGAAAATAAGCTTGCATGTTGAATTCTTTGAGTTCCAAGTAGTTTGAATGCTTGATATAGCCTCTAGACATCCATATGAGTAGTTGCTATCAATCTTGTGAAGTTTTATTGATATCATTTTGTGGCCCAAATTTTTTCAGAAATTTGTTCTTAGGAAAATAAATATCTTCCGGAGGAGTTCTTCGAAGCGGACCGCCAAGGGAGTCCTTGGGGACTCCTCGGACAGCGACCTCAACATTCCGCGTAGGACGGAGCTCCGGCCGTGCGAATGGCCGCACAATGCCTTCATGAACGAAGCCAGATTCTACCAAGAGTTCGCGCAAGTTGTTGCTAATGCCGGACTGACCGACTTCCTCACAGATGAGTGTGACCAGCACCACATCCTTACAAATTCCTTTGTGCAAAACTTTCATTTTCTGAATAGGCTCGAACCCCCTGAGGTGCACCTTGATTTATATGTTGAACATCATTAGATACCTCTGGCTGAGTTTTGTGAGATATGCTTGATCCCTTTTGATGGGGGAATAAGAGAGCCTCGACCGGAGGATTTGAGGGCTTCCTCCACACTTTAACTATGGGAGAGACAAGGGGCGTGTCGAGAGCCCGAGCCATTAGCTTGCAGTTTCCCTCCGTTCATTACTTTGCTCTATTCATAGGGAAATGCTTGACTGCTAGAGAGCAAGGTGGTGCGCTATGTGCACCTGACTTTGCCATTTTACGCCGCGCACTTTATAATGACAACACTTATAACCTGGGAGCTATCATTGCATGCCGCCTGCACACTAATAGGACTAAGGGTAAAATTCATGGTGGTATTTATGCTAGTCGCCAAGTAAGATGTTTCAATGTTAACATATGCCCACATGATTACTTGTTGCCCAGAGTTTACTTAGATCACCAGTCTATGAGGGACCACCACTTTCTTGATGCTCCTGAGCCTCCTCACCACATTCGTTATAACTTGGTTTTTAGTGAGGATACTCGTGATATTATTCCGTTGCCTGCACCTGCTTTGTTTGATTCTCGTGCCAGGAACGGATATACCGTGATGCCACCGGACATCGTTGCTTACCGGAACGCCTTGGCAGCGGCAGAGGAGGAGGCCCAGGATTGGGACGCTCGGGTGCCGCCGCCTCAGCACTTTCACATGGGACCGGATGGCTACTACGGATGGCTGTAGACCAAGCTAGGCCAAAAGCCTAAGCTTGGGGGAGTACGTATCTCTCACCGACATTACATTCATGCCCACACATTTCATTCCAGTTGTCGGTGTTCATACTTTTTCATTGTATAATCCATGTTAGTTTTATTTTCTCGCTTTCTTCTTGTGTGTTTGAAAAACTTTGAAAAGAATCCAAAAATATTTCCCGTTTCTTTTCGGTTTTTCTTTCTAGCTTAATTAGTAGTAGTATCAAAAGAAAACCCAAAAAGATTTCTTGTTTCTTCTTTTACTTGTTGGGAACTTTCCCGTGTAAAAAGTTTTTCTCATTTTTCGTTTTTCTTCTTTATTTGTTTTCTTCAGAAAAACTAAAAACTCTAAAAATATTTCAGTGTGTTTCTCTAAAATTCTTTTCTTTTGTTGAGTCATTATAAGGAGAAGACCACGATGAAAATGTTGAGTGGCCCTCATATGCATTGTTGTTGATCTAACAAAGAGCCCATTTTACCTTGTCTTCTCCTCTGAATAAAATGCTTGCAGATTCCAGCTTAGTCCACGGCACACTTGCACTATTTTTATTTTCATATCATTCGGTCGTGCAAGTGAAAGGCAATAATGACGATGATTTGATGAAGTGACTGTGGCAAGGAAAAGCGGGTATGAACTCAACTTGTTCTTTGCTTTTGTAAATATGTTTAACTCAGTATCCATGATTCAGCATATTATAATTAAACATGTCTACGATGACAATTAGAGATTATAGTTGCTCATGCCATGCTTAAGTAGCTAGGAGTGGATAATGATTTATCTTGGGTGTCAACATGCATTAAAATGTTCATGATGTAGTATGATGATATGGTATCCTCCTCTGAATGTTTCGAGTGGCTTGACTTGGCACATGTTCACGCATGTAGTTGATTCAAAACCAACATAGCCTCCACGATATTTATGTTCATGGTGCCTATATCCTACTCATGCTAGTATTCAATGTTGATTATTCATAATGCATGATTATGACCATTTTCGCTCTCTAGCTGGTCGCTTCTCAACCTATTTGCTAGCCTTCGCCTGTACTAAGCAGGAATACTGCTTATGCATCAAAACCCCTAAACCAAATTTATTCCAGATGAGTCCACTATATCTACCTATATGCGGTATTACTCTGCCGTTCTAAGTAAATTTGCATGTGCCACCTCTAAATATTCAAATGAACATCTGTTTTGTGTGCCCGTACTGCTCATGGAGCGACAGGGGGCGGTCAGTATCTTCCATGTTAATTGGGTTATTCTCATGATGAGTGTTTATTCACTCGTCCTTACACGAGAGGGGCTGGTAATCGGGATGCCCAGTCCCATTATTAAAATTGCAAAATAAAAAAAAAACTCCCCCGGAAAGTTGTTGGTATGGAGGGCACCCGAGGATTCGGCTAGCCATGGCTTGTGTTTGTTGGTGGAGGGGGAGTAAACTTTACTTTACCGCTTGGGAACCGCCGCTAATGTGTTTAGCATGGAAGATATTGAAAACTCTCGGTCGTGACGTTGACAGGAAAGGCATACCTCCCAAAAATTATATTTATCTCTGATTTAAGCTTCGAGCTCTGGCACCTCTGCAAATCCATGCTTCCCTCTGCGAAGGGCCTATCTATTTACTTTTATGTTATTTTACTTTTATTGTTGAGTCACCACCTTCTCAAATAAGCACCAGTCCTGAGAGCACTATTGTCATTCTCATGCATTGTGTATAGTTAATGTTGTGTGCATCATGACTGGATCTCTTCTACCATGAATTACAATGTTTAGTCGATGCTTGAACTTTGGAGGTGCTCTGCATTTATGTTTTGCGGTCTCAGAAAGGGCTAGTGAGATACCATGTTGTCATATTATATCATGATTGTTTTGACAAAGTGTTGGCATTTGAAATATCTTATTATTGCTCGCTAGTTGATTATGCCATTGATATGAGTGAATATAATTTCTAAGAGTGATCATTTGCATGGTTAGTTCATGATCTTTACTGAAAACTTGGGTACTATTTAAGCATATATATAGATACAAGAACAAAAGAGTTTGTAAAAGTTTTTCTTTATCACTTTCAGTTTGTCAACTGAATTGCTTGAGGACAAGCAATGAGTTAAGCTTGGGGGAGTTGATACTTCTTCGTCGTATCTACTTTTCCAAACACTTTTGCTCTTGTTTTGGACTCTAATTTGCATGATTTGAATGAAACTAACCCGGACTGACGCTGTTTTCAGCAGAACTACCATGGTGTTGTTTTTTGTGCAGAAATAAAAGTTCTTGGAACTGGACGAAACTTTTTGGAGATTTTTTATGGAATAAATAAAAAATACTGGAGCCAAGACCCACTGGAGGGGGGCCACCTGCTGCCCACGAGGCACCAGGGCGCGCCACCCCCCCCCCCACCCGGCGTGCCCTGGTGGCTTGTGGGCCCACGTGGCTCCGCTGACCCTAATATCAGGCCTATAAATTCACAATTCCAGAGAAAAAAAATAAGAGAGGAAGTTTTATTGCGTTTCACGATACGGAGCCGCCGCCACCTCCTATTCTTCATCAGGAGGCCAAATCTGGAGTCTGTTAGGGGCTCCGTAGAGGGGGATCTTCTGTCATCGTCATCATCAACCATCCTTCATCACCAATTTCATGATGCTCACCACCGGGAGTGAGTAATTCCTTCGTAGGCTTGCTGGACGGTGATGAGTTGGATGAGATTTATCATGTAATCGAGTTAGTTTTGTTAGGGCTTGATCCCTAGTATCCACTATGTTCTGAGATTGATGCTGCTATGACTTTGCTATGCTTAATGCTTGTCACTAGGGCCCGAGTGCCATGATTTTAGATCTAAACCCTTTATGTTTTCATGAATATATTTGTGTTCTTGATCCGATCTTGCAAGTTATACGCACCTGCTATGTGTTATGATCCGCATACCCCAATGTGACAATAATTGGGATTCTTTCCGGTGATTGCCATAGTTTGACGAGTTCATGTATTCACTAAGTGCTAATGCTTTGTTCCGGTTCTCTATAAAAAGGAGGCCTTAATATCCCTTAGTTTCCTTATGGACCCCGCTGCGACGGGAGGGTAGGACAAAATATGTCATGCAAGTTCTTATCGCAAGCACGTATGACTATATACGGAATACATGCCTACATTACATTGATGAATTGGAGGTAGTTCTGTGTCGCCCTAGGTTATGACTATTACATGATGAATGTTATCCAACATAATCACCGATCCAATGCCTACAAGCTTTTCACATATTGTTCTTTGCTAAGTTACTACTGCTGCTACTACTGTCACAATTGTTACTACTATTGCTGCTACCGTTACCGCTACTGTTACTATTATTTCTACTGCTCTCAAACTATCATACTACTGTGCTACTGATCACACTGCTGCAGATATTTAGTCTCCAGGTGTGGTTGAATTGACAACTCAACTGCTAATACTTGCAAATATTCTTTGGCTCGCGTTGTGTCGAATAAATAAATTTGGGTTGAATACTCTACCCTCGAAAACGGTTGCGATCCCCTATACTTGTGGGTTATCAAGTACTCAACTCTCTTATTTCTCATCCACAGAGCTGGCTGAAGAAGGCCGAGCGGATCGACAGCCCGGCCCCTCTGCCCGAGGGCCCCAGGACAGCCTTGCTGACGGCCATGTTGGCCGAGGAGCCGTACGAGGCGCCGGAGAAGAAGGAGAAGAAGAAGGAAAAGAAGAAGGAGGCCAGAGAGGGCCTCCGTTCCCGAGGACCCTTGGACACTAGGTCCGGGGACACCCATGCCCCCTCCGCACAAGAGGAGGAGAAGGAGCAGGGAGAGGATGGGGAGGAAAGTGATTCCTCTCGAACAAGGAAGACGGCGGTGTCCGAGGACGCCAAGGAGGAGCAGCCTCCTCCCGCCCTTAAAAGACCATGCAGGGCCAAGGTGGCCCTGTCCAACAACAGCTCGGCCTCTGCCGAGGCCTCCGAGGCCTCCGAAGAGGTTCCTCGGAGGACCCCGAAGATCAAACCACTGGCCCAAAGGTACGTATCCTAAGATACGCCTATGCATTTTCAGCTGAACTAAGTCTGCTATTGATCGCGCTTCTGCTTTTAACATTGCAGCCCGTTGTGCGACCTCCCTACCGATCGAGTCTCGGAGGGGGATTCTCCATCGGCCGCGCTGGCGGAGAGCGGGACAAAGTCGCGCGCCTCGCCTTCTCTGATCGTCGAGGAGGTCGAGGAGGTTCTGTCAAGGAGGACCCCTCCCGTGCCGCACACAGGGGGGGGCGACACCGTTATGGCCGAGGTGAATACCTCGACCACCGAAGACCAGGAGGGAAGAACCCCTCTATTGAACAAAGAGGGGTAGCCCGGACAATCCGAGCTCTCCCCGAGAGTGGCTCCGGAGCCGATAAGGCACCCGGAGCCAACCATTCCGGTCTCCACAGAAGGAGGAGCCGAGGTTCCCCCGCCAACCCCGCCTGCTCCAGAGCGGGTTTCGACCGGGTGGCCGGACAAGATGGAGGAAGCTTTAACCAGCTCCTCTATCGCCGAAGAGCATCGTGCCCTTATGGGCGCGGTGTTGCAAAGTCTTCGGTCCATGGACAACGGACTGAAGGAGGCCTTCAGCGGCCTTCTCACGGGCTTCAAGGTAGGCCATGTAATGTATTTTCCTTAGAAAATTTCTTTTATATGAATATGTAACCTCATACACAGTAGGCCCCGAGACTCTGGCTGGCTTGAAGAAGGCCGGTCAGAGGATCGAAAATCGATAACTCGGATCCTAATGTGCTTAGTATAATGTGCAGGCGTCATCCTCGCCGGCAGCCGCCAACGCCGAGGAGTTGGCCGAGCTGAATCGAAAGCTCCAGACCTCCGAGGACGACCTCGGCCTACTGAATAAGCGGTTCGACGAGGCGCAAGGCAAGTCCGAACTACACTATTTACTACAGCAGTTTTTAAGTAAGGTTTAAGTAATTAACCTAAACGGGGTGCAACTGATATTACTGCAGCTGCTGCCGCGGAGGTCGAGAACCTCAAGGCCGAGCTAAGGAAGGCTCAGCTGGAAGCTGCGGAGCAGAAGGCTGCGGCCGAACAGGCAGCTGCCGAACTGGCTATGGTAAGCACCTCTAGCCAGAAGCACGAAGCCAGAGTGTCTGAAATGCAGCAAGAGCTCAAGGATGCCGTCACAAAATGTGAGGTCCTTGAGCAGAAGAATAAGGATCAGGCCGCCGAGGTAAGGCGAAGTTAAACTTATTGCGGATGGTAAGCCATACTTACTACAAAGTGTCTTTGGTGGTAACAGGTTCGCTTTGCTCACGCGAGTGTGGCATTCCCCATGCGCCTTTGCGGACCTCCCGAGGAGTGCATCGGATGCGGCTAGGTTCTTTGCAACCCAGGAGGGACGTGCCGAGCAGAAGAGCCGCAGGGGCCCCACGAGCCACCTGGGCGCCCCTGCCCCCCCAGGCGCGCCTTGGTGCCTCGTGGGCCCCCTGTGGCACCTCTTTGCGTGATTCCAACGCTGAAAAATCATATATATTCAGAAACCCCCGAAAGTTAACCTAGATGAGTTTTTACGCCGCCGCAAGCCTCTGTACCTCCACGGTCTCATCTGGAGCCCTTTTCCGGCACCCTGCCGCAGGGGGGGAATCATCACCGGAGGCCATCTTCATCATCCCGGCTGTCTCCATGACGAGGAGGGAGTAGTTCACCCTCGGGGCTGAGGGTATGTACTAGTACCTATGTGTTTGATCTCTCTCTCTCTCGTGTTCTTAATATGGCACGATCTTGATGTATCGCGAGCTTTTTTAATATAGTTGGATCATATGGTGTTTCTTCCCTCTCTATCTTTGTTGTGATGAATCGAATCTTTTCCCTTTGAGGTTTCGTTATTGTCGGATTGAATATTCAGATTTGAGAACACTTGATGTATATCTTGCATATGAATACCCATGGTGACAATGGCGTATTATATTGATTCACTTGATATATGTTTTGGCACTCAACTCGCGGATTCCCGCGGTGACATTGGGGTAATCTATGCATAGGGGTTGATGCACGTTGTCATTATCTTTTCTCCGATAAAAACTTTGGGGTGCTCCTTGAAGTTCTTTGTGTGGATTGAATATTATGATTATGAAGTTGTTTGATGCATATCGTAAAATCAACTCACGGATACTTGTGGTGACATTGGAGTATCTAGGTGACATTAGAGTTGGTTGATGTGTGTCATATGGTGTTATTTTAGGACGAACTCTAGGGCTGTTTGTGACACTTATAGGAATAGCTCAATAGATCGATCGGAAAGGATAACTTTGAGGTGGTTTCGTACCCTACAAACAATTTATATCCTATGTTCTCCGCTAATAGGAACTTGGGAGTGATTCTTTATCGCACGTTGAGGGATGATTATATAATCCAATTATGTTAACATTGTTGAGAGATTGCACTAGTGAAAGTATGAACCCTAGGCCTTGTTTTCAAGCATTGCAATACCGTTTGTGCTCACTTTTGTTACTAGTTACCTTGCTGTTTTTTTTTTCAGATTACAAAAACTTATATCTACTATCCATACTACACTTGTATCACCATCTCTTCGCCGAACTAGTGCACCTATACAATTTACCATTGTATTGGGTGTGTTGGGGACACAAGAGACTCTTTGTAATTTGGTTGCAGGGTTGTTTGAGAGAGACCATCTTCATCCTATGCCTCCCACGGATTGATAAACCTTAGGTCATCCACTTGAGGGAAAATTGCTACTGTCCTACAAAACTCTGCGCTTGGAGGCCCAACACGAGTCTACAAGAATAAGTTGTGTAGTAGACATCAAGCTCTTTTCTGGCGCCGTTGCCGGGGAGGTGAGTGCTTGAAGGTATATCTTTAGATCTTGCAATCGAATCTTTTAGTTTCTTGTTTTATCACTAGTTTGGTTTATAAAAGAAAACTACAAAAAAATATGGAATTGAGGTTGCCGCATATTATTCACCTTTATAATATATTTATTGAGAATGATGGATCGGAAAATTGTGCTCAATTGATAGAAGAAGAATTCAATAAAATGTTTGGCATAAAATCTTTGAATGATAAGCATGATTGCAATGTTGCTATTATGAATTCTTTGAATATCCATGATGCTAGTGATATGCAAAGTCATAAGCTTGGGGATGCTATGTTTGATGAAGATGATATTTTTAGTCCCCCAAGTTTCGATGAGAAATTTTATTATGATGATTGCATGCCTCCTATTTATGATGATTACATTGATAAAAGTGGACTTGGAGAGGTCATGAATTTATTTAATGATGATTCCACTATTTTGGAAGAAGTTTCAATTGATTATGACAACGAAGTTGCTATCTATGATGATTATTGTGATGACATGTATGCTGTAAAGAATAAGGATAACTATGAAACTTGTCATCATGATTTTAATTTTCAATTGGATTATGCCAATCAAGTATCTCATGATAGTTATTTTGTTGAGTTTGCTCCCACTATTATGAATTAGAATAAATTTGCTTATGTGGAGAGTAGTAAAAATTCTATGCTTATGTATCATGACAAGAATGCTTTGTGTGATGGATATATTGTTGAATTTATTCATGATGCTACTGAAAATTATTATGAGAGAGGATCATAAGCTTGTAGGTGTTGCAATAATATCAAGTTTCCTCTCTATGTGTTGAAAGTTTTGAAGTCATGCTTGTTTTGCCTTCCTATGCTAGTTGATTCTTGCTCCCATAAACTATTTGCTAGCAAAATCCCTATGCATAGGAAGTGGGTTAGGCTTAAATGTGCTTGTCATATGTTTCATGATGCTCTCTTTGTGTTTCAATTCTTTACTTTTATGTGAGCATCATTGAAATCATCAAGCCTAGCTAAAAGGCATTAAAGAAAAGCGCTTGTTGGGAGACAACCCAACATTTACCCCTACTGTTTTTGTGTGTTCACATGATTAATCTACTGTATTAATCATGTTTCATATGTTTTCTTTCAATAATGTGGCAACTAAAGCCTTTGGGATAGTGTGGATGCTTGTACATTTGATTCTGTGCAAAAACAGAAACTTTTGCGTCCAGCGGTGGAATTTCTATTCTGTACTGGAGCGTGAGAAAATTCTGAAATTTTTAAATAGTATTGGGTTACAAATTTTTTACGTTTTCCTAATTTTTCAGAATTTTCGGAGGTACATAAGTATGGTTTTTAAATCGCTCACTACATGCTGTTCTGTTTTTGACAGATTCTGTTTTTAGTGCATAGTTTGCTTGTTTTAGTGTTTCCATAGCTTATATTGAGTAGTATAAATTGTGTAAATGATAGAATACAGTAGGCATTATGTGAGAACAATTATGAATCTTGTCTTGACAGTACCAAAGTGGATGATTTATTTTTATCATACTAACCAATCTCACAAGTTCCGTTAAATTTTGTGTGATTGAAGTTTTCAAGTTTTGGGTGAGATATCGATATGAGGAGAATAAGGAGCTGCAAGACCCTAAGCTTGAGGATTCCCAAGGCACCCCAAGGTAATATTCAAGGAAGACTCAAGCGTCTAAGCTTGGGGATGCCCCGGAAGGCATCCCCTCTTTCGTCTTCAACATTATCGGTAACCTTACTTGGAGCTATATTTTTATTCGTCACATGATATGTGTTTTGCTTGGAGCGTCATTTTATTTTGTTGATATTTGCTTGGTGTTATCAATAATCATGTTTTGTAGCTTTTATTTCAATAAAATGCCAATTATAGCCTTTACCATGCTCAGTTTGCAAGTTCATGTGTTGCTGTTTGAAAACAGAAAGTTTTCTGTTATGTCCAGAATATTCCGGAATAGTCAGAACATGATAAAAATCTGAAATTTTTGCACAGTAATAATGCATGAGTTCTCTGTCACGTGGTCATTTTTCAGAATTTTTGGAGTTAGGGAAGTATGGATTCTTATTCCCCTTTTACAGACTGTTCTGTTTTGGCAGATTGCTGTTATAGTTGCATTGTTTGCATATGTTTGCGTCTTTAATGTTTCTATTTGTGGATAGGAGTATTAAATATGAAGAGGCATTTAGTATGCAATGTTTAATTATAATTTGTGTGATTTGCTACAGTAGAGAATGTTAAGGTTTTGAGTTGATTTATACTAACTTATCTCACGAGTTCTTGTTGAGTTTTGTGTGGATGAAGTTTTTAAGATTTAGGAGAAGTCATGATATGAGAGGAATTAAGGAGACGCAAGAGCTCAAGCTTGGGGATGCCCAAGGCACCCCAAGATAACATTCTAAGAAGTCTCAAGCAACTAAGCTTGGGGATGCCCCGGTTGGCACCCCACCTTTCTTCATCAACACCTATCGGTTAGCCTAAGTTTTTACTTCTTCACATGATATGTGCTATGCTTGGAGTGCCCTTTTATTTTCATTTTGTTTGCTGTTTTAATAAAATTATCAAGATCTGAAATCTTTATTTGGAGAGAGTCTTCACATAGCTACTTAATTGTTTAACTACTCAATGATCTTCACTTATATCTTTTGGAGTAGTTTGTCATACACTCTCATGCTTCACTTATATTATTTTGAGAGTTGACAATAGTAATGGCAATATGCGTAAGATATGAATTTGGTCCTAATGTGATGGATATTTAAGAAGGATATAATAAAAACTTTTATGTAGACCACTAAATATGATAAGGGTGATCCCTTGCAATAGTTTTGCGATATGGAGATGATAATATGTGAGTCATGTTAGTGAGTAATTATGATTTAGTAAGAATATTGGTGTTAAGGTTTGTGATTCCCTATGCATGCACATTAAGTCAATAGTTATGCAAAGAAATTATATCCTACTTATGGTGCATTATTCGGTGTTAGTTATGTTCAATGCATGTTTATGACCGTTTTCGCTTTTTGGTTGGTTGCTTCTCAATCTATTTGCTAGCCTTCATTTGTACTAAGCGGGAATACTGCTTGTGCATCCAAACTCCTTAAACCCAAGTTGTGCCAAATGAGTCCACCATACCTACCTATATGCGGTATTTCCATGCCGTTCCAAGTAAATTTGCATGTGCCAACTCTAATTTTTCAAAATAATTTTCCGTTTTGTGTGGCCGTACCGCTCATGAAGCGGCAGGGGGTGGCCAATATTTTCCATGCTAGGTGTGTTATTCTCACGATGAGTGTTTATTCACTTGTCATTGCACTAGAGAGTGGCTGGTAATAGGGATGCCCAGTCCCATAATGAATCAAAAATAATAATAACAAAATTCCTTGGAAAGTGTTGGTATGGAGGGCACCCGTGGATACGGCTAGCCATGGATTGTGAAAGAATGGTGGAAAGGAAATAAACTTTATTTTCTGATTGGGAACCGCCTATGATGTGTCTAGCATGGAAAATATTGGGAATTCTCGGTCGTTTTCGTTGACAGGAAAAGCATGACTCTCAAAAATACTTTTATCTCTCTAATTTAAGCTTTGAGCTCTGGCACATTTGCAAATCTCTGCTTCCCTCCGCGAAGGGCCTATCTATTTACTTGTATGCAATTTTTATTTTTATTTTGAGTCTCCATCTTCTCTTACAAAGCACCAACTAGAGAGCACTATTGTCATACTTGTGCATTGTGTGTTGCTAATATTGAGTGTGTTTCATGAATGGATCAATGATTGAGCATAATGGGCTAGGGATAACTTTCTTTAGCGTTGATATTTTGAAAGACATGGTTGCTTGTTAGTATGCTTGAGTATTTATGTCTTCATGTCAAATTATAGACTATTGCTTTGAATCATTCAAGTCCAAGTGTCCATGCAACAAAAGAAAAGATTATATGATGATTATGATAGGTAGCATTCTACATCAAAATTTCTGTTTTTAATTGCTACTTTATCATGATGACTTTTATGAGAAAAAGTAGTTGTTATGATGCTAGGAAAAGTGATTGAAATTATCATTGATCAAACTTATGCACTATGCTAGCATTCACACTTCACAAATTATTTCTTTTATCATTTACCTACTCGAGGACGAGCAGGAATTAAGCTTGGGGATGTTGATACGTCTCCAACGTATCTATAATTTATGAAGTATCCATGCCATGTTTATTATAGTTTTGTATGATTTTGGTGCACTTTTATATGATTTTTATGGACTAACATATTGACCTAGTGCCCAGTGCCAGTTGCTGTTTTCTGCTTGTTTTTGGTTTTACAGAAAATCCATATCAAATGAAGTCCAAATGCAGCGAAACTTTTTGACGATTTTTTCTAGAAGGAAACAGACCCAGGAAGCTACGGAGGAGCAGCAGAAGAGCCACAGGGGCCCCACGAGCCACCTGGGCACGCCTGCCCCCCCCCCCCCAGGCGCGCCCTGGTGCCTCGTGGGCCCCCTGTGGCAACTCTTTGCGTGATTCCAATGCTGAAAAATCATATATATTCAGAAACCCCCGAAAGTTAACCTAGATGAGTTTTTACACCGCCGCAAGCCTCTGTACCTCCACGATCTCATCTGGAGCCCTTTTCCGGTACCCTGTCGGAGGGGGGGAATCATCACCGGAGGCCATCTTCATCATCCCGGCGGTCTCCATGATGAGGAGGGAGTAGTTCACCCTCGGGGCTGAGGGTATTTACTAGTAGCTATATGTTTGATCTCTCTCTCTCTCGTGTTCTTGATATGGCACGATCTTGATGTATCGCAAGCTGTCTTAATATAGTTGGATCATATGGTGTTTCTTCCCTCTCTATCTTTGTTGTGATGAATCAAATCTTTTCCCTTTGAGGTTTCGTTATTGTCGGATTGAATATTCAGATTTGAGAACACTTGATGTATGTCTTGCATATGAATACCCATGGTGGCAATGGGATATTATATTGATTCACTTGATATATGTTTTGGCACTCAACTCACGGATTCCCGCGGTGACATTGGGGTATTCTATGCATAGGGGTTGATGCACGTTTTCATTATCTTTTCTCCGATAGAAAAATTGGGGTGCTCCTTGAAGTTCTTTGTGTGGATTGAATATTATGATTATGAAGTTTTTTGATGCATATCATATAATCAACTCACGGATACTTGTGGTGACATTGGAGTATCTAGGTGACATTAGAGTTGGTTGATATGTGTCATATGGTGTTATTTTAGTACGAACTCTAGGGCTGTTTGTGACACTTATAGGAATAGCTCAATAGATTAGTCGGAAAGGATAACTTTGAGGTTGTTTCGTACCCTACAAACAATTTCTATCTTATGTTCTCCGCTAATAGGAACTTGGGAGTGATTCTTTATCGCACGTTGAGGGATGATTATATGATCAAATTATGTTAACATTGTTGAGAGATTGCACTAGTGAAAGTATGAACCCTAGGCCTTGTTTTCAAACATTGCAATACCGTTTGTGCTCACTTTTGGTACTAGTTACCTTGCTGTTTTTTTATTTACATATTACTAAAACCTATATCTACTATCCATACTACGCTTTTATCACCATCTCTTCGCCGAACTAGTGCACCTATACAATTTACCATTGTATTGGGTGTGTTGGGGACACAAGAGACTCTTTGTTATTTGGTTGCAGGGTTGTTTGAGAGAGCCATATTCATCCTACGCCTCCCATGGATTGATAAACCTTAGGTCATCCACTTGAGGGAAAATTGCTACTGTCCTACAAAACTCTGCGCTTGGAGGCCCAACACGAGTCTACAAGAATAAGTTGTGTAGTAGACATCAACGCCACGCCCCGGATTGTTGCCTGGAAGCGCTCTGTATGCATTGAGGGAGCTCGGATGGCCTTTGGCAAAACCATGGTGCACTGGCCGAAGATCAAGCTAACCGAGGTGGCCACTGGACCTCCGCCCCCTGGGAAGGAGCACAGGCGCCCCGAGCAGTACTTTCCCATCGTGATGGATGGTGCTCGGGCAATAGAGGCCCAGTGCTCGAAAGATGTAGTTTATGAGTGAATTTATTGTCCTTGTATCCGAGGAGTTGAAACTTTTATGCTGTTGAAATGCAACTGGTCGGCTGTAAATATAATGCCTTTGTGTTTTTATTTTGACTCTTGTGCGGCCATTTTTAAACTGAAAGTTGCCAGTCGTCGGCTTCATCCCCCTTGCAGATACTGCATGGGGTGTTTTCTCTTAACACCTTAACCCTTAGCCGACGTCTCAGTGCCCGGAGGCGGTTGTGTGTAAGGAAAACGAGGCAATCGGACTATGCGACTTTAGTGCTTTCACTTAGCCATAGGAGCTTGACTGCGGGGGCTGATGACCCACAAGTATAGGGGATCAATCGTAGTCCTTTCGATAAGTAAGAGTGTCGAACCCAACGAGGAGCAGAAGGAAATGACAAGCGGTTTTCAGCAAGGTATTTTCTGCAAGCACTGAAATTATCGGTAACGGGTAGTTTGATAGCGAGATAATTTGTAACAAGTAACAAGTAACAATAGTAACAATAAGTGCAGCAAGATAGCCCAATCCTTCCTATGGCAATGGACAGGCCGAAATGATCTCTTATAATAAGTAAAGCGTTCTCGAGGACACATGGGAATTTCATCTAGTCACTTTCATCATGTTGGTTTGATTCACGTTCGCTACTTTGATAATTTGATATGTGGGTGGACCGGTGCTTTGGTGATGTTCTTACTTGAACAAGCCTCCCACTTATGATTACCCCCTCTCGCAAGCATCCGCAACTACGAAAGAATAATTAAGATAACTCTAACCATAGCATTAAACATATGGATCCAAATCAGCCCCTTACGGAATAGCGCATAAACTAGGGTTTAAGCTTCTGCCACTCTAGCAACCCATCATCTAATTACTACTCCACAATACATTCCCTTAGGCCCAAATATGGTGAAGTGTCATGTAGTCGACGTTCACATGACACCACTAAGAGAATCAACAACATACATATCATCAAAATATCGAACGAATGCCAAATTCACATGATTACTTATGACAAGACTTCTCCCATGTCCTCAAGAACAAAAGTAACTACTCACAAATCATCTTCATGTCCAAGATCAGAGGGGTATTAAATAGCATATTAGATCTGAACATGTAATCTTCCACCAAATAAACCAACTAGCATCAACTACAAGATGTAATCAACACTACTAGCAACCCACATGTACCAATCTGAGGTTTTGAGACAAAGATTGAATACAAGAGATGAACTAGGGTTTGGGATGAGATGGTGCTATTGAAGATGTTGATGAAGATTGGTCCTCCCACGATGAGAGGATCGTTGGTGATGATGATGGCTCCGATTTCCCCCTCCCGGAGGGAAGTATCCCCGGCAGAATCGCTCCGCCGGAGAGCAAAAGTGCTTCTGCCCAAGTTCCGCCTCGAGACGGCGGCGCACTGTCCCAAAAGTATTCTCTCTATTTTTTCTAGGGCAAATGGCCTTATATACCAGAAAATTGAGGCCAGAGGCTGGCCAGGGGCCCCACGAGCCACCAGGGCTCGCCTGGTGGGGGGGGGGGTGGCGCGCCCTGGTGCCTCGTGGGCACTTGGGTGGCCCTCTCTGGTACTTCTTGCTTCCAGTATTTTTTATTTATTCCAAAATAAATCTCCGTGAAATTTCAGCTCATTTGGAGATGTGCAGAATAGGTATCTCTGACATAGCTTTTTCAGGTCCAGAATTCCAACTGCCGGCAATCTCCCTTCTTGTGTAAATCTTGCATATTAAGAGAGAAAAGGCATTATAATTGCTCCACAAAGTGTTATATTGATTGAAAACACTATAAATAACAGTAGCAAAACATGATGCAAAATGAACGTATCAGAGGCTGATGACTAGCCCCCAGTATATGTGATATCCGGGCGTACCGAGGTTGATACCATTATCACTTGGTTCCTGTAACAGCAAACCCTTCGTTTGACACGGATTAACCTCCATCGATTTTTAGTTTGACACTTGTCATCGGATCGCCGACCAGTTCTCGCTTATTATGACAGTCGGTTTTCGGCTTTCTTCACTGAGGTACTTAACCAGGCTAGCTAGAAGTACAATCGCAGTGGTTCTCCCTTTACCCTCCAAGCCGAACAATGCGGAACATAAGAGGGCAAGCACAGGAGCCGGGCAACCTAACCATTGACCAAAGACATAATTCGGCATTGATTCATATAATGCAATATCCATGACGCCGAGCACATGTAATGAAATTGGTGCCGGAATGATGTTTGGGGCAAGATTTATGGTCGAGCCCCCGGTCTATTAGCCGATCACATCTAAAAAAGGAATGTATCATAATAGTTTACTTCGGCCTAAAAAGCGGAAAGGAATACGCAACATAATTGACTGCAGTATGACCGGAGAAAAATGGTCAGTATTTCCTTTGAATTCGTGACGTCTATCCGTACAATCCGAACTGCCGAAGTAACTTTTATAGATACTTTAAGAGATAAACACATCAGAGGAAAGGTTTATACAGGGCCTTCATGAGAGGTTTGATGTCCCTACTGCGCCCTGCCGCACGTCTGCGCCTTCGCTCTTTTATGAAGCTTTCGTGTGATTGGAGTCGTCGATTGTATGCTTGGCGGAAGTAATAATGTTCGGCGGACGAGCCCTTGGGAAAGGGTTTTGAGAAGTCACCGCGAGGTACTGCCTTGATGCTGATCAGGCCCTAGATGGTTCCTGTTATTTAGTAGTGTTCCGAGAACATCTTTGGCCGTGGCTCGGTCGAACCGAGCTCTCGGCCCCTGAGTCGTTTGCCCCCACAGCTGCCCATGGAATCTTGAGCGCGAAGTTGTGCACTCGAGGTACGTATTTCGTGGCTGGGTAGGCCGTGCTGTGGGGTGCGTATCCCTATTTAGGGTGAGCACGGGAGTGCTCCGGGACCAAGGCCATAGCTTGGGCGCATTTGCGTGCGTCTAGTGCCTTGATGGTAGACTGGGCCTGCGACGCATCTTCGGCGGCCTGGACTTCGGCGACTAAAGCCGCTGTGTCTTCCTCTGTTCGGAGCGAGCGCTCGGTGTTACCGTTGACGGTAATAAAACCCTTTGGTCCTGGCATCTTGAGCTTCAGATATGCGTAGTGTGGGACGACATTAAAGCGGGCGAACGCTGTCCGGCGAGGAGTGCGTGGTAACCGCTGCGGAAGGGAACAATGTCGAAGATTAAGTCTTCGCTGCGGAAGTTGTCGGGCGAACTGAAGACTACTTCCAAGGTCACGGATCCCGAGCATCGTGCCTCGACGCCTGGGATTACACCTTTAAAGGTGGTGTTACTGGGTTTGATCCTTGACGGGTCGATTCCCATCTTCCTCACTGTATCTGAGTAAATCAGGTTGAGGCTGCTGCCTCCGTCCATAAGGACTCTGGTGAGGTGATATCCATCCACGATGGGGTCGAGCACCAGAGCCGTGATACGTCTCCAACGTATCTATAATTTTTGATTGTTCCATGCTATTATATTATCAATCTTGGATGTTTTTATATACATTTACAGCAATTATATATCATTTTTTGCGACTAACCTATTAACTTAGTGCCCAGTGCCAGTTGCTATTTTTTCCTATTTTTGGTTTTCCAGAATATCAATACCAAACGAAGTCCAAATGCCACGAAACTTTTTGGAGATTTTTTTCTGGACATAACAAGTACTGGAAGCTTCGGAGAGGGCCAAAAGATGGAGCAGTGGCCCACGAGGTACCAGGGTGCGCCCCAGGGGGGTGGCGCGCCCTGGTGGCTTGTGGGGCCCACACAGCTCCGTTTGACCTAATTCCACTACTATAAATTCTCTAAAATCGGGAAACCAATAGAGGAGTCTACGAAATACTTTTTCCACCGCCGCAAGTTTCTATTCTCGAGAGATCCCATCTGGAGGCCTTTTCCGGTACTCCGCCGGAGGGGGAATCGATCACGGAGGGGCTCTACATCAACCTTGCTGCCCTTCCGATGATGCGTGAGTAGTTTACCATAGACCTTCGGGTCCATAGTTAGTATCTAGATGGCTTCTTCTCTCTTTTTTATCTTCAATACAATGTTCTCCTCGATGTTCTTGGAGTTCTATCCGATGTAATCACTTTTTGCGGTGTGTTTGTTGGGATCCGATGAATTGTGAGTTTATGATCAGATTATCCATGAATATTATTTGAGTCTTCTCTGAACTCTTTTATGCATGATTATTATAGCTTCGCATTTCTTCTCCGATCTATTGATTTGGTTTGGCCAACTAGATTGATTTATCTTGCCATGGGAAGAGGTGCTTTGTAATGGGTTCGATCTTGCGGTGCTCAATCCCAGTGACAGAAAGGGACATGACACGTATTTATCATTGCTATTAAGGGTAAAAAGATGGGGTTTATTCATGCGTGAGTTTTCTTTGTCTACATCGTGTCTACTTGCTTAAGGCGTTACTCCGTTCTTTATGGACTTAATACACTAGATGCATGCTGGATAGCGGTCGATGTGTGGAGTAATAGTAGTAGATGCAGGCAAGAGTCGGTCTACTTGTCTCGAACGTGATGCCTGTATACATAATCATTTCCTTGGATATCGTCATGATTATTTGCTTTTCTATCAATTGCCCAACAGTAATTTGTGTACCCACCGTATGCTATTTTCTTGAGAGAAGCCTCTAGTGAAAACTATGGCCCCCGGGTCTATCTAAATCATATATTAAAAACCCTAAAATACCTTGCTGCACTTTTTCTTTATTTATTTTATTTTGTATTTTTGTTCAATCTATTTATCTATCACAAACAATTTAATCTTGCAATTAACCGCCGAGGGATTGACAACCCCTTGTTTGCGTTGGGTGCAAGGATTTGTTGGTTTGTGTGCAGGTGCTGCTAATGAGGTGTTGCGTGATTCTCCTACTAGATTCATAACCTTGGTTTCATAACTGAGGGAAATACTTATCTCTACTGTACTGCATCTCCCTTCCTCTTCAGGGAATTACCAACGCAGCACACAAGTAGCAGGAAGAATTTCTGGCGCCGTTGCCGGGGAGACATCATCAACATCTATCAAGTACCTACGCATAAACCTTCATCTCCTTGCATTTATTTTATTTGCCTTTGCCTCTCGTTTTCATCTCCCCCACTTCTAAAAAGTTTTTACAAAAACACAAAAATATCTTTTATTTTGCTTGCTTGCTTTTATTGCCATGTCAACACTCAAGAACAGAAAGTAAAAACAAAAATGTAAGATCACTATGGATCCTCATCCACTTGCCAATCTTTTCAAAAGATCCAATTATAATGAACCAATTGCTAGTGATTTGAGTGCTCTTGATTATCTCTATGAAGTTTTGCTTGAAAATCATGAATCTGAAAATTGTGATGAAGTGTTAGAAGAAGAAATTTATAAAGTGATTCATGATAGCTCCTTGATTGAAAAGCATGATTGCAATGATGTTACTATTAATTCTATTAATGTGAATTATGCTAATAATATGCAAAACTACAAACTTGGGGATGACAATTTTATCATGTCCACTACTTATTGCAACGATCTTGATTGGGGTGATAATGCTTCTTATGATCTTGAAAATTTATTTAAGCCTCATGATGAATATGTTATTGATAATAATGTTTGCAATACTATTAAAAGTGGGTTTGGAAGAGCGTCAACTTTAGGTAATAACGATCCCAGTACTTTGGAGAATTATCAATCTTATGAAAAATTTGATAAAAGTGGGTTTGGAGAGGTCATGACTTTAGTTGATGTTAATCCCACTATCTTGGAAGATTATAAATCTTTTATGCATGCGGATCATGAAGATAAAATTGTATATGATAGCTATATTGTTGAATTTGATTATGATCCTACATGTAATTATTATGAGAGAGGAAAATATGGTTGTAAAAACTTTCATGTCACTAAATTACCTCTCTTTGTGCTAAAATTATTA
Organism: Elymus sibiricus; assembly: GCA_039707655.1. Classification (NCBI taxonomy): domain Eukaryota; kingdom Viridiplantae; phylum Streptophyta; class Magnoliopsida; order Poales; family Poaceae; genus Elymus; species Elymus sibiricus. Next base: position 34,407,164 of record CM077670.1, read on the forward strand.
ATGATCCATTCTTCCTATTTACATATGCTAGATATTGCTTGTCTTGATAATTTGTTTTCCTATAAAATGCCTATGCATAGGAAGTATGTTACACTTAAATGTGTTTTTCACATGTTACATGATGCTCTCTTTGTGTTTCAATTATTATCTTTCATGAGAGCATCATTGAAATCTCAAGCCTATCTTAATGGCTATAAAGAAAGAGCTTGTTGGGAGACAACCCAATAAACTTTTTATTTCTTTTCTTGTGTGTTTTCACAATTATGCTACTGTTATGCTTGTGTTTTTATGTTTTAAGTAGTGTTTGTGCCAAGTAAAGCCTTTGGGATGATTTGGAAGATAGTATAATTGATGCTGTTTGGAAAACAGAAAGTTTTGCGTCCAGTGCTGGAATTTTAGTTCTGTACTAAAGCGTAAGAAAAATCTGAAATTTTTACACATTATTGGTATATCAATTTCCCACATTTTCCTAATTTTCCAGAATTTTTGGAGTTACAGAAGTATGGCTTTTAAATAGATCTCTGCAGACTGTTCTGTTTTTGACAGATTCTGTTTTTGATGCACTTCTTGCTTGTTTTGATGAAACTATGGATTTTATCGGGGGGTATAAGCCATGGAGAAGTTAGAATACAGTAGGTATAATGAAAAAATAAAATATGAATGGGTTTGCAACAGTACTTAAAGTAGTGATTTGTTTTGTTATACTAACGGATCTCACGAAGGTTTTGTTGAGTTTTGTGTGATTGAAGTTTTCAAGTTTTGGGTGAGATCACGATGGATGAAGGAATAAGGAGTGGCAAGACCCTAAGCTTGGGGATACCCGAGGCACCCCAAGGTAATATTAAAGGAAGACTCAAGCGTCTAAGCTTGGGGATGCCCCGGAAGGCATCCCCTCTTTCTTCTATCAACCATCGGTAATTTTACTTGGAGCTATATTTTTATTCGTCACATGATATGTGTTTTGCTTGGAGCGTCATGTATTATATGAGTCTTGGCTTTGATTGCTTTTTAGTTTGTCACAATCATCTTTGCTGGACACACCTATTTGAGAGAGCCACGCGATCATCATTATTTGCTAGAGTACTCTATGTGCTTCACTTAAATTTTTTGAGCTAGGCAGTTGCTCTAGTGTTGCACTTAAATCTTTTTGAGCACGGCGGTGGCTAAATTTTGAAGAAATATTTAAACTCTCATGCTTCACTTATATTATTTTGAGATTTGATAAATTTTGAAGAAATATTTGCACTCTCATGCTTCACTTATATCTTTTTGAGAGTTGATAATAGTAACGGTAATTTGCATAAGATATGAATTTGGTCCCAAAGCGATGAATATTCAAGAGGGATATAATAAAAACTTTCATAAAGATCATTGGATATGATAAGTGTGATTCCTTGCAATAGTTTTGCGATATGGAGATGATGATATGTGAGTCATGTTAGTGAGTAATTGTGATTTAGTAAGAATATTAGTGTTAAGGTTTGTGATTCCCTATGCATGCACATTAAGTCAATAGTTATGCAACGAAATTATATCCTACTTATGGTGCATTATTCGGTGTTAGTTATGTTCAATGCATGTTTATGACCATTTTTGCTTTTTGGTTGGTTGCTTCTCAATCTATTTGCTAGCCTTCATTTGTACTAAGCGGAAATACTGCTTGTGCATCTAAAATCCATAAACCCAAGTAGTGCCAAATGAGTCCACCATATCTACCTATATGTGGTATTTCCAAGCCGTTCCAAGTAATTTGCATGTGCCAACTCTAAAATTTTCAAAATAATTTTCAGTTTTGTGTGCCCATACCGCTCATGAAGCGGCAGGGGGTGGCCGTTATTTTCCATGCTAGGTGTGTTATTCTCACGATGAGTGTTTATTCACTTGTCATTGCATGAGAGAGTGGCTGGTAATAGGATGCCAAGTCCCATAATGAATCAAAAATTAATAACAACAAAATTCCTTGGAAAGTGTTGGTATGGAGGACACCCGTGGATACGGCTAGCCATGGATTGTGAAAGAATGGTGGAAAGAAATAAACTTTACTTTCTATTTGGGAACCGCCTATGATGTGTCTAGCATGGAAATTATTGGGAATTCTCGGTCGTTTTCATTGACAGGAAAAGCATGCCTCTCAAAATAATTTTATCTCTCTAATTTAAGCTTTGAGCTCTGGCACATTAATAAATCTCTGCTTCCCTCTGCGAAGGGCCTATCTATTTACTTTTATGCAATTTTTATTTTTATTTGAGTCTCCATCTTCTCTTATAAAGCACCAACTACAGAGCGCTATTGTCATACTTGTGCATTGTGTGTAGCTAATATTGAGTGTGTTTCATGAATAGATCAATGATTGAGCATAATGGGCTAGGGATAACTTTCTTTAGCGTTGATATTTTGAAAGACATGGTTGCTTGTTAGCATGCTTGAGTATTTATATCTTCATGTCAAATTATAGACTATTGCTTTGAATCATTCAAGTCCAAATGTCCATGCTATAAAAGAAAAGAGTATATGATGAATATGATAGGTAGCATTCCACATCAAAAAATTTGTTTTTATCATTTACCTACTGGAGGGCGAGCAGGAATTAAGCTTGGGGATGCTGATACGTCTCCAACGTATCTATAATTTTTGATTGTTCCATGCTATTATATTATCAATCTTGGATGTTTTTATATACATTTACAGTAATTATATATAATTTTTTGGGACTAACCTATTAACTTAGTGCCCAGTGCTAGTTGCGGTTTTTTGCCTGTTTTTGGTTTTCCAGAATATCAGTACCAAACGAAGTCCAAATGCCACGAAACTTTTTGGAGATTTTTTCTGGACATAACAAGTACTAGAAGCTTCAGGAGAGGGCTAGAAGATGGAGCAGTGGCCCACGAGGCACCAGGGCGCGCCCCAGGGGGGGTGGTACGCCCTGGTGGCTTGTGGGGCCCACACAGCTCCGTTTGACCTAATTCTACCACTATAAATTCTCTAAAATCGGGAAACCAACAGAGGACTCCACGAAATACTTTTTTCGCCGCCACAAGTTTCTGTTCTCGTGAGATCCCATCTAGAGGCCTTTTACGGTACTCCGCCGGAGGGGGAATCGATCACGGAGGGGCTCTACATCAACCTTGCTGCCCTTCCGATGATGCGTGATTAGTTTACCACAGACTTTCGGGTCCATAGTTAGTAGCTAGATAGCTTCTTCTCTCTTTTTGATCTTCAATACAATGTTCTCCTCGATGTTCTTGGAGTTCTATCCGATGTAATCACTTTTTGCAGTGTATTTGTTGGGATCCGATGAATTGTGAGTTTATGATCAGATTATCCATGAATATTATTTGAGTCTTCTCTGAACTCTTTTATGCATGATTATTATAGCTTCGTATTTCTTCTCCGATCTATTGATTTGGTTTGGCCAACTAGATTGATTTATCTTGCCATGGGAAGAGGAGCTTTGTAATGGGTTCGATCTTGCGGTGCTCAATCCCAGTGACAGAAAGGGGCAAGACACGTATGTATCATTGCTATTAAGGGTAAAAAGATGGGGTTTATTCATGTGTGAGTTTACTTTGTCTACATCATGTCATCTTGCTTAAGGCGTTACTCCGTTCTTTATGGACTTAATACAGTAGATGCATGCTGGATAGCGGTCGATGTGTGGAGTAATAGTAGTAGATGCAGGCAAGAGTCTGTCTACTTGTCTCGGACGTGATGCCTATATACATGATCATTGCCTTGGATATCGTCATGATTATTTGCTTTTCTATCAATTGTCCAACAGTAATTTGTTTACCCACCGTATGTTATTTTCTTGAGAGAAGTCTCTAGTGAAAACTATGGCCCCTGGGTCTATCTAAATCATATATTAAAAACACTAAAATACCTTGCTGCACTTTTTCTTTATTTATTTTATTTTGTATTTTTGTTCAATCTATTTATCTATCACATACAATTTAATCTTGCAATTAACCGCCGAGAGATTGACAACCCCTTGTTTGCGTTGGGTGCAAGGATTTGTTGTTTTGTGTGCAGGTGTTGCTAACGAGGTCTTGCGTGATTCTCCTACTGGATTGATTACCTTGGTTTCATATCTGAGGGAAATACTTATCTCTACTGTACTGCATCTCCCTTCCTCTTCAAAGAATTACCAACGCAGCTCACAAGTAGCAAGCCGCCGTGCCTCCTGACGGATACTGGTCGGATGGTCTCGCCGGTCGAAGGTGATCGGACATGCCGACCATGGGTTGAATTTCGGGGCCACCGGCTCTAATGCATAGACATCCCGAAGTGCGCATTTCCGCTCCTTCTTGGGTATATGCGTGACGTAAATCATGTTCACGGTTTTTACCTCGGGAGGGAACTACTTTTGGCCTTCATTGTTCGGCCCGCGAGGTTCGTCGTCGTCCTCGCTGCGGGGACCCTTACCCTGTTCCTCGGCTGTAAGCTTGCCAGCCTGCTTGATTACCCAACAGTTACGGTTGGTGTGGTTGGCGGGCTTGTCCGGGGTACCGTGGATCTAGCAGGGCCTATCCAGGATTCTATCCAGTGCAGTCGGGCCGTCCCGGTTCCTTTGAGAGGGTTTCTTCCGCGGTCCTGATTTTGAGCCGCTGAACCCGGTGTTTACTGCTGCATCATCGGCTTCATTGCCGTTGTTTGTGTGTCGGCGCTTTTTATTCTTGTTGCACCGGGGTTTACCGTTCCTGTCCCGGGCCTCTGAGGTGCCGGGGTCGTCGGGATGGTTGCTTCGATGAGCCAACCAACTATCTTCACCCGCGTAAAAGCGGGTCATTAGGGAGGTGAGGGCCGACATTGTTCTCGGCTTATCTTGGCCGAGCTGGCGAGCGAGCCATTCGTCCCGAATACTTTGCTTGAATGCGGCAATTGCTTCAGCATCCGGACAGTCGATGATACGTCTCCAACGTATCTATAATTTTTGATTGTTCCATGCTATTATAATATCAATCTTGGATGTTTTTATATACATTTACAGCAATTATATATCATTTTTTGGGACTAACCTATTAACTTAGTGCCCAGTGCTAGTTGCTATTTTTTGCCTGTTTTTGGTTTTCCAGAATATCAGTACCAAACGAAGTCCAAATGCCACGAAACTCTTTGGAGATTTTTCTCTACACATAACAAACACTAGAAGCTTCGGGAGGAGACGAGAAGATGAAGCAGTGGCCCACGAGGCACCACGGTGCGCCCCAAGGGGGCGCGCCCTGGTGGCTCGTGGGGCCCACACAGCTCCGTTTGACCTAATTCCACCACTATAAATTCTCTAAAATCGGGAAACCAACAGAGGAGTCCACGAAATACTTTTTCCGCCGCCGCAAGTTTCTATTCTCGAGAGATCCCATCTGGAGGCCTTTTCCGGTACTCCGTCGGAGGGGGATTCGATCACGGAGGGGCTCTCCATCAACCTTGTTGCCCTTCCGATGATGCGTAAGTAGTTTACCACAGACCTTCGGGTCCATAGCTAGTAGCTAGATGGCTTCTTCTCTCTTTTTCATCTTCAATACAATGTTCTCCTCGATGTTCTTGGAGTTCTATCCGATGTAATCACTTTTTGCGGTGTGTTTGTTGGGATATGATGAATTGTGAGTTTATGATCAGATTATCCATGAATATTATTTGAGTCTTATCTGAACTCTTTTATGCATGATTATTATAGCTTCGTATTTCTCTCCGGTCTGTTGATTTGGTTTGGCCAACTAGATTGATTTATCTTGCAATGGGAGAGGTGCTTTGTAATGGGTTCGATCTTGCGGTGCTCAATCCCAGTGACAGAAAGGGACATGACATGTATGTATCATTGCTATTAAGGGTAAAAAGATGGGGTTTATTCATGCGTGAGTTTACTTTGTCTACATCATGTCATCTTGCTTAAGGCGTTACTCCGTTCTTTATGGACTTAATACACTAGATGCATGCTGGATAGCGGTCGATGTGTGGAGTAATAGTAGTTGATGCAGGCAGGAGTCGGTCTACTTGTCTCGAACGTGATGCCTATATACATGATCATTGCCTTGGATATCGTCATGATTATTTTCTTTTCTATCAATTGCCCAACAGTAATTTGTTCACCTACCGTATGCTATTTTCATGAGAGAAGCCTCTAGTGAAAACTATGGCCCCAGGGTCTACTTCTATCATATATTAAAAATCCTAAAAATACCTTGCTGCACTTTTACTTTATTTATTTTATTTTGTATTTTTATTCGATCTATTTATCTATTACCATACAATTTAATCTTGCAATTAACCGCCAAGGGATTGACAACCCCTTGTTTGCGTTGGGTGCAAGGATTTGTTATTTTGTGTGCAGGTACTGTTAACGAAGTGTTGCGTGATTCCCCTACTGGATTGATAACCTTGGTTTCATAACTGAGGGAAATACTTATCTCTACTGTACTGCATCATCCCTTCCTCTTCAGGGAAAAACCAACGCAGATCACAAGTAGCAGTCGACGATCTGGTTCTTCTTAGTCAAGAACCGATTCCAGAATTGCCGAGCTGACTCCCCGGGCTGCAGAACGACATGGCTCAGGTCGTCGGCATCCGGCGGCCGAACATAGGTGCCTTGAAAGTTGGCTCAGAATGCATCCTCGAGCTCCTCCCAGTTCCCGATGGAGTTTTCGGGTAGGCTGTTCAACCAGTCCCTTGCCGGTCCTTTAAGTTTTAATGGCAGATATTTAATGGCGTGGATGTCATCTCCTCGGGCCATTTGAATGTGGAGAAGAAAGTCTTCAATCCACACGGCTGGGTCAGTTGTCCCATCGTACTGTTCTATGTTCACAGGTTTAAACCCTTCGGGGAACCGATGCTGCATCACCTCGTCTGTAAAACACATTGGGTGTGCGGCGCCCCTGACCCGGGCCACGTCGTGCCGGAGATCGGTTGTCATCCGAGCACGGTGCTGCTCCCGAGCTCTATCGTTCCTGTCGTGCCAAGCTTGGTATCCATCCCGTCCAGCGGGCGTGTGCCCTCTGGATCCATAAATGGATCTTGACTATATCCCTCTGGCGTAGATCATATGGGTCATCCAGTTGAACCGGCTCCTTGCCCGCCCGGTGAGGGGGCGCGGGTGGGTATTCGGCTTCTCCAGCCGTCATGTCTCGTCCTCGAGGGGGGCGGTCGGGCTGGCTTGTCTGAGTTCGTCTGCGAGGTATGGGCTCAGGGGCCACGTCCACAAATGACGAAAGCAAACGCCGTCGTGGGTAACTTTTGTATTGGTCCTGGCGCTGATTGTCGAAGCCCTCTTCGGCTGCTAAGACCAACATCCATCTATCGTTAAGGGTATCTTGTTCGGCCTTTAGCTGCTGCTGCTTCTTCTTCAAGCTTCGGGCAGTGGCTATGAGCTGCTGCTTGAATCTTTCCTGGTCCAGGGGGTCCTCGGGGACGAGGAATTCTTTGGGTCCGAGGTTGTCCTCCTCTTCGGAAGGAGGGAGGTAGTTGCTATCCTCGGAATCCTCGGGGTCCTCAGGGTTGCCCTGATCCTCTTGCTCTTCAGAAGCATGGAAGTGTTGTTCAGGGGTGGTGTTGTCGCTGGGCTCCCCCTTGTTGTCCGGAGCATCTTTATCTCTGGTGCCGTTTGTGGCTGTGTTACTTTCCATGCCCCTTCCGTGTCCCCTGGATCGCTTTCGTCGGTGTTTAGGTAGTTCCTCGTCGGGGCCGCCGCCATCCTTCTTGGGGGTGTCGACCATGTAAACATCGTAGGTGGAGGTGGCGGTCCACTTTCTGGTGTTGGGAGTGGCAAGGGAGGGAGCCATATAAGGCATGACGTCGATATCCTCGTCCATGTCGTCAGCCTCCTCGGAGGCATAGTCCAACATGTCGGTTAAATCTTCGACAGTGGCTACTAAGTGGGTGGTGGGTGGGACATAAAATTCCCCGCGGTTGGCCTCAAGTCTGATCTGTTCATGGACCGAGGACGGACCATCCACGATACTCATCTTCTGGATCCGATCTAACATCTCGCTTAAGAGCGAGAGGTCCGCCAGTTCATCCTTGGGCATCCTTCAGAGTTGAACTCCGGTGTGCCTGCGCCGGGGGTGTGTTCGGCCAAGGGTGACCCCTGGTTCTTTGGCGCCGGGATCAGATCCGAGCTCGAGGCCAGATCCGAACTGAGGACCGGCCCGGAGACCGGGCCAGGAAGAAGATCCGAAGTTCAGGACTCGGGATTATTAGGCTCCTCAGGTAAAGCTGAGAACCTAGCAAAGATCAGATTGCCCCGAGAGTCGGCGACGTACTCTAGGTTGCCAAACCTGATCTCCTGCTCAGGGGCGAAGCTGTCGATCTGGTCAAGGTGACCGGTCGGGTTGGCGTGCAGCACAATGCTGCCAAACGCGAAAAGCTGGTCGGGGACGAAGATGTCCCTGCTGTGGATGTCGTCGCTGATGACTGGGCGAGCCATTGATCCTTGATGACCCAACATCGAAACTCTCAATGAAAGCACCAATGTCGGTACCAAAACCGGCAGATCTCGGGTAGGGGGTCCGAACTGTGGATCTTGGAGTCAACGGGTAACAGGGAACGTAGAGAGAGCGATTAACCAGGTTCGGGCCCTCTCGAAGAGGTAAAACCCTACGTCTTGCTTGATTGTATAGATGTATGTGTTTGTATGATGATTATAGAGTTGATCTACCTCGAGATCGGATGGACTAAACCCTAGGTGGGTATGATGATAATGGTTCTCTTCGCTCTACGGACTAAACCCTCTGGTTTATATAGACACCAGGGGGACCTAGGGTCACATATCGTCGGTTGCCCTCAGGGGATAAACATGCCGGTTACGCTAAACATTTCTTGGAGGAGAGGCCAAGTCTTCGGAGGTTTCCTTCTGGAGCACAGGGTCGCCTGCAATCCTGCCATCCTTCGATGAGTTAAGAGCGGCCCATTAGTCCGGCCTATGAGAGATAGGCCGGCAGCCCAAGTACCTGATGTCTACTACACAACTTATTCTTGTAGACTCGTGTTGGGCCTCCAAGCGCAGAGTTTTGTAGGACAGTAGCAATTTTCCCTCAAGTGGATGACCTAAGGTTTATCAATCCGTGGGAGGCGTAGGATGAAGACTTGTGTCCCCAACACACCCAATACAATGGTAAATTGTATAGGTGCACTAGTTCGGCGAAGAGATGGTGATACAAGTGTATTATGGATAGTAGATATAGGTTTTTGTAATCTGAAAATAAAAAAAACAGCAAGGTAGCAAGTGATAAAACAGAGCACAAACGGTATTGCAATGCTTGAAAACAAGGCCTAGGGTTCATACTTTCACTAGTGCAATCTCTCAACAATGCTAACATAATTGGATCATATAACAATCCCTCAACGTGCGATAAAGAATCACTCCAAAGTTCCTATTAGCGGAGAACATAAGATAGAAATTGTTTGTAGGGTATGAAACCACCTCAAAGTTATCCTTTCCGATCGATCTATTGAGCCATTCCTATAATTATCAGAAACAACCCTAGAGTTCGTACTAAAATAACACCATATGATACACATCAACCAACTCTAATGTCACCTAGATATTCCAATGTCACCACAAGTATCCGTGAGTTGATTATACGATATGCATCAAACAACTTCATAATCATAATATTCAATCCACACAAAGAACTTCAAGGAGCACCCCAAAGTTTCTATCGGAGAAAAGATAATGAAAACGTGCATCAACCCCTATGCATAGATTACCCCAATGTCACCGCGGGAATCCGCGAGTTGAGTGCCAAAACATATATCAAGTGAATCAATATAATACCCCATTGTCACCACGGGTATTCATATGCAAGACATACATTAAGTGTTCTCAAATCTGAAAGATTCAATCCGACAATAACGAAACCTCAAAGGGAAAAGATTCGATTCATCACGACAAGGATAGAGAGGGAAGAAACACCATATAATCCAACTATATTAACAAAGCTCGCGATACATCAAGATCGTGCCAAATCAAGAACACGAGAGAGAGAGATCAAACACATAGCTACTAGTACATACCCCTAGCCTCGAGGGTGAACTACTCCCTCCTCGTCATGGAGACCGCCGAGATGATGAAGATGGCCTCCGATGATGATTTCCCCCCTCCGGCAGGGTGCCGGAAAAGGGCTGTATATTAGATCGTGGAGGTATAGAGGCTTGCGGCGGCGTAAAAACTCATCTAGGTTAACTTTCGGGGGTTTCTGAATATATAGGATTTTTCAACGTTGGAATCACGCAAAGAGGTGCCACAGGGGGGCCACGAGTCACTAGGGCACGCCTTGGGGGGTGGCGCGCCCTGGTGGCTTGTGGGGCCCCTGTGGGTCTTCTGCTGCTTCCCCGAAGCTTCCTGGATCTGTTTCCTTCCAGAAAAAACCGTCAAATAGTTTCGCTGCATTTGGACTTCATTTGATATGGATTTTCTGTAAAACCAAAAACAAGCAGAAAACAGCAACTGGCACTGGGCACTAGGTCAATATGTTAGTCCATAAAAATCATATAAAAGCCATATAAAAGTGCACCAAAATCATACAAAACTATAATAAACATGGCATGAATACTTCATAAATTATAGATACGTTGGAGACGTATCAGCATCCCCAAGCTTAATTCCTGCTCGTCCTCGAGTAGGTAAATGATAAAAGAAATAATTTATGATGTGTGAATGCTAGCATAGTGCATAAGTTTGATCAATGATAATTTCAATCACATTTCCTAGCATCATAACAACAACTTTTTCTCATAAAACTCATCATGATAAAGTAGCAATCAATTCACATGTTATGGTTCAAACAATGCATTCTCTTGAAACTTAACAACCTATATTCTTAGTCACCAAACAATTGCAATTCAACTTATTCTCAACAAAGTCTAAGTAAGAGCTCCACATACTCAATTATCATATAGTCTTCTATGATTGGTAGTACTCAAAGCATATTTTTAGAACAAATGGCATCCATCGAACACAGAGAAAGATAGGGGCTTAGTGTTTCGCCTCCCAACTTATTTATCATAGAGATAATTGTCAACAATAATAATTCATGATCAAATATATTTGACTGGCCATATGTGCTTGGATCTTTCCCCACCACATGATGCTTGCCAACTAGAGAATAATTAAGGTTGAAATGCGAATGAATACTTATTGACTCTTGCATAAAAGTAAATGCATAAAAGTAAAATATAGGGCCTTCGCAGAGGTTGTCATGCGCTTTTTATTTTTGGATGCACAAGGCCTTAATGCAAAGGAACGTCACGTTATATTGCCCCTTGTGATAACAACCTTTATTATGCAGTCCGTCGCTTTTATTTCTTTACCATCACAAGTTCGTATAACGCTTATTTTCCCTTACAATAAAAGATCATACATATTTTAGGAGCAATTTTTATTGCTTTTTGCACCGATGACAACTTACTTGAAGGATCTTATTCAATCCATAGGTAGATATGGTGGACACTCATGGGAAGAAACTGGGTTTAAGGGTTTTTGGATGCACAAGTAGTATCTCTACTTAGTAAGAATTTTTGGCTAGCAAAAGATCCTAAGCAAGCACCACATGTTGGAGGATCCATAACAATATAACTTCTATGCAAATATACCCAAACATAACTCATTACATTGTCTTCCTTGTCCAACTTCAACTAATTTGCTCAAGTTTGAAAATAATTAATGGGTATTCACAATCATAAAATATGTCCAAGATAATATATTTATATGTGAAAGTTCTCTTCCTTATACTAATCATTCATGAATTGCTTGTATGACCAATATTGTGATTGTCAAGCTTCAAAAGATTTCCCTTTCTAAACCCAATGTGAAACTACTACTAGGCATGATACAAGCATATGAAGCACATATAATTTCAACTTTATGGTATTCAATTCTTTCACAATTTACTCATAGGATATAAGTGAAGCACAAGAGTAAATGACAAACTACTCCAAAGAGATATAAGTGAAGATCAAATGAGTAGTTAAGTAATTAAGTAGCTATGTGAGGACTCTCTCTCATTTAAAAATTTCAGATCTTACGTATTTTATTCAAACAGCAAAGAAAACAAAATAAAATGGCATTCCAAGGATAGCACATATCATGTGAAGAAGCGAAAACTTAGGCTCAACCAAGACTGACCGATAGTTGTTGAAGAAGAAAGGTGGGATGCCTACCGGGGCATCCCCAAGTTTAGATGCTTGAGACTTCTTAGAATAATAACTTGGGATGCCTTGGGCATCCCCAAGCTTGAACTCTTGTGTCTCCTTAATTCCTCTCATATCACGGTTTCCTTAAATCTTAAAAGCTTCATCCACACAAAACTCAACAAGAACTCGTGAGATAAGTTAGTATAAATCAATACTAAACTTTATCATTCCCTACTGTAGAAAATCACTAAAATTATAATTTAACATTGCATACTAAATGCCTCTGCATATTTAATAATCCTATCCTCAAATAGAATCATTAAACAAGCAAACATATGCAAACAATGCAAACATAACAGCAATCTGCCAAAACAGAACAGTCTGTAAAGGGGGATTTAAAATTCATACTTCCCTAACTCTAAAAATTCTGAAAAATTACCACGTGACAGAGAACTCATGCATGCTTACTTTGTAAAAATTTCAGATTTTGATCATGTTCTGACTATTCAGGAATATTCTGGACATAACATAAAACTTTCTGTTTTCAAACAGCAACACATGAACTTGCAAACTGAGCATGGTAAAGGCTATAATTGGCATTTTATTGAACTAAAAGATACAAAACATGATTATTGATAACAGCAAGCAAATCTCAACAAAATAAAATGACGCTCCAAGCAAAACACATATCATGTGACGAATAAAAATACAGCTCCAAGTGAGGTTACCGATAGTGTTGAAGACGAAAGAGGGGATGCCTTCTGGGGCATACCCAAGCTTAGTTGCTTGGGTCTTCCTTGAATATTACCTTGGGGTGCCTTGGGCATCCCCAAGATTAGGGTCTTGCCGCTCCTTATACTCCTCATATCGATATCTCACCCAAAACTTGAAAATTTCAATCACACAAAACTTAACGGAACTTGTGAGATAGTTTAGTATGATAAAAATAAATCATCCACAATTTATATTACTCAATATAAGCTATGGAAACACTAAAACAAACAAACTATGCACCGAAAACAGAATCTGTCAAAAACAGAACAGCATGTAGTGAGCGATTTAAAAACCATACTTCTGTACCTCCAAAAATTCTGAACAATTAGGACAACGTAAAACATTTGTAACCCAATACTGTGTAAAAATTTCAGAATTTTCTCACGCTCCAGTACAGAATAGAAATTCCCGCACTGGACGCAAATTTTTTTGTTTTTGCACAGAATCAAATCAACAAGCATCCACACTATCCCAAAGGCTTTACTTGGCACATTATTGAAAGAAAACATATAAAACATGATTACTACAGTAGCTTAATCATTTGAACACACAAAAACAGTAGGTGTAAGTGTTGGGTTGTCTCCCAACAAGCGCTTTTCTTTGATGCCTTTTAGCTAGGCATGATGATTTCAATGATGCTCGCATAAAAGTAAAGAATTGAAACACAAAGAGAGCATCATGAAGCATATGACTAGCACATTTAAGCCTAACCCACTTCCTATGCATAGGGATTTTGTGAGCAAATAGTTTATGGGAGCAAGAATCAACTAGCATAGGAAGGCAAAACAAGCATAACTTCAAAACTTTCAACACATAGAGAGGAAACTTGATATTATTGCAACACCTACAAGCATATGATCCTCTCTCATAATAATTTTCAATAGCATCATGAAGAAATTCAACAATATATCCATCACACAAAGCATTCTTTTCATGATCCACAAGCATATAATTTTTACTACTCTCCACATAAGCAATTTTCTTCTCATTCATAATAGTGGGAGCAAACTCAACAAAATAATTATCATGAGATACTTGATTGGCATAATCCAATTGAAAATTAAAATCATGATGACAAGTTTCATGGTTATCATTAATATTTATATCATACATGTCATCACCATAATCATCTTAGATAGGAGGCATGGTTTCATCATAACAAATTTTCTCATCAAAAATTGGGGGACTAAAAATTTCATCTTCACCAAACATAGCATCCCCAAGCTTATGGCTTTGCATATCACTAGCATCATGGATATTCAAAGAATTCATACTGGCAACATTGCAATCATGCTCATCATTCATGGATTTTATGCCAAATATTTTATTGAATTCTTCTTCTATCAATTGAGCACAATTTTCCGATCCATCATTTTCAAGAAAGACATTATAAAGATGAATAATATGTGGCAACCTCAATTCCATTTTTTTGTAGTTTTCTTTTATAAACCAAACTAGTGATAAAACAAGAAACTAAAAGATTCAATTGCAAGATCTAAAGATATACCTTCAAGCACTCACCTCCCCGGCAACGGCACCAGAAAAGAGCTTGATGTCTACTACACAACTTATTCTTGTAGACTCGTGTTGGGCCTCCAAGCGCAGAGTTTTGTCGGACAGTAGCAATTTTCCCTCAAGTGGATGACCTAAGGTTTATCAAAATGTGGGAGGCGTAGGATGAAGATGGTCTCTCTCAAACAATCCTGCAACCAAATACAAGAAATCTCTTGTGTCCCCAACACACCCAATACAATGGTAAATTGTATAGGTGCACTAGTTCGGCGAAGAGATGGTGATACAAGTGTAGTATGGATAGTAGATATAGGTTTTTGTAATCTTAAAATAAAAAAACAGCAAGGTAGCAAGTGATAAAACGGAGCACAAACGGTATTGCAATGCTTGAAAACAAGGCCTAGGGTTCATACTTTCACTAGTGCAATCTCTCAACAATGCTAACATAATTGGATCATATAACAATCCCTCAACGTGCAATTAAGAATCACTCCAAAGTTCCTATTAGCGGAGAACAGAAGATAGAAATTGTTTGTAGGGTACGAAACCACCTCAAAGTTATCCTTTCCGATCGATCTATTGAGCCATTCCTATAATTGTCACAAACAGCCCTAGAGTTCATACTAAAATAACACCATATGATACACATCAACCAACTCTAATGTCACCTAGATACTCCAATGTCACCACGAGTATCCGTGAGTTGATTATACGATATGCATCAAACAACTTCATAATCATAATATTCAATCCACACAAAGAACTTCAAGGAGCACCCCAAAGTTTCAATCGGAGAAAAGATAATGAAAACGTGCATCAACCCCTATGCATACATTACCCCAATGTCACCGCGGGAATCCGCGAGTTGAGTGCCAAAACATATATCAAGTGAACCAATATAATACCCCATTGTCACCATGGGTATTCATATGCAAGACATACATCAAGTGTTCTCAAATCTGAAATATTCAATCCGATAATAACGAAACCTCAAAGGGCAAAGATTCGATTCATCACAACAAGGATAGAGAGGGAAGAAACACCATATAATCCAACTATATTAACAAAACTCGCGATACATCAAGATCGTGCCAAATCAAGAACACGAGAGAGAGAGAGAGAGAGATCAAACACATAGCTACTAGTACATACCCCTAGCCTCGAGGGTGAACTACTCCCTCCTCGTCATGGAGACCGCCGGGATGATGAAGATGGCCTCCGGTGATGATTTCCCCCCTCCGGCAGGGTGCCGGAAAAGGGCTGTAGATGAGATCGTGGAGGTACAGAGGCTTGCGGTGGCGTAAAAACTCATCTAGGTTAACTTTCGGGGGTTTCTGAATATATAGGATTTCAGCGTTGGAATCACGCAAAGAGGTGCCACAGGGGGCCCACGAGGCATCAGGGCGCGCCTGGGGGGGTGGCGCGCTCTGGTGGCTTGTGGGGCCCCTGTGGGTCTTCTGCTGCTCCCCCGAAGCTTCTTGGGTTTGTTTCCTTCCAGAAAAAATCGTCAAAAAGTTTTGCTGCATTTGGACTTCATTTGATATGGATTTTCTGTAAAACCAAAAATAAGCAGAAAACAGCAACTGGCATTGGGCACTAGGTCAATATGTTAGTCCATAAAAATCATATAAAAGCCATATAAAAGTGCACCAAAATCATACAAAACTATAATAAACATGGCATGAATACTTCATAAATTACAGATATGTTGGAGACGTATCAGTACCCCCTAGTCCGGTCACCCTCAATGACCCACATCTATATAAAGAAGGAGTAGATGGTATTATTAGACGTTGTGTACCTGAGCATGAACATGAACAAATCCTATGTAAGTGTCACTCCGGGGCCAATGGAGGACATCATGCGGGAGACCGAACTGCACACAAGGTATTACAATCTGGTTTTTATTGGCCTACTTTTTTCAAGGATGCATGTAAGTTTGTCCTTTCCTGTGATGAATGTCAAAGAATTGGTAATGTTGGTAGACATCAGGAAATGCCTATGAATTATTCACTTGTTATTGAACCATTTGATGTTTGGGGTTTTGATTATATGGGACCTTTTCCTAAATCCAATGGGTATACTCATATTTTAGTTGTTGTTGACTACGTTACTAAGTGGGTAGAAGCTATTCCAACTAGTAGTGCTGATCACAACACTTCTATTAAAATGCTTAAGGAAGTCATTTTCCCGAGGTTTAGAGTCCCTAGATATTTAATGACTGATGGTGGTTCACATTTTATTCATGGTGCTTTCCGTAAGTTGCTTGCTAAATATGATGTTAACCATAGAATTGCATCCCCTTACCATCCTCAGTCTAGTGGTCAAGTTGAATTAACTAATAGGGAAATAAAATTGATTTTGCAAAAGACCATTAATAGATCCAGAAAGAACTGGTCTAAGAAACTTAATGATGCATTATGGGCTTACAGAACTGCATATAAAAACCCTATGGGTATGTCTCCGTATAAAATGGTTTATGGAAAAGCATGTCATTTACCTCTTGAATTAGAACATAAAGCTTATTGGGCAGTTAAAGAACTTAATTATGATTTTAAACTTGCCGGTGAGAAGAGGTTATTTGATATTAGCTCCTTAGATGAATGGAGAACCCAAGCCTATGATAATGCTAAGTTGTTTAAAGAAAAAGTTAAAAGGTGGCATGACAAAAGAATTCAAAAACGGGAATTCAAAGTAGGTGATCATGTTCTATTATACAATTCTCGTTTGAGATTCTTTGCAGGAAAACTTCTCTCTAAATGGGAAGGACCGTATATCATCGAAGAAGTTTATCGCTCCGGAGCCATCAAAATAAACAATTCCGAAGGCAATAATCCGAGAGTGGTGAATGGGCAAAGAATTAAGCACTATATTTCAGGTACTCCCATTAATGTTGAAACTAATATTATTGAAACAATTACACCGGAAGAGCACATCAAAGAGTCCTTCCGAAACGCTCCAGAACCCTGAAAAGGGGTAGGTATGTGATACGGTAAGTAAACCGACTCCAAAAATTCCATAAAAATTATTTCTGTCAGTTTTGGAATATTAGAAAAATTACAAAAATAAGAAACAGCCGAGGAGACCCACGTGTCGCCCACAAGGCAGAAGGGTGCGACCCCCCCTGGGGGGGGGCCGTGGTGCCTTGTGGGCCCCACGTGTGCCTTCCCGACTCCGTTTTCTTCCCGTATGCTTGTTTTGCAAGATAAAAATTCTTTATATATACTCCCATCTGTTTTGACCACCGCATCGCGAGTTTCTCCTCTGTTCTTGTTTCAGGCTATTTTTCTGACAGATCTAGGTCGCCATGACGTCTCCAAGCTCGTCCAAGGACAAGTTCTATGAGAAGGTCATCAACCCGTACCTACCGGAGGTGATGAAGCACCCTCAAGCCATTGAGATGCGTGAGGGGGTGCTCCACATCCGGGACGTTCAAGGACCTAAGAAGACCTGGAGCGAGAAGGCCAGGCTGGAAGCGGTGGAACAGGAGATCTTCAAGTGCCAGGGCATGGTGGAGCGCGGACTTTGTGCTAACCACTCCATGATCACGGAATTCATCCGTGAGCACAAGGTGGACGGCAAGAATATTGGGGACGTCATCTTCAAGCTCAATGATCGGATTGATTATCTTCAGGCCCAAATATATGATCTACAAAACCAAAATTTTGAGTATGAGGCCAAGTTCAAAGGTATGAGTTTAGCTGCAAATTTCAGGACTCCGGAAACACGTTCGTCCTTTTATGATGGAGAGCCTATGCCTTGGAAGATGGAGGACAAGCCCACCACTTCATCACCACCATCACCGAAGAAGGAGACTTGAGTACATGGGTATGGACACTCCCCTTGGCTTGTGCCAAGCTTGGGGGAGGCGCCCCGGTATCGTATCACCATCACTTTCTCATCATCATTATCTATCTTAGTTCGATCCTTAGCAATTTTGTGATTTAGAGGAATAAAGTTTTAGTATGATTTAGTTTCGAGTGCTTGCTTTGTGATCTATCTATCTATGTAATCATGTGTGAAAGTTATATAATAAAGATTAATTTGAGTTGAGTGTTTTGCTTTTGATGATCCAATCTTAGAAATAAATAAAGAATAAAAAGTAAGATCATATGCTAATTCCATGGGGAGTGATGACTTCACATAAAAGAAGTATAATTGATAAAACTTGTTGGAAGTTGACAAACATAGCATTGGTCATTGTAGCAATTCATGAAAAAATAATAAAGGAAGAGAGGTCTCACATATAAATATACTATCTTGGACATCTTTTATGATTGTGAGCCCCCATCAAATATTCTATGACAATTAGTTGACGTTGGACAAGGAAGACAACGTAATGGGTTATGTTTGCTTATATTCACGTAGAAGTTATATTGTTTTGGATCCTCTAACATGTGGTGTTTGCCCCCTATCTTTGCTAGCCAAAAAAAAATCCGCACCAAGTAGAGATACTACTTGTGCATCCAAAAACCCTTAAACCCAGTTTCATGTCATGAGAGTCCACTATATCTATCTATGGATTGAATAAGATCCTTAAAGTAAGTTGTCATCGGTGCAAAGCAATAAAAATTGCTCCTAAATATGTATGAACTTTTATTGTAAGGGAAAATAAGCTTTGTACGATCTTGTGATGGTGGAGCAATAAAAGCGACAGACTGCATAATAAAGGTCGCTATCAGAAGGGGCAATATAAAGTGATGTTCCTTTACATTAAGAGCTTGCACATCCAAAAACAAAAGCGCATGAAAACCTCTGCTTCCCTCTGCGAAGGGCCTGTCTTTTACTTTATGTATTTACTTTCATGCAAGAGTCAATAGTATTCTTCTCTATTCTGTTTTTATTTTCTCTTTTGGCAAACATCATGTGGTGGGGATTGATCCATGCATATATATCCAGTTGAATGTAGGTGATCATGAGTTATTATTGTTGACATTACCCTTGAGGTAAAAACGTTGGGAGGCAAAATTATAAGCCCCTATCTTTCTATGTGTCCGACTGAAACTTTTGCACCATAAGTATGCCGTGAGTGTCAGCAATCATAGAAGACTAAATGATAGTTGAGTATGTGAACTTGCTAAACCAAGCTCTTACATAGACTCTTTCTGATAATATGATGAATTGCAATTGCTTCAGTGACTGAGATCATAGTTTGTTAGTTTTCAATTTGGTGTATGGTTCATACTTTAACTTGTGGATGAATTGTCACTTTTTCATGAGAAGTTTTATGATGATATATTGCTGTTATAATAAAGATCATGATGCTCCATGTCCGTATTTTATTTTTATCGACGTCTCTCTCTCTCTAAACATGTGGTCATGATTATCGATTTTGACTTTTCGCTTTAGGGCAAGCGAGGTCTAAGCTTGGGGGATTTGATACGTCCAATTTGCATCATGATTTCCTACTGTTATTTATTATGTTTTTGATCATATTTCACTTTATGGTACAATTCTTATGCCTTTTCTCTCTTAATTTGCAAGATTTACATGAAGAGGGAGAATGCCGGCAGCTGGAATTCTGGACCTGAAATAGCCATATCAGAGATACCTATTCTACAGAGCTCCAATTAACCTGAAATTTCACGGAGATTTTTTATTGAATATATAAAAAATACCGGAGAAAAGAGATAACAAAGGGGACCCACCAACTGCCCACAAGGTAGTAGGGCGCGGCCCCCCTTGGCGCGCCCTAGTACCTTATGGGGCCCACAGCTGGCGTCTGGCCCCCTCCTTCTGCTATATGATGCCATTTGCCCTAGAAAAAATCAAGAGAAGGCTTTCGGGATGAAGCGCCGCCATCTCGAGACAGAACCTGGGCAGGAGCTATTTTGCTCTCCGGCGGAGTGATTCCGCCGGGGATACTTCCCTCCGAGACGGGAAAATCGAAGCCATCGACATCACCAACAATCCTCTCATCGTGGGAGGACCAATCTTCATCAACATCTTCACCAGCACCATCTCATCTCAAACCCTAGTTCATCTCTTGTATTCAATCGTTGTCTCAAAACCTCAGATTGGTACCTGTGGGTTGCTAGTAGTGTTGATTACATCTTGTAGTTGATGCTAGTTGGTTTATTTGGTGGAAGATTATATGTTCAGATCCTTAATATTATTCAATACCCCTCTGATCTTGAACATGAACATGATTTGTGAGTAGTTACTTTTGTTCTTGAGGACATGGGAGAAGTCTTGTCATAAGTAATCATGTGAATTTGGTATCCGTTCGATATTTTGATGATATGTATGTTGTTGCTTCCTTTAGTGGTTGCTACTTGTGAGCTGCGTTGGGATTTCCCCGAAGGGGAGGGGATGATGCAGTACAATAGAGATAAGTATTTCCCTTAGTTATGAAACCAACGTTATCAATCCAGTAGGAGAATAACGCAACAACTCATTAGCAGTACCTACACACAAAACAACAAATCCTCGCACCCAACGCGAACAAGGGGTTGTCAATCCCTTGGCGGTTAATTGCAAGATTGAATTGTATGGTGATAGATAGATAGATCGAACAAAAGTACAAAATAAAATAAATAAAGTAAAATTGCAGCAAGGTATTTTTAGGATTTTCAATATATGATAAAGGTAGACCCTGGGGCCATAGTTTTCACTAGAGGCTTCTCTCTTGAAAATAGCATACGGTGGGTGAACAAATTACTGTTGGGCAATTGATAGAAAAGCAAATAATCATGACGATATCCACGGCAATGATCATGTATATAGGCATCACGTCCGAGACAAGTAGACCCAAACGATTCTGCATCTACTACTATTACTCCACACATCGACCGCCATCCAGCATGCATCTAGAGTATTAAGTTCATAAAGAATGGAGTAACGCCTTAAGCAAGATGACATGATGTAGACAAAGTAAACTCACGCATGAATAAACCCCATCTTTTTACCCTTAATAGAAATGATACATACGTGTCATGTCCCTTTCTGTCACTGGAATTGAGCACCGCAAGATCGAACCCATTACAAAGCACCTCTCCCATTGCAAGATAAATCAATCTAGTTGGCCAAACCAAATCAATAGATCAGAGAGAAATACGAAGCTATAACAATCATGCATAAAAGAGTTCAGAGAAAACTCAAATAATATTCATGGATAATCTGATCATAAACTCACAATTCATCGGATCCCAACAAACACACTGCAAAAAGTGATTACATCGGATAGAAATCCAAGAACATCGAGGAGAACATTGTATTGAAGATCAAAAAGAGAGAAGAAGCCATCTAGCTACTAACTATGGACCCGAAGGTCTGTGGTAAACTACTCACGCATCATCGGAAGGGTAGCAAGGTGGATGTAGAGCCCCTTCTTTATCGAATCCCCCTCCGGCAGAGTGCCGGAAAAGGCCTCCAGAAGGGATCTCTCGAGAACAGAAACTTGTGGTGGCGGAAAAAGTATTTCGTGGACTCCTTTGTAGGTTTCCTGAGTTTAGAGTATTTATAGAGGTGGAATTAGGTCAAACGGAGCAGAGGTGGGCCCACGAGGCACCAGGGCGCGCCACCCCCCCTGGGGCGTGCCCTGGTGGCTCGTGGCCACCTCCTCTGTCTTCTGGCCCTCTCCCGAAGCTTCTAGTGTCCCTTATGTCCAGAAAAAAAATCTCCAAAAAGTTTCGTGGCATTTGGACTTCGTTTGGTACTGATATTCTAAAAAACCAAAAACAGGGAAAAAACAGCAACTGGCACTGGGCACTGGGCACTAAGTTAATAGGTTAGTCCGAAAAAATGATATATAATTGCTTGTAAGTGTATATAAAACAGCTAAGATTGATACTATAATAGCATGGAACAATCAAAAATTATAGATACGTTGGAGACGTATCAAGCATCCCCAAGCTTAATTCCTGCTCGTCCTCGAGTAGGTAAATGATAAAACAGAATTTTTGATGTGGAATGCTACCTATCATATTCATCATATACTTTTTTCTTTTGTAGCATGGACATTTGGACTTGAATGATTCAAAGCAATAGTCTATAGTTTGATATGAAGACATAAATACTCAAGCATACTAACAAGCAACCATGCCTTTCAGAATATCAACGCTAAAGAACGTTATCCCTAGCCCATTATGCTCAATCATTGATCCATTCATGAAACACACTCAATATTAGCTACACCCAATGCACAAGTATGACAATAGTGCTCTCTAGTTGGTGCTTTGTAAGAGAAGATGGAGACTCAAAATAAAAATAAAAGTTGCATAAACGTAAATAGATAGGCCCTTCACAGAGGGAAGCAGAGATTTGCAAAGATGCCAGAGCTCAAGGCTTAAATTAGAGAGATAAAATTATTTTGAGAGGCATGCTTTTCCTGTCAACGAAAACGACCGAGAATTCCCAATATCTTCCATGCTAGACACATAATAGGCGGTTCCCAAACAGAAAATAAAGTTTATTTCCTTTCCACCATTCTTTCACAATCCATGGCTAGCCATATCCACGGGTGCCCTCCATACCAACTCTTTCCAAGGAATTTATTATTATCATCATATTAAAAAAAAATCATTTCGGGTCAGGGCATCCCTATTACCTGCCACTCTCTCGTGCAATGACAAGTGAATAAACACTCATCGTGAGAATAACACACGTAGCATGGAAAATATTGGCCACTCCCTGCCGCTTCATGAGCGGTACGGGCACACAAAACGGAAAATTATTTTGAAAATTTAGAGTTGGCACATGCAAATTTACTTGGAACGGCATGGAAATACCGCATATAGGTAGGTATGGTGGACTCATTTGGCACAACTTTGGGTTTAAGGAGTTGGATGCACAAGCAGCATTCCCGCTTAGTACAAATGAAGGCTAGCAAATAGATTGAGAAGCGACCAACCAAAAAGCGAAAACGGTCATAAACATGCATTGAACATAACTAACACCGAATAATGCACCATAAGTAGGATATAATTTCGTTGCATAACTATTGACTTTATGAGCATGCATAGGGAATCACAAACCTTAACACCAATATTCTTACTAAATCACAATTACTCACTAGCATGACTCACATATTATCATCTCCATATCGCAAAACTATTGCAAGGAATCAAACTTATCATATCCAATGATCTTTCATGAAAGTTTTAATTATATCCCTCTTGAATATTCATCACTTTGGGACCAAATTCAAATCTTGTGCAAATTATCATTACTATTATCAACTCTCAAAAAGATATAAGTGAAGCATGAGAGTGCAAATATTTCTTCAAAATGTAGCCACCGCCGTGCTCAAAAAGATTTAAGTGAAGTACTAGAGCAACTGCCTAGCTCAAAAGATTTAAGTGAAGCACATAGAGTATTCTAACAAATCATGATAAACATGTGGCTCTCTCAAATAGGTGTGTCCAGCAAACATGATTGTGACAAACTAAAAAGCAAACAAAGCAAAGACTCATATAATACACGACGCTCCAAGTAAAATACATATCATGTGATGAATAAAAATATAGATCCAAGTAAAATTACCGATAGTTGGTAGAAGAAAGAGGGGATGCCTTCCGGGGCATCCCCAAGCATAGACGCTTGAGTCTTCCTTGAATATTACCTTGGGGTGACTTGGGCATCCCCAAGCTTAGGCTCTTGCCACTCCTTATTCCTTCATCTATCGTGATCTCACCCAAAACTTGAAAACTTCAATCACACAAAACTCAACAAAACCTTCGTGAGATCCGTTAGTATAACAAATAAATATTTAACTTTAAGTACTGTAGTAAATTGATTCATATTTAATATTGGTATAATGCTACTGTACTCCAACTTCTCCACGACTCATAACCCCCGATACGATCCATAGATTCATCAAAATAAGCAAACTATGCAAC
Source organism: Elymus sibiricus (assembly GCA_039707655.1). Taxonomy (NCBI): domain Eukaryota; kingdom Viridiplantae; phylum Streptophyta; class Magnoliopsida; order Poales; family Poaceae; genus Elymus; species Elymus sibiricus. The sequence goes on from CM077670.1 coordinate 34,431,409, forward strand.
AAAAACAGAATCTGTCTAAAACAGAACAGTCTGTAAAGATCTATTTAAAAGCCATACTTCTGTAACTCCAAAAATTCTGAAAAATTAGGACAACATGGGAAATTCATATACCAATACTGTGTAAAAATTTCAGATATTTTCGATACTCCAGTACAGAATTAAAATTCAAGCACTGGACGCAAAACTTTCTGTTTTCCAAACAGCATCAATTATACTATCTTCCAAATCATCCCAAAGGCATTACTTGGCACAAACACTAATTAAAACATAAAAACACAATCATAACAGTATAATAATTGTGTAAACACACAAGAACAGAAATAAAAAGCAAAAATTTATTTTATTCATTGGGTTGCCTCCCAACAAGCGCTATTGTTTTATGCCCCTAGCTAGGCATAATGCATAGTTTCAAGTATTATCATCCTTCAAGTTGATTCCATAAGTGGCCCTCATAATGGATTCATAGGGTGCTTTAATTCTTTTCCTAGGGAAGTGTTCCATCCCTTTCTTTAATGAAAATTGAAATCTTATATTACCTTCTTTCATATCAATAATAGCACCAATAGTTCGAAGAAAAGGCCTACCAAGTATTATGGGGCAAGAAAGATTGCATTCAATGTCAAGTACAATAAAGTCCACGGGCACATAATTTCTATTTGCAAGGATAAGCACATCATTTATTCTTCCCAATGGCTTTTTAATAGTGGAATCCGCAAGATGCAAATTAAGAGAACATTCATCTATATTGGTAAAACCTAGCACATCACATAGAGATATTGGAATTGTGGAAACGCTAGCACCCAAATCACACAAAGCATTGCACTCATAATTTTTAATTTTAACTTTAATGGTGGGTTCCCACTCATCATATAATTTTCTAGGAATTGAAATTTCTAGTTCTAGCTTTTCTTCTAACGCTTTCATCATCGCTTCTATGATGTCTTTAGTAAAAGCTTTACTTTGTTCATAAGCGTTGGGTGAATTTAGCATGGATTGTAACAAAGAAATACACTCAATCAAAGAACAACTATCATAATCAAAGTCTTTGTAATCCAAGAGAGTTGGCACATCGCTAGTTAAAGTTTTTACCTCTCCAAACCCACTTTTATCAATTTTTTCATCAAGATTTTCACCCTCCGAATTATGAGGACGCCTTCTAGCTAAAGTTGACTCTTCTTCAGTCCCCTTTTCATCAAGTTTTATATTGCTAAACAAGGAATCAATAGATGAAACACCAATCATTTTAATATCCTCATCATTATTACGATAGAAACCAGGAGGAATCGCTTTTTCTAAAAATTCTCGTTTAGCTTTTAGCATAGCGGTTCTTTTCTTACTCTCATCCATGGAGACATATAAAGCTTTAATTGATTCATTAATATCAATTTTGGGTGGCAAAATTTTAGACTTAATATTTTCCACATCACGAATGATTCTATCAATGCTCCTAGACATATCATCAAGTTTACTTAATTTTTCTTCTATCGAAGTGTTGAAATTTTTTGAGCATTAATAAATTCTTTAATATTACTTTCAAGATCAGAGGGCATCCTATTATTATTATTATAAGGATTACCATAGGAATTGCCATAATTATTAGAGGAATTTCCAGGAAATGGCCTAGGATTAAAATTACCTCTATAAGCATACTATTAAAATTGTTTCGCGAAGCAAAATTCACATCTACGGGATCATTATTTTGCTCAATCAAGGTGGATAAAGGCGCATCATTAGGATCAATAAGAGTGTTTTTTCTAGCAACCAATTTCATAAGTGCATCAACTTTATCACTCAAAGTACTAATATCTTCAACAGAATTCACCTTTTTACTAGTAGGAACTCTTTCAGTATGCCATTGTGAATAATTTGCCATAATATTATCAAGAAATTTAGTAGCTTCCCCCAATGTAATCTCCATAAAAGTACCACCCGTGGCGGAATCTAAAAGATTTCTAGAAACAAAATTTAATCCCGCATAAAAAATTTGTATGATCATCCACAAATTTAAACCATGAGTAGGGCAATTTCTTATCATTAATTTCATCCTTTCCCAAGATTGGGCAACATGTTCATGATCAAGTTGCTTGAAATTCATAATTTGATTTCTACGGGAAATAATTTTTGCGGGAGAAAAATGCTTGGTAATAAAAGCATCTTTACACCTATCCCAAGAATCGATACTATTTCGTGGCAAAGATGAAAACCAAATTTTTGCACGATCCCGCAATGAGAACGGGAATGATTTTAATTTCACAATATAATTATGCACATATTTTTTCTTTTGCATATTGATATCTACTACACAACTTATTCTTGTAGACTCGTGTTGGGCCTCCAAGCGCAGAGTTTTGTAGGACAGTAGCAATTTTCCCTCAAGTGGATGACCTAAGCTTTATCAATCCGTGGGAGGCGTAGGTTGAAGATGGTATCTCTCAAACAACCCTGCAACCAAATACAAGAAATCCCTTGTGTCCCCAACACACCCAATACAATGGTAAATTGTATAGGTGCACTAGTTCGGCGAAGAGATGGTGATAAAAGTGTAGAATGGATAGTAGATATAGGTTTTTGTAATCTGAAAATATAAAAACAACAAGGTAGAAAGTAACAAAAGTGAGCACAAACGGTATTGCAATGCTTAAAAACAAGGCCTAGGGTTCATACTTTCACTAGTGCAATCTCCCAACAATGCTAACATAATTGGATCATATAATTAACCATCCCTCAACATGCGATGAAGAATCACTCCCAAGTTCCTATTAGCGGAGAACATAAGATAGAAATTGTTTGTAGGGTACGAAACCACCTCAAAGTTATCCTTTCCGATCGATCTATTGAGCTATTCCTATAAGTGTCACAAACAGCCCTAGAGTTCGTACTAAAATAACACCATATGATACACATCAACCAACTCTAATGTCACCTAGATACTCCAATGTCACCACAAGTATCCGTGAGTAGATTATACGATATGCATCAAACAACTTCATAATCATAATATTCAATCCACACAAAGAACTCCAAGGAGCACCCCAAAGTTTCTATTGGAGAAAAGATAATGAAAACGTGCATTAACCCCTATGCATAGATTACCCCAATGTCACCGCGGGAATCCGCGAGTTGAGTGCCAAAACATATATCAAGTGAATCAATATAATACCCCATTGTCACCACGGGTATTCATATGCAAAACATACATCAAGTGTTCTCAAATCTGAAATATTCAATCCGACAATAACGAAACCTCAAAGGGAAAAGATTCAATTCATCACAACAAGGATAGAGAGGGAAGAAACACCATATGATCCAACTATATTAACAAAGCTCGCGGTACATCAAGATCGTGCCAAATCAAGAACGCGAGAGAGAGAGATTAAACACATAGCTACTGGTACAAACCCTCAGCCCCGAGGGTGAACTACTCCCTCCTCGTCATGGAGACCGCCGGGATGATGAAGATGGCCTCCGGTGATGATTCCCCCCTCCAGCAGGGTGCCGGAAAAGGGCTGTAGATTAGATCGTGGAGGCACAGAGGCTTGCGGCGGCGTAAAAACTCATCTAGGTTAACTTTCGGGGGTTTCTGAATATATATGATTTTTCAGCATTGGAATCACACGAAGAGGTGCCACAGGGAGCCCACGAGGCACCAGGGCGCGCCTGGGGGGTTGAGCGCCCAGGTGGCTCGTGGGGCCCCTATGGCTTTTCTACTGCTTCCCCGAAGGTTCCTGGGTCCATTTCCTTGCAGAAAAAATCGTCAAAAAGTTTCGCTGCATTTGGACTTCATTTGATATGGATTTTCTGGAAAACCAAAAACAAGCAGAAAACAGCAACTGGCACTGGGCACTAGGTCAATATGTTAGTCCATGAAAATCATATAAAATCCATATAAAAGTGCACCAAAATCATACAAAACTATAATAAACATGGCATGAATACTTCATAAATTATAGATACGTTGGAGACGTATCACATATCACACAACTCTACGAAAGTGTTAAGATGGGATGCAGCATCTTCATTAGGACTACCAGAAAATTGTTCTTTCATGACAAGATCTAACAAAGCGGCATTAATATCACAAGTCTCCGCACTAGCGGCGGGAGGAGGAATCGGAGTACTAATAATATCATTATTATTAGTATTGGAAAAATCACACAATTTTGTATTTTCTTGAGACATCGTGGCTACGCAAACAAGCAAGCAAAGAAGCAAACAAGAAAAAGGCAAACGGAAAATATTTTTGTATTTTTGTAAAAAAAAATTAGAAGTGGTGGAGATGAAAACGAGAGGCAAAGGCAAATAAAATAAATGCAAGGAGATGAAAGTTTATGCGTAGGTACTTGATAGATGTTGATGATGTCTCCCCGGCAACGGCGCCAGAAATTCTTCCTGCTACTTGTGAGCTGCGTTGGGATTTCCCCGAAGAGGAGGGGATGATGCAGTATAGTAGAGATAAGTATTTCCCTCAGTTATGAAACCAAGGTTATCAATCCAGTAGGAGAATCACGCAACAACTCGTCAACAGTACCTACACACAAAACAACAAATCCTCGCACCCAACGCGAACAAGGGGTTGTCAATCCCTTGGCGGCTAATTGCAAGATTAAATTGTATGGTGATAGATAGATAGATCGAACAAAAATACAAAATAAAATAAATAAAGTAAAATTGCAGCAAGGTATTTTTAGGATTTTCAATATATGATAAAGGTAGACCCGGGGGCCATAGTTTTCACTAGAGGCTTCTATCTTGAAAATAGCATACGGTGGGTGAACAAATTACTGTTGGGCAATTGATAGAAAAGTAAATAATCATGACGATATCCAAGGCAATGATCATGTATATAGGCATCACGTCTGAGATAAGTAAACCGAAATGATTCTGCATCTACTACTATTACTCCACACATCGACCGCCATCCAGCATGCATCTAGAGTATTAAGTTCATAAAGAAGGAAGTAACGCCTTAAGCAAGATGACATGATGTAGACAAAGTAAACTCACGCATGAATAAACCCCATATTTTCACCCTTAATAGCAATGATACATACGTGTCATGTACCTTTCTATCACTGGGATTGAGCACCGCAAGATCGAACCCATTACAAAGCACCTCTCCCATTGCAAGATAAATCAATCTAGTTGGCCAAACCAAATCAATAGATCGGAGAGAAATACGAAGCTATAACAATCATGCATAAAAGAGTTTAGAGAAAATTCAAATAATATTCATGGATAATCTGATCATAAACTCACAATTCATCGGATCCCAACAAACACACCGCAAAAAGGGATTACATCGGATAGAACTCCAAGAACATCGAGGAGAACATTGTATTGAAGATCAAAAAGAGAGAAGAAGCCATCTAGCTACTAACTATGGACCCGAAGGTCTGTGGTAAACTACTCCCGCATCATCGGAAGGGCAGCAAGGTTGATGTAGAGCCCCTCCGTGATCGAATCCCCCTCCGGCAGAGTGCCGGAAAAGGCCTCCAGATGGGATCTCTCGAGAACAGAAACTTGCGGTGGCGGAAAAAGTATTTCGTGGACTCCTTTGTTGGTTTCCCGATTTTAGAGTATTTATAGAGGTGGAATTAGGTCAAACAGAGCAGAGGTGGGCCCACGAGGCACCAGGGCGCGCCACCCCCCCTGGGGCGTGCCCTGGTGGCTCGTGGCCACCTCCTCTGTCTTCTGGCCCTCTCCCGAAGCTTCTCGTGTCTCTTATGTCCAGAAAAAAAATCTCCAAAAAGTTTCGTGGCATTTGGAGTTCGTTTGGTACTGATATTCTGAAAAACCAAAAACAGGCAAAAATAGCAACTGGCACTAGGCACTAAGTAAATAGGTTAGTCCAAAAAAATGATATATAATTGCTTGTAAGTGTATATAAAACATCCAAGATTGATACTATAATAGCATGGAACAATCAAAAATTATAGATACGTTGGAGACGTATCAGTGGTGTCGTGTGAACGTCGACTACATGACACTTCACCATCTTTGGGCCTAAGGGAAGGCATTGTGCAGTAGTAATTAGATGCTGGGTTGCTAGAGTGAGAGAAGCTTAAACCCTAGTTTATGCGCTATTCCGTAAGGGGCTGATTTGGATCCATACGTTTCATGCTATGGTTAGAGTTATCTTAATTCTTCTTTCATAGTTGCGGATGCTTGCGAGAGGGGGTAATCATAAGTGGGAGGCTTGTTCATGTAAGAACAGCACCCAAGCACCGGTCCACCCACATATCAAATTATCAAAGTAGCGAACGCGAATCAAACAAACATGATGAAAGTGTCTAGATGAAATTCCCATGTGTCATCGAGAACGCTTTGCTTATTATACGAGTTCATTCCGGCTTGTCCTTTGCTATAAAAGGGATTGGGCCACCTTGCTGCACTTTATTACACTTGTTACTTGCTACGAATTATCTTGCTATCAAAACTATCTGTTACTGCTACTTTCAGTACTTGCAGAGAATACCTTGTTGAAAACCACTTGTCATTTCCTTCTGCTCCTCGTTGGGTTCGACACTCTTACTTATCGAAAGGACTACGATTGATCCCCTATACTTGTGGGTCATCATTCTCCTCGATGTTCTTGGAGTTCTATCCGATGTAATCTTCTTTTACGGTGTGTTTGTGGGGATCCGATGAATTGTGAGTTTATGATCAGATTATTCATGAGAAATATTTGAGTATTCTCTGAACTCTTTTATGCATGATTATTATAGCTTTGTATTTCTCTCTGATCTATCGATTTGGTTTGGCCTACTAGATTGATTTATCTTGCAATGGGAGAGGTGCTTTGTGATGGGTTCAATCTTGAGGTGCTCAATCCCAGTGACAGTAGGGGACATGACACGTATTTGTATTGTTGCCATTAAGGATAAAAATATGGGGTTTAATCATATTGCTTGAGTTTACTTTGTCTACATCATGTCATCTTGCTTAAGGCGTTACTCTGTTTCATACTTAATACCCTAGATGCATGTTGGATAGCGGTCGATGGGTGGAGTATAGTAGTAGATGCAGGTAGGAGTCGGTCTACTTGTCTCGGACGTGATGCCTATATACATGATCATTGCCATGAATCCGCCATAATTATTTGCTTTTCTATCAATTGCCCAACAGTAATTTGTTTACCCACCGTATGCTATGTGTTCGAGAGATAAGCCTCTAGTGAAAACTATGGCCCCCGGGTTTACTTTATCATATATAAAAAAAACTAAAAATACCTTGCTGCAATTTATTTACTTATATTTTATTTAGTATTTTAGTTTATCTATTTATCACTATCAGAATTAATCCTTGCAAATAACCGCTAAGAGGATTGACAACCCTCTTATTTGCGTTGGGTGCAAGTGTTTGCTTTTGTGTGTGCAGGTGCGTTTAATGGAATTTTGCTTGGTTCTCCTACTGGATTGATAACCTTGGTTCTTAACTAAGGGAAATACTTATCTCTACTATACTGCATCATCCTCTCCTCTTTGGGGAAATACCAACGTAGTCTACAAGTAGCAATAGGCCCTTCGCAGAGGGAAGCATATATTTGCAGAGGTGCCAGAGCTCGAAGCTTAAATTAGAGATGAAAACAATTTTGAGAGGTGTACTTTTCCTGTCAACGTCACGACCGAGGATTTTCAATATCTTCCATGCTACACACATTATAGGTGGCTCCCAAGCGGAAAGGTAAAGTTTACTCCCCCTCCACCATACCAACACAAGCCATTGGTAGCCGAATTCACGGGTGCCCTCCAAATGATCAAATTTCCGGGGGAGTTTGTTTTATTATATTTTTCTTTATTTTGATTACAGGACTGGGCATCCCAATTACCAGCCTCTCTCGTGCAATAACAAGTGAATAAACACTCATCTTGAGAATAACCCGCTTAGCATGGAAGATACTGACCGCCCCCTGTCGCTCCATGAGCGGTACGGGCACACAAAACAGATGTTTATTTGAATGATTAGAGGTGGCACATGCAAATTTACTTGGAACGGCAGAGTAATACCGCATATAGGTAGATATAGTGGACTCATCTGGAACAACTTTGGTTTGAAGGATTGTGGATGCACAAGCAGTATTCCCGCTTAGTACAGGTGAAGGCTAGCAAATAGATTGAGAAGCGACCAACTAGAGAGCGAAAACGGTCATAATCATGCATTGAGAATAATTAACATTGAATACTAGCATGAGTAGGATATAGACACCCTGAACATAAATATCGTGAAGGCTGTATTGGTTTTGAATCAACTACATGTGCGAACATGTGCCAAGTCAAGCCACTTGAAACATTCAGAGGAGGATACCATACTAACATACTACATCATAACCATTTTAATGCATGTTGACATCCAAGATAAATCATTATCCACTCCTAGCTACTTAAGCATGGCATGAGCAACTATAATCTCTAATTGTCATCACAAACATGTTTACTCATAATATGCTGAATCATGGATACTGAGTTAAACATATTTACAAAGACAAAAATAAGAAGAGTTCATACCAGCTTTTCCTTGCCACAGTCACTTCATCAAGTCATCGTCATTATTGCCTTTCACTTGCACGACCGAATGATGTGAAAATAATATAGTGCAAGAGTGCCGTGGACTAAGCTGGAATCTGCAAACATTTTATTCAAGGGAGAAGACAAGGTAATATTGGCTCTTCGTTAGATCAACCATAAAGCATATGAGAGCCACTCAACATTTTCATTGTGGTCTTCTCCCTACAATGACTCAACGAAAGGAAAAGAATTTCAAAGAAACACACTGAAATATTTTTGGAGTTTTTAGTTTTTCTGGCGCCCAACAAACAAGAAAAGAAGAAACGAGAAATCTTTTTGGGTTTTCTTTTAATAGTACGAACTACTAACAGGAAAGAAAAACCCAAAAGAAATGAGAAATATTTTTGGATTTTCAAAGTTTTTCAAACACACAAGAAGAAAGCAAAAAATAAAACTAACATGGATATACAATGAAAAAGGATGAACACCGACAACTGGAATGAATGTGTGAACATGAATGTAATGTCGGCGAGGAATACGTACTCCCCCAAGCTTAGGCTTTTGGCCTAACTTGGTCTACGGCCATGACTGTCCAGGATAATAATCGAAGTGGTAGCTCGTGGAGGCGTTCTGTGCCACCTCCTTGGCGAGGCGAGCGGCCTCGACTGCCGTGTTATACTCGTGCACCTTATTCTGATGAAGTAAATATCTCTGTTTGCTCTACAAATCAAGGAGGACAGGAGCAGGCAAAATAACAGACACAGAACGATATTTATCGAATATCAAGTTATAGTCATATCTGTGAGTGTTGCGCTTAATAAACTCATGGTTCTGCATTGCCTCAAAATTCAAGTATTTATCAGGTAAAAGAGGATCATTGGGCCTGGGCGAGACCCCCAGCCTTGCAGCTATGCGGGAGGCATAAGTTCCTCCATACAAATCACCATTACCCGCGTTGCGATGCAACCTACGTGCAATAATAACCCCAAGATTATAATGTTTACTACCCATTAAAGCAATATGAATAAGGCTCAAGTCAGGGGCACAAAGTGCACTACAGTCTTGTTTACCAACAATGCATTTCCCATTAAAAAGTGCAAAGTATTGAATAGAGGGAAAGTGAATGCTTTTTATCCTAGCTTGCGTAATCCCCCTATCCTCACCGTTGCAAAGACTATTAAGAAACATTTCATATTCGGATTGCCGCGGTTCGCTAAGTGAACCCCAAAATGGAATTTTGCATGCATCACAAAACTCTTCTAGAGACATACCATAGAATCTATCATAAAGATGAAATAAAACTCTAGAATTACAAGAGTGATACTCAAAATATTGAGTGAATGAATGAGTAAGGTTGTAGTGCTGCGGGGGCTTATCTGCGATGAAGGCAGAGAGCTCGGTGTTATGAATATATTGATCAAATTCTTCCTTAATGCTTGCACCTAGCATGAACTAGTTACACAGCCATCGACAAGATTTTGCTTCGGCACCTCGCATCGAACTTGCCCTTGGTTGAACATACAATTGGCGTGCTGGGCTTTCACTCGACGATGCTTCAGAGGACCTCCTCCTTGAAGAACTCCTCCTAAAGAGGTTCATTTTCCTAAGAGAAAATTTCTGAAATTTTTGGACCACAAAAAGATGTTAACAAAACTTATCAAGATTGATAGCAACTACTCATACAAGTGCCTAGAGGCTATATCAAGCATTTAAACTACTTAGAACTCAAAGAATTCAACATGCAAGCTCATTTTCAGTAGCACCAATAGCAGCAATTTATGCAAAATATAATCCACTAGAGCTAAAACTAATTGGGCAATGGAGGAGTCACATACCAAGGAGCAATCCCCCAAAACAGTTTCGGAAACGGAGCTCCGAGCAAAGAGATCGAAAATCTCAGGTTTGGGAGCAAGAACATGAGAGAGAGAGCTACCACAATTTTTTTCTGGAAGTAGGAGATGAAGTGCGCTGAAGAGATAAGTGAGTGGGTCCCCGTGGGACCCACAAGGCATCTTGGCGCGCCCTGGGGGTGGCCGCGCCCTGTTGCCTTGTGAGCAATAGGTGCACCCCCCTGGGTTGTTTTCAGTGCCAAAAATTCTTAAATATTCCAGAAAAAATCATGTTAAAATTTTATTGCATTCTGAGCACTTTTATTTTTGGGTCATTTTTTATGGCACGGATAATTCAGAAAACAAGATAATCATGGCTTTCTATTTTATTTAACTACAAATAACATAGAGCAAACTATGATTACAGAAAGTTGTGCTTACTAAATTCATCGACCACATGCCCCTCAAAAAGAATCCATTAATAGGTTGATCAACTCTTATTAACAAACTATTTCCGAGTAACATGAAACCGAAGAATTTTCGTATAACACTAAGTTACCTCAACGGGGATATGCATCTCCCCAACAATAAGAATTTCATATTTCTTTTTGACAGTAGGAAGAGGAAGTTTGAATCCCCCAAAAGTGATTGTCGAAACCTTTTCAATACAATTGATACCATTCACTGAATTTTGCTTCCTCGGAAAATAAACCGTATGCTCATTCCATTGACATAAAAAGTGACCTTGCTTTTATTGCAATCAATAACAGCCCCTGCAGTATTCAAAAAGGGTCTTCCAAGGATAATCGACATGTTGTCGTCCTCGGGCATATCAAGTATAACAAAGTCTGTTAAGATAGTAACATTTGCAACTACAACGGGAACATCCTCACAAATTCCAATAGGTATAGAAGTTGATTTATCAGCCTTTTGCAAAGATATTTCAGTAGGTGTGAGCTTATTCAAATCAAGTTTTTTATATAGAGAGAAAGGCATAACACTAACACCGGCTCCCAAATCACATAAGGCAGTTTTAACATAACTTATTTTAATGGAGCATGGTATAGTAGGTATTCCGGGATCTCCAAACTTTTTAGGCACTCCACCCTTAAAAGAATAATTTGCAAGCATGGTGGAAATTTCAGCTTCTGGTATCTTTCTTTATTAGTGACAATATCTTTCATGTACTTAGCATATGGAGGCATTTTCAACATATCAATCAAACCAGTGCGCAAAAAGACAGGTCTATTTCAACAAAGCGCTCAAAGTCTTCCTCATCTTTATTTTTAGATGGTTTGGAAGGAAAAGGCATAGGTTTTTGAACCCATGGTTCTCTTTCCTTACCATGTTTTCTAGCAACAAAGTCTCTTTTATCATATCTTTTATTCTTAGGAGGTGGGTTATCAAGATCATCAGCAGGTTCTATTTCTACATCATTATCTGGTTGTGACACCCCCGGCCCAACCGTGCGCTAATCATACACGCAAATGCACACGATCAAGCCTAGGGACTCACTTGAAGATATCACAACACAACTCTAGACACAAAATAAAATAATACAAGCTTTATATTACAAGCGAGGGGCCTCGAGGGCTCGAATACATAAGCTTGAGTCATACAAGCATCAGCGGAAGCATCAGATATCTGAGTACAAACATAAAAGATAAAAAGATATGCCTTAAGAAGGCGGGGCAAAACAACGACGCAGATCAAAAAGGCGCAGGCCTCCTGCTTGGAAGCCTCCTATCTACTCCTGGTCGTCGGCGGTCTCCACGTAGTAGGCTCCTCCAGAGGGGTAGTAGTAGTCGTCGACTGTGGTGGCTGACTCCGGGGCTCCGTCATCTGGTCCCAGCAATCGGGAATGGGGGAAAAAGGGAAGCAAAGCAACCGTGAGTACTCATCCAAAGTACTCGCAAGACTTACATCAGATCTATTCTACTTATGCATCGGTATCAAAGAAGGGCTGTATCTGTGGGCTAGACTACAGAAATGCCAGAATAGAGAGGAAGGCCTAGTCTATCGAAGACTAGCATCTTTAGCGTCTTGCAACATTAGAAGAGTGTAGATTAGTATCATAACATAAAGTAACAAGCATGTAGTATCAAAGCCTAGAGATCCTTCCTCGACTCCCTGCGAGAAAGCGATCCCGGAGCTTCCAATTTAAGTAACATGTAACCAATTCCAGTTGTAGTGGATCGGGATACTTTATTGAGCGTCCTGTTACCGTGGACACGGCTATTCGAATAGATAATCTTCCCTGCAGGGGGTGCACTACTGTTACCCAACACGATCGATTAACTCTGGCCGGACACACTTTCCTGGGTCATGCCCGGCCTCGGCTGATCGACACACCGCAGCCCTACCTAGAGCTCAGCAGAGAGGTCCCCGCCGGTCTACATCCTAAGTGCTCAGGGGTCTTGGGCCCATCGCCCTTTGCACTCCGGGTCGTTGCGCGCAGGGCGATCCAGGCCACCTCCTTTGGGGCGCCGACCAGGCCGTGCCGCAATGCTGAACTGGACGTCTGACAGAGCTTTCGGCTGATACATACGGCGCAGAGGGCCCCATTAAACCATTATCCCACGTGGTGGTAGTGCGTATAGGCCAGTGGCCAACTCAGACCAAATACCCAAATCCGTTAAGCGCATTGGGAGCTCGCGGAAACGAGCAGAGATCCACGATACATGTGGCCCCGTCGCCCCGTCTCGTGGATTTACGACAAGGGCTAGGAATGCCCGGCCGTGCCACGTAATTATCTCGCGGGTACCCTCATGGTCGTCTACACATCTCTCGCGGGTACCCCTCGGGGCCTACTCGACTTTATCAAGTATCTGTAACAAGGCCAAGGTACCCGTGTGTCCATAACATCAAGATGGGATCCGAGGAATCACCCTCGTTGGATTCCCACTCGATGTATCCGTCAAGGTGAACCCGGAGAAATCACCCTCGATGGTATTCACACTTGCGGGGTTGCACGACAGAAGCTTCGTCGGAGGTGGTGAAAGAGGAATCACCCTCGTAACCCACAACCGACTAGCTGTACCACAGAGGCAACATCAGGAGTGGGATAAGAGGTATCACCCTCGGCACTCGATATTAGCTCTGCAGAGTCGAGCAACTTAGGGGGGTTGTGTGGTGATGTGCTGGTTTCAGCCCGTCGATCAAATCGATCAGGGCACTGGTAATTAAGTGGGGCAACTAGGACAAAGAAGAGGGGCCACAGATGGATTACTACCAACCTATACTAAGCATTTTGGATATCAAGAACAGGCTATGCATCAGAATAGGACAAAACAAAGCAATAGCAATTTCTAATGCAAGCAGGAGGGAGAAAGAATAGGTGATATAGGCATGCTCAAGGGGGTTTGCTTGCCTGGTTGCTCTGCAGGCGAAAAGGAATCTTTGACGGTGTAGTCGACTCCCGGTTCGTCAGCGGTCTCGGAGTCTACCAGAGAAGAAGAGGTGGGAAGAAACAGATAAATACAAGCATACAAATGCAATCACTATGCACGACATGCCTAAATGATATGCAGGGGTGATATACTGCATCTCTGAATATTTTAGATGTTTTAGGAATTTATTTGGAATTATTTATCTGAGGTCATGCACTATTCATCTATTGGAAACGGGCAAAAAGTTCCATGTTCATCTACTTAGAGGGTTCTAACATGCATGCAGATGACATATTCAGATTCGTTGGATTTTTCTGATCATTTTTCATATATAAATTATTTTCATCCGAGTTACGGTTTATTTTATATGATTTTTCAAAGTTTTATTGAATTTCTGGAATTGTTTTAATTAATAAATTCCGAATTATCCAAAACAGTGACATGTGACGTCAGCATTGCGTCAGCAATCAAACCCAGCTGGTCCAGGTCAAACCTGACCAGTGGGTCCCACCTGTCATAGACAGAGTTATTTAACAGAGGGTTATTTTAACTAACTAAATTAATTAGCTAGTGGGACCCTTCTGTCAGTGTCACATTTAGTTAACAGATTAGTTTAATTAGTAAATTAGTTAATTAGTGGCGTGGGGCCCGCCTGTCAGCGACTGGAGCTGCCCAGTCAGCACGTTGACTGGGTCAACCCAGTCATTGGGGCCCGTGGGACCCAGCAGTCAGTGGCTCAGGACGTGCCACGTGGGCGCCACGTCGGACGCCGTCGCCGGAGTTGCTCCGGCGACCAAATCGCGCGGCGGCGAACTCCGGCGAGCTCGGAAACGCGCGTCCGGCCACGGATCGAAGCGCGGAACGGCGCGTTCGAAATCTGGAAGTGGCCCGCATCATCTGGTGGCGGTGGTTGGTCCAGGGGAGGTCTAAATCAACGGCGGCGAGCACGAATGTGGCGGCCGGAGTACGGGCTCGAGCGGGGCTCGGCTACGGGGCTCGGGAGAGCTATCTAGCGGCGCGGGCGGCACCAGTGAGGTCCCCTGAGCACGCCTGTGGGCTCAGCGGGGCATGGCAGCAGCGACAACGATGGCTGCGAGCTCGCCAGCGGAGACGAGCTCCGGCAATGGCGAAAGCGGCGCTGCGGCTAGCTACGGCGTGTACGCGTGGCAGAAAGAGAGGGGGGAGGAGCGGATGCTCACCGGGTAGACGCACGGCGGTCCGGTGGCGGCTTAGTAGCAGAAGGGGAGGAGATCGACGGCGGCGAGGTTCTGCGATGTCGAGGAAGAAGAGGTCACGGGCAGCGTCGATGCCGCCCCCCAGCCTCGATCCAGCGGTGAGGAAGAAGCAGCAGTCCACGGCAGACCTCCCGGACACCAGCAGGCCGTGCGGGGAGGCCGGTGGCCACGGTGGTGATGCTGCGCGGCGACGGCAGCGTTCGGACGCCGCTGGATTTGAGAGAGAGGAGGGGGAACGAGAAGAAGTGGGGGCTAGGGTTCGCCTTGGGGTGCCTCTGCCTCGGCCTTAACCTCTCCCAAAGCTGCCGCGGCGGCACGCGTCGGGAATCCGGCCGGCGAGAGAGCGCGCGAACGCTGTGAGCTCGACAGCGCGATGAAGACTACGACTGTAGCTAGCTGGGCTGGGCTGCCAGTGCACGGGCCTAGTGCATAGTAGGCTTCAGCCCCTTTTTCCAATTTCCCTTTTCTGTTTTCTTTTTCCAGTAGCTACTCTGCCTTTTATTTTTGCCCTAAATGACTTTTGTAAAATGTAGCACTTGTCTCAATAAATGACATGCAATATTTCCCACTGCCACAAAAAGTTTGGGAATTATGTGAGTTCATTTGAATTTTGCTTAATTAGAAATGATTTAAATAGGTTGTTTTGGTTACTGTTTTTGGATGTTGGGGTCAATTTGGGATTTCAAATAATGTTGGTTTAATTTTATAATTGCTTTGGGAATATTTGTAATAATATGAACATTTTTGCTTTACTATTTGGATAACTTTTAATTTTGACTTTATTTTAAATTTGAATCTGAAGTTGGATTATTCTCTAAATGCAATTTATTTAGGATGATCATGATGACATGGCTTATTAATTAGCTTAATGACAGGGTTAAGACCTGGAGATGTTACACTGGTTGAGCATCAATATGAACATCATTACCATTATCATTATCATTATCATTATCACTAGGTGGATGTTCATTACCAGATTGTGTCTCAGCATCAGAAATAGAAACATCATTATGATTCTCAGGAGGTTTTTCTATCTCAGGTTCACTAGAAGCATGCAAAATCCAATCATTTTTCTTTTTCTTTTTCTTCTTAGATGGACTAGGTGCATCAATATTATTTCTCTGAGAATATTGCTCAATTCTTTTAGGATGACCTTCAGGATACAAGGGTTCCTGAGTCATTCTTCCTCCTCTAGTCATTACTCTAACAACATGATCATTTATTTTATTATCCATCTCATTAAGCAAATCATTTTGTGATTTAGCTGTTTGTTCTAACTGAGTCTGGACCATAGAAGCATGTTTACTCAAACCCTTAACATCATTAGCAATTCTAAACATCAAATCACTCAAGCGATCAATCATGATGGCATTTCGTTTTAATTGATTGCTAACATACATATTGAAATTCTCTTGACAATGTAGTTATCAAATTCATCCAAACATTGACTAGCAGATTTATTATAGGGAATACCACTTTCATTGAATCTATGAAGAGAATTTACCTCTACTACCTGTGTCGGGATATCAAGTCCATGTATTTCTTCAATAGGTGGTAGATTCTTAACATCTTCAGCTTTAATACCTTTTTCCTTCATAGATTTCTTAGCTTCTTGCATATCTTCAGGACTAAGGAATAGAATACCTCTCTTCTTAGGAGTTGGCTTAGGTGGTGGTTCAGGAAGTGTCCAATCATCGACATTCTTTAATATATTATTCAATAGTTCTTCAGCCTGTCCAATAGTTCGTTCCCTGAAAACAGAACCAGCACAACTATCTAGGTAGTCCCTAGAAAGCATCGGTTAGTCCATTGTAAAAGATATCAAGTATTTCATTTTTCTTGAGAGGATGATCAGGCAAAGCATTAAGTAATTGGAGAAGCCTCCCCCAAGCTTGAGGGAGATTCTCTTCTTCAATTTGCACAAAGTTAAATATTTCCTGTAAGGCAGCTTGTTTCTTATGAGCAGGAAAATATTTTTCAGAGAAGTAATATATCATATTCTGGGGACTATGCACACAACCAGGAGCAAGAGTATTAAACAATTTCTTAGCATCACCCTTTAATGAGAAAGGAAACAACTTAATAATGTAGTAGTAACGAATTTTTTTCCTCATGAGCAAATAGGGTGGCTATATCATTCAACTTAGTAAGATGTGCCACAACAGTTTCAGTTTCATAACCATGAAAAGGATCAGATTCAACCAAAGTAATTAACTCAGGATCGACAGAGAATTCATAATCCTTATCAGTAACAAAGATGGGAGAGGTAGCAAACTTAGGATCATATTTCATTCTCTCCATCATAGACTTTTCTTTCAGCTTAGCCAGTAATTTTCTAACATCATCTCTATCATTACAAGCAAGAATTGCCCTAGCTGTCTCTCCATCAAAAACATAACCATTAGGTATCTTAGGCATTCAACTCTAGTAGGAGGACTAGGCATAATAGGTGAATCATAATTTTCAAGAGTTTCAACATTTTCAATTTCTTTAGCTTTAGCAATTTGTTCATCAAGAAATTCACCTAATGGCACAGTATCATCAAGCATAGTACTAGCATCATCAACAATTTCATTTATAGCAGAAGTAGTATCATCAATTACTTGCGACATATCAGAATGAATAACAGGTGGCGGTGTCGCAAGCCTACTCAAAACAGAAGGTGAATCAAGTGCAGAGTGTGATGGCAGTTCCTTACCTCCCCTCGTCTTAGAGGGAACGATCTTGGTCTTAGCGTCTTTTAGATTCTTCATAGTGATCAATAGATATAAATCCCAAGTGACTCAACAAATAGAGCTATGCTCCCCGACAACGGCGCCAGAAAAAGGTCTTGATAACCCACAAGTATAGGGGATCGCGACAGTCTTCGAGGGTAGTATTTCACCCAAATTTATTGATTCGACACAAGGGGAGCCAAAGAATATTTGTGAGTATTAGCAGTTGAGTTGTCAATTCAACCACACCTGGAGAACTAAATATCTGCAGCAAAGTGTTTAGTAACACAGTAGTAACAGTAGCAATAGGAACAAAAGCAGTAACAGTAGCAGTTTTGTAGTGATTCTAACAGCAGCAGCAGCGAAAGTAACTTAGCAAAGATCAATATGCGAAAAGCGTAGGCATTGGATCAGTAATGGATAATTATGTTGGATGACATTCATCATATAATAGTCATAACCTAGAGTGATACACAATAGCACCAATTCATCAATGTAATGTAGGCATGTATTCCGTATATTGTCATACGTGCTTACAGTAAGAACTTGCATGACATCTTTTGTCCTACCCTCCCGTGGCAGCGGGGTCCTTAAGGAAACTAAGGGATATTAAGGCCTCCTTTTAATAGAGAACCAGAACAAAGCATTAGCACTTAGTGAATACATGAATTCCTCAAACTATGGTAATCACCGGAAAGAATCCCAATTATTGTCACCTTGGGGTATGCGGATCATAACACGTAATAGGTGCATACAACTTGCAAGATAGGATCAAGAACACAAATATATTCATGAAAACATAAAGGGTTTAGATCTGAAATCATGGCACTCGGGCCCTACTGACAAGCATTAAGCATAGCAAATTCATAGCAACATCAATCTCAGAACATAGTGGATACTAGGGATCAAGCCCTACCAAAATTGACCCGATTACATGATAAATCTCATCCAACACATCACCGTCCAGCAAGCCTACGGAGAAATTACTCACACACGGTGGTGAGCATCATGAAATTGGTGATGGAGGATGGTTGATGATGACGACGACGTCGAATCCCTCTCTCCGGAGCACCGAACGGACTCCAGATCAGCCCTCCCGATGAAGAACAGGAGGTGGTGGCGGCTCCGTATCGTAAAACGTGATGACATTTCTTCTCTTCTTTTTTTTCTCGGGGAAAGAGAATATATAGCATTGGAATTAGGTCAGAAGGACCTCTGTGGGCCCCACAAGGCATCAGGGCGCGCCCTAGGGGGGTCGCGCCCTGTTGCCTTGTGAGCAAAAGGTGGCCCCTCTTCTGTTGATTCTTGCACCAATATTTTTTATTTATTCCATAAAAAAACTCCAAAAAGTTTCGTCCAATTCCGAGAACTTTGATTTCTGCACAAAAACAACACCATGGTAGTTTTGCTGAAAACAACATCAGTCCGGGTTAGTTTCATTCAAATCATGCAAATTAGAGTCCAAAACAAGAGCAAAAGTATTTGGAAAAGTAGATACGACGGAGACGTATCAGTGATGAAGAGATATTTGGACATGACTTTCCATATCTCGGTGCAACGAGAGCACTAGTGTATCCAACAAACTGAACCAGGCCTGGTATATCATTTACAGTAAATTTATCGGCTAGATATAGCGCATCGCCAATGAAAAGGCATTGGGTTGGTGTGACGATTTTTTTAATATCTTTTGGACTCCAGAGATCTTGGTTTGTTCTATGAGAAAAATCAAGATATGATCATGATTGGATATTGTGATGTTGGGCATGTATCAGATCCCCATAAACACAAATCACACATTGAGTTGGTCTTCTCGAATGGAGGTACAACCATCTCCAAGAAGTTGAGAAGACAATCTTCGGTGGTTGCATCCACTAATCATTCCAAAATCATTGATTTGCACCAATCATCACATGAGTGTGTATGATTAGCAGAATGATGAACTTTGTTGAAAACTCAAGTGGGATTGATTGGTAGGAATCACCCACCATTATCTATGAGGATAATATTGTTTGGATTACATAGATGTAGACAAGTTATAAAGAGCAATATTAAAAAGTATATTGCTCCAAAAGTATTTTCTTCACCGTAAGTTGAAAAGAGATGAGAAGATATACATTTTGCAAACGAAGTCAAGTGATAATCTCGATGATCTGTTCACAAAATATTTACCACATTTTTCTCCTGAAATATGTTAATGGAATTGGAACAAGATGACTTTGTGTTTTGCAAAATTTAGGGGGAGTGTGCTCCCATATGATAACCTGTTCGAGATCTTCGGATATTTGATATTGCACTCTTTTTCCTCTATGAGTTTTTTTCTAAATGATTTTTCATAGAAGGTTTTTAATGAGGCAATGGTAATGCAAGCATAGTAATGTGTCATTTTCTCCTTATTTTCGTACTGGGTTTTGGAAGGAGTTTTTAATGGCATATTATGTATGTCTACTCATATTTTTCCCTAATGGTTTTTGAAGTGTTTTTCAAGATAATAATACTGCATGGACATGCATGCATTAGGGGAAGTGTTAGAATAAATTATCTATCTAATTAAGGGATTAATCCCTGCTTGTAATTAACTGTCACATCGGTTCCATCCCGAACAGACAACCCCCTCGTAGAGGCGCCTGTCGAAGTGCTATATATAACACTTCATCTAATGCAGAGAGTAACACTATTCATTTTGGTTCATTACAAAAACAAAAGTCCGGTCGAGTTTTCGGGCTTGTTTTCAAGTAGAGCTTGGACTTGAGGAAAGGGTTATTTTTGGGCTAGGGCTTGTCTGGAGATTGGGTCTTGTCAAGCCCGGCCGGGCATATGGCCAGGTTTCCCAACAAGTACCACACATGCCCGGGTTTTCCATGTTTGCTCGCGACACTCTTGTCCCCGTCTGTCCTCTAGTGCAAGTGTGAGGCAAAGAAAAATTCCAAGCTCTGTGTTGTACTAACATGTAAGAAGCGTGCAGATCTCGAAGCAAAACAAAATAGCATGTAGAAACTCAATCGTGTGTGTGGATATTCTGTATTATTATTTGGTCAAACAATGACAGCTCCTACACTAGCCAAAGGGAAGATTGATATGCTCAAGGGCCACCTGGAGCTGAAGTGGTTGGCTGGTCTATCTTATCTGGGTGGTCGAGGAATGTCCCTATTTAGTTGAAACACAACCCACGTATTGTGGTGTAAGGCTTGGAGAGTTGTCCTTCCTTCCTGGGATGATTGATGCATATGTTTTCGGAGAGTATATCTTTGTGGACATCCCTGTGGATAGATGTAGTAATCATCAGCCGATGTATGCATGCATGCATGTATGTATGTATGTATGTATGTATAGGTTGATCAGAATTATTGTTGCTGAAAGATGATATCAACCCAAATGTGCCTACTTCTTTGAGGATCTATAAAGGAGGATACATAATCAATTTGTCCTTGTTTGAGGATCCATGCGTATGGATAGACATGTTACCACATCCATTTGCTTTCCTTTGCTAGTAAACACTAGCCAGCACACACTTGTTATTCTTGTGAAATAAGAGAGGAGGACGGTTTGAACATTGTTTAGAAAGATAAATTACAAACTCTGGAATAGAAGAATCGAATTTTTGATATCCTCAAAGAATGCAGAATAGAATAGCTTGATTGACTTGGAAA
Organism: Elymus sibiricus; assembly: GCA_039707655.1. Taxonomy (NCBI): domain Eukaryota; kingdom Viridiplantae; phylum Streptophyta; class Magnoliopsida; order Poales; family Poaceae; genus Elymus; species Elymus sibiricus. The sequence goes on from CM077670.1 coordinate 34,452,727, forward strand.
AGTTAGTTTGCTAAAAAGAAATAGAGACTAAAGTAATTAGTTTGCTAAAAAGAAATAGAGAGACTAATGTAAAGGCAAGTGATCTTCTTTCCAAGTCATTAAAACAAAAAAACTAATTCCCTTTCTTGGAAATAGCAAGGATGCGCTCCTGCCATCATCATCATGCGGTTTGTCTTGCGCCACCTCATCGATCCGCGGTCTGGCTTGTGCCTCCTCATTGATCTTCGGCACCGCCTTCCTTCTGCCCTTGGATCACGCCCTCCTCATTGTAACTCCCTAGTCCAAACCAACCTTCTACGACCATCTCCATCTCTATATATACTAGAAGTAGCAATCCATCCGCGTTCGGGGTGCGCGTGCGACTTGGACTTGGGACGCTAGGCGACGGCAAGACGAGGCAAGACGAGACTGCTCCGGCGAGACCGTCTCCACCTCCCCTCGAACTCTACATCACGCTTTTGTGACGCGGCCAACATCCGTCAAGGCTGAGGTATGTCGAGCGTGTTGTTTTTTCTGCAGCTGCGCCGATTAGATTTGGGCGCTGCATCTGGGATTCCCGGTGCGCTCGTGTCGTCACCGTCCACAGCAGTTAGGGCTTCCACCTGGGAGACAAATGGCATGGTGGAGGTAGAAGCAGATCTGATGAACGTCTCCATAGAGAAAAGATGGTGCCCTCGGGCGTCGCTGTCATCGCGGTCGACCAGTGCTGGCTAGGGATTTCTCTCGACCTGAATCCCCACCTCCAACTCCATCCACATCGAGGGTCGGCAAGTCGCGCGACCCAAATCCATACAGAAAAGCACACCGGGCAAGGGAAGGAGAGAAGGCGACTAGATATAGATGGCACGCACCACCAGCACCAACCCAGAGCGGCCGCCCTGGCCCCCAAAGGCGAGCAGCCCATCACAGTAGTTGCACAGGCTGGATTCACACGCCCTCGGCCGGGACGAGCCAGATCTGGGGCAGACCTACCCAGCCGCACTTGGGAGATCGCCATGGTGTTGCCAAGGAGCACCAACCGCCACGCGACGCGCCAAAGGAGCCGCGCCGCCCGAGCACCGCAGTCCATCGTGCTAGGGAGCCGCGCCGCCACATCCGAAATGGGGCCGCCGCCCCGGGTTCCGACCTCCGCCGCCACGAGATGATAGCCGGAGGTCCCCGCTCCCTTAGGGAACGATGCCCGCCGCCACCGCCAATGAAGCCGGAGGGAGCGGCGGCCGGGGAGGGCGGGAGAAGGGATCCGACAGCGAAGGATGGGTGGGCGGGAAAAGGAATCGGACAACGGCTCGGTTTAGGCCTCCTGGGTCGCCCGTGGGTGACTTTGCTATTTGGCGTGTTTATTTGGGTGTGTGCGTTGATGTTGATTGTGTGCATCCTAACTATGCAGAGGCCGGGTGTGTGCTCATGGTGTTTGTATCCATTTGATGCTTCATTTTGAGTCAATAAAATTCATCCTTTGTCGGAAAAAATGTGTGGCTGGGTAATTTACCAAAATATTTGTTGTATCGCTAGAAGGCTGCAGCCGCCGCCGCCCCTGCAACAGAGTTTTTGGTCCCCTCGCCTCTGGCTGTCATCTTGGCGCTGAGAGGTGGGGGATCTCGCATCTTCAAGAATCATATGTTCTTTGTCATCATCTAGTGATCATCGTATTTTGTGAGAATAAATTTACTCTCGTTTTTCTGGCGGTGCCATGATATTAGAGAGTTTTCTTTCCTCGCAGATCCGATTATTCGGATCTGATAAGTTTATATTGGTGTGTCAAACTTTTTTGTTGGTTTGACTTTTTTAGAGTTGAAATCTTTCATCGACACAATGGTGAAGATATTGTGATCCGACAGCCTGCACTTCTAGGTGATCATCCCCGGCCCAAGTATGTTCATCGATCAAGACTTCCCATCTTTTTGGAAGAGCGACTAAAGGTGCTTTCAAAAATCATTATTGGTGATATTCGTGCGGGTGAAAGAGTGACAACACCGTTGCTCAAGTCTAATTGCAGCGTCTTTACCGAAGTCTTTGGAGTATTTTTTTTCTAGCAGAGATTGATACAACGAAGAAGGTATTTCCAAGATATTTCATTGTAATTTTTAGTCATAGGAGTTAAGTTGTATTTTCTTGCATCTTAAATCCAAATCAGTGTACCTGTAATTGTTATGAGTATGAATAAACTTATAGGTGTTTCTAAAGAAAAAACTTGAGAAAAGGGATATTTTGGGGCTTCAAGCTGTGTAACTAGGGCTTGTCGTCCAGAGATCGGGTTTTTCAAGCCCAACCTAAAACCGGCCCGGACCGGCATACGGTCAAAGTTTACCAACTAGTACCACACATGTCCGGGTTTTCCATGTGTGCTCGCGACACTCTTGTCCCCGTACGTCCTCTAGTGCGAGTGCGAGGCAAAGAAGAATTCCAAGCTTTGTGCTGTACTAACATGTACTCCCTCCATTTCTAAATATAAGATCTTTTAAAAATTCTATTATGAACTACATACGGAGCAAAATGAGTGAATCTACACTCTAAAATAGGACTATATACATCCGTATGTAGTTCATAGTGGAATCTTTAAAAAGTCTTATATTTAGGAATGGAGGGAGTAGAAGTCGTATAGAGCTCGAAACAGAACAAAAGAGCATGTAGAAACTCAATCGGGTGTGGCCCGTGGATACTCCGTATGAATTGGTCAAACAAGGATAGCTCTACACTAGCGTGTCTTCTGGCTTCGTGTGACCATTTTCTACGCCAATTCAATGGCATTGAGTATTGGATGGAGATCGATCCAGTGCTAGCCTCCGACACCTACGTACGTACGTGTTAGGCCGCGTCGCACGTTTTTATCTACAATCGGGCAATGTGGTCATCATCTAGTAGTAGATACCTACAAGAACATGCACGCATGTGGTTGACGATTGTGATATTTTATATCTTATTTACCGAAATTGATGTACATTCGGTTGGACTTAAATCCATATTAATTGCCTCTCAGCGACAACGACAATTAATATGAATCGGAGGAAGTATAAGATTTCATTTCATGCACGAACTAGCATCTTATTCATGCACCAGTTTATTTTGGGAGCACATATCGCTAGATGCCTAAAACAATATCACCTACAGTCCCTTTGTTTCCCGTATGTCCGTCAGATCAAAATCTAACGGTTCTCATTCCTTCTTCCCCTCAAGTGTTGCCATGTTCATCTCCTTTATCTCGTAAAACCCTTCAACCCAGCTCCAACCGCTGGCCTGCACCACTTATGGTCGGCGGGCGCTACCACGCGTCGCCTCGCCGCCCCGCCCTCCCCTTCACCTCCCTGGCTATCCCTCTAAAGCCCGGCGATTTGCAAGAATTTCGGCGACCGACCCCTGCACCCTGGTCAAATTTCTTCCTCGCCTCCACGTGGGACGCTCGTCGGTGTCACTCCTCACGTCCTCCCGACCTTCGGCCACGGGCAAAGCAGAAAATTGACTTGACGCGGGAAAATTTCAGCTACCTCACGGTTAGCAAAGACGGTTTATTCATTATTCTCGTCGAATACATCCATTTCCGGCTTACATGTGATTGTGCATACGAATGTATGCATCCAGTTGCATGCACTTATTTTTTAACTACATAAGATTGGATAGACTTATTCTTGTCTGTGTAGTGCTCGAGATCGACCATTTCCATTCCCAATGGCCGCTTACTTTTAGCTAGCTCGATCATGGGCAGAAGATGACCTGGTAGTTGGTGCCGCCGGGGCAGGTGAAGATGCTGGTGGCGTCGTCCTTGGGGTAGCTGTAGGCGTCGGAGCACTGCCCCTTGAAGAACCTCGAGTAGTCGGTCGGCCCGCAGTTGTTCGCCGCCGACCCGGTGCAGCAGTACCTGTCCTCCTTGAACACCGTGCACGCGTTGTTGCACCCTCCGGCGGCCCGCAGCTCGTTGGGGCACTGCGGCGTGATCACCCTGGGGCACCGCGGCCCGCCCTTGGGGCACCCGGGGGAGCCGGGGGCGGGGACGAACGACATGGGCACGTTGTAGCCGTCGATGAGGGAGATGTCGAAGAAGTCCTGGCCCATGTACTTGTTCAGCCCGAACTCCGCCAGCGTGTTGGGCGCCTGCCCGTACTGCGTGCACTGCAGCTTCCCGCCGCAGTCGCCCGTCTGGCACCGCCCGTTGCCGGCGCCGTCGAAGCTGCACCCCGTGCGCGCCCACACGCGCCCGCTCGTCGTGCCGGCCGGCACGTCGATGGTCCACGTCTGCCCCGCGTCCAGCTTCCTGCCCCCGCCGGCCGGCACCGCCGCCGCCCACACCGTGTACTGGCACTTGTTGATCACCGTGAAGGTCGCCGCGTCGGCACGGGCCACGACGGCCACGAGGAGGAGGACAGGGAGCAGGATGGAAGAAGTGTGGACTGACGCCATCGTGCTCTCTCCTCTCCCCTGTAAGTGTTCTTGTGGTGAGGAATAATGGAGTTCGGTCGATTGGGTCGATATTTATAGTGTCGGGAAGAGTTGAATTCAACTTTTTGCAGCTTCTCGACGTGGTTGCTTGGCAGCTCACGAGCAAGCGGTTAGGCCACACGACACAAGAGATCACGGCGCTGAGACTCAGGCCACCACCGGGCTACGCGTGCTTGCTGAATTTGGGGGAAGTACAGCACGATCCGATGGAGACAGAGCTTGTTCACAAGTGGGTTATTCTTTGTGTGCGTGTGGAATTCTTTCCCGTCCCATGGAATTCCTTGGCTCAAAGTTCATGTGCGGTTTTTTTGTGTGAAAATGATATAGACGCAGACGCTCACATGCGCGCAAACACAACCACTCTAGTTGATGTGCAGATTCTTTATTTTTATTTATTTTTGAGAAACACAACATAGACACAGACACTCACATACATGCACACATAGTCACCCCACTCAATGCTAACACACACGCCCTACCACTATGAGCACTTTCGAGAGTCTGAGCCGGCATATCTTAAGATTGATGAAGTCGCCGCAGACGCTTCATAGTTGACGGCTACGCCATAGCGCTGAACCATATTGCCGGAAAGCCTGAAATAAATCCCCAAAAAATGCGACCACCCATGTCAAGTCTAAGGCTTGGCGGGTTCAACCATAGGGAACATAATCATCTGATCTATCTTCAGTTCGCTGATGTGCAGATTTGTCTTCCGGGAAGATTTCAAATTCATTAAGACGGAATGTATGCGACGTGTTTTTTTTTAGAAATAACGTGTACCTTCATTCTGGGTTCACGAAAAATTAAGATTCCGGGTTCATTTTAGATTCAATTTCTTCTTTTCTCAACATAGCTGTTGCAGAATGAGCTCAATATTTTTTTTTAAAGAGATTCGTGTACCTTTATTCAGACACGCCTACCATTACAAGTACACCGACTACCAGTATTTGTAGCACCTATATACATCCAAGAAATTTTTGAAGTAAGAATTACAGCAAAATCTTTCTGACAAAGCTTCTCCATGGTAACACATTTTTCAAGACATAGTTATAGGAAGGTTTTAATAAAAGGCATTGAACTTAGAATGGAGCAGTGATAGTATAACTCATACACCTACACGAACTTGCTTATGAGTAAAGGTTTTAGAGAGCTCCTTGGGTTGTCCACTCAAACAGATGGGAAGCCGTGAGTGATGAATGGGCTTGGGCTCTAGATGTTCCCATATAAGTACAGGATATCGAACCACAAATCTTCCAGTAGTGCCAAGAAAAGATTCCAACTCCACAAATAAGGAACCAAGGAAATCAAAATGAGACCCTCACAAAAACTCAGTAGATCAAAAGACCGGTCAACTGCTTTGAGCGCCCACCACAACAACGTTGCCATCGAGGACTACAAAACTCATTACAAAAAGACTCTTGAGCAGGCTTATGAGGAACTGAAGCCCCCCCATCTCACAAGGCCAGGGCGGCGGCTGGTGGTGAGGGAAACCGGACAGGTTCTAGCGGTGGATGCACTCCTTCACCCGCCTTCAAAATCCTAGCCATCACGCATGTGTGTGTAGATTGTAAATGTGCTCGATGCTCACTATCGTGCCACACATGCCATCTCATAGGCCTAACCAGCCTTACAAGGCGGAAGTGCACACCCACACGTTTGATGCTGCTCTCCCAGCCCAACCCAGTCTTCCTTGTCATCGTGTGGCACAATGTCTGTTGTGCACCATCAGCTTCACGATAATATGGTAATCTACCTCAAACTTCTATCATTTAGAGAAAAATAGAAGTATCTCAAACTTCTATGAACAAAAGAATGGTGGAACAAAAAACAGGGCGGTTGAGGAGTGGTGATAGTTTACTATCGGCCTCTACAACCCACATATCGAATCTCATACTTGATATCTTGTCTGTCCGATTTATTGTATACCAATGGAAGGCTACATATTCACCGACAACAAGATGCATGTGTTCATATTATCAATCTTAAAACTCTTCATTCCGATCTTTAATGCATATTATGTGTGTATGTTATACTTGGTGTTTTTTCAAATATATAAAAAATCCTTTATAACACTAAGTTTCCTAGTTTTAAAGAGCCCACATTCAATTGAGGTCTCCAATTAGAATTGGGTCACCCGATTTTGACCGGGTCAACAATTTCTCAAAGCTCTTTCATTCAATTCTTTTATACTATACACTATGCTTCCTAATTATTAAGACCTCATCATTAATTGAGGTATTCAATTTAAAATTGGGTCATCCGATTTTAACCAGGTCAACAATTTCTCAAGCTCTCTCATTCAATTCTTTTAATTCACTATGTTCCCTAATTTTGAAGCTTTTTCAATCAATTGAGGTATTCAAGTTTGGATTTGGTTTACGATTTTGACCAGGCCAACGATTTTTCAAATCAATCTGCAGCAACCAGTCTATAAAAACATATCAATCCCGCACACCCTCCCACCACCTAGAAAAAAGAAGCGCCACCATGTGTTATTGTAGCACCAATATAGAAATGCGACTACCGGCCAATAAAAATATATAAATAAAAATAAAACACATTCTATCATCTTCCCCACCCGCCAAACTAAATGTTTCATCAGTTCCAAAATATAAGGGGTATTAGTTTTTTAGAAAGTCAAATTTCTTTAACTTTGACCAAGTTCAGAGACAAAATATCGACATCCACAATATTAAACAAAAAAAGTATGAAAATTCATTTCATGACGAATCTAAAAATATCGATTTGATATTATGGATTTTGATATATTTCTCTACAAATTTGATCAAACTTAAAATGTTTGACTTTTCAAAAAGGTAATACACCTTATATTTTGAAACAGAGTGATTTTTTTTTAAGAAACCCAACAACACCAACGGCGCAGCAAAGCGCGCCCAACCCTTCTAATAAACATCAACCTTGATGTCATCTTTCTATTTAAGAAACAGCAGAAATTGCAGTTAAAAATAATCTAGAGTTGTATCAAGTGCTTATACGATGATGTGGTGTATCAGCATCGACATTTTGTAAGAGAAACCACTTAGAATAACTATCTACACCAAACCTTATACCTTTGTCATATATTTTATTAATTTTGATCATCACGTACTTCTACATTCATCTATTATCTATTAAAAGTAAATGACGGGACCATTCGGCATGAATGGTAAGCTATATATGAAGAAAAAAAAGTAAAAGAAGGGTTAACTAGAAATTAGAAAAATAGACTAAAACCCACAAAAATCCTACCGTCACTTCCGTGAACCCTCGTTATAATCGCTCAATAATAAGTTTTAAAATATACGTTTTAAATTTTTCAAAAAGACAAGCATCATGGAGCCCGAGCTCCAAAATGCCTCACTCAAATATACTCAACTATAAAATAATCAAATATTATATACATATATATAATAGTTTTGCTAAAGCACATCTAGATGCGCCTTAAGTATTGCACATGTAAATCCTATATCATTGATTTTACAAAAAATACGTGCGGGCATATATAATATGTACTTTTAGGTTTAGTTCATATATTCATGTCTAATACAACCAAATCTCATTTACATATATTGCAACTGTTTACCGCAGCAATGCGGAGAGTATCCGTACATTATTATGCATGCGTCACTTCAAGAGCAGTTTATTCTTGCATAGCTCACCTATTCACTAGCTGGTACAAATAGGATCGTGCATGTGAATGTCATGGTCAATGATCACATGCCGTATCGCCGAGTAACATTACACCATATATATACGGATGGTCGTGGCCTCGTGGGCTCGATATATCATGGACAGAAGACGACCTGGTAGTTGGTGCCGCCGGGGCAAGTGAAGGTGCTGGAGGGGTCATCCTTAGGGTAGCTGTACGCGTCCGGGCACTGCCCCTTGAAGAACTTGGAGTAGTCGGTCGGCCCGCAGTTGTCCGCCGCCGTGCCGGTGCAGCAGTACTCGTCCTTCTTGAACACCGTGCACGCGTTGTTGCACCCGCCGGGGGCCTGGAGCTCGGACGGGCACTGCGCCGTGATGTCCGCGTCGCACCGCGGCCCGCCCTTGGCGCACCCGGCCGTGCCGTCGGCGGGAAGGAAGTCCATGGGCACGTTGAAGCCGTCGATGACGGAGATGTCGAAGAAGTCGAGGTTGTTGAAGCCGTTGAGCCCGAACTCGGCCAGCGTGTTGGGCGCCTGCCCGTACCCCGTGCACTGCAGCACGCCGCCGCAGTCCCCCGTCTGGCACTGCCCGTTGCCGCTGCCGTCAAAGTTGCACCCCGTGCGCGCCCACACGCGCCCGCCCGTCGTGCCGGCCGGCACCTCGATGCTCCATGGCTGCGCCCCCGGGTCCAGCTGCTTGCCCCCGCCGGACGGCACGGCCGCCGCCCACACGGTGAACTGGCACTTGTTGGTGATGGTGAACGTGGCGGCGTGGGTGCCGGCAACGAGGAGAAACAGAGGGAGGATGTGCAGCAGGACACAGGAAGCGGCTCGGGATGCCATTGTGCGTTAGTGTTTCGCTGCTCTGCTCTGATTTTGCTCTGCTAGTAGAGTTTGGTCTGAGGTGAGTATTTATAATCATTTTACAATGCTCAGTAACGTGGAAATTTCCTCGAATCTTCCACATGAATTAAGTTTGGCAAGCCAATGTGGACGTAAATACTACCTCTAAGTGCGGATATTTGGATGTGTGTAGAAGATTTTTACCAGGCACCAGTCCAATGAGTCCTTTGTATTTTACAAATGTTGTCGTCTGGCATTTGCCCGGAAAAAAAATATCCGCAGAAGATTTACAGTAATATTGACAAATCGGGTTGTGGGTGCATGACTTCCACGGCAACATAATTGCACCCGATGACTTTGACCTCGTATAGATATCTCATTACTTCGGCAGCGTGTAGAACACGTTCAAAAGTTCATCTGTCTGTTGTTATGTTTTTTTTTAACACGGTACAGACGCAAGCGCTCATACATACGCGCATACACTCACCCCTATGAACGCACACACGCACACCCTACCCCTATGAGTACCTTCGAGAGACTAAGCCGGCATATCATTTTGTGATTTACGAAATCACCGTAGGCGCCTCGTCTGTTGTTATGTTGGTAGCTTCAATTCCCGCCTAACGTATTCGGAAGACAAAAAATCCTGCCTAACAACACCGTGTAATCTATCATTTGTGGATACAATTTTGAATTATGTGGATCAAAGTGAATCCATTTTTCCCTGAAAGAGAAAAAACGAACATGTTCCTTGCGGATCAGGTTTCTTTTTTTCGTTCTTTTGTTGATGATCCATGGTTTGCATGGGCTATACACGATTCGTGCGCCCCATAAAATTATCCAACGAACCTACATGCGCTATGGACGATTTATGCGCCATAAAATTATCCAACAAGTCTACATGGGCTATTCACGATTTGTGCGTGTCATAAAATCATCCAACAAGTCTACATGGGCTATGCATGATTTGTGCGCATCATAAAATTACCCAACAAGTTTACGAGGGCTATGCGCGGTTTGTGTGCGCCAAAAAATGGGAGGGAGTATATTATTGCCTGCTGCGAGCAGGAGGTAGCGCTCGCCTCAGCCCCCCCCCCCCCCCCCACCCCCCTAAAATGGGCCGGCCCAGTCTGGGAAGAGCACTGGCTCTCCCGCACACCTTTTTTTATTGATTTTCTTACATTTCTAAAATGGGAAATTATTTTCCAAAAATTCAAAAAATGTTAGATCAATTCAAATAAAATTTTGATAGCATTAAACAAATGGATTTGACGCTTTTCAAATGTTCATGCATTTCAAGAAAATGTTCATTACATTTTTAAAACATGTGTTATACAATGTAGAATAATTTGACCATTCAAAAAAATACACGTGATATTTCAAAAATGTTCATGCATTTTTGAACAAATATTCGTGATATTGTTAAAAAAACGTTTGTATAATATAGAAATATATTCGCGTAGTTCATAAAAATGTTTTGTACCAATAAAAAATGTACCTGACTTTTTTTTTATAAATGTTCATGCGTTACAAATAAATGTTCATTATTTCTCTTAAAAAATGTTCGTACAATGTAAAAAAGATGCCCGCGTAGTGTTAAAAAATGTTTCGCACCATTAAATAATGTTCAACATATATTTGGAAGTTTTTTAACATGTATTATTATTTTTCAAAAAAATATATTTGGAAAATTTTCAACGTGTATAAAAACGTTCTACAGGGATACAAAAAAGTGTACAATGTGCATTGAAAAAACTTGACATGTGTTGAAAAAAGGAAAACCGAAGAAAAACCAACGAAAACCAACACAGAAACGCACACCGGTCCGAACCGGTCATAAGAACCCTTACTGGGCCAGGCCATACGGGGACGCAAGGAGGAAAACTGAAGGCGAACTGGTGTTAAGACTCGCACTAAGCGATCAATAGCTCCCGCACAAGTAGCACGCGGTATGCTTCCACGAGTTGATCCGGCCAAAATCTTGATCTCGCTGCCAATTGGGCTGGTGAACAACGGTTGAATTAAATTCCGTTCTTCCCTTTGCGAGTGCAGGACGACATGGTTGCAAACCAAAACTAGAAGCGAGCAAGCAGGCCAGCAGATCGACAGACATCGGTGCACTTCCCTGAGCGCATGTTGGCACCAACGTACGATTCTCGAGAAGCTGGGTAGAAGAACACACCACACACGAGTACACCACTCATCACACCAACCATCATGACCCCCCCGCACATCCTGTCATCCATGCAGCCGAGCCACCCAGCCATGGGCACGCAGCCACACACGGAGACCGGATGGCACATGCTATCATGCGTCCCTTACGTAGGTACGTACACGCACGGCATGTCCCATCGATCTCGCCCCACTGGCTGCTTGCCTGCGCGCTCAATGTCGATCGGGGCATGCAGATGCCGCGCGCTGCACGCGCACGCGCAGCCGAGCGGACCTGACCAAAACCGGCCGGCGATATCGCCATCATCAGTGCGCCTTTTCCGCGCCGTTGCTAGGCTCGTCAATCATCCGGCCTCGGCCACCGTCCCGAGAAGGGAGAAAAGCCGCGGTAGCTTTTGGTCCTCTCCCGTCGTCATCACGAGCCGTGCCCCTGCCGACTGCCGTGCGCGGTCACCCCCGACCCCGAGCGCCCTGCAGCCCCTACACCAACAACAGCTTAATTCTCTCTGACCACGGGACTGGCGGGCCCGGCGATCAGTGTCGGTACGACCGACGCAGTGGTACGGAGAAACTAATAATAAAACTGCTACTGATAGTAGAAAACGACTTGAGAGAAGTACGTACTGACATGCGAGCGTGGTTTGACCTTGGACAAAGGAACAAACAACAATGCTACGTTGGCTTCACTGCTGCTGCCGCCTCTTACACTACACAGTAGCATGTGTGTGGCCTGACGTTGGAGTATCAGCTAGTAACCATTTGATCCCGTCTGTTTACTGGCATATACTACTGTGCATGCAGCTATGTTCTGTCAGAGACTCATCGATCGATATATAGCAGAGGACGAGGCGCCGGGCTGCTGCTGTTCTGCACATTTTGAACGGCAGCTGTTGGGAAAATTCACCTTCAAAAGATGTTGTCTTTTCTTTCTGTGCATGCAAACGGTCCTGGTCCAATATTTTTTAATTTAAAATTTTCATGAAAAGATGTTCGCCAATTAAAAAAATTGCTTGATTTTGGAAACGTCTACATAAATTTAAAAAATATTTTTGAATTTAACATTTTCACGAATTTTAAAAAATATTTAAGAATGCGAAATAAATTTATCAAGAATTAAAAAAATGTTTCCAAATTTTCAAAATATATATGAAATTGCAAATGTTCACCAATTTTCAAAATGTGCATGAATTTGGAAATATCTCCACAAATAAAAATATATTTGAATCTGTAAAATGTTCATGAATTTTAAAATGTGCGCCAATTTTTAAAATTATCAAGAATTAAAAAAAATATGAATTTGAAAAATTTCATGAATTTAGAAAAAATTGGAAACAAATGTTCCGCAATTTTTTAGAATATGTCTCATTTAAAAAATGTGAACATAGATAAAATGTGATTTTGTTCTAAATTTCGTGAACTTCTACTTAAATCAGTTGCAAAAAGGGAAAATGAGAGGGTACTGAGGCATTTATCTCAAGATATTACTCTTTGTTGTACGCCTACACAACTACTCTGAAGCAGTGGCGAGGCCAGCCTCAAGAATCTATGGGGTTGTTGCTGTTTTTTTTTTTTGAAAAAAATTCTTCACAACGTACAGTAAATGAACAGTGTTTCTATGCTATTTTCCTTGAAAGCTGTGGGATCGGCTGACCCCACAGCCAACACATGGAATCGCCACTGCTAGTGATAAGTTGATGTTACGTTTCAAAGGATCAAGCTCTATGTAGTGCTTTTCGCAAACAAAAAAAGCTCTATGTAGTGCTTCTATGTCTAAAGTTATTCCATAAAGCGCATGAAATCCAACTGGAACATGCTGAGATTGTATGAGTTTTTACTCTCTTAGATCTTTCATTATGTTCTTTGGAGATGTCTGTGAGGTATTTTTGTCTTGAGTTGCTGGTGAGTTTATTGTGGAATCGTAGAGTGGTTAGTGATATTTCACAGAGTTCTTGCTCTCATACTTGCAAGATGATGGATGTTGCCCCGGACTTCTGATCCCTATTTCTAGAGAAAACCAGCTTTAGGAAGCTCATACTTTGAAAGCTCATTTTTCTGTGGGGTTACTTTGGAAGCTCATTAATTCGATTTGTTAATGAAACATAAGTGTGTAACATTCTTCGGCGCAGCAAAGCACGCTAAACGCTTCTAGTGAATCCGAAATCGTCTCGGAAGACTAGTCCGCACATCAATTTTGAGTTAGCAAATTCCATGGGACGGGAAAAAATTCCACACATAATTGTGCTATAGTTCAGGGACGCGGACATTTGGTTCCTGGGTGTATCTACACCCTATATGAAAAAAAATAGTAATTCAACAAAAAGTCAAAAAAATCTGAAAATATTTTTAAAATAAACTTGACCTTCCATTGTACTTGTGAGAAAAAATTCACAAAAAGAAAATACCTCTTTGACTTCTTTTAAAAAAGACAAATTTTTGGCCAAAATAGTGTGAATAGTGACCTATAATAGCAAATAAATTTCGTCCTTTTTGCCCTGAAGTCAACGTTGGTTTTTTTTTCGTGAAAATTTATATACTAGTGCAAAAGAAAGTCAAGTTTATTCTAAAAAAACTTCTGAACTATTTTGAATTTTTATTTAATTATTAAAGAAAATCCCCATATAGAATGTATATACAACCAGGAACCAAAGTGTATTACCCTATAGTCCAGTCACGAAAGGAACACCAAGCATGCGTAGCTCGGTGATGCCTAGGATCGATCTCAGTCACAGCAGCGTCATCACTCATCACTCGTGTCTGTGGCCTGACCGCTTGCTCGTGAGCTGCCAAACCAGAGCACGTCGAGAAGCAGCAAACGTTGAAATTCAACTTTTCCCGACCTTATAAATATCGACCATTCTTCCTCCTCACCACAAGAACAGTTAAGCTCTACTACAAGGGAGAGAGCACGATGGCGTCTTTGCCCAGCTCCTTCGTGCTCCCTGTTGTCCTCCTCCTCGTGGTCGTCGCCGGCGCGGACGCCGCGATCTTCACGGTGATCAACAAGTGCCAGTACACGGTGTGGGCGGCGGCCGTGCCATCCGGCGGGGGCAGGAAGCTGGATGCGGGGCAGACGTGGACCATCAGCGTGCCGGCGGGCACGACGGGCGGGCGCGTGTGGGCGCGCACGGGGTGCAGCTTCGACGGAGCCGGCAACGGGCGGTGCCGGACGGGGGACTGCGGCGGGAAGTTGCAGTGCACGCACTACGGGCAGGCGCCCAACACGCTGGCTGAGTTCGGGCTGAACAAGTACATGAACCTCGACTTCTTCGACATCTCCCTCATCGAGGGGTACAACGTGCCCATGTCCAGGGGCGGAGCCTCTTGGGGACCATAGCGGGCCACGGCCCGGTCTTACCAAGCAGAAACATAATTATGTAGCCCATTAAAATCAGTAAATGATGGTTCATATGAGACAAATTCCTTATTGGGCCCGTGCTACCAGTTTGGGCTTAGTAGTTGGCCCCTCCTAGTTTTGCTGTCACGCTCCGCCACTGCCCATGTCGTTCCTGCCCGCCCCCGGCTCCCCAGGGTGATCACGCGGCAGTGCCCCGGCGAGCTGCGGACGGCCGGAGGGTGCAACAACGCGTGCCCGGCGTTCAGGGAGGACCGGTACTGCTGCACCGGGTCGGCCAAGGACAACTGCGGGCCGACGGACTACTCGAGGTTCTTCAAGGGCCAATGCTCCGACGCCTACAGCTACCCCAAGGACGACGCCACCAGCACCTACACCTGCCCCGGCGGCACCAACTACCAGGTCATCTTCTGCCCATGATCAAGCTAGCTAAAAGTAAGCGGCCATGGAAGTGGTCTCGATCGAGCATAAAGACAAGAATGAGTCTATCCGATCTTATATCAAAATAAGTGCGATTGGATGCATAGGTTCGTATGCACAATCACATGTAAGCGGAAGTATTCGACGAGAGTACTCCCTCTGTAAACTAATATAAAAGCGTTTAGATCATTAAAGTAGTGATCTAAACGCTCTTATATAGTTTACGGAGGGAGTACTTGATAAACTGGTGCATGAATAAAAGAAGAGCATATGGCACTAAGTCGGACAGGGAAATTGCTAAAAAGATTTGAGAGGGACATTTACTATATTTTCCCAGTCCAACCGAATATACATCAAATTTCAGTAAACAAGGGATAAAATATCACAATCGTCAGCCACATGCATGCATGTTCTTGTAGATATCTACTACTCAATTAAGAAATATCACAATCGTCAGCCACATGCATGCATGAGTAGTAGATGGCCACATTGCGGAGGGGAACGTTTGGTTCCTGGGTACATATGTACCCTATATGGGGAAAAAAAATAGTAATTCAACAAAAAGTCGAAAATTTCTGAAAATATTTTTGAAAAAAACTTGACCTTCCATTGCACTAGTGAGAAAAGTTCCAAAAAAAGAAAATTCCTCTTTGACTTCTTTTCAAAAAAGACAAATTTTCAGTCAAAATAGCGTGAATAGTGACCTATAATAGCAAATAATTTTTGTCTTTTTCGCTTTGAAGTCAACGTTGTTTTTTTTTGTAGAAATTTATATACTAGTGCGCAAGTAAGTCAAGTTTATTCTAAAAATAGTTTCTTAACTATTTTGACTTTTTGTTTAATTATTAAAAAAATCCCCATATAGGGTACATATGTACCCAGGAACCATTGGGTATTTCCCGCCACATTGCCCAATTGTAGATAGGCCGTGCGACGCGTTTAACACGACGTACTAGTACGAGGCTAGCTAGCACTGGATCCATATCTTCTTGAGAGCTCCTTTTCTAAAAAAAATCTTCTTGAGAGCTCCCTCCATCCAAATCCAATACTCAATGTCATTCAACTGACGACACTCACACGGGCCAGAAGACACCGCTTGTGTCAACCTGCCGATATTGAACGGCTGGCTGGAAGATAATGCAACGTCTCTTGGAAAAATCTTTGTAGGAGCTATCCTTGTTTGACCAATTAATACAGTGCATCCACGGCCGAGTACTTCCACACGCGCCATTTCTACGTGTTCGTTTGTCTTTTTTTTTTTTTTGAGGAAACGTGTTCGTTTGTCTTGTTTCTATCTCAACACGCTTTCTACATGTTGGTGCAGAAAAATCATACTCCCTCCGACCCAAAATAAATGTCGTGGCGTTAGTTCAAATTTTCGGACGGAGGGAGTAGAATTCTTCTTTGCCTCGCACCAGAGAACATGGACAAGAGTGTCGCAAGCAAACATGGGAAACCCGGGCACCCCCTCCGATTTCTGTTATAAAAACCATTCGGTTCAGAACCTAATACAAACTACCAACACTTGTCATACAAGAGGCTAAAGGATCACGAAGGATCTCAAGCAAACTACATCATCAAAAGAATAGCAAACCTGCAGATAGGAAAGCTCAAACTCGAGCACAACCAAACCAGCGGCAAACCAGACGTCGAACTGAGTTTAAGCTTCAGGAATGCATAGAAGCATCCACAAAACACCATGCCTCCAACCCTGCGAGGAACGATATACCTCACTAGCCACCTACTCGGGAAGTATTGCCCCCAACATCATCACCCTTCAATTTTCTTCCTTTGTCTGTAAAGTAGACCAACCACCAACCCAGTAACAGATTAGTTTAACAAGAACCAAAGGATCATCAATGAATTTTTTTTCTCAATAAATTATAGCATTCCCGCATCTTCAAAAAGACCAAAAGACAGCAAAGCCCCCCCACCAACACCAGCTTCTTTTCATTATTTTTTTTTACAGAATTTTTGATCCAGTTTCCAAAACACTCATTTAGTGTGATGGGAATAGAGTGTAGATTAAAAGCACATTTAAGCAAGCTCAAGACTAGATTAGCTACCGAGCACTGGAAAAAAAAAGTGATCTATGGTTTCATCCCTACCACAGAAAATGCACATTTGATTTCCAAACCCACCCCCTTCCAAGAAGATTGTCCTTAGTAAGAATACTTTTTCTCACCTTAAGCCAAAGGAAAACTTTTATTTTAGCAGGAACCTTAACTCTCCAAAGAAATTTCCGAGGAAAATTACATTCAAATTCAATAAGCTGTCAGCATCCACTTGATCTTGTCTTTTTCTGACCCCATTTCAACTTTACATCTCTGTTTTAGACTATTCCAAAGTTTTAGAGACTCCCCATATAGAGTCCTTCTAAATTTGAAGCCACTCCAACCTTTTTTTATAGCATCAACTACTGTCATATTTTTTTTTCAAATTTGTGATTTTTTTATTTTCCGCATTTTTTCAAATCCATAAATATTATTTGAATCTATGAACTTTTTTAATCCACGAATTCTTATTAGATTTATGAACACTTTTCAAATCTATAACTTGTATATACATCAATTTCTTAATTTTGTGCACTAGTGAAGCATTTTGCTAATCAAGGAAAGCACAGGCTTAGGTAGCAACGAACGATCTGCTAACGGGCCGGCCCACGAGGCATAGGACGTGGTTGGGCTACTTTTACCTATACATAGGTACATAGGGGTAGGGTTTCTGTTTTCGAGGGTTTCGTCAAGGCCAGCCGCCGCCGCCAGAGAATTTTTGGTCCCTCGCCTCGGGCTGCCATCTTGGCGCTGAGAGGTGGGGGACCTCGGATCTTCAAGACCGTCTATATTCTTCATCAACGTCTAGTGATCATCATAGATTCATAGTTTTATGAGAATAAATTTCCTCTCGTTCTTTTGGCGGTGCCATGAGGTTAGAGAGTTTTCTGTCCTCACAGATCCGATTATTCGGATCTGATGAGTTTATGTTGTTGTGTCAAGCTTTTTTTGTTGGTCTGATTCTTTGTGGAAGTGAAATCTTTCATCGACACCATGGTGAAGATATAGTGATTCGACGGCCTGCACTTCAAGGGGATCATCCCCGGCCCAAGTACGTTCATCGATTAAGGCTTCTCATTTTTTTGGATGGGCGACTCAAGGCGCTTTCAGAAACCATTATTGATAATGTTCGTGCGGGTGAAAGAGTGACAACATCGTTGCTCCAGTCCAATTGCAGCCTATTTACCGAAGTCTTTGGAGTATTTCTTCGAGCAGAGATTGATGAAGTGAAGAAGGTGTTTTCAAGAGATTTCATTGTAATTCTTAGTCATAGGAGTTACTTTGTATTTTCTTGGATCTTAGGTCCAAATCAATGTACCTGTAATCGTTATGAGCATTAATAAAGTTACAGATGTTTCTAAAAAAAAAGGTACATAGGGGTATCCCTAAAAAAACCTATACATTGGGGTGCACCTATGTAAGCGAGGCAGATGGTTGCCTAGCTCGTGGTGAGCCGGACTAGTAGCCTAGTAGGGACGTGGGTCACCATGCTGATGTCATGCCGTTGTCATGGTAATTTCGTTTTTTCTTCCTGTAATTTTTATTTATATTTCAAAAATATATATAAAACATAAAATTACTTCAAAAATTAAAAACGTAAATTTGAAAATTGTTAACACAGTATTAAAAAATGTTGATAGCTTTCAAAAAAAATGTTCGTGATAATGAAAATTGTTCCTGCTTTTCAAAAAAATGTATGTGAAACAACGTTTTAAGTAGTACAAAAAATGTTTTGTATCATTAAAAATGTACGTGACCTTTTGAATAAATGTTTATGCATTTCAAATAAAGTTTGTGACATTTAAAAAAATGTTCAGATGTAAAAAAAAATGCTCGCACCATTTATAAAAATGTTTATTACCATTAAAAATATATTTCAATGTGTATTTAGAAACAAATGTTGACCATATATTAAAAAAAGTGCTCAAACATGTATTGAAAGAAAAATGTACATCGTGTATTTGAAAAATGTTCAACGTGTATCAAAAAAATGTTTCATGGGTACACTAAAAATGCATATCATGGACTTGTGTTAACAAAGAAGACCAACAAGAGCCGATAAAGAAACAAAAATAAAAGCGAAGACGAAAGAAGTAAACCAAGAAAACCAAAGTATAATGAAGAAAAAGGAAACACCAGAGAAAACCTGTGAAAGAAAGAAGAAAACCGAAATATAACTAAGAAAAAAAAAGAACCAAAGAAAACAGGTGAAGAAATAAAAACCCAAAAAAACAAAAAACAAAAACTGAAGCGAACCAATCAAGCAACAGGGAGCGAGCGACGGATGCAGGAATAAGGGCTGGCCCAGTACTGCAGCGCGCAGAAAAATTCTTCAGGCGAGACCTGCTTCCATCTCGCGTTGAGCGAGATGCATAGCTCCCGCGTATACATTGGCTGGTGATCAACGGTTGAGTAAATTTTGTTTCTTCCTGCAAGTGCAGTACGTACTTGCCTAAAAAAAAGTGCAGTAGGTGCTGTGCTATACACATATTTCCACCGGTGAAACATACAGGAGATATAGCAAATGGCGACATGATTTCAAACCGAAACAAGAAGCGAGCAAGCAGGCCAGCAGATCGACAGGCATTGGTGCATTTCCCTGAGCGCATGCTGGCTTGGCACCAACGACTCAAAGAATCTCATCACACAAACCATCATGACTCCCCCCAATATCCCGTCATCCTGCAGCCAACCCAGGCAGGCAGGGCACGCATCCACACACGGCCCCGGCCGGAGACCGACGGCACATGCCATCATGCATTCATGCGTCCCTTACGTAGGTACGTACGCGCATGGCGTGTCCCATCGATCTCGCCTCACTCATAAGCTAGCCATAGCCAGCTGCTCGAGCTCCATCGATGATCCCCCGACTGGTTCGATTCTCCCAGTCCCAGCCACGCGCGCTCAATGGCCTCGGCCTCGATCGGGGCACGCAGATGCCATGCCCGGCGCACGCAGCGGAGCCGAGCTGACCAAAACCGGCCGGCGAGATCGCCATCATCAGTGCGCCTTTTGCGCGCCGCTGCTAGGCTCGCTCGTCAATCATGTCGCTCCGGCCTCGGCCAACGCTCCTCACCCCAAAAGTTGGCGGTAGCTTTTGGCTTTGTGAACCCGCCCTCCTCCTCTCCCGTCGTCATCACGAGCCGTGCCCAGCCGGCCACCCCCTGCGTCGCACGCCGAGCGCTACACCGGCAAACCGCGGGCGGGACCGGCGGCATGCATGCATGCGATCCGTGTCTGTACGACCGACGCAGAAACTAAAACTGCTAGGAGTAGTAGTATAGAAAACGACTTGAGAGAAGTGGGGCGGGCGCGCTGGGTTTGACCTTGGGGCAAAGGTGCAAGCAACAATACGTTCGCTTCACTGCTGCTGCCCTACATATGCTCAGGGAGGCTGGCACACTAGCCTCTGGTTGGGCCCCATGGCCTGCCACCAAAACGTATGAGTATCAGCTAATCTAATCCATGTGCCTCCATCTGTTTACTGGCATATACAGTACTGTGCCCATAGCTATGCTCTGTCAGAGCCTTATCTATCGATAGCAGAGGACGAGGCGCCGGGCTGGGTGGCCGGTTTTGAACCTGCTGGTGCTCTGCACATTTTGACTGTAGCTGTTGGGAATTCACCGTCTGCTGCAACGTGACGCATACTGTCCTGATTAACTCTTACGTTGTTTGTTGTCAAAAAAAAAAAAAACTCTTACATTGTTTTCGGCTAGATAGATAGGTTAGGCCTAAGTTGAGATTCGGAGCGATCTATTCACCGTGCACTAACCTAACATGTGGGAGATGCCTATGCACCCTATGGCGACAGTGACAACGGTATTATGCCACCTTTGCAAAAGTGAAACCTGCATCGGAAATTCAATTTGGCTCCCGGGAGCACATGCTCCCGGAGCCAAATTTTTTTTTTCAAATGTCAAAAAAATTGGGACAATTTTTTTTGGTGATCTTTGTCACATACAAATGCTACATGTAAATTTTGAGGCAAAAAGGTTAAGCATTTTGGCCTGCGCAAAAAAAACAAATCAAAGACAAAATGTCATCACAAAATGACAACCCAAATTTGTTTTTTTCACCGACGAAACACCGCTGCTCCGTTCCACATGAAAATTGGCAAGCATGCTTGCGACACCAACACGATCATCTACAAAAAAATTCAGAATTTTTGAAAACATTTTCTATTTTTTTTAGGGTACTGTTCACCCAGGAGCATGTGCTCCCGGGAGCCAAAACGCCGCATTTCCCATACGTGACAGCAACACTGATATTTTCCAACTCCCAGTACATGCAACCTAGCTTTACCACACGTCACGGCGCAAACAAGGACGAGGAGAGACTGAAAAGAAATAGACACGTACTGCGTTAACTGCACATCGATAACCACTGCTCGATCACCATCGATCTATCTTGTTCGATCACAGTGGTAAATCTGACAAGTCGAGACTTTTCGACCTTGGATTAACCCGTCCACTCTAATCGAAATCAAGTCATCAGCTGTTGTGGCCTAAGCCATCCACATCATGGTAGCGGACGGCTTCAACTTGAAGGTCAGGTCGGCCGGTGCCATCAATCGGTCATCGGATGGCTGTGCCTGATCACCCGTTTCGCGACGATCCTATTCGACGGCTGAGATTCTGGCACATCCTAATGATGACGATGTGTCTATAGATCATTGCCCGTCGTGGTCGTGGTGTACCTGAGATGGACTGAATCATCATGTGCTTACAGAAAAAACTTTTCTGCAAGCTCGTGGGGGCATATCAGATCAGATCGGAGATCAACAAGGAAGACCACATGGACATGGACACGAGATGGAAGGCAACGTTGTGCGCAGGCAGGACGATCGATGTGGCCGATCGGGTTCCCATCGATCGGACAGTGTGTGATGTGGTGGTGGTGGTGGTGCAGCCTTGCAGGGGTGCTTGTCCCTCGACACGGCGAACTCCATGGGGTGCAGGTGATGATGGTCTCGACATGGAAGAACATCCATTGCGCTTGATTTGACGCGCGTGCTGGAGCTGATGCGAGGAGTCAGCTAATTAGGCAGCGTGCTGCTCATGTTCTTCAGTCACTTCAGTCAAGCGATGGAATGCACTGTCACTGGTTAAATATATCACGTGTGTTTGTTCATTGCAGATCGAAGCGTGGTCCTCTGCGAACGTTCCACGGTTAAGATGCTCGTCTATCCGTGATAGTCACGAATTTTGTGTGTGTGTGTGTGTGTGTGTGTGTGTGTGTGTGTGTGTGTGTGTGTGTGTGTGATTGGCTTAACTAGACCACACAAGATGATTAAAGTTAAACAATACTATTTCCACATAATTATAGTCATGAGCTATGGGCCAAGAACCCCAAATCAGATTGTGGCCTTGCATCAATGATGGTTGATCTTTGGTCCTTCTGCCAGAGCCTACCGAACTAAAGATAAGTGACAGGAGCCAGCCAGCCATGCTGCCGATGCTTGGGGAGGCCCTTGCATCGATTTTTTTTTCCAACAATGACAATATAAAGTTGTTGTTGTTTGTATTTGCCCCAAGGATATCCACAAATACTTGAATATCCGATGGCTATGGGTACGGGTGTGACAGAAACAAGCGGGCAATAAACCGATGGCTAGATATGGGCATGAATATGGAGGACCTCCCCTCGGCCAAACCTGCCCCATTCCTGTCTTGCCCTTGTAGCCTGTAGCTTGGAAAAGAGAAAGAAAGAAAAATCTGATGAAAGCTTGGGGGAAAATGCATTAATGAAAATGTCGAAAAGTGATAACACAGAAGTAATTAAAAAAACAAAACAAAAATATATTAAGGAAGGGTTATAGAATTTGAGAAAACTCATGAAAATTCATAAATATTTTAGATGTGTGAGCATTCATGATTTGAAAGTTCATAAACTATTTGCGAGTTTTCTCAAACCCTGGGATATGGAGGGTCAATATGAAGAAAACGGCACAAAAATTGCTCTAACGGACATGTTTAGCCCATACTCCACTATTTTCTACGTGAGTTGGGCAGGCTATGGCCAGGTTATGCCCCTTTGTAGCTTCGCCACTGCAGGATCTGCATACATAGAGCTTAGGTAGTTCACTAGAAACCGGATAAAAATACCTTGTCCTTATGTAACTACATACTTAGGGCATCTCCAAGGGAGACCCGCAAAACACTTGTATATGTCCGGCCGGACACATTTGTTCACTTTTGCTATCCAATGGGGACCTGTATCAGTCCGCGAAGCTGTCCGGACGTCCAAATTCCGGTATTTTGGAGACAAACATGGGGAGCTTTGCCGGAGTCCGGACATGCAATTGACCAATCACATGCATGGTCCCTCTCTTCTCTCTCTCTCCTCCCATCCGCACATGCATGGTCCCCCTCTTCTCTCTCTCCTCCTAACCCACAAATATTCCACCACATGCATGGTCCTCACCTACCTTTTCTCCTCCCAGCCGGATACTTTGCAATTAGCGTTGCATTGCTCTCTCCCGTATCATGTTCGCGGACCACGTCCGGACACAAAAACGGACATATACCGGAGGAATTTGCCGGTCGGCTTTGGAGATGCCCTTACATAAGTGTGCACTCGGTAACCAATCTCACATATACATTGCTGTGTACAAAGAGGCCTAGTTAGTTCTGTCATGGGTCTGACACTGCTTGACCCCCTTATCTTTCAAGAACATGTCTAAATTTGAATTACTTTTTGTCTTTCAATCATTTTGATTTTATATTTTCCTTTCATGATTATATTATTAGTTTTTTCCTTCTTCTTTTTGCTAATGAGTCTATAACATGTGTTAAACCATCAACACATCATTGACTATACAGCCAACTCAGCTCATCTTGAAATGCTAAGGGCCAAACTTGCATCACTGAAGCGTTGTTCTCCTCCCCACGAACGACTCCTAGGCAACTATGGTTCCCTGCCTCTCACCAGCGCCGACACTGATCTACCTCGTGTCCTGTGGCCTTAGGGCCATGGAGGCGTGGTGGATCCCAACCCTTGTAGGAGATATGCCCTAGAGGCAATAATAAATGTTATTGTTTATCTCCATGTTCATAATTATATTTATGTTCCATGCTATAACTGCTATGGTTCTCGAGTCTACAATAACCACGAGGCTCAGAGGAGACTCATATGCACGTGTGGAATAATAAACGGTAAAATGTATTCCTAGTCTGGCCTTTAAGACTGGCTCAAGTGTTGCATGATGGTTCTGTTTTCCTGATCATGGGCATGACTATGCCGGCAACTTTGAGGGCACAATGTTAGAAGAACATTTGTGTTGAATCGACCCGAATTGATGTTATGCTATGAGATACATTCGTCACAAGTTAATGGTTAATAACACAGAGAAAGTTAATGTTTGCATAATTCCTTAGACCATGAGAGTATCGAGTTTCTTCATGCTTGTTTCATGAACTTTGGGGTTTGTTAAACGTCATCCGTAAATGGGTGGCTATTACGGCGGCTTACGGGTTCATGGAAAAGTATGTCAAGGGACTTGATGGCTCAAGATTGGGATTTGCTCCTCCGACGATGGAGAGATATCTCTGGGCCCTCTCGGTGTTATGGTATCCATCATCGTCTGGCCAGACACAATGTGATTTGATCACAGGGATGCTGGAACACGGGAACGAGAAAAGAGAACAAAACCGGTAACGAGGTAACTGGCATAGTGGACAAGTAGTTGATCCACGGGGATGCCGATAAGTCTCACCTCGGGTGTTTGTAACATATCGCGAAGCAACAGGAATAGCACACGGCAAACTGGAGGTTCACTCGAATATTTATTCGTGTGGGTATAGGGGTCAATATGGGTGTCCACGGCTCCGATGTTGATCACTGATCGGAAAGAGTTCCGGTCATGTCTATACTTCACCGAACCTATAGGGCCACATGCTTAAGGGTCATCTATCTGCTGAATTCTAGACAGGGAGTCTGAGACAAAGTCACCGGAAAAGTTTCGGAGACAACGGAAAAGTTTCGGAGAGAGAACACCGGAATAGTTTTGGTAAAACTGAAAAGTTGTTTCAGGGTATACCATTAGGTCAAATTGGTTTCGGCACACGCTTGAAAATTCTTGGAGGGTGCCAGAATTGTTCTGAGAACTTCTGGGATTTTTCCGGAGAAAAAACCCGGAAATGTTCCGGAGCTGCCGGAACCGCTTTGGTTGCTTTTCGCAGATGAAAATCACTAATCCGGAATTGTTTCGGAACGCGTCCAAAATTATTTTAGTGGGTACTGGAATTATTCTAAGACCTACAGAAATATTTTCGAATTTAACGGTCACGGAAAAATGTTTCCGTGAATAGTGAAAATCACTTTTTGGTGGCTTCTTGGAGAAGCCACTTTGAGGGCCTTTTGGTATATTCCCCTAGTGGCTTCTTGGAGAAGCCACACTCGGGCTTGGCCTATAAATAGGGGTGGAGGAGGCTGCCCAAACTCACTCTTTCTCACATACACAATGCCATGCAATGATCTGACTTCTTCTCTCCCTCCCCACGAAATAGTTTCGTAGAGCCGAAAGGTTGTCTGGGTTTCGGTGGGAACTAGTTCTGGATGGCGAAGCCCTGCCGAATAGATGACACAGTATGTGTGCAACCCCGTAGAGAGGTCGTAGGTTCGATCTTTTTGCCTGAGGGGCCGTTCGAGAGTGCCTCCCGAAGGGCTGTCCGAGTGACCGTCCGAGTTTTGAGTGTCCTCCCGAAGGGCTGTCCGTGACACCGTCCGAGGGACTGTCCGATCGCCTCCCGGAGGGCTGTCCGAGGGGCAGACGAGGGAGTACATCCTCGCGGTTGGGAGGTTGTAAATCCTAGCTGCGGGGATCTGCACCGACGATCAACATTGACTCTACTTTCGCTGCACTACGAGTCGGTAACGATCAGATCAAACCCTGTATGCATCTCCATAGTGGTCCTGGGCTGGTGCGTAGGTCGGAATTTTTTTGTTTTCTGCTGCATTACCCTACAGTGGCATCATGAGCCGTGCTATGCGTAGATGCGGGTTACGATCTAGAATACATAGAGATGTATGGGTGTTGCACAATATAATTTTGTAGTAGATGAGTTCTATTGCTGAAAATTATTTGTGCGGGTAGCAGATGAAATCTGTTACCCGATGTTCTTGTTGCTGTCCTGAAATTTGCGTTTTTCTGATCTTGATAACGGCATGGTGGAGTTTTAAAGTTCTGGCAATCCGCGATCCTGATTGATCAACGAAGTGCTAACAGTTCGTTGAATTCCACCATAGTTAAAAGAAAGATGAAATTTCGCAGACGAAAGGGCAATGCAGATATGATCTGCACGGGGGTCATGCGTATGACGAAGTTCAGTATGGGGCTTGAGATTTTATTATCTCGTGTTTCATACACCCCGCAATGTTAATCTAGCGACTTGAATAATCATACTTGATGATGGACGTATGTAGCTTCGGTTTGTTTCGAAACCTTAGAAGCCACGTAAAATAATTTTTTTGCATAAACCGATTAGAGGGTTCTAACTTGGTTTTGCAGGATGACATGAGATGTGCATGAGATGTGGTATAGTCTTCATCACATTTAATTTGATTATGTATGAGATGACTATATAATGTAAATTAACATGACCTGCGTGTCATGATTCGGCATGATGGCTGGAGCCATATGATTGTCACTTTAATGACCTTCGTGTCAACCTTATGTAATGCACTTATTTTATTAGCTATAAAGATAGCAATATTATCTGGTGCATTGACAAGGTGGTGGCAATCTTCGCGAAGGTGATCACCGACGCAACTGCCGAAGACGAAGAAATTAAAGACTTCTCCGTCAGAAAGGGCTATACCATATCATGCTATTATGAATTGCCTGAGATGTTTATCCCTTATGATGCACCCTTTTGATTACGCGGTAGTCGCTTTTATTAGGGTGATCTCTCACTTAAAATATCAAATAGTTAGTGTTCTCCCAAGTGTAGCACCGTCACAGCATCTTTCCTTTCGGGGTGTGCCATGTCCACGTGGGTACGAACGATTGTACGGGTGTAAGGCGGGTGAGGTCAGACCTCGCAGCGAGATCACTTGGTTGTCTTGACGTTCATGGCAGGATCGTCCTGAGCTCGGAACACACGCATCGAAAGATGAACAAGAGTCACGTAGAGATGTGATCGGCAAGTTTGCCTACCGATTGAAATTCTCGTCATCAGTGATGTCCACATCAATGGCGTTGAATTGAAATGCGGGTCTTGTATCACTCACAATCAATTATGAGAGATATTGATTTGAGTGGACACTGTAGAATTAACTTGTTTAATTCTCTGTGCAATTAATTATGGACATTGTCTAAGTGAAATTTGCATAATAGTTGTAGAATAATGGCTCGCGTTTTCCACCTTCCCTATTAAAATTGAATAGCTGTTAAATATCTGGTTAAAACTTTACGGTTGGTAACGTAATGTGAGGATTGTCCTCAAAAGTGCCGAGAAGGATTTTGTCCTATCACATGCTTTTGGTATTCTCCCGCTAATGCTATGGATGATGTGACTCTCGTCCTTCGATCAAGCTAGAATTCCGTTACGGTCAAGTGCAATATGTTTGCTTCCATGAGACCCGAACTTCAAAAGTTTGGGATAGCTATGTGATATTCATGGAACTGAAAATTAGTTTCAGATACAAACAAAGGCTAGAAGATATGGGATATCCAAAGCAATGTTTGTTTTGCAAAACTATTAGTAAAAGTGTTTACTATGCATTAGACTTATACAGAGAGGGATCCAGAAGAACGCCTGTCATGTAATGAAGGTGAATAAAACAACAACTTAAAGAGAAAGGAAATGTCCAAAGGGTGTTAGTATGACTTACACGCCTAGGAAGTCCGGGGCTAACGCCACTCTTAAGTTGGGTGCTTCTTCTGAGAGTAGGAGAAATACTTAAATTTAAACTGTTAGAACTATAAAGACAATAAGAAAGAAGACTGGAATATCCAGCTCATGTATGAATGTCATACGAGTTATTGATGTATAGAAGGCTGGTCAAAAAAATAGTTCTTGGGAATTATGATTAAACTGTTAGTCCGTAATTCTTGGGTATTGTGAGTTGATCACAAAGATACCCGCTCGATTGCATTCTGTTGCGACTCGATGCAAAAACTACTACGGCCTAAAAGACTTGCCGGAGTGAGGTTTAGATACGCGCTGAGAATATAGTAAATGTTACTATACCTTCCATCGATGTATTACCGTCTGTATTTATTTTCATAATTCATTTAGAGTTTTACACACTCCAGCCCATTGCATAAGGTATCTTGCAAGAAGGTTGTTCATAAGAGAACTTTTGATGTTCGGTGTTATGAATAACATAAGGGCCATACTTTCATTATGAATGAGATGTATGTTATGAATATTGATAATAATACATTACCCCTGTATTTACTTTCATAATTCATTTTAGAGTTTTACACACTCTAGCCCATTTGCATAATGTTTGTTGCAAGAGTGATGTTCATAAAAGAACAATTGTTGTTCAATATTATGAATAACATAAGGGCCATACTTCCATCAGGGATGGAATGTATGTTATGAATATTGATGGTAATATGATACATCCATAACACTAACGCTAAATGTCGCAAGACTAAAAGAATACCACACATGTGTGGCACTGCATTTGGTCACATTGGAGAAACCCACATGGAGAAATTCCATAATGATGGATTTTGAAGTCGTTTGATTATGAATCATCTGACATTTGCAACTTTCCTCCGAAAAGTGAAGTGACTAAAATACCGTTCACAGGCCATAAGGAACGAGCAACGAACTTATTGGTGATCATACATTATGATGTGTGTAGTCCAATAAATGTTGTTGCTAGTAGTGGATTTATCTATCTTCAGAAATGACTTAAGTAGATATATGGATATTTACTTGATGAGACGCAAGTCTGGATCTTTTGGAGTTATTCAAAAGGTTTTCAAAATGAAGTAGAAATTATTGAAACAAGAAAATTATGTTTCTGCAATTTGATTGCGAAAAGGAATATTTGAGTTACAAGTTTAGCGAATGTCTGATGAGTTATGAAAAGAGTTTCATAACTTACACCTCCCGGAACACCACTGTGAGTGGAATGTCTGTGAAGATGTATTCAAACCATTTATGACATGGTAAGATCAAAGATGACATAAATCAATTTGACATTATCCTTTTTAAAGTAATGCATTAGAGACTACGGCTTTTACACTGAATAGAGCGCCATCAGATCTGTTGAAATGACGCCATGGTATGGTATGCCCAACCATGTTTTGTCTTTTCTTAACATTTGGAATATGGGGCTTGTGTAAAATATTTACAAACCTATTCCAAATCAGACAAGTGCTACTTTGTAGGTTATCCCAAGTAATTGGGAATTCCTCTACCACTATACCGAGGCAAAAGGTTTGCCACAAAGAACGGTATGATTTTGTAAAAAATGGTTCTTACAAAAGGGTGAGTGGGAGGACAGTGCAACTCGACGAGATAACAGTATCTTCGTTATCATGGCAAGGGATAGAAACCTCGGAAGCAATTCCAGAGTTTTTTCCTGCGGCTGATACAGAAGCCTCTACAATAAAATGTATGGACTTCGGTCGAATTTGCAGCTGAACCACGTAGGCAAAACTCGTGCAAACCTCTCAGGTGCGCATACGAGATATTGTTGTTAGACAACAGTATACCTATGATACACAAGGAAGCGTTGATGGGCCCTGACTCTGGAATTGGCTAAACACCAATATAATCCGAGATAGTTTCCATATAAATGATTCAAGATTAAATCTTGATACCCCTTTCGGAAGACTTAGAGTCTAACGAATATAAATGGAACTATAAATTCAAGGAATTAACTGCGATGAGATTGTCTCACCGTAGCGATGCTTAAAGTCGGTTCGGGTTAAACTAGCAATTAATACATATTTCAATGATGAGATATGATACTTGGATGCCAAAAGGATTTCCATGTGAAGGAAATACTACCTAGGACTTGCATGTGATACAGTCCAAGGTATTTTGTCTATCCAGAGAATGCTAGTGAGTATGCAAACTTCAGAGTTCCAGCAATGGACAGAAGAGAGCAAAATGGAGTTGGAATCTTCGTTTTTGATGAAATAGTCAAAAGAGTTTGATTTCATCAATGGATAACGAAGATTGTTGATTGGAATTAATATAAATTTCTTGACACAAATTAGGACTTCATTAAAAATTAGTTTTTCGATAAAGTACTTGGGCTGAGTAGCCTTGATATTAGGCATATTTATCTACGGAGATAGAATTGCCTAATAGGGCTAAGCAAAGATACATATTGACAAGATGCTGAAACAGTTTAGCTTTAAAAACGCCAAGGAGTGATTCTTGCCGAAGTCACATGGAAAGAGTTTTTGCAAGACTCGGTATCCCAAAACACTGATGAGCAAAATACATGATGGAGATTCCACACACTCTTGTGTTTGGATTAATCATGTATTCCATGATATGTAAAACAATCAGATATGTCCAATACTCCCAAGCTGTTGCGAGTATAGATACCAAAGTGATCAAAATACTGATCATGGGACAACAGTGAAAAATGTCATTGAGTACTAAAGTAGCACTGATGACATGTTTTCTCGCAAGCAGAGATTATGAAGTGCTCGCTGTAAGTAATTACATCGATACAGTCTTCATCAATGCTCGATGCGATTTTCGATTTAAGTTAAGGGTTTTGTAATACACGATATGGTGGTACGGTAAGTTGGAAATTGTTCCAAACAGGTTACTGTGGTGAATTCTATGACAAATGACTAAGTATGTTGACGCTTTGGAAGCGACAAAGAAGATGTTGAATCATATAGTTCATTCATGAACTTAGTATGGTTCCAAGATGGCTTTGGTCAATGGGACACTATTGCAGATAGTTGCTCCATAGCTCAGTCTGAGGAATCAAGATTTGACCTGTGATTCACATATATACAAAGCCAAGTCCACACAAAATATGAATTTTATGAAAGCATGAAAACACGAGGAGATGCAAAGATACACACGGAACTGAAGTTGTCAGATCCATTGGACATCAGGCTATACCACAAGCGAAGCATTTTTACACCGGTATGCCATAGGTATAAAGTGCATTAGCATTGACTAGATTATTGACTCTAGTGCAAGTGGGAGTCTGTAGGAGATATGCCCTAGAGGCAATAATAAATGTTATTGTTTATCTCCATGTTCATAATTATGTTTATGTTCCATGCTATAACTGCTATGGTTCTCGAGTCTACAATAACCACAAGGCTCGGAGGAAGACTCATATGCACGTGTGGAATAATAAACGGTAAAATATATTACTAGTCTGGCCTCTAAGACTGGCTCAAGTGTTGCATGATGGTTCTATTTTCCTAATCATGGGCATGACTATGCCGACAACTTTGAGGACACAATGTTAGAAGAACATTTGTGTTGAATCGACCCGAATTGATGTTATGCTATGAGATACATTCGTCACAAGTTAATGGTTAATAACACAGAGAAAGTTAACGTTTGCATAATTACTTAGACCATGAGAGTATCGAGTTTCTCCATGCTTGCTTCATGAACTTTGGGGTTTGTTAAACGTCATCCGTAAATGGGTGGCTATTACGGCGGCTTACGGGTTCATGGAAAAGTATGTCAAGAGACTTGATGGCTCAAGATTGGGATTTGCTCCTCCGATGATGGAGAGATATCTCTGGCCCCTCTCGGTGTTACGGTATCCACCATCGTCTGGCCAGACACAATGTGATTTGATCACAGGGATGCCGGAACACGGGAACGAGAAAAGAGAACAAAACCGGTAACGAGGTAACTGGCATAGTGGAAAAGTTGTTGATCCACGGGGATGCCGATAAGTCTCACCTCGGGTGTTTGTAACATATAAGCAACAGGAATAGCACACGGCAAACTGGAGGTTCACTCGAATATTCATTCGTGTGGGTATAGGGGTCAATATGGGTGTCCACGGCTCCGATGTTGATCATTGATCGGAAAGAGTTCCGGTCATGTCTATACTTCACTGAACCTATAGGGTCACAAGCTTAAGGGTCATCTATCTGCTGAATTCTAGACAGGGAGTCTGAGAGAAAGTCACCGGAAAAGTTTCGGAGACAATGGAAAAGTTCCGGAGAGAGAACACCGGAATAGTTTCGGTAAAACTGAAAAGTTGTTTCAGGGTATACCATTAGGTCAAATTGGTTTCGGCACACGCCCGGAAATTCTTGGAGGGTGCCAGAATGGTTCTGGGAACTTCTGGGATTTTTCCGGAGAAAAAACCCGGAAATGTTCCGGAGCTGTCGGAACCGCTTTGGTTGCTTTTCGCAGATGAAAATCACTAATCCGGAATTGTTTCGGAACGCGTCCAAAATTATTTTAGTGGGTACTGGAATTATTCTAAGACCTATAGAAATATTTTCGGATTTAACGGTCGCGGAAAAATGTTTCCGTGAATAGTGAAAAGCACTTTTTGGTGGCTTCTTGGAGAAGCCACCTTGAGGGCCTTTTGGTATATTCCCCTAGTGGCTTCTTGGAGAAGCCACCTTGAGGGCCTTTTGGTATATTCCCCTAGTGGCTTCTTGGAGAAGCCACCCTTGGGCTTGGCCTATAAATAGGGGTGGAGGGGGCTGCCCAAACTCACTCTTTCTCACATACACAATGCCATGCAATGATCTGGCTTCTTCTCTCCCTCCCCGCGAAATAGTTTCGTAGAGCCGAAAGGCTGTCTGGGTTCCGGTGGGAACTAGTTCTGGACGGCGAAGCCCTGCCGGATAGATGACACCGTATGTGTGCAACCCCGTAGAGAGGTCGTAGGTTCGATCTTTTTGCCCGAGGGGCTGTTCGAGAGTGCCTCCCGAAGGGCTGTCCGAGTGACCGTCCGAGTTTTGAGGGTCCTCCCGAAGGGCTGTCCGTGACACCGTCCGAGGGACTGTCCGACCGCCTCCCGGAGGGCTGTCCGAGGGGCAGACGAGGGAGTACATCCTCGCGGTTGGGAGGTTGTAAATCCTAGCTGCGGGGATCTACACCGACGATCAACATCGACTCTAGTTTCGCTGCGCTACGAGTCGGTAACGATCAGATCAAACCCTGTATGCATCTGCATAGTGGTCCTGGGATGGTGCGTAGGTCAGAAAATTTTTGTTTTCTGCTGCGTTACCCTACAACCCTTGCCGGCGGGAGGGCCCCTACTCCATTTTTAGGTGTTTTTTTAGTTTGTTTAGGGTTTGTCTCCTGCTCAGGAAGGTGAGGTGACCACGGCTCCCTGAAAATGGAAAAAGGTTCTTCCCTCCTAGCCCTGTCCCAACGGTACGTCTAACGTCATCAAAGGGTGTGTATGGATGTGTGTCCCCGCCGGATCTCGCGGGCTTCGGTCGGCGCTTGTCTTTGATTTACCTGTTTCGATCTGGTCTTTATTTGTCTACGTTTGTGTGTCTACAGTTTGGATCCTTCCGATTTACGTTTCGTTTCATCGGCGACAGTTGATGTTTTGGTGCGTTGGTCCTTTCTGGTCTTAGCACGACGATTTCCCGACTATCTACTACAACAAGGCTTGCCCGGTTCCGATGAGGGAGGGAGGATGATGGTGCTGCGCCTTCGGCTCGCTTCAGTGTTTGTAGTTGTCGCTAGATGGTTTATGGACATGAATGTAATTTCTATGGCTTCTGGTGTTCTTTGTACTGTCATGACGTTTGATGAATTGATCGGAAGTTTTCTGACAATAATGGTCAAACTTATATTGTTTGGAATTTCGGGATCAAAACTAAACTCAGTAATAGTTGAGAGTCCCGAAGGTTCTCTTAACTTTTGGGGCGACCATTATTATATGCATGATCGAATATGTAAATTCCTATGTTTTAGTTTTTTTTGTTCATGATTACTTGTATTGCTTGATAATATATTTTTGAAACGAGGGCAAATGGTTTTCTCATTTATTAATTAAGAAGAAGCAGAGTTGCCCGGTTAATTAGCTGAAAACCAGATGAAAATCATCACAACAGCCCACACGGGGCAACCACGACCAACATGGTTACCGACACAAATACACACACGCCATCAAGAAGAAAGCACCATAGAGATTGTTTACATTTTTTCCGTCCATTTTGATTTTCTATTTTTTCATGATTATACTTTTAGTTCTTTTTTGCTAACTAGTCTATATTATCTGTAAAACCATCACCATATCATTGACCATACCACTTGACTCGGCTCATATTGAAATGTTAAGGGTCAAACTTGCATTGTTTGAATTTTGCGATCAAAACTAAACTCAGTAATAGTTTTGGGTCCGAGAGTTTTTCTTACGATTTGTGACGACCATGACTATATGCATGATTGAATAAGTAGATTTTTATGGTTTTTTATACACAACCGCATGGTTGCTTGGCAGTATTTTTTAACGGAGGCATAAGTTTAATTAAGAAGTAGAGTTATTAAAAAAAAGAGTAGAGTTGCTTGATTAATTAGTGGAAAGCAGACTAAAACCATCACAACAGCCCACACGGGGCAAGCACGGGCAACCTGATTACCCAGACGAATACATAGACGCTGTCAGGAAGAAAGCATCAACGAGATTGTCACATGAGTCATCATCATCACTCCTCCATGAGCTAGCGACTCTGACTTCACCATAGACAACCACCAACGAAGCCCGCGCCGCAACAAAATCCATGTCGGCCCTTGCTAAACAGTTGGCCACCACCCGAGCAACGAACCTTGCAGAGAAAAGCGTTGAACTTGCACCAACCGCAATCGAATGCCCGTCCTGTGTCATCGCCACCGCCGAGGCACCTACTATATAGCTCCAACTCTACAAAGACACAACGATGCACGAGAACCCCTCAAACATGCCGAAATATAATTCTTTGATATGGAGCGTGTCACTTTTTTCGGGAGGGTCCATAACTCTCTCCGCTTATTTATTCATTTTGGAGCTAGTGCAGTCTTTTGGCCTATTTGGTTGTGCCAAGATGACTAGTGTTTGACAAGAAAAAGTCATCCTTTATTGTTTAGGTTATATGTTGTCGTGTATCACCTAGTTGTGATCGTGGGCATTTACTACATGATTAGCACTTACGAGGGTATGTCATATGATGTAATCATATTGAGTTAAGATGGTGTGAACTATTAGAGCACCTACAGCCATACTTGCCAAATCTAACCCCATAAACACCCGCGGACACGCCCGGGCAGTGACCGGGTGTGTCCGTTTTGAGCCTCTATTTGTCCGTCCATGCAGCAAAACTTCTTATTTTCTTCCTCATATGTCCGATCACTTGCACGTGATTGGTGGAGAAGAAGAGAAAGAAGGAAAAGAAAGAATAAAGAAAGAAAAAAGGTGGTCCGGGATGAGCCGTGTCCTACGTGGCGGACTGACCGGGCGCGGCCGCAGGCGCTCATATCCTCCCGACATTATCCTCCATATGAGGGTTCGCGGACAGCTCGGACGTATAGGGATGATATGAGGGGTCCGGTTGGGTCACTTTTTTCTTTCTCTCTCCTGTCCGGTCACTGACCGGTCGCATCCGCGGACGTTTGAGGAGGATTTGAGGATGTCGATTGTAGATGCTCTTAGGATATTTTGTAGTTTGTAATCCTGATATGCTTTGGGAGAGCCTTTCTTGCAGTTCATGTGTTGATGTGTTGTTAAGGGTGGTGATTGGTGTTGCCGCTTATTTACTTATTATTGCATTTCATTGGTCGCGTCGGTTGTCTTTATTTATTTATTTATTTTGGTTGTGTGCATCATTAATGTCTTGAATAGGACGTGATATTGTGTTGACGTAGAGGTTAGGTGTAATTGATATCGTCTTGATATTAATAGATTATTCTTTGTTGGAAAAAATGTAGGGGCCGTCTATGATGCAGAACCGGGAGGCAATAAATCTATCATTCTCTTAAAAGGAAAATAGTATGGTTGCTTCTAAAATGTAGTGCACATGATGAAAGCTAAGCTCTAGCTAGCTAGGATAATGTGAGATTAATCGAGTGAAATACTACATTACGCATGCTTTACAATTTATGCTTTTTAAGGAAGCTATTGCTTAGACAGAGACCTTCTATTAAGCAATTGGTCGTGCCCAATGTAGCAATGCTTACCAGATCATCAATAAGCAAACCACGTATGATATATCATATCCGATCTGAATTTTGAAGAAAGTTTTTCACTTTGCCGAGCTCATCAGCGAGTATTAGTAGCTAGTAGTAGTGGTTTTGTATCGAGTGGAAGCCTACAAAAGCAACCAACACTGGTAGCTAATTGGGCAGCTACGACTAATAGGATATGGACCTGATATCTTTTACACTTTTAATGATGAGATTACAAGAAGTTTATGTAAAGCACGAATGGATTTGCGCCGCTCTTGCCCCCAGCTTCCTCTGCTTTACCCCACAAGCATGAGTATATGTCGTCTTTTGCAAGCCAACAATAGCTAACTGTTTGTAGGAGATAATTATATAGCACAACATAAGAATGGCCAAGAAGAACTACTAGATTTTGCCCCCTAGGGAAACAAATCGCCCAGATGCAGAGGCCGGGGGTCTTCCTCCTTTTCAAAAAAAAAAAAATGTCGAAGAAGGCTTGCGTTTCGGTTCCATCACTGATGCGGATGATTCTTGCTCAAACATTCGAAGCTTCAAATCAGGAGTCTCTCTCTCTCCTCCACTCCTCACAATCATCATACGTATGATGCCGGTGTGGCACAACAGAGCTTCCCTACACCCATCGATCCTGTCTGCAGCACAGCACAAGAAGTTGCCCACACTTGTCACCCTTGTGTTTCAACCTTGTGCTGGACAAGATTCTCTATGCATGGAGATGCATGCGCAGATGAGTTGGGCAGGTTCCTCAGAAGGACTGAGCGTGGCTAGTGTATGGCTCTCCTGGAATAGACAATTAAGAGCAGATAGTTCATGCTGCACAACTAATGGTTAATCAGACGAGCAATGATGAAATAACAAATATATTAAGAAAGTGACGAGCAATGTTGAAGCTTACTCTGCAGCAGAAACAGAAAGCAAGTGGTAACCAGAAGGAGCCCACAGTTTGACCATAGGACACCTGAACGAACGAAGTCCCACTTCCAAATATATGAACCTCCCGAGTGATGCTCCAACCACTCGAGTGAATTCTCTTTTTCCTACTAGTGACTGAGTAGTGAGTGTGCATGCATGGGTAGTGCATTCATATGTCACACACAAATCCTGTCACAAAGAGTATATTCCACAACCTCGTGCAACCGATCGAGGCCGATCCGGTTGATGCATCATGCATGCATGCATGCACGGACGAAACAAATCGCTTGAGGAGGTGCCAAGACATCTCCGATGGGGGTGTCCATGCATGGTCCATGGTGTTCCTGAATGCACACTCATGAACCCCACAAAAGGCACCCACCTCCTCCTATTGGGGTGAGTGGAAGCTTCACTAGAGCACATAATACAGGTGTACATCCATCCTGAATTCCTGATGCGTGCGTGTGTGCCCGTGCTGTTGCAACGCTGTTGTAGCTCCAGCTCAATCTATATATCAATGCCAAATGTTGTTACAATATATATGTGCATGTGCGCGCGCGTCGGGTCCCTTTGGTCCCCTTGTTTTGGGGTCGAGCAGCTAGCTTGTTTAGTAGCTCATCCTGATCATGCGCTTGCTTTGCGTTGGCGTTGCGCCCCCACTGCAGCTCTCGAGAAAGAGCTGATCATTCGCTCGTTCGTTCGTGCCCTCTACAGAATTTTGATGGCCGTCGCCGTGCACCGAACTGCGCGTGCGCATATATTCTTTTGCGCCGACGGCGACGAAGAACGACGACGGGTGGGCGCGGTGCACGAGGAGGACGGCGGTTGCGGCGTCTTCGTTTGACCGGCCGGCGAGAGTACTTGTTAGGGAATGATAGATAAGATGGGCTCGACGGCTTGGCGGAGACATGCCCATGAATCGCCGGGGTGGCCGCCCCTGTTCTCGTGCTAAAGGAAGACGCGCTTCGTGTATATTCTACTCTGCTGCGCTGCTCCGCCGGCACGAAGGTGTTTTGCACGTTAGTTTAGTCGTTTCAACACGTACGGTGAAGAACAAGACCAAGTTGGCAATGTTTTTTTTTTTTTCTCTGTGTGTGTGCTCGCGCGCGTGCGTGTGCAAGAAAAGAGAGGAAAGATGGCAGGGCAATGGATAGCAACGAGTAGACGACATGAAGTTGTGGCACGTACAGTGTCCAGCAAGCACCGCAGGGACACGGGTGGCCAGCATGTTTGCAGCACCGGCTATTGGGATGGGGTCGTGCATACGTAGACCTGTGCAACGTGTCGAGGCTCCCTGGCGAGGAAAAGATATCCCCGACCGATATCACAGAGTGGCAACAGCAGGCTGATCGGCCACTAGACTCTGTGATCACGAGCCCGGTTCCGTCGTTACGTACAATACAACCTGCGGCCGGCCGGCCAGATCACAGGGCCGGCCCACAACAGGAGTAAAAAACACGGTGATGGGTTGTGCAGGGCCGCTGTCCCGGGAACCCACGGCAGGCGGACGCATGCCCGGGTGCATCGCCACGGCCGCCGCGCGCGTCTACTCGGGGGAAACACGAGTTAGTACTACGATTCTAGTAGGATGCATCGTCTGAACATTGACTACATATTCCCTCAACAGATGCAGCACTCGCTCGCAGATTCCGTATCCATGCAGTAGTTGGTCGGGCTATGCCTACGAAGTGGTAGTGTAATACTTCTGGTAGAAGGAATAGAGAAGGATTGGTGGAATCGATGTTTATTGCTTGAGTCTCGTGGGCATATATATAGGAGTACAATGGTCAATTTGGAGTACAAGACAAGGCAGGAACAAATCCTAGTCTATCATATACTTCCTAATTATCATAATACTCAACATCCCCTGCAGTCACAACGGTAGCGACGCAGACGGTGAGATTGGAGAAGAATCCGAAGGTAAGCTGACGGATACTCCCCACAGTCGTAACGGTCGATGCATCACTGAAGTCGTGGCTGGAGTGAAAACCGACGAGGTTGCTCAAGCAAGGCGGTAGCCCTTTGTGCCGATGTCGATGTAGCCGAGAGCGTAGGGTGGTGTGGCTGTGGTCGAGGTAGCCGTGCGAAGAACGCCATGGTCGATGTCGAGTCGGGGTAGCCGGTGTCGAGGAAGTCGCCGTGGACGCAAGGAGGCGCCGAGTTAGTCATGGGCGCAGTGGTGTCGAAGTAGTGGTGCGCCGGGAAGAAGACGTTGTTGACGACGCGTCGCGCCGGGTTTGCCAAGTCCGGAGACACATCGTGGACGAAGGCACACGTCGGTATTACCAGCACCGGGCATGCGTAGACGGACGAAGTCGATGTTGACGATGCGCCGCTCCAGGCTTGCCAGGCCTGAGAACACATCGGGGACGAAGGCACGCGTCGGTGTTGCCAGCATCGGGCATGCGTAGACAGGGACATGCAGAAGCTGTACGCCATGTCGAAGGAGTCGGAGGGGCCAGCAGAGGAGGACTCGACGACGGTTGCAGTGCCAATCGGCGTGGGGCCGATGTCGTCAACGGTGGTCGGAGTAGATGAAGTGGTCGAGGAAGATGACGGCGACACTGGCGATAAGCTGGTGCTGGACGAAGACGAAGGTCGGTGGACAGGCGGCGCGGCTCGGGTGAGCGAGCGGCAGCGACGCCGAAGAAGAGCGGCGGCGGCGACCTGACGACGGCGGCGGCGGCTGGGTTAGGAGTGCGCCGGCGATGCTCGAAGTAGGAGGGGAAGAACCCGACAGCTTGAAAAAGACCGGCGCGGACGGTGGCGGTCCCGCGCCGTGGGAGGTGGTGATACGTCTCGAACGTATCTATAATTTTTTATTGTTCCATGCTATTATAGTATCAATCTTGGATGTTTTATATGCAATTATATGCCATTATATATCATTTTTTGGGACTAACCTATTAACTCAGTGCCCAGTGCCACTTGCTGTTTTTTTTGCTTGTTTTTGCCTTTTCAGAAAATCATTACCAAAAAGTGTCCAAACGAGAAAAAAACTTTCGATTAATTTTTTCTGGACCAGAAGAGACCCACGAAGCTTCGGGAGAAGACCAGAAGAGTCACGAGGAGGCGGCAAGCCTGAAGGGCGCGCCCCAGGGGGTGGCCGCGCCCCCAGGCTTGTGGGTCCCTCGTGGCACCTCTTGACCTAATTCCTTCGCTATAAATTCACAAATATTCCCAAACCAATAGAGAGACAGAAGAGAAAACCTTTCCACCGCCGCAAGCCTATGTTCTTCCGCGATCCCATCTGGAGGCCTTTTCCGGTACTCTGCCGAAGGGGGAATCGATCACAGAGGGCTTCTACATCAACCTTACTGCCCTTCCGATGATATGTGAGTAGTTTACCACAGACCTACGGGTCCATAGCTAATAGCTAGATGGCTTCTTCTCTCTCTTTGATCTTCAATACCATGTTCTCCTCGATGTTTTTGAGTTCTATCCGATGTAATCTTATTTTGCGGTGTGTTTGTTGGGATCCGATGAATTGTGAGTTTATGATCAGATCATTCAT
Source organism: Elymus sibiricus (assembly GCA_039707655.1). Lineage (NCBI taxonomy): Eukaryota > Viridiplantae > Streptophyta > Magnoliopsida > Poales > Poaceae > Elymus > Elymus sibiricus. Next base: position 34,493,175 of record CM077670.1, read on the forward strand.
GAGAAATATTTGAGTCTTCTCTAAACTCTTTTATGCATGATTGTTATATCTTTGTATTTCTCTCCGATCTATCGATTTGGTTTGGCCTACTAGATTGATTTATCTTGCAATGGGAGAGATGCTTTGTGATGGGTTCAATCTTACGGTGCTCAATCCCAATGATAGAAGGGGACATGACACGTATTTGTATTATTGCCATTAAGGATAAAAAGATGGGATTTAATCATATTGCTTGAGTTTACTTTGTCTACATCATGTCATATTGCTTAAAGCGTTACTTTGTTTCATACTTAATAACCTAGATGCATGCTGGATAGCGGTCGATGGGTGGAGTAATAGTAGTAGATGCAGGCAGGAGTCGGTCTACTTGTTTCGAACGTGATGACTATATACATGATCATTTTCATGAATCCGTCATAATTATTTGCTTTTCTATCAATTGTCCAACAGTAATTTGTTTACCCACCGTATGCTATGTGTTCAAGAGAGAAGCCTCTAGTGAAAACTATGCCCCCCGGCCTACTTTATCATATATTAAAAAACCTAAAAATACCTTGCTGCAATTTATCTACTTTTATTTTAATTAGTATTTTAATTTATCTATTTACCTCGATAATATTTAATCCTTATAAATAACCGCTAAGGGGATTGACAACCCTCTTACTTGCGTTGGGTGCAAGTGTTTGCTCTTTTGTATACAGATGCGCTTAACGGAATTTTGCTTGATTCTCCTACTGGATTGATAACCTTGGTTCTTAACTAAGGGAAATACTTATCTCTACTGTACTGCATCATCCTCTCCTCTTCGGAGAAATACCAACGCAGACTACAAGTAGCAGGCGGCGCGACGCATACCACGGGAAGTCGACGCGCGGGGACGGCGGAGTGGACCGCGGGCCGCGGCGCTACGGCCCGAATGGGCGACGCAGCGGCAGCAGGCGGGTCGGGGTGACGGCGGGAAGACCTAAGGGCAGCGGCGTGGATCGCGTGCCGCGGCGCTACGGCCCGAAGGGGCGGCGCAGCGGCTGTGCGCTGGTCGGTGCAACCGCGGGGACGGCGTCGGGGCGGCGGCGTGGACCGCGTGTCGCGGTACTACGGCCTGAAGAGGCGACCCTGCGGCGACGCGCGAGTCGGTGCAGCCGCGGGGAGAACCACGGGGCGGCGGCGCTACGGCCCGATGGGGCGACGCAGCGGCAGCCTGTTGCTCGATCGGTGGAAGGGGCGCGCTGAATTCAGGGACGATCTTCATAGGATCTGCGGAGGCGCGCTTCACCGACGGGCCCGATCGATCGCACGGCGCGGGCGGGTGATCAATCCGATTGCGCGCGAGGTCGTGGACGTCGCTCGGTAGAGGCGGGGTGGTGGCGGAGTCCGAGCTGAAACCGGCGACGACGGCCGGCGTTCGACGACGGGCGGACGAGCGCGTCAGCGCCGGCGCCCGGGCGACCAATGCAGAAGCGGCGCCCGAGCGGCGAACGCAACGCCGTATAGAGGTGGCCGTACATACACGGCGAAGGCGGGGTGGTAATGCAGGAAGCCTGTTCGGAATAGGGCGACGACGTCCGGCGCAAAGCGACGGGTGTGGGCGCACAGCGACGGTCGTGACAGGCCGCCGCGTCGCGCGAGGAGGCCGGGTGGTCGCGCCGGTGTTGGAGTAGAGGCGCGGGGTCGACAGCGGCGGCGGGCGACGCAATCCGATCTATGATCAGTGAACCAAAAAAAACGCCGATCAAAGCGACCGGCGGGAGAGAGAAAAATCTGAATCAAGAGATCGGAAAAAAGACTCTCTGGGGCAGCCGGTCAACACGACCGGCGGACGAACCCTAGGTACGGGCGGCGCGGCCCCCGGTGGCGGTCATGGAGGCCGACCGCCCCGGGGGCGGCGCGGAGCAGAAGCGACGGGCGACGGCTAGGGTTTGGATCGGTTAGTATGATACCATGTTAGAAGGGATAGAGAGGGATTGGTGAAATCGATGTTTATTGTTTGAGCGTTATGTGCATATATATAGAAGTACAATCACCAACTTAAAGTACAAGACAAGGCAGAAACAAATCCTAGTCTATCATATACTTCCTAATAATCATAGTACTCAACAACTCCTATTACCAGTGTTGAGGAATGCAAACCAACCTGTGGTTGGATGGTTAGAGGGACTGTGGTATCCCCAGCCCACCAGGGTTCAAATCCTGGTGCTTGCATTTATTCCTGGATTTATTTCAGGATCTCCGGCGATGCGCATTCAGTGGGAGGAGACGTTCCCATCGACGACGAGGTGCCTACGGTGACTTCGTAAATTTCAAGATGATATGCCGGCTCCGTCTCTCGGATGTGCTCATAGGGGTAGGGTGTGCGTGTGTGCGTTCATAGGGGTGAGTGTATGCGTGTGTATATGAACGCTTGCGTCTGTACTGTGTTAAAAAAAAAAAACCAGTGTCGAGGAATGAGAGATTGGTTCGTGTCGTGGCGATCCCAAGAAGGCACTGCTGAGATGCGATGCGATGCGAGTTGCCAGGCCACTTGTTTCGCTTGCTCGCTCGAATCTCAAAAGAACCAGGAGAAGATCTGTGTGGGGCTGCTAGGCTATGGCTTAGTATCGACGTTCACTAGCGGGAGATCCATGGAATTTGTTTACTTGCGTCAAACTTGGATGGGAGGGGAGTCCAAATTTGGGAGATCCGCAAAGTAATAAAGCGACCAAAACAAAAGAGGATCTTTCGATTCTTTCCACCAAAATCGACTCACTACATGTAGTAGTGAGGAAGAGGTCTATCACAGCGAAGGCAACATCCGCAAGTGGAGCTGCGCAATGGTACTTGTGCGCCAACGTATAAAATTCGTTAGTAGATTGATTTGGCAACCGCAACAAAAGATAAACTCAACTCGATGCAGTTCTATGGGAAAAGGAGGGCCTACCAACAACTCGTACTAGTCCACAAATCAGAGCCCGGAAGAGTTCTGGTGAGTGAGTACGTATAATTTAGATGTCTCAAAAAAAAAAGAGTACGTATAATTTAGAGAGGAGACGCGGAAGAAAAAGGATTCGAGAAAGACGTCCATGTTCCGAGCTTGGTGTTGCTCGCTTTTAAGCTGGAACCCTCGTTCATCCGGACGCATGGCCGGGGATTCTGTTCTGTTCTGTCGTCCTCGTCGATGGAAATGAATGCGTGACAGAGTGTGATACTACTAATAATGTTCCAGCACGATCGATGGATTAGCGCTTGATTTGACACAAAACCGTCCGCCCTTAATGCGACCATGCTACTCCACTCGTGCAAACATGATGGGGACGCGAGGTCTGATCCAGATCTCTTGTCGATGTTACGCAGCACCAGATCATGGGGCTACAGGAGACGGCAGTGGCCAGCATCCTGCCATTTGTTCGCCGCCTAGTACCAGTAGAGAGAGAAATTTTGAAAGCTTCCCGGCGATTATGCATCATCACGATGACTTTCTTGTGAGCGCTAATTGCCATCCCGAGGTTTATTCATGTGACAGTCACGGGACGGAAGCAGATGTTTCACAACGGAAACGGATTGGCTGTCAAAAAAAGATGAGGGGGGGGGGGGGGGGGGGGGGGGGGCGGGAACAGGGATGAGCTGGCTGTGCCGGCCCGGGTGAGACGTACGAATACGGACAGCGGCAGTGGCATGGCATGGCATGGCATGGGTCTCCTCCTCCCATACCGGCCGGCATACATGCATACACGGCGTACGCGCGCGCGCACGGACACGCTATCTGTTCTGCCTTTCTCGGCTGCTGCTGCTGCTGCTGGTCACCACCGGCGAGCGCCGAAAGCGTGCAAGCAGTACAATACAACTACCCTCCAATGGCATGGCGCCCTGTGCGGCTTGTGCCCTCCCGTGCAGTACGACGCCGCTCATGTGCGGCGCGGGTCCGGGTGATGACTGCTTTGGCCCTTGCCTTGCGCTGCTTCTACGGCTATGGGCCGGCGCGTACGTACCGCCTAGTTTGGCTCCGTCGCGAGGGTGGCTCCTGGATATGACGCTGAGATGCCCACCGCAGCGTACTAGTTGTTGTGGGAGTACCATCTCTCTATCCTTTTCTGAAGAAATGTGCACTGACCGTCCCTTATTCGGCTCCGGGGAGCACGTGCTCCCGCCTATGAAAAATGATTTTCGAAATGTCAAAAAAATTGGGACAAATTTTTTTGGTGATCTTTGTCACATACAAATGCTACATATAAATTTTGAGGCAAAAAGGTTAAGCATTTTGGCCTGCGCGAAAAAAACAAATCAAAGACAAAATGTCACCACAAAATGACAACCCAAATTTGTTTTTTTCACCGACGAAACATCGCTGCTCCGTTTCGCATGAAATTTGTCAAGCATGCTTGCGACACCAACACGATCATCTACAAAAAAATTCAGAACTTTTCGAAAACATTTTCTATTATTTTTGAGGTTACTGTTCATCCGGGTGCATTTGCACCCGGGAGCCAAAACGCCCGGCCTGGATTTGGGCTTTTGCTGGTCGTGGGAATCGACTCGTCTAGACGAGAAATAGCTATGTTTTCATCTGACTCCTACGCCACTGGATTTTACATGGAGATTCGTGGGGTTAATCAACTAGTGTAGGAGTTAGATGAGACTTTGTTAGAGTATCTACAGCCGAGCGTCCCAAACCCGCCTCCACCGCAAATTGCACCAAATCGACCTACCGGATCCATTTGCTCTCTCCTATCTTCTTCCTCCTCCTCGACGTCTGTCTCGCCGCTCCGTCGCCGCGCGCGCCCCGCAGCCGTTCCTAGCCTCTGCGCCGAGCAGTCCTCTCTCCTGTCCTCGTCGCCGGGGACGTCTTCGCCGGCCCGGACCCCAACGTTGTACATCCGGCAACTCTGTGGCTCCGCCTTGCGCTCTATGTGTTCAATACATTGTCTGACCGGATTTTTTGTGATTTTTGTAGGGAAAACGATGAATTCCGATGCTTCGTCGGAGGAGTATTGACCGACGGAGCTTGATCAAATGATTGAAGATGAGTTCTTCGATTCCTCGGATTCAGACGAAGAAGTGGACATGATCATGCTCATGAGCATGCAAGAGGAAATGGACCGGAAGGTGGAGCATATTCTCAACTTCAAGGGCTCAATCAAAGAGAGAAGAGTGATCAATCGGAATAGGGGAGAAGAGTGATCAATCGGGATAGGGTGTCCGGAGCACGACTATTGCAGAAGGACTACTTTGCTCCGAGACCAACTTTTCCGGATGATCCATGGTTTCATCGCCGTTTTCGCATGCGGAAATCATTGTTTTTGCGCATTGTGGAGGGAGTGGGGGCACACGATGACTACTTCAAGCTCACAAGGGATTCCTGCGGTCAACTTTCTTTCTGTGCTAAGCAGAAGTGCACGACTGCTATAAGGATGCTTGCACTTGGTACTGCCACAGATGTCGTTGGTGAGATGGCCAGGATGGGGGAGAGCATATGCATGAAGACTACCGTCAAGTTTGCCCGCGCCGTGGTGCGGGTGTTTGGAGCAGAGTATCTGAGAGAACCAAATGTGCAAGACACAGAAAGGTTGTTGGCTATTGGAGAGGCCAGAGGGTTTCCAGGAATGCTCGGATCAATTGATTGCATGCATTGGCAATGGAAGAACCCCCAAAGGTTTGCAGGGAATAGATCAAGGTCACACCAAAGAGGCCACCATCATACTTGAAGCGGTGGCATCACATGACTTATGGATTTGGCATGCTTTCTTTGAGATGCCGGGATCTCACAACGACATCAACATGCTTCAACGATCTCCGGTGTTCAGAAGGCTTTGTAATGGGGAATCGTCGTCGTGCAACTACACCGTCAACGACCGTGACTACAACATGGGATATTATCTTGCCGATGGCATCTATCCTCAGTGGGCAGTGTTTGTGAAGACCATATATCCGAACCACAGGGCAGGAAACAAAAGCATTTTCCAAAAATGCAGGAAGCAGCTAGGAAGGATGTGGAGAGGGCATTTGGAGTGCTTCAAGCTCGTTGGGGAATTTTTCATGGAGCTGCAATGATATGGGAATCGGAAACTTTGTGGAAACTCATGACATGTTGTGTTATTTTGCATAATATGATTATCGAGGATGAGGGTGACTGTGTTTCTCAAACCAGTGATTTTGAAGCGCCTGGAGAACAAGTTCAAATCCCCGAAGATCAAGATGCAGCTCAGCTTATGAACTTTCTTCAGATGCATCAGAATCTTCGAGATCATCACGTGCACGCGCAACCGCTCAATGATCTTGTGGAGCATATGTGGACCCACAATGAAAACCAAAAAGATGATGTTTGAGTTGTGCACTTAAAATAAATTTTATGTAAACACTAATTATTTTCGGCACCAACATTTGTTATTTACGTGCGACATTGGCGTGTATGATCGACGTGCATGGATTTGCATGGATTTGAGAGTCAGGATTTGAGAGTCAGGATTTGAGATATGTGGATGACGGGCACAAGATATGAGGGGCCGGCGGGCGCTGTCCGCGGAAGCGCCCGCGGGCATATAGGGGGCCGGATTTGCCAAGTCCGGCTGTAGATGCTCTTAATTCTCATCTAGATGAGAATTAGCAAATCCGGATAAACTAAAAAAATGATGACAATCACCAAAGAGAACAAAAGTAAGAAAAATTGATCTAACGGATAGCAATAGTTAACGGAACATAATAACTATTAATAAGCCGACGGAAAACATATTTGTTCATGTCAAATAAACTTTCATGTCTGAAATATGTGACCCGTCGAACAAAATTTTAAATTGCATTCCATGAGGAGCTCATTACAGCACATGCAAGCTCCACCCCTGCAAGGGATGAACATTATCACGGTCGGTGTTCTGCCTTGGTGAAATCGGTCCTTACTTCAAAGGTCATGTATCACATCACCCCGCTCGTGGTACCCTTTGGTATGCTGAGCAGTGTCAACAAGATTGAGCGTGCTTTCCTTTGGTCGGCAAAAGATAAAACAACTCGTGCAAAATGCAAAGTCAACTGAGAGACCGTCTGCTACCCCACCCACCTCGGTGGGCTTCGGATACTCGATACATCCTAAACATATCTACTTTTCCAAACACTTTCGCTCTTGTTTTGCCCTCTAATTTGCATGATTTGAATGAAATAATCCGGACTGACGATGTTTTCAATAGAATTGCAATGGTGTTGTTTTTGTGCAGAAATAAAAGTGTTCAGAATTGGACGAATTTTTTTAGAGATTTAATTTGGAATAAATAAAAAATACTGGAGCAAAGATGTACCCAAGGGGGGCCACCAGACCGCCACACGAACAGGTGGCGCGGCCACTCACCCAGGCCAGGCCACACGTCCGTGTGGGGAACCTGGCCACCGCCTTAACCTGATTTCGACGCTATAAATTCACATATCCTCGAAAAAAAATCAGAGAGAAACTTTCATCGCGTTTTACGATACGGAGCCGCCGCCACCTCCTGTTCTTCGTGGGAGCCCCGGTCTAGAGTCCGTTTCTGGCTCCGGAGAGAGAGATCGCCGCCGTCGTCACCACCAACCCTTCTCAATTATCAATCTCATGATGCTCACATCCGTGTGAGTAATCTTCGTGTAGGAATACTGGAGGTAGATGGGTTTTGGTTGAGATTTCATATGTAATCATGTCAGATTTGTTAGGGCTTGATCCCTAGTATCCATTATGTTCTGAGATTGATGTTGCTATGACTTTACTATGCTTAATGCTTGTCACTAGGGCCTGAGTCCCATGATTTCAGATCTGAGCAGATTATGTTCTCATGAATATATTTGTGTCCTTGATCCTATCTGCAAGTTGTATGCACCTGTTATTGTTTTGAACCTTGGACCCCAAAGTGACAACAATTTGGATATTCTACGGGGACTACTGTAATTTGGGGAGTTCATGTATTCACTACGTGTTAATGCTTTGTTTTGGTTCTCTATTAAAAGGCCTTAATTACCCTTAGTTTTTGTTAGGACCCTGCTACCACGGGAGGGTAGCACAAAATATGTTATGCAAATTCTTATCGCAAGCACATATGACTATATACGGAATACATGCCCACATATGATTGATGAATGGGAGCTAGTTTGTATCGCTCTAGGTTATGACTGTTACATATTGAACCTCATCTAAACACCCTCCTACGGCTTTCTGCAACTGTCTTTGTTACAACTATTACTACCGCACTTTGCTACTACTTTGCAAACTTGTTATTATTGCTACCACTGTTACTTTATCACTATTGTTATCATATTACTATGCTAGTAATAAATTGCTCCAAGAAAGTTATCTCTCAGGTGTAGTTGAATTGACAACTCAACTGCTAAGGCTTATAAATTTTTTTGGCTCCCCTTCTGTCGAATCAATACATTTGGATGAAATACTACCATCGAAGACTGTCGTGATCCCCTATAATTGTGGGTCATCAAGACTATTTTCTAGCGTTGTTGCCGGGGAGCATAGCTCTATTTGTTAAGTTCACTTGGGACTCAATTATTTGCTGCAATTTACCTTTATTATGAAGAATCTCAATTTGGTTTTGAAGTTGATTTTCCCTCCAAAAGCAAACTTTCTATAAATTCCAAATGGAGTATTTCTGAATAGGTGAACATTTTGTTTGGGCCTTTTGGTTAAATATTTTCTACCAAATATTTTTAATGCCTAGTTTAAATATTCTTTTGAATTTCAATTTGGCTTAAAACCCAAATATGCTCTCAATCTAATTTGGAATATTAATAGAAAGACAAACATTTTATTTGGACTTATGTAATTTCCTTTCCTGCCAAGAGAAATGCAAAGTCCTTCTAAATAATTTCTCATGATTTCCCTTTTGGATTTTTGAATAGACTCCAAGAATCAGTCCACTTTAATATTTTTGGGATATTTATCAAAAGGTTAAATACTATTTGGGACATATTAAAAATACTTTCTTCCCAAATAAATCTTTTAACTTGCCACCCCATTTTGGGATTCAAAATTATTTCCTAAAACCTTTTAGGGTTCATTCTATTTTCCCAAATTTCAAACTAGGGTTTCAAATGTTGTTTGAGGTTTATGGAATTCATTCCAACCCAATGAAGGCATCAACCTTTGTGTGAGCTCAATTTGGATTTTATAGTTACTCCCTAAACTTAAATTTAGGATTCTTTTTAATCCCAAATTTTAATTGAGTCACTTTCTCAAACAATTCAAACAACCAATAGTCAATTCTAGCTAAAAGCAATCAATGTCAAACAATTTTTGGAAATTTTTAATTCCCTGTAAAAATTTAAAATATTCCAGATTTGGGAAAAATCTGGGATGTGACATGAAATGTGTAATATAATTGATGCAATGAAAATCAAATACATATCTTTGGTTACTCCTGTTAGCGGTGAGGATTGATACGTCCAAAATGTATCTGCTTTTCTAACCACTTTTGCTTGTCCTAGTTAAATAACCTTTGTTGAACTATGGTCATTATTATTTTTACAAACAAAGTGTTTTTTCATGTGCACTTGACAACAATTCACAAAAAAGGAAAACAAAATTTTTGGGAGTTTTGTAGCAAAAGAGGAAGACTGATGACCCACAAGTATAGGGGATCAATCGTAGTCCTTTCGATAAGTAAGAGTGTTGAACCCAACGAGGAGCAGAAGGAAATAACAAGCGGTTTTCAGCAAGGTATTTTCTGCAAGCACTGAAATTATCGGTAATGAGTAATTTGATAGCAAGAAAATTTGTAACAAGTGACAAGTAGCAATAGTAACAAAGAGTACAGCAAGGTGGCCCAATCCTTTTTATAGCAAAGGACAAGCCGGAACGATCTCTTATAGTAAGTAAAGCGTTCTCGAGGACACATGGGAATTTCATCTAGTCACTTTGATCATGTTTGTTTGATTCGCGTTCGCTACTTTGATAATTTGATATGTGGGTGGACCGGTGCTTGGGTGCTGTTCTTACTTGAACAAGCCTCCCACTTATGATTACCCCCTCTCGCAAGCATCCGCAACTATGAAAGAAGAATTAAGATAACTCTAATCATATCATTAAACATATGGATCCAAATCAGCCCCTTACGGAATAGCGCATAAACTAGGGTTTAAGCTTCTGTCACTCTAGCAACCCATCATCTAATTGCTACTCCACAATGCATTCCCTTAGGCCCAAAGATGGTGAAGTGTCATGTAGTCGACGTTAACACGACACCACTAAGGGAATCAACAACATATATATCATCAAAATATCGAACGAATACCAAATTCACAAGATTACCTATGACAAGACTTCTCCCATGTCCTCAAGAACAAAAGTAACTACTCACAAAACATAATCATGTCCAAGATCAGAGGGGTATTGAATAGCATAATAGATCTGAACATATAATCTTCCACCAAATAAACCAACTAGCATCAACTACAAGATGTAATCAACACTACTAGCAACCCACATGTACCAATATGAGGTTTTGAGGCAAAGATTGAATACAAGAGATGAACTAGGGTTTGAGATGAGATGGTGTTGGTGAAGATGTTGATGAAGATTAGTCCTCCCACGATGAGAGGATCGCTGGTGATGTCGATGGCGACGATTTCCCCCTCCCGGAGGGAAGTATCCCCGGCAGAATCTCTCTGCCGGAAAGCAAAAGTGCTCCTGCCCAAGTTCCGCCTCGAGACGGCGGCGCACCATCCCGAAAGTCTTCTCTATATTTTTTCTAGGTCAAATGGACTTATATACCAGAAAATGGGGGCCAGAGGCTGGCCAGGGGCCCCGCGAGGTACCAAGGCGCGCCTGGGGTGGGGGGTGGCGCGCCCTGGTGCCTCGTGGGCACCTGGGTGGCCCCCTCTGGTACTTTTTGCTTCCAGTATTTTTTATTTATTCCAAAATAAATCTCCGTAAAATTTCAGCTCATTTGGAGATGTGCAGAATAGGTATCTCTGACGTAGCTTTTTCAGGTCCAGAATTCCAGCTGTCGGCAATCTCCCTCCTTGTGTAAATCTTGCATATTAAGAGAGAAAAGGCATTAGAATTGCTCCACAAAGTGTTATATTGATTAAAAACACTATAAATAACAGTAGAAAAACATGATGCAAAATGGACGTATCAACTCCCCCAAGCTTAGACCTCGCTTGTCCTCAAGCGAAAGCCGATATCGATAATCATGTCCACAAGTTTAAAGAGAGAGGTGTCGATAAAAACAAAATATGGACATAGTAGCATCATGATCATTATTATAACAACAATATTTATTATCATAAACTTCTCATGAGCAAGTAACAATTCATCACAACAATGGAGTATAAGGCATAAACTTTCTTGAAAACTAACAAACTATGTTCTCAGTCAACAATGCAATTGCAATTCATCATATTTTCAGGAAGGGTCTCATGTAGGAGCTTTTCAGCAAGTCCACATACCCAACCATCATTTAGTCTTCTATGATTGTTAACACTCACGATATATATATATGGAGCAAAAAGTTTCAGCCAAACACATAGAAAGATAGGGGCTTGTGAGTTCGCCTCCCAACTTATTCACCTCAAGGGTGATGTCAACAATAATAACTTATGATCACTCATATCCAACTGGATATATATGCTTAGATCTTTCCCCACCACATGATGCTTACAAAAGAGAAAAATAAAAAGGAAGTAGAGGAGAACACTATTGACTCTTACATAAAAAGTAAATACATAAAAGTAAAGGATAGGCCCTTCGCAGATGGAAACAGAGGTTGTCATGCGCTTTTTGTTGTTGGATGCAAGAGCTCTTAATGCAAAGGAACGTCACTTTATATTGCCCCTTGTGATAGCAACCTTTATTATGCAGTCTGTCGCTTTTATTTCTTTACCATCACAAGTTCGTACAAAGCTTATTTCCCTTACAATAAAAGTTTAGACATATTTAGAGGCAATTTTTATTGCTTTTTGCACCGATGACAACTTACTTGAAGGATCTTATTCAATCCATAGGTAGATATAGTGGACTCTCATGACATGAAACTGGGTTTAAAGGTTTTAGATGCACAAGTAGTATCTCTACTTGGTGCGGATTTTTGGCTAGCAAAGATATTGGGCAAGCACCACATGTTGGAGGATCTATAACAATATAACTTCTATGTGAATATGAACAAACATAATTCATTACGTTGTCTTCCTTGTCCAACGTCAACAATTTGACATAAAATACTTAATGGGGGCTCACAATCATAAAAGATGTCCAAGATAGTATATTTGCATGTGAATCTTCTCTTCCCTTATTAATTCTTTCATGAATTGCATCATTAACTAATGCTATGTTTGTTAACTTCCAATAAATTTTACCACTTATACTTTTCTTTATGTAATGCCATTACTTTCCATAGGATTAGCATATGATCTTTTTCATTATTTTCATTGCTAGAATTGGAGCATGAAAGTAAAGAAGCAAAAACTCAAACTACTCTTTATTATATAACTCTCAACTCGATTACAAAGATAGATAGATCACGAAGCTAACACTCGAAAAAAGATCATACTAAACTTTTATTCAACTAGATCACGAAATAACTAAGGATCAAACTAAAAATAGGTAAAGATAATAAAAGTGATGGTGATACGACAGCGAGGCACCTCCCCCAAGCTTGGCACAAGCCAAGGGGAGTGCCCATACCCATGTGCTCAAGTTTCCTTCTTCGGTGATGGTGGTGGTGATGAAGTAGTGAGCTTATCCTCCGGCTTCCATGGCATAGGTTCCCAATCATAGAAAGATGAACGAGTCTCCGGAGTCCTTAAACTTGCAGCTAAACTCATACCTTTGAATCTTGCCTCATACTTAAAATTTTGGTTTTGGAGATCATAGATTTGGCCTTGGAGATAGTTGATTCGTTCATTTAGCTTGAAGATGATGTCCCCCATCGATTGGCCCTCCACCTTGTGATTACGGGTGAATTCCGTGATCATGGAGTGGTTGGCGTTGAGTCCACGTTCCACCATCCCTTGGCACTTGAAGATCTCCTGCTCCACCGCTTCGAGCCTGGACTCCACGCTCCCGGTCTTCTTGGGTCCTTGAACATCCCGGATGTGAAGCACCCCCTCACGCATCTCAATGGCTTGAGGGTGTTTCATCACCTCCGGTAGGTAGGGGTTGATGACCTTCTTGTAGAACTTGTCCTTGGAAGAGCTTGGTGGAGCCATAGCGATCTAGATCTGTCAGAAAAATAGCACGAAACAAGAACAGAGGAGATTTCTGCGATACGGTGGTCAAAACATCCGGGAGTATATATAAAGATTTTTTTATCTTGCAAAACAAGTAATCCAGGAGAAAACGGAGTCGGGAAGGCTCACGTGGGGCCCACGAGCCACCAGGGCGCGCCTGGGGGGGGGGTGGCGCGCCCTGGTGCCTCGTGGGCACCAGGTGGGTCCCCTCGGTTGTTTCTTATTTTTGTATTTTTTTAATATTCCAAAACTGACAGAAAGTATTTTTATGGAATTTTTGGAGTCGGTTTACTTACTGCATCACATACCCCTTCCTTTTCAGGGTTCTAGAGTGTTCCGGAAGGTCTCTCTTATGTATTCTTCCGGTGTAATTGTTTCAATAATATTAGTTTCAACATTAATGGGAGTACCTGAAATATAGTGCTTAATTGTTTGCCCATTCACCACTCTCGGATTAGTGCCTTCGGAGTTGTTTATTTTGATGGCTCCGGAGCGATAAACTTCTTCGATGATATACGGTCCTTCCCATTTAGAGAGAAGTTTTCCTGCAAAGAATCTCAAACGAGAATTGTATAATAGAACTTGCTCACCTACTTTAAATTCCCGTTTTTGAATTCTTCTATCATGCCATCTTTTAACTTTTTCTTTAAACAAATTGGCATTTTCATAAGCTTGGTTCTCCATTCATCTAAAGAGCTAATATCAAATAACCTCTTTTCACCGGCAAGTTTAAAATCGTAATTGAGTTCTTTAATTGCCCAATATGCTTTATGTTCTAACTCAAGAGGTAAATGACATGCTTTTCCATAAACCATTTTATAAGGAGACATACCCATAGGATTTTTATAAGCAGTTCTATATGCCCATAATGCATCGTCAAGTTTCTTAGACCAATTCTTTCTAGATCTATTGACGGTTTTTTGCAAAATTAATTTTATTTCTCTATTGCTCAATTCAACTTGACCACTAGTTTGAGGGTGATAGGGAGATGCAATTCTATGGTTAACATCATATTTAGCAAGCAATTTACGGAATGCACCATGAATAAAATGTGAACCACCATCAGTCATCAAATATCTAGGGACTCCAAACCTCGGGAAAATAACTTCTTTAAGCATTTTAATAGAAGTGTTATGATCAGCACTACTAGTTGGAATAGCTTCTACCCACTTAGTAACGTAATCAACAGCAACTAAAATATGAGTATACCTATTGGATTTAGGAAAAGGTCCCATATAATCAAATCCCCAAACATCAAATGGTTCAGCAGCAAGTGAATAATTCATAGGCATTTCCTGACGTCTACCAGCATTACCAATTCTTTGACATTCATCACACGATAGGACAAACTTACGAGCATCCTTGAAAAGAGTAGGCTAATAAAAACCAGATTGCAATACCTTGTGTGCAGTTCTGTCTCCCGCATGGTGTCCTCCGTAAGCCTCGGAATGACACTTCCGTAGGGTTTGTTCCTGTTCATGCTTAGGTATACAATGTCTAATAATACCATCTACCCCTTCTTTATAAAGATGTGGGTCATCCCAGAAGTAATGTCTTAAATCAAAGAAGAACTTTTTCTTTTGTTGGTACGTGAAACTAGGTGGTATGTATTTAGCAACAATGTAATTAGCATAGTCCGCATACCATGGAGTAGTACGAGAAGCATTTATGACAGCTAATTGTTCATCAGGAAAATCATCATTAATAGGTAGTGGGTCATCAAGAACATTTTCCATTCTAGACAAATTATCTGCTAGGGGATTCTCAGCTCCCTTTCTATCAGTAATATGCAAGTCAAATTCTTGTAGCAATAGAACCCACCTAATGAGTCTAGGTTTAGCGTCTTTCTTTTCCATAAGATATTTAATAGCAGCATGATCGGTGTGAACAGTTACTTTAGAATCAACTATGTAAGATCTGAATTTATCACATGCAAACACAACTGCTAGAATTTTTTTCTCAGTAGTAGCATAATTTTTTTGGGCACTGTCTAGAGTTTTACTAGCATAATGGATAACATTTAATTTCTTATCAACTCTCTGTCCTAGAACAGCACTAACAAAATAATCACTAGCATCACACATAATCTCAAAAGGCAAGTTCCAATCAGGTGGTTGGACAATAGGTGCAGTGGTTAAGGCTTTCTTAAGTGTTTCAAAGGCTTCTAGACAATCATCGTCAAAAACAAATGGAACATCTTTTTGCAAAATATTGGTAAGAGGCCTAGAAATTTTAGAGGAGTCTTTAATAAATCTCCTATAGAAACCAGCATGACCAAGGAAACTTCTTATACCTTTAATATCTTTAGGACATGGCATTTTCTCAATAGCATCAACCTTAGCTTTATCAACTTCAATACCTCTTTCAGAAATTTTATGCCCCAAGACAGTGCCTTCATTCACCATAAAGTGGCACTTCTCCCAATTCAAGACAAGATTGGTTTCTTCACATCTCTGCAAAACTCGATCAAGGTTGCTTAAGTAATCATCAAAAGAAGTTCCGTAAACGGAAAAATCATCCATGAACACCTCAACAATCTTTTCACAAAAGTCAGAGAATATAGCAGTCATACATCTTTGAAAAGTAGCAGGTGCATTGCATAAACCAAAAGGCATACGTCTATAAGCATAAGTTTCAAAAGGACAAGTAAAGGTGGTTTTCTCTTGATCGGGTTGTGATACAGGTATTTGAGAAAAACCAGAATAACCATCTAGAAAACAAAAGTGTGTATGCTTAGACAATCTTTCTAACATTTGATCAATAAAAGGTAAGGGGTAATGATCTTTTCTAGTAGCTTTGTTTAATTTTCTAAAATTAATTACCATCCTTTAACCAGTTACAATTCTTTGTGGAATGAGTTCATTTTTATCATTAGGAACAATGGTAATACCTCGTTCCTTAGGGACACAATGAACAAGACTTACCCATCTAGTATCAGCTATGGGATAGATTATACCTGCTTCCAGAAGTTTTAATATTTCAGTTCTTACCACATCTTTCATCTTAGAATTTAATCGTCGTTGGTGGTCGACAACTGGTTTAGCATCAGGCTCCATATTAATTTTATGCTGACATAGAGTGGGACTAATGCCCTTAAGATCATCAAGAGTATATCCAATAGCAGCTCGGTGCTTCTTTAGAGTTTTTAGTAATCTCTTTTCTTCATGAGCTGAAAGGTTAGCACTAATAATAACAGGATATATCTTCTTTTCATCAAGATAAGCATATTTCAATGTATCGGGCAATTGCTTCAATTCAAATACAGGATCACCTTTAGGCGGAGGAGGGCCTCCAAGAGTTTCAATAGGCAAATTATGTTTAAGGATAGGTGGTTGATCAAAGAACATCTTATCTATTTCATTTCTTTGATTCATATGCATATCGTTTTCATGGTTTAGCAAATATTGTTCTAACGGATCAGTAGGAGGTACGACAATAGAAGCAAGACCAATAATTTCATCTTTACTAGGCAATTCTTTATCATGAGGTTGTCTACGAAACTTGGAGAAATTAAACTCATGAGATATATCACCAAACTTAACTCGAACCTTTTCTTTAACACAATCAATTTCAGCATTAACGGTATTCAAGAAAGGTCTACCAAATATAATGGGACAAAAATTATCTTGTTGTGAGCCAAGTACTAAGAAATCAGTAGGGTATTTGATTTTACCGCACAAGACTTCAACATCTCTAACAATCCCAAGTGGTGTAATAGTATCTCTATTCGCAAGCTTAATAGTAACATCAATATCTTCAATCTCAACAGGTGCAATTTCATGCATTACTTCTTGATATAAAGAAAATGGAATAGCACTCACACTAGCACCCATATCACACAAACCATGATAGCAATGATCTCCAATCTTAACAGAAACAATAGGCATACCAACTACAGGCTTGTTCTTGTCTAACTTATCTCGTTCATTTCTAACAGGTTTAGCAATTCTAGCAGCCTCCTCACAAAAGTAAATAACATGCCCATCTATATTATCGACTAAGAGATCTTTAACCATAGCAACATCAGGTTCAACTTTAATTTGTTCAGAGGGTCTAGGTGCTCTAATATTACTTTTGTTAACCACAATTGAAGCTTTAGCATGTTCCTTAATCCTAACAGGAAAATGTGGTTTCTCAATATAAGCAGTAGGCACAACTGGATCAACATGGTAAACAATTGTTTCTTCTTTAACACTAACGGGTTCCTCCATCTTTTTTTAACAGGGGGGTGATATTTAAACCACTTCTCCTTAGGGAGATCAACATGAGTAGCAAATGATTCACAAAAGGAAGCTACTATCTCAGAGTCAAGTCCATATTTAGTGCTAAACTTATGAAAAGCATCGGTGGCCATAAAAGATTTAACACAATCAAACTCAAGTATTATACCTGACTCATTACCTTTGTCGAGTTCCCAATCTTCAGAGTTGCGTTTAATTCTTTCCAGAAGATCCCATCTGAATTCAATAGTTTTCTTCATGAAGGAGCCAGTCGAAGAAGAATCGAACGTAGTTTGATTATCATGAGAAAGCCGAGCATAAAAATTCTGTAAGATAATTTCTTTTGAGAGCTCATGATTGGGGCATGTGTACATCATGTACTTAATCCTCCCCCAAGCTTGAGCGATGCTTTCTCCTTCACGAGGCCAAAAATTATATATATAATTCCGATCACGATGAACCAAATGCATAGGATAATTTTTTTGATGGAATTCCAGTTTCAATCGGTTCCAGTCCCATGTATCAGTATCATCACATAGCCTATACCATATCAATGCCTTTCCCTCCAAAGATAAAGGGAATACTTTCTTCTTAATTCCATCTCCGGATAAACCTGCAAGCTTAAATAATCCACAAATTTCATCCACATAGATCAAGTGCATATCAGGATGTACTGTTCCATCTCCTGCATAAGGATTAGCTAGCAGTTTCTCTATCATACCCGGAGGAATCTCATAATAAATATTTTTAGTAGATGCAGTAGGTTGAGGAGCAACTATTTGTGTTTCCGGTCGAGGTGAAGATACCCCGAACAAACACCTCAAAGGATTACTTTCCATAGTGACAAGTGAGAGTAAATTTCAGCATGTAATATAAATGTTTCCTTACCAAATTCCACTCACCAAAGGCGCTTTACTCCCCGGCAATGGCACCAGAAAAGAGTCTTGATGAACCACAAGTATAGGGGATCAATCGTAGTCCTTTCGATAAGTAAGAGTGTCGAACCCAACGAGGAGCAGAAGGAAATGACAAGCGGTTTTCAGCAAGGTATTTTCTGCAAGCACTGAAATTATCGGTAACGAGTAGTTTGATAGCAAGATAATTTGTAACAAGTGACAAGTAGCAATAGTAACAAAGAGTGCATCAAGGTGGCCCAATTCTTTTTATATCAAAGGACAAGCCGGAACGATCTCTTATAGTAAGTAAAGCGTTCTCGAGGACACATGGGAATTTCATCTAGTCACTTTCATCATGTTTGTTTGATTCGCGTTCGCTACTTTGATAATTTGATATGTGGGTGGACCAGTGCTTGGGTGTTGTTCTTACTTGAACAAGGCTCCCACTTATGATTACCCCCTCTCGCAAGCATCCGCAACTACGAAAGACAAATTAAGATAACTCTAACCATATCATTAAACATATGGATCCAAATCAGCCCCTTACGGAATAGCGCATAAACTAGGGTTTAAGCTTCTGTCACTCTAGCAACCCATCATCTAATTGCTACTCCACAATGCATTCCCTTAGGCCCAAAGATGGTGAAGTGTCATGTAGTCGACGTTCACACGACACCACTAAGGGAATCAACAACATACATATCATCAAAATATCGAACGAATACCAAATTCACATGATTACCTATGACAAGACTTCTCCCATGTCCTCAAGAACAAAAGTAACTACTCACAAAACATAATCATGTCCAAGATCAGAGGGGTATTGAATAGCATAATAGATCTGAACATATAATCTTCCACCAAATAAACCAACTAGCATCAACTACAAGATGTAATCAACACTACTAGCAACCCACAGGTACCAATATGAGGTTTTGAGGCAAAGATTGAATACAAGAGATGAACTAGGGTTTGAGATGAGATGGTGTTGGTGAAGATGTTGATGAAGATTAGTCCTCCCACGATGAGAGGATCGCTGGTGATGTCGATGGCGACGATTTCCCCCTCCCGGAGGGAAGTATCCCCGGCAGAATCTCTCCGCCGGAAAGCAAAAGTGCTCCAGCCCAAGTTCCGCCTCGAGACGGCGGCACACCATCCCGAAAGTCTTCTCTATATTTTTTCTAGGTCAAATGGACTTATATACCAGAAAATGGGGGCCAGAGGCTGGCCAGGGGCCCCACGAGGTACCAGGGCGCGCCTGGGGGGGGGGGGGGGTGGCGCGCCCTGGTGCCGCGTGGGCACCTGGGTGGCCCCCTCTGGTACTTTTTGCTTCCAGTATTTTTTATTTATTGCAAAATAAATCTCCGTAAAATTTCAGCTCATTTGGAGATGTGCAGAATAGGTATCTCTGACGTAGCTTTTTCAGGTCCAGAATTCCAGCTGCCGGCAATCCCCCTCCTTGTGTAAATCTTGCATATTAAGAGAGAAAAGGCATTAGAATTGCTCCACAAAGTGTTATATTGATTAAAAACACTATAAATAACAGTAGCAAAACATGATGCAAAATGGACGTATCAAAGACCACCCGAAGGAAGTCACAAGGGACATACCAGGGGTTCCATCCCACTTGTGGGCTTGTGGCATGACTGCATGGGGCCCATATCCAACGTATCTATAATGTTTTATTGTTCCATGCTGTTATATTATCAATCTTGGATGTTTTTATATACATTTACAACAATTATATATCATTTTTGGAGACTAACCTATTAACCTAGTGCCCAGTGCCAGTTGCTGTTTTCTGCCCTGTTTTTGTTTTACAGAATATCAATATCAAACGAAGTCCAAATGCCACAAAACTTTTTGGAGATTTTTTTCTGGACATATACAACACTAGAAGCTTCGGGAGAGGGCTAGAAGACCCAGGAGGTGGCCACGAGCCACCAGGGCGCGCCTGGTGGGGGCAGGCGCGCCTTGGTGCCTCGTGGGCCCCCCTTTGCTCCGTTTGACCTAATTCCACCACTATAAATTCTGGAAAAAGCAGAAACCCTCAGGGGAGTCCATGATATACTTTTTCCACCGCAACAAGTTTCTGTTCTTGAGAGATCCCATCTGGAGGCCTTCTCCGGTACTCCGCCGGAGGGGGAATTGATCACGGAGGGGCTCTACATCAACCTTGCTGCCCTTCCGATGATGCGTGAGTAGTTTACCACAAACCTTCGGGTCCATAGGCAGTAGCTAGATGGCTTCTTCTCTCTTTTTGATCTTCAATACAATGTTCTCCTCGATGTTCTTGGAGTTCTATCCGATGTAATCACTTTTTGCGGTGTGTTTGTTGGGATCCGATGAATTGTGAGTTTATGATCAGATTATCCATGAAATTATTTGAGTCTTTGCTGCACTCTTTTATGCGTGATTATTATAGCCTCGTATTTCTTCTCCAATCTATTGATTTGGTTTGGCCAACTAGATTGATTTATCTTGCCATGGGAAGAGGTGCTTTGTAATGGGTTCGATCTTGCGGTGCTCAATCCCAGTGACAGAAAGGGACATGACACGTATGTATCGTTGCTATTAAGGGTAAAAAGATGGGTTTTATTCATATGTGAGTTTATCTTGTCTACATCATGTCATCGTTCTTAAGGCGTTACTCCGTTCTTTATGGACTTAATACACTAGATGCATGCTGGATAGCGGTCGATGTGTGGAGTAATAGTAGTAGATGCAGGCAGGAGTCGGTCTACTTGTATTGGACGTGATGCCTATATACATGATCATTGCCTTGGATATCGTCATGATTATTTGCTTTTCTATCAATTGCCCAACAGTAATTTGTCTACCCACCGTATGCTATTTTCTTGAGAGAAGCCTCTAGTGAAATCTATGGCCCCCGGGTCTATCTAAATCGTATTACTAAAACCCTAAAAATATTGCTGCCATTTTCTTTTATTTATTTATTTTATTTTGTATTTTTTTTTCAATCTATCTATCTATTACATACAATTTAATCTTGCAATTAACCGCCGAGGGATTGACAACCCCTCGTTTGCGTTGGGTGCAAGGATTTGTTCTTTGTGTACAGGTGCTGCTAACGAGGTGTTGCGTGATTCTCCTACTGGTTCGATAACCTTGGTTTCATAACTGAGGGAAATACTTATCTCTACTGTGCTGCATCATCCCTTCCTCTTTGGGGATAATACCAACGCAAGCTACAAGTAGCAGGAAGAATTTCTGGCGCCGTTGGCGGGGAGACATCATCAACATATATCAAGTACCTTTGCATAAACTCTCATCTCCTTGCATTTACTTTATTTGCCCCTCATTTTCATCTCCCCCACTTCTAAAACGTTTTTACAAAAATACAAAAATATTTTTCGTCTGCCTTTTTTCTTGTTTGCCTTTTGCTTGCTTTATCATTATGTCTAGTTCTTCGCTCATTGCTATTACCCCTGAAAATGAAGTACTTAATTTTAAACAAAGGGGAGGAGAGAATTTAAAAGATGCTTGGTATAGGATTTGTGATGCTCATAATAGATCAACTCGTAAGCAATCCTCTACTATCCTTCTTCGCAATTTTTATGTGGGCATTACTACTTGGTATAGATTTGTGCTTGATACTATTACTGGAGGGAATTTCTTGATGTGTCCCCCTACGGATGCTTTTAATGCTATGGGAAATTTAGTGGGATCACCACCTATTATTATTAATGAAACAACTTTGATCTTGGAACGTGTTATACAAAGGTTGGATGCTATCGAAAATAAAATGGCCACCGTCGAGCATATTGAAAATCTAGATAAAAAGATTCATAACCATGTTACTCAATTTGGATCAAAAGTAGGGATTGCTCTTAAGATGCAAAAAGAGAAAGAACCAACAATTAATGAAAGGGTGGAACAAAGTCCCGCTAGGATCGATAAGTTGGAGGAAATTATTAATAAATTAGGTGCCGCATTTTCTTCCGCTAAAACTATTGAAAAAACTACTCTTAGCAAGAATTGCAAGTTTATGTATGTCCCTAAAACCAATGGTGCTACTTCTAGTAAGGGAAATGAGGATCTTAAAATGATTAGCGTGCACCCCGATTTCATCGGTATAATTAAAGAACCTATTCACAAAGTTGAAATCCTTGATTTTGTGCCTAGAAGTGTTATGGTGAGAAACACCTATGTTCAATCTATTAGAAAAAATGGATGTGTGATTGAGGAATTGGAAATCAAAGATGACAATACTTGAAACTATGCGTTATGCCTAGCTAGGGGCATAAAACAATAGCGCTTGTTGGGAGGCAACCCAATGAATAAAATATTTTTTCTGTCATTGTGAGTTTTCACTTTTATGCTACTGGTATGAGTGTGTTTTTGTGTTTTTAATTAGTATTTGTGCCAAGTAAAGCCTTTGGGATGATTTGGGAGATAGAATAATTGATGCTGTTTGGAAAACAGAAAGTTTTGCGTCCAGTGCCTGAATTTTGTTTCTGTACTGGAGCGTCGAAAAAAATCTGAAATTTTTACACAGTATTGGTATATGAATTTACCAAGTTTTCCTAATTTTTAAGAATTTTTGGAGTTACAAAAGTATGGCTTTTAAATAGATTGCTACAGATTGTTCTGTTTTTGACAGATTCTGTTTTTGATGCACTACTTGCTTGTTTTGATGAATCTATGGATTGTATCGGGGGGTATAAGCCATGGTGAAGTTAGAGTACAGTAGGTATAATGCAAAAATAAAATATGAATGGGTTTGCAACAATACTTAAGGTAGTGATTTATTTTGTTATACTAACGGATCTCACGAAGGTTTTGTTGAGTTTTGTGTGATTGAAGTTTTCAAGTTTTGGGTGAGATCACGATGGATGAAGGAATAAGGAGTAGCAAAAGCCTAAGCTTGGGGATGCCCGAGGCACCCCAAGGTAATATTCTAGGAAGACTCAAGCGTCTAAGCTTGGGGATGCCCCGGAAGGCATCCCCTCTTTCTTCTACCAACCATCGGTAATTTTACTTGGAGCTATATTTTTATTCGTCACATGATATGAGTTTTGCTTGGAGCATCGTGTATTATATGAGTCTTTGCTTTGCTTGCTTTTTAGTTTGTCACAGTCATCCTTGCTGAACACATCTATTTTGAGAGAGCCACACGTTCATCATAATTTGTTAGAATACTCTATGTGCTTCACTTAAATTTTTTGAGCTAGGCAGTTGCTCTAGTGCTTCACTTAAATCTTTTTGAGCACGGTGGTGGCTATATTTTGAAGAAATAAACTCTCATGCTTCACTTATATTATTTTGAGAGTTGATTAACATTTTTAAGAAATGAATTCTCATGCTTCACTTATATTATTTTGAGAATTGATTGAAATTTTGAAGAACTATTTGCATTCTCATGCTTCACTTACATCTTTTTGAGAGTTGATGATAGTAACGGTAATTTGCACAAGATATGAAATTGGTCCCAAAGTGATGAATATTCAAGAGGGATATAGATAAAAACTTTCATATAGATCAATGGATATGATAAGTATGATTCTTTGCAATAGTTTTGCGATATGGAAATGATAATATGTGAGTCATGTTAGTGAGTAATTGTGATTTAGTAAAAATATTCGTGTTAAGGTTTGTGATTCCCTATGCATGCACATTAAGTCAATAGTTATGCAATGAAATTATATCCTACTTATGGTGCATTATTCGGTGTTAGTTGTGTTCAATGCATGTTTATGACCGTTTTCATTTTTTGGTTGGTTGCTTCTCAATCTTTTGCTAGCCTTCATTTGTACTAAGCGGAAATACTGCTTGTGCATCCAAAATCCTTAAACCCAAGTTGTGCCATATGAGTCCACTATATCTACCTATATGCGGTATTTCAATGCCGTTCCAAGTAAATTTGCGTGTGCCAACTCTAATTTTCAAAATAATTTTCCGTTTTGTGTGCCCGTACCGCTCATGAAGCGGCAGGGGGTAGCCATTATTTTCCATGCTAGGTGTGTTATTCTCGCGATGAGTGTTTATTCACTTGTCATTGCACGAGAGAGTGGCTGGTAATAGGGATGCCCAGTCCCACAATGAAATCAAATTAATAACAACAAAATTCCTTGGAAAGTGTTGGTATGGAGGGCACCCGTGGATACGGCTGGCCATGGATTGTGAAAGAAATGGTGGAAATGAAATAAACTTTACTTTCTGTTTGGGAACCGCCTATGATGTGTCTAGCATGGAAAATATTGGGAATTCTCGGTCGTTTTCGTTGACAGGAAAAAGCATGCCTCTCAAAATATTTTTATCTCCTTAATTTCAGCTTGAGCTCTGGCACATTTGACAAATCTCTGCTTCCCTCTGCGAAGGGCCTATCTATTTACTTTTATGCGATTTTTATTTTTATTTGAGTCTCCATCTTCTCTTACAAAAGCACCAACTAGAGAGCATTATTGTCATACTTGTGCATTGGATGTAGCTAATATTTGAGTGTGTTTCATGAATGGATCAATGATTGAGCATAATGGGCTAGGGATAACTTTCTTTAGCGTTGATATTTTGAAAGACATGGTTGCTTGTTAGCATGCTTGAGTATTTATATCTTCATGTCAAATTATAGACTATTGCTTTGAATCATTCAAGTCCAATGTCCATGCTATAAAAGAAAAGAAAATGTAATGAATATGTTAGGCAGCATTCCACATCAAACATTCTGTTTTTGTCATTTACCTACTCGAGGACGAGCGGGAATTAAGCTTAGGGATGCTGATACGTCTCCAACGTATCTATAATTTTTTATTGTTCCATGCTGTTATATTATCAATCTTGGATGTTTTTATATACATTTATAGCAATTATATATCATTTTTGGAGACTAACCTATTAACCTAGTGCCCAGTGCCAGTTGCTGTTTTCTGCCCTGTTTTTGTTTTACAGAATATCAATATCAAACGAAGTCCACATGCCACGAAACTTTTTGGAGATTTTTTTCTGGACATATACAACACTAGAAGCTTTAGGAGAGGGCCAGAAGACCCAGGAGGTGGCCACGAGCCACCAGGGCACGCTTGGGGGGGGGGGGGCAGGCGCGCCCTGGTGCCTCGTGGGCCCCCTTTGCTCCGTTTGACCTAATTCCACCACTATAAATTCAGGAAAAATCAGAAACTCTCAGGGGAGTCCACGATATACTTTTTCCGCCGCCACAAGTTTCTGTTCTCGAGAGATCCCATCTGGAGGCCTTCTCCGGTACTCCGCCGGAGGGGGAATCGATCACGGAGGGGCTCTACATCAACCTTGCTGCCCTTCCGATGATGCGTGAGTAGTTCACCACAAACCTTCGGGTCCATAGGCAGTAGCTAGATGGCTTCTTCTCTCTTTTTGATCTTCAATACAACGTTCTCCTCGATGTTCTTGGAGTTCTATCCGATGTAATCACTTTTTGCGGTGTGTTTGTTGGGATCCGATGAATTGTGAGTTTATGATCAGATTATCCATGAAATTATTTGAGTCTTTGTTGCACTCTTTTATGCATGATTATTATAGCCTCGTATTTTTTCTCCGATCTATTGATTTGGTTTGGCCAACTGAGTTGATTTATCTTGCCATGGGAAGAGGTGCTT
Organism: Elymus sibiricus; assembly: GCA_039707655.1. Lineage (NCBI taxonomy): Eukaryota > Viridiplantae > Streptophyta > Magnoliopsida > Poales > Poaceae > Elymus > Elymus sibiricus. The sequence continues at coordinate 34,519,044 of CM077670.1, forward strand.
TGTAATGGGTTCGATCTTGCGGTGCTCAATCCCAGTGACAGAAAGGGACATGACACGTATGTATCATTGCTATTAAGGGTAAAAAGATGGGGTTTATTCATATGTGAGTTTATCTTGTCTACATCATGTCATCGTTCTTAAGGCGTTACTCCGTTCTTTATGGACTTAATACACTAGATGCATGCTAGATAGCGGTCGATGTGTGGAGTAATAGTAGTAGATGCAGGCAGGAGTCGGTCTACTTGTATTGGACGTGATGCCTATATACATGATCATTGCCATGTATATCGTCATGATTATTTGCTTGTCTATCAATTGCCCAACAGTAATTTGTCTACCCACCGTATGCTATTTTCTTGAGAGAAGACTCTAGTGAAATCTATGGCCCCCGGATCTATCTAAATCAAATTACTAAAACCCTAAAAATATTGCTGCCATTTTCTTTTATTTATTTTATTTTGTATTTTTGTTTCAATCTATCTATCTATTACATACAATTTAATCTTGCAATTAACCGCCGAGGGATTGACAACCCCTCGTTTGCGTTGGGTGCAAGGATTTGTTGTTTGTGTGCAGGTGCTGCTAACGAGGTGTTGCGTGATTCTCCTACGGGTTCGATAACCTTGGTTTCATAACTGAGGGAAATACTTATCTCTACTATGCTGCATCATCCCTTCCTCTTCGGGGATAATACCAACGCAAGCTACAAGTAGCAGGATCTTTTATTCCTCTTCCTTACTCTGGGACTCTGATCTCTCTTCTTTTCGGGTTAAAGATTTTGCTAACTCTAACATTAGGTTCTCGTGTTCACATTCACCCGGAGAGCTGGATTATCTGCAACATTTCTTTCCAATGTTATCGTATGCTTCTCACACTGTCGTTTGACATCTTGCACTCCTTGTTTCAGATGCGTCCCGCAAGACAGCTTGTACGCCAGACCATGGTTGTTGATGCGACTGGGTTCCCTGCTATCTTGGTCGATCTCTTGACCAGGCTGGGGTGTCGCTGGTACCCCGAGTACACTATTTACGAGGACTACCGCGAGTTCAACCAGGAGCAGTTCCACGATGTGGTTCGTATCTTTGATCGGCAGAACAACTCCATCACTGAGTTGCACACCTTTCATGGTGTTGAAGTGACTGTTGACATGGCCGTCCATGATGCTGCTTATACTGCTATTGCCCGTCTCCGTGGAGAGCACAGTCGCTTGGAGGAGACCGCTTTCAGATATATCCCGTATGCTCCCGCTGGGGATGAGAGTGGATATTACACTGCTGTCTGTACACCTTACGTGCGACGTCGTTATGACCCGCAGGTTTTGGTTCTGTACACTGAGGCTCTGGATCGCACTGCTCGAGCTCTTGCGGTCGAGTTGTACGCCACTCGTGCCCGTCTTTACGACGCTCTGACACAGTTGCTGCCAGCAGTCAGTGCAGGGATACATCCAGAGTACATCCTTTACCCGCGCAGGACAGAGATGCCACCACGTCTTGAGTGGCTTGCTGTTGGAGGTTGTACTTCCCCACATGGTCCTCTTCTTCCAGTCCGGGACCAGGTTCTGCACCAGAGTGTTCACAGAGCGCAGGATCCTTACATCAAGGGTACCCTGCGTCGTCACCTGCAGCTGCCTGGATTCAGTGGTTTTCTCCGACGTTGATGTAGCTATCGCTATGTCCCGTTGCTGTATCCCTCCACCGCGTGCCTGCGTGCTGCCTAGTGTGTCTAGCTTTTTCTTTCCGAACCTTGTACCGCTGGCTTGTAACTGACTCTATGTATGGATCTGTATGTCATGTTTGACTATTGTGTTGTATCTATTGCACCTCCTTTTGTTGTGCGTGCTACTTCATGAATGATTCCATACATATGCAATGCTCATTGCTAAACTACCCCCTGTTCAATTTTTAGCAGGATGGTTAGACCCGCAGGTCGTGGCCGTGGTGCCAACAATCCACCACCGCCCGACTATATGGCTGGGATGATGCAGCAGTTTGAACTGAACCGGCAATTTATCCAAGGGGTTATGGATCAGTTTCCTCATCCCAATGCCAACCAGCAGCCAGCACCAATAACCTTGCAAGAGTTTGTGCGCCTCAACCCATCCATTTTCCGTAACTCAGTTCAGCCGCTTGACGCTGATGACTGGCTCCGCGACATCACTTTCGAGATGGAGTCTGCTAATGTGGCCCCTGCCAACTATGTCACTTTCGCATCTTAGTTTCTGAAGGGACCCACAACTCAATGGTGGCACAGTCACAGGCATACCCTAGCTGCTGGAACAATCATCACTTGGGTGGATTTCCAAACTGCTTTCCGTGCCCGTTACATTCCTCAGGGAGTTATGGACCGGAAGAAGCGTGAGGTCCTCAATCTCTCTCAGGGCAGCAAGTCTATAGAAGCTTATCAGCGGGAGTTTCTTGAATTATCTCGCTATGCTGAAGAGGATATCGCTACTGATGCCCGCAGACAGGAGAAGTTCCGTGAAGGGCTCAACCCAGATATCAAGCTCGCACTGCTTGTCCAAGACTTTGCCGACTTCGCCACCTTGGTGAACAAAGCTATACATGTTGAGACTGGTTTGAAGGATCATAAGGACACGCTCAAGCTCACCCGTGAAGCGGGCTCATCTTCGGGCTCGTCTTCCCAGAAGCACCGTATCTGGATTCCTCACACCATGTACCATCCAACTGTACCTGCTCCAAGGCCATCGTATGCTGCACCTCGTCTGCCTCCTCCACCTCCGAGGCAGCTGAGACCTCAAGCTCCAATGCTTCGAGCTCCTGCTCCCTGTCCGGACAATGGGCGTTGCTTCAAGTGTGGTCGTCCAGGTCACCGTGCCAGAGACTGCTCTCAGGATCAGAATCAACTTATGCTTCCATCAGCTGGCCGTGGTAATGGCCGTGGTAACTATTAGCCTCGCAACAACAATGCCAGGCCTTCTTATGGTCGTGGTCATGCTTATCATGTCAACATGGCTGAAGCTCAAGACCAACCAGAGACTGTGATGGGTACTCTTCTCGTTAACTCAGTACCAGGTTCTGTTTTATTTGATTCAGGAGCATCGCATTCTTTTATATCAGAAAATTTTGCACGCATGCATGACATTAAATGCGAAGAGCTGCACCAATCGTTAGTGGTTAACACCTCCGCGGGCCAATGTCGAACCTCCATGTTCAGCCCTGATGCCACCATTGAAATTGAAGGGTTGGACTTCCATGCATTTCCCATTATCTTGAAGTCTTCCAAAGTCGACCTCATTCTGGGAATGGATTGGTTGAAGGCTCATACTGCCTTAATCAATTGTGCCACTAAAGTTGTTCAACTTCTGCACCCCTCGGATGAGATAGTAAACTACCATGCTCATCTAGTTCAAAATGCTGAGGCTCAGATTTATGCCCTGAATGCATTGAACGCTTCTCCTCTTGAGGGGATCAAAAGTGTTCCAGTCGTTCGCGACTTCCAAGATGTATTCCCAGAAGAACTTCCAGGAGTACCCCCTATTAGAGCTGTCGAGTTTGTCATCAACCTAAAACCAGGCACAACTCCTATTGCGAAGCATCCTTATAAGATGCCGCCGCATGAACTCCTTGAGCTTAAGGAGGAAATCGATAAATCACTCCGCAAGGGTTTTATTCCTCCAAGTTCCTCTGCCTGGGGACCACCTTCTCTCTTTGTCAAGAAGAAAGATGGTACGAACCGGTTGGTCCAAGATTACCGACCTATCAACCAAGCAACCATTCAGAACAAGTATCCGCTTCCTCGGATTAATGATCTGTATGATCAACTGGCTGGATCTTCAGTATTCTCTAAACTCGACTTGAGGTTGGGTTATCATCAGATTCGAGTCCGCGAAGAGGATATTCCCAAGACAGCCTTCGTTACTCGGTATGGCTCATACAAGTACACTGTCATGTCATTCGGCTTAACTAATGCCCCAGCTACGTTCTCCCGCCTGTTAAATTATATCTTCATGGATTACCTCGACAAATTCGTCGTGGTTTATCTGGATGATACTCTGATATATTCCAAGAATAAGGAAGAACATGCTGAACATCTTCGTCTTGTTCTGGAAAAGCTTCGAGAGCATCAGCTGTATGCCAAGTATTCCAAGTGTGAATTCTGGTTGTCTGAAGTGACCTACCTTGGCCATGTGATTTCCAAGGATGGTATTGCTGTCAACCCAGAACGAGTTCAAGCTATTCTTGACTGGACTCCCCCGAAGAATGTTAAGCAAGTCAGAAGTTTTCTCGGACTCGCAAGCTATTGCCGTAGTTTTGTCGAGAACTTCTCTAAGATTGCCAAGCCTCTGACTAATCTGCTTCACAAAGGCGTTAAGTTTGAGTGGACAGATAAATGTCAGGAAAGTTTCCAAACCCTCAAGGACAAGTTGACTTCTGCACCAGTGCTTGCTCCTCTGGATTCTCGCAAGGACTTCGTGATTTATTGCGATGCCTCTCGCCAAGGATTAGGCTGTGTCCTGATGCAAGAGCGCGGAGTGATTGCTTATGCCTCGCGCCAGTTGCGTCCTCACGAAGAGAACTACCCAGTGCATGATCTTGAACTTGTTGCAGTTATATATGCATTGAAGCTGTGGCAACATTACCTCCTCGGTAATCGATGTGAGATATACACGGATCATCAAAGTCTGAAGTATTTGTTTACTCAGCCGGATCTCAATCTCCGCCAACAGCGATGGTTGGAAACGATTACGGACTATGATTGCGGTATTTCTTATACACCACGCAAAGCTAATGTGATGGCCGATGCCTTGAGCCGCAAGTCCTATTGTAACAATCTCATGGTTCAGTGAGCTCAACCCCATCTTTATGAAGAACTTCGCAAGTTGAACCTTCACATCATTCCACAGGGTTCTCTTAATACCCTTGTTTTACAGCCAGATCTTGAGAAAGCTGTTAAGTCTGCGCAAGCAAAAGATGCTGAAGTTGATCAGATGAAAAGAGATCTTGACCTTGAAAAGTCCAGAGATTTCTCACTTGCTGGAGATGGAACCTTGTACTTCAGAGATCGCATTGTGGTACCTCGGTTTGAACTTATGACCGACAAGGTTATGAAGGAGGCGCATGATACACCACTGTCTATTCATCCGGGTAGCACCAAGATGTATCGTGACCTCCGTCAAAGGTACTGGTGGTCTAAAATGAAGCAGGATACTGCTCGCTATGTTGCCGAATGTGACGTTTGCCGCCGCGTTAAGGCAGAACATCAGAAGCCTGTTGGAATTCTGCAACCGCTTCCAATCCCTGAGTGGAAATGGGACAAAGTGCAAATGGATCTTATTACTGGTCTTCCCAGGTCACAAAAGGGTCACGATGCAATTCTTGTCGTCATCGATCAACTCTCCAAAGTTGCACACTTTCTGCCAGTCAAGGAGATGATCACTGCTAGTCAGTTAGCAGATTTGAATATCTCCAGAATTGTCTCACTCCACGGTATTCCGAAAGAGATCAGTTCAGACCGTGGCAGCCTTTTCACCTCTAAGTTCTGGGCAAGTTTCCAAGAAGCCATGGGAACTCATATAACCTGGAGCTCTGCTTATCACCCCCAGTCCCAAGGCCAAGTTGAACGAGTTAATCAAGTGCATGAAGATATGCTGCGTGCTTGTGTCATTTCATTTGGCAAGAAGTGGGAGGAATCTCTCCCGTATGCTGAATTCTCGTACAACAACAGCTATCAAGCTAGCTTGAAGATGGCACCCTTCGAGGTTCTATATGGACGTAAGTGTCGAACCCCTCTGAATTGGTCAGAAACTGGGGAACGGCCGCTCATTGGTCCGGATATCATCCAACACGCTGAAGAGCAAGTCCGTATTGTCCGGGAAAATCTCAAGGCGGCCCAGTCTCGCCAGAAGAGCAATTATGATCGTAAACACTGGGGATCGATCTATCAACCTGGTGAGCAAGCTTATCTGCGTGTCACTCCTATGAAGGGCACTCATCGCTTTGGAATCAAGGGCAAGTTAGCTCCTCGCTACATTGGTCCCTTCCGATTCTCGCCAGACGTGGGCATGTGGCATATAAATTGGAGTTGCCGCCACAATTCTCTCACATCCACGACGTCTTCCATGTGTCGCAACTTCGTCGTTGCTTCAAGGATCCGCACCGAGCAGTGGATCATGAATTACTCGAATTGCAAGATGACCTATCTTATAAAGAGCATCCGATCTGCATTATTGATCAAGCTGAACGTCGGACCCGCCAGAAGACAACCAAGTTCCTTAAAGTGCAGTGGTCGAATCATACTGAAGATGAAGCCACTTGGGAACACGAGGATCGTCTTCGCGAAGAATACCCCGATCTTTTCCCTTCTACCTCCTGAATTCGCGGGACGAGAATTTATTTTAGAGGAGGAGAATTGTAACACCCCTCTGTAATGAGCAACAGTGATCCATGATGATTATGGTAAGTCAAGTTGATTTGCGATACTTGATCATATTTGGATTCATATCTCATTTCAAATTCCACCACTGAATTCAATTCAAATCATAAGTGAAATTTGAAGTTGCTCAAAAATTGCTGAAAAATAGTTCATGTTTTAGCAAATATTCCAGAACAAATTCTTGTTCAGGAAAACAACATCACCTATTTGCTAAAATGAGCTAGAGCATTTAAAACAGTGCAAAAACAACAATTTAAATGCCATTTCATTTATGAAAAATTCAAATGAATTCAAATGGCCTCCAAACTTTTTGTGGCAGTATAGAATAATGCAATGTATTTTTGTGGACAAGTTTCACATTTTACAAAATGCATTTGGCAGCTCAAATTATTTGCAAAACTTTCTGTAAAAGAAAAACAGAAAAGAAAATAGAAAAAGGCCCTACTCTACTGTGAGCTGGGCCTAAGTGCACAGTGCACCGGCCCAGCCCACCGCGCTCTCTCTCTTCCTCCTCCCGCTCTCTCTCCCCACGTGTCACCGCGCCCGTGGCCGCGCCGGTGCGCTCCGGCGGCTGGGCGACACCGCGATGCCACAGTGGCCGCGGAGGGGATAAGGGCGACGCCCTCGGCCGCGTCGACATCCCTATCCATTCGCCCCCTCCTCTCTCGCCCTCTCTCGCTCGTTCTCCGCCACCACCGAACGCCGCCGTCGTCGCGCCACTACTCCACCGCGGCCACCGGCCTCGCCTCGCTTCGCCACCGTGCCCGTCGTCCTCGCCGTCGTCCACTACGTCGTCCCCGTCCACGAGCGCAAGCCGGGGAGCACCGCAACGCCGCCCCACGTCGTCCTCTTCCTCCTCGGTTGCCGACGTCTTCGCCGTCGATTCGCCGCCGTCTGCTGCTCCTAAACCTCGCAACGGCCACCGTGCGCCACTCGGTGAGCCCCGCACGGTTCCCCTCTCTCTCCTGCCTCTTTCCACGCCCGTAGTCACCGATCTCGCCATGGCCGCACCCCTCGCCGCCGATGAGCTCGCCGACGTAGCCGTAGCCGCTGTCACGCTCAACCAAGCTCGTAGCCGAGCTCCTGGAGCTCATAGGAGTCGAACGCCGCCGCCCGCGTCGCTTGCCGTGCCCCGAAGCGCCATAGCCGTGCATGCCCGATTCCGGCCGCCGCCTCCACCGCTCGCTGTCGCCGTTTCCGGCCACCCCAGCCCGCGCGACCACCGTAGATCGACGCGCCGTCGAGGGCACGTTCGAACGCGCCTAACCACGCGCGAAATGGTGCCCCGTAGCCATTTTCCGGCGAGTTCTCGAGGACCTCCGCCGCATTTGGCGACGCCGGCGACGAGCCGCCGGCCAACGCCGACGTGGCACACCCGGGGCCACCCCTGGGTCGCTGCCAGTGGGCCCCCTGGCCCCAGTTGACTGGGTTGACCCAGTCAACGTGCTGACTGGGCAACCACAGCCACTGACATGCGGGCCCCACCGCTATTTTAATTAGTTTTATAAATAAAATTAATCTAATTACTAATTAGACACTGACAGTGGGGGCCCACGTGCTAATTAACCCCTAATTAGTTAATTTAATCTCTGTTTAGTACTGAGTCATTGACATGTGGGACCCAGCTGTCAGGTTTGACCTGGAACAGCTGGGGTTGACTGCTGACGTAGTGCCGACGCAGTATAGTATTTTTTGGTATTTTCGAATTAGATTTAATTCCAGGAATTTCAGAAAATGGTTTAAATCTTTGAAAAATCATAGAAAATAAACCGTAACTCGGATCGAAAAATTTTCTACATGTTTTTGATGAAACTATGGATTGTATCGGGGGGTATAAGCCATGGAGAAGTTAGAATACAGTAGGTATAATGCAAAAATAAAATATGAATGTGTTTGCAACAGTACTTAAAGTAGTGATTTATTTTGTTATACTAATGGATGTCACGAAGGTTTTGTTGAGTTTTGTGTGATTGAAGTTTTCAAGTTTTGGGTGAGATCACGATGGATGAAGGAATAAGGAGTGGCAAGAGCCTAAGCTTGGGGATGCCCAAGGCACCCCAAGGTAATATTCAAGGAAGACTCGAGCGTCTAAGCTTGGGGATGCCCCGGAAGGCATCCCCTCTTTCTTCTACCAACCATCGGTAATTTTGAGTGTTGATAAGACTAAAATTTTGAAGAAATATTTGCACTCTCATGCTTCACTTATATCTTTTTGAGAGTTGATAATAGTAATGGTAATTTGCACAAGATATGAATTTGGTCCCAAAGTGATGAATATTCAAGAGGGATATAATAAAAACTTTCATATAGATCATTGGATATGATAAGTGTGATTCCTTGCAATAGTTTTGCGATGTGGAGATGATAATATGTGAGTCATGTTAGTGAGTAATTGTGATTTAGTGAGAATATTAGTGTTAAGGTTTGTGATTCCCTATGCATGCACATTAAGTCAATAGTTATGCAAAGAAATTATATCCTACTTATGGTGCATTATTCGGTGTTAGTTATGTTCAATGCATGTTTATGACCGTTATCGCTTTTTGGTTGGTCGCTTCAATCTATTTGCTAGCCTTCATTTGTACTAAGCGGGAATACTGTTATGCATCCAAACTCCTTAAACCCAAGCTGTGCCAAATGAGTCCACTATATCTACCTATATGCGGTATTTTCATGCCGTTCCAAGTAAATTTGCATGTGCCAACTCTAATTTTTCAAAATAATTTTCCATTTTGTGTGCCCGTACCGCTCATGAAGCGGCAGGGGGTGGCCAATAATTTCCATGCTAGGTGTGTTATTCTCACGATGAGTGTTTATTTACTTGTCATTGCACGAGAGAGTGGCTGGTAATAGGTATGCCCAGTCCCACAATGAATGAAAAATTAATAACAACAAAATTACTTGGAAAGTGTTGGTATGGAGGGCACCCATGGATACAGCTAGCCATGGATTGTGAAAGAATGGAGGAAAGGAAATAAATTTAATTTTCTGTTTGGGAACCGCCTATGATGTGTCTAGCATGGAAGATATTGGGAATTCTCGGTCGTTTTTGTTGACAGGAAAAGCATGCCTCTCAAAATATTTTTTATCTCTCTAATTTAAGCTTTGAGCTCTGGCACATTTGCAAATCTCTGCTTCCTTCTGCGAAGGGCCTATCTATTTACTTTTATGCAATTTTTATTTCTATTTTGAGTCTCCATCATCTCTTACAAAGCACCAACTAGAGAGCACTATTGTCATACTTGTGCATTGTGTGTAGCTAATATTGAGTGTGTTTCATGAATGGATCAATGATTGAGCATAATGGGCTAGGGATAACTTTCTTTAGCATTGATATTTTGAAAGACATGGTTGCTTGTTAGCATGCTTGAGTATTTATATCTTCATGTCAAATTATAGACTATTGCTTTGAATCATTCAAGTCCAATGTCCATGCTATAAAAGAAAAGAAAATGTGATGAATATGTTAGGCAGCATTCCACATCAAAAATTCTGTTTTTATCATTTACCTACTCGAGGACGAGCAGGAATTAAGCTTGGGGATGTTGATACGTCCCCAACGTATCTATAATTTTTGATTGTTCCATGCTGTTATAGTATCAATCTTGGATGTTTTTATATACATTTACAGCAATTATATATCATTTTTTGGGACTAACCTATTAACTTAGTGCCCAGTGCCAGTTGTTGTTTTTTGCCTGTTTTTGGTTTTCCAGAATATCAGTACCAAACGAAGTCCAAATGCCACGAAACTTTTTGGAGATTTTTTTCTGGACATAACAAACACTAGAAGCTTCGGGAGGAGACGAGAAGATGAAGCAGTGGCCCACGACGCACCACGGCGCGCCCTAGGGGGGCGCGCCCTGGTGGCTCGTGGGGCCCACACATCTCCGTTTGACCTAATTCCTCCACTATAAATTCTCTAAAATAGGTAAACCAACAGAGGAGTCCATGAAATACTTTTTCCGCCGCCGCAAGTTTCTGTTCTCGAGAGATCCCATCTGGAGGCCTTTTCCGGTACTCCGCCGGAGGGGGAATCGATCACGGGGGGGCTCTACATCATCCTTGCTGCCCTTCCGATGATGCGTGAGTAGTTTACCACAGACCTTCGGGTCCATAGTTAGTAGCTAGATGGCTTCTTCTCTCTTTTTGATCTGCAATACAATGTTCTCCTCGATGTTCTTGGAGTTCTATCCGATGTAATCACTTTTTGCGGTGTGTTTGTTGAGATCCGATGAATTGTGAGTTTATGATCAGATTATCCATGAATATTATTTGAGTTTTCTCTGAAATCTTTTATGCATGATTATTATAGCTTCATATTTCTCTCCGATATATTGATTTGGTTTGGCCAACTAGATTGATTTATCTTGCAATGGGAGAGGTGCTTTGTAATGGGTTCGATCTTGCAGTGCTCAATCCCAGTGACAGAAAGGGACATGACACGTACGTATCGTTGCTATTAAGGGTAAAAAGATGGGGTTTATTCATGCGTGAGTTTACTTTGTCTACATCAAGTCATCTTGCTTAAGGCGTTACTCCGTTCTTTATGGACTTAATACACTAGATGCATGCTGGATAATGGTCGATGTGTGGAGTAATAGTAGTAGATGCAGGCAGGAGTCGGTCTACTTGTCTCGGACGTGATGCCTATATACATGATCATTGCCTTGGATATCGTCATGATTATTTGCTTTTCTATCAATTGCCCAACAGTAATTTGTTCACCCACCGTATGCTATTTTCATGAGAGAAGCCTCTAGTGAAAACTATGGCCCCCGGGTCTACTTCTATCATATATTAAAAATCCTAAAAATACCTTGCTGCACTTTTACTTTATTTATTTTATTTTATATTTTAGTTCAATCTATCTATCTATCATCATATAATTTAATCTTGCAATTAACCGCTGAGGGATTAACAACCCCTTGTTTGCGTTGGGTGCAAGGATTTGTTGTTTTGTGTGCAGGTACTGTTAACGAGGTGTTGCGTGATTCTCCTACTGGATTGATAACCTTGGTTTCATAACTGAGGGAAATACTTATCTCTACTGTACTGCATCTCCCTTCCTCTTCAGGGAATTACCAACGCAGCTCACAAGTAGCAGTACCAAACGAAGTCCAAATGCCACGAATGTTTTTGGAGATTTTTTTCTGGACAAAAGAGACCCTGGAGACTTGGAGAGGAGGCCAGTAGGTTCACAAAGCCTCCACAAGGTAACAGGGCGCGGCCCCAGGGGGGCGCCCCTGATGCCTTGTGGGGCCCTCGTGGCTCCGTTTGACCTAATTCCACTTCTATAAATTCTCAAATATTGGGAAACCAACAGAGAGCCACCCCGAATAACTTTTATGCCGCTGCAAGCCTCTGTTCTTCTGCGATCCCATCTGGAGGCCTTTTCCGGTACTCTGCCGGAGGGGGAATCGATCACGGAGGGCTTCTACATCAACCTTGCCGCCCTTCTGATGATGTGTGAGTAGTTTACCACAGACCTATGGGTCCATAGCTAGAAGCTAGATGGCTTCTTCTCTCTCTTTGATCTTCAATACCATGTTCTCCTCGATGTTCTTGGAGTTCTATCTGATGTAATCTTCTTTTGCGGTGTGTTTGTTGGAATCTGATGAATTGTGAGTTTATGATCAGATTATTCATGAGAAATATTTGAGTCTTCTCTGAACTCTTCTATGCATGATTATTATAGCTTTGTATTTCTCTCCGATCTATCGATTTGGTTTGGCCAACTAGATTGGTTTATCTTGCAATGGGAGAGGTGCTTTGTGATGGGTTTAATCTTGCGGTGCTCAATCCCAGTGACAGAAAGGGACATGACACGTATTTGTATTGTTGCCATTAAGGATAAAAATATGGGGTTTAATCATATTGCTTGAGTTTACTTTGTCTACATCATGTCATCTTGCTTAAGGTGTTACTCTGTTTCATACTTAATACCCTAGATGCATGCTGGATATCGGTCGATGGGTGGAGTAATAGTAGTAGATGCAGACAGGAGTCGGTCTACTTGTCTCGGACGTCATGCCTATATACATGATCATTGCCATGAATCCATCATAATTATTTGCTTTTCTATCAATTGCCCAACAGTAATTTGTTTACCCACCGTATGTTCTACGCTCGAGAGAGAAGCCTCTAGTGAAAACTATGGCCCCCGGGTCTACTTTTATCATATATTAAAATCCAAAATACCTTCTGCAATTTATTTACTTTTATTTTATTTAGTATTTTAGTTTATCTATCTATCACTATCAGAATTAATCCTTGCAAATAACCGCTAAGAGGATTGACAACCCTTTTATTTGCGTTGGGTGCAAGTGTTTGCTTTTGTGTGTGCAGGTGTTGCTAACGGGATTTTGCGTGGTTCTCCTACTGGATTGATAACCTTGGTTCTTAACTGAGGGAAATACTTATCTCTACTATACTGCATCATCCTCTCTTCTTCGGGGAAATACCAACGCAGTCTACAAGTAGCAGGAAGAATTTCTGGCGCCATTGCCGGGGAGACATCACCAAAATTTATCAAGTACCTTCGCACAAACTATCATCCACTTGCATTTATTTTATTTGCCTTTTTATTTGCATTTGCCTCTCGTTTTCATCTCCCCCACTTCTAATTTTTTAACAAAACACAAAAACACTTTTATTTGCTTGTTTGCTAGTTTGCTTGCTTTGTCATCATGACTAGTATTACCATCCCTCCTTTGTCTCCGGACCTTGAAATTCTTTACTTCAAACAGAAACAAGGAGAAAATTTAAAAGATGCTTGGTATAGGATAATGGAATCTTATCATGTTTGCACCATAAAAGGAGATATGAAATTTTTGTTGCGAAACTTTTATGTAGGGCTAACTATGCCAAATAGACAGCTCTTGGATTTTGCTACTAAAGGAAATTTCATTGATAGTGATCCTAATACTGCTTATGAATTAATAGAGGGAATAGTGGGAACTCCACCCTTACAAAAAGGATCCAATTATACCCAAGAAGGGATTCAAATTTTAGAAAAGCTAGGAGAAATACAAAAAAAATTGGTTGAGTTACAAAAGTCTAATGAGCCTCTTAAAAATGTTAGTGGCAATCTTAATCGCATGAATAATCTTCTTACTATTTGCAACAAGAGGCTAGACACTTTGGATAATAGAATAGCCTTATTCTCTGAAAGCAACGGGAAGCGCAAAGAGCCTCCCGGGTTCGAGAACAACCCACCTAAATTAGCAAAAACAAAGGATGACAACACTTCAAACTATGCATTATGCCTAACTAGGGGCATAAAACAATAGCACTTGTTGGGAGGCAACCCAATGAATAAAATATTTTTTTTGTTTTACTTTCTATTTTTGTGTGTTTACACAATTATAGCCTCTGTTATGATTGTGTTTTTATCTTTTAATTAGTGTTTGTGCCAAGTAATGCCTTTGGGATGATTTAGATGATAGTATAATTGATGTTGTTTGGAAAACAGAAAGTTTTGCGTCCAGTATTTGATTTTTTATTCTGCACTGGAGTGTCAAAAAATTCTGAAATTTTTAAAAAGTATTGGCATATGAATTGTTTACTTTTTTATAATTTTTCAGAATTTTTGGAGTTACAGAAGTATGGCTTTTAAATAGATATCTACAGACTATTCTGTTTTAGACAGATTCTGTTTTTGTTGCATAGTTTGCTTATTTTGATGAATCTATGGATCGTATCGGGGGGTATCAGCCATGGAGAAGTTGGAGTATAATAGCATTATGTCAATACTAAATATGAATCAATTTACAACAGTACCTAAAGTTTAAGATTTATTTGTTATACTAACGGATCTCACGAGGTTTCTGTTGAGTTTTGTGTGCTGAAGTTTTCAAGTTTTGGGTGAGACTACGATGGATAAAGGAATAAGGAGCGGCAAGAGCCTAAGCTTGGGAGACACCCCAAGGTAATATTCAAGGAAGACTCAAGCGTCTAAGCTTGGGGATGCCCCGGAAGGCATCCCCTCTTTCGTCTACAATCTATCGGTAACTCACTTGGAGCTACATTTTTATTCATCACATGATATGCGTTTTACTTGGAGCGTCTTGTGATATAGTTTGTTTGCTTTTGTTTGCTTTTTAGTTTGTCACAATCATCTTTGCTGAACACACCTTTTTGAGAGGGACACACATTATTCGTGGTTTGTTAGAATACTCTATGTGCTTCACTTATATCTTTTGAGCTAGACAGTTGCTCTAGTGCTTCACTTATATCTTTAGAGCACGGCGGTGGATATATTTTAAACAAATAGTTGCACTCTCATGCTTCACTTATATCTTTTTGAGAGTCTAATGAATAGCAATGGTAATATGCATGGGTTATGAATTTGGTCCTAATATGATAGGTATTCAAGAGGGATATAATAAAAATCTTCATGTAGATCACTGAATATGATAAGTTTGCTTCCTTGCAATAGTTTTGCGATATTAAGATGGTAATATGTGGGAGGTGCTAGTAGATAATTGTGGTTTAGTAAGAATATTGGTGTTAAGGTTTGTGATTCCCGAAGCATGCACGTATGATTTGTCGTTATGCTAAGAAGTTGAAGCATGATTTATTCTTGATTGTCTACCTTATGAGTGGCGGTCGGGGACGAGCGATGGACTTGTCCTACCAATCTATCCCCCTAGGGGCATGCGTAGTAGTACTTTGCTTCGAGGGATAATAAACTTTCACAATAAGTATGTGAGTTCTTTATGACTAATGTGAGTCCATGGATTATATGCACTCTCACCTTTCCGCAATTTGCTAGCCTCTTTGGTACCATGCATTGCCCTTTCTCACATCGAGAGTTGGTGCAAACTTCGCCGGTGCATCCAAACCCCGTTATATGATACGCTCTATCACACATAAGCCTCCTTATATCTTCCTCAAAACAGCCACCATACCTACCTATCATGGCATTTGCATAGCCATTCCGAGATATATTGCCATGCAACTTCCACCGTTCCGTTTTTATGACACACATCGTCATTGTCATATTGCTTTGCATGATCATATAGCTGACATAGTATTTGTGGCTCAGCCACCGTTCATCATTTTTTATACATGTTACGCTAGTATCATTGCACATCCTGGTACACCGCCAGGGACATTCATATAGAGTCATATTTTTGTTCTAGTTTCGAGTTGTAATTTTCTTTTGAGTTGTAAATAAATAGAAGTATGATGATCATCATTATTAGAGCATTGTCCCAGTGAGGAAATAAAAAAAGGCCAAAAAGAGCCCACGAAAAAAGGGAAAAAAAGAAAGAAAAAATGAGAGAAAAAGAGAGAAGGGGCAGTGTTACTATACTTTTCCATACTTGTGCTTCAAAGTAGCACCATGTTTTTCATATAGAGAGTCTCCTATTTTGTCACTTTCATATACTAGTTGGAATTTTTCATTATAGAACTTGGCTTGTATATTCCGATGATGGGCTTCCTCAAATGCCCGAGGTCTTCATGAGCAAGCAAGTTGGATGCACACCCACTTAGTTTTCATGTTGAGCTTTCATACACTTATAGCTCTTAGTGCATCCGTTGCATGGCAATCCCTACTCCTCGCATTGACATCAATTGATGGGCATCTCCATAGCCCATTGATTAGCCTCGTTGATGTGAGACTATCTTCTTATTTTTGACTTCCCCTTATTGATCTCGACCACCACACTCTATTCCACCCATAGTGCTATATCCATGGCTTGCGCTCATGTATTTGCGTGGGGGTTGAAAAAGCTGAAGCACGTTAAAAAGATGGAGCATGACAGGATTATATGATTTTGTAGGGATAACTTTTTTTAGCATTTTTATTTTGAAAGACGTGATTGTTTATTAGTATGCCTGAGTATTGATGTCTTTATGTCAAACTATAGACTATTGCTTTGAATCATTCGGATCTTATTATTCATACCGTAAGAGAGAGATTACATGATGAAACATGTTAGGTAGCATTCTACATCAAAAATTCTGTTTTTATCATTTACCTAGTCGAGGACGAGCAGGAATTAAGCTTGGGGATGCTTAATACGTCTCCAACGTATCTATAATTTTTTATTGTTCCATGCTATTATAGTATCAATCTTGGATGTTTTTATATGCAATTATATATCATTTTTTGGGACTAACCTATTAACCTAGTGCCCAGTGCCAGTTGCTGTTTTCTGCTTGTTTTTGGTTTTTCAGAAAATCAGTACCAAACGAAGTCCAAATGCCACAAAACTTTTTGGAGATTTTTTTCTGGACAAAAGACATCCTGGAGACTTGGAGAGGAGGCCAGAAGATTCACGAAGCCTCCACAAGGCAACAGGGCACGATTTTGACCCCTTGTGGGGCCCTCGTGGCTCCGTTTGACCTAATTCCATTTCTATAAATTCTCAAATATTCGGAAACCAACAAAGAGCCACCCCGAATAACTTTTACGCCACCGCAAGCCTCTGTTCTTCCGCGATCCCATCTGGAGGCCTTTTCCGGTACTCTGTCGGAGGGGGAATTTATCACGGAGGGCTTCTACATCAACCTTGCTGCCCTTCCGATGATGTGTGAGTAGTTTACCACAGACCTACAGGTCCATAGCCAGTAGCTAGATGACTTCTTCTCTCTCTTTGATCTTCAATACCATGTTCTCCTCGATGTTCTTGGAGTTCTATCTGATGTAATCTTCTTTTGTGGTGTGTTTGTTGGGATCCGATGAATTGTGAGTTTATGATCAGATTATTCATGAGAAATATTTGAGTCTTCTCTGAACTCTTTTATGCGTGATTATTATAACTTTGTATTTCTCTCCGATCTATCGATTTGGTTTGGCCAACTAGATTGATTTATCTTGCAATGAGAGAGGTGCTTTGTGATGGGTTCAATCTTGCGGTGCTCAATCCCAGTGATAGAAAGGGACATTACACGTATTTGTATTGTTGCCATTAAGGATAAAAAGATGGGGTTTTAATCATATTGCTTGAGTTTACTTTGTCTATATCATGTCATCTTGCTTAAGGCGTTACTCTGTTTCATACTTAATACCCTAGATGCATGCTGGATAGTGGTCGATGGGTGGAGTAATAGTAGTAGATGCAGGCAGGAGTCGATCTACTTGTCTCAGACGTGATGCCTATATACATGATCATTGTCATGAATCCGTCATAATTATTTGCTTTTCTATCAATTGCCCAACAGTAATTTGTTTACCCACCGTATGTTCTACGCTTGGGAGAGAAGCCTCTAGTAAAAATTATGGCCCCCGGGTCTACTTTTATCATATATTAAAATTCAAAATACCTTGCTGCAATTTATTTACTTTTATTTTATTTAGTATTTTAGTTTATCTATCTATCACTATCAGAATTAATCCTTGCAACTAACCGCTAAGAGGATTGACAACCCTCTTATTTGCGTTGGGTGCAAGTGTTTGCTTTTGTATGTGCAGGTGCTGCTAACGAGATTTTGTGTGGTTCTCCTACTGGATTGATAACCTTGGTTCTTAACTGAGGGAAATACTTATCTCTACTATACTGCATCATCTTCTCCTCTTCGGGGAAATACCAACGCAGTCTACAAGTAGCGGAGCCCACGTTTTTTTACGATCTGCCCCTCCTCCTCCGTTCTCTATCTGAATTCCCGGAGCCCGCCACCACTGTCGCAACCTCCCAAGACACCGCCTAGGCCTTGCCAGACCTCCACTGCTCCCATCCGTCTCTCCGCCAAATCCGCCACCGCCGCCGCACCCTCGGATCCGCCCGTTGCCTAGGTACCCTCTACCCCCGTCGACGCCGTCCATGGCAGGCACCGCATACGACAAGTGTTTGGTCTAATGCCATAGCACATTTTTGGATGCTTTCGTTTTTTACTTTGAAGCAACACACGATGGATTCAATGAAGAGTACTTCTACGCTGTGTTCATGAATTTTGTCTTCGTCAGATGATGATGACCAAGATGAGTATGAAGCGCCGATAATGAAGATTATTCTTAGAAAAGTGGCATGCGGAGGAGCATGTACTCAACTTCAAGGGTTCAATGCAGGGACATCAATTCTTGAACCGGCGTCGGCACGGGGGCATGTCGCTCTCTACGGGGATTATTCGACCCTTGATGCACTATTCAACTGGTATTTCCGATGTCGATATCGGATGCAACGACCATTGTCCTTGCACATCATGAAATGTATGAGGGTATAAGATGGTCACTTAAAGGTGAAGAAGGATGCCACTGGCTGTATTGGTGGACGTTTGAGGGCATCCGTTTAATCGTCCATGTTGCCCTTACGAGGCTAATTTAAGCTTGTTGGGGTTGGTTACTAGTGCGGCTCACAAACGCCTTTTCCTTCTTGTACGGTGTGTTATCTGTGTTTGTGTTTTTTAAACAACGAGCCTCCTCGTTGATTTTCATTAAAGAAACCGCCAAAACATCCCGGTTATACGAAAATTCAGGAAAATAAAGAAACATGTTACCTTTGTGTGTAATAATCCAATGTGTCGTGTTGTCCTATAGTGGAGTGTTTTGGTGACCGGGCTCCATGAAGCCCTTTAATTTTGAATATTTTAAAATCCAAACATTCTAGTTTCAAAAAAATGTTTAAAAAAAATATGCAAGTATACAAGGATGAAATGTATATGTGTGCAGAAATTGAGGATGAAATACCCTTGAAATGCAACTTGTACAAAAAAGAACAAATTCATGGATTTTGAGAATGAATAGTATCATGTGTTGAAAAGCCTAAGATTTATTTTTGCACAACCCTCATTTCAACGTATTTCGTCCTAAAATTCTACACACATGTACATTATGCCTCCATGTACACCTGTATTTTTTTTTTTCAGAACGTTTTAAAACGTAAAAAAATGAATTTTGAATTTTTGCAAAATTCAAAATTCATCAAAATGGAGATAAGCAATTTTTGGTGGGCTCCATGGAACTCGGCCTCCAAAAGCATTTTTGGGTTTTCCTACTCGTATGAACAGGGATAATAAGCAACCTATGGCCGATAAAGCCTCAAAGCATAACAGTAAGAAACCCAGAGAACACCATTAGCTCCAGCCAGCCAGCCAAGGCTCGCAAGCAGGCTTTGCTTTGCTTCTTTGCTCGGCATCGGATTTGGAGCTAAAGAGCAAAGGCTACATAGTAGAAGGCAAAGCAAAGAGCACCAGCAGCAGTAGCCGAAGAGCAGAGCAGCGGAGGCCCCCAAAGGCCGAAGCTTTCGCTTTATTCCCTTCATATTGGCCTCCGTGCCTCCCTCCCCCCCACACCGCTGCTCCCTCAGTCAGTCCGCCCGCCCCCTGCTGGCCTGCTAGCTGCTACTACTACCCCCCCGTCCCCTCCTCCTGCTCGTCTCCCTCTCCTTGAACCCAGAGACCGCGCAGAGGAGTAGCGCGTCCTCTCCTCGCACCGTGCCGCGCGCTCGGCTCTCTCCCGCCTCCCCCTCCACGACCCTCCAACGCCGCCGGCGCCCCGGGGCTCACTCCTCGCATTGCGCGACGTGGGGTGGCCGGCTCCGTGTCCTCCGCCGAGTTCTTTGGATTCGCTTCTCTCAGGTGCTAGCCAGCCCCTCCCCCATTTATTTCTGCTGTCCCTCCCCTGCCCTTGCCGGCTCCCGGGCGTTCCTGTAAGGCCCGGCCATTAACTCCCGCCCGCTCGCCCGCCACCGGCATTGATCCGACCGGGCGTTGTGAGCTGGGCGTTTGGTGGGTGTAATTGCAGGAGCTTTCTCTTTAGAGGCTCGTGTCGCCGGCCTCTTTTGGGCGGTCTTTTAATCCTCGGCTCTGGTTCCTGAATCTTGCGGTCTCTGCTTCCGTTCTTGACCTTGTTCCCCCACCCCCAAATACGCCATTCGTTGGTTCTTCTTTTTCCCCATCAATCACCTCTCGAGGGATTCTTGTCCCTTTTGAGCTGCCGAGCAATTCTTGGGAATTCCTGGGTCTCTTGCCCAGTGTGGAATCTTCCAAACAAGGGGTGAAAAAGGGGAGAGGAAGAATCTGCCCTCCTCCCTTTTGCTTTAGGATAACTATAAACTGTTCTTAGTGGGGGTACTAGAAAAGGGGGCGAAATTGGGAGGGGATTGGAGGGAGGAGTCATCCCATCCCATCCCTGGAGCTGCATGAGGAAGCATTGAGACAATGAGAGATGAGACTCCAACCAAGAACAGGGTAAGTGACCACACATCAACATGTACCATCTTCACAATTTTTCTGTGTCTAGTCTCTGATCTTGCTTTGGTTCTGATTGGTGCGGGAAAAAGCTGTCCTGGTCCAAGACCATCGTTAGGAAGTGGTTCAACATCAAAACAAAAGCCAAGGACTTCCATTCAGATTATGGAGTCGAAGAAGGTACTACATGCTCTTAACTTCAGACTTTTTTCTTGCTCGGTGTTCTGGTTGTTGGATATAAATTTCCTGTTGTTTCCAGGAGCAAGTTTGACCTCCTGCTTCCTGCTCTTGTGACGTGCAGTGAATTTTTTTGGTTATTGTTGCAGAAACCACCAAACACATGCTTGAGACCTCAGTAAAAATGCAGTTTGTTTTTACTGTCCTTGTGCTAAATTTTTGCTCTGACCATTTCAGTGGGGATGCAGTGGAGGACCAGTTTCTCAGAGAGAGATGTATGCAAGACCAAGAAGAGCAGAACAGGTACATTTTGCTTGCATCCTCAGTCCTCACAGTAACTATCACTGCATTTTCAGCTCTTTCAACCCTTTCCGTGGGTGCAAAATTGACCGGTCAACATGGTGTCCTATGCCCAACTGACTGAATTAACTCTACCTTTCCTCCTTAGAGAGGTTGCCCAGGAAGAACTCGGATCGGGACTGTCGAGCAGGAAATGGAATCGACCGCGCCTACATCACAAACACACAGGACTACAGGTATATAATGCTTCTTTACAGCTCCATCCAATCGCTGATCATTGCCAAAAGAGAAGTCAGTTTGATGTGACAATCCATGTAACCGTGTGCTTAGGGTCTTTGCTGGTACATGGAATGTGGGAGGAAGGTCACCATCTAGTCATCTGAACCTGGAGGACTGGCTCCATACTTCTCCTGCTGCTGATATATACGTCATTGGGTATAACTCTAAACTCATGCATTAACTTGAGCACATATTCGTTTGATCTATAAAAACAAAAAGCATCCTGAAATGGTACAAATGAATAATGAGAATGTTGTTGTTCTATCAGGTTTCAGGAAATTGTTCCTTTGAATGCTGGCAACGTCCTCTTGACTGAAGACAATGGTCCAGCCAAAAAGTGGGTTTCTCTTGTGAGAAAAACTCTGAATAATCTAGATCTCCAGGGCTCTGCTGCGTACAACTACCACACCCCGTCGCCGGCTCCGGAACCGATTGCGGAGCTTAATGTTGATTTCGAGAGATCATCAAGGAGACAAAAGAATTCTTCATTCTTCCATCGACGTTCATTTCAGTCCTTGGGTCGAAGCTCAAGAATTGACATGATGGATCCTCACTCACTAGTGGACCGACGGTTCAGTGTTTGTGACCGGATTAGCTTTGGGAGCAGGCCAAGCGATGTTGACACCAGTATGAGATGTGGTGGGTCCTCTGATGATGAGAATATGGACGAGGAATCACCTGGTGGCACCTTCTTCTCACCAATGCCATGTGGATATGGTGCTCCACTATGCACAGATGACAATAACAGACGGTTGGTAAACTCTAAGTAAGTATTCTTGACAATGAATATAAATTCTTTGCGCCTGTAGCATAACTTAGTTGTTGCTGAGACTAAGTTGCTAGATGACACAGTTTCCACTGGAAAGTAGGAACTACTAATATTTCATTGAAATGTCTTACAAGCTTCATTCATCACTTGGAGTGACTAAAGTTCTCTGAACTGAAACTCAGATTTTCTATGACACAGCAGGTATTGCTTAGTTGCTAGCAAGCAAATGGTTGGAGTTTTCCTCATGGTTTGGGTGCGGAGTGACATAAGGGAGCATGTGAAGAACTTGAAGGTGTCATGTGTTGGTAGAGGCTTGATGGGATATCTTGGAAATAAGGTATTGTTTGCTATTTTTCTAGGTGTGCAGTAGTATCGTTTGCTATTTTTCTAGGTGTGCAGTAGTCAATCTTAAGTTCGTTGCGTCCATTTATTTTCTATGGCACATTCTTTTTTGGCTTTCCATAGTTTTATATGACCCATTCCCTCTTTTTTTAGGGATCAATATCAATCAGCATGTCTCTGCATCAGACAAGCTTCTGCTTTGTTTGCACACACTTAACATCAGGTCAGAAGGATGGCGATGAACTTAGAAGAAATGCTGACGTGGTGGAAATATTGAGAAAAACCAGATTCCCACATGCTCATGGTGCACGCGACGAGAAGTCGCCAGAAGCAATTCTTGACCATGAGTATGTAGTACTTCCAGCTCGGTTATACGCAAGCCGAATAAATTTGCAAAAATGGAAGACCAATATCTTAGTGTCTCATATATTTTGTTTCTTTCAGTCGTATAATATGGCTCGGGGATCTGAATTACCGGATAGCTCTTTCCTATCGCTCCGTGAAGGCTTTGGTTGAGATGCACAATTGGAAACAATTGTTGGAAAAAGATCAGGTAAGCCATTTTGATCAGAGGTTCAGAACTGATAACATATCATATACCTCTTGAAGCAACTTGTGCTACTGTTGCAATCACATTCTTGGCCTTGTTTCTTACCTGATCATTTTCCGCAACAGCTTCGCATCGAGCAAAGGTTTGGTCGGGTATTTGCGGGCTGGAAAGAAGGCAGAATTTATTTTCCACCCACATACAAGTACTCATACAACTCCGATAGATATGCAGGTGACGATATGCATCCAAATGAGAAGCGGAGGACACCGGCATGGTAAAAATTCACAAAACAAACTTGTCGACGCATTATTACATCCAAGAATGCTTTCTTCCCCTTTTACACCCTTATTACTATTACCTCAACAAAACATTTTTTGTCTTTCTGAAGGTGTGATCGGATTCTATGGTATGGCAGAGGCCTAAACCAACTATGTTACGTCCGCGGCGAGTCTAGATTCTCAGACCATAGACCCGTGTACAGCATTTTCACAGCGGAGGTTAAACTACCGAGCCAGGGCCAGTTCGGCAGCTTCACTCGGTCTAGCTCCCTAATGGGGGTGGATGAACTGCCATACCCAACTTATCCACGCAGTTACACAGATATCAACTTTTACTGATTGTGCATCCCCATGGAGCCAAGGTTTGTATACTACTACTAGTATATTCACTGCATTGTCTCATTGTTTAAGCTGGCTGCTCTGTCAGCTTCTCTGAATTCCATGTGAAGGCATTGTACTCATCATAGCTTCCCTGCAGACATTCTTTCTTCGGTGCCAGAGTAGGAGTAGACCTGATGTCTGATGAAGTTCATTCCTCCCAAGCAATTGGAATATTTCCAGGCAACAGGTGATCCCCACTTCAGTTTCTGTGCCCTCAGCATGCCTGGTGCTGTGATATTAGTACTAATTTTTAATGGAAAGTTTGGCTGGGCTAATGCTAATGCCTCAAGTCTGACCGTTGTGCAGATTGCAGATACTCTAGTCAAGAAGATGCCTTGTAATTCTAGATTTAGGTAGGTATGATGCATACACTACTACTTGATACAGTATCGTTTTCGAGAGAAGTTTTAAACTGGACGACTGACACCTTCCCACACTTTCTCTACAGGAAGATTTGCGCCGCTCGTTCTGCACAGTTTTGATTCTAACCATCATCCCCGGGCACAAATTTCGCTTGCAAAACCAGAATGCAGGACAGCTCTGGTCCTGATTTAAGCTAGTACTAGATAGAGTAGTCACTGACAGCTGAAGCTAATTTTGTGGCGTGCCATTTGGATTTTTTTCCTTTTCCTGAGCGGTTTGTGACTCTGGAAGGGAATGCTTGGTTTTTTCTCTCTCTCATTTTTGCTTGGTCTCCTGATGTAACAAGAGCCACTTGGCTCAGCTGAGCTCAGTCATTTTAGTGAAAAGGAAAAAAAGAAACAGCCACCATTTGTACAGCATTACCATCATACCATCTGAACCTTGAGCCGTTGTGATGTGCCTGATAGATTAAGATTTATAGTGCTACTGGAGTGTCCCGGTCCATGCTTGGCAAGAAATGATCACCAGCACGGGCGCACACCAGGCAGGCTTGTGCGCAAAGCAATGCTCCCTCCCTCCCAGGACAAAAGAAGAGAAAGTTTCACCCACAAGCTGCATCTGCCTCTGCCTGCTGCTGTCCGCTGCAATATTGTTTTGTTTTCTTCTACCTTTGGCAAGGCCAAGGGAAAGGGCGAAAGTGAAACCTACAGCTACAGGTCATGGGGAAAGGAAAGGCAGCAGAGGCTGCTCGCTGCGTGGGCGGCAGGCCAGGGGACACGAAAGCAGCGGGGGCGCACCAAAAGGGTTGAAGGTGTCTACTCAGATGCAGATGCAGTGCAGGTGCTCCCACTCATCAAGGGGTGGGAGGGTGCTACCGGTCAATCGCTGGTAGGATTACGACGCCATTGCCATGGCATGTCTGCTGTGTCTTTTGCTTTCTCTCAGAAGGATAGAAACAAAAAGAGACGAGAGAGGGGAGACCCTCGCTCTGTCCAAAACCACTGTATACGTACCTCTCAGTCTCAGGGTATCACTTTTGCTTTTCTGTTACGCCGCGCCGCGGGGTAAACCCTAGGCTGATCTCCCTTCCATGGCTGGCTGCGAGAGTTTATATACTCCCTCCGTTTTTATTTACTTCGCACATTAGCTTTGACTGAAGTCAAACTTTGTAAAGTTTGACCAAGTTTGTAGAAAACAATATGAACATTTATAGTGACAAATTTATATGATGTGAAAATATATGCAATGATGAATCCAATGATATTGATTTGGTGGTGTATATGTTAATATATTTTTCTACAAACTTGTTCAAAGTACATAAAGTTTGACTTTAGACAAACCTAATATGCGCACTAAATAAAAATGAAGGAAGTACTACACTACTACTGCTACAGGAGGGGAATATAACACGCCAGGCATGGAGAGCGGCGTTGCAAAGGACGGGCTTCATGGAGCCCCTTTTTCAAAAAAAAAAATCAAAATATATTTAGAAGTTTCAAAAATTGTCAATTCTTTTTCTATAAATACATATGCATGTTCTTCAGGTATGTATAAAGTTTCATCAACTAATTTGATTATTTGCATGCTACACAAAAAAGACAAATATCAGTCCCAAAAACAAAAAGGAAAAGCCCTATTTTACTCCATGTATTTGTCTTTTTTGTGTACATCACATATTAACATATATGTTTATGAAATTTTATACATATATACTACCAACATATGTCTATGTGTATACTTTTTTTCAGATTTTTTTGAGATGTGAAAAGGTATTTACGTTGGAAGAAAAATAAAGAGCTATGTGGAGCTCGGTTGCTGCGTGCACTTTTCGGCCAGGCATGCCGCTTCTTGCAGGGCGATGAGCAGTTGTCAGGGTAAATAAATAAATCGACCAGCGGCTTTGTCGGGATTAGTTTAGCCTAGAGGAGCCCTAGAGCACCTCCAAATCAGCGGCACCACGAAACGTATGGAGCCACAGTCACCATACAGATAGCGTGTCCGTGTGCGCGCGCGCGTACACCGTGTGCGTATGCCATCGGTATGGGGGGAGGAGACCCATGCCATGCCACTGCCGCCGTCCGCATTTGTACGTCTCACCCGGTCCGGCACAACCCTCAGCTCATCCCTGTCCCTCCGTGCCCCAAGTTTCTTCTCCTAGATCTCGACCAAAATCCACGGTGACGGCCAATCCGTTGCGAAACGTCTGCTTCCGCTCCGTGACTTGCCACATGAACAATCCTCGTGATCGCAGTTACTAGCGCTCGCAGGAAAGTCGCGATGATGATGTATAATAATCAGATCGCCGGGAAGCTTTCGTTAGACGGAGAACAAATGGCACGTTAGATGATCTGGTGCTACTACATACCATCGACATGAGATCTCGATAGACCTCGCGTCCCCATCATGTTTGCACGAGTGGAGTAGCGTGGTCGCATTAAGGGCGCGCGGTTTGGTGTCGAAATCAAGCGCTAATCCATCGATCGTGCTGGAACATAATTAGTAGCATCACACTCTGTCACGCGTTCATGTTCATCGACGAGGACGACGTACGGAATAGAATCCCCCCGTCCATGCGTCCGTCTGGCTGAAGAAGGAGGGAATAGTCCATGGATTTCCAGCTTAAAAGCGAGCAACACCAAGCTCAGAACATGGACATCTTTCTTTCTTTTTCTCCTTGCTCTCTAAATTATACTCACCAGTACTCTTCCGGGCTCTGATTTATGTAGTGGTACCAGGAGTTGTTGGTAGGGTCCGCTTCCTCTGTTGCATGCGCTCCTTTTTTGTTGTTGTTGCAACAAAATGAATCTACTACAGTAGTAAGGAATTTTATACGTTGGCGCACAAGTACAATGGCGCCACTAGTGATTGTTGCTTTCGCTGTCATACACCTCTTGTAGTGAGATTTTGGTGGAAAGAATGGAAGGATCCTCTTTTTTTGGCCGCTTTACTTTCAACAAGGATCTACCAAATACTACCCTCCCACCCACAAGTTTGACGCAAGTAGTAAACGGATCTCCCGCTAGTGTTGTAAGATAGGCCCTAGCATAGCAGCCACCGTGCCGCCATCTATACAAAATCTTCTCTTGTTCTTTTTTCCCCTTCTTTTGAGATTCGAGCGAGAGGAGGAAGCGAAAGATGGTGGCCTCGCAACTCGCAACTCGCATCTCAGCAGTGGCCTTCTTGGGATCGGCATGAACCAATCTCTCGTCAACACTCCTCCTCCTACTGCTAGTACCACCGAACAGTTCAGAGGCGTAGCCCCCGACCTACATCTACATGGCCACGGAATGTTTCCCCCCGAGGCCCGAGCACACGCGCGCGGTGCGGCCATGCTCGGTTGCCCGCGCCTGCATCTGCCTGCCGAGGGCTCCCGGGACAGGGGCTGCAAAGACGATGGCAAGCTGTAACATCGCTGCCCCAACCTTACGGATCAGCGGCCCTACACAACCTATCACCGTGTTCAGTACAGGAGTGTTATACAAGTTGTACTCTGTGCTCTGGGCAGGCCATGTGATCTGGCCGGCCGGCAGCAGGTTGTATTCTACATAACGACGGAACCTTAAGGATCAGTGATCACACGCGTTTCACAGAGTCTAGTGGCCGATCAGCCTGCTGTTGCCACTGTGATATATCGGTCGGGGATATCTTTTGCTCGTCAGGGAGCCTCCACACGTTGGACAGGTCTACGTATGCACGACCCCATCCCAAGAGCCGCTGCAAACATGCTGGGCACCCGTGTCCCTGCCTTCCACTTAGGTCAACCCCAACGCACGACCCCAAACGGACGTTCGTTTTGTCCGGATTTCGTCCGTTTAGGGCAGAGAAACGGACACGCCCGTTCGCTTGCGGTCGTGCGGCCGTCGGTGCGCCTAACCGGGCCGTCCCATCCCAAATTGTCCTACACGCTCGGCGATCCAAACCCTAGCTCCACCTCGCCGCCGACCACGATGACTAGCAAAATTCACCCAAATATAACCTAAATAGACATGACAAAGTAAATTAAAAACCTTAAATATTTACATAAAACGCCCAGAGTCCAGTCCAGCGATTTCTTGAACAAACTAAAAACTAAAACGACATAAAAAAAATAGAAGCCCGTCGCCGCCGTGGCTGCCGTCGCCTTCAGTTGCCGGCATCGGCGTCGTCCTCGTCGCCCGTGAGGTCGATGTAGGGCGGGGGCATCCACAGGTGGGACGGCGGCCCCTGCCAGGCGGGAGGCGCGACCAGAGGCGGTTGCATTGGAGCCTGCACCACCTCTTCCCGTGGCGGGGACGGTGACCAGTCCGCGTCGTGCACGGGCTCCGGCGTGCACGGGACCGTCTCCGTCCAGGACCACCTTTGCCCGACCAGCGCCAGGTTCCACGGCGCAGGCTCCTCCTCCTCCTGCTATTGCTGCTGCTGCACGCCCTCCATGGCCTCCTCCTTCACCACGACGTCGAACTCCGGGATGGCGACGTCGCCGGCCGCGGAGAGCGCTATCATTTGTTCGAGGCCCTGCCACTGGGCCTCGTCGTGGTCATGGAGGGAGTCCTCTATGACACGCCTCACCAGCTCCTCCTCCTCCTCAGTCGTCATCGGAGCAGGCGGTGGCGGGGACGGCGATGGGGATGGCGTCGGCGTCAGGCCGCGGACCAACCTACGTCCGCGTGGCTGGGGAGGGCTCTAGCGGCGCGCACGCGGCGTGGCGGGCTCGGAGCACGGCCGGCAAAGAACAACTCCCGGCGCAGATCATGCTCGTCGCGCAGTCAGGTATCCCACATCGGTGAGTCCGGCGCATACCTCCAGTCGTTGACGAGATCCGGCGGCAGTCGGGCACGACGGCAGACGATCTCCTAGCGTCGGGCGCGGCCGCTCACCCGAATCAATGGGATAGGCACCCGGTCGGCGGAGAGATGCCAGTTATTGGGGAGGTGCACGTCGGCCCATGGCAGCGGCGTGCCCGTCTCCCAGTGACGCTTGCAAATCTCCGCCTTGACGTACGGCCTCAGGCGAGGTCCGGCCGCTGGCGGGGCGATGTGAAATGCGGGTGCCGGAGGTGCAGGTGGTGAAGGTGGTGGAGGGGTGGAGCGGCGAGGACGACGACCGGAGGAAGAGCCGGCCTCGTGGTCGTTCCTGCCCTTGCGGCCGGAGATCCAGTGCCATCCCATGGTGGCCGGCGGCGAGGTGGAGCTAGGCTTTGGAGCGTGTCGGGTTTCGAGGAAGCACGCCTGGCCGGAGTGGGGAAGTGGAAGTGTGGACTCCCACCGGTCCACGACTTCCACATAAAGAAGGACGCCGACCGCTCGGCCGGGGTGGCTGGCAGGTGGGTCCGCCCAAGCCTGCGACGTAAATGTGTGCGGTGGGTGGTGGGTGGGCGGCTGCCACGCGGGCCCGGGGCGAACGCGAAGCGGGCGCGTGGGCGCCCGGTCGTCATTCGTGTGGCCGCATTGCCAGCGCAAGTTTAAGCTGAAAATGGGGCGGGCCGGACGCGAAACGGACAAAAAATACGGATGGGGTCACGCGTTGGGCCGTCTCATCTGTCCGTTTTGACCCAAAGACGTTTTGGGGTTGGGCGTTGGAGTTGCCCTTAGGACACGGTACTCGCCACAACCTCGTGTCGTCGTTGGTTGCTATTCATTGCCCTGCCATCTTTGGTGGTATTATTCTTCGCCGTAGGTACGTGTTCAAACGAACCAACTAAACCAATGCGCACAACGCCGCCTCAGTACCGGCGCGCGGTGCACCGAGAAGCGGCAGGCACAAAAATTAGCACACCGGCTTCCTTTAGCACGCGAATAAGGGCGGCGAATCATGGGCGTGTCTCCGCCAACCGATGATCCAGCCCAAGTACTCGTCTAGTACTATTCCCAAACACCTACTACACGGCCCCCGCCTCGCCGGCCAGTCAAACCAAGACGCACGTACGGCACGCCGCGAACCGCCGTACGTGCGGCCGTCCTCCTCGCGCACCGCGCCCGCCCACCCGTTGTCGCTCGTCGTCGCCGTCGGGGCTCTAGAATATGTATGCACGCGGACAGTTCGGCGCACGGCGACCCGTCACAATTTTGTATAGAGCGCATGATCAGGATGAGCTACTAAACAAGCTAGGTGGTAAAGCACGACTCAACCCCCAAACCAAGGGACCCCATATATACACATATATATTGTAACAACATTTCGTAATGGAGGATAGATGGATGGATCGAGCTGGGGCTACAACAACATTGCAACAGCAGATGCACACCTGTACTATGTATTATGTGTTCTAGTGAAGCTTCCACTCACCCCAAGAGGAGGGCCCTACGGTGTACCTAGATGGGGGTGCCTTTTGTGGGGTTCGTTCATCTCACTCATGAGTGTGCATTTAGGAACACCTTGGACCATGCACGTATACCCCCATTGGAGATGTCTTACGTCTTTGAGTGCGCGCCATTGATTTGGTCCGTTCGTGCATCAACCTGATCGGCTTTGGTTGCACGAGGTCCACCGGGTGACCGCCCGCCCGAGGGTCGTGGAATATGCTGTTGTGAGGGTATTTTTGTGTGACATGTGTCACATATGCAGTACCCATGCCATGCATACTCAGTAGTAGGAAAAAGAGAATTCACTCGAGTGATAGGAGCATCACTCGCTTCATATATTTGGAAGTGGGGCTTCGTTCAGGTGTCCTCAGGTCAAACTGTGGGCTCCTACTGGTTACCACTTGCTTTCCGTTTCTGCTGCAGAGTAAGCTTCAACATTGCTCCTTCATTTCTTAATATATCTGTTCTTTCATCATTGCTCGTCTGATTAACCATTTATCGTGCACCATGGACCAACTGATCTTAATTGCTTGTGAGAGCCATGCACTATAAGCTAGGGCTGATCGAGTTCTTGTGAAAAACTTGCCCGACTCATCTGCATGCATAGAGAATCTTGTCCAGCACAAGGTAGGGTGACAAGTATGGGCAACTTGTTGTGCTGTGCTGCACTGCATGCAAACAGGATTGATAGGTGTAGGCCCAGCAACTAAACGGAGGCCGAAATCACTGTTCTGACCTTGTCAGCGATCTTTGTTACAAACTGAACTCGACATGAAAGTATTTCACGATCTGACCCTTTTAGCAACGCCATAGCCGGTGGCATTTTTGCTCCACATAGAAACGCAGAGCTAGCTCGCGTTGCTGCCCTGGCTGACGTGGCAGGTCAGAAACGCCGAGCCAGATTGCGTTTCTGGAAACGCCAAGGGCTCTGTCGTTTCTTCCCGTATGGAAACGCCAGGAGATGTGGCGTTTCTGACAGTAACACGCGCGGGGCCCACGGTCAGGCCGAGCTGGCGTTGCTTGCTGACGTGGCAGGCAGGAAACGCCAAAGGCCATGGCGTTGCTAACTCAGAAGAAAGACAGTGCGGCGGCTCTTATATACTCGGTCGCTATCAGCGCGCGGTCGAAAAGCAGGAAAAGGAGGTAGTGGCAGAGCATGCAGTGGCAGCTGGCAGTGGTGCAGAGTGTGGAGTACTAGTAATATTGTGTAGCTAAAGCTGGCTAGCTGTACTGTTTGCTACATGGCAACTAGGTAGAATTAAGTTGACAAGTACGGCAGAACACCGCAACAACTAGATTTTTACAATAACCGACAAGTTTTATGAGACAACATGTTGCAAAAAAACGTCAAACAGGCACCTCTTGTGAATAGTGGCGGCATGTTCTTTTTACTGTAGCTAGCTAGTAAGTACAGTACTACTACTTTAGGTGAACAGTTACTACTTAGATGAACAGTTACTACTACCTAATACAGGAGTACTTTAGGTGAATCGTGTGTGCCTGGCTTTTTAATGCGGCTAGTACTACTTGATTCCCCCCCCGCGTGCTTGGACGCATGGGGCTACATGCTCTGCCACTAGCTAGTAGTACTACTTGATTTAGCGTGCTTGGACGCAAGAACTGCCAGCTGCCACTGCATGCTCTGCCACTACCTCCTTTTCCTGCTTTTCGACCGCTCGCGCTGATAGCGACCGAGTATATAAGAGCCGCCGCACTGTTTTTCTTCTGAGTTAGCAACGCCATGGCCTTTGTCGTTTCCAGCCTGCCACGTCAGCAAGCAACGCCAGCTCGGCCTGACCGTGGGCCCCGCGCGTGTTACTGTTAGAAACGCCACAACTCCTGGCGTTTTCATACGGGAAGAAACGCCAGAGCCCTTGGCGTTTCCAGAAACGCAATCTGGCTCGGCGTTTCTGGCAACACGAGCTAGCTCAGCGTTTCTGGCAACACGAGCTAGCTCGGCGTTTCTATATGGAGCAGAAACGCCACGTGTAGGAGATATGCCTTAGAGGCAATAATAAATGTTATTGATTATCTCCCTGTTCATAATTATGTTTATGTTCCATGCTATAACTGCTATGGTTCTCGAGTCTACAATAACCACGAGGCTCGGAGGAAGACTCATATGCACGTGTGGAATAATAAACGGTAAAATGTATTCCTAGTCTGGCCTCTAAGACTGGCTCAAGTATTGCATGATGATCCTGTTTTCCTGATCATGGGCATGGCTATGCCGGCAATTTTGAGGGCGCAATGTTGGTAGAACACTTGTGTTGAATCGACCCGATTGATGTTATGCTATGAGATACATTCGTCATAAGTTAATGGTTAATAACACAGAGAAGTTAACGTTTGCATAATTCCTTAGACCATGAGAGTGTCGAGTTTCTTCATGCTTGCTTCATGAACTTTGGGGTTTGTTAAACGTCATCCGTAAATGGGTGGCTATTACGGCGGCTTACGGGTTCATGGAAAAGTATGTCAAGGGACTTGATAGCTCAAGATTGGGATTTGCTCCTCCGACGGTGGAGAGATATTCTCGGGCCCTCTCGGTGTTACGGTATCCATCATCGTCTGGCCAGACACTTTGTGATTTGATCACAGGGATGCCGGAACACGAAAACGAGAAAAGAGAACAATACCGGTAACGAGGTAATTGGCATAGTGGACAAGGTTGTTGATCCACAGGGATGCCGATAAATCTCACCTCGGGTATTGTAACATATCGCGAAGCAACAGGAATAGCACACGGCAACTGGAGGTTCACTCGAATATTTATTCGTGTGGGTATAGGGGTCAATATGGGTGTCCACGGCTCCGATGCTGATCATTGATCGGAAAGTGTTCCGGTCATGTCTATACTTCACCGAACCTATAGGTTCACACGCTTAAGGGTCATCTATCTGCTGAATACTAGACAAGGAGTCCGAGAGAAAGTCACTGGAATAGTTTCGGAGACAACGGAAAAGTTCCGGAGAGAACACCGAAAAAGTTTCGGTAAAACCGAAAAGTTGTTTCGGATAAAACCATTGATCCAAAAAGGTTTCGACAAGCACCGGGAATGTTTTGGAGGTTGCCAGATTGGTCTGGTAATTTCTAGAATTTTTCTGGAGAAAAAACCAAAAAAAGTTTTCGGAGCTGCCGGAATTGTTTACCGGGTAAACGAAGATGGTTTTAAATTAAACCACCATACCGGAAATGTTCCGGAGCACGTCCAGATAATTTTAGAGGGTGCTGGAAATGTTCTGGGACCTTCCGGAATTTTTCAGAAGTAATAGTCACGGAAAACATCTTGTCCCAGCGTGAGGGGACAAGATCCCACGAAGCGTGGGGGCTGTTTTGGGGCGCCTCCCCTTGGGGGGCAGCCCCTTGTGGCTGAACAAAAGGTGTTGGGGGGGCCCCCATGGTGGGGGGCAGCCTCCACAATTGGTGGGAAGTGTTGGGAGGTGGTGGGGCCCCATGTTGGAGCACCATGGACAAGGGAACATGTTTTTCCCTTGTTTGGTGGGAACATGTTCTCCTTGTTTTGTGGGAACATGTTTTCCCCATGTTTAGTGGGCTGAAATTTCAGCCCCCTCCACCCCTTCCACCACTATATAAGGAGGAGGCGAGGTGCTCTCCAACTCCACTCCAACTCTCTCACACAAGCCATGCATGATCTGACATTCTCTCTCCCTCCCACGAAATAGTTTCGTAGTGCCGAAAGGCTGTCTGGGTTCCGGTGGGAACTAGTTCTGGACGGCGAAGCCCTGCCGGATAGATGACACCGTATGTGTGCAACTCTGTAGAGAGATCGTAGTTTCGGTCTTAGTTTGTGAGTGCCTCCCGAAGGGCTGTCCGAGTGACTGTCCGAGTTTCTAAGGTCCTCCCGAAGGGCTGTCCGCGACACCGTCCGGGGGACTGTTCGACCGCCTCCCGGAGGGCTGTCCGAGGGGCGGATGAGGGTATACATCCTCGCGGTTGGGAGGTTGTAAATCCTAGCTGCGGGGATCTGCACCGCCGATCGTCATCGACTCTACTTCCGCTGCGCTACGAGTCGGTAACGAAAAAGATCAAACCTTGTATGCAGTCTCCATAGTGGTCCTGGGCTGGTGCGTAGGTCAGAAATTTTTGTTTTCTGCTGCGTTACCCTACACCACGGGCTATGGCGTTGCTAAAAGGGTCAGATCGTGAAATACTTTCATGTCGAGTTCATTTTATTCTACGATTTTCTGACAAGGTCAGAACAGTGATTTCGGCCCTAAACGGAAGCTCTGTCGCGCCACACTGCCACTGACATCGTACGCATGATGACTGATTGTGAGGAGTGGAGGAGAGAGAGGTTCCAAATTTGAAGCTTCGAATGTTTGAGCAACAAGAATTATCCGCATCAGTGATGCAACCGAAATGCAAGCTTTGTTTACACTCTACACCTTTGTTTCTCTAGAAAAAAACTAGTGGTTCCTCCCTCTTGGCCATTCTTATGTTGTACTCCCGCTGTAAACAAATATAAGACGTTTTATATTTGTTTACAACGCCTTATATTGGTTTACACAAGGAGTAACATATCTTAATTACTATTTATTTCCTATAAACAGTTACCTATTTGGCTTGCAAAAGGCGTCATACACTCATGCTTGAGGGGTAAAGCAGAGGAAGCTGTAGGCAGAGCGGTGCAAATTGGTTGGTGCTTTGCATAAACTTCTCGTAATCTAATCATTGAAAGTGTAAAAGGGCACCACGTCAATATCCTATTAGTTGTAGCTGCCCAATTAGCTAGTAGTGTTGTTTGCTTTTGTAGGCTTCCACTCGATACAAACCACCACTACTAGCTACTAATACTCACCGGTGAACTTGGCAAAGCGAAAACTTTGTTCAAATTAATTCAGAGCTGATAAGATATATCGTACTTCCTCCGTTTCTAAATATAAGTCTTTGTAAAGATTTCACTATGAACCACATACGGATGTATATAGATGCATTTTAGAGTGTACATTCACTCATTTTGCTCTGTATGTATAGTCCGTAATGGAATCTCTACAAAGGCTTATATTTAGGAACGGAGGGAGTATGTGGCTTGCATATTGACGAGCTGGTAAGCATTACTACATTGGGCACGTACGACCAATAGCTTAACAGGAAGTCTCCGCCTCATCAATTGCTTCCTTAAAAAGCATAAATTGTAAAGCATGCATGATGTAGTATTTCACTCGATTAATCTGACAATATCCTAGCTAAGTACTCCCTCCGTAAAGAAATATAAGACCGTTTAGATCACTCCGTTTAGATCACTACCTCCGTAAAGAAATATAAGAGCGTTTAGATCACTAAAGTAGTGATCTAAACGCTCTTATATTTCTTTACAGAGGGAGTAGCTAGCTAGAGCTCTTAGCTTACATCATGTGCGCTATATTATAGAAGCAACCATACTATTTTCCTTTAAGAAAATGAAGGATATATTGCTCCGGGTTCCACATCATAAGCGCGTCCTACTTTTTGATATCAAAAAAGTAAAACATAGCAATTTACCTATTCTATCATGCATATTCTTAAACTTAAGAAAAACTCTAGGACCCTCAACTATTACTGGTTTAGTTTTGACCCAAAATTCCAAATGATGCAATTTGACCCTTGACATTTCAAGATGAGCCGACTCAAGTGGTATGGTTCATGATGTGGTGATGGTTTTAAACATTCCATAGACTAGCTAGCAAAAAAACTAAAAATATAATCATGAAAGGAAAATATAAAACCAAACGATCAAACAACAAAAGGTAATTCCAATTTAGACATATTCTTAAAAGATAAGGGGTTCAAGCAATGTCGGGCCCATGACCAAACTAACTAGGTGTCATTGTACACAACAATGTAGATGCGAGAGCCGCCAAACTAACTAGGTTCATCTTTTGCATCTCACCATTGAAGGCCAACTGGCCGGAACGAGAGCCGCCAAAACCCACAGCGGAGCCTTCCGTCTGCATCCCGCAACCTCCCTAGTACGATCGGTCGGCAATAGCCACCAAATATGGAGAGAAGAACCATCACGAAGACTCTTCGGTGTCCACCGCAATCCGCTCGAGTGGCTGGCCGGTGTCGCCACGGTCAGATCTGAAGGAGAAATCCTCCTAAGTCAAACACCCAACGGAGACGTTCGCTGATCTGATCAAATGCGACCACCAGCGAGAAAGAGAGCGACCAGCCCCAACCCCCACGAGCAGTCGCCGCCGGGAGAGCCATCTGCACACCAACAAGAGCCCGGCCAGACCGGCTCCGGTTCCCCGCCCCCGCGTAGTAGCACAAGGTCCTCGACTAGCATGGCAAGCAGCGGAGGCTAAGTCGCGTCGCGTCGGGAGGGAGCGCTGGTGGATCGGAGGGCAGCTGCCGCGATGGACCACATCAGGGTGGGGGGTGGAGGGAAGTGCCTCACCACCGGGGAGCAAGTGCCCAATCAATACCTTCCTTGGGGTCAGCCCGAGCTTCACCGGTGGGCACCTTCTAGTGGCAACGAGCCAAGGAAGGGCCGAGGGGAGGTGGTGGCGGCGGCTTTAGGGTTGGTCCATCGAGCCGTCAGGGAAGGCGATGCGGGGGTTGTTTTCCCGTGCGCATTGTTGTGCTTACAGGAATTTGTGGGGTTATATCGAATCACCAGCCATCATCATTGATGTAAGGCCATGATAGTCTGATCCGGGGTTCTTGGACGGTAACTCATGACCATGATTATGTGGAACTAGTATTGTTTAACTTTTAATCGTCCCTCTTGGTGTCGTGACGTTGATCTGGTCTGTCCTGCCGCACGACGGAGGTGCCCTGCGTTGGTTGTGACGCGGCATAGCCGCTCTGGGTCTCGTCTCCTTGCCTTCCCTGGCTCGAGTTTAGGCTAGATGAGTGTGTGTTGTGTTGTATCCCTCTCCCTCCTCTCTGTAATTGTTATTCTCTTCTACTTATCAATGAAAGATACACAAGATTTACGCATTCGCGAAAAAGTACTTATCAGTAAAAGATACACAAGATGTACGCATTCGCGAAAAACTTTAACTGTCTTGTGTGGTCTAATCAAGTTTACGAGACTATCACGAAACGGAGAGCAATCTTAACCGCGGAACGATCGCAGAGGACCGCGCTTCGATCTGAAATAAACAAACACACGAACTCTATATTTAACCAGTCACATTGCGTTCCATCGCTTGATTGAAGTGACTGAAGAACATGAGCAGCACGCTGCTTAATTAGCTAGCTGACTCCTCGCATCACCTCCAGCACGCGCGTCAAATCAAGCGCAATGGATGTTCTTCCATGTCGAGACCATCATCACCCCCACTCCATGGAACTCGCCGTGTCGACGGACCACCACCGCCACTATCACATCACACACTGTTTGATCGACGGGAAACCGATCGGCCACACCGTCCTGCCTGCGCACAACGTTGCATTCCATCTCCACGTGGTCTCGTTGTTGATATGCCCCCACAAACCTGGGAAAAAGCAGAAAAGTTTTTTCTGTATGCACATGATGATTCATTCCATCTTTTAAAGCACTCTACGGCCACAAGGGGCTTTGGTTTGTAGATGCGTCGTCGTCATTGGGCGGTGCCGGAATCTCAGTCGTCGGATCGGATCGCGGCGGCGAAAGAAGAGATGAGGGACAGCCATCCGACGATCGATTGATGGCGCCGGCCGATCTGACCTTCAAGTTGAAGCCCGGCACCGTGATGTGGATGCCTGCTGATGACTTGATTTCGATATGTAGGATCGAGTTGTCAGATTTACCACTGTGATCGAACAAGATAGATCGATGGTGATCGAGCAGTGGTTCTCGACGTGCAATTAGCGTACTAGTAGTTATCTAGTTCTTTTCAGTTTATAAATATCTTCGTCCTTTATCCGCGCTGTGACTCGTGGTAAAGGTATGCGTGTACGGGGAGTTGGAAACAGCTACTGTTAAAAAAAATCAGATGTGCAGAGCAGCAGCAGCCACTCGTCCTGTGCCATCGATCGATAAGTCTCTGACAGAACATAGCTGCATTCACAGTAGTACTGTAGTAGTATATGCCAGTAAACAGACGAAGCCAAATGGATTACTAGCTGATACTCCTACGCTTTGACAGGGCAAACACATGCTAGCGTGCCAGCCTGAGCAGCAGTGAAGCCAACGTAGCATTGTTGTTTGTTCCTTTGTCCAAGGTCAAACCACGCTCGCATGTCAGTACGTACTTCTCTCAAGTCGTTTTCTACTATCAGTAGCAGTTTTATTATTAGTTTCTCCGTACCACTGCGTCGGTCGTACCGACACTGATCGCCGGGCCCGCCAGTCCCGTGGTCAGAGAGAATTAAGCTGTTGTTGGTGTAGGGGCTGCAGGGCGCTCGGGGTCGGGGGTGACCGCGCACGGCAGTCGGCAGGGGCACGGCTCGTGATGACGACGGGAGAGGAGGAGGGCGCGCAAAGCCAAAAAGCTACCGCGGCCTTTCTCCCTTCTCGGGGCCAAGTCTAGCGGTGGCCGAGGCCGGACCGGAGCGACATGATTGACGAGCGCCTAGCGGCGCACAGGCAAAAGGCGCACTTATGATGGCGATCTCGCCGGTTTTTTTGGTCAGCTCGGCTCCGCTGCGTGCTGTGTGCTTGCGCGTGCGCGTGCAGCGCCGCGGCATCTGCATGCCCCGGTCGAAATCGAGCGCGCGGGAGCTAGCTAGGAGAATCGATCGAGCTCGAGTGGTGAGCCGGGCGAGATCGATGGGACACGCCATGCGTGTACGTACGTACGTACCCACGTATGGGACGCATGATGGCATGTGCCGTCCGGTCTCGGCTCCGGCCGGGGCCGTGTGTGGATGCGTGCGCCTGGCATAGCTGCATGGATGACGGGATATGGAGGGGGCACTGGTCATGATGCGTATTGTGATGAGTGGTGTACTGGTGTGTGTGTGTGTGTTCTACCCGGCTTCTTGAGATCCGTTGAATCGGAGTACGTACGTTGGTGCCAACATGCGCTCAGGGAAATGCACCAATGTTGTCGATCTGCTGGCCTGGCATGCTTGCTCGGTTCTGGTTTGGGTGTTTGCAATCATGTCATGGCGCGTTCATGTGCTTTTTCAGAGATGCTTCTATGTGCTGGTAACGGTTGAGCCGTAGGCGTAGTATACAAGAAGTACAACCTTTTTTTCCCGTTATACTTTGGTTTCCTTTTCCTTTTTTTTTCCTGGTTTTCTTATTTCCTTCCGTTTTGTTTGCTTTTCATTCTGCTTCTCCGTCACATTTTTTTCGTTATTAACACATGTCTACTTTTTCTCTGTACACAATGTATATTTTTAGCGCACACATGTGAAATATTTTCTATGCACGTTGAAAATTTTATAAATACGTGATGCACATTTCTTTAAACTACATGTTTCGAACACATTTCTAATACACGGTAACGTTTTCCAAATATCATACACATTCTTTTAATGACAATAAATATTTTCTAAACTATGCAAACATTTCTTTTATATTGTATAAACATTTTCAAAAAATTCATGGACATCTTTTGGAAACAAGTGAGTACTTTAAAATAATGTCATGTACATTTTCTAATGGTATCATTTTTTTTATAAACTATGCGAACATTTCTTGAAACACCAGAATATTTTCTTTAAACTGTTACATACACTTTTTATCATTTTGTAATTACATCAGGCAAACATTTTTTACAATGTATACACATTTAAAAAATATGGCATACACGTTTTTGAAACACGGGACATTTTTTCATTATGACGAACAGTTTTTTTTTTGAAAGTTATCTACATTTTCTAAAACTATGGTAAAAATATGATTTACACATTTTAATAATTTAAAATTCATGGCTTTGAATTTTTTAAGTAAATTTTAGTTTTGTAATATATGTGTTTTAGATTTTTTTTACTAAATTATGAAAAAAAGAATGGAAAAAGAGAGGTGAAAAAAATAAGAAGCCTGAGCAGGAACCTGGGCCGCCCCAACCGTCTCGCGCTTGAAGCGACGCTCCCGTACAGCTCCCTAAAAGCGAGACATAGCTTCCCCCCGCACACATTTCGCCCACCAGAAGAGGGGCTCCTATTGGGCGCTTCTGGCACCAGGAAGCTCTCTGGCGCCCACGCGCCAACCCTGGTGGCAGGCCCACTAGAGCGAGATCGATTGCATTAGAAAAATAGAGCGAAAAAAAAGAAAAACAGAGCGAAAAAATGGTGAATTCAAAAATGTTCATGATTTTAAAATAATGTTCATTAATTTGAAAAAGTTCATAAAATTTGAAAAAAGTTCATAAAATTGGAAAAAAGTTTATCGAAAATGAAAAATAGTTCGTGAATTTTGGGGAAAAAAAGTTCGTGAATTTTGGGGGAAAAAGGTTCATGGAACTTGGAAAAAAATTCGTCGAATTTAAAAAAAGTTCATCGATTTTGAAAAAACAAGTGTATCGAAATAGGAAAAATGTTCATAAAATTTTAAAAGTTCATCGAATGTCAAAAAACGATCATCGGTTTGAAGAAAAAGTTCACGTATTTGCAAACAATTCATTGAACCAGGAAGAAGAAAAAAGAAAAAGGGAAACAGGGAAAAAGGAAAACAAAAAAACGGAAGAAATAAAGAAGGAAAAGATTGTAACTCTGGGTGACGGGTTGGTTGCACCAGCGTACCTCGATGAGGGAGGTGGCTGGTTTGATTCACAATCAGCGCGCATTTTTTGTCGGGATTAAAACACAGAAAAAAAAAGCTACATGGGCCGGCGTAGCGCAGGGGCGCTTCAGGCGCCCGTTTGCAAAATACACAGTAATGGGCGCCTGAAGCGCCAAATAGGAATTGCCCAGCGCAAGACATAACTCGGTCTCGCTGGAGAGGGGCCGATGGGCCAGTCCAGTACAAGTCCTGGGCGAACGGTTTTCACGGAAGTATTTTTGACTGTTTTTTTTGCGTGTTCTTTTTCCTGTTTTCTTTCTGTGGTGGTAATCATCGGTTTTTGTTGTGGTTTTTCAGTTTTTAGCGTTTCTTTACACTTTTTTGGGGGTTTCCATTTTCCCCGTTGCCGTTTTTTCTGGTCGGTTTTCTGTGTTTCTTTTACCGATATTCTCCGGATTTTGTGTTTCTTCCCAGTTTTTCTTTCGTTTTTCGTTGTCCTTTTCTTTTTTTTCAACAAGTGTTACATTTTTAATACACATTGTACATTTTTTGTATACACGTGAAATCTTTTTTTGATACACACAGAACACTTTTCGAATACAAGATTTACTTTTTTCGAATACATGTTTTCGAACATTTTCTTGAATACATGTTAAACATTTCCTAAATACATATCAAACATTTTTTGAAGCATGTTAACATTTTTTAATGTACTTTTTTGAATACCATGATTTTTTTAAACTGCATTAGCATTTTAATTTCAATATTAATATTTTGGAATATAAATAAATGTATGTAAGAAAAACAACTATCGAAAGGAAGTGAGCTCGCAGTAAGCGAGCAATAGACCCGCTCCACATATCGTGCGTAGCCCGCAGTAAGGAAGCAAACAAAGTTTGCATACCTTTCCAGCATTCTTAGGATCGACCAATTCCTCGGGCTGTATACTATACACATCCTCGGTAATATTTCCATTTAGAAAAATTATTTTGACATCCATATGTCATACTCCCTCCGTCCAAAATAAGTGTTTTGTATTTACTATTTAGTACAACTTTAGTAATGGGACGGAGGGAGTATATCGCAATCGAAATAAGCAACAATTGCTAGCAAAATCGTACAGACTTAAGCATCGCTACTAGACAGAAAGTCTTATCGTAGTCAACTCTTTACTTTTGTCGGAACCTTTCGCGACAATACGAGCTTTATGGACGGTGACGTTAACATCCGTGTTTGTCTTTCTTCTGAAAATTTATTTACATTCAATTGGTTTCAAAGCCTCACGAGGATCTACCAAGTTTCAAACTTGGTTTTCGTACATGGATTTCATTTAAGATTTCATGCCTTTAAGCCATTCATTGGATCTAGGGCCCACCATTGCTTCCTTGTAATTTGGAGGTTCATCATCCACTAGAATGAATATTTCATACTACTGAGGTGGTTCTCGAACTCTACTTGTCCTGCATGGTTCGGATACAGTCTTGTCCGAAGTTTCTACAACACATATAGGAACTTCCTGTTCTGTTGTAAGTATGACTTGCGGAATTACTTCCGGCGCCTCAGCACTTGGAACTGTCACCGAAGATTCAATAATCTCATCAACCTGCACCATCCTTCCACTCACCTCTTTAGCAAAAAATTCTCGAGAAAGACTTCGTTCTTTGCAACAAACACTTTTCCCTCATAGCGGTGGTAAAAAGAATAACAACTGTATTTTTGGGATAACCTACAAAATAGCGTTTGCCTAATTTGGGGTCGAGCTTGTGGCTGTAAACGTTTTGCATAAGCGTCAAAACCTCACATTTTAAGAAACGATAATTTTGGTTTCTTCACATGCCATATCTCATATGGCGTTGTCTCAACAGTCTTTGACGACGTTTTGATTAGCATGAAAGCCGCGGTTTGTAGCGTGTAACCCAAAAAGATAAAGACAATTCTGTTAAGGATATCATAGACCTTACCATGTCTAACAGGGTTCTGTTACGTCTCTTGGACACCCCATTTCTCTATGAAGTTCCGGGTGGCGTAAGTTGTGAAACTATTCCACGCTCATTAAAATGTTTGCTAAACTCGTGACTTAGATATTCTCATCTGCGATCTAATCGCAGAAATTTAATCTTTCCATCACGATGGTTATCCACTTCATAGGTAGAGAGCCAATGTGGCACGTAAAGATCTCAACAAATTTTTCTGCATTATTGATAGCCTCACCAAATAGAAACAGTTCAGTTTTATGAAAAATTACAAATAGAAACAGTTCGGTTTTATGAAAATTAATCTTTTAACCTGACATTTGCTCAAACGTACACACTTTAAAAAAAATTATGAGCACTATCAAAATCATTTTGTAGAAGAAAAATAGTGTTGTCTACATATTACAGCATGTTAACTCCCTTCTCAGTATTACCCACCAACACCCCTTTTTTTTGCGAGAAACTTCCAATATATTCATCTTCAATCATGGCAGTACAAAGAACAACAGAGGTAATAAAAATTACAACCATGTCCGTGGACCACCTAGCGACGACTACAAGCACTGGAGCGAGCCGAAGGCGCGCCGCCGTCATCGCCCCTCCCTCACCGGAGCCGGGCAAACCTTGTTGTAGTAGACAGTCGGGAAGTCGTCGTGCTAAGGCCCCATAGGACCAGCGCACCAAGTAGCAACCATCGCCGATGAAGAAAGTCGTAGATCAGAAGGATCAAACCTGTAAACACCCAAACAAAGACGAACGAAGACCGGATCCAAACAGATCCACCGAAGACCAGCACCGACCGAATCCCGCGAGATCCGACGGAGACAAACCTCCACACGCCCTCCGACGATGCTAGACACACCATCGGGACGGGGATAGAACGTGAGAGACATTATTCCTACTAAGGGATATCGCCGCCGCCACACAGCCCCAACCCTGGTCAGGTCAAAGATCAGAGGGGACAAAGAATCACCATGTATCAGGCCCTTATGAGTGGGGAGAAGCTTCAATGTTATCATTAATTTTAGTACAAACATTACCAACCCCCCCCCCCCCACCCCCCAATGGTATACATAGTCCAATCAATTCATTTTATCGTGGACCATTTGTAATACAAAAGGCCATTTACTCTTATCGTAGGATTTCTCAAAAAACAACTTTAAAAATCAAAGCACTTTGTTTTTTTAGCATGAATATTGTTCAAAGCCTCATGTAAATTCAGTACCCTTCCATAATACTCCCTCCGTTTCCTAATATAAGACCTTTTTGCTATTTTAAAATATTAACTACATACATACTAAAATGAGTGAATGTACATACTAAAATGTGTCTACATACATTTAAAGCTAAAAGGTAGGTGCCCGGGCGTGTCTGGTGCCGATTTGGTCTCTGTACACACGTTTAAAGCTATCCTAATATAAGACCTTTTTGCTATTTTAAAATATTAACTACATACATACTAAAATGAGTGAATGTACATACTAAAATGTGTCTACATACATTTAAAGCTAAAAGGTAGCTGCCGGGAGTGTCTGATCAGTGCCGATTTGGTCTCTGTACATACGTTTAAAGCTAAAAGGTAGATCTCTGTACATACGTTTAATGCTAAAAGGTACGTGCCCGGGCGTGTCTGATCGTCCTTTTTAAAAAAATGAGACCAACCCAAGGGCTAATCCTCGTTGGCATTTTTTTATAGGAGAAACTCCGCGAGCACCGCGCGTCCGAGCCGGGGCTCGAATTCGGGTGGGCTGGCAGCTACCCCAGCTGCCCAGCCAACGGGTCGACGCCCCGTCCTCCTGATCGTCCCTTTTGAGGGGTGCCGATTTGGTCTCCGGTTGCGTCATCGGGTATTGGGCGGACGTTTAGGGAGGAAATAGGTCTAAGAGTCATTCATCGATGGCGAAGGCCGGGATGTGAATGCAAAATGATGCCGTGCAAACGGTTCTCTCTTTTTACTATAAAAAAAAACGGTTATCTCTTTTTTGGCACGAGGAAAATACTGAAAAAGAGGCGCAACGCCCCTGTTGTTTATTTATTTA
Organism: Elymus sibiricus; assembly: GCA_039707655.1. NCBI lineage: Eukaryota > Viridiplantae > Streptophyta > Magnoliopsida > Poales > Poaceae > Elymus > Elymus sibiricus. The sequence continues at coordinate 34,563,914 of CM077670.1, forward strand.
TGCATAATATGGACATGCCTTGGTACATAGGCAACTTACATCATCGTACTGAGCCCGTGCCACAACTTATTTATGCTACTCCCGCGTACATACGAACAACATACACATACAAGTCCAGCTCTTAAACGGCACGGGCACCAGCTCACATTCACCCAGCAGTGGCCTTGCAGCCTCAGATCGCCCCGGTTGCCATCCTCAGCAACGCCTCCACGGCTTCGTCGCCGCGCCCACGGTCACCACGGCGGCGGCGCCTCTCCTCTTCCCCGCGCTCCTGCTCCTGCTCCTGCTCGCGGCTCTGCTGCTCGGGTCCGGCGACGAAGCCCTCGTCCTGATCCTTGGCGCGGAACACCTCTTGCACCTCCCTCGCGGGCGCGCCGGGGAACGTCAGCTCCTGGGCGGGGCTGTCCAGCTTGCCGATCACGTTGTTCCTCCCGGCGAGCCACACCCTCTCGTTCCTCTCGGCGTTGATCTCGAAGCACACCACCTGGAGGTTGCTGCTGCCGCGGGACGAGGCGATCTCCACGACCGGGTGGCCGGGGGGCACCACGAACGCCGAGCCGGGCGACACCCGCGCGCGGACCGTCTCGTACCTCTGCTGATCCTGCTGCTGCTCCTCCTCCGACTCGGACTCAGACTCGGACCCGCGTCGACGTTGCTGCCGCTGGTCGTTGTCCTCTTGCTCGCGCCACTTGCCCTTGCCGTGCTCGTGCTCGCGCTCGCTGTCGCGGCCAAGGTGCGGGCACACGATCTGTACCTCGCCCTGGCCGTCCAGCACGACGGCGAGCTTGAACGACTGGGTGTTCAAGTACGGCACGGTCATAGAACTCTGCAATTGACACATGTATGCATGTAAGCAACAGTTGAGTAACAAATCAAATCAAGCGCCGCCGCTGGTGGGTAGGTAATTAAGCGTGGTGACGTACCGGCGTGATGTTGGCCACGGCGACGCGGACGTCGTGGTGGGCAAGGGCGTGGAAGCTGCGGGCGTCGACCTCGAAGAGGCGGCCGTGGCGGTTGGCGATCTTGGGGCGCTGCTCCAGGAGGTTGTAGGTGTCGCGCGAGTCGCCGCGGAACGGGGGGAGAGGCCAGTGGTGGCCCTGCCCGCCCTCGGACGCCTGGCGACGCAGCTCACGGAGCTGCTCCTCGGACGCGCGGACGATGGAGATGGACTCCTCCTCCTCCTCCTCCTTGCCTTGGCGCCTGCCGAACAGCCTGTCCAGCTGCTCATCCGAGGTCTGCACGTTCACGTCCATGTCCATGGATATAATTGTGTGAATGGATTAAGTAAAGAAAGAAGAGAAATTTATCGATTAATTCGTGCATGCATGTAAGTTGGTACGTACCTTCAAAACCGCTCTGAGCACGCGTTTGCTCAAACTCGCCAGGAGAGGCTTGGCCGAGAAATACTGCATGGGATATCCACGCGTCAGTCAGTCACTACGTCGTTATAATTCGAGCAGCATCTACTAGTACGTTTTACCTGGAACTTGCCCGGCACGGAGATGGTGTGGAGGATCTTGGCGATGACCAGCTTCCTCCGGCCGTCGGTGTTGGCCAGGTGCATGATGGACCCCGCCGGCGCCACGATGACATCGCCTTGCCTGACGGTGTAGGACCGCTTCTCGCCGTTCTCGATCACCGTCAGCACACCCTCGCCTGCATGCGCACGTTAATTGTCATCGACCCGCAGATGCACGATGCACATGCGTGCATGCGAACGTACCTTGAGCGACGTAGCCGACGCCGTCCGCGTCCGTGAAGCTAGGCACGACGAACGCGCGCGGGTTCACCTCCATGATGGCCACACGGTAGTTTCTGATGCCTCGGAGGAGCCTGGACACTTCGTCGAACGGGCGAAGGGCCTTGATGAACCCGTGGTCGCTCCGGATGATGCTACGGAAGTTGCGCGGGCCGAACACGTACGGCCGGCGGCTATCCCCCTGCTCCTTATCACGCTCTCCCTCGCCGCGCCGGCCACGGCCCTGCTCCTCCTGCTCGCGCCTCCCGTGCTCCTCACGCTCTCCCTCGCCGCGCCGCCCACGGCCACGGCCCTGCTCCTCCTCACGCTCTCCCTGGCCGTGCCGGCCACGGCCACGGCCCTGCTCCTCCTCACGCTCTCCCTCGCCGTGCCTGCCATGGCCACGGCCCTGCTCCTCCTGCTCATGCCTTCCGTGCTGCTGCTGGTCGTCCCGGCACTCCTGCAGGCACCGGGCATGCGAGTACCGCGGCCGGTCCTCCTGGCACCGCTTCACGCACTGCTGCAGCGAGTGCCCACCGCGCCTGTCCTCCTCGTCCTCATGGGAGGCCGAAACAGCCGCGGCGAAGAGAAGGCTGGTTCCCAGGAGGAAGAGGAGAGGAATGGTTGCTCTGGTCGCCATGGTTTGTCACTCTGCTCTGCTTGCTACCTCGCTCTCTGTGTGTGGCTGTGCTAGGAAATGGAGCTTGAGGCACCTTATTTGTAGCGCGAGCGCCGCTGTACGTGGCGCCATGGCGCGGCTACGTGGAGGGGAGCTGCGTGCCAGCGGGGAGGCGGGTCGCCACGTCTCGCGGCCGTGCTTATCGGGCCATCGGCGAGGTGCGGGCCAGCTTGGGCGTCGCGTGTCGTGGAGTGCTCTTGCTCGCGGCGAGCGGCGCCGAGCGACGGAGCTGGTTGAGTGGATTGCGATGCGGTGCTTCGTACAGAGCACCTAGACGCTGGACGGACAACCCGAGGAGAGCGTCCCATGACTCCAGTAGCTAGGAGACGTGCCCACTTCCTACCCGGCCTCTGAATAGAGCTTCCCCACGCGAAATTTTTATGCAAAAGAAAAACAAACATTTCTTCTTGGCTTTTGAAAATGATGGTTCTTCCCAAAATTGTTTATGGAGGCCGAGCTCCATGGAGGCCTCCAAATGCAAAATTCAAAATTCATGAAAATTCATATTTTTTATATTTCAAATTTATTTTAAAAAATACAGATATAATGAAGGCATAATGCATAAGTGTGTACATTTTCAGGACGAAATACGTTGAAATGAGGGTTTTGTAAAAAAAAAACTGGGGCTTTTTAACACATGATACTATTAAACCTTCCAGACCATGAATTTCTCTTTTCTGTATAGGTTGCATTTCAATGTATTTTATCCTGAAATTTTACACACATACACCTCACATCCTTGTTTACTTGTACAAAAATTTTCAGATTTTTTTGAATCTGAAAATTTTGAATTTTGATTTTTTCAAAAATTCGGCCTCCATGGAGGCCGAGATCCAAAATGTCATACTCTTGTTCTTCTAATCTAAGTCATTATTCTAGGTGCTTGGATCAACATTTAAGTATCTTCCTATCGATGTCACTCTAGTTTAGTTAAATTGTCATTTAAAAGAAACGTTTAGTTAAATTGTATAGACCATAACATTAACTCATTTTAAAAAAGAAACTGGAATTAGGTAAGCTGAGTGCGTCGTTATTAGACACTTGGCTTATAAAGTCCACCGTCAAGGAGCCGTCAACTGGGGTGTGAATGAACATGTGGCAGGGACCTTACCGAGTGCACCCTGTTAGCCGAGTGTATTTTCCCACTTTAGCTGTATGTCAGGCGACTGAATTTTCATTTTTGGGTCAGTCAAATTTGTAGCCCTTGATTCAAGGTGCTTTGTGAGACGTGCGGAAGCTCAACATGGTGGATTTGAGGCTTCCTCGGTTGCACCCTGTGACGTGGAAGGAGGACTTGCTAGACCCAGAGTTTATTAAGAAGGATCATGCTGCTATTGCTGTTTCAGTTATGTGGGCAATTTGGAATAATAGGAACAAGTATGTTCATGGTGAGGTGCAGTTCCAACTACACAAATCCATGGAGATCATTCATGAATTAATAAGGGCGCTGGACATCCCTTCTCCAGCACCGGTGATGAATGTTGGCTCTAAACCGAGATGGAATGCGCCTGAACCAGGGTGGGTCAAGCTCAATACAGATGGTGCTATAGATATGGTTGGTGGGGCGGCCGGTGCAGGTATTGTTGGGCGGGACTCGACGGGGTCTTTTCTTGTTGCCAGAAGCTCAAAGTATATGGCCATTGATGATCCTTTTACTGCGGAGCTATTGGCTTGCCATGATGCTATGAGACTAGCTATGGACAAATCATTTTCTCATGTAATAGTTGAGTCTGATTGTCAAAACCTTTGCAACATGTGGATGCAAGGAGATGATAGGTCCATAGGAGGTCAAGTCTTTAGAGAGATGCGGTCTTATCTCTCGAGTTTTCAGGGATTCAAACTTGTCTACACACGCAGGGAGGCCAATGTGGTGGCTCACCGTTGTGCTAGACATTCCCTTTCTTTAGCTGTTAATCGGTGTACTTTCGATGTAATTCCTGAGTTTCTGATTGAGCCTGTTCAGTCAGATATGATCCGCTTGTATGAATACTATGCTAGTAGGGCGGTTCTCTAAAAAAAAAAAAAGACTGACCCGTTTATTTGTTCAGTCGATTTCTTGTTTTCTTGCTGAGTGCGTGATGTCCTCTTCATGCATGCATGTCTCCAGCTCAAGACTCTTGCACGCACATGGATGGATGGAATGCATGTCAATTTAGTCTCTGTGTGTGTGCATGATTTTTTTAGTTGGTTTTTTTTCCTTTATGTGTATTTTGGATGTTGAGTGTGTGTAAATATGTACGTGCAAGTACTATACAAATATGTGTACAAATTATACTAGAGTGCGGAAATGTCACTATTTATATGTTTATTTTTATGTATTATTTTTTGTGCTAATTGTGTGGAAGTTTTTGTTTTAAGTTTTTTTATTTCCTTTCATCTTTTTTGGTATTTTTTCTTAGAAAATGTCATTTTTTTATGTGTAAGTATGCACATATGTACTAAAAGAATATGTGTGTAAATTATACTAGATTCTGAAAATTGCACTATTATATGTGTATTCCTTGCATATTACAAAAAGTGCAATTTTAGTGCAAAGTTGTGTAGAATTTTTTTTGTTTTCTTTGTTCTTAAAGGGTAATACCAATGCAACTAATTCCTTTTTCCTTAGATTTTTTTATTTTGTTTCAGTTTTTTTTTTCATTTTGTATCTTCTTAAAGGGTAATACTAATGCCACTAATTCATTCTTTTGTAGAAAAACTTCATTATTATTTTGAGTTATTTTAATTTTTATTTCATTTTCTTTATTTTAAGGGGTAAACCGGTGTCACTAATTCATTCCTTCTTAGTAAACTACTTTTTTGCGAAAATTTCACTATTTATATGCTTATTCTTGCATATTATAAAAATGCATAATTTCTGTGTAAATTGTGTGCAATTCTTGGAGCCCTTTACCCATTGCCTCTTTTTATTATGTTTGTATTCATTTTGCTTTGTTTTTCATTTTTTTATTTTTTGGTTGGTTTTTTTCTATATGGGTATTTGTGCGGTGTTGGGTGAGTGTATATGTATACACACAAACTATACAGTATGTGTGTAAAGTTATTATATGCTTATTCTTTACATATTACAAAAAATGTAATTTCAATGTAAAGACGTGTCCAAGTTTTTAAAAGATTTTATTCATTTTCTTTCTTCTTAAAGGGTAATACCAATGTCACTAACACATTTTTGCTTAGAAAAATTAATGATTTTGATTTAGTTTTAGTTTAATTTTGTTTTCTTGCTTCTTTAAGGGTAATACCAATGCCACTAATTTATTTCTTCTTTGAAAAATTCTTTTTGCGAGAATTCCACTATTATATGCTTATTCTTGCATATTATAAAAATGCACAATTTCTATGCAAATTGTGTGCAATTTTTTTTCATTATTTTTTGTTTTATTTCTTCTTAAAGGGTAATACCAATGTCTCTAATTCATTTTCTTTATAAAGCTTCATTATTTTGATTTTTTGATTTTTATTTTATTTTTTTGTATTTAAGGGTAATACCAATGCCACTAATTTATTCGTTCTTAGAAAACTTCAATTTTTTTGCAAAACTTCCACTAGTATATGCTTATTTTGCAAATTATGAAAATGCGCATTTCTGTGTAAATTGCGTGCAAATTTTGTCATAATTTGTTTTAATCTTTTCTTAGAAAACTTCATGTTTTCTTGTTTAACTTTATCTTTTTCCATTTATTCTTTAAGGTGACACCACCACAAATCCAAACTTTAGGCGACCGTCCCTTTTTCTTCTTTTGATTATTGGTTAACAACTCATAGTAATTAAAACCATGGTAACTAAAAGACTGGTGTTATTCTAACAATATTTAGAAAATATTTTGCTATCAAAGATTACACGTGGCTACTTTGAACTGTTGATGACTTAGAAAACAACTAATTGTCAATGAGGAAAAGTATTGTTCAATCAATTTTTTCAGTTAACTCACACATAGGTGCTCTGATAGTAGTACTACATTCTTTGTACATTCAACGTCCTCCTGCCCAAGCGTATGTGTGTAAGGCGAAACAGTTGAAGGAACGAACCTGAAACTGCACAAACTGGAGCCATGCATGACCGACAACAATTAACAGCTTTCACGCCACAGTGCATCGTATTCCTTAGTCCAGAACGATATGTACCTAATGTTGCTGCAGTGCACGTTCTGCAGGAATCAACGGAGCTCCGTCGGGCGAGGCAGGGTGCATGGAGTGGTGCATGCACATGATGGATCGTCGGCCAGCTCTGCACTGCTCCGGGACGGTCAGCTCTTCCAACCTGGCGTCTCACTGCCACTAAAGACGTACGGTTATCGACTGAAGCAATTTTGTGGCCAGTCGACCGACCCAAATTATATTTTCAGTCGACTGGCATCTAGCCGGTCCCGTATTTTCCTATCTATGCCGAGCATGCTGAGTAGGCCGAGTGTTTCCTCGGGAACACTCGGCTTACATGCTCTTTTGTCGAGTGGCTTATAGTTGATGAATGTTTGAGAAATTACACTCGGCTTAGAGCCGAACACTCGACTTAGGCCTCGCCACCCATCCGCCTCATATCCGGCAGCCTTAGGGCAATGGAGGCGCAATGGATCCCGAAGGGATCTTGTTCTGTTTTTAGGTATTTTTGTGAGTTCGTTTATGGTTTGTGTTCTGCTCAGTAAGACGAGGTGGTGACTGTTACCTCAAGATGAAATAAGGTTCTCCCCACCTAGTCTCTCGTTCGAATGATGCCTCTAGCGTCGTCGGAGGGCATGTGCAGGTGTATCTCCGGCAGATCTCGCGGGATTCGATCGGTGCTGGTCTTCAATGGATTTGCTTGGATCCAGCCTTTGCTCGTCTTCGTTTGTGTATCTACTGGTTGGATCCTTTCGATCTACACTTCTTCGCATCGGCAACCGTTGTTGTTCTGGTGCGTTGGTCCTGTGGTGCCTTAGCACGATGACTTACCAACTGTCTACTAAAACAAGTTTGGCACGACTTCGATGAGGGAGGGGTGATGACGGCGGCGTGCCTTCGTCTCGCTTCAGTGTTTTGTTGCTAGATGGTCTACAGACATGGCTGTAATTTTTGTTATTTTTGAGTTCTTTGTACTGTCATGGCATGATGAATAGATTGAAAGTTTTCTCGAAAAAAAAACACTGAAAAGCACTCATTAATGAGCGTCGTCGCATGTCTAGTCAGTCCGCACCCATTTGCCGCTTTCGCGCGCTCTTTCCCGCCGGAGCGCACCTTTCCCCGCGCCCTTGCCCGTGGAAGCACAACTATATAAACTGACACTCTCTCCATCATTGTGATACGTCTCACACATATTTACAAATTTGATTATGTTCATGCTACTTTTATACCATTTTTACAAAATTTTGGCACAATTTTATATCAATTTATTTGACTAACTTCTTGATCAAGTGCCCAATGCAAGTTGGAGTTTTTTATTTTCGTTTTGCAGAAAACCACGTTTTCAGGGACAAAAAAATTGAAAAAATTATTTTCAAAAGTTTTCCATCAAGAAGGAGCGAAACAACTGAACAGCCAGCAGAGGAGGGCCCATGCGGGCCCCACACGAGCATGGTTCACGGCATCAACACACACACACGCCGCGGTGAGGCCCCGACGGCTTCAATGCGTAGCCAACAAGTGAAAGTCGCAGAGAGCAGGGCACAGTCACGCACTGCAGATCGACGCCGCTGCCTTGATGCAACGTCGCTCTTGAGCCTACTGCCGGGGTGAGTGTGCGGTGGGGAGGAGAAGAGCATCAAGGGGTGCGCCATAGTTTGGTGGACCTGGGAGGTGAAGGAGGATTTAGAAGTTACGGTTTTGTGAGTTGGGCACCAATCGGTTGGAAGGATATAAAAGTTAGGTATACGGCTGCTTCGTGCACCTGTCGGTTGGTGATAATGTGGGCACTCTAGGCGGGCCCGGTTTCTATGTTTTTTTCGGTCGATAGTTTTCTCGATCGAGTTGTTTGTTGGTCTTGGTCCGGTTTTTCTTCCGTATTTCCTTTTCTTACAGTTTTTTTCTTTCATTTTTTGTTTGTTCATCGTTTTCTTTGATTTTTCTGTTTTCTTTGCTTTTTCATCGGTTTTCTTCGCTCTTTCTTGGTTTTCAGTGATTTTTTTCTTTTCTTTCTTTTTTTCATTGTTTCTTTCTCCATTTTCAATGTTTTCCCTTTTGTTTTCGAATTTATTTTATTTTTCTTTCATTTTCTTTGTTTCTTTTTTGCTTTTCTTGCTTTTCTTGTTTCTTCTCGGTTTTGATTCTTTTAGCACTGGTTTTCAATGGTTTTTTTTGTTTCTTTTGTCGATTTTTATTGGTTTTTTCTTTCTCTTTTTGTATAGAACAGGAATATTTATTTACACACGTTATATATTTTTCAAATACATGAACCATTTTCCGTATACATCTGAAACATTTTTTTACACGTTGAATATTTTTTCAAATACATGTTATACTTCTTTTTCAAATACATATTTCGATGTCAACTTTTTTACATATGACGAGGGCATGTACTAGGGATAGGGTAACAGGCCTGACCTACAGACCCTACCGTAGGATACCATACACCTTATACTGGGCCCCAGGGCGGCAGGGCCAGATCAGCAGTCAGATATTCTGCAGAGTAACATTCACTCGGAAGACAATAAGACCACTCGGAGGACAACTCTCCACTCGACCGGCTGATTTCACTCGGAGTACCTGTCGTCACTCGGTCAGGGAAGACCAGGAGACTCTCCAGGAACGCAACGGTCAGGACGTGCGTCCACCCTCATCAATTGTAATCAATGCGCCCGTTACCAATCGCTGGCGCCCTTAAACCCCCTCTTTAACCCTTGGTTATGGCGGCATTCATGGGGGGCCTGGCGGACTCTATATAAGCCGCACCCCAGCTCCATAACAAGGGTTCGCAATCCTTTGTAATCCATACACTCAAATCAAACAAGCTCCCGAGCACCGAAACGTAGGGCTGTTACCTCCACCGCGAGGGGCCTAAACTCGTAAATCCGAGTGTAACAACTGCGCCGTAGCTAGGATCTGCCCTCTAATCCGTACCCCCATACACTACTGTCAGGCTTATACCCACGATAGTTGGCGCCCACCGTGGGGCCGGCGTCTAGCGACTTCCGGCGTAGTTGCAATTTTCCCATCATCATCATGGTTTCCGGCGGTGGACTGACTCTGGGCGGCGAGATCCGTTTCGGCGTCCTCAGTTTCATCGCTGACGATTCGGCGTGGCTTCAGGAAGCCCCGCTGGATGTCGAGGCGTTGCCCATCCGCGGCGCAGCGCACTTCCACGCGAGTGCCTTTGGCGTTCTTCTTCGACAACCTTCGACACCGTACCGGTCGGTGCCTCCTCGCTTCACCAGCCACAGTCGCAAGCGTTCCGGACGCTCACGGCTTCAACGGTGGATCAAGCACGCGGTGGCCCTTCAGGCTGCGGCCCCGCAAGTCACGGCAATTGAGCCCGATGAGCCCGTCTTCGATTCGTTCGCCTCCTTGCGTGAGCACTCGGAAAGCTTATCCTAGTGCGAGAGCAGTGATCCCGCTGCAGAGGTGCTGATGGCCGATTCCCCGCCTAGTCCGCCTGGGTACGGCCGCGGTGGCGCGGAGACCGGTAACCCGTCGCGCGCCGATCTTGGCGGCGACAGAGACCGTCACGACGACGAGTACTACCCCCGACCTCTCACTTGGCAGCAGAGAGAGGAACTGCAGCGTAGAAACGAGCATGCCCTCTAGACGCCCATCGTTGGGACGACTCCCGAGGCTTAGGCTTTGGAGGCCGCGCGCCAGGCCAATTTGGCTGAGCGCAGTCGTCTGGAGGCGCTCCAGAAATGACTCGACGATCGTGCCCAGCGACAACATCAGCCCAGTTCTAGTCGACGGCAGCGGCAGTTGTTCTCGAATGATCAGCAGCAGAACTTCCAGGTATTTCGCACTCCCGTTCAGAATTTGGCGGCGGCCACTCGGATAGCAGATTCCATCGAGCCGTCCCGATCCGAGGCGGGAGAGGGCTTACGGCAGATCCGGGCCTTACTTAAGGCAGCTGAAGAGCAGAATTCAGCGGTGTCCCAGTCGCGCAACAGGATTCACAGCAGATCCGTCAGAGCTAACACCGTCCAGTCGGCCCACAGCCCGGTGACCCCGAGAAGAAACAGACACTCGCCTCAGCGGCGAAACGACCAAGGCCACCACCGAGATCAGTACTCGGGACAGGGTCGCAGTCGGAATACGCCTCCGCGGCGTCCGGATGATCGTCGCCGTATGCCGACGCCCCCTCCGCGGGATGGCTCGTACGCGCCCCGGCTGTATGATGTCAGGCATCCTTACGGCAATGATCGGAGGGCCAACCCTCCTCGCCATGGTGACGGTTATCGCCAGAGAGAACCAGTCGACTTCCATGACCTGCAGTTCAATGCGAGATCCGTACTCGCTCAGAACCTGGTCGATAGAGGCAGGGCTCTCAGAGAGAACTTGGATAGAGATCGTCCGAGTGGAAGTGGAGCCTTCGTCTCCGGACCCGAGTGTTTCAGCAGAGCAATCAGGGCCGCGGAGATTCCACCTAACTTCATATTGGCGGCTGGAGTGAGTAAATTCACTGGTGAGTCAAAGCCGGAAACGTGGCTAGAAGATTACCGAGTTGCTGTTCAGATTGGAGGAGGTAATGATTATGTGGCTATGAAACATCTGCCTTTGATGCTGGAAGGATCAGCCCGGGCCTGGCTCAACCAGCTCACCACGGCTAGCATCTACTGCTGGGAAGATTTGGCTCGAGTGTTCATTAAAACATTCGAGGGCACGTGCAAGCGCCCGGCCGGATTGACCGAGTTACAGCATTGTGTGCAGAAGCCGAATGAAACCATGAGGGAGTACATTCAGCGTTGGACAACCTTGCATCATGCGGTTGAGAATGTCACTGAGCACCAAGCCGTCTGCGCCTTCAAGGCAGGAGTCAGATATAGAGAGCTCATCCTGAAATTTGGCCGGTCGGGATCTTTGACCATGAGCCGAATGATGGAGATCGCCACTCGGTATGCGAACGGAGAGGAGGAAGACCGTCTCCATAGCGGCAAGGGGAAAGCTAGTGAGCCCAACCCTGGAAACAACAACCCCAGTCGGAAGCCAAAGCGCAAAGCTGATGGATCGGCTCAGGCCGAGGCTGCCGCACTGGCTGGTCAAGCCAAAAACAAAGGGAAGGCCAAAGAAAAGTGGATCCCAAGGAAGAAGAAAGATCAGTCGGGCCAAGATGTCCTCGATTTGCCGTGCCACATTCACACCAGAAAAGATGAAGAGGGCAATCTGATATTGCCCAAGCATACCACTCGACAGTGCAGATTGTTGATACAGCAGTTCCGAGAGGGTCAGTCGAGTGAGAAAAGTCCAGACGGTGTTGATGATGAAGACGAAGATAAAGCTTATCCTACTGTCAACGCAACTCTGATGATATTTGCGGATGTTGAGAGCAAGAGCCGGCTGAAGGTCATCAACCAAGAAGTAAACATGGCCATGCAAGCGACGACGAAATTCCTGAACTGGTCGAAGACTCCGATCACCTTTGATCAGTCGGACCATCCGGCCTACATTGCCACCCCTGGGCGGCAGGCGCTGGTGGTCGATCCAGTCATGGGAAGCGTTCAGTTGCGTAAGGTCCTCTTGGACGGTGGAAGCGGCCTGAACATACTCTACGCTGAGACCCTGAAAGGGATGGGCATTTCGATGTCTCGTCTCAGCGAGAGTAGTATGCAGTTCCACGGAGTGATCCTTGGCAAGAAAGCAAAGTCACTCGGGCAGATTGCCCTGGATGTGGTCTTTGGAGACGACAAGAGCTTCAGGAAGGAAAGGCTAACTTTCGAAGTGGTCGACTTTCGCAGCGCCTACCATGCCATCCTTGGTCGGCCGGCTTACGCACGCTTCATGGCCCGCCCATGTTATGTGTATCTCAAGCTGAAGATGCCCGGCCCCAAGGGCGTGATCACAGTCACTGGCAGCAGGCAGCGCGCGGAAGAGTGTTTGCAGCAGGGGTCCAAGATTGCTGATGAACATATGGCTATGGTGGAGTTAGAAGAGTACAAGAAAAACGCCGTTCCGAGTGATCTGTTACGCTCCAAGAAGCCAGCCGCAGAGTCTGCGTTCCAGTCGGCCGGTGAGACGACGCATGTGCACGTTCACCCGGAGGATCCCAATGCCGCACCCACCAACATATCGATGACACTTGACAGCAAATAGGAAGCCGCGCTCATCCAGTTCCTCCGTGAGAACTGGGACATCTTCGCATGGAAGCCATCTGACATGCCGGGTGTACCCAGGGAGCTGGCTGAGCACCATTTGCGAGTCGACCCGAAAGCAAAACCCGTGAAGGAACATCTTCGTCGTTCCGCTACACAGAAGAGGAAGGCCATTGGCGAAGAAGTTGCTCAGCTCCTGGCAGCCGAGTTCATCCGTGAGGTGTACCACTCCGAGTGGCCCGCCAACGTCGTCATGGTTCCTAAGAAGGATAAGTCTCTCCAGATGTGCATTAATTTCAAGCACATCAATCGGGTCTGCCCCAAGGATCATTTCCCGCTCCCCCGCATAGATCAGATCGTAGATTCCACCGTAGGGTGCGAGCGACTGTCTTTTCTGGATGCGTACTCCGGGTACCACCAGATCCGATTGTATGGGCCAGACGAAATAAAAATAGCCTTTATCACCCCATTCGGGTGTTTCTGCTATATCACCATGCCATTCGGTCTCAAGAATGCCGGTGCCACTTTCATGCGCATGGTCCAAAAGTGTTTGCAAACACAGATCAGTCAGAACATTGAGGCATACATGGATGACATAGTGGTCAAGTCCAGAAAGGGTTCCGACCTGCTGGCTGACCTAGCTGAGACTTTCGCAAATATGCGGAAATATGATATTAAGCTGAATCCAGCAAAATGCACTTTCGGAGTGCCAGGGGGCAAGTTACTCGGATTCCTCATTTCCGAACGAGGGATCGATGCCAACCCTGAGAAGATCGGTGGAATAGTATGAATGAAACGTCCAGAACGGCTTCATGATGTACAGAAGCTCACGGGTTGCCTTGCAGCTCTGAGCCGATTCATGTCCCGCCTTGGTGAGAAGGCACTGCCCCTTTACCGATTGATGAAGAAGTCTGATTCGTTCGAGTGGACTACTGAAGCACAAGCAGTTTTCCACCCAGCCGGTGCTCGCTGCTCCGAACAGCAACGAGCCGTTGCTCTTGTACATTGCGGCCTCTGGTCAGGTTGTCAGTACCGTCCTCACAGTCGAGCGAGAAGAAGAGGGCAAAGACTACAAAGTTCAGCGCCCAGTCTATTACATTTCTGAAGTTCTGACTCCGTCCAAGCAGAGGTATCCTCATTATCAGAAGCTCGTCTATGGCATCTACCTGACTGCGAAGAAAGTAGCCCATTACTTCCAAGAGCACGTCGTATCAGTCGTCAGCGACGCCCCGCTGTCTGAGATCATGAACAATCGGGATGTGACTGGTCGAGTGGCGAAGTGGGCTATCGAGCTCCTGCCCCTGGACATCAAGTTCGAGGCAAAAAAAGCGAACAAGTCCCAAGCATTAGCTGATTTCTTAGCCGAATGGACAGAACATCAGCAGCCGACCCAGAGTCACCCGGAACACTGGACCATGTTCTTTGACGGTTCCAAGATGCTGAATGGGTCAGGACCGGAGTTGTGTTGGTGTCTCCAAAGGGTGATCGACTCAGTTATGTTCTGCAGATTCACTTCGATTCCTCCAACAATGAGGCCGAGTATGAAGCGCTCCTTTACGGTCTCCATATGGCCATCTCACTCGGCGTTCGACGCCTGATGGTCTACGGGGACTCGGATCTAGTTGTGAATCAAGTAATGAAGGAGTGGGACATCAGAAGCCCTGCTATGACAGGATATTGCAATGTGGTGAGAAAATTGGAGAAGAAATTCGAAGGACTGGAGTTGCATCACATCCCCCGAGCTAAGAATCAGGAGGCAGACGATCTGGCAAAGATCGGGTCCACTCGGAAATCCATACCCAGCAATGTGTTCCTCGAGCATTTGCGTTCCCCGATGGTGAAAGAAGATCCCTTCACTAAAGAACCCCCGCAAGTGGTTGGTCCATCCGATTCGACTGAAGTCGAGGTCCCGACAGTCATTGATTTGGTCATGGAGGTCCTGGCAATCATGCCCGACTGGACGGTGCCTTACATCACTTACCTGCTCAGACAGGAACTTCCAGAAGATGAAGCTGAGGCCCACCAGATTGTTCGCAGGTCCAAGGCCTTCACAGTGATGGGCGATCAGTTGTACAGAAGGAGCGTCACCGTTGTGACACAATGCTGCATCTCTCCGGAGGAAGGTCGATTGATCTTGGAGGAGATTCACTTGGGAACTTGTGGACACCACGCGTCCTCTTGGACAATCGTGGATAAAGCTTACCGAGCCGGCTTCTTCTGGCCACGGGCCAATGAAGCTGCACAGGAGATAGTCCAACACTGTGCCGGGTGTCAATTCTATGCAAACCTATCACACAAGCCCGCGTCTGCTCTGAAGACGATCCCACTCATCTAGCCGTTTGCAGTCTGGGGACTCGACATGGTGGGGCCCCTCCGGACAGGGGCGAGTGGATTCACCCATTTGCTGGTTGCAGTTGACAAGTTCACTAAGTGGATTGAATCCAAACCCATCAAGAAGCTAGACTCTCGTACAACGATCAAGTTTATGAAAGAGATAGTCTTCAGATATGGCATGCCCCACATCATCATCACTGACAACGGCTCAAACTTCGACTCCAAAGAGTTCAGAGCGTTCTGTGCCGCCCAAGGCACTCGGGTCGACTATGCATCCGTGGCTCACCCACAGTCGAATGGACAAGCCGAGAGAGCGAATGGACTGATCCTTCAAGGGCTAAAGCCACGACTTATGCGTGATTTGGAACATGCAACCGGAGCTTGGGTCACTGAATTGCCGTTGGTTCTGTGGGGCCTGAGGACGACCCCAATCGGTCTACCAATCGCACTCCCTTCTTCATGGTGTACGGAGCTGAAGCTGTCCTGCCGAGTGACCTGCTCCATAATTCACCCCGAGTGGAACTTTACTCCAAAGCTGAAGCAAAGCAGGCGCGGCAAGACGCCGTTGATCTCTTGGAGGAGGAGAGGGAGATGGCTCTTATCCGTTCAGCCACCTATCAACAGGACCTGCGACGTTTTCACGACATGCATGTCAGGGGTCGGGCCTTTCAGGAAGGCGATCTTGTGCTCCGAGTGGATCAGCAGCGACCTCACAAGCTTGCTCCTGCGTGGGAAGGTCCTTTCATCGTGTCAAAAAGTTCTGAATAACGGAGCATACCGCCTGTACAACCTTATGAAGCAAGTAGACGAGCCCCGTGCTTGGAATGCCGACTTGCTCCGATGATTCTATACTTGATATTGAGATGTAATAAAAGCACTCGAGTGATGTTTGATGAATAAAAGCATGACTTTTCCAGTTCTACATTGAATTCACCCATACGCACTCTCTGGCTTACGACCCCCAGTGGGTGTACACCCTTCAACTTAGCTGCGAACCGGCTTTCGCCTAAGCTAAAAACGACTCCGAGTGACGAGCATCCCTCTCACTCGGGGGCTTGGCTGCGAACCAGCTTTCGCCCAAGTTAAAAACCCACTCCGAGTGACGAGCATCCCTCTCACTCGGGGGCTTGGCTGCGAACCAGCTTTCGCCCAAGTTAAAAACCCACTCTGAGTGACGAGCATCCCTCTCACTCGGGGGCTTGGCTGCGAACCAGCTTTCGCCCAAGTTAAAAACTCACTCCAAGTGACGAGCATCCCTCTCACTCAGGGTCTTGGCTGCGAACCAGCTTTTGCCCAAGTTAAAAAACCACTCCGAGTGATGAGCATCCCTCTCACTCGGGGGCTTGGCCGCGAACCAGCTTTTGCCCAAATTAAAAACCCACTCCGAGTGACGAGCATCCCTCTCACTCGGGGGCTTGGCTGCGAACCAGCTTTCGCCCAAGTTAAAAACCCACTCCGAGTGATGAGCATCCCTCTCACTCGGGGGCTTGGCTGCGAACCAGCTTTCGCCCAAGTTAACAAACCACTCCGAGTGATGAGCATCCCTCTCACTCGGGGCTTGGCTGCGAACCAACTTTCGCCCAAGTTAAAAACCCACTCCGAGTGAAGAGCATCCCTCTCACTCGGGGGCTTAGCTACGAACCAGCTTTCGCCTAAGTTAAAAACGACTCCGAGTGACGAGCATCCCTCTCACTCGGGGGCTTGGCTGCGAACCAGCTTTCGCCTAAGTTAGAAAAAAAACGACTCCGAGTGAGGAGCGTCCCTCTCACTCGGGGGCTTGGCTGCGAACCAGCTTTCGCCTAAGTTAAAAAACAATTCCAAGTGATGAGCGTCCCTCTCACCCGGAGGCTTAGCTGCAAACTAGCTTTCGCCTAAGTAAAAAACCCACTCCAAAGACTCGAAAGACTCGAAGGAAAGCATTCGAATAACTCCTGAAGTTCCAAAGCAAATGCGAGTACGCGGGCCCGAAGCCCGAAAGAGTTTAACGGATACATATCCACTCGGCATACCGAGGCAAATGGGTAAAGCTTAAAGTTTTTTCTCACGCCCCAGAGGGGCTGGCCGACTCGACGAAGGAATCCAGGTCGATGCCATCTGCGATCCGAGTGGCGGCCTCTATGAACGTCTCCATGAAGTCTTCGAACTTGAGCTTCTTCGTGTTGGCGACCTGGAGAGACTTCAGCTTCTCTTCCTTTGCATCCTTGTAGTGTACACGGACAAGGGAGAGGGCCACGTCGGCCCCGTAGCGGACAGCTGACTTCTTCCATGCTTGCACTTGGCTTGGGATCTCGTTGAGACGAGCCATCATCGCCT
Source organism: Elymus sibiricus (assembly GCA_039707655.1). Taxonomy (NCBI): domain Eukaryota; kingdom Viridiplantae; phylum Streptophyta; class Magnoliopsida; order Poales; family Poaceae; genus Elymus; species Elymus sibiricus. The sequence goes on from CM077670.1 coordinate 34,581,177, forward strand.
CCAGATCAGTCACAAGCGTGTCTTCTGGCCACAGCTCCTTGTTGATCCTTCCGAGTGCACCCCGCAGACAGATGATGTACCCCAGGACGTCTTCAATGCGAGATTCGAGTCGCAAGATGCCTAGGGCAGCCTTGTCACCGACGAGTGACCTGGATGGATCCTGGTCTCTCTCGATTCTGTCAGTCTCCAGCTCGAACTCTCGGCAGTACTCTGTGAACAAGAAAAGAGGAGAGTCGAATGTCAGCATGCAAGAAGTTCACTCGGAAACAAGTTAAAACTCGCTCGAATGTTACAAGTTACCTGCAAGCTTGGTGTACATCTCCTCCGCGAAGTCTTCTATTTACTTTTCCAGAGAATTCTTCTTTTCGGTGAGCTGGGCGATCTTCTCGCTCAGAGTCTTCTTCTCTTGCTCGTAAGCATTCGCCTGAGCCTTGAGCTTGCCGTCCCACTCGGTCTTTTGCTTCTTGAGCTCGGCCACTTCCTTCTTCGCCTCCTCAACGGCGGTCTTCAGCGATTTGTTCTCTCCTTCAAGCTTCTCAAACAAGGCCAACCTCTCTTCGGCGGCCTTGGTCTTCTCCCTAGCCACCTTCTGCACCCCCGCCAGCTCATTGTCCTTGTTTTCGAGTGCCTGCTTCATAGTTTCTAAAGAGACAGAAGTTCTGAGCCGCACTTGGAGTCGATGGTTTTCACTACGCACATCTGTTCGAGTGAAGTCACTCGGTTCAAAGAATGGAAAAAGGTGAAAGCAGAATGCTTAGTAATTAAAGCTTACCTCCCATGGCCTTGAGCTCTGCTTGGGCGCGAGCTACGTTCCTCTTCTCCACTTCCAAGTCCAGTCGGAGTTGGATCGTCTCCTTCTCCAGTGACACATACTGAGTCCGAAGCTCACAAGTTTTCTGAAACACAAGAGAGAGCAGACCAGTTAATGATAAGGAATATTTCGAGTGCCTAGAGACCAGCACTCCTGGGAGGAACAAGCTTGACCAATACCAGATCTTGAAGTACCCTTTGTCAGGGAGGAACAAGCTTGACTAGTACCAGATTCTGAAGTACCCTCTAAAACAGGTTCTAAGTTCTTAGACTCCCGCCGACTGCCTGCAGTCGATGGCAGGCTCGGGGACTACACCCAGTGGGTGCACTCAGCGTGCCCCCACTGGAATGGTATCCACTCGGAACGGTCCACCCGACCCGAGTGACGGCCGAATAAAAAAAACAAGTTCTTAGACTCCCGCCGACTGCCTCCAGTCGATGGCAGTCTCGGGGACTACACCCAGTGGGTGCACTCAGCGTGCCCCCACTGGAATGGTATCCACTCGGAACGGTCCGCCCGACCCGAGTGACGGCTGAACAAAAAAAACAAGTCTTAGACTCCCGCCGACTGCCTGCAGTCGACGACAGTCTCGGGGACTACACCCAGTGGGTGCACTCAGCATGCCCCCACCGAACGACACACCCAGTGGGTGTACCGAAAGTTTACCGACTGGAATTCCTACAAAAGAAAAATGAATTGGAGATCAACTTACAAGAGCACTTACTCGAACGTTCTCCTGGAGAGCAGCACTGGCTTCGTACGCCAACTTGCCGGCTGCACACATCTCCTTCATACGCTAAGTCATCAGGTCCGCCTAGATCGTCGCCTCCTTGCTGGCTCCAGTTTGGTCCTCTGGCACTTTGTACAGACTGAATATGTTGACGGGAGGAGTCGGAGCCGAGACCAGGGCAGTCGACAAAGCTGTGATAGGGTCAGCACCGGCCCGAGAAGAACCTTGCCCCAGAGACACGATCATGTTAGGCGCAGGGAGAACTTGAGGTGCTTTGCTTGGTGGTGCCTTCTGTGTGGTGGTCTGAGAGGAAGTCGGAGCTGCGGTCCCCTTCTCGGTGGCCTTCCGTGGCGGTCCTTCATCATCGTCCGCGACGTGGATGATCTCTGCAAGCGCTACGTCCACTCGACACAATCAGTCACAATACACAATTCAGTCGGATGGAGACATTTCAATTGGATCACAGATCAAAGTAAAAAATGAAACCATTGCTACCTTTCTGAGAAGTGGCCGCGTCCGCCGACTCGGCTTCGATGCGGTCTCTGTAGATCTGCATGGGAGACGTTGTCGAGGTTGCAGCTCTGGTTCATAAGTTTCACTCGGTCAGAAAGGTCCAGAAGTTCACAGAGACAGAAAAGAAAGGCGTGGCACTCACGTTGAGGCGACAGGCACGGTGACCTTGATCCTGGGTAGAGCCTTCCAAGGCTTGGGAGAAGCGACCTTGAGCTGCTTGGCGATCTTCTCTGTCAGCTCCGGCGTCGATGTCCGAGTGCGCTTCGGAGTCTTAGCACTCGGGGCCACCGTCTTCCCCGAGCCAGCACTCGGATCATGAGTCTGCTTAGAGCGGCGCTCAGAGCACAACTTTGGAGACTGGGAAGACTCGACCTCATCGCTCCCTTCTAAGTCGTCACTTTCCTCCTCGCTGTCTTCCACGTAGCTGTTCTCGACACTGCCATGATCGCTCTCCACGTCCCCGACAAGGTGTTCTCCATTCGGCACAGGCGAGAGCATCTTCTGGAAATCCTGCAAGACACGAAGATCAGAGACAGCCAGTTCATTCAGTTCACTCGGATCATTCAGTTCACTCGAATAATTTGCGCGTAAATAATTCACTCGAAAATGTGTGTCTTACCTCTGACGGTTGGTGCGCGTCGTCATAGGGCGGGATCCGTCTCGACCCTCGCGGATTGTCGCGCGCACCAGTGATGCATCTGAGCCACTGTTCCACCGTTTTCTCATCAACATCCTCCGGGTGCACTCGGGTCGGGTCATTGGCTCCAGTGTAGCGCCACATGGGATGAGCCCGCTCCTGCAGCGACTGGATCCGCCGACTGAGGAAGACCTCCAGAAGATCCAGGCCCGTCACTCCGCCCTGAATCAGACCGACCACGACACTCACCAAGATCCCCACTTCAGTCTTCTCCTCGTTATCAATCGTCAGCGAGGGAGGAGTCTTGACTCTCTCGGACGTGTAGGGAGGAAGACCAGTCAACGAACCGGTGCATGGAAGATCATTACAGTAGAACCAAGTCGACTGCCAACCCCTAACCGAATCCGGAAAAGACATGGTGGGGAATGCACTCCTACCCGTCATCTGGATACCTAAGCCGCCGCACATCTGGGTCACATGGGTTCTCTCTCCCTCATGACTAGCCTTTTTAACCGACTATGAACGACATGTAAAGATATGCTTGAATAGCCCCCAGTGTGGCTGGCAACCTAAGAAGTTTTCGCACGTGGAAATGAACGCAACAAGATACACTATGGCATTCGGAGGAAGATGATGGAGTTGGGCATCGAAAAAGTTCAGGAAGCCACGGAAGAAAGGATGGGGGGCATGGAGAAACCTCTCTCCATGTGAGTAGTGAGGAGCACGCGCTCCCCAGGGCGCGGCGCAGGCTCGATCTCCCCCTCCTCCGGCAGCCTCCAGGTCCCGTCGCGCACCAGCCTGTCCACGACAAGCCCGCTGATATCATCCACCGTGATGGTCGGCGGGAGCCAATCGCCCTGGATCCACCCGCGCGGGTGCACGACCCTGGAGCTCGACGCCTTCTTCACCTTCGCCGCCTTCTTCGCCCGCTCCAGCTTCGCCGTCTTGTCCTTCGCCATCGCCGCAGAGCCGTCCAGCGCCGAGGTGGATTTGCGCAGAGTGCGGTGCGGGAGAGAAGATTGGGAGGCTGGAGGAGATTAGGAAAAGGGGATCTGGTTCTTCTTCCCCCCTCCGACGCAGCAGCCTTTTATACCATCGCCCGCTCCGCTCACCAATCCTGTTCAGCGATTCACGGGCCCGCAGATCCCCTCGAATCTCGCTGGCGGAGATGCAGCTGTACGTGGCGAAAAGCGGGGCGAAAATCGAGGCGTCACACCCCACTTTCCCCACTCACTGCGCTGCAACCGTTCGCTTGGGCCCGAATCTGATTTCAAATCCCGCAAGATTCGGGGTCCAGCAATCCGATTGCTCGCCCTTTAAAGACATTCCAAAAACGCTCGGATCCATTCCGTCACTCGACGCGTGATGGCTCATTTCACTCGGGTGAAGGCACCCCTCGCTCAGCTCGGGATTGCAGTAAGATTTTCACTCGGACTCCATACGGTCCAGAATCCGTCAAGGTATCATGCGAGGACAAGGCCGTCTAATGACCAGTGGGAGTTCCCGAGCGCCCCCGTAGCGCTCAACTCACCTGGGAATTCGCCTTGACTCGACCCGTTTAACCTCGACTGATTCGGGGGCTAATGACGAGGGCATGTACTAGGGATAGGGTAACAGGCCTGACCTACAAACCCTACCCTAGGATACCATACACCTTATACTAGGCCCCAGGGCCAGATCAGCAGTCAGATATTCTGCAGAGTAACATTCACTCGGAAGACAATAAGACCACTCGGAGGACAACTCTCCACTCGACCGGCTGATTTCACTCGGAGTACCTGTCGTCACTCGGTCAGGGAAGACCAGGAGACTCTCCAGGAACGCAACGGTCAGGACGTGCGTCCACCCTCATCAATTGTAATCAATGCGCCCATTACCAATCGCTGGTGCCCTTAAACCCCCTCTTTAACCCTTGGTTATGGCGGCATTCATGGGGGCCTGGCGGACTCTATATAAGCCGCACCCCAGCTCCATAACAAGGGTTCGCAATCCTTTGTAATCCATACACTCAAATCAAACAAGCTCCCGAGCACCGAGACGAAGGGCTGTTACCTCCACCGTGAGGGGCCTGAACTCGTAAATCCGAGTGTAACAACTGCGCCGTAGCTAGGCTCTGCCCTCTAATCCGTACCCCCATACAGTACTGTCAGGCTTATACCCACGACAACATACACATTCAACATTTTCGTATACATCAGAAACATTTTTTATATACACATTCAACTTTTTTTCCCAATAGATGATCAACATTTTTGATTTTTTTTATGTCTACCTTTTTTCCAAAGAAATTGTACATTTTATATACATCAAGACCATTTTGTATGCATGTGTAACATTTTCCAATTAGATAAATTTTTTTGAACTTACATTTTTTGATGCCACCTTTTTTCATAAACATTGTACATTTTCTGTATCCATCAGGAAAATTGTTAATATGCGCCTTTAACATCTTTCAAATATATGATTTGCATTTTGTAAAACATATTTTTGTCATGTCTACTTTTTTCAAACACATTATACATTTTTATACATTAGGAACAATTTTATATACACAATTAACATTTTTAAAATACATCATTAATTTTTTTGAAACATATGTTTTATGTCTACTTTTCAAATAAACATTGTACCGTTGTTTATACATGAGGAACATTTTTCATATACATATTTAACATTTTTTAAATATATGATTATTTTTCATATATATATATATATATGTATTGATATCTATTTTTTCATTCGCATTGTACAATTTGCGTATACGTTAGAAACATTTCCCAATATAAGTTTATTTTTTTAAATGTACATGGTTAACATTTTTCAACTATGTATATAAATTGATTTTCATAATAGATATAATAAGAATATTTCTAAATACAAACAAAAATAAAAAATAAATAAAAAATAAAAAATAAAGAAAAAAACAAATGTGAAAATGTGAAAGAGAAAAAGAAAGAAGAAAAGCGTTGAAGGTCTATGGTCCGTGCTGGGCCAGCTCATTCTCGCACGCTTCAGGCGAGCGCTCGTAGAAGCTCGTGTTAGAGCATCTATAAATTAGACTCCCCAAATTGATTGACCGGACGCAGGACCACTGACCGAACATGAGAGAGAAGGACATAAGTTCACCCAGCCGGACCCCTCAAAGCCTCCTTAAATGTCCGGGCTTTCCATCACTCCACATACTCAGTCCATATATGAGGGCAATATGAGGAGTATCCGGATGTGTCTGGTCAATGGTCTTGCGTCTGCCACATAGGATTTGCCCACCATGGATCATCATTTTTCTTTTGTTATTCTTTCTTCTCTTTCTTTCTCCACCCCCACCAATCACATGCATGTGACATCAAACACAATAAACGTCGGGGTTAGGGCGCTCGTTCGCGTGGTACACCTGTCCATTTTTACTGTCAGGTTTTACTGTACCGAACGAAGCGAGAAACAAAGACTTGTTCGTGAGTGCTGGACCTGGACTGGGCAGCGAACCACTTCCCCCACTCGTGCTGCGCCCCTCTCCTCCCACTCCCATAGCTAGGGTTACCGCCGCCGCTCTCCCCGCGCTCACGCCCTCTCCATCTCGCACCCGGAGCTCCCGCGCCGCCACGTCCCCTCACCCATGCCGCCCTCGCCGCAGAAGAGGGCCAGCGCGCCTGCGCCGCCGGTGAGCAGCCGCGCTCGGACGTGGTCGTCCACGGAGCCCGCATCCCCGTCGTCGATCTTGCGCACACGGAAGGTCGCTGCTGCTGGTTGAGGTCGCCCAGGTCGACAGCGCGCCCGCTGGCCTGCAGCTCAACCTGGAGCCTTGAACTCAAGGTTAGCGGTGGAGATGGGTGTCCCTACCGGTGGCTGGCGGAGAAGTACCCGATGGTGGTGGTGGACGTGGTGGAGGAGGAGCATGTCGAGATTGAGGGTGTCAAGGTACGTGCGGTCCCTTGCTCCCCCCATCCCCCCCCATTGATCTCTAGATGTGTTGATGATTGGGCTGTTTGATTCGGTGCTTCCGAGCGAGGAAGACTGCGGCGTGGGATGGCCTAGCGGCGTAAGATTTGTGCTTGCTGATTGATGCCCATGGGGAGCTATGTAGTTACCCCAAGGGGAAATTTTCTGGCTTGCTTCACGGGCCATAGCTCCTCCTTACCCAACCCCACTTTGTCTCCCCTGTGATTTGGTTGTTCCTGATCTTGGTGGCTGAAATGTCTCAAATTTTCATTGGGCAGGGCTACTAATGTAAAGGAGCAAACTGGAAATTCCACCTGCATATTTTAGGTAATTATATCATGTTTTTAAACCCTTCGTGTGCATATGGTAGGCATGAACTTGTCCCTGCAGCTCATGATAAGAGTATGACCTTAAATTCGCCAGAATGAGTTCTTATTTCGATTATCTACCAAGTCTTGTTTTGATTATGTTTGACTTTACTGTAAGAAAATAAATTTGGGAAGCTAAAGCTTAAGAAGTTGCAGAATGAGTTTGCCTCACTCTATTTATTGATTTTATTGACTATAAACATTGTGTATTTTCCATCGTCAAACCAGGATGCACTCCTTAATTTTATGGCTAATGGAGGTGTATGGTGCCATCTAAGCTGGAGCACAACTTGTATACTCATTTATATCCCTCCTGTTGCTAATATGTAGGAAGGCGTTTTATCTTATATTTTTGTTGCCTAAAGAAATAAACAAACCTCATGCTTTTCCCTAATATACTATTAGTCATGGTGTTGGCTATTGTTATTTGGAGTGTAGATTGAAATGCTTCAGATTTTGTGCCTTATGAAAGAACGCAATTATGTTATGAAATCAAACTTTCCTATTTCTAAAAAGATTAAGTGTCTGTTGGCTGCTAATAATTGTGTTTATAAATAAATTATATTGTTGTTTATTATATATGCAGGTTGATTTGAACAATGTATAAGGTCGCCACTGATGGCCGAGGTTGTGTTGGATGCCCATTTGTGGTCCTTTTTTCCTTGTTCTTGTTGTACACACCACAAATCATTTTCATGGATTTCTGATATGATTGCTTCAGTGATGATTTTTGCAGAACCACATGACGATGGTGCACTTGCCTTTGGAATTAAAGATCAGCTTACTACACTGACCAGAGATCATATATAAATACTCTACTCTACTGCAGTATGATTGTCACTGTGTTTCACACTTTTCTGTCATAGTTTGCGTCTAATTTCCCTACAGATTTCAGGGCTAGCAAATATGTTAGACAAATACAGAAAAGGGGATTAGGGGAGTGGATTCCGATATTGATGCGAGAAAAAATGCCTTTGGGTCGAACACATGCCCTTGAAAGAAAGGAAGAAGCTTCTTGGTAATGGAGCTGGTTCTCTTATATTTGGTAGGAGGCAGAAAAAATCCAGCATGGAAAAACACCACATTCAAGATGGTGTAATTATGATGATCTAAATGAGTACTTCTGATCTGTTTACAGTCTTATTTTCTGTTCACGTACTGACACACCTTTTCAAATTTTCTCTAATAGATCCTACTCTGTTTCAAGACATCTGATTGTTTCTCACTGGGATGGCCAATGTGGAATGATCGAATGCCGCTAATTGCTACTTGTAGATTGCGTTGGTATTTCCCCGAAGAGGAGAGGATGATGTAGTATAGTAGAGATAAGTATTTCCCTCAGTTAAGAACCAAGGTTATCAATCCAGTAGGAGAACCAAGCAAAATTCCGTTAAACGCACCTGCATACACCAGAGCAAATACTTGCACGCAACGCAAATAAGAGTGTTGTCTATCCTCTTAGCGGTTATTTGTAAGGATTAAATCTTATAGAGATAAATAGATAAACTAAAATACTAAATAAAATAAAAGTAAATAAATTGCAGTAATGTATTTTTAGGTTTTTTATATATGATAAGGTAAACCCGGGGGCCATAGTTTTCACTAGAGGCTTCTCTCTCGAACACATAGCATACGGTGAGTAAACAAATTACTGTTGGGCAATTGATAGAAAAACAAATAATTATGACGGATTCATGGCAATGATCATGTATATAGGCATCACATCCGAGACAAGTAGACCGACTCCTGCCTGCATCTACTACTATTACTCCACCCATCGACCGCTATCCAGCATGCATCTAGAGTATTAAATATGAAACAGAGTAACGCCTTAAGCAAGATGACATGATGTAGACAAAGTAAACTCAAGCAATATGATTAAACCCCATCTTTTTATCCTTAATGGCAATAATACAAATACATGTCATGTCCCCTTCTGTCACTGGGATTGAGCACCGCAAGATTGAACCCATCACAAAGCACCTCTCCGAGTGCAAGATAAATCAATCTAGTAGGCCAAACCAAATCGATAGATTGGAGAGAAATACAAAGCTATAATAATCATGCATAAAAGAGTTCAGAGAAGACTCAAATATTTTTCATGAATAATCTGATCATAAACTCACAATTCATCGGATCCCAACAAACACACCGCAACAGAAGATTACATCGGATAGAACTCCAAGAACATCGAGGAGAACATGGTATTGAAAATAAAAGAGAGAGAAGAAACCATCTAGCTATTAGCTATGGACCCGTAGGTCTGTGGTAAACTACTCACACATCATCGGAAGGGCAGCAAGGTTGATGAAGAAGCCCTCCGTGATCGATTCCCCCTCCGGCAAAGTACCGGAAAAGGCCTCCAGATGGGATCGCAGAAGAACAGAGGCTTGCGGCGGCGGAAAGGTTTTCTCTTCTATCTCTTTGGTATATTGGGAATATTTGGGAATTTATAACGCTGGAATTAGGTCAGGAGGGGCAACGAGGGGCCCACAAGCTTGGGGGCGCGCCCTACCCCCTGGGCGTACCCTCCAGGCTTGTCGCCTCCTCGTGGCTCTTCTGGTCTTCTCCCGAAGCTTCGTGGGTCTCTTCTGGTCCAGAAAAAATTAATCCAAAGATTTTTTCTCGTTTGGACACTTTTTGATAATGATTTTTTAAAAAGGCAAAAACAAGCAGAAAACAACAACTGGCACTGGGCACTGGGTTAATAGGTTAGTCCCAAAAAAATGATATATAATGGCATATAATTGCATATAAAACATCCAATATTGATACTATAATAGCATGGAACAATAAAAAATTATAGATACGTTGGATACGTATCAAGCATCCCCAAGCTTAATTCCTGCTCGTCCTCGAGTAGGTAAATGATAAAAACAGAATTTTTGATGTGGAATGCTACCTATCATGTTTTATCATGTAATCTCTCTCTTACGGTATGAATAATAAGATCCAAATGATTCAAAGCAATAGTCTATAGTTTGATATAAAGACATCAATACTCAGGCATACTAATAAACAATCATGTCTTTCAAAATAAAAATGCTAAAGAACGTTATCCCTACAAAGTTCATACTTTTTAACGCGCTTCAGCTTTTTCAACCCCCACGCAATATATGAGCGCAAGCCATGGATATAGCACTATAGGTGGAATAGAGTGTGGTGGTAGAGATTAATAAGAGAAGTCAAAAATAAGAAGATAGTCTCACATCAATGAGGCTAATCAACGGGCTATGGAGATGCCCATCAATTGATGTCAATGCGAGGAGTAGGGATTGCCATGCAACGGATGCACTAAGAGCTATAAGTGTATGAAAGCTCAACATGAAAACTAAGTGGGTGTGCATCCAACTTGCTTGCTCATGAAGACCTCGGGCATTTGAGGAAGCCCATCATCGGAATATACAAGCCAAGTTCTATAATGAAAAATTCCCACTAGTATATGAAAGTGACAAAATAGGAGACTCTCTATATGAAAAACATGGTGCTACTCTGAAGCACAAGTGTGGAAAAAGGATAGTAACAATGCCCCTTCTCTCTTTTTCTCTCATTTTTTTTGCGTGGGCTCTTTTTGGCCTCTTTTTTTTCCGTCCGGAGTCTCATCCCGACTTGTGGGGGAATCATGGTCTCCATCATCCTTTCCTCATTGGGACAATGCTCTAATAATGATGATCATCACACTTTTATTTACATACAACTCAAAATTACAACTCGATACTAGAACAAAAATATGACTCTATATGAATGCCTCTGGCAGTGTACCAGGATGTGCAATGATGCTAGCGTAACATGTATAAAAATGATGAACGGTGGCTGATACGTCCAATTTGCATCATGATTTCCTACTAATAACTATTATGTTTTTGATCATTATTTCACTTTATGGTACAATTCTTATGCCTTTTCTCTCTTATTTTGCATGATTCACATGAAGAGGGAGAATGCCGGCAGCTGGAATTCTGGACCGAAAAGGGGTGAAACAGAGATAGCTATTCTGCACAACTCCAAATGACCTGAAAATTTACGGAGAATTATTTTGGAATATATAAAAATACTGGCGAAAGAATCAACAGAAGGGGGCCCACCAGGAAGCCACAAGCCTGGGGGCGCGCCCCTCTGGCTTGTGGGGCCCCTGGCAGGCCTCTGGCCCCTCCTTCTGCTATATGTAGCCATTTTCCCTAGAAAAAATCAGAAGAATACTTTCGGGATGAAGCGCCGTCGTCTCGAGGTGGAACTTGGGCAGGAGCTATTTTGCTCTCCGGCGGAGCGATTCCGCCGGGGATACTTCCCTCCGTGAGGGGGAAATCAAAGCCATCGACATCACCAACGATCCTCTCATTGTGGGAGGACCAATCTTCATCAACATCTTCACCAGCACCATCTCATCTCAAACCCTAGTTCATCTCTTGTATTCAATCTTTGTCTCAAAACCTCAGATTGGTACCTGTGGGTTGCTAGTAGTGTTGATTACATCTTGTAGTTGATGCTAGTTGGTTTATTTGGTGGAAGAATATATGTTCAGATCCTTAATGCTATTCAATACCCCTATGATCTTGAACATGAATATGATTTGTGAGTAGTTATTTTTGTTCTTGAGGACATGGGAGAAGTCTTGTCATAAGTAATCATGTGAATTTGGTATTCGTTCGATATTTTGATGATATGTATGTTGTTGCTTCCTTTAGTGGTGTCGTGTGAACGTCGACTACATGACACTTTACCATATTTGGGCCTAAGGGAAGGCATTGTGGAGTAGTAATTAGATGATGGGTTGCTAGAGTGACAGAAGATTAAACCCTAGTTTATGCGCTATTTCGCAAGGGGCTGATTTGGATCCATATGTTTCATGCTATGGTTAGAGTTATCTTAATTCTTCTTTCGTAGTTGCGGATGCTTGCGAGAGGGGGTAATCATAAGTGGGAGGCTTGTTCAAGTAAGAACTGCACCCAAGCACCGGTCCACCCACATATCAAATTATCAAAGTAGTGAACGCGAATCAAACAAACATGATGAAAGTGACTAGATGAAATTCCCATGTGTCCTCGAGAATGCTTTGCTTATTATAAGAGTTCGTTCCGGCTTGTCCTTTGCTATAAAAAGGATTGGGCCACCTTGCTGCACTTTATTATACTTGTTACTTGTTATGAATTATCTTGCTATCGAAACTATCTGTTACCGCTACTTTCAGTACTTGCAGAGAATACCTTGCTAAAAACCGCTTGTCATTTCCTTCTGCTTCTCGTTGGGTTCGACACTCTTACTTGTCGAAATGACTACGATTGATCTCCTATACTTGTGGGTCATCAAGACTCTTTTCTGGCGCCGTTGCCGGGGAGTGAAGCACCTTTGGTGAGTGGAATTTGGTAAGGAAACATTTATATTACGTGCTGAAATTTATTGTCATTTATCACTATGGAAAGTAATCCTTTGAGGGGTTTGTTCGGGGTATCTTCACCTCAACCAGAAGCATTGATAGTTGCCCCTCAACCTATTGAACCTACTGAAAATATTTATTATGAAATTCCTTCGGGTATGGTAGAGAAACTGCTAGCTAATCCTTATGCAGGAGATGGAATGGTACATCCTGATATGCACTTGATATATGTGGATGAAATTTGTGGATTGTTTAAGCTTGCAGGTTTATCCGGAGATGGAGTTAAGAAGAAAGTATTCCCTTTATCTTTGGAGGGAAAGGCATTGACATGGTATAGGCTATGTGATGATACTGAAACATGGGACTGTAACCGGTTGAAGCTGGAATTCCACCAGAAATTTTATCCTATGCATTTGGTTCATCGTGATCGGAATTATATATATAATTTTTGGCCTCGTGAAGGAGAAAGTATGGCCCAAGTTTGGGGGAGGCTTAAGTATATGTTGCACACATGCCCCAATCATGAGCTCTCAAGAGAAATAATGCTTCAAAACTTTTATACTCGGCTTTCTCATAATGATCAATCCATGTTCGATACTTCTTCAGCAAGTTCCTTTATGAAAAGAACTATTGAATTCAGATGGGATCTTCTGGAAAGAATTAAACGTAACTCTAAAGATTGGGAAATCGACAAAGGTAATGAGTTAGGTATAAATCTTGAGTTTGATTGTGTTAAATCTTTTATGGAAACCGATGCTTTTCATAAGTTTAGTACTAAATATGGACTTGACTGTGAGATAGTAGCTACCTTTTGTGAATCTTTTGCTGCTCATGTTGATCTCCCTAAGGAGAAATGGTTTAAATATCATCCACCTATTGAATTGAATGAAGAACCTATTAATGTTAAAGAAGAAACAATTGTTTACCATGTTGATCTAGTTGTGCCTACTGCTTATATTGAGAAACCTCCTTTCCCTGTTAGGATTAAGGAACATGCTAAAGCTTCAACTGTGGTTAATAAGAGTAATATTAGAGCACCTAGACCTTCTGAACAAATTAAAGTTGAACCTAATATTGTAATGGTTAAAGATCTTTTGGTTGATAATATTGATGGACATGTCATATATTTCTGCGATGAAGCAGCTAGAATTGCTAAGCCAGACACTAAAGATAAAAACAAACCTGTAATTGGCATGCCTGTTATTTCTGTTAAGATTGGAGATCATTGCTATCATGGTTTATGTGATATTGTTGCTAGTGTGAGTGCTATTCCATTTACTCTCTATCAAGAAGTCATGAATGATATTGCACCTGTTGAGATTGAAGATATTGATGTTACTATTAAGCTTGCAAATAGAGATACTATTTCACCACTTGAGATTGTTAGAGATGTTGAAGTCTTGTGTGGTAAGATCAAATATCCTACTGATTTTCTTGTTCTTGGATCACCACAAGATGATTTTTGTCCCATTATATTTGGTAGACCTTTCTTGAATACAGTTAATGCCAAGATTGATTGCAATAAAGAAACTGTTAGTGTTAATTTTGGTGAGGTGTCTCATGAGTTTAATTTCTCTAAGTTTCATAGACAACCTCATGATAAAGAATTACCTAATAAGGATGAAATTATTGGTCTTGCTTCTATTGCTGTGCCTCCTACTGATCCTTTAGAACAATATTTGCTAGACCATGAGAATGATATGAATATGAATGAAAGAAATGAAATAGATGAGCTGTTCTTTAAACAAGCACCTATCCTTAAACATAATTTGCCTGTTGAAACCTTGGGAGATCCACCTCCACCCAAGGGTGATCCTGTGTTTGAATTAAAACAATTACCTGACACACTTAAATATGCTTATCATGATGAAAAGAAGATATATCCTATTATTATTAGTGCTAACCTTTCAGAGCATGAAGAAAAGAGATTACTTAAAACTCTGAAGAAGCACCGTGCTACTATTGGATATACTCTCGATGATCTTAAGGGCATTACTCCCACTTTATGTCAGCATAAAATTCATATGGAGCCAGACGCTAAACCCATTGTTGACCATCAGAGAAGGTTGAATCCTAGAATGAAGGATGTGGTAAGAACTGAAATATTAAAGCTTCTGGAAGCAGGTATAATTTATCCCATAGCTGATAGTAGATGGGTAAGTCCTGTTCATTGTGTTCCTAAGAAAGGAGGTATTACCGTTGTTCCTAATGATAAATATGAACTTATCCCACAAAGAATTGTAACTGGTTATAGGATGGTAGTTGATTTCAGGAAATTAAATAAAGCTACTAGGAAAGATCATTACCCCTTGCCTTTTATTGATCAAATGTTAGAAAGATTATCTAAGCATACACATTTTTGTTTCCTAGATGGTTATTCTGGTTTCTCTCAAATACCTGTTTCACCTGAAGATCAAAAGAAAACCACCTTTACTTGTCCTTTTGGAACTTATGCTTATCGTCGTATGCCTTTTGGTTTATGTAATGCACCTGCTACCCTTCAAAGATGTATGACTGCTATATTCTCTGACTTTTGTGAAAAGATTGTTGAGGTTTTCATGGATGATTTCTCCGTTTACGGAACTTCTTTTGATGATTGCTTGAGCAAATTTGATCGAGTTTTGTAGAGATGTGAAGAAACTAATCTTGTCTTGAATTGGGAGAAGTGCCACTTTATGGTAAATGAAGGTATAGTCCTTGGGCATAAATTTTTTGAAAGAGGTATTGAAGTTGATAAAGCTAAAGTTGATGCTATTGAGAAAATGCCATGTCCTAAAGATATCAAAGGTATAAGAAGTTTCCTTGGTCATGTTGGTTTCTATAGAAGGTTTATAAAAGACTTCTCTAAAATTTCTAGACCTCTTACCAATCTTTTGCAAAAAGATATTCCATTTGTTTTTGATGATGATTGTGTAGAAGCCTTTGAAGTACTTAAAAAAGCCTTAATTTCTGCACCTATTATTCAACCACCTGATTGGAACCTACCCTTTGAAATTATGTGTGATGCTAGTGATTATGCTGTTGGTGCTGTTCTAGGCCAAACAGTTGATAAGAAACTAAATGTTATTCATTATGCTAGTAAAACTCTAGACAATGCTCAAAGAAATTATGCTACTACCGAGAAAGAGAAAGAATTTTTAGCAGTTGTGTTTGCATGTGATAAATTCAGATCTTACATTGTTGATTCCAAAGTTACTATTCACACTGATCATGCTGCTATTAAATATCTTATGGAAAAGAAAGATGCTAAACCTAGACTTATTAGGTGGGTTCTTTTGCTAGAAGAATTTGATTTGCATATTGTTGATAGAAAGGGAGCTGAGAATCCCGTAGCTGATAACTTGTCTAGAATGGAAAATGTTCTTGATGACCCACTTCCTATTAATGATGATTTTCCTGATGAAGAGTTAGCTGTGATAAATGCTTCTCGTAATACTCCTTGGTATGCAGACTATGCTAATTACATTGTTGCTAAATATATACCACCTAGTTTCACATACCAACAAAAGAAAAAGTTCTTCTTTGATTTAAGACATTCTTTTGGGATGATCCACACTTATATAAAGAAGGAGTAGATGGTATTATTAGACGTTGTGTACCTGAGCATGAACAGGAACAAATCCTACGCAAGTGTCACTCCGAGGCATATGGAGGACACCATGCGGGAGACAGAACTGCACACAAGGTATTACAATCTGGTTTTTATTGGCCTACTCTTATCAAAGATGCACGTAAGTTTGTCCTTTCTTGTGATGAATGCCAAAGAATTGGTAATGTTGGTAGACGTCAGGAAATGCCTATGAATTATTCACTTGTTATTGAACCATTTGATGTTTGGGGTTTTGACTATATGGGACCTTTTCCTAAATCCAATGGGTATACTCATATTTTAGTTGCTGTTGATTATGTTACTAAGTGGGTAGAAGCTATTCCAACTAGTAGTGCTGATCATAACACCTCTATTAAAATGCTTAAAGAAGTTATATTCCCGAGGTCTGGAGTCCCTAGATATTTAATGACTGATGGTGGTTCACATTTTATTCATGGTGCTTTCTGTAAGTTGCTTGCTAAATATGATGTTAACCATAGAATTGCATCTCCTTATCATCCTCAGTCTAGCGGTCAAGTTGAATTAACTAATAGAGAAATAAAATTAATTTTGCAAAAGACCGTTAATAGATCCAGAAAGAATTGGTCTAAGAAACTGGATGATGCATTATGGGCTTACAGAACTGCTTATAAAAATCCTATGGGTATGTCTCCATATAAAATGGTTTATGGAAAAGCATGTCATTTACCTCTTGAGTTAGAACATAAAGCATATTGGGCAATTAAAGAACTTAACTATGATTTTAAACTTGCCGGTGAAAAGAGGTTATTTGATATTAGCTCTCTAGATGAATGGAGAACCCAAGCTTATGAAAATGCCAACTTGTTTAAAGAAAAAGTTAAAAGATGGCATGATAAGAGAATTCAAAAACGGGAATTCAAGGTAGGTGATCATGTTCTATTATACAATTCTCGTTTAAGATTTTTTGCAGGAAAACTTCTCTCTAAATGGGAAGGACCGTATATCATCGAAGAAGTTTATCGCCCAGGAGCCATCAAAATAAACAACTCCGAAGGCAATAATCCACGAGTGGTTAATGGGCAAAGAATTAAACATTATATCTCAGGTACACCCATTAATATTGAAACTAATATTATTCAAACAATGACACCGGAAGAGTACATAGAAGAAACCTTCCGGAAAGCTCCAGAAGCCTCAAAAGGAGTAGGTATGTGGTACAGTAAGTAAACCGACTCCAAAACTTCCATAAAAGTACATTCTGTCCATTTTGGAATATATAAAAAATTAGGAAAATAATAAACAGTAAGTGCACGAGGAGGCGACAAACCTGGGGGGCGCGCCCTACCACCCAGGGCGCGCCTACCAGGCTTGTGGCGCCCTCATGGACTTTCCTGACCCCATTTTTCTTCCATATTACTTGTTTTGCATGGGAAAAATTCATTATATATACTCACGGGTGTTTTGACCACCATATCGCAAGTTTCTCCTCTGTTCTTGTTTCGGGCTATTTTTCTGACAGATCTAGATCGCCATGGCGTCTCCAAGCTCGTCCAAGGACAAGTTCTATGAGAAGGTCATCAACCCGTACCTACCAGAGGTGATGAATCACCCTCAAGCCATTGAGATGCGTGAGGGGGTGCTCCACATCTGGGACATTCAAGGACCTAAGAAGACCGGGAGCGAGAAGGCCAGGGCTGGAAGCGGTGGAACAGGAGATCTTCAAGTGCCAGGGGATGGTGGAGCGCGGACTTTGTGCTAACCACTCCATGATCACGAACTTCATCCGTGAGCACAAGGTGGACGGGAAGAATATTGGGGACGTCATCTTCAAGCTCAATGACCGGATTGATTATCTTTAGGCCCAAATATATGATCTACAAAACCAAAATTTTGAGTATGAGGCCAAGTTCAAAGGTATGAGTTTAGCTGCAAATTTCAGGACTCCAGAAACACGTTCGTCCTTTTATGATGGAGAGCCTATGCCTTGGAAGACGGAGGACAAGCCCATCACTTCATCACCCAAGAAGGAGATTTGAGTACATGGGTATGGGCACCACCCTTGGCTTGTGCCAAGCTTGGGGGAGCTGCCCCGGTATCGTATCACCATCACCTTTTATTATCATTATCTATCTTAGCTCGATCCTTAGTTATTTCGTGATTTAGAAGAATAAAGTTTTAGTATGATTTACTTTCGAGTGCTTGCTTTGTGATCTATCTATCTATGTAATTGTGTGCGAAAGTTATATAATAAAGAGTAGTTTGACTTGAGTGTTTTGCTTTTGATGATCCAATCTTAGAAATAAAGAAAGAAAATAAAATAAGATCATATGCTAATCCCATGGGGAGTGATGACTTCACATAAAAGAAGTATAATTGATAAAACTTGTTGGAAGTTGACAAACATAGCATTGGTCATTGTTGCAATTCATGAAAAAGTAATAAAGGAAGAGAGGTCTCACATATAAATACACTATCTTGGACATCTTTTATGATTGTGAACCCCCATTAAATATTCTATGTCAATTAGTTGACGTTGGACAAGGAAGACAACGTAATGGGTTATGTTTGCTTATATTCGCATAGAAGTTATATTGTTTTGGATCCTCTAACATGTGGTGCTTGCCCCCTATCTTTTGCTAGCCAAAATTATGTACTAAGTAGAGATACTACTTGTGCATCCAAAAACCCTTAAACCCAGTTTCATGCCATGAGAGTCCACTATATCTACCTATGGATTGAATAAGATCCTTCAAGTAAGTTGTCATCGGTGCAAAGCAATAAAAACCTAAACATGTATGCACTTTTATTGTAAGGGAAAATAAGCTTTGTACAATCTTGTGATGGTGGAGCAATAAAAGCGACAGACTGCATAATAAAGGTCGCTATCACAAGGGGTAATATAAAGTGACGTTCCTTTACATTAAGATCTTGCACATCCTAAAACAGAAAGCGCATGCCAACCTCTGCTTCCCTCTGCAAAGGGCCTATATTTTACTTTATGTATTTACTTTCATGCAAGAGTCAATTGTATTCTCCTCTATTTCGTTTTTACTTTCTCTCTCTTGGCAAGCATCATGTGGTGGGGATTGATCCAGGCATATATATCCAGTTGGATGTAAGTGATCATGAGTTATTATTGTTGACATTACCCTTGAGGTAAATGCGTTAGGAGGCGAAATAATAAGGCCCTATCTTTCTATGTGTTCGACTGAAACTTTTGCTCCATAAGTATGTCGTGAGTGTCAGCAATCATAGAAGACTAAATGATAGTTGAGTATGTGAACTTGCTAAACAAAGCTCTTACATAGTCTCTTTCTGATAATATGATGAATTGCAATTGCTTCAGTGACTGAGATCATAGTTTGTTAGTTTTCAATTTGGTTTATCGTTCATACTTTAACTTGTGGATGAATTGTCACTTTTTCATGAGAAGTTTTATGATGATATATTGCTGTTATAATAAAGATCATGATGCTCCATGTCCGTATTTTATTTTTATCGACGCCTCTCTCTCCAAACATGTGGTCATGATTATTGATTTCGTCTTTCGCTTGAGGACAAGCGAGTTCTAAGCTTGGGGGAGTTGATACGTCAAATTTGCATCATGATTTCCTACTAATAATTATTATGTTTTTGATCATTATTTCACTTTATAGTACAATTCTTATACCTTTTCTCTCTTATTTTGCAAGATTCACATGAAGAGGGAGAATGCCGGCAGCTGGAATTCTGGACCGAAAAGGGGTGAAACAGAGATAGCTATTCTGCACAACTCCAAATGACCTGAAAATTTACGGAGAATTATTTTGGAATATATAAAAAATACTGGCGAAAGAATCAACAGAAGGGGGCCCACCAAGAAGCCACAAGCCTGGGGGGCACGCCCCCTGGCTTGTGGGGCCCCTGGCAGGCCTCTGGCCCCCTCCTTCTGCTATATGAAGGCATTTGCCCTAGTTAAAATCAGAAGAAGACTTTCGTGACAAAGCGCCGCCGTCTCGAGGCGGAACTTGGGCAGGAGCTATTTTTCTCTCTGGCGGAGCGATTCTGCCGGGGATACTTCCCTTCGGGAGGGGGAAATCGAAGCCATCGACATTACCAACAATCCTCTCATCGTGGGAGGACCAATCTTCATCAACATCTTCACCAGCACCATCTTATCTCAAACCCTAGTTCATCTCTTGTATTCAATCTTTGTCTCAAAACCTCAGATTGGTACCTGTGGGTTGCTAGTAGTGTTGATTACATCTTGTAGTTGATGCTAGTTGGTTTATTTGGTGGAAGATTATATGTTCAGATCCTTAATGCTATTCAATAGTGTCTTCCACTAAATAAACCAACTAGCATCAACTACAAGATGTAATCAACACTACTAGCAACCCACATGTACCAATCTGAGGTTTTGAGACAAAGATTGAATACAAGAGATGAACTAGGGTTTGAGATGAGATGGTGCTGGTGAAGATGTTGATGAAGATTGGTCCTCCCACGATGAGAGGATCGTTGGTTATGTCGATGGCTTTGATTTCCCCCTCCCGGAGGGAAGTATCCCCGGCGGAATCGCTCCGCCGGAGAGCAAAATAGCTCCTGCCCAAGTTCCGCCTCGAGACGGCGGCGCTTCGTCCCGAAAGTATTCTTCTGATTTTTTTTCTAGGGAAAATGGCTTCATATAGCAGAAGGAGGGGCCAGAGGCCTGCCAGGGGCCCCACAAGCCAGGGGGCGCGTCTCCCAGGCTTGTGGCTTCCTGGTGGGCCCCCTTCTGTTGATTCTTTCGCCAGTATTTTTTATATATTCCAAAATATTTCTCCGTAAATTTTCAGGTCATTTGGAGTTGTGCAGAATAGCTATCTCTGTTTCATCCCTTTTCGGTCCAGAATTCCAGCTGCCGGCATTCTCCCTCTTCATGTGAATCTTGCAAAATAAGAGAGAAAAGGCATAAGAATTGTACCATAAAGTGAAATAATGATAAAAAACATAATAATTATTAGTAGGAAATCATGATGCAAATTGGACGTATCGACTCCCCCAAGCTTAGACCTCGCTTGTCCTCAAGCGAAAGCCGAAATCAATAATCATGACGACATGTTTAGAGAGAGAGGCGTCGATAAAAATAAAATACGGACATGGAGAATCATGATCTTTATTATAACAGCAATATATCATCATAAAACTTCTCATGAAAAAGTGACAATTCATCCACAAGTTAAAGTATGAACCATAAACCAAATTGAAAACTAACAAACTATGATCTCAGTCACTGAAGCAATTGCAATTCATCATATTATCAGAAAGAGACTATGTAAGAGCTTTGTTTAGCAAGTTCACATACTCAACTATCATTTAGTCTTCTATGATTGCTGACACTCACGGCATACTTATGGAGCAAAAGTTTCAGTCGAACACATAGAAAGATAGGGGCTTATAATTTCGCCTCCTAACGTATTTACCTCAAGGGTAATGTCAACAATAATAAGTCATGATCACTTACATACAACTGGATATATATGCCTGGATCAATCCCCACCACATGATGCTTGCCAAGAGAGAGAAAATAAAAATGAAATAGAGGAGAATACTATTGACTCTTGAATGAAAGTAAATACATAAAGTAAAAGGTAGGCCCTTTGCAGAGGGAAGTAGAGGTTGTCATGTGCTTTCTGTTTTTGGATGTGCAAGCTCTTAATGTAAAGGAACGTCACTTTATATTGCCCCTTGTGATAGCGACCTTTATTATGCAATCTGTCGCTTTTATTGCTCCACCATCACAAGATTCTACAAAGCTTATTTTCCCTTACAATAAAAGTTCATACATGTTTAGGAGCAATTTTTATTGCTTTGCACCGATGACAACTTACTTGAAGGATCTTATTCGATCCATAGGTAGATATAGTGGACTCTCATGGCATGAAACTGGGTTTATGGGTTTTTGGATGCACAAGTAGTATTTCTACTTAGTACAGAATTTTGGCTAGCAAAAGATAGGGGGCAAGCACCACATGTTAGAGGATCCAAAACAATATAACTTCTTTGTGAATATAAGCAAACATAACCCATTACGTTGTCTTCCTTGTCCAACGTCAACTAATTGACATAGAATATTTAATGGGGATTCACAATCATAAAAGATGTCCAAGATAGTGTATTTATATGTGAGACCTCTCTTCCTTTATTACTTTTTCATGAATTGCAACAATGACCAATGCTATGTTTGTCAACTTCCAACAAGTTTTATCAATTATACTTCTTTTATGTGAAGTCATCACTCCCCATGGGATTAGCATATGATCTTATTATTTTTTCTTTCTTTATTTCTAAGATTGGATCATCAAAAGCAAAACACTCAACTCAAACTACTCTTTATTATATAATTTTCACACATGATTACATAGATAGATAGATCACAAAGCAAGCACTCGAAACTAAATCATACTAAAACTTTATCCTTCTAAATCATGAAATAACTAAGGATCGAGCTAAGATAGATAATGATGATAAAAAGTGATGGTGATACGATACCGGGGCACCTCCCTCAAGCTTGGCACAAGCCAAGGGTGGTGCCCATACCCATGTACTCAAATCTCCTTCTTGGGTGATGGTGGTGATGAAGTGATGGGCTTGTCCTCCGTCTTCCAAGGCATAGGCTCTCTATCATAAAAGGACGAACGTGTTTCCGGAGTCCTGAAATTTGTAGCTAAACTCATACCTTTGAACTTGGTCTCATACTCAAAATTTTGGTTTTGTAGATCATATATTTGGGCCTGAAGATAATCAATCCGGTCATTGAGCTTGAAGATGACGTCCCCAATATTCTTGCCGTCCACCTTGTGCTCACGGATGAAGTCCGTGATCATGGAGTGGTTAGCACAAAGTCCGCGCTCCACCATCCCCTGGCACTTGAAGATCTCCTGTTCCACCGCTTCCAGCCTGGCCTTCTCGCTCCCGGTCTTCTTAGGTCCTTAAACATCCCAGATGTGGAGCACCCCCTCACGCATCTCAATGGCTTGAGGGTGCTTCATCACCTCCGGTAGGTACGGGTTGATGACCTTTTCGTAGAACTTGTCCTTGGACGAGCTTGGAGACGCCATGGCGATCTAGATCTGTCAGAAAAATAGCCCAAAACAAGAATAGAGGAGAAACTTGCGATACGGTGATCAAAACAACCGTGAGTATATATAATGAATTTTTCCCAAGCAAAACAAGTAATATGATAGAAAAACGGGGTCAGGAGAGTCCACGAGGGCGCCACAAGCCTGGTAGGTGCGCCCTGGGGGTAGGGCGCGCCCCCCAGGCTTGTCGCCTCCTTGTGGACTTTTCGGACCGTTTATTATTTTCCTAATTTTTTATATATTCCAAAACGGACAGAAAGTACTTTTATGGAAGTTTTGGAGTCGGTTTACTTACCGTACGACATACCTACCCTTTTGAGGCTTCTGGAGCGTTCCGGAAGATTTCTTCTATGTACTCTTCTGGTGTCATTGTTTGAATAATATTAGTTTGAACATTAATGGGTGTACCTGAGATAAAATGTTTAATTCTTTGCCCATTAACCACTCACGGATTATTGCCTTCGGAGTTGTTTATTTTGATGGCTCCTGAGCGATAAACTTCTTCGATGATATACGGTCCTTCACACATAATTTCAAAGGGTAGGTTCCAATCAGGTGGTTGAACAATAGGTGCAGAAATTAACTCTTTCTTAAGTACTTCAAAGGCTTCTACACAATCATCATCAAAAACAAATGGAACATCTTTTTGTAAAAGATTGGTAAGAGGTCTAGAAATTTTAGAGAAGTCTTTTATAAACCTTCTATAGAAACCAGCATGACCGAGGAAACTTCTTATACCTTTGATATATTTAGGATATGGCATTTTCTCAATTGCATCAACCTTAGCTTTATCAACTTCAATACCTCTTTCAGAAATTTTATGCCCAAGGAC
This sequence comes from Elymus sibiricus, assembly GCA_039707655.1. Lineage (NCBI taxonomy): Eukaryota > Viridiplantae > Streptophyta > Magnoliopsida > Poales > Poaceae > Elymus > Elymus sibiricus. The sequence continues at coordinate 34,605,052 of CM077670.1, forward strand.
TATACCTTCATTCACCATAAAGTGTCACTTCTCCCAATTCAAGACAAGATTAGTTTCTTCACATCTCTGCAAAACTCGATCAAGTTTGCTCAAGAAATCATCAAAAGAAGTTCCGTAAACGGAGAAATCATCCATGAAAACCTCAACAATCTTTTCACAAAAGTCAGAGAATATAGCAGTCATACATCTTTGAAAGGTAGCAGGTGCATTACATAAACCAAAAGGCATACGGCGATAAGCATAAGTTCCAAAAGGACAAGTAAAGGTGGTTTTCTCTTGATCTTCAGGTGAAACAGGTATTTGAGAAAAACCAGAATAACCATCTAGGAAACAAAAGTGTGTATCCTTAGATAATCTTTCGAACATTTGATCAATAAAAGGCAAGGGGTAATGATCTTTCCTAGTAGCTTTATTTAATTTCCTGAAATCAATTACCATCCTATAACCAGTTACAATTCTTTGTGGGATAAGTTCATTTTTATCATTAGGAACAACGGTAATACCTCCTTTCTTACAAACACAATGAACATGACTTACCCATCTACTATCAGCTATGGGATAAATTATACCTGCTTCCAGAAGCTTTAATATTTCAGTTCTTACCACATCCTTCATTCTAGGATTCAGCCTTCTTTGATGGTCAACAATAGGTTTAGCGTCTGGCTCCATATGAATTTTATGCTGACATAAAGTGGGAGTAATGCCCTTAAGACCATCGAGAGTATATCCAATAGTAGCACGATGCTTCTTCAGAGTTTTAAGTAATCTATTTTCTTCATGCTCTGAAAGGTTAGCACTAATAATAACAGGATATATCTACTTTTCATCAAGATAAGCATATTTAAGTGTATCAGGTAATTGCTTTAACTCAAACACAGGATCACCCTTGGGTGGAGGTGGATCTCCCAAGGTTTCAACAGGAAAATTATGTTTAAGGATAGGTGCTTGTTTAAAGAACAGCTCATCTATTTCATTTCTTTCATTCATATTCATATCATTCTCATGGTCTAGCAAATATTGATCTAAAGGATCAGTAGGAGGCACAGCAATAGAAGCAAGACCAATAATTTCATCCTTATTAGGTAATTATTTATCATGAGGTTGTCTACGAAATTTAGAGAAATTAAACTCATGAGACACCTCACCAAAATTAACACTGACAATTTCTTTAGTGCAATCAATCTTGGCATTAACTGTATTCAAGAAAGGTCTACCAAATATAATGGGACAAAAATCATCTTTTGGTGATCCAAGAACAAGAAAATCAGTAGGATATTTGATCTTACCACACAAGACTTCAACATCTCTAACAATCCCAATTGGTGAAATAGTATCTCTATTTGCAAGCTTAATAGTAACATCAATATCTTCAATCTCAACAGGTGCAATATCATTCATGACTTCTTGATAGAGAGTAAACGGAATAGCACTCACACTAGCACCAATATCACATAAACCATGTTAGCAATGATCTCCAATCTTAACAGAAATAACAGGCATGCCAATTACAGGTTTGTTTTTATCTTTAGTGTCTGGCTTAGCAATTCTAGTTGCTTCATCACAGAAATATATGACATGTCCATCAATATTATCAACCAAAAGATCTTTAACCATTGCAATATTAGGTTCAACTTTAAGTTGTTCAGAAGGTCTAGGTGCTCTAATATTACTCTTATTAACCACAGTTGAAGCTTTAGCATGTTCCTTAATCCTAACAGGGAAAGGAGGTTTCTCAATATAAGCAGCAGACACAACTGGATCAACATGGTAAACAATTGTTTCTTCTTTAACATTAATAGGTTCTTCATTCAATTCAATAGGTGGATGATATTTAAACCATTTCTCCTTAGGGAGATCAACATGAGTAGCAAAAGATTCACAAAAGGTAGCTACTATCTCAGAGTCAAGTCCATATTTAGTACTAAACTTATGAAAAGCATCAGTTTCCATAAAATATTTAACACAATCAAACTCAAGATTTATACCTGACTCATTACCTTTGTCGATTTCCCAATCTTCAGAGTTACATTTAATTCTTTCCAGAAGATCTCATCTGAATTCAATAGTTCTTTTCATAAAGGAACCATCAGAAGAAATATCGAGCATGGATTGATCATTATGAGAAAGCCGAGCATAAAAGTTTTGAAGAATTATTTCTCTTGAGAGCTCATGATTGGGGCATTTGTGCAACATATACTTAAGCCTCCCCAAGCTTGAGCGATACTTTCTCCTTCACGAGGCCAAAAATTATATATATAATTCCAATCACGATGAACCAAATGCATAGGATAAAATTTCTGGTGGAATTCCAGTTTCAACCGGTTCTAGTCCCATGTTTCAGTATCATCACATAGTGTAACATCCCCAAACCCTATTTATTTATTAAGTCAACTAATATGCCATGTCATCATATTTGTCATAATTAAAGTGCAATTAAAGAGTTAATTCAAGTCAAATTCAAAATTCAAATAGCAAGGAAAATTAAACTTCTTCAATTAATTAAAAAAGATGTTCATAATATTGCAAATAATCCCAAAGCAATTATAAAAATAAAGCCAACATTATTTGAATTCCCAAATTGACCCTAGCAACCAAAACAGTGGACCAACAGCAATTTATTTGACCTTTTTAATTTCTAAAAATATTAAAAACCATTCCAAATGCCCCCAAACTTTTTCTGCCACCCTAGAATGTTGCTAAGTATTTATGGGACAAGTTTCATATGCAAAAAAAAATCAATTGGTGCGAAAGAAAAATACAAAACAGAAAAGCAGAATGCAGACAGAAAAAGATAAAAAGGAAAATGCTAAAGCCCTACTGTGCTACTAGGCCATATGTGGCCACAGTGCATCTAGCCCAGCCCACCACAGCCTTTCCCCCACCTCTGTACAGTGGGGAGGCAGAGGCCTGGGCGTGGCGTGCATCCATGGCACCATGGCCATGGATGGCCTCCACGTGCCCCCCCTCGGCCTACAAAGGCGTCCGCCGAAACCCTAGCATCCGTCTCGCTCATTCCCCCTTCGTTTCCCCTTCGCCCCCTTCCTCTTCTTCTCGGAATCGAGCTCAAACCAGTCGCGGTCACCGCTGCCTCACCGTCATCGTCGCGGCCACAGCCATCTCCGGCGTGCGGGAACACGTCCATGGGGTCCACCGCGGCCGGTTTCGTCCGTCCCAAGGACTAGCTCAAGCCGGGACGTCCTCGAGCCGATGCCATCTTCATATTCTTGGTCCGGCCGCCGCACATCGTCGCCGTCTCGCCGCCACCACCGCCTCTCTGGCCCGTCCCCGGCCTCCCCGAGAACGCCTTCCGCCCCGTGGTGAGCTCCTCGCCGTTTCTCGCCTTTTTCCCTGTCGAATACGTCACCGTTGGCCGCCGCGCCGGAACCCTTTGTGAGCACGCGCTTACCGGCCCTTGGCCGCGCGCCCACCGCGCCGCGACCGTGCCCTGCGTGCGCCGCCCGCGCGTGCGCCCTGGCCGTGCCAACTCGCTCGCCCCTGCTCCTCGTCGCGCCCGCGCTCGCCTGCTGTTGCTCCTCGCAGCTGCTCTGCTGCTTACTGCCGCTGCTACTGCGTTCCGCTGCTGCTGCCCATCGCCACGCGCTTTTCCGGCCGCCCGTGCTGCCATGGCCGGAGCCCTTCTCCCGCGCGCACGCATCCGGCTCGCCGCGCACGCGTGCTGGCGCCCACGGCCTCGCGCGCCTCCTCCCGTGCTCATCTGCCATGGCCGTGGCTGCGCACCTCTGTGCGTGCGTGAGCACAGCCACGCTGTGGCCGTCCTGGGCCACTGCCAGGTGGGCCCGCCCATATAAAAAGAAAAGAGAGAAAAGAAAAAATAAAATAAAAAAATAAATAAAAGATGAGGCACTCACAGGTGGGCCCCATGAACAGTGATAGTTGACCAGTCAACCTTTGACTGGGTCAACTGGGCCCTCTGGACTCCACTGTCAGCCATATATGCATATTGCTGGGTACACTTCTGTGTACCCATAGCAATTTAGCTATTTAACAATTTCGAATTAAATTAAATCTGAAAATTCAGGAAATGATTAAAACTTTGAAAAATCATATAAAATAAACCGTAACTCGAATAAAAATAATTTATATATGAAAAATGATCCGAAAAATGAGACGAATCTGAATATACCATCCATATATCTGCCACACCCCTCCATCACTGCAAACATGGAACCTTCCCCTCCGGATCAATATACCGATAAGCACCTGGAGCTGGGAAAATATTCCCGGATATTTTTCCGCTCCGAGTAAAATACTTATTACTGCATTAGAACACCCCTAGCATAGCATACTGACATGTCATACATCATGCTGCATTTGTGTGCTTTATATTTACTGTTTCTTCCCCCTCTTCCTCTCTGGTAGACCCCGAGACTGTCGCTGCCCTCTGAGTACGACTACGTCGCCGACGACCCTTCTTCTTTCTCAGCAGAACTTCCAGGCAAGCAAACCCCCTTGATCATTCCTATATCGCCCATTCTTTCTCTCCCATGCTTGCATTAGATTTTGCTACCGTAATTGATTGCTCCTATTCTGATGCATAGCCAGATATTGTAACCTGCTGTTGATACTTTACCTATTGACCTAAATGCTTAGTATAGGTTGGTTAGTGATCCATAAATGGCCCCACACCCTTGTCCTTGTTGCCAGGCTTTACCACCGGTGACTCGATCAGTGTGATCAAAGTATAGAGACCGAACACAGCACCGCACACCCCCTTAGTTGTACGACTCTGCAGAGCTACTATCGAGTGCCGAGGGTGATACCTCCTACCTCACTCCTGATGATATATCTATAGCGTAGCTAGTCGGTTGTGGGTTACCGAGGGTGATTCCTCTTTCACCACCTCCGAAGAAGCCGCTGTCGTGCAACCCCTCAAGTGTAAACCCATCGAGGGTGATTCCTCCGAGTTCACCTTGACGGTTACATCGAGTAGGAATCCAACGAGGGTGATTCCTCGGATTCCACCTTGATGTTATGGACACACGGTTACCCTAATTTTACTTCAGTTCCCGGTTGAAGTCGGGTCGACCCCGAGGGGTACCCGCGAGAGATGTGAAGTCGGGTTGACCGTGAGGGTACCCGCGAGATAATTACATGGCACGGCTGGGCAGGTAGACCGCCCCAAGAGAGGGTTGGGCCTGGCCCTTGCCGTAAGTCCACGAGACGGGGCGACGGGGTCACATGATCGTGGATCTCTGCTTGTTTCCGTGAGCTCCCAATGCACTAACGGATTTGGGTATTTGATCTGAGTTGGCCACTGGCCTATACGCACTACCACCACGCGGATAATGGTTTAACGGGGCCCTCGGTGCCGTATGTATCAGCCGAAAGCTCTGTCAGATGTCCAGTTCAGCATTGTGGCACGGTCGGATCGTGCCATCCAGGAGAGGGGTGGCGCTGGTATCCACCCTGCACACAACGACCCGGAGTGCAAAGGGCGATGGGCCCAAGACCCCTGAGGACTTAGGATGTAGACCGGCGGGGACCTCTCTGCGGAGCCTAGGTAGGACTATGTCGTGTCGATCAACCGAGGCCGGGCATGACCCAGAAAAGTGTGTCCGGCCAGAGTTAATCGAGCGTGTTGGGTAACAGTAGTGCACCCCTGCAGGGAAGTTATCTATTCGAATAGCCGTGTCCACGGTAACAGGACGCTCAGTGTTGTATCCCGATCTACTACAACTTAAACTGGATACTTGTGATGCTTAATAATTTGATAGCTCCGGGATCACTTTCTCGCAGGGAGTCGAGGAAGGATCTCTGGGCATGGTTACTATTATACTTGTTACTAATACTTTTATATGCTAATCTGCACTCTTCTAATGCTGCAAGACGCTCAAGATGCTAGTCTTCGATAGGCTAGGCCCTCTCTCTATTCTGGCATTTCTGTAGTCTAGTCCACAGATACAGACCCTTCCCTTTGATATTGATGCATAATTAGCATAGTTCTGATGTAAGTCTTGCGAGTACTTTGGATGAGTACTCACGGTTGCTTTGCTACCTCTTTTTCCCCATACCCGATTGCTGCGACCAGATGACGGAGCCCCCGGAGCCAGCTGATCCCGCCGACTACTACTACCCCACCGGTGGAGCTTACTACTACGTGGAGACCGACGACCAGGAGTAGTTTAGGAGGCTCCCAGGCAGGAGGCCTGCGCCTTTTCGATCTAGATGTCATTGTTTTGCTCAGCCTTCTTAAGGCAATCTTGTCTAATTCTGTGTGTATCCAGATGCTGATGCTTCCGCTGACTCTTGTGTAACTCGAGCTTATGTATTCGAGCCCTCGAGGCCCTTGGCTTGTAATATAAAGCTTGTATTATTTTATTTTGTGTCTAGAGTTGTGTTGTGATATCTTTCCGTGAGTCCCTGGGCTTGATCGTGCGCATTTGCGTGTATGATTAGTGCACGGTCGAGTTGGGGGCGTCACAAGTTGGTATCAGAGCCGACTGCCTGTAGGTAGCCCCCTTTCCAACTCCTTGGCCATAGTTGAGTCTAGTCTCCAAAATTGTTTTACTAACATGGCTCTGTGGCTTACGGGCCCACGTCACCAGTGGATGGGATTAGGATCTTTTATTCCTCTCCTTTACTCTGGGATTCTGATCTCTCCTCTATTCGGGTTAAAGTTTTGCTAACACTAACAGTAGGTTCTCGTGTTCACATCCACCCGGAGAGCTGGATTGTCTGCAATTATTCCTTTCCATTGGTCTGTTTAATCTGATAGTCACATTTTCCTTTCCATTGGTCTGTTTAACCTTTCTTGTAATCTAGCTTTTATCTGGGCAGTGATAATTCCCTTCTTAAGTTAACACCCCCAAATAAAACCTTGTTACTATTGTTGATGACATTCCGGTAACCACCGATGGACGAGAACCTTGCCTATTGGTCCACCTTGTTTTAACGAGCAGGAAAATGGTTCTCTTCGTTTCCCGCCCATGGTACCGACGTGTTGCCAACATAGCTGACCAACTTTCCTCGGACACGTCTTGTTGTCATGATCGCGCAAGATGTCACCGCCCTTCCTACTTTTAATCCACACTCACTACAATTCCACAGGATCGAAACCTGACTCTCCTGTACAACCTTGATTCCGAAGTATCCTTTGCACTTGGCTTCGCATGTATTTCTGCGAGCCGCCTTCTCTGACATGGTCTATTCCGCTATCAGACGCGACATTTATTCTTCGCTACTCTGAACCCTTTTCACCTTTTGAATTAGGCTTTGAATGATTGCCTATCCGTTTGAAACTTCTTTCACCTTGTTTTATTGCTCTCAATATAATTCCTGAGTTCCAATTCGAGAGATACTTTATTCCTTCATCCCCTGAGATAATTACCGGATGCTAATCCTTCCACACATCTGTCCTTATATAGTTCCCCCTTGTAACCTTTTCGTAAGTATGATGAAGATCCCGAAGGAAGGATGACAGCTTCGTCATGATGCACCGATGTATAGGAATGAAGACATCAACTTAATGGATCAACCTCTTCGAGAAGGGCAACAAGAACAAGAAGATTCGTTAGAATTCCGTAACCAGACCTTCTCCCCCTACTCTACCTGTTAATTCTCGGGACGAGAATTTCTTTGAGTGGAGGAGAGTTGTAACATCCCCAAACCCTAATTATTTATTAAGTTAACTAATATGCCATGTCATCATATTTGTCATAATTAAAGTGCAATTAGAGATTTAATTCAAGTCAAATTCAAAATTCAAATAGCAAGGAAAATTAAACTTCTTCAATTAATTAAAAAAATGTTCATAATATTGCAAATAATCCCAAAGCAATTATAAAAATAAAGCCAACATTATTTGAATTACCAAATTGACCCTAGCAACCAAAATAGTAGACCAGCAACAATTTATTTGACCTTTTTAATTTCTAAAAATATTAAAAACCATTCAAAATGCCCCCAAACTTTTTGTGCCACCCTAGAATGTTGCTAAGTATTTATGGGACAAGTTTCATATGCAACAAAATTCAATTGGTGCGAAAGAAAAATACAAAACAGAAAAGCAGAATGTTGACAGAAAAAGAAAAAAAGGAAAATGCTAAAGCCCTACTGTGCTACTGGGCCATATGTGGCCACAGTGCATCTAGCCCAGCCCCACCACAGCCTTTCTCCCACCTCTGTACAGTGGGGAGGCAGAGGCCTGGGCGTGGCGTGCATCCATGGCACCATGGCCATGGATGGCCTCCACGTGCCCCCCTCGACCTACAAAGGCGTCCGCCGAAACCCTAGCATCCGTCACCGCTGCCTCGCCGTCATCGTCGCGGCCACATCCATCTCCGGCGTGCGGGAACACGTCCAAGAGGTCCACCGCGGCCGGTTTCGTCCGTCCCGGGGACTAGCTCAAGCTGGGACGTCCTCGAGCCGACGCCATCTTCATCTTCTTCGTCCGGCCGCCGCACATCGTCGCCGTCTCGCCGTCACCACCGCCTCTCCGGCCCGTCCCCAGCCTCCCCTGGAACACCTTCCGTCCCGCGGTGAGCTCCTCGCTGTTTCCCCCCTTTTTCCCTGTCGAATCCGTCACCGTTGGCCACCGCGCCGGAGCCCTCTGTGAGCACACGCTCACCGGCCCTTGGCCGTGCGCCCACCGCGTCAGGACCGTGTGTGACGCCCCCGACTTAGTCGTACACTAATCATACATGCAAACGTGGACGATCAAGCACAGGGACTCACGGGAAGATATCACAACACAACTCTAAACTCAAAGGTTCAAACATAAAATTATCATATTACAAACCAGGGGCATGCAGGCCCGAATACTTAAGTCATACACACAAATGATATCTGAGTACAGACATAGTTAGTCACGGGTGCCATAAGATGGCTAGCACAAACAGGGGATACAGATCGAAAAGGCGCAGGCCTCCTGCCTGGGAGCCTCCTAACTACTCCTCGTCGGCTGGCTCGATCCAGTAGTAGGTACCATCGGGACCCTCCTGGTAGTAGGCTCCAGCGGTGGCGTCTGGCTCCTGGGCTCCATCGTCTGATGTATCATCAATTTGGTATGGGGGAAAAGAATAATAGGGCAACCGTGAGTATTTGTGGACTGAATTGCAGAAAAGCAAGATTAGGGAGAAAGGCCTAGCCTATCGAAGACTAGCATCTTCAAGTAGTCTTGCAGCATCAGAAGAGAGTAGATAGTAATAGCATACATGTTGTCATACAGTAGCAATGCCCTGAGATCCTTTCTCGACTCCCTGCGAGAAAGCGATCCCGAGAGCATTATCAACAGTTTAACATTTATCATCATCTCTTTATAGTTATTATGGATCCGGGCACAACTCCAAGCGTCCTGTTACCGTGGACACGGCTATTCGAATAGATATCTTCCCTGCAGGGGTGCACTACTGTTACCCAACACGCTCGATTACCTCCGGGCGGATACACTTGCTGGGTAATACCCGGCCTCGGGTGATCGACACAACGCAGCCCGACCTAGAGCTCAGCAGAGAGGTCAACACGCCGGTCTAAATCCTAAGTGCGCAGGGGTCTTGGGCCATCGCCCTCCGCACTCCTGCACGTTACGTGACTGGCCGGAGAAACAGGCGCGACACTGGACAACCCAGTGAAGTAACCAGCCCAATCCCGGCGATCAGCCCGCAAAGTAACTTGTGACGTCTGAAGAGCTTTCGGCTGATACTACGATGCAGAGGGCCCCATTAAACCATTATCCCACGTGGTGGTAGTGCGAAATGGGCACGACGACCCACTCAGATCAAACACCCAGCTCCGTTAAGCTCATTTAGTATTACTCGCTTGCTCAATATGCACGATTAACTCCGGCCGCACACCCTTGTTCCTGGTGATGTCCGGCCTCGGCTGATCGATACATCGTGAGTCAGCCCATCTTTGTATTATCCGCTCGACCAACACGCGCGAGTAACTCCGGCCGCACACCCTTGTTCCTGGTGATGTCCGGCCTCGGCTAATCGACACGTAGCAGGTCAGCCTGACTTTACAGTTGGGTGCTGTCAGGACTCAGGTCCATCTCTGACTGGATGGTACCACCAGTCTTTCAGCCCCAGACTGCACATTTCCCCGCGGGTACCTCTCAAGGTGGACCCGCCTGTAAGCAAGGCCATAGTAACTGTGTGGTCAAGCAACAGGTAGGAATCCGAGGAATCACCCTCGTTGGATTCCACTCCGGGAGTTGCACGACATCAGCTTAAACGGAAGTGATGAAAGAGGAATCACCCTCGGTAACACACATCCGGATAGCTATTCTACAGAGGCACCATCGGAAGTGCGCTAAGAGGTATCACCCTCGGCACTCGATGCCAGCTCTGCAGTGTCGGGCAATTTAGGGGGTTTGTGGTGATGTGCTGTTTTCAGTCCAGCAGTCTTCAGTCACTAAAGCGGAGCAACTACAGTAAGGGAGAGGGGCCACAGATGGTTTCCATCCAACCTATACTAAGCAGTTTGGATAATAGGGCAGGTATCAATTAGCAGTTATCAAAAACAGGCTATGCATCAGAAATAGGATAAAGCAGTAGCAGCGGCAATTTCTAATGCAAGCAGGGGAAAAAATGGAATGGGTGATATGGGTATGCGTCAAGGGGTTTTGCTTGCCTGGTTGCTCTGCGGCAAAGGCGGGGTCGTCTGACGGCTGGTCGTCGGGGAGGTAGTCATACTCTGAAGCAGCGGCGTCGGCGGGCACCAGGTCTAACGAGAGAGAAGGGGGAGAGGAAACAATAAATCCACGGCAAAATACAATCACTATGCATGACATGCCTAAGATGACATGCAGATGGGTGCTACTGCCTATCTATATGATTTAGATAACTCTTGGGAATTAATAAAAATTTAATTGGATTTGTTTTATTAAAGTGGTGCACTATTCATCTACTGCAAACGGTCAAAAAGTTCCATGTTCAGATAGCTAGAGGCAAGTGACAGATGAATGGATGGCATATTTGGATTCGTGGCATTTTTCTGATCAACTTTCATATATAAATTATTTTCATCTGACTTACGGATTAAAAGATATGAATTTTTAAAGTTTTAAATATTTTCTGAATTTATTTTAATTATTTAATTCGAATTATCCAGAATAGTGTTGGCTGACGTCAGCATGATGTAATGCTGACGTCAGCAGTCAACAGGGGGCTGACCAGGTCAAACCCTGACCAGTGGGTCCCACCTGTCATAGACACAGGTCTAATTAACTTATTAACAGACTAATTAATCCAGTGGGGCCCATATGTCAGTGGGTAATTAGGCAAAATTAATTATTTTAATTAATCTAAAACACTAATTAAGTTTCTGACACGGGGGCCCCATATGTCATAGACACTGGGGGAGGGACCCCACATGTCAGTGGCTGGGTTGACCCAGTCAGCCGAGTTGACCGAGTCAACTCGGTCAACTGGGCCCCCCCGGCCCACTGGCAGCCTCACTGGGGGTGGCCCCAGCCAGGCCACGTCGGCGGCGGCCGGCGATGAGCCGCCGACGACCATTCCAGCGGCGGCGCGCACGGGAACCGGCCGGAAATCGCGCTCCGGCCACCGTTTTGCGCGCGGGAGGCGGCGTTCGAACGGGGAAAGCGAGGCGAAGCGATCTGGGGCGGTTTCGCGAGCCAATTCGGCTGGAGACGAGCGGCAGAAGCTCGCCGGCGGCGAGGTTCTACGGGCGAGCAACGGCGAGTCGCTACGGGGCACGGCGAACGGCAGGAGCTAGCGCAAAAGAACCGCGCGGAGGCGTGGAGCAGGTCCACGCACTCGCACGGCCATGACAGGGGCCATATCGACGGCGACGAGCACTACGGCGGCGGAGCATTCGGGCGGTGACGGCGACTATGGCTACGGGGTCGAATCCGCGCGCGAGAGAGAGGGAAAAGGAGGGTAGGAGCTCACCGAGCGGCTACGTAAAGCCCTTGACGGCTTAGGAGCAGCAGAGGAGCTCGAAGACGGCGGGGATCGCCGGCGACCGAGAAGAAGAGGCCGCAGTCGATCCGGCAATGTGGAGGCGCAGGGCTCGAACCAGTAGCCGGAGAGGAAGGAGAGAAGGCAGGCGGAGCGAACGGGCCGGGTCTCAGGCGACGGCGACGACGACAGCGATGGCCACGAGCTCATCCATGGCGGCGGTTGCGGGTGGCTGCGCGGGAGGAAGAGGGAGAGCGAGGGGGGGGGGGAATTGGTGGGCGCTAGGGTTTGGGCGAGGCCGAGAGGGGCGCGGTGGTGGCCTTATCGACGACGGGGAGGCCACGGATGGGCGACACGGCGACGAACGGTGGCGGTGTCGCGCGCAGGGGGCGACAGCGCGACGAGGACGACGACCTCGCGGCGGGCTGGGCCAGCAACTGTTTCACTAAGGCCTAGCGCGCCAGTAAACGGTAAGCGTTTCTCCTTTTTCTTTTTTCATTTCTTTTCTTCCACTCTGTTTTGCTAATTATTTGACTATCAAACAAGTTTTGTAAAATGTGTGAGTTGCTTCATAATTTGCAGGGCATTATTCTTAACCACCAGAAATTGACTTTGTAAAATTATGATTTCACTTTAAACTCTATTAAATTAATTAGTGCTAAATATTGCTATTAACCTACTGTTACAATTAATAAAGTTGTTTAACCAATTTAATTAATGTTGCACATATTTTTATAATTGCCACAGAATTATTTAAATTGTTTTGAACATTTTAGTTTCTGACTTTGAACAACTTTTATTTCCACTTAAGATTTAATATTGCAATTTGAGTTTGAATTTGAAATGAACCATGATGCAAATGATGATTATGCTTGACTAAACATGATGACATGGCATTTTCAACAGGGGATCACTGTAGTCATTACAAGGGGGTGTTACAATTCTCCTCGTCTAACAAGAATTCTCGTCCCGAGAATTAAGAGGACGACTGAAAGAAAGCAGGGTATTCTTCACGAAGACGGTCCTCGCGTTCCCAAGTGGCTTCATCCTCAGAATGATTCGACCACTGAACCTTGAGGAACTTGATCGACTTCTGACGAGTCCGACGTTCAGTTTGATCAAGAATGCGGATCGGATATTCTGGATAAGACAGATCTTCTCGCAATTCAAGCACTTCATGATCCACAGCTCGGATAGGATCCTTGAAGCAGCGACGAAGTTGCGATACATGAAAGACGTCATGCACTTGAGAAAGGTTTGGCGGCAACTCCAATTGATATGCCACTTCTCCTCGACGAGCGAGAATGCGGAACGGGCCAATATAGCGAGGAGCTAACTTGCCCTTGATTCCGAATCGGTGGGTGCCTTTCATCGGAGTGACGCGAAGGTAAGCTTGCTCACCAGGCTGATAGACCATTACCTTGTGCTTTCGGTCATAGTTGCTCTTTTGACGAGACTGGGCAGTTTTCAGATGTTCACGGACAATGCGGACTTGTTCTTCAGCTTGTTGAATAATGTCCGGTCCAACAAGTGAACGTTCCCCAGTTTCTGACCAATTCAGAGGGGTTCGACACTTACGTCCATACAGAACTTCAAACGGTGCCATCTTCAGACTAGCTTGATAGCCATTGTTGTAGGAGAATTCGGCATACGGAAGAGATTCCTCCCATTTCTTACCGAATGAGATGACACAAGCTCGAAGCATATCTTCAAGCACTTGATTGACTCTTTCGACTTGACCCTGAGATTGAGGGTGAAAAGCAGTGCTAAAAGACAGATGAGTTCCCATGGCTTCCTGGAAACTGTTCCAGAATCTGGAAGTGAAAAGGCTGCCACGATCTGAACTGATCTCTAACGGAACACCGTGGAGTGACACAATTCTGGAAACATACAATTCTGCTAACTGACTAGCAGTGATAGTCTCCTTGACAGGTAAAAAGTGAGCAACCTTTGAGAACCGGTCGATGACGACAAAGATAGCATCATGACCCTTCTGCGATCTGGGAAAACCAGTAATGAAGTCCATTTGAACTTTGTCCCATTTCCACTCCGGAATTTCAAGTGGTTGCAAGGTTCCAGTAGGCCTTTGATGTTCTGCCTTGACGCGACGGCAAACGTCACACTCAGCAACGTATTGGGCAATATCATGTTTCATATCGGGCCACCAGTACCGTTGACGAATGTCTTGGTACATTTTGGTACTACCAGGGTGAATAGACAAAGGCGTGTCGTGCGCTTCCTTCATAACATCCGAACGAGAGTCTATATTATGCCTCCTGGGGACCACTAGGCGGCCTTTGAAGAACAAAGCACCATCCTCACCAACATGGTAGAAAGAAGGATTACCCTTGGAGAGGAATTTCTTGATCTTCTCAACTTCAGAGCAGTAATTCTGTCTCGTCTTGATTCTTTGCTCGAGATCTGGTTCGACAACCAAGGTATTAAGATAACCTTGAGGAACAATGTGAAGGTTCAATTTGCGAAGCTCTTCATATAGCATAGGTTGCGCTTCCTGAACCATGAGGTTGTTGCAATAAGCCTTGCGACTCAAAGCATCGGCCATCACATTAGCCTTGCCAGGGGTGTAGGAGATATTCATATCATAATCAGCTACTGTTTCGAGCCATCTCTGTTGACGAAGGTTCAAGTCTGGCTGGGTATACAGATACTTCAAACTCTTATGATCAGTGTATATCTCGCAACGGTTACCAAGGAGGTAATGTCGCCATAGCTTCAGAGCATAAATAACTGCAGCAAGCTCGAGATCATCTACCGGATAATTTTCCTCATGAGGACGCAATTGACGAGAGCCATAAGCAACTACTCTGCGTTCTTGCATTAGGACACAGCCTAATCCTTGACGAGATGCATCACAGTAAATCTCGAAGTCCTTTTGAGAATCCGGGGGTGCTAACACTGGGGCAGATGTCAACTTATCTTTAAGCATCTGAAAGCTTTCTTGACATTTTTCTGTCCATTGAAATTTAACACCCTTGTGGAGCAGGTCAGTTAATGGCTTTGCAATCCTCGAGAAGTTCTCAACGAATCGTCGACAATAACTAGCGAGTCCGAGAAAACTCCTGACTTGCTTGACATTCTTCGGAGGAGTCTAGTCAAGAATAGCCTGAACTCGCTCGGGGTTAACGGCAATACCGTCTTTGGAAATCACGTGACCAAGATAGGTCACCTCGGATAACCAAAATTCACACTTGGAGTACTTGGCATATAACTGGTGTTCTCGCAACTTCTCCAATACAAGCCGAAGATGTTCAGCGTGTTCTTCTTCATTCTTGGAATATATCAGGATATCATCCAAGTAGACCACGACGAACTTGTCGAGGTAGTCCATGAAGATATAATTCATCAATCGGGAGAAGGTTGCCGGGGCATTAGTTAGTCCGAATGACATGACGGTGTACTCGTATGATCCATAACGAGTAACGAATGCGGTCTTCGGAATATCCTCCTTACGAACTCGGATCTGATGATAACCCAACCTCAAATCGAGTTTCGAGAACACAGAGGATCCAGCAAGCTGATCATAAAGATCGTTAATCCGGGGCAGTGGATATTTGTTCTGGATTGTGGCTTGGTTAATGGGCCGATAGTCCTGGACCAATCGGTTAGTTCCATCCTTCTTCTTAACAAAGAGAGAAGGTGCTCCCCAAGCAGAGGAACTGGGGCGGATGAAACCCTTTTTCAGTGACTTGTCGATTTCTTCCTTAAGCTCGAGAAGTTCATGCGGAGGCATCTTGTAAGGACGCTTCACAATAGGAGTGGTGCCAGGCTTCAAGTCGATGACGAACTCGACAGCTCTAACAGGGGGTATTCCCGGAAGTTCCTTCGGAAAGACGTCCGGTAAGTCACGGACGACCGGAACGCTCTCAATCCCTTCCAGAGGTGAGGCGTTCAAAGCATTCAAAGCATATATCTGTGCTTCGGCATTCTGGGTAATCCGGGCGGTGTAGATCACTATCTCGTCAGAGGGGTGAAGGAGTTGGACGACTTTAGTGGCACAGTTGATGTTAGCAATATGAGCTTTCAGCCAATCCATCCCCAGGATGAGGTCTATGGTGGAAGACTTCAAAACAACGGGGCAGGCAAGGAATTCCAATCCTTCAACTTCGACGGTGACGTTAGGTGCTAGGACGTCAGCATGACACTGACCACCAGGGGTATGTACGGCCATTTGTTGGTTCATTCTATCAAGCGTGATGTCATGTGATAATGCAAAAGCTTCTGACATGAATGAATGCGATGCTCCTGAATCAAATAAAACAGAAGCAGGTACTGAGTTAACGAGGAGAGTACCCATCACAGTAGCAGGTTGGTCCTGGACTTCTTCAATATCAATGTTGTAAGCATGTCCACGACCATAAGCAGCAGACCCAATATTATAGTTGCGGGCCTGATTGTTGCCACGACCATTGCCACGGCCATTGCGAGGAAATCCCATCTGATTCTGAGGCTGACGACAATCCTTAGCAAGGTGTCCTGGCTTGCGGCACTTGAAGCAGAGTCCATCCTCAGGACGAAGAGGAGCACGGGGTGGAGCAGCTTGAGCTCTCGGCTGCCTCGGTGGTGGAGGAGGCAGACGAGGTGCAGCATACGAGGGTCTTGGTGCAGGAGCAGGGGCAGGTGGACGGTACACATTGTTGGGGATCCAAATACGACGTTTCTATGCTGAGCTCGAAGATGAGCCCATATCACGATAACGCTTCTGTGACTCCTTGTGCTTGGCCTGAGCAGTTTCAACCATAATGGCCTTGTTCACGAGTGTGGCAAAGTTGGGGAAGTCTTGAGCAGCAAGCGCAAGCTCGAGGTCTGGGTGCAGTCCACTACGGAACTTCTCCTGTCGGCGAGCATCAGTCGGAATGTCTTCTTCAGCGTAGCGGGACAAGTTGATGAACTCGCGCTGATAGGCTTCGACAGATTTGTTGCCCTGAACGAGGTTGCGAAACTCGGTCTTCTTCCGGTCTATGGTTCCCTGCGGAATATAGCGAGCACGGAAGGCAGCCTGAAAATCATCCCAAGTAACGATTGTCCCAGCAGGCAGTGAACGCTTGTGAGAGGACCACCATTGTGCAGCGGGGCCCTTCAGAAAGTAGGTCGCGAAGGTGACATAGTTGTCAAAGGCGACGCTAGCAGATTCCATCTCATAAGCAACGTCGCGGAGCCAATCATCCGCGTCCAGCGGCTGTTCAGAGTTGCGGTAAATAGAGGGGTTGAGGCGCACAAATTCTGACAGTGTTATCGAAGCTGGGTTGTTGTTCTGGTTCTGATCGTTCTGATGCGGGAACTGAGCCATTATGTTGGTCATAAACTGACGATTGAGCTCAAATTGTTGCATCATTGCGGCCATGTAGTCGGGCGGTGGAGGATGCTCAGGGGCACGACCAGCACCACGACCTCTAGGCCTAACCATCCTGCTAAAATTTCAACAGGGGGAAGGTTTAGTAAAAAAAAAACAACTGCAAGTGTTTAGCGACAAATATGATGTAACACGACATTGAACAAATAGTGCATCAGATACATAACAGTAGTCAATTAAGACATACAGATCCTTACACAGAGTCGGTTACAAGCGGACAGCACAACGGCGTCAAATTAAGGAAAAGACATGCTAGGCGGCGCGCAGGCATGCGGTGAGGAACTACACAACGAGACATAGCAAAGGCTACATCAACGTCGGCGAAAACCACTGAAACGGGGTAACTGCAAGTGCAAATGTGGACGATGAACCTCTGTAGCAGAAAGGTCCTGTGCTCCGTGTGCACTCTGATGCAGAACCCGGTCTCGAACTGAAAGAAGAGGCCCATGCGCAGGGGTATGACCTCCAACAGCAGGCCAATCAATACCTGCCGGCATCTGAGTCCTGCGTGGGTAAAGGATATACTCCGGATGTATCCCTGCACGAACAACTGGCAGCAACTGCGTCATAGCATCGTAAAGACGTGCTCGAGTGGCAAACAGCTCGACGGCGAGAGCCCGGTTAGCGCGATCCAGAGCCTGAGTGTACTGAATCAACACGTGCGGGTCATATCGACGACGCTCGTAAGGGGCACAGATAGCTGTGTAGTATCCAGTAGCATCTCCGGTCGGTGCATATGGAATGTACCGGAACTCAGAGGCATCCAAGGTAGTACGCTCTCCACGAAGTCGTGCGACAGCAGAATAGGCAGCATCATGGACTGCCATCTCAATCGTCACACCGATACCGTGAAAAAGGTGCAACTCGGTGTCTGAGTCATCCCTCTGATCATAGATGCGAACATCAGCATGATACTGCTCCTGGTTGAACTCGCGGTAATCCTCGTAGACCATTTACTCGGGGTACCAGCGGTAACCAAGTCTGGTCAGGAGGGCGATCAGGACAGCTGGAAAGCCAGGGGCATTGCGAGCCGAAGTGCGAAGCACAAGCTGCATCGCGGGGCGTGGTGGGAACAGACGATCCATCTGAAACAGAGGTAACTCAGGATTGTCAAACGACAATGACAAATATAATATAATTTGGAGAGAAAGATTAAACAGACCAATGGAAAGGAAAATGTGATTATCAGAATAATCAGATCAATGATATGGAACCAGCACTGATAATCCAGCTCTCCGGGTGGACAAGATTACGAGATCCTAGTGTCGGCGTTAGTAAAATTCATTTAACCCGAAAGGAAGAGGTTTCAGAGTCCCAGAGTATAGAAGAGGAATAAAAGATCCTAATACCACCCAGTTGGCGACGTGGGCCCGTAAGCCACACAGCCATGTTAGTAAAACAGTTTTCGGAAATACTAGACTCAACTGCGGCCAAGGAGTCGGAGGGGGGCTTCCTACAGGCAGTCGGCTCTGATACCAACTTGTGACGCCCCCGACTTAGTC
The DNA here is from genome assembly GCA_039707655.1 of Elymus sibiricus. Classification (NCBI taxonomy): domain Eukaryota; kingdom Viridiplantae; phylum Streptophyta; class Magnoliopsida; order Poales; family Poaceae; genus Elymus; species Elymus sibiricus. The sequence goes on from CM077670.1 coordinate 34,623,807, forward strand.
GTACACTAATCATACACGCAAACGTGGACGATCAAGCACAGGGACTCACGGGAAGATATCACAACACAACTCTAAACTCAAAGGTTCAAACATAAAATTATCATATTACAAACCAGGGGCACGCAGGCCCGAATACTTAAGTCATACACACAAATGATATCTGAGTACAGACATAGTTAGTCACGGGTGCCATAAGATGGCTAGCACAAACAGGGGATACAGATCGAAAAGGCGCAGGCCTCCTGCCTGGGAGCCTCCTAACTACTTCTCGTCGGCTGGCTCGATCCAGTAGTAGGTACCATCGGGACCCTCCTGGTAGTAGGCTCCAGCGGTGGCGTCTGGCTCCTGGGCTCCATCGTCTGATGTATCATCAATTTGGTATGGGGGAAAAGAATAACAGGGCAACCGTGAGTACTCATCCAAAGTACTCGCAAGACTGACATCAGAACTATGCTACATATGCATGGGTATCAAATGAGAAGGCTGTATTTGTGGACTGAATTGCAGAAAAGCAAGATTAGGGAGAAAGGCCTAGCCTATCGAAGACTAGCATCTTCAAGTAGTCTTGCAGCATCAGAAGAGAGTAGATAGTAATAGCATACATGTTGTCATACAGTAGCAATGCCCTGAGATCCTTTCTTGACTCCCTGCGAGAAAGCGATCCCGAGAGCATTATCAACAGTTTAACATTTATCATCATCTCTTTATAGTTATTATGGATCCGGGCACAACTCCAAGCGTCCTGTTACCGTGGACACGGCTATTCGAATAGATATCTTCCCTGCAGGGGTGCACTACTGTTACCCAACACGCTCGATTACCTCCGGCCGGATACACTTGCTGGGTAATACCCGGCCTCGGGTGATCGACACAACGTAGCCCGACCTAGAGCTCAGCAGAGAGGTCAACACGCCGGTCTAAATCCTAAGTGCGCAGGGGTCTTGGGCCATCGCCCTCCGCACTCCTGCACGTTACGTGACTGGCCGGAGAAACAGGCGCGACATTGGACAACCCAGTGAAGTAACCAGCCCAATCCCGGCGATCAGCCCGCAAAGTAACTTGTGACGTCTGAAGAGCTTTCGGCTGATACTACGATGCGGAGGGCCCCATTAAACCATTATCCCACGTGGTGGTAGTGCGAAATGGGCATGACGACCCACTCAGATCAAACACCCAGCTCCGTTAAGCTCATTTAGTATTACTCGCTTGCTCAATATGCACGATTAACTCCGGCCGCACACCCTTGTTCCTAGTGATGTCCGGCCTCGGCTGATCGATACATCGTGAGTCAGCCCATCTTTGTATTATCCACTCGACCAACACGCGCGAGTAACTCCGGCTGCACACCCTTGTTCCTGGTGATGTCCGGCCTCGGCTAATCGACACGTAGCAGGTCAGCCTGACTTTACAGTTGGGTGCTGTCAGGACTCAGGTCCATCTCTGACTGGATGGTACCACCAGCCTTTCAGCCCCAGACTGCACATTTCCCCGCGGGTACCTCTCAAGGTGGACCCGCCTGTAAGCAAGGCCATAGTAACTGTGTGGTCAAGCAACAGGTAGGAATCCGAGGAATCACCCTCGTTGGATTCCACTCCGGGAGTTGCACGACATCAGCTTAAACGGAAGTGATGAAAGAGGAATCACCCTCGGTAACACACATCCGGATAGCTATTCTACAGAGGCACCATCGGAAGTGCGCTAAGAGGTATCACCCTCGGCACTCGATGCCAGCTCTGCAGTGTCGGGCAATTTAGGGGGTTTGTGGTGATGTGCTGTTTTCAGTCCAGCAGTCTTCAGTCACTAAAGCGGAGCAACTACAGCAAGGGAGAGGGGCCACAGATGGTTTCCATCCAACCTATACTAAGCAGTTTGGATAACAGGGCAGGTATCAATTAGCAGTTATCAAAAACAGGCTATGCATCAGAAATAGGATAAAGCAGTAGCAGCGGCAATTTCTAATGCAAGCAGGGGGGGAAATGGAATGGGTGATATGGGTATGCGTCAAGGGGTTTTGCTTGCCTGGTTGCTCTGCGGCAAAGGCGGGGTCGTCTGACGGCTGGTCGTCGGGGAGGTAGTCGTACTCTGAAGCAGCGGCGTCGGCGGGCACCAGGTCTAACGAGAGAGAAGGGGGAGAGGAAACAATAAATCCACGGCAAAATACAATCACTATGCATGACATGCCTAAGATGACATGCAGATGGGTGCTACTGCCTATCTATATGATTTAGATAACTCTTGGGAATTAATAAAAATTTAATTGGATTTGTTTTATTAAAGTGGTGCACTATTCATCTACTGCAAACGGTCAAAAAGTTCCATGTTCAGATAGCTAGAGGCAAGTGACAGATGAATGGATGGCATATTTGGATTCGTGGCATTTTTCTGATCAACTTTCATATATAAATTATTTTCATCTGACTTACGGATTAAAAGATATGAATTTTTAAAGTTTTAAATATTTTATGAATTTATTTTAATTATTTAATTCGAATTATCCAGAATAGTGTTGGCTGACGTCAGCATGATGTAATGCTGACGTCAGCAGTCAACAGGGGGCTGACCAGGTCAAACCCTGACCAGTGGGTCCCACCTGTCATAGACACAGGTCTAATTAACTTATTAACAGACTAATTAATCCAGTGGGGCCCATATGTCAGTGGGTAATTAGGCAAAATTAATTATTTTAATTAATCTAAAACACTAATTAAGTTTCTGACACGGGGGCCCCATATGTCATAGACACTGGGGGAGGGACCCCACATGTCAGTGGCTGGGTTGACCCAGTCAGCCGAGTTGACCGAGTCAACTCGGTCAACTGGGGCCCCCCCGGCCCACTGGCAGCCTCACTGGGGGTGGCCCCAGCCAGGCCACGTCGGCGGCGGCCGGCGATGAGCCGCCGGCGTCCATTCCAGCGGCGGCGCGCACGGGGATCGGCCGGAAATCGCGCTCCGGCCACCGTTTTGCGCGCGGGAGGCGGCGTTCGAACGGGGAAAGCGAGGCGAAGCGATCTGGGGCGGTTTCGCGAGCCAATTCGGCCGGAGACGAGCGGCAGAAGCTCGCCGGCGGCGAGGTTCTACGGGCGAGCAACGGCGAGTCGCTACGGGGCACGGCGAACGGCAGAAGCTAGCGCAAAAGAACCGCGCGGAGGCGTGGAGCAGGTCCACGCACTCGCACGGCCATGACAGGGGCCATATCGACGGCGACGAGCACTACGGCGGCGGAGCATTCGGGCGGTGACGGCGACTATGGCTACGGGGTCGAATCCGCGCGCGAGAGAGAGGGAAAAGGAGGGGAGGAGCTCACCGAGCGGCTACGTAAAGCCCTTGACGGCTTAGGAGCAGTAGAGGAGCTCGAAGACGGCGGGGATCGCCGGCGACCGAGAAGAAGAGGCCGCAGTCGATCCGGCAATGTGGAGGCGCAGGGCTCGAACCAGTAGCCGGAGAGGAAGGAGAGAAGGCAGGCGGAGCGAACGGGCCGGGTCTCAGGCGACGGCGACGACGACAGCGACGGCCACGAGCTCATCCATGGCGGCGGTTGTGGGTGGCTGCGCGGGAGGAAGAGGGAGAGCGAGGGGGGGGGGGGGGGAATTGGTGGGCGCTAGGGTTTGGGCGAGGCCGAGAGGGGCGCGGTGGTGGCCTTATCGACGACGGGGAGGCCACGGATGGGCGACACGGCGACGAACGGTGGCGGTGTCGCGCGCAGGGGGCGACAGCGCGACGAGGACGACGACCTCGCGGCGGGCTGGGCCAGCTACTGTTTCACTAAGGCCCAGCGCGCCAGTAAACGGTAAGCGTTTCTCCTTTTTCTTTTTTCATTTCTTTTCTTCCACTCTGTTTTGCTAATTATTTGACTATCAAACAAGTTTTGTAAAATGTGTGAGTTGCTTCATAATTTGCAGGGCATTATTCTTAACCACCAGAAATTGACTTTGTAAAATTATGATTTCACTTTAAACTCTATTAAATTAATTAGTGCTAAATATTGCTGTTAACCTACTGTTACAATTAATAAAGTTGTTTAACCAATTTAATTAATGTTGCACATATTTTTATAATTGCCACAGAATTATTTAAATTGTTTTGAACATTTTAGTTTCTGACTTTGAACAACTTTTATTTCCATTTAAGATTTAATATTGCAATTTGAGTTTGAATTTGAAATGAACCATGATGCAAATGATGATTATGCTTGACTAAACATGATGACATGGCATTTTCAACAGGGGATCACCGTAGTCATTACAAGGGGGTGTTACAATTCTCCTCGTCTAACAAGAATTCTCGTCCCGAGAATTAAGAGGACGACTGAAAGAAAGCAGGGTATTCTTCACGAAGACGGTCCTCGCGTTCCCAAGTGGCTTCATCCTCAGAATGATTCGACCACTGAACCTTGAGGAACTTGATTGACTTCTGACGAGTCCGACGTTCAGTTTGATCAAGAACGCGGATCGGATATTCTGGATAAGACAGATCTTCTCGCAATTCAAGCACTTCATGATCCACAGCTCGGATAGGATCCTTGAAGCAGCGACGAAGTTGCGATACATGAAAGACGTCATGCACTTGAGAAAGGTATGGCGGCAACTCCAATTGATATGCCACTTCTCCTCGACGAGCGAGAATGCGGAACGGGCCAATATAGCGAGGATCTAACTTGCCCTTGATTCCGAATCGGTGGGTGCCTTTCATCGGAGTGACGCGAAGGTAAGCTTGCTCACCAGGCTGATAGACCATTACCTTGTGCTTTCGGTCATAGTTGCTCTTTTGACGAGACTGGGCAGTTTTCAGATGTTCACGGACAATGCGGACTTGTTCTTCAGCTTGTTGAATAATGTCCGGTCCAACAAGTGAACGTTCCCCAGTTTCTGACCAATTCAGAGGGGTTCGACACTTACGTCCATACAGAACTTCAAACGGTGCCATCTTCAGACTAGCTTGATAGCCATTGTTGTAGGAGAATTCGGCATACGGAAGAGATTCCTCCCATTTCTTACCGAATGAGATGACACAAGCTCGAAGCATATCTTCAAGCACTTGATTGACTCTTTCGACTTGACCCTGAGATTGAGGGTGAAAAGCAGTGCTAAAAGACAGATGAGTTCCCATGCCTTCCTGGAAACTGTTCCAGAATCTGGAAGTGAAAAGGCTGCCACGATCTGAACTGATCTCTAACGGAACACCGTGGAGTGACACAATTCTGGAAACATACAATTCTGCTAACTGACTAGCAGTGATAGTCTCCTTGACAGGTAAAAAGTGAGCAACCTTTGAGAACCGGTCGATGATGACAAAGATAGCATCATGACCCTTCTGCGATCTGGGAAAACCAGTAATGAAGTCCATTTGAACTTTGTCCCATTTCCACTCCGGAATTTCAAGTGGTTGCAAGGTTCCAGTAGGCCTTTGATGTTCTGCCTTGACGCGACGGCAAACGTCACACTCAGCAACGTATTGGGCAATATCATGTTTCATATCGGGCCACCAGTACCGTTGACGAATGTCTTGGTACATTTTGGTACTACCAGGGTGAATAGACAAAGGCGTGTCGTGCGCTTCCTTCATAACATCCGAACGAGAGTCTATATTATGCCTCCTGGGGACCACTAGGCGGCCTTTGAAGAACAAAGCACCATCCTCACCAACATGGTAGAAAGAAGGATTACCCTTGGAGAGGAATTTCTTGATCTTCTCAACTTCAGAGCAGTAATTCTGTCTCGTCTTGATTCTTTGCTCGAGATCTGGTTCGACAACCAAGGTATTAAGATAACCTTGAGGAACAATGTGAAGGTTCAATTTGCGAAGCTCTTCATATAGCATAGGTTGCGCTTCCTGAACCATGAGGTTGTTGCAATAAGCCTTGCGACTCAAAGCATCGGCCATCACATTAGCCTTGCCAGGGGTGTAGGAGATATTCATATCATAATCAGCTACTGTTTCGAGCCATCTCTGTTGACGAAGGTTCAAGTCTGGCTGGGTATACAGATACTTCAAACTCTTATGATCAGTGTATATCTCGCAACGGTTACCAAGGAGGTAATGTCGCCATAGCTTCAGAGCATAAATAACTGCAGCAAGCTCGAGATCATGTACCGGATAATTTTCCTCATGAGGACGCAATTGACGAGAGCCATAAGCAACTACTCTGCGTTCTTGCATTAGGACACAGCCTAATCCTTGACGAGATGCATCACAGTAAATCTCGAAGTCCTTTTGAGAATCCGGGGGTGCTAACACTGGGGCAGATGTCAACTTATCTTTAAGCATCTGAAAGCTTTCTTGACATTTTTCTGTCCATTGAAATTTAACACCCTTGTGGAGCAGGTCAGTTAATGGCTTTGCAATCCTCGAGAAGTTCTCAACGAATCGTCGACAATAACTAGCGAGTCCGAGAAAACTCCTGACTTGCTTGACATTCTTCGGAGGAGTCCAGTCAAGAATAGCCTGAACTCGCTCGGGGTTAACGGCAATACCGTCTTTGGAAATCACGTGACCAAGATAGGTCACCTCGGATAACCAAAATTCACACTTGGAGTACTTGGCATATAACTGGTGTTCTCGCAACTTCTCCAATACAAGCCGAAGATGTTCAGCGTGTTCTTCTTCATTCTTGGAATATATCAGGATATCATCCAAGTAGACCACGACGAACTTGTCGAGGTAGTCCATGAAGATATAATTCATCAATCGGGAGAAGGTTGCTGGGGCATTAGTTAGTCCGAATGACATGACGGTGTACTCGTATGATCCATAACGAGTAACGAATGCGGTCTTCGGAATATCCTCCTTACGAACTCGGATCTGATGATAACCCAACCTCAAATCGAGTTTCGAGAACACAAAGGATCCAGCAAGCTGATCATAAAGATCGTTAATCCGGGGCAGTGGATATTTGTTCTGGATTGTGGCTTGGTTAATGGGCCGATAGTCCTGGACCAATCGGTTAGTTCCATCCTTCTTCTTAACAAAGAGAGAAGGTGCTCCCCAAGCAGATGAACTGGGGCGGATGAAACCCTTTTTCAGTGACTTGTCGATTTCTTCCTTAAGCTCGAGAAGTTCATGCGGAGGCATCTTGTAAGGACGCTTCGCAATAGGAGTGGTGCCAGGCTTCAAGTCGATGACGAACTCGACAGCTCTAACAGGGGGTATTCCCGGAAGTTCCTCCGGAAAGACGTCCGGAAAGTCACGGACGACCGGAACGCTCTCAATCCCTTCCAGAGGTGAGGCGTTCAAAGCATTCAGAGCATATATCTGTGCTTCGGCATTCTGGGTAATCCGGGCGGTGTAGATCACTATCTCGTCAGAGGGGTGAAGGAGTTGGACGACTTTAGTGGCACAGTTGATGTTAGCAATATGAGCTTTCAGCCAATCCATCCCCAGGATGAGGTCTATGGTGGAAGACTTCAAAACAACGGGGCAGGCAAGGAATTCCAATCCTTCAACTTCGACGGTGACGTTAGGTGCTAGGACGTCAGCATGACACTGACCACCAGGGGTATGTACGGCCATTTGTAGGTTCATTCTATCAAGCGTGATGTCATGTGATAATGCAAAAGCTTCTGACATGAATGAATGCGATGCTCCTGAATCAAATAAAACAGAAGCAGGTACTGAGTTAACGAGGAGAGTACCCATCACAGTAGCAGGTTGGTCCTGGACTTCTTCAATATCAATGTTGTAAGCATGTCCACGACCATAAGCAGCAGACCCAATATTATAGTTGCGGGCCTGATTGTTGCCACGACCATTGCCACGGCCATTGCGAGGAAATCCCATCTGATTCTGAGGCTGACGACAATCCTTAGCAAGGTGTCCTGGCTTGCGGCACTTGAAGCAGAGTCCATCCTCAGGACGAAGAGGAGCACGGGGTGGAGCAGCTTGAGCTCTCGGCTGCCTCGGTGGTGGAGGAGGCAGACGAGGTGCAGCATACAAGGGTCTTGGTGCAGGAGCAGGGGCAGGTGGACGGTACACATTGTTGGGGATCCAAATACGACGTTTCTGTGCTGAGCTCGAAGATGAGCCCATATCACGATAACGCTTCTGTGACTCCTTGTGCTTGGCCTGAGCAGTCTCAACCATAATGGCCTTGTTCACGAGTGTGGCAAAGTTGGGGAAGTCCTGAGCAGCAAGCGCAAGCTCGAGGTCTGGGTGCAGTCCACTACGGAACTTCTCCTGTCGGCGAGCATCAGTAGGAATGTCTTCTTCAGCGTAGCGGGACAAGTTGATGAACTCGCGCTGATAGGCTTCGACAGATTTGTTGCCCTGAACGAGGTTGCGAAACTCGGTCTTCTTCCGGTCTATGGTTCCCTGCGGAATATAGCGAGCACGGAAGGCAGCCTGAAAATCATCCCAAGTAACGATTGTCCCAGCAGGCAGTGAACGCTTGTGAGAGGACCACCATTTTGCAGCGGGGCCCTTCAGAAAGTAGGTCGCGAAGGTGACATAGTTGTCAAAGGCGACGCTAGCAGATTCCATCTCATAAGCAACGTCGCGGAGCCAATCATCCGCGTCCAGCGGCTGTTCAGAGTTGCGGTAAATAGATGGGTTGAGGCGCACAAATTCTGACAGTGTTATCGAAGCTGGGTTGTTGTTCTGGTTCTGATCGTTCTGATGCGGGAACTGAGCCATTATGTTGGTCATAAACTGACGATTGAGCTCAAATTGTTGCATCATTGCGGCCATGTAGTCGGGCGGTGGAGTATTCTCAGGGGCACGACCAGCACCACGACCTCTAGGCCTAACCATCCTGCTAAAATTTCAACAGGGGGAAGGTTTAGTAAAAAAAAAACAATTGCAAGTGTTTAGCGACAAATATGATGTAACACGACATTGAACAAATAGTGCATCAGATACATAACAGTAGTCAATTAAGACATACAGATCCTTACACAGAGTCGGTTACAAGCGGACAGCACAACGGCGTCAAATTAAGGAAAAGACATGCTAGGCGGCGCGCAGGCACGCGGTGAGGAACTACACAACGAGACATAGCAAAGGCTACATCAACGTCGGCGAAAACCACTGAAACGGGGTAACTGCAAGTGCAAATGCGGACGATGAACCTCTGTAGCAGAAAGGTCCTGTGCTCCGTGTGCACTCTGATGCAGAACCCGGTCTCGAACTGAAAGAAGAGGCCCACGCGCAGGGGTATGACCTCCAACAGCAGGCCAATCAATACCTGCCGGCATCTGAGTCCTGCGTGGGTAAAGGATATACTCCGGATGTATCCCTGCACGAACAGCTGGCAGCAACTACGTCATAGCATCGTAAAGACGTGCTCGAGTGGCAAACAGCTCGACGGAGAGAGCCCGGTTAGCGCGATCCAGAGCCTGAGTGTACTGAATCAACACGTGCGGGTCATATCGACGACGCTCATAAGGGGCACAGATAGCTGTGTAGTATCCAGTAGCATCTCCGGTCGGTGCATATGGAATGTACCGGAACTCAGAGGCATCCAAGGTAGTACGCTCTCCACGAAGTCGTGCGACAGCAGAATAGGCAGCATCATGGACTGCCATCTCAATCGTCACACCGATACCGTGAAAAAGGTGCAACTCGGTGTCTGAGTCATCCCTCTGATCATAGATGCGAACATCAGCATGATACTTCTCCTGGTTGAACTCGCGGTAATCCTCGTAGACCATGTACTCGGGGTACCAGCGGTAACCAAGTCTGGTCAGGAGGGCGATCAGGACAGCTGGAAAGCCAGGGGCATTGCGAGCCGAAGTGCGAAGCACAAGCTGCATCGCGGGGCGTAGTGGGAACAGACGATCCATCTGAAACAGAGGCAACTCAGGATTGTCAAACGACAATGACAAATATAATATAATTTGGAGAGAAAGATTAAACAGACCAATGGAAAGGAAAATGTGATTATCAGAATAATCAGATCAATGATATGGAACCAGCACTGATAATCCAGCTCTCCGGGTGGACAAGATTACGAGATCCTAGTGTCGGCGTTAGTAAAATTCATTTAACCCGAAAGGAAGAGGTTTCAGAGTCCCAGAGTATAGAAGAGGAATAAAAGATCCTAATACCACCCAGTTGGCGACGTGGGCCCGTAAGCCACACAGCCATGTTAGTAAAACAGTTTTCGGAAATACTAGACTCAACTGCGGCCAAGGAGTCGGAGGGGGGCTTCCTACAGGCAGTCGGCTCTGATACCAACTTGTGACGGCCCCGACTTAGTCGTACACTAATCATACACGCAAACGTGGACGATCAAGCACAGGGACTCACGGGAAGATATCACAACACAACTCTAAACTCAAAGGTTCAAACATAAAATTATCATATTACAAACCAGGGGCACGCAGGCCCGAATACTTAAGTCATACACACAAATGATATCTGAGTACAGACATAGTTAGTCACGGGTGCCATAAGATGGCTAGCACAAACAGGGGATACAGATCGAAAAGGCGCAGGCCTCCTGCCTGGGAGCCTCCTAACTACTCCTCGTCGGCTGGCTCGATCCAGTAGTAGGTACCATCGGGACCCTCCTGGTAGTAGGCTCCAGCGGTGGCGTCTGGCTCCTGGGCTCCATCGTCTGATGTATCATCAATTTGGTATGGGGGAAAAGAATAACAGGGCAACCGTGAGTACTCATCCAAAGTACTCGCAAGACTGACAACAGAACTATGCTACATATGCATGGGTATCAAATGAGAAGGCTGTATTTGTGGACTGAATTGCAGAAAAGCAAGATTAGGGAGAAAGGCCTAGCCTATCGAAGACTAGCATCTTCAAGTAGTCTTGCAGCATCAGAAGAGAGTAGATAGTAATAGCATACATGTTGTCATACAGTAGCAATGCCCTGAGATCCTTTCTTGACTCCCTGCGAGAAAGCGATCCCGAGAGCATTATCAACAGTTTAACATTTATCATCATCTCTTTATAGTTATTATGGATCCGGGCACAACTCCAAGCGTCCTGTTACCGTGGACACGGCTATTCGAATAGATATCTTCCCTGCAGGGGTGCACTACTGTTACCCAACACACTCGATTACCTCCGGCCGGATACACTTGCTGGGTAATACCCGGCCTCGGGTGATCGACACAACGCAGCCCGACCTAGAGCTCAGCAGAGAGGTCAACACGCCGGTCTAAATCCTAAGTGCGCAGGGGTCTTGGGCCATTGCCCTCCGCACTCCTGCACGTTACGTGACTGGCTGGAGAAACAGGCGCGACACTGGACAACCCAGTGAAGTAACCAGCCCAATCCCGGCGATCAGCCCGCAAAGTAACTTGTGACGTCTAAAGAGCTTTCGGCTGATACTACGATGCAGAGGGCCCCATTAAACCATTATCCCACGTGGTGGTAGTGCGAAATGGGCACGACGACCCACTCAGATCAAACACCCAGCTCCGTTAAGCTCATTTAGTATTACTCGCTTGCTCAATATGCACGATTAACTCCGGCCGCACACCCTTGTTCCTGGTGATGTCCGGCCTCGGCTGATCGATACATCGTGAGTCAGCCCATCTTTGTATTATCCGCTCGACCAACACGCGCGAGTAACTCCGGCCGCACACCCTTGTTCCTGGTGATGTCCGGCCTCGGCTAATCGACACGTAGCAGGTCAGCCTGACTTTACAGTTGGGTGCTGTCAGGACTCAGGTCCATCTCTGACTGGATGGTACCACCAGCCTTTCAGCCCCAGACTGCACATTTCCCCGCGGGTACCTCTCAAGGTGGACCCGCCTGTAAGCAAGGCCATAGTAACTGTGTGGTCAAGCAACAGGTAGGAATCCGAGGAATCACCCTCGTTGGATTCCACTCCGGGAGTTGCACGACATCAGCTTAAATGGAAGTGATGAAAGAGGAATCACCCTCGGTAACACACATCCGGATAGCTATTCTACAGAGGCACCATCGGAAGTGCGCTAAGAGGTATCACCCTCGGCACTCGATGCCAGCTCTGCAGTGTCGGGCAATTTAGGGGGTTTGTGGTGATGTGCTGTTTTCAGTCCAGCAGTCTTCAGTCACTAAAGCGGAGCAACTACAGCAAGGGAGAGGGGCCACAGATGGTTTCCATCCAACCTATACTAAGCAGTTTGGATAACAGGGCAGGTATCAATTAGCAGTTATCAAAAACAGGCTATGCATCAGAAATAGGATAAAGCAGTAGCAGCGGCAATTTCTAATGCAAGCAGGGGGGGGAATGGAATGGGTGATATGGGTATGCGTCAAGGGGTTTTGCTTGCCTGGTTGCTCTGCGGCAAAGGCGGGGTCGTCTGACGGCTGGTCGTCGGGGAGGTAGTCGTACTCTGAAGCAGCGGCGTCGGCGGGCACCAGGTCTAACGAGAGAGAAGGGGGAGAGGAAACAATAAATCCACGGCAAACTACAATCACTATGCATGACATGCCTAAGATGACATGCAGATGGGTGCTACTGCCTATCTATATGATTTAGATAACTCTTGGGAATTAATAAAAATTTAATTGGATTTGTTTTATTAAAGTGGTGCACTATTCATCTACTGCAAACGGTCAAAAAGTTCCATGTTCAGATAGCTAGAGGCAAGTGACAGATGAATGGATGGCATATTTGGATTCGTGGCATTTTTCTGATCAACTTTCATATATAAATTATTTTCATCTGACTTACGGATTAAAAGATATGAATTTTTAAAGTTTTAAATATTTTCTGAATTTATTTTAATTATTTAATTCGAATTATCCAGAATAGTGTTGGCTGACGTCAGCATGATGTAATGCTGACGTCAGCAGTCAACAGGGGGCTGACCAGGTCAAACCCTGACCAGTGGGTCCCACCTGTCATAGACACAGGTCTAATTAACTTATTAACAGACTAATTAATCCAGTGGGGCCCATATGTCAGTGGGTAATTAGGCAAAATTAATTATTTTAATTAATCTAAAACACTAATTAAGTTTCTGACACGGGGGCCCCATATGTCATAGACACTGGGGGAGGGACCCCACATGTCAGTGGCTGGGTTGACCCAGTCAGCCAAGTTGACCGAGTCAACTCGGTCAACTGGGGCCCCCCCGGCCCACTGGCAGCCTCACTGGGGGTGGCCCAAGCCAGGCCACGGCGGCGGCGGCCGGCGATGAGCCGCCGGCGACCATTCCAGCGGCGGCGCGCACGGGAACCGGCCGGAAATCGCGCTCCGGCCACCGTTTTGCGCGCGGGAGGTGGCGTTCGAACGGGGAAAGCGAGGCGAAGCGATCTGGGGCGGTTTCGCGAGCCAATTCGGCCGGAGACGAGCGGCAGAAGCTCGCCGGCGGCGAGGTTCTACGGGCGAGCAACGGCGAGTCGCTACGGGGCACGGCGAACGGCAGGAGCTAGCGCAAAAGAACCGCGCGGAGGCGTGGAGCAGGTCCACGCACTCGCACGGCCATGACAGGGGCCATATCGACGGCGACGAGCACTACGGCGGCGGAGCATTCGGGCGGTGACGGCGACTATGGCTACGGGGTCGAATCCGCGCGCGAGAGAGAGGGAAAAGGAGGGGAGGAGCTCACCGAGCGGCTACGTAAAGCCCTTGACGGCTTAGGAGCAGCAGAGGAGCTCGAAGACGGCGGGGATCGCCGGCGACCGAGAAGAAGAGGCCGCAGTCGATCCGGCAATGTGGAGGCGCAGGGCTCGAACCAGTAGCCGGAGAGGAAGGAGAGAAGGCAGGCGGAGCGAACGGGCCGGGTCTCAGGCGACGGCGATGACGACAGCGACGGCCACGAGCTCATCCATGGCGGCGGTTGCGGGTGGCTGCGCGGGAGGAAGAAGGAGAGCGAGGGGGGGGGGGAATTGGTGGGCGCTAGGGTTTGGGCGAGGCCGAGAGGGGCGCGGTGGTGGCCTTATCGACGACGGGGAGGCCACGGATGGGCGACACGGCGACGAACGGTGGCGGTGTCGCGCGCAGGGGGCGACAGCGCGACGAGGACGACGACCTCGCGGCGGGCTGGGCCAGCTACTGTTTCACTAAGGCCCAGCGCGCCAGTAAACGGTAAGCGTTTCTCCTTTTTCTTTTTTCATTTCTTTTCTTCCACTCTGTTTTGCTAATTATTTGACTATCAAACAAGTTTTGTAAAATGTGTGAGTTGCTTCATAATTTGCAGGGCATTATTCTTAACCACCAGAAATTGACTTTGTAAAATTATGATTTCTCTTTAAACTCTATTAAATTAATTAGTGCTAAATATTGCTGTTAACCTACTGTTACAATTAATAAAGTTGTTCAACCAATTTAATTAATGTTGCACATATTTTTATAATTGCCACAGAATTATTTAAATTGTTTTGAACATTTTAGTTTCTGACTTTGAACAACTTTTATTTCCACTTAAGATTTAATATTGCAATTTGAGTTTGAATTTGAAATGAACCATGATGCAAATGATGATTATGCTTGACTAAACATGATGACATGGCATTTTCAACAGGGGATCACTGTAGTCATTACAAGGGGGTGTTACAATTCTCCTCGTCTAACAAGAATTCTCGTCCCGAGAATTAAGAGGACGACTGAAAGAAAGCAGGGTATTCTTCACGAAGACGGTCCTCGCGTTCCCAAGTGGCTTCATCCTCAGAATGATTCGACCACTGAACCTTGAGGAACTTGATCGACTTCTGACGAGTCCGACATTCAGTTTGATCAAGAACGCGGATCGGATATTCTGGATAAGACAGATCTTCTCGCAATTCAAGCACTTCATGATCCATAGCTCGGATAGGATCCTTGAAGCAGCGACGAAGTTGCGATACATGAAAGACGTCATGCACTTGAGAAAGGTTTGGTGGCAACTCCAATTGATATGCCACTTCTCCTCGACGAGCGAGAATGCGGAACGGGCCAATATAGCGAGGAGCTAACTTGCCCTTGATTCCGAATCGGTGGGTGCCTTTCATCGGAGTGACGCGAAGGTAAGCTTGCTCACCAGGCTGATAGACCATTACCTTGTGCTTTCGGTCATAGTTGCTCTTTTGACGAGACTGGGCAGTTTTCAGATGTTCACGGACAATGCGGACTTGTTCTTCAGCTTGTTGAATAATGTCCGGTCCAACAAGTGAACGTTCCCCAGTTTCTGACCAATTCAGAGGGGTTCGACACTTACGTCCATACAGAACTTCAAACGGTGCCATCTTCAGACTAGCTTGATAGCCATTGTTGTAGGAGAATTCGGCATACGGAAGAGATTCCTCCCATTTCTTACCAAATGAGATGACACAAGCTCGAAGCATATCTTCAAGCACTTGATTGACTCTTTCGACTTGACCCTGAGATTGAGGGTGAAAAGCAGTGCTAAAAGACAGATGAGTTCCCATGGCTTCCTGGAAACTGTTCCAGAATCTGGAAGTGAAAAGGCTGCCACGATCTGAACTGATCTCTAACGGAACACCGTGGAGTGACACAATTCTGGAAACATACAATTCTGCTAACTGACTAGCAGTGATAGTCTCCTTGACAGGTAAAAAGTGAGCAACCTTTGAGAACCGGTCGATGACGACAAAGATAGCATCATGACCCTTCTGCGATCTGGGAAAACCAGTAATGAAGTCCATTTGAACTTTTTCCCATTTCCACTCCGGAATTTCAAGTGGTTGCAAGGTTCCAGCAGGCCTTTGATGTTCTGCCTTGACGCGACGGCAAACGTCACACTCAGCAACGTATTGGGCAATATCATGTTTCATATCGGGCCACCAGTACCGTTGACGAATGTCTTGGTACATTTTGGTACTACCAGGGTGAAGAGGCAAAGGCGTGTCGTGCGCTTCCTTCATAACATCCGAACGAGAGTCTATATTATGCCTCCTGGGGACCACTAGGCGGCCTTTGAAGAACAAAGCACCATCCTCACCAACATGGTAGAAAGAAGGATTACCCTTGGAGAGGAATTTCTTGATCTTCTCAACTTCAGAGCAGTAATTCTGTCTCGTCTTGATTCTTTGCTCGAGATCTGGTTCGACAACCAAGGTATTAAGATAACCTTGAGGAACAATGTGAAGGTTCAATTTGCGAAGCTCTTCATATAGCATAGGTTGCGCTTCCTAAACCATGAGGTTGTTGCAATAAGCCTTGCGACTCAAAGCATCGGCCATCACATTAGCCTTGCCAGGGGTGTAGGAGATATTCATATCATAATCAGCTACTGTTTCGAGCCATCTCTGTTGACGAAGGTTCAAGTCTGGCTGGGTATACAGATACTTCAAACTCTTATGATCAGTGTATATCTCGCAACGGTTACCAAGGAGGTAATGTCGCCATAGCTTCAGAGCATAAATAACTGCAGCAAGCTCGAGATCATGTACCGGATAATTTTCCTCATGAGGACGCAATTGACGAGAGCCATAAGCAACTACTCTACGTTCTTGCATTAGGACACAGCCTAATCCTTGACGAGATGCATCACAGTAAATCTCGAAGTCCTTTTGAGAATCCGGGGGTGCTAACACTGGGGCAGATGTCAACTTATCTTTAAGCATCTGAAAGCTTTCTTGACATTTTTCTGTCCATTGAAATTTAACACCCTTGTGGAGCAGGTCAGTTAATGGCTTTGCAATCCTCGAGAAGTTCTCAACGAATCGTCGACAATAACTAGCGAGTCCGAGAAAACTCCTGACTTGCTTGACATTCTTCGGAGGAGTCCAGTCAAGAATAGCCTGAACTCGCTCGGGGTTAACGGCAATACCGTCTTTGGAAATCACGTGACCAAGATAGGTCACCTCGGATAACCAAAATTCACACTTGGAGTACTTGGCATATAACTGGTGTTCTCGCAACTTCTCCAATACAAGCCGAAGATGTTCAGCGTGTTCTTCTTCATTCTTGGAATATATCAGGATATCATCCAAGTAGACCACGACGAACTTGTCGAGGTAGTCCATGAAGATATAATTCATCAATCGGGAGAAGGTTGCCGGGGCATTAGTTAGTCCGAATGACATGACGGTGTACTCGTATGATCCATAACGAGTAACGAATGCGGTCTTCGGAATATCCTCCTTACGAACTCGGATCTGATGATAACCCAACCTCAAATCGAGTTTCGAGAACACAGAGGATCCAGCAAGCTGATCATAAAGATCGTTAATCCGGGGCAGTGGATATTTGTTCTGGATTGTGGCTTGGTTAATGGGCCGATAGTCCTAGACCAATCGGTTAGTTCCATCCTTCTTCTTAACAAAGAGAGAAGGTGCTCCCCAAGCAGAGGAACTGGGGCGGATGAAACCCTTTTTCAGTGACTTGTCGATTTCTTCCTTAAGCTCGAGAAGTTCATGCGGAGGCATCTTGTAAGGACGCTTCGCAATAGGAGTGGTGCCAGGCTTCAAGTCGATGACGAACTCGACAGCTCTAACAGGGGGTATTCCCGGAAGTCCCAAGTCGAAGCGATCTGGGGCACCTGGGCGCGCCTGCCCCCCCCAGGCACGCCCTGGTGCCTCGTGGGCCCCCCTGTGGCACCTCTTCGCGTGATTCCAACACTGAAAAATCATATATATTCAAAAACCCCTGAAAGTTAACCTAGATGAGTTTTTACGCAGCCGCAAGCCTCTGTACCTCCACGATCTAATCTACAGCCCTTTTCCGGCACCCTGCCGGAGGGGGGAATCATCACCGGAGGCCATCTTCATCATCTCGGCGGTCTCCATGACGAGGAGGGAGTAGTTCACCCTCGGGGCTGAGGGTTTGTACCAGTAGCTATGTGTTTGATCTCTCTCTCTCTCTCTCTCGTGTTCTTGATTTGGCACGATCTTGATGTATCGCGAGCTTTGTTAATATAGTTGGATCATATGGTGTTTCTTCCCTCTCTATCCTTGTTGTGATGAATCGAATCTTTTCCCTTTGAGGTTTCGTTATTGTTGGATTGAATATTTCAGATTTGAGAACACTTGATGTATGTCTTGCATATGAATACCCGTGGTGACAATGGGGTATTATATTGATTCACTTGATATATGTTTTGGCACTCAACTCGCGGATTCCCGAGGTGACATTGGGGTAATCTATGCATAGGGGTTGATGCACGTTTTCATTATCTTTTCTCTGATAGAAACTTTGGGGTGCTCCTTGGAGTTCTTTGTGTGGATTGAATATTATGATTATGAAGTTGTTTGATGCATATCGTATAATCAACTCACGGATACTTGTGGTGACATTGGATTATCTAGGTGACATTAGAGTTGGTTGATGTGTGTCATATGGTGTTATTTTAGTACGAACTCTAGGGCTGTTTGTGACACTTATAGGAATGGCTCAATAGATCGATCGGAAAGGATAATTTTGAGGTGGTTTCATACCCTACAAACAATTTCTATCTTATGTTCTTCGCTAATAGGAACTTGGGAGTGATTCTTTATCGCATGTTGAGGGATGGTTATATGATCCAATTATGTTAGCATTGTTGAGAGATTGCACTAGCGAAAGTATGAACCCTAGGCCTTGTTTCTAAGCATTGCAATACCGTTTATGCTCACTTTTGTTACTTGCTACCTTGCTGTTTTTTATTGTTCGCACTACAAAAACCTATATCTACTATCCATACTACACTTGTATCACCATCTCTTCGCCGAACTAGTGCACCTATACAATTTACCATTGTATTGGGTGTGTTGGGGACACAAGAGACTCTTTGTTATTTGGTTGCAGGGTTGTTTGAGAGAGACCATCTTCATCCTACGCCTCCCATGGATTGATAAACCTTAGGTCATCCACATGAGGGACAATTGCTAGTGTCCTACAAAACTCTGCGCTTGGAGGCCCAACACGAGTCTACAAGAATAAGTTGTGTTGTAGACATCAAGCTCTTTTCTGGCGCCGTTGCCGGGGAGGTGAGTGCTTAAGGTATATCTTTAGATCTTGCAATCGAATCTTTTAGTTTCTTGTTTTATCACTAGTTTGGTTTATAAAAAGAAAACTACAAAAAATGGAATTGAGGTTGCCTCATATTATTCATCTTTATAATGTCTTTCTTGAAAATGATGGAGCGGAAAATTGTGCTCAATTGATAGAAGAAGAATTCAATAAAATGTTTGGCATAAAATCTTTGAATGATGAGCATGATTGCAATGATGCTAGTATGAATTCTTTGAATATCCATGATGCTAATGATATGCAAAGCCACAAGCTTGGGGATGCTATGTTTTATGAAGATGATATTTTTTGTCCCCCAAGTTTTGATGAGAAAATT
The DNA here is from genome assembly GCA_039707655.1 of Elymus sibiricus. Taxonomy (NCBI): domain Eukaryota; kingdom Viridiplantae; phylum Streptophyta; class Magnoliopsida; order Poales; family Poaceae; genus Elymus; species Elymus sibiricus. Next base: position 34,642,957 of record CM077670.1, read on the forward strand.
TATTATGATGATTGCATGCCTCCTATCTATGATGATTATTGTGATGACATGTATGCTATAACGAATAATGATAAATATGAAACTTGTCATCATGATTTTAATTTTCAATTGGATTATGCCAATCAAATATCTCATCATAGTTATTTTGTTGAGTTTGCTCCCACTATTATGAATGAGAAGAAAATTGCATATGTGGAGAGTAGTAAAATTTCTATGCTTGAGGATCATGAAAAGAATGCTTTGTGTGACAGTTATATTGTTGAATTCATTCATGATGCTACTGAAAATTATTATGAGAGAGGAGCATATGCTTTTACATATCTCAAAAATATCAAGTTTCCTCTCTTTATGTTGTAAGTTTTGAAGTCATGCTTGTTTTGCCTTCCTATGCTAGTTGATTCTTTCTCCCATAAACTATTTGCTCACAAAATCCCTATGCATAGGAAGTGGGTTAGGCTTAAATGTGCTAGTAATATGCTTCATGATGCTTTCTTTGTGTTTCAATTCTTTACTTTTACGTGAGCATCATTGAAATCATCATGCCTAGCTAAAAGGCATTAAAGAAAAGCGCATGTTGGGAGACAACCCAATATTTGTACCTACTGTTTTTGTGTGTCCACATGATTAAGCTACTGTATTAATCATGTTTTATATGTTTTCTTTCAATAATGTGCCAAGTAAAGCCTTTGGGATAGTGTGGATGCTTGTTGATTTGATTCTGTGCAAAAACAGAAACTTTTGCGTCCAGTGCTGGAATTTCTATTCTGTACTGGAGCATGACAAAAATTCTGAACTTTTTACACAGTATTGGGTTCCAAATAGTTTACGTTGTCCTAATGTTTCAGAATTTTTGGAGGTACAGAAGTATGGTTTTTAAATCGCTCACTACACGCTGTTCTGTTTTTGACAGATTCTGTTTTCGGTGCATAGTTTGCTTGTTTTAGTGTTTCCATAGCTTATATTGAGTAATATAAATTGTGGAAATGATAGAATACAGTAGGAATTATGTGAGAACAATTATGAATCTTGTATTGACAGTACCTAAGTGGATGATTTATTTTTATCATACTAACCTATCTCACGAAGTTCCGTTAAGTTTTGTGTGATTGGAGTTTTCAAGTTTTGGGTGAGATATCGATATGAGGAGAATAAGGAGTGGCAAGACCCTAAGCTTGGGGATGCCCAAGGCACCCCAAAGTAATATTCAAGTAAGACCCAAGCAACTAAGCTTGGGGATGCCCAAGGCAGCCCAAAGTAATATTCAAGTAAGACCCAAGCAACTAAGCTTGGGGATGCCCGGAAGGCATCCCCTCTTTCGTCTTCAACATTATCGGTAACCTCACTTGGAGCTATATTTTTATTCGTCACATAATATGAGTTTTTCTTGGAGCATCATTTTCTTCTGTTGATATTTGCTTCATGTTATCAATAATCATGTTTTGTATCTTTTAGTTCAATAAAATGCCAATTATAGCCTTTACCATGCTCAGTTTGCAAGTTTATGTGTTGCTGTTTGAAAATAGAAAGTTTTCTGGTATGTCCAGAATATTCCTGAATAGTCAGAACATGATAAAAATATGAAATTTTTACTCAGTAAGAATGCATGAGTTCTCTGTCACGTGGTAATTTTTCAGAATTTTTGGAGTTAGGGAAGTATGAATTCTTATTCACCCTTTACAGACTGTCCTGTTTTGGCAGATTGCTGTTATAGTTGCATTGTTTGCATATGTTTGCTGGTTTAATGTTTCTATTTGAGGATAGGAGTATTAAATATGCAGAGGAATTTAGTATGCAATGTTTAATTATAATTTTAGTGATTTGTTACAGTAGAGAATGTTAAGGTTTTGAGTTGATTTATACTAACTTATCTCACGAGTTCTTGTTGAGTTTTATGTGGATGAAGTTCTTAAGATTTAAGGAAACCGTGATATGAGAGGAATTAAGGAGACACAAGAGATCAAGCTTGGGGATGCCCAAGGCATACCAAGTTATTATTTCAAGAAGTCTCAAGCATCTAAGCTTGGGGATGCCCCGGTAGGCATCCCACCTTTCTTCTTCAACAATTATCGGTTAGTCTTGGTTGAGCCTAAGTTTTTGCTTATTCACATGATATGTGCTATTCTTGGAATGTCATTTTATTTTGTTTTCTTTGCTGTTTGAATAAAATACTTAAGATCTGAAATTTTTAAATGAGAGAGAGTCCTCACATAGCTACCTATTTATTTAACTACTCATTTGGTCTTCACTTATATCTTTTTGGAGTAGTTTGTCATTTACTCTTGTTCTTCACTTATATCCTATGAGTAAATTGTTGAAATGAATTGAATATCATAAAGTTGAAATTTATATGCTTCATATGCTTGTCCCATGGGGAGTAGTCACTTCACATACAAGAAGTATAAGTGGTAAAATTTATAGAAAGTTAACAAACATAGCATTGGTCACTTGAACAATTCATAAAAGAATTTTTATGGAAGAGAAATTTCACATATAAATATACTATCTTGGACATCTTCTATGATTGTGAGCCCCCATTAATTATTTTCAAGCTTGATCAAGTAGTTGACATTGGACAAGGAAGACAACGTAATGAGTTATGTTTGTTTATATTCACATAGAAGTTATATTGTCATGGATCCTCTAACATGTGGTGCTTGCTTAGGATCTTTTGCTAGCCAAAAATTCGTACTAAGTAGAGATACTACTTGTGCATCCAAAAACCCTTAAACCCAGTTTCTTCCCATGAGTGTCCACCATATCTACCTATGGATTGAATAAGATCCTTCAAGTAAGTTGTCATCGGTGCAAAAAGCAATAAAAATTGCTCCTAAAATATGTATGATCTTTTATTGTACGGGAAAATAAGCGTTGTACGAACATGTGATGGTAAAGAAATAAAAGCGATGGACTGCATAATAAAGGTTGCTATCACAAGGGGCAATATAACGTGACGTTCCTTTGCATTAAGGGCTTGACATCCAAAAATAAAAAGCGCATGACAACCTCTGCTTCCCTCTGCGAAGGGCCTATCTTATACTTTTATGTATTTACCTTTATGCAAGAGTCAATAAGTATTCATTCTCATTCCAACCTTAATTATTTTCTAGTTGGCAAGCATCATGTGGTGGGGAAAGATCCAGGCACATATGGCCAGTCAAATATATTTGATCATGAATTATTATTGTTGACAATTATCTCTATGATAAATAAGTTGGGAGGCGAAACACTAAGCCCCTATCTTTCTCTGTGTTCGATGGATGCCATTTGTTCTAAAAATATGCTTTGAGTACTAGCAATCATAGAAGACTATATGATAATTGAGTATGTGGAGCTCTTACTTAGACTTTGTTGAAATTAAGTTGAATTGCAATTGTTTGGTGACTAAGAACATAGGTTGTTAAGTTTCAAGAGATTGCATTGTTTGAACCATAACATGTGAATTGATTGCTACTTTATCATGATGAGTTTTATGAGAAAGAGTTGTTGTTATGATGCTAGGAAAAGTGATCGAAATTATCATTGATCAAACTTAAGCACTATGCTAGCATTCACACTTCATAAATTATTTCTTTCATCATTTACCTACTCGAGGACGAGCAGGAATTAAACTTGGGGATGCTGATACGTCTCCAATGTAGGGTAACGCAGCAAAAAACAATTTTTTTTGACCTACGCACCAGCCCAGGACCACTATGGAGACTGCATACAAGGTTTGATCTTTTTCGTTACGGACTCATAGCGCAGCGGAAGTAGAGTCAATGACGATCGGCGGTGCAGATCCCCGTAGCTAGGATTTACAACCTCCCAACCGCGACGATGTACTCCCACATCTGCCCCTCGGACAGCCCTCCGGGAGGCGGTCGGACAGTCCCTCGGACGGTGTCGCGGACAGCCCTTCGGGAGGATCCTCGAAACTCGGACGGTCACTCGGACAGCCCTTCGGGAGGACCCTCGAAACTCTGACAGTCACTCGGACAGCCCTTCGGGAGGCACTCTCGAACTAAGACCGAAACTACGATCTCTCTACAGAGTTGCACACATACGGTGTCATCTATCCGGTAGGGCTTCGCCGTCCAGAACTAGTTCCCACCGGAACCCAGACAGCCTTTCGGCTCTACGAAACTATTTCGCTGGGAGGGAGAGAGAAGCCAGACAAGTCAAATGGCATGTGTATGAGAGCAAGCATGATGTGATTTTGGAGAGCCCTCTCCACCTCTATTTATAGGAGGAGCAAGGGGTAGAGGAAATAGGTGAAAAAGACCAAAAGGACCTTCCTAGGATCTTTTCACCACATGCCACATAAGGGTGTGTAGAACATATCCACCATGAGGTGGAAGGACACCTCAAGGAGGGCCCCCCCATGCCATGGCCGAAATTGTGCAGCCCCTTTGGGGGGCTCCACCACCCTTTCACATACCAAAAGTGGTTTTCTTCTAGAAGAAAAACCCCATTTGCAAATCAGCCCTAAAAGTGCTTTTCACTATTCACGAAGACATTTTTCTGCGTCCGTTAAAACCCAAATTATTTCTGTGTGCCTAGAATAATTCTAGCACCCACCAAAACAATTTTGAACGCATTCCGAAACAATTTCGGAACAATGTTTCTTCAGCGAAAAGCAACCAAAGCGGTTCCGGCTGCTCCGGAACATTTCTGGTTTTTGTCCCGGAAAATTGCCAGAAGTTTCCAGAATACTTCTGGCATCCTCCAAGAATTTCCAGGCATGTGCCAGAACCAATTTGACTTAATGGAATACCCTGAAACAACTTTTCAGTTTCACCGGAACTATTCCGGTGTTCTCTCCGGAACGTTTCCGTTTCGTCCGAAACTTTTTCGGCGATTTTCTCTCAGACTCCCCGTCTTGTATTTAGCAGATAGATGACCCTTAAGCGTGTGACCCTATAGGTTCAGTGAAGTATAGACATGACTCGGAACTCTTTCCGATCAATGATCAACATCGGAGCCGTGGACACCCATATTGACCCCTATACCCACACGAATGAATATTCGAGTGAACCTCCAGTTGTCGTGTGCTATTCCTATTGCTTCGCGATATGTTACAAATACCCGAGGTGAGAAACATCGGCATCCCCGTGGATCAACACTTGTCCACAATGCCAGTTACCTCGTTACCGGTTTTGTTCTCTTTTCTCGTTCCCGTGTTCCGGCATCCCTGTGATCAAATCACATTGTGTCTGGCCAGACGATAATGGATACCATAACACGGAGAGGGCCCAGAGATATCTCTCCATCGTCGGAGGAGCAAATCCCAATCTTGAGCTATCAAGTTACTTGACATACTTTTCCATGAACCCGTAAGCCGCCGTAAGAGCCACCCATTTACGGATGACGTTTAACAAACCCCAAAGTTCATGAAGCAAGCATGAAGAAACTCGACACTCTCATGGTCTAAGGAATTATGCAAACATTAACTATCTCTGTGTTATTAACCATTAACTTATGACGAATGAATCTCATAGCATAACATCAATCGGGTCGATTCAACACAAGTGTTCTACTAACATTGTGCCCTCAAAGTTGCCGGCATAGTCATGCCCATGATCAGGAAAACAGAACCATCATGCAAGACTTGAGCTAGTCTTAGAGGCCAGACTAGGAATACTTTTTACCGTTTATTATTCCACACGTGCATATGAGTCTTCCTCCGAGCCTCGTGGTTATTGTAGACTCGAGAACCATAGCAGTTATAGCATGGAACATAAACATAATCATGAATATGGAGATGAATAATAACATTTGTTATTGCCTCTAGGGCATATCTCCTACAGACTCCCACTTGCACTAGAGTCAATAATCTAGTCAATGCTAATGCACATTACACCTGTGGCATACCAGTGTAAAAATGCTTCGCATGTGGTATAGCCTGATGTCCAACGGATCTGACAATTTCAGTTCCGTGTGTATCTTTGCATGTCCTCGCGTTTTCATGCTTTCACAAAATTCATATTTTGTGTGGACTTGGCTTCGTACATATGTGAATCACTGGTCAAACCTTGATTCCTCAGACTGAGCTATGGAGCAACTATCTTCAATAGTGTTCCATTGACCAAAGCCATCTTGGAATCATACTAAGTTCATGAACGAACTGTATGATTCAACATCTTCTATGTCGCTTCGAAAGCGGCAACATACTTAGCCTTAGTTATAGAATTCGCCACAGTTACCTGTTTGGAACGATTTCCAAACACCGTGCCACCATATCGTGTATTACACAAAACCCTTAACTTAAATCGAAAATCGCATGGAGTATTGATGAAGACTATATCTATGTAATCACTTACAACGAGCACTTCATAATCTCTGCTTGCGAGAAAACATGTCATCAGTGCTACTTTAGTACTTAGTGACATTTTTCACTGTTGTCCCATGATCAGTACTTTGATCACTTTGGTATCTATACTCGCAACAACTTTGGAGTATTGGACATATCTGGTTGTTTTACATACCATGGGATACATGATTAATCCAAACATGAAAGTGTGTGGAATCTCCATCATGTATTTCGCTCATCAGTGTTTTGAGACACCGAGTCTTGCAAAAACCCTTTCCATGTGAATTCGGCAAGAATCACTCCTTGGCGTTTTAATGCTAAAATGTTTTAGCATCTTGTCAATATGTATTTTTGGCTTTAGCCTATTAGGTAATTCTATCTCATAGATAAATATGCCTAATGTCAAGGCTATTTAGCCCAAGCACTTCATCGAAAAACTATTTTCAATGAAGTCCTAATTCGTGTCAAGAAATTTATATTATTTCCAATCAACAATGTGTGAAGCACACAAAGTTTTTAGAAATATTATTATGCTCCCACTTACTTTCTTGAAGCCACAAGCATCTTCGTTATCCATTGATCAAATCAAACTCCTTTGACTATTTCATCAAAAACGAAGATTCCAACTCCATTTTGCTCTCTTCTGTCCATTGCTAGAACTCTGAAGTTTGCATACTTACTAGCATCCTCTGGATTGACAAAATACTTCAAACTGTACCTCATACAAGTCCTAGGTTGCATTTCCATCATATGGAAATCCTTTTGGCATCCATGTATCATATCTCAAGATTGAAATATGTATTAATTGCTAGTTTAACCCGATCTGACTTTAAGAATCGCTACGGTGAGAGAACCTCATCGTAGTCAACTCCTTGAACTTGTTATTGCAACAAGTCGAGCTTTATGGATAAAACATTTTATCCAAATCAGTTTATAGTTCCATTAATGTTCGTTAGACTCTAAGTCTTCCGAAGGGTTTATCAAGATATAATCTTGAATCATTTATGGAAACTATCTCGGATTATATTGGCATTTAGCCAATTCCGGAGTCAGGGCCCATCAACGCTTCCTTGTGTATTGTAGGCATACTGTTGTCTAACAACAATATCTCACTTGCGCACCTGAGAGGTTTGCACGAGTTTTGCCTACGTGGTTCAGCTGCAAGTTCGACCGAAGTCCATACATTTTATTGTAGAGGCTTCCGTATCAGTCGCAGTAGGAAACCCTGGAATTACTTCCAAGGTTCCTTTCCTTTGATCTGATGACGAAGATACTGTTTATCTCGTCGAGTTGCACTGTTCTCCCACTCACCTTTTTGCAAGAACTATTCTCTTTAAAAGCATACCGTTCTCGGTGGCAAACCTTTTGCCTCGGTATAGTGGTGGAGGAATTCCCAATTACTTGGGATAACCTACAAAGTAGCTCTTGTCTGATTTGGAATAGGTTTGTACCCTTTTACACAAGCCCCATATTCCAAATGTTAAGGAAAGACCAAGCATGGTTGGGCGTACCATACCATGGCGTCATTTCAACAGACCTGATGGCGCTCTTTTCAGTGTAAAAGCCGCAGTAACTAAAGCATTACTTTAAAAGGGAGAATGGCTAATTGATTTATGTCATCTTTGATCTTACCATGTCACAAATGGTTTGAATACATCTTCACAGACATTCCACTCACAGTGGTGTTCTGGGAGGTGTAAGTTATGAAAACTCTTTTCACAACTCATCAGACATTCACTAAACTTGTAACTCAGATATTCCTTTCTGCAATCTAGTTTGCAGAAACATAATCTTTCTTGTTACAATAATTTCTACTTCATGTTGAAAAACCTTTTGAATGATTTACAAAGATCCTGACTTACGTCTCATCAAGCAGATATCCATATATCTACTTGAGTCATTTCTGAAGATAGATAAAATCCACTGCTAGCAACAACATTTATCGAACTACATACATCAAAATGTATGATCACCAATAAGTTCGTTGCTCGTTCCTTATGGCCTGTGAACGGTATTTCAGTCACTTCACTTTTCCGGAGGAAAGTTGCAAGTGTCAGATGATTCATAATCAAATGACTTCAAAATCCATCATAATGGAATTTCTCCATGCTGGTTTCTCCAATGTGACCAAATGCAGTGCCACACATGTGTGGTATTCTCTTAGTCTTGCGACATTTAGCGTTAGTGTTATGGATGTATCATATTACTATCAATATTCATAACATACGTTCCATCGATGATGGAAGTATGGCCCTTATGTTATTCATAATCCTGAACAACAATTGTTCTTTTATGAACAACACCCTTGCAATAAACATTATGCAAATGGGCTAGAGTGTATAAAACTCTAAAATGATTTATGAAAGTAAATACAGAGGTAAAGTATTATTATCAATATTCATAACATACATCTCATTCATAATGAAAGTATGGCCCTTATGTTATTCATAACACCGAACATCAAAAGTTCTCTTATGAACAACCTTCTTGCAAGATACCTTATACAATGGGCTAGAGTGTATAAAACTCTATAATGAATTATGAAAATAAATACATAGGTAATACACCGATGGAAGGTATAGTAACTTTTACTAAGTTCCCAACATGTATTTAAACCTCATTCCTGGCTTAGTCTTTCAGGCCATAGTAGTTCTTGCATCGAGTCGCAACAGAGTGCAATTTAGCGGGTATCTCTGTGATAAACTCACAATACCCAAGAATCAGTGATTAACATGTTTAATCATAATTCCTAAGAACTATTTCTTTGACCAGCCTTCTATACATCAATAACTTGTATGACTTTCATACATCAGCTGGATATTCCAGTCTTCTCTCTTTTTGCCTTTATACTTCTAACAGTTTAACTTTCAGTATTTCTCCTACTCTCAGAAGAAGCATCCAACTTAAGAGTGGAGTTAGCCCCGGACTTCCTAGGTGTGTAAGTCATACTAACACCCTTCGGACATTTCCTTTAAGTTGTTGTTTTATTCACCTTCATCATATGACAGGCGTTCTACTGGATCCCTTTGTTATTGGTCAAATGCATAGTAAACACTTTTACTAATAGTTTGCAAAACAAACATTGCTTTGGATATCCCATATCTTTTAGCCTTTGTTTGTGTCTGAAAATGATTTTCAGTTCCATGAATATCACATAGCTATCCCTAAACTTTTGAAGTTCGGGTCTCATGGAAGCAAACATATTGCACTTGACCGTAACGGAATTCTAGCTTTTGGATCGAAGGACGAGAGTCACATTATCCATAGCATTAGCGGGAGAATACCCAAAGCATGCGATAGGACAAAATCCTTCTCGGCACTCTTGAGAACAATCCTCACATTACGTTACCAACCGTAAAGTTTTAACCAGATATTTAACAGCTTATTCAATTTTAACAGGGAAGGTGGAAACGCGAGCCATTCTTCTATAACTATTATGCAAATTTTCACTTAGACAAAGATCATAATTAATTGCACTAAGAATTAAAAGAATTAATTCTAAAGTGCGATCCCACTCAAATCAATATCTCTCATAATTGATTGTGAGTGATTCAAGATCCACATTTCAATTCAACGCCATTGATGTGGACATCACTGATGACGAGAATTTCAGTCGGTGGGCCAACTTGCCAATCACATCTCTATGTGATTCTTGTTCATCTTTCGATGTGTGTGTTCCGAGCTCATGACGGTCATGCCAGAACGTCAAGACAACCAAGTGATCTCGCTGCGAGGTCTGACCTCACCCTCCTCACACTTCCCTAATCGTTTGTACTCATGTGGACATGACGCACTCCGAGAAGTTAGGTGCCGTGACGGTGCTACACTTGGGAGAACACTAACTACTTCATATTTTTGTGAGAGATCACCCTAATAAAAAGTGACAAACGTGCAATCAAGAAGGGTGCATCATAAGGGATAAACATCTCAGGCAATTCATAATAGCATGATATGGTATAGCCCTTTCTGACGGAGAAGTCTTGTATTTCTTCGTCTTCAGCATTCGCGTCGGTGTTCACCTTCGTGAAGATTGCCACCACCTTGTCGTTGCACCAGATAATATTGCTATCTTTATAGCTAATAAAATAAGTGCATTACAAAAGGTTGACACGCAGGTCATTAAAGTGACAATCATATGGCTCCAGCCATCATGCCGAATCATCACACGCAGGTCATGTTAATTTACATCATATAGTCATCTCATACATAATCAAATTAATATGAGCACTGCTATACCACATCATATGCACATGCAAACCATCCTGCAAAACCAAGTTAGATGCCTCTAATCAGTTTATGCAAATTTTCAATTTACGTCGCTTCTAAGGTTTCAAAACAAACCGAAGCTACCTACGTATTATCATCAAGTATGATTATTCAAGTCGCTAGATTAACATCGCGGAGTGTATGAAACACGAGATAATAAAATATCGAGCCCCATACTAAACTTCGTCATACGCATGACCCCCGTGCAGATCATATCTGCATTGCCCTTTTGTCTGCGAAATTTCATCTTTCTTTTTAACTACGGTGGAATTCAAAGAACTGTTAGCACTTCGTTGATCAATCAGGATCGCGGATTGCCAGAACTTTGAAACTCCACCATACCGTTATCAAGATCAGAAATATGCAGATTTCAGGGAAGCAACAAGAACATCGGGTAACAGATTTCATCTGCTACCCGCACAAATAATTATCAGCAGTAGAACTCATCTACTACAAATTATATTGTGCAACACCCATACAACTCTATGTATTCTAGATCGCAACCTGCATCTACGCATAACACGGATCTTGATGCCACTGTAGGGTAACGCAGCAGAAAACAAAATTTTTCCGACCTGCGCACCAGCCCAGGACCACTATGGAGACTGCATACAAGGTTTGATCTTTTTCATTACCGACTCGTAGCGCAGCGGAAGTAGAGTCGATGACGATCGGCGGTGCAGATCCCCGTAGCTAGGATTTACAACCTCCCAACCGCGAGGATGTACTCCCACATCTGCCCCTCGGACAGCCCTCTGGGAGGCGGTCGGACAGTCCCTCGGACGGTGTCGCGGACAGCCCTTCGGGAGGATCCTCGAAACTCGGACGGTCACTCGGACAGCCCTTCGGGAGGACCCTCGAAACTCTGACAGTCACTCGGACAGCCCTTTGGGAGGCACTCTCGAACTAAGACCGAAACTATGATCTCTCTACAGAATTGCACACATATAGTGTCATCTATCCGGCAGGGCTTCGCCGTCCAGAACTAGTTCCCACCGGAAGCCAGACAACCTTTCGGCTCTACGAAACTATTTTGCTAGGAGGGAGAGAGAAGCCAGACAAGTCAAATGGCATGTGTATGAGAGCAAGCATGATCTGATTTTGGAGAGCCCTCTCCACCTCTATTTATAGGAGGAGCAAGGGGTAGAGGAAAGAGGTGAAAAAGACCAAAAGGACCTTCCTAGGATCTTTCCACCACATGCCACATAAGGGTGTGTAGAACATATCCACCATGAGGTGGAAGGACACCTCAAGGAGGGCCCCCCCATGCCATGGCCGAAATTGTGCAGCCCCTTTGGGGGGCTCCACCTCCCTTTCACACACCAAAAGTGGTTTTCTTCTAGAAGAAAAACCCCATTTGCAAATCAGCCAAAAAAGTGCTTTTCACTATTCACAAAGACATTTTTCTGCGTCCGTTAAAACCCAAATTATTTCTGTGTGCCTAGAATAATTCTAGCACCCACCAAAACAATTTTGAACGCATTCCGAAACAATTTCGGAACAATGTTTCTTCAGCGAAAAGCAACCAAAGCGGTTCCGGCTGCTCCGGAACATTTCCGGTTTTTGTCCCGGAAATTCCCAGAAGTTTCCAGAACACTTCTGGCATCCACCAAGAATTTCCAAGCGTGTGCCAGATCCAATTTGACTTAATGGAATACCCTGAAACAACTTTTCAGTTTCACCGGAACTATTCCGGTGTTCTCTCCGGAACGTTTCCGTTTCGTCCGAAACTTTTTCGGTGATTTTCTCTCAGACTCCCCGTCTAGTATTCAGCAGATAGATGACCCTTAAGCGTGTGACCCTATAGGTTTGGTGAAGTATAGACATGACCCGGAACTCTTTCCGATCAATGATCAACATCGGAGCCGTGGACACCCATATTGACCCCTATACCCACACGAATGAATATTCGAGTGAACCTCCAGTTGCCGTGAGCTATTCCTATTGCTTCGCGATACGCTACAAATACCCGAGGTGAGAAACATTGGCATCCCCGTGGATCAACACTTGTCCACAATGCCAGTTACCTCGTTACCGGTTTTGTTCTCTTTTCTCGTTCCCGTGTTCCGTCATCCCTGTGATCAAATCACATTGTGTCTGGCCAGACGATGATGGATACCGTAACACCGAGAGGGCCCAGAGATATCTCTCCATCGTCGGAGGAGCAAATCCCAATCTTGAGCTATCAAGTTACTTGACATACTTTTCCATGAACCCGTAAGCCGCCGTAATAGCCACCCATTTACGGATGACGTTTAACAAACCCCAAAGTTCATGAAGCAAGCATGAAGAAACTCGACACTCTCATGGTCTAAGGAATTATGCAAACATTAACTATCTCTGTGTTATTAACCATTAACTTATGACGAATGAATCTCATAGCATAACATCAATCGTGTCGATTCAACACAAGTGGTCTACTAACATTGTGCCCTCAAAGTTGCCGGCATAGTCATGCCCATGATCAGGAAAACAGAACCATCATGCAACACTTGAGCTAGTCTTAGAGGCCAGACTAGGAATACTTTTTACCGTTTATTATTCCACACGTGCATAGGAGTCTTCCTCCGAGCCTCGTGGTTATTGTAGACTCGAGAACCATAGCAGTTATAGCATGGAACATAAACATAATCATGAACATGGAGATAAATAATAACATTTGTTATTGCCTCTAGGGCATATCTCCTACATCCAACGTATCTATAATTTATGAAGTATTCATGCCATGTCTATTATAGTTTTGTATGATTTTGGTGCACTTTTATATGGATTTTATATGATTTTCATGGACAAACATATTGACCTAGTGCCCAGTGCCAGTTGTTGTTTTCTGCTTGTTTTTGGTTTTCCAGAAAATCCATATCAAACAAAGTCCAAATGCAGCGAAACTTTTTGATGATTTTTTCTGGAAGGAAACAGACCCAGGAAGCTTCGGAGGAGCAGCAGAAGAGCCACAGGGGCCCCACGAGCCACCTGGGCGCGCCTGCCCCCCCCCCCCCAGGCGCGCCCTGGTGCCTCGTGGGCCCCTTGTGGCACCTCTTCACATGATTCCATCGCTGAAAAATCATATATATTCAGAAACCGATGAAAGTTAACGTAGATGAGTTTTTACGCCGCCGCAAGCCTCTGTACCTCCATGATCTAATCTACAACCCTTTTCCGGTACCCTTCCGGAGGGGGGAATCATCACCGGAGGCCATCTTCATCATCCCGGCGGTGTCCATGACGAGGAGGGAGTAGTTCAGCCTCGGGGCTGAGGGTTTGTACCAGTAGTTATGTGTTTGATCTCTCTCTCTCTCGTGTTCATGATTTGGCATGATCTTGATGTATCGCGAGCTTTGTTAATATAGTTGGATCATATGGTGTTTCTTCCCTCTCTATCCTTGTTGTGATGAATCGAATCTTTTCCCTTTGAGGTTTCGTTATTGTTGGATTGAATATTTCAGATTTGAGAACACTTGATGTATGTCTTGCATATGAATACCCGTGGTGACAATGGGGTATTATATTGATTCACTTGATATATGTTTTGGCACTCAACTCGCGGATTCCCGAGGTGACATTGGGGTAATCTATGCATAGGGGTTGATGCACGTTTTCATTATCTTTTCTCCGACAGAAACTTTGGGGTGCTCCTTGGAGTTCTTTGTGTGGATTGAATATTATGATTATGAAGTTGTTTGATGCATATCGTATAATCAACTCACGGATACTTGTGGTGACATTGGAGTATCTAGGTGACATTAGAGTTGGTTGATGTGTGTCATATGGTGTTATTTTAGTACGAACTCTAGGGCTGTTTGTGACACTTATAGGAATGGCTCAATAGATCGATCGGAAAGGATAACTTTGAGGTGGTTTCGTACCCTACAAACAATTTCTATCTTATGTTCTCCGCTAATAGGAACTTGGGAGTGATTCTTTATCACACGTTGAGGGATGGTTATATGATCCAATTATGTTAGCATTGTTGAGAGATTGCACTAGTGAAAGTATGAACCCTAGGCCTTATTTTCAAGCATTGCAATACCGTTTGTGCTCACTTTTGTTACTAGCTACCTTGCTGTTTTTTTATTTTCAGATTATAAAAACCTATATCTACTATCCATACTACACTTGTATCACCATCTCTTCGCCGAACTAGTGCACCTATACAATTTACCATTGTATTTGGTGTGTTGGGGACACAAGAGATTTCTTGTATTTGATTGCAGGGTTATTTGAGAGAGACCATCTTCATCCTACGCCTCCCACGGATTGATAAACCTTAGGTCATCCACTTGAGGGAAAATTGCTACTGTCCTACAAAACTCTGCGCTTGGAGGCCTAACACGAGTCTACAAGAATAAGTTGTGTAGTAGACATCATACGACTACATCGCCGACGACCCTTCTTCCTTCTCAGCAGAGCTTCCAGGCAAGCAAACCCCCTTGATCATTCCTATATCACCCATTCTTTCTCTCCCATGCTTGCATTAGATTTTGCTACCGTAATTGATTGCTCCTATTCTGATGCATAGCCTGATATTGTAACCTGCTGTTGATACTTTACCCGTTGACCTAAATGCTAAGTATAGGCTGGTTAGTGATCCATAAATGGCCCCACACCCTTGTCCTTGTTACCATGCTTTACCACCGGTGACTCGATCAGTGTGATCAATGTACAAAGACCGAACACAGCACCGCACACCCCCTTAGTAGTATGAGTCTGCAGAGCTACTATCGAGTGCCGAGGGTGATACCTCCTACCTCACTCCTGATGATATCTCTGTAGCGTAGCTAGTCGGTTGTGGGTTACCGAGGGTGATTCCTCTTTCACCACCTCCGAAGAAGCCGCTGTCGTGCAACCCCTCAAGTGTGAACCCATCGAGGGTGATTCCTCCGAGTTCACCTTGACGGTTACATCGAGTAGGAATCCAATGAGGGTGATTCCTCGGATTCCACCTTGATGTTATGGACACACAGTTACCCTAATTTTACTTCAGTTCCCGGTTGAAGTCGGTCGACCCCGAGGGGTACCCGCGAGAGATGTGAAGTCGGGTTGACCGTGAGGGTACCCGCGAGATAATTACGTGGCACGGCCGGGCAGGTAGACTGCCCCAGGAGAGGGTTGGGCCTGGCCCTTGCCGTAAGTCCACGAGATGGGGCGACGGGGTCACATGATCGTGGATCTCTGCTCGTTTCCGCGAGCTCCCAATGCACTAACGGATTTGGGTATTTGATCTGAGTTGGCCACTGGTCTATACGCACTACCACCACGCGAGATAATGGTTTAATGGGGCCCTCGGCGCCGTATGTATCAGCCGAAAGCTCTGTCAGATGTCCAGTTCAGCATTGTGGCACGGTCGAATCATGCCATCCAGGAGAGGGGTGGCGCTGGTATCCACCCTGCACACAACGACCCGTAGTGCAAAGGGCGATGGCCCAAGACCCCTGAGCACTTAGGATGTAGACCAGCGGAGACCTCTCTGCCGAGCCTAGGTAGGACTACGTCGTGTCGATCAACCGAGGCTGGGCATGACCCAGAAAAGTGTGTCCGGCCAGAGTTAATCGAGTGTGTTTGGTAACAGTAGTGCACCCCTGCAGGGAAGTTATCTATTCGAATAGCCGTGTCCACGGTAACAGGACGCTTTGTGTTGTATCCCGACCTACTACAACTTAAACTGGATACTTGTGATGCTTAATAATTTGATAGCTCCGGGATCGCTTTCTCGCAGGGAGTCGAGGAAGGATCTCTGGGCATGGTTACTATTATACTTGTTACTAATACTTTTATATGCTAATCTGCACTCTTCTAATGCTGCAAGACGCTCAAGATGCTAGTCTTCGATAGGCTAGGCCCTCTCTCTATTCTGGCATTTCTGCAGTCTAGTCCATAGATACAGACCCTCCCCTTTGATACTGATGCATAATTAGCATAGTTCTGATGTAAGTCTTGCGAGTACTTTGGATGAGTACTCTCGGTTGCTTTGCTACCTCTTTTTCCCCATACCCGATTGCTGCGACCAGATGACGGAGCCCCCGGAGCCAGCTGATCCCGCCGACTACTACTACCCCACCGGTGGAGCTTACTACTACGTGGAGACCGACGACCAGGAGTAGTTTAGGAGGCTCCCAGGCAGGAGGCATGCGCCTTTTTGATCTAGATGTCGTTGTTTTGCTCAGCCTTCCTAAGGCAATCTTGTCTAATTCTGTCTGTATCCAGATGCTGATGCTTCCGCTGACTCTTGTGTAACTCAAGCTTATGTATTCGAGCCCTCGAGGCCCCTGGCTTGTAATATAAAGCTTGTATTATTTTATTTTGTGTCTAGAGTTGTGTTGTGATATCTTCCCGTGAGTCCCTGGGCTTGATCATGCGCATTTGCGTGTATGATTAGTGCACGGTCGAGTCAGGGGCGTCACACATAGCCTATACCATGTCAATGCCTTTCCCTCCAAAGATAAAGGGAATACTTTCTTCTTAACTCCATCTCCAGATAAACTTGCAAGCTTAAACAATCCACAAATTTCATCCACATATATCAAGTGCATATCAGGATGTACCGTTCCATCTCCTGCATAAGGATTAGCTAGCAGTTTCTCTACCATACCCGAAGGAATTTCATAATAAATGTTTTCAGTAGATTCAATAGGTTGAGGAGCAGCTCTCAATGCTTCTGGTCGAGGTGAAGATACCCCGAACAAATCCCTCAATGGATTACTTTCCATAGTGACAAGTGACAATAAATTTCAGCACGTAATATAAATATTTCCTTACCAAATTCTACTCACCAAAGGCGCTTCACTCCCCGGCAACAGTGCCAGAAAAGAGTCTTGATGACCGACAAGTATACGGGATCAATCATAGTCCTTTTGATAAGTAAGAGTGTCGAATCCAACGAGGAGCAGAAGGAAATGACAAGTGGTTTTCAGCACGGTATTCTCTGCAAGTACAGAAAGTAGCGGTAACAGATAGTTTCGATAGCAAGATAATTTGTAACAAGTAACAAGTATAATAAAGTGCAGCAAGGTGGCCCAATCCTTTTTATAGCAAAGGACAAGCTGGAACAAACTCTTATAATAAGCAAAGCGTTCTCGAGGACACATGGGAATTTCATCTAGTCACTTTCATCATGTTTGTTTGATTCGCGTTCGCTACTTTGATAATTTGATATGTGGGTGGACCGGTGCTTGGGTGTTGTTCTTACTTGAACAAGCCTCCCACTTATGATTACCCCCTCTCGCAAGCATCCGCAACTATGAAAGAAGAATTAAGATAACTCTAACCATAGCATGAAACATATGGATCCAAATCAGCCCCTTACGGAATAGCGCATAAACTAGGGTTTAAGCTTCTGTCACTCTAGCAACCCATCATCTAATTACTACTCCACAATGCCTTCCCTTAGGCCCAAAGATAGTAAAGTGTCATGTAGTCGATGTTCACACGACACCACTAAAGGAAGCAACAACATACATATCATCAAAATATCGAACGAATACCAAATTCACATGATTACATATGACAAGACTTCTCCCATGTCCTCAAGAACAAAAGTAACTACTCACAAATCATATTCATGTTCAAGATCAGAGGGGTATTGAATAGCATTAAGGATCTGAACATATAATCTTCCACCAAATAAACCAACTAGCATCAACTACAAGATGTAATCAACACTAATAGCAACCCACAGGTACCAATCTGAGGTTGTGAGACAAAGATTGAATACAAGAGACGAACAAGGGTTTGAGATGAGATGGTGCTGGTGAAGATGTTGATGAAGATTGGTCCTCCCACGATGAGAGGATCGTTGGTGATGTCGATGGCTTCAATTTCCCCCTCCCGGAGGGAAGTATCCCCGGCGGAATCGCTTCGCCGGAGAGCAAAATAGCTCCTGCCCAAGTTCTGCCTCGAGACAGCGGCGCTTCGTCCCGAAAGTCTTCTTATAATTTTTTCTAGGGAAAATGGCTTCATATAGCAGAAGGAGGGGGCCAGAGGCCTGCCAGGGGCCCCACAAGCTAGGGGGCGCGCCCAGGGGGTAGGGCGCGCCCCCCAGGCTTGTGTCTTCTAGGTGGGTCCCCTTCTATTGATTCTTTCGCCAGTATTTTTTATATATTCCAAAATAATTCTCCGTAAATTTTTAGGTCATTTGGAGTTGTGCAGAATAGCTATCTCTGTTTCACCCCTTTTTGGTCCAGAATTCCAGCTACCGGCATTCTCCCTCTTCATGTGAATCTTGCAAAATAAGAGAGAAAAGGCATAAGAATTGTACCATAAAGTGAAATAATGATCAAAAACATAATAATTATTAGTAGGAAATCATGATGCAAATTGGACGTATCAAACTACCAGCAGGCAGAACTTTCAGAACGATGCGCAGCCCTGACAGATCGCACGCTTCCAGACCAGCTGCCTCTGTCAGTCCGCAAGCGAAGCTAAGTCGAGAACTCTTAGCTACAATTTGTAATAAGCAAAAGGAAAATTCTTAGATCATGGACTCCCACAAGCCGGGGTCTCTACGAGTGACCCTCTAAAGATACCAGTTTTTGTTTCAAAGCATCAGCCAGGAGTAAGTCGGCGTCGAAAGGAGTGAAGTGTCCCACACAGACAGGGGCGTCAGCCAGCAGTGATCCTATTGTTGGTTCTCCATCCAAGTGTCGCCTTAAGGACTTCCCTTGCAAAAGCTTCAATTCTTCTTACACCCTCCTCCCTTAGCTTTTTGTTTCTTGGGTTTATCTGTAAAATGAACCATTCATGAAGCATCTTTATAAGGAAGTTAACAGGAACACATGGATCAGAAATCTTATTATTATCAAATACAACCCCATTTCTTAATTTCCAAATCGTCCAGAAAATAGCAGAGATGACTCTGTTATTAGTCCTTTTTCATTTGTGGGAATTTTTTTCAACCAAGTATCAAACAAAACAGGAACAGTGTCAGGTATGTGTTGCAAATCAAAAGCACATATGACAATGTTCCACAATAGCCTAGCAATAGAGCATCGCAAAAAAAGGTGATCTATACTTTCCCCCTGTAAGCAAAACAGACATTTCTTCTCACCTACCCACCCTTTTTTCAGTAAATTGTCTCTGGTTAAAATGCTATTTCTCAGCACCAACCACATAAACACCTTCACTCTGGGAGGCATTTTGGTTTTCCACATGAAGTGATGTGGGTATTTCACACCATTTTCAATCATATGTCTGTAATACTATTTGACTGTTGATATGTCTCCAACGTATCTATAATTTTTGATTGTTCCATGCTATTATAGTATCAATCTTGGATGTTTTTATATGCAATTATATATCATTTTTTGGGACTAACCTATTAACCTAGTGCCTAGTGCCAGTTGTTGTTTTCTGCTTGTTTTTGGTTTTTCAGGAAATCAGTACCAAACGAAGTACAAATGCCACAAAACTTTTTGGAAATTTTTTTTCTAGACAAAAGAGACCCTGGAGACTTGGAGAGGAGGCCAGAAGGTTCACAAAGCCTCCACAAGGCAACAGGGCGCGGCCCCTGGGGGCGCGCCCTGATGCCTTGTGGGGCACTCGTGGCTCCGTTTGACCTAATTCCACTTCTATAAATTCTCAAATATTCGGAAACCAACAGAGAGCAACCCCAAATAACTTTTACACCTCCGCAAGCCTCTGTTCTTCCGTGATCCTATCTGGAGGCCTTTTCCGGTACTCTGCCGGAGGGGGAATCGATCACGGAGGGCTAGTAGCTAGATGGATTCTTCTCTCTCTTTGATCTTCAATACCATGTTCTCCCGGATGTTCTTGGAGTTCTATCTGATGTAATCTTCTTTTGCAGTGTGTTTGTTGGGATCTCATAAATTGTGAGTTTATGATCAGATTATTCATGAGAAATATTTGAGTCTTCTCTGAACTCTTTTATGCATGATTATTATAGCTTTGTATTTCTCTCCGATCTATCGATTTGGTTTGGCCAACTAGATTGGTTTATCTTGCAATGGGAGAGGTGCTTTGTGATGGGTTCAATCTTGCGTTGCTCAATCCCAATGACAGAAAGGGACATGACACATATTTGTATTGTTGCCATTAAGGATAAAAAGATGGGGTTTAATCATATTTCTTGACTTTACTTTGTCTACATCATGTCATCTTGCTTAAGGCGTTACTCTGTTTCATACTTAATACCCTAGATGCATGCTGGATAGCGGTCGATGGGTGGAGTAATAGTAGTAGATGCAGGCAGGAGTCGGTCTACTTGTCTCGGACATGATGCCTATATACAGATCATTGCCATGAATCCGTCATAATTATTTGCATTTCTATCAATTGCCCAACAGTAATTTGTTTACCCACCGTATGTTCTGCGCTTGAGAGAGAAGCCTCTAGTGAAAACTATGGCCCCCGGGTCTACTTTTATCATATATTAAAAATCAAAAATACCTTGCTGCAATTTATTTACTTTTATTTTATTTAGTATTTTAGTTTATTGATCTATCACTATTAGAATTAATCCTTGCAAATAACCGCTAAGAGGATTGACAACCCTCTTATTTGCGTTGGGTGCAAGTGTTTGCTTTTGTGTGTGTGCAGGTGCTGCAAACGGGATTTTGCGTGGTTCTCCTACTGGATTGATAACCTTGGTTCTTAACTGAGGGAAATACTTATCTCTACTATACTGCATCATCCTCTCCTCTTCGGGGAAATACCAACGCAGTCTACAAGTAGCAGGAAGAATTTCTGGCGCCGTTGCCGGGGAGACATCACCAAAATTTATCAAGTACCTTCGCACAAACAATCATCCACTTGCATTTATTTTATTTGCATTTGCCTCTCGTTTTCATCTCCCCCACTTCTATTTTTTTTCTTTTTTTACAAAAACACAAAAATATTATCGTTTGCTTGTTGGTTAGTTTGCTTGCTTCGTCGTGATGTCTCAAGAAAATACAAAATTGTGTGACTTTTCCAATACTAATAATAATGATTTTATTAGTACTCCTATTGCTCCTCCCGCCACTAGTGCAGAGTCATGTGATATTAATGCTGCTTTGCTCAATCTTGTTATGAAAGAACAATTTTCTGGTAGTCCTAATGAAGATGCTGCATCCCATCTAAATTTTTTCGTTGAGCTTTGTGATATGCAAAAGAAAAAAGATGTGGATAATGATATTGTCAAATTAAAATTATTTCCGTTCTCACTACGAGATCGTGCTAAAACTTGGTTTTCATCCTTGCCTAGAAATAGTATTGATTCTTGGGATAAGTGTAAGGATGCTTTTATTGCCAAGTATTTTCCTCCCGCTAAGATTATTTCTTTAAGAAATCAAATTATGAATTTTAAGCAACTTGAACATGAGCATGTTGCTCTATCTTGGGAGAGAATGAAATTATGATAAGAAATTGCCCAACACATGGCGTAAGTTTATGGATGATCATACAAAAAATTTATGAGGGACTAAACTTTGTTTCTCGAAATTTGCTAGACTCTGCCGCATGTGGTACTTTTATGGAAATTACATTGGGAGAAGCTACAAAACTTCTTGATAATATTATGACAAATTACTATCAATGGCACACTGAAAGAACTCCAACTTGTAAGAGGGTAAATTCTGTTGAAGAAATTAATAATTTGAGTGATAAGATGGATGCTCTTATGAAATTGGTTGCTAGTAAAAGTGCTCATATTGATCCTAATGATGTGCCATTGTATACTTTGATTGAGCAAAATAATGAAGCTATTGATGTGAATTTTGTCTTCAATAACAACGCTTATAGGGGTAATTTCAATCCTAGACCGTTTCCTGGAAATTCCTCTAATAATTATGGTAATTCCTATGGTAATCCATATAATAATAATAACAATAATAATAATAATAGGATACCCTCTGATCTTGAAAGTAATATTAAAGAATTTATTAATTCGCAAAAGAATGTTAATGCTATGATAGAAGAACAATTGAATAGAGTTGATGAATTGTCTAGGAACATGGATAGAATTGCTCATGATGTTGAAAATCTTAAAATTAAAATTTTGCCACCTAAGCATGATATAAATGAGTCTATTAAAGCTATCTATATCTCCATTAATGAAAGTAAAGAAAGGACCGCTAGGTTGAGAGCGAAGTGATAATTTCTAGAAAAAGCTATTCCACCCGGTTTCTATCATAGTAATGATGAAGATATTAAAATGATTGGTGTCTCACCTATTGAATCTCTATTTAGTAATATAAAACTTAATGAAAATGGACATAAGAAGAGTCAACTTTAGATAGAAGGAGTGCCAATTGCTTGGAGGGTGATAATCTTAATGATAAAAATGAAAAAAGTGGGTTTGGAGAGGTCAAAACTTTAAATAGTAATGCACCCACTACTTTGGATTACAAGGACTTTAATTATGATTGTTGTTCTTTAGTTGAGTGTATTTCCTTATTTCAATCCATGATTAATTCACCAAATGCATATGAACGAAATAAAGCTTTCACTAAACATATTGTTGAAGCTATGACGAAAGCTCGTGAAGAAAAACTTGAGTTGGAAGTTTCAATTCCTAGAAAATTACAAGATGAATGGGAACCTACTATTAAAGTCAAAATTAAAGATTATGAATGTAATGCTCTTTGTGATCTTGGTGCTAGCGTTTCCACTATACCAAAGTCTTTGTGTGATGTGCTAGGTCTCACCGATATGGATCCTTGTTCCCTTAATTTGCATCTTGCGGATTCCACTATTAAAAAACCATTGGGTAGAATAAATGATGTGCTTATTCTTGCAAATAGAAATTATGTGCCCGTGGATTTTATTGTTCTTGATATTGAATGCAATCCTTCTTGTCCTATAATACTTGGTAGGCCTTTCCTACGAACCATAGGTGCTATTATTGATATGAAAGAAGGTAATATAAGATTACAATTTCAATTAAAGAAAGGGATGGAACACTTCCATAGAAAGAGAATTAATCCACCTTATGAATCTATTATGAGGGCCACCTATGGAATTAATTTGAAGGATTACAACACTTGAAACTATGCATTATGCCTAGCTAGGGGCATAAAACAATAGCGCTTGTTGGGAGGCAACCCAATGAATAAAATAATTTTTTGTTTTACCTTCTGTTTTTGAGTGTTTACACAATTATAGCCTCTGCTATAATTGTGTTTTTATCTTTTAATTAGTGTTTGTTCCAAGTAATGCCTTTGGGATGATTTAGATGATAGTATAATTGATGCTGTTTGGAAAACAGAAAGTTTTGCTTCCAGTATTTGATTTTTGATTATGTACTGGAGCGTCAGAAAAATCTGAAATTTTTACACAGTATTGGTATATGATTTTTTTATGTTTTCATAATATTTAAGAATTTTTGTGGTTACAGAAGTATATCTTTTAAATAGATCTTTACAGACTGTTCTGTTTTAGACAGATTCTGTTTTTGTTGTATAGTTTACTTATTTCGATGAATCTATGGATCGTATCAGGGGGTATGAGTCATGGAGAAGTTGGAGTACAGTAGCATTATGCCAATATTAAATATGAATCAATTTACAACAGTACCTAAAGTTTAAGATTTGTTTGTTATACTAACGGATCTCACCATGTTTCTGTTGAGTTTTGTGTGCTGAAGTTTTCAAGTTTTGGGTGAGACTACGATGGATAAATGAATAAGGAGCGGCAAGAGCCTAAGCTTGGGGATGCCCAAGGCACCCCAAGGTAATATTCAAGGAAGACTCAAGCATCTAAGCTTGGGGGTGCCCCGGAAGGCATCCCCTCTTTCGTCTACAATCTATCGGTAACTCACTTGGAGCTATATTTTTATTCATCACATGATATGTGTTTTACTTGGAGCGTCTTGTGATATAGTTTGTTTGCTTTTTAGTTTGTCACAATCATCTTTGCTGAACACACCTTTTTGAGAGGGACACACATTATTCGTGATTTGTTAGAATACTCTATGTGCTTCACTTATATCTTTTGAGCTAGGCAGTTGCTCTAGTGCTTCACTTATATCATTTAGAGCACGGCGGTGGTTATATTTTAAAGAAATAGTTGCACTTTCATGCTTCACTTATATATTTTTGAGAGTCTAATGAATAGCAATGGTAATATGCACGGGTTATGAATTTGGTCCTAATATGATAGGTATTCAAGAGGGATATAATAAAAACTTTCATGTAGATCACTGAATTTGATAAGTTTGATTCCTTGCAATAGTTTTGCGATATTAAGATGGTAATATGTGGGAGGTGCTAGTAGATAATTGTGGTTTAGTAAGAATATTGGTGTTAAGGTATGTGATTCCCGAAGCATGCACGTATGATCTGTCGTTATGCTAAGAAGTTGGAGCATGATTTATTCTTGATTGTCTACCTTATGAGTGGCGGTCGGGGATGAGCGATGGTCTTTTCCTACCAATCTACCCCCCTAGGGGCATGCGTAGTAGTAATTTGCTTCAAGGGCTAATAAACTTTCGCAATAAGTATGTGAGTTCTTTATGACTAATGTGAGTCCATGGATTATACGCACTCTCACCTTTCCGCAATTTGCTAGCCTCTTCGGTACCGTGCATTGCCATTTCTCACATCGAGAGTCGGTGCAAACTTCACCGGTGCATCCAAACCCCGTGATATGATACGCTCTATCACACATAAGCCTCCTTATATCTTCCTCAAAGCAGCCACCATACCTACCTATCATGGCATTTCCATAGCCATTCCGAGATATATTGCCATGCAACTTCCACCGTTCTATTTTTATGACACACATCGTCATTGTCATATTGCTTTGCATGATCATATAGCTGACATAGTATTTGTGGCTCAGCCACCGTTCATTATTTTTATACATGTTACACTAGTATCATTGCACATCCTGGTACACCGCCAGAGGCATTCATATAGAGTCATATTTTTGTTCTAGTTTTGAGTTGTAATTTTCTTTTGAGTTGTAAGTAAATAGAAGTATGATGATCATCATTATTAGAGCATTGCCCCAGGGAGGAAATAAAAAAGAAAAGAAAGAAAAAGAGGCCAAAAAGAGCCCACGAAAAAAATAGAGAAAAAAAATAAAATGAGAGAAAAAGAGAGAAGGGGCAGTGTTACTATCCTTTTCCATACTTGTGCTTCAAAGTAGCACCATGTTTTTCATATAGAGAGTCTCCTATTTCGTCACTTTCATATACTAGCGGGAATTTTTCATTATAGAACTTGGCTTGTATATTCCGATGATGGGATTCCTCAAATGCCCGAGGTCTTCATGAGCAAGCAAGTTGGATGCACACCCACTTAGTTTTCATGTTGAGCTTTCATACACTTATAGCTCTTAGTACATCCGTTGATGGCAATCCCTACTCCTCGCATTGACATCAATTGATGGGCATCTCCATAGCCCGTTGATTAGCCTTGTCGATGTGAGACTATCTTCTTATTTTTGACTTCCCCTTATTAATCTCTACCACCACACTCGATTCCACCCATATTGCTATATCCATGGCATGCACTCATGTATTGCGTGTGGGTTGAAAAAGCTGAAGCACGTTAAAAAGTAAGAACCAATTGCTCGGCTTGTCATCGGGGTAGTGCATGATAAATATTTTGTGTTAAGAAGATGGAGCATGACAGGATTATTTGATTTTGTAGGGATAACTTTCTTTAGCATTTTTATTTTGAAAGACATGATCTTATTATTCATACCGTAAGAGAGAGATTACATGATGAAACATGATAGGTAGCATTCCACATCAAAAAATCTGTTTTTATCATTTACCTACTCGAGGACGAGCAGAATTAAGCTTGGGGATGCTTGATACGTCTCCAACGTATCTATAATTTTTGATTGTTCCATGCTATTATAGTATCAATCTTGGATGTTTTTATATGCAATTATATATCATTTTTGGGACTAACCTATTAACCTAGTGCCCAGTGCGAATTTCTGTTTTCTGCTTGTTTTTGGTTTTTCAGGAAATCAATACCAAACGAAGTCCAAATGCCACGAAACTTTTTGGAGATTTTTTTCTGGACAAAATAGACCCTGGAGACATGGAGAGGAGGCCAGAAGGTTCACGAGGCCTCCACAAGGCAACAGGGCGTGGCCCTCGTGGCTCCGTTTGACCTAATTCCACTTCTGTAAATTCTCAAATATTCGGAAATCAACAGAGAGCCACCCCAAATAACTTTTACGCCGCCGCAAGCCTCTGTTCTTTCGCGATCCCATCTGGAGGCCTTTTCCGATACTCTGCCGGAGGGGGAATCGATCACGAAGGGCTTCTTCATCAACCTTGCTGCCCTTTCGATGATGTGTGAGTAGTTTGTCACAGACCTACGGGTCCATAGCTAGTAGCTAGATGGCTTCTTCTCTCTCTTTGATCTTCAATACCATGTTCTCCTCGATGTTCTTGGAGTTCTATCCGATGTAATCTTGTTTTGCGGTGTGTTTGTTGGGATCCGATGAATTGTGAGTTTATGATCAGATTATTCATGAGAAATATTTGAGTCTTCTCTGAACTCTTTTATGCATGATTATTATAGCTTTGTATTTCTCTCTGATCTATCGATTTGGTTTGGCCAACTAGATTGGTTTATCTTGCAATGGGAGAGGTGCTTTGCGATGGGTTCAATCTTGCGGTGCTCAATCCCAGTGACAGAAAGGGACATGACACGTATTTGTATTGTTGCCATTAAGGATAAAAAGATGGGGTTTAAGCATATTGCTTGAGTTTACTTTGTGTACATCATGTCATCTTGCTTAAGGCGTTACTCTGTTTCATACTTAATACCCTAGATGCATGCTGGATAGCGGTCGATGGGTGGAGCAATAGTAGTAGATGCAGGCAGGAGTCGGTCTACTTGTCTCGGACATGATGCCTATATACATGATCATTGCCATGAATCCGTCATAATTATTTGCATTTCTATCAATTGCCCAACAGTAATTTGTTTACCCACCGTATGTTCTGCGCTTGAGAGAGAAGCCTCTAGTGAAAACTATGGCCCCCAGGTCTACTTTTATCATATATTAAAAATCAAAAATACCTTGCTGCAATTTATTTACTTTTATTTTATTTAGTATTTTAGTTTATTGATCTATCACTATCAGAATTAATCCTTGCAAATAACCGCTAAGAGGATTGACAACCCTCTTATTTGCGTTGGGTGCAAGTGTTTGCTTTTGTGTGTGTGCAGGTGCTGCTAACGGGATTTTGTGTGGTTCTCCTACTGGATTGATGACCTTGGTTCTTAACTGAGGGAAATACTTATCTCTACTATACTGCATCATCCTCTCCTCTTCGAGGAAATACCAAACCAGTCTACAAGTAGCAACTGTATATATACCATTTTTACTCAAAGACCAGATTAGCTTATCTCTATTTTGGCATAGGATCACCCCGCCACACACCTCTTTGATGTGTTCCTAGAGTTCTAGAGAGTCTCCATATAAGGTTCTCCTAAAAGAAACTGAGTCCAAACCTTTCCTAAAAATATCACCTACAGATTTATTTTTATCAAAACATAGATTATATAATCTGGGGAAACAGTGTTGAAGAGCTTTATCTCCAACCACCAATCTTCCCAGAACCTCACATCTCTCCCATTTCCCACCTCAAATTTGCACAAAGACAAAAACTTGTTTTTATGTTTTACTAACTCAGACCAGAATTGAGAGTCACCTTGCCTATGTCTTATATCAGCAAGCCCACCCATCTTCTGGTATTTATTAGCGAGCACCTCTTGCCATAAACCCTAAGTGGTAAACAATTTCCACCACCATTTACAGAGCAAAGCCACATTCATTGTCGCCAAGTTTTGTATCCCAAGCCCCCCCATAGCTTTGGGTCTGCATAATTCATTCCATTTTACTAAATGGTATTTCCTTTTGCCCTCTTCTTCCTGCCACAAGAGTCTAGCTCTAAAGAAATCCATTCTCTTTTGCACACCTACAGGAAGCCCATAGAATGACATCATGAAATAAGGGATTCCAGTTAAGGAGGATTGTATCAATGTCACCCTTCCTGCACTGGCTATCAACCTCCCCTGCCAACTACTACACTTCCTCTCCATCTTCCCTTCAGACGGTTTCCAATCTTTGTTTCTAATTCTTTTTTTATCAACAGGAAGGCCTAAATATCTCATAGGAAGTGTCCCAATGGGACAAGTGAAAATCTAAGCAAAATTTCTCTCTTTATTATAAGCCTCTCCGAACAAGAAAAGTTCACTTTTATGAAAGTTTATTTTCAATCCAGACATTTGTTCAAACAAACAGAGCACCATTTTTAAGTTGCGAGCACTAGTGTAATCATCTTGGGTCATAAAAATAGTATCATTTGCGTATTGTAGCATATTTACCCCATTCCCCATATATTCCTCCAAAACCCCTTTGATTAGGTCTGCCTCTCTAGCTTTATCCATCAATATTGCTAAGGCATCAGCAACCAAATCAAAAATAAGTGGGGACATGGAGTCACCCTGTCTCAGCCCTTTGTGTGTAGGAAAATAAGGGCCTAAATTTTCATTAACCTTAATACAAACTTTCCCGCCTTTAATAGTATGCATCACCCAATCATTCCATTTGTCAGGAAAACCTTTTATTTTGAGCATTTGTAACACAAAAGGCCATTTAATTTTGTCATATGCATTCTCAAAGTCAACTTTAAACAACACAGCACTTTGCTTTTTCTGTTGGATACTATTTAGGGCTTCATGAAGTATCACCACCCCCTCCATAATATATCTGCCTTTAACAAAGGCAGTTTGTATAGGAGAAATAACATCTCCAGCTATTCCATTCAGTCTATTCATCAAAACTTTAGTGAATATTTTGAAAATTACATTTAACAGGCATATAGGCCTATATTTCTGAATCTGATTAGCTTCCTTAGTTTTAGGAACCAAAGTCACTACTCCATAGTTCAGCCTTGAGATATTTAATTTACCAGCATAAAATTCATCAAATAAGGCTTTAATGTCTTTTTTGAGGAGCTCCCAGAAGTGCTGATAGAAATCAGCTATGAATCCATCTAGGTCAGGTGATTTATTATGTGCCATCCCAAATACAACAGATTTAATTTCTTCTTTAGAGAAGACACCTGTCTGTTTTTCTTTAGCCTCTCCAGATATTGTTCTGGGATTCTCAACATCAAGGGTAATCTCAGATATATCTGGATGCCCAAATAAATTTTTGTAATATTTTGTAATATATTCA
The DNA here is from genome assembly GCA_039707655.1 of Elymus sibiricus. Lineage (NCBI taxonomy): Eukaryota > Viridiplantae > Streptophyta > Magnoliopsida > Poales > Poaceae > Elymus > Elymus sibiricus. The sequence continues at coordinate 34,672,661 of CM077670.1, forward strand.
ATTATATTTCTATCCCCCTCAAATTTTCCCTCTTCTTGATCTAAACTATTAATTCTATTTTTTCTCCTCCTCCCATTGGCCTTGGCCTGGAAGTATTTAGTGTTTCTATCCCCCTCCAACATCTCATCTATTTTTGCTCTCTGTCTCCATTTCGCTTTTTCTTGTTTCAATAACCTGTCTAATTGAGCTCTAAGCTCCATTTGCTCTTGTCTATCTTGAGCTGTCATACCATAAACCTCACATTTCTTATCAATGGCATCAAGTTTGCTTAGAATGTCTTTTTTTTGTTCTCTATACCAAGCATTCATATTCCTATTCCACCCTTTCAACCTAGATCTCAAAATCCTAAATTTCTTTTGCCATTGTTCTATTGTAGTTCCAGTTATATTGGTATCATTCCAGACACTTTTAACTATATCCTCTAAACCTTCTCTTAACAGCCAAGCATTTTCAAATCTAAAAAGAGGATCTGATTTTGGTATATCTCCAGTATCCATATATAATGGAGTATGGTCAGACTTCTCTCTAACCAGAGCAGTAAACTCTGTCAGAGGATATTGCTCTTCCCAATCTACACTGCACATGATCCTATCAAATTTTTCATAAGTGGGGTTAAGCATGTTGTTCCCCCATGTAAATTTCCTGCATCTCAATCTCCCTCAAACCAGCCTGTTCCAAGATGGCATTAAAGAGGAAACTCCAATGTCCTGGGGTACCAGGTTTATTTTTTTCAGAAGCATTTCTAATAATATTGAAATCACCCCCAACTAATATGGGGTTAACACAGTCATGTAAAACCCTGGACAATTCTGCAAGGAATTTTGCCTTCCTTTCAGGTTGTGCATCTCCATAAATGAGTACAAGATCCCAGACGAGTCTGTTTTTCACATCTTGCACAGTTGTTTTTATATAATAATCCCCATCCTCTTGGGTTATTACATCCAGAGTGGTGTAATTAATCCCCATAAGCAACCCCCCAGATTTTCCCATTGAAGGAGTATGATGCCAATGGAAATCCCTTCCAGCACAAAATTTTTGTAAATCATTTCTAGAGTAAGTCTGTCTCATAGTTTCCTGCAACCCTAAAAAATCTATCTTCATATCAAAAACCATTTCCCTAAGAAATCTTTGTTTATCATCTCCTCCAAATCCCCTCATGTTCCAAAAGACCCTGTGGCACCCCGGCTCAGAGCAACCGGTTTACCTTGCATTGCCAGCCCAGACATCAAGTCTTCTGGCAATACACAACAACTTGGTCTAGGAAACAATCGCTTTATTGATCTCTAGCGGATACATAGGTTCAAATATTACATGATAAGCGAGGCCAAGCGGCACACACGGTGCGGCTGCACTTATGTACATTATTTAGTAGACATCTCAGGGGCCTCGATGATAAAGGGACTACTACGCGGCAGCGGAACGACAAGGTAGCGGAACTCCACTCCACAGGGAAACTGCTGGGACACGGCCTAGAGCGCGATATACTGCTCGACATCCACACCATGCACGGCTTCTCCTGCATCTGGCATGATAAGCCAGGTGAGTACTTTGAATGTACTCGCAAGCTCACAGCAAACAAAACAAGTATGACAAACAACAACAAGGCATTTAACAAGTTGAATGCATGAGCATGATTATATCCAACATGAGGTGTGCGTGAAAAGTTGCCGTGGTCCCTGGGACCAACTTACCATTTCGGGGTTACCACGTAACCACCGTTCATAACTTACCCACGTGATCCTCACTTGATCACATCCATGCCTTTCATAGTGATCCTCACTCGATCACCACTTCTGCATGTGCCGAATCTTAGTGTGCAAGTTAATTATATCTGTTGACCCACGGTGTAACCTACTACGAACTGTGTCCATATCCGAGGACGTGGCTATCGATAGATTATACACTCTGCAGAGGTTAGTACACTGTACCCACACTACGGAACTCATGGCCTCGTGCTCCCATTCGGGTGGACCAACGATATTCCAACAAAACCAATCTATTGCATGACACTCTCCCGGGCACTCCGACAAACTCCCCTTTGGGATATGTCATGGGTGGCCCCGATGTCAACTCATGACATCCGCCACCTCTGTGGCTGCCACCGTCATGGCCAAACAAAAACATCGTCCCAAACGGGGACCTCGGTACAGTAAAACTCGGGCACACAAGGTTATGACTGCCTACCGGGCACAACCTTCCCTCGTAGGAGGCACCGGCGATAGGCATGACAATAGACCGTATTAGGGCCTCCCCATCCAGGCAAGTGTGGTTGCACTAGTGAGCTCGATTCGGTGGCACCATGACTCGATCAACAGCATGTTCAAATTGAATTAACATCAAGTTTAACTTGAAATAAAATGATTCGAGCCATAGTGTGAATGGATGCACGGGTCATGTTCATGAGTGATGAATGCATCTTGCTACCACGAGAGCATATGACATATCTCAACTGCACACTTTAGCAAGAAAGCATATACCCCTACTGCATACTATCAAAATGACATGGAACAAATTCTATGCAATAAGTTCTATATAGCAAATCATTTTAATAGTGAATTAAATGATGAATTTAATTCAAATAAACCAATGTCATTGCAATGCCATCCTTGCATATGAATGTTGTGGCTTGCCTGGGTTCAGAGGAGTGTCACAATACTCCTGGTCTCCTCCAACACAATTAGGATCTTCTGAAAATATTTTAAATGCAAAAAAGAAAATGTCACATAACGCATTTTATTTCACCAGAAATCCTCAACAGCAAGAAAAATTCTGAAATTTGGCATGCATAAACTTTTGCTCAATACAAACCAGTAGCAAAAAGAATCAACTCAATTGGACTTATAGAAAAAAAGTTGGTGTAGGGGAACGCAACAGAAAACAAAAAAATTCCGACCTACGCACCAGCCCAGGACCACTATGGAGACTGCATACAAGGTTTGATCTTTTCGTTACCGACTCGTAGCGCAGCGGAAGTAGAGTCGATGACGATCGGCGGTGCAGATCCCCGCAGCTAGGATTTACAACCTCCCAACCGCGAGGATGAACTCCCACATCTGCCCCTCGGACAGCCCTCCGGGAGGCGGTCGGACAGTCCCTCGGACGGTGTCGCGGACAGCCCTTCGGGAGGACCTTCGAAACACGGACGGTCACTCAGACAGCCCTTCGGGAGGACCCTCGAAACTCGGACAGTCACTCGGACAGCCCTTCGGGAGGCACTCTCGAACTAAGACCGAAACTACGATCTCTCTACAGAGTTGCACACATACGGTGTCATCTATCCGGCAGGGCTTCGCCGTCCAGAACTAGTTCCCACCGGAACCCAGACAGCCTTTCGGCCCTACGAAACTCTTTTCGTGGGAGGGAGAGAGAGAGAGCCAGACAAGAATGGCATGTGTATGAGAGCAAGGGATGAGTGTGGAGAGCACCCCCTCCACCTCTATTTATAGGAAAGCCAAGGGGTAAAGTTCGCATACAAAAATACCAAAAGTACCCCCACTTTATGTCTCACATAAAAGAATAAAAGGGAAAAAGGGATGGCATGTGGAGCTCCATGGAGGAGCCCCACCTTGGCCGGCCACCTCTAGGGGGCCCCCCACATGGGGGTGCCTTGCTCCCCAATCCCTTCTAGAAGCCTTTTGGGAAATATCCCAAAAGGTGACTTTCCAAAAAAATATCCATAAAGTGATTTTCACTATTCACGGAACCAATTTTCCGCGACCGTTAAATCCGAAAATATTTCTGTGGGTTTTAGAATAATTCTAGTACCCACTAAAATGATTTTGGATTCGTTCCGAAACAATTTCGGATTAGTGATTTTCATCTGCGAAAAGCAACCAAATCGGTTCCGGCAGCTCCGGAACATTTCCGGTTTTTATCTCGGAAAATTCCCAGAAGTTTCCAGAACACTTCTGGCATCCTCCAAGAATTTCCAGGCGTGTGCCGAAACCAATTTGACTTAATGGTATCCCCAGAAACAACTTTTCAGTTTTACCGGAATTATTCCGATGTCCTCTCCGGAACGTTTCCGTTGCGTCCGAAACTTTTCTGGTGATTTTCTCTCAGACTCCCTGTCTAGTATTCAGCAGATAGATGACCCTTAAGCGTGTGACCCTATAGGTTCGGTGAAGTATAGACATGACCCGGAACACTTTCCGATCAATGATCAACATCGGAGCCGTGGACACCCATATTGACCCCTATACCCACACGAATGAACATTCGAGTGAACCTCTAGTTGCCGTGTGCTATTCCTGTTGCTTCGCGATCTGTTACAAATACCTGAGGTGAGAATCATCGGCATCCCCGTGGATCAACACTTGTCCACAATGCCAGTGACCTCGTTACTGGTTTTGTTCTCTTTTCTCGTTCCCGTGTTCCGGCATCCCTGTGATCAAATCACAATGTGTCTGGCCAGACGATGGTGGATACCGTAACACCGTGAGGGCCCAGAGATATCTCTCCATCATCGGAGGAGTGAATCCCAATATTGAGCTATCAAGTCCCTTGACACACTTTTCCATGAACCCGTAAGCCGTCGTAATAGCCACCCATTTACGGATGACGTTTAACAAACCCCAAAGTTCATGAAGCAAGCATGAAGAAACTCGATACTCTCATGGTCTAAGGAATTATGCAAACATTAACTTTCTCTGTGTTATTAACTATTAACTTGTGACGAATGTATCTCATAGCATAACATCAATTCGGGTCGATTCAACACAAGTGTTCTCCTAACATTGTGCCCTCAAAATTGCCGGCATAGACATGCCCATGATCAGGAAAACAGGACCATCAAGCAACACTTGAGCCAGTCTTAGAGGCATGACTAGGAATACATTTTACCGTTTATTATTCCACACGTGCATATGAGTCTTCCTCCGAGCCTCGTGGTTATTGCAGACTCGAGAACCATAGCAGTTATAGCATGGAACATAAACATAATTATGAACACGGAGATAAACAATTACATTTATTATTGCCTCTAGGGCATATCTCCTACAGACTCCCACTTGCAGTAGAGTCAATAATCTAGTCAATGCTAATGCACTTTACACCTATGGCATACCGGTGTAAAAATGCTTCGCTTGTGGTATAGCCTGATGTCCAACGGATCTGAAAACTTCAGCTCCGTGTGTATCTTTGCATATCCTCGCGTTTTCACGCTTTCACAAAATTCATATTTTGTGTGGACTTGGCTTTGTATATATGTGAATCACAGGTCAAACCTTGATTCCTCAGACTGAGCTATGGAGCATCTATTTTCAATAGTGTTCCATTGACCAAAGCCATCTTGGAACCATACTAAGTTCATGAACGAACTATACGATTCAACATCTTCTATGTCGCTTTGAAAGCGGCAACATACTTACCCTTAGTTATAGAATTCGCCACAGTAACCTGTTTGGAACGATTTCCAAACACCGTGCCACCATATTGTGTATTACACAAAACCCTTAACTTAAATCAAAAATCGCATGAAGCATTGATGAAGACCGTATCGATGTAATTACTTACAACGAGCACTTCATTATCTCTGCTTGCGAGAAAGCATGTCATCAGTGCTACTTTAGTACTTAATGACATTTTTCACTATTGTCCCATGATTAGTACTTTGATCACTTTGGTATCTATACTCGCAACAGCTTTGGAAGTATCGGACATATCTAGTTGTTTTACATACCATGGAATACATGATTAATCCAAACACGAAAGTGTGTGGAATCTCCATCATGTATTTTGCTCATCAGTGTTTTGGGACACCGAGTCTTGCAAAACCCTTTCCATGTGACTTCGGCAAGAATCACTCCTTGGCGTTCTTATCCTAACTGTTTTAGCATCTTGTCAATATGTATTTTTGGCTTAGCCTATTAGGCAATTCTATCTCGTAGATAAAAATGCCTAATATCAAGGCTATTTAGCCCAAGCACTTCATCGAAAAACTATTTTCAATGAAGTCCTAATTCGTGTCAAGAAATTTATATTATTTCCAATCAACAATGTGTCAATCACACAAGGTTTTTAGAAATATTATTATGCTCCCACTTACTTTCTTGAAACCACAAGCATCTTCGTTATCCATTGATGAAATCAAACTCTTTTGACTATTTCATCAAAACAAAGATTCCAGCTCCATTTTGCTCTCTTCTGTCCATTGCTGGAACTCTGAAGTTTCCATACTCCTAGCATCCTCTGGGCTGACAAAATACCTTGGACTGTATCACATGTAAGTCCTAGGTTGTATTTCCATCGCATGGAAATTCTTTTGGCATCCATGTATCATATCTCAAGATTGAAATATGTATTAATTGTTAGTTTAACCCGATCTGACTTTAAGCATCGCTACGGTGAGACAATCTCATCGTAGTCAACTCCTTGAATTTGTTATTGCAACAAGTCGAGCTTTATGGATAAAACATTTTATCCACATCAGTTTATAGTTCCATTAATGTTCGTTAGACTCTAAGTCTTCCGAAGGGTTTATCAAGATATAATCTTGAATCATTTATATGGAAACTATCTCGGATTATATTGGCATTTAGCCAATTCCGGAGTCAGGGCCCATCAATGCTTCCTTGTGTATCGTAGGTATACTGTTGTCTAACAACAATATCTCGCTTGCACACCTGAGAGGTTTGCACGAGTTTTGCCTACGTGGTTCAGCTACAAGTTCGACCGAAGTCCATACATCTCATGTAGAGGCTTCCGTATCAGTCGCAGTAGGAAACTCTGGAATTACTTCCAAGGTTTCTTTCCTTCGATCTGATGACGAAGATACTATTATCTCGTCGAGTTGCACTGTCCTCCCACTCACCTTTTTTCAAGAACCATTTTCTTCAAAAGCATACCGTTTTTGTGGCAAACCTTTTTTGCCTCGGTGTAGTGGTGGAGGAATTCCCAATTACTTGGGATAACCTACAAAGTAGTACTTGTCTGATTTGGAATAGGTTTGTAAATGTTTTACACAAGCCCTATATTCCAAATGTTAAGAAAAGACAAAGCATGGTTGGGCATACCATACCATGGCGTCATTTCAACAGACCTGATGGTGCTCTTTTCAGTGTAAAAGCCGCAGTCTCTAAATCATTACTTTAAAAAGGATAATGGCAAATTGATTTATGTCATCTTTGATCTTACCATGTCATAAATGGTTTGAATACATCTTCACGGACGTACCACTCACAGTGGAGTTCCGGGAGGTGTAAGTTATGAAACTCTTTTCACAACTCATCAGACATTCGCTAAACTTGTAACTCAAATATTCCTTTCCGCAATCAAATTGCAGAAACATAATTTTCTTGTTACAATAATTTCTACTTCATATTGAAAACCTTATGAATGATTTCAAAAGATCCAGACTTACGTCTCATCAAGTAAATATCCATTATATCTACTTGAGTCATTTTTGAAGATAGATAAATCCACTGCTAGCAACAACATTTATCGGACTACATACATCAAAATGTATGGTCACCAATAAGTTTGTTGCTCGTTCCTTATGGCCTGTGAACGGTATTTCAGTCACTTCGCTTTTCGGAGGAAAGTTGCAAGTGTCAGATGATTCATAATCAAACGACTTCAAAATCCATCATTATGGAATTTCTCCATGCGGGTTTCTCCAATGTGACCAAATGCAGTGCCACACATGTGTGGTATTCTCTTAGTCTTGCGACATTTAGTGTCAGTGTTATGGATGTATCATATTACCATCAATATTCATAACATACATCCCATTCATGATGGAAGTATGGCCCTTATGTTATTCATAACACTGAACAACAATTGTTCTTTTATGAACAACCCTTTTGCAACAAACATTATGCAATGGGCTAGAGTGTGTAAAACTCTAAAATGAATTATGAAAGTAAATACGGAGGTAATATATTATTATCAATATTCATAACATACATCCCATCCATGATGGAAGCATGGCCCTTATGTTATTCATAACACCGAACATCAAAAGTTCTCTTATGAACAACCTTCTTGCAAGATACTTTATGCAATGGGCTAGAGTGTATAAAAACTCTAAAATGAATTATGAAAAATAAATACATAGGTAATGTACCGAGTATAGCAACTTTTTCTATGTTCCCAGCGCATATCTAAACCTCACTCCGGCAAGTCTTTTAGGCCATAGTAGTCCTTGCATTGAGTCGCAGCAGAATGCAATCGAGCGGGTATCTCTGTGATCAACTCACAATACCCAAGAATCAATGATTAACATGTTTAATCATAATTCCCAAGAACTATTTCTTTGACCAGCCTTCTATACATCAATAACTTGTATGACATTCATACATGAGCTGGATATTCCAGTCAACTTCTATTTGCCTTTATACTTCTAACAGTTTTACTTCCAATAATTCTCCTACTCTCAGAAGAAGCACCAACTTGAAGAGTGGCGTCAGCCCCGGACTTCCTAGGTGTGTAAGTCATACTAACACCCTTCGGACATTTCCTTTCTCTTAAGTTGTTGTTTTATTCACCATCATCATATGACAGGCGTTCTACTGGATCCCTCTGTTATTAGTCAAATTCATAGTAAACACTTTTACTAATAGTTTGCAAAACAAACATTGCTTTGGATATCACATATCTTTTAGACTTTGTTTGTGTCTGAAAAATGATTTTCAGTTCCATGAATATCACATAGCTATCCCAAAACTTTTTGAAGTTCGGGTCTCATGGAAGCAAACATATTTCACTTGACCGTAACGGAATTCTAGCTTTTGGATCGAAGGACGAGAGTCACATTATCCATAGCATTTATCGGGAGAATACCAAAAGCATGCAATAGGACAAAATCCTTCTCGGCACTTTTGAGGACAATCCTCACATTACGTTACCAACCGTAAAGTTTTAACGAGATATTTAACAGCTATTCAAATTTAATAGGGAAGGTGGAAACGCGAGCCATTATTCTATAACTTTTATGTAATTTTCACTTAGACAAGGTTCATAATTAATTGCACTAAGAATTAAAAGAATTAATTCTAAAGTGCGCTCCCACTTAAATCAATATCTCTCATAATTGATTGTGAGTGATACAAGACCCGCGTTTCAATTGTTCGCCAATGGTGTAACACCACTGATGACAAAAATTTCAACCGGTAGGCCAACTTGTCAATCACATCTCTATGTGATTCTTGTTCATCTTTCGATGGCCGTGTTCCGAGCTCATGATGGTCATGCCTGAACATCAAGACAACCAAGTGATCTCGCTGCGAGGTCTCAACTCACCCGCCTCACACTTCTCTAATCGTTCGTACCCGTGTGACACGCCGCACCCCGAAAAGATAGGTGCCGTGACGGTGCTACACTTGGGTGAACACTAACTACTTGATAATTTTGTGAGAGATCACCCTAATAAAAGCGACTACCGCGCAATCAAGAAGGGTGCATCATAAGGGATAAACATCTCAGGCAATTCATAATAGCATGATATGGTATAGCCCTTTCTGACGGAGAAGTCTTTTATTTCTTCGTCTTCGGCATTCGCGTCGGTGTTCACCTTCGCGAAGTTTGCCACCACCTTGTCGATGCACCAGATAATATTGCTATCTCTATAGCTAATAAAATAAGTGCATTACTTAAGGTTGACACGCAGGTCATTAAAGTGACAATCATATGGCTCCAGCCATTATGCCGAATCATGACACGCAGGTCATGTTAATTTACATTGTATAGTCATCTCATACATAATCAGATTAAATACGAGCACTGCTATACCACATCACATGCACATCCTGCAAAACCAAGTTAGACGCCTCTAATCGGTTTATGCAAAATTTCATTTTATGTGGCTTCTAAGGTTTCGAACAAACCACGGCTACCAACGTCCATCATCAAGTATGATTATTCAAGTCGCTAGCTTAACTTTACGGGGTGTATGAAACACGAGATAATAAAATCTCGAGCCCCATACTGAACTTCGTCATACGCATGACCCCCATGCAAATCATATCTGCATTGCCCTTTTGTCTGCGAAATTTCATCTTTCTCTCTAACTATGGTGGAATTCAATGAACTGTTAGCACTTTGTTGATCAATCAGGATCGCGGATTGCCAGACCTTTGAAACTCCACCATGCTGTTATCAAGATCAGAAATATGCAAATTCCAGGGAAGCAACAAGAACATCGGGTAACAGATTTCATCTGCAACCCGCTCAAATAATTATCAGCAGTAGAACTCATCTACTACAAATTATATTGTGCAACACCCATACATCTCTATGTATTCTAGATCGTAACCTGCATCTACGCATAGCACGGCTCATGATGCCACTGTAGGGGAACACAGCAGAAAACAAAAAATTTCCGACCTACGCACCAGCCCAGGACCACTATGGAGACTGCATACAAGGTTTGATCTTTTCGTTACCGACTCGTAGCGCAGCGGAAGTAGAGTCGATGACGATCGGCGGTGCAGATCCCCGCAGCTAGGATTTACAACCTCCCAACCGTGAGGATGAACTCCCACATCTGCCCCTCGGACAGCCCTACGGGAGGCGGTCGGACAGTCCCTCGGACGGTGTCGCGGACAGCCCTTCGGGAGGACCTTCGAAACTCGGATGGTCACTCGGACAGCCCTTCGGGAGGACCCTCGAAACTCGGACAGTCACTCGGACAGCCCTTCGGGAGGCACTCTCGAACTAAGACCGAAACTATGATCTCTCTACAGAGTTGCACACATACGGTGTCATCTATCCGGCAGGGCTTCGCCGTCCAGAACTAGTTCCCACCGGAACCCAGACAGCCTTTTGGCTCTACGAAACTCTTTTCATGGGAGGGAGAGAGAGAGAGAGCCAGACGAGCATGGCATCTGTATGAGAGCAAGGGATGAGTGTGGAGAGCACCCCCTCCACCTCTATTTATAGGAAAGCCAAGGGGTAAAGTTGGCATACAAAAATACCAAAAGTACCCCTACTTTATGTCTCACATAAAAGAATAAAAGGAAAAAAGGGATGGCATGTGGAGCTCCATGGAGGAGCCCCACCTTGGCCGGCCACCTCTAGGGGGCCCCCCACATGGGGGTGCCTTGCTCCCCAATCCCTTCTAGAAGCCTTTTGGGAAATATCCCAAAAGGTGACTTTCCAAAAAATATCCATAAAGTGATTTTCACTATTCACGGAACCAATTTTCCGCGACCGTTAAATCTGAAAATATTTCTGTGGGTCTTAGAATAATTCCAGTACCCACTAAAATGATTTTGGATTCGTTTCGAAACAATTTCGGATTAGTGATTTTCATCTGCGAAAAGCAACCAAATCGGTTCCGGCAGCTCCGGAACATTTCCGGTTTTTATCCCGGAAAATTCCCAGAAGTTTCCAGAACACTTCTGGCATCCTCCAAGAATTTCCAGGCGTGTGCCGAAACCAATTTGACTTAATGGTATCCCCTGAAACGACTTTTCAGTTTTACCGGAACTATTCCGATGTCCTCTCCGGAACGTTTCCGTTGCGTCCGAAACTTTTCCGGTGATTTTCTCTCAGACTCCCTGTCTAGTATTCAGCAGATAGATGACCCTTAAGCGTGTGACCCTATAGGTTCGGTGAAGTATAGAAATGACCCGGAACACTTTCCTATCAATGATCAACATCGGAGCCGTGGACACCCATATTGACCCCTATACCCACACGAATGAATATTCGAGTGAACCTCTAGTTGCCGTGTGCTATTCCTGTTGCTTTGCGATATGTTACAAATACCTGAGGTGAGAATCATCGGCATTCCCGTGGATCAACACTTGTCAATAATGCCAGTTACCTCGTTACCGGTTTTGTTCTCTTTTCTCGTTCCCGTGTTCCGGCATCCCTGTGATCAAATCACAATGTGTCTGGCCAGACGATGGTGGATACCGTAACACCGAGAGGGCCCAGAGATATCTCTCCATCGTCGGAGGGGCAAATCCCAATCTTGAGCTATCAAGTCCCTTGACACACTTTTCCATGAACCCGTAAGCCGCCGTAATAGCCACCCATTTACGGATGACGTTTAACAAACCCCAAAGTTCATGAAGCAAGCATGAAGAAACTCGATACTCTCATGGTCTAAGGAATTATGCAAACATTAACTTTCTCTGTGTTATTAACTATTAACTTGTGACGAATGTATCTCATAACATAACATCAATTCGGGTCGATTTAACACAAGTGTTCTCCTAACATTGTGCCCTCAAAATTGCCGGCATAGACATGCCCATGATCAGGAAAACCGGACCATCAAGCAACACTCGAGCCAGTCTTAGAGGCATGACTAGGTATACTTTTTACCGTTTATTATTCCACACGTGCATATGAGTCTTCCTCCGAGCCTCGTGGTTATTGCAGACTCGAGAACCATAGCAGTTATAGCATGGAACATAAACATAATTATGAACACGGAGATAAACAATAACATTTATTATTGCCTCTAGGGCATATCTCCTACAGTTAGATCTGGTCAAAGTTGGGGTCAGAAGCTGGTCAAATATTCATTTAAATGATTTTACAGAAATTCCTACAGAGAGCCACGTCGAAGGCATATTCGGTGAATACGCCTCCACTTAAAAACGGTTCGCGGGAGGGAGAGAGAGGCTGATAGGTGGGGCCCCCTGTCAGGGTTAAAAGAGAGAGAGGGGGAACAGTGCACGGCGGCTTGATCGCCGGTGATTCTCCGGCGAGGAGACCACGGCGGCCGCCGGCGACGGGCTAGATGGACTCAACACTGCACGGCGAACACGCACGTACCCGAGGCGACGGCTGGGGTGGTCGGACGGCGTCGGCCCGGTCTTCTCTAGAGACGGCGGCGGCGGAGCTTGTTGGATTTGGTGATTCCGACGACGATCCGGCGAGCAAGTGGTACCGTCGAGCTCAAGAGATCACCACGACCTCGATGGGAGCAGTGGATGGAGCTGGGAGTGGCTAGGCTGAGTGTACGTTCCAAGGGGATCCCCGGCCGATTCCGGTGATGATCGGCGGCAGGAGGCCCTCCCGGCCTTGCCGCGCTTGTAGGGGAGTGCTTTGTGGCCAGATGAGGTAAGAGATATGGCTGGACTGACTCGGGGACGGCTCTACTTATAGATGGAGGTCGACCGTGTTCGGGACTCTGTCGGCGACGAGGAGGGGAAGATAAGCTCGGGCGCGACGTGGGGAAGGAGCAGTGGTGCACAGGCTACGCGATGCACGCGTGCAAGCACAGTGCGGTGCACTACGCGGAGAAAACGGAGCATGCGCGCCCACTGTTCCGCCGCGTAGCGTTCGGCCGCTTCCGGCGAGCGGCTTGCCAGCGTCGGGGAGGAGCAGGGCGAGGCTAGGTGGTGCGCTGGGGGTTGCTGGGGAGCTGGGACACGCTGCTGTGGAGAATGGAGAGGGAATGGACGGCGGCAGAGGGGCCCGATGCACAGAGCGCGGCGAGCGCATGCAATGCACCGTGCTCTCACGCGGTCACCGCATGCACAGGCACACGCGGTGCTTTCGGCGCTGCCAAACCGTGTCATTCGAGAAGTCCTTTCAACGCGGTGCCTAGAACTGCGCTTGGCTTGCCATCTAGCTCACTGGAAATGACTTGAGCTAGATGCAAAGTTTCTGGACAGAAACTTGTGCCAAGTGCTGGGGACAAACGGCTAGAAGTTTAGAGCTAAGATTTTGGGGTTAAGCATCTCTTAGGAGGGTAGTCATGTGGTAAAAATTTCAGCTCCAACAGATCAAGGAAAAATGTACTTGCTTCACAAAGTGCCCATTCTGTCCAGAAGCAAAAACATTTTCCTTAGCTGAAAATTTCCAAATGACCATGAGATATTTTTTCATAGGGAGGTGAGGCATGATCCAGAGAATATTTGGGAATTTTCTTGGAATTTTTGGAGCAATAAAAATGAGGGTTGCTTCATAGCTTATTGAGAAAATAGGCATTTTCAGGAGGAAAAAGGATATAATGCCATTAAATAAAAATATCCAATGGCATTATGGTGAGAGGGTGAGGTCTAGGGAGGGTTTATGGATGAGAGAACCCACTTGGAAGAAAATCAAAAATAATTCCAAGTGGTAAGTCCAAAAGAATTGACTAACAAACCCAAATGCAAATTAAAATATTCAATAAATCCCAATAAAAGAAAAAGGCAAAATCCAGGGTGTTACAAACCTCCCCCCCCTTAGGATGAATCTCGTCCTCAAGATTCGGTTGCTCGGGAAACAAATAAGGGTATGCAGTCCTTAAGAAATCCTCTCTTTCCCAGGTGGCTTCATCCTCAGTGTGGTTCTCCCATTGGACGTTGTAAAACTTTATAGTTTTGCTGCGAGTGACTCTGTCCATCTCTTCCAAAATTCTCAAGGGTTTCTCTTCATATGTTAAATCTTTGGCAAGCTCTAGTTCGGTCATATCCGTCTGTTTTGCGGGTGGTGCGATGCACTTCCGTAGCTGAGACACGTGGAACACATCATGAACCTCGGATAGCTCGGGAGGCAATTCTAACTGATAAGCCACTTTCCCCACTCTGGTCATAACTAGAAACGGACCGATGTACCTTGGTGCGAGCTTTCCCTGAGTATGAAACCTTTTGACTCCTTTCATGGGGGTAACTCGGAGATATGCATATTCACCTGGTTCGAAACTGATCTGCCTATGCTTTGAGTCATAGTAGCTCTTCTGACGAGATTTTGCTACTTGCAGTCTGTCTCGAATTTCTTTAACTTGCTTTTCTGCTTCCATCATCAAATCAGTCCCGAAGATTCGGCTGTCTCCTGTCTGAGACTAGTTCAGCGGGGTACGACACTTACGTCCATATAGAGCCTCAAAGGGTGACATCTTGAGACTAGTTTGATAGTTGTTGTTGTAGGAGAACTCAGCGTACGGCAGGCTGTCCTCCCATTTGGGTCCATGAGCAAGAACGCATGCTCGAAGCATGTCTTCCAAGATTTGATTTACCCGTTCTGTCTGCTCATCTGTCTGAGGGTGATAAGCAGTGCTATGCTTCAAAGCGGTTCCCAAGGCTTGGTGTAGACGTAACCAGAACGCCGAGGTAAACAAAGATCCTCGGTCTGAAGTGATAGTCCTGGGTATCCCATGCAGACTGACAATCCTAGATATGTAAAGTTGAGCGAGTTGGTCTGCATGGTAGGTTGTCCTTATTGGAATAAAGTGGGCCACCTTTGTGAGCATGTCGACCACGACCCATATGGTGTTATTTCCTCGTGGTGTCCTTGGTAACTCCACGATGAAGTCCATGCAGATATCATCCCATTTCCATTGCAGAACGGGTAAGGGTTGAAGTAAACCGGCGGGTTTTTGATGTTCCGGCTTTAGCTTATTGCATATATCGCAACAGGCGACGTAATAGGCAATATCTTTCTTCATGCCTTCCCACCAGAATGTTTGCTTCAAGTCTTGATACATTTTAGTGCCTCCGGGATGAATGGAGTATGCAGACTCGTGAGCTTCCTTCAGAATCTGCTGCTTTAATTCCTCGAGGTCCGGTACACAGACTCGATTCCGAAATCGGAGTGTACCTTTATCATCAATGTTGAAATCTGGGGTCTGCCCTCCTCGTACTTGGGCCATTACCTTGAGTAACATTGGGTCACCAGATTGAGCCTTTCGGATTTCATCTTCCAGAGTAGGGGTTACTTCCAAGGTAACCGAGCATGTTGCATCAAAAATGATCATATTGAGTTGAGCTATTTCTTCTCGAAGTGCTGGGTGCAAACGCTCGATTAATGAATTTGCTATGGCCGGTTTGCGACTGAGGGCATCATCGACCACATTAGCTTTTCCTGGATGATAATTGATACCAAGGTCATAATCTTTGACCAGTTCAAGCCATCGTCTTTGCCGGAGGTTCAAGTCCGGTTGAGTGAATATATACTTGAGACTCTTGTGGTCGGTGTAGATTTGGCATCGTTTTCCAATGATGTAATGCCTCCAAATTTTTAAGGCATGGACCACAGCTGCCATTTCCAAGTCATGTGTAGGATAATTCTCCTCATGCGGTCGGAGCTGTCTTGATGCATAGGCCACGACCTTTCCATCTTGCATAAGCACACACCCAATGCCATGCCTGGATGCGTCGCAGTAGATGTCGAAACTCCGGTAGATATCTGGTAGAGTCAACACTGGAGCGGTGGTCAAACGGGTCTTTAGCTCACTGAAATTGTTCTCACGTGCTTCCGTCCATATGAACTTCTGATTCTTCTTGAGTAGTTCCGTCATTGGCTTGGCAATCTTTGAGAAGCCTTCAATGAAGCAACGGTAATAACCTGCCAGACCCAAGAAACTTCTGATTTCTGTCACTGAAATAGGCGTCTTCCAATTTAACACTTCTCTAACTTTGCTTTGATCCACGGCCACTCCTTGAGCGGAAAGAGTATGCCCAAGGAATCCCACTTCCTTAAGCCAAAATTAACATTTGCTGAACTTGGCGTAGAGTTGATGAGCGCGTAATCGCTCCAACACTGCTCGGAGATGCTGCTTGTGCTCTTCTTCACTTTTGGAATATATGAGGATGTCATCAATGAACACCACTACAAACTTGTCCAAGAAGTCCATGAACACCTTGTTCATCATGTGCATGAAGAATGCAGGAGCGTTGGTCAGCCCAAAGGACATGACCGTATACTCATACAGCCCATATCGTGTAGTGAATGTTGTCTTGGGAATATCTTCTTTTCTAATTTTCAACTGGTGATACCCGGTGCGCAAATCAATCTTGGAGAACACTTGAGCTCCACTGAGTTGATCGAACAAATCATCGATCCTGGGCAATGGGTATTTATTCTTGATGGTGACATCATTGAGAGTGTGGTAGTCAACACACATCCGGAGACTGACATCTTTCTTGCCCACAAATATTGCCGGTGCACCCCAAGGAGATGAACTGGGGCGAATATATCCTTTTTGGAGCATCTCATCCAATTGCTTCTTCAACTCCACTAGTTTAGATGAAGGCATACGATAATATTTTTTGTAAATCAGTGCTGTCCCGGGCACGAGCTCAATGGAAAACTCAAGTTCTCGATCTGGCGGCATGCCTGACAATTCATCTGGAAACACATCTGGGAATTCACAGACCACTGGGACTAGATTCATATCTATAGTAATTGCTGCATAAACCATCCCTTTCTTTGGCATGGCTCGACCGGCAAAGAACCGAGCAGACTGTCCCGAGGGATTTATTAGTGTGACTTCTCTTGTTGCGCAGTTGATGCAGACCTGGTGCCTTGTCAACCAGTCCATCCCCAAAATAATATCCAATGTTGGAGATTCAATGGACACTAGGGATGCGGGGAAGATAACTCCATTGATTGATATTTTCAATCCTCGGCATACAATATTTGTCCTGAGCCTGGATCCGGGGGATTGTACCACCATAACTTTGTCCAAAAGAGTATAGGAAAGTCGATGTTGGGCAACAAAACTCCGCGAAATAAAAGAATGGGAAGCCCCGGAATCGAATAAAATTGTTGCAGGTATGTCATTAACAGGAAACATACCAATGACCACATCAGGAACTTCGGAGGCTTCTTCGGCAGAGATATGATGAACTTGCCCTTGAATATACTTCCGGTTGGGGAATTGCCCCACATAATTGACTTGAGGCTTCGGGTTGGTTGGCGACTTTCCGTTCTTGGGACACTGCCTAGCGTAATGCCCAGTTTGTCCACATGAGCATTGTTACGCTGACAGTCTTCCTTGTTTGGCTTGGTGACCACAGTCTTAATCTGGCTTTCATTCTTGATGTTCCCCTGCTGCCAGGTTGGCTTGAACTCGAACTGGGGTTGCTGACAAGTACGAACCTTCTAAAAAACTTGCCCTTCCTTCTTGGGTTCAAACTTGCGTTTGCGGTCTTCATAGGCAGTCTTATGATCATTAACCAGTTTGTGTTCCCTTTCGGCAATGAGTGCCTTGTTCACCAAAGTTTGGAAGTCAGGGAAATCCAGCATGCTGAGTGCACATCGGAGGGTAAGGTTGAGTCCTCCGAGGAACCGATCTATCTTCCGTTCTTCGGTGGCCACATCATGTGTGGAGTAACGGGCCAAGTGATTGAACTTGTTTAAATACTCACTTACAGTTGAGTTCCCTTGTGTAAGGGTGAGGAATTCTCGCTGCTTGACCTTCAAGATACCGGAGGGAATGTGATACTTGCAGAATTTATCTTTGAATTTATCCCAAGTAATCTCATCTTCAGCAGGCCACACAACTTTGGCATTGTCCCACCATATAGCAGCTGGTCCTTCCAGATAATGAGTGGCGAAGGATACCTTATCAGCATCTTCAGTGCGAGCAATTTCTAGCTTCTTCTCAATGGTCCTCAACCAGTCATCGGCTTCCATTGGGTCCACTGCTTGACTGAAACTTGGCGGTTTGGTCCTCTGAAAGTCTGACAGCTTGGAGTGATTACCATTGTGATTATTCTGCCCGACCATAGTCTGCATGCTTCTCAAGAATTCCATCAGGTCTTGGTTTCTCTTTTCCTCAAACATTCGCATAATCTGCTCTGTTGTAGGTGCTTGAGGTGGAGGAGGTGGTGGCTGATATGGTTCTGGAGAATGTCCTGCTTGCCTGGCGGACCGACGAACTGGAGTGTCGTCACCACCATGACAGTTACTGCCACACCTTGTCATCCTATATATGTTTCCCAATACGAAGCATCGAGATGAGCAACATCCATAAGGGAAAAATAGGAAGGTGAAGCAACAAACCCGGAAAAGAAATCAAGAAAAGCCAAAGCGAATAACAGAAAACAACATAATTATACAATACATCATCCAGCATACATAACAGGACAACAGCATGGATAGTACTACTACATGCATACAACCAAACACCACATCATCCTCGTCTACTCGCGACGACAGCGATCGCACTGGCACTCAGACGGTCCTGCTGGTGTCTTCTCGGTGTCGGACTCCGAATCGGAACTGATAACTGACACCTCCGGAGCAAAGGAAACACGACGACGCTGACGGGACGACTCTCCCTCAGGGTCTGGAGCAGGGTGGCTCCGCATGTGATAGCCAGGCATAATAGGGATGATAGACTACTCATATCAATAAGGAATTCCTTCTTTTCCGGGAGACCATTCGGAAAGAACTCCAAAGTTAAGCATGACCACCACGCGGGAATAAGTATGGGCACTCGGCGTCGTACGATTCTTCCGAAAGCTCTCAGACGTCAACAATTGAGTGGCGTGCGCCGGGTTGGACTAGGAAAGCCTGCGCTTGTATTAAGGGGGCTAGGTCTGCTCCCGGCTGCGTTCGCAACGCGCAGGATTGCAAAGGATGATTCGCCCATGACCCCTTCGCATTAGGAGTTAGACCGGCGTGCTGGCCTCTCTGTTGAGCCTAGGTAGGACTACGGTGTGTCGATCAGCCAAGGCCGGGCATGACCAGGAAAAGTGTGTCCGGCCAGAGTTACTCGAGCGTGTTGGGTAAGGTGGTGCACCCCTGCAGGCAAGTATATCTATTCGAATAGCCGTGTCCACGGTAACCGGACGCTCAGAGAGTATCCCGATCTACTACAACTAGAACTGGATACTTGTGTTACTAAACTGATATGTTGGCTCCGGGATCGCTTTCTCGCAGGGGTCGAGAAAGGATCTCTGGGCGTTGTCACTACTTGCTTACTACTTTACTATGTATTAATCTACACTCTTCTAATGCTGCAAGATGCTGCAAGTTGCTAGTCGTCGATAGGCTAGGCCTTCCCCTCTATTCTGGCATTTCTGCAGTCTAGTCCATAGATACAGCCCCTTCTTTGATAATGATGCATAAATAGGATAGTTCTGAAGTAAGTCTTGCGAGTACTTTGGATGAGTACTCACGGTTGCTTTGCTACTCTTTTCCCCTATACCCGATTGCTGCGATCAGATGACGGAGCCCAGGAGCCAGCTGCTCCCGCCGACGAGTACTACTACCCTACCGGTGGAGCCTACTACTACGTGGAGACCGACGACCAGGAGTAGATTCGGAGGCTCCCAGGCAGGAGGACTGCGCCTTTCGATCCAGTGTCGTTGTTTTGCTCAGCCTTCTTAAGGCAAACTTGTTTCCCTTTATGTCTGTACTCAGATATTATTGTTGCTTCCACTAACGCTTGTACGCGAGCTTATGTATTCGAGCCCTCGAGGCCCCTGGCTTGTAATATAAAGCTTGTATGACTTTTATTTGTGTTTAGAGCTGTGTTGTGATATCTTCTTGTGAGTCCTTACGCTTGATCGTCTGCATTTGCGTGTATGATTAGTGCACGATTAAGTCAGGGGCGTCACATTTTGCTACCATGCATTTTCAAGGCAATGCTGCTCTGTGGTTGCAGACCTACGAAGCTATGCACACGGTTGATTCGTGGCCTCAGTTGTGTGTTGCAGTCTTTGCCAAGTTCAATCGGAATAAATACTCTCAGTTAATTGATGTGTTCTTTGCATTACATCAGGAAGGTTCAGTAGATGATTATGCTCATTGCTTTGAGGAACATATGCATAAGATCCTCATGTACAATCCTTCATATTATGAGACATTTTTTGTCAACCGGTTCATGGAGGGACTGAAGCCGGAGATACGGGTGGCAGTTAAGTTGCAACACCCAGTTACCATGGATATAGCGTTTGCTTGCGCACAAACACAGGAAGCGTTGCTGGCTGAGGACACCAACACACCGGCACTCAAAAGCAATTTCAAATAGAAGAACAAGCATTATATCCACCAAGGATTACTTGGGTCAGCTCCAGGGGAACAGAAAACTACAAAAAAGGGAAGTTCTATGAGAAATTTGATAATCTTCGGGCTCAGCGCCGAGCTAGAGGGGAATGTTTTAAATGTGGAGAGAAATTTGGACCAGGTCACAAATGTCCTACATCTATTCAGATACATGTTATGGAGGAGTTGTTGTCAGCACTACAATTGTCAGATACTTCTGATGAGGCACCAACTGGGGAGGACAACGATACTGCATCTGAAACACAGGAAACGGTAATGAAGTTATCTCTTCAAGCAGTAAGTGGGACTTCTTGCAAAGAGAGTATTAAACTGCAGGGCATGATTGGCAGAACTCATTTGCTCATTCTGATTGACTCTGGTAGTTCAAATAATTTCATCAGTGAGAAATTGGTGGAGAAACTGCAGTGTCCTATTGAGCAGTTAACCCCAGCTTCGGTTAGAGTAGCAGGTGGAGGCATGTTAACTTGCACTCGATAAGTGTTGGGACTTCAATGGTGGTGTCAGGACACTAGTTTTACTACATCTCTGAAAGCATTGCCACTTGAGAACTATGACATCATTTTGGGTATGAATTAGTTGGAAACCATGAGTCATATGTGGGTAGATTGGCGCAAAAAGATTATGAAATTCAATTATGGAAATAAAGAAGTAACACTGAAAGGAATTCTGGAGACTGCCAATGACTACAAACATCTGTCAGCACAAGAATTAAAAGGACTCCTTCATACTGATGCTGTGGATCACATTATTCAGCTGTATCACATATCTGACACTCCACCAGAGGCTGAACTTGTACCTAAGGAAGTGCAGAAATTGATTGCTGCACACAAAGAATTGTTCTCAAAACCTACTTCCCTACCTCCTCACAGAAGTTTTGATCACAAGATTCCTCTGCTGCCAGGAGTTGTACCTGTCAATAGTAAGCCCTACCGATACAATCCAATCCAGAAAAATGAAATTGAGAAACAAATTACTGCTATGTTGCAACAGGGTATCATTCAGCTCAGCTCTAGTGCATTTGCTTCTCCTGTTTTGCTGGTCAGAAAAAAGGATGGCACTTGGCGTTTTTGTGTTGATTATCGTCACTTAAATGCAATTACAGTGAAACACAAGTATCCCATGCCTGTGGTGGATGAGCTCCTAGATGAATTAGTAGGAGCTACCTGGTTTACCAAGCTGGATTTGCGGGTAGGATACCACCAGATCCGATTGGTTGAAGGGGAAGAGCATAAAACTGCTTTTAAAGTGCATAATTGGTTGTATGAATTTAAGGTTATACCTTTTGGGTTGACAGAAGCACCTGCAACTTTTCAAATGGAATGAACACTGTCCTGGCTCCTTTGCTCAGGAAAAGTGTGCTTTGCTTTATGCATGACATTTTGGTGTTCAGTGCTACATTCAAAGAACATTTAAAACACCTGAAAGAAGTTTTTGACTTATTAGCTACCAACCAGTTATATGTGAAGATGAGTAAGTGTTCTTTTGCTCAACAAAAGCTGGAATATTTAGGCCATGTGATCAGCAAGGAGGGAGTTAGCACCGAACCTTCTAAAGTGCAAGCTATCAGAGAATGGCCTGTTCCCACCAATGTAAAACAAGTGAGAGGATTTCTAGGACTCACTGGGTATTACAGAAAGTTTATCAAGAATTATGGCATTATCAGTAGAAGCTTGACTGATCTACTGAAGAAAAACACTGTGTTTGTGTGGACACCTACTAATCAAACAGCTTTTCAGCAGTTGCAAACTGCTTTGATCACTGCTCCAGTCTTGGCTTTGCCAGATTTCAGTAAACCCTTCACAGTGGAGACAGATGCTAGCAATGTGGGCATTGGAGCAGTTCTGATGCAACAAGGTCATCCTATTGCTTACCTCAGCAAAGCTTTAGGCCCTAAAGCACAAGGACTTTCCACTTATGAGAAAGAATGGCTTGCTATTCTGCTAGCAGTTTAAAAATGGAAATCTTATCTCCAACGTGATCATTTTACTATCAGCACAGATCACAGAAGTCTAGTCCATTTTCAAGACCAGAAAATTTCCAACCACATTCAACAAAAAGTACTGTTGAAACTTATGGGCCTCAAGTACAGTGTGGTGTACAAGAAGGGTTTGGAAAATGGTGTAGTAGATGCTCTGTCTAGAGTAGAACCACAACCAGCACTACTCTCTCTATCTTATTGCACACCACAATGGTTAGAGGTAGTAGCAGAAGGCTACTTGACAGATCCTCAGGCCAAGGAACTGCTCACTGAACTAAGTGTTACTGGCAGTAGTACCAAGGGTTTTTCCTTACAGCAGGGGATTATCAGACACCATGGGAGAGTTTGGTTGGGAACTAACAAAGAAGCACAGCAAGCAATTTTGCTATCATTACACTCTAGTGGTATTGGTGGACACTCTGGAGTTCAGGCCACATATCAACGAGTGAAGGCCCTATTTTCCTGGCCTGCTCTCAAGCACACTGTTGAACAGTTTGTCAAAACCTGCTCTGTTTGTCAGCAAGCTAAGTCAGAGCACATCAAGAAGCCAGGTTTGTTAAGCCCACTTCCAATTCCCAAAGAGGCTTGGAATATGGTCAGTATGGATTTCATCAGTGGCCTTCCTAAGAGCAAAAACTATGATACAATTATGGTTATTATAGACAAGTTCAGCAAATATGGCCATTTCATCCCATGTGCCATCCCTTCACTGCTCTTACTATTGCCCAAGCCTATCTGGACAATGTTTATAAGCTGCACGGCCTGCCTAAGGTTCTCATTACTGATAGAGATCCTTTGTTTACTATCAATGTGTGGCAGGAGCTTTGTAGACTCACAGACACCAAGATGAATATGAGTACAGCGAATCACCCTGAGACTAATGGTTAAACAGAGAAATTAAATCAGTGTGTGGAAACATTTTTTAGGTGCATGGTGCATTCTGCACCCAAAAAGTGGGCCCAGTGGATTTCACAAGCTGAATACTGGTACAATACAAATTTTTATTCTGCCCTCGGACACACACCATTCAAAGTGATGTATGGTTATGAGCCTAGACATTTGGGAGTAGACAATCTTTAGACAGATACACCAACTGATCTTACTGCTTGGTTGTCTGAGAGGAATGCGATGACTGCACTCATTCGTGATCAGCTTCAGCGCGCTCAGCAACGCATGAAAACACAGGAAGACAAGCATCGTTCTGAGAGAGTGTTTCAAGCAGGCGATTGGGTGTACCTGAAACTTCAACCATACATGCAGCAATCAGTTGCTCATCGCACTAACCATAAATTAGGCTTCAAATATTTTAGTCCCTTTCAGGTGTTGGAGCGAATAGGTGAAGTTGCTTATCGCCTGCAATTGCCAGCGACAAGCAAGATGCATCCCGTGATGGAAATATGCCCTAGAGGCAATAATAAAGTTGTTATTATTTTATATTTCCTTGTTCATGATAAAGGTTTATTATTCATGCTAGAATTGTATTGACCGGAAACTTAAATACATGTGTGAATACATAAACAAATACCGTGTCCCTAGTGAGCCTCTACTAGACTAGCTCGTTGATCAAAGATGGTTAAGGTTTCCTAACCATAGACATGAGTTGTCATATGATAACGGGATCACATCATTAGGAGAATGATGTGATCGACAAGACCCATCCGTTAGCTTAGCATATGATCGTTCTGTTTATTGCTACTTCTTTCTTGAATGTCAAATACATGTTCCTCAGACCATGAGATCATGCAACTCCCGGATACCGGAGGAATACCTTGTGTGCTATCAAACGTCACAACGTAACTGGGTGATCATAAAGATGCTCTACAGGTATCTCCAAACGTGTCCATTGAGTTAGCATGGATCGAGACTGGGATTTGTCACTCCGTGTTTCGAAGAGGTATCTCTGGGCCCTCTCGGTAATGCACATCATAAGAAGCTTGCAAGCAAAGTGACTAAGGAGTTAGTTACGGGATGATGTATTACGAAACGAGTAAAGAGACTTTCCGGTAACGAGATTGAACTAGGTATGGAGATACCGATGATCGAATCTCGGGCAAGTAACATACCGACGGACAAAGGGAATTATGTATGTTGTCATTGCGGTTCGACCGATAAGATCTTCGTGGAATATGTAGGAACCAATATGAGCATCCAGGTTCCGCTATTGGTTATTGACCGAAGAGGCGTCTCAGTCATGTCTACATCATTCCCGAACCCGTAGGGTCCGCACGCTTAACGTTCGTTGACGATATAGAGTTATATGAGTTATGTGAATTGGTAACCGAATATTGTTCGGAGTCCCGGATGAGATCCCAAACATCACGAGGAGTCTCGGAATGGTCGAGAGGTAAAGATTTATATATGGGAAGTCATATTTTGGGTTCCGGAAAAAGGTGCAGTTTTTTTCGGTATTGTATTGGGAAGCTTCCAGAAGGTTCCGGAGGATTCCGGAGGGGTCCGAAAGTCCACAAGTGGGTCCACCACATCCCAAGGGCTGGCATGGGCTAAGGGGAGGCGCCCTGGCCTTATTGGGCCAGGCGCACCAAGTCCTCAAAAGCCCACGCAGCTAGGGAAGGAAAAAGGGAGAGTCCTAGTAGGAATAGGATTGGACTTTGGAGTCCAAGTCCACGTGTGTACTATTCACGGTTACTGTTCATGTGGCACTATTCCTTCTACTCCAAGCCCCTACACATATATAAATAGAGGAGAGGGGGGCGCCCCAAAGGAGACACAACATTGTCTTAGCCGTGTGCGGCGCACCCCTCCACAATTCCGTCCCTCGGTCATATTTTCGCAGTGCTTGGGCGAAGCCCTGCGGAGATAGCATCACCATCACCGTCACCACGCCGTCGTGCTGCCGGAACTCATCCACTACCTCGCCGTCTTGCTGGATCAAGAAGTCAAGGACGTCACCGAGCTGAACGTGTGCTGAACGCGGAGGTGTCGTACGTTCGGTACTCGGTCGGTTGGATCGTGAAGTTGTTCGACGACATCAACCGCATTGTTCTAACGCTTCTGCTTACGGTCTATGAGGGTACGTAGACACACTCCCCCTCTCGTAGCTATGCATCTCCATGGATAGATCTTGCGTGTGCGTAAATTTTTTTTTGTTTTCCATGCAACGTTCCCCAACAGTGGCATCATGAGCCAGGTCTATGCATAGATGACATGCACGAGTAGAACACAAAGAGTTGTGGGCGGTGATCGTCATACTGCTTACCACCAACGTCTTATTTTGATTCGGCGGTATTGTAAGATGAAGCGGCCCGGACCAACCTTACATGTCCACGTACATGAGACCGGTTCCACCGACAGACATGCAACTTGTTTTGCATAAAGGTGGCTGGCGGGTGTCTGTTTCTCCTACTTTAGTTGAATCGAATTTGACTGGGGCCGGTCCTTGTTGAAGGTTAAAACAGCAAACTTGATAAATCACCGTTGTGGTTTTGTGCCGTAGGTAAGAACGGTTCTTGCTAGAAGCCCGTAGCAGCCACGTAAAACTTGCAACAACAAAGTAGAGGACGTCTAACTTATTTTTGTAGGGTATGCTGTGATGTGATATGGTCAAGACATGATGTGATATACATTATTGTATGAGATGATCATGTTTTGTAATTTATCGGCAACCGGCAGGAGCCTTATGGTTGTCTCTTTATTGTATGAAATGCAAGCGCCATGTAATTGCTTTACTTTATCGCTATACGTTAGCAACTTGGCGAGACGACCACGACGCAACGATGGAGATCAAGGTGTCGAGCTGATGACGATGGCGATCATGACGATGCTTTGGAGATGGAGATCAAAAGCACAAGATGATGGCCATATCATGTCACATATTTTGATTGCATGTGATGTTTATCCTTTATGCATCTTATTTTTCTTAGAACGACGGTAGCATTATAAGATGATCCCTTCACTAAATATCAAGATAAAAGTGTTCTCCCCGACTATGCACCGTTGCTAAAGTTCGTCGTTTCGAAGCACCTCGTGATGATCGGGTGTGATAGATTCTACGTTCACATACAACGGGTGTAACCCAGTTTTACACAAGCAGAATACTTGGGTTACACTTGATGAGCCTAGCATGTACAGACATGGTCTCGGAACACTGGAGACCGAAAGGTCGAACATGAGTCATATAGTAGATATGATCAACATGGAGATGTTCACCATTGATGACTATCCCATCTCACGTGATGATCGGACATGGGCTAGTTGATTTGGATCATGTATCACTTAGTTAAGTTGAGGGATGTTAATTTAAGTGGGAGTTCATTAGTAATTTGATTAATTGAACTTAATTTATCATGAACTTAGTCTTGATGGTTTCTTTGCATATCTATGTTGTAGATTAATGGTCCGGGCTACTGTTCCGTTGAATTTTAATGCGTTCCTAGAGAAAGCTAAGTTGAAAGATGATGTTAGCAACTACACGGACTGGGTCCGTAACTTGAGGATTATCCTCATTGCTGCACAGAAGAATTATGTCCTTGATGCACCGCTAGGTGATGGACCTGCTGCAGGAGCTGCTGCAGACGTTGTGAACGCCTGGCAGGCTCGATCTGATGACTACTTGATAGTTCAGTGTGCCATGCTCTACGGCTTAGAACCGGGACTGCAAAAGCGTTTCGAACGCCACGGAGCATATGAGATGTTCCAAGAGCTGAAATTGATATTTCAAGCTAATGCCCGGGTTGAGAGATATGAAGTCTCCAACAAGTTCTTTAGCTGTAAGATGAAGGAGAACAATTCTGTCAGTGAACACATACTCAGAATGTCTGGGTACCACAACCACTTGACTCAGCTGGGAATTGATCTTCCGGTTGAGAGCGTTATTGACAGAGTTCTTCAGTCACTGCCACCAAGCTATAAAGGCTTCGTGATGAACTATAATATGCAAGGGATGGAGAAGACAATTCCCGAGCTCTTCGCGATGCTGAAATCAGCGGAGGTAGAAATCAAGAAGGAGCATCAAGTGTTGATGGTTAACAAAACCACTAGTTTCAAGAAAAAGGGCAAGGGAAAGAAGGGGAACTTCAAGAAGAACGGCAAGCAAGTTGCCGCTCCCACGAAGAAACCCAAAGCTGGACCCAGTCCTGAAACAGAGTGCTTCTACTGCAAAGGGACTGGTCACTGGAAGCGGAACTGCCCCAAGTATTTGGCGGATAAGAAGGATGGCAAAGTGAGCAAAGGTATATTTGATATACATGTTATTGATGTGTTCCTCACTAATGCTCGCAGTAGCGCCTGGGTATTTGATACTGGTTCGGTTGCTCATATTTGTAACTTGAAACAGGAGCTACGGAATAAGCGAAGATTGGCTAAGGACGAGGTGACGATGCGCGTCGGGAATGGTTCCAAGGTTGATGTGATCGCCGTCGGCACGCTACCTCTACATCTACCTTCGGGATTAGTTTTAGACCTCAATAATTGTTATTTGGTGCCAGCGTTGAGCATGAACATTATATCTGGATCTTGTTTATTGCGAGACGGTTATTCATTTAAGTCAGAGAATAATGGTTGTTCTATTTATATGAGTAACATCTTTTATGGTCACGCACCTTTTGTGAATGGTCTATTCTTGTTGAATCTCGATCGTAGTGATACACATATTCATAATATTGATGCCAAAAGATGCAAAGTTGATAATGATAGTGCAACATACTTGTGGCACTGCCGTTTAGGTCATATTGGTGTAAAGCGCATGAAGAAACTCCATGTGGATGGACTTTTGGAATCTCTTGATTATGAATCATTTGATACTTGCAAATCATGCCTCATGGGCAAGATGACTAAAACTCCGTTCTCCGGAACAATGGAGCGAGCTACTGATTTGTTGGAAATAAAACATACCGATGTATGCGGTCCGATGAATGTTGAAGCACGCGGCGGGTATCGTTATTTTCTAACCTTCACAGATGATTTGAGTAGATATGGGTATATCTACTTGATGAAACACAAGTCTAAAACATTTGAAAAGTTCAAAGAATTTCAGAGTGAAGTAGAGAATCATCGTAACAAGAAAATAAAGTTTCTACGATCTGATCGCGGAGGCGAATATTTGAGTTACGAGTTTGGCCTTCATTTAAGAAAATGTGGAATTGTTTCACAACTCACGCCACCTGGAACACCACAGCGTAATGGTGTGTCCGAACGTCGTAACCGTACTTTATTGGATATGGTGCGTTCTATGATGTCTCTTACCGATTTGCCACTATCGTTTTGGGGTTATGCATTAGAGACAGCTGCATTCACGTTAAATAGGGCACCGTCTAAATCCGTTGAGACGACACCGTATGAACTATGGTTTGGCAAGAAACCTAAGCTGTCGTTTCTTAAAGTTTGGGGATGCGATGCTTATGTGAAAAAGCTTCAACCTGATAAGCTCGAACCCAAAGCGGAGAAGTGCGTCTTCATAGGATACCCTAAAGAAACAATTGGGTACACCTTCTACCACAGATCCGAAGGCAAGGTCTTTGTTGCCAAGAATGGGTCCTTTCTAGAGAAGGAGTTTCTCTCGAAAGAAGTGAGTGGGAGGAAAGTAGAACTTGATGAGGTAATTGTACCTTCTCTCGAATTGGAAAGTAGCTCATCAGAGAAAACCGTTCCCGTGATGCCTACACCAATAAGAGAGGAAGATAATGATAAAGATCATGAAACTTCAGATCAAGTTACTACTGAACTTCGTAGGTCGACCAGAGTACGTTCCGCACCAGAGTGGTACGGTAATCCTGTTCTGGAAGTTATGTTGTTAGACAACGGCGAACCTATGATCTATGAAGAAGCTATGATAAGTCCGGATTCCGACAAATGGCTTGAGGCCATGAAATCTGAGATAGGATCCATGTATGAGAACAAAGTGTGGACTTTGGTGGACTTGCCCGATGATCGGCAAGCCAATGAGAATAAATGGATTTTTAAGAGGAAGACGGATGCTGATGGTAATATCACTGTCTACAAAGCTCGACTTGTCGCGAAAGGTTTTCGACAAGTTCAAGGGGTTGACTACGATGAGACTTTCTCACCCGTAGCGATGCTTAAGTCTGTCCGAATCATGTTAGCAATTGCCGCATTTTATGATTATGAAATGTGGCAAATGGATGTCAAAACTGCATTCCTTAATGGTTTTCTCAAAGAAGAGTTGTATATGATGCAACCAGAAGGTTTTGTCGATCCTAAGGGTGCTAACAAAGTGTGCAAGCTCCAGCGATCCATCTATGGACAGGTGCAAGCATCTCGGAGTTGGAATATACGCTTTGATGAGGTGATCAAAGCATATGGTTTTGTACAGACTTACGGTGAAGCCTGTATTTACAAGAAAGTGACTGGGAGCTCTGTAGCATTTCTAATATTATATGTGGATGACATATTGTTGATTGGAAATGATATAGAATTTCTGGATGGCATAAAGGGATACTTGAATAAGAATTTTTCAATGAAAGACCTCGGTGAAGCTGCTTATATATTGGGCATCAAGATCTATAGGGATAGATCAAGACGCTTGATAGGAATTTCACAAGGCACATAACTTGACAAAGTTTTGAAGAAGTTCAAAATGGATCAGTCAAAGAAAGGGTTCTTGCCTGTCTTGCAAGGTGTGAAGTTGAGTCAGACTCAATGCCCGACCACGGCAGAAGATATAGAGAAAATGAAAGTCATTCCCTATGCCTCAGCCATAGGTTCTATTATGTATGCCATGCTGTGTACCAGACCTGATGTGTGCCTTGCCATAAGTTTGGCAGGGAGGTACCAGAGTAATCCAAGAGTGGATCACTGGACATCGGTCAAGAATATCCTGAAGTACCTGAAAAGGACCAAGGACATGTTTCTTGTTTATGGAGGTGACGAAGAGCTCGTCGTAAAGGGTTACATCGATGCAAGCTTCGACACTGATCCGGATGACTCTAAATGGTGGAGTTGTCAGTTGGTGTAGTTCCAAGCAGAGCATCGTGGCGGGATCTACGTGTGAAGCGGAATACATAGCTGCTTCGGAAGCAGCTCATGAAGGACTCTGGATGAAGGAGTTCATATCCGATCTAGGTGTAATACCTAGTGCATCGGGTCCAATGACAATCTTTTGTGACAACACTGGAGCAATTGCCATAGCCAAGGAGCCCAGGTTTCACAAGAAGACCAAACACATCAAGAGACGCTTCAACTCCATTCGTGAATATGTCAAGGATGGAGACATAGAAATTTGCAAAGTACACACGGATCTGAATGTGGCAGACCCGTTGACTAAGCCTCTTCCAAGAGCAAAACATGATCAGCACCAAGACTTCATGGGTGTTAGATTCATTACTATGTAATCTAGATTATTGACTCTAGTGCAAGTGGGAGACTGATGGAAATATGCCCTAGAGGCAATAATAAAGTTGTTATTATTTTATATTTCCTTGTTCATGATAAAGGTTTATTATTCATGCTAGAATTGTATTGACCGGAAACTTAAATACATGTGTGAATACATAAACAAATACCATGTCCCTAGTGAGCCTCTACTAGACTAGCTCGTTGATCAAAGATGGTTAAGGTTTCCTAACCATAGACATGAGTTGTCATTTGATAACGGGGTCACATCATTAGGAGAATGATGTGATGGACAAGACCCATCCGTTAGCTTAGCATATGATCGTTCTGTTTATTGCTACTGCTTTCTTGAATGTCAAATACATGTTCCTCAGACCATGAGATCATGCAACTCCCGGATACCGGAGGAATACCTTGTGTGCTATCAAACGTCACAACGTAACTGGGTGATCATAAAGATGCTCTACAGGTATCTCCGAAGGTGTCCGTTGAGTTGGCATGGATCGAGACTGGGATTTGTCACTCCGTGTTTCGGAGAGGTATCTCTGGGCCCTCTCGGTAATGCACATCATAAGAAGCTTGCAAGCAAAGTGACTAAGGAGTTAGTTACGGGATGATGTATTACGGAACGAGTAAAGAGACTTGCCGGTAACGAGATTGAACTAGGTATGGAGATACCGACGATCGAATCTCGGGCAAGTAACATACCGACGGACAAAGGGAATTACGTATGTTGTCATTGCGGTTCGACCGATAAGATCTTCGTGGAATATGTAGGAACCAATATGAGCATCCAGGTTCCGCTATTGGTTATTGACCGGAGAGGCGTCTCAGTCATGTCTACATCATTCCCGAACCCGTAGGGTCCGCACGCTTAATGTTCGTTGACGATATAGTGTTATATGAGTTATGTGAATTGGTAACCGAATATTGTTCAGAGTCCCAGATGAGATCCCGGACGTCACGAGGAGTCTCGGAATGGTCGAGAGGTAAAGATTTATATATGGGAAGTTATATTTTGGGTTCCGGAAAAAGGTGCAGTTTTTTTCGGTATTGTATTGGGAAGCTTCCAGAAGGTTTCGGAGGATTCCGGAGGGGTCCGGAAGTCCACAAGTGGGTCCACCACGTCCCAAGGGCTGGCATGGGCTAAGGGGAGGCGCCCTGGCCTTATTGGGCCAGGCGCACCAAGTCCTCAAAAGCCCACGCAGCTAGGGAAGGAAAAAGGGAGAGTCCTAGTAGGAATAGGATTGGACTTTGGAGTCCAAGTCCACATGTGTACTATTCATGGTTACTGTTCATGTGGCACTATTCCTTCTACTCCAAGCCCCTACACATATATAAATAGAGGAGAGGGGGGCGCCCCAAAGGAGACACAACATTGTCTTAGCCGTGTGCGGCGCCCCCCTCCACAGTTTCGTCCCTCGGTCATATTTCCGCAGTGCTTGGGCGAAGCCCTGCGGAGATAGCATCACCATCACCATCACCACGCCGTCGTGCTGCCGGAACTCATCCACTACCTCGCCGTCTTGCTGGATCAAGAAGTCGAGGACGTCACCGAGCTGAACGTGTGCTGAACGCGGAGGTGTCGTACGTTCGGTACTCGGTCGGTTGGATCGTGAAGTTGTTCGATGACATCAACCGCGTTGTTCTAACGCTTCCGCTTACGGTCTACGAGGGTACGTAGACACACTCCCCCTCTCGTAGCTATGCATCTCCATGGATAGATCTTGCGTGTGCGTAGAATTTTTTTTGTTTTCCATGCAACGTTCCCCAACATCCCGTTGTTCATGTCTCCTTACTCAAGCCGGCCAAACAGCCAAGTGAAGGTGCAACATCGTCTGAAGAACTCCACTACGCGCAGAAGCTGGCAGTATCATCAAGACCTGCACAAGTTTTGGCATCTCGTTGGGTGTGTGTTGGAGGACGCACACGCAAGCAATACAAGATAGCTTGGTCAGGATTACCAATGTCCATGGCAACCTGGGAGTGGTCAAGCGCTCTGTCAGAACTTCCTGCAGCTTGAGGTCAAGCTGTTACTTAAGGAGAGGGGAGTGCAACGGCACGTTGCGTGTGGGCCTTCGTTCGTGGGCCGAGGAAACCGGCCCAGTGTACTCAGCCTATATAGTCGGTGCGTGTGTAGGTATGAGGGGCATCGTTGATCATTTTGTATCCACTGAGATCTTATCCTCTCTGACCTTCTTCCTCAAGGCTTCTTCTCTGCTGTAATTCTATCTCTAAACTCTCTGTAATTCTGAGATCTATGAACCATACCCTAGCCATGGCGGGGAATGCTAGCTGTATCATAGCAGTCGGGGCGGTCAAAGAGTAAGGCATGGGCGATTCGGAGAGATTTGGCTCGAGCAGTTGTCGATGATGCGGCAATGAGAAGACCCTTTTTGTGAGCTCTATCCCTCTCATTTAGCGTCTCGATTTTGGGTTCTCGTGCTCCCTGTTTCTCTGTTGTTCATTTGTGGTGATGGATCAGAAAGCATGCATACTTCCATAGGCAAAAGCTTGCACTTACCAAATAAGTAATATTTCCAGTTATGAATACCTATTTCTTAGAACAATGCATCTATTATGTCATCAGTGTGTTCATAGAACCGAGTCAGCTGACAATATTGCAGTATAGCAGTATAACATGACCTCTTGATATTATTTATCAAAAATCCTGGTTCATTGCATGGTTTTGTTATCATAACTCGGTTTCACCAAGTTTTATTCTGAAAGTGGTATGAGATTTTAGCCAAGCTGTTTTTAAATTTGTGAGCAGGCATGTAATGCAGGCAATAGCTGAGCTCCCAGCCTCCTCAGGCTGGCATGGGCATATCAATAAGGACTTGGAGCCCGTCAAAGAGGAGGTCGGCGCGGCACTGGACCTGGATCAACTGGTCTAAATCAAGCGGACGACGCTGGACCTCTGCTTCGCACGGCTGGGAGCCGCAGACGCTCCACATAAATGGCACCGGCTTACGTGTTCGAGATGCAATGGCTGGCCAGGGACCAGACCTCGACAGGAACGTGTTGCCCTTTGAGCCGGTGCAGTGCGACAAGCTCGTAGCATCGTTATAATTTTTGTACAAAGATAGACCTTGTAGTACTGATCAGGTGAAACACACCGATGTGGCAGTGGTACTGAACTAAAGCAACGATTTGTTCAATAAAATATGATCTGAATAGAAAATGAATGCGCATATTAGTGTAAATAGGAAAGAGAAAGGGGCGCGTCCCACCCGACACCGCCGAGCTTCCGCTTAGGCGGCGCGCCATGGGCGCGCCTCAACCACTAGTATAGGGAAAGAATGAGGGACGCGGCTGCGTGCACGGACAAATAAGGACTCAAAACAGAAACGTCCGGACACTGACCGAGCGTGTGCGTAGACGTTTGAGGGTTAGCTACAGTAATATCGGTTTTCTTCTATTTTTTTAGTTTTCTTCCTTTTCTAATTCGGTTTTCTTTGCATTTTTGCCGGTTTCATTTTTCATAGTTTTCTATGTTTCTTCTTTTCTTTCTTTTTTTCTATGATTTCTTCCGTCTGTTTTTTTTTTGGTTTTTCCCTTTTTCTTTGGGTTTTCATTTCTGGTTTTCTTCATTTTTTTCACTATTTTTACCTTTTTTTCTTCTTCTTCTTTTCTGTCTTTTTCCATGTTTTTTTTATGTTTCTTTCTCGGGTTTCACTGGTCTTTTGCTTTTCTTTCTCCATTTTTTCTTCACTTTTCTTTTTTTGTCGTTTTTCTTTTCCGGTCTTAGATGGTTTCCTTCATTTCTCTTCGTACATTTTTCATGTACATCAGGAACATTTTTTGTATACGCATTTAACCTTTTCCAAATACGTATTATCAGTTTTGAAAACTTATTTGCATGTCTATTTTTTGTACAAATTGCAATGAAAATTGTACACATCAGGAACATATTTTATGTACGCATTTAACATTTGGAAATACATTATTAAACGTTTAAAAAAATTGATATCTACTTTTTCATAAATGTTGTACATTTTTTGCATACATCAGGAATATTTTTTATATACACGTTTAACATTTTCTAAATACATGATTAACAGTTTTTTAAACATATATTTTTTATGCCTACTTTGGTATAAACATGTTACATTTTTTTTATACATCAGGAACATTTTATGTATACATGTTTAAGATTTTCTAAATACACGATTAACATTTTTTGAAACATATATTTTGTATGCCAATTTTTCCCATACACATTGTAGATTTTTTGTATACATCACGAACATTTTATATACACGTTTAACATTTTCCAAATACATGACTAACATTTTCGAAAACATATATTTTCTGATGTCCAATGTTTTCCATAAACATTGTGAATTTTGTTATAGATTTTTAGTATACATCGGAAACAATTTTTAAGAATCCGACCCAGGCCAGCCTGGTCCATGCAAAACCAAAACCTGCTCGAAAGCAAAATCCGACTCAGGTTTACTTCAGAGGCCTGGGCAGTAGTCATGGGATGTTGTGCTCTGCTCGGGCATGCAGTCCGTCGAGCGTCTAGGTGCTCCGTACCTAGCACCGCAATCCACTCAACCAGCTCCGTCGCTCGGCGCCGCGCCGCCCGCCGCGAGCAAGAGCGCGCCACGACACGCGACGCCCAAGCTGGCACGCACCATGCCGATGGCCCGATAAGCACGGCCGCGCGACGTGGCGACCCGTCTCCCCGTGTTCGCACACGAACACGTCACGTGTACCCTCGACGCCGGGGGTGATGCACCGCAGCTCACGTCGAAGGAGACCCGTCCGGAAGCGCGGTACGCAAGCAATCCGGCGAGTGCTTTTGTAGACCCGACGCACCGTTCCTTCGGGATGGAACCCGTCGGGAGTCACGGATGAACGATGGGCTGCCCTAGGTCGGTTCGCCCGCCCCTAGAGCCTCGAGAATCGCTGCCCTTCAACACGAAGAACGAACGAAGAACGAGAGAGAAAGAACAAGGGAGAGATATAAAAACTAGGGTAAAAAGTAGTAGATTGATTTGTTCGATTGGTGTTTTTCAATCGGCCGTCACTCCCAACATATATAAGAGGCGGCTGGACTTCCCGTACAAGCAAATGATTCATCTAGACTTTCCTTACAAGAAAATTACATCAATTCACGTCCTAGAGTCCTAGTTCTGGTCCCATTCGGATTCAGTCCGAATCTGGTCCAATCTTCTGTCTTGCTCCTTGCGTGGGCCGTGGAATCTGCATATGACTTCCGATGGAGACGGTTCAAATACCAATTTTGTGCGCTTCGACGAGGCCGACAATCCGTATGTTGATCACTTTTCCAAATAAGGCCATCTTGAATACTCCACGGGGTCATCTTTAATTTCGAGTCGGACTCGGTCATGTAGCTGACTGTACCGTCCGACTCTTGTAGCGTCTCTGCAGGTCGTATACTACGTCGGATGATGATGACTCCAAAAGCAAAGTTGACCGTTTCGACATTACGAACAACTTTCATGTTGAATACTTTTTCATTCGAAGGCATCTAGATAATCTTTTGAGCCCGTATTTAGCTTCTGGTCAGATCGCCCAAAATTGACATTCTTCACTCGGCCGGCAAGCTTTCACCCGGCAAGGTTTCCATCCCGGCAAGATTTCCCCGGCAAGGTTTCTATACCGGCAAGGTTTCCATCCCGGCAAGATTTCCCCGGCAAGGTTTCTATCCCGGCAAGGTTTCCATCCCGGCAAGATTTCCCCGGCAAGGTTTCCATCCCGGCAAGCTTTCTGGCTGTACCTTGCGGGTCTTTTTTGTGGCAGTAAACGACCTCGGATGAAAATGTGCCCAAAAGGAAAGTTGACCGTTTCGACGTTACGAACAACTTTCATGTTGAACGTTTTTCGATTCGAGGCCATCTTGAATGGCTAATTGCTCACGCATTGCATCAGACACTCGCCAAGACGTGTCTGGTCTCCCGCGTCTTATTTCGCCTCTTGACATGGCTGCATTCAGATAGCTCTAACTTTTGCATACGAACTCGGATTGAGACGATTTTTATATGAAAATCGACCGATTCGACGAGACGAAGACAATTCATGTAGAAAGTTTTCTCATATGAGATCATCTTGAGGGCGTAATCAGCCGAATAGTGTTCTGGATACAAAATCCCAGTACTTCGAACACAACTTCGGCCTTAGAGATGAGATCGGATGACTATGGCCCAAACTTCAAAGTTTCTCCTTTCGATGATACAGAACTTTCTCACTTTGAGTACTTTTCCATTTGAGGCCTTCTTAATTGTGTTTTGGCTTCGTGCCAAAAACTGGTGTCTAACACCCCGCTGGCACGCAGCTCTCCTCCACGTAGCCGCGCCACGGCGCCACGTACAGCGGCGCGCGCGCTACAAATACGGTGCCTCAAGCTCCACTTCCCAGCACAGCCACACACAGAGAGCGAGGTAGCAAGCAGAGCAGAGTGACAAACCATGGCGACCAGAGCAACCATTCCTCTCCTCTTCCTCCTGGGAACCAGCCTTCTCTTCGCCGCGGCTGTTTCGGCCTCCCATGACGATGACGAGGACAGGCGCGGTGGGCACTCGCTGCAGCAGTGCGTGAAGCGGTGCCAGGAGGACCGGCCGCGGTACTCGCATGCCCGGTGCCTGCAGGAGTGCCGGGACGACCAGCAGCAGCACGGAAGGCACGAGCAGGAGGACCATGGCCGTGGCCGTGGCAGGCACGGCGAGGGAGAGCGTGAGGAGGAGCAGGGCCGTGGCCGTGGCAGGCACGGGCAGGGAGAGCGTGAGGAGGAGGAGGGCCATAGCCGTGGCCGGCGCGGCGAGGGGGAGGGTGAGGAGCACGGAAGGCGTGAGCAGGAGGAGCAGGGGGGTAGCCG
Organism: Elymus sibiricus; assembly: GCA_039707655.1. NCBI lineage: Eukaryota > Viridiplantae > Streptophyta > Magnoliopsida > Poales > Poaceae > Elymus > Elymus sibiricus. The sequence continues at coordinate 34,710,475 of CM077670.1, forward strand.
CCGGCCGTACGTGTTCGCCCCCCGCAGCTTCCGTAGCATCATCCGGAGCGACCATGGGTTCGTCAAGGCCCTTCGCCCGTTCGACGAAGTGTCCAGGCTCCTGCGCGGCATCAGGAACTACCGTGTCGCCGTCATGGAGGTGAACCCGCGCGCGTTCGTCGTGCCTGGCTTCACGGACGCGGACGGCGTCGGCTACGTCGCTCAAGGTACGTTCGCATGCACGCATGTGCATCGTGCATCTGCGGGTCGATGACAATTAACGTGCGCATGCATGCATGCAGGCGAGGGTGTGCTGACGGTGATCGAGAACGGCGAGAAGCGATCCTACACCGTCAGGCAAGGCGATGTCATCGTGGCGCCGGCGGGGTCCATCATGCACCTGGCCAACACCGACGGCCGGAGGAAGCTGGTCATCGCCAAGATCCTCCACACCATCTCCGTGCCCGGCAAGTTCCAGGTAATTAAAACGTAGATGCCTCGAATGGATGACGACGCACTGACTGACTGACACGTGGATATCACTTGCAGTTTTTGTCGGCCAAGCCTCTCCTGGCGAGTTTGGGCAAACGCGTGCTCAGAGCGGCTCTCAAGGTACGTACCAACTTACGTGCATGCACGAATCGATAAGTTTATTTTTTATCTTTACTAAAAAAATGGTCGTACATGGACGTGAACATGCAGACCTCGGATGAGCAGCTGGACAGGCTGTTCGGCAGGCGCCAAGGCAAGGAGGAGGAGGAGGAGGAGGAGTCCATCTCCATCGTCCGCGCGTCCGAGGAGCAGCTCCGTGAGCTGCGTCGCCAGGCGTCCGAGGGCGGGCAGGGCCACCACTGGCCTCTCCCCCCGTTCCGCGGCGACTCGCGCGACACCTACAACCTCCTGGAGCAGCGCCCCAAGATCGCCAACCGCCACGGCCGCCTCTTCGAGGTCGACGCCCGCAGCTTCCACGCCCTTGCCCACCACGACGTCCGCGTCGCCGTGGCCAACATCTCGCCGGTACGTCACCACGCTTAATTACCTACCCACCAGCGGCGGCGCTTGATTTGATTTGTTACTCAACTGTTGCTTACATGCATACATGTGTCAATGGCAGAGTTCTATGACCGTGCCGTACTTGAACACCCAGTCGTTCAAGCTCGCCGTCGTGCTGGACGGCCAGGGCGAGGTACAGATCGTGTGCCCGCACCTTGGCCGCGACAGCGAGCGCGAGCACGAGCACGGCAAGGGCAGGTGGCGCGAGCAAGAGGACAACGACCAGCGGCAGCAACGTCGACGCGGGTCCGAGTCTGAGTCCGAGTCGGAGGAGGAGCAGCAGCAGGATCAGCAGAGGTACGAGACGGTCCGCGCGCGGGTGTCGCGCGGCTCGGCGTTCGTGGTGCCCCCCGGTCACCCGGTCGTGGAGATCGCCTCGTCCCGCGGCAGCAGCAACCTCCAGGTGGTGTGCTTCGAGATCAACGCCGAGAGGAACGAGAGGGTGTGGCTGGCCGGGAGGAACAACGTGATCGGCAAGCTGGACAGCCCCGCCAAGGAGCTGACGTTCCCCGGCGCGCCCGCGAGGGAGGTGCAAGAGGTGTTCCGCGCCAAGGATCAGGACGAGGGCTTCGTCGCCGGACCCGAGCAGCAGAGCCGCGAGCAGGAGCAGCGCGGGGAAGAGGAGAGGCGCCGCCGCCGCGGCGACCGCGGGCGCGGTGACGACGCCGTGGGGGCGTTCCCGAGGATGGCGACCGGCGCGCTCTGAGGCTGCATGGCCACTGTTGAGTGGGTGTGGTGTGCTGGAGCCCGTGTGCCGTTTGAGAGCTGGACTTGTACGTTGTGTCTTGTGTGTACTGTGTAGTGGTTCGTACGTATGCGGGAGTAGCATAAATAAGAGTGGCACGGGCTCGGTACGATGATGTAAGTTGCCAACCTACCTACTACCAAGGCACGTCCATGTCAATACATAAATAAATACAAGGGCGTTGCGCCTCTTTTTCAGTATCTTCCTCGTGGCCAAGAAAGAGATAACGTGTACTATTAGTCACACAACAATTAGTCACACTCTAAATATTTAGGCGTTCCGCAGTATGTGGGTAAGGCAAAAAAAGAACCTTTGAATATATAAAGGAGAGAGTGTGGAAGAAGATCCAAGGTTGAAAGGAAAAACTCCTTTGGAAAGGAGGGAAAGAAATACTCATAAAAGCTGTAGCACAAGCAACCAGTAGTGTATTCAATGGCTTGCTTTGACCTAACCAAGTCACTCTGTGATGAGCTGAGCTCAATGATCAATAGATACTGATGGAGCCAAATGGATAAAGAAAACAAAATACACTGGATCAATTGGGAGAAATTGGTGGGAGAAATTGGTGAAGACAAAAAAGACTGGAGGAATGGGTTTTAGGGATCTTCATGCTTTCAACCTAGCCATGCCCTAGCCATGCTTGCAAGACAGGCATGGAGGCTTATACATAACCCAACTTCTTTGTGTGCGCAAGTCTTGTCAGCACGGTATTACCCAAATGGCTCAATACTTCAGGCCAGTCCCAAAGTTGGCATCTCTTACACATGGCGTAGTATACTAAAAGGGGTAAACCTGCTCAAGAAGGGGATCATATGGAGGGTTGGTAGTGGTAATAGCATTGACATTTGGTCTGGCCCTTGGATTCCGAGAGGAACCACTAGAAGAGTCATCACACAGACGGGTAAAAACACCATAACCAAAGTAAAAGACCTGCTTGATCCTAGCACAAACAATCGGGATGGAGACTTAGTTAGGCAAACATTTCTTCCTGAAGATGCGGAGATTATTTTACAAATCCTAATTCATGAACATAATGATGATTTCATAGCTTGGCACTATGTTAAAAAAGGTATATTTTCAGTTAAATCTGCATATAGAGTTGTTGTAGACAGTGCGGCTCGTGAATCCATTTCAGGACTAACTTCCTCCTCCAGTGCAGATGAAGAAACAGGGGGCTTTGATTGGTCAAAATTGTGGTCGCTTCCTCTTCCAAATAAGATTCTTCACTTCTTATGGCGTATGTCTACAGATAGCCTACCTCTGCGCATGAAGCTTCAGTATAGAGGTATGCATGTAGACACTCGATGCCCTGTTTGCTTCCGATTTGATGAGGATGGCGGACATTGTTTCATTAAGTGCAAGAAGGTTAAGGATGTGTGGAGGAAAGCTCAGTTGGAGCATGTTAGAGTGCAGATTTTGTCTTGTGCAGATCCTTTGGGTTGTATGGAAATAATCATGAACCTTAACAAAGAAGAAAAACTTAAATTTTGCCTGCTCCTTTGGCTCTCATGACATGAAAGGAATAGAGCAAATGCAGGAGATAATATTAGATCCTCTGATGAAATATGTCACTCCATTAACTATCTTTTTATGCATTTCCTTAAGGTTGAGAAAATAGGAGGAAAGCCAAAGCAACAACAAAAGGAAAGATGGTCCAGACCTCCAGCATGAATTTTGAAAATCAACACGGACGGCGCTTTCCTGGAAAAAACAAAGTCCGGAGGATGGGGCTGTAGGAGATATGCCCTAGAGGCAGTAATAATAGTTATTTTGTATCTCCGAGTTTGTAATGAATGTTTATGTTCCATGCTATAACTGCAATGATTCTTGAGTCTACAATAACCACGAGGCTCGGAGGGAAACTCATGTGCACGTGTGGTATAATAAACGGTAAAATGTATTCCTAGTCTTGCCTCTAAGACTGGCTCAAGTATTGCATGATGATCCTGTTTTCCTGATCATGGGCATGTCAATGCCAGCAATTTTGAGGGCACAATGTTAGTAGAACACTTGTGTTGAATCGACTCGAACTGATGTTATGCTATGAGATTCATTCGTCACAAGTTAATGGTTAATAACACAGAGATAGTTAATGTTTGCATAATTCCTTAGACCATGAGAGTATCGAGTTCCTTCGTACTTGCTTCGTGAACTTTGGGGTTTGTTAAACGTCATCCGTAAATGGGTGGCTATTACTTGCTTCGTGAACTTTGGGGTTTGTTAAACGTCATCCGTAAATGGGTGGCTATTACGGCGGCTTACGGGTTCATGGAAAAGTATGGCAAGTAACAAGATAGCTCAAGATTGGGATTTGCTCCTCCGACGATGGAGAGATATTCTCGGGCCCTCTCGGTGTTACGGTATCCATCATCGTCTGGCCAGACACATTGTGATTTGATCACTGGGATGCCGGAACACGGAAACGAGTAAAGAGAACAAAACCGGTAACGAGGTAACTTGCATAGTGGACAAGTTGTTGATCCATGGGGATGCAATAAATCTCACCTCGGGTATTTGTAATATATCGTGAAGCAACAGGAATAGCACACGGCAACTGGAGGTTCACTCGAATATTCATTCGTGTGGGTATAGGGGTCCATATGGGTGTCCACGGCTCCGATGTTGATCATTGATTGGAAAGAGTTCCGGGTCATGTCTATACTTCACCGAACCTATAAGGTCACACGCTTAAGGGTCATCTATCTGCTGAATACTAGACGGGGAGTCTGAGAGAAAATCACTGAAAAAGTTTCGGACGAAACGGAAACGTTCCGGAGAGAACACCGGAATAGTTCCGGTGAAACTGAAAAGTTGTTTCAGGGTATTCCATTAAGTCAAATTGCTTCTGGCACACTCCTGGAAATTCTTGGAGGATGCCAGAAGTGTTCTGGAAACTTCTGGGAATTTTCCGGGACAAAAACCGGAAATGTTCCGGAGCAGCCGGAACCGCTTTGGTTGCTTTTCGCTGAAGAAACATTGTTCCGAAATTGTTTCGGAATGCGTTCCAAATTTATTTGGTGGGTGCTAGAATTATTCTAGGCACACAGAAATAATTTTGGTTTTAACGGACGCAGAAAAATGTCTTCGTGAATAGTGAAAAGCACTTTTTGGGCTGATTTGCAAATGGGGTTTTTCTTCTAGAAGAAAACCACTTTTGGTGTGTGAAAGGGAGGTGGAGCACCCCCAAAGGGGCTGCACAATTTCGGCCATGGCATGGGGGGGGGGGGCCCTCCTTGAGGTGTCCTTCCACCTCATGGTGGATATGTTCTACACACCCTTATGTGGCATGTGGTGGAAAGATCCTAGGAAGGTCCTGTTGGTCTTTTTCACCTCTTTCCTCTACCCCTTGCTCCTCCTATAAATGGAGGTGGAGAGGGCTCTCCAAAATCAGATCATCCTTGCTCTCATACACATGCCATTTGACTTGTCTGGCTTCTCTCTCCCTCCCAGCGAAATAGTTTCGTAGAGCCGAAAGGCTGTCTGGGTTCCGGCAGGAACTAGTTCTGGACGGCGAAGCCCTGCCGGATAGCTGACACCGTATGTGTGCAACCCCGTAGAGAGGTCATAGTTCTGATCTTTTGCCCGAGGGGTTGTTCAAGTGTCCTCCCGAAGGGTTGTCCGAGTTTCGGTTCGAGTTTTGAGGGTCCTCCCGGAGGGCTGTCCGCGACATCGTCCGGGGGACTGTCCGACCGCCTCCCGAAGGGCTGTCCGGCGAGGGAGTACATCCTTGCGGTTGGGAGGTTGTAAATCCTAACTACAGGGATCTGCACCGACGATCTACTCCGACTCTTCTTCCGCTGCGCTTCGAGTCGGTACGGATCAGATCAAACCTTGTATGCAGTCTCCATAGTGATCCTGGGCGTGCTCGCTGTACCGAAATTTTTGTTTTCCGTCACGTTCCCTACAGTGGCATCATGAGTTGTGCTATGCATAGATGCAGGTTACGATCTAGAATACATGGACATGTATGGGTATTGCATAATATAATTTTGGAGTAGATGAGATCTATTGCTGAAAATTATTTATGCGGGTAACAGATGAAATCTGTTACCCGATGTTCTTGTTGCTTCCCTAGAATTTGTGTTTGCTCAATCTTGAGACAGCATGGTGGAATTTCACAAAGTTCTGGCAATCCGCGATCCTGATTGATCAACGAAGTGCTATCAGTTCTTTGGGTTCCGCCATAGTCAAAAGAAAGATGAAATTCGCAGATGAAAGGGCATTGCAGATATGATCTGCACGGGGGTCATGCGTATGACAAAGTTTAGTATGGGGCTCGAGATTTAATTATCTCGTGTTTCATACACCCCGAGATGTTAATCTAGCAACTTGAATAATCATACTTGATGATAATACGTTGGTAGCTGCGGTTTAAGTCAAAACCTTAGAAGCCACGTAAAATAAAATTTTGCATAAACCGATTAGAGGCGTCTAACTTGGTTTTGCAGGAAGTGCATGTGATGTGGTATAGCAAAGCTCATATTAATTCGATTATGTATGAGATGACTATATGATGTAAATTTATTAACATGACCCGCGTGTCATGATTCGGCATGATGGCTGGTGCCATATGATTGTCACTTTAATGACCTGCGTGTCAACCTTAAAGTAATGCACTTATTTTATTAGCTATAGAGAAAGCAATATTATCTGGTGCATCGACAAGGTGGTGGCAATCTTCGCGAAGGTGAACACCGACGCAAATGCCGAAGACAAAGAAATACTTGACTTCTCCGTCAGAAAGGGCTATACCATATCATGCTATTATGAATTGCCTGAGATGTTTATCCCTTATGATGCACCCTTTTGATTGCGCGGTAGTCGCTTTTTATTAGGGTGATCTCTCACTAAAAATATCAAGTAGTTAGTGTTCTCCCAAGTGTAGCACCGTCACAGCATCTTTCCTTTCGGGGTGCGCCATGATCTACATGGGTACGAACGATTGTACGGGTGTAAGGCGGGTGAGGTCAGACCTCGCAGCAAGATCACTTGGTTGTCTTGACGTTCATGGCAGGATCGTCCTGAGCTCGGAACACACGCATCGAAAGATGAACAAGAGTCACATAGAGATGTGATCGGCAAGTTTGCCTACCAATTATAGTTCGCGCCATCAGTGTTCATCTCGAACAATGACGTTGAATTACAATTTGGATCTTGAATCACTCACAATCAATTATGAGAGATATTGATTTGAGTGGGAGCGCACTTTAGAATAAAATTGTTTATTCACTAGTGCCAAAATCATTATAAACAAAGTCTAAGTGAAACTTGTGTTTTCCGTTGTAGATCAAATGGCTCGCAACACCGCGTTCAACTTAGGCCCGATGTTAGAGAAAGAGAAGTTAGCTGCGACTGGAAACAACTATGCGGACTGGGTCCGTAACCTGAGGATTGTCCTCAGGAGAGCTAAGAAAATGTATGTGCTTGAAAATGCTCTTCCAGCCAAACCAGCGGCTGATGCCCCGGAAGATGAACAAAATGTCTGGGCCACTAAGGATGACGATCACAACTTAGTGCAGTGCCTCATGCTAGCTTACATGAGTGCAGGGCTTCAAAAACGTTTTGAATTCCATAACCCCCGTGATATGATCCGGGATTTGGATGCCCTGTACAAAGAAACCGCAAGATCTGAACGATTTGATGTCATGAAGGCCTTGATGGATTGCAAGATGGCTGAGGGCAGTTCAGTTGGCGAACACGTAGTCAAAATGATTGGCTATGTTGAAAGGCTTAAAACCCTGGAATTTGCACTTCCACCTGACCATATGATGGACATGATGCTTTCTTCACTCCCCCCGTCTTACGACGGTTTTATCATGAACTACAACATGAATGGGATGGAGAAGACACTGGCAGAGGTGCTCGCCATGCTGAAATCTACGGAAGGAGGACTGCGGAAAAATCGCAAGCAAGTGTTGCTTGTGAATAAAACCGCCAGTTTCAAAAAGAAAGGCAAGCCAAAGAAGGGCAAGGGCGCTGGTAAGACCGGCTCCCAAAGCAACTCTAAGGGCGGAGCCAAGAATGAAACTGAGTGCTTCTACTGCAAGGGCACATGACACTGGAAGAGAAACTGCAAGAAGTATCTGGAAGATAAGAAGTACGGGAAAACCGGAAAAGGTATAATTGTTATACAAGTTAATGTCATTGACGTTTTGCTTGCTAGCGAAAATTCTAAGTCTTGGGTATTTGATACCGGATCGGTTGCTCACATTTGCAACTCGATACAGGGACTTCAGAAGGTGCGCAAACTAGCAAAGAATGAAGTCGTGATGCACGTCGGGAACGGCGCTGGGATCGCCGCTCAAGCCGTCGGCATTATGCCTCTACGTCTCCCTTCGGGATTTATCTTAGAACTGAAATAATGTTATTTTGTTCCACTGTTGTGTAGAAACATTATCTCCGGATCATGTTTAGTACACGATGGGTATTCGTACAAGTCTGGGAACAATGGTTGTTCACTTTATTGTAAGGATATGTTTTATGGATTTGCACCCATTGTTGGGGGCCTTTTCATTCTAAATCTTGAATGTGGAAATGATGTCTTTAACGTGAATGCTAAACACCTTAAGAAGGCTGATACCACCACCACTTTCATGTGGCACTGTCGCCTTGGCCACATCGGAAAGAAACGCATGCAAAGACTCCATAAATATGGAGTTTTACCGTCCTTTGATTTTGAATCATTTGACACATGTGAAGCTTGCTTGATGGGGAAAATGACCAAGACGCCGTTCACGGGTCATCCTGAACGGGCAGGTGAATTATTGGAAATAATACATAGTGATGTATGTGGTCCAATGAACACAGCCGCACGTGGTGGGTATTTCTACTTCGTGACTTTTACAGATGATTTAAGTCGGTATGGTTATATCTACTTAATGAAGCATAAGTCGGAAACCTTTGAAAAGTTCAAAGAATTTCAGAATGAGGTAGAAAATCATCGTGACAAAAAGAGTAAGTTTCTGCGGTCTGATCGCGAGGGCGAATACCTTAGTCATGAGTTTGGCCAACATCTGAGTGATCGGGGAATCGTTTCACAGCTTACGCCTTCTGGAACTCCACAGCGAAACGGAGTGTCGAAAAGACGTAATCGAACCCTGTTAGACATGGTAAGGTCGATGATGTCTCTTACAGATCTACCGATATCTTTTTGGGGTCATGCACTACTCACTGCAGCTCACACATTAAACAGAGCACCGTCTAAGTCTGTTGAGACGACACCATATGAGTTATGGAATGGGAAGAAACCCAATTTGTCACATCTCAAAATCTGGGGTTGTGTAGCTTATGTAAAACGTTTACAACCAAGCAAACTCGATCCTAGATCAGACAAATGTTACTTTGTAGGTTATCCCAAGGAAACAGTTGGGTATTCTTTCTACCAACCCTCCGAGTGCAAAGTGTTTGTCGCTAAAAACGGAGTCTTTCTCGAGAAAGAGTTTCTTGCTAAAGAAGTGAGTGGGAGGACAGTACAACTTGATGAGATTAATGAATCTTCGGCAACTGTTGATATGGCTAAGGAACCGGAAGAAATTCCGCTAATTATCCCTACAACCGAGCCGGAAGTTGTCACATGTGATGTGGAAACTTCAGACCATGTTGTAACTGAACCGCGCAGATCAGGTAGGACTATCCAGCCACCTGAATGGTTTCATAATGAAATCTTCATTCTTGAAGATGATGAACCTGCGCACTACAAGGAAGCGATGGCGGGGCCCAGCTCAAAGGAATGGCACAAGGCCATGAAATCCGAGATGGAATCCATGTACGGAAACCAAGTTTGGAACTTGGAAGAACTTCCAGAGGGCGTAAAGCCCATTGGTTGTAAATGGATTTTCAAAAGAAAGACGGACGCGGATGGTAACATTACTATCCACAAAGCTAGACTTGTCGCGAAAGGGTTAACGCAAGTTCCAGGAGTGGACTACGACGAGACTTTCTCGCCCGTAGCTATGCTTAGGTCTGTTCGGATATTAGTAGCAATTGCTGCTTATTTCGATTATGAAATATGGCAGATGGACGTCAATATGGCTTTCCTAAATGGAAACCTCAAAGAGGATGTATACATGATACAGCCAGAAGGTTTTGTCGTTCATAAGGATGCTGGAAAGGTATGCAAACTTCAGAAAGCCATTTTTGGTCTGAAGCAAGCGTCAAGGAGCTGGAACATTCGTTTTGATGAAGTGGTCAAATAGTTTGGCTTCATCAGGAATGACGAAGAATCTTGTATTTACAAGAATTTTAGTGGGAGCGCAAAAGCATTTCTAATCTTGTATGTGGATGACATATTATTGATTGGAAATGACGTGAATTTTCTTAACGAAATAAAAGACTCATTGAAGAAAAGTTTTTCAATGAAAGACTTAGGCGAAGCGGCATATGTATTGGGCATTAGAATATATAGAGATAGATCAAGACGCCTAATAGCGCTTAGCCAAAGCACGTACATTGACAAGGTGTTGAAAAGGTTCAACATGGAGAACTCCAAGAAAGGGCTACTCCCCATGTCACCTGGCACAGTGCTTTGCAAGAATCAGTGTCCTCGGACTCTCGATGAGCGAGTACAAATGAATGATGTTCCATATGCCTCGGCAGTTGGTTCTATTATGTATGCCATGCTATGTACAAGACCGGACGTTTCCTATGCGCTAAGTGTTAGCAGCCGGTACCAAAGTGATCCAGGATTGGAACACTGGGACGCAGTCAAGGGTATTCTTAAGTACCTCAGAAGGACCAAGGATTTACTCCTTGTGTACGGAGGTGATGAAGAGCTCATTGTAAATGGTTACACTGATGCAGGCTTCATGACTGACCCAGATGACTTCAAATCTCAATCAGGCTATGTTTTCATATTGAACGGCGGCGCAGTTGATTGGAAAAGTTCCAAACAAAAGACTGTAGCGGATTCTACGACGGAGGCGGAATATGTTGCTGCTTCAGAAGCCTCCAAGGAGGCGGTATGGATCAAGCAATTTCTTGAAGACCTTGGTGTGGTTCCAAGTGCTCTGGACCCGGTGGAGATCTATTGTGATAATAGTGGCGCCGTGGTTCAAGCAAGGGAGCCAAGTTCGCACCATGAGACAAGACATATTGAACGCAAATATAAACTCATTCGACATCATGTCGAAGAGGTTTAGTGAAAGTACGCAAAGTTCACACGGATCTGAACGTGTCATACCCGATGACGAAGCCTCTACCACGAGCAAAGCATGAGCAGCACCGGACAGCCATTGGTGTTAGGGAAGCCATGTAACTGGATTATGACTCTAGTGCAAGTGGGAGTCTGTAGGAGATATGCCCTAGAGGCAGTAATAACAGTTATTTTGTATCTCCGAGTTTGTAATGAATGTTTATGTTCCATGCTATAACTGCAATGATTCTTGAGTCTACAATAACCACGAGGCTCGGAGGGAAACTCATGTGCACGTGTGGTATAATAAACGGTAAAATGTATTCCTAGTCTTGCCTCTAAGACTGGCTCAAGTATTGCATGATGATCATGTTTTCCTGATCATGGGCATGTCAATGCCAGCAATTTTGAGGGCACAATGTTAGTAGAACACTTGTGTTGAATCGACCCGAATTGATGTTATGCTATGAGATTCATTCGTCACAAGATAATGGATAATAACACAGAGATAGTTAATGTTTGCATAATTCCTTAGACCATGAGAGTATCGAGTTCCTTCGTACTTGCTTCGTGAACTTTGGGGTTTGTTAAACGTCATCCGTAAATGGGTGGCTATTACGGCGGCTTACGGGTTCATGGAAAAGTATGGCAAGTAACAAGATAGCTCAAGATTGGGATTTGCTCCTCTGACGATGGAGAGATATTCTCGGGCCCTCTCGGTGTTACGGTATCCATCATCGTCTGGCCAGACACATTGTGATTTGATCACTGGTATGCCGGAACACGGAAACGAGTAAAGAGAACAAAACCGGTAACGAGGTAACTTGCATAGTGGACAAGTTGTTGATCCACGGGGATGCAATAAATCTCAACTCGGGTATTTGTAATATATCGTGAAGCAACAGGAATAGCACACGGCAAATCGAGGTTCACTCGAATATTCATTCGTGTGGGTATAGGGGTCAATATGGGTGTCCACGGCTCCGATGTTGATCATTGATCGGAAAGAGTTCCGGGTCATGTCTATACTTCACCGAACCTATAGGGTCACACGCTTAAGGGTCATCTATCTGTTGAATACTAGACGGGGAGTCTGAGAGAAAATCACTGAAAAAGTTTCGGACGAAACGGAAACGTTCCGGAGAGAACACCGGAATAGTTCCGGTGAAACTGAAAAGTTGTTTCAGGGTATTCCATTAAGTCCAATTGGTTCTGGTACATGCCTGGAAATTCTTGGAGGATGCCAGAAGTGTTCTGGAAACTTCTGGGAATTTTCCGGGACAAAAACCGGAAATGTTCCGGAGCAGCCGGAACCGCTTTGGTTGCTTTTCGCTGAAGAAAAATTGTTCCGAAATTGCTTCGGAATGCGTTCAAAATTGTTTTGGTGGGTGCTAGAATTATTCTAGGCACGCAGAAATAATTTGGGTTTTAACGAACGCAGAAAAATGTCTTCGTGAATAGTGAAAAGCACTTTTTGGGCTGATTTGCAAATGGGGTTTTTCTTCTCGAAGAAAACCACTTTTGGTGTGTGAAAGGGAGGTGGAGCCCCCCAAAGGGGCTGCACAATTTCGGCCATGGCATGGGGGGCCCTCCTTGAGGTGTCCTTCCACCTCATGGTGGATATGTTCTACACACCCTTATGTGGCATGTGGTGGAAAGATCCTAGGAAGGTCCTTTTGGTCTTTTTCACCTCTTTCATCTACCCCTTGCTCCTCCTATAAATGGAGGTGGAGAGGGCTCTCCAAAATCAGATCATCCTTGCTCTCATACACATGCCATTTGACTTGTCTGGCTTCTCTCTTCCTCCCAGCGAAATAGTTTCGTAGAGCCGAAAGGTTGTCTGGGTTCCGGCAGGAACTAGTTCTAGACGGCGAAGCCCTACCGGATAGCTGACACCGTATGTGTGCAACCCCGTAGAGAGGTCATAGTTCTGATCTTTTGCCCGAGGGGTTGTTCGAGTGTCCTCCCGAAGGGCTGTCCGAGTTTCGGTTCGAGTTTTGAGGGTCCTCCCGAAGGGCTGTCCGCGACATCGTCCGGGGGACTGTCCGACCGCCTCCCGAAGGGCTGTCCGGCGAGGGAGTACATCCTTGCGGTTGGGAGGTTGTAAATCCTAGCTGCAGGGATCTGCACTGACGATCGACTCTGACTCTTCTTCCGCTGCGCTTCGAGTCGGTACGGATCAGATCAAACCTTGTATGCAGTCTCCATAGTGATCCTGGGCGTGCTCGCTGTACCGAAATTTTTGTTTTCCATCGCGTTCCCCTACAGGGGCTTTGTAATCAGAGATGATTGTGGTATGGTGATGGCTGCTGGTGCAGGTAATCTGGAGCAAGTCTCAAGTGCGTTTCATTCGGAGGCTTTGGCGATGCTTTATGCCATAAACATAGCCATCCAAATGGGTTGTAATAGAGTAATGTTGGAAACTGACTCTGTGCAACTTAAGAATGAAGTTTGCACTGAAGAATATGATATGTCAACTCTGGGAACTGTTTTCAAAGATATTAAGTTCCACTTGCATGTGGGATTTAGTGATGTTTCTACTGTATCATGTCCTAGGTCTTGTAATATAGTTGCACACTCTTTAGCAGCGTATGGTGCTAAATTAGAAGCTGGCTTATGTGAGACTTGGCTTGGCCAGTTTCCAGATTTTGTAAATGACGTTGTAGCTGGAGATTTGTCCAGCCCTGTTATATAATGGAATACAATGGTGTTCCTTTCAAAAACAATTAGTCACACAACAACTTATGAGAGATGAGTACTTCAGTCACAGAGCTCTTAAAAATTTGCGAAGTGGCAAGGGGGAGTTTGGGCTTCAATCCTCCTCGAATTCATTCACATCCGGCTTCTAAAAATATGCAAAGTGGCAAGGGAGTTTGTCTTCCGGGCTTCAATCCCCCTCGAGTTCGTTCACGTCAGGCTCTTAAAAGTTTGCGAAGTTACGTCAGGCTCTTAAAATTTTGCGAAGTTTCGTTCATGTCCGGGAAGTGGCCAAGGGAGTTTGTCTTCCGGGCTTCAATCCTCCTCGAGTTCGTTCGCTCGGACGTGTCAACGGAGCTCCAGCATAGATTTCTGCCTTCTCTTTGCGACGGTGAGGTTAGGGTTTTTTGTCATGTGACGAGATTTGGTGTCTGCTGCTTCAGATCTATGCAAGGTTTCAATGGCGACGATTGCGGCTCCCTAGTCCTTAGGGGCATGTGCACGAAGACTTTCAGATCTATGCAAGATTTCAATGGCGACGACTGCGACTCCCTAGTCCTTAGGGCACTGCTACTTGTAGACTACGTTGGTATTTCCCCGAAGAGGAGAAGATGATGCAGTATAGTAGAGATAAGTATTTCCCTCAGTTAAGAACCAAGGTTATCAATCCAGTAGGAGAACCACACAAAATCCCTTTAGCAGCACCTGCACACACAAAAGCAAACACTTGCACCCAACGCAAATAAGAGGGTTGTCAATCCTCTTAGCGGTTATTTGAAAGGATTAATTCTGATAGTGATAGATAGATAAAGTAAAATACTAAATAAAATAAAAGTAAATAAATTGCAGCAAGGTATTTTTGGTTTAATATATGATAAAATTAGACCCGGTGGCCATAGTTTTCACTAGAGGCTTCTCTCTCGAACACATAGCATACGGTGGGTAAACAAATTACTGCTGGGCAATTGATAGAAAAGCGCATAGTTATGACGAATTCATGGCAATGATCATGTATATAGGCATCACGTCCGAGACAAGTAGACCGACTCCTGCCTGCATCTACTATTATTACTCCACCCATTGACCGCTATCCAGCATGCATCTAGGGTATTAAGTATAAAATAGAGTAACGCCTTAAGCAAGATGACATGATGTAGACTAAGTAAACTCAAACAATATGATTAAACCCCGTCTTTTTATCCTTAATGGCAACAATACAAATACGTGTCATGTCCCTTTCTGTCACTGGGATTGAGCACCGCAAGATTGAACTCATCACAAAGCACCTCTTCCATTGCAAGATAAACCAATCTAGTTGGCCAAACCAAATCGATAGATCGGAGAGAAATACAAAGTTATAACAATCATGCATAAAAGAGTTCAGAGAAGACTCAAATATTTCTGATGAATAATCTGATCATAAACTCACAATTCATCGGATCCCAACAAACACACCACAAAAGAAGATTACATCGGATAGAACTCCAAGAACATCGAGGAGAACATGGTATTGAAGATCAAAGAGAGAGATGAAGCCATCTAGCTACTAGCTATGGACCCGTAGTTCTATGGTAATCTACTCACACGTCATCAGAAGGGCAGCAAGGTTGATGAAGAAGCCCTCCGTGATCGATTCCCCCTCCGGCAAAGTACCGGAAAAGGCCTCCAGATGGGATCGCGGAAGAACAGAGGCTTGCGGCGGCGGAAAGGTTTTCTCTTCTGTCTCTCTAGTATATTGGGAATATTTGGGAATTTATAGCGTTGGAATAAGGTCAAGAGGTGCCGCGAGGGGCCCACAAGCCTGGGGGCGCGCCCTACTCCCCAGGGCACGCCTCTCGAGCTTGTCGCTCCCTCGTGGCTCGTCTGGTCTTCTCCCGAAGGTTCGAGGGTCCCTTCTGGTCCAGAAAAAATTAATTCAAAGTTCTTTCTTTGTTTGGACTTCGTTTGATATTGATTTTCTGAAAAGGCAAAAACAAGCAAAAAACAGCAACTGGCACTAGGTTAATAGGTTAGTCCCAAAAAATGATATCTAATGGCATATAATTACATATAAAACATTCAAGATTGATACTATAATAGCATGGAACAATCAAAAATTATAGATACGTTGGAGACGTATCAGGCACGTGCACGAAGACTTTCCGGCTGTTATCGACAAGGTCAAGCCGGCTCGGAGCGGCGATAACGGCGCGTCGACGACTCGTTCGGACGGCAGTAGTGGTCGCTCGATGGTCTCGGGATCTCGATGTAATTATAATTATATTTGAGATACTTTATACTTTCGGTGCACTTTTATAACATATATTTGATGTTTCGAAAATGATACTCAAACTTGTATAGCGGTACAAATACGATGTAGTTTCCGTTGTAGGTGTTGGCAGAGCATATTGTATCGCAGTGCAAATACAGTGCAACTTCTGTTTGTAGCCGTTGACAAAGCCTACATGGTGTGTCAGCGTGATGCCTGACCATTTCAAGGGGCTGGAGCATCGCATTTTTGCAAAACCCACCTCGAGTTCGTACCACTGTCAGGCCGGAGTGTCGCATTTTTGGACCCCCCCCCCCACTCCTTTGAATTAGATCAAATGGATTAAAAAGCCCCCAAAATGTGCTCACTGCGAGGGGCTGCATCGCATTTTTGTAAAACCCACCACTTGGCTGGAGCGTCGCTTTTTTTTTGCAAAAGCCCTCTTGAATTAGATCAAATGGAGTAAGATGCCCCCAAAATGCGCTCAGTGCCAGGGGCTGGAGTGTCGCATTTTTACAAAACCCCTCGTAAATTAGTACTCCAAATCAGGTGAAAAAAAGCCTCCAAAACACCACTGTCACTGTTAGGTCCCACCTAACTACAGTGAAGTGAAGAGTGCAAAGTCATAATTAATATAAAAAATGATAAACAACATAGGGTAGAATCCATGATCTCGTGTAACCATGAGTTGTGCTAGCTATTCCGCCAAATGAGGTTAGATGTTAGAATGGATAATAATGAGGCTTAATAATGTCTTAAAGCAGAACATGATCATAGGGCATAAATGGGTCGTACTGAGTGCGACCCATTTTTCATCAGTTGTTTTTTTCCTTTTCTAGAATTATTTATATAAATTTGGAAATTATAATCATTGTAATAAAAAGTTAAAATATTCATATGTTATACATAATATACAAAAACAAATTTATTTACTGAAAAAGTTCATGCAATTTTAAAATATATTCATGTACTATTTAAAAATATTAAAGTAACTAAAAGGATATTTATGAATTCTACAATGTTTCTGTAACTTAAAAAACATTTAAAATATCTAAAATAAATATTACCGTTGTTTTAAAAATATTGTATATTTAACAAATGGTCATATAATTTTAAAAATGTGCATGTTTTTAATAAAATGTTCTTGTACTATATAAAAGTATTCATGTTTCAAATAATATATAAGAAGTTGTAGGGAAAAATAATATGAAAGATCCTCAAATGAATATTATTTAAATTATACAAACCTTTTTATAACTAAAAATATTATTTTAGTTATCCTAAAACATTATTTTATGTATATGAAATTATAAAAATAATACCTGAATATTTATTTAAATAAATTATTATTTTTGTATGTATATTATCTATAACACACGAATATTCTAACTTTAGGCTGTGATTATAATTTATTTATTTATTATAAAATCCTTTTTACTGGATTTCTTATAAATTTCTAAAAATGAAAAAAAGTAATATTTGGAAAATCGGCTGCACTAACTACAACCTATTTAAGCCCCACGAGCATGTCGGGTTACACACATTAAGCGTGCTTATCCTTTCTAGACATGAAATGTCATGGGGTTGGGTGGCTAGAAATGGTCATAGTGGCGTTTCACGGGCTTTTTACGAGACATGGTACTAATGCGAGGGGTTTCGCAAAATTGTGACGCTCCAGCTCTTTCAGTCAATGATAGTGGGCCAGGTGCCATGTTGGCATGCCACGTATGCTCCGTAGATGGCTACAAACAAAAGTGGCACCGTATTTGCACGGCAAGACAAGTTTGAGCACCACTTTCATGTATTTTTCAACTTTAGGCACCAAATTGATCATCATGTGCATATACCACTGGTGTATTTGCCTCTTTTACAAAATGAAAAAGACAAGAAGTAAAAAAGCCAAACCCCCACCAAAGCACGAGGGAAGCAACAATTTGAATACTAGGTAACCTTGCATGGTCCCAGTATCCACCATAAGAGGCTCGAAACAATGCTGTATTACATCATCATCGATGAGGCAAAACTAGGAGCTAAAGCAAAACCATAGTTCTCACGCGACAACACATAACAAAAAAAGCAAAAAATTTAAACTAAGTTCTTCCATGGGGGAAGACAAGAAGTGCAAGGCACGATGCTGAAGAGGCTCCATGTTACACCATGGTAATCTTGGGAACGTTAGGCGCCCATTCATGAGACCTGTTGAAGATCTCGTGCATCACATGCTTGATCTTCGATACACATTCATCAATGCTTCCTTGTTTTTGATTTTTTTTTTGCAATATTGTCGAGCTGGTGAGGTAACGGCAGAAGCTGAAGATACAACAATAGGATCATCAGACATTTTCTTGTCAAAACATGCAACATTTCTTATTTAATATTGTCTAGCTGGTAAGATAATGGCAGAAGCTACGATCATCATGTATTTTCTTATCAAAGCATGCAACATTTCTTGTTTTCCAAATCATCCAGCACAAGGCAGTCCCGCCAATTAAGGCAAGTTTGCGATGCCCGGGGGAAAGAGATTAGCCAAGGCCCCACAAGGTCATCAACATGTTCAAATGCCCTGACATGATCAAAAGCACTAAGAACCACCCTCCAAGTGAATTTTGCAAGGCTGCTCTCAAAAAACAAGTATTTCACAGTCTCAGCAAGGCCACAGAAATATCATTGGCCATTCCCAGTGCAACCTCTTTGGAGGATATTATCTTTGGTCAAGACACTATTCGTAATCAGCATCCATAGAAAGATTTTAATCTTCAAAGGCATTTTAGCTTTTGAAACCCCTCTGTATCCAACAAGGTTGGTAGCTTTCAACTGCAAATAAAGGTCCCTAAAATACTTGGTGCCAATCATAAACTTAGCTTTGTCAGGGTTATCATTGAGAGCAATTGAATCAACTAATACCTTTAAATTTTCCGGGAGCTCGCTAGTTTCCCCGAATAGAGTTCTTCTAAAATTAAACAATCATAGCCTCCAGTATTAACAAATCTGACAGTGACTTGTGATACGTCTCCAACGTATCTATAATTTATGAAGTATTCATGCCATGTTTATTATAGTTTTGTATGATTTTGGTGCACTTTTACATGGCTTTTATATGATTTTTATGGACTAACATATTGACCTAGTGCCCAGTGCCAGTTGCTGTTTTCTGCTTGTTTTTGGTTTTCCAGAAAATCCATATCAAATGAAGTCCAAATGCAGCGAAACTTTTTGACGATTTTTTCTGGAAGGAAACAGACCCAGGAAGCTTCGGAGGAGCAGCAGAAGAGCCACAGGGGCCCCACGAGCCACCTGGGCGCGCCTGCCCCCCCCCCTCCCAGGCGCGCCCTGGTGCCTCGTGGGCCCCCTGTGGCACCTCTTTGTGTGATTGCAACACTGAAAAATCATATATATTCAGAAACCCCCGAAAGTTAACCGAGATGAATTTTTACGCCGCCGCAAGCCTCTGTACCTCCACGATCTAATCTACAGCCCTTTTTCGGCACCCTGCCGGAGGGGGGGGATCATCACCGGAGGCCATCTTCATCATTCCGGCGGTCTCCATGACGAGGAGGGAGTAGTTCACCCTCGGGGCTGAGGGTATGTACTAGTAGCTATGTGTTTGATCTCTCTCTCGTGTTCTTTATTTGGCACGATCTTGATGTATCGTGAGCTTTGTTAATATAGTTGGATCATATGGTGTTTCTTCACTCTCTATCCTTGTTGTGATGAATCGAATCTTTTCCCTTTGAGGTTTCGTTATTGTTGGATTGAATATTTCAAATTTGAGAACACTTGATGTATGTCTTGCATATGAATACCCGTGGTGACAATGGGGTATTATATTGATTCACTTGATATATGTTTTGGCACTCAACTCGCGGATTCCCGTGGTGGCATTGGGGTAATATATGCATAGGGGTTGATGCACGTTTTCATTATCTTTTCTCCGATAGAAACTTTGGGGTGCTCCTTGGAGTTCTTTGTGTGGATTGAATATTATGATTATGAAGTTGTTTGATGCATATCGTATAATCAACTCACGGATACTTGTGGTGACATTGGAGTATCTAGGTGACATTAGAGTTGGTTGATGTGTATCATATGGTGTTATTTTAGTATGAACTCTAGGGCTGTTTGTGACACTTATAGGAATAGCTCAATAGATCGATCGGAAAGGATAACTTTGAGGTGGTTTCGTACCCTACAAACAATTTCTATCTTATGTTCTCCGCTAATAGGAACTTTGGAGTGATTCTTTATCGCACGTTGAGGGATTGTTATATGATCCAATTATGTTAGCATTGTTGAGAGATTGCACTAGTGAAAGTATGAACCCTAGGCCTTATTTTCAAGCATTGCAATACCATTTGTGCTCACTTTTGTTACTAGTTACCTTGCTGTTTTTTTATTTTCAGATTATAAAAACCTATATCTACTATCCATACTACACTTGTATCACCATCTCTTCGCCGAACTAGTGCACCTATACAATTTACCATTGTATTTGGTGTGTTAGGGACACAAGAGATTTCTTGTATTTGATTGCAGGGTTGTTTGAGAGAGACCATTTTCATCCTACGCCTCCCACGGATTGATAAACCTTAGGTCATCCACTTGAGGGAAAATTGCTACTGTCCTACAAAACTCTGCGCTTGGAGGCCCAACACGAGTCTACAAGAATAAGTTGTGTAGTAGACATCAAGCTCTTTTCTGGCACCGTTGTCGGGGAGGTGAGTGCTTGAAGGTATATCTTTAGATCTTGCAATCGAATATTTTAGTTTCTTGTTTTATCACTAGTTTGGTTTATAAAAGAAAACTACAAAAAATATGGAATTAAGGTTGCCTCATATTATTCATCTTTATAATGTCTTTCGTGAAAATGATGGAAAGGAAAATTGTGCTCAATTAATAGAAGAAGAATTCAATAAAATGTTTGGCATAAAATCCATGAATGATGAGCATGATTGCAATGTTGTTAGTATGAATTCTATGAATATCCATGATGCTAATGATATGCAAAGCCATAAGCTTGGGGATGCTATGTTTGATGAAGATGATCTTTTTAGCCCCCCCAAGTTTCGATGAGAAAATTTATTATGATGATTGCATGCCTCCTATCTATGATGATTATTGTGATCACATGTATGCTATAACGAATAATGATAAATATGAAACTTG
The DNA here is from genome assembly GCA_039707655.1 of Elymus sibiricus. Taxonomy (NCBI): domain Eukaryota; kingdom Viridiplantae; phylum Streptophyta; class Magnoliopsida; order Poales; family Poaceae; genus Elymus; species Elymus sibiricus. The sequence continues at coordinate 34,731,490 of CM077670.1, forward strand.
TCATCATGATTTTAATTTTCAATTGGATTATGCCAATCAAGTATCTCATGATAGTTATTTTGTTGATTTTGCTCCCACTATTATGAATGAGAAGAAAATTGCTTATGTGGAGAGTAGTAAAAATTCTATGCTTATGTATCATGACAAGAATGCTTTGTGTGATGGATATATTGTTTAATTTCTTCATGATGCTACTGAAAATTATTATGAGAGAGGATCATATGCTTGTAGGTGTTGCAATAATATCAAGATTCCTCTCTATGTGTTGAAAGTTTTGAAGTTATGCTTGTTTTGCCTTCCTATGCTAGTTGATTCTTGCTCCCATAAATTGTTTGGTCACAAAATCCCTATGCATAGGAAGTGGGTTAGGCTTAAATGTGCTTGTCATATGCTTCATGATGCTCTCTTTGTGTTTCAATTCTTTACTTTTATGTGAGCATCATTGTAATCATCATGCCTAGCTAAAAAGACATTAAAGAAAAGCGCTTGTTGGGAGACAACCCAATATTTATACCTAATGTTTTTGTGTGTTCACATGATTAATCTACTGTAGTAATCATGTTTTATATGTTTTCTTTAATAATGTGCCAAGTAAAGCCTTTGGGATAGTGTGGATGCTTGTTGATTTGATTCTATGCAAAAACAGAAACTTTTGCGTCCAGTGCTGGAATTTCTATTCTGTACTCGAGCATGAGAAAATTCTGAAATTTTTACACAGTATTGGGTTACAAATGTTTTACATTTTCCTAATTTTTCAGAATTTTTGGAGATACAGAATTATGGTTTTTAAATCTCTTACTACACGCTGTTCTGTTTTTGACAGATTCTGTTTTCGATGCATAGTTTGCTTGTTTTAGTGTTTCCATAGCTTATATTGAGTAATATAAATTGTGGAAATGATAGACTACGGTAGGCATTATGTGATAACAATTATGAATCTTTTCTTGATAGTACCTAAGTGGACGATTTATTTTAATCATATTAACCTATCTCACAAGTTCCGTTAAGTTTTGTGTGATTGAAGTTTTCAAGTTTTGGGTGAGATATCGATATGAGGAGAATAAGGAGCGGCAAGACCCTAAGCTTGGGGATTCCCAAGGCACCCCCAAGGTAATATTCAAGGAATACCCAAGCAACCAAGCTTGGGGATGCCCCGGAAGGCATCCCCTCTTTAGTCTTCAACATTATCGGTAACCTTACTTGGAGCTATATTTTTATTCGTCACATAATATGAGTTTTGCTTGGAGCGTCATTTTATTCTGTTGATATTTGCTTGCTGTTACCAATGATCATGTTTTGTATCTTTTAGTTCAATAAAATGCCAATTATAGCCTTTACCATGCTCAGTTTGCAAGTTTATGTGTTGCTGTTTGAAAACAGAAAGTTTTCTGTTATGTCCAGAATATTTCTGAATGGTCAGAACATGATAAAAATCTGAAATTTTTACACAGTAAGAATGCATGAGTTCTCTTTCACGTGGTAAGTTTTCAGAATTTTTGGAGTTAGGGAAGTATGAATTCTTATTCACCCTTTACAGACTGTTCTGTTTTGGCAGATTGCTGTTATGGTTGCATTGTTTGCATATGTTTGCTTGTTTAATGTTTCTATTTGTGGATAGGAGTGTTAAATATGTAGAGGCATTTAGTATGCAATGTTTAATTATAATTTTAGTAATTTTCTATAGTAGAGAATGTTAATGTTTTGAGTTGATTTATACTAACTTATCTCACGAGTTCTTGTTGAGTTTTGTGTGGATGAAGTTTTTAAGATTTAGAGAAACCGTGATATGAGAGAAATTAAGGAGACACAAGAGCTCAAGCTTGGGGATGCCCAAGGCATCCCAAGTTAATATTTCAAGAAGTCTCAAGCATCTAAGCTTGGAGATGCCCTGGTAGGCATCCCACCTTTCTTCATCAACAATTATCGGTTAGTCTTGGTTGAGCCTAAGTTTTTGCTTCTTCACATGAGATGTGCTGTTCTTGGAATGTCATTTTATTTTGTTTTCTTTGCTGTTTGAATAAAATACTTAAGATTTGAAATTTTTAAATGAGAGAAAGTCCTCACATAGCTACTTAATTACTTAACTACTCATTTGATCTTCACTTATATCTTTTTGGAGTAGTTTGTCATTTACTCTTGTTCTTCACTTATATCCTATGAGTAAATTGTTGAAATGAATTGAATATCATAAAGTTGAAATTTATATGCTTCATATGCTTGTCCCATGGGGAGTAGTGACTTCACATACAAGAAGTATAAGTGGTAAAATTTATTGAAAGTTAACAAACATAGCATTGGTCACTTGAACAATTCATGAAAGAATTTTGAAGGAAGAGAAATTTCACATATAAATATACTATCTTGGACATCTTCTATGATTGTGAGCCCCCATTAATTATTTTCAGGCTTGATCAAGTAGTTGACGTTGGACAAGGAAGACAACGTAATGAGTTATGTTTGTTTATATTCACATAGAAGTTATATTGTCATGGATCCTCTAACATGTGGTGCTTGCTTAGGATCTTTTGATAGCCAAAAATTCGTACTAAGAGGAGATACTACTTGTGCATCCAAAAACCCTTAAACCCAGTTTCTTGCCATGAGAGTCCACTATATCTACCTATGGATTGAATAAGATCCATCAAGTAAGTTGTCATCGGTGCAAAAAGCAATAAAAATTGCTCTTAAAATATGTATGATCTTTTATTGCAAGGGAAAATAAGCGTTGTACGAACTTGTGATGGTAAAGAAATAAAAGCGACGGACTGCATAATAAAGGTTGCTATCACAAGGGGCAATATCACGTGACGTTCCTTTGCATTAAGGGCTTGTGCATCCAACAACAAAGAGCGCATGACAACCTCTGCTTCCCTCTGCGAAGGGCCTATCTTTTACTTTTCTGTATTTACTTTTATGCAAGAGTCATTAATGTTCATCCCTATTCCGCTCTATTTATTCTTTAGTTGGCAAGCATTATGTGGTAGGGAAAGATCCAGGCACATATATCCAGTTGAATATAGGTGATCATGAGTTATTATTGTTGACATTATCCATGAGATAAATAAGTTGGGAGGCAAAACATTAAGCCCCTATCTTCCTATGTGTTTGACTGAAACGGTTTGTTCTAAAATATGCTTTGAGTGTCAGCAATCATGGAAGACTAAATGATAGTTGAGTATGTGGAATTTGCTAGATCAAAGCTCTTACATAGACCCTTCCTGAAAATAAGATGAATTGCAATTGTTTGATGACTGAGAACATAGTTTGTTAGTTTTCAAGAAAGTTTATGGCCTATACTTTAAACATGTGAATAGCTTGCTACTTGATCATGAGAAGTTTTATGAGATGAGCTACCGATTATGATATATATTGATGCTAGAAAAAGTGATTGAAATTATCATTGATCAAACTTATGCACTATGCTAGCATTCACACTTCATAAATTATTTCTTTTATCATTTACCTACTCGAGGACGAGCAGGAATTAAGCTTGGGGATGCTGATACGTCTCCAACGTATCTATAATTTATGAAGTATTCATGCCATGTTTATTATAGTTTTGTATGATTTTGGTGCACTTTTACATGGCTTTTATATGATTTTTATGGACTAACATATTGACCTAGTGCCCAGTGCCAGTTGTTGTTTTCTGCTTGTTTTTGGTTTTCCACAAAATACATATCAAATGAAGTCCAAATGCAGCGAAACTTTTTGATGATTTTTTCTGGAAGGAAACACACCCAGGAAGCTTCGGAGGAGCAGCAGAAGAGCCACAGGGGCCCCACGAGCCACCTGGGCGCGCCTGCTCCCCAGGCGCACCCTGGTGCCTCGTGGGCCCCCTGTGGCACCTCTTTGCGTGATTCCAACGCTGAAAAATCATATATATTCAGAAACCCCCGAAAGTTAACCGAGATGAATTTTTACGCCGCCGCAAGCCTCTGTACCTCCACGATCTAATCTACAGCCCTTTTCCGGCACCCTGCCGGGGGGGATCATCATCGGAGGCCATCTTCATCATTCCGGCGGTCTCCATGACGAGGAGGGAGTAGTTCACCCTCGGGGCTGAGGGTATGTACTAGTAGCTATGTGTTTGATCTCTCTCTCGTGTTCTTTATTTGGCACGATCTTGATGTATCGTGAGCTTTGTTAATATAGTTGGATCATATGGTGTTTCTTCCTTCTCTATCCTTGTTGTGATGAATCGAATCTTTTCCCTTTGAGGTTTCGTTATTGTTGGATTGAATATTTCAGATTTGAGAACACTTGATGTATGTCTTGCATATGAATACCCGTGGTGACAATGGGGTATTATATTGATTCACTTGATATATGTTTTGGCACTCAACTCGCGGATTCCCGTGGTGACATTGGGGTAATATATGCATAGGGGTTGATGCACGTTTTCATTATCTTTTCTCCGATAGAAACTTTGGGGTGCTCCTTGGAGTTCTTTGTGTGGATTGAATATTATGATTATGAAGTTGTTTGATGCATATCATATAATCAACTCACGGATACTTGTGGTGACATTGGAGTATCTAGGTGACATTAGAGTTGGTTGATGTGTATCATATGGTGTTATTTTAGTACGAACTCTAGGGCTGTTTGTGACCCTTATAGGAATAGCTCAATAGATCGATCGGAAAGGATAACTTTGAGGTGGTTTCGTACCCTACAAACAATTTCTATCTTATGTTCTCCGCTAATAGGAACTTTGGAGTGATTCTTTATCGCACGTTGAGGGATTGTTATATGATCCAATTATGTTAGCATTGTTGAGAGATTGCACTAGTGAAAGTATGAACCCTAGGCCTTATTTTCAAGCATTGCAATACCGTTTGTGCTCACTTTTGTTACTAGTTACCTTGCTGTTTTTTTATTTTCAGATTATAAAAACCTATATCTACTATCCATACTACACTTGTATCACCATCTCTTCGCCGAACTAGTGCACCTATACAATTTACCATTGTATTTGGTGTGTTGGGGACACAAGAGATTTCTTGTATTTGATTGCAGGGTTATTTGAGAGAGACCATCTTCATCCTACGCCTCCCACGGATTGATAAACCTTAGGTCATCCACTTGAGGGAAAATTGCTACTGTCCTACAAAACTCTGCGCTTGGATGCCCAACACGAGTCTATAAGAATAAGTTGTGTAGTAGACATCAACTTGCTTAGTGAAACAAATAGAGTATGATCTTGGAAATCTTTCAACTATAGAAATATCATCTATTCATACATCCTCCGAGAAATATACTTTTATTGCCATCACACAATAGACCTTCTAGTGAAATTCTGGAAAATCGTATTAACTTCCATTAAACATTGCCAAAGGTTAGAGCCACCAGCCCCATCTCTCATGCTTGACAAATGTTTGAGAGCAGAAGTATTTCTTTGTGAGAAATTTTTGCCACATACCTTCAATATTCTCAAGCTTCCAAAGCCAGTTGCACAACAAGCTATGACACATATTTCACAAATTCAAAACATCAAGTCCACCACAATCTTTAGGTAAACATATTATTGACCAATTTTCCAAATGATGCCTTTTCTTGTCCCTGCCATCTTGCCCAATCATCCTGGCCCTACTAGAATTCATTTTCTTCAAAAAGTTATTTTGGTGCTTCAACTCCCTACTCCTTCTTCTCTTGGCCCTTCTATCTATGGTGGGGTTGGATATTGGAGTGGTGTTGATGGAGATGGAGACTAGGTGCAAACCTTTTTCGATGATACGTGACTGATTAGAGATAAGGGATGGCTCCCTAGGGGATGAGGACTTTACATACACCTCCTCTTTGTAGATCTCTTCCACCCTTTGATCCAAGGACTTAAGGTGACTCAAAACGTCACCCCATAAATTCATTTTCTTCCAAGATATTCAAGGAAATAGACGGGACAAAATCTTAGTTGAAACAGGAAAGTTACAACGATTTTTGACATCGACATCCACCGGTATGAGCCCCGGTACGAGCGGCTACCCTTATATAGGTGCTTGGCTCAGCCTTGGGTCAAGCACAGTGTTTTGTATTTTGACCGCCATTTTAAAATCTAGACTCCAATTGAGATGATCCTTAGCCCGTTGGATTTGTAGCGACGAGGCACACTATCTCCATGTATTGGATTTTCATTTCGGAAAATTTGCAAGACTGATGATCGAAAATACTCTCTAATGGTTGCAACCTCTCTGGTTCAATCCGTGCTTCTAAACTACATACACATAAAAAAAAAGCTACCAAAAATAAGGATTATGCGATGTTCACGTTAAAAGGTAAAAAAACTAATAATTATGCAAAATGTGTAGGGGAACGCGACAGAAAACAAAAAAATTCGATACATCGAGCACGCCCAGGACCACTATGGAGACTGCATACAGGGTTTGATCTGATCATTACCGACTCGTAGTGCAGCGGAAGAAGAGTCGGTGTAGATCGTCGGTGCAGATCCCCAGAGCTAGGATTTACAACCTCCCAACCGCGAAGATGTACTCCCGCGCCGGACAGCCCTTCGGGAGGCGGTCGGACAATCCTTTGGGAGGACCCTTGAACAGCCCCTCGGGCAAAAGATCGAAACTACGACATCTCTACGGGGTTGCACACATACGGTGTCAGCTATCTGGCAGGGCTTCGCTGTCCAGAACTAGTTCCTGCCGGAACCCAGACAGCCTTTCGGCTCTACAAAACTATTTTGTGGGAGGGAGAGAGAGAGAGCCAGACGAGCATGGCATGTGTATGAGAGCAAGGGATGAGTTTGGAGAACACCCCTCCACCTCTATTTATAGGAAAGCCAAGGGGTAAAGTTGGCATACAAAAAATATCAAAGTACCCCCACTTTATGTCACACATAAAAGAATAAAAGGCAAAAAGGGATGGCACGTGGAGCTCCATGGAGGAGCCCCACCTTGGCCGGCCACCATCATGGGGCCCCCCCAAGGGGGCTCCTTAGTGCCTAAGTCATTCTAGAAGCCTTTTGGGAAAATCCCAAAAAGTGGCTTTCCAAAAAATTAACCATAAAGTGATTTTCACTATTCACGGAGACAATTTTCCGCGACCGTTAAATCCAAATATATTTCTGTGGGTCTTAGAATAATTCCAGTACCCACTAAAATGATTTTGGATTCGTTCCGAAACAATTCCGGATTAGTGATTTTCATCTGCGAAAAGCAACCAAACCGGTTCCGACAGCTCCGGAGCATTTCCGGTTTTTGTCCCGGAAAAATTCCAGAAGTTACCAGAACAATTCTGGCACCCTCCAAGAATTTCCAGGCGTGTGCCGACACCAATTTGACTTAATGGTATACCCCGAAACAACTTTTCAGTTTTACCAGAACTATTCCAGTGTCCTCTCCGGAACGTTTCCGTTGCGTCCAAAACTTTTCCGGTGATTTTCTCTCAGACTCCCTGTCTAGTATTCAGCAGATAGATGACCCTTAAGCGTGTGACCCTATAGGTTCGGTGACGTATAGACATGACCCGGAACACTTTCCGATCAATGATCAACATCGGAGCCATGGACACCCATATTGACCCCTATACCCACACGAATGAATATTCGAGTGAACCTCCAGTTGCCGTGTGCTATTCCTGTTGCTTCGCGATATGTTACAAACACCCGAGGTGAGATTTATTTGCATCCCCGTGGATCAACAACTTGTCCACCATGCAAGTTACCTCGTTACCGGTTTTGTTCTCTTTTCTCGTTTCCGTGTTCCGACATCCCAGTGATCAAATCACAATGTGTCTGGCCAGACGATGATGGATACCGTAACACCGAGAGGGCCCGAGAATATCTCTCCATCGTCGGAGGAGCAAATCCCAATCTTGAGCTATCTCGTTTCTTGTCATACTTTTCCGTGAACCCGTAAGCCGCCGTAATAGCCACCCCGTTACGGATGACGTTTAACAAACCCCAGAGTTCACGAAGCAAGTACGAAGGAACTCGACACTCTCATGGTCTAAGGAATTATGCAAACATTAACTATCTCTGTGTTATTAACCATTAACTTGTGACGAATGTATCTCATAGCATAACATCAATTCGGGTCGATTCAACACAAGTGTTCTACTAACAGTGTGCCCTCAAAATTGCAGGCATAGTCATGCCTATGATCAGGAAAACAGGATCATCATGCAATACTTGAGCCAGTCATAGAGGCATGACTAGGAAAACATTTTACCGTTTATTATACCACACGTGCACATGAGTTTCCCTCCGAGCCTCGTGGATATTGCAGACTCGAGAATCATTGCAGTTATAGCATGGAACATAAACATTCATTACAAACTCGGAGATACAAAATAACTGTTATTACTGCCTCTAGGGCATATCTCCTACAGACTCCCACTTGCACTAGAGTCATAATCCAGTTACATGGCTTCCCTAACACCAATGGCTATCCGGTGCTGCTCATGCTTTGCTCGTGGTAGAGGCTTTGTCATCAGGTCTGACACGTTCAGATCCGTGTGAACTTTGCGTACTTTCACTAAACCCGCTTCGACATGATGTCGAATGAGTTTATATTTGCATTCAATATGTCTTGTCTTATGGTGCAAACTTGGCTCCCTTGCCTGAGCCACGGCGCCACTATTATCACAATAGATCTCCACCGGGTCCAGAGCACTTGGAACCACACCAAGGTCTTCAAGAAATTGCTTGATCCATACCGCCTCCTTGGAAACTTCTGAAGCAGCAACATATTCCTCATCCGTCGTAGAATCCGCCACAGTCTTTTGTTTGGAACTTTTCCAATCAACTGCGCCACCGTTCACTATGAAAACATAGCCTGATTGAGATTTGAAGTCATCTGGGTCAGTCATGAAGCCTGCATCAGTGTAACCACTTAAAATGAGTTCATCACCTCCGTACACAAGGAGTAAATCCTTGGTCCTTCTGAGGTACTTAAGAATACCCTTGACTACGGCCCAGTGTTCCAATCCTGGATCACTTTGGTACCGGCTGCTAACACTTAGCGCATAGGAAACATTCGCTCTTGTACATAGCATGACATACATAATAGAACCAACTGCCGAGGCATATGGAACGTCATTCATCTGTACTCGCTCATCGAGAGTCCGAGGACACTGATTCTTGCAAAGCACTATGCCAGGTGACATGGGGAGTAGGCCTTTCTTGGAGTTCTCCATGTTGAACCTTTTCAACACCTTGTCAATGTACGTGCTTTGGCTAAGCGCTATCAGGCGTTTTGATCTATCTCTATAGATTCTGATGCCCAATACATATGCCGCTTCGCCTAAGTCTTTCATTGAAAAACTCTTCTTCAAGGAGTCTTTTATTTCGCTAAGAAAATTCACGTCATTTCCAATCAACAATATGTCATCCACATACAAGATTAGAAATGCTTTTGCGCTCCCACTAAACTTCTTGTAAACACAAGATTCTTCGTCATTCCTGATGAAGCCAAACTGTTTGACCACTTCATCAAAACGAATGTTCCAGCTCCTTGACGCTTGCTTCAGACCATAAATGGCTTTCTGAAGTTTGCATACCTTTCCAGCATCCTTATGAACGACAAAACCTTCAGGTTGTATCATGTATACATCTTCTTTGAGATTTCCATTTAGAAAAGCCGTTTTGACGTCCATCTGCCATATTTCATAATCGAAATAAGCAGCAATTGCTAGTAATATCCGAACAGACCTAAGCATAGCTACGGGCGAGAAAGTCTCGTCGTAGTCCACTCCTAGAACTTGCGTGAACCCTTCGCGGCAAGTCTAGCTTTGTTGATAGTAATGTTACCATCCGCGTCCGTCTTTCTTTTGAAAATCCATTTACAACCAATGGGCTTTACGCCCTCTGGAAGTTCTTCCAAGTTCCAAACATGGTTTTCGTACATGGATTCCATCTTGGATTTCATGGCCTTGTGCCATTCCCTTGAGCTGGGCCCCGCCATCGCTTCCTTGCAGTGCGCAGGTTCATCGTCTTCAAGAATGAAGATTTCATTATGAAACCACTCAGGTGGCTAGATAGCCCTACCTGACCTGCGCGATTCAGTTACAACATTGTCTGAAGTTTCCGGATCACATGCGACAACTTCCGATTCGGTTGTAGGGATAATTAGCGGAATTTCTTCCGGTTCCTTAGCCATATCAACGGTTGCCGAATATGTAGGAGATATGCCCTAGAGGCAATAATATATGTTATTGATTATCTCCCTGTTCATAATTAGGTTTATGTTCCATGCTATAACTGCTATGGTTCTCGAGTCTACAATAACCACGAGGCTCGGAGGAAGACTCATATGCACGTGTGGAATAATAAACGGTAAAATGTATTCCTAGTCTGGCCTCTAAGACTGGCTCAAGTATTGCATGATGATCCTGTTTTCCTGATCATGGGCATGGCTATGCCGGCAATTTTGAGGGCACAATGTTAGAAGAACATTTGTGTTGAATCGATCCGAATTGATGTTATGCTAAGAGATTCATTCATCATAAGTTCATGGTTAATAACACAGAGATGGTAACATTTGCATAATTCCTTAGACCATGAGAGTATCGAGTTACTTCTTGCTTGCTTCTTGAACTTTGGGGTTTGTTAAACGTCATCCGTAAATGGGTGGCTATTACGGCGGCTTACGGGTTCATGGAAAAGTATGTCAAGTAACTTGATAGCTCAAGATTGGGATTTGCTCCTTCGATGATGGAGAGATATCTCTGGGCCCTCTCGGTGTTACGGTATCCATCATCGTTTGGCCAGACACTTTGTGATTTGATCACGGGGATGCCGGAACACGGGAACGAGAAAAGAGAACAATACCGGTAACGAGGTAACTGGCATAGTGGACAAGTTGTTGATCCGCGGGGATGCCAACATGTCTCACCTCGGGTATTTGTAACATATCGCGAAGCAACAGGAATAGCACACGGCAACTGGAGGTTCACTCGAATATTCATTCGTGTGGGTATAGGGGTCAATATGGGTGTCCACGGCTCCGATGTTGATCATTGATCGGAAGGGGTTCCGGATCATGTCTATACTTCACCGAACCTATAGGGTCACACGCTTAAGGGTCATCTATCTGCTGAATACTAGACGGGGAGTCTGAGAGAAAATCACCGAAAAAGTTTTCGGACACCGGAAAAGTTTCGGACAGCGGAAAAGTTCCGCAGAGAGAACACCGGAACAGTTTCGGTAAAACTGAAAAGTTGTTTCAGGGGATACCATAAAGTCAAATTGGTTTTGGCACATGCCTGATAATTCTTGGAGGGTGCCAGAATCATTCTGGAAACTTTCTGGAATTTTCCGGGATGAAAACCGGAAATGTTCCGGAGCTGCCGAAACCGCTTCAGATGCTTTTCGCAGATGAAAATCACTAAACCGGAATTGTTCCGGATCGCATTGAAAATTATTTTAGTGGGTACTGGAAATGTTCTAAGCCCACATAAATATTTTCAGTTCGACCGGACGCTGAAAAATGTCGTCATGAATAGTGAAAGCACTTTTTGGGCTGATTTGCAAATGGGGTTTTTCTTCTAGAAGAAAACCACTTTTGGTGTGTGAAAGGGAGGTGGAGCTCCCCAAGGGGGCTGCAAATTTTGGCCATGGCTTGGGGGGGCCCTCCTTGAGGTGTCCTTCCACCTCATGGTGGATATCTTCTACACACCCTTATGTGGCATGTGGTGGAAAGATCCTAGGAAGGTCCTTTTGGTCTTTCCTCTACCCCTTGCTCCTCCTATAAATAGAGGTGGAGATTGCTCTCCAAAATCAGATCATGCTTGCTCTCATACACATGCCATAGACTTGTCTGGCTTCTCTCTCCCTCCCAGCGAAATAGTTTCGTAGAGCCGAAAGGCTGTCTAGTTTCCGGCAGGAACTAGTTCTGGACAGCGAAGCCCTGCCGGATAGATGACACCGTATGTGTGCAACTCTGTAGAGAGATCGTAGTTTCGGTCTTAGTTCGAGAGTGCCTCCCGAAGGGCTGTCCAAGTGATCGTCTTAGTTTCGAAGGTCCTCCCGAAGGGCTGTCCGAGTGACCGTCCGAGTTTCGAAGGTCCTCCCGAAGGGCTGTCCGCGACACCGTCCGAGGGACTGTGCGACCGCCTCCCGGAGGGCTGTCCGAGGGGCAGATGTGGGAGTACATCCTCGCGGTTGCGAGGTTATAAAATCCTAGCTGCGGGGATCTGCACCGCCGATCGTCATCGACTCTACTTCCGCTGCGCTACGAGTCGGTAACGAAACAGATCAAACCTTGTATGCAGTCTCCATAGTGATCCTGGGCTGGTACGTAGGTCGGAAAATTTTTGTTTTCTGCTGCGTTACCCTACAGTGGCATCAAGAGCCGTGCTATGCGTAGATGCAGGTTGCGATCTAGAATACATAGAGATGTATGGGTGTTGCACAATATAATTAGGTAGTAGATGAGATCTATTACTGAAAATTATTTGTGCGGTTAGCAGATGAAATATGTTACCCGATGTTCCTGTTGCTTCCCTTGAATTTGCGTAGTCCTGATCTTGATGGCATGGTGGAATCTCACAAAGTTCTGGCAATCCGCGATCCTTTCATGCTGCTCCTGAGTATGCTGATTGACAGATCAACGAAGTGCTAACAGTTCTTTGGGTTCCACCATAGTTGAGAAAGATGGATGTTTCGCAGACGAAAGGGCAATGCAGATATGATCTGCACAGGGGTCACGCGTATGACGAAGTTTAGTCTGGGGCTCGAGATTTTATTATCTCGTGTTTCATACACCCTGGAAGGTTAATCTAGCAACTTGGATTATCATGCTTGATGATGGACGTTGGTAGCTTCGGTTTGTTTCGAAACCTTAGAAGCCACGAAAAATAAAATTTTGCATGAACCGATTAGAGGCGTCTAACTTGGTTTTGCAGGATGGTTTGCATGTGCATATGATGTGGTATAGCAGTGTTCATAATAATTTGATTATGTATGAGATGACTATATGATGTAAATTGATTAACATGACCTGCGTGTCATGATTCGGCATGATGGCTGGAGCCATATGATTGCACTTTAATGACCTGCGTGTCAACCTTATGTAATGCACTTATTTTATTAGCTATAGAGATAGCAATATTATCTGGTGCATCCACAAGGTGGTGGCAATCTTCGCGAAGGTGAACACTGACGCGAATGCCGAAGACGAAGAAATGAAAGACTTCTCCGTCAGAAAGGGCTATACCATATCATGCTATTATGAATTGCCTGAGATGTTTATCCCTTATGTTGCACCCTTCTTGATTGCGCGGTAGTCGCTTTTTATTAGGGTGATCTCTCACAAAAATATCAAGTAGTTAGTGTTCTCCCAAGTGTAGCACCGTCACAGCATCCTTCCTTTCGAGGTGCGCCATGACCTACATGGGTACGAACGATTGTACGGGTGTAAGGCGGGTGAGGTCAGACCTCACAGCAAGATCACTTGGTTATCTTGACGTTCATGGCAGGATCGTCCTGAGCTCGGAACACACGCATCGAAAGATGAACAAGAGTCACATGGAGATGTGATTGGCAAGTTTGCCTACCAATTGAAGTTCGCGCCATCAGTGTTCATCTCGAACAATGGCGTTGAATGGAAATGTGGGTCTTGAATCACTCACAATCAATTATGAGAGATATTGATTTGAGTGGGAGCGCACTGCAGAATTAACTTGTTTAATTCTTAGTGCAATTAATTTTGAACATTGTCTAAGTGTGGTTTGCATCATAGTTGTAGAATAATGGCTCGCGTTTCCACCTTCCCTATTTAAATTGAATAGCTGTTAAATATCTGGTTAAAACTTTACGGTTGGTAACGTAATGTGAGGATTGTCCTCAAGTGTGCCAAGAAGGACTTTGTCCTATCACATGTTTTCGGTATTCTCCCGCTAATGCTATGGATCATGTGACTCTCGTCCTTCGATCCAAAAGCTAGAATTCCGTTTTCAGTCAAGTGCAATACGTTTGCTTCCATGAGACCCGAACTTCGAAAGTTTGGATAGTTATGTGATATTCATGGAATCTGAAAATCATTTTCAGAGACAGACAAAGGCTAAAAGATATAAGATATCCAAAGCAATGTTTGTTTGCAAACTATTAGTAAAGGAGTTTACTATGCATTAGACTGATAAGAGAGGGATCCAGAAGAACGCCTGTCATATGATGAAAGGTGAATAAAACAACAACTTAAAGAGAAAGGAAGGGTCCGAAGGGTGTTAGTAAGACTTTCACGCCTAGGAAGTCCGGGGCTAATGCCACTCTTAAGTTGGATGCTTCTTCTGAGAGTAGGAGAAATACTAAAAGTTAAACTGTTAGAAGTATAAAGGCAAAAGGAAAGAAGACTGGAATATCCAGCTCATGTATGAATGTTATACAGGTTTTTGATGTATAGAAGGCTGGTCAAAGATATAGTTCTTGGGAATTATGGTTAAACATGTTAATCACTAATTCTTGGGTATTGTGAATTAATCACAAAGATACCCGCTCGATTGCATTCTGTTGCAACTCGATGTAAGAACTACTATGGCCTGAAAGACTAGCCAGGAATGAGGTTTAGATACACGCAGGGAACATAGTAAATGTTACTATGCCTTCCATAGGTGTATTCCCTATGTATTTACTTTCATAATTCATTTTAGAGTTTCACACTCTATCCCTTTGCATAAGGTATCTTGCAAGAAGGTTGTTCATAAGAGAACTTTTGATGTTCGGTGTTATGAATAACATGAGGGCCATACTTTCATTATGAATGAGATGTATGTTATGAATATTGATAATAATACATAACCTCTGTGTTTACTTTCATAATTCATTTTAGAGTTTCATACACTCTAGCCCATTGCACAATGTTTGTTGCAAAAGAGTTGTTCATAAAAACAACAATTGTTGTTCAGTATTATGAATAACATGAAGGGACATGCTTCCATCCTAGATGGGATGTATGTTATGAATATTGATGGAAATATGATACATCCATAACACTGACGCTAAATGTCGCAAGACTAAAAGAATACCACACAAGTGTGGCACTGCATTTCGTCACATTGGAGAAACCCGCATGGAAAATTCCATTATGATGGATTTTGAAGTCGTTTGATTTTGAATCATCTGACACTTGCAACTTTCCTCTGAAAAGTGAAGTGACTGAAATACCGTTCACAGGCCATAAGGAACGAGCATAGAACATGTTGGTGGTCATACATTATGATGTGTGTAGTCCAATAAATGTTATTGCAAGTAGTGGATTTATCTATCTTTAGAAATGACTCAAGTAGATATATGGATATTTACTTGATGAGATGTAAGTCTGGATCTTTTGAAATCATTCGAAAGGTTTTCAAAATGAAGAAGAAAATATTGTAACAAGAAAATTATGTTTCTACAATTCGATTGCAGAAAGGAATATTTGAGTTACAAGTTTAGCGAATGTCTGATGAGTTGTGAAAGGGGTTTCATAACTTGCACCTCCCGGAACACCACTGCGAATGGAAAGTCCGTGAAGATGTAATCGAACCATTTATGACATGGTAAGATCAAAGATGACATAAATAGATTTGCCATTATCCCTTTTAAAGAGTAATGCTTTAGAGACTGCGGCTTTTACACTGAAAAGAGCTCCATCGGGTCTGTTGAAATGACGCCATGGTATGGTACGCCCAACCATGTTATATCTTTTCTTAACATTTGGAATATGGGGCTTGTGTAAAAGGTTACAAACCTATTCCAAATCAGACAAGTGCTACTTTGTAAGGTTATCCCAAGTCATTGGGTATTCCCCACCACTATACCGAGGCAAAGGATTTTGCCGCAAAACGGTATGCTTTTAAGGAGAATAGTTCTTACAAAAGGTGAGTGGGAGGACTGTGCAACTCGACGAGATAAACAGTATCTTCGTCATCAGATCAAAGGAAAGGAACCTTGGAAGTGATTCCGGAGTTTCCTAACTGCGACTGATACGGAAGTCTCTACAATAAAATGTATGGACTTCGGTCGAACTTGCAGCTGAACCACGTAGGCAAAGCTCGTGCAAACCTATCAGGTGCGCAAACGAGATATTGTTGTTAGACAACAGTATACCTACAATACACAAGGAAGCGTTGATGGGCCCTGACTCCAGAATTGGCTAAATGCCAATACAATCCGAGATAGTTTCCATATAAGTGATTCAAGATTAAAATCTTGATACACCTTTCGGAAGACTTAGAGTCTAACGAATATTTATGGAACTAAAAACTGATACGGATAAAATATTTTATCCATAAAGCTCGACTTGTTGCAATAACAAGTTCAAGGAGTTGACTACGATGAGATTGTCTCACCGTAGCGATGCTTAAAGTCAGTTCGGGTTGAACTAGCAATTAATACATATTTCAATCATGAGATATGAAACATGGATGACAAAAGGATTTCCATCTGATGGAAATAAAACCTAGGACTTGTATGTGATACAGTCCAAAGTAATTTGTCGATCCAGAGGATGCTAGTAAGTATGCAAACTTCAGAGTTCCAGCAATGGACAGAAGAGAGCAAAGTGGAGTTGGAATCTTCGTTTTTTGATGGAATGGTCAAAAGGGTTTGACTTCATCAAATGGGTATCGAAGATGCTTGTGATTCAAGAAAGTAACTGGGAGCATGATAATATTTCTAAAAACCTTGTGTACTTGACACATTGTTAATTGGAAATAAATTTCTTGACACGAATTAGGACTTCATTTGAAAATAGTTTTTCGATGAAGTGCTTAGGCTAAATAGCCTCAATATTAGGCATGATGATCTATGGAGATAGATTTACCTAATAGGGCTAAGCTATGAATACATATTGACAAGATGCTAAAACTTTTTAGAATTTAAAAACGCCAAGGAGTGATTCTTGCCGAAGTCACATGGAAAGAGTTTTGCAAGACTCGGTGTCTCAAAACACTGATGAGCAAAATACATGATGGAGATTCCACACACTCTTGTGTTTGGATTAATCATGTATTCCATGGTATGTAAATCAACCAGATATGTCCAATACTCCAAAGTTGTTGCGAGTATAGATACCATAGTGATCAAAGTACTGATCATAGGACAACAGTGAAAGATGTCATTAGGTACTAGAGTAGTACTGATGACATGTTTTCTCGCAAGCAGAGATTATGAAGTGCTCGTTGTAAGTAATTACATCGATACAGTCTTCATCAATGCTCCATGCGATTTTCGATTTAAGTTAAGGGTTTTTTGTGTAATACACAATATGGTGGCACGGTAGTTGGAAATTGTTCCAAACAAGATGTTGTGGCGAATTCTATAACAAAGGCTAAGTAAGTTGACGCTTAAGAAGAGACAAAGAAGTTGTTGAATCATATAGTTCATTCATGAACTTAGTATGGTTCCAAGATGGCTTTGGTCTATGGGACACTATTGCAGATAGTTGCTCCATAGCTCAGTCTGAGGAATCAGGTTTCGACCAATGATTCACACATATGCAAAGCCAAGTCCACACAAAATATGAATTTTGTGAAAGTGTGAAAACGCGAGGATATGCAAAGTTACACACGGAGCTGAAGTCGTCAGATTCGTTGGACATCAGGCTATACCACAAGCGAAGCATATTTTACACCAGTATGCCATAGGTGTAAAGTGCATTAGCATTGACTAGATTATTGACTCTAGTTCAAGTGGGAGTCTGTAGGAGATATGCCCTAGAGGCAATAATATATGTTATTGATTATCTCCCTATTCATAATTAGGTTTATGTTCCATGCTATAACTGCTATGGTTCTCGAGTCTACAATAACCACGAGGCTCGGAGGAAGACTCATATGCACGTGTGGAATAATAAATGGTAAAATGTATTCCTAGTCTGGCCTCTAAGACCGGCTCAAGTATTGCATGATGATCCTGTTTTCCTGATCATGGGCATGGCTATGCCGGCAATTTTGAGGGCACAATGTTAGAAGAACATTTGTGTTGAATCGATCCGAATTGATGTTATGCTATGAGATTCATTCGTCATAAGTTAATGGTTAATAACACAGAGATGGTTAACGTTTGCATAATTCCTTAGACCATGAGAGTATCGAGTTACTTCATGCTTGCTTCTTGAACTTTGGGGTTTGTTAAACGTCATCCGTAAATGGGTGGCTATTACGGCGGCTTACGGGTTCATGGAAAAGTATGTCAAGTAACTTGATAGCTCAAGATTGGGATTTGCTCCTCCGACGATGGAGAGATATCTCTGGGACCTCTCGGTGTTACGGTATCCATCATCGTCTGGCCAGACACTTTGTGATTTGATCACGGGGATGCCGGAACACGGGAACGAGAAAAGAGAACAATACCGGTAACGAGGTAACTGGCATAGTGGACAAGTTGTTGATCCGCGGGGATGCCAACATGTCTCACCTCGGGTATTTGTAACATATCGCGAAGCAACAGGAATAGCACACGGCAACTGGAGGTTCACTCGAATATTCATTCGTGTGGGTATAGGGGTCAATATGGGTGTCCACGGCTCCGATGTTGATCATTGATCGGAAGGGGTTCCGGATCATGTCTATACTTCACCGAACCTATAGGGTCACACGCTTAAGGGTCATCTATCTGCTGAATACTAGACGGGGAGTCTGAGAGAAAATCACCGAAAAAGTTTTCGGACACCGGAAAAGTTTCGGACAGCGGAAAAGTTCCGCAGAGAGAACACCGGAACAGTTTCGGTAAAACTGAAAAGTTGTTTCAGGGGATACCATAAAGTCAAATTGGTTTTGGCACATGCCTGATAATTCTTGGAGGGTGCCAGAATCATTCTGGAAACTTTCTGGAATTTTCCGGGATGAAAACCGGAAATGTTCCGGAGCTGCCGAAACCGCTTCAGATGCTTTTCGCAGATGAAAATCACTAAACCGGAATTGTTCCAGATCGCATTGAAAATTATTTTAGTGGGTACTAGAAATGTTCTAAGCCCACATAAATATTTTCAGTTCGACCGGACGCTGAAAAATGTCGTCGTGAATAGTGAAAGCACTTTTTGGGCTGATTTGCAAATGGGGTTTTTCTTCTAGAAGAAAACCACTTTTGGTGTGTGAAAGGGAGGTGGAGCTCCCAAGGGGGCTGCAAATTTTGGCCATGGCTTGGGGGGGCCCTCCTTGAGGTGTCCTTCCACCTCATGGTGGATATCTTCTACACACCCTTATGTGGCATGTGGTGGAAAGATCCTAGGAAGGTCCTTTTGGTCTTTCCTCTACCCCTTGCTCCTCCTATAAATAGAGGTGGAGATTGCTCTCCAAAATCAGATCATGCTTGCTCTCATACACATGCCATAGACTTGTCTGGCTTCTCTCTCCCTCCCAGCGAAATAGTTTCATAGAGCCGAAAGGCTGTCTAGTTTCCGGCAGGAACTAGTTCTGGACGGCGAAGCCCTGCCGGATAGATGACACCGTATGTGTGCAACTCTGTAGAGAGATCGTAGTTTCGGTCTTAGTTCGAGAGTGCCTCCCGAAGGGCTGTCCAAGTGATCGTCTTAGTTTCGAAGGTCCTCCCGAAGGGCTGTCCGAGTGACCGTCCGAGTTTCGAAGGTCCTCCCGAAGGGCTGTCCGCGACACCGTCCGAGGGACTGTCCGACCGCCTCCCAGAGGGCTGTCCGAGAGGCAGATGTGGGAGTACATCCTTGCGGTTGGGAGGTTGTAATCCTAGCTGCGGGGATCTGCACCGCCGATCGTCATCGACTCTACTTCCGCTGCGCTACGAGTCGGTAACGAAACAGATCAAACCTTGTATGCAGTCTCCATAGTGATCCTGGGCTGGTACGTAGGTCGGAAAATTTTTGTTTTCTGCTGCGTTACCCTGCAGAAGATTCACTAATCTCATTAAGTTGTACTGTCCTTCCACTTACTTCTTTAGCGAGAAACTCTTTCTCGAGAAAGACTCCGTTTCTAGCGACAAACACTTTGTGCTCGGAGGGAAGATAGAAGAAATACCCAATGGTCTCATTGGGATAACCTACAAAGTAGTATTTATCTGCTTTGGGATCGAGTTTGCTAGGCTGTAAATGTTTTACGTATGCCTCACAACCCCAAATTTTGAGATGCGACACAATGGGTTTCTTCCCATACCATAATTCAAATGGCGTCGTCTCAACAGACTTAGACGGTGCTCTGTTTAATGTATAAGCGACAGTTTCTAGTGCGTGACCCCAAAAAGATATCGACAGATCTATAAGAGACATCATCGACCTGACCATGTCTAACAGGGTTCGGTTACGTCTTTCCGATACTCCATTTCTCTGTGGAGTTCCGGGAGGCGTAAGCTGTGAAACGATTCCACGGTCACTCAGATGTTGGCCAAACTCATGACTAAGATATTCGCCCCCGCGATCAGACCGCAGAAACTTAATCCTTTTGTTACGATGATTTTCTACCTCATTCTGAAATTCTTTGAACTTTTCAAAGGTTTCCGACTTATGCTTCATTAAATAGATATATCCATACCTACTTAAATCATCAGTAAAAGTCACGAAGTAGAAATAACCACTCCGTGCGGCCGTGCTCATTGGACCACATACATCACTATGTATTATTTCCAACAATTCACCCGCCCGTTCAGGATGACCCGTGAACGGCGTCTTGGTCATTTTTCCCATCAAGCAAGCTTCACATGTGTCAAATGATTCAAAATCAAAAGACGGTAAAACTCTATCTTTATGGAGTCTTTGCATGCGTTTCTTTCTGGTGTGGCCAAGCCGACAGTGCCACAAGTATGTGGTGGTGGTATCAGCCTTCTTAAGGCATTTAGCATTCACCTTAAAGATATCATTTCCACATTCAAGATTTAGTATGAAAAGGCCCCCAACAATGGGTGCAAATCCATAAAACATATCATTACAATAAAGTGAACAACCATTGTTCTCAGACTTGCAAGAGTACCCATCGTGTACTAAACATGATCCAGAGATAATGTTTCTACACAATGCCGGAACAAAATAACAGTTATTTAGTTCTAAGGTAAATCCTGAAGGGAGACGTAGAGGCATAATGCCGACGGCTTGAGCGGCGATCCCAGCGCCGTTCCCGACGCGCATCACGACTTCATTCTTTGCTAGCTTGCGCACCTTCTGCAGTCCCTGTATCGAGTTGCAAATGTGAGCAACCGATCCGGTATCAAATACCCAAGACTTAGAATTTTCGCTAGCAAGCAAAACGTCAATGACATTAACTTGTATAACAATTATACCTTTTCCGGTTTTCCCGGACTTCTTATCTTCCAGATACTTCTTGCAGCTTCTCTTCCAGTGTCCTGTGCCCTTGCAGTAGAAGCACTCAGTTTCATTCTTGGCTCCGCCCTTAGAGTTGCTTTGGGAGCCGGTCTTACCGGCGCCCTTGCCCTTCTTTGGCTTGCCTTTCTTTTTGAAACTGGTGGTTTTATTCACAAGCAACACTTGCTTGCGATTTTTCCGCAGTCCTCCTTCCGCAGTTTTCAGCATGGCGAGCACCTCTTCTGGTGTCTTCTCCATCCCACTCATGTTATAGTTCATGACAAAACCGTCGTAAGACGGGAGGAGTGAAGAAAGCATCATGTCCATCATATGGCCTGGTGGAATTGGAAATTCCAGGGTTTTAAGCCTTTCAGCATAGCCAATCATTTTGACCACGTGTTCGCCAACTGAACTGCCCTCATCCATCTTGCAATCCATCACGGCCTTCATGATATCAAATCGTTCAGACCGTGCGGTTTCCTTGTACAGAGCATCCAATTCCCGGATCATATCACGGGGTTTATGGAATTCAAAACGTTTTTGAAGCTCTGGACTCATGCAAGCTAGCATGAGGCACTGCACTAAGTTGTGATCATCATCCTTAGTGGCCCAGACATTTTGTTCATCTTCTGGGGCAGTTGCCGCCGGTTTAGCTGGAAGAGCAGTTTCAAGCACATACATTTTCTTAGCGCTCCTGAGGACAATCCTCAGGTTACGGACCCAGTCCGCATAGTTGTTTCCAGTCGCAGCTAACTTCTCTTTCTCTAACATCGGGCCTAAGTTGAACGCGGTGTTGCGAGCCATTTGATCTACAACGGAAAACACAAGTTTCACTTAGACTTTGTTCATAATTAATTTCCACTAGTGAATAAACAATTTTATTCTAAAGTGCGCTCCCACTCAAATCAATATCTCTCATAATTGATTGTGAGTGATTCATGATCCAAATTGCAATTCAACGTCATTGTTCGAGATGAACACTGATGGCGCGAACTATAATTGGTAGGCAAACTTGCCGATCACATCTCCATGTGACTCTTGTTCATCTTTCGATGCGTATGTTCCGAGCTTAGGACGATCCTGCCATGAACGTCAAGACAACCAAGTGATCTTGCTGCGAGGTCTGACCTCACCTGCCTTACACCCGTACAATCGTTCGTACCCATGTAGATCATGGCGCACCCCGAAAGGAAAGATGCTGTGACGGTGCTACACTTGGGAGAACACTAACTACTTGATATTTTTAGTGAGAGATCACCCTAATAAAAAGCGACTACCGCGCAATCAAAAGGGTGCATCATAAGGGATAAACATCTCAGGCAATTCATACTAGCATGATATGGTATAGCCCTTTCTGACGGAGAAGTCTTTAATTTCTTCGTCTTCGGCATTTGCGTCGGTGTTCACCTTCGCGAAGATTGCCACCACTTTGTCGATGCACCAGATAATATTGCTATCTCTATAGCTAATAAAATAAGTGCATTACTTAAGGTTGACACGCAGGTCATTTAAAGTGACAATCATATGGCTCCGGCCATCATGCTGAATCATGACACGCAGGTCATGTTAATAAATTTACATCATATAGTCATCTCATACATAATCGAATTAATATGAGCACTGCTATACCACATCACATGCACATCCTGCAAAACCAAGTTAGACGCCTCTAATCGATTTATGCAAAAATTTATTTTACGTGGCTTCTAAGGTTTTGACTTAAACCGCAGCTACCAATGTTTTATCATCAAGTATGATTATTCAAGTCGCTAGATTAACATCGCGGGGTCTATGAAACATGAGATAATAAAATCTCGAGCCCCATACTAAACTTCGTCATACGCATGACCCCCGTGCAGATCATATCTGCATTGCCCTTTCGTCTGCGAAATTTCATCTTTCTTTTGACTATGGCGGAACCCAAAGAACTGATAGCACTTCGTTGATCAATCAGGATCGCGGATTGCCAGAACTTTGTCAAATTCCACCATGTTGTCTCGAGATCAGAAATACGCAAATTCTAGGGAAGCAACAAGAACATCGGGTAACAGATTTCATCTGCCACCCGCAAAAATAATTTTCAGCAATAGATCTCATCTACTCCAAAATTATATTATGCAATACCCATATATCTCCATGTATTCTAGATCGTAACCTACATCTACGCATAGCATGGCTCTTGATGCCACTGTAGGGGAACGCGACAGAAAACAAAAAATTTCGTTACAGCGAGCACGCCCAGGACCACTATGGAGACTACATACAGGGTTTGATCTGATCATTACCGACTCGTAGCGCAGCGGAAGAAGTGTCAGTGTAGATCGTCGGTGCAGATCCCCGCAGCTAGGATTTACAACCTCCCAACCGCGAGAATGTACTCCCTCGCCGGACAGCCCTTCGGGAGGCGGTCGGACAGTCCTTCGGAACGACCCTCGAACAGCCCCTCGGGCAAAAGATCGAAACTACGACCTCTCTACGGGGTTGCACACATACGGTGTCAGCTATCCGGCAGGGCTTCGCCGTCCAGAACTAGTTCCTGCCGGAACCCAGGCAGCCTTTCGGCTCTACGAAACTATTTCGTGGGAGGGAGAGCGAGAGAGCCAGACGAGCATGGCATGTGTATGAGAGCAAGGGATGAGTTTGGAGAGCACCCCTCCACCTCTATTTATAGGAAAGCCAAGGGGTAAAGTTGGCATACAAAAAATACCAAAGTACCCCCACTTTATGTCACACATAAAAGAATAAAAGGCAAAAAGGGATGGCATGTGGAGCTCCATGGAGGAGCCCCACCTTGGCCGGCCACCCTCATGCCCCCCCCCCCAAGGGGGCTTCCTTAGTGCCTAAGTCATTCTAGAAGCCTTTTGGGAAAATCCCAAAAAGTGGCTTTCTAAAAAATTAACCATAAAGTGATTTTCACTATTCACAAAGACAATTTCCCGCGACCGTTAAATCCGAAAATATTTCTGTGGGTCTTAGAATAATTCCAGTACCCACTAAAATGATTTTGGATTCATTCCGAAACAATTCCGGATTAGTGATTTTCATCTGCGAAAAGCAACCAAACCGGTTCCGGCAGCTCCGGAACATTTCCGGTTTTTGTCCCGGAAAAATCCCAGAAGTTACCAGAACAATTCTGGCACCCTCCAAGAATTTCCAGGCGTGTGCCGAAACCAATTTGACTTAATGGTATACCCCGAAACAACTTTTCAGTTTTACCGGAACTATTCCGGTGTCCTCTCCGGAACGTTTCCGTTGTGTCCGAAACTTTTCCGGTGATTTTCTCTCAGACTCCCTGTCTAGTATTCAACAGATAGATGACCCTTAAGCGTGTGACCCTATAGGTTCGGTGAAGTATAGACATGACCCGGAACACTTTCCGATCAATGATCAACATCGGAGCCGTGGACACCCATATTGACCCCTATACCCACACGAATGAATATTCGAGTGAACCTCCAGTTGCCGTGTGCTATTCCTGTTGCTTCGCGATATGTTACAAACACCCGAGGTGAGATTTATCTGCATCCCCGTGGATCAACAACTTGTCCACCATGCAAGTTACCTCGTTACCGATTTTGTTCTCTTTTCTCGTTTCCGTGTTCCGGCATCCCAGTGATCAAATCACAATGTGTCTGGCCAGACGATGATGGATACCGTAACACCGAGAGGGCCCGAGAATATCTCTCCATCGTCGGAGGAGCAAATCCCAATCTTGAGCTATCTCGTTTCTTGTCATACTTTTCCGTGAACCCGTAAGCCGCCGTAATAGCCACCCAGTTACGGATGACGTTTAACAAACCCCAAAGTTCACGAAGCAAGTACGAAGGAACTCGACACTCTCATGGTCTAAGGAATTATGCAAACATTAACTATCTCTGTGTTATTAACCATTAACTTGTGACGAATGTATCTCATAGCATAACATCAATTCGGGTCGATTCAACACAAGTGTTCTACTAACATTGTGCCCTCAAAATTGCAGGCATAGTCATGCCCATGATCAGGAAAACAGGATCATCATGCAATACTTGAGCTAGTCATAGAGGCATGACTAGGAATACATTTTACCGTTTATTATACCACACGTGCACATGAGTTTCCCTCCGAGCCTCGTGGATATTGCAGACTCGAGAATCATTGCAGTTATAGCATGGAACATAAACATTTATTACAAACTCGGAGATACAAAATAACTGTTATTACTGCCTCTAGGGCATATCTCCTACAAAATGGACATAAAAGGAGCTCAATAAAAAATCATATGGAGATCATTAATATAAGGACATGAAACAAAATGAGTTCTGAAACATGATGTATTTTGGACTTATTTATAATTTTTTATTGTTTCATGCTATTATTATATCACTTTTTTTATATAGTTTTAGCACCAATTTTATTATTTTCTAGACTAATCTATTAACCCAGTACCCACTTGATGTTTTCTACTTGTTTTGGACTTTAAGGAAAATCAATTTTGTGCTACACCAAGAGGTTTAAACTGCCTCAAAAGATCCCACATAACTTACTTTGGTTCGCCTTAGGTTTCCCATACACGAAGGTGCTCCTCCATTTTGCGCCATCTCAATTGCAAATATACATGTGAATAAAATGTTCCCCATACTTATTTAACTCCAAAGAATATTGCTCATCCCACACCAAACCTCCACCTTTGCCTTGTACAGAATCAGTAAAGACATTTTTCATACCCAATCGATAATGCAAACTCTCAACATAATCTTTATTTTCTCTAGTTTCAGAAAGAAAGATAATATTGTGCCGGTGCGCCTTGGAGAGACACACAAGTTCTTGAACTATTCGTGGTCGACCCAACCTCGAGTGTTCCAACTAATCAAATCGACCGATGCATATGGAACTTGGTGAAACTTGGTAAACAATGACACTTTAAGCCGTCTTCATACGAATCCGAAATGTTTATAAATAATATGAAAACTGAAAAGTTTTGCAATATATTTCAGTGAGATTTGGATGTGTGGACATGAATATCTAGAGTAATAATATGAAAACTGAAAATGCATATGGTTCATTGTGTTTGATTTATTATATATTATAAATATTAATTAAATATAAACATAATAGAATGGAAATTATCATGCATGTTTCCATGTTGGGGTGGTATTTACCCTATGCATGATTGCACGTTGAAGGTGACATGCTTGCATGTTGAGAGAAATAGCTTAATTAGTGGGGGCTAGCTATTAAAATATTGAAGATTTGTAAAACTTCTTCATTTTATTATTATTTAGAGGGGATCATAATGTTTCGTTGGGAGTAGTTGTTTTTTCCCTTGTTCCAGAGAGCATCACTATATATGTTTCATAGAGTTTCACCATGTTTTAGAATTCAAATTTTAAAACTTGCTGAAATATATTCAGGAAAGGTCTTGTTTGAAAGTCCTCGCCGCAAGGAACATAAATATGCAAAAAGATCGTAAATCTGACTTTCGATTCAAAAGATAAAATAGATTTAAAACTTTAAAATCATATATGAAAAAGCATGGGTGGGCATAGCAGTAGCACTAATGCATCATTTCCTTTTGGGGCGAGGAGAGAGGTTTCAACAAAAGGGTAAAATGGTAAGAGTGTTATGGGAAAAAGTGACTGCTTGACGTGACCCAATTGATGGAATACGTGTTGATGGACTGAGCAATGCCAATAAAATTTGCATGCATGATGAATGTGAATCTCCCCCCTCCAGCTCCATGTGGCTCTCCGGAACATAGTGATGAAGGGATTGATCAGAAGCTAGCATCAAGTAATTAACCGAGATCAAATCAAACCGCACCATCTATTTGTCCTGGCGTGAAAAACAACATGGCAACAGAAAGCTGCAGCAGTCCCCCACCCGCGCGGTTCTCCGTGAAAGACAAGAGGCCAGCTTCTGTTGTCGTGTGCGTGTGTGAAGGTGAGGTGAGGCACTTTTCACAACTTCATTCACAGATTATATGCACAACATGTCAACATATACGAAGCAAGCAAACAGATTATTTGGGACGGAAGCAATGTCTGCATTCTATCTAGTACAGTACAAATTATAAGCAAAGACAGCATGCAAGAGGCATTCCTTCATAGCAGAACAAAAACTAGACAAAACTGTTGCTCCACAAATTAAATTTAAAGAGATGAATATACAGACCATATGCATATGTAGAATCATCACATCGTTAGAAGAAATCAAAAACTGCATCCGTTCTAGTACAAATTAAGCAAAGACAACATGCATGCAAGAAGCATTCATTCATTCATAGTAGAATGCATGAAAGCAAGCCAAACTGTTGCTCCACAGATTTAAATGGGAGAACACAGATAGATCCAGCATGAATATATATCAAGAAGCATCGCATCATCAGCAGAACGCAAAACTTCATCCATTCCATTCAGATCATATCGATCGATCACATAGCAGTGGTTCATCTACCAGAGGAATCGCAAAACCCAATGTTCTCCGCGACCACGCAAACACGGTGGACAGACACTTGAGATCAAAACTAGGCGACCGAGGACACATGAACTCCTGCTAATACCTACTACCGTCTTCTTCGGACCGCAGAAACGAACCTCAAATGGCGACAAGCATGAAACGGAACAAGACGACGAGTACTCTACTGCAACTGGACCATGGCCTTGGGGTCGGCCCCTCAGAGGATGATGTAGAGGCCGAGCATGGCCGTGGCGACGAAGAAGAACGCCGCCTTGGACGACGCAGTCGCCGCGGCGGAGTGTGGCGCCTGGGGCGGCGGGGCGATGGCAGCAGCGGGCGCGAGCGGGGAAGTAGCCGCCTGGACGGGGACGGCCTTGGCGTGGGCGGTGCCGTCATGCTCCTGGGGCGGCGGCGACGACGGCTTCTCGCTGGACGGCGGCGGCGGCGGCGGTGCGTCGTCTGCAAAACCGATCCAAAGCACACATTAGTAAAATAGATACAGTACGAGATGCAGTGCAGAAGAGAGAAAGAGAGAGAGAGAGGGAGAGATAGGTTCGTACGCGCTGGCTGCTTGCGGCGAGGTGCGGGCGACGATGGCGGGGGTGGGGGGCTGCTGACGACGGCGGCCGGGGCAGCGGGTCCTGCGTCCAAAAATCCACAGTAACAACAACAACCAAAGTTAATTACCAGCCGTTCGACCGTATTTCAAAAGGAATCGAAATTGGAAAAAAGGAGGAGGTGATGACGTGCGCAACAAGAAAAGAAAACAAATATCAGGAAAACGGTGGCAGGCCACAGATCGCCACAGACTGATTCTGTTAAGGCTGCGACGACAGGCGGCCAGCTATCTGCTGCTGCTGCTCTGCCAATAGGCGGTCCATTTGACCCAACCTTTTTTCACGGAAGAGGAAGGCTACGAAAACCGCATGCAAAAAAGTAGCACCGCCAGAGGATCAGCGCGGAAATGTTTGGCAAAAGAGGGGGAGACGATGAAGTGCAGAGCCAAAAGCACGGCAAGCTTTTGCTCTGCCTCAGGCCTCGTCCTTCGATCGAACAGCAAGCGTTTTTGGTTTTGGCTTTTGACCAAGCAAGGCTGCACAGGAAGGCAAAAGATACTGCATGAAGCAAAGCTGCGTTGCGGTTCGAAACAAGTGCTATCACGAACGGGATGGAGCAGGTGATTAAACACAGTAGCAGGAAAAGTATCTCGACGACGATCGCCTCAAAAGGAAGTGCGGCTAGCAGAACGAACACCAAAATATGTAGCAGATAAACGGCTTCAACTCCCTCACACCCAAATATACTCGAACGACAGTAGATAACTCGAGCAACAGAAACCGCAAGACTTAATGAAAAAAAAATCTGGAAGGGCATGTCGCTAGAGCCATCTTATTCTTACACAAGTAATCTTACATAAACCCAGCAAATATTGGAAGAGGGTTCTGCACTGGATCCAGCAGAAGGACAGAATAAATTGTGCAATAATTAGCGGGAACAAGCAGTTCTATCTATCAAACCGCACAGATCTAAAATCGATGAAATAATCGCGGATGCATTCTTCTACGACGAACTCCTCAAAGCATATCCTAAATCGCTCTGCGTATCAAGGCCGTATATCTCAAGGTTAAGCAGTATGAAGCTAGGCCGTGCGCGCGCGCGGGTTGCTCGCCACGGAAACGACGAGAACCCGACACCGCGCGCCGTACCGACAGATCCAGTAGAACAGCAAGGAAACCAACCCAAATCGGAGGTCTAGCGACTCGAGAAAGCATCAAAAACTGCTACGGAAACGCGAAAGGGATCACTGAATCGGCTCGTGCACAGAGAGAGGGAGGGAGGAAGGGAAGGAGGCGGCGTGCACCACGTACCTTGGCAGGCGGCGGCGAGGTGGGCGCCACCGGGACGGAGACCGCCGCAGGAGGAGTAGAGCGTGAGGAGGTGGGTGGCGTTGAGGCCCGCCATGACGAGCTGCGGCTCCGCGGCGACGCGGCAGAGGCAGGGGACGCCGCCCCCGAGGTCGACGGCGGCGACGACGGGCTCGCAGCACTGCGCGGTGGGCATGTCGGGCGCGCAGAAGAGCGCGACCTGCGTCGCCAGCAGCGTGGGCTCGCACGGCGCCCCCGGCTGCGGCCCGAAGGTGGCGGCGGCGGCCGGGAGCAGCGCGGCGAGGATGCCCGCCACGAGCAGCAGGCGGTGGGATCTCTCCATCGGCGGGGCGGGGTAGGCTCTCTCGCTCGCTAGGGTTTGTGGCGCTCTGGTGGTGGTGCGGTGGTGGAATGGAATGCCGGAGGGGGAGCGGGTGGCGGGTTATATAGCCGGAGGAGCCGTGGACGCTAAGCCAAGCGGCGGGCGCGCCGCTCGCCCGATCCTGAGCGTCGGTTCGGATGGGGCGCGGCCAGCTGTGCGCGTGGACGGTCCAGATGCGGCCGCGCGGGTGCGAGGGCGGCACGTGAGGGAGGGGGTGGGTGGCCCTTCTCGTGCTCCTCTGGCGCTCGTAACCGCCTCTCCTCGGGATGGGAGAAAGGCGAAGGGAAAGTTTTTTTTTTTTTCGTTTTCGATTTTGAAATGGTGCTACAGTGCAGCGTCGTCGGGCGAGGCGGAGGCTGGGGAAAATATCGCCGCGCTTCAAAGTTCGTGCTTCGTGCTGATCTGATCAGACGGCTGTGTAGGCCCTGTGGGAGCTTGTAGAACGTTCTGGAAGGCACCAGAGACCAGACCGACGTTGGATTCCCGCGGTGAGTGATTTCGGCATTGGGTTCCCGCGAAAACTACATGGCGTGTTGCCACAGCGAGGCCCATGTACTGACCTTCTTTTTCACGAAGAGCGGCCCATGTAGCCGTTGCAAACATTCGCCACGACGCCCACTGGGGCGGCTGGACTAGTTCGGGTTCTTTCTTTGCTTTTTCTGTTTCGTTTTTTCTCTAGGTTTCTCTGTTTTTGGGTTTCTCATTTCTTTTGTTTTGGGTTTTTCTTGGAAAATTGCTTGTGTTTTCAAAAAATGTTTATAACTCCAAAAAAATCATCGAGTATTATAAAACCGTTCATTGTATATTATAAAATGTTTAATATGTATTTTAAAAATGTTCATCATGTATTACAAAAATGTTCATCGTGTATTATAAATATGTTCAATATGTATTTAAAAAATTCAGCATATATTACACCAATGTTCACCATATATTTAAAAAATCCAGTATATGAAAAATGTTCACCGTATATTAGAAAAATGTTCGTGTACTAAAAAATGTTTGCGGATTTCAAAAGTCATGTAGTAGAACATTAATTTGAAAATTTTATGTTCTACAGCTGGGAAGAAATCCAAGGCATGTATTTAGGTTGAGCAGCAAGTGCAGGTGTAGAACAATTTCCCATCCAATCAACTTCATAGCACCATGAGCTCCCCTTCAGTTCATATTCCGCAACAACTACAAATTATTAGGGGCATCAACAGAAGTCCAATCACAGAACCTGATATTGAGAACGAAGCAAGCCAATAATCTGAAAATATATTGGAAGAGGATGACATTGAAGATGCAGTTTGTGATGTTCAATTGCGTGAACCTGATCCTAGGAAGAGGATGTCAATCCCAGCTTATGATGTTAATGATCTGAATAGGATTAGAAGAGGATACATTGCAAAAGGGGCTTGTCGACCAAAAAAACATGCTTTTCCACAACACCCCACCGGAGGTGTGCATCGATATTTGTAGCTAAATGGTTTAAGTCTTATAGTTGGCTTGAGTATAGTAAAGAACTAGATGATGCTTTCTGCTTGTATGTTATCTTTTCAAGGATAATTTGCATGTTGGTGGAGATTTTTTGTGAATGGATGATTTAGAAATTAGAATCACAAGGATAGTTTTGTGAAGCATGTTGGTGGAATCAACAGTGCACGCAACAAAGCACAAGAGAAATACAATTTCTTCATTGCACCAAAAACAACAAACATAGAGTAATTTTCTTCAACCACCAAACAAGACAAGGTTTTATATATAGCTGGCTTGACATATTCCTTTTAATGCCCAAGGTTTCTTTTGCGTCAAGGGTTAGCTTTTCGTGGACATGATGGAGAAAAATTTCACTACATAAAGGTAATTTCCTTGAGCTTATACAATGGCTAGCATAGATTTTTGAAGAAGAGGTGATTCTCGAGAATGCTTCAAGGAACAATAAAATGATAGCTCAATAAATACAAACAGACCTCATCAACTCTTGTGCAAAAGAAACTACTGGGCGTATGATGGAAGAGCTAGGTGATAGTTGTTTTTGAATACTTGTCGATGAATCAAGTGATGTGTACCGACAATAACAATTGTCTCTTTGTCTGTGTTATGTTGATAAAATAGGAAGGGTGATGGAGAGGTTTCTTCGTATTTTATATGTTGCAGACACCACATCTTTGACACTCAAAACAACAATTGAGAGCTTGCTTATGGATCATGGTTTGAACTTCTCTAGAGTATGTGGGCAAAGGTATGACAACACTAGCAATATGAAGGGTCATGTTAATGGTCTAAATAAACTAATTATGGATGAGTCCCCTTCTACCTATTATATGTATTGTTTTGCTCATCAACTTCGGTTATCTCCAGTTGCTATTGCCATGGAGAATTGTGATTGTGTTTTGCTCTTTCAGCAACTTCGTAATCTGTTGAATGTTCTTGGGATGTCTTGTAAGAAGATTAGAATGCTACGTGTGGCTCAAGCTGAATGGATTATTAAAGCATTGGAATTGGAAAAAATTGAAACCGGTAAAGGCATGAATCAACAGATGGGTTTGAGTAGGTCAGGCGAAACTCGTTGGGGATCTCACCACAAAACTATTATGCATATTCTCCACGGGTATCCTTCAATTCAGCTAGTTCACAACAAGATAGCAAGAGACCACTCCGAAAGCAATGAGGCTATACTTTTTGAAACTATGTTGGCATATTTTTGAGTTATTTGACTTTGTTTTAATGGCACACTTGTTGCAAACCATATTTGGGTACACCAATGATGACTCAAGTAGTGATTTGGAAAAGAAAGATCAAGACATTGTCAATGTCGTTGAACTCATCCATTTGACAAAGATTCAGTTGCAGTTAATGAGAGATGATGGTGGGTGGGAAAACTTTTCTTGAAGTGGTCACTTCTTTTCGTATCAAGCATAAAGTCAAAGTTCCCCAAGGGTGGTTTGTACAAGCCGCCTGGAAGACCCTATTCTACAAAAAAACTCACAAATCTCCATCGCTGCCATGTTGAGATGTTTTTGAGTCTTGTTGATAGGAAACTTCGGGACCTTGGAGATAGATTTAATGAGGTAAACTTTGAATTACTTCATTGCATGGGATCATTCAATCCGGTTAATTCTTTTGCCGCTTATCATAAGGAAAAATTGGTTAAGCTTGAACATGTTTATCCTATGAATTTCATGGAGGAATATATGATGCATATTCCTTAACAACTTACACACTTCATTATTGATATGCGTAGAGATGAGAGATTTAGAAAGGTCAAATACATAGTCGACCTTTCTATTATGCTTGTCGAGACAAACAAGAGTGTCAATTTTAACCATGTTTACAAGCTTCTCAAATTGGTTATAATCCTACAAGTAGCAGCAACTAATGTTAAGAGAGTATTCCCTTCGATGACTTTTGTGAAAGACAAGATACGGAACAAAATGGGGATTCAACTCTTGAATGATTGCTTGGTTACAACTATTGAGAGGGAATTCTTTTTTCAAGTGAAGGACGATTTTGTCGTATCTCGCTTCCTGGCCATGACAGAGTGTATGATCGTGTTGTAATTTTCTTCTCTATTTTGTAATTTCCTTAAACTTTTGAGATATTGTCGCTATTGTGAACAATTTGTATTTGTATTGTCATGAACCAATTGGCTTCTCCGTTATGGTGAAAATGAAATTTTGAACACCCAATGTTGAATCCTGGATCTACCACTGCTCTGTCAGGTTGCTCCATGAATTAAGAGATGCAATTGCGTATCTTGCAAGTCTGCATCGCTTGATGCACGCAGCCATCCGTCCCAGCTAATTAGTGTCGAGTTCATCCGAGTTTTCTCACCAACACGGTGACATTTCTCACCACCACGGTAACATCTGTATAAAAGCAGTGCACCTTGCAAAGTGCAAGCTACTTTTTGGACGTTAGATAGAGCAGTCGATCTGCCCGTCGCTACCGAGCCACCGGTCGTTCGTCCAACAGAGCATCCGAGCACCTATAAATGAACCACGAGCCCACGGCACGACGGCACGTCCACCGGCCGATCGCACAGTGCATCACGAAACAAGCCCAGTTCACTCCGATCATCATCCATCCACCGATGGCTCGACGCCGGAGCGGCGGCCTCTCGTCCACGCTGAGCCTGGGGCTCGCCGTGATGGCCGCGGCATGGGCGGCGTCCACGGCGCAGCTGCAGGCGCCGCCGCAGCCGGCCGTGCCGAGCCCGGGAGCGAGCGCGCCGAGCTGCCCGCCGGTGCAGGCCTCCCTGTCGCCGTGCGTGAGCTACTTCATCGGCAACTCCTCGTCGCCGTCCGACGCGTGCTGCAGCCAGATGCAGGCCCTGTTCCAGTCGCAGGCGCCCTGCCTCTGCGCCGCCGTGGCCGCCGTGCCCTCCCAGCTCGGGTCCGTGGTCGGCAGCCTGCTCCCCACCGCGTGCAACCTGCCCCCCAACGCCTGCTCGGGTACGTGCATGCTGCCAGCGACATACTGAAATGGAGTGAGAGTGACTAACCACTTCTGTTGGTGTGTGTGTGTGCGTGTACAGCTGTGACAGGGACCTCGGGCTCTGCTCCGGCTGCTGGCGCAACGGCGCCGTCGTCGTCGGGGACACCTACTGATGCTGCTGCGGCTGCGCCGGTGACCGGTCCGGCTGATGCGAACCCGGCTGGCACGCCTTCCGGTGGTGGGGTGAAGTCGGTTCCGGGGATGGTTGATTCAGCAGCCGTTGAGTGCAAGGGGACCTCTGCTGCCGTCGTCCTAGCCATGGCTGCCTCGTTCCTAGCTGCTTACCTTTTCTGATATCAGTATGTAATTCTGGGGCTTGTGTGAGTTTGTCACACGATTAGATGGGTGTTCCGCTTGTTATCATTCAGTTTGCCATTGATCTGATCCGGTGCTCGTCAGCACTGTGACTTCTTTTTTAGCGGTTATTATCCCCAATGCAATATAGTCCTAGCTTTTTCCGTAAAAACTTTCGATATATTCATCAACTGTCATGAAAGTACAAAAAAAAAAACACCAGAAGTACAAACATTACATCCAAGTCTGCTAGCTTTTGTAGCAAGGAATTAATTTCATCTACAATCTTGGTTTCCTCCAGCGTCTCATGGAGCTCCTGAACCGTAGGCATGTGCTTTAACAACTACTCCCTCCATACCATAATATAAAAGCGTTAGTGTCAAAAACGCTCTTATATTATGGGACGGAGGGAGTATATAGTTCATGAGACAAAGCAAATCAGCGCGACAAACCACAAAACAGAAGCTTAGCAAAGGTGCGGCCTCCGGGGCAGTGGATGGTTACATGCAAAACAAACAAGATTTGAACAGGTTCTTTGGTCTAAATTTCATCAAAATTAGATGGATGTGGGTAAAATTCTAATATAAGAGGAGGAGATCAAAATCGTACCTACTCTCTAGTGGAAGTGAGAGGGCCATCTTTTGTGATCTGGCCACTCATGTTGAATGAGCCTGGAATGTGTATGCATATTGGGTATTTTTATTCTCTTGATTCTTTTAGCAAATATTAGTTTTGAACATGTTGTGTTTATAGCCATTTGTGAAACTATTCATGTATTGGACAAGTATGAAGGGGGGGGGGGGGGGGGGGGGGGTCCATATATGCGCGACGGTATTAGACCATGTCCACCGTCAAAAATTGAAACAGCCTCGTAGGCGATATTCCTGGAATTTTCTTTTTTGTAGCGCCTGGCGCATGCAAGAACCCGACGATTCTTTTTGCATCAACAAAATCGAGGTTTCTTGTTTTGGGTGGGAAACCATGACAACAAAGTCTCAAACCCGAGGGAACAAATCTTTTGTCTTTGTTTAAAAAACCTGGAAGAGTTCGAGGAAGAGTTAAGAGTGGAAAACAACCACCGAGACTCGATTCATTCGGCCCGAACCAGAACCCAGATGGAAAGACATCATTAGCAAAGCTAGAACCTCCAGGGAATAGAAGATTCTCCAAATTTGGTGCAACCTGAAACTGAACTAGGTTTAAATAGATTTTTGGGGCAAAATTAGATGAATTTGCATCAAATTCAAATTTCAGAGGAGGTTAAACTCTGACCAAATTAAAACCAGCAGTTGTAGTAAAACTTGATGATGTCGGCAGTGGCAGAGCTTCGTGGGGCCAACCGGGGCCATGGGCCCCCTAACTCACAAGAAAACATGTATATATCCCTTTGTATTAGGCCTATTTTTCACTAAAAACAGCTGAGAGTAGTTATGTTTGCCCCCCTCTAGCCCATGCCCCCCTGATTTCGGCTCAAGCTCCGCCACTGGATGTCGAGCATATTACAACCTAGAGGCCGTGACATATATGGCTCATGTGCCAATCCGCAGAATACATTCGCCAAGAAATGTCGGCGGTGGTGACCACTCCACCTCGACATAATAGCATAAAAACCATCACAATTGCGGTTAGGGCTTAAAAAGAACATTAGTATTTTTCGTAAAAACCTATCTATATTTAGCCTAATTTTCGCAATAACCTACAGTATTTCACCTAATCTTCGCAAAAAAGATTGATCGCTCACTTAGTTAAAATTGGGTGTGATTATGATAGGTCGGGCCCGCATGTAAGTGTTGACGTGACACAAATGTCAACTCCATTAGTTTGAATTTGGTGTCAGGTCGATTCAATGGTTCAATGGCAGCTATCCTTGGGGCGCGTGCACGAATAGTTTCCGGCTATCATCGACAAGGTCAAACCGGCTTTGGTAAGAGAAGGACGACATCGGCACGTCGGCGGCTCATTCTAGCGGCGGTAGTGGTCATTCGATGGTGTAGGGTCTTTGATGTAATTTTGTTTATGCTTGGGGTGCTTTATACTTCTTATGAACCTAGTTTCACCTAATCTTCGCACAAAAATAAGTTGGGCTTTATGACAGTGTTAGAGATATATTTGGTATGTAGACATTGTCCGGGATTAGATAGGAATTGTTTTCATCTTATCTTTAGGAGGCGTCTTGTCCTCCAAGTCGTGTACTCAATATATACTCGCCCTCGAGGCTTAATAATACATTCATCGCATTACGCCAATCCTTCTCTATCCCTTCTAACATGGTATCAGCCTAACCGATTCAACCCTAGCCGCCGCCCGCCGCTTCCGCCCCGCGCGCCGCCCCCGGGGCGGTCGGCCTACATGACCGCCGCCGGGGGCCGCGCCGCCCGTACCTAGGGTTCGTCCGCCGGTCGTGTTGACCGGCTGCCCTAGAGAGTCTTTTTTCCCGAGCCCTTGCTCCGGGTTTTTTCTCCCTCGCCGTTCGTCTTGATCGGCGTTTTTCTTTTTTGGTTTTCCGATCTAAGATCGGTTTGCGTCGCCCGCCGCCGCCGTCGACTCGCGCCTCTACTCCGACACCGGCACGACCACCCGACCTCTTGTCCGACTGGGCGGCCTCGCGCGACGCGGCGGCCTGTCACGGTCACCATCCGCGCATCTACCCGCCCGTCGCTCTGCGCCGGGCGTCACCGCCCTGTTCCCGAGTTCAGCGCGCCCCTCCACCGATCGAGCAACGGGCTGCCGCTGCGTTGCCCCGTCGGGCCGCAGCGCCGCCGCCCCGTGGTTCTCCCCGTGGCTGCACCGATCCGCACCGCCGCTGCGTCGCCCCTTCAGGCCGTAGCGCCGCGGCACGTGGTCCCCGCCGCCGCCCTGAGGCCGTCCCCGTGGTTGCACCATCCCGCGCGCTGTCGCTGCGTCGCCCCTTCGGGCCGTAGTGCCGCGGCCCGCGGTCAACCGCCGCCCCGAGGCCGTCCGCTCCAGGCCGTCCCCGAGGTTGCACCGACCCTCTTGCTGCCGCTGCGTCGCCCCGTCGGGCCGAAGCGAGCGTGGCACGCGGTCCCTGCAACCGCCCTGAGGTCTTCCCCGCCGTCGCCCCGACCCACGCGTTGCCACTGCGTCGCCCCTTCGGGCCGTAGCGTCGCGGCGCGCAGTCCACTCTGCCGTCCCCGCGCGTCGACTTCCACGTGATATGCGCCGCGTCGCCTCCCTTGGCGCGGGAACGTCACCGTCTGCGCCGGTCTTCGTCACGCTGTCGGGTTCTTGTTGGGGAACGGAGCATGAATTTCAAAAAATTTCCTACGCTCACGCAAGATCTATCCATGGAGATGCATTGCTACGAGAGGGGAGAGTGTGTCTACGTACCCTCGTAGACCGTTTAGCGGAAACGTCTCACAACGCGGTTGATGTAGTCGATTAATCCTTCGAGCTCCACCGATCGAGTACCGAACGTACGGCACCTCCGAGTTCTACACACGTGCAGCTCGGTGACGTTCCTCGCCTTCTTGATCCAGCAAGACGTCGAGGTAGTAGATGAGTTCCGTCAGCACGACGGCGTGGCGACGGTGACGGTGAAGTGATTCCGGCAGGGCTTCGCCTAAGCTCTCCGAAAATATGACCGAGGTGGAAAACGGAGATCGGGGCACCGCACACGGCTATAGGACAATTGTGTGTCTTTGGGGTGCCCCCTTGCCCCCGTATATAAAGGATGAGAGGGAGGAGGCCGGCCCCCTAGGGGTGCGCCAAGTGTGGGGAGTCCTACTAGGACTCCTTAGTCCTAGTAGGATTCCACCTCACATATGGAGTAGGAAAGGGGGAAGGGAGAGGGAAAGGAAAGAGGGGGCTGCGCCCCCTACCCTAGTCCAATTCGGTTTGGGCAAGGGGGGGTGCGCGCTTCCTCACGTAGCCTGCCTCTCCTTTTCCCGTATGGCCCAATAAGGCCCATTACTTCTCCCGGTGAATTCCCGTAACTCCCCGGTACTCCGAAAAATACCCGAATCACTCGGAACCTTTCCGATGTCCGAATATAGCCTTCCAATATATGAATCTTTACCTCTCGACCATTTCGAGACTCCTCGTCATGTCCGTGATCTCATCCGGGACTCCGAACAAACTTTGGCCACCAATCACATAACTCATATAATACTAAATCGTCATCGAACCTTAAGTGTGCGGACCCTACGGGTTCGGGAATGATGTAGACATGACCGAGACGACTCTCCGGTCAATAACCAACAGCGGGACCTGGATGCTCATATTGGTTCCTACACATTCCACGAAGATCTTTATCGGTGAACCTCATATGTCAACATACGTTGTTCCCTTTGTCCGACGGTATGTTACTTGCCCGAGATTCGATCGTCGGTATCCAATACCTAGTTCAATCTCGTTACCGGCAAGTCTCTTTACTCGTTCCGTAATACATCATCTTGTAACTAACTCTTTAGTCACGGTGCTTGCAAGGCTTCTGTGATGCTGTATTACCGAGAGGGCCCAGAGATACCTCTCCGATAGTCGGAGTGACAAATCCCAATCTTGATCCATGCCAACTCAACAAACACTTTCGGAGATACCTGTAGTGCACCTTTATAATCACCCAGTAACGTTGTGACGTTTGATACACCCAAAGTATTCCTACGGTATCCGGGAGTTGCATGATCTCATGGTCAAAGGAACGTGTATTTGACATAGTGAAAGCAATAGCAATAAACTAAACGATCATTTGCTATGCTAACGGTTGGGTCATGTCCATCACATCATTCTCCTAATGATGTGATCCCGTTATCAAATGACAACTCATGTCCATGGTCAGGAAACCTTGACCATCTTTTGATCAACGAGCTAGTCTAGTAGAGGCTTACTAGGGACTCAGTATTTGTCTATTATCCACACACATGTATTAAGTTTCCGATCAATACAATTCTAACATGAATAATAAACCATTATCATGAACGTAGAAATATGATAATAAACACTTTATTAATTGCCTCTAGGGCATATTTCCAACAGTCTCCCACTTGCACTAGAGTCAATAATCTAGTTTACATCTCCATGTAATTAACATCCAATCAGTTCTAGGGCTGATCATGTTTTGCTTGTGAGAGAGGTTTTAGTCAACGGGTCTGCAATATTCAGATCCGTGTGTTCTTGGCAAATCTCTATGTCATATGTAGATGCTGCTACCACACTCTGCTTGGAGCTACTCCAAAAACGACTGTCCCACTTTACGTATCCGGTCTGAGACTCATAGTCTTCTGGATCGGTGTTTAAAGCTTGCATCGACGTAACCCTTTACGACGAACTCTTTATCACCTCTATTCCCGAGAAATTCTTCCTTAGTCCTTTTCAGGTACTTCAGGATATTCTTGACCGCTGTCCAGTGATCTACTCCTGGATCACTTTGGTACCTTCCCACCAAGCTAATAGCGAGGCATACATCAGGTCTAGTACACAGCATGGCATACAAAATAGAGCCTATGGCTGAGGCATAGGGGATGACACTCATCTTCTCTTTGTCTTCTGCCGTGGTCGGGCTTTGAGTCTTACTCAATCTCACACCTTGCAATACAGGCAAGAACCCTTTCTTTGACTGATCCATTTTGAACTTCTTCAAAATCTTGTCAAGGTATGTGCTTCGTGAAAGTCCTATGAGGCGTCTCAATCTATCTCTATAGATTTTGATGCCTAACATGTAAACAACCTTTACCTAGATCTTCAAGTCTTACTCCACTTCACACCAGCCAAGATTTATTTCTTTTGACTTGATCCATTTTGAACTTCTTCAAAATCTCATCAAGGTGTGTGAAAATCTTTTATCAGGTGTCTTGATCTATCTCTATAGATCTCGATGCCCAAACCGTGGATAACTCAAAAACAGGTTTTTATTGAAAAACTCCTTTCAATTAATTCTTTATGCTTTCCAGAAATTCTATATCATTTCCAATCAACAATATGTCATCCACATATACTTATTAGAAATGTTATAGAGCTCCCACTCACTTTGTTGTAAATACAAGTTTCTCCATAAACTTGCATAAACCCAAACGCTTTGATCACTTCATCAAAGCGAGTATTCCAGCTCCGAGATGCTTGCACCAGTCCATAGATGGATCGCTGGAGCTTGCATATTTTGTTAGCGCCTTTAGGATCGACAAAACCTTCCGGCTGTATCATATACAATTCTTCCTTAAGGAATCCGTAAAGGAATGCCATTTTGACGTCCATTTGCCAGATTTCATAATCATAAAACGCGGCAATTGCTAACATAATTCTGACAGACTTTAGCATCGCTACGGGTGAGAAAGTCTCATCGTAGTCAACTCCTTGAACTTGGTGATAACCTTTAGCAACAAGTCGAGCTTTATAGACGGTGATATTACCATCAGCATCCGTCTTCTTCTTAAAGATCCATTTATTTTCAATAGCTCGCCGTTCATCGGGAAAGTCTACCAAAGTCCACACTTTGTTCTCATAGATGAATCCAATCTCGAATTTCATGGCCTCAAGCCATTTGTCAGAATCCGGGCTCGCCATCGCTTCTTCATAGTTCGTAGGTTCACCGTTGTCTAACAACATGACCTCCAAGACAGGATTGCCGTACCAATCTGGTGTGGAGCGTGTCCTGGTTGACCTACGAGGTTTAGTAACAACTTGATCCGAAGTTTCATGATCATCATCATTAACTTCTTCTCTGGTCTGTGTCGATGTCACAGAAATTTCTTTCTGTGGCGTACTACTATCCAGAGGAGGTACAATTACCTCATCAAGTTCTACTTTCCTCCCACTCACTTCTTTCGAGAGAAACTCCTTCTCTAGAAAGGATCCATTCTTTAGCAACGAAAACTTTGCCTTCGGATCTGTGGTAGAAGGTGTACCCAACGGTCTCTTTTGGGTATCCTATGAAGACGCACTTATCCGCTTTGGGTTCGAGCTTATCTGGCTGAAGCCTTTTGACATAAGCATCGCATCCCCAAACTTTCAGAAATGACATCTTAGGTTTCTTGCAAACCACAGTTCATACGGTGTCATCTCAACGGATTTAGACGGTGCCCTTGTTTAAAGTGAATGCAGCTGTCTCTAATGCATAACCCCAAAATGATAGTGGCAAATCGGTAAGAGACATCATAAAACGCACCATATCCAATAGAGTACGATTACGACGTTCGGACACACCATAACGTTGTGGTGTTCCATGTGGCGTGAGCTGTGAAACAATTCCACATTGTCTTAAGTGATTGCCAAACTCGTAACTCAAATATTCTCCTCCACGATCAGATCGTAAAAACTTTATTTTCTTGTTACGATGGTTCTCTACTTCACTCTGAAATTCTTTGAACTTTTCAAATGTTTCAGATTTATGCTTCATCAAGTAGACATAACTATATCTACTCAAATCATCAGTGAACGTGAGAACATAACGATATCCACCGCGCGCCTCAACACTCATCGGACCGCATACATCGGTATGTATTATTTCCAATAAGTTGGTTGCTCACTCCATTGTTCCGGAGAACGGAGTTTTAGTCATCTTGCCAATAAGGTACGGTTCACATGTCTCAAATGATTCATAATCAAGAGATTCCAAAAACCCATCTGCATGGAGTTTCTTCATGTGTTTAACACTGATATGACCTAAGCGGCAGTGCCACAAATATGTGGTACTATCATTATCTTTTGGCATTCGTGTTATGAACATATGTATTACTACGATCAAGATTCTATAAACCTTTCATTTTAAGTGCATGATCATCAATGATATTATCCAAATAAATAGAATAAGAATTATTCTCTGAAATTGAATAACCGTCTTGCAATAAACACTATCAGATATAATGTTCATGCTTAACGCAAGCACCAAATAACAATTATTTAGGTTCATCACTAATCCTGAAGGTAGAGAGAGCGTGGCGATGGTGATCACATCAACCTTGGAGACACTTCCAATGCATATCGTCACCTCGTTCTTAGCTAGCCCTCGTTTATTCCGAAGCTCCATGTTTCAAGTTGTAAGCAACTGAACAAGTATCAAATACCCAGATGCTCCTACGAGTACTAGTAAGGTACATATCAATAACATGTATATCAAATATCTTTGTTGACATTGCCAGTCTTATTATCTGCCAGTTACTTTGGGGAAGTTTCGCTCCCTGTGACATTTCCCTTTGCAATGGGAGCACTAAGTCTTGGGTTTGGTTCAGCCTTGGGTTTCTTCGCGTGAGCGGAAACTGTTTTACCGTTCTTCTTGAAGTTCCCTTTTCTTTCCCTTGCCCTTCTTGAAACTATTGGTCTTATTAACCATCAACACTTGATGCTCCCCTTTTTGATTTCTACATCCGCAGATTGTAGCATCGCGAATAGCTTAAGGATCTTCTATCCCTTGCATGTTTATAGTTCATCACGAAGATCCAGTAGCTTAGTGATAGTGACTAGAGAACTCTATCAATCACCACTTTATTCGGAAGTCTAACTCCCACTTGATTCAAGTGTTTGAAGTACTCAGACATTCTGAGTATATGCTCACTAACGGAGTTGTTCTCCTCCATCTTGTAGCTATAGAACTTGTCGAAGGTGTCATACCTCTCGACCCGGGTGTGAGCTTGAAAAACAGATTTTCAGCTCTTGGAACATCTCATATGCTCCGTGTTGCTCAAAACATATTTGGAGCTCCGGTTCTAAGCC
Organism: Elymus sibiricus; assembly: GCA_039707655.1. Taxonomy (NCBI): domain Eukaryota; kingdom Viridiplantae; phylum Streptophyta; class Magnoliopsida; order Poales; family Poaceae; genus Elymus; species Elymus sibiricus. Next base: position 34,774,800 of record CM077670.1, read on the forward strand.
GTAAAGTATGGCGCACTGAACTATCGAGTAGTCATCTTTTCTTGTCTGCCAGACGTTCATAATGTCCTCAGACGAAGCCGTAGGGGTATTTCACTGAGCGGTGCATTAAGGACATAAGCCTTCTGTGCAGCAGTGAGGACAATCCTCAGATCACGGACCTAGTCCGCATAGTTGCTTCCATCAACTTTCAACTTCGTTTTCTCTAGGAACATAATAAAACAGGGGAACTACAGCGTGGTCTATTGATCTACAACATAAATTTGCTAAGACAAGTAAGACTATGTTCATGACAATTGAAGTTCAATTAATCAAATTACTTAAGAACTCCCACTTAGATTAACATCCCTCAAGTTGTCTAAGTGTAACATGATCCACATCAACTAAACCACGTCCGATCATCACGTGAGGTGGATTAGTTATCAATGGTGAACATCTTTCATGTTGATCATATCTACTATATGACTCATGTTCGACCTTTCGGTCTCTTGTGTTCCGAGGCCATGTCTGTACATGCTAGGCTCGTCAAGTTTAACCCAAGTATTCTGCGTGTGTAAAACTGGCTTACACCCGTTGTATGCGAACGAAAGAATCCATCACACCCGATCATCACATGGTGCTTAGAAGCGTCGAACCTTCGCAACGGTGCATACTAGGGGAGAACACTTATCTTGAAATTTAGTGAAGGGATCATCTTATAATGCTACCGTCGTCCTAAGCAAAATAAGATGCATAAAAGGATTAACATCACATGCAATTCAATATATGTGACATGATATGGCCATCATCGTCTTGTGCTTTTGATCTCCATCAGCAAAGCACCGTCATGATCTCCATCGTCACCGGGTTGACACCTTGATTTCCATCGTAGCGTCGTGGTCGTCTCGCCGGCTATTGCTACTACTACTACTGCTAACTTATAGCGGTAAAGTAAAGCAATTACATAGCGTTGGCATTGCATACAATAAAGAGACAACCATAAGAATCCTGCCGGTTGTCTGATAACTTACAAAACATGATCATCTCATACAACAACTTATATCACATCATGTCTTGGCCATATCACATCACCAGCATACCCTGCAAAAACAAGTTAGACGTCCTCTACTTTGTTGTTGCAAGTTTTACGTGGCTGCTACAGGTTTGCAAGAACCGTTCTTACCTACGCAAAACCACAACGTGGTGTAGTGATTGCTTTTTGATCTTCTAAAAGAACCCTCTTCATTGAAACCGATTCAACTAAAGTGAGAGACAGACACCCGCCAGTCACCTTTATGCAACGAGTGCACGTAGCGGTGAAACCTGTCTCGCGTAAGCGTACGCGTAATGTCGGTCCGGGCCGCTCCATCTCACAATACCGCCGAATCAAGTAACAACTAGTAACGGCAAGCGATATGTATACACCCACGCCCACAACTCACTTGTGTTCTACTCGTGCAAATCACATCTACGCATAAACCTGGCTCTGATACCACTGTTGGGGAACGGAGCATGAATTTCAAAAAAATTCCTACGCTCACGCAAGATCTATCCATGGAGATGTATTGCTACGAGAGGGGAGAGTGTGTCTACGTACCCTCGTAGACCGTTTAGCGGAAGCGTCTCACAGTCGAACAATCCTTCGAGCTCCACCGATCGAATACCGAACGTACGGCACCTCTGAGTTCTACACACGTGCAGCTCGGTGACGTTCCTCGCCTTCTTGATCCAGCAAGACATCGAGGTAGTAGATGAGTTCCGTCAGCACGACGGCGTGGCGACGATAACGGTGAAGTGATTCCGGCAGGGCTTCGCCTAAGCTCTCCGAAAATATGACCGATGTGGAAAACGGAGATCGGGGCACCGCACACGGCTATAGGACAATTGTGTGTCTTTGGGGTGCCCCCTTGCCCCCGTATATAAAGGATGAGAGGGAGGAGGCCGGCCCCCTAGGGGTGCGCCAAGTGTGGGGAGTCCTACTAGGACTCCTTAGTCCTAGTAGGATTCCACCTCCCATATGGAGTAGGAAAGGGGGAAGGGAGAGGGAAAGGAAAGAGGGGGCTGCGCCCCCTCCCCTAGTCCAATTCGGTTTGGGCAAGGGGGGGCGCGCACTTCCTCACGTAGCCTGCCTCTCCTTTTCCCGTATGGCCCAATAAGGCCCATTACTTCTCCCGGTGAATTCCCGTAACTCCCCGGTACTCCGAAAAATATCCGAATCACTCGGAACCTTTCCGACGTCCGAATATAGCCTTCCAATATATGAATCTTTACCTCTCGACCATTTCGAGACTCCTCGTCATGTCCGTGATCTCATCCGGGACTCCGAACAAACTTCGGCCACCAATCACATAACTCATATAATACTAAATCGTCATCGAACCTTAAGTGTGCGGACCCTACGGGTTCGGGAATGATGTAGACATGACCGAGATGACTCTCCGGTCAATAACCAACAGCGGGACCTGGATGCTCATATTGGTTCCTACACATTCCACGAAGATCTTTATCGGTGAACCTCATATGTCAACATACGTTGTTCCCTTTGTCCGGCGGTATGTTACTTGCCCGAGATTCGATCGTCGGTATCCAATACCTAGTTCAATCTCGTTACCGGCAAGTCTCTTTACTCGTTCCGTAATACATCATCTTGTAACTAACTCTTTAGTCATGGTGCTTGCAAGGCTTCTGTGATGCTGTATTACCGAGAGGGCCCAGAGATACCTCTCCGATAGTCGGAGTGACAAATCCCAATCTTGATCCATGCCAACTCAACAAACACTTTCGGAGATACCTGTAGTGCACCTTTATAATCACCCAGTAACGTTGTGACGTTTGATACACCCAAAGTATTCCTACGGTATCCGGGAGTTGCATGATCTCATGGTCAGAGGAACGTGTATTTGACATAGTGAAAGCAATAGCAATAAACTAAACGATCATTTGCTATGCTAACGGTTGGGTCATGTCCATCACATCATTCTCCTAATGATGTGATCCCCTTATCAAATGACAACTCATGTCCATGGTCAGGAAACCTTGACCATCTTTTGATCAACGAGCTAGTCTAGTAGAGGCTTACTAGGGACTTGGTATTTGTCTATTATCCACACACATGTATTAAGTTTCCGGTCAATACAATTCTAGTATGAATAATAAACCATTATCATGAACGGAGAAATATGATAATAAACACTTTATTAATTGCCTCTAGGGCATATTTCCAACAGTTCTTTCTCGCCTACTTCGAGCACCGCCGCCGCGCTACTTCCCTAGCCGCCGTCGCCGCCTCCTCAGGCCGCCGCCGCCGCCGCACTTCTTCCGCAGCTCCACGGCGACTGTCTCGACACCGGCCACCCCGACTCGACATCGACCACGACGTCCCTCGCACGGCTACCTCGACCACGGCTACACCACCCTACGCTCTCGGCTACATCGACATCGGCACAAAGGGCTATCACCTCGCTTGAGAAACTCGATGGCTTCCTCTACAGTCCACGCGTCCACGACGCGACACCGTCCACGACGCTCCCGCTGTGACTGCGGGGGGATGTCAGCCCGTCGGCTGCTATTCTCTCCAGTCTGACCGTCCGCGACGCTCCTGTTGTTCGCAACGCTACCGCTACGACTGAGGGGGGATGTTAGAGATATATTTGGTATATAGAGATTGTCCGGGATTAGATAGGAATTGTTTTCATCTTATCTTTAGGAGGCGTCTTGTCCTCCAAGTCGTGTACTCAATATATACTCGTCCTCGAGGCTTAATAATACATCCATCGCATTACGCCAATCCTTCTCTATCCCTTCTAACAGACAGGCAGGCCCCACATTGGGTACCTAGTTTCGAAGAAGAAAAGAAAAAACACTGGGTAAGTAGAGTTTTTTTTTTTTTTTTGAGTAGCTGGGTACGTAGGGCTAGAGGCTCTGCTTTTCACCAGGCGAGCATGAGGAGCAATCGGGTTGGTCACCAACCATCCAAGCCGAGCTCATCAAAGCACATTCTGCAGGGAAAGCGGCCCGGTAGGACAGACCTCTCACAGTCACAGAGCGCCGGCAGCGAGCGCGACATTCTCCGATCAGTTCACCGGCGAGCCCCGAAAAGCACGGGAGCTCGGGTTAGATAGACCGGCTCATCCACCCGTCGCGCCGCGCTGTTTTCCCAACAGCTCCTCGTATAAACCCTGCTGCCGCCTCGTCTCATCATCGTCGCCGAGAACCTGCGTGAATCAATCCAGTCTCATTCCATTCCATCAAGAATTATCCAATCCAAGATGGCTCGGCGTGGGCTCGGGGTGGTCGCCGTCCTCGTCCTCGCCGCGACGGCGACGCTGTGCTCGGCGCAGACGATGACGATGCCCATGTGCGCGCCGGTGCCGCTCAGCCTGTCCCTGTGCATCGGCTACCTCTTCGGCGTCGGGTCGGCGGCGCTGCCGTCGTGCTGCTCGCAGCTCCAGGCCTTTTTCCAGTCCCAGGGCCCCTGCCTCTGCGCCATGTCCAAGCTCGCGCCCAGCCCCTTCGGCCTCGTCCTCGGCCAGGTCCAGGGCATGATCCCCAACGTGTGCAACCTGCCCACCGACCCATGCGATGGTGCGTCCCTCACCTCCTCCTTCTCTTCACCAAGTACTATATACAACACACCATTGACGGGTTTCACTGACGGAAATCTGATGATGATGATGATGATGCAGATGTCGCCGGCGCGAGCAATTCGACGGATGACTCGACGACGCCAACCGCAAAGGCCGCGTCTCCAGAAGCGGCACCTCCGGCGGCTACTCCCGCCGAGCCTGAGCCTGAGCCTGCAGCCACGACGTCGACGACCCCGGAGAGTGCCGGTGCGACTGAAGCTCCACCAGTGGCAGGTGACAATTCTCCGGCTGTTGCCACGGCCACAGGACAGGTTGCTCCCCAAGCCGCTGGATCAAACACCGATTCACAGGGAACAGCAAGGTTCCCAGAACTGCTGCACGCAGCAGGCGCACCAAGTTCTGCCGCTGCGACCGTGCTTATCAGTGTGTTTCTTGCCTATGTTTCGGCCATCTTTGTGTAACCCCGCATAGACATTACCGTAATACCAGCGAATGTATCGATGTACCATACGATGCGGTGTAGTTTATACGATGTTGCAGTGAAAACAGCGCAAAGCAAACACTCTGGACTCTGGAGTTTCAGATCCTGATGGCTTGCATTGGTCACAACTCACAACAATGGAATCGGATAATGTTCCTTTGGTGGATAACCCCTAGCTGCCGCAATTCCCCAATTCCCACACAAGGAATTGGTGAAAAAATGACGACACTATCTCCAATATGTCACCAGTCTACAGTTAATATGTTAGATTGAATAGACTACATCATAGCTTAGCAACCGAAATGCACATGAGATGCAAATCCTCATGAATGCAGGAAGGTAGGTTCCTGGCATCTCATTCCACCGTCGACCTGCACCTGAAATACGAGGCTGGGATCTAGGGATGGTTGTTCTGCTTGTAGACAACTCAACCAGCATAAGTCCACTTCCATCACCCAACATGGTATTTGAGTATTTGGGTCACAACAGCGACTGAAAAACAAAATCGAGAAGAAAATGTCACTAAGGGATGATGAGGCCATGAAAAACGCTTGATAAAATTCATTCAAAATCTAAGGAAAAATATCCAACACTAACTCAAAACAAGGTTAATATCCTAAGCAAAATGCAGGGTAGAAAGCTGACAGTCCTCTCCACAGCGATTAGGCGCTCCCATACTTCGGCGGTTTCCTGTGAACTGGGCCAACACACTGGGCCAGGGTAACTACGTGCGCGAACCCAGCCACCTGATTGCTGCAGCATGGGAGGCCATGCGCGACAGCGTTACTGTTGACGGTGGAGAGGAGATCATCGGCAAGGGAGGTGACCTAAATAATCTAGGTGTGAGACTGATATTAAGGTAGGCATGCTTTCTCTGCTTCTCAACTCCATCAATCTCCTCCTGAGACCCCCTCCCAGATCTCACAACCACGACTCTCGCTCTCTCAGCTTGCTTATATTTATGATTTGGTAACAAGTTGCCATGGTGTTTGCTTAAGTTTCCCCTAATTTTGTTTGCTTTTATTTCTATATGTGTTAAGTTATAAGGGTTACAACTAGGTACAAATCTTAACAGGGACTTATCTTCTTGGGATGCAAAGAATGAAGTTAAATTGGTCTTTCTTAATTAATTAAACAACAGGTCTGCGGGGTTAGAACAGATTGAGACCACTGAGTTATGGTCGAGCTGGTGTGCACTTTCTGTAGGTACTGTCAGGGAGATGGCCAGTTAATCTGCAAAATTTTCTGTATTTGAGAGATTGTGTCAGCTGTGAGTTCATGCAGATTTTGCTTCTATCATGCACAGTTAAAACTTATCTGCTCACATACGTTCAGCTGCTGCAGATGATGCATGGGTATTGCAGTAAATATGTTAACAGTATAAACTGAACAATTGATTCGGTAACTCCACTTTTGGTTTTACGGATCTATAGCTTATGGAGAATTCATGCAATAGACATCTAAAGTTGAAACTTGGAGATCGTCTTATATCCTCATGTTCACCTCTCAGTTCTCACCCTTTTTTTTTTTGTCTCATTCCTTCATCCTTCATTTAAGCATAAGTTCAATTTCATTTGCTCAAGGTAGCTGCAAGTCACATGTATAGTTTCTTCACTTAGGCCCCCCTGAGAAGAAAATTATTGTGTTTTAGATGAAGTAATTGGTATGAAGAATGTGTGTCATACCCAAATGAGTTAACATGCTTTTCATTCTTGTCAGTATGATGATCATGAATGGCTAGGATACTTTAGATCAAGCATATGAGTTGGGGTTGGGGTGTACTCCGGATGAGTATACTGTTGAGAGTAGATCAGTGAACTAAACAAGCTGTGGGCATAAGTGGCATGACCAAATGCCAGTGACGATAAAGCTCTTCGCCACTTGGATACTGGCAGCATATCACACTGAGCAAGGAGGAAACAACACTTGGATGCTCCTTGCAAAAGTGTTTTAACATGTGAAGCTACATTCCAGCCCAATCAATTATTGTTATCTGAAATTGTCTTGGGAGCAGCAAGCTAAAGATTTGCAAACATGTTTAAATCAACTATATGGACCGGTTCATGCAAATTTAACCTATGTATGCATTGTGACTATTATAGACCGGATCGTGTAAATTAAGATAATTCTATCACCGAAATGAACGGTGCGGCAAAGCGCGTCATCATGGTCTAGTTCAACTATATATCCTAGCCCAGTTGCCAACACGGGCTCATTATCTCATTATTAGGGATGTCTAACAGACCATAAAAATTACTACATGTAAGCTCAATGATGACATTACAGGCCCACTTCTGGCAAGAAGTTGGAACAGTTTAACTTGCATAAAGGCAAAACCTACTATGAGCATTGTAGAACTGAAAAGGTTACACTTAGCAAATCCTCGAGCATTGTATTTAAACAATATATAGAAATATGTGAATCCCAAATCGATCAAAATAACAATGTCAAGATGCTAGTAGTTGATACCATTTCTGGATTCTTCTAACAATTAATATAGAAATAGCAAGAAGCCAACAACTAAAACTACCAGTGTGAATTATTAAAACATGACAGTAAAGGAAGTTACACACTATGATGGCTTCTCTTGTTATAAAATTAACTTGAATAGCACAATCTGATATCATCATGCATATTTGAAGTGAAGCCTTCGTCCTAATTGCCTGCAGGACTACCCCTGCACTATACTCTAGGTCACCAAATGTCCATAGCACAAAGAACAAAACTGAACCGTCAGTAAACACACATGTATCACTAAGGTTACTGCAAAGACACTTAAACTTTAAGAAAACACATGATAACCAATCTTAAAAACCCGGTTATTAAATTCACCAGGAATTCAAGGTGTCCATATCAAGTACAAAATGGAAGGGACAGCTTAAAAGATCACACGGTTAAATACACACGAGGGTTCACCTATGAGCGTGCCCGCACAAATTCATCCAGCCGATCCCACACCTCCAGAGCAGCCGGTCTGTCTTGATGCCTTTTATTCTTGCTTATCTGCACCATAGGTTAGTAACACAATAAAGCAGCTGTAAGTGGGAGCAAAATAGAATTTGATTACAATAACCAAAAAACATACGAAAAATTCCTCCCACTCACAGATATGATTTTGACATTCCACTGTTTGACCACTTTTGCTGAATCCACACTATCATCTTCAAAGCGTACATAGAACCCAATAACTGAGACAAGTTTAAAATGTTAGGCCACAGATGGTATCGACTTGCTGTGCTGAAAGAGAAACAGAGCAATCTGATGTTCCCTGTTGCATTACAAATACCATTTCTGACCAAGTTAGTGGGAGGCTTTGCTAGGAACAGAGATAAAAGGCACAGGCAGCCGGATATGATTTGGTTAGTCATAGCAGCAGTGATTTCTTGCTCGACAGTCAATGTCAATGCCAGAAACAAGTATTTCAACCCAATTGGGTTAACAAGGTAAGTACTCAAAGTGTACTCCCGGTACAGAACAACCCTATCCTGCAATGTTGAGGGACAATTCAGCAATCCCTATGAACCTCAGTACGAAAATCTTGAATCACTGATGTGATGTGATTATTTCTACAGTTGTTGAGCAAAAACTAACGAAGCTCAGAGATGCTAACACAAATCGCAGATATACAAACAGGCAAGCACTAGAATGGCAAACCTTTGTTGAAGATGTCCACATGACCCTTGAAGGGCCAGTCCTTGAACTGCCACTCCTTTCCGAGCACAAACACGGCCACCACCCGCGCCCAATCGTCGGCCTTGAGCGAGGCCGGCTTGTCCCTCACCTCGAACGCCACCGGACCCCCAGCCCCGCGGACGTGCTTCTTCTGCAGAGTCACGCACTCAGGCTTCGGGCTCCCCTTCATCGCCCGCATCTTCTCGTCGCTGGGCACGAACACGAAGTCCTCCAGGAAGTCCCTCACGTTGTAGATGGTTATGAGCGTCTGCGACGCGCTGGGCACCAGTATGATGGGCACGAAGCCGTCGCCGAGGGACTTGTCGGCCTTGGGATTCGCGAGGGCGACGGCGGTGGCGGAGGGCTCGTGCCGGCCCGCGGAGGGCGCGCTGTCCTTGTTGCGCACGCGCTCCTCCTCGCGGCGCAGCGCGGCGTGGTAGATGGCGAGGAAGTCGCGGCCGCGGGCGTCGAGGATGGCGTTGCGGTCCTTGAGGGGCCGCTCGACGGCGCGGACGTGGGCGGTGGAAGCCTCGTCGGCGTCGGGGTCCTCCTCCGGCGGCGGCGGCGGGTGCTGGGCCTCGTGGGGGAAGGAGGACGGGAGGGAGGACGGGAGGAGGGGCTCGGAGGGGAGGGAGTTGTCCCCGAACTGGAGGAAGTCGAGGAAGGTCTTGCGGTCCGGGAGGGAGACGGGCGGGATCCGGCGGAGGCGGGCGGCCTGGAGGAAGTCGGTGTGCTTGAGGTCGTTGTGCTGGGCGAGGAAGACGGCGGCGGAGAGCGGGTAGGGGCGGCCGGACTGCTTGGAGGTGAAGGCCGTGGGGATGTTGGCGGGGAAGGTGTAGTCGTCGCCGAACAGGACGTCGTCGCCGTTGAAGATGATCTTGTCCAGGTCGCCGCGGGCGGCGTAGTCCCGGAGCACGGCGAGGGGATCCATGGCGACGCCTCCTAAACTTGGTTTGGCTTGGGTTTTCGCTGGATCTGGCTCTGGGGTTTGTGTTTTTTTTTTTTTTTTTTGAAGGGTTTGTGAAGTGAAATTAGCGAATGCGAATCCAAGCACTACGTCGTTTAAAGCAGCTAGCCCGTTAACTAGAGACCCAGTGTAAATGGGCTGGGTAACTTTTGCGAGATTCAACGGTAATCCAGAGACGAGCCTCGGTGAACCGTAGATAAAAAATTTCTTGTTTCAAAAAGAAAAGTAGATAAAAAAAATCCAAGATGCTCGGATGAGCTCGCATGCAAAATTTCGTGATCAAATGACATCCGAAGAGCTCGTGGGGAAAAAAACTGAAATAAAATTGGATCAAGGCCGTGCTTTCTTTCAAAGTATCTTTCAGTTTCGTGGGGAAATAAAGAGCTAGCGTCGAGTGTGTCTTCGACCTCATTAGAGAGGACATCCAGATCTGGCATGTCGCAGGATGCATTACTGCGAGCCAAAAGCTTTCGAGCATGCTATGGTGCTCTTTGTAATGTACTCTTTTTCGTTCCATAGCTCTTGATTTGTTCGTTTACAGCCCATGATTATCAAGAACAAAATGTCGGTGTCCTTTCATCGGCGGTTATGCATGAACAAGTCTTTCTGTCTAGGAAATAGCAGAACGGTTGCATATCATAGAAACTCCATCAGATCCTTGTAGTTTAGGAACACAAGTTGAGGCAATATATGCTACTTGCTCCTGCATATCTTGGGTTCTGTTAACTCAGTAAGTGGCTCCGGTCTGGAATAAGTGCCCCAACTTTTCTTAACCTGGTGTAAATTACTTTATTTAGTTCATCAATTGATTATTTCAATCTTTGTTCAGCCCATCATTTATATCATAAATGGTATGCATGAAGCAGATAAACTAATCTCGATTTTTCTTTAGTACTACGTTGTTAATTTATCCTCAGTTCTTCATTATTCTTCGTGTTGTTATTCATACTGCTTTATTACAGGTTACATATTTTTTGTGGGGGGTTACAAGTTACATGTTGTTCAATGTTAAGCATGTAGTATTTTATTCTTCAATTTCATTATTCATATTTCTTCTAGTATCTATCTTTCATGTTTTTCCTTGCCTATGGCTCTAGTTTTTAACCCAACCTCCTCACCTTTTTTATCATTATCCTTATAATATGTTGTCTATTGACTTGAAAGAAGCGACAAGTTAATATAATTGCATGTGTGCTATTCTGCTGTAGTTATGGTAGGATTCTATCTATCAACCTAGACAATTTACTTGAGCAAATAGCATAAAACTACTACAACTAGTAGAATGCCCGTGCGTTGTCACGGGCTTTTGAAATATTTTTGTTGAGTTGTATAAACATAATGCATATTAAATTTCACATATAGAGATAAGATAGCACGGGAATGTCGGTGCCTTGCCACGTGCTACGAAAATATTTTGCTGGAATTATGTAAACATAACGCATGTCAAATTTCACATGTAAAGACAAGATAGCACGCCACAATCGGGTATTTATTGAAGTCAAGTTAACTTGCAATGTAATAAATTAACGATGTATACAAGTAGAGTGATGATCCAACTAAAATTCTATTACAAATTAATATCTACTTGTTGGGCTTAAGAAATTCTCGCACAATATCAGTAATGTTGTCTTTAACTTCATTCACACCATATTTGAGCAAGTATAATAAAAACTTCTTTCTCAGCTTATACCCATCTTGCACAAGCAACGTGTAACGGAGAATACTTGACATCGAAGGTCTTAAAATGTTTAACAGAGAATATTCACGATGCTAACCGGATGAACTAACTCTTTACCATTCCACCAGAGCATTAAAAAAACATAATAGCTAGACACATCCCTACAATTTCCTAAATTAGTATTATCATGAATATAGTGACAGCAAAAATAAATGCTTGTATTTTGAATGTCGAAGGTTTTGTAGTGCATTTCTCGGAAGTTTTGCCCCTCACTCACTCACCCACTCGCTCAGTCGCGTCTTCACGCTCAATCCACTCGCTCACCCACTCCCCCAAATCCCTAGCCCGCGGCGGTGACGCACCTTCCCCTCACCTGCGTCGGTGACTCAGCCGCGTCGCCGCCCTTCTCCTCAGCCCCCGCCGCCCTTCTCCTCAGGCGTCGCCGCCTCGCCTTCTCGTCTGCGTCGCCTCTCCCTCTCAGCCGCGTCCTCTGCTCCACGATCGAGCCAAAGTTGGCTCTTTTAGTGAGGTCGAGTAGGAGCGGGCGGAGTGCGGACACGGCGGCCTTGTCCTGCTCGACGACGGCGGCGACGGACGCTAGCGCTCCTCGTCGCCATCGACCTGCAAGGAGGAGCGCCGTGTTGGACGCTGCCATCCCCGACGCTGCTGGTACTCCGCCGCCGCTACAAGTTCCCCGTCACCTACCCCCAGGTCGTCCCCGAAGTCGAGCTCCCCACGCTCGACCTGCAAGGTTTGCCTCCTTAATTTTCCCCACAGCTTTCCAATCTCTGGAGCCTAGGATTCGGGGAAAGGCAAGGATAGATTCTGGAGCTGATTGTCATTGTGATTGTTGTTGTGGATTGAATATGGATGCAGATATACTGTAGCCAAGAACTGCTCTCTGCTGCGGGAGTAGATTGGAAAGGCAAGGCGCAAGGAGAGATTGGAAAGGGTACTGCTGCTCCTGGACGATGCGGCTGCTGCTGCTCGCCTGCTGATGCCGCTGCCTCTCGTTGATTCGGGCATGGTAAAGACCACTCGGTTGCACTACTCTATGTGTAGATGACTGAACTTGGGTGTTAGCATTTTGATGCCTCTGAATTCAGTAAATTCAGTACTCACAAGAGTACACTTTCAGCACTGTAGGAGTGCACTCAGAGTATTTGTACTACAGGAGTACTTTCAGTACTGTAGGAGTACTTGTATTGTTGCTTAGAGTATTTGCTTGGAGTAAATGCTGTAGTTTAACTGAAATCAACATTTCTGGAAATCATGTTTATCAAGGGGTTGTATGTACTGAAATCAACATCTTTGAAATCATGTTTATCATGCTGTAGTATTTTTTTGTCAGGATTTTAGTACTCTTTCTTGGCTCAAACCAAACTGATTCTGCTGTAGTACTCATGCTGTAGTATTCTTTTTATCATGCTGGAGTACTTTGATTGATCTACTGGGCTCAAACCAAAGTCATTTTTAAAGTATACTCCATGTTACTCCATTTCAGAGCACAATTGTTGGAGTGGATCTGCTTTTAAGAAAGTTTACAAGTGGGAGTTCATGGAGTACTACAGTTTAAATCAAGAAGAAGATGATGCCTGCTCCGTGATGACGCCGCCGTCACCTACGACTTCCTCGACCACCACCACCACGACGACGACTTCCTCGAACATGGTGAGTACTCCTCCAATGCTTGTACTCCTATCAATGTTTACTGTTGTAATCGTGGAGTAGTTAGCTGCTGTAATCATGGAGTAGTGCTTCTAGCATTGTTGAGAGTACTCACTGAAGTGATCATAATCCATAATACTGTCTACTACTCCTGTTGGAAGATCTACTCCTGTTGTAGAACGCCCGTGCTTTGTTACAGGCGACGATGCAGATAATCTGAATTCTTATGTCGACAATACATAGACGATAAAAGCGACTGCCATGAGTTGCATCATTCGTCGTCTCTCCACCCAAATAGAGCTTTCTAACATAGTTCCACCAATTTCTTTTACTTTTATGATTGCTCAAGATGGATTGTGCAATCAAAATGTTGCAGCATGTTGCACCGGACATTCCTTTAAACCCTGCCACCATGTCCTCCACCCGAGACCTCCCATACGTTGCACTCGAATCGTTTAGTCCGCTACCCCTTCTCCGAGAGCGACGACCCGCCTTTGCTAACTGGTTCTTTTTTTCCTCCCGCCACTGTTTTTTCTTCGTCCACCTTATCGACCCGCCCACCTCTCCCTACCTGACCACCTACCACCGCCACCCTAAAGCCGGCGAGTGATATCGAACGCCGCCCCCCTGCTTGAGTCACCCCCTCGGTCAGCGTCGACACCAGCCATCCCTATATACCCCGTGCAAGCAATATCAGAAAAATGCATCCAACATGAGACATAATTCGGGGGGCTCCCTCTGTCCCGAAATAAGTGTCTCAACTTTAGTTCAACTTTTTACTAAAGTTAGTACAAAGTTGAGACACTTATTTTGAGACGGAGGGAGTATAATGCAACGGAGGATGATATGCCCCAATAGCAACATGTGTCATTTCTTAGTTGTCAAGTGTGATACTGTTTTTGTTCTTATCCATGTCTTCGTAAATGACGATTGTTGTATCCTCATGGCTCTACTCCTCTATGGCCATCACACCTCTTTCACCTCATTGTGTCTCCTCCATCATCACCCCATAAGGTGACAAGGGCTTGTATCCTCCTACTTTTTCTTACTTTCTGCAAACCCCTTAATGTGTACTCTCATATATATCAAAATAAAATTAAGGGGTGGCGTAGGAATGGCAAAAAAACACGTTGTAATTGTCACATTCTAAGATTGGTACTGTTCCTAAGGTAAACAAAATAGCTATAGGTCCATATGCAATCATCATTAATATTAAATAGTCTATTAGTATGTTAGCTTGTGATGACCTACCCGTATTAATGCGATTGTGTAAATAAATGTTTATCAAATCTTGCATGTGATTTTCCGTATATTTTGTACTATTGCTTGCCTTATTTTATTATCTCTTTAACCGATGAGGAATTTCCTCCTATTGGTAATGAAACAGAATACCCATTTTTGATTTAAAAAAAGGACTTGCATGTAGGCAATTAGAATTGATACTGATTGTGGTCAATGTCAACTGTGATGTTCTCTTTAATGATTTGTTTGTCAGCCAAACACATGCATAGCATCTCTATCTATGTACTAAGGAGTGATGCGACAAAAATTGGTACCTCCAACTATACTTCTGAAGCACATCATAGCAGGGATAGAATAAATAGATCATAAAAATAATTCAAGTGACAACCGTGGTAAGCGGAAGATCACCTTTTAGGAATTGTAGGTCCTTGGCAAGGATTGCGAAGTTTTTCTCCCCACTTAATTGCCACCTGGCTGTCATAACGACTGGGAAATGATACAAATGTATTAGTGTTGAATAATCTATGCTAGGGAGAACAAAAAGATGTATTAGCTGACGGCTCTTAGCACTTTCAACAACACTCGCCGCCAAACAAAAAGATGTTTGGATGTCTTCTCAAAAAATACATGTAAAACTGTAAAGCAAAATTTTATGTATTATGAATTTGAAAATGAACAACAAAAAACAGTGTCGATTTAAGTGTAATAAGTGTCAAATGCACAAATTGGTGTGTAATGAAGAGTAGAATGACCTAGAGACTACTATAGGTGTAGCTCCTTGTAAATGATAGCTTCAATATTGGCACATCTGAGCTAACACACACTGTCTATACAAATAGTGGTGTGGAAAAACTTCAAATCTGAACTGAACTTACAAAATTCAAAATCGGAAGCTTTGTATGGCTGGCAATGGATCATCATACACAGAAAATAATGTAGGCATACTTGTACAGCAGAGTCAAGCAGCAAGGGCTAGCTAGTAAGCAATCTAGGCATACACGTAGTCATAGTGTAACATCAAGTGGTTGAGTTAGCAAGGTTTAGCAAGCAATTGGAGTTATAGGCACGTGAACTTCACCTTCACGGGGAAGAAGAAGACACGGAAGGTTAAAGAGAGAGTAAGAACCTTTGCCTGGACAGACCAATTAGCTTGACAGCCCAATGTTGGACGGACGAACCTGTGTCTTCCTCCATCCGTGACATCGCCAAGATTCCCGTCCCGTCCTGGCCAACAAACTGTGACCCTTGGCCCCTGCCCTCGGATCCGTCGATGCTCGCCACCGCCGCCAAAAACAATCAATCTGTCCTCGCTCGCGCCGGTCCCGACCACGGAGGCAGAGGTCGTGAATAACCCACCATGCGCACATGCATGGCGTGGGAATCGTTCCGGCTAAGTAATAACACAGTAGCACACACGAGGTGAGACTCGGAGATGCGATAGGATAGGATGGAAGAGGTGGACGTATGAGGGAGAGGTTAGACGAAAGTAGTGAAATGGGAACCTTATTCTTTTTTTAGAAATAGTACAATGCCCGTGCGTTGCTACGGGCAAACGACGAATAATGTGTCCAAATCCTACCTCCCTGGTGACAACTATATGACTCTCTAATCTGTTGGCATCGTCAACTACGTGAGCTGGCTTTAATTTTCAAGACCAAATGGGAAGGTCAAATATAAGCACTGTTGAAGGTCTAAACAGAAAGTAACCAAAAAATGGGATCATATCTACTAAGTAGGTCTAACAATTCCTAACAAGGATACAATATGATCAGGACCAGGGCTAATTGTCTCCAGCAAAATAATATCGTGTGAAACATCATTGATATAGTTCGTGCAGTAGTGCCAGAGGAGAGAATTAGAGATAGCTGGTGGACCCTTCATATTTTCTTTTGAACATTCACGAGCAAAGTGCACGGCCGTAGATTAACATAAATTAGTACAAGTGCTTCTCTTCCCTTTATTCATATTTATTGTTACATTGTCGTTTCATTTTTCAAGTGAAGTCAGAAGCAACCAGGTCCAAATATGGATCAATCCTTAAGGCATACCCGGACAAGTTGAACATAGATATAGATATTCCCCTTAAGATTTTGCTTGTGCCTGACAGTGATAAAATCATCTATGTAGCAAAAAGGCATTTAATTGACAGTTTCTACGGGAGGGCAATAGAAAGCTACGGATGATATGCAATGATGTTTCTATTGCCAAACTGGAAGAGATCAATATAATTTGTTGGGCTAAATGGCATGGACACTATAGCAACTATGTCCAGGTCGACTGAAGCCTCTGTTAACAAGCGGAAATTATAGCTACATTGACAACTCTTAGTTAAGACCCAACTGCACCGTAACTGAAATCAAGATCTCATGTTCACGAATAAGCACGTTCAGACACATCGCCATAATCAGCCCTAGCAGCAGTGGATAAAGAATGGAGCTGCCCAAAATCCCTTGCCGCTTGCACCCTGCTCCGTTGTGCGTGAGGCCCGACAACGCGCACGCGAGTGCCGCCGTCGCCCAAACGCCGTCGTCCGAGGACGTGGAGACACCGTCCACGCGAGGTGCTTGGATACATGTCGGCGGGGCAGCGACCGGCTTCATCCTGATACGAGCGGCGGCGGGGGCGGCATGGAGAGGCGCGAGGGCGTTGATTAGGAAAGCACCCACGTGATTTGTACGGAATGATATGTCCGTGATTTGTTTACCTGTTTTTTTTATTGGATGGATGGAGAGATATGCAGACGGGTTCTCTCTTTCTACTTACTATATATATGCCACCGGTTTTTTCTGTTACGAGCGAGAAAAAATCGGTGGGGCGAGGAGATGGGACGAGGGGGCGGTTTCCTTCCATCGATCAGTGGAAGCGAACGAACAGAACGAGCGACGACCTACGTACTGAGACTTTAGGAGTAGAGATGTGATCACGATCCCGGTGTGCCGCACTTATTTTTGACGTGTATGATTGATGATAAGAAAGAAAAAGAGCCATCAATGCTTAATTGATTGTGATTTATTTTTTATAGGCATTTTCGGATTTGAAGGGCATGTGCCCACGATCCTCGTGCGCCGTACTTTTTTTTTGACATGTATGATCGATGATAAGAAAGGAAAAATCACATCAATGCAAGGAAATATCCCATCAATGCTTGATTGATTGTGATTTAAATTTTATATGGTAACCAATCTGATGGGGCCATACGTGAGGGGAGCGGCGTTGTCTGGTTTTTTTACGTGGGTGGTGAAGCAAAAAGGCAAGGGGAGAGGGGAGACGAAAAAAACCAGACGAAAGTGGGAGACGAATAAAAACCGTGGAGGCTAGCCTACCAAGTGAGACATTAGGAGTAGAGATTCGGGCAAGGGTTCCAAAAAACTATCGGATTTTATTTTTTCGCTGATAACTACCAACCTTGGGGTCGGTTGTTTCAAAAAACCCAAACCGCTGGGTGCTTATCGATTGATCACGATTATGACAGTCGTGGCCCGCTTCTAAACAAACCGTTAGTTTGACCATTGACTTACCTCTTCCTCTTCTCTTTCTTCTTCCTCTCTTTCTCTTCTCTTCTCTCCTCCCGTGTCTCCCGGGGACCCTCCCTCACCTCCCCAGCCTCCCAATGGTCATGGTAGGAGCTCGCCGGAGCTCCTGGTGGTGGAGGTGGCGACGAGGAGGCATACCAGAGAGGCCGGCCTCGTCCGCGGCGACGGGAGATGCTAACTCCAGCAGAGGCGCAGGCCGTCCGGGGTCGAGCTTGAGAAGCTCGAGGCAGGGGACGCAGGGCATCGCGGTGGCCGCATGTGAGGCAGGGGACGCAGGGCATGGCGGCGGCTGCAGAGGAGACAGGGTGTGGCGGCGACCGCAGGCGAGGCAAGGTGTCGAAGAGGGAAGAGAGAGAGGCCGCGCGGCGGGGAGCTCACGGCGGATGCAGGCGGTCCTCGCCGGCCGGAGGAGGCGGTGGCCGACACGCACGATGGAAGGGAGCTCCGCGGCGGCCCGCACTGGACAACAACGGCGACGAAAGGGAGATCCGCGACGGCGCTGGAAGGGAGATCCACGACGGCGCGCAATAGATGACGACGGGCGACGGAAGGGATCTCCGCGGCGGCGCCATGGCTGCTGGTCGGCGAGTTCCTCACGAGGGCTGCTGGCCAGCGAGCACGGCTAGGGCGCAGCTCCACGGGAGGGACCCGATTGCATTTTTTAAATTTGTTTGCAGGGACCCGATTGCATTTTCTAAAAGTTTACAGGGATCTGATTGCTTTTTTAATTAGTTTGCAGGGACCCGCTTGCTTTTCTAAAATGTTTGCAGGGACGAGTTGCTTTTATTTAAAAAAAATAGATTATGAAGAAGAGACACTGACACGTGGGCCCACATGTCAGCTAACGGTCAAACTAACGGTGTATTTAGAAGCGGGCCCCAACTGTCATAATCATGATCAATTGATAAGCACCCAACAGTTAGGGTTTTTTTAAACAGCCGACCCCTGACTTGGTAGTTATCAGCGAAAAAATAAAATCCGGTAGCTTTTTGGAACCCTAGCCTGAATTGTAGTAATTTTATGCTATTTACTCCAATTTACTTATTTTGTCAGTAATCAGACCTTCAGTTGATTTTCTCATTCTTTTGTGTTCAGTCTCTTTGGTTTCATTGTCCCTTCAGTTTAGCATTGCCTTAGTTTCTCTTCATTTGTGAGTCTACTCACTTCCTCAGTTACTTTCTTCGGTCCCTCGATTTCCTAGTACATCGGCTCCTTTTTCTTGAGTCTCTCAATTCTTAGTACTTCGGTTTCTTTTTCTCAAGTCCTTCACTTTTTAGTGCTCCCTCCGATCCATATTAGTTGTCGTTCAAACGGATGTATCTAGCTCTCCGATCCATATTAGTTGTCGTTCAAACGGATGTATCTACTAGCTAGATACATCCGTTTGAACGACAACTAATATGGATCGGAGAGCTAGATACATCCGTTTGAACGACAACTAATATGGATCGGAGGGAGAATTCCATTTTCTATTTCTTAATTCTTGGTTCTTTAAGTTTTGTGTTTATTTGAGTGTATCCAGCCTAGGTTTTATGTCTTTATTTTTTTTTCCTTTTAATCATTTCTCACTGTTTTAGTCAGTGTCTTTGCCAGATTAGTCTTCACTCGTTTATCATTTTCTTCAGTGTACTATGTTTTCTCACGTTTTCATTCACTCGGCCCTAGATTTGAGTATACACAGTCTTGGTTTTGACTCAACCTCGTTTCATCAGTTTAGGTTTTCTTCATTTTATGTAGTTATCTTTTCAGTTTTCTTATTTCTTCATTTCATCTGTTTTACTTTAGAGTTACACCCTACACGGTTTTGGAATGTAGAATTTTTGGTTCTTCGTACTTCTCAGTCTTTTATAGATTTTGGAAGAGTGAGGTAGCTATGTTTCAATCAATATTTGTAGTACTAATAAATCATTTTATATCATTATTTTTCAGTTTTTTTATTTGAACAAGTTGGGTACTCCCTCCGATCCGTATTACTTTATCGCTCAAACGAATATATCTAGCACCCTGGAACATCCGTTTAACCAACCAGTAATATACTCCCTCCATCCCAAAATATAAGATCATTTTTGACACTAGGGAGTAGATAAGAGGGAGTAACTCTGTTTCTATCAGACCAACACAGAGCTTTAACAGGTTGCAAGATCACCCTCAAATGTGTCAATCATCGGACCAGAAAATTCAATCTAGACCAGATGAAAAATCAGTCGACTGATTAAAAAATGATGCACCGGACGCATGCATTTCCCTTGGTCTCTGTCCGTGAAGACTGAAGTCTCAAGTACTCTGCACTCTGCAGTCAATCCAAAACCGCAGCTAGCTTCTTTGTCCGGTCAAGATCGCCGGCTCATCCAGTGATACACACATAAATAATACCCTGCGAGGAGCCGTGGATGCCAGTCGGGAGAGGAAACATGGAGCACCAGCGACGGAAGCCGGCGCCGGAGACGGAGGTCACCCTCCGGGAGTTCACCGAGGCCGACGCGGAGGCGCTCTTCTCGTGGGCGTCGGACCAGCGCGTGGTGCTCTTCCAGCGCCGCGAGGCCTACGCGCGCGTCGACGAGGCCCGCCGCTACATCCTCGACCACGTCCTCCCGCACCCGTGGTACCGCGCCATCTGCCTCGGCGCCGTGGTGGTGGGCTCCATCTCCGTCAAGCCCTCCTGCCCCGCGGGGGAGGAGGAGGGCGCGCCGAGGGCGTCCCTGGGCTACCGCGTGGCGCACGGCTACTGGGGCCGCGGCATCGCGACGCGCGCGGTGCGGATGGCCGCGGCGGCGGCGTTCGTGGAGTGGCCGTGGCTGCTGCGGCTGGAGGCCGTGGCCGACGTGGAGAACCCGGCGTCGCAGCGGGTGCTGGACAAGGCCGGGTTCGTGGGGGAGGGCGTGCTGCGGCGCTACGTCGTGCTCAAGGGCCGGCCCAGGGACATGGTCATGTTCAGCCTCGTCGACTCGGATCGCGACGAGAACCATTTACAAGTGAAAGAAGAAGCATTTGAATTGAATAAGGAGTAGGTATCGCAAAGCAAGATGATAATGTTTTGTTGGCTCTGCTTTGATTGACTCGTAAAATTTCAATCGCCAAAGATCGCGATCAAACTACACTGGCAGAGGCAGGGAGGGAGCGATGGACCCTGACGGCGACGCGCGGCATCAGCAGCGGCGACAGGAGGAGGACCCGGCGTCCGCGGTGTCGCTCCGGCCGCTGGGCCTGGCGGACGTCGACGACTTCATGGCGTGGGCGTCGGACGACCGCGTGATGCGCCACCTGAAGCGTCCCCTGTGCGCGACGAGGGAGCAGGCCGTCGTGCAGATCAGGGAGACGGTGCTCGGCCACCCGTGGTTCCGCGCCATCTGCGTCGCGGGGCGCCCCGTGGGGCAGGTCTCCGTGTGGCCCTACCCCGACGACGGCGGCCACAGGGCCAACCTCGGCTACGCGCTCGCGCACGGCCACTGGGGCCGCGGCATCGCCTCCGCCGCCATCAGGATGGTAACTTAGCTGGTAACGCGGACGGAGCTCCGGTCCGGCCTCGCGCGTGGCGTGACTGACTTGCTGTGCTCTTGACGCGCGCAGGTGGTGGCGACGGTGTTCGAGGAGCTGCCGGGGCTGGGGAGGCTGGAGGCGGTGACGGACGTGGGGAACGCGCGGTCGCAGCGGGCGCTGGAGAAGGCCGGGTTCCAGAGGGAAGGGGTGCTGCGCAGCTACATCGTTCGCCCCGGCGCCGGCGCCGGCGAGGCCAGGGACGCGGCGGTGTACAGCTTCTTGTCCTCCGACCCTCGTCCTCGGCTCGCGTGATCGCGCCCGCTGTTTCGCTCGCCACTTCGTGTAAACCTCCACTGTTAATTATAACAAGTTTAAAACTGAAACCGTGATGATTGGTAGTACTATCTACTATGTTCGTCCAGGGAATTCCATCAGCAGAGACTTGCTTGGCAATATTCCTGTGGGTTTTGCTTCAACCTTGAGGGTCTCTTTGATTCCCATGATTCTAAAAGCAAGGGAATAGAAAAACATAGAATTAGTATGTCATGTTCATCTCAATCCTACAAGATTTCTCATTCATGGGACAAGACTCGGACATAAATTTCCTAATCTAAATGAGAAATAACACCCAAACCAAAGCACCACGCCGCCCACAAAGTGCTCGATGAAATTCCTCTCCCTTTTTTTTTTTTGATGCAATGAAGAATTTAGGAGTTCGTTGAATGCCAATGTAATTGCACATATACATTTTTGCAGATGAGCTCGTTAGTTGGCTTGTTGTTCGACGACTCGTCACTGGACGATGGTGATGAATTTGAGATGGCAACGACAAGATGGCAAACAAGAGGCCCTATCATGGTGGTTTAGTGCCCAGGCGTATGGTCGTTCGTCAGAACAAGCAAGCCTACCATGTTAAGCTTTTGGAAGATTTCTTCCGACAGAATGCTGGCCCTGCCACTTCCACACGAAGCTTCCAAATGTTGAGGGATTTGTTCTCGCACATTGGACATGCCGTGGAAGCTCATTGTCCTTTCTTCGTGCAGAAAAGGAATGCAGGTAGTGATCTTGGTCATAGCGCTTGAAGAAGCTTGCGGGGTCTATGCGCATGCTCGCATATGGATATCCAGTTGCATTGGTAATTGAATTGGAATTGCAGATATCGCAGTCACAACGAGTTTGAGGAAATTTCTGAAGACCGTGATTGAGATCTTCGGAGAGAGAGAGAGAGAGAGAGATACCTCCGAGCACCAAATGAAGAAGCGAACACTGCAAGACCTCTGCAGATAGGTGAATCAAAAGGATTCCCAGATATGTTTGGTAAGGCAAACAAATTATCCAGCAAAATACTCCCTCTGTAAACTAATATAAGAGCGTTTAGATCACTAAAATAGTGATCTAAACGCTCTTATATTAGTTTACGGAGGGAGTACCAGGTAAGATAAACCTGAGCTAAAACCCAACATACCCAAAGCCTCACTCTAGTGGGCCATGCTGGTTGGACATCCTACAATGGATGATGACCATCTCAAGAAGTCTGCGGACGTCGCCCTCCTCCTAGGGAGCACCTCAACAGCGCCTTCAGCGCCGGAAAACACAATTAGCGCTAACACGCACCCAACAGGGGCCGCGGCCCAAACAGAGTGAGGTCGCTCGTCCTGCCCCTCCACTCCTCACTCGTCCGACCCCCCTAAAAAAGGACTTGCTCGTTCGATCGGTTGGATCGGTTGACCAGTGAACACCTCTCAAAAAAGGCTGACGAGTGGACCGTGTGACCATTGACTTTCAAAAAAAATTGAATTTTTTTCACAAGAACTAAAAAAAACCTTGTGTTTGAAAAAAGTTAACGAATTCAAAAAAATCATGAATTTCAAAAAAATGTTTATCTATTTTTAAAAAAAGTTCATAAATTTGAAAAAAGTTCATTGATTTTGAAAAAAATCATCAATTTTGACAAAAAACATAAAAAATTGAAAAAGTTCATCGATTTTTAAAAAAAAGTTCATCGAATTTGAAAAAAAAGTTCATCGAATTTCAAAAAAGCTCATCAAATTTGAAAAAAAGTTCATGCATTTGGAAAAAAGTAAAGAAAAGGAAAAGAAAAAAGAAAAAGAAATAAAGAACCAAACAAAACTGGTCCAAAAAAATGAGAAAAAAATCGGATGGGAAGCTTCCCAAAACCGGGACCAGCTACTCCCGCTACAACCTTTAGATGGGCCGGCCCATCTCTAACGCCTTCAGGCGCCGCATACAAATTGTACGTTAAGCGGCGCAGAAGGCGCCGAATAGGATTGGCCTCCTCCTAGGGGTCGTCGTGGAGCTCTTCGACCTCCTCAGCTCTCGGGTCACATCTTCGGGTCAAGGCCTAGACATTGCGGTGAAAGGTCAGACGACGGCGTCGATCTCGCGTGGCTTCCCCTCCTGAGGGCGTCGTCTAGAAGTTTGTGTTACCACGGGTGCTTTCCCGTGACTGGACTTGTACGACATCGTGGCGAAGGTGGAGTGGCGTGGGATCTACCGCATCGTCGACAACGAGTCTCAGCGGGGGCTCGACGGAGGATGCGTGGTGATGGACACGCACAGAGCGCTGGCGCTATTTGGCGCCGTGGTGGCTTTGACCGCTGGCCGGCCTGGCAAGGATGATGATGATCTCTTTTCTAAAGATGGGTCAGCGGTTCGATGGTGGCGGCGGCTTCTGAAGCGTGTGCATATGCTGTACACTTTGGGTTTACTGCACCGGTGGTATGCTCTACGTCATGCTTGGGAGTGATTGACATTCCCCATTATCGAGTTTGTAGGTGTGAGTGGTGGCTTCAGGTTATTTGATTTATGTTCTTGTCAGACTTTTGTTGAATAATTTAATAAAGACGATTGTGTGCATCTATTGATGCAGAGGCGGGGATTTCAATCTCCTTTTTCAAAAAAAGAAGAAGAAAATGAGCAGGAATATTCTGAATTCTGAGTACTAAAATTCATATTTTATTTCACTCGTTTATATAATCTTGCTAGAGGTATATACGTTATATTATGACGGCACCTCCCACTCTCTCAACAGAACTTTCTTTCAACAGTGGAAGTCTCGTTATCCACATCTTCTCCAAGAGAAAATAGTGGTTCAAACTTCAAAGTCCATAACCTAGGTTCGACAAACTGTGTCGAAGCATGAAAAATGGAAAATCACTAGACACTAGCATATCAACAATCAGATGCAGTGACCTATCAGGGGTCAAAATCTCAGATTAGAGGCCTGCTTCGGCACCCCCCCCCCCCCCCCCTCCACAAACCGTATATGGGCAGTATGGTCATTTCATCAAACCGTATACTCATACGCATATGTGACACGTATGAGGCATCGTACATACTTTTTATTAAACTTGAAAAATTAGCGCAAACTCAAGACCTCTTGGTCCAAAGACCACCACTCTAACCAACTAGGACACCCTAATGCTTGTGCCTATTTACTTCTTTTTCTTGTTTTATTCTACTTCAGTTCGCGGCTGGGCCGGCCCATTGTTGAACCAGTCCGTTTATCACTATTAATTTTTCGTTTTTTCTATTCATTTTTTTTTTTCGTTTCCTCTTTCTTTTTCAAAAAATGCTCACACATAATTTTTTTTCTCAGAAGTTCCAAAAATGTTCGCTTTTCAAAATTTTGTTCACAAAGTACAAATATTCGCATTTAAAAAAATTGTACAGATATGTCAAAAAATTATTCGTTTAAATAGAAAAATGCTGCTATCAATATAATTAAATTTCTGAACATCTATTAAATAGAAAAATTGTTCATTTATTGTTCAATTAAACAAAAATCTTCGTTTATTGTTTGTTTAAATAGAAACATGCTCAAATAAAAAAATCGAACACTTCTAAAATTTCTGAACATCTATTAAATAGAAAAATAATAATGAAAATATATCAATTAGCGACCGGTTTATTGTTCGATTTTTGTTTCTTTTTCATTCTTGTTGTTTTTCGTTTTTCCTTTTTTTGTTCTTTTTCAAAAAATGCTCACATCAATATAATTGACCCAAATTTTTCCACACACTAGCATCACCATGACAAGCATCCATAATAAAAATTTCATTGAGTTCTGACATTTTATACATTTTCTAGGGTTTTCCCGGTGGAAAAACACAAGCCGAACGTCACGCAGCGTGCGTTCGGTGTCCGAATTACTCCAAATTTTGCAGGGAGGCCTGCCATGATTATGGCCACATGCTGGCAAAATTTGATGTCATTTCATGCATGACAAGAAGCACACCATGTTTAAAGGTGGTGGTTCGGGTAGGCCGGTAGGGCAAGTCTGGATGCACTTTTTCACATCAATAAAATGGACCCAATTTTTTTCCACACACTAGCATCACCATGCAAAAGCATCCATGATAAATTTCATTGAGTTATGACATTTTATGCATTTTCTAGGATTTTCCCGGTGAGAAAACCCAAAAACACTAGCCGAACGTGACGCAACGTGCGTTCGGTGTCTGAATTCCTTCAAATTTTGCATGAAGGCCTGCAATGAGCATGCCCACATGCTGACAAAATTTGGTGTCATTTCATGCACGTCAAGAAACACATCATGTTCAAAGGTGGGGGTTCGGGTAAGCCGGTAGGGCAAGGCTTTTCTTATTTGTAATTTCTGTCAATATCAATCAACATGAACATTTTTTTATATATGAATTATTTCTTAAAATTTGTCAACAATTTTGTCATTTTAAATTGTGTATGAAAATTTTATAAACATGAACACTTTTTTAAAAATTGTTAATAAATTCCAAAATATTGATGTTGTACACAAATTGCAAACCACATAATTTTTTAAAAACTTATCAAAAATATTTAAACACAAAATTTATTAAATTTATGAACAAAAATTATAAAATGGGAACATTTTTTAAAAAATCCAGAAATTTTTTATAATTTGTGAAAAATATTTGAAAACAATAACATTTTTTGGTTTTCCAAAAATATTTCAAATTTTAAAACAGGCTTTCAAATGAATAATATACAAACATTTTTGTTTAATCAAACAATAAACGAACAATTTTTCTATTTAATAGATGTTCAGAAATTTAATTATATTGATGTCAGCATTTTTCTATTTAAACGTAGAATTTTTTGACATATCTGTACATTATTTTTAAAATGCTAATATTTGTACTTTATGAACAAAATTTTAAAAAGATAACATTTTTAAGATTTTGAACAAAATTTATAAGCGTGAGCCGTTTCTGAAAAAGAAAAAGAAACGAAAAATAGAAAAAAAATGAATAGAAATAATGAAAAAGAAATAGTGATGAAAGGATAGATTCAACAATGGGCCGGCCCAGCTGCGAACTGAAGTAGAAGAAAACAAAAAAAGAAGTAAATATGCACAAACATTAGGATGTTCTAGTTGGTTAGTGTGGTCATCCTTAGACTAAGAGGTCTTGAGTTTGATTCATGTTACCTGCGCTCTTTTTTTTCTTTTGAAAAGAAAGTGAAAAACAGCTGACGGCGTCGCGAGAAAAAAAGACGCCACGAGGAAAAAAAAAAGGGGGCGCGTATATGTACGCAGTCCGCGTATAGGCGCGGGTGAAAAGACAAACCTACCCTTTATTATGAAGGGGTATAGAGAGATCTCAACCGTCAATGTGTTTACGGGGTGTACCGAAGCAAAAGTGCTCAGATTAATCCCTTGCCCATGATTCCTCTGGGATTAGTTTATGTGCGGCAGTACCAGCACCAATAATGCTGTAACAGCAACCAAAAGACAAAGAAAAGATCGATACCCAACAACAGTACAAGCAGAACTCACTCACTCATGAATGATGGCATGACAATCATAGTTCATAATCATGTTGGTCCATCAGTGCACCCACCCATTTTTTTACACAAACAGTGTGATGATTAGGAGCAGTTGAGCTCTCATTATGCTGGTCCGGGCTATTGCATTTTAGTACAAGTGAGCCTTTTTCAAGACGGCTGCTGACCCTAGCTAGCGCTACTTTTGCCACCCTGAATCACTGAAAGAGGCGCAGTTGGTTTCAGTTCCATCTTCCCTTTTGATGAATAAGCAAGCAAAGCAAAGTGTTTGATGGTGATTGAAAAAAACCCAGAAAATTCTATGACTGACAAGTAGTACTGGTGTTTTGTTTTGATCGAGTGGATCTGTCAAAAGAGCCATGTGGATGATTTTGCTTTCCCAGTAGTTTAGTGAGCACAATTTCTTTCAGAATGCCTTCTGGGACAAATTGCTCCATGTCACCTCTAATAGCCAAAATTTAACTTGCAGCACAGGGCAGGGTAGAACACTAGCATCAGATTCCATTTCATTTAACTAGAACGTCAAACATCTCTTGCAAAAGTGGGCAAAGGTCTTTTAATCCGCGGCAAAAGACTAAAAATCATTCTGTTCTCAATGACCAAAAAACATCATCCAGTCTTGCAAAGTCGAGAAAAAACTAAAAAAGGAAGACAATTCTCATCTCTGTTATTCAGGGCCATCATGCCTTCTCCTCCACTGAAATTCTCTTGTGAAATGCCATCCCTGGCTTAGCTCGCTGGCTAGCGCAGGTTGTCCACCGCTTCGTCGAAAAGCATTTCCCGGTACCGGCACTCGTCGCTGCAGAATGCTTTGCCGCCCCTGAAGAAAGAAAGAAAGAAAGAAAAAAGGACCAATTATATCACAGAAATGTGCTAATAATGCCAACTCATGAGTTATTAAAAAAAGCAGAGCTTTTTGGGGCAACTGATGTTCATGTTACGCTCTTTGTGCAAAGCGCGGGCACAAATAAAACTACTCTGATCGAGAAGATAGCATCTGAAATCGTGAGGCCGGCTAAAAGTTTTTGAGCACATCTCCAGGCTAGAAGAGTTTATCACTTCAATCCATGGACTGTCCAGCAAGCTAGGGAAGCAAGAACATAGACATGGCACAGATCCCTTTCCCATGGCATCCAAGGAAACTCAGAATAATCTTTTGGCATAAGGCTGGCAAACTAGCAAAACTATAGTATGCGATTTATTTGATTTGTGTATTTGTGACGATGATAGCTGGACCGGGTCATGGTCAGGAGTAGGCTTGGGACATGGACCTGGTTTAGCATTTAGCAACATCATCAATTAGGATGCCAAGTAGTTTAATCCCTAGGAATTAGTTGTTAACATAATCACCCAGGGCCCCAACATTAGGATAATGAGCTTCTTTTGCATAGTTTTCTACGCGAAAGCGATGTGGAAGGAAACATTTTATTTTGTTCGCACCAAACAAGGCCTACTAATTAAGCTACAATAATGAAGAAGAATCAGACCCATCCATGAAGATATATTGGCGTATAAGACTGCCATAATCTTGATGAAGTATCTTTGTGCAAAGCACAAGCACAAATAGAAGTGAGCATCTGAAACCGTCAGGCCGGCTAAAAGTTTTTGAGCACATCTCCAAGCTAGTAGAGTTTATCACTTGAATCAAGGACCGTCCAGCAAAGCAAGGGAGCCAAGAACAAGACATGGCACAAATCCCTTTCTTATCGACGCAAACTCAGTATAATCTTTTGGCATAAGGCTGTCAAACTAGCAATTATATACTATGCGATTCTTTTTTTGTGTTTGCAATGACGATGATAGCTGGTCCGGGTCATGGTCAGGAGTAGGCTTGGGACATGGACCTGGTTTAGCATTTAGCAACATCATCAATTGGGATGCGAAATAGTTTAATCCCTAGGAAGTTGTTAACATAATCCCCCAGGGCCCCAGCATTAGGATAATGACCTTCTTTTGCATAGTTTTCTACGCGAAAGCGATTTTTTTATTTTTAGAAAAGGAGGATTACCCCCGGCCTCTGCATCTGGAAAAATAGGGGAGAAGTTGGGATCGAACTCGGGTCTTCGCTGTGGAAGACTGACGCTCTAGCCAGTGGGATAGCAGTGCGAAAGCGATGTCGAATCAAAACAAGCCCCTTGGAAGGAAACATTTTATTTTGTTTTTCGCACCAAACAAGGCCTACTAGTTAAGCTCCAATGATGAAGAAGAATCAGACCCATCCATCCACGAAGATATATTGGCATATCAAACTGCCATAATCTTGATGATGAAGTATACTGCAGATGTACTATCTTGATACTTCTATATACGAACAATCAACGAGTAAAACTTGCAATGATTAAGCACTCCATGTCAAATAACAGTAAATAAAAACTGAGAACTTGATGTCAATAATGCACAATTTTATCCCTCCCCTGCCTTCTACTCTGCATCTGATACATACTAATCAATAATTGTGAGTATATCATCTAACGAACAGTTCAGGAATTATATTCTGCTCCATGATGCCAATGCACATTTTTATGTAAATTGTGTTATTTCAGTACCTGTTATGCCACAAGTTCACATCTAGCAGATCATGTTGTCCAAATTCATGTCTCCAAGCTTTGAGATCATCTATGTAAATTCATAGCATGAACAGACCATTTACACATATAATTATATGCAAGTAACCAGCAGAAACAGCCACATCAATCAACCATTAACATATGTGCAGTGTCTAAGAAACACCATATTTTGAAGAGATCTGCATACAGAAAGCATTATTACAGTACAGGGTGAAAGAAAGGAAGCTCACTCACTGATGGATGAAGATATCACTGGCATGCCCAAGTTGCCTGTGGCATGCATGGCAAGAGCTCAAGGAACCGCTCGCCGGCACGTCGTCACCGCCGGCGGCGGTGGCGCCCGGTCCGTTGCCCACCTTGTCCACGAGCACATCCCCGCAGCTCTCGACTATGCAGTCGTCGAAGATGTGCCTGGTCCTCGGGTTGGGGCCGCGAGAGATGACGCATGTGTAATCCTCCGACATGGCCATTTCTCCGGGGGCGACGCCGGCGGCGAACAGCCGTGCGGTAGGCGAGCTCACCACCTCCGGCAAGAACCTCCTGGCCGGCGACAGGACGGCCAGCTGCGCGTCCCGGTTCTTGACGCCGAACTCTATCGGGGAGGACACCAGGTCCACCGCCCTGCCCGAAGGGACCTGGATTCTGAGCTGCGACCCGAACACCACCTTGCGGCCACCGGCCTTGGCGTCGCCGTGCTCGCGGAGCACGTCGGCGAGGCCGACGCTGGTCGGCTCCGGAGCGGCTGTGTCCATCTGAGCCTTCTTGAGGCTTCTCTCCGACAGGAAGGGCGGCAGGGCGGAGCAGCAGAACTGCTTGGTCTCGAGAATGGAGGTGGGGCTCATGGAGGAGGAGGGCCCCTCGGCGCCGTCCAAGAACCCGGCCTGCGGGAGCGCCATGTACGGCCTTGGGGAAGGGAGCGCGGAAGAAGAAGACTGAGCAGTGGCAGCGGCGAGGGGCTCAGGTTGAGGCATCAGACCACCGCCACCTGCTCTCCTCGATCTGTTGCGCAGCATCGCCTCGGACGGACGGACGGAACACCTGTGGAGCAGGCAGGCAGGCCATGACCAACCATGAAAAAGACGGCAACTGCCGCGCAAGCTTTTGTTGTGTAGCTTTAAAGAATAATCAGAGACGGTGGCGCAGGGGCCAAAAAGCTCACCAGAAAGCAACGTTCTCGGACGGACGGATCGAACTGGAACTACTCCTACAATGGCCGCCGCTTCCAACGCATTTGCCTCGATCTAGATTCTGTCAGGAACCAGAGTTTCGTTCTGAAATCGAACGGGGCGCGAAGTGGAAGACGAACAGGGCAGTTCTGAGCAAGGAATGCCAAGCCAAGGTAGGTGGCCGAGGAGAACCAGGAGAGAAAAAACAAGAAAATCACACGGCAAACTCGAGCAGATTCCGCCGGAAACCGCCCAGATGAACAATCAGCCACCGAGAAAACCGCCGGAAAGCCGTCGGGCTTGGCTTGGCTTGGTTTGCGGTTCCTGGGTAGTGGGTCTGTGTATTTATACAGGTGGGGAGCGTGGAGTCTCCCGATCCATCACCCCAGCGAAATGGCAGCTCCTCCCACGGCCACGGGGGAAGGGGGAAATGGAAGAGAAGAAGAGGCCCTTATTTAAAATTAAAAAAAAAGATTGGGCACACTGGCAGAGAGGGACCTGTGGCATAGCTCAGAGAACAATAATTGATCATCTTTTTCGCTAAAAAAATATTTTCAGCGAGTGCTAACTGTAATTGATGCGATCTTTGATGACGGAAGTGCAGTGTCTTAACTCGAGGAGGAGTACAACAGTTGAGTTAATTGCACCTGTAATTTTTTTCGGAATCTTAATTGTGGTATCATGACCATGTTATCTTCGTTTGACATTTTTTTTTGGTATGGAAGTGTTTGATTTGTATGATAGAGTAGATATGCGTTTCTCTATGGTCCCACTTTAGACCTAATTCGAAAGATTTTTTTTAATTTAGGCTAACTTGTCGGAGAAATTTCCTGAAGACTAAAGAACCGACGACAGTTTTCTAGCGATTCAAAGCGAACACCCTTCCTAGCGCCCGATCAAATAGTACGGATCTCGACGCAAGGTTGGTGCCACGTCAACATTTGGAATCGTACGCACAGTGACCGAACCGAGCGAACGAAGCACCGCTTTTCCTCCTCGCCGCTCACGCTCACCCCACTCGCACTCTCATCCCCCCTTTCCCTCATTGCTAGAGCATGGTCGAAATTTTTCATACATTTGCCATGTCAACATTTTTCCTACACATGCCTGCAATCCTGTGTCCACTAGCTTCATTCTAGTTTGTTTGTTTCTTTTTGTACGAAAAATAGAGCATGTGTGAAGGAAATTACCTCTTTGTACTCCCTCAAAGTCATGGTTGTTTTGAAATTGCATTGCTATAGGGGCTTGCTTTCCCTCAAGGTAAATTGGTACTGTAGAATTTTGGAATTGCCATGTTTTTCTGTGATGGCAAGTTCATATCCGTTCCCACTGCAAATTTGCCACAATTTTTCCTACGAAACAACAAATTTCGCTTAATTGCCATATGTCCAATACGGATCTTTGTACAATTGCCATGATCATAGTCGTTGCCATGTGAAACTTTTTTGTACAAACACACACACTTTTGCCATGTTCAATGTGATTTTTTTAAATATTTTTTGGTAAATTGACATGGCAAAATTCAGAAAAGTTTGTTTACTCAAACATGGCATATTCGGATTTTTTGTTGTACCACACACATGGAAAATTCAGAATTTTCTTTTTTGTCCCCACAAATGGCGGCATTTTATTAAATAAATTTGCAAAGTCACATGGCAATTTTATGAATTTTGTTCTTTTGAAATAATGGCAACTTTTCAAGAAAAAATTGATCTGGCCTAATAATGAAAACAAATAATAATCGCGCGACAGTGAGTTCGTACGCTATGCGAGATGAGAGGTCGTTTCGCATCGGAGCCCGGCTTTCCTTCCTTGTATACGCTGACGCTGATGCACGGATGGAGCAAGTTTGAAGTTTCAACGCGGAAACCTACCAATCTGGAGGAATGGACCTACCTAGCAGTAGGACGCTAACAAAGTGGGCCGCGCGGTGCCCATACGCTACGCCTGCGTCGGTCCAGACCGAGCCCAGTGCGACGAGCGGCCTCAGCACCGGGCACCGGCGACTCATTCCCGACTGTTGGTTGCTCGCAGCGCAGGCGCAGGCGTGTCGGGTGGGAACGAGGCAGCGCGGGAGGCAAGCGTGCAGAAGGTCTCCTCCTCTTTTACTCGCGCGCAGGCGCAGTGCCATGCCCGTGCCCGTGCCCGTGCGTGCTGCAGAATCTAGTGGCTTGCACGGCGAGAGAGAGCCCGCCCACGCGCGGAGGCCACCCGGTAGGAAGGAAGGAAGGACGGTGCGGATAAGGGTTGGGTGTTGGGGGCCGCGCAGGGAGGGAGCGCCGCGGATGGTGACGCCGGGGCGCCGACTTCGAGGTCAACAGTGGATTGTACGTCCGGGCAAAATGAAATGAATGCTGCCTGTCCCCGAGACAGGGCGAGCCTATTGCCCTTCATCCCTCCTTCCCATACACCACCCTTGCTTTGGCACTACTCTTTCTTCGACGATTCGCCATCTCTCGCTCTCAAGCTTGGGTGTCTCCGTTCGATCATAAAAGACGATAGGTTAGAGCATCCACAGCTCAAACGCCTGGCCGGCGGACCGGTCATAAAAAAATCGACCCACCCGAACGCCTCAAATCGGCCTTAAACACCCGGGCATGTCCGGCGCCCTAAACCCGTCTCAAACGCCTGGCCGGGCGGACCGGTCACAAAAAATCGACCCACCCGGGCGCCTCAAATCGGCCTCAAACGCCCGGGCTGTCCGGCGCCCTAAACCCGTCTCAAACGCCTGGGCGGCGGACCGGTCACTGACCGCGTCGTCCCCTTCCCCCGTTGGCCACTGCTCCGCGCGGGCAGCGGTGGGTGCTAGTGCCCGCGGCGTCGGTCCGCACACGCACTCTGAAATCGGAGGCGCGCGCCGCCCGCCGCGAGAGGCAACGGGCAAGGAAGAGGGACGCGGCAGAGCAGTCCGTGCGCCGTCGTCGCGGGAAGCCGGCGAAGCCGGACGAGGACGAGCGGCTCCTCGCTGGGTCTATCGCCGGTCGCTCACGACAGCGAAGACGGACGCTCGCCGCCTACGGCGGAAGAACGCGAAGGCTCTCCGGCTTGCCATAGAGCAGTCGGAGAGCGAGGCGAAGGAGGCAGCGGCGGAGGCGGCTCGGCTCGCGAAGTTGAAGCGGCAGCAGGACAGGCCGTCCGCCGGATGAAGGGGTTAATCGTCCTCTCCAACTCCAACTCCGACTTCGACGAGGCGACATCGACGACCACAGCTCCACCTCCTCCTCCGACGACCAAGATCCTCCACCAGCCGCGGACGCCTACAGCTACGCCGGCAACCGGAAGGGGAAAGGCCCGGCGAGGAAGTGGTGAAGACGCTCCCCCTCCTATGTTTTTATCGTTTTTAATTGTTGAAGTTAAGAACTTGTCCGGCGATGAACTCCGACGATCTTTTGGATGATGTACAGTTCGTTTATGTGCATTTGCTTGTCCGTTTGATGCCGATTTCGTTGTCCGTTGCTTCATCACGTATAGTTGCTCTTATGTTGCATGCTTAGTATGGATATAGGGTGCCGGATATGAAGTATGCGGATGTGGAGAAGAAAATTTGAGGCGTGACCGATGGCACACCTGCGGACGCGCCCGGACGCGTCTGGCGTTTGAGGGTCCAGATTTGCAGGTTGCGGTTGTATATGCTCTTAGAGCATCTACAACCACAATCGACTAATTTAGGCTAACTCCAAGGCGGCGACTCATTTGATCCACTCGCGTCTGTTTGATCCGCATGGATAAAAAGGCGACCCAAACGTGCGACGCAAATGGATGGGTGTCTTTTTTTTGTCGGCCACGATCCATTTCCGGCCCAAATTTAGGCCGGGTTTGCGTCGGCGTGGACGACCACTACGCCCTCCCTTGTCCTCCGCCTGCTCCACCCGTCGATGGCACAACGACCCCATTTCTCACCTCTCTCCCAAAGCCCCCGCCATCTCGCCATGGACGCATTCTTTTTTTCTCTACAGAAGAAATCATTATGCTGGGTATACCGAGAAGATGTTGCTGTTGAACAACATCCCTTAATGTGTTCCGCAACCAACAACAGTGGTGCAGCCAAAATAACAAACAAACAAAAAGTAGAGCTGAAAACCACCTTGTCGGCAGCGGTTGATCCATTGCAGTGACAGAGATAGCATGGAGCGCGTTGTCACTATATAATCCATGATACACTGATTAATGTACTCATAGAGGCTAGCTACTTGAGTATGAGAACAAATATAAATACACGAAATATCTAAATTGGAAAAGTCCATATGCTTGTGCTGCAAAAACTCGTTTTACTCGAAAAACAAACAATTTTTGAGAATATTTTTGTCTTCCAAACAGAGGCATAAGCTTTGCCTCGATTATATTTTTGATAAGTACATGCTTTCATCAAGATGCCAGCTGTTCTGTTCTGTTAAGTATATGCTTCACTTTGTCACATCAGTACCTTTTCCTCATCTCTTCCTGTTACCAACAGGGACGCACACCGAAACCAACAGGTATTGTAATAGGAAAAATACAACATGCGCGCAGCTGCCGTAAAACCGAAACCACAGCTGTGAACAGGCCAACCGCCATCCGGAACATTCCGCGTGCAGCCCGCCCGTAGCCGGTTCCCCTCCTACGCCGGCGCCACCATCGAATCAGGCCGCTTCCGGCCACCGCGGCGAACGCCACACCGCCCCGCCGCCAGATCCACCATCACAGCCGCGCGCAGCCGCCTGCCCTCCCACACATCCGCTGCTACCAAATCCGGCCGACAAAGCCGCCACGCCGCGAGCTGAGGAGCAAGACGGGCTTCCGCGGCTTTCGGCTGCGGCAGTCCTGGTGCCACGTCGCCGAGCTGATGTGAGACGGTGGGTGGCATTGCCCCGGGACATTCGGCACGGCGGAGCTCGCCGTGCATGCATTTGACATCGCGTGTTGGAGGCTTGGCAGGCCGACGCCCGAGATGAATTTTCCGAAGGTCAAATCCTGGGATGTGGCGAAGTTCATCGGCCCCGAAGTGAACATCGTATCCTGCAAGGAGAAGATGGAAACCCGTATCGTCCTCGACCAGGTCAACAACTGTGAGAGCGATGAGCTGGCTATGGTGAGGTTCGCCACGGAAAAGTAAGTAAAAGTTTCTAGGACAAATCTTGCTAGCTAAATTCTTGAGTCACCGTGAAGATGCATAGCATACGCATGATTACTTTTGAGTGGCAAATATAAGTTAAAAGGATGATAAAGATGCACAGCGTATGGGCTCAATCCATGCGGTTAATCCATCAACTCAAAGATGGAGACACAATGTACCACCTGAGTGCATCTCCAACAGCTGCCTTATTTTACATCAACTGCCTAAAACCCCTGCATTTTACGTCATTTTGATCCAAAATCGTAGGTCCAACAGTTGCCCTATCTTCAAATTTTGTGGTCCTATTTTGAGGTAGCCTAAAGAAAGAGCCCCTTGTGCTGCAAAAATACAACATGCGTCATGGCTGCCGCAAAACCGAAACCGTAGTTGTGCACAAGCCAACCGTCATCCGGAACATTCCGCGCGCAGCCCACCCATAGCCGGTTCCCCTCCAGCGCCGGCACCGCCAACGTATCCGTCCGCTTTTGGTCATGGTAGCCAACGCCGCAGCCGCGTGCCCTCCCACGCATCCGCCGCTACCAAATCCGGCCGAATCGGCCACCGCCGCACCTCCCGCCACCGGATCCACCCGCCGCCCCACCACCTCGCCCGAATCAGGTGCCGCCGCGTAGCAAGCCGAGGAGCAACACGGGCTTTCGCGGCTTTCAGCTACGGCAATCCGGATGCTACGCCGTCGAGCTGACGTGCGACGGGGAGTGGCATTGGCTCGAGACGTTCGATGCGGTGGAGCTCGCCGCGCACGCATTCGACATCGTGTGTTGGAGGCTCGGCAGGCCGACACGCGAGATGAATTTTCCGAAGGTCAAATCCTGGGAGGTGGCGGAGTTCATCGGTCCCGAAGCGAACATCGTGTCCCGCAAGGAGAAGAGGGAAACCTGTATCGTCCTCGACCAGGTCAACACCCGTGGCACGATGAGGTGGCTATGGCGAGGTTCGCCGAGGAAAATCCGCATCTAATGTTGGCGGAGTACGAGTTTTGGGCGCATCGCAACACGGTGGTGAAGAAGGAGGACGAAACTGCCAAAGTATCAAGGGTGGTTATGGTCGAGTCGGACGATGAGGTTATGCTCAATGAGGATGACGACGACGAGGAGGACAACATTGACCGTGACAATCTTAGTGATGAAGAGTAGTTGTCTGTAGTTTAAGTTTGCATGTTTATGATCAAACTATGTTAACTTTGCATGTTTAAAACTTTGAATGCTTGATGTTTGCATCGAATTTGCAATGATCAAGTTTTAGTTCGGACGTTTTGGGTGCCCCATTTCAAGGTAGCTATTGGAGCAGTGGCGCGCTATTTTAGGGCAGCTCTTGAAGAAGAAAATAATTTGATACCCTAAATCTCATTTTTTAGTGCCCTGAAACTGTTTTTCAATGCCCTATTTCAGGACAGGCGTTGGAGATGCTCTCACCTGACCCACATATGTTATTTTAGGACAGCTGTTGGAGATGATCTGACCTGGCCCACAGATCAATCCTCTGAGCACCCGGTAACCAACACACTCATTTATCATGACAACATGTTTTGACAAGAGCGGTTCTTAATGTCTGATAATGTATTTAATTTGTCATAGTCAGTTCCTATGGTGCTTGTTAATATAAATTAATTAATTAGTTGTCCTAATCAGTGTACATGGAAATCCACTAGATGATCGAGATAGCTACCTGAACAGATGTAGTAGATGTTACCGCTTGTCACTCCCAAATACGGCTTCATGTATTTGTATGTCCCCTTATCTTTTTGTTTGATGACCCTTGTTGGTTAGAATTTGAGAACAAAATGAGAGTATCAGAGAACCAGGATAGGAAAAACAAGAAGGCACACCACAAACTTGGCCAGAGAGGATTCAAAATTCCACCGGAAAAGGTTCTAATTTTTTTCCACCGGAAACCGCTCAGATGGACAATTAGCCACCAAGAAAACCACCAGAGAGCCGTCATGCTTGGCTTGTGGTTCCTGGGTAGTGGGTTCGTGTATTGATACAGGTGGGGAGCATGGAGTTTCCTGATCCATTACCCTAGGGGAAATGGGACGGGAGGGAGGAAATGTTATTCATGTGTTGTTTTTTCTTCTCTCATCGTCGCTTCCACTCCTCCCATGGGGGAAGGGGAAATGGAAGAGAAGGGGAGGCCCTTGTTTAAACAAAATTGCGCACACTGGCAGAGAGGGACATGTTGCATAACTCGGACTCCATAGAACAATATTAGAGCATCATTTTTGCTAATGTTTATTTTCAACAAGTGATAACTGTAATTGATGCGATCTTTGATGACAGAAGTGCAGTGTCTTAACTCAAGGAGCACTACCGTTGATTTTATTGCAGGTAAGTTTTTTTTCGAGAATCTTAATTGTAGTCATATACTAGTGATCATGACCGTGTTATCTTTGTTTGCCATGTTTTTGTATGGTAGTGTTTGATTTGTATGATTATAGTATGTGTTTTTCTGTGGTCACTCTTTACATTTGATTTCAATGAGGCTTTATTTATTTATTCTAACTTGTTTGGAAAAATTACTCCGTTAGGAACTTCTTTCAAATATGTAGTCACGGTATAGTTTAGTATGAAATAATTCATATTTCATTGGTCAAATTGATACATGAGTCTTAATTGTATCATACTAGTGATCATGACCATGTTATCTTTGTTTGACACTTTTTTGTATGGAAGTGTTTGATTTGTATGACTAGAGTATGGAATTTCTTATTTGTTCTAACTGGTCGGAAAGTTTTATACTATGTTAAAAACTTCTTCCAAATATGTATTCACTGGTATATTTTGGTACAATATAATACATATTTCGTTGGTCAAATTGATATGAGTGTCTTCATTGTAGTCACACTAGTGATCATGCCCGTGTTCTCTTTGTTTGCCATTTTTTGGTATGCAAGTATTTGATTTGTATGATTAGAGTATGAGTTTCTCTGTGGGCCACTTAATTCCAAATATTTTTATAAATTGTTCTAACTTGTCAGAAATAAATATTATACTCAGTTAGAAACTTCTTTCAAATATATATTCAATGGTATTTTTCATAATATAATACATGCTTCGTTGGTCAAATTGATGATATACACTACTGGAATCAGAGAATTTGCCATCAGTCCATTCTTTGCCGTCTGCTAGCGGACGGTAAAGACGGTCTTTGCCGTCTGCTTCCACAAAGCGGACGGCAAAGAAAGGACTCATGGCAAAGAATTTTTTTGCCGTCAGTGCACTCTTTGCCGTGTGTTAGCGGACGGCAAAGAGATTTTTTGCCGTCAGTACACTCTTTGCCGTCTGTTAGCGGACGACAAAGAGCCAAAAGGCAGACGGCAAAGATCTCAGCTGGGCCCCACTGGACCGCGCAGTTGGTTAGGTCAAATGAAATACATTTTGCCGTCTGCTAGCAGACGGCAAAGATCGGCGGACGACAAATATTAGCAGACTTAACTAACGGCCACCCCCACCCCTCCCCCCTTTCTCTCTCTCTCTCTCTCTCTCTCTCTCTCTGCCTCTCTCTCCCCGACGACCACCACGACCCCGCCGCCCCACCACCCGCCGCCCGACCGCTGCCGCCGCCCCCCCCGCCCCACCGTCCCACCACCAGCAGCCCCGCCGCCCCGGCGGCCCCGGATCCCCGCCGCCCCAGCCGACCCGGCGCCCCCGCCAGAGCCAGGCCGCGCCGCCGGCCCCCCTCCCCGCGGCCCTTCTCCACCACCGCGGCGCCGCCTTCCTCCCTGCGCCGGCCCTCCTGCACCACCGCGGCCCTCCTCCAAGGTGAGCTTTTTGTTTCTGTTTTTTGCTGTTTAGGTTTAGGTTAATTAGTGCTAGGTTTAGGTTAGTGCTAGGTTTAGGTTTAGGTTTAGGTTTAGGTTTAGATAATTAGAAGAAGAAGAAGAAAGATGAAAAAAAAAGAAGGAAGAAGAAGAAGAAGAAGAAGAAGAGGAGGAGGAGAAGAAAAGAAGAAGAAGAAGGAGAAGAAGAAGAGGAGAAGTATAGGAAGAAGAAGAAAAAGAGGAGAAGAGGAGAAGAAGAGGAAATTTAGAAGATGGTCTGAAGAAGAAGAAAAAGAGGAGAAGAAGAAGGAATAGAGGAGAATAGAAAAATAAATAGAAAAGTAGTTATATATATATATATATATATAGATTTTTTATCGGGATTGAATATTCATGTTGATCGGGTGGATTTAAATGTGCAGTTGTTTCGTCGCTGCGAGGGTCTGGTGTTCGACGACCTCCCCATGCGTTCGACGAGCTCCCCTGCGTTCGTGGGTGAGCACAAATGACATCTCCTCCTCCCCCCTTAATTTGCTCTGTTCCGGTCTTCGTGCCGATGAAACTTGCTAGCTATATGTGTTTTCAATCATCAGTATGCGTGACCAGTATGCGTCTCCCGTTCGAAAGGGTTACAGTTATAAATATGCATGCATTTGCATATTTATAACAGTGATTCTTTCTAATTGTCGAACGTTATCCATGGACAGCCCGAGTATGTGTAGATTGGGTTCGTTTTCCCATGCTCTGCTTCGGATTTAATGCAGAATTTCGTCAGTGCCTCCTTGTTGTTCTCCGGGTACACATCCTCTCTGTTTATTGCCGAGACGTGTATCAGGAGAACAACGGGGAGGTGCTGCCAAAATTTTGCGTCGGATCCGGAGCAGAGCATGGGAAAACGAACCCAATCTACACATACTCGGGTGGGATTAGGACCTATCTTTACCTATTAGCGTGTAGGTTGCATGGACGTAATAAAATTGACAAACTTGATTAACTGATGAATATATATGCTGAATTATATATATATTTCTTGTGTGTTTAGTAGGTAGGCAAGATGAGTGATCGTGCGTGGATGTACACCGGTCACACTAGTCAGAAAGACACGACCAATGAATGGTTAACAAAAACCAAGGGGTTTGTGAAAGACGCATTTGCAAATGGCTAGAGAAAAACCTGGTGCCCCTGTGTTAGGTGCGACAACTTTTCACAGAGGACAGAGGGTGAAATGGGTAAACAACTGCAGAAGTGGGGTTGTCATGGCAGGTGTTGAAAGATGGTGGGAGCGGGAACGGTTAGTTTCATTTGAATGGTCATTATTTACTAGTCTTAACATTTGAGTGTCATCATGCTAACGAGACTTTGCAAATGATCTTTGGTGCAGCATAACTCCGGAGCCGCATCGCACAACCCTTCTCCAGGTGATACCGGCTCAAGGAACCCCGGTGCTTGACCTCCGGTAAGTTTTCTCTAGTGTTTTGCTTAACAAATGCATACTTAGCTTCGTACATGCTTGTTAGCCCTATTATGCCACATACTTAGCTTATTTTCCCCAAAAAGACATACTTAGCTAATTATCCTCCAAAATGACATAATTAGCTTATTTAGTTCATTTATGACATAATTAGCTTATTCATTTCAAAAATGGCATAATAACCTTGGTTAGCTCATAAATGTCATATACTTAGCTTATTTTCCTACAAAATGACATAATTACCTAAGTTAGCTCTAAAATGACCTATACTTACCTAAGTTAGCTCAAACATGGCATAATTACCTAGGTTAGCACAAAAATGACCTATACTTACCTTATTTTCCTCCAAATTGACATAATAAGCTTACTTAGCTCAAAAATGGCATAATTACCTAAGTTAGCTCTAAAATGACACAAATAAGGAATAAGAAGAAGAAAAACAAGGAAGAGGAGAAAAAGAAAGAATAGAAGAGGAAAGAGAAGAAAAAGAAAGAATAAAAGAAGAAGAATGAGAAGGAAAAGGATAAAAAGATAGAAGAGAAGAAGAAAGATGAGAAAAGGAGAGAAGAAGAAGAAGAAAATATATTCTTATTCTTCCTTTTTCTCTTCTTTCTTTTTCTCCATCTTCTACTCCTTCTTATTCTTATTCTTTTTCTGTCTTTCTTTCTGAAGAAAATATATTCTTATTCTTCCTTTTTCTCTTCTTTCTTTTTCTTCTACTCCTTCTTATTCTTATTCTTTTTCTTTCTTTCTTTCTTTCTTCTTCATCATCATCTTCTTCTTCTTCTTCTTCTTCTAGTCTTCTTCTTCTTCTTCTTCTTCTTCTTCTAGTCTTCTTCTTCTTCTTCTTCTTCTTCTGTTCTTCTTCTTCTTCTTCTTCTTCTAGTCTTCTTCTTCTTCTTCTTCTTCTTCTTCTAACTTTCTTACTCCCATTTTTGCAGGTTTGATTCACTTCATGGAAGTTGGCATTGATGGACTGCTAGTGTTTAGTTTTTGTTTTGATTTGTATTGATGAACAATGTGAAACTATGTATGTATTGGATCTTTTAATACCCTATGTGTTCTCTTGCATTGATGGACTGCTAGATGTTGGATACATGGCCTATGCATTGATGGACTGCTATATATATCATATTTGTGTTTTGAAAATGCAGGGAAATAACAGAAAACAAACAAAACTGGGGCAATACAGGCACTTTGCCGTCTGCCAGCGGACGGCAAAGCCCTTTGCCGTCGGTAGGCGGACGGCAAAGGTGCCACGTGGCAGCAACCTGTGCAACCTGGGAGCATCAGGTCTGACCATTTGGTCATTCTGCCGTCTGCTGGCAGACGGCAAAGAACAGCCCTGGCAGACGGCAAACACTAAGCAGAAGTGACGGTTAGCCACGGGTCTGCTGACGTCATAGGGCTGACGGCAAAGTTTGCCGTCCGCCAGCAGACGGCAAAGTCTGCCGTTAGCCACCTAACGGGGCTAACAGCTATTCTTTGCCGTCCATGATCTTTGCCGTCAACTTGGCCAGGAAAGTGACTAGATGAAATTCCCATGTGTCCTCGAGAACGCTTTACTTACTATAAGAGATTGCTTTGATACAAAAAGGATTGGGCCAACTTGTTGCACCCTTTATTACTATTGTTACTTGTCACTTGTTACAAATTATCTTGCTATCAAACTACTCATTACCGATAATTTCAGTGCTTGCAGAAAACACCTTGCTGAAAACCGCTTGTCATTTCCTTCTGCTCCTCGTTGGGTTCGACACTCTTACTTATCGAAAGGACTACGATTGATCCCCTATACTTGTGGGTCATCAAGACTCTTTTCTGGTGACGTTGCCGGGTAGTGAAGCGCCTTTGGTGAGTGGAATTTGGTAAGGAAACATTTATATTACGTGCTGAAATTTACTGTCACTTGTCGCTATGGAAAGTAATCCTTTGAGGGATTTGTTCGGGGTATCTTCACCTCGACCGAAAACACAAATAGTTGCTCCTCAACCTACTGCACCTACTGAAAGTATTTATTATGAAATTCCTCTTGGTATGATAGAGAAACTGCTAGCTAATCCTTATGCAGGAGATGGAAAGGTACATCCTGATATGCACTTAATCTATGTGGATGAAATTTGTGGATTGTTTAAGCTTGCAGGTTTATCCGGAGATGGAGTTAAGAAGAAAGTATTCCCTTTATCTTTGGAGGTAAAGGCATTAATGTGGTATAGGCTATGTGATGATACTGATACATGGGACTGGAACCGATTGAAACTAGAATTCCATCAGAAATTTTATCCTATGCATTTGGTTCATCGTGATCGGAATTATATATATAATTTTTGGCCTCGTGATGGAGAAAGCATCTCTCAAGCTTGGGGGAGGCTTAAGTACATGATGTACACATGCCCCAATCATGAGCTCTCAAAAGAAATTATCTTACAGAATTTTTATGCTCGGCTTTCTCATGATAATCAAAATTTGCTCGATTCTTCTTCGACTGGCTCCTTTATGAAGAAAACTATTGAATTCAGATGGGATCTTCTGGATAGAATTAAACGCAACACTGAAGATTGGGAACTCGACAAAGGTAATGAGTCAGGTATAATACTTGAGTTCGATTGTGTTAAATCTTTCATGGCCATCGATGCTTTTCATGAGTTTAGCACTAAATATGGACTTGACTCTGAGATAGTAGCTTCCTTTTGTGAATCATTTGCTACTCATGTTGACCTCCCTAAGGAGAAGTGGTTTAAATATCATCCCCCTGTTAAAGAAAAAATTGAGGAACCTGTTAGTGTTAACGAAGAAACAATTGTTTTTCATCCTGATCCAGTTGTGCCTACCGCTTATATTGAGAAACCACCTTTTCCTGTTAGGATTAAGGAACATGCTAAAGTTTCAACTGTGGTTAACAAAAGTCATATTAGAGCACCTAGACCCTCTGAACAAATTAAAATTGAACCTAATGTTGCTATGGTTAAAGATCTCTTGGTTGATAATATTGATGGGCATGTTATTTACCTCTGCGATGAAGCAGCTAGAATTGCTAAACCTGATCCTAAAGATAAAAACAGACCCATTGTGGGCATGCCTGTTGTCTCTGTTAAAATAGGA
Source organism: Elymus sibiricus (assembly GCA_039707655.1). Lineage (NCBI taxonomy): Eukaryota > Viridiplantae > Streptophyta > Magnoliopsida > Poales > Poaceae > Elymus > Elymus sibiricus. The sequence continues at coordinate 34,819,058 of CM077670.1, forward strand.
GATCATTGTTATCTTGGCTTATGTGATTTGGGTGCTAGTGTGAATGCTATTCCGTTTACCTTATATCAAGAAATTATGCATGATATTGCACCTGTTAAAATAGAAGACATTGATGTTACTATTAAGCTTGCAAACAGAGATACCATTACACCACTTGGGATTGTTAGAGATGTTGAAGTCTTGTGTGGAAAAATAAAATACCCTACTGATTTTCTAGTCCTTGGTTCTCCACAAGATGATTTTTGACCCATTATATTTGGTAGACCTTTCTTGAACACTGTTAATGCCAAGATTGATTGCGCTAAAGAAACTGTTAGCGTTAATTTTGGTGGTATGTCTCATGAGTTTAATTTCTCTAAGTTTCGTAGACAACCTCATGAAAAATAATTACCTAGTAAAGATGAAATTATTGGTCTTGCTTCTATTGCCGTACCTCCAACTGATCCGTTGGAACAATATTTGCTAGACCACGAAAACGATATGCATCTGAATGAAAGAAATGAAATAGATAAGATGTTCTTTGATCAACCACCTATCCTTAAACATAATTTGCCTGTTGAAACTCTTGGAGGCCCTCCTCCCCTAAAGGTGATCCTGTATTTGAATTGAAGCAATTGCCCGATACATTGAAATACGCTTATCTTGATGAAAAGAAGATATATCCTGTTATTATTAGTGCTAACCTTTCAGCTCATGAAGAAAAGAGATTACTAAAAACTCTAAGGAAGCACCGAGCTGCTATTGGATATACTCTTGATGATCTTAAGGGCATTAGTCCCACTCTATGTCAGCACAAAATTAATATGGAGCCCGATGCTATCACCAACGACGATTAAATCCTAAGATGAAAGAGGTGGTAAGAACCGAAATATTAAAACTTCTGGAAGCAGGTATAATCTATCCCATAGCTGATAGTAGATGGGTAAGTCCCGTTCATTGTGTCCCTAAGAAAGAAGGTATTACCATTGTTCCTAATGATAAAAATGAACTCATTCCACAAAGAATTGTAACTGGTTATAGGATGGTAATTGATTTTAGAAAATTAAACAAAGCTACTAGAAAAGATCATTACCCTTTACCTTTTATTGATCAAATGTTAGAAAGATTGTCTAAGCATACACACTTTTGTTTTCTAGATGGTTATTCTGGTTTTCTCAAATACCCGCATCACAACCCGATCAAGAGAAAACCACCTTCACTTGCCCTTTTGGAACCTATGCTTATAGACGTATGCCTTTCAAAGATGTATGACTGCTATATTCTTTGACTTTTGTGAAAAGATTGTTGAGGTGTTCATGGATGATTTTTCCGTTTACAGAACTTCTTTTGATGATTGCTTAAGCAACCTTGATCGAGTCTTGCAGAGATGTGAGGAAACTAATCTTGTCTTGAATTGGGAGAAGTGCCACTTTATGGTGAATGAAGGCATTGTCTTGGGGCATAAAATTTCTGAAAGAGGTATTGAAGTTGATAAAGCTAAGGTTGATGCTATTGAGAAAATGCCATGTCCTAAAGATATTAAAGGTATAAGAAGTTTCCTTGGTCACGCTGGTTTCTATAGGAGATTTATTAAAGACTTCTCTAAAATTTCTAGGCCTCTTACCAATCTTTTGCAAAAAGATGTTCCATTTGTTTTTGTTAACGATTGTCTAGAAGCCTTTGAAACACTTAAGAAAGCCTTAACCACTGCACCTATTGTTCAACCACCTGACTGAAACTTACCTTTTGAAATTATGTGCGATGCTAGTGATTATGCTGTTGGTGCTGTTCTATGACAAAGAGTTGATAAGAAATTAAATGTTATCCATTATGCTAGTAAAACTCTAGACAATGCCCAAAGAAACTATGCAACTACCGAAAAAGAATTTCTAGCAGTTGTGTTTGCGTGTGATAAATTCAGATCTTATATAGTTGATTCTAAAGTAACTGTTCACACCGATCATGCTGCCATTAAATATCTTATGGAAAAGAAAGATGCTAAACCTAGAATTATTAGGTGGGTTTTATTGCTACAAGAATTAGACTTGCATATTATTGATAGAAAGGGAGCTGAGAATCCCGTAGCAGATAATTTGTCTAGAATAGAAAATGTTCTTGATGACCCACTACCTATTAATGATGATTTTCCTGATGAGCAATTAGCTGTCATAAATGCTTCTTGTAATACTCCTTGGTATGCGGACTATGCTAATTACATTGTTGCTAAATATATACCACCTAGTTTCACATACCAACAAAAGAAAAAAAATTCTTTGATTTAAGACATTATTTCTGGGATGACCCACATCTTTATAAAGAAGGAGTAGATGGTATTATTAGACGTTGTATACCTGAGCATGAACAGGAACAAATCCTACGGAAGTGTCACTCCGAAGCTTACGGAGGACACCATGCGGGAGACAGAACTGCACACAAGGTATTACAATCTAGTTTTTATTGGCCTACTCTTTTCAAGGATGCTCGTAAGTTTGTCCTATCTTGTGATGAATGTCAAAAAATTGGTAATGTTGGTAGACGTCAGGAAATGCCTATGAATTATTCACTTGATGTTGAACTATTTGATGTTTGGGGATTTGATTATATGGGATCTTTTCCTAAATCCAATGGGTATACTCATATTTTAGTTGCTGTTGATTACGTTACTAAGTGGGTAGAAGCTATTCCAACTAGTAGTGCTGATCATAACACTTCTATTAAAATGCTTAAAGAAGTTATTTTCCCGAGGTTTGGAGTCCCTAGATATTTAATGACTGATGGTGGTTCACATTTTATTCATGGTGCATTCCGTAAAATGCTCGCTAAATATGATGTCAACCATAGAATTGCATCTCCTTATCACCCTCAAACTAGTGGTCAAGTAGAATTGAGCAATAGAGAAATAAAATTAATTTTGCAAAAAACCGTTAATAGATCTAGAAAGAATTATTCTAAGAAACTTGACGATGCATTATGGGCTTATAGAACTGCTTATAAAAATCCTATGGGTATGTCTCCTTATAAAATGGTTTATGGAAAAGCATGTCATTTACCTCTTGAGTTAGAACATAAAGCATATTGGGCAATTAAAGAACTCAATTATGATTTCAAACTTGCCGGTGAAAAGAGATTATTTGATATTAGCTCATTAGATGAATGGAGAACCCAAGCTTATGAAAATGCCAAATTGTTTAAAGAAAAGGTTAAAAGATGGCATGATAGAAGAATTCAAAAACGGGAATTTAAAGTAGGTGAGCAAGTTCTATTATACAATTCTCGTTTGAGATTCTTTGCAGGAAAACTTCTCTCTAAATGGGAAGGACCGTATATCATCGAAGAAGTTTATCGCTCTGGAGCCATCAAAATAAATAATTCCGAAGGCACTAATCCGAGAGTGGTGAATGGGCAAAGAATTAAGCACTATATTTCAGGTACCCCCATTAATGTTGAAACTAATATTATTGAGACAATTACACCGGAGGAATACATAAGAGAGACCTTCCGGAACACTCCAGAACCCTGAAAAGGAAGAGGTATGTGATACGGTAAGTAAACCGACTCCAAAAATTCCATAAAAATAGTTTCTGTCAGTTTTGGAATATTTAGAAAAATATAAAAATAAGAAAGAGCCGGGGGGGCCCACCTGGTGCCCACGAGGCACTAGGGCGCGCCACCCCCCTGGCGCGCCCTGGTACCTCGTGGGCCCCACGTGAGCCTTCCCAACTCCATTTTCTTCTGGATTACTTGTTTTGCAAGATAAAAAATCCTTATATATACTTCCAGATGTTTTGACCATCGTATCACAGAAATCTTTTCTGTTCTTGTTTCGTGCTACTTTTCTGACAGATCCGAAATCATGTCGTCTCAGGACTCGGATGGAGAAAGCTTTGTATCACACTATGTTGCAAATCCAAAGATCTAAGGGGATATAGACCCCTATGGATGGTCTGAGGAGGAGGAGCAAGATGCCAACATAAAGGAGACGGAAGACGCGAGCTCGGATGAAGACGATGCCCCTCTACCTCAACCTGGAGATATGCATGTGGAGTTCAAGAAATCGAGCCTCCCAAACACAGTAAACAAGTCTAAGATCCAATTTATCCCGTCCCGTTTTCTGCAGGAAAGCAAGGAGGCACTATGTAAAAAGGTATTGAAGCTTGAACAAGAAGTCGATGATTTAAGGGAGGAAAACTTCATCCTCAAACGTAAGCTGGACAAGCTCGCCCCACCATCACCACCATCACCAAAGAAAGGAACTTGAGCACACGGGTAATGGGCACTCCCCTTGGCTTGTGCCAAGCTTGGGGGAGGTGCCCCGGTATCGTATCACCATCACTTTTACCATCTTCACCTATTCTTAGTTCAATCCATAGTTATTTCGTGATCTAGTTGAATAAAAGTTCAGTATGATCTATTTTCGAGTATTTGCTTCGTGATCTATCTATCCATGTAATCGAGTTGAGAGTTATATAATAAAGAGTAGTTTGAGTTTTTGTTTCTTTACTTTCATGTTCCAATTCTAGCAATGAAAATAATGAAAAAGATCATATGTTAATCTTATGGAAAGTAATAACATTACATAAAGAAAAGTATAAGTAGTAAAATTTATTGAAAGTTAACAAACATAGCATTAGTCAATGATGCAATTCATGAAAGAATTAATAAGGGAAGAGAAGATTCACATGCGAATATACTATCCCGGACATCTTTTATGATTGTGAGCCCCCATTAAGTATTTTATGTCAAATTGTTGATGTTGGACAAGGAAGACAACGTAATGAATTATGTTTGTTCATATTCACATAGAAGTTATATTGTTGTAGATCCTCCAACATGTGGTGCTTGCCCAATATCTTTGCTAGCCAAAAATCCGCACCAAGTAGAGATACTACTTGTGCATCCAAAACCCTTAAACCCAGTTTCATGTCATGAGAGTCCACTATATCTACCTATGGATTGAATAAGATCCTTCAAGTAAGTTGTCATCGGTGCAAAAAGCAATAAAAATTGCCTCTAAATATGTCTGAACTTTTATTGTAAGGGAAAGTAAGCTTTGTACGAACTTGTGATGGTAAAGAAATAAAAGCGACAGACTGCATAATAAAGGTTGCTATCACAAGGGGCAATATAAAGTGACGTTCCTTTGCATTAAGAGCTTGTGCATCCAACAACAAAAAGTGCATGACAACCTCTGCTTCCCTCTGCGAAGGGCCTGTCTTTTACTTTTATGTATTTACTTTTTATGCAAGAGTCAATAGTGTTCTCCTCTATTCCTTTTTATTTTTCTCTTTTGCAAGCATCATGTGGCGGGGAAAGATCTAGGCATATATATCCAGTTGGATATGAGTGATCATGAGTTATTATTGTTGACATCACCCTTGAGGTGAATAAGTTGGGAGGCGAAATTATAAGCCCCTGTCTTTCTATGTGTCTGGCTGAAACTTTTTGCCCCATATATATGACGTGAGTGTTAACAATCATAGAAGACTAAATGATGGTTGAGTATGTGGACTTGCTAAATAGCTCCTACACGAGACCCTTCCTGAAAATATGATGAATTGCAATTGCATTGTTCACTAAGAACATAGTTTGTTAGTTTTCAAGAAAGTTTATGCCTTATACTCCATTGTTGTGATGAATTGTTACTTGCTCATGAGAAGTCTATGATGATAAATATTGCTGCTATGATAATGATCATGATGCTACTATGTCCGTATTTTGTTTTTATCGACACCTCTCTCTCTAAACATGTGGACATGATTATCGATATCGGCTTTTGCTTGAGGACAAGCGAGGTCTAAGCTTGGGGGAGTTGATACGTCCATTTTGCATCATGTTTTGTTACTGTTATTTATAGTGTTTTTAATCAATATAACACTTTGTGGAGCAATTCTAATGTATTTTCTCTCTTAATATGCAAGATTCACACAAGGAGGGAGATTGTCGGCAGCTGGAATTCTGGACCTGAAAAAGCTCTGTCAAGATACCTATTCTGCACATCTCCAAATGAGCTGAAATTTTATGGAGAATTATTTTGGAATATAAAAAAAATATATGTAGCAAAAAGTACCAGAGGGGGCCACCCAGGTGCCCACGAGGCACCAGGGCGCGCCACCCCCCCCCCAGGCGCGCCCTGGTACCTCGTGGAGGCCCTGGCCCACTTCTGGCCCCCATTTTCTGGTATATAAGTGCATTCGATCTAAAAATATATAGAGAAGACTTTTGGGATGGTGCGACGCCGTCTCGAGGCGGAACTTGGGCAGGAGCACTTTTCCTCTCCGGCGGAGAGATTCTGCCGGGGATACTTCCTTCCGGGAGGGGGAAATCATCGCCATCGATATCACCAGCGATCCTCTCATCGTGGGAGGACTAATCTTCATCAACATCTTCACCAACACCATCTCATCTCAAACCCTAGTTCATCTCTTGTATTCAATCTTTGCCTCAAAACCTCATATTGGTACCTGTGGGTTGCTAGTAGTGTTGATTACATCTTGTAGTTGATGCTAGTTGGTTTATTTGGTGGAAGATTATATGTTCAGATCTATTATGCTATTCAATACCTCTCTGATCTTGGACATGATTATGTTTTGTGAGTAGTTACTTTTGTTCTTGAGGACATGGGAGAAGTCTTGTCATAAGTAATCATGTGAACTTGGAATTCGTTCGATATTTTGATGATATGTATGTTGTTGATTCCCTTAGTGGTGTTATGTGAACGTCGACTACATGACACTTCACCATCTTTGGGCCTATGGGAATGCATTGTGGAGTAGTAATTAGATGATGGGTTGCTAGAGTGACAGAAGCTTAAACCCTAGTTTTTGCGCTATTTCGTAAGGGGCTGATTTGGATCCATATGTTTAATGCTATGGTTAGAGTTATCTTAATTCTTCTTTCGTAGTTGCGGATGCTTGCGAGAGGGGGTAATCATAAGTGGGAGGTTTGTCCAAGTAAGGGCAGCACCCAAGCACCGGTTCACCCACATATCAAATTATCAAAGTAGCGAACACGAATCAAACAAACATGCTGAAAGTGACTAGATGAAATTCCCATGTGTCCTCAAGAACGCTTTACTTACTATAAGAGATTGTTCTGGATTGTCCTTTGCTAAAAAAAAGGATTGGGCCAACTTGCTGCACCCTTTATTACTATTGTTACTTGTCACTTGTTACAAATTATCTGGCTATCAAACTACTCGTTACCGATAATTTCAGTGCTTGCAGAAAACACCTTGCTGAAAACCGCTTGTCATTTCCTTCTGCTCCTCATTGTGTTCGACACTCTTACTTATCGAAAGGACTACAAATGATCCCCTATACTTGTGGGTCATCAGGCCTCCAGCTGCTCCACTCCGGCCTCCTCCTCCTCTATCTCCGCGTCGAGTTCGGCGAAGAGCGCGTCAGACGCCGCCTGCTCCTGCCGGAGGAACACCCGGTTGGCCTCCACATAGGCCTCATCCTGGATGGACTCCAGGATGGCCTGCTACTCTGCCATCTCCTCCGATTGGGCAACGGCTGATACGTCCATTTTGCATCATGTTTTCCTACTGTTATTTATAGTGTTTTTAATCAATATAACACTTTGTGGAGCAATTCTAATGCCTTTTCTCTCTTAATATGCGAGATTTACACAAGGAGGGAGATTGCCGGCAGCTGGAATTCTGGACCTGAAAAAGCTATGTCAGAGATACCTATTCTGCACATCTCCAAATGAGCTAAAATTTTACGAAGAATTATTTTGGAATAAATAAAAAATATTGGAGCCAAGAAGTACCAGAGGGGGCCACCCAGGTGCCCACGAGGCACCAGGGCGCGCCACCCCCCCCCAGGCGCGCCCTGGTGGCTCGTGGGGCCCCTGGCCAGCCTCTGGCCCCCATTTTCTGGTATATAAGTCCATTTGCCCTAGAAAAAAATATAGAGAAGACTTTTGGGACGGTGCGCCACCGTCTCGAGGCGGAACTTGGGCAGGAGCACTTTTGCTCCCTGGCGGAGAGATTCTGCCGGGGATACTTCCCTCCGGGAGGGGGAAATCGAAGCCGTCGACATCACCAACGATCCTCTCATCGTGGGAGGACCAATCTTCATCAACATCTTCACCAGCACCATCTCATCTCAAACCCTAGTTCATCTCTTGTATTCAATCTTTGTCTCAAAACCTCAGATTGGTACCTGTGGGTTGCTAGTAGTGTTGATTACATCTTGTAGTTGATGCTAGTTGGTTTACTTGGTGGAAGATTATATGTTCAGATCTATTATGCTATTTAATACCCCTCTGATCTTGGACATGAAGATGATTTGTGAGTAGTTACTTTTGTTCTTGAGGACATGGGAAAAGTCTTGTCATAAGTAATCATGTGAATTTGGTATTCGTTCGATATTTTGATGATATGTATGTTGTTGATTCTCTTAGTGGTGTCATGTGAACGTCGACTACATGACACTTCACCATCTTTGGGCCTAAGGGAATGCATTGTCGAGTAGTAATTAGATGATGGGTTGCTAGAGTGACAGAAGCTTAAACCCTAGTTTATGCGCTATTCCATTGGATCAATATGTTTAATGCTATGGTTAGAGTTATCTTAATTCTTCTTTCGTAGTTGCGGATGCTTGCGAAGGGGGGTAATCATAAGTGGGAGGCTTGTTCAAGTAAGAACAGCACCCAAGCACCGGTCCACCCACATATCAAATTATCAAAGTAGCGACCGCGAATCAAACCAACATGATGAAAGTGACTAGATGAAATTCCCATGTGTCCTCGAGAACGCTTTACTTATTATAAGAGATCGTTCTGGCTTGTCCTTTGCTACAAAAAGGATTGGGCCACCTTGCTGCACTCTTTGTTACTATTGCTACTTGTCACTTGTTACAAATTATCTTGCTATCAAACTACTCGTTACCGATAATTTCAGTGCTTGCAGATAATACCTTGCTGAAAATCGCTTGTCATTTCCTTTTGCTGCTCGTTGGGTTCGACACTCTTACTTATCGAAAGGACTACGATTGATACCGTATAATTGTGGGTCATCAAGACTCTTTTCTGGCGCCGCTGCCGGGGGGGTGAAGCGCCTTTGGTGAGTGGAATTTGGTAAGGAAACATTTATATTACGTGCTGAAATTTACTGTCACTTGTCACTATGGAAAGTAATCCTTTGAGGGGTTTGTTCGGGGTATCTTCACCTCGATCGGAAGCACCAATAGTTGCTCCTCAACCTACTGCACCTACTGAAAATATTTCATATGAAATTCCTTCGGGTATGATAGAGAAACTGCTAGCTAATCCTTATGTAGGAGATGGAACGGTACATCCTGATATGCACTTGATCTATGTGGATGAAATTTGTGGATTGTTTAAGCTTGCAGGTTTATCCGGAGATGGAGTTAAGAAGAAAGTATTCCCTTTATATTTGGAGGGAAAGGCATTGACATGGTATAGGCTATGTGATGATACTGATACATGGGACTGGAACCGATTGAAATTGGAATTCCACCAGAAATTTTATCCTATGCATGTGGTTCATCGTGATCAGAATTATATATATAATTTTTGGCCTCGTGAAGGAGAAAGCATCGCTCAAGCTTGGGGGAGGCTTAAGTACATGATGTACACATGCCCCAACCATGAGCTCTCAAGAGAAATGATCTTACAGAATTTTTATGCTCGACTTTCTCATGATAATCAAACCATGCTCGATTCTTCTTCGACTGGCTCCTTTATGAAGAAAACTATTGAATTCAGATGGGATCTTCTGGAAAGAATTAAACGCAACTCTGAAGATTGGGAACCCGACAAAGGTAATGAGTCAGGTATAATACTTGAATTCGATTGTGTAAAATCTTTTATGGCTACCGATGCTTTTCATAAGTTTAGCACTAAATATGGACTTGACTCTGAGATAGTAGCTTCCATTTGTGAATCATTTGCTACTCATGTTGATCTCCCTAAGGAGAAGTGGTTTAAATATCATCCCCCTGTTAAAGAAAAGATTGAGGAACCCGTTAGTGTTAAAGAAGAAACAATTGTTTACCATGTTGATCCAGTTGTGCCTACTGCTTATATTGAGAAACCACCTTTTCCTGTTAGGATTAAGAAACATGCTAAAGTTTCAACTGTGGTTAACAAAAGTAATATTAGAGCACCTAAACCCTCTGAACAAATTAAAGTTGAACCTAATGTAGCTATGGTTAAAGATCTCTTGGTCGATAATATAGATGGGCATGTTATTTACTTCTGTGATGAAGCAGCTAGAATTGCTAAACCAAATCCTAAAGATAAAAACAGACCTGTAGTAGGCATGCATGTTGTCTATGTTAAAATAGGAGATCATTGTTATCATGGCTTATGTCATTTGGGTGCTAGTGTGAGTGCTATTCCGTTTACCTTATACCAAGAAATTATGAATGATATTGCACCTGTTGAAATAGAGGACATTGATGTTACTATTAAGCTTGCAAACTGAGATACCATTACACCGCTTGGGATCGTTAGAGATGTTGAGGTCTTGTGTGGAAAAATAAAATACCCTACTGATTTTCTAGTCCTCGGTTCTCCGCAAGATGATTTTTGTCCAATTATATTTGGTAGACCTTTCTTGAACACTGTTAATGCCAGGATTGATTGCGCTAAAGAAATTGTTAGTGTTAATTTTGGTGGTATGTCTCATGAGTTTAATTTCTCCAAGTTTCGTAGGCAACCTCATGATAAAGAATTGCCTAGTAAAGATGAAATTATTGGTCTTGCTTCTATTGCCGTACCTCCAACTGATCCATTAGAACAATATTTGCTTGACCATGAAAACGATATGCATATGAATGAAAGAAATGAAATAGATAAGTTGTTCTTTGATCAACCACCTATCCTTAAACACAATTTGCCTATTGAAACTCTTGGAGGCCCTCCTCCACCTAAGGGTGATCCTGTATTTGAATTGAAGCAATTGCCTGATACATTGAAATATGCTTATCTTGATGAAAAGAAGATATATCATGTTATTATTAGTGCTAACCTTTCAGAGCATGAAGAAAAGAGATTACTTAAAACTGTGAGGAAGCACCGAGCTGCTATTGGATATACTCTTGATGATCTTAAGGGCATTAGTCCCACTCTATGTCAGCACAAAATTAATATGGAGCCTGATGCTAAACCAGTTGTCGACCACCAACGATGATTAAATCCTAAGATGAAAGAGGTGGTAAGAACTGAAATATTAAAGCTTCTGGAAGCAGGTATAATCTATCCCATAGCTGATAGTAGATGGGTAAGTCCCGTTCATTGTGTCCCTAAGAAAGGAGGTATCACCGTTGTTCCTAATGATAAAAATGAACTCATTCCGCAAAGAATTATAACTGGTTATAGGATGGTAATTGATTTTAGAAAATTAAACAAAGCTACTAGAAAAGATCATTATCCCTTACCTTTCATTGATCAAATGTTAGAAAGATTATCTAAGCATACACACTTTTGTTTCCTAGATGGTTATTCTGGTTTTGCTCAAATACCTGTATCACAACCCGATCAAGAGAAAACCACATTTACTTGTCCTTTTGGAACTTATGCTTATAGACGTATGCCTTTTGGTTTATGCAATGCACCTTCTACCTTTCAAAGATGTATGACTGCTATATTCTCTGACTTTTGTGAAAAGATTGTTGAGGTTTTCATGGATGATTTTTCCGTTTACGGAACTTCTTTTGATGATTGCTTAAGCAACCTTGATCGAGTTTTGCAGAGACGTGAAGAAACTAATTTTGTCTTGAATTGGGAGAGGTGCCACTTTATGGTGAATGAAGGTATTGTCTTGGGCATAAAATTTCTGAAAGAGGTATTGAAGTTGATAAAGCTAAGGTTGATGCTATTGAGAAAATGCCATGTCCTAAAGATATTAAAGGTATAAGGAGTTTCCTAGGTCATGCTGGTTTCTATAGAAGGTTTATTAAAGAGTTCTCTAAAATTTCTAGGCCTCTTACCAATCTTTTGCAAAAAGATGTTCCATTTGTTTTTGATGATGATTGTCTAGAAGCCTTTGAAACACTTAAGAAAGCCTTAACCACTGCACCTATTGTTCAACCACCTGATTGGAACTTGCCTTTTGAAATTATGTGTGATGCTAGTGATTATGCTGTTGGTGCTGTTCTAGGACAGAGAGTTGATAAGAAATTAAATGTTATCCATTATGCTAGTAAAACTCTAGACAGTGCCCAAAAAAATTATGCTACTACTGAAAAAGAATTTCTAGCAGTTCTGTTTGCATGTGATAAATTCAGATCTTACATAGTAGATTCTAAGGTAACTGTTCACACTGATGATGCTGCTATTAAATATCTTATGGAAAAGAAAGATGCTAAACCGAGACTCATTAGGTGGGTTTTATTGCTACGAGAATTTGACTTGCATATTATCGATAGAAAGGGAGCTGAGAATCCCGTAGCAGATAATTTGTCTAGAATGGAAAATGTTCTTGATGACCCACTACCTATTAATGATCATTTTCCTGATGAACAATTAGCTGTCATAAATGCTTCTCGTAATACTCCTTGGTATGCAGACTATGCTAATTATATTGTTGCTAAATTTATACCACCTAGTTTCACATACCAACAAAAGAAAAAGTTCTTCTATGATTTAAGACATTACTTTTGGGATGACTCACATCTTTATAAAGAAGGAGTAGATGGTATTATTAGACGTTGTATACCTGAGCATGAACAGGAACAAATCCTACGGAAATGTCATTCCGAGGCTTACGGAGGACACCATACGGGAGACAGAACTGCACATAAGGTATTGCAATCTGGTTTTTATTGGCCTACTCTTTTCAAGGATGCTCGTAAGTTTGTCTTATCTTGTGATGAATGTCAAAGAATTGGTAATGTTGGTAGACGACAGGAAATGCCTATGAATTATTCACTTGCTATTGAACCATTTGATGTTTGGGGATTTGATTATATGGGACCTTTTCCTAAATCCAATGGGTATACTCATATTTTAGTTGCTGTTGATTACGTTACTAAGTGGGTAGAAGCTATTCCCACTAGTAGTGCTGATCATAACACTTCTATTAAAATGCTTAAAGAAGTTATTTTCTCGAGGTTTGGAGTCCCTAGATATTTAATGACTGATGGTGGTTCACACTTTATTCATGGTGCATTCCTTAAATTGCTTGCTAAATATGATGTCAACCATAGAATTACATTTCCCTATCACCCTCAATCTAGTGGTCAAGTAGAATTGAGCTATAGAGAAATAAAATTAATTTTGCAAAAAACCGTCAATAGATCTAGAAAGAATTGGTCTAAGAAACTCGACGATGCATTATGGGCTTATAGAACTGCTTATAAAAACCCTATGGGTATGTCTCCTTATAAAATGGTTTATGGAAAAGCATGTCATTTACCTCTTGAGTTAGAACATAAAGCATATTGGGCAATTAAAGAACTCAACTATGATTTTAAACTTGCCGGTGAAAAGAGTTTATTTGATATTAGCTCATTAGATGAATGGAGAACCCAAGCTTATGAAAATGCCAAATTGTTTAAAGAAAAAGTTAAAAGATGGCATGATAGAAGAATTCAAAAACGGGAATTCAAAGTAGGTGAGCAAGTTCTATTGTACAACTCTCGTTTGAGATTCTTTGCAGGAAAACTTCTCTCTAAATGGGAAGGACCGTATATCATCGAAGAAGTTTATCGCTCCGGAGCCATCAAAATAAACAACTCCGAAGGCACTAATCCGAGAGTGGTGAATGGGCAAAGAATTAAGCACTATATTTTAGGTACCCCCATTAATGTTGAAACTAATATCATTGAAACGATTACACCAGAAGAATACATAAGAGAGACCTTCCGGAACGCTCCAGAACCCTGAAAAGAAAGAGGTACGTGATACGGTAAGTAAACCGACTCCAAAAATTCCATAAAAATACTTTCTGTCAGTTTTGGAATATTAGAAAAAATACAAAAATAAGAAACAGCCGAGGGGACCCACCTGGTGCCCACGAGGCACCAGGGCGCGCCACCTGGTGGCTGATGGCCCCCACGTGAGCCTTCTCGACTCCGTTTTTCTTCTGGATTACTTGTTTTGCAAGATAAAAATTCTTTATATATACTCCCGGACGTTTTGACCACCGTATCGCAGAAATCTCCTCTGTTCTTGTTTCGTGCTATTTTTCTGGCAGATCTAGATCGCTATGGCTCCACCAAGCTCCTCCAAGGACAAGTTCTACGAGAAGGTCATCAACCCCTACCTACCGGAGGTGATAAAACACCCTCAAGCCATTGAGATGTGTGAGGGGGTGCTTCACATCCGGGATGTGCAAGGACCCAAGAAGACCGGGAGCATGGAGTCCAGGCTCGAAGCGGTGGAGCAGGAGATCTTCAAGTGCCAAGGGATGATGGAACGTGGACTCAGCGCCAACCACTCCATGATCACGGAGTTCACCCGTGATCGCAAGGTGGACGACTGATTGATGGGGGACATCATCTTCAAGCTCAATGAATGAATCGACTATCTCCAAGGCCAAATCTATGATCTTCAAAACCAAAATTATGAGTATGAGGCAAGATTCAAAGGTATGAGTTTAGCTGCAAGTTTCAGGACTCCGGAGACTCGTGCATATTTTTATGATGGGGAACCTATGCCATGGAAGCCGGAGGACAAGCCCACCACTTCATCACCACCACCATCACCGAAGAAGGAAACTTGAGTACATGGGTATGGGCACTCCCCTTGGCTTGTGCCAAGCTTGGGGGAGGTGCCCCGGTATCGTATCACCATGACTTTTGCTATCTTTACCTATTTTTAGTTCGATCCTTAGTTATTTCGTGATTTAGTTGAATAAAAGTTTAGTATGATCTATTTTCGAGTGCTAGTTTCATGATCTATCTATCTATGTAATCGAGTTGAGAGTTATATAATAAAGAGTAGTTTGACTTTTTGCTTCTTTACTTTCATGTTTCAATCTTAGCAATGAGAATAATGAAAAAGATCATATGCTAATCTTATGGAAAGTAATGACATTACATAAAGAAAAGTATAAGTAGTAAATTTTTTTGGAAGTTAACAAACATAGCATTAGTCAATGATGCAATTCATGAAAGAATTAATAAGGGAAGAGAAGATTTACGTGCAAATATACTATCTTGGACATCTTTTATGATTGTGAGCCCCCATTAAGTATTTTATGTCAAATTGTTGACGCTGGACAAGGAAGACAACGTAATGAGTTATGTTTGCTTATATTCACATAGAAGTTATATTATTATAGATCCTCCAACATGTGGTGCTTGCCCAATATCTTTGCTAGCCAAGAATCTACACAAGCGAAAATAAGCTTTGTACGAACTTGTGATGGTAAAGAAATAAAAGCGATAGACTGCATAATAAAGGTTGCTATCACAAGGGGCAATATAAAGTGACGTTCCTTTGCATTAAGAGCTTGTGCATCCAACAACAAAAAGCGCATGACAACCTCTGCTTACCTCTGCGAAGGGCCTATCTTTTACTTTTATGTATTTACTTTTTATGCAAGAGTCAATAGTGTTCTCTTCTATTCCTTTTTATTTTTCTCTTTTGCAAGCATCATGTGGTGGGGAAATATCTAGGCATATATATCCAGTTGGATATGAGTGATCATGAGTTATTATTGTTGACATCACCCTTGAGGTGAATAAGTTGGGAGGCGAAATTATAAGCCCCTGTCTTTCTATGTGTCTGGCTGAAACTTTTTGCTCCATATATATGTTGTGAGTGTTAGCAATCATAGAAGACTATATGATGGTTGAGCATGTGGACTTGCTAAAAAGCTCCTACATGAGACCCTTCCTGAAAATATGAGGAATTGCAATTGCATTGTTGACTGAGAACATAGTTTGTTAGTTTTCAAGAAAGTTTATACCTTATACTTCATTGTTGTGATGAATTGTTACTTGCTCATGAGAAGTTCTATGATAATAAATATTGCTGTTATAATAATGATCATGATGCTACTATGTCCGTATTTTGTTTTTATCGACACCTCTCTCTCTAAACATGTGGACATGATTATCGATATCGGCTTTCGCTTGAGGACAAGCGAGGTCTAAGCTTGGGGGAGTTGATACGTCCATTTTGCATCATGGTTTCCTACTGTTATTTATAGTGTTTTTAATCAATATAACACTTTGTGGAGCAATTCTAATGCCTTTTCTCTCTTAATATGCAAGATTTACACAAGAAGGGAGATTGCCGGCAGCTGGAATTCTGGACCTGAAAAAGCTATGTCAGAGATACCTATTCTGCACATCTCCAAATGAGCTGAAATTTTACGGAGAATTATTTTGGAATAAATAAAAAATATTGGAGCCAAGAAGTACCCGAGGGGGCCACCCAGGTGCCCACGAGGCACCAGGGCGCGCCACCCCCCCCCCCCCCCCCCCAGGCGCGCCCTGGTGGCTCGTGGGGACCCTGGCCAGCCTCTGGCCCCCATTTTCTGGTATATAAGTCCATTTGCCCTAGAAAAAAATATAGAGAAGACTTTTGGGACGGTGCGCCGCCATCTCAAGGCGGAACTAGGGCATGAGCACTTTTGCTCTCCGGCGGAGAGATTCTGCCGGGGATACTTCCCTCCGGGAGGGGGAAATCGAAGCCATCGACATCACCAACGATCCTCTCATCGTGGGAGGTCCAATCTTCATCAACATCTTCACCAACACCATCTCATCTCAAACCCTAGTTCATATCTTGTATTCAATCTTTGTCTCAAAACCTCAGATTGGTACATGTGGGTTGCTAGTAGTGTTGATTACATCTTGTAGTTGATGCTAGTTGGTTTACTTGGTGGAAGATTATATGTTCAGATCTATTATGCTATTTAATACCCCTCTGATCTTGAACATGAATATGATTTGTGAGTAGTTACTTTTGTTCTTGAGGACATGGGAGAAGTCTTGTCATAAGTAATCATGTGAATTTGGTATTCGTTCGATATTTTGATGATATGTATGTTGTTGATTCTCTTAGTGGTGTCATGTGAACGTCGACTACATGACAGTTCACCATCTTTGGGCCTAAGGGAATGCATTGTGGAGTAGTAATTAGATGATGGGTTGCTAGAGTGACAGAAGCTTAAACCCTAGTTTATGCGCTATTCCGTAAGGGGCTGATTTGATTCAATATATTTAATGCTATGGTTAGAGTTATCTTAATTCTTCTTTCGTAGTTGCGGATGCTTGCGAAGGGGGGTAATCATAAGTGGGAGGCTTGTTCAAGTAATAACAGCACCCAAGCACCGGTCCACCCACATATCAAATTATCAAAGTAGCGAATGCGAATCAAACCAACATGATGAAAGTGACTAGATGAAATTCCCATGTGTCCTCGAGAATGCTTTACTTATTATAAGAGATCGTTCCGGCTTGTCCTTTGCTACAAAAAGGATTGGGCCACCTTGCTGCACTCTTTGTTACTATTGCTACTTGTCACTTGTTATAAATTATCTTGCTATTAAACTACTCGTTACTGATAATTTCAGTGCTTGCAGAAAATACCTTGCTGAAAACCGCTTGTCATTTCCTTCTGCTCCTCGTTGGGTTCGACACTCTTACTTATCGAAAGGACTACGATTGATCCCCTATACTTGTGGGTCATCAACGGCA
Organism: Elymus sibiricus; assembly: GCA_039707655.1. Classification (NCBI taxonomy): domain Eukaryota; kingdom Viridiplantae; phylum Streptophyta; class Magnoliopsida; order Poales; family Poaceae; genus Elymus; species Elymus sibiricus. The sequence continues at coordinate 34,836,664 of CM077670.1, forward strand.
AACTCCGCCTCCGCCTGCTCCATGTTGAAGCCCGGCAACTCCGGCTCCGGCTGCTCTACCTCCTCCACCTCCATTGGAGCCAACTCCTCTCCCTCCGGCTGCTCCTCCTCCTCCTCCGGCTCCGGCGAGTCCGGAGGCAGCCCGGCAGCGATGCGGGCGGCGCGCGTGGCTTGTCTCGTCTGGATCTCCTGCTGGATCTCGTACCGGCGCTCCGGCGTGAGCATTGCGTAGTATAGGTGATCTTCCTTCGGACCATGGCGGAGCGCCGGAGCGTGGGCAGAGCGCCGGAGCGGGAGGGGAAGGAGGTGGATGGACTCGGACTGGTGGCGCAGAGAGGGGGGAGGTGGATGGGCTGGGTTGCGGACGCCGGCCGGCTTAAATAGGCGTATTTGGTCTTGGGCGGCGAGCCGGAGCAGCGCCACGCGGCGTTCACACCGCGGCGACGGACGCGGCGTCCGTCGGACCGCGGGGTTTCCGGACGTTTTCGCGTGGGACCCCGCCATTAATCCGACGTGGCGGGCGCCCCCATATCCGCCCCATATTTGGGTTGGATATGAGGAGTGCCCGTCAGCCCGGGCGTTTGAGGCCCGTTTAAGGCGCCCGGCTGGGTCGAAATTTAATGACCGGTCAGTGACCGGGCGGCCCGCTCGGGCGTATGAGGCGGGTTTGAGGCGCCCGGCTGTAGATGCTCTCACGCACTGCCATAGGGTGGTGCGCCGGTCAGGGGGGGGAGGGGGCGGGGCGCGCGCGCGGGAGGGGGATGGACGGACCGAGTCCAATGGGGATGCGAGCGGCCGGCCTCACCGGCGATTCTCGACTGTTGCTCGCAGGCGTGTCGGCTGGAGACGAGACAACGCGGGAGCCAAGCGTGCAGAGGCTCTTTTAACTCGCGGGGAGGGGCAAGTGCCATGCCGTGCATGCTGCAGAATCTAGCTAGCACGGCGAGAGCCCACGCTCGCCGCACCGCTACGTGTGCCCCATGACCCGCCGCGCTCGAGGACCATCCATCAATCCATCCCGCTGCGCGCCCGAGCGCCGGACGGACCACGGAGGCCACCCGGTGGAGTACGTAGGGAGCTGGCTGTTGCGGATAAGGCTCCGCCTGGTGCTGGTGGATGCGCGCGGTGTTGGGTGTTTGGGGCCGGGCAGGGAGCGACGCGGATGGTGACGCTGGGGCGCACAGTTCGAGGCCTATAGTGGATAGTACCCGTACTAATTATGCGTACATCCCGGGAGAGGGAAAATGAAGGCTGCCTATCCCCGAGACTGGGTGAAGCTACAGTAGCCACGGCCCGTGCCTTCAGCCGTCGGGTGGGCGAGCCACGCACACGCATGGTCCATGGCTACATGCCTACATGCTCCCTCACACACACCCCGCCTTGCTTAGAGCATTAGGACATCTCGAACGGCAACCCGCAAATTTCCTCCCGCATCCGTCCACGGACAGGGGGACCAGTCCGCAGACACGGATGCGGGAGGACGTCATCCAACCGTAGCCGCATACATTTCAAATTCTTTTTCAACAAACCGGATGAAATTCGTGTAAACAAGACCAGATTTCATATAAACATGTAAACACGTCCGGATTTCATATAAACATGACGGGTTTCATTACATTTACATCAAAGCGGTGCTAGTCCGGCTCTAGAGGTATAATTAATACCTAATCTAAATGGTCGCCGGCGCCCGTTCCCCGTATCCGGCCATGAACCCAGAGAACCGAAGCTTCGTCTTTTCCAGCTCCGCCTCCGTAACATCCGCCTCCGGAGACCCGGCAAGCGCAGATGTCCGCCTCCAGGTCGCCGCCAAGTGACTAATCGGCCATCGATGTTGAGCCCACCAAGCTTGGCATCGACGGGAAGGGAGGAGTGGTGGCCTTCCTTGGACCCGAGCGGCGGCGACCCCCCGTACACTACTCTTCCTCGCTGCCGCCGGCGCCCGCGGACGTGCCGGCTTCGTGGTCGCGGTGGCGGGGCGCGGCCTGGGCGTTGTCCTCCTCGTCGCCGGTCTCGCCGAACAGCGCCTCGCCGCCTCGTCACACTCCTTGGACACGGCCGCCACCTCCGCCACCCGCTGTCGGTACTGCCAGCGGGCCAGGCGGATCTCGCGGGCGGAGCGTTAGGACTGGAGGAACTCCGCCAGGTCCGCGTCCGGCGTCACCGCCCTGCCGGCGTCGAGCTGCTCCTCCGCCTGCAGTTGCTCATGGAGGGCACGGTGGTTGTAGGCGGCGTCGGCCTGCGCCTCCCGGAACTGCTCCTCCCGCTCCTCCCGCACCATGTCCATGTGATGGGCACGGGCCTCGCCGATGGTCAAGGTGCAATGCACCGGCGAGGGTGGCGCGGAGGAGGAGGAGGAGGGTGGCGCGGAGGATGAGGGCGGCGCCGGCCCGTCGCCGGCAACGTCCTCCATTGGGACGTTGTCGTCCTCCGGCTACCTGCCGGCCAGCCAGTCGCCAGCAATGGCGGCCATCTCCTTCTTCTGGTCCGATGTCAGCCCATCCCAGAGAGCTTTGGCGGGGGAGGGATCCATGGTGGGAGTGGTGCGGAGAGTGATCGAAGGTGGATGAAAGCGGCTATGGCCGGGGTACCGGCTTTTATAGCAATGGTGGACGGCAAAGGGACGGACGGGTGGCGCCGGAGAAGACGCCTCGGCAACCGCGTGCCATCAATGCGGGCGACAGACGGACGGACGGGCACCCGTCGTGTCGTTTGAACGTGCGGCAGTCACCTGCACCGGGAAGCGGTGCGGGCGGCACTCTCTCGGCCGGCGCGTCGCTTGAATGCCAGCGCCAGTGAGCGGTCGCGTCCGCTCTGGCCGGGCATGAATGCGGGCGCTGACGCTCTGGAGCGGCGCTGACCGAAAATGCGCGGGAGGGGGGAGGGGTTTTTGGTGGGCCAGGGCGGTCAGAAACGGGCTTGGGAGCGGTCCGGACTCCCGCAAACCTCCCCCACGTTTGTCTCCGGTTTTCGGGAGAAATCACGTCCGGACCGCCCGCGGACCGATACAGGTCGGTGTTGGATGGCTTCCGCGGTCCGGAAAGCGCGGTCCGGACGGTTGCGGGAGGTTTGAGGGTCGGCGTTGGAGATGCCCTTAGTGCAACTCCAACGCCCCGACACAAATGGACGTGAATTTTGTCTGTTTAGATCAGCTAGAGGCCTGCTGTCCACCGAAACCCGGCCGGTGCGCCCAAACGGTCTACGCATTTTCGTCCGCGCATCCGAACATTTGACAAGCAAATTTTCTAAAATGGGTCGGCGACCACAGTTCATGACAGCAGCCATGCCAGCATCCACAGTTCATGCCAGCGGCCGGCATACATTGCCAGCCTACAAAAAACCCCATAGTTCATGCCGGCACACTTGCCAGCACACAAAAAGACGGACATAATTCAACCACGCCATACATCTCGGCCATGGTTCATGTCGGCATGCATACAAAAATGATGGCGCTCTCGGCCATAGATCAACCATCTAGCCCGAGCATCTCTTTTTGCCTCTCGAACCAAACCCTCCTCCTCGGGGACAATTTGCCCAAGTCCACCGTCATGATCTCCACCTCCTTCACCATGAAAGCGAGTGCCACCTCTTTTGTTTTGGTCTTGGCATTGGCCGCCTCTATCTCGAGCTTCTTCGCTTGTATGTTCTCGTCCATCTCGAGCTTCTTTTTTTGTATCTCGATGTAGGCCTTCATTTGCTCCTCTTTCTCTTGGCGCTTCCTCTCCTCCCTTGCTTCCTTTTGGGTCATCATGCCTTGCAAAGTTTCTTGCAAGGCAAATGTCGCCGCATCACACTTCTCGTCCGTCTTGGAGTTGGCCTTCGCCCTTGGCCGCTTCTCTACCTCACCACGCTCAATGACGGCCTTCGGCCCTCCATTCTTCTTGAGGACGGCATATTGCTCCTTGAACTTTTCGTTATTATAAATGATCGTCCAACAATGGGTTAGGGTGAACGGCTTGTTTCCATGTTGGGCCTTGAATACTTCTAAAGTTTGGTATGCCTACAAAAAAAATGAAGGCGCCAATGTACATTCATATGCAATGGACATGCAAGCATCAATCATTGGAAACGAAAATGAAGAAGGAATTGCATACCATGTCTTAGATGCCTAGGCCACTCACGGGATGGCCTTCGATGCTCTCAAGGGTGGTATAAAACTTGTTGCACTTTTGTTGGATGAACCCCCACCTCTTTGAGATGGACACCCAATCACGCTTGCTCTGAAACTTGTATGGCGGAAACTTCTTACGTTCATGGAAGTGTGCATGCACTCTCAACCAAAAGGTTGATCTTTTTTGTTCAGCACCGACCTTGGGATCTTGTCCAATTTCCTTCCAACCTTCGCAAATGAACTTGTCCTCATTCTTTGTGTGTGCATTCGTCTGAATACTTTACCGTCTCTTCTTTGTGCATTGGCTTGTTGAGTGAGCTCACCAGCAAACAAATGCTCCCCCTCGATGTCCACATCATCTTCTTTCTCTTGGTCGTAGTCATCTTGCAATTCTTGGCCTTCCTGGGGCCCGAGCACCGGTGACGCCCGCGGACGTGTCGACTTCGTCGTCGTGGCGGTGGGCCGTGGTTAAGGCGGAGCTGACGACGTTGTCCTCGTCCTCTTTCTTGCCGTACACTTCATTCGTCGCCCAGTCGATCTCCTTGAAGGCGGCTTCTAACTCCGCCTAATGGAGGCGGTACTGCCAGCGATCATGGAAGATGTGGCGGGAGGAGCGGGAGGAGTCGAGCAGCGCCTCCTGCTCGCCCACGTCCACGCCCGCCGCAATGCCCATGCCAGCGGCGAGTTGCTCCTCCGCGCACCGGTGCTCGTCAAGAAGGCGGAGTTCTACTTGTAAACTGCGTTGGGATTTCCCCGAAGAGGAGGGGTGATGCAGCACAATAGAGATAAGTATTTCCCTCAGTGAGAACCAAGGGATCAATTCAGTAGGAGAACCACGCAAAACCTCGTGAACAACATCTACATACACAAAAGCAAATACTTGCACCCAACGCGGGCAAGAGGGCTGTCAATCCCCTTGAACTCATTATTTGCAAGGATTAATTCTGATAGTGATAGATAGATAAAGTAAATTGCAAAATAAAATAAAGGAAATAAAATTGCAGCAAGATATTTTTGGATTTTATATATGATAAAAGTAGACCCGGGGGCCATAGTTTTCACTAGAGGCTTCTCTCTCAAACGAATAGCATACGGTGGGTACAAAAATTACTATTGGGCAATTGATAGAAAAGCGCATAGTTATGACGATATTCAAGGCAATGGTCATGTATATAGGCATCACGTCCGAGACAAGTAGACCGACTCCTGCCTGCATCTACTACTTTTACTCCACCCATCGACCGCTATCCAGCATGCATCTAGAGTATTAAGTTAACGAAAACGGAGTAACGCCTTAAGCAAGATGACATGATGTAGACAAAGTAAACCCAATCAATATGAATAAACCCCGTCGTTTTATTCTAAATGGCAACAATACAAATACGTGTCTTGTCCCCTACTTTGTCACTGAGATATAGAACACCGCAAGATTGAACCCATTACAAAGCACCTCTCCCATTGTAAGATAAATCAATCTAGTTGGCCAAACCAAACGGATAGATCGGAGAGAAATACAAAGCTATAACAATCATGCATAAAAGAATTCAGAAAAGACTCAAATACTTCTCATGAATAATCTGATCATAAACCCACAATTCATCGGATCCCAACAAACACACCACAAAAGAAGATTACATCGAATATAACTCCAAGGAGATCAAGGAGAACATTGTATTGAAAATCAAAGAGAGAGAAGAAGTCATCTAACTACTAGCTATGGACCCGTAGGTTTGTGGTAAACTACTCACACATCATCGGAGGGGCAGCAAGGTTGATGCAGAAGCCCTCCGTGATCGATTCCCCCTCCGGCAGGGTGCCGGAAAAGGCCTCCAGATGGGATCATGGAAGAACAGAAGGTTGCGGCGGCGGAAAATTTATTTCGTGAGGCTCTCTGTTGGTTTCCAAATATTTGAGAATTTATAAAGGTGGAATTAGGTCAAAAGAAGCCACGAGGGGCCCACAAGGCAACAGGGCGCGCCCCCCTAGGGGCGCGTGGGGTTGCCTTGTGGCCTCCTCGTGAGGCTTCTGGCCTCCTCCCGAAGCTTCTAGGGTCTCTTTTGTCCAGAAAAAAAATCATCAAAAAGTTTCGTAGCGTTTGGACTTCGTTTGGTACTGATTTCCTGAAAAACCAAAAACAGGCAGCAAATAGCAACTAGCACTGGGCACTAGGTTAATAGGTTAGTCCCAAAAAATGATATAAAATAGCATATAAAACATCCAAGATGGATACTATAATATCATGAAACAATAAAAAATTATAGATACGTTGGAGACGTATCACGGAGCTTTTAGGCCTGGTCGGTCGGCCTGTGCCTGCCGGAATGCGGCCTCCCGCTCTGCCAACACCATGTCGGTGTAGTAAGCACGTTCCTCGCCCATGGTGATGCCAGCATGGGCCGACGAGGACGGTGGCGCCGGCTCGTCGTCGACCGCCTCTTCCATTGGGGCGTCCGCAACGCTGGCCTCCAGTGTGCTAGTCCGTTTGCCGGCCTGCCAGGTGGCTGCATTGGCGGCGATCTCCTTCTTCTGCTCGGACGAGAGGTTTTCTCAGAGGGCTTTGGAGCTCGAGGAGGTCATGGCGGGTGTGGTGCCGAGAGGAGATAGGGAGCGGAGGAGATTGGATGCGGCTATGGCCGGGCCTGGAGTTTAAATAGAGGGCAGATGGCAGGGCAAGTGGCGAGGTGGTTAATGATGGGCGGCAGACGGACGGACGGGTAACACCAGAGTAGGTTCCTCTGCAACCGCACATGTTGAATGTAGGAAGGCGGATGGACAGACTGTGGTTTGAACGCGTGGCAGTCGCGTGCACCGGAAAGCGATGTGGGCGGCGCTCTCGGCTGACGTGCCACTTCAATGGCAGAGCGACGTGAGAGGTCGTGTCCGCTGTAGGCCGGCATGAATGCGGCACTGACTGCTTCGGGCGGGTAAAGGCGCGGGCGAGGGAGAGGGTGTGGGTGGGTTAGGGTTGTCTGAGGCTTGCGTGTTGCGCGGTAGCGGTCCGGACACCCGCAAAGCCCCCCCCCCCCGGGTTTGCCAAAAAAATGATGTTAGAGCCGCATTGGATGGCAAAACACGTCTGGAACACGCGGTCCAGACGGTTGCGGGTGGTTTCAGGGTCAGCGTTGGAGATGCCCTGAAAAGCCTGGAGCAGGGTTCTCACTATATAATCCATACATTGATTAATAATCACGGTGGCAACGGGGACGGGGATGACCGGGGATGACTCCACCATCCCCGCCCCGATCCCCGCCAATCCCCATACCCGCGAGCCCCGTGAAGCTTCGCGGGGACAAAACGTCCCCCATCCCCGTTAATATCGGGTACCCGGTACCCGTCGGGTATCCATGGGGATCTCAAAGCTGACTGGGATATGTGAGATTGGAGAAGGCATGGTTGTTGGGAGAGGTGGACAAAAATAATTGTGTGAAATATCTAGGTATTAATTTATATATTGTGCATTTGTAGCACACATGTCATAGTTTTTCGGGTATCCATGGAGTCCCCATGGGGGGAATTTTATCCCCATCCCCGCCCCGCGAGACTAACGGGTACCCACCAGACAATACCCATGGGGTGAATTTGTTCCCCATCCCCGCTCCATGATGGGTAAATCCCCGCGGGTACCCGTCCCCACGGGGAATATTGCCACCTTGAATTAATAATGTACTCATAGAGGCTAGCTACTCGAGTATGAGAAATTTAAATACATGATATATCAGGGTCTTTTTTGTGGGAAATGAGATATCTGGTTAATTGGAAAAGTCCATTTGCTTTGCAAAAAAGGCATTTTACCAGAAAAATAAACACTTTTTGATTTTTTTTTAAACGGAGGCATAAGCTTTGCCTCAATTATATTTTTGAGTATATGCTTTCATCAAGATGCCAGTTGTTCTGTTCTGTTGTGTATATGCTTTACTTTGTCACCTCGGCACACCTTTTCCTCACCTCTTAGTGTTATCAATTAACAGGGATGCACACAACAACAAAAATGATTCCAATGTTTATTGGATAAGAGGATAATAATCCTAGTACCATCGTACTGGGGACAACTTGTAATTTGTGCCTCCATTTAAACTTCATGTCGCCAGGATTTATTTTGCAATTGCAAGTCTGTCTGACAAAGTCATAGATGGTGTTAGAACTGCGAAGAATGTTAAGAACTCGGCTGATCAAGATCAAGACCCAACAATTTTCTATCTTAAAGAAAAAAAGGATGAAAGCATGCACAGGTTGCTGCTGGTCTGGCCGTAACATGAAAGATTTTCTAGTGGGAGCAGAAAGGATAGGGCACCATACTGCAGTGACTAACACCAGGTGTTGCACGTCTTGTCTAGTGGTTTTGCTTCCTGCTTTAGTGTAGGCTCAATAACAAAACACAAGTCTGGTGGATTAGGATCAATGGGTAGTACTGATGTCTGATGCTAACAAAAGTCATGAACCTAAAGGAAAGAAAATGAGACAAGCAAAACATCACATGATCTGGTGGTATGGGCAACCACACACATGATCTAGTGGTAGGAGTGTAACCACAAGCTAGGCTATATATATGAACCCATCAACCACAAGCTAGGCTATCAACAAACCTACCAGAACAATCCATTAGTCCATGCTAGTACTAAGATGCCATGAGAAAGGTAATGCATGTTGACTAAATGTGTTGTTGCACAGTAGGTAAAAGTTTGTAGGACAAATCAAAGCTAGCCAAATTCTTGAGTCACTGTGAAGATGCATATGTGTATGATTACTTTGAGTGGCAAATATGGCTGCTTGCCTAGTTAAAAGGATGATAAAGATGTAGGGGAACGCAGCAGAAAACAAAAATTTCTGACCTACGCACCAGCCCAGGATCACTATGGAGACTGCATACAAGGTTTGATCTGTTTCGTTACCGACTCGTAGCGCAGCGGAAGTAGAGTCGATGACGATCGGCGGTGCAGATCCCCGCAGCTAGGATTTACAACCTCCCAACCGCGAGGATGTACTCCCACATCTGCCCCTCGGACAGCCCTCCGGGAGGCGGTCGGACAGTCCCTCGGACGGTGTCGCGGACAGCCCTTCGGGAGGACCTTCGAAACTTGAACGGTCACTCGGACAGCCCTTCGGGAGGACCCTCGAAACTAAGACGATCACTTGGACAGCCCTTCGGGAGGCACTCTCGAACTAAGACCGAAACTACGATCTCTCTACAGAGTTGCACACATACGGTGTCATCTATCCGGCAGGGCTTCGCCGTCCAGAACTAGTTCCCACCGGAACCCAGACAGCCTTTCGGCTCTACGAAACTATTTCGCTGGGAGGGAGAGAGAAGCCAGACAAGTCAATGGCATGTGTATGAGAGCAAGCATGAGCTGATTTTGGAGAGCTCTCTCCACCTCTATTTATAGGAGGAGCAAGGGGTAGAGGAAAGACCAAAAGGACCTTCCTAGGATCTTTCCACCACATGCCACATAAGGGTGTGTAGAAGATATCCACCATGAGGTGGAAGGACACCTCAAGGAGGGCCCCCCCATGCCATGGCCGAAATTTGCAGCCCCCTTGGGGAGCTCCACCTCCCTTTCACACACCAAAAGTGGTTTTCTTCTAGAAGAAAAACCCCATTTGCAAATCAGCCCAAAAAGTGCTTTTCACTATTCACGAAGACATTTTTCTGCGTCCGTTAAAACCCAAATTATTTCTGTGTGCCTAGAATAATTCTAGCACCCACCAAAACAATTTTGAACGCATTCCGAAACAATTTCGGAATAATGTTTCTTCAGCGAAAAGCAACCAAAACGGTTCCGGCTGCTCCGGAACATTTCCGGTTTTTGTCCCGGAAAATTCCCAGAAGTTTCCAGAACACTTCTGGCATCCTCCAAGAATTTCCAGGCGTGTGCCAGAACCAATTTGACTTAATGGAATACCCTGAAACAACTTTTCAGTTTCACCGGAACTATTCCGGTGTTCTCTCCGGAACGTTTCCGTTTCGTCCGAAACTTTTTCGGTGATTTTCTCTCAGACTCCCCGTCTAGTATTCAGCAGATAGATGACCCTTAAGCGTGTGACCCTATAGGTTCGGTGAAGTATAGACATGACCGGAACTATTTTCGATCAATGATCAACATCGGAGCCGTGGACACCCATATTGACCCCTATACCCACACGAATGAATATTCGAGTGAACCTCCAGTTGCCGTGTGCTATTCCTGTTGCTTCGCGATATGTTACAAATACCCGAGATGAGAAACATCGGCATCCTCGTGGATCAACACTTGTCCACAATGCCAGTTACCTCGTTGCCGGTTTTTTTTTCTCTTTTCTCGTTTACGTGTTCCGGCATCCCTGTGATCAAATCACACTTGTGTCTGGCCAGACGATGACGGATACCGTAACACCGAGAGGGCCCAAGAATATCTCTCCATCGTCGGAGGAGCAAATCCCAATCTTGAGCTATCAAGTTACTTAACACACTTTTCCATGAACCCGTAAGCCGCCGTAATAGCCACCCATTTACGGATGACGTTTAACAAACCCCAAAGTTCATGAAGCAAGTATGAAGAAACTCAACACTCTCATGGTCTAAGGAATTATGCAAACATTAACTTCTCTGTGTTATTAACCATTAACTTATGACGAATGAATCTCATAGCATAACATCAATCGGGTCGATTCAACACAAGTGTTCTACTAACATTGTGCCCTCAAAGTTGCCGGCATAGACATGCCCATGATCAGGAAAACAGAACCATCATGCAACACTTGAGCTAGTCTTAGAGGCCAGACTAAGAATACATTTTACCGTTTATTATTCCACACGTGCATATGAGTCTTCCTTCGAGCCTCGTGGTTATTGCAGACTCGAGAACCATAGCAGTTATAGCATGGAACATAAACCTAATTATGAACAGGGAGATAATCAATAACATTTATTATTGCCTCTAGGGCACATCTCCTACAGACTCCCACTTGCACTAGAGTCAATAATCTAGTCAATGCTAATGCACTTTACACCTATGGCATACTGGTGTAAAAAATGCTTCGAATGTGGTATAGCCTGATGTCCAACGGATCTGACGACTTCAGCTCCGTGTGTAACTTTGCATATCCTCGCGTTTTCACGCTTTCACAAAATTCATATTTTGTGTGGACTTGGCTTTGCATATGTGTGAATCATTGGTCGAAACCTGATTCCTCAGACTGAGCTATGGAGCAACTATCTGCAATAGTGTCCCATAGACCAAAGCCATCTTGGAACCATACTAAGTTCATGAATGAACTATATGATTCAACAACTTCTTTGTCGCTTCTTAAGCGTCAACATACTTAGCCTTTGTTATAGAATTCGCCACAGTATCTTGTTTGGAACAATTTCCAACTACCGTGCCATCATATTGTGTATTACACAAAACCCTTAACTTAAATCGAAAATCGCATGGAGCATTGATGAAGACTGTATCGATGTAATTACTTACAACGAGCACTTCATAATCTCTGCTTGCGAGAAAACATGTCATCACTACTACTCTAGTACTCAATGACATCTTTCACTGTTGTCCTATGATCAGTACTTTGATCACTTTGGTATCCATACTCGCAACAACTTTTGGAGTATCGGACATATCTGGTTGTTTTACATACCATGGAATACATGATTAATCCAAACACAAGAGTGTGTGGAATCTCCATCATGTATTTTACTCATCAGTGTTTTGGGACACCGAGTCTTGCAAAAACTCTTTCCATGTGACTTCGGCAAGAATCACTCCTTGGCGTTTTAAATGCTAAAAAGTTTTAGCATCTTGTCAATATGTATTCATTGCTTAGCCCCATTAGGTAAATCTATCTCCATAGATCATCATGCCTAATATCGAGGCTATTTAGCCCAAGCACTTCATCGGAAAAACTATTTTCAAATGAAGTCCTAATTCGTGTCAAGAAATTTATTTCCAATTAACAATGTGTCAAGTACACAAGGTTTTTAGAAATATTATTATGCTCCCACTTACTTTCTTGAATCACAAGCAACTTCGATACCCATTTGATGAAGTCAAAACCCTTTTGACCATTCCATAAAAAACGAAGATTCCAACTCCACTTTGCTCTCTTCTGTCCATCGCTGGAACTCTGAAGTTTTCATACTTACTAGCATCCTCTGGATCGACAAATTACTTTGGACTGTATCACATACAAGTCCTAGGTTTCATTTCCATCACATGGAAATCCTTTTGTCATCCATGTTTCATATCTCATGATTGAAAAATGTATTAATTGCTAGTTCAACCCGAACCGACTTTAAGCATCGCTACGGTGAGACAATCTCATCGTAGTCAACTCCTTGAACTTGTTATTGCAACAAGTCGAGCTTTATGGATAAAACATTTTATCCGTATCAGTTTTTAGTTCCATAAATATTCGTTAGACTCTAAGTCTTCCGAAAGGTGTATCAAGATCTTAATCTTGAATCACTTATATGGAAACTATCTCGGATTGTATTGGCATTTAGCCAATTTCGGAGTCAGGGCCCATCAACGCTTCCTTGTGAATCGTAGGTATAATGTTGTCTAACAACAATATCTCGTTTGCGCACCTAATAGGTTTGCATGAGCTTTGCCTACGTGGTTCAGCTGCAAGTTCGACCGAAGTTCATACATTTTATTGTAGAGACTTCCGTATCAGTCGCAGTAGGAAACTCCGGAATTACTTCCAAGGTCTCTTTCCTTTGATCTGATGACGATGATACTGTTTATCTCGTCGAGTTGCACTGTTCTCCCACTCACCTTTTTGAAAGAACCATTTTCTTCAAAAAAGCATACCGTTCTTTGTGGCAAACCTATTTGCCTCGGTATTGTGGTGGGGAAATACCCAATGACTTGGGATAACCTACAAAGTAGCACTTGTCTGATTTGGAATAGGTTTGCAACCTTTTACACAAGCCCCATATTCCAAATGTTAAGAAAAGATATAATATGGTTGGGCGTACCATACCATGGCGTCATTTCAACAGACCCGATGGAGCTCTTTTCAGTGTAAAAGCCACAGTCTCTAAAGCATCACTTTAAAAGGGATAATGACAAGTTTATTTATGTCATCTTTGATCTTACCATGTCATGAATGGTTCGATTACATCTACACGGACTCTCCACTTGCAGTGGTGCTCCGGGAGGTGCAAGTTATGAAACCCCTTTCACAACTCATCAGACATTCGCTAAACTTGTAACTCAAATATTCCTTTCTGCAATCGAATTGTAGAAACATAATTTTCTTGTTACAACAACTTCTACTTCATTTTTGAAAACCTTATGAATGAATTCAAAAGATCCAGACTGACCGCATCAACATCGTCAACTGGAGGAACCACCGGCACGACATCATCGTCCACAGGAACTGCCAACACAATTGGCTCAGACACCTTCAATTGCTCACTTGACAGAGGCGAAACATGCCCCACACACGAGGTCGCCGCCGAGTCGGCCTCCAAATGCTCCACAGACAAGGGAGAAGTAGGGCTCAGACATAGCTCCCATAGCTCAGGCATGGCCTGCAGCACCGGAGCCTCAAGCACGGCGATGGACTCGCCCTCGGTGATAGGCAACACAGGGGAAGGGGCCGACAGCGATGATGAACTGTCCCCTACACGAGGGGAGAAACATCCATATAGCTCTTGCCACCCTTCCTTCGTGAAGCTAACATCGGCCACACCGGGAGGGCGTGCCGTCGGAGTGGTCTGCGACAAAGCCGACGCAAGGGAGGGACTGTTAAGTGCATCCTCCGCCCGCTCGAGAAAACTCCCAACGCGCGTCAGCCAACTCTGCAGCAGCGCTGTCTAATCAGCCAGAGTGGATCGCAAGATCACATCAGGCGGGGTTGCTGAGCCAACGGTGGCAGAGACGACAGACGCCCAAGACCTATGGCGAAGCGCCTTGAAGGGGAGCGCGGATTTCTTTGGACCCTCACATGAAGTTGGAGCAGGACGATGCACGGTACTGAGGACTGGCGACATAGCAAGGCATGCCAAGGAGTTTAGAGGACGCCATGGATTACGACATCCGCGCGCAAGGTGACCGTTCTCCAAGCAACGAGAGCACCGAAGCGGATCTCTGCAGACAACCGCACGATGCCCAGGAGCGAGGCATCTGCAGCATCTACCGTGCAGCCAAGCAGGGATGGGGCGAGGAGCCATTGCGGGGGCTGGTGGCGTCGGGCGACGTGGACCACGCCAGGGCAACACCTCTTGCCATCCCCCACTCGCCTCCGCCATGCACCCCATGCCCGGCTGAGAGGCGGCCAGAGGTGAGGCCCTGGCAGCAAGCGGAGTCATAGGGGCCAACTCCTCTTCATCATCATCATCGTCATCGGCGGCGGCGGCGAGTGAGGTCCATGACCCAGGCTCTGGCCGCCCCGAACCGAGAACTGGTGGAGGCACCGGGCGCTCCAAACCGTCTCCCATGCACGCGCCATTGGAGACAGCCAGCGGCGACGTTGATGCCAGGACGCCCATCTCGATCTGCAGCCCGCGAGCGCTCGCGAGGAGGCTCAACCCATCTCGGAGGTGTTCTCGAAGGGCCCCTAGGGCGGACTCGATGCCTCCGGCATCGATGGCGCGTGTCATGGGAGGTGGCGACATCCCTGGATCCGCGTCAGGGCGCGGACACGACGGGAGCACGGAGGAGAGCAGAGCCGTGGGGCTGGCTGACGGCAGTTGCAACAGCAGAGGCTGGTGGTGGAGGAGAGCCAACGTCGCAGAGGGCGCCGTCGCGGACGCCGTCACCGCCGGAGGGAGCAGGTCGCGGGGTTGGTGTTCGGTCAACGCTGCCGAGGGCGCCATGGCAGAGTTCTGATTTGACATTGATGAGGAAAATTTAGGGCCAGAAAAGAAAAACAATTGTGAAATGACTTAAAGATGGCCTGACTATAGATTGCTACTCCCTTTCCATCGACTAAGCACAACTACTGAATAAAATATAGACCATATAATCGCATCATGTACTGATTGATCAAAATCCACTATCTCAATTCTGACCAGTACACACTTAAATATTTATATGGACACACGAGGAGATGCATTATGCAGAGGCCGGATATAATGCTTAAACCTTTTAAATAATAAAGCGCCTTTTATTGAAAAAATTTGATCACTTAGTTATTTCGTCGGCTTAAGTTGTTGACTGAATAAGTATTATTAAAAAAAACGATACTTCATAGTACAACAAGCTGATATCATTTGATTCGTCTTGTTGGAGGAAGCTAAGGCACTAACAACAACCCATCATCTATCAACAACTTTTTGGCGAAAAGGAGGATATCAACATCCAACAGCAAGGCCATTGACAGTGAGACGTTCCCGATTTTCTTTCGAAGCTGATGAATGTAACTGTCAATTTCTAGGCTCTCTAGCTAGCCTGAAAGAAATGTTCTTCTACCTCACAAGAAGCAACTCCCTGCAGCCATGCGTGTCAGCATCAGCTATGAGCACGACGGCGCCTGTATATATCAGGTTCTTTGGCCATGCATGAATGCATATGTCTCTTTGAGTCTCTGCAGTGCAGAAACTAGCATTAGATTTAGATATACCTTCAACCAAAGCGAGGGGCCATGTAAAATAAGTAAATGATTGCTATTCTTAGGGCATCTTCAACGCGGACCCCAGAAACAGACACTGTATTTTTTTTTTGTGGACAGTGATATGGTAGCTGGCCATCCAACCAGGCTCGCATACGTTTCAAACTAGATTTGAATAAACTGGACGAATTTTATGCAAACCGAACCAAATTCATTTCACTTTCGACATATTACAAGTAAACAAAAGCGGACTAGCCTTTTTAACCTAGTCTAAACGATCGCCGGCCGTGGCGGAGTCCGTGTCCGATGTCATGTCTTTCCCATGTCCGGCAAGCTCAATGGCCGGCCGTGAGCGTCGGAAAGTGAAGTTGCGAGAAGGGAAGATTAGAAGTGGCCTTCCAGTGACCCAAGCCGTGGCGGCATCCCATGTTCTACTCTTCATCTCCGGAGTCTGCCTTGTCGACGGTGCCGGACGTGGACGTGCCGGCCTCGTGGTCGTGATGGCGGGGCGCGAACTGCACGCCACAGATAGTAAAAGAATAGTAAATGATTGGAATTCTTTTCTGTTGGTGGCAAACAGGAAAAGAAATTAAAAAGCCTCTTTTGTGTGGACAGGACACCCAACCAAGCGCAATGCTTGCAAAATCGTTTGCTACCTCAGGAGTTTATGGTCCATCTCGTGCTTGGTTGCAGGATGGATAGATATATGAAGAGCCATGGATAGAGGTGTTGAAGTTGCTTCAGGATGCAGGGGCCTTGGATTCAGGGTTCAGAGAAGAAAACAGAGCTCATCTCTGCTTCCTTGGCTTGGCCTTCCGGGGCAGTAATTGTGGTAACTGGTGAGATTCCATAGAAGGCAGGCAGAGGCAGGCTAGCCTGGGCCTGGGCCTGGAATCAGGGTGGTACTGTGCATCAGCTAACAGTAGCTAGCTGCACTGAAAGTCTGAAACAATGCATGCAACAGTATTGCTTCTGCAGAAGTCTTTGCCCGGCAGACAACCCAATAATGGCCAATGTGCAATTGGAGCACTGCAGTAAAACTGGAATCGCCGATGCCCTTTTTTTTTCCTTTTTCTTGACGCAAGTTGAGCAAGAAGGTATCACATGAGAGGCCCAAATATGCCACCAATCAATCGACAGAGCGCCGATGCGCTTTGGAAAATGGGGGAAAGATTCCCTTCTTTTTCAGGGTTGGCGTGGTGTCTTGTCACTGTACATAGTTTTGAATGTGAGTCGCCATTGCATCATCATAGTCCACTGTGCAGAGTAGGATTCTAGAAGTCTCGTGAGCTTCTCTTGCAATCTCTCTAGGTGGATTAGCCACTGCTATCAACTTGAATTAACACTGTATCAACTTGAATTAACCGGAACCATCAAGGAAAGTAACTTGGTATTTTCTTAACACTGTAAACAAACAGGTGACTGACATGACGAGGGTGACGGGTGCTCGTGAAGGAAGGAGGACAAGGAAGATCGGCCACTTTACATGACCTCACTTGAACCACTAGTGACATTTATTGGGATTTGCAGCAGGTCACGCCCATTTGGGTCCCTTTCCAGGATTCAGAGCACTTGCATGTCTCTTTCTTCTTCATCATGTTTGTCAAGGAAGGCCTTCTCTCTTCTCTGTGCCAAAGGCAGAGCACTGAATGAAACCCATCCATCCATCGTGCGCTCATCTCGTAGTACGTAGGGAGTTCGTGCGATCTGTTGGTGAGTGGAAAATGAATTCTTAGAACGGAACAAATTATTCTATTGTTCACTGAGGAACGATTGCAATAAGTTGTGGGAGAAGTGTCACCGTTCTTTCTTTTTTGTTTTGTTCTTCTGCTCCCCGAGAAGAAAAACTTCTTCTGTTCAACAGGGCTAGTTTAGCTTCAGCCCAACCTTCCAACTCCATCCTCATCGAAAGCCCACGATTCCATGACCTCAACTCTACACATACACAAATAGATAGGGGAGGTCATGCCGCTGGTTGCGGCGCATAGGCCGATCCGACTCGGCCAGGCCACTAGTGGCTGTAGCACTTGTACCGTCACGACGTACGTACTATAGTACGATACTATGGCAAGTTGCAATTTTGGAATTATTTGATTATTATTTTTGAAAAACATGAACAGTTTTTTGGAAGAATTGAACAAATTTTGAAATTCCAAACAGTTTTTTAAAACACAAACAAAAAATTAAATTCATAAAAATATAGAACGTTATGAACATTTTTTGAAAAAACATGAAGACATTTTGAAAACGTGAGTTTTTTTAAAAATTCTGAACATTTTAAAGATTACAAACATATTCCAAAAAAAGTGAACAATTTCTCAAATTCCAAACATTTTTTAGTAAAATGTTAAAAAAAATTAGAAATTATAAATATTTTTGGAAACTTTGAAACAAAATCTTAAATTTTCAACACATTTTGGGAAAAGTATTTTTAAAAAAATTTGAGTTTTTTTAAAAAATAAAGAAAATTTGAATATTTAAATTTTTCTAAATTGTAAATTTATGAAGAAAAAAAAGAAATTCTAAAGACATTTTTGGGGAAAGTGGTTTTTTAAAACAATTCTGAACAATTTTTCCAAAAAAGGAATATTTTTTAAATCCTAAAAAATTGGAAGATTTTGAACATTTTTTGAAATGGTGAATATATATATAAATAAAAATAAAAATAAAATAAATAAATAAACCGAAAGAAATAAAAAAAGTAAAAGAAACCAACAGGAAAAACCGGTCTAGCAACCATCTAGAAGGTTCCCAAAACCAGAAGAAAACCATACAAGAAAACACTAGGCTAAAGCTAGATAATGGGCCGGCCTAGTTTGTCGCTTGCTCGTTCGTTCGTGTGCATTTGATCGACTCTTTGACGCACAAAGCGTCATACAGGTAATTCGTATAGATAGGGCCATCAATCATGAGAACTGCATGGATGAACCCATGGGCATATGAACCCACTTTGGAAAACTTATTTATAAATGCCAAAAAAATCTGAAAAAAGTCTCATGCATACCTCTTCACATTCTGTATGCGCGCAAAAAGTTTCGTGGAAAAATAACTTTTTCTTTGGCCTGTGCAAAAAAGACAAAAAAAGTGTCATGGAAAGCTATTTAGAAGCACTGAATTTGTCTTTTTTGCGGAGGCAAAACCAAAAGAGATTTTTTTCACAAAACTTTATGCCGCGCACAGATGTTGCGAATATGTATGCGTGAAATTTTCTTTTGAACTTTTTGACATTTTAAAACGTTTTTAAAATGCATTTTTTGAAAAGTGGGTTCATATGCCCATGGGTTCAGCACATCCACACTCCATCAATCATGGGCCAAACATTTTAAGATTGAATGCTTAACTTCATTGCGTCATTTCGACATGGAAACTTGCACAGAAAGCATGCATTTTGACGAGTGTTAAGGAACCATCGGATGTTCCTCTGTATAATGGTTCACTCTATGCTGAAAAAGTAATCCAGGGAAATTATGTGTTCATTCTTGGTGTAAATTTCAAAGAAAAAAAAAGAGATGTGGTGGTGTCGTCTAGGAGGTGACGATGATGTCGTGACCGACAGATTGATTGTGGTGGATTGGACCGGCGCGAACTATGTAATCTCTCCTTCCAAGCTTGTCATCAAACTCACAGATGTCGGTCGCTCGTGTGTGGTGACCGACATGCTAAACTCGGAGGGTTTTTGGGTTTACTTTGAGTCATAGGAGAAGTCGTACTATAAAGAGGGGTTGCTATGATGAGGGAGTTGGGAAACTCATTTCAAATCATACACATGTTGCTTTCGCAAAATTCAAAGAATGTTTTTTTTTACTATTTACCGTAGAGCAACAACCGTACAGCCTTTTATTCCAGACATTTTTGCCCAGGCTGTTTAAATCTACTCCCACCGGGAGTTTAACCCACAACCTACTGTGCTACTAAGGTCGTTGCAACCACTAGGCTACCGGCCCGTTGGTCAAAGGAAGAGTTTTCACCAAGGTTAAAGTGGTCTCAGTAGGATGTCCGGGGTCATGGACCTCCGGGTGCCCGGGGTCATGGACCTCCGGGTGCCTGATACGTCTCCAACGTATCTATAATTTTTTATTGTTCCATGCTATTATAGTATTAATCCGGATGTTTTATATGCAATTATATATCATTTTTTGGGACTAACCTATTAACTCAGTGCCCAGTGCCAGTTGTTGTTTTTTTTTGCTTGTTTTTGTCTTTTCAGAAAATCATTATCAAAAAGAATCCAAACGAGAACAAACTTTGAATTAATTTTTTCTGGACCAGAAGAGACCCACGAAACTTCGGGAGAAAACCAGAGGAGCCACGAGGGAGCCACAAGCTCGGAGGGCGCGCCCTAGGGGGTAGGGCGCGCCCCCCAGGCTTGTGGGCCCCTCGTAGCCCCTCCTGACCTAATTCCAACGCTATAAATTCTCAAATATTCCCAATATACCAGAGAGACACAAGAGAAAACCTTTCCGCCGCCGCAAGCCTCTGTTCTTCCGCGATCCCATCTGGAGGCCTTTTCCGGTACTCTGCCGTAGGGGGAATCGATCACGGAGGGCTTCTTCATCAACCTTGCTGCCCCTCCGATGATGTGTGAGTAGTTTACCACAGACCTACGGGTCCATATCTAGTAGCTAGATGGCTTCTTCTCTCTCTTCGATCTTCAATACCATGTTCTCCTCGATGTTGTTGGAGTTCTATCCGATGTAATCTTCTTTTGCGGTGCGTTTGTTGGGAGCTGATGAATTGTGAGTTTATGATCAGATTATTCATGAGAAATATTTTAGTCTTTTCTGAACTCTTTTATGCATGTTATTATAGCTTTGTATTTCTCTCCGATCTATCGATTTGGTTTGGCCAACTAGATTGGTTTGTCTTGCAATGGGAGAGGTGCTTTGTGATGGGTTCAATTTGCGGTGCTCAATCCCAGTGACAGAAAGGGACATGACATGTATTTGTATTGTTGCCATTAAGGATAAAAAGATGGGGTTTAATCATATTGCTTGAGTTTACTTTGTCTACATCATGTCATCTTACTTAAGGCGTTACTCTGTTTCATACTTAATACCCAAGATGCATGCTGGATAGCGGTCGATGGGTGGAGTAATAGTAGTAAATGCAGGCAGGAGTTGGTCTACTTGTCTCGGACGTGATGCCTCTATACAAGATCATTGCCATGAATCCGTCATAATTATTTGCTTTTCTATCAATTGCCCAACAGTAATTTGTTTACCCACCGTATGCAATGTGTTCGAGAGAGAAGCTGATACGTCTGCTACTTGTAGTATTTCCCCGAAGAGGAGAGGATGATGCAGTATAGTAGAGATAAGTATTTCCCTCAGTTAAGAACCAAGGTTATCAATCCATTAGGAGAACCAAGCAAAATTCCGTTAAGCGCACCTGCACACACAAGAGCAAACACTTGCACCCAATGCAAATAAGAGGGTTGTCAATCCTCTTAGCGGTTATTTGCAAGGATTAAATCTTATCGAGGTAAATAGATAATCTAAACTACTAATTAAAATAAAAGTAAATAAATTGCAGCAAGGTATTTTTAGGTTTTTTATATAATAAAGATAGACCCGGGGACCATAGTTTTCACTAGAGGCTTCTCTCTTGAGCACATTAACACACGGTAGGTAAACAAATTACTGTTGGGCAATTGATAGAAATGCAAATAATTATGACAGATTCATGGCAATGATCATGTATATAGGCATCACGTCCGAGACAAGTAGACCGACTCCTGCCTGCATCTACTACTATTACTCCACTCATCAACCGCTATCCAGCATGCATCTAGGGTATTAAGTGTAAAACAGAGTAACGCCTTAAGCAAGATGACATGATGTAGAGAAGCAAATTCAAGCAATATGAATAAACCCCATCTTTTTATCCTTAATGGAAACAATACAAATACGTGTCATGTCCCTTTCTGTCACTGGGATTGAGCACCGCAAGATTGAACCCATCACAAAGCACCTCTCCCATTGCAAGATAAATCAGTCTAGTAGGCCAAACTAAACCGATAGATCGGAGAGAAATACAAAGCTATAACAATCATGCATAAAAGAGTTCAGAGAAGACTCAAATATTTCTCATGAATAATCTGATCATAAACTCATAATTCATCGGATCCCAACAAACACACCGCAAAAGAAGATTACATCGGATAGAACTCCAATAACATCGAGGAGAACATTGTATTGAAGATCAAAGAGAGAGAAGAAACCATCTAGCTACTAGCTATGGACCCGTAGGTCTGTGGTAAACTACTCACACATCATCGGAAGGGCAGCAAGGTTGATGTAGAAGCCCTCCGTGATCGATTCCCCCTCCGGTAGAGTACCGGAAAAGGCCTCCAGATGGGATCGCGGAAGAACAAAGGCTTGCGGCGGCGGAAAGGTTTTCTCTTCTGGCTCTCTGGGGGTTTCCCAATATTTGTGAATTTATAGAAGTGGAATTAGGTCAAACGGAGTCACGTGGGCCCCACAAGGTACCACGGCGCACCCCCTGGGGCACGCCCTAGTGCCTTGTGAAGCCTCCGTGAGACTTCTGGCCTCCTCCCGAAGCTTCCCAGGTTTCTTTTGTCCAGAAAAAAATCTCCAAAATGTTTCGTGGCATTTGGACTTCATTTGGTACTGTTTCTCTGAAAAGCCAAAAACACGCAAAAAACAGCAACTGGCACTAGGCACTGGGTTAATAGGTTAGTCCCAAAAGTGATATATAATTGCATATAAAAACATGCAAGATTGATACTATAATAGCGTGGAATAATTAAAAATTACAGATACGTTGGAGACGTATCAAGTATCCCCAAGATTAATTCCTGCTCGTCCTCGAGTAGGTAAATGATAAAAACAGAGTTTTTGATGTGGAATGCTACCTATCATGTTTCATCATGTAATCTCTCTCTTACGGTATGAATAATAAGATCCAAATGATTCAAAGCAATAGTCTATAATTTGATATAAAGACATCAATACTCAGGCATACTAGCAAACAATCATGTCTTTCAAAATAAAAATGCTAAAGAACGTTATCCCTACAAAATCATATAATCCTGTCATGCTCCATCTTCTTCACACAAAGTATTTATCATGAACAACCCCGGTTTTAGCCAAGCAATTGGTTCATACTTTTTAACGTGCTTCAGCTTTTTCAACTCCCACTCAATACATGAGCGCAAGCCATGGATATAGCACTATGGGTGGAATAGAGTATGTTAATAGAGATAAATAGGAGAAGTCAAAAATGGAGAAAGTCTGACATCAACGAGGCTAATCAACGGGCTATGGAGATGCCCATCAATTGATGTCAATGCGAGGAGTAGGGATTGCCATACAACGGATGCACTAAGAGCTATAAGTGTATGAAAGCTCAACATGAAAACTAAGTGGGTGTGCATCCAACTTGCTTGCTCATGAAGACCTCGAGCATTTGAGGAAGCCCATCATCGGAATATACAAGCAAAGTTCTATAATGAAAAATTCCCACTAGTATATGAAAGTTACAAAGTAGGAGACTCTCTATATGAAAAACATGGTGCTACTCTGAAGCACAAGTGTGGAAAAAGATAGTAACATTGCCCCTTCTCTCTTTTTCTCTCATTTTTTTTCTTTTTTTTCTTTATATTTTTTTCATGGCTCTTTTTCGCCTCTTTTTTTTTTCTTTTTTTCTTCTTTTTCTCGTCCGGAGTCTCATCCCGACTTGTGGGGGAATCATAGCCACCATCATCCTTTCCTCACTGGGACAATGCTCTAATAATGATGATCATCACACCTCTATTTACTTACAACTCGATACTAGAACAAAAATAAGACTCTATATGAATGCCTTTGGCAGTGTACCAGGATGTGCAATGATGCTAGCGTAACATGTATAAAAATGATGAACGGTGGCTGAGCCACAAATACTATGTCAGCTATATGATCATGCAAAACAATATGACAATGACGATGTGTGTCATAAAAACGGAACGGTGAAAGTTGCATGGCAATATATCTCGAAATGGCAATGGAAATACCATGATAGGTAGGTATGGTGGCTATTTTGAGAAAGATATAAAGAGGCTTATGTGTGATAGAGCGTATCATATCACGGGGTTTGGATGCACCGGCGAAGTTTGCACCAACTTTCGATGTGAGAAAGGGCTATGCACGGTACCGAATAGGCTAGCAAATTGTGGAAGGGTGAGAGTGCGTATAATCCATGGACTCACATTTGTCATAAAGAACTCACATACTTATTGCGAAAGTTTATTAGCCTTCGAAGCAAAGTACTACTACGCATGCCCCTAGGGGAGAGGTTGGTTGGAGTTAACCATTGCGCGCCCCCAACCGCCACACAAAGGAAGACAATCAATAATAAATCATGCTCCAACTTCTTAGCATAATGACAGATCATACGTGAATGCTTCGGGAATCACAAACCTTAACACAATTATTCTTACTAAACCATAATTATCTACTAATACCTCCTTATATTACCATCTTAATATCGCAAAACTATTGCAAGGAATCAAATTTATCATATTCAGTGATCTACATGAAAGTTTTTATTATGACGAAATATCAAGTGAAAACGGCTATTTAGTTAAAACTGAAAACTATCATCGTACGTCATCTGATCAAAGATGTACGGTGCACAACAAAGGTGGGAATCTAACTAGCCACTTAATCACAGTTTTGCAGCTAGCCCCCTGCCCTTACGTCCTAGCTTGGTAACGATTCAGCAAAAAAAAGGGGAAACAAATCGACCCGTGAGAGAGGGAGACTTGGAGGCGGCGGCGATTCGGCGGCGACATACTGCAGCGCCGCTCCTCTGGCGACGGCGACTCGGAGGCCGTGGCCCCGAAGTGACCGCTAACCGGCACTGCCTACACGCGCTGGTGGCGGCGGCGGCGGCGGTAGCCCCACGTAACGGCGACCCAACGGCCACGGTGACCTCGGCGGGCCAGCCGACCTGATGCTGACCCATGCGAGGGAGGCCCGGCGACCGCGGTGCTGCCTCCCTACGATGGCTTCCCGGCGGCTTGCCCTTCGAAGCTGCTGTTTCTGTAACTGAATGATGAACGGTGTTTTGCTGTAATTGAATGAATGGGATGCACAGTACAGATAAGTCCTTGTTGTTTTGCTGCATCTGAATGAAAATGGATGTACAGAAAATACTTGAATGGATGTGGTTATACAAGAAATCTTTGGTCTTTGCTATTGCTGTACATAATGAAATTGCATATTTACTGAATGAATGTGAATTGGTTCTAGAAATATGTCTTGTCTGTATCTATGGCGAGCTGAAATTTCTGCGGTATTGCCTGCGACAAATTCAGGACAGAGGGGGCTCTCACTTTCAGATGGGTGCATTTGATTAATTAGATGGTCCATGCCATTAGCAAATGCACTATTGACTGTTTGTCTATTCTCTGTCTCACAAGACAACATCCCCTGTTCTGTTTAAAAGTGAGGCATGTATTGGTGGCAAAACCAACAACATTCAGCATGGCCTCTGTTTAGTAAACTGATAAAACCAACAACACTCAGCATTGCCTGTTTACCACCGGTGCTGTTTACCACACTCATCATTGCCTGTTTACCACAACACACATCTGATAAAACCAACAACCCTCAGCATTGCCCCTGCTAATTTAAGGACATAAGCAGGCAATGATTTCAACATCACTTCTATGCAATAAACTGGAGCAAACAACATGCGTGAGAAACAAGATTCTTGCACTGCGGTTCGAAATTACACCATGGCCATTTTGATGAATATCCAGACAAACATATTCCAAAGAAATACAATATTTTAACATAAATATTCAGAAATAAAATGGTAATCTCCTAGCAAAATATTGGCAGAAAGGTCATCTAAAATTCGCCCAACACATGAGCTTCAACCCAGGAGGCAGGTGCATGGCAGGGGGCAGAGGATCGGTGACACCGTTGCTTATTACGAGCGGTAGTGATGCGTACTCCGGAAAGCGAGCCATGACCGGCATAGAGAAATGGCTCATGGCCATGGCCGACGGAGGGCGTGGGATCACGGACGAAGTCGGCGGAGGGCCAGGGGTCACGGTCGAGTCCGGCGGAGGGTTAGCGCTATTGGATGAGGCGGTCGTCGGAGAGCTAGGGCACCTGGCGATCGGCGGCGGCGCAGGTCGAGACTCCACGGCGGCGCAGATTGACCACGATTTGTTTTCCTTTTTTTTGCTGAATCGTTACCAAGCTAGGAAGATAACGGCAGGGGGCTAGCTGCAAAACTGTGATTAAGTGGCTAGTTAGATTCCCACCTTTGTTGTGCGCCGTACGTCTTTGATCGGATGGCGTACGACGATAGTTTTTAGTTTTTACTGAATAGGCGTTTTCACTTGATACTTCGTCTTTTATTATATCCCTCTTGAATACCTATCATATCAGGACCAAATTCATAATCCGTGCATATTACCATTGCTATCATGAGACTCTCAAAAAGATATAAGTGAAGCATGAGAGTGCAACTATTTCTTTAAAATATCATCACCGCCGTGCTCTAAAAGATATAAGTGAAGCACTAGAGCAACTGCCTAGCTCAAAAGATATAAGTGAAGCACATAGAGTATTCTAACAAATCACGAATAATGTGTGTCCCTCTCAAAAAGGTGTGTTCAGCAAAGATGATTGTGACAAAATAAAAAGCAAACAAAAGCAAACAAACTATTTCACAAGACGCTCCAAGTAAAAGACATATCATGTGATGAATAAAAATATAGCTCCAAGTGAGTTACCGATAGATTGTAGACGAAAGAGGGGATGCCTTCCGGGGCATCCCCAAGCTTAGACGCTTGAGTCTTCCTTGAATATTACCTTGGGGTGCCTTGGGCATCCCCAAGCTTAGGCTCTTGCCACTCCTTATTCCTTTGTCCATCGTAGTCTCACCCAAAACTTGAAAACTTCAGCACACAAAACTCAACAGAAACCTCGTGAGATCCGTTAGTATAACAAACAAATCTTTAACTTTAGGTACTGTAGTAAATTGATTCATATTTAATATTGTCATAATTCTACTTTACTCCAACTTCTCCATGACTCATACCCCCCGATACGATCCATAGATTCATGAAAATAAGCAAACTATGCAACAAAAAACAGAATCTGTCTAAAACAGAACAGTCTGTAAAGATCTATTTAAAAGACATACTTATGTAACTCTAAAAATTCTGAAAAATTAGGACAACGTGGGAAATTCATATACCAATACTGTGTAAAAATTTCAGATTTTTATGACGCTCCAGTACAGAATTAAAATTCCAGCAATGGATGCAAAACTTTCTGTTTTCCAAACAGCATCAATTATACTATCTTCCAAATCATCCCAAAGGCATTACTTGGCACAAACACTAATTAAAACATAAAAACAATATCATAACAGAAGCTATAATCATAAAAACACTCAAGAACTTATTTTATCCATTGGGTTGTCTCCCAACAAGCTCTTTCTTTATAGCCATTAAGATAGGCTTGAGATTTCAATGATGCTCTCATGAAAGATAATAATAGAAACACAAAGAAAGCATCATGAAGCATATGAAAAACACACTTAAGTCTAACATACTTCCTATGCATAGGCATTTTATAGGAGAACAAATTATCAAGACAAGCAATCTCTAGCATATGCAAATAGGAAGAATGAAGCATGAATAATTTCAACATCACGAGAGGCAATTTAGTAACATGAAGATTTCTATAACCATATTTTCCTCTCTCATAATAATTACATGTAGGATCATAATCAAACTCAACAATATAGCTATCGTAAATAGTATTCTCTCTATGATCCATATGCATAAAAGTTTTATAATCTTCCAAAATAGTGGGATTATCATCAACTAAAGTCATGACCTCTCCAAACCCACTTTCATCAAAAAATTCATAAGATTGAACACTCTTCAAAGTAGTGGGATCATTATTACCTAAAGTTGACGCTCTTCCAAACCCACTTTTAATAGTAATGCAAATTTTATTATCAATAACATATTCATCATGAGGCTTAAATAAATTTTCAAGATCATAAGAAGCATTATCACCCCAATCATGATCATTGCAATAAGTAGTGGACATAACAAAATTATCATCCCCAAGCTTGTAGTTTTGCATATTATTAGCACAATTCACATTAATAGAATTTATAGTAACATCATTGCAATCATGCTTTTTAATCAAGGAGCTATCATGAATCACTTTATAAATTTCTTCTTCTAACACTTCATCACAATTTTCAGATTCATGATTTTCAAGCAAAACTTCATAGAGAAAATCAAGAGCACTCAAATCACTAGCAATTGGTTAATTATAATTGGATCTTTTGAAAAGATTAGCAAGTGGATGAGGATCCATAGTGATCTTAAATTTTTTGTTTTACTTACAGTTCTTGAGTGTTGT
Organism: Elymus sibiricus; assembly: GCA_039707655.1. NCBI lineage: Eukaryota > Viridiplantae > Streptophyta > Magnoliopsida > Poales > Poaceae > Elymus > Elymus sibiricus. Next base: position 34,864,713 of record CM077670.1, read on the forward strand.
CATGGCAATAAAAGCAAGCAAGCAAATAAAATATTTTTGGGTTTTTGTAAAAAAAATAGAAGTGGGGGAGATGAAAATGACAGGCAAATGCAAATAAAAGGCAAATAAAGTAAATGCAAGTGAATGATAATTTGTGCGAAGGTACTTGGTAATTTTGATGATGTCTCCCCGGCAACGGCGCCAGAAATTCTTCCTGCTACTTGTAGTCTGCGTTGGTATTTCCCCGAAGAGGAGAGGATGATGCAGTATAGTAGAGATAAGTATTTCCCTCAGTTATGAACCAAGGTTATCAATCCAGTAGGAGAACCAATCAAAATTCTGTTAAGCGCACCTGCACACACAAGAGCAAACACTTGCACCCAACGCAAATAAGAGGGTTGTCAATCCTCTTAGCGGTTATTTCCAAGGATTAAATCTTATCGAGGTAAATAGAAAATCTAAACTACTAATTAAAATAAAAGTAAATAAATTGCAGCAAGGTATTTTTAGGTTTTTTATATAATAAAGATAGACCCGGGGACCATAGTTTTCACTAGAGGCTTCTCTCTTGAGCACATTAACACACAGTGGGTAAACAAATTACTGTTGGGCAATTGATAGAAAAGCAAATAATTATGACGGATTCATGGCAATGATCATGTATATAGGCATCACGTCCGAGACAAGTAGACCGACTCCTGCCTGCATCTACTACTATTACTCCACCCATCAACCGCTATCCAGCATGCATCTAGGGTATTAAGTGTGAAACAGAGTAACGCCTTAAGCAAGATGACATGATGTAGAGAAGCAAATTCAAGAATATGAATAAACCCCATCTTTTTATCCTTAATGGCAACAATACAAATACGTGTCATGTCCCTTTCTGTCACTGGGATTGAGCACCGCAAGATTGAACCCATCACAAAGCACCTCTCCCATTGCAAGATAAATCAGTCTAGTAGGCCAAACTAAACCGATAGATCGGAGATAAATACAAAGCTATAACAATCATGCATAAAAGAGTTCAGAGAAGACTCAAATATTTCTCATGAATAATTTGATCATAAACTCACAATTCATCGGATCCCAACAAACACACCGCAAAAGAAGATTACATCGGATAGAACTCTAAGAACATCGAGGAGAACATTGTATTGAAGATCAAAGAGAGAGAAGAAGCCATCTAGCTACTAGCTATGGACCCGTAGGTCTGTGGTAAACTACTCACACATCATCAGAAGGGCAGCAAGGTTGATGTAGAAGCCCTCCGTGATCGATTCCCCCTCCGGCAGAGTACCGGAAAAGGCCTCCAGATGGGATCGCGGAAGAACGGAGGCTTGCGACGGCGGAAGGTTTTCTCTTCTGGCTCTCTGGGGGTTTCCCAATATTTGTGAATTTATAGAAGTGGAATTAGGTCAAACGGAGTCACGTGGGCCCCACAAGGTACCACGGCGCACACCCTGGGGCGCGCCCTAGTGCCTTGTGAAGCCTCCGTGAGACTTCTGGCCTCCTCCCGAAGCTTGCCAGGTTTCTTTTGTCCAGAAAAAAATCTCCAAAAAGTTTTGTGGCATTTGGACTTCATTTGGTACTGTTTCTCTCAAAAGCCAAAAACAAGCAGAAAACAGCAACTGGCACTAGGCACTGGGTTAATAGGTTAGTCCCAAAAATTGCATATAAAAACATGCAAGATTGATACTATAATAGCATGGAACAATCAAAAATTATAGATACGTTGGAGACGTATCAACGTCCAATTTGCATCATGATTTCCTACTAATAATTATTATGTTTTTGATCATTATTTCACTTTATGGTACAATTCTTATGCCTTTTCTCTCTTATTTTGCAAGATTCACATGAAGAGGGAGAATGCCGGCAACTGGAATTCTGGACCGGAAAGGGGTGAAACAGAGATAGCTATTCTGCACAACTCCAAATGACCTGAAAATTTACGGAGAATTATTTTGGAATATATAAAAAATACTGGCAAAAGAATCAACAGAAGGGGGCCCACCAGGAAGCCACAAGTCTGGGGGGTGCGCCCTACCCCCCTGGGCGCGCCCCCCGAGCTTGTGGGGCCCCTGGCAGGCCTCTGGCCCCCTCCTTCTGCCATATGAAGCCATTTGCCCTAGAAAAAATCAGAAGAAGACTTTCGGGATGAAGCGTCGCCGTCTCGAGGCGGAACCTAGGCAGGAGCTATTGTGCTCTCCGGTGGAGCGATTCCGCCGGGGATACTTCCCTCCGGGAGGGGGAAATCGAAGCCATCGACATCACCAACGATCCTCTCATCGTGGGAGGACCAATCTTCATCAACATCTTCACCAGCACCATCTCATCTCAAACCCTAGTTCATCTCTTGTATTCAATATTTGTCTCAAAACCTCATATTGGTACCTGTGGGTTGCTAGTAGTGTTGATTACATCTTGTAGTTGATGCTAGTTGGTTTATTTGGTGAAAGATTATATGTTCAGATCCTTAATGCTATTCAATACCCCTCTGATCTTGAACATGAATATGATTTGTGAGTAGTTACTTTTATTCTTGAGGACATGGGAGAAGTCTTGTCATAAGTAATCATGTGAATTTGGTATTCGTTCGATATTTTGATGCTATGTATGTTGTGCTTCCTTTAGTGGTGTCGTGTGAACGTCGACTACATGACACTTCACCATCTTTGGGCCTAAGGGAAGGCATTGTGGAGTAGTAATTAGATGATGGGTTGCTAGAGTGACAGAAGCTTAAAACCCAGTTTATGCGCTATTCCGTAAGGGGCTGATTTGGATCCATATGTTTCAGGCTATGGTTAGAGTTATCTTAATTCTTCTTTCATAGTTGCGGATGCTTGCGAGAGGGGGTAATCATAAGAGGGAGGCTTGTTCAAGTAAGAACAGCACCCAAGCACCGGTCCACCCACATATCAAATTATCAAAGTAGCGAACGCGAATCAAACAAACATGATGGAAGTGACTAGATGAAATTCCCATGTGTCCTCGAGAATGCTTTGCTTACTATAAAAGTTCATTCTGGCTTGTCCTTTGCTACAAAAAGGATTGGGCCACCTTGCTGCACTTTAGTATACTTGTTACTTGTTACGAATTATCTTGCTATCAAAACTACCTGTTACCGCTACTTTCAGTAATTGCAGAGAATACCTTGCTGAAAACCGCTTGTCATTTCCTTCTGCTCCTCGTTGGGTTCGACACTCTTACTTATCGAAAGGACTACGATTGATCCCCTATACTTGTGGGTCATCAGAAGCCTCTAGTGAAAACTATGGCCCCCGGGTCTACTTTTATCATATATTAAAACCAAAAATACCTTGCTGCAATTTATTTACTTTTATTTTATTTAGTATTTTATTTTATCTATCTATCACTATTAGAATTAATCCTTGCAAATAACCGCTAAGAGGATTGACAACCCTCTTATTTGCGTTGGGTGCAAGTATTTGCTTTTGTGTGTGCAGGTGCTGCTAAAGGGATGTTGCGTGGTTCTCCTACTGGATTGATAACCTTGGTTCTTAACGGAGGGAAATACTTATCTCTACTATACTGCATCATCCTCTCTTCTTCGGGAAAATACCAACGCAGTCTACAAGTAGCAGGAAGAATTTCTGGCGCCGTTGCCGGGGAGACATCACCAAAATTTATCAAGTACCTTCGCACAAACTATCATCCACTTGCATTTATTTTATTTGCCTTTTTATTTGCATTTGCCTCTCGTTTTCATCTCCCCCACTTCTAATTTTTTTTTTACAAAAACACAAAAATACTTTTATTTGCTTGCTTTGCTTGAAGTTGCCATCATGTCTGAGTTTGTTATTGAAAAGAGTGAGGATGGTAAAATCCCTAAGATGGAAATTCCCTCAAATTTAGACTCAAAATTTTTTGTAGTAGGGAGTGGAAATATCATAGGGAAAAACATTATTCAAGAATTCTTTAATTGTACGGGAACTTTGGTTTGCAATGATACTCCAATTCTTAAAAGAACCAACAGTTATGGGAAGGCTATCTCCGCACTCGTTCTTAAACTTGAAAGAAGATTTATTCGTACTCATCCCACATTGCAAAGATTGTTTTATGAGTTACATGTTATAAACAACCCTAAGGCTAAAAAGATAGCTACTCTTATCCTTATGAATGAGTTTGATTACATAGTGCGAGAAGCTAGAGAGATCTTTGATTTCTATAATATGAGCCAAGAAAATCCTGTGATAGATGAAATTTTATATAATGAGGAATATATGTTGAGATATGTTTTTCATGATCACCATGCTTTTGATGAAAATACTAAGAAGGAAGTTCCTCCCCTACATATCATCCAACAAGTTTTCAATGGTATTAATCAGAAGTATTCTTGGATTGTAAAAGGGAACCAACAAGGGTTTGAAGAAAGTAGCCTTAATGATCCTAAATTTTTGGTTGATGATGTGTTCAACATTTTTTTTGAAAAACCTCCTGAAAATCACACACCTAAGGATGTCAAAACCAAGGATGACAACACTTGAAACTATGCATTATGCCTAGCTAGGGGCGTAAAACAATAGCGCTTGTTGGGAGGCAACCCAATGAATAAAATATTTTTTTGTTTTACCTTATATTTTTGTGTGTTTACACAATTATAACCTCTTTTATGATTGTGTTTTTGTCTTTTAATTAGTGTTTGTGCCAAGTAATGCCTTTGGGATGATTTGGAAGATAGTATAATTGATGCTGTTTGAAAACAGAAACTTTTGCGTCCAGTTCTGGAATTTTGATTTTTCTCTGGAGTGTCAGAACCTTCTGAATTTTTTACACCATATTTACATATGAATTGCCCACGTTTTCCTAATTTTTCAGAATTTTTGGAGTTACAGAAGTATGACGTTAATTCAGATCTTTACAGACTGTTCTGTTTTAGACAGATTCTGTTTTTGTTGCATAGTTTGCTTATTTTCATGAATCTATGGATCGTATCGGGGGGTATGAGTCATGGAGAAGTTGGAGTACAGTAGCATTATGCCAATATTAAATATTAATCAATTTACAACAGTACCTAAAGTTTAAGATTTATTTGTTATACTAACGGATCTCACGAGGTTTCTGTTGAGTTTTGTGTGCTGAAGTTTTCAAGTTTTGGGAGAGACTACGATGGATAAAGGAATAAGGAGAGGCAAGAGCCTAAGCTTGGGGATGCCCAAGGCACCCCAAGGTAATATTTAAGGAATACTCAATTGTCTAAGCTTGGGGATGCCCCGGAAGGCATCCCCTCTTTCGTCTACAATCTATCGGTAACTCACTTGGAGCTATATTTTTATTCATCACATGATATGTGTTTTACTTGGAGCGTCTCGTGATATAGTTTGTTTGCATTTGTTTTATTTTTAGTTTGTCACAATCATCTTTGCTGAACACACCTTTTTGAGAAGGACACACATTATTCGTGATTTGTTAGAATACTCTATGTGCTTCACTTATATCTTTTGAGCTAGGCAGTTGCTCTAGTGCTTCATTTATATCTTTTAGAGCACGGCAGTGGTTATATTTTAAAGAAATAGTTGCACTCTCATGCTTCACTTATATCTTTTTGAGAGTCTAATGAATAGCAATGGTAATATGCACGTGTTATGAATATGGTCCTAATATGATAGGTATTCAAGAGGGATATAATAAAAACTTTAATGTAGATCACTGAATATGATAAGTTTGATTCCTTGCAATAGTTTTTGCGATATTAAGATGGTAATATGTGGGAGGTGCTAGTAGATAATTGTGGTTTAGTAAGAATATTGGTGTTAAGGTTTGTGATTCCCGAAGCATGCACGTATGATCTGTCGTTATGCTAAGAAGTTAGAGCATGATTTATTCTTGATTGTCTACCTTATGAGTGGCGGCCGGGGACGAGCGATGGTCTTTTCCTACCAATCTATCCCCCTAGGGGCATGCGTAGTAGTACTTTGCTTCGAGGGCTAATAAACTTTCGCAATAAGTATGTGAGTTCTTTATGACTAATGTGAGTCCATGGATTATACGCACTCTCACCTTTCCGCAATTTGCTAGCCTCTTCGGTACCGTGCATTGCCCTTTCTCACATCGAGAGTTGGTGCAAACTTCGCCGGTGCATCCAAACCCCGTGATATGATACACTCTATCACACATAAGCCTCCTTATATCTTTCTCAAAACAGCCACCATACCTACCTATCATGGCATTTCCATAGCCATTCCGAGATATATTGCCATGCAACTTCCACCGTTCCGTTTTTATGACACACATCGTCATTGTCATATTGCTTTGCATGATCATATAGCTGACATAGTATTTGTGGCTTAGCCACCGTTCATCATTTTTTATACATGTTACGCTAGTATCATTGCACATCCTGGTACACCACCAGAGGCATTCATATAGAGTCATATTTTTGTTCTAGTTTCGAGTTGTAATTTTCTTTTGAGTTGTAAGTAAATAGAAGTATGATGATCATCATTATTAGAGCATTGTCCCAGTGAGGAAATTAAAAAAAAGGTCAAAAAGAGCCCACGAAAAAAAAGAAAAAAAGAAAAAATAAATAAATGAGAGAAAAAGAGAGAAGGGGCAGTGTTACTATCCTTTTCCATACTTGTGCTTCAAAGTAGCACCATGTTTTTCATATAGAGAGTCTCCTATTTTGTCACTTTCATATACTAGTGGGAATTTTTCATTATAAAACTTGGCTTGTATACTCCGATGATGGGCTTGCCCGAGGTCTTCATGAGCAAGCAAGTTGGATGCACACCCACTTAGTTTTCATGTTGAGCTTTCATACACTTATAGCTCTTAGTGCATCCGTTGCATGGCAATCCCTACTCCTCGCATTGACATCAATTGATGGGCATCTAAATAGCCCGTTGATTAGCCTCGTCGATGTGAGAATATCTTCTTATTTTTGACTTCCCCTTATTAATCTCTACCACCACACTCTATTCCACTCATAGTGCTATATCCATGGCTTGCGCTCATGTATTGCGTGGGGGTTGAAAAAGCTGAAGCGCGTTAAAAAGTATGAACCAATTGCTCGGCTTGTCATCGGGGTAGTGCATGATAAATATTTTGTGTTAAGAAGATGGAGCATGACAGGATTATATGATTTTATAGGGATAACTTTCTTTAGCATTTTTATTTTGAAAGACATGATTGTTTATTAGTATGCCTGCGTATTGATGTCTTTATGTCAAACTATAGACTATTGCTTTGAATCATTCGGATCTTATTATTCATACCGTAAGAGAGATTACATGATGAAACATGTTAGGTAGCATTCCACATTAAAAATTCTGTTTTTATCATTTACCTACTCGAGGACGAGCAGGAATTAAGGTTGGGGATGCTTGATACGTCTCCAACGTACCTATAATTTTTTATTGTTCCATGCTATTATAGTATCAATCTTGGATGTTTTATATGCCATTATATATCATTTTTTGGGACAAACCTATTAACTCAGTGCCCAGTGCCAGTTGCTGTGTTTTTTGCTTGTTTTTGTCTTTTCAGAAAATCATTATCAAAAAGAGTCCAAACGAGAAAAAAACTTTGGATTAATTTTTTCTGGACTAGAAGAGACCCACGAAGCTTCGGGAGAAGACCAGAGGAGCCACGAGGGAGCCACAAGCTCGGAGGGCGCGCCCTCGGGGGTAGGGCGCACCCCCCAGGCTTGTGGGCCCCTCGTAGCCCCTCCTGACCTAATTCCAGCGCTATAAATTCTCAAATATTCCCAATATACCAGAGAGACATAAGAGAAAACTTTTCCGCCGCCGCAAGCCTCTGTTCTTCCGTGATCCCATCTGGAGGCCTTTTTCGGTACTCTGCCGGAGGGGGAATCTATCACGGAGGGCTTCTTCATCAACCTTGCTACCCCTCCGATGATGTGTGAGTAGTTTACCACAGACCTACGGGTCCATAACTAGTAGCTTGATGGCTTCTTCTCTCTCTTCGATCTTCAATACCATGTTCTCCTCAATGTTCTTGGAGTTCTATCCGATGTAATCTTCTTTTGCGGTGTGTTTGTTGGGATCCGATGAATTGTGAGTTTATGATCAGATTATTCATGAGAAATATTTGAGTCTTTTCTGAACTCTTTTATGCATGATTAGTATAGCTTTGTATTTCTCTCCGATCTATCGATTTGGTTTGGCCAACTAGATTGGTTTGTCTTGCAATGGGAGAGGTGCTTTGTGATGGGTTCAATCTTACGGTGCTCAATCCCAGTGACAGAAAGGGACATGACACGTATTTGTATTGTTGTCATTAAGGATAAAAAGATGGGGTTTAATCATATTGCTTGAGTTTACTTTGTCTACATCATGTCATCTTGCTTAAGGCGTTACTCTGTTTCATACTTAATACCCTAGATGCATGCTGGATAGCGGTCGATGGGTGGAGTAATAGTAGTAGATGCAGGCAGGAGTCGGTCTACTTGTCTCGGACGTGATGCCTATATACATGATCATTGCCATGAATCCGTCATAATTATTTGTTTTTCTATCAATTGCCCAACAGTAATTTGTTTACCCACCGTATGCTATGTGTTCGAGAGAGAAGCCTCTAGTGAAAACTATGGCCCCGGGTCTACTTTTATCATATATTAAAACCAAAAATACCTTGCTACCATTTATTTACTTTTATTTTATTTAGTATTTTAGTTTATCTATCTATCACTATCATAATTAATGCTTGCAAATAACCGCTAAGAGGATTGACAACCCTCTTATTTGCGTTGGGTGCAAGTGTTTGCTTTTGTGTGTGCAGGTGCTGCTAAAGGGATTTTGCGTGGTTCTCCTACTGGATTGATAACCTTGGTTCTTAACTGGGGGAAATACTTATCTCTACTATACTGCATCATCCTCTCCTCTTCGGGGAAATACCAACGCAGTCTACAAGTAGCAGTGCCCGGGGTCATCAGGGAGCAACAACAAACCACCAAGTGGTCCGGGTGCCCGGAGGAGGGGCATCACCCTCTGGCTAGTCCGGGTGCTAGATTCTTGCCCCCCCCGGATGCCTGGTGCTCCCTGCTGATCTGCCTTTGTGTAGTCCGGGTGCCCGGGGTCCTTGACCCCCGGGTGCCCGGCACTCCGAGGTATGTAGCCCATGTTTGGTCCAAGTGCCCGGAGTTTCCCGTGGGCAACGACTGTCTTTGCCATGTGGGGTATAACCTCCCTTCTTCCACCTTCAACCCTAATCTTTCCCAAGCTTAGCTCCATCATTCCCTAACCCTAAAAACTTGATATCTCCTTCCTCGTCCACCCAAACACTCTGGTTCTTTGGGGATATGAGCAGATTCACCCGATCTACATTCCTACCAAACCGATTTGTGTTTCCTCGACTCCTTCATCTTTGATTGGGGAGGGGTGTGTAAGGGTGTTTGGGGAGTTAAAATTTGGGGAAGTAATCACACTCACCCGGCTGATAACAGCGTCAATGTCGACCGACTTCTAGGCTTAACACGTGTCACACATGCCAACATGCACCGCTATTCTCTTCCCTTATCCTAGCATCAAGCGAGAACAACATGTTTCACTCTCGTTGACCCTTTCATCCTCTACCTCTTCCTTTCTCGCACCCAATCCTCTCTCTACTCCTCCTGGAGCACCCCCAAGACGTCATCTACCTCTTCCCATCTCGCCCCCATCCTCCCACTACTCCTCCTAGAGCACCCCAAAGTTGTCTGCCATCCTCTATATCCTCCAATTTCTGGGCGGACGGATGCCTCCGTAGCGCTCGGATGGAGCTCTGCCATGGCCACACCCCGGGCAGACGATGGCCTCACCGACAGGCTCCCTCGAGCAGCTCTGTGACCTCCCCCGAGCGCGCGACGGCGTTGTCTCCCTACCCCGGCCGCTATCCAGGCTCCTCGCGAGCGAGACCTTGGCAGCCCCGTGGCCCGTCGTCATCCCTACCTCCTCAACTGAAGTTAGGAGAAGGTGAACAACAACGGTGTCGGTGGTGCTACGATGTGCAATGGCAGTCTGCAACATTGGCAACCATAACGCCGGCCATGTTGCAACTTCTATGTGACGAATTGATGATGTGCAGGACGAATCGACATCAGCGACGACCGCAACGTCGGCCATGTTGCAAACCTCCCGATCGCAAGATGGATCATGTTGCAAAACATTCGTCGTGCGAATCTCCGAGCGCAATACGACTCATGTTCCAAACCTCCGACCACAACATGACCCATGTTGTAAACTTCCTCAGTTGTATCAGACTAATCGCAACATGACCCGTGTTGTAAACCATCAATCGGCCGACTTGTAGGGCTGGCCTAAAATATATAAGAAAGGTTGGAGATGCCCTAAGGGTCCAAAACTAGTCTCTTTTGCGATAAACATACTCCCTTTTTCTGAAAAAGAAGGTTAAGACCCCCGGCCTCTGCATCAAAGATGAACACAACCATTTTTATTATATTATTCAACAAAGTCTGACAAAAGAATACATCGATCAATCTGAAGCCACCTTCGAGGTGACATCTGTCGCAACACCTACAATCTTGATGATGGGAGTGTCCATGATCGGGACCATCACCCTGACCTCGCACCGAAGCCGCATCATCAAAATCCGGAGGCCTCACCAAGTCACCCACCGGCGAGCCAGGAGCACAAACCGGTCAAGCAAACCCTCAGCATGCATCGCATGCGCATGCTCCAAAAGTCGCCACCGTCGCCTTTCGCTAACCCATCTTCAAGACATGGATCAATGCATTGACCTTGCCAGGATTGCCGTCGACGTCGCCAAGACGCCAGACAACGCCACCGCCCAGCGCGCGTCCATCATCTCGCGCCTTCCGCCGAGACCCCGCAGCTCCACGCCACCGAGACCCGCCATCATCGATGTGGTAGATGCCACAACGCTCCACCTCTTGGCCCCTCCAGCGCCTACTCGAAAACAATGTCCCAAGGAGGGAGAACGACGTCGAGCGTCGCCATCGTTCGATCCGAAAGGCCCAGTTCTTAGCCCCTCCCCCCCCCCCCCCGAGCAACCCGAGCGAGTAGACGAGAGATGCAATGATGATGCCTTCAACAGGGTAAGAACGCACAGATGCTGCCATCATCCGCCAAGACCGAAGTCGACTCACTTTTTACCGGTTGTCGCGCCTCCCCTTCCTCGCCTCCGGCGGAACCCGACGGGCCAGATCGGGTCGGACCCGGCCAAAGCAAGTGCAACGCCGCGACCTTTCCATAGCCGGCCAGAACCTCCACGAGCAAGGATGGGGGGCCACCCACACCAGATCTTTTCGCCGTCGTGGTGGACCGGACATGCGGGGACAGGCCGGGGCACCCGCGTTAGCTTCCGCCGCGGCCTTGCCCTCGTGACGTGACGGACGAAGGCCTCACCGCCGCCATCATCCCCCGCTCGGGCTTTGCCCAGCGACGCTCCGGTGGCGGCTAGGAAATCAGAGGCGGCATGCGGCTAGGGTTAGGAGGGGGTTTCAGGAGTGGGAGGGTCAGGTTTGGAGCGGGCCGATCGGCCAGAAACTAGTCACATCCTACATCGCCATAAACATACTCTACCCAGTACCAAACCAAGATATCTAGGAGTATATCGGACTAGATAGCACAATCATCTGCTTGATTGTGGGTACCTTGCCCCTTAGCAACCGCCCATGTGCCCTATCAGTGGAATGGCATGTGCGTGGAACTATGGAAGGATGGATACGGTTAAGCCGAACCAACTAAACAAATAGTATAGCGAGAGAGATGATACTGATAGCAAGACAGACAAAGAAAAATTGGGGGAGCTGATCATAAGAAACTTATCTCCGATGAGACGGCGGATGTGCAGTGCAGGGCAGGCAGAGAGCATGTTCTGCGCGCGCTTCCAGTTTAATCATGCTGATTACGACGAGACCAAAGTCAAATTAATCATGGTGGCTAAGCCCCTGATGTGATATAATGAAAGATGAATCCAGTAGGCATGTGGCATGGATGTTGATGCGACTGCGGCACCAGCTAGTAGGGTGGGTGTGCGGCGTAATAAGATCAGTGCAGTGTTTTTTTTTTTTGTTGTTGTTGCAGAGAACATTCTGGGAACCTTTTCTGCAACTGAAGTGCAGTTGCCTGCTGAAAACCAGCAGGTTTGAAAACCTCGCAACTCCCCCGGCCAAGCCAGACGACGCCTCTCCATAAATGTGCAGCGTAAGGATAAGATTCAGCGTTATCATGTGAGCTGCACTTTGCTGAGGAAGATCTTGTGACCGGTTGTAGTAACCACAGTAATAGCATCGACCTATGTACCACAAAAGAGGGCACAAAAGAGGAGACAGCGTCCATGAATGAATGAAGACGATGGGTGGGGCTGGCTGTTAATTTCATCACGTATCTCATGACATGACATAGAAAAAACAAAGGCATCATCCGTAGCTAGCTAGCTAGCTAGCTCCACACCGGTCCACAGTTTGGGCTCTTGGACTTGGCTGGCTCACAGTCATCAGTCGCATGGACATGGTTGCCGATGTCTGTCTTCTTCGGAGGCTGGGAACTGGGATGGACGTACGTGGCCTGCAATCGAGAGCGTGCACGTACATACAGCCACTGCGTTCCACATGGAGGCGCTGGCTGCGTAGGGCGGACGGGCGGACAAGTTGGCGCGTTCGCAGTTCCAACACATCACCCACATGCATGCATGGCCTCGGTTCATCTCATCAGAGTATCTATCATCAGTCGTGGGGCCCTGTTGCCATGCATGACTCATTGACTCGTCTTGGGATGCAGACCAAACAAGGCATGGCTCCGTGTCTCAGGCCCTTCCAGTGCTCCATGGTGGACAGGTGCTAAGCATGCCACATAAGCAAAAAAATGACATGTCATAGCAATTAAGGAGGAAAGAGAGTACTTTGGTGACCCCAGGAAGAACCAATGCTATACACGTGAACCTAGGCAAACCACTTAAATGAAAGAAGATGACCAATGCATGAAAGAGTTTAGATGCTAAATCATTAAATAGAGTGAGCTTAGCAACAACAAGTTAAGCATCTATGCATTGGGAAGTTGAGTTGCTAAGCTATTTAATGTTCTTAGCACCACATCTTAGCACATTTGCATTGGAAGCAGCCTCATCTTGCCTTGTGCATCCCTCCATTGGCTCCCACTCTGTTTCTCATCACCGACTCTGTTTTTTGGCCGTGAAAAGAGGATAATATATGTAGGTAGTACTCTACATGGAGAGGTGCTCGAGCCATGCATGTGGCGTTGGACGACTCTGAAACGCAGCCACCAATAGCCGTGGCCTGCTTCACTGTCACTGTAGTATCTTTGTCATGCCACTCGCCCCCTTCCTTCGGCCAACGGAAAAGGATGTTGGAGTGGCAACCTTGACTGACTAGAGCATGTTGGATAGGCATCCAAGTAATTGTCTGGATAACCCACCAGTCTACAGTTTGATCAAGTGATTACGCTATACTAGGACCACGAGCCTACTACATTTTTTTTTTTGAACAGGAAAAGACGCCAAAGGCGTCATATAGCCTACTACATTTCCAACATGGCTCCTTTAGTTTCAGGTTGATGATTAGACTCAAATTGGCCACTTAGTATAGGCTTTGGACCTTGTTATGCTAGGCCCTTAATATTTTAAAACCACTTTAGCCTCACTTATTGGCTAATAATTCTCCTTGTTTTTTTTTTTTGGATTTTACCTTCTGTTATTAGAATTTAGAAACAGAAAAAGCTCATGAAAAATATATATAGACACGACAATTGAGCACCAAACAAATGCTCCATTCAGACAGCGGCAGCATGTGTGTGCTACTGACAGTTTGCGATATCTTATCACAATTTTGTTCAACCACTGGCTAAAACTTAAAAAACTACTACTCCCTCCGTCCCAAAATAACTGTCGTACATCAAACGTGCCTAGCAGGTGCCAAACATTTCACCTCTATCTGGATTGAACTGCAACATCAGTAAGTAATCATCATTACTTAAAAGTAAAACAACATGTCTTATCAATACATCAAGTCATCAACATAGCGGGTTATAATGGATATTGTACTAGTGCAGATGACCTATTTACTAACCTAGAATTGTTAAACTAAATTCAAGAAAACATGTAAGGATCTTCAAGTTGAGGGGAAATAAAAAGAACCGTCATCAAGTTTATACCAGTAGCAAATTTCTCTACTAGGCAGTATGATAGATCTCCGTGTCTCTAGGTACTTGTGTAATCTTCTTGGAAACGAACATGCAAACATCAATAACTTGCGTTCCACTCAACTCTCTCCACGCAATTACACTTGTACCCTATCCCTATCAGGAGAACAATGACTCTTCCATAGAAGATGATGTGCAATCGAGTAGCATCACGTGTATGGGCCTGAATAGCATTATGGCAATGAAATGAACTAGGAAATTTATGACACCCCAAATCAAAATCGACGTGGAACTACTTGTATAACTCCGCTCGGGAAGCGAAATCATTACATACTGTACTAGATAAGCCTTCCCATGGCAAATATAATTAAAATGCAGACCTAAATTCCAGTTGTCAGCCAAAGTGCAAAAGGAAGAAGAACCATGTGCTTATAGAAGCATTTAAATGGAGTATATGCACTATCCAAAATGTGGTTACATTTCGGAAATAGCGAAAGACAACGAGTATCGGAATAGACCATGCGCTTAATCAAACTTTCAGGAAGTGTGCCTATGAAGATCAGACACGTACTTGTGTTTAGTCAATAAGTTGTTTAGCTGATAAGAAAAGGATAGATAGTATGGCAGTAGACAAAGACTCTTCCAGCTAACAACAGCACAAGCCCATTAACATGGAATGGTGACATGTGAACACTAAGTTAACTTTTCCATTTCGAGAGATAAACGGTCAGGATGTAAAGCAGTATAAAATGACATCAAAACCAAAAGGCAGTACAAATCGCAAATGAATTCGAGGGGCTGATCAATGCAGTATTATGCAATCCATTCGATTCATGCAGGTCTAGAAAATTGCATTTCATTCATCAAATTCCAGTCGTATGTTTTCTTACAAAATAAGTAGTTTCAGGAACTTAGTTTTTTGAGATAATTTCAGTTGAATGCCTTCTTAAAGAAAGTCAGTTTCACAAAATGTGGTTTCGATTTTTAGTAGACCAAAGCACAAAGCTATGATGTTCTTCTTTCCCGCAAAAAATAAACTATGATGTTTTTTCATACCTTCGCCAAATTTTTATGGACATGCTCGGGTACCAAAACCGAGAAATATCTCAGAGTGCTGCCAAGGCATTAGAGTTCCACTACTGCTACGGTACAACATATATAGTACAAGAAACCAACTGATATGGTCCATCCTAGTTGCGGCATGGCATCTTATAATAAGAAACAAAAGGTGTAATTTCTTTTGGAGGAAATAAATAACCAACGTCAGCTAGCATTGAAGGAAATAAGTAAGCATCAATGGACTGAATTTTGCACTGGCCAGCTAGGAACGAAGGGTCCTGCCATCACCTTTCAGTAAGAAAATCTTCTATGGAGCCTTCACTTAATACTTTTAGTTATCTAAGACTTTATTTTGGATATCTGTTGCTTAGAGCATCTCCAGCCGTTCGGACCCCCAGGGGCTTGAAATAGCGCCGCCTGGGGGCCAACCGGCGATAAAATCGGCGTGGGGGCGGTCGGTTTCCCAACCGCCGCCCCAAGCTGGCCCCAGACGCCGCTTTTTGAAAACCAAAGTCGGCCAACCTTCGTACAAAACGACACAAATTTGGAGGAAATTCAGGCGTTTTCATTGATATTTGTACAAACTTAAAACATAATTTAAAAAACAAACTAAAAATAATACTACTACTACGCCGCCGCCGCCACCTCGAGCCTTCTACATGTTGGATTTTTGCTATCAGGCCTTTGGCCCAAAGCCCATCCAAAAATCTGAAACTCTCATGGCCCATTTGTGTTGGCTGTTGGTGTGGTGTGGGTGGAACTAAAGTTTAGTCCCACCCCGCTAGTGGAGAGAGAGCTACACCTCTTTATAAGGTGAGCTCTTCTAGCACTTGTAAGAGAATGAGAAGAGAAGAGGCCCTCGCGCACTCCTCCTCCTCGCTCGCCGCGCCGCGCCGCGCCGCGCCGCGCCTGCGCTTATTTTTGCCGGTCAGGAACGGAGAGTCCTTAACAGACGCGCCACGATCTGAGACGTCGGATCGTGGACCGACTCGGACGTGGGTCCAGTCCACGTCTCTCTGCCCTGCCGTGCATATATATACGCGAGGTCCTTGCCGCCGTCACAACATATGGTTTCGCACCGTTCCAGAGCATTGCGCCGCCATACAAGTCTTCTCCATCCCTCCTTCTGGCGTGCACCGCGAGAAGGGACAGCAGGCCTCCGGAACCCCGCCTCTCGTGATCCTGTACGGGAGAGGGGCGATCAGGTTTTTGGGGAGCGCACTCGCGCGACTGCTGGCAGCGACGTCTTCCTCGACGACGACTTCTTCCCCGATCTCGGCAGCCTCTTCCTCAACGACATGGCCGACAACATCAACACTGGCGGTTCTACTCCCGCTGCTCCGTACGTAATCTTGTCTTCTCTGTTTGAGATCATGCTAGAATTTATGTGTCTAGTCTGTGCCGTAGATTCGATCTACTCGTTTACGATGCTAGTCTGCATGATTAGTTTAATCTATGCTCTTGCTGTCATGATTTATTTTCTGCTTACTCGGATTAAATATTGTAGTAATTTGCTCATATATTCAATACTACATGCCGAGGAGCCTGTAGAAGTTGGTGTAGTCGCCGCCGTCCTGCACGCCGCCGCCGTCCTTGCTGCACCCCTGCCCTGGGTCGCCGTGGCGGACGGGGTTGGACGGCCCTGGCGTCTCCTCGTCGCTGTCGTCGAGGATGACGACGCCGCCCTCCTCGCGGCCGCGGCGCTGGGTAGTCCGCCTCGTAGAGGAGGCGGGCTTCCGCCTCGTGCAGGTGGCGGCGGCTGAAGCCGTTGGCCGCCGCACCGTCGCCGGGGTAGCGCTCGGCCATGGTCGTCGGAGAGAGGGGCGTCGGCGGGGAGAGAGGGGAGAGGGGCGTCGGCGGCGAGAGGGGGAGAGGGGCTGTGGCGAGGGAGTGTGCGGCCACCGGCGAGGGAGGGGCGGCTTTTATAGCGGCGAGCGGGCGGCCGTGTGTACGCGTGGCGGGAGGGGGCGGGACGCGCGTCGGCGCGCCTTCACTGCGCCGCCCGTGAGGAATCAATGGAAGGCTGACCGGCGGCAGCCTTCGCATTGATTCCCGCGGGAAACCGAGGCGATGAGGACGACGAAGGCGCCCAGTCGCTGAAATCGTTTCCCCCGGCGCCCCCGGGCGCCCCCCAGCGCGCCGGGTTCGGCCTGGGTTCGCCAGCGCCAAATTCGGCCCTAACCGGCAAAAAATGGGCTTCTGGGGGCGCGACTGGGCCGATTTTTTCACGCCGGCGATAAAAAAGGGGCTTGGGGGGGGGGGGGGGGGCGAGTGGAGATGCTCTTAGAATGCAAACTTCGGTGGTACCAACATGAACAGTTAAACCAATAATAGTTAGTATGATCTACGAAGTAAATCATGATTCCATAATGCAATAACCAATTCAATTTCAACTGAAAAATGATTCACCACCAGCAAAGATTCCATGGGCCAGTGTAAATCGTGGAAGCCATTTGCCATCCTTCATGAAAAGAGGTGTCAACCGACTAAAGCTAGACCTAAACCTTTTAAAACATAAATAAAATCTATAAAAATGATACTACCATGTATACCCTTCACTTCTAAATCCTAATTATTGTGGCTGCTGGAATCTGTACGGTAATTTTTGTTTAAATTTATTTACCAAGCCATTTGCTGAATCTGTATGGTAATTTTCAAGTAGAAAGGCTTGTGGATGGAGTGCGTGTACATCCTCGGATGATATGCGGACTCACAATTATGCAATTGAGAGTATCTCAGGAACCAACTGCCACTTATAAAGGACGAGCAAACATGAACAGCATCGATTGACACGAACATCCAGGTTAAAATGCTCTCGTTTTGAATCGTGGACAGCGATCTGCCATGATTCTACGGCACTTTGAGTTTATGGAGTAACTTGTGCTGGTGCATAACCTAATCTGGTGGCAGGGTGAGATGTCCTCACTCTGGCAGCTGGTTGGCTCATATGTCACCAGAAACAGCACTGCCTGGCTCAAACATTTGTAGAAATCCATACCTACAGGAAACTGGAGAAAACTGAAACTTGACAAAGAACCAATTCCTTTTAACTAACCTGAAAAATATGTATAATAGGTGGCAACGGTGGATTGATCAGCAAGGGACAAAGGTTGCATTTTTGTGTGGAAGGGGAGAGGCCCCCCAAATTCCCACAGCAACAGCAACCCTTTCCAGCCACCAACTGATGCCAGAATTTTTAAATGCCAGGAAAAGGCCAGCAAATAGGCTCACACCCAACTAACTCTGTCTCAAATCTCTCACCTCAGAACATGCAGCAACGCCTTCCAATCATAAATACACCCCATCCCCACCCCTGCCCTCACAACCGTAATAACCTCCTCCCCTACAAATAGCCTCCCAAGAAGCCAACCAAGGCCAGCACAGCACAGCACAGCACAGAGGAATAGCTAGCAGCAATGGAGATAGAGTCAGTCAAGTGTGAGTGCTGTGGCCTGAGGGAGGACTGCACCCAGGACTACATTGCGAGCGTGAGAGCGAGCTTCTACGGCCAGTGGCTGTGTGGGCTGTGCTGCGAGGCCGTGAGGGACGAGGCCAGCAGGAAGAAGGCTCATCCGGGCGTCGAGGAGGCCGTGAGGGCGCACATGGCCTTCTGCAAGATGTTCAAGTCGAACCCCGCCGTCCGTGTGGCCGACGGCATGCGCCAGATGCTCCGGCGGCGGTCCGGCGACTTGTCGAAGCCGGACTCCTCCTCCAACAAGTACAGTACTGCACACGTCGGAGATGATTCGTCCGTGTCGCTATACTGAGGAGCACACCATTCTATGGCTTGTAGACCATCCTTCTAGTGCTTTTCTCAGGCTTGAATCTCCTTTTTCTTTTGTCATTTTTGGCATAATGTTCTTATTATGGCAAGAATTTAGAATGTACAGAAAGTCATAAATTTCTTCAAAGTGGATGCTAATAGTGTTTGGCTTTGAAATGAGACTGCGTTCTTTTTGTTCGTTTTAAGAACGAAGCAATCATGAGTTGCTAACATATACTACTTAGATGAGCTAATTGGTTTCTTGTTGCAACCTAACAAAGACAAGGAGGAGGTTAGCATGTGCAAGCAACATTGTTCACACTAATCGCTGTGTCTGATTTGACTTGCGATGGAGACGCTACACCAAGAATCAAGGCAATCTATTTATCTATGTACCGGTATTACCTAAAGCTGGTGGCTGCTGTTGCACCACTATACTGTGATCAAGATTATAGTGATAGCTAAAGTGATAGCATTTGGAACTCCTTTTTTTTCCTTTCCAACGTTCCCATTATAGTGATAGCTGCTGACCACAGCATGTGCACTTTGATATCAAGATTGCAGCACTGTGATATCTCAGATGAGTGTGTGGTCAAATTACGAACAGGGTGAGGACACTAAATCTTCATCCAAATCATGGTCACTCAGTTCAACAGTCCTGAAGATAAGGATAGACCATCAGGGTATCCAAGTATTTCAAAGCTGATCTTTACAGTTTACGCCATTGTATCATCCTTAGGAAGAAATCAGAGACTACGACAAGCTGATAATTAGTAGTACTAGCTAAAGAGTGGAACACTGCTTAAGTGGAGTTGTGATGGTGCTATCACTTCTATTCATGACCAAGTTCTACGAATATCGGACAGTGCATACAACTAGACTACTTATTGTGGACTACTCTTTGGGTTCTAGCACATGGGATGGAATGTTATTTTACTCCATCTTTGGCCAAAGATTCCACGGTCAAAAGGCGTAGAACTATTACTAAAATACTTGTGTCGGGGGGATGACCCCCGGGTAGGCGACGGAGCCCAGATCCCTTTCGGAAAATCATCGGAGCAAGACAAGTCTCTCAGGCCGGCTTGCCAAGCACGCCGGCTCCCCAGCGCGAGCCGGCTCGGCACGGCAACCCGGCCTGGCCGGCTGGCCGGCCGGCCGCGAGGAGACGAAGCCGTAGCGACGAAGCAAGCATGGCTGCAGCACTCCTCCCTTTGTACTGACAGAACAGGCGAGGCTGCAGCTTTCTTGCGCCCCCGCCCGAGGCGGGCGGTGTCAGGGAGGCGCGGTCCTGTAGAAACGGCGGCGCCGACCTCCCTCTGACGACGGACAAGACGCGCCACAGTGCCTCGTACCCAGACTGACAAGAGACAAGACCCGCCACAGTGCCCCGCGCCAGGCAGGTGCGGCGCACCTGGCGACCCGACAGCCCGGCGACCCGGCGACCCGGCCACCGGATCCCGGTCAATGACACCAGGGGCCCGCGCCTCTGTAACA
Organism: Elymus sibiricus; assembly: GCA_039707655.1. Lineage (NCBI taxonomy): Eukaryota > Viridiplantae > Streptophyta > Magnoliopsida > Poales > Poaceae > Elymus > Elymus sibiricus. The sequence goes on from CM077670.1 coordinate 34,885,113, forward strand.
TTACCATTGTAACCCTGGGGGTCGGCCTATAAGACCCCCAGGGAGGCCTCCATGCAGAGGGGTCGATCGATCGGTCAGATCAGAACACATTCTAGTTAGCTCCCTTCGGATCACTCTCTCCTGTGGGATAGTGGCTCTTCACTTCCCTTTAGTGATTCCTCGCTCCACAGAACGCCCACACACTCCCGCCGGAGAGGCAGAACGGTGGCCTAGCCCCTTCTCCCTCCTCCGTCCAAACAGCTCCAGGAGCAACTCTGTAACCTTTGCGCATATCAGCTCACACGACAGGATTAGGGGTGTTACCTCTCCAGAGGGCCCCGAACCTGGGTACGTCTCGTGTCTCGCACTTGCTCGTGCCAACCTCGCCTCCGGAGCCCACCGGCGTCCTCTCGTAGCCCCACCTCTTTAGCCATCTTATGGCATCTGCCGTGAAATGCCCGCGTTGTCACTCGGCCGGCCCGCCAGCTGCGCCCGCTTCGACGCCTGGCCGGCTGCGGAGCCAGCCCGACCGCCCGTCCGCCTCGACGCCGGCTGCGCCCGCTTCGATGTCCGGTCGCCCATCCGCTTCGACGCCTGGCCAGTCAGACCCGACCGGCTGGGGCGCCCCTCGACCGCCCGGAGGCTCGAGCCGCCTGCCGGAGGTCACCTCCGCCCCGTCTACGCCAACAACAATGTGAGCTCCCGCCCGCGTATATTTGCACCGTGCACACAGACGGATAACCCCGAGCGACCCTCGGGGTTTGTCGCTGCATTTCTTTAGCTGCTTTGCTGTTCATCCTCGGCGCCAGCTAGTCTTGGCCCGGAGGCTTGCCGTTTGGCCCCATTCGTTTTCCCCGCAGACGGCTTAGCAGCGTGTACGGTACCAAAGGCCCACTCTTCGTCTCAGCTACAGACCGCACCGCGGCTGTCCGGCTAGCGAGAGCAAAATCTGGAGGTCAGCCCACGCGAAAGACGTCCGGGGAGAAAGCGGCTTGGGCGACCCGGTCGTTTCCTTTATGAGTATCTGCTCGGTCGAATCTGCTCCCAGAGTCCGAGTACTGTACACTCTACTCCGCGGCTCACTCTTCGCCTCAGCTACAGACCGGCTCCCGGCTGTTCGGCTAGCAAGAGCAAACGCCAAAAGAGCGGAGGGGACATGAAAAAGACTGAAGGGGGCTCGGACGAAACCGAGTCGGCACCCTCTGCATAAAACTTGCGCTGCCAAAGCTAAATATTTGATATATCTGCACTGACTAATTTTTTCTTTTGCATAACCATTTCCGTGGGGAACCCCGCCTCCTCGCCCGGAGGCTCGGAGGATACACCAAGTGGGTGCGCCGGCGCGCCCCGCTGGGAAAACGCCACGCCGGTTGCAGGCCCGCCGCCGGCTGCCACCGGCATCCTCGACGCCACCGTCTACTCCAACAACTGCGGAAACCCTCCGCCCGACTCTTCGAGTCGCCCGGAGGCTCGGAGGCTACACCAGTGGGTGCGCTAGCGCGTCCCCACTGGAAGCTAGCCGCGCCGGCTGCGGCCCGCAGCCGGCTGTCATCGACAACATCTGCCACGACAACTGCGGAAACCCTCCGCCCGACTCTTCGAGTCGCCCGGAGGCTCGGAGGCTACACCCAGTGGGTGCGCTAGCGCGCCCCCACTAGAAGCAAGCCGCGCCGGCTGCCGCCCGCAGCCGGCTGTCATCAACGACCTCTGCTCCAACATCAACGCCCGCGAAAACCCTCCGCCCGACTTTCCAAGTCTCCCGGAGGCTCGGAGGCTACTGTCGGGGGGATGACCCCCGGGTAGGCCCAAGATGGTGAAACGACACTTCAAACTTTGCCAGGGAAGCGTCCCCTGGCGACCTGGCAACCCGGCAGGCTCGCCACCCGGCGTCCCGTCCGGCTCGCCGCCTCGCGACCCGGCGACCTGCCTGGCTGGCTGGAACCTGGCACTGTTCACCCTGGCGCTGTTCATACTGGCCGGGTTCCCAATCCGGGTTCCCTGGCCGGGTTCCCAATCCGGGTTCCCCATTCGGGCTCCCCATCCGGGTTCTCCATCCGGGTGGAGCCCGTCCGGCTGGCAACCCTGCTACTCGTCCGGCTGGCCACCTGGAGCCAGCTGGCCTGCCACACGAAGTCAACCACAACGTCCCGTCGGACTGCGCGGACGAGACGGCCACGCTCTACAGTAGAGCACTGTAGATTTAGCGGCTGGCACTGTTCACATGTCTGGTGTCCCCCCAATAGTGTAGTGGGCATGTGGGCCACCCCTTGTCCCCTGGGCTCCCCTTTATAAGGAGCACCAGGGGAGGCCTCACGCTAAAACGGCCACAAGGCCAGCCGCGCTCTCACTCTCCCTCTCGTCCTCACTCTCACAGGAGAAGAGGAGAGCTCAGTGCCTCCTTCTTCCTCCTCCAAACAGCTCCAGGAGCAACCGTGTACTACCATATACTCCACATATACATCAGACATGCAGGAGTAGGGGTGTTACCTCCCACGAAGGGCCCCGAACCTGGGTAAACCACCGTGTCCAGTTGCCCAAACCCGTCCCGAATCTCCACAGCAGTCTTGCCCTCACCTCAAGCCATCCCATGGCATCTGCCGTGACGCGGCACCCGCCGCGAGACTACCACGACAACTTGCTTATGTGCGATGCATAATGCACTACTATAAGATAGAAATGGGACTTTACAGCCTATCAATTTATCGCCAATATTGTTCAGTCATAGGCTCACAGTTCTATTTCCTCCCGAAAAAAAGCAATTACTTTCTAATGTAAATGATCTAAAGTTCTAAACAGTAAAGAGTCTTACCACAGTTCCACAGAAAATGGTGCAAAACTGCAGTCTATGCACACCAAGTTTCAGGCTATATTCTGAAGCTGCCGTGGACATGAACTGTAACAGTGGTGCATCAGTGCGCTTCCATGAGCTCACACACACACCGACACACACGAGTGTATGTGGGACGCATTTCACAGCATGGTCGCCCGGCATGGCCGGGAACACGGCCCGCTAAAAAGTTTAAAGAGCCGATATCAAGGAGCACGCACCTGTGCCTGTGCGCATACCATCGAGCACCTGGCGTGCTGATGATCCCCTCCCACGCGGCCACGCCACTTCAACCCGGCCCGGCCGCCATTGATCTCACGACAGTGAATCCGTATCGAGCAATGATCCGCAGCTCGCAACTTGAATTCATGACGGCATCATGTGGATGCCCAAATCCACCAAAGAGAGAGAAAAAAGGAAGAGGAGTAAATCATTGTGGGAGCACTATGGCACCCAAGGATTGCGCGCGGTTGCCATCGCACTCGATTGCGCGCGCAAATGGATGGGGTGGGGTGATCAGGGAGCATCGTAGTCTAGCGCGGATCAGATGTAGCAGAGGATAATCTCGCTCGCCCGCGGTTCACGGCGCTCGCGCCAAGGAGGATGCGTGCCCGGACCAGGACCAGGACCAGGATGAGAGCCATGTTCACGTTGAAGGTGGACAAAGTCGATGATGATCCATGACTCGGATTGCCTGCTGCCAGTAGGAGGTCATCGGGTGAAAGAGAGCGAGAGGGAGCTTTGGATCGCTGTCGTGTCAGGGTTAGGGATCGCCGGCGGGCAGCTCCGCCTCCGTGTAATACTGTAACCTCGATAGCCGTTCGTCCCTTGTAAATTGTAAGAGCATCTCCAGCAGAATCCTTAAAAACGGTCAAACCCTTATAATTTTCAGGTTTTAAGGTTTTGATCGGAAAAAATGTCCATAACAGATCCTGTAAAAGTGATCCGATCCTTAAATATTTTAAAGGGCACCGAAAACCCACACCCGAGACCCTTGTATCTGAAGGCTCGAAGGCCAAACCGAGGGTGGCCCGTATACCGGTCAAACCTCGTCGGGAAGGACGCGCCGCCGCAATTCCACCGCATACCTCACCAGAATCGGCCGCCGCCGGTTCGAATTAGAGCCGGAGAAGGGCGGGGCGAGGAGGCCGGGATGAGCGCCACCTCGCGGATGTGACCGGCCGCCGGAATCGGCCGCCGCCGGTTCGAATTGGGGCCGGAGAAGGGCGGGGCGAGGAGGCCGGGATGAGCGCCGCCGCGGGCAACCATGGGCACCAGAGGGCGACCTTGACGGCTTCCGTGCTGGGACGGCGGGGGGGCAGCGAGCGGCCTGGGTGGGCTGCCGGCTGAGCGACCAGAGCATCTCTGAGAGGAATATTCGTTTTTACGGTGCCGTTTGCAGGGTCTGTTCTGTGGGAGGTAAAATCGACCCTTAAAACACGTTTTTTGCGACCCTTATCATGGTTTTAAAGGCCTGCGAAATAAGGAGTCTGCTAGAGATGCTCTAAGGACCAGCTGGTGGCGGACCCAGAAGATCAACTTTTTTCTTTCCGACTCTAAATCAAACTGCAACCAACTTAATCACACATAGTCAATTTTGGCATCGGTGGGGACGTTTGGGTTCGTAACTTTGTTCTTTAGCAACCAGGAGCTCTCACATTTCATACACACAAAGGAAGAGAATTGACCGGTTTATAAGAAAATCTGACTGAAAAACGATACATAGCCACCACATGAGCTCCGAGGTTGTGTCCTAACTCTCGCCCAAACAACTAGAGACGACACCCTACAACCAACCTCATCGCTCCGGCTTACAAGCCAAGCGCACACACCAACCTCGAGGGCTGCGTACAGGCCAAGCCGACGACTTGGCTGTCCAAGCAACCCAACAAGACATCCAGCAAAGCCAAAAGGCAAACCGTGGAGCCATTGGAGGTGAGCGCCACAAACGCCGCCCGAGCAGGACAAACGGGCCGCGACAAGAACCTTCCAGCCCCCAGGCACCTTCGGCGCTGGGCCTGTCGCCGTCGCAGCCGATGCCGGCGGCAGCAACGACAAGGGAGTCGACGTGGTGGGGGACTTTGTGGTGGCGCTATGGTTCACCCCGACGTCACCCTGGGGAGCAGTGCGGGGAGCACTTGTGTTAATAATTTAATAGTAGATTGTTAGGGAAGCGTGCCTTGCCGCACATCCGAAGCGGCAAGCAAACTGACATGAATGTGCAAATGCAGGAGTTTCTTCAACTTTGTGAGTCTCTTCAAACTTCTCAATCATCATTTTTGTCTTTATTATTCTTCATATTTGTCTCATACTTACAACCGAATCCATCGTCTGGGTCGAACAATGTGTCGGTAGGTGTATCTCGAACTAGGCCAGGAAGCCCAATGATGTCTGTGATGATCCCACGATGGACACCAAAATGATGTAAACTCCGGGTATGCTGACAAACTTTGTGATTGTCTATTTTTCTGTACTTGTGCTTGTGTGCTTGAGAACTTGTGCTCGTGTGCATGAGAACTCGTGATCTTATGAACTTGTGCTTGTGACTGTGATGTATGTTGCAGAATGGTCGTTTGGATATAATGTTTCAATGTTTATGATATGTGGGATATAAGTGTTGTTAGGGCATATTTCTCTCTAATGGTTTTGGTGATTGATGACAATGCGTTTGCGGACTAACCGTGTGCTTTGAGCATTTCAGATTTTATTAGGTGGCACGAGACGGTTTGTTCCCCTCGATGGTAAAGAGTGAAGACGGTGTTTTTCCGACGATTTCTTTTTGGTGGATTTGAGTCGTAGGAAACCCGTACTATTAAGAGGGGGTCCGCTTTGGGAAGGTATGGGTGGAATCAACACGTACACAACCCATTTGCACCCACATAACCTTCCCGCAACATGGAGCATCCCTCTGTTATCTTTGGGCAATTTGAATGCACCCAAGCGGTAGTACCGCTCGGTACCACGGTAGTACCGCTTAGAGCGGTACTGCCGCTGTGGTCTACCGCAGCACTACCGCTTGGAGAAACCCCTCTCTGGTGCTGTTTTCCGCTAAGCGGTAGTAGAGCGGTAGTCGAGCGATAGTACCGCTTGGTGCAGTACTACCGGCCCCTACTACCGTTGCCACTACCGCCCTTGTGTGAGGTGGTGTGCTCGGTTCGGTTGCCCATTTCTCTTAAGCGGTAGTGGGGCGGTAGTAGAGCGGTAGTACCGCTTGTTGCGGTACTGCCGTTCCAGTACTACCCCACTACCTCTGTTTCCTCTGTCCTGCGATATCTTAAGCGGTAGTACCGCTGAGTTGAGCGGTAGTACCGCTTGGTGCGGTTCTACTGCTCCAGTTCTCTGTTGCTCGCGTTGGACAGACGGGAACTACCGCCCAAGCGGTAGTACCGCTCCTCAGAGCGGTAGTACCGCTCCTCAGAGCGGTAGTACCGCTTGTGTGCGGGCTGTGGGCAGATAACGGTTGGATTTTCCCCTCCTATAAATAGGGGGTCTTCTTCTCCAAGTAGACTTACCTCTTTCCTATCTTTGCTCCATTGTTGCCCCAAAGCTCAAAAGTGCCCGATCTCTCTCCCTAGCCAATAGACCTTGTTGATTTGCTAGGGTTTGGAGGAGAGGGCCCCGATCTACACTTCCACCAAGAGATATTTGATTCCCCCCACTAATCCCTTGCGGATCTTGTTACTCTTGGGTGTTTGAGCACCCTAGACGGTTGAGGTCACCTCGGAGCCACATTCCATTGTGGTGAAGCTCCGTGGTTGTGTTGGGAGCCTCCAATTAAGTTGTGGAGATTGCCCCAACCTTGTTTGTAAAGGTTCGGTTGCCGCCTTCAAGGGCACCACTAGTGGAATCACGGCACCTCGCATTGTGTGAGGGGGTGAGAAGAATACGGTGGCCTTAGTGGCTTCTTGGGGAGCATTGTGCCTCCACACCGCTCCAACGGAGACGTACTTCCTCTCAAAGGGAAGGAACTTCGGTAACACATCCTCGTCTTCACCGACTCCACTTGGGGTTATCTCTTACCTTTACATTGTGCTTGATTCACTTGTATTGTATCCTTTACTTACTTGAGTTGTGTTTGTTAGCATCATATAGGTTGCTCACCTAGTTGCACATCTAGACAACCTATTTTGTTGCTAACCCTAATTTGTTAAGAAAAGCTAAAAATTGGTAGTTGCCTATTCACCCCCCCCCCTCTAGTCAACCATATCGATCCTTTCAAGTGTTATATATGTTTTATTGTAGGGCTAATTGATTTTTTTTAGAAAAACTTGTTGGCCAAAGATTTATCGAGTATTGCACTCGATAAAGATGTTTCCGTCGATTACAAGGCGCCTATGGCGACCTCATCAATCTCAAGATGTTGTGTCGGCTCAATATCTCAGAGGTGCTCATAGGGATAGAGCGTGTGTGCATGTGTTCATATGATGGGTGTATGTGTGTATATGTGAGCATTTGTACAAAAAAGCTACTCCCTCCCTTCTAAAATAAGTGTCGTGGTTGAACTAAAACTATGACACTTATTTTGGAACGGAGTAGTAGAGATAAATTTGACAAAATTAGGCTTGAACCTCTCTATTTTTTTCGTAGGAATGCAAAAGGTAGAGGTCAGGTCCGGCCCAACAAAAGGTAGAGGTCATGTTATCGCCCCGAAGAGAATTTGCAAGCCCACTGGGCCCAAGCCGCCTCCACAACGCCAATTCACCGATGCAGAGGCTCTCGCAGGTCGCGCTCCGCCGCCTCCTGTCGCCGCCGTCGGCCGCGGCAGCCGCTCGCCGGGCAGCGCCAGTGGCCGCGGAGGCATGTTCCGGTAGAGGAATCCCTATCCTACGCTGCGCCGGTAGCGCCGAGGTACGCTGCCCGGTCCCTTCTGGGTTTTGGGTTCCTTCCACACCATGCTCTAAGCTTCCTGATTCGTGTGGTTTGGGCTCTAGGTCGCGGCGGGCGGTTGGAGTGGCGGATCTGGGATCAGCTTGTGCCGCAGGCTCTGCACCTACAACGAGAGAGGTATGGCCAGTGCCCAGTGGCTTCATTCAGGGACGGAGCCAGGATTTGAGCATAGGGGGGGCGAAGACAATGGCACATGAGATTTTTTTTCCCTTATGTTAACCCCCTTTACACCAATTTCTTAACAAAATTAACCCCCCTCTTAAAGTCATAAGAGAGAAAATAGATAGCAAATCTGAGCACTAATAGAAATACAACGACATAAGAGATGTAGATTTGTGAAATTTTATAGTGGCATAATTTTTGGATTAGGAGTTTGCATATCAATTAAATATTGGTCCGGCTATTACCTTGGTTCTTGGAATCCTCAGATTCATCATTTCCTCTAAAGAGACATAGAAATTATAAATGTTTGAAATTAAATCATTCTTGCTTACCTTATGACATCAATAAAAATCTTTAGACTTAGTTTGGATTAGGCTGCTTCCCTTCGCTAGGTTGCACGCCGTTTGCAGTGGCATCATGTTTCCATGGTTGAGAGCTTGAATCAATCCCGCTTTCTTCCTCTTCATGTCTAAAAAAGCACAAATTAAAAACAGAAAATGTATAATTGATTCTTAATGCCTATGGTCTGTATGACTATATTTATATAATTTGTGAAGGCACGAACTCATCTAATTTGAAAATAAACTACCTTTTTCCCCTCATGTTGTTGCCGCTCTTCAGTGCTGTAAGCCTTCCGGCAACGTGTCCGTATCGACGCCTGCCTGTCCGGGCGTCCCCTTCCCTTCTCTGCTTCTCGGTGGCGGCGCGGCCGCGCGATGGAAAGATTCGATCGCAGCAGTCCCTGGCGGCGCGACCACGCGATGGAAAGATCCGATCGCAGCAGTCCGTGGCGGCTTGGAAACGAAGAAGTTAGCAGCCATATGTGCGTGCGTAGTTCCACGATGGCCTTTTTCCAAACCGACATGGCTGCTAATATAATTTTATTAGCCCACTGCAACTAGCATCCACGATGGCCTGCTTAGCATTCTTAGCATTGGGCTGTACCCTGTACATGGGCTCGGGCTTCACGTTAATTAAAAGGCTGACGAGGGATAGGGGGGGCGAAGCAAGCACGATCAAGTGCACAGGCAAAAAAGATCAGCGAATAAGTCATACCTGTCAAGGGACGAGGCGATCGTTGGGGGGGGTCTAGCCCCCCCTCGTCCCCCCCTGCATCCGTCCCTGGCTTCATTTCACTTCCTCAAATCTATGATGTTTCGCTGCTCACGGGACACATTGATGAAATTTAGGTCAAAATGGCCATGAGTTACCGTGTGTTTTTGGCTGTGGATGGTGATTGTTTTATTGGTGTACGATTTACATGTGTGTGGACCAGTGAACGTGAGATTGGTGTATAGGGGACGAAGAGGCATGTTTAATTGTTTCACCCTGTCTCGCCGGTAATCACAGTGTGTTATCAGTTTGATCAGGTGGTTCCTGCGTCGTACAATTCTAGTGTTTTTCTTCGAGAACACCCTGGTCTCAAATTCACCTTGTCAGACTGGTGATGGTGCCTGTAGAATTGCCTTACATGATCACTATGACTTAGTAAGTTATGTTTCAGTGGTATCCACACCCACATGCGCTTATTCACTATGGAAGTATGGAGCTAGGCTGTGTTAACTTGTGTTGAAAGCAATTTGTGAACAAGCAATTCAAAAGTTTATTTATTTTGCGGTTTTTTGCTATTCTTTTACTATATGAATACTTTCTCCCAAGTGAAATCCTTGTATAGAATTGTCTAACTTGAACTGAAATGGTGCACAGATGACAGGGCACTTGAGGAGGAAGTTGAGAAGAAATTCGGATGGATATTAAAGATATTCTTCATAGGAACTGCTGGCCTTGTTGGTTGGCAATTCTTTCCCTACATGGGTATGATAGTGATTTCATAATGTGCTAACAAATGTGATGCTTCTGTATACCCCCCTTATTATTACCACATTATTCTGGTGAACTTCAAATTGCTTCTGTCTGACAAGTTTTCAGGGGATAACCTACTACAGCAATCCATTACACTTTTACATGTCAAAGATCCCTTGTTCAAGCGGATGGGGGCTTCCCGATTAGCTCGTTTTGCCGTTGATGGTAACCAACTTTACCCAAGCATTTTTGGAGTTCTGCTGCAATTTATGTCTGCGATGCTGGGCTTTACAACATGTTACGAACTACTTGCTTAGAGAGCTAGATTTAGACTCGTCATAGTATTTCTTGAATGTTAGCACAGCTTGGTGTTAGTTTAGGAAAAGCTTGAACCAACTCAAACTAACAAGGAAATATGTAAACCTATTATTATGAATTAGCCCAACTAGACTTGGAAACTAAGAAAGACCTATCGGCTGGGTCCAGGACTCCATGGCGTACAACTTACAACCTGTCACTCTATTTATATCTACTCCCTCCGTTTCTAAATATAAGACCTTTTAGAGATTTCAATACGGACTACATACGGATGTATATAGACATATTTTAGAGTGTAGATTCACTCATTTTGCTCCGTATGTAGTCCGTATTGGAATCTCTAAAAGGGCTTATATTTAGGAACGGAGGAGTATGATCTATGTCCGGATGTCCCTCACCTCAAACTTTTCATCTTTCACCTGCACAAGCCTGAAGCCCCCTTAGATGGCTCCCTGAATCACACAAACTTATTTCTACCACATATTGTCCATGGAGCATAATCACTAATGATTGATCTATTTAGGAAAGCTCCTACTTTGTGTAATATCCTTTGCTTTATAGAAATTTGAACTCATAAAGTTAGGATGTTACATCTGTTGTGGAGAGTATGAGCAATATATCCAACTCATTCCCCCTTTTTTCAAAAATAATAATATCCAACTCATTGCTTGGTCCTGCCATTTTGCCCCTGCATGAGAATGATCCAGCTAAATTTTCTGTAGTTCCGTTCCTACTCCTGTAACAGTTAACTTCGGTTCGTTTGTACTTACCATCTTTTGTTAATGAAATATATTCCCATTTTACTATTGAATGTTGCTACTAATTTCCTACGGGTACAGATGAAAGGAGAATGAAGGTGGTAGAGATGGGGGGAGCTCAAGAAATTCTGAATGTGTTAGAAGATGCCAAAGATGATAAAACACGTAAAGAAGCTCTGAAAGCTCTCGTGGCACTTGCAAAGTCGGGTGAGGAAAAAACACTGGCCATTCCCATTGACGCATCCTACTTGATTCTAGTTTCTTGTATCGCTCTGGTATCCAAAGTGGTTCGTTTGAATTTCATTCTTGTGCTGTGCAGATAAAGCTGCGGGGTTTTTGGACAAGGCAGGTGCCTACGCCATCGTCGCCTCCACTCCGAATTCCCCCGAATATGCCGAGATCGAGGCCTGCAAGGCTAGCCTTCTCAAGACGTTTGATCAACTGAAGTCGTGATGGTAAATGCCCGGGTGGATTTATCGCATATTTTCTTCAAACTGGACTTTTGACTGGACCATTATTTTGATTGAAACAAGAAAACAAGCTCGGTGCACCTTTTTCTCTTCCTGGGGGCTCCAGTTTGTCACACCTCGGTCTCTAGCGCGAGACATTTTGTTCCAAGCACTCAACTTTGGGGTACCTTCTTTGTATGATACTGGTAATGGGTCTATGCAGTTCTTTTTGGTGATGGGATTGAAATCACTAGTGTTCTTGTTATGTCTCAGCATCTGACCCGATTATCAAACGCTCTTTAATAAGAATATACGATATGCGGGGCATGAACTTTTCCATTGCTTCATTTGCTAAGAGCCCACCGATCTTAAACTGGACTTATTTGGCTTTTGTTCTAGTAACTTATAAACATTCTGTCTGAATAACATAGCCAGTTCATAGTAGACCTCCGCTGTCGTGGGGTCCGAAAGGGGTAAGTAGGCAGCTAGCCACAATTACGGGATGACACTTTTCTTTTTCTTGATGGATGATGATTACTCCGTTTCAAAAAATGGATGATGATTACAGTGTAGTGCCGGTTGAGCACAAGCATGATACTGAATGATTTGGAAGCACACAAAATGGAGCAACATGCCAACCCTTAAGTTCAGAGCGAGTAATGCAAGTGTGTGTTGTTGTTTTCTTTTACCTGCATGATTTGGAAGTGAATTATACTAAGATAATATTAAAGCTAGATGTATAAAACATAACATTTCACCTTAATAGCCGCTAATTGCGTGCTAGTAATTCTGAGTGTACATTATGTTTTCTTAAAATACTCGGTACTCGTACATCACCAATACTAATTACATACTTGGCACTGGCCTTTGGAAATCCAGAAACGATTGTTTGTTTGATATAAATATAATAAATCAGACCTGATGTACCAAGGATGAGCAAACCAAGTTGCTCTGGCAAAGTTGCAGCAGAAGAAAAAGATGAAGCGCATCTTCCTCCTGGTTACACCTAGAACAATTTTTATTGATGTGAACAGAGAATCTACCAGCCATTTTACCCGTGGGTTCCTTTTCTAAAAAAAAATTACCCGCGGGTAGAGCTTTCCCGAGCATCCTCCAAGCAAAGCAAAGCTGTGTGATACCCTCATCTTGCGAGGCATCACAGGACAAGGTCATATCCTGTGTTAAATGACATCAGTCCAGAGTCATTCTTTTGATGTCCACATGTTCTTGATATTCATAACCAAACCATACTACAACGCCACAAAGACGTTACACAAATGGTCATAGACCGACTTATAACATGGCACACAGACCGATGATAGGTCGTCTGGTTTAGCGCAATAGGAAAAAACAACCAAGAGGTTTGAGGGGATTGAAATATTCATCGAAAATGTGCATTGCGATTCCTCATATTTTTTTTTCCAAAAGGTTCAATCCTATGAATCAGACGACCTATACAGAAAATATTCTTAAGAATTGGGTCATAGGTGCTTATTTGTTGAGCTTCGGGTCGTTCTTGGGTGTTTGCTTCTTGCTTTTGTTCTTGGGTCGTGATGGTGTTGTGCAGTGGCGTAGCCAGGAGTAAAATGAAGGGTGTGCACACTTAAAAAAATTCTACTTAATTCAAGTGTCATATAATTTTTGACAAAAGAAGGGTGCGCACACTCGAAATCTGCAGAATATGACATGATAAAGAAAAAATCCTCAGAATTCTAGGTGTGCCACGGCACACCCGTGCTACCCACTAGCTACGCCACTGGTGTTGTGGTTGTGCCATCTTTGGCAATATATGGGTTGCCCCATCTTCAGCGTTGTACTATCTTTCTTTTTAATAAATTACGTGCAACTTTTCTATATGGTTCGAACAAAAAAATTCTTAAGAATGAAATTTTTCTAAAATTCTTTGAATCAAAGGAGTTGTAATATTGTAGTACAAGCTGATTTCCTTTTGACACGAGCTTCAAATTTTTCTTAAGAAAAGATATGCAAATAGCATCTTAGATATACTAATTACAAACAAAACAACATCTAGCACAATTGAAAGACAACCGGACACAAAATGACTAGTAAAAATTAAAATTACATTAAAAACCATAACATCTTATTTCTTCAATAGCGCGCCGTTCGTCGGAGGTTGAAAATTGCAGATTTCCCTCGCTACCGCATTTCGCTCCTTGGTTCTCTCCGACGCGCAACGACTCGCCAGTTCACGGTTCACCACCAACTCGGAAGGAAAGTCCGTCCCCAGTCCACCGCGAGCTCTCCGTCCCTCTGCTTCTCTTCCCCGACGCACGGCGCGGCGCGGCGCGGCGCGGCGGAAAAATTAAAGCGGACACGAGGGCACGCACGAACTCCCACTCCCCTCCCCGCCGTCTTCCCCCGAGCAGCCACTCGCCGGATCTCCTCCCCAGATCCACCCCCCATGCCGCTCCCCACCTCGAGACCTAGCTAGCCGGCCGCCAGCCACCGAAATGGGCCGCCCCAGGCCGCTCAATTCGGGCGGCATCGACCCCATCGCCGAGGAGTCGTCGCCGCCGCACCACCACCCCGCACCCCACGGCGGCCCGTACGCCGACCCCGCGGCCCTCGCCTGCGCGATCTCCGCGCAGGCCAGCGCCGTGCTGGCCGTCATGCGGCGCGGCCTCCGCCACCCGCGCGCCGCGGCCGCCGACGACGCGGCGGCCGACCACCCGCTCGTCGCCTCCCTCAAGTCCCTGCGCCGGCTCGCCTTCGCCCCGCTCGCCGCCTCCTACTCCCCCTCGCTCCCGGCCGCCGCGCTGCGGCCCTTCCTCGACGCCGTGCGCTCCGAGGACGCCGGCGCCGACGCCACCTCCGCCGCCCTCGCCGCGCTGCACGAGGTCATGGCGCTCACCGCGCCCGCGCTCCCCGGCTCCGCGCTGCGGGAGGTCGTCGACGCCGTCGCCTGCTGCCGCTTCGAGGCCGGCGCCGAGCCCGCCGCCGAGGAGGACGTCCTCATGCGGATGCTGCAGGCGCTGCTCGCATGCCTCCGCGCCCCCGCCGCCCCCGCGCTCGGCGACCAGCACGTCCTCACCGCCGTCAACACCTGCTTCCGCGTCGTGCACCAGGCCGCCGCCAAGGGCGAGCTCCTGCAGCGCTTCTCGCGTCACGTGATGCACGAGCTCGTCCGGCACGTCTTCGCCCGCCTCCCGCAGATAGGCACCGGCGATGCAGACGACGCTGCAGTCAAACCAGAGGTATGCTAAGTTCTTCGTAATGTGAGCTTCTGCTTTCGCTATTATTAGTTACCAGCCATGCATCCAATCCACAAATGCCACTCAACTCCGCAGCTCACTCTTAAAACTAGTACAGATTTACGATTTTCATTTTGCTGTATCCAAGAATGTAGCAGCATTGCACACAGTAAATGGTACCATGAATCACAATATCGCAATTATTGGGACAGATGCGTTGAATCTAACTGATTATGCTGCACTGGTCCCGACCAACTGATCAAGTGAGATAAGAGATATATGGTAGAACTCAATTGGGTAGGGCAGAGAGGCAGGGAAGGTGATTTTCTTTCCTACTGTTTGAACTAAATGATGCACAAAAAACCTAATCCCATAATGTTATTGCGTATGCGAATACTGCAATCGATGTTTGAGCCCTCCAGAGGTATGTTTATCTTGCACCAGCATGGCCACGCATTGGAAGACAATCTTAGGGCAGGTTTAAAACAGATAGCTTCAGCCCTTGTAAGTCTCCTATAAGTAGACAAAATATAGCTTGCTTAAATATGTGCAAGACTAGTATGGTCAGGAAATCGCAGTTGGTTGCAAACCAAACAAGAGGTCTGTTTTGCCAAAATTTTGGATGGTCCAATGGCCAAAATCCAAACATAAACAAGCTACCAAAAAATTTGACGCTTTGGTCACACCAAATTTTTGGTGGGGCTAGTTGGGGCTCAAACCAAACATACCCTTTGGCACAATCAGTTCATTGGAGATCCCAAAAAGTGTTGAAAAGTTTATGCCAACATTCACACAAGATCCGTCTACCACGACATGGAATTTCAGATCCATTTGCTACTATTCACCGCCAAATTTGTTATTTTGTTACTCGACCTGTGGTTCAAGTTCAGATTTTTTTATTCAAATTAGACGCAATCTGTAGAACTGCTATCAAAAGAATTCAGAATTTAAACAAGCTTTTGGATCCCCGTACGGGCTAACGCCACAGATCACACCTTAGGTCCTGATCTTATACAAGTTTGGAATTTTGGTTAGCTTCTTGGCATTTATTTTTATATCATGTACCATTCTCATGTATCAGACTACATTTTTGCTCCGTTTGGTTACAATTGATTTCTGTGTTGTACTCGTGCAGATGGGTGGCATGGATAAGAATCATCCATTTGGTATCGGGCAAATGGAAAATGGAAACGGAAGCTATGTGTCCGAGGCAGGTACACCTGATGAGAATTCTCCGGATGGTAGTGTCCTTGTTGTGGAGCCATATGGAACTCCTTGCATGGAGGAGATTTTCCATTTCCTATGCTCTCTCCTCAATGGTGTCGAGCTGAACGGGTATGATGAAGGTCAACCTTTGTTTGCTCTGAAGTTGATCAATTCAGCGATAGAGCTTGGTGGGTCTGCAATTGGGAGGCATCCAAAGGTGCTGTCGCTGGTCCAAGATGAGCTTTTCCGAAACCTAATGCAGCTTGGCTTATCGATAAGCCCGCTTACTCTTTCAGTGGTGTGCAGCATCGTGTTGAATCTTTACCATCACCTCCGTAATGAGCTCAAGATGCAGCTTGAGGCCTTTTTTTGTTGCATAATTCTAAGGCTCGCACAGCCCCGATTTGGAGCAACATATCATCAGCAGGAGGTTGCAATGGAAGCTCTTGTAGACTTCTGTCGACAGAAATTTTTTATGGTGGAGATGTACGCCAATCTTGACTGTGACATAACATGCAGGAATGTGTTTGAGGAGCTTGCAAATCTTCTATCAAAGAGTGCATTTCCTATTAACTGCCCCTTGTCTTCTATGCACATTCTTGCTCTGGAAGGCTTGATTGCTGTGATTCAGGGAATGGCTGATCGGATCGGGAATGCAACCTCTGGCCCTGAACTAAGGTCTGTGGAACTTGATGAATATGCTCCATTCTGGACTGTTAAGTGCGAGAATTTTTTGGATCCTCAGCATTGGGTGAAATTTGTCCGCCAAAGGAAGTATGTCAAGAGGAGGCTAATGATTGGTGCTGATCACTTCAACAGGGACCCGAAGAAAGGTCTGGAGTTCCTTCAAGGCAATCATCTGTTGCCCGAGAAGCTTGATCCGCAGAGTGTGGCTTGTTTTTTCCGCTACACAGCTGGTCTGGATAAGAATCTCGTAGGAGACTTTCTCGGCAATCATGACGAGTTTTGTGTTCAGGTACTTCATGAGTTTGCTCAGACCTTTGACTTCCAGGAGATGAACTTGGATACAGCTCTGAGGTTATTTTTGGAGACATTCCGACTACCTGGAGAATCTCAGAAGATACAGAGGGTTCTTGAGGCCTTTTCAGATAGATACTATGAGCAGGCTCCGCAAGCTTTTGCAAATAAGGACACTGCTTTGCTGCTGTCTTACTCAATTATAATGCTGAACACTGATCAGCATAACATGCAGGTGAAGAAGAAGATGACTGAGGAGGACTTCATAAAAAACAACAGGAACATAAATGGGGGTAGTGACCTCCCACGTGAGATGTTGTCTGAGCTATACCACGCTATCTGCCGAAATGAGATTAAGACCACGCCGGAGCAGGGCATGGGATATTTGGAAATGTCTCCCAGCCGTTGGATAGATCTAATGCGGAAGTCCAAGTCAACACCCCAGTATATTGTTGGTGATTCTCAGCCTTTCCTCGACCACGATATGTTTGCTATCATGTCTGGCCCTACTATTGCTGCCATTGCAGTGGTATTTGATCATTCGGAACATGAAGAAGTTCTGTTCACCTGTGTGGATGGCTTCTTGGGCATCGCAAAGATCTCAGCATTTCATCATCTTGAAGACGTTTTGGATGATCTTGTTGTTTCTCTCTGCAAATTCACTACTCTTTTGAATACCTCTTTGGTTGAGGAACCAGTCACTGCCTTTGGAGATGATCTGAAGGCTAGATTGGCAACTGAGACACTGTTTACCATAGCTAATAAATATGGGCATTACATACGTACTGGTTGGAGGAATGTATTGGATTGCATCCTGAGACTGCATAAGCTAGGGCTTCTTCCTGCCCGTGTTGCTAGTGATGCAGCTGATGATTCAGAAGTTTCTGCTGAAACTGTCCAAGGAAAGCCTGTTCCTAGCTCAATCTCCACATCTCACATTCCAGTGATGGGTACCCCTCGGAAATCCTCTGGACTCATGGGAAGATTTAGTCAGCTACTCTCGCTTGACAGTGAGGAACCAAGATCACAACCAACTGAGCAGCAACTTGCTGCCCACCAGAGGACTCTTCAGACAATCCAGAAGTGCCACATTGATAGTATATTTACAGAGAGCAAATCTTTGCAACCTGATTCACTATTGCAGCTTGCCAGGGCACTGATATGGGCTGCAGGGCGGCCTCAAAAGGTTGCCAGCTCGCCAGATGACGAAGACACAGCAGTATTCTGCTTGGAACTTCTCATTGCCATCACACTTAACAACCGAGATCGAATTGTGCTCCTCTGGCAAGGTGTATATGAGCATATTGCCAACATAGTTCAGTCCACAGTCATGCCATGTGCCCTTGTGGAGAAAGCTATTTTTGGCCTTCTGCGGATATGCCAGAGGTTACTTCCATACAAAGAGAACCTTGCTGATGAGTTGCTGAGGTCATTACAATTAGTTCTGAAGCTGGATGCACGTGTAGCGGATGCATACTGCGAGAACATTACACAAGAGGTTGCACGGCTTGTCAAAGCAAACGCGGGACACATAAAATCACAGATGGGTTGGAGAACTGTAGTGTTGCTGCTCTCCATTACAGCTCGCCACCCAGATGCTTCAGGGGT
Organism: Elymus sibiricus; assembly: GCA_039707655.1. Classification (NCBI taxonomy): domain Eukaryota; kingdom Viridiplantae; phylum Streptophyta; class Magnoliopsida; order Poales; family Poaceae; genus Elymus; species Elymus sibiricus. The sequence continues at coordinate 34,903,300 of CM077670.1, forward strand.
AGGCTTTGAGGCTATCATGTTAATCATGTCAGAGGGTCACCTTTCAAGATCAAATTATGCCTTCTGCATTGAAGCGTCAAGGCAGTTTGCTGAGTCCAGGGTTGGTCTAACAGACAGGTCCATTCGCGCCCTGGATTTGATGGCTGATTCGGTCACTAATCTTGCCCGGTGGTCGCAAGATACAAAAGAGCCAGGCGAAGAAGCTGATAGAGGGTTGGAAGCAATCAGGGAGATGTGGCTCAAACTGCTGCAAGCGCTGAAAAAGTTGAGCCTGGATCAGAGAGAGGAGGTGCGAAACCACGCGTTAGTTTCACTCCAGCGATGCCTAACAGCAACCGATGGGGTATGCCTCCAGTCCACCACATGGTCACACGCTTTCGATCACGTCATATTCGCTTTGCTGGACGACTTGCTGGAAATCACCCAGAACCACTCACAGAAGGACCACAGGAACATGGAAGGATCCCTCGTGCTCGCCGTGAAACTGGTAGCAAAGGTCTACCTTCAGCTGTTACCAGACCTCTTCGGGCTGAGCAGCTTCTGCAAGCTGTGGCTGGGAGTCCTCAGCCGGATGGAGAAGTGCATCAAGACCAAGGTCCGAGGCAAGCGCAGCGACAAGCTTCAGGAACTGATCCCGGACCTTCTCAGGAACATCCTGGTCGCGATGAAGAGCAGGGGGATCCTCGCCAAGAGGAGCACGATAGGGGGAGACAGCCTGTGGGAGCTGACGTGGCTTCATGTGAACAACATCTCGACGGGCCTGCAGTCGGAGGTTTTCCCGAGCCAGGAGTATGAGCCGCCGAGCAATGCCGGTAGCCCGAGAGGAGGGCTGAACGATGTCGAGATTAAGAACTAGAAGAAGCTCATGGGTTGGCTGATCCATTGAAACGTAAGGTTTTGATATTGTAACCGCATTTCGCCGCCTCCATTGTATGTATATTTATTCTGTCCGGGTTGCTGTTGTTGTGTAAAACTGTGGCAGCAATGTGAGCAGATTGACATGTTCGCGCTGCTGACCTGAGTGGCTGTGATGCACGTATCATCATCAGCACTAAAAATGCTGTTGTTTCGCAGAAAGTTCGAGTTTGTGTGCTGGTTTGTATAAATTTGGCTCCTTTTCTAATTAGGACTCGTTTGGAAGATGTGTTTTTTTTCATTGCCATCACCTCTTGGAGGATTTCAGCTCTAACCTTGTCTTTTCCCCCCCTTGTAATAGATTATCGCCCATCCGTTTCAGCTGGGGCACAAATATTTTGTACGCTATCATCGACTTTCGATTCACAAATATTTTGTATGCAATCACCGTGATTGATTTTCGCTGCCAATTGAATCAGTACATATTGGTTTACCAACAAAAATCTGTTTTTATTTTGTTAAGCCAATAAGACTGACAAGGGGGGAAAATGGCATCTCCCAAACGGGATCTATACAACTTCTCTGATTTTAGTTCCATAGCATCAACTTTCAATTCATATGTTCTTTTCTCATCACATTTGTTTCAATCATGGACAACATAATTCAAATCAATGGCAAAAGGAGATGACGTGAATAATAATTTACAATCACACACAAACCGATATCATCTTTTATTTGAGTTGCATATTTAAATACAACGGACACACAACCCGGAAGCAGCGCAAAAACAAAAAAACACAGACAGTAATTCTCGAGAGGATTCAAATCCTTTTCAGTCTCCTCAATAATCACAACCCACCCAAGAAAGCAATCGACAGCTCCAAAGGCCTCCAGGCCTTCAGGGATGTGTTGCTCCTCCCTGCATATGATCGTTGGCCGGTGGCGGGTTGACCACCGGGATATCCAGGCTGCTGCCTTCTGCCTCCGGGGAGACCTCCCGCACGTCGGCGATCAGCGCTTCCGACTGCTGGAAGCCGCCCCACTCCGGGTCGCCGATGGGGCGGATGTCCACCCCGTCCACGGCCAGCTGGACCTCAGTGCTCTCGCTGGAGACCAGGACCGACCTCGAATCGCTCACGCACGCCTTGTCCACGTCGTCGTCTGATGCGTCAACGTGCTTTGTCAGCGGAGGGGAGTTGTCGGCACCCGAGCACGATTCGGATCTTTCCTCGCATACTTGCTTCGTGCTGCTTTGTTCTCTGCATCAGCATCATTTATCTTTTAATCATCACTGAATAATTCATCATGTGGATTCATGTTGATAGATAAATGTCTGTATTATATGTTGCATGTTGAAATTGTGTGTGGAAGGAAGGCGAGAGAGACAAAAACCTCTGCACTTGTGATTGGAGAACACCAATAAGGGCTAGAAGTTCCTCCTTTTCCTTCTCGACAGCATGCAAATTTGCAGCGGCTTCCTTCATCCGAGCCGTGGCATCCGCTTCAGACACCCTTACCTTCTCCTCTGCTCGGGCAATTGCTGCTTCCTGTATCACCGCTTGCTCTCTAGCTTTTCCTAGTTCAGTGCGCCACATATATGCTTCCTGAAATGCGGCGTCTCTTTCCTTCAGCAACTGGTCGTTCTCTTTGCTCAGGCTAATTACCTTCTCTTCAGATTGTCGTAGCTGCCATACATCCATTAACCATATTTAGAATTTGAGTTCAGAGCACTTAAGTCTTCCAAAATACTTAGTAAGCAATACAAAACAAAATATTGACCTTAAGCATGGATTGTTCCATTTGTGTTTCCATTGCTTTTTTCAGGCGCTCAATCTCTGAGCATAAAAGTCGTCTCTGTTCATCCATTGTATGAGCTGCAGATGCTGCTGCTTCTGCAGCCTCTGCTGTCTCTGTTAACTTGTCTGCTATTTCCTGAATTGTAGCGTCACGAGCACGAATGTCTTTAGCCAAATGCTGCAACTCCTCATCTTTCACTCGGAGAGTCTCCTGGGAAACATTAACACAGTACACAAAGAATTGACCAAATCAATGCCCGTGTATATAACAAGGATACCGAATCATGTAGCTACCATTACTCCACCATACAACTTAGCGCCCAAAGATGTAATCATTTAACAGAACTAGACATGGTAATCAAGGTTCAAGAGATTATGCTGGTCAGTATAAAGTTGGAAGGATGAAAAGCTAGCCACAAAACAAAAGGTCGAAATTGCATACAATAAGCAAGGAGTATTATGTCCTAGCAATGAATTCCCCAAGTTTATTCAGAATATGTTAGTCTGGTCTAAGACAACTGGGCTAATAATAAAAATGGAAGGAGTGATGAATTTGTAATTTTTGATGACAATTACAATATAAGGAAACATATAGAGAGAACAGTGTGACCATGGTTTGCAACGGCCTGTATGATATTAGTGATTTAGTGCTGGCGTGAATAACAAAGTGTGTTTGATCAATAAGTGGACTGTACATATGTACATTGTGTAATAATAAAATAGAATGCTTATTACAATATAAACATATTCGAAATAAAGCAATATATATTATTAAGAAGTGACTCATGAGTCATACATGACAGCTCAAGAATGAATCATGCTGGAAAATTTTGGTCACACCAGCCACAGTTAATAACAATATGGAGCAAGAGATCCAGATAAGAGATTTATTTATCTAAGCTGACAGATGAATGCATACCTTCATGATGGTTAAATCATCAAGTTGACCCACATTTGGATTATTTGTACCCATCCCAAGAGCTGCCCTCATTGAAACCTTCAGTGCTGCATCTATCTCCTTCATTGCCTCCAAAGCAGTTGCATTAGCATTAGCAACTGCAGTAGCAACCGTGCCTAATGTAGAAGGAGAGCCATTCCCAGCTAAAGAATTTACTGCCTCTTTATGCGCTTGTAGTACTAATTGAGTTGCACTGTTAATTAAAGACATCATCAGTACCAAATAGTTCAACAACTCTATGTACTATAATATTTAGTTTAACTACTGAAAGAAGATATTGGCCTTGTTACTAAGGAGAAATTGGCATACTTAGCAAACAGAGATATAATTATTTCAAAAGGAGATCAGGAAAGAGCCATTTCCCAACCAAATAAAACAGGAAAGCATGAGGTTTGAAGCCCTTTCTCATTTCGAATTTCATCTTAGTATTGGTAATGCCCCGCCCAAAAGTATTTCATCGCAATCACACGCTAGCTTGGTTGGAAAAGCTCGTTTGCACCCACTAACTAATACTATAGCATAGCCCCACAATGTACCAAACTAGTTGGGTCCAGGACCCCTAAAGTTGAAAGCAGTTCATGGCAACATATAATTCTTTGGTTCCATTCAAAAGCATTATCTTCTAGTTATAGCTTACTGGAATACAGAAATAAGAGGTGCATATATAGTGCAAAAATGCAAACTCTAATCACAAGCTGTACAATGAATGTAACACATCGTTTAAATCTGCACCGTGGGAGTGCTACCTTCTACTGGGATAGTGGGTAGTGGCACTGTTAGCATCCTGTATCAAATAGGCGATAATCCCATTCACATTGAGTGAACGGCTCACCAAGTTTGCGTGTTTGGGTTGAGTTGAGCATTTGCACTAGATACCATACTGTAGAATCATAAAATAAATTTGCAAACGCCTGTACAGAGCATACAATAATATTTTACATGTAATAGATCGGAAAACTTACTGCAATGTAGCTACCCAAGCTTTGGCGGCACCAGGAGTTTCAGCGCAAAGAAAGTAATCCTTTTTCTGAGGAGTTCCAATGTCTACTAGAGTAAAGGAATACCAAAGACTAGAAGGATATAGACAGCTTGCAAAAAAAGTATGCTTAAAGCTCATCACACGTATAAAGGATACAGAAACAGCATCCGTCATACTTTGGCATGCCTCTGTAAGAATTGAAGTGGTAGTTATACAACCTTCAAAGTTGGAAAGAAAGTACCAAGAAAAGTTTATGTTCGGGGACCAATCTTACTGAAAATTTACAGGAGACAAAGTAATGGTGCTTGAAGCATCAAATAGAATGGTTCCCTTAACGGCAGTTTCATTCCTCCGAAGCCTGGAACAAGAAAAACACAATAGATAAGGAGATAGCTGCAGAAATGTTCTTTGGCATTCTCAGTTACAAAACACCTGATGTTTCGTACTTGTATTCCATCTTGCCAGATGTTGGGTCCAATATTATCCATCTTTCGTTCCATTTTCGTAGCTGTTTGAAAGAAGATAATATCAGTTCAAAAGTGAAACAAGCAGACAACTGTTCACAAGTAAAAAGCTAATCAGCAAAAAATTATATTCACCAGGATCCTCTTGGATTCATTTGGAAACAGTTATTGAAAGGCTGGCTATCAAATTGTAAGGCCTAGGTATGTCAGAAGTAGATGAACAGCAATAGAACTCCTCCCCTCCTTGTATGGTCTTCCTAACCAACCACTGATCCACCCTACCACCACCACCATCTAGTGGTACATCTCATAATATCAATAACTAGCATTTTTATCAGTTTCTATCAGTTCACACACGGAGCAAAATCAACTTTGCTTTCCCACTAATTCGCTCACAAGGACACAGGGCAATGCAGTACACCTAGCTGCTACTCATCAAATTCCATATAATACCTAGTACATCGATCAAATCATATAAGGAAATTGAACAGAAAAGTCACTCTGCTTAGCTATAATCTGACGCAGCAAAAGCCCAGGATGAGGAATACATCAACGACTTACCCTAACACACCAAATTGAGCCCTTAAACCTAAGATTTCGACGACTACGCCCCTCACTAGTCCAAATCTATCACCAAAATCGAATATTTACACGCCTAACAAATAAACCCCTGTATGATATGACCCTGCACCCCAGAGATGAGCGCCATACCGTCTCAGATCGCTTGAGCAGGGGGCCCTGCAGCAGGTACCTCCCGGATCCCGACGACAGCTGCCGCTTCACCTTCTCCAGGCTGCTCTCCGTGTCCCTGACCCTCTGCAGAATCCCCCGAGCAAATTGTCAGCGAAAACACCAAAAGTCAGGGAAATTCAGAAGCATCTGGACCGGGGCGAGAGGGCGGCGTACGTACCGGGGAGCTGCCGTTGGTGGACATGGCGGGGGCTCTGGGAGCGGCGGGGCCGGGGCTAGGGTTTTGGGGGCGGAGGGGAGGCTGGAGACGACGTCGACGGCGACGGGGCCGGTAGGTGGTGGAGGGTCGACCGGCCGGTGGGGGCGTTCAGATCGATAGAAATTTCGGTGCCGGAAATGCTTCTGCTACGCTGCCACAAGCTACCCGCGAGCTGTGCTGGACATGTCGCGTGGGCCCGCCGTGCGTGTCAGCGAGCAGCATCTTGGTTTGAGGGGCACGGCAGGACTACGATGTCTTGTGTGTTGGAAAAATGATTTTGTATGGACATGTTAAATTTTAAGTTCAAACACAAATTCATTTGGAAGGTTTGAAGAAAAATCAGTGGTAAACATCACCAATTTGTTTTTTTATACCTCCTACACGAATTTGTGTTTGAACTTGGAATTCCATATGCCAACAAAACATCACCATCCTCTTTTGCACGGGGCATGTTTTCATGGTCTTTTCATTGTAACTTGATTTTCATTGGATATTTTCCCGGTCTTGTTTTTTTTCAAAAAAAAATGCAGGTGGAAATCCATATTTTTTTTTACCGGAGTTGAAGAGTTCATGAAATTCAAACAAGCAATCTAAACCATCCATTTCAATGTAAGTTTGATGGCTCATGATGTTTTAACCTATAAGATTTAATCTTGCTGCACACTAAGATGTAATTTTGACAAATATAGTTTGTACTATATTATCCTCTCCAAGCTTGCAAGGTTGATGACCTGCATGCTCAGTGCCTACTGGCGCGGGGCATTTTTAGCCGCTGGACAATGAAAGGGAGTGACGGGATCGTCCAATATAGTTGGCTAGACATGTATTTTGTTTCGTTAGACAACCTTGGGTCTCATGAGATGTCGTTCAACGACACACAAATTACCTTCTCAATCATGACACCCCAATTTAGCTCCACAACCCACCATCACGGTCTCTCCCCTAAATCCTCTTACCTAGCGCCCTTTTGCGTGCTCGTGTTCTGGCCGCCACCTTGCTCAGTCCGGCTCCCTCATACATCTCCCCCTCCCTCGCACCCTTCAGGATCCCCTAGATCTAGGAGCCATTGTGAGCTTGCTCGCCTCTCCTCGGGTCGATGACGCCCAGGTTGCAAAAGCGCAACAAGGACAACATACTACATATACTTCTCTATGCACACACCCTCACCGAATGTTGGAAAAAGCCAAACAAATGTCCAACTGATTGCTGACATACATGCATTTGGCAAATATGTTGAACGCCTATAGAAGAGATGTTCCTTATGCGCAGTTTCCACCCCCACTCGACCTTTTTTTTGGATTGTGAGGCCGAGAATTGCATCTTCTTACGTGAATGAGAGCAACTATAGTTATGTTCGGTCTCTTTTCGAAAATTTATAGGATATATTCATTACATACCACCATTTAGAATTACAAAGCTTTGATAAAACAGATTGATGGTTGTGACTTGCCAGACATAAACAGGTAAACTAACCAAGGCACATGTTTAGAATGCCAACGATCACAATTGGAGTCAAACAATATATCCGTTGACAACTCGGACACAAAATCCCTATGATTATGATCTTCAGCGGCCTTCGATGTGCTCTATACTAGTTCATGTGCCCCCCACCCCCACACACATTGGCTCTTTTGGCGGTGGCTCTGGTGTTTGCACTTGGTTTTGAGGTGAATTGACCTGTAGATATTGTTTCAGCATCCTCGAGCTCAATCTCACTAGGTGGAATGGCGCACTTCACTGTGCTGATGAAATTTGATCCGTTAAAATAGATCATCTGCTCACAACATGGCCATGTACAATTTGGGTATAATAACAATTGCAAATGTATCTTATCTACAACTTGTGAAACTAACATCAAACCAATAAGTAGTGGTGTAAATATGTGTTATACACAGCTTGACAAAATTAACATCAAACTAATAATAAGTAGCTTAATTACATCATCAAACAAGCATTTTGCATGAGTATAAGCACTTACAATCTTGTCATCATTAACAGATTTCTTGCTAACACGACAACATTGAGTAAAAGTACAAACATTTTTTTAAAGACCATCAATTAGCATAAAGGAATAGAAGCTACAGAATCTAGCTATAGTTCTTTTGCTAATGCCAAACATTATTCTCCTCTGCTCCTCACTAATACAATCAGCTAGGCACTATGCCAGGATCTTCTATTGAAGGAATCCTGCTAGCCACGCAAAAGGATAAGATGAAATGGGGAAAATTGCAGAAGGTATATATACGCCCAAAAGTGGGGAAAAGGAAGAACAACATCAATACATGAAAGGGATCCCTGCAACCAAGGATGAGTGCATAGTGGGTACAATGGACCAAGATTGCAGTATAGTTGAAGGTGAGTTGGGGTTTCATATCCGAACAATGAGAAATGACAATACATTAAATGGGCATAAGCATATGAAATATGTACGGCCTACAAATCAAGAATATGAAAATAGTATTAGCTAACACGAAAGTACCTGCCTAGCTCAAATGCACACGATGAACAGTAAACAGTCGGGCATGGACGAACCTCAAGCAACTTCTAGCAACAGGTTCATCCTCATGGATCCCTATGTTGTGTGTGATGGAAGTTGTTGCGCCCTTGACCAACGATGATGTTGTAGGAAATTTTTCAAATTAATCAACTAATCCTCGTGCGGCTTCTTAATTATCATGCTTACATTGAGACGCTGACGAATAAAAAATTACAAACAAAGGTGTAGAAAATGGAACATATGTCACGGAAGAACATGCTAGACCGTGAAGGTGAGTGAAATCATCGGTGCTTTTTCTATGAATAAAAAAGGCAATATGTTTTGTGACATATGTTTGTATGAAATCATCTTTATGTTTATGTTCCCGCAAAAAAAAAATCATCTTTATGTTGGGTGTTCTTTCAGTATTAGGCCATACAAAAATTGCCATTCAACTATTACTTCTAAACTGATATCGCATTTTGGTATGGGACTACCGTGTACTGCCATTCAATATAATTGTAGTTGAACACATTTTTGTTTGTATGAATAAAAACGCGGTTTGAGTTTGTTAATTTTTCTACTAAAATGAATGTTTAAGCTCTATGCCCATGGACTACCATGCGACATACATTATGCCAAACAAAAATATTCTCATGCTAGGTGTGTAGAAGTTATAAGTGTCTTTTCTTCCTAATAATAAATCAGCAAGCCAGACAATTCCAACGCTCACATACAGTATCACTCGGATACTGAAGAGACTTGACCTTCTAGGCGTTAAACTTAATTGAGTCCTCTAGAACAACTCGGACAACAGACAATTGCCAGAGATAGAAAAAGAACATTCGATAAATCAAGGGGGTTCGACTTCATTTTCCAACACGAGTAATTTTTATTTGGATGTCTAGCGCAAAACATGTGTGCAAGTATAATTGTGTTGAATGGCAGTACACGGTAATCCCATACCAAAATGTGATATTAGGTTAGAAGTAATAGTTGAATGGCAATTTTTGTGGCCTAATACTGAAAGAACACCCAACATAAAGATGTCATCCCCATGCTAGAGCTGGCAAGACAATCCCATATGGAGAATATGCAGTGCATGCAGTAGGCAGTCGGTAGAAGACATGTCATATACTCATCTTTGTCGAGGACATCAAATGAAGTGTAGACTGCGAATAACACGAACAATGCTGCTACTTGTAGACTACGTTGGTATTTCCCCGAAGAGGAGAGGATGATGCAGTATAGTAGAGATAACTATTTCCCTCAGTTAAGAACCAAGGTTATCAATCTAGTAGGAGAACCACGCAAAATCCCTTTAGCAGCACCTACACACACAAAAGCAAACACTTGCACCCAATGCAAATAAGATGGTTGTCAATCCTCTTAGCGGTTATTTGCAAGGATTAATTCTGATAGTGATAGATAGAAATATAAATTGCAAAATAAAATAAAAGTAAATAAATTGCAGCAAGGTATTTTTGGTTTTTAATATATGATAAAAGTAGACCCGGGGGCCATAGTTTTCACTAGAGGCTTCTCTCTCGAGCGCAGAACATACAGTGGGTAAACAAATTACTATTGGGCAATTGAGGCAAATAATTATGACGGATTCATGGCAATGATAATGTATATAGGCATCACGTCCGAGACAAGTAGACCGACTCCTGCCTGCATCTACTACTATTACTCCACCCATCGACCGCTATCCAGCATGCATCTAGGGTATTAAGTATGAAACAGAGTAACGCCTTAAGCAAGATGACATGATGTAGACAAAGTAAACTCAAGCAATATGATTAAACCCCATCTTTTTATCCTTAATGGCAACAATACAAATACGTGTCATGTCCCTTTCTATCACTGGGATTGAGCACCGCAAGATTGAACCCATCACAAAGCACCTCTCCCATTGCAAGATAAACGAATCTAGTTGGCCAAACCAAATCGATAGATCGGAGAGAAATACAAAGCTATAATAATCATGCATAAAAGAGTTCAGAGAAGACTCAAATATTTCTCATGAATAATCTGATCATAAATTCACAATTCATCGGATCCCAACAAACACACCGCAAAAGAAGATTACATCGGATAGAACTCCAAGAAGATCGAGGAGAACATGGTATTGAAGATCAAAGAGAGAGAAGAAGCCATCTAGCTACTAGCTATGGACCCGTAGGTCTGTGGTAAACTACTCACACATCATCGGAAGGGTAGCAAGGTTGATGTAGAATCCCTCCGTGATCGATTCCCCCTCCGGCAGAGTACCGGAAAAGGCCTCCAGATGGGATCGCGGAAGAACAGAGGCTTGCGGTGGCGTAAAGTTATTCGGTGTGGCTCTCTATTGGTTTCCGAATATTTTAGAATTTATAGAAGTGGAATTAGGTCAAAAGGAGCCACGAGGGGCCCACAAAGCATCAGGGCGCGCCCCCTGGGGCCGCGCCCTGTTGCCGTGTGGAGGCTTCATGAAGCTTCTGGCCTCCTCTCCAAGTCTCCAGGGTCTCTTTTGTCCAGAAAAAAATCTCCAAAAAGTTTCGTGGCATTTGGATTTCGTTTGGTACTGATTTCCTGAAAAACAAAAAACAAGCAGAAAACAGCAACTGGCACTGGGCACTAGGTTAGTAGGTTAGTCCCAAAAAATGATATATAATTGCATATAAAACATCCAAGATTGATACTATAATAGCATGGAACAATAAAAAATTATAGATACGTTGGAGACATATCAAGCATCCCCAAGCTTAATTCCTGCTCGTCCTCGAGTAGGTAAATGATAAAAACAGAATTTTTGATGTGGAATGCTACCTAACATGTTTCATCATGTAATCTCTCTCTTACGGTATGAATAATAAGATCTGAATGATTCAAAGCAATAGTCTATAGTTTGATATAAAAACATCAATACTCGGGCATACTAATAAACAATCATGCCTTTCAAAATAAAAATGCTAAAGAAAGTTATCCCTACAAAATCATATAATCCTGTCATGCTCCATCTTCTTAACACAAAATATTTATCATGTACAACCCCGGTTTTAGCCAAGCAATTGGTTCATACTTTTTAACGCGCTTCAGCTTTTTCAACCCCCACGCAATACATGAGCGCAAGCCATGGATATAGCACTATGGGTGGAATAGAGTATGGTGGTAGAGATTAATAAGGGGAAGTCAAAAATAAGAAGATAGTCTCACATCGACGCGGCTAATCAACGGGCTATGGAGATGCCCATCAATTGATGTCAATGCGAGGAGTAGGGATTGTCATGCAACGGATGCACTAAGAGTTATAAGTGTATGAAAGCTCAACATGAAAGCTAAGTGGGTGTGCATCCAACTTGCTTGCTCATGAAGACCTCGGGCATTTGAGGAAGCCCATCATCGGAATATACAAGCCAAGTTCTATAATGAAAAATTCCCACTAGTATATGAAAGTGACTAAACAGGAGACTCTCTATATGAAAAACATGGTGCTACTTTGAAGCACAAGTTTGGAAAAGGATAGTAACACCGCCCCTTCTCTCTTTTTCTCTCATTTCATTTTTTTTCTCTTTTTTATTTCGTGGGCTCTTTTTGGCCTCTCTTTTTTTCTTTTCTTTTTAATTTCCTCACTGGGACAATGCTCTAATAATGATGATCATCATACTTCTATTTACTTATAACTCAAAAGAAAATTAAAACTCGAAACTAGAATAAAAATATGACTCTATATGAGTTCCTCTGGCGGTGTACCAGGATGTGCAATGATACTAGCGTAACATGTATAAAAATGATGAACGGTGGCTGAACCACAAATACTATGTCAGCTATATGATCATGCAAAGCAATATGACAATGATGATGTGTGTCATAAAAATGGAACAGTGGAAGTTGCATGGCAATATATCTCGAAATGGCTATGGAAATGCCATGATAGGTAGGTATGGTGGCTGTTTTGAGGAAGATATAAGGAGGCTTATGTGTGATAGAGCGTATCATATCACGGGGTTTGGATGCACCGGCGAAGTTTGCACCAACTCTCGATGTGAGAAAGGGCAATGCACGGTATCGAAGAGGCTAGCAAATTGCGGAAAGGTGAGAGTGCGTATAATCCATGGACTCACATTAGTCATAAAGAACTCATATACTTATTGCGAAAGTTTATTAGCCCTCGAAGCAAAATACTACTACGCATGCCCCTAGGGGGGAGGTTGGTAGGAGTTAACCATCGCGCGCCCCCGACCGCCACACAAAGGAAGACAATCAATAATAAATCATGCTCCAACTTCTGAGCATAATGACAGACCATACGTGCATGCTTCGGGAATCACAAACCTTAACACCAATATTCTTACTAAACCACAATTATCTACTAGCACCTCCCACATATTACCATCTTAATATCGCAAAACTATTGCAAGGAATCAAACTTATCATATTCAGTGATCTACATGAAAGTTTTTATTATATCCCTCTTGAATACCTGTCATATTAGGACCAAATTCATAACCCGTGCATATTACCATTGCTATCCATAGACTCTCAAAAAGATATAAGTGAAGCATGAGAGTGCAACTATTTATTTAAAATATAACCACCGCTGTGCTCTAAAAGATATAAGTGAAGCACTAGAGCAACTGCCTAGCTCAAAAGATATAAGCGAAGCACATAGAGTATTCTAACAAATCACGAATAATTTGTGTCCCTCTCAAAAATGTGTGTTCATCAAAGATGATTGTGACAAACTAAAAATAAAACAAAAGCAAACTATAGCACAAGACGCTCCAAGTAAAACACATACCATGTGATGAATAAAAATATAGCTCCAAGTGAGTTACCGATAGATTGTAGACGAAATAGGGGATGCCTTCCGGGGCATCCCCAAGCTTAGGCGCTTGAGTCTGCCTTGAATATTACCTTGGGGTGCCTTGGGCATCCCCAAGCTTAGGCTCTTGCCGCTCCTTATTCCTTTATCCATCATAGTCTCACCCAAAACTTGAAAACTTCAGCACACAAAACTCAACAGAAACCTCGTGAGATCCGTTAGTATAACAAATAAATCTTAAACTTTAGGTACTGTTGTAAATTGATTCATATTTAATATTGGCATAATACTACTGTACTCCAACTTCTCCATGACTCATACCCCCCGATACGATCCATAGATTCATCAAAATAAGCAAACTATGCAACGAAAACAGAATCTGTCTATAACAGAACAGTCTGTAAAGATCTGAATTAAAGTCATACTTTTGTAACTCCAAAACTTCTGAAAAATGAGGACAATGTGGGCAATTCATATATCAATATTGTGTAAAAAATTCAGAAGGTTCTGACGCTCCAGTGAAAAATCAAAATTCCAGCACTGGACGCAAAAGTTTCTGTTTTCAAACAGCATCAATTATACTATCTTCGAAATCATCCCAAAGGCATTACTTGGCACATACACTAATTAAAAGATAAAAACACAATCATAACAGAAGCTATAATTGTGTAAACACACAAAAACAGAAGGTAAAACAAAAATTTATTTTATTCATTGGGTTGCCTCCCAACAAGCGCTATTGTTTTATGGCCCTAGCTAGGCATAATGCATAGTTTCAAGTGTTATCATCCTTCAAATTAATTCCATAGGTGGCCCTCATAATAGATTCATAAAGTGGCTTAATTATCTTTCTAGGGAAGTGTTCCATCCCTTTCTTTAATGGAAATTGAAATATTATATTACCTTCTTTCATATCAATAATAGCACCTATGGTTCGTAGGAAAGGCCTACCAAGTATTATAGGACAAGAAGGATTGCATTCAATATCAAGAACAATAAAATCCACTTGCACATAATTCCTATTAGCAAGAATAAGCACATCATTTATTCTACCCAATGGCTTTTTAATAGTGGAATCCGCAAGATGCAAATTATGGGAACAAGGATCCATATCGGTGAGACCTATCACATCACACAAACATTTTGGTATAGTGGAGAACCAAGATCACATAGAGCATTACATTCATAATCTTTAATTTTGACTTTAATAGTAGGTTCCCATTCATCTTGTAATTTTCTAGGAATTGAAACTTCCAACTCAAGTTTTTCTTCATGAGCTTTTATCATAGCTTCTACAATATGTTTAGTAAAAGCTTTATTTTGTTCATATGCATTTGGTGAATTAATCATGAATTGCAACAAGTAAATACACTCAATCAAAGAACAACTATCATAATTAAAGTCCTTGTAATCCAAAGTAGTGGGCACATCACTATTTAAAGTTTTGACCTCTCCAAACCCACTGTTTTCATTTTTATCATTAAGATCATCACCCTCCAAATGATTGGGACGCCTTCTAGCTAGAGTTGACTCATCTTCAGTCCCTTTTTCATCAAGTTTTATGTTACTAAATAATGATTCAATAGGTGAGACACCAATCATTTTAATATCTTCATCATTACTACGATAGAAACCGGGTGGAATAGCCTTTTCTGGAAATTCTCGCTTAGCTCTCAACCTAGCGGTCCTTTATTTACTTTAATTAATGGAGACATAGATAGCTTTAATAGACTCATTTATATCATGCTTGGGTGACAAAATTTTAATTTTAAGATTTTCCACATCATGAGCAACTCTATCCATGTTCCTAGACAATTCATCAACTCTATTCAATTTTTCTTCTATCATAGCATTGAAAATCTTTTGTGAATTAATAAATTCTTTAATATTACTTTCAAGATCAGAGGGTATCCTATTATTATTATTATTATTATTATTATTATTATTATTATAATATGCATTACCATAATTATTAGAGGAATTTCCAGGAAACAGTCTAGGATTGAAATTACCCCTATAAGCATTGTTGTTGAAATTATTTCTAGAGACAAAATTCACATCAATAGCATCATTATTTTGCTCAATCAAAGTAGAAAATGGCACATCATTAGGATCAATATGAGCACTTTTACTAGCAACCAATTTCATAAGAGCATCCATCTTATCACTCAAAGTATTAATTTCTTCAACATAATTTACCTTCTTACCAGTTGGAGTTCTTTCAGTATGCCATTGAGAATAATTTGTCATAATATTATCTAGGAGTTTTTTAGCTTCTCCCAATGTAATTTCCATAAAAGCACCAGCTGCGGCAGAGTCTAGCAAATTTCTAGAAACAAAGTTTAGTCCCGCATAAAAAATTTGTATGATCATCCATAAACTTAAACCATGTGTTGGGCAATTTTTTATCATTAATTTCATTCTCTCCCAAGATTGTGCAACATGCTCATGTTCAAGTTGCTTAAAATTCATAATTTGATTTCTTCAAGAAATAATCTTAGCGGGAGGAAAATACTTGGCAATAAAAGCATCCTTACACTTATCCCAAGAATCAATACTATTTCTAGGCAAGGATGAAAACCTAGTTTTAGCACGATCTCGTAGTGAGAACGGAAATAATTTTAATTTGACAATATCATTATCCACATATTTCTTCTTTTGCATATCACAAAGTTCAACTAAAGTATTTAGATGGGATGCAACATCTTCATTAGGACTACCAGAAAATTGATCTTTCATAACAAGATTAAGCAAAGCAGCATTAATGTCACACGACTCCGCACTAGTGGCAGGAGGAGCAATAGGAGTACTAATAAAATCATTATTATTAGTTTTGGAAAAGTCACACAATTTTGTATTTTCTTGAGACATCACGACGAAGCAAGCAAACTAGCAAACAAGCAAACGAAAATAATTTTGTGTTTTTGTAAAAAAAATTAGAAGCGGGGGAGATGAAAACGAGAGGCAAATGCAAATAAAAAGGCAAATAAAATAAATGCAAGTGGATGATAGTTTGTGCGAAGGTACTTGATAAATTTTGGTGATGTCTCCCCGGCAACGGCGCCAGAAATTCTTCCTGCTACTTGTAGACTGCGTTGGTATTTCCCCGAAGAGGAGATGATGATGCAGTATAGTAGAGATAAGTATTTCCCTCAGTTAAGAACCAAGGTTATCAATCCAGTAGGAGAACCACGCAAAATCCCTTTAGCATCACCTACACACACAAAAGCAAACACTTGCACCCAACGCAAATAAGAGGGTTGTCAATCCTCTTAGCGGTTATTTGCAAGGATTAATTCTGATAGTGATAGATAGAAATATAAATTGCAAAATAAAATAAAAGTAAATAAATTGCAGCAAGGTATTTTTGGTTTTTAATATATGATAGAAGTAGACCCGGGGGCCATAGTTTTCACTAGAGGCTTCTCTCTCGAGCGCAGAACATACGGTGGGTAAACAAATTACTGTTGGGCAATTGATAGAAAAACAAATAATTATGACGGATTCATGGCAATGATCATGTATATAGGCATCACGTCCGAGACAAGTAGACCGACTCCTGCCTGCATCTACTACTATTACTCCACCCATCGATCGCTATCCAGCATGCATCTAGGGTATTAAGTATGAAACAGAGTAACGCCTTAAGCAAGATGACATTGAAAGGATCGATATGGTTGACTAGAGGGGGGGTGAATAGGCAACTACTAATTTTTAGCTTTTCTTAACAAATTAAGTTTAACAACAAATAGGTTGTCTAGATATGCAACTAGGTGAGCAACCTATATGATGCTAACAACAACACAAGCAAGCAAAGGAAACAACACAAGTAAAGCTTGCACAAAGTAAAGGTAAGAAGTAACCACAAGTGGAGCTGGTGAAGACGAGGATGTGTTCCCGAAGTTCCTTCCCTTTGAGAGGAAGTACGTCTCCGTTGGAGCGGTGTGGAGGCACAATGCACCCCAAGAAGCCACTAGGGCCACCGTATTCTCCTCACGCCCTCACACAATGCGAGATGCCGTGATTCCACTAGTGGTGCCCTTGAAGGCGGCGACCGAACCTTTAGAAACAAGGTTGGGGCTATCTCCACAACTTAATTGGAGGCTCCCAACACCACCACGGAGCTTCACCACAATGGAATGTGGCTCCGAGGTGACCTCAACCGTCTAGAGTGCTCAAACACCCAAGAGTAACAAGATCCGCAAGGGATTAGTGGGGGGAATCAAATTTCTCTTGGTGGAAGTGTAGATCTAGGCCTTCTCAACCAATCCCTAAAGAATCAACAAGTTTGATTGGCTAGGGAGAGAGATCGGGCGAAAATGAGCTTGTGAGCAACAATGGAGCTTGGGGGAGGAAGAGGTAAGTCAACTAGAAGAAGATGACTCCCTTTTATAGTGGGGGAAAGAATCCAACCGTTATGCCCCTTCAGCCCGTGCACAAGCGGTAGTTCCGCTCGGACGAGCGGTATTTCCGCTGGCATAGAAGTTTCAGCAGCTGCGTTCAACTGAACACGTCAAGGAGGAGGTAGTGCCGCCGGAGCGGTACTACCGCTCCCACCAGCGGTACTACCGCTTAGTGTTGAGCAACCAGAAGAAACAGCGGTAGTAGAGGAGGGCAGCGCGGTAGTGCCGCACGGAGCGGTACTACCGCAAGCTACTGCCGCTCTACTTCCGCTCGAAGGACAGAGCAGTCCAGAGGGCGGAAAATAAGCGGTACTCCCAGCGGTAGTTCCGCCGGGGTGGTACTACCGCTCCGCAGGGAGCGGTACTTTCGCTTAACTCACAGATGCCCAGTAAATCTGCGGTAGTGGGGTGGTAGCCAAAGCCGCAGTACCGCCGGAGCGGTACTACTGCGCTGAACTACCGCCCTACTACTGCTCATTTACAGAGCACTATAAATAGGCGGAAGTCCTAGTAGTACTGAACTGCGGCAGTACCGCTGGAGCGGTACTACCGTGCAGTAGAGCGGTACTACCGCTTATGTGCCTCAAGAAGGCCCAAGAACAAAGGAGGACAAGCTCAATTGCCGGGAAGGAAAGAGGGTGCGAGAGGACAGTGTACGTGTTGATTCCACCCAAACCTTTCCGAAGCGGACCCCCTCTTAATAGTACGGTGTTCCTACGACTCAAATCCACCGAAAGTGAAGCGAAGGAAAAACACCGTCTTCGCAATAGCTCCGAGGGGCACGAATCGTCTTGAGCCATATGGTAGATTATCTGAAATGCTCAATGCACACGATTAGTCCGCAAAAGCATTGTCATCAATCACCAAAACCACTAAGGGAGAAATATGCCCTAACAATCTCCCCCTTTTTGGTGGATTGATGACAACACGGGATTTGCACAAAGTTAAAACGAGATAGAATGCAAACCGCACATCTACAAAATATAGACGGGCTCCCCCTAGATGTGTGCACTAATTGAGTATGCCTTTGGAATGCAAAGCACACACACTAGGATCACCACTCCCCCTATATTTTATAGACCGGCAATACTTGCATCAATAACATGAGATGGATAAACAAGGATGCAAGAAAATAGCATGTGAGCATAAAGATAGGGCACAAGATAAATAACATCTCACAAGCTAATAAGGTACTTGACATAAAGATAAAGATAGGGTAGCATATGTCTCACACCATATGAAAAGTACTTAAGGGTAAGGTTCCACACACAAACTAAAGCAAATCAAATGAGAAAGAGTTCACGAGAGAACGAAAGCAACGACAAAGAAAACACACTCGTGACTCGGCAAATCCCTAAACTCTCTCCCCCTTTGGCATCGAGACACCAAAAGGGCAAAGAGCACCAAACAAGTCCAAGGTGATGAAGATGCTCCAGAACATCAGTACTCCGTGTGCTCATCCGAGTCCTCGTGCTCCTCAGACTCCTCTGCTGCCTCATGCTGACGCTCAGTCTCTGAATCTGACCACTTGCAATGCTGCGAGATCGACGTCTCCTCATCAGTGACCCTCTCCTCAGATCCACTAGTAACCTCCATGCCCAAATGCCTCATCATAGCCTTGTCACGCGTGCGGGCCTTCTTCTCAGCAACATGAGCCATATACTGTCCCTTGGCCTGAATGCAAAAGAGCTTCTTCATCTTCGCCTTGAGCTTGGACGTCCAAGATGGTTCCTTGTCTGGAGAAGGAACAAACTCATAGTCAGGCTCTGCCTCATCATCAGAGTTAGTGGGGGCGATCTCCTCATTGGGGGCAGCAGGTGCAGTACCCCAGTTCTCCTTCTGTCGCAGCTTCAGAATGCCATGCGACACCATGTGCTCAGTGGGAAGGGATTCTCCTGGAAACTTAGCAGCCCATTTCTCCTCAATCAACTTGAAAAGGTAGGGGCCATAAATGGGCACCTTCCGGTGAAGCACAGCAGAACAAATCTCACGCCACATAATGTGAGAGATATCCAAAGTAGAGTTCCTGCCCCTCTCCTTCATGCACAACAGAAGCATATCCACCAGATATGAGTGTACCTGATCCAGGTTCCCAATGCGAGGGAAAAGAGTGTTGCGAAAGATGCGGTGCATGATGTCCAAGAAAGGAATGAGCTCAGTCCGAACGGCCCCCTTGGCAGTAGTCACAGTCCGGGAGTAACGAATCAGTTTAGACTTGTGCTGAGGACTTGTTTCCTTGTGAGGCCGGAGACCAATAGGGTTGTCCTGCCCCTCATCAGCAATGCCCAGACAATCCATGAATGCCTTCCACTCAACCTTCAGTAGCCTCCCACCAGTCATCCAAGTCATGGATCTTGCCTCATCAGAATGAAAGTGAACAGTGGCATAGAATTGGGCCACGATCTCTGCGTCAAAGTCCTTGTTGAAGGTCATGATCGGAATGAGACCCCACTGCTGACAAAGTGCAAGAGCTTCTCCAAAGTAAGCGGGATCCTGTTCCATGTGATGAAGGTCGATAGACTTGGCATCCACATACAGGTTCTTCTTGCCCTTCAGAATGTCCACATAGATAAGCGATTGCTCCTTAGTCCAGAAGGGACGACCAACAAACGCCTCGTCCTGAGGATGACGATAAGGGTTGCGCTGACGGAACAAAACGAACTCCTTGCCAGGCATCTCATCAGGAGGAGTCCTCTTCTCCTTCTCCTTCTTCTTACTGACAGTCCTCTTCACCTGTTGCTTTGGTGGAGCATGATACGTCTCCGTCGTATCTACTTTTCCAAACACTTTTGCTCTTGTTTTGGCCCCTAATTTGCATGATTTGAATGGAACTAACCCGGACTGACGCTGTTTTCAGCAGAACTACCATGGTGTTGTTTTTTGTGCAGGAATAAAAGTTCTTGGAATTGGATGAAATTTTTTGGAGATTTTTTTGGAATAAATGAAAAATACTGGAATCAAGACCCACTGGAGGGGGGCCACTGGTTGCCCATGAGGCACCAGGGCGCGCCACCCCCCCAGGCGCGCCCTAGTACCTCGTGGGGCCCACGTGGCTCCGTCTGACCTAATTCCAACACTATAAATTCGCAATTCCAGAGAAAAAAATAGGAGAGGAAGTTTTATTGCGTTTCACGGTACGGAGCCGCCGCCACCTCCTGTTCTTCATCGGGAGGCCAGATCTGGAGTCCGTTTGGGGCTCCGGAGAGGGGGGGGGGGTCTTCCGGCATCGTCATCATCAACCATCCTTCATCACCAATTTCATGATGCTCACCGCCGGGAGTGAGTAATTTCTTCGTAGGCTTGCTGGACGGTGATGAGTTGGATGAGATTTATCATGTAATCGAGTTAGTTTTGTTAGGGCTTGATCCCTAGTATCCACTATGTTCTGAGATTGATGTTGCTATGACTTTGCTATGCTTAATGCTTGTCACTAGGGCCCGAGTGCCATGATTTCAGATCTGAACCCTTTATGTTTTCATGAATATATTTGTGTTCTTGATCCGATCTTGCAAGTTATACGCACCTGCTATGTGTTATGATCCGCATACCCCAAGGTGACAATAATTGGGATTCTTTCCGGTGATTCCCATAGTTTGAGGAGTTCATGTATTCACTATGTGTTAATGCTTTGTTCCGGTTCTCTATTAAAAGGAGGCCTTAATATCCCTTAGTTTCCTTATGGACCCCGCTGCCACGGGAGGGTAGGACAAAAGATGTCATGCAAGTTCTTATCGCAAGCACGTATGACTATATACGGAATACATGCCTATATTATATTGATGAATTGGAGCTAGTTCTGTGTCGCCCTAGGTTATGACTGTTACATGATGAATGTTATCCAACATAATCACCGATCCAATGCCTACGAGCTTTTCACATATTGTTTTTGCTAAGTTACTGCTGTTGCTACTACTGTCACAATTGCTACTACTATTGCTGCTACCGTTACTATTATTGTTACTATTATTGCTACTGCTATCAAACTATCATACTACTGTGCTACTGATCACTCTGCTGTAGATATTTAGTCTCGAGGTGTGGTTGAATTGACAACTCAACTGCTAATACTTGCAAATATTCTTTGACTCCCCTTGTGTCGAATCAATAAATTTGGGTTGAATACTCTACCCTCGAAAACTGTTGCGATCCCCTATACTTGTGGGTTATCAAGACCTTTTTCTGGCACCATTGCAGGGGAGCATAGCTTTATTTGCTAAGTCACTTGGGATTTATATCTGTTGATCACTATGAAGAATCTGAAAGACGCTAAGACCAAGATCGTTCTCTCTAAGACGAGGGGGGGGGTAAGGAACTGCCATCTAGCTCTGCACTTGATTCACCTTCTATTTTGAGTAAACTTGCAACACCACCACAAGCTATTTCTGATCTGTCGCAAGTTATTGATGATACCACCTCTGCTATGAATGATACTCATGATGATGCTAGTACTATGCTTGATAATGCTGTGCCACTTGGTGAATTTCTTAATGAACAAATTGCTAAAGCTAAAGAAATT
The DNA here is from genome assembly GCA_039707655.1 of Elymus sibiricus. Classification (NCBI taxonomy): domain Eukaryota; kingdom Viridiplantae; phylum Streptophyta; class Magnoliopsida; order Poales; family Poaceae; genus Elymus; species Elymus sibiricus. Next base: position 34,925,503 of record CM077670.1, read on the forward strand.
GAAAATGTTGAAACTCTTGAGAATTTTGATTCACCTATTATGCCCAGCTCTCCTACTAGAGTTGAAACACCTGATGAACATTGCTTTGATAGGGAGATGGCTAGAGCCATTCTTGCTCGTAATGATAGACATGAAGTTATAAAACTGCTTGCTGATATAAAAGAAAAATCCACGAGGGAGAGAATGAAATATGATCCTAAGTTTGCTACCTCTCCCATATTTGTTACTGATAAGGATTATGAATTCTCTGTCGATCCTGAGTTAATTACTTTGGTTGAGTCTGATCCTTTCCATGGTTATGAAACTGAAACCGTTGTGGCACATCTTACTAAATTAAATGACATAGCCACCCTATTTGCTCATGAGGAAAAAAATTCGCTATTACTATATTCTTAAGTTGTTTCCTTTCTCATTAAAGGGTGATGCTAAGGAATGGTATAATACTCTTGCTCCTGGATGTGTGCGTAGCCCCTAGGATATGATTTATTACTTCTCTGAAAAATATTTTCCTGCTCATAAGAAACAAGCTGCCTTGCAGGAAATATTTAACTTTGTGCAAATTGAAGAAAAGAATCTCCCTCAAGCTTGGGGGAGGCTTCTCCAATTACTTAATGCTTTGCCTGACCATCCTCTTAAGAAAAATGAAATACTTGATATCTTCTATAATGGACTAACCGATGCTTCTAGGGACTACCTAGATAGTTGTGCGAGTTGTATTTTCAGGGAACGGATTATTTATCAAGCTGAGGAATTATTGAATAATATATTGAAGAATGATAATGATTGGACACTTCCTGAACCACCGCCTAAACCCACTCTGAAGAAGAGGGGTATTTTATATCTCAGTCCTGAAGATATGCAAGAAGCAAAGAAATGTATGAAGGAAAAAGGTATTAAAGCTGAAGATGTTAAGAATTTACCACCTATTGAAGAAATACATGGTCTTAACACACCGCCATGGGTAGCAGAGGTAAATTCTCTTATAAAGTTTGATGAAGGTGATCTTCTTTATAGCAAACCTCCTAGTCAATGCTTGTATGAACTTGACAATTATATTATTAAGCCAGATCACTTCAATGCAAATGTTATGAAACAATTGAAACGAAATGCCTACATGATTGATCGCTTGAGTGACTTGTTATTTAGAATTGCTAATGATGTTAAAGGTGTGAGTAAACATGCATCTATGGTTCAAACTCAATTAGAACAAGTTGCTAAATCTCAAAGTGAATTGCTCAATGAAATGAATAACAATATGAATGATCATGCTGTTAGAGTAATGACTAGAGGAGGTAGAATGACTCAGGAGCCACTTTATCCTGAAGGTCACCCTAAAAGAATTGAACAAGACTCTCAAAGAATTAATGTTGATGCACCTAGTCCATCTGAAAAGAAAAAGAAAAAGAAAAAGAAAAATGATAGGACTTTGCATACTTCTAGTGAACCCGAGGTAGAAAAACCCTTGGAGGATAGTAATGATGTTTCTATTTCTGATGCTGAAACACAATCTGGTAATGAACAACCACCTGATGATAATAATAATGATGATGCTCATATGGATATCCAACCAGATAATGATAAAGAACCGGATAATGATGTTGAAATAGAACCTGCTGTTGATCTTGATAACCCACCGTCTAAAAATAAACGTTATGATAAAAGAGACTTCGTTGCTAGAAAACATGGTAAAGAAAGAGAACCATGTGTTCAAAAACCCATGCCCTTTCCTCCTAAACCATCTAAGAAAAAGGATGAGGAAGAATTTGAACGCTTTGCTGAAATGCTTAGGCCAGTCTTTGTGCGTACTCGTTTGACTGATATTATAAAGATGCCTCCTTATGCTAAATACATGAAAGACATTGTCACAAATAAAAGAAAGATACATGAAGCTGAGATTTCCACCATGCTTGCAAATTATTCTTTTAAGGATGGAGTACCCAAGAAACTAGGGGATCCAGGAATACCAACTATACCATGCTCCATTAAACGAAATTATGTCAAAACTGCTTTGTGTGATTTAGGAGCCGATGTTAGTGTTATGCCTTTCTCTTTATATAAAAGACTTGATTTGAATAAACTCACTCCCACTGAGATATCATTGCAAATGGCTGACAAATCAACAGCCATCCCTATCGGTGTTTGTGAGGATGTGCCCGTTGTAGTTGCAAATGTTACTATTCTAACAGACTTTGTTATACTTGATATGCCCGAGGACGACAACATGTCGATTATCCTTGGTAGACCCTTTTTGAATACTGCAAGGGCTGTTATTGATTGCAATAAAAGCAAGGTCATTTTTCATATCAATGGTAATGAACATACGGTGCACTTTCCGAAGAAACAATTTCAAGTAAATGGTATTCATATTATTAAAAAGACTCCGACAATTACTATTGGAAGTTTTCAACTCCCTCTTTCTACTGTTAAAAAGAAATATGAAACTCTTATTATCGGGGAGATGCATATCCCCGTTGAGGTAACTTAGTGCTATACGAAGATTCTTCGGTTTCATGTTACTCGGAAATGGTTTGTTAATAAGACTTGATCAACCTTATTAATGGATTCTTTTTGAGGGGCATGTGGTCGATGAATTTAGTAAGCACAACCTTCTATACCCACTTTTTGTTTTCTGTTACTTTTAGTTAAATAAAATAAAATGCCATGATTATCCTGTTTTCTGAATTATCCGTGCAATAAAAAGTGCCCAGAAATAAAAGTGCTCAGAATGCAATAAAATTTTGATATGAATTTTGATATAATATTTAAGAATTTTTGGCACTGGAAACATACCAGGGGGGTGCCCCAGGTGCCCACGAGGCACCAGGGCGCGCCACCCCCCCTTGGCGCGCCCAGGTGGCTCGTGGGGCCCACAGGGACCCCCTCACTTATCCCTTCAGCCCACTTCGTCTCTTACCTCTAGCAAAAATTCCTGGTAGCTCTCTCTCTCGTGTTCTTGCTCACAAACCTGAAATTTTCGATCTCTTTGCTCGGAGCTCCATTTCCGAAACTGTTTTGGGAGATTGCTCCTTGGTATGTGACTCCTCCATTGCTCCAATTAGTTTTTGCTCTAGTGGATTATATTTTGCATAATTAGCCGCTCTTGGTGCTATTGAAAATGAGCTTGCATGTTGAATTCTTTGAGTTCCAAGTAGTTTGAATGCTTGATATAGCCTTTAGACATCCATATGAGTAGTTGCTATCAATCTTGTGAAATTTTATTGATATCATTTTGTGGCCCAAAATTTTTCAGAATATTGTTCATAGGAAAATGAATTTCTTCCGGAGGAGTTCCTCGAAGCGGAATGCCAAGGGAGTCCTTGGACAGTGACCTCAACATTCCGCGTAGGACGGAGGTCCGGCCGTGCGAATGGCCGCACAATGCTTTCATGAACGAAGCCGGATTCTACCAAGAGTTCGCGCAATTCGTTGTAAATGCTGGACTGACCGACTTCCTCGTAGATGAGTGTGACCAGCACCACATCCTTACAAATTCCTTTGTGCAAAATTTTCATTTTCTGAATAGGCTCGAACCCCCTGAGGTGCGCTTTGATTTATATGCTGAACATTATCAGATACCTCTAGCTGAATTTTGTGAGATATGTTTGATTCCCTTTGATGGGGATATAAGAGAGCCTCGACCGGAGGAGTTTGAGGGCTTCCTCCACACTTTAACTGTGGGAGAAGGAAGGGGCGTGTCGAAAGCCCGAGCCACTAGCTTGCAATTTCCCGCTGTTCATTACTTCGCTTTATTCTTAGGGAAATGCTTGATTGCTAGGGAGCAAGGTAGTGCACTAGCTGCACCTGACTTTGCCATTTTACACCGCGCATTGCATAATGATAACACTTATAACCTGGGAGCCATCATTGCACGCCGCTTGCACACTAATAGGACTAGGGGTAAAATTCGTGGTGGTATTTATGCTACTCGCTTAGCGAGACGTTTTAATGTTAACATACGTCCTCATGATTGCTTGTTTCCCAGAGTTTACTTAGACCACCAGTCCATGAGGGACCACCACTTTCTTGATGCTCCTGAACCCCCTCACCACATTCGTTATAACTTGTTTTTTAGTGAGGATACTCGTGATATTATTCCGTTGCCTGCACCTGCTTTGTTTGATTCTCATGCCAGGAACGGATATACCGTGATGCCACCGGACATCATTGCTTACCGGAACGCCTTGGCAGCGGTAGAGGAGGAGGCCCAGGATTGGGACGCTCGGGTGCCGCCTCCTCGGGAGTTTCATATGGGACCGAATGGCTACTACGGATGGCCGTAGCCCAAGCTAGGCAAAAGCCTAAGCTTGGGGGAGTACGTATCTCTCACCGACATTACATTCATGCTCACACATTTAATTCCAGTTGTCGGTGTTCATACTTTTTCATTGTATAATCCACGCTAGTTTTATTTCCTCGCTTTCTTCTAGTGTGTTTGAAAAACTTTGAAAAAATCCAAAAATATTTCTCATTTCTTTTCGGTTTTTCTTTCTAGCTTAATTAGCAGTAGTAATATTAAAAGAAAACCCAAAAAGATTTCTCGTTGCTTGTTGGGAGCTTTCCCGTGTAAATAGTTTTTCTCATTTTTCGTTTTCCTCTTTACTTCATTTTCTTCAGAAAAACTAAAAACTCCAAAAATATTTCAGTGTGTTTCCCTGAAATTCTTTTCTTTTGTTGAGTCATTGTAAGGAGAAGACCACGATGAAAATGTCGAGTGGCTCTCATATGCATTATTGTTGATCCAGCGAAGAGCCCATTTTACCTTGTCTTCTCCTTTGAATAAAATGTTTGCAGATTCCAGCTTAGTCCACGACACTCTTGCACTATTATTATTTTCATATCATCCGGTCGTGCAAGTGAAAGGCAATAATGACGATGATTTGATGAAGTGACTGTGGCAAGGAAAAGCGGGTATGAACTCAACTTGTTCTTTGTTTTTGTAAATATGTTTAACTCAGTACCCATGATTCAGCATGTTATGATTAAACATGTTTATGATGACAATTAGAGATTATAGTTGCTCATGCCATGCTTAAGTAGCTGGGAGTGGATAATGATTTATCTTGAGTGTCAACATGCATTAAAATGATTGTGATGTAGTATGATGATATGGTATCCTCCTCTGAATGTTTCAAGTGGCTTGATTTGGCACATGTTCACGCATGTAGTTGATTCAAAACCAACATAGCCTTCACGATATTTATGTTCATGGTGTTTATATCCTACTCATGCTAGTATTCAATGTTGATTATTCATAATGCATGATTATGACCGTTTTCGCTCTCTAGCTGGTCGCTTCTCAACCTATTTGCTAGCCTTCGCCTGTACTAAGCGGGAATGCTGCTTGTGCATCAAAATCCTTAAACCTAAAGTTATTCCAGATGAGTCCACTATATCTACCTATATGCGGTATTACTCTGCCGTTCTAAGTAAATTTGCATGTGCCACCTCTAAATATTCAAATGAACATCTGTTTTGTGTGCCCGTACCGCTCATGGAGCAACAGGGGGCGGTCAGTATCTTCCATGCTAAGCGGGTTATTCTCATGATGAGTGTTTATTCACTTGTCCTTGCACGAGAGGGGCTGGTAATCGGGATGCCCAGTCCCATTATTAAAATTGCAAAATAATAAAACAAACTCCCCCGGAAAGTTGTTGGTATGGAGGGCACCCGAGGATTCGGCTAGCCATGGCTTGTAGTTGTTGGTGGAGGGGGAGTAAACTTTACTTTATCGCTTGGGAACCGCTGCTAATGTGTTTAGCATGGAAGATATTGAAAACTCTCGGTCGTGACGTTGACAGGAAAGGCATACCTCCCAAAATTTTATTTATCTCTGATTTAAGCTTTGAGCTCTGGCACCTCTGCAAATCCATGCTTCCCTCTGCTAAGGGCCTATCTATTTACTTTTAAGCTATTTTACTTTTATTGTTGAGTCCTCACCTTCTCAAATAAGCACCAGTCCTGAGAGCATTATTGTCATTCTCATGCATTGTGAATAGTTAATGTTGTGTGCATCATGACTGGGTCTCTTCTACCATGAATTACAATGTTTAGTCGCTGCTTGAACTTTGGAGGTGCTCTGCATTTATGTTTTGCGGTCTCAGAAAGGGCTAGCGAGATACCATGTTGTCATATTATATCATGATCGTTTTGACAAAGTGTTGGCATTTGAAATATCTTATTATTGCTCGCTAGTTGATTATACCATTGATATGAGTGAATATAATTTCTAAGAGTTATCATTTGCATGGTTAGTTATAATCTTTGTTGAAAACTTGGGTACTATTTAAGCATATATATAGATACAAGAACAAAAGAGTTTGTAAAAGTTTTTCTTTATCACTTTCAGTTTGTCAACTGAATTGCTTGAGGACAAGCAATGAGTTAAGCTTGGGGGAGTTGATACGTCTCCGTCGTATCTACTTTTCCAAACACTTTTGCTCTTGTTTTGGCCCCTAATTTGCATGATTTGAATGGAACTAACCCGGACTGACGCTGTTTTCAGCAGAACTACCATGGTGTTATTTTTTGTGCAGAAATAAAAGTTCTTGGAATTGGATGAAACTTTTTGGAGATTTTTTTGGAATAAATGAAAAATACTGGAATCAAGACCCACTGGAGGGGGGCCACTGGTTGCCCACGAGGCACCAGGGCGCGCCACCCCCCCTGGCGCGCCCTGGTACCTCGTGGGGCCCACGTGGCTCCGTCTGACCTAATTCCAACACTATAAATTCGCAATTCCAGAGAAAAAAATAGGAGAGGAAGTTTTATTGTGTTTCACGATATGGAGCCGCCGCCACCTCATGTTCTTCATCGGGAGGCCAGATCTGGAGTCCGTTTGGGGCTCCGGAGAGGGGGATCTTCCGGCATTATCATCATCAACCATCCTTCATCACCAATTTCATGATGCTCACTGCCGGGAGTGAGTAATTTCTTAGTAGGCTTGCTGGACGGTGATGAGTTGGATGAGATTTATCATGTAATCGAGTTAGTTTTGTTAGGGCTTGATCCCTAGTATCCACTATGTTCTGAGATTGATGTTGCTATGACTTTGCTATGCTTAATGCTTGTCACTAAGGCCCGAGTGCCATGATTTCAGATCTGAACCCTTTATGTTTTCATGAATATATTTGTGTTCTTGATCCGATCTTGTAAGTTATACGTGATACGTCTCCAACGTATCTATAATTTTTTATTGTTCCATGCTGTTATATTATCAATCTTGGATGTTTTTATATACATTTACAGCAATTATATATCATTTTTGGAGACTAACCTATTAACCTAGTGCCCAGTGCCAGTTGCTGTTTTCTGCCCTGTTTTTGTTTTATAGAAAATCAATACCAAACGAAGTCCAAATGCCACGAAACTTTTTGGAGAATTTTTTCTGGACAAGATAAACATTAGAAGCTTTGGGAGAAGGCCAGAAGCCCCAAGGGGTGCCCACGAGGCACCAGGGCGCGCCCTGGTACCTCATGGGGCCCACAGAGCTCCGTTTGACCTAATTCCACCACTATAAATTCCAGAAAAATCAAAAACCCTCAGGAGAGTCCACGAAATACTTTTTCCGCTGCCGCAAGTTTCTGTTCTCGAGAGATCCCATCTGGAGGCTGATACGTCTCCAACGTATCTATAATTTATGAAGTATTCATGCCATGTTTATTATAGTTTTGTATGATTTTGGTGCACTTTCATATGGCTTTTATGTGATTTTTATGGACTACATATTGACCTAGTGCCCAGTGCCAGTTGCTGTTTTCTGCTTGTTTTTGGTTTTCCAGAAAATCCATATCAAACGAAGTCCAAATGTAGCGAAACTTTTTGACGATTTTTTCTGGAAGGAAACAGACCCAGGAAGCTTTAGGGGAGCAGTAGAAGAGCCACAGGGCCCCCACGAGCCACCTGGGCGCGCCTGCCCCCCTAGGCGCGCCTTGGTGCCTCGTGGCCCCCCTGTGGCACCTCTTTGCGTGATTCCAACGCTGAAAAATCATATATATTTCAGATTTGAGAACACTTGATGTATGTCTTGCATATGAATACCCGTGGTGACAATGGGGTATTATATTGATTCACTTGATATATGTTTTGGCACCCAACTCGCGGATTCCCGAGGTGACATTGGGGTAATCTATGCATAGGGGTTGATGCACGTTTTCATTATCTTTTCCCCGATAGAAACTTTGGGGGTGCTCCTTGGAGTTCTTTGTGTGGATTGAATATTATGATTATGAAGTTGTTTGATGCACATCATATAATCAACTCACGGATACTTGTGGTGACATTGGAGTATCTAGGTGACATTAGAGTTGGTCGATGTGTATCATATGGTGTTATTTTATTACGAACTCTAGGGCTGTTTGTGACACTTATAGGAATGGCTCAATAGATTGATCGGAAAGGATAACTTTTAGGTGGTTTCGTACCCTACAAACAATTTCAATCTTATGTTCTCTGCTAATAGGAATTTGGGAGTGATTCTTTATTGCACGTTGAGGGATGATTATATGATCCAATTATGTTAGCATTGTTGAGAGATTGCACTAGTGAAAGTATGAACCCTAGGCCTTGTTTTTAAGCATTGCAATACCGTTTGTGCTCCGTTTTATCACTTGCTACCTTGCTGTTTTTATATTTTCAGATTACAAAAACCTATATCTACTATCCATACTACACTTTTATCACCATCTCTTCGCCGAACTAGTGCACCTATACAATTTACCATTGTATTGGGTGTGTTGGGGACACAAGAGATTTCTTGTATTTGGTTGCAGGGTTGTTTGAGAGATACCATCTTCAACCTACGCCTCCCACGGATTGATAAACCTTAGGTCATCCACTTGAGGAAAAATTGCTACTGTCCTACAAAACTCTGCGCTTGGAGGCCCAACACGGGTCTACAAGAATAAGTTGTGTAGTAGACATCAAGCTCTTTTCTGGCGCCGTTGCCGGGGAGGTGAGTGCTTGAAGGTATATCTTTAGATCTTGCAATCGAATCTTTTAGTTTCTTGTTTTATCACTAGTTTGGTTTATAAAAGAAAACTACAAAAAAATGGAATTGAGGTTGCCTCATATTATTCATCTTTATCATGTCTTTCTTGAAAATGATGGATCGGAAAATTGTGCTCAATTGATAGAAGAAGAATTCAATAAAATGTTTGGCACAAAATCTTTGAATGATGAGCATGATTGCAATGTTGCTAGTATGAATTCTTTGAATATCCATGATGCTAAATATATGCAAATCCATAAGCTTGGGGATGCTATATTTGATGAAGATGATATTTTTAGTCCCCCAAGTTTTGATGAGAAAATTTATTATGATGATAGCATGCCCCCTATTTATGATGATTATATTGATGAAAGTGGATTTGGAGAGGTCACAACTTTATTCAATGATGATTCCACTATTTTGGAAGAGGTTTCAATTGATTATGACAACAAAGTTGCTATCTATGATGATTATTGTGATGACATGTATGCTATAAAAATAATGATAACTATGAAACTTGTCATCATGATTTTAATTTTCAATTGAATTATGCCAATCAAGTATCACATGATAGTTATTTTGTTGAGTTTGCTCCCACTACTATTGTTGAGAATAAATTTGCTTATGTGGAGAGTAATAAAATTTCTATGCTTGTGGATCATGAAAAGAATGCTTTATGTGATATCTATATTGTTGAATTTCTTCATGATGCTACTGAAAATTATTTTGAGAGAGGAATATATGCTTCTACATATTTCAACAACATCAAGTTTCCTCTCTTTATGTTGAAAGTTTTGAAGTCATGCTTGTTTTGCCTTCCTATGCTAGTTGATTCTTGCTCCCATAAACTATTTGCTCACAAAATCCCTATGCATAGGAAGTGGGTTAGGCTTAAATGCGCTAGTCATATGCTTCATGATGCTCTCTTTGTGTTTCAATTCTTTACTTTTATGCGAGCATCATTGAAATCATCATGCCTAGCTAAAAGGCATTAAAGAAAAGAGCTTGTTGGGAGACAACCCAATACTTATACCTACTGTTTTTGTGTGTTCACATGATTAAGATACTGTATTAATCATGTTTTACATGTTTTCTTTCAATAATGTGCCAAGTAAAGCCTTTAGGATAGTGTGGATGCTTGTTGATTTGATTCTGTGCAAAAACAGAAACTTTTGCATCCAGTGATGGAATTTCTATTCTGTACTGGAGCGTGAAAAATTTCTGAAATTTTTACACAGTATGGGGTTACAAATTTTTTACGTTGTCCTAATTTTTCAGAATTTTTGGAAGTGCAGAAGTATGGTTTTTAAATCGCTCACTACATGTTGTTTTGTTTTTGACAGATTCTGTTTTCGATGCATACTTTGCTTGTTTTAGTGTTTCCATAGCTTATATTGAGCAATATAAATTGTGGAAATGATACACTATAGTAGGAATTATGTGAGAACAATTATGAATCTTGTCTTGATAGTACCTAAGTGGATGATTTATTTTTATCATACTAACCTATCTCACGAAGTTCCGTTAAGTTTTGTGTGATTGAAGTTTTCAAGTTTTGGGTGAGATATCGATATGAGGAGAATAAGGAGTGGCAAGACCCTAAGCTTGGGGATGCCCAAGGCACCCCAAGGTAATATTCAAGGAATACTCAAGCGTCTAAGCTTGGGGATGCCCCGGAAGGCATCCCCTCTTTCGTCTACAACACTATCGGTAACCTCACTCAGAGCTATATTTTTATTCGTCACATAATATGAGTTTTGCTTGGAGTGTCATTTTCTTTTGTTGAGATTTGCTTGCTGTTATCAATAATAATGTTTTGTATCTTTTATTTCAATAAAATGCTAAGTATAGGCTTTACCATGCTCAGTTTGCAAGTTTATGTGTTGCTGTTTGAAAACAGAAAGTTTTCTGTTATGTCCAGAATATTCCTGAATAGTCAGAACATGATAAAAATCTGAAATTTTTACACAGTAAGCATGCATGAATTCTCTATCACGTGGTAATTTTTCAGAATTTTTGGATTAGGGAAGTATGAATTCTTATTCACTCTTTACAGACTGTTCTGTTTTGGCAGATTGCTGTTATAGTTGCATTGTTTGCATATGTTTGCTTGTTTAATGATTCTATTTGAAGATAGGAGTATTAAATATGCAGAGACATTTAGTATGCAATGTTAAATTATAATTTTAGTGATTTGCTACAGTAGATAATGTTAAGGTTTTGAGTTGATTTATACTAACTTATCTCACGAGTTCTTGTTGAGTTTTGTGTGGATGAAGTTTTTAAAGATTTAGGAGAAGCCATGATATGAGAGGAATTAAGGAGACACAAGAGCTCAATCTTGGGGATGCCCAAGGCACCCCAAGATAACATTCCAAGAAGTCTCAAGCAACTAAGCTTGGGGATGCCCCGGTTGGCATCCCACCTTTCTTCATCAACACCTATCGGTTAGCCTAACTTTTTACTTCTTCACATGATATGTGCTATTCTTGGAGTGTCCTTTTATTTTCATTTTGTTTGCTGTTTTAATAAAATTATCAAGATATGAAATCTTTATTTGGAGAGAGTCTTCACATAGCTACTTAATTGTTTAACTACTCATTGATCTTCACTTATATCTTTTGGAGTAGTTTGTCATACACTCTCATGCTTCACTTATATTATTTTGGGAGTTGACAATAGTAATGGCAATATGCTTAAGATATGAATTTGGTCCTAATGTGATGGATATTTAAGAAGGATATAATAAAAACTTTCATATAGATCATTGGATATGATAAGTTTGATTCCTTGCAATAGTTTTGCGATATGGAGATGATAATATGTGAGTCATGTTAGTGAGTAATTATGGTTTAGTAAGAATATTGGTGTTAAGGTTTGTGATTCCCTATGCATGCACGTAAAGTCAATAGTTATGCAACGAAATTATATCCTACTTATGGTGCATTATTCAGTGTTAGTTATGTTCAATGCATGTTTATGACCGTTTTCGCTTTTTGGTTGGTTGCTTCTCAATCTATTTGCTAGCCTTCATTTGTACTAAGCGGGAATGCTGCTTGTGCATCCAATTCCTTAAACCCAAAGTTGTGCCATATGAGTCCACCATACCTACCTATATGCGGTATTTCCATGCCGTTCCAAGTAAATTTGCATGTGCCAACTCTAATTATTCAAAATAATTTTCCTTTTTGTGTGCCCGTACCGCTCATGAAGCGGCAAGGGGTGGCCAATATTTTCCATGCTAGGTGGGTTATTCTCACGATGAGTGTTTATTCACTTTTCATTGCACGAGAGAGTGGCAGGTAATAGGGATGCCCAGTCCCGAAATGAAAAAAAATTATATGATGATAATAATAAATTCCTTGGAAAGTGTTGGTATGGAGGGCACCCGCGGATACGGCTAGCCATGGATTGTGAAAGAATGGTGGAAAGGAAATAAACTTTATTTTCTGTTTGTGAACCGCCTATGATGTGTCTAGCATGGAAAATATTGGGAATTCTCGATCGTTTTCGTTGACAGGAAAAGCATGCCTCTCAAAAATAATTTTATCTCTCTATAATTTAAACCTTGAGCTCTGGCACCTCTGCAAACCTCTGCTTCCCTCTGCGAAGGGCCTATCTATTTACTTTTATGCAATTTTTATTTTTATTTTGAGTCTCCATCTTCTCTTACAAAGCACCAACTAGAGAGCACTATTGTCATACTTGTGCATTGGTGGTAGCTAATATTGAGTGTGTTTCATGAATGGATCAATGATTGAGCATAATGGGCTAGGGATAACTTTCTTTAGCGTTGATATTTTGAAAGACATGGTTGCTTGTTAGTATGCTTGAGTATTTATGTCTTCATGTCAAATTATAGACTATTGCTTTGAATCATTCAAGTCCAAGTGTCCATGCAACAGAAGAAAAAGATTATATGATGATTATGATAGGTAACATTCCACATCAAAATTTATGTTTTAATTGCTACTTTAGCATGATGACTTTTATGAGAAAAAGTTGTTGTTATGATGCTAGGAAAAGTGATTGAAATTATCATTGATCAAACTTATACACTATGCTAGCATTCACACTTCATAAATTTTTCTTTTATCATTTACCTACTCGAGGACGAGTAGGAATTATGCTTGGGGATGCTGATACGTCTCCAATGTATCTATAATTTATGAAGTATTCATGCCATGTTTATTATAGTTTTTTATGATTTTGGTGCACTTTCATATGGCCTTTATATGATTTTATGGACTAACATATTGACCTAGTGCCCAGTGCCAGTTGCTATTTTCTGCTTGTTTTTGGTTTTCCAGAAAATCCATATCAAACGAAGTCCAAATGCAGCGAAACTTTTTGACGATTTTTTCTAGAAGGAAATAGACCCAGGAAGCTTCGGAGGAGCAGCAGTAGAGGCACAGGGGCCCCATGAGCCACCTGGGCGCGCCTGCCCCCCCTAGGCGCGCCCTGGTGCCTCATGGGCCCCCTGTGGCACCTCTTTGTGTGATTCCAACGCTGAAAAATCATATATATTTAGAAACCCCTGAAAGTTAACCTAGATGAGTTTTTACGCCGCCGCAAGCCTCTGTACCAAGGAGATCCCATCTGGAGCCCTTTTCCGGCACCCTGCCAGAGGGGGGAATCATCATCGGAGGCCATCTTCATCATCCCGGCGGTCTCCATGACGAGGAGCGAGTAGTTCACCCTCGGGGCTGAGGGTATGTACTTGTAGCTATGTGTTTGATCTCTCTCTCTCTCTCGTGTTCTTGATATGGCATGATCTTGATGTATCGCGAGCTTTGTTAATATAGTTGGATCATATGGTGTTTCTTCCCTCTCTATCTTTGTTGTGATGAATCGAATCTTTTCCCTTTGAGGTTTCGTTGTTGTCGGATTGAATATTTCAGATTTGAGAACACTTGATGTATGTCTTGCATATGAATACCCGTGGTGACAATGGGGTATTATATTTATTCACTTGATATATGTTTTGGCACCCAACTCGCGGATTCCCGAGGTGACATTGGGGTAATCTATGCATAGGGGTTGATGCACGTTTTCATTATCTTTTCCCTGATAGAAACTTTGGGGGTGCTCCTTGGAGTTCTTTGTGTGGATTGAATATTATGATTATGAAGTTGTTTGATGCACATCATATAATCAACTCACGGATACTTGTGGTGACATTGGAGTATCTAGGTGACATTAGAGTTGGTTGATGTGTATCATATGGTGTTATTTTAGTACGAACTCTAGGGCTGTTTGTGACACTTATAGGAATGGCTCAATAGATCGATCGGAAAGGATAACTTTTAGGTGGTTTCGTACCCTACAAACAATTTCAATCTTATGTTCTCCGCTAATAGGAATTTGGGAGTGATTCTTTATTGCACGTTGAGGGATGATTATATGATCCAATTATGTTAGCATTGTTGAGAGATTGCACTAGTGAAAGTATGAACCCTAGGCCTTGTTTTTAAGCATTGCAATACCGTTTGTGCTCCGTTTTATCACTTGCTACCTTGCTGTTTTTATATTTTCAGATTACAAAACCTATATCTACTATCCATACTACACTTTTATCACCATCTCTTCGCCGAACTAGTGCACCTATACAATTTACCATTGTATTGGGTGTGTTGGGGACACAAGAGATTTCTTGTATTTGGTTGCAGGGTTGTTTGAGAGATACCATCTTCAACCTATGCCTCCCACGGATTGATAAACCTTAGGTCATCCACTTGAGGAAAAATTGCTACTGTCCTACAAAACTCTACGCTTGGAGGCCCAACACGAGTCTACAAGAATAAGTTGTGTAGTAGACATCAGAGGCCTTCTCCGGTACTCTGTCGGAGGGGGAATCGATCACGGAGGGGCTCTACATCAACCTTGCTGCCCTTCCGATGATGCGTGAGTAGTTTACCAGAGACCTTCGGGTCCATAGTTAGTAGCTAGATGGCTTCTTCTCTCTTTTTGATCTTCAATACAATGTTCTCCTCGATGTTCTTGGAGTTCTATCCGATGTAATCACTTTTTGCGGTGTGTTTGTTGGGATCCGATGAATTGTGAGTTTATGATCAGATTATCCATGAATATTATTTGAGTCTTCTCTGATCTCTTTTATGCATGATTATTATAGCCTCGTATTGCTTCTCCGATCTATTGATTTGGTTTGGCCAATTAGATTGATTTATCTTGCCATGGGAAGAGGTGCTTTGTAATGGGTTCGATCTTGCGGTGCTCAATCCCAGTGACAGAAAGGGACATGACACGTATGTATCGTTGCTATTAAGGGTAAAAAGATGGGGTTTATTCATACGTGAGTTTATCTTGTCTACATCATGTCATCGTTCTTAAGGCGTTACTCCGTTCTTTATGGACTTAATACACTAGATGCATGCTGGATAGCGGTCGATGTGTGGAGTAATAGTAGTAGATGTAGGCAGGAGTCGGTCTACTTGTCTCGGACGTGATGCCTATATACATGATCATTGCCTTGGATATCGTCATGATTATTTGCTTTTCTATCAATTGCCCAACAGTAATTTGTCTACCCACCGTATGCTATTTTCTTGAGAGAAGCCTCTAGTGAAAACTATGGCCCCCGGGTCTATCTAAATCATATTACTAAAACCCTAAAAATATTGCTGCACTTTTTCTTTATTTATTTTATTTTGTATTTTTGTTTCAATCTATCTATCTATCACATACAATTTAATCTTGCAATTGACCGCCGAGGGATTGACAACCCCTCGTTTGCGTTGGGTGTAAGGATTTGTTGTTTGTGTGAAGGTACTGCTAACGAGGTGTTGCGTGGTTCTCCTACTGGATTGATAACCTTGGTTTCATAACTGAGGGAAATACTTACCTCTGCTGTGCTGCATCATCCCTTCCTCCTCGGGGATAAAACCAACGCAAGCTACAAGTAGCAGGAAGAATTTCTGGCACCGTTGCCGGGGAGACATCATCAACATCTATCAAGTACCTTTGCATAAACTCTCATCTCCTTGCATTTACTTTATTTGCCTCTCGTTTTCATCTCCCCCACTTCCTAAACGTTTTTACAAAAATACAAAAATATTTTTCGTTTGCCTTTTTCTTGTTTGCTTGTTTGCTTGCTTGCTTTATCATTATGGCTAGTTCTTCGCTCGTTACTATTACCCCTGAAAATGAAGTACTTAATTTTAATAAAAGGGGAGGAGAGAATTTAAAAGATGCTTGGTATAGGATTTGTGATGCTCATAATAGATCAACTCGTAAGCAATCCTCCACCATCCTTCTTCGCAATTTTTATGTGGGCATTACTACTTGGTATAGATTTGTGCTTGATACTATTACTGGAGGAAATTTCTTGATGTGTCCCTCTACGGATGCTTTTAATGCTATGGGAAATTTAGTGGGATCACCACCTATTACTATTAATGAAACAACTTTGACCTTGGAACATGTTATGCAAAGGTTAGATGCTATTGAAAATAAAATGCCCACCGTTGAGCTTATTGAAAATCTAGATAAAAAGATTCATAACCATGTTACTCAATTTGGATCAAAAGTAGGGATTACTCTTAAGATGCTAAAAGAGAAAGAACCAATAATTAATGAAAGGGTGGAACAAAGTCCCGCTAGGATCGATAAGTTGGAGGAAATTATTAATAAATTAGGTGCCGCTTTTTCTTCCACTAAAACTATTGAAAAAACTACTCTGAGCAAGAATTGCAAGTTTATGTATGTCCCTAAAACCAATGGTGCTACTTCTAGTAAGGGAAATGAGGATCTTAAAATGATTAGCGTGCACCCCGATTTCGTTGGTATAATTAAGGAACCTATTCACAAAAGTAAAATTCTTGATTTTGTGCCTAGAAGTGTTATGGTGAGAAACACCTATGTTAAATATATTAGAAAAAATGGATGTGTGATTGAGGAATTGAAAACCAAAGATGACAATACTTGAAACTATGCATTATGCCTAGCTAGGGGCATAAAACAATAGCGCTTGTTGGGAGGCAAGCCAATGAATAAAATAAATTTTTACCTTTTGTTTCTGTTATTGTGTGTTTTCACAATTATGCTACTGGTATGAGTGTGTTTTTGTGTTTTTAATTAGTATTTGTGCCAAGTAAAGCCTCTAGGATGATTTGGAAGATAGTATAATTGATGCTATTTGGAAAACAGAAAGTTTTGCGTCCAGTGCCCGAATTTTGTTTCTGTACTGGAGTGTAAAAAAAATCTGAAATATTTACAAAGTATTGGTATATGAATTTCCCACGTTTTCCTAATTTTTCAGAATTTTTGGAGTTATAGAAGTATGGCTTTTAAATAGATTACTACAGACTGTTCTGTTTTTGACAGATTCTGTTTTTGATGCACTACTTGCTTGTTTCGATGAATCTATGGATTGTATCAGGGGGTATAAGCCATGGTGAAGTTAGAGTACAGTAGGTATAATGCAAAAATAAAATATGAATGGGTTTGCAACAGTACTTAAAGTAGTGATTTATTTTGTTATACTAACGGATCTCACGAAGGTTTTGTTGAGTTTTGTGTGATTGAAGTTTTCAAGTTTTGGGTGAGATCACGATGGATGAAGGAATAAGGAGTGGCAAGAGCCTAAGCTTGGGGATGCCTGAGGCACCCCAAGGTAATATTCAAGGAAGACTCAAGCGTCTAAGCTTGGGGATGCCCCGGAAGGCATCCCCTCTTTCTTCTACCAACCATCGGTAATTTTACTTGGAGCTATATTTTTATTCGTCACATGATATGTGTTTTACTTGGAGTGTCTTGTATTATATGAGTCTTTGCTTTGTTTGATTTTTAGTTTGTCACAATCATCCTTGCTGAACACACCTATTTTGAGAGAGCCACACGTTTATCATCATTTGTTAGAATACTCTATGTGCTTCACTTAAATTTTTTGAGCTAGGCAGTTGATCTAATGCTCCACTTAAATATTTTTGAGCACGGCGGTGGCTAAATTTTAAAGAAATAAACTCTCATGCTTCACTTATATTATTTTGAGAGTTGATAAGATTACAATTTTGAAGAAATGAGTTCTCATGCTTCACTTATATTATTTTGAGAATTGATAAGATTGAAATTTTGAAGAAATATTTGCACTCTCATGCTTCACTTAAATCTTTTTGAGAGTTGATGATAGTAATGGTAATTTGCATAAGATATGAATTTGGTCCCAAAGTGATGAATATTCAAGAGGGATATAATAAAAACTTTCATATAGATCATTGGATATGATAAGTGTGATTCCTTGCAATAGTTTTGCGATATGGAAATGATAATATGTGAGTCATGTTAGTGAGTAATTGTGATTTAGTAAGAATATTAGTGTTAAGGTTTGTGATTCCCTATGCATGCACATCAAGTCAATAGTTATGCAACGAAATTATATCCTACTTATGGTGCATTATTCGGTGTTAGTTATGTTCAATGCATGTTTATGACCGTTTTTGTTTTTTGGTTGGTTGCTTCTCAATCTTTTGCTAGCCTTCATTTGTACTAAGCGGAAATACTGCTTGTGCATCCAAAATCCTTAAACCCAAGTTATGCCAAATGAGTCCACTATATCTACCTATATGCGGTATTTCAATGCCGTTCCAAGTAAATTTGCGTGTGCCAACTCTAATTTTCAAAATAATTTTTCTTTTTGTGTGCCCGTACCGCTCATGAAGCAGCAGGGGGTGGCCATTATTTTCCATGCTAGGTGTGTTATTCTCATGATGAGTGTTTATTCACTTGTCATTGCACGAGAGAGTGGCTGGTAATAGGGATGCCCAGTCCCACAATGAAATCAAAAATTAATAACAATAAAATTCCTTGGAAAGTGTTGGTATGGAGGGCACCCGTGGATATGGCTAGCCATGGATTGTGAAAGAAATGGTGGAAAGGAAATAAACTTTACTTTCTGTTTGGAACCGCCTATGATGTGTCTAGCATGGAAAATATTGGGAATTCTCGATCGTTTTCGTTGACAGGAAAAGCATGCCTCTCAAAATATTTTATCTCTTTAATTTCAGCTCTGAGCTCTCGCACATTTGACAAATCTCTGCTTCCCTCTGCGAAGGGCCTATCTATTTACTTTTATGCAATTTTTATTTTTATTTGAGTCTCCATCTTATCTTACAAAAGCACCAACTAGAGAGCACTATTGTCATACTTGTGCATTGGATGTAGCTAATATTTGAGTGTGTTTCATGAATGGATCAATGATTGAGCATAATGGGCTAGGGATAACTTTCTTTAGCGTTGATATTTTGAAAGATATGGTTGCTTGTTAGCATGCTTGAGTATTTATATCCTCATGTCAAACTATAGACTATTGCTTTGAATAATTCAAGTCCAATGTCCATGCTATAAAAGAAAAGAAAATATGATGAATATGTTAGGCAGCATTCCACATCAAAAATTCTGTTTTTATCATTTACCTACTCGCGGACGAGCATGAATTAAGCTTGGGGATGCTGATACGTCTCCAACGTATCTATAATTTTTGATTGTTCCATGCTGTTATATTATCAATCTTGGATGTTTTTATATACATTTACAGCAATTATATATCATTTTTGGAGACTAACCTATTAACCTAATGCCCAGTGATGAGGACATATACTAGGGATAGGGTAACATGCCTGACCTACGGACCCTACCCTAGGACGCCACTCACCTTATACTGTGCCCCAGGGCCAGTTCAGCAGTCAGGAGTTCTGCAACCTGACATTCACTCGGAGTTCAATGAACCACTCGGGAGGCAACAGTTCACTCGACCGGTCTATTTCACTCGGAGTACCTGGCAGTCACTCGGACGGAGAAGACCAGGAGGCTCTCCAGGATTGCAACGGTCAGGACGTGCGTCCACCCTCATCAATTGTAATCAATGCGCCCGTTACCAGTAACTGGCGCCCTTAAACCCCCTCTTTAACCCCTGGTAATGGCGGCATTCATGGGGGCTGGGCGGACTCTATATAAGCCACCCATCAGCTCCATTCCAAGGGTTCGCAATCTTTGTAATCTGTACACTCAGACAATCAAGCTCCAGAGCACGGAGACGTAGGGCTATTACCTCCACCACTGAGGGGCCTGAACTCGTAAATCTGAGTGTAACAACTCTGCCGTAGCTAGGCTCTGCCCTCCAATTCGTACCCCCATACACTACTATCAGACCTATACCCACGATAGTTGGTGCCCATCGTGGGGCAGGCGTCTAGCGACTTCCGGCGTAGTTGCGTTTTTCCCGTCATCACCATGGTTTCCGGCGGCGGACTGACCCTGGGCGGCGAGATCCATTTCGGCGTCCTTAGTTTCATCGCCGACGATTAGGCGTGGCTTCAGGAAGCCCCGCTGGATGTCGAGGCGTTGCCCATCCGCGGCGCAGCGCACTTCCGCGCGAGCGCCTTCGGCGTTCTTCTTCGACAACAGTCGACTCCGTACCAGTCGGCGCCTTCGCACTTCACCGGCCGCCATTGCAAGCATTCCGGACGCTCACGGCTTCAACGTTGGATCAAGCATGCGGTGGCCCTTCAGACTGTGGCCCCGCAAGTCGCGGCAATTGAGCCCGATGAGCCCGTCTTCGATTCGTTCGCCTCCTTGCATGAGCACTCGGAAAGCTTATACGAGTGCGAGAGCAGCGACCCCGCTGTAGAGGTGCTGATGGCCGATTCCCCGCCCAGTCCGCCTGGGTACAGCCACGGCGGTGCAGAGACCGGCGACCCGTCACGTGCCGATCTTGGCGGTGGCGGAGACCGTCACGACGACGAGTATTACCCCCGACCTCTCACTCGGCAGCAGAGGGAGGAGCTGCAGTGCAGAAACGAGCAGACCCTCCAGACGCCCATCGTTGAGACGACTCCTGAGGCTCAGGCTTTGGAGGCCGCACGCCAGGCCAATTTGGCTGAGCGCAATCGTCTAGAGGCGCTCCAGAAGTCACTCGATGATCATGCCCGCAGACAACATCAGCCCAGTTCCAGTCAACGGCAGCGGCAGCTGTTCTCGAATGACCAGCAGCAGAATTTCCAGGTATTCCGCACTCCCGTTCAGAATTTGGCGGTGGCCACTCGGATAGCAAATTCCATTGAGCCGTCCCAATCCGAGGCGGGAGAGGGTCTACGGCAGATCCGGGCCCTGCTCAAGGCGGCTGAAGAGCAAAATTCAGCGGTGTCCCAGTCGCGCAACAGGATTCATAGCAGATCCATCAGGGCTGACACCGTCCAGTCAGCCCACAGCCCAGTGACCCCAAGGAGAAACAGACACTCGCCTCCGCGGCAAGACGACTGAGACCAATACTCAGGGCAGGGTCGCAGTCGGAATATGCCTCCATGGCGTCATGATGATCGTCGTCGTATGCAGTCGCCCCCTCCGCGGGATGGCTCGTACGCTCCCCGGCCGTACGATGCCAGGCGTCCTTATGACAATGATCGGAGGGCCAGCCCTCCCCGCCATGGTGACGGTTATCACCAGACAGAACCAGTCGACCTCCGCGATCCATAGTTCAATGCGAGATCCGTACTCGCTCAGAACCTGGTCGACAGAGGCAGAGCTCTGAGAGAGAACTTGGATAGAGATCATCCGAGTGGAAGCGGCGGCTTTGTCTCCGGGCCCGAGTGTTTTAGCAGAGCAATCAGGGCCGCAGAGATTCCGCCCAACTTCAGATTGGCGGCTGGAGTAAGTAAGTTCACCGGTGAGTCCAAGCCGGGAACTTGGTTAGAGGATTACCGAGTGGCTATGCAGATTGGAGGTGGTAATGAGTATGTGGCTATGAAACATCTACCCTTGATGCTGGAAGGGTCCGGTCGGGCCTGGCTCAACCAGCTCACTCCGGCTAGTATATACCGCTGGGAAGATTTGGCCCGAGTGTTCATCAAAACATTCGAGGGCACGTGCAAACGCCCGGCCGGGTTGACTGAGCTGCAGCATTGTGTGCAGAAGCCGAATGAAACCTTGAGGGAGTACATTCAATGGTGGACAACCTTGCATCATGTGGTTGAGAACGTCACGGAGCATCAAGCCGTCTACGCCTTCAAGGCAGGAGTCAGATATAGGGAGCTCATCCTGAAATTTGGCCGGTCGGGATCTTTGACCATGAGCCGAATGATGGAGATCGCCACTCGGTATGCTAACGGAGAAGAGGAAGACCGTCTCCGCAACGGCAAGGGGAAAGCTAGTGAGCCCAACCTTGGAAGCAACAACCCCAGTCGGAAGCCAAAGCGCAAAGCTGACGGATCGGCTCAGGCCGAGGCTGCCGCGCTAGCTGGTCAGGCCAAAAACAAAGGGAAGGCCAAGGAAAAGTGGATTCCGAGGAAGAAGAAAGATCAGTCGGGCCAAGATATCCTTGATTTGCTGTGCCATATCCACACCAGAAAGATGAGGAGGGCAATCTGATATTGCCCAAGCATACCACTCGGTAGTGCAGATTGTTGATACAGTAGTTCCGAGAGGGCCAGTCGAGTGAGAAGAGCCCAGAAGATGCTGATGATGGAGACAAAGATGAAACTTTTCCCAGTGTCAACGCAACCCTGATGATCTTTGCAGATGTAGAGAGCAGGAGTCGACTAAAAGTCATCAACCGGGAAGTAAACATGGCCGTGTCGGCAACGACGAAATTTCTAAACTGGTCGAAGACTCCGATCACCTTTGATCAGTCGGACCATCCGGCCTACATCGCCACCCTTGGGCGGCAGGTGCTGGTGGTCGATCCAGTCGTGGGAGGTGTCCGGTTGCGCAAGGTTCTCATGGATGGTGGAAGCGACCTGAACATACTCTATGCTGAAACCCTGAAGGGGATGGGCATTCCGATGTCCCGTCTCAGCGAGAGCAGCATGCAATTCCACGGAGTGATCCCCGGCAAGAAAGCAAAGTCACTCGGACAGATTACCCTGGATGTGGTCTTTGGAGACGACAAGAACTTCAGGAAGGAAAGGCTGACCTTCGAAGTGGTCGACTTCCGCAGCGCCTACCATGCCATCCTTGGTCGGCCGGCCTACGCACGTTTCATGGCCCGCCCATGTTATGTGTATCTCAAGCTGAAGATGCCCGGCCCCAAAGGAGTGATCACAGTCACTGGCAATAGGCAGCGCGCGGAGGAATGTTTGCAGCAAGGGTCCAAGATTGCTGATGAACAGATGGCCATGGTGGAGTTGGAGGAGTACAAGAAAAATGCCGATCCGAGTGATCTGCTACGCTCCAAGAAGCCAGCTGCAAAATCTGCGTTTCAGTCGGCCGGTGATACGAAGCCTGTACACGTCCACCCGGAAGATCCCAATGCTGCACCCACCAACATCTCAACGACACTTGACAGCAAATAGGAAGAAGCGCTCATCCAGTTCCTCCGTGAGAACTGGGACATCTTCGCATGGAAGCCATCCGACATGCCGGGTGTACCCAGGGAGCTGGCTGAGCACCGTTTGCGAGTCGACCCGAAAGCAAAACCTGTGAAGGAGCATCTTCGTTACTCTGCTACACAGAAGAGGAAGGCCATTGGCGAAGAAGTTGCTCGGCTCCTGGCAGCCGAGTTCATCCGTGAGGTGTACCACTCCGAGTGGCTCGCCAACGTCATCATGGTCCCTAAGAAAGATAAGTCACTCCGAATGTGCATCGATTTCAAGCAATCGGGTCTGCCCCAAGGATCATTTCCCGCTCCCCCATATAGATCAGATCTTAGATTCCACCGCGGGGTGTGAGCGACTGTCTTTTCTGGACGCATGCTCTGGGTACCACCAGATCCGACTGTATGGGCCAGATGAAATAAAAACAGCTTTTATCACCGCATTCGGGTGTTTCTGCTATATCACCATGCCGTTCAGTCTCAAGAATGCCGGTGCCACTTTCATGCGCATGGTCCAAAAGTGTTTGCAAAAATAGATCAGTCGGAACATTGAGGCGTACATGGACGATATCGTGGTCAAGTCCAGAAAAGGTTCCGACCTGCTGGCTGACCTAGCTGAAACTTTCGCAAATCTGCGGAAGTATGATACTAAGCTGAATCCAGCAAAGTGCACTTTCGGGGTGCCCGGAGGCAAATTACTCGGATTCCTCGTTTCCGAACGAGGGATAGATGCCAACCCCAAGAAGATCGGCGCAATTGTATGAAGGAAACGTCCAGAATGGCTTCATGATGTACAAAAACTCACGGGTTGTCTTGCGGCTCTGAGCCGATTCATCTCCCGCCTCGGTGAGAAAGCACTGCCCCTTTACCGATTGATGAAGAAGTCTGATTCGTTCGAGTGGACTGCTGAAGCACAAGCAGCGTTTGTTTAGCTCAAAGCCCTGCTTTCCACCCAGCCGGTGCTCGCCGCTCCGAACAGCAACGAGCCGTTGCTCTTGTACATTGCGGCCACTGGTCAGGTTGTCAGTACCGTCCTCACAGTCGGGCGATAAGAAGAGGGCAAAGCTTACAAAGTTCAGCGCACAGTCTATTACATTTCTAAAGTCCTGACTCCATCCAAGTAGAGGTATCCTCATTATCAGAAGCTCATATATGGCATCTATCTGACTGCGAAGAAAGTAGCCCGCTACTTCCAAGAGCACATCGTATCAGTCGTCGGCGACGTCCCGCTGTCCGAGATCATGAAAAAACAATCGGGATGCGACTGGTCGAGTGGCGATGTGGGCTATCGAGCTCTTGCCCTTGGACAACAAGTTCGAGGAGAAAAAAGCGATCAAGTCCCAAGCATTAGCCGATTTCTTAGCCGAATGGACAGAACAGCAGCAGCCGACTCAGAGTCACCCGGAACACTAGACCATGTTCTTTGACGGTTCCAAGATGCTGAATGGTTCAGGAGCTAGAGTTGTGTTAGTGTCTCCGAAGGGCGATCAACTCAGTTATGTTCTGCAGATTCAGTTCGATTCCTCCAACAACGAGGCCGAGTATGAAGCGCTCCTTTATGGTCTACGTATGGTCATCTCACTCGGCGTCCGGCGCCTGATGGTCTACGGGGACTCGAATCTAGTTGTGAATCAAGTGATGAAGGAGTGGGATATCAGAAGCCTTGCTATGACAGGATATTGCAACGCGGTGAGAAAGCTGGAATTTTTTTTTGAGGGACCGGAGCTGCATCACATCCCCCGAGCCAAGAATCAGGAGGCAGATGATCTGGCAAAGATCGGGTCCACTCGGAAATCCATACCCAGCAATGTGTTCCTCGAGCATTTACGTTCCTTGACGGTGAAAGAAGATCCCTTCACAGAAGAGCCCCCGCAAGTGGTCGGTCCCTCAGATCCGACTGAAGTCGAGGTCCCGGCAATCATTGATTTGGTCATGGAGATCCTGGCAATCACGCCCGACTGGACGGTGCCTTACATTGCATACCTGCTCAGACAGGAGCTTTCAGAAGATGAAGCCGAGGCCCGCCAGATTGTTCGCAGGTCCAAAGCCTTTACAGTGATGGGCGATCAGTTATACAGAAAAAGCATCACCAGTGTGACTCAACGCTGCATTTCTCCGGAAGAAGGTCGATTGATCCTAGAGGAGATTCACTCGGGAACTTGTGGACACCACGCGTCCTCTCGGACAATCGTGGCTAAAGCTTACCGAGCCGGCTTTTTCTGGCCACGTGCCAATGAAGCTGTGCAGAAGATAGTCCAACACTGTGCCGAGTGTCAATTCTATGCAAACTTATCGCACAAGCCTGCGTCTGCTCTAAAGACGATTCCACTCGTCTGGCCTATTGCAGTCTGGGGACTCGACATGGCGGGACCCCTCCGAACAGGGGCGAGTGGATTCACTCACTTACTGGTTGCAGTCGATAAGTTCACTAAGTGGATCGAAGCCAAACCCATCAAGAAGGTAGACTCTCGTACAACGATCAAGTTTATGAAGGAGATAGTCTTCAGATATGGCGTGCCCCACAACATCATCACTGACAATGGCTCAAACTTCGACTCAGAAGAGTTCAGGGCGTTTTGTGCAGCCCAAGGCACCCGAGTCGACTATGCATCCGTGGCGCACCCGCAGTCGAATGGACAAGTTGAGAGAGCAAACAGACTGATCCTTCAGGGGTTAAAGCCACGACTCATGCGCGATTTGGAGCACGTAGCTGGAGCCTGGGTCACCGAGTTGCCATCAGTTCTTGGGGGCTTGAGGACGACCCCCAATTGGTCTACCAATCGTACTCCCTTCTTCATGGTGTATGGAGCTGAAGCCGTCTTGCCGAGTGACCTGCTCCACAATTCGCCCCGAGTGGAACTATACTCCGAAGCTGAAGCAGAGCAGGCGCAGCAAGACGCAGTTGATCTCCTGGAGGAGGAGAGAGAGATGGCTCTTATCCGTTCGGCCACCTATCAGCAAGATCTATGATGTTTTCACAGCAGGCACGTCAGCAGTCGGACCTTTCAGGAAGGAGATTTTGTGCTCCTAGTGGATCAGCAGCGACCTCACAAGCTTGCTCTTGCGTGGGAAGGTCCCTTTATCGTGTCAAAGGTTCTACATAACGGAGCATACCGTCTGTACAACCTTCTGAAGCAAGCAGACGAGCCCCGCACTTGGAATGCAGACTTGCTTCGACGTTTTTATACTTGATGTTGAGATGTAATAAAAGCACTCGAGTGACGTTTGATGAATAAAAGCATGACTTTTCCAGTTCTACATTGAGTTCACTCGTACGCATTCTCTGGCTTACGACCCCCAGTGGGTGTATGCCCTTCCACTTAGCTGCGAACCAGTTTTCGCCTAAGTTAGAAACCTACTCCGAGTGAAGAGCATCCCTCTCACTAGGGAGCTTGGCCGCGAACCAGCTTTCGCCCAAGTTAAAAAACCCACTTCGAGTAAAGAGCATCCCTCTCACTCGGGGGCTTTGCTGCGAACCAGCTTTCACCCAAGTTAAAAAACCTACTCCGAGTGAAGAGCATCCCTCTCACTCGGGGGCTTGGCCGCGAACCAGCTTTCGCCCAAGTTAAAGACCTACTCCGAGTGAAGAGCATCCCTCTCACTCGGGGGCTTGGCTGCGAACCAGCTTTCGCCCAAGTTAAAGACCTATTCCGAGTGAAGAGCATCCCTCTCACTCGGGGGCTTGGCTGCGAACCAGCTTTCGCCCAAGTTAAAGACCTACTCCGAGTGAAGAGCATCCCTCTCACTCGGGGGCTTGGCTGCGAAACAGCTTTCGCCCAAGTTAAAGACCTACTCCGAGTGAAGAGCATCCCTCTCACTCGGGGGCTTGGTTGCGAACTAGCTTTCGCCCAAGTTAAAGATCTATTCTGAGTGAAGAGCATCCCTCTCACTCGGGGGCTTGGCTGCGAACCAGCTTTCGCCCAAGTTAAAGACCTTCTCTGAGTGAAGAGCATCCCTCTCACTCGGGGGTTTGGCTGTGAACCAGCTTTCGCCCAAGTTAAAGACCTACTCCGAGTGAAGAGCATCCCTCTCACTTGGGAGCTTGGCTGTGAACCAGCTTTCGCCCAAGTTAAAAACCTACTCCGAGTGAAGAGCATCCCTCTCACTCGGGGGCTTGGCTGCGAACCAGCTTTCGCCCAAGTTAAAAAACCTACTCCGAGTGAAGAGCATCCCTCTCACTCGGGGGCTTGGCTGCGAACCAGCTTTCGCCCAAGTTAAAGACCTACTCTGAGTGAAGAGCATCCCTCTCACTCGGGGGCTTGGTTGCGCACCAGCTTTTGCCCAAGTTAAAGACCTATTCCGAGTGAAGAGCATCCCTCTCACTCGGGGGCTTGGCTGCGAACCAGCTTTCGCCCAAGTTAAAGACCTACTCCGAGTGAAGAGCATCCCTCTCACTCGGGAGCTTGGCTGCGAACCAGCTTTCGCCCAAGTTAAAAACCCACTCCGAGTGAAGAGCGTTCCTCTCACTCGGGGGCTTGGCTGCGAACCAGCTTTTGCCCAAGTTAAAAACACTACTCCAAGTGAAGAGCATCCCTCTCACTCGGAGGACTTAGCTGCAAACCAACTTTCGCCTAAGCTGCACACATTTAAAGACTCAAAAGAAAGCATTCGGACAACTTCAGAAGTTCGAAAGTAAATGCGAGTACTCGGGCTCCGAGCCCGAAAGAGTTTAACAGACACAAACCCACTCGGCATACCGAGGCAAATGGGTAAGACTTAAAGTTTTTCTCAAACTCCAGAAGGGCTGGCCGGCTCGACGAAGGCGTCTAGGTAGATGCCATCTGCGATCCGAGTGGCTGCCTCTATGAACGTCTCCATGAAGTCCTCAAACTTGAGCTTCTTCGTGTTGGTGACTTGGAGAGACTTTAGCTTCTCTTCCTTGGTGTCCTTGCAGTGCACACGGACGAGAGAGAGCGCCACGTCGGCTCCGTAGCGAGCAGCTGACTTCTTCCATGCTTGCACTTGGCTGGGAATCTCGTTGAGGCGAGCCATCATTGCTTCCAGATCAGTGTCGAGAGTGTCTTCTGGCTACAACTCCTTGTCGATCCTTCCGAGGGCACCACGCAGATGGATGATGTACCCCAGAACGTCTTCAATACGAGATTCAAGCCGCAAGACGCCTAGGGCAGCCTTGTCACCGACGAGTGACCTGGAGGGATCCAGATCCATCTCGATCCTGTCAATCTCCAGCTCGAAGTCCTGGCAGTACTCTGTGAACAAGAAAAGAGGAGAGTTGAATATCAGCATGCATGAAGTTCACTCGAAAACAAGTCAAAATGCACTCGGATGCTATAAGTTACCTGCAAGCTTGGTGTACATCTCCTCCACGAAGTCCTCTATATACTTTTCCAGTGAATTCTTCTTCTCGATGAGCTGGGCGATCTTTTCGTTCAGAGTCTTCTTTTCTTGCTCATAAGCATTCGCTTGAGCCTTGAGCTTGCCGTCCCACTCGGCCTTCTGCTTCTTGAGCTCGGCCACTTCCTTCTTCGCCTCCGTGACGGCGGCCTTCAGCGACTTGTTCTCTCCTTCAAGCTTCTCGAGTGAGGCCAATTTCTCTTCGGCGGCCTTGGTTTTCTCTCTCGCCACCTTCTGTGCCCCCGCCAGCTCATTGTCCTTGTTCTCGAGTGCCTGCTTCATAGTTTCTAAAGAGACAGAAGTTCTGAGCCGCACTTGGAGTCGATGGTTTTCATTACGCACATATGTTCGAGTGAAGTCACTCGGTTCAAAGAATGGAAAAAGGTGAAAGCAGAATGCTCAGTAATTGAGGCTTACCACCCATGGCCTTGAGCTCCGCTTGGGCGCGCACTGTGTTCCTCTTCTCCACCTCCAAGTCCAGTCGGAGCTGGACCGTCTCCTTCTCCAGTGACACATACTGAGTCCCAAGCTCGCAAGTTTTCTGAAACGCAAGAGAGAGCAGACCAGTTAATGTTAAGGAATATTTCGAGTGCCCAGAGACCAGCACTCCTGGGAGGAACAAGCTTGACCAATACCAGATCCTGAAATACCCTCTTACAACTGAGTCGACAATGAAGAAGATCGAAGACAACAATATTCTGACCTTCATAGTCAACCTCAAGGCAGACAAAGCTCGATCAGTTCGAAGCATCCTAGTCTACCAAGCCTTACACTTGGCCAGCCGAGTGAGTGGCCGCGCTCCGAGTGCAATCGAATAAAAAGTCTAAGACTCCCGCCGACTGCCCGCAGTCGACAACAGTCTCGGGGACTACACCCAGTGGGTGCACTCAGCATGCCCCCACTGGAAAGTGACCTGTGTTGAGCAAAAAAAAAGAAGTTCTAAGACTCCCGCCGACTGCCTGCAGTCGACAGCAGTCTCGGGGACTACACCTAGTGGGTGCAGTCAGCGTGCCCCCACTGGAACGGTATCCACTCGGAACGGTCCGCCCGATCCGAGGGATGGCCAAACAACAACAAAAAAGTTCTAAGACTCCCGCCGACTGCCTGCAGTCGACGACAGTCTCAGGGACTACACCCAGTGGGTGCACTTAGCGTGCCCCCACTGGAACGGTATCCACTCGGAACGGTCCGCCCGATCCGAGTGATGGCCAAAAAAAAAAAACACCAATGGGTGTACCGAATATTTTTCGACTGAAATTCCTATAGAGGGAAAATGACTTGGAGATCAAGTTACAAGGGCACTTACTCGAACGTTTTCCTGGAGGGCGGCACTCGCATCGTATGCCAGCTTGCCAGCTGCGCACATCTCCTTCAGTCGCTGGGTCATCAGCTCCGCCTGGATCATTGCCTCCTTGCTGGCTCCAGTTTGGTCCTGTGGCACCTTGTACAGACTGAAGATGTTGATGTGAGGAGTTGGAGCCGAGACCAGGGCAGTCGACGGCGCTGTGACTGGGCCAGCACCGGCCTGAGAAGAACCTTGCCCCAGAGGCACGGTCACGGGCTGCGCAGGAAGAACTGGAGGTGCTTGGCTTGGAGGTGCCTTCAGTGTGGTGGTCTGAGAAGCAGTCGGCGCTGCGGTCCCCTTCTCGGTGTCCTTCCGCGGCAGCCCTTCATCGTCGTCCACGACGTGGATGACCTCTGCAAGCGCTACATTCACTCGACACAATCCCAGTACACCATTCAGTCGGATGAGAACATTTCAGTCGAATGACAGATCGAAGTAAAAATGAAGTCATTGTTACCTTTCTGAGAGGTTGCCGCATCTGCCGATTCGGCTTCGATACGGTCTCCGTCGATCTGCATGGGAGACGTCATCGAGGTTGCAGCTCTGGTTCATAAGTTTCACTCGGTCAGAAAAGTCCAGAAGTTCACAAAGACAAAAAAGAAAGATGCGACACTCACGTTGAGGCGACAGGCACGGTGACCTTGATCCTGGGTAGAGCCTTCCGAGGCTTGGGGGAAGCGACCTTGAGCTGCTTGGCGGTCTTCTCTGTCGGCTCCGGCGTCGATGTCCAAGTGCGCTTCGGAGCCTTAGCACTCAGAGCCACCATCTTCTTCGAGCCAGCACTCGGATCATGAGTCTGCTTAGAGCGGCGCTCAGAGCGCAGCTCCGGAGACTGGGAAGACTCGACCTCATCGCTCTCTTCCGAGTCGTCGCTTTCCTCGTCGCTGTCCTCCACATAGCTACCCTCGACACTGCCATGTTCACTCTTCACGTCTCCGACAAGGTGTTCTCCATTCAGCACGGGCGAAAGCATCTTCTGGAACTCCGGCAAGACAAGAAGAGCAGAGACAGTCAGACCATTCAGTTCACTCGGATAATTTGCGCATAAGTAATTCACTCGGAAATGCGTGTCACACCTCCAACGGTTGGTTCTTGGCATCGTAGGGCGGGATCCGTCTTGACCCTCGTGGATTGTCGCGTGCGCCGGTGATACCCTTGAGCCACTCTTTCACGGTCTTCTCGTCGTTGTCCTCCGGGTGCACTCGAGTCGAGTCATCAGCGCCAGCATATTGCCACATCGGGTGAGCTCGCTCCTGCAGCGGCTGGATTCACCGACTGAGGAAGACCTCCAGCAAATCCAGACCCGTCACCCCGCCCTAGATCAGGCTGACTACCGCAGTTACCAAGATCCCCACGTCAGTCTTCTCCTCTTTGTCCATCGTCAGCGATGGAGGCACATTGACCCTCTCGGGCGTATAAGGAGGGAGACCAGTCGACGAGCCAGCACAAGGGATGTCTTTGCAGTAAAACCAAGTTGACTGCCAGCCCCTAACCAAATCGGGAAAGGTCATCGTTGGGAAAGCGCTCCTACCCCACATCTGAATACCCAAGCCACTGCATAGTTGGGTCACATGGGTTCTCTCCCCCTCGGGGTTGACCTTTTTAACCGACTGAGAATAACACGTGAAGATATGCTTGAATAACCGCCAATGCGGCTAGCAACCCAAGAAATTTTCACACAAGGAAACAAACGCGGCGAGGTACGCTATAGCATTCAGAGGGAGGTGATGGAGCTGGGCGCCGAAAAAGTTTAGGAAACCGCAGAGAAAGGGATGGGGCGGCATGGAGAAACCTCTTTCCACATGGGTGACGAGGAGCACGCGTTCCCCCGACCGCGGCGCAGGCTCGATTTCCCCCTCCTCCGGCAGCCTCCAGCTACCCTCCTGCACTAGTCCGTCGATGACGAGCCCGCCGACGTCTTCGGCGGTGGTGGTCGGCGGGAGCCAATCTCCCTGGATCCATCCCCGTGGCGGCGCGGTGCGAGAGCTCGACGGTTTCTTCGCCTTCTTCGCTCGCTCCAGCTTCGCCGTCTTGTCCTTCACCATCGCCGCGGAGTACTCCGACGCCGGAGTGGATTTGCGCAGAGTGGGATGTGGGAGAGAAGATTGGAGGACTGGAAGAGACGAGGAAGAGGGGATCTGGTTCTCTTTCCCTCTCCGACGCGGTGGCTCCTTATATTGCCGCCCTCTCCGCTCCCCAACCCATGCCACTGATTCGTGGGCCCGCGGATCCCCTCAAATCGCGCCGTCGGAGATCCAGCGGTACGTGGTGGAAAGCGGGGCGAAAATCGAGGCGTCACGCCCCACTTTCCCTACTCACCGCGCCGCAACCGTTCGCGCGCGTTCGTATGTGATTTCAAATCCCGGAAGATCTGGAACCCAACGATCCGATTGCTCGCCTTTAAAGACATTCCATAAACGCTCGGATCTGTTCCATCACCCGACAAGTGATGACTCGTTTCACTCGGATGGAGACTACTCATTTCATTCGGATGGAGACTTTCACTCGGACGTCATATGGTCCGGAATCCGTCAAGGTGCCGCACGAAGACAAGGCCGTCTAATGACCAGTAGGAGTTCTCGGGCGCCCCTGTAGCGCTCAACTCACCTGGGAATTTGCCTTGACTCAACCCGCTTAACCTCGACCGATTCGGGGGCTAATGACGAGGACATATACTAGGGATAGGGTAACAGGCCTGACCTACGGACCCTACCCTAGGACGCCACTCACCTTATAATGTGCCCCAGGGCCAGTTCAGCAGTCAGGAGTTCTGCAACTTGACATTCACTCGGAGTTCAATGAACCACTCGGGAGGCAACAGTTCACTCGACCGGTCTATTTCACTCGAAGTACCTGGCAGTCACTCGGACGGAGAAGACCAGGAGGCACTCCAGGATTGCAACGGTCAGGACGTGCGTCCACCCTCATCAATTGTAATCAATGCGCCCATTACCAGTAACTGGCGCCCTTAAACCCCCTCTTTAACCCCTGGTAATGGCGACATTCATGGGGGCTGGGCGGACTCTATATAAGCCACCCCTCAGCTCCATTCCAAGGGTTCGCAATCTTTGTAATCTGTACACTCAGACAATCAAGCTCCAGAGCACCGAGACGTAGGGCTATTACTTCCACCGCTGAGGGGCCTGAACTCGTAAATCCGAGTGTAACAACTCCGCCATAGCTAGGCTCTGCCCTCCAATTCGTACCCCCATACACTACTGTCAGACCTATACCCACGACACCCTGTGCCAGTTGCTGTTTTCTGCCCTGTTTTTGTTTTACAGAAAATCAATACCAAAGGAAGTCCAAATGCCATGAAACTTTTTGGAGAATTTTTCTGGACAAGATAAACATTAGAAGCTTCGGGGGAAGGCCAGAAGCCCCAGGGGGTGCGCGCCTGGGGGGGGGGGGCAGGCGCGCCCTGGTACATCATGGGGCCCATAGAGCTCCGTTTGGCCTAATTCCACCACTATAAATTCCAGAAAAATCAGAAACCCTCAGGAGAGTCCACGAAATAATTTTTTCGCTGCCGCATGTTTCTGTTCTCGAGACATCCCATCTGGAGGCCTTCTCCGGTACTCCGCCGGACGGGAGATCAATCACGGAGGGGCTCTACATCAACCTTGCTGCCCTTCCGATGATGCATGAGTAGTTTACCACAGACCTTCGGGTCCATAGTTAGTAGCTAGATGGCTTCTTCTCTCTTTTTGATCTTCTATACAATGTTCTCCTCGATGTTCTTGGAGTTCTATCCGATGTAATCACTTTTTGCGGTGTGTTTGTTGGGATCCGATGAATTGTGAGTTTATAATCAGATTATCCATGAATATTATTTGAGTCTTCTCTGATCTCTTTTATGCATGATTATTATAGCCTCGTATTTCTTCTCCGATCTATTGATTTGGTTTGGCCAACTAGATTGATTTATCTTGCCATAGGAACAGGTGTTTTGTAATGGGTTCGATCTTGCGGTGCTTAATCCCAGTGACAGAAAGGGACATGACACGTATGTATCATTGCTATTAAGGGTAAAAAGATGGGGTTTATTCATACGTGAGTTTATCTTGTCTACATCATGTCATCGTTCTTAAGGCGTTACTCCGTTCTTTATGGACTTAATACACTAGATGCATGCTGGATAGCGGTCGATGTGTGGAGTAATAGTAGTAGATGTAGGCAGGAGTCGGTCTACTTGTCTCGGACGTGATGCCTATATACATGATCATTGCCTTGGATATCGTCATGATTATTTGCTTTTCTATCAATTGCCCAACAGTAATTTGTCTACCCACCGTATGCTATTTTCTTGAGAGAAGCCTCTAGTGAAAACTATGGCCCCCGGGTCTATCTAAATCATATTACTAAAACCATAAAAATATTGCTGCACTTTTTCTTTATTTATTTTATTTTGTATTTTTGTTTCAATTTATCTATCTATCACATACAATTTAATCTTGCAATTGACCGCCGAGGGATTGACAACCCCTCGTTTGCGTTGGGCGCAAGGATTTGTTGTTTGTGTGAAGGTACTGCTAACGAGGTATTGCGTGGTTCTCCTACTGGATTGATAACCTTGGTTTCATAACTGAGGGAAATACTTACCTATGCTGTGCTGCATCATCCCTTCATCTTCGGGGATAAAACCAACGCAAGCTTGAAAGGACCACGATGTCGCCTAGAGGGGGGTGAATAGGCGTTTTAAAATCTTTTACGGATTTGGCTATATCCTAATGCGTGTTGGGGAACGGAGCATGAATTTCAAAAATTTCCTACGCTCACGCAAGATCTATCCATGGAGATGTATCGCTACGAGAGGGGAGAGTGTGTCTACGTACCCTCGTAGACCGTTAGCGAAAGCGTCTCACAACGCGGTTGATGTAGTCGAACAATCCTTCGAGCTCCACCAATCAAGTACCGAACGTACGGCACCTCCGAGTTCTACACACGTGCAGCTCGGTGACGTTCCTCGCCTTCTTGATCCAGCAAGACGTCGAGGTAGTAGATGAGTTCCGTCAGCACGATGGCGTGGCGACGGTGACGGTGAAGTGATTCCGGTAGGGCTTCGCCTAAGCTCTCCGAAAATATGACCGACGTGGAAAACGGAGATCGGGGCACCGCACACGGCTATGGGACAATTGTGTACTTTGGGGTGCCCCCTTGCCCCCGTATATAAAGGATGAGAGGGAGGAGGCCGGCCGCCTAGGGGTGCGCCAAGTGTGGGGAGTCCTACTAGGACTCCTTAGTCCTAGTAGGATTCCACCTCCCATACGGAGTAGGAAAGAGGGAAGGGAGAGGGAAAGGAAAGAGGGGGATGCGCCCCCTCCCCTAGACTAATTCGGTTTGGGCAAGGGGGGGGGGGCGCGAGCCTCCTCACGTGGCCTGCCTCTCCTTTTCCCGTATGGCCCAATAAGGCCCATTACTTCTCCCGGTGAATTCCCGTAACTCCCCGGTACTCCGAAAAATACCCGAATCACTCGGAACCTTTCCGACGTCCGAATATAGCCTTCCAATATATGAATCTTTACCTCTTGACCATTTCGAGACTCCTCGTCATGTCCGTGATCTCATCCGGGACTCCGAACAAACTTCGGCCACCAATCACATAACTCATATAATACTAAATCGTCATCGAACCTTAAGTGTGCGGACCCTACGGGTTCGGGAATGATGTAGACATGACCGAGATGACTCTCTGGTCAATAACCAACAGCGGAACCTGGATGCTCATATTGGTTCCTACATATTCCACGGAGATCTTTATCGGTGAACCTCATATGTCAACATACGTTGTTCCCTTTGTCTGGCGGTATGTTACTTGCCCGAGATTCGATCGTCGGTATCCAATACCTAGTTCAATCTCGTTACTGGCAAGTCTCTTTACTCGTTCCGTAATACGCCATCTTGTAACTAACTCTTTAGTCATGGTGCTTGCAAGGCTTCTGTGATGCTGTATTACCGAGAGGGCCCAGAGATACCTCTCCGATAGTCGGAGTGACAAATTCCAATCTTGATCCATGCCAACTCAACAAACACTTTCGGAGATACCTGTAGTGCACCTTTATAATCACCCAGTTACGTTGTGACGTTTGATACACCCAAAGTATTCCTACGGTATCCGGGAGTTGCATGATCTCATGGTCAGAGGAACGTGTATTTGACATAGTGAAAGCAATAGCAATAAACTGAACGATCATTTGCTATGCTAACGGTTGGGTCAAGTCCATCCCATCATTCTCCTAATGATGTGATCCCATTATCAAATGACAACTCATGTCCATGGTCAGGAAATCTTGACCATCTTTTGATCAACGAGCTAGTCTAGTAGAGGCTTATTAGGGACACAGTATTTGTTTATCTATTCACACATGTATTTAGTTTCCGGTCAATACAATTCTAGCATGAATAATAAACTATTATCATGAACGGGGAAATATGATAATAACTAATTTATTATTGCCTCTAGGGCATATTTCCAACAGTCTCCCACTTGCACTAGAGTCAATAATCTAGATTACATCTCCATGTAATTAACACTTAATCAGTTCTAAAGCTGATCATGTTTTGCTTCTGAGAGAGGTTTTAGTCAACGGGTCTGCAATATTCAGATCCGTGTGTTCTTGGCAAATCTCTATGTAGATGCTGCTACCACACTCTGTTTGGAGCTACTCCAAAAAATTTCCCACTATACTTATCCGGTCTGAGACTCATAGTCTTTCGGATCAATGTTTAAAGCTTGCATCGACGTAACCCCTTACGATGAACTCTTTATCATCTCTATTCCCGAGAAATTCTTCCTTAGTCATCTTAAGGATAATTTGACCGCTGTCCAGTGATCTACACCTGGATCACTTTGGTACCTCTTTTGCCAGACACATGGCAAGGCACACAGCTTGGCATACTTTATAGAACCTATGGCCGAGGCATAGGGGATAACCTTCATCCATTCTATTTATTTTGCCGTGGTCGAGATTTGAGTCTTACTCAACTTCACACCTTTCACCACAGTCAAGAACTCCTTCTTTGACTGATCCATTTTGAACTTCTTCAAAATCTTGTCAAGGTATATGTTTTGTGAAAGTCATATGAGGCGTCTCAATCTATCTCTATAGATTTTGATGCCTAACATGTAAACAACCTTTACCTAGATCTTCAAGTCTTACTCCACTTCACACCAGCCAAGAACTTATTTCTTTTGACTTGATC
This sequence comes from Elymus sibiricus, assembly GCA_039707655.1. Classification (NCBI taxonomy): domain Eukaryota; kingdom Viridiplantae; phylum Streptophyta; class Magnoliopsida; order Poales; family Poaceae; genus Elymus; species Elymus sibiricus. The sequence continues at coordinate 34,962,715 of CM077670.1, forward strand.
CATTTTGAACTTCTTCAAAATCTAATCAAGGTGTGTGAAAATCTTTTATCAGGTGTCTTGATCTATCTCTATAGATCTCGATGCCCAAACCGTGGATAACTCAAAAAACAGGTTTTTATTGAAAAACTCCTTTCAATTAATTCTTTATGCTTTCCAGAAATTCTACATCATTTCCAATCACATATACTTATTAGAAATGTTATAGAGCTCCCACTCACTTTGTTGTAAATACAAGTTTCTCCATAAACTTGCATAAACCCAAACACTTTGATCACTTCATCAAAGCGAGTATTCCAGCTCCGAGATGCTTGCACCAGTCCATAGATGGATCGCTGGAGGTTGCATACTTTGTTAGCACCTTTAGGATCGACAAAACCTTCCGGTTGTATCATATACAATTCTTCCTTAAGGAATCCATTAAGGAATGCCGTTTTGACGTCCATTTGCCAGATTTCATAATCATAAAACGCGGCAATTGCTAACATAATTCTGACAGACTTTAGCATCGCTACGGGTGAGAAAGTCTCATCGTAGTCAACTCCTTGAACTTGTCGATAACCTTTAGCAACAAGTCGAGCTTTATAGACGGTGACATTACCATCAGCGTCCGTCTTCTTCTTAAAGATCCATTTATTTTTTAATAGCTCGCCGTTTCATCGGGCAAGTCTACCAAAGTCCACACTTTGTTCTCATACATGGATCTAATCTCGGATTTCATGGCCTCAAGCCATTTGTCGGAATCCGGGCTCGCCATCGCTTCTTCATAGTTCGTAGGTTCACCGTTGTCTAACAACATGACCTCCAAGACAGGATTGCCGTACCAATCTGGTGCGGAGCGTGTCCTGGTTGACCTACGAGGTTCTGTAGCAACTTGATCCGAAGCCTCATGATCATCATCATCAACTTCTTCTCTGGTCTGTGTTGGTGTCACAGAAATTTCTTTCTGTGGCGTACTACTATCCAGAGGAGGTACAATTATCTGATCAAGTTCTACTTTCCTCCCACTCACTTCTTTCGAGAGAAACTCCTTCTCTAGAAAGGATCCATTCTTAGCAACGAATACTTTGCCTTCGGATCTGTGGTAGACGGTGTACCCAACAGTCTCCTTTGGGTATCCTATGAAGACATACTTATCCGCTTTGGGTTCGAGCTTATCTGGCTGAAGCCTTTTGACATAAGCATTGCATCCCCAAACTTTAAGAAACGACATCTTAGGTTTCTTGCAAACCACAGTTCATACAGTGTCATCTCAACGGATTTAGACGGTGCCCTTGTTTAAAGTGAATGCAGCTGTCTCTAATGCATAACCCCAAAATGATAGTGGCAAATCGGTAAGAGACATCATAGAACGCACCATATCCAATAGAGTACGATTACGACGTTCGGACACACCATTACGCTGTGGTGTTCCATGTGGCGTGAGCTGTGAAACAATTCCACAGTGTCTTAAGTGATTGCCAAACTCGTAACTCAAATATTCTCCTCCACGATCAGATCGTAAGAACTTTATTTTCTTGTTACGATGGTTCTCTACTTCACTCTGAAATTCTTTGAACTTTTCAAATGTTTCAGATTTATGCTTCATCAAGTAGACATAACCATATCTACTCAAATCATCAGTGAACGTGAGAATATAACGATATCCACCGCGCGCCTCAACACTCATCGGACCGCATACATCGGTATGTATTATTTCCAATAAGTTGGTTGCTCGCTCCATTGTTCCGGAGAACGGAGTTTTAGTCATCTTGCCAATAAGGCACGGTTCACATGTCTCAAATGATTCATAATCAAGAGATTCCAAAAACCCATCTGCATGGAGTTTCTTCATGTGTTTAACACTGATATGACCTAAGCGGCAGTGCCACAAATATGTGGTACTATCATTATCTTTTGGCATTCGTGTTATGAACATATGTATTACTACGATCAAGATTCTATAAACCTTTCATTTTAAGTGCATGATCATCAATGATATTATCCAAATAGAATAACAATTATTCTCTGAAATTGAATAACCGTCTTGCAATAAACACTATCAGATATAATGTTCATGCTTAACGCAAGCACCAAATAACAATTATTTAGGTTCATCACTAATCCTGAAGGTAGAGAGAGCGTGGCGATGGTGATCACATCAACCTTGGAGACACTTCCAATGCACATCGTCACCTCGTTCTTAGCTAGCCCTCGTTTATTCCGAAGCTCCATGTTTCAAGTTGTAAGCAACTGAACAAGTATCAAATACCCAGGTGCTCCTACGAGTACTAGTAAGGTACATATCAATAACATGTATATCAAATATCTTTGTTGACATTGCCAGTCTTATTATCTGCCAGTTACTTTGGGGAAGTTCCACTCCCTGTGACATTTCCCTTTGCAATGGGAGCACTAAGTCTCGGGTTTGGTTCAGCCTTGGGTTTCTTCGCGTGAGCGGCAACTGTTTTACCGTTCTTCTTGAAGTTCCCTTTTCTTTCCCTTGCCCTTCTTGAAACTAGTGGTCTTATTAACCATAAACACTTGATGCTCCCTTTTTTTTTTGATTTCTACATCCGCAGATTGTAGCATCGCGAATAGCTTAAGGATCTTCTATCCCTTGCATGTTTATAGTTCATCACGAAGATCCAGTAGCTTAGTGATAGTGACTAGAGAACTCTATCAATCACCACTTTATTCGGAAGTCTAACTCCCACTTGATTCAAGTGTTTGAAGTACTCAGACATTCTGAGTACATGCTCACTAACGGAGCTGTTCTCCTCCATCTTGTAGCTATAGAACTTGTCGAAGGTGTCATCCCTCTCGACCCGGGTGTGAGTCTTGAAAAACAATTTTTCAGCTCTTGGAACATCTCATATGCTCCGTGTTGCTCAAAACATATTTGGAGCTCCGGTTCTAAGCCGTAAAGTATGGCGCACTGAACTATCGAGTAGTCATCTTTTCTTGTCTGCCTGACGTTCATAACGTCATCAGACGAAGCCGTAGGGGTATTTCACTGAGCGGTGCATTAAGGACATAAGCCTTCTGTGCAGCAGTGAGGACAATCCTCAGATCACGGACCTAGTCCACATAGTTGCTTCCATCAACTTTCAACTTCGTTTTCTCTAGGAACATAATAAAAACAGGGGAACTACAGCGCGGTCTATGGATCTACAACATAAATTTGCTAAGACAAGTAAGACTATGTTCATGACAATTGAAGTTCAATTAATCAAATTACTTAAGAACTCCCACTTAGATTAACATCCCTCAAGTTGTCTAAGTGTAACATGATCCACATCAACTAAACCACGTCCGATCATCACGTGAGGTGGATTAGTTATCAATGGTGAACATCTTTCATGTTGATCATATCTACTATATGACTCATGTTCGACCTTTCGGTCTCTTGTGTTCCGAGGCCATGTCTGTACATGCTAGGCTCGTCAAGTTTAACCCAAGTATTCTGCGTGTGTAAAACTGGCTTACACCCGTTGTATGCGAACGAAAGAATCCATCACACCCGATCATCACGTGGTGCTTAGAAGCGTCGAACCTTCGCAACGGTGCATACTAGGGGAGAACACTTATCTTGAAATTTAGTGAAGGGATCATCTTATAATGCTACCGTCGTCCTAAGCAAAATAAGATGCATAAAAGGATTAACATCACATGCAATTCAATATATGTGACATGATATTGCCATCATCGTCTTGTGCTTTTGATCTCCATCAGCAAAGCACCGTCATGATCTCCATCGTCACCGGGTTGACACCTTGATCTCCATCGTAGCGTCGTGACACCTTGATCTCCATCGTAGCGTTGTGGTCGTCTCGCCGGCTATTGCTACTACTACTACTGCTAACTAATAGCGGTAAAGTAAAGCAATTACATAGCGTTGGCATTGCATACAATAAAGAGACAACCATAAGGCTCCTGCCGGTTGCCTGATAACTTACAAAACATGATCATCTCATACAACAACTTATATCACATCATGTCTTGGCCATATCACATCACCAGCATACCCTGCAAAAACAAGTTAGACGTCCTCTACTTTGTTGTTGCAAGTTTTACGTGGCTGCTACGGGTTTGCAAGAACCGTTCTTACCTACGCAAAACCACAACGTGGTGTAGTGATTGCTTTTTGATCTTCTAAAAGAACCCTCTTCATTGAAACCGATTCAACTAAAGTGAGAGAGACAGACACCCGCCAGTCACCTTTATGCAACGAGTGCACGTAGCGGTGAAACCTGTCTCGCGTAAGCGTACGCGTAATGTCGGTCCGGGCCGCTTCATCTCACAATACCGCCGAATCAAGTAACAACTAGTAACGGCAAGCAATATGTATACACCCACGCCCACAACTCACTTGTGTTCTACTCGTGCAAATCACATCTACGCATAGACCTGGCTCGGATGCCACTGTAGGGGAACGGAGCATGAATTTCAAAAATTTCCTACGCTCACGCAAGATCTATCCATGGAGATGTATCGCTACTAGAGGGGAGAGTGTGTCTACGTACCCTCGTAGACCGTTAGCAAAAGCGTCTCACAACGCGGTTGATGTAGTCGAACAATCCTTCGAGCTCCACCGATCAAGTACCGAACGTACGGCACCTCCGAGTTCTACACACGTGCAGCTCGGTGACGTTCCTCGCCTTCTTGATCCAGCAAGACGTCGAGGTAGTAGATGATTTCCGTCAGCACGACGGCGTGGCGACGGTGACGGTGAAGTGATTCCGGCAGGGCTTCGCCTAAGCTCTCCGAAAATATGACCGAGGTGGAAAACGGAGACCGGGGCACCGCACACGGCTATGGGACAATTGTGTACTTTGGGGTGCCCCCTTGCCCCCGTATATAAAGGATGAGAGGGAGGAGGCCGGCCCCCTAGGGGTGCGCCAAGTGTGGGGAGTCCTACTAGGACTCCTTAGTCCTAGTAGGATTCCACCTCCCATACGGAGTAGGAAAGAGGGAAGGGAGAGGGAAAGGAAAGAGGGGGCTGCGCCCCCTCCCCTAGTCCAATTCGGTTTGGGCAAGGGGGGGCGCGAGCCTCCTCACGTGGCCTGCCTCTCCTTTTCCCGTATGGCCCAATAAGGCCCATTACTTCTCCCGGTGAATTCCCGTAACTCCCCGGTACTCCGAAAAATACCCGAATCACTCGGAACCTTTCCAACGTCCGAATATAGCCTTACAATATATGAATCGTTACCTCTCGACCATTTCGAGACTCCTCGTCATGTCCGTGATCTCATCCGGGACTCCGAACAAACTTCGGCCACCAATCACATAACTCATATAATACTAAATCGTCATCGAACCTTAAGTGTGCGGACCCTACGGGTTCGGGAATGATGTAGACATGACCGAGACGACTCTGCGGTCAATAACCAACAGCGGAACCTGGATGCTCATATTGGTTCCTACATATTCCACGAAGATCTTTATCGGTGAACCTCATATGTCAACATACGTTGTTCCCTTTGTCTGGCGGTATGTTACTTGCCCGAGATTCGATCGTCGGTATCCAATACCTAGTTCAATCTCGTTACCGGCAAGTCTCTTTACTCGTTCCATAATATGCTATCTTGTAACTAACTCTTTAGTCACGGTGCTTGCAAGGCTTCTGTGATGCTGTATTACCGAGAGGGCCCAGAGATACCTCTCCGATAGTCGGAGTGACAAATTCCAATCTCAATCCATGCCAACTCAACAAACACTTTCGGAGATACCTGTAGTGCACCTTTATAATCACCCAGTTACGTTGTGACGTTTGATACACCCAAAGTATTCCTACGGTATCCGGGAGTTGCATGATCTCATGGTCAGAGGAACGTGTATTTGACATAGTGAAAGCAATAGCAATAAACTGAACGATCATTTGCTATGCTAACGGTTGGGTCAAGTCCATCCCATCATTCTCCTAATGATGTGATCCCATTATCAAATGACAACTCATGTCCATGGTCAGGAAATCTTGACCATCTTTTGATCAACGAGCTAGTCTAGTAGAGGCTTACTAGGGACACAGTATTTGTTTATCTATTCACACATGTATTTAGTTTCCGGTCAATACAATTCTAGCATGAATAATAAACTATTATCATGAACGGGGAAATATGATAATAACTAATTTATTATTGCCTCTAGGGCATATTTCCAACAATGCGGAAATAAACTAAGCGGATACTTTTCAAGCACAAATCCTAAATATACTAAGCTCACTAAGTGCACCAACAACTTAGGATAAATAAGATGAGGACAATGAGGATATGAGTAAGCACAAGTAAGTTACACAAACTTACTCAATGTATATCACAAGATATGGAAATGAATAATACACACAACCACAAGTAAGCAATACAAGCTTACACAAATTGTATCACAAGATATGGAAATGAATGTTACAAGCTAGCAATTCACACTAAGCACAAGATATATCAACAGCAGCAAGTATGAATTGCGGAATATAAAGTGAAGGCCTAAATAATCTCTACAAGGGAATAGCCAACACAACACAATGAGGACAACAAGATATAGTGAATGCATGGTCAAGTGACCAAAGTAAACCACAAGTAGTGGCTAGGGTTAGAGATAACCGAAGACACGGAGACGAGGATGTATCCCGATGTTCACTTCCTTGGAGGGAAGATAGTCACCGTTAGAGAGGTGGATGTTACCACGAAGGCACACCAACGCCATGAAGGATCACCCTATTCTCCTTGAGATATCACCACGAAGGCGATTCCCAACCACTAGTGGTAGACCTTGAGGCGGCCTCCAAACCTTCACAAACTTTCCGGGGGACAAATCACAAGTTGATTCCTCACCGGAGCACTCCTACCGCCTAGGAGTCTCCAACCTCCAAGAGTAACAAGAACAAAGGGGAAATGCTCAAGACTTGCTCAAATCGAAAATTCCTTTGGTCAAGAGAAGGGCAAGGAGTGGATCTATCACTTGATTGGAGAACCTCTCAAGAACTCTCACAAATCCCTTCGGGATCTAGGATTTAGTGTATGAGAATGTGAGAGAGAGTAGAGTGTGTTCTTGGGTTGATTTGAAGTGGATAGTCAACCCTCTACCGGATGGGTAGAGGGGTATATATAGTGCCCCAAGAAATCTAGCCGTTTTAGTGTAAGTGACTGAAACGGGCCGGACATCCGGCGGCTGTGAAATGTGCACACGTATAGAGAAAAATAGAGCCAATGTACAGGGCCCGGACATCTGGCCAAAGTTGGGGCCCCGGACATCCGGCCAAGTGCCGGACATCCGGCGTACACAACCAACATTTCGGTAAGGTTTCTGGACAGAGACGGCCGGATTTCCGCGGGGATCCCGGACATCCGGGGCGTCCTGGGAGCCCGGACAACCGGCCAAGTCCCGGACATCCGGCCATCACAAAAACTGCAGGAACCCCAAAACTAAAACATGCATAACTTTTTCATACGGACTCCGATTTTGATGATCTTGGGCTCATTTTGAAGCTATGGAAAAGCTCCAGGTCCTCACATAGAGAACCACCCAAGATAAACCAAAATGGAGGGTGCAAAGTATGCAAAGGTTAGATCATATACTTTGGGGAACCTAGTTGGCTATGGATTTATTTGGTATATAGGATAGGAGTGGAATTGTGTATAGAAGATGTTGACTTGAGCAAATCCATCATGAACCCCTTTGATCCCCTCTTAATAGTGCGGGATCCCTATAACTCAAGAATCATAAAAGAGCTACACTACATAGCTATCGAGAATCCATTCTTGAGTGTATATGTTTCTTCGGTGGTCATCACTCCACAACACTAACGCCAAAGGAACTAATACCTTTGACTCGAGCCTTTCACTTGAGCTTGACGTTGATGTTTCTTCTTGGCTCAAGTTGAAAGCAAGACATTGGTGAAGTCTTCAAGTAGCTCTCCCATACACAATGTGGGAAGCTTTGCTTTGTATTCATCTTCACTTGTCCATCATGTGATCATCCACAAGCTTCAAGCATGTAATCCTTCGGGATGGTTATCTTGAACTTGCCCTTGTCAACCGTGATCATGAACACTTGATGTCATCCTCTCATGGACACTTGGAATCTTTCTCTCGATGCGAGCCCATGAGAATAACCTTAAACCCTCTTGTTCGTCACATGGAATTCATCTTGATCATATTTGATTCAATCATTGAGCTCAATCTTGATGCACAACTATATGTATATGGCATTCATTCCGAATCCATTCAATCTCCTTCTTGCATCACCCAAGGAACAAGCCAAGCCTTAATATATAACTTGATGCCATTGTTTCTTCATAGGAATTGTCATTCATTATCACGTCTCAATGCCTTCAATCCATCAAGTATTCTTCATGCATTGCAAATGGAAATTTCCTTCACATGTATATCTCAATGCAAACATTAGTCCATAAGGATTGTCATTAATTACCAAAACCACACATGGGGACTACATGTACTTTCAATCTCCCCCATTTTGGTAATTGATGACAATCTCAATAAAAGGGTTTATATAATGAATTTTTAAACAAGCATGCAATTTATCCGAGGATAAATTGTATACTTGGGTTGATTTTGATAGCATCAAGTATCACAAAGAAACTTGATGTTATTAAAATCGGTTGTACTAACATCAAAACACTACACAAGCATTTGATGTTAGTAGGACCACAATATATAGAGCAAGCTCCCCCACAATATATGCATGTGTGAATGAACTTTGAATTTCATTGCATATATTGGTTGATATAAACTAGGTGGAGTTTTCCCTATATACACATTCATGCAACAAGCACATATAACTAGGGTAGATAGGCACAACAAGAACTCCAAAAGATTATCTTAAACCCTCTAAACTTCTCCCCCATTGGCAACAAATGCCAAAATGGAAGACAAAACATCTAGAAGACCAATATAGTTTGAGTTCCTCCTTGATGTGTGCATATCACAAAATGTGAGTGAAAACAAATGCACATATTCAATGATGAACAATTGGACGAGCTCGGAATCTATAGAATGCACCCAGATACAAAGATATGAAAACAAGCATTAGATACGTGAGGAAAACATTCAAAAGATCCAAAGAACATATTTTGGACAAGATATAATAGGAATATCCAATGTGATCATCATGTCAAGCATGGGTCCAAAATACATTCAAAACACATGAGTATGCAAGATTGTATGCAAAACATACAAGCACTCATGACACAACCTCTTAACGAAGCCACTATACGAATAAAAGGAACACACAAAGTGGCCGGCAAGGAATAAATGATATCAAGGAAAGATATGAACTTTCTTATTTATAAAAATTTCTAAGTGGCCAAAAATAATCATGACATGTATCCACAAAGAAACCCGTATACACAAAAAGGTTGTAATTGATAACAACATGATATCCACAGGTGAATCCACTATTATACAACTTTGAGCCTAGCATAAGAGCAAGGCACATGGCACAAATTGATCTCATTTGCATAACACAAAGTGAAGCAAGCAATCAAAAGATCCGACGAGCCAAAAGGATAAAAGAATATTATGATTTGGGAAAAGGAGTGTTCTAAGGAAAATAGAGAAGCTCCCCATGATCTGTGCACTATTTAGAATTTTTGTATTTGGATACAAGTGCACAAAATAGGATCATCACTCCCCCAAAATCAATAGGAACACAAAACAATTGTAAGCAAGCATAGATAAGAAAAGAAGCCTAGCATTTGCAACAAACATATGGTTGAGCAACATGTAAATGAGGCAACCTAAGAATAGGCACAACCAAAATGATGTGTGTGAGTCACGTCAAAGCACTTGAGAAGACTAATATAAGGATGAGAATTAAGCATCAACATAGTCTTGAGTAAATGAGATACAAGGTGCAAGACATGTCCTTCCCACACACACAAAGTTAAGTAGGTCACACACACATCAAGAAAATGGGTTCACAAGCTTACTAATATGCAAATTTAAAAATCAAAGCTTGTGACAACCCATGGTGAAGAAAGGAAATAATAGGCTTGTCATGACAAGCATGAGGACAACAATCTTCACCAAACATGAGTGCACTAAGATGCAAAGGGGTAAGACACACACTCATACGGCAAATGCTTCCACGGAGCCACCAAAGATATAAAAAGAGGATGAAACGGTGGACATGAAAGAATAGGGATATCAACTAGAGATGTAACTTCTCTCACGTGTATAAGATTCTAGGTAGATGACAATCATGATGATATATATCCACAAAGAAGGATGTACACATGACATAGTTACACAAGGAAAGAATAAGATATCCAAACGGGAGTCATAAAATATACCAATGAGATCTTTGCTTGAAAGTATAGCACATGGCTTAATATTATCTTATTGAATGTTAATGAACTCCAAACACACAACCATCAAAGACATCACAACTAGCAACAAGAGATCATTATTGGGATGCTTTGAGAATGGAAACAAGTATCACAAGAACGAGTTAAGAAATTCATGCCATGATGCAACCTACACAAGGTTGAATGCAAGAAATGTATGCATGAAGTAAATACTTGTTATCGAGAAAGCATTGGCATGAAGTAGCAGATCAATGAGTCACCCAAACTTGGCTCTAATTCCCTCATGGTGAAACCACCTTCTTCATGCATAAGCCAAGCACACAATGCTTCTTCAATGTACCTAAATCACTTTTAAGTACAACTAGCAAAGTGGCCCGCTCAATGCGCGGGCTAGAACTTTAAAAAGTTTAATAATAAGCATGTTATTTTTATTATCTTGTGTATTGGTTGATATGCATTTTCAACTGGTTGACTTATAATCATCAAAGAACTAAATGATGATATCAAGTTTTAAATGTCAAATACAACTTAAGGTGTAGTTTTATTTTGTTTCTGCCTCCTCCACTGTATTACCTGGCTTGGGATCAACATTGGCAGTGTTAGGCCCCCTACCCACATTAATGTGCAACAAACTAAAGAAATGCTACGGGGATTGGTTGCAATACTTTTTGATGAAATTTAAATAAAAATTAAAATAGATATAATATATTGTATTTTATTATTATATAGTTTTAAATATATATATATATAATATCACTACTATTTTTCATGCACGTTGAGCGAAATATAATTTGAATGATTTAAGTTGGGATATGTGCATGTTGAGAGAGAATATAAATAGCAATTTACATGCATGTCAGGAGAAATAGGTAGTGGGGTGATGAGGTGCATGTCTGGTGAGGTGGCATGTGTGCATGTTGAGAGAATTGAGATAGTGGGGATCAACTATTTAGGTATATAGGATTAGTGTACTTGTGATAATCTATAGTTTTATTATTTCCCATATTATGTTTTAATAACTGATTATGAAAATAGTTGTCATTGCATTCTCCATATAAAATATAACGATGTGTGGATCATCTCACTACCTTTTGCCCTGTATAATTAGTTAATTTGCTCCGACAAAGGATAATATAAGCACACATTTGTTTCAGTCAACCCCTTCTCACATCTTTACTTGGTTTACTTGGTTAGCCACAAATTCAGTTTTGCTTGGAAAGACTTGATCCTTTCGACAAAAGAAATCAAAACTGCATATACCCTACATTTTCATGGATTTTCTTTACCCATTAGTGAACCTAAACTAACGTAGTAAAGGAAATTATAAACCTGTATGTTTCGATTGCACGCCAGATGAACACTGCATGAAAAAGGTCAACAACAACACAAATTCTAATTTGCAGAAATCAGCACATCTCATAAACCTTACAGACCAATGATGGGCGGATGAAAAAATCTGGATTAGAAAGGGGGCAGCTTAGAGGATGAAAAAATAGAGGATTGTTGAATCCTAGTTTTTTTGAATCATGAGTTTTTCTTCTTCATAGGTCATGAATATAAAATTAGAGGGCATGTACATTGTACACTTGTTGAAACTCTCACCGACGATCCATCTAGAACTGATTTTTATATTTCATTATTTGATTATAGGAAAAAAATGAAATAGTCTTTGAATGTAGCATCACTGACTCATTTAATAATTATACTTTCAATAGTCCTTCTCCCATCGAATTTTATGTTCATTTTTGCCACCCATGGATCGGTAAGAACTTTAAAAATTTCTTAAAAAATAAGCTATTTTTTATATAACTGAGAAGGGAAATTATGCATACGCATATACAAACTATATTTTAGGATAGTGCTTGCTCTTCAAGGTTCTCGATGAAGAGGTTCAAAATTCCAGTAAAGTTATAGTATGAAATCAAGCTTAACCCTATGATATACATATTGGTTTGCTCACAACTGTGGCGAAGCTAGTGTTTATTTCTCAAAAATATATCCAATAAATATTAAACTAATAGCAGAGAAAAATAAGAAACTTCAGATTCTACCTTTTAAGATGAAACTCGCAAATGCTTCCTCAACTATGGTTAATCATATCTTTGGACTACTAAAAAACAATTCATATCATCGATAGGGACAACTTAGTTTTTTCGGATTAGCAATCACGATGTAAAATTTCCTGAAATCAATATTAAGTGATATGATCTTAAAATTATTAAACCAACTCCATGGAATAAATTAAAATTGAGATATATAATCTATGTACGCCAAGCACAAATAAAGAACTGTTAAAATAGAAAATATAAATTAGTTATATACTATTATTTTAATAGGTAAAATTAGGGTAATCTTGAACGGCAAAAAATTGATCGGCTCCCAATCAATCTTCAACACACACACATACACTGCAGCTAGCCGCAATGCTAATTGATTCCCACGATCCGCCGGAACTTAAACTACCGATCCACTCCCAGTAAATCTTCAACATATGGACGCACAAAGCAGCCAGCCCCAAAGGCTAATTGATGTGCTAATTTCCATCAGTGTACAGCTATGTTTATAACTCGTTCGGTTCTATGATGTAGTAGTACATAGAAAATTAGGCTTTGGTTCATTTTGTCTCCTCGGCGCCTCTGAGGCGACTCGTATATATACTTGTTCGTAACTGTAAAAGGAGAAATATGTCCCTGTATTACTGTACAGTGTGCAGATATCATACTTGCATGCTGATGATAAATTGCCTCTTGATGTGCGGATGCATGCAGCTGGGATGCTCATGCTTCTCAGATGTCTACATCATTTAGAAGACTATATACTATGTGGAATCGTTGGTAGAGCTTTCACGATCCTTTTAGCAGGTATTTGCAAGGCGAACAGTTAATGACTCGTCATTCTTCCAACATACATGTGTTCAAGTCAACTATTGCTAAAATTAAAGCATGCAGGGAGGAATTACCACGGATATGTCTCCGTTCATCTTAGCTAGATGCAGCGGCTAGCGGCGTAAGCTATGCTTCAATCTTGCAGCTTGGCGAGTTCTGCATCTTGGAGCTTGGCAGGCAATACTCGCCATGCCGCCGATGTACCTGTAGCTTGGCAAGGTCTGGGTCATTGTGGCCTCGTCTGCCGATGACGCCCGAGCGATTATAAAGACCCCAGCTTCGCAACATAGGCGTCCCTGAAACACCATCATGCAGCCTATGAGCATAGACGATTGACTCTTGTTTCCACGCTAGGGCACCCGTGATGGCAGCTCCGCAAGACCGCAAGCTGTGTGTCTTGGAGCTTCTCAGTCCCTGATGCATCCGATCATTCCAGCGAGAGAGGAGGTCTCCGCTGCCTTGTTGCAGCTGTCCCCAAAAGATTGTATATGTAATTCTGCTTGGTTTTAGGCTGGAGAGACCCTTCGGAAAGAGACGATGGACAGGTCAAGTTTGAGTTTTTTTTTGTGAGAGACCATGGTAGGCAAGTTGGAGACTTCCGCTTGGTTCCAACAATATCATATTTTTTTTCTTTTGAACAACACAATCCTATATATGGTATGGACTCGTGGTGGTATTTTCCCAGGCAGCACGTTTAGTTTTTTTTTTCATACAAGTTTTTTTCTTTCCTAGGGGTGTACGTGAGGTAGTGCACGTTATTTGAGTACAAATATTATCTTTCCTAGGGCTGTATGTAGGGGCTATACCTTTTCTTCCTTCCCAATTTTTTTTCTTTCCTAGGGGTGTACGTGAGGTGGTGCACGTTATTTGAGTAGAAATATTATCTTTCCTAGGGCTGTACGTGCTGGCTGTACCTTTTCTTCCTTCCCAATTTTCCCCCTTGAACATATGTGTACTTATACATGTGTCACGTAAGTGCTCTTAGGCCCACCATGTGTTATATATGTTATTACACAAATTGAACGGTCACATAATCTTAATTTTAAGAGACCCACCAGATCAAGGGCTAGTATTTTCTAATTAATGTGAGATTTTCTAGACTAATTTTCTTGCTTCTGGTTCCACCGTATATTACTTTTAATATATATATAATAGAAATAGATAGATATGGTCCCCAAACTTATTGGGTCCAAAATAGTTAGCACAACTACAATACAAAGTGCAAACTCCACTTAACTATGTGCATATAGATATGACTTTGAATATCGTTCACATATTAACCATTAAGGACATGATGGAGTTGCCCTTATATATTGGATTATTTAAGCAAGGCATAAAGATATACATATATTAACATGCATGCACAAGCCAATCAAGGTCCAAAGAGATACAAATTGGACAAATGAACACATAACCGTTAATACTTCCAATAACATCACTAGTCATTCATATTGTCCAAAATGAATCAAAGTGACAAATCAACATATGATAGCACACAAAGTTCAACATATGAACTAAGGAAAACCAATGAGCATATAAGATATGCATTGCACACATACTCATAGGAATATCTCACTCAAGTAGATATAGGACACTATAAACAATGAGATAACAAACTCCCATAACTCCATACAAACCAATAAGATGAACTCGAACAAAATGGTATTTTGAGTTATCATTCGGTTTAGAAACCAAATAAGTACATGATCATCTATACTAACACAAGTATAACATGAGAGTTTAGAAATAAACACAATGCTTGGATAGCATATTATTGACATTCCAATTAGATAGATCATCATGCAAAGCAACAACTGGAATGGATTTAATCAAACGATTTTCCAAATATGATTTTTAAGATAACCATGGGCAAAACCGCACAAGAATACCATACTCAAACAAAGCATTGCATGCCACAGAGATATAAGATAATCTCAAATATAAATTCTAAGTGGCAAACCTCTATTGTTAATGTTCACACGAGAAGTGATATGCACAAAGTATATCACTCCTCCATAATGTGATAATCCATGTTTTATTCATAGGATGCAAATGAAATCCAATTAAAAAAAGTTTAACGAATAGTTATTTGAATTTCACATGAGTGTGACATACCACATAGTAACTAGATAATCTCATAGTAATCATACTAGGTGGTATCATGCATATTTACACATTCTAGGTTTGTGATGTCATGCAAGTTCTTATCGCAAGCACGTATGACTATATACGGAATACATGCCTACATTATATTGATGAATTGGAGCTAGTTCAGTGTCACCCTAGGTTATGACTGTTACATGATGAATGTTATCCAACATAATCACCGATCCAATGCCTACGAGCTTTTCACATATTGTTCTTGCTAAGTTACTACTATTGCTACTGCTGTCACAATTGCTACTACTATTGCTGCTACCGTTACTATTACTGTTACTATTATTGCTACTGCTATCAAACTATCATACTACTGTGCTACTGATCACTCTGCTGTAGATATTTAGTCTCCAGGTGTGGTTGAATTGACAACTCAACTGCTAATACTTGCAAATATTCTTTGGCTCCCCTTGTGTCGAATCAATAAATTTGGGTTGAATACTCTACCCTCGAAAACTGTTGCGATCCCCTATACTTGTGGGTTATCAGAGCACTGGAGCTGGCAGCTGCATCTTCTGAGGTGCGATAGCGCTTGGATCCACCGTGACGATCCGGGTTCTTGCGACGAGCATGATGAGCGGAGCTACCATCACCTGGAACCCACAAACACAGAGCGAGGGAAAAGCAGGTATAAAGTGATATGTTTCCGTCGTATCTATAATTTTTGAGTGTTTCATGCCAATATCCTACAATTTCCACATACTTTGGGCAACATTTTATATGATTTCTTGGACTAACATATTGATCCAGTGCCCAGTGCTAGTTCCTCTTTTCTGCTTGTTTTTTGTTTCACGGAAAATTTATATCAAACGAAGTCCAAACGCAATAAAATTTTAAGGAGAATTATTTTGGAATATATGTGATTTTTGGGAGGTTGGGAGGTGGAATCAACGCAAACGGAGGCCCACAGCCTCCACAAGGCACTTTGGCACGACCCCCAGGCCACGTGGTGGTGCCTTGTGGGCACATCGTAAGTCGGTTGGGGCTCTTCTTCGGCCGCAAGGAAGCTTATATCGAGAAAAAAACCGTGTTAAAATTTCAGCACAATCGGAGTTACGGATCTCCGGGAATATAAGAAACGGTTTTCGGCCAGAAAACAGGAACGCGAAACAGAGAGAGAGATCCAATCTCGGAGGGGCTCCTCCCCTCCGGGAGCCATGGCAGCCATGGACCAGAGGGGAAACTCTCCTCCCATCTAGGGGGGAGACCAAGCAAGAAGAAGAAGGAGGGGGGCTCTCTCCCCCTCTCTCCCGGTGGCGCCGGAACGCCGCTGGGCAATCATCGTGACGGCGATCTACACCAACAACTTCGCCGTCGTCAACACTAACTCTCTCCCCCTCTATGCAGCAGTGTAACACCTCTTCTCCCCGCTGTAATCTCTACTTAAACATGGTGCTTAATGCTATATATTATTATCCAATGATATGTGGCAATTCTATGATGTTTGAGTAGATTTGTTTTGTCCTATGGGTTGATTGATGATCGTGATTGGTTTGAGTTGTATGTTTTATTTTGGTGTTGTCCTATGGTGCTCTCTGTGTCGCGCAAGCATGAGGGATTCCCGCTGTAGGGTTTGCAATACGTTCATAATTCTCTTATAGTGGGCGGCTAGAGTGATAGAAGCTTACACCCGAGTAAGGGGGTTGTTGCGTATGGGAGTAAAGAGGACTTGTTACTTAATGCTATGGTTGGGTTTTACCTTAATGATCTTTGGTAGTTGTGGATGCTTGCTAGAGTTCCAATCATAAGTGCATATGATCCAAGTACAGAAAGTATGTTAGCTCATGCCTCTCCCTCATATAAAATTGCAATAATGATTACCGGTCTAGTTATCGATTGCCTAGGGACAAATCTTTCTCTTGTGTTACAAAAGCTTTCTACTAAACAACTAGCTTTTATTATCTTGCAAATTACTCGTAGTTTTATTCTCGCAAAGTACTCCTAGTTTTATTCTTGCAAAGTAGTTCTAGCATTACACCTACAAAGTACTTCTAGTTTTATTCTTGTTCTAGGTAAAGCGAACGTTAAGTGTGCGTAGAGTTGTATCGGTGGTCGATAGAACTTGAAGGGAATATTAATTCTACCTTTAGCTCCTCGTTGGGTTCGACACTCTTATTTATCGAAAAAGCTACAATTGATCCCCTATACTTGTGGGTTATCATAAAGCCATTGCATAAGCCAAGAGATACAAACTGAGAATAGACGTAAGTGCAGAAATTTTGAAAAACTAGGTCACAGCGGTAGTACCTCTCCCAGCAGCGGTAGTACCGCTGGCTGGGAGCGGTAGTACCGCTGGCAGCGGTAGTACCATCCGCGTCCAAGCGGTAGTACCGCCCACCCGACGGGATAACATCCGTGGCGTGGATCCGGTAGTACCGGTGACGTAGAAGTTCAAAATTTCGGCAAAGACAACTATTCTCCTATCTAGCAGTCAACCCGCGTCCTACTCATGCCTAGATTTAGCCAAAAATCTACGAACACCACATGCATTGCCCTAGAACCAAGATTCAAAAATAGAACTGTAGGGAGAGAAACGGAGGGCAATACCGGTGTCCATGGCAAGAGGAGGTGGTGGGGATCGATCCCACCGGTCGGAAACGGAAAAGACGGCACGGAATCGGAAGACCGCAGCCGGCCTTCGGAGCAGTTCTTGGTCGCCTGAGAGAGAGAACTCGAGAGGAGAGGAAGTGAATGGGTACGAGGAAGTTAGAACTCCCCGTGCCCAGCACTTAACCCCCTCGCGGGTCCCCGAAGCGGTAGTACCGTTGGAGTAAGCGGTAGTACCGGTTGAGCGGTAGTACCGGTCACTTCCAGCGGTAGTACCGCCCCTGTGTTTCGACAGGAGGTCGGCACACTGCACTCAGCGGTAGTACCGTAGGCCTGCGCGGTAGTACCGCCTGAGCGGTAGTACCGTGCCGGCCAGCGGTAGTACCGCTTGCTAGCAGAAAACTGCTCGGGACAAATATGGGAATAAGGGCTTATGCAATTCTAAGAGGTTTGAGGATAGGAGGTCTTAGGTTGGAGACAAGAAAACACAACAAATGGAAAGGAATACTCCAAGGTCAAAAGCAACTAAAACCGAGAGCACACATGGAGTAGTCCAACAACCGAAAGCCTAAATGAATAAGCACAACTCAAACCAAATGGAGCCAACCCTCTCAAGGAGAGGGCGGTGACCGGAGTCACCTATGTTTGAGTCAATTGGTATGGCACCGTGAAGATTTTAACCTTGGGTCCATGACCAAAACTCATCTTTGAAGCACAAGTACCATCCAAAAATGGCAAATGTGAAAGACTTGATCAATTTATGCATAATGGGGGGAGGGAGAGTTCATTGAGAGAACAACACTCCCCCTATGTCCATGCCTACATCTAGAACAAGATATCATGATGAATGTGGTGGGGTGTGCCTAGATTCAAGACACGTTGCTCGAATCAATGATATTTAGCTCATGCCTTAACTCGCGAAATCTTGCTTCATCCAAAGGCTTCGTGAATATATCCGCTAGTTGCTCTTGTGTACCTACATGAATAATATCAATCTCTCCACGCTTGATGTGATCCCGGATGAAGTGATGACGAATCTCAATGTGCTTCGTCTTGCTATGCTGCATCGGATTATAGGAGATCTTGATTGCACTTTCATTGTCACAGAAAAGAGGCACTATGTCACAAGTGACACCGTAATCCTTTAAAGTTTGCCTCATCCATAGCAATTGTGCACAACAACTTGCGGCGGCGACATACTCGGCTTCGGTGGTGGAGAGAGACACACAATTTTGCTTCTTCGAAGATCAACTCACCAAAGAGCGACCAAGGAATTGACACCCTCCGGAAGTTGACTTCCTATCCACACGGTCTCCCGCCCAATCCAAGTCCGAATATCCCATGAGATCAAAGCTTGCTCCTTTGGGGTACCATAAGCCAAAGTTGGGGTATGAGCCAAATATCGAAAGATTCGCTTGACCGCCACAAAGTGACTTTCCTTAGGCGCGGCTTGAAACCGGCCTAGATGATATCCGGCCTAGATGCACAAAGATAAAGCAAGGATCCAATCATAGAACGATATACCTTTTGATCCACCGCTTTACCATTGGGATCAATGTCAAGTTGGCACTTGGTAGGCATTGGAGTCTTGGCCGGTTTGACATCTTCTAATGTGAATCTCTTGAGAATGTCTTGGGTATATTTGGCTTAGTTGATGAAGGTTCCTTCTCTTCTTTGTTTGACTTCGAACCCAAGAAAGAACTTCAACTCTCCCATCATAGACATCTCAAACTTCTCGGTCATGAGTTCGGCAAACTCATCATTGAAAGCTTTGTTAGGAGAACCAAAGATAATATCATCAACATATAGTTGGCATATGAACAAATCCCCTTTAACCCTCTTAGTAAAAAGAGTGGGATAGATTTTCCCAATTTCAAACCCACGGTCTTGCAACAACTCGGTAAGGTGCTCATACCACGCACGTGGGGCTTGTTTAAGGCCATAGAGTGCCTTATCGAGCTTGTATACATGATTGGGGAACTTGGGATCCTCGAACCCCGGGGGTTGTTTGACATATACCAACTCATTAAGAGGACCATTAAGAAATGCACCCTTCACATCCATTTGTTGCAACTTAAAATCATGATGAGATGCATATGCAAGCAACATACGAATAGATTCAAGACGAGCAACGGGAGCAAAGGTTTCACCGTAGTCGATACCCTCGACTTGGGAGTAGCCTTGTGCCACCAATCTTGCCTTGTTTCGAATGACAACACCGTTCGTATCTTGCTTGTTCTTGAAGATCCATTTGGTTCCAATGACATTATGATTCTCCGTTGGCCTTGGCACCAATGTCCACACTTTGTTGCACTCGAAGTTGTTGAGTTCATCATCATGGCTTCAAGCCAATCCGTGTCCTCGAGCGCTTCATGTACCTTTTGAGGTTCAACACAAGAAACAAACGCGTGATGCTCACAAAAGTTTGTTAATTGTCTACGAGTGGTTACCCCCATTTTTTAAGCTTCCATAAACATTCTCCATGACATGTTGTTGATGCTTGAGTTTGGAAGCAATCTTGGCGGCACGACGCTCCAATAGCTCCTCCGTAGTCACTTGAGGAGGAACATCTTGAGTGTCATCTTGAGCTTGCTCTTGATCTCGAGCTTGCTCGGTGTCGTGATCTTGATCTTGGGCATCATTTGGTGCATCACCATCATCTTGAGGTTGATCTTGCCCTTGATCTTGATCACTTGGTTGAGGGCCTTCGGTTTGTTCTTCGGAAGCGTGTGGGTCAATGGTTGGTGATGGCTCCACTTGCGTAGAGCATTGTCCTTCTCCTTCGGCCACAAGGGGTTCCTTAATGGGGAGTATTTGACCAATCCCCATTATTCTTATGGCTTGGGGAGGAATTTCATCACCTACATCACAAAGACCACTTTGCTCCACTTGGGAGCCATTATTTTCATCAAACTCTACGTTACACGTCTCCTCAATGAGTCCGTTGGACTTGTTGAGGACACGGTAAGCATGAGAGTTTGTAGCATAACCAGTAAATATGCCCTCTTGAGCTCTAGGTTCGAATTTAGACAAATGAGCACCTTTCTTGAGGATGAAACACTTACACCCGAACAACCGGAAGTACTTGAGGTTGGGCTTGTTACCGGTAAGTATCTCATATGGAGTCTTGTTCAAGCCTTTGCAGAGGTAGAGCCGATTGGATGCTTGACATGCGGTGTTGATGGCTTCAGCCCAAAAGTTGTACGGAGACTTGAATTTCGCCATCATGGTCCTTGCCGCGTCCATCAACGTCCGGTTCTTCCTCTCTACTACACCATTTTGTTGAGGGGTATATGGTGCGGAGTATTGATGCTTGATCCCCTCATCACTAAGGAACTCATCCAAGGTGTTATTCTTGAACTCGGTGCCGTTGTCACTTCTAATCATCAATATCTTTGCCTCATGTTGACGTTGAGCTTCATTGGCAAAGTCGATGACGGTTTATTGGGTCTCGCTCTTCCTCTTGAAGAAATATACCCAAGTGTATCTTGAATAGTCATCCACAATCACCAAGCAATACTTTCGTCCCCCAAGACTATCAAAGGATGGAGGTCCAAAGAGATCCATGTGAAGGAGCTCCAAGGGCCTCTTCGAGTAGATGATAGTCGTGGGTCAGTGAGCCGTCTCATGTAGCTTTCCTTCGATACAAGCACTGCAAGCACGATCTTTGGCAAAGCTCACATTTGTTAGTCCACGAACGTGATCCCCCTTGAGGAGACTTTGCAAAGATCTCATATTGACATGGGTTAGTCGGCGATGCCAAAGCCACCCGACATCAACTTTAGCCATTAGTCAAGTCGCGATCTTAGTGGGTCGCTCTGAGAAGTTAACCACATAGAGACCATTCTCGACATGCCCAACAAAGGCTACTTTAAGAGTCTTGCTCCACAAAAGGGCCATGGTATCAAGATCAAAGAATGTGGCAAAGCCCATAAGTGCAAGTTGATGAACGGAAAGTAAATTGTATGCAAGGGTCTCAACAAGCATGACTTTCTCAATTGATAAATCATGAGAAATCACAACCTTGCCAAGACCCAATACCTTAGATGTTGAGGCATCACCGAATTGAACACGGGTGGGCATAGATGGGCTTGGTTGCACGTCCACAACCAAATGCTTGCTCCCAGTCATATGATTTGTTGCTCCACTATCAAGCAACCATGATCCTCCACCTGAAGCAAACTCCTACAAGAGATCAATGCTTGGTTTTAGGTACCCATTCTTGAATGGGTCCTTTGATGTTAGTAACAAGGGTCTTAGGAACCCAAATGGACCATTCAATGTACTCATAAGAAGGACCAAAAAATTTGGCATAAACATGCCCATCACTAGCATGACATAAAACATAGGAAGGATTAAAGTCGCTAGCTTTGTTAGAAGGGGTGGTCTTGCCCTTCTTGGCATTACCACCCATACCCATGTCCTTCTTCTTCTCATGAGCACCCTCTCCCGCCTTTACGATGACTTGTTTGAGTGGGAAAGGTTGCTTGGTCTTGTTTTCTTCTTCTTCTTTGACTTGGGTGCAAACCCAAGCCCTTCCTTTGCCACAACCTCCTTTTGATTGCTCAAAAGGTCATTGAGGTTCTTCTCACCTTGTATGCAAGTCACAAGGCCTTTCTCAAGTTGCTCTTTCATCTTGGCATTCTCCCCCACAAGATGCTCATGCTCACAACAAGGGTTAGTAGCATTGGCATTATCAATTAAAACAAAAGGAGGACAAGTCGTTATCTCCTTGGTTAGCTTCACTTGGAGTTGATCATGAGACTCCTTGAGGGAAGTATGAACACCCTTCCAGACCTTGTGAGCCTTGTCGAGTATGTCAAGCTCCTCTTTGAGTCTATCATGGCCAACCCCAAGTGCAACCTTCTCAGATTTAAGCACACGAGTAAGAACATTAGCATGATCAAGATATTTTTGCAATTTAGCAAGATCAATGTTATGTGACTCCTTAAGAGTCAAACGAAGACCTCGCTCTTCCTCAAGAGCAATGGAAAGATCCGCAATCTCATCGGCATAATCACGACTATGCCCTTCCAACTTGGAGATCGTATCCTCATGAGACTCAATGATATCATTGGCCTCACCAAGTTGTTCCAAGAGAGCAACAAAGTGCTTCTTGGTCTCACCTTTGAGCTTACTCAAGAACTTATCAAACTCGTTCTCATCAACCTTTACCACCTCACTATCATCCACACAATCCAACAAAGAAGGAGTAGTAGTGTTAGTGGTTTTGATGTTGGAGGTTACCTTGTTGATACCTTTGGCCATGAGGCACTTGGCAAAGAGGTTCTCATTGGGGGCGTCGAAGAGAGACACCTTGGTTGGGGAAGTGGTGGCAATGGCCACGGTTGCCGTTGCCATTCCTTCACCACTTGTATATTCATCATCATCATCATCATCGGAGATGTACTCTTCTTGCGCCACCAAACCCTTTTGAGGTATCTTCTTGGTGAAGTTGTTCTTGTTTGGGGAAGGACTTGGCCTTGTCTTTGCGAATGAGATTGCCACCATTGTCCTTTCTCTTCTCATACGGACAATCCACCACAAAGTGACTCACATTGCCACAATTGTAGCAAGTCCTTACTTGTTGCTTGCCCTTTGAGCCACTTGAGTTATTCTTGGAGAAGTTGGGCCTTGAGTTTCTCTTGTTGCCCCAAAATTGCCTTGACGCAAGAGCCATGTGCTAGTGGTAAGCATATTTGGTGTCTTCGGGACAACTCTCTTCTTCTTCCTCTTCTTCTTCTTCCAGAATAGCCTTAGCCTTCAAAGCAAGGTTGGGTGAGGCTCTCTTTGACTGTTGGACACGAGCTAGAGCATTGTCGGCGGTCTTGTTCATGATGTTCATGGCAATAAACTCATCCAACACCTCACTTGAAGACAAGGTGTGGAAGTCTGGCCTTTGACGGATCACGGAGGACATGGCCTTGTTGAATGGCATGACGGCCATGAGAAACTTGCGCTTGATCCAATTATCATCCGTATCCTTTCTCCCATGATCTTGAAGAGCGACCGCAAGAGTTGTCAATCTTCGGTAGAGATCACGAGGATCCTCATCTTCATTCATCACAAACTCATCGGCCTCATTAAGAACCACCTCAAAGTTGGACCGTTGTATGCTTGAGCTTCCCTTGTACAAAGATATAATATGCTCCCAACAATCCTTTGCACGAGCGAAGGGACGCAAGTGAGCTAGGTCTTCGGGAGGCACCGCGGATTGGAGGATGAAAAAGGCGGAATGATTGTATTGATTGTCCGCCTCCTCTCTTGGGGTGAGGTTGTTTGGATCATGAGGGTAGAAACCTTGCTCGATGATTCTCCAAAGATTTGTAGAGCTGTGATTCAAATGAGACTTGATACGAAAAACCCAATTAGCGAAATCACCCTTCACAAGCTTAGGAGGTGGACCAAGATGGTTTATATGAGGGGTAGGAACCGGTCCTCCATAGACCGGGGGAGGAGGAACCGAGGCAAATGTTCCCGTCCCATTCTTGTCATGAGGGGAGGAGGTTTGAGTACCTTTAGCCGCTTCCTTACTGGAATTGGCCTCGGACTCCGATGTGGTGGGATTAGCCACTTGCAACGGACCGGTAGAAGTTTTCAAGCCCTCAAGGAGTTCTTTAAGCATGGACTTGACTTCGGCCGTCATAGACGTCTTAAGTGAAGCCATAGCTTCATTTAAGTCGTCTCGGGTGACCGAATTCAACTCCATGGCCTCGGGTACTTCATCAACACCACCTTCGTCGTCAACCATACTCTTCGGTTGGTGAAACCCTTAATAAAGAGATGAGGCTCTGATACCAATTGAAAGGATCGATATGGTTGACTAGATGGGGGGGGGTGAATAGGCAACTACTAATTTTTAGCTTTTCTTTACAAATTAAGTTTAACAAAAAATAGGTTGTCTAGATATGCAACTAGGTGAGCAACCTATATGATGCTAACAACAACACAAGCAAGCAAGCAAAGGAAACAACACAAGTAAAGCTTGCACAAAGTAAAGGTAAGAAGTAACCACAAGTGGAGCCGGTGAAGACGAGGATGTGTTCCCGAAGTTCCTTTCCTTTGAGAGGAAGTACGTCTCCGTTGGAGCGGTGTGGAGGCACAATGCTCCCCAAGAAGCCACTAGGGCCACCGTATTCTCCTCACGCCCTCACACAATGCGAGATGTCGTGATTCCACTAGTGGTGCCCTTGAAGGCGGTGACCGAACCTTTACAAACAAGGTTGGGGCTATCTCCACAACTTAATTGGAGGCTCCCAACACCACCACGGAGCTTCACCACAATGGAATTTGGCTCCGAGGTGACCTCAACCGTCTAGGGTGCTCAAACACCCAAGAGTAACAAGATCCGCAAGGGATTAGTGGGGGGAATCAAATTTCTCTTGGTGGAAGTGTAGATCTA
Organism: Elymus sibiricus; assembly: GCA_039707655.1. Taxonomy (NCBI): domain Eukaryota; kingdom Viridiplantae; phylum Streptophyta; class Magnoliopsida; order Poales; family Poaceae; genus Elymus; species Elymus sibiricus. The sequence continues at coordinate 34,988,006 of CM077670.1, forward strand.
GGCCTTCTCAACCAATCCCTAAAGAATCAACAAGTTTGATTGGCTAGGGAGAGAGATCGAGCGAAAATGAGCTTGTGAGCAATAATGGAGCTTGGGGGAGGAAAAGGTAAGTCAACTAGAAGAAGATGACTCCCTTTTATAGTGGGGGAAAGAATCCAACCGTTATGCCCCTTCAGCCCGTGCACAAGCGATAGTTCCGCTCGGACGAGCGGTACTTTCGCTGGCACGGAAGTGTCAGCAGCTGCGTTCAATTGAACACGTCAGGGAGGCGGTAGTGCCGGCGGAGCGGTACTACCGCTCCCACCAGCGGTACTACCGCTTAATGTTGAGCAACCAGAAGAAACAACGGTAGTAGAGGAGGGCAGCGCGGTAGTGCCGCACGGAGCGGTACTACCGCAATCTACTGCTGCTCTACTTCCGCTCGAAGGACAGAGCAGTCCAGAGGGCGGAAAATAAGCGGTACTCCCAGCGGTAGAGGAGCAGCGGTAGTTCCGCCGGGGCGGTACTACCGCTCCGCAGGGAGCGGTACTTCCGCTTAACTCACAGATGCCTAGTAAATCTGCGGTAGTGGGGTGGTAGCCAGAGCCGCAGTACCGCTGGAGCGGTACTACCGCGCTGAGCTACCGCCCTACTACCGCTCATTTACAGAGCATTGTAAATAGGCGGAAGTCTTAATAGTACTGAACTGTGGCAGTACCGCAGGAGCGGTACTACCGTGCAGCAGAGCGGTACTACCGCTTATGTGCCTCAAGAAGGCCCAAGAACAAAGGAGGACAAGCTCAATTGCTGGGAAGGAAAGAGGGTGCGAGAGGACAGTGTACGTGTTGATTCCACCCAAACCTTTTCGAAGCGGGCCCCCTCTTAATAGTACGGTGTTCCTACGACTCAAATCCACCGAAAGTGAAATGAAGGAAAAACATCGTCTTCGCAATAGCTCCGAGGGGCACGAATCGTCTTGAGCCATATGGTAGATTATCTGAAATGCTCAATGCACACGATTAGTTCGCAAAAGCATTGTCATCAAACACCAAAACCACTAAGGGAGAAATATGCCCTAACAGACATGATGTAGACAAAGTAAACTCAAGCAATATGATTAAACCCCATCTTTTTATCCTTAATGGCAACAATACAAATGCGTGTCATGTCCCTTTCTGTCATTGGGATTGAGCACCGCAAGATTGAACCCATCACAAAGCACCTCCCCCATTGCAAGATAAACCAATCTAGTTGGCCAAACCAAATCGATAGATCGGAGAGAAATACAAAGCTATAATAATCATGCATAAAAGAGTTCAGAGAAGACTCAAATATTTCTCATGAATAATCTGATCATAAACTCACAATTCATCAGATCCCAACAAACACACCGCAAAAGAAGATTACATCGGATAGAACTCCAAGAACATCGAGGAGAACATGGTATTGAAGATCAAAGAGAGAGAAGAAGCCATCTAGCTACTAGCTATGGACCCGTAGGTCTGTGGTAAACTACTCACACATCATCGAAAGGGTAGCAAGGCTGATGTAGAATCCCTCCGCGATCGATTCCCCCTCCGGCAGAGTACCGGAAAAGGCCTCCAGATGGGATCACCGAAGAACAGAGGCTTGCGGCGGCGTAAAAGTTATTCGGGGTGGCTCTCTATTGGTTTCCGAATATTTGAGAATTTATAGAAGTGGAATTAGGTCAAAAGGAGCCACGAGGGGCCCACAAGGCATCAGGGCGCGCCCCCCTGGGGCCGCGCCCTGTTGCCTTGTGGAGGCTTCGTGAAGTTTCTGGCCTCCTCTCCAAGTCTCCAGGGTCTCTTTTGTCCAGAAAAAAATCTCCAAAAAATTTCGTGGCATTTGGACTTCGTTTGGTACCGATTTCCTAAAAAACCAAAAACAAGCAGAAAACAGCAACTGGCACTGGGCACTAAGTTAATAGGTTAGTCCCAAAAAATGATATATAATTGCATTAAAAACATCCAAGATTGATACTATAATAGGATGGAACAATAAAAAATTATAGATATGTTGGAGACGTATCAAATGCCAAGACTAAAGCCAAGGTGAAGTTCATAAAGTTGTTCAATTCTCCCTATGAAAAGACATAGATTTAGTTTCACTTTCGCTCGAGTGATGCATGATCAGTACTCCTGGTTCTGTATGTAAATCAATATAGTGGTCTGTTGAACATGTCAATACACCCGCTGTCAGATTGACATAAAGAGATTACTAATTTGTAACAAGAAAACTCTTCAACAAAGAAGAATGTTAGAGGCATTGTATGCATGCACTAATGGAGGATTCTCAATTGTTGCAACTTTGCATGAAGTAGTAAATGTGTGCCAAGAATGAAGAGCCAAAATTGAAACAACGAAGACAACAACTGAAGAGTCATAGTTGGCTGAGTCATTTAAGCAGAAATGCAGTGCCTTCTAACACACAGAGGAAAGGCAATAGGCCCCACTTGCATACTACATCCAACACACAAATTTTTTAATGGCAGAATCAATCAGAAGGAAACATAAAGTACAGATAAAATTGAAACCTTAGCCCGCGTCATGAAGTTGACATGAAGTATCAAGTCCGACAACATGCATCCGACGGAGGATTCAAGTATGACAATACCTGGGAAACCAGTCATGTATGAGATGGGACAAGGTAATTTTTTATAAAGACATAAAATAAAGTAGATTGGTGTTACTTGTAAGCTGCGTTGGGATTTTCCTCAGTGAGAACCTGTGGCACCCCGGCTCAGAGGACCGGTTTACCCAGTGTTTTCAACCCAGAGATCATGTCTTCTGGAAACACTCACAACAACTTGGAACAGAACTGAAATGAACTTTATTGATATAGCTTGGGTACAACTCAAAGTTTACATAGATAGCGAGGCCGGAAGCACTGCAGGTGCTGAGAACAATATCTACATTATTTATGGAACATGATATGGCCTCGATACTACTGGGATATTCTACGGCGTAGCGGAACGTAGCGCGGAAAACTCCATCCACAGGGACACTGCTGGGACACGGCCTAGTTAGCGTAGCACGAACCATCGGGACCTCAGTCCTCGGCTTCTCCTGCATCTGGCATGACACGCCAGGTGAGTACTTGGAATGTACTCGCAAGCTCATGGCAACCAAAACAATGCAGCAAACAATAGCATGGCAATAATCAGGTTAAGTGCTTGAATGCTTACTGGCACTGAGTACTAACTTACTCTCATCTGGGTTGTCCCACAACCCTCAAGATACTCATGAACCATTGGTACTTCCGATCATACGACAAGTTCTTCCATCAATATTATCATTACAGTTGACCATCCTAGAGAGGCCTAAACGGCCTGTCCAATACCGTGGACGCGGCTATTCGAATAGGTTTTACACTCTGCAGAGGTTGCGCACTTTACCCACACCATGGAGCTCCTGGCCTCGTATTCCCATTCGGGTGGACCGGGGTTGCTCCAACGAAACCTGCCTGACCCGTGACTCCCCCATCGTACCACCTACAATCATACCCTCCCAGGGTCATGTCCTGGGTGGCCCCTGTGTCACCCTGTGACACCTGCCACCGTCGTGGCCAAACTAAACTGTCCCAAATGGGGACGCCGGCAAAATAACTCAACTGGGCTCACAGGATTATGGTCGTCTACCTGATCAGGGCAGCACGCACGCATAACCCTCCCTCTTTGGTGGTACTGATAAAAGAGCACAAAGCCAGACCAAGTCAAGGCCGACCCATACCGGCAAATGTGGCTGCACGGAAAGGTCCGGGTAGGTGGCTCTTGATCAACCAACTAAGTTTAATATTATCAGGCGATTAACCATCATGGATATTCATCAAGATTAATTTAACATGGCAGTAGCTATAAAAGTAAATTACTATGAATTATCACATATTAAGATAATGCATAAAATTCAAAAGGATTTCCCTCTGAAAAAATATTTTAAAAAGGCAAAGAAAATGTCACATACTACTATTCTGCTTACCAGAAATTCTGTGAGCAAGAGAAAAATACCAAAATTTACCAGAAAATAGAGGAGCTCAAGACAAACCCAATGCAAAAAGAATCAACTGATTTGGACTTATGGATAAAAAGTTATTAAGGGTCAAAGTTCCTGGTCAACTCTGGAAATTAAACAGAAATAAGAAAATTCAGCAGAGGCCACGTCGAAGGCGTAAAGTGGAAAGGCGTCTCCACTTACCGCTTCGCACGCGCGCGGCTGAGCCGCTGACGAGCGGGCCCCGCAGCTGGGTTTAAATGAGAGAGAGAGAGAGAGAGAACGGAGAAGAGCGGGACTCCGGCGACGGTCGCCGGTGATGTGGTCGGCGGCGAGGTCGGGGAAGAGCAGGGATGGAACGGGCTCACCGAGGCGGTCACGCACGTACCCACAGATCGATGAGGGGTGGCCGGATGACGTCGTCCCCTTCCTCTCGGGCGGCGGCGGCGCTCGGGTGTCGTCGGAGACGGCAGTTCCGGCAGCGATTCGCTCGGGCAAGAGGTCGGGCGTGACCAGGAGGATGAGCTAAGCTCGATGGTGCATTCGGTGGAGTCCGGAAGGAGTGGAACGGCGAGGAGGCTGGGCTCGGGTGGCGGCGGATCTCCGGCGAGGTTCGAGGCCAGAGGGCCTCTCGGCTGTGGCTCGCTGCTCGGGAGGGCAATTGGGAGGTGGAGAAGTGGGGTGAGGAGCTCGGGAGGGCCGGGCGTGGCCTTTTATAGGAAGGAGGCGAGCTCGGGCGAGCTCTCTGGAAACGGTGAGGTTCGGGACACGTCGCCGGAGCCAGGACGCCGCGCTGGCTGGCCGGTTGCGGGCGACGAGACGAGAGAGGGCAGAGAGGAGTTATGGCGCGGTGGAAGCTAGCAGAGGAAGAAGACGAGTGCCAGCGCCACTGTGGCCGCACGGGCGGCACAGTGCCCGGATGCGGTGGCGGCCGCCGGGGACGTTTCCGGCGAGGGGAAGGATCGGGAGAGGGTTACGTGGACGGCAGCGGCGAAGTCGGCACCTCCAGACACGAAATGGCAGCGAGAGGTCACTGGAATGACCTCGGCCGTCGCCGGCGAGATGCAGAGCACGCATACCGGCATGCCAGTACCATGCTCACCACGGTGTCTGGCATCTAGAGGTCGACCAAGTCCAGCGCAACATGTCTGGGGTGTTCTCTTTTGATCACTTAGTGCCTCTGCATGCTTGGTTTGGCTAGGTTCACTCTGCTGTGAAGTGTAGCTTCAGCTACAGTTTCTGACAGCAATCTTGAGAGAGATCTAGAGGAGAGGTGAGCTGGAGATGGAACCAGTGGAGATGTCTGGGAGGATCTATGTTGGAAGGACTCCAAGCTGACCAAGTTTGAAAGAATTTCATCAAGAATTGAGGGTAGTTCATGTACAACTGTTGTACTGAACGAGAAACCTAGACGAGGTTGTTGCACTCATCTGGTTGATTTGCTGGGGCTGAAATTTGGTGTAGGATAGTTATTTGGTGATGAGAAGATTCCATAAAAATTTCAGCTCAAAAGGATACCTCTAGCTGGTACTTCCTTCACAGAGGTTTAAATTGAGCAGAAACTTGGCAGAATATTGGTGGTGAAAATTTGTACTGGACAAGATGATATTTTTGGATATTGTGGCAAAATAGACTCCCTAGTATCTCAGGGAATTAATTGGGAATTTTCTCAGTTGGGAAAATATGAGTTGCTTCACAAATGGCCAGTATTATCCAGAAGACAAATGGAGTTTTCTGGACAAATATTTATACTGGACCATGAAATGTTTTTGAAGATTGTGGGAGTAAATGATGACAAGGAGGTGTGGTATTAATTTGGGATTTTTCTGAGCATCAGAACTATAGGTTGCTTTGTAATCCATAGTGATGACAAATTTTCCCAAAGAAAGAAAATGAATTATTGGGAAAGATTGAGAATAAGAATTTGATCCAAAAGTTGTGTGGCAAGATTTTGAGGGCTTTGGATCATTGAGAGAGATATTCATAAGTCCAAAGTCAATTGAAAAAGATTCAAAACTATCCAGAATTCAAATAAAGCCAAAAAGATTTCGAAAAGAAAAAGTTGCCAAAAACCAGGGTGTCACAAACCTACCCCCCTTAGAATGAATCTCGTCCTCGAGATTTGGTTGCTCAGGGAACAAGTGTGGGTATGCTGATCTCAGAAAATCCTCTCTTTCCCCAGTAGCTTCTTCCTCAGTATGATGCTCCCACAATACCTTGTAAAATTTAATCACTTTACTTCTGGTAGTTCTTTCCATCTCCTCCAGTATCTTGACAGGTCTTTCCTCGTATGTCAAATCCTTAGTCAGTTCTAGCTCACTCATATCTGCCTGCTTGATCGGAGGTGCAATGCACTTTCTTAGCTGTGATATGTGAAAGACGTCGTGAACGTCAGACAGCTCCAGTGGTAACTCTAGCTGATATGCCACTCTGCCGCTTCTAGCCATCACTGGAAAGAGACCGATATATCTCGGTGCAAGCTTTCCTCGGGTGTGAAATCTCTTTATCCCCTTCATAGGTGTGACTCGGAGATAAGCATATTCTCCGGGCTCAAAAGTTACCTCTCGGTGCTTCGGGTCATAGTAACTCTTTTGGCGGGACTTGGCTGCTCGCAGACGTTCCTGAATATCCTTGACTTGTTTCTCAGCTTCGAGCATCAAATCTGTGCCAAAGATACGGCTGTCTCCTGTCTGAGACCAATTTAAAGGAGTGCGACACTTCCGTCCATACAGGGCTTCAAATGGTGACATCTTGAGACTTGACTGATAGCTGTTATTATATGAGAATTCTGCATAGGGTAGACTATCCTCCCACTTGGGTCCATAGGTGAGAGCACATGACCGAAGCATATCCTCCAATATCTGGTTCACATGCTCAGTCTGTCCATCGGTCTGTGGATGATATGCCGTACTATGCCTTAGCACTGTTCCCAGGGCTTGATGCAATCGCAGCCAGAATGCTGAAGTGAATAAGGAGCCTCTATCCGATGTGATAGACTTGGGTACTCCGTGAAGGCTGACTATCCGGGACATGTTGAGGTGTGCGAGCTGATTTGCGTTGAAAGTGGTCTTTACCGGAATAAAGTGAGCCACTTTCGTAAGTATATCCACAATGACCCAGATAGCATCATGGCCTCTTGTTGACTTGGGTAGTCCAACAATGAAGTCCATGCATATGTCATCCCACTTCCACTGGGGTACTGGTAAAGGTTGAGTAGTCCAGCGGGTTTCTGATGTTCCGCCTTGACTCTGTTGCAGATGTCACAACAGGAAACATAATATGCAATATCCCTTCGCATTCCTGACCACCAAAAGGTTTCGCAAGTCCTGGTACATTTTTGTTCCTCCCGGGTGGATAGAGTATGCAGATTCATGTGCTTCTCTGAGTATCTGCTGTCTCAAGTTTTCTTGGTCAGGCACACATATTCGGTTCTCAAACCATAAGGTGCCTTGGTCATCAATACGGAAGGACTTGGCCTTTCCTAGCGGAATATTCTCCCTGATCTCTTGTATTTCTTTATCTGATTTCTGTGCTGCCTTAATCTCTTCCATAAGTGTTGGAGTAATTTCCATGGTATCCGGGCTCATGGGGCCACATAGCACCATATTGAGTTTGGCAAACTCCTCTTGTAGCCTTGGATGGATACCCGCAGCTAGTGCATTTATGGTACCTTGTTTTCTGCTGAGAGCATTTACGACCACATTGGCTTTTCCCGGATGGTAATTCATTCCAATGTCATAATCCTTGACTAGTTCAAGCCATCTTCTCTGCCTGAGATTAAGGTCGGGTTGAGTGAAAATATACTTGAGACTCTTATGGTCTGTGTATATTTCACATCGCTATCCAGTGAGATAATGCCTCCAAATCTTTTGGGCATGAACCACGGCTGCCAATTCCAAGTCATGAGTGGGATAATTCTCCTCATGAGGTCGTAGCTGTCTGGATGCATATGCTACAACCTTCCCTTCTTGCATTAGAACGCAGCCGATTCCGCATCTGGAAGCATCGCAGTATATATCAAAGCTCTTGTGGATGTCTGGAAGGACTAAGACAGGGGCTGTAGTTAACCTTGTCTTCAACTCCATAAAACTGCTTTCACATTCTTCCGTCCAGGCAAATTTGTGGTTCTTTTTCAACAGTTCTGTCAATGGCTTGGCTATTTTTGAGAAGCCTTCAATGAAGCGACGATAGTAGCCTGCCAATCCCAGAAAGCTACGGACTTCAGTTACTGTGGCTGGTGTCTTACAATTTAATACAACGGTAATTTTGCTGGGGTCGACAGCCACACCCTGTTCTGACAGAACATGTCCCAGAAATCCCACCTCTTTTAGCTAAAATTCGCATTTACTGAATTTGGCATACAGACGATGGGTCCTTAGTCTTTCCAGGACAGTACGAAGGTGTTGCGTGTGCTCTTCTTCATCCTTCGAATAGATGGGAATGTCATCGATGAATACTACCACAAATTTGTCCAAAAAGTCCATGAAGACCTTGTTCATCATGCTCATGAAGTATGCTGGAGCATTTGTTAGCCCAAATGGCATGACTGTAAATTCATACAGACCATATCTAGTAGTGAAAGCTGTCTTGGGGATATCCTCTTTCCTGATTTTTAACTGATGATACCCCGTTCGGAGGTCAATCTTGGAAAATACCCGGGCCCCGTTCAATTGGTCGAACAGATCATCAATGCGAGGGAGCGGATATTTATTCTTAATGGTGACCTCATTCAGTTGGCGATAGTCCACGCACATTCGTAGGCTTCCATCTTTCTTCTTCACAAACAGCACTGGTGATCCCCATGGCGAAGTACTGGGACGAATATACCCTTTCAGCAATAATTCATCCAGCTGTTTCTTTAGTTCCACTAGCTCTGGGGAAGGCATACGGTAGTACTTCTTGTAGATTGGAGCGGTTCTGGGAACAACATCAATAGCGAACTCTAGTTCCCGATCAGGTGGCATTCCTGGTATCTCTTCCGGAAATACGTCCGGAAATTCACTGACCACTGGAATCAGATTCAGGTCTGTAGCCGTGGCTTTGAATGCCATTCCTTTCTTTGACATTATTCTGCTAGCAGTGAATTGCACTGTTCAGCCTGCCGGGTTAACCAATATCACTGCTCTGGTAGCACAGTTGATACACACCTGGTGTGGTACCAACCAATCCATTCCCAGTATTATATCCAGTCCAGGGGATTCAATGGCCACAAGGGTAGCTGGAAACTTAACGCCATGTATCGAAATTTCCAGATCCTTGTATATCACATTTGTTCTGAGCATAGAGCCAGGGGATTGCACCACCATGATTTTGTCCAAAATAGAAGAAGAAAATTTGTGCAATGTGGCAAAACTCCGCGAAATAAACGAATGAGAAGCCCCAGAATCAAATAAAATTATTGCAGGTATGTCGTTAACAGAAAACATACCAAGGACCACATCTGGTGCTTCGCGGGCTTCCTCAGCGGAGATATGATGAACTTGGCCACGGTAGAAGTTCGGATTGGGGCGGCGCCCAATATTGTTGACTTGTGGCTTGAAGTCGGATGGTGGCTTCCCATTTTTTATAGGGCACTGCCTGGAATAATGTACGCTCTGGCCGCAAGTAAAACATGTGTTGTTGCGGCGGCAATCCTCTAGCACTGGCTGTTTGCCGAAGGTCTTGTTCTGGCTGACGGGCTTATTGCCATTATTGCCACTGTTCCAGGTAGGCTTGTATTCAGATGGACCTGGTTGCCAGATACGTGGCTTCTGCGCAAACTGCTCACGGTTGTCCTTCTTGGGTTCAAACTTCCGCTTGCGATCATCATATCCTGACCTGAGCTCACGCTTAGCTATGAAAGCCTTGTTTACCAGAGTCTGGAAGTCAGGAAAATCAAGCATACAAAGTTGACAACGGAGGGTATGATTCAGCCCTCCTAGGAATCGGTCGATCTTCCTTTCTTCGGTGGATACGTCATGGGTAGAGTACCGTGCCAGATTATTAAACTTGTTCAGATACTCACTCACTGACATATTTCCTTGAGTAAGGGCCAGAAATTCCCTCTGCTTCACCTTCATATGCCGGTAGGAATATGATACTTGCGAAATGCCTCTTTGAACTTTTCCCAAGAAATACTTTCCTCAGAAGGCCACATTATTTTGTATTGTCCCACCATATAGCTGCTGGTCCCTCCAGGTAGTGAGTGACAAAAGGAACCTTGTCGGACTCATCACAGCGGGCTATTTCCAACTTCTTTTCCATGGTCCTGAGCCAGTCATCAGCTTCCATAGGATCTGCAGCTTGACTAAAACTGGGTGGCTTGGTCCGCTAGAAATCAGACAATTTAGAGTGTGTCCCATTGTTGTTGTTCTGACCCACCAAAGTCTGCATACTTTTCAGAAATTCCATAAGATCTTGATTTCTTTTCTCTTCAAACATTCTCATAATCTGATCAGTAGTTGGGGGCTGTAGTGGCGGTGGTGGTAAATCTTCTGGTGCCTGTCCTGCTTGTCTGGCGGATCGACGAACGGGGGTTCCATCGCCGCCTTGATTACTATACCTCTTCATCCTAAATTTGTTCCCATTGCAAAATACCGAATCGATGAGCAACATCCATAAGGGAAAAGCAGGGTAGCATGACACCAGAAAAGAAGCCAAATAAAAAGAGGGAATAAAACGAACAAAATAGTTATACAAGGCAACCCAACATCATACATGGCAAGCTAGTAGGGGATTATCATGACTGAACTGCTCATACGGCAGTTGACATATGCATAGATGCTATGGTGCATACACCGATACTCAAGCCTCCACTCTAGTGGCGTCAGTGGCACGAACACTGGTAGACTGAAGACTCGTCGTCGTCTGATCCTGTCTTAGAGTCTGAGCTGATGATGTGAATCAAGGTCTCCGGATCAAAGGTAACACGGCGACGCTGACGGGAAGGCTCCGCCTCTGAAGGAGAAGAAGCACGACGCCGCAGCATCGGAGCAGCTGGAGTAGCTAGGAGTGAGGCCCACTCTGTAGGGGTCTCACGTCGGCTACCAGACGAAAAGCCTGGCGGTCCGAACGAGCTAGAAGGAGTCTCAGAAGGTGGAACGGGTGGAGTATATACTGGTGAAAACGGAGGTGGAGGAGGAGACTGTGCTGCTGCAACATCTGCAAGTGCCTCTCGGGCCTAAGTCAGCTCCTCTGCTAGTGAAGTGATCATACGGTAACTGGCGTTCAGGTAGCGAGATAAAACACCAGTAGCACGATCACTCGCCGGATCAACAGGTGCGAAAAGGACTCACCCTGTCGTAGGCGACAGGGTGGGATAGTGAAAGAAACCTGGATGAGTCTGCATCTCGACCTCGTGGAAGCGCAAGTCAGTAAGAGCCTCCATCGCAGCAAACTGGATCGCCAGCTCCGGAGTAGAAGCAGTTCCACCCTTGGAAGAACGAGAGTAACTACCAATATCCGAACTCGCAGTCAGGAAGGCCTCTGCGTGATACTCGTACACTGAACCAGCAAGCTTCTCTCGATACACCTGGTACACTGGGTCTTCGCCGTTGGGATACAACCAAAGCCAAACGCTACGAAGCAGTACTGGAAAAGTGAACGGTGCCGGCTCATGATTGTAGTGGTACGGAACAGGTGCCATCTACACTCACAAGGCCAACGGTTAGCACAATAAAAACTATATGCATGCCATGCAGCAAACAGATGCAACAAGCAAGACACACACTAAGACTCTAAACTAGTCGCGGTTCTAGCGCAGGGTTAACTAGGGTATCCTACAGTCAGCGCGGCTCTGATACCAAGCGTTGTGTTACCCCGGCTCAGAGGACCGGTTTACCCAGTGTTTCCAACCCAGAGATCATGTCTTCTGGAAACACTCACAACAACTTGGAACAGAACTGAACTGAACTTTATTGATATAGCTTGGGTACAACTCAAAGTTTACATAGATAGCGAGGCCGGAAGCACTGCAGGTGCTGAGAACAATATCTACATTATTTATGGAACAGGATAGGGCCTCGATACTACTGGGATATTCTACGGCGTAGCGGAACGTAGCGCGGAAAACTCCATCCACAGGGACACTGCTGGGACACGGCCTAGTTAGCATAGCACGAACCATCGGGACCTCCGTCCTCGGCTTCTCCTGCATCTGGCATGACACGCCAAGTGACTACTTGGAATGTACTCGCAAGCTCATGGCAACCAAAACAATGCAGCAAGCAATAGCATGGCAATAATCAGGTTAAGTGCTTGAATGCTTACTGGCACTGAGTACCGACTTACTCTCATCTGCGTTGTCCCACAACCCTCAAGATACTCATGAACCATTGGTACTTCCGATCATACGACAAGTTCTTCCATCATTATTATCATTACGGTTGACCATCCTAGAGAGGCCTAAACGGACTGTCCAATACCGTGGACGCGGCTATTCGAATAGGTTTTACACTCTGCAGAGGTTGCGCACTTTACCCACACCATGGAGCTCCTGGCCTCGTATTCCCATTCGGGTGGACCGGGGTTGCTCCAACGAAACCTGCCTGACCCGTGACTCCCCCATCGTACCACCGACAATCATACCCTCCCAGGGTCATGTCCTGGGTGGCCCCTGTGTCACCCCGTGACACCTGCCACCGTCGTGGCCAAACTAAACTGTCCCAAACGGGGACGCCGGCAAAATAACTCAACTGGGCTCACAGGATTATGGTCGTCTGCCTGATCAGGGCAGCACGCACGCATAACCATCCCTCTTTGGTGGTACCGATAAAAGAGCACAAAGCCAGACCAAGTCAAGGCCGTCCCATACCGGCAAATGTGGCTGCACGGAAAGGTCTGGGTAGGTGGCTCTTGATCAACCAACTAAGTTAAATATTATCAGGTGATTAACCATCATGGATATTCATCAAGATTAATTTAACATGGCAGTAGCTATAAAAGTAAATTACTATGAATTATCACATATTAAGATAATTCATAAAATTCAATTCAATGACCAACACTATTGAAATGCTTCATGAAATGGATGACATGGCTTGCCTTGCTCTGTTGGGTTATCCACAAACTCCTGGGCTTGAAAATCAAAAGGATTTCCCTCTGAAAAAATATTTTAAAAAGGCAAAGAAAATGTCACATACTACTGTTCTGCTTACCAGAAATTCTGTGCGCAAGAGAAAAATACCAAAATTTACCAGAAAATAGAGGAGCTCAAGACAAACCCAATGCAAAAAGAATCAACTGATTTGGACTTATGGATAAAAAGTTATTAAGGGTCAAAGTTCTTGGTCAACTCTGGAAATTAAACAGAAATAAGAAAATCCAGCAGAGGCCACGTCGAAGGCGTAAAATGGAAAGGCGTCTCCACTAACCGCTTCGCGCGCGCGCGGCTGAGCCGCTGACGAGTGGGCCCCGCAGCTGGGTTTAAATGAGAGAGAGAGAGAGAACAGAGAAGAGCGGGACTCCGGCAACGGTCGCCGGCGAGGTCGGGGAAGAGCGGGGATGGAACGGGCTCACCGAGGCGGTCCCGCACGTACCCGTAGATCGACGAGGGGTGGCCGGACGACGTCGTCCCCTTCCTCTCCGGCGGCGGCGGCGCTCGGGTGTCGTCGGAGACGGCGGTTCCGGCAGCGATTCGCTCGGGCAAGAGGTCAGGCGTGACCAGGAGGATGAGCTGAGCTCGATGGTGCAGTCGGTGGAGTCCGGGAAGGAGTGGAACGGCGAGGAGGCTGGGCTTGGGTGGCGGCGGATCTCCGGCGAGGTTCGAGGCCAGAGGGCCTCTTAGCCGTGGCTCGCTGCCCGGGAGGGCGATTGGGAGGTGGAGAAGTGGGGTGAGGAGCTCGGGAGGGCCGGGCATGGCCTTTAATAGGCAGGAGGCGAGCTCGGGTGAGCTCTCTGGAAACGGCGAGGTTCGGGACTCGTCGCCGGAGCCAGGACGCCGCGCTGGCTGGCTGGTTGAGGACGACGAGACGGGAGAGGGCAGAGAGGAGTTATGGCGCTATGGAAGCTAGCGGAGGAAGAAGACGAGTGCCAGCGCCACTGTGGCCACACGGGCGGCACAATGCCCGGATGAGGTGGCGGCCGCCGGGGACGTTTCCGGTGAGGGGAAGGATCGGGAGAGGGTTATGTGGACGACAGCGGCGAAGTCGGCACCTCCAGACACGAAATGGTAGCGAGAGGTCACTGGAATGACCTCGGCCGTCGCCGGCGAGATGCAGAGCACGCATACTGGCATGCCAGTACCGTGCTCACCACGGTGTCCGGTGTCTAGAGGTCGACGAAGTCCAGCGCAACATGTTTGGGGTGTTCTCTTTTGATCACTTAGTGCCTCTGCATGCTTGGTTTGGCTAGGTTCACTCTGCTGTGAAGTGTAGCTTCAGCTACAGTTTCTGACAGCAATCTTGAGAGAGATCTAGAGGAGAGGTGAGCTGGAGATGGAACCAGTGGAGATGTCTGGGAGGATCTATGTTGGAAGGACTCCAAGCTGACCAAGTTTGAAAGAATTTCATCAAGAATTGAGGGTAGTTCATGTACAACTGTTGTACTGAACCAGAAACCTAGATGAGCTTGTTGCACTCATCTGGTTGATTTGCTAGGGCTGAAATTTGGTGTAGGATAGTTATTTGGTGAGGAGAAGATTCCATAAAAATTTCACCTCAAAAAGATACCTCTAGCTGGTACTTCCTTCACAGAGGTTTAAATTGAGCAGAAACTTGGCAGAATATTGGTGGTGAAAATTTGTACTGGACAAGATGATATTTTTGGATATTGTGGCAAGATAGACTCCCCAGTATCTCAGGGAATTAATTGGGAATGTTCTGAGTTGGGAAAATATGAGTTGCTTCACAAATGGCCAGTACTGTCCAGAAGACAAATGGAGTTTTCTGGACAAATATTTATACTGGACCATGAAATGTTTTTGAAGATTGTGGGAGTAAATGATGACAAGGAGGTGTGGTATTAAATTGGGATTTTTCTGAGCATCAGAACTATAGGTTGCTTTGTAATCCATAGTGATGACAGATTTTCCCAAAGAAAGAAAATGAATTATTGGGAAAGATTGAGAATAAGAATTTGATCCAGAAGTTGTGTGGCAAGATTTTGAGGGCTTTGGATCACTGAGAGAGATATTCATAAGTCCAAAGTGAATTGAAAAAGATTCAAAACTATCCAGAATTCAAATAAAGCCAAAAAAAATTCGAAAAGAAAAAGTTGCCAAAAACCAGGGTGTCACAGAACCAAGGTATGAATTCAGTAGGAGAACTACGCAAAACCTCGTGAGCAGCACCTGTACACACAGAAGCAAATACTTGCACCCAACGCGGGCAAGAGGGTTGTTAATCTCCTTGAACTCGTTATTTATAAGGATTAAATCTTGTAGTGGTAGATAGATAAATTGTAAAAGAAAATAAAAGTAAATAAATTTCAGAAAGTAATTTTAGGTTTTCTTTTTATATGATTAAAGTATACCCGGGGGCCATAGTTTTCACTAGAGGCTTCTCTCTCGAACACATAGCATATGGTGGGTAGACAAATTACTGTTGGGCAATTGATAGAAAATCGCATAGTTATGACGATATTCAAGGCAATGATCATGTATATAGGCATCACATCCGAGACAAGTAGACCGACTCCTGCCTGCATCTACTACTATTACTCCACCCATCGACCGCTATCCAGCATGCATCTAGGGTATTAAGTTAATGAAAACGGAGAAACGTCTTAAGCAAGATGACATGATGTAGACAAAGTAAACCCAATCAATATGAATAAACCCCGTCGTTTTACCCTTAATGGCAACAATACAAATACGTGTCTTGTCCCTTTCTGTCACTGGGATATAGAACACCGCAAGATTGAACCCATTACAAAGCACCTCTCTCGCTGAAGATAAATCAATCTAGTTGGCCAAACCAAACAGATAGATTGGAGAGAAATACAAAGCTAGAATAATCATGTATAAAAGAATTCAGAAAAGACTCAAATATTTCTCATGAATAATCGGATCATAAACCCACAATTCATCGGATCCCAACAAACACACCGCAAAAGAAGATAACATCGGATAGAACTCCAAGAAGATCGAGGAGAACATTGTATTGAAGATCAAAGAGAGAGAAGAAGCCATCAAGCTACTAGCTATGGACCCGTAGGTCAGTGGTAAACTACTCACACATCATCGGAAGGGCAGCAAGGTTGATGTAGAAGCCCTCCGTGATCGATTCCCCCTCTGGCAGAGTACCGGAAAAGGCCTCCAGATGGGATAGCGGAAGAACAGAAGCTTGCGGCGGCGGAAAAGTTATTTCGTGGGGCTCTCTGTTGGTTTTCCAATATTTGAGAATTTATAGAAGTGGAATTAGGTCAAAAGGAGCCACGAGGGGCCCACAAGGTATCCCGACGCACCCCCTGGGGGCGCATGGGGTTGCTGTAGGAGATATGCCATAGAGGCAGTAATTTCAGTTACTTTTGTATCTCCGAGTTTGTAATGAATGTTTATGATCCATGCTATAACTGCAATGATTCTCGAGTCTGCAAATTAAACGAGGCTTGGAGGGAAACTCATGTGCACGTGTGGTATAATAAACGGTAAATTGTATTCCTAGTCTTGCCTCTAAGACTGGCTCAAGTATTGCATGATGATCCTGTTTTCCTGATCATGGGCATGGCTATGCCGGCAATTTTGAGGGCACGATGTTGGTAGAACACTTGTGTTGAATCGATCCGAATTGATGTTATGCTATGAGATACATTCGTCACTAGTTAATGGTTAATAACAAAGAGATGGTTAACGTTTGCATAATTCCTTAGACCATGAGAGTATCGAGTTTCGTCATGCTTGCTTCATGAACTTTGGGGTTTGTTAAACGTCATCCGTAAATGGGTGGCTATTACGGCGGCTTACGGGTTCATGGAAAAGTATGTCAAGTAACTTGATAGCTCAAGATTGGGATTTGCTCCTCCGACGATGGAGAGATATCTCTGGGCCCTCTCGGTGTTACGGTATCCATCATCATCTGGCCAGACACTTTGTGATTTGATCACAGGGATGCCGGAACACGGGAACGAGAAAAGAGAACAATACCGGCAACGAGGTAACTGGCATAGTGGACAAGTTGTTGATCTACGGGGATGCCAACATGTCTCACCTCGGGTAATTGTAACATATTGTGAAGCAACAGGAATAGCAAACGGCAACTGAAGGTTCACTCGAATATTCATTCGTGTGGGTATAGGGGTCAATATGGGTGTCCACGGCTCCGATGTTGATCATTGATCGGAAGGGGTTCCGGGTCATGTCTATGCTTCACCGAACCTATAGGGTCACACGCTTAAGGGTCATCTATCTGTTGAATACTAGACAGGGAGTCTGAGAAAAAATCACCGAAAAAGTTTTGGACACCGGAAAAGTTTCGGACAGCGGAAAAGTTCCGCAGAGAGAGGTCACCGGATGAGTTCCAGTGAAACTGAAAAGTTGTTTCAGAGGATACCATAAAGTCAAATTGGTTTTAGCACATGCCTGATAATTCTTGGAGGGTGCCAGAATCATTCTGGAAACTTTCTGGAATTTTCCGGGATGAAAACCGGAAATGTTCCGGAGCTGCCGAAACCGCTTCAGATGCTTTTCGCAGATGAAAATCACTAAACCGGAATTGTTCCGGATTGCGTTGAAAATTATTTTTTGTGGTTACTGGAAATGTTCTAGGACCACATAAATATTTTCAGTTCGACTGGACGCTAAAAAATGTCGTCGTGAATAGTGAAAGTGCTTTTTGGATATTTTTGGGAAAGCACCTTTTTGGATATTTCCAAAAAGGCTTCTAGATGGACTTGGTGGCCAAGGAAGCCCCCCATGGGGGGGGCCCAAGATGTGGCCGGCCAAGGGAGGTGGGGCTCCATGGAGCTCCACTTGCCACCCTTCTTTGCTTTATTCTTTTTAGAAAAGGCATAAAGTGGGGGCACTTTTGGTATTTGTGAATACCATTTTTACCCCTTGGTTTTCCTATAAATAGAGGGGAGGGGGCAGCCCCATATGCTTCATCCTTGCTCTCATACACATGCCATAGAGATTTCTGGCTTCTCTCTCCCTCCCACGAAATAGTTTCGTAGAGCCGAAAGGCTGTCTGGGTTCCGGTAGGAACTAGCTCTGGACGGCGAAGCCCTGCCGGATAGCTGACACCGTATGTGTGCAACCCCGTAGAGAGATTGTAGTTTCAATCTTTTTGCCCGAAGGGCTGTTCGAGTTACCGTTCGGGTTTCCGGCATCCTCCCGAAGGGCTGTCCGGGTTACTGTTCGGGTTCCGAGGGTCCTCCCGAAGGGCTGTCCGCGACATCGTCCGGGGGACTGTCCGACCGCCTCCCGAAGGGCTGTCCGGAGTGGGAGTACATCCTTGCGGTTGGGAGGTTGTAAATCCTAGCTGCAGGGATCTGCACCGACGATCTACACCGACTCTTCTTCCGCTGCGCTTCGAGTCGGTACGGATCAGATCAAACCTTGTATGCAGTCTCCATAGTGATCCTTGGCGTGCTCGCTGTACCGAAATTTTTTGTTTTCTGTCTCGTTACCCAACAGTGGCATCAAGAGCCAGGCTATGCGTAGATGCAGGTTACGATCTAGAATACATGGTGATGTATGGGTATTGCATAATATAATTTTGGAGTAGATGAGATCTATTGCTGAAAATTATTTATGCGGGTAGCAGAAGAAGTCTGTTACCCGATGTTCTTGTTGCTTCCCTGGAATTTGCGTTTGCTCAATCTCGAGACAGCATGGTGGAATTTCACAAAGTTCTGGCAATCCGCGATCCTGATTGATCAAGGAAGTGCTATCAGTTCTTTGGGTTCCGCCATAGTCAAAAGAAAGATGAAATTCGCAGATGAAAGGGCATTGCAGATATGATCTGCACGGGGGTCATGCGTATGACGAAGTTTAGTATGGGGCTCGAGATTTAATTATCTCGTGTTTCATACACCCCGAGATGTTAATCTAGCAATTTTGAATTATCATACTTGATGATGAAACGTTGGTAGCTGCGGTTTAAGTCAAAACCTTAGAAGCCACGTAAAATAAAATTTTGCATACACCGATTAGAGGCGTCTAACTTGGTTTTGCAGGATGTGCATGAGATCTGATGTGGTATAGCAAAGCTCATATTAATTCGATTGTGTATGAGATGACTATATGATGTAATTAACATGACCTGCGTGTCATGATTCGGCATGATGGATGGAGCTATATGATTGCACTTTAATGACCTGCGTGTCAACCTTATGTAATGCACTTATTTTATTAGCTGTAGAGATAGCAATATTATTTGGTGCATCAACAAGGTGGTGGCAATCTTCGCAAAGGTGAACACCGACGCGAATGCCGGAGACGAAGAAATACTTGACTTCTCCGTCAGAAGGGGATATACCATATCATGCTATTATGAATTGCCTGAGATGTTTATCCCTTATGTTGCACCCTTTTTGATTGTGCGGTAGTCGCTTTTATTAGGGTGATCTCTCACTAAAAATATCAAGTAGTCAGTGTTCTCCCAAGTGTAGCACCGTCACGGCACCTAACTTTTCGGGGTGCGCCATGCTGACATGGGTACGAATGATTAGGGATGTGTGAGGCGGGTGAGTTAAGACCTCGCAGCAAGATCACTTGGTTGTCTTGACGTTCAGGCATGAAAGTCATGAGCTCGGAACACACGCATCGAAAGATGAACAAGAGTCACATAGAGATGTGATCGGCAAGTTTGCCTAACGATTGAAGTTCTCGTCATCAGTGATGCTCACCATCAATGGCGTTGAAATTAAATTCGTGTCTTGAATCATTCATAATCAATTTTGAGAGATATTGATTTGAGTGGGAGCGCACTTTAGAATAAAATTGTTTATTCACTAGTGCAAAAATCATTATGAACAAAGTCTAAGTGAACTTGTGTTTTCCGTTGTAGATCAAATGGCTCGCAATAGCGCGTTCAACTTAGGCCCGATGTTAGAGAAAGAGAAGTTAGCTGCGAATGGAAACAACTATGCGGACTGGGTCCGTACCCTGAGGATTGTCCTCAGGAGTGCTAAGAAAGTGTACGTGCTTGACGGAACTCTTCCACCTAAGCCGGCGGCAACCGCCCCGGCAGACGAACAAAATGTCTGGGCCACTAAGGATGATGATTTCAACTTAGTGCAGTGCCTCATGCTGTCTTGCATGAGTTCAGAGCTTCAAAAACGTTTTGAATTCCATAACTCCTTTGATATGATCAAGGATCTGGATGCTCTGTAAAATTTAATGCACGGTCTGAATGTTTTGATATCATGAAAATGATGGCGGAGACCAAGATGGCTGAGGGCAGTTCAGTTGGCGAGCATGTAGTCAATATGATTGGCTACGCTGAAAGGCTTAAAACCCTGGAATTCCCACTTCCGCCAGAGCATGTTATGGACTTGTTGCTAGGTTCACTCCCCCCGTCTTATGGAGGTTTTATCATGAACTACAACATGAATGGGATGGACAAAACAGCAAATGAGGTGCTTGCCATGCTGAAAACTGCTGAAGGAGGACTGCAGAAAAATCGCAAGCAAGTGTTGCTTGTGAATAAAACTGCCAGTTTCAAAAAGAAAGGCAAGCCAAAGAAGGGCAAGGGCGCCGGTAAGACTGGCTTCCAACGCAAATCTAAGGGCGGAGCCAAGAATGAAACTGAGTGCTTCTACTGCAAGGGCACAGGTCACTGGAAGAGAAACTGCAAGAAGTATCTGGAAGATAAGAAGTCCGGGAAAACCGGAAAAGGTATAATTGTTATACAAGTTAATGTCATTGACGTTTTGCTTGCTAGCGAAAATTCTAAGTCTTGGTTATTTGATACCGGATCAGTTGCTCACATTTGCAACTCGATACAGGGGCTTCAGAAGGTGCGCAAGCTGGCAAAGAATGAAGTCGTGATGCGTGTCGGGAACGGCGCTGGGATCGCCGCTCAAGCCGTCGGCATTATGCCTCTACGTCTCCCTTCAGGATTTATTTTGGAACTAAGTAACTATTATTTTGTTCCGTTGTTGTGTAGAAACATTATCTCAGGATCATGTTTAGTGCACGATGGATACTCCTACAAGTCTGAGAACAATGGTTGTTCACTTTATTGTAAGGATATGTTTTATGGATTTGCACCCATTGTTGGGGGCCTTTTCATACTAAATCTTGAATGTGAAAATGATGTCTTTAACGTGAATGCTAAACGCCTTAAGAAGGCTGATGCCACCACCACTTACTTGTGGCACTGTCGGCTTGGCCACATCGGAAAGAAACGCATGAAAAGACTCCCTAAAGATGGAGTTTTACCGTCCTTTGATTTTGAATCATTTGACACATGTGAAGCTTGCTTGATGGGAAAAATGACCAAGACGCCGTTCACGGGTCATCCTGAACGGGCGAGTGATTTATTGGAAATAATACATAGTGATGTATGTGGTCCAATGAGCACAATCGCACGGGGTGGGTATTTCTACTTCGTGACTTTTACTGATGATTTAAGTAGGTATGGCTATATCTACTTAATGAAGCATAAGTCGGAAACCTTTGAAAAGTTCAAAGAATTTCAGAATGAGGTGGAAAATCATCGTAACAAAAAGATTAAGTTTCTGCGGTCTGATCGCGGAGGCGAATATCTTAGTCACGAGTTTGGCCAACATCTGAGTGACCGTGGAATCGTTTCACAGCTTACGCCTCCCGGAACTCCACAGCGAAACGGAGTGTCGGAACGACGTAACCGAACCCTGTTAGACATGGTAAGGTCGATGATGTCTCTTACAGATCTTCCGATATCCTTTTGGGGTCACGCACTGGAAACTGCTGCTCACACACTAAACAGAGCACCGTCTAAGTCTGTTGAGACGACGCCATATGAGATATGGCACGGGAAGAAACCCAATTTGTCGCATCTCAAAGTTTGGGGTTGTGAAGCTTATGTAAAACGTTTACAACCGAGCAAACTCGATCCCAGATCAGACAAATGTAACTTTGTAGGTTATCCAAAGGAAACCTTTGGGTATTCCTTCTACCACCCATCCGAGGGCAAAGTGTTTGTCGCAAAAACCGGAATCTTTCTTGAAAAGGAGTTTCTCGCTAAAGAAGTGAGTGGGAGGACAGTACAACTTAATGAGATTAGTGAATCTTCGCAACCGTTGATATGGCTAAGGAACCGGAAGAAATTCCGCTAATTATCCCTACAACTGAGCCGGAAGTTGTCGCATATGATGCGGAGACTTCAGACAATGTTGTAACTGAACCGCGTAGATCAGGTAGGGCTATCCAGCCACCTGAGTGGTTTCATAACGAAATCTTCATTCTTGAAGACGATGAACCTGCGCACTACAAGGAAGCGATGGCGGGGCCTAGCTCAAGGGAATGGCACAAGGCCATGAAATCCGAAATGGAATCCATGTACGAAAACCAAGTTTGGAACTTGGAAGAACTTCCAGATGGCGTAAAACCCATTGGTTGTAAATGGATTTTCAAAAGAAAGACGGACGCGGATGGTAACATTACTATCCACAAAGCTAGACTTGTCGCGAAAGGGTTCACGCAAGTTCCAGGAGTGGACTACGACGAGACTTTCTCGCCCGTAGCTATGCTTAGGTCTGTTCGGATATTACTAGCAATTGCCGATTATTTCAATTATGAAATATGGCAGATGGATGTCAAAACGGCTTTCCTAAATGGAAACCTTGAAAGGGATGTATGCATGATACAACCAGAAGGTTTTGTCGATCCTAAGAATGCTGGAAAGGTATGTAAGCTTCAGAAAGCCATTTATGGTCTGAAGCAAGCATCAAGGAGCTGGAACATTCGTTTTGATGAAGTGGTCAAAGAGTTTGGCTTCATCAGGAACAATGAAGAATCTTGTGTTTACAAGAAGTTTAGTGGGAGCGCAAAAGCATTTCTAATCTTGTATGTGGATGACATATTGTTGATTGGAAATGACGTGAATTTTCTTAGCGAAATAAAAGACTCATTGAAGAAGAGTTTTTCAATGAAAGACTTAGGCGAAGCGGCATATGTATTAGGCATCAGGATCTATAGAGATAGATCAAGACGCCTGATAGCGCTAAGCCAAAGCACGTACATTGACAAGGTGTTGAAAAGGTTCAACATGGAGAACTCCAAGAAAGGCCTACTCCCCATGTCACCTGGCACAGTGCTTTGCAAGAATCAGTGTCCTCGGACCCTTGATGAGCGAGTACAAATGAATGATATTCCATATGCTTCGGCAGTTGGTTCTATTATGTATGCCATGCTATGTACAAGACCGGATGTTTCCTATGCGCTAAGTGTTAGCAGCCGGTACCAAGGTGATCCAGGATTGGAACACTGGGCCGCAGTCAAGGGTATTCTAAAGTACCTCAGAAGGACCAAGGATTTACTCCTTGTGTACGGAGGTGATGAAGAGCTCATTGTAAGTTGTTACACTGATACAGGCTTCATGACTGACCCAGATGACTTCAAATCTCAATCTGGCTATGTTTTCATATTGAACGGCGGCGCAGTTGATTGAAAAAGTTCCAAACAAAAGACTGTGGCGGATTCTACGACGGAGGCGGAATATGTTGCTGCTTCAGAAGCCTCCAAGAAAGCTGTCGGTATCAAGCAATTTCTTGAAAACCTTGGTGTGGTTCCAAGTGCTCTGGACCCGGTGGAGATATATTGTGATAATAGTGGCGCCGTGGCTCAGGCAAGGGAGCCATGTTCGCACCATAAGACAATGCATATTCAACGCAAATTTAAACTCATTCGACATCATGTCGAAGAAGGTTTAGTGAAAGTACGCAAAGTTCACACGGATCTGAATGTGTCAGACCCGATGACTAAGCCTCTACCACGAGCAAAGCATGAGCAACACCGGATAGCCATTGGTGTTAGGGAAGCCATGTAACTGGATTATGACTCTAGTTCAAGTGGGAGTCTGTAGGAGATATGCCCTAGAGGCAGTAATTTCAGTTACTTTTGTATCTCCGAGTTTGTAATGAATGTTTATGATCCATGCTATAACTGCAATGATTCTCGAGTCTGCAAATTAAACGAGGCTTGGAGGGAAACTCATGTGCACGTGTGGTATAATAAACGGTAAATTGTATTCCTAGTCTTGCCTCTAAGACTGGCTCAAGTATTGCATGATGATCCTGTTTTCCTAATCATGGGCATGGCTATGCCGGCAATTTTGAGGGCACGATGTTGGTAGAACACTTGTGTTGAATCGATCCGAATTGATGTTATGCTATGAGATACATTCGTCACTAGTTAATGGTTAATAACAAAGAGATGGTTAACGTTTGCATAATTCCTTAGACCATGAGAGTATCGAGTTTCGTCATGCTTGCTTCATGAACTTTGGGGTTTGTTAAACGTCATCCGTAAATGGGTGGCTATTACGGCGGCTTACGGGTTCATGGAAAAGTATGTCAAGTAACTTGATAGCTCAAGATTGGGATTTGCTCCTCCGACGATGGAGAGATATCTCTGGGCCCTCTCGGTGTTACGGTATCCATCATCGTCTGGCCAGACACTTTGTGATTTGATCACAGGGATGCCGGAACACGGGAACGAGAAAAGAGAACAATACCGGCAACGAGGTAACTGGCATAGTGGACAAGTTGTTGATCTACGGGGATGCCAACATGTCTCACCTCGGGTAATTGTAACATATTGTGAAGCAACAGGAATAGCAAACGGCAACTGAAGGTTCACTCGAATATTCATTCGTGTGGGTATAGGGGTCAATATGGGTGTCCACGGCTCCGATGTTGATCATTGATCGGAAGGGGTTCCGAGTCATGTCTATGCTTCACCGAACCTATAGGGTCACACGCTTAAGGGTCATCTATCTGTTGAATACTAGACAGGGAGTCTAAGAGAAAATCACCGAAAAAGTTTCGGACACCGGAAAAGTTTCGGACAGCGGAAAAGTTCCGCAGAGAGAGGTCACCGGATGAGTTCCAGCGAAACTGAAAAGTTGTTTCAGAGGATACCATAAAGTCAAATTGGTTTTAGCACATGCCTGATAATTCTTGGAGGGTGCCAGAATCATTCTGGAAACTTTCTGGAATTTTCCGGGATGAAAACCGGAAATGTTCCGGAGCTGCCGAAACCGCTTCAGATGCTTTTCGCAGATGAAAATCACTAAACCGGAATTGTTCCGGCTTGCGTTGAAAATTATTTTTTGTGGTTACTGGAAATGTTCTAGGACCACATAAATATTTTCAGTTCGATTGGACGCTGAAAAATGTCGTCGTGAATAGTGAAAGTGCTTTTTGCATATTTTTGGGAAAGCACCTTTTTGGATATTTCCAAAAAGGCTTCTAGATGGACTTGGTGGCCAAGGAAGCCCCCCATGGGGGGGGCCCCAAGATGTGGCCGGCCAAGGGAGGTGGGGCTCCATGGAGCTCCACTTGCCACCCTTCTTTGCTTTATTCTTTTTAGAAAAGGCATAAAGTGGGGGCACTTTTGGTATTTGTGAATACCATTTTTACCCCTTGGTTTTCCTATAAATAGAGGGGAGGGGGCAGCCCCATATGCTTCATCCTTGCTCTCATACACATGCCATAGAGATTTCTGGCTTCTCTCTCCCTCCCACGAAATAGTTTCGTAGAGCCGAAAGGCTGTCTGGGTTCCGGCAGGAACTAGCTCTGGACGGCGAAGCCCTGCCGGATATCTGACACCGTATGTGTGCAACCCCGTAGAGAGATTGTAGTTTCGATCTTTTTGCCCGAAGGGCTGTTCGAGTTACCGTTCGGGTTTCCGGCGTCCTCCCGAAGGGCTGTCCGGGTTACTATTCGGGTTCCGAGGGTCCTCCCGAAGGGCTGTCCGCGACATCGTCCGGGGGACTGTCCGACCGCCTCCCAAAGGGCTGTCCGGAGTGGGAGTACATCCTTGCGGTTGGGAGGTTGTAAATCCTAGCTGCAGGGATCTGCACCGACGATCTACACCGACTCTTCTTCCGCTGCGCTTCGAGTCGGTACGGATCAGATCAAACCTTGTATGCAGTCTCCATAGTGATCCTGGGCGTGCTCGCTGTACCGAATTTTTTTGTTTTCTGTCGCGTTACCCAACAGTTGCCTTGTCACCCCCTCGTGAGGCTTCTGGTCTCCTCCCGAAGCTTCTAGGGTCTTTTTTGTCCAGAAAAAAATTGTCAAAAAGTTTCGTAGCGTTTGGACGCCGTTTGGTAGCGATTTTCTGAAAAGCCAAAAACAAGCAGAAAACAGCAACTGGCACTGGGCACTAGGTTAATAGGTTAGTCCCAAAAAATGATATAAAATATCATATAATTGCATATAAAACATCCAAGATTGATACTATAATAGCATGGAACAATAAAAAATTATAGATACGTTGGAGATGTATCAATTGGTAATATTTCCATTGAGTCTGCATTACTCCTTAGCATTAAGAGATTCATCTGTGCCATGTTTTGGTGACTTGCTATAGATGCGCCCATGGGCTGGGGCTGAAGAAACGTTGTGACGTCTTGGAGAGCGATCATGAGGGTTATAACTTTTGTTTGCAAAGTAGTTAGTTTCTAAGAGCTCATTCCTTCAATCATAATCCTACGCATAAAATGACTACAAACTAGCGAAAACTCACAAAACCAACTAAATAACTAAAAGTAAAAAATCCAGGCACCCAAGCTTGTCACGGTATAATAACTCTTAAAGAATAAGCGCCCATTTTTCTAACAAAAAGAGTAAAATTAGAAATTATGATGAACAATAGAGTTACCCAAGAAATTGGGACTAGAATGACTCAAAGCATTAACAAAATTTGGTTACCTTCTAGCATAGCTTAGATTCATGCAGTGTCTAGGACTATAAGTGTGCCTCCTACTGCGACGCCTTCCACCGCCAAAACCCTTAGCACTAATACACATGTGACATTCACAAGCAAAGTACCCAAATTCACCACATTCATAGCATTTCATCTCAGAACCATCACGCCGATCAGGACCACCACTGCCGCGATAATCACCATCACTGTCACTCTGGAGTGGCGAGACTGCTCAACCCTCCACCCATTCTTGCCTATTAAAAGAGAAAACCATACTTTAGACTACAATCAATCTACAGGTCATGGATGAGATGACAAAGTGTGCATCCGAACAACAAAGTTCATAATCTAGGAACTCGAAAAGTCAGATAAGTGTCTAGGATGTCTACAATCTAAAATAAAAGAAATTCTTTTCTAAGTTTAACTATTGAAAGCCTGCTTCCTTAAACAAAAAGAGGAACGAAAAGGAAAACAAGTTCTACATGTTTTGCTAATCAAACATTTGACAGACGTTCATGAAAATCTGATCCATGTAACAAAGTAATGTGTTGTATAAGATTCAAACAAGCCCACACAAGAGAAATTCTTATCATTTAAACTAATAAATGCAAAACCAGGTGGTTTACGTGCAATCCAGACACTATATTGAACACAACAATCAGTCATGTCAAGAAACAGAGAAAAATTGAAGTCCAAACAAGCATGTTAATATACATCAAGCCATTGAGTATTTACAAAGGCACAACTGATCATCTCATCAACTAAATGATACAAATCTCCACCCCAAAAGATATGAAGTTCTAAGCCACACTTTTTTGAAAGGAAAAGAGTGTTCAAAGTTCAAACACAATTAAAATAGCAATATGTCTCGATGGTCCACAAACTCAGTTCAAAAGTCCATACATGTACATCATAGGTAGGAGTTTTTAAGCATGTTATGTTATGTTATGTTATGATGTTGAGTGATAAATGAGCATAACCATGGCACAAGAACCACTAGAAGTAGAAAACATTTCGTGGACAATATGGCATATTTGAACATATGTGTTTACAAAGATGGAATATATCCTATCGTGTCTTTATAGACGAGGAAGGTTTGAGGATTCTCCTTGGACAAGCCCTAAGACAATCGGTTCCATCAAGTTCAACTGTTCAAGTTCAAGCATGGACAAACAAAATTTCATCGAAGACCCCACCAATCTAAAATATATATAGACCAAAAACATTCTCTCCCAAAAAGACCGATAGAGTCGAGGTTCATAATAGGCATCAGTTGCAAACGATCCACAAGAGTCTTGTTGATCCAAGTAAATCAAAGTAGTCCACAATTGTTTTAGTTCCATCTTGGCACTCAGCATTGACCTAGAGAATGTTTGTAGCCTGTAGGGTAGGAGTAAATTGTAGGGATCAGTCAACATTACCCATGAGAACGAGGATGGCATCTTTTGCATAGTGACATTCCCATAAAATCCCCTTCATAAGCTGTAATTCAAACCAGAGACAAAAAATAGGGAAAATGTTAGCAGGCATGACATGGAAACCAACACGATAAAGAAGGAAGACCGTAGTAATACCTTAGTTGAATGCTCATAATCTTTCTTTTATGAGTTGTGCATATTCACCTCTTCAGCATCACCACCAACACCCTTCCCTCGTCAACTCCTCATTATGCACCATCTTTTTCTGAAAACTTCTAAAAATTTCAGGGATGGGATGGTTGGGAAGGAGAGCGGCTGCATTTCTTATGGTGTGCTCAGCAGCCTCCACCTCCCAAGCCCTCGCACCTCTACAATTAATTGAAACATGGAGATGCTTGAGGGAGGTAAGTTGCCTAATGCCGAACTCATAACCAACGTCGTATGTATCACGTGCCACGGAGGCACAATAAAGCTTCTCTAGCTTTGGCATTGCTCCCTTTTCAAACATGAGGCCCAGTCCATCCCTACCCAATGTACCAATGAAGAAACACTTCAAACTTTGGAATCCCCTAGGGCCGATGACGAGTGTTTCTTGTGGAGATTCCCTTAGGTGAAGTCCGAGATGGAGCAAACTAGGCAAGTCTCCAAGCACCTTCAAATCTCCACGTCCTGCTTGTTTTATGGGGATATCTAGGCAAGTGAGTTCGGAGAGGGAGGATATCCACCTTGGAAGCCTTGACAAAAAGGTTGCGATGCCACTGTTCATCTTAAATGTCTGGAGATGGCGTGGAGGAGGGCACCATGAGTCAACCAAGAAATCTGCAGAGCCACTCCCATTGTACATAAAAATTTCTAGATGTCGAAGGTCATGTTCACCTAGCTTACAAAGGGATGACATCAAATAATCCTGGTAGCTTTCTTCATCTCTTGTTGCATCGTCAAATTCCCAATTGATGCTAAGATCCTTCAGTTTGGTCATATTACCCAGCTCTAGCACGACTTCCGGGGAGATCATTTTGACATCAAACCAGTATAGCTCCTCAAGAGATTCCATGTGTCCAATCCCAACAGGCAATTGTACACCTTGAGGAATTAATAGGCGCACCAATTGGCGTAGCCGAGCTATTGTCTCTGGCAGCCTTTTTATACCGGTGAATGTGAGGTCAAGTGTTTGCAAATGTTGCAGCTTCCCGATTTGCCCTGGGATCTCGCTGATTCTACTACACTTTCGGAGGCTCAGAAACCTCAGATGAATTAAACATCCAATATCCATGATGTCACCATCCTCCACATAAGAACAACCCTGAAGATCCAACACCCGTAAAACTTGAAAGTCCAAGAGTAGGGGCATCTTCTTAACATCACTGAAGACAGTAAGTGACCGGACATGAGACAGTTTATTGGTTCCTAGCAGAAGTTTCCATCTCTCACACTTGCCTTGAAGGGAGAGGCGTCGGATCGTGTTGCTTGGTGGTGTCAACTTCTCATCATCCATTATGGTAACAAAATTTTCTTTAGCTGATAATGAGATGATAAGATCAAGCATAATATCATGGATTCGACAAGCTACCGGTTTACCACTGATGGAGTCAATGTCCACAAGTTGGATCATGTTTCTATTAATGAGCTCACTAATGTAGCTTCTTCCTGTATCCTCCATGCATTGTCCTTGATGCCCAATGATAAATCCTTCGGCCATCCATCTTTGTACCAGACGCTCACAACAAATCTCAAAATCCTCTGGGAATATACTTAGGTCCAACAAACAGATCTTTAAATAGTGAGGTAGATCATAATAACTAAGAATCAATATACATTTCACCACGTCCAGCTCCGAATCTTGTTCGAACGAAGAGCAAAGAGAATTCCGCACCCTTCCCCACTCCTGCTTTGTGGTTGGTTTTGTTGCCAACATGCTAGCTATATTGACTATAGCTAATGGCAAGCCATCACACTTCTTCAGTATATAACTAGTAACTTCTTTTAGTTCGAGAGGGCAATCATCTTCATGGTCAAATATCCTTTTCAAGAATAGCTTTTCTGAATCATCGATGCCAAGGTGCTTCATAGGATAAATGTAGCCTCCGTGTGGAAAGCTACAAGATTTTGCTACATCTTGAATACGTGTAGTAGTCATTACTCGACTTGCATTATTGTTATTGGGAAAGGCACATTGGATGCCATTCCACGCTTGCTTACACCATATATCATCAATTAGAACAAAATACCTGTTATTCAGTTGGTAATAGATACCATTAGTTTTGTTGAAGCAAGTTGTCAAAAAAGAATCATCTAATGAGTAAAATTATAGTGTATATGAAATTTAGCAAGTATCCCCATAAAAACTATGGAATATCTGAACAAGGAACTATATGATACATAATCTTTGAGAGAAAAATAGACTCGTAGCACATTTGCACTGCAACACTGAAGTGGATGAAATTTGTAACCACAGAGCCCAATAAACAATACATTGTTGAACGCTTCCGAAAGATTATCCACATAATGATAAGAATTTGGTCCTCGACAAAAAAACAAGAGGATGACACTCTGGGTCACACAAGAACAAAGGCTAACGCGCATTTGTCACCTGAACAGAGAAAATAACACTGGGCCGGAAGAACCACCGTGCCGAAGGAGTCCGACACCATGTCGCTTGGGGAGGGTAGGTGGAGGAGTCACCGCCGTGGGAGGCACGACAGCCGACACCCAGCAGGACATAAGCACCGCCAGGAGGGAAGAGCAGTTGGGGATGGGTTCATATATGAGTGTGAGAAAGATCTTTTCGTTTTTTTAACTTGAGACGTTAAAAATCAATGCTAATTTTGGAATCCGAAAATTTTTAACACGTGACAAGATGGTTCACTAACGGGGAAATGGTTGGCAAAAATGAAAGTACAATTCGACTAATTTTACTTTTCACAAGAGTAAAATTATGATGGCATTTTTTAGCTTGCCAAAAGGTGTAAATTTACCAGGGCATCATCATTTCTCTCATCAAATAAATAATCTACCTTTTATCCCCGAAAACCATAAAGTTATTTGCACTTGTACTGCATGCCGAAGGAGAGTTCATTTTATCGCTTGAGAGAGGCGATCTGGGAGGCGGAACCGCCCCCACCCCCCTCGTCAACCAAGCGGCGAGTCCATGCCTCTTATGTCGGTCGCTCCAGCAACGGGATGGGGCGGGGACCCCGACGCTTTGGCTCAGAACCTTATATAGGGCAGACCCATGGAGGAGATGGTGTTGCGTCGAAATAATTTGCCACTGCTTTTTTCCATCTCGACAGTGCTCCAACCGGTGGCGCCAAGGGGAAGGTGGCTCGGTCGTCTCACCTGTCTCCGGATCTGGTGAGTTTTGTGTATGGTGGTTGACGCTCGGTACTCTTCCGTTGGTGTTGGCACCGAGTGTTGTGGTTGTGTTTGTTGTCTTGTAGTGGGCATGTGGGTTGTGACAGGCGGTGACGTTCCTCTTCTTTGACCTTGTCGGATGAATTTGATGGCGAAGGGATCTGGTGGACACATGGAAAAACCCTGGCCGATGTGCCACAAAGCATCGGTCTCGTCGTTTTGCAACAATCTGGTTCATCGGCTCTAAAAGCATCCTTCTATGCGAAGATGCTCCTCTAGATCTTGGTAAGGCGGCAATTACCCACGTTCTCCGGTGTTGCCTTGGTGCCAGCGGAGAACGATCTACTTCTTGGGGTTTCTTTTGTGTGACTACGTGTGTACTCTATGTAATTAGTTCCAGTAATGGAATATATGTGGTTACTTATAAATAAAAATAACAATGGAGGTGGTGGGTGGCGTTGGTAGGCTGGTAACTATGCGATGGGTTTTCGAATTATCTAGTTGTTCCAGCCCTTACAGAATGCCACTGAAACCTGAGCCAGTTGTTCCGGCCATGTCTTTTCTACCAATCGGGGGAGGTTCGCCACCTGAATGCATTACTCAAAAGCACCTAAAACGCAAGTTTTATAAGAGCGTGCTAGAGCGCGAGGTGAGGTATTGTTCCGGCCATGTTGAACTCAGAGATTAATATAAATGGCGATAAGCACGTGGCTTGCATTTTCTTATCAGAACAACAAAGCGATGCTCAAGCTCTAGGACTATCTTTTGCTAATCGATAACAAAAATACGGAAAATAATGTAGCATGTCATGCAATTTCATACCTTTTGTCCAGGAGATATTCTCTCATAGTGCCGACAAGCTCGAGATATCCTCGTTGATTATCACCATCCAACATCGTGTTGTTTGCCCCAAGAAATTGCAGCAGCACGTCAGTGAGAATCTTGATCACATTCGGGCTCCTCGAGACAGACACAAATGCCGTACAATCAAACTGGCTTTTGATCCTCTGGTAGACCTGATTGGCAAGACGTTTTTATTATATATTCTATTTTATTAGACAGTATATTTGTAGCTGTGTGCATTCTAATTAAGTAATTATGCAGAGGTCGGGTAGAAACGCCATCGAAAAAAGATACCTGATTGGCAAGAGTCGTCTTGCCGAGGCCTGCGCACCCCACGATGGAGACGACCCTGCGTTGGCCGGCCGGGTCGGTTGCCCCACCGACCAGCCAGCCGACGAGCTCTTCTCTCGGGCCATCGATGCCGATGACCCTGTCCGCCTCCTCGAAGAGCGCCGGCAGCCTGGGGTCGATCGCCGTGGCGGCGCCAGGAGCAACGTCCTCCAGCCTGAGCCTCTTGCGCCGGTGGCCGACCTCCACGGCGTGCTCCTTGAGCTCGGCGATCCTCCCGGCCATGCGGTGGTAGCGCCGCACCGCCTCGATCCAGCCGGCGATCTTGCCGAGAAGCCCCTCGCCGTGGACGGAGTCGACGTTCTGGTTGTGCTGCTGGCCGAGGAGGCCGTGCGCGAAGTCGTCGACGCAGTCCTCGATGTTGTAGGACAGCTCGCGCAGCTGGCCCATCCACTCGCTCACCGGCGAGCTGGGCTTCTCCAGCCGCGACAGCTCCTCCAGCGCGGCCTTCATGCTGCTCAGCTCGCCTCTCAGGGAGGTGATGCCGGACTGCAGGCTTCTGAGCCTGCCGTACCCATCCTCCATCAGGACGAGCTTGCTGAGGAGAGGGGCCATCACCCCCATCAGAGCGCTAGCCGTAGCTCCAACCATCTTGCTGCTTAACTATGTGGTTTTTTGTTGACTGTTGAGTCATGTATTGCAAGGTATGCATATATTTATACGCTGAAGCTTGGAGGAAGAAGCACCCAAGAAGTTTCCTCGAGTAGTAGCAGAAACACCCAAGGGTACGTTCCCAAGAGTAGAAAAATTGCTTCCTAAGCCCTCATTGGTCAGGAAGGCACCTTCACACCAAACGCACAGATGTTGCTTGACACATTCCAGCAACAAGTTTAATCGGTTGGTCTAGAGTCTAGACGCGTACTCCAGTCATTTAGTCAGACAGAGCTTGGGCGCTTGACTCCTGCGCATCACCTGGCCGAGCAATTTCGGTGACATTTAGTCTAGTCAACGTGTGGCCACAACATCAACAAACTCCTAAGTATCAAACCCCAACAAACATAATATTCTAGAAATAGTTTTCGAGACAAAAAATTTATATGATATATA
This sequence comes from Elymus sibiricus, assembly GCA_039707655.1. Taxonomy (NCBI): domain Eukaryota; kingdom Viridiplantae; phylum Streptophyta; class Magnoliopsida; order Poales; family Poaceae; genus Elymus; species Elymus sibiricus. The sequence goes on from CM077670.1 coordinate 35,021,773, forward strand.
AATAAAAGAGTTTTGCTTTGTTTCGCAAAAAAAAAAAGAGTTTTGCTTCGGTACACCCGCCTCTCCCCTCCCTATTGGCTCCCATGCGCGACGGGGAAGAAACCCTAGCCGTCACCGGTTACCACCCCCTCCAGTCCCTCCTCCTTTCTCGCCGCCGCCAGAGGGCGCTGTCGGGCGAAGCCTAGCCGGCATCGACCGAGGCAGGGCGTCTTGCCTCCTTGCGCGTGGGTACCAGTACGAGACGACACCGATGGGATGGGGTGCCGTGATGTGAGGGTTGCGATGGCGCGGCGGAGGCCCTTCCCTGGGAGGCTCTCAGGGTCTTCGACGGTGCCACATGCTTCGTGGTGGCGCAACACGTTGGCGGTGGCCATGGCAGCGGATTGGGCTCCGCCCAGATCGGGCGTTAGGCAACAGCGGGCGATACGGGCCAGCGGCGTCAGTTATGCTTCGAGCAGTGGTGGTCCAACGAAAGAGAAGAAGGGGCACGATATGACCAGAGATGGCCGTACCGCGCTCACACCGGCCTACACTGGAGACCATCGCCGGTCTAGAACGGAAGACAATGCATGGTATGATCATCCAGTGGTCGTACCAATGCTCGTACCACGTTACCAACGCCGCAACCAGACACGAGATGAGAAGACGGTGCTTAGTACGAGCATCCCCGCTCGTGGTCATATCACGTGAAATTTTGGCCATATCAAGCTCAGGCGAGGTAACCATAGATCAGAATTTTCCAAAAATTCTCTCTTAGGCTGGTCATAGTGGGAGTAACTTAGCTAGTAACATAACGCACCCTAAGATAAGTTTGCTTATGTGATAAGTGGTTAGTGAGAAGAGGTCTTTGTGGTAACATAATATATTACCATAGCATAACGCACTCCAAGGCAAAATAAGTCTACATCTAAATAAATGAATATTTGCATTTTTTTTAGAAAAGAAGGATATACGTCCGGCCTCTACATTTGGGCGATGCATGCAGCCATTTTATTAATTATTCACAAAGACCTTACAAAGTAATACAAATGAAGGTTTGCATGATACCACAATATGTTACTACCCACTTTGAAGGCAGTAATATAGACTAATAACATATGGGGTTAATAGTCTAAGTTACTTCCCACTTCTGTGAATCCGTGTGCATTTGCCTCTCATTGCCATGTTAGGGTCCATACTCGTTTTGAACCTTTTTTCTTGTTGAGTACGAAATCATTGTAGTTTATAGAGGAGGATAGTGATATATGTGACGAGGAATCATTTTAATTTAGTTCAATTGGACCGGATATTCATTTTTGTAGATGAACACAAGGAGACAAACCGCTCGTACCCGTGCCATCGCACAAGAAGCACCCGCTCATTCATCAATGGAATAACTTAAATTAAAGAAACTCAATTCCGCAAGTTTAGGAAGCTCCGACTCTGAGAAGTGATGTCAATAATTTTTTTGTCAGGACACTCGCAGATATGTTCGGTTGACGCTCAAATTTCAGAATACCTCGACGCATTCTGTTCGATGCTTCACGAGGAAGAACGAGGATAGGATCCAATTCCGCCTCATGGACCGAAACTACAACAGTGCCCTCAACGAGTGGATCTCTGGTTCGTCTTCGTTAACAAGGACGGTCACATTCGTTTTGCTCATTTTTTTTCTAGAAAAAGAGGTTGAACCCCCGGGCTCTGCATCAAGCGATGCACACAACCATATTATTATATTATTCAACAATGTCTTTTTTTTTGGCGAAAAATTCAACAATGCCTTACAAGATAAAATATTGATCCTTCCGAATACACGTTCTATGTGACAAAAGTCACTCCACCTACAAACTTGATGATAATGGTGGGCATGATCAATGCCGCATGCCCTGATCTCATCCCTACACGTTGGCGGTGGCCATGGCAGCGGATTGGGCTCCGCCCAGATCGGGTGTTAGGCAACAGTGGGCGATACGGGCCAGCGGCGTCAGTTATGCTTCGAGCAGTGGTGGTCCAACGAAAGAGAAGAAGGGGCACGATATGACCAGAGATGGCCGTACCGCGCTCACACCGGCCTACACTGGAGACCATCGCCGGTCTAGAACGGAAGACAATGCATGGTATGATCATCCAGTGGTCGTACCAATGCTCGTACCACGTTACCCAACGCCGCAACCAGACACGAGATGAGAAGACGGTGCTTAGTACGAGCATCCCCGCTCGTGGTCATATCACGTGAAATTTTGGCCATATCAAGCTCAGGCGAGGTAACCATAGATCAGAATTTTCCAAAAATTCTCTCTTAGGCTGGTCATAGTAGGAGTAACTTAGCTAGTAACATAACGCACCCTAAGATAAGTTTGCTTATGTGATAAGTGGTTAATGAGAAGAGGTCTTTGTGGTAACATAATATATTACCATAACATAACGCACTCCAAGGCAAAATAAGTCTACATCTAAATAAATGAATGTTTGCATTTTTTTTTAGAAAAGAAGGATATACGCCCGGCATCTACATCTGGGCGATGCATGCAGCAATTTTATTAATTATTCAAAAAGACCTTACAAAGTAATACAAATGAAGGTTTGCATGATACCACAATATGTTACTACCCACTTTGAAGGCAGTAATATAGACTAATAACATATGGGGTTAATAGTCTAAGTTACTTCCCACTTCTGTGAATCCGTGTGCATTTGCCTCTCATTGCCATGTTAGGGTTCATACTCGTTTTGAACCTTTTTTCTTGTTGAGTACGAAATCATTGTAGTTTATAGAGGAGGATAGTGATATATGTGATGAGGAATCATTTTAATTTAGTTCAATTGGACCGGCTATTCATTTTTGTAGATGAACACAAGGAGACAAACCGCTCGTGCCAGTGCCATCGCGCAAGAAGCACCCGCTCATTCATCAATGGAATAACTTTCATTAAAGAAACTCAATTCCGCAAGTTTAGGAAGCTCCGACTCTGAGAAGTGATGTCAATAATTTTTTTGTCAGGACACTCGCAGATATGTTCGGTTGACGCTCAAATTTCTGAATACCTTGACGCATTCTGTTCGATGCTTCACGAGGAAGAACGAGGATAGGATCCAATTCCGCCTCATGGACCGAAACTACAACAGTGCCCTCAACGAGTGGATCTTGGTTCGTCTTCGTCAACAAGGACGGTCACATTCGTTTTGCTCATTTTTTCTAAAAAAGGAGGTTGAACCCCCGGGCTCTGCATCAAGCGATGCACACAACCATATTATTATATTATTCAACAATGTCTTTTTTTTGGCGAAAAATTCAACAATGCCTTACAAGATAAAATATTGATCCTTCCGAATACACGTTCTATGTGACAAAAGTCACTCCAGCTACAAACTTGATGATAATGGTGGGCATGATCAATGCCGCATGTCCTGATCTCATCCCTACACATACCATCTAAAACCGGAGCACCGGTCCAGCACACTCTTAGCGCACAGCGCATGCGCATGCTCCAGAAGTCGTCGCCGCCATCTTCCGCGAACCCATCTTCGGTGCAGGATTCAATGAAATGACCTTGTCAGGCCTGCCGTCGACGCCACCACAACGATAGACATTTGTTATGCTCATGATATGCTCAATCCATCCCTTTAACATTTTTTATTCTAAGTTTGCTCGTACAGTGTGGTCTATTGTTCAGGTAGCTTCTAAGTTTTACCCAACGTAGTGTGCGTAGTATTTTTGGCAACTGGTGTAGGGAGATTGATAAGAAATCTTCATATATTCTCTTCGGGCGGCAACCTTAAGTTGGGTTGTGAGGCTTTTCAGGAACGACATAATTTTTCAACAAAAATATATTTTTCATCTGTCATGGAGGTTACTTACGCATATATACTCCGTACTTTGTCTATCTCGCAGAGACCCAGAAACTCTTTTATGATGACATATACCCGATTGAAACATATGGTTAGGGAGGGTTTCTCACAACGTGGATGGCGGTGTAGCCTTCCGATAGGACCTCCTACGCCCTCGGCAACTCTTTAGTTACATTTTCTGTGAAACAATGTCTTTTACGCTTTTTCGGACCTGCTGTCGTGTGCATTTTGTTATCCAGAGGCAGAGTGTTTGCTCATTGCTGGTGTATCAGCTTAGAGCATCTACAGCCGGACTTGGCAAATCCGGTCCCTTAAACGCCCGCGGACGCACTCGGGCGCGTCCGCGGGCATGGCCGGGCACTCCTCAAATATCCCTTTCTGCATCTGGACACCTCATATATGAAATCTTAAAACCATATAAACCATGCAAATAAAACATCTACGTAGTACGTAGATCAACTAAATCCGTTCGGGCTACTTGTTGTCGTTGGAGATGTCCACTATCTGGCTTCGGGTACATGGGGGCAGACGCAACTCCGGCTCCTCCGGCTGCTCCGCGTCGGCTTCCGCCTCCTGGTCGAGTTCGGCGAAAAGCGCGTCGGTGGCCGCCCGCTCCTGCCGGTTGGCCTCCACATAGGCCTCATCCTGGATGGACTCCAGGATGGCCTGCTGCTCCGCCATCTCGGCCGCTTGGGCGACCACGAACTCCGCCTCCGCGTCCTCCATGTTGAAGCCCGGAGCCAGCGCCGGCTCCTTCCCCGGCTGCTCCGCCTCGTCCTCCTCCGGATCCGCCTCCTCCATCTGAATCGGATGCTGCTCGTCGTCGTCGTCGTCCTCCTCCTCCTCCTCCGGCCTCCAGCTCCGGTGAGTCCGGAGGCAGGCCGGCTGCGATGCGGGTGGCGCGCCTCGCCCGAATCTCCTGCTCGATCTGGAAGCGGCGCTCCGGCGTGAGCATAGCATAGATCGCGCGAGGGAAGAGGGAGGTGGAGACGGAGAGGAATGTGCTCGGGCTGGCGGCGCGGAGAAGGCGGAAGAGGTTGTGGCTAGGGTTGAGGACACCGGCCGGCTTAAATAGTCGGACTTTGGCCTCGGGCGGCGAGTCGAAGCGGCGCCATGCGGCGTTCACTCCCCCACCGGAGGAGACACCCGTCGAACTGTTGGGTTTCCGAGCGATTCTGTGTGGGACCCGACCGTCAGTCCGACGTGGCGGACGCGCCCGGGCCTCCCCATGTCTGTCCCATATTTGGGCTGGATATGAGGAGTGCCGGTCAGCCTGGGCGTTTGAGGCCCGTTTCAGGCGCCCGTCTGGATCGGGTTTTTCTGACCGGTCAGTCACCGGGCCGTCCGCCCGGGGGTTTGAGGCAGGTTTGGAGTGTCCGGCTGTAGATGCTCTTAGCTTAGGTATGACGGCTGAATGAAAGTGCCCAACAGTCGTATATGGCGGGCCAGCAACAAAATTAAAGGGACCTCCAACTTTATCACCGTACGTACCCCTGGACATGGACGCGAGGTAGACCCTCTTGCCGGCCGGACGCGCTCGTATCACCGGTACAGACAGACGCAGTGGTCGTTGCCAACTTGCCATCTCAATTAATACCGCGACCTGTAAATTATAGTATACCCGTATATACATGCCCGTAATTCGTACGCATGTATTCGTTGACTCAAAGGAAGAGTGGCTGAGTGGGAGTAGTTGCCGACAGTATTTACGCTGCACATTTCAGCTAAGAGTGAGATGAGGTCGGGACGTCGGGAAGGCAGATATAGGACAAAACTGCTTGATCAACAAGTATATTTTCTACTGTAATTCTCAGGCATGGATCCATGTACATACAAGCTAGTACAGATCCAACAAGCGTGCTAAAAAATGCACAGTAACCCGTTCTAAACCAACCCGTTCGCCTCGCTCGCGTCGCCTCCAGGGGGACGACTCGGGCGAACCCTAGCCGCCGCCGCCCCCGACCCTCCCTCCCTCCCTGCTTCCCCGCCGCCGCTGGAGGAGGCCGGCGACGGCGGACGGCAGACGGCGGGTTCTCCTCCTCTCTCCGCGAGGGGATCTCTGGCCGAGACGTGACGGCGACCCTAGGCGCCCGGCGTGGAGGCGGAGTTGGCATGATTGGGCGGCGGCCCGATGGGATTCCGGCCGCGGCTAGGCCACCACGGCTGCGGGGGTGGCGTGGGGCCAGCCATGGCGGCTGGCGGCGGCGGATCTGGAGTTTCCCATCCCAGATCGGTTCTCCTCCGTCATCACGCGGACGCCTGGGGCGGTGACCCTGGGCTTGGCGGAGGTGGTCATCTCCTTTGTCGGAGGTGGTCGGCATGAAGGCTGGGTGGTCGGATCTCGAGATCCGTCATCTAGTCCCGGCTGCGAGCCGGGAAGACAGAGTTGCCGGTGAAAACCAAGTCGACGGCGGGCGATGGCAGCGTTCTGCGCCGTTACCTTGATGAAGGCATCGTCGTGTAACTACTGTCAACCCACTCGTGCTGCTCCGGTGGAAACCCTAGGATCTGGTCTTCCAGATCGGACAATGGCGGCATTGCGGTGTCGTTTTTCTCTTGGGTGCATCCTTTGTGGAGTAGCGCTGGACGACAGAGGCAGGAGGTGGAGCGGCTTCGTCTTGCATGGAGCTTCGGTGAAGATGTCAAGTCATGCCTGGCCGACAGGTGCTACGCTGTGTCATGCCTGTTCGGCAGGTGCTACGCATGACAGATCTTTCAGAGACTTCAAGCTGCGTCGGCTGGTGGTACTTGGCGGCATGGTGCTGCGGTGTACCAGTGGCGACCGCGACGTGCTCATCAGTTTGCACGCAGGGAGGTGGTGCCGTTGGGCGCCGTGGTGGCGTCGACGGATGGCCGGACTGGCAAGGATGATGCGGATCTCTTTTCTGAAGATGGGTCAGCTGTTCAATGATGATGGCGACTTCTAAAACTTATGCATGTGGTGTACGTTTTAGGTTTGTTGCATCGGTTGTAGGTTCCGATTCGTTATGTGGATGGATCGGCGACGACACCGGTTTTAGATATGGGGAGTGAGAGCACTCCACATTATCGAGATTGTAGGTATGAGTGGTGGCTTCAGATGGCTTGACATATGTTCTTATCAGACATTTGTTGAATAATTAATAAAGATGGTTGTATGCATCGATTGATGTTCGATGCAGAGGCCGGGGTTTTAACCTCCTTTTCTAAAAAAAAAACTTGAACAGTAACTTGTCCCCGGCGGCGGTGAGGGAGAGCAGTGGCACAGTCAATCGGGTCGCCCTCGAGGACAACGCAGGGCTAGGTCTCAGATTTTTTTTTCGTTGCAAGTCCTCGCAGATTGTTTAGGACATCTTGTTTCTAGTTAGGGCATCTCCAACAGTGTCCTCTAAATCGGGTACATTATTCACCAACTAACGCGTCCGCAGAAGCGAAAACGGGAGCCGACCATCTAACCCTGTCCATCAAACATCCGTCTTTGTTTATTTTCTATGTTCGAAGCACTCTGAATACTTATATGAAATAGCAATAGCACAATTCATTCATAAATAACATGCAAATATCCTAGTAAATCAATGAAGTTTGGTACAATGCGTTCGGACTATACAACGTGATGTTCATCAAGTTTCAACATTGAGTGAATCAATGAAGTGAACCTGTAGAGCAACAAGAAGCAAAACTTACGATCTCCATGTCTGACGTGCGCGCTGACCGACTTCTTTGCACCCGTGCGATCGCACCGTAATACTTCATGATGGAGTTTGAGATGGTGTACCACCGATGGGCTATCGACTTCACACTATGATCATGGATCACGTGCAAGGATTAGTACTTCACACTATGGGCAGTGGTTATGACCAACCTGGTCAAAGCCGCTTGTAATAAATCAGTGGAGGCAGTTATTTTTGTGCTGGAGGCGGTTGGAAATGTGTTACCGTCTGTACTAGTTTTTGGAGGCGGTTGTATATTTGAAAGATCTTGTAGTTTGGACTTACTCGGGGCGGTTTCATTTGTAAAACTGCCTCCACGCTTCCATCTCCTCTGTATTCTTCTATGCCCCCGTTCTCATCCCCATAGCCTTGCACCACGGTATGTTAGATCTGGCGCCACCAAGCCTCTCCATCACCGGCGTGTTGTTGTGGTGTACCGTGCGACCCACGCGGTCGCCATGGTGTGTGGTCGTGGTGCGTCGTCGCACCTTGTGCCTCAACCTCGCTCTGAAGTACCAAGGTTAGGTCATCTCAAACACATCCCCAATTTCTTTTCTCCATTTTCAAATGGGGTCGTGGGCAGCGGCGAGAAGTGGAGGGGTCCGAGACGGGGTTTGGGGGGAGGGTTAACCCCATGGGAAACGAAGGATCGGGCGAGTGGGGGGGAATGTGCATGGAGAAACGACATTGGGAAGCAGAGGAGGCGTAGCGAGCATTTCTGTGTAGCCGGCGGTTTAGTTTCCCCACTCCCCCACTCCCCTGCGCATCATTCCCTTTCTCCTCTTCCCGTTTTCTGCTCCTCTCTTCCCCCCTCATACATTCTTCTCTCTTTATCACCTTGTTCTTCAGAGTAGTTCGTGAGAGAGTTTTAGAGATATGATTCTTTGATATATGATTGGTTCTATCATTTTGACAACATTTTCTTATGACTTATGTTTTTGATTTCAAGTGATCATGTCCATCCGAATCTAATCAAGAGAGCATGGATCCTAGCAAGACCATTTGTAGTGACAGTGAAAAGGCTAAGGTAAATCTGATATGAGCTTTTCCTTTGGATTGAAGTTTATACCTATGATCTTGGAAGTTCAGTTCAGTTCATCTCATGTGCTAGCTAGTTTGAACAAAATTTAGTTCTCATGTCAATCAGGGTCCAAGGGCATGTCATTTTGAGTTTTTTATTAGGAAATGTATAGAAAAATCATAGGAGTAGAAAATCTATATGATTTTCCCTTTATATTGAGGTTCCTATCTATGCCTTTGCCAGTTCATCTCATGTGCTAGTTGTTGAACGAAATTTAGTTCTCATGTCAATCAGGTAAAATGGCCTGTTATTTTGATTTTTATTAGAAAATGTATAGGAAAATCATAGGAGTAGCAAATCTATATGATTTTTTTTCCTTTGGATTGAGTTTTGTATACATGCCCTTCCAAGTTTTTTTATTTCCTCTACTAGGCATTTTGAACTATATAGGGCCTCTTTGACTCATAGGAAAGTAAAGGAAAGTCATATCTCTTTTTTTTCACATGTCAATCATGAAAAGAGGGAGTGTTCATTTTGTGTGCTAGCTAGTTTCAAGGCTCATATTAGGGCATGTTTGATTCATAGAAAAAGTAGAGGAAAATCATAGCAGTAGGAATTTTAGTTCTCATGTTAATCATATCTCTTTTGCACATGTCAATCAGGGAAAAGGGCCAAGTGTCTCAACTCATGATCTCACATCTAGCAAGCGCAGTAAGAATGTTGATAGACAGGTAAGTTTGTCTTTATACTCTGGTAATTGGTTATATGATTATTAATAATTTGTACTAGCTTCTATTCATATATACATATACATGTAGTATGTAAATGTTAGTTGACTGTCAGCATTACCGATACCTTGAACATTGATTAGGATAATCAACTTGCTTTTTGGCGATGTGCTATTTTCTTTTTCGATGCAACTTTTCTTTATACTATTGTTCAATTGCCTTTTCAGTTGTATGACTGAGCTCCGAAAATTGTACACATAGCTATCGTAACCAAGATGCAGTTGGAGGTGGAATATGGCCTGGTGAACAATGTCGTCCAGTTCAGTGTTTCCAGGCCCACTGGCATCTCTGTTGCATATGCTATCTACAACCTTTTAGGTACTTGGGATTTCAAGATAACATATCATAATCTCCCTGACGTTGTGCTTGTCAAATTCAACACATTGTTCTCAACTAGTTATCTCCATAGCCTCAATCCAAGGCAAAGCCATATCACTCAGGGCCCAACAACTTTGATGGCAACTAGGGTGTCACCTCTCACATCTAGTAAGCAATCCAAACTATTCCACACAAAAAAACTAGGGTGTCATAGCTGAGGCCCAAGGATCCAGAACTCTACAACTTCCTCACGAGTTATTTCATGGCTGGTCCTAAAGATGCACATGATGACAAGCATGATTATGATGCTGGAGGTGCTGGAGCTCCAAATGCAGAAGCCAGTGGTGCTTCAGTGAAGGCCTACTAGTTGGGATCTGTGTTGTATGTAACATGTTTTATCAATTTTCATGTTGAACTATTTGAACTCTGTTTTATTTGTGGATTGTAGCACTATTGTGTTGAGCAGTTATACTGCTTGTTTGTTATGAATTTCAGTGTTTGATTTGAATTTTAGTTCTGATTCAGTTGCAGGGCTAGTTAGAAAATAGTAGGGACATGGATGTATTAAAAAAACTAGAAATGGAGGCGGTTTTGCTAACTGCCAGCGTTGTTCCGAGTATTAGTGACGCAACTTTGTGGTAGAATATGGAATCGCCACCGGGCCACGTACAAAAACTGCCTCCAATGCTCGATTCTGTACCAAAAAATCGCAGGGGCACGCACCTGCCGAGTTGTGCCCAGCCGTCCAATTGCCTCATGATCCGCAAAGTCAATGGATCCCGCATAAGGGGACACTAAGTTTTAAGTTTTAGTTTTTGAAATTTACGAATTTGTCGGTCGCGGCTTCTGAAACTTAGATTTTGTCGGTCGCTCGTACCAAGTTTCAGAGTTGAAACTTAAAATTTACGATTTTGCCAGTCCCATGTTCAGAAACTTACGAGTTTTTTCGATCCCTCATACCAAGTTTCAGAAGTTGGAACTTAACAAAATTTTAAAAACTCATCAAAACGTATTCAAAATGGATCTCATTTGAAAGCCCTCGTCACCAGAAACACAAATATGAAAACGAAACTTAATTTAGACTTTTGGTTCGAAAGATATGAAAAATTAAAAATTGAAACCCAAAAGAAAAAAGGGGTTGCATGCCCCCGCACATGCGTACTAAAACCCCCTCCCGATTTTGTACTAGTGAAGTTGTAGAGTAATGCTACGCCTACGTAATGTGTTTTACGTGATTTACGTAATGTGCCACATGGACAAGTGGGATTGGAGGTGGGAGGTTTTCGTAGGTGTAGTATTATCGGAAGGAAGTTGTTTGGCGCGAAGTGTTTTTCTCATGAAACCAAGAATGCACATTTTGCCGAAACACTGCGTCAACTTGCTTCATGCCTACAAAGTCTGCATTTCTGGCCAACCACACATCGCACAACAACTCATCCTGCATCACCAAGTACCCTGCTATCACGCTTGCTCCAAAGAAACAATAATGACGTAAAAAAAGGTGGCGTTTGGACGGATACTTGTCGGGCGTGGTGTCCGGCATGGACGTCGTCGGTAGGGGACGAAGAATATCTGGTTGCGCATGGATCCGGGGTGGACGACGGTGTAGTCCAAGGCGGATAGACACATGGGTGGGCGGTGGGCCGGCGGACGTCCGACAAGACCTGGACAGCAACCGAAGTGGTATGCGAACCAACCTGTGGTTGGATGGTTAGAGGGACTGTGGTATCCCCAGCCCACCAGGGTTCAAATCCTGGTGCTCGCATTTATTCCTGGATTTATTTCAGGATTTCCGGCGATGCGCATTCAGTGGGAGGAGACGTTCCCGTCGACGACGAGGTGCCTACGGTGACTTTGTAAATTTCAAGATGATATGCCGGCTCAGTCTCTCGGAGGTGCTCATAGGGGTAGGGTGTGCGTGTGTGCGTTCATAGGGGTGAGTGTATACGCGTGTATATGAGCGCTTGCGTCTGTACTGTGTTCAAAAAAAAAAAGCAACCGAAGTGGTACAGTGATGGCGTCGGCCTAGGAGGGTAAACCCCCCTCCCCCCCACACACACAGAAATTGTGGCCGGTTTGACAGAATTCGGACACGCAGACATTTGTGGCACCGCCTTGGATGATAAAAAAAACAATACGAACGTTTGCGGGCGGTTTGCTGGCGATTTAAGAGACGCCGTTATCTATACTACTATTAAACAAGCGAACATTTTCTTCTCTAAGGACACCCCATCTAATGTACACACAACAACTCAAAGCAATTAGAGCCTTTTGATCAAATCTACTCATTTAAATCTAACCGTTAATATAGCAACTAACCTCACCGAAAGTACGTTTAACAATTTTTAGAGGCGGACAAAAACTCTGCCATCCGCCGAATCCGCACGAAAAGGAAAGCCCACGTCTCCCGTTAAAAAAAGAGAGAGCCCACGTTTCGTCCTGCCCCGCCTCCATCATTCCCCACTCCCCTCCCACCCTCCTTTCTCCTCCTCGCCGCCACCACAGGATGCCGCCGGGGTCCCTCTCCTCCCTCAAGCAGCGGCGGCGGCGCGATCACAGCGGGCTCGGCCTTCTTCGGCGGCGGGGTTCTTCTCCTCCGTCGAGCAGCGGTGGCGGCACGGTACGCGACCCTATCAATCGGCCAGCGTCGCCAGCGGCGGGGTCCCTCTCCTCGGTCGAGCGGAGGCGGCTGCGTGGGAATCGTATGCCTCAAAAACAGATTCAGGGATCACTGTGGGCAGCGGGAACGCGGCGGCCGGTTCGACGTGGCGGTAGAAGAAGAGGCGCTCGACAGGGTCCGTGAAGATCCAGGCAACGTCGTGGAAGAAGGTGATGGGGAGGTCCGGAGACGGCGTTCCCGTCGCCGGCCCCACGCGGATCCACTCCAGCACGTGCACCTCCGCTTCCGGCATGAATTCACTGTCTTTGCTTGCTTCGGTGGGTCGATTTGATCTGCTCTCTCTGACTATCTCTGTGCTCTTCTTGATGGCCTGTGACTACGGACATACGGGATATGTTTGGTACTAATCAGCTGACGGGATATGTTTGGTACTAATCAGCTGGAGTAATTTAGCTCCGATGCTGCAGCGAACACGTTTCGTCCAGCCACCGCTCATACTTCAGGCATTCACCAAGACCATCAAGACCGTCAAAACGAAGGTTCATGCATCCATGAATGCTTGTCAATTTTACGCAATTTTGTACATGAATGGATATGTTTAAGAATGGCTTAAATCAAAGTCTGAAACATATCAAAAGTCAGCCAAGCGTATGTTTTTGTAGCTTAGATTTCTGCTAGGGTGTTATGTATTTCAGGTGTATTTGTATTAGTCGGGACGTGCAGCAAAATTACTACCATCATACAGAAAATCTAACAAATTATATGTATTGATGCTTCCTTGAGTCTACTACTAATAGGATTGCATTTTGTTTTTTACTGGAATGCAGTAGGAACCTATCCTTGATTCAAGTCGGAGAATGAAGTATGAACCCATTTTTATCCAATTTACGTGGATTGGCTGCCCATAGAAGGTACTGCTAAGCATCACCTCATTATTATAAGAAGATTACCTTTTAATTGAGAATTACTATCTCTAATAAAATATGGTTGGCCAGTGCTAAAAAAATAGCAAAGTTGCTGCACTACAAATTCTATGGTACTGTAAGAAGGTACTTTCCTTTGGTACATGTTTCTCTCTGGTGTATATCCTTTTGTTCCGTCGAACTAGCAATAGTACAACCATGTCATTGAAATTGCTGCTGCAATATTGTGTTTGAGATTCCAATACTATATTTACAATATTTAAGTGTGGACGTGAGAGTGGTTCTTATTTTCATCATGGAAATCTTGATTAAAGTTGATCATCCAGAATTAAAGAAGCATATGTGATCTGTGTAATAAATTGTTTTTTCATTACAGATGTCTTAGTGGAGATGTATTCTGATTTAACTTCACAAATCTCAATATCTTTTTCATGATGTTTATCTATCACCATTCAGGTCAGGAGTTTGTGGAATGCGTTAGTCGATGATTAATTGGTTTGAAGTACCATGTTCTCGATCAAGCAAGGTTGTCTACATTTTTACCATTGTCGTCAATGGTCTTCCTCACCGGACACGAGGAGGTATCCACCACCACTGCCACTCCATCGCTATAGTTATCCCTCCCCGGGATTGGGTTTTGACAATTCGTTATGTATGTGTTGTTTTCTGCAGTACATCGTGAGGGGCGGGCGTAACCTCTTCCCGCTGCTCCTTGAAGCGTTCAAGGGCATCAAGCAGATTGGTGTCGTCAGATGGGGCTCCCAGCTTCAGTGCCAGCTTAACTTTCCTCCCCTCGATGCATGTTTCTTTCATAACTCTCAAGATTTACATGACTATCTACTCGAGACATTACTTTGAATATAGTGTCTGTTACTTGTGTTCAAATTGAGTGATGGATTTAACACATATTTGTTCTCTTCTTCTACTTGGGTTGTAAGTCTGTGCACTGGCGCACGAAATATTTTTGGGGTGCATTTTCAGGGTACGGCGCAGGCCCAGTTCCTGAGAGATTCTTTGGTTGGAGACAACTCTGACAGTGTTGTTAAGGTTTGTTATTCTCATAGACATGGAATTGAGTTTTCACCGTGTGTTGGGTGAAAATCTCTAAAGCTTTGGCTGGCAGCCCTGAGTGAACACCCACAACTATTGTTTATTGTTTTCTTTAGCTTTATAACTTGCACTGGGCACTGTTTATTACTTGTTCTTTCTTAAATTGAGCATTTCATGTACAACTTGGAATATGGAAATTATGTGAGCTGATATTTTGTCTCATTTGGTAGGTACTTTGGACTATCATGTCATGTGTTCAATAAGCTATCTTTTCGAGGAGGCTTATACTTTGGACTATCATGTCATGTGTTCAATAAGCTATCTTTTCGAGGAGGCTTAGTTTCAGGATGATCTTTCCTTGCATCATGTTGGTTTAATTAATTAATTTAACTTCCATGCTCTGTCTGGAGCAAACTATGAATCATTCATTGCATGATACACTTGTCGAGTCCTGCCATCACTTTATTCTACCATTGTAACTGAAGTTCTCATCTGTTTGGAACTTATCATTCATTTTTATTATTCAAATCTCTATATGGTCGTCACTTATCATTCATTTTATTGCTTCACGCAGACACTTATCATTCATTTTTATTATTCAAATCTCTATATGGTCGTCATAGATGCTTCTATTAAATGGATTTATCACTGTTTTTCATGTTTTGTTGTAAATAGAACTCCCTCTGTGCTGATATATTTGTGAAGAGGGAGTAGTATACAATAAGCTTCATTTCACGCAGGAGAGCTTCCGTTACATGGAATTTAATTAATCTCAATGTAAATGCAGAATTCAATACTCACATGAATAATTACTAATCTCAATATGAATGCAGAATTCAATACTCGCACGCATTTCACAGGTTGATCGAGACGTGCGTTGCACGTGCATGCTTACTAGTTACTATAAATCCACACATGAGCTAGGAGTAGCTAGCTAGCTGGCTGCGCCTGCACCCCAGCCGCTCCTTGATCCCTTCTCGCTCAGCCTTTTTCTGCCACCACACCCACTGCCTCCATGTGATGCCTCTGATCAGCCCGTTGTACATTTGCTCGCTCTCCCCAAGACCCATCTACACACCCACCAACGTACCACATTACCAAAGAGATGCCACACTTATTACTTTGTGTTAACATGGGAGCATGGGGGCCTTGCATGCTCATAATACTACATGAAACCACTCCACTGCCTCGCCAAATGATTAGTTGCCCATTCCAACACAAAGTGGTGATCTTTCTTTTAAAAGGTATACTAACTAGTATGTTGTAAACAAGCTCTGTAATGCGAATCAACCTGTGGTTGGATGGTTAGGATGACAGTGGTATCCTCAAAGTTTAAGCCATCCGATGATGTGCGTTCAGTGGGAGAAGATGTTCCCGTCGACTACGAAAGCGTATGTGACGACTTTGTCAATCTGAAGATAATGAATGAGCGTCTGTGTCTGTATTGTGTTAAAAAAACAAGCTCTGTTAAGAATGGAGGTGGAGGTCGATGATACACAGACAATATTCCCATGCACCCCCTGGTATGGCTATTTTTCATGCTTAAACTCCTCACATGCATTTGTTAGGGACATGGAGCAAGATAGTCAAACCCTAATAGACCCCCCACAAACCAAGTCAAAAAAGCCCACAAAAGGGGGGCGCCAGTGAGTGAGTGAGTGAGTGTGAGGTGATGAAAAGGCATGCATAAAGAGCCAAACGGATGTGAGCTCATGACACTTTTTTCTGCTCATATCATCTCATATCTTCTTGATGCCGGCCAGGGCCAGCCCTGTCAATGTGATCCTAACCCTACATGCATGAGGTAGTTACTAGGGAGTACTTGCCTCCATGGATCCCACTTCAAACGCATCGCTCAGCTAGCTCATATGTAGCTCCACCTCCACTCACCCTCTTTTGTGATCTCACCGTGGCCATCACCGTCAAATAATGCCTCCCGAGCCCTGACCAGTGCTCAGCTCACCTCAAGCAGTACGTCTTGACTCTTCTTGAGCCATGGATGCGAAGGGATCCGGCGCCCAAGAAGGAGAGGAGACCGGGAACGTCATGGCCGGCAACGCCAACGCCGGCGCCATGACGGTGGCGAGGGAGTACCGGCGGGGGAACTGGACGCTGCCGGAGACAATGCTGCTGATCGAGGCCAAGAAGAGGGTGCACGAGGACCGGCACCCGGCGGACCTGGGCCTGGCGCGCTGGCGGTGGGTGGAGGACTACTGCTGGCGCGCCGGGTGCCGGCGCAGCCAGAACCAGTGCAACGACCGGTGGGACAACCTCATGAGGGACTACAAGAAGGTGCGCGCGTACGAGCACGCCGGCGCGGAGGCGCCGAGCTACTGGGAGATGGCGAGGGCGGAGAGGAAGGCGAGGTACCTCCCCTCCAACCTCCTGCGCGAGATTTACGAGGCCATGGGCGAGATCGTCGAGCGGCGGATGGGCTTCTCCGGCGCCGGCGGGCCGTTCTTGGGTGCACCGCCGCCACAGATGGTCAACGCCAGCCTCGTCAGCACACCTATGCAGGCCTCGCCGCTCGCTCAAGTCCTTCCCCGACCTTTGGCCGTTGGTACGCCTCATGCATCTTCTGTCTCTTTGGCCGTTGCATTTTGATCACGAGTTTTTGGGTCACCATCTTGTCGTACTGATGGACACTTCCATGTTGGTTGGTTCTTTCATGGCCAATCAAGACCAAGAAACGCGTTGCAGCTCCGAGTCGCCGGAGAGGAAGAGGCTGCGGCCGTCGTTGGACGGCCAGCCCGGGAGCAGCACGCCAGCGTCAGCCGCAAGACACAACGATCGCCATCAAGAGCCCCAGGGCGACGACAGGGAGAGCTCCGACGACGTCGAGGACCACGACGAGCTGAGCGGGGCGATCGGCCAGTGCGCGGCCATCCTGTCGGGCGCGCTGGAGAGCCGGGAGGCCGCGGAGGAGCGGCGGCACAGGGAGGTGATGGCGGTGGAGGAGCGGCGCAGCGTGGCCCGGCAGGCGCGCCGCGAGGCCGGCGAGCAGTGCATGGCCGGGCTGGCGGCCGCCGTGGGCCAGCTCGCCGGCTCCATGCTCGCGCTCGCCGCCAAGCACGAGGGCCCCGCCGCGCCCAAGTGAGACAAACGAACAAACCCCGGCCAGACCAATAATCCAACGGGATCTCTCTCTCCGCTGCACGATGATGCCGCGCCGCGCCGCGCGCGTGCAGTGATCGAGTGCGCAGCGACATGCATGCATGCACATCTTGCGTGCACGGAGCTCGAGACCAGTGCGCGCTACGATCGGCGAGCCCGGGCCTTGCATGTGATTGACATGTACTGTAGCTACTCCAGAGCGGTTGCCAGGGATCCATCCATGTCACGTACGTACGTACGTACATGGAGCTTAATTAGTTGTTCATGTGCTGCCTAGTTTGTTGGGGTTTATGCATGCATGCCATTCATGATCCGCGGTGGTGTGATCGAGTGCAGTGCATGATAGCTGCATGAGGGCTTTAACATCTGAAAATGTCTTTCCTGCTGTCAATGCAAAGTGCATTCTATATTCTTTTTGTCAAGTATGTTTGTGTTTATACTTTATACTCCATCCGTCTGGAAATACTTGTATCTAGATGTATTTTAGTTCTAAATACATTCATTTTTATCCATTTCTGCGACAAGTAATTCCGAACGAAAGGAGTATATAGTTTAGCATTCAAAAAGCATTTGCTTCGCCCAAACAGTTGCAAGAACTGTCTATGTCCAATGCACACACACAGGACCGGATGGCTAGAGTACTGGTCTTCCAAGATTATATATTCCGTGGAACACTTATTCATGTGGATACATGGAACGTTGGTCATTTGACCCATGTACGCCGTGGGCTTCTTCTTCTTGATGGCATCTTAGCAGCTCTCATGCTAACTTCCAAAACTGAAGTGTATAAATAGGGCCGATGATTTACAACCTACTCCCTCCGTCTCATAATATGAAATGTTTTTACAACCAAAGTAGTTTATAATCTGCTGCAGGATGTAACCATGGAAAAAAAATGAGTGACAAAATAAAATATTGATTAGCCTAACGATAAAAAGATCATTCCAAGGGTATTCAGAGTGTCAACTTCTGGATGTCTTCAAGGCAGTGGTACTTTGAGAAGTGCATCCTCACAATTACTCGTGAACGGGATACCGCGCTCTCCCATACGCTCTCCTATGCTCTTTCTAACTCCTATGGCGCTTCTACCTCCCTCAACTCTGTCCACTCTGCCGACCGAAATTGTGGGGGGGGTCCTTGATGGCAGGTTTAATGTTCATTCCTCTAAATGAACTAGATACGTGCCTTATCTTCCTCTGCTAGTAAATATTAGGTTTAATAAAATCTCTCATCCTACATGCTCAGTCTAACTTTTTTTTTTGAGAAACTTCATGCTCGGTCTAACAGTGTGTGTGTGCGAAATGACTATCGGACACGGAGGCCCAACTCTACGTGTTTGTGAAGAGGAAGGCCCAAAAGTCTACCGTGCTCAGCGTGACACACGATCAGAGAGAGAGAGAGAGAGAGAGAGAGAGAGAGAGGGAGGGAGGGAGGGAGAGATTGTGTGAGATGTGAGATCTCACATTGCAAGCGTGCTTTTCTTAACCTTCATTGATGAATTGTGGCTCATTGCACATGGTCTGGGCATTTCAATAGTGCGTGTTGTTATTGGGCATTATATAAGTCCATCACCCCTCAATAACCCTTAAACCGTCTCACATCTCACACACTCCCGACCTGAACAAGACATTGGCCATGGTCACTTGATCCCATCTCTCGGCTGCCACTCTCCTCTGTGCACTCCCCTCCACCTCCTGCTCACCCTCCCCCTCGTCCCATTGATCCAACTGTCGTGGCCGTCGTCGCCTCCTCCTCATCAGCGGTCATGGTCGTCGCCGCCTCCTCCATCTCCTGGTTGTGTGACATCTAATCCCATCCACGGGGAAGAGAAGGAGCGCATGGTAATGGATCATGTTTGCTAGCATAACAGGAGGGGATGAAGAGGTTCATCGGGCAATCTACAATCGAGGAAGGAGCCCAATTTGTGGATGGCACGGCACTCTTGGGTCCTGTGATAGCATGGGAGGATTCCCTAGCTATCACATCCCCTCCATAGCAGTAGAGCCAGCGGCTGATGCGGAGGATGACGATGGCCACTTTGTCCACAACCACAACGACGACCCTGACCCGAGCCATCTCTAAACTGATATGTGTTGTTACAAAGACTAACATTTGCAAATTGTGCCTAGTAATGCATGTTAATAAAGCTATTTCTACACTTATATATGTTACTGCTAGCGTAGCCAACTAAATACACATAGCTACATCAAACTGAATACACATAGGATGCCACAACAATGAGATTGCAAACGATTTGAAAGATGAACATGAACTAGTTCTTCCTCTTGGCAATTTGCTGCACCTCCACATAGAGTTTTTTTTTCTTGGAATTGGTCTTGGACCTACCGACTGTAAGCTTCTTCATAAGGTAGGCAACAACCTCGTAGATGGAGGCTTGAAGCTCATCCAAAAACTTGTGGTCCCTGAAATCTTCATCTAACGACACCTGCCTCTCATGATCTAGAAACTCTATAAGCTCTCGCACATGAATGGAAGAGCAGGAGAATAAATTCGCCAAATTGTCATTGGACATGGCAAAATCAGAAGATAATCCAAACCGTGCGTTCCTCTTCATCATTTGGAGATGGCCCCAAAACACGGACAAAGTTCGATGACTACAACGTCAAGCATCCACCACCAAGACGCTAGCTCCTAAGAGAATGAAGATGTTCATGGAAAAAGAAGATCGTGTGGTTCGAGGGGCGATACCAGAGGAGTATGCAGGGAGGGGTATACAATGTGGTAAAGATATAGTGAAAACCACATTCATTACTAGTCGCTTTATTACACATCATGAGATGCTACCGCGGAGGTCACACAACCAACCGCGTTCGTTCCCAATGTAGCTACTTTTTCCCTTTTCTTTCATTAGTACAACTTCTTAGATTTAAGAACTTATGTGTGAATGTATCTTGTGTATGTGCGAATATATCTTGTGTACTCGCATAATCTATATTCGTTGTGAATGAATGTGTAAATATGGCACGATAAAGCCTTGTGCAATGTGAACCACATTGCACATGGTTAAGCAACATAAATTGTGTGGACTGAATACTTAACAAACATGGTATTTTGTGATCCCCGTTTGAAATGAGAAACATCAAGGCAAATATTGCTTTTACATTCTCCGTTTGCGACGAGGGGCAACATTGCAACAAATGTGTAGACAACCATTTGCTATGTGACATCCACATCAGCTAGACAGCTACATGATGGTGCCGATGTGCCAACGTACCATTTGAGTTGAGAGGCTTTACCTGTGTGAGATGTGGTGCTTTGTGCCAGTGTCCTCTTTGTGCTCTCATGTGCCTTGTACTGCTTTGGATTGGAAGTTAGGTTCTTCTTCTCTTCTAGGTTTCTCGCTAACACGGAGGCCAAAGAAAACAAGGGAGATGGTGGCCTTGCTGCCTGTTGCTGATCTGGAGGTCACTTTTTTCTTTTCTTGTTCCCGACGACCCCCTTGCATCTCATCATCCCTAGCTTGTAGTTCAAAGATTCTCCAAGCTGGTGTTGTTGGTTGTGTTCTCTATTTGAGCAAGGTTGTTGTGCCTTAGCCAAGATGAATCCCCCCTATATTTGCATATGTATTTCTTCGTTTTCCCCATGTGCATGTTTGGTTGCCATACAAGATGACAAAATAGTTTTTCATTTTGCATCTTCGACTGATGATCTCTTCTTCTTCTTCTTCCAGATAGTGGATGTTGTTGTTGATCTTTTCTTTCGTTAATAGCACATGCAACCATGCATGAGAAAATATTTTTCATTATATTATTCTACTTATATTCAATAAATATTTTACAACTATACATGATCAAATATAATAAGTCGTATGTACTTTAGTTTTGGTTCACGTGTTATTAATATAAATATTATATTCCACACAATCAAATCTAGCTAAAATATATGGCAACCATTTCCCGGAGCAACACGCGAGGTATGATCTAGTATTTTCAAAAGTCCTGCCCTTCCTGTAATTTTTGAAAGCCATCTCCTAATATTTGAACGCGCTTTAAGATCGTAAACAAATAGATGGAATCTTTTTTATTTTAGTTTTTATAGTTTTTTTTTTAGGGAAGGCCATCATGGCTAGCTTTATTAAGATCAAATAATCAGTACATCGTCCACTAGTTTAGCTGTGAGGCAACCCGGGGGCTCCTCAGACCAGCTACTCGAAATCTTATTACAAAAGCAATACTGAGCTAGCTCATGAGCCGCTTGATTAGCGGACCAAAAACAATGTTTAAACTTAACCTTCCCAATAGAAACACTAATATCCACACATTCCGCGAAGATTGCTGAAGCAGCATCCCACCAACGTGACTCACCAGTGCAGAAATCTACAACGATGAGAGAATCTGACTCCGCTTCTACACGGTGAAGTCCCAAGTTGTTTGCAAGAGTTAATCCATCGCGCATCGCCATTGCCTCCATAGTTACCACATTTGCAGCATAGGGGACATAGACACATTGAGCCGCCAACAGATTACCATGTCCATCCCTTAGCACTGCAGAAGTAGCACCCGCACCCTCATCTTCATGATATGCTGCGTCAACATTAAGTTTGATGAATTTTGGCTCGGGTCTGACCCATTTATGTTCTCCTCCTTCAGGCTTCCGCACACACGAACGTTGGTAATTACTCGCAATTGCTAAAACAGAAACAGGCCATCTTGTAGGGGGTGGAGTAGCTTCATCATGAGTAATTTGCCTTCTGATCCACCATAAGTACCAACACCCTACAGCAAGAATCTGCTTCATATCCAATTGTGGTTTTATATGTGACGACATTGCTGGTAATAGCAATAGATATTCCATGATGGCCGAGCCTGAACGGTCAATGATGATAGCTTCATTAATAGTATCTAGCATTCCCAGCTTGCTCCACAACTCCTTGGCATGCGTACATTCGAACAGAAGGTGCCGAACATCCTCAGCAGCTTGATGGCAGATTGGACAAGCTCCATTAGATCCAATATGTCTATTAGTAAGTATAGCTTTTAAAGGGATAATTCCATGCAGGACCCGCCAACAAAAAATTTGGACTTTACGTGGGATTTGTAGTTTCCATAGAGAACTCCATATAGCCGGGATTTGGGACCCTCCTGGCTGCGCCATAGTGTTTGCATGGGCCCTGTACTTTTGTATCCACTGAACATGATACGCTGACCGAACTGTGAATAGTCCCTTTCGGTCTGGATGCCACGCAATGAAGTCTTCAAAGGCTTGAAGATTAACAGGAATTTGCATGATTCTGCGAACATCTACCGGTATGAATATAGACCTGATTAACTCCTCATCCAACGTACCTGTTATAGGGTCTATCAATTCACTAACCCGTGTCACAATCGTTTGGCCTCTGGCAGTGATAATTCTTCTATTCGGACTAGCTGGGACCCATGGATCATTCCAAATATTGACCATCTCGCCGGTCCCGATCCTCCAGATATAACCAAGCTTAAAAGTTTCAAGTCCCTTCAGAATACTCTGCCAAGTGAAAGAAGAACCATAAGTACACACATACATGACCTTGCACGGTATTAACACATAGATACATAAACTTGAAAAAAAACATAAAAGTGGTGACTTAACTCCTAATACGGTAACAGTTTGGTACAAAACAGTCCCCAGCTGCCATATTGGACGCCATGTCATTAAGTGGCACGTGCCGGTGTTTTTTTCTTTCACAAAACCCCCTAGCATTATTTTGTAAATGCACTATAAGGTCATGGGTTCCCCATTCCCCAATTTTCCACCCGAGTCCAAATCCACATGATCTCAAGTACTTACCGTAAGCATGTTTGTTCCCCTAAATCATATCAGATATGAACCACAAAACGAATTTCCTCTAAATTTATTTTTCACTAATTTGGCCTAAATCAGTTTCTAAACTAATCCTACATATTTAAGTAGTTCATCCCCACTACTTATATTTATCATAACATACACATATGCCACATGACCACACATACCATGCCCTCATCTACCTCTATCATTTCTCTTAATATGCATGAGAAATGATATTTAATCCACACTAATTCTATTTATCTCAACATGCACACATGCCACCTCTCAGACATGCAACTTCATCATCCCACTACTTTTATTTCTCTTAATATGCATGGGAATGCTACTTATAATATTTCTCTCAACGTGTACACATCCACTTCATCAACCTTATTAGGCTCCGTTTGGAAGTGAAGTTTTTGAAAGACCTAAGCATTCCAATACTACGGTTTTCTGTGCCGATGACAACAAAGACTGTAGTATATGAAAACATCAGTTTTTAAAGTAGTACTAAGACAGTGCCGTGTTTGAGAATCAAAGTATACAGTGTTGTCTTTACTGACCGCATGAGAGATCTTTTGTTGCGTTTCTCAGTTTTTTAAAATGTGGTTCTAGCCTCTTTTTTAATACAGCAAAATACCAAAGTTTTGTGCATACTATTGTTTATAATACTGCCACTTTAACTAGAGCCAAACACGTCAAAGCATTTGAAACCATAGTTTTCCAAAATACTGTGGTATTCTTGAAATACTTTGCGACCAAACCCACCCTTATTAATTTTATTTCTCTCAACATGCATGAGAAATACTATTTATATTCTATAAATATTTTATAACTATATAATATCGAATAGAATAACATATGTATTTTTAGTCTTCATTCTACCAACTAACCTATTTCTCTCAACATGCACACATGCCACCTCAACATGCAAGCATGCATGGACATATGCCCACCTTAATAATTAATAGAAAAACATCATATATTTTTCAATTTTAGTCCTCGTATAGTTAATCCAAATATTCATGTTGCATACAACTAAATCCGTCAAAATATATCACACCAAATTCTCGCAGCAAAGCGCGGGGTATCATCTAGTTCCCCCTAAAGCCAACCACCACATCTAACGGATCTAGCCAAAATTGATATGTTATGTGGGTACACACAGAACGTTTCCGATGAAAAATAACCGATCTCCGTGCATGAATCATTGAGAACATGAACTGATCATGTGCGGGTAAAAAACCTAACGAATTCGAGGCACAAGGTTCTCGATGGAAAACCGCCAGATAGAGGACATACCGTACTCCGAAGGGAAGGCACAAGGCTCCCAGAGGATCGGCTCCATGCCGCCGGTGATCTCTGACGCGTTGTCACCCAGCTATCAACTCAGAGGCGCCCGAGTTGGAAGGTGAACAAACTAAGGGGTTTGAGGAGGGTTATCAGGCCTATGTGCTATTTCATGGCCACACGGGGTCGGTTTTACAAGATATCAACCCGCCGAGTCACTGAGGATTCCTCGTAAATATATTATGTTAATTGGGGGGGGGGGGGGGGGGGAGGGTCCGCAAAAATATGCGCAATGATGACGTGGCATGCCACGTAGACTGAGCGGGCCGGTTTTGTACCAAACTGTTAACGGATCGGTGATTGTGTGACTACTTTTCTGGGGTTTCAAGTTTTTATATGGATCATTTAACGTCATGCAAGTTCATGTACCGCGGGTGTAATTAACTCCAGTTTTTACATTTGTCCTTCCCAGGTCTAGCGAGAGTGCCATCGATCCATGATCGCTAGGTTGCAACACCATTTATTAATACTTTTAGTGTGGCATAAACACGGGAATAACCCTTTCACAATTTATCCAAAGAGTTATGCCTATCAGTACGACCACTGCATAAATACCAAGGCCTATCACTACGTCGCACACGAAAAATGCTGAATGCCTTGTTTGTGCGCTTCTGGACAACCTTGGTGGGACTTACCGGTGGGCCTGTCTGACCATCAGATTGTTCCTCACTCTCAGGGTTCAAAACCTTGCACAAATTCTACAATCGTGGGATCAAAAATCTGCCCATAGCCTCCACTTTCCTCTCCACCACCGACAGCCTCCACTTCCTTCCCCGTTGCCGGACTGGGGTCCGCTCTCGAAGGAGGAAAGGCGGACGCCCTCATCAGTGATTTTGAAGAGTGGGATCGCTAGCATTGTTCAATATAACGACTAAATTTGCACGTCATCTGTCCAGCCTCCATAAGCATATGGAGTGCAATATAACGACTGCGAATAAGGTACGAATCATTTGATTGGAATGAAATTTTGAACGATTTATTTTATTTTCTTAGACTTAACCGCGTGACGAGAGGGTAATTCATGTGGCTCCCGGAACAAAGCATCAAACTCCGCGGTAGCAATAGAACATGGAAAGTATATGCATTATAAGATGGTGACTCTTCTAGAGTTGCTTTAGACCAATTGGAGAGAAGCTGGTCCAACATCATCTGAGATGGTTTGGGCATATTCAGCGCAGGCCTCCAAGAGCTCCAGTGCATAGCGGACGGCTAAAGCGTGCGGATAATGTCAAGAGAGGGCGGGGTAGACCGAATTTGACATGTGAGGAGTCCGTAAAGAGAGATATGAAGGATTGGAGTATCACCAAAGAACTAGCCATGGACAGGGGTGCGTGGAAGCGTACTATCCATGTGCCAGAATTATGAGTTGGTCGTGAGATCTTATGGGTTTCACCTTTAGCCTATCCCAACTTGTTTGAAACTAAAGGCTTTGTTGTTGTTGTTGTTGTTGTTGTTGTGGTTGTTGTTGATAAAAGATCTACCAAATTCATTGATCAGCAGGAGAGAATACAGACACGCCCCCAAAAACAGGGGAAAAGCACCCAATGAAGGGATGCAAAAAGAAAAAAGACCAACGAATCTGAATTAAGCAGAGTTCATATGGCAACAAAGAACCGCTTCACCGCTTGCATGCATGCACATATAAGTACTGTGCGGTCACCAAGCTGTAAGAGCAGATAGAAATTTTACCACTGAAGACCGCGTGTAAATTAACCCGAAGCAAAGCATGACGTACTGCACATATGCCTGACAGACACATCATGCATGGATTGACAAGCATTTCCCATGTGAGATCTGTTGCAAAATACAAATGTGCATGCGAGGTAACCTTAATTGCTATCAAATGTTCTTTCTTAGAGTAATTTTCAATTTTTGTACCTCTGGTTTCCAAAAAAATTAAATCAAGAACCGTGGCGGTATTTTCATCATCGATGATAAAACATGAACAAAAGGAAAAAAAATACAAATCAACCAATTCTCTCTCTAGGCCACATCAGTGAAAAGAGTTTAGGAACCATAAGCAAATTAAAGTGGCCAGTTTACCAAAAAAAAAAAGATGGCCAGATTCATGAGGGAAACAAAAAGCTTATTTTAGTCAAGGAAGAAGGGTGAAAAAACTTGGGACTTGGGGGATGGAACGTTCAGCTGGGTCGATCTTGGCCAAGCATAACGTCCAAGGGGAAGATACCAAAGAGAAGAGACGGCCAATTTATATGGGTTGCAACCTGCAACAGTAACTGGCGAGAGGCATCAGGGCGTCAGGGCAGGAGCACTAGCAACGTTTTCTCGACCAAGTTCGTTGGTCAGAAGCCGGACGAAATTGTTACCAGCCAGTGACAACCGCAGAAGCCCAGGACTCGAGGGAGTGGCAGCGGCAGCATCATGGAAATGTGAAAAGTTACCACACACACATGCTGCACAATGTGGCGCTGCTGGCATCCATGCCGGGGAACCAGAGGCAGATCATGGGGAGAGAGAGAGATGCTAGGTAGGTGGTGAGCTGTTGATGACGATGATGCAAGAGGACAGGGGAGTACTTGGGCCATGGCAGGCCGCCATGGGCAGAGAGCCGGGCAGATGAAGACTGGAGAGTGGTCAAAGGAATCTCACCGCGCCTAGCAGCAGCTAGCTCGCCAGCTCTGGCTTTGCTGCTGCTGCGGCTCAGCAATGGCAAATGGCACGTCAAGGTCAGGCAGAGCGAGCTGGAGCTCGTGGTACGTCAAAGGCTGGCGCTGTTGCCGTGCTGCGCTAGGCGCGCTCGCGGCCAAAGCGGCGTACGTCGCCGTTGTCAGTCGCATCTCTCTCTCTCGTCGAGAAATTTCAAACATGTTCGGCGGCGATCGAGCCGGTCCGGTCCGGTCCCAGCTTGACGTCGGCGGCAGCTTCACGCATGCTGGACTCTCCGAGCGGTGGCCGGTGGCGGACATGGCCGCCAGCCCGTGACAGCGGCTGGAATCACTACTAGGGAAAAGCCTAGTAGTAGCGCGGGTGCCCGCGCTACTGCCCACGCTACAGCTAATTGGTAGTAGTAGCGCGGGTGCCACCCGTGCTACTACTATATCTGTTAGTAGTAGCGCAGGTGCCACCCGCGCTACTACTAATTATCTTTAGCGAGTGTCTTATACCCCGCGCTACTACTATTAATTTCAAAAATAAAAAAAAATTCTCGATCCCATGCGTGATGTCAATGGCAGCAATGGTTCGATCCAGCGACGGCTGGGGTTGCCGGAGGCGCGGACGGGCAACGGCAGACCAGATCCGGCGGCGGCTGCTGGAGAGGTCCCGGATCCATGGCAGAGCAAGGCGGCGGCGTGGGGTTCCTCTTCGTAACCAAGGCAGAGAGCTCCTGGTCGTCCATGGTGACGACCTGCACGGGCATGGACATGGGAGGGTGAGTCAAACCAGAAGGAGAGAGAAAAAGAAAAACGAGGGAGAGAGAGGAAGGAGATGGAGGGAGCAGCGGGGCTGGTCACCGGTGGTGAGGTGCTCCGGCGTGGTGGCATGGAGACACGGGGGAAGACCGGCGAGCTCCTAGACGCCGGCGGCGCAAGGCGGCGGCCTCTTTCGGCGCCATGGAGGAGGAGGGGCGCACGGGCAAGAGGTCCATGTGAGAGCATATGGAGAGAGAGGGGGAAGAGTGGCGGAAGAGAGGAGGGATTTTGGGGAGGAGATGGGGATTTCAGGGCTGTTAAAAAACCCTATACTTATTCGGGGAAAGTTAATTCGGCTCCCGGGGCCAAAATTTTTTTTTTCAAATGTCAAAAAAATTGAGACAAATTTTTTTTGCGATCTTTGTCACATACAAATGCTACCTGTAGATTTTGAGGCAAAAAGGTTGAACATTTTGGCCTGCGCAAAAAAAACAAATCGAAGACCAAATGTCACCCTAAATTTGTTTTTTTCACCGACGAAACACCGCTGCTCCGTTCCGCATGAAAATTGCCAAGCATGCTTGCTACACCAACATGATCATCTACAAAAAAATTCAGAATTTTTTGAAAACATTTACTATTTTTTTGGGGGGTACTGTTCATCCGGGAGCATGTGCTCCCGGGAGCCAAAACGCCAGCCCCGTAGCAGCGTGAGGTTTATACCTCTCGCTACTACTATGGCCTGTTCCGGGGGCATGGTGGAGACCACTTTGTAGCAGCGTGGGTTTATAGCCCGCGCTACTACTATCAACTTAGTAGTAGCGCGAGGTTTATACCGCTCGCTACTACTATGGCCTGTCCCGAGGGGCACGGTGAAGACCACTTAGTAGCAGCGTGGGTTTATAGTCCGCGCTACTACTATCAACTTAGTAGTAGCGTGGGTTTTATACCCCTCGCTACTACTAATTAGCAGCAGCGCGGCCATATACCCCTCGGTACTGCTAAGCATCTATTTATAAGGTATTTCTTAGTAGTGAATGTTTGGGTTGTTTGTTGCTGTTTTGACCGTGTAGTGTAGCCGCGCATTCCTGATTAACTTTCGACGGGAACTTTCATCTGGGATAATAATCGGTCGCACTATTACTAGTACGGAACTGCGGCAGCGGTGGCAGAGCAGTCATGAGTTCAGGGGATGGGTAGTGTAGCCACTGCACTGTGCCTCTGGTTCAATGCTCAAAAAGCCATGGAAACGTTTGAATTGGCCTGAGAGCATTCACAAAACATGCATCTGCCATCTCATTTCATAAAATTTCATAAGAAAACTCAAGCAACATATCGAGAAAAATATAGCGCTACAAAAAATTATTATCATTAAAAAACCACGCAATAATATATATTTGTATATATAATTAACTCACATTTTCAACCGTGCAGCTGCCAGATTTCGTCAGCGCAAGCACATACCCATGTAACACATCCCAATAGCACGACCGGCTGCATGATTCCAGGAGTTGGAGATAGACTCACACATTGAGAACCAACCAATGGTTGAAGGGCTAGAGCATGTTTGGACATGTTTGGACGCATCCGCGGACAGCGTCTGCCCGCCACGTATTTGTTCGTGCAGACAACCACACCCTTTATTTTCATGCAAACACAAAGCACGTAGATCATATAACACACAACTAATTCACCAATTTAACACACGAAATGCGTCAGTACTCTATTAACTTGGAAAATGATCGATTTAGGCCATAAACTCATTAATTCGATCAAATAAGGCCAAAACCCATCCGGAAGAGAGAAAAAAACGACACGATGGCTGCCACATCAGCGTTCCCTAGACCGCCCTGATACGTCTCCAACGTATTTATAATTTTTTATTGTTCCATGCTATTATAGTATCAATCTTGAATGTTTTTATATGCAATTGTATGCAATTATATATCATTTTTTGGGACTAATCTATTAACCCAGTGCCTAGCGTCAGTTGCTATTTTCTGCTTGTTTTTGGCTTTTCATAGAAACAATACCAAATGAAGTCCAAATGCCACGAAACTTTTTGGAGATTTTTTTCTGGACAAAAGAAACCTGTGAAGCTTCGGGAGGAGGCCAGAAGCCCCACGGGGGCTTCACAAGGCACTAGGGCACGCCCCCGGGGGGGGCGCCATAGTACCTTGTGGGGCCCACGTGACTCCTTTTGACCTAATTCCACTTCTATAAATTCACAAATATTGGAAAACCCCCAGAGAGCCAGAAGAGAAAACCTTTCCGCCGCCGCAAGCCTCTGTTCTTCCACGATCCCATCTGTAGGCCTTTTTCGGTACTCTGCCGGAGGGGGAATCGATCACGGAGGGCTTCTACATCAACCTTGTTGCCCTTCCGATGATGTGTGAGTAGTTTACCACAGACCTACGGGTCCATAGCTAGTAGCTAGATGGCTTCTTCTCTCTCTTTGATCTTCAATACAATGTTCTCCTCGATGTTCTTGGAGTTCTATCCGATGTAATCTTCTTTTGCGGTGTGTTTGTTGGGATCCGATGAATTGTGAGTTTATGATCAGATTATTCATTAGAAATATTTGAGTCTTCTCTGAACTTTTTTATGCATGATTGTTATAGCTTTGTATTTCTCTCCGATCTATCGGTTTAGTTTGGCCTACTAGATTGATTTATCTTGCAATGGGAGAGGTGCTTTGTGATGGGTTCAATCTTGCGGTGCTCAATCCCAGTGACAGAAAGGGACATGGCACGTATTTGTATTGTTGCCATTAAGGATAAAAAGATGGGGTTTATTCATATTGCTTGAATTTGCTTCTCTACATCATGTCATCTTGCTTAAGGCGTTACTCTGTTTCATACTTAATATCCTAGATGCATGCTGGATAGCGGTCGATGGGTGGAGTAATAGTAGTAGATGCAGGCAGGAGTCGGTCTACTTGTCTCGGACGTGATGCCTATATATATGATCATTGCCATGAATCCGTCATAATTATTTGCTTTTATATCAATTGCCCAACAGTAATTTGTTTACCCACCGTATGCTTATGTGCTCAAGAGAGAAGCCTCTAGTGAAAACTATG
This sequence comes from Elymus sibiricus, assembly GCA_039707655.1. Lineage (NCBI taxonomy): Eukaryota > Viridiplantae > Streptophyta > Magnoliopsida > Poales > Poaceae > Elymus > Elymus sibiricus. The sequence goes on from CM077670.1 coordinate 35,052,711, forward strand.
GTCCCCGGGTCTATCTTTATCATATAAAAAACCTAAAAATGCCTTGCTGTAATTTATTTACTTTTATTTTAATTAGTAGTTTAGTTTATCTATTTACCTTGATAAGATTTAATCCTTGCAAAATAACCGCTAAGAGGATTGACAACCCTCTTATTTGCGTTGGGTGCAAGTGTTTGCTCTTGTGTGTGCAGGTGCGCTTAACAAAATTCTTTCTTGGTTCTCCTACTGGATTGATAACCTTGGTTCTTAACTGAGGGAAATACTTATCTATACTGTACTGCATCATCCTCTCCTCTTCGGGGAAATACCAACGCAGACTACAAGTAGCAGGAAGAATTTCTGGCGCCGTTGTCGGGGAGACATCATCAAAATTACCAAGTACCTTCGCACAAATTATCATTCACTTGCATTTACTTTTTTACCTTTTATTTGCATTTGGCTCTCGTTTTCATCTCCCCCACTTCTAATTTTTTTTTTTACAAAAACACAAAAATATTTTTATTTGCTTGCTTGCTTTTATTGCCATGACAACACTCAAGAACAGAAAGTAAAACAAAAATTTAAAGATCACTATGGATCCTCATCCACTTGCTAATCTTTTCAAAAGATCCAATTATAATGAACCAATTGCTAGTGATTTGAGTGCTCTTGATTTTGTCTATGAAGTTTTGCTTAAAAATCATGAATCAGAAAATTGTGATGAAGTGTTAGAAGAAGAAATTTATAAAGTGATTCATGATAGCTCCTTGATTGAAAAGCATGATCGCAATGATGTTACTATAAATTCTATTAATGTGAATTGTGCTAATAATATTCAAAACTACAAGCTTGGGGATGATAATTTTGTTATGTCCACTACTTATTGCAATGATCATGATTGGGGTGATAATGCTTCTTATGATCTTGAAAATTTATTTAAGCCTCGTGATAAATATGTTATTGATGATAATGTTTGCAATACTATTAAAAGGGGTTTGGAAGAGCATCAACTTTAGGTAATAATGATCCCACTACTTTGGAGAATTGTCAACCTTATGAATTTTTTGACATAAGTGGGTTTGGAGAGGTCATGACTTTAGTTGATGTTAATCCCACTATCTTGGAAGATTATAATTTTTTTATGCATGTGGATCATAGAGAGATTATTGTTTATGATAGCTATATTGTTGAGTTTGATTACGATCCTACATGTAATTATTATGAGAGAGGAAGATATGGTTGTAGAAATCTTCATGTTACTAAATTACCTCTCGCTATGTTGAAATTATTGATGCTCCATTCTTCCTATTGGCATATGCTAGATATCACTTGTCTTGATAATTTATTTGCTTATAAAATGCCTATGCATAGGAAGTATGTTAGACTTAAATGTGTTTTTCACATGTTTCATGATGCTCTCTTCGTGTTTAAATTACTATCTTTCATGTGAGCATCATTGAACTCTCAAGCCTATCTTAATGGCTATAAAGAAAGAGCTTGTTGGGAGACAACCCAACAAATTTTTACTCTGTTCTTGAGTGTTTGCATGATTATAGCTTGTATTATGATTGATTTTTTATGTTTTAATTAGTGTTTGTGCCAAGTAATGCCTTTGGGATGATTTGGAAGATAGTATAATTGATGCTGTTTGGAAAACAGAAAGTTTTGTTTCCAGTACTGGAATTTTAATTCTGTACTGAAGCGTCATAAAAATATGAAATTTTTACACAGTATTGGTATATGAATTTCCCACGTTGTCCTAATTTTTCAGAATTTTTGGAGTTACAGAAGTATGGCTTTTAAATAGATCTTTGCAGACTGTTCTATTTTAGACAGATTCTGTTTTTGTTTCATAGTTTGTTTATTTTGATGAATCTATGGATCGTATCGGGGGGTATGAGTCATGGAGAAGTTGGAGTACAGTAGCATTATGACAATATTAAATATGAATCAATTTACAACAGTACCTAAAGTTTAAGATTTGTTTGTTATACTAACGGATCTCACGAGGTTTCTGTTGAGTTTTGTGTGCTGAAGTTTTCAACTTTGGGGTGAGACTACGATGGACAAAGGAATAAGGAGTGGCAAGAGCCTAAGCTTGGGGATGCCCAAGGCACCCCAAGGTAATATTCAAGGAAGACTCAAGCGTCTAAGCTTGGGGATGCCCCGGAAGGCATCCCCTCTTTCGTCTACAATCTATCGGTAACTCACTTGGAGCTATATTTTTATTCATCACATGATATGTGTTTTACTTGGAGCGTCTTGTGAAATAGTTTGTTTGCTTTTGTTTGCTTTTTAGTTTGTCACAATCATCTTTGCTGAACACACCTTTTTGAGAGGGACACACATTATTCGTGATTTGTTAGAATACTCTATGTGCTTCACTTATATATTTTGAGCTAGGCAGTTGCTCTAGTGCTTCACTTATATCTTTTAGAGCACGGCCGTGATGATATTTTAAAGAAATAGTTGCACTCTCATGCTTCACTTATATCTTTTTGAGAGTCTCATGATAGCAATGGTAATATGCACGGGTTATGAATTTGGTCCTGATATGATTGGTATTCAAGAGGGATATAATAAAAACTTTCATGTAGATCACTGAATATGATAAATTTGATTCCTTGCAATAGTTTTGTGATATTAAGATGGTAATATGTGGGAGGTATTAGTAGATAATTGTGGTTTAGCAAGAATAATTGTGTCACGTATGGTCTGTCGTTATGCTAAGAAGTTAGAGCATGAATTATTATCGATTGACTTTCTTTGTGTGGCGGTCGAGGGGGCGCGATGGCTAACTCCTACCAACCTCCCCCTAGGGGCATGCGTAGTAGTAATTTACTTCGAGGGCTAATAAACTTTCGCAATAAGTATGTGAGTTCTTTATGACTAATGTGAGTCCATGGATTATACGCACTCTCACCCTTCCGCAATTTGCTAGCCTCTTCGGTACCGTGCATTGCCCTTTCTCACATCGAGAGTTGGTGCAAACTTCGTCGGTGCATCCAAACCCCGTGATATGATACGCTCTATCACACATAAGCCTCTTTATATCTTCCTCAAAACAGCCACCATACCTACCTATCATGGCATTTCCATAGCCATTCCGAGATATATTGCCATGCAACTTCCACCGTTCCGTTCTTATGACACACATCATCATTGTCATATTGCTTTGCATGATCATATAGCTGACATAGTATTTGTGGCTCAGCCACCGTTCATCATTTTCATACATGTTACGCTAGCATCATTGCACATCCTGGTACACTGCCAGAGGCATTCATATAGAGTCATATTTTTGTTCTAGTATCGAGTTGTAATTTTGAGTTGCAAGGAAATAGAGGTGTGCTGATCATCATTATTAGAGCATTGTCCCAGTGAGGAAAGGGTGATGGTGGCTATGATTCCCCCACAAGTCGGGATGAGACTCCGGACGAAAAAAAAAGAGGCGAAAAAGAGCCATGAAAAAAAATAAAAAAATGAAAAAAAGAAGAAAAAAAAGAAAGAAAAAAATAAATGAGAGAAAAAGAGAGAAGGGGCAATGTTACTATCTTTTTCCACACTTGTGCTTCAGAGTAGCACCATGTTTTCATATAGAGAGTCTCCTATTTTGTCACTTTCATATACTAGTGAGAATTTTTCTTTATAGAACTTGGCTTGTATATTCCGATGATGGGCTTCCTCAAATGCCCGAGGTCTTCATGAGCAAGCAAGTTGGATGCACACCCACTTAGTTTTCATGTTGAGCTTTCATACACTTATAGCTCTTAGTGCATCCGTTGCATGGCAATCCCTACTCCTCGCATTGACATCAGTTGATGGGCATCTCCATAGCCCGTTGATTAGCCTCGTTGATGTGAGACGTTCTCCATTTTTGACTTCTTCTATTTATCTCTATCACCATACTCTATTCCACCCATAGTGCTATATCCATGGCTTGCGCTCATGTATTGCGTGGGAGTTGAAAAAGCTTAAGCGCGTTAAAAAGTATGAACCAATTGCTTGGCTAAAACAGGGGTTGTTCATGATAAATACTTTGTGTGAAGAAGATGGAGCATGACAGGTGTAACACCCCCAGTGGTTAACTACAGTAATCCCAACCTAATGATGCCAAGTCACCATGATTAACAAGTCCTGATCATCATTTGAGTCATATCTCATTTCAAATTCCAACTCAAATTGAAAATTCAAATATGAAGCAAAAATAAAAGTTGTTCAAATTTGAAAACTAAATAGTTCATAATTTTGGAAATATTCCATTATAAATAATGTTCAGGAAAACAACATCACCTAAATTCCCAGATGACTCTAACATCCAAAAACAGTACCAAAACAGTAGCATTTAATCCCATTTCATTTAATCAAAAATCAAATGAAATCATTTTGCCTCCAAACATTTTTCTGGCAGTGGTAAATGTTGCATAGTATCTAATTGGACAAGACTCGTATTTTACAAAAGTGAATCAGTGCTAAAAGTATTACAAAACAGAAACAAAAACAGAAAACAGAAAAAAGAAAAAAAAGAAAAGTGGAAGAGCCTACTGTGCACTTGGGCTTCGAGTGCACAGTGCAGGCCCAGCCCACTGTGCTCGGCCTTTCCTTCCTCCTCCCGCCGCTCGCTTGCGCGCGCACAACCGAGCAACGGTCGCCATCGCAGCCGCGCCCACTCGCCTCCCCGCGTCGCTATAGGAGCTCTAGGGGGGATAAGAACGCTGCCGTGGCCCTCGGGGGCGAGGCCAGGATCTTTTCCCCCTCTCCCCTCGCTCGCTCGCTTCCTCCCCCTCCATGGCCGACGCAGCCATCGCCGTTCGCTGCTCGTCCACGTAGCCACCGCCGCCGTATCGCCTCGCCACCGTGCCAAGAAACCGCGCCGTGCTCCTCTACGTCGACTGCTGGCACTCGCCCGTCCGGAGAAGCACCAACGCTGCCGCCAGCTTCCTCTTCTTCCTCGGATCGCCGCCACCGTTCGTCGTCGATCAGGCCACCTCGCGCCTCTCCCGAGCCCGTTTAGCTCAACTACAGGAGCGCAGTGAGCACCTCTCCCTTACCCCTCTCTTCTTGCGGTCAAACGCGCGCTCTAACGAGCTCCCTCGTCGTGGCCGAGCCCGCCGCCGCGCGAGCTCGTCGCCGGCCAAGTTCCGGTGACCTGTTGGTCACTTTGGCATGTCCATCGTCTTCGCATGGACGCGTAGGGCACAATCGCCCCTGTTGTTTGCCCGTTTGCACACCGCTACCGCTGCTCCACCTCCGCCCGAACGTCGCCGCCGCCAACTCCGGCCACTTCAGCCCCCGCAACCGCCGCCGTTTGATGCGCGAGTCCGCCCACAGCCGAACGAGCCTAGCCGCGCCTGATTTGAGCCTCTGTAGCCGTTTTCCGGCGAGCACCCGAGCGCGCCGCCGCGCATTTAGGTCGCCGGCGTCACTCCGGTCACCGGAGCTAACGTGGCTGCCACGTGGCCTACCCCGTGTCGATGACAGTTGACTGGGTTGACCCAGTCAACTGTGCTGACTGGGCTCGCACAGTCACTGACATGCGGGCCCCGCACTGTTTAAATGTTTTTTTATAAATAAATAAAATGCTAATTAATCTGTTTATTAAATTTGAAAACTAGTTAGACACTGACATGTGGGGGACATCCCTAGTTAATCTCTGTTTAGTTTAATTTAACCACTAGATTAGCTACTGTGTATGAAAAGTGGGACCCAGTGGTCAGGTTTGACCTGGACCAGCTGGAGTTGACCGATAACGTCACCCTGACGTCATGCTGATGTCACAGGTCACTGTTTTGGATAATTCGAATTTAATAATTAAAACAATTCCAGAAATTCAATAAAACTTTGAAAATTCATATAAAATAAAACGTAACTCGGATGAAAATAATTTATATATGAAAAACGATTAGAAAAATATGACGAATCCGAATATGCCCTCCACATACCTGTCACGTGCCTCTAACATACCGAACATTGAACATTTGCTACCGAAACCGCTAAATGAATAGTGTTCGGAGCTGGGAAAATATTCCCGGATATTTTCCCGCTCCGAGTAACATACTTAGTACTGCATTAGAACACCCCTAGCACAGCATGTTGACATGTCATGCATCTCTGTTGCATTTGTTGCCGTGTATTTATTGTTTCTTCCCCCTCCTTCTCTCCCGATAGACCCCGAGACTGCCGACGACACTGCTGAGTACGACTACGTCATCGACGACCAGACCCCTTCAGCAGAGCTTCCAGGCAAGCAAAACCCCCTTGATCATTCAGATATCGCCTACTCTTTCTCTCTCTTGCTTGCATTAGAAATTGCTTCTGTTGTTGCTCCGATAGCTCCTATTCGGATGCATAGCCTGTTTTTCGTCGCCTGCTATTGATACCTTACCTGCTATCCTATGATGCTTAGTTAGGTCTGCTAGATTTCATCAGCTGGCCCTTCACCCTTGTCCGTTTGCCAGGCTTGTTCTCGGGCCGTGATCACTCTGGGTTATGATCACGGAAATGTTCCATTACTGCAATACTTTAAACTGATAAAGTCGGGCCGGCTCCAAGAGTGCCCGCGAGATAATGAAACAAGACGGGTTGAACCCAAGGGTACCCGCGAGTGATCTTGTGGCGGAACGACAGGGCAGGCAGAGACCACCTAGGAGAGAGGTGGGCCTGGTCCCTGGTCGTGGTCCGCTTGTTACTAAGTCGGAGCGACAAGAATCTTGTTCGTCTCTGCGAGTTACTAAACACGTCTAATGGATTTGGGTATTTGATCTGAGTTGGCCGCTGGCCTATACGCACTACCACCACGTGGGATAATGGTTTAATGGGGCCCTCTACGTCGTACGTTCGTTCCGAAAGCGATCCAGATGTCACAGTTCAGAGATGCGGGCTGATCGTTGGGGTGGGCTGGTTACGTCACTTGTATATATACAGTGTCGCGCCTGGGCCCCGACCAGCCACGCAATGTGCAGGAGTGCAGAGGGCGACGGGCCCAAGACCCCTTCGCACTTAGGATTTAGACCAGCGTGTTGACCTCTCTGGAGAGTCTAGGTTGGTCTATGGCGTGTCGACTACCCGAGGCCGGGTTTCAATTTTTTTTATGGTTCTGTTTTGGATGACTTATTTATTGTGCAATTATTTTTGAAAGATCAAAAATATTTTTCATTTATAAAAGTTTCTGGAATATTAAAACTATTCCATGAAAATAGCCTTTTCACTTCTTCCAAAGCCTTCTAAATTCTCCCAATAATTTATTCTGGCATTCTAAATTATCCCTCAAGTCACTCACACCTTCTAGGACAGTATCCAACTCCTTTCCACATTACAAAAATATTTCGACAATATTTACTAAATTCCAAAGTTGGAATTTATTTTATTCATGGTTTCTTTGGTTTACAAAGGAACCATACTTTCTACAAGTCTTCTGCTCCCACCAAAATTATCCTAGCAACTAGATGGTACCTACAACCCATTTCACCAAAGACTTTGGGTTCCACAGTTCAAAAATTTCAAATTTCATTCAACTCAAATTTGGACCAGATTCAATATTTCTGATACAAACTCAATTTTTATTGACCCAAAAATTATGAGACTTTGCCAAACTCACTTTTATGCATCAACACCTCACCACAAAAATCCTCCTAAATTCCTAAAATCCCTAGCACCTCCTGGCATTCTGTCATACATCTCATGTGCGTACTGTTCATCGCCGTCAGAAAATTCAGTTAACTGAATTTGTACAGAGGCAGGGGCGATCGATGTCGTGCACCCCTCACCTTCCTTCTCCTTCACGGCGTCGCCTTTGCTCATCAATACCTCGACCCCCTGGCCCACTCCCCAGCCTCTCCTCGCCGATGAGCTGTCGGCAAGCCGGTGCAACGGCCACCGTGCTCATCCACGGCGGACCGAAGAGCCGCCTCGGCCACCGACGAGCATTCACTCGCCGCCCCGCCCAAACCTACCTCTCTCTCCACGCGGCACCTCCTCCGCATCGCAGCTGCACCGTCCAAAACCCCTCGAGCCCGCCTGGCAGTCGCCGGAGCCAGCCATCGCCGCCGCACCCGTACGGGCACCTCGCCGTGGATAAGGCACTCGAGCTCGACTCCGTCCACGATAAGACTTCTCGAGAGCTCCATAAACCTCTCCCGGTCATGCACCGTACCTCGCCACCGCCCTAACCTACCTCGCCGACGGAATTAACTTCGGCGTCATCCGCCCGTGCTGGACCTCCCCGGATCGCCTATAAATAGGAGCTCCCGAGCTCCGTTCACTCCTCGTACCACCCACACCACCTCCAAATCGACCTCCATTACACTCCCCCGACCTCGAGGAGGTCATCTTCCTCCTCTCAGATCACCGATCCGCCGCCCCTCCTCACGATCAGTACATCACCGTCTCTCCACCTCCACCGTTAAAACCTTGCCAGAAGCCCTCTGGTGCACCCAATAGTTGATCCCGTGCTTCAATTTGACATCCCGAGCTCTCTCCGACGAGATCCGCCGTCACCCGAACCACCATCCGCCGGCGAGGACCTCGCCGCCGTTCAGCAGCTCGTCGGCGACCATCACCGCCACCCGCCGACGCGACAGTCCACCCCGAGCACGATCCGACCAGCGCCGCCTCCTAAAACCCCGGCGATCGTCGCCGGTGATCGCCGTTTCCCCTCTGTACACGTGCGTGAGCGCGTTTGAATTTAAACCTGACGGGTGGGGCCCACCCGTCAGCATTTTCTTTTTTTCGGTGTTTAAATCGAAAGCGTACTATGGCGCTTTATGCTTTCCGCACTGGGAAGCGTATTTCTTCCCGAACCGTTTTCTTTTTAAAACGCACAGGGACCTGCTGTTTTGCAGAAAGGCCCCTGGATTTAAAAGTTTAATAACTTTTAAACCACAACTCTGTTTGAGTTGATTCTTTTTTTGAAATTCTTATTTTTATCTATAGTTTTTTCGTATTTATTTGAAAATATTTTGACACAACTTTTTGGTACCGTTGCAAAAAATTTAATTTGGATTTGGATTTTGAATTTTTCAGAAAACGAAGAGGGAAACCTTGCCGGGAATTTCGAGGGATCTCTTTCTGACTACTTTGATCAAGGCAAGCATTTTGAACCTGGGATGTGGTGAATTGCATTGCATGGATGCATTGGTTTGAGTTTGCACCATATGTGTGGAAATAATGCATGCATGCATGGTCACATCATTCTTACATTGGCTTGCACTTCACTCAAGTAACTTTCTACCGTGAATAAAAGATGTGAGACAACCAGGAGTATAACTCCTGCCTTGGACGTGCCGGTGGACACGGGTTGTGCTATGACACGACGGTGTCACCGTGGCATGTCAGGCATGCTAGTAATAATAACAACACCTCCTCAGTCGACCTAGATCGAGTCTTGTTCCGTCACACCTAGCTAAACACCGTGCTGCCACGGGTCTTCCCGCGAGGGAAGTACGGTTTAGTAAGTTGTTAACACCTGTCTGTGTACACACCACATAGAGGGCCATGATGAGGGTTTCCACGGCCATGGAATAATGCCCGTCATCAGGTCAGGGGGCATGGGTGTATCCGGCTGGGCCGAGAGGGGGGCACCCCTTGTAATCCGCGAGTATGAATAGTGATCCCATGCTATTCAAGATTGTAGTCTCCCCGACTTAGAGTTTTTCTTGAACGGTGCTTTGGGTGATTCCCGGCATCCGGAAAGTTAAGCTGGTGTGTGCTGGTCAGGTGTGTTGTCAACCCAAAGGCCGTAGTGGGAATTAGTCAGTGTCACGGTGCTGACTAAAGAAATCCCATGCATGTGGGTAAAGAGTACAACCTCTGCAGAGTTATATCTATTCAAATAGCCGTGTCCGCGGTCAAGGACGTTAGCTGGAAAGGGTCAAGTGTCGGTCCCGGTGTCGGTCTCCGGAGGAAATAATTAATTTGAGCATCAATTATTTTACAGAATATTATTATTTCATCACTAACGCTGTCATGGATATTTTTGTTATCATGAATATTATGGTTGTGAATATTATTGTTACTATGCATATGATTGTGGACTAACCCATTTCTCTTATTTTATTTCCGGAGTGTCTCAGGGGCTGGCTAGACTACCCCGGGCACCCAAATTAATTTTCAAGACCTCTCGTGGCGTCGCTTGAGTTTTCGGGCGGTCCTGTCTCGCCCGATTCTCTTTTAGACACCCGTTTGGCATTTCTTTTCAAGACCTCTCTTGGCGTCGCTTGAGTTCTCGGGTGGTCCTGTCTCGCCCAATTCTCTTTTAGACACCCGTCTGGCATTTCTTTTCAAGACCTCTCGTGGCGTCGCTTGAGTTCTTGGGCGGTCCTGTCTTGCCCGATTCTCTTTTAGACACCCGTTTGGCATTTCTTTTCAAGACCTCTCGTGGCGTTGCTTGAGTTCTCGGGCGGTCCTGTCTCGCCCGATTCTCTTTTAGACACCCGTTTGGCATTTCTTTTCAAGACCTCTCGTGGCGTCGCTTGAGTTCTCGGGCGGTCCTGTCTTGCCCGATTCTCTTTTAGACACCCGTTTGGCATTTCTCTTGGATACTCGAGCGGTCTTGTCTCGCCCGATTGTCCACTTTTAACTTTCTTGGTTTGTCACTAACATTTTATTTTTCTGCACATGCTAATATTTATCATGCCATGTTCTAAATTTCAGTCCGCATGAGCATATCATTTAATCCATCATGGGCATATGCATTCGGTATATTTTTCGTTCATAATGTTTGCGAGTACATTCCAACGTACTCACTGGCTTGTCCCTGGCTATTTTATTGGCCAGACCTGGAGGAGGACGAGCTTGTGGAAGGAGATTGCGCTAGCGAGCCCGACGCTTAGAGGTGTCCCAGTCAGTCAACCTGTGATCTTGGAGTCGACCACATGTATCATCCGTTGTGTTTCCGCTACACCAATAAAATAGTCAAGCCTCACACTGGCGCTTGACTTTATTTTATTGTATCAGTGTTGTTCTACCACCACACCACTGTGTTATTCCACCGTCGTAGTATATTGGCAAGCTTGTAATAATTGTTGAGCACTCTGACTCAACCTTGTGTAATATTATATTTGTACTGGTTATCTATATCAAGGAAGTCTACCACTTGTTCTTAGGGCTGGTATGACTTGAGGCTCTTCTGTGATTTATCCCAGAAATGGGCCTGACAAACCTTTGTACCAGAGCCAGGCTGACTGTAGGAAGTCCTAGGCGCGAACGCTAGTAATAGAGTCAGTACTAACATTCTTTTTGCATGCATCTCATGCATTTATAATTAATTCTGCATGTGTGTTATAACCTGCACTTACGTTTTTGGGGGGATATTATTTTCAGTCTCTTAAAAATTTATTTCCTTCTGTTATATTTTCTTTTCTCATCGGTGCTACACAAATACCCCAGAAAGAAAATGCATCGTCCCTGGACCCGTTCCATGCCCAGTCCGCCAGAGGACAACTTTGCACAAATGGGGAATAATTTCACACAAGGGCAGACAAGTCAGCAGAGCAACGATTTAGCATTTTCACAGGTATGCCGTCTGTATGAGCAAAACCAGCAGCAGCACCAGGAAATGATGCAACACTTAATAAATATGGGAAATCACCAAGGACAGCATCAACACTGGTCAAAATTATCTGAGCTCCAGAGGACCAATCCAACAGTCTTTTCTCACACAGACAAACCTCTGGAGGCAGACGATTGGCTGCGTGATATGGAAAGGAAATTGAACATCGCTCAGTGTACGGACCAGGAAAAAGTGCTATATGCTCCGCACTATTTTTCTGGGACAGCAGCATCATGGTGGGAAAATATATGCCACACTCATGGAGCAGATATGACATGGGAACAGTTCGAGGAAAACTTCCGGGGAGCACATATCCCCAACAGTATTATGAAGCTGAAGAAAAGGGAATTTGAGGATCTCAAGCAGGGAGGTACCACTGTAACTCAGTACCTGGACCAGTTTACTCAGCTGGCACGGTACGCCAATGATGAGTACATGATGGAAAGCAAAAAGATGGAGAAATTTCTTGATGGGCTCGTTCCATCTCTGAAGTGCCAACTGGTGATCCACACCTTTCCAGATTTCAAGACACTGGTAGACAAGGCGATTATACTGGAGAATGAGCACTGCAACATGAATGAAATTCGCAAACGCCGTATGACCCAGTCAGTGCAGGTTCGCAACAACAGGCCCCGGAATGAATTTCAGAGGCCTGTGGCACCACGACCAGCAGTTCCAACACCACGACCGCAACAGAGCCGCAACATCTTTAACAATAGGACCAAGGACACAATGTTCCGTCTTGGCGTTACCTGTTTTGCCTGTGGAGAAGAAGGGCATTATGCCAGACAATGCCCAAAGCAAGGGAATAATATCCCGAAGCCCAACAACAATGGCCGCAACACCAACACAGCCCCACGACGCAACAACCCCAACAACAATCAAAGGAAGGGACAGATGAATCACGTGACATTTGAAGAAGCACAAAACGCACCGGACATCGTGTTTGGTACGTTCCATGTCAACACAATTAATGCTACAGTCTTATTTGATTCTGGAGCTTCCCATTCATGCATTTCCAAAAGATTTGCTTCTGAGAATCAGTTTTATTTTTCGCCTTTGCAAAATTCAATGATTATTCAGTCCCCGGGATCGAAGCAAAGCAGACAATGGTACTGCAAGGATGTGAATATTGAAATCAAAGGAATGAAGTTTCTAGCCAATCTTATTGTTCTGGAAGCAGTCGATCTGGATGTTATTTTGGGAATGGACTGGTTAACCACAAATAAAGGTTTTATAGACTGCTACAACCGTACAGTGACTCTCACAAATTGTCAAGGGAAGACAATAAAATTTGGCACAAGGAAGATTTCTACCTCACAGGGAAAATTAAATCAAGTGGATATGACAGAGTTGAGCAAGGTTCCTGTGGTGTGCGAATACCCTGACGTATTTCCGGAGGAGCTACCAGGCATGCCACCTGATCGCGAAATTGAGTTCGTTATCGAACTAGCACCTGGAACAGCACCCATTTACAAGAAGCCTTATCGTATGGCTCCGACAGAGTTGGCTGAGCTAAAGTAACAAATTAAGGAATTAATGGAAAAAGGCTATGTTTGACCCAGCTCATCACCATGGGGTTCGCCGGTTTTATTTGCCAAGAAAAAGGATGGTACTCTAAGATTATGTATTGATTACAGGGCACTCAATATGGCTACCATCAAAAATAAATATCCACTGCCAAGAATCAACGACCTGTTCGAGCAACTGGCAGAAGCCAAGGTATTCTCAAAAATAGACTTGAGGTCAGGCTACCATCAATTAAGAATCCGACCGTCAGACATACCCAAAACTGCCTTCACCACCAGATATGGATTATATGAGTTCACAGTGATGCCCTTCGGTTTGACCAACGCTCCTGCTTATTTTGTGCACCTCATGAACAAGGTCTTCATGAAATATTTGGACAAGTTCGTGGTTGTGTTCATCGATGATATACTTATTTATTCCAAGACGCCAGAAGAACATGAGCAACATCTTTGGATAGTCCTGGAAGAATTGCGGAAAAATCAACTATATGCCAAATTCAGCAAATGTGAATTTTTGCTACGGGAAGTTGGTTTTCTGGGACACGTACTGACACAGGATGGGATAGCAGTGGACCCGAGTAAAGTGAAAGATGTCTTAGGGTGGAAGCAACCCACCAACGTGACTGAGGTCAGAAGTTTTCTTGGTTTGGCTGGCTACTACAGACGATTTATTGAAGGATTTTACACCATAGCCAAACCCATGACTCAGTTGCTCAAGAAAGATAAGAAGTTTGAATGGACCGAAGCTTGTGAGAAAAGTTTCCAGGAATTAAAGAAGAGATTAACAACATCACCAGTTCTGATCGTGCTAGATGTGCACAAAAATTTTGAAATATATTGTGACGCGTCCAGGAAGGGCCTTGGATGTGTATTAATGCAAGAAGGAAAGGTCGTGGCATATGCCTCAAGACAGGTACGACGACACGAAGAAAATTACCCTACCCATGATTTGGAGTTAGCAGCTGTGATACACGCACTCAAGGAATGGCGACATTACCTTCTTGGTAACCGATGCGAGATATACACGGACCACAAAAGTCTTAAGTATATCTTCACCTAGCCAGAATTAAACTTGAGACAGCGTCGATGGCTTGAGTTAATTAAGGATTATGATGTGGGAATTCATTACCACCCGGGTAAGGCAAATGTTGTGGCAGATGCTCTGAGCAAAAATCCATGCACCGACAATGACAGTGTGCAATTCTCACAGCATGAATTCAACCAGGAATTTGCCAAGCTTAATATGGTTCTAGTCACGGAAGGAACCATTACCCGTTTGGAAATAAAATCAACATTGGAGGATCAGATCAAAGAAGCTTAGAAAGGACACCCCAGCATCGAAGGAATTAAAAGGAAGGTAAATTTAGGCAAGGCATCTGAATTTACCATTGATAGTCAGGGAATCCTATGGTACGGAAAAAGGTTATGCGTACCCAACAAGGAAGAGCTAAAGCAACAAATTTTGGCAGAAGCCCACACAACTCCGTACTCCATTCACCCAGGAGGAACCAAGATGTACAAGGATCTACAGGAAAAAATTTGGTGGCACGGGATGAAAAGGGATATCGCCGTATATGTCGTACGGTGTGACTCCTGTCAGCGTATAAAGGCAGAACATCAGAGGCCAGCAGGATTATTACAGCCACTCAGAGTGCCTGAATGGAAATGGGATGTGATAGGAATGGATTTTATTGTTGGATTACCGAGGTCACGACACAGAAATGATGCTATCTGGGTTATCACAGATTTATTAACCAAGGTGGCACATTTCATTCCGGTAAAAAACACATACTCAACACAGAGGCTTGCTAGGTTATACCTCTCCCAAATTGTTTGCTTACACGGAGTACCCAAGACCATAGTCTCTGACAGAGGCACTCAGTTTGTCTCTAGGTTTTGGGATCACCTGCAGCAAGCCTTAGGGACTCAACTGGTTTTTAGCACAGCATATCACCCACAGACCGGTGGACAGACTGAACGGGTAAATCAAATATTAGAAGATATGCCGAGAGCATGTGTGCTTACTTATGGAGTCAGCTGGGAAGATAATTTGCCATATGCGGAATTTTCATATAACAACAGTTATCAAGCCAGTTTAAAAATGTCACCCTTCGAAGCCCTATACGGACGAAGATGCCGTACCCCACTCAATTGGTCTGAGACCGAAGACAGCCAAATCTTCGGCCCAGAAGTTCTCAAAGAAGCAGAAACAAAAGTGAAACTTATCCGAGACAGACTGAAAGCAGCTCAGAGCCGTCAGAAAAGCTATTATGATCAGACACACCGTCAGATCAGTTTTGAACCCGATGAATATGTGTATCTCAGAGTATCCCCAATGAGAGGATTACAGAGGTTTAAAGTCAAAGGAAAATTGGCACCGAGGTTTATTGGACCATTCAGAATAATTGCAAGGAGAGGCAAGGTTGCCTACCAGCTAGAGCTACCCGTAGAGTTATCGGATGTTCATGATGTGTTTCACGTTTCACAGCTAAGGAGATGTGTCAGTAACCCAGAAAAGCAAGTCCAACATCAAGACCTGGATATCCAACCAGATCTTACATATAGGGAACGTCCTATAAAGATTTTGGAGGAGTCTGAACGGAGAACCCGACAGAGCGTGATCAAATTTTACAAAGTTTAGTGGAGTAATCACACCGAGGAAGAAGCAGCATGGGAAAGAAAGGATCACCTGAGGGCTGAATATCCGTACCTGTTTGAGGGACAGCTGAAATCTCGGGGACGAGATTTTTCTTAAGGGGGGTAGGTGTTGTAACACCCCAAAATTTTCTCTCTGGATTTTCAAAATCTTTTTTTAAAAGAAAATACTTTGAATTATTTTGACCCAATTCTTCTTCTTCTCTTCCTTCTGTTCTGCAATTCATTTTAATTTTTAATTGGGTTTAATTTATTTTTATGGTTCTGTTTTGGATGACTTATTTATCGGGCAATTATTTTAGAAAGATCAAAAATATTTTTCATTTATAAAAGTTTCTGGAATATTAAAACTATTCCATGAAAATAGCCTTTTCACTTCTTCCAAAGCCTTCTAAATTCTCCCAATAATTTATCCTGTCATTCTAAATTATCCCTCAAGTCACTCACACCTTCTAGGACAGTATCCAACTCCTTTCCACCTTACAAAAATATTTCTACAATATTTACTAAATTCCAAAGTTGGAATTTATTTTATTCTTGGTTTCTTTGGTTTACAAAGGAACCATACTTTCTACAAGTCTTCTGCTCCCACCAAAATTGTCCTAGCAACTAGATGGTACCTACAACCCATTTCACCAAAGACTTTGGGTTCCACAGTTCAAAAATTTCAAATTTCATTCAACTCAAATTTGGACCAGATTCAATCTTTCTGATAGAAACTCAATTTTTATTGATCCAAAAATTCTGAGACTTTGCCAAACTCACTTTTATGCATCAACACCTCACCACAAAAATCCTCCTAAATTCCTAAAATCCCTAGCACCTCCTGGCATTCTGTCATACATCTCATGTGCGTACTGTTCATCGCCGTCAGAAAATTCAGTTAACTGAATTTGTACAGAGGCAGGGGCGATCGATGCCGTGCACCCCTCACCTTCCTTCTCCTCCACGGCGTCACCTTTGCTCATCAATACCTCGACCCCCTGGCCCACTCCCCAGCCTCTCCTCGCCGATGAGCTATCGGCAAGCCAGTGCAACGGCCACCGTGCTCATCCACGGCGGACCGAAGAGCCGCCTCGGCCACCGACGAGCATTCACTCGCCGCCCCGCCCAAACCTACCTCTCTCTCCACGCGGCACCTCCTCCGCATCGCAGCCGCACCATCCAAAACCCCTGGAGCCCGCCTGGCAGTCGCCAGAGCCAGCCATCGCCGCCGCACCTGTACGGGCACCTCGCCGTGGATAAGGCATTCGAGCTCGACTTCGTCCACGATAAGACTTCTGGAGAGCTCCATAAACCTCTCCCGATCATGCACCGTACCTCGCCACCGCCCTAACCTACCTCGCCGGCGGAATTAACTCCGGCGTCATCCGCCCGTACTGGACCTCCCCGGATCGCCTATAAATAGGAGCTCCCGAGCTCCGTTCACTCCTCGTACCACCCACACCACATCCAAATCGACCTCCATTACACTCCCCCGACCTCGAGGAGGTCATGTTCCTCCTCTTCGATCACCGATCCGCCGCCCATTCCCACGATCAGTACATCACCGTCTCTCCACCTCCACCGCTAAAACCTTGCCAGAAGCCCTCTGGTGCACCCAATAGTTGATCCCGCGCTTCAATTTGACATCCCGAGCTCTCTTCGACGAGATCCGCCATCACCCGAACCACCATACGCCGGCGACGACCTCGCCGCCGTTCAGGAGCTCGCCTGCGACCATCATCGCCACCCACCGACGCGGCAGTCCACCCCGAGCACGATTCGACCAGCGCCGCCTCCTAAAACCCCGGCGATCGTCACCGGTGATCGCCGTTTCCCCTCTGTACACGCGCGTGAGCGCATTTGAATTTAAACCTGACGGGTGGGGCCCACCCGTCAGCGTTTTCTTTTTTTCGGTGTTTAAATCAAAAGCGTACTCAGGCGCTTTACGCTTTCCGCACTGGGAAGCGTATTTCTTCCCGAACCGTTTTCTTTTTAAAACGCGCAGGGACCTGCTGTTTTGCAGAAAGGCCCCTGGATTTAAAAGTTTAATAACTTTTAAACCACAACTCTGTTTGAGTTGATTCTTTTTTTGAAATTCTTATTTTTATCTATAGTTTTTTTAGAATTTATTTGAAAATATTTTGAGACAACTTTTTGGTACTGTTGCAAAAATAATAATTTGGATTTAGATTTTGAATTTTTCAGAAAATGAAGAGGGAAACTTTGCCGGGAATTTCGAGGGATCTCTTTCGGACTACTTTGATCAAGGCAAGCATTTTGAACCTAGGATGTGGTGAATTGCATTGCATGGTTGCATTGGTTTGAGTTTGCACCATATGTGTGGAAATAATGCATGCATGCATGGTCATATCATTCTTACACTGGCTTGCACTTCACTCAAGTAACTTTCTACCGTGAATAAAAGATGCGAGACAACCAGGAGTATAACTCCTGCCTTGGACGTGCCGGTGGGCACGGGTTGTGCTATGACACGACGGTGTCACCGTGGCATGTGAGGCATGCCAGTAATAATAACAACACCTCCTGAGTCGACCTAGATCGAGTCTTGTTCCGTCACACCTAGCTAAACACCGTGCTGCCACGGGTCTTCCCGCGAGGGAAGTACGGTTTAGTAAGTTGTTAACCCCTGTCTGTGTACACACCACATAGAGGGCCATGATGAGGGTTTCCACGGCCATGGACTAATGCCCGTCATCAGGTCAGGTGGCATGGGTGTATCCGGCTGGGCCAAGAGGGGGGCACCCCTTGTAATCCGCATGTATGAATAGTGATCCCATGCTATTCGAGATTGTAGTCTCCCCGACTTAGAGTTTTTCTTGAACGGTGCTTTGGGTGATTCCTGGCATCCGGAAAGTAAATCTGGTGTGTGCTAGTCAGGTGTGTTGTCAACCCAAAGACCGTAGTGGGAGTTAGTCAGTGTCACGGTGCTGACTAAAGAAATCCCATGCATGTGGGTAAAGAGTACAACCTCTGCAGAGTTATATCTATTCGAATAGCCATGTCCGCGGTCAAGGACGTTAGCTGGAAAGGGTCAAGTGTCGGTCCCGATGTCGGTCTCCGGAGGTAATAATTAATTTGAGCATCAATTATTTTATAGAATATTATTATTTCATCACTAACGTTGTCTTGGATATTTTTGTTATCATGAATATTATGGTTGTGAATATTATTGTTACTATGCATATGATTGTGGACTAACCCGTTTCTCTTATTTTATTTCCAGAGTGTCTCAGGGGCTGGCTAGACTACCCCGGGCACCCAGATTTCTTTTCAAGACCTCTCGTGGCGTCGCTTGAGTTCTCGGGCGGTCCTGTCTCGCCCGATTCTCTTTTAGACACCCGTTTGGCATTTCTTTTCAAGACCTCTCATGGCGTCGCTTGAGTTCTCGGGCGGTCCTGTCTCGCCCGATTCTCTTTTAGACACTCGTTTGGCATTTATTTCAAGAGCTCTCGTGGCGTCGCTTGAGTTCTCGGGCGGTCCTGTCTCGCCCGATTCTCTTTTAGACACCCGTTTGGCATTTCTTTTCAAGACCTCTCGTGGCGTCGCTTGAGTTCTCGGGCGGTCCTGTCTCGCCCGATTCTCTTTTAGACACCCGTTTGGCATTTCTCTTGGATACTCGGGCGGTCTTGTCTCGCCCGATTGTCCACTTTCAACTTTCTTGGTTTGTCACTAATGTTTTATTTTTCTGCACATGCTAATATTTATCATGCCATGTTCTAAATTTCAGTCAGCATGAGCATATCATTTAATCCATCGTGGGCATATGCATGGGTATATCTTTCGTTCATAATCTTTGTGAGTACATTCCAACGTACTCACTGGCTTGTCCCTGGCTATTTTATTGGCCAGACCTGGAGGAGGACGAGCTTGTGGAAGGAGATTGCGCTAGCGAGCCCGGTGCTTAGAGGTGTCCCAGTCAGTCAACCTGTGATCTTGGAGTCGGCCACATGTATCATCCGCTGTGTTTCCGCTACACCAATAAAATAGTCAAGCCTCACACTTGCGCTTGACTTTATTTTATTGTATCAGTGTTGTTCTACCACCACACCACTGTGTTATTCCACTGCCGTAGTATATTGGCAAGCTTGTAATAATTGTTGAGCACTCTTACTCAACCCTGTGTAATATTATATTTGTACTGGTTATCTATATCAAGGAAGTCTACCAGTTGTTCTTGGGGCTGGTATGACTTGAGGCTCTTCTGTGATTTATCCCAGAAATGGGCCTGACAACTGCTGTGTTATATTCTCTTCTGATGCTGCAAGATTGCTTCAAGATGCTAGTCTTCGATAGGCTAGGCCTTCCCCCCTCTGTTCCGGCATTTCTGCAGTTTAGTCCAAAGATAAAGCCCAATTCCTTTGATACCGATGCATACTTAGTATAGTTCTGATGTAAGTCTTGCGAGTACTTTGGATGAGTACTCACGGTTGATTTGCTACCTCTTTTTCCCCTTCCCGGTCGCTGTGATCAGACGACGGAGTCCAGAAGCAGGAGATCCCCGGAGGCACCTACTACTACGTTGAGCCCGCCGACCAGGAGTAGTTCGGAGGCCCTAGGCAGGAGGCCTTCGCCTTTTCGATCAGTGTCGTTGTTATGCTAGCCTTCTTAAGGAAAACTTGACTAACTATGTCTGTACCCAGATAATATTTGTTTGTATGACCTATGTATTCGGGGCCTCGTGACCCCTGGTTTGTAATATGAAGATTTATGTTAAATTTGTGTCTAGAATTGTGTTGTGATATCTTCCCGTGAGTCTCTGATCTCGATCGTGCACGTTTGCGTGTATGATTAGTGCACGGTCGAGCAGGGGCGTCACAAGCTGGTATCAGAGCCGACTGCCTATACGAAGCCCCTTTCCAACTCCTTGGTCGAAGTTGAGTCTAGTCTTTGAAAAACTATATTTTACTAACAGTGCCGTGTGGCTTACCGGCCCACATCGCAAAAGGATGGGATTAGGATCTTTTATTCCGCACCTTTACTCTGGGATTCTGATCTCTCTTCTTTTCGGGTTAAAGATTTTGCTAACTCTGACGCTAGGTTCTCGTAACCATTTTCTCCCGGAGAGCCACTTGATACAGATGTTCCCGTTACTCTTGAAGTACCAGATGGATAGGAAGACACTCTCCGATGAATCCCCAAGGCCCTTGTGCCCACCACTCTTGCAATTCTTTACCATCGATAAATCCCTGTGGATAACTGCACATAATTGCCGTTCATACATTCATCCCCAGTTGCTCAAGTGTTTCACAAAATACTTCGTATTGCTAATCGATCTTCCGATAATCCTCTACAACCTATTACTCTTGAAACTCTTGACTGCCTGCACTATGGTTAATTCCATATGTTCGGTAATCTTCGTTGACATCCTTTGTCATTATCATCTTGAGTCCCCTGATTCAATACATTTGCGAATGCTTGCAGTCATCAATCCATTTCTAGAATTCATCCTTACGGCTCAGATATCATTTTGAACATGAGCTGGTTCTCGGCAAATCAAACCTTGATTGATTGTCCGTCTAACTCTATTCAACTTACTCATCTTTCGATCAGAGCGTCTGCTTCTGATCCCCCCGATTTGGAAATCATAATTCCTTTGTAATTAAGCTTCGAATTATTCAGTTATTTCTATAATCCGATACTTTTACATTCTTTCTTCTTCTGGTTGAGTACCGAGGCACACCTCAGCTTCGTTGTGGACCGCCAGACCCTTTGCTGTATTATTATCCGACAGTGTCCTTCATATTCAAAAATCTTGTGAGTTCTCCTCTGATACAAGCTGCCTTTGCGAATTGTATCCTCTGCTTTTGTCGTCGGTACTCTGCTTCGAGATGGTATCCGTTGCTTCTATAAGTGTGTTGTATAGATTCGTAAAATGTCCCGATGGGTTGAATATATGCTTTTGTTATCTCTGTGAGCGCAATAATCATGATGGGTCATACTCGTCTGGTGTTACGGCAGATAAGATTTCAACACTACAACTTCATCGAAAGCGAGAAGTAAATGAAAGGTTATGCGTTGAAGAAGTGGGAGTCGACCTTGAACTCTGTGTTCATGCCCATGGAAACGATGTAGACCGTCACGGAAGCTTCTTGCAACATATTTATTCATTTGTATAACTCTTCCGGTATCATTAAATTTGATCCACTGCTGTTATGGTTCCGACCATGCTATCCTTATTCGATATATCTGAAAGGAATCCATTCCCGTGCCTCGTCTATTTTTTGACAAGGTTAAACTATCTGCTGCCCGCAGCTCAACGATCCAGATCAGTTCCTTTTCTGTTCCACCCTTGGATATTACCCTCTGGTATCTCGAGGATATCGTGCCATCGCACTACCTCTTATGAATTCTTGTAGGAATAATACTTCTCCCGTTTTAGTCACTCCGCAGGTTTGCATTGTCCGTCACTTGAGAACTCTGATAAGTGACTCGAATCCGCACTGTAGGGAAGTTTAATATTCAATTTTGTCATTGCTAGCCTGCCAGCTACATCCTTATCATGCTACCTTAGACCGTGCTACCTCGTCCTTCTTGGGCGCATGAATTCTTCAGACCGTGAGCAAAGCTTACGTCGAGTTTTCAACATCATGTTGTTTGTCTTGAAAAGCAACGCCGATTCTGAGTTTGCATCTTATCTGTGGATCCAATAACTTTCCGCTTCACCATTCCTTTGTTTGATGCCGTCGTTGTTCAATTACATCTTCATGGAACATTTCGATAAAATGTGTTGTGATCTTCGTCAACAATCTGACTCCTTACAAAATGTGAATTGAATTCATGATGAGAAATACCATCCTTGCCCCTCGATAATTTGTATTATCATCGACAACATCCTTGCTTTTCCTTCCAGCACAGACTTGGTCATGTTTTGGACTATACCTTAAGTTCCTTGCTATCTTGAAAATGTTCCATGTGTTTTCTTGTGATCTTCAAACCCAGCCCTTGCTTAAAACATTTGGTCATTGCTACCCTGAAGCATGATTGTGGTACTCCTAGTATCAACAAGAACATTGGAAGCGTAATGCTAAATGATTCTTGATCTATTATCCAAACACCGTTGTATGGGTAAACATCATGATTCTTCTTGCCCCTTTTACCTAAAAGGATTTGCCCTTGCTGACTTGTCTTGGATATCATGCTCTGTTTGTTCATGCGAAGGATGTATTCCTAATACTTGTGTATAAACACATTTTTCTTTCCATTGGTTTGTTTAAATCTGATAAACACATTTTCCTTTCCATTGGTTTGTTTAACCTTTCTTATGATCTAAGCAGTAATAATTCCCTGCTTATGTAAACACCTCAGTGTACAACCCAGTCAGAAAAACCCTGTTAGTATTGCTGTTAACATTTCGGTAACCGTCGATGGACGAGAACTTTGCCTATTGGTCTGCCTCATTTCAATGAGCAGGAAAATGGTTCTCTTCGTCCCTCGCCCTAGGTACCGACGCTGTTGCCAACATAGTGGACAAGCTGTTCTCTGACAAGCCTTGTATCGTGATTGTACAAGATGTCACCAGCCTTCCTATTCTTGATCCACCCTAACTACAGTTCCACAGGAGCGAAACCTGACTCTCCTGTACATCCCTGTTCCCAAAGTTATTCCTCGCGCTTGGCCTCGTATGTAATTCACGAGCCATCCACCTTGAGGTATTCAATCCGGTATCAGACGCAGTGCTTATGCCTGATGCTCTGGACCCCTTTTCATCATCCGTCATAGAGATCGAATGCTTGCCTATCCGCTTGAAACTTCTCATACCTTCTTTTATTTCTCTCGATGTATTTCCCTGAGTTTCAACTCGAGAGATACTTTATACCTTCATCCCCTGAGATAGTTACCGGATGCCAACCTTTTTAGACATCCGTCCTTATAGTTTCCCCTCCTACCCTACTCGTAAGTACGATGAAGATCCTGAAGAAAAGATGCCAACTTCATCATGTTGCGCTGATGCAGAGAAATGAAGACTTCAAATATAATGGACCAACCTATTCGAGAAGGGCAACCAAGGATGAGAAAACTTGTTAGGATTTCGCAGCCAAACCTTTTTCCCTAACTCTACTTCCTAAATCTCGGGACGAGATTTCTTTGAGTGGAGGAGATTTGTAACACCCCCAGTGGTTAACTACAGTAATCCCAACCTAATGATGCCAAGTCACCATGATTAACAAGTCTTGATTATCATTTGAGTCATATCTCATTTCAAATTCCAACTCAAATTGAAAATTCAAATATGAAGTAAAAATAAAAGTTGTTCAAATTTGAAAACTAAATAGTTCATAATTTTGGAAATATTCCATTATAAATAATATTCAGGAAAACAACATCACCTAAATTCCCTAGATGACTCTAACATCCAAAAAAAGTACCAAAACAGTAGCATTTAATCCCATTTCATTTAATCAAAAATCAAATGAAATCATTTTGCCTCCAAACCTTTTTCTGGCAGTGGTAAATATTGCCTAGTATTTAATTGGACAAGACTCATATTTTACAAAAGTGAATTAGTGCTAAAAGTATTACAAAACAGAAACAAAAACAGAAAACAGAAAAATGAAAAAATGAAAAGTGGAAGAGTCTACTGTGCACTTGGGCTTCGAGTGCACAGTGCAGGCCCAGCCCACTGTGCTCGGCCTTTCCTTCCTCCTCCCGCCGCTCGCTTGCGCGCGCACAGCCGAGCCATGGTCGCCATCACACCCGCACCCACTCGCCTCCCCGCGTCGCTACAGGAGCCCTGGGGGGATAAGAACGCTGTCGTGGCCCTCGGGGGCGAGGCCAGGATCTTTTCCCCCTCTCCCCTCGCTCGCTCGCTTCCTCCCCCTCCATGGCCGACGTAGACATCACCGTTCGCTACTCGTCCACATAGCCACCGCCGCCGTATCGCCTCGCCACCGTGCCAAGAAACCGCGCCGTGCTCCTCTACGTCGACTGCTGGCACTCGCCCGTCCGGAGAAGCACCAACGCCGCCGCCAGCTTCCTCTTCTTCCTCGGATCGCCGCCACCGTTCGTCGTCGATCCGGCCACCTCGTGCCTCCCCCGAGCCCGTTTAGCTCAACTACAGGAGTCCAGTGAGCACCTCTCCCTTACCCCTCTCTTCTCGCGGTCAAACGCGCGCTCTAACGAGCTCCCTCGTCGTGGCCAAGCCCGCCACCGGCCAAGTTCCGGTGACCTGTTGGTCACTCTGGCATGTCCATCGTCTTCGCATGGACACGTAGGGCACAATGGCCCCTGTCATTTGCCCGTTGGCACACCGCAGCCGCTGCTCCACCTCCGCCCGAACATGGCCGCCGCCTGCCGTCGTCGCCGGCGCCAACTCCGGCCACTTCAGCCCCCGCAACCGCCGCCGTTGGATGCGCAAGTCCGCCCGCAGCCGAACGAGCCTAGCCGCGCCCGATTTGAGCCTCTGTAGCCGTTTTCCGGCGAGGACCCGAGCGCGCCGCCGCGCGTTTAGGTTGCCGGCGTCACTCCGGTCGCCGGAGCTGACGTGGCTGCCACGTGGCCTACACTGTGTCGATGACAGGTGGGCCCGGTGGGTCCAGTTGACTGGGTTGACCCAGTCAACTGTGCTGACTGGGCTCGCATAGTCACTGACATGCGGGCCCCGCACTGTTTAAACGTTTTTTTATAAATAAATAAAATGCTAATTAATCTGTTAATTAAATTTGTTAATTAGTGTAACACCCCTGAGTAATGAGCCAAAGTGATCTCCAAATTAATGCTAAGCTAATTAGTTTTGCAAAGAATGATCACAGTGAAATCATATCTCATTTCAAATTCCACCACCAAAATTCAATTCAAATTATGAGTGAAATTTGAAGTTGCTCAAAATTGCTGAAAAATAGTTCATGTTTTAGCAAATATTCCAAAACAAATTATTGTTCAGGAAAACAACATCACCACTTTGCTAAAATGAGCTATAGCATTTAAAACAGTGCAAAGACAACAATTTAAATGTCATTTCAATTATGAAAAATTCAAATGGATTCAAAAATTGCCCAAACTTTTTGTGGCAGTATAGAATGTTGCTATGTATTTTTGTGGACAAGTTTCACATTTTTACGAAAGCAATTGGCAGCTCTTTTATTTTTGCAAAATCTTCTGTAAAAAGAAAAACACAAAAGAAATTGAAAAGGCCTAAAGACTACTGTGCAAATGGGCCTAAGTCAAACAGTGCCCGCGGCCCAGCCCACTCTCCCTTTCTCCCTCCTCCCGCTCTCTCTCTGCGCGTGTCGACGCCACGCGTGCCCGACGCCGGTGATGCGCACGCGTCGTTCATCCCCGCCGCCGTCGCCGCCGCGGAGGGGATAAGAGCAACCCCACGCACCCCCTGGTGAACCCTAACCCCCATTCTCCCCTCTTCCTCGCTCGATCTCGAGCTCGCCCGAGACGTCGTCGCCGCCGCAGCTCGATCCCGCGGCCATCGTCGTCCCCGAGCCGCGCCACCCTGTCCATCGGCCTCGCCGTCGTCGAATACCTCGTCCCCGCCCACGCGCGCAAGCCGGGGACCACTGCTTCGAGCTCGGCGTCCTCTTCTTCCTCAGTCGCCGACGACCTCGCCGTAGATTCGCCGCCTCCTGATGCTCCTAAGCCGTCAACGGGCCACCATGCGCCTCCACGGTGAGCACCACGCCGGATCCCCTCCTTCTCCTCTTTTCTTTCGCGCCACAGCTGTCGCGCTCGCCATAGTCGTACCCGCCGCCGCAGCCGAGCTCGTAGGATTCGAACGCTGCCGCCCGCGTCACTTGCCATGCCCCGTAGCGCCATAGCCGTGCATGCCCGAACTCCGGCGCCGCCTCCGCCGCTCGCCGTCATCGATTTCGGCCGATTCCGGCCAAACCACCGCCACCGTTCGACGTGGCATCGAGTGCCCGTTCGAATGGTGCCTCTCGTGCGTCAAATGGACGCCGGACGGCGAGATCCGCCGCGTTTGGCGTCGCCGGCGGCCTGGCGCCGGCCACCGCCGACGTGGCCGCCACATGGGGCTCCCTGGGTCACTGACCAGTGGGCCCAGGGGCCCCAGTTGACCACGTTGACTGGTCAACTGTGCTGAGGTGGCAGCACAGTGTCGCTGACGTGTGGACCCCTACGATTAATTAAACTAATTAGTTTTTAAAATTAACCTGATAATTAGTTTAGACACTGACATGTGGGGCCCCTACCTAATTAATTTCAGATTAGTTTAATTTAATCACTATTTAGCTCCCTGTCAATGACATGTGGGACCCAGCTGTCAGGTTTGATCTGGAAGAGCTGGGGTTGACCACTGATGTCATACTGACATCATCAGTCACTGTTCTAGATAATGTGAATTATTAATTAAAAATAATTCCAAAAATTCCAAAAATTGTTTAAATCTTTGAAAAATCATAGAAAATAAACCGTAGCTCGGATCGAAAAGTTTTCTACATGAAAGTTGATCAGAAAAACGAGACGAACCCGAATACGCCCTCCGTTTATCTGTCACATGCCCACAAACATGCAAACATGGAACCTTCCCCTCCAGTTCAGTATACCAAAAACTGCCTAAGATATTTTCCCGCTTCGTGTGCAACGTGTAGCATTGCATTAGGTCACCACCAGCACTGCATTTTGCCATGCCATGCACTGTGTTGCATTTGATTGCTTTTATTTATTGTTTCTTCCCCCTCTTCTCTTCCGTTAGACCCCGAGACCGACGCAGCTCCGGAGTCCGACTACACCGTTGACAACCCCTCCTTTGCCGCAGAGCTTCCAGGCAAGCAAACCCCCTTGAGCATGCCTATATCACCTATTCTTTCTCCCTCCTGCTTGCATTAGAATTTGCTAATGCTTTTGATTGATCCTATTCGGATGCATAGATTGTTTTTGTAAAGTGCTATTGATACCTTACCTGCTATCCTAAATGCTTAGTATAGGTTGGATGAAAATCCATCTGTGGCCCCTCTTCCTTGTCCTAGTTACCCCGCTTAGTTACCAGTGCCCTGATCGATGTGATCGACGGGCTGAGACCAGCACATCACCACACACACCCCTAAGTTGCTCGACTCTGCAGAGCTAATATCGAGTGCCAAGGGTGATACCTCTTATCTCACTCCTGATGTTGCCTCTGTGGTACAGCTAGTTCGTTGTGGGTTACCGAGGGTGATTCCTCTTTCACCACCTCCGACGAAGCTTCTGTCGTGCAACCCCGCAAGTGTGAATACCATCGACGGTGATTCCTTCGGGTTCACCTTGAAGGGTACGTCGAGTGGGAATCCAACGAGGGTTATTCCTCGGATTCCATCTTGATGATATGGACACACGGTTACCTGGATTTTACTACAGATACTGGATAAAGACGGGTCGACCCTAAGGGGTACCCGCGAGAGATGTGGAGTCGGGTTTACCATGAGGGTACCTGTGAGATAATTACGTGGCACGACCGGACATTCCTAGCCCTTGCCGTAAGTCCACGAGACGGGGCGACGGGGTCACATGATCGTGGATCTCTGCTCGTTTCCACGAGCTCCTAATAATTCACTAATGGATTTGGGTATTTGATCTGAGTTGGCCACTGGCCTATACGCACTACCACCACGCGGGATAATGGTTTAATGGGGCCCTCTGCGCCGTATGTATGAGCCGAAAGCTCTGTCAGACGTCCAGTTCAGCTTTGCGGCACGGCTGGGCCGGCGCCATCCAGGACAGAGGTGGTGCTTGGACTCGCCCTGCGCGCAACGACCCGGAGTGCAAAGGGCGATGGGCCCAAGACCCCTGAGCACTTAGGATGTAGACCGGCGGGGACCTCTCTGCTGAGCCTAGGTAGGACTACGTTGTGTCGATCAGCCGAGGCCGGGCATGACACAGGAAAGTGTGTCCAGCCAGAGTTAATCGAGCGTGTTGGGTAACAGTAGTGCACCCCTGCAGGGAAGATTATCTATTCGAATAGCCATGTCCACGGTAACAGGATGCTCAGTGTAGTATCCCGATCTACTACAACTTGAACTGGATTCATGCTACTTTAATTGGAAGCTCCCGGATGGCTTTCTCGCAAGGAGTCGAGGAAGGATCTCTAGGCTTTGCTTCAACAAGCTTATTACTTTATGTTATGTACTAATCTGCACTCTTCTAATGCTGCAAGACGCTGAAGATGCTAGTCTTCGATAGGCCAGGCCTTTCTCTCTATTCTGGCATTTCTGCAGTCCAGTCCACTGATACAGCCCTTCTTTGATACTGATGCATAAGTAGAATAGTTCTGATGTAAGTCTTGCGAGTACTTTGGATGAGTACTCACGGTTGCTTTGCTTCCCTTTCTCCCCCATACCCGATTGCTGCGACCAAATGACGGAGCCTCGGAGCCAGCCGCCCCAGTCGACGACTACTACTACCCCTCTGGTGGAGCCTACTACTACGTGGAGACCGCCGATGACCACTAGTAGTTTAGGAGGCTCCCAAGCAGGAGGCCTGCGCCTTTTCGATCTTTGTCGTTGTTTTGCCCCGCCTTCTTAAGGCATATATTGTTTAACTTTTATGTCTGTACTCAGATATCTGATGCTTCCGCTAATGCTTGTATGACTCAAGCTTATGTATTCGAGCCCTAGAGGCCCCTGGCTTGTAATATAAAGCTTGTTTGACTTTTATTTGTATTTAGAGTTGTGTTGTGATATCTTCAAGTGAGTCCCTAGGCTTGATCGTGTGCATTTGCGTGTATGATTAGTGCACGGTCGGGCCGGGGGCGTCACAATTAGTTAGACACTGACATGTGGGGCCCATCCCTAATTAATCTCTGTTTAGTTTAATTTAACCACTAGATTAGCTACTGTGTATGACAAGTGGGACCCAGTGGTCAGGTTTGACCTGGACCAGCTGGAGTTGACCGATGACGTCACCCTGACATCATGCTGATGTCACAGGTCACTGTTTTGGATAATTCGAATTTAATAATTAAAACAATTTCAGAAATTCAATAAAACTTTGAAAATTCATATAAAATAAATCGTAACTCAGATGAAAATAATTTATATATGAAAAACAATCAGAAAAATATGACGAATCCGAATATGCCCTCCACATACGTGTCACATGCCTCAAACATACCGAACGTTGAACATTTGCTACCGAAACCATTAAATGAATAGTGTTCGGAGCTGGGAAAATATTCCTGGATATTTTCCCGCTCCGAGTAACATACTTAGTACTGCATTAGAACACCCCTAGCACAGCATGTTGACATGTCATGCACCTCTGTTGCATTTGTTGCCGTGTATTTATTGTTTCTTCCCCCTCCTTCTCTCCCGATAGACCCCGAGACTGCCGACGACACTGCTGAGTACGACTACATCGTCGACGACCAGACCCCTTCAGCAGAGCTTCTAGGCAAGTAAAACCCCCTTGATCATCCAGATATCGCCTGCTCTTTCTCTCTATTGCTTGCATTAAAAATTTCTTCTGTTGTTGCTCTGATAGCTCCTATTCTGATGCATAGCCTGTTTTTCGTCGCCTGCTATTGATACCTTACCTGCTATCCTATGATGCTTAGTTAGGTATGCTAGATTTCATCAGCTGGCCCTTCACCCTTGTCCATTTGACAGGCTTGTTCTCGGGCCATGATCACTCTGGGTGATGATCACGGAAATGTTACATTACAGCAATACTACACACTGATAAAGTCGGGCCGGCTCCAAGAGTGCCCGCGAGATAATGAAACAAGACGAGTTGAACCCAAGGGTACCCGCGAGTGATCTTGTGGCGGAACGACAGGGCAGGCGGAGACCACCTAGGAGAGAGCTGGGCCTGGTCCCTGGTCGTGGTCCGCATGTTACCAAGTCGGAATGACAGGAATCATGTTCGTCTCTGCGAGTTAGTAAACACGTCTAACGGATTTGGGTATTTGATCTGAGTTGGCCGCTGGCCTATACGCACTACCACCACATGGGATAATGGTTTAATGGGGCCCTCTACGTCGTACGTTCCTTCCGAAAGCGATCCAGATGTCACAGTTCAGAGATGCGGGCTGATCGTTGGGGTGGGTGATACGTCCATTTTGCATCATGTTTTGCTACTGTTATTTATAGTGTTTTAATCAATATAACACTTTGTGGAGCAATTCTAATGCCTTTTATCTCTTAATATGCAAGATTTACACGAGGGAGATTGCCGGCAGCTGGAATTCTGGACCTGAAAATGCTATGTCAGAGATACCTATTCTGTACATCTCCAAATGAGCTGAAATTTTACGGAGATTTATTTTGGAATCAATAAAAAATACTGGAAGCAAAAAGTACCTGAGGGGGCCACCCAGGTGCCCACGAGGCACCAGGGCGCGGCACCCCCCCCCCCCAAGGCGTGCCCTGGTACCTCGTGGGGCCCCTGGCCAGCCTCTGGCCCCCATTTTCTGGTATATAAGTCCATTTGCCCTAGAAAAAATAGAGAGAAGACTTTCGGGATGGTGCGCCGCTATCTCGAGGTGGAACTTGGGTAGGAGCACTTTTGCTCTCCGGCGGAGAGATTCTGCCGGGGATACTTCCCTCCGGGAGGGGGAAATCGTCGCCTTCGACATCACCAGCGATCCTCTCATCGTGGGAGGACTAATCTTCATCAACATCTTCACCAGCACCATCTCATCTCAAACCCTAGTTCATCTCTTGTATTCAATCTTTGTCTCAAAACCTCATATTGGTACCTGTGGGTTGCTAGTAGTGTTGATTACATCTTGTAGTTGATGCTAATTGGTTTATTTGGTGGAAGATTATATGTTCAAATCTATTATGCTATTCAATACCCCTCTGATCTTGGGCATGATTATGTTTTGTGAGTAGTTAATTTTGTTCTTGAGTACATGGGAGAAGTCTTGTCATAAGTAATCATGTGAATTTGGTATTCGTTCGATATTTTGATGATATGTATGTTGTTGATTCCCTTAGTGGTGTCGTGTGAACGTCGACTACATGACACTTCACCATCTTTGGGCCTAAGGGAATGCATTGTGGAGTAGTAATTAGATGATGGGTTGCTAGAGTGACAGAAGCTTAAACCCTAGTTTATGCGCTATTCCATAAGGGGCTGATTTGGATCCATATGTTTAATGCTATGGTTAGAGTTATCTTAATTCTTCTTTCGTAGTTGCGGATGCTTGCGAGAGGGGGTAATCATAAGTGGGAGGCTTGTTCAAGTAAGAACAGCACCCAAGCACCGGTCCACCCACATATCAAATTATCAAAGTAGCGAACGCGAATCAAACAAACATGATGAAAGTGACTAGATGAAATTCCCATGTGTCCTCGAGAACGCTTTACTTACTATAAGAGATCGTTCTGGCTTGTCCTTTGCTATAAAAAGAATTGTGCCACCTTGCTGCACTCTTTGTTACTATTGCTACTTGTCACTTGTTACAAATTATCTTGCAATCAAACTACTTGTTAGAAAATACCTTGCCAAAAACCGCTTGTCATTTCCTTTTGCTCCTCGTTGGGTTCGACACTCTTACTTATCGAAAGGACTACGATTGATCCCCTATACTTGTGGGTCATCAAGACTCTTTTCTGGCGCTGTTGCCGGGGAGTGAAGCGCCTTTGGTGAGTGGAATTTGGTAAGGAAACATTTATATTACGTGCTGAAATTTACTGTCACTTGTTACTATGGAAAGTAATCCTTTGAGGGGTTTGTTCGGGGTATCTTCACCTCGACC
Source organism: Elymus sibiricus (assembly GCA_039707655.1). NCBI lineage: Eukaryota > Viridiplantae > Streptophyta > Magnoliopsida > Poales > Poaceae > Elymus > Elymus sibiricus. Next base: position 35,085,070 of record CM077670.1, read on the forward strand.
AGAAACACAAATAGTTGCTCCTCAACCTACTGCACCTACTAAAAATATTTATTATGAGATTCCTCCGGGTATGATAGAGAAACTGCTAGCTAATCCTTATGCAGGAGATAGAACGGTACATCCTGATATGCACTTGATCTATGTGGATGAAATTTGTGGATTGTTTAAGCTTGCAGGTTTATCTGGAGATGGAGTTAAGAAGAAATTATTCTCTTTATCTTTGGAGGGAAAGACATCGATGTGGTATAGGCTATGTGATGACACTGATACATGGGACTAGAACCGATTGAAACTAGAATTCCATCAGAAATTTTATCCTATGCATTTGGTTCATCGTGATCGGAATTATATATATAATTTTTGGCCTCGTGAAGGATAAAGCATTGCTCAAGCTTGGGGGAGGCTTAAGTACATGATGTACACATGCCCCAATCATGAGCTCTCAAAAGAGATAATATTACACCACTTGGGATTGTTAGAGATGTTGAAGTCTTGTGTGGCAAAATCAGATACCCTACTGATTTCTTAGTACTTGGCTCACAACAAGATAATTTTTGTCCCATTATATTTGGTAGACCTTTCTTGAATACCGTTAATGCTGAAATTGATTGTGTTAAAGAAAAGGTTCGAGTTAAGTTTGGTGATATATCTCATGAGTTTAATTTCTCCAAGTTTCGTAGACAACCTCATGATAAAGAATTGCCTAGTAAAGATGAATTATTGGTCTTGCTTCTATTGCCGTACCTCCTACTGATCCGTTAGAACAATATTTGCTAGACCATGAAAACGATATGCATATGAATGAAAGAAATGAATAGATAAGATGTTCTTTGATCAACCACCTATCCTTAAACATAATTTGCCTGTTGAAACTCTTGGAGGCCCTCCTCCGCCTAAATGTGATCCTTCGTTTGAATTGAAGCAATTGCCCGATACATTGAAATATGCTTATCTTGATGAAAAGAAGATATATCCTGTTATTATTAGTGCTAACCTTTCAGCTCATGAAGAAAAGAGATTACTAAAAACTCTAAGGAAGCACCGAGCTGCTATTGGATATACTCTTGATGATCTTAAGGGCATTAGTCCCACTCTATGTCAGCACAAAATTAATATGGAGCCTGATGCTAAACCAGTTGTCGGTCACCAACGACGATTAAATCCTAAGATGAAGGAGGTGGTAAGAACCAAAATATTAAAACTTTTGGAAGCAGGTATATTCTATCCCATAGCTGATAGTAGATGGGTAAGTCCTGTTCATTGTGTCCCTAAGAAAGGAGCTATTACCGTTGTTCCTAATGATAAAAATGAACTCATTCCACAAAGAATTGTAACGGGTTATAGGATGGTAATTGATTTTAGAAAATTAAACAAAGTAACTAGAAAAGATCATTACCCCTTACCTTTTATTGATCAAATGTTAGAAAGATTGTCTAAGCATACACACTTTTGTTTTCTAGATGGTTATTCTGGTTTTTCTCAAATACCTGTATCACAACCCGATCAAGAGAAAACCACCTTTACTTGTCCTTTTGGAACTTATGCTTATAGACGTATGCCTTTTGGTTTATGCAATGCACCTGCTACTTTTCAAAGATGTATGACTGCTATATTCTCTGACTTTTGTGAAAAGATTGTTGAGGTGTTCATGGATGATTTTTCCGTTTACGGAACTTCTTTTGATGATTGCTTAAGCAACCTTGATCGAGTTTTGCAGAGATGTGAAGAAACCAATCTTGTCTTGAATTGAGAGAAGTGCCACTTTATGGTGAATGAAGGCATTATCTTGAGGCATAAAATTTCTGAAAGAGGTATTGAAGTTGATAAAGCTAAGGTTGATGCTATTGAGAAAATGCCATGTCCTAAAGATATTAAAGGTATAAGAAGTTTCCTTGGTCATGCTGATTTCTATAGGAGATTTATTAAAGACTTCACTAAAATTTCTAGGCCTCTCACCAATCTTTTGCAAAAAGATGTTCCATTTGTTTTTGACGATGATTGTATAGAAGCCTTTGAAACACTTAAGAAAGCCTTAACCACTGCACCTATTGTCCAACCACCAGATTGGAACTTGCCTTTTGAGATTATGTGTGATGCTAGTGATTATGCTGTTGGTGCTGTTCTAGGACAGAGAGTTGATAAGAAATTAAATGTTATCCATTATGCTAGTAAAACTCTAGACAGTGCCCAAAGAAATATGCTACTACTGAGAAAGAATTTCTAGCAGTTGTGTTTGCATGTGATAAATTCAGATCTTACATAGTTGATTCTAAAGTAACTGTTCACACCGATCATGCTGCTATTAAATATCTTATGGAAAAGAAAGATGCTAAACCTAGACTCATTAGGAGGGTTCTATTGCTACAAGAATTTGACTTGCATATTACTGATAGAAAGGGAGCTGAGAATCCCGTAGCAGATAATTTGTCTAGAATGGAAAATGTTCTTGATGACCCACTACCGATTAATGATGATTTTCCTGATGAACAATTAGCTGTCATAAATGCTTCTTGTACTACTCCATGGTATGCAGACTATGCCAATTACATTATTCCTAAATACATACCACCTAGTTTCACGTACCAACAAAAGAAAAAGTTCTTCTTTGATTTAAGACATTACTTCTGGGATGACCCACATCTTTATAAAGAAGGGGTAGATGGTATTATTAGACGTTGTATACCTGAGCATGAACAGGAACAACTACAACGGAAGTGTCATTCCGAGGCTTACGGAGGACACCATGCGGGAGACAGAACTGCACACAAGGTATTACAATCTGTTTTTTATTGGCCTACTCTTTTCAAGGATGCTCATAAGTTTTCCTATCGTGTGATGAATGTCAAAGAATTGGTAATGTTGGTAGATGTCAGGAAATGCCTATGAATTATTCACTTGTTGTTGAACCATTTGATGTTTGGGGATTTGATTATATGGGATCTTTTCCTAAATCCAATGGGTACACTCATATTTTAGTTGCTGTTGATTACGTTACTAAGTGGGTAGAAGCTATTCCAACTAGTAGTGCTGATCATAACACTTCTATTAAAATGCTTAAAGAAGTTATTTTCCCGAGGTTTGGAGTCCCTAGATATTTGATGACTGATGGTGGTTCACATTTTATTCATGGTGCATTCCGTAAATTGCTTGCTAAATATGATGTCAACCATAGAATTGCATCTCCCTATCACCCTCAAACTATTGGTCAAGTTGAATTGAGCAATAGACAAATAAAATTAATTTTGCAAAAAACCGTCATTAGATCTAGAAAGAATTGGTATAAGAAACTTGACGATGCATTATGGGCATATAGAACTGCTTATAAAAATCCTATGGGTATGTCTCCTTATAAAATGGTTTATGGAAAAGCATGTCATTTACCTCTTGAGTTAGAACATAAAGCATATTGGGTAATTAAAAAACTCAATTACAATTTTAAACTTGCCGGTGAAAAGAGGTTATTTGATATTAGCTCATTAGATGAATGGAGAACCCAAGCTTATGAAAATGCCAAATTGTTTAAAGAAAAAGTTAAAAGATGGCATGATAGAAGAATTCAAAAACAGGAATTTAAAGTTGGTGAGCAAGTTCTATTATACAATTCTCGTTTGAGATTCTTTGCAGGAAAACTTCTCTCTAAATGGGAAGGACCGTATATCATCGAAGAAGTTTATCGCTCCGGAGCCATCAAAATAAATAACTCCGAAGGCACTAATCCGAGAGTGGTGAATGGGCAAAGATTTAAGCACTATATTTCAGGTACTCCCATTAATGTTGAAACTAATATTATTGAAACAATTACACCAGAGGAATACATAAGAGAGACCTTCCGGAACACTCCAGAACACTAAAAAGGAAGAGGTACGTGATACGGTAAGGACTCCAAAAATTCCATAAAAATACTTTGTGTCAGTTTTGGAATATTAGAAAAAATACAAAATAGGAAACAGCTGAGGGGACCCACCTGGTGCCCACGAGGCACCAGGGCGCGCCACCCCCCCAGGCGCGCCCTGGTGGCTCGTGGGCCCACGTGAGCCTTCCCGACTCCGTTTTCTCCTGGATTACTTGTTTTGCAAGATAAAAAATCTTTATATATATTGCCGGACGTTTTGATCACCGTATCACAGAAATTTCCTCTGTTCTTGTTTCGTGTTATTTTTCTGACAGATCTAGATCGCTATGGCTCCACCATGCTCTTCCAAGGACAAGTTCTATGAGAAGGTCATCAACCCCTACCTACCGGAGGTGATGAAACACCCTCAAGCCATTGAGATGCGTGAGGGGGAGCTTCACATCCGGGATGTTCAAGGACCCAAGAAGACCGGGAGCATGGAGTCCAAGCTCGAAGCGGTGGAGCAGGAGATCTTCAAGTGCCAAGGGATGGTGGAACGTGGACTCAACGCCAACCACTCCATGATCACGGAATTCACCCGTAATCACAAGGTGGAGGACCAATCGATGGGGGACATCATCTTCAAGCTTAATGAATGAATCGACTATCTCCAAGGCCAAATCTATGATCTCCAAAACCAAAATTTTGAGTATGAGGCAAGATTCAAAGGTATGAGTTTAGCTGCAAGTTTCAGGACTCCGGAGACTCGTTCATGTTTCTATGATGGGGAACCTATGCCATGGAAGCCGGAGGATAAGCTCACTACTTCATCACCACCACCATCACCGAAGAAGGAGACTTGAGTACATGGGTATGGGCACTCCCCTTGGCTTGTGCCAAGCTTGGGGGAGGTGCCCCGGTATCGTATCACCATCACTTTTATTATCTTTACCTATTTTTAGTTCGATCCTTAGTTATTTCGTGATCTAGTTGAATAAAAGTTTAGTATGATCTATTTTCGAGTGTTAGCTTCGTGATCTATCTATCTATGTAATCGAGTTGAGAGTTATATAATAAAGAGTAGTTTGAGTTTTTGCTTCTTTACTTTCATGTTCCAATTCTAGCGATGAAAATAATGAAAAAGATCATATGCTAATCCTATGGAAAGTAATGACATTACATAAAGAAAAGTATAAGTGGTAAAATTTATTGGAAGTTAACAAACATAGCATTAGTTAATGATGCAATTCATGAAAGAATTAATAAGGGAAGAGAAGATTCACATGCAAATATGCTATCTTGGACATCTTTTATGATTGTGAGCCCCCATTAAGTATTTTATGTCAAATTGTTGACGTTGGACAAGGAAGACAACGTAATGAATTATGTTTGTTCATATTCACATAGAAGTTATATTGTTATAGATCCTCCAACATGTGATGCTTGCCCAATATCTTTGCTAGCCAAAAATCCACACCGAGTAGAGATACTACTTGTGCATCCAAAACCTTTAAACCCAGTTTCATGTCATGAGAGTCCACTATATCTACCTATGGATTGAATAAGATCCTTCAAGTAAGTTGTCATTGGTGCAAAAAGCAATAAAAATTGCCTCTAAATATGTCTGAACTTTTATTATAAGGGAAATAAGCTTTGTACGAACTTGTGATGGTAGAGAAATAAAAGCGACAGACTGCATAATAAAGGTTGCTATCACAAGGGGCAATATAAAGTGATGTTCCTTTGCATTCAGAGCTCTTGCATACAACAACAAAAAGCGCATGACAACCTCTGCTTCCCTCTGCGAAGGGCCTATCCTTTACTTTTATGTATTTACTTTTTATGTAAGAGTCAATAGTGTTCTCCTCTACTTCCTTTTTATTTTTCTCATTTGTAAGCATCATGTGGTGGGGAAAGATCTAAGCATATATATCCAGTTGGATATGAGTGATCATGAGTTATTATTGTTGACATCACCCTTGAGGTGAATAAGTTGGGAGGCGAAATCACAAGCCCCTATCTTTCTATGTGTCTGGCTGAAACTTTTTGCTCCATATATATGTCGTGAGTGTTAGCAATCATAGAAGACTAAATGATGGTTGAGTATGTGGACTTGCTAAAAAGCTCCTACATTAGACCCTTCCTGAAAATATGATGAATTGCAATTGCATTGTTGACGGAGAACATAGTTTGTTAGTTCTCAAGAAAGTTTATGCCTTATACTCCATTGTTGTGATGAATTGTTACTTGCTCATGAGAAGTTTATGATAATAAATATTGCTGCTATAATAATGATCAAGATGCTACTATGTTCGTATTTTGTTTTTATCGACACCTCTCTCTCTAAACATGTGGACATGATTATCATTATCGGCTTTCGCTTGAGGACAAGCAAGGTCTAAGCTTGGGGGAGTTGATACGTCCATTTTGCATCATGTTTTGCTACTGTTATTTATAGTGTTTTTAATCAATATAACACTTTGTAGAGCAATTCTAATGTCTTTTCTCTCTTAATATGCAAGATTTACACAAGGAGGGATATTGCCGGCAGCTGGAATTCTGGACCTGAAAAAACTATGTCTGAGATACCTATTCTGCACATCTCCAAATGAGCTGAAATTTTACGGAGATTTATTTTGGAATAAATAAAAAATACTGGAAGCAAAAAGTACCAAAGGGGGCCACCCAGGTGCCCACGAGGCACCAGGGCGCGCCACCCCCCCAGGCACTCCCTGGTACCTCATGGGGCCCCTGGCCAGCCTCTGGCCCCCATTTTCTAGTATATAAGTCCATTTGCCCTAGAAAAAATAGAGAGAAGACTTTCGGGATGGTGCGCCGCCGTCTCGAGGCGGAACTTGGGCAGGAGCACTTTTGCTCTCCGGCGGAGAGATTCTGCCGGGGATACTTCCCTCCGGGAGGGGGAAATCGTCGCCATCGACATCACCAGCGATCCTCTCAACGCGGGAGGACTAATCTTCATCAACATTTTCACCAGCACCTGATACGTCCATTTTGCATCATGTTTTGCTACTGTTATTTATAGTGTTTTTGATCAATATAACACTTTGTGGAGCAATTATAATGCCTTTTCTCTCTTAATATGCAAGATTTACACAAGGAGGAAGATTGTCGGCAGCTGGAATTCTGGACCTGAAAAAGCTATGTCAGAGATACCGATTCTGCACATCTCCAAATGATCTGAAATTTTACGGAGATTTATTTTGGAATAAATAAAAAATACTGGAAGCAAGAAGTACCAGAGGGGGCCACCCAGGTGCCCACGAGGCACCAGGGCGCGCCACCCCACCCCCCCCCAGGCGCGCCCTGGTACCTCGCCGGGCCCCTGGCCAGCCTCTGGCCCCCATTTTCTGGTATATAAGTCCATTTGCCCTATAAAAAATAGAGAGAAGACTTTCGGGACGGTGCACCGCCGTCTCGAGGCGGAACTTGGGCAGGAGCACTTTTGCTCTCCGGCGGAGAGATTCTGCCGGGGATACTTCCCTCCGGGAGGGGGAAATCGTCGCCATCGACATCACCAGCGATCCTCTCGTCGTGGGAGGACTAATCTTCATCAACATCTTCACCAGGAACATCTCATCTCAAACCCTAGTTCATGTCTTGTATTCAATCTTTGTCCCAAAACCTCAGATTGGTACCTGTGGGTTGCTAGTAGTGTTGATTACATCTTGTAGTTGATGCTAGTTGGTTTATTTGGTGGAAGATTATATGTTCACATCTATTATGCTATTCAATACCCCTCTGATCTTGGACATGATTATGTTTTGTGAGTAGTTACTTTTGTTCTTGAGGACATGGGAGAAGTCTTGTCATAAGTAATCATGTGAATTTGGTATTCGTTCGATATTTTGATGATATGTATGTTGTTGATTCCCTTAGTGGTGTCGTGTGAACGTCGATTACATGACACTTCACCATCTTTGGGCCTAAGGGAATGCATTGTGGAGTAGTAATTAGATGATGGGTTGCTAGAGTGACAGAAGCTTAAACCCTAGTTTATGCGCTATTCCGTAAGGGGCTGATTTGGATCCATATGTTTAATGCTATGGTTAGAGTTATCTTAATTATTCTTTCGTAGTTGCGGATGCTTGCGAGAGGGGATAATCATAAGTCGGAGGCTTGTTCAAGTAAAAACAGCACCCAAGCACCGGTCCACCCACATATCAAATTATCAAAGTAGCGAACGCGAATTAAAGAAACATGATGAAAGTGACTAGATGAAATTCTCATGTGTCCTCGAGAACGCTTTATTTACTATAAGAGATCGTTCCGGCTTGTCCTTTGCTATAAAAAGGATTGAGCCACCTTGCTGCTCTCTTTGTAACTATTGCTACTTGTCACTTGTTACAAATTATTTTGCTATCAAACTACTCGTTACCGATAATTTCAGTGCTTGCAGAAAATACCTTGCTGAAAACTGCTTGTCATTTCCTTCTGCTCCTCGTTGGGTTCGACACTCTTACTTATCGAAAGGACTATGATTGATCCCCTATACTTGTGGGTCATCAAGACTCTTTTCTGGCGCCATTTCCGGGGAGTGAAGCGCCTTTGGTGAGTGGAATTTGGTAAGGAAACATTTATATTACGTGCTGAAATTTACTGTCACTTGTCACTATGGAAAGTAATCCTTTGAGGGGTTTGTTCGGGGTATCTTCACCTCGACTGGAAACACAAATAGTTGCTCCTCAACCTACTGCACCTACTGAAAATATTTATTATGAGATTCCTCCGGGTATGATAGAGAAACTACTAGCTAATCCTTATGCAGGAGATGGAACAGTACATCCTGATATGCACTTGATATATGTAGATGAAATTTGTGGATTGTTTAAGCTTGCAGGTTTATCCGGAGATGGAGTTAAGAAGAAAGTATTCCCTTTATCTTTGTAGGGAAAGGCATTGATGTGGTATAGGCTATGTGATGATACTGATACATGGGACTGGAACCGATTGAAACTAGAATTCCATCAAAAAAAATATCCTATGCATTTGGTTCATCGTGATCGGAATTATATATATAATTTTTGGCCTCGTGAAGGAGAAAGCATCGCTCAAGCTTGGGGGAGGCTTAAGTACATGATGTACACATGCCCCAATCATGAGCTCTCAAAAGAAATTATCTTACAAAAAAATTATGCTCGGCTTTCTCATGATAATCAAACTACGCTCGATTCTTCTTCGACTGGCTCCTTCATGAAGAAAACTATTGAATTTAGATGGGATCTTCTGGAAAGGATTGAACGCAACTCTGAAGATTGGGAACTCGACAAAGGTCATGAGTCAGGTATAATACTTGAGTTTGATTGTGTTAAATCTTTTATGGCCACCGATGCTTTTCATAAGTTTAGCACTAAATATGGACTTGACTCTGAGATAGTAGCTTCTTTTTGTGAATCATTTGCTACTCATGTTGATCTCCCTAAGGAGAAGTGGTTTAAATATCATCCCCCTGTTAAAGAAAAGATTGAGGACCCCGTTAGTGTTAAAGAAGAAACAATTGTTTACCATGTTGATCCAGTTGTGCCTACTGCTTATATTGAGAAAGCACCATTTCCTATTAGGATTAAGGAACATGCTAAAGCTTCAACTGTGGTTAACAAAAGTAATATTAGAGCACCTAGACCCTCTGAACAAATTAAAGTTGAACCTAATGTTGCTATGGTTAAAGATCTCTTAGTCGATAATATAGATGGGCATGTTATTTACTTTTGTGAGGAGGCTACTAGAATTGCTAAACCTGTTAGAAATGAACGAGATAAGTTAGACAAGAACAAGCCCGTAGTTGGTATGCCTGTTATTTCTGTTAAGATTGGAGATCATTGCTATCATGGTTTGTGTGATATGGGTGCTAGTGTGAGTGCTATTACATTTTCTTTATATCAAGAAGTAATGCATGAAATTGCACCTGTTGAGATTGAAGATATTGATGTTACTATTAAGCTTGCGAATAGAGACACTATTACACCACTTGGGATTGTTAGAGATGTTGAAGTCTTGTGTGGCAAAATCAAATACCCTACTGATTTCTTAGTACTTGGCTCACAACAAGATAATTTTTGTCCCATTATATTTGGTAGACCTTTCTTGAATACCGTTAATGCTGAAATTGATTGTGTTAAAGAAAAGGTTCGAGTTAAGTTTGGTGATATATCTCATGAGTTTAATTTCTCCAAGTTTCGTAGACAACCTCATGATAAAGAATTGCCTAGTAAAGATGAAATTATTGGTCTTGCTTCTATTGCCGTACCTCCTACTGATCCGTTAGAACAATATTTGCTCGACCATGAAAACGATATGCATATGAATGAAAGAAATGAAATAGATAAGATGTTCTTTGATCAACCACCTATCCTTAAACATAATTTGCATGTTGAAACTCTTGGAGGCCCTCCTCCGCCTAAAGGTGATCTTGTATTTGAATTGAAGCAATTGCCCGATACATTGAAATATGCTTATCTTGATGAAAAGAAGATATATCCTGTTATTATTAGTGCTAACCTTTCAGCTCATGAAGAAAAGAGATTACTAAAAACTCTAAGGAAGCACCGAGCTGCTATTGGATATACTTTTGATTATCTTAAGGGCATTAGTCCCACTCTATGTCAGCACAAAATTAATATGGAGCCTGATGCTAAACCAGTTGTCGATCACCAACGACGATTAAATCCTAAGATGAAGGAGGTGGTAAGAACCGAAATATTAAAACTTCTGGAAGCAGGTATAATCTCTCCCATAGCTGATAGTAGATGGGTAAGTCCTGTTCATTGTGTCCCTAAGAAAGGAGGTATTACCGTTGTTCCTAATGATAAAAATGAACTCGTTCCACAAAGAATTGTAACTGGTTATAAGATGGTAATTGATTTTAGAAAATTAAACAAAGCTACTAGAAAAGATCATTACCCCTTACCTTTTATTGATCAAATGTTAGAAACATTGTCTAAGCATACACACTTTTGTTTTCTAGATGGTTATTCTGGTTTTTCTCAAATACCTGTATCACAACCCGATCAAGAGAAAACCACCTTTACTTGTCCTTTTGGAACTTATGCTTATAGACGTATGCCTTTTGGTTTATGCAATGCACCTGCTACTTTTCAAAGATGTATGACTGCTATATTCTCTGACTTTTGTGAAAAGATTGTTGAGGTGTTCATGGATGATTTTTCCATTTATGGAACTTCTTTTGATGATTGCTTAAGCAACCTTGATCGAGTTTTGCAGAGATGTGAAGAAACTAATCTTGTCTTGAATTGGGAGAAGTGCCACTTTATGGTGAATGAAGGCATTGTCTTGGGGCATACAATTTCTGAAAGAGGTATTGAAGTTGATAAAGCTAAGGTTGATACTATTGAGAAAATGCCATGTCCTAAAGATATTAAAGGTATAAGAAGTTTCCTTGGTCATGCTGGTTTCTATAGGAGATTTATTAAAGACTTCTCTAAAATTTCTAGGCCTCTTACCAATCTTTTGCAAAAAGATGTTCCAATTGTTTTTCACAATGATTGTCTAGAAGCCTTTGAAACACTTAAGAAAGCCTTAACCACTGCACCTATTGTCCAACCACCTGATTGGAACTTGCCTTTTGAGATTATGTGTGATGCTAGTGATTATGTTGTTGGTGCTGTTCTAGGACAGAGAGTTGATAAGAAATTAAATGTTATCCATTATGCTAGTAAAACGCTAGACAGTGCCCAAAGAAATTATGCTACTACTGAGAAAGAATTTCTAGCAGTTGTGTTTGCATGTGATAAATTCAGATCTTACATAGTTGATTCTAAAGTAACTGTTCACACCGATCATGCTGCTATTAAATACCTTATGGAAAAGAAAGATGCTAAACCTAGACTCATTAGGTGGGTTCTATTGCTACAAGAATTTGACTTGCATATTATTGATAGAAAGGGAGCTGAGAATCCCGTAGCAGATAATTTGTCTAGAATGGAAAATGTTCTTGATGACCCACTTCCTATTAATGATGATTTTCCTGATGAACAATTAGTTGTCATAAATGCTTCTTGTACTACTCCATGGTATGCGGACTATGCTAATTACATTGTTGCTAAATTTATACCACCTAGTTTCACATACCAACAAAAGAAAAAGTTCTTCTTTGATTTAAGACATTACTTCTGGGATGACCCACATATTTATAAAGAAGGGGTAGATGGTATTATTAGACGTTGTATACCTGAGCATGAACAGGAACAAATCCTACGGAAGTGTCATTCCGAGGCTTACGGAGGACACCATGCGGGAGACAGAACTGCACACAAGATATTGCAATCTGGTTTTTATTGGCCTACTCTTTTCAAGGATGCTCGTAAGTTTGTCCTATCTTGTGATGAATGTCAAAGAATTGGTAATGTTGGTAGACGTCAGGAAATGCCTATGAATTATTTACTTGCTGTTGAACCATTTGTTGTTTGGGGATTTGATTATATGGGACCTTTTCCTAAATCCAATGGGTATACTCATATTTTAGTTGCTGCTGATTACGTTACTAAATGGGTAGAAGCTATTCCAACTAGTAGTGCTGATCATAACACTTCTATTAAAATGCTTAAAGAAGTTATTTTCCCGAGGTTTGGAGTCCCTAGATATTTGATGACTGATGGTGGTTCACATTTTATTCATGGTGCATTCCGTAAATTGCTTGCTAAATATGATGTCAACCATAGAATTGCATCTCCCTATCACCCTCAAACTAGTGGTCAAGTTGAATTGAGCAATAGAGAAATAAAATTAATTTTGCAAAAAACCGTCAATAGATCTAGAAAGAATTGGTCTAAGAAACTTGACGATGCATTATGGGCATATAGAACTGCTTATAAAAATCCTATGGGTATGTCTCCTTATAAAATGGTTTATGGAAAAGCATGTCATTTACCTCTTGAGTTAGAACATAAAGCATATTGGGCAATTAAAGAACTCAATTACGATTTTAAACTTGCCGGTGAAAAGTGGTTATTTGATATTAGCTCTTTAGATGAATGGAGAACCCAAGCTTATGAAAATGCCAAATTATTTAAAGAAAAAGTTAAAAGATGGCAGGATAGAAGAATTCAAAAATGGGAATTTAAAGTGGGTGAGCAAGTCCTATTGTACAATTCTCGTTTGAAATTCTTTGCAGGAAAACTTCTCTCTAAATGGGAAGGACCGTATATCATCGAAGAAGTTTATCACTCCGAAGCCATCAAAATAAACAACTCCGAAGGCACTAATCCGAGAGTGGTGAGTGGGCAAAGAATTAAGCACTATATTTTAGGTACTCCCATTAATGTTGAAACTAATATTATTGAAACAATTACACCGAAGGAATACATAAGAGAGACCTTCCGGAACACTCCAGAACCCTGAAAAGGAAGAGGTATGTGATACGGTAAGTAAACCGACTCCAAAAATTCCATTAAAATGCTTTCTGTCAGTTTTGGAATATTAGAAAAAATAAAAAAATAAGAAACAGCCGAGGGGACCCACCTAGTGCCCACGAGGCACCAGGGCGCGCCACCCCCCCAGGCGCGCCCTGGTGGCTCGTGGGCCCCACGTGAGCCTCCCCGGCTCCGTTTTCTTCTGGATTACTTGTTTTGCAAGAGAAAAAATCTTTATATATACTCCAGGATGTTTTGACCACCGTATCACAGAAATCTCCTCTGTTCTTGTTTCGTGCTATTTTTCTGACAGATCCGAAAGTATGTCGTCTCAAGACTCGGATGGAGAGAGCTTTGTATCACACTATGTTACAAATCCAAGGATCTATGGGGATATAGATCCCTATGGATGGTCCGCGGAGGAGGAGTGAGATGCTGACATAAAGGGAAAGGAAGACACAAGCTCGGATGAAGAAGATGCCCCTCTACCTCAACCCGGAGATATACATGTGGAGTTCAAGAAGTCGAGCCTTCCAAGCACAGTAAACAAATATAAGATCCAAATTATCCCTTTCCGTCTTTTACAGGAAAACAAGAACGTATTGTGTGAGAAGATGGTGAAGCTTGAACAAGAAATTAGCAAATTGAAGGAAGAAAATTATGTTCTCAAGCGGAAACTGAAGGACAAGCTCACCACTTCATCACCACCACCATCACCGAAGAAGGAGACTTGACCACATGCATATGGGCACTCCCCTTGGCTTGTGCCAAGCTTGGGGGAGGTGCCCCGGTATCGTATCACCATCACTTTTATTATCTTTACCTATTTTTAGTTCGATCCTTAGTTATTTCGTGATCTAGTTGAATAAAAGTTTAGTATGATCTATTTTTGAGTGTTAGCTTCGTGATCTATCTATCTATGTAATCGAGTTGAGAGTTATATAATAAAGAGTAGTTTGAGTTTTTGCTTCTTTACTTTCATGTTCCAATTCTAGCAATGAAAATAATGAAAAAGATCATATGCTAATCCTATGGAAAGTAATGACATTACATAAAGAAAAGTATAAGTGGTAAAATTTATTGAAAGTTAACAAACATAGCATTAGTCAATGATGCAATTCATGAAAGAATTAATAAGGGAAGAGAAGATTCACATGCAAATATACTATCTTGGACATCTTTTATGATTGTGAGCCCCCATTAAGTATTTTATGTCAAATTGTTGACATTGGACAAGGAAGACAACGTAATGAATTATGTTTGTTCATATTCACATAGAAGTTATATTGTTATAGATCCTCCAACATGTGGTGCTTGTCCAATATCTTTGCTAGCCAAAAATCCGCACCAAGTAGAGATACTACTTGTGCATCCAAAACAATTAAACCCAATTTCATGTCATGAGAGTCCACTATATCTACCTATGGATTGAATAAGATCCTTCAAGTAAGTTGTCATCGGTGCAAAAAGCAATAAAAATTGCCTCTAAATATGTCTGAACTTTTATTGTAAGGGAAATAAGCTTTGTACGAACTTGTGATGGTAAAAAAATAAAAGCGACAGACTGCATAATAAAGGTTGCTATCACAAGGGGCAATATAAAGTGATGTTCCTTTGCATTCAGAGCTCTTGCATCCAACCAAAAGCGCATGACAACATCTGCTTCCCTCTGCGAAGGGCCTATCCTTTACTTTTATGTATTTACTTTTTATGTAAGAATCAATAGTGTTCTCCTCTACTTCCTTTTTATTTTTCTCTTTTGTAAGCATCATGTGGTGGGGAAAGATCTAAGCATATATATCCAGTTGGATATGAGTGATCATGAGTTATTATTGTTGACATCACCCTTGAGGTGAATAAGTTGGGAGGCGAACTCACAAGCCCCTATCTTTCTATGTGTCTGGCTGAAACTTTTTGCTCCATATATATGTCGTGAGTGTTAGCAATCATAGAAGACTAAATGATGGTTGAGTATGTGGACTTGCTGAAAAGCTCCTACATGAGACCCTTCCTGAAAATATGATGAATTGCAATTGCATTGTTGACTGAGAACATAGTTTGTTAGTTTTGAAGAAAGTTTATACCTTATACTCCATTGTTGTGGTGAATTGTTACTTGCTCATGAGAAGTTTATGATAATAAATATTGCTGTTATAGTAATGATCATGATGCTACTTTATCCGAATTTTGTTTTTATCGACACGTCTCTCTCTAAACATGTGGACATGATTATCGATATCGGCTTTCGCTTGAGGACAAGCGAGGTCTAAGCTTGGGGGAGTTGATACGTCCATTTTGCATCATGTTTTGCTACTGTTATTTATAGTGTTTTTGATCAATATAACACTTTGTGGAGCAATTCTAATGCCTTCTCTCTCTTAATATGAAAGATTTACACAAGGAGGAAGATTGTCGGCAGCTGGAATTCTGGACCTGAAAAAGCTATGTCAGAGATACCTATTCTGCACATCTCCAAATGAGCTGAAATTTTACGGAGATTTATTTTGGAATAAATAAAAAATACTGGAAGCAAGAAGTACCAGAGGGGGCCACCCAGGTGCCCACGAGGCACCAGGGCGCGCCACCCCCCAGGCGTGCCCTGGTACCTCGTCGGGCCCCTGGCCGGCCTCTGGCCCCCATTTTCTGGTATATAAGTCCATTTGCCCTAGAAAAAATAGAGAGAAGGCTTTCAGGATGGTGCGCCACCGTCTCGAGGCGGAACTTGGGCAGGAGCACTTTTGCTCTCCGGCGGAGAGATTCTGCCAGGGATACTTCCCTCCGGGAGGGGGAAATCGTCGTCATCGACATCACCAGCGATCCTCTCATCGTGGGAGGACTAATCTTCATCAATATCTTCACCAGCACCATCTCATCTCAAACCCAAGTTCATCTCTTGTATTCAATCTTTGTCCCAAAACCTCAGATTGGTACCTGTGGGTTGCTAGTAGTGTTGATTACATCTTGTAGTTGATGCTAGTTGGTTTATTTGGTGGAAGATTATATGTTCACATCTATTATGCTATTCAATACCCCTCTGATCTTGGACATGATTATGTTTTGTGAGTAGTTACTTTTGTTCTTGAGGACATGGGAGAAGTCTTGTCATAAGTAATCATGTGAATTTGGTATTCGTTCGATATTTTGATGATATGTATGTTGTTGATTCCCTTAGTGGTGTCGTGTGAACGTCGACTACATGACACTTCACCATCTTTGGGCCTAAGGGAATGCATTGTGGAGTAGTAATTAGATGATGGGTTGCTAGAGTGACAGAAGCTTAAACCCTAGTTTATGCGTTATTCCATAAGGGGCTGATTTGGATCCATATGTTTAATGCTATGGTTAGAGTTATCTTAATTCTTCTTTCATAGTTGCGGATGCTTGTGAGAGGGGGTAATCATAAGTGGGAGGCTTGTTCAAGTAAGAACAGCACCCAAGCACCGGTCCACCTACATATCAAATTATCAAAGGAGCGAACGCGAATCAAACAAACATGATGAAAGTGACTAGATGAAATTCCCATGTGTCCTCGAGAACGCTTTACTTACTATAAGAGATCGTTCCGGCTTGTCCTTTGCTATAAAAAGGATTGGGCCACCTTGCTGCACTCTTTGTTACTATTGCTACTTGTCACTTGTTACAAATTATCTTGCTATCAAACTACTCGTTACTGATAATTTCAGTGCTTGCAGAAAATACCTTGCTGAAAACCGCTTGTCATTTCCTTCTGCTCCTCGTTGGGTTAGACACTCTTACTTATCGAAAGGACTACGATTGATCCCCTATACTGGTGGGTCATCAGCACCATCTCATCTCAAACCCTAGTTCATCTCTTGTATTCAATCTTGGCCTCAAAACCTCAGATTGGTACCTGTGGGTTGCTAGTAGTGTTGATTACATCTTGTAGTTGATGCTAGTTGGTTTATTTGGTGGAAGATTATATGTTCACATCTATTATGCTATTCAATACCCCTCTGATCTTGGACATGATTATGTTTTGTGAGTAGTTACTTTTGTTCTTGAGGACATGGGAGAAGTCTTGTCATAAGTAATCATGTGAATTTGGTATTCGTTCGATATTTTGATGATATGTATGTTGTTGATTCCCTTAGTGGTGTCGTGTGAACGTCGACTACATGACACTTCACCATCTTTGGGCCTAAGGGAATGCATTGAGGAGTAGTAATTAGATGATGGGTTGCTAGAGTGACAGAAGCTTAAACCCTAGTTTATGCGTTATTCCGTAAGGGGCTGATTTGGATCCATATGTTTAATGTTATGGTTAGAGTTATCTTAATTCTTCTTTCGTAGTTGCGGATGCTTGCGAGAGGGGGTAATCATAAGTGGGAGGCTTGTTCAAGTAAGAACAGCACCCAAGCACCGGTCCACCCACATATCTAATTATCAAAGTAGCGAACGCGAATCAAACAAACATGATGAAAGTGACTAGATGAAATTCCCATGTGTCCTCGAGAACGCTTTACTTACTATAAGAGATCGTTTCAGCTTGTCCTTTGCTATAAATAGGATTGGGCCACCTTGCTGCACTCTTTGTTACTATTGCTACTTGTCACTTGTTACAAATTATCTTGCTATCAAACTACTCGTTACCGATAATTTCAGTGCTTGCAGAAAATACTTGCTGAAAACCGCTTTTCATTTCCTTCTGCTCCTCGTTGGGTTCGACACTCTTACTTATCGAAAGGACTACGATTGACCCCCTATACTTGTGGGTCATCAGTGGGCTGGTTACATCATTTGTATATATATACAGTGTCGCGCCTGGGCCCCGACCAGTCACGCAACGTGCAGGAGTGCAGAGGGCGATGGGCCCAAGACCCCTTCGCACTTAGGATTTAGAACGGCGTGTTGACCTCTCTGGAGAGTCTAGGTTGGTCTACGGCGTGTCGATTACCCGAGGCTGGGTATTACCCAGCAAGTGTGTCCGGCCAGATGTAATCGAGCGTGTTGGGTAACAGTAGTGCACCCCTGCAGGGTAGTGATCTATTCGAATAGCCGTGTCCACAGTAACAGGACGCTCGGAGTTGTATCCTGATCTACTGCAACTATGAATGGATACCGTTACAATGTTAAACTGCTACTACTGCTCTTGGGATCACTTTCTCGCAGGGTAGTCGAGGAAGGATCTTAGGGCATTGCTAATATATACTTATTATTATGTACTTCTGTGTTCTATTCTCTTCTGATGCTGTAAGATTGCTTCAAGATGCTAGTCTTCGATAGGCTAGGCCTTCCCCCCTCTGTTCCGGCATTTCTGTAGTTTAGTCCAAAGATATAGCCCCATTCCTTTGATACCGATGCATACTTAGTATAGTTCTGATGTAAGTCTTGCGAGTACTTTGGATGAGTACTCACGGTTGCTTTTCTACCTCTTTTTCCCCTACCCGGTCGCTGTGATCAGACGACGAAGTCCAGGAGCAGGAGATCCCCGGAGGCACCTACTACTACGTAGAGCCCGCCGACCAGGAGTAGTTCGGAGGCCCTAGGCAGGAGGCCTTCGCCTTTTCGATCAGTGTCGCTGTTATGCTAGCCTTCTTAAGGCAAACTTGACTAACTATGTCTGTACCCAGATAATATTTGTTTGTATGACCTATGTATTCGGGTCCTCGTGACCCCTGGTTTGTAATATGAAGATTTATGTTAAATTTGTGTCTAGAGTTGTGTTGTGATATCTTCCCGTGAGTCTCTGATCTCGATCGTGCATGTTTGCGTGTATGATTAGTGCATGGTTGAGCAGGGGCGTCACAACAGGATTATATGATTTTGTAGGGATAACGTTCTTTAGCATTTTTATTTTGAAAGACATGATTGTTTGCTAGTATGCCTGAGTATTGATGTCTTTATATAAAATTATAGACTATTGCTTTGAATCATTTGGATCTTATTATTCATACCGTAAGAGAGAGATTACATGATGAAACATGATAGGTAGCATTCCACATCAGAAATTATGTTTTTATCATTTACCTACTCGAGGACGAGCAGGAATTAAGCTTGGGTTTGCTTGATACGTCTCCAACGTATCTATAATTTTTGAGGTAATATCACCGGGAGTCATAGAACTTGCGGTTGATGTTCAGTTTGGTGCTAGAACTTTGAAAATACGGATTTCCAGTCACTTAACTTGACTGAAGTGCGCACATACGGTCACAAAACGCGTATGTGGATGTATGCATGTGTATGACCCCACCTGCCAATGAGTAATGGTGTCCAGCCGACGTATTTTTACAGGAAACACCCTTGTATTTTTTTATTCACGGAAAAAGACAACCACCGTGACATATTTTCACACAAAACCCCCTCGCATTTTTTTATTTACAGAAAAGCCAACAACTGTACTGCAAAAAATAACACAAAAAATGGTGGCGCCGTGAATCGAACCCGCGACTAAAGTTTCCAAAACAACAGAGTCTAGCCACTCCGCCGTTCACATTCGCAAGTCTAATACGAATTACGAGTTTATCTGTATTGAACGATGTGCCATCTGTTATTACAAAATGAAAATCAACAAAAAAAAGAGTGGCCTCCAGTTGTCGAACCAATGACCAGACACTTGCAAAGAAGACACGCTAGCCACTACAACATACCCATGTACATCTTTAATCTGAATAAGCGTTCTTAATGTACGAGAATAAAGGCGCTCCCATAGTTGAAATGGGCTATGGCCAGTGCAGCCCATTTGGCACCAGTTCATTTTTTTTAGAAATTTGTAGATAGTATGTAAATTATATTTTCAGTAATAAAAATAATCTTTATATATTCGTGTGTTATAAATATTGTACATACAAACGAAATAACCTACTTTTAAAATTGTTCATGTATTACTTTAAAATATTCATATATTAAAACATATTTATGAATTATAAAAATGTTCGAGCCCCGCGGCACCCCAATTTTTGGTGTTAATTTCTGCACTACTGGTTTGCTTTTCTGCAAAATAAAAAAATTGTGGTGGTTGGTTTTTTTGCGAATAAAAAAAATACAACGATGTTTTCTGCAAAATAACGTCGGCGGGCACCATTACTCACTGACAGGTGGGGTCGTACACATGAATACGTCCACATACTCATTTTGTGACCGTGCACGCTTGAGTCAAGTTCAGTGACTGGAAATCCGTATTTTTAAAGTTCTAGCACCAAGCTGAACATCGAGCGCAAGTTCTATGACTCCCAGTGATATTACCTCATAATTTTTTATTGTTCCATGCTATTATAGTATCAATCTTGGATGTTTTTATATTTAATTATATATCATTTTTTGGGACTAACCTATTAACCCAGTGCCTAGTGCCAGTTGCTGTTTTCTGCTTGTTTTTGGCTTTTCAGAGAAACAGTACCAAATGAAGTCCAAATGCCACGAAACTTTTTGGAGATTTTTTTCTGAACAAAAGAAACCTGGGAAGCTTCGGGAGGAGGCCAGAAGCCCCACGGGGGCTTCACAAGGCACTAGGGCGCGCCCCAGGGGGGCGCGCCGTAGTACCTTGAGGGGCCCACGTGACTCCTTTTGACCTAATTCCACTTCTATAAATTCACAAATATTGGGAAACCCCCAGAGATCCAGAAGAGAAAACCTTTCCGCCGACGCAAGCCTCTGTTCTTCCACGATCCCATCTGGAGGCCTTTTCCGGTACTCTGCCGGAGGGGGAATCGATCACGGAGGGCTTCTACATCAACCTTGCTGCCCTTCCGATGATGTGTGAGTAGTTTACCATAGACCTACGGGTCCATAGCTAGTAGCTAGATGGCTTCTTCTCTCTCTTTGATCTTCAATACAATGTTCTTCTCGATGTTCTTGGAGTTCTATCCGATGTAATCTTCTTTTGCGGTGTGTTTGTTGGGATCCGATGAATTGTGAGTTTATGATCAGATTATTCATGAGAAATATTTGAGTCTTCTCTGAACTCTTCTATGCATGATTATTATAGCTTTGTATTTCTCTCCGATCTATCGGTTTAGTTTGGCCTACTAGATTGATTTTTCTTGCAATGAGAGAGGTGCTTTGTGATGGGTTCAATCTTGCGGTGCTCAATCCCAGTGACAGAAAGGGACATGACACGTATTTGTATTGTTGCCATTAAGGATAAAAAGATGGGGTTTATTCATATTGCTTGAATTTGCTTCTCTACATCATGTCATCTTGCTTAAGGCGTTACTCTGTTTCATACTTAATATCCTAGATGCATGCTGGATAGCGGTCGATGGGTGGAGTAATAGTAGTAGATGCAGGCAGGAGTCGGTCTACTTGTCTCGGACGTGATGCCTATATATATGATCATTGCCATGAATCCGTCATAATTATTTGCTTTTCTATCAATTGCCCAACAGTAATTTGTTTACCCACCGTATGCTTATGTGCTCAAGAGAGAAGCCTCTAGTGAAAACTATGGTCCCCGGGTCTATCTTTATCATATAAAAAACCTAAAAATACCTTACTGCAATTTATTTACTTTTATTTTAAATAGTAGTTTAGTTTATCTATTTACCGCGATAAGATTTAATCCTTGCAAAATAACCGCTAAGAGGATTGACAACCCTCTTATTTGCATTGGGTGCAAGTGTTTGCTCTTGTGTGTGCAGGTGCGCTTAACGGAATTTTGCTTGGTTCTCCTACTGGATTGATAACCTTGGTTCTTAACTGTGGGCAATACTTATCTCTACTGTACTGCATCATCCTCTCCTCTTCGGGGAAATACCAACGCAGACTACAAATAGCACGCCCATGAACTTACTATTTTTATAGGGATCTATTTGCAAACTTGCTGTTTTTTTTCTTACAAACCATGCTAAGGGCGTATCGAGGAAAAATAATTGAAAAAATATTGCCTTGTCTAGGACTCAAACCTCAAGTCCTTGGTCGTTTGTAAGAGTCTAGCAAACTACTGAAACACTAACCGGTTTGTGCCTATATATTATAATTGATGCCTTTAAAATTAAGCTTTGTAAGATTATGTACATTCTACTCCTTCGGCAGATTGATTTTCTTCTGGTTTTTACTCGTCCAATTTCCTTCTGTTGGCAATCATATCAAGTCTTGTTAGCTAGTTTTCTTCCTTTTGAAATTAACTAGTTAATTGCTCGTGTGTTGCAACCGGGCATACATATTCTAGTGGTTCAACACCAATTGCGTCTGGCATATACCTTACACCCATCATATTCTATATTTTTGTTAACATTTGATATGATTTGAGTATGGGTAGAGAAAGGCAAGAAATGTATTGATTTAGTTGAGGTTTGGTTAGATTTGATTTGATTTGGGTATAGGTAGGGGAAGGCAAGGACAGTTTTGATTTAGTTGAGATTTTGATGGGATTTTATTTGATTGAGTTAATGCATGACATAGTTTTGGGAGTAAGAATGACGGACGAACGTGCAAACAACAAACCTACCATCACGACCGTGGACTCCCCTTTAAAAGTAAAGATTGTTTTGAAAGCACTTTTTCAAAAAGTAAAAATAAAAATGTATAAGACCATAGTGCATCAGGAGGGTTTGAACCGACACCCTAAGGTAATGTGCAAACTGTGACTACTAGAATGCAAAGTGTTTTGTATTTCTAACGGGTCACATAACAAATATAGGATCGAACAAGCAAAAATCAGAAGAAAATCGATCTGTCTAGCGAGAAGATTGTACATAATCTTACAAAGGTTAATTTCAAAGGCATCAATTTTAATATATAGGGCGGGGGGGGGGGGGAATCGGTTGGTGTTCCAGTGGTTTGCTAAACCCTTATTTGATCAAACTAATGAGTTTATGCCCTAAATCGATCATTTTCCAAGTTGTTGGCCTAAAGCGCTCATTCAGTTTGAGTTAATTGACTACTGGCGCATTTCACTCTCAGAATAAAATTTAACAATCCATACATAGGCGATACACGAATGAATCAATCGAC
Organism: Elymus sibiricus; assembly: GCA_039707655.1. Lineage (NCBI taxonomy): Eukaryota > Viridiplantae > Streptophyta > Magnoliopsida > Poales > Poaceae > Elymus > Elymus sibiricus. The sequence continues at coordinate 35,108,200 of CM077670.1, forward strand.
TCTCTTGTTGCGCTCGCTGATTTTTCTTCTTCTTGTTGTTGAACAACTTCTTACCTTCCTCATCCAACAGGCTAGTGTCCTGCAACATGATTCTTGACTCCTATGTGTCCCTCGCAAGTCTCAACTTCTCTTTCTCGAACTCAATTGTCTCCACCGTCTTCAGATTTTCAAGCTCCCCTTTTGCCCATTTCTCTTACTTCTCCATGTCGATCTTCTCCCTCTTAATTCTCAACCTCTCCTGGACGAATAATATCCTCTCCTCTTTGCACGTACAAAAAAAGCTTGTACCTCTCCTCCTTGGTGGAAAAAATGTCCGTCCATGTGGCGAACATTTTTCTTGTCGCGTTGTCACGCGCGGCCCTCTCCTTCTCCCACTTTTTTCCCATCACCTCCCGGATACTCTTTGACATGGCCCCTTGTTCGTCCGCCCCTCCACTAGGCTCATCGTCGCCATCCAATCCAATGGATTGATGTGAGCTTGAGCAATCGTTGTTCATCTTCTTAGTGGGGTTCCTGAGCTCATCGTAATTCTTCACCTTCTTGGTGTCGCTTCTGAGCTCATCAGAGATGGTTTGTCACTTCAGTTTCTCATTCAATTTCAACCAATAATGACACATAAATGGTTTTTTCTTAACTTGTTGGTACAAAGTGGCGGCCAACCCCATATAGCAAACAAGAATCACTCAAGATAATGCCAGAAACAAAGCAAGCGATACAAATGATGAAAATGTGAAGCAAGTCAAACATACATGGCTTCGGAGTGCAATGCTACTTTGCTTTCGACCAACTACTTGTGCATAGAAACCACAAAACTTATTCACGGACTCTTGGATGTTCGCCCACCTATGTTGGAGATAGCCCTCAGTGCGAGTGGTATGGATGGCAACCGGCTCCACGTAGTGCTTGTGTTCAGGGTAATGTTTGTGGATTTTTCCCCGATACTTTGTGCCCTCTTGCTCGGTTTCACATATAGGGTTGTGGATGTCAGTCCTCTTACCTTTGTTCCCTTCTTTTTCAGTGCCCAATATTTCCCCAACATCAAACAAAGGGGAATTGGTATCATCCAACTCATAAGGTGAAGGCTCTTGACCATCAACACAATGAAACAACTATACCATGCACCGTCTCCCGCGTGTACCACCCTGTAATACCTTATGATGAACACCCATGTAGGGATCGAATGCAATGGTCGAATACATGTTCTCTGGGATGACATCGGGATCCCAAGGACTCGTGCAGTGTCACCCTAGTGTAGCATGACGTTGTAGTGGTCAACATCCTCAGATCCTTGCCCAAACAACATCGGAGATGGCGGGGCGGAGGTAGATCCCCTCCCCCCCCCAATCCGCAACGGTGTTGGCAATGGTAGCGCCAGCGTGGAGGCCAACCGATGCAATTTGTAGAGTGTTTGTGTAATCTCCTCGATACACATCTCTAGTGCCTTAGTGTGTGCTCGATTATACTGAAAAATTGTGTTGGTGTCGGTGACTTATGTTGTCAGCTCTGAGAGCTACGGATGCACACATGTGAAGGAATCATGGAGTTGCTTCGACATCGCAGTGGTCATGGTACTCCCTGCCACCACTCCTTCCATGGTCTACGTTGTGATGGCCTCGAAGGGATTGAGTCTCCTTAGCGTAAACGTAGAGTGGTGGGTGGCTCTCATACCAAGAATTGTCATGGACCTAACCTAGTTTTGAAAAGCGAAATGGGATAGAGAGGGAACGGGGTCCATGGAGCGACACGAAGAACTCGAATAGGAATAGGATAGTAGAATTAAAGTTCTTGGATCCTCTTTTTGTGGTGTAAGGTTTGTGCATTGTAGTCTAGACATGTATCCTCACTTAGATGCCAATGAATAGTCGACTGCATTGCATACATGCTTGCAAAAGCCCTCTCGCCCCATGGGCCATAGCTACACATTTTATCCTTCCAACCGACATCGTTGGGTTGATGATGGTCGTTTTCTAACAAAAAGAAATAGTCGTGATGGTCATGCCATATTTGGTTAGACTTAACAAATTTTGAATGACAGAAAAAGTCTACTTATAGTGTAGTATTTTGGATTGGAAGGAGTAATCTCTTTGAAATGGGAAATGCATTGCACATATGAGAAGCGAAGGTTTGTGTTGACGTAGGGAAGTCTAATTATACAATTCTACAAGGGCTCTACCGAAAAATACTTTTCTCAAGTCAAAAAAATAAAGAGAGACACATTTCACAGGCGGAAGCCAACAACCAATTCCCCAATTCGCCTCCTCGCGTGCGGTTTGATCCGCCTCAAGGTTCCGCGAGAACACAGCCCTAATCCGGCGTCGAATCCGATGGCGGCCAGCGCCGGCAGCAAGATCCGCAACGCCAAACTGGTGCGAATTCTAATCTCGAGTGTCCGGCCGCAGCCATTGACCACCGAATCGCCTGGGCTGGATCTTGATCGCTACTACCTAGTAGGAGTATCTGACTAGTTTTTGGTGTGGTTGTCTCGTGGGAGTGGTCCCGATCACATGTTTCTCTTGAATCTTTTTGATGGGTCGAGTGCACAATTGATGGTGTCGCTGCTGTTACGACGGCTAATGATATCATGTAGTAAGATTATGTTTGCTGGGGAATTCTCCAGTAGATGTTGTTCTGCGCCAGTAGCCACACTTTCTTTTTCAGTCTTTATTAGTTTAGGGGACGCAGCGCTTCTGTCTTAAATAGTAATTCCTGTCTTCGGGGGTGCAAAATGTATGTGAAGATATGCTCATTAATTTAATTTTCTTGACTTATTAAATGTCTCACAAGCATGATTGTTTTGAGCTCATACATGGTTCCCAGTTCATATCTAAATTCCATTTTGATGGTCAGTTTTATGGCGAATCGCTAACTTATGTCCTGAGTATTTTTTTTAAGAGTATTGTTTGGTGTGAAACATATTGATTTTGTGCTGCTAGAATCTCGTGGGCTGTGAAATGCCAATGGTTTACCGTGCTCGGGTTTTCAGGTGCTTCTCGGCGATGTGGGTGCTGGAAAATCCAGCCTGGTGCTTCGGTTTGTAAAAGGACAATTTGTTGAATTCCAGGCAAGTCGTCTGATCTGTTCCTTTAGTTAAAGTTAAAGCTAATATATCTGTAGGTTTTGTTCTGAAAATGATCGTTGTGTTGGTCTATTTGTCTTCAGGAATCGACAATTGGAGCGGCTTTCTTCTCTCAAACATTGGCTGTAAATGACGAGACTGTGAAGTTTGAAATCTGGGATACTGCTGGGCAGGAGAGATATCATAGCTTGGCCCCCATGTACTATAGGGGTGCTGCCGCAGCCATAGTTGTCTATGACATCTCGAATCAGGTTAGGAAAATGGAATTGGTTTACCTGTTCCAGTGATAAAATAATAGGTCTCGATGAGAGTTTCCCATTATTTACATATTAGCTGCTTTGGCCAATGAACAATGGTTATGACTCCTTACAGTAGTGTGTTTGAGTTGTGAGTTCGATTGGGGAATTAAAAGGGAACCAAGAATAATTGTAGCGCAGTAAAGTCAGGCAAGGTAGTTTCCAGATGGCATGATTTAAGTTCTCAGAACCCCTTTTAAAAATTTGTGGAGGGAAGCGATGGGCACTTGGGTAAAATCTGATAACTTGGCTTCAGTCACTAATCTGTTCCAAGAGAAAGAGAGATAGTGAAACTATGGAGAAGAGAAAACATTATTCAAGTAGACCTGCACCTGCTTACCTTGTATTGCAAAAGAGTGGATGCCTGTGAAGAACAGCAGGGTGCCGTACTCCATAATAGTACAATGTGGCAGGGGCTAAGATTTCACATGGATGACACCATAAATGCAGTTAGCAAAATTTGGTGATGGTTACGTTTGTTGTTTACTTGCCAGCAATGAGTGGGTCTTGGTGAGAACATGAAAGAAATATCTAGTTTCGCTTCCATGCATTCTCTGAAAGTTTTGAGCTTTTAACACACTTAAGTACTAGTGCATTTAACTGGCTACTGGTGGTTGATCCACATGGAATACCTTGGATGGTTTACATTCCTTTGTTGCACATGAGGTCAACAATCCATAGTTGACGCTCATCGATAATACTTAGTCTCCACTATGGATGTATGTTTGCTGTGGTGCTGTTTCAATGAGTTTTTAGTTATTATGGAACCTCTTCTGTTTTAACATGTTCGTACCACATATGCACTTTGTGTTTGCTGCTTCATGCGTACATGTTGTAATTCTATTCTGTGCTTGAAAAAGGATTAACTTAATCTAGAAGCAGTATAGCTACCACTAAGTGCAGGGATGATCCCATTAAGATATCATGTAACTTTAACATTTTTACCTTCAGGCATCCTTCACCCGAGCAAAGAAATGGGTTCAAGAACTTCAAGCTCAAGGTACTCCACTTTATCATTTGAAGACATGTCATCCCTGATGTTTGATCATGTCCGCTCAGTCTGTAAATTGTATGACTAACCAGCTCCTCAAATAGTTAGCTTGTAAGAAATCCATTTTGTAAGTGCTCTGTGTTTCTGGATTTGATGATAAGACTAATACGCAGTTTGAGTCACTTTAGGTTTGTGTTTTCCACATGTTTATGCAATTAAGCTATGTTTTATTTGGTCTCCACACTTTGTTTTGTTTATACTTTGTTTTGTTTATACTTTGTTTTGTTTATACTTCTATTTTGGCTACAAAGATCATCATGTTTAAGTTATTATAAATTTCCACTTATACTCACATTTGACTTATTTGTTCATTTCACGTTTGTGATTTTGGATCTTTTCTGAAAATATTTGTGCTTTTGGATCTGATTAATGGTAATATAAATACTAATAGTTAACAGAATCGGGCCATGTCAAAGGTTTTGTCACTTGTTAATACAGACATATTAATTTAGCCTTTTCTTTGGTGTAGGAAACCAGAATACAGTAGTGGCTCTTGCTGGCAACAAAGCTGATTTGCTCGATGCGAGGGAGGTTCAAATAGAGGTATGTAGTTCGTTTTGTTCCTGGTTGCTTTCAACCTTCCCAGTCTAGTATTGTACATGCATTACTTTGTCGATGTTAATATGTTCGACTGTTCTACTTCACCGAGGTTTAATTTGCTGCCATTGAAAATAGATATGGTGTTGTCAGCTAGTAATTCAAATAATCTGCCTTTCATACTATAATATGCACTATCAGCATCACATCATATCATTCTTATTTCTCTTTATTTGGGGTTCAACAGTTGTACACAGCAAATGTCTCTGTGAGCACATTAAATCCACCTTGTATTTTAATCTGTTTAGTTGTAACATTTACACAGAACCTTATAATTTGGAGGCAAATACTTGATATTACACCTTCACATTGTTTTTAGTTTTCACAACTTCTACTGTGGAACATCCTGATGCACATATCTGCTTTCTTTCTTGAAGACGGTATTACCATCATTCAGTCTTTTGTGCCTTGCTTGCTTTAGTTACAGGGAATTTTACACATTTGCCAAGACCATCAAAAGTAATGTATTTATGTTTCCTGCAGCATCTAAACATAGTTTAAGAAATAAAAGACGGCAAGGATACTATTATTTACTACTATCAGCACGTTCATGCTATCTGTTTTTGTGTAGTTTTGCGGAAATTGTTTTGGTAGTAGTAAATTTGGTGGTACTCCTACCAACCATTTCAAATGATAAGGCACACTCCCTAAATTGCATACTGAAGGGCATGAATGTTTTCTGCTGTGATTCAGAAAACAAGGCGCATAGAGGAATTAGCACTAGTTTTGGCGAAAATACCCGGAGTCCACAGCCCTTTCCTCCTCTAATCATGTGCCGGCTTAATTACTTGGTGCACTAACCGCCCAACGTCCTCGAATCCAACTAGGAAAATCAAGTACATCCCAGCGATTAATTAGGGCCAAGATTGGAAAGAAATCTAATGGAAGGGAGTATGATTTTTTTTCCAACTCTTTTTACAGTATTAGGCACGCATATGAGAATTTATTGGCGTTTCTCATTTTTTCCATTTATCACTTCTCGTGCATTTGTAAGCTATGCTTTCACTCACTAACAGGGAATATGAAGTTATGACAAGGATAGCTTGGTCATTTTCACATCTCTCTTTTCATGATTTGTACAGCTCATTTTGCCCAACCTGGAAGAGATTAAACTAGCCAGGCTGAGCTATTATTGGACAAAGCAAAACTCCGTGTTTAGTTTGGTATCAAAGCCTCATGTTCGACAGGCAGTTGGTTGTTTCTCACGTAGCACCAGCTTGCTTGCCCACGCAAGAGAGCTGATTTGGCTCTCTGCGCTGTCAAGAATTTATTGGCAGTTAAGAGCAACCATGCCAAGGAAAGCAAGAGTGTTCATCTCCCTACCAAATGTCTCCTCCTTGCCAAAAAGAATGTCTCCTCCTTGCCGAGCAAGGCTATAACTACTTTTTCCTAAGTTCCAAACGCACCCTTAATTTTTATGCTTACTCGGGGTCTTACAATTTGCAACGGAGGGAGTATGGAAGCAGGAAATATGAAGTTATGACAAGAGAATGTGCTACTCCCTCCGTCACAGTTTAGAAGGCATGCACGTGTATCTAGGTCGTCAATTTGACTAACTTAATAAGAGGCATATATTACAAAAAATATATCATTAGAAACTTTAGATGTTCTATTTTCCAATGATATAATTTTTATGTTAAACAATATATTTTATATAAGTCAAATTGACGACCTAGGTACACGTGCGCGCCTTCTAAACTGTGACGGAGGGAGTACTTCATGTTGCTTGCAGCATTTGGTTTACTTGATGTGGGTGTTTTTTATCAGCTGAGGTAGCTGTTCTATATTATGTGTGACATGAAATTCATTTACTGCAGGAAGCCAAGACATACGCGCAGGAGAATGGCCTCTTCTTCATGGAAACGTCTGCTAAAACTGCAACCAATGTGAATGACGTATTTTATGAGATTGGTGAGTCCACTTTCTACTGTTTGTTGGGCTGTTGGTTTCTGGACCGAAAATCCGCAGTGCTGTCCACCATTACCTTGCTCCACCTTTTGCCCCTTAACATAGACTTTTGTCGTCTACTTTTTTTACTTGTTTGCATTGATGTTATATGATTAGATGCTAATGTTTCATCGATTCCCATTGCAGCGAAGAGATTGCTGCAGGGGCAGGCGGCGCAGAACCCACAGGCGGCGGGGATGGTTCTCTCCCAGAGACCCAATGAGAGAGTGGTCAGCGCGGCTTCGTGCTGCTCCTGAAGCATCGCAAATTTGGTCACATTCGTCTTCTGTGAGAAATTTTAGGAGAGGAATCTCGACAAACTATCCTGAAAGCGCCTCTTGATCCTGTGCCTTATCTGATATACTCTAAGCGCTACCGTGCCCACCTGTATTTTCTTTTTCGTTCATGTGTTTGTCATGTAAATGCCCATACTAGACTGCCCTAGAATGCCACTGCAGATATTGCAAGTGAGATACTAGAATTCGTAAGCGAGAGTTACCTCCAAAGTGGCTTGATTGTGTCTGCTCCCCAAGTTTGATGTTCAGAGTATGCAACAGGTTATTCAACAGAGAATGTAGCTGTGTCGCGTGTGTAGGAATTTTACATAATACTCCCGCTGTAAACTAGTGATCTAAAAGATCTTATATTAGTTTACAAAGGGAGTAGTTCGATGAGATCAGTTTGGAGATGGTTTGCGGAAAATTTCAACCAAATTTTAGGGCAAAGTGTGAATATGACAAAATTTGACAGGTAGTGTGTGTGCATGGGAATGGAACAACCATGGACACAAATCTACCCATTTTTACATATCCCAGGAATAACAGCAGCCAATATAATGTCTCGAATTAGATTACGAATTTACTATGAATAAGAGATGTAACGGAATTATCTCCTGGCCTGGTATACACAGATTGCAGGATTGGAATAGGAACTTCAGTACATGCCAAACTGGCCAGGAAATCCCAGCTCACCGGAAAATAGCACGATTTAGCCTAATCTAACTTGTTTGCTAGCATTTTACATATTCACTTTCCCTAGTTACGCCGATATGTTCATAAGTTTGCCCATCAAGGTCTCAAGCAGCACTGCAGGAACACCAACCAAGTTGGCGTTGTACTTCTGGTCCGCAAAGCCTAATTCATATATTCATAACTTTACATATTCAGGTCACACGCAGTGCAGCATGGCAGGAACACCCAGTTACGTTGTACTTCTGGTCCGCAAAGCCTAATCCGATTACGACCATTTCGACAGTGTTTTCATTACCCCTTTCAAAATCTTCATAAACCACATTGCGTTCATGACAAAGAGCACCGACGGCACGGTCAGTGTCAGGTAATAACCAAATGCGTGCATCTTCATTATCTGTTGTGAAATCAATTGAAAAGCAGGTAAAATTGTGTCAGATGGCACATGGATGTTGTGTACTAAGGAAAACTGAATTAGCGCATTTCAATGAAGATCTCTAGTACCTGGCTGTAGTGCAAATAGATGTGGTAAAATACATACAGGAACAAAAATATCCTTGCCACCTGAAAGTAGACCAATGCGCTATGATCAAAAGAAAAGACCCCACCACCAAATACTAGTGCAAGAACCCTACTAGTATAACAACCAAGCGGTGAAGTTACTTTGTCAATGCAATTATATGACTGCATGAGGTTACTCACAAATTATGAATGTAAAGCAGTTCTTCAGTTTCTACTGATCTGATCCCTTTATTATACTGTTTTACTGAATTTCATGTTTTTTCTTTGTTTACAGAACATTCAAGACAGTTCAAAGAAATACTCACCAGCCATACAACAAATATCAAAATACCATTAATCAGGTAGGCGCTCGACTTCTTCAGTCCAGCGGTGTCAAGGAACCTTAAAATAAAGAACAATGCATTACAATCAACACTACAGGAGAAATTATTTCAGAGAAAAGTTCAAATTCATTCACTTGTTTACCATCTCATATTGATTTCAGGAGTGGTTGTTTCTGAAATAAGAATCATGTATGTGTAAAACTGCCCCTCCCCTGACAACATTGTGTAAGTTATTGCAACCAGAGAAAGAGTATGATGGAGTACCTGAAATGGAAACACAGAACCATAAGCAGTTGCAAGTCACGCACAAGTTGGCAAATTTCTAGACTGTTGACAAATAATAATTATTTTGAACCGAATCGTTGCCAAATTATAGCATATGGACTTATTTCAAGTATAATTAGATTGAAGTTAAATCTAGTTCACTAGCGAATTGCATATATGTAAGATTTGGTCACCTACATATTCCATTCCACCAAGGGAAGGAAACAACCAGAAGATCATTGCAAGATCAGTGATGAAGTAACCCACAGAAACCTGTAAAGCACGCAGCCAGGACACACATGTGAATTGAGCAATGAAACAAAAGTCCAGCATGAAAAGTATAAACTTTAGTGACCACTCATAATAAATGTTAGAGGGTTAGCCAGTACCCCTAATGCAGAGGTGGAGATGATCGAACTGCGGAATGTAATAGGCCCATTAAGGCGATCAGAGAAAAGATCTGTAGATGCAACAAGATATACTGATACTGCTGCGATAAAGATCGCATGTGCACTGGACATACCCCTGAAACAGGTACAATCGGTTGTCAGCTTGCCACTATGAAATTTATGAAAAGAAAATACCATGCCTGGAGCAACATATATGTACTAGTTAGCTCAAAGACCGACCTGTTGTTCCATTCAACACGCTGTATTTTTGTCAAAGAAGAATAGCCCTTGAAGTAAAATGAGCTCAGTATCCGTGTGAGATCGTAAGCCTACAGGATAAAACATGGCCTTTATCACAGGAAGAAACTAGAAATATGCTCATGGATGATTAGGAACTGGTTTGTGACGTCAAAAGTGGTTGACGCTGGTGCAAATTGATATAGACAGCAGCCAGCGGATGCTGATGCAAGTAAATTGTGTCACATTTAGAAGTTCTGAGAAAATTGTTTTGTCCTTGACGAAGATGGAAAAATATGGTTGAAGGTTGAGTCACAACTCACAACCCCAAGTTTTTTGTCTTGTTCTATGTCGTTAAATGAACAAAAGGAACACGCGTTCATTCAACTTGAGAGATACTATTTTTTGGACTTAATGGTGTTTAAACTTTCGCAAACTTATTAAAACAGCCACTTGTACAAAGTTAAAATTGCAATAATATCAAGAATATGTATAGCGAAGGGGGGAATTAGTACTATGTTCAACAGTACTTTAACTGGACCTCTGTAAAAAGGAAGTACTAAGAATTAATTTTTGTGTGCACAGTTAAGACCATTAGTTCTGTGATAACAGACCAGTATCTAGTCCTATCTGTGGTAACTAGCCTGCCATAAATAAATACTGGACGCTCTAGTGTTATTCCTTGGGGGTGTAGTGTAGAAAGCACATGGTGTAAGCAAAGCTCTTGGATGTAATCGCTGTTCTCATGAATCAAATCAGCAAGGAAGAAACGCGGATCACACACAGGGTTACAATCACCAATCCTATCTTGGAAACCACAGGGATGGATAAAATTACCATCTTGCAGAGGAAAACGCCGATGAGCACGGAGGTGTACGGGACGAGCGGGTCGGCTAGCAGGTAGTCCCTCATCATCGCCTGAGCTTGGTTGCTGTAGGCCGTCATCGCCATCCTCGCGGATCAAAACACCTGCATCATCACAGAACACACGCTGAGAAGGTGAACCTGCATTCGTTCATTCAGAGAACATCCCACGGAACACGGACGGATCTCGCACGCGGTGCCTCCAACACGCACTGCTACTACTACACGGCTTGCTTGCTATGATCGTCGCGCAAAGCTATCTATCCCCATTGGCGTCTCCCCTGACCCGGTCGAGAAGGCAGAAGCATCATCAATCTGATCAAACGTGCTCCTGACAAATCGATGGTGATCGAAGCATCTCCGTGGCTGTGAGCGAGCGCATTGACGAACTCGGTGCTTGCCGGAATAAATCAGCAGGGCGGATCTCCATTCGCGGGAGCACCACGCGCAGATTTTTTTTTTTTTTTTTTTGAGTATGAGCACGCGCAGAGATAATGCAGCCACACGCTACCAAATGGCCAAAAGGAGCATGGCGCGTCATCACAGGAAAAAAGGGGAACAGACGCTCCACCGAGGAGGCCCGGCCCCCAAGAACAAGAACAAGAAACCCCACCCCGAAACCAGCAGGCGGAAACCAGCCAAATCGCAGGAGCCCGTCCGAGGAGCCGCGGAAGCACGAGATCCGGGCGAGAAGAGCCGGTCAACAAGCCAAGAAACGGCCAGGAGCCAAGAAACGATCCGGACCTCTTGCAGGGGAGGGCCGGAGGAGGAGCCGCGCGGGGGGAGGGAGGGAGCCCTACTACACGCTCGCCGCGGGGACGGGGACGGGGAGGAGGCCCGGCTCCATTGCTTTCTTCCTGGTGAGCTGGGCGGCGCTGTCCCGGGCTGGCGGCGAGCACGAAGGGGGGAGAGGAGGAGAGCAAAGCGGCTGGCTAGCGACTATGTTGCTTGAAGAAGGAAAAGCTCGGTGCCACCACCCATCCGCCCTTTTGCCACATTTGTAACCACCGCATTCAACACTGATTTGGTGCGATATAAACCATCGTGACGACCAGTAGTTTAGCAAGTGAGATCAAGCTGGCTTGTGTGGGGGAGGAGAGCTGACTGATTGCCGAGGGTTCGCGCTAATCATTGTGTGGGGCACGCCGAAAAGCTTGGCGGTGGGAGGGCAAAAGGGTCCTTTTACATAGCACGGAATCACCGCATTTGGAGCTAGGTTTTCGTAAAACCACCCGGTTTTATTTTTTCCGTAAAAGTTACATATCGACATGGAGGGCATCACACATGTCACTAATTGATTGTCTCGTAAATATAAGTTGTGAGGTGACTGTTTTAATCGGTGGGAATCTGATGTCGTTTTCGCCTTCGCACCAAATCCCCATGCCGTTCACCCTCGCCCGTCCTCACTCCGCTCTCTCACACATGCACGAACACCCTCTTCCTCTGTCCTTAACCGGTAATCTATGTTGTCGACGAAGAAGCAGGCCCTCCTTTGCCACGAGCACATTTGGGGAGATGAGTGAAGACCGCTGACATGTGAGCCCTATGGCGACCTTGATGGTTTTAGTCAAATGACATGGGAATTTAATGCCAGGTTGGCACTTACAGCTGGGGCCGACCGGTTGTGAACTTACCGAGCTATCATCCATAAAGCACTGCTTAATAACCGATGATTCTTTGGGTAAAAGGTCAAACCAATGGTTTCCACGAAACTTTTTCCCCCATGGAAACGACAAATGGCGTGAAGCACCATCAGATCAAGGAGGAAGTGGGGAGGACTCGTTCCATGTCGATGGCACCGCCGCCGACTCACCACCGATAACTGGGACCGAAACCTAAACTAAAAACCTCACCCTACCAACAGCTGTCCAAAGACAGCGGGGTCCCTGTCCCCTTCCCGTCACCGATGGAGGTAGAGGGGACACGTGATCTCTCAGAGGAGGTGGTAGATTGCCGCCGCCGCCCTAGCTCCACGGGCCCGTGGGGGTGGGGGAGAAAAAGTATTCGGTTTGTTGGTTTTGTGTATGTACTATAACTAACTTTGTTGGTCATGTTTGATTTTGCCATCCATATATAGCCTTTTTACCATATCATTAGGAGCTCCGATGATGCTAGCATGATGGAGAAACCGTGCAGGTTCATCTCCGGTGCACCGCGCTTCAAGGGCATAGATAGTACTACATGCCACTTAATGAATGTAGTACCCGAATTAGACGGATCAAACTTGCGTGCCTGTTACGTGATTAGTACTATAGTGTACCTAGCTAGCTAGGTCGTGTTGTGCGGGCCGTACGATAGCCCGACCGTGCGTACCGTGGCGTGCTACGCGGTCTCGGCTGGTTCGTCAGCTGCTGCTGTGGTGACGCATGGCTCGAGTCCATTCAAAACCGACGGGCGAGCACGTAGCTGTGCGACCCGGCTGTCCCGGACGGACTCGCCCGCTCGCGTCCAACCGTCCGCCATGATGGAACGTACTACGTGCGAGTGCGACGCACATCGCGCAATACGGTCTACTCCCTCCTTCCTAGCGTACTTTCAACTTTGTTAAAAAGTCAAATATTTTTATGTTTGACCATCATTTATATCATTAAATTAGTAGTGTTAGATTCATGATAAAATATATTTTCATCCTATACCTATTTGGTTTCACAAATATTGATATATTTTTACACAAACTCGATTAAACTTTGAGATAATTTGATCCTCCAATGAAGTTGGAAGTACACTCTTTCTTTCAAGGATGGAGGGAGTAGCGGAGCATGCATCGTCGTCTGGTGTTTTGACCGAGGGAGGACAAAAAAATTGTTTCCCGGCAGCTGTACATGAATCAAAGTCAACACGAATCAACCTGAATCTGAATTTTTATGTTAAGAAGAAAACGTGTTACAGCGAACGAAATGAAGTGCAGCATTTCCCTGGAATTGATCCAGCCATGCACTCCTCTCTCATGCGCACGCACCACACTAGTTGAGCGAATCTGGCGTGACCAGCTCACCGACGAATTCTACGACTCGACTGATTGACGCCCGCCCACGTTGATGCTGCCGCCGTGCCGGGCGCCGGAAGAACGAACGTGCGTCCTATGTTTAGACCCGCATCCACTGTTGGTTGGAAAGAAAAGGGCACCGCGGCTGTGGTCTGACGTGAACCAACCCGGCCGGCCGGCCGGCTACCGCGCCGCCGCCGCGGTAGCCTCGCCACCTGCGGCCCGTCCCTGCCCTCGTGCCTCTGTGTGCCAATCGTTTTCGGTCCCCGAAAAGCGCTGCTCTGCTCGTTTGGCCGCTGGTCGTCCGTGGGGATGGGGCGTGGGGCCGTTGCTATCAGGAGGGATCACATGGGGTAGCTAGCTAGCTTGGGCGCACGAGCCACGCAAAGCCGGTCCGGTGGAGGTGGATTGGATTCGACTCGACCACGGGCCTTCGTCGCTTCCACTGCAAACCCCCGGGGCGCGGGGTCCCTTCGTGGGTCCCACCCACCCAGGGCCCGAGCGGAGCGGAGCCGAGACATGCGCAGCTCAACTCGTCTCGAGATGGCTCGCGCGTGCGGGTGCACCTACTCGTAGTGTTCGCGTAAATGTCGGTGTCGGTGCCCGTGCCCACAGTTTTCTCGCGGGAAAGGTTAGAGCATCTACAGCCTTACCCCTTATCCTCCGGTTAGTGACCGGTAAAAAAAAAAGACCCAACCGAATTCCTCATTTCCTCCCTAAACGTCTGGACTGACCGGCGTACCTCAAACCCGTCTAAAATCTGGGGACAGTATGAGGGCGCCTGGACGCGCCCGGTCACGCCCGGGCACCCCGCCCCACGTCACAGCGACCCCACCTGCAGCCACACAAAGCTCTTTCTCCCTCGTCTCTGCATCGCGGGGAGGATGCACCGGCGTGGGCGGAGGAGGCCGGCTACCCCGTGCGTCACTAGCTTGCCACAGCAGCAGCCGTGTGGCCGTCGCCGGCGTGCTGGCCGCCGTGCGCACTGGACGCGGACACGGGCGTGCACAGCCGGAGCCGCGGGCGGGCGTACTGCGTGCTCTGGAGAGGTCACACACAAGGTGCTTGTCGAAATGACTCAAAAGTGGGGAGAAAAATTTGAGATACGTGGTTGTTTGGAAGAAAATATGAGGTCAAAACGGACACGCCCGGTCACTGCCCGGGCGCGTCCGCGGACGTTTGAGAGATCAAATTAGCAATATGTGGCTTTAGATGCTCTAACTTCTCAAATCCGGCACCCTATACGTCCGCGGGCACGTCAGCGCTCAGTGACCGGGCAGTATCGAATTCGGCGCGTCCACAACTGCGTATCTCATATTCGGCACCCTGTGTCCAAACAAAATCATGCAACGCACTAGGTAGATCACCAAACGGCCAAATTCGACAGAAAACACACATATAAACCGGTAGCAAACGGGCATAATTCATATATAAACATCACCAAAAGTGAACACAGTTCAACCGTCCGGTAAATTCTAACAAGATAGTAGGAGCAAGATTATATAAACGGAGAGAGGGCCGAGCTTCACCACTTCCTCACCGGCCCTTTGCCCTTCCAGTCGCCGTCACTGTTGTAGGCGTCTGCGGCAGGAGGTGGGTCGTCGTCGTCGTTGGAGGAGGAAGAGGAGATGACGATGTAGCCCTTCAAGCGCCAGACGATGTGGTCCTGCTTCCGCTTGAGCTTCGCCACCCTCGCCGCTGCCTCCGCCGCCTCCCGCTCGGACTGCTCAATGCCAAGCCGGAGCGCCTTGGCGTTGATCCTCCGGAGCCGCCGGGCGTCTGTCTTCACCGTCGTAAGTGACCGGAGGTACACCCACTGGAGGAGCCGCTCATTCTCGTCGGGCACCGCCAGCATCACGCATCGGCGGCGGGAGGACTGCGGTGTTGCGTCCGACGCGGCCGCCATCTCCCTTGCACTCAGCCGCTCGCGTCGGGCGGCGCGCTCCTCCGATTTAAGAGTGTGCATCCGTGGCGTCGACGGAGTGAAGGGTCGGCGCCGGCGGCGAAGTGGGCGGCGCCAGCGTTGGCGCTACGGTCGGAGGGGAATGAGACCGACAGACGGGCGGCACCGATTGGGCGACCTGTAGGGAACGCAGCAGAAAACAAAAAAATTCCGACCTACGCACCAGCCCAGGACCACTATGGAGACTGCATACAAGGTTTGATCTTTTCGTTATCGACTCGTAGCGCAGCGGAAGTAGAGTCGATGACGATCGGCGGTGCAGATCCCCGTAGCTAGGATTTTACAACCTCCCAACCGCGAGGATGTACTCCCTTGTCAGCTCACCGGACGGATCTCCGGGCAGCCCTTCGGGAGGCCTCGGGACAGTCCCTCGGATAGTCCCACCGGACGGATCCTCGGACAGCCCTTCGGGAGGACCCTCGAAACTAGGACGGTCACTCGGACAGCCCTTCGGGAGGACCCCCGAAACTCGGACAGTAACTCGGACAGCCCTTCGGGAGGCACTCTCGAACTAAGACCGAAACTACGATCTCTCTACAGAGTTGCACACATACGGTGTCATCTATCCGGCAGGGCTTCGCCGTCTAGAACTAGTTCCCACCGGAACCCAGACAGCCTTTCGGCTCTACGAAACTCTTTTCGTGGGAGGGAGAGAGAGAGAGCCAGACGAGCATGTCATTTGTATGTGAACAAGGGATGAGAGTGGAGAGCTCCTCTCCACCTCCTTTTATAGGAAAACCAAGGGGTAGGATGGGCACTTCCAAAAAACCCAAAATGCCCATGAAAGAAGACTTCCACAAGGGCATAAAGGAGAAGTAATGGAGCAAGTGGGGCTCCATGGAGGAGCCCACATGTGGCCGGCCAACTCTCCTTGGGGGGGCCCCCAAGGGGGGTTTCTTAGCCCCCAAGCCTTCTAGAAGCCTTTTGGAAAAATATCCCAAAAGGTGACTTTCCATAAAGTAAACCAAAAATCACTTTCACTATTCACAAAGACATTTTTCTGCGTCCGATAAATCCCAAATTATTTCTGTGTGCCTAGAACAATTCCAGTACCCACTAAAACAATTTTGAACGCATTCCGAAACAATTCCGGAACAATGTTTTTCTTCAGCGAAAAGCAACCAAATCGGTTCCGGCAGCTCCGGAACATTTCCGGTTTTTATCCTGGAAAA
The DNA here is from genome assembly GCA_039707655.1 of Elymus sibiricus. Taxonomy (NCBI): domain Eukaryota; kingdom Viridiplantae; phylum Streptophyta; class Magnoliopsida; order Poales; family Poaceae; genus Elymus; species Elymus sibiricus. The sequence continues at coordinate 35,124,855 of CM077670.1, forward strand.
TTCCCAGAAGTTTCCAGAACACTTCTGGCATCCTCCAAGAATTTCCAGGCGTGTGCCGAAACCAATTTGACTTAATGGTATCCCCTGAAACAACTTTTCAGTTTTACCAGAACTATTCCGGTGTCCTCTCCGGAACGTTTCCGTTTCGTCCGAAACTTTTTCGGTGATTTTCTCTCAGACTCCTTGTCTAGTATTCAGTAGATAGATGACCCTTAAGCGTGTGCCCTATAGGTTCAGTGAAGTATAGACATGACCGGAACTCTTTCCGATCAATGATCAACATCGGAGCCGTGGACACCCATATTGACCCCTATACCCACACGAATGAATATTTGAGTGAACCTCCAGTTGCCGTGTGCTATTCCTGTTCCTTCGCGATATGTTACAAAACCCGAGGTGAGATTTATCGGTATCCCCGTGGATCAACAACTTGTCCACTATGCCAGTTACCTCGTTGCCGGTTTTGTTCTTTTTTCTCGTTCCCGTGTTCCGGCATCCCTGTGATCAAATCACAATGTGTCTGGCCAGACGATGGTGGATACCGTAACACCGAGAGGGCCCAAAGAATATCTCTCCATCGTCGGAGGAGCAAATCCCAATCTTGAGCTATCAAGTTATTTGACATACTTTTCCATGAACCCGTAAGCCGCCGTAATAGCCACCCATTTACGGATGACGTTTAACAAACCCCAAAGTTCATGAAGCAAGCATGAAGAAACTCGATACTCTCATGGTCTAAGGAATTATGCAAACGTTAACTTTCTCTGTGTTATTAACCATTAACTTGTGACGAATGAATCTCATAGCATAACATCAATCGGGTCGATTCAACACAAGTGTTCTCCTAACATTGTGCCCTCAAAGTTGCCGGCATAGTCATGCCCATGATCAGGAAAACAGAACCATCATGCAACACTTGAGCTAGTCTTAGAGGCCAGACTAGGAATACTTTTTACCATTTATTATTCCACACGTGCATATGAGTCTTCCTCCGAGCCTCGTGGTTATTGCAGACTCGAGAACCATAGCAGTTATAGCATGGAACATAAACATAACTATGAACATGGAGATAAACAATAACATTTATTATTTCCTCTAGGGCATATCTCCTACAGACTCCCACTTGCACTAGAGTCAATAATCTAGTCAATGCTAATGCACATTACACCTATGGCATACCGGTGTAAAAATGCTTCACATGTGGTATAGCCTGATGTCCAACGGATCTGACAACTTCGGTTCCGTGTGTATCTTTGCATGTCCTCGCGTTTTCACGCTTTCACAAAATTCATATTTTGTGTGGACTTGGCTTTGTATATATGTGAATCACTGGTCAAACCTTGATTCCTCAGACTGAGCTATGGAGCAACTATCTTCAATAGTGTTCCATTGACCAAAGCCATCTTGGAATCATACTAAGTTCATGAATGAACTGTACGATTCAACATCTTCTATGTCGCTTTGAAAGCGGCAACATACTTAGCCTTAGTTATAGAATTCGCCACAGTAACCTGTTTGGAAACGATTTCCAAACACCGTGCCACCATATTGTGTGTTACACAAAACCCTTAACTTTAAATCGAAAATCGCATGGAGAAATGATGAAGACTGTATCGATGTAACCTTTTACAACGAACTCTTCATGATCTCCGCTTGTGAGAAAACATGTCATCAGTGCTACTTTAGTACTTAATGACCCTTTTTCACTGTTGTCCCATGATCAGTACTTTTGATCACTTTGGTATCTATACTCGCAACAGCTTGGGAGTATCGGACATATCTGGTTGGTTTACATACCATGGAATACATGATTAATCTAAACACGGAAGTGTGTGGAATCTCCATCATGTATTTTGCTCATCAGTGTTTTGGGACACCGAGTCTTGCAAAACTCTTTCCATGTGACTTTGGCAAGAATCACTCCTTGGCGTTCTTATGCTAAACTGTTTTAGCATCTTGTCAATATGTATTTTTGGCTTAGCCTATTAGGCAATTCTATCTCGTAGATAAATATGCCTAATATCAAGGCTATTTAGCCCAAGCACTTCATTGAAAAACTATTTTTAATGAAGTCCTAATTCATGTCAAGAAATTTCCAATCAACAATGTGTCAAGCACACAAAGTTTTTAGAAATATTATTATGCTCCCACTTACTTTCTTGAAACCACAAGCATCTTTGTTATCCATTGATGAAATCAAACTCCTTTGACTGTTTCATCAAAATTGAAGATTCCAACTCCCTTTTGCTCTCTTCTGTCCATCGCTGGAACTCTGAAGTTTGTATACTTACTAGCATCCTCTAGATCGACAAAATACTTTGGACTGTATCACATACAAGTCCTAGGTTGCATTTCCATCAGATGGAAATCCTTTTGGCATCCATGTTTCATATCTCATGTTGAAATATGTATTAATTGCTAGTTCAACCCGAACCGACTTTTAGCATCGCTACGGTGAGACAATCTTATCGTAGTCAACTCCTTGAACTTGTTATTGCAACAAGTCGAGCTTTATGGATAAAACATTTTATCCACATCAGTTTACAGTTCCATAAATATTCGTTAGACTCTAAGTCTTTCGAAAGGTGTATCAAGATTGTAATCTTGAATCATTTATATGGAAACTATCTCGGATTGTATTGGCATTTAGCCAATTCCGGAGTCAGGGCCCATCAACGCTTCCGTGTATCGTAGGTATACTGTTGTCTAACAACAATATCTCGTTTGCGCACCTGAGAGGTTTGCATGAGTTTTGCCTACGTCGTTCAGCTGCAAGTTCGATCGAAGTCCCTACATCTCATGTAGAGGCTTCCGTATCAGCTGCAGTGGGAAACTCTGAAATCACTTCCAAGGTTCCTTTCCTTTGATCTGATGACGAAGATATTGTTATCTCGTCAAGTTGCACTGTCCTCCCACTCACCTTTTTGCAAGAACCATTCTCTTTAAAAGCATACCGTTTTGTGGCAAAACCTGTTGCCTCGGTATTGTGGTGGGGGAATACCCAACATCTTGGGATAACCTACAAAGTAGCTCTTGTCTTATTTGGAATAGGTTTGTAACCTTTTTACACAAGCCCCATATTCCAAATGTTTAAGAAAAGATGTAACATGGTTGGGCGTACCATACCATGGCGTCATTTCAACAGACCTGATGGTGCTCTTTTCAGTGTAAAAACCGCAGTCTCTAAAGCATTACTTTTAAAAGGGATAATGGCAAATTGATTTATGTCATCTTTGATCTTACCATGTCATAAATGGTTTGAATACATCTTCACGGACATCCCACTCACAATGGTGTTCCGTGAGGTGTAAGTTATGAAACTCTTTTCACAACTCATTAGACATTCGCTAAACTTGTAACTCAAATATTCCTTTCTGCAATCTAGTTTGCAGAAACATAATCTTTCTTGTTACAATAATTTCTACTTCATGTTGAAAACCTTTCGAATGATTTCAAAAGATCCAGACTTACGTCTCATCAAGCAAATATCCATATATCTACTTGAGTCATTTTTGAAGATAGACAAATCCACTGTTTTCAACAACATTTATCGGACTACACACATCAAAATGTATGATCACCAATAAGTTCGTTGCTCGTTCCTTATGGCCTATGAACGGTATTTCAGTCACTTCACTTTTCGGAGGAAAGTTGCAAGTGTCAGATGATTCATAATCAAATGACTTCAAAATCCATCATAATGGAATTTCTCCATGCGGGTTTCTCCAATGTGACCAAATGCAGTGCCACACATGTGTGGTATTCTTTTAGTCTTGCGACATTTAGCGTCAGTGTTATGGATGTATCATATTACCATCAATATTCATAACATACATCCCATCCACGATGAAAGCATGGCCCTTATGTTATTCATGATTCCGAACAACAATTGTTCTTTCATGAACAACACTCTTGCAATAAACATTATGCAAATGGGCTAGAGTGTATAAAACTCTAAAATGATTTATGAAATTAATACAGAGGTAATGTATTATTATCAATATTCATAACATACATCTCATTCATAATGAAAGTATGGCCCTTATGTTATTCATAAAACCGAACATCAAAAAGTTCTCTTATGAACAACCGTCTTGCAAGATACCTTATGCAATGGGCTAGAATGTGTAAAACTCTAAAAATGAATTATTGAAAAATAAATACAGAGGGTAATACACCGATGAAAGGTATAGTAACATTTACTATATTCCCAGTGCGTATCTGAACCTCACTCCGGCCAGTCTTTTAGGCCGTAGTAGTTCTTGCATCGAGTCGCATCAGAATGCAATCGAGCGGGTATCTTTGTGATCAACTCACAATACCCAAGAATCAGTGATTAACATGTTTAATCATAATTCCCAAGAACTATTTCCTTGACCAGCCTTCTATACATCAATAGCTTGTATGACTTTCATACATGAGCTGGATATTCCAGTCTTCTTTCCTTTTTGCCTTTATACTTCTAACAGTTTAACTTTTAGTATTTTCTCCTACTCTCAGAAGAAGCACTCAACTTAAGAGTGGCGTTAGCCCCGGACTTCCTAGGTGTGTAAGTCACACTAACACCCTTTGGACATTTCCTTTCTCTTTATGATGTTTGTTTTATTCACCATCATCATATGACATGCGTTCTACTGGATCCCTCTGTTATTAGTCAAATGCATAGTAAACACTTTTACTAATAGTTTGCAAAACAAACATTGCTTTCGATATCACATATCTTTTAGCCTTTGTTTGTGTCTGAAAATGATTTTCAGTTCCATGAATATCACATAGCTATTCCAAACTTTTGAAGTTCGGGTCTAATGGAAGCAAACAGATTGCACTTGACCGTAACGGAATTCTAGCTTTTGGATCGAAGGACGAGAGTCACATTATCCATAGCATTACCGGGAGAATACCAAAAGCATGCGATAGGACAAAGTCCTTCTCGGCACTCTTGAGGACAATCCTCACATTACGTTACCAACCGTAAAGTTTAACCAGATATTTTAACAGCTATTCAATTTTAACAGGGAAGGTGGAAACGCGAGCCATTATTCTACAACTATTATGCAAATTACACTTTAGACAAAGTCCATAATTAATTGCACTGAGAATTAAGCAAGTTAATTCTACAATGCGCTCCCACTCAAATCAATATCTCTCATAATTGATTTTGAGTGATTCAAGATCCGCATTTCAATTCGACGCCATTGACGGGTTCATCACTGATGACGCGAATTTCAATCGGTAGGCCAACTTGCCGATTACATCTCTATGTGATTCTTGTTCATCTTTCGATGGGCGTGTTCCGAGCTCAGGACTCTCCTGCCTGAACGTCAAAGACAACCGAGTGATCTTGCTGCGAGGTCTGACCTCACCCGCCTCATTCCTCTCGATTCGTTCGTGCTCATGTGTACATGGCGCACCCCGAAAAGATACGAATTTCAGACGGTGCTACACTTGGGTGAACACTAACTACTTTGATATTTTAAGTGAGAGATCACCCTAATAAAAGCGACTACCGCGCAATCAAGAAGGGTGCATCATAAGGGATAAACATCTCAGGCAATTCATAATAGCATGATATGGTATAGCCCTTTCTGACGGAGAAGTCTTGTATTTCTTCGTCTTCGGCATTTGCGTCGGTGTTCACCTTCGCGAAGATTGCCACCACCTTGTCGATGCACCAGATAATATTGCTATCTCTATAGCTAATAAAATAAGTGCATTACTTAAGGTTGACACGCAGGTCATTAAAGTGACAATCATATGGCTCCAGCCATCATGCCGAATCATGACACGCAGGTCATGTTAATTTACATCATATAGTCATCTCATACATAATCAAATTAATATGAGCACTGCTATACCACATCATATGTACATGCAAACCATCCTGCAAAACCAAGTTAGACGCTTCTAATCGGTTTATGCAAAATTTTATTTTACGTGGCTTTTAAGGTTTCGAAGCAAACTGAAGCTACCAACGTCCATCATCAAGTATGATTATTCAAGTCGCTAGATTTAACAATGTGGGGTGTATGAAACACGAGATAATAAAATCTCGAGCCCCATACTGAACTTCGTCATACACATGACCCCCGTGCAGATCATATCTGCATTGCCCTTTCGTCTGCGAAATTTCATCTTTCTTTTTAACTATGGTGGAATTCAAAGAACTGTTAGCACTTCGTTGATCAATCAGGATCGCGGATTGCCAGAACTTTGAAACTCCACCATGTTGTTATCAAGATCAGAAATATGCAAATTCCAGGGAAGTAACAAGAACATCGGGTAACAGATTTCATCTGCTACCCGCACAAATAATTATCAGCAGTAGAACTCATCTACTACAAATTATATTGTGCAACACCCATACATCTCATGTATTCTAGATCGTAACCTGCATCTACGCATAGCACGGCTCATGATGCCACTGTAGGGAACGCAGCAGAAAACAAAAAAAATCCGACCTACGCACCAGCCCAGGACCACTATGGAGACTGCATACAAGGTTTGATCTTTTCGTTACTGACTCGTAGCGCAGCGGAAGTAGAGTCGATGACGATCGGCGGTGCAGATCCCCGCAGCTAGGATTTTACAACCTCCCAACCGTGAGGATGTACTCCCTTGTCAGCTCACCGGACGGATCTCCGGGCAGCCCTTCGGGAGGCCTCGGGACAGTCCCTCGGATAGTCCCACCGGACGGATCCTCGGACAGCCCTTCGGGAGGACCCTCGAAACTCGGACGGTCACTCGGACAGCCCTTCGGGAGGACCCCCGAAACTCGGACAGTAACTCAGACAGCCCTTCGGGAGGCACTCTCGAACTAAGACCGAAACTACGATCTCTCTACAGAGTTGCACACATACGGTGTCATCTATCCGGCAGGGCTTCGCCGTCTAGAACTAGTTCCCACCGGAACCCAGACAGCCTTTCGGCTCTACGAAACTCTTTTCGTGGGACGGAGAGAGAGAGAGAGCCAGACGAGCATGGCATTTGTATGTGAACAAGGGATGAGAGTGAAGAGCTCCTCTCCACCTCCTTTTATAGGAAAACCAAGGGGTAGGATGGGCACTTCCAAAAAACCCAAAATGCCCATGAAAGAAGACTTCCACAAGGGCATAAAGGAGAAGTAATGGAGCAAGTGGGGCTCCATGGAGGAGCCCACATGTGGCCGGCCAACTCTCCTTGGGGGGCCCCCCAAGGGGGGTTTCTTAGCCCCCAAGCCTTCTAGAAGCCTTTTGGAAAAATATCCCAAAAGGTGACTTTCCATAAAGTAAACCAAAAAGCACTTTCACTATTCACGAAGACATTTTTCTGCGTCCGATAAATCCCAAATTATTTCTGTGTGCCTAGAACAATTCCAGTACCCACTAAAACAATTTTGAACGCATTCCGAAACAATTCCGGAACAATGTTTTTCTTCAGCGAAAAGCAACCAAATCGGTTCCGGCAGCTCCGGAACATTTCCGGTTTTTATCCTGGAAAATTCCCAGAAGTTTCCAGAACACTTCTGGCATCCTCCAAGAATTTCCAGGCGTGTGCCGAAACCAATTTGACTTAATGGTATCCCCTGAAACAACTTTTCAGTTTTACCGGAACTATTCCGGTGTCCTCTCCGGAACGTTTCCGTTTCGTCCGAAACTTTTTCGGTGATTTTCTCTCAGACTCCTTGTCTAGTATTCAGCACATAGATGACCCTTAAGCGTGTGACCCTATAGGTTCGGTGAAGTATAGACATGACCGGAACTCTTTCCGATCAATGATCAACATCGGAGCCGTGGACACCCATATTGACCCCTATACCCACACGAATGAATATTCGAGTGAACCTCCAGTTGCCGTGTGCTATTCCTGTTGCTTCGCGATATGTTACAAAACCCGAGGTGAGTTTATCGGCATCCCCGTGGATCAACAACTTGTCCACTATGCCAGTTACCTCGTTGCCGGTTTTGTTCTTTTTTCTCGTTCCCGTGTTCCGGCATCCCTGTGATCAAATCACAATGTGTCTGGCCAGACGATGGTGGATACCGTAACACCGAGAGGGCCCAAAGAATATCTCTCCATCGTCGGAGGAGCAAATCCCAATCTTGAGCTATCAAGTTACTTGACATACTTTTCCATGAACCCGTAAGCCGCCGTAATAGCCACCCATTTACGGATGACGTTTAACAAACCCCAAAGTTCATGAAGCAAGCATGAAGAAACTCGATACTCTCATGGTCTAAGGAATTATCCAAACGTTAACTTTCTCTGTGTTATTAACCATTAACTTGTGATGAATGAATCTCATAGCATAACATCAATCGGGTCGATTCAACACAAGTGTTCTCCTAACATTGTGCCCTCAAAGTTGCCGGCATAGTCATGCCCATGATCAGGAAAACAGAACCATCATGCAACACTTGAGCTAGTCTTAGAGGCCAGACTAGGAATACTTTTTACCATTTATTATTCCACACGTGCATATGAGTCTTCCTCCGAGACTCGTGGTTATTGCAGACTCGAGAACCATAGCAGTTATAGCATGAAACATAAACATAACTATGAACATGGAGATAAACAATAACATTTATTATTTCCTCTAGGGCATATCTCCTACACGACCCTTGCAGATCCACGCGTGAGGCGGGAAGGGCCGGTGTCGGCGGCGCCAGCATCAGCGCTACGGCCGGTGGGGGAGGAGGTTGACGGACGGGCGATGGCGATTGGGCTACCCTTGCAGATCCGCGCGTGGGCTGGCGTCGGCGTCGGCGCTGCGGCCGCGGGCGACAACGACGTCACACCTGAACCGGAGATGTCGCCCATGTCCACCCGTGAACGCTCCAGCGCGATACGGAGGGCCAGCTCGTCCTCGTCTCCGGCAGCATCGCGGATGAACAAGCCCCAATCGTCGTCGCCGATGCCATCGGAGTGGTTGTCGGTGTTGGACATGGTCGTTGGCACTCGGGAGTTGACGGATTGGAGAAAAGGGGAGCGGAGTGATGTGATGCTAGGGTTCGATCTGGATGGGGATTCACTACTAGGGAAAACCCTAGCAGTAGCGCGGGTTTATGGCCTAGCAGTAGCGCGGGTACACGCGCTACTGCTACGGCACTACAGCTAACGTTTAGCAGTAGCGTTGGTCGGACCAACGCTACTGCCAACCTAGGTAGCAGTAGCGCTGGTCGGACCAGCGCTACTGCTACACCTACCTAGCAGTAGCGTGTGTCCAACCAGCGCTATTGCTACAATTTCGTGTATTTTTATTTTCTTTTGCGTATTTGCGATGTATTTGTACATGTTTTATACAGTAATCTCATCATATGATTTTATGATCATGATGAATTATTATATCGGTGGGTGAAAGAAACGCGGACTAGATTCAAGTGGATGGATCCAAAGTGACCATGTTGGATTAGTAGGACGTCGTCGGATTCAAGTGGATGGATCCAAAGTGACCATGTTGGATTAGTAGGACGTCGTCGGTCCGACGACGTCCTACTAATCCAACATGGTCACTTTGGATCCATCCACTTGAATCTAATCCGCGTTTCTTTCACCCAATGATATAATAACTCATCATGATCATAATAACAACTCATCATCATCATAATATATAACTCATCATCAAAACAACTCCTCATGATCATCATCTATGAGTCATATAACAACTCATCATTCTAGCTAACACATTGTAGCACATATAACTCATCATCATCATAATAACTAATCATCATCATCATAGTCATATCAACACTAGCTAATTGTTCTTACTACCTAGGACCTAGTCCTCTCTCCTAGGTAAAATAGCATAAAACAGGTAAACCGGTCCATCTCCAAAATGGAGAATGGAGATCCACCTGTCGCCAACTTCTGGCTTGCGCACACGCATGTTGTCTCCAATCGGTTGCGTGCGCGCCTGTTGGAAATATGACCTAGAGGCAATTAATAAAGTGTTTATTATTATCATATTTCCCCGTTCATGATAATGGTTTATTATTCATGCTAGAATTGTATTGACCGGAAACTTAATACATGTGTGAATAGATAAACAAATACTGAGTCCCTAGTAAGCCTCTACTAGACTAGCTCGTTAGTCAAAAGATGGTTAAGGTTTCCTAACCATAGACATGAGTTGTCATTTGATAACGGGATCACATCATTAGGAGAATGATGTGATGGACATGACCCAACCGTTAGCATAGCACATGATCGTTAAGTTTGGTGCTATTGCTTTCACTATGTCAAATACACGTTCCTCTGACCATGAGATCATGCAACTCCCGGATACCGTAGGAATACTTTGGGTGTATCAAACGTCACAACGTAACTGGGTGATTATAAAGGTGCACTACAGGTATCTCCGAAAGTGTTTGTTGAGTTGGCATGGATCGAGATTGGGATTTGTCACTCCGACTATCGGAGAGGTATTTCTGGGCCCTCTCGGTAATAGAGCATCACAGAAGCCTTGCAAGCACCGTGACTAAAGAGTTAGTTGCAAGATGATGTATTACGGAACGAGTAAAGAGACTTGCCGGTAACGAGATTGAACTAGGTATTGGATACCGACGATCGAATCTCGGGCAAGTAACATACCGCCGGACAAAGGGAACAACGTATGTTGACATATGAGGTTCACCGATAAAGATCTTCGTGGAATATGTAGGAACCAATATGAGCATCCAGGTTCCGCTGTTGGTTATTGACCAGAGAGTCGTCTCAGTCATGTCTACATCATTCCCGAACCCGTAGGGTCCGCACACTTAAGGTTCGATGACGATATAGTATTATATGAGTTATGTGATTGGTGACCGAATGTTGTTCGGAGTCCCGGATGAGATCACGGACATGACGAGGAACTCCGGAATAGTCCGGAGGTAAAGATTGATATATGGGATAATAGTGTTTGGTCTCCGGAAGGGTTCCGGAATTCACCGGAAGGAGTTTCGGATGTTTCCCGAAATGTTCGGGTACGAGAACACTTTATTTGGGTCAAGGGGTAAAGCCCGCAAGGTTTTGGGAAGGTGCAAAAGGAAGTTTTGCGGAGGCCTGGGGCGTTACTACCGCTCGTAGGCGGTACTACCGCTTTAAGCGGTACTACCTCTCGTAAGCGGTACTACCTCTCGTAAGCGGTACTACCGCTGTACGCGGTACTACCGCTCGTAAGCGGTACTACCGCTTGTACGCGTTCCTGGAAAACGAGTAGGACTCTTGCCTTGCGGGCCAAACCGACTTTGAGGAGGTTTTTTCTCCAAGTTTCGACCCCAGGGCTCAACATATAAATAGAGGGGCAGGGCTAGCACCTGGAATAACACAATTGTCCCATAGCCGTGTGCGGTGCCCCGATCTCCGTTTTCCACCTCGGTCATATTTTCGGAGAGCTTAGGCGAAGCCCTGCCGGAATCACTTCACCGTCACCGTCGCCACGCCGTCGTGCTGACGGAACTCATCTACTTCCTCGACGTCTTGCTGGATCAAGAAGGCGAGGATCGTCACCGAGCTGCACGTGTGTAGAACTCGGAGGTGCCGTACGTTCGGTACTCGATCGGTGGAGCTCGAAGGATTGTTCGACTACATCAACCGCGTTGTGAGACGCTTCCGCTAACGGTCTACGAGGGTACGTAGACACACTCTCCCCTCTCGTAGCGATGCATCTCCATGGATAGATCTTGCGTGAGCGTAGGAAATTTTTGAAATTCATGCTCCGTTCTCCAACAGTGGCATCCGAGCCAGGTCTATGCGTAGATGTGATTTGCACGAGTAGAACACAAACGAGTTGTGGGCGTGGGTGTATACATATTGCTTGCCGTTACTAGTTGATACTTGATTCGGCCGTATTGTGAGATGAAGCGGCCCGGACCGACATTACGCGTACGCTTACGCGAGACAGGTTTCACCACTACGTGCACTCATTGCATAAAGGTGACTGGCGGGTGTCTGTCTCTCTCACTTTAGTTCAATCGGTTTCAATGAAGAGGGTTCTTTTAGAAGATCAAAAAGCAATCACTACACCACGTTGTTGTTTTGCGTAGGTAAGAACGGTTCTTGCAAACCCGTAGCAGCCACGTAAAACTTGCAACAACAAAGTAGAGGACGTCTAACTTGTTTTTGCAGGGTATGCTGGTGATGTGATATGGCCAAGACATGATGTGATATAAGTTGTTGTATGAGATGATCATGTTTTGTAAGTTATCAGGCAACCGGCAGGAGCCTTATGGTTGTCTCTTTATTGTATGCAATGCCACCGCTATGTAATTGCTTTACTTTACCGCTTTGAGTTAGCAGTAGTAGTAGTAGCAATAGCCGGCGAGACGACCACGACGCAGCGATGGAGATCAAGGTGTCACGACGCTACGATGGAGATCATGGTGTCAACCCGGTGACGATGGAGATCATGACGGTGCTTTGCTGATGGAGATCAAAAGCACAAGATGATGATGGCCATATCATGTCACATATTGAATTGCATGTGATGTTAATCCTTTTATGCATCTTATTTTGCTTAGGACGACGGTAGCATTATAAGATGATCCCTTCACTAAATTTCAAGATAGGTGTTCTCCCCTAGTATGCACTGTTGCGAAGGTTCGACGCTTCTAAGCACCACGTGATGATCGGGTGTGATGGATTCTTTCGTTCGCATACAACGGGTGTAAGCCAGTTTTACACACGCAGAATACTTGGGTTAAACTTGACGAGCCTAGCATATACAGATATGGCCTCGGAACGCAAGAGACCGAAAGGTCGAACATGAGTCATATAGTAGATATGATCAACATGAAAGATGTTCACCATTGATAACTAATCCACCTCACGTGATGATCGGACGTGGTTTAGTTGATGTGGATCATGTTACACTTAGACAACTTGAGGGATGTTAATCTAAGTGGGAGTTCTTAAATAATTTGATTAATTGAACTTCAATTATCATGAACATAGTCTAAATAATCTTTGCAATTGTATGTTGTAGATCAATGGCCCGCGCTGTAGTTCCACTGAATTTTAATGCGTTCCTAGAGAAAGCTAAGTTGAAAGATGATGGAAGCAACTATGCGGACTGGGTCCGTAATCTGAGGATCATCCTCATTGCTGCACAGAAGGCTTATGTCCTTGATGCACCGCTGGGTGCCACGCCCCGTGCAGGCTCGACAGCAGATGTTATGAACGTCTGGCAGTCGAGGAAAGATGACTACTCAATAGTTCAGTGTGCCATACTTTACGGCTTAGAACCGGGGCTCCAAAGACGTTTTGAGCACCATGGAGCATATGAGATGTTCCAAGAGCTGAAACTTGTTTTTCAAGCCAATGCCCAGATCGAGAGATATGATGTCTCCGATAAGTTCTTCAGCTGTAAGATGGAGGATAATAGTTCTGTCAGTGAGCATATACTCAAAATGTCTGGGTTGCATAACCGCTTGACTCAGTTGGGAGTTAATCTTCCAGATGATTCGGTTATTGACAGAATTCTCCAATCACTGCCACCAAGCTATAAGGGCTTCGTGATGAACTATAATATGCAAGGAATGAACAAGACGATTTCCGAGCTCTTCGCTATGCTTAAAGCTGCGGAGGTTGAAGTCAAGAAAGAACATCAAGTGTTGATGGTGAAGAAGGGCACCAGTTTCAAGAAGGGCAAGGGAAAGAAGGGGAACTTCAAGAAGAACGGCAAAACAGTTGCTGCTCCCGGGAAGAAACCCAAGTCTGGACCCAAACCCGAGACTGAGTGTTTCTACTGCAAGGGGACTGGTCACTGGAAGCGGAACTGCCCCAAGTACTTGGCAGATAAGAAGGCTGGCAACATCAACAAAGGTATATTTGATATACATGTTATTGATGTGTACTTAACCAATGCTCGTAGCAGCACCTGGGTATTTGATACTGGTTCGGTTGCTCATATTTGTAACTCAAAACAGGAGCTACGGAGCAAGAGAAGATTGGCTAAGGACGAGGTGACGATGCGCGTCGGGAACGGTTCAAGAGTTGAAGTTATCACCGTCGGCACGCTACCTCTACATCTACCTTCGGGATTAGTGATGAACCTAAATAATTGTTTTTTGGTGCCTGCGTTGAGCATGAACATTATATCTGGATCTTGTTTATTGCGAGATGGTTATTCATTTAAGACAGAGAATAATGGTTGTTCTATTTTGATGAATAATATCTTTTACGGTCATGCACCGCTTGTGAATGGTTTATTCTTGTTGAATCTCGATCGTGGTGATACACACATCCATAATATTGATGCCAAAAGACGCAAAATTGATAATGATAGTACCACATATTTGTGGCACTGCCGCTTAGATCATATTGGTGTAAAACGCATGAAGAAACTCCATGCAGATGGATTTTTGGAATCACTTGATTATGAATCATTTGAGACGTGCGAACCATGCCTCATGGGCAAGATGACTAAGACTCCGTTCTCCGGAACAACGGAGCGAGCAACAGACTTGTTGGAAATAATACATACCGATGTATGCGGTCCGATGAGTGTTGAGGCGCGCGGTGGATATCGTTATGTTCTCACGTTCACAGATGATTTGAGTAGATATGGCTATGTCTACTTGATGAAGCATAAATCCGAAACATTTAAAAAGTTCAAAGAATTTCAGAGTGAAGTAGAGAACCATCGTGACAAGAAAATAAAGTTCTTACGATCTGATCGTGGAGGAGAATATTTGAGTTACGAGTTTTGGCAATCACTTAAGACAATGTGGAATTGCTTCACAGCTCACGCCACCTGGAACACCACAGCGTAATGGTGTGTCCGAACGTCGTAATCGTACTCTATTAGATATGGTGCGTTCTATGATGTCTCTTACCGATTTGCCACTATCTTTTTGGGGTTATGCATTAGAGATAGCTGCATTCACTTTAAACAGGGTACCGTCTAAATCCGTTGAGACGACACCGTATGAACTGTGGTTTGGTAAGAAACCTAAGCTGTCGTTTCTGAAAGTTTGGGGATGCGATGCTTATGTCAAAAGGCTTCAGCCAGATAAGCTCGAATCCAAAGCGGATAAGTGCGTCTTCATAGGATACCCAAAGGAGACCGTTGGGTACACCTTCTACCACAGATCCGAAGGCAAAGTATTCATTGCTAAGAATGGATCCTTTCTAGAGAAGGAGTTTCTCTCGAAAGAAGTGAGTGGGAGGAAAGTAGAACTTGATGAGGTAATTGTACCTCCTCTGGATAGTAGTACGCCACAGAAAGAAATTTCTGTGACACCAACACAGACCAGAGAAGAAGTTGATGATGATGATCATGAGGCTTCGGATCAAGTTACTACAGAACTTCGAAGGTCAACCAGGACACGTTCCGCACCAAAGTGGTACGGAAATCCAGTCTTGGAGGTCATGTTGCTAGACAATGGTGAACCTTCGAACTATGAAGAAGCGATGGTAAGCCCGGATTCCGAGAAATGGCTCGAGGCCATGAAATCCGAGATTGGATCCATGTATGAGAACAAAGTGTGGACTTTGGTAGACTTGCCCGATGAACGGCGAGCTATTGAAAATAAATGGATCTTTAAGAAGAAGACGGACACTGATGGTAATGTCACCGTCTATAAAGCATGACTTGTTGCTAAAGGTTATCGACAAGTTCAAGGAGTTGACTACGATGAGACTTTCTCACCCGTAGCGATGCTAAAGTCTGTCAGAATTATGTTAGCAATTGCCGCGTTTTATGATTATGAAATCTGGCAAATGGACGTCAAAACGGCATTCCTTAATGGATTCCTTAAGGAAGAATTGTATATGATGCAACCGGAAGGTTTTGTCGATCCTAAAGGTGCTAACAAAGTATGCAAGCTCCAGCGATCCATCTATGGACTGGTGCAAGCATCTCGGAGCTGGAATACTCGCTTTGATGAAGTGATCAAAGCGTTTGGGTTTATACAAACTTATGGAGAAGCTTGTATTTACAAGAAAGTGAGTGGGAGCTCTGTGGCATTTCTCATATTATATGTGGATGACATATTGCTGATGGGAAATGACATAGAATTTCTGGAAAGCATAAAGGGTTATTTGAACAAAAGTTTTTCGATGAAGAATCTCGGAGAAGCTGCTTACATATTAGGCATCAAGATCTATAGAGATAGATCAAGACGCCTCATTGGACTTTCACAAAGCACATACCTTGACAAGATTTTGAAGAAGTTCAAAATGGATCAGTCAAAGAAAGGGTTCTTGCCTGTATTGCAAGGTGTGAGATTGAGTAAGACTCAATACCCGACCACGGCAGAAGATAAAAAGAAGATGAGTGTCATCCCCTATGCTTCAGCCATAGGCTCTATTATGTATGCCATGCTGTGTACCAGACCTGATGTGTGCCTCGCTATTAGCTTGGTGGGAAGGTACCAAAGTGATCCAGGAGTAGATCACTGGACAGCGGTCAAGAATATCCTGAAGTACCTGAAAAGGACCAAGGACATATTCTCGTTTATGGAGGTGACAAAGAGCTCGTCGTAAAGGGTTACGTCGATGCTAGCTTTGACACAGATCCAGATGACTCTAAGTCACAATCTGGATACGTATTTATTCTTAATGGTGGAGCGGTCAGTTGGTGCAGTTCCAAGCAGAGCGTCGTGGCGGGATCTACATGTGAAGCGGAATACATAGTTGCTTCCGAAGCAGCACATGAAGGAGTCTGGATGAAGGAGTTCATATCCGATCTAGGTGTCATACCTAGTACATCGGGTCCAATGACTATCTTATGTGACAACACTGGAGCAATTGCTATAGCAAAGGAGCCCAGGTTTCACAAGAGAACCAAACATATAAAGCGTCGCTTCAACTCCATTCGAAATTTGATTAAGGATGGAGACATAGAGATTTGCAAAGTACACACGGATCTGAATGTGGCAGACCCGTTGACTAAACCTCTTCCACGAGCAAAACATGATCAGCACCAGAATGCGATGGGTGTTAGATTCATTACAATGTAATTGACTCTAGTGCAAGTGGGAGACTGTTGGAAATATGCCCTAGAGGCAATTAATAAAGTGTTTATTATTATCATATTTCCCCGTTCATGATAATGGTTTATTATTCATGCTAGAATTGTATTGACCGGAAACTTAATACATGTGTGAATAGATAAACAAATACTGAGTCCCTAGTAAGCCTCTACTAGACTAGCTCGTTAGTCAAAAGATGGTTAAGGTTTCCTAACCATAGACATGAGTTGTCATTTGGTAACGGGATCACATCATTAGGAGAATGATGTGATGGACATGACCCAACCGTTAGCATAGCACATGATCGTTAAGTTTGGTGCTATTGCTTTCACTATGTCAAATACACGTTCCTCTGACCATGAGATCATGCAACTCCCGGATACCGTAGGAATACTTTGGGTGTATCAAACGTCACAACGTAACTGGGTGATTATAAAGGTGCACTACAGGTATCTCCGAAAGTGTTTGTTGAGTTGGCATGGATCGAGATTGGGATTTGTCACTCCGACTATCGGAGAGGTATTGCTGGGCCCTCTCGGTAATAGAGCATCACAGAAGCCTTGCAAGCACTGTGACTAAAGAGTTAGTTGCAAGATGATGTATTACGGAACGAGTAAAGAGACTTGCCGGTAACGAGATTGAACTAGGTATTGGATACCGACGATCGAATCTCGGGCAAGTAACATACCGCCGGACAAAGGGAACAACGTATGTT